>CM074859.1:0-5542500 GCA_037501455.1 Lantana camara
GATTTTGGTGAAATTCAACAACTTTTGGTCTGTGACTAGTTTGGCCAATAAATTTCACCTATCAACTCAATTTTCATATTTTTTAATGTTCAAACATCGTTTGTGTATGATTGATTTGACTTTTATGAATTTTACACCTCATCAAAAAATTTCAAAAATTGATAGGCTAAAGCCTAGGGATTTTGGCAAAATTCGACAACTTTTGTTCTGTGACTAGTTTGGCCAATTAATTAAACATATCTACCCAATTTTCATATTTTTTAATGTTCACACTTAGTTTGTTCATGGTTGATTTGATTTTCATGAATTTTATACCTCATCAAAAAATTTTGAAAATCGATAGGCTAAAGCCTAGGGATTTTGGTGAAATTCAACAACTTTTGGTCTGTGACTAGTTTGGCCAATAAATTGCCCCTGTCTACTCAATTTTCATATTTTTTAATGTTCAAACATCGTTTGTGTATGATTGATTTGACTTTTATGAATTTTACACCTCGTCAAAAAATTTTGAAAATTGATAGGCTAAAGCCTAGGGATTTTGGTGAAATTTGACAACTTTTGTTCTGTGACTAGTTTGGCCAATTAATTAAACATATCTACCCAATTTTCATATTTTTTAATGTTCACACTTAGTTTTTTCATGGTTGATTTGATTTTCATGAATTTTACACCTTATCAAAAAAATTTGAAAATTGATAGGCTAAAGCCTAGGGATTTTGGCGAAATTTGACAACTTTTGTTCTGTGACTAGTTTGGCCAATAAATTAAACATATCTACTCAATTTTTATATTTTTTAATGTTCACACTTAGTTTGTTCATGGTTGATTTGATTTTCATGAATTTTATACCTCATCAAAAAATTTTGAAAATTGATAGGCTAAAGCCTAGGGATTTTGGTGAAATTCAACAACTTTTGGTCTGTGACTAGTTTGGCCAAAAAATTTCACCTATCAACTCAATTTTCATATTTTTTAATGCTCAAACATCGTTTGTGTATGATTGATTTGACTTTTATGAATTTTACACCTCGTCAAAAAATTTTAAAAATTGATAGGCTAAAGCCTAGGGATTTTGGTGAAATTTGACAACTTTTGTTCTGTGACTAGTTTGGCCAATTAATTAAACATATCTACCCAATTTTCATATTTTTTAATGTTCACACTTAGTTTGTTCATGGTTGATTTGATTTTCATGAATTTTACACCTTATCAAAAAAATTTGAAAATTGATAGGCTAAAGCCTAGGGATTTTGGCGAAATTTGACAACTTTTGTTCTGTGACTAGTTTGGCCAATAAATTAAACATATCTACTCAATTTTTATATTTTTTAATGTTCACACTTAGTTTGTTCATGGTTGATTTGATTTTCATGAATTTTATACCTCATCAAAAAATTTTGAAAATTGATAGGCTAAAGCCTAGGGATTTTGGTGAAATTCAACAACTTTTGGTCTGTGACTAGTTTGGCCAAAAAATTTCACCTATCAACTCAATTTTCATATTTTTTAATGCTCAAACATCGTTTGTGTATGATTGATTTGACTTTTATGAATTTTACACCTCGTCAAAAAATTTTAAAAATTGATAGGCTAAAGCCTAGGGATTTTGGTGAAATTTGACAACTTTTGTTCTGTGACTAGTTTGGCCAATTAATTAAACATATCTACCCAATTTTCATATTTTTTAATGTTCACACTTAGTTTGTTCATGGTTGATTTGATTTTCATGAATTTTATACCTCATCAAAAAATTTTTAAAATTGATAGGCTAAAGCCTAGGGATTTTGGTGAAATTCAACAACTTTTGGTCTGTGACTAGTTTGGCCAATAAATTTCACCTATCAACTCAATTTTCATATTTTTTAATGTTCAAACATCGTTTGTGTATGATTGATTTGACTTTTATGAATTTTACACCTCATCAAAAAATTTCAAAAATTGATAGGCTAAAGCCTAGGGATTTTGGCAAAATTCGACAACTTTTGTTCTGTGACTAGTTTGGCCAATTAATTAAACATATCTACCCAATTTTCATATTTTTTAATGTTCACACTTAGTTTGTTCATGGTTGATTTGATTTTCATGAATTTTACACCTCATCAAAAAATTTTGAAAATGGATAGGCTAAAGCCTAGGGATTTTGGCGAAATTCGACAACTTTTGTTCTGTGACTAGTTTGGCCAATAAATTTCACCTATCAACTCAATTTTCATATTTTTTAATGTTCAAACATCGTTTGTGTATGATTGATTTGACTTTTATGAATTTTACACCTCGTCAAAAAATTTTAAAAATTGATAGGCTAAAGCCTAGGGATTTTGGTGAAATTTGACAACTTTTGTTCTGTGACTAGTTTGGCCAATTAATTAAACATATCTACCCAATTTTCATATTTTTTAATGTTCACACTTAGTTTGTTCATGGTTGATTTGATTTTCATGAATTTTATACCTCATCAAAAAATTTTTAAAATTGATAGGCTAAAGCCTAGGGATTTTGGTGAAATTCAACAACTTTTGGTCTGTGACTAGTTTGGCCAATAAATTTCACCTATCAACTCAATTTTCATATTTTTTAATGTTCAAACATCGTTTGTGTATGATTGATTTGACTTTTATGAATTTTACACCTCATCAAAAAATTTCAAAAATTGATAGGCTAAAGCCTAGGGATTTTGGCAAAATTCGACAACTTTTGTTCTGTGACTAGTTTGGCCAATTAATTAAACATATCTACCCAATTTTCATATTTTTTAATGTTCACACTTAGTTTGTTCATGGTTGATTTGATTTTCATGAATTTTATACCTCATCAAAAAATTTTGAAAATCGATAGGCTAAAGCCTAGGGATTTTGGTGAAATTCAACAACTTTTGGTCTGTGACTAGTTTGGCCAATAAATTGCCCCTGTCTACTCAATTTTCATATTTTTTAATGTTCAAACATCGTTTGTGTATGATTGATTTGACTTTTATGAATTTTACACCTCGTCAAAAAATTTTGAAAATTGATAGGCTAAAGCCTAGGGATTTTGGTGAAATTTGACAACTTTTGTTCTGTGACTAGTTTGGCCAATTAATTAAACATATCTACCCAATTTTCATATTTTTTAATGTTCACACTTAGTTTTTTCATGGTTGATTTGATTTTCATGAATTTTACACCTTATCAAAAAAATTTGAAAATTGATAGGCTAAAGCCTAGGGATTTTGGCGAAATTTGACAACTTTTGTTCTGTGACTAGTTTGGCCAATAAATTAAACATATCTACTCAATTTTTATATTTTTTAATGTTCACACTTAGTTTGTTCATGGTTGATTTGATTTTCATGAATTTTATACCTCATCAAAAAATTTTGAAAATTGATAGGCTAAAGCCTAGGGATTTTGGTGAAATTCAACAACTTTTGGTCTGTGACTAGTTTGGCCAAAAAATTTCACCTATCAACTCAATTTTCATATTTTTTAATGCTCAAACATCGTTTGTGTATGATTGATTTGACTTTTATGAATTTTACACCTCGTCAAAAAATTTTAAAAATTGATAGGCTAAAGCCTAGGGATTTTGGTGAAATTTGACAACTTTTGTTCTGTGACTAGTTTGGCCAATTAATTAAACATATCTACCCAATTTTCATATTTTTTAATGTTCACACTTAGTTTGTTCATGGTTGATTTGATTTTCATGAATTTTATACCTCATCAAAAAATTTTTAAAATTGATAGGCTAAAGCCTAGGGATTTTGGTGAAATTCAACAACTTTTGGTCTGTGACTAGTTTGGCCAATAAATTTCACCTATCAACTCAATTTTCATATTTTTTAATGTTCAAACATCGTTTGTGTATGATTGATTTGACTTTTATGAATTTTACACCTCATCAAAAAATTTCAAAAATTGATAGGCTAAAGCCTAGGGATTTTGGCAAAATTCGACAACTTTTGTTCTGTGACTAGTTTGGCCAATTAATTAAACATATCTACCCAATTTTCATATTTTTTAATGTTCACACTTAGTTTGTTCATGGTTGATTTGATTTTCATGAATTTTACACCTCATCAAAAAATTTTGAAAATGGATAGGCTAAAGCCTAGGGATTTTGGCGAAATTCGACAACTTTTGTTCTGTGACTAGTTTGGCCAATAAATTAAACATATCTACTCAATTTTCCTATTTTTTAATGTTCACACTTAGTTTGTTCATGGTTGATTTGATTTTCATGAATTTTACACCTCATCAAAAAATTTTGAAAATGGATAGGCTAAAGCCTAGGGATTTTGGCGAAATTCGACAACTTTTGGTCTGTGACTAGTTTGGCCAATAAATTTCACCTATCAACTCAATTTTCATATTTTTTAATGTTCAAACATCGTTTGTGTATGATTGATTTGACTTTTATGAATTTTACACCTCGTCAAAAAATTTTAAAAATTGATAGGCTAAAGCCTAGGGATTTTGGTGAAATTTGACAACTTTTGTTCTGTGACTAGTTTGGCCAATTAATTAAACATATCTACCCAATTTTCATATTTTTTAATGTTCACACTTAGTTTGTTCATGGTTGATTTCATTTTCATGAATTTTACACCTTATCAAAAAAATTTGAAAATTCATAGGCTAAAGCCTAGGGATTTTGGCGAAATTTGACAACTTTTGTTCTGTGACTAGTTTGGCCAATAAATTAAACATATCTACTCAATTTTTATATTTTTTAATGTTCACACTTAGTTTGTTCATGGTTGATTTGATTTTCATGAATTTTATACCTCATCAAAAAATTTTGAAAATCGATAGGCTAAAGCCTAGGGATTTTGGTGAAATTCAACAACTTTTGGTCTGTGACTAGTTTGGCCAATAAATTGCCCCTGTCTACTCAATTTTCATATTTTTTAATGTTCAAACATCGTTTGTGTATGATTGATTTGACTTTTATGAATTTTACACCTCGTCAAAAAATTTTAAAAATTGATAGGCTAAAGCCTAGGGATTTTGGTGAAATTTGACAACTTTTGTTCTGTGACTAGTTTGGCCAATTAATTAAACATATCTACCAAATTTTCATATTTTTTAATGTTCACACTTAGTTTGTTCATGGTTGATTTCATTTTCATGAATTTTACACCTTATCAAAAAAATTTGAAAATTCATAGGCTAAAGCCTAGGGATTTTGGCGAAATTTGACAACTTTTGTTCTGTGACTAGTTTGGCCAATAAATTAAACATATCTACTCAATTTTTATATTTTTTAATGTTCACACTTAGTTTGTTCATGGTTGATTTGATTTTCATGAATTTTATACCTCATCAAAAAATTTTGAAAATCGATAGGCTAAAGCCTAGGGATTTTGGTGAAATTCAACAACTTTTGGTCTGTGACTAGTTTGGCCAATAAATTGCCCCTGTCTACTCAATTTTCATATTTTTTAATGTTCAAACATCGTTTGTGTATGATTGATTTGAATTTTATGAATTTTACACCTCGTCAAAAAATTTTAAAAATTGATAGGCTAAAGCCTAGGGATTTTGGTGAAATTTGACAACTTTTGTTCTGTGACTAGTTTGGCCATTTAATTAAACATATCTACCCAATTTTCATATTTTTTAATGTTCACACTTAGTTTGTTCATGGTTGATTTCATTTTCATGAATTTTACACCTTATCAAAAAAATTTGAAAATTCATAGGCTAAAGCCTAGGGATTTTGGCGAAATTTGACAACTTTTGTTCTGTGACTAGTTTGGCCAATAAATTAAACATATCTACTCAATTTTTATATTTTTTAATGTTCACACTTAGTTTGTTCATGGTTGATTTGATTTTCATGAATTTTATACCTCATCAAAAAATTTTGAAAATTGATAGGCTAAAGCCTAGGGATTTTGGTGAAATTCAACAACTTTTGGTCTGTGACTAGTTTGGCCAATAAATTTCACCTATCAACTCAATTTTCATATTTTTTAATGCTCAAACATCGTTTGTGTATGATTGATTTGACTTTTATGAATTTTACACCTCGTCAAAAAATTTTAAAAATTGATAGGCTAAAGCCTAGGGATTTTGGTGAAATTTGACAACTTTTGTTCTGTGACTAGTTTGGCCAATTAATTAAACATTTCTACCCAATTTTCATATTTTTTAATGTTCACACTTAGTTTGTTCATGGTTGATTTGATTTTCATGAATTTTATACCTCATCAAAAAATTTTTAAAATTGATAGGCTAAAGCCTAGGGATTTTGGTGAAATTCAACAACTTTTGGTCTGTGACTAGTTTGGCCAATAAATTTCACCTATCAACTCAATTTTCATATTTTTTAATGTTCAAACATCGTTTGTGTATGATTGATTTGACTTTTATGAATTTTACACCTCATCAAAAAATTTCAAAAATTGATAGGCTAAAGCCTAGGGATTTTGGCAAAATTCGACAACTTTTGTTCTGTGACTAGTTTGGCCAATTAATTAAACATATCTACCCAATTTTCATATTTTTTAATGTTCACACTTAGTTTGTTCATGGTTGATTTGATTTTCATGAATTTTACACCTCATCAAAAAATTTTGAAAATGGATAGGCTAAAGCCTAGGGATTTTGGCGAAATTCGACAACTTTTGTTCTGTGACTAGTTTGGCCAATAAATTAAACATATCTACTCAATTTTCCTATTTTTTAATGTTCACACTTAGTTTGTTCATGGTTGATTTGATTTTCATGAATTTTACACCTCATCAAAAAATTTTGAAAATGGATAGGCTAAAGCCTAGGGATTTTGGCGAAATTCGACAACTTTTGTTCTGTGACTAGTTTGGCCAATAAATTTCACCTATCAACTCAATTTTCATATTTTTTAATGTTCAAACATCGTTTGTGTATGATTGATTTGACTTTTATGAATTTTACACCTCGTCAAAAAATTTTAAAAATTGATAGGCTAAAGCCTAGGGATTTTGGTGAAATTTGACAACTTTTGTTCTGTGACTAGTTTGGCCAATTAATTAAACATATCTACCCAATTTTTGTATTTTTCAATGTTCACACTTAGTTTGTTCATGGTTGATTTCATTTTCATGAATTTTACACCTCATCAAAAAATTTCAAAAATTGATAGGCTAAAGCCTAGGGATTTTGGCAAAATTCGACAACTTTTGTTCTGTGACTAGTTTGGCCAATTAATTAAACATATCTACCCAATTTTCATATTTTTTAATGTTCACACTTAGTTTGTTCATGGTTGATTTGATTTTCATGAATTTTATACCTCATCAAAAAATTTTGAAAATCGATAGGCTAAAGCCTAGGGATTTTGGTGAAATTCAACAACTTTTGGTCTGTGACTAGTTTGGCCAATAAATTGCCCCTGTCTACTCAATTTTCATATTTTTTAATGTTCAAACATCGTTTGTGTATGATTGATTTGACTTTTATGAATTTTACACCTCGTCAAAAAATTTTAAAAATTGATAGGCTAAAGCCTAGGGATTTTGGTGAAATTTGACAACTTTTGTTCTGTGACTAGTTTGGCCAATTAATTAAACATATCTACCCAATTTTCATATTTTTTAATGTTCACACTTAGTTTTTTCATGGTTGATTTGATTTTCATGAATTTTACACCTTATCAAAAAAATTTGAAAATTGATAGGCTAAAGCCTAGGGATTTTGGCGAAATTTGACAACTTTTGTTCTGTGACTAGTTTGGCCAATAAATTAAACATATCTACTCAATTTTTATATTTTTTAATGTTCACACTTAGTTTGTTCATGGTTGATTTGATTTTCATGAATTTTATACCTCATCAAAAAATTTTGAAAATTGATAGGCTAAAGCCTAGGGATTTTGGTGAAATTCAACAACTTTTGGTCTGTGACTAGTTTGGCCAAAAAATTTCACCTATCAACTCAATTTTCATATTTTTTAATGCTCAAACATCGTTTGTGTATGATTGATTTGACTTTTATGAATTTTACACCTCGTCAAAAAATTTTAAAAATTGATAGGCTAAAGCCTAGGGATTTTGGTGAAATTTGACAACTTTTGTTCTGTGACTAGTTTGGCCAATTAATTAAACATATCTACCCAATTTTCATATTTTTTAATGTTCACACTTAGTTTGTTCATGGTTGATTTGATTTTCATGAATTTTATACCTCATCAAAAAATTTTTAAAATTGATAGGCTAAAGCCTAGGGATTTTGGTGAAATTCAACAACTTTTGGTCTGTGACTAGTTTGGCCAATAAATTTCACCTATCAACTCAATTTTCATATTTTTTAATGTTCAAACATCGTTTGTGTATGATTGATTTGACTTTTATGAATTTTACACCTCATCAAAAAATTTCAAAAATTGATAGGCTAAAGCCTAGGGATTTTGGCAAAATTCGACAACTTTTGTTCTGTGACTAGTTTGGCCAATTAATTAAACATATCTACCCAATTTTCATATTTTTTAATGTTCACACTTAGTTTGTTCATGGTTGATTTGATTTTCATGAATTTTACACCTCATCAAAAAATTTTGAAAATGGATAGGCTAAAGCCTAGGGATTTTGGCGAAATTCGACAACTTTTGTTCTGTGACTAGTTTGGCCAATAAATTAAACATATCTACTCAATTTTCCTATTTTTTAATGTTCACACTTAGTTTGTTCATGGTTGATTTGATTTTCATGAATTTTACACCTCATCAAAAAATTTTGAAAATGGATAGGCTAAAGCCTAGGGATTTTGGCGAAATTCGACAACTTTTGTTCTGTGACTAGTTTGGCCAATAAATTTCACCTATCAACTCAATTTTCATATTTTTTAATGTTCAAACATCGTTTGTGTATGATTGATTTGACTTTTATGAATTTTACACCTCGTCAAAAAATTTTAAAAATTGATAGGCTAAAGCCTAGGGATTTTGGTGAAATTTGACAACTTTTGTTCTGTGACTAGTTTGGCCAATTAATTAAACATATCTACCCAATTTTCATATTTTTTAATGTTCACACTTAGTTTGTTCATGGTTGATTTCATTTTCATGAATTTTACACCTTATCAAAAAAATTTGAGAATTCATAGGCTAAAGCCTAGGGATTTTGGCGAAATTTGACAACTTTTGTTCTGTGACTAGTTTGGCCAATAAATTAAACATATCTACTCAATTTTTATATTTTTTAATGTTCACACTTAGTTTGTTCATGGTTGATTTGATTTTCATGAATTTTATACCTCATCAAAAAATTTTGAAAATCGATAGGCTAAAGCCTAGGGATTTTGGTGAAATTCAACAACTTTTGGTCTGTGACTAGTTTGGCCAATAAATTGCCCCTGTCTACTCAATTTTCATATTTTTTAATGTTCAAACATCGTTTGTGTATGATTGATTTGACTTTTATGAATTTTACACCTCGTCAAAAAATTTTAAAAATTGATAGGCTAAAAGCCTAGGGATTTTGGTGAAATTTGACAACTTTTGTTCTGTGACTAGTTTGGCCATTTAATTAAACATATCTACCCAATTTTCATATTTTTTAATGTTCACACTTAGTTTGTTCATGGTTGATTTGATTTTCATGAATTTTACACCTTATCAAAAAAATTTGAAAATTGATAGGCTAAAGCCTAGGGATTTTGGCGAAATTTGACAACTTTTGTTCTGTGACTAGTTTGGCCAATAAATTAAACATATCTACTCAATTTTTATATTTTTTAATGTTCACACTTAGTTTGTTCATGGTTGATTTGATTTTCATGAATTTTATACCTCATCAAAAAATTTTGAAAATTGATAGGCTAAAGCCTAGGGATTTTGGTGAAATTCAACAACTTTTGGTCTGTGACTAGTTTGGCCAATAAATTTCACCTATCAACTCAATTTTCATATTTTTTAATGCTCAAACATCGTTTGTGTATGATTGATTTGACTTTTATGAATTTTACACCTCGTCAAAAAATTTTAAAAATTGATAGGCTAAAGCCTAGGGATTTTGGTGAAATTTGACAACTTTTGTTCTGTGACTAGTTTGGCCAATTAATTAAACATTTCTACCCAATTTTCATATTTTTTAATGTTCACACTTAGTTTGTTCATGGTTGATTTGATTTTCATGAATTTTATACCTCATCAAAAAATTTTTAAAATTGATAGGCTAAAGCCTAGGGATTTTGGTGAAATTCAACAACTTTTGGTCTGTGACTAGTTTGGCCAATAAATTTCACCTATCAACTCAATTTTCATATTTTTTAATGTTCAAACATCGTTTGTGTATGATTGATTTGACTTTTATGAATTTTACACCTCATCAAAAAATTTCAAAAATTGATAGGCTAAAGCCTAGGGATTTTGGCAAAATTCGACAACTTTTGTTCTGTGACTAGTTTGGCCAATTAATTAAACATATCTACCCAATTTTCATATTTTTTAATGTTCACACTTAGTTTGTTCATGGTTGATTTGATTTTCATGAATTTTACACCTCATCAAAAAATTTTGAAAATGGATAGGCTAAAGCCTAGGGATTTTGGCGAAATTCGACAACTTTTGTTCTGTGACTAGTTTGGCCAATAAATTAAACATATCTACTCAATTTTCCTATTTTTTAATGTTCACACTTAGTTTGTTCATGGTTGATTTGATTTTCATGAATTTTACACCTCATCAAAAAATTTTGAAAATGGATAGGCTAAAGCCTAGGGATTTTGGCGAAATTCGACAACTTTTGTTCTGTGACTAGTTTGGCCAATAAATTTCACCTATCAACTCAATTTTCATATTTTTTAATGTTCAAACATCGTTTGTGTATGATTGATTTGACTTTTATGAATTTTACACCTCGTCAAAAAATTTTAAAAATTGATAGGCTAAAGCCTAGGGATTTTGGTGAAATTTGACAACTTTTGTTCTGTGACTAGTTTGGCCAATTAATTAAACATATCTACCCAATTTTCATATTTTTTAATGTTCACACTTAGTTTGTTCATGGTTGATTTCATTTTCATGAATTTTACACCTTATCAAAAAAATTTGAGAATTCATAGGCTAAAGCCTAGGGATTTTGGCGAAATTTGACAACTTTTGTTCTGTGACTAGTTTGGCCAATAAATTAAACATATCTACTCAATTTTTATATTTTTTAATGTTCACACTTAGTTTGTTCATGGTTGATTTGATTTTCATGAATTTTATACCTCATCAAAAAATTTTGAAAATCGATAGGCTAAAGCCTAGGGATTTTGGTGAAATTCAACAACTTTTGGTCTGTGACTAGTTTGGCCAATAAATTGCCCCTGTCTACTCAATTTTCATATTTTTTAATGTTCAAACATCGTTTGTGTATGATTGATTTGACTTTTATGAATTTTACACCTCGTCAAAAAATTTTAAAAATTGATAGGCTAAAAGCCTAGGGATTTTGGTGAAATTTGACAACTTTTGTTCTGTGACTAGTTTGGCCATTTAATTAAACATATCTACCCAATTTTCATATTTTTTAATGTTCACACTTAGTTTGTTCATGGTTGATTTGATTTTCATGAATTTTACACCTTATCAAAAAAATTTGAAAATTGATAGGCTAAAGCCTAGGGATTTTGGCGAAATTTGACAACTTTTGTTCTGTGACTAGTTTGGCCAATAAATTAAACATATCTACTCAATTTTTATATTTTTTCATGTTCACACTTAGTTTGTTCATGGTTGATTTGATTTTCATGAATTTTATACCTCATCAAAAAATTTTGAAAATTGATAGGCTAAAGCCTAGGGATTTTGGTGAAATTCAACAACTTTTGGTCTGTGACTAGTTTGGCCAATAAATTTCACCTATCAACTCAATTTTCATATTTTTTAATGCTCAAACATCGTTTGTGTATGATTGATTTGACTTTTATGAATTTTACACCTCGTCAAAAAATTTTAAAAATTGATAGGCTAAAGCCTAGGGATTTTGGTGAAATTTGACAACTTTTGTTCTGTGACTAGTTTGGCCAATTAATTAAACATTTCTACCCAATTTTCATATTTTTTAATGTTCACACTTAGTTTGTTCATGGTTGATTTGATTTTCATGAATTTTATACCTCATCAAAAAATTTTTAAAATTGATAGGCTAAAGCCTAGGGATTTTGGTGAAATTCAACAACTTTTGGTCTGTGACTAGTTTGGCCAATAAATTTCACCTATCAACTCAATTTTCATATTTTTTAATGTTCAAACATCGTTTGTGTATGATTGATTTGACTTTTATGAATTTTACACCTCATCAAAAAATTTCAAAAATTGATAGGCTAAAGCCTAGGGATTTTGGCAAAATTCGACAACTTTTGTTCTGTGACTAGTTTGGCCAATTAATTAAACATATCTACCCAATTTTCATATTTTTTAATGTTCACACTTAGTTTGTTCATGGTTGATTTGATTTTCATGAATTTTACACCTCATCAAAAAATTTTGAAAATGGATAGGCTAAAGCCTAGGGATTTTGGCGAAATTCGACAACTTTTGTTCTGTGACTAGTTTGGCCAATAAATTAAACATATCTACTCAATTTTCCTATTTTTTAATGTTCACACTTAGTTTGTTCATGGTTGATTTGATTTTCATGAATTTTACACCTCATCAAAAAATTTTGAAAATGGATAGGCTAAAGCCTAGGGATTTTGGCGAAATTCGACAACTTTTGTTCTGTGACTAGTTTGGCCAATAAATTTCACCTATCAACTCAATTTTCATATTTTTTAATGTTCAAACATCGTTTGTGTATGATTGATTTGACTTTTATGAATTTTACACCTCGTCAAAAAATTTTAAAAATTGATAGGCTAAAGCCTAGGGATTTTGGTGAAATTTGACAACTTTTGTTCTGTGACTAGTTTGGCCAATTAATTAAACATATCTACCCAATTTTTGTATTTTTCAATGTTCACACTTAGTTTGTTCATGGTTGATTTCATTTTCATGAATTTTACACCTTATCAAAAAAATTTGAAAATTCATAGGCTAAAGCCTAGGGATTTTGGCGAAATTTGACAACTTTTGTTCTGTGACTAGTTTGGCCAATAAATTAAACATATCTACTCAATTTTTATATTTTTTAATGTTCACACTTAGTTTGTTCATGGTTGATTTGATTTTCATGAATTTTATACCTCATCAAAAAATTTTGAAAATCGATAGGCTAAAGCCTAGGGATTTTGGTGAAATTCAACAACTTTTGGTCTGTGACTAGTTTGGCCAATAAATTGCCCCTGTCTACTCAATTTTCATATTTTTTAATGTTCAAACATCGTTTGTGTATGATTGATTTGACTTTTATGAATTTTACACCTCGTCAAAAAATTTTAAAAATTGATAGGCTAAAGCCTAGGGATTTTGGTGAAATTTGACAACTTTTGTTCTGTGACTAGTTTGGCCAATTAATTAAACATATCTACCCAATTTTCATATTTTTTAATGTTCACACTTAGTTTGTTCATGGTTGATTTGATTTTCATGAATTTTACACCTTATCAAAAAAATTTGAAAATTGATAGGCTAAAGCCTAGGGATTTTGGCGAAATTTGACAACTTTTGTTCTGTGACTAGTTTGGCCAATAAATTAAACATATCTACTCAATTTTTATATTTTTTAATGTTCACACTTAGTTTGTTCATGGTTGATTTGATTTTCATGAATTTTATACCTCATCAAAAAATTTTGAAAATTGATAGGCTAAAGCCTAGGGATTTTGGTGAAATTCAACAACTTTTGGTCTGTGACTAGTTTGGCCAATAAATTTCACCTATCAACTCAATTTTCATATTTTTTAATGTTCAAACATCGTTTGTGTATGATTGATTTGACTTTTATGAATTTTACACCTCGTCAAAAAATTTTAAAAATTGATAGGCTAAAGCCTAGGGATTTTGGTGAAATTTGACAACTTTTGTTCTGTGACTAGTTTGGCCAATTAATTAAACATATCTACCCAATTTTCATATTTTTTAATGTTCACACTTAGTTTGTTCATGGTTGATCTGATTTTCATGAATTTTACACCTTATCAAAAAAATTTGAAAATTGATAGGCTAAAGCCTAGGGATTTTGGCGAAATTTGACAACTTTTGTTCTGTGATTAGTTTGGCCAATAAATTAAACATATCTACTCAATTTTCCTATTTTTTAATGTTCACACTTAGTTTGTTCATGGTTGATTTGATTTTCATGAATTTTACACCTCATCAAAAAATTTTGAAAATGGATAGGCTAAAGCCTAGGGATTTTGGCGAAATTCGACAACTTTTGTTCTGTGACTAGTTTAGCCAATAAATTTCACCTATCAACTCAATTTTCATATTTTTTAATGTTCAAACATCGTTTGTGTATGATTGATTTGACTTGTATGAATTTTACACCTCGTCAAAAAATTTTAAAAATTGATAGGCTAAAGCCTAGGGATTTTGGTGAAATTCGATAACTTTTGTTCTGTGACTAGTTTGGCCAATTAATTAAACATATCTACCCAATTTTCATATTTTTTAATGTTCACACTTAGTTTGTTCATGGTTGATTTGATTTTCATGAATTTTACACCTCATCAAAAAAATTTGAAAATTGATAGGCTAAAGCCTAGGGATTTTGGCGAAATTTGACAACTTTTGTTCTGTGACTAGTTTGGCCAATAAATTAAACATATCTACTCAATTTTTATATTTTTTAATGTTCACACTTAGTTTGTTCATGGTTGATTTGATTTTCATGAATTTTATACCTCATCAAAAAATTTTGAAAATTGATAGGCTAAAGCCTAGGGATTTTGGTGAAATTCAACAACTTTTGGTCTGTGACTAGTTTGGCCAATAAATTACACCTATCAACTCAATTTTCATATTTTTTAATGTTCAAACATCGTTTGTGTATGATTGATTTGATTTTTATGAATTTTACAACTCGTCAAAAAATTTTAAAAATTGATAGGCTAAAGCCTAGGGATTTTGGTGAAATTTGACAACTTTTGTTCTGTGACTAGTTTGGCCAATTAATTAAACATATCTACCCAATTTTCATATTTTTTAATGTTCACACTTAGTTTGTTCATGGTTGATTTGATTTTCATGAATTTTATACCTCATCAAAAAATTTTTAAAATTGATAGGCTAAAGCCTAGGGATTTTGGTGAAATTCAACAACTTTTGGTCTGTGACTAGTTTGGCCAATAAATTTCACCTATCAACTCAATTTTCATATTTTTTAATGTTCAAACATCGTTTGTGTATGATTGATTTGACTTTTATGAATTTTACACCTCATCAAAAAATTTCAAAAATTGATAGGCTAAAGCCTAGGGATTTTGGCAAAATTCGACAACTTTTGTTCTGTGACTAGTTTGGCCAATTAATTAAACATATCTACCCAATTTTCATATTTTTTAATGTTCACACTTAGTTTGTTCATGGTTGATTTGATTTTCATGAATTTTACACCTCATCAAAAAATTTTGAAAATGGATAGGCTAAAGCCTAGGGATTTTGGCGAAATTCGACAACTTTTGTTCTGTGACTAGTTTGGCCAATAAATTAAACATATCTACTCAATTTTCCTATTTTTTAATGTTCACACTTAGTTTGTTCATGGTTGATTTGATTTTCATGAATTTTACACCTCATCAAAAAATTTTGAAAATGGATAGGCTAAAGCCTAGGGATTTTGGCGAAATTCGACAACTTTTGTTCTGTGACTAGTTTGGCCAATAAATTTCACCTATCAACTCAATTTTCATATTTTTTAATGTTCAAACATCGTTTGTGTATGATTGATTTGACTTTTATGAATTTTACACCTCGTCAAAAAATTTTAAAAATTGATAGGCTAAAGCCTAGGGATTTTGGTGAAATTTGACAACTTTTGTTCTGTGACTAGTTTGGCCAATTAATTAAACATATCTACCCAATTTTCGTATTTTTTAATGTTCACACTTAGTTTGTTCATGGTTGATTTCATTTTCATGAATTTTACACCTTATCAAAAAAATTTGAAAATTCATAGGCTAAAGCCTAGGGATTTTGGCGAAATTTGACAACTTTTGTTCTGTGACTAATTTGGCCAATAAATTAAACATATCTACTCAATTTTTATATTTTTTAATGTTCACACTTAGTTTGTTCATGGTTGATTTGATTTTCATGAATTTTATACCTCATCAAAAAATTTTGAAAATCGATAGGCTAAAGCCTAGGGATTTTGGTGAAATTCAACAACTTTTGGTCTGTGACTAGTTTGGCCAATAAATTGCCCCTGTCTACTCAATTTTCATATTTTTTAATGTTCAAACATCGTTTGTGTATGATTGATTTGACTTTTATGAATTTTACACCTCGTCAAAAAATTTTAAAAATTGATAGGCTAAAGCCTAGGGATTTTGGTGAAATTTGACAACTTTTGTTCTGTGACTAGTTTGGCCAATTAATTAAACATATCTACCCAATTTTCATATTTTTTAATGTTCACACTTAGTTTGTTCATGGTTGATTTGATTTTCATGAATTTTACACCTTATCAAAAAAATTTGAAAATTGATAGGCTAAAGCCTAGGGATTTTGGCGAAATTTGACAACTTTTGTTCTGTGACTAGTTTGGCCAATAAATTAAACATATCTACTCAATTTTTATATTTTTTAATGTTCACACTTAGTTTGTTCATGGTTGATTTGATTTTCATGAATTTTATACCTCATCAAAAAATTTTGAAAATTGATAGGCTAAAGCCTAGGGATTTTGGTGAAATTCAACAACTTTTGGTCTGTGACTAGTTTGGCCAATAAATTTCACCTATCAACTCAATTTTCATATTTTTTAATGTTCAAACATCGTTTGTGTATGATTGATTTGACTTTTATGAATTTTACACCTCGTCAAAAAATTTTAAAAATTGATAGGCTAAAGCCTAGGGATTTTGGTGAAATTTGACAACTTTTGTTCTGTGACTAGTTTGGCCAATTAATTAAACATATCTACCCAATTTTCATATTTTTTAATGTTCACACTTAGTTTGTTCATGGTTGATCTGATTTTCATGAATTTTACACCTTATCAAAAAAATTTGAAAATTGATAGGCTAAAGCCTAGGGATTTTGGCGAAATTTGACAACTTTTGTTCTGTGACTAGTTTGGCCAATAAATTAAACATATCTACTCAATTTTCCTATTTTTTAATGTTCACACTTAGTTTGTTCATGGTTGATTTGATTTTCATGAATTTTACACCTCATCAAAAAATTTTGAAAATGGATAGGCTAAAGCCTAAGGATTTTGGCGAAATTCGACAACTTTTGTTCGGTGACTAGTTTGGCCAATAAATTTCACCTATCAACTCAATTTTCATATTTTTTAATGTTCAAACATCGTTTGTGTATGATTGATTTGACTTTTATGAATTTTACACCTCGTCAAAAAATTTTAAAAATTGATAGGCTAAAGCCTAGGGATTTTGGTGAAATTTGACAACTTTTGTTCTGTGACTAGTTTGGCCAATAAATTAAACATATCTACTCAATATTCATATTTTTTAATGTTCACATTTTGGTGAAATTCGACAACTTTTGTTCTGTGACTAGTTTGGCCAATAAATTAAACATATCTACTCAATTTTCATATTTTTTAATGTTCACACTTACTTTGTTCATGGTAGATTTGATTTTCATGAATTTTACACCTTATCAAAAAATTTTGAAAATTGATAGGCTAAAGCCTAGGGATTTTGGCGAAATTTGACAACTTTTGTTCTGTGACTAGTTTGGCCAATAAGTTAAACATATCTACTCAATTTTCATATTTTTTAATGTTCACACTTACTTTGTTCATGGTTGATTTGATTTTCATGAATTTTACACCTCATCAAAAAATTTTGAAAATGGATAGGCTAAAGCCTAGGGATTTTGGTGAAATTCGACAACTTTTGTTCTGTGACTAGTTTGGCCAATAAATTTCACCTATCAACTCAATTTTCATATTTTTTAATGTTCAAACATCGTTTGTGTATGATTGATTTGACTTTTATGAATTTTACACCTCGTCAAAAATTTTTTAAAATTGATAGGCTAAAGCCTAGGGATTTTGGTGAAATTTGACAACTTTTGTTCTGTGACTAGTTTGGCCAATTAATTAAACATATCTACCCAATTTTCATATTTTTTAATGTTCACACTTAGTTTGTTCATGGTTGATTTGATTTTCATGAATTTTACACCTTATCAAAAAAATTTGAAAATTGATAGGCTAAAGCCTAGGGATTTTGGCGAAATTTGACAACTTTTGTTCTGTGACTAGTTTGGCCAATAAATTAAACATATCTACTCAATTTTCCTATTTTTTAATGTTCACACTTAGTTTGTTCATGGTTGATTTGATTTTCATGAATTTTACACCTCATCAAAAAATTTTGAAAATGGATAGGCTAAAGCCTAGGGATTTTGGCGAAATTCAACAACTTTTGTTCTGTGACTAGTTTGGCCAATAAATTTCACCTATCAACTCAATTTTCATATTTTTTAATGTTCAAACATCGTTTGTGTATGATTGATTTGACTTTTATGAATTTTACACCTCGTCAAAAAATTTTAAAAATTGATAGGCTAAAGCCTAGGGATTTTGGTGAAATTCGATAACTTTTGTTCTGTGACTAGTTTGGCCAATTAATTAAACATATCTACCCAATTTTCATATTTTTTGATGTTCACACTTAGTTTGTTCATGGTTGATTTGATTTTCATGAATTTTACACCTCATCAAAAAAATTTGAAAATTGATAGGCTAAAGCCTAGGGATTTTGGCGAAATTTGACAACTTTTGTTCTGTGACTAGTTTGGCCAATAAATTAAACATATCTACTCAATTTTTATATTTTTTAATGTTCACACTTAGTTTGTTCATGGTTGATTTGATTTTCATGAATTTTATACCTCATCAAAAAATTTTGAAAATTGATAGGCTAAAGCCTAGGGATTTTGGTGAAATTCAACAACTTTTGGTCTGTGACTAGTTTGGCCAATAAATTACACCTATCAACTCAATTTTCATATTTTTTAATGTTCAAACATCGTTTGTGTATGATTGATTTGATTTTTATGAATTTTACACCTCGTCAAAAAATTTTAAAAATGGATAGGCTAAAGCCTAGGGATTTTGGTGAAATTCGACAACTTTTGTTCTGTGACTAGTTTGGCCAATAAATTGCACCTGTCTACTCAATTTTCATATTTTTTAATTTTCACACTTTTTTTGTTCATGGTTGATTCGATTTTCATAAATTTTACGCCTCATCAAAAAATTTCAAAAATTGATAGGCTAAAGCCTAGGGATTTTAGCGAAATTCGACAACTTTTGTTCTGTGACTAGTTTGGCCAATTAATTAAACATATCTACCCAATTTTCATATTTTTTAATGTTCACACTTAGTTTGTTCGTGGTTGATTTGATTTTCATGAATTTTACACCTCATCAAAAAATTTTGAAAATGGATAGGCTAAAGCCTAGTGATTTTGGCGAAATTCGACAACTTTTGTTCTGTGACTAGTTTGGCCAATAAATTAAACATATCTACTCAATTTTCCTATTTTTTAATGTTCACACTTAGTTTGTTCTTGGTTGATTTGATTTTCATGAATTTTACACCTCATCAAAAAATTTTGAAAATGGATAGGCTAAAGCCTAGGGATTTTGGCGAAATTCGACAACTTTTGTTCTGTGACTAGTTTGGCCAATAAATTTCACCTATCAACTCAATTTTCATATTTTTTAATGTTCAAACATCGTTTGTGTATGATTGATTTGACTTTTATGAATTTTACACCTCGTCAAAAAATTTTAAAAATTGATAGGCTAAAGCCTAGGGATTTTGGTGAAATTTGACAACTTTTGTTCTGTGACTAGTTTGGCCAATAAATTAAACATATCTACTCAATATTCATATTTTTTAATGTTCACATTTTGGTGAAATTCGACAACTTTTGTTCTGTGACTAGTTTGGCCAATAAATTAAACATATCTACTCAATTTTCATATTTTTTAATGTTCACACTTACTTTGTTCGTGGTTGATTTGATTTTCATGAATTTTACACCTCATCAAAAAATTTTGAAAATGGATAGGCTAAAGCCTAGGGATTTTGGCGAAATTCGACAACTTTTGTTCTGTGACTAGTTTGGCCAATAAATTAAACATATCTACTCAATTTTCCTATTTTTTAATGTTCACACTTAGTTTGTTCTTGGTTGATTTGATTTTCATGAATTTTACACCTCATCAAAAAATTTTGAAAATGGATACGCTAAAGCCTAGGGATTTTGGCGAAATTCGACAACTTTTGTTCTGTGACTAGTTTGGCCAATAAATTTCACCTATCAACTCAATTTTCATATTTTTTAATGTTCAAACATCGTTTGTGTATGATTGATTTGACTTTTATGAATTTTACACCTCGTCAAAAAATTTTAAAAATTGATAGGCTAAAGCCTAGGGATTTTGGTGAAATTTGACAACTTTTGTTCTGTGACTAGTTTGGCCAATAAATTAAACATATCTACTCAATATTCATATTTTTTAATGTTCACATTTTGGTGAAATTCGACAACTTTTGTTCTGTGACTAGTTTGGCCAATAAATTAAACATATCTACTCAATTTTCATATTTTTTAATGTTCACACTTACTTTGTTCATGGTAGATTTGATTTTCATGAATTTTACACCTTATCAAAAAATTTTGAAAATTGATAGGCTAAAGCCTAGGGATTTTGGCGAAATTTGACAACTTTTGTTCTGTGACTAGTTTGGCCAATAAGTTAAACATATCTACTCAATTTTCATATTTTTTAATGTTCACACTTACTTTGTTCATGGTTGATTTGATTTTCATGAATTTTACACCTCATCAAAAAATTTTGAAAATGGATAGGCTAAAGCCTAGGGATTTTGGTGAAATTCGACAACTTTTGTTCTGTGACTAGTTTGGCCAATAAATTTCACCTATCAACTCAATTTTCATATTTTTTAATGTTCAAACATCGTTTGTGTATGATTGATTTGACTTTTATGAATTTTACACCTCGTCAAAAAATTTTTAAAATTGATAGGCTAAAGCCTAGGGATTTTGGTGAAATTTGACAACTTTTGTTCTGTGACTAGTTTGGCCAATTAATTAAACATATCTACCCAATTTTCATATTTTTTAATGTTCACACTTAGTTTGTTCATGGTTGATTTGATTTTCATGAATTTTACACCTTATCAAAAAAATTTGAAAATTGATAGGCTAAAGCCTAGGGATTTTGGCGAAATTTGACAACTTTTGTTCTGTGACTAGTTTGGCCAATAAATTAAACATATCTACTCAATTTTCCTATTTTTTAATGTTCACACTTAGTTTGTTCATGGTTGATTTGATTTTCATGAATTTTACACCTCATCAAAAAATTTTGAAAATGGATAGGCTAAAGCCTAGGGATTTTGGCGAAATTCGACAACTTTTGTTCTGTGACTAGTTTGGCCAATAAATTTCACCTATCAACTCAATTTTCATATTTTTTAATGTTCAAACATCGTTTGTGTATGATTGATTTGACTTTTATGAATTTTACACCTCGTCAAAAAATTTTAAAAATTGATAGGCTAAAGCCTAGGGATTTTGGTGAAATTCGATAACTTTTGTTCTGTGACTAGTTTGGCCAATTAATTAAACATATCTACCCAATTTTCATATTTTTTAATGTTCACACTTAGTTTGTTCATGGTTGATTTGATTTTCATGAATTTTACACCTCATCAAAAAAATTTGAAAATTGATAGGCTAAAGCCTAGGGATTTTGGCGAAATTCGACAACTTTTGTTCTGTGACTAGTTTGGCCAATAAATTAAACATATCTACTCAATTTTCCTATTTTTTAATGTTCACACTTAGTTTGTTCATGGTTGATTTGATTTTCATGAATTTTACACCTCATCAAAAAATTTTGAAAATGGATAGGCTAAAGCCTAGGGATTTTGGCGAAATTCGAAAACTTTTGTTCTGTGACTAGTTTGGCCAATAAATTTCACCTATCAACTCAATTTTCATATTTTTTAATGTTCAAACATCGTTTGTGTATGATTGATTTGACTTTTATGAATTTTACACCTCGTCAAAAAATTTTAAAAATTGATAGGCTAAAGCCTAGGGATTTTGGTGAAATTTGACAACTTTTGTTCTGTGACTAGTTTGGCCAATAAATTAAACATATCTACTCAATATTCATATTTTTTAATGTTCACATTTTGGTGAAATTCGACAACTTTTGTTCTGTGACTAGTTTGGCCAATAAATTAAACATATCTACTCAATTTTCATATTTTTTAATGTTCACACTTACTTTGTTCATGGTAGATTTGATTTTCATGAATTTTACACCTTATCAAAAAATTTTGAAAATTGATAGGCTAAAGCCTAGGGATTTTGGCGAAATTTGACAACTTTTGTTCTGTGACTAGTTTGGCCAATAAGTTAAACATATCTACTCAATTTTCATATTTTTTAATGTTCACACTTACTTTGTTCATGGTTGATTTGATTTTCATGAATTTTACACCTCATCAAAAAATTTTGAAAATGGATAGGCTAAAGCCTAGGGATTTTGGTGAAATTCGACAACTTTTGTTCTGTGACTAGTTTGGCCAATAAATTTCACCTATCAACTCAATTTTCATATTTTTTAATGTTCAAACATCGTTTGTGTATGATTGATTTGACTTTTATGAATTTTACACCTCGTCAAAAAATTTTTAAAATTGATAGGCTAAAGCCTAGGGATTTTGGTGAAATTTGACAACTTTTGTTCTGTGACTAGTTTGGCCAATTAATTAAACATATCTACCCAATTTTCATATTTTTTAATGTTCACACTTAGTTTGTTCATGGTTGATTTGATTTTCATGAATTTTACACCTTATCAAAAAAATTTGAAAATTGATAGGCTAAAGCCTAGGGATTTTGGCGAAATTTGACAACTTTTGTTCTGTGACTAGTTTGGCCAATAAATTAAACATATCTACTCAATTTTCCTATTTTTTAATGTTCACACTTAGTTTGTTCATGGTTGATTTGATTTTCATGAATTTTACACCTCATCAAAAAATTTTGAAAATGGATAGGCTAAAGCCTAGGGATTTTGGCGAAATTCGACAACTTTTGTTCTGTGACTAGTTTGGCCAATAAATTTCACCTATCAACTCAATTTTCATATTTTTTAATGTTCAAACATCGTTTGTGTATGATTGATTTGACTTTTATGAATTTTACACCTCGTCAAAAAATTTTAAAAATTGATAGGCTAAAGCCTAGGGATTTTGGTGAAATTCGATAACTTTTGTTCTGTGACTAGTTTGGCCAATTAATTAAACATATCTACCCAATTTTCATATTTTTTAATGTTCACACTTAGTTTGTTCATGGTTGATTTGATTTTCATGAATTTTACACCTCATCAAAAAAATTTGAAAATTGATAGGCTAAAGCCTAGGGATTTTGGCGAAATTCGACAACTTTTGTTCTGTGACTAGTTTGGCCAATAAATTAAACATATCTACTCAATTTTCCTATTTTTTAACGTTCACACTTAGTTTGTTCATGGTTGATTTGATTTTCATGAATTTTACACCTCATCAAAAAATTTTGAAAATGGATAGGCTAAAGCCTAGGGATTTTGGCGAAATTCGAAAACTTTTGTTCTGTGACTAGTTTGGCCAATAAATTTCACCTATCAACTCAATTTTCATATTTTTTAATGTTCAAACATCGTTTGTGTATGATTGATTTGACTTTTATGAATTTTACACCTCGTCAAAAAATTTTAAAAATTGATAGGCTAAAGCCTAGGGATTTTGGTGAAATTTGACAACTTTTGTTCTGTGACTAGTTTGGCCAATTAATTAAACATATCTACCCAATTTTCATATTTTTTAATGTTCACACTTAGTTTGTTCATGGTTGATCTGATTTTCATGAATTTTACACCTTATCAAAAAAATTTGAAAATTGATTGGCTAAAGCCTAGGGATTTTGGCGAAATTTGACAACTTTTGTTCTGTGACTAGTTTGGCCAATAAATTAAACATATCTACCCAATTTTCATATTTTTTAATGTTCACACTTAGTTTGTTCATGGTTGATTTGATTTTCATGAATTTTACACCTCATCAAAAAAATTTGAAAATTGATAGGCTAAAGCCTAGGGATTTTGGCGAAATTTGACAACTTTTGTTCTGTGACTAGTTTGGCCAATAAATTAAACATATCTACTCAATTTTTATATTTTTTAATGTTCACACTTAGTTTGTTCATGGTTGATTTGATTTTCATGAATTTTATACCTCATCAAAAAATTTTGAAAATTGATAGGCTAAAGCCTAGGGATTTTGGTGAAATTCAACAACTTTTGGTCTGTGACTAGTTTGGCCAATAAATTACACCTATCAACTCAATTTTCATATTTTTTAATGTTCAAACATCGTTTGTGTATGATTGATTTGATTTTTATGAATTTTACACCTCGTCAAAAAATTTTAAAAATGGATAGGCTAAAGCCTAGGGATTTTGGTGAAATTCGACAACTTTTGTTCTGTGACTAGTTTGGCCAATAAATTGCACCTGTCTACTCAATTTTCATATTTTTTAATTTTCACACTTTTTTTGTGCATGGTTGATTCGATTTTCATAAATTTTACGCCTCATCAAAAAATTTCAAAAATTGATAGGCTAAAGCCTAGGGATTTTAGCGAAATTCGACAACTTTTGTTCTGTGACTAGTTTGGCCAATTAATTAAACATATCTACCCAATTTTCATATTTTTTAATGTTCACACTTAGTTTGTTCGTGGTTGATTTGATTTTCATGAATTTTACACCTCATCAAAAAATTTTGAAAATGGATAGGCTAAAGCCTAGGGATTTTGGCGAAATTCGACAACTTTTGTTCTGTGACTAGTTTGGCCAATAAATTAAACATATCTACTCAATTTTCCTATTTTTTAATGTTCACACTTAGTTTGTTCTTGGTTGATTTGATTTTCATGAATTTTACACCTCATCAAAAAATTTTGAAAATGGATAGGCTAAAGCCTAGGGATTTTGGCGAAATTCGACAACTTTTGTTCTGTGACTAGTTTGGCCAATAAATTTCACCTATCAACTCAATTTTCATATTTTTTAATGTTCAAACATCGTTTGTGTATGATTGATTTGACTTTTATGAATTTTACACCTCGTCAAAAAATTTTAAAAATTGATAGGCTAAAGCCTAGGGATTTTGGTGAAATTTGACAACTTTTGTTCTGTGACTAGTTTGGCCAATAAATTAAACATATCTACTCAATATTCATATTTTTTAATGTTCACATTTTGGTGAAATTCGACAACTTTTGTTCTGTGACTAGTTTGGCCAATAAATTAAACATATCTACTCAATTTTCATATTTTTTAATGTTCACACTTACTTTGTTCATGGTAGATTTGATTTTCATGAATTTTACACCTTATCAAAAAATTTTGAAAATTGATAGGCTAAAGCCTAGGGATTTTGGCGAAATTTGACAACTTTTGTTCTGTGACTAGTTTGGCCAATAAGTTAAACATATCTACTCAATTTTCATATTTTTTAATGTTCACACTTACTTTGTTCATGGTTGATTTGATTTTCATGAATTTTACACCTCATCAAAAAATTTTGAAAATGGATAGGCTAAAGCCTAGGGATTTTGGTGAAATTCGACAACTTTTGTTCTGTGACTAGTTTGGCCAATAAATTTCACCTATCAACTCAATTTTCATATTTTTTAATGTTCAAACATCGTTTGTGTATGATTGATTTGACTTTTATGAATTTTACACCTCGTCAAAAAATTTTTAAAATTGATAGGCTAAAGCCTAGGGATTTTGGTGAAATTTGACAACTTTTGTTCTGTGACTAGTTTGGCCAATTAATTAAACATATCTACCCAATTTTCATATTTTTTAATGTTCACACTTAGTTTGTTCATGGTTGATTTGATTTTCATGAATTTTACACCTTATCAAAAAAATTTGAAAATTGATAGGCTAAAGCCTAGGGATTTTGGCGAAATTTGACAACTTTTGTTATGTGACTAGTTTGGCCAATAAATTAAACATATCTACTCAATTTTCCTATTTTTTAATGTTCACACTTAGTTTGTTCATGGTTGATTTGATTTTCATGAATTTTACAACTCATCAAAAAATTTTGAAAATGGATAGGCTAAAGCCTAGGGATTTTGGCGAAATTCGACAACTTTTGTTCTGTGACTAGTTTGGCCAATAAATTTCACCTATCAACTCAATTTTCATATTTTTTAATGTTCAAACATCGTTTGTGTATGATTGATTTGACTTTTATGAATTTTACACCTCATCAAAAAATTTCAAAAATTGATAGGCTAAAGCCTAGGGATTTTGGCAAAATTCGACAACTTTTGTTCTGTGACTAGTTTGGCCAATTAATTAAACATATCTACCCAATTTTCATATTTTTTAATGTTCACACTTAGTTTGTTCATGGTTGATTTGATTTTCATGAATTTTACACCTCATCAAAAAATTTTGAAAACGGATAGGCTAAAGCCTAGGGATTTTGGCGAAATTCGACAACTTTTGTTCTGTGACTAGTTTGGCCAATAAATTAAACATATCTACTCAATTTTCCTATTTTTTAATGTTCACACTTAGTTTGTTCATGGTTGATTTGATTTTCATGAATTTTACACCTCATCAAAAAATTTTGAAAATGGATAGGCTAAAGCCTAGGGATTTTGGCGAAATTCGAAAACTTTTGTTCTGTGACTAGTTTGGCCAATAAATTTCACCTATCAACTCAATTTTCATATTTTTTAATCTTCAAACATCGTTTGTGTATGATTGATTTGACTTTTATGAATTTTACACCTCGTCAAAAAATTTTAAAAATTGATAGGCTAAAGCCTAGGGATTTTGGTGAAATTTGATAACTTTTGTTCTGTGACTAGTTTGGCCAATTAATTAAACATATCTACCCAATTTTCATATTTTTTAATGTTCACACTTAGTTTGTTCATGGTTGATTTCATTTTCATGAATTTTACACCTTATCAAAAAAATTTGAAAATTCATAGGCTAAAGCCTAGGGATTTTGGCGAAATTTGACAACTTTTGTTCTGTGACTAGTTTGGCCAATAAATTAAACATATCTACTCAATTTTTATATTTTTTAATGTTCACACTTAGTTTGTTCATGGTTGATTTGATTTTCATGAATTTTATACCTCATCAAAAAATTTTGAAAATCGATAGGCTAAAGCCTAGGGATTTTGGTGAAATTCAACAACTTTTGGTCTGTGACTAGTTTGGCCAATAAATTGCCCCTGTCTACTCAATTTTCATATTTTTTAATGTTCAAACATCGTTTGTGTATGATTGATTTGACTTTTATGAATTTTACACCTCGTCAAAAAATTTTAAAAATTGATAGGCTAAAGCCTAGGGATTTTGGTGAAATTTGACAACTTTTGTTCTGTGACTAGTTTGGCCAATTAATTAAACATATCTACCCAATTTTCATATTTTTTAATGTTCACACTTAGTTTGTTCATGGTTGATTTGATTTTCATGAATTTTACACCTTATCAAAAAAATTTGAAAATTGATAGGCTAAAGCCTAGGGATTTTGGCGAAATTTGACAACTTTTGTTCTGTGACTAGTTTGGCCAATAAATTAAACATATCTACTCAATATTTATATTTTTTAATGTTCAAACTTAGTTTGTTCATGGTTGATTTGATTTTCATGAATTTTATACCTCATCAAAAAATTTTGAAAATTGATAGGCTAAAGCCTAGGGATTTTGGTGAAATTCAACAACTTTTGGTCTGTGACTAGTTTGGCCAATAAATTTCACCTATCAACTGAATTTTCATATTTTTTAATGTTCAAACATCGTTTGTGTATGATTGATTTGACTTTTATGAATTTTACACCTCGTCAAAAAATTTTAAAAATTGATAGGCTAAAGCCTAGGGATTTTGGTGAAATTTGACAACTTTTGTTCTGTGACTAGTTTGGCCAATTAATTAAACATATCTACCCAATTTTCATATTTTTTAATGTTCACACTTAGTTTGTTCATGGTTGATCTGATTTTCATGAATTTTACACCTTATCAAAAAAATTTGAAAATTGATAGGCTAAAGCCTAGGGATTTTGGCGAAATTTGACAACTTTTGTTCTGTGACTAGTTTGGCCAATAAATTAAACATATCTACTCAATTTTCCTATTTTTTAATGTTCACACTTAGTTTGTTCATGGTTGATTTGATTTTCATGAATTTTACACCTCATCAAAAAATTTTGAAAATGGATAGGCTAAAGCCTAGGGATTTTGGCGAAATTCGACAACTTTTGTTCTGTGACTAGTTTGGCCAATAAATTTCACCTATCAACTCAATTTTCTTATTTTTTAATGTTCAAACATCGTTTGTGTATGATTGATTTGACTTTTATGAATTTTACACCTCGTCAAAAAATTTTAAAAATTGATAGGCTAAAGCCTAGGGATTTTGGTGAAATTTGACAACTTTTGTTCTGTGACTAGTTTGGCCAATAAATTAAACATATCTACTCAATATTCATATTTTTTAATGTTCACATTTTGGTGAAATTCGACAACTTTTGTTCTGTGACTAGTTTGGCCAATAAATTAAACATATCTACTCAATTTTCATATTTTTTAATGTTCACACTTACTTTGTTCATGGTAGATTTGATTTTCATGAATTTTACACCTTATCAAAAAATTTTGAAAATTGATAGGCTAAAGCCTAGGGATTTTGGCGAAATTTGACAACTTTTGTTCTGTGACTAGTTTGGCCAATAAGTTAAACATATCTACTCAATTTTCATATTTTTTAATGTTCACACTTACTTTGTTCATGGTTGATTTGATTTTCATGAATTTTACACCTCATCAAAAAATTTTGAAAATGGATAGGCTAAAGCCTAGGGATTTTGGTGAAATTCGACAACTTTTGTTCTGTGACTAGTTTGGCCAATAAATTTCACCTATCAACTCAATTTTCATATTTTTTAATGTTCAAACATCGTTTCTGTATGATTGATTTGACTTTTATGAATTTTACACCTCGTCAAAAAATTTTAAAAATTGATAGGCTAAAGCCTAGGGATTTTGGTGAAATTTGACAACTTTTGTTCTGTGACTAGTTTGGCCAATTAATTAAACATATCTACCCAATTTTCATATTTTTTAATGTTCACACTTAGTTTGTTCATGGTTGATCTGATTTTCATGAATTTTACACCTTATCAAAAAAATTTGAAAATTGATAGGCTAAAGCCTAGGGATTTTGGCGAAATTTGACAACTTTTGTTCTGTGACTAGTTTGGCCAATAAATTAAACATATCTACTCAATTTTCCTATTTTTTAATGTTCACACTTAGTTTGTTCATGGTTGATTTGATTTTCATGAATTTTACACCTCATCAAAAAATTTTGAAAATGGATAGGCTAAAGCCTAGGGATTTTGGCGAAATTCGACAACTTTTGTTCTGTGACTAGTTTGGCCAATAAATTTCACCTATCAACTCAATTTTCATATTTTTTAATGTTCAAACATCGTTTGTGTATGATTGATTTGACTTTTATGAATTTTACACCTCGTCAAAAAATTTTAAAAATTGATAGGCTAAAGCCTAGGGATTTTGGTGAAATTCGATAACTTTTGTTCTGTGACTAGTTTGGCCAATTAATTAAACATATCTACCCAATTTTCATATTTTTTAATGTTCACACTTAGTTTGTTCATGGTTGATTTGATTTTCATGAATTTTACACCTCATCAAAAAAATTTGAAAATTGATAGGCTAAAGCCTAGGGATTTTGGCGAAATTCGACAACTTTTGTTCTGTGACTAGTTTGGCCAATAAATTAAACATATCTACTCAATTTTCCTATTTTTTAACGTTCACACTTAGTTTGTTCATGGTTGATTTGATTTTCATGAATTTTACACCTCATCAAAAAATTTTGAAAATGGATAGGCTAAAGCCTAGGGATTTTGGCGAAATTCGAAAACTTTTGTTCTGTGACTAGTTTGGCCAATAAATTTCACCTATCAACTCAATTTTCATATTTTTTAATGTTCAAACATCGTTTGTGTATGATTGATTTGACTTTTATGAATTTTACACCTCGTCAAAAAATTTTAAAAATTGATAGGCTAAAGCCTAGGGATTTTGGTGAAATTTGACAACTTTTGTTCTGTGACTAGTTTGGCCAATTAATTAAACATATCTACCCAATTTTCATATTTTTTAATGTTCACACTTAGTTTGTTCATGGTTGATCTGATTTTCATGAATTTTACACCTTATCAAAAAAATTTGAAAATTGATTGGCTAAAGCCTAGGGATTTTGGCGAAATTTGACAACTTTTGTTCTGTGACTAGTTTGGCCAATAAATTAAACATATCTACTCAATTTTCCTATTTTTTAATGTTCACACTTAGTTTGTTCATGGTTGATTTGATTTTCATGAATTTTACACCTCATCAAAAAATTTTGAAAATGGATAGGCTAAAGCCTAGGGATTTTGGCGAAATTCGACAACTTTTGTTCTGTGACTAGTTTGGCCAATAAATTTCACCTATCAACTCAATTTTCATATTTTTTAATTTTCAAACATCGTTTGTGTATGATTGATTTGACTTTTATGAATTTTACACCTCGTCAAAAAATTTTAAAAATTGATAGGCTAAAGCCTGGGGATTTTGGTGAAATTTGACAACTTTTGTTCTGTGACTAGTTTGGCCAATAAATTAAACATATCTACTCAATATTCATATTTTTTAATGTTCACATTTTGGTGAAATTCGACAACTTTTGTTCTGTGACTAGTTTGGCCAATAAATTAAACATATCTACTCAATTTTCATATTTTTTAATGTTCACACTTACTTTGTTCATGGTAGATTTGATTTTCATGAATTTTACACCTTATCAAAAAATTTTGAAAATTGATAGGCTAAAGCCTAGGGATTTTGGCGAAATTTGACAACTTTTGTTCTGTGACTAGTTTGGCCAATAAGTTAAACATATCTACTCAATTTTCATATTTTTTAATGTTCACACTTACTTTGTTCATGGTTGATTTGATTTTCATGAATTTTACACCTCATCAAAAAATTTTGAAAATGGATAGGCTAAAGCCTAGGGATTTTGGTGAAATTCGACAACTTTTGTTCTGTGACTAGTTTGGCCAATAAATTTCACCTATCAACTCAATTTTCATATTTTTTAATGTTCAAACATCGTTTGTGTATGATTGATTTGACTTTTATGAATTTTACACCTCGTCAAAAAATTTTTAAAATTGATAGGCTAAAGCCTAGGGATTTTGGTGAAATTTGACAACTTTTGTTCTGTGACTAGTTTGGCCAATTAATTAAACATATCTACCCAATTTTCATATTTTTTAATGTTCACACTTAGTTTGTTCATGGTTGATTTGATTTTCATGAATTTTACACCTTATCAAAAAAATTTGAAAATTGATAGGCTAAAGCCTAGGGATTTTGGCGAAATTTGACAACTTTTGTTCTGTGACTAGTTTGGCCAATAAATTTGTAGCACCCGGAACGCCGAGATGCCACACCCCCGCACCATAAGTCTAGCTCACACATGAAATGGGTAGTCCATATATGAACCGGACTCATGGCGAACGGGTGACAATAAAAAAAAAACTCACTAGCTAGGCGGAACTAACCCTCAAACCAATCAAGTTCAAGTTTAGGAATTCAAAGCGTAAGCATAATAATTCCATTAACATATATCAAATATCTCAAAAGAATTAACTTACAACTGTATATCAATACATATAGGTACCAACACTTATCAATACATTATCATCTCCAACATATCCATAACATGAAAATGCAATGCTAGACTCAACTCGACAACTGGACACGACTCGGACTCCCGCCTAGCACGCCACTGACAGTACCTGAAAAGTGTGAGGTGTCAGTCTACCACAGACTGAGTGAGGGGTTTAAAAATAAATATTCGCGCAGATAACATGCAGGTCATATTCTCGGGTAAAGATTTAGAAAATATAAATATACAAGTTCAATAATAATATAACTTCGCCCGAGAATATAACTATCAATATTAAACACTGGTTCATTTTCATGCAATCAATACATATGCTTACTTGTTTGTTAATCATTAGGTGACCACGCGAGTCAATTATCGTGCAATCATGCAGTAGTGTAATCATATAACACGTTCATGGAATGGAGTGCATGCAATCACTACATGGCTGGCTTGTAACATGGTAGGGTTATTTCTCCTGTGGTTGGACGGACAACCACCAGCTCTAAAAACCAGCCCAGCACCCTCCCTAAGGAGAACCTGGCCAGGAGAACACGGGTACACGATAGGTCTTTGTTCTTCTTGTGGTTGGACGGACAACCACCAGCCCGAAGACCAGCCCAGCGCCCTCACTAGGGAGAACCTGGCCAAGAGAACACACGATCACGATACGGTATTGTTCTTCCTGTGATTGGACGGACAATCACCAGCCCGAAGACCAGCCCAGCGCCCTCCCTAAGGAGAACCTGGCCAGGAGAACACAGGTACACGGTAGGGTATTGTTCTTCCTGTGGTTGGACGGACAACCACCAGCCCAAAGACCAGCCCAGCGCCCTCCCTAAGGAGAACCTGGCCAGGAGAACACAGGTACATGCTTTCATGACATGACATGCTTGATTCGTGAATACCACATAACCTACTTACTTGATTCATGAACAATAACATGTTTTGAAATGATAAGTACTTTCACGAAATTATAAATATAATTACCTTTGGCCAAAAACCACATAAAGGTTATACGGGTTCTATATAACTAGAAATTAAACCTCACCTCGACAAACCAACCAAAAAGGAAGCAAGAGAGCACCCTACGGAGCGGGCTCCTCGAAACCGGGACCGTGATCTGTGTAACAAGGACAAGTGTACATGAAACTCGACTCTTATGAACCAATTAAGACGCACGGCGAAGTCACAATCAAGATATCATGCAATAACAATCAAGGAGTGTCAAGTAGGAGCATGATTATCAATTAAACAAGTATATATATCATATAACTCACATATGGGAGCCAAGAGAGTGAAAGGAAAGCAATAAGAAAGGTTTTGGTGAAGTTTGGCCAAAACCGACAATTTTTGAAAATGTACATGTTGTGGGAAAACTGAAATATCTTAAATTCTAGAAGTGGGAATCGAGTTTTGTTTGTTGGAAATGAAAGTAGACACATAGACCTTTCCAACGCTATATGGCACGCTTTCTAATTCAAATCGAGGTGAAAATGGCGTTCGTCCGAAGTTGGGCAAAATGCAGGAAAGTGACACGCCCGTGTCGTCAATACAAGGCAAACCGTGACACCCCCGTGTCACGGTACAGAAAATCAAACCAACGCGCACCCCCGTGTCGCCAGCCCAAAGCAAAGTTGACACCCCCGTGTCAACTGTGCGTGACCGAAAAAACAGGGGAGAAACAGGGGTTTCCATGCAAAACCAACCCCAAACCAAAATATACCAAACTCCAACCATAACTTATGCTTCAAATCATCAAATATGCATCATACTTCAAGCATCTAACAAAATAACCAAGAATAAACATTAAAATGGCAAGTATCATCATAAAACCCCCATGCTTGCTCATGCTTCCATCCTTCAAGAATTCCAATATTTTCATGCAATTTTCACTCTAATTCATCACCATCATATCCTCTACTCCAATCATGCAAGAATTCCTCAACAAATCCCTAAATTCATGATTGATCACATATTCAAGACTTTCATGAAATTCTCCAATTCCTACCTTGAATCAAAGAGGTGGTGGATGAGATGGTGATATGAGGTTAATGATGCTTCTATCTCCAAGAATCCTTCAAGAATCTAGCTTAAAGTGAGATGAAATCCTCTTCTTCTTCTTGGGGTTTTGGAAACGAGATGAGGGAGAGAGAGAAAGGATCAAGTGTGTATATGTTTGGATGCACTCAAAGGGAAATATAAGCTAGATATTATATGATGCTAAGCACAATTTGCAATTTAATCCCTCCACTTTGTAAGTTATGTAATTAGGCTCAATTCTCATGCAAAATGATCAACTAAGTCCCAAGTCATTCATGCAATTAAGTCCTCAAGTTAAGACAGATGATCACTTAAGGACAATTAAGCAATTAAACATTTAAGTCATAATTGGCAATTAATTCACATTAAATCACATTTTGCATAATTGAAAATTTGGGGCGTTACAATCACCCCTCCTTAAAAAGGACCTGGTCCCCAGGTCCACTACTCGAACTACGAATTAAAACACAAACGAGAGAACCCCGTCTCTCCGAACAATTAATGAGAAAACCCCGTTTCTCAACAAACAAGAGAGCACCCCGTCTCTCACACAGAAGAGAGCACCCCGTCTCTCTCACAGAAGAGAGCACCCCGTCTCTCAACAAGAAATGAGAGAACCCCGTCTCTCAAACACACACGAAAACAAATCAAGGGAGCAAATTGTAAAAATATTCATATAAGTGTCACAAAGGCAAGTAAAATCTTATTAATCACATAAGTATCACTCATAGACAACCAATTTGCAGCTAACAAGAAATTAAACACACAATAAATAAGATCCGTGATGCATGTGATATGCATGATTAGGTGTACCGTTCACTTCTGATTGTGTCATGCGTGTAATGGATACCTTCTGCTATCACGTTTAGATCCGCGTTTACATCCTGCATCTCTCTCTCTAGCATACAAGAACGGACTTGAACAAGTGGCCTTGGTCTCCCGGAGGATAATCCCTTTCGCTTCGAGCACGTGTCAACTCGGTGTTCATTACTTCCACATCGCAAGCATAAGCCCAAATGCCATCTACAATTCTCATAAGTGTGGTTGTCGCCTCGACAATAAGCACAAAGAAGCTTTCCCGAAGATGTTGTTGAAGTCGGGGTACGTGAAGTTCCTAAACCTGACTCAAATGACCGATTCTTTTTCTTTCAAGACCTCCCTTGAGGTGTTGGGATAGGGTGAGAGATAGGCCGCTTCCCTTTGTTGGAAGTCTGTCCTAATTTTGAACCTGAAGCCTGCCCGGGTTGAGGATTCGACCTTCTTGCCTCCAAAGAGGTGGTGTCTCGGATCTTCTCGTGGGAGTCACCTGGGACTAATTCCCACATCCTTTTAATTTTCTTAAGTGGTGACTTAACTTGATTATCACTTCTTCCAACGAACTTTGAGGTTTGTTGGTTCTGAAACTCCTTAAAGGCTATCGAAATTTGGCCCGGCTGTTGGGATGAAGCTAGTGGCACTGAGGAAACATATTCTCTTATTTTCTGATCAACCAAACAAACTAAAAACTCGAAAAACTCCTGAGGCTGAACCGGAGGGGGTAATTATGGGGAAACCCTAAGCGCTCGTGCACGATGAGGGTGATCTTGAGACATCCTGTAATCAAGACACTAGATATGCATGTTGGATTAATATGCCGATGCAAGTAACACACTTGAAAATAATAGAATTGACATATTGAAACAATTAAGTTCAATCGGAAAACACATATGAGTAAAGAAATTTAAAAAAATTAATATAACGTATGATGCACGTGCTTGTGGATGCATTGAACCTGTCACCGTAGCTACGTTTCATGTTTGCTGGGTTATAAATTTGTCTTGCGTCTGTTAATCATTTCTTGTTACCCACGGTCTTCTAATTCTTCAGAATTTGCTAGCATCAACTTGAACATTCCCATGGCTTGAGATTACACTGGCTTGAATCCGAAGTCCTCTACGCTCATGGAATTAGCATCTTGCCCTGTCTTTGATAATCGCTCTCCAATTATTGCCCGAGTCTTCTTCATAGTTGTCAATTTACTCAAAACTTCCTTGGTTTCCTCTTTAGGAGTTCGAATAATTAATGAACTCTCTTTCCAATTGTTTTTACTTGGTCACCCAAAATCCACCCAGAATTCTTCACCTTTCATTATTGTTCCTATTTGTTGTTTCATGTCTGTTAACATATCTACTCAATTTTCATATTTTTTAATGTTCACACTTACTTTGTTCATGGTAGATTTGATTTTCATGAATTTTACACCTTATCAAAAAATTTTGAAAATTGATAGGCTAAAGCCTAGGGATTTTGGCGAAATTTGACAACTTTTGTTCTGTGACTAGTTTGGCCAATAAGTTAAACATATCTACTCAATTTTCATATTTTTTAATGTTCACACTTAGTTTGTTCATGGTTGATTTGATTTTCATGAATTTTACACCTTATCAAAAAAATTTGAAAATTGATAGGCTAAAGCCTAGGGATTTTGGCGAAATTTGACAACTTTTGTTCTGTGACTAGTTTGGCCAATAAATTAAACATATCTACTCAATTTTCCTATTTTTTAATGTTCACACTTAGTTTGTTCATGGTTGATTTGATTTTCATGAATTTTACACCTCATCAAAAAATTTTGAAAATGGATAGGCTAAAGCCTAGGGATTTTGTCGAAATTCGACAACTTTTGTTCTGTGACTAGTTTGGCCAATAAATTTCACCTATCAACTCAATTTTCATATTTTTTAATGTTCAAACATCGTTTGTGTATGATTGATTTGACTTTTATGAATTTTACACCTCGTCAAAAAATTTTAAAAATTGATAGGCTAAAGCCTAGGGATTTTGGTGAAATTCGATAACTTTTGTTCTGTGACTAGTTTGGCCAATTAATTAAACATATCTACCCAATTTTCATATTTTTTAATGTTCACACTTAGTTTGTTCATGGTTGATTTGATTTTCATGAATTTTACACCTCATCAAAAAAATTTGAAAATTGATAGGCTAAAGCCTAGGGATTTTGGCGAAATTTGACAACTTTTGTTCTGTGACTAGTTTGGCCAATAAATTAAACATATCTACTCAATTTTTATATTTTTTAATGTTCACACTTAGTTTGTTCATGGTTGATTTGATTTTCATGAATTTTATACCTCATCAAAAAATTTTGAAAATTGATAGGCTAAAGCCTAGGGATTTTGGTGAAATTCAACAACTTTTTGGTCTGTGACTAGTTTGGCCAATAAATTACACCTATCAACTCAATTTTCATATTTTTTAATGTTCAAACATCGTTTGTGTATGATTGATTTGATTTTTATGAATTTTACACCTCGTCAAAAAATTTTAAAAATGGATAGGCTAAAGCCTAGGGATTTTGGTGAAATTCGACAACTTTTGTTCTGTGACTAGTTTGGCCAATAAATTGCACCTGTCTACTCAATTTTCATATTTTTTAATTTTCACACTTTTTTTGTGCATGGTTGATTCGATTTTCATAAATTTTACGCCTCATCAAAAAATTTCAAAAATTGATAGGCTAAAGCCTAGGGATTTTAGCGAAATTCGACAACTTTTGTTCTGTGACTAGTTTGGCCAATTAATTAAACATATCTACCCAATTTTCATATTTTTTAATGTTCACACTTAGTTTGTTCGTGGTTGATTTGATTTTCATGAATTTTACACCTCATCAAAAAATTTTGAAAATGGATAGGCTAAAGCCTAGGGATTTTGGCGAAATTCGACAACTTTTGTTCTGTGACTAGTTTGGCCAATAAATTAAACATATCTACTCAATTTTCCTATTTTTTAATGTTCACACTTAGTTTGTTCTTGGTTGATTTGATTTTCATGAATTTTACACCTCATCAAAAAATTTTGAAAATGGATACGCTAAAGCCTAGGGATTTTGGCGAAATTCGACAACTTTTGTTCTGTGACTAGTTTGGCCAATAAATTTCACCTATCAACTCAATTTTCATATTTTTTAATGTTCAAACATCGTTTGTGTATGATTGATTTGACTTTTATGAATTTTACACCTCGTCAAAAAATTTTAAAAATTGATAGGCTAAAGCCTAGGGATTTTGGTGAAATTTGACAACTTTTGTTCTGTGACTAGTTTGGCCAATAAATTAAACATATCTACTCAATATTCATATTTTTTAATGTTCACATTTTGGTGAAATTCGACAACTTTTGTTCTGTGACTAGTTTGGCCAATAAATTAAACATATCTACTCAATTTTCATATTTTTTAATGTTCACACTTACTTTGTTCATGGTAGATTTGATTTTCATGAATTTTACACCTTATCAAAAAATTTTGAAAATTGATAGGCTAAAGCCTAGGGATTTTGGCGAAATTTGACAACTTTTGTTCTGTGACTAGTTTGGCCAATAAGTTAAACATATCTACTCAATTTTCATATTTTTTAATGTTCACACTTACTTTGTTCATGGTTGATTTGATTTTCATGAATTTTACACCTCATCAAAAAATTTTGAAAATGGATAGGCTAAAGCCTAGGGATTTTGGTGAAATTCGACAACTTTTGTTCTGTGACTAGTTTGGCCAATAAATTTCACCTATCAACTCAATTTTCATATTTTTTAATGTTCAAACATCGTTTGTGTATGATTGATTTGACTTTTATGAATTTTACACCTCGTCAAAAAATTTTAAAAATTGATAGGCTAAAGCCTAGGGATTTTGGTGAAATTTGACAACTTTTGTTCTGTGACTAGTTTGGCCAATAAATTAAACATATCTACTCAATATTCATATTTTTTAATGTTCACATTTTGGTGAAATTCGACAACTTTTGTTCTGTGACTAGTTTGGCCAATAAATTAAACATATCTACTCAATTTTCATATTTTTTAATGTTCACACTTACTTTGTTCATGGTAGATTTGATTTTCATGAATTTTACACCTTATCAAAAAATTTTGAAAATTGATAGGCTAAAGCCTAGGGATTTTGGCGAAATTTGACAACTTTTGTTCTGTGACTAGTTTGGCCAATAAGTTAAACATATCAACTCAATTTTCATATTTTTTAATGTTCACACTTACTTTGTTCATGGTTGATTTGATTTTCATGAATTTTACACCTCATCAAAAAATTTTGAAAATGGATAGGCTAAAGCCTAGGGATTTTGGTGAAATTCGACAACTTTTGTTCTGTGACTAGTTTGGCCAATAAATTTCACCTATCAACTCAATTTTCATATTTTTTAATGTTCAAACATCGTTTGTGTATGATTGATTTGACTTTTATGAATTTTACACCTCGTCAAAAAATTTTTAAAATTGATAGGCTAAAGCCTAGGGATTTTGGTGAAATTTGACAACTTTTGTTCTGTGACTAGTTTGGCCAATTAATTAAACATATCTACCCAATTTTCATATTTTTTAATGTTCACACTTATTTTGTTCATGGTTGATTTGATTTTCATGAATTTTACACCTTATCAAAAAAATTTGAAAATTGATAGGCTAAAGCCTAGGGATTTTGGCGAAATTTGACAACTTTTGTTCTGTGACTAGTTTGGCCAATAAATTAAACATATCTACTCAATTTTCCTATTTTTTAATGTTCACACTTAGTTTGTTCATGGTTGATTTGATTTTCATGAATTTTACACCTCATCAAAAAATTTTGAAAATGGATAGGCTAAAGCCTAGGGATTTTGGCGAAATTCGACAACTTTTGTTCTGTGACTAGTTTGGCCAATAAATTTCACCTATCAACTCAATTTTCATATTTTTTAATGTTCAAACATCGTTTGTGTATGATTGATTTGACTTTTATGAATTTTACACCTCGTCAAAAAATTTTAAAAATTGATAGGCTAAAGCCTAGGGATTTTGGTGAAATTCGATAACTTTTGTTCTGTGACTAGTTTGGCCAATTAATTAAACATATCTACCCAATTTTCATATTTTTTAATGTTCACACTTAGTTTGTTCATGGTTGATTTGATTTTCATGAATTTTACACCTCATCAAAAAAATTTGAAAATTGATAGGCTAAAGCCTAGGGATTTTGGCGAAATTTGACAACTTTTGTTCTGTGACTAGTTTGGCCAATAAATTAAACATATCTACTCAATTTTTATATTTTTTAATGTTCACACTTAGTTTGTTCATGGTTGATTTGATTTTCATGAATTTTATACCTCATCAAAAAATTTTGAAAATTGATAGGCTAAAGCCTAGGGATTTTGGTGAAATTCAACAACTTTTGGTCTGTGACTAGTTTGGCCAATAAATTACACCTATCAACTCAATTTTCATATTTTTTAATGTTCAAACATCGTTTGTGTATGATTGATTTGATTTTTATGAATTTTACACCTCGTCAAAAAATTTTAAAAATGGATAGGCTAAAGCCTAGGGATTTTGGTGAAATTCGACAACTTTTGTTCTGTGACTAGTTTGGCCAATAAATTGCACCTGTCTACTCAATTTTCATATTTTTTAATTTTCACACTTTTTTTGTGCATGGTTGATTCGATTTTCATAAATTTTACGCCTCATCAAAAAATTTCAAAAATTGATAGGCTAAAGCCTAGGGATTTTAGCGAAATTCGACAACTTTTGTTCTGTGACTAGTTTGGCCAATTAATTAAACATATCTACCCAATTTTCATATTTTTTAATGTTCACACTTAGTTTGTTCGTGGTTGATTTGATTTTCATGAATTTTACACCTCATCAAAAAATTTTGAAAATGGATAGGCTAAAGCCTAGGGATTTTGGCGAAATTCGACAACTTTTGTTCTGTGACTAGTTTGGCCAATAAATTAAACATATCTACTCAATTTTCCTATTTTTTAATGTTCACACTTAGTTTGTTCTTGGTTGATTTGATTTTCATGAATTTTACACCTCATCAAAAAATTTTGAAAATGGATAGGCTAAAGCCTAGGGATTTTGGCGAAATTCGACAACTTTTGTTCTGTGACTAGTTTGGCCAATAAATTTCACCTATCAACTCAATTTTCATATTTTTTAATGTTCAAACATCGTTTGTGTATGATTGATTTGACTTTTATGAATTTTACACCTCGTCAAAAAATTTTAAAAATTGATAGGCTAAAGCCTAGGGATTTTGGTGAAATTTGACAACTTTTGTTCTGTGACTAGTTTGGCCAATAAATTAAACATATCTACTCAATATTCATATTTTTTAATGTTCACATTTTGGTGAAATTCGACAACTTTTGTTCTGTGACTAGTTTGGCCAATAAATTAAACATATCTACTCAATTTTCATATGTTTTAATGTTCACACTGACTTTGTTCATGGTAGATTTGATTTTCATGAATTTTACACCTTATCAAAAAATTTTGAAAATTGATAGGCTAAAGCCTAGGGATTTTGGCGAAATTTGACAACTTTTGTTCTGTGACTAGTTTGGCCAATAAGTTAAACATATCTACTCAATTTTCATATTTTTTAATGTTCACACTTACTTTGTTCATGGTTGATTTGATTTTCATGAATTTTACACCTCATCAAAAAATTTTGAAAATGGATAGGCTAAAGCCTAGGGATTTTGGTGAAATTCGACAACTTTTGTTCTGTGACTAGTTTGGCCAATAAATTTCACCTATCAACTCAATTTTCATATTTTTTAATGTTCAAACATCGTTTGTGTATTATTGATTTGACTTTTATGAATTTTACACCTCGTCAAAAAATTTTAAAAATTGATAAGCTAAAGCCCAGGGATTTTGGTGAAATTTGACAATTTTTGTTCTGTGACTAGTTTGGCCAATAAATTAAACATATCTACTCAATTTTCATATTTTTTAATGTTCACATTTTGGTGAAATTCGACAACTCTTGTTCTGTGACTAGTTTGGCCAATTAATTAAACATATCTACTCAATTTTCATATTTTTTAATGTTCACACTTACTTTGTTCATGGTTGATTTGATTTTCATGAATTTTAGACCTCATCAAAAAATTTTGAAAATTGATAGGCTAAAGCCTAGGGATTTTGGCGAAATTTGACAACTTTTGTTCTGTGACTAGTTTGGCCAATAAATTAAACATATCTACTCAATTTTTATATTTTTTAATGTCCACACTTAGTTTGTTCATGGTTGATTTGATTTTCATGAATTTTATACCTCATCAAAAAATTTTGAAAATTGATAGGCTAAAGCCTAGGGATTTTGGTGAAATTCAACAACTTTTGGTCTGTGACTAGTTTGGCCAATAAATTACACCTAATAACTCAATTTTCATATTTTTTAATGTTCAAACATCGTTTGTGTATGATTGATTTGATTTTTATGAATTTTACACCTCGTCAAAAAATTTTAAAAATGGATAGGCTAAAGCCTAGGGATTTTGGTGAAATTCGACAACTTTTGTTCTGTGACTAGTTTGGCCAATAAATTGCACCTGTCTACTCAATTTTCATATTTTTTAATTTTCACACTTTTTTTGTGCATGGTTGATTCGATTTTCATAAATTTTACACCTCATCAAAAAATTTCAAAAATTGATAGGCTAAAGCCTAGGGATTTTGGCGAAATTCGACAACTTTTGTTCTGTGACTAGTTTGGCCAATTAATTAAACATATCTACCCAATTTTCATATTTTTTAATGTTCACACTTAGTTTGTTCATGGTTGATTTGATTTTCATGAATTTTACACCTCATCAAAAAATTTTGAAAATGGATAGGCTAAAGCCTAGGGATTTTGGCGAAATTCGACAACTTTTGTTCTGTGACTAGTTTGGCCAATAAATTAAACATATCTACTCAATTTTCCTATTTTTTAATGTTCACACTTAGTTTGTTCATGGTTGATTTGATTTTCATGAATTTTACACCTCATCAAAAAATTTTGAAAATGGATAGGCTAAAGCCTAGGGATTTTGGCGAAATTCGACAACTTTTGTTCTGTGACTAGTTTGGCCAATAAATTTCACCTATCAACTCAATTTTCATATTTTTTAATGTTCAAACATCGTTTGTGTATGATTGATTTGACTTTTATGAATTTTACACCTCGTCAAAAAATTTTAAAAATTGATAGGCTAAAGCCTAGGGATTTTGGTGAAATTCGATAACTTTTGTTCTGTGACTAGTTTGGCCAATTAATTAAACATATCTACCCAATTTTCATATTTTTTAATGTTCACACTTAGTTTGTTCATGGTTGATTTGATTTTCATGAATTTTACACCTCATCAAAAAAATTTGAAAATTGATAGGCTAAAGCCTAGGGATTTTGGCGAAATTTGACAACTTTTGTTCTGTGACTAGTTTGGCCAATAAATTAAACATATCTACTCAATTTTTATATTTTTTAATGTTCACACTTAGTTTGTTCATGGTTGATTTGATTTTCATGAATTTTATACCTCATCAAAAAATTTTGAAAATTGATAGGCTAAAGCCTAGGGATTTTGGTGAAATTCAACAACTTTTGGTCTGTGACTAGTTTGGCCAATAAATTTCACCTATCAACTCAATTTTCATATTTTTTAATGTTCAAACATCGTTTGTGTATTATTGATTTGACTTTTATGAATTTTACACCTCGTCAAAAAATTTTAAAAATTGATAAGCTAAAGCCCAGGGATTTTGGTGAAATTTGACAATTTTTGTTCTGTGACTAGTTTGGCCAATAAATTAAACATATCTACTCAATTTTCATATTTTTTAATGTTCACATTTTGGTGAAATTCGACAACTCTTGTTCTGTGACTAGTTTGGCCAATTAATTAAACATATCTACTCAATTTTCATATTTTTTAATGTTCACACTTACTTTGTTCATGGTTGATTTGATTTTCATGAATTTTAGACCTCATCAAAAAATTTTGAAAATTGATAGGCTAAAGCCTAGGGATTTTGGCGAAATTTGACAACTTTTGTTCTGTGACTAGTTTGGCCAATAAATTAAACATATCTACTCAATTTTTATATTTTTTAATGTCCACACTTAGTTTGTTCATGGTTGATTTGATTTTCATGAATTTTATACCTCATCAAAAAATTTTGAAAATTGATAGGCTAAAGCCTAGGGATTTTGGTGAAATTCAACAACTTTTGGTCTGTGACTAGTTTGGCCAATAAATTACACCTAATAACTCAATTTTCATATTTTTTAATGTTCAAACATCGTTTGTGTATGATTGATTTGATTTTTATGAATTTTACACCTCGTCAAAAAATTTTAAAAATGGATAGGCTAAAGCCTAGGGATTTTGGTGAAATTCGACAACTTTTGTTCTGTGACTAGTTTGGCCAATAAATTGCACCTGTCTACTCAATTTTCATATTTTTTAATTTTCACACTTTTTTTGTGCATGGTTGATTCGATTTTCATAAATTTTACACCTCATCAAAAAATTTCAAAAATTGATAGGCTAAAGCCTAGGGATTTTGGCGAAATTCGACAACTTTTGTTCTGTGACTAGTTTGGCCAATTAATTAAACATATCTACCCAATTTTCATATTTTTTAATGTTCACACTTAGTTTGTTCATGGTTGATTTGATTTTCATGAATTTTACACCTCATCAAAAAATTTTGAAAATGGATAGGCTAAAGCCTAGGGATTTTGGCGAAATTCGACAACTTTTGTTCTGTGACTAGTTTGGCCAATAAATTAAACATATCTACTCAATTTTCCTATTTTTTAATGTTCACACTTAGTTTGTTCATGGTTGATTTGATTTTCATGAATTTTACACCTCATCAAAAAATTTTCAAAATGGATAGGCTAAAGCCTAGGGATTTTGGCGAAATTCGACAACTTTTGTTCTGTGACTAGTTTGGCCAATAAATTTCACCTATCAACTCAATTTTCATATTTTTTAATGTTCAAACATCGTTTGTGTATGATTGATTTGACTTTTATGAATTTTACACCTCGTCAAAAAATTTTAAAAATTGATAGGCTAAAGCCTAGGGATTTTGGTGAAATTCGATAACTTTTGTTCTGTGACTAGTTTGGCCAATTAATTAAACATATCTACCCAATTTTCATATTTTTTAATGTTCACACTTAGTTTGTTCATGGTTGATTTGATTTTCATGAATTTTACACCTCATCAAAAAAATTTGAAAATTGATAGGCTAAAGCCTAGGGATTTTGGCGAAATTTGACAACTTTTGTTCTGTGACTAGTTTGGCCAATAAATTAAACATATCTACTCAATTTTTATATTTTTTAATGTTCACACTTAGTTTGTTCATGGTTGATTTGATTTTCATGAATTTTATACCTCATCAAAAAATTTTGAAAATTGATAGGCTAAAGCCTAGGGATTTTGGTGAAATTCAACAACTTTTGGTCTGTGACTAGTTTGGCCAATAAATTACACCTATCAACTCAATTTTCATATTTTTTAATGTTCAAACATCGTTTGTGTATGATTGATTTGATTTTTATGAATTTTACACCTCATCAAAAAATTTTGAAAATGGATAGGCTAAAGCCTAGGGATTTTGGCGAAATTCGACAACTTTTGTTCTGTGACTAGTTTGGCTAATAAATTAAACATATCAACTCAATTTTCCTATTTTTTAATGTTCACACTTAGTTTGTTCATGGTTGATTTGATTTTCATGAATTTTACACCTCATCAAAAAATTTTGAAAATGGATAGGCTAAAGCCTAGGGATTTTGGCGAAATTCGACAACTTTTGTTCTGTGACTAGTTTGGCCAATAAATTTCACCTATCAACTCAATTTTCATATTTTTTAATGTTCAAACATCGTTTGTGTATGATTGATTTGACTTTTATGAATTTTACACCTCGTCAAAAAATTTTAAAAATTGATAGGCTAAAGCCTAGGGATTTTGGTGAAATTTGACAACTTTTGTTCTGTGACTAGTTTGGCCAATAAATTAAACATATCTACTCAATATTCATATTTTTTAATGTTCACATTTTGGTGAAATTCGACAACTTTTGTTCTGTGACTAGTTTGGCCAATAAATTAAACATATCTACTCAATTTTCATATTTTTTAATGTTCACACTTACTTTGTTCATGGTAGATTTGATTTTCATGAATTTTACACCTTATCAAAAAATTTTGAAAATTGATAGGCTAAAGCCTAGGGATTTTGGCGAAATTTGACAACTTTTGTTCTGTGACTAGTTTGGCCAATAAGTTAAACATATCTACTCAATTTTCATATTTTTTAATGTTCACACTTACTTTGTTCATGGTTGATTTGATTTTCATGAATTTTACACCTCATCAAAAAATTTTGAAAATGGATAGGCTAAAGCCTAGGGATTTTGGTGAAATTCGACAACTTTTGTTCTGTGACTAGTTTGGCCAATAAATTTCACCTATCAACTCAATTTTCATATTTTTTAATGTTCAAACATCGTTTGTGTATTATTGATTTGACTTTTATGAATTTTACACCTCGTCAAAAAATTTTAAAAATTGATAAGCTAAAGCCCAAGGATTTTGGTGAAATTTGACAATTTTTGTTCTGTGACTAGTTTGGCCAATAAATTAAACATATCTACTCAATTTTCATATTTTTTAATGTTCACATTTTGGTGAAATTCGACAACTCTTGTTCTGTGACTAGTTTGGCCAATTAATTAAACATATCTACTCAATTTTCATATTTTTTAATGTTCACACTAACTTTGTTCATGGTTGATTTGATTTTCATGAATTTTAGACCTCATCAAAAAATTTTGAAAATTGATAAGCTAAAGCCTAGGGATTTTGGTGAAATTTGACAACTTTTGGTCTGTGACTAGTTTGGCCAATAAATTACACCTAATAACTCAATTTTCATATTTTTTAATGTTCAAACATCGTTTGTGTATGATTGATTTGATTTTTATGAATTTTACACCTCGTCAAAAAATTTTAAAAATGGATAGGCTAAAGCCTAGGGATTTTGGTGAAATTCGACAACTTTTGTTCTGTGACTAGTTTGGCCAATAAATTGCACCTGTCTACTCAATTTTCATATTTTTTAATTTTCACACTTTTTTTGTGCATGGTTGATTCGATTTTCATAAATTTTACACCTCATCAAAAAATTTCAAAAATTGATAGGCTAAAGCCTAGGGATTTTGGCGAAATTCGACAACTTTTGTTCTGTGACTAGTTTGGCCAATTAATTAAACATATCTACCCAATTTTCATATTTTTTAATGTTCACACTTAGTTTGTTCATGGTTGATTTGATTTTCATGAATTTTACACCTCATCAAAAAATTTTGAAAATGGATAGGCTAAAGCCTAGGGATTTTGGCGAAATTCGACAACTTTTGTTCTGTGACTAGTTTGGCCAATAAATTAAACATATCTACTCAATTTTCATATTTTTTAATGTTCACACTTACTTTGTTCATGGTAGATTTGATTTTCATGAATTTTACACCTTATCAAAAAATTTTGAAAATTGATAGGCTAAAGCCTAGGGATTTTGGCGAAATTTGACAACTTTTGTTCTGTGACTAGTTTGGCCAATAAGTTAAACATATCTACTCAATTTTCATATTTTTTAATGTTCACACTTAGTTTGTTCATGGTTGATTTGATTTTCATGAATTTTACACCTCATCAAAAAATTTTGAAAATTGATAGGCTAAAGCCTAGGGATTTTGGCGAAATTTGACAACTTTTGTTCTGTGACTAGTTTGGCCAATAAATTAAACATATCTACTCAATTTTTATATTTTTTAATGTCCACACTTAGTTTGTTCATGGTTGATTTGATTTTCATGAATTTTATACCTCATCAAAAAATTTTGAAAATTGATAGGCTAAAGCCTAGGGATTTTGGTGAAATTCAACAACTTTTGGTCTGTGACTAGTTTGGCCAATAAATTACACCTAATAACTCAATTTTCATATTTTTTAATGTTCAAACATCGTTTGTGTATGATTGATTTGATTTTTATGAATTTTACACCTCGTCAAAAAATTTTAAAAATTGATAGGCTAAAGCCTAGGGATTTTGATGAAATTCGATAACTTTTGTTCTGTGACTAGTTTGGCCAATAAATTGCACCTGTCTACTCAATTTTCATATTTTTTAATGTTCACACTTTGTTTGTGCATGGTTGATTCGATTTTCATAAATTTTACACCTCATCAAAAAATTTCAAAAATTGATAGGCTAAAGCCTAGGGATTTTGGCGAAATTCGACAACTTTTGCTCTGTGACTAGTTTGGCCAATTAATTAAACATATCTACCCAATTTTCATATTTTTTAATGTTCACACTTAGTTTGTTCATGGTTGATTTGATTTTCATGAATTTTACACCTTATCAAAAAATTTTGAAAATGGATAGGCTAAAGCCTAGGGATTTTGGCGAAATTCGACAACTTTTGTTCTGTGACTAGTTTGGCCAATAAATTAAACATATCTACTCAATTTTCCTATTTTTTAATGTTCACACTTAGTTTGTTCATGGTTGATTTGATTTTCATGAATTTTACACCTCATCAAAAAATTTTGAAAATGGATAGGCTAAAGCCTAGGGATTTTGGCGAAATTCGACAACTTTTGTTCTGTGACTAGTTTGGCCAATAAATTTCACCTATCAACTCAATTTTCATATTTTTTAATGTTCAAACATCGTTTGTGTATGATTGATTTGACTTTTATGAATTTTACACCTCGTCAAAAAATTTTAAAAATTGATAGGCTAAAGCCTAGGGATTTTAGTGAAATTTGACAACTTTTGTTCTGTGACTAGTTTGGCCAATAAATTAAACATATCTACTCAATTTTCATATTTTTTAATGTTCACATTTTGGTGAAATTCGACAACTTTTGTTCTGTGACTAGTTTGACCAATAAATTAAACATATCTACTCAATTTTCATATTTTTTAATGTTCACACTTACTTTGTTCATGGTAGATTTGATTTTCATGAATTTTACACCTTATCAAAAAATTTTGAAAATTGATAGGCTAAAGCCTAGGGATTTTGGCGAAATTTGACAACTTTTGTTCTGTGACTAGTTTGGCCAATAAATTAAACATATCTACTCAATTTGTATATTTTTTAATGTTCACACTTAGTTTGTTCATGGTTGATTTGATTTTCATGAATTTTATACCTCATCAAAAAATTTTGAAAATTGATAGGCTAAAGCCTAGGGATTTTGGTGAAATTCAACAACTTTTGGTCTGTGACTAGTTTGGCCAATAAATTACACCTATCAACTCAATTTTCATATTTTTTAATGTTCAAACATCGTTTGTGTATGATTGATTTGATTTTTATGAATTTTACACCTCGTCAAAAAATTTTAAAAATGGATAGGCTAAAGCCTAGGGATTTTGGTGAAATTCGACAACTTTTGTTCTGTGACTAGTTTGGCCAATAAATTGCACCTGTCTACTCAATTTTCATATTTTTTAATTTTCACACTTTTTTTGTGCATGGTTGATTCGATTTTCATAAATTTTACGCCTCATCAAAAAATTTCAAAAATTGATAGGCTAAAGCCTAGGGATTTTGGCGAAATTCGACAACTTTTGTTATGTGACTAGTTTGGCCAATTAATTAAACATATCTACCCAATTTTCATATTTTTTAATGTTCACACTTAGTTTGTTCGTGGTTGATTTGATTTTCGTGAATTTTACACCTCATCAAAAAATTTTGAAAATGGATAGGCTAAAGCCTAGGGATTTTGGCGAAATTCGACAACTTTTGTTCTGTGACTAGTTTGGCCAATAAATTAAACATATCTACTCAATTTTCCTATTTTTTAATGTTCACACTTAGTTTGTTCATGGTTGATTTGATTTTCATGAATTTTACACCTCATCAAAAAATTTTGAAAATGGATAGGCTAAAGCCTAGGGATTTTGGCGAAATTCGACAACTTTTGTTCTGTGACTAGTTTGGCCAATAAATTTCACCTATCAACTCAATTTTCATATTTTTTAATGCTCAAACATCGTTTGTGTATGATTGATTTGACTTTTATGAATTTTACACCTCGTCAAAAAATTTTAAAAATTGATAGGCTAAAGCCTAGGGATTTTGGTGAAATTTGACAACTTTTGTTCTGTGACTAGTTTGGCCAATAAATTAAACATATCTACTCAATATTCATATTTTTTAATGTTCACATTTTGGTGAAATTCGACAACTTTTGTTCTGTGACTAGTTTGGCCAATAAATTAAACATATCTACTCAATTTTCATATTTTTTAATGTTCACACTTACTTTGTTCATGGTAGATTTGATTTTCATGAATTTTACACCTTATCAAAAAATTTTGAAAATTGATAGGCTAAAGCCTAGGGATTTTGGCGAAATTTGACAACTTTTGTTCTGTGACTAGTTTGGCCAATAAGTTAAACATATCTACTCAATTTTCATATTTTTTAATGTTCACACTTACTTTGTTCATGGTTGATTTGATTTTCATGAATTTTACACCTCATCAAAAAATTTTGAAAATGGATAGGCTAAAGCCTAGGGATTTTGGCGAAATTCGACAACTTTTGTTCTGTGACTAGTTTGGCCAATAAATTTCACCTATCAACTCAATTTTCATATTTTTTAATGTTCAAACATCGTTTGTGTATGATTGATTTGACTTTTATGAATTTTACACCTCGTCAAAAAATTTTAAAAATTGATAAGCTAAAGCCCAGGGATTTTGGTGAAATTTGACAATTTTTGTTCTGTGACTAGTTTGGCCAATAAATTAAACATATCTACTCAATTTTCATATTTTTTAATGTTCACATTTTGGTGAAATTCGACAACTTTTGTTCTGTGACTAGTTTGGCCAATTAATTAAACATATCTACTCAATTTTCATATTTTTTAATGTTCACACTTACTTTGTTCATGGTTGATTTGATTTTCATGAATTTTACACCTCATCAAAAAATTTTGAAAATTGATAGGCTAAAGCCTAGGGATTTTGGCGAAATTTGACAACTTTTGTTCTGTGACTAGTTTGGCCAATAAATTAAACATATCTACTCAATTTTTATATTTTTTAATGTCCACACTTAGTTTGTTCATGGTTGATTTGATTTTCATGAATTTTATACCTCATCAAAAAATTTTGAAAATTGATAGGCTAAAGCCTAGGGATTTTGGTGAAATTCAACAACTTTTGGTCTGTGACTAGTTTGGCCTATAAATTACACCTAATAACTCAATTTTCATATTTTTTAATGTTCAAACATCGTTTGTGTATGATTGATTTGATTTTTATGAATTTTACACCTCGTCAAAAAATTTTAAAAATGGATAGGCTAAAGCCTAGGGATTTTGGTGAAATTCGACAACTTTTGTTCTGTGACTAGTTTGGCCAATAAATTGCACCTGTCTACTCAATTTTCGTATTTTTTTAATTTTCACACTTTTTTTGTGCATGGTTGATTCGATTTTCATAAATTTTACACCTCATCAAAAAATTTCAAAAATTGATAGGATAAAGCCTAGGGATTTTGGCGAAATTCGACAACTTTTGTTCTGTGACTAGTTTGTCCAATTAATTAAACATATCTGCCCAATTTTCATATTTTTTAATGTTCACACTTAGTTTGTTCATGGTTGATTTGATTTTCATGAATTTTACACCTCATCAAAAAATTTTGAAAATGGATAGGCTAAAGCCTAGGGATTTTGGCGAAATTCGACAACTTTTGTTCTGTGACTAGTTTGGCCAATAAATTAAACATATCTACTCAATTTTCCTATTTTTTAATGTTCACACTTAGTTTGTTCATGGTTGATTTGATTTTCATGAATTTTACACCTCATCAAAAAATTTTGAAAATGGATAGGCTAAAGCCTAGGGATTTTGGCGAAATTCGACAACTTTTGTTCTGTGACTAGTTTGGCCAATAAATTTTACCTATCAACTCAATTTTCATATTTTTTAATGTTCAAACATCGTTTGTGTATGATTGATTTGACTTTTATGAATTTTACACCTCGTCAAAAAATTTTAAAAATTGATAGGCTAAAGCCTAGGGATTTTGGTGAAATTTGACAACTTTTGTTCTGTGACTAGTTTGGCCAATAAATTAAACATATCTACTCAATATTCATATTTTTTAATGTTCACATTTTGGTGAAATTCGACAACTTTTGTTCTGTGACTAGTTTGGCCAATAAATTAAACATATCTACTCAATTTTCATATTTTTTAATGTTCACACTTACTTTGTTCATGGTAGATTTGATTTTCATGAATTTTACACCTTATCAAAAAATTTTGAAAATTGATAGGCTAAAGCCTAGGGATTTTGGCGAAATTTGACAACTTTTGTTCTGTGACTAGTTTGGCCAATAAGTTAAACATATCTACTCAATTTTCATATTTTTTAATGTTCACACTTAGTTTGTTCATGGTTGATTTGATTTTCATGAATTTTACACCTCATCAAAAAATTTTGAAAATGGATAGGCTAAAGCCTAGGGATTTTGGTGAAATTCGACAACTTTTGTTCTGTGACTAGTTTGGCCAATAAATTTCACCTATCAACTCAATTTTCATATTTTTTAATGTTCAAACATCGTTTGTGTATTATTGATTTGACTTTTATGAATTTCACACCTCGTCAAAAAATTTTAAAAATTGATAAGCTAAAGCCCAGGGATTTTGGTGAAATTTGACAATTTTTGTTCTGTGACTAGTTTGGCCAATAAATTAAACATATCTACTCAATTTTCATATTTTTTAATGTTCACATTTTGGTGAAATTCGACAACTTTTGTTCTGTGACTAGTTTGGCCAATTAATTAAACATATCCACTCAATTTTCATATTTTTTAATGTTCACACTTACTTTGTTCATGGTTGATTTGATTTTCATGAATTTTACACCTCATCAAAAAATTTTGAAAATTGATAGGCTAAAGCCTAGGGATTTTGGCGAAATTTGACAACTTTTGTTCTGTGACTAGTTTGGCCAATAAATTAAACATATCTACTCAATTTTTATATTTTTTAATGTCCACACTTAGTTTGTTCATGGTTGATTTGATTTTCATGAATTTTATACCTCATCAAAAAATTTTGAAAATTGATAGGCTAAAGCCTAGGGATTTTGGTGAAATTCAACAACTTTTGGTCTGTGACTAGTTTGGCCTATAAATTACACCTAATAACTCAATTTTCATATTTTTTAATGTTCAAACATCGTTTGTGTATGATTGATTTGATTTTTATGAATTTTACACCTCGTCAAAAAATTTTAAAAATGGATAGGCTAAAGCCTAGGGATTTTGGTGAAATTCGACAACTTTTGTTCTGTGACTAGTTTGGCCAATAAATTGCACCTGTCTACTCAATTTTCATATTTTTTTAATTTTCACACTTTTTTTGTGCATGGTTGATTCGATTTTCATAAATTTTACACCTCCTCAAAAAATTTCAAAAATTGATAGGATAAAGCCTAGGGATTTTGGCGAAATTCGACAACTTTTGTTCTGTGACTAGTTTGGCCAATTAATTAAACATATCTGCCCAATTTTCATATTTTTTAATGTTCACACTTAGTTTGTTCATGGTTGATTTGATTTTCATGAATTTTACACCTCATCAAAAAATTTTGAAAATGGATAGGCTAAAGCCTAGGGATTTTGGCGAAATTCGACAACTTTTGTTCTGTGACTAGTTTGGCCAATAAATTAAACATATCTACTCAATTTTCCTATTTTTTAATGTTCACACTTAGTTTGTTCATGGTTGATTTGATTTTCATGAATTTTACACCTCATCAAAAAATTTTGAAAATGGATAGGCTAAAGCCTAGGGATTTTGGCGAAATTCGACAACTTTTGTTCTGTGACTAGTTTGGCCAATAAATTTTACCTATCAACTCAATTTTCATATTTTTTAATGTTCAAACATCGTTTGTGTATGATTGATTTGACTTTTATGAATTTTACACCTCGTCAAAAAATTTTAAAAATTGATAGGCTAAAGCCTAGGGATTTTGGTGAAATTTGACAACTTTTGTTCTGTGACTAGTTTGGCCAATAAATTAAACATATCTACTCAATATTCATATTTTTTAATGTTCACATTTTGGTGAAATTCGACAACTTTTGTTCTGTGACTAGTTTGGCCAATAAATTAAACATATCTACTCAATTTTCATATTTTTTAATGTTCACACTTACTTTGTTCATGGTAGATTTGATTTTCATGAATTTTACACCTTATCAAAAAATTTTGAAAATTGATAGGCTAAAGCCTAGGGATTTTGGCGAAATTTGACAACTTTTGTTCTGTGACTAGTTTGGCCAATAAGTTAAACATATCTACTCAATTTTCATATTTTTTAATGTTCACACTTAGTTTGTTCATGGTTGATTTGATTTTCATGAATTTTACACCTCATCAAAAAATTTTGAAAATGGATAGGCTAAAGCCTAGGGATTTTGGTGAAATTCGACAACTTTTGTTCTGTGACTAGTTTGGCCAATAAATTTCACCTATCAACTCAATTTTCATATTTTTTAATGTTCAAACATCGTTTGTGTATTATTGATTTGACTTTTATGAATTTCACACCTCGTCAAAAAATTTTAAAAATTGATAAGCTAAAGCCCAGGGATTTTGGTGAAATTTGACAATTTTTGTTCTGTGACTAGTTTGGCCAATAAATTAAACATATCTACTCAATTTTCATATTTTTTAATGTTCACATTTTGGTGAAATTCGACAACTTTTGTTCTGTGACTAGTTTAGCCAATTAATTAAACATATCCACTCAATTTTCATATTTTTTAATGTTCACACTTACTTTGTTCATGGTTGATTTGATTTTCATGAATTTTACACCTCATCAAAAAATTTTGAAAATTGATAGGCTAAAGCCTAGGGATTTTGGCGAAATTTGACAACTTTTGTTCTGTGACTAGTTTGGCCAATAAATTAAACATATCTACTCAATTTTTATATTTTTTAATGTCCACACTTAGTTTGTTCATGGTTGATTTGATTTTCATGAATTTTATACCTCATCAAAAAATTTTGAAAATTGATAGGCTAAAGCCTAGGGATTTTGGTGAAATTCAACAACTTTTGGTCTGTGACTAGTTTGGCCAATAAATTACACCTAATAACTCAATTTTCATATTTTTTAATGTTCAAACATCGTTTGTGTATGATTGATTTGATTTTTATGAATTTTACACCTCGTCAAAAAATTTTAAAAATTGATAGGCTAAAGCCTAGGGATTTTGATGAAATTCGATAACTTTTGTTCTGTGACTAGTTTGGCCAATAAATTGCACCTGTCTACTCAATTTTCATATTTTTTAATGTTCACACTTTGTTTGTGCATGGTTGATTCGATTTTCATAAATTTTACACCTCATCAAAAAATTTCAAAAATTGATAGGCTAAAGCCTAGGGATTTTGGCGAAATTCGACAACTTTTGCTCTGTGACTAGTTTGGCCAATTAATTAAACATATCTACCCAATTTTCATATTTTTTAATGTTCACACTTAGTTTGTTCATGGTTGATTTGATTTTCATGAATTTTACACCTTATCAAAAAATTTTGAAAATGGATAGGCTAAAGCCTAGGGATTTTGGCGAAATTCGACAACTTTTGTTCTGTGACTAGTTTGGCCAATAAATTAAACATATCTACTCAATTTTCCTATTTTTTAATGTTCACACTTAGTTTGTTCATGGTTGATTTGATTTTCATGAATTTTACACCTCATCAAAAAATTTTGAAAATGGATAGGCTAAAGCCTAGGGATTTTGGCGAAATTCGACAACTTTTGTTCTGTGACTAGTTTGGCCAATAAATTTCACCTATCAACTCAATTTTCATATTTTTTAATGTTCAAACATCGTTTGTGTATGATTGATTTGACTTTTATGAATTTTACACCTCGTCAAAAAATTTTAAAAATTGATAGGCTAAAGCCTAGGGATTTTAGTGAAATTTGACAACTTTTGTTCTGTGACTAGTTTGGCCAATAAATTAAACATATCTACTCAATTTTCATATTTTTTAATGTTCACATTTTGGTGAAATTCGACAACTTTTGTTCTGTGACTAGTTTGACCAATAAATTAAACATATCTACTCAATTTTCATATTTTTTAATGTTCACACTTACTTTGTTCATGGTAGATTTGATTTTCATGAATTTTATACCTCATCAAAAAATTTTGAAAATTGATAGGCTATAGCCTAGGGATTTTGGTGAAATTCAACAACTTTTGGTCTGTGACTAGTTTGGCCAATAAATTACACCTATCAACTCAATTTTCATATTTTTTAATGTTCAAACATCGTTTGAGTATGATTGATTTGATTTTTATGAATTTTACACCTCATCAAAAAATTTTGAAAATGGATGGGCTAAAGCCTAGGGATTTTGGCGAAATTCGACAATTTTTGTTCTGTGACTAGTTTGGCCAATAAATTAAACATATCTACTCAATTTTCATATTTTTTAATGTTCACACTGAATTTGTTCATCGTTGAATTGATTTTCATGAATTTTACACCTCATCAAAAAATTTTGAAAATGGATAGGCTAAAGCCTAGGGATTTTGGCGAAATTCGACAACTTTTGTTCTGTGACTAGTTTGGCCAATTAATTAAACATATCTACCCAATTTTCATATTTTTTAATGTTCACACTTAGTTTGTTCATGGTTGATTTGATTTTCATGAATTTTACACCGCATCAAAAAATTTTGAAAATGGATAGGCTAAAGCCTAGGGATTTTGGCGAAATTCGACAACTTTTGTTCTGTGACTAGTTTGGCCAATAAATTAAACATATCTACTCAATTTTCCTATTTTTTAATGTTCACACTTAGTTTGTTCTTGGTTGATTTGATTTTCATGAATTTTACACCTCATCAAAAAATTTTGAAAATGGATAGGCTAAAGCCTAGGGATTTTTGGCGAAATTCGACAACTTTTGTTCTGTGACTAGTTTGGCCAATATATTTCACCTATCAACTCAATTTTCATATTTTTTAATGTTCAAACATCGTTTGTGTATGATTGATTTGACTTTTATGAATTTTACACCTCGTCAAAAAATTTTAAAAATTGATAGGCTAAAGCCTAGGGATTTTGGTGAAATTTGACAACTTTTGTTCTGTTACTAGTTTGGCCAATAAATTAAACATATCTACTCAATTTTCATATTTTTTAATGTTCACATTTTGGTGAAATTCGACAACTTTTGTTCTGTGACTAATTTGGCCAATAAATTAAACATATCTACTCAATTTTCATATTTTTCAATGTTCACACTTACTTTGTTCATGGTAGATTTGATTTTCATGAATTTTACACCTTATCAAAAAATTTTGAAAATTGATAGGCTAAAGCCTAGGGATTTTGGCGAAATTTGACAACTTTTGTTCTGTGACTATTTTGGCCAATAAATTAAACATATCTACTCAATTTTCATATTTTTTAATGTTCACACTTAGTTTGTTCATGGTTGATTTGATTTTCATGAATTTTACACCTCATCAAAAAATTTTGAAAATTGATAGGCTAAAGCCTAGGGATTTTGCTGAAATTCAACAACTTTTGGTCTGTGACTAGTTTGGCCAATAAATTACACCTATCAACTTAATTTTCATATTTTTTAATGTTCAAACATCGTTTGTGTATGATTGATTTGATTTTTATGAATTTTGCACCTCGTCAAAAAATTTTAAAAATTGATAGGCTAAAGCCTAGGGATTTTGGTGAAATTCGACAACTTTTGTTCTGTGACTAGTTTGGCCAATAAATTGCCCCTGTCTACTCAATTTTCATATTTTTTAATGTTCACACTTTGTTTGTGCATGGTTGATTCGATTTTCATAAATTTTACACCTCATCAAAAAATTTCAAAAATTGATAGGCTAAAGCCTAGGGATTTTGGCGAAATTCGACAACTTTTGTTCTGTGACTAGTTTGGCCAATAAATTAAACATATCTACCCAATTTTCATATTTTTTAATGTTCACACTTACTTTGTTCATGGTAGATTTGATTTTCATGAATTTTACACCTTATCAAAAAATTTTGAAAATTGATAGGCTAAAGCCTAGGGATTTTGGTGAAATTTGACAACTTTTGTTCTGTGACTAGTTTGGCCAATAAATTAAACATATCTACTCAATTTTCATATTTTTTAATGTTCACACTTAGTTTTTTCATGGTTGATTTGATTTTCATGAATTTTACACCTCATCAAAAAATTTTGAAAATTGATAGGCTAAAGCCTAGGGATTTTGGCGAAATTCGACAACTTTTGTTCTGTGACTAGTTTGGCCAATAAATTGCCCCTGTCTACTCAATTTTCATATTTTTTAATGTTCACACTTTGATTGTGCATGGTTGATTCGATTTTCATAAATTTTACACCTCATCAAAAAATTTAAAAAATTGATAGGCTAAAGCCTAGGGATTTTGGCGAAATTCGACAACTTTTGTTCTGTGACTAGTTTGGCCAATAAATTAAACATATCTACTCAATTTTCATAGTTTTTAATGTTCACACTTACTTTGTTCATGGTAGATTTGCTTTTCATGAATTTTACACCTTATCAAAAAATTTTGAAAATTGATAGGCTAAAGCCTAGGGATTTTGGCGAAATTTGACAACTTTTGTTCTGTGACTAGTTTGGCCAATAAATTAAACATATCTACTCAATTTTCATATTTTTTAATGTTCACACTTAGTTTTTTCATGGTTGATTTGATTTTCATGAATTTTACACCTCATCAAAAAATTTTGAAAATTGATAGGCTAAAGCCTAGGGATTTTGGCGAAATTCGACAACTTTTGTTCTGTGACTAGTTTGGCCAATAAATTAAACATATCTACTCAATATTCATAATTTTTTAATGTTCACACTGAATTTGTTCATCGTTGAATTGATTTTCATGAATTTTACACCTCATCAAAAAATTTTGAAAATTGATAGGCTAAAGCCTAGGGATTTTGGCGAAATTCGACAACTTTTGTTATGTGACTAGTTTGGCCAATAAATTAAACATATCTACTCAATTTTCATATTTTTTAATGTTCACACTTAGTTTGTTCATGGTTGATTTTATTTTCATGAATTTTACACCTCATCAAAAAATTTTGAAAATGGATAGGCTAAAGCCTAGGGATTTTGGCGAAATTCGACAACTTTTGTTATGTGACTAGTTTGGCCAATAAATTAAACATATCTACTCAATTTTCATATTTTTTAATGTTCACACTTAGTTTCTTCATGTTTGATTTGATTTTCATGAATTTTACACCTCATCAAAAAATTTTGAAAATGGATAGGCTAAAGCCTAGGGATTTTGTTGAAATTCGATAACTTTTGTTCTGTGACTAGTTTGGCCAATAAATTTCACCTATCAACTCAGTTTTCATATTTTTTAATGTTCAAACATCGTTTGTGTATGATTGATTTGACTTTTATGAATTTTACACCTCGTCAAAAAATTTTAAAAATTGATAGGCTAAAGCCCAGGGATTTTGGTGAAATTTGACAACTTTTGTTCTGTGACTAGTTTGGCCAATAAATTAAACATATCTACTCAATTTTCATACTTTTTAATGTTCACATGTTGGTGAAATTCGACAACTTTTGTTCTGTGACTAGTTTGGCCAATAAATTAAACATATCTACTCAATTTTCATATTTTTTAATGTTCACACTTACTTTGTTCATGGTTGATTTGATTTTCTTGAATTTTACACCTCATCAAAAAATTTTGAAAATTGATAGGCTAAAGCCTAGGGATTTTGGCGAAATTTGACAACTTTTGTTCTGTGACTAGTTTGGCCAATAAATTAAACATATCTACTCAATTTTTATATTTTTTAATGTTCACACTTAGTTTGTTCATGGTTGATTTGATTTTCATGAATTTTATACCTCATCAAAAAATTTTGAAAATTGATAGGCTAAAGCCTAGGGATTTTGGTGAAATTCAACAACTTTTGGTCTGTGACTAGTTTGGCCAATAAATTACACCTATCAACTCAATTTTCATATTTTTTAATGTTCAAACATCGTTTGTGTATGATTGATTTGATTTTTATGAATTTTACACCTCGTCAATAAATTTTAAAAATTGATAGGCTAAAGCCTAGGTATTTTGGTGAAATTCGACAACTTTTGTTCTGTGACTAGTTTGGCCAATAAATTGCACCTGTCTACTCAATTTTCATATTTTTTAATGTTCACACTTTGTTTGTGCATGGTTGATTCGATTTTCATAAATTTTACACCTCATCAAAAAATTTCAAAAATTGATAGGCTAAAGCCTAGGGATTTTGGCGAAATTCGACAACTTTTGTTCTATGACTAGTTTGGCCAATTAATTAAACATATCTACCCAATTTTCATATTTTTTAATGTTCACACTTAGTTTGTTCATGGTTGATTTGATTTTCATGAATTTTACACCTCATCAAAAAATTTTGAAAATGGATAGGCTAAAGCCTAGGGATTTTGGTGAAATTCGACAACTTTTGTTCTGTGACTAGTTTGGCCAATAAATTAAACATATCTACTCAATTTTCATATTTTTTAATGTTCACACTTACTTTGTTCATGGTTGATTTGATTTTCATGAATTTTACACCTTATCAAAAAATTTTGAAAATGGATAGGCTAAAGCCTAGGGATTTTGTTGAAATTCGATAACTTTTGTTCTGTGACTAGTTTGGCCAATAAATTTCACCTATCAACTCAGTTTTCATATTTTTTAATGTTCAAACATCGTTTGTGTATGATTGATTTGACTTTTATGAATTTTACACCTCGTCAAAAAATTTTAAAAATTGATAGGCTAAAGCCCAGGGATTTTGGTGAAATTTGACAACTTTTGTTCTGTGACTAGTTTGGCCAATAAATTAAACATATCTACTCAATTTTCATACTTTTTAATGTTCCCATGTTGGTGAAATTCGACAACTTTTGTTCTGTGACTAGTTTGGCCAATAAATTAAACATATCTACTCAATTTTCATATTTTTTAATGTTCACACTTACTTTGTTCATGGTTGATTTGATTTTCTTGAATTTTACACCTCATCAAAAAATTTTGAAAATTGATAGGCTAAAGCCTAGGGATTTTGGCGAAATTTGACAACTTTTGTTCTGTGACTAGTTTGGCCAATAAATTAAACATATCTACTCAATTTTTATATTTTTTAATGCTCACACTTAGTTTGTTCATGGTTGATTTGATTTTCATGAATTTTATACCTCATCAAAAAATTTTGAAAATTGATAGGCTAAAGCCTAGGGATTTTGGTGAAATTCAACAACTTTTGGTCTGTGACTAGTTTGGCCAATAAATTACACCTATCAACTCAATTTTCATATTTTTTAATGTTCAAACATCGTTTGTGTATGATTGATTTGATTTTTATGAATTTTACACCTCGTCAAAAAATTTTAAAAATTGATAGGCTAAAGCCTAGGTATTTTGGTGAAATTCGACAACTTTTGTTCTGTGACTAGTTTGGCCAATAAATTGCACCTGTCTACTCAATTTTCATATTTTTTAATGTTCACACTTTGTTTGTGCATGGTTGATTCGATTTTCATAAATTTTACACCTCATCAAAAAATTTCAAAAATTGATAGGCTAAAGCCTAGGGATTTTGGCGAAATTCGACAACTTTTGTTCTATGACTAGTTTGGCCAATTAATTAAACATATCTACCCAATTTTCATATTTTTTAATGTTCACACTTAGTTTGTTCATGGTTGATTTGATTTTCATGAATTTTACACCTCATCAAAAAATTTTGAAAATGGATAGGCTAAAGCCTAGGGATTTTGGCGAAATTCGACAACTTTTGTTCTGTGACTAGTTTGGCCAATAAATTAAACATATCTACTCAATTTTCCTATTTTTTAATGTTCACACTTAGTTTGTTCGTGGTTGATTTGATTTTCATGAATTTTACACCTCATCAAAAAATTTTGAAAATGGATAGGCTAAACCTAGGGATTTTGGCGAAATTCGACAACTTTTGTTCTGTGACTAGTTTGGCCAATAAATTTCGCCTATCAACTTAATTTTCATATTTTTTAATGTTCAAACATCGTTTGTGTATGATTGATTTGACTTTTATGAATTTTACACCTCGTCAAAAAATTTTAAAAATTGATAGGCTAAAGCCTAGGGATTTTGGTGAAATTTGACAACTTTTGTTCTGTGACTAGTTTGGCCAATAAATTAAACATATCTACTCAATTTTCATATTTTTTAATGTTCACATTTTGGTGAAATTCGACAACTTTTGTTCTGTGACTAGTTTGGCCAATAAATTAAACATATCTACTCAATTTTCATATTTTTTAATGTTCACACTTACTTTGTTCATGGTTGATTTGATTTTCATGAATTTTACACCTCATCAAAAAATTTTGAAAATTGATAGGCTAAAGCCTAGGGATTTTGGCGAAATTTGACAACTTTTGTTCTGTGACTAGTTTGGCCAATAAATTAAACATATCTACTCAATTTTTATATTTTTTAATGTTCACACTTAGTTTGTTCATGGTTGATTTGATTTTCATGAATTTTATACCTCACCAAAAAATTTTGAAAATTGATAGGCTAAAGCCTAGGGATTTTGGTGAAATTCAACAACTTTTGGTCTGTGACTAGTTTGGCCAATAAATTACACCTATCAACTCAATTTTCATATTTTTTAATGTTCAAACATCGTTTGTGTATGATTGATTTGATTTTTATGAATTTTACACCTCGTCAAAAAATTTTAAAAATTGATAGGCTAAAGCCTAGGGATTTTGGTGAAATTCGACAACTTTTGTTCTGTGACTAGTTTGGCCAATAAATTGCACCTGTCTACTCAATTTTCATATTTTTTAATGTTCACACTTTGTTTGTGCATGGTTGATTCGATTTTCATAAATTTTACACCTCATCAAAAAATTTCAAAAATTGATAGGCTAAAGCCTAGGGATTTTGGCGAAATTCGACAACTTTTGTTCTGTGACTAGTTTGGCCAATAAATTAAACATATCTACTCAATTTTAATATTTTTTAATGTTCACACTTAGTTTGTTCATGGTTGATTTGATTTTCATGAATTTTACACCTCATCAAAAAATTTTGAAAATGGATAGGCTAAAAGCCTAGGGATTTTGGCGAAATTCGACAACTTTTGTTCTGTGACTAGTTTGGCCAATAAATTAAACATATCTACTCAATTTTCCTATTTTTTAATGTTCACACTTAGTTTGTTCATGGTTGATTTGATTTTCATGAATTTTACACCTCATCAAAAAATTTTGAAAATGGATAGGCTAAAGCCTATGGATTTTGGCGAAATTCGACAACTTTTGTTCTGTGACTAGTTTGGCCAATAAATTTCACCTATCAACTCAATTTTCATATTTTTTAATGTTCACACTTAGTTTGTTCATGGTTGATTTGATTTTCATGAATTTTACACCTTATGAAAAAATTTTGAAAATGGATAGGCTAAAGCCTATGGATTTTGGCGAAATTCGACAATTTTTGTTCTGTGACTAGTTTGGCCAATAAATTAAACATATCTACTCAATTTTCATATTTTTTAATGTTCACACTGATTTTGTTCATCGTTGATTTGATTTTCATGAATTTTACACCTCATCAAAAAATTTTGAAAATGGATAGGCTAAAGCCTAGGGATTTTGGTGAAATTCGACAACTTTTGTTCTGTGACTAGTTTGGCCAATTAATTAACCATATCTACCCAATTTTCATATTTTTTAATGTTCACACTTAGTTTGTTCATGGTTGATTTGATTTTCATGAATTTTACACCTCATCAAAAAATTTTGAAAATGGATAGGCTAAAGCCTAGGGATTTTGGCGAAATTCGACAACTTTTGTTCTGTGACTAGTTTGGCCAATAAATTAAACATATCTACTCAATTTTCCTATTTTTTAATGTTCACACTTAGTTTGTTCATGGTTGATTTGATTTTCATGAATTTTACACCTCATCAAAAAAATTTTAAAATGGATAGGCTAAAGCCTAGGGATTTTGGCGAAATTCGACAACTTTTGTTCTGCGACTAGTTTGGCCAATAAATTTCACCTATCAACTCAATTTTCATATTTTTAAATGTTCAAACATCGTTTGTGTATGATTGATTTGACTTTTATGAATTTTACACCTCGTCAAAAAATTTTAAAAATTGATAGGCTAAAGCCTAGGGATTTTGGTGAAATTTGACAACTTTTGTTCTGTGACTAGTTTGGCCAATAAATTAAACATATCTACTCAATTTTCATATTTTTTAATGTTCACATTTTGGTGAAATTCGACAACTTTTGTTCTGTGACTAGTTTGGCCAATAAATTAAACATATCTACTCAATTTTCATATTTTTTAATGTTCACACTTACTTTGTTCATGGTTGATTTGATTTTCATGAATTTTACACCTTATCAAAAAATTTTGAAAATTGATAGGCTAAAGCCTAGGGATTTTGGTGAAATTTGACAACTTTTGTTTTGTGACTAGTTTGGCCAATAAATTAAACATATCTACTCAATTTTCATATTTTTTAATGTTCACACTTTGTTTGTTCATGGTTAATTTGATTTTCATGAATTTTACACCTCATCAAAAAATTTTGAAAATTGATAGGCTAAAGCCTAGGGATTTTGGTGAAATTCAACAACTTTTGGTCTGTGACTAGTTTGGCCAATAAATTACACCTATCAACTTAATTTTCATATTTTTTAATGTTCAAACATCGTTTGTGTATGATTGATTTGATTTTTATGAATTTTGCACCTCGTCAAAAAATTTTAAAAATTGATAGGCTAAAGCCTAGGGATTTTGGTGAAATTCGACAACTTTTGTTTTGTGACTAGTTTGGCCAATAAATTGCCCCTGTCTACACAATTTTCATATTTTTTAATGTTCACACTTTGTTTGTGCATGGTTGATTCGATTTTCATAAATTTTACACCTCATCAAAAAATTTCAAAAATTGATAGGTTATTGCCTAGGGATTTTGGCGAAATTCGACAACTTTTGTTCTGTGACTAGTTTGGCCAATAAATTAAACATATCTACCCAATTTACATATTTTTTAATGTTCACACTTAGTTTGTTCATGGTTGATTTGATTTTCATGAATTTTACACCTCATCAAAAAATTTTGAAAATGGATAGGCTAAAGCCTAGGGATTTTGGCGAAATTCGACAAATTTTGTTCTGTGACTAGTTTGGCCAATAAATTAAACATATCTACTCAATTTTCATATTTTTTAATGTTCACACTGAATTTTTTCATCGTTGATTTGATTTTCATGAATTTTACACCTCATCAAAAAAATTTGAAAATGGATAGGCTAAAGCCTAGGGATTTTGGCGAAATTCGACAACTTTTGTTCTGTGACTAGTTTGGCCAATAAATTAAACATATCTACTCAATTTTCAAATTTTTTAATGTTCACACTTCGTTTGTGCACGGTTGATTTGATTTTCATGAATTTTACACTTCGACAAAAAAATTTAAAAATTGATAGGATAAAGCCAAGGGATTTTGGTGAAATTCGACAACTTTTGTTCTGTGACTAGTTTGGCCAATAAATTAGACCTGTCTACTCAATTTTCATATTTTTTAATGTTCACACTTAGTTTGTTCATGGTTGATTTGATTTTCATGAATTTTACACCTCATCAAAAAAATTTGAAAATGGATAGGCTAAAGCCTAGGGATTTTGGCGAAATTCGACAACTTTTGTTCTGTGACTAGTTTGGCAAATAAATTAAACATATCTACTCAATTATCATATTTTTTAATGTTCACACTTATTTTTTTCATGGTTGATTTGATTTTCATGGATTTTACACCTCATCAAAAAATTTTGAAAATGGATAGGCTAAAGCCTAGGGATTTTGGTGAAATTCGACAACTTTTGTTATGTGACTAGTTTGTTCAATAAATTAAACATATCTGCTCAAGTTTCATATTTTTTAATGTTGACACTTAGTTTGTGCATGGTTGATTAGATTTTCATGAATTTTACGCCTCGTCAAAAAAATTTAAAAATTGATAGCCTAAACCCTTGCGATTTTGGTGAAGTTCGACAACTTTTGTTATGTGATTAGTTTGGCCAATAAATTACACCTATCTACTAAATTTTCTTATTTGTTAATGTGAACACTTAGTTTTTGCATGGTTGATTTGATTTTCATGAATTTTACACCTCGTTAAAAAAATTTAAAAAGTTATGGGCTAAACCTGGGGATTTTGGCGAAATTCGAGAACTTTTGATCTGTGACTAGTTTGGCCCATAAATTATGCCTATCTACTCAATTTTTAAATATAATAATGTTTATACTTCTTTGCGCATGGTTGATTCAATTTTCACGAATTTTACACCGTGTTAAAAAATTTTAAAAATTAATAGGATTAATCCTAGGGATTTTGGTGAAATTCGACAACTTTTGTTCTGTGACTAGTTTGGCCAATCAATTACACCTATCTACTAAATTTTCATATTTTTAATGTTCTCACTTTGTTTATGTATGGTTGATTCGATTTTCATGAATTTTACACCTCGTCAAAAAAATTTAAAAATTGATAGCCTAAAGCCTTGCGATTTTGGCGAAGTTCGACAACTTTTGTTTTGTGATTAGTTTGGCCAATAAATTACACTTATCTACTCAATTTTCTTATTTTTTAATGTTCAAACTTAGTTTGTGCATGCTTGATTTGATTTTCACGAATTTTACACCTTGTCAAAAAATTTTAAAAATTTATGGGCTAAACCTTAGGGATTTTGACGAAATGCGACAACTTTTGTTCTGTGACTAGTTTGGCTAATAAATTACAACTATATACACAATTTTAATATTTGTTAATGTTTACACTTAGTTTTGCATGGTTGAATTCAATTTTCATGAATTTTACACCTCACCAAAAAAATTTAAAAATTTATAGGCTAAAGCCTAGCGATTTTGGCGAAATTCGACAACTTTTGTTCTGTGAATAGTTTGGCCAATACATTACACCTATCTACTCAATTTTCATATTTTTTAATGTTTAAAGTTCATATTTCTGGACTCAAATCCACGGCCGTGGGTCCAAATCCACGCCCGTGGACCTTCTCCAGCAGCTAAAAACGATGGAAAAACAGGGCAAGGCTCGAAAATATGGCTCCCAAACCGTCCAACACCAATCAATCAACAAATAAACACCTCAAACTATCATATAACCCCAATATACAACTAATACATCAATTACAACACATATAATTCAAGTTGGGGCCAAGAATGAAACCAAACAATTCATCCAAATATCAAATATGAGGAAGCCATTCAAGTTACAAGGAAACAAGGCTAATAATTCATAATTCACAAAAGATTGTTCATAAAAATCATGTTTAACCAATAAGAATTCAACCAAAGCTCAATAATCCACCAAACCCTCATACACACACCTATTTACATATATATACCAACCCATGTAACCAACCTTGAAGAAATTATGGAATGGAAATGATAAGATGATGATGGTGATTAGGCCTTCTTGAATCTCCTCTCTTCTTCTTCTAGCTTGGAGATCAAAGTGTGTGTGAAGAATGGAGATGAGAATGTGATGAGTGTGTGTTTGTGTCTTGCATATGTAATGTAATAAAAGTATAGATGTAATGTGTATATGTATAAAGGTAATAAAGTCAAATATCCTATATATTATATGTATATAATCACTTAGTGCTTGAATATATATGCATATTTAAATGAATGTGAGTAGATTAGTGTTCATGAATATATGTGTGTATCTATATATAATGCATGTTAGTAATTAATTACATGAATGAATGAAATAAGAAAACATTAAGCTTATAAAATTTAGTATAAGTGTATAAATAGATATATACATACTTATATATATATATAATATGTTATGATGTGAATGTATGAATTATGCATATGTTAAAATATGAAATGAAACGAAATTACAATTAAAATAAACACTTAGGCAATAACACAAGCAATCCACATAATTCAATTAGACAAGTAATTCCTAAAGCATGCAAACAACTCTAACTCTCAACTTACACGTGTGGCGAGCGTACCTGGAACGAAGACACGGGGCGTTACAATCCTCCCCTCTTAAAAGAATCTGGTCCCCAGATTCACTTGGACTGAAACAACTCCGGATACAATCTCTTCATCTTGTCTTCGGTTTCCCAGGTGGCTTCCTTGGTTTTATCACTTCTCCATAAGACCTTTACTAATGGGATTTACCGGTTTCTCAAAACTTGAAACTTACGATCCAAAATCCGTACCGGCTTCTGAACGAACGTTAAATCCGGTTGTAAATCCATTTCTTCAACCTCATCAACTGAGAGAATCTCAGACTCATTGGGGTAATACTTCCTCAATTGTGACATGTGGAAGACATTACGAATTCCCGTTAAGCTCGGTGGTAGGTCCAAGCGATAAGCAACTTCCCCAACTCATTCAAGAATCTCAAATGGACCTAAATATCGAGGGTTAAGCTTCCCTCCTCTTCCAATCCGAGCAAATCCTTTACGAGGAGACGCCTTCAAGAACACTCGGTCTCCAACCTCAAATTCAAGATCCCTTCTCCTATTATCCGCATAGCTTTTCTGTCGATCCTGAGCTGCCTTCATCCGTTGTTGTACCATCTGAACCTTCTCGATCATATCTCTTACAGCCTTAGATGGTTTTTCCAACTTTACACCCTTTTTCTTCTTAACCCCCTCCTGCTTTGTCCATTTCCATTCCTCGAGATCGAAAAACAACGGGATCGATATTTTCGTCCGTAAAGTAGCTCATAGGGTGCCATGCCTATGGAAGCTTGGAAGCTATTGTTGTAGGAGAACTCGATCAACGGTAATTGCTTATCCCAAGAGGTTTGATAATCCAAAACGCAAGCCCTTAATAAATCCTCAAGATACCGAATCAACCTCTCGGACTGACTGTCTGTCTGCGGATGAAAAGCGGTGCTGAACTTAAGTCTTGTACCCAACAACCCTTATAACTCTTGCCACAACCTCGAAGTAAATCTCGGATCTCTATCGGACACTATACTAACCGGAATCCCATGAAGATGAACAACCTCTTTCTTATAAAGCTCGGCTAGCTTATTGATCTTATCAGACATCCGAACGGGCAAGAAGTGAGCTGACTTAGTCAACCGATCGACAATAACCCAAATTCCATCATAACCGCCCTTAACTCTTGGTAACCCCGAAACAAAATCCATAGTCACTTGTTCCCATTTCCATTTCGGGATTGGCAACGGTTGAAGCAGACCTCCGGGTTTTTGATGTTTGGCCTTCACTTTCTGACAAGTCAAACAATGTTTAACAAACTCGGCAACATCCTTCTTCAATCCATTCCACCAATAATATTCCTTCAAATCCTTATACATCTTATTACCTCCCGGGTGGATCGAATAAGCCGATTTGTGAGCTTCCTCAAGCAACAACCTTCTCAACTCCTCGGGAACAACTACTCGATTCTTAAACCAAAATAAGCCCGTCTTATCATACCCAAACGGGCATTCCGGATCATCCCTTGCCTTGGCCACGAGCTTCTGAACTCCCAGATCCCTTGTTTGAGCCTCAAATAACCGGTGCTTCAACTCCGGTTGCATGGTGATATTAGTCACCCGAGCCTTTACCACAATTGGCTCATCCTTACTTCCTTCATCCGCTTTTAAACCCGATACATTAGCCTTCCAACCAAGTGCATCGGCAACAACATTGGCCTTACCGGGATGATATTTGATCTTGCAATCAAAGTCCTCAAGAGTCTCCATCCATCTCCTTTGCCTCATATTCAAATCCTTTTGTGTGAACAGATATTGAAGACTCTTGTGATCGGTGTAAATCTCAAAAGGAATTCCATACAAATAGTGCCTCCACTTCCCAAGAGCAAATACCACGGCACCAAGTTCCAAATCGTGTGTAGGATAGTTCTTCTCATGATCCTTTAACTTTCTAGAGGCATATGCAATAACTCTCCCGTTTTGCATCAAGACACAACCCAATCCTTCCTTGGAAGCATCCGTGTACACTGCATAACCTTCAGACCCTTCGGGAAGTGTCAAGACCGGGGCTGTAGTCAATTTCTCCTTCAAGAGATTGAAGCTCTTATCGCACGCCTCATCCTACACGAATTTCATCTCCATTAGTCAATCGGGTTAAATGAGCGGCGATTTTCGAGAAGTCCTTCACGAATCTTCTATAATATCCCACTAAACCCAAGAAACTTCGAACTTCAGAGACGTTCTTAGGTCTCTCCCACTTAGAGACTGTCTCAACCTTAGAGGGATCCACTTCAACTCCCTTTGCTGAAATAATATGACCCAGAAATGAAACCTTATCAATCCAAAATTCACACTTACTAAATTTCGCGAACAACTGATTATCTTTGAGGGTCTATAGAACCAATTTAAGATGCCCTGCATGTTCCTAGGCAGACTTGGAATACACCAGAATATCGTCTATAAATATCACCACGAACTTATCCAAGAACGGCCTGAATATTCTGTGCATCATGTCCATGAAAGCTGCAGGGGCATTAGTTAATCCAAACGGCATCACAACAAACTCATAATGCCCGTACCGAGTGTTGAACCCTGTCTTTGGGATATCTTCTTCTCGGATCCTCAACTGATAATACCCTTGGCGAAGATCAAGCTTGGAGTAAACCTTAGATCCTTGTAGTATATCGAACAACTCTTCGATCCTTGGAAGGGGGTACTTATTCTTAACCGTCATCCGATTCAATTCTCTATAATCTATGCACATTCTCAAGGTCCCTTCTTTCTTCTTAACAAACAGGACCGGTGCACCCCAAAGTGACGAACTCGGACAAATATACCCACTTGACAACAATTCCTCAAGTTGCTTCTTCAACTCCTTCAACTCGGTAGGAGCCATCCTGTAAGGAGTCTTGGAAAACGGCTTAGCATCCGGGTACAAGTCAATTACAAACTCTATTTCTCTTTCCGAAGGTATAGACCCCAAACTCTCCTGGAAGACCTCGAGAAAGTCCTTTACAACTTCCGTTTCCTCAAGCTTAGCTTGATCCTTTGGCTTATTGAGAATGTAGGCCAAGAAACTCGAAGCACCATCACGAATCAACTTGGAAGCCTCAGTGAAAGACAACAACGGTGGAATCATCGAACCCAAACCCACAACAATATCTGAACCCAACTGGACTCTCTTAGCTCGACACTCAACCGTAGCATCATGCTCGAAGAGCCAATCCATACCTAAAATCGCACCATACCGACTGATAGGCATCTCAATGAAGTCCGTTGGATAGTCACGACCCTCAATTCTCACCGGAACTCGCCTAAACACCCGATCAGAGATAAGGCTCCCCCCCAACGGGGAACTGATCACATAACAAGCACAAGTACAAACGATAGGTAAACACAAAGAAGCAGCTATGCCACGAGAACGAAAGGAATGTGTGGCTCCAGGGTCAAACAATGCATGTATGCTCGTGCCATGAATGTATATTGTACCTTCAACAACAGCGGCGGGATCAATTTCGGCTTCTTGCTCCTCGCCATCAATGGCGTAAGCTCTCGCCCGTACCATCGGCCTTTGTCCTTCCACATGACCCGGATTGTATCGATCACACCCGGCCACTTGATGTTCCATCGAATCACAAATCAAGCAAGCTCCGAGGCGGCGGCGACATGTCTCCCATGTGTGTGTAGGACCTCCACAATGTAAACACGGTTTAGTTTGTCGAGGATTTAAAGGATCTTGTTGAGATGGTTGTACCGGCCTCGCTACTCTGGGTTTCTTTCCCGGACCCTTCTCATATGGAGCCTTAATGGGTGGTTGCATCGGATAAGCGGGCCTCTTCGAACCGGACCCCGAACCTTGTCCCGAATGAAAAGATCGAGGTACGAGATCCTTCTTCTTAAACTCCTCCTCTTGAACAAAGGCCCGTTGAACTGTGTCGGTAAAAGACTCGAAGTTATGCCCGGCTTGTCCATGCCTCAAAGTCTCCCTCAAACCGGCTATAAACTTTCTTGTTTTCTTCTTCTCATCACGTGTAACTTGAGGGGCATACTTTCCAAGAAGATTAAACTTCACCAAATATTGGGCTACCGACCGGTCCCCTTGTTTGAGATCCATGAACTCTTGCTCTTTCCTTTCACCGACCACCTCGGGAATGAAAGCCTCCCGGAATTCCCTCTTGAAAACATCCCAATTCAATCCCTCTCCGGCAACTTCTAATTTCTCACGGGTTCTCTCCCACCAATCATAGGCTTCCCCATCCAATTGGAAGATAGAAAATTGAGCCCTTTCAAGTGAGGTGAAGGGGCGAATGTTGTAGATCCTTTCCAATCGGGAAATCCAATCCTCCGCTATAGCATCGTCCGTCGTACCCGCGAATCTTGGAGAATTATAGCTAAGGAACGTCCCATGAGAATCCCTAACTGGTGGTGGAGGCGGTGGAGGTTGAACCGGTTGTGGTGGAGGTGGAGCTTGCGCCCTCCTTTGTTCAACATAATTATAAACGGCCTCTATGAATCCTTTCATGTTCATTTGAGGAGCTTGTTGAGGTTACTGTTGATACCTAGGAGGCGAAGGTGTCCTTCTGTCTTGACGAGGTCGACCACGAGCTATCTACAATGATAAACATTAAGCAATATATCCATGATATGTAAATAAAATACACCAAATAACCAATCAAGAATGCTAGAATAACAATGCAAGACCTTCAAGTTGACACATAATTCCTAAGCCGTACGACTTAAACTGACAAGACACTACTTAAGAGCCCGGTTTTACAACCAAGGCTCTGATACCACCAAAGGAGTGTAACACCCACATCGGAAGGCGTCACATCCCCCGCACCATGCGTCCAATCCATGCACGAAATTAATTTCCATACACAAACCAAACACGTGGCGAAGGGTGACAAAGAAAAACTCGACCTAGCTAAGCGGGGCTAACCCTTAAACCAAATAAAACCAACGATGCAATAACATTAAGCGGAAGCATATAGACAATATCAACACATGATTAAGTTATACAATCAAAGGCCATCCCGGCCACCACATATATATACAATAAATCTCCCAAAATAGAATAATACATAGTAAAAGTACAAGTATGATATGCCAAAAGAAAGACAAGCTAGGACTCGAAAGTAAAGACTCCAAGATGACCTTAACTCCCCGCCTAGCTCGACCTGCAAAAGTCTAAAAATAACGTGGGGTGTCAGTCCTAAGACTGAGTGAGGGGCAATATACATATCACATGCGCATGCAATCCATAATTCCGAGTAAAGGATTAGAAAATCCCAAGCGGCAATTTAAGAAGGGCATTTCTCGGAATTACGGATATCATATTATTACTTGAATAAACATAATTAATGTGGCCCGGCGAGTGGGCAATTCTCCAACCTTACTCCCATAGTGTGTGTTTGAAAACATTAATAGGCGTTCATGCATAGCATAATCGTATCATAATCATAAATTGAGAAACATAAGTTTTCCATCTTTCTCCCTCCGGGGCGGTGGAAGAGTTTGCAAGGCCCTACCACCTCGTGACGTGACGTTATGAGACGGGGGATCATGAGTCCTACCCGCTCCTTCGATGGGTTAACCACCGGCTCAAGAGTATCTCACCTCCCACACTACACGGTCGCGTAAGATACTCTCAAAGGGTACTATATGCAATGGCTTATCCGACGACCCGATGTCGTACCGGTCTCCATTCACACATTTCCCCGGGGCCCAATAACATGTACATGATTCTCGCCAAAACATTTTCATGAAAACATTTGAAAACCTTTTGTGCATAAACCATTTTCAAAAGTATACATATAGTTGATACATTTTGGCTTGAAATAATCACACAAGATAATAGGGTTCTAATTAAATAAAATAAAACCTCACCTTGACAAAAGGAAGAAGAAATGAGAAGCTTACTGACCCTTCTCCTCAACCGGATCGAACTCTATGCAAGAAACACGATTGTACATAAGACTCTAGACAAATGAACCAAGTAATCGACGAACGGCATGCTCATGATATGGAATGATGATAATTATAATTCATGAGCATGTTAAAAAATTACTAATGAATCATATAAATCACATAAGGGAGCCAAGGGACTGAAAGAAATGCAAGAAGAGGTGTTTTGGCGAAGTTTGGCAAAAGTTGACAATTTTCGGAAATGCGCAAGCTGAGGAAAATTGGGAATATCTTAAGTTATAGGAGTTGGAATTGGGTTTTTTTTATTGGATATGAAAGTAGACATAGACCTTTAAAATGATATATGGCTCGTATTCTAGTTCAAAACGAGGAGTAATTGGCGTAGGTTCGGAGTTGAAGGAATGCAGATTGTCGGTAAAGTAGCAACACCAAAAAGGATTGATCATATCTCACAAATGGAAAAAAATATTCAGAATATTCCAATTGGAGGTTCTTCTAGACTTCAAGAGGTTTCCCTCGGTTCAAAAATCAGGTCAATCGGAGTTCGTATGAGGGAGAACGAAGCAAAACAAATTCAGGCAGAAAAACAGAGGCAGATCCACGGCCGTGGATTTTTCCAAGTACAAAAATCCACGCCCGTGGATCCTTGTGCCGAAAGTCCCAAGTTTCTGGACTCAAATCCACGGCCGTGGGTCCAAATCCACGCCCGTGGACCTTCTCCAGCAGCTAAAAACGAGGGAAAAACAGGGCAAGGCTCGAAAATATGGCTCCCAAACCGTCCAACACCAATCAATCAACAAATAAACACCTCAAACTATCATATAACCCCAATATACAACTAATACATCAATTACAACACATATAATTCAAGTTGGGGCCAAGAATCAAACCAAACAATTCATCCAAATATCAAATATGAGGAAGCCATTCAAGTTACAAGGAAACAAGGCTAATAATTCATAATTCACAAAAGATTGTTCATAAAAATCATGTTTAACCAATAAGAATTCAACCAAAGCTCAATAGTCCACCAAACCCTCATACACACACCTATTTACATATATATACCAACCCATGTAACCAACCTTGAAGAAATTATGGAATGGAAATGATAAGATGATGATGGTGATTAGGCCTTCTTGAATCTCCTCTCTTCTTCTTCTAGCTTGGAGATCAAAGTGTGTGTGAAGAATGGAGATGAGAATGTGATGAGTGTGTGTTTGTGTCTTGCATATGTAATGTAATGTAATGTAATAAAAGTATAGATGTAATGTGTATATGTATAAAGGTAATAAAGTCAAATATCCTATATATTATATGTATATAATCACTTAGTGCTTGAATATATATGCATATTTAAATGAATGTGAGTAGATTAGTGTTCATGAATATATGTGTGTATCTATATAGAATGCATGTTAGTAATTAATTACATGAATGAATGAAATAAGAAAACATTAAGCTTATGAAATTTAGTATAAGTGTATAAATAGATATATACATACTTATATATATATAATATGTTATGATGTGAATGTATGAATTATGCATATGTTAAAATATGAAATGAAACGAAATTACAATTAAAATAAACACTTAGGCAATAACGCAAGTAATCTACATAATTCAATTAGACAAGTAATTCCCAAAGCATGCAAACAACTCTAACTCTCAACTCACACGTGTGGCGAGCGTACCTGGAACGATGACACGGGACGTTACATTACACCTCGTCAAAAAATTTTAAAAATTTATAGGCTAAAGCCTAGGTATTTTGGTGAAATTCGACAACTTTTTTTCCGGTGACTAGTTTGGCCAATAAATTGCACCTATCTACACAATTTTCATATTTTTTAATTTTCACACTTATTTTTTGCATGGTTGATTTGATTTTAATGAATTTTACACCTCGTCAAAAAATTTTAAAAATTGATAGGCTAAACCCTTGGAATTTTGGAGAAATTCGATAACTTTTGTTCTGCGACTAGTTTGGCCAATCAATTACACCTATCTACTCAATTTTCATATTTCTTAATGTTCACACTTAGTTTGTGCATGGTTCATTTGATTTTCAGGAATTTTACACCTCGTCAAAAAATTTCAAAAATTTATAGGCTTTAAAGCCTAGGGATTTTGACGAAATTCGACAACTTTTGTCATGTGACTAGTTTGGCCAATAAATTATACCTATCTACTCAATTTTCATATTTTTTAATGTTCACCCTTAGTTTGTGCATGGTTGATTTGATTTTCATGAATTTTATACCTCGTCAAAAAAATTTAAAAATTTACAGGCTAAAGCCTAGGGATTTTGGCGAAATTCGATAACTTTTGATCTGTGACTAGTTTGGCCAATAAATTATGCATATATACTCAATATTCATATTTAATAATGTTCACACTTATTTTTTTCATGGTTGATTTGATTTTCATGAATTTTACACCTCTTCACAAAGTTTTAAAAATTGATAGCCTAAAGCCTTGCGATTTTGGCGAAATTCGAAAACTTTTGTCCTGTAACAGTTTGGCCAACCAATTACACCTATCTACTCAATTTTCATATTTTTTAATGTTCACACTTAGGTTGTGGATGGTTGATTTTATTTTCATGAATTTTACACCTTGTCAAAAAAATTTAAAAATTTATGGGCTAAAGCCTAGGGATTTTGGCAAAATTCGACAACTTTTGTTCTTGGACTAGTTTGGCCAATCGATTACACCTATCTACTAAATTTTCATATTTTTTAATCTTCACACTTTGTTTATGTATGGTTGATTCAATTTTCATGAATTTTACACCTCGTCAAAAAAATTTAAAAATTGATAGCCTAAAGCCTTACGATTTTGGCGAAGTTCGATAACTTTTGTTCTGTGATTAGTTTGGCTAATAAATTACACCTATCTACTCAATTTTCTTATTTTTTAATGTTCACACTTAGTTTGTGCATGGTTGATTTGATTTTCATGAATTTTACACCTCGTCAAAAAAATTTAAAAATTTATGGGCTAAACCCTAGGGATTTTGGCGAAATTCGACAACTTTTGTTCTGTGACTAGTTTGGCTAATAAATTACAACTATCTACTCAATTTTCATATTTGTTAATGTTTACACTTAGTTTTGCATGGTTGATTCAATTTTCATGAATTTTACACCTCATCAAAAAATTTTAAAAATTGATAGGCTAAAGCCTAGCGATTTTGGCAAAATTCGACAACTTTTGTTCTGTGACTAGTTTGGCCAATAAATTACACCTATCTACTCAATTTTCATATTTGTTAATATTTACACTTCTATTGTGCATGGTTGATTTGATTTTCATGAATTTTACACCTCGTTAAAAATTTTGAAAATTGATAGGCTAAAGTCTTGGGATTTTGGAGAAATTCGACAATTTTTGTTTTGTGACTAGTTTGGCCAATCAATTACAACTTTTGCAGATTTTCCCATAGCATCTAGCAGCCCCTGCTGCTTCTTAGCACAGTGAATAGCCTTTTCCAACGTTGGGGGAGCTATCATCTCCACCATTTGACTAATTTCCTCCTTCAAACCACTGACAGAACTCTTAATATAGTAATCTTCCGTGAGGGATCTATTATGATTAACCATGAAGGATTTTAGTTCTTCAAATTTCAGAGTATATTCTTCAACTGACCTCTATTGTCTCAGCTTATTAAATTGCCCAATGATGTTACTCTCCCTTTGTGTTGAAAACCTCTCTAAAACCAAACTAGATAATGTATCCCAAGCTATATTCTCCTTCCCATCAACATAATCCAGAAACCAATTATCGACCTCACCCTCCATATGCATAGCTGACAGCACTATTTTTTCATAATCGCTTATGGGGTTGAACTGAAAATACTTAGAACATTTCCTAATCCATTGTCTAGGTTCTTTACCAATGAATCGAGGAAACTCAAGCTTGTTCTTAAGGTTAGTGTTTCCAGTTACCTCATTCATCCTGAGTGCCGGCGTTGGAAGGATTCCCCCATCACCATAGGGTCTGTTAGAGGATGCTGTTGGATCGATAGAACTGCTGGAGTCCTTCATCTTCCCCAGGTTCTGCAAAGCTCTGGAGATTTCTTCCAGTTATGCCTTCATGATATCCTGGCCCTCTTTGAGTGCATCCTGCCCTTCCTTGAGTTCTTTCACCGTGGCCTCAAGCTCATCAATCCTCATGGTGTTGGATTTCGCCATTTGCACCCAAGGAACACGTCAACGTAGCTCTGAGTCCACTATTAGATACAACTACAAACCCAAGCAAATTCCACACACAAAACAGAGTAGGAATGCAAGTAACACACAAACTCTGTAAAATTGGAAGGAAAGAAAGGAAATGCAGAGAAAAAGAGAGAGCTAGAAAGAGACAGAATTGAGATTTGATTCCAAAAACTAAGCAACAACTTAGTCTCCGGGCCATGAAAAAGGTCGAACAACCACACTCTCCACTACACACTGAACCAACCACACAGTGACACGTTTCGAGGCCCAAGATCCCAAATAACAACCTGGGCTTTAATTGAATTAAAAAAAAGACTAAAACTTAAATGACAAAACGACGTCGTCACGAGAAAAGCGCATTCTTTCTTCTTAAAAGAAACGTTTCACGCCTTTTATAAAACCTGGCCCACAAGCTTCCTTCTTCTCTTCCATAGACCTGGTGCCTGATTCTGATCAGTTTTCCTCCCCTTAATCCATGCAACTTTCATAACAGAATGATCGGAGATTGGACGATTGTTTGAGGTACTGCATTGTTGCTGGGAAAAAGGCGCTTGAGAGCGCGGATCTCGGAGGCGATAAACTTAATAAGGTATTAATGGTTTTTAGAGCTCCATTCAGTTGATTCGAAGCTGGAGAGAGTAATTTACTTCAATCTGTCGTTGCTTGAATTATCCAATTGAAGTTTACTAAATTACTTCTGTGTTTTGATTATTGCTGAATACGAACATGCTTGCGTGCTGACTAGCTTTGTTCATAATTGAAGTTTTTTAATTTGATTCATTTTCTTAAATTTGCTCCCAATTTGTAAATCCACTTCTTTTTCTTTTTTCTTTTTTTTTCCTTTGAATTTCAAACTGTAGGCACGACATTTGAATATTTGGATTGTTTGTAATTGCAGATTGACAAGATTCGAGCTGGTGTTCTGGTCGGGACAGGAATTGGGGGTTTGACTGTATTTTCTGATGGTGTTCAGGCTTTAATTGAGAAAGGTCACAGGAAAATTACTCCATTTTTCATTCCGTATGGGATCCGCCTTGTTGGCAATTACTCTTGGCTTGATGGGGCCAAATTATTCGATTTCAACTGCTTGTGCTACCTCAAATTACTGCATCTATGCTGCTGCGAATCATATCTGACTAGGTGAAGCTGATATGATGATTGCTGGTGGAACTGAAGCTGCAATTATTCCAATTGGATTCGGAGGTTTCGTTGCATGTAGAGCTTTATCCCAAAGAAATGATGATCCCAAAACTGCTTCCAGACCTTGGGACAAGGATCGAGATGGCTTTGTTATGGGTGAGGGTGCTGGAGTCTTGGTAAGTATAGTATAATTGTTATTTTTCTGTGTTATAAAAGTTTGGGATTATGATTTGATGGTTGAGTAAATGAACAATTGAGTTTAGGTTTTACTTGTGCCTTATGGGATGAAGAAGAGTTTGTAGGATGATCAAAAGGGGATGTTGGATCTTTTTTTCTTTGTTTAGATGCGTTTGCTGGAGATTGTAACTTTATTGAAAGTTGGATCAACAACAATATCTCTGTTTCTTTAAAAGTTCCTAGTTAACACCTAACATTTAATTTAGATCTGAATAAAATATTTGAAGTTCCTCACAGTACTCCTGCAACTTTACTAACAGGTCATGGAAAGTCTGGAACATGCAATGAAACGAGATGCACCAATAATTGCAGAGTATTTGGGAGGTGCAGTAAATTGTGATGCATATCACATGACTGACCCCAGAGCTGATGGACTTGGTGTCTCTTCATGTATTCAGAGCGCCCTTGAAGATGCAGGTGTTTCCCCTGAGGAGGTATTCTTTCATCCTTTTTGTACTGAACTTTTCCGGCTCAAAGAAAGTAGGAAATAACGAATCTACCTTTTGTATTTCTGAGGGGGCCTGTTCTGAAGATTTATTACTGGTATAAATTGTTTTTGCTGTGGTGCAACATGAGACCTCCATATGTAAAAGAAACTTGTTGATGGGTTTGATTTATCTTAAGACCTGATCATGTTTTTCAGGTAAATTACATTAATGCCCATGCGACTTCCACCATAGTGGGTGACCTAGCTGAGCTAAATGCTATTAAGAAGGTATTCAAGAACACTTCAGGGATCAAAATTAATGCAACTAAGGTATGAACCCAACTGAAGCCTAAATTGTGTGATATTGTGTATGTGCACATGTATCTCATTTACAAGGCACAAAAAATAAGGAAAAAAGAGAAGGGAAAGAGAGAAGAAAAACAAGACCACCACACACACACTCAACCTGCTGTTCTTTACTCGAGCATGTCATGATGGTGATGATTGGCTTATTACAATTTGTGTTTTTTCAGTCAATGATAGGACACTGCCTAGGTGTTGCTGGTGGCTTGGAAGCTATTGCAACAGTTAAAGCCATTACCACAGGATGGCTTCACCCCCCAATAAATCAATTTGTAAGTTCAAATTATTTCTTGCTTGAAACATGGAGTGCAATGCTTATGATGATTATAGGCCACTAATTATGCTTTCTAACGCAGAATCGAGAGCCTTCTGTTGATTTTGACACTGTTGCAACTTACAAACCAAAAGCAGCAGCACGAAGTCAATGTTGGTAAGATGCTTCAGAATTTAACTTCCGCGTATCATTTTAGCTAGAATGCTAATGAATAATCATCTTGTTTCAATTAGTTTCTGCACTTCCTACTACCGATCTTAATTTGCTCGTTCATTTATCATATGCAGCCATTTCGAATTCATTTGGATTCGGTGGACACAACTCCGTTGCGGCATTTTCTGCATTCAAGCCTTGATCCCGTTCGCAATCTCTGTAGCCAGATCGATCTTACTTATCAGAGTGCTCACCATCTCCCTCTCATTGTACGAGTATACTGCAAGGCATTAGCTCATTTTGTGAATAATTTTGGGTTTAGCTTTTAGATTTGAGGACTGTTGTCATTCCTTGGATTCACATACATTCGTGCAGCTGATTTAGTTCCATTTTTCGACTCCATTACTAATCTCTCTCCCTGTGTCTATTCATCAATTTTCTATTTCTCATGGGCAAATATAGTATTATACGAAGGTGCTCTCCCATCCCTTCTTCTGGCAAGTATACCTTGTGCGACCGTCTCCATTGCCATAGAATACAACTTCATTAATGTCTTCACTATTTGCAGAAAGAGTCCGGTATTAACTCGATCGAACCCAAATAAACAGAAAATCGTAAATCCTCGTACATATTGGTCAACTTTAATTAGCACTATAATAGCATATGTTAGGCACCTTAGGATTTGTTAGCAGAAAATTTTGTCATTTCCACCTAACTTAATTAATAAAATAAAAAACAAAATTGCAAAAGTTCATTTGTATAATAATGGCAATTCATCCTATATGGTTAGGTATCAGTTATCACCCTTCAAAGTGTTTATTTTCATGTTAACAAAAACTCACTTATTCCGATTAATAGAAAAAATTAATACCTCAATTCAAGACGTCTCTTTTTCACATGGTTAAGAATACACCTTCGTCTGCGTAGGTCCTATTTTATTTTGATCGATTGATTTAATAAATAATATTATCTCTTATGTCTTACTTATTCTTTTTTTCTTTGTAAATTTGTCATGCAAGAGAAGCCATATTCACATAATCACATTAATGAAATTGGAGCGGATTATTTTTATTAATTTTCATTTGGTGAAGGGATGTTTGGCAAAACATTAGAAACCAAACTGAATTGTAAGATAACTGTGCAGAAACTCAAAACCAAATTTGCTAATTCTATTTTTTCAAAAATTCTAGAATAGCATTGACACCAAACAAGGATTAGTGAACTTTCTTCCCGCTTTCACAACTTCAAACTATTTCTAGAATAAGATCACAATGCTCTCTTAACTATTAAACATAAGCTCAAGCTCGACTAAGCTTCACTCCCCTCCATTGTTATCTATTTAACCTTTTTCAAGATAGCACCTGCTTCCTCGAGCTTCTCCTTCAAAATTGCAGCTGTTTGTCTGTTCTCGTCTCTAAGCTGCTGCAATTCTTCCTTGTGCTGTTGCTGCAATTCTTCCTTCTGCTTCTCCTTAACCTCCTTCAAAATTGCAGCTGTTTGTCGGTTCTCGTCTCTAAGCTGCTGCAATTCTTCCTCGTGCTTTTCCTTAGCCTCCTTAAAAACTGCAGCTGTTTGTCGGTTCTCTTCTCTAATCTGCTGCAATTCTCTGTCCTTGGTGGCCAAATTTAGAATGGCCGCCTCTAATTTCTTTTCGAGTTCAGAAATGCGAAGGCTCTGCATTTGAAGAATCAGAACGTGAATTAGAACATTTTCTTTTTAGACAAGGTTATATAAGAATATTATAGTTGACAAATTTAGCAACACAACAGTCTTACCTGCTCAATGTTCTTCCTTTCAAGAGATGTTTTCTCATTCACAACTTCCAGCTTGGATTGTTCTACAGCATGCAACTCCGATGTACGTGCTTTTAGTTCATTTTGAATCTTACCCAAGACCTAGTCATAGGGGAAAGAGATGTGCCAATCAAACAAAAACAGAAAGAAAACTGGAATTAAACACAATCAATATATATACACTACAAAGAAAATAGAGAACTAGAAGATACTCAAGGGTAGAATCAAAATTCTGCCAGCATTTAGTATAAACGTAGTAAAAAAAAGTCACAAAATTTACCTGATCGCTTTCGCCTTGAATGTTCAAATTTTCAAGCTCCACCACAAGTGCTGAATCTTTTTCACGAGACGACAACGTTTTTTTCTTCCGTTTTTGCCTATTGGCTTTATTAATCCTGCTCCTTTTTTTGTATTCTTCGGTATCACATTCTGCACACAGGTGCTCCCAATGAGTATTGTCAATCCATTCTGGCTGCGATCTTGAGATTCGGACTCGTCCAAAAAAGCTGGTAAGAATACAAGCTGCCCGTGCATTGAATGAACGCCGAATTAATAGTTTTTTATCACCAGCCCAAGAAAACTTTTTCTATAATTGTGTAAGAAATAATTAATGAACTTTTTTATTTGGAAGTATTATATAAGTTGATTACATAGATAAAACATATCTTACCGCGAATTCATCAAACATCATCCCTCTAGTTTGTATTAGAATCGCTGTCCAATATGGCCAACAACTGTCTGGATGAGCATCAAAAGTTGCTTCGATTATCTCACGAATTACAGGGAGACAATCACTCTGTATAAACCTACATTAAACTAATAAATAAATCAAATGCATATAGCTAATAATAACATGAAAAGAAGCGTGCAACTGCTTTATAAACTTACGTGTTTCCTTTTACAGTGATTGGCAATCTCAGGCTCTTCCTCCGAGATGATCAACTGTGGGGATGAGATGTAGAGGAACGATCTCGTGGTCCCTGATTTGGAATATCAGGTGGTGAGGCCATACTTTGGCCGGTTGACAACCCATTCACACATTTCCCTTTTCTGCCCACTGCCATCTGTTCAGCAATAACAGATGAAAATCATATTGTGATGATATTACGAGGGTTGCACTTATTACATGGCAGTATTATCGCTGTTTGGTAAAATAATACTCAGGTAGGTTATACTTTCCAAAATATCAAAGAGAAATATTTTTACCATATCAAACGAAGTCGGATTAAGCTGAAATTTTATAGACATACTCTCAATACATGTAGGAATATTGCTGTAAAACAGTTTTACAAAATTCGGAGGTTTACCCCCTCTGCTGAAGCTTTTAATGCAGATCAGAAACAGTGAAAAGCTGTATCGTTTTGAATTTTTCTCGGATATCAAACGGACTCGGATGAACATAAAATTTGGCAAAAATAAACCTTGATATACTAGGAATATAGAGTTAAAACAGTTTTGAAAACCGATCTCGTATGAACTCAGAATTTGCGTCTGAAGTCGATGCATACATGTTGTCATGTTTTGTGCTATGCATTCCTTAACTCTAAGCATGCAAGAACTCAGCCAGCCAAAACTATCAAAACTCATGCAAAAACATACCTATAACATTCCCTAACCCTTAAAATTAAACACACAATCAATAGTACATGATTTAACCCATCAAGAGACATCAAAATCAAGCAAAACGTCATGCTTTGTTTTAAAACGAAATCATACTTAAATTTCATATAATTGATTTGCTAACATGCTTTGGATCTGTCTAAATTCACAAATTATACCAAAATATCTCTTGTACAAATGCAATTAACAGATTCACGAAATTCTTTTCCTTTTAACACACTAAAGCTCAAGCAAAGCATTTATAATAGCAAGCTTAGAAGAAGGCATAATGTTGATAGTTCTAATAACATCATAAAACAAAGCAGTTAGCACGTTACTACAAGTTACAATAGTTAAAGTGTAAACAAACTCTATGGAAAAAATTCAATGTAGACCTCAAGACACAATATAATTAGACAACAATGTAGAATTCTATTTCAACTTAGACTAACTTACCAATGTACAGAATTATCTAAAACATATATGGACAACACAAATTACTAATAAATATTTCAATTAACAGAAAAGTTAACATATGAATAAATTTGAAATCAAGAATCAACATTCCAATGCATTAATCTGGATTGAGTATATCTACAAGTCTAGAACTCATGATTCAACAACTAATTGTGCAATGACTCCTTCAGCACAGCATAAACGCAGATTTTCGGTGATTCTATCAAGCATAACAAACAAAACATTTTCGTAAATCAATAGCATTCTTACTTCTTAATTAGCACAAAATTGTTTGTTCTCTATACAAAAACGAGAATCAAATACAAAGAATCTTAGACATACTTTCACAGCATAAAACCAACAGAAATCCCAATAAATACAACAACCAATCAGTTGTTAAAAGCGAGAACCAATTACATATATAAACACACAGTTGAAGCAATAAATTTCAGTTAGTATACATACATACACAAAATTTCAGCACAATGTCGGAATCAAGTTGGAAATGAAAAAGAAAGCTGAAAGTTTTACCCCTGATCTGAAGAAAAGAAAGAGGTCGAGATTTGGTCGTGCGTGGCAGTGGTGTTGAGGAGGCCGATGGTGGCAACCGGAGTGACGATGGCAGTCCACGTCGAGAGAAGGACTGGTGGAGTGTGGAGGCGTCTTGTGGATGCGGCTGAAATGCTGTAGTGGCTGAAATGTGTAATAAATATAATTTTGCAGGGGCTTTGAGTAGTGTTTCTAACCATATTTTGTTCTTTTATTGTGAGGGCATGGAAGTTGAGGTGATAAAAGATGACAAAACAATTCTTACATTTGAGGGTCATGATGAGGGATTTGGACTACCCCAATTATGCTCACGGTGGTATATGGCTATACGCTAAATGTGTTCCTGAGAGGCGTAGGGATCTTTGGAGTATCTTAGGGACAACCGTGATCAGAAAAATCCTTGGCTTGTGAGGGGTGACTTCAACATCATTGCTAACATGGAGGAAAATCGAGGCGGTAGGGCGCCGGATATTCAGGGAATAAGGGAGTTTCGTGAGTTCATTCAGGACACCAGCCTCATCGAGCCGCGGTTTGAATGATCAATTTATTCTTGGATAAATAATACACTATGGCAGAGGTTGGACAGATTCTTTAGCCTGTGCAATGTAAAGAACAAATTATCACAAAGCTAATGACGGCTAAGCTAGCTGCTATTCTCCCCAAAGATGTCTATGCAAATCAGAGTGGATTTATAAAGGGATAAAGCATTAGCGATAACATTCTCCTAGCGCAGGACAATACTTGTAGCAAGGATAAACATGTGGTTCTAAAGTTGGATATGGCTAAAACATACGACTGCCTCGAGTGAAACTTCCTTTTTCAAATGCTTCATAAGAAAAGATTCCCAGAGATCAACTGGGTTAAGAATCGCGTCGTTAACTGTTGGTTCTCGATTCTGGTGAATGGAGAATCAACAGGTTTTTTCCACTCGACTTGAGGTTTACAGTAAGGTGACCCATTATCTCCTTTGCTTTTTGTTATTGCGGCTGACAACTTGTCCATGTCTTTGAACAGGGTAATAGAGGGAGATGTGGAAAGTTGTTATAGAATATCGCCGAAGGTCATGCTCAGCCATTTAGCATATGCCGACGACACCACAATCTTCACCAACAGTAGGGTTCAATCCTTACAGCAAGTCAAGCAAATTCTTGCATATTATGAACAAATTTCGGAACAAAAGGTTAACACCCAAAAAGCTCTTTTATCATCGGAAATAACTCTAGCAAGGCTATATCAAAGGCCTCAGATGAGCTCGGTTTCCAAAAAGAAGAGTTGCCTTTTCGATATCTTGGCGCTCCGATATTTACGGGACAATGTAAAATTGTATATTTTGATTGCCTTCTCACTACTACGCGCGAGAAGCTTCACGAGTGGGAAACTTGTAGGCCCTCTTCTGGTGGCCAACTTCAATTGATTAAATTAGTGTTATACTCAATGACTATGCACATTTTGCAAGTCCTTGAGCCTCCTAGGGGAGTTGTTCATATGATAGAGCTCATACGTAACCAGTCCTTTTGGGGATCGAACTTGGAAGAAAAGAGGTTGCACTGGACTACTTGGCCAAGGATATGCTTCCCGCAGTTGGAGGATGGGTCAGGAGTGCAAAACTTAGATGATATCATCAAGGCTTTTTGGTTGTAAGCTGTGGTGGAAGCTACCCTGATGAGGCAGTAACTAGTGCTATGTGCTCATCTTAAAAACTTATTTGAAGGTTCATTTAGTCCAAAATTTTATTTCATATCAGCTGATGTTCTTCTTATATAATGCATCTTTTATTGCATTGTAGATCACCACAGGAAACGTTGCATATTACAGGCTATCACCCTATCAAAAATTAGGGATAAGGAAAATGAAAGCAAAAGAAATTATTCAAGGGACAAGAGCATTGTCGCCTGTGGTTGAAGAAGTGTGCCCTAATATACAGGGTAAATATAATTTATCCATAAAAGAAAGGCTCAAGGGAAGGTGGATCGCTGAGGTTAGAGAGCATTTCGAAACCACCAAAACAAAAGAAGGTACATAAGCTAACTTCTATTAGGCCAAGTGTGATAATCAAGACTTCATAATTAATTAGAAGTTCTAAAAGATATTGTTAGGAGTCTCTAGCAATCCTACAACTCCTATAATCTTAATTGAAGAAACACTATTTTAGCTTGCAATAATTTCCTAACCAGAAATGTCCTCTGTAGTTTTATTTTCAAAGTGAACAAGACATTGGGATCTTTCAATGATGTGGCCCAACACATTATAAAATTAAAATAACATGGAAATCATCAGCACTTTGACCAAATAATAGAAGAAAATTGGCCCATATTTTTACCTTAAAAAATGCTTCAAGCTAATCATCAATACATGGTTATGTTTAGTATTGGTCATTTCTATATTTGAGAGAACAATTAATATTGTGATTAGCATCCAATTACTGGAAACTTGGCAAGTATTCACCATGAATATACGATAATACAACAAAAGCAATCATAATTCATGCAAAGCCCCAAACAAACAGGACATGCAAATGCAATGCAAGCAAAGGGAAGGAGCCACACAGCGGGCATATAACAAGTACAGCACGAGCACACATGGAGGAGTGGGTTAATTTTTACCTAGGTAATGGCGGAGTCGTCCTCCTTTGTCAGCAGCGAGAATAACCTTCAGCGAGGAGTAAGAATAACAGGTTATCAGCTAAAATTTTTTAACCATAATAGAAAAGAGAGAGAACAAGACGGCCACCGGCGGACGACGGAGGCAACAGCACAGCCAAGGCCGCCGGCCGTCTTTCTTACCTCACCTGAGGAAGGAAGATGGCGGCACGTGTGTCAAAAGTAAAATGATCGGAAAAGACGAAGCGAAAAGGAATAAGGAAGGAAGGAGGAGGAAAAAGAGTTGCAGCTTTTTCCCGGGTTCCGACAACTTTTTGCAAATGAGACTCGTATTTACCTTTTTCGCCTTCACGCTGTGGTTATGCAAAATACTTTGCAATAATTATTTCGGGTTAATTACATTTTGACCATAGAAATATAGTTACTACAACTTATATCCCTCTTAATCAAAAAATTACACTTATACCCACCCATGAATATATAAATTACATAAAACACCCAACGGAATAGAATTCCGTCAAATATTTAACAGAATATACTGAAATTATGTGAATCGTCCGTTTTACCTTTGATAATAACTAATTAAAATAAATACTATTAAATTTGTACGGAGGTGTTATGTTAAAATATGATGCCACATTGGGGATTTATTCCATATTTCCCCTTAAATCATTTTGTATCTAACAAAAAAATGAAATGATGTTTACTTTAATGCTATTCATCATGTGCATTGAAATTAATTGCATAATAATATGTGTGCCGAAACGTTGTGTTTCTTACCTTTGCAGCTATTTGTAATTTGCTCAACCGCAGAGGTATGAGCTTGTCCGTAACAATTCACAACCTTTTGTATTAATTGTGTCTTATTAATTTTTATAACTTATATATGAAAAGAGACACATCAACATCTATAAATAAGAGTGAATAGAATTCATTCGCTCATTTACAAATTTATTGAAGTGTGTTCACTATAAATTCACTCACTACACTAATCATATCATAAGAAGAGTTTTCAATTAGTTTAGTTCGTCGGAGTAATCAATTGGAGTGTTTCCTTTAATTAAAGAAGAATCGTTGTATCTTGGGAGTTGTTCGATTAAATCTTGAAACACCGTGAAGAACGAATAAAGCCTTAAAGAAACCATATGATACACAGGCCTCAATTTATTAATTTGCATTCCAAATACACTTTCTTAATTTATTTTATTGTTATTTTGATTATATGATATAAATATATTTTACTTGATATATTTATTTGTCTAATATATTTTTCCACAATTATACACGGTAATTTATACCAACACCTTAATTGATATATTTATTTGTCTAATATATTTTTGCACAAGTATACACGATAATTTATACCAACATCAAAGCGCTAAAATAGACAAATAATTCGAACATTTCATATAAACAACTCCATGAATTTCAAAATATTGAGAATGTTTACATTAATTTCAAACGTATTATTTAATTTTGACATAATTTTATTCAAATATCCCACTACGTATTTCTAAGAAAATTAGCCCTCAACATAGCTACACCGTACTAAAGCACCAATCAACCCGAGTAGCAGGATAAATTACAAAATAAGCATCATCTGCATTAGTTGGCGCTGAGCCGAGCAGATCTTCGAGTGACCCTTTGAGATGAAGAATCAGCTGCATTTGCTTCTTTACGTGTTCTTTTTTGCATCGGATTCTGCCTGGGAACATCTCCATTATCCACTGCTTCTAAACGTTCTATCTTTATAGTTGAGCAATCCCAATCTGTGCCACATCCCGGACAAACTCTTTCAACCTGTTAATCATCCAATCCACAATCTCTTCTAGGACAATACAGAATCAGGAAATCAGGAACCAGTGTATTATTATTACTACCCTTTGTTGGGAATTTCTTTTGGAAACAGTACTGATGAACACGAACATTACAACCTTCGTTTTTGGCAAAGTTCAGCCTGTGCACAATATACATGACAGTGGATAATAAACACATATTTCAAAAGCAAGAAGTAAAATCAGGTTTGACCAGAAAACACAAACCTTAATTGCAGCCTTATTGCAAACCTCACATGCAGGGAGTTCAATGGTCTAAAACCAACTTCGGAGATCCAGAAAGGTTCTCACTCCAATACCAATTTTCCCATTAGGTACCGAACAAAGCCAGTTGTCCTTTATCAACTGTTCAAGGGTTTTTTCCTTTCGCGACAGAGAGAAATTCTTTAATGCAGGAGGAACATGGATTGAACCTCCCTGTGAAAGTGAATCAGTCGCCCCATGAATCTGAATTTGCAAGTTAGGTTTCAAATGAAGGAACAAGTTTAAGAATTGAAAAGGACCAAGGGACAGTTACTGGTAATGCAGCCGTAAGTAAAGAAACCTGCGTTTCCAACCGTATGTTTAGAGCATCAGTACTGGTAATGCAGCCTCTAGCTTCTGCATCTTGTGTAATAGCTTCAACCTAATAACAAGTTTCCAGAACAGAGTAGGACCATCAACATCTAAAGAAAGGCAAAAGAAATACAGAATGACAAGAATGATGAAGCTCACAATGCCCTTGTAGAAAGCAATCTGAGGAAGAGTGTATGTGGTTCCAATCTTGGACTGGTCATCTGAAACGTTGTTGACAACACCATAATACACACTGCCATCATATTGGTTTCGGCATGCTCGCAACTCAAATTGCAGATAACTTAGTTCTGCATTTATCTTGCGGAGATATTCATTAAACCACTGTTGTTGTGAAGCTGCAAACAACAAAATACCAAATGATGAATGATTAATCCTATCGAACTATACGATAACCCAATTACAACTTACAAGACACACAGAATCAACATATCCCAATTACAATCGAAGGAAGACACACAAAATCAACATATCTCAACTACAATCGAAAGAAGACACACAAAATTAACTTCAGCTGAAGTCGCCAACTCAGGGTCAGGGGTGGCATTTTTCTTCAATTTCTTCTTTTCCAGCGGAGAAAGGGGAGGTCTCGTCTTCGAATGGCGGGAACAAATTTTTGGGTTGATGTTGATGATATTTCAGGGGAATTTCTGTTTTTTTTTTTTTTTTTTTTTTTTTGCTTTCATAGTTCCGGACCCAACCCAATACCCGTTAGACCCAGACAGACTCAGGCCCAATTGGCTAATACTTGTTTTCTTTTTTCGGTTATAAACGCATCCAATTGGCTGATACTTTGATCAGTAATTATTGTCATTCTCGATAATGTTCATTTGATATTATTATAATTATCTCTTTTTTTTTTTAATGAAGAATAATGGATGGAACTACTTCGATAGTCCCAAAAATAGTGCTAATGTTACAAATGCGTTTTGGCGGTGGAACTTCTTGTTTGTTAGCAAATGATACAACACTTTACATGGAAACTGAAAGGGAAGAGGAATTACAAGAAGCCATTATTCATCAAATACAACAAAAGAATATGGGCAAGAGGGAGGCAGCATTTGGTACAATATGTATCACCTGCTCAGACCAAACAAACAACAAAAAGCTCAAGAGACATTTCACGTCACAAAATCCTTTGTTTTTTTTTTTACAACGGTTTTACATACCTACCTCAACAGTTACAAAATTCCCATTCTTCTTTTGACAAGTCAACAAACTCAGAACCCCCATCTTCAAACATGATCTGTAGTTTGCCAGGATACAATTTAAATATAATATATACACAAATGACACTGTAAATATATCTTAAAAGGGAGTTGCGGCCTCACCAAATGTTTTCTCCTTGTTCTATCAAAGCATCTTATTATACCAAATGACCTGACAAAGACACGATACTTATGTTTATCCTCTGCACATGGTACTGAATAAAGCAGCAGTATATGGACTAGCAACTAAAACATTTTTCAGAAACAATACCCTATCCTTTTAAAGCGTTTGTAAAACCTTCAAAATTGAACAGCATATAAGTAAGGGAATTCAGTCACAAACATTTTGCACCAAACCAATACGATGAATTACTCATACCTTTTATCAGAAAAATCAAAAATTCTTATTACTGAACCAATGCAATTCCGACGCCTCTTTTTTGTCTGAGAAAGATCATGTCTTAAAGCTCCTGAAAAGAAAACAATTGCCAACAAAATGAAGTCCTTTCCAGCTGGAAAAATAGTTAAAGCCATTTGGGAAGCTGGAGACCTACCTTCAAAAGCAATTCCGTTTGTAAAGACCTACCAAATAAATCATGCAACCACTCAGTTCCCATTTAAACAAAATATTCAAGAACAAATAAAAACAAATCCTGTGGAACTATCCACAATCATTTCAAAGAGGTTAAGCAACTTATCTTAAGAAATTATACAACATCTAGCCAGACTTTTGAGTCAATTCATGATCATGATTTTGGCTTAGAAAAGATCATGTCACGATCCTGACTTCAGCTCTAGAAGAACATTAAACACAGATGTTTTTCCACTATAATACCCTATGACTTCACCAACTCTCCAGTCTCTCATCAGATTATTCTATGTGATTTTAACTTTCAGGTCGTTGATGAATGTGCTCCTCAATTACCCAGAGACACCTAAATAACTACATCAATTAAATTCATAAAGCTTACAGGCTGGTTTGATACAACTGCTTTAACTTTTGGAGAATTTGCAGCTACTTGACATGCTACAATTTTCAATGCAGCATCTGAAGAAAGTATTTTTGGTTTATTGGGTTTAACTCCCAGCTTCTTCCGGCAACCCGAAGCACCACAGAAGCAGTCTTGATCTGCACCAAATTGCACAAACCTGCTAGACTCATTAGACTAAAATAGTGACAGGAGTTGTTTAAAGCACCAATTTGTTGGTTCTGATAAGGTAAGGAATAGTTGGCACAAGCTCATACTGATAGTCATAGGTTAGATGCTCGCCCTTCTTAATATCACGGGTTGCAAAAATTCCAATTCTTGTTTCACCATCAATCATCCTGAAACAATGAATCAGTCAAGAAGTTATATGAGAAAATTGAAAATACATGTCATAAAACAATGATCAATCTAACCATTTCTGCATCTCAGTATTGGGACAGCAACTGTGATTAATATATCGAGACTTGTTTCCTTTGTAAGTGGCATCAATCACCATGTCTCTATTGATTTCGCATAGATAAAAGTTTGTCTCCCCACGGTGTTTCATTTTCCAGAGTCTCTCCTCACACGTTTTATCATCAATAACTGCGACGTCAAAATTAATTCAAAATTTAGCTCATAGCTCTTTCAGTTGGAAGCATACATTGAAGTTTTTACCTTCCCCAACATATTCAATTACAAACTCTCCCCGACTGATATCTTCTTCTGCTACAACACCCATTCCGCATTTCTCAGTCTGAAACAAGCGCTTCAACTTACACATCAATTAAGCAAATCATGACTCAAATGACTACTGGTAGATAATGATAAACAAATCCGTCCACAATGCAATAAAAATCACATCTAGCTATATTTGCATCTTTAAAATTAAGTGCTGCAAGTTGAATTGACTTTTCATAATTGCTAATTGCAAAAGTCAAAATCGTTAGCATGTCGATACATGTTATGATATTAACTAACAAATGATATTGAAGTTGAGATAAACTGGAGCAGGGTGTTTTTAGACCACAACAATGTCTTCAAGCTCTAAACATGCACCATCCGAAACAACTGCCTTAAAGGTAACTCCAAAAGACATAAAACTGGCTTTTACAGATTAGTAACTCCAAAAGGTAACGGGAATCACAAGCATGCACACAGAGCTCTAAAAGAACTCTAGCACATTCTCTGCTCAATGAATCAAATTGACAATGCAAATCCGCTTAAATAGCAAGTATAGTTCAGTTAAACAAGGCCACTTGAGAAATGATGCGAGAAAACAGAAAAGAAAACAAACATAATGAAGGCTGACTCGACAGTTTCTTTAACTGCTTATCTCCCATATCAATAATCGAATAGAAGCTTTACCTCCACTGCTTTCATCTTCTTCATGGGTCTTTGATGAAATGGTTTATTAAGACATGAGCTCCCGCATTTACAGCCAGAAGAGCAGCTAGACATTAGCATGCTGTAGCAGGGAAAAAAAAAAGTTACTAATCAACAAATATGCTAACGACAATTCCACACATTATCATCACATGTCCTGAATATCAACTAAAGATAACAGGGAAAAGTAAAAAATATATTCTATTAAAAATTAAAGCAATAAGGGGGTGGGAGACCTTAAGAATTCTGATCATATATCTTATTGTCTTGAAAGGGCAGATCAGTGGAGGAAGGAGGCAAGTCTCAAGTACATAAATGCTCCTAGATTATAATCTCTTCTACAAAAAGTTCACTAGACATGGAGAGAAATCTTGGATATCCCTTATGCAAATTCATTCAAAACCTTTTTGAGGATTACAGAACAAAAGCCCATAATTCTTGGTTAAAAGTAATACAGGAAAATCTGCATGAAAACATATGGTGTGAAATTCAACATAAATTGTAGACACAGTAGGAGGGATGCAACATAAGATCCATACGATCAGGTAGTGTAACTTTCATCTCCTATCCATTCAAATGGTTGAACAGCTCATTAGTTAGCAGAAACATTTTGCAAAAGATGTGATATTCGAATATGCCAAAACTCATAATGAAAGCCAAGTTCAACATCAAACATTTATGGGCATCTGACCAAAAAGAAACAGGTAGATGGGAAAGGAGGGTAGTAGAATAATCAAATTCTCAGACTCAACTTCAAGTCCAAATTTTCCAGTAAAGCACACAAGCATGTAAGCAAAAAGACAAACCAGAAGAACAAACAAACAAAACAAACAGATTCCACGGTCTTAACTAGCAGAAACTGATGCTTAGGTCTTTACCTGCAGAGACAATCTTTACCACAAACACCAGAAGATCCAGCTGATAAGTTGCATGAACAAAAGATGCCATCATCCTCCAAACGCCTTTTTATCTTCTTAGTCAGATATACATCTTGATGCAGTTAAGATCAAACCCGAAAGGAGTGGTTCAAAAAGACCATAGAAGCAGAAAACATTTCAATAAACAGTGGATAATAAAGACAACTTGGGAGAGAAGATTGGTGATTTGAAAAGAAAACATATAAAATACCAGATTGTGCATTAATAACCAATTATAAAGGATACTGCGCCTGATAAAAGAAAACGATGTGGGTTTCCATTTATTATATGATTCAGGAAGTTCAAAATCAACTGGACTTCCAATCTCCTTTACTAGTTTACTGAAAACTTGCCCAATCCCAACGCATTCAGCATTCTGGCATAAATAGAAAGAAAAATAAGATTTCGCGAACTGAAAGAGAGTGAAAATATTACAAAAATAAATTAACTAATCACAAAAACCTTCTTCATGGCAGGCATGGCCTTCAGCGGGAACTGGCTTGTTAATAAAACACAAAATTTCTGGAGAAGCCACAGAGAAGTCAATCTTAAGTATACGAAAAAGGGCAACAAGTACCATTTTGAACTAAGGGCATGCTCGCCTTCATAATAGATTATCCAATTCAAAATCCAGAATTAGTGATTCGACGTACCCCAAAAATAAGAAGTGAAAGTCCGAAAGCATCCAAAATTAGCGCTTTCTCCCTGTGGAAATGAAATAACATCACAAAAATGAGCAGAGCTGGCAAAGCAGCATTCAAGAAATTAGGCGAAAATTTAAATTTCTGAGAGGCGGTATCAAAGATTGTTAAGGAGAAGTGACTCCTTGAGAATTAAATAAATAAAAGAGAAAAAGAGGTTACCCATTGGCATTGATTAAGCGACTATTCTTGTGCCCTGTACTGTTGTCTGAAATGTGAGAAATAGAGAGAAGGGAAGAGGGGAGCGGAGAAGAGAAGACAGATTAGGGACTGAAAGGTAATTTTAATTGGCGAGATTGGATTTCTTTATTATTTTTTTTTTTTGTAAAATAACGGTATGCTTATGCTACTCTGCCCAATGACATTATGTATATGGATCGCTTTGTTTTTTTTGGTATTAACCCTTTTTATCTTTTTTTTTTCTTTAGAAGGCGACCGTGGGAAGATTACCTAGATGTCCACCTCATATATAAATCAACCGGAAATCAAGTCTACATAAAGTGTAAAGAAATCCATACGTCACACAGCAAAGAGCAACAAAAATACCCGAAATACAAACATCATCATATAGGAAAAATTCATACACAATGACTCAAACGAAACACGAGCTGGCTCAATCATCCGAGCAGTGGCTTGTGTCGGAGTAACATCAAGCTCGCAGTACACATTCATAACCTCGTCGGAGGCGTCGAGATTTTCCCCATCCAAATTCGCAACCCTTTTTTTACCTTTCTTTCCTAGTACTTGTTATTTGTTAATAATTATTAATTAGGAACTTTTTTTTCAGTAGGTCAGGCATTTAAGTCAAGGGGAATTAGTAGAATCAAGAACTCAAGAAAAATAATAATAAAGACCGCAGGCGCAGGCGCAGGCCGTGGATGGTACAATTGTTACAACTGCAACCACGCCTTCCACTTCGCAGGCCGTGGATGGTACAATTGTTACAACTGCAACCACTTCTTCCACTTCTTCCACCTTCCGCTGCCCTAGATGCCATCACCACTCCCTCTCCAGTTCACTTCTATCACACTTTCGATTCAGATGATGATTCCCTTCTAACTTCCATTTTTCATCCAGCTTCCAAATCATTTGTTCCAATTAAAACCTGCTTTCCCCATAATTCTTCAATTCTCTCCGACAGGCTCAATCAATTGCCCCTTGTGTGATCACTACGGACTGTATTGTGGAATGGCTTGGAAGGAGTAACACATGCCCCTTGTGCCGCTACACTTATTACCTGCCCACCCCAAGAAGGAGGTTAGGGCTAAATGCTAATGAAGAAGAGGAGAGCCTTGTTGTCATAGGCTTAGATAGAGGCGATCTTGATTTAATGCGTGATGAGGATGGTGAATGACGACTATCATCATACTCCTATTCAATTTTGCTCTTTTTTGGTACACTTGTTCTAATGAATGTAATTGCTCTCGACCTCTGTTATTCGCATAAGAATAAGAAAGCTAAAATCTTTGTTTGTTGTGATCTCTAGCAAGTCCGGTTAAATTCTTTTCCGCAATCAAAAGAAGATACTATTAGTTTGTTGGTGGAAATGCTGATCCTATTTTAGTTGCTGCGTTGCGGGTTTGTGTGAGGTCATTCAAGTTTTGGAGCTGATTTCGGCCTACAATCGCGGACTTGGAATTGCTCATCTTGAATGTTTGTTAGAAAGGGTTAGCCCTGGCTCCAACAAAGGAATTTAAACTTTAATAATCAGAGAAATATATATAGTTTTTCCAAATATTGCGGAACTCCATCACCACAATCAGAAATACATAGTTTTTCTTTTATTACCTGCCAAATATTAGTTAAATATTCTGGAGAATGCTTAAGATAGCAACTTTTTTCAACTTTTGCCATATTGATATACCAAAGAACATCAGCATGTTTCCATTACAATTTACAACTCCGATGTCCTTCAATGGAGGACTCAACATCAACGTCCAAATCGGCCAAAAGGGTCTTCCCTCATCCTTTGAAGAAACCCAATACCGACAATGGAAATAGCAGCATCGTCATGGAACTCAAAAACGCCCTCTTTTCCCCTACTTGTTCAGTCCGAACCCCAACATTCAGGACTAAACGGTCAATGTTATTGATTAATTCCTTGGCACTCATCTTCCTTGTATTCACCCTTATTTTCTTGTTTGGAAATTCTCGCATTCATCATTCCTCTGCATGGCTCAAGGACATCTTGTTCAAGAACAGGGCACTCGTTCCTCCCGATTTCCCCTATCATCTCTCACGTTCTGAAAATGGGTCTGCACCACCACCTTCACATACTGAATCTCAGAATTTTACCGCCATTCCAGATTTCACAGTGGATCCACCTGGGTTTCTCATTGTGGAAGATCAAAAGGGGAATCATCTATCAAAAAATAAGGTCGCATCCTCGTCTAAAGGAAACTATAGGAAGAAAAAGAAGAGGAAGAAGAGAACGAGAGGGAAATCCAAGGGAAAACATAAACGTAAAAGCTGGCTGGAAATGATGAGCAAGTGTGACATTTATGATGGAAGATGGGTCAAGGATAACTCACCTCCCCTGTACCATCGAGGTTCGTGTCCTCACATAGATGAGTCTTTTGATTGCTACCTGAACGGAAGGCCTGATTATGCTTATGAGAACTTCAGATGGCAGCCCAACCATTGCAATATCCCAAGGTCTCTGTTGTGTGCATGTTTTAAATTCAGCTCTTGGAATATGAAACATTGTTGAAATTTATCTTTGTGCATGGCAGATTGGATGGCAGGACAATGCTGAGATTCTTCGAGGGGAAGCGTATAGTTTATGTGGGTGACTCTTTGAACCGGAATATGTGGGAATCAATGATTTGTCTGCTGACCAATTCTGTGAGGAATAAGAGCAGAGTTTTTGAGGCTTCTGGTAGGCAAGAATTCAAGAAAGAAGGTGCATACAGCTTCCTGTTCCAGGTATGTTACTTATGTTAACTGATGATGATCTTGCTTCAGAAAGCTTATATATGTTTAACGTGAATATGCCCAACTTATATTTTATTACATAGGATTATAATTTATCAGTTGAGTACATTCGATCTGCTTTTCTGGTTCAAGAATGGGAAATGCCAGTAGACAATGGTACTTCGAAGAAGGAAACACTTCGACTGGACCTTGTTGAGAAGTCGTATGATACATACACTGATGCAGATGTACTTGTCTTCAACACAGGAAACTGGTGGACTCATGAGAAAACATCCCAAGGGTATATATTATATACATATCCTTTTAATTACTTAAGTGGGATCCCCCAACTAATAAATCAATCATTCTTGTAGGCAAGGCTACTATCAAGAGGGCAACCACGTCCACGACCAACTTGATGTTGTTGAAGCATTTGATAAAGCAATGAATACTTGGGCAAGATGGATAGAAAAGAACATAAATCCTAGGAAGACACGTGTTTTCTTTAGAGGCTATTCGTTCTCCCATTTCAGTAGAGGAGAGTGGAACACTGGTGGAACTTGTGACAGTAAAGATCCAATCAAGCATACCAAAGATCTCTTGAGTTTGAGTGAGTTGAGTCCTCCTATCCCACAAATGCTTGATAATTTGATGGACAGGATCAAATTGCCTGTCTTTTATCTCAACGTTACACTAATGACGAATTACAGAAGTGATGCACACCCTTCCCTCTATAGGAAGCCAAACATGACCTTAGAGGAGAAACGTGATTTTCTTACTCATCAAGATTGTAGCCATTGGTGCCTACCTGGTGTACCTGATACGTGGAATCAGCTCATGTTTGCTCAACTCTTGTTAAGCCATAAACAAAAACAGTACTGGAGACACCGTAATTAGCTAGCTAGATACTAATAGAGAAACAGACGTATAATTCCTTTGTTAATATTCTGTTGTGGATAATCTCTCTTATCCGTTTGTTTAGGACCTTAGTTAGTCTGTTTATAAGTTGTTGTATTTAGATTAGATTTAGTCTAGATATCTGACTTATTGTTAGAGATAAATGTGAGATTCTGTTGTACCACATCCCTATATATATCCTGCTTCCTATCAATAAAATTCAGGACTCTATTTTGTGAATTCCATCCTACTCTTTATGGTATCGAGCTTTCTTTGAACTCTCACGAGTAGATCTTGGGAAAATCAGATTTTTTTTCTGCCATACACAGAAATGGCTTCCACCACTCCTACTGTCATCAACTCTGATAACAACATAATTGTCCAATTCAACCCAGCATCACAATTGCCTATCAAACTGACAGGCAGCCACAACTACACGACTTGGAAAGCCCAAGTCTCAATGCTTATGCACGGTCACAACATCTTTGGACACCTTGATGGTTCGACCGAAGCACCTGCGAAAACTACTATTGTTGACAACCAAACTACAACGAATCCGGCCTATCTCAAATGGTTTCAACAAGATCAACTTGTCCAAAATGCATTATTGGCATCTGTTGATCCCACTCTTGCCTCGACTGTTGCTAATGCAACATCAGCCCACAAAGCATGGGTATCTTTACAAACTGCATTTGCCAACAAATCTCAAACTCGAGTTATTGCTCTACAAGATCAACTTGCTCGCATCACCAAGAATGGTCGTCATGTTGCTGATTACCTCCATGACATCAGATCTATTGCGGATGAACTAGCCACTGCCGGAGCCCCCATCACGGATGTGCAACTCATGGTTCGAATTTTGCAAGGATTGGGTCCTGAGTTCACTGCCATCTCTGCTGCTCTTCGTTCTCGTGCCACACCAATCACCTATGAGGAACTCTATGAGCAGTTATTGGATCATGAGTTATTCCTCACTCATGAAGAAAAAAAGAAGACTCCACCAATTACCGTTGCTGTTGCTCAACGCAGCAACTCTGGACCGAATCGAAACCTTAATTCTCGCAGGTCATCGTCTCAGCCAAACCAACCCTGGCGTTCTCAACAATCCAAGGAACAATCAATGAATGCTTCGTGGCGCCCGCGACGTAGTTATCAACATCCTACAAATGATAACGTCCCGTCTTGTCAACTTTGTGATCGTCCAGGACATACAGCGAAAGTTTGCAGATCAAAATCGCACAACCACTTTCAAGCTCGGGCAAATCATGTTGCATCTCTAGAACCAGAACATAGTTGGATTGTTGACTCTGGTGCCAGCCATCATATCACCACGGATGCACAGAACTTAGTCACAGCGCATGACTACCATGGACCGGAAGAGATCACAATGGGCAATGGTAATACCATACAAATCTCTCATACTGGTAAAGCTTATCTTAATGCATCAAATCTTAACTTTCAGCTCTCGAACACCCTCTGTGCACCTAAAATCAAAAAGAATCTTATCTCTGTTTCCAAATTTTGCAAAGATAACAAAGCATTTATTGAATTTTTTCCCTTTCATTTTTGTGTGAAGGATCTGAATACAGGGGTGCCTCTAGTGCAAGGACAGAATAGAGATGGGCTCTACGAGTGGCCTTGTGACAATTGCAGCAATATTCAGGCTTTTCAGGCAAATAAAAGTTCCTCCTTTGAATTGTGGCATCGTCGTTTAGGTCATCCTAGTCGACGTATTTTGCAACAAGTTTTAAATAAAGTTCCCATTCCCTTTTCTGAAGAACCGTTTGTCTGTAATTCCTGCTCATCAAATAAAATGCATAGACTTGCTTTTTCTGAAAATTCTCTAAAGAGTCAAAAACCACTTGAAATAATTTATAGTGATCTATGGGGTCCATCTCCCGTCTTGTCTATTGATAACAAAAAATATTATGTGTTGTTTGTGGATCAATTTTCAAGATATATGTGGTTGTACACTCTAAAGACAAAAGATGAAGTTCAACAAGTTTTTAAAACTCTGCATCCCCTTCTTGAACGCAGATTTGGAAATAAAATCTCATCTTTTTATACAGATGGTGGAGGAGAATTTCAAAGTTTGACAACTTATTTAAAGGAAAATGGAATTGAACATTTAATTTCTCCACCATACACTCCTCAACGGGTGGCTTTGGTTGAACGAAGACATAGACATGTCATAGAAACAGCAAAAACATTACTGCATCAGGCTTCTTTACCTCCCCAATTTTGGAGTTTTGCTTGTAGCCAAGCTGTTTACCTTATAAATAAGTTGCCAACTCCTATCCTAGAAGGAAAATCTCCACTTGAAATTCTTTTCAATAAATTTCCAGATGTTAATCCAATTCGAACTTTTGGCTCTTTATGCTATCCTTGGCTGCGTCCATACACCAAAAACAAACTTGAGCCACAGTCAAGGCCGTGTGTGTATTTGGGTTTCTCAAACAAATTTTATTGTCATCAATGTTATGACCCAATCACATCAAAACTTTATCTCTCACGTGATGTGTTATTTTTTGAAAATAATTTTCCTTTTCAAAATATGTTCTCCCATTTAAAAACAAAACTAAGTATGTCCTCTTGGGAAAACATTAAAAAAAATAATACATCACCAGCTACTTTAGATGTACAGGCCACTGAATTATTGCCTCCAGTTGCGAATGTACCACTCGTGACCCACTCTAATGCCCAACACTTGGCGCCGCCAACTTCAGGTAATTCTTTAAACACTACTTTTCCACCAATGTCTTCTATTAGTACAGAACAACCCTCATCACCCAGAGAGTCACCAGCCCCACAATCACCCATACAACCAACGAACCAAACCGAAAATAATGGCCCCCCACTCATAACTTATCAACGCCGATCAAAACATACGTCCACACTAAACTCCCCTACACAAAACCCCACACCAGCCCCGCCTCCAACTCTCACCGATCCACCAAATAGACATCCCATGGTTACTCGTTCCAAAACTAAACAACAAAATCCACAATCATTTGTTGTTTATAACCCATTACTCAGCACTTCAACCACCTACAAGCAAGCAAAACAACACCCCAATTGGAACCAAGCAATGAAACAAGAATTTGATGCATTAGTTAAGAACCAAACATGAGATTTGGTGCCTAACGATCCCTCTCGGAATGTGGTTGATTGTAAGTGGCTATTTCGTATAAAATACAAATCAGATGGCTCAATTGACAGGTATAAAGCACGTCTCGTGGCAAAAGGCTTCACTCAACGTCCTGGAATTGATTTTCATTCCACATTCAGTCCGGTTGTGAAGCCAACAACAGTCAGACTAGTCCTAGCAATAGCTACCCAACGTCGATGGTCCACTCATCAGTTTGATGTCAATAATGCCTTCCTCCAAGGACATCTTGAGGAGGAAGTATATATGAGACAGCCACCTGGGTTTGAAAATACAAAGTTTGCCTCTTATGTTTGCAAGCTAAAGAAGGCAATCTATGGTCTTAAGCAAGCTCCAAGGGCTTGGTACAATGAGCTGCATAACTATCTTGTGTCTGTGGGATTCAATAAATCAAGATCAGATTCCTCACTATTTATTTTGAAAAATCTTGATCTTATCGTGTACGTTCTTGTTTATGTGGATGACATCATTATTACAGGAAATATTTCTAATGGTGTGCAACAAATTATCAAGGGCTTGTCTCGTCGATTCTCACTAAAAGATCTGGGTTGCCTGAATTATTTCTTGGGAGTTGAGGTAATTCCATCTCGTGCTGGTTTACTTCTATCTCAAACCAAATATATTTCAGACATTTTGCAGGAATTTAACATGCAAAATTCAAAGGGTGTTCCAACACCAATGAGCTCTACTACTACTCTCACACCTTCTTCCAAAAACTTGGCTGTGGATGTCTCGGACTACCGAAAGATTGTGGGAAAACTTCAATATCTCATGTTCACTCGTCCGGACATCGCTTTCACCGTTAACAAACTTGCGCAGTTTATGCATTGCCCAACTGATGATCATTGGCGTGCTGTCAAGCGATTACTTCGGTATCTCAAACAAACAGTATCATATGCCTTGCTTCTTTCTAGAGAAACCGATAATCGTCTAATTGTTTATTCTGACTCTGATTGGGGTGGCGATCCTGTAGACAGAACCTCGACTACAGGTTATGTGATTTATTTGGGTCATAGCCCAATTTCTTGGTCTTCTAAGAAGCAACGTGCTGTTTCCCGATCATCCACAGAAGCTGAATATAGAGCAGTTGCTGCTGCAGTGGCTGAAACAAATTGGATTCAGAACTTGCTCCAAGAACTTTGCTTCCCTTTGGCAAAACCACCTAGAATCCTTTGTGACAATATTGGCACTACATACTTATGTGAAAATCCGGTCTTCCACAGCAAGGTGAAACATATAGCTATTGATTTTCACTTCGTACGTGAACAAGTGCAAAATAAAATCTTGGAAGTTCAACATCTTCATGCAGCTGACCAAGTTGCTGACTTGCTAACGAAACCTTTAGCTCGAAGGGCCTTCGATTCGTTATTTCCCAAGTTGTCGGTTGTTGATCCAACCACCAACTTGAGGGGGCGTAATAGAGAAACAGACGTATAATTCCTTTGTTAGTATTCTGTTGTGGATAATCTCTCTTATCCGTTTGTTTAGGACCTTAGTTAGTCTGTTTATAAGTTGTTGTATTTAGATTAGATTTAGTCTAGATATCTGACTTATTGTTAGAGATAAATGTGAGATTCTGTTGTACCACATCCCTATATATATCCTGCTTCCTATCAATAAAATTCAGGACTCTATTTTGTGAATTCCATCCTACTCTTTAGATACTAGCCTTTTTTCTGATTAGTGTTGCTTAATTTGCTTATCTAGTCTTCCAATGACCATTGTTTTATATATGGATTTCAATGGAATTTTGTAAATGTGAAGAAAATATAAAATGAATCAAGAATCTCAAATAATTTATAGGTTATTTTCATGCATGGCTCATCACCTGTATGTATGTAAGTATACTTCTCATAATCTGTCAATATCCTGAGCCTTTATTCAAATTACAACTACATAATTAACAAGCATGCATGCAGTAGAATTGTTCATGGTGAGTTTGTAACCCTACAATTCTTTCTAATCTGTCCATTGGATCCCGTTAAGGGACTGAGGTTCCCCATCTTAATCATGGAATTAACAAAATCAGCAAAGAAAGCCGCAGGACTGTTGCTGTGGAGCTGTGCAATGGTTTTGGTAGTTGAGAGTGCCAAGTCACTGGAAAAAAGTATTTGATCAGACTGCAAAAGTCCTTTCCCGTTGGCTAAATTGACAAAGTAATGGTTATCAAAAAGGTCTTCCGATTTATTATCGAAAGCGACGGTATTGTTGCCGTCGCCATTGACGGGGCAAGCAGATTGCAGCTCCGGTATTAGGCTGCTGTTGAGAGTGGGGTCAGGGGCCCCCGTTCCTGAAAAGTTGGATAATCTGCCGCTGAAGAATGCACACCTTGATACACCAAATGTGTGACCACCTGCACTACTCCGACATATTAATTATATATAATTAATGGATCATATTAATTATTAAGTTAATTATTAACCTGATAAAGCAACGAGATCTGTGGTGTTTAATCCAAGAGCTGCAAATTTAGCGATAAGAGCATCAAGAGATTCAAAGGGAGAAGGAAGTGTATTTGCTCCCGTCTGATTTGCTACTAATCCGTCTCTTCGTCCCAGTAAAACCTTCCATGATGGCCCTCCACTCTAAATATTATTGTAATTCATGTAGTAGTTAATTATACGATTAAAAGAGGTGATATATATGTTTTAGTTTGATTTGCTGACCAGTAGCACGGAGTCTCGAGCAGCTATGGTGAGAATATCGGCACATGAAACGACACCGCTGCATGCATTCTCCACTGCATTTTTTATAGTGTCAATCACTTCAAATCCTCTTGCTGAGTTTAAGTTGGGTACTGCAAATTTCTCACCATCACTCCCATCCAACAACACCGATGCATCACAACCCTGCAGATTCAAAATTAGGAAGTTACGATCGAAACATGCATGTACAATTAATTAAGATATATATTTTAAATTAACTGACATTGACGAAGCAATCGTGGAAGTGAAGGCGGAGCAGAGAAGCGGCCATTCTCATCTCATTTCTTATTGCATTTTTAACCTCCTTTCGCACTATCTTAAGCAGATTGGGACAACTAGTTGAGTAAAAATCGGCACTCAGTTGAGACCTTACCACCACGCATAACAGTAGAAAAGTTACAACAATCTTCATCATGTTATTTTTCCCGAGAAATCTTATTGCACGCACTCTCAATGTGAAGATTGATATAGAAGGCATTCCGCATTGTATTGTATATATATTGCATCAATTGAGGAGGAAATCACCTACCATTATCTCCATTGATGATAGTGGTTAAAGTTAATTGAGTGGAGTGATGTATGGCGGCTGCGTTGTTGGTTTGCATGAACGTAAACCATTAGTGTAGTGGAGTGGAGAGATTAGTTATGGCGGCTGCGTTGTTGGTTTGCATGAACGTAAACCATTAGTGTAGTGTAGTGGAGAGATTAGTTAACATTATCACGTTAGGGAATAGGGATGGATGATGGAAACTATTTGTGTTCTTATTCAAGTTGACGAGTTAGTGCTGTTTCAACAAACTGCAACTGTATATATTTTTATACACGTACACATGCACTCAGCTTACACTAATTTTCTCATGGTCATGGATAAAGGCATAAAGCATTACCATATCATCTTAATTTCACTTAACGAAAATATCATTTTGGGAATGTTTTGTAGGAATTTACAATCTTTTTGGTAACTAGCTATAAGAGAATGTTAATGGCCTCCTCAAAAGTGTAGTCTAAGAACTCAATCATCTAATATGCAAAAGAATAGAATCTGCTGCTGTAGCGCACAATTGTGATTTCAAGTTGCTTTCAATATAACAAAGGCTGCAAAACTGAAAGAGTAAAATGATAAGAAAATAAACCATAAACCTCTACAATTTATCAATAAAATCTATGTTCGGTCTTAATGGCACGTTGTAGTTCTCTCCTTTATTTCCAAACCATCCAAGTAAATGAGGCCTAGAGAAGTTAGAAATATGAAATATATAACTCCTTTTTGTAATTTAAAACCAATACAAGTTTCAATAATTGCGATAATTAATTATAAACTTGTCTACTCCTTGTTCGTGGACGATCTTTCCTTTCTATGTCCGCCAAGAATACGAGAAATCTGAAGACCTCTACTGAATGCTTGGTTGAACAGCATTCGAGTTTGAAATTCAGACACAAAAGGGAACCATGCAAGAAACGCCACAGGCGTAAACAAGAGCAAACCCATGATGATCTCATACCCACGAGCTAGAGTTCGAACCGAACCCCAAAATCCAGCTCTCTGAATGATCGGCTTACATGTCTGTGAAATCTGCGAAGCAAACATTAACCATGCATCCAGATTGTTAACTGACTGGCGAAGGAGAAAAAGAGTACGCATATTTATGGACTCACCAGAAGTAAACCCCATCCGGTAGGCATGAAGGCAAGTATGCAAACCAAGATATCACGTGGTGTCATGTGAGGGAGCGCAATCAAAACAGCAAGGATAGTTACGAATGTCACAAAGATTAAACCCTTGATGAGCCTGAACACAAGCTGAAAATTTGCACCGAATTTCCTTCGTCCAAAAGAAATTGCCTGAAGAACATAACCAAGATAAACGAAATGAGCTTGCCTATAATAATTTCAATCCAAAAATATCATAAGATATGTTACCTTGATGACAAAAAGTATCATAAAGATGACCAGCCATGATACACCATATACCAAAACGCTTTTGGTATTCCTGGTGATGTGCAAGTGATAGACGAGCCCATACTGATAAATGAAAAAACGTAAGGCCAATATAATCTCAGCAATGATACCACGTTTCCCAGAATGACGAAGATGATCTTGCTCCTCCTCCCACCATGATTCCCAACTTTTCTCTGGAGGGACACCAATACCTCCTCGGTTACTAATCCATTTGTTCCAATCCATCCAATCATCAACTATTTTCTGCCACTCAAAACCAGAAGGATTAAAGAGGAATGGAGCAAATAGCCACGTACCCACCATGAACCATACCGATACACTAATTAAGATATATGCAATACCACCTCTGTATGACGATTGACCGAATATTTGGTAAACAAGAAGCAATATCATTAGCTCAAACCCCTTAACAAAATGGCTGCGAGAATATAGCCGGTAATTATCAGCAAACTTGGCATGGAACACCACAAATCCACGGCCCGTGCCTCTATATCTTGCACCTCCATGAAGTAATGTCCTTCCATAATAATGTGTCTTTGTTCCAAGTGAAAAGGTGAAAAACACTGGTGCAAGTTGTAATTGCATCAGTACAAATTCACTTAATGCAGTTCGAAAACCTTTTTCTAATCCAATTTCCATCATCATAGGGAGAGCCATCAGAAATCCAATTTGTACAAATGACTGAGAAGCAAGAGCAACTTCAAGAGGCCTGTTTTCTCTAATTCCTGGTTGGGAACTTAACCCTTTCTCAAGGCCACTAAGAACGAGATATAGGCGTCCATAAAGGAATATATACACAGTGAGCACAGAAATCTAGCAAAAGAATACAGAAAAGGTCAGGAAATAAGAAATTCAAACTAATGTTTAGCCATCTACCACGTAACATACCAAGGTGCTGAAGTAGAAACCGATGGTGGTAAAATAACATGATAACATTCGGAAGAAGTCAAAACGATGCCCCAGTCTATATAGATCACGACTTAATGTTTGTTCTCCATTTCCATTGGCAATTTTTGCCTCAAACAGAGAAATTTGGTTAAGACCTACATCCCTCCCTTTACCAACTTGTATGTATTCATGATGGGTTACATTGCCTTCACGAAGTGTAGAGTTAAAGCCTGCATATAAAGTTACATTAGAGAAAAGAAACCTAGAAATTTCCATCTACACAAAGAAAGTCAAAGAGCTCATATGCAACACTAACATGACCATACCAGCAAATATGTCTTCACTCAGGTTGATGATCTTGGAAGCTTTGCTCACCCCACCTCTAGTGAGGTGAAATAATCTATCAAAAACATCTGGATGGCCATAGTGGAACCGAACCCTGCATAAACAAGGAGGACGCGAAGTACAAATTAAACCACTATCTTTCTGTAAACAACACTCCTTATCCCAAATGAAAACTTAGGAATCGCACCCACTTGAAGAAATATAATTTGAAACTACTCCAATAATATAAATAAACAGGCAGTTGAAGGCAAACCGTACAGATTCCATATTTACTTAATAAGATGAACAAAAGAATTGCATTTAACACCGGAATCCTTCAAAAACTAAATTCCAAAAAAATTAGGTCATATCTGAGCGTTCATCTACAAAAAGGAGTTTTCCCAGAAAGTCGAGGCTTCTGATGATAACCAAGGAAACTATGGTTATACACTTTACAAGTTCATTTGATATCCAGCTACAATCAACAGAAAGGAGATTAATTTATGGAGCAACAAAAAAATAGTGACATCTTCTTTAGAATAAGCTGAAAAACAACACCATTTGACTGATGGCCCATTAGCTAAATGGGGATAATGAAAATGAGTGGGAATGGAAATGGTAAAACTTACTTCAGAGGGTTGGCTAACAGTCTCTGACCAATAGTAACAAAGCTTGTCTCTTGATTCGACATAAACCAAGCAAGAGAAGAAACACTGCATCTCATGCAAGAGAATACTGGGTCATTGAGAGAAGAGCAATGGAGGTTGTGCAAATAATGACCAATGCCTACCTTCCAGTAAAGATATGTTCCCTTAAACCAAGAATTGATGGGTGCCTCACATCATGCCTTTTAAGGAACTCTTGAAGTAAGTTTCTCATTTTCAAAGCTTCTTCCATGTAATTGTCCTACACATTAGACATGCATATCAGGACTTAGAAAGAATGACATTCAAAGCCAAATGATCATAAATATGCAATACCTGATTCATGTCAATTGTTTGTAGCGCTTCTCCACGTGTGAAAATAATGGCATGGTTCTGATTTTCTGGTTTTCCTTCACCTAATATTGCAGGGCCTGGAAGTTTTATACGATAGATAACCTGAAAATGAAGGTCCCTACATGTCATATTTTATATAGAAATATAAGTCATGCAGGAGCAACAATTAAAATAAAAGAATTTCCCCACGAACAAAATTATTTTGAGTTTGATGATTAAACCCACTTATGTCATTTGAGCAATCAGTGAAGCTTTGACTATCATAAACATTATAGCTGCGAATAATCAGCATTATATATAGTGATATAGAGCAAAATGCCAAGGAAGCTGAACACCCACCCCGATAAAAGAGAAAAAGTAGCTTCAGTAAAATAATTGAGGTGATAATAGTTCTTAAAACGCTGAGTTGTATTTCATTTCATTTTACCTGGTCTAGATTTTGTCCCGGCTCCAAAGAATTTGATTTTGGCAGAGCAGCCTTCACAAGAGTAGAATAGTACACTTTATCGTTAACCTTCTTTGACCTATCTTTACTTGGTTCTTCAACTTCATCTATATAAGCTACTCGAAGAGATGGATAGCTGTTCAGAGGAAAGCAAGATTAGGTGATGATAGTTACAAGTAAACAGCTGTATGGTACAATGACTCTTACGTGGTCATAAGTCTCAGTATATCTTGAGCACGAGGATCACCAGATCTTTTTTGGATACCATATAACTGACAAGATACGACATATGTAAACTTCATATCTGACACTGCTTGACACTGCGTCCAGAGAGACTTCTCTCCCTTCATCTGATACTCATTCAATTCAATGGCCTTGTATCCTTCCATTAGATCTGTCGAAAATTACACGATATTACTGCTTGCACCAAAAATATATTTTTTCAGATATGAAAGAGCTCTCGGTGTAAAACGCTGTGAAATGTGCTAAATAAGAGAAGCCAGGGTACAAGATAGAGTACCATCATCTTTAGCCATATCAAGGAACGCTTGAAGTTCTAGTGCTCTGCGGTAATACATCATTCCCCTTACTGACATAATTAAAATGATGCATCAGTCTAGAAAATTTAGACTCCATCTTGAACAGACGAATTGAAAAAAAAAATCACCTATTCAAATGTAGAAATGGCAATTACTAACATGAAATACTAACTCAAGAAAGCGACAATGAGGCATGCCTAGGCAAGAGGGAAACAAGTTCATTCTATGGACAAGTTGATCCATTAAACCGACCAGTTAGTAACCCCTTAAGTTTAAAAAAAGTTCACATAACAACTTTGAGTTAGTTGAAGAGCCATTCAAACCAATGGATTAGAGGGTCATCTGTTGATTGACTTCATTATGACCTATTTACTAGCAGGTAATAAGGTATATTTACGTCAAGGAAACTCGCAACTGCTACAGGTTTCATTTTTGGTAGGACTTTTTTGGCCCAATATAGAGTAGCTAATAGCACAAAGGATGAAGAATAAAATTTGACATTAACAATTCGAGTTTTCTATAATCTTTAGGACACTCCAAGGATGAGAATTTTGAAAATACACATAACTTCAAAGGGAAGAGCAATGGGCTTAGCAAGAATTAGAGAGGACTACACAAAAAGAGAAAGAAAGCAATGTTCATGAAGTATCAACACTATACACCGTATAAAATACGAAACCATCAGTGTAATGCATGAAAAGAACCCAAAAGAGCAACCTACTCCACTCACTCTCTTCCCCTGCCCCCACCCCCACCCCCACCAAATAAAAAATGAAAGAACGGGGAAGGAAAAAGCTATACAGAAATCAAATTGAGAAACTACAAATCAAGGACTGCCACAAAAATTCATATATTCATACCAGTTCTTGTCAGTGTCTGGCCCCGATATGATGCCCAAAGCCTTAATTGTTCTTCTAATTCTTCAGACCCCCTAAGTTCTTCTTCACTGTGACAGTTGACACGCTCCAAAAAATTGTTCCACTCATCTGCAATATTTTCACTGTAAGGCAGGTAAACAAGTATAGATATGATATACTTGATAGCACCTGAAGCACAAACCTGGGAAAATCTTCTGCAAGTAAAATAGAATGGAAACACCATCTTCATTCGGCACTTCCAACTCAGGTAATGAAAAAAGAACCTCCTCGGAATAATATGGAGTCAAAACACTAAACACGAATATATGGAGTCAAAACTAAGTTCAATAAAATTTAATTTACTATACCAAAAATGCATGATGCTTTCTGATTAGGGTGGGTAATCTAGCACACATCACCATGACATCAAGCTCTTTTGCTTCTCAAATCCTAATATCACTAAGTTTATTCTTCACGTGATGTTTTCCTTTCACAGGATTTGGTTCGTTTTAACTTCATTGTTAATCATGTAGGCATATTTGATTCACTAATATCGGGTTAGCTTTGCACCATCCTGCTGACTAAACCTCATGGCAATTGCAAAAGCAATTCCAATGTGCATGCTTGCAACTTTGAATTACTTATGTTCAATTTCATAGAGCCAAAATTCATGAGATGCACTGAAAGTAAAGCGGAGAAAATTAGTACCCCGGACACATGAGCTTTCATTATATTTTTTATTTTTACTCAGTGTGCTTCCGACAGACCTACTTATGCCGCAAATACAAGTAAAAAAAGGCTTATGCAGAAAGACTCACGAGAAAGATAGCATATTGCGGACTTTAGGAGCTGAAGGCATGTCCATAAACAATGAATTGGAGAAGAAGGAAATGCGCCTTCTAGCTTCTAGATTAGATGGCACATCCATAGCAGATTCCTTCACTGTCAGCAATAAATACAACCTCTTGATCTGTGCAAAGGGAATAACCGAACTGTTATACAAGTAAGTCTAGGGCTGAAAATTAAGTTATAGTGACATTACAATTTATTATCCACCTTCTCTTTCCAAGCTTCTGATTCAGGAGTTGGAAATTTAATGGCTCCAACTGATGCAAATAACTGGTACTGTTGATCAAGAGGGACCATTTCTTCGTGTCCTGCCCCGCCGTGAATTGAGTCTAACAAGCTGTTCGGAGAAATTATACTAGATAAGCTCATTCAGTCCAGACCTTAAAAGATGAGGCATATTTGGCTTAGAAAAAAAAGAAGGATTACTTGGATATGTGATCTTCCATCATTATATCACGGGTCACAACTTCCAGCATATCCTGGAAAAGAATTACAACTTGATCTCTGTCCTGCGGCTTATTGTTCAGCTGTAAAAGTGGCCAATTCAATTAATTTAACTTGTCATCCAGACAACAGTAACTTCAACCTACATCTTTTCAGAAAAATGTATTTAACAGTAATGAGTAATCACAACAGAAATTACCAAGTACTGTACGAGCCTGACAAAGAGATCATAAAGACTTGAAAGAGCACTCAGCTTATATTCAGTTAATAGATTATCCTCCTCGATATGCTTGTCAACTTCAGAAAAGATGTATTCAATAACCCTGCCAAACACAATATATTTTATGACATTGAAGCAATGTGGGCAAGATCACAGTTGCAGCATAACAAACTCTTACTCTTTTTCTCGACTGCCACGTACTAACAATTTAACAATAATCCTGAATGAAGCGTAGCACTCGCAGACTGCAGAATACATGTAATCATCAGATTGAATCCGCTTTTTAAGTTCACCATCTTTGCCATTACTGTCTTTAGCCATATCCACAGCTATAGGGATCTATGAGATGAAACAAAATCAGAAGAGGGGAAGTCATAATCAAATGTCACCCCGTCACTTATAACACCTGTCATGGAAAGGAAACCAAAGTAGTACCTCTAATGTCACACCCAATCTCCCAATTTGTAATTATGGAGAAATTCAATTAGAACAAGTTCACATTTTTCCATTTTATTTAAACAATAACATGATAACCCAGAGGTGGTTTACCAACCAATGTAATGTTCAAAATATTCTAGAGGACGTACTCAAAAGTTCACACGACTAGATTGATTAATCTTGACACCAACAAAAATAATTATGACGTGTCTTTTTGTCTTAAATGCTCCATAAAATATCCAAGTTCAGATTTAAAAAAAGGTGAGGGAAGGATGATTTCTTGGGAATGAGTGGCAGATGAAAGAAGATAACCAGACACTCTGTATTAGAAGGCAAAGATCAAACTTGAAAGGAGTCAAGTTATCAAAACCTTGCTAGCAAGCAGAAATGGAGGCCACTGTATTAGCTCCAAATCACGATCAGCCCAATATGGAACAAGCAACAGATCCATTTCCCTAGAATAGAAGTTGAGCAATAAAAATGAAAAGGTATATGTCTCATTTGTTCCCTTGTGTACCCAAATAAGCAAGAAGAAATCTAAAGTGGCTTATTTTACATCACTCGGACTAAGGATCACCTGTTACTTATGAGATCCTCCTCCCTGAAGCTGGTGATTATTTTGTTCCACAGCTGAGCAAACCTTGCAGCTTCTTTCTCTTTACTGGATGGGATCTGGGATAATGATATCCACACAGATAAGATCAGTTTCAGACTGTTCATACATTAGTCTGTAGTCATATGTCAGTGAACTTAAACAAAAACAATGAAGAAAAATGGAATTAAATGCTACCACTTCAAATTTGCGGGAAAAAGTAGCAATCAGCCCTTTCTTTGTCACTCGCCCATTTTTCTCCTTTGGGATTAAGCATGCATTAAAAGCACCGGGTAGTGATTGAAAACGGGATCGAAGCATTCCCAGTGTCCGAATCTGACAAGGAAAAAGGACAAATAGAATATCCAACAATCATTTCGCAAATACTTTGTCAAGTATTGTGTGCAAGGTTGCCTCAATATCAAGTTCCAGCAATCAGTTCCGGAATAACGACTGGAAAAACCATTATTTTCCAAGAAACTAAAAACCACAAACAAGATCTGAACAAGCTTAATGGCATATACAGATTGTTCAACTTCTCAGCATGCACTTCCTATTATCATTCTCTTTTCCTGAACAATTAATTGGCAAAACATTTCTTGTTAATACCAAGAGCTCATTTTTCTTCATAGATTGATACATTCAAGTTGTTGTCAAGCCATACATATAGATATATACGAGAAAATAGTATTGTGTAGTATTGGAGCATTCCTCGTTGAACGGGGAGATGACTATCCTGAGTGTCCTCGAAGTTTGCAGGAAAAAGAGCTATGAACCGGTTTTGGTGCCAAGGGGATAAAGATGACATAGGTCACAACATACCGTAACAAAAGAAAGAAGAAACATTGATATCCCAACCAAACTATTACTAAATCATGATAGAAGCAAATCAAAGCCATGACAGAAGAACCCAATCATGGTGTGGTCATGACAGCCAACCATACAGTAAATCAGGACAAATGAAGATTCATACATTTTGAGCAGCTAACTTAAACTAATAAAATAAGAAAAAAATACTATAGAGTTTGGTCAATCATATATCACAAAATAATATTCAACTGACCTCTCCAAGGCGACGGAAAGCACCATAAATACCACCAAACACTGTAGAGAAAATAGCATACCAGATTTGCGCATCCATGAAATAAACCTAAAAGGTAATATACATAAATTACTGTTATTAAAAATGGAAAACTCAATACCATGCAGCAAAATTAGTACCATTTTGCAATGATAATGATAATACATGCTGAAAATGATAATCATACAAGGATAACCGGCGCCCATATTGCAATCACGACACCAATATTGTTCTTAGCTGCAAAATACAAATGTAGAACTCAATAAATTTCTCAAAATTAGTTTTTGTACTTTTATGTCTGCATGTTCTTTTGGTGTGTGAATGTGTCCAAGATAACAGTAGCTCCAATTACTACACGTGGACTACCTTGGGGAAAAAACTCATGCCATTGGTAAGTTGATACATGAGCACTGATGATAGTTTTAGTTGGAACCACCAAAGGCTTAATCTGCAATGGAAAATTTTGCACAGTGGAAATTATTATATATCAACATTAGTCCTGGTATTTATATTCGTAAACAAATCAGAAAACAATCAAGAAAATCCGAAAGGTTGGCACCTCGATATAAAAACTGAAAGCCAACTTTGTGATGATAAGAAGCACCCAGAACAATGTGTACCTGAGAATTAAAAAGGCATACATATCAACAAATATGGTTCTGTACAAAAACAAACAAAAAGGCTTTTTCGAGGATGTCTTACTTGAAGAGAGAAAATGTACTTTCATGCATTCCCCTTCCAACATAGAGTCGAGGCTGCAAGCCATAAAAACGAAAAGAAGGGAACTATCTGAATTTCTTATAAGAACATGGTTAGCTATGGGAAACCCATTGCATACCTGTGACCACCACATCATTAGCATCACAATTCTGTAATTGGAACTCTCAAGGTACCGTCGAATGAAAGGGAAAAGGAATAGCAAGGCAGCAAGCAAATTTGGTGATAAGTAGATAGTGACAGCCAAAATAAACAATGAAGGAGAACTCAAGCTATTGCCAACCCAACTTTTGATAGTTTGAGCAAATCCAGGAGGGTTTTTCCATGTATAAGCATAGGTAACAGGGAGTATAACCACCCAAGCAGCAGCTGAAACAACCTTTAGAACATATCTTAACTTGACATGGAAGGGCATGCTCCGTCTAGCTTTCCAGCTCAGAATTACATCAAGCATGGCTACAATAAATGAGAAGTTTGATATCGCATGAAATAAGCAAAACACAAGCTTTTAGTATATTCAAATTCATATCAGGAATATGCATTCCGCAACATCCAACACAGGGTTAGATGTAGAGTTGACCCCTAACAAAACCATATATGTTCCTAAAGCTTCAAAAAGCACATCAAAACTGAAATTCAGTTGTCACACTGAAAGTGAAGAAATACCTTGTCCAAGTTTCAGTATTGCTGCAGTTATAAAGATGCTCAGCACTTCCTTGAAAACACTAGCATCAAAAATAGAACTTGGCTGTCCTGAGCCATTCCAAGCAATAATCATCATAGCCTTGATATATGAAAGCAGTTTCAGACGTCATTGATAAAACAATATGGACAATGGCTGCAAGAAAACTGAGAAGTATATATAGAACACCTGTAAGCTCAATATGAAGAAACTCCACATTCTGTCAAAGCTTCTAAAGATATGCCAATAAGTTCGGATCTCCACAAAGTTAGCCTTCCCCACCCAGCGATCTCTTATAACCCTTGTTTCCTACATCACAAGAAACGAGATTCAGAATAATGGAAATTGACAGTTACATTGGGGCCTGGGGGGATGCCTTATTTACTGAATTTCACAAAAGATAATTCAATTATATTTGAAAGGACAATTACATAGTGATGTAAAGTGTCTGCAAGACCTGAACTTCTCAAGTGCTAGTTACATTGAGGAAGTCTTATTATAAGATTCACATTCATAGTATATATATGATGCCAAAAACATGCTCATCATAATGTATGCAGTTATTACACTCTAGACATGTTTAGTTTAAGATGAATATCCCAGTTTCATGCTTACTCCATTCTTTTCACTGCAAAGCTGATCCAAAGTTTTGCAGAAAAAATCAGCATCAGCACGCATGGGCCAACCCAAACGAAAACAATCTACAGACCTGCAAATATATTAAAAAGTAACTAAGAGAATATAATGGTAAAACAAACAGCAAACATACTTACTGAAATAGATAATATCTTATTACCAAAAGTACTCATTAAGATCATCATAGTTGCACCACTGGGAGTGTGCTGATTTTCCCTTTCTGCTCCTTGCAGCTTCCTGAATATTAAAACAGATAACTTGAGATGGAATGAAACCATAAGAAGATTAATGTACTAAGATACTGATTATAAAACAGAAAGTTTCCATCTAATGTAGGGTGTACCCTTGCTATCACTTCATAAATTGGGGTGACAACTTTTTTCAGAAAAGCCTCTTCATCTCCTCCATAAGCTGGTTTTACATTTTCACCAGTCATTGGACTTACATTTCCCGCTAGGATACCGTAAAGCTCAAAAGCCATCTAACAAAGATAAAGTCCCAAACCATTATGGGAAACCAGTTAAGAATGATAATTTTCTCACAGACAACCCAAAACAATCTTATGATTCAGATAAAAAAACAATTCCAGCAACAAGATCCGTGCATCAGGAGAAAACTAGATGTGGTTTTCAGTTATTTTGCAATCAACAGTAATGATATCAAAGAAGACAAGTGTGGAAGCTACGCAGCTTTATCTACAAATATCATCACACTGAAACATTCTATCAGTTCATTAAACTATATGTAAATTTTTTCATGATCTCACAGCATAAGCCCTCTTTGTATGTGCATAACCTTATTCCATCAGCATCAATGTACACATTTTCAACAATAGAAATCTTAAATCAGTTCATAAATGGAGAACTGGTTGGAAATTTTATGTCCCACCCCATTTAGCAACAAAACAGGCAGCCAAGTAGAGGTGATGTGAGATAGTAAATAATGTTTTTGTAAGGTTAGCATTTGAAAGCACACATGATGATAGATGTAGCAGAGGCACTCTGGCATGAATCTTAAATTGGAAGCCTCTCCCCATATCAGAAGATAAAGCCCCATATACAATAATTTGCGTTGTTGCACTTCCTGTTGTATAGTAGGTAACCTGCAATTGATAACAGAAAATAATCAACAAAGTACCACTATAGAGTTTCAATTCATGGTTGAGTGAATATATAGCTTCATACAGTCACACATTAAAATAAACATCAAGTTGCTGGTAATATTAAAAAAATTTCTGAAAACTAAGAATTAAAGGAAAAAACCTTCTGTTTTTTCATTCCATTAACTAACATGTTTCGCATTTAGATGATTAAAGATGTAAGACCAAACTCTTGTCTTACCTCATTGACATTCAGACAGACATTAGAAACAATTGAGCAACCATATGTGTGGGTTACAAGGGGTGCGTTTCGAGCCGAGTTTGGCCAAAAAAGCCCATCTTGAGCTTGAAAATTATTTGCATGGATCAAGCTCGAGCTTGCCGAGCTGTTTTTTTTTTTTCGGTGGTGGTGGTGGGGGGCCTTGAGCTTGGCTGGTCCAAAGATCGATTGAGCTCGACTCGACAAGCTGACATATTTTTGTTGGACTTTTAAGTTTTATATCATTATTAATAAATTATAATTTATAATCATTTATATATATACATTTATATTTTTATACTTGATATTTTAGATTATGTATGAATATTATTAACTATATTATAGTCAACTATAAATCATGTAATTACACAATACAAATTATTAACTAATATTTTATTAAGACATATACTTATGTTATGAATTAGTTATTATGGTATATGATATTTATTTTTATTAAATCAAATATTTTGGGTGAATATTTTATGAACATATTTTTATATTAGTAAAATTATATGGTATAATGTGTCATTGTGAAATAATATATTATTAAGACATATTACGATACAAAATTTAGTAAGTATCATACATGTTTTTTTTTTATAGATAATATATAATATAGTATAAAATATAAATTATATTATATATCTTGTAATTATACCAGAAAAATTATTAACTACTGTTTTATAAAGATATATATTTATGTTATTAATTATTTATTATAGTAGATTGAATCTATTTTTTATTAAATCATTTGTTTGGATGAATATTATATATTATCATAGTAATATGTTAGTAATATTGTATATAATGATATGTTGTTGTAAGTATTGAATTGCACTATTATTAAATTATATTTATTGTCAAAATAAGTAGATAAAAATATAATAAATAATATATAGTGTATTACTAAATCATATAACTGTATATTAGTTTACTGTACATTTAAATGTATAGATATATAACTGTATATTAGTTTACTGTTTAATATATACATATATATACACGTACATACCAGCTTGCGAGCCGGCTTGCATGCCTCAAGCCTCAAGTTCCGAGTTGAGCCAACTTGAACTTGGCTCGTGCGGCTCACAAGCCAGCTCAGCTCAGAGCACACCCCTTTACAAATTTGAAAAGCATTGTTACATATGACAGCCTTGTTATAGAAGCTTACCACAAGCTACTTTTGCGATCCAAATACTTGCACCATTTCTTGTAGTTCTTGAAAAGCTTCTTCATCACTTCATCTAGAGCAAGCTCGTCCAACTAGTACCACAAGAAAATGAGATGAAATTCAAAATCACAAGAGTATAAGAGCAAAGGATGCATCAGTATGTGACAAGCATTACGTCATATTACCAACCTATCTCATTGTTTCTTCATCAGCAAAGTAAAGAGCATAGTGAATAATACAGAGAATGTGATGCAAATTCATCGAAGCATAAATTGTTGAAGTGCAAGAAACCTCATATATTTCACTCAAAGAGTTTTTAAAAGAACTAAATAATGTACCGATTTTGAGATAGAGAAGTGTGAAAAGCTTTTTATCTTTAAGAACAGAATTAAGTAAATGGTGACAATAAAATAATTTGCAAAGACTTGACAATGTTAAAAAATTGAGGGAGAAAAAAGTTGTAGAAACCTTGGGTTGTTGATCCGTCTTCGGAAATTGCCGTATGTGTACATTTGCAAGTAGCAACATCAAATGCTCTCTTTGATTCGCCACATTATCTTTCTGCAAAGTAATCAAAAATCAATAATGATACGATTCAATTGGATATCTGTCTTTTAATCTCACTCTGCTGACATTCAGAATTAAGTTATATCTCACCTGAAAACCAAACATCGATTGAAGCCAGTCAAGGATATCTTCATCCTTTTTCTTCTTGTAATCCTTAGGCCAAGGAAGACCTCTGGTATTCCGAAGTGCATGTACAGCAGCTTGAATCTGGATAACGAGATCAATTCACAATACAAAAATGAAGGTATCATCAAAAGCAAAAGAATAAGAATTGTTGTTTAGACTAGTTGATTTTAATGTAGACCTCAGGATACTTCATGATTGCCTGATTTGCACTATCGGGATCTAGGGGTAAAATGTTATAAGGGACATAAATTTCTGTCTTCTCAGCAACTTTATCATGAGTTTCCAGTACCTGTATATTTAAATCATCGAAACATTCAGCAACCATGCGAGAATATGGGCCTAATATTACAAAAAAGTCTTGGGAAAAAGACAAATCAGATCACACAGACACACATACAAAAGAAAAGGATTAGATACTTACCTCACGGTCAACTTCCACAGATTGTGTCTGATTAACAGCTTTCAAAACCTCAAAGAGAACATTAGCAGTTTGGTATGCTTTTGTTAGCTGTGCACTGAACAATTCAAGAATTTAAATGCAAAGTACGGCAGATATTATCATTTCAATTAACAGCCTATTGTTGACACCACTGTTACCTTGAGAGAGGAAGAAGGATGCATAACTCTTAAAAACTTACCGATCAGCTTTATCAGCAGCATTTTGCAAAGCCTGGATGTATTTTTTGTAGTAATGCTGATAAAAACTCTGCATTTCACGTGCATCGCTTTTTTTCACTCTACCCATTAAGGTGGGATCATTTTCCTGAATACAATAGACTCATACCAATTAAAACGATGAGGACCCAAGTTCTAGGTATAATTCAGTTTTCCTCAAGAAAAGCATGTGAAGTTGGAAAAGCATGTGAAGTTGGAAAAGCATCATAAGAAACACCATTTTCATGGTGTCGTATGCTTAAAAATATCTCATAGTTCGTTAATTGATATGAATAACATGAGGAAGTCATCCTGTTAACGTAATTAACACAAAGTAAACGACTGATAAGAATGGAAAAATGCCTCATATGAAGAAAATGTTGGCAAAAAGATCAGTTTCTGACAGAGTTTCCCACTTAGGTACAAAGACAAGGAAGTCCACAGGAATTTGGAACACTAGTTCCAGGACATGATACAAAAGCAAGCCCCATAGGAAAATGAACCATGAAACAAACTGAACTCAGAGAATTGCCCCACTATTATAGTTTAATCACTGCAATAATTTACCAAATTTTACCTAGCCTTTCTACAGCAGGTTTGAGAATTCCATTTGACAGGAAATTTGTATGCAAGGAAATTCTAAAGCAGGCCAATTATCTAGTCAACCATAAGAATGCTGCTCTACCACCAGAACATTAGAGATGGCAAAAGTCAGAAAGTGCTTCATCTATGCATGTGCTTCATGAAGTTTTCACAGTTTTAAGTTGATAGGTCACTGCAACTCGACAATCGAAAACTTCGAAAGCTTTGTGCAAAATGTCTAAAAACTTTTTGCAAAGCCCTGGTTATAGATATGTGCAATGTCAGAATACTATAGATGGTGAACATTATGCACAGAAACACATAAGAAAAATAAGAGGATTTCGAGCAACAAAACTAAGGAGATGTATTTTTACGATATAACTTATTTCTTCAAGTCAATCTCGGGAGACATCTTATGAGTATCTACAGATCGTACAGTGTCTCAATATACATAAATAGCTAAGCGATCAAAGTAAATTGATTAAGAAATACTAGCTTAAATAAATTTTATATAATTTCAATTTGCAGACCACAAAGAAGAAGTAAAGAAGCACCTATGAAAAACTGCAAAACAAACTGCCACTTCAGGAAACCAGCACTAATGAGAATTTCAACTAATTTATTCACAGTATAATTGAACATTGTAAGCAATACTGATTTCAACAGCTAGTGCTCTGAGCTTGATCAAGTGGATTGCAAGTTGAGGCACTATATAAGTAATCATTAACATAAAATGTGAAAACAATTTCATACTTACCCTTTCAAGACGTTGCAAAAGAGCAGTTTTAAATTGACGAACACCACGTCCACTTGAAGTGGGATCCAACCTATGAGCTTTCTCAAAAGCATAAAATCGACCTACATAATTCAACCATTAATAATAGGAAATGACAATTGAGTGCTTTAACAAAGCAACACAAAAGTTGATAAAAGTGAAGATTAGCCAACTTCATCAAGCACCAAGGAGCAAAGTAATAGGAAATGATGAGTAGAATGCAATTAGTGCGGTTAAAACCTACTGAAAGAAGCGACTTTAAAATTTGCAGATTATATTAGAGAAATCTTGCACTTCCAAGAAGCCCACTTGATTATTGTGATTCAAACAAAACTAACTTATCTCAGGAAAAATGTTGTGCAAGAACACAATGAACAGTGACAAATATGCAGAATGTATTCCCAATGTGAAAATAGTTTTGTGTGTCTCTCTTCTCATGCAACATAGAAAAGTATGATCTTACCCACTACACCATGCGACATACATGTACGTATAAAGATGTTTGCTGGTATTAATTAGTAGGAAAAATGATTTAAGCTTACAAAGGTAGGCGACTCGTGGGTTGCTAGGCTCAACTTCATTTGCAACGCGAAGAATGGGGGCAATTTCGACGAGCGATGAAGGCACGACTTCACTGTCAAAGACAGATTCCCCAAGATTTCCCACCGTCTGCGTGCGCGGAATCCGCCGGTGCAGCTGCGGATTCTGCTCCGACATTGGGCTTTTTATCTTCCTTCCCCACCGAGGTTCCAGACAAATTGATGCTTGGAGGAACAAATATATATATGTAATTTATTGTATATAAAAGCAGAAAAAGGAAAGTAAAGCAAAAATTCAGAAACTATGAGTATTATTGAGAAGTAAAGCAAAATTCCAGAAAAGTGTTATAAAACTCAAACATGCAGATATTTTGTTATACAGTGCATGAACATTATTTGTGTATAATTAGATGAGTTTGTTTGGGTGGGCATGCAGATATCCTAAACAATCGGAAGTTAAGAAAGCAGAAAAGAAGAGTTATACCAAAAATATGAAGAGTGAGAGGTAAGAAGGAAGAAGCACAAAAGAGTGGTGCTGTGCTGTGGTTTTAAGCTACTTGAAATTGGAGAGGAAAAAGAGAGGGAATATTGAACCAACGGAATAATAGTATAGTATAGTATACCATCTCTTTTTTTTTTTTTTTTTGGACATGCAAAAGGCCTATGGAAGGAATATTCAACTTAACTTTTGGAGAATAATAAAGAAAGAAGGAATACTAGTAAAAAGTTTGTGGATAACTTTATTTATTCGTAGAAAATGTAAAAGTAGGGAATAATACAATTGATATTCATCTCAACATTCTTTCATGTTTTATCTTATATACATTTACAATTTGTTTGTTAGATTTGGGCTTGGCAGGCCACGAGAACATTGGCCCAAATACATATGGGCCCAACCCAATTGGGAAGTGTAGTAAGTGGACTGAAAGAGGGGCAGCTTCAGCTTCATCGACATGGATGCCGCATCTTCCTGGTTCCGCCGGAGTATTTCCAAGCTCAAAAACTCCGCCTTACCCTCATCCTCCTCCACCGTCGCTGCCGCCTGTACTAAGAAGAAATTGCACCAACAACAACAGGATACTCTTAATTATGGGATCACTCCCCAATTGATTGAATTCATCAAATCCTTCACTCTTGAAACCTTCCGGAACTTCTCTCTTCCAGGTATTTCTTTCTCCTTTTAATTACATTTTTTCCCTCCAATTTATGCATCTTCTATTTTGGTTCTTTATTAGATGAAGACGAAACCGCTACTGCTGGAAATTCTGGGAGTGTAAGCGAGGATCTTTCTGAGTGGCAAGAGTCACATGCCATGCTAGCTCTTTCCAGAGTCAAGGTCCAGTGTTTCTTTTCCACTTTGTTTGATCTCATTTTGAGATGAAGGCTTAATGCCTATTACTGGCCTCAATCACGGAAGTATGTACATGCTGGAAAATATTATATAGTTTCCATTTCTCAATAACTGATGGTAGTAGTAGCTTCTAAGATCCAAGATGTGGTCTTAGATGATGGATTCTCCTGCACTTATTGTTCTGTTGCTTTGTCCTTAAATGGTATTTACATCTGTTTTCTTGGTTCTCTTGCTCTTGCTCAACGTTTTTCAATATTTTCAGGAACTTGGACAACTACGATTCCAGTTATGCCCCCGCTATTTGAAGGAAAGGCAGTTTTGGAGGATCTATTTTACTCTTGTTAGGAGTTATGTGGCTGAGTGAGTTCCCCATTTTTTCAACTCATTGTAGATTGACCGATCTAGCTTCTCTATCCGATTCTTCCAACATGCAATTACAAATATCATGGTACTTAAGTAGTGGAGGGGAATGGAGTTAAGAGTTGGAAATGGTCTTACTATCAAAATGGACTTAAGAGTTGGATAAGAGAGAACTTTGATTTGGCGTCATAAAGTTTTAAATGATGAAAACTGTACTAGTTAATGCTGCAATAATTTGGCACATGAGGCTTAGAATATAATGTTTTTCTTGAAATGTAAATTATATTATTCATGATGTAATGATCAGATACGAGCTGCGTGCTGTACGCCTAGCCAAACTCAAAGAGATTAGAAAGGGAAATGAAACCGTCTCTAACAGTAGTGCCTGTGAAGAAATCGAACTGTCTGAAGCAAAATTTACAGCATCCATGGAGTCTGAGACTTCCCTGGAACAGAAGTGACATGACCATTTTCAGCTTCATAATATAGGATGAGGTACTACAAGTCTGCATGTTCCCCATTTATCAATATTTTTATGCTTCCACTTAATTAGTCTTATTTCTACCCTCCAGTTTCATCAAACTTTTTCTGCAAAATGGGATTGAGTGGTTCTGCAGTTCTACAGTTCAGCTTTCTTTGATTGGGACACCATGGTAAAAGAAATTAACAAATTGGTTGCAGTGAAATCTATTGGAGAAACCGAGAAAGAAGTTCTACAGCGAAATGCATTTCCAGTTAAATGGTAACCCTCAAAGCCTTTTGCCATCGCTTGTTGTACTGGTTTATTGACCTGGGAACTAGATAGGTTGATGTTCAAGATGATCAGTTACCTTTGCACATGAAATGTGGATAACATCTCTGATTGAAATGATATTTCGTCATCTATACCTAACATGTCTTGTGTGTGTATACACATGCCCATGAAATTTATGTGTATTGTATGGTTGAGTTTTGATCATGTCTTGTATATACGTGAAAAGGCTAGGCGGGTTTATTGGCGCAAAATCTTTCATAGTAACATGATGCATATAGCACTGACATGCTCACAAGCTGAGTGGCTCTATCATTAATCTTGTCAAAGATACTTTCTATGTTACAGACAGTTGCGCACAATTCATGATAGTTTAGTGTGTGAAAGTGGTGCAGTGTGCCCTGCCCTTGTGAAGAGGCAAATGGGAATAAATGATTCAGCTCAGTGTGCCCTGCCTTTGTGAAGAGGCAAATGGGAATAACTGATTCAGCTGGACTCTTGCCCTTCACTAAATGCCCAACCAGGTTCTCTTGTTGTCTTTTAACTCTGCGAGTTTAAAACCACAACTTCCGGACAAGGGACAATTTACTTAATTTACCAACTTCATTGAAGGCTGTCCTGACCAAAACTGGGGATGGGAAGCTTTAACTCACCAAAGTTTTTATCTTTTGTATTTTTTGACTCTTGATCGAGTTATCAAAAGAGACCGACTTTGATGCATAAATGCAATCCAATTATTATATAAAGACGTTGAAAATGTGGAGATGTGTTATCTCCACCCGGAAGATTCAGATTTTGTCACCACTTAGAGAAAGAAATTTCTATAAACAAACTCTGATATACGTGGGGTTACAATTCAAATCATGTCTATACTAGGAATTATCCCAAATAATTGGCAGGTGTTTTATTATTGTTTGAACAATTGAGGTGAATTACTTTGATCACGTTGTGACAGCAGAAGAGGGGCAAGGAATGGAACACAGAATAGATAGATATGTTGCCAGATTTACAAGGATAGTTATTTATTAGAATAGAGGCTATTCTCTAAACAGTAAACTAGACTAGTTGTATGTGGTCCGTCAGATAGAGGCTACAGCAATGACAGGGTGTTTTCAGTTCTACAATACTGTGTTGACTGCTTCCCATTCATAGCGCCCAGCAAGAGGTACATCATTCACCAAGTCATAATTGTACCTACAAATGTAAAATAAGAAATACAGCCTTTGAAAGAAATGAGAGTTAAAATTAAAGCAGCATACTTCTCCATAAAACGACGTTGCAATGGTTGCTCTTCAAGGGCAAAGAATTGGTCCAAGTCGCATGCATTTGGAAACGCATTTTGGAGCCTTTGCTTGGTCGAAACTCTTATTAAACTACAAGGACTGCTGCTCCTGCATCAATCACTAAATATTCAAATACATTCCCCAAAGCAAAGAAAAACGATATCAGTCAAAGAAACCAATGCAAATTCCCCAAGTAAACCACCGATAACAATTCTACTCCAATTTGCAAGTATAAGAAGACGGTACGCAGAGTATTCTTAGAATAAAAATATATTCAAATTTTGCAGCGAGCCTTACAATTTAAGCACAGCAAAAAGGGTGGGTGCAAGAGCAAGAGCAAGAGGGGAAAAGAAAAACATAGGACTTATTGTGGGGCTGCATAGATAAACAATATAAGGCATGTGGGGGTGGCAAAGATTGTTTATATCATTCAGTTTCACTTTTCAGTCACAGCATTTTGTATACCAATTTTCACAACTGACGCAGAAACCGAAATGATGCCTAAAAACAAAATACTCGAACTAATACAGATGATTGGTGCAGTAATAAACTGAAATAACTACTACTCTGACTCCAAAGGCTTTAACATAACATACATTTTGAAAAAAGAGGTGGTGTTGTGACTTAAAAAGCAGGTTCAAAGTTCAAACAAAAGGCTCCCAAAGTTTTCCTTGATCCTTACCTCAGAAGAAAAGAATATATATATATATATGACCGAGGCGAAAATGAATGAAAGACAGGTTTTATTCTTGGAGGGAGAGGTGAGGAGGTTAGGTCATTTTGTGCGAGAAGTAAATTCCAAAAAGCAGCAGCAAGAAAATGAGTGTACCTTTCCCCAGGTAGAGTTAATCCAAATAATTATGATTTTGCCCTGCAGAAGAGAAAGAGAGAGATAATGGACACGTGGAAGTGAGCCAGACAGACCTAATCAGAATAAAATTAAATATGCCATAAAGATACTTATGTTATTCTTACATTACATATACCCCCAACTATATATAGCAACGAGCAACTAATCAGTTGGGATTGGAATTGATGATTACATTATTTAACTTTTTCAAGACAAGGACGAGTTTTGGAGTTGGTGGAATATTTAACGTCCCAAACACATTAGTTGCTGTCAGCTTTGCCTTCCTTTCACCCTAATCATAATTCATATTTGTGTTCTAAATCAAACTATAAAGACCAATTGAAGACGGTTGGATTCTCTGCCTGCTTTCACAAGTCTTTGTCGCCCAGGGAAGCTTCAAACGAGTAGAAATTAGATGACAATTTTTGAAGCAGGTATTAATGGTGATCAACAAACGTATTCAGCATCTTCATGGAGATCATTATGTACAAGGGTGACTAGGTTTAGTGATTCTTCATCAAATTCATCACTGCTCAAGGCATCAGGGATCCCAGACATGTCTTGCATTTCTTGCATTAGCAGTTTTAACATCATTTTCTTCACATCAGTCAGTTCCATATATTCAAACTCGTGCTCAGAGGTGTGCTGCTGATTGAATCTGCCATGACGATTTGGACCGTTCCTATGGCAGTCGCTACACAGATCGTAACCTATTTCCTCCACACAGTCTTTGCATCTATACCTATCTCCAATTATTGGATACATCTGCACGTAATTATTAAAGAGCTTCAATTGAAAATCGACAAGTGTTCTCTAATCACATTGCGAAGCAGATTATAAAGTTAGCAATATACCCCACAAGAGTCGCAACCCACGCCAATGTGGACCCTTGATTCAGATTTCCACCAAATAGTAGGATCATCTCCTGATGAACATGAAATGTCAAAACTTTCCTTACCATCTTCCAGTGAACCTGAACATGAAATGGCATTGAACGACTTCATCTTTTATCCACCTGTTTATAAATACCCAATTTTCCTAATCCCGAAATAATTTAAACAGAAACATGTGATAGAAGAACTTGAAAATTTTCTAATATATCTAACGGTACAGACAAAAGTCACAACAGTAGAGAGGCGAAGAAACAAAAACATACATGTAGTTGGTGTCATTTGTACAGTCTCTTTTCTGAGTCGGTATTCGTTAGGAAATTCTTCCTCGAGAAAATGATCAAACTCGAGACATACTTTTGGTACGGCACCCGGATGTGGACTTTGACAAACATTACACTTGAGCACCTCACTTTCTCGGACGACAATGCAGCTGCTACAAAATACTTGACATATTTGCAGAGAGTTGATATTAGTTGTGAGTGGGAACACCAGAAATGAATTAATTTATCATTGTACAACCAGAGCAAGGTGATGATACTGAATCGTACCATGACCGCAATTAAGAACCAAAGGTCTGTAAAGCATGTCATTGCAAGAGCCACACAATACGTCAACACAAGTGAAAATGCCACCGCTATGTATGTCTTCAATAAGAGTATCTCCATGAGTAGGGTGATTAAGTTTTCCTTGTCCAGTTTCCATGGGGCATGCCTGAGCATCAAATTGAAGTGTATTGTAGCCCATTTCCTCCTCATCTTCTGGAATATGCACATTGACATTGCATCAGCATGAATAATTGTTAAAATGAGTAGCAAGTAGAAACTGACCTAGAATTTGGAGTTCCCTTGTCTTGTATGTAAGAGGATAGATTTTGGAGAGCAACAAGTGAATTGTTAGACATACAGAAGGCAGGTGATAATATTGGTTCCTGCATATGGGACAACAGGACCTGTGCAGACCACTCATGGAATTCTCGACGCACCAGAAACATGAGATATGCCCGCAAGCTGCAACGTTTCAGAGGAGAGGATAAACAGAACAGAACAGAACAAACTACATGAATTGAAGAGTTGAGTGGAGTAAAAGCTTACCTAAAACAACAGGTTTGCAGAGGAGATCGCTGCAATAATTATGAGTCAGATATAACTAGAGAAATCAATGAACATTGGATATGATTAGATTCGTAGAAATGCACCTTTCCTTTGGATTAAGATTGAAATATAAAAGCAGGATTGGATTCTCGAATGAAACAGCAAAACAATCTCCGATCAAAGGGAAATAATAAATAAATAGATAGCAATTACCGGCAAACGCAGCAAACGAATGATTGAGAGATTTCCTCCGATTGATGATTATTGGTTTCATTTTCCATCATTTCATTGAATTTGGCGGAGACTTCCATTGTCCCCCTTCATACACGAATGCATGAGCATAGAGAAGAGAACTCGATGGAAAATGAAACTATAACTTGTGCAATTATGAGCTACCTCTTTCAACTTTTATACACTCAGTTTGTTACGTTTACTCAAATTTAGGATCACTTTTTACCCCCAAAATAGTACAAATATCAATTTTCGAGCTACCTTTTTAGGGGGATTTGGGAAGATTTTAGTCTCAACCCTTTTTCTAATTCCAATATGTTTTTTTTTTTAAAAATAATACAACACTTTGTCTGTCATGTTAATCTATTATAACATAAGCTAAATGCAAAAACCAAATCACTATTGTCAACAATGAAAATGATGAGAGAGATCAAGTTGTAATCCAGCAGCAACACTCATAGTTGATGGCAATAAATTAAATTTTTGATCCACAAATTCTTATCAAACATTTATACTATCTATCTATCCATCTATCTTATATTTACTAGTAGTTGATGATTCTCCTCCCATTGAAAAGATGTGATACTCGACTTGTATTTATTTCCACAGCTTAACAGAACTGTCGTGGCTAGCAGAGGCGACCATTCCGGTAAGTGGTGACTGTGCCAGAGCAGAAATTATGGTGTCGTGTGCTGGAACTGTCATGCTCTTGTTTTCAACCATGTTCCACAACTCCAGCGACTGTAAAGGGAAATCATTAGCAATATTTTGAGAGAAAGAAAGAGAGATGTGAGTGAAGGGACATGATGATCACCCTTAATCCTCCAATGACCAAGAGAGCAGAATAACTTGGATGAAAGACGCATGAATGAAATTGGTTGCCATTGGAGTTGACGAGCTCATGAATGCACTCGCCGGAGGCTAATGACCAAACTTTGATGCTGTCCTCACTAACAGACGCCAACAGGTCTCCGTTCAGATCCCAGCAAAGGTAGTTAACAACACCAGAATGCCCCTAGAACACCAGAACTCTTTCTTAGCACAACACAACATTGCAACTAATGCATTATTGATACTAATGCACAACTAACCTGAAAAGAATGCATTTGCCTGTCATTTTCAACATCATATATGGACACCACCTTCTCTGAAGCAGCCGCCAATAATTGTCCAGTTATAGGTTGAAACCTCACTTGTGAACTGCCTCTTTGCTACACCATGCAATGTAACCACTTCAAATTACAATTTACACCTTCAGAAAAGCAGGCAGGAAATAAATTCAAAGTTGGATAGCCAAACCTTGGATGCCCGAGTACATGAAAATGGACTAATGCCCCAATATCGTATTTCATTGTTACTATCACAGAAACAAAACAGATCATTCTTCTTAGGATGGAAATCAAGGGACATCACATGGGAACTATGGCCTGTGTAAGCATGCAGACAATAGCTCGGCTGCACAAAAATTATTTAGATTCAGTTAGTGCAATTCTACATTGAAATATATAGATGTGATGATATGTGCAGAAGTGGGAGTGAAGGTGGGCATTTTCCAGATTGTACTATTCCCACGTTCATTTTCAACCGTCTAAAATTTCAAAATTTATAAGATTAAAGAGAAGAAATTATTACGTTAGCTGCATCCCATATTCTGACAGACATGTCAAATGACGCTGTCGCGAGTTGAGTCGAGTTTGGCCGGAAGCGAACATCTGTAATTAAGAGCTGGTGTTCTTCTGGGGTGGACTCCGTTTGCAGAGTATCCATATTCCAAAGAACGGCCTAATTCAAGAACCAAGGGGCCCCCGTTTTAACGGGTGGTGGTGGTGAGTGTAGTTGATAACCACAAATGTAACTTTCCACAAATAGCTCAATGTTAATATAAAAGCATATATAAATAAAGATTAAAATAAAATCAGGAATTCGAAGCGGCTAACAAGAATGCAATACACAGGAACTGGTATCATGTGCTCATTTATGTTGAAAAGGCAGCACCCAGAACAAAGAGCTATACCTTTTTGTCATGTCCAGCACTAGCCAACATCTTCCCATCCGAAGAGAAATGGCAACAAGTCACTTTATTCCTTGTTCTTATACAACCAACCTCTCCAAATGAAAAACCTGCTAAAAAGGGAAAGTGTTTAAATAACTTTTTGCAGCAACGGAGATTGCATCAAGTAGCAGATAGAAACTTCAAAGACATTATACAATACCACACCACCTTTAGAAGTATCTGCCTTATGCTCAGCAAGAGTTTGTTTCAAAGAGCCATAAATATTTCCATCCCCTCCATCATGAGACAAGAAGGATTCCACATTGTCTTCAAAAATTTCCAAGCCATCCTGTACAATGAAAATAATAACATCGACCCACGTCAACATTGCATGTTGCATAACTTAGAATTCAAATTTCTTGAAAGCAGACCCTGAATACAGCTCGAAAATTAAAACCCAAAGTAAGTACTACAATCTTGGAAAAGGTTTAGAAGACACCACTTTCTATACTACTATTTTAAAAAAATCGAAGTACACATCTGTAAGCAGATCTCCATTCTGATACTGAGTTTGATGGGTTGTTAAGATTTCAAGCTTTCGAACTTATATATCATTCAGGAGGTTATGTCAGAATACTCCTAAAATGACATAAACAGAACTATTTATGAACTAACGAAAGGACCCAGTCTTACTAGCTGATTTGCAGATGAAGCAATTCCACAGGCTCCATCTGCACCATACATCAGAATACTTTTGGATACATTGTTGACATGCTGCAGGCTGCTAGCAGTGGTCATTCCATCACCAGGTGTGTGTGTAGACTGTGGCGAACCTGGGGAAGGGCCTACCGTATTTCCAGTACCCGTACTGTTGGCAGGCCCAGATGAAGAGTGTTGTTTTCTTTTCCTGTTATTCTGTTACAGATCAAAGATGTCATATCCTTTATGTTATCATGCAGAAAGATGGGAACAATCACGAGTATTCAAGAGTCTAAAATGTTGATGCTTTCCTCAAGCACTTAACGGGAATTAGCGAACACATTTGAAACAATACAATTGTTCAGCCAGTATTATGAGATCAGGAACTGCATAAGAACCTACCTGTTGCAATTGCTGCTGCTGCTGTAACTGATCCTGTTGTTGAGAGGACGACTGCTGCATTTGGCCCATTTTCATCTGCTCACAAGGACAAAAATTAATTGAAAGCATAGGAGAAATTGAATATCAGGAATCTATCAGAAAGTAGAAAAGATTAAATAAGAGGGGAGTAAATATATTGTTCTTTGGTGTGGAAGATACATCTTTATCAATTTAGTAGTTCAAGACCTTTCACATCAGCATATCCGTTTATCCCGTGACAACCCTTTTCTCCAATATAGAGTAAAGATAACAAAAAAGACAAAAATCTAACTCCCTGGGTCTAAGCAATGTTCAATTGCTCTGCATATACTCTAGCTAAAAATAAAACCAAACAATTCAAGAAAAGAGTAGAAAAAACATTCATTGAATGCTATCAAGTTAGCACAAGAAATTCTCCAATATGTGTAAAACCATTATTGGATAGCATGGCCAAATTTGAGTTGAACAATGTAATTGATTTCAATTTCAGGGCCGCTATCAACCTTTGGTGAATTTGATTGCACGGGGGAGCAAATAGATCCATCATTTCTTGGCGGTTGACCATCTTTTGCATTAAAGTTACCCCTTGGTACTCCTCCAAACCCATAGTTTGGAGAGTTCGCAAGGTTCCCTTGTGCTTGAGCTTGTGCTAGAGCCTGCTGTTGTTGTGATGCCATAAGAAATTGGTTCTGGGCTGGCAGATTCGGTTTCTGTACTTGTAAACCCAAACTTGGCCGTAGTTGGTCAATTCCCTGCGTGATATAGTAAGCATCAGTAGTCAATTCCCTTAGTCAGACACTTCCTCAACACACACACACAGAAAAAAGGAAAGGAAGATGGAAATCAAAGAACTCACAGTCAGAGGCCAACCCTTCAGTGGAAGACCAGTGACCCCTTGATTCAACCCTGAGAGAAATGAAAAACTTAGGATTAATCTCCATCACATCAGCTAACAAGACTAAACAAGGTCCAACCTATGTCAGAAAGAGCAATAAAATTTGCCATAACTTTCTTAACGTTACCTGCACCACCAAGTCCAGATTTTGACTGAAGAATTGCCTGCCCATATATTGACGAGGGGTCCATAGGCAATGATTTCTGAGTTGAGCCCAAGTTAACGTCCCCTTTAATGTCCTAGAAATACCAAAAAGTTCTGTTTTGAGCTCAGAGAGGAAACAGGAGAAACCATAGCAAAGTATCCAACAAAAGAAATGTTTCGGTAGTTACAGTAGCCAATTGTGGTCGCCCTTGCATTTGCTGCAACGCTGCAGACATGCCCCCAGAACCTTGGATCAACTGCCTGAATCAACCATGAGAGACAAAAAGAAACACTATAAACGATCTATTGAACTACAAATATTCTAATAAAAAAATATTCCGAGAAGTAGACAATATCAGTAGTACCCTTGTTGACTGGAAGCTGATTTGAGCAGTGCCATTCGATTAGCCTCAATAAGGCTTGGAGATGTCTCTGGATCCATGGGATGAGGATGTTTCATACGCTCTTCATACATTTTCATAGCCAATACACTGGCAGATGGTTGCCCTATCATTCCTTCAGAGTTCATTGGAGCACCAAGTGGAGGATGGTTAGGATCCCTTCTCTGTAACTGGGCATTACGCTGCTGCATTAGCTGTAACTGCTGCATTTGAAGCTGCTGTTGTTGCTCCCTTGCTTTGATTTGCTGTGTCTAAATTACGATGAAAATAGCGTCTAAAATTTAAGAATTCATGCATCCTGTGCATGCAAACACTGTCCAGTCCGAATTAAAAAGCAGCTAAAAAAGAACTGAAATTACAAAAACCTCTATGTAAGCTGCTGCTGCTTCCGAATGTTTCTCGTTTGTCCTCGCAATGAAAATGTCCCAAAAGACAGACCACCATTCAAAGAGAAATCCTCCAGGCGCATCAATTGCTAAAAGCATAAAAAACTAGTTGTTAAGAGGTTGAGACATCATCTGTGGCATTCCATTTTGAATGCATAAAGCAGAATGAAACCAATTTTACAGACCAACTTCGAACACAAAAACAATCCAAGCTCATAATGCATAAAAAAATTTATCAACACTTATCAACGTCGTGTGCGGTAAATCCCTTACCTACAGGATCTGTAGCAACTTTTCCTTCGGTCATGAAAGCTTTTGCTGAATTATGCAATTTTCTTTTCAACAAGTAGTCATGAATGTAGACATCAAGCCTGAGAATCAATATAGAAGTCTTAGTCAGCAGTGAATTCCCAAGTAAATAAAGACAAACACCATATTTACAACTGAAGAAGAAAGCCAGGATATCAAGCTGTTCCAAGTTGTCAACTCAAGAATTACTCATGTAGTAGAAGCTGTTAAGCTTTTCCATCCTCAAAAATTCATAGGGAAAATCAGTTACATGCTTCCTAACTTTTATGCAAGAATAAAATTAAGCAGGTTAAACCAAGAAAAAAGATTCTGTTGTCTCATTTTCTTACTTCCCCACGAATAGAAAGTAAGAAGACAAGAAAATGACAAACATAATAATTGAGAATCTTTACATCTTGTCTGCTTCCCAGTTACTCTGTGCCATGACTATTCTCCAAAATCAACTCCAGGAAATTCTGCTCCTTCAGCTGCTTTTCTTACACTGAAATCAAGTCCAAACACAGACAAAAGCAATTTAATCAAAAAAACTCCTTAACTCGAATTTTTAGAAACAAGTTAAAGAAAAACTACAAAGCCCTAAGAAAAATCCAGTGATGTTACCTACAACTTACCAAATTATAGAGATCAAACCCTCCAAGGACGATCCATGCAAGATCCCCTATCAAAAACCCCAAGTCAAACTAAACTGAAAGCAGAAACATTAAACTCCAGTCAAAACAAGCACGTAACATCTCTACCGAGAAAATGCCATAACAACCAAAAACAGAAATCCAAAGGAAATTTTCAAGTCCGTACACTTGTCTGAATTCACAGCTGAAAGTCGCAGGTTCCTGCAGCCTTCACAAATTATTCATCTAAATCAGCGAAACAACCAGTTGTCATCAAAATCCTTACGCCGATCTCGGTATCAAATTCGTGGAACTCCTCTGTTATTACTCAAATATAATCGCAAAATTCCAAATAAATCACACTCACGCGGAGAATTATTCAATTTTATTAAGCGCTTGGTTAAAAACTGTTAATCCGAAAAAGAAACGAACATCAGAAGCAGAATTTGTGTGAATTCAAGCGGAGAAGGAAGCGATTTATTAAAGAGAGAGAGGAAAAAATATCCGATATGCGAAATCCGAAAATTAGCTGGAAAATAAAAATGGTCACGTAGGGATCTGAGCCTGAGGTTTGGGAAGGGGAATCAAAAGCGAGGGTTATATAAACGCGTAGGCTCGGAGGCGGGTATCTAGTGGGGACTCAGATGGCATTGAGGCTCGGTATGAGGTTCGGGTGCATGGTGCTAAATATCGAACAGCTTTTGCGCTAGTGAAGTGGCACTAGAGTAACGGCTGCATAACACGGCGGCCCGGATGCAGGCACGGTGTAACGGAGAGCTGTAACGTGTTCGACGTTTAAGCAGTTTGATTTTGTGTGGTCGTTGTCATCAAAATTGGGCATTTGGAGGAAAAATGTAAAAAGAGTGAGACCGCGAGCATATGCGTTCCGATCAGTTTTTACTTTTATTCACCATAAAATTATAAAACATAATATGATATAAATACTATATTAGAATATTACAAAATATACAACATATTTTGAGATATATTTTAAGTATGATATTTTTCCAAAATAAAGAGTTAAGTAAAAATATGATACACATTTGGGAATTTATCCCATATTACTCGTGCATTGAATTTAAATTTGATTTATTTTTTTATAGGATAAATTGCATGTAGATCCCTCAAATTAGATATATGTATAATGGACCCCTCTTAGTATTTAAAATTCGACTTGCATCGCCAGTGTTTACTCATGTATTACAAACAAACCCTTCACCGGACTCTCTTAGGATTTTGAACATTTTTTCTTATAAATTTTGATATGTAGTACTAAAATACATTGAGCTAATCAATATGAAATCCTCAACAAGGTTACAATTTCTCAAATCAATTTTCTCATGAAACTATTTATACTATTAATATTTTTCAAAATGATTCATATTCAATAATTAAAGCACCATTAGACACGAGAACTCGTGATTGATTCAATGTCTAGCATGAATTTGTTAGAGCTCATACCGAGTTCATTCCAACCTATATTGCACGGATACGGATACGGCGACACGGACACGACACGATACGGATACGGAGACACGGGTTTTTTTGTGAATTTTCCACGTGAGAAGTGTCCGACACGACACGACACGACAAAATGATATTTTTAGAAGTGTCCGTATTAGAGATTCCAACACATTCCAAACGGAGTCAAGTCGCAAAATGTCAGGACCCTATTCAAAGTAAAGAAAAAGAAAAGGAGATTAAAATAGGCGACCACTATAAGCCCAATCGCAAAGCAAAACTACAGGTCGAAGCCCAATAGAGTCTTGGAAAGATTTGTATTTTCTAATTTTGACTTTCCTATATTTTGAAAAGCGCGGGTAGTGAACGTTCTAGAAAGTGAATTGTAGAAATCTTCCCTCCTTTTTCCCAGGCTATAAATTCCCCCTACAGAACATTGCCATTTCAAGTTGTTTCTCTAGTATTATTCTCCCTCAAGGTACGCTTCCAACTTCTAAAATTGTTTTTTTTTTTTTTTTTTCTCGAAATTTTCTGTTTGGAGTTCTTAATTTGATTTATGTTTAATAAACCCAAATTTTCCCTTTATATTCTCTGTCGGTTTCTATGGAGATTGTTTGAGATTCGAGAATCTGCTGTGATTTACGCACACATATTGGTTAATTTGTTTGCTGAATTCTAACTTTTGAGTTCAATTATTTGTGTTTGCAGGTGGTCCTGCTCATTCTCTTGAATACAATCCTGATAAGAGTTTATCTCATTTGAATATTTGAAGATGGCTGAGGTAAAAGCTTCTTTTATATCTCAGTTATTTGAGGAATTTATAGTCTTTTTGGCTGCAAAGAAGAAAATCAACTATAGGAATAGGTTTTTCGTATCAACCTGCATTTTGTTCTGCTACGACAGGAAGGTTACAAGGTTTCCTTGAACGTGTATGACTTAAGCCGAGGGCTAGCCAGGCAATTGTCCACCTCCTTCTTGGGAAAGTCTATTGATGGCATGTGGTGCGACTTATCCTTCTTTATACACGTTATTTTCGAGTTCGTTTCAGCTTCTTAGAAGCTATGAGATTGTCCATTTATGCATTATTACTTCTGATTTTTCAGGCATACTGGAGTAGTGGTTTATGGTAATGAGTACTATTTTTGAGGTGGCATACAAAGCGCTCATGTTGGGACAACACCTTACGGGACACCAATTCGGGTTATAGATCTTGGCATTACACATGTGCCCAAGGATGTATTTGAAATGTATTTACAAGAAATTCATCCCCGTTACACAGCTGAAACCTACAGTTTGATGACGCATAATTGCAACAATTTTAGTAACGAGGTTGCGTAGTTTTTGGTTGGTGCATCGATACCGGACTACATTTTGAATCTCCCTAATGAAGTAGTAAGCAGCCCCATGGGTGCCCTCATATGTTAAGTTTCCACTGTTGTGATCATATGATGCATTCAAAAGGCTCTTTCTTTTAGTTATTTTATTTAAGATTTTGGTTGCAGTGCCTATGATACAGCAATTAGAGTCAACTTTCAGAGCAGGTGCAGTTCCACAGGCACCCCAGTTCAGGCCAACATCTGCAGTCCAGACAGGGCAATCTACAGAGACGAAGAATGGTAATGTTGAGAGAACAACAAAAGTAGCATCCACAACAAGAGGAGAGAAAAAGAGGGAGGAAACAAAGGGTTCTCCTTCGATGAAAGAATCATGTGATAATGTTATTAAGAAGGATCCGCTTGGAGATGCTCGGAGCAAGGTACAAGAGGAGATCACCAGAGAGTTTGCTGCCATCATGGCGACTGGAACATTGCGTGCTAGTGAGGAGACAACTATAGCAACCAAGAGAGTCATGCAGAGATATGGATATATCAATGCAGCACAGAGTTAGACCTCGAAATTCTAAACTTGATGGATACAGAGCATTTATCATAATAGGTTCTGATCAACTCAGATGCTACACTTGTATTGTTGTGTTCTTATAACGCGTTCCAATAAGTCTGATGTATGAACTATATCTTGTGTGGTGTGGCTGATGGTGGCTTCAAGACTATAGCGATTGAATTCCATTCAATGCATCCCAACCTCCAAATCTTTATAGTGGGTGGGTGATGTTTGAATAGCTCTTTCTGTTGTATTACTTATATTTTAGAGATACAGATTAATCAAATAACAGTTGTGTGACACTTTGTTTAAAAAGTAGTTGATTTTTGGACTGTGCTCAGACTTGTTAATATGAAGATTATATAATTAGTTTGTGAATGATGATAAGATGAATTTTGTGAGTTAATTCCCTCTAGCATTATAAGTTGCAAATGAAGCGTACACAAAATTCTGGTCTTTCTCATGAAAGGAATGGGGGTTTCTCATCTTTCATCCTGGCTGGAGAAGCTCAGAGATCCTGCTGATCCACTGTCCGATTCCGACCAAAGGTGGCTGAGAGCTGTGACCACATCGCTCATCAAAGGCCGCACAGCTGCATCTTCCTGCAGGCACATGGCTGCAATACCAACTGCTTGATTGAAACTTTTTACTGGGAAATCATCTTTAAGTGTTGCATCTGCCAGCTCCGAGTACCTTCTTGGTTCCCGGAATATCGGTTCTGCCTGAAGACACGTGCAAGTATGTATATATATATATTACATTTTGTAATGAAGCTTTAATTAATTTTGAAAGAGTTCAAGCTAATTACCCATGTGACTAAATTCTGTTGTTCGAGCTCCCTAGTGGTATTAATGGCTCTTTTTCCTGTAATCAGCTCCAAGAGAACAACGCCGAAGCTGTACACGTCTGATTTTGCAGTTAGTTGACCAGTTCTTTGATATTCGGGAGCACAGTACCCATACGTGCCCATAACCCTCGAAGAAGGAATATTATCGCCTAAATTTCCCAGCTTTGCCAACCCGAAATCAGAAAGCTTTGCATTGAAATCCTTATCCAGCAAGATATTTGATGGTTTCAGGTCGCGAAAAATCACTGGAGGGTTTGTTTTATCGTGCAGGTACTCTAAACCTCGAGCAGCATTCAGTGCTATGTTCATCCTATTGAACCACGCTAGTGGTGCTTGCCCTGGTTGGAGTTCTGGAGAATCAAACTAATCATGTGAGTTATCAACATTTTTAAAGTTTTTTTCTTCTAATTTTTTGTGAAAACAGTTGAATTATACCGAATAGATGATCTTCCAAAGATCCGAGTGCCATGTATTCGTACACGAGGAGTCTCTGCTCTCCATCGGCACAATAACCAATTAATTTAACCAGATTTTCGTGGTGCAAAAGGCTGAGCATCAGAACCTCCACAAGGAATTCTTTGTTCCCCTGCAGCCCATTTCGGTCAAGTTGCTTAACAGCTACAATCTGAATGAATGTAACAGTACATGAGAAACTTCACAAAAACATAGCAAAACAACTGATGATGATGATGAAACCTGTCCAGTTCTTTTAAGGTCGCCTTTATAAACCCGTCCGAATCCACCCTCGCCGATGAGACATTCTTGTCTAAAATTCTTGGTTGCGGAAGCCAGCTCCCTGAAGGTGAACGTTTCAGCTGCAATATTTTGGGCGCCCTCTTTGCTGCCTGCCCTGTTATGGGGAACATCCCCTGCCTTGCTGTTTGTGCTTTCTGATGTTGTCTTTCTCGGATTTGCTGCATATAAACATCAGATTCAGGCAACAAAATGAGTGTGCTTCAATATTCATATTCATGATCAGCTGTCTCACTTACCGGGCTGTGTTTGTGGCTGCGATGGCTGTGACCGTGGAGGCGGAGGCTCCACTGGGGTTGGGGCGGCCGGGGTTGGGGTAAACGACTGATCCTTCTTCTTGCTGTTATGTTTCTTGGCAGCTTTTTTTTCTGGGGATGAAAAGCATGCAAAGCAACTCATTTTGTGAAACCCGGCTCAAGACCCCGATGGAGAGAATTGCCTTAACAATCCAGAATATGGAGCCCAGAAACCAGAAAGACAACGTTGTATCAACACTGTATATTAATAAACATTACTACTACTACGTCAAGAAGAAAAGAACATAAGATTTGATAATTGATGTCCTTGATGATATCAAGGATATATGTTATTGTTTTTTGAGGAATGGAGTGTATAGAAAATGGAAAAACAGGGGATATATGAATAGTAAATAGTGACCCTGTTGAGGATGGCAAGAAACCATGCATTTTAAGGGATTGTTTAACATAATTTGGTTTGTGAGGCATTTTTCCCCGCAGAAAAGGGGAAGAGAAAGGATGTGCGAAATACACGGTGATTCACCTACGACTGCAAAACCAACTTTTTTTTATTATTATTAACTCGCCCTTTGTTACATTTCCATAGTCATAAGCACTACAGATTTTTCTACATTATTTAGTTTAAGTAATGTATTATTATTTAAAGAATTATATTAATCATACAATAAATGTAAAATATTTTTCACTGGTGTAAACTGTCAAGTATATATCTTGTAGTGACGACTGACGCAATGTGTTTGGGCTCACACTTTAGCGAAGCTTTTGATTGAGCCCAGTATGTTTTCCTTATTTGGGCTAGTTCACCTGAGAAGCCCAAGACCTAGAATGGGCTTCCAAAATGGCATCACAGTGACTTGGCTAATTAGCAGACGCTAAACACATGTCGGCTTCTTTAATGATTTTTACTAAAGAATGGTGTGTTCAAGGCTTGTCATAAATCAATAACAAACAACACACTAGTTCAACCCAATTAGGTTTGAGTTAATTAGAATTTTCTTTAAATCAAGAGTACTTAAATAATTGCCCAAATTTTACAGGAAATGCAAATGACAATTTTTGCTATTTAAAAAATAGAAACACTAAAAAGCATTATATTAATTTTCTTGACGACGTACGGTAGGGATATTGAATTTATGAATTATGAATTGAGCAAAATCTTTAGTTGAATAGGGAGCTAGGTAGGCAGAATAAGTGGATTATGAAATGATAATAATTAATAGCTTTTGGTATCAACTTAACTTTAAATTTTTATGGGATGCTGTGATTGAGAAGACAAAAGCAAGCACCTAAAGCCATTCAAATGAATTATTGATTCTTAAAGATCTGCCACCCCCCACTTTTGACCCCCCACCACTTCCTCTACCTGGGCCTCTGAAAACCCTAATTAATTCAATGAAAACAAAACATGCAAACTCCAGATCTCATCATGCATCACTGATTGAAGCCAAGAACCAATTATTAATTATGTCATTTTTCACATCAATTTTTATGACGAGTTAATACGAATACTAGAAAAAGGAAAAAAAAAAGAAGAGATAAAAAACAAACAGAAATTATCATCACTTCAGAGATATGCATGCATATCGATCTCAATATATATAGCTGACTGCAGACATTTCAATACATACAAAATTTATAATATATAGAGAGATACGCGCTGTCACTCTACCTATACATTTCTACAAAAATCAAAATTAAAGAAGAAGAAGAAGAAGATGATGACAGCGGGACACCGAAGACTTAGACAAACTCCTCACTGAGAAATAACAACACAAGTAGTATTAATGGCGATTGACTTACAAGTATAGAGAAATTAGAGATGACAAACGATATATGTAAATATACGTTGCATAACATAAAAAGAAATCTTCTTTCCCCCATAGCTAGCCTCAGACAAAAATAATTTTGAGCTTCATGATCAGTAACTGATCACCTGTTGGAAATAGGGTTTGGTCCACTTGGAACTTCATGATCGCCTGCTTCAAACTCGTTTCTTCCTTTAACTTTGCGATTTCTTCCCCTTTTCTTGCTGGCGGGGTGAAAAGCAACTGTGTTTGATTCGGGCTTTCCGGCGAAAGAATGTGGGAGAAGGTTTTCTTGAGAAGGAAGAGCAGCTGTTGAAGCCATTTTTACTGAGGATTTTGGGATTTGATGATCGCCTGTGGAGTTCACAAGCGGAAGGAGGATTACGATCAAGACGAGAGCCCAAAAGAGACGGAAAGAATGGTGGGATCTTGCTGAGATTTCAAGAGCTGAAGAAGAAGAAGAAGAGTTGATATATTTTAGTGTTTTTGCCATGCAACTTGGAAATTGTTAACCTGCACCCCCCAAGAAAGAGTCCACAAGATATCAATATCCATTAACCAGCTCAGAGGAATGGTTTTAATTTGTTAAGGCAGCAGAGAGAGAGAGAGAGAGAGATTGGTGCAAAGTGGAGGAGTATAAATGGAAAAGAAGGGTTGAAATTCCACACACATTTGTGGGAATTGAGAAGCCAATAATAAATGTATTAAACGAACTATATGGTTGAGGATATATGTTTGTGTGGAAAAAAAGGAAAGGCTGCCAAAGGAAGACATTGACTTTGGTGCCCTACCTTTTATTTTTGTTGTTGTGAAAGCATTTTTTGGGAATAAGATTCATAAATAAAGAACGGTAAATTGGAAATTGTGAATAAAACTTTGATTTTTTTTTTTTTTTTTTGGTCCTAAGCGAACACAACGACCCACGCCGGGATCGAGGACCCAAACCCAACTAACCCACGCCGTCCGGCGGGATCTCCCAGACCTGACGATCACCATCAATATTATGTCTAAGCCGAGCAAGTCTGTCGGCACCCACATTGCGCGTTCTAGAAACATGACCAAACTTCACCTCCCAAGGCTTTCGCAGAAACGCTCTACAATCCAGAATCAGATTACGCAGAGGGTGATCCTCCACGTTCTCCTTGTTTACGAGGTTGACCACGACCTCCGAGTCAATCTCCACTTCAATCCGAGGATACCTTCTCTCCCACGCTAAACGAAGCCCCTCCCGAAGCCCCAGAAGTTCCGCCACCGTTATCGAAACCTCGCCCAACTTCAGAGCATAACCAAACAACCATCGGCTCGAACTATCCCGAACAAGACCTCCCGCTGCAGCCGACTTGATGTGGTTATACAAACTACCATCCGAATTAAGTTTGACCCATCCCGGCGAAGGATTCAGCCACGGTAGTTCCGGTCGACTTCTACTCTGCTTGGGCGCTGTTGTCTTCATCGATGCCCTCAACAGCCCCAAGAATTCCTTAAGATTCTGCAACACCAACCATATAGGTTCCCGAATAGCTTGATAGTGCCACTTATTCCTCCCTCTCCACAGGGTCCAACACACCGCTGCTAGAACCAACTCCCAGCAACAGTTGGGTTCCAGAATGTTTCCCAAATTGAGTTTGAACGCCTTTTCGATCCAATCTGGTCCAGTCACTCCAAGAAATTGTTGCCAATTCTCCTCGGACAAAACTCTACCCCAAATGGCTCGCGCCACGGTACAACCTCTAATGATGTGCTCCCCATCTTCTCTAGCCGCACAGCCTCTCCCACATCGATCGGTAGTGCCAAAGTGCCGGTCAAAACGTAGGGCGTTAGTAAGGAGGCTGTCATGCGAACAAACCCAGAAGAAGCATTTTAATTTGGGTGGCAGCGCCAACTTCCAGATCCACCTCCAATTATTCTCCCTTACCTCTACCCTTGGCAATAGAGTATTGTACGCCGATTTGCATGAGAAAGTCCCATTTTGCGTCCCCCTCCATATCCGTCTGTCACCATTGCTGCTGTACGGAATAGGCATACTATAGATCGCTTCTTTTATCGCGTTCGGGAGCGGGGTTTTTAGTGCTTGAGGGTTCCATCTCTTATCCTCACTGATGATATCACTGACTTTTAACCCCACATCGTCCTCATGAATCTCATTGGCTATGTGCTGTTGGATCACCCCCTGATCAAGCCAATTATCCGTCCAAAGAGCCACACTTCGTCCATTCCCTAACCTCCATTTAATATTAGCCCCAACCGCGTGAATACTTTTGAGTTAATTGCACGGAAACCCCCTGTGTTATGCCTAATTAGCACGCAAAACCCTGTGTTTCAACAATTAGCATGAAAAACCCTGTGAATTTTTAAAGTAGCTCACTGCTCCCTTTAACCCTTAAACGGTAATAAAGGACTTAAAATGTCTATTTTGCCCTTTTTGAAATTACTCAAGGCTAAACCATCACTCACTTTCATAAAAAATTAAAAAAAATATATAAAAAAATACTTAAATTAAAAAATTTTATAATTTAAAATTTACATTCTTAAATGGGGGGTTTATATTATCATATTTATTAAAAAAATTATAAATTAATAAGTATATATAATATTATAATAAAAATTACATATATTATACACTAATTATAATTTTAATTTGCATTGTATAGAAATTATTATACACTAATGCAAACACACATACATATATATAATATATATTTCCCAATCAATATATATACATATATATACACACATAATTTACATATATACATTTCAAAGAAATTTAAAAAACAAGGAAAAAAGATCATCTTCTTCTCCAGGAGATCCGAAGGTCGCCTGCACCTGTCCACAACCAAATTCATTCTGCCACCCCCCCTTCATCTCCACCGTCGCTCAGCCCCGCCCCCAACCCCTCACCATTTCCGCCACCACCATCACACCAGATCCGGAGCTCGCCAGATCTGGCTCCGCCACTACCATCGCGCCAGATCCGGACCCCGCAAACACCACCGCCTTCTACCACCACCTCCATCACCAATTTGAAGATTTGAGATTTTGTGTGCTTGTGTATGTACGTTGCGTGAGAGAGGCTGTCATGATGATTTATGTTCTTGTTGGAATGGGATTTCTGCAGATTTGCAGAAGGTCCGGGTTGGAATCCCCCTTACGGGTTGATGTAAGAGGCTGTGATGATTTCAGTTCTTGTTTTCTGAGCTAATGGATCGGGTGTGGGGAGATCCGACCCGTATCTTGGTGGGTTGATGTAAGAGGCTGTGATGGTTTTCGCCACCGCATGTTGCCAGCGGTTCTGCAGCCATGGCGGCGTTGCTTTCTCTGTGCCTCGTGGATGTCACAGATCTGAGCCTCAATTTTTTTTTTTGGAAAATATAAATCAAAATCATTATTTTAGCTTTGGGTGGAGAAAAATGGAATTCTTGTTGGGCAGTTGGAGAGCTGCCATAGCTCCTTTTTCTGGAGGTCTATGACGCATTTTTTCTCTTGTTTTTTCTGGAAATGGAGCTGGATTATGGTGTTTAGGGGGGCCAATGTGGTTGTGCAACAGGTGGTGGTCTGCGATTGTGGTGGCGGTGGTGCTGTGCGGTCTGCGACGTGGTTGTGCAACTGGTGGTGGTGTGCGACTGTGGCGGCGGTGGTGCTGGTACTGGGTTGTGGTGCTGGTGCTGGTGCTGGTGCTGGGTCGTGGTGGATGGGGTTTACATTTGCAGGAAGAAGAAGAATGGATGGGGGGGGGGGGGGGGGGGGAAGTAAAACAATTTTGATTGAATTTTGTGTCTCTCCACATTAAATGAAAAAAATAATTAATAAATGATTAAAAAATCGTTAATTATAATTTTATGTAAGAACATCAAACATGAAAATTTACATAATAATGTTTAAATTTATTTATTTATTTTTTAAATAATAAAATAAATATATATTTTATTAATCATCATCTTATTTTATATATATATATATATATATATATATATATATTATGTTATTGGGTTATATATATATATATAGATGCATTATATAATATATTATATATTTATATATTTTTTTAATGTAATGTAAATTTTAACAGTGAAACATATTTTAAACTTTTTTTAATTCATTTTTTTTATAATATTTGAATTGCATTTTTTGGAATTCAAAAAAAAATTAGAAAATATGAGTTTAATATTATTAGGTTGGAGAGGGTTATAAATGTCATTTAACAGCCAATAAGTGCAAGAATTCGCAATCCCAGTTGCATTTAGAGCGCATGTGACAACAAGCGCGGACGGAGGGTTCTCAGTGATAATTAAAGTAATTCACAGGGTTTTCTACGCTAATTGTTGAAACACAGGGTTTAGAGTGTTAATTAGGCATAACACAGGGGATTTCCGTGCAATTAACTCGAATACTTTTCACGATACCTTTCCATGTACGTGTGAATACTTAAATTAATAGCGTTCATATGAATCTTCAAAAACCGTGAAGATATATATGCCTATTTGGGAATTTTCAAGCAGTTGATCACTACTCTCTACAAAAGCATTTAATTTCCAATTGAGAATTTTTTAATGTACAATCTTACCTCAAATTTGTTACGCATTTCTTTTTAAAAGATTATACATCTATCATATATATATTTTTTCTAGATCTCATTTATTTGAGTTCGAATCCAATCCAGCTATTTAACATGAATTAAATAAATAAATAAAGGAGGTGGCGGATTGGGCAGATTTTGGTTACCCTTTGTCTTTGTTTGGACTATAGTATAGGCTATAGCCACAAATAATTTGGTGTTCCATCGTCGGAAGATACAAATATATACACGTGGGAGCAAATGCAATTCCTAGTTATCTTTTGACCAGGAGCAGGAGCAGGAGCAGGAGCAGGGTTAATTAACTTTGCCAATTATTCTATTCCCTAAACAAAAGTCCATATATATGAATGACTAAGCAAGCAAGCTTTTGACCACTCTCTCTTCCTGTCTTTGTGTGTGAAGAAAAATGGTATGTTTGTGAGGAAAAGAAGAGGAGAAAGTTAAGGTTCTCTTTGGGCAAAATAAGATTGAAAAGAAAAAGAAAGATATGTGCTGTAAATTATAAATGAGGAAAAAGAAAAAAGGCATCCTATTCTCCTTTCATCTCCATAACAAGGTCTTGTCTCCTTTTCCTTCTGAACCTCTCTCCATTTTTATGTATTTCCATCTACTTTTTCGCCTTTTTTCATCCCAAATTTACTTGGTAATGTATTAGTATTACATTGGATAACAGACCAATTCCCCTAATTCAAGTTTCAAAATTAGTTGCGTGAATTGACCAACACTCACGTGCTCGCTTGCCGTATTTTCTTGACCCTAAGAAATTCATTATTTTCTAATCATCCCCCAAAAACCAAGGATCATTATTGCCAACTTTTTTCAACAAAAAATGCCATATATAACATGGCTGATCATACAATACTACTGTGATGCTCACAAATTTCAACAGATTGAGGTAGGCAAATAAGAACACGTACATTACATATATTATAATCAGCTGAAAATTAAACAAAGGAAAATGGGAATAGTCTGAAAAGACAGGAATGGCATAAAATCTTTTATGCCAGCAAATGCAATAGCATGCAGCACATATATTTAGATGAAATGCACGCATCTTGATCTTGTAGTTGGCGTAGCTTTATCAGACTGGGACTTGCATTGCATTGCATGCATGCTTATGAGATTGTTTTTTACAACTATACCATGCTCAATCTCAAGGGCTCTAACAACATGGGTTTTCTCAATCAAGATCTTGTTACTTGTCCAAATGTTGTCAGTGCCACTTTCACTAAAGCAAATAAAGCTTCTGTACATGAAAAATTAAAACTAGGCAGGCCCACTACACACTTCAACTTTTCCCCACTCAAAATCTCCTTGTAGATTATTTAGCTCCCATTCCCAATTCCCACTGAAGAACAAGGAACAACCCACTTTTCTGTTTTAGGTAAAACAGGAAATAATTATACAGTTAACAGTATGTGTAATTTGAAAGTGACTATTAACCTAACCCCTGCAATCATGCCCCTAATCTCTCATTTCTCAATGTCCCATCACTTGTATATTATTTGCTGCTCATTTAGGCCAGACAATGCACACTTGTCCTCACATCACTCCTCCAAACCTGCTTTCCTACTCAATTCATGGAAAGATGCAATTTGAATTTCACAATAGCATTAGCAATCTCTCTTGATTTTGAGATTTTCCTCCCGCTCCTCTATTAACTTACACCCCAGTAAAAGAACAAGTACGAAAATCCAATCTCTCTTTTCAGTAAATGAGAACACAAATAGTCGATTCAAGGGTAAACCAAGAAGTTTCTTCAGAAAAGATATTCAAGTTGTGCAAAAATGGTAGGGCACGGGAATTATCTTCTGAAATGTACTTTTGTTTTTTTGTCATCTTTTACAAAAGAAATATGGGTTATTGCCCGTCATTTTCCGTGTTTCCCCACCATATTTTGCAGATAAATATTCAAAGCAGCAACACCCAGAATTTTTGCCTGTGATTCTTGCTGATGAAACCTCCACTCCACATCCACACGGGAACAATGGGAGAAATCACAAAATAATCTCAAAGCAAGATTATAAAAATTTATGATACTGTAAAGTAAATAACACTTTGGCCCAAGTATAAAGCAACAATCACCATGTCTATTAAGTATTTTATTCATGAGTAATCCTCATTATCCTGCACTATATGTTACCCTGATTTCAACTTTTCGGTCAAAAGAATTGGAGTGATTATTTATTGAAACCGCTTTTTTCAGCCTCAATATTCCATTCCTATTGCTCACTTCTTGCCACATATTCAATACTCGTTTCCTTTGTCAGAGGACGCCATTTAATAGATACAACACTCATTGCCAATGGACAACAAAGATATCGCATCATATCTCTATTTTCCCTACTAAATCACAATGGGCAAGCAAACCCTGACTAAGAAGCAGCCAAAACGCTGTTTATATTTCTCTGTGAATCGCAAACAACTACCAGGACCAATCTATATGAGCTCAGGATCTAATCACGAATCCTGATGAGGGAACTTATGATGATGAAGTAAATTCTACCTGTGTGGTTGTCTAAATAGAACAATTATGTAAACCAATGTCACAGTACTATTAAGTACATAGGTAAAATGAGAATTAAATTATCACAATAGTACTCCAATAGAAACAGATTCTCCAAAGAATTTTCCAGCTAGTCAAAATCAAAAGAGTAGCTTCAAATAGACCACATTGTAAATAACCTAAGTCAACTATCAGTTTAAAGAATCTTCAGAACATCCAATCCAGAAAAGCACGGACCATGAATGCCCAGGCCAAAATGCGAGAGGGTTTCCACCATATCTTTTCAAAATATGACAACAGAATGAATAGATCCCAGGGTGTTGTTTGTACCTTACTTTCGCTTTAAGGAGTTCCTAATTCCAGAGTAGATAAGGCCCAACGACCTTCCTATCAAGCAGACTAGGAAGAAAGAGATGGCATCACTGACTTTAGCAACGACTGTTCTTACAAATGGCATGGTGATATCAGCTAGTTCAAGGAAGAGACTGAAGTAGTACCTCCTGCAACAGAAAAGAAGAGGTACCCAACTGTGAATTGGAAATTCTGGAAATTGACTACTTATGGATGCATTAAGGGTGCATGAAAAATGTAAAAAATAGGAGTAAGTTATTCAATGGTCATAAACAAAGGATTTTAAGATCATGGATGCAAGAGTTAGAAATGGCCGACATAATCAAATCAGAAATCTTGTCTGTAATCTATTGTCTCGAAGTCCAGAAATGACTCAAAAATAGCGGTCAGTTATCCCATTTCTTCTTTGCATCTTTTAACGGACATGGGTTATTTGAAGTCCTCCTCTTAATGAAAATAAAAAAGATAAAAGGGAGAGTGATAGGGACGTAGGACGAGTTCATGCCTAAACAAAACTAAAAGTTTATAAGAAAAAGAAAAAGATAAAATAATTAGTAGAACATACCACCCAGTTAGGGCCCTCAACTCCTTGGTCCTTTTCACAGGGAGAGAAATGTGGTTGATCACAACAAAACGCAATGGTGATGATATGGGTCCTGATCTTCTACCGCTAAGCTTCTTCCACCAACCAAAACTTTCATCCTTACTGCTGCTGGATTCCTCAATGAGTTGGCTTTGAAGTGTGCAAAGGTCAAATTGATCTTCGTACATGGATACCACCGCTGCCATGTTTTGATGAAACCATTGGTGCAATGCCACCTGTTAACCAGAGTTTGTTTTAGACGTATGTAAGCAAGCTAAATCTACGGATACCATGCACTTTAATAGGCTGCACTTAGCATACATCAGATCATAGTCCACTATGAAGCAGTACAAACATCAATCTCCACCCTATATACATATTATTTAGGAAATGTACTATTACGGTCTACTATAAATATCCACACCATTCATCAAGTATAATCAATATTCCATCTTCCACATACAACATAGTTGCAAAAGTGCCGAGAACCAAACTAGCAGAAGAAAATGTGAACAAGAATTAACAAGTGCCTATAGGAAATGAAGTGAAAATTTTAAAGAAAATATATACAAACTAACAGCAATATGCAAAGTTTGATCTTGATAAACACAAATCTCATTCTTCAACCATATATACTTCACAGGAGACAGGGTGTGCTTATTACTGTACCCAGAAAAAAGTGATGGACAACCCAGGATGACGACAAAGAAACCGAAAGTTATACCTCATTACGTAGTCTCTGAAGTGCTCTTGTTGACAGGGTACACAAGCTCAAACCGAGGTTGTTCATTTCATTAGACAAACTACTATCCACAGATATAAGCTCCAAATACATACTTGCAATGCCATCTGCTAATGTGATCAGCAGATCTTCTAATATAGCTACTCCATGCTGGATAAACAAGCTGCAATTATAATAGCCACCTTCCCTGTCAAAGCATACATATACGCCCATGAGAAAGCTTGTTATAGCATGGTCCAGATGGACAAAGATATTGTCGTTAATATGGAGTTGTACAGATTATTTCTATAACTGACTTTCTTGTTCTGGCCATAGTGGTATATGCACCTATTTACCCAGTATAGCATATGATCAGATCTTATGGTGCGGCATCAATCAACTAAAATATGAACTGAAAAAGAAAATTATACTAAGACTCCAGCAAAAAGTATGAAGAAAGAAGGGTATCAACCAAACATAAAAAAGACAATTCGTTAAATGAAACAGGATGTTCAGCATTCTGAAACTTATAAAGTTATTGAGAATATATTTTGACATGATGTTGGAGGTTCCTGGTTCTGCTTATGTTATCAATATTTCTTTCAACTCTTCTTTGACACGTCTCATTTCAGTTCTTTGTAATTCAACAGAACTAAATAAGATGCTCATCAGAAAGAGAGAATGAGAAGGAGAAAAAAGAAAAGAACACATGTCAAAGGGTTTAGATAATAATCAGAGTAGAAGACCAGATGAGATGGAAACATATAGACATAGTAATAAATCAACTACCAAAACGGCAATCAAACAGATTTGAAGTTCCTTTACCTGGAAGAACCAAATTTAAGGGCATATGCCAACTCCGCATACAAATCCTCCTTGCCTGACTTTCTGATGTTTTGAATTATATTCCCATATCCACTTAACTTACTTTCAACCAAAGAAAGCAGTTCCTGAGAGAAAGGACAGAGCAAAAAATGATAGTCAAGGATCCTACTTTTTCTTTCTTTGAGCAACTTATGTAACCTTTTGTGGCAAAATTGTATTCCAGCAGGCGACATGCCTTGTCAGGTTTTCTTGAGATAAGACGAAGCTCCTCTTCCAGCCATGCCATGCATAGAGGCTGCCAGCAGTTCTGAATAATTCCAGCAAAGACAGCCAAGAAGTCAATTGTTGACTTTGTAGGAGAGCTTCTAGAGATGTTTGCCACCTGAAGGAGAAAATTGTGAACCTTTTGAAGGTAGAGGTAGACGAGAATCCAATGTTTCAAAGCCAAAATAAACTATAAGTTTATCCATCCATGTCCGAGAGGAGGATAAACTCTATACAAAAAACCCACTTGGTCATTTCTCCTATTAAAACATGGTATTAGCTAGACAGAACGTTCTCTCTGAGCATATTATCTTCATGGATAAAGAATACTCCAATGATTTTACAGAACCCTCATATAAGAAAATGTTCAAATATAACCGTCAACCTCTCAAGAACTTTGTCCTGCGCTCTTCCCGTATTCTTACACCCTGATTTCTAGTGAAAAGCATAAGCACCTTATGTCGTGATGATTAAAAAAAGAGTTCCCCATCCTAACAATATGAACTTATGAAGGAGATAATAAAAGAGGTCTAAAGCGAAAAAGATAAAAATTGCCTGCCTCTTTGTTGAGCCAATGAAATGATGTCCACAGCAATCTTATTCTGGGACCTTCAGCTAGAGCACACAGACTTGAAGGCTGTCTTGCAGGGTTTCGCTCAAATTCCCCAAGTCTTTCATCTAGATTCACTTCATTCTTAAGTGTTGATAAAGAATCCATAAGCTTGCGTTTCACAACATCCCACGCAAACTGAAAGCAGATCTCGTCATCATTTGCAGTAGCACTGCAATTAAAAGAAAACGACAACTCAAGTTTGGAACTCATAGTGATTCCTATGCACAGGATGCTGCAATCTTTAGACATCTAGAGATATTGTTTCATGATTTTACCCACTAACCTTCCTTACCTACCCGAGGAAGAAGCATTTTCAGGAACCACATCAAGAGAAGTGTTTATTTGAGTATTAAATAGGGACTTCTCAGCAGGAATCACTCCAGCCATATATGTAAGGGTAATACTTGCTAACAAAAGAACTTGATCCACAAAAGGAACCCATTCAGAAGTAACTGCAGCATCAGCATTGACTACAGAACTCAACCATTTGCAGCTCGTACCATGTCTGAGACATCCATTCAGGATTCTTAAATGAGAAGCCATGAGCTTGGGGGCCTTCCATTGTGAGACATGTTTAACTTTAAAATTTCCATAACAGAAGCTCCTAAAGGGGGACATAAATAGATGAAAATCAAGAGTTAGCAGATATGCTAAAGCAATGCAAGAATACCCTTATAATTACATCTACATGTATCTCATTATGCAGCTTAAAGTAGTGGCAAAAGTTCAATGTCGGACAGGACCATTGAAGAAATACCTTGTCTGTTAGTAGCATATTAATCTTTCAATTTTATCTAAAAACAGCAGATCTCAAAAAATAATCTTATGCTCCAGCAATCATTTGGCAACATGTTCCATTTTACCTTGAGTTGTTTTACTTTTAGGCTTTTCTAAGGTCTTGCTTGATAAGTGTTTCAGCCGTGTCCCTCAAACCAGAAACACTGCATGGAATTTATCCGAAACTGTCCCACCATTACAGAATCTTGTTTACAATTCAAACCAATTCAAATTGACCCCACAAAACATATAGATGTAACAATTATGCAAACTAGTGAGTTTTGAGAAATATTATTGATCGGTTATTAGTTAGGCAAAATTGCAGAGAGACAGACAACCAAGAAATTGGGCATACAGAAGTTGTGATTAAGGAGTAAATAAAACCTTATGACCGGCTGATGTGAAGTTTTGCCGAGAGAGAATTGATCTTCTAAGAGATTTCCATGAAGTTGCAGCTTGGCAACAGATGGAATGGCCACATATTTTGCCATAGCCAAGGTTTCTATCCTTAGTTTGAGCTCATTCTGAGGACTACATACATTGAAGAAACGCTCAATTTGCAATGGCTTCCAATTAGCACCTACAATACCAAAAACAGAGATTACAAAACGATCCAGCAATTAACTTAATCTACAGGAAATGCCAATTATGCAGGATATAGCATATCAGAAATTCTATTCTACAAATGAAGATACACACTGAAGTTATCTCATCATGGAAGTACATCCTATTATACCCTTTGCTATCCTAGTTAGCTAATGGAGAACCATACAAGTCACGACACTTCACCCGAAATCACACATAATCAGAATGGCAAACAAAACAATAAGACAGTTGAAACATGGAGCAGCTGATAGAGTACGAATTCCACCAATCTCAATAATATGAGCAATAGACAATTGTTCAAGTTATTGAAATGTGCCCCTCTCCCAATCGCAGCTATTTGACCTGAGCACTACCAAACACAAGGAAACAAGAATTCCGTAGAATTAAACCACCAAATAATAACAACATTACATCACCAGCTGGAGTTCTTCACTAATGCTAGAATTAAAACATAAATCATACTGTACGAGCAAAGCAGTGTCTACTGTCTACTGCACACGAACATCTAAATGCTGAAAATTACTTAAGCAACAGAGATGCAAAACTTCCATGAATCTAAATTGGTGAATGTTAGCAGCACTAGAACATACGGAAAGTCCACCATGAGATGGGAAGTCAACCTCGGCAGTAAACAAACAGTGGATTAATGATTTCTGAGGAAGTAATAGAGGAAAATCGAAGGAGCTATAAAAATGGAGGAGAAGAGGATTGGAAATGTGCGAACCTGGCTTTTCACGTGGGAGTTTTCTCTTGCAATCGCAGACAATGATGGAATTCAACGGACGTAGAAGGCGTTGGTGTGTGTGGATGTGATGTGGCGTGGTTTGTTTCGCAGTGAACCCGATCCTCCGCAAATCAGTTGGGCTTGTCTGGCCCAAGAGTGAACGTCTTTGGGCCTACTTCCTGGTATACCTTGGCCTTTACCTTATATAGTAGCCTGCTCAATCAAATTAGCCAACAAATGGGGTGGTGGCGCAGTTGGTTAGCGCGTAGGTCTCATAGCTGCTTTAGAGGTATCCTGAGGTCGAGAGTTCGAGCCTCTCTCACCCCATTATTTTTTTTTTTTTTTGCATTTACGAGTAGATTCGCCATGGCACATTCGATTTTCCATTGTAATCTTTATGCAGGACGATGCGCCACAGCAAAGTATAAATACATCATTTGATGAGTCGTCTGAGGCCAAGGTTGTCGCTGAACTTAATGTGGATGAAGTTTATGGGAGTGAATCTTCATTTATAGGCAGTATGAAATATGTCAGTGATTTCAATCCTTTAGAAGTTCCTTCAAACTATCCTCTAAATTTTGACCTGGTCATGAATGAGGTTCATGATCACGTTTCATTGTTTATGGGGGCATCATTTTACCTTAATTCGATTGCACATTTGATTTACCATTGTAATTTTATGCAGGACGATGCCCGACAGCAAGCTCCAATGCAAGACAATGGTGATGATGAGTCCATAAAATCTGAAGAAGAAAATGTAGTCCAAAGGAGAAACTGCCAGTAGCAGGCAAAATGAGAAGCTCTATGCTGAGGAAGGCATGCCGAGTGCCAAGTTGGTAATAACAGAGAAGAAACAGAGTAAAAAAGGAAACCGTTTATCTGACGGGAATGAGGATTACGCCTTTAAGGTTGATTATATCAGAAGGGAGTCTTCTATGGATACAACGCGGGATGAGGATGCAGTAGCTGATGAAAAGCACTAAAAATAGATATAAGCTGCCTTCTGGTGCGGAATTGGACAGCAAGTAATCAGAAACAGATCTTATAGAAAGATACCAGCCATATTAAAACGAAATGGGTTGGCAAAATTTCAAATACTGAGCCAGAGATTTTTCTAACTAGATAGTAAATGGAATAGAGAATTCTGAACTTGTACCATCTTGATCTTAAAACAGTGTGTATTAGCATCATTTGTCACGAATTCTGCGAAGCTTCTAATGCATCTATTTCCAATGGATAGTAAGAAGTATATTTGATCTGCTATGCAGCAGTTGTTAACAAGTACACATCAAAGGCAAAAAAACCAAGTCTTAGTTGCATGATTTCTTGGTGAATATAGCACATAACCAGGAGATAACCAACGATCAATCCTTTCCCATTAAACCGAAAAAAGGGTCTTCATCCGCGGATATGACAGAACCAGATATGGTTTCAGCAACACCGTTGACTGTGGAGACACCCAATGAAGCTGACTTGGAAACTAAACCTTTGGCCTCCATGGCTTCCCGTGATGCAACCTCTTTGGCTCGTCTAGCCTTTTCCAGCACCTCCTCCTGCACAGATTTGTTCAATTTACAATGACACAAATATTGTTCCAACTTATCTTCATCCCTACAAGTTACAATTACATGCATACCTGGAATTCCAACACTTGCTTTTGTTGCTCGGACTGCAATCTGCCAATTATACTGAGAAATTCGCCCACACTCGACTCCATTCGCTCGTTGAGAGCTTCTCCCACAGCCTTGCCCAAGAAAAATGCATCCAATACTGTTTTGCTCACATTCTCACCTGCACAACTTGGTCAACTATAATCATCTCATAAGTCATAGGATATTGGGATTTGAAAGACAGAGCCTTTTCAGATTTCAATTTCAATATTTGGTTCAGCTCTCACAGAATGCTAGGTCAACAACAACACAACAAATGGCAAATAGAAAGAAATCAACCCATGAATTGAAATTCGAAGAGTTGTTTTTACCCGAATTAGCAGTGCTGTTGCAGCCGAAATGGATTCTTGGAAATTTGAGCAGCTCGGATGAGATAGGCTTGCAATTTGAGGGAAAAGAGGGACGGTCGCGTGAGGCAGTTGGTTTAACGGCGGCACAACGGCGACGGATACTGGGAGTGGATGATACTGCACACCATTGTGGAGAAGCTGCAGTCACTCCCCTACTCATCTCTGCTTCTACTTCTGCTTCTGCTTCTCTCTTTCTTCTTGTTTAGCGATGATATTGATATCGATTCTATTTTGAGACACCACAACGGCCCATATGATATGATTGCCGAGTTTGGTTGTTGGGAATTACTCTTCACTAGCTGTGAGCTTTTTCTTTTTCTTTTTTTTTTTTTTTTTTTTTTTTTTTTTTTTTTTTTAATTTAGATTCTAGGCATGGGAAAAATATAGCTTCAATTATTGAGCTTAATTATATATATAGTAAAATTATTTACCACAAGTTAATACTTTCATTTACTAGTTATATTATTGATTACAATTGAAAGAGTTACTTTGATCTACATGTATAAATTATTTTATGGTACAAGTCACCTAACATAGTTTGCAACGCATTTAGTTCGTAATATAATTCCTTTATAAGTTTTTATAGGAAAGAAATTTTTATTAGGAGTAAGGGGCCTTTCAAATTATGTATGAAAAAATAAAACAATAGAAGGTGTATACTGTATGGTGCTTTTATGATAGCCCAACTTGTAGGTACCAACAACCAAGGCCCAAGGGTAGTTTAGGGAGTGTAGGGGTCACTGTGTCAGTACCAATTTAATAATCTATTTGTCCTAATTTCTTTTCATATTTTTATGGTATTTTAAATAATGAGAGTTTAATAGTCTTAATTTTCATATTTAAACTATAATAATCTGTCAAAATAATAATGATTAGTTTAGCGAATTTTCAAACTGATGATGATGGCATATCCGTAATATGTCGAGCTCCACAAGGGCAATGGTGGTTTAACAACTCTTATTTTCCTTGTCTAAATGCGTTTTCACACACTAAAACAAAGAGGTGTGTGAATTTTTCACCCTTTCTCTCTCTAGAAAATATCAAATTCAAATCCTCGCCACCCGCATCGTCACGCTTTCCCCCAAATCTCTCTTTCTTTCTCTCACTAGACTTTCCCAGATAAATACCAACTATTTTCCTCTCTTTTCCTCGCATTTTCCCTTTGCTCTCTCTCTACAATCTACAGTTATACATACAAATACAGAATATATATCTCGACCAGGCTTGGCCTAGGGTTTATCGGTGAGAGAGAAAGGAAGAGAGATGGGCCAGCAATCCTTGATCTACAGCTTCGTCGCGCGTGGGACGGTGATCTTGGCCGAATACACTGAGTTTACCGGTAACTTCACCGGAATCGCGGCGCAGTGCCTTCAGAAACTCCCCGCCACCAACAACAAGTTCACCTACAACTGCGATGACCACACCTTCAATTATCTCGTTGAGGATGGATTTAGTAAGCGGCCTTGTTTCTGATCTGTTCTGGATTTTAGTTATTTGTTGTTGATTTTGCATTTCCGTTTTGCTTCATTATCGGTATGCTCAGATTCAACGGAACTTTCGCTTTTGTTATGCGGTTTCGCTTTACTACGTTATGAATTCAGATCTCTGTTTACTGTGAATACTTTCTGTTGACTAGATTTTGAATGCTGCCCTGGATCGGGTTTAAAGTTTAGAGATGTAATATGGTTCTACTTTTTCCCGAGGAATCCTATGTTGATTGATTAAATGAGCTAAATCTAGAAAAAAGTGGTGTCTGACCAAACAAGAGTTTCCAAATTCAAATTTACATCGCCAACCACTTCTTAGTCAAAGCGTTATATGAAATTTTTGCTGTCGGAGTATGTCTCAAATGGTTCATCTAGATTGGGACTGATTTGTGGATGCTGCATCTTTTCTCTGTGTCTAGTTTTTGGATGTTAACTGGTGTGTATGTAAACGATAGAGGTTATATTGATCATTTACTCTATTAATCCTAAAAATTAACACTAATTGACTTGGCTTACATTCTCCTTGAATAAATTGATGATAGATTACTTGGTTTCAGGATATAGTTGTACTTCATTAAGAATGCTCCAGCTCGTTGTCTTTAATTTTGTTGACTGATGATTAATGTTTTGAATAACAGCATATTGTGTCGTGGCTGTCGAGTCTGTTGGAAGACAGCTTCCCATTGGATTTCTTGAGCGAATTAAGGAAGAGTTTACCAAGAAATATGGTGGAGGAAAAGCGGCTACAGCTGTAGCCAACGGCCTGACAAGAGAGTTTGGGTAGCATTCCTCTTTCTTTTTTCCTTATTATGTGCTGATTATTCATATTCATGAGACTGACTTTGTTTAGAACATTTATAACAACATAGGCCCAAATTGAAGGAGCAAATGCAGTTTTGTGTGGATCATCCTGAGGATGTCAGTAAGCTTGCAAAGGTGAAAGCTCAAGTTTCAGAAGTTAAAGGGGTGATGATGGAAAACATTGAAAAGGTACAGCATTCTATGAAACTTTTGTAATGCTTCCTGTTTCCTGTTCTATGTTGTGTGATTCAGTATAAGATTTTGTCCTTTCAGGTTCTCGATCGTGGAGAGAAAATTGAGCTTCTGGTGGATAAAACTGAGAATCTTCGGTCTCAGGTCTGTTGTTTCATTATTGTATCAGTTGTGTGAGGAATCATAATACTATTTGATCTCTGGACCTGTGTACCAAATCACATCTCCTGTACATTTTTATTGCTGGGAGTTCTTTGTTGTTTGTTTTTGTCCTTTGTTTTTCTGTGTTGATATCTGTGTGTCATTAGATTCTTTCATTGTTTTTATATCATTATTGTGATTGGTTTTATGTATATGTGAAGTTGCTCATGGTTTGCTATTTCAAAATTTTCACAGGCACAAGATTTCAGGACACAAGGAACCCAGATCAGGAGAAAGATGTGGTTGCAGAACATGAAGATAAAACTGATTGTTCTTGGCATCATCATAGCCTTGATTTTAATCATAGTCCTATCTGTGTGTGGTGGATTCAAGTGTCACTAGTTTGTATTTGCATAGTTTTTGGTTGACAGAAGACGCTCAATATTGCTTTGTATTCAGCTTTGTTTGCCCAAAATTTTTTGGTGACTCCTTTTTGGCCTTGATGTATTCTGTATTTTCTTGGATGATACTTGTATAGGTTGTATTTCTCAACTGTTTGGATATAATATTAGTAGACGAGTCAATTGTGAGAATGAAGCTTGCCAGAATGTGGGTCGCTGAAGGAGTATAGTATTGCTTCAACATCTTTCAGAAATAGTATTACATTCGTTATTCATACTTTAAATGTCACGAGATTTATCCTGTTTCCTTCCTAACGCTTTCTTAATCTTGGTCATATTTTAGTTACTTGTTTCTTTTTTCTTTTTTTCTTTTGACGGCATAGGTACTTGTTTCTAGGCTGCTGTTCTGTAGGTTTAAACGATCAACTGATCAGTTCGCGACCCAACGGGTTGATGCATGCTGGAATGGGACGTATCTGCTGCCAATTTGATAAACACTTAGGGCTCGTTTACTTTTCATGTAGTGATAATGCATGTAAGGATATCAAATATTTGTGATAGTAGATATACTCATATTTACTAATCATGTCAATATATGTCATCAATTCATATTTACGTTTAATTTGTTGTTTACTTTTATGGGTAGTTAACGCATGATAGAATTAAATTACTTATTTACCCTCAATTTATTTTAATTATTTTTTATTCTTAACTTTTACAAAAATATAGTTTTGTAGTCACAAAATAGAGATCTCCCTTTTCATTTTGATTTGAGAATTCATTGCACTGTCTCAGCAGCTTGATTAAATCCTTAAAAAATGCATTATATTAAGTGAGAGGGTGTAAAGTGAAAAAAAAAAAAAAAAATTAGGAGACGGTATTATTTTTTATTTTTTTTGGAGGAGTTTCGTCTCAATTTTTAAAATTATTTTGTGGTTCATCATGTTTTAACTTTTTAATAATTCACGTTCCTATTTAAAATTTTCTATAATTATAAAATAAAAATAAAAGAACTTGATCAATTTGGAGAGAAGAAAATAAAATCTTTTGCAAAATAAAAATAAAATCTTTTGTAAAATCTTGAGAAGAAAATAGATGAAAATAAAATCTATTATAAAATCTTGACAAGAAAATAGATGAAAGAGAAATTTCTCCAAAAAAATCTTTCAAAACGTGGGAGGAAAAACAGATATAAGTGACCATTCTTTTGTAAATTCTGTGAAAAGATTGATATATTGGTAATTTTGTGTAGCGTATCATAATTCTCGTGATTTATCACATACCTTTTTGGCGTGTGATATATATCTCAATAAAACACGCAAATCTCATAGGCCAGAGTCTATCCTACAGGCTTTCACACATGCAATGTAAATACACGTAGATACCGATTATATATCACAAATATCTATTATCTATAAAAGTAAACACGCTCTTACGGTGTGTGATTATTGTGAATAAATGATGGTATCTTTAGGTTAGTTGGATTGGAAATTTTAAATGTTTAAATTTGAAAAATAATCTCTCAAGAGATGTAAACGTAGATAGTATTTGTCGGCGTCGAAGGAATGTTGAATCTCGTACTGAAAGAGCACCCGACCAAGTTAGAATCCCAAGATATTTATGGACTGCATACGTGAAACCCAATTAGGCAATTATAATGGACATAATACATGTGAATCTGGCGTTATCTGGACAAAGGTCACTTAATGTAGTTCTTTTGACGGGGAAATTTCCAAGTTGGGATCATTTGTAGCCATTAGTGAGAATTAAATATTTTGTTGTTTTAGAGAGCCCCATTCATAATTGACGTTGGATTTTTAAGAGGACCTTTCACGGATAATAAACATTATGAACTACAATCAAGCACCCACAAAATATTTACATATAGGGTAGGTCCAACTCAAACCAGAGCGTTTTAAGTATAATACACTTGCTTCGGCCGAAAACCAATATGGCTACAATTTCCTCGCAAACAATTTAAGTGACGAAGAAAAGAGAAAGGATAGACAAAGTAACATTAAATCAACAAGCCAACTGGTCCCTATACTCGGAAATCTGTTCAAATATTGGCAGCCTTCTCGAATATCTCTTAGGTTGCCATTCCTTCATCACTCTTCCGAGGGCTTCTGTAAAATCATCTTCAAAACTCAATTCCATGAGGTTTATTGGGCTATCTGGTTGATGGGCTTCCAATTCAAGAGATAGTTCTTTGGCCCGTTTTCTTGATTTCATGTCATCCGACCCTGTAAGCTTGTGTTGCAAAACACCTTGAAGAACCAAACTAGCTTCCTTATACCTTGCTTGCTTGATGAAGCATTGGCAGAGGTTCAAGGCCTTGTTGGCGTCTGGATCGATCATCTGGGCCTTACGATACACGGCTTCTGCTGCTATGAAATTGGACTTTTGCATGTAAGCCCAGCCCAAGTTTCCCTGTCAGACAATTCAGTTAAATCAGATTATTGTGTATGTAATGGTAATCCCAATCCCACTCAAAATAGAAAAGAAGAAACATTTTCAGTATACCAGTATTCTTGACGTTTCTTGTTTGACAGAAACCTGAAACTTCTTTCCATGAGAACGAGCAGTTTTTGTGGGCTTTCCATTGAATGCCTCCCCTAAGTATATCATCTTCAGCTTATGCTTTAGCAGCACTATTTGTTCATCAACCTTACCACATTTCTGCATCATTCACATATATATATATACATACACATATATGCCAATTATAGCTCAAATTAGCAGACGACTTGTCATTATAAGAATATACATATATACCTTGTACAAGTCGATGAGAACATTATCAAGTGAATCTTGTGCATGTTTTGAGCAAAGGGAGCGAAAAGACTTGACAGCTTCGATAGCCTCTTCAGCTCTGTCAAGTTGCTTCATAACCACAGCCATGTCCTTGAGTGCACTATCCACTCTATCTCCACCATTGATAGCCTTCCAAAACCATACTATTGCTGTCTCTGGATCCTTGTCAACTAACTAACAAATTAAGTAAGTATTAATTGGGATTATAATGAATTAGATGAGCTGAATAAGAAACCAAATTAATTAATTACCTGAGCGTGTTTGGCTCTAACATAAGGGCCATCACCAGAAGGAACCTTATGAATAACATGAAAAGGATCCTTGCTAGTCTTCTTCAATGTCGAACCACTTTCCATATTTGGTTTTCAACTATATTATGTGGGCGAAGTTGCTTTAATTCTTGGGTTCAGAGATAGATGTCCAAGAACTGTTGCATTTTATATGTTGTACAATGAACAAGAGATAAGTGAATCTGGATGATGGGATGTCCAGGTTCATAGTTCATACAACTCCAATTGGAGACAACCGATTTTCCGCAGGAAATAATTTATTTTTATAATGGAATATTTTTGTGTATAAGTTTTCTTGCTTGCAGTCGGTATAATGTCACAGTGAGTCAAGGTACAAATTGAGTGGTAACAATACCACTTTAATCTAAAATTCTCATCGATTATCATTTATCACTGTTTAGCGGTCACGCCGATTTAATTCAAACAAGCTAGTGTAACAAAAGAGAAATAAACCAGTATAACAAAACTGTAACGAGAAGATGAATATTTGATGAGTGTTTTTATTCTTATAATCATTGAATGAAGAATGATAATTAAATAACAACTATAATAAATTTACCACTACGAGTTCAGCGAAATTCGGAATGTTTTCTTTTTTTTTTTTTACTTTTAATCACACACACCCAAATAACCAGATGGATTCGAATCTGGATCATTACCTTCTGAAAAGAAGGTTCGAATCACTTGGAGCAACCCTGTTCGCAAATGTTTTCTCTTTTTAAAGGAACAAACTTATGCATTAATTGTGGAAATGCACGATGTACATATTTTAATTTCTTTATTAGAAAGTGATCCTCTTCCGCCAGTGTTATGAACCTGGACGTGGGTAAAGAAGTCGAACAGATACTTGGGTTATTGCACCAAAGAAATATATACATACATATATGTAGACAGAGAAACAGAAGGGTTTATATAAAACAAAAACATAGAAATAAAAGAATAATAGCTCATTAGGAAATTGGTGATTGCACTTGGCTCTATAAAACAAACATTCTGAAAAACAAAGCTTGCCCACATACAGAGACAAACAAAGCTGCTGCCGCTGCTAGCACACCCCTGGATAATAATAAGCCACAAATTTCATGAAATGTAAACAAACTTTGAAAATAGGAACAACTTGAGCCAAGGCAATCACTAAACCACCACCGAGTTACGATGCTGCGATTGCTTGGTTCCCACCACCCCTACCGCGCCCACCCATACCGATTCCCATCCTTCCACGCCCTCGCCCATAGCCTCTTCCACCTCCTCCCCTGCCTCTTCCATATCCAGAACCTATAAATGTTTTCAAAACATTACAAATATTCTTGCGATTAAAAGATATTCTCATCAAATTAACAATAAAAGAGTAAACTAACCTCGATAACCATAACCCCTACGCATACCACCTCCACCTCGACCCCAGTTATTATATCCTCCAGAATACCCACCATTATCTGAAAAAATAATCCACTTAAGAAAAGTTATTGCCAATACATATTACAGATAACCTAGTTGCTAACTTGAAATGACTTTAGCTGAGATGAAGTACCTTCGTAGTTTGTATTTTCGTAGTTTGAATTGTGGTAGTTTGAGTTTTGGTAGTTTGAGTTCTGGTAGTTTGAGTTCTGGTAGTTTGGCTTTTGGTAGTTTGAGTTCTGGTAGTTTGGCTTTTGGTAGTTTGAGTTCTGGTAGTTTGCATATCCACCTCTGTTCCAACCTCGACCCCTCCCTCTGCCACGACCTCTTCCTCGCCCATATGAATCTAAAGCATAAATAGCATTCAGTCAATGGTCAAAGTTCACAATAAACAGTGAAGATTTCTGAAATTTTTCTTTACCTCCATTTCCACTGTTGTAAACTACCCGTGCTTGTCTGGGGGGTTGATGTTGTTGTGGTTGATAATACTGTTGTTTAGTTTGATCCACGGTTGATGGAGCTTGATACCTGGACCAACCTCATGTACAGAGAGCATATTAGAGTCAAAGAACAGGTATCAATGTTGAATCCCTCCGTGTTTTATTTACATGAATAAGAAAAGCCATAATGATGTTGCATCAAATTCACAAGTCGCAGTGAAACGTTACAGCACTGTCATAACCACATTTCTTTCCACACGGAGACAAATTAAAATTAATTAAGACCCAAGCAGAAAAGTTACCCTGGAGAATTCTCGTTAAGCTCTCTAGTAGACAATGTGATTGAAATCATTGACACATGACGAGTCTGCTCCACACTGAAACAGACAAAAGCATCCATATTAGACTCAGAAGCACAGTTACAGATAGAGATAATTAAGGATGTGCATATAATGCCAGAAGGGGAAATCAAGGAGTTCAAACGTACGTCTGAAGGCCCTCTTCAATGGGTTCAAAGGTATCAGTTATGCTCACTGAACTGATGGCAGTGTCCTGATGCAGTCGAGGAACTCTTCTCTATTTGAAAAAAAAAAACCGAAAAGAAAACCACCACTGAATCACTCGCACCGAATAAAAAGGGAGGAAAATAAAAGCATGAAATGAATTATATAACAACCTTTATGATCTCTGCAATAGCCACAGTCTTGCTTATTGCCTGGCCCATTGCTTTTAAGACAATTTCTTTGACCCGTCTTTCCTGAAGAAGAGAGGAGTAATTTAGTGTACATGAGCAGCCAACTTCAGCGGACATCAAATTCATGAAATTATTTCACCAGGAATTAAATTGACCACAGGGGCAAACTGGGAGCTCAGCTGTATGCTAATACATTTGCCAAAATTTCTGAAACAGCTTCAAGTTATAAAATTGGACAGACATTAATAATCACTTCCCACAAACTTAGCACACTCTTTAGCTAGAATCCATTCCACATTGATGTGAAATACTTTTTGCATACAATTCATGCAGGCAATCACACCTCCAGAGAAGAATAGAAACAATACATGCAGCATAAGAGTTGATGAAAAGAGAAGAAAATAACGAAGCAAGTGCATTCATGCGTGCATGTTTATCCCAGAAAAAAAAAAAAAAACAACCCAAATACATCCAAAAGCGATATGGCCCGCACAATGCAATGACCGAAACCCACACTGTGAAACCATCAGCAAGAAAGGTGGGGGAGAACGATGCCATCAAACTCGGAAAGACAACAAGATTAAAACATACGCACTATTGACTAAGAAAGTCCAAAAAAAGCAAAAGAATCCAAGGCAGTGATGCAGGGGAAGGTACCTGAAGAAGAGTGGAGGCATAGCTGATGTAGTTACGGACCAAACCCTGAGATGTAATACGAATTTCATTCTCATTAACAGGAGATTCAGGCTTCGGCTTCTCCACTTTCTGGTATCTATCCATCTTTCCTCCGGCGGAAATCGAAAACCCTAAAAACCCTAGAGATAGAGAGAGAAGGGGAATTTTGTTTTGTTTTAAATATTAAGTTTGGTAATTGTATGTATATAAAGCAGAGGAATTTAATATGAAGGTTACGATGTCGTCCTCTTAATTTGGGATATTTTGGGCTTTTAGGCCCGATTATACCGGCCCTCACGCCACGCGCCACTCTTTTTTGCGTGCTAAACACGCCATTGCTGGGTTTCTGTAATTGGGCTGGGCCTCCATTCAGCTAGCCCCTTTTTGTTCTTTTTAATTTTAGACTCTTACTCCTATTTTAACTCTTTTTTTTTTTTTTTTTTTTATATCCATTTTTATGGGTGGAAGATCACTTATGTGTAAAGTTCTTCTCACTAGACACTAATGATAGCTACATTTTAGGAGGTCAAAGATGTGATCTCTTATTAAGATAGTATAGCGTCCTACCGCCAATTTACGCAATTGGTGTTATCTAGGGTGTATGCGGTCAGTTTAATGGTATAAAATCCACACGACCTATTTTAGGTGGGTTCCTAAAAACTTAAAGGCCGTCTTTACTTCAAAGGCTGACAATCCATTGAAAAATGGATTATGAACAGTGGATTTCTGGGCTATATTCACTTTGCTACATTTTACTTTACTTGTCAAGGATCTTGGTTATATTGTCTAAAAGCGGGTCAGTTTTACTTGGCGTGTTGCAGTCCATTAGTTTAGACCTAATTTACGATGTTGCCCCTTCCGTCTGTGGCACAGTTTAAGATTTAAAAACAGGTTCTGGGACACATTCAAAATACAAAAGTCAGATTCTTTTGGTGTGGGTGTGGGTGTGTGCGCCCAGAAGCTTTCGTTCACTACTACATCAGAACTCACCTGCTTGGACGAAGTTCAAATCACTTGCAAAGGTTGTATCTACAGTTTTCTTATATTATTTGTTTACAGTCCTATTGTTATTTGGTTTAATCTTGATTTAAAATCATCATTTCAAGAGCCCTAAAATGTTTTGCGCTGCGCGCAGACCCACATAAAAATCGAAACTAAAAATTAGGGTTTAATTTCAATTAAACTAAAATCGAACAAATCATTGAAAAAAAATGTCTGCAACAAGAAGGCATTAATTATATGCTCACAAATATCCTCTTCTCATGAATTGGTAAGGTCCAAACATGGAAGATTTGGAGCTATTATATGGCTGAAATTGAAATAAACGCAAAAATACGACGGGAACTGGATTGCGGGAAAATGAAAAGGACAAAGTGAATTTTCCATACGGACCATACCCCATTGATTTGGGGTTCATATCAGTGTAAATTTTGCAAAATATTAGGGCAATATGGTAAAATTAGTTAAACCCGTCCCTCCAGTGTATATAACAACGCCCTCCAGCAGTTGTTATATAGGCTGTCCTTTTCTTGAGAAAACCCGGGGCTCCGGGAAATGAGAGGTTTTTATTTCTATCAAAGTAAAGCCTTGAAAATGGGGTTTTATATAGCCCAACCCCTCTTTTCTAGTGAAGTAAATGATTTCAAACCGTTGTGGTTTAAATTTTATTATCAACCGAGCGATTTGGGTCGGTCGGTTTGGAAAAGCTAATGAGCGGTTTGGCGGGTTGACACTTGCTACAAAATATATTTCAAACTGAAAATATATACAGCATTACTCAAACATTTCACAGTCTCAAAATCAAAAAATTTGATATTGTAACTAGCCAATTATAAAAACTAGCTAACCAAATAAAAAATGTATTTCCGTAAGGATATTCAATATTCAAAAGTCATAATTCTCTAAAATTTATGAATATACTCATCATAATAATAGATCTGAAAAAAGTGGGTAATGATATATTCTGAAAATCTGCATTGTGGATAAATATGTAGAAAGTGAATGCCTAAGCTAATGGACTAAATACTGGTGGATTATTCTTAGATTCTTATATAGTTATATATAATTATAATATATATATATATATATGGCTGGCGGGTTGAGTATATATGGCGGGTGTAATATTTTAAACCGGTCATCCGATTGAATATTAACGGGTGTTAAAATTTTAAACTATGCAAAAAAAAATTAAAATAAAAAACTCGATGGTTCACGGGTGGATCGGCTCGGTTCGGGCGGATTTTGCGGGTGATGGGGGGTTTATGTTCACCCCTAGGCGTTATTTAACTATGAATTTTGAGATATTCTTTAATTTAATATATCCAATTGAGATAACAAATGGTCATGTTTTATAGAAATTGAATGAATTATAATGTGTAATTCCTTACTACATTTGGGGTCAGATTATACATTTCCATCAAGCGTACCGTTAAAAAAGATATAATTTAAATAAATAGTTTTAGTTTTCCCTCAATCATAACTCCTACAAATAGTATGTGACAAGTGGATTATTCGAAATGTGGGATGGATAAACCAACTTATATCCAATATAATTTGGAACAAGTCATCAATCTTTGCTTGCAGAAGTGCCGATCAACATAAGCTGGAATTAGGTGATCGATTTAATCCACCTTAATCCTATCAAGCGAACACATGTTGTCGTGGTATACATTGTGATCCACCTCAGAGCATTCTTTATTCCTTTGTCATTGTTCTCAACTCGAGCACAACAACTGCCCACAATCACAAAACCACAACATTAGAAACAAAATGAGTTATAAATTATACATTACACATATTCAAGTATAAGAACAACGATAGGAGGATTTAATGAATTACATTTAGAATCACTGGTGATCCAGTTTCCTTCTCCATAACTGATTTTGGGAGAGGCATTGCTAACTTCATCTTCATCGTCGTCCCCCCACGCCGCCTTTAGAGCTGCTCGACTCTTCTCCAAATGCAATAACTGCATTTCATCCGTCAACATTCAGTTTTTTACAAAACATAAGTACGGATAATTACGAATACCTCCCCTCATGTTTAATCCAACTACAAAAAAATCTCCCCTAGTTTTGAAATTACAAAGAACACCCTTGAAATTGAATAAGAGTTACGTAGAACACCCTAAAAAATTACAAATAACACCCATTCTCAGGATGTTTCAAATTTGAGTAGAAAATAGAAACACACACCTTTCTTCTATTGCTAAACTTTGTCTTGGAATCTGCAGCCCATCTCACCAATTCTTTCATCTTCGAAACGGGCTTCCTTTTTGCAACTTTCCTCTTCCCGCATTCATGTTCAATATCCTTACTGCTTCTTGATGATGCCTGAGTTGAATCAGTAATGGGCAGAACCTTATTTCCAGCCCTATGATCACCATTTTCCTTTCTCTTCCCCCTCTGCCTTCCACTAAGTCTCCTCAAATTAAGTGTGTGGTAGAAACAAGCCTTGGAGACATCTTTTCTTTGCAAGAAACACAAGAACTTCAGTGCCTGATCTTTCCCTCTTCTACTCCCACCGTCTGTTGTTGACACCACGGTACGATCACCCGAAGATGATGAATTTGCCACTATCTTTTGAGGTTGCTGTGCTGTTCTGGACAGCCATTTGAGGATCTGCACATTTGTGAAAAAATGAACGGAAAGTTTCAATCTTTGTGAGAAGATGATGCTATATAAGTATTGCTTAGTACATATAACTAATGTAGACAAAATTTAGCTAGCCCACCTGCATTGGGATGAATATATTTTAAGTGTTTTGAACCATAGATGTAAATGTGAAAATTCTTTGTTCAAAGAGACAGCTCAGAAGATGGAATTGTATCTAAGAGAAGTGATGAGTTCAGAGGAGGAACTTGATATTTTATAGGCTTAGTTGCATGATGTAGATAGACAATATTGGAAGTCAATAAATAGAGGATAACGGAGTAAAGTTAGCATTGTTGGCACTTCACTTGACCAGACAAGTGTGGGGCTTTGGTTTTGGATTAAATTCTAACTCAGAGTCGTCCACTCCACTGAACTCATGAGATCGATAAGAAAGCATTAGTTATGCAATATTATTTGTTGGGAGCTAATCTCCACCATATTTATTAGTTATATCAACAAATAATATATATTGCATAACTAAGGCATTCTAACACATTTGTTGTTTGGTTCGGAACTTCTTTCACGAAATTTGCTCAAACCACGCGACATGCACGTGTCAAAATATTCTCCCCTCGATTAGAACTATCCCATTCTCTCGTCCGGGTTTTAATTGCTCAAATTTTATGTGCATTGAACTGGATATAGACATAGTCGGAATCAATATAGTTGCTGATATCTGTTGGAGGTGGGGCAGTATAAGATGAATGGTTACTAAGAATGGAATAATTCAAACATTTATAGGGAATTAAATGTGGGAGATGCAGCTGCAGCATGCTAGTACACGTAAATTTACACATACACTGATACACATGAAAACCAGTGTGATATATACGCTTGTGGTCAGTTTCTTCTTCATTGCCGACCATCACCATAACTCTCACTGTACTATATTTTATTGTGTTGTTGTCAGTCTAATATTACGTGAAAGTAATGTGGATATTTCTAGGATGTCATACTATATATCCTGGATTTAAGGTAATTATATCAATTTGTTTTTTTTTTTTTTGATCTTATGTTCGAGTTCGAATATCAATCACACTAGCTATTTATTGTTTGCATTCTCAAGAATACTTGAAAAATTGGAGTTAAAATCCACTCTTGACATCCTTGGAGCAAAGGTTGAATATTCGAATCTCCATCCCTAAGAGCCTCCTACATTTCGGTTAGACAAAGTACTTGGGAGAAATAAATCAGTTAAGGGGGAGGTGTCCCTCCCACAAGGCTATACGGAGTCCATCGAAACTTTACACCTTAAAGCAAATTCACCCATTCAAAACCAAGGTACGTGTTCTTGATATTCTTGACTCCATTGGATTGGATGTTTGGCAAAATTCCCCACAGATATCTTGCTTAGGCCTTAAATCCCATAATTGTTTTTACCATTTACCAATAGCCCAACAAGTACCGGTCCACCATTGACGGGCCATTTAATAAGCTATATATGGTTGGATACTTGGATTTAATTAAAAAATTTAGAAATAATGTTAGTTTGCAAAGCCACACAAAAGGATAAGTATATCCACTAATGTTGACTATATCTATATCCCTTTATTTCCCAGTATATTTCACTTTTGACAACAATCCACTATAAGCAATTATATTTTTATACTTTGAAGCTGTATTTGCATCCAAGCATGACAGATTATTATATACTCTAAATTCTAAAATATATGTTGTATAATACAAGTATGTGATTGACCTCACATTATAAAAGCCAAGTGACAGAGCACATCTCAAGTATATATATTAATTGTTATGACTTGTCATTTTTGTTAGTGGATCCACGCCAATTCCATTGGTTCCCGCGGCGAGGGCGGCAACTTTAATACCCTTTTTTTAATATAATATTTCAAGAAGAATTCAAAAACCAAATGAATTTGGCTGGTTGTCTTTATGCTTGGCACGACTTAGTACTTACTCTTCAAATTCAAATATATAATGAACTTGAACTTGATAGATTAGCAAAGCGATTAGTCAATGAAAGGCATGTCTTAACTCTTAATTATTTATTAATGTGATGAATAATACTTTTACAAATTTAAAGATATATATATATATATATTTTCGAACAAAAAGTTGCAATCACCTCCGAGATCACAGGCTTTTGTTAGTTTGGTAATGATCCAAAATTATTCAACCAATTAAAATCCAGTTGTAGAAATATTCAACTTTATAGGCATGGCAATTGGCAATTTGGCATTAATGAAAGTCACAAACGGCACTTCCGTGGTCCATCATGCTTGTTGGTATTGGGCCAGTAATAGTCATTCACAATAACAAGTTTAATATGTGTATTTTCAACTTGGGTCAATTGCTTTAATTAAACATTTTATTTATTTTGCAACTTCTACGGTAATACCTAATAATATTGGTCTTCCTATATAATACACTATTGAAAGCCCAATTTTATAGCTCAAGGGTCAAGAAATGACCTAACCACACATGATCATGTATAATACTACATATTTGACTTTGGGAAAAATAATTCTATATTAATTTATCTTTAACTAACTTCATACGATCAATATAAAAAACTAGAAAATTCCTCAACATGATCACTGTTAAGTGTTAATATATTCTTATGTTTGTTAGGATATTAAGATTAAAGCTCGGTCGTGCTTGTTCGAATCTTAGGGCTAAAAATGTCCGCTTAAGGAAATATTATTGGAGATTTAATTTTACAATCAGTAATATCACATACAGATTTCGGTAATAATTAACACTACAAAGTTGGAGCAAATTTCGCAATATTTATTTATTTTGGTGAAAAAGTGCAATTTTCCCTTTAATTTATTTATAATAATAAAATTCATTTATTGAAACTGTCATAACGGCACACGTGGCAGGAGTTCGTAAGCCGATTTCCCGCAAAATTACGCAAGCCGTCTCTGGAGTTGGCTTTAAAATAAATTCAAATCCCCGTTTTGACCCATATATCGTTTTCAGGATCCGATTCAGCAGCTGTGCTGTAAAATATACAAATAAATACTCGTTCAAATGACCCGTTTATATTCGGGTCGGATCTTGATGCCGCCCAAAAGTACAGGTAATGCCGCCCTCCGCTGGGCTGCCCAAGACATTGAAAACAGACTGTATCCCCTGTTTGCTTCTCTCTCCGTCTCTCTCACTCTCTCGATCCAATATCAATTTATCCTACAAAATTCTGATATATTTTCCGGAGTAAGAGTTGAATTCCGATCTTCAATCACGGAGTAATCCATCAGGGGAGAGAAGAAAAAGCGAGCATACTGGCAAAAGTAGTGTACCTATTATTTGGTGGAGATCTTGCTTAATTTCAGTAATTCTGTCAGAATTCGGTTGTTTTAGCTTGTTTTTTTCAGTGCGATTTGTTTATACTAAGATTTGGATTGTCGATGTTTGTATGATTGTTTATTTCCGGATAAGTTGGTCGAGATAATAAAGATTGATGATGATTTGGAGAGGAAGGATAAGTTGGAGGAGGGGATCGTTGATCGGTTGAATTTTGTGGGTTATATCTTTTCTGAATTTTTCTGGCTCTGTACATATTGTAGAGATTTTCTACGTGTTTAGGCATATATTATTAGAAGAGATTACCAACGGTTCGAGTTTGTTGTAAGTTTGAGGAACAGTTGCGTGCATATTATTCGTATATTTTTTAGATTGAGTTCGACAACTATAGGTACATAGGTATATCTGCTATTATTTTGGGCTGGAAATGAAACAAAAATTTGGGGATTGAGGTTGGAGAAACTATTCTGATGCAGCTAAATAGGTCCAGTAATTTTGCTGAAGGCATGACTGGTGAGACACCTGTCCTTGGCAGTCAGTGGGTTCAGCAAGATTTATTGGATAATCTACCTGGAAATGGTTTACCAGTGTGGAAAAATGCAAATAATAATGTGTCTATTCAGACTGGAGAGGAGTTCTCCATGAAATTTCTTCAGGAGTGTGCTACTTCTAGAGTTGTTACTGCAGTGAATGGTGTTGCTCCAAACTATGAGCAGAGGGTTGGGGTTCCTGATGTCCAAGATCGTCAAATGGTTTATGAGGAGCTTGCTCGAGTTCTTGGTTTAGGAAGGATGGATTCTGAATGCGGCTCTGATGTTACAGAATTCGCTTCCGCCAGAGGTTCTATTTCACAAATGGATAACGGGATTTATGTGAGTACTGACAGTATTAATTACAAAGATGCTGGTGCTGATGGACACAGACTCAGTAAGTCCACAACAGAAGCATGCAATGGCCAGGCCAGTTCAGTGCCTACTGTTCCATCTTTAAGTGAATCTGATTCCTCTAAATCTTTGTATTCTTCTGGCTTTGGGGTTTCTGATGGTTGTCAGTCTGGGAAGATAAAGCTTCTTTGCAGTTTTGGCGGTAAAATATTGCCGCGACCAAGTGATGGAAAACTCAGATATGTGGGGGGAGAGACCCGCATTATATCCATCAGGAAGAATCTTTCATGGGAGGAATTGATGAAGAAAACAGTTGGAATATGCAACCAGCCTCACACAGTTAAATACCAGCTTCCAGGGGAGGATCTTGATGCCCTCATATCTGTGTCTTCTGATGAGGATCTACAAAATATGATTGATGAATATTATGGGGTTGAGAAGCCTGAGGGTTCTCAAAGACTTCGTATTTTTTTGATTCCTCTGACTGAATCTGAAAGCTCCTGTACACTCGAAACCAGCTCTATTCAACAAAGCGACGCAGACTATCAGTATGTTGTTGCTGTTAATGGTATAGCTGGAACAGATCCTAGTCCCCAGAAGTACTACAGTGGGACACCTCCTGCCAATGAACTGGGCCATTTGATGCCAAATCCAGATAGCAACCCAAGATATGAGAAGGTGTTCCCGTTCCCAGTGCAACCTCTGGAAAGTAAGAATGGCCCAGGTGTCCCTGATCTGACTACATTCTTTCACGAGCCCCAAAAGTTGATTAGATCTCCTTCGACAACTTCTGTTCATGTTCAGCAAGTAGATATGAAGAATGCCAATACGACAATGTATAATAACAATTCTTCACTTGGTAGTATCGATAATCCAACTCTATTCCACACTGGTTTACCACTTCCACCTGAAGATATTGTGTGCCACACTACTTGTCATGGTGACACCCCTCTTGTGGCCGATATGAAGTTGCAAGATCCAGTCAATAAACATGATGTCATCCAGTCAAATGTAATGGGCCAATTAATTATAGAAGGACCAAATTTGGCTCCTAAAAGACTGGACCAGAGTAATAGCAACTTTGAGCTTCGCTCGCAGGAAGGGATTCCAGTTATAGGAACTACATCAAATCCAGCAACTCCTCTTCCTCAACCTGATAACTTGGTGCAAATATTGCCTGGTTGTAGTGATCCACTTACTTTTTATCATGGGATACCTCATGCCTTTTCTGATTCAAAGCTTCAAGAACAGGGACAGAGTTCTGTTTACTCTTCCCAGGAAGGTTTGACTCAATCACTTTCACTTAACTTGGGAAGACTGCAATCATCTTCTTATAGAGTACCTGCTCCTTACCTAGAAAAGCCAGTGCAGTTGCATGAGAATGTTCCCTTGATTGATAATCAACTTCAAACCAAGGCATTGAAGGCAGAACCAGCTGTTCCTATTGTTACCAGTGAGCTGGCAAAGGGATTGGAAAATGTTAACTTTCAACAAGTCTCCCCTATTTGTTTTGACTCAGCAAAGCAAAACTCTCAAATTACCAGTAATTTGGCCCCTTCATCATCTTGGGTTGACCTGACACCATTAAATGTTTCAGAGTTGGAGCAATCCCAAAAAAGTTATTTTGGGAAAAATCCAACTGGAATATCTACTGCCCTTGTTGCACCTAAGGCCCCTCTGACTCAATCTCTTGAGGGTTCAAGTGATATCGGTTTTCAAGAAACCAGGTTAAGAGAACATACAGAATTGAATGGACCTTCATGTGTTTATAATGCAGGCTGTAGCAAGAGCCCCCACAGTTCTGCTTTATTCAGGGGGGAAGTTTCCCTCCTTGATGATGACTTGCCCAATTACGGTAATAACAGATCAAACCTTGCTGGAGTTTCTGAAGAGCACCAAAATTTACAAGATGGTCAAGTATATAGCAGAAAACAAGAACAAAAGCCTGCACCTGTTGTTCAAAGTGCAAATTGTAATTTGTCTCGTGATGAACTTCCATCCAGTGCTTCTCCAGATGTATCAGATGCTGCTGCTGATTTGGATATCTTATCTCCCGGCACAACAGAAGCATATAATGCTTCAAACAACTTGGATGCTGAGGCAATATTCCTATTTTTTTGATGTTTTTTTAAAGCTTATTATCTTGACATGTAAATGATATTGATTGATTGCCTTGGATTGATGCAGGACGTCACTGACGACGGATATGAAGGGGAAGTGTTTAGTGATTCAATGATAGCTGAAATGGAAGCAGATATATATGGCCTGCAGGTATGCTTTCTGTTTCCCTTTGTAAGGGCAATTCAAGCTGTCTTGTTAAATTGAAGTCATGAGTTTTGACCAAATTCCCCATGTCTTTGTCTGAGCCCTTTTCCATTATTTGGTCGGGAGGATGGGAATAGAAGGCAAGAGCTAAGAAGATTGAGTTGCATCCTTTTAGGTCTTCACTCTTCAAAAGTATTTAGAGTTGAAAAAAGATAATTTATGGTTGATTTGTCTGGTTACTTTTGTTTAGTTTTTAAAAATTCCCAACTATGTATGGTTTGTTTACATGGTGCCATTGAACTTTTATAGTTTGTGCCACTTTTCAGTCTCACAACTTACCTTGTCATTGATGGTATTTAGATAATAAAAAATGCCGATCTTGAAGAATTACGTGAGTTGGGATCTGGCACGTATGGGACGGTATACTATGGAAAATGGAGAGGATCAGATGTCGCCATCAAGAGAATAAAGAAAGCTTGCTTTTCTGGGAGATCTTCTGAGCAAGAACGGTTGGTGGGTCATTTGTCTTATATTCTTTCAATTGTTTTGTCTTTGCACACTGTTGCCGTACCTTTTGGAAGTAATCTTCAAGCAAAATTAATATTACTTGTTCACTTTGCAGACAAAAGACTTCTGGCGAGAAGCTCAGATTCTATCAAATCTACATCATCCTAATGTTGTTGCATTTTATGGAGTGGTACCTGATGGTTCGGGTGGAACTCTGGCAACTGTGACTGAATTCATGGCAAATGGATCACTTAGGACTGCTCTAATAAAAAAGGACAGGTACAGAAGCCTCACTTTTTTCTATAGTGTTGCAAGTCATCAATCATAAGTTGGACCTGACAATCTGAAATACACATGCAGATTACTGGATCACCGTAGAAAGCTCATAATTGCCATGGATGCAGCATTTGGCATGGAGTACTTGCATTCAAAAAATATTGTCCATTTTGATCTGAAATGTGACAATTTGTTAGTTAATCTGAGAGATCCACAGCGACCCATATGCAAGGTACTTATGATCACTTAGAGTGACAGATTTGAACAGTAGGTTTTATTGATGTTCGCTACAACACTGCAACAGAGACAATTAAAATAAAAGATAAATTTTCGGTGCCTTTAGCAATTCTTAATTCTTAAATTTCCACCCCCTCACACACCCCACACAAACACATATACACTGATACAGAAGAGACAGAAGGTATTATATGACATCATAATTTGTTTCTTGGTGTTATCAACAAACATATTATCAAAAAATAAAACGGCCTGTTGGTATGCGGCTATGGTGAATGTAAAAAGTTCATGATCATTAAAGAAGGTATTCTCACTAAGCAATGTGATCAATCCCATTTCTTGCGAATTAATTGATTTCTCTTTACTCTTACTGAATACTGAATAATTGTTTGCAGGTTGGAGATTTTGGACTGTCAAGAATTAAACGCAACACTCTGGTATCTGGTGGTGTTCGAGGAACCCTTCCATGGATGGCACCAGAATTGTTGAATGGAAGTACTACTCGGGTTTCTGAGAAGGTAAAGGCTAATCCTTTAGCGTCTTGTGTCTCCCTTTTGCAGGCAATTAGCAAAAGTAGAATAATACAACAAGTAATGTGGTTTCAACAGGTTGATGTGTTCTCATTCGGCATAGCATTGTGGGAGATTCTAACTGAGGAAGAACCTTATGCAAATATGCATTGTGGGGCAATCATTGGTAAGTTAACCTTTGTTTTTTTACAGAATATCAAAGCCAAACATGACTATATGACTTATTCATGTAGGAGGAATAGTCAAGAATACCCTTCGCCCTCCAATCCCAGAACGGTGTGATCCTGAATGGAGGAAGCTTATGGAGCAGTGCTGGTCAGCCAATCCCGAAGCCAGGCCTTCATTTACTGAGATAACCAAAAGTTTAAGATCTATGTCTGCTGCACTCGAGACAAAGGGAGCCGTAAATTTGGTGAAACAATCGAAGCCAAACATTTCCATGTAAGTAAAAGTGAGGCAAAGTACAACAGCGTATTTTGTTCAGAGGCTAAATATTGTATTATAGCTTGAATAGCTGCTGCCTGCGGGGCTTGAAGTTTTGTGAGATTGTATCTTCTTCTTCTTCTACTTTCTGTTCATAGCTTACGCTCTACTTCCTATTTCTGGTGTGTTAATGTCAATTAAGTTGAGTTGTTTACTATTCATTATTTATTCTTTTGTTCTTTTGGTACTGAACTGCAGGCATGGAGATGGTTTATCTTCAGATTTGAAAGTGTGATTAGTATTTTATGAATGTCTTTAGGTCAGATAAATGTATGCTCGCTCTCTCTCTCTCTCTTATATAATCACGTATCATTGCCAGAGCATAATTGAATATTGGAATTGGGTATGTATATACAAGTGAATTCTATGACATATGAGTACTTCTAAATTGGGCTCAACTTGCACACCAATTAACATGGGATTTATCTCTCCCAACAAAGAGGAGAATAATGTGAAAAGGCCCAAAGCTCGTAATAAATAAGTTATTTTGAGATGAAATATCTGAAATTAAATTGACACATTTGACCAACCAAGTGTCCTATGAATGGCCTATCTTACCATCAATAATTAGGAAAAATAACTGAAGAAAGAGACCGATCATTTGTACAATCACCGTTTGTCCCACCTATATTTGTCCAAATAATTACCTTAGTTTAATAAAGTATTCTCACATCCCATGGCCGGCCCTTGTCTAAGTGTAACGCTTTCTCCATTATATGTAAACAAATTAATGACCATAATTTAGTGAAGTATATGTAAACCAACATTAAGCTCTTTATTCCTGAGTCATTAAATTAAAGTTGCAAAAAGATAAATGAGATGCCATGCCACTAACCTATGTTGTTTCCTTGACCATAATAATTACAACGCACTCTCTAATATAAAGAAGTCCAAAACATGGAGTATTAGTAATTTGGTGCGTGTAGACATAGATGGTAGGAGTAGGACCAAAGACTCGCAAATAACTAAAACGTAATTGTAGACTAAAGTAAGACTTGTGTGCAAAACGTGACGATGGGTGTGTGTAAAACGCGAAGATATTATATAATGGAAGTTTCAGTGCAATGACTACGACACTCTCACCGTCCACACATAACCGCAGTACTTTCACAGTTTCCCTCCCATATATACACATCAATGATCAATCCAGCCTCCAACTGCAACGAAGAGACGCAAAAATGGAGAAAGCTATTAACAGACAGAGGATTCTGCTGGAACACTTGCGACCCACTTCTTCCTCTCCTCATCAATCTTCTCTCTCTGTATGTTTTTCTTTTCTTTGGTGTATTGCTACCATCATCGCATGTTACTACCTATGCTTTTTTTCCCTACAAATTCTCTATTCTGTTTGATGATGTTTCCTTCTGGGTCGATTCGATTGTCCCTGTGTGTGTGTGCACCTTATTGAAATCGTTCTGATTCAATCCCTTCCTACGATTTCCTTTGACAGGCATCCATATGTGTGGCTGGTGATAATTCTGCTTATCACAGAACAGCTGCTTTTGGGGATGACATCGTCATTGTGGCGTGAGTTAATTCAATTCAAACCATTTGGTCTCAGCATCTACTAGTTTATAACCACTAATTGCTATTTAATTTACCTTGCAGAGCTTATCGAACTCCCATTTGCAGATCTAAACGAGGTGGATTCAAAGATACACTTCCGGATGATTTACTTGCCTCTGTGCTCAAGGTGGTGATCTCTATTTCTTGCTCTTATTTGATTTTATTTTGGATTCATGCTAGAATCCCAACACAGCATTAGTCATTATTGCATCGTTTATTGATTGCAGGCATTGATAGACAAAACAAACCTGAATCCTGCTGAAGTGGGAGATATAGTTGTGGGAACAGTTCTTGCTCCAGGTTCACTTAGAGCTATTGAGTGCAGGATGGCTGCATTTTATGCTGGTTTTCCGGGTATCCTTTCTTCCCGTTAAAAATTACTCCGGAATTTTCTCTATTTTTTGCATTGCATGCTTTTGCAGCGTTCATTGATTGTGTTCTCTCAAGTTTATTGGATTTTCAAGCATCTAATACAAGTTTCTTTCTCCAGATACTGTGCCTATCCGAACTGTCAATAGACAATGTTCATCTGGTCTTCAGGCTGTTGCAGATGTTGCAGCCTTCATAAAGGCTGGATATTACGATATAGGTAATGGTAGTTAAAGAAGTAATTACGATGGTCGCCACTGTAATTATGTGTCATTTCACATACCTCACCTCTTTGTTTCTGAATTACGTATACACTCCCTTGTAACTTATTTTGGTTACTTTAAATGATATCACTATTGAAACTTTAATCAATTTCGCAACTTGGTCCACCATATTTGTATGAAGTTATCCAAGAATGTTAATAATTCAGAACGAAAAGGGGAAGTTAGTGTAATCACACATAAAACTGATGTAGGCGTAATTGACCATATTAACTAAATGCATGGTATATATATATACATAATTCAAACTATTGATCATTGTAATAATATTCATGCAGGCATTGGTGCTGGATTGGAGTCCATGACGGTAGATAGTATGGACAAGATTAAAATGCTTAATCCAAAAGTATGAGAAAATTATGATTTTTTTTTTCTTTTCTTCTTATTCTTCTTCCTTTACTTCTTTTTTCTGTTTTCGATATTATTTCTGCTGGAAGAATGTCGGGTTGAGAACTGAAAATTTTGAGCTGGCACAGGTGGAAAGTTTCTCACAAGCTCAGGATTGTCTTCTCCCAATGGGTGTTACTTCTGAAAATGTTGCAGAACGTTATGGAGTTACCCGACAAGAACAAGATCAAGCTGCTGTTAGTTTTCTTTTATGTTCACATGCCAGTACTATATATAGATACATATTGAAACTGAAAACTTTATAGATATGAGATATCTCACTTGAATTTGATTTCATAGGTTATCTCCCATCAACGTGCTGCAGCTGCAACCTCATCAGGAAAATTTAAAGATGAAATCATTCCAGTTTCCACTAAGGTGAAACAGAATGTTCAATCGTATTGTTTATTTTAGAATGGATATATACATTCTTTTGATATTTTGTGATTTTAAGACGATGATTTTATTTGGAAGATTGTGGACCCAATCAGTGGCGAGGCAAAGCCTGTTACAATCTCCGCGGATGATGGAATTAGGCCAAACACTAATATGAGAGATCTTGCAAAGTTGAAGCCTGCTTTCAAGAAGAATGGAACCACAACTGCTGGTTAAAAGAACATTTTTTCAAATACTTGGACGGATTAGTAATATGTCACTTTGTTTTATGATCTAATATGTACATATGGCTTCTCAGGAAATGCAAGCCAGGTTAGTGATGGTGCTGCAGCTGTTCTTCTCATGAAACGAAGTTTAGCCATGAAAAAGGGGCTTCCGATTCTTGGCGTATTCAGGTGAATATGTTATATATAACTTTGTACCCTATATTTATGTGTAATTACAAACAACTCCATTGTGGGTTTTACTTTAGAACCATACAATTCATGTAAACGTCGAGATGATCTGAGATGCAGGAGTTTTGCTGCTGTGGGTGTGGATCCTGGTGTCATGGGAATTGGTCCGGCCGTTGCTATTCCACCTGCTGTTAAGTCAGCAGGTTTACAACTTACTGACATTGATTTGTTCGAGATAAATGAGGTACTTAAATGCCTGAGACACAATAGGATATATGTTAAAATGGTTTGAAACAAACTTAAGTTTGAATTTGCAGGCATTTGCCTCCCAGTTTGTGTATTGCCGCAAGAAATTAGATCTTGATCCTGAAAAAGTCAACGTAAATGGCGGAGCAATGGCCCTGGGCCATCCCTTGGGAGCTACAGGTAGCATACTGATTGATTGATGGGTTTAAAATCCTTGAGTATACTGTGAACTAGGATACATTGTTAGATAAATGGATTTACAATCCTTAAGTGAGTTATAACTTAATCCACTCCAGGTGCTCGTTGTGTTGCTACGCTCCTTCATGAGATGAAGCGTCGTGGTAAGGACTGTCGTTTTGGTGTCATATCCATGTGCATAGGTAAATATCTATTTCTACAGAATTTCGGAAACCACTAATGTGTATATATAGAGGAAAACATTTATAAGTGTTGTGTGTCGGGTTGTAGGCTCAGGTATGGGTGCTGCTGCTGTTCTTGAACGAGGAGACTGTGTAGATGACCTGTGCAATGCCCGACCTACGAGTTAAAGGACTATTCGTGCCATCGGTGCAAATACAGGACATGTGTTTATGATCAACATTTGCGATACTTTTTAGCCTATATGACCTAAAAAGTTTGAATATGCTGTTGTGTTTGAAGGGATGACCATAGTTTTAATTTTATTGCTTTAGAGTTCCTAATGGTTTCCATTTCTTTATATTCTGTATCAGCTTCCTCGTTCGTTCTCTACCATAACTCACTTATGATCTCTCAAATTGGCATTGCTGCAATTAGCCAGAAAGCTGAGCTATATATTCCAGTCTAGGTGCTTGCACAAAGTTGATAAGAAAGCCAAGAAGCACAAAACTTTTCCCGTTCCTTGCGACCCTTGAATAACAGAATCATGAAATAAAGACGACAGTGTGTGTAAAATGTAATCACATATACAACTTCAAAGGCGGAAGGAACTACCAATCCAACATAAACCATAAACAAATCAACAGTCGTTACAAATTTCAGGATCTAACAACATCAAACCAAACCAGGCTAAGATTCATCCTCGTTGTGTCTCAGAACAAACAAACCATATTCTCTCATTGCTGATCTTCATCAGACTGAGCACGTGTCAGCCTCCTACGCCTTCTTCGATTTGGGGGGCCAAGATCACTCGGTACATTCAAATCTTGTTCATCTTCATTCTCATCCCCATCCCCGTCTCCATCCCCACCATCTTCTTCTTCCTCATCATTTTCTTGGAGATCCAATAAATTCTCCCCCCACAAATACCTCCTCCTCGACAAGCCTCCAGAAGCCCTCCGATGTCTAGACAGCACCCTTGACCTGCCACCTCCTCCAGCACGGTCCAACGAACCAATCATCTGAAACAAGAGCAAGGTTGTGCTCAACCACCGGCCCCCTTCTGCCCCACCCCCATTTGCTCTATTATTCCTTTCACCCCCCAATACCCTATCCCCACTCTCAACCATATAATCACCAATGACTACTGCACCGGGCATAGCTGCTCGCAATGCACTCATTATATCATTGTACTCCCTCTGGTCCTCAAGGCGCCGCCACTCCATCTCTCTCGTGGGATCCACATCAGCAGGACGGGCTGATGGATGAACTCTCCTAGCATGGGCCCTCAGCTCGGTATAGTTACCGGAAAACGAGCATGTCTCTCGAGAGCAGCTTCGGGGTTTTGAGTTGAGGTACTTTCGAGCATCTTCTAAAACTTTCCAGCCTAGAATGCTGCCACGGCACAATGGGCACTTCAGCTTTGACCATTCTTGTCCTTCAGAATCAAGATTTGGAACTGGGGGATTCTCTGATGATGACGATGGTTCGTCTCTGAGTTTTTTGAAACGGTCCAAGCAATTTGAATGCCTATAACTGGTATCACATATGTATGAGCGACAACCTTTGTTGTGGGAGCTGCAAATGAGAAGAACAGCATTGTGGGGATGGTCCATACATATTGCGCATGAAACTTCGTCCCACTCCTTGTACAGAGCAGAGACATCTGCATCATTTGAAATGCTTCTTTTTCTACTAGCCATCTATATGAACTGTGATGTGTTACTAATTTTGAATGCATTAATAAAAAAGTTCTACAAGTGAATAAAACTAAAAATAAAACTCAAAAAAGTTTATAAATTGCCATCAGAGATGCAACTGTCACTAATATGCATAAAACAAAGCCAAGATTACGGAAACTACTTTGTCCACAACAGATTATTTCATCAAAGAAGGAAAATAAACGTGAACCCATTAAAGCATACACATATAGTAGCATGACCAGGCAGAAATCTTCATTACATCTGATAGATAACAACACCAACATTCATTTTTACTCACCACAGAGAGGTGCTGAGATTTTGCGTTTAACTGGCTGCTTCAGAATCTTATCTGAGTCTTATGATGTTCAGAATAGCAAAAATGATGTGATATAGTATCTTTAGCCGACTTTATAGAATGCCGGACAGCAATGAGCAACCCTTCACGAAAAACTACAGTCTTAAAATTCCTTTAGTTGTAATGCTTAGAATAAAGAATTATTGACTATATCTTGAGCACAATCACCAACCACTCCCACAACCTGCAGCTGTATAGTGGAACACGAAAAATGGTCATGTTATGGGATTTAGCTTTGTAATCAACTAGGAAAAACAAACTATAAAGAATACAACATACAAATAAGATCAGGCAATCCAAAGGACCATCATCAATTTACTCCAGAAAATGCTGAAATATTAAACCAGTTCCACAAACATCTCATCCTTCAAAATACTTCAACATCAAAGACAAAATACTATTTCAGAGCATCTACACTTCTAAAAATCTGATAAACCACAAAGTTCTTAGTAAAAAAAAACCCCCTCCACCTGATCCTTCTCTTTATAGCAAAAAAAGCTTCAAAATTTCATCAAGATTCGTACTTTATCCGAGCATCGATCAACAAACATATTACAAGCGCCCGCAAGCATATAAATAAGCTCACTTACAAGGATCGGGCAACGACCTCGAACCAAAAATCACCAAATTAGGGTAATATTTTCTCAAAAACAAAAAAATCCCAAAACAAAACTAAGAAATCGAAGGTGCAGAATTACAGTTCAAGAATTAGAGGCCTGTATCGCGATTATCCTTTGATTGATTGATTGCGGGAGGAGCTCAATTTCATCCAAGCGCAGAGATTGGTTACGTGAAACCCACGAGATAGCGTCCGACGAAAGTGGGTTGAAAATAGCTAAAAGGTTTACATATGAGATTTCTTTATATACCCATTTCTCTGCAAATACTGATTGAGGAGACAAACGAGGACATTTCCCCAAACAGACCGCCAACGAAGTCCGTATAATGACTAATCACTAATATGCCCCTGCATGGTTTGGGCTTGTGCGGCCCAATTAGGGCAGATATTGGGCTTTAATAAAGCCCAATGGCCCACTTCTTTATGTCTCCATCAAATATTCCAGTAGAAGCAATAAAGTCATAAAGCGTTAACTGTGACCACATGTTCTAGTTTTGTTCTCTTTGGACTTTGATACATTTAACTTTGGGGGTCTTTGTAATTACGTAAAAGTATTTTTAAACAAAATTATGTACGTTGAAAAACTAAGAGGACACCACGCTCTGACCGTGGCGTTGAATAATAGCGTAGACCCCCAGACAAATATTGCCGCACAGTCTCTCCCAATTCTTCTGACAGTGCCTACGTTTCTCTCTCTCGCTCTACCTGTACGCGCTCTCGCGCTTGCTATGTGAATTCCTCTACATACTCAGAATTATACGTGTTTGTGTCTGAAGTGTCTGTAGATCTGGATCGAAAGCGGAGTCCGTCGGAGGCGGTGGAGCCGCCGTCGATGGAGAAGGCGGATGAACCGAGTTGTTCCACGAGTTCGGAGGAAGTTTCCGTCAAGTGCGAGGAAGATGCTCCGGGATTTATCGCTATTCCAGTTGATAGTAGCAGCACGGCAGCAGGTTCTCCTACTCCTGTCTCCAATGGCGGTGGAAGCGACTTATCTGGTGAGTTACGGTTTTCGGTTTGGGAATTAAGTTGATGAAATTGTAGGTTGAGGAATTGAAGTTCGGAATCGTGAATTTTTAGTTCTTTTATACCTGGATTTTGATGTTGAGGCTACTATCGCATTCTGCTTGTTAGTTAATACGGTCAAATTGGATGAAGTGGTTAATTTTGGGAGGTTGTTGTTTATATTGGAAGGTAATGCGGAGGCGATTATCCCTAGAGTAAATACTATGCCGACGGAAATTCTGAATTCTGAGAAGGTTGCTCTGTCTTCGGATTTGGAAAGATCAAAAACCGAGAGGCAAAAACATAACAAAAAACTTGCGGAAGAGGCTGCTCAGATTTTTGATGACCGAATTCCTGTACAGGAGAAGGTAATTCATGATTTGTGTGTGATTCTCGGTTATTTCATTGTATTAACTGCCTGGTGTATTGCACATTAATTTTCGAAAACTTCGCGCTATTTGATGAATAAGTCATCAAATGTTCATCTGTACTACTTATAGTTTCTCATAAATCCCCATTTTAACTTATAATAATAACTTCTATTTGAATAAGGATTGTTTCTTCTATAAATTTGTTTGTATGACATACAATTTCTTATTTAGATGCCTTTTTTATAATTTAGTATTTAATGGAATATGCCAACCAGTCACCTCTTCATAATGCACTGACGCATCTTGTAGTCTAATTGTTTAGATGCTAGACTATTAATTTCTTGATTCTATTGACTTTCAGTGGAATGCCACTTGGCAGAAATTCTTGCTGTACACAGAATCGATTTACTTATATTTGCATGCTTAGATTTTTATTAATTTGGTAAAAAAGCTCAGCTCAAGTTTTTGAGTAGAAAGATGCCTGGTTTTTAGTTAAATACTTAAAATACTGCAGCTCAAATTGCTGAACAGAATTGCTACAGTTAAAGATGATGGAAGTGTAGAATTTGAAGTTCCTGGAGATATTGAACCTCCTACCCTCGGAGTGGGTTCAGGCAATGTATATAATGAAGCTGATCGAGAGCCCCTTGATGCAGCAGAACTTCATGATATTCCTCCATTACAAATTGTAATGCTTATAGTTGGAACTCGTGGAGATGTGCAGCCATTTGTGGCAATTGGAAAGCGACTACAGGTATTTGAGTATATAATTGCATTAGGCGCAATGGTATATGCCTTACTTGTACTATTACTTTTAGAAGACGTTATCTTAATTAAGTAAAGGCAAGACAAAGGTGCACCAGTTACTTTGCTCTCGAGAAAGAAATTATCATTTTTTTGATAAGGGATCACCATTACAGCAGTACAGTTGAAACTTCTCATTGAATTGTTTATGAAGTTGTTGATGTAGATGCTTGGGTGCAGGACTATGGCCATCGTGTTAGACTGGCAACTCATTCAAATTTCAAAGAGTTTGTCCTTTCATCTGGGTTGGAATTCTATCCCCTTGGTGGTGATCCAAAAGTTCTTGCCGGGTGTATGTTACTAATGCTTATGTTTTAGTTTGAGTTCTTGTGCTTGTTTGGAGTCTTAACGGTTATGGTTTGTCAAAATTTGTGGAATTTTGTCAAAAATATGCTGCTTGTGGTCTATGTATTGGTTGCATGTAGTCACAACAAAGTGATGACTCCATATTTCTTCTCTGCAGACATGGTTAAGAACAAAGGGTTCTTGCCTTCAGGACCTTCTGAAATACCAATACAAAGGAACCAAATAAAGGAAATAATATTTTCACTACTTCCAGCATGCAAAGAGCCTGACATCGACTCCAGCATTCCTTTCAAAGCAGATGCGATTATTGCTAATCCTCCTGCATATGGTAAGGCTCTGTATCTACAAATTCTCTTCCCCTTTTTTGCTGCTCGAAAATAGGCATTTTCCAATTTTTGTTTACATGGTTGCTTATTTGCAAATTAATATATAATAGATGTCCCCTCCTTGTATCCTCAATCTTCTAAATAATGTGGTGCCCCATGTTGTGATTGAGTGCTTGCATTCTGTGCTTTTAGTGCAATCGTTGTCTTATAATTGCTATTGAAAGACCATCTAGTCCTCTGAAAAACTAACCAGCTTCATATCTTTTGCGAAGACAAGATTCAGATTATGACGCTTCTGATATGCTGGGTTCTGACTGTCTCATGCAAAGTATCCTATCTTAATTATCTTTTAGTTAGTGTTTTATCTGCTAACCTGGAGATAACTGCAGGGCACACACATGTTGCTGAGGCACTAAAAATTCCAATTCATATATTTTTCACAATGCCATGGACGTAAGTCTTACCCTAATCATTTTAAGATAATATTTGGTTTAGGAGAGAAACAAAATCTGGTAGATCTCTTAACAAATCCTTTCTAAATTATAGTGTTTTTTTCCAGGCCAACCAGCGAATTCCCCCATCCGTTATCTCGTGTTAAGCAACCAGCTGGATATAGAGTGCGTTCGAAGAATCCTTTTATTTATTACTTGCAGTTGGTCTTTCTACAAAAAGTTGACATGATTGTGTTTCTGCCTGCATGACATCTTTTTCTTGAATGATTTTACAGTTATCATACCAGATTGTTGATTCCTTGATTTGGCTGGGAATAAGAGACATGATTAATGATCTTAGGAAAAAAAAGCTGAAGCTACGACCAGTCACTTACTTGAGCGGGTCACGAGGGTCTGACTCAGATATTCCACATGGTTATATTTGGAGTCCTCATCTTGTTCCTAAACCAAAAGGTGTTCATTTTGTTAATAATATATAGGTTTTGAATTATATATTTCTTGTGCCAGCAAATAATGCATATTTCATGTTTAGACAATGATACTGAAAGTTTTAATTATCATGAACTTCTTTTACTGGTTCTCAGTTCTGTTTCGTAGTTAAAGAGTGATATTAATCGCATGTCTATGTTCTTAGTTGCTAATGGAGCTTTGTAGCCATATCCTCTTGCAGATTGGGGACCCAAGGTTGATGTCGTTGGATTTTGCTTCCTTGATCTTGCATCAAACTATGAACCACCTGAGTCACTTGTAAACTGGCTTAAAGCTGGTCCAAAGCCGATCTATATTGGGTTTGGCAGTCTGGTCAGTCTTGAGCTCTTTATTCCAACAACTATTTATTTTAGTATTCTTGACTTAGTTCTTTGACTCAACATCTGTTTTTCCTGGAGAAAGGAAAGTTAAGTCTCTACTCTCTAACTTTTCCTTGTTTGTTCTATCTCAGCCTGTTCAAGAGCCTCAGAAAATGACACAAATAATTGTTGAAGCTTTGGAAATAACTAAGCAGAGGGGCATTATTAACAAAGGATGGGGTGGCCTTGGCGACTGTGAGCTCCCTTCAATGATCTCTTCAACTATTTACTCTTTGTTCCCATTCATACACTTCAATTTTGGCTCACTCAGAAGCTAATGATCCTTGGCAGTGGCAGAAGAAAAGGACTTTGTATATCTGTTGGACAACTGTCCTCATGATTGGCTTTTCTTGCAATGTGCTGCTGTGGTGAGTTGTTTATTTTCACTTCATGTCATCTTGATCTTTTACTTATGAAAGTAACACTCTCTTCTGTTACGTTGATATGAGTTTATACTAGCGATATCCTGATTAAGTACTATCATTTAGTGTTACACTTTCAGTTTTCTGATAGCTCTCTCCTCCCACCAGGTTTCCTTTTCCTTATTTACCCTCTCCTCGATCACTGTATTTTGGTGAAGGCTCGCTTAAAGCTCTCCTGATCTTCAAATCCGTTATGAATAACTTGCTATTTGCTAATGCAGAAGAGAGATGATGATTTTATATTCTTTAAATGTGTTTATATCCTTTTGAGGCCTAATGCAATTTTTTTTTTTTTTTTTTTAAATTGATTTCAGGTGCACCATGGGGGTGCAGGAACAACAGCTGCTGGTCTTAAAGCTGCGGTATTGATTTACATGATTTGGCAATCTGTTCATTTGACTTTTTTCTTGACTTGTTTGATTTACCTTTTTCTCTTCCTTTTTTTTGCTATGAAGTGCCCGACAACTGTGATCCCATTCTTTGCTGACCAGCCCTTTTGGGGAGATAGAGTTCATGCTAGAGGTGTAGGTCCTCCACCAATTCCAGTAGATGAATTTGCACTTCCAAAGTTGGTTGATGCAATTAACTTTATGCTAGACCCAAAGGTAGTTTTCGAATTCCCTAGTATGTAACTGAACCTAAAAACTTCAATATACTATACATCATACATGACGAAAAAGAAAATTTAAGATCCCCAGGCATCTTTTTCTTTTTACGGAAAAATATTGGTAAAACTGATCTTTGCTTGAATATAGCCAAAAGAACCACGTGTACAGACGATGGTAAGCATACTTATGGGGCAACTGAATGTCTGTTCATTTTCAGTCACTTCTTCAATTGAAAATATCTGGATTCCGCTCATTTTCAGCCGAAATACAAATCATTTTCATTTTCATAATGGGATTTACATTCGTCCGGATGTTATTAGATTGACCTGGCATTAACAAATATTAATTGTGAATTTACGAAGATAAATGACTCAACATGCAGGTGAAGGAGCGTGCAGTTGAACTTGCAAAGGCAATGGAGAATGAAGATGGGGTAGCAGGAGCTGTGAATGCATTCTTTAAACATTTTCCTCGTGAAAAACTCGAGTCTGATACAGAACCTGCACCGTCAAAACTTTTCTCTATTAGGAGATGCTTCGGCTGTTCCTAGTCGTGTAGCATAATATTCGCCCCTCCCATAATTCGCATCCGTCAAAATCATATTAGTGTGATACTCGAGCAATATTTTGTCAATGATTTACTGTAAATGGTTCCAGCCCGGATGCTTGATATGCATGTTCATGGTAGTATATAGAGAGTTGCACAAATATTTAATTGTGTCTGAAACTAATGCCCTAAAGCTTCCTGCTGCTAGAGTGTGATGTCTTTGTTTTTCTGTCAAATGGGCAATGGACTCTGTTGAGTGTTGTATATGTGCGAGATAGAATATGGAACTATGTATGATTTGAATCGCCTTTCTGAGGAACAGATCGTGTATAGATTCAGGTTTGAATGGTGAACTACGGAATGCAGTTAGTAGATCTAGATAATTTTGAGTAAATAATGCCCCGTTATACGTTCCCTGAAGTTATGATTGTGTTGTGAACCACGCTGAATTTGAGAGTGAAACTGTATGTTATAGCCTGTGATGCATGAATATTTTAAAACTCTCATTTTATCGTGTCATATCTATTAGACAGTTAAACACAAGGTAAATTTAGAAGAAGTCGGTGTGTCGTGTCTGTAATGACGTCTCTATATCCTTACGATAGCGCATATAGTCAGGTTTACGCAATCTTAAAAATATGAATTGCGATAGGAATTGGGGGGGATTCTATTAAAAAGACCTTTTAAGTTTCTATTAAATTAAATGACCCTCAAGTTTCAAGTTGCTTAATAGATAACCCTTTAAATAGTTATCACCAATAATTACTTTTAGATCTTTTATTTTGATCCCCAAATTTTGACATATTACAAATATGACCCAAAATTTCTCTCTCTCTCTCTCTCTCTCTCTCTCTCTCCTGCGACGGTCGAAGCCCTCTTCTTCACGATACCTCTGTTCTTGCTTTTTCTTCCAGAAATTTTCTCCTCTCTTCACTTCTCTAGGGATTGATTGTTCATCCAAACACCTTTTTATTCAAGAATCAAGATTGTTTATAAGAAAAAGTGGTCCAAGAACTCAACTTGATATCTTGGAAGAAATCTTGTGAAAAAGTACATTCAAGGTAAGAATATTTGGATTTCTATCATTGAGTGAGGTGCTTGATGAAATTCAATTTGGGCTGACGAGGTGTTTGATAAAATTCCTGCTCCAAACCCATAGCTTGTGGGGGATGTCTCTCTATATGGACAGTGGAAGCAATGATATTTGGATTATGAAGGATTATGGTGTGACAGAAGCTTGGACTAAATTCATATCCAAGCTGACTATGGAAGGAATTTAGTTAAGCCCTTGTGTTTTCTTGTAATGATAAAATTTTGTTTGTGATTAAAGGGGAAACCTTGGAGGTTTACTATATTTTTTTGGGGAGAGAAGGGCAAACTTTGGTGGTTTACAGTGTCAATGATGGTAGTTCGAGGGACATGGTTGTTCATGGGATTTCAACTAGTTTTACAGATGAATGTACCTTTGTTGAGAGCCTCGTCTCACCTGTGCAATAGAGTAATCATGTTGGCCCTCGTTTTAGAATTTGTATAAGAAATCTTGAGACAATTATTGGTCGAAAATGCATGATCTTTTTTCCTTCTGAACAATTATTACTATCTTAATGAAAATTATGTCATTAATAATGTTTTAGTAACCAAGAGAGCTACTTGTTGAAAAACTTTGTTTGCATCTTTTGTTACAATGTGTAATATCGTTTATTCGTACATACTTGTTTATTCACAAAATATATGTTTGTACAAAGTGAAAAATGCGTATTGAAAAATTGGGTTGCTCAACTGAAAAAAGCGATCGCTTATTTTCTTTGCAATCGCTTTTTCCAGGAGTTTGTTTGGACAACTGAAAAAGTGATTTCAAATTAAATAAGCGATCGCTTTTTTGGGAGTTATATTTAAATCGTTTTTTATCACATTAAAAAAAGCGATCGCTTATTTACTTTGAAATCGCTTTTTCCAAGAGTTTGACTTGGACAACTGAAAAAACGATTTCAAAATAAATAAGCGATCGCTTTTTTGGGCGTTAGATTTAAATCGCTTTTTATCACCTTAAAAAAAGCGACCGCTTATTTACTTTGAAATCGCTTTTTCCAAGAGTTTGACTTGGACAACTGAAAAAACGATTTCAAAATAAATAAGCGATCGCTTTTTTGGGCGTTAGATTTAAATCGCTTTTTATCACCTTAAAAAAAACGATCGCTTATTTACTTTGAAATCACTTTTTCCAAGAGTTTGACTTGGACAACTGAACAAGCGATTTCAAAGTAAGTAAGCGATCGCTCTTTTAGAAGTTAGATAAATATCGTCTTAAAAAAAGGCAATCGCTTAAATTGATTCTCGTGTTGTAACTTTTTTTTTTTTAACTAAGTCGTTTAAGCGACGAACCTAGTCGTTTAAAAATCCCCATGTTTTAACTAGTATTTTTAACTAAACGCTTAAGCGACGAACCAAATCGCTTAAATGGATACTCTTGTTGTAAGTAAATCGCTTAAGAGATAAACCTAATCGCTTAAACGATTAAAGTCGATATCTTAGAGAAATAATTTTTTTATGTTATAATATGAATAAATCGAGTGAATTTTTAATATTTTAATGGAAATTGTGCCATTAATCATGTTTTAGTAACCAAGAGGGCCACTTGTTGAAATATTTTGTTTCACGGGTTACTCAATCACTAAGTGATTACAAAAAAAATATCGTGTGTATTAAAACTCAAAATAATTGTTAATCCATGTAATTTAAAATTACATAAATTATATTTAATTGATGAAAGAACAATCGTTAATGCTAAGTTTACATTAAATAACACATATTTTTTGTTAGCATGTGCACATCTTTCATATTTAATTGTAATTCCAACCGATTGGGACATCGCTTAAGTGATTCCTTGAATTTTCAGCTAAATCGCTTAAGCGACGAGCACAATCGCTTAAATTTTTTGTATTTTCTTGAACTATATATATATATATATATGTGAAAATTGGCCAACACTTATGAATTCTTTGTATTTTTAACTAAATCGCTTAAGCGATAAACCCAATCGCTTAAAGGATTTCTTGTATTTTAACTAAATCGCTTAAGCGACAAAGCCAATCGCTTAACGATTAAAGTCAATATCTTAGAAATTTAATATTTCTAAGTAATAATAAGTATAAATCAAGTGACTTGTTACTATTTTAATGAAAATTGTGCCATTCATTATATTTTAGTAATCAAGATGGCAAATTGTTGAAAAACTTTGTTTTCGGGGACACTCAATCACCAAGTGAACGTAAAAACATGAAACAGTACAGGACCGACCTAGTATGCAGATATTGTCCCGCCACTGGCTTCCCCAGGCACGGGTTTTGTTCCTCCCAGTGGGTTGGGCCACTGGGAAAACGCGTCTGCAAGGAAAGGTTTCCATCCCCCCTTATAAGGAGGACTTCGTTCTCCTTCCCAACCGATGTGGGATGGGCACACATCCACCACCCCTTTGGAGCAGCTCAGCGTCCTCGCTGAGGACCTGACACATCAGCTTCCTGGCACCGGCTCTGATACCATTTGAAATAGTACAGGACCGACCCAGTATGCAGATATTGTCCCGCCACTAGCTTCCCCAGGCACGGGTTTTGTTCCTCCCAGTGGGTTGGGCCACTGGGAAAACGCATCTGCAAGGAAAGGTTTCCATCCCCCCTTATAAGGAGGACTTCGTTCTCCTTCCCAACCGATGTGGGATGGGCACACATCTTTGAAACAGTAAAGGACCGACCCAGTATGCAGATATTGTCCCGCCACTGGCTTCCCCAGGCACGGGTTTTGTTCCCCCCAGTGGGTTGGGCCACTGGGAAAACGCGTCTGCAAGGAAAGAAGGATTCATGGAGTTCGACATGTAAGAGCGAAAAATTTTAAGGGGGAGAGCACGACTGAGACGTGAATTGGAGGAAGGGAGTGTTGCTCGAATGAATATGTTAGGAGTAATGACAGGGATGCAAATTAAGGAGAATCTGGAAGTCCTAAGGGTGGTGATTAGGAATGAATAAGACGGCGGTTATGGTTAAGCTGGTAAGAGAGAAGCTACCTATGGAATTCTGAGCTGGAGGTGATGGAATCATAAGAGAGTTTCTAGGAACTTTTAAATTAGAATCAACAAGGGAAAACTGAATCAAGATATCATATAAGGGGATGGTGTCGATCAAGATTTATTCTATGAAGTATGAAGGGGTCCAAGACAATATTATCGAGCTATTAGTTATATCAACGATAATCCAGAAGAAAGCTTAAGAAGGGATCAAACAGAAAAGGATGATAATAGGAAGATTACATCAAGCTTCAAGAATCATCAAGAACCTTCTTTCTTCGGTTAAAGAAATATGGGACCAGTTATCGAAAATAACATTGAGGGGGTCAAAAGAGAATGAATGGACAATTGGAACGGAAGGTGGGAAAAGACTTGTGTTGGGAGAGACTATAAGAACAAACGCCGTAAGTTTGGGATCGAATTACCAAGTTCGCCCAGAGTGGATATCCTCGGGACTATGTTGGGCAACGATTTGGATAAGGATTGAAGAAGTTGGGTAGCAGTACAAGTTAGAAAGGATCTAAGGATATAATCCTTAAGGAATTCATCAATCGTTTCACCGGGGAACCCTGAAGAGGTTCAAGACAAGTTGGGCACCGAGTTACATTCAGGACAGATCATACCTTGGACAACGACAACTCACAAATCTGAATTTTTGCAACTACGGTGAACGGTACTTATAGCATTCATGATACATGCATCCATGCAAATTTAACTTTTATAATTTTTATGTTAGGTTCTTTGATCTGTAATGTGTTAAATTACTTGGAGTAATTGAATATCAATGTGGGCGACGTTTATTACTTGCTTTGGGTGACTTCCGTGGTTTTAAATTTGGTGTTGCGTGAGTTGCTTGGGAGTATTGGAGACTTCCTTGTTTTATTTTCGATTGAGAGACGGGGTGGTCTCTTTGTTTGTAAGAGACGGGGATTCTCTTATTTTTGTTTGAGAGACGGGGCTCTCTCCTTGTTGTTTGCGAGAGACGGGGTTCTCTCATTGCTGCTCGAGAGACGGGGCTCTCTCCTTGTTGTTTGTGAGAGACGGGGAATCTCTCATTGTTTGTTTTCAGGCGTGTTGTGAATCCGAGAACGGATTCTTTTTAAGGGGGAGAGATTGTAACGCCCCAGTTTTCAGTTTAAAATAATGTGGCGTATTTGTTTATAAATTGCGCAAATTAATTATTTAATTATATGATTAATCGTTTATAAATGTTTATATTTGATTTAAACTATAAACTATTGTTACTTTAATTTAATTCATTCTATTTCAACTTGATAATTAGTGTTTAATTTCCTAATTAAGGTTTCATGTTACCTTAACTATTTCGGTAATTTCGTTAATTAATTTCAACATGTTATTAGTTGGTTTTAATGTAATTAATATGGAATTTAAGTTTTAGTAATTCATTTATAACAATATGAATTCGTTCATGGCATGAGCGTTCTATTTGTGCTTCGTTCATATATGTAATGATTTCGGATTGGTATGGAAATTTAGTATGTCATAAATATGTGTGTTATGAACATGCCTATATGCTCGGTTTATGTTTTCGGATTCATTTGACGCGTTAACGAATTTAATTTTGATTGTGGAACCAAATCGGGGGCTAACGAGCAATTAGCGCACCCTTGGTTCCGTACGTGATATCTTGAGCTCGGGAATTCGGATTCGAATTCCGACACCTCCGTTGCCTTCGTATCGACGATTCGGAGACAATGGAACAAGCCTCGTACCTTTTTGAAATCATTAAGACCTCCGAAATCCAACCGTAACGAGCAACCCATGCAAGAAGAGCTTCTTTTGTTGACTAGTCTTCATGGTGGGCCCTATAACACCTCTAACCTAACCATACCTTAAACCATGACTTATGTACCTTGAGTTAAGCTCTTTCTTCTCCCTTTTACCTCTGAAAACCGAGCCAAATATCTCCATTTCCAGCTGCAACTGAAACGAGAGAGAGAAGAAGAAGAGAAGAGAGAAACCCTTGGCCATTTTTGTGGTTTTGGAGCTCAAACCACCACCTTTCTTTCCCAAATCTTTAAGGTATGAATATTTATGTCTTATCTACTCTATTATGCTTGATTTCATCTACTTAAATCATGTTTTGGATCAGATTTGATTAGGGTTTGAATGATGAGTTTGGTATGAACTTTTAGGGATTTTTGTTCTTGTGACCTATTTACTTGTGTAGCTGATTTCCTTGCTTGTAAATGATTATATGAACTTGTTTCTTGACCCATTTCTTTCCTAACTGATATTATATGATATTAGGAGGATTTTATCTCTTGACCCTTTTGTGAAATTATGAGATATGGAGCTCCAAACTTGATGATCAAACTGATTCCCCTGTTTTTCGAACTGCTGTGTGAATTTTGCCTTGTAGCTTGACCAAATGATCTTCTTTTCGTGTGAAATTGCATGGAGTTGATGTACACTCATTGTTCTATATGTTAGAATTCATGTTTTAATTATTTGGATCCATCTTAAGTCCCAAAACCGAAATACATGGCCTGTTCTTATGCATGATCTACGACAGACTTGTTGCTGTTGCAATTGTGTGGTTGTTGGTCACCCTAATGTGCTTTAATTTGGGCCATTTTGCATATATATGATGTATATTAGTTGTTTAGTATGTTATCATGCATTCCCCAAAGTTTCAGATCCAAATTCAAGCCCTAAGTACTTGATCAAGGCATGATAGAATCATTAGGGCTCATATGTGCGATTTTGGCGACCCAGTTTTGTTGCATGGTTTCGATAATCTTAACGTGTGATTTAGCTTTTTCACTCTAAATGAAAAATGTTCATAACATGCCAAATATATTGTATATTAAGTTTCATAGCATTTGGAGTTGATTTGGTATACTTTTGGATTGATTTGGTATGAGATCAGTTTTGCCGGAAATCTCTGTGAACGCCTCAAGTTCTGTACCGTGACACCCCCGTGTCTCATTTACACATAAGAGTGAGACACGGGCGTGTCACACCTTCTGGGTTGCTCTGTACTGAGCCACGGTCGTGGCTCAGTTGGGCTAGGGTTGGTGACACCCCCGTGTCCCTTCCCTTGCGCAGTCCTCGTTGCTTCCTTTTCGGTTTTTGATTCGTTTCACCTCTTGAATGACTTTATCTCCTTTTGTGTTGAACTATGAACTTGTTTTGCTATATGTTGGGAGCATTATGGTTTAATTTCATGGCATTTGGATGAGTTGTAGGCATGATTTTTCTTAATGCCGTTTATGTGTGTTTATATGTCGTTTATGAATCGCGTAACTCATTTTCTATTTCATATGCTTCCTTCTTCAGACCTTGGAAATATGCTATCTTATGTAATATGAAGTATGTGGTAGCATTATGGGAGAGCTTGAGTATGTTCTATGCTCCTATTTGAATTCTTGAATTAATTTGATTGGAGATATGAATTGATAAATTTGAATGAAATGAATGAATGAGTGAATGACTTGGATATATGAGTTAAATGCCTTAATAATGCACATGAACATTTTCATGACATGATATCATGTGTGAGCATTGTCGTGCGTCATATATGGTTCATTAAGAGTCTTGAGTCTCACGAACACGTCTTGTGGTCTTTTGTACAGTTTGTCTCCAGGGTGGAGAGCTTTTGATCGTTCAGGCACTTGGTGCTCGATCCTTGTTTCATCACGGTTCAGGTGAGGGTGGTTTTTGTTTTAGCTATGTAACAAACCCTACAACCCTTATGTGAAAAGCTTTGGCCAAACCTTATGATTATATATATATGATTTTCAAATGAAGTTATCGAGTAAATCCTTCTGAATTATGCGTATGAGCGTATATAAACTTAAAAATGGTTTTGTAATGAGGCTATGCTCCAAACCGTGTGTCTTCATGCTAGCTACGGAATAGGATGACACGGAGAGGTACGTATATAGCATATGCCGAATTACACGGTAAGGTATGATTTTTTTATAGTATGTATTGATCGAGTAAACCCTTTTCAAATGATTTATGAATTATGATATGTACTTATGAATTGACATGTTTTGGCGAGACACATTTATGATTTATGATTGAACGGGCCCCGGGGCTTAGTATATGTGGCTAACCGAGGAAGCAAGGGCTGACGGGGATCCCATATACTAGTCCCAACCAACTACGGTGATACCGGCCCTCGCTAGGAGGTTTAGCGGGGAATGGGAGTTGAGTGCCCTTGGGGGAGTCATGAAACCCCATTGGCCCATGATTGAGGTGGTCGGGTCTTGCAAGCCCGTCCACCACCCGGAGGAAGAAGGTTGGAACTGATTTATGATTTATGTTATGTTATGTTATGTTATGTTTATGCACCGTGCGGGAAGGCCGGGACACGGATTGCCCAAACGAATATATTTATGATATGATTTATGGTCCGCATGTATTATGATATATTGCATGGTCGCCTAATCAATATATTATTGATATTTGTCGTACACGGTCGGAGTTTGGTTGGAGATTGTGCACGCTCACTCGCCGAGCCTTATATTTATGTATGATTTATGAATGTAATGAATTAATATGATTAGTCGTAAAATCCGAGCATTGATTAATCATTCTCTTGCCCTTTTAGGGAACTAATTTCAAACAAAACCTTGTTCGGAATTTATGATTTGCATGTGCATGTTTCTATATATGTGTATCGCTCCTGCTCACTCAGTCTTCTAGAGACTGACCCTCTCCCTCCCCAATCTTTTAGTGTGCAGGTTTGATCTTTGGAGTTTCGGGCTAGGCGGAGGTGTTGGAGTTTTTAAGTTGGTCGAGTTAGGTTAGGAGAGTCTTTGCACTCACTCATGTATTGGATTTATGTCTGTATCGATTCTATGGTATCATAAACTTGAATGTTTATGTAATTGTCATTGAATTGCTTTTACTGGGTTTTGTTATGTTTTAAAAAGAGGACTGAAGAGCCCAAATTCTACTTATGGTTTGTATGATTGAACTTTGGCTTTACTATGCATTATATTTTGTTGTATGGTTATCACCGCAGGGTCTAGCTCCGCCTGGCTTAGGAAGGTTTTTATGTTTGTCTCCCGTTCGCTATGGTTTGATACGGGTGCGAAGTTACTGTTTCGTTACTCGTGTTGAGCCATAGTGCGGGGAATGTGGTGCCCCATTGTGCGGGGTGCTACATCCTTAAGTGGTATCAGAGCCCGGTTGCAAAACCGGTGTTCTTGAGTCGTGTTTGAGTCAGTTAGGTCGCACGGCATAGGAACAACTTGTTAATGTGTACATTGCATCGTTTTGGCATGAATATTTGATACTAATTGTTGGAAATTGCTCAATACATGTATACCTTCTACTCTTTCATTTAGTTGCTTTAAATGTTGTATTTCGTATTCTATGTGCATTGATTTATTTAACTACGACCGACCCAGTATGCAGATATTGTCCCGCCACTGGCTTCCCCAGGCACGGGTTTTGTTCCCCCCAGTGGGTTGGGCCACTGGGAAAACGCGTCTGCAAGGAAAGGTTTCCATCCCCCCTTATAAGGAGGACTTCGTTCTCCTTCCCAACTGATGTGGGATGGGCACACATCCACCACCCCTTTGGAGCAGCTCAGCGTCCTCGCTGAGGACCTGACACATCAGATTCCTGGCACCGGCTCTGATACCATTTGAAACAGTACAGGACCGACCCAGTATGCAGATATTGTCCCGCCACTGGCTTCCCCAGGCACGGGTTTTGTTCCCCCCAGTGGGTTGGGCCACTGGGAAAACGCGTCTGCAAGGAAAGGTTTCCATCCCCCCTTATAAGGAGGACTTCGTTCTCCTTCCCAACCGATGTGGGAGAGAACGAAGTCCTCCTTATAAGGGGGGATGGAAACCTTTCCTTGCAGACGCGTTTTCCCAGTGGCCCAACCCACTGGAGGGAACAAAACCCGTGCCTGGGGAAGCCAGTGGCGGGACAATATCTGCATACTGGGTCCGTCCTGTACTGTTTCAAATGGTATCAGAGCCGGTGCCAGGAAGCTGATGTGTCAGGTCCTCAGCGAGGACGCTGAGCTGCTCCAAAGGGGTGGTGGATGTGTGCCCATCCCACATCGGTTGGGAAGGAGAACGAAGTCCTCCTTATAAGGGGGGATGGAAACCTTTCCTTGCAGACGCGTTTTCCCAGTGGCCCAACCCACTGGAGGGAACAAAACCCGTGCCTGGGGAAGCCAGTAGCGGGACAATATCTGCATACTGGGTCGGTCCTGTACTGTTTCAAATTACCATTTGAAACAGTACAGGACCGACCCAGTATGCAGATATTGTCTTCATATCCTATGAATCACAGCTCATTTTGCATAATTGAAAATTTGGGGCGTTACAATCACCCCTCCTTAAAAGGACCTGGTCCCCAGGTCCACTACTCGAACTACGAATTAAAACACAAAACGAGAGAACCCCGTCTCCCCGAACAATTAATGAGAAAACCCCGTTTCTCAACAAACAAGAGAGCAAATTTATTGATTGCATGAAAAGGAACAAGTAATTAATATTGACCGTTGTATTCTCGGGCGAAGCTATATTGATATTGAACTCCTATATTTATATTTTACAAACCTTTACCCGGGAATATAACTTTCATGTTATCTGCGCTTATATATTATTATGGCCCTCGCTCAGTCTCGTGGAGACTGACACCTCACTTTTCAGTTTTTCAGGTGGTGTGCTAGGCGGGAGTCAGAGTTGTGTCTTGTCTTTTCTTTCGAGTCTTGTTCCAGTCTCATCACTTACATTCACTGCATATTGTATTTTAATTACCGTATTGAGCTTGCTATTGAATTAGTATGGTATTTACTGAATTAATTGAAATCGGGACAGGTTTCTAGGGCTTTAGTTGAACCCGTTTTATGATATTGTATTGAATTGATCCGGGACGGGTTAGGACAGGTGTATTATCTTAGTGGAACCCGTATTTAATTTCCTTAAACTTGCATTCATTTTATTGATATTGGTTGGATAATTGCTTTATTTCCGCACCTTGGTCATTATTGATTGTTTCAGGGTTAGATTCCGCCTAGCTAGGACTGTTTTTTTTTATTGTCTTCCGTTCGCTGTGAGTTTAGTTCATGTATGGACTAGCTATTTCATATGTGGACCGAACTCATAGTGCGGGGGATGTGGTGCTCACGTCACGGGGTGCTACATCTTTAGGTGGTATCAGAGCTACCAGGTTCAGAACCGGTGCTCTGGGTCGTGTTGTCTCGAGTATAGGTCGCACGGCATAGGAACTAATTGTCAATGTGTACATTGCATCATTCTTGAACACTGAATTGTGATTTTTTTTAAACTTTATTAGATTATTTGTTACACTTTGCATTGAATCCATTCTTTTGGTGTTAATTATGTGGCATGAGCATAGACTAATCGCATGCATCTATTTTCAAAATGAGCTGTGATTCATAGGATATGAAGACAATATCAAACCACGGCCAATCTTTACGACAACCACAGGCTACCACAAGCTCTTCTTTCTATCCCGGAAGCTGTAAGGAATGCCTTGGGGATTTCTACAGAAATTTAAGAGCCAAACCTTTTCTAAAATGAGGTTAGGGCTCGAGTGACAAAGTCCAGAATAAGAGGTCAGTTCGAAGGAGAAGTTTGCAAGCTCTACTATCGAGGGAGAATCGATGATGAGACGGGATTGGGGTGTGTAATGATTTGGTTTCACGAGATTAACGTGTTTGCTTACACTACGAAGATTTGTCAACCAGATTCCAAAGAAGAGAAATCTCGAAGATGTTTTAGATTCGAGGTTTCTATCAACGTGGAAACGATAAAGAAAGACAACGAACTATTCGAGGGAAATTATGTATTCGACTGTAAACAATTGGGGGGTTGAGCTCATACAACTATTCGAACTCATAAAGAATAAACCAGAGATGCTTTAATCAAAGGAACAACTATGGTAAGGACTGGGACAACAATTGGAGATTGATTTTTCAAGAGAAGTCAGGATACCAACTTCATGGGTGCTGAAGAATTTGGGTTCAAGAGATTTCAAACTCGGACTTGGGAGATCCATAAGTTAATACACGGGAACTTTGAAGATTTGGAAGACCGTGGGTAAAGAAGAGGTGAACAATTAATTCAAGACAAACCTACAATTTGAGAAACAAAGAAATATGCCAAGTTAAAGTTTACAACTACGGTGACAGGTTCTATGCATTCATAAGGACGTGCATCATACATCGCTTTAATTGTTTAAATTTCTCTATGTATATGCGCATCTCTAATTTGTATAATTATTCCGATGTGTTGCATCTTTAATTGTTTATAAGTGTGATAGTGCATTGGCACCCTAACCCGACATGCATTTTAGTGTTTACCTGATAGGAAACTCCCCACAGTACAGGACCGACCCAGTATGCAGATATTGTCCCGCCACTGGCTTCCCCAGGCACGGGTTTTGTTCCCCCCAATGGGTTGGGCCACTGGGTAAACGCGTCTGCAAGGAAAGGTTTCCATCCCCCTTATAAGGAGGATTTCGTTCTCCTTCCCAACCGATGTGGGATGGGCACACATCCACCACCCCTTTGGAGCAGCTCAGCGTCCTCGCTGAGGACCTGACACATCAGCTTCCTGGCACCGGCTCTGATACCATTTGAAACAGTACAGGACCGACCCAGTATGCAGATATTGTCCCGCCACTGGCTTCCCCAGGCACGGGTTTTGTTCCCCTAAGTGGGTTGGGCCACTGGGAAAACGCGTCTGCAAGGAAAGGTTTCCATCCCCCCTTATAAGGAGGATTTCGTTCTCCTTCCCAGATGTGTGCCCATCCCACATCGGTTGGGAAGGAGAACGAAGTCCTCCTTATAAGGGGGGATGGAAACCTTTCCTTGCAGACGCGTTTTCCCAGTGGCCCAACCCACTGGGGGGAACAAAACCCGTGCCTGGGGAAGCCAGTGGCGGGACAATATCTGCATACTGGGTCGGTCCTGTACTGTTTCAAATGGTATCAGAGCCGGTGCCAGGAAGCTGATGTGTCAGGTCCTCAGCGAGGACGCTGAGCTGCTCCAAAGGGGTGGTGGATGTGTGCCCATCCCACATCGGTTGGGAAGGAGAACGAAGTCCTCCTTATAAGGGGGGATGGAAACCTTTCCTTGCAGACGCGTTTTCCCAGTGGCCCAACCCACTGGGGGGAACAAAACCCGTGCCTGGGGAAGCCAGTGGCGGGACAATATCTGCATACTGGGTCGGTCCTGTACTGTTTCAAATGTAACGCCCCTACTTTTCGGACGTAAAGGTAGGACGTATGTGTTTACCTATTTGCGCGAATTAATTGTTTTTATGTGTTTTATATTTAATTTTATTATAATTGTTATTATTTTATTATATTATATTATATTATTTTATTTTAATATTATTCATTATATATATATATATTTCGTATATATATATATATATATATATATATATATATATATGTTTAATTATATTATTATTAATTTAATGATTATACTAATTATATGTTATGTTAATTAATCATGTTTTAATTAGTTAATTATATAAATATATATTTTTACGTAGAAAAATATATTTATGCATGAACCTTGATTTAATATAATTATGCATGAAAATCATAATTTATGCATGGGAATTATTTATGCATGGTTTTATTTCATTTTGCATGGGAATTTTAATTCATGCATGAATTACGTGAACTTTGAATTATAATTTTGCATGAAATTTTATGTATTTATGCATGAATTGTTTGGAATATGCATGTTGTTCATTTTGTGCATCGTTCTTGTATGAAATGATATCAAATTGCCACGAATTTGTAATATGTCGTACATATATGTGTTATGGACATGATTCTATGCTCAATTTATGTTTTCGAATTCATTTGATATGTTAATGGATTTAATTTGTTTCGAGGAACCAAAACGGGGGCTAACGAGCACTTAGCGTACCCTTGGTTCCGAATTTAATATCTTGAGCTCGGGAACTCGGATTCGAGTTCCGTCAACTCCGCTGAACTCGTAACGAAAATTCGAGTTTAGTAAACTTAGTCTTACATTTTTCCTAAGTCATTTGAAACTCCGAAATCCAACCGAAAAACGAAACGGAGACCAACTTGACCTTGTTGCACTAAATCAGCCATATCTTGGCCAAACCATAACCAAATTAACCATGGTTTGATTCCTTTTAACCCTAACTCAACCATCTATCAGTACATATCAAGACCTAACCAAGATAACCCTCACACAATCCCCAAACATCAGCCAAAGCTACTGCTCTACAGTCCAGTCCCGAAACCCTTCATCCCTTGGAGATTTTGGAGCTCAAATCTCACCCAAACTTCAACCAATCATCAAGGTAAGCTTAGGGTTGTCTTGTATGATTAATTCTGAGCATTTTCATCTTTTCATTCATGAATTTGAGCATGGTTTCATCCATTCTGGGCATTTTTCCGAAAATAAAGGATTTTGGGCAAAATGTTGATCTTCTTCGTTTCTCAATGGTTTTGATTGATTCCAAGCCTGAGATTAATTGTTTTGACTTCCTAATAACATTTATGATCTTTGATTTCGTGGTTGTTGAGTTATTCATGAGATATCATTTATGAAAATTTTGAGAAAATCCCACATGTAGGTCACGTACGGTTGATGTCTTGGTTGATCACTTTTGGAACTGATTTACTTGCTGAGTTCATGATGTTTTGCTGCTTATTTGTTGGCCTTAACTGAGTGAATAGATGGAGAAGGATTGAATTGTTCTTGCCCTGTTTTTTCCTGCAGCTGTGCCCTGTTTTTTCACGCTGTTATGTTGCTGTAAAACTGCTGATTTCCTTCATACTTTTGCTGTCAGTTTTTTTGGTCTTTTAGCATGTATTCTTGTTGAAGTTGTTGCTGCATATTATACCTTGTTTTGTTGCTCGTATTGCCTGCTTTTCCTGCGTATTTGGCTGCCTTTTTCTTGCTCTGTTTCTGCGCATTTCTGCTGCTAACAGAGGCTGCTGCTGCTGCACGTCACGGGCGTGCCATTCCTGTTAGGAATAGTGCCCTAAAAAGCCGATTGTATATCCGCTTTGTGCTTTTCCTTATTGTAATCACAGACAATCTTTGAATGAAATAACGAATTAAGGCAACACTTCTTTATATGCTCTTGTTTGGTATGCGTTTACTTTAGCTGTGCATGTATGAGAACTCCCCTAATCCTGATGACTATAGGACTCTACCATTTAGGTGAAATGGTTCATGAAACGAGCCCTATATCACATAAGTCATGATTAGTAAAATACTCCAAGCCGATGAGTCCTACAGACAGTGGGAGTGTCAACCTGACTCCTCTAAGGCTTGCTTGTGGGATCACGCCCTTAAGAAGGACCACCTTGTTTCATGGAGGTGCAAAGTGTATAGTTGATACGTGCGTGATACATGAGGGTGCTTACTTTAATAAGTAAGTTCACTGAGGTGCCCCGTGTGAGAACATTCCTAAATGGGAAAGGAAGTTTCTATTTCAGGAAATTGAAACTTCCAGATTAGGAAATATCTCACGAGTCATTGATGTGATTAATTGATCCTTAGACTTGAGGTTCCTTGTCACTTTATGAGTTAACTCTGTAGTCTTAGGTATAAGCTTTAAAGGGTGTCGCCTTAGACAACTGATTCAAGGCTTATGCTGGGGCTGCACAAGTGATTCATGAAAGTGAATGAGAATCAAGAAAGGACCTACACTTGCATTTGCAAGGTGATCTCTTATTGTGTAAGTCATTCATATGCCATATGGAGTCCTTGGCCAAGGCAGTAGATCAAGACATCAAGAAAAGGGTTTCTTGGATTGAGATCAAATGGATATGAAATGCACTTAGCTTTAAGACCGGATTATTAGGGTTCTGATTATTCCCTTGCCCTAGATCTTGGTTGAGAGATAGTAAGTAGGAGGATTGTATCTCACATGATTCAATGACTTAAAGGTTCTGTCGAATCCGAACATTCCAATTCAGCTAGGGGTTAAACACCTGTTGCTAGACTATGGTCGTTTAATCTGTGGACTGATTAATTAATTAGTGAATTAATTAATTGGGGTCACTGCTAATTGAATTGAGAACCTAGAGGGTCACACACAACAACTTGGTTACATGAGTTGAGGCTTGAAAATGATTAAACGAGTTAATCGGACCAAGAGGGTTCCACACGTGTGAATTCACACGTGTGGATCACGTGAGTGACACGTGTCACTGTGACACGTGTCACACACGTGTATATATATATATATTATATATATATTAAATAATTAATTAGTTAATTATTTAATAGACTTTGGTTTAATTTTGAATTAAAAAGAAAGTCTAATTTTGGAGAAAATAATCTAGTTAATTAATTATGAATTAATTAATTAGATAAAATAAGTTATTTATTTTATAATAAATAAAGTATAAAATTATCCAAAAATAGTTTGGATATTTTTTAAGCTCTCTTCAAAGTTGACTAGAATTAGAATTCAAAGTCAAGGTTGAAAATACTTGATCCTCAAGTAATAGGAGAGAGGGACCAAAATCCTAGCCCATAAAGGACTAGGAATTTCGGCACTCCCTTGCCTATATATAGGGGAGCTCGAGCTCCCCTTTAGAGCTAATAGACAATTCTTGGTTCATGTGTTGAACACCTTCCTTTCTCCAAGATTTAATTAAACCCTAGGTTAAGCCCAAACACTAACTAGAGAACTAGCATCCTTACTAGTTAGATTGTGATCAAGTTGGTGGACTTTCTCTAGAGACTTCAAGTTAGAAGTTTGAAGATTCGAGCTTTACCAAGGAGAGGGGATCAAGCCGCGTGAAGAGCGTTCTTGGGTGGCTTGAAACGCTTCAAGAAAGAATAAAAGAAAAGTAAGTTTTTCTATCTTTACGAATTTGGTTACACGATTGCGAGTTCAAGGTCCTTTTGTTGGGAAAATTTTTTTAAATTCCGCTGCTTTCTGATTCTGTTTTCCAACAAGTGGTATCAGAGCCACCTCGTTAATCGTGTTTCTGATTCGTCTCAATTATTCTGAATTTGGTAGAAATTCTTAGGCTTAGATGCGAATTAGGTATTCATGAGTTCTTTTAGAAAGCCTGAAATACGAAACTGTAATTTTTCCTGAATTTCTGAAACTGTTTTCTTAAATTGTGATTTTGAAAACCGTTTTGATTGAAATATATTTAAATCGAATTTTAATTTTTGGATTGAACCGGGTTTTCGAGAAACCCAGAAATACGAAACGAACACGAAAAGCAACGAGCCTAGGCGTGCTAGCATGTCGCACGCCCAGGCCCGTCGCACCGCCCAGCTCCTCCCGCAACAGCGCGGGAGCCGTCCCGGGCGCGCCTAGGCGCGCCCGCCCAGTCCGTCCCGCAACCGCGCGGGACGCCTGCCCAGGCCATGCCGGACGCTGCTGCGCGCAGGCGCGCGCATGATGCACGCCCAGCGTGCGCACGCGAGCGGCTCATCCCGCCCGCTGTGCGCGCGGCTGGCGCGCGTCTGCGCGCGCGGCTGCGCGGCGGTGCCTCGCACGGCTGGGCCCTTTTTCCGGGGCTCGTTTTCGTGTTTTCGAGTTTCGTGTTTTTCGGTCCATAAAATCCCGATTTAATTTTATCCTTTTAAAATCAGTTTTGTTAAAATAAAATTATTTTAAAATTTTGATTAAATTGGGATTTTGAGAAATTAAAGCGATTTGGTTTTTGGAAAAATTATGAATATTATTTTCTGAAAATAATGAAAGAATAAAATTATTAATTTTGGAAATTAATTGGAATTTTATTAGTTTAATGTTTTTCGGGTTTTATTGAAAAGGCTCTTGAACAAGAATTGCATCTAAGTCGTGTTTTGAGTCATTAGGACTTGAAACGAGAATTTTAATTTATTGGCTAAATTTAAATTCTCGCAAAAGCATGTTAGGTGATCATGGGTTTAGATCTATGTATGGTTTTAATTTATGCACATGAATGGTTTCAATTGGGGTTGGAGCCCTATAGTTGCGTTTTTTCAATTGAGGTTGGAGCCTCACTTATGTGCGTACTGTTATGTGATTTATTATGTGGCTTTCCATATTACTGTTTTTGAGGCCGGGGTATGCCCCGTGTAATTGTCTAAGGCCAATATGAAGATTGAGCCTTATTACTTTATGTCTTTTTCTTTTTATTGTAATTTGAGAGTAGAGATAGGTGGTGAGGTTTTATTTTCATTTTGGAGACAATGCACCCATGGAGTAAGATGGACCACATTCAAGTAACAAGGAGGCCATAAGTGAAGACCCCTCAAAATGTTAGGGAGGGGAATCTCAATTGTTAAATGTAATAGAGATAGGGCTCGTATTTTGTTACCGCTTTCCCTTATGTGATTTGAACTGTTTATGTGGCATGTATGTTAGAACTTGTGATTGTGGAGTGGCTCCCACATATCACGCATAAGATAGGTAGAACCCATGATCATTACATGTTAGTATCATGCTAGGACATGTTATCTGTTTATGTGCTTGTTTGAAATGCATTTAAGTGTACTTGCATTAATCAAGACTAATAAAATTGGATAACATATATGTTGGTGAGGTCGAACCGGACAACTCTCCGGTTGATTCGAAAATTCCCATTAAATATTAAGCTAATTTCGAACAAATAGGTGTTTAATTCGAGATGCAAGTTTTGAATTAAATTCCTAGCATTCCATCAATAGGTTTTAAGTTTAGTAAGTAAAGCTAGTTATTGTCCGCGAGTCGTGGGATAGCTAGTGGAGCTTACTAGTTCTTAGTTACCTAATTGATCATTTTAAATGATCAATATTTCGTGGTCAATTTTGGCAAGGGCGATGTCCGCGAGTCGTGGGTCGTTCGAACTAAGTTTTGGTCATGATCTTATGATTGATGGGTCTAGCTTAACACCTAAGTAAATATGGATGTCGCACGAGTCGTGGGTCCATATTGAAAGATAGGTGATGCAAAAACAATTACTGAGAGTTCTAAAGGTGTTAGAATTGGTAAGTTGTACCTACCTAGGGTTCTTACTTAGAATGTCCGCGAGTCGTGGGTTCGAGGTAAAATGCCTAGGATCTTAGTACCCATTGGGAAACGTGTTCCTCTTAGATCTTTGGGAATTCTAGATCTTTGAAAAACAGTGGGAGCTACAATAGATTAAAGACCTTATCTTTTGTATATCGTTATAATTCAGCATGCTCACTAGTTCTCTGTTTCACCATTTAGGTCGTAGATTCTGTGATTCTCTACGTGTTTTGAAATGGCAACCAAAAACCCTCTTGTATCGATCCTCGAGTCAAACAAGTTGACTGGTCCCAACTATTCTGATTGGCTGAGGAATCTAAAAATCATTTTAGATTCTGAGAAGAGAACTTATGTTCTCTTCGAAGGGGAGCCTACTCCTGAAGGGGAGGCTCCCACTCGGGCCGAGCGGGACGCGATTCAGAAGTGGAAGGATGATAATCTCCAAGCCCGTTGCCTTATGTTGGCTAACATGTCTCCGGACTTGCAAAGACAACATGAGGCCATGGAATTTGCTTGGGAGATTTACGACCACTTAGAGCAACTTTACCGCCCTCATGAACGTGTTACAAGGTATAACACTTCAAAGGAATTATTCCACTTGAGAATGAGGGAAGGTTCAAGTGTCCATGAATATGGACTCAAGTTTCTTGCCCTTACTGAGAAACTTGCCTCCATGGACATGCCGCTGAAAGATGAGCTTTCAGTGGATCTGTTGCTAGCTTCGCTCCCACCATCATTCAACCCATTTGTCCTTAACTTCAACATGAATCATGCTGGTGCTACTGTAGCTGAGCTGATTAGTCAGCTTGTGACTGCTGAAAGCACGATCAAGAAGGACAATAAGGTTTTGATGGTGAATGCTCCATCTTCCTCTTCTGGGCCTTCTAAAGGTAAGGGCAAGAAAGCCCAAAAGAAGAAGAAGAAACCCCTTGGGCCCACTGGTGGCATTTCGAAGGGGAAGGCCCAAAAGAAGAAGCGTGATCAGAAAGAGGATGTTTGCTTCCATTGTGGCAAAGCGGGACATTGGAGGAGAAACTGCCCAGAGTACAAGGCTACTCTAAAGAAAGGTATCTTTCTCGTTGAAGTAAATCTTTCTATTAATTCTAGTTCTTGGGTACTTGATACCGGTTGTGGAACTCATATCTGTAATGATGTACAGATGCTAAGTGAAGTCCAACAACTCAAAGAAGGAGAATGTGTCTTGAAGATCGGCGATGGCTCAAACGTTGAAGCTCGAGCTTTAGGCACAATTAGATTAGATTTAGGTAGTTTTGAGTTAGTATTAAACAAAGTCCTTTATGTACCGAGCATTATTCGTAATATAATTTCAGTTCCAATATTAGATTGCGAAGGTTATGAAACTTATATTAAGAATGGTAAATACTTTATCAAACGGAACAACTCTTCCGTTCATATCGGTACTCTAAGTAATGGACTTTACCTAACTCAAAATATCAATATTATGAATATACAACGAGAAACAAAGCGTAAGAGAGATGACAAAGTTTCAGCTCCCTTATGGCACGCTAGATTAGGACACATTTCCAAGAACAGAATTAGCAAGATAAACACTTTAGGATCATTCTCTGAAAATGATCTCAAAGAGTTAACTTCTTGCGAATCCTGTCTCAAAGGAAAAATGTCCAAAGTTCCTTTTAAAGGAACTGTGGAACGTGCCTCTAAGGTTCTGGATTTGATCCATACTGATGTTTGTGGACCGCTTAGTGTAAGCACAAGAAACAATCATCAGTATTTCATAACCTTCACTGACGACTTTAGTCGGTATGGTTATGTATACTTAATGAAGTATAAATCTGAAGCTTTTGAGAAATTCTTAGAATTTCAAAAGGAGGTTGAGAACCAAACTGGTCACAAGATCAAAGCACTTCGATCTGATCGAGGAGGCGAATATCTTAGTGAAGAATTCCTTAATCATCTCAAGGATAATGGGATTATCTCTCAGTGGACTCCTCCGGGAACTCCTCAGCTTAATGGAGTTTCTGAGAGAAGGAATCGAACCCTACTTGATATGGTTCGTTCCATGATGAGTTTCACTGACTTACCGCCTTCTTTCTGGGGTTATGCCCTAGAAAGTGCAGCAAAGATTTTGAATCTTGTTCCCTCTAAGTCAGTCCCTAAAACGCCCTATGAAATGTGGCATGGTAAAATCCCTAGTTATTCTTACTTAAGAATTTGGGGTTGTCCTGCTTACGTGAAGAGGACAGTGGGAGATAAGTTAGAATCTCGTTCTAACTTATGCTACTTTGTAGGTTATCCTAAGGAATCCATAGGATACTACTTCTATGATCAATCTGAACAAAAGGTGTTTGTTTCCAGAAATGCCACTTTTCTTGAGGAACCGTTCCTTAAAGAAAAGAAAGGCAAGATCATAGAATTAGAAGAAGTACAAAGTGACCCCATACCACCCACTGAAGAAACGTCCCACTCTGATCAACTACAACCAATCACGAATTTCGATACACATGTAAATCCTCCTCTAAGGCGTTCTGAACGTACTCCTAGACAGCCGGAGAGATGGTATGGATTCTTCCATGAAATCTCTCAAAAGGATAATGATCCTTTGACATATAAGGAGGCACTTTCAGATTCTGACTCTGAACAGTGGATAGAAGCCATGAAATCCGAAATGGATTCCATGAACTCCAACCAAGTTTGGACCTTGGTAGATTTGCCTGATGGGGTCAAACCCATAGGTTGCAAATGGATCTTTAAGAGAAAGCTTGGAGTTGATGGAAGCATTGCAGCCTACAAAGCAAGACTGGTTGCAAAAGGATTCACTCAGAGACCCGGCGTGGACTTTGACGAAACCTTTTCACCAGTTGCAATGCAAAAGTCCATTCGAATCATGCTTGCCATTGCTGCATATTATGACTATGAGATATGGCAAATGGATGTGAAAACTGCCTTTCTCAATGGTGACATTGACAAAGACATTTATATGGAGCAACCCATAGGTTTCACATTCAGTGGGAGTGAGCAAAAGGTTTGCAAACTCCAAAGGTCAATCTATGGATTGAAACAGGCTTCTAGGAATTGGAACATTCGATTTGATGAATCGGTCAAAGCGTTTGGCTTCATCCAAATTTCGAATGAGTCATGTGTGTATAGAAAGGAATTGGAGACCTCAGTGCAATTCTTAGTACTTTATGTTGATGACATCCTTCTTATTGGGAATTCGAAGGATGACATGAAAGTGACTAAGTTATGGTTATCGAACCAATTCGAGATGAAAGATCTTGGTGATGCGTCCTATATCCTTGGAATTAAAATCTATAGAGATAGATCTAGAAGGTTAATAGGACTATCACAGTCGATGTACATTGACAAAGTATTGAAGAGATTCAATATGGAGTCAGCAAAGGTTAAGAACCTTCCTATGAGTGTAGGAACATGTCTTTCAAAGAAGATGTGTCCTAAGACTAACCTTGAGAAGGAAAGAATGACTCATACACCTTATGCATCAGCAATAGGTAGCATAATGTATGCAATGTTATGTACTCGACCGGATGTGGCTTATGCACTTAGTGTAACAAGTCGTTTCCAATCTGACCCTGGAGATGGTCACTGGGCTGCCGTGAAGAATATTCTTAAGTACTTGAAAAGTACTAAAGATTTATTCTTAGTTTACGGAGGTCAGAAAGATCTTACTATCGAAGGATACTGCGATGCAAGCTTTGCATCTGACTTAGATGATTTTAAGTCAATGTCAGGATACATTTTCTGCCTAAACGGCGGAGCAGTGAGTTGGAAGAGTTCCAAGCAAACTACCACTGCTGATTCGACCACTGAGGCCGAATACTTAGCTGCAAATGATGCAGCTAAGGAAGGTGTTTGGATTAGAAACTTCATTCAAGAATTGAATGTTGTTCCTAGCATGAAAGACCCCATTACTGTGTTTTGTGACAACACTGGGGCGGTTGCTCAAGCAAGAGAACCAAGATCTCACCAACGGACCAAGCACATTATGAGGAAGTATCACCTAATCCGTGATATTATCAAAAGAGGAGATGTGCTAATTGAGAGGGTCACATCAGCAGAGAACGTGGCAGATCCACTTACTAAACCCCTTAGTCGAGAAGCTTTCCAAGGTCATCTTCAGAAGATGGGACTTAGAGTAGCTTTAGAATGGCTTTGACGGGCAAGTGGGAGATTGTTAGGAATAGTGCCCTAAAAAGCCGATTGTATATCCGCTTTGTGCTTTTCCTTATTGTAATCACAGACAATCTTTGAATGAAATAACGAATTAAGGCAACACTTCTTTATATGCTCTTGTTTGGTATGCGTTTACTTTAGCTGTGCATGTATGAGAACTCCCCTAATCCTGATGACTATAGGACTCTACCATTTAGGTGAAATGGTTCATGAAACGAGCCCTATATCACATAAGTCATGATTAGTAAAATACTCCAAGCCGATGAGTCCTACAGACAGTGGGAGTGTCAACCTGACTCCTCTAAGGCTTGCTTGTGGGATCACGCCCTTAAGAAGGACCACCTTGTTTCATGGAGGTGCAAAGTGTATAGTTGATACGTGCGTGATACATGAGGGTGCTTACTTTAATAAGTAAGTTCACTGAGGTGCCCCGTGTGAGAACATTCCTAAATGGGAAAGGAAGTTTCTATTTCAGGAAATGGAAACTTCCAGATTAGGAAATATCTCACGAGTCATTGATGTGATTAATTGATCCTTAGACTTGAGGTTCCTTGTCACTTTATGAGTTAACTCTGTAGTCTTAGGTATAAGCTTTAAAGGGTGTCGCCTTAGACAACTGATTCAAGGCTTATGCTGGGGCTGCACAAGTGATTCATGAAAGTGAATGAGAATCAAGAAAGGACCTACACTTGCATTTGCAAGGTGATCTCTTATTGTGTAAGTCATTCATATGCCATATGGAGTCCTTGGCCAAGGCAGTAGATCAAGACATCAAGAAAAGGGTTTCTTGGATTGAGATCAAATGGATATGAAATGCACTTAGCTTTAAGACCGGATTATTAGGGTTCTGATTATTCCCTTGCCCTAGATCTTGGTTGAGAGATAGTAAGTAGGAGGATTGTATCTCACATGATTCAATGACTTAAAGGTTCTGTCGAATCCGAACATTCCAATTCAGCTAGGGGTTAAACACCTGTTGCTAGACTATGGTCGTTTAATCTGTGGACTGATTAATTAATTAGTGAATTAATTAATTGGGGTCACTGCTAATTGAATTGAGAACCTAGAGGGTCACACACAACAACTTGGTTACATGAGTTGAGGCTTGAAAATGATTAAACGAGTTAATCGGACCAAGAGGGTTCCACACGTGTGAATTCACACGTGTGGATCACGTGAGTGACACGTGTCACTGTGACACGTGTCACACACGTGTATATATATATATATTATATATATATTAAATAATTAATTAGTTAATTATTTAATAGACTTTGGTTTAATTTTGAATTAAAAAGAAAGTCTAATTTTGGAGAAAATAATCTAGTTAATTAATTATGAATTAATTAATTAGATAAAATAAGTTATTTATTTTATAATAAATAAAGTATAAAATTATCCAAAAATAGTTTGGATATTTTTTAAGCTCTCTTCAAAGTTGACTAGAATTAGAATTCAAAGTCAAGGTTGAAAATACTTGATCCTCAAGTAATAGGAGAGAGGGACCAAAATCCTAGCCCATAAAGGACTAGGAATTTCGGCACTCCCTTGCCTATATATAGGGGAGCTCGAGCTCCCCTTTAGAGCTAATAGACAATTCTTGGTTCATGTGTTGAACACCTTCCTTTCTCCAAGATTTAATTAAACCCTAGGTTAAGCCCAAACACTAACTAGAGAACTAGCATCCTTACTAGTTAGATTGTGATCAAGTTGGTGGACTTTCTCTAGAGACTTCAAGTTAGAAGTTTGAAGATTCGAGCTTTACCAAGGAGAGGGGATCAAGCCGCGTGAAGAGCGTTCTTGGGTGGCTTGAAACGCTTCAAGAAAGAATAAAAGAAAAGTAAGTTTTTCTATCTTTACGAATTTGGTTACACGATTGCGAGTTCAAGGTCCTTTTGTTGGGAAAATTTTTTTAAATTCCGCTGCTTTCTGATTCTGTTTTCCAACAATTCCTGCCCGTTCCAGCGAGGAACGGGGGTGCTGTGTGGGCTGGAGTTGCTGTACCGAGACACGGGGGTGTCTCGGTATAGGTTTGGAGGGTGACACGGGGGTGTCACCCCGTTTTGCTTGAACTCTGCTGCTTCTTCTTTGAATGGTTGCTGCTACTGTTTTTGTGGTTGCATGGCTGCGTGAGTGTGTGCATGCATTGCTTGTAATGTGTTGTGTGTGCATGCATGTGTTGCATGCGTGTATATAATATATAGTATATAGTATGTATATAATATATAGTATATATGTATGCATGTTTGTGTGTGTGTGTACGTGAATATATATATATATATGTAATGTGTATATATGTTATTATATTATATATTATATATGTTTATTATATATTATATATATTTTAAATATTATTTGATTTAAATTAATTATTGAAATTAATTGATTTCCGTTTCACGTATTTATTCTACTGACTATTGTTTGAACGTTTCCAATTATTTATTTTATTCCTCAATGTGAATTTGAATAATATGTGTTATGCTTATTAAATGAATTTTAGATTAATTGATATGCATTATAAATGTTTTGAATGTTATGAATTTATGAATATTATGAATTTATGAATATTATGAATATTGTAGATTTATGAAATTTATATGAATTTATGAAATTATGAATTTATGAAATTATGAAATTGAATGAAATATATGAACGAATGATTTGATTATATGATTTAAATTCTTTAATCGTGCACATGAACATTTTAATGATATAACATGATCATTTATGCACTCATGTCATATGCACTTCATTGCCGAGCGTCATATGTGGTCATTGAGTCTCATACCTTTTCTTTTGCACAGATTCGGGTTTGGTCGGAGACGAGGGCGAGCATTGAGACGCTTGTGCCTTTATTTTGCTTTGGTAAAGGTGGGTTTTTCTTCTACTAGTTACACAACCCTATAAATCCCTTATGTGCAAAGTTTGAAGCCAAAATAATATATTTATATAAATCGAGTCATTTTGGGTAAATGATTTCAAACGTATGACCCCTTTTTAATTATGAAACCCTACCTTATGTTTGGCGAGACACATTTCTGATTTCTGATTATAAGGGCCCCGGGACTTAGTATATGTGGCTAACCGAGGAAGCAAGGGCTGACGGGGATCCCATATACTAGTTCCAACCAAACTACGGTGATACCGGCCCTCGCTAGGAGTTTTAGCGAGGAATGGGAGCTGAGTGCCCTTGGGGGATTCATGTACCCCCATTGGCCTATGTCTGAACCGGTGGCCAGGTCTAGCTAACTTGTCCACCACCCGGAGGAAGAAGGTGTATATGTATGATTATGATCATTTATGTATGTGTACGAAAGATATGTATGACAACCAATAATTATGATATGATTACACGAGGAGAAGGTTGGAGATTGTGCATGCTCACTCGCCGAGCTTAAACCCTTATGAACAATTATGAATGAATATGAACGTCGTAATCCCGTTGATGTTTTTTGTTGTTTTAACCACTTGGTAAATTCTTATCAAACTTCACACGGGATTAGGGCTTGCATGTAGATGTTTAAATTATGCGATATTATATATCTTATGCCCCGTTTTTATACCCACCAGTCTCTTTTAGACTGAACCCGGTTGTTTTCAGCTGTTTTGTGCAGGTATAAGAGTGCTAGGTGGGAATACAAGTCGTCTAGGTCTTGCATTTATGTTTAGCACTTCTTTTCAGTCTCATATTCATACTCTTGTTGCTACTTTTGTATTTGATCATAGTTTAGATTGGAGCGTTATGATTTTGTAGGCCGTGAGTGCCGTTGCATATTAGAATGCTCTTGTATATTGATTTTTGGAGCTTGGTGGCTCACTGTATATATGCTATGTAGTTCTTGCTTCCGCATTCTATTTTACTCTGATTCTATATGTTCCTTGAGTGGAATGGTTTAAGGGTTAGTCCCGCCTAGCATAGCGTGTGTGTTGTGTCCCCGTTCGCCGTGGATTTGGCACGTGTATGGACTTCCATTTCATATACGGGTCGGGTCTCGGTTGGGAAGGAGAACGAAGTCCTCCTTATAAGGGGGGATGGAAACCTTTCCTTGCAGACGCGTTTTCCAAGTGGCCCAACCCACTGGGGGGAACAAAACCCGTGCCTGGGGAAGCCAGTGGCGGGACAATATCTGCATACTGGGTCGGTCCTGTACTGTTTCAAATGAGATGTGTGCCCATCCCACATCGGTTGGGAAGGAGAACGAAGTCCTCCTTATAAGGGGGGATGGAAACCTTTCCTTGCAGACGCGTTTTCCCAGTGGCCCAACCCACTGGGGGGAACAAAACCCGTGCCTGGGGAAGCCAGTGGCGGGACAATATCTGCATACTGGGTCGGTCCTGTACTGTTTCAAATGGTATCAGAGCCGGTGCCAGGAAGCTGATGTGTCAGGTCCTCAGCGAGGACTCTGAGCTGCTCCAAAGGGGTGGTGGATGTGTGCCCATCCCACATCGGTTGGGAAGGAGAACGAAGTCCTCCTTATAAGGGGTGAAACAGTACAGGACCGACCCAGTATGCAGATATTGTCCTGCCACTGGCTTCCCCAGGCACGGGTTTTGTTCCCCCCAGTGGGTTGGACCACTGGGAAAACGCGTCTGCAAGGAAAGGTTTCCATCCCCCCTTATAAGGAGGACTTCGTTCTCCTTCCCAACAGATGTGGGATGGGCACACATCCACCACCCCTTTGGAGCAGCTCAGCGTCCTCGCTGAGGACCTGACACATCAGCTTCCTGGCACCGGCTCTGATACCATTTGAAACAGTACAGGACCGACCCAGTATGCAGATATTGTCCCGCCACTGGCTTCCCCAGGCACGGGTTTTGTTCCCCCCAGTGGGTTGGGCCACTGGGAAAACGCGTCTGCAAGGAAAGGTTTCCATCCCCCCTTATAAGGAGGACTTCGTTCTCCTTCCCAACCGATGTGGGATGGGCACACCGAAGTCCTCCTTATAAGGGGGGATGGAAACCTTTCCTTGCAGACGCGTTTTCCCAGTGGCCCAACCCACTGGGGGGGAACAAAACCCGTGCCTGGGGAAGCCAGTGGCGGGACAATATCTGCATACTGGGTCGGTCCTGTACTGTTTCAAATGGTATCAGAGCCGGTGCCAGGAAGCTGATGTGTCAGGTCCTCAGTGAGGACGCTGAGCTGCTCCAAAGGGGTGGTGGATGTGTGCCCATCCCACATCGGTTGGGAAGGAGAACGAAGTCCTCCTTATAAGGGGGGATGGAAACCTTTCCTTGCAGACGCGTTTTCCCAGTGGCCCAACCCACTGGGGGGAACAAAACCCGTGCCTGGGGAAGCCAGTGGCGGGACAATATCTGCATACTGGGTCGGTCCTGTACTGTTTCAAAACATATCTTGTGCGTTGAAGTTCAAAACAACTATTAATCAATATAATTAAAAATTACATGAATTGTATTTAATTGATGATAGGACAAACATTAATGATAAGTTAATTATGTTAAATAAATTATATTTTTTTGTTAATATGTGTATATTTTTTATTCGTCATGAAATATATTATTAGTGTTACATGAAATACATTACATGATGATAGAAAATAATAGAAATTGAATATATATACATATATATATATATATATATATATATATATATATATATATATATATATCACTTGAGAATAAGAAAATCACAAGTGTTACTAAAATAATAGACAGTAGTTCCTCTTTTGCTTTGAATCAGCCTCATTCATTAGAATTGTTGGGTTTTCGATATTTTTTGTTAGCATGTGCACATCTTTCATATTTACTTGTGATTCCAACCGATTGGAACATCGCTTAAGTGATTCCTTGTATTTTCAACTAAATCGCTTAAGCGATATCTATATATATATATATATATATATATATATATATATGAAAATTGGTCAACACTTATGAATCAAGATGATTCCGGGGACACTCAATCACCAAGTGAATATAAAAACATATCTTGTACGTTGAAGTTCAAAACAATTATTAATCAATATAAATAAAAATTATATGAATTGTATTTAATTGATGATAGGACAAAAATTAATGATAAGTTAGTCATGAGTATTATATTTAAAGTAAAAGAAATTGTGTTTTCGCAATTATAACTCCAGTCTCCAAACGATGGAGATATCGCTTAAAAACGTTTCCTTGTATTTTCAACTAAATCGCTTAAGCGACAAACCCATTCGCTTAAATGAACCTTGTATTTTCAACTAAATCGCTTAAGCGACAAACTCAATCGCTTAAAAGATTAAAGTCAATATCTTAAAATTTTAACTTTTCTAAGTTATAATATGCATGAATGGAACGAATTATTAATATTTTAATGGAAATTGTGTCATTAATCATGTTTTAGTAATCAAGGGGCTACTTGTTGAAATACTTTATTATTAGTGTTACATCTTTTATTCGTCATGAAATATATTATTAGTGTTACATGAAATATATTCAATTATATCGTTGGAGCGACAAATTCAATTGCTTAAATGATTCTTTGTATTCTAACTAAATCGCTTAGGCGACAAACATAAATCCATTAATCATGTGACATTAACACTTAATCACTAAGTGATTGCAAAAAAAAAAAAAAAAAATGCGTATTAACACTTAAAATAATTGTATTAAAGTTAAAGTGAAAGAACTCAGGTATATTTAATTGTAACTCCAACCGATTGTGACAATCGCTTAAATGATTGTTCATGTTTTTAACACAATCGCTTGAATGAACTAAATCGCTTAAGCGACGAACCCAATCGCTTAAATGATTACTCGTGTTTTTAACTAAATCGCTTAAGCGAAAACCAGTGGCGAAGCCAGAAATTTAATTCAGGGGGGTCATATTAGGTTTTTCCACACACACATATATAAATATATAGAAAACCTTGTCAAATATCGAAAATGCAAGATAAACCCTATGTTTCAAAAATTAGCATAAAAAATTATATGTTTTATAAAAATAAACATCAAAAGTTCTTACACGTTGTTTGAGTCATACGTGTTGCCCACGAAAATAAAAGCAAAAATTAGACAAAAAATATTTGTAAATAGAAAATTACAAAGAAATATAATAGAATATAATAGAAAATATTGAAAACGGTATATACAGGAAATAAATGAAGAATATAAATACCACAAAATTTTTTATCGGGAAGTAAAACATGAAAGGAAAGACATAAATCAAAAGTTGGTAGAAAACATACATTAAAGAAAAATTAATGGGTAAACATTTACACATTAAAATAAATTATTTTACAATCTATTTTAGAAAATTTTTAAATATTGAGGCAAAATTGGTACAAAAATAATATTTTTGTAAAGAAAATTCGTTGAATCCGAGTCATAAGGTTTTATGTACAAAATTAAGAAAAACACAAGGTTTTCTATGATATTTTGTATAACATGAGGTTTTTTTATGTCCATTTCTAAAGTTTGGTGCATATAACTCATATATTATTTGTGTGGTCTCAATTATCAATATTTTACTATATTGACCCTAACTAGTATTAATCTTAGCTTTGATGAGGGGGGTCAATAATGAAAAATCGCATAAAATTACATACATATATCTATATATTTATATATATATAATAATAATATATATAAAATAAAAAAAAAATTGAAGTTGAGGGGGGTCAATTGCACCCCCTCTTCTGAACGTGGCTCCGCCAGTGGCGAAAACCCAAATCGCTTTTTTTATTTGCAATCGCTTTTTCCATTAGAATCTTTTGGATAGCTTAAAAAAGCGATTTCAAATGAAATAAACCATCGCTTTTTTTGGAGTTGTTTTTCATCACCTCGAAAAAAAAGCGATCGTTTTTTTTCTTTGCAATCGCTTTTTCCATCTGAATCTTTTGGACAGCTTAAAAAAGCGATTTCAAATGAAATAAGCGATCGTTTTTTTTGGAGTTGTTTTTCATCACCTCGAAAAAAAGGCGATCGCTTTTTTTCTTTGCAATCGCTTTTTCCATAGGGAATCTTTTGGACAGCTAAAAAAAACGATTTTAAATGAAATAAACGATCGCTTTTTTTGGAGTTGTTTTTTATCACCTTGAAAAAAAGCGATCGCTTTTTTCTTTGCAATTGCTTTTTCCATCGGATTCTTTTGGACAACTGAAAAAAGCGATTTCAAATGAAATAAGCGATCGCTTTTTTTTGGAGTTGTTTTTCATCACCTCGAAAAAAAGCGATCGCTTTTTTTCGATGCAATCGCTTTTTCCAGGAGATTCTTTTGGACAATTGAAAAAGCGATTTCAAATGAAATAAGCGATCGCTTTTTTTTTGAGTTGTTTTTCATCACCTCGAAAAAAAGTGATCGCTTTTTCCAGGAGATTCTTTTGGACAATTAAAAAAGCGATTTCAAATGAAATAAGCGATCGTTTTTTTTAGAGTTCTTTTTCATCACCTTGGAAAAAAGCCATCACTTTTTTTTTTTATGCAATCGCTTTTTCCAGGAGATTCTTTTGGACAACTAAAAAAGCGATTTCAAATGAAATAAGCGATCGCTTTTTACCGTTATCATACAACAAAAGCCACAACTCACAAATAGCTCCTTAGGAAAAAATGTGAAGACATTATATAGAAATCCAAATACCAATAAAACAACATTGAATCTTATATCAAAAGATACACCAAAAGATACCACAAAAGTCTTACTTCTCATCAACAATAGTGTCTCCTAAAAAAAGTTCCATAGCACAAAAAGATTCCATTCGAACATTTCCACAAACACCTTCGATGCATTATTACAACATAAACCTTATATCAAATAGCTCATTAGGTAAAAATGTAAAGACATCGTACATAAATCCAAATACCAACAAAACAACATTGAACCTTATATTAAAAGATACACCAAAACAACATTTCGTTTGCTTGAGCGAGCAAGGACAGTAAAGCTTATTTGTTGCCATGTCTTGATTCCATTCGAACATTTCCACAAACACCTTCGGTGCATTATTACAACATAGATCATGGATGATTACATCTAAATACGAAGTCCCAAAATAAGCAGAAAAGGGCGAAAGAAAATTCATAAGGATATAGAATCGTGTAAAAATCCATACAAAGACTAACCAAAATCTAATTTAAGAACTCAAGTCACCGAGTCCAGCGATAAAGGGTCCTCGGAATTAGCAAAATCTTGAACCTTCCTCATCTGGGCCGTAGGATTTGTGAAATCTTGGCCGTCTAAGGCGGGGTTTGGGGGGTCAACGAGCACGAGCGAACCGTAGGTGGTGGAAGTAAGTGGTTAGAGTCACCTTTCTTCAATGGCGGCGGTTCGGTGGCGGAAGGAGGAAGAAGGAGTATGTAGTGACAATATTCCTCGCGATTGAGAAGATGGAGGAGAGAATATGCACGGGGAGGAGTTGGTAGCTGCGGCGAAGGTGCGGTGGTGGAAGGAGGAAGACGGCAAAGAGGTCGGCGAGGTTGTGTACTGCGGAAGGGTTGAGGAGCGGGAGTTCTTCTGCCTCTCTTTTCTTCTTTTCCCCTTTATTAATTTCTGATTCTTTTTAGTGGGTTTTATTTACATTTTTTTTTTGAGATATATTTTCAATTTAGTCCTTCATAAGATAAATATTTTCAAAATAATCCCATTATATAATTAAATAATTGAATTTATATTTATTACATTAAAAAAAATACAAAATAAAATTGAGGGTTATTTTGTTAAATGGAAACATGAAGGGCACATATAAACAAATTTCCTCTAGGAATTGGCTTCTCTGTTCTAATTTGTGCTTTAAGAAAATACATAATACGTAATTCAAATTGAGAAGAGAAGCATTGTTGTGAATTATGATTAATGTTGAAGGGCCTGAAAGATGCCAAATATGGGAAAATGGACCACAATTTATTTGGTGTTAGGCATGCAGCGAATAGATGAAAAAAGTGACAAGTTGCACTTGGTTGGCGGTGGAAAGTCAGATGAATATGGGGCGAATTGTGGTTGTCCCCCATAACTCTCATTTACTCTAAAACATATATATACATACGTGTATGTGCATACACACACACACATACACACATGTATAGTTCTCTTACCAGCAACTGGGGACTACTGATCTTTACCCTGTTGAATCAGACTGCTTGATTCCCATTCATTTTAGCCCACTTCCCCAAAAATATGTAACTGTTATCTGCACCAACTTAACCAAGTCTTGACTAGGCACATAAACACACTACTCTACCAAAGCATCTAGCTCACTGTTCTATTGGACAACTTTTGTTTTAAATTTCAAATCTTTAGTTGGAAACTTGATAGAACCACAGTTATTACTAAATGGGGTACACCCAACAAACTGTTGGGGATTAAATGAACAAGACAACACCAAGACTGAATCAAAAGCAACAAATCATCTGCTAAAGGGGAAAACCCCCTAATGGCCAATTACTGTCAGGATTCAGATTGTTACAAGGTCATTAGTTGTTCTCATTACATTTACACCTCTCTCTCTCTCTCTCTCTAAGTTACCTGTTGCCAGTTACCACCAATGAGTCACTCATTAGGCTCAAAAGCTGTCGGAAAATGTTACTTCCAAACTTATCTCTCTCTCTCTCTCTCCCTCTTATCTCTTCACTTCACTAAAAGCCCATGCACTCTTTTTTATAATGTGAATACTCCGTAAAGACTGTATCACACAGACATCTTCACATATTTCAACCCCTCGCAGAACTTAGCTTCTGAGTTCTGATCGACTCTCTCCGAAAACCCTTCTCTTTATCAGTGTCCCAAATAAATAGTAAGACAACAAAACCTACCTTCATATTATATATCTCTGCTAACCTTGTACTTTCTCCCTGTACTTACCCTGCTTCCTGCTGCCATTGTTGCAACGACTTGTACCTCATAATCTAAAAGGTCTCATCCTGTTCTTGTACTTCTTTATCTGCATGTATACGTTATCGGTTTTACGTATATCATATAGATAGATAGATAGATAGATAGATAGATGCACATCCATTACTATAGTGATCTAATGTTCTTGACTATTTGGTATCACAGAAAATGGAGGGTGAAAACACAGGCCATGGTTCGCCAAAGAAAGCACAAGGTACAAGGACGAAATCATTCCCATGTCTATACTGTTCGAGAAAGTTCCACAGCTCACAAGCGTTGGGGGGCCATCAAAACGCCCACAAGAAAGAGAGAACCGCCGCAAGGAGGACCAAAAGGGCTTCATCTGAGTACCCCATCAACACCTTTCCGGCGGCGCAGCCATTTCTGTTTTCGCCCCACTTTCCGATGGGCGTTTTGAACCCATCCGCCTATATCACCGCCCACGGCGCCGCCCTCTGCCAGTTCCAGACCCACCAGATGCCGCCCTCCGCCGCCGCTGCCGGCTTCGGATCATCAAGTGCCGCGCCCCGGTTTGAGAACGGCGGTTTCCAGCGGAGTAGGTGGTGGCCGAGTGAGATGGATCGCCGGAGCTACGAAAACTGGGAAAGAAGCATAAGATGCGCGGATGATGGAGAAGACGGCAATGGAGTGATTGAAGTTAATAATAATGAAGATCAGAAGCTTGATTTGTCTCTTCATTTGTAGAAAATAATACCATGGATGTCGAGGGAAACCATGGCAGTGTTACTGTTAGTTCTCTCTCTTTTTGAAAAAAGATAGCCGTATCTTTGTGGCAATTTTGGCTTTACTTTTGCATCTGCTACTTTCGACTTTGAATAAATTAAAGGGTAATGGAGGGTACGTACAACTATTTAACTATATTAATGGTTCTTCAAGTTATAATCTTTATTTTATAGAATACTATTAGCAAGCAAGTCCCAAGATTAATCTTCTTGAATTTATCTAATTCTATAATGTTTGTTTAAGTGTTATTATTGGGAAATCTAATTCTATAATGTTTGTCTAAGTGTTATTATTGGGACTTGCTAGCTAATTAATAGAAAATTCAAGAAGATTAATCTTGGGAAAATTTTTTATAAAACGGAATAGAAAATAGAGAGAATTTTGAATATGGGTTTTATTGAACGCATGAATTATATTTTTTGAAAAATGCATATACCCCAAATGTAATCACATAAATATAGCAATATATTATATAATTTATTATTTTGTCAAAATATTGATTAATTCTGGGCATTCATTCTATTGGGCCGATTTTGCGCAAGCCCAATACGTAGATGAGAGTTGAAGAATCTGAGAAGAGAAATGGAGCTCCTAGCCCCATTTCGGAGCTTTTCTTTATGGACTTTCCTTCCCTGTTGGACTTTCAATAATGGCGATGATAATATATCACTTCAATGATATTCAGCAGTAAGTCTTTATTACCACTTTAAAATGAAAATAAAATAGTGTGAAATTGACTAAGAACAATATGTAAACTTGGAGAAAGTGAGTAAGTGGTCGGGTGTAGGTGAATCGAAAGTCCAAAACATCATTATAGTGCAATTGTTTATGTTTCATATGATGTAATTAGTTTGAGTTTGCTTTGAGCACTATGTAAGTACTAGCCTTTTCTCATATTATTTGTTGGTGATTGTTCCACTAATACATACATAGCACTTGAGAGCTATTCCATGTTTCTGCAAGTGTTTCCGATATTTACTCCCGTTTAAACACGCACACATAATTCCACTTATTAAAACTTCCGGCCATGGACCATGAAAATATCAATCTATATCGTGTAGTATTTGTATTACCAAGATCGAAACAAATTTGAGTTAGATACCGATCGATCGTATATAAATTAATGAGAAGGAGGTGGGATTCAATTATTAGAGTTGAGATGAAGATGGATAAGAAGAAAAGGGAAGTCAGATTGCCCATAACATGTCTGTCGTCCAAATTATTCAGACAAACTCTCCAGTTATATATATATTAAGCTTGGATTGTGATTGTAATGATTAAGAGAGTACAATATATATGAGAATGATCTTAAGTTCAACTATGCTTGGATCACTTAGGACTTCATTGAAAGGGTAGTTATTAATTGGTTGAGTGCGTGAGTGGATCCCTTGAAAGTTCAACTATGCTTGGATCACTCGGGACTTCTTTTACTGCTCTAATTTCAACACTTATTGCCACGGTGGAACTGGAAATCAAACCACTCCAATTTTTTAACCATCAGGTTAGCCAAGATATATATATACACAAACAAAAAGGAATAATAAACACCCTTGTAATTGAAAATCGTTCTTAGCTTGTCCATACATTTTTGTAAATTTTCCATTCTTCATATATAGATTAAATCTCGTGGATATTGGTAGTTATCCCTAAGACCATGGTCTGCGGTCGCGGGAAACGGAACGGGGGGCACCGTTCCAGTTCCAACATCATGTCCTGGAGCGGTCGTGGCAATTCGTGGAACGGAGGGTATTTTTACGATAAATATAATTGATTAATGAAAAAGCTCAAGTCCCTACGACGCTACCTCCTCATTCCCCTCTCCCAAGCAGAGAGGTGAAATCCTGGACCAAGATTGAAAGAAAGTGCAACTTCCGTTCGATAGGAATTTGATGTTGGAGCGAAGGGACTATTAAGAGAAGCTAGTTGAGCGAATACAAATAGAAATTCATCCAATATCATATAACACAATTATTTATAATAGATAAATAACAATACATTATTTGCTAATAGTAAGTGGAATGAACTCGGGGGAAGAAACTTAGAATAATTTTACAATTTCTAAAATAAATTATTCAATCATAAAAATATTCCCATTTAGTTTAAATTAATATTTTCAAGAAAATTTTGAAAAATTGAAGCATAAATATTAAGGACAAATTCATAATTGTAGCGTTCATGTACTCATAGAATTTAATTTTATTAAATATTATTAGAAAGTGTTAAGAGTTAATTCATTAGGTTTTTTTTATCTGATTTCGTTTTACTTAATCCAGCATTAATTAATTAATATTAAGTCATTTGAATTTTGGATTATTTAATTTCAAGCCCAAACTTTTAAAACCTAAGCAAACCAATAAATAAAAAACATAGCCCATTAATTACACTAATATATTTAGCCCATTAACTTTTCTAATTAAATTAAGAAAACCTAATTTATTTCCTTCCTCCACTCCCTCAGAGCAAAGGAGCAGTCTTTCTCGCCGTTCCGGCCGATTTCGTGGCGTTCCACCCCCGATTCGATACACAGGCATTCCATACCTGTCAAGGTGGAATCACAGTGGCCGATCCGGTTCCGGAACGAGCGGCAAACCATGCCTAAGACATAAATATTCATGTATATATGTCATAATTGAGCGAAATGAGCTATAAAATGCATTTATATTTCTGAAACAGCAGAAATGAAGGCCTGATGCTATAAGAAGAAAGGCAGTTGAATATTTGGTTGCTGGATGTCCATGTCTGCCTAACTTAATTAGTTGGGGTGGTTGGATTAATATTCTACCACCATTATTTCTATCTTGAATCCTTTTTGGTTTTAAGTAGATAGTGTTGTGGCTGTGGCAGCGCAAATCATGCACTCACCTTCCCTCTATTAGTGGCGGGATTCCATTGTTAACAAAATCAACCTAATGTTGTTGTTCATATAGTTTCGCCCGTACGGTGCACAAAACACTTATAACAATAGTCTTAATTATATCAAACCCCGTAAAGGATGCGGTAATTAATTAATTAAACTAAAATTAATAATCTGTAGTCGTGTGTGTTATAAGAATCAAACTTGAGTACCCTAGTTAGTTTAGTACACGTTTGACACATGTAGACCTAGTAATTGATATGATGGATATATGTTAAAACTTTCGTAGTGCACCTCCAATGCTAATTGTTTGTTAAGATCAGTAATTAATACAGCTCTAAGTCTCAACATACAATTAATGTTAATTGCATATAGTTATATATCGAGTGAAGTTGGTGGAAAATTGAGTTCAAGTTTATGTCTCCGGCACAGCACCTGAGCCACCGACAGGCGACAGCGGTTCAATCCTGGCTCATTTAGCGGCGTGGCCTCAGGCTCAGAGTCAAACAAAGTATCTATATTCTATATATGAATCAACTATAAAACCAAAAAAGACAATATATCACACCCTTAATGCAATTGACTATTTTTGATACATAAATTTTTTTAAGCGATTACTTCAAGTATAATAAAATTATGATATTATTAATGCTATTAGCGTAAAATGCATTAATTTATGCGTTAGCAATAGGCTATGAAACTTATATCACAAATTCCAAGTAGTATCATACAATATTATAAGTCGATCGTATAATTTAATTTAGAAGTTGGGCGAATATGGAGCAATATTACCATCTTACACGTACGTACTCTTTTCATTCTCCTATATAACATCTTTGGCATTCTGCCTTTCCATTTACATTTACACCCACTCTAATCTTCCCATTTCCTCTCTCCATTCATACATACATTCACAGAGAGAGAGAGGAACGAGGGAACGAGCTTTCTTCAGCCACCATTAATGGCGGTTTCCATGAGAACTATTGTTTTTCCTGCCTTTCTCACTCTGCTGCTCTTCCTCAATCTTGTACTTGCCCTCACCCAAAGGTAATTATGCTGCATTTCGGTGCTGAAACTTGCTCCTTAATCTATATGTACTATGTACTCTTCTCTCTCCAATTTTACTCTTCTATCGAAGAAATCTTTAATTTGATGCTTTCAACTTCTGAATTTTTTTTGTCTGGTCGCGCGCGGGCATGTTCATAAATAACTCGAGTAGACCCAAACCAAAGTTTACGTCGCAATTGCATAATGCTCTGTTCATTAAGCCTGGATTTACTCCATTGAATACCACGGATATCTCACTTATTTATGCCTAATTGTTGCATTGACAGCAGCGATGAAAGTGTTCAGCAGAGGAGCTTGAGAAACTCAACAACCGCGGAAAGGTTAGCTATCAAACACCATTCCCCTTGCAGATTTGAATTTCTAGATCATAAGTCATCTGCATTCATGAGTCATGACCGTCCGACATATTTATTCCCAATTAATATCTTAATCAGATCTGAAAAATTCCAGATTGTTAATTCTGTTACAGTCCGTCACCCCTTGCGTGAAAATTTACCGCTTACATATTTGACTCAATTGCCCCTACGGAATCGAGTTTTTTGCTTGGATACCCCCTGTGTTATGCCTAATTAACACTCCGAACCCTGTGATTTGAAAATTCTCAAAGAGAACCCTGTGATTATATAAATTAGTTGATAATAATCACCCAAGCATAACGTGTAAGTCTCCTATTCTCTTCTCCTATGACCTTGATAATAATCTATATTAGTTTGTGCAACACCAAAAAAGTTCAAAAAAACTTCTTATTTGAATAAACAGGTTAAAGGAGTTCAAGCATGAGGCCGTAGTTGATGATCCTGATGCTGTGGCGGAAATGGTTAACATGTAAGCCTCTTGCTCTTTTCAGGCCTCCACTACTTTGCCTCTCAGAAAATGGAAAATGTTCACATTTAAGATCCCATAACTAAATTACATTTACAGGGTCTTGATTAATTAACTGCCAGAAATCATGTGTTCCCAATTAATGATCATATCGACCCCTCACATGATCCGTACATCATTCTCCCTTTAATGCCTGCCATTTCTCACCTACCCCAAATCTATTACCAAAATTCCACTTGCCTATTTATCTTACACTGGACTGGAACAATATATTATATATACAGTCCGTATATTTATATTACTAACTATGGACATTTTTATTTAAGTAGTTCATTTATCTGATGCTGCATAACATGGCACACGAGACTGTCTTCGGGAATATGTGCCTGCTATACGAAAGACTTTCACGGGTTTCATTATGTGATGATTAACAAAATAGTACTGATACAATGAATATTTATTGGTGGATCGAGCACTATTCATTTTGTCCCAATAAGCAGATAATTAGCTTCCAATTTAAATTAACGCGAGATCTGATGATTAATTTGGTGCTGATACGTTTGGACTTTTTGGCTCATTTTTGGGTTGGCAGATTAAGCACATGACCCTGTTATGAGATCCGTGCACTGTGCATTTAATTTTATTTCTCTGTCTTTCCCCTCTCTTATCAATGTTTCTTGGATTGGCACAAAGGCTTTATACGCCAAATACATTGTCTGTTCGATTTTGGATTACTTTTTACCCTGTATTCACATTAGCCTCGCTACCTCTCTGATCTCTGCTCCCCTCTCTCTCTCCCCCTATTCATCTACAAATCCTTAAAACTTAGGTGCCTTATTGCTTGTTTAGGTACATGTCTACTTTAGAAATAGTTGAGAACAGAGTCAGTTTACACCCTGAATACCAATATATGTTTATTACAGTCCAAGTAATCTGAATAATTGAAGCCTGGACTGTTCGAAGAGTGGGAGGGGTAGTAAAAATAGTCCTGCGGTTAAGTCCAATAACAAGATGTGGATTGTGAGTGGGCCGTGGGCCACATAGTTTTTTGTTGTAGGCTGGCAAGAAGGCAGAAGCTCACGAGAAACCAGATCCAGCCACATTCCGGTAGATCTGCGAAGCTCCTGGATTTACTGACAACCGTCTCCTAATTAAATGACCATTGTCTGTTGAGGAATTGCATCTACCGACGCCCCTTTACTGTATTCAATTCTCCCACCTCACCTCATTGCATTTATTACCAACTGTACGTACGTTACACCATAGATCATGCCTTTTCCGTATGGACCGTATTATTGCCTCACCTATTCCCATACCCTATAGTAATTAATTTCATTCATATTTGCCACAAGATCCACCACCGACTGCAACCCACCAATAGTTTACAAACTATATTCAAGAATGGAGCGACATACATTTATTTACATTACTTGGATTGTTATTCATAATTACATTTATCTTTTGATCAAATAATGAACCTGAAATTAAGTATTACTGCATGACTGGGTAATTATGGAATTAAATGCAATCTGCTGAACAATTAATCAAAAAATGCAGGGCAATCCGTAACAGCACCGAGAGACGGAAGCTGGGTTTTTTCTCATGCGGTACCGGAAACCCCATAGACGATTGCTGGCGGTGCGACCGCAACTGGATGCGCCGCCGCCGCCGCCTGGCCAGCTGCGCCATCGGGTTCGGCCGCAACGCCGTGGGCGGCCGCGACGGCCGATACTACGTCGTCACCGACCCCGGCGATGACGATCCCGTCAACCCCCGGCCCGGCACTCTCCGGCACGCCGTCATCCAGGAGCGTCCCCTCTGGATCGTCTTCAAACGCGACATGGTCATAAAGCTGAAGCAGGAGCTGATCATGAACAGCTTCAAGACGATCGACGGTCGAGGTGCCAATGTCCACATCGCCAACGGAGGTTGCATCACGATTCAGTTCGTGACGAATATCATCATCCACGGCCTGCACATTCACGACTGTAAGCGCACGGGTAATGCCATGGTACGAAGCTCGACTACGCATTACGGGTGGAGGACGATAGCCGATGGAGATGGGATATCCATCTTTGGGTCGAGTCACATTTGGATTGATCACAACTCCTTGTCAAGCTGCACCGATGGGTTGATTGATGCTATCATGGGATCAACTGCGATCACGATTTCTAACAATTACTTCACTCATCATAATGAGGTGTTTTTTCGTCTTAAAAAATGTTGATATCATGTTTTGTACGTTTGGGCAATTAATTTGCTGAATGATGTGAATTTATTATTTTACTGGTGAACGAACAGGTTATGTTATTGGGGCACAGCGACACGTATGCGAGAGACAAGGTTATGCAGGTGACGATTGCGTATAACCATTTCGGGGAGGGCCTGATCCAGAGAATGCCCCGGTAAATAATGAGTAACAAAACAAGCCCTGTTAGTTAAGCTTTCATTTTTAACTATTTTAATTTATTTGTTTTTTACATGCATGCCATTCTTTTGTTGTTTAATAATACCTACACCTACCAATTACCCTACTGCGGGACTATCACGTCAGTAGAATTATTTCACAACTTTTCAATTGTTCATTAAAATTATTGACGCATTCAACTGTGCATTTTATTTTGTTTTGTGACAATATGCAAAGAAAGAAAGAAAGAAAGAAACAAAGTCTGAAGCATATATAAATATTATGAAATTATGCAGGTGCAGGCATGGGTACTTCCATGTGGTGAACAATGATTACACTCATTGGGAGATGTATGCCATTGGTGGCAGTGCCGATCCCACCATCAACAGCCAGGGCAACCGATATCTAGCCCCCAGAAACCCTTTTGCTAAAGAGGTTTATTTCTTCTCATACCATTTAATTTAGTTATTACGGAAAGACTTCAACATGTTTGAAAAATTACACAAACACACCCTACTCAGGGATACAGGAACAAATCTAAGTTCGTGGACAATGTGTATACAGGTTACAAAGAGAGTAGTGAATGAAGGGAACCACAGATGGAGGCACTGGAACTGGAGATCGGAGGGCGATCTTATGCTGAACGGAGCTTACTTCGTCCCGTCTGGGCGTGGAGCTGCAGTCAACTATGCCCGCGCCTCAAGCCTTGGAGCTAAATCGTCTTCCTTGGTCGCAACCCTCACCTCTTCAGCTGGTGCACTGCGCTGCCGCGGAGGCATGCAGTGCTGAAGACGATAACATATCGCCCACCTATCATTGTTCAACCTCGGCCTGTTTCGACTTTAAGTAATTAAGGTCATCGGAGTAGGCGCGGAAGCGTTGTTCATGTTGTGTTACATAAAACATCCATATATCTATCCACCATTTTTCCACCCAAAAATAAATAATCTCATGACCATCCATCTCCTCAACATTATATATGCCAGGTTGCTAAGAAGAGAGAAAATATATTTTATTGCTCGGGGAATTTGATGTATGTAATCTTTCATCACCAGTGTAATTATGGTTTGTTAAATTATATTTATCTAAGTTTTACTGTTTTGTATATCTTCTTGATATGTTGGACATTTTGCAAAAGACCCACTCAAAGGTAATTTGAAATCTATTATCCCATGATATTATTTCAAACATATTGCATCTCCCTTAATTATGAGTCAAGTTTAGACAACTGATGGAGAAGAATGTGTTGGTTTTGGAGCATAGGATACTCTGCCATATATATGATTCTGTCCCTACAAATAAACGCATTATGATTCTTTGAATGGCCCTCATATATTTTCTTTGGAGTTCTGATACTTCAGCTGAGACTGAGAGAGAAAAAACACATTTGAGTTTTTAGTTTTTACTCTGTTTAAGCCTCGAAGCCAAAGAGTTTTCAAAATTACACTGCCATTTGATTATCAGAGCTCCCAATACAATTCTTCCCATTTCCCCTATCATGAAATTGAAGTGAAGCAAACCAACAAGTCCAACACTATAATTTCTATATATATAATGCAATAGAAAAATTAGAACTAACACCAACTTAAGAAACTCATTCCTTACCAAATCAGACAAAAATTAACCCTCAAAATGGAGTAACACTTCCACTCCTCGTTTCAGCTGGGCTATACAAAGCTGACCTATTTCTCGGCCTACTCTCCTCCAACTGCCGCACAACCTCTTCCATACTCGGCCTAACCGATGCCACCGGAGCACAGCATCCCATTGCTAGCTTCAGTGTTTGAACCAACCCTTCTTCCATGGGATTCCTCACGCTTTTCAAAAGCTCCACATCGAAAACCTCCATCGTTGTCTCCTCCAAGACAGCCACTTTGACTAACGAAGGCAAGTCAACAAACTCCCCGTTTCTTGGACTTTTTCCTGGCCTTTTCCCCAAGAGGATTTCTAGTAATACTATCCCAAACGCGTACACATCGGTTCTTGAATTGTATTTCTTCATCTTTTGAAGCTCCGGTGCCTTGTACCCATCCAATTTAGCTAGGGCTACTATTTCATCCGCCACTGATGGGATCATTAACTTGTCCAGTCCGAATTCGTTGAGCCTCGCCACAAAGAATTCGTCTACGAGGATTGTTTTTGATCTTACGTTTCCATGACTTATTGGGGTTTCCAGGCCGTGGAGATGGGCTAGTCCGCGGGCAATGGCCAGAGCAATCTTGTGTCTCCTACCCCAATTTAGTGCCGGTTTCCCTACTCTCGATTCTGGACAAGGAAAATATCAGTTAGGCTTATATATATTTTCATTCATCACATGAGCATAACGGCATGAAAACAATTTTTTCTTGATGCAACTCATGATTTGAAGATGCTATCATGTTGCAATAAAGCATTGTATTGTGGGGGTTGGGGTGGGAGCCGGCAATGAAATTAGCTTTAATTGATAGCATATTGTCAAGATTTTCTATATCTTAGCTTTGATCTTAGAAATACCTGCAAAATAAGCAAATCTATAAACTAAATTTTAAAACTAACACCCCATAAGCAATAAACCTGGAAAAAAAGCCATAACTTAAGAGAGTTACCGTGTAAGAGGTCATAAAGGGTTTTGTTGGATAGATAATCATATATGAGAAGCTTCTCCCCTCTTTTCCCCTGATAGAAAGCTCTCAATGGAATCAAATTCTCATGGCGAACACGTCCCAGCATCTTAATCACAGGCAAACAAGAACTCTTATCCTTACAACTGCCCTCCCTCAACAACCTCAACGCAATCGTTCCTCCATCGGCTAACTTAGCCTTGTACACAGTCCCGTAACTAGTCTTCTCCATTACTTGTCCGGTCGCGTTCAAAACATCTTCCAATGTTAGATGCTCTCCACCTTGAAACAAAACCAATTTTCCATCATCATTATCAATACTATTACCGGTTTCCTCGTCTTCGTCAATTTCCTCAATCTCTTCTTCATCAGGATTCCTTCTTTTCTTCCCCTGGTAATAACCAATCAACAATGAGACTAACACCACAGCTCCACTCATCAATCCTATAACAAGTCCAGCTATAGCCCCAGCACTCAATCCAGAGCCTCCATTGCAGCTCTTCAAAGGGGGCCCACACAGGGCACGACTGTTACCTTCAAAAACATTCACACCAAACTTTGATCCCACAAAATTTGGCAAAGCCCCACTAAAGTTATTATGAGAAAGATTCAGTTTTTCCAACTTTAGCCCTGTTATGCCCTCTGGAATTGGACCAGAAAGCATGTTATCACCAAGATCAAGCTGTTTTAGCCCATTAAACCCTAAGACGAACTCAGGAAAATCACCAGCAAACACATTCTGTCCTAAATCAAGAAACTGTAAGCTCTTGCACTTCGTACCAGGTAATGGAGGTTCAGGTACAGAACCGGAGAGAGAGTTACCATGGAGCCGAAGAGAAACGAGGCGCTCGCAAAGGTTCCAAATAGAAGCTGGCAAAGACCCTTCAAGCAAGTTGTGGCTTAAATCAACGTCTGATAGTGAAGAACTGTATCCAAGCTCTAAAGGGATGGGCCCAGATAACGAATTCACACTAAGGTAAAGACTTTCAAGATTACTGAGCTGTCCAATCTCTCTAGGAAGAATTCCAGATAGATTTGCTGAAGGTAACTGGAGAGACACCAGCTGCAAAAAAGGGTCTTTGTGTAGAGAAATGTTTGTCCATTGTGGTGAAGAAAGATCAGAACATAGCAAAGAAGCGCCATTTGAGAAAGCCCATTTGAGACCTCTCCATTGGCAGAGCGGGACTGAAGTATTCCATGATAACAAAAGCAAGTTCTCTGCAGTTCCTTGCAGTGAAGGCTTAATCTTTAGCAGAAGCAGCTCAACATCTGAAGTGGAGTGGGCTACAGAGAGAAGAAAGGAAATGCAGAGAGACAAAAGCTTTAGGTTTAGGGCCGCCATGAATAACGCAAATGCGAGAGAAGTGAGAAGGAAAAAGAAACAGAAGTGAAGAAGAGAAGGATTTTCTTCGTTTTTCTTTTCGGGAAAGCTGACAGAGTGTTGACTGTGGGAGGCTGGGAGCGAATAAACTGTACTATTTCGATTTGATTGCTTTTCTTGGTCACTGTAAATTTAATTTAAGTTTTGAAATAAAGTTGGTGGAGTGTGAATAAACAATGTTTCTTCTGATGCAACCGTTAATGATGTTTATGAGCACTGATCAAACATATTTGCCAAAACTTACTGTTTTTATCAGATTGAAATTACTAGGAACTTTTTACTTTCACCTTCGCCACCATTATTCCTCAACCCAACCAGCCTCAGCCACTTGCAGAGGATGTCAAAATTCTGGGGAAAAATAACAAAAGCCAACATCATTTCTTGCAAGAATTGCTCTTTTTCATAACATGCCATCAAAAAAAACATTTGAAAAAAGTTGCTTTACATAAAAATCCTCATTTATAGGATATTTTTGAAGGAATACAATAATTCACTTTAACGTGTTACCTTCCCCAAGTAACTTATATTTGGGAGTGTAAAAATGTCGCCAGGGGAAAAAGCATTACTATTTACGGGGCAATGTGGGAAAGCTGGTAAACTTAGGGGGTTAAGTGCAATTTATCTTTTTTAATTTAAATAATATAAATATGCCTATATTATTAGTATATTATAATGTTGGAAGAAGCAGCAAATCAAAGAGACACAAAGTCAGACTTTACACATTTGTTGTGTGCACGCTTACCTTTGGAATTTGCGGAAAGATTTCTCTAAATCCCAATTCCCAGGCTTTGTTTTCTTTGAGGAAAAACCCATCATTGCTTTCTTCATAGCCCCACAATTCCGATCACGAGGTTTCTTCATCCGACGGTGAAGGTAGTGGGTGTACGTTAGCCTCAGTGATCTGCAGTGCAGGTGATCACTCAGAAGGGCCTTCAATCCTTTTGCATGCGCTCCAACAGTATTTTATTACCACCTAGCTAAAAGGAGAATAGGAGATATCTTTCATCATCATTACTATTGTTAACCTTAGAGTAAACTAAGCAAGGAATCTAATAAGTTAGCAGAAAAACGTGAATAATAAACAATCATGTGAATTTGCAGAGTATTTAGTATATGAAAACTCAAAACTGGGATGTTTGGTGAACCTCTTGAACTTGTTCAAAACAGGGATTAGATAACCCCAAAACGATCAAGAGTTGCTCTGCTTTGCTCTTATTTAGAATTGTCCATGATTCTTCTTGCTTCTTCTGAACTATCTTCAACACAAGTTGAAGATATAACATCACTGTCTGCGCGTAAATTACAAAATATCCAATAATAAAGCACAGACAACAGAGATTCTGGATAAATAATTTACAAGAGACAACAAAAGCACATTAAAATTAGAGATCTGCAACAAGACAGACGCAGCATGATAGCTTCATTGTACACGTGAGTTCTGATCGATATACATAGAGGTAGAGGGGTGTGTGTGTGTGAAATAATTACAGTTTCTCACAACTCTCAGGTAAAATAGGGAGAATTACACTGGCAAACCATGAGGTTTAGCCTAATTACACAAACTTCCCCTCAAGTACATTAAAGTTTTAGCCAAATACATGTTAGGGATTATTATAGTTATCAACTTATATTGAATATAGAACAGTAAGTGGCAAAGGAAAAACAAGATATTCATAAAATGTATTAGTTGTCTTCATTAAAATTCATCGATTCAGATGTAATACGAATTCTTTGACAGGGGTTATTTGTAACTTTTCAACTTAGGGAATGTTTGTGCAATTAGGCCAAACAGAATGTTATGTCAGTGATATTATCCCTAAAACATATGCAGCTTTCAAGAAATACTATCTTTTTATCTTCAATTATGAAAATTAAAGGATATGGCACAAAATTTACCAGGGTAATAAAAGCTCTATTAAAGAACGACTTGAGTACAAAGAAGACCAACGTAGCAGCAACTACAGTTACAGACTTACAGCAATCCTCGCTATCGGTCGTGGAATAGAATCCTTGAAAGTGTTAAATTGCTTATTTTAATTTTGATGATTAATAAGTTGTGATCTTCCTTAAATGTCTTTGTTGTCCATTGCTCTGTTTGCAGATCTAAAAAGATCATTAACAACTTGAGTCGTACGAGATCAGTTGAAAGTAAGGATTGATTAATGGAAGCAGCTCATCTCTGGTACCTTCTGGTACCAAGACAATTGATCAACCTTCAGCTCAAATCTCAAAAAAGGAATGAACAACCGAAAGCATCCCAAAGAAGAAAGAAAGAGAAAAGTTCATAATAATCAAAGACCAAGTATGTCCACAATCAAGATGGGCCAAAGGAAAAGATGAACAAAAGAGCAACCCATGTGGTATCAAGTTATCCAACTTCACAATCAGTCCATCATGAAGAAGAAGGACAAAAGTTAGAATCAGGACTTCAAAGAATAGACAAAAGAAGCTGTCCAAAGCTGACAACAGCAAAAAGGATGTCCAAGGATCAAGAGAAACGAGTATCAAAAGAAAAAGGTTCAGCTGGTACAAGAAAAGACCACTAGCATGAAACAGCTCAAAGTCAAGCTTTGAATTCAAGTCAACACTTTCTTAGGAGCTCAAGAATTGTCAAATGATGTCAGCAGATAATGCTGGCCCAATGCTTGTTCAAAGAACAAAGAAACCCAACGGATCTTTCCCACCTTAAAAGTCAAGAAGTTATAACAACTCTTTTACAAAGTCTAGGGAAATGTGCAGGCTTCAAATTTCAAATCTGAGCCAACGGCTCTCTTGGAGTTACACCTTTAAAAAGGGGATGAAAGATACAAATTCAAGTGACCTCTTCAAGATCTGTCAATTACTGCCATACACATAGAGATTCTTTGTTTTCTCATAGTGTCCTTTAGTTTGCAGAGTTCTTGGGTCCTGGAAGCGTTTGGTTCCATAGTCTTTGTTACTTAGGAACCTCCCTTCTACTTATTGCTGGCCTGATAGAACCATAGTCTTTGTTACATAGGTTCTTTTCTTGCTCTTCAGCTTGCTGGCCTGGTGAAACCATAGTCTTTGTTACAAAGGTTTCATTCTTGCTTTCAGCCCTCTTTGTATCTTGTACCTTTTGATCAAGTTGGAGCCATAGTCTTTGTTACATAGGCTTCACTTGATTCTGATCTTATTGGAACTCCATTTAAAATTCTAAGCTTAACAATCTTAGGTAGAGGACTAACTTGCCCAACTTGTGTTTTCACAGTTGTGGTGAGCCAACCTCTATAAATATTTTGTGTTGCTACTTGTGCTTACTCTGTTCTTGACTGGAACGTGACGCATATTTGTTCCAGTTCCACTGCTGATATTTTGTATCAGGTTTTGAAGGACACAAATCTGGGTGGATTTGTTATTTGGTGATCTTAACAGATCTATTCTTGATTGGAATCAGTTTAACCACTACTTCCAGTATTGGTGATTTATCCAATCTTTGGGGGATTTTATACTTGAAGTATTTGGGCGAAAAAGGGACAATTCACCCCCCTCTTGTCTAACAGAAAGGACGGAGGAAAATAGGATGATCTCAATGATATTAAAAAGTTACTTATCTTGATAACATTTATATGTTTATACGTATTTGTATTTGTATTTGTATTTGTATGTGTATGTGTAAAACTTACAGTTACAGGCATCAAGCTACTTCCCGCTTCCCAACTTTCCATACTATTTGGATAACTATTGCAAAGAAAATGCATGTTAAGTTTAAATTAAAACCTTAAATAAATTGTAGGATCAAGCAAGATATTTGACAATCTAAGAGTTGTACAATTAATGAACCCAGAAAAACAGCATGCGATTCCCATGAAATTGCAAACATAATTTATAGCTTAAGGATAACATAAATTGGCAGAAACTAAAACACATAACAATGAAATGGGCACCTGATCGATCTCAAGACGACAAAAATGGCGACTACCAAAGGCAAAGAGTCCGACTTTTGACTAAACTGGAACAGTAAGTAAGGGGAGATAAAAGCAATTTACCCCCCTGTGTAAATCTTAATTCTCAATCCACCTCCCTGAGAAAAGATAAATAGCAAGGAACCCCCTTGTTTTATTTTTTAATCACCTCACTGCCTCCTTTCAATTTTTTTGTGTTGCCTAATAATAGTTTTACTAAAATACCCCCAACATATTTTGAACGTCATTCACTTCATTTTGCCTTCTTCTCTAGTACGCCTCTTCACTTTTCCATCTTCACCAAAACCCTACTGAAAACATTTGACAGAAAGTTGGCATGGGACGAAATCTGTCGGAAGAAGTAAGAAATTGAAGGAGATTCTTCGCAGAAGTACAAAAATATAGATTATCGAAACGTCGGAAGTTTGGAGTTTGCGAAAGGTAAGGTTAATCTTGTTCCTCTGTTACAGATTTGAACCTAAATCGTTTTCTTTTTTCTTTTTTCTTTTCGAAATGGGTTGTGTAGATATTATATTCATGAAGGGAATTCGACATTGTGAGTGTATTTTGGTATTTCGTGGTTGTTTTTTGAATCTTTGTTTCAGAATGTAAGGTTTGTTTTTTCAGAACTTAAGAATCTTTGTCCCTACAAATATTTATCTCCTTTTTGAAAATAATACTCTATTGTTGCTGGTGATCCCTAACCATGTAGTTATTTTGAATAAATGGTTTAATATGGCACTCTAATGTTGTTTTTTAGTAAACCTTTTTGTTCTGAAATTTTTTCTTTAAATTCTTATATATTTCGTTGTTTGAAATAGATGAGAAAAGTTATTGGAGATCTGCAACATGGATTTGCTGAGATTGAATGTGGTCTTGCTGGAACCTCTTTCACTCAAGAGGAATATGAATCAGGCAACTTTGAAAGGAATGCGTACACTGTGGCTCCTATTATAATAAATGAAGGTGAAGATAACATTGAAAGCGATGAAGATTCTGATTGTCCTGATGTCCTGCTTGAGGATTTAGAAGACTCTGAAGATGAGGATATACTGATCGACAAGGAAAACACGAAGAGTGAATTGCTAGCGAAGATGAAAAAAATGACCCAAAAGAGAAAATCAAAATCTAAAGATAAAGAGAACACAAAAGCAGTTCTGAATGAAGATGATGGATGGTATAGTGATATAGCTGAGCAAGAAAATGTTGATTGCCTTGATGGATCTGATTCTGAAAATGAAGATGGGCCAACTGGAGCATATTTCAAGGAAGGGATGAACATGAAGAATCATGAACTCAAAGTCACAAACAAGTACAAAGATGCCAAGTTCTTCAGAGAGGCTTTGAGGGATTATTGTGTTCGAAAGGGGTTTGATTTGCATTTCATTAGGAATGAAAACAAGAGGATAACAGCAAGGTGTTTGAATGAATCATGCACATGGAGGATTCATGCTAGTCCAGTTCAAGGAAGACCTTTATTCCAGATCAAAACTCTGAAAGGAGAACACTTCTGTGCTAGGACATATGACAATAATTTGGCAAAGTCAAAGTATCTCACCAAAAGGTTGGAGAAGATGATTAGGGAGAATTCTCAGGTGGACATTGAAACATTAAGAAGAGCTGTTTACAGGAAGTGTGGTGTTGATGTAAGCAAGTTTAAGGCTGCAAGAGCAAAGAAACAGGCCCTGAAAAATATACATGGTGTTGATTCCCAACAATATGAGCTTTTATGGGATTATTGTGAAACCGTACGAGACAAGAATCAGGACAGCAAGTTAATTTTAAAGAAAAAACCTGACTCTGAACCACCAATCTTTGAGAAGATGTATTTCAGTCTTGGTGCTATGAAGAAGGGATTTCTTGGAGGGTGTAGACCTATCATAGGACTTGATGGTTGTTTTTTGAAAACTGTGTATGGTGGGCAATTACTAGTGGCTATTGCAAGAGATGGAAATGATAATATGTGGCCAATAGCCCTAGCAGTTGTGCCTGTTGAAAACAAAGTAAACTGGAATTGGTTTTTGGAGGAATTACTTGATGATATTGGTGGTTTAGGCATACCAAACAACTACGTGTTTGTAAGTGATAGGCAAAAAGGTCTTCTTGATGCTGTGAAAGAACTGTGTCCATATTCAGAGCATCGATTTTGTTTGAGACACCTCTACCAAAACTTCAAGAAGTTGTTCAAGAGTAATGAACTGAAAGAATTATTTTGGAAAGCTGCTTCCACAGCCAACAAGAGAGAATTTGAGGAATACATGAAGAAAATTGACAAAGAAGACCCTAAGATTGATTGAAAAATTATAACTGCGGGTGAGTGGCTAAGGGAAATTCCAGCACAACATTGGGCCCGTTCTCACTTTCTAACTGACTGTAAGTGTGACGTTCTGGTTAATAATTTGAGCGAGTCATTTAATGCTTGGTTACTTGAAGCTAGGAGTTTACCTATTATTTCAATGTTTGAATGGGTTAGGACAAAAATGATGATTAGAATTCAGACAAAAAGGTTGAATATGGAAAAATACACAGGTATAATTTGTCCTAATATTGTGAAGAAGATTAATGCTCAACTGAAATGGACTAGAAACTGTTTTGCAATTTTTTGTGGTAGAGAAGAATATGAGGTCAATCATTTTTTGCAAACCTATATTGTTGATTTGGGAAAGAAAACATGTACCTGTGGCATGTTCGAGTTGTGTGGTTATCCTTGTGCTCATGCATATGCTGCTATCACTGCGAAAAGGGGTAAAATTGAAGACTACGTGGACGATTGTTACAAAAAAGAAGCTTATTTGAGAGTCTATGCCCACATGATACATGGTGTGCCTGGTCAAAGAGACTATATTAGAACTCCTTATGAGCCTCTTCGAGCTCCAAACATCAAGATTAAAAGGGGAAGACCAACTAAAGTAAGAAGAAAAGCAGCCGATGAAAATAGACCATCAACCAGAAAGGGACTTTCACACACTTGCCAGGGATGTTTTGCTATTGGTCATAACATTGGAACATGCACAAATCCACCTCACCCCAAATCGAAGCACTATAAGGTAATTATTTTTCTTGTTGAAATGTTATTTTTGATGTTAAATTTGGCTTTTATATGGTCATAATTATTTTATATGGTTGCTTTTGTTACAGGGCACTAGCATTGGAGTTCAAGATGTTGAAATTAATGCTCCTAGGCAAACAACTTCCGTTAATGTTGCAAATGTTGCACCAATTTCCTCAAATGATGCACCAAGTTCTGTGAATGTAAGAGTATGAAATTTGCTTATTTTATTTCATTGGTTCAGAAAAGACCTTCATTTATTTTATAATTGTTGTTGTTTCTTTTTTTTTTTTTTTCAGAAAATGCCAAAGGAAGATAATCAGAGAACTACTAAACCTATTCTAAAGAGGAAAAGAGCAATTTCTGTAGCACAAATTCTACAAAAAATGAAAGAAAGGAAGGAACAAAGAGCAAAAGATAGAGTTGAAGCAGAATTGTTGGGGAAAAAAATAATCTAGCTATGCATATGTCTCTTTTGAAAACAATGATAATTTTGTTAATTTTGTTGCTTGTCTAACAATGATGACATTTATTATGTTTCTTTTAGGCTTATGTAAGACTCGAGCAAACAATTTATTTTATGTAGTGTTCTTTGGTTGTATGGCAAACATGTCATTTCATGATGTTTAATGTTGTTGTTTCTTCATATGTCAGATATTTTTTGGTTGCTAATTGTAATAATTTGAATTAGATTTGTGATATTCTTCATATGTCTAACATTCTTATAAATATAAAAAAAAAGGGTAAAATAGACTTTTAACTCGAAAAAAGTAAGAAAAAATGGAATAAACATTGCAGTCAATGCGAGTGAGTTACACACACCTGTATGAGGGGTCAATATGCTTCTTTTTTAAAATCCTAAGGGGGCTTTTTGCTATTTAATATTTCACGAGGAGGTAAATTGATAATTGTATTTTTCACAGGGAGGCTATGAGGTTTTTACCCTAAGTAAGGGCTTCCTGATACCATTAGCCGCCATTTTTGTATACATTTTCCCTCCCTCTTTTTCAAAATACCAACACTATATAAATGGGCCTAAAAGAAATCTGAATACGGCCCATGCTATTTTAATGTGTTAGATTCAGCAGGTAATTTGGGAGTCTGGACCGAACATTTCTAAAGATTATGCTTCTCTCAATGGGCTTGACAAAACTTACTAGTTATCAAGAAAATGATTAATACGAGGCTTTTCTTAATAAGATAATTATCATTTATTTATTTATTGTATTATTCCGGTCCGATCAATGGAACTAATTGTATCATTTTCAAATTTGAAAGCATTATTTGGATGGTAGAAAAACAAAAGAAAAAGTGGAAAGATTCCATTGGTGGAGGTTCCCAAGGTCGCCTCCTAGAAATATGGGCAAATTCATTATTTATTTTGCCTTTAACCCTTGTTCCTGGGCTTTTAGTCAAGCTCATTTCTTATATTTTATACGATCCTTGCTTACTTGGGTAATTATTTGTAGTATACTGCCCATTAAAATACTCATTACGTCAATATAATAATATCTTAGTTTTAATAGAAAACAGAGCATGGGTAAATTTGTGAAAGTGTTGGTGGTGGCTAACTCACGTGATTTTGCCTTAAAATCTGCGTTTTTCTTTTGGAAAAGAAATAAATAATTAATATAATGGTGCTCGGTATCATTAATTAATGGAGTAATTAATAATTTAACCAGCTCACAAGTCACAGATAAAATTTTAATTTCAGAAATAGAGTAGAAAAATGTCAACTGCATGTCCCAATACTCATGAGTTATTAACATGATGATACTCTATGTACTGATGAAAAATCTGTCAAAAACTAACGAGAAAAATCCCTCCTATTTTGTTGGAAAACAGATTTCCAACCAAAAATAAGACTAATACTAATTACATTACATCCTACAGAACTAATTACCTTTTCTTTTTCCCTTTTAACATACTAGCTAAATACTACAAACAAAATCATGAAAAACAAATAGGCAGAATGCATAGTCCAAGAAAAAAGTGGTTAAAGAGAAGACAATGCCCATAATAATATATGGCATAGGTGTTGCCCCAATTACCAAAACAAAACCATTCACTATAGTGATGGAGATTTGAGGAAAACTATGCATTTACACATGCTATGGCTATGCTAACCTAACCTTATTAATGCCCATTTTCTTCTTCAAACAAAAATGAGAAAACACAGAATCCCGAGGAACAAATTGGTGGAGCTTGCCTCTGCCTGGAAATTGGAATATGTGTAATATTTTATGTACATATGATTTTGCTTCGTCTCCAGGAGCTAGCTTTGAGTTGAAGAGAGCAAGTTTGGATAATCTCGGGGAGATACAGGTATAGATACATATATCATAGATATAGAGAGAGATTTAGGAGAGAGAAAGAGTGAGAGAGAGAGAGAGAGAGAGACCCAATGCAAAACCCAGAAGAGTGATCTTCAATTCGAGGCCAAAATATTTGCAAATGCCGATGCCGAGGCAATTCTTGAACGCCACCCCGAATCTCCTCCACCACCACCGCCAATATCTCTTCTATTTCCTCCTTTTCCTGCTCAATTTTCTCCCACAACACCCTGTTTCCGCTGCTAATAACGAAGCACTGATTATACTTTCATGGCTGCGGTCTTCCCCTTCTCCTCCACCGCCGCCGCTGTCAAAATGGGACATTCAAGACTCCACGCCCTGCAAATGGCCCTGCATTACGTGCTCCTCAAATGGATTCGTTACGGAAATAACCATTCAATCCCTTCAGCTTCAACTGCCCTTCCCCTCAAATCTTTCATCCCTCATCTTTCTCGAAAAACTCACCATCTCCGGCGTTAATCTCACCGGAATAATCCCACCCGACATCGGATATTCGGTTTCGCTTAAAGTACTCGATGTGAGTTTCAACAATCTCGCCGGCGACATTCCGGCGACCATCGGCAAGCTCAAGAACCTGGAGGAGCTCTCTCTGAACTCAAATCAGCTCACTGGAAAAATCCCCGGCGAGCTGGGTGGCTGCACCAGCCTGAAAAGTTTATCACTGTTCGACAACAGGCTGAGTGGAAATATCCCTGTTGAAATCGGGAATCTGTCAGCTTTACAGAGCCTGCGCGCTGGAGGAAATCAGGACATTGACGGAAACATCCCTGATGAAATTGGTGATTTACTCAACTTACAGGTTTTGGGCCTGGCTGATACTAAAATATCTGGAAAGATTCCATCTTCATTTGGTAAGTTGATAAATCTTCAAGTTTTGTCTCTTTATACCACAATGCTCTCCGGCGAAATCCCCGGCGAGATAGGCAACTGTACGGAGCTCGTCGATATATATTTGTACGAAAACAGCCTGTCGGGCCCACTTCCGCCTGAGCTGGGAAAGCTTGAAAAGCTTGAAAAATTGTTGCTATGGCAGAATAATTTGATGGGTCCCATTCCTGAAGAAATCGGGAGCTGCAAAAGTTTAGCCATTCTCGATTTTTCATTGAATTTCTTATCAGGAAGTATACCTGATTCTTTTGGTAATCTTACAAACCTGGAAGAGTTGATGCTGAGCAGCAACAATTTTTCGGGCTCGATTCCTGCAGTTCTTTCCAATGCCATCAATTTGATACAGTTTCAAATTGATAGTAATCAGTTTTCGGGCCCGATTCCTCAAGAGCTCGGATCCCTGACTCAGCTTCAAGTGTTTTTTGCATGGAATAACAAGCTTGAGGGGAGCATTCCAGAGACATTATCGGGCTGTAAAAGCCTCCAGGCTTTAGATTTATCTCGTAATTCTCTGACAGGTGATTTGCCTCCCACGATCTTTCAGCTGAAGAATTTGACAAAGCTTCTCTTAATATATAACGATATTTCGGGCTTTATTCCTCCCGAGATAGGCAAATGCACGTCCCTGATTCGATTGAGGCTGGTGGGAAACAAAATCAATGGAAACATACCAAGGGAAATCGGCTTTCTTACAAGTTTGAGTTTTCTTGATATTTCTGAAAATCGTCTTAGTGGACATGTTCCTGATGAGATTGGTGACTGTAAAGAACTGCAGATGTTGAATCTGGCAGGGAATTCACTTTCAGGAAACCTGCCCAGTTCTTTATCTTCCCTGGGCAAATTAGAAGTGTTGGATCTTTCTACGAATCAGTTCAATGGTTCAATTCCAGGGAATTTTGGTGAATTAATTTCTCTGAACAGGCTTTCACTCGGTGGAAATTCATTGTCAGGGCCAATCCCATTGTCTGTCAGCAACTTAACAAGGCTTCAGCTGCTGGATTTAAGCAGGAATCAGCTTTCTGGGAGCATTCCTGTAGAAGTTTTCAAGATCCAGGCTCTTGAAATTGCTCTGAATCTGAGCTGGAATTCCCTGACAGGGGAAATCCCATCTGAGATTGTTGCTTTAAACAAGCTCTCTGTGCTGGATCTTTCTCACAACCAACTTGGAGGAGATTTGATGCCTTTATCAGGGCTCGTCAATCTCGTTTCTTTAAACATTTCTCACAATAACTTCACCGGTTATCTCCCTGATAACAAACTTTTCAGACAGTTATCAGCGGACGAGATGTCCGGAAATGAGGGTTTATGCGTTCGTGGGCACGACTTGTGTTTCTTGAGCAGCGGGAAGAGCAATATGGGAATTCCACACCGGAGACGGTCATGGAGGCTAAAAATAGCAATTTCACTGCTTATAGTTGTAACAATTTCATTGGCAGTTCTTGGAATAATCGCATTATTAAGGATTAGAAGAATGAGTAAAGAAAACACGGATTTGGATATGGGCGAAGGCCAGTCGTTCTCCTGGAAATTCACTCCTTTCCAGAAAGTGAATTTCTCCATGGATCAGATCCTCAGAGGTCTTGTCGAAACAAATGCAATCGGCAAAGGTTGCTCAGGAATCGTCTATAAGGCAGAACTTGACAATGGAGAAGTGATTGCAGTAAAGAAGCTATGGCCCACGACTGTTCAAACTGGGTACACCTGTCAGAACGACCGGTCAGGTGCGAGTGGGGTCCGCGACTCATTTTCGACTGAGGTTAAGACTCTCGGTTCGATTCGTCACAAGAATATTGTGAAGTTCTTAGGTTGTTGTTGGAATCAGAGCACCAGGTTGTTGATGTATGATTATATGCCCAATGGAAGCCTCGGAAGTCTGCTTCACGAGAGAGGCGGTGGTTTCTTGGAGTGGGATGTGAGGTACCGAATTATATTGGGGGCAGCACAGGGCTTGGCGTATTTGCACCATGACTGCGTGCCTCCGATTGTTCATAGGGATATTAAGGCTAATAACATTCTGATCGGCATGGATTTTGAGCCTTATATTGCTGATTTCGGGCTTGCGAAGCTTGTTGATGACGGGGATTTCGCTCGGTCGTCTAATACTGTTGCTGGTTCCTATGGTTATATCGCTCCTGGTAAGCATAACATTTCTCCTACGTTGTTTATATCTGTAACTTAATGTTTTCGCGTTAGGGGAAGTTCGTGTAATTTAGATCAAACCTTGAGGTACGTTAATGTAATTATCCCTAGTTTAAACTTTCAAACGGGACTAATCATTCTTTATTTTAATAGCATAACTATAACTCATTAATATTTGCTACATTTCTCTTCTTGTATGATATACAGAGTATGGGTACATGATGAAGATCACAGAAAAGAGCGACGTCTACAGCTATGGAGTGGTTGTGCTAGAAGTTTTAACGGGCAAACAACCGATCGACCCCACAATCCCGGACGGCCTCCACATCGTGGATTGGGTCAGGCAAAACAGAGGCGGGACCCAAGTTTTAGACCAGGGCCTAAGCCTTCGGCCGGAGCCCGAAATTCAAGAAATGATGCAGACGTTAGGAGTTGCTATGCTCTGCGTGAACCCTTCGCCCGAGGACCGGCCGACTATGAAGGATATATCAGCAATGCTAAAGGAGATAAGGCTTGAGAGAGAGGAGAATACGAAAGATTTGATTGTGAAAGGCTCACAAGTTGATGGTAATGGTAAGAGCGATTCAAATGGAGGGACATCATCAGGAATGCAGAGCTTGTATTTGCAGAGTAATGGTTCAAGCTTTTCTGCATCTTCGTTGCTGCACTCGGCTAATTCATCCATTATTCCCAAGTTTGGGTTCAATAATAAGCAATAAAGATGCTGCTTCTAGGTTACATTTTGTAGTTATGGACGTTGTAATAACTGTTTTTGAATCAATTCTCGTTGTTACTGTGATTTGCGAAAGAAATAGTCCGTCACTTTGTAGAATTTCAGTCGAGACGCGGCAACACGATAAATATAAGACACTTTATTGCTAGCTCATCATGGTAGTCTCAGTTTCGAATTAGAATCATCCTAATAATTATACTTCATAAAATATTCAATATGATTAAATTGAAATATATACATAAGCTAGAGGACCATGGATGCATGTCAAATTAACACCTCTATCGATCCTATCCACCTTAATTAATCTGCATATACTAAATACTAAATCAAAGCACGTAAGTATTCCCTAGAAATTCAAAATCCAATAATATTTATCTGTATCCATATGTATATCTATCTATATTATATATGTGTGTATATATATATAGTGAGAGAGTGTGTTTTCAGTTCTTGGTGTTCATGGCGCGGTCAACTTTCCCGGCCTCCTTCTTGACGGCGTCGGCGGTGGCCTCGGCGTTGCCGGCCACCTTCTCCTTAATCTGGCTCGTCGCATCTTTAACGGAACCCCACGCTCCCTCCGCCGTTTTCATCACTTTTCCGGCGGCGTCCTGCGCGGTTTGCTTCATTTTTCCCGCCGCGTCTTTGGCGTTCCCCGACACGTTTCCGGCGACGTCCTCCATGGCCCGACTCGCCTGTATTCATATGTATTTGGTATCACGATCACCATATATATTAATATTGCATATATACAATGAGTTGAAAATGGATGTTCTTTAATGAACGTACGTACATTGTCAGCGGCGGAACCGGCCTGTTTCTTGAGCTGTTGGCCACCTCTCGCGGCCGCATCAGCGCCCTTCTTCGCCACATCCCGGCCCTGTTTAGCCGCCTCGTCGTATGTCGCCATCACGCCATAACGCCTAGCCTGCATCAATCAAGAGATAATAAACAACTATACATACCGACTAGCGATCAATCAAATGATATTTCTCGATAAGAAGCTCAACATCTCCTATCCAGAATCCCGATGCACAACATTAATCTATTACGATGGTTGTTTGTTCGAATTGATTTAATTACCTGGAAGGTCCTGGTGGGTGAAGCAAGAAAGAAGAACTTGGGGGAACAAGGTTTGCCAAGAATCATGGCTAGTTTGTTGGTGGCTTGGATCCTTGCGAGGGAGCTGGAGAATGCCATATTTTCTTCGAATAATTAGTTAAGTTTCTCTTTTGTTATAATAATTGTATGTTTATGAGTTATATATGTGTGATCTTACACGGCCTTTTATAGTGGGGAAATGCACCAAATTTTGGGCATGACCTTTGCTTTTCCACGGCGGAGCAAAGCGATCTCTTATCCTTATTATAACCAACGGTAGGGAAAACTTTTTGTGGGACTAATGGCTAATGCAATCAACCTCACATATGAGATGCTTTTCCTATAAGATATTTCAAGTAATATCTTTTCCTATATAAAATGGAGGCGGTCTATCACATTTAGATGCTTACAAACAAAATCAAGAAATTGAAGGGCATGGTTGCAAAAACTCTTATATAATTGGGCCGTTGGCCTTTTCCCCACCAAGAATACACACACATGGGCCGGCCCAATTAAAAGAAGAGCAAATTATATTTTTGGTCCCCCATGATTAGGTCTTTTGTAATTTTAGTCCCATATTTTTTAAATTAGATACATTTAGTCCCGTTATTTTCAGAAAATTACAATTCTGGTCCCATCCGTTAAATAATCGACGAAAAATCTATTTTTTTTTTTCGTTGTTTGCAATTTGGGAAAAAAATTATTGTTCATTAGCTTGTTTTTTTTTGTGGGAGTTTACTTATTAATACCTCATTTTAACAGCACATTACATTAATGAGAGTGATTTAGAGTAATGCTTCAAAGTTGATTCAAGATGCTAAAATAGGGTATTAATAAGTAAATCCCAGCAAAAACAGCCTAATGAGCAATATTTTTTTCCCCCAAATTACACTTAATGGGAAAAATGCATTTTCCATCAATTATTTGACGGATGAGACCTAAATTGCAACTTTTTGAAAATAATGGGAATAAATATGTCTAATTTCAAATATATGGGACTAAAATTGTAAAAGGTCTAATCCTATGAGACAAAAAAATGTAATTTGTTCTTAAAAGAAATTAAAAATCAGATTAATGGTGCAACAATATTCAACGTACACATCTTTATAAGAATTTAAAATATTAATAATACGAGCAGTTGTGAGTCTTAAAATTTTGAGCATTTAGAATTTTAGATCGTTGAATTTAAAAAAAAAACAAACGTATATAACAAGTAGGAAGAATTTATGGAGTTTCACCAACTTCCAGCTACGTGTAGTCAATCCTCTGACGCTTCGCATTAAACCCTTATTCAAAGAATGGTAGCAAGGATTCAAGAATCCTAAGGGGCCACCCCCAGATCATCAAGTCTCAGAATGCTTTAAAAAACGGACAAAACTACTCGGATCGTCTCGAAAACTGGTACCACGGGCGTCCACATCATACTCTAATTCAGCTCCATAACCTCATTAATCAGCCAAAATCCCATTGATTAAAACCAATCAAGTTATAAATTATGCTTAGTTTCATTAGATTAAACCGGTTTATATTCTAAGTGTATTAATCTGATTCAGATTCAGATTCAGATCAGTCGAGGTAGACGACATTACGGTATGGAATGGGAGTAGTTGCATGTGTGGCTTGAAAAGAATTGAGCTGCATTAATAGGGTTTTGGTTTTCCAGGAAAGTCATGTGCATGCAGCAAATACACACATTTACATTTCAAGCTCATCTTATTGTACATATACTGACCATAGTCTGAAAAATATATAATTGCATGAAAACAAGAAGGAACCAACACATAAAGAATCTGCACGCATTTACTCTGATGCATTCAATTCTCCCACCTGCTTCCTCATTACCACTCTCCTTCTCTCTCTTTAAAAGGTGTCAGCTACGGGTTGGAGAGTAACTAAACTCGAGAAGAAAAAAAAAAGAAGAAAGAAAGAAAGAAAGAGGAGTTAACTCAAGAAATCCAGAGAAAGAATGGCGAAGTGGGGTTTCTTGATCGTTGTTGCTCTTGTTGCAGCCCATCAGGCGGCGGCGGGTAGGGTTTTTCCGGGCAACAACGGCCTTACCGATGAGAAGAACGTCATCAACATGGGCGGCGTTGGGACCTACGGCGGCGTCGGACCCACGGGGATACCCTACGGCGGCGTTGCTGGCGGAATGGGTACGGGTGGGCTGAGGCCGGGAAGTGGATTTGCCGGCGTTGGAGGCATATATGGAACAGATCCGAACGGGAATATTATTGCAGTAGGCGGTACGATCCCTGGTAACGTCGGGAGTATAGGCGGACCTGGTGGTGGCGCCGGCGGAGCTCTGCCGTCTCCTTGAAGAACCAGTTGATTTTCCGGCTACTAATTTCTTCAGATGTTGGTCTCCTCTTGTTGTTGTTAGGGTGGTTTAATTTCAAGTATTTGTGTGAGGTCTAGTGTTAGTGTGTTTCCTTGTCGGAGTTGGTTTGTATGGTGCCTTAATCTGTTGAATGTGTTTAGTAAAAGATTATGTTATGTTATTACGGCATGTTTGTAGTTTGCACCAAAGCTTAGTGCGGAATATTATTGATTGTTTTATCGAAATATGTTAGATGCAGCCTTTTAATTTCCGTCGTTAGCATTTGAAAAAATATCACATTTGACGGCCTTTTAATAAAATGAATTTGTACAACAATGTTCTCGGATTGAAGCAGAAATTATCTATCAAGACGACGCATGACGGATGAAGTTTTGTAGCAGCTTTTGGCTATTAATAGGGTCAACTGGGGTATGAGTTTTATTCTCCTTGAAGAGAAACGCAATGACGGTAGTCTTAAAACTTGGGTTGTTGCGATGGAAGAGAAATCGACGGCCAAAATTTGTTAAAAGTGGTTAATTGTGATATTTTTCCAAGGTTAGGGGAAAAATTACGAAGATTCAGAAGTTAAGGGATAGAGCACAAAAAGTCTCAAAGGATAGGAGGTTTTCTGGGATTAACCCAAAATTTTAATTCCGGTGGTATAAGATCTGAATTAACATATTATGCCAATTTTCTTTTAAAAAAACTACAAAAACTTATGCAGACATACTCCAAGATTCGGTTTAACCTAAACGTCAAAAGAATTTCAATAATATTTAGATAAATATAATTTTATTTTATTTTATATAGGTTAAAATACCTTTTCTCAAACTCGCAAATACTATTATACTCATGAATTTATGAGAAGCTCACAAATACTATTTGGTTTATCACATATATATAGTATTTGCGAGTAAATTTCAATCATCAGGATAGATAGATCTATACATAATATAAATTATTTCAATTCGAAGTTCTTGCAATTTCTCGAAGATTGGGGGAAGTTTACGCAATGATGCCAGACATCATGGATCATCAGGTGTTAATCCAAGTATTTTTTAGGAATCAGGGATCAAAAGGGGTTAATCCAAGTATTTTTTCTCCTAGATAATGATTTATGTTCAAATTCCACTAGGAAGATGTGCTGAAAAAAAAAAAAGGCCAAACACAGGGGATGTTAGTGTAATTATCCATAACTATATATATATTTAGTTTAGTGAGTGACATAAAATGCCACTCGAGAGAGATTCTCTTTGGGAGTTGAAATTTCATTTAAAGACAGAAAAATGTAAGCAAGCTTTCAATGACATTGCTGTCAACGGAATTTCCAGTGTAAATAGCTACTGCAATAACTCGTCTCAAAGTTTACAACACAAATGCTGTTGAAGGAACTTCCACCGAATACAGCCATTGCCAAAACTAGTTTCAAAGCTTCTAAAACAAAGATGCTTAATAATAAATTGAAGAAACAGATAATATGATCACATATAGAGGCCCTCAGGAACGCCCTCTTTCTTCTTGAACATCACCTTATCTTTAGCCTTCTTGAAATCTGCATGTGTAACCTGCACAATCATGCACCAAATTTGTTAAAGTGTGTCAAAATACAGAGAGAGATTAACAAGGTAAGTGATTTTGACTTTGTTCTTAAACTACAATGATGCGTTTTTGTCCACTATACAGCAAGGACTCTCCTCAAATGTAAGTAGAAATTCAAATTTCAGATGTTTTGCATTCCCAAAATCTTCTCATGCAACAGATGAGAAAATGGCTTTTTCCTTTCCGTAAATCTAAATGTCTATTCCCAGTTACTACATGTGCTAATAAAAGAGCTTACTCAAGTAATAGTCCCTATCAGACAAATAAATGAGGATCCAAATTAAGAACATGAACCATTTCACTCACATCAAAGAATAAAGCATGCACAATGTACATTATTTAAGTTAATGAAAAAGCCGTGAATGCACGAGTATAATTTTGATTCAAGTAGGGTTTTCTTTCTTTTAACAAATATGACACTAAATTACTGCAAATATGCTCATCTCTGTATCCAATCAAGAGTGTATTCCTCATTCGAAGAAAGAAACAGAAAAAGGGCTCATCACATGCATGCATAATAATTTGCAACCACAACTGTTTCTCTAAACGGGTAAAGATTTTAAGAATCATAGTTTTGAGCTAATATCTCAGATCTGTCACATGCAAAACTGTTGTAGACTTCTATTATGTTTGCTGGATTTACCTTCATTCGGCGTTCTCTCAAAGCAAGCAAACCAGCTTCAGTACATATGGCCTTGATATCAGCTCCGGAAAACTCATCTTTTGTCATAACAAATTCTTCTAGATTGACATCATCAGCCAGAGTCATCCTTGATGTGTGTATCTAAATATAAAACAAGAGATTTACAGAGTTTAAGCTAACAGTTGAACGGTGGTTTTATCAAGGAAGGACAAACAAACACTTATTTTAAGCAACAGATTATGCCATGCAATACCTGGAAAATCCTTCTCCTTGTCTTGATATCAGGTAATGGAAATTCAATCTTTCTATCGATTCTACCGGGCCGGAGGAGGGCCGGATCAAGGCTCTCGATCTTATTTGTTGCAAGAATCACTTTCACATCACCTCTAGAATCAAACCCATCCAACTGATTCAGCAACTCCAACATGGTCCTCTGAATTTCTCGTTCACCGCCGGAGTGCGCATCATACCTGTACAAGGCATCCTCCAATAAGTACCAGCTTTAACTAATTCAAGGTTTTAGCATTTAAAAAAAAAAAAGAAGAAAAGAATCACCTTTTTGTACCCACAGCATCAATTTCATCAATAAAGACAATAGATGGTGAGAGGTCATCTGCAACTCTAAAGAGTTCTCTAACCAACTTAGGGCCATCTCCCAGGTACTTCTGGATTAACTCACTTCCAACAACACGCAAGAAAGTTGCCGATGTAGAATTTGCCACGGCCTGAAGAATTTATACAGAAGCAAGAGGTGTATAAATTATATAAAACTCTCTAATGGAACATTTTATTAATCAAAGATAGCTACATCAAGCACCTATGGGTCAGAGGAGATAACATATACAATATTGAAAACTTAAATGTAATGTACCAGAAATCCAAGAAAACAAACCTTTGCTAGTAATGTTTTTCCTGTTCCAGGCTCTCCATAGAGAATGACACCCTTGGGAGGTTTGATACCAATATCTTCATATAATTCAGGATGTGTTAATGGCAGCTCAACTGCCTCTTTGATCTCCTGGATCTGGGCATCTAGACCCCCAATATCAGCATATGACTCCAATGGAGCCTTCTCAACCTTCATCACAGACACCATAGGATCCACATCATCTTGGAGCAGTCCAACAACAGAAAGAACCTGCAACAGAGCAACATATCTCACATATTAAGTAGCTGTATTAGGCAACTCCAACCACACGAGTACCTATTTTAGTTTATCCAATTACAAACTCCAACCACACGAGTACCTATTTTAGTTTATCCAATTACAACTAATATTACATGCTTCTCTGTTTTGAATTTTCTCCTTACCCTGACTGAACAACACATGAGTATGCAGCTAAGCAACTAGAATGAGAATGCCTTTCCAATTTCAATTAAGTCAGGAATACAAAAGGCCCAATTTGGTATCTTCCTTCATTAGCTCACATCTTTTCAATTAGCTGCTTCTCGAAGAGAGTACGTACAGCTTGCACAGAACAAAATATATGGGAAACTTTTACAGGTTCTAATACAATATTTCTAAGCTAAAGAAATCAAGGACAAAAGCAGGAGAAACTAAGAAAACCCTAATTACCCAAACCCTTGCGATTCAAAAGCTAATTTACACGAGGAAATTAGGAAACATACCTTATTGTGCATAAGAATCGCACATCCAGGCTCGAGCTGATCCTTATCAACAAACGACAAGATCCCAACATAATACTCGGGTCCTACAGACGAAGAAACAATGGCATGATTCTCATCAATCAATTCCTCCAAGTTCCCAACACTCATCGGCGAACCCCTTAGGTCATCGACCTTGGACCTATCCTCCTCCGTCTTCTCCTCCTGCGGCTTCAATCTCTCTTGATTCGCGACGAACTCCTCCTCCATCAAAAGATAGTCCTTGATCCGCTCCAGCTTCAAAAGCCTGAGCTTACACTTGGAGAGCGGCGTGACCGTGGGAATCCTTGCCGCCGCCTCAGAACCCTTCTGCTTGCGCTGCTTGCGGCCGACTCGAGCCGGTGGCGCCGCCGGTTCGAACTTCTTCTCCTTCTTGTCGCCGTCGTTTTTACGGTCTCCGGGGAGCTGCCTATTGAGACCACCTGGTGTACCCTGACCCATGGTTGCTTGCTATGCGATTTGGGAATTCTTGGGGGGATAATTTCAGAAAAGAGTTGTCTTTGTGTTCAAGAAAGAAAAACACTACTCTCTCTCTCTCTCTCTCTGCATATATATATTTAAACTCCTTACTCTATAAATTCTTAAATTCCAATTATTTGGACCTTCGAAACTTGCTTAAATGGGCCTCAATACAAAGTATCCGTAACATAAATGGGCCTTTAAATTAATGTATTATGTTGGGCCCATTTGATGATAAAAACCTAAGCCCAAAAATTGTTTTTTATTTAGGGTTATTAACAAGGCCCCACCTCATATATAACTCAACCAAATTTAAGTAAATATATAAGCATTCATGATCCAACGCAATAGTATTCGAACACGAATGCCTACGGAAATAACAAACAAGGTATCTTATGTGGGCTAAACTCCTTAAACACCAAAAGATTATTGAGTTAACATTGGCCTTAATAGAATCGTAGCCTAAATTGAGCTCTCGACCCCTCATGCTAAGCGAAACCATAGGATCCTCTGTTGGCCTCCAGTCGAGGCACCCGGACAGTCAGGCTATGGCAATGACCATCGTGGTGATGCACATGATGATCTCGTCCACGTAGCTAGCGTCCTCAGGACCGTCGTAAGTGGGATTTGGATGATATCTATCAACATGTATTAGAAAACGATTGTCAATTTCCAAGTCACTGTCTAGCCACATAAAGTGACCGTTCCTTCTCAGAGCCATCTGCAACACAGTTTTGTCCCCATATATCCCCTGCAAAAAGATCACCCAAATTTTCCCAGCCAACTAAGATCAAGGACATTATATATTCTAATAATTGATTGAACATTTAAATTGTCATGGATACATGCACTCAACAATTTTGAAATGTTAACACTAGCTCTGCAGAAGCAATTATCCCAAGTACCAAAAATCTCACCATGACCACAGCTCGTAAGGGTCAACATTTGATTACCATTATGAAAATATTCCCAGTCATCACATAACCTAATCTGTAAACAACCACCTTTCTCATGCCCATTTTGTTGATTGGAATGATTGAGCTTGAGAAAAGTGTAGGAAATTAGAGAAATTAAATTTCAGTTTTAAAATTTTGTAGCTCTCTTCAAACCAAGCGGTTCAGTTAAGCATGTCCGGTCTTGGAAGCTTGATCAAGTTGTTTATTGAATCGATTGACGGATCTAAAGGTCGGACCGCCCGTTCCAGTCCGGTCGACAAAACACTGATCTTCACTAGTTCAATTTATTAGTGTATTTCATGAACCCACCCACATGTTATTCTGTAGATGGAATTTGCATAAATATAGTTGGACTTGGAACAAATACTTAAGAGGAATAACTGCATTTATCAACCCAACCCATACTGGAGATTCAAGGATTGTTTACTACATCAGCTTAGTGAATTCAAGTAGCATACTACATACATAAATCATCTCAAAAGAAAAGGGAAAAAAGAAGTTCCTTCCCATATTCGATGGTTAAGGCAGCCTCATTTGTGGGAGAATTTATTCCAGCTGTGTCTGTGTGGGACTGGGATCTGAATCAATTAATATCCCATATATTTCTGTGCCTATCTCCCATTATAAACACAACTCATATCAACTTGATATTTGAGATTGAATAACATTAGAAACTTAAACTAGGATAATAAATAGGTACACATGTATGTCTAAATAGTGCTTGGTTAGAGGGCTCTACTTTCTCTCTCTCTCTCTCTTTACAAAATTTAGTTGGGGTAGAAAGGAACCAAAGCCTCCTGCCCCATCTCTCATCTTTCTGCAAATCAGCCTGCACAATTAAGATTTAAGATATCAAGTCTTAGTCCTCGGGACGGAGGGTTGTTTCTATTTAAGGTAACTAATGACATGAATTACAATAGTTTCTTACCATTTTGATGGTTCTGGTTACCAGGGTTCCCAATGTTATCTTTGCTGCTACTTGGTCTGTTGGTGCCAACCTGCTGCTGCTGCTGCTGTTGTTGTTGCTGCAACATTGTTTGGTTCTGCAAAAGATATTGAGGATTGCTGTGTTACTCATCAGGAAGAAAATGGATGGACCATAGTTAGATGGTGGTAATGCAATTGATCAATTAACAGATGGGTAATTGGAAGTAGATTATGGGATATGGTTGTTAAAAGATGAAATAGAAGATGCAGACACGTGGCACCTCAGTGTTATAACTTAGCGAGATGTCCCCGGCCCTTTCGAGACATTTTCATATTACTATTGGTCTCCACAAAGTTTCAAGAATTTACACAAACTACCATTGAAATATGAAAATATTACAGGTGAAGTATAATGCTTCTTAATTAGAGGGCCGTTTATATATTTTAAAGAGTTTTAGGGAGTTGTTTGTAGTTTTTCAAACTTTATGTTCAGATGCTGTAGTCCCACAATCTTCGAAGGATACAAATGAAATGACGAGAGAGCGCTATTATGAAAAAATGCCCTTTTTGTAGTAAAGGTAATGCCCTCAACCTCCTCTACATGTAGGGGATGTAATGCAATACGATGTCTTGTAAGTGACAATAGAAAATTATCACATAGATTGAGGTTACCTGTTGTAATGGCATTTGTGGCTGATGGAGACCAAGAAATTGTTGATATGGGTCGACAAAGTTTGGCATTCGTGGTTGGTTTTGATTGTGAGGAGCATTAAGCGAATGCGATGCAGGATCCGGCTGATTGGGACCCTGAACTTGAACTGGAACAGGTGGCATATGAAATCCCGGCATGGGAAATCTTGGACCCATATGTGCTGCTGCAGCTGGATTAGGCATAGCTGAACCGGGTAGCATAGGTGGATATGGTACCATTGGACGGTTCATGCCCATATCCATATTCATACCCATACCCATGCCCAAACCCATTGCTGGCACGTATTGTTGCATGCCCGTATACATCATTGGGACCATGCCGCATCCCATTGACATCATCTGTCAAATAATTGTAAACCATTTCTTGATTCAGAGAACATGAATTAAAGCACCTATCTAAAGTTCGGCTCAATGAGTAAAAAGGACACAAACTGGCCTTTTTCTTTATTTTTGGCTTTTGATCACTGATTATCTACTGACAAAAGCATGTAAACTCACCAGCATACAGCAAAAGCAATAAAATGCAGATAAATTGATTGAATACCTATAATTGCAATGCCGAGTGTGAGAAGGGAGAGGGGGAGACATTAGTTAAAAGGCAGTCAAATATTACCTGCACTTGCATTTGAAGTGATTTCAGGTACTCAATAGCCTCATCCAACATTGAAGCTTTATCCGACTGAAAAGTAACGAAAGCAAAATGAGAACTTAATAATCTGAAAAGCATGAATTCTAGTCGATTGGAAACATATATGTAACAAAGAAACTTCCATACCTTGTTGCAACGAGGTATGAGCTCTTGCAGTGCCCTCATTTTTTCATTTATCCTGTCTCGCCGCCTCTGCAGGAGTAACAACATTTTAGCAATAGAGGACATCATAATGATATGTGAAAAGCAGTAAAACTGTAAAAGGTATACAAACCCTCTCTGAGAGGTTGTGAACTTCTGCAGCACGAGATCGCTTTGTTGTTGTTGAGCCACGGCCTTGTTTTTTACCCTCAGCTGCTTCAAACTCAATATCCTATAATACCAGTATACATAAGTTACGAGTCAAGGACTTGGAATCATCTACTAATCACACTCTAATCTTATCTTTCTTCTTCTAGCCTACTCAAAAGGTTGAAACAATTAGGCATGCGTGGAAAAATTACCACCTATTTGTCTGTTTCTTAGTCATATATTTAAGTCAGTATGACTTTACCAAAAAAAAATATATATATTATTATAAGTCAATATGTGTGTGTGAGAGAGTGTTTGTGGCAAAGAAATGAAGGGGTGCTACAATTTGTAAATTAAAACTTATGTTTCTAAATAAAATGGGACACTTGCATGATAAAATCCTCAGGCTACAGAGAACATAAAGAATATATCCCAAAATTGTCGGTATTAGGCCAAATTAAAAGCAATATCTACGCAACCTTATCATGTAATAGCCCCAAGAACCAATAGAAATCAAATAAGTCCATGGCTTCACAAAGGCGCATGAGACTTGTATTTGTATTTGACTGCAGCTTATTTGTATTTGCATACATCCAAAGGTCAGGAGTCAGCCCCATACCTCACAAGTCGGAACATATAAATATGTCAGAGTAACGTAACGGGTTCAATGTACCGTCAATCCGTGAATGTCATACTGCACTAAAAACTTTGCTCTCATATCCATTCACACCTCACTTAACCCTATTTACCTTTTTCCTTTTTTTTTTTTTTCTTTTATTTGCAGTTTAATTTTCATTCTTCTACTGTAATCTGGATGCTGATTGCTGACCATCTACACGTGCGCTCTTGGCGCATGTTATATGCGTGCGCACTATGTGAAACGCTATGTTGCACGGATACGATGATACACGATTTTTGTAATTTTTCACATCATAAGTGTCGGATAAAGTATCCTGACACGAATGTTTGACACATATATTTTTTAAAATATCGGTGCATTAGAGGTGAAACGACACCACTACGGGACATGGCCCGATACGCACCCGCGCACGTTAGTCGGTCCTCTTCAAGGACCGCGTTTGGAGAGAATAATTAGAGGTATTTTAATTTCTGGATTAGTAAAGCAATTAATAATTAAAGCGGAATTAAGTTAATTGATTACCTCACTCTGACATTCATTCTCGTCGGTTTCTCGGGCTTTTCTTTTCCGGTCCTCCAACGGCGGCGGCGGCCTGTGTGGCGGCTGCCGTGGATCCCCACTAGCACTGAAGCTGGCCCCGGAGCCGCCGGGAGATGACGTCACCGTGAGCTCACATGTAGGCGCTGCTAATTCTCCGGTAGCGGTGGAGGTGCCGCCCACCGTAGCGGTGGCGCTCTCTAAGTTCATACTCGGCCTGCTATCTGCTACTAAGTGAGAAATTCTGGACTCCGGCCGCGCCGCCGGGGTCTCGTTAGACTCCACCACTGTCGTTTCTCTCGCCGACGGTTTGTTAGGCGGCTCAGTCCTCTGCCTGCTCGGAAGCCTCGAGAAATGCACGAAATTCTGCAATCGCGGGAGATTATCCGGTTTCGCAGCCGGTGGCGGTATAGGGGGAACTGTCGGTGCTGGTGGTGGTCGGATCTCTGCCGCCGGGCGCGGCGGCGTTACGGCGGCGATTGGAGGTGGAGGAGGGGCAGCTGAATATAGCAGATCGGTGTACAAATCGCGATCGAAGGAGGAATCATCGAGGGGATACTGAAGCCAAGACGCCATCTCGTCCTCCTGCATAAACAAATTGTGTTGCTCTTCGCCGCTCGATCGGATCTCCCTCTCAGCCGGCATCAACACCTCGCCGCCGCCGCCGCCGCCGCCGCTTCCGCCGCCAAAAGTGTTATTCTTCTTCGATGGTCTTTGATTCTGACTATGAACAACAACTTGCCCGTTCTGCCACAGCAATTCCATGATCTCCTCTTCACCTCTACAATTCAAAAAAGCACAGCTCAACATATAGATACATATCGACACAGAAAAGGAAAAATCAATTTGCAGGCAGCTAAAAGCTCACGTTGCAGGCTTTTTTCCCCTAGAAAATCCTGAAGGCGTTGGAATCGAGTAATCGTCCGCCATTTCATCAAAATTTGGAACGCAATGACTCATACTTGGTCTCTCTAGCTCTAAAATGAAATTTCAATCCCAACAAATTTGGGGAAAACAAAAGGAAGAATCAGTAATCAGTAATCAGCACAGATTCAGGTCAACAAAACCATGGTAGAAGTCTCAAATTTCAGCATAGCACAGCCGCTATTTTCGCATAGTTGGTCTTCGAGAGCAAATCAAACAAAATCCGCAGTAGTTGAGAAATCTTCTCCTCCAGTCCCAATTATGGAAATAGACTGGAAATGTTTTCAGTTATTCCTTGTTTGTGTTGTGTTGGTAAATGGTGTTCCAAATCTGGGAAGTTTTGAGGAAACTCTGAAATCTGAATGGAGGGCAGGTACTAGTCTATATGGGTCTCTCTCTCTCTCTGTGCTTATTGAGTTATTGTTGTTGATTGTGGTAAATGCTTTTTCTGCAGCAGGGGAAGATAAGGTCTGTCTCTCACTCTCTCCCCCAAAAGAATTGAAGATTAACAAATTGTGAAATAGAAAAAGGACGAAAGTTGATAGCGATGGTATGTATGTATATATTGTATGTATTGGACAAGACTGTCCCAGTCCCCACCTCCCACTTCATTACAACACACAAACAATCATCCACTTATCATATACTAATTACTAAATACAAAACCCTTCCTTCCTTCATTCCCTATTCATTTCTTCTCTTGTACAATTTCTAATTCATTCTCAACTCTAACATCACTGCTTTTCACCATTTTTTCTACATTTTCCAGGTAACTTGAGTTCAAATCAATCATAAGTTTATTGTTCATGTTGCTAAATCAAATAATGGTGTTGTCGGAAAATAATCGAGTCAGAAATTATTGATTCAATCAAATTATTGTTTACTTTTATTAGATTAATAAAAAATTTAAATAACTTATCATTATCAATGAGTTGGGTTTAGTCAGGTTTAAGTAATAATTATATATATATATATATATATATATATATATGTCATTAACTTTTCTTGAAAAAGGTTACAAGTAATAATATATTGTACATGAATTATAGTTTTGTAGAAATAAGAAGGTGGAAGTTAGTCATGCCAATCATGCGTAATTATATAATAATGTGAAAATACAAAGTGATGTCTTCAAAAGAATATCTCAAGTACGGGTAAATCTAAGCCAGATTTAGTTAATTAATAATAATTAGTATATGTGCCTAATCCTGTACTTGAATTAATTAAGAGAGTGACGTTAGACTTAGATGTGTGCCTTTAATTAACCCTTTAAGATAATGAATAATCACACTGTTTTGCCAACTTTTATAGTCTTTTTAATTAAAATGATTCAAAAGTGGTATTATTGCAATTTCTAGCTATCACGTTGTCAGCAATATAAAACTACTCCAACGGATTTGCTTAAGCCGATAACGACAATTAACGGTATAAACTGTCTTAAGTTAATGAAGTCAGATTCGTAAATTACTCGAGTTAATTAAAGAATTTTGATTAAATTAAGACGTCAGTTTATATTTACTAACAAGAGTCAACATCTGCTAAGTATCATATTAGCGATTTATTTATTGTATAAAGAAAGGCTATACTATAACCTTATCTTTTATTAATAGATTTCTATGCATGTGCGCTCGTTAATGAGTTTCTTTTTACTCTTTTTTTATGCGTTTTTAGTTGGATACTTCAATGTCCTAATAAATAATGCTTGTTAATATTTAATTGGTTTGTGACTCGATTTTCTTATAAGTTCGGTTATTGCAGAAGTCCGATGTCAAAAAAGAGGATGACCCTCAACATCTTTTACTATTTTATGGTATATCATGTTATTGTACGTATTATATATGATCTATATTTTTTCCACACTGTATGTCAAATAATTGGGCAATTTATTTAAGTATTCTTTATGTTAAATTCTCATTAACCAAAGATCAACTAAAAATTGAAAAGATTAGTCAATGAAATAAAAAATAAAAATAATAAAGTTTGATGAGGTATATGCTTCCAAACGCGTACATGAAGATGTGCAATGTTGATGTACCAAAACCCTAATTGAAAATGACATTTCTTGGCATACATGATTCTCAGTCCCAGTTGGTGTATTTGGAATTGGGTGGCAGTCCATTTTGTGCGATTCTTGATCAGAGATAAAGGCGTGTCACTGAGAGGAGGATATATTGTCATGTTGCAAACCCCAAAGGGTAAGATGGTCATTTCACGTCCACGACAAGAAGGGAGGAATAGACATTTCACATTTCATGTAATTTCGGTGAAATTATAAAATTGGTGTGCATTGACTTTTATTTTGTAATTATAGAGTAAATTTTGTTTGTATTATATATTTAGTGTAAAAAGGTTTTCCCATACACGTCTTCATCATTGTTTCAATTTTTTAACTTTTTGTATAATTATATTTAATGCCCAAAGTTTATAAATGTTTTCAATTTGGTCCATTAATTTCTCTTTCGTGTATTTTTTCTATAAATTTATTGTTTATATGATTTATTATTTTTCCTTTTTCTTCTATACCTTGTATAATTGTATCTCGATTTAATATATCTTTATTTATTGTTCGTTCGTAATTTTTCTGATATATTTCTTTTTTCTGTATAGATGTTTCTAAATTCTTTCCCATTTGTTTAATATTTTTATTTTTCATAATTTCTTTTAGTTTATATTTTTCTTCTGTTATAGTATCTAATTCTATTTTTGGTTTATAATTCATAATTAAGCGTGTGACATTTGATAAGCTGTATCTCTTTTTCTTTTGGTATTACTTAAATCTTCGTTTACAGTTTTTATCATTATTTCTTGAGTTCGTTGTGATATATTTTTATCGTGTCTTAGATTATGGTATGCCATTTTAACAAGATATTCGTCTATAATAACTTGTTCTTCTAATTCTCGTATATTTCGTGTTATTCTTGTTTTGTAATTAAATCTTTCCATTATGTTATAGTTAATTGTGTAATTATTTGTTTTGATTTCTGCAAACTTATAATGTTTTTCAAATGTTGTATTCCGTCTGATTTTCGACCTTCGTTTTTAGCTTTCAAGTAAAGTTTTACTTCTTTATCATAACTTTCGTTTATCGCTTTTATATTATCTCTATAGAATTTTTGTCTATTATAGTCATACATTTTTAAAGTATCAAACTAGTTTTGAGTATTTTAGAATCGTATACGGGCTCTGATACCAGAGAGGTTCAGAGTGTTTCCTTGATGGTGGTGGTTAATTTAGCCATTTGATCGGCTAATTGTGTGAATTCATTTTCAGTTATTTCATTAGAAGATTCCTCTTCTTTAAAATGTTTAATAGAAGCCCGTGTACTAGTACTAGTTTCATTAGTTCTTTGGTTTGGTGGTAAGTATGTATAACATGTACTTTTACTTTTTAAAAGTTTAGGTGTTTTATTTTGAAAAACATTAGTGTTAACATATTGTATAATAGGTGTTTTTGGTATGTATTTTATACGAGAGACTTCTCGAAAAATATCTTCCATATATATTTTATCTGTATTTCTAAATTGTATACTATGATGGCTGTTTGTTAAAGCATATCCAATAGTGTATGTTATTGAAAATGGATAATCATTTGTTTCCATTAAATCTTGTCTTTCAAATTTATAGGCAATGTTTAAAAATTTATCTAGTTTTTCTGTTACAAGTGGTATAGCATAGTGTAAAGCTACATTGAAAAGTAGTTTAGTATAAGCAAGGTTTCCTTCAATTATTCCAAGTATTTTATCTTTTATGTTCATAATTCTGTCATCACATATAGCTAGTTTTATAGGTGAGTTTATTCCTTCAGCAAATGTGCTCTTAATTAGTATCTGTATTGTAGAGATATGTATATATCCTATTTCACTGGGTGTATATTTTGCTTTTTTAATTTTCTGAATTATATCAGCTTTGTTTATCAACGAAATAGCCTGTGTTCCTTTTGTTGTAGAAATTTCAATAGGGGTTTCGCATGTAAATTTTCCATATAGTATAATGTTTTTTCTGCTCAGTTTTGTTTTCAAATCTGTTTTCATATCTTGTCCATCAATTAAGTTTAATTCTTTTCTTCTAACTTTGTTTAATTTTTTGTTGTCTATAACAATATCTTGAGAAAAGTATCCGTATTCTTCGGTTGTTTCAAAGTTTTCTATTTGATCTATCAAACTAGTCTCCATGTATATAATCTTTAGTATATAAAGATGTAAATAACGTTTTCAGAACGAAGTTTGTATTGTTTACCTGTTTGTGTATTCGTATCTACTGTCTTCATGCACTCCATGTTACCTGTTCATCATTTCTTCAATATATGTTTGATTTTTGTATGAGAATTGTTTGGTTGTGTATGGTTGTGTATGGTTCTGCTATTCAGGCGTGAGGCCAACAGAAAAGAAAAGCTCAAAGGCTTTTGAAACTCAGAGAGTTTTGATCAACACATGATCTTTTTCTCCATTAAAGTCTGAATATTACCTAATACATTGAGGCCAATATATAGGCGCTCGACTCACTATTACAGACGCGTTTTTTATTTACAGAAGTCAAAAAGTAGAAAAAGACTTAAAGTAAAAACAATAATGGTGCTCAACAACTGCACCTAAAAAGCAGACAGAGACATAAAGTCTGCATTATTGAGGTGTGTTCGTCATTGCTTACGTATTCCCTTGAGTGTTTGACGTCATTGCATGCGTCAGTTTACATTATTCTTCAGTAACAGTGTCTTCTTTTATTGATTCGTTTGAATTGTGGGACCCTGTTTCTTCAGCTTTGTCTTCTGGTTTGTCTTGGCATACTGCACAACTGTGTTCATCAATTATTTCGCTGTATTCACAGAAAATAAGTTTGACTTCCATGGGGAGTGTCTTCAAACTGTGTTCTTCAATCTTGATGAAGGTTTTCTCAAAGTTTTCCAACGTTTTTAGTTGTAACGGTGGAATTGTGTATCTTGAAGATCCGTATATCAAATGATAATTGGATTTGTAGTTTATCTTGACATTACTGTCCTTGTTTATCTCTTGTGATGCATAAAATATTTGATTTAGTTGTTTCGCAACTATCTCATTTATGTCATCAAATGTTTTCATTGTGTCGATACTGGGGTATTCTCCGTTTGAAACTATCAGTTTGATAATTCCATAAGAGTGTACTAATACTCCTTCTTCGTTGAAGATAGGATATGAAAGTGTAGATTTAAAGACTATTTCTTTATCCATGTTTCCTCTTGAGACTCGTTTAGCATAGTCTTGAAGTGTAGACATTAGTTTTGGGCTAAATTTTCGAAAACAATTTGGGTTTTTGAAGTATAGGGTATCAAGAAATCCATGTATGAAGAATTGGTATATCAAATCTGGGTCTGTTTGTTCAAATACAACGACTTTTGGGCCGTTTCTGTTTACTGGGTACCAAAAGAGGTTGTTTTTGTCTTTCTCTGGGTTGTATTCAAAAATAGATTTCAAAAGGTTGTCGAATTTTTCTTTTGAAGGTTGTATATGGGCCTCTTTTTGGGCTGGTGTTTGAACACGGTCCATTGGGTTTATTGTAGGTATGTTTCCAAGAACTCTCATTTTTTCTTTAAGGTTGTTTTGGGTTTGAAAAGTGGTTTGGAGAGTGTTTTTGTAGGTTTTGGTTTCTTCAAGGGCTTGTTTAGCTTCTTCGAAACTGTTATAGGATTTGTGTGTTATTCCTGAGTGTCCTAGTATGTGTATACTTGCTTTGGACCAATGGTCGTAAATCCCTCGGCTTGGACCATTGAATATTGTGTACCATTTTTTGACCTGTTTTCTTTCATCTTCACTGTCTGCTGATGATGAAGTATTCCCTTCTGCTGCTGTTTGTGGAAATGTTTTTGATTTTGTGAATGTTTTTGTTTGTGCTGGATCCACCACGCTTGCTGGAAACTCTGATGGTGGAAGTCCTGCTGCTTGTTGGACAGCGTGTAAGGCGGCAAGAAGTTCTTGACGCTGTTTCATCTTGGATTCTGTGAATTTTTGTATTTCCAATTGTTTAGCTCTCGTGAATTGTTGTATCTCATGATCAATTGTTTCGATGTTTTGTTTCATCAGGGCTATCGCGGCCTCCATTCTCGTGTGAGTGTGTCTGCGAGGGCGTTCTCTTCTGATTTTATGTATACAATGTGAAACTGGTATCTTCGTATTTCGAGCTGCCACCGTATCAATCTTCCTTGGTTGTAGTTGTCTCGGAGTGTATACCTGTAGAAGTTTGTTAAGTATTTTGAATCTGTTCGAAGTTCAAATTCTCGAGGTAAAAGCTCGAGTTTCCACTTCCGAAGTATCTTTAGACATGCAAGTGTCTCTTTTTCATGGACTGTATAATTTTTCTGGGTTTCTGTAAATGTCCCAGATATGTATTTACAGAGTTGTGTAATTTCGCGAACCTTTTTGGTTCTTGTATTCATATGACCTTCAAGGTCGTTTGTATTCATTTTTTCAGCTGGTATTGCAAGCATGCAACCAGACCATGTATCAATTGAAGCATCTGTCTCAATGATAATAAAATCGTTTTCCTTTGGATTGTATAAAACAGGCAATGTTTCACAATACTGTTTTATTTTCAGGACTTGTATAGAATCTTCAATTCTCCAGTTCCATTGTATTTTCTCAGAAAGTTTCTTTTGTAATTGTGTTCTTTCTTTAGCAAGGTTCTTGATGAATCCTTGATCAGAAATGTAGTTTAAACATCCAAGAAATCTTTGTAGTTGTTTTCGATCAGAAATTTGATCTGGAAATTCGTTTAATTTTTTCAAAATGTTGTCTTGAAGAACTATGTTTCCTTGTGAATCAAAAGTATTTCCAAGAAAATCAATTTTTTGTCTACATAAGACTGCTTTCTTTTTAGAAAGAATTAGTCCTTTGTCTTTGCATCGTTTCAAAACTATCTTTAGTTTTTTCAAATGATCTTCTTTATCTTGATTACTAAAGATGATAATATCATCAATGTAAGCAAGACAAATGTCTTCTAAACCTTCAAGGTTTTTATCCATAAATCTTTGGTATATTCCAGGTGCTTGTTTCAAACCAAATGGTAAAACATTCCATTGGTAGTGTTTTTGTGGAGGACATGTAAAAGCTGTTAGAGGTTTTGTATTTTCATGCAATCGTAATTGCCAGTATCCTGATTTAGCGTCTAATGTACTGAACCAAGTTTTTCCTTTTAACCTATCTTTGATATAATCAATTCTAGGAAGTTTACCAGCGTCTCCAACAGTTTTTTCGTTTAATTCTTTATAATTTATAACCATTCGTCGTTGTCCTCGTTTTATTTCATTTTTGTTTTCTACATAGAATGCAGGTGCTGCGTGTGGACTTTTGCTTTCAGAAATTAATCCTTTTTCTAAAAGTTGTTTACATTCTTCTGTAAATTCATCAATATCTCGTTTAGAATAAGGTATGTTATTTTTTACATTTACTTCATCTAGAGGATTTTTTAGTTTAATCTCAACTATCATATGATTATTGTTTTTATTTTTATCTAAAGGGTCTTCACTAGTAACAGAGTCTAAAATTTCTTCTATTTCTTTTTCAAGATTTGTTTTTATAAAAAATATTAATTCATGATTAATTAAATAATTTATTTTGTCTATAAGATTACTTCTGTCTTCAATTTTTACTATTGGTATTTTAACTGTTTCGCTTCTTTGAGATAGTTTTTCATTAACGGGTGATTTTAAAGTGATGTATTTTAAATCTTGACAAAAAGGTCTGTATAGTTTTAAAAAGTTATTTCCTAAGATAAATGGTAATCCTGTTTCGTGTCTGTATATAGATGGTATAATAAAGCAATATCCCTGTATCCAGATTTTTTCTAAATATGTTGCGTACCATATATAATAATGACTCGCATCTGCTATCATTACTTTTAATGGTTGTTTAAGTTTTTTCCATTTGAATATTGTAAGTGCTGGTGAAGCAAAGCATAAACTTGCTCCTGTGTCTATAAATGCTTTGATTGTTTTATGTTTTATTCTTACTTCTATAAATGTAGCGTTAGAGTTTTTCATTTAAAAATCTTCGTCTGAACTATAATCATTTTCTGATTCTGTAACTGTTTCTATTTCGTATATGTTTTCTAGATCAGAATAGTCTTCCTCTATTGGTTCTAGATCGTATGTTTGAGCTATTTGAAGTATATGTAGTTTTTTATTTGATTGTTTTCGTTGTTTAGGACAATCTCTTGCATAGTGTCCTTCTTCGTGGCAAAGCCAGCATTGACATTTTTTCTTTCCTTCTGGACAGTATTTCTGTTTAGGTTTGTATTCTTTCTTTTTAAAGAAACGTCTTCTTCTTCTTTGAAATTTATGTTTATTGTTGTCAATCCATTTTTTAGGTTTCTTTCTCCATCTATATCTTTTATCTTTTCTCCTATATTTTCTTTTTTTGTTTGGTCTAATAATGTATGGACTTTCTCCGTATTGTTGAGGTACTAAAGGATTTCCCTCACAACATATCGTTACTTTGTTTTTAACTGCATTGTGTAAGTCTCTTTCATAGCATTTTTCTCCTAAAAATTGTTCTACTACTGTTTGTGCTCCACCTAGTGTTTCTGAAGCGAATCCTTCGTTTACTTGTTTCTTAAATTCCGCATATATAATTTGTCCTACTGGATAAGGTAGTTTATTAAAGTATAATGATAGATATTTTTCTCTGTCTTCTTTGGATAAATTATAGTAATACATATTATATTCGCAGTTAAAGTGTTCTATAGCGCACATATCTAATATTTGTGTATTCGCAAGATGGTATGCTGCTCTGTCTTGTTCTCTTTTATTAAATATAATTCCTGAATCTTGTATAGGTATTCCAATGAATTCTGAGTATATTTTTGCAACTATGTTCCAAAAAGTATCTATAGATTCTCTTCCTATCAAGAGTGTTTTCTGTTCTTCTGATAATGTGCCTAAGTAATGTGTTACATTTCCTATTGTTTTGTATTGCACAAAATTGAATATTGTTTTAAAATCTCCTTGTCTTAATCTATCTTCGGTTTCTATAATTAATCCTAGTTTATGTGCCCATTCAGTAATAAGTGATGATTTATTTGTTACACAATCTATATCTAGTATTCCATCTATTCCTAGTATCCCCTTTGTAGGTATATATTGATCAGGTATTTTAGACCATCTTCCTTTTTTATTTGGAATATATCCCTTTTTAAAATTGTATTGTATACTTGAATTTTTTAAAGGATTAGTATATTTATCTTCTTGATAATATTCCCCTTTAATTTCTTCTTCTTTTGTGTTACTGCTTTCTGGAATATCTTTCTTATCTTTTTCTTGTTTCAAATTGTGTTCCATTCCTATCACATCGTCTTCTGATGACTCATATCCATAAATTACTTCTTCATTTTCTACTTCCGGTTTTATAGCTTCTAATGTATGGGTTTGTTTATTTTCTTCATCAACAATTTTTAATGATTCAAGTAAATTGTTTAATTCTTCAATTTTTTCTTCTAAATGAAAGGTTTCCATTATAATCGTGGAGCTTCTATTTGAAATGGTTTGAGATTTTTGTTTCCAAAATATGTTTCAAGATCGGCAATAGTTATATGCCTAGAATATTCTTTTCGTATAATTACTTCTTTGAGTTGTTTTAATAATTCCTGACAGTTTGACATAGGAAGTATTATTTGTTTTTCGTCAGATGTTTCAATTTGGTTTTCCACCTGTTGTTTTCCTCTAAGTTCTCTTAGAAGTTTATTAAGAATTTCTTGTGTATTATCTATTTCATTTATAACATTTTGTTTTTTATCTAAAAGAATTTGTTGTAACATATCTATAATAGTGTTTAATTGTGGGTTTGTAGTAGTGTGAAATAAATGTGGATATTCTCCCCCCTCCTGATGACAAGAGAAAATGTTTTGATCTATTTTATAATATGATTCTATTTCTTGATTATTATTTATGTTTGTAATGGTATTTTCAAGTTGGGACATCTTTTCATTAGTATTCTGTAATTGTTCTGTTAATGTTTGTACTGTATTATTTAAAGATTGTATTTGTTGATTTAATGTTTCTACAAAATTTTGTAATTCATTCATGCTGACGAAAGTATGTTTAATTTAGTTATTTCTTCACGACATCGTTTTATTACTTGTTTATTTTCATTTATGAGTTCTGGTATTACATCCTCTGTTTGGTTTATGAATTCATTTAATAGTTTTATGAATTTAATATATTCTTCGAGTATTGGAATAGTAGTGAGGTCATATATTTTATTTTTTATAAGATGTTCTTCATAACATCTAAGATTTTGAATCATTTTTTCAAGTTTTTCATATTCTTCGGGATTAGTTGTTTTAGTTAATATGTCTATTTTTTGTTTAATTATTTCTCTTATCCTTCTTATTTCTTGACGTTTTAATTGTTTTTGATATTGATCCATATTTAATTTTGTAATTCTTGTGTTAAACTTATGCTGATGAGAGTATATTTATTTTAGTTCTTAGTCTTTTGCACCAGTTTAATGTATTTTCTGTTTGTTCTCTAAATTCTTCTGCATGTGCATTATGTTGTTTTAACCATGTCATATATTTTTCTAATCTTATTAAATTAACTGGAGTGTATATTTCATTTTTCAAGAGTTGCTTTTCTCTTCGTTTTCTACTATTAAGAATTTCTTCATGTATTTTGTAGTTTGTTGGATGAGTTATTGAGTTTAAAACTAAAGTTTCTTGTTTTATTATACTCCGTATCTTTCTTAATTCCCTTCGCTTCATCTGTTTATTAAATTGATCCATTTTTATCCATTTATTTCCCGTTTATATATTTTTTCTATTAATTTTATATTTATTGTATCAATTTGTTTAACATTATCTGTTATATTTTTTATTTCATTTCTTTCATTTTGATTTATGAAAATCGTTTTCATGATAGATTTGTATTTTATTGCACTTTCTAGTCTTTTTCCTGATTTCGTAATATCTGTTTTTATTCTTTTTTGTTTATCCATTTTATTTTTTAAAACGTTTTAGTATTGAAATAGTTTTTTGTATCTGTTCGTGATAATATTCTATCCAGTCTTTATGATATCTAGCAATATACCAGTGTCCATTATTTCTTGCTATTAAGTATAAGTTTTTATGGTTATTATATTCTTTGTATAAATCCGTTAAATATTTACTATAGTTTTTCATGAAAAGTATTGTGGTTCAAAGTATAATATTTCAAAAGTTTCTAGAATTGATTTGTAAGAAAATATCAACTGTGTCATGGTTTTTTGGAAACGCTTTTTCAATAAGCGTTTTACACCATTTATGAAAAGTCATTTTTAAAGGTATGCTATTTTTGAAAAGTCTCCTGTAATTTCAATAATGACTAGTGATGGCGACCGCTCTGTCCAGATATCTCACATTTATTTTTGGCACATTATTTCGCACTTGCATAAAATAATAACATTTAAGGATATGATATAAAGATCTGAGACTGAGGTAGGTCTAGCCTAGGTGCTTCTGTTGATATGCTTTGTTGCAGTTGGGCCTCAACCGAAGTCGTGTTTTTCTGACAGATGAAATCCGTTTTTAGACGTATGTTGTGTGTTGATGTGTATCTGTAGGTCTGTGCTATGCGTGTGTTTGTATGACGGACATTGTAATGATTCAAACAGTTTCAGAACACAAAGATTAAATGTCGAGTGAAACAAATGTTGGCCCGTTAAGTAACTAACAATAAGCATAAGGTCATAGTCAGAAGGGGCAAGCCCACACTAAAGGTTTACACTTGTCTGGTAGTAATTTTGATATTCCATGGTCCATGTCCGAAGCCTGCATCTCAGCCAATCATAGTACTAAAGTCTAAAGGCAACAAATAAATGCAAAGGAAATAGTATTTTGAATCAAAGCATTTGCTTAACAAAAAATGTCATCCAATAAAAAAAAATATCTCATGTTTTCAATTAAACATCTTTTTACGCAACATAATTTGTTCACATGAGTCTTGTACAAGGCAAATATTACAATTTATAGGGGGCAAATGAAATGATTTCATTGTAGGCACAAAAGTGTACATCAACAGGATTTTTTTTTTCCACACAAATACATAAGGCTGTTTCTTTTCCTCCGTTCTCCAAACCAAATGGATACACAATAGATAATAGACATTGTACAAAGAATTAGAGAGACACCCAAAACCATTCCCTAACGGAGATTTTCACACAAATATACAAAGCACACACCCACAAAAAAAAAATTTGATAAATGAAATTAAGAAACCGGAAACAAACAATATATAACCATACAAAAAGGGGATTGTCATCATTGGGTAGCAGCATCGATTGGAGCACCGGTCCTCGCCTGAGATATCCTGTTCGCATATATTGTGACCAATCTTAGTTGTGTGCTATTAAGACCCTCCAAGTATGGCAAAAATGCTTTCCCCAGCATGATGTAAATATCGACTAGGCAGAAAACAACAGTCTGCAAATCAATGGAAAATGTATGTGAGTTTCAAACATATATTTTCAGCGCATGTATTTCGAGGATTTTACGAATTGTGTTTTATTTTTTCTTAGATGAGTAAACATAGGAAAAACGCTGGTACCTTACGAACATCTGCACTCTGGTTGCTGAATGCATCAAAAAGAGCAGGCAAAAATGATGACAGCTGAGCCATCAGTTCCTCTTGGGAGAGCCTGCCCACAAGCTGCACAAAGAACATGTCGGTTTACAACATTCGAATGTCACAGAATATCTTAGGTCCTAGGTGAAAAATTATGCAACATGATCAAGGTAGAACTATTGCTTCAATAATTCACAATAAAAACGAAGACTGTCAACTGGGAAAGTCAGCAAGAGATAATATAAGGCCATATCTGGTGATTCTTTCTTCAGATGGAAATGGGAAAGTAACGAATGTTTTCATCTTAAGCATATCAATCAGACAAAGAGTTTACCTTCGTCAAACAGTTTATGCATGTGACGAGTGTTCTCTCATCCTCAGTAACAAGCAAGGGAACAATAACCTGCACCATCAAAGGATGATGTCAAGGCGAGGTTAGATTCAATAATATCATTTGTGAATATACAACTATTGAAAATACATAGTACTTACACTTAGACATCTAAATGGATCATATTGAGACAATACTATAGTTAAGCAATGCTCTGCTTCATTGGACACCTGAACCAAAAGCAAACACTTAGATATATATATATACGGAGAGAGGGGGGGGGGGGGGGGGGGGCGAGTTGAGAAGTTTATATAGCTTCAAAAAAGTTTACTTTTGAAACACTGTCTTTAGTCACATGAAGCAGCTTTTCAATTACGATTTCAACGGAATCCTCCATAGAGTCCTTCTGTAAACAATAGTAACAAAAAGTCACAACACGGAGGAAATTAATAAACAGCGAGAAGCTTTGTTATCATTAATCAAAGCAAAGACCTGGACAACAGACCTGATTCCTCAACATTTCAACTATAAGTGCAAGAGCCAACTCACGAATTGATGAATCAGAATCATCCAGCACTTCAAGTACAGCAGTCAATATCTGATTGAAGTACTGAAATATAACAAGTATCAGAAATGCAAGGCAATTTTATATTTCGACAAACTCGCGAATCGAGGGAAAAAAAAAAAAAAAGAGCATGAGAATGGAAGACACAATTCTTCAGCATTACAATGGAAGAGAGACTATCTCCAATTATGAAATTAGTCAAACAAATAAATAATAGTAATACAAAGAAACCATGAAAGGAAGCGACTCCATCAATTCAATGGCATCAACGAAGGAACTAAAAGAATGATTGGGATAATTGATCATATGCCTAGATGAGAAACTCACACAATACGTTTCAAAATGTTGTTTGCAATAAGGTGCTCAAAATGAATGCCTAACTGGAGCCAAAACTCAAAATTATTGGAAGATGCAGTAGCCTAAGACCCAGAAGATAAGAGGGATACAAGAAAAGAACATATCTACAGCATAATCAGGTGGGTGAATTGAAAATATAACTCATACCTTGCTCCAAACAGAGAGATCACTGGATGTAGAAACTTCAACCAACTGCTGAAGTGCACTATGCTTGTTTTCTGTAGCACTTTCATCATTCCCATTACAGATCTACCCAGAAGAGTATGCAGAAAATCAGAAGATGTAAGAAAAGAAATACACCCAACCTATCTAGAACAACTTCATGATAGAGCTATATCTACTATAAATAGCATAAATTGAGGAATACAGACGGATCCATTTGCTCACCAAATGAAGAATCTGGGGAATGCTAGGACCTGTTTCTGTAGTAGAATTTAATTTCAAAGAAGAAAGTTTGCCATGATTTAGTGTCAGTTCAGATGGAGGTTCATCGGAAACCCCAAAGTCGGCAGACTTTTGCAAATTATCAGAACTCATCAGCCCATTGACATCCATACGCGGTGTTGAGGATGCCTCTACATTTGCACGACCATCTGTTGCCCAAGACCCGATATTATCACTGGAGATGTGAGGTGCATATTTAAAACTAGTGTGATTCAAAGTAGGAACATCAGAGTTTGAGTTAGTATCCAGCACATGATGTTGTAGATTCTCTTGAGTATCATCAGATTTTAGGTTACCAATAGAACCTGAGACAAAGGAAGCATCTTGAAGAGAACTCCATTTTCTACCACCATCGCTATCAACAGAACCAGAAGAATACCTTCCAAACAACTGATTTTTCTTTGATGATCCAATATACCCCTCTTCCGAGGATGTTCCAACCATATCGGATGGATCATATGAGGACTTGCCACGTCTCTCTTTCTTGCTTTGGAGAAAGTTCATCAGATCTACTTCTATGCGCGGAGTCTTTTGTTTGAGGGCTCGTCTCAAGGAGTTCTGTTCTTCAATGGTTAGACTAAGAATATAATTCAATACAGCTACTGAATCAAAATGAGTATAAACAGATATTATGCACTTAATAGCTGCTTCCTTCAGCTTTGTGTTTTTATCATGGACCAGTGGCGTCAACTTCGCAAGCCATAGCTTAAGGATGCCAATATTCGAACAACCTTCAGGATTTGCAGCATGCTTGTTAAATGAACCTATAGCAAACTCAATAACAGCCAATTTTGCCTTGGGAGAACGCTGTTCGTCCAACGAACGCAGCAAGGCAGGTAAAAGAGAATCAGTGCCGTACGTTTTGCCAACAATACCCAACGTAGTTGAGCAAGGTTGTCTCACTAATTCCTTTGGGTCTATCAACCGAGAAAAAACATGCGGAAGAATCCTTTCCATGTAACTTTCAAATGGCTTCCTGCAAGCTGGAATAAGATCAGCAAGAGTTGAAAGGGCTGCCTGTGCGACTTTGTGATGGGGATCATCCAAATGCTGGAAAAACAGCTTCATGACCTTCTCGAAACTCTGCATTATTTCTTGGATGCCTCTGGGGCCTTGCTGTAACAGGGAATGAATATAACTAAATGCAGCCACACGGGCATTCCAATCTGAACTAGAGCTGAGTCCCTCACTCAGAGCATCACTAAGAGAAGCTGGGCTATCTGCATAACTTGATACATCTCCCACTGAGAGCTGACTGTCATCAAAGCTCCTCCTCCTTCCAGCAGACATTCGATTAGCAGTATTCTTCCTTAGAAGGGGACGCTGAAAATTTGGTACATGGTTATTCTGCGAATCCCTATAATTAGTATGCGGCATGTCTAAGTATTGCCTATCAACATGGGAGTTTATGTATCTCCTTGACTCCCTAAAATCAGTATTTTCTTCAACAAATCCTCTATCATGCACCTTTTCAGAACCTCTCTTCGCCGAGTAAGAAGAATGCCCAGGCAGCAGTTCATTTCCCATACTATTATGATATGATAATTTACTCGACTCTTTAGAAGCCTGAATCTGAGTGATGATATCAGACAACCCCAAGCCTCCATTGCGGTTGCTGCCTTTAGAAATACCAGGAACGTGATCTATTAAAGAATTTGCAAGGCTATTTGAAGCTGGAACAGCAAGAGGAAATGGTGGATTACGAGATGATGGAGGGTCAACTCCTGCACTAGGGGCAATAAGATAAGTAGCTTGCTATAACAAATGATTCAAGACAATTAGCATCAAGCATTCAAACTAATTCAAGATGCCAAGAGCTCGGCATCTTGTTGGCAGGAATATAATTAAAAGTTAGAAAAGGAACAGTACGAGTAAACCAAATACAAGTAAATACCTAGGTCCAAACTAGAGGATCGACTTTTCTCTGATATATCCAAACCTCTAAGCATACTTTCAATAGCAGTGACCTTCTGTTTGCTCGAGTGCAGTACACTTTCCAGACTACGCTCTGTACCCTTACCAGATGATTTTGCTTGTGATAATAATAGTCCAGAGGTCAGAGAAGTTCCTGAAGGTAAACTAGCACTTCTATCCATCGCAACTATAGCTGAAGTCCCATAACCGGGTATATTTGAAGGTGCAGATATCTGAGAGGAGAATGACATGTTTGAACTTCTTTCACGAACAGAAGGAGAAGCATGTCTTCTATGCATTCCTCCATCTTCTTCATTTATTACCTAACAAAGAATTTTTGTCAACTCAAAGTTATCATAGTATCGGAAGGATTCATGGTGAAAGAGAGGAAATGTATATACCCTTTGCACAACAGGATCAAAGGTTGAAAACAGTCGCCTAGATCGATCAGGCCAGGTTTTTGCGAACATTCTGTAACAAGTCCTTGCAGTAGATCGTACCTGTTGGGCTTAAAAGAATCAAGCTATGGAAACTTTACAGGCCAATAAACTAAAAGTGTAAACCAATGCTTGTGCAGTCATTGTAAATATGTGGTACAACCATATGAATCCAGGCCCAAACACCGATTCAGCAGAATGACAATGGACAGCAGCACAGAAGTGATTGTATATCATGTGAAACAGAGAGAGATGTCAAGACAACATCTTTACCTCACTCATCGCATCAGCAACACATGATCTAATAAGTTCTTCATAGAGGTCAGCTGACCGTTGTATTTCAGGAGCATCAGCCCAATATTCAAGGATTAGAAGTGCATACTCGCAACACCTAATTTGGGACATATAAGTATTACTACGAGAAACGGGAAATAGTAGCTAAGGAATAACTTAGAGAACAACAAAAATAGTACCTTGCACGGAGTATAGCACTCCGGTCATTCTTGGCAGAGTCCACAATCTTAGGAAGTGCTCGTGGAACTTTGCAATTGCGTAACATCTAATCATCAAAATTATTTTAGAATGACAAAAAATAAATACAATGAAGAAAGAATCTGTGAATGATAATCAAAAACCTTACCGTTTTTATGCAGTTATCCGCAGATTCTGCAATTACAAGCACTGTTATCACAACAAGCTTGAACAGGACCTACGTTACGGGGGAAGAGTGAGAGGAAAGAATAATCATACAAAGTAACAGAAACAACAAACAAGTGCTCACTGCTCACCGGAATAAACATCTCAGCACAGGTCTCAAAGTCCCCAAGGAGCTCTTTTGACAAGAAGCACAACAAATGGCATGCCTATCAAAAAAAAAAAAGAAGTAACACCAAATAGGCAGCTTTAGTTACCCTTGACATAGATGAAAATCCAGAGGTATCACGAGACCCTCCATAAGGACAATCCTCCAAGTTCAGGAAGGAGAAAATAAAAAATACAGGCATACTTATGGAATATAAAACATTATAGTACTTTGGCAGTCTTCGCCAGGATGGATCTATTGATATATTAGTTAAATATTTAATGTATAAGCCAACAATGAAAATTGGATACTAAAATTGATAATAGTAACCCAAAGCATGTTTCATATGTATAAAATTACTACAGTACTCCAAGAATAGGACAATTATACAATCACTTATGTCACACCTGCTTCACAATGCTAGATCGCCGATCTGACAGCTGTGTGCTCAAAGGACCAATCAGCTGCTTCAAAAGTCCCCGAAAGCATGGATAATCTACTGCTCCTGCATGAACAAAGTAGACATATTAAGTATTTTCATTTCCCAAGCACAAATTTGAATAAATAACTGATAGAATAGTTTGCTTTAGCAGGAAATATCCACTTCTATCACACAACAAGAAATATACATTCTCTTTACTTTACATTATCAAGTTGGCCTTACATTATCAAGTTGGCCCTCTACAATATCTTGCAAGTCAAGCACTAAAGATATAAACAGTCAATAAGATATCCATAAGTGGATTGGCGACCAGGATCTAAATCATGCGTTCAGTATTCAAACCTCCGATGACAAGTCCCTCAAATCTCTGCATGGCTGCAATTCGGATAGACCAGTCCTTGTCAGGCACAAGGGTAGAAGCAATCTTCTCAACCTCCCTTATCAGCTCTTTCTCTGAATAAACTTTAATAGGCTCAACAGGTTTTTCCGTGACATCACCATCTGCTGCTCAGAGTCAAAAGGAAAAGAAATTTGGAAATCTGATGATAAAACATAAATCATAATCATTTGTCAACATGCTTCAATTGCAGAAAGAATTATAATAATTTCATCTTGTTTTAGTGAATGGTAACTATGCGTTGTACAATCAGTATTTTGCCCATATAACCTAATCTTCAAATTTTTAACATGCATAGTTCATGTAACATACCAAACAGCTACATGGTTCAAAAGTTGATTTGTATTAAGTGGAAACCGACCAAATATCAAATTCATAACAAGCAAATCTAGAGTTGACTCTAGAATTTGTTCATGATTAACTATGTTATCCGGCATGAGTACTAACCTCCAAAGAGAGAAACCTCCCGCGTTGAGCTTTTGGCCTTGGGACTGCTTTTCTTTGGATTAATGGTAGAAGGCTTAATCTCAGCAGATGAATAATTGCTCATAATAGCATCTGAAGACTGAACCTTCGGCTTAATTTTTTCTAATCTTGTATTAATATCTTTTAACTGCATCCAATACCACAACAAAGAGTAATTGAGAAATAATTCAGCAACCTCTACTTGTTGTATGTTCAAGGAAATCTTTAATCAGTTAAAAATGTGTTAACATTTGGAAATTCATTGGCTCAATTTTCAAGACCAGTACATAAAATGCACAAAAACAAAATATAATTGTAATTCTGGAATTACCACTGATGTAGGTGGGCTATGTCGGTGAAGCTCTTCAAGGAACTGAGGTCCAACCTGAGTATACATCTCCTGAGGAAAAGAAAACTGTCAAATAAAGTAATAAACATGTGGTATTTTGTCTACCATTTATATGCGCAAGGCCACTGTTTCAAGGGGGAAAAAAGAAAAAATGAACTACTAGCAATACTTTCAGCCCCATTACGACTTACGAGTAGAACTAACAAATAGCTGTGGTGTAGGTAGAAAATGAGTTATCATGGTTAAAGGTTAATTCCTGACCTCAATACACGAAATAGCAGCTTCCCGGACACCAGGATTTGGATCATTTAACATTTGCAAAATCTGATTCAAGAAGACAAAAAATCAACCTATTACTTCTTTATTAGGTAAACCACACCATATCCAGCCTGTTTCCTCCAAACATTACCAAATATATTCACTGGCACCACTAAAATAGAAAATGAAATCAACATACAGGCGGAAGAATAGCACGTTGAAGAGGTAGTTCTGTAGAAGCAAAAAGACCAATAGCAGATGTAACTGTCCGGGCAAATTCTTCTCGAACTCTCCAGCTTCTGTGCATCCATGCATAAGATCCCGCTCTTTCAACAATGATTGTCGGAGAGGACACCTGCACAAATTCGCTTAGCAATTCTGAGCATGAACCTCATAAAATTCATAAAAGATTCAAAACTGCACTAAAGATCCTAATCTTGTCAGCTGATTAACTTAATGACGGACAAAATAGAGAGACATTAGGATCAGAATTACAAATTTGTGACATCATACGGAGTCATCAGCTAGTGATTAATAGAACTTTTGAAATGTTTATAGTCTTTTCACTCTAGATTGCAACAAATGCACGCAATTAGACTGACACAGGAGCTGCAGTAGCACCACAATTTCTTACTGCTTGCGAAATTCAGCATTAGAGGGGAAAGCACAGGAGGTTCAATTGACTGTATAGCCTTCTAGGCAGGAACCTGGCAGTTGGTTATTTTTTAAAGTAAACCACATAAACATTGAGAGTGGTGACATGCTGGGGGACAAGTTATGGTAACAGTAAGGAGGAATAATCTTCCTTATAAAAACCCCTCACAAGTGATTGCATATCTGAGATACTAGCAACAGGTAGAAAACAAATTTTGCCTCCAGTGCCCTTACAGCTCGGTTTGAGTAGGAGCAGAATGGGAATTGACTAACAGGCGAGAATCACAAAAGCATCTCAAATTTTTTGAAGGGCTGCAAATTAGAAAGGGCATTCAAAGGGATGGGCACTGCAAGTTCTATGAGATGGAAGGCTGAAATGGAGATAGAGAAGTAATAAAAGTAAGTTTCCCTAAAAATAAGTGTACCATCATTCTGTAGTGATTTTGGGCAAAAGATTCAGAAACAGTAAGAGGTTGTGCCAAAAGATTCAAAGGGAACGAGGGGCCTATTTTATGAATGGCATGCCCTTTCAAAGGTCTTCATACTCCAAATGTGCACAAACCCAAGCGTGAATCTGTGCAAAGACTTAGGAGAATCTTACAACTATACATGGCCAGAAGTTGCAGAAGTTGCACTTAGAACTTAGAAAACTAACTACATATCAATTATTTCAATTCTCTCCCAATGCGAATGCACATCTTAATTCAAATATCACCACCAAATCGAACCAATTACAGAAAACAAAATTTGCCCCACAAAACACAATTGAAGCCAAAAACACCACATAATTCAGGCCAATAAAAACGCCTAAACAACTTCAGGGCAAAACGCCTCCATTGCGCAGACAATTAGCACACATACACACAAATCAATCATCAATTAATTGTACGCAATACCTCCATAAGAGTAAGCAACAGCCTTCTGGCCGCATCCCTAACCGGCTGCTTGGCATCGCCCAATCTCTCAACCACGGCGGGAACTAGCGCATTGAAGTGCAGCTTAAAGTGTTCGCCTGATAGCACAGCGGCGGAGGCGAGCGCCTGCAACCCGCCCTGCGACACTCTGAAGTTGTTGTCCTTCAAGAGATCCAAGCACACATCGACGAGTGACGTCACCTCCGAGGGGGATAAGGTCTTTCTAGAAGCTTCCAGTAGTTGGTGAAGGTGCTCAACGCCAGCCATCCGTTCCTTGGTGTCCTTCGCACGCGCCAATTCCAATGCCTCCTCCATGGCGGCGGCGGTAGGAGTACTCCGGCGACTTCGGCGGTACCGATCTGCCGCGGTGAGGATCGGATCTGCGCGGAGCGGGTAGAGAGTGGGAAAGGGAGAGTGTAGAGAGAGAGGGAGAGAGAGAGACAGTGGTTTTTTGCAGGATTGATGGAAAAAGGAGGATAAAAATTAATGTGTAGTTAGAAAATGATTTCACCGCCGCTCTTTTTCTCGATAAATGATTTCACTGCCGTTAATTATTCTTTTGTATATTTAACGCTTGTCTTACCATTACGCATTAGAGTCTAGACTCCATAAATGGCTACTTTTCACTTAATTTTACAACCTTAGAACTTAAATATGGGTCAAATTATCTAACTCCTGTTACATTTTACATATTTTTTCTTTTTCAAATAAAAAATGGGAGGTAAATTGAGATATTTTAATTCCCACACCTTGTTAGTATAATCTACCTACTTCAAAATTTGACCATAAACAACCAAATGATTTTCCACCTAAAGTGTTTGTGTGTTTCATTATTTTATTATGCACTTTTATTTATTATTAGGGGTATGCAGAGTTCGGTATTACCGATCGAAACGAAATACCGAATTAGATATTATATATATTTTTTAATATATATTTGTATTGTATTATATACATTACATTCCTACACAAAGTATATGAAATTGTTTATCAATTTATATATATATTCCTACACACTGACAACATTTTTAATATACTTAGCTATTCTTATTTCCAAATCTAATTAACACTTTTATTCAAAACAAAAATAATACTTTATACGCTTGTCTTGGATCTTATTGTTCGTATTTTGTAGACTTGGAGAAACTTTAATGTAAAAATATGTAGTTCTTTCATTTATTTATTTTTAAATAAAATTCGGTTATATACCGAATCGTACCCATTTTTTTTTCCAGTAAAAACCGTACCGAACCGAAAATTTAGGTTCGATATTCGGTACAAAATTTCGGTTCAATCGGTTCGACATATACCGAATGCACACCCCTATTTATTATTGTTAAAAAGTGAAAATTACACAAGTATGTTATCCAATAATTGTTTTTCCACCAATTTCCATTTTGACTGTTAATTTGATTTGAAATAAAATTAAAATCACACAATTCATTTCCCGATCATTCAGATCAACTTTTGTATTTTCTATTTCTGATACCTCCTCACATCAATTTCTTTTCCTCTCCTTTTTGTTTCAAAGTATGCTTACTTTCCCAATATACGTATTATCTCTCATCTCACGATATATGAATTTTTAATAATTTTATTAATTCATTTATATAATATCATTACATTTCCACACAATTATTTTATTTCGTACCTTCTCGCGTCCAAAATTGCACTATTGAAAGTACCCAAGAACGGCGCCGCTTAGTACAATTATCACAAAATAAATAAAAATTAGACAAAAATACAAAGAAGGGGATAAAAGAGGAAGTCAAACTGTTATACTCCGTGAGCCTTAAGTAGGACAAAGATTTCTTTCCACGTATTTTGTCGTTTTAAGCACTTACATAAATTATAAAATTTTGACAGCCGAACTTACTAAATAATATAGTCAATAAATACAACACATCCCATTTGATGAAATACATTAATGTTGCGAATCTTACCCATGAAATTAATGGGCCAAATTAACTATTATCACTTAAATCAATCATTAATAAATAGGTAATATATAGGGAATTTGTTGGGGTGAAAGAGCACTGTCGGTGTGACAGAGAGGCCTCCAATGTGATGTCCCATGTACACGATGATTACTTTACACTGCAGGCTAAGCTTGAGGTTAAAGTTTATTCAAATACTAAGAACCAATTAGTTTTTTCACTCACATATTCAGATTACTTAGTATCGACACAATTCGAGAATATACTCAATAAATATATCGGGTATGATAAAATGATATCAACCCAATTCGAGAATATTCTCAATAAGTACATCGGGTTTGATGGGCAGTATCAAACCCAATTCGAGAATATTATAAACAAGTCAACAAGTACATCGTGTGCATGGGCTTGATGTACCATGTAAGCATTAACCCTTCAAAAGGGAGATAAAGAAATAGGAGAAAAGGAGAAGAGTTGAAAATACACAAAACCCACCTAATAATAATCAGTAATACATCAACTTGTGAATATGAAATTGTTTAATTATCACAAATATCTTAATAGCTAGGAGGTTGATTGCAGAAATCAATGTGGGGAAGTAGGGACCAAGCATAAAATGCCAATCAAACTGCATAATTGGATCCAAGAGTATGAAATAAGCTAATTACCAATATCATTGGTGGCTTTGCAGCTCTGTCGTTCTCACCATCATCAACCTATAACAAATAAATACTCACAATTATAATAAAGAAAGACTAAGGACACAAGAATTGCTCTTTACCGGTCATATCAAAACAACCCACGGGTTTGTTCTATTAGAGTCACTGTTTACATCAGGGCTCGTTTTCGCCTTTTATCGATTTGTATTTAGTTTTTGGGGGACGAAGTTGAAAGTAACAACCCAACCATAACAGGGATAATTAGTTTCACCAAGAAACAATTTGAAAGATAATCATCATCATTCTTCTGATGCATCTTGTCATGTTTGTTAAATTAGGGTAGGCAAGGATAAGCTTCAAAAGGGCATGATTAGAATATAATAATATACAATAGATACAAGAAAGCAAGACCAACTCCATGATAAAGCCATACTACCAACCACTTTTGGCCCTAACAAAAGGAAAGCAAGCATTAAAGTTGTCTACTTTCACTTGAACTTTATTATAATGGGCCATCCTATAGAGTTAATAGGTCTTCTAACTGCAGCTTGTTAGGAAATTGGTTAGCCTAAACAGATTTGTTGGTCAAGTTTCAGATAAGCAAAATTTTGCATGAGAGAGAACGGGACAATATACCTTACTTCAGAATACAGCATATCCAAAAGCTAAAGCTGCATAGAAGATGAAGCGGTTAGAGTTGGTTTTTAACCAACGAATAGCAATAAGTCAAAACAAATTTAAAGAAAGCATATCCTTATATCTTCCTTTATTTAACTAACCAATTCTTTATGCACATATTTATGAAGAATAGCACAAATGTCAGCATGTTTGAGGATATGATGTCTTATTGGTACAGTACTAAGCACAGACAGAGTCTGTCCTAATCTTCTATTACTGAAGCAAATTCAAAGTACTAAGCATGTTTCTTAATCTTACTTTATTCATGAAATGTGTCCATGAAGCAGCTAAGGATCATTATCGTATGGTGCATTTGGAGCAGCCAACAATGAAAGATTAATGCCAGATTGTCCATGAAAACGAAATTCAGCCAAAACAGATTCTGCATCAGCAAGTTGATCGCAGAAACTATTTCCGGCCAAGTCCAGATGTTCCAGTTTCCCTGTATATGAGTACATACAACGGATTAAGAGCTCGTATATTAATGAGAATAGGAATTTGGAATTCTTGTTGCTCTCTAGAAAAAAAGAAACAATTGGAAGTGGTAGAATTTGGCCACCTTTGGAGGCTTTCAAGGCAGAGGATATTACTGATAACGATTCCATGGGCATTGAATTATATCTTGCATCGATTGCAGTGATCTTGTGAGCATGTGAAATGAGGCTTGAAATGAAATTTGCAGCTTCAATGCCACCTTTGTTATCGCTGTGACAAGTTCAATGTAATATCCAACCATCAGCTAAGCATAGCATAAAAGAGGCAGAAAAAGACTTCAAAACCAAATATGAAATTTGAAAAAATGTTGCGTTGACCTTATATTTATATAAGTGATCTTTAATTCTGTTGATATTTCCTTCGCTGCTTCGAGAAAACCACAAGAGTGAAGTCCAATGTCTTCAACATCAATAGCACAAATACCAGTGCACAAAAACTTTCCCAAAGGTGCTCCTATTTTACTGTGAGGAGATAAAAAGACTGAAAATCACGCATTAGGAAATAACGGAAGTTGGAGAACATCACTCTGCAATTATACCTGCCAAGACTATTGCCTTTAATTGAAAGAACTTTAAGAGGTCTCTTCATTGCTGAAAGAACTTCTAAAAGTTCAATCACTTGATTGCAGGTAAGGTCACAGTTTTCAAGCTTCAAATTAGCAAAAGGCAAGTCTCTGTCTGAGATCTCAGTGAAATAAGTGATAAAACTCCTGAAAAATCAATCTTTATCAGCAACACTAAATAAAGATCAGAACAGCTACAGCCCATGTACTGTAATTAACAGAATAAACTGATATACTGAGATGAAGTGTATATAGAGAAACCCCTGATAATATATAAGCCTCTAATGATCAAATGCTGTAAGATAGGGAAGGCATGAGAAGCCCAGCCAACCTGATTCCATCCTCGATTGAGTTTTCGCTTAAATCAAGACTTTCCAATTTTGGCATGTGAAGGAGAGCATGTTTGAGGCAGTGTGCATCCTTCTCTACCAAGTTGCAGCACCTGGAATATGAAACAATAAGTTCTAATGCACAAAAATCTAAATTACAAATTGTTAATGTGCTGCATTTAAATCAAACTTTTTGGCATGTTTTTGGACACATTCACAAATGGAAGCATTAATAAATCTACTAGAAAATCTAATACAAGCATCAGCACCTACATCCATTTCTTGGTAGTGCCTCAAAATCTTGGTTCTTTTTACAGATTATCATGGTTTCACCTGTTTTTTCTCTCTTATTGCCGCATAAACAAATGATCAAAGTACAGACGGACAATTATGTCCAGAAATCCCATGCTGGGGAAACCAAAAAAAGGGGGAAAAAAAAAACTATGTTTTGAAAAGAAAAGATTTCAGGTATGTACATACTAAATTACCTTAGGTTGAGCATTTTCAGTGATGGCAATGACCTGCCAATTGCAAGTGAGCAACTTGAAGGCTTCCGCAAAAACCGACCAAGGAAACCTAAAATCTGCAATGACATCTAAAATTTTATGATTTTACCGCAGAGCGGAAATAGACAAAGTTATAAGACACAATCAAGTTATTTGCGACTAACATTGTTCTCTGAAAGGTCTAGCATGGATATTGTAGCTGAAGCATCAAGGAGTGAATTGAAAATCACCATTGCCAAGTGTCCACCCAGCTGGTCATCACATAAGGTTAAGGAATGCAAGGACCTGCCAAAAAATGAACGTTTTCAGATCCTAACAAACAATTCAATATGATACTCAATTGACATGTTAAAATAGTAACATAAAATAAAATGTTGAATCACGTATAAACTGAGAAATTACCAATAGCTAGATCCTCTATGCAAACAAGAACATGCAATTGTTCAGCCATGGTCTCAATAGCTATGTGATCTCATTCATAGCTACCCAGGTGATCAAAAACCAAAAATGATCATGGAAGAAGCTCACAGAAACCAAGTTCTATAATATCTCATAAAATATGGCAGAGTAAGGCATCAGTACACCTAAAACTATGCCATAAGCACCTCAATAGCTAAAACTAAGAAAATGAAGTACATGGATCTAGAGAATTATGCTCAATTTAAACATCTAAAACACATCAAATTTCTCAAGATGTGAGTGATCAGGACATGATAAAGAAGTAGATAAAGCATAGGAAAACTGGCCGATAGTCCCATCAAAGCAAAGACCGTCTTATCAGCATAAAAAACTCAATCCATTTTTATATTACTCAGATGCAAATCATAAAATGCAACAGAAGAAACAATAAAACAACAGTGTTCAGCAAACTTCCAGACGATTGCCAACTCCCGCATGGGGCAATGAAAAACGAGATCTAATGTTGCAAAATATTGTCCAACTATAAAAGCGTTTAAAAATACCTCCCAGATGTTAAGAAAGACAACAATCGAACTGGCATCTGAGATGAATGAGTCTGCAGGAAGCTTGATCTCTTGATTGAGAAATGCTCCACTCCATGTGCCTGGAGACCCTTCATGTTCAGTGAATCACAAATTGCGTCGATGAATGTTGGAGTAAGCTTGCAATGGATAAATTCGATTGATTTCAGAGTCTCGCAATTCTGACTTAGTAGCTTACACAATCCCTCAACCTAAGAAATCAAGTGCGAGCAAATCAGAATTACTAACCAAAACATGAGGAAAAAGAAAAACTTATTCGCTCATTATATATCCCCAGTGGTACCTTAAATATCAGACAGTACAAACTTTAAAGAATGGAGAAAACTTTTTGCACTTGTATAGAGGACAGCATATATCCTTCAGTAGCTTGTGGGCAAGCGTGATGTGTGGATTAAGAGGTTAAAGAATCTCACAATAGTTGCCTTGGTTTCAGTAAATCTTTATTTTATTATGCTCTGAGCCTTTTGACCACTACAAGGTCGGCCATCAATTTTATTCCCTAGTTAGCTGATGCCGCATAGAATGGTGAATTTATTTAATTTTTCATCTAGTTTTATGCATATGGGAGCAAGCAATAACTTACTAAGTAAGAGTAAGAGTGAACTTTATAAAGAAAAGAAAGGCACCAAAGCTTCATCATTTTACTTAAGGCCACCTCCCAAGGGGATCCACTGTCTCTTGGTATGACATCTAGAGCATGATTCAGTTAATTAAAACCAATCTAAAACAACATAAGAAAAGAGATGTTCCTATCTCCCTTCTTTGCAACAATGATCCATTTGATTATGCACAGTTTCATATGAACCGTCCTTTGTTTGCGTGGTCCTCTTCTATTAGCTCAACCTTTGCTAAGAAAGTTGGCAACGTAATATAGTACAAAGGGAGAGGAGAAAATTACGTGATCATTGGATTTAATCCACTGAAGTTCTAGGCTTCCCAACTTACTGCTTTGTAACAAGTCCTGAAACAGAGTAAACAGTTAAATATAAATTAAAGGGAATAAAATACCAACTTCTACGGATCAGCTTACTAGCTTGGTGAAGATATGTAAAATATTATATCACACATAAGGCTCAGTATTTACAGGAGTTGATACCAAAGGAATTTTGCAACTTACACAAATTTCGGTGACACACAGAGCATTTGGGAGTCTTAGCTGTCTGAAAAAGAAACAAATGTGTATAAATCAAGTACCCTGATATTACACTGAAAAAGAAATACAAAATGAAGGATCCATTAAATGTATACCCAAAAATGTAAACAAGAGGTAAAAACATTGGTATACATTAAATGCAATAGTTAAGTTTTTAGCATACATGTGAAATAACACTAGGTATACATGAAATGGCTTACGCCTTCATGCCATGCTACCTGGCATAAATCCCAAACTTCTGGCAGTGGTAAGAGAACCTCTGATAATCACATGTCTGCTCAATCAGAAGATCCTTGCAACCGATGCTTTCCAGTAGACCATCTGCGTAGAGCATAACTAGTATCATGTATCAACTACCTCAGGCTTAATTCTATATGAATAATAGAAAGTTCCCCAGGCCCACACTGTAAAATAGTTCAAATGTAACCAGAACCTTGAACAAGGTCCTGCACTAAAAGAATGATAAAATGTCCAGGCACATCATTCACTTAAAAGGCACAACCAGAAAAGGCCATGTTATGCTTATCACAAAATGTTGACTCTCAAGCTATCATGCATTTTTTCTTTAACAATTTAATAAGATAATGCATGAAAACTAGGTAGTGCGATAATCATGTTCTGGCTCAAACAAATCAAACCATCGTCGATCTGTCCAACTTGTTTTCAATCCGATTCAGTTTTTTGCCAGCTTAGGCACCGGGGAGATAGAGAAGAATCAAAGAGAGCAAAACCATCTCACCTGGAATTAGGATTTCCCCAATTGAACCATCATAAGATGGGAGCATAGCTGTTTCTGCTACAGCATCCACACAACTGGAGAATAAGAACACTGTCGGATCTTCCATACCCAAGTAATTAATCACACTAAATGAAATTGAATCACTTAAACTTTTGGATCATAGAGTATACTCTTGCAAATGTGCCTCCCAGTACATCTGCTGCCAATCATCAATTGAATCATACTTCATTTCATCATTCTTATCCAACCAAGCCACGTCCTGCTTCTGCTGATCAAAACTAGGCCAGCGAACTTTATATAGTGCATGCCATGCTTTATCTAAAACCCCGCATCTGCAAGAATAGCAGCCTCATACTAAGATTCTGGAAGTTACTTCTCCCTATTAATGCATGATAAAATTTTTTCCATATCCACCTTTTATTCCAACCTTCTGCGTTTTCGAGAGTCCCTATTGTAATCATAAGCATTTCCAAAGTTCTCCCTGAAGTTGAATGGCCTGTATCAAGAAAAAGGGCAACTTATACACTAAAATGCGAGCTACTTCACACCATTAACTAAGCAAAAGAAGCTAAATCACCAAACTTTTTTCATGGCCATCAGGTTTGAATTTCACCAAAGATTAGCATAAAATGGAACTGATCATTTCTCATCCTTTTCATTTTTCATTTACTTTTGGAGAATTTAATTAACAGCTATAATTCAGTTTCCCTTAAATATTGTTTGAGAAGTTCTGAACTCACAAGTTTTCGTGTAACATCTGCAACGCTAACGGAGGCAACTGCGGCAACAATCTATCGAACAAATCTGACGGAATTTCATATACTACCGAAAGAACATCACTGTTACCATCCCCTGTCAGCGTGAGAACACCAACAGAAACAACATAATTAAGTAAGAAAACCCATTCAAATATCATTTCACCAAGAAAACTCACCCAAAAAAGAAAAAAAACCTTAAGACAGTAAAAATCACACACTGCAAGTTTCGTCTTCTCCAATAGAAAACATGACACGGTTATATATCCAACATTATTTACCTTGACTTAGTTCATCGGCCACGACAGCTATGCATAAATCAACTAAACTCGGAACGCCAGCCATTGTTGAAGCTAATAGCTGCTCTTAAGAGCCCACTCGCAATAAACAGGATTATCCTTTGCAATATTGAGATCAATTCAAAGAATGATCACCATCAACACCACCGCATCCCGCCGGTGTCCTTCCGAGATCGCACTCCCGTTAACCTAATTCCATACTTACTCTGCCGCCGATCGAACGTTGGGCGATTGGAGGGAATTGAATGGAGTCGAAGATATTTTCTTAATTTTAGAATTTTGTTTTAATATTTGAAGTATAAATCCGGAAATTATTTGGGTTTGTAGAAGTTGGGCTTCGAGAGTAACCATTTGAAGGCCCAAATCATGCAAATTGGCTTTGGGCTTATGTGAGAAGAAAAAGTAAATTACGAAATAGTACTTATTTTTTAATTATTTAACAATTTTTTTGGGATTATTACGCAATATATGAGTGAGGAATATAAATCATATATATATTTTTTTTTTTGTGAAATATAGGAATATAAATTATTATATACTCGACAAGAAGTACTAAGAGTATAAAATAATTTCACTAAGTAAGAAAATTTATATGTAAACACACCAATCACATGCATATACGTAAAAGATTATAATCAATATTGCGTGATTATTATAACAACCTTAATGTAAAATTTCTCGAATGAATATTAAACTACAAATGGACATAAATATTACACAACCCAACTAAAGTCAACAAGTACAATACATATTAATGTGAGCAAGAATTCTCCTAGACCACATTTCTCAAAAGCAAATTTAGAGCAAATAATAATAATAATAATATCAAATATGATCTCCTTATATACTAATGGAGATCTTATTAATGAAACAATTCAAGAACTAGGTCGTCATGGAATCCAACATCATAATCGTGCTAAGGTTCATTGGCGACATATACTTCTCCGAACCCGTAAGTATTTGTTGCACTATTATCTTGTTGGCCCTTTCGGTTGGATGAAATGGATCCCAAAACACGTATACGTCTCTGTTTGGGCACAGATTCGAAGCCACTGTGCAAACTCCAACCCCGTTATTGGGCCCTTGCCCGCAACAAGCTACCTTGGATGTCACAAAACCTGTCCAAATTATTTCAAATATAATTACTTTCAAGAACTTTTTGCAGACAGTCTCGGATCACAAGCACTCTAATTCCACTACTGATATCAAGGGGCAAGTTTAAAGTTAAGGGAATTATATATATATGGTGTCGCAGTTGATTTGTGATTTATATATGATTTTTGTGTAATTTCTTTCCTTTTAAAAATCTTGGCTTTGTCCTTGTGATTAGAACTATATGATTATATTGTATGTATTTAGCGACTTAATAACATATACCAAAGGCTTGTGGATTGCTGATGAAATTGTTCTGCATTTGCATAGTATTAGCGCCTACAAAAACATCGGAGCCGAGTTCTTGGTTGAGGCTTGCGAGCATTTGTACGAGAAGCGGGTTGAAAATGGCGGCCGCGCGCTGCGGCTCCGCCGCGCACTCGCCGTTTCTGCTGCCCCGAGCCAGCTCCGACGGCACGCACCCTAGCGGCCCCGTCCCCGTCACTAAAACCCTCCTGCATCCCAACTCATATAGCCTCTACATATCCAAGAAAACACACTAACATCAACTCTATATGTTTTGTATATATTGCTTGATTAGTAAGAACGATCAATCAAACTGCAAGTCGACATAAAGAGTTAGGTTCGTTCGAGTCGAATTAGAGAAAAAAATACGAAAACTATAGAAAAAGAGAAGCAAATTGAAAAGAAAGAATTACCATGAGAATCTTCCTGTATTCAGAAATGAGTAGTTTGGAGAAATCCTGGAGATTATATTGAAGCCTTCTTACAGTAACGGGGGTAAGAAAGTAATTATTGACAAAATCATTACCACCCAAAGTTATGAGAACAAGAGCTCCATTAACAAGCCTTTGAGTTTCTTCTGCTCCGATTAGGGCAGTGACTCTGCCCTGGTACTGTTGAAACAGTGCCACTTGCTGGTTTATTCTAATTATATTTGCCTGCATGCATCCCAAAATTAAAAGATACATATGTAATTATTAATTAAGCAAAGTTGATGACATTTTTATTTGACTAGTGCTGAATTAATTGCAATATATGAAAGAAGAGTTAGATAACCATCATGATCATGTTCGCTTTTTCGTGACACTAAGTCAAATAAACTGTACAGCTTCTTTACGGTGTTTATGCTTACAACTATTAATATGAGGTCATGACATTTTAGAAAGTAAATGATAAAAGGCTGATGCGACTCGCACACGCAATTATATTAATTTGATCGAATCGAATTTGTATTGAATTATTCAACTTTTGGCCGTCATTAGGAATATTCAAGATACGAATCTTTTTGAAAAAATTTTACGATATAAATATTCGGCACGATAACTTTTTGTGAAAAATAAGCACAACTTACGAACTGAATGCCCGTATCATTAAGAATTCCAATTCCCGCGGAGGCAAAGTTTGCTCCGACCAACAGTTTTGACCCGCTTAACTCCGGGTTCAAGTAGGCCAGTGTTGATTCTGCACCAAGTGCTTGACCTATACATATATATCAAGTAATCACAATTTATGAATATATATTTAAATTGCCCATAAAAAATGTAATGTGGGAGATTTTGACGCTATTAAAATTTGCATGAAATGTATATATACTTATGAGATCGGGAATGTTGTATCCATTTGAAAAGCGGCCGGTGGGGCGGTGCGTCGGGTAGTCGATGCCGTACGGCGGAGAGTCGGCCCTGGCCGTGGTGGCGAGGAAGTTGTTATTGCCGTTGTCCACCAGAGAGTCGCCGAAGACGAAGAAGGCACGAGCACCGTCCACTGGCGGCGCCACCGTCATGGCCACCGCAGCTAGAAACAAAGTCAGAATGCCAATAAAAGAAGACATTACTAAATGAAAGGATTATACTCTTTATAATGAGTTGGTTTGAGTTGAATGCAAATGGGGAAAGCAAAGGGTTGGCTTTATACAAGCAAAGAAGTGGAGTTAATGTTAATGGTATTGTTGAAACCCTAATAAATGGGCGGAGACAGCTGCATGAAATGATCGGTACGTACCCACACTGAAATCTGGGTTCAACTAATTAAGCAGAATTGCATGATCAGATCATGCAAGATTCAAACTAATCTAGGTAATTATACTAATTATATTTTGAATCTTTTGATAATGTAGATGCATTAATCAATAATAATGTATATTTGCCGTATGAGTAAGTTAATTACTTAACGTTGAACATATGATTATAATGATATAAGCTAGAGATATTTTTGTAATTAGAATTAAGCTAAGATATTTGGTATTTAATGCATGCAACCAACGTTTTCATTAATTACCCGTCTCACGGGCTGCAATAATTCATGATAAATGACAAGAATATGAGGGCAAACCTAAAATAAAGGTTCATAAAACTTGAATATATTTCTAGTAAAATGTGCAAAGAGTGTAGGTATACTAGCTAGTGTTGTCCCCCACCAGCCACCTTTCCTTAACTTGTGTTAAGCCATTTGTTTGTCATGTAAAAAGATATATGATGAACTACGTACGTAAGCTAATTAAGTCTGGTTATTTTCATACTTCTCAGACTCAGAGAATACATGCATTTATTTCTGACTTCCTACTAATACCGATTATCGGCCCTACCTATTTAATTCACCAAAATACTATTAACAGTAATTTTATCCTAAATTTGATTCGGTTAAATCACGATAATAAAAAGAAAACGAGTATTTTACCCTTATCGCTAGCATAATTGATAGAGATTTTAATAAGATCTGATTGGTTGTGAGGTTCAAGAAAATCGAATATGGACTAAAACTCTTGTTCTTCGTAGGTCATTTGTGGCACACGGAAGGGCTCGTGCAGCTGCAGTAGGATTTGAAAAGGTATAGTTAGAAAGGAAGCATTACGTATAAAACTTCATCGAAAACCCCAAAATTTCAGAGCAGAATAAAGACAGATGGGAAAATGGTCTATTTTTCACTAAAGTTTTAATTTGACTGAAAATTACAGAAAAGATTAGGATAGACGACCTTCAGTCTTGTCTTATGTTCTAATATCTTTAATTTCTTTGGTTTAAATATTCCATATGAATGTACTCTAATTAAGAGATGTATCGTTTTCCATTATGACTTGAGCATATATATTTATATTAAGCCTCGCAGTATCAGATTTAGTCTTCAATAAACGTCTGTTATTTTCAATATATATAATTGATTGAATGCGACTTAATTTATTAAAATGATGAGCTAAATTTGTATTAAAGATTCGAAACAGAATATGTAAGAAAACTAAAGAAGAAAACTAGTCTATATTAGAATTTGTTCAAGTTTCAAAAGTATGGGACTGACTGAATTGAGAGCAAACCTTTCAAAATAATTAACTAAGAGAATAAACTAAAACTTGGTTTAATGTATTATACGTTTAATTTATCGAACAATACTAGATACCTACAGCTTGATGGACGTTTAGCGGTTCAATATAACATTATATATAATAGGTTAATCAAATATCTCGTGTTCGAATTTTTAAATATATAATTATCATTGTTTGAAAAAGTTCTCTTCCTTAACTCTACTCAAACTCATAATAAATGAGGCAAAAAAAAAACAAAACAAAACAAAGCCATTAAATAGAAGCAAAATAAAATAGAGAATTGAATGTTATTTCTTTAATGTATTATATGATTTATCGAAAAATAGAGCAATAATATGAATTAAATATCTATTTGAACTTTGAAGGAGAAGGTACAATGTCAACATCAGTGAGAAGACAATGTGTTTTTTACTTTGTTCAATATTTATGAACCAACTACTCCATACCAATTATGTACATTTGTATTAACTAATTAGGTTACCTAGTTTTTCGGCCATTAAATATCTCTGAACTAATCAGCCAACTCTACCTTGCAGATGGACATGGAAAAGCTTGACTATGTACTCTCATAGGTCCATTCATAGAACTACTTTTTTGCAAGGATAAACCTTTCTTTTTTCTTTATTGTTTTGTTAAAAAAAACTGTAAGTCATGGTTCGGGATTTTGGGTTGTGTTGAGGAGGGAAATTCTTATGTGCATCGGATTTAAAGATACTAAATAATTTGAATCGTGTAAATCAATTACATAAGTTTGATATATATTGACAATCATCCATATATTTTAGGGATATAAAAAGTATACTCGTGATAGTTACTGTGCACATAAAATATTTTCTAATGATGGGAAATAGCAAACAAGAAAAAATCATTGTCTTGTACCAAATATAATTCGTTTCGATCTACTCATTATGAAAAAACAATTTAATTTGAATTTGGTTAGTGTAGAACATAATGCATGATAAGTAAAACATATTTATTATGTGATTTGTCATTCTTATTAGCATATATAAAAATGCATGAATATAACAAAAGTATGTTGTGGTGGAAGTTAGGGCTGTCAACGGGTCGGATCCGGGTCAGGAGATTCCGGATCCGAATCCGATAAGACAATCCGATAACCGGTTCCGAATCCAAGTCCTATAGGATTCGGATTCATTTATTTTGAATCCATGCATAATTGGGTCGGATCAGATCCGATAAAAAAAAATCCGACCCGATTAATAATAAATTTTAATTTTTTAAATAATAAATTTAATATAAAAAAATAAATGTAATGAGATAATATTTAATAAACAATTGTTATTTAATAGATTATTTGATGATTTTGTTAATATTTACTTAAAATAGGTTAATTTAAGCTTATTAATAAAGAAAAATATATAGTTTTAGGGTAAACAATTCAAAATTTGTTATTATTTAAAGTGATAAATATGTAAAAATTCTAATTTTAATCATTTTACTTAGTATTATGCACTAGTAAATAATTTATTTAATTAAATATTATATATATAATCGGATTCGGATTCGGATTCTTGACGGATCGGATTCCTTAATTACATATTCGATCCATTTATTTCGGATTTTGAATATTTATAATCGAATATGATCCATCGGACGTTTTTATCGGACGAATATACTAAAATTCGAATTAAAATCCGATCCATTGACAGCCCTAGTGGAAGTTACTTCAGAAGTGGTCCTCTACTTATTTAGGGGGTGGACTTCTCTCTTCACCCACAAGGAGCCATTATCGATTATTATCGCTTCTTTTGCCGGAAGTCGTGCATGGTGGTTTCAACATTAACTTAATTAAAACGTATTCGGATTAAAATTTCCTATGCATTTAAATTCTTTCTCAATCAAGACTCAAAAAATTGAAGCAATAGTATATCCCTTTACCATGAGCTCTACCTATAACTACCAAAGAGACACATATATATATATATATATATATATATGTGTGAGTTGACGTTGGAAAAACTTGGCGCGTTTTTCAGAACTCAAGCAACTTAAATAAGGCCAACCCCATTCAGATAAGACCTTAAGGCCCAGTATATATGGGCCACAATAGCCCATTTTTATTCTTATTAGGCCCATTATATATGGGCCATAACAGACCAGTATCTTAACCTTCCAGCATATGTTTATTCTAACTAGGCCCAATAAAATTGGGCTTTGATTGAACATCAGTCCAAGACTCCCATTTGTCAACATCATTATTAAAATATAAAAGGAAGAAAACAAAAATTATTCCTTTTAGTTTCTGACCCTTCAATCTTTTTCTTGATCACTTTTGAAATATACCATATTATTATATAAAACTCAAGAATTGACGACTTTGCCCCATAAAAATTGGTAAAATTTCTGGTTATCAATTTGTCAGGACAGTCCCATTGATTAATGCAGCTTCATTGTATGCTCACATCAATTCGTTACATTTAAACTCGTTTTGCATATTCCTCATCGTATTTTGGTTAACAGATTCAAATGGTCCCAATATTGCTGGTTTGATTATTTGATGGTACATTCCCTCTTTAATCTCGTATCCCCATCAATTCTGTCAATGCCTGTCGAATATCCCTCACAAATTACACGTTGAGAGTTAAAGCTTATGGTTCCAGATATTAATGCATATATGTTACACGCAGAAAAGGGACTTTTCAAGAGTACAATTAAGGCATAACCTCATATAAATTAGGGTTGTCGGTAACCTCCTAACTTGAAAATTTATATATCATCAACCACAGAAGGTAAGAGATATCGACTAATAATGACCCTATGACTTCAAAATTAACTGTAACAAATATTATTGAAGTATATAATTTAATTATTAAGAAATAACCTTCTGATTTCAGGGTCCTAACTCCACCACTACATTATATGTACATGTCAATGAATACTACAATTAGAGGCACTCAACCTCGACTTCAACTCAATCCAATTTATATTACAATTTGTACTGTCTCGACTCGGTTTATTTACATCCCGTTTCGGAATCCGAGGTGCATCATTTTGGGCTACTTGCAACTATTAGAATAGATAACTAATATTTAGTTTTATCCGTTTATAACTATCTTTTATTCTTATCCTAGAGATAACTTCTACGGTAGAAAGTTATAAATATGTATGTTGTTTGTATTTTAGTATGATTGAGAATACAGAATACAGATTATAACATATTCTCTTTCACTCCTTTTCTCCTGCATATCCATGGAATTTTTACACAATAATTGGAGACCACACAATAAACCAAAATTCCCATATTGATGAACATTAGGGATTTGGTTTGTTTTGGTTTGGTGGGTCGACAATGAATGCATTCGGTGGAGTTAGCAATAACGAAACCAAACCAAAAATGTCAATAACTTTGACAAGCATGTGATCCCCTCACGGTCAGTGTCGTTGTCATGTAGCTGTTTCTCAAGGACACAATAAAATCTCAGTCATATCAACCTTTTTTTCCCATGATTTATCACTGCAAATTAATGTCACTTCAGCTGACTGATACAGAGATTCTACTATTGGATCACGAGATTTGTCTTTCTGGATAGCGTTGAAACTTGAGGCTAATTGGGCTTAAAATATTGTAACGGGTGTTCAATGACAGATTGGCTCAAGAATATAAAAATGTATGATCACATCTTTTCCTTAATTGTGTTTTAGGTATAATTATGCTCTTGCTGTTCATTTTCGTTTTTTTTTTTTTCACATGGCCCCCGGTCGAATAGAAAGATTCAAACCCGAATTATTACTATAAAAAAAGAAATATTTAATCAATTGTATCAACCCATATTAATCTCTTGATATCCCTTATATAAATCCCTTATATTTTATTGACTTGGTTCTTTTGCTCTAGATACTAGAAAAAATGGCTTACGTGATAGATCAGACAACTACGTGAGTAAAAACTTCCAACACACACAAAACCCGAACTCAAATTATTAGTTTAAACTAGCATAGCTCCGAATTATTTACCGCCCCTTTGAAACAGGCTACAAATAAGCGAGAAATTACCAAATAATAACCACATCATATCTTCACTATGCATCAAGACACTCAATTATTTCAAATCATAAAGTCAAACTCTTGAGCAAAATAATTTATAGGGAAATGCAGGGTAGCCCTCAGAAATTCATTAAACAAAGCAACACAACTTCCTTACTTCATCAATTCATGAACCTAGAAACACTTCATTTCCAGCAGAAGAACAGATAACTACGCACATGGGGAGGTTATAATAAGCCCACCATATCTGCATTTAGATCTAAAGAACTCAAATTTACCAGACAAAGAGAAAGTGACCATGTTACACTAACCAGTCAATTCCTGATCCCCACCATAGTAAAGACAAACCCCAGTCCTAAACCATCACAATTATATTCATTATTATTATATATACCACTCCAGCCTTTAACAAGAAAAGAAAGAAGAAATAATATACAGAAGAGGTCCAGAGACAAATGTAGATGCATATAGCAGCATGAATGCTTTGGACAATTAGAGATGGGGGCTGGGGACCATTGTCGTGTGGAAACATAATACATGATGAATAATGCATAATAAAAGTTATGATCACATAGTGTTAAAAAAGAATATGAAAAGCCTGGTCATATTCTACCTGTCAATTCAACCACTGCCTCTTCCACCAGCTCTTCCAGCAGCTTCCCTTCGATTTCCTTTCCTAAGTTATCCATTTCCAACTTCGATTTCTCAGTCCACTCTTTCCCCACAACCTCCTTCCTCACCACCATCTCCACCAACAGGCTGTAGTCGGGCCCACAATCGCCCGAAACACATTTCATCTCACCAGAAAACCATGTGTTCATGCGGGCCCACACCTCATCCAACATTGTGGAATCGAGGTCAGCCATATGGGTTGACCCCGACCCGAATCCTGCAATGTCAGCTAAAGCTGCATTGACGCAATCGAAGACGAGTTTCTGCATCGATCTCTTTTTCCTTCGTTTGGCCTCGTGAATTGTTTCCTTTTCGTTTAAGTTAATGTACTTGTCTCTTAGTGATGGGTCCAATGGGCTTTCGGGCGAGTGCCACCTGGAGAAAAAGGAGTTCGGTTGTACCTTACTTTCGTGGAGACCAGCCACGGATAATAATGTCTCCACAAAGAAAAACCACTCCCGTTCGTCTTCATCGGTTCCTTGGGTGGTTACTAAGGTGTCCTTTATGGGATACGATGAGGCTGTGTCCATGCAGGAGTCGTCCCATGCTAGGGTGCGTGCAATGGAGCCTATAGGCGGTGATTTGTCTATCAAGTTTGACTTAAGCGACGGGTCGAGTCCTGAAAATGATTATAGGATTGGAGAAAATAATCAGCAATAAATTGGACAAAATATGAATACAAAAGCTAAATTCTGGCAAAGAAAGCGTACCATGTCGGTCAGGTTTGACATAATGAGGGAACATTTGTGCAGTATGTTCATTCTCTTCAAAAGGTGGGTCTAAGACAGATATTGGACTCGGTTGATCCTGATTTTCACCAGGATTTAGTGATGAAATAGGTTTCGCAAAGGACAATGGTGTCTGGAAAAGCCAAAACAATAAAATTTAGTTACACAATTTTGCAGTTTAGAGTCTGTCTAGGATATCATTCACATTCAAAGTTATAAGCCAAAACCAAAAATTTCTCTAATGTATACGAGTAAAGGGAAACTGGAAGCAATCTCGAGAAAAAGCCATCCAAAAGACCCTTAAAATTTTCCCAAAAACATAAAAGCAAAATGAAAACGTAATTAGGAAAGATGCTTGAAAATTACCTCAGGAGATATAGTGCCTTGCTTGAAAATTAGATTCGCGAAAGATGCTTTACTTGACGGCTCCAGCAGACCAGATGAATTGTGGGGGTCTTTGTCAAGAGGACTTTCAGTTCTCTCATTGCTAATTTCTCTTCCACCTTTGGTTTTATCTTTACTAGTTTTTTTGTTCCTTGAGAAAAACAAACTTGAAACTTTCCCTTTGAATGATGATTTAGCATTTTTTCCTTTTGTGTCCTCCTTAGGAACTCCGACTTTTTCCTTGTCTGAAACTGAAACCTCTTCGTTGAGCCTTGTTCCAAAATGAGTGGGAGATACAGGAACAGATTTTGATCTCATGAGATTCTTCGGAGAATTATCCATATTTTCATCTGTTCTTTGTTGAGAATTTGAAACGTTTTGTTCCTTACTAAAAGGAACTTCTTCTCCAGGCATTGCTGTCTTCTTTGTCTCAGAAAGGGCAAGCATTTCACCCAATGTGCTGGAGCTTCTCCGAATATGTCTTGGTTCTGGGCAACTCCCATTAGAAGCCATCATGGCCCATCTTTCAGAGAGACGCTTTTTTGCTTCTCTACAAACTGAAGATTCTGGGGAATAAGACGCTCTACTAAAAGAAGATGATGAATATGGGCTACCAATTTTATTCGCACAATCCCAAGAGTGTCTAGATACAGGTGACATAGCTTCCGAATCACTGAGATCACCAGCGCGATACTCAATTTCTGATTTGTTAAAAGAACTTTCATCAGCCACATAGCCATTAGAAAACACTGAAGAAATCAAGGTTTCATCTCTGTGGTGCTGGCCAAGTTTTCTGCGCATGTGCTGCGTGATTGCTTTTGCAACTTCTCTTGATTCTTGATTTTCATTATCTTCACCATCCCCAAAAAAGTCTTCACCATGTACCCTTGCTGATTGGGAATGTGGAGAATCTACGGCCTTATCATCGAGTATTTTTCCCAGGCTTGGTTTTAGAACTACTATTCGAGTTGGTTGAGTAGTACTTTGATAGTTTTTCCAACTTGTGGGAGGGGGACTATCCAGATGGCTTTTCTCCAAACCGTTAAGCTGAATGAAGACACCCTTTTTCATTTCTTTCCCTTCTCTATTTCCAGTTATAGCAAAGTTATTACCATCTGCAATCTTTGAAGGTCTAAGAACAGTGATACGTTTCGTCTCTGGAGGAGGAGGTATAGACTGCAGATTGTAAAGTTGCTCAGAGAAAACAGAATTTGGCTCTTGAAGACACTTGAGAAATAAGTCTTTGTTGGAATTCAAAACTTCTAATGCATCTTGGAATTGCTTAGATTGGCGTAGTTTTTGGTCCATCGACAGGCGTTTTGCTTCGACAAACTTCTGGCGAACAAAAGCCATCCTTTTGTCATTAATAGTTTCATCGTATCTTCTCTTATGTGTAAATTTATGTGATTGGTGGCATATTTCATGGACATCTTTGTATTCATTTGGCTCCACATAGTGAAACAATCCATTCTTCTGTTCCCAGTTGCTCAGAGGTATCTCTGAATGACATCGGGGATGGCCTTGAAATTGGCTTCTTTGGATCACTGTGTCAGGTTCCTGTTGTGGAAGGGCATCAAGCCCCATTAATTTGGCAACTAAATTAGGTGGACTGCGTTTGGAGTCTACTTCTTTGGACATCTCTTCTGCAATGAGCATCTTCATTGGTGTTGCATTAGATTTTCTTGTTGGTGAAGGGTTCCTGAACTCAGATACAACCTGCAGGTCCCAAACCAGAACAAAATATCAGTGTCCGTATAAAATTCACAAAAGTTTTAGGAAGATGCTCACATATATTGATCTAACTTAGTTGATTAATAATTTCGAGAATCTACCACTTTCTCCTCTATTTGATCAATAGATGGACTCGTCCTTGATATATCTGATCTGCTTCTTGTGACAACAGAACCTGTGAATGGAGGTGCAATCGCTTAGTAAACTTGAGTAATGATCAACAAATGGAAAATGACAGCAACAAAATTTCAATGTTTCAGCACTGAACGAAGGGTAAAAGAAAAAAAGAAAGGGAGAGAAGGTAAAAGCAAAGAACCTAAACTACAGAAAACAAACTCACACCCAAAGATTGTGCAGGCAACTAAAAGCTCACTTCATTATTTTATGGTCACACACTTTGAGAAACACTATTAGCTCCAGACACCTTTAACAAAAGAACTGTGAAATATATTAAAATTAACTATGGATCAGTAGAAGAACACCACAAAAACCACATTCTTGTCCGAAACACTCTCAATCTTCAGTCATGCAAACCCTTCTTTAACAAATATGATCAAAATGAGAAAAATACTAAAAACATAGAAAGAGCGAGCACCATCATGATGTGGCTTATCAGTGAGAAGCTTGTTAGGAGAGACCCCAATATTTAACTCGAAGAGATTAACCATTCTTCCCAAGCACCCTGGGTAAGTTTTCTCAAAATTGCAATTCTTGCCATTGTGAGAAGTACCATTCATCTCGATACCTGGTAAGGGACATGTCTCTCCATGAATTAAAATATTATTCGACAAGAATAGAAGTAAAAGCAACAATGAAACAAGAAAAGTAATAGATCTCTAGTAGTAAAATACTTGAGAAAAAAAAAATGTAGCACTGAAGTTTGAGATTAAACCATAAAAGTGAAGCTACTTTCGCAAATTTTCAACAAGCAAAAGCACGCACAATCTAACAGCCAAAGAGACCCAGACCATTAAATCCATCAACAAACTTGCAGCAACAAAAGTGATGGTGGTGGTGAAAAATTAATCTAACATGCTTAAACCATCAGAGAAAATAGACTTGTACCCAAAAAAAAAAAAAAATCAGAGAAAATAGACCAGGGAGGAGAAGAATGAAGGATGCACTACTGCTCAGAAGGCCCAATCGACAATACCAAAAAGGCTTAGATTGGAGTGAAGAAAAAATGAAAAATGAGAAGCAACAAGTACAGAGAATCATAAAGACAATACTTTTTATGCGCACTGCCCAGAAATGTAAATCTACAAGTAAGAGCCCATGAAACCTAACATCCATGACCATGAGTTACAGCTCTCACAATCCCTTAATAAATTCCAAACTTCTTAAAAATAGCATTAAACAATTTTTTTCTAACCAAAGCCAAAATTTTATCAAGTAAAAAAAAAAATAACTACATCAAGATCAGAATTCCCTGAATCCCCTCCAAACTCAATTTGGACCCCTACTCGTACGTTTCAACTACACAAGAAAATCGACTTTATTAAGTTCAAACAAAAAGCCAGGACTTTATTGAAAAATCATTGGAAAAAAGCTTCACTCAGAGCAGAACAAAAAGGACAACCAAAAGATAGAATCAGTGGAGATTCCACTCATTTCTTTACCTTCGGAAAGCGAGATCGGATGACTCTACACAGAGATAGAACCTCAAAAAACAAAAAGTAGCACCGCCAGAAACTCCGAAATCATCTCCAAACTAAACAATAATCTTTCAATGTGAACTATACCAACAATGCGAACAACTCTGCAGTTTTTTCGCACTTCTGCAACGATAACAAATAGTGATTTCAGGTACAAACAGTGACGGCAAGCTTCGGTGAAATGTTCCAGATAACTCACGCGAATATCTCATCGGAACCAGACATTCCGGTGACAAATATCGCCGGAGATTCGCCGGAATTTCAGAGCGTGAAGCGAGTTCAAGAGAGTATTTTATTCTCCGTGCAGCGAGCTCTCTCTGCCTTTTTCTCCTTCACCGACTCCGTGTCGGACTCGACCCGTTTTGGTTTGTTCTGATTTATTTATCAATTTCGATTACGTTATGGCATGAGGGGCAATATAGGAAATTCAAATTTGAAAAAAATATGCCAATATTAAATGGAAATAATAAATTATTATAAAATTAATTAGACCCCAGGCGCCTCAGTGTTACCGTTTGAGCAAGACATTCTTAACAGAATGGTCCTTCATATTTGGGTTAATCTAATTTTGGCCCCACCCGTCCTTAGCAAAGTGGTCCTTTTGGTTTTGGGTTATTGCAATTTGGCGACATACGGTTAGAAGTCATTTACTTCTATATATTAGGATGAGTGAGTTATTTTACAACCCATAATAAATTATTCACTTTAATGGGTGATGGGCCTATAATTTAAGAGCAAACCCGATAGATTTGTGAATTAAGTATGAGATATTAATTTTGTGAAAATGCAGTTGTTAATTTATCTATCTCAAACAACTAATGTTCAAACAACTAATGTAAAGAAATCATTTTCTGTTTTTTTGGTAATTAACCCAAATTTTATATTTTACTAACCAAAACCTATTGGATTATGCTCTCGTGAAGTAAACGACTTCTTAGAGTATTACTTAAATGATAATCTTTGTCATTATCTTTGTAATTATTTGAGGGGGGCAGTGGTCCTAACATTTTGGTAGTTGGGTTATGGAATGTGATATTATGTTTTTGATACACAACCTCAAAACAAAACATTTAGATTGTGTGATGTGAATTCTACAGCATATATACATGACATTTAATTCGCACAATTTTTGTTATTATAAAAAATAAATAAATTATTCTGCTAGAAAAGTATTCAAAATGAGGGAATCTCAATAGAAATCCTAGTGTTTGTGTGACCCATTTTTAAAAAAAAAAATAATTTGAATTGAATAATATATAGTTTGTATATTAAGAATTGACAAAATAAGTATAAATGTCGTAAGTTTTTCTTTACTTTCCTTTTGATTAATATATTCATTTTAATTATAAATGAATTCCTAAATTCTTTTGCAATCTGATGAAAACTAGGACAACACTATGATGACTTGGTCTATTTTTAATTGAATCTCATCAAAATAGGGATGACAAATGTGGTGGCTTGGTCTGTTTTTGACTAAATCTCATGAAAACTAGGATAATTGGTTGATGACTTGATCAATGTTTGACTAATTAAGCTGGTAATGACAAACAAAAACTCAATTCAAGAGGAGGTCTCAAATTGTGAATCTATAAAATTAGCATTAAAACGATCTTAATTGTGCCTTAAACACTCAACTAACTCTTCAAATAATTGAAACTCATAATATTATATTGGAAAAGATTGCTGGAAAACAAGATGTTAGGGAAAAAGTATAGACAATTAAGCAAGCAGAATCAGATAACTACATCTTAACTAGCATGGCAAAAACATATATTTTCTTTAAAAACAACTCATTCCAATAAATAATAAGATTTTTGTCATTATATTTACCTTAAGCTCTAACTTGTCCTCTTATGTAAACTATCATAAACTGACAACTGTGAACAATGTGCCAAAGACACAATTGGGTTAGGTGCAGGGGGTTTGGCATGCAATTGTAGTATAAAATAGTGGCACAAAAATAATTAAATAAGAAGTTATACTTTTGTATGTATTAAACAGTCAAATTGGAAGTAGCTTTCTTATGATTAGCCGTGTAATGAAGTTTTTGGCCTCACTTTCTTCGCTTCAAGATTCGTCCTGGTCTGGAAGTTTGACAACGCTGCTCTAACCCATGAATTTTTGCGTAATTTAGACAGACATTTCGTGCTTATAAGGTTTTTTCTAAAAAATAAAATACTATTTTATGTACACTTATGAACTTGTTAAATGAAGTATTTGACCACGAACCCTTAAGTTTTAAGGGTTAAAATGGTGATGTTGACTATAAATTTCAGAAATTATTAATAATTGTATTCCTATTACATAATTGTCTTGAATTCGATATTTTGAGTTCAACTCAAGTTACGCAATGCAAATTCAATTAATTGAAACTAATAACATGTCGGACCAATAAATTACGATACTCAACGATGAAATTTTAGAACTATATTGCTATAAAATTAGGAAAATTCTTGGCCCAGTGCATGCACCGGGTGTGGGCCCAGTGCATGCACCGGGTCCCCAATATAAAAATACAAAAAAAATACATCTTTTTTATTTTTGAATTTTTTTTATCTTTTACTTAATTTTTTTGTATTTTTATGTTGGGGGGTGGTGCAAGAATTTCCCATAAAATTAGCGATGAAGATACTATTCCCAACTACCATCCTAAAACGGAAAAATACTGCATTAACAAAGATGAATACTTATGGAACTTAGAGGTTAGGTTTGTTAAATTCAGTTCCTTGCTGAATGAACTGGAGAAGTTCCCCAATGCACTAAAAGTCATAGTATTAATCATGATAGACAGTTCATATTTCTTACATTTGTACGTGTAGATAGATTTTGTTCGATAAAATCGAGTTTATGCATAAAATTCAAGAATTCAATAAATACTTTATTAAAGAACACCTATTTCCCAGCATATAAAATTAAGACAAAGAATTAAACAGGTAATCCTAGGTGTTCATTGTTTTTATGATAAAAGAAATATTAATAAAGCAATAAATAAACAAGTGTAATAAACAATGATCACCACAAAACTATTATTACTCAATAATCAATTGATAATAGTTTAATTAATTCTGTACTTTAATTGGTATGCTACGCTTGAATAATGATTTCCCTAATGCCAAAATTTTTAAATATAAAATGAGATTTTGTGTGGATTTTTAGCTAACAATAATTTAATCTGGCAGGGGTTGATGGAAATTTTCAGAAAGTGACAGGAAAATGTGTAAATTAAATTAGCTGACCTTGGTTTTGGGACTTTTTGTGGCAGATTATTAAATTTGATAAAAATTTCCATTAATATGCACGTTTTAGTCTTGTCCTGTACAGTAGATTCCAACTGCAACGAAGATAAGTTTCAACTAATGCAAAATGACAATGTTAATTAATTATTTCTCTTCGGTTTATGGGAAATTAAGTGCAGGATCACTATATTTTTGACACAATAATGTCTTCCTTATGCTAACAATAATAATTTTAACTGCCAATTATGGCCGTAAATAACTTGCAGCTAATTAGCTTCAATTCGACGATACCTATAAAAAAACACGAAATAGTTCATGGCTCCGATCAGGTTGAAACATTACCACTTTGGAAGTGCTTATGATTTTCCATATCATTTGAAAGCCACATTCAAACCATGAAAAAAGACCTTTTCATTACATCTAGGATGATCATTTCAAAAGTGAACTTCATCCTATTTCAAATTTGACGACTCAAAGATAGGCAGAGGATATAAATGCATACATAGTGGAACAATATTTCCATATTTTGAGTTATTATCATTTCATTAGTCCTGACTTTTGACAAAGTTCATGTATGGAGAATAATCCAAGCTAAATTTAAGTGATGTACAGTCAAATGTAGACGTTTGACACACTTAAGATAAAGAACTCACTTTTATACATACCCTACACATGCATAATATAGATGTTTGACATTAAATATATGATGAAACGACAATTAAAATAAAATGTTCAACTTGGAAAAATGGTAATGTTCTGTCTCTTAAGTCTTACCTTAGTTTGTTGGTCTAATAATGGAAGACATCAATGATGGGTTAACTTTACATCAATTAGAGAAGTACTCAAAGCATATGAAAATAGGTAGACAGGAAAGGAATGAGGGTCCAAGGGTTCAAATAAAAAGATGTTTTTTCCGTTTAAACGTAGCAGTAAATTAATAAGCAAGAAACCTATTAATTTCAAGAAAAATTAGGTAAAAAAATGGACAGAAGATGAAAAGTAACTCAGGGGTAGGACTTCAGGAATATAAATGAATGGGGTAAAGTAAATGACTTGTTACAGGAATTGAAAATATCCAGTGGGCCGATGGGGTAAAGCTGAAATCACTGTTGGATCACAACAGTGGGGCTGCTAGTCAATTTTGTCTAGCTCAATCACTTTATTCATTAATTGTTTAACAAAATTCAAGTGCGTTTTAATTTAATAAATCTAACTTGTAGTAATATTATGGTTAAAATGGTTCATGTATAGGACAAGAAAATACCCATCAAAATTCAATGCTTACCAATGTAGCAGTTGGTATTGCTACATGGAGCCAAAACAAACCAATCCAAATTCAATGCCATCAGGAAAACTCACAAAAAGAATCAACAAATAAATGTTAGCCAATATCCATATACTCTTGAGGCTAAAATTCAGCCAAATTTGAGAGAATTTAAGTCTCTGTGTTCCTATTTACGTGCAGTATGATATAGAAGCATTTCTGTCCACTTAAAGCTGATATACTAACTCAGTTGGCCTGGAGCCTTGGACAAAAGAATATAATGGAGAATGGATATCATGAATAATGAAAGTAAAGTTTTACTAATGAGGTGAAAATTCGTCACCTATTTAAGAATTATTCAAGGGGGTTTACAAGCAGTTAGTGCGTCAATCATCTAATAATCCAACAGTTTGCCACTCTACTTAAGTAGTACGCAAATGCCACAAAACGAGTCAGAGGATGCAACACGAGTTGAGTCGGTTGGTGAGTTCAATGAACTATTTTGATTCTATGTTTTAGATACATTAGAATTTTAGTTTTATAATCATAATTCTCTAATGATTGTATTGTAGTAAACTAAAATAACTACACAAAGTAATATATTTTATTTTCTCATTATTTCTAGATTAGTCATATACTTATATTGTATAATAGATATAAATAATGTAACAACAAAAACTAAGCTCAAGCATGTAAATTTTACCGAGCTCAGCTCTTTTGCACCCTAGTATAATAGTATCGGATATAAACTATGTTAGATGCCTTCACAAATCATAATAAGATCCACCTAGGAAAAAATAATGGAAACAAATACATAACTTTGTTTTATTCATGAACAATCTAAGCAAAAAGATCAGGGATGCACATCTAAAGTAATATGTATATCCGAATCAGTTATCATCATCATCTTCAAAGTGGAATTTTTGTTTGGGCCTATACGGGCTAATGCGGTCGAGTAACAATGGGCGGCTTATGAATGCATCAAGAGAGGTTTCAAAATGAGAGGGAGGAGTATGATGGTTAAGCGTACCTTCGTATAAAGGAGTAAAGGGTGCTCCCGGAACTTCCTCCAGTCTTCCAAAGGAATATATGCTCTTCTGGTTTTGGGGAAAATGCCATGCATGCGAAAAGGACAGAAGATCTTCCGCAGAGAAATCTGTAGCTGATAAATTATTTAAGGCAAATATGTTAGTTTAACTTGCAGCATCATAATCATCAAAAAGGAAAAGGAAAAGGAATCAGCACACCTTCATAGAAATCAGTAACGGATTCTCTAGGAGTTTCCTCAAGTTGTGAGAAAGAATATAAACTATTCTTATTTTGAGGGAACTGCCAAGCATGAATAATGGAGGCAGGATCTTCGTTAGCTGAGAAGAAATTAGAGGATGAAATATTAGGCATAGCTTCGTAGAAAGAAGTAAAGGATCCTCCATAAGCTTCATCGAAGTGTGGAAAGGAAAATAAGCTCTTTTGGTTTTGAGGAAATTTCCAGGTGTGGAAAATGGATGGAGCAACTTCTGCTGAGAAATCTGCAGCTGGTAAGCAGTTCCAGGGAACATCACTTGGAGGCTTGGCATCCAAAACGCTGTCCCTTAGACAATGTTGGTCTCTGTAAGGGAATATGATGCCGCTATTGTAAAGTATATTTTCTGCATGTCTATCCTCTGCTAAAGTGAAGGGTAAAGCTAGAGGAAACTGCTTTGGTTCTGCCATTGTATATTTCTTGTCATCAGAATTTGGTCCAAAATCCTGCCTCAAACAGCTGTCTGAACCATGATATGGAAATGAATCGAATCCCAGCAAATAATTAGAGAATAAGGACGACGAACACAATCTTTTGTCATCATGCACATTATCCATAAGTTGCTGTTGATCAACATTCCAAGTAGTGGCCAATCTGGGACGGACATTCCTTGCATTGCCATGACTAATAATAGATGGGTCTGCTATGTAATTCCCACATTTAGAGTTCCAGTCTAGCAAGAGTCTATGAAGTTCTTCTCTTGCATCTTTAGTTATAGTAATAGAACCATACTCATCCAACTCTTTGGAATGGGAAGTTCCAGAACGTCTATATCTTTCAAATGGAGAGTAGAACGACAAGTTGTGCTGTGCGTGGGAACTTTTCCATACATAATTGTTTGAACGGTAGTCAGGGTCCACGAATTCATCTTGTGCATGACTTTCTGTACCATAGTTGGGAGACGGATATCCAGAAACACAACGGGTATCCAATTCTAAGGGTACAATCGCACTTGATCTTCCAGAACAAATTATTGGCAGATGCTCATGGTCTCTTTTAGAAGACAAATGAAGTTCCCTGTCCACATTATCAGAATGTTGCAGAGTGGAGGATTTACGGATATCAACATTTCTTTTTGTTGCATCCTGGAAATAGAAGTATTTCAGAATAGGACTAAAGTTGAGTCAGATTGAAAAAGAAGTTAAACAAACATACATTATTCTCCTTGTTGTCCTTGGGGAAAAGTCGGCTTAGGAGTGCGGAAACAAAATCAAACCTGGGAAAATCCGAAATTAGTAATTACTCAGAGAAACAATATATTTTTAAGCTAAGAAAAGAAGCATTGGCTGCATATATCTGACCCCTTGGGATGAAGCTTCTCAGCTCCAGGATAGGAGGTATTAGCAACCCACTGGCGTAATCTGTGTCGTTTTGCAGAAAAGATTCCTTTGCCAATGTATTGGTCCTCTGGACATGTAAGTAAAACTAAAAGCTCAGAAAGGACAATCTGGCTGCGAATATCTAGCCCAGAAATAGGAGATGGAAAATGAGGCAGAGCAAACCTGAGTTCTCTGATGCTGTATTCAGTGTCGGCGAGAATGGACTTTGTCCAACAGGTGTAACATTCTGAGACAGAAAGGATGTCCTCGTTTTAAATTTGTTTGGTAGCTCTGCATCAAGTGATTACCATAACTGTCAAGTAATAACTAGAGTAACATATAAGAATGAGCTCTCAAGTGCCTCAATCACAGAGCAAACCTGAGTTCTCTGATGCTTTATTAAGGGATGGCGAGGATGGACTTTGTCTAACTGGTGTAACGTTCTCAGAGAGAAATGACTGCCTCACTTTAATTTTGTTACGTATCTCTGCATCAATTCATTACCATAAACTGCAAGTAATAACTAAAGTCGCATATAAGAATTTGCTCACAAATGCCTCAATACTTATATAAAACCTTTACTTCTTTTCGAATCTGGTTCTTCATCTTTACTGATATGAGGTGAAACGGATAGGTCATGGTCAGATGGCCTTGCCCTTTCTCCTGAGATGGATAATTTGAGATCCTTCGTGGTGGGTTTAAGCCTGCCAGAGTCAGCACTAGCATCTGCAAGAGAACAAGATAAAACAGCATGATTTCAACCAACCAATTATGATCCTTCCAAAATCTTATTTATTACAATCACAGATCTAACCTCTATTAAGGAAACTAATCTTGGAATTCTTCAACTTCTCACTCTCTTTATGCAGTGAATGAGAACGACCACAAACAGCACCATTCTTTACTTTCCTAAAATATGCATACTCAGAAGTCTTTGGTGCTCCAACTGCAGTACATAATATACAAAGATACAAATACACATATGCATAAATAATACAGTCATCAACCAACAAGCATTATGAAGTACTTAATGCACTGCCTCAAATAATCAACACGTATTTAGAAACTACACTAAATATTACTGCAGAAGGATAACAAACCTAGCAGCTCCGGACCTCTAGGAGACTCAGTTCCTTCCCTACGCCCTCTTGAAGAAGCACAAGCAGGGCCACCATCCCTTTCTTCATTGACAAATCTCACTCTCTTAGCCTTGCTCATGTCTACAGCCATCACCAAACATCAAAATGCCAATCAAACATAACACGAAAAAGAAATACATCATTCACCCAGACGAGTATGAATAATGAATCCACAGCAACACGCACGCAAAGCTCAACGAAACTCAATCACTAACGCAGTATACGTCAATTTTAAGCCACAGATTTCCATTCATAAGAAACATCCAGACGGAAATAAATCAAACAGCTCCGATTCTCTCGAGATACAAGTATTACAATCCAAAAGATCAAAGGAGACAAACAGAAGAATTATAACCGCGAGAGAGATTACCGTACCGAACGGATTCTCCAAGCTCCGATTTCTAGCTGCCTCAGTTCCGGATTTGAATCTTCCCCTCTTCATCCCCCAATCTCCTGAAGTTCCACCACTGAGAATCGCGATTCGCGCGATCAAATTGATCCCAACCGAGCCTAGAAGAGGGAAAATTTTAGGCGCCAAAATGGGAGCTTTTCCTTTTCGCGAAATTAATACTTGTTCGAATATTGGGCTTTACACTAACCCCTTTCGGGCCGCATCTTGACCCAAATATAAAGCCCAAAACCCACTCAATAATTGGGCTTTGCAATATACATTTTCGGGCCCACATCTCGGCCCAAACACCAAATTAACATATTCCAAGAGCACGCAACATTATCCTAAAGAAATGGATATGATAATCCACGTGGCATTCCCCCAATGGCTAAACCAACACCATTGCCTTCTCTTAGATTGATCACAGTCCATGCAACAAAGATGGCACCATTAATCCAAAAGCCTCTTACTTTATTCAATTTTATCTCATTTTTCCCATTTAAAAAAAAAAGAAAAGAAAAGAAAATCTCAAAACAGAGTATTACAGAATTATGGCAAGCTGCCGCATGACTTCCACTGCATTTGGATTAGTTGTAGCACCAAAGTTGGGCTCAAGCAACACCCTCAAGACCACCGCCGTATACTTCCCTATCAAAAGCATCAGCCATTCGAGGATGGTGGTCAGGGCAGCTGACGAGGCAGCTCCGGCAGCGGCGGCCTCCGACTCCCCACCGGCGGAAGCTCCTAAAGCAGCGAAGCCACCACCAGTCGGGCCCCCGAGGGGTTCAAAGGTGAGTGACAGTTTTTAACATAAGTATGAATTCGAAATTACACTTACACCCAAGATAACAGTTTTGGTTGGTGTTTTAGGTTAGAGTTCTTAGGAAGGAATCGTATTGGTACAAGGGCGTCGGCTCGGTTGTAGCAGTCGACCAGGTGAGTTACGCTGCATTACATTCGTGCATTCCAATGATGTGGTATGTTATATCGTATTCTTACGAGTATTGTGGTCGTATCAGGACCCGAAGACCCGGTATCCGGTTGTTGTCCGGTTCAACAAGGTGAACTACGCCAATGTATCAACGAACAACTACGCATTGGATGAAGTGGAGTTGGTTGCATGAGTCAAGCTAGTTAATGTTAATGTAGCATCCTTATTGTTTCCAGTGTTTGATCTTTATAATACACCTTGTGTATGTTTGATGTGTGTGTTTAACTCACTTTTTTTGCAATGGATTTGTGCTTACATATTCCAAATGAGATTTGAGAAGGATTACCAAAAACATCTTCAGAAATTGCCAAAAAGCATCATAAAAATGGCGTTTCTTGTAATTTCTCAACTGTCTATGAGGACTATATCTTGAGGGGTATTCGCAATTATCCCTTCAATAAGAATAGAGAGATATACATCGGCTGCGGTGAGATTAGGTGTATTTACAAAAAAGTCCATCGCGTGTCACGAATGATCGTACAACCATCCATATTATAGTATATAGTAAGGCATACTTTCATACTTTCAAATAGACCATCTTAAAATTAGTTTTAATTGAACCGCATCGAAAGCATGAAAAGCCAGTTGAAAAATGCAAACAGAAAATCGATTGTGATTTTATTAACCTACGAGGTGAAAAACTTCTCGAATAAGTACAAGACTACAGAGTTCGTATGCTCATCGAGGGGAAGTTATGCTCATAATCAATTAGCCTTTACTCAAATACTTCATGAGTAACTAAAAGATTTAAACACTGCAACTAACTCTGCTGATGTAGCATCTCCTGGGACTAGTTCTCTGATTTCTTTGCACAAGCTTCCAATAGCACAGGCTTTAGTTCCCCTTTTCGGTGTAGCTTTACAGTATCTGCACCATGAAACAAGGATAGATGAATACACACACAAAGATATATGTATAGTTACACTGACATACCCTGTGATTGGCCTAATTACACAAACTTCCCTTGAGGTTTGACAAAATACAGAAAGCTTCACAAGCATACCATTGAGGTTTGACATAATACGTGCAATTACAGTCTTAAATTTTGGACTCAAATATTGATCAGTAATTGTTAATGGAAAAATAGGTTATGCAGAAAATGTTAAGAGATGGAACCATAAAAAAATCACCGGTCGAGAAGTAATGTAAATTATATGATTATGGAAGTTTACGTACTTTCTCAAACTTGAGGGGAGGTTTGTGTAATTATGTGAAATCTCGTGTGTGTCGGTGAAGTTATCCCATATATAAATTGAATGACCGTCCCTTTTAAAAGCTGAAGCAATTACAAATGAGTGACACTAAATAAACAAGGAAATACACAGTTACACACACACGCACAAAAGAGCACAAATGTCCATAACTACTTTAGAATTACATATTAAGATTTACCTGTACAACCACCAATATGCTTACCCCCTGTCAAGAAAGGCTGATATTAGTTGCAGAAAAATGTATTCATCAAAACACTAAGCAAGAACCGGGAGGTATAACAGATTGCAACCTTAATATCATTTTTTTAATCATATAAGCATCCCACAAAATAACTTCCATGATTGAAGCACAATATAGTTTGTTTTCTTCAACCTTAACGCACAACTTACAACATCATGTCCTAAAATGATCTCATGTTACATATTTGAACCGTAAAGATAAAAACATCCAAGGGAATCATGCAGCATTTTTGCAACGATTCTTACCTATAAACACATTAGGAACGGTATGTTGTCCTGTAAGCCGTTGTAAAGTCTTCTGGAGTTGTGGTCCTTGAGGACCTGAAAATCAGAAAAAGTTCATCTTACATATATTACTTATCACTGACCGCAAACTTCAATATCAGTTGGGAGGTAGTTTGTAATTTCTCAAACCTCAAGCTAAAAATCTATATTTTCGCCAAACCCCAATGGGTCGTTCATAATTATCCCAAAAATTATATATATTCTCAGTGTGATTTGAGAAAATTAAGAATCAAGACACAAGATTGATGTCCTCTTACTACAAGCTGGAATAATTTCCATCAACAGAAAAACTCTCATAAAATTACACAAAAGAAGCATCTGCAACCACTCAAATTGAACAATTAAACAGGAAAAGCGAATTAAAAATTAAATCATACCTAATTGATCCAATTCAATAACAAGTGGCTCCACGCCAAGCCTCTTGAACAAAGATTTCACCTCCAAAGAATACCTTCAAAGAACCACAAACCTCAATTAAAAAAATAATAATAAAATTAAAAAAAGAAAATCTCAGCTGAAAATCAGGTACTCACGAGCACCGGGTTTTGGAGTAAATTACAACAGGATTTTCTCCGATCGTCTTCTTCACACTCTCCTGTAATCGGGCCCCAAATGTAAGCGAACACGAAGCCCCAATCCTGCTCCGATCACCATTTATCGGCGCCGTTCTGCAAGGTAGCGCGATGCCGGTGGTACTACGAGTTGAAACACGATGTGGGACGCGACAAACAGATGAATTTCCGGCGCGGGGAGAATGAGGGTAGAGAAACACAGAATCGAGGCATCTACAAGATAAAGTAGATGGGGCAGCCATTAACGCCATTATCAAGAAGAAACACAGCTAAAAGACCTTCGAAATCACCCCTTTTTTGCGCTTCCTTTCTTCCAATCGGCAGTCTTATGAGCTTCCCTTTTTCCCTTTCCGAAGAAACTTCTCCTGCATCGCGGAAAAAAGTCGCTTGTGGCTTGTGGGTTCAAGAAATGTTTAATTTTTGATCCAGAAATTGTGAGAAATCCCAACGGGATTCGGTTAAAAAGGTAACCTTTTTGGTTTTTAACGGTTAAGTTTGTTTCTTGAAAAAGTAAATATATATTATGAAATTAATTCTTTCCCGGGCTTGCTGTTTGGGCCTGGGAATTATTTGGGCCTTTACATGAATGACCGAGCCCATAATATTGGGCTTTTATACTGAGTCGTACAATATTCGTTCGTAAGAACCACCAAGTGACGTAGTTTTACGAGTTGTCGCTATCTTATCTTAATCAAATGTCTTGTACTAAATCTTTTGTGAACACAACTGTAGAGAGGATTTTACACTTAAGTGATCCGAACTAACTCGATCTAAATAAATATAATTGGGAAAATAAAAATAAAAATCCTTGAGGCTTATTAAGCAATTTGGGTAAAAAGAAAATAAATATATTTTACAAAATACTAATTAATTTCATAAATAATTAAGAGAAATTTGTGAGAGATTACTAGCTAATAGTTAACCCATGACAGCCAATGTTTTCAAAAGCGGACCGGAGGTCAAAGCGGCAGCCTTACTGGTCACCGGTCGGACCGGTTCGACCGGTTCAACCACCGGTCGAACCGGTATGACGTAATAAATAAAAATATTATTTTTAATAATATATATATATAATAATATGCTAAAATAAAAAATATAATATATAATATAGTTCAATTTTAGAATAAAAGAGTCATATTCAAGTGTTTAACGTCTAATTTGAGGCCTGTGATTTTAAATTTGGGATTTGGGAATTGTAAGTGTGTAAAAAATATTTTTTAAAACTCAAAAAAGGTTAAAGGATGTGGGAATTTTAAGTTTTAAAAAAAAAAAAAAAAAATTGAAAATTGAGTGAACCGCCGGTCCGGTCCGGTTCACGGGGCCAAAACCGGCGGTTAACCGGCCGGTTTTTACTGTTCGGTGCCGGTCCGGTTCGCACTGGTTTTGCATGGTGGTTCGGACCGGACCAGGCACCGGTCACCGGTCGAGCCGGCCGGTCCGGTCCGGTTTTGAAAACATTGATGACAGCCAACAAAGATTGATCCAAGTGAGTAACGAATTCATTCTTCAGGGTAAAATCTCGGGTTTGAATCTCTCTTGGGTGTGAGTGTATTAAAAAAAAAAAATAAGAACATGACAAGAAAATACCATCCAATAATATAATTTAACGGCTCGAGCTAACTTAATTAGAGATTCCGTATTTCAATTCTTGGAAAAAGAACTATTTGTAGGTACAACTTGGTTCCGACCATTCAAACCCAAATAAATAATATAGAATTTTGAAAAAAATGATGAGAAAATAAATAAAAGAAAATTTAGATCTTTTAGAGCTCATTTCCTACTACATTTTGCTCAAATTAAGACAAAACAAGTGATGGGTCCGGAAATGGATGGTCCGAATCCGATCACTTTACGATTTGTATTTTGTGGAGGAAACCACCGGAGCTTCGCCGGAAATGAGGAAGTGAGTTTAACCTGTTGGGACAAGCACAAGAAAGTCAGACGGCCAAGCTGGGGGACTGGGGGTGATACCCAGTTTGGCTCTCCGACGCTCAAGTCAGTTCAGTTCAGTGTATGAAGAAAATGTAAGTTCAGTCACAGTTGCAGTGAGGAAGAAAGCTTAGAGAATGCTTACAGTGTAGAAGATGACTTGGGTTATTTATAGTTGAGGGTCAAGGGCCCTTTGGTCATTTGCCTCAAGTGGTCCTGACCGAATGTTGCCCTAACACGTGGCGCTGTGAGAGAGAAACCTAGGAGGAATCTTCTGCAAAAGCGGCCCAAAAGTTAGTGCTAGCAACAGTGGCAGGTGCGCGGGCATGTACGTTGTGTCAGAGAGCCATGTGGGTGGTTGGTAACGAGGGCTTGAGAGCGCGCTCGTGACAACCTTAAGTCTTGGAGGCCAAGATATCCGCTGAGGGGAATGTTGGCTCCAATTCAAATGACGAGCCAGAGGAGAGGCCGCTCTGAGGGAGTGTGACGCTCGAAGAGGGCTCCCTTGGCACGTAGGCGTACCCATCGCTTGGTGTGTAGGACGCTCGTTGGAGTGATAGCGCTCGTTGGGCTTAACTCCTGAAGAAGATCTGCGCTCGTTCGGCTCAGCGCTCGTGAACTGATGGTGCAGCCTTGGGGAGACAGATATCATCATCTCGGTGATGCCACGTGTCCTAATGTGGGACGATCGTATTTTGACCCCATCATTTTTGCCCCCCAATTCTGCAGTTCTTATTGATAAGGACTGTAGAATTTTGACACGCTCTATCTCTTGCTCGTAGCGCTCGTGTAGGACTTGGCGTATTGAGCAATTTTCCTCTGATTGCGCCATAAATGCGGTCTTTTCAACTGTCCGATCGTATCACTTTCGCATTAAATGTTGGTACTATTCTGAAGCCCTTGAAACGTCAGAGCATTAAATGCGGGTGCGCGTGGGGCGCGTGAGCATTGGGAAGCATGTGCCGGTTCCATAAAGTGGGCGGTTTCCTAGGCGGGAAATGATTGCCATTTTGAATTTATTGCCCAAAACGGTACCAACTCCCATCCCTATAAATAAGGGATTCTGAAATCTTCACACTCTTTACGCATTCAAAACTCTCAAGCATCCTTTGCAAAGAAAATTCTCTTGCATTCCAGTTCTTAGAGCATCTTCAACCTCTTCTTCAGTTTTCTTCAGAAACTTTTCAAGGTAAATCTCCAGTGTGATTTTCTGACTTTGCTAACCGTAGATTCGGACCTTAGGACTTTGTAATCCCTCAGATTCCCGTATTTCTGAACCTTAAACTCTCTCCAAGAAAAACCTCCAAATCCCCAGTTTCTGCCATGGCCGACCAACATGTTGAAGAATTTGCCCGTGAAATCCAAGAGATGGCCACCGATAGTTCTTCTTCCCACAATTCCCCCAGAGATGAAGAGTTGGGGGCGGCGGTAATGGCTATGGAAGATAGAAACCCAGGCGGAGTGGATCCTCTTTTTGAGGAGATGGATCTGGTGATTGAGGCAGAGAGACAAGGAGTCACCAGACAAGGAGTATCCCTCCCCATAACTCAAAGTGCTACACATCCCCACCGCCACAGAGTGACTGTGGCCGTTGCAAATCCGCTTCCAGTGGCGGAAGCCGTAACTGGGCCTTCAGAAAGGGCCCGTGTTGCCAACCCGCTTCCAGTGGCGGAAGCCATAACTGGGCCTTCAGAAAGGGCCCATGACAAGAGCCGAGGTAAAAAAGCTCAAAAATCCAAAGGACCCAACGAGGGGGAGGGTTCTGGTTATCAAGCTACCGAGCGCACTCCTGATGAAACTCCCAGCACCGTCACCGTGGGAGATGTAAAGACAATGATGGCCCCCATCTACTGGGACGAGCGGTATACCTGGAGAATTCCTCAAAACCACGAGCGCGCAAATAATCCGCCTCCTGGGGAGATGGCAGTATACGTGGACACCGTGCGCTCAGGAGGCCTGAGGTTCCCCATTTCGGTCTCCATGGCCCACTTGCTGAACGACCTGGGCTTGTGTCCATCCCAAATAGTGCCCAACGGCTTGGCCCTCCTGACTTGTTTCATAATTCTGATGAGGACCATGGGTTACGAGCCCTATCTGCGGAACTTCAATGCCCTTTTCCAAGTGGTCAGCTCCTCTCGCTCTTCTCCTGAGGCGGGTTTTTATTACGTCCAAGCGAAGGCCCACATGAAACTGATCAACTCGCCCTCGAGCACTTATGGCGTTGATTGGAAAGAAAAATTCATCTTTGTCAAGGCTCCAGCAGGAGAGGACTTTGGGGTGATCACGGAATGGGGCTCGTACTCAAAGAGCCGTTTGCCACCCTCACTCCCCCGAGACTGGGCTAAAAACCTGGCAACAACCCTAAGGGACGAGGGTCACCTTATACAAGCAAAGGACTGGATAGACGATGCGGAACTCATGTTCTTGTGTGGTCTTACCAACGACCCTCATTTCCTTGACAACCCTCCGGCTCGTGACATAGAGAGAGACGGTTAGATCCTTAGGGCACTAACCTTAGATAGGGATGAATACTAACTGCTTTTCTTGTACTTGTAATTTGTACTTAACAATTCTTGTTCAAGGATTTATAACCCTCGTACTTTCATTTTTGCAGGAGCCGCTATCTTAGAAATGGCCGGTGGAATCAGACAAGCGGCTCGTTTCGCCAACGCCCAGAGGAATCAAGCCACACAGGGGAACCAACAGCGCGAGCCCCAACGCCCCCGTAACCGCAATGACAGAGGGGACGCTCGTGGGGGCGCCAGTTCAAGCACCACCCCGGAGGTGCAACCCCCTCGTGGCCGAGGGGAACGGAGATTGGTCCCCAGGGAGACCAGGCGATCGGATAGAGCAGGAGATGTTCAACCTCTCCCTCCTGCAGAACCAACGAGGCCAAACACCACTTTGGCGATTACTGAGGCTCCTGCGAGCGCGAGCGCAAATAGACCTTCCCGCAAGAGGAAGAGAATGCCTGACTCCGCCGCGATCAAAGGAAAGGGCAAACGGGTGGTTGAGGGCCCCCGAGGCGAGGGGGACACTTCCTCTTCAGAGGAAGAACACATGTGGGATTTCCCTCGCCGAGGGGACAGAGACTTCACTGGCGCCCCCGACGGCGGACCGGTTTTGCTGAGGCCGGGCTCGGTTGCCCAGACGATTACTGATGATTTGTTCAGCCGGGCTCAATTCTCGGCAGACCACAGGCATCTCTACAGTGAGTCTGTAGAGAAGGTGACATTCGATGCAGCCCACGCCCTAATTTCCGTAAGTCCTCATTTCTTGCACTCTTCTTTTCTGTAATTCACCATTCTTCTGCTAACACTTTTCCCCTCGATTATGCAGCAAGTTCTTCCTCGGCTCAGGAATGTGCAAATGCGAGCCTCCACCTACGCCGAGCGCAAAGCCAAATACAAGAAGGTGGCCCGCTCGAATGATCCGGCCCATATCCAAGGGGAGCTGGATGCTGAGATAGCCAAGTACGACACTCTCAAGGGTTTGTACAACAAAAATGAAGAGGAGCTGTCAAAGCTGAAGGAGGACTTTGTGGCTGTGGACGGCGCTCGGATCCGTTTGGGCAACGAGCTGGCCCAAGCTAACGAGCGGGTCAAGAAGGCTGAGGCAGAGAGGGAAAGCTTGAGAGCAAGAGCGATGGAGGCCGAGCGCAAATTCAACGATACTGTCAACGAATGGCCTCGGAGCTTAGAGCGTGCAAACAAGGAGGCATTGATCAAATTTTGCCACTCCAAAGCCTTCAACTTTGCTGCTTCCCTGCATTTCTTGGAGGAGGCTCAGAAGGCCTTCAATCTGGCCATCGAGCAGGGCATACACAAAGGGCTAACCCATCCTGCCATGAAGGATGCCGAGGGCACGGGGCTCATGTTCAATGAGCACTGCGAGGAGGAAGATGAAGATCCAAACGACCCCGCAGACAGCATAGCGGAAATGGAGTACGACTTCCTGGTGAAACTGATCCAGGATGAGTACACCGATGCCCACAGGGAAAGGGGTGCGGGTCCATCCGACGTTCATGAAGACGAGCCCCAAGCGCCGGCCATAGAGGATGCCCCCGTTCAAGTTGCTGAAAACGCCAACGCCCCCGATGCCAACGAGCCTGCTCCTGCCAATGCCCCCAACGATCCACAAGAGCCTGAGGGTCCCATTCACGGCCCAGTTCAGGGCCCAATTCTGGTGGTTGTTGATGAAGATGTCGCCCCGGCTGCTTAAAACCCTTCCTTTATCAATTTTCCAGTATTTCTCAATTTTTCTGCTATTTCTTGTAAGAATTCCATGGGCCTTTGAGCCTTTTAGCTTTGTAATAGTTTCCCTTTATTAATGAATAAAGATTCTGTTTTCCATGCCTTTGTTCTTCATTTCCTTTATGAATTATATAATAAGACTGTGTGGTATACTCCTGTGAATGCTTTATTCCTTGTGATGATGTTTTGCTTCTGTGATGAAAAATTTGTCTAAGTCTTGAGCGATCGTGGGGGTCTTATTGTGAGATTGCCCCCCACTCCAGACTTGCATAAATTTTGTTTTTGCTCTTGAAATCGAAAATTTGCCTAAGTCTTGAGCGCTTGTGAGGGTCTTATGGTGAGACTGCCCCCCCGCTCAAGACTTGTATAAATTTTGTCTTTGACACAAAACCTTGAAAATTTGTTTAAGTCTTGAGCGATCGTGAGGGTCTTATTGTGAGATTGCCCCTACGCTCAAGTCTTGTGTAAATTTCCCCTCTGTAGATTTATCTTGAAAGTTTGTTTAAGTCTTGAGCGGTCGTGAGGGTCTTACTGTGGGATTGCCCCTATGCTCAAGACTTGAGCAATTCCTTTTTGATTCTGAGGCCATCATTCGAGCGCTCCGGCCCTTATCATTTTCTTGGTTCAGCAGGAAATCCCATTTCCGAGCGCAAGGCGTTTTAAGAAACGACCAAGGCACACTAGGACCTTTTTTTTTTTTTTTTTTTTTTTTGGGGTAGATCCCGTTTTCGAGCGCAAGGCGTTTTAAGCAACAACCAAGGCCTACTAGGATGAGTTCTCGTGGGAGATCCTGTTTTCGAGCGCAAGGCGTTGTAAGAAACAGCCAAGGCCTACTAGGATGCGTTCTCGTGGGAGATCCCGTTTTCGAGCGTAAGGCGTTGTAAGCAACAGCCAAGGCCTACTAGGATTTTCTTCGCGATCCACTTCCGTCTTGCCTAATTGGTTGTGAGCGTAACCAGTCTATCCTTATGAGGGCGTCCCCCCATGTGGAGTAGATTGCTGGCCAGCGTAACCCATAAGAGAAAACAGCATTCATATTGGAATGGGTTGCCAACCACGCTCGAGAAGACGAGGGACGTGGGACTTATCCATTCGAGCAACCAAAGAAACCGGAATACTAAAGAAATTAAAAAGATTATGTTACCTTTTACTTTGATTTGAAGTACATAGAACCCGTCGAAGTGGGTTGTTATATCAGAGTTTGCAAAGAGCTTTTAAACATAAAACCGCCGGAGGTTACATGCGTTCCAAGGGCGAGGCAAGCGCTCTCCCTGAAGTGTCTCCAGGGTGTAAGTGTTGTTAGCTCTGAGTTGTATGACCTTGAATGGGCCTTCCCAATTGGGGTCCAATTTGCCCACGTGTTTGGATACTTCCACTTTCTTCAAAACCAAGTCTCCCAGCTGGAAAGTTCTCTCCTTCACACGCTTGTTGTACTGTTGGGCTACAGAGGCTTTATAGTGGTGGATCTTAGCCCACGCTCGGTCTCTCCTTTCATCCAGCAAGTCCAACTCCAAGCTCCTGTTACCTTCGTTGAGCTGAGGCTCGAAATAGCCTACTCGAGCGGATTCATTCACTATCTCCGCCGGTATCATCGCTTCTGACCCATAAACGAGCGCGTATGGTGTTTCTCCCGTGGCTGCTCGTGGGGTTGTGCGATAAGCCCAAAGCGCTCCCTGCAGCTCCTCAGCCCATTCACCCCTCTTGCTTTCAAGCATGGTTTTCAGATGTTGCAAAATGATCCTGTTGGTAACTTCTGCTTGTCCGTTGGATTGTGGATGTCCTACAGAGGTAAATCGCTGTTCTATCCCCAACTCGGAACACCACTCTCGAGTGTCAGCTGCTATGAACTGGGATCCATTGTCAGATATGAGCACCCTCGGTATTCCGTACCTGCAGATGATGTTCTTCCAAATAAAGTCCCTTACAACCTTGAAAGTGATTTTTGCAACAGCTTCAGCCTCGGCCCACTTGGTGAAGTAGTCGACGGCTAAAATGACAAACTTCCTTTGTCCTGCAGCCATGGGTAAGGGGCCCACAATGTCTATTCCCCACTGGTCAAACGGCCAGGAGACATCTATTGGGATCATTTGTGCGGCTGGCAATTGAGGGAGATTTGAATGAAATTGGCATTTGGGGCACTTCCTTGAAAATTCAATGGCATCCTGGAGAACCGTAGGCCAATAAAACCCACTTCTCAGAATCTTCTTCGCTAAGTTACGCCCTCCGGAATGATTCCCACAACTTCCATTGTGTATGAGCTCGAGCGTTTCCTTCGCTTGGGAGGGCCTTAGGCATCTCATTGGGGGTCCTTGAAATGATTTTTTGAACAATCTCCCCTCGGGATCCAGAGCGAAACGAGGGGCCTTATTCCTGACTTTCCTGGCTTCCACCTTGTTAGTTGGAGTGATTCCATCCCTCAGGAAAATGATGACGTCGTCAAGCCAACAGGGCTCGTTTGGATCAATCATGGCGACCATCTCGGTGGCGACCCTTTCCTTGATCAAAGGTTCCTCAGTTCTGAGGAACGTAACGGAGCGCTCGGAAATGCCTTCTAAAGCTGAAGCAAACTTGGACAGGGCGTCCGCACGCTCGTTTTCTCCTCGAGGCACTTGAAGTAGGTGAAATTCCTTGAACTTCCCAATGATTTCTCTGGCTTTCTTTAGGTACTGTACCATGGTGGTTTCTCGAGCCTCGTATGTTCCTTCAATCTGGCTCGCTATTAATTGTGAATCCACGTAAGCAGTGATCCTGGAGGCTCCATTCTGAAAAGCTATGTTCAACCCTTGCACGAGGGCTTCATATTCCGCTTCATTATTAGTGACTTGGAAGTCCAGCTTGATCGCAAAGTCCAGTTCAAGCCCATCGGGGCTTCTGAGGGCCACTCCTATTCCTCCCCCTTGAGAGGTTGAGGAACCATCTGTGTGCAGTACCCACAACCCCTCATTCTCCGCGATGGTGGGCTCGACACCAAAACGCTCAACCAACAAATCCGCCACAACTTGAGCCTGTATCGCGGTCCTGGGTTCGAAGCACAAGTCAAACTGGCTCAATTCGATGGCCCACTTGATTAATCTGCCAGATACGTCCGGCTTGGATAACACTTGCTTCAAGGGTTGGTCGGTGAGAACTGTTATTGAGTGCGCTTGAAAGTAAGGCCTTAGCCTTCTTGAAGCGTTAACAAGAGCGAACGCAAATTTCTCAATCTCCAAATATTTCTTTTCAGCTCCTTGCAAGGTTTTGCTCAAATAATAAACGGGCAAGTGTTTCCGTTCCCGCACAGCGATCAAAACGGCGCTTGTGGCTTCTGGAGAAACGGAAAGGTACATGAATAATCTCTCGCCTTCGACGGGCTTAGTCAGCAGTGGCGCGCTCGATAAGTAAGCTTTCATATCCTGCAGCGCTTTTTCACATTCCTCGGTCCAAGCAAAGTTACGCGCGTTCCTCAAAATTTTGAAGAAGGGGAGGTTCCTGTCCGCCGAGCGCGAAATAAACCTGTTCAATGAGATGATTTTGCCTACTAGGACCTGCACTTCCCGCAAATTGCGAGGGGAAGGAATTTCCAAGATGGCCTTGATCTTCTCCGGATTGGCCTCAATTCCCCTCTGACTGACCATGTATCCCAAGAACTTTCCCCCTTGTACTCCAAAGGTGCACTTCGAGGGGTTCAGCTTCATTCCATATTGTCGCAGGATTGAAAAGGTGCGCCTAAGATCTTCCAAGTGGGAGTCCTGGCGCTCGCTTTTGACAATCATATCGTCCACATAGACCTCCATGGACCTCCCAATCTCCCTTTCAAACATCTTGTTTACGAGCCGCTGATACGTAGCTCCGGCGTTCTTAAGTCCAAAGGGCATGACTAGGAAGCAATACACCCCTATATGGACAACGAACGAAGTTTTGGGGCGGTCTTCCGGGGCCATAAAGATCTGGTAATATCCCTGGAAAGCGTCCATCATGCTCATGAGCTCGCAGCCGGCGGTCGAATCCACCAATTGATCCATCCGGGGCAGTGGGTAAGGATCTTTAGGGCAAGCCTTGTTGAGATCAGTGAAATCATTGCACATGCGCCACTTATTTGCGCTCTTGGGCACCAAGACGACATTGCACAACCACTCCGGGTACAAGATGGGCTCGATATATTGAGCCTCCAAGAGTTTATTAACTTCCTCTTCAATGACTTTTTTCCGAAAGCCATGTACATCCCGCTTTTTCTGCTTGATGGGCTTGAAAGATGGATCCACATTAAGCCTATGGACAACGACGCTAGGGTCAATTCCTGTGAGATCAGAGGCTTTCCACGCGAATACATCCTTGTTCTCTCTTAGAAAATCAATCATCATGATCTGAGAAGGCCCTGAGAGGTTTGAGCCTATCTGTGTAGTCTTGTCTTTGTTTCCAGGCTCCAGCTCAATGGTGAGGAATTTTTCCGAGGGTTCGATTCTCACCTCAGGGCGAGGAAGTTCGAGCGCCCTCTTCTTTCCCGTCAAACGATTGGCAGAGGCTGGTTCACTTTCTCCCGGTTCGTCTCCTTCTGAGGACGATCCGCCAACGGTCCCTGGGGGAACATCCTCAAGGGGATTTTCCTCGTTGTTTCCTCTCTTCTTCTTATTCTTCTTCTTGTTCAATTTTGCCCTTTTCCGTGCTGGGCTATCCTCATCCAAGTTGGGGAAATCTACTGACTTTTTGGTGGAACCAATCTGGAAGGTTTTCTCCGCTTTTGGCTTTCTGAGGGACAGCATGTAACATTCCCAAGCCTCTCGCACATTGCACAACACTTCTCCCACGCCCTCGGAAGTAGGGAATTTAATCTTCTGGTGATAGGTGGAGATGATGGCTTTGAAATCCACGAGGGCTGGGCGCCCAATTATGATGTTGTAAGGGATGTCAATCTCCACCACTGCGTACGTCACCAAGAGTGTTTTGCGTTGAGGGGCTCGGCCGAATGATGTAGCTAGACGTATTTGCCCTCGTGGGACCACTTCTGAGCCTCCAAAGCCAATGAGGGCTGTTTTGAGAGGCTCGAGCGGGAGATCAACCTTCATTTTTGAGAAAGTAGAGTAAGGCAAAACATTAACTGAGCTTCCACTATCCACCAATACCCTTTTTACAACATGGTTATGAACATCTAAACTAACCACCATGGGGCAATCTGAGGTTACACCCTCCCCGTGGGGCGTTACAATATGTTCTAGATCCCTATCATCAAAGCCTATTACATCATTTTCTCTTGATTTTGAAGCGCTTGATCTCTGGATAGCGTAGATAGGCTTGGGCATTGCTGGGCGTTGGTTGTAGCTCCGAACGTGCCTCCGTCGAGAGGCGTTTGAATCCCCTCCTGATGAACCTCCCGCAATCATATTTATGACTGCGAAGGGCTCGTTTTCTTGCTCAGGGGCTTTGCCTTTGTTGCCTCGGCGGCTGCTGCTTTCAGGGGGTCCCCTACCCCTTGGGCTCTTTGACCGGGAAGGACTCCTTCTTCTCCTTCCTGAGCGCTCATTGCATTGTTCATCGTAGCGCTCGAGCACCCGGACAAACTCCTTCAGGTGGCCCCCTGCAACGAGCCTTTGGATTTCAGCCTCCAACTGCCGGCACTCATCCGTGTCGTGCCCTCTCTGCTTGTGGAAGGCGCAGTATTTGTTCGAGCGCCTGAGTGAGTCTGTTTCTCTCATTTTGATGGGTCTTTTGAAGAGCTTTTTATCGGAGAGATTGTAGACCTCTGAATTTGGCCGGGTGAGCGGAATGCGCTCGAATCGACGAGGGGGTGGTGGCGACCTCCTGCGCTCTTGAGGGCACTCTTTCTTTACTGCCACATCCCGTCCCCGCTCTTGATGAGGTCGCTCGTTCCGGGCCGGGCTGTGATGACGGGGACCATTCGTCCCATACATATCTTCGAGCGCGAAGAACGGCTCGGCTATTTCTCTTAGGCCCATGAGGGTCCCAGGCCTTCTCTCCACGATGGCATCAGCAAATTTTTTGCTCACATACTGCTTGTGATCCACAGCCTGGAAGAGAACTGGGATCAAGAAATCCATCGAGGGCCTTTCCACCTGCAAGATCTCCTTATTGAAGCGGGCGAAGAACGAGCGCAGTGATTCGCTCTTGCCCTGCACCACATTGTAAAGCGCTGTGGGTGCGGTGACTGGTGCCTTCAAAGAGTTGAAGTGGTTGAGGAAGGCATCGGCCAGCTCTTCATATGAGTGGATCGAGCGCGGTGGCAGGCGCTTATACCACTCTTGAGCCATCCCTACTAAGGAAGTGACGAACACTTTCGCCCAGTAATGGCTGGAATGCTCGTAAAGGTGCATGAGATGCACAAAATGATCCAGGTGTTCCGCTGGATCGGTTGTCCCGTCATATCTGTTGATGGATGTGGGGACTTTGGCCATTCCTGCTTGGGCCATCAGAACTTCTTCGACGAGGGGTGAACCCCTCGCCAAGGGGTGGTATTCGTACGTGCCGAAGTTTTCCTCCGGCTCCTTCCGACGGGGGACCCTCGGTGGAGGATCCTTGGTGCGGGTGCTCCTGGCGTCAACCCGTTCATCCCGAGTATGGGAGATCTGAGTTGAGCGCCCTCGGGAGAGCTGTCCCACCATATCCTTGAGGCCCTGCAGCTGGTCTTGCACAGCCGCGAGGACGTCAGGATTTACTTCCACTTGCTTGTCCTTGTGGGCTCGTGAGTCCCTCCTGGAGACATGAGAGTCTCCTTCGTTTTCGTTCACTCGCTCCGTGGGCTCCTTGTTCCTGCCCACGGAGGCACGCTCGTTGCCCTCCTGCTGGGGCACTTCTCTGGCTGGCGGTGGTGGCGGTTGTGCCCTCAAGACAGCCTGAGCTTCTCTGAGGGGAAAGTTCTGTTGTCCGCCTAAAGGGGCGGCAATCTGAGTGGCCTGCCCAGAGGGGAAATACATGGAATGGAATCTTTCCCATGCCCCCTGAGCCGCCTGAACCTCACACTGGGCATAAAGAGCCCGTAGCTGTTGGGTGGTCAACGGAGGTAGCTCCACACCTTCAATCTCCCTGGGAACCACCACTGGGAGCTGGATCTGGCCGGCGTGATATGGTTGGACCGGCGGCATCATGGCGGCCGGAGCAAGAGTGTAGCCAGGTGGAGGCATCATGTAACCTTGTATTCCAAGGTTCATCTGGGGATGGACCCAGGAATTCTGTGCAAGCGGCGGTGGGACTGGGATAGAAACTCCTCCCGCGGTGGTGGGAATGGGCATCACCGGCGGTGCAGGCGGCGGCGCAGAAGATTCAGCTGGCGGAGTTACTCCTGCGGCGGGAGGTGCGCCACCAGCGGCGACAGAAAGAGGTGGTGCTCCACCAGTAGCGGTGGAGGGAAGAACGATGTTTGCATCTTGGGAGGTGTTTTCTCCTCCTCCCACAGCTCCAGATCTCGTGGCAACCATGGCTGTTGAAAGTGAAGATGTGCTTGTTTTTCAACCAACAAAAGAAGGGAAGAAAATGAAGGATTGGTTTCCCACAGACGGCGCCAAAAATGATGGGTCCGGAAATGGATGGTCCGAATCCGATCACTTTACGATTTGTATTTTGTGGAGGAAACCACCGGAGCTTCGCCGGAAATGAGGAAGTGAGTTCAACCTGTTGGGACAAGCACAAGAAAGTCAGACGGCCAAGCTGGGGGACTGGGGGTGATACCCAGTTTGGCTCTCCGACGCTCAAGTCAGTTCAGTTCAGTGTATGAAGAAAATGTAAGTTCAGTCACAGTTGCAGTGAGGAAGAAAGCTTAGAGAATGCTTACAGTGTAGAAGATGACTTGGGTTATTTATAGTTGAGGGTCAAGGGCCCTTTGGTCATTTGCCTCAAGTGGTCCTGACCGAATGTTGCCCTAACACGTGGCGCTGTGAGAGAGAAACCTAGGAGGAATCTTCTGCAAAAGCGGCCCAAAAGTTAGTGCTAGCAACAGTGGCAGGTGCGCGGGCATGTACGTTGTGTCAGAGAGCCATGTGGGTGGTTGGTAACGAGGGCTTGAGAGCGCGCTCGTGACAACCTTAAGTCTTGGAGGCCAAGATATCCGCTGAGGGGAATGTTGGCTCCAATTCAAATGACGAGCCAGAGGAGAGGCCGCTCTGAGGGAGTGTGACGCTCGAAGAGGGCTCCCTTGGCACGTAGGCGTACCCATCGCTTGGTGTGTAGGACGCTCGTTGGAGTGATAGCGCTCGTTGGGCTTAACTCCTGAAGAAGATCTGCGCTCGTTCGGCTCAGCGCTCGTGAACTGATGGTGCAGCCTTGGGGAGACAGATATCATCATCTCGGTGATGCCACGTGTCCTAATGTGGGACGATCGTATTTTGACCCCATCAACAAGAGTCTGGAAACATGTAGATTCTTCTAATGAGAAAGGCTTCAAATCAAAAGAGATGAAAATTGAAATCCCATCATTTTCATGGAAAAATACACATAATAGAGTTTTCTGCATTTTTCTTTTTTTCCCAATAAAAACCATAAGAAACCCGGAGAATCCTTCTCATCATGGATGATTGACCACTTTTATTTCAGCTTAATTTGGACAGGTTTTTGACATTCAATACCATCATTTCTTAATTTTTGCATTCTTTTTGACTTTTTCTATGTTGGCTGAAGCAAAGATTTGAACTATGAAATTAAATTATGCTTCTACATCTTATCCATGTGCTTCTGCACAGAATTTATCCAATTTAATTCACAGTCAACCACAATTCTCAGATACTTGGTATATTATTTCTGTTTGAAATGGTAATCAAACTTGTTTTAATATCTGGTTTAATTACTCTAAAGGATCAGTTTCTTTCATATTCTAATCATGCAAATATCATGCTTCAGTACATGCCAAGATTCATGAAGTTCTTTCATCTCACACTCTTTAATTCTTCCCAACTAGGTACTTTTACGCAGGGTTACAGTTACCCGTCGCTCGACCTTTTTTTTACATCAACTTTCGGGACAGGGTTCTTTCACCGGTTTCAAAATATACACGAATTAACTCGAGCTTGGTTTGAATTAGAATTTCCGATTAATACAACATACTAGTGAGCAAAGTGACAGTAAACTATGAATTAAGGAAAAACATAAGTGAATCTTTTATTGAACTTCGACAAATTACAATATTTCAAACTCTACAACAAATCAATAGAACGAATGGGAACGAAAAGAAAGAAAGAACGAACAAAGCCACATCGTCCAAAGTATACAAAGTGCCCAATTTTCAAAAAATCTTGGGCTTTTTGGAGAGGGCTGATCTCTATATGCTACTACACCTGCAAACTTTTCTTTGTATTTTTACATTCTGCTGTATCAAAGAATTGAAGGAAACAATATAATTGAAACTTTGGACGAAACTGTAATTATTTTTGTTAAAAAAAAGAAACCCTTCTTCATGCTCAGAAAGTTGAAATGCATCTTCTGTGTGTAGAAGCTTTCTGCTTTTTCTGCTTCAGATCATCTTTCCATACTTTTCCAATATCCTTTGAAACTTTAACTGCATCAGCAGAGGCACCAGCAAGCCCTCTTCTTGTGAATCCAGCTGCGTATAATCCAGCTTTGCCTTTCCATCCATTGGGAAATGGAGTCTTGGGGAATCCATTCTCCGAGAAAAATTCAGTCTCCTGTAAATTTATAAGAAAAACATCAGCATTTTCATTCAAACATGGGGGAAAATGTAATTTTTTAAAAGATCTCTTTTTTAATATTCTTGAAACTGTTCTCACCTGGAGCCAGGAAGGCACATTGCTGCAGTAGCCAGTGGCCAAAACGATGGCATCTATTTCGAGCTTTTCGCCGCTGACAAGCTCCACCGTCCCACACGAAAAACTTTTGATTCCGGGCACTACTTGAATCTCCCTTGATCTGATCTTTTCAAGTGCTCCAATGTCGAGAACAGGGGTTTTTCCATGGTTGTTCTTGAGCTCCAATGGCCCGAGAGACGGCCTTTTCAGCCCGAAATTCTCCATGTTTCCGAGTATCATCCACGTCAAGAACAGGATTATCTTGTCCACCAGCCATAATGGCAGCCATTTCATTAAGAACATAGCCAGCTCGAACGTCGATTTCCCGAATATCTCCCGGGGAAGCACATGAACCTGAAATTCATCCAGTTTAGCAACAACCCATTAGAACAAATGAATCAAAAAACTGAAACAAGAAATGATTTTTCAAATGATTCAACATTTTCTTACCGAGCTTCGAACAACCATAGCAGGCTTGGCATCATGGTTAGAGAGATCGAGAGAAACTTCCATGCCGGAATTTCCACACCCCACAACGAGGACTTTCTTCCCCTTGTATTTCTCCCCTGACTTGTAATCACAGGCGTGGATCACATCGCCGCCGAACTCCGCCAATCCGTCAATCTCCGGCATGACGCGCTCGGCATTCTCGCCGGTGGCCACCACCAACCACTGGCATAAATACTCGAACTCGAAACCATCTCCGGTGACACTCTTCACCCTCCACAATCCGCAAGCCTCATCGTACTTAGCAGACTGCACGCTCTCGTTGAACCTCGGCTTGATGTCGAACCTCCTCGCGTAGGTCTCAAGGTATTCGACGAATTGCCGCCGAGAAGGGTACTCGGGATAACTCCCCGGAAACGGGAAATTAGGCAGCTGGCAGAACTGCTTCGGCAGATGAAGCTTCAAACGATCATACGTTCGTTTCTGCCATAGAGAAGCAATGCAGTCAGCTCTTTCGAGGATCACGTACGGGACGCCTTGCTCCCGCAGCCCCGATGCCACCGCGAGCCCCGAGGGGCCGGCGCCGACGATGACGGGGCCGTTAACCCAGACGCATCGGCGCGAAGAGAACATATTAGAATCTGATGAAAAGGTAAACATTTTTTCCTTGCTATGATATGAAAATGCAAGTGGGATTCGAAGAAAAAGGTGTAAAGATTGAATCTTTTGAAGGTTTTTTGATTGGTTTTTGGGATTTGAGAGAAGTTTTTCTTGTTGATTATGAGACTGTTTGGAATGATGAGAAGAAGTGGAGTTGAAGGGGGTTTAAATAGAAGAGCTTCTACGCTTGACTCAAGAAAGGTCCATGTGATGGGAAGGTGGGGAAGTTATTATTCCCCAAATCATAGCTCAAAAGTCTTAATTTCTTGGATTATTCTAATTGGTTTAATCTTAGTTTATTGGGGTTTTTGTGTAATTAATTTGGGTGTTAGTTAAGGAGATTGTATTGGGGGTTACCTTATTTTCTTGGGACTCATATGGCTGTTTGTTTAATAATAATTGAAGTGTGTTAGTGGAAAATGAAGATTCTCATACTTGTGTTTCTTGCTGGTTTTTTAATATATGTATTAATTGCTTATTTCTTCAATAATTATAAAAGTAAACTATATGTGTATATATGTAGATTGAAAATGCAAATTGATGATAATTTTATTATTGTATATCATGTGATGAATCATCCCTTATCAATGCAGAAAATACAAATTAAAAGAATTTGAGATTCTTGCACGACTTTTTCAGTATAATGTTGATTATATTTGTTTGCTTTCTTGTGTTTTAGTGCACTATAAATGACTAATATAGGGTTGACCCTCTAATTTAGTTTCTATATTCATGACTCAATATGTGAGCAATCTTCATACTTGAGTTGTTCTTATGGTTCCATTACTCAAAATTACTGTCCAATACGAGAGTAAGCCTCTCAATTCAATTGCTCCAATTTAATTGATTCGCTTGCTCAATTCACAGTTTAATATAGAAGCGATCTTTCGAATCTAATTACTTCAGTTCTAGTACTATATATGTCTAATTTATAATCGATTCTCTAAATTCAATCGTTCTATTCACAACCAAATATAAAAACAAACCTTCATTCACAATGTAGAAAATCGAACCTTAAATTCAATTAAAGAATTTAATATTTCATCCCACTAGACGGGACGAAGTGATATTTGGTTAATATGCAACAATTGAACAATATTGGGGCTTGATCGTAATATCCGAAACAAAAACTTGAGAGAAGTGAGAGTTGAGTATAAAATGAAAGTGACGTGTCATCTCCATCTGATTCTGGTGGGCCCACAGAAGCCCAATAGAAAACAGTAGAAAAATCTGATATGTGCATTAATATGACGCTTACGTGGCACGTGAGAAGGCTGGTTGCCACGTGGAAACAGAGCTGGGAGACTAACCTCACCCACTTGTTATTGGGCCTAACCATTTGGACTGTGACTGCTACGGCTGTTTACGACCACAAAGCCCATCCCTGTGGACCCCACATATTTTGGTCCTAAAATTAGTGATAATAATGTTTATTCTACTTGATAATTATGTTAATTATATTTTGATAAAGAAAGTGCTTTCTTAGAGATAATGTTGTTTATTTATTTATTTATTTTTACAAAAGGAGATCATAAGGTTTCATCGGGAGGTTGATTCTTCTTAAGAAATATGTTCAAATTATTATTTGGCCTATTCAAAATCGTGAGGCCACAAGAAAAGTGATCAATTTTCGTAAGATAATTCGTGCATTTGTTTCCTTCATGCCATGTATGAATAATCTTCGATTTTCAAGAACAAGCAAGAAGGGCTTTGCAGTACTCACAATTGTTTTGATCTCTTAATCTTAATAGGATATTGATGGACTTGATCTATGTGAGAGTGATCAATAAATTAAGAGATGAAATACAAAATAGAAAATAGAAAATTTCGGCACAAGAATTAAACGTGCACTGTCAACTATAATAACTAGTCTCTCACACTGATAACAGTTATTAATAAAATAATAGAAAATATAAATTTACAACTCTTATTATGTAATTATATGACACTAACTAATGATGCATTGATTTTTATAGAATATAAAAGATGGGCTATAATAATTGATGGCTCTACCAATCAACTTCTCTATTATTTTACTTTACTTTCAATTCTTTTTTGTGTTTATAAAACTAATTAGCGAATTGATTAATAAAGAAGTATACTTAATTTATTAATTAATGGTGTAATCAAGCCTTTTGAAATGATTGAAGGGTTGTGGAGGCCAACCACTTGGGGTTGGTTTTCTTGGAATGTAAATACATGGGAAGGAGAGAGGGAAGCATGTGGATGCATCAAACCTTGGTTTTCATGGATATATATTCTCTCCTTTTCATGAAAAAGATATTGCATTATATAATTAACTGCCTTGATTTTCATGAAAAAGTATTATATATATACATTCATGTGGGTCTCTAATATAAGTTAAATAGATATTTATTCATACATATATATATATATATATATATATATATATATATATATATATATATATATATTGATTGAGAAAGGGGTTTTTAACATTATATAATTACCTTGGTTTTCATGGATAAATATTATATCCTCTCCTTTCCATTAAAAAGATATTTTAGTTAAATTATATATATTCATATCATATGGGTCTTTAATATAAGTTAATTAGCTATTTATTTATTTATTGAGAAAGGGGCTTTTGAATAATATAATTATCATGATCAACCTTTCACTTTAGCTCTGGCTTCTTGCATTCCATATCCGACTTTTGGAAATTGCGACTCCACCAAACACCAAAAATAATTGATGGAAAATTTTAATTTAATCTAAAATTATTTATGAGAGACAAATTATGGTGTACAAACAAATACATGCATGTCGAAAAATGATATATATAGCAACGCCAAATATTTTTTTTTTTTTGAAATTTATCATGTTCAATCACGACTCGATATACGTTTGACACGACACGACAAAATAATAATTTTTAAAATAATATCGATGCATGGTAGGAGAATGCATGGCATAATATTATGATAAATTCAAATTCAAGATCAAGATTAAGATCAAATAAAGTACATTACATTCCCGAAAGACAATCCCGTCGTAAAACAGGTGTTTGTTTATTTTACAAATTCTCAAAAGTTATGTTATAAGACGCGCTGAAATATCCCAATTACATATACCTAGGTTTTTGCAGCTCAGCAGTGCCAATACCACCTTTTGGGTATGCTTCACAGCCAGCTTAATCGTGGAAAAACCCTTGAGGAATTAAATTAACATTTATATACTTACGTCTTACTCTTTAGTTTGTTGCTTAATGTGTAAAATAGAGGCTACCTTGGACTCCACCATGCACCTAATTATACGTACCCCAAATCAATGCTTGTGTGGTCGGCTGCACTCGCCATATTCAGCTACTCAAGCAACCGCGTCTCGATCCATACGAACAATATACACATTCACATATATCTTTGCGCGCACACGAGCGAGGGTGGTGCTCGTGGTTTGGTGTGTTAGATATATTTAAATATTTAATGATACTTCTAGATCTAACCGTTTAAATTTTTCGATCAGATGATCATTTAATATGATATTAGAGCCCAAAATAAAGATGTCTTATAGTCGACTCCTCAGCAGAGTCACAGGTAACAGTCTTGGTCTTGCGACGGTGATACTCATACTATGAATGGATCAGTTGAGACTTCTTCAGAATTAAGGGTTTTCAAACTGATAAATTAGTCAGTGTCGGAGAACAAAACATTCTGTTCATAACCATCATCCTGTTGGCAGGAAAATTCCCAGAGCCTTCGTATATATCATCATATATATGCATGCAGATCGATGCAGCTGCAGTAGCGGTGGGGAGTGGGGACTCCATAATAATACAAAAAAAAAAAAAAAAAAACCCTAATTTAAAACCACTCATTAATCTATTTCCACTTCATGATTCAAGATCTGATCTTTTCTCTCTTCAATTCCAACAGCGGTGGAGTCACGTATTATAAGTCCATCCGGATGTGGATAACCTTTCTAACTAGAGATAAAATCAGAATTTAAAATAAGGAGGGCAAAGTTTTAAAATGGGAGAAATATAATTAAATGGACGAATTACATTTAGGTCCCCTGAGGTTTGTCCTAATTACAAATCAGTCCCTCTTGTTTCAAAAATTACATATTAGTCCCTAAAAACACTGTTTCAATTGAGGTCCCTAGACGTCGTTAGGGTTCCGTTAATTTTGACAGGACTACATTGTTGATGTGATTTAGTTAAGGGATCGTTTTGTAAGAAAATTCATAGTTCAGGGACTTTTTTGTAATATTTTTCGGAAATTCAAATGTCAAAATTAACGGAACCCTAACGGCGTCCATGGACTTCAATTGAAACAGTGTTTTTAGGGACTAATATGTAATTTTTGAAACAAGAGGGACTGAATTATAATTAGGACAAACCTCAGGGGATCTAAATGTAATTCACCCTAATTAAATATACCAAAATATATATTTAAAAATAACAAAAATTCAAAATTTAGGGGGTGGGTGTCATCCCCCGCCCCCATGTTGGCTCCGTCTCTATTTTTAGTCTTGAAAAAACTTTTTTTATATGTAGTATTAGTAGCAGAGTGACAAACCCTAATTGCTTCAAGAAATATCCTTATATACGTAGTATATATTTTTTAATAGGGAAAATTACATCCAACTACCCTATAGTTAGGCCTAATTATAATCCAATCCAACATTATCGCAAAATTACAAATAAGTCCCTATAAGTTCCGTTTGGCGTGAGGTCCCTGACGGAAATTGTAAAATTACCCCCTTGCCCCTAACGAAAAGTCAGCTTTTTTTTTTGATTTTTTAATTAAATGTTAAAAATAATAAATGACAATGTTACCCTTTATTTCTATTAATTAAAAAATCACTTTATATATACATACATATATATCACTTTATATATATATATATATATATATATATATATATATAATATGTATGTTATTTTATATAATATATAATAAATAACATATTATATAACATATATCCATATATTATATGTATATATATATATATATATGTATATATCCTCCCCCCAGAATTGCAGAGGTCGCCGGTTTTGAAAAAATGGAGGGAGCGCCGGCTCGCCGGCGACCAAGTCTACCACCTCCGCATGGATCGAAAGTGGTGAAGGTGCCTGGTGGTGGCTGTCCGAAAGTGGTGGTGGTGGGTGGCTGTCGTTGAAAGTGGTGGTGGTGGGTGATGGTGAGTGGAATTGGTGGTGGTGGCGGTGAAGAATAGGCGGCGGTTGGTGTTGGTGGAGATGGTGGTCGCCGGAAGAACTTGCCGGAGAAGGACCCCCCAGCCACCGCCATTGCCGCGTCTGTGATTCATCGTGGAGCCACCACCGTAAAAAATCGGGCCACGAAATTGATACGAATGCGAACCTCGTATCACGGTGATCGAAAAGCACTATACGTGCATCGAATTCGGCGAAGAAACGAGAAATCCCCAATTTTGGGGTGCCACCATCATCTTCTCCGACAGGCTTCTTGGTTTTTCAGTTTTTTTCTTTTTTTTTTTTTTTTAATTTTTTAATTTTTAAATTATGAAATAAAATAGAATTTGTATTAATAAAATTATTAAAAATATATTAAATTTCCTCAAAACACAAAAAAATGATTTTTTTTTGAATTTTTATTAGAAATGATTACATTTAATGACTAATTAAAAATAAAAATATACACAATAAAAATAAGATTTATTAATTATATATATTGCCTTTTTTTGAATTTTTGAATTTTTGAAAAAATATGATATTAATATAATTTTAACACAAAGACACTAATAATTTATATTTTTTAATAAAACGATCCCTGAATAATATGATAATAACATTGCAGTCCCTAAGAGTAGTCTGGTAAAATTACAAAAAAAAATAAAATATTAAGGGGTATTTTCGGTATTACAGGGCCTAAACCTAACGGAACCCTAACGGTTCGAGGGACCTCAAACGGAACTTGAAATATAGGGACTTATTTGTAATTTCGCGATAATATTGGACTGGATTGTAATTAGGCCTAACTATAGGGTAGTTGGATGTAATTTTCCCTTTTTAATATCATCAAGAATAAATAAAATATATGTTGAGATATATTTTCGGGGTTAATAATGTCATTTGTAGACATAATATAATTAATGTGAATTCATGAATTGTTTAGATTTAAACTTGTCTCGTGATGACTTTGATACATTAAAATGTTATTTTATAATGTTTGTTCGATAGAAATCGGATATTTATCAAATAATTTACCATATGAAATTTGAATCATCGTACCTATATTCTATCGTTGTATTCATATCTCTTGCATTCATTGGACATAGTCTATTATCTACTAATGGTCCATCGATCGAGCCACATTCGAATACATATGCTAGTAATGAAATTGTTATGAGAATACTATACTCATCCTATATACTATACTAATATTAATTTAAATTTCATTGCTTGTTTACAATTAATTATGATTAATTTAAACTGTAGTTTAAAATCTTTGACCGATCTCCACCGTCCTTAATCTATTTTTTATGATTAATTTGAACACTAATAGTGTTTAAATTGCTGATTTTTACTACAACTTATAAAAGCACATAGGAATTAAGAACATGACAGTCTTTGAACAGTCTACTTGAAGATATTCACGAACCATATAATAAAAGTTTATTTTTGTGAAAAATAATGATTATGGCACATGAAAGAATGTAGAAAGAGATTAATATGTCGAAATATTTGCGGGGAAATCTTGGCATATCTGACCGGTCTCACTCCCAATTTATAAAATATTATGATAGAATATTCCTTTATATTAAAATCATCTCTTCATCCATTATCCAAGCTATACGTACTGACTCACTAAATCTTTCAACATCATATAATTACTTCAATAATGAAAAAATATGGGCTACAATATGTATATATTTCTGTGTTCATCAGCTCATAAGTTATGATATAGGAACACTTTTAAAAATATTATTTTATCATGCCATATTATAGTTGCATATATCTTTGTGTTCGTGTTTGTATCATAGTTGATAATTAGGCTTAGTATTACATTATATATCTAAGCTAGCTCCTTGTATTTCACGATTTAATTCTTTTATTAGTGTTCCTTTGTGTTTTATTATTATTATTATTATTATTATTATTATTATTATTGTTTTTTTTTTTTTAAAATAAAGAATGTAAAAGAACTCAATTTGGGATGGTACCTTTACTCTAAATTATAATTGATAATAATATTAATTAATTATATATTACTAAAATTCAAGAATAACTACACAAATTTAACTTTATTTTGCATCAATCAGGTCAAAAAATGTGACTTACATACATTTAAATCGTATGTCGAAGTCTTAGAATTACATATTCCTGATCCTTATATATAAGGACTGTAGCACCCTAACCCCCAGAGCACCACATCCCCCGCATTATAGCCTCGATCCACGTATGAAATGGAAAGTCCATACATAAATCAAAACTATAGCGAACGGGTGACAATAAAAACGACGAGCTAGGCGGGACACTCTCCCCAACAACACCAGAGTAAGCATGATAATGAAAGCGGAAGCAATAAAATCATTCATACCTATAGGTACCATATTTATTGAATAGATACATATAGGTACCAACTAACTATCAATACATTATCATCTCTTAGTGTACTATACATGCTCAAGTTCTCAAAACTATAAACATGATCAGAACGAAGTGTTTATCAGAAGACTATACATGAAAGGTGCAAAACTGGACCCGTGGAAATGCAAGACTCGACCAACTCCCGCCTAGCACGACCACACTCAAAGTGTACCTGAAAAGTGAAGTATCAGTCTACCGAAGACTGAGTGAGGGGCAATAAATATATATAACACACATCACATGCAAGTTGTAGCCTTGGGTGAAGACTTTGAAAAACAATAATTATATAGTTTAAGAACTCATTCTTTGCCCGAGATTACAACTAATCATTTTAACACGTTTATTTAATCATGCTTGTCAATGTCATGAACATGTGGCCCCGGCGAGCAAGGGCAATCTCCAACCGAACTCCCAATCGTGAACAATACGTGAACATGCTTGCTTGCTTGATAAATACGTGATCATGCAATATATTTTAGTGCTCACATAGACAATTTCATGCTTGAATTCATGCAATAACCCGAGGATAACCCGACATGCCGGATTAGTCCCCAGTCTCCTTCTCCCTCCGGGTGATAGCGAGTTTGCAAGGCTCGACTATCCACGACATGGTGTGTGTAGAGGACATGACCCTCTAGACACGGAACTCCTTCCACCACTAATCTCCTAGTGGCTTCGGGGGTGATCCCAACAATGTGAGGATAATTCAGGAGTTACCCTTCAGCCCTTGCTTTCCCGGTTGGCTCAAGAATTATCCTCGGGCCCACGTGCAATCATGTACTCGCCAAACATGCTTGAAATCATGAATTGCTTGCTTGAAATGTTCATAATTTTGAAAACGTTTATACTTACAATATGTTTTGGCCGAAATCACACATAAGGGTTATAGGGTTCTAGATACATAACCTAAAACCTCACCTTTTCTTGCAAAATATAATAAGGTAGCGTTCTAAGGAGCCTGCTCCTCGTCCACGCCCTCGTGACCTGTGCAAACACGACGTGTATACGTGAGACATGCCCTAAAATAGACCAAATATGACGAACGGCGGAAATGTGTCGAGACGACCACGAAAATACAATGTGGCATGATAACATGTTGTTTCACTACATATTAGCACATATTATAGCAATTCGGGGTCAAAGAAGTCGTCGGATCGAGGGGCTAAAAACGTAATTTTATGCAGAAACTTTTGTTCTGCATTCCAGGTGGGAACGGCCGTTCCGGTCCCCTTTGAAAAATGGGAACGGTCGTTCCCATAAGCCCCAAAGACGCGCCAACGTTTTTGGTTTTTTTTTAAAATGCGCCTAGCTGGGAACGGCCCTTCCGGCTCCAAGGCCAAAATGGGAACGGCCGTTCCCGTGGTCGGCCGCCTAAATTCATTTGAAAGGGTGGGAACGGCCGTTCCCAGAAAGCCTTAAGGCTGGGAACGGTCGTTCCCAGTTCTGCAACTGGAAAGAAACAGAGAAGAACAGAGCATCTACGGGAATCAACAAAGCAAGCAACAATTCCATTCTTTGATAAACCAAACTAAGATTTTCTGGGAATATGATGCATATATGTTCAAGAAATGATAACCTAACACTTAAACACTCAAAACCAAGCAAGATCATCAAGGTTTCCATGATTCTAGCTCAAGATCATCTTGATCACCCAAGCTCAAATCCTCAACAAAATCATGCACAAATCATGCCATAATTCATGAAGTGATCACATAATCGCACTTTGATCAACACATAATCCACCAAGTCCATGATTCATAAACCCTAGCTAAACCAAATATGATCAACAATCCTCCATTCATGCACAACCAACCTTGGAATGAAAGAAATGGAGAAGATGGATGATGATGATGATGATTACTCCCAAAACTTGGCAAATTTCTTGAGATTCTTAGCAAAATTGATGAAATCACTTCTTCCCTTTTTCCCTTTGGAGAACCGAGAGTGAAAGGAAGCAATTTGTTGGGAAATTTGATGATAATGGATCAAGGAAGATCATGGAAGGTATATTACGTGATTCACCAACCTTGATTTTTGTGAAATATGGAAATTGCAATTTAATCCCTCAATTCTATGGTTTATACAATTAAGGATGTAAGGTTTTGAATTATGATCAATCAAGCCCTTAAAAGATTATGCAATTAAGTCCCTAGAGTTTTTAGAAAATATCAAACTAGGGACAATTCGGTAATTAAACACTCCCGGTTATGATTTTTATGCAAGAAATATTTTTCCGTGTCATGAAATAATATTTTCAATGATATGAATTCAAGTAATTAATATAAATAATGTTTCGTGAATTTTATAAAAATATGAATGCCACGTATGAATATATTATAAAATTAAAGAATGAAAATAAAATCCTACGCTCAAAACGCATACGTGGCGTGCTTACCTGTTCATCCGGAATCGGGGCGTTACAACTCTCCCCCCCTTAGAAGAATCTGGTCCCCAGATTCTCTAGTCTTGCTCGAACAACTCTGGATGGAACCGTTTCATTTTATCCTCTGTTTCCCACGTAGCTTCTTCGATTTTATCGCTTCTCCACAAAACCTTAACCATGGGAATCCTCCGGTTTCTTAATTCCTGAAATTTCCGATCCAAGATTCTAACCGGCCTCTGAACAAATGTTAAATTCAATTCCAGCTCAACTTCTTCCACGGGGAGAATCGTAGTCTCATCGGGGTAATATTTTCTTAATTGTGAAACATGAAATACGTTGTGGATCCCCGTAAGACTCGGTGGTAGGTCCAGCCGATAGGCTCCCTCGCCTACTCTTTCGAGAATCTCAAAAGGACCTAAGTAGCGAGGGTTAAGTTTCCCTCCTTTCCCGATCCGGGTGAAACCTTTCCTTGGTGACACCTTCAAGAATACCCGGTCACCAACTTCGAATTCCAGATCTCTTTGGCGCGTGTCGGCATAGCTCTTTTGTCTATCTTGCGCGGCTTTCATCCGTTGTTGAATCATTTGTACCTTTTCAATCATAGCTTGGACGACTTTGGAAGGCCTTTCGAATCTTTCACCTTTCTTTACCCCTTCCTGTTTTGACCATTTCCATTCTTCCAAGTCGAAGAACAACGGAGATCGGCACTTTCTTCCATAAAGTAACTCGTAAGGAGCCATCCCGATAGAAGCCTGAAAGCTATTATTATAAGCAAACTCAATCAAAGGAAGCTGTTCTGCCCACGAGTTCTGGAAATCCACAGCGCAGGCCCGAAGAAGATCTTCCAAATATCTGATTAATCTTTTAGTTTGACCGTCTGTTTGTGGGTGGAATGCCGTACTGAACTTAAGTCTCGTTCCCAAAACGGCCTGTAACTCCTGCCACAACTTAGAAGTGAATCTCGGGTCTCGGTTTGAAACGATGCTCACCGGAATACCATGAAGTCGAATAATTTCTCTGTTATAGATTTCGGCCAACTTCGGGATCTTATGAGACATCCGGACCGGAAGAAAGTGAGCAGACTTCGTAAATCTATCCACGATTACCCAAATTCCATCAAACCCGCCTTTAACCTTCGGTAATCCAGAAACAAAGTCCATCGTTACTTGTTCCCACTTCCACTCGGGAATAGGTAACGGTTGTAGAAGTCCCGCGGGTTTTTGATGCTCAGCTTTCACTTTTTGACAAGTCAAGCAATGTTTCACATATTCTGCCACGTCTCTTTTCATCCCGTTCCACCAATAGTATTGCTTCAAATCCTTATACATTTTGTTTCCTCCAGGATGGATCGAATAAGCTGACTTGTGAGCTTCTTCGAGTAGGACTCGTTTCAATTCTTCAGGTACTACTACTCGGCTTTTAAAGCGAAGCAAACCGGTCTCATCAAACCCGAAAGGACTCTCCGTGTCATCCTTAGCTTTACTTACAAGCTTCTGAACTTCCGGATCTTTATTTTGAGCTTCAAACAACTGATTCTTCAATTCTGGCTGAATTGTGATATTAGAAACCCGAGCCTTTAACACAATTGGGGCAACTTCCTCACTTTCCTTTATTTCCAAACTCGACACACTCGCCTTCCTGCTAAGTGCATCGGCGACCACATTTGCTTTTCCTGGATGATATTTGATTGTACAATCATAGTCTTCTAACTTTTCCATCCAGCGCCGTTGCCTCATATTCAAATCTTTCTGTGTGAATAAATACTGGAGGCTCTTGTGGTCAGTAAAAATCTAAAAAGAAGTCCCGTAGAGATAATGTCTCCATTTCCCGAGAGCAAAGATCACGGCTGCAAGCTCTAGGTCGTGTGTCGGGTAATTCTTTTCATAATCCTTTAGCTTTCGAGAAGCATAAGCGATCACTTTTCCTTTCTGAGTCAAAACACAACCTAAGCCTTCTTTAGAGGCATCTGTATATACTGCATACTCCTCGGACCCTTCGGGAAGTGTTAATACCGGAGCTGAGACTAACTTTTCTTTCAAGAAGTTAAAGCTTTGATCACACTTCTCGTCCCAGACAAACTTCACATCTTTCTTAGTCAATCGGGTTAAGGGTGCCGCAATCTTAGAGAAATCCTGAACAAAACTTCTATAATACCCGGCCAATCCCAAGAAGCTTCTAACTTCAGAGGCGTTCTTTGGTTTCTCCCACTTGAGCACGGCCTCGATTTTCGAGGGATCGACTTCCAACCCTCTTCCTGAAATTACATGCCCCAAGAATGAAACCCGATCGATCCAGAATTCACACTTGCTAAACTTAGCAAATAACTGATGTTCTTTCAAAGTCTGAAGAACGAGCCTGAGATGTCTTGCATGCTCTTCGACTGTTTTTGAGAAAACCAGAATATCATCAATAAATATCACCACAAACTTATCGAGGAAAGGCCTGAAAATCCAGTGCATCATATCCATGAAAGCTGCAGGGGCGTTAGTTAATCCAAGCGGCATAACCACGAACTCGTAGTGCCCGTACCGAGTATTGAATCCCGTCTTAGGAATATCCTCTGCTCGGGTTCGCAGCTGGTAGTATCCCTGTCTTAAGTCCAATTTCGAATAGACTTTGGAACCCTGAAGTATATCGAATAACTCCTCGATATGTGGGAGGGGATACTTGTTCTTAATAGTCATCCTGTTTAATTCCCTGTAATCGATGCACATTCTTAAAGTCCCGTCCTTTTTCTTTACAAACAAAACTGGTGCTCCCCACGGTGAAAAACTCGGCCGAATGTACCCAACTTCCAATAAAGCCTCAAGCTGAACTTTTAATTCCTTTAACTCTGCTGGGGCCATCCGATAGGGAGTCTTTGAATACGGTTCGGCATTCGGAAAAAGATCGATCACAAACTCGATCTCTCGCTCAGGAGACAAAGAGTCCAATTTTTCTGGGAATACCTCGGGAAACTCCTTTACCACTTCGGTGTCCTCTAATTTCACCTGATCCTTGGGTTTGTTCAAGATATAAGCAATGAACCCCGTAGCCCCATCCCTGACTAATCTCTGAGCCTCTGAGAACGAAAGTAAAGGTACGGTCTTCGAAGTATAACCTGTAACAACCTCTGAACCCAACTGAACCTTCTTAGCCCGACAATCCACGGTAGCACAGTGCCTAAATAACCAATCCATCCCCAATATAGCCCCGTATCTCTCCATTGGCATCACAATAAAATCAGTCAGAAATTCCCTGCCTTCAATCACCACTGGAACATCCCTGTAAACCTGATCCGTCTCTTGCCTACTACCGAAAGGGGTATTAACTAGATAACGCACAGAAGTACACATAGCAGGCAGAGGTAATGTAATAGCAATAGAATGCGCAAGAAAGGAGTGTGTAGCTCCTGGATCAAATAATGTATGGATGTTCGTGCCATGAATGCAAATAGTACCTTCAACTATCGCGGCGGGGTCTATCTCAGCATCCTGCTCCTCTCCGGCGAGTGCATAAGCCCGAGCTCTCACCAGTGGCCTCGGTCCTGCAGGTGGTGGATCCTGACGTGTTAGGAATAGTGCCCTAGAAAGCCGATTGTATATCCGCTTTGTGCTTTTCCTTATTGTAATCACAGACAATCTTTGAATGAAATAACGAATTGAGGCAACACTTCTTTATATGCTCTTGTTTGGTATGCGTTTACTTTAGCTGTGCATGTATGAGAACTCCCCTAATCCTGATGACTATAGGACTCTACCATTTAGGTGAAATGGTTCATGAAACGAGCCCTATATCACATAAGTCATGATTAGTAAAATACTCCAAGCCGATGAGTCCTACAGACAGTGGGAGTGTCAACCTGACTCCTCTAAGGCTTGCTTGTGGGATCACGCCCTTAAGAAGGACCACCTTGTTTCATGGAGGTGCAAAGTGTATAGTTGATACGTGCGTGATACATGAGGGTGCTTACTTTAATAAGTAAGTTCACTGAGGTGCCCCGTGTGAGAACATTCCTAAATGGGAAAGGAAGTTTCTATTTCAGGAAATGGAAACTTCCAGATTAGGAAACATCTCACGAGTCATTGATGTGATTAATTGATCCTTAGACTTGAGGTTCCTTGTCACTTTATGAGTTAACTCTGTAGTCTTAGGTATAAGCTTTAAAGGGTGTCGCCTTAGACAACTGATTCAAGGCTTATGCTGGGACTGCACAAGTGACTCATGAAAGTGAATGAGAATCAAGATAGGACCTACACTTGCATTTGCAAGGTGATCTCTTATTGTGTAAGTCATTCATATGCCATATGGAGTCCTTGGCCAAGGCAGTAGATCAAGACATCAAGAAAAGGGTTTCTTGGATTGAGATCAAATGGATATGAAATGCACTTAGCTTTAAGACCGGATTATTAGGGTTCTGATTATTCCCTTGCCCTAGATCTTGGTTGAGAGATAGTAAGTAGGAGGATTGTATCTCACATGATTCAATGACTTAAAGGTTCTGTCGAATCCGAACATTCCAATTCAGCTAGGGGTTAAACACCTGTTGCTAGACTATGGTCGTTTAATCTGTGGACTGATTAATTAATTAGTGAATTAATTAATTGGGGTCACTGCTAATTGAATTGAGAACCTAGAGGGTCACACACAACAACTTGGTTACATGAGTTGAGGCTTGAAAATGATTAAACGAGTTAATCGGACCAAGAGGGTTCCACACGTGTGAATTCACACGTGTGGATCACGTGAGTGACACGTGTCACTGTGACACGTGTCACACACGTGTATATATATATATATTATATATATATTAAATAATTAATTAGTTAATTATTTAATAGACTTTGGTTTAATTTTGAATTAAAAAGAAAGTCTAATTTTGGAGAAAATAATCTAGTTAATTAATTATGAATTAATTAATTAGATAAAATAAGTTATTTATTTTATAATAAATAAAGTATAAAATTATCCAAAAATAGTTTGGATATTTTTTAAGCTCTCTTCAAAGTTGACTAGAATTAGAATTCAAAGTCAAGGTTGAAAATACTTGATCCTCAAGTAATAGGAGAGAGGGACCAAAATCCTAGCCCATAAAGGACTAGGAATTTCGGCACTCCCTTGCCTATATATAGGGGAGCTCGAGCTCCCCTTTAGAGCTAATAGACAATTCTTGGTTCATGTGTTGAACACCTTCCTTTCTCCAAGATTAAATTAAACCCTAGGTTAAGCCCAAACACTAACTAGAGAACTAGCATCCTTACTAGTTAGATTGTGATCAAGTTGGTGGACTTTCTCTAGAGACTTCAAGTTAGAAGTTTGAAGATTCGAGCTTTACCAAGGAGAGGGGATCAAGCCGCGTGAAGAGCGTTCTTGGGTGGCTTGAAACGCTTCAAGAAAGAATAAAAGAAAAGTAAGTTTTCTATCTTTACGAATTTGGTTACACGATTGCGAGTCCTAGATCCTTTTGTTGGGAAAAATTTTTAAATTCCGCTGCTTTCTGATTCGTGTTTTCTAACAAGTGGTATCAGAGCCACCTCGTTAATCGTGTTTCTGATTCGTCTCAATTATTCTGAATTTGGTAGAAATTCTTAGGCTTGGATGCGAATTAGGTATTCATGAGTTCTTTTAGAAAGCCTGAAATACGAAACTGTAATTTTTCCTGAATTTCTGAAACTGTTTTCTTAAATTGTGATTTTGAAAACCGTTTTGATTGAAATATATTTAAATCGAATTTTAATTTTTGGATTGAACCGGGTTTTCGAGAAACCCAGAAATACGAAACGAACACGAAAAGCAACGAGCCTAGGCGTGCTAGCATGTCGCACGCCCAGGCCCGTCGCACCGCCCAGCTCCTCCCGCAACAGCGCGGGAGCCGTCCCGGGCGCGCCTAGGCGCGCCCGCCCAGTCCGTCCCGCAACCGCGCGGGACGCCTCCCCAGGCCATGCCGGACGCTGCTGCGCGCAGGCGCGCGCATGATGCACGCCCAGCGTGCGCACGCGAGCGGCTCATCCCGCCCGCTGTGCGCGCGGCTGGCGCGCGTCTGCGCGCGCGGCTGCGCGGCGGTGCCTCGCACGGCTGGGCCCTTTTTTCGGGGCTCGTTTTCGTGTTTTCGAGTTTCGTGTTTTTCGGTCCATAAAATCCCGATTTAATTTTATCCTTTTAAAATCAGTTTTGTTAAAATAAAATTATTTTAAAATTTTGATTAAATTGGGATTTTGAGAAATTAAAGCGATTTGGTTTTTGGAAAAATTATGAATATTATTTTCTGAAAATAATGAAAGAATAAAATTATTAATTTTGGAAATTAATTGGAATTTTATTAGTTTAATGTTTTTCGGGTTTTATTGAAAAGGCTCTTGAACAAGAATTGCATCTAAGTCGTGTTTTGAGTCATTAGGACTTGAAACGAGAATTTTAATTTATTGGCTAAATTTAAATTCTCGCAAAAGCATGTTAGGTGATCATGGGTTTAGATCTATGTATGGTTTTAATTTATGCACATGAATGGTTTCAATTGGGGTTGGAGCCCTATAGTTGCGTTTTTCAATTGAGGTTGGAGCCTCACTTATGTGCGTACTGTTATGTGATTTATTATGTGGCTTTCCATATTACTGTTTTTGAGGCCGGGGTATGCCCCGTGTAATTGTCTAAGGCCAATATGAAGATTGAGCCTTATTACTTTATGTCTTTTTCTTTTTATTGTAATTTGAGAGTAGAGATAGGTGGTGAGGTTTTATTTTCATTTTGGAGACAATGCACCCATGGAGTAAGATGGACCACATTCAAGTAACAAGGAGGCCATAAGTGAAGACCCCTCAAAATGTTAGGGAGGGGAATCTCAATTGTTAAATGTAATAGAGATAGGGCTCGTATTTTGTTACCGCTTTCCCTTATGTGATTTGAACTGTTTATGTGGCATGTATGTTAGAACTTGTGATTGTGGAGTGGCTCCCACATATCACGCATAAGATAGGTAGAACCCATGATCATTACATGTTAGTATCATGCTAGGACATGTTATCTGTTTATGTGCTTGTTTGAAATGCATTTAAGTGTACTTGCATTAATCAAGACTAATAAAATTGGATAACATATATGTTGGTGAGGTCGAACCGGACAACTCTCCGGTTGATTCGAAAATTCCCATTAAATATTAAGCTAATTTCGAACAAATAGGTGTTTAATTCGAGATGCAAGTTTTGAATTAAATTCCTAGCATTCCATCAATAGGTTTTAAGTTTAGTAAGTAAAGCTAGTTATTGTCCGCGAGTCGTGGGATAGCTAGTGGAGCTTACTAGTTCTTAGTTACCTAATTGATCATTTTAAATGATCAATATTTCGTGGTCAATTTTGGCAAGGGCGATGTCCGCGAGTCGTGGGTCGTTCGAACTAAGTTTTGGTCATGATCTTATGATTGATGGGTCTAGCTTAACACCTAAGTAAATATGGATGTCGCACGAGTCGTGGGTCCATATTGAAAGATAGGTGATGCAAAAGCAATTACTGAGAGTTCTAAAGGTGTTAGAATTGGTAAGTTGTACCTACCTAGGGTTCTTACTTAGAATGTCCGCGAGTCGTGGGTTCGAGGTAAAATGCCTAGGATCTTAGTACCCATTGGGAAACGTGTTCCTCTTAGATCTTTGGGAATTCTAGATCTTTGAAAAACAGTGGGAGCTACAATAGATTAAAGACCTTATCTTTTGTATATCGTTATAATTCAGCATGCTCACTAGTTCTCTGTTTCACCATTTAGGTCGTAGATTCTGTGATTCTCTACGTGTTTTGAAATGGCAACCAAAAACCCTCTTGTATCGATCCTCGAGTCAAACAAGTTGACTGGTCCCAACTATTCTGATTGGCTGAGGAATCTAAAAATCATTTTAGATTCTGAGAAGAGAACTTATGTTCTCTTCGAAGGGGAGCCTACTCCTGAAGGGGAGGCTCCCACTCGGGCCGAGCGGGACGCGATTCAGAAGTGGAAGGATGATAATCTCCAAGCCCGTTGCCTTATGTTGGCTAACATGTCTCCGGACTTGCAAAGACAACATGAGGCCATGGAATTTGCTTGGGAGATTTACGACCACTTAGAGCAACTTTACCGCCCTCATGAACGTGTTACAAGGTATAACACTTCAAAGGAATTATTCCACTTGAGAATGAGGGAAGGTTCAAGTGTCCATGAATATGGACTCAAGTTTCTTGCCCTTACTGAGAAACTTGCTTCCATGGACATGCCACTGAAAGATGAACTTTCAGTGGATTTGTTGCTAGCTTCGCTCCCACCATCATTCAACCCATTTGTCCTTAACTTCAACATGAATCATGCTGGTGCTACTGTAGCTGAGCTGATTAGTCAGCTTGTGACTGCTGAAAGCACGATCAAGAAGGACAATAAGGTTTTGATGGTGAATGCTCCATCTTCCTCTTCTGGGCCTTCTAAAGGTAAGGGCAAGAAAGCCCAAAAGAAGAAGAAGAAACCCCTTAGGCCCACTGGTGGCATTTCGAAGGGGAAGGCCCAAAAGAAGAAGCGTGATCAGAAAGAGGATGTTTGCTTCCATTGTGGCAAAGCGGGACATTGGAGGAGAAACTGCCCAGAGTACAAAGCTACTCTAAAGAAAGGTATCTTTCTCGTTGAAGTAAATCTTTCTATTAATTCTAGTTCTTGGGTACTTGATACCGGTTGTGGAACTCATATCTGTAATGATGTACAGATGCTAAGTGAGGTCCAACAACTCAAAGAAGGAGAATGTGTCTTGAAGATCGGCGATGGCTCAAACGTTGAAGCTCGAGCTTTAGGCACAATTAGATTAGATTTAGGTAGTTTTGAGTTAGTATTAAACAAAGTCCTTTATGTACCGAACATTATTCGTAATATAATTTCAGTTCCAATATTAGATTGTGAAGGTTATGAAACTTATATTAAGAATGGTAAATACTTTATCAAACGGAACAACTCTTCCGTTCATATCGGTACTCTAAGTAATGGACTTTACCTAACTCAAAATATCAATATTATGAATATACAACGAGAAACAAAGCGTAAGAGAGATGACCAAGTTTCAGCTCCCTTATGGCACGCTAGATTAGGACACATTTCCAAGAACAGAATTAGCAAGATAAACACTTTAGGATCATTCTCTGAAAATGATCTCAAAGAGTTAACTTCTTGCGAATCCTGTCTCAAAGGAAAAATGTCCAAAGTTCCTTTTAAAGGAACTGTGGAACGTGCCTCTAAGGTTTTGGATTTGATCCATACTGATGTTTGTGGACCGCTTAGTGTAAGCACAAGAAACAATCATCAGTATTTCATAACCTTCACTGACGACTTTAGTCGGTATGGTTATGTATACTTAATGAAGTATAAATCTGAAGCTTTTGAGAAATTCTTAGAATTTCAAAAGGAGGTTGAGAACCAAACTGGTCACAAGATAAAAGCACTTCGATCTGATCGAGGAGGCGAATATCTTAGTGAAGAATTCCTTAATCATCTCAAAGGTAATGGGATTATCTCTCAGTGGACTCCTCCGGGAACTCCTCAGCTTAATGGAGTTTCTGAGAGAAGGAATCGAACCCTACTTGATATGGTTCGTTCCATGATGAGTTTCACTGACTTACCGCCTTCTTTCTGGGGTTATGCCCTAGAAAGTGCAGCAAAGATTTTGAATCTTGTTCCCTCTAAGTCAGTCCCTAAAACGCCCTATGAAATGTGGCATGGTAAAATCCCTAGTTATTCTTACTTAAGAATTTGGGGTTGTCCTGCTTACGTGAAGAGGACAGTGGGAGATAAGTTAGAATCTCGTTCTAACTTATGCTACTTTGTAGGTTATCCTAAGGAATCCATAGGATACTACTTCTATGATCAATCTGAACAAAAGGTGTTTGTTTCCAGAAATGCCACTTTTCTTGAGGAACCGTTCCTTAAAGAAAAGAAAGGCAAGATCATAGAATTAGAAGAAGTACAAAGTGACCCCATACCACCCACTGAAGAAACGTCCCACTCTGATCAACTACAACCAATCACGAATTTCGATACACATGTAAATCCTCCTCTAAGGCGTTCTGAACGTACTCCTAGACAGCCGGAGAGATGGTATGGATTCTTCCATGAAATCTCTCAAAAGGATAATGATCTTTTGACATATAAGGAGGCACTTTCAGATTCTGACTCTGAACAGTGGATAGAAGCCATGAAATCCGAAATGGATTCCATGAACTCCAACCAAGTTTGGACCTTGGTAGATTTGCCTGATGGGGTCAAACCCATAGGTTGCAAATGGATCTTTAAGAGAAAGCTTGGAGTTGATGGAAGCATTGCAGCCTACAAAGCAAGACTGGTTGCAAAAGGATTCACTCAGAGACCCGGCGTGGACTTTGACGAAACCTTTTCACCAGTTGCAATGCAAAAGTCCATTCGAATCATGCTTGCCATTGCTGCATATTATGACTATGAGATATGGCAAATGGATGTGAAAACTGCCTTTCTCAATGGTGACATTGACAAAGACATTTATATGGAGCAACCCATAGGTTTCACATTCAGTGGGAGTGAGCAAAAGGTTTGCAAACTCCAAAGGTCAATCTATGGATTGAAACAGGCTTCTAGGAATTGGAACATTCGATTTGATGAATCGGTCAAAGCGTTTGGCTTCATCCAAATTTCGAATGAGTCATGTGTGTATAGAAAGGAATTGGAGACCTCAGTGCAATTCTTAGTACTTTATGTTGATGACATCCTTCTTATTGGGAATTCGAAGGATGACATGAAAGTGACTAAGTTATGGTTATCGAACCAATTCGAGATGAAAGATCTTGGTGATGCGTCCTATATCCTTGGGATTAAAATCTATAGAGATAGATCTAGAAGGTTAATAGGACTATCACAGTCGATGTACATTGACAAAGTATTGAAGAGATTCAATATGGAGTCAGCAAAGGTTAAGAACCTTCCTATGAGTGTAGGAACATGTCTTTCAAAGAAGATGTGTCCTAAGACTAACCTTGAGAAGGAAAGAATGACTCATACACCTTATGCATCAGCAATAGGTAGCATAATGTATGCAATGTTATGTACTCGACCGGATGTGGCTTATGCACTTAGTGTAACAAGTCGTTTCCAATCTGACCCTGGAGATGGTCACTGGGCTGCCGTGAAGAATATTCTTAAGTACTTGAAAAGTACTAAAGATTTATTCTTAGTTTACGGAGGTCAGAAAGATCTTACTATCGAAGGATACTGCGATGCAAGCTTTGCATCTGACTTAGATGATTTTAAGTCAATGTCAGGATACATTTTCTGCCTAAACGGCGGAGCAGTGAGTTGGAAGAGTTCCAAGCAAACTACCACTGCTGATTCGACCACTGAGGCCGAATACTTAGCTGCAAATGATGCAGCTAAGGAAGGTGTTTGGATTAGAAACTTCATTCAAGAATTGAATGTTGTTCCTAGCATGAAAGACCCCATTACTGTGTTTTGTGACAACACTGGGGCGGTTGCTCAAGCAAGAGAACCAAGATCTCACCAACGGACCAAGCACATTATGAGGAAGTATCACCTAATCCGTGATATTATCAAAAGAGGAGATGTGCTAATTGAGAGGGTCACATCAGCAGAGAACGTGGCAGATCCACTTACTAAACCCCTTAGTCGAGAAGCTTTCCAAGGTCATCTTCAGAAGATGGGACTTAGAGTAGCTTTAGAATGGCTTTGACGGGCAAGTGGGAGATTGTTAGGAATAGTGCCCTAGAAAGCCGATTGTATATCCGCTTTGTGCTTTTCCTTATTGTAATCACAGACAATCTTTGAATGAAATAACGAATTGAGGCAACACTTCTTTATATGCTCTTGTTTGGTATGCGTTTACTTTAGCTGTGCATGTATGAGAACTCCCCTAATCCTGATGACTATAGGACTCTACCATTTAGGTGAAATGGTTCATGAAACGAGCCCTATATCACATAAGTCATGATTAGTAAAATACTCCAAGCCGATGAGTCCTACAGACAGTGGGAGTGTCAACCTGACTCCTCTAAGGCTTGCTTGTGGGATCACGCCCTTAAGAAGGACCACCTTGTTTCATGGAGGTGCAAAGTGTATAGTTGATACGTGCGTGATACATGAGGGTGCTTACTTTAATAAGTAAGTTCACTGAGGTGCCCCGTGTGAGAACATTCCTAAATGGGAAAGGAAGTTTCTATTTCAGGAAATGGAAACTTCCAGATTAGGAAACATCTCACGAGTCATTGATGTGATTAATTGATCCTTAGACTTGAGGTTCCTTGTCACTTTATGAGTTAACTCTGTAGTCTTAGGTATAAGCTTTAAAGGGTGTCGCCTTAGACAACTGATTCAAGGCTTATGCTGGGACTGCACAAGTGACTCATGAAAGTGAATGAGAATCAAGATAGGACCTACACTTGCATTTGCAAGGTGATCTCTTATTGTGTAAGTCATTCATATGCCATATGGAGTCCTTGGCCAAGGCAGTAGATCAAGACATCAAGAAAAGGGTTTCTTGGATTGAGATCAAATGGATATGAAATGCACTTAGCTTTAAGACCGGATTATTAGGGTTCTGATTATTCCCTTGCCCTAGATCTTGGTTGAGAGATAGTAAGTAGGAGGATTGTATCTCACATGATTCAATGACTTAAAGGTTCTGTCGAATCCGAACATTCCAATTCAGCTAGGGGTTAAACACCTGTTGCTAGACTATGGTCGTTTAATCTGTGGACTGATTAATTAATTAGTGAATTAATTAATTGGGGTCACTGCTAATTGAATTGAGAACCTAGAGGGTCACACACAACAACTTGGTTACATGAGTTGAGGCTTGAAAATGATTAAACGAGTTAATCGGACCAAGAGGGTTCCACACGTGTGAATTCACACGTGTGGATCACGTGAGTGACACGTGTCACTGTGACACGTGTCACACACGTGTATATATATATATATTATATATATATTAAATAATTAATTAGTTAATTATTTAATAGACTTTGGTTTAATTTTGAATTAAAAAGAAAGTCTAATTTTGGAGAAAATAATCTAGTTAATTAATTATGAATTAATTAATTAGATAAAATAAGTTATTTATTTTATAATAAATAAAGTATAAAATTATCCAAAAATAGTTTGGATATTTTTTAAGCTCTCTTCAAAGTTGACTAGAATTAGAATTCAAAGTCAAGGTTGAAAATACTTGATCCTCAAGTAATAGGAGAGAGGGACCAAAATCCTAGCCCATAAAGGACTAGGAATTTCGGCACTCCCTTGCCTATATATAGGGGAGCTCGAGCTCCCCTTTAGAGCTAATAGACAATTCTTGGTTCATGTGTTGAACACCTTCCTTTCTCCAAGATTAAATTAAACCCTAGGTTAAGCCCAAACACTAACTAGAGAACTAGCATCCTTACTAGTTAGATTGTGATCAAGTTGGTGGACTTTCTCTAGAGACTTCAAGTTAGAAGTTTGAAGATTCGAGCTTTACCAAGGAGAGGGGATCAAGCCGCGTGAAGAGCGTTCTTGGGTGGCTTGAAACGCTTCAAGAAAGAATAAAAGAAAAGTAAGTTTTCTATCTTTACGAATTTGGTTACACGATTGCGAGTCCTAGATCCTTTTGTTGGGAAAAATTTTTAAATTCCGCTGCTTTCTGATTCGTGTTTTCTAACATGACGATCTGGACAACCGTCAACCATGTGCTCGTCACTCCCGCAGATTAAACATAAACCTAACCGGCGTCTGCAGTTATCATAGGTGTGTGTGTTAGGAATAGTGCCCTAGAAAGCCGATTGTATATCCGCTTTGTGCTTTTCCTTATTGTAATCACAGACAATCTTTGAATGAAATAACGAATTGAGGCAACACTTCTTTATATGCTCTTGTTTGGTATGCGTTTACTTTAGCTGTGCATGTATGAGAACTCCCCTAATCCTGATGACTATAGGACTCTACCATTTAGGTGAAATGGTTCATGAAACGAGCCCTATATCACATAAGTCATGATTAGTAAAATACTCCAAGCCGATGAGTCCTACAGACAGTGGGAGTGTCAACCTGACTCCTCTAAGGCTTGCTTGTGGGATCACGCCCTTAAGAAGGACCACCTTGTTTCATGGAGGTGCAAAGTGTATAGTTGATACGTGCGTGATACATGAGGGTGCTTACTTTAATAAGTAAGTTCACTGAGGTGCCCCGTGTGAGAACATTCCTAAATGGGAAAGGAAGTTTCTATTTCAGGAAATGGAAACTTCCAGATTAGGAAATATCTCACGAGTCATTGATGTGATTAATTGATCCTTAGACTTGAGGTTCCTTGTCACTTTATGAGTTAACTCTGTAGTCTTAGGTATAAGCTTTAAAGGGTGTCGCCTTAGACAACTGATTCAAGGCTTATGCTGGGGCTGCACAAGTGATTCATGAAAGTGAATGAGAATCAAGAAAGGACCTACACTTGCATTTGCAAGGTGATCTCTTATTGTGTAAGTCATTCATATGCCATATGGAGTCCTTGGCCAAGGCAGTAGATCAAGACATCAAGAAAAGGGTTTCTTGGATTGAGATCAAATGGATATGAAATGCACTTAGCTTTAAGACCGGATTATTAGGGTTCTGATTATTCCCTTGCCCTAGATCTTGGTTGAGAGATAGTAAGTAGGAGGATTGTATCTCACATGATTCAATGACTTAAAGGTTCTGTCGAATCCGAACATTCCAATTCAGCTAGGGGTTAAACACCTGTTGCTAGACTATGGTCGTTTAATCTGTGGACTGATTAATTAATTAGTGAATTAATTAATTGGGGTCACTGCTAATTGAATTGAGAACCTAGAGGGTCACACACAACAACTTGGTTACATGAGTTGAGGCTTGAAAATGATTAAACGAGTTAATCGGACCAAGAGGGTTCCACACGTGTGAATTCACACGTGTGGATTGTTGGAAAACAGAATCAGAAAGCAGCGGAATTTAAAAAATTTTCCCAACAAAAGGACCTTGAACTCGCAATCGTGTAACCAAATTCGTAAAGATAGAAAACTTACTTTTCTTTTATTCTTTCTTGAAGCGTTTCAAGCCACCCAAGAACGCTCTTCACGCGGCTTGATCCCCTCTCCTTGGTAAAGCTCGAATCTTCAAACTTCTAACTTGAAGTCTCTAGAGAAAGTCCACCAACTTGATCACAATCTAACTAGTAAGGATGCTAGTTCTCTAGTTAGTGTTTGGGCTTAACCTAGGGTTTAATTTAATCTTGGAGAAAGGAAGGTGTTCAACACATGAACCAAGAATTGTCTATTAGCTCTAAAGGGGAGCTCGAGCTCCCCTATATATAGGCCAGGGAGTGCCGAAATTCCTAGTCCTTTATGGGCTAGGATTTTGGTCCCTCTCTCCTATTACTTGAGGATCAAGTATTTTCAACCTTGACTTTGAATTCTAATTCTAGTCAACTTTGAAGAGAGCTTAAAAAATATCCAAACTATTTTTGGATAATTTTATACTTTATTTATTATAAAATAAATAACTTATTTTATCTAATTAATTAATTCATAATTAATTAACTAGATTATTTTCTCCAAAATTAGACTTTCTTTTTAATTCAAAATTAAACCAAAGTCTATTAAATAATTAACTAATTAATTATTTAATATATATATAATATATATATATATACACGTGTGTGACACGTGTCACAGTGACACGTGTCACTCACGTGATCCACACGTGTGAATTCACACGTGTGGAACCCTCTTGGTCCGATTAACTCGTTTAATCATTTTCAAGCCTCAACTCATGTAACCAAGTTGTTGTGTGTGACCCTCTAGGTTCTCAATTCAATTAGCAGTGACCCCAATTAATTAATTCACTAATTAATTAATCAGTCCACAGATTAAACGACCATAGTCTAGCAACAGGTGTTTAACCCCTAGCTGAATTGGAATGTTCGGATTCGACAGAACCTTTAAGTCATTGAATCATGTGAGATACAATCCTCCTACTTACTATCTCTCAACCAAGATCTAGGGCAAGGGAATAATCAGAACCCTAATAATCCGGTCTTAAAGCTAAGTGCATTTCATATCCATTTGATCTCAATCCAAGAAACCCTTTTCTTGATGTCTTGATCTACTGCCTTGGCCAAGGACTCCATATGGCATATGAATGACTTACACAATAAGAGATCACCTTGCAAATGCAAGTGTAGGTCCTTTCTTGATTCTCATTCACTTTCATGAATCACTTGTGCAGCCCCAGCATAAGCCTTGAATCAGTTGTCTAAGGCGACACCCTTTAAAGCTTATACCTAAGACTACAGAGTTAACTCATAAAGTGACAAGGAACCTCAAGTCTAAGGATCAATTAATCACATCAATGACTCGTGAGATATTTCCTAATCTGGAAGTTTCCATTTCCTGAAATAGAAACTTCCTTTCCCATTTAGGAATGTTCTCACACGGGGCACCTCAGTGAACTTACTTATTAAAGTAAGCACCCTCATGTATCACGCACGTATCAACTATACACTTTGCACCTCCATGAAACAAGGTGGTCCTTCTTAAGGGCGTGATCCCACAAGCAAGCCTTAGAGGAGTCAGGTTGACACTCCCACTGTCTGTAGGACTCATCGGCTTGGAGTATTTTACTAATCATGACTTATGTGATATAGGGCTCGTTTCATGAACCATTTCACCTAAATGGTAGAGTCCTATAGTCATCAGGATTAGGGGAGTTCTCATACATGCACAGCTAAAGTAAACGCATACCAAACAAGAGCATATAAAGAAGTGTTGCCTCAATTCGTTATTTCATTCAAAGATTGTCTGTGATTACAATAAGGAAAAGCACAAAGCGGATATACAATCGGCTTTTTAGGGCACTATTCCTAACAATCTCCCACTTGCCCGTCAAAGCCATTCTAAAGCTACTCTAAGTCCCATCTTCTGAAGATGACCTTGGAAAGCTTCTCGACTAAGGGGTTTAGTAAGTGGATCTGCCACGTTCTCTGCTGATGTGACCCTCTCAATTAGCACATCTCCTCTTTTGATAATATCACGGATTAGGTGATACTTCCTCATAATGTGCTTGGTCCGTTGGTGAGATCTTGGTTCTCTTGCTTGAGCAACCGCCCCAGTGTTGTCACAAAACACAGTAATGGGGTCTTTCATGCTAGGAACAACATTCAATTCTTGAATGAAGTTTCTAATCCAAACACCTTCCTTAGCTGCATCATTTGCAGCTAAGAATTCGGCCTCAGTGGTCGAATCAGCAGTGGTAGTTTGCTTGGAACTCTTCCAACTCACTGCTCCGCCGTTTAGGCAGAAAATGTATCCTGACATTGACTTAAAATCATCTAAGTCAGATGCAAAGCTTGCATCGCAGTATCCTTCGACAGTAAGATCTTTCTGACCTCCGTAAACTAAGAATAAATCTTTAGTACTTTTCAAGTACTTGAGAATATTCTTCACGGCAGCCCAGTGACCATCTCCAGGGTCAGATTGGAAACGACTTGTTACACTAAGTGCATAAGCCACATCCGGTCGAGTACATAACATTGCATACATTATGCTACCTATTGCTGATGCATAAGGTGTATGAGTCATTCTTTCCTTCTCAAGGTTAGTCTTAGGACACATCTTCTTTGAAAGACATGTTCCTACACTCATAGGAAGGTTCTTAACCTTTGCTGACTCCATATTGAATCTCTTCAATACTTTGTCAATGTACATCGACTGTGATAGTCCTATTAACCTTCTAGATCTATCTCTATAGATTTTGATTCCAAGGATATAGGACGCATCACCAAGATCTTTCATCTCGAATTGGTTTGATAACCATAACTTAGTCACTTTCATGTCATCCTTCGAATTCCCAATAAGAAGGATGTCATCAACATAAAGTACTAAGAATTGCACTGAGGTCTCCAATTCCTTTCTATACACACATGATTCATTCGAAATTTGGATGAAACCAAACGCTTTGACTGATTCATCAAATCGAATGTTCCAATTCCTAGAAGCCTGTTTCAATCCATAGATTGATCTTTGGAGTTTGCAAACCTTTTGCTCACTCCCACTGAATGTGAAACCTATGGGTTGCTCCATATAAATGTCTTTGTCAATGTCACCATTGAGAAAGGCAGTTTTCACATCCATTTGCCATATCTCATAGTCATAATATGCAGCAATGGCAAGCATGATTCGAATGGACTTTTGCATTGCAACTGGTGAAAAGGTTTCGTCAAAGTCCACGCCGGGTCTCTGAGTGAATCCTTTTGCAACCAGTCTTGCTTTGTAGGCTGCAATGCTTCCATCAACTCCAAGCTTTCTCTTAAAGATCCATTTGCAACCTATGGGTTTGACCCCATCAGGCAAATCTACCAAGGTCCAAACTTGGTTGGAGTTCATGGAATCCATTTCGGATTTCATGGCTTCTATCCACTGTTCAGAGTCAGAATCTGAAAGTGCCTCCTCATATGTCAAAGGATCATTATCCTTCTGAGAGATTTCATGGAAGAATCCATACCATCTCTCCGGCTGTCTAGGAGTACGTTCAGAACGCCTTAGAGGAGGATTTACATGTGTATCGAAATTCGTGATTGGTTGTAGTTGATCAGAGTGGGACGTTTCTTCAGTGGGTGGTATGGGGTCACTTTGTACTTCTTCTAATTCTATGATCTTGCCTTTCTTTTCTTTAAGGAACGGTTCCTCAAGAAAAGTGGCATTTCTGGAAACAAACACCTTTTGTTCAGATTGATCATAGAAGTAGTATCCTATCGATTCCTTAGGATAACCTACAAAGTAGCATAAGTTAGAACGAGATTCTAACTTATCTCCCACTGTCCTCTTCACGTAAGCAGGACAACCCCAAATTCTTAAATAAGAATAACTAGGGATTTTACCATGCCACATTTCATAGGGCGTTTTAGGGACTGACTTAGAGGGAACGAGATTCAAAATCTTTGCTGCACTTTCTAGGGCATAACCCCAGAAAGAAGGCGGTAAGTCAGTGAAACTCATCATGGAACGAACCATATCAAGTAGGGTTCGATTCCTTCTCTCAGAAACTCCATTAAGCTGAGGAGTTCCCGGAGGAGTCCACTGAGAGATAATCCCATTATCCTTGAGATGATTAAGGAATTCTTCACTAAGATATTCGCCTCCTCGATCAGATCGAAGTGCTTTGATCTTGTGACCAGTTTGGTTCTCAACCTCCTTTTGAAATTCTAAGAATTTCTCAAAAGCTTCAGATTTATACTTCATTAAGTATAGATAACCATATCGACTAAAGTCGTCAGTGAAGGTTATGAAATACTGATGATTGTTTCTTGCGCTTACACTAAGCGGTCCACAAACATCAGTATGGATCAAATCCAGAACCTTAGTGGCACGTTCCACAGTTCCTTTAAAAGGGACTTTGGACATTTTTCCTTTGAGACAGGATTCGCAAGAAGTCAACTCTTTGAGATCATTTTCAGAGAATGATCCTAAAGTGTTTATCTTGCTAATTCTGTTCTTGGAAATGTGTCCTAATCTAGCGTGCCATAAGGGAGCTGAAACTTGGTCATCTCTCTTACGCTTTGTTTCTCGTTGTATATTCATAATATTGATATTTTGAGTTAGGTAAAGTCCAGTACTTAGAGTACCGATATGAACGGAAGAGTTGTTCCGTTTGATAAAGTATTTACCATTCTTAATATAAGTTTCATAACCTTCACAATCTAATATTGGAACTGAAATTATATTACGAATAATGTTCGGTACATAAAGGACTTTGTTTAATACTAACTCAAAACTACCTAAATCTAATCTAATTGTGCCTAAAGCTCGAGCTTCAACGTTTGAGCCATCGCCGATCTTCAAGACACATTCTCTTTCTTTTAATTGTTGAACATCACTTAGCATCTGTACATCATTACAGATATGAGTTCCACAACCGGTATCAAGTACCCAAGAACTAGAATTAATAGAAAGATTTACTTCAACGAGAAAGATACCTTTCTTTAGAGTAGCCTTGTACTCTGGGCAGTTTCTCCTCCAATGTCCCGCTTTGCCACAATGGAAGCAAACATCCTCTTTCTGATCACGCTTCTTCTTTTGGGCCTTCCCCTTCGAAATGCCACCAGTGGGCCTAAGGGGTTTCTTCTTCTTCTTTTGGGCTTTCTTGCCCTTACCTTTAGAAGGCCCAGAAGAGGAAGATGGAGCATTCACCATCAAAACCTTATTGTCCTTCTTGATCGTGCTTTCAGCAGTCACAAGCTGACTAATCAGCTCAGCTACAGTAGCACCAGCATGATTCATGTTGAAGTTAAGGACAAATGGGTTGAATGATGGTGGGAGCGAAGCTAGCAACAGATCCACTGAAAGCTCATCTTTCAGTGGCATGTCCATGGAGGCAAGTTTCTCAGTGAGGGCAAGAAACTTGAGTCCATATTCATGGACACTTGAACCTTCCCTCATTCTCAAGTGGAATAATTCCTTTGAAGTGTTATACCTTGTAACACGTTCATGAGGGCGGTAAAGTTGCTCTAAGTGGTCGTAAATCTCCCAAGCAAATTCCATGGCCTCATGTTGTCTTTGCAAGTCCGGAGACATGTTAGCCAACATAAGACAACGGGCTTGGAGATTATCATCCTTCCACTTCTGAATCGCGTCCCGCTCGGCCCGAGTGGGAGCCTCCCCTTCAGGAGTAGGCTCCCCTTCGAAGAGAACATAAGTTCTCTTCTCAGAATCTAAAATGATTTTTAGATTCCTCAGCCAATCAGAATAGTTGGGACCAGTCAACTTGTTTGACTCGAGGATCGATACAAGAGGGTTTTTGGTTGCCATTTCAAAACACGTAGAGAATCACAGAATCTACGACCTAAATGGTGAAACAGAGAACTAGTGAGCATGCTGAATTATAACGATATACAAAAGATAAGGTCTTTAATCTATTGTAGCTCCCACTGTTTTTCAAAGATCTAGAATTCCCAAAGATCTAAGAGGAACACGTTTCCCAATGGGTACTAAGATCCTAGGCATTTTACCTCGAACCCACGACTCGCGGACATTCTAAGTAAGAACCCTAGGTAGGTACAACTTACCAATTCTAACACCTTTAGAACTCTCAGTAATTGTTTTTGCATCACCTATCTTTCAATATGGACCCACGACTCGTGCGACATCCATATTTACTTAGGTGTTAAGCTAGACCCATCAATCATAAGATCATGACCAAAACTTAGTTCGAACGACCCACGACTCGCGGACATCGCCCTTGCCAAAATTGACCACGAAATATTGATCATTTAAAATGATCAATTAGGTAACTAAGAACTAGTAAGCTCCACTAGCTATCCCACGACTCGCGGACAATAACTAGCTTTACTTACTAAACTTAAAACCTATTGATGGAATGCTAGGAATTTAATTCAAAACTTGCATCTCGAATTAAACACCTATTTGTTCGAAATTAGCTTAATATTTAATGGGAATTTTCGAATCAACCGGAGAGTTGTCCGGTTCGACCTCACCAACATATATGTTATCCAATTTTATTAGTCTTGATTAATGCAAGTACACTTAAATGCATTTCAAACAAGCACATAAACAGATAACATGTCCTAGCATGATACTAACATGTAATGATCATGGGTTCTACCTATCTTATGCGTGATATGTGGGAGCCACTCCACAATCACAAGTTCTAACATACATGCCACATAAACAGTTCAAATCACATAAGGGAAAGCGGTAACAAAATACGAGCCCTATCTCTATTACATTTAACAATTGAGATTCCCCTCCCTAACATTTTGAGGGGTCTTCACTTATGGCCTCCTTGTTACTTGAATGTGGTCCATCTTACTCCATGGGTGCATTGTCTCCAAAATGAAAATAAAACCTCACCACCTATCTCTACTCTCAAATTACAATAAAAAGAAAAAGACATAAAGTAATAAGGCTCAATCTTCATATTGGCCTTAGACAATTACACGGGGCATACCCCGGCCTCAAAAACAGTAATATGGAAAGCCACATAATAAATCACATAACAGTACGCACATAAGTGAGGCTCCAACCTCAATTGAAAAACGCAACTATAGGGCTCCAACCCCAATTGAAACCATTCATGTGCATAAATTAAAACCATACATAGATCTAAACCCATGATCACCTAACATGCTTTTGCGAGAATTTAAATTTAGCCAATAAATTAAAATTCTCGTTTCAAGTCCTAATGACTCAAAACACGACTTAGATGCAATTCTTGTTCAAGAGCCTTTTCAATAAAACCCGAAAAACATTAAACTAATAAAATTCCAATTAATTTCCAAAATTAATAATTTTATTCTTTCATTATTTTCAGAAAATAATATTCATAATTTTTCCAAAAACCAAATCGCTTTAATTTCTCAAAATCCCAATTTAATCAAAATTTTAAAATAATTTTATTTTAACAAAACTGATTTTAAAAGGATAAAATTAAATCGGGATTTTATGGACCGAAAAACACGAAACTCGAAAACACGAAAACGAGCCCCGAAAAAAGGGCCCAGCCGTGCGAGGCACCGCCGCGCAGCCGCGCGCGCAGACGCGCGCCAGCCGCGCGCACAGCGGGCGGGATGAGCCGCTCGCGTGCGCACGCTGGGCGTGCATCATGCGCGCGCCTGCGCGCAGCAGCGTCCGGCATGGCCTGGGCAGGCGTCCCGCGCGGTTGCGGGACGGACTGGGCGGGCGCGCCTAGGCGCGCCCGGGACGGCTCCCGCGCTGTTGCGGGAGGAGCTGGGCGGTGCGACGGGCCTGGGCGTGCGACATGCTAGCACGCCTAGGCTCGTTGCTTTTCGTGTTCGTTTCGTATTTCTGGGTTTCTCGAAAACCCGGTTCAATCCAAAAATTAAAATTCGATTTAAATATATTTCAATCAAAACGGTTTTCAAAATCACAATTTAAGAAAACAGTTTCAGAAATTCAGGAAAAATTACAGTTTCGTATTTCAGGCTTTCTAAAAGAACTCATGAATACCTAATTCGCATCTAAGCCTAAGAATTTCTACCAAATTCAGAATAATTGAGACGAATCAGAAACACGATTAACGAGGTGGCTCTGATACCACTTGTTGGAAAACAGAATCAGAAAGCAGCGGAATTTAAAAAATTTTCCCAACAAAAGGACCTTGAACTCGCAATCGTGTAACCAAATTCGTAAAGATAGAAAACTTACTTTTCTTTTATTCTTTCTTGAAGCGTTTCAAGCCACCCAAGAACGCTCTTCACGCGGCTTGATCCCCTCTCCTTGGTAAAGCTCGAATCTTCAAACTTCTAACTTGAAGTCTCTAGAGAAAGTCCACCAACTTGATCACAATCTAACTAGTAAGGATGCTAGTTCTCTAGTTAGTGTTTGGGCTTAACCTAGGGTTTAATTTAATCTTGGAGAAAGGAAGGTGTTCAACACATGAACCAAGAATTGTCTATTAGCTCTAAAGGGGAGCTCGAGCTCCCCTATATATAGGCCAGGGAGTGCCGAAATTCCTAGTCCTTTATGGGCTAGGATTTTGGTCCCTCTCTCCTATTACTTGAGGATCAAGTATTTTCAACCTTGACTTTGAATTCTAATTCTAGTCAACTTTGAAGAGAGCTTAAAAAATATCCAAACTATTTTTGGATAATTTTATACTTTATTTATTATAAAATAAATAACTTATTTTATCTAATTAATTAATTCATAATTAATTAACTAGATTATTTTCTCCAAAATTAGACTTTCTTTTTAATTCAAAATTAAACCAAAGTCTATTAAATAATTAACTAATTAATTATTTAATATATATATAATATATATATATATACACGTGTGTGACACGTGTCACAGTGACACGTGTCACTCACGTGATCCACACGTGTGAATTCACACGTGTGGAACCCTCTTGGTCCGATTAACTCGTTTAATCATTTTCAAGCCTCAACTCATGTAACCAAGTTGTTGTGTGTGACCCTCTAGGTTCTCAATTCAATTAGCAGTGACCCCAATTAATTAATTCACTAATTAATTAATCAGTCCACAGATTAAACGACCATAGTCTAGCAACAGGTGTTTAACCCCTAGCTGAATTGGAATGTTCGGATTCGACAGAACCTTTAAGTCATTGAATCATGTGAGATACAATCCTCCTACTTACTATCTCTCAACCAAGATCTAGGGCAAGGGAATAATCAGAACCCTAATAATCCGGTCTTAAAGCTAAGTGCATTTCATATCCATTTGATCTCAATCCAAGAAACCCTTTTCTTGATGTCTTGATCTACTGCCTTGGCCAAGGACTCCATATGGCATATGAATGACTTACACAATAAGAGATCACCTTGCAAATGCAAGTGTAGGTCCTTTCTTGATTCTCATTCACTTTCATGAATCACTTGTGCAGCCCCAGCATAAGCCTTGAATCAGTTGTCTAAGGCGACACCCTTTAAAGCTTATACCTAAGACTACAGAGTTAACTCATAAAGTGACAAGGAACCTCAAGTCTAAGGATCAATTAATCACATCAATGACTCGTGAGATATTTCCTAATCTGGAAGTTTCCATTTCCTGAAATAGAAACTTCCTTTCCCATTTAGGAATGTTCTCACACGGGGCACCTCAGTGAACTTACTTATTAAAGTAAGCACCCTCATGTATCACGCACGTATCAACTATACACTTTGCACCTCCATGAAACAAGGTGGTCCTTCTTAAGGGCGTGATCCCACAAGCAAGCCTTAGAGGAGTCAGGTTGACACTCCCACTGTCTGTAGGACTCATCGGCTTGGAGTATTTTACTAATCATGACTTATGTGATATAGGGCTCGTTTCATGAACCATTTCACCTAAATGGTAGAGTCCTATAGTCATCAGGATTAGGGGAGTTCTCATACATGCACAGCTAAAGTAAACGCATACCAAACAAGAGCATATAAAGAAGTGTTGCCTCAATTCGTTATTTCATTCAAAGATTGTCTGTGATTACAATAAGGAAAAGCACAAAGCGGATATACAATCGGCTTTTTAGGGCACTATTCCTAACATGGATCACGTGAGTGACACGTGTCACTGTGACACGTGTCACACACGTGTATATATATATATATATTATATATATATTAAATAATTAATTAGTTAATTATTTAATAGACTTTGGTTTAATTTTGAATTAAAAGGAAAGTCTAATTTTGGAGAAAATAATCTAGTTAATTAATTATGAATTAATTAATTAGATAAAATAAGTTATTTATTTTATAATAAATAAAGTATAAAATTATCCAAAAATAGTTTGGATATTTTTAAGCTCTCTTCAAAGTTGACTAGAATTAGAATTCAAAGTCAAGGTTGAAAATACTTGATCCTCAAGTAATAGGAGAGAGGGACCAAAATCCTAGCCCATAAAGGACTAGGAATTTCGGCACTCCCTTGCCTATATATAGGGGAGCTCGAGCTCCCCTTTAGAGCTAATAGACAATTCTTGGTTCATGTGTTGAACACCTTCCTTTCTCCAAGATTAAATTAAACCCTAGGTTAAGCCCAAACACTAACTAGAGAACTAGCATCCTTACTAGTTAGATTGTGATCAAGTTGGTGGACTTTCTCTAGAGACTTCAAGTTAGAAGTTTGAAGATTCGAGCTTTACCAAGGAGAGGGGATCAAGCCGCGTGAAGAGCGTTCTTGGGTGGCTTGAAACGCTTCAAGAAAGAATAAAAGAAAAGTAAGTTTTCTATCTTTACGAATTTGGTTACACGATTGCGAGTCCTAGATCCTTTTGTTGGGAAAAATTTTTAAATTCCGCTGCTTTCTGATTCGTGTTTTCCAACAAGTGGTATCAGAGCCACCTCGTTAATCGTGTTTCTGATTCGTCTCAATTATTCTGAATTTGGTAGAAATTCTTAGGCTTAGATGCGAATTAGGTATTCATGAGTTCTTTTAGAAAGCCTGAATTACGAAACTGTAATTTTTCCTGAATTTCTAAAACTGTTTTCTCAAATCGTGTTTTTGAAAAATTGTTTTAGTTGAAATTTGTTTAAATCGAATTTTTTAATTTTGGATTGAAACGGGTTTTGGAGAAACCCGGAAATACGAAACGGGACACGAAAAGAATGGGATTGGGCGTGCTAGCACGGCGCACGCCCAAACCCCATTACCGCCGCCCAGCCCTCCCGCATCCGCGCGGGAGGCCTCCCCGCCCGCCTAGGCGCCCTGCTCGCCTGTCCCGCAACCGTGCGGGACAGCCGCCTGCTCCTCCCGCAACCGCGCGGGAGCGCCCGCCCAGGGATGGGCGGGACTGCCTGCCCGCGCCGCACATCTGCGCGCAAGGGCGCGCCTGGCGCGCGCACGCTGGCGGCAATCGCTGCCGGCTGTGCGCAGCGCTGGCGCGCGCCTAGCGCGCGCTCCTGCGCGGCGGGCGGGCGATCCCGCGTCATCCCGGGCCCGTGCATTCGTGTTTTCGTGTTTCGTGTTTTTCGGTCCGAAAAATCCCGATTTAATTTTATTTTAATTTTATCTTTTAAAATCAGTTTTGGTAAAATAAAATTATTTTAAAATTTTGATTAAATTGGGATTTTTGAGAAATTAAAGCGATTTGGTTTTTGGAAAAATTATGAATATTATTTTCTGAAAATAATGAAAGAATAAAATTATTAATTTTGGAAATTAATTGGAATTTTATTAGTTTAATGTTTTTCGGGTTTTATTGAAAAGGCTCTTGAACAAGAATTGCATCTAAGTCGTGTTTTGAGTCATTAGGACTTGAAACGAGAATTTTAATTTATTGGCTAAATTTAAATTCTCGCAAAAGCATGTTAGGTGATCATGGGTTTAGATCTATGTATGGTTTTAATTTATGCACATGGATGGTTTAAATTGGGGTTGGAGCCCTATAGTTGCGTTTTTCAATTGAGGTTGGAGCCTCACTTATGTGCGTACTGTTATGTGATTTATTATGTGGCTTTCCATATTACTGTTTTTGAGGCCGGGGTATGCCCCGTGTAATTGTCTAAGGCCAATATGAAGATTGAGCCTTATTACTTTATGTCTTTTTCCTTTTATTGTAATTTGAGAGTAGAGATAGGTGGTGAGGTTTTATTTTCATTTTGGAGACAATGCACCCATGGAGTAAGATGGACCACATTCAAGTAACAAGGAGGCCATAAGTGAAGACCCCTCAAAATGTTAGGGAGGGGAATCTCAATTGTTAAATGTAATAGAGATAGGGCTCGTATTTTGTTACCGCTTTCCCTTATGTGATTTGAACTGTTTATGTGGCATGTATGTTAGAACTTGTGATTGTGGAGTGGCTCCCACATATCACGCATAAGATAGGTAGAACCCATGATCATTACATGTTAGTATCATGCTAGGACATGTTATCTGTTTATGTGCTTGTTTGAAATGCATTTAAGTGTACTTGCATTAATCAAGACTAATAAAATTGGATAACATATATGTTGGTGAGGTCGAACCGGACAACTCTCCGGTTGATTCGAAAATTCCCATTAAATATTAAGCTAATTTCGAACAAATAGGTGTTTAATTCGAGATGCAAATTTTGAATTAAATTCCTAGCATTCCATCAATAGGTTTTAAGTTTAGTAAGTAAAGCTAGTTATTGTCCGCGAGTCGTGGGATAGCTAGTGGAGCTTATTAGTTCTTAGTTACCTAATTAATCATTTTAAATGATAAATATTTCGTGGTCAATTTTGGCGAGGGCGATGTCCGCGAGTCGTGGGTCGTTCGAACTAAGTTTTGGTCATGATCTTATGATTGATGGGTCTAGCTTAACGCCTAAGTAAATATGGATGTCGCACGAGTCGTGGGTCCATATTGAAAGATAGGTGATGCAAAAACAATTACTAAGAGTTCTAAAGGTGTTAGAATTGGTAAATTGTACCTACCTAGGGTTCTTGCTAAGAATGTCCGCGAGTCGTGGGTTCGAGGTAAAATGCCTAGGATCTTAGTACCCATTGGGAAACGTGTTCCTCTTAGATCTTTGGGAATTCTAGATCTTTGAAAAACAGTGGGAGCTACAATAGATTAAAGACCTTATCTTTTGTATATCGTTATAATTCAGCATGCTCACTAGTTCTCTGTTTCACCATTTAGGTCGTAGATTCTGTGATTCTCTACGTGTTTTGAAATGGCAACCAAAAACCCTCTTGTATCGATCCTCGAGTCAAACAAGTTGACTGGTCCCAACTATTCTGATTGGCTGAGGAATCTAAAAATCATTTTAGATTCTGAGAAGAGAACTTATGTTCTCTTCGAAGGGGAGCCTACTCCTGAAGGGGAGGCTCCCACTCGGGCCGAGCGGGACGCGATTCAGAAGTGGAAGGATGATAATCTCCAAGCCCGTTGCCTTATGTTGGCTAACATGTCTCCGGACTTGCAAAGACAACATGAGGCCATGGAATTTGCTTGGGAGATTTACGACCACTTAGAGCAACTTTACCGCCCTCATGAACGTGTTACAAGGTATAACACTTCAAAGGAATTATTCCACTTGAGAATGAGGGAAGGTTCAAGTGTCCATGAATATGGACTCAAGTTTCTTGCCCTCACTGAGAAACTTGCCTCCATGGACATGCCACTGAAAGATGAGCTTTCAGTGGATTTGTTGCTAGCTTCGCTCCCACCATCATTCAACCCATTTGTCCTTAACTTCAACATGAATCATGCTGGTGCTACTGTAGCTGAGCTGATTAGTCAGCTTGTGACTGCTGAAAGCACGATCAAGAAGGACAATAAGGTTTTGATGGTGAATGCTCCATCTTCCTCTTCTGGGCCTTCTAAAGGTAAGGGCAAGAAAGCCCAAAAGAAGAAGAAGAAACCCCTTAGGCCCACTGGTGGCATTTCGAAGGGGAAGGCCCAAAAGAAGAAGCGTGATCAGAAAGAGGATGTTTGCTTCCATTGTGGCAAAGCGGGACATTGGAGGAGAAACTGCCCAGAGTACAAGGCTACTCTAAAGAAAGGTATCTTTCTCGTTGAAGTAAATCTTTCTATTAATTCTAGTTCTTGGGTACTTGATACCGGTTGTGGAACTCATATCTGTAATGATGTACAGATGCTAAGTGATGTTCAACAATTAAAAGAAGGAGAATGTGTCTTGAAGATCGGCGATGGCTCAAACGTTGAAGCTCGAGCTTTAGGCACAATTAGATTAGATTTAGGTAGTTTTGAGTTAGTATTAAACAAAGTCCTTTATGTACCGAACATTATTCGTAATATAATTTCAGTTCCAATATTAGATTGTGAAGGTTATGAAACTTATATTAAGAATGGTAAATATTTTATCAAACGGAACAACTCTTCCGTTCATATCGGTACTCTAAGTAATGGACTTTACCTAACTCAAAATATCAATATTATGAATATACAACGAGAAACAAAGCGTAAGAGAGATGACCAAGTTTCAGCTCCCTTATGGCACGCTAGATTAGGACACATTTCCAAGAACAGAATTAGCAAGATAAACACTTTAGGATCATTCTCTGAAAATGATCTCAAAGAGTTGACTTCTTGCGAATCCTGTCTTAAAGGAAAAATGTCCAAAGTCCCTTTTAAAGGAACTGTGGAACGTGCCACTGAGGTTTTGGATTTGATCCATACTGATGTTTGTGGACCGCTTAGTGTAAGCACTAGAAACAATCATCAGTACTTCATAACCTTTACTGATGACTTTAGTCGGTATGGTTATGTATACTTAATGAAGTATAAATCTGAAGCTTTTGAGAAATTCTTAGAATTTCAAAAGGAGGTTGAGAACCAAACTGGTCACAAGATCAAAGCACTTCGATCTGATCGAGGAGGCGAATATCTTAGTGAAGAATTCCTTAATCATCTCAAGGATAATGGGATTATCTCTCAGTGGACTCCTCCGGGAACTCCTCAGCTTAATGGAGTTTCTGAGAGAAGGAATCGAACCCTACTTGATATGGTTCGTTCCATGATGAGTTTCACTGACTTACCGCCTTCTTTCTGGGGTTATGCCCTAGAAAGTGCAGCAAAGATTTTGAATCTTGTTCCCTCTAAGTCAGTCCCTAAAACGCCCTATGAAATGTGGCATGGTAAAATCCCTAGTTATTCTTACTTAAGAATTTGGGGTTGTCCTGCTTACGTGAAGAGGACAGTGGGAGATAAGTTAGAATCTCGTTCTAACTTATGCTACTTTGTAGGTTATCCTAAGGAATCCATAGGATACTACTTCTATGATCAATCTGAACAAAAGGTGTTTGTTTCCAGAAATGCCACTTTTCTTGAGGAACCGTTCCTTAAAGAAAAGAAAGGCAAGATCATAGAATTAGAAGAAGTACAAAGTGACCCCATACCACCCACTGAAGAAACGTCCCACTCTGATCAACTATAACCAATCACGAATTTCGATACACATGTAAATCCTCCTCTAAGGCGTTCTGAACGTACTCCTAGACAGCCGGAGAGATGGTATGGATTCTTCCATGAAATCTCTAAAAAGGATAATGATCCTTCAACATATGAGGAGGCACTTTCAGATTCTGACTCTGAACAGTGGATAGAAGCCATGAAATCCGAAATGGATTCCATGAACTCCAACCAAGTTTGGACCTTGGTAGATTTGCCTGATGGGGTCAAACCCATAGGTTGCAAATGGATCTTTAAGAGAAAGCTTGGAGTTGATGGAAGCATTGTAGCCTACAAAGCAAGACTGGTTGCAAAAGGATTCACTCAGAGACCCGGTGTGGACTTTGACGAAACCTTTTCACCAGTTGCAATGCAAAAGTCCATTCGAATCATGCTTGCCATTGCTGCATATTATGACTATGAGATATGGCAAATGGATGTGAAAACTGCCTTTCTCAATGGTGACATTGACAAAGACATTTATATGGAGCAACCCATAGGTTTCACATTCAGTGGGAGTGAGCAAAAGGTTTGCAAACTCCAAAGATCAATCTATGGATTGAAACAGGCTTCTAGGAATTGGAACATTCGATTTGATGAATCAGTCAAAGCGTTTGGCTTCATCCAAATTTCGAATGAATCATGTGTGTATAGAAAGGAATTGGAGACCTCAGTGCAATTCTTAGTACTTTATGTTGATGACATCCTTCTTATTGGGAATTCGAAGGATGACATGAAAGTGACTAAGTTATGGTTATCGAACCAATTCGAGATGAAAGATCTTGGTGATGCGTCCTATATCCTTGGAATTAAAATCTATAGAGATAGATCTAGAAGGTTAATAGGACTATCACAGTCGATGTACATTGACAAAGTATTGAAGAGATTCAATATGGAGTCAGCAAAGGTTAAGAACCTTCCTATGAGTGTAGGAACATGTCTTTCAAAGAAGATGTGTCCTAAGACTAACCTTGAGAAGGAAAGGATGACTCATACACCTTATGCATCAGCAATAGGTAGCATAATGTATGCAATGTTATGTACTCGACCGGATGTGGCTTATGCACTTAGTGTAACAAGTCGTTTCCAATCTGACCCTGGAGATGGTCACTGGGCTGCCGTGAAGAATATTCTTAAGTACTTGAAAAGTACTAAAGATTTATTCTTAGTTTACGGAGGTCAGAAAGATCTTACTGTCGAAGGATACTGCGATGCAAGCTTTGCATCTGACTTAGATGATTTTAAGTCAATGTCAGGATACATTTTCTGCCTAAACGGCGGAGCAGTGAGTTGGAAGAGTTCCAAGCAAACTACCACTGCTGATTCGACCACTGAGGCCGAATACTTAGCTGCAAATGATGCAGCTAAGGAAGGTGTTTGGATTAGAAACTTCATTCAAGAATTGAATGTTGTTCCTAGCATGAAAGACCCCATTACTGTGTTTTGTGACAACACTGGGGCGGTTGCTCAAGCAAGAGAACCAAGATCTCACCAACGGACCAAGCACATTATGAGGAAGTATCACCTAATCCGTGATATTATCAAAAGAGGAGATGTGCTAATTGAGAGGGTCACATCAGCAGAGAACGTGGCAGATCCACTTACTAAACCCCTTAGTCGAGAAGCTTTCCAAGGTCATCTTCAGAAGATGGGACTTAGAGTAGCTTTAGAATGGCTTTGACGGGCAAGTGGGAGATTGTTAGGAATAGTGCCCTAGAAAGCCGATTGTATATCCGCTTTGTGCTTTTCCTTATTGTAATCACAGACAATCTTTGAATGAAATAACGAATTGAGGCAACACTTCTTTATATGCTCTTGTTTGGTATGCGTTTACTTTAGCTGTGCATGTATGAGAACTCCCCTAATCCTGATGACTATAGGACTCTACCATTTAGGTGAAATGGTTCATGAAACGAGCCCTATATCACATAAGTCATGATTAGTAAAATACTCCAAGCCGATGAGTCCTACAGACAGTGGGAGTGTCAACCTGACTCCTCTAAGGCTTGCTTGTGGGATCACGCCCTTAAGAAGGACCACCTTGTTTCATGGAGGTGCAAAGTGTATAGTTGATACGTGCGTGATACATGAGGGTGCTTACTTTAATAAGTAAGTTCACTGAGGTGCCCCGTGTGAGAACATTCCTAAATGGGAAAGGAAGTTTCTATTTCAGGAAATGGAAACTTCCAGATTAGGAAATATCTCACGAGTCATTGATGTGATTAATTGATCCTTAGACTTGAGGTTCCTTGTCACTTTATGAGTTAACTCTGTAGTCTTAGGTATAAGCTTTAAAGGGTGTCGCCTTAGACAACTGATTCAAGGCTTATGCTGGGGCTGCACAAGTGATTCATGAAAGTGAATGAGAATCAAGAAAGGACCTACACTTGCATTTGCAAGGTGATCTCTTATTGTGTAAGTCATTCATATGCCATATGGAGTCCTTGGCCAAGGCAGTAGATCAAGACATCAAGAAAAGGGTTTCTTGGATTGAGATCAAATGGATATGAAATGCACTTAGCTTTAAGACCAGATTATTAGGGTTCTGATTATTCCCTTGCCCTAGATCTTGGTTGAGAGATAGTAAGTAGGAGGATTGTATCTCACATGATTCAATGACTTAAAGGTTCTGTCGAATCCGAACATTCCAATTCAGCTAGGGGTTAAACACCTGTTGCTAGACTATGGTCGTTTAATCTGTGGACTGATTAATTAATTAGTGAATTAATTAATTGGGGTCACTGCTAATTGAATTGAGAACCTAGAGGGTCACACACAACAACTTGGTTACATGAGTTGAGGCTTGAAAATGATTAAACGAGTTAATCGGACCAAGAGGGTTCCACACGTGTGAATTCACACGTGTGGATCACGTGAGTGACACGTGTCACTGTGACACGTGTCACACACGTGTATATATATATATATATTATATATATATTAAATAATTAATTAGTTAATTATTTAATAGACTTTGGTTTAATTTTGAATTAAAAGGAAAGTCTAATTTTGGAGAAAATAATCTAGTTAATTAATTATGAATTAATTAATTAGATAAAATAAGTTATTTATTTTATAATAAATAAAGTATAAAATTATCCAAAAATAGTTTGGATATTTTTAAGCTCTCTTCAAAGTTGACTAGAATTAGAATTCAAAGTCAAGGTTGAAAATACTTGATCCTCAAGTAATAGGAGAGAGGGACCAAAATCCTAGCCCATAAAGGACTAGGAATTTCAGCACTCCCTTGCCTATATATAGGGGAGCTCGAGCTCCCCTTTAGAGCTAATAGACAATTCTTGGTTCATGTGTTGAACACCTTCCTTTCTCCAAGATTAAATTAAACCCTAGGTTAAGCCCAAACACTAACTAGAGAACTAGCATCCTTACTAGTTAGATTGTGATCAAGTTGGTGGACTTTCTCTAGAGACTTCAAGTTAGAAGTTTGAAGATTCGAGCTTTACCAAGGAGAGGGGATCAAGCCGCGTGAAGAGCGTTCTTGGGTGGCTTGAAACGCTTCAAGAAAGAATAAAAGAAAAGTAAGTTTTCTATCTTTACGAATTTGGTTACACGATTGCGAGTCCTAGATCCTTTTGTTGGGAAAAATTTTTAAATTCCGCTGCTTTCTGATTCGTGTTTTCCAACAGTGTGTAGGATGTCCACACCATCTGCAGCCCGGTCTCTGAGGTGGCTGGGGCTCTCGGACCTCTCGGTAACGGCCCTGTCACCTTAGGCTTCTTCCCGGAGTTCTTCTGAGCGGGGGGTGCAGAGTAAATCATTGGCCTCTTTCCCGAGCTCGATCCCTGACCTACTCTCGAGCCCGAAGCCTGTCCAGTCCGCTGGGTAGCTCTCCTCGCAATGTCAGAATCCTCGACCTTTAGAGCTTTGACGGTAGCTTTGGCCCAGGTGCCGGTATTGGCTGCTTTCAGCGCATCCTGGATGTCTGGCCTGAGTCCCTGGATGAACTGCATTGCCTTGTGAAAGTCATCATTCACTATGTTGGGTGCATAGCGAGACAGTCTCTCGAACTCGGCGATATACTGCCCCACAGACTTGCCTCCCTGCTTTAGCTCGGTGAACTCCCTCAACCTGCGAGTACGGGAAACTGGAGGGATGAACTTATTTCTGAACTCCCGTGCGAATACCTCCCAAGTAATCTCGGTCCTGGCTGCCTCCAGAACAATCTGTGTGCTTTCCCACCAAGAGTAGGCCTCGCCCTGAATAAGAGTAAGTGTACAGCGAGCCTTCTCCTGACTGTCACAAGGGATAAGCTGCCAAATCCTCTCTATTTCCTTCAGCCACATCTCTGCCTGTATATCGTCTCCCTTATAGAACTTCGGGGGACGCTGGTTCTGAAACTCTCGCAAAATGGTAGAAATGGGGTTCTCCGGAGGTGCTACTGGTGCTGGAGGTGGTGGAGGAACCCTTTCCTGTAACCTCTGATCGATTAGCCCCACTACCGCGTTCATGAAATCCTGGGGCTGTGCCTGAGCAGGTGGAGGAGGCGGTGATCTCTCCCGGCGATGATGCCGGCGATGGTGATGCCTGTGCCCCGAGGATCGGTCACTGGAATGTCTGTCATGCTCCATCCTGAAATTAGATCATTAAACATGCGTGGTTTGATCAATAAATGCAAGTGTGTGCATACAATTTCCATAATATCAAGTAGCATGTATTCAAGGAAGATCAAGTAACTCAAATAATGCAAGAAAACGAGTAAATCAGGTAATTCAATCAAATGCAGACTCCCAAGTAACAATTAATCCTATGCCGTGCGACCTAGACTGACTCGACACGACTCGAGAACCTCGGTTTTGCAACCGGGCTCTGATACCACCTGTAGATGTAGCACCCTAACCCCCAGGGCACCACATCCCCCGCACTATAGCCTCGATCCACGTATGAAATGGAAAGTCCATACATAAATCAAAACTATAGCGAACGGGTGACAATAAAAACGACGAGCTAGGCGGGACACTCTCCCCAACAACACCAGAGTAAGCATGATAATGAAAGCGGAAGCAATAAAATCATTCATACGTATAGGTACCATATTTATTGAATAGATACATATGGGTACCAATTAACTATCAATACATTATCATCTCTTAGTGTACTATACATGCTCGAGTTCTCAAAACTATAAACATGATCAGAACGAAGTGTTTATCAAAAGACTATACATGAAAGGTGCAAAACTGGACCCGTGGAAATGCAAGACTCGACCAACTCCCGCCTAGCACGACCACACTCAAAGTGTACCTGAAAAGTGAAGTATCAGTCTACCGAAGACTGAGTGAGGGGCAATAAATATATATAACACACATCACATGCAAATTGTAGCCTCGGGTGAAGACTTTGAAAAACAATAATTATATAGTTTAAGAACTCATTCTTTGCCCGAGATTACAACTAATCATTTTAACACGTTTATTTAATCATGCTTGTCAATGTCATGAACATGTGGCCCCGGCGAGCAAGGGCAATCTCCAACCGAACTCCCAATCGTGAACAATACGTGAACATGCTTGCTTGCTTGATAAATACGTGATCATGCAATATATTTTAGTGCTCACATAGACAATTTCATGCTTGAATTCATGCAATAACCCGAGGATAACCCGACATGCCGGATTAGTCCCCAGTCTCCTTCTCCCTCCGGGTGATAGCGAGTTTGCAAGGCTCGACTATCCACGACATGGTGTGTGTAGAGGACATGACCCTCTAGACACGGAACTCCTTCCACCACTAATCTCCTAGTGGCTTCGGGGGTGATCCCAACAATGTGAGGATAATTCAGGAGTTACCCTTCAGCCCTTGCTTTCCCGGTTGGCTCAAGAATTATCCTCGGGCCCACGTGCAATCATGTACTCGCCAAACATGCTTGAAATCATGAATTGCTTGCTTGAAATGTTCATAATTTTGAAAACGTTTATACTTACAATATGTTTTGGCCGAAATCACACATAAGGGTTATAGGGTTCTAGATACATAACCTAAAACCTCACCTTTTCTTGCAAAATATAATAAGGTAGCGTTCTAAGGAGCCTGCTCCTCGTCCACGCCCTCGTGACCTGTGCAAACACGACGTGTATACGTGAGACATGCCCTAAAATAGACCAAATATGACGAACGGCGGAAATGTGTCGAGACGACCACGAAAATACAATGTGGCATGATAACATGTTGTTTCACTACATATTAGCACATATTATAGCAATTCGGGGTCAAAGAAGTCGTCGGATCGAGGGGCTAAAAACGTAATTTTATGCAGAAACTTTTGTTCTGCATTCCAGGTGGGAACGGCCGTTCCGGTCCCCTTTGAAAAATGGGAACGGTCGTTCCCATAAGCCCCAAAGACGCGCCAACGTTTTTGTTTTTTTTTTTTAAACTGCGCCTAGCTGGGAACGGCCCTTCCGGCTCCAAGGCCAAAATGGGAACGACCGTTCTCGTGGTCGGCCGCCTAAATTCATTTGAAAGGGTGGGAACGCCCGTTCCCACAAAGCTTTGAGGCTGGGAACGGTCGTTCCCAGTTCTGCAACTGGAAAGAAACAGAGAAGAACAAAGCATCTACGGGAATCAACAAAGCAAGCAACAATTCCATTCTTTGATCAACCAAACTAAGATTTTCTGGGAATATGATGCATATATGTTCAAGAAATGATAACCTAACACTTAAACACTCAAAACCAAGCAAGATCATCAAGGTTTCCATGATTCTAGCTCAAGATCATCTTGATCACCCAAGCTCAAATCCTCAACAAAATCATGCACAAATCATGCCATAATTCATGAAGTGATCACATAATCGCACTTTGATCAACACATAATCCACCAAGTCCATGATTCATAAACCCTAGCTAAACCAAATATGATCAGCAATCCTCCATTCATGCACAACCAACCTTGGAATGAAAGAAATGGAGAAGATGGATGATGATGATGATGATTACTCCCAAAACTTGGCAAATTTCTTGAGATTCTTGGCAAAATAGATGAAATCACTTCTTCCCTTTTTCCCTTTGGAGAACCGAGAGTGAAAGGAAGCAATTTGTTGGGAAATTTGATGATAACGGATCAAGGAAGATCATGGAAGGTATATTACGTGATTCACCAACCTTGATTTTTGTGAAATATGGAAATTGCAATTTAATCCCTCAATTCTATGGTTTATACAATTAAGGATGTAAGGTTTTGAATTATGATCAATCAAGCCCTTAAAAGATTATGCAATTAAGTCCCTAGAGTTTTTAGAAAATATCCAACTAGGGACAATTCGGTAATTAAACACTCCCGGTTATGATTTTTATGCAAGAAATATTTTTCCGTGTCATGAAATAATATTTTCAATGATATGAATTCAAGTAATTAATATAAATAATGTTTCGTGAATTTTATAAAAATATGAATGCCACGTATGAATATATTATAAAATTAAAGAATGAAAATAAAATCCTACGCTCAAAACGCACACGTGGCGTGCTTACCTGTTCATCCGGAACCGGGGCGTTACAACTTACGAGGACAGAAAAGTGAAGTAAATTAAGGAGTCAAACCGACCAAAGAAATCATAATCTTTGCAATGCCAGTAATGTTTCAAAATGTCCTGCATTAATACGACATCCATTAATGTAATTAATTCTTTTCATATCTCAAAATGAGAAGTATATATATTGTTTGGGGATTTTGTTCTTGATATATCAGCATTAAGGATCCCAAATTCTGGTGAAATTCCACATGGCAGAGGCCAGAGAACATGGGACTTTTCCTAATTATTTATTAGCTGATAATAATTAATTAATTTCAATAATTGACCTATTTATTAATTAGTGACCAAACTAATTTAGTACATAGCTAATCAACTTAATAATTAATCAAAATCCCACAAATTAATTCCATTAATGTTGATGGGTTCGGTAAAACCGTTTGAATTATATATATAATTAATATCATGTATAGAAGCATTGCACCTGGAGAATCTAATAATTTTATTGAGATTTATTATACTATTTTCTAATTAATTTAATCAAATTCAAGGGGCCACTCTCTAATAACGATATGGTTTTAGTGTTTATTCTGTTTTATATATTTTATTTTAATTACAAGTGGCTCTCACGTCTTAATTACGAGCACCTACTATATTACCAAGAAATTAAAACAAGTTGTAGGGTTTAAGAAAGTTATCTAAAATCCAAACAATTAATTATAAAATTAATTAAGCTCAAATAGATTAAAGTTATTAATTATGACTATAGTTTACTTTGTATGATAGAATTAGGTTTGACCATGGATGAAGATAGATTTAGAAAATGTGGAAACACATGAGACCACATGGATTAGCCCTTTTACGCTGCATTATCGAATATTTTGACTTTAATCAGACCCTTATTAAGAAGTTAGTCAAAATGTGGTGTGATTTTTCTTTTTTATTCATGTAAAATTAGATTAAACTTAGGAAAATTAATTGCGGCAAATGGAGAGATTGACCAACGTATAATGAGGTTTAAATAGCGTTAGACTCGAAGTTTGGAGGATATAAGAGACGAGGCGTCTCTGGTGAGGGTATAAGAAACAAATGGTAGAGAGATTGACTAGTGTAGGTTCAAAGTGCATTAACTTGAAATTTGAAGGATTGTTGGAGACGAGACGTTTTTGGTGATATTAGCACTTACCATTAGAATCGATCAACAAATTTTCATGAATAATGGAAGGACAGGGCGAATTTTGCAATTTTAGAAACAAACGAACTATAATTTGTGATTATATCAAACTTTAGGATGGTATATATATAAGTAGGGATAAATATTTTTTGCTATCCGAACTTTACCTATTTTTTACATTTTACCATCCAAACTTATTTTTGTTGCAAATCACCATCCCATCTATATGATTTTTATCAAACCACCATCTCATTTATGTGATTTTAACAAACCGCCATTTCATCTATACGATTTTTACAAAACCGACATCTTCAATTAATTTTAAGCGGTTTTCAATGCTTAATTACTGCACACGTGATGTATATGTGTTTTTAATAAAAGCAAATTAATCTTTCCATTATCTCAGTTAATAATTGGGAAATTAGGACTAAAAATTGCTCAAATAAGTGGTGAGCAGTTATTAGTGCTTAATTACTCCACACGTGATGTATACGTGTTTTTATAGTAAAAGTAAATTAGTCTTTCCATTATGTCTAACAAATTAGGATTTTATAATTGGGAGATTAGGATTGAAAATTGCTTAAAATTAATTTTTTCAATACAGTTATTTAATCCATCTGCATTTTTTTGAAACTATTTGATCCCTTATTCTACTCTTTTCATTCTTCCGTCCTGTAAATTAGTCTTTCCATTATCTCAGTTATTATCTAACAAATTAGGATTTTTTTTTTTGGTGGGAACAAATCAGGATTTTATACTTGGGAGATTATGACTGAAAATTGCTTAAAGTTAATTCTTTCAATACAATTATTTAATCCATCTGCATTGTTAGAAACTATTTGATTCCTTATTCTACTCTTTTCATTCTTCCATTCTTCTTTCTCATATTTTCCTCAGACCGAGGCTTTAATAACTAAAAAATGATTTTGTTTATTTTCTATGTTTATTAATTTATCCGTGATTGATTGGAGAGAATAAAAACTTTTCAAGTAAATATATATTTTTTTAACATATTATCTCAGAGTCAAAGTGAGATGGAGATCAAAAGATTAAAGAAGAATGAGAAAACAAGAGTTATTATCACATTAAAACTTTAAAAAATGACCTGAAAGATTAATTTCTCTTCATTAAAACTTGTGCGCAAATGTATCCAGTCAGATAATTTATAATTACACTAGTAACTATCGCACGCGGTCCCCACGGGCATAAATAGATTTTTATTATTTTATATTTTATATATGTTAGGTCATGTATTTTATTAAAAGAAATTAATTTATTTAATTATTTGAAGACCGTATTTCATAAATTTTAACATTTTCACAAATCCCATCATATATATTTTATATAATTTTGACAGATATCATGCAGACCTCCATTTCATAAGGCATATACATGCAGGTAAAAAATATTATATTTTTTGCACAACTCGTCAAAAAATAAAATAACTTTTTTATAATATATACACATTGTTGACATTAATATTAAACTATATTAATAAAATGTCATTTAAATCTACAAAAGTATAAATATAATTAGAAAAGATTATCATAATAAAGCCTTTCAAAACAAAACCACGATGATTATATATCTATGAAAACCTTGAATCAACCCTCAATTATATTCTAGCTGTAAGTTGGATAAATAAAAAATTATAATAATATCCGTCACATAATAATAATCAAATAACTTTTCTTCATTGTTCCATTTGTAGTATCTTTATAAATATTAAATACAATAAAAAACAAACAATATATCAAATTGCTTATGTCTTTCTCTTACATGCTCAGCTGGGGCAACAATGGTTGCTCGATTATCAGCCGATGAGTCAGATTTCACGAATTCTTTAGTCTAAATTATGTGATGGTGAGTTTATTCTGAAATAAGGAGCTTGAACCTATATATTCACAGTAAATTGAAATTTGTTAATCGATGAGATGAACTATTAGTTAAATATTAGAAATTGTTCCATACATAATTACTATGAAAAGTTCATAATTAATATGAAATTTCATAATGCTAATTCAGTAGATAATTGGCACATGTCTTATGACATCTAATTCACCCTTATAGGCTATCATACAAGAACATACCAAATCATGAAAATGAATAATCATGACATTTTGAATATGTAGCAACTTTGAACAAAAGCAATTCATAGGAAGTCCAATTATATTATTCTCTTGATTTTGTTGCATACTATACACATAAAAATGAATGGTCACTTGATTCAATAGTCTCATATAACAGAAAAAATCATAAAACTTGAGAGGATATATAAAGGACAACAAACACATGAATAATCCAAAAAAATTGGTGCTCACATGTGTTTATCTACTGAGTTATACCTAGTTTCCTCATATGAGCTCCTAAGGTACAACCCCATATTCTTAATTTGTAAAATACATAATGACAACTAATAAAGGACAAATACTTTTAAAACAAATTCATTTATTTTCAAAAGATTCGCCACATAGAACATAATAACTTTACACAATATAGAAGAGATTAAATTAGTGAAAAAGAATCAAAGCATTTTAGCCACTTCAAGAATCTATTTCCCTTTTTCACATTATACATAAAAATAATACCAGTTGCACTATAAATAAGGAAGTACAGTAACACTCGGTCCCAATAAAAATTTCTAGCTCAACTGCGCACACCAAATGCAAGCTAATTAACACTAAAACAAAAAGTAGCAATCAACAAATTGAATTGAAGAAACTTACGAATGAGCAATAAGTTTAGGCGTTTTAACTGAAGAAGTACAAATCACCTATATTTCCAAGTTTTTTCACTATTTGTATTTACTTTTTTCACTAAAAGTAAATACAAATAGTGAAAAAACTTGGAAATGAAGAGAAAATAATATTATTAAACATTCAACTATATAATTTATATTGACTTAGCTGCTAATTTAATCTATTTTAGGTTGTATAAAGTTACTATATTATATGTGGTGAAATAAAGATGTTCTTTAGTGGAAAACAATCAAAGCATTTTTTGAGACACAGCAAGGAATAGAGAAAGTTGGAGAAGGAATAAATTTAATAGAACCACAAACTTATGTTTTGGGAATTCAAAATAGCATATGAAAGCTCAAGCTCTATGCACTGATTTGAGTATTCACTTAGAATAACATGAGGCCACCTACTTCTTGACTCCACAAAACAACATTTGCTTTTTGCTGAGTAATCAAAAATCATGAATACAAAATAAGTTTACATTTGCAAGTAATACAACAAATAACTTCCTGTCCCGGTAAACATCACAGATTAAAGAAATTTTCCATCTTAAAAGAAAAGAGTGATTATAACCAAGTAATAATTTCATAATCCATATTTTTGAAGCGAAATTATCCAAGACAAAATCTATAGTTACGGAATCGTGTAACAAATTTTACAAATTACATGATTAATGAGGACCCAACCAATAGAAAATATGAACCTCATAATTTGTAATAAGGGCAATTTACATCTGGGTCCCCTGAGGTTTGGCATAATTACAAATTAATCCCTGCACTTCCAGAAATTACATACAACTACCCTATTGTTTCCTTCCGTTAGAGGTCCCTGGACGCCGTTATAGTTCCATCCAAAAAATTATCCTGAATATTACAAAAAAGTCCTTGTATTTTACAAAATGTTACAAAACGAGCCCTTAAGAATACCCACATTTGGACGGAACTATAACGGCGTCCAGGGACCTCTAACGGAAGGAAACAGTAGGGTAGTTGTATGTAATTTCTGGAAGTACAGGGATTAATTTGTAATTACGCCATACCTCAGGGGACCCAGATGTAAATTGCCCTTTGTAATAAATCTCCACTCAAGCAGTAATAACAATAATCACCCAAAGTCCAACAGATATATAAATTGAAAGTTTCAGGTAAGAGGAGGAAAAGTTTGAATGCGTACAACTAGTTCCCATAACTTTTACTTTCCTAGCGTGAGCGTCTCCAGTAATCCCTGCAGAGGTCACCTAAGAAGAAGAAAAAGATCCAAAATGAGATTTACTCACAAATTCTATTCAAAAAAACATGTAAAAAATCGATAATCACCATTTATATAATCATGTAAATGAAACAAAAAACTAATATGGAAAGAATCTTACATTTCTTAAAATTAGCCTTGAAAAGCACTTATGCTTTTTTTTTTTATTATTCTTTTATGCTCTTTTAAGCACTTGGGGAGCATTGGAAAACAAACTTCCACTTAAAATAAGTAGAAATAAGCTAGCATCTAAAAGCACCCATGCAAATGTTTTTGACTTATAGTATAGATTTCGTAAATTAATTCATGTTTACGCAGTCTAGCAAAAGTATTTTTGAACAGCTTTATCTAGTACTCCGCTGTTTTTATTTAGATTTATCTTTTGTCTTTCTATACACTCACCACTTTTACCACTTAATTTTCTTAACTTTCTCTCTTCTTTTACTACTCCAAAAGTTGAAATTTAGCAGAAAAACCCATAATCTATACATTAACAGATAAAACTCATTAAAGAAAAATAAGATTTTGAACTACTCATCCAATATTAACTACATACATACATGTAGTTCAAGGTAAATTTTATCATGCAAATCATACAAAGATATCAAGCTTTCCAAACTGGAACTTAATAAATCCAGCAAGAGAAGCTATACTTACACAATCAGTAACATCAAGCTGATGGAATAACATTTTTTCAACAGCTCCAGATCTCCTGTTCTGACAATGATGCCTTAAGAAGCCAATTGCTTGCAAATTTCCAACCTTATCCCTTTGTTTGCCCCATGGAACAACTGCATAAAAATTAGGGCAAATTACATCCAACTACCCTGAGGTTTACCCTAATTACGAATCAGTCCCTCTTTTTTCATTTATTACATATCAACCCCTAAAAACACTGTTTCAATTACAAATCAGTCCCTCTTTAGGGGTTAAAATGTAATTGAAATAGTATTTTTAGGGGTTAATATGTAATAAACAAAATAAGAGGGACTGATTCGTAATTAGGGCAAACTTCAGGGTAGTTGGATGTAATTTTCCCTAAAAATTATTTTATGTATTAGAAATAATAACAATTAAGACCATCAAAATAAGAAAATTGAAAATTTGTTGAGTGTTCTTGATTGTCAAGTTGGATAGTGTGATTGAACTTACTTTGTTTTAATTATGTTGCTGTTTGCTTCAGCCATGGATGTCAAAGTAGCTCAGTGTGTGGGTTGTGGGGATAAGTACAATAAAAAGTGCTATGGACTTAGAAACGGTAATGTAAGTTCCGTTATCTACTATCTTAGCTTTTGTAATATGATTAATGAGGACCCAACCAAGAGAAAATACGAACTGCGTAATTTGTAATGAATCTCCCAATCAAATGTATAGCTACCAACAGTCCAAAACATATATAATCTCAACAACAAAAAGTAGAATAGAAGGGAAAATAAATAACTGAAAAATATTTACTCTGTCAAATCTAGGATTGCAGGCACCGATATTGATAGCTGAAGATGGATAAATCTAAACCAGCTTGAAGGTATTCCGTGCCTTGGGTAGGCCGATCCCACAAAGTAAGAATTTGTCCTAAGGTACAAAGTGTCTAGATGCAGAAAGCTATAGAAAATCAAACCCATAAAAATAAATCCAAACCATGAGATTAAAATTAGTTCTAAACTAAGTTCTAATCTTCGCAATCAGATAACAGGCAACTAAGTTCTGAAATTTCATTTGTGTTTCTAGGTGCTTTTGGTCAACTAGCGACTGAGAGGTATTTTCTTTGCCCGATGCCTGCACCACGTATTAGGAGAAGGACTCCCCATGGGTATTGGCAGGACTATGGCACCAGGGTTATCACTGCTGCTCAGATTGTGGTCAGAGGAGGAAATCTGATCAAAATTGGTGAAAAGAAATTGTATTAATTCTATGTAAACGGGCTAAAGGTGAGGACAAATTGGGAGATGGAGGAATACAGGTGCGTTCACCCTCCAATTACACAGGAGAATCGACCATTCACTCATGTCCTTTGCAGGGTATATTTACGTGGTGCAAAACAAATCGTGGATGCCGGACTGGTGATGGAGCACTTTGGTGACATTCCCGTTCAGCCGTAAGGGATTTGATGATATTTTCTGGTTATCGCTTTTCTGGTTAGGTTTTGATGCAAGATGCTGTATGCAGCATGGTGAAAGATTATGCTGATATTCACTACGGGTAAATATTAGAAGAGAGGGGATGATACCAGTTCATACTGTACAAGTTTAATTCTTCTTATAGTTTAGGGTAAACTTTGTCATGTTCTGCTAGTTTTCTGCGTTGTGTAATATTCATACAAACATAAGCAAAATAAAAGAGAAATGAGACACAAAAAATCCATTTTCTTTGAGCAAAATTACCTTATACTACCAAAGATAAAAAGTCTACAAAGTTAGCTGTGCTGGTAAATATGAAACGAAAACTAATACATTTCATCTAAGACTATACGATGAGGATGGAAATAGTTCCTATCATCCTCGCCGACACAATTATCATCATCATCGGCTCATAATGAAATAAAATCTCACTAGCTATTACTTTTAATTTAAGCTTCTTCCATACTTATCAGATATTGGACACAGAAATAGAATGATGGGGAGACTGATACAAGAGAAATGAAGCAAAACCCTCTTTCTTTTGACTAAACGTCCATTCTTCAGAAGATCTTAAATAGCAAACCACCATGAGTGGCAAAGAAAGGAACGAAAACGAGGGACTCGACAGCCATGAGCTTAGTTCAACAAATTAATCAACGTAATGAGATAGAGTATCTTATATTTGTCATGTGATCGATGAAAATTTTCCGAAAAATAACTAATTAAGATAGAAACTTGCTCATATAAGTGGCTGAGTTCAGACGAGCCGACTCTGAAACGAGTTACTAATATAATTTAATGATTTGACACTATGTTAATTCAATTAAAAATTTCGTAATTCAGTCTTTAAGAATGAAACTACTAATGATATATAGGGAGAACTTTACATCAAATCGGCCTCCTACAACCTAGTCAAAGATGCATACAACGATAACAACATAATTTCTCAATGCCCAAGAATTGAATCCAATTCCACGAACCTGATATAAAATTACAATTTAATCCATCCAGGAAGCATTTATAACACATACAAAAGACTCAAACTTTAAAATGATACACACTACTCCTAAATTTAGGACACATATTTATTATATATGCATATAACCTTACACCTAAGTACTCTATCAAGCACATAACCTTCACCCTACCGCCACCACCCTCTGATCTTTCCCTATCACCAAAAACATCCTCCATATAGTTCTCTCAAACCTCACATTCATTGTGAAGGAAGTGATGCATTGAATACATGGTCATACATATTATCACTCTCACTATAAGCATATATAACTTGTGGTAATCAACACATTCAGCGCTCAAAGATAGATACACTTTTTCAACATATTATCTTAGAGTCAAAGTGAGATGGAGATCAAAAGAATGAGAAACTAAGAGTTATGGTTGCTTTCTATTACATTAAAACTTTAAAAAAATACCAAAATAATGAAAAATTAGTTTCTCTTCATTAAAAACTTGTGCGCAAATGTAACCAGTCACATAATTTATAATTACATATATTTTTTAAATATATTATCTCAGAGTTAAAGTGAGATGGAGATGTGTATAGGGTATTCAAGCACAAAAAACCACTTAAAATTTCGAAAACCGCTTAAAATTGAACAAGGATGGTTGTTTGAAAAAATTATATAGATGAGATTGCGGTTTTAGAAAATAGTAAAACTAGCCAAAACTTTATGTTCTAACCGACTGATTAATTTTAGTGTCAAAAACTAACCAAAAACAAGCAAATTCTCCTTAACAGATTTCACTTTTTAGCCCTAACACTAAAACGCATTTTGGTGCCAATTTCGGTGATAACCTGCATGGCATGACTTAGACCAAAACTGGTAGGTCAACTAAATACTTTCTCTTGTCTAGCCTTCTCTTTGCACTCCACCAGATGAGTTTGGACCTTGGCCTTACTCATGTAAATCTCTCTACTGTCGTGCATACCTCCTGATCAATGTTGACATTGCTCTCCCCTTGAATATTTAAATTTCCAAACTCCACCTCAAAGCTTTGCTCCTTTGCATCCTAGAGTCAACCAACAATCAGAACTTAGAAGTAGCAAATACCAGGCTACTACGAATACTCAGAAGTAGTAAAGACTCGCCTGAAGATCTTTTTCATTCGATGAAGGTCCTCGTCCGAACAGATTTGCTTTGTTTATTTTGCTTTTTGTTGTAAACTTTTCGATTGCCCAAAAGGCACAAAGCATCCGCCAGTATGCACCGCTTATCCAATCGGGCTGTCTTCTCAGTTTTCAGGCTTGATAAAGCATACCCGTAAGAATGAAACTCGCACGTACTCACACGCGTTCCGAATGCAAGCCAAGTTGATGGTTCTTTACCATCCGTTCTTTGCTACTAATGTGCAAAAATAAATTAATTGCGAGTATTATATAAGTTGTATCGATAGATAAATATTTCTTACCATGAATTCTCTAAACATGACGGGCTTATTTTCTTGTGGAATCATCCCCCAAGTTGACCAGCAATTGTCTGGCCCATCGTGGAAGTTATCTTCTATAATCTCACAAATCACACTAGTACATCCTCTCTTTTTAAAACTGCATTAAACAAATCAAATAAATTTAACAATAATTACATGAAAGAAACATACACATGCTTTATAAACTTACTTGTTCTCACGTGCGGGCAAACTACTTCGGTTGGTTGAAGACCTACTCAGAGTCGCACGTCTTCCTTTTTTGCTCTTTGCCATCTGCAAGATATGGATACTAAAAAAAATATATATGTGTGTAAAATAAATGTTGATTTTGAGATGTGGAATCTTAGCCAAGGTTGTCTCTCTTTTCAACATTTCAATGAGCCTCATTTCACCAAAATTGATGTTCTAAATTAACGGTAGGTTGTGATAGACAAATCAAAACAGAGGGCTGGCAACCTCTCTGACCTAAAATAGTGCAAATCTTTTTTTTTTTTTTTTGGAAAAAATATTAGCTTTTTCAACAATGCTCATTCTCTAACTTACCTTTTCTCTTCTTTTCTGCCAGATTGTAATGATTAATAAGGCAGCTACTAAAGCTATGTTCTTGTAGTCCAAAAATAAATAATTCTCACCGTTTATTGTATGTGTACTTTCTTCTTATCAATCGATAATTTTAAGTCTCATTTTACACAGAAAGAACTAGGTAGGGCAGTGAAAGAACACAAAGGAAAAGACGGCGATTAACCGCTTCTAGAGTGATGGAATCAAAGCACTTCTCTCTGACACTCCCAAAATACTGACAAGATAGCAATATTGTTAAGCACCAAAGTCAACTCAATTACTTTCCTATTAATTACCATGAAAAGATGCCATAACGACATGAAAAGGTCAAAGAATGTATAATACCATGTTTATTAACAAGAAACGGTCATATCATATCAACCTAACTATTATCAAACTGTAAAGAAAGATGGTGATTATTCTTGTTTAAATCCTAACTGTTGGATGGGTTCTGAGGGGAATGAATCGTAGCCATAAGATCAGGTTTAAGCAAATGAAGGTTACTATTATGAGAAAAGGGAAAAGAATTAGTTTGAAAGCTATCACTGAGCAGGGAGAGTTACAGATGATCTCTGGAAAATCTATGAAGAAACTGATCAAAAGATGAGCTTATGATATATTTGGTCAGTTATTTTCAAAGATAGCACATCATGTTGAAGGATACAAACTTGATAATGCTCTTATTTCACTGTTAGATAGCTACAAAGATATCTTCACTGAACCTACTGAGCTACAATAACCTACTCAAAAACCCATCCCAAAGAAGATGCTCGGCTACAATATCTCTATTTTTGCATTTTGAATTTTTAAATTTCTTACAAAGGCATATGATTGTCCCGCCGTCGGTTGAATTCGAAAATGCAAAATCTAAAAAGAATTTCAATCCATCTCGATAACCATTACTTGACCTAGGGAGATCCATCCACTTTTTATCCATACTGAGAAGTATTATTTATGAAATTTTAGATACCTGTACGAGCCTAGCTAGGAACATATTTGGAGCTTGACTGTTGTCAAAGAAAATTAGACCTATGCAAGAAGGAAAATAAATAACATGAATATAAGTTTGTAGTTGATTGGAAAGTGCAACTGTGCAAGAACGAAAACCAAAAATTGAATACAGGAAAATCTTTAGGTCGGTATGAAATTCCCAATTCTATCTCCATGGAATTCCTAGTAATGTTTTTGCATTACTGATATTTCAATCATGGACCCACGACTTATGAGACATCCATATCTACTTCAGTGTTGAGCAGAACCCATCAATCATAAGATCTCAACCAAACTTAGTCTGGAATGACCCACGGCTCGTGAAACATCGTCCATTCCAAAATGGTCAAGAAATATCATCGATTTTTGATCTTATCGTAACTGGAACAAAGAACGGCCTCGAAATTCAGACATTATCAATAGGATCTTTTTTCTTGGGCATAATCTAAAAGACCTAAATACTTTCTGGCTCAAGCTTACAAACTCAAATACGGAGGCTGACGTTAACCAGCACCAACTTGAGACATGAATTGTGGTTGTTACTGCGCGCGGAAAGGTACAAAACATTAATCTCGAGTTTAGTCATCGCATTAAGTTGCCGGAGAGCCTGCCTCCAAATGTTTTCCTTGCCTCGAGAAGCTTCGTCTTTGTTTTGTCAAATATAATAATGATGAAACCTTTCAACATCTAATTTCCGGCTGTTCAATTCTTGAGGAATTGGTGATCAAGTGTGATCGTGATGAAATAGTCTCCTGCAGAATATTTTCACCCACACTAAAGCGGCTCACGGTCGATTTTAAGTTTTTTGCAGAAGATTGTAGGGTGGAGATAATCACTCCTGCACTTCGATAGCTCCATGTGCAGCATTCATCCAAGAATATCTCAACTCAGTCTTTATCCTCTGTATCTGAAGCAGATATCAGATTCTCAATGAATATGGTGGAGATTAGGATTTTTGTTTGAAGCCTCGGTCTGAGGCTTTTTATTTGTTTATTTATTAGTTATTAAAGCCTCGGTCTGAGGAAAAAATGAGGAAGAAGGATGGAAGAATGAAAAGAGTAGAATAATGGATCAAATAGTTTTAAAAAAATACAAATGAATTAAATAACTGTATTGAAAGAATTAATTTAAAGCAATTTTCAGTCCTAATCTCCCAATTATAAAATCCTAATTTGTTAGACAATAACTGAGATAATGGAAAGACTAATTTACTTTTATTAAAAACACGTGTACATCACGTGTGGAGTAATTAAGCACTAAAGATTATTTGAGCAATTTTCAGTCATAATTTCCCAATTATGAAACCCTAATTTGTTAGACAATAACTGAGATAATGGAACGACTAATTTACTTTTATTAAAAAAGCATGTACATTACGTGTGGAGTAATTAAGCACTGAAAACCACTTAAAATTAGTTGGAAAAAATCGTATAGATGAGATGGCGGTTTGTTAAAATCGTATAAATGAGATGGTGGTTTGATAAAAATCATATAGATAGGATGGTGGTTTGCAACGAATATAAGTTCGGATGGTAAAATGTTAAAACGGGCAAAGTTCGGGTGGAAAAAAAATATTTATCCCTATATAAGTATTTCTTTGCTATATAATCTTTGTGGTTTAAAATTTAGATGGTCTTCACTCTTCACCAAACCAGCATTTGTTGCCTGATTATTTAATTGGGTCAAGGCCTATTAATAATCATGCCATTCTCTCTCATGGGGCTTAATTAATTAAAGTTAAAGCCTTAATTCAGTTGCTAAATTTACCTTATTTTTGACCCAAAAAATGCAAGTTTGACCATGCCGAATTATGAGATGCTGCCACATGAAATCGTTAATATTAAATATGAGCTAATGATGATTAATCAAATTTCGTTAATAATCAAATTTGACCTAATCCCTTGCCTTACATTTGCGATGTTGATATTATTTTTGAGAAAAATAAAATAAGATCGGAAAATGCTGCTATTTCAAGTCATTAACTAGAGATTTCCAAGTTTTTGAAAATAATCTATCAATAATAGAGAAATTTACATTTCAGTAGTTTCACTCAATTTGAACTCAAATAAAGATTATATTCTTAAAATTAGAGAAATCAAACAATGATTTCTTAAAATAGAGAAAAATTAATTAATCTTAATTACGCGTAACCCTCAACTAATATATATTCTTGATTTTCGTTTTAATTATGTGAATAGGTTTATTTTGGTGGTTAGGAAGCTAGCTAGTCGGCTCCAACTCTTTTGGCATTTTTTTTTACAATAAATATAGCAACATATATAACTCGGATAATTCCTCAAAAATCCCCAAGTGTAAACTGAATTTCCTTTTCACTCCCCAATTTTGAAAAAGTTCCTGTTCACTCCCCAATTGAAAAACAAAATTCCTTTTCACTCCCCAAGGTTGTATAATAATTCAGGAATTGCGTACATTTTTTAGGGAATTGCGTATAAAAATCCCGGAATCTCGTATATACGACATTTTGAGATTTTTATACGCAATTCCCTCAAAAATGTACGCAATTCCTAAAGATAATGTACGAACATGTACTGTTTGTGGGGACCTAAAAGGAATTTTGTTTTTCAATTGGGGATTGAATGAGAACTTTTTCAAAACTGGGGACCTAAAAGGAATTTTTTCAACTTTTTGGTACTATTCAAAGATTTTCCCATAATAACTAAGTTAACAAGTAAATGCAATTATTTATATATGTATACACGGATTTGTAACTAATCTGGGGTTTAGCGAAGAACAACGAACTGCATATATGGCCAGCAGAAAATGCCAATTTTAGTTGTTAGTTGTGTGATGATTAAATTAAAGTTGTACTCTAATTCGGTTTAACTTAATCAAGAGCTGGAAAAGTATGAATGTTTTGAATGTTTTCAAATATATTATTTATAGAATTGTTGGTATGACACCGGTACTTTGTATTGTACCCTTTCTTTTTTTAAAGTTTTTTGGTATAATGACAAATTATTTCTTGAGTATATATATATAATCCAATTCTGAAAAGAAAAAAATATAATAGTTGAAAATTTTTGAAATCACCCCGATTCCTGAGGGGTGATGTTGACAAAAGGTTTTCGATTTTTACACGTTATAAACAAGTAAATTAAGAGGTCAATTTAGCGACCAACTATAACCGGTGTTCATAGTGAAATTTTAAAAGATCATATTTGGTTGGTGAACCGTCACGATATTTTTTTAAGCAAATATTTGTTATTAGACTATCAAACAATTGCCGTACTTTGTACATCAATAACTTTCGGCATTTTGCCATCCTTGTTGACAGCATAATGTGGTCATATTTTACTCAAAAGTCTCAAATTATTAGTTCATGACCACATATTCATGCATGAATGGGATAATTTGTTGTGTCACGTATATAATGGTGCCCAAAAATGATATGTGAGGATACCACATAAAAGACACACACACACAATTTTCCTAATGAAATATGTGTTCTAATGGTCACAATTTTCATGACCCACCAGCTGAAGGCAAATTCATTTATACTATAATTGGATAGATATCTATTTACGGATGAAAGTGACTCTCAATTGAACTTTTGACAGATTTTATTGAAGTTTCCCGATGGGCCGTTGACTTACACTGATAAGCCCAAATTATGTAATTAACCCATTCAATTTCCTATATATATTTTTATAAGCATCTCCTCCGTCGTCTACCCACAATAGGTGTATTAATAAAAAGTTGAGATTAAGAGAAAGATTCTTTTGATTCTTTTTCTAACACAATTATTTTTTATCCTCATCTCAACTATCCACCAATACATGGTATGTGTGTATATGAATAAGTAGGAGATTAAACGGAAAAAAAAAAAAACAGAAAATCCAAACCGAATTTACATGTACTATGGGGAGAAAAAAAATAAGAGAGAAGGAATTACAGAAGGGGGTAAATATGAATAAAAGAACTTGGCTGGAGAAAATAAAATCATGGAAAATTAGTTTTAAGATTATGAATATATCACCTCCATTGCCTAAATTAGTTGGACATTTTAGATTGGTTCTCCGATAAATATCTTGGAAATTTTGGAGAGAGAAAAGAAATAAGTGGCAATTCTTTTGAAGGAAACGTACATCAAAAGGCTTCATATTTTATAATAGCATGTGAAATTCCTCATAGACTGGTCCTGCAAAACTCCGTTGGATAAAATGGTCTTGGTTTATTAATGGCAACTGGCAAGCCTAATCCAACTAAATCAACAACAACAATAGTAATAGTAATAAAATATTGTTCTGAATGCTTTCCAGTAAGGTTCCAATGCAGGATGGTCCATATCTCTCAAATTAATCAATACACACACACACACACACTGAAAAAAGAGCCAAAAAAAAACCCTTGCCAAATCTGCAATCTAAAGGCGTCATCTTTCACACAAAACGAATCATTTCATATGTGTAGTTCTCAAGCATGAAATCATACATTTTTACATGAAAATATAGGGTGGTAGTCCAAAGCCACCTCAAAAGGACACGAAAGAAAGGAAGAAAAAACTATATCCTAATACCCCTAGAAAGAATACTTGCCAATTTGGCACGGACAAAAATAATACAAAAACAAAAGGCATTTGCCCCCATGTAATGAATTTCCCGGCCCCCTAATGCTTACAAACTTCAAAAAACACCATACATATGAAAAAATAATTACACATAGAAATCTATATAGAATAGGAAAAAGAAGTAAAATTTTGATGAAATTTACAGTATATAAAGGTGGATTCTTCGGTTCCCTAACCTCAGCTGTGTAAAAATTGGAAGGCGGGATTCTCGACAAGGTCCTTCGCTGGCTTGACACCTAAGAAATCCTTCACTTCGATTGTGTCGGAGAGTTCATCAATCGAAAATGGAATGCTACATTTGCACAAGTAATCAGTTTAGACTTTGAATGATCTACTAAGCAACAATAACAAGAAACGAGAAAATGGTCTAAGGAGAACGAAGACAGATCATTAGATACAACCTAGAATCTCAGGAAACCCAGAGTAGTTATCGTGCAAGCCAATATGCACACTTGACGCGTGTGCAAAATAAGTATAAATGTAGTTTAATACTTTGATGAGGTTTACATAACTAATTAGAGATTTATTTATATATATAAAAGAACCTAATTTACCTGGAATTGTCATCCAATAGGAATGAGTTGCTCACAGCATTGTTTGACTCTGCTGTCATTAGGACTCTCATACTAGATATAACCTGTTACCAAAGTCGGAACCATTAAGAATACTAAAACCATTGATTTTTTTTAATTGAAAGAATACTGTACCAGAGAGGCTTCTGGGAGAAAACAATGTTGTTGCCAAGGAGTACTTACATCAGGGGAGACACTCCGAGTGTTATAGCTATCATCCCAGTATAAAGTGCATATCCTATAAAGCTGCTGGACGCTCAGAATCTGAACAGAAATTTCAACTCAGCCTCTCCAAATATAGTAAATTGCTATTTTATGAATCACATAGGCTCAATTGCGAGCAGATTACACGTCGGCCCATATAAAAAGGGGAAGTTGAAAAGAAAAAATTTCAAACAAGAGAACAGTGTTGTGTGTACTTTCTAAGAAAAAGATAGTATGTTTGGTTTTTCAGAAAGTAAGTACTTACAGGACACAAATCATTGGTGATCTCATCATATGAAATTCTGTACTTCTGATGTATAACCTGCAGAAAGAATCAAACAGTATATCCGGATATGAACTTCCTTAATGTAGTGCAGTATAGATGAATTAAAAATTTGCAAAAAAATTAACACTTCCAAAAGAAAAGGAGATTACCAAGAACCCAACAGCTTGTCTTATGTGTTTGAGTTCATCCCAAGCTGCACCAGCATACTGGAACCCAGGCATAATTTAAAGAGGAAGGTATTAATTTTAAAAAAGATAAAATAATTGTGGCACCAAAAGCAGAGAAACCTGTCAATCTGATGCTAACAGAAATTACCTCTTCTTTTGCTTGGCAACACCATAATTCTAACTCGGCCAGTCCAGCTTTCACATACTCTCCGTTGCTGAATGTACAACACTCACGACGCAGAAGAAGACTAAAAGTCGAAATTTTGGGTAAATTTAGTCATTTCAGGGTTAAAGGGAACGTAAAAGGATTCAAATGGGAAGGATTTTTTTCTTTTTTTTTTTAATTACCTGTTAAAGAGTTGTACATTAATATAAGAAAAAGTTTGTGTAAATATCTTCTGAACAAGAACTGGAGGAACCTGAAAAGCCAACACTTGTCTGCATTCAGCACTACAAGCTTTGTAAGCAAATATATATAATGCCAAAAAAGGAAATTTAATTTCATACAAAATTCTCTTTCAAGGTGCTGAGAAGGGAGTTGAGGCAATCAATGATACTCTGCCAGTGGCTAGTTGCAGTGTCTCTGCCGAAGGAGCGCCCAGATCTTAGCACACCCTTGGAGGTTCTTGGAGCCTGAGTTTTATCAGACAAAATATCACTCAGAAATAATAAACTTCAATCTTATCACGAAAAATTCAAAATCAGGACCACTCATAAAGACGGCAAGCTAATAGAATCAATTTTCTTAATCAAATTTGGAAACCATGATTGGCTCCAGTATCAAAGACCCAGGATAGAGGCACACTCGATTTGAGTGCAAATCTCTTTGAAAAAATATATAATTAATCACAGGTTTTAGTATCCATATACGAATCAAACTCTTTAACATCTACTAAATTGATGATAGAAAAAGAAAAGCATTTTCTAATTGAAATAAAATTATACGATTGTGAAAAAAAATAAGCAAAAGAATGAAAAAGTCAGAAGAAGGAGATGAGATTATTCAAATAAATTACAAGAGTTGAAATAAGAGAGATGAGAGTTAACCTATGGTACATTATAACAACACGATTTCCCTCTTTTAAGCCAAACATACCTGAATACATAACGCCAGAAATGACCCCAACTCCTTCTTCAAGTTATCACGAATAATACCATACATTTTCTCAACATAAGCAGCAAGCTGCTGCTTGAAAAGCAGAGCTGGGTATTTGGCTTCAACTTGGGGCACTGTTTCAAGTGCTGCAGCAGCGGCAGAAGGGCTGACAGCAGAAGGAGAAGACCTAAATCCCTATAAAGAAATTTAATTGTATTATTGTTTCTGACATCTTAGGTTAATAAAACTTAATGGGTAAACCAAGAAAACTCAGAATACCATTGCCATCCTCCCAAATAGGGAGGTTGGTTGTTGTGTTTTACGAACTGGAGTTGTGCCAGCTGCACCAGCAGGTTTCAAACTTTTCTGAAGTAAGAACAGAAGAGTTGAGGTGTTTGACAGCCAATAAGCCATATGATCATTGCCGTCTTGATCCTGCAATTATTTATTGCCAAATATTTTCCAATTCTTCGTTAGTAGTTCATGATGCTTGCAGGAAACTAGTACACAGGACCTTTTCCAGAATTCTAACCAAGCAGACAGCATAGGCTGAGTAAGAGATAAGATAGCCCAACCCACCCCCCTGCATGGCCTGAGTAAGAGATAAGATAGCCCAACCCAGCCCCCACCCTTCCTTACCCTCAATTGAAGAATACAGAAGTTAAAAAAATTTAATACATGCACCAAATGTTTAAAAACCAAACAGCAAAAAATGAGGATTTTATTCATTACCAAACAAGCACATATAGCATCAGGATGCCACTATTCTGCCACTTTATCATGCACAAATCAATATTATGAAACCAATCAAAGTAAATAATCTATCATGCAAAACCACCAAATTACCTCAATCGCAGAACCAATCATCTGAATGAGACGGTCAAAGACACTAGTTCGTTCAGCTTCAAAAGATTTCCAGTGCAAAAGACATTTATAGATTGTGAAAGCTGCAACAGGTTTGCCTTGACTGAAGCCCACATCTTTCATTACACATTCCATGAGGGAATCAACATCCTCCTACAGGAATAGTATGATTATTTCAATCTAGTAAACTGAAACTTAAAAAAACTATAAGTGATTGAGATTTCAATTTCTTACATGCTGACGATCCGTAGGGGGTCTCCTTGGTTTGTTATCAGGAGTTTCATAACCTTTTCTTGGAGTGTGCTGTGTATCCTGCAGAAACCAATGTTCGTGTGAACAGCAATGATCTGATACTGAAGATAATAAAAGTAGAAAAAATTTGGAAGAAAATAAAAAAAGAAGTCTGAGAATAGTACATTAGTTCTGATTGCTTCATTAACATGGTGCCCATTTTCCAATACCTGCACATAGGTTATAAGGAAATAGCCTCAGATTGAGAAACGATATACTAAAGATTGAATTTTCCTGACAAGAATTAACCTTGGTTGAGTCCAATGGATGTTCTGACACTCCTTTAGAAGTGTTTAACAAAGTTTGCTGCCGAAGAATTTTGTTCTCAGATTCCATGTCAGAAATTTTTTCTTCAAGCCTAAAGGTCAGGAAGAAAGATAATTATGCAGCAAAGCTAAGTATGAAAAATGAGGATAAAGAAACAATGCTACAAAAAACATTAGCCAGCAAGAAGATATAATTACAAAAGAAATAGCAAGAATAATAACCTGAACCAAAAGAAGATTAAGAAACTAACCTATGCATACTGGTCTTCAACTTAATAATTATAGATTCTGCCTCCATAGCTTGCTTCAACCTCTCCACACTAAGTTTGTTTGTCTCTTCATATTTCTTCTCCGTTTCAACTATTTTTGTTTCCAGAGAGCTTACCAAGGCCTGCAGACCAGAATATGAAACAATGAAACAAATATCTCAGCTTTAGGTGATTTCCACATGTTCAGCATTTAACATTAACAGAATAAATCCCTAAAATTTTGACAGCTTGCCTTGAGTTTTTCATTTTCAACACGGAGCTTATCCATCATTTCATGGTCAATGACAGGAACCTCCTGTATTGCAGGCATTTTCTCAGCAGCCAGTTTTGCAGCTTCCCTTTCCTTCAATAGCATGTTTTTAGCTTCTTTGAACTGATCCTGAAGCTCTCGTAGGGCTGTTTGCAATTTTGTGTTCTCTTGTGTTTTTGCTGCTTCTAAGTCGGTCTACAGAAAAAGAAAACATTTGCATGGATAAGGAAAGGGTAAGAGTATATATGGATGGACCCTCTCAATAAATTGACTGGAAAAGTATGTGCCTTGAATGAAGCCTATTTGCAAACTGGAAGGGAGAAAAAAGAAAAAAAAAAAAAGAAAAAAGGACAACTTACTCTCATTCGTTTCTCTAGATCTAATCTCCATTTCAATTCTTCAACTTGCTTCTCTAGTTTATTCTTGGCAGCTTGCAGAGCACCAGTTTCTCTTGCAGCCTGTGTTTTAAGAAAGTCATAAAGGGTAAGTTCATTCACCTCAACAAAATTAACCTTGGATTGAAAATTTGAGAAGATTTGGACATCTTAGTAATTGGAAACATAATGACACATAGTTTTATCAACATGTTGAAGGGGATGGGGAGAGAGAGAGAGACCATCTTCAATTTCTTCAGTTCTTTCCGAGCAACTTTGCCTCTCCAGGCACATTGCGTGATGAGTGCAGCTTTCTGTAGCTTAATATAGGCCGAACGGGCCAAGAATCCTCGGCAATGACTCTGCAGTCATTCAAGTCAGTCATCAAAAATTTCTATTTAAAAAGAAAATAATTATCTAAACCAAAAATAAAATAAAAAAGTATTTGACTTGATCTTGTTCTGATGATTTTTAAGAGCTAAAGGTACCTGGATGACAATGGCAGCCTTTGTCTTTCGTCTAAAACGAAGATCATTCCTAGCAGCCATCCCCCGCATTCCTGTCTGAATTAAAACAGCAGAGGAGGAAAGTTCTTTGTATGCTTTCCTAGCAAGATACATTCGGAGATCTTTCTGAATCCTGAGACAAGATGCTTCTCTCCGCATGCTTTCATAAATATGCCTAGCAAGTTCTCCTGAAATTAGATAAATAATTCATTACCAACGTAAGAATTTAAGAGGCATTCAGTGCTTCTGACAAAATAGAAACATATCCAACAAAATCAATTACCTCTACACACAGATTGCATAAGTAAAGCTGACCGGCGCAATAATATGAAATTCTTTTTAGCTATATAAGAACGAATTTTCCTCTGGATAATGCTAGCCGATCTTCCTAACACTTCAGTCCTCCTTGTGTCGAGCTCTGCCATCTGACCAGCCCTCAAAAACACTTTTGTTTTGCCAATCTACGAAGACAAACTGCATTCAGGATGGATCTACCTAATCTAATATTGAGGAAGCATGAGAGCTTGTCAAAGAATGGTTGAGCAAAAATAACAAACTAAAGATCTTAATGGACAGAACACCGGGTATTAAGTGAAGAAGAGCTTACTGGAGCCTACGACACATTTCTGGGAAAATTAAGAGATGAAGACGGGGAAAGCAGGGAAGCAAAATAGGGAATCAATCACACCTTTCAGAAAGCGAAAAACAAAGTGACTACCATAGAAGAACGTAAAATGACCACATGTCGACTAGATTGGTTTATCATTGAACTAGACCCTTGTAGATAATTCCAGCAAATGTAACATTTTATATTACAAAGTAAAGAAAATCATCACCTGGTATCCTTCAAGTCCCACTTTCTCCAAAAGTTTCTTGCAAGCAGCAACCTCATCCGTACTATCATAAACCCAATCAAAGTGAAGATGCCAATAGCACTGATTATTAAGGGATGAAGGATGTACTTAAGGTAATAATACCTTCCATCTAAAACCTCAGGAGCAAGGATGCCGAAACGATCTACAAATTCAATGAAGGGTCTTTTGGTAGGATACCCAGCACAACTTATCCTAATTGCTTCCATGACACCCTGCATAAACACACAACTGCAGTTAGCGAACTTCTAAGATGCAACCACACAAGAAACTGATAATAAAATTGATAAATAAATGTTACCCCACAGCGCAGCTGTTGCAGAACATTGTGGTTCTCAAATATAGCTGGCTTAAGAAGGTTATTTGGCTTTACACAGCGAATATAATGAGGTTCAGTGGAACTCAGAGTTTCAAGCAGAGCTTGCAATTGTTGCTGCAAAGATGTATTACATGAAAATGGCGTATCTCAGCATAAAAACTATAAATGCTAAAGCCACATGTAATTAATGATACAAGCAAGTTCATACCTTAAACCTTGACCCAATAGAAGAAAATTTTGACTGTTTGGAGGACTCCTCCTTTGATAGTGGAAATAAACCAGCAACAAATGAACATTTGGAAGCACCCAAAAGTGCCTGATGTTCAGCAACAACATAATCCTTGTTTTTGTCCAGAAACAACTCGGTTTGATAAGTCACCTGGGACATATAATTTACTTGTAATACAGCATTTGAAATAGTTCCATTATGCAACTACTGGCAGATCTGCTTTTAAATGTAAAGATTGTACAAAGGAAAACAAAATTGAAACTTACATCCCCAGCATAATGAGATATCGTGAAGTCAGACCGGGCTAATTTGGGCTTGCTGAAGCGTTTGTGGTTCTTGAAAGTTTGGTACAACTTTTGTGCAAATGTTTCATGCGTTGAACGTGGAAACATGCTACAGGTTTCAAAGAAATAGCAATACACAGCAACAACCATCAACCAGAATCATCACTAGCAGTAAATGTGACAGAGAGTATTAATAGTGTTCTTCATAGGACCAGAAACTTACCAAGCTTCATCAAGAAGTGCTATGATGCCACCTGGCTTCTGAACAATTTCAAAAAAGACAATCATATTAGATTGACTAGTTTAAGGGGGAGTGAGGAGCCTATGAAAAAATGCATAAGCAATAACAATATTATGATTGCTAGCCCATGGAAGATAATCAAGATTCAAGGAAAATAAATACTAATAGAGAAATCTCCAACTCAACTCCCCAAATATAATCTGTACTCTTGTTTAGATAATCACAGTCCTCGTATGATAATAGTTGCACAGAATAAGACGCATGCACGAATAGATGAATGGATATAGTCCCTCGTGAAGCAAGTAAATGATAACTGAAAACTAAGAGTGTGGTTATAAATGTAGCACAGGCAACTGAACCTTTTCAATTAGATCTAAAACATCTTGATTGTCGATGAACTCAATATAGCTCCAATTTATTTCTTCTTTTGTGTACTCCTCTTGCTCCATTTTAAAAACATGCTGAAAAATAACATATTAAGTAAATCCACTGACAAATACAGGTAAATTCTTAAGGCATCAGCAGAAAGATAGGAATATGCAAGACTAAATACCTGATTAAAGTGCTGCTGGAGCTTCTCATTGGTCAAGTTTATGCAAAACTGTTCAAAACTGCAGAAGTACAACATTGAAATTAAACTGCTGTACTAAGGAAAGTAGCTGCACTCAATCACATCAATATCCAGTGAAATACTTTGGTAAGGCAGCAAAGTGAATGAAAAAGACTGCCAATGCCAGGTTCAGTGTTGCAAGAAGAGCTAGGTTCAGCAATCAGTGTTTGAATTCAGAATATCAAATGCCGTTAAAACAAAAATCAAATGCAGGGTGCAGGCCACCCTATTTAACTACATGAGAGAAGGGAGAAATCTAGCAAACTGAAAAGGAGTTAAAACGTGGATTGAACTCAGAAAAAGCTTACACAAACAACTTAGAGGGGGGAAAAAAAGAAGAAGCAAAACTCTGTTATATTTGGCTAGTGGGAATACCTGTGGCCAACTGACTAAAACAGAACAGATCATGTCAACAATGAAGACACAGCGTACCAGTTAAGCACCTGTTAGTCTTGAAACTCTCAAAGCCATAGATATCCAGCACCCCTATCAAACTTTTTGAATTAGGATCTTGACCAATAGAACTATTAATCTTCTCCACTAGCCTGTAAAAAATGGTGAATGAACATTTAACATGATTTCCAATAAGATCTGAATAAGAAGTCGATGCATATCTTTGACATAGAGGTGATGCTTACCAGTCAAACAACCTCGAATAGACAATTTTCGCCAGAGCGTCTCTACTGGAAGTAGCAGCCTCTGGATCCAACTCTTTGGTGATGGTTTCGTCACGAGTCACAATTACACGTTTACATAGGGAATCCTCTAAAGCTTTTGCATCACACCTGCAAAATGCTGAAATTTTTCAAAAAAGCAGTATTCCTGTTTCATAAAGCAATAATGAACAATAAGAAAACAGTTATATTCAGTTGATCCATGTCATAAGAAAATCATTTACATGAAAAGCTCTGCGGCGGTTCGTAAATGAAACCATGACTTTTCATCTTTAGGCATGGATGAGTCAGTTTCTTTCCCTTTCATAAATTCAATGTTCCCAAGATGAAGGATTGCAGCGATAACTCGAAATATTGCATCCTGAAAATTTAGAAATCAAAAGCGAATTAAGAATGGGCATTAGACGGTTCTTCATGCTAAAGCACACTTGAGTTGATACCTGTTCCTCAGAACTTATTCCCACGGTATCCATCGCCTTCCTTGTGGCCTTATATTCTTTGGCATCATCAATCCCAGCAAGTTCTAAGCAATTTGACTGGTTCAAATAGTGAAAAGTTCTAGGATTTCCCAACTTGTATTTTTGAATATCCTAAAAATACAAAGGAAGAAAACAGGATCATAATTCAAAAACAATTGAGGTACAAGAGAATATCAGCAGAATATATCTGCATGAATTATCAACATAATTAGATAAAGTGAAGCCTAGTCGTTATCGAACTAATATTTTCGCTCAATACCATGCAGATGGTACATAATCTACCCAATGATCATCTAAAAACAAAGCTTCCCCATATTTTGGAATCAAATAATCTAGTTACCTCCAGGGGTGCAGCACAAAGCATGTAGAAACAATGGTAGTTTCTCTCAGGATCAGACACTTGACAAACGCGAGACCTTTCAAGCAAGTAAGTTCTGATGGCAGCCCCCGAGATCCTACCCTTTTGATCAAACTGAAGTTCGACAAACTTACCAAAACGACTACAATTATCATTGCGTGTAAATCAGTTACATGGATACATAACATAAAGTTTTCAGAATGCGAAGCACAGCGATCATCTAAGTTATGTCTAGAAAGTTTTAGTACCTTGAATTGTTATTTCTCACTGTTTTTGCATTACCAAAGGCTTCAAGAACAGGATTTGACTGCAACAATGAATAACAGAGTATAAAGCAAGCCATAATCCAGTCATGAGATAATATACTCAGATACCAACACCAGAATAGTAACCACCAATGATGCTTCTAACTCTCTATAAAGAAATTATTACCTCAAGAACCTGTTGTTCCACACTCCTTCCGTCAGCTTCAGCCCGTCCTCCCATGTATGCAAGATATTGCATAAGCAATTTTGTGCTTTCTGTTTTACCTGCCCCACTCTCACCACTAACCAAAATTGATTGACTTATTCCATCATTGATCATAAGCCTGTGTCCATAAAACAGTCTCCTTCATAAGCAGCATTTACATATAAACCAAAAGCAATCAAACCAAGAGCAATACATGCCTATATGCAGCATCCGCAACAGCGAATGGGTGTGGGCTCAGCTCACCAAATGCTGCTCCTTTATATTGTGCCATCATGTGACCATCATAGAGATGAGGCAATCTTTGAAAAGGATTCACAGCAATCAATATATTTCCAGTGTAAGTCTGCAGAAGAGTGAAAAGAATGGCAGACAAAATTTACTGATGAGATATGATTGAGGGGAAGAAGAGTTTCATATGATGAACTAATAAAACTGAACTTACGTATATCTCATTGATATCATATCTAGATTTCAGATTATGTAGAACACCAGGTTCATGCAAATATGCCAGCTTTGTCATATCATCCACCCCACAAGGTGGGGCTTCAGCATCTTTGGGATAGACATTGGATGACTTGACCACAACCTGTAGATACAATTAACAGAAAAACAGTTTTCTTGGCTTACTTGTAGAAATGTAATATAATCAGAAAAAAGGTGTCCTGCAAACTAAATGAGCATGGGGAGTAAGGGTAACTGAGAACTCATGAATAAGCAATTTCAGAATATATAATTATCAATAGTATTATATAAAGCACCAGAATCATATAATAACGACCTTTGCTCTTTTTAAGTAGGTTGATGATATTGACTCTTACTTTAGTTTTCACTTTTTATCAATCATTCTCTCTAATCTCTTCACTATTCTACTTTTCTGCTTCTCTTTTACTTTCTCTATATATTTTCTCTCTAATTTCTTTCTCCCAAGTCTCCACTATTTCAATAATTTTCAACTATCTTATTTATTTGTCTATGTTTTTATCATTTGATTTCAATCTAATTTAAGTTATTTTGCTTTCACTTATCATTAATTTAATAAATCAGTAACAAAATTATATCCATATAAAAAATCTAATAAATATTTATGATTTTGACCACATAAATTGGATTAGATAGATGTCTTTCTTAATTTTGCTATGCAAGCATGCAACAGTGTGCAACAAGTGTGTCTGATTGCTAGAATAAATTAAGTTGTGCTTGCAAGTTGTGTGTCTTGTGACGAGGAAACTAACCGTCTTCCCTGATGTACAATGGACCTTGATGTCTTCACCATTGACTGCTACAACTTCACCATCTATCCAGGCCACATCAGAATCCTCCACCCAAACAAGAGACCCAACTCCTAAAGCCACAGAAGCAACCTATACAAATTTAACAAGGTTGAGCTCAAAAAATGAGTTGATAAAACCAATATTTCACATTTCACCCATGGATGTCAACGTTGAACTTCAAGATATGCTGTCTCCAGGCACATTTAAACTAAAATTACAAGTTGCATGTAGCATAAAAATGTCAGTATCAAATGGATATGACTGCATAAGTAACTCAATTTATTTAAATTTTAGTAGTATTATCATGTTTACATAGAGGCCCATCCATGAACTTAAAATTTCAGACAACAGTTGCATTTACATATGCAAAGATAACAACATCAACGATATATAGGTGCATGCTTGTGACTGAGTAGCTAAATTTCAGTCGACAGTGAAATTACTCAGAGGCGGACAGTGGAAAGTGTCAAAACAGTATTTCAAGATCAACTCCAATCCAAAAATTAAAAGTCAAACATTCAAGGCAGGGACAACAGATGATCAGAATCATTCATTCAAACAGCCTAGTTAAATCAATCTGAGCAATGCCGAATTACTACAGAAAAATAATAACACAAAAATAAATAAATAACTAGTACAAACAAAAAAAAAAAGGAGCAAATCATGATTAAATAAGCAAAATATCAATCCACACACATTCCAGAAAACAACACGACTTCGTCAAAGAATCATACTCATGCCACAATCACTTCAACAACAGCGCCAAAGCAAAACAATAACAACCGATAAATCATAAAATTCACTTACCATTTCGCAGATCAGAAACTCCACTTCCGCCCCGATCAGACTACCACTCCTCAATATACAAAATCAAACCAAATAATCACAGTCCTCAACAAAACCAGTAAGCAGATCAATCCCCCGATTCCTCCACTTCAAATGGAATAAAACAATCAAATATCCAGATCAATCCAATCAAAAAAGAAAAAAACTAAAAAATCTTTCTATTCTATACACAAAATCTGCCGAATCCTCTCACTTATACACACACAATAAAATCAATCATTCATCATAAAAACAACAAGCTACAACGCCGCCAGCAGCATGAATCAACTTCGTATATTCCACCAGTCCCGATTTTTCAACGAACAGTGGAAAAATCGGAGAGAGGTTTCAACAAAGAAGTAAGAACAGTAATTAATATCGGAAGAAAATGAGGAGAATTAACGTGGTTAAACACTTAAACCCCTTTTCTATTCCTATTGTACGCTTAAGTAAACGGATACTTTTTATTTGCCCTTTTGACGAAATCTTTTTCCATCTGTGCCGCGCTGTTCGGGATTTGGTCTTCCTTTTGTATTACAAATTGGCCAAAATTAATTAACAGCAGTTAAAAGTCCATTAATCGTGGTGAATTCCGTTAATGCCCTTTCCAGGTTCGATTAATTGCAATTCGGGATAGCTGACAGGTCAGCAACGCGGATAATTTGTTTTTGTGGGACCTACCTTTTGGAAAAAGCGCGGTTAGTCGTGTGAACACGCGCTGGCGCCTCCAAAAACATGGCATTTTCTTGCAATAATGAGTAAGATGTATGTAATTAACTGATTAATTAATTAATAAAATGTAATTAACATATTAATCCAAGTATTACGATCTATATTTCTATAACTCAAGTAAATATTTACCGTATTTTGTTTTACTTATCAAATATTGCATATTATATAACAAATTTAAGAAAACATTATATATATATTATATTGTGTTCATACCATTATCATAATTGTGTTGTATATCTCACAATTTGCACTTGTTTTTCGTTTATAAACAAATTTAGCTTATCTCATTCATTTTTAAGTAACTATTTATGATTTGATTTAATTATAATTTTGTACTAAGGTTTAAGTAACTTTTTTTTTTTTGTGCAAGGTTTAAGTAACTATTTATTGATGAGATAGCCATGTTATAATTTTCCTTTTAAAATCACCGCCAAAACAGACGGAACACACATTTAAGAGTTAGTGGATCTCCTTTAGCCTATGTATTCCAAAAGTTGGGCACAATATTAAAAACCGAAAGCCCATCTCTGAAAAGAATCATAATGTTCATACTACCTCTTTTTTGAACTTGTCTGTATAAAGATAATTGTTCTCCGGCTATCTTTAATAAGATTGAAAATTCACAAAAAAAAATTTAAAGAGTATCAATATTGGTTCTCCATCTATCTCCAATAAGACTCAAACCCATATTTTATCTGTTCACATATACGGTGCTTACCACTTAAATCATATGTTCGTCTTGAAGTTCGTAACGTATTTATTCATAAGTACAGATATTTATCACTAAATCATCTACTTGTCTCTAATCACATCGCGTATACTACCTCAGTCCTCCGGTATTAGAAACAATGGAAACAGTACTCGTGGAATTATTTTGTAATCACCTGAAACCTGAGGGGCAATAGATCAAATTTCCCAATTGCTGTATGCAAAAGCCAAGCATTAAAGTCCCTATACAAGCCCATAACAGCAAAGGTACAAAATTAAAATGTAATTCATCTTTCAACATGGACTTCTTTCGCCCCCATAAAGCTTTACCTTATTATTCGAAAAAAGCAACATGGACTTTTTCAGCTGAAAGCCCCATAGTTTCCAACATTGCCAACAAATTAAGGTTGTCCTGAATAGTTGATACTTAATAGGAGAAAGATTAAGGCAAGAACTGCAACAGGTATATCAATATATCAGTCCAGAAAAACCCTGTCATAAACACTGTAAGGAAAAGACCAAGTTGATAGCCAGATGTTGTTTTCATGTCAGCAACTACATAAGTACTTTGGCCATCACTTGGGATCCCTACAGTAAAAAAGAAGCCAGGCGAGGATCAGTGCGGTATGGAAGTCCGGTTCTGGCTCCCAATGCTCTACAGCCGATGCCAGCCTAAGAGTTGAAAAGTATCGTGTGAGGGGATTTTTTCGCATTAGTCGGAAATTGTCTCAAATTAGTAGATTAGTTATGATAAAAACCGTTTGAACACCATAAGGGAGTTAAAACTAACCACTTGAGAGGCAAAAGGCAACATCTTTTCTGGAGGCATGTTGGCACAAAGAGCTACAAAGGTAAAAGCCAACGGTTAGTGTAATTAGAGCCTCAATCGAAAAGAAATACTTTAGGAAAAACGAAAATCCCTTTCTGGTGTTTGGACTCTCATGTTTCCTTCTCGTCTGCCCGCCCCCCAGGGTGGTGCGGGTTGAAAAGAAATGAAGATATAATATGAGCTAAGACCGATGGGGAATTAGAGTGTTCGGGTAGAGATTAAATAAATGCTTCTCATATTTTCCATAAAGATTGGGACCAAGTCTAATATTATTGTTCAACTAACCATAGAGGACTGCTCCAATAAATGAATCACCAGCACCAGTAGTATCAACAAGTTCTGAGGGTGGAATCTTCTCAGCTGTTCCTAAATGCAGCTTGCCGCCCACTGTTCCTATCCCTTTCGCTTTCAATTTCACCTCATTCTAAGAGATAAAATTGCACATGGAACAAAAAGAATCAGTAAATGGGTGTCAAATTATGAATCTTTATCGAACATGTAACTTCTTAAGTAGAAGGAAAGAGAATATTTAGCTGTAAGGTGAGAAAGCAATTTTAGGTGATTGAGATGAATGGTGACACCAGATTTAGGTATTTCTGGCCTACTGCATCATTTACGATCATATATCAACTGAAATGCTTAACAAGAAGATCGGATTTTGAAGGGAAATTACCAATGAAATACATGTTGGCAGGGTTGAGTTACTATCCCTTTCATGCTTTAGTTTTGCCAATAAATCATCCACATCCACTTCTTCAGACAGACCATTTTCTGCACACAATCAAATGCAAAATACAAAATATACGGGAAAAAGCTTGAGAGATACCAAATTTCCCTTGTGAATCTAACTATATAATTAACACCTAAGTTTTGACAGAATAAAGCTATATATTTACATACCACTTGACCTCTCCAGCATCACACAGCCATCTTCACCTAATGTAACCACTACAAATTTGATATTTGGCAATTTTAGAAGCATGGAAACAAGTGCAGTTGGGACGGAAGGAGCGCCTGTCCATGCCTGTTAGAAAAAGAAAAGAGAAAAGCCTATTTATGCTCTACTATAAGGTAGTAAAACATTTTTCAGCATGCCAATTCAAAATATAATATTTCAGATCCTCTAAATGGAACACAATTTACTAGACGGCGTTTCTGGAATATCTCATAAGAGCAGTAAACATGCCTGTGGAAATTTTGCTGAGCATATGGCATAGGATGACAATTTGAGGAGGTCATCTAACCCTTCTCGTTCTCTTTCTGCATCAATTAAAATAGGGATACCCCTGCGAGTTGCCTGCACTGAAAAACCAAGACGTTTTTTGTATACTTTCAAGACAGAAAATGTCGGCTTCTAAGCAATTCAGATGATTTTAAAAATAGGTCCAGTGATCACCTCCTGAGCCACAATTAAGGCAGTATCATACAGCCTTCCATCAAAATAAACTAGTGTTGCTCCATCCAATGCTGCTAACAAATTTGATTCGGTTAACTCATCTGGTATCATGGGAGGATATCCAGGAGTATGGATACAAGTTCTAGTTTTCCTGGAAGAACGAAGAACAATAATCTTGAACTTCTATATTCCTAAGAAATATGAAATCGTCTTCACCGTCCATGTTCATTATCCAAGCAACAATGAAGAAACACTCACGTTTGGTCATCAACAATAATATAGGTGAATGGTGAGTTGCCCCCTTCGGACACCTGATGACAAAACAAATGCATCAAGCAACTCCATGAAATTGATAGAGGAGAAGTGTTAACCAATACAAGCTTAAAAATAGCAATTGCGAGTTCCAGGATTTCAGGCATCCCAAATCAAAACCTTACCACAACAAATGACGAATCAACTCCATCAGACTCTAGCTCCTCCAATATTCCTTTACCTTGAGGATCATCAGCAACCTAGTCAACAAAATAAATGACTCACTCAAATTGTCCATTAAGAATCTGAACCTCCAAAACCTAGTTGATGAGCAACCACAGAAATGGACAGAGACCTTCGAAATGAGCCTAGATTTCAGACCCAAACGAGCTGCACAAGTCAATGCATTCCCTGCATTTCCACCTCCTTGAAGCTGTCCCCAAAATACAGACACAGCAAATTACAGTTATCATCTAATGACAATCATACCCAAATTAACGAGTTCATACAATTTATCAGACGAACGATTTGATGACTGAAAAAACAAAAGCCGTTTCTACATCTCCTGTCTTCGATGATAAATTGATAACACATGTCTGAGACTCATTAAACTTCACGTTCAAACTTGAACGCATGCCTTCCATCAAACTAATTATCATTACACTCAGATAATTACTTCTAAAATAAAAGGGGAAACAATTATGAAACGGCATTACTAAGCTAGCGTTTAGCTAAACCAAGAGCTTTATTACAGTAGAAATAAAAGAACAGTAAGTTCTGATTCACAACGAGAAAGATACAATACTAGTACAAACACTAAATTTAACTACTAACTAAATAACATTACCTTGGAGCTGGTGCTCCTAATCTTATCATCAGGATTCGGATAAGAAGCCACCCCCGCCAAATAGTCCACCGTCACCGATCCGCAACCTAACTGCACCAATCAAGCACGACTATCTTCATCATTTACCAAAACAAACACAAAATCATCACGAGCAGCCTCAGAGAAAACACAGAAATTACAACGACGCGATTATCGGGGAGAGGAGGCAGGGCATCAGACGACATTCTAACCCTGCAACAAAACAAAAGCAACATTAACACGACACACACCTTCGGGAAGCCGTCTGATCGGAGACAGAGGTGGGAAAATGGAGAAGAAGGTGTTCGAGAAAATACCTAAGAGTAAATGAAGAATGGCGCGGGAATGAAAAGGAAAACGCGGGTTTCGGCGGAGCTCGAAGTGAGTGGAGCATCATCGTGGCCGCCATTGAAGCATGTGCACAGCACATTGGATGGGAAATAGAAAAATATGAGGAAGACAGAGCAGTTGGTTTTTTATCGCTGTCTTTTTGCGGTAATAACAATAACCAATATTATAAATAAGAGGAGTAATATTACGACTATTTATTCAAATATTCTCCTATTTTGAGTTAGAATAACAAAAACGAATATTTTACATTTATTATATGATTAGGAAAAATTTTTAATTAATTAAATAATAAATATATTAACTTATTATTATAATTAAGGACAGTTTGAAATAACTCCTCATCAATTTGGAATATTTTTACTTTATCCCCCATAAAATTATACAACATAGTAGGATATAAATACGACATTAGAACGTTTTAGTATTACATTTTGTGAAAATTATACAACATATTTTGAGAGGTATTTTAAGTATTACATTATGTGAAAATCATACGATATTTGTCAAAATGGAGAATTAAGTAAAAATATACTGTCCAATTGGAGATTTATCCCACATTACCCATACAATTAATTAAAGGGATTTTCTATGAATAGTACCTAAAAGTTGAAAAAATTCCCTTTAACTCCCCATTTTTAAAAAAGTTCTCATTTGCTCCCTAGATGACAGGCCAAATTCCCTTTAACTCCCCATGGTGCAAATACATCACTTGAGCATTTAAGTACGTGATTTCGGGGTTCGGGTACACGATTCTTGAATTTTTATACAACCTTTCAAAAAAACGGGGAGTAAATAGGAACTTTAATTTTCATCTGGGGAGTTCAGAGGAACTTTTTTGAAAGTGGGGAGTAAAGAGGAATTTGAGTTCTCATATGAGGATTTTTCGGAAATTTCCCATTAATTAAATTTAATTAAATCAAATTTGAATTATAATTTTCAAAAATAAAGCAAGATAAAATGATATGGGCCGGTCCACATGGGATTTCCCTCATAGTCGACCCACAATGAATCCAGCAACCTGCAGCCACTATACCACAAAGACCATTGGAAAAACCAAATTATTGGAATATACAAGTATACAACATGGGTAAATCCAAACTACACATTGTTCGTATTTTACGAAACTTTAAGGTTTAACAAAATTAGAACCCAGCACACCCCGACATTATCCCCTTCTTTGAACAGTTAAAATATCGCCAATTTCAAACGGCATTAAACAGGCGAAGACTCAACTAGAAAAACCACTTATACCAATATCATGGTCCTCCAGCTCTATACTGTACATCTCAAAACACACACACACACACACACATTAAAAAGAAGGAATAGACTTACAGACGCTGCGCTCGAGTCTGACATATACGCCAAACAGTTCAGAATATGCCACGTCTTCAATTCATCTTACAGGAAGAAAGTTATAAAAACACAAAAGCGTGGCTTAATCTGAACAGTTTGGTCCATACGTGGGACCCAACACCGAGTCCAGTCGAGAATATTCCCTAAAACGAAGCTTCATGGCCACGTGTTGCTAGAAGCCCACTGTGTTCGCTCGTGCTCCCCTGCAACCTATGATGAGCAAGGTTACTCCGTATCGTCCTCAATGGACCAGACCTGTTCCCATGCCTTATAGGCAAGGCAACACCAAACGTCGAAAACGGTCTGTTTTCCATCTCATCAAGGGGGCCCAAACTGTACTCCATTGTAATGAATGATGAAGCTTGTCCAAAACGGGGGGGTGGCCCCTCCGGCATTCCACCAGCTGCTGTCTGAATGGGCGAAATCGCCCCTGAAATCCGAGTCCCTTGCTGAGGACTCTTCTCTCTGGCTGTAAGCATCGTCCCCACATGTCCCGTCCGTGTCGTTGTATATGAGCTTGAGGGCCTGCACAACTTCTCCCATGAAGGGTCTGTGAGTTACCTCTGGGTGAACACACATGGAGGCGATGGCAGCAACTTTTGCCATGTCATCAAAATTGTAGGTGCCGGCTAGAGTGGGGTCCACTAGCTGCTCTACACCTTCTCGGCTAGTGAGTAACGGTCGGGCCCACGTCACAAGGTTTTCTTGACCGGGAGATTGGGACATGTCAACGGGTTTCCTACCAGAGAGGAGCTCTAGTAGTACGACACCGTAGCTGTAGACATCACTTTTGACGAGTAGATGTCCTGTCATTGCATATTCAGGAGCAACATACCTGAAATATATTATTTTAGTGGAAAGTTTGTATGGTATAACCAAATGCCCTTACCATTACACTGTTTGGTTTCTAGAATTTTGCAGCGAAAGGAAGTGCTAAGGAAAAGAAACGAAAAAGAAATCCAAAATGCTCAAACTTGTTTGATTGTTGAGAATAAGATGAGGAAAATGATTCCATTAAATTGAGTGGAGATGGTGTAAATAGGATAGGAGTAAAATGAGTGATGAATTAGAATAAAAACGATTTGAGTGATGGATTAGAATAAAAATGAGTTGTTCAAATGTACATATAAGTTTTCCTTGTTTTCTCTCCCTAAAAGATGAGAAATGAAATTTTCCTTTTTAACAAGAAAGTTCTCCCTCAAATTTCCTTTATTTTCTTTTCCTTCTTATTTCCTTTAGCAACCAAACACCAAGTACACTGTTCCTCATCATTTTCTTTTCTTTTGGTAGAATCAGTTCTATGTAAAGGATTTTGTTTTGGTGAACAATTTTGGCAAAAAGGAACATACCCAAAAGTTCCCATAACCCGGGTAGAGATGTGATGACTTCCCTCTGTTGCTTCCCTAGCCAAACCAAAATCCGACACCTTGGGGCTAAAGTCATCTTCGAGTAAAACATTACTGGCTTTGAAGTCCCGATGAATAACATGAGGATTAGAATCTTCATGAAGATAAGCCAAGCCTCTTGCCGCACCAAGAGCTATCTTCAACCGTGAATCCCAATCAAGGGGCCCCTTACTCCTGTCAGGACCTACAACATTACCGACTAGATTGAGCCACAAGAAGGGGACCATATCTTGCTATTCTTATTTGTCTGGGTATTAATAGGACAAAGAAAAGAAGTCTTGTTTATTCTTTACTAAATTCTGATGAATAAAAGATTTTATATATGAAATCAAAGAAAATTTATATACCATGTAAATGGGACTCAACACTGCCATTTCGAACAAGCTCATAGACCAAGCAGCGCGTGCGTCCTTCAATGCATATACCAACTAATTTCACAAGGTTGCGATGATGTAAGCGGCTTAGCATCTCAATTTCAGCAATGAATTCACGGTCTCCACTATGATTGTCCTTTGTCAGTAATTTCACAGCTACCTCTGTTCCATTTTCCATGATCCCATGATAAACACGTCCGAATCCTCCTTCACCCAAAACCTTTTCTGGACTGAATTTTACTGTGGCTTTCTCAAGCTCTGCGAGGGAAAATGTTTTAACAGAAAGAAAAGAAGCAGGCATGGCAAAAACAAGAGAAGCTGATGTTGAGCTGGCTGGGCTACTTGATAGCATTGAACCTATTCCTGCAATACAAATTGGCAAAACTAAATAAATACAAATCAAGAATAATAAAGAAAAATGTTGAGCACATCTAAATCTCAACTCAGCTATACAACAATGCTGGTAAATTACATTCTTGGCAAAACTAAATAAATACAAATCAAGAATAATAAAGAAAAATGTTGAGCACATCTAAATCTCAACTCAGCTATACAACAATGCTGGTAAATTACATTCTTGGACACACAGCACCAGCATGAAAGAAAATTTACCAAAACAGCTTCTTTCCTATATATGTACTAGCATAGATTGTCTAGCATGAATCCTGTTGTCTAATACTTCAAAATAACGAAAAACAAGTTTCAGTAATTTCAGGTGAACACTGGTTGTAAAGCTTCGGCTGCAAATTTCTTATGTAGCCTTTTCGTTCTTCCATTATTCTAAAACCTTGGCTGCACACATTTTGCACACTTTAAACCACAACTAGTGATAGAGGGCTTACCCGATCTTTTGTTTGTAGATGGTGTGAAAGCTGGACCAACAGCATTGGATGGTGTGGCAGCCTTCCTGCTGTTTAACAGAACTGCAATTGCAGCAAAACAGACCACCACGAGCACAAATGCTGACAAAACAATGACAAAGATTATTCCAGGGTTCAATTTCTGATTTTTGTCTACAAAATCTGCAGTAATTGGGTTTTGGTGATTTCCAGTGCTCCCTGAAGGACCCTCACCAGATAATATTCCGGATGGATGTGAAGCTGGGAGGCCTGTATGAAGTATCTCAGTATTTAAAATGGAAAGTATACCTTACAACAAAACAAACATAAGCACTTTCTTATGCAGAAATCTTTCATAAGTTAGGGTAGCAGTTGTATTATCAAACTTCTCCCCCAATGGAACTAAATTAATATCAACAACTGTTCTATCCTGATTTTGATCATCAGCACTGGCACCAATTATGGTTACTTGACTTTGTTTTAGATAAGTGCCAGCAGCAACCTCAATCTCTAGCTCGTTGACCTCTGGGAAGATAGCATAGACAGATATCCCTAAGAGAAGTCTTACTCTCATGGGAAACACACAAGCACAGGGTGAACCAAATGGAGCAGATGTGAGTAGCTCCAAGCAAGTTTGGCCACAACCTCTCAGAGTCACTAATCAAATGCCTCTCGATATACAAATAAGGGATACAGTTGACAACAAAAGAAAAGGAAAATAAAGGGAAGATAATATATTTGCATATGGTATAATGGAAGCACTGCAAAGGTCGGATGTGATACCAGTTTCTTGAATGCTGGATCCTAACTAATGAGGTATCAGATTATAATTTGGCCATAACTCAAAACCAACTAAAAGAGTGATCCACAATTAGAAAGAATGAGACATGAAGCAAGATGAACATCATCTGAAACATGTCATCCATGTTACAACCAAATTTTTGTGCTTAAAATAAGGAAACAGTATTGAGAATTCTTTGCTGAAGCATAATTCTCTATCTTATCATTTCCATGCTAGAGCCACATTCAGAATATTCTCTCAACATTTTGTGTGATTTCTGGCGAATTACCAAATCCAAACACTGGCAGAAAGGTCAAGTTCTCATGCGTAACATATCTGGAAAGACAGTGAGTCTTTACCTACGAAGTATTAGGTATAAAAGAGAACTCTTGTTATACAGTCTCTTCACCATACTCTGGGAATGAAAGATTTGGCCCCTCTGAGGCCACACAGCAGAAAGTTGTTTTGTACACTCTTAGAATGTCAAAGGTAAAGAGTGCCAATTGCCGGTTTGGTTAGATGTGTGGGATACAACAATTTGTCTCAATGAATGTCAGAGACCAGAGGGGAGGGAACAAGGACATCACTTGCTAAAAGATTACCTGGAGTAGCAGAAGGAGAAGGTGAAACTGCATGTCTTCTGGTTCGGTGGCGATGGTGGCGATGTCTACTTGAGTTACTACCAGTAGCACCTAAAACAGAGATTGGCATTAGGAAAATTCTGAAACTTCATGAATAAGAGTTAAATAGGATAAGCAATTTTATTACTCTGCCGTGCAGGAGATGGAGCCGGTGCAGCTGATAAATAATTAGAATGCCACTTTTGAACAGCAATAAATGGATTGTACTGACTGATGTTAAGCTCACTGCAATTGGTAATAAAGCATCTCTGGATCAGTAATATTCCTAAGTAGTAGCAAAAGAAGGCACGGCATGATAAATGATATATACAGAATCATAGGGTATGAAATCAAGCATATCCAAGTATTTACTTCGTTCTACTATAAAAAAGAGAGAAAATGATACTTCGAGGGGAAAAAAGTAGCAATATGCATGTAGATTTCATTGCATAGCAAGAGCATTTAATAAATTACCATGTTCTAGAGAACCCATCCTTGTAAATGATGGTAGGGTCGGCAGCTGAGATGGAGATAAATAAATTGGCTGTGAAGGGTTCCCTGCACATCACAAAAATAAATTTAACAGAGTTAAAAACATTCAACAACAATATAAGATCATAAGACAAGCAATAAGTGACTTAAATAGCATAAAGCAGGTTGCGAACTATCATTTTTCAAGTTCATGAGTGTGAGGCTTGTTAATTTAATATAGGCAAGTTAATATGCAAGCAAGAGAAACCGTTTGTCATGCTAGCAAGCCATGCACATTTCCATATGTCCAAGTACCAACTGGAAATTAACATTTGAAAGTAGTATATAAACTCAGATTCCTCTGTTCTCAGAAAACATGTTTTCACAAATATACGAATCAATTAATATGCCATGATAGATAAAGTAGTGAGATCAATGGTAACTGGCATACACTATTTTTCTTGCTTTGATGATTCTAGAATAATAAACACCAGATTATCAGGCATCAAATCAATTACCAATCGCAAATTTACTTTTAGCAAACAATTCTCTCTGCCATACTCCTTCAGAATGTTAATCTGATTCAATGAAACGGAAAATGATGTTGCATATAAGCGCTGAATAGCTAAACATTTATTTCAAAATGAGTAAAACACTACAAAAACAAGAAATCCATCAGTATTACACAGAATATAAAGCAAACATCAATAACTTTCCGGAATCCGGATTCCCCTTGCTTCTCCTGCCCATATTTCTCAATATTAAGCGAATTCCACAAAAGAGGAGACAGGAAATGACGAGAATACCGTAATTAGCAGGAAGTAGAGCGAGCAAATGAAGAATAATAAAATGAAGCATCTTCTCTCTCCACAATGCAATTCACAAACATCGTTCTCAAACCACAATATCACGGTCAATCACAGTCCAAAACTGCCTAGGGTTCCAGTGAACCTCTCCCCGCCGACAAACTGCATTCACTTCCCCCCAGAAATTCAAACTTCGCATTTCGATTACAACACACCAAACACGCTAATTACTCCTTTAAACCACAACAGAACCAAAATTTAGCTCAAAAACAGCAATGCAGATAGCTCAAGCGAACAATTGACAGACCCAAGGAGTTCGGCAGTGTTCTGGAGCAAACTTTCCAGCAGCAGATAATCAAGTAGCGCGAATTACGAAATTAGGAAGAATGCAATCAGTTGATCATCAGAGAGCAAAGCCAAGATAGAGAACAAAATGAAGATCTTGAGCTGAGAGAGAGCGGAGGAGTGAGGCGCAAAAAGAGAGGGAAGAGAAAAAATGATGAGGACTGAGGAGGTTTTAATGGCGGCGGAGCCACCAACCGACTGATTCATGCGCGTGTGGTGTACGGACCAATCACAAAATTTTGTCCAAATATGACAAATTCTGTAATATCCGTTTCTTTTGGTGCAATAGTAAAATATATATTATATTCTGGGACAAATTGATAATTCATAATTATAATCCCGTGGGGCGAGAGAGAATATATTATAGTCTACCCCTACACAAAAACACATCGTGAAGGCGAAAAAGGTAAATACGAGTTTCATTTGCAAAAAGTTGTCGGAACCCGGGAAAAAGCTGCAACTCTTTTTCCTCCTCCTTCCTTCGTTAATCGTTATCCCTATGTTTTAAAACCCGGATCGGACGTTGAACCGAAGCCCTTACTGGTTACTGGTTTTACTGGTTCGATCGATCGAACCACCGATCAAATCGGTGTGACGTCATAATTAAATAATATTTATATTAATTATATAAATATATAATAAGATATATTAATTATATAATTATTAACTAAAAATAATAAAGTAAGTTAGATAATATTAAACTACTCATTAATTTTCAAATAACATCTCTAATAATAAACTTTCTAATTATAAATCTACAAATATATAGATAAATATGACTAAATAGAAAAATAATCAATATCAACCAAATTAATAATATAGAAAAAAAATTGATTTAACAAATAACATATTTTTATTTTGAAAAAAAAAAAAAACACATCACATACATTTATGTTTTTATAAATATATATTATAATAAATAAAATATTTCATATTATCTTACCCATGTTTAAATTTAAATTTTATAATATATTATAATATTTATAATCATAATTAATATATTTTTAGGACTTGTGTGTTTCATGCGTATTATTAATTTGTTTTTTCAAATTGATATCAACAATTCTATTGGCCAAGTGGTTTCCAAATCTTCCCATAAGATGGAGGTGGTGGGTTCGACTCCCACAAACCCCCATTTGAAAAGGCTTTTTACAATTTAAAAAAAAAAAAAAAAAAAAAAAAAAAAACTGGGCTAACCGGCCCGTGAAACGGTCCGGGCCGGTTTTTTAACCGGTTTGCCCCGGTCAGTACTGGTCCATTTAAGGACTGGTTTTGAGGGGCTGCCCGGACCGGATGAGCGGCCGGTCACCGGTTGAACCGGTTCGATTATTTACTGCGCCTGAATTCTGCGCTACTTGGACTCTGCAACGAAGCCGATTTCTCTCTCTCTCTCTCTCTCTCTCACACACATTGACGGTGACAGGTTTGTTTCTCTCTCTTGCGAACTAGTCATTTCGTATTCAGTAGAGCAGAACTCTCGCATGCTATAGTAAGAGGAGACGGCCGGCGGCGTTGGCTGTGCTGGTGGCTCCGTCGTCCGCCGGTGGCCGTCTTGTTCTCTCTCTTTTCTATTATGGTTAAAAAAATTTAGCTGATAACCTGTAAGTCTTACTACTCGCAGAAGGTTATTCTTGCTGCTGACAAAGGAGGAGGACTCCGCCATTCCCTAGGTTCTTCCATTATATGTATTCTGTTTTTTATACCCGCTGTGTGGCTCCTTCCCTTTGCTTGCATTGCATTTGCATGTCCTGTTTGTTTGGGGCTTTTCATGAATTATGATTGCTTTTGTTGTATTATCGTATATTCATGGTGAATACTTGTCAAGTTTCCAGTAATTGGATGCTAATCACAATATTAATTGTTCTCTTAAGTAAAGAAATGACCAATACTAAACATAACCATGTTTTGATGATTAGCTTGAAGCATTTTTAAGGTAAAAATATGGGCCAATTTTCTTCTATTATTTGGTCAAAGTGCTGATGATTTCCATGTTATTTTAATTTTATAATGTGTTGTGCCACATCATTGAAAGATCCCAATGTCTTGTTCACTGTGAAAATAAAACTACAGAGGACATTTCTGGTTAGGAAATTATTGCAAGCCAAAATAGTGTTTCTTCAATTAAGATTATAAGAGTTGTAGGATTGCTAGAGACTCCTCACAATATCTTTTAGAACTTCTAATTAATTATGAAGTCTTGATTATCACACTTGGCCTAATAGAAGTTAGCTTATGTACCTTCTTTTGTTTTGGTGGTTTCGAAATGCTCTCTAACCTCAGCGATCCACCTTCCCTCGAGCCTTTCTTTTATGGATAAATTATATTTACCCTCTGTATTAGGTTTCAACCACAGGCCACAATGCTCTTGTCCCAAGAATAATTTCTTTTACTTCCAGTTTCCTTGTCCCTAATTTTTGATAGGGTGATAGCCTGCAATATGCAATGTTTCCTGTGGTGATCTACAATGCAATAAAAGATGTATTATATAAGAAGAACATCAGTTGATATAATGAATAAAATATTGTATGGTGCGTAAGAAGATCCCCACGCCTCTCAGAACACATTTAGCGTATACCACCGTGAGCATAATTGGGGTAGTCCAAATCCCTCATCATGACTCTCAAATGTAAGAATTGTTTTGTCATCTTTTATCACCTCAACTTCCATGCCCTCACAATAAAAGAACAAAATATGGTTAGAAACACTACTCAAAGCCTCTGCAAAATTATATTTGTTACACATTTCAGCCACTACCGCATTTCAGCCGCGTCCACAAGACGCCTCCATACTCCACCAGTCCTTCTCTCGACGTGGACTACTATCGTCACTCCAGTTGCCACCATCGGACTCCTCAACACCACTTCCACGCACGACCAAATCTCGACCTCTTTCTTTTCTTCAGATCCAGGGTAAAACTTTCAGCTTTCTTTTTCCTTTCCAACTTGATTCCGAAATTGTGCTGAAATTTTGTGTATGAATGTATATTGACTGAAATTTATTGCTTCAACTGTGTGTATATATATGTAATTGGTTCTCGCTTTTACAACTGATTGGTTGTTGTATTTATTGGAATTTCTGTTGGTTTTATGCTGTGAAAGTATGTCTAAGATTCGTTGTATTTGATTCTCGTTTTTGTATAGAGAACAAACAATTTTGTGCTAATTAAGAAGTAAGAATGCTATTGATTTACGGAAATGTTTTGTTTGTTATGCTTGATAGAATCACCGAAAATCTGCGTTTATGTTGTAAATTGCTGAATCTTAATTTCAGAAGGAATCATTGCACAATTAGTTGTTGAATCATGAGTTCTAGACTTGTAGCTATACTCAATCCAGATTAATGCATTGGAATGTTGATTCTTGATTTCAAATTTATTCATACGTTAACTTTTCTGTTAATTGAAATATTTATTTAGTAATTTGTGTTGTCAATATGTGTTTTAGATAATTCTGTACATTGGTAAGTTAGTCTAAGTTGAAATAGAATTCTACATTGTTGTCTAATTATATTGTGTCTTGATGTCTACCTTGAATTTTTTCCATAGAGTTTGTTTTACACTTTAACTGTTGTAACTTGTAGTAACGTGCTAACTACTTTGTTTTATGATGTTATTAGAACTATCAACATTATGCCTTCTTCTAAGCTTGCTATTGTAAATGCTTTGCTTGAGCTTTAGCGTGTGAAAAGGAAAAGAATTTCATGAATCTGTTACTTAATTGCTTTTGTACAAGAGATATTTTGGTATAATTTGAGGATTTAGACAGATCCAAAGCATGTTAGCAAATCAATTATATGAAGTTTTAAGCATGATTTCGTTTTAAAACAAAGCATGACGTTTTGCTTGATTTTGATGGCTCTTGATGGATTAAATCATGTACTATTGATTGTGTGTTTAATTTTAAGGGTTAGGGAATGTTATAGGTATGTTTTTGCATGCGTTTTGATAGTTTTGGCTGAGTTCTTGCATGCTTAGAGTTAAGGAATGCATAGCACAAAACATGACAACATGTATGCAGCGACTTCAGACGCAAATTCTGAGTTCATACGAGATCGGTTTTCAAAACTGTTTTAACTCTATAATCCTAGTATATCAAGGTTTATGTTTGCCAAATTTTATGTTCATCTGAGTCTGTTTGATACCCGAGAAAAATTCAAAACGATACAGCTTTTCACTGTTTCTGATCTGCATTAACAGCGTCAGCAGAGGGGGAAAACCTTCGAATTTTGTAAAACAGTTTTACAGCAATATTCCTGCATGTATTGAGAGCATGTCTGTAAAATTTCAGCTTAATTCGACTTCGTTTGATATGGTAAAAATATTTCTCTTTGATATTTTGGAAAGTATAACCTACCTGAGTATTATTATACCAAACAGCGATAATACTGGCATGTAATCAGTGCAACCCTCGTAATATGATCACAATATGATTTTCATCTGTTATTGCTGAACAGATGGCAGGGGGCAGAAAAGGGAAATGTGTGATTGGGTCGTCAACCGACCAAAGTATGGCCTCACAAACTGATATTCCAAATCAAGGACCACGAGATCGTTCCTCTACACCTCATCCCCACATTTCATCATCTCGGAGGAAGATCCTGAGATTGCCAATCACTGTAAAAGGAAATACGTAAGTTTATAAAGTAGTTGCATGCTTCTTTTCATGTTATTATTAGCTATACACATTTGATTTATTTATTAGTTTAATGTAGGCTTATACAGGGTGAGTGTATCCCTGAAATTCGTGAGATAATCGAAGCAACTTTTGATGCTCATCCAGATAGTTGTTGGCCAACTTGGAAAGCGATTCCAATACAAACTAGAGGGATGATGTTTGATGAATTCGCGGTAAGATATGTTTTATCTATGTAATCAACTTATATAATATTTCCAAATAAAAAAGTTCATTAATTATTTCTTACACAATTACAGAAAAAGTTTTCTTGGGCTGTTGATCAAAAACTATTAATTCGGCGTTCATTCAATGCACGGGCAGCTTGTATTCTTTCCAGCTTTTTTGGACGAGTCCTGTGGTGCCTCACGTGCGGGGTGCTACATCCTTAAGTGGTATCAGAGCCCGGTTGCAAAACCGGTGTTCTCGAGTCGTGTTTGAGTCAGTTAGGTCGTACGGCATAGGAACAACTTGGCAACGTGTGCATTGCATTGAAGTTTCATGGTTAAATTGTTATTAATTTTTTGAAATTTCTTGATATATGTGATCTACTTTCAATTTCGTTGCTTCAGGTGTCGCAATTACATTTTATCTGTTTTGATTGATCTGAATATGTGTCATAAGCATATGTTAACCCACATGCATCTATATTAGAGTGGAATCTTTGGTTATAGGTTGTTGACATGTTAATAAAACTATTACCAACTTCCACAACGAGTTCCTTTTTACCAAACTAATGAAGAGATTATGGAATTAAGGGATTGAAAGTCGGTGCAGAATTTTCAAGGTTATCAACCTAGAGCTATATTTCATTACCTAACATCGTGATAGAAGGCGGGGAGAGTTTGTGCGTGAGAGTACCCGGCCGGGTACTCCTGCTGCAGAAACCTTCTGCATCACTTTACCCGGCCGGGGAAAGTGACGTTGGGAAATTGCCCGGGCGGGAGTCCGAATCTCAAGATCACAGCCAGAATGGATCGGCAATACTCATTGGGAGCACCTGTGTGCAGAATGGGATACCGAAGAATTCAAGAAAGAAAGCAGGATTAATAAAGCCAATAGGCAAAAACGGACGGAAAAAACTTTGTCGTCTCGTGAAAAAGATTCAGCAAACGTTCAAGGCGAGAACAATCAGGTAAATTTTGTGACTTTTTTTTACTACATTTGTACTAAATGCTTCTAATTCACGTTCTGATTCTTCAAATGCAGACTCTTCGCATTTCTGAACTCGAAAAGAATTTAGAGGAGGCTTTGGCCACCAAGGACAGAGAACTGCAGCAACTTAGAGAAGAGAACCGACAAACAGCTGCAATTTTGAAGGAGGTTAAGGAGAAGCACGAGGAAGAATTGCAGCAGCTTAGAAAGGAGAAGCACAAGGAAGAATTGCAGCAGCTTAGAGACGAGAACCGACAAACAGCTGCAATTTTGAAGGAGGTTAAGGAGAAGCACAAGGAAGAATTGCAGCAGCTTGCAATTTTGAAGGAGGTTAAAGAGAAGCACAAGGAAGAATTGCAGCAGCTTAGAGACGAGAACAGACAAACAGCTGCAATTTTGAAGGAGGTTAAGGAGAAGCACAAGGAAGAATTGCACAAGGAAGAATTGCAGCAGCTTAGAGACGAGAACAGACAAACAGCTGCAATTTTGAAGGAGGTTAAGGAGAAGTACAAGGAAGAATTGCAGCAGCTTAGAGACGAGAACAGACAAACAACTGCAATTTTGAAGGAGAAGCTCGAGGAAGCAGGTGCTATCTTGAAAAAGGTTAAATAGATAACAATGGAGGGGAGTGAAGCTTATTCGAGCTTGAGCTTATGTTTAATAGTTAAGAGAGCATTGTGATCTTATTCTAGAAATAGTTTGAAGTTGTGAAAGCGGGAAGAAAGTTCACTAATCCTTGTTTAGTGTCGATGCTATTCTAGAATTTTTGAAAAAAATAGAATTAGCAAATTTGGTTTTGAGTTTCTGCACAGTTATCTTACAATTCAGTTTGGTTTCTAATATTTTGTCAAACATCCCCTTGACCGAAATGAAAACTAATAAAGATTATCTGCTCCAATTTCATTTATGTGATTATGTGAGTATGGCTTCTCTTGCATGACAAATTTACAAAGAAAAAATGAATAAGATATAAGAGATAATATTATTTACTAAATCAATCGATCAAAATAAAAGAGGACCTACCCAGACAAAGGTGTATTCTTAACCATGTGAAAAAAGAGACGTCTTGAATTGAGGTATTAAAATTTTCTATTAATCGGAATAATTGAGTTTTTGTTACCATGAAAATAAACACTTTGAAGGGTGATAACTGATAACTAACCATATAGGATGAATTGCCATTATTATAGAAATGAACTTTTGCAATTTAGGGTTTTATTTTATTAAATAAGTTAGGTGAAATGACAAAAATTTCTCCTAACAAATCCTAAGGTGCCTAACATATGCTATAATAGTGATAATTTAAATTAAAGATTGACTAGTATGTACAAGGATTTACGATTTTCTGTTTATTTGGGCTCGGTCGAGTTCATGTCGGACTTTTTCTGCAAATAGTGAAGACATTAATGAAGTTGTATTCTATGGCAATGGAGACGGTCGCACAAGGTATACTTGCCAGAAGAAGGGATGGGAGAGAGATTAGTAATGGAGTCGAAAAATGGAACTAAATCAGCCGCACAAATGTATGTGAATCCAAGGAATGACAACAGTCCTCAAATCTAAAAGATAAACCCAAAATAATTACACAAAATGAGCTAATGCCTTGCAGTATACTCGTACAATGAGTGGGAGATGCTGAGCACTCTGATAAGTAAGATCGATCGGGCTACAGAGATTGCGAACGGGATCAAGGCTTGAATGCAGAAAATGCCACAACGGAGTTGTGTCCACCAAATCCAAATGAATTCAAAATGGCTGCATATGATAAATGAACGAGCAAATTAAGATGGGTGGTAGGAAGTGCAGAAACGAATTGAAACAAGATGATTATTCTTTAGCATTCTAGTTTAAGACCGCTAAAATGATACGCGGAAGTTAAATTCTGAAGCATCTTACCAACATTGACTTCATGCTGCTGCTTTTGGTTTGCAACAGTGTCAAAATCAACAGAAGGCTATCGATTCTGCATTAGAAAGTATAATTAGTGGCCTATAATCATCATAAGCATTGTTTCAAGCAAGAAATAATTTGAACTTGCAAATTGATTTATTGTGGGGTGAAGCCATCCCGTGGTAATGGCTTTAACTGTTGCAATAGCTTCCAAGCCACCAGCTGCACCTAGGCAGTGTCCTATCATTGACTGAAAAAACACAAATTGTAATAAGCCAATCATCACCATCATGACATGCTCGAGTAAAAAACAGCAGTGTGAGTGTGTGTGTGGTGGTCTTGTTTTTCTTCTCTCTTTCCCTTCTTTTTCGTGCCTTGTAAATGAGACACATGTGCACCACCGCACATACACAATATCACACAGTTTAGGCTTCAGTTGGGGTCATACCTTAGTTGCATTAATGAAGTTCTTTGAGAGTTGATCAATGCTTTGACCAATCTCCTGTGGCTGCTGGATTGACTTGAGTTGTCTTTTGATTTATTTCAGCTGCTCACCTTGATCTTCAACTTTTTCGTAGATTTCTACTAAAAGTTGAATTAGTAGATTGTTTTGCTTTACTGTTGTGAGTATGCCTGATGTTGCTCCTAGTTGCTCCTTTTGCGCAAATCCTACTGCTGGTGGATTAAGACCTCAACTGCTTGTAATGCTTCTCTATATGGTTGACTGGTTTGTGTGATTATCCAACTTCTACTCATTTAGGAACATAAATTTCTACTAACTTTGTATGTAACATCCCGCTCGTCCGATTTATGAGGTACGCCACGTTTCAACCCTTTTATGTGTTTAATTATGTGATTTTATATTTTTCGTGGCCCTATTTTGAGCTCTTTTAGAGTTTAGGGGCCCTTTGTACTTTTCTCTTTTAGGGGTTTTCCGATCACTTCTCGTTCGGTCGAGATTTTGACCTTTTTGACCCCTTCAACGCGTCCGGGGCGGCAAAACGAGTCCGTAGACTCTAAGTTTGCCCAATTCGGATGTCGTTAGCTCGTTCGTTTGATCGTTTTTGCGTACGAGGACCCGAGATATATACTCGGATTTCCTTATTTTGCGTGCCAAATCAGATCAGTCTTCCTGCATCGTCTTCTCCCGCGATCGACACTATTCACACACAGTGAAGGTGTGATTTCACACACATGCCCGTTCTCCCTCGTTTCTCGACGGAATTCGACGAACCATTAGTCGAAATTCATCAGCTCGAAGAGCCCGTCACAACCGTACCAAGATCGTGGCCAACCGATGACCCACGGCGGCGCAACGGCGGCTTGAAAGTGGCGGGTGGCGCCACCACTTCGTCGCCGACGATCCTGCGACTTTCGCCGGCCAACCACCACCTTACCCTACGTTTTTTACCCTTCCCGTTCCATTTCCGACCTCAGATCGAGCAACCGGGGGCTGTAGATGGTGGAATCGGCGTGGCGCGGTGGCAGTCCTTCGGCGGCGGCGTAGGGCCCTTTTCCGGCCGGTTTTGGTGGTGGAGCCTTTACAAAAGTTGCTTAGAATGACGGAAACTAGCGGATGGCGCTGGCCCCGACTCGAGAACCGGCCGGCGGCGGCGAACCGATGGCGAACCGGGGCTGGACCGGTGGTCCGGTTTTTCGATGATTTTTTCGGGGTTTGGCTATGGGGATTTCGTAGGGCTCGTTATGGGCTTTTGAACGGTATGTCCGGATTTTATTTTCGTTTAGCGGTTTGTGTTTAATTTCAGTTTTCGTACTAGGATTTTAGTTCGGTTTTTCGTCAACGAAATCCGGTGTGCTTGGTATTTTCTGAAATTGGTTGAGGGCTTTTGTCAAGCAGGCCGAGACGTACGTTTCTGTCCTTTCGGGGAATTTTCCGACCACCGGAGGTGGTGGTCCGGCGGCTGTGCATGGCGGTCCGGCGGGTTCCGGAGGCGGCGTTCCGACGCCCTTCGTACAGCGAGTTCCTTTCGTCGTGGTGAGTCCAACACCACTTTCCGTTCGTCAATCGGATGTCCGGTTGATTTGTTGTGAATTTATTTGTGTATTGTGATTATTTGAAATTAATTGTTTTAATTGCTAATTGCTTGATTGGTCGATCGAATTGTATTTCAATGTGTACGAAATCATGTATTAAATGAATTATGAAATGTATTGATGCTTTGATTTGCAATTTGAATTTCGATATGCCGAATTTGAGCTATTTGTCTAACTTGAAGGGGTGTATGTGTAATTTCCCTAAACCTATAAATTGTATGACTTCAATTAATTAATATTTGTCGATTGAATTGAAATTTATTATACGATATAAGAATTTGTTATGTAATTTATGATTTTTGCAAGAATTGAATAGTTAAATAGCTTAGTTGGAATTTGGTATGTGCTAGATGAATTGATATGAAATAATATGACTTGATTGAGCTATATAATGTTTTCTTTTACATGTAATTGATATGAATTTGAATTCTGCTTATGTGATTGCATCCTCTAAGTGCTTGAGCATTTCCGTGGGTCTATGTGGTTCATTCATGTGTCTAAGTCTTGTTCCGGTGTTCAGTTTGTCCAGGTACACCCGGGGTGGTGTTTTATCGGCCGTGTTGATTCCGGGGTGGATCAAACGTCTTGTCTTCGGTCTCTTCGGTGTAAGGTGAGGTTAGGATATAGTTATTCCTTAATAAAATGTGCTCGGTTTTAATGCATGTAATTTAATAAAGCCTTATATGTATGTAAATAGGTGTGGGATACGTATTTGTTTGGTACGTCAAAGATTTGCAAATATGTTAAGCAATGTACAAGCCTATGTATGCTTGTTTTGGTTTGATTTGCTATGTTTTGCCACGTGAAGCTATGCTTCTAACCGTATACTTCTCATGAGCCAAGTTTGGCAAGGACCGAGTTTGATTGAAACGGAAAGTGGTATGTATATATGTATAAGTTCAGTCTGTCTGTCTCTGTTGTAGCGGGTTATGATATGATTTGTATGTTGGGCCCCGGAGCTATGGGTAAGGAACCCACGGGACGGTATAGGGCCGTCGAGGTTCGGCCTGTGCATAGTCTCCATCCGGAGTATCCCGCGCGACCTCGGGAGCTAGGGAAGGCGTGATATTCCGATGCCTTCGGTGTACCAGCCGGGGAGGACACGTCGGGGTTAGCTACCCCGCGTGAGTTTGTTATATGGATGGTTTGGGCGTATACACCCTTCCATCACCGGAGTTGAGGATGATATGTTATGATATATATGTAAGTTTTCTGCTTTGTTTCTGATATGATATGTTCTGAGGAGTTTGGGAGTGTTTGAGCTCGTACCCGCCCAGTTCTCTATTATATATTTGTTCGGTTAAAAATTGAGCGTTTTATAAGTTACAGTGTTTTGATTAAAGTTGTTCAATTATCCTATATGTATATATCACGGGAAAATGCTTTGGTATGAAAAACCTGTCCCTGAGTTCATGGACATTATGACTTTTGTATCTGCTTTGCTCTCCTATATATATAGTGTGCGTGTGTTAACCCCTCACACAGTCGAGTTAAGACTGACTCCTCCCCTCTTTTGTTTAGTTTGCAGGTTTTGCTTGGGGTTCGTGCTAGGCGGAGTATGTCAGTCAGTTGGAGTCTGTTTTCGAGTCTTTGTTTCGTTTTAGGTTGTCTTACATCTGCATTTCAGTACTTATGATTTTTGTATAAATTATGTATATGTTGAATTTGAATCATGATACAGATTGATATGAATATTTCGGAACAGGTTAGGACAGGTTTGCTCTGTTTAGTTGAACCCGTTGGATTTATGATTATTGTTTGATTCGGGATTAGGTATTTATGCTAGTTGAACCCGTCAACTGCTTTTTGAATGTTTGATTTTTTTTGCATGGCTTACTTTCCTGCTTCCGCATGCTTGTAGCTTGGTTTTGTTTGTTCAGGGTCTAAGTTCCGCCTAGCTTAGGTGTGAGTTTGTCAGTCTCCCGTTCGCCACTGTTTGGCCCGTGTACGGATCCTCTATTTCGTACGTGGATCGGACTTTGGTGCGGGGGATGTGGTGACCCACCATGCGGGTGCTACCCTTACACCCAAAGAGGCCTCTTCCTTGGCAGGCACCCCTTAAGTGGTGGTTTAAATCTTGTCGGGAGGAACAAAACCTGGCCAGTTTCCGCTGCGCAGGACAATATCTGAGGGTGGTTTGGGGCTATACCCTTACACCCAAAGAGGCCTTTTGGGCGCACTGGGTTATACCAGTGGCTCGAAACGTAAAACCGTGAGGCGCTTGGGGTCTACCCTTGGCCAAAACGGACAATATCGAACGGCGGGTCTTTGGGCTGTTACAACGGGCATGTGTGTGAAATCACACCTTCACTGTGTTTGAATAGTATCGATCGCGGGAGAAGACGATGCAGGAAGGCTGATCTGATTTTGGCACGCAAAACAAGGAAATCCGAGTATATATCTCGGGTCCTCGTACGCAAAAACGATCAAACGAACGAGCTAACGACATCCGAATTGGGCAAACTTAGAGTCTACGGACTCGTTTCGCCGCCCCGGACGCGTTGAAGGGGTCAAATAGGTTAAAATCTCGACCGAACGAGAAGTGACAGAAAAACCCCTAAAAGAGAAAAGTACAAAGGGGCCCCCCTAAACTCTAAAAGAGTTCAAAATAGGGCCACGAAAAATATAAAATCACATAATTAAAATTGGTTAATTTGCTTTTGTTAAGTAAACCCTATATGTATACAGTATATATATCACGGGAAATGATTTAGTGTGCAAAAACTATCCCCGCGTTCATGAACATTATGAGTTTGATACTTGCTTTGCTCTTATATATATAGGGTGAGTGTGTTAACCCCTCACTCAGTCGAGTTAAGACTGACCCCTCCCCTTTTACTTTTAGTTTGCAGGCTTTGCTTGGAGTTCGGGCTAGGCGGAGTGTGTCTGTCCTTTGGAGTCTGGTTCTCGAGTCTATGTCTAGTAGGTTGTCTTGCATTCGCATTTCTTTAATTCGGCTTATGTATAAAGTATGTTTGAATATGATATCCAGAATTTAATTATGAATTGATATATATGTAACAGCCCAGAACCACCTTCCTGTGAATATTGTCCGCTTTGGGTGGGAACCGGATTAGACCACCCTCACGGCTTTGTTCCTGCGCCCACTGTAGAACACAGCCGTATCGCAGAACGCGTCCACAGGGTGAGGTATCCATCTCCCCTTATAAGGGGAGACTTTGTTCTCCTCACTTCCGATGTGGGATATTACATCCACCCCCCCATAAGGGCCCAGCGTCCTCGCGGGCACACCGGCGGGCCCCGACTCTGATACCATATGTAACAGCTCAGAACCACCTTCCTGTGAATATTGTCCGCTTTGGGTGGGAACCGGATTAGACCACCCTCACGGCTTTGTTCCTGCGCCCACTGTAGAACACAGTCGTAGCGCAGAACGCGTCCACAGGGTGAGGTATCCATCTCCCCTTATAAGGGGAGACTTTATTCTCCTCACTTCCGATGTGGGACATTACATTGTAAGGCCTTCCCCCCCCCCCCCCCCCCCCTTTTTTTTTTTTTTTACTCCACTCATGGATTTGGTTCTTTCAGAGATCTCTTTTGTTGGGTAAGGATTCGAGCTTTTCATGAAATTAAATTACCGGTTTATAAAACAGACTTAAAGTATTCTAGATCTGCTATTCTCTCTTTTATCATACCAGTTTTGGATGGATTTTTCAAATCTATGTGTCATAATATTTTGAAATAGAGTTTCATTTGCTTTAGAAAATACATCAAATTTTGAAAGACTCACCTACCTACTTCGTTGCCTTCCTAGGTCTTACACTACTCTTTCAGGCTTTTGCCTTTTTAAATTGATTTCTCTTCCTTTTCAAATAAAACTTTTCTCAAAATATAATTTCAAATAGAAATTTTTATTATTTTTTTTTTTAGTATCCCTCAACTGGTATAGTAAGAGTAGATAAACAGATCTATAAATAAAACTTAGAAAGCGATGTTTAAAATAAACAAACACACCTTTATTAGAACAAACTCTGATAACAGGGGAGATAGGGGAAGTGGTGGCGGTGGATCGGGAATTTCTACAAGGCTACACCTATCGAAATTCCTTACAATATCAGAGTACAAAAAGTTTTATGAATTTTGATTTTTCAGGTTCTGAATGATCTTTAACTCATAACTTCGCACCTAATATAGGAGAAAAAGGAATCTTAATAATGCACCGGGTACGCTTTTATGGGCCCCATCGCATGCATTATTTTTCTCCTTTTATGCGTACCTATGGTCACTCAAACAACCCGTGACCGACAAGGTAAGGTGGCGGACTGGCCACGACTTACAAACGACACCAGGGATAATATTCCCTATGGGCCACAGGCGACCGACAAGAAGTGGTACGCAGACCACAAATAACTAGCTTCTTCTGCTTTATTGAAAGCTGGTGACAGCTGTGAATAAAATCACACCGTCCAAATAAACACACCTATTATTGTCCCTTTCTTTTATAGTGGTGGGGACCTTCCTGCTTCGTCATGGCTGACGATCAGTTTTCTTGGGCTTCCGTAATTTGGGCTGGACTCTCTATCAATTTCAATTGGGCTGTTAGATCTTTTACCCACATAAGCATAGAGTCCAGTTTTGGATCGTTCCAAATCTCCTCGAAGCCTTTGTAGCTGGTCTTTACTGGGCTTGAATGGCCATGTGTTTCCTGTCTCAAATTTTTCTTCCCATTCTGTAACATGTTGCAAGGCTTCAATTGCATTGATAAATTCCATCGTTAACATAGCATAATCATGCGCTACCCGACCTAACAAATGCAACCACTGAACTTCCAATACGACTTGGGCCCCATGAACCGGCAGCACAAAGACATCCACAGGGAACTCCTGCCCTTGCATCAATAGGCGAACCCCCACGCATTGTTGTTTACATAACAACGACGCGCCATTCCCCACATATACTCTGAAAGGCGTAACCGAACTGACCGATAAGCTCAACTTTTCCACAAGAGACGGGTGAATAAAGTTGTGCGTACTACCACCGTCAATCAACACTGTCACCACGACGCCCCCGAGCATCCCCGCAAGGCGCAGAGAACGCGGAGTCTGACCAGTGGTGAGACTATGCAAGGTGGAAACATCCGCCGCACACGATCTTCAACTCCATTAGCATTTGCATCTTCAACGTCAATAACATCTATTGGCACCGTATCACTCCCACCCCCATTAAGTCGCACCTTGTCCTCAAGGTGTAAAGTAGGATAAAGACGGCGAATACGACTCGCCGGCTCCCAAGTTGCATCATCCAAAGAGCCATCCGACCATCGAATCAACCACTGTTCTTGCAGAGCCCCATTACGCAACACATTCCGAATTTCATGGACTTCAACCGGCCGGGACGGCACACGACCATCCAACAGATCCTCCGGTAAGGCACACGGCTCCGATACCCCCTTTCCTTCCTTAAACCGACGCAACAAGGAAACATGAAAAACCGGATGTACACGCGATGATTCGGGTAACCTAAGCAGGTAAGCCACCTGACCGACCCTCGCTACTACTTCGTACGGCCCAAAATAACGCCGCGCCAACTTCTGCGAACGATGACGAGCAACAGAATGTTGTCGATACGGTTGGAGCTTCAATAAGACCAACTCCCCGACCTGGAATTCAACCTCACGCCCCTGCCCATCAACATTTGCCTTCATCCGCGCGCGAGCCATTCCCAAGTGCAACTTTAAACGCTGCAACAACTCACTCCTCTCAGCCAACAATTCAGCCACCGCAGGAACGTTGCAATCAGCCGGGCGATACGGCAAGAGATCCGGGGGAGGCCGCCCATAGACCGCCTGAAAAGGGGTCATCCCAATGCTCGAACTATAGCTCGTATTCAACGAATATTCAGCCCACGACAACATCACCGTCCACCTCTGCGGCTTATCATGGCAAAACGCCCGAAGATATTGCTCTAGCACCCTATTCATTACTTCCGTCTGACCATCCGTTTGGGGGTGGAACGCCGAACTCAATTTAAGGGTCGTACCACTTAGAGAATACAACGCAACCCAAAATTTGCTCGTAAAAACCTTATCCCGATCTGAAATAATGGAGATGGAACCCCGTGCAGCTTAACCACAATCTCAGCAAATAAATGAGCTACTCGGTGCGCGTCAAAATCACCCGGAAGAGCGCCAAAATGGGCATACTTTGACAGCCGATCCACCACAACCATAACAGCGGAGAAACCCCGAGACAACGGCAACCCCGTAATGAAATCCATGCTAACATCTTCCCAAATCCGTGCCGGAACCGGCAGGGGTTGCAACAAGCCCGACGGCGGCTGAGTCGACGCCTTAGTAGCTTGACATGTCTTGCACCTAGCAACATGATCACGTACTTCGGCCCGCATGTTAGGCCAATAAAAACTCGCCGCCAACCGCTGGAAAGTCCGATGCACCCCGGCATGCCCGCCCATAGGTGAATCGTGATACTCTGTTAATAACTGTCCTCGCAAAACCGAGCTCTTCCCAACACAAAGCCGATGGCCATAGAACAACAACCCATCGCAGACCGTAAAGGCTGCTGGTAGAGCCCCTTTAAGAAAATCCCGATGCAGCTATTGTAAATCCTCCTGGGACTGATTCTCCCCACGTAATAAGTCCAATATTTCCGGTAACGGCTGAGACACAAGGGCGGTGAGACTACCTAATGCCGCGTCTTCCTCTCGCCGAGAGAGTGCATCTGCCACCACATTTGAACTCCCGGTTTTATACTCAATACGGAAACGAAATCCGAGAACTTCCGAATGTAAAATTGCTGATCCGGAGTCTGAATCACTTGTTGAAATAAGTCCTTCAAACTTCGTTGATCAGTACGAATAACAAATTCTTTACCCAACAAATACTGACGCCATTTCTGCACTGCTTCAACGATCGCATACAGTTCTTTATGATAAGTGGACGCGGCCAGTCGGCGTGGCCCGAATTTCTTACTGAAAAAAGCAACGGGCTGATCGGACTGTAATAGCACGGCCCCGATGCCCGTCCCGGAAGCATCCGTTTCCACCACAAATGTCTCCGCGAAATTAGGGAGACGCAACACAGGCGCCGAGGACATAGCCTCTTTCAAGCCCGCGAATGCCGTAGCAGCCAAGTCGGACCATACAAACCCGTCTTTCTTTAGCAAGTCCGTGAGGGGCGCTGCCAACAGGGAATACTTGTTGATAAACCGTCGGTAATACCCAGTAAGTCCAAGAAAACCCCGTAACTGTTTCACCGTTTTAGGAACAGGCCAATTAACCATAGCTTCGACTTTACTGCCATCCACCTGTAAACATCCCTCCGCAATGATATGGCCTAAATAATCAATAGAAGTCTTCGCAAAGGAACATTTAGATAATTTCACAAAGAACTCATTAGCCTTTAACAGAGACAAAACCACTCCCAAATGTGACACATGATCCGAAATCGAAGAACTATAGACGAGGATGTCATAAAAAAAAAACAATTACAAACTTACGGAGATAAGCGGCAAAAAGGCGGTTCATGCATGCCTGGAAAGTGGAGGGCGCGTTGGTCAACCCAAACGGCATCACCCGAAACTCATAATGGCCCTCATGAGTGCGAAAGGCGGCCTTATACACGTCCCTATCATGCATTCGGATTTGATGGTAGCCTGAGCGCAAATCAAACTTCGTAAAGACCCTGGCAAAACCCAGCTCATCAAATAGGTCATCGGCAGTGGGGATCGGAAAATGGTCAGGCACTGTTACCGCATTCAGGGCGCGGTAATCGACACAAAAACGGTAAGAATTATCCTTTTTTTTCACCAAAAGAACCGGCGAGGAAAATGGGCTCCGGCTTGGTCGAATCAGTCCTTGTTCCAACATATCGCGAACCAAGCGTTCAATCTCTGATTTCTGAAAATGTGGGTAACGGTAAGGGCGGACATTCACCGGAGTGGTCCCTGGAAGTAACCGAATGCGGTGATCACTCCACCGTGCTGGGGGTAGTGCGGTTGGCTCGGCAAACACCCCTGCATATTGTTGTAGAACCCCCACGACGTCACTTGGCAATCCTTTAGGAAAACCGGTTTCTTCCTCCTGACCGTGCAGCGGGTCCATGGTTACTTCATAACAGGCCGCAATCTCTGAAGCTTGCAACAAGCAAAACTGGTGAAGGGAGATTTCTTTCGGCTGTTCAAGGCTGCCCCTGCAAAATAACTGGTTGTCCCTTCCACATAAATTCCATCGTTAACATAGCATAATCATGTGCTACCCGACCTAACAAACGCAACCACTGAACTCCCAATACGACTTGGGCCCCATGAACCGGCAGCACAAAGACATCCACAGGGAACTCCTGCCCTTGCATCAATAGGCGAACCCCCACGCATTGCTGTTTACATAACAACGACGCGCCATTCCCCACATATACTCTGAAAGGCGTAACCGAACTGACCGGTAAGCTCAACTTTTCCACGAGAGACGGGTGAATAAAGTTGTGCGTACTACCACCGTCAATCAACACTGTCACCACGACGCCCCCGAGCATCCCCGCAAGGCGCAGAGAACGCGGAGTCTGACCAGCGACGAGACTATGCAAGGTGGAAACATCCGCCGCCACAACGATCTCATCCTCCTTTACCTCCTCATCAGTGTCGTCTTCGTCCTCGTCACCATAAAGAACCAGGTAACGGCCACAGCGGTGACCCTTCACCCACTTTGCATCGCAATTGTAACACAACCCTTGAGCATCGCGAGCCTGACGCTCCGCCCGAGTCAACCGCCGAATTGGCGGGTTGGGTGCAGATAATCTTGTCGCGGCAGGTGCGATGGGCGGGGTCGGTAATAACGGCGGGATAGGCCCCGACGCCGAGTGTCCAGCAATATTGGTCCCCGCAAGTCTAGGGGTCACGGTAGAGCCACTGAACTGTTGCGGCGTAGATGACGAAAACCAGGCCTTATGCTTGGCCTCCAATTCGCGTGCCAAGGCGAAAGAGGCGGATAGGGAATCCGGCTTCAACAGGAGGATCTCATGCTGTAAGTGCGCTTTTAAACCGGAGTGAAACAAAGACTGGAGATTGGGCTCCGAAACATCAGCGACATTCACCAAAATTTTCTCGAAAGCCATTTGATACTCCAAGACAGACCCTGTCTGCTGCACTTTGGCAAGCATGCCGAAGTAATCGACATAGTTAAGAGGATCGAACCGCAGCTTGAATTTTACGACGAAATCCGCCCACGATTCCAGGAGGTTACTGCGTTGGCGCCAACGAAACCAATCAAGCGCAGGTCCTTCCAACATCAACCCTACCGTGGCTAAACGAGACTCCTCAGGGATGCCGTAAAATACGAAGTACTCGTGAGCCTGAAACAACCAACCCAACGGGTCGGAACCATCACTCTTAGGCATGTCCAAGCGCAATTTGGAAGCGGCGTGGAACGCACAGCCGGTGGTAGAGGTCGCCAGTGCGCGACCTGAGTCCGGCGCGAGCGCAGTACTAGAGGTCGTCAGTGCGCGACCTGAGTCCGGTGGTAGAGCGTTCAATTTCAATTCCATCCGCTGGACCGCTTCATGCAAAGTCTGCAACGCCGCAAGTTGGGAGTCCGACTGCTTTTGAAATTCCTTGAGGTTGGCGGCGTTATCCGCCTTAAACTCGGTGAAGGTAGCGAGGCTTATGGAATCCGCCATTAAAGAATCAATGAAAGCACCAATGTTAAGAATTGATAAGGTGATACGTCAGAGCAGTCTCGAACTCGTAGATAATCCGGCAAAGAACCCGCCGGATGGAGAAGTTGAGGTTGAAGAGAGACTTGAGAGTATTAGGGTTGAAAGGAAATTATATTTCTCAATAATCCACTCACAAAGGTTCCAAACGATATTAAAACTAGTTGCCCATAAACCAGTGACTCCCGAGCAAATAAAAGTACTAAAACCCAAAAGAAGCAATATCCGCAACTAAGCAAAAGAAGGAAACAATAATATCATCCTAAGTCCACTATGATTTTGGTAAGACAAAATCACGTTGCCAGGCTGGTTTGGTGCGCTTTCTCGACGACCGCCGCACACGATCTTCAACTCCATTAGCATTTGCATCTTCAACATCAATAACATCTACTGGCACCGTATCAGTTTGTTCTTTGATGATTCTGTCCACAAAAGAAGCTCATGAGTCAACCAATTATGTTACCAAAATAACAGGACTCAACTCGGAGCAAGAAGCAACCAGAAAGCTGAAACAAGGATACATGGATATCGGAGAAAGCACGTTCCGAATACCATGGACATATTGTCTGGAGATGAAATTTGATGGAATCCACATGATCCTAGGATGCAATTTCACAAGATCAATGAAGGGTGGAATACGGATTGAAGGAGATACAGTTATAATATACAAAAATGTAACTCCAATCCAGACAAGGCAAGAAGTAGAGTTGAGATGTGCAGTAGAAGAAATGGAAGAAATTGAGGAGTACTCGGAGGAATCTTCTATAATCTTGAGAAAACTCCACCCAAAATAGCAGCTGAACTACAACCTTTATTAAAAAGGCTGGAAAAACTTGAATTCATTGGAGAAAATCCACAGGAGCATTGGAGCAAAAATCAAGTTCTCTGCAAAATTGACGTCAAGAATCCTGATATACAAATTCAGGATAAGTTAATAACCAATATTACTCCAGCGTTGAAACAAGAATTTAGGCAACACAAGCATTGCTTAAATTATGAGTAATCAGGAACAGCAGCAGCAGACACAGAACCAATGCCATGATGGTCAATTCCGGAACATCACTTGATGAACAAGGGAATGAAGTAAAGAAGAAGATGAGAATGGTGATTGACTTCAGAACGCTAAATGACAACACGTTTAAAGATCAATATTCCCTTCCTAGAATATCGGAGCTAAAGCAAAGGATTGCAAAAGCAAAAGTTTTCTCAAAAATTGATTTGAAAAGTGGCTTCTATCAAGTGGCAATGTCTGAAGAATCAATACCAAGGACAGTCTACTGATCTTGCTCATATAATATCTTTCTGAGCCTCTATCACAATCTGCCAATCGATTTTGCAGATTTTCGTATTTCTCCTCAAGTCTTATAATCCTTTCTTCTAGGAATTCAATATGCTTGAATATGATTCTCAGCATGAATTTATCCTCTAGATAGAATCGTTATCAAACGTTTGAGCCTGTTGATTCTTCTGACACACAAATTGTGTCATTGGATTGCAATTTCTCTTCCTTCTTGATTTAAGGCTCCTCTTCGCAACAGATCGATAAATTGATCACGTACCCTTTCAAGCCTTTTGATTCTTTTGTGATTCTTACTGAGAATTTGATACATTCACAACGCTTGTATTTGTTGCGTTTTCGGCACTTGCTGATTCCAAAACTGGACTCTATGCCTATGTGGGTAAAAGATCTAACAGCCCAATTGAAATTGATAGAGAATCCAGCCCAAGAAAACTGATCGTCAGCCATGACGAAGCAGGAAGGTCCCTACCACTATAAAAGAAAGGGACAATAATAGGTGTGTTCATTTGGACGGTGTGATTTTATTCACAGCTGTCACCAGCTTTCAATAAAGCAGAAGAAGCTAGTTGTTTGTGGTCTGCGTACCACTTCTTGTCGGCCGCCTGTGGCCCATAGGGAATCTTATCCCTGGTGTCGTTTGTAAGTCGTGGCCAGTCCGCCACCTTATCTTGTCGGTCACGGGTTGTTTGAGTAACCATAGGTACGCATAAAAGGAGAAAAATAATGCATGCGATGGGGCCCATAAAAGCGTACCCGGTGCATTATTAAGATTCATTTTTCGCCTATATTAGGTGCGAAGTTATGAGTTAAAGATCATTCAGAACCTGAAAAATCAAAACTCATAAAACTTTCTGTACTCTGATATCGTAAGGAATTCCGATAGGTGTAGCTAGGTCACCCACTATGGTGGAAGTCGCATGGGCATTAATGTAATTTACCTGAAAAACATGATCAACTCTTAAGATAAATCAAACCCATCGACAAGTTTCTTTTACATATGGAGGTCTCATGTTGCACCACAGCAAAAACAATTTATACAAGTAATACATCTTCAGAACAGGCCCCCTCAGAAATACAAAAGGTAGATTCGTTATTTCCTACTTTCTTTGAGCCGGAAAAGTTCAGTACAAAAAGGATGAAAGAATACCTCCTCAGGGGAAGCACCTGCATCTTCAAGGGCGCTCTGAATACATGAAGAGACACCAAGTCCATCAGCTCTGGGGTCAGTCATGTGATATGCATCACAATTTACTGCGCCTCCCAAATACTCTGCAATTATTGGTGCATCTCGTTTCATTGCATGTTCCAGACTTTCCATGACCTGTTAATAAAGTTGCAGGAGTGTGAGGAACTTCAAATATTTTATTCAGATCTAAATTAAATGTTAGGTGTTAACTAGGAACTTTTAAAGAAACAAGGATATTGTTGTTGATCCAACTTTCTATAAAGTTACAATCTCCAGCAAACGCATCTAAACAAAGAAAAAAAGATCCAACATCCCCTTTTGATCATCCTACAAACTCTGCTTCATCCCATAAGGCACAAGTAAAAGCTAAACTCAATTGTTCATTTACTCAGCCATCAAATCATAATCCCAAACTTTTATAACACAGAAAAATAACAATTATACAATACTTACCAAGACTCCAGCAACCTCACCCATAACAAAGCCATCTCGATCCTTGTCCCAAGGTCTGGAAGCAGTTTTGGGATCATCATTTCTTTGGGACAAATCTCTACATGTAACGAAACCTCCCAATCCAACTGGAATAATCGCAGCTTCAGTTCCACCAGCAATCATCATATCAGCTTCACCTCGTCGGATATGATTCGCAGCCGCATAGAAGCAGTAATTTGAGGTAGCACAAGCAGTTGAAATCGAATAATTTGGCCCCATCAAGCCAAGATCAATTGCCAGCAAGGCAGATCCCATGTTTGTTACAGCATACGGAATGAAAAATGGAGTAATTTTCCTATGACCTTTCTCAATTAAAGCCTGAACACCGTCAGAAAATACAGTCCTGTCCCGACCACAACACCAGCTCGAATCTTGTCAATCTGCAATTACAAACAATCCAAATATACAAATGTCGTGCCTACAGTTTGAAATTCAAAGGAAAAAAAAAAAGAAGTGGATTTACAAATTGGGAGCAAATTTAAGAAAATGAATCAAATTAAAAAACTTCAATTATGAACAAAAGCTAGTCAGCACCGAAGCATGTTGGTATTCAGCAATAATCAAAACACAGAAGTAATTTAGTAAACTTCAATTGGATAATTCAAGCAACGACGGATTGAAATAAATTACTCTCTCCAGCTTCGAATCAACTGAATTGAGCTCTAAAAACCATTAATACCTTATTAAGTTTATCGCCTCCGAGATCCGCGCTCTCAAGCGCCTTTTTCCCAGCAATAATGCAGTACCTCAAACAATCGTCCAATCTCCGATCATTCTTCCCATCAATGTACCCCTCGGATTTGAACCCCCGAAGCGGCGGAGTGCGAAGGTTTACGAAGGGGTTCAAGCGGAGAAGGGCGGAGCGCGGTGGTTTGGAGGGCTTGCATGGTGGCGGACGGGTGGAGATGGGCCGTCGGAGTTTTCGATGGAAACGATGTGGTGAGGAGAAAGTGTGATGTGGGAAGTGAAGTAGGATTTGATGATGGTTTTGTAGTGGGACTAAGCTAGACGACTGCGTTTTATTGAGAATTTTCCAAAAATGTTTCTTAGGGAGTTCTTTTGATATTTGGTATTATTTATGAAATTTTTGCTAAGGGGAGCCTGGTTTTGAAAATAATAATAATAATAAATTTTAAGAGGGTGATATGGAAAAAAAAAATAATAAAATAAATTTAATATTATTAAATTTATGCGTAAAGTTTTTAGTGGAAAGTTAAAATTAAAGAATCATTGCTTTGAAAAGAAAATAAAATTAACTACTTGAAGATAAAATTAAAGAATCATTGATCATTTGATTTGATCGGTTAACTTTAAATACAAATTGTGATTAATAAATAAAATTAGAAAAACTCCTCAAGCTGGGATGGATACTGTAGTCTTTTTTAATAATATACACCCTATTAAATAACATAGACTCTTACCATAAATTTGACTATATTATATTTAGTGTATTAAAAATTTTAAATATATTAGTTTTTTATGTCGAGTTAGATATTTTATATATATCTACATCATTCCCGAACACCCATCCCCTTAATTACCATGCGTTTCTTGGCGTCTGTCTCGTATTTGGATGCCGATTCAGTTGATGCGGATGCCGTGATTTTGAATGGGCGCCTCCTGCTGGCTGGGGTTTGGCATTGTTGCTGGGTAGAGCTGCAGAGTGTGAAGGTTTACGAAGGGGTTCAAGCGGAGAAGGGTGGAGACATGGAGTGCGGTGGTTTGGAGGGCTTACATGGTGGCGGATTATATATATATATGAAATTCAATGACTCAAATATATTTTTTTGTTAGATTTTCAACTGTCCCAATAAAATTTAAACTAATGAATATATGTTTGTCACTAAACTATTTATATGTCTTCCAAAAAATTATTCAAATTGAAATTGTTTTTTAGTACGAAATGATTATTGTTAGAAACGAATAAAACAGTTAAGTGATCGCTTGTTTTTTTAGTACAAAATTATTATTATTATGATTAGAATTTAGAAATATAACTATTATTTGTGGAGATAATTCCGTACGTCTCGCATGCTAAGTGATCGCTCAACCATTAAAAATAATGTTATATAAATCCCCAACTCCGGCGGAGTTCAAATTAACGAACTTATAACTACTTACCTATCAAACGAGTTCGTCTGTTAACACGCTTTCTTTAATCAGCTGACATCAGTTCAGTCTCAGCGAGTTTCAGTTTCGCTCTCCCGGGTGCCCATCAAACCCTAAATTCCCAAATATCGATCGCCTGAATCGCGTTTAATCACTCGGATAAAGCAGTTCTATTGAAAATGGAAGGTGAGTTCCGATGGTAATTCCATGTTTTTTTGGCAATTATCAAGATTCTGGTTTCCTTCCTCCGCTCTGCCTTTTTTTATACACTGTATTTTGGTTTATGGCTGCAACATGTAATTTTCGCCTCATATATGATGTGTGGGTTTGTCGGAGGAGTTAGAATGCTAAAAATAAAGCTGTGTGCCGCTCTGAGCAATGGTAGTTTTGAGTTTTGATTACAAACGCATGAACGCATTGGTTTATTTTGTGTAAGCTGTTATATGATGCGATTGTGTGCATGGATTTTTCTAATCAGGTGCTAATTTTTGTTTTAAAATACCAATTCGCAGACATCTTCACTGTATTTTTGTGACTACGGATCAGACATGGCTAAAGAGATGGGTATTTACAGCACGTTTGGCTGAAGAACTCCTGGAACCGCTCACCATTAATGAGGAAATGGAGAATAAGGAAACATTGGTTGGCCCAAAGGGCCTTATTAAGAAGCATGAGTTGGTGCGGATTATCATTCAGTGTTTATATGCTCTAGGATATGGTAATTCTGCTGCCTGTTTGGAATCAGAGTCTGGTATTTCCTGTAAATCCCCAGATTTTGAACAACTCGAATCCCAAATTCTAAATGCAGATTGCGAGGATTGCATCCGAAGTCTTGATAGAATTAATGGCTTGACTGATGAAACAAGATCTTCAGCACTGTTCCTAATCCTTGAGCAATGCTTGTTGGAGTGTTTGAACTTTGGGGACATCTCTAAAGCATTGAACATACTACGAAAACAACTTTCAGCTTTGAAGATTGGCAAAGAAAAGCTTCACAAGCTTTCTTACGAACTACTTTCCTGGAATGGATTGGGTTTGGGCTGCATAGATGATGAAGTTCATGAGTTGCGCAAAAGACTGCTATTGAAGCTGGAGAAGGTTTTACCACCGCCCATTACGTTGCCTGAGAGAAGGCTGGAACATTTGGTTGAAATGGCTGTATGTGCACAGATTGATGGTTGTATGTACCACAGTTCACCTGAGATGATGTCTCTCTATAGGGACCACCATTGTGATCGGAGTTGGTTTCCAACAGAAACCATTCAGGTTGATTAACAAACTATACTGAAATTCCTTTGTAAACGAAAAGTTTATAGTATCTAATCTTTCTAGCATTCAAATTTAGAGAACTGATCATCTTCGCTCCTACAACAATATTGATTTTATTTTATTGTACCTTTAACTGTAATTTGCTTTGTACTCTATACATAAGATTGCAAAGGTGTAGTAAACTGCTCCTCACCTGGGTCAATTAATTGCCTTTTGCCTTTGTTTCTTATGTGAAAATTGTTGTCTTGAGGAGGGTCTATGTGACCTAGCTTATTACATTTATATGATAAATATGAAAGAGGAAATGGGCATTTGATTTGCAAACTTGTAAATTCGATACCATAAGAAGAAGATGAAGGTTGTTTGTTCGCTTTAGTGGTTTAAGTTTCAATGGAAGCTCCTTCGTAGCAGGAGCTGACCTGTTGGAGTATGTCTTACGTGCTATAATGACGTTCCCATGTCACGTGACTGCAGAAGCATCTTTGTTAATCCAGACGTCAATTCTAAACTCATTATTTGTTTGGGGTAGGGTGGGTTGGGGTGGGTGGGGGAGGGAGTTTAAGAGAACTATTCCAATGTGCAGTGATTTTAAGTGATTTTGTCCTGCAATTTGTTAAATTTGCATGCTTTATGCTCCGTCTGTGTGCAGATACTGACCAATCACCAAAATGAAGTATGGTTTGTTCAGTTTTCCAACAATGGGGAGTACTTGGCGTCTTCATCTAGTGATTGCACAGCTATTATATGGCAGGTACATGTTTTATCTTACACCTTTTTCAGTAATCTATTTGAAGTATACTAGTTCTGTTTATTTTTCTAAGGCTGATATGGATTTTAACTCTTCCAATCGTCATTTCATATTTTCACATTTTCTTAAAGTTGTTAAGCTCTTTATCTATTGCTTGAGGTAGCATTGTAATGACAGAAGAAGTTCATTAGGTTTGTTCTTGATGGAAATACTGGTTTTATGATAGTGAAGTGTCCAAAGCTAATGGTTTTGCATTATTGATGTATCTTCCATTTTATGCTGAAAGGATTAGGAGGAATTGCTATGTGTACCATCATCCCAAACTAATTATTATCTTTATGTATTAGTTCATAGTCTGTCAAATTATAGATCCACCACCGGAGTTTCCAAAACTATTTCCTCGTCCCGTCCAAGCTATTTGCCTGTGAACTAGGCAGTAAAAGTTTGGGAAAAACGACGAGGTTGTCCTGACTCAGATGTGTCAAATATCTGGAATTCTTCCAGCATATTGATCTCAGAATAAAATGCCAAGAAGTTTGAGTAATATGCTGATGAGGTGTGTGCTATTATATCTCAAACACGGTTTATATGAAGCTTGCAATTATGCTAGGGACAAAGCTCTAGGAATTATCATTGAAATGCTTAATTTGCTTACAATTAACTTCAAGAAGTAATTACCAAAACTGTGGCTGAGAGGTGCTGTGGAGACAAAAAACAAAATAACTAAATAAACAGATCAGTTAATAGTTTGAAATTAAAGGGAGCATAATATTGGTTTATGAACTTTTGTGGCCTTTGCTGATCTGAGGTTTCATTGTCAGCAGTTTTTAAGAGCATCCAGTACTAGGCCATGCTGTTTAGGTGAAAAGGTTAATTCGTTTCTTATTGAGGAAACATATATCTTGGACTAGCCAATGTCCCTTACACGAACTAGTAATTAATATTGTTATCAAGGATCTTTATTTTTATTCCTGAAATTGAAGCCTTGTCTGCCTAGAAAACCTTGAAGGAGTGATATACTTGAATCTCTACATATTTCATAACATGTTCTCCAAATTCCCAGAGTTTAGAAAACTGACAGTTACTCCATGTTTCAGACTTCTTTTCATTCAGGAAGTTATATCTTGTTAAGCATGCCTCCTGGCGAAGTTGGACACTTAATCTCTTAGTGGCTTGAGTGACTCCAACTGCCAAATCAGGTGAGGCTAAAATATTTGTTCAATAACTCCAGAGATACTAATGGATATCAAGTCAATAGATACTTTTTTGCAATTTAGTTGTTGATATTGTCTTCTGCGAAAAGGAAGAATCATGAATCATGTTCTTTCCCAGATAAAAGGAAACAAGGATATCCATTAATGGTATTAACAAAAGAACCCAAATGCTGATCTCATGAAATAATAAAAATTTAATCCCTCATCCAAAAAAGAGGCAATAAACAAAATGTGATGATGGTGAACTTGTGTAAAAAGTAAATGGATTGCTGAGGTTGAGGGGGTCCATGTGTAATTATGAAACTCTATGTATAAATGTATCACACGAGGGGGGTCTGGATGTGATTTATCCATTTTTTCTGGATAAAATAATTGGCTTTGTGGTTTCTATTTCTTTTAGCAATTTATTGAACTCGATTTGATTGTTTGGTTGTTTCTACTTTCTTCATGGCCTAGTCAGATTTTCTTTCTCGTTTCTTTTGCCAGGTGCAGGATGATAACAAAGTAACCCTAAAACACACATTACGTAGCCACAAAAACCCCGTGTCCTTTGTATCATGGAGTCCAGATGACACCATGCTACTCACTTGTGGAAACATGGAAGTTCTCAAACTCTGGGACACTGAAACTGGCACATGCAAACACACATTTAGCAATGACAGTTTCATAGTCAGTTCTTGTGCCTGGTTTCCTGATTCCAAACGCCTCGTCTGTGGTAGCTCAGATCCTAAAAAGGGTATCTACATGTGGGACTGTGAAGGAAACGAGATCAAAGCATGGAAAGGGATTCGTATGCCAAAGGTTCTGGATCTTGCTGTCACACCAGATGGTGAGAATCTCATCAGCATATTTTCCGACAAGGAAATAAGGATATTGAATCTGACAACATGCGACGAACGTGTTATTTCTGAGGAACATGCGATTACTTCTCTTTCTGTGTCGGGAGACAGTAAGTTCCTAATCGTGAATCTCAATAGCCAAGAGATACATATGTGGGATGTTGATGGGAAATGGACAAAACCATTGAAGTTCGAGGGCCACAGGCAGAGTAAATATGTGATACGATCTTGCTTTGGTGGGTTGAACAGTATGTTTATTGCCAGTGGTAGTGAAGATTTCCAGGTATTTTGCTTATTCTCTCTTCTCTCTTGTGTCTCTCCCCTCTCTCGTGTCTCTCCCCGTGTTCTTCGCTTCCCTCTCTCTTCCCCCACTTTTGTCATTTATGTTCGTAGTCTTTCTCTACTCTCATTCAGAGTTTTCTGCTCTTCTGTTGTTTATATTTTTTTCTAATCATACAACTTCATTGTACAAGTTTTTCTACCCAAAAATTCATCACATAAAGACATGCATTGGCATAACAATCACACACACGCATTAAAATTCGAGACTCGCCTACATTGCCATCCATACATAAATATTAGGAACTCTTGACTCCCGAGAAGTAAATTGAATCGAATATCCTCTTTCTCGCGGACAGGTGTACATATGGAACCGTAGAAGTTTTATTCCAATTGAGGTGCTATCGGGGCACTTGATGACTGTAAATTGTGTTAGTTGGAACCCGAGACGACCCGATATGTTAGCTTCAGCAAGTGACGATAACACGATACGTATATGGGGACCCGCACCGGCTCCTTCCAAGTAGATAGAAAATGGAGTAGAGCTTATTTCGGCGAGGACAAGTGACATATATGTGCATATATGAAGCCTTCTATTTTGTCCAACATTTTTATATCTTGTAAATATCAGGTTTACTTGTTCTGTCATGTATATTCTTCAGGGTAAATTATTGCTCTGTAGTGGCCTTTCTAGTTTCCTTTAGTAACGCAGTTTTTGGCCTTGGTTTTGTTTCTGAATTGATCATTCAAGGACGAATTGTTATTTATTGAATTTATTTGATTAATAAATTGCATTTCATGCTTCTATTGTTGCTGTTTTGACGTGCGATTATTGGCATTCGAGCATTCATAATGCTTTTATTAGTTTCTTAAATAAAGTTTTCTTTAAGGATATTTTTTTTGCCAACCTTGACATCTTAAAGAAATTAGTTAAAGTTTGAGTCTTGTGATCTAATTAGTCACTACTAGATTAAGATATATTGATTGAGTTTTTTTTTTTTTTTTTCTTTTCCAAAAATGGGACTCCATGTTTCAGTTAGGAGGCTGATCCTCCTCCTCCTCATGAAGAGTTTTCAAATCGTCATCCGGTTTGTTCTAAACTATGAGGCTATAATAAGAATATTTAATTTTTGTAAGATAGTCAATGTGCAAGTTCGTCGCGCCATGCATGGAATATGGATAATCTTTATATCCCAAAAGCGAATAAATAATACTCTATAGTTTACAATAAGAATGTTCGATTTTTGCAAGATAGTTAATACGTAAGTTCTCTTCGCGTCATATGGATAATCTTTGTTTCTCAAGAGCGAACAAAGAATGTTTTACAGTTCGTAATAAAAATGTTCAATTTTTGCAAGATAATTAGCGTACAAATTCCCTTTGTGTCGTCTATGGATAATTTTGTTTCCCGAGAGCAAATAAAAAATGTTCTACCGTCCGCGATTAAATTGGCCCAAAGTACTTGTTGATCAGGGAGTGATCTTATTATCACGAATAAAGAGTAGAAATTATTTCTTCCATGTTAAAAATTAAAAGAATTAATTAAGAGTTGAGTATTTCACTTGTATTAAAAAATAAATAAATAAGTAGTTCAACTCTTGAATATAAATGATGAAGTATATATGTATATATTTTACTTTGAAAGAGCACCATGTGACTTTTACAGTTAAGTGGCGAAAACCCGTATTCCTCCAAATCGAAAGTAATGGCTGCGACGGGTGGCGCCACCGGCGGCGGCGGGAGAAGAGAGGGGTCAGCTAAATCGACGGTGGCGGATCAAATTTCTCAATCCGTCCAGTCCACTTCCAATCTCCTTCACCTCATGATCCAGTCTTCCCCTTCTCAGGTTAGACACATACATTCTCTCTCTTTCTCTCTGTTTGCGCGTTCTACAGTTGATTAGAAATTAGAATATTACTTCTCTGAGCTCAAATTACTTTTGAGGTTTTATAATTCAATGAAATGAACAGTCATGAGTTGGATTTGAGTGCTCTCCATTTAGCTCTGTTTGGTTAGCTGTGTGCTGATTCTCATATTTCTCGGATTTAAGGAATAATACTATGCAGTTTTATGTTTGGCAGCTAATTGAATGTAATTAAATTTAGAAATGTTGATTTCTCAAAAGCATGCGAATTTAATATGAATTATTCCTGATAAATGCCACATTAATCGGAAGATCAAATAAAATGAAGTATTTTGATGGATTCGATCTTATTCACGTTGTATAGTGGGCTGCGGAAATGGACAGTAGTGGGGATTCAGACCTTCCCCCAGAAAAAAAGAAAAGGAGGATTGGGACCTGTTCATTAGTGTGAAAAATGGCATCATAATTCATATGCTGATGCATTTGCTTTAACTCGGAACGGTGTCCCGAATCCATTTAAGGGATTTAAACAGGTAAACGAAGAGTCAAACTGAGGAGGTGTATGCAATGCAACACATTTCGAGATCATGAGTAGGATAGTTCTTCTCATGCTCCTTTAACTTTCTAGAGTTATAGGCGATCACTTTCCCATTCTGCATGAAGACACAACCTAGGCCTTCCCTCGAAGCATCTGTAAACACTGCATACCCTTCAGTGCCCTCGGCTTTCAGTCTTTCTCAAGGATGCTCTTGACAGTTACCAAGTTAGATTAACTATTGCTACGGTAGCATCATTAAAAAAAAAAAAAAGGGGGTGGTCGAATGATGGTGGAAACGATGTGAGCAATCAGTCTACTGACATGATGCTCGAAACTCGGAAGAAATTTTGTAAAATGCAATAAATAAGGTGTTTGTTAGTGTCCCAAGCAGATAGTCCTTTGAGTCTTGATATAATGTTGTGTGGAATTCTGTTGGTTGTTTGGTGAGCAGGTCTTGGTATATATGTTGTGAACTTTAAGCAAATGATATGAACATGCATAAATTATCGGGGATCTAATCTGTGCAGGCCAAACTCGTGAAGCTTCCAAGAAACCTTTTGGCAATGACCTCCACAATAAAAAATACAGAGTTGGTAAGTGGAGTTTTGTCTGCTTTGAGTTCATATCAAGATCCTTAGTCAAGAGCTTTGTCTTGAGTATGATAGTAAAAGCTTGGTTTTAAGGTGTAGGTCTTGGAGCAGATGCCCCGAGTAATTTCATCACTGGATGCACATGTCGAAAGAGGATTACAAAGGTCATTTATAGTCTCTCCATTTAGCAGTTTTAGAATCTATTTTTGATTCTTTAGCTTATAGCGGTCTCTAAATGATATGATCTATCATTCGATAAAAGAAATGAAGCAGAAAGTGTTAAAGGTATGAGTTGGAACTGGAAGCAATATAATGAAATAAAGGGCATACGTGAGTGCATGACTTTGAGCAGTAATGATGCATGTCCTGAGTATAAATAATAAACTCCTTAACATATGATTTAATTTAATGATTATCAAGAATTTCCTAGTGAATATTGTCATGTGATGTCATTTGGGCTTTTGCACTTATTTCCATATTATTTCGTTTTTGTACTTCTTGTTTTCATGGATATGTTTCTCCTTTCCAGTTTTAAACAGCAAAAGAGAAAATCAAATTGATTAAATGATTACTAATTACTTAGTTGAGAGCCTTTTGTTTGTTGCGCATTTTGTCAGAATACATGGCCAGAAATTTACCCATGGAAGAGAGATGATACACCAAATTTGATTATATTTTGATCAATTAGTTCATGAACAAAATGTCTTTGTATCTTTTTTGTTTCATCGTGTGAAGAAAAGAGGCTATCTTGATGATAATTATTAATCAGAGGTGTACATGAATATCTGTACTTAATTTTGCAGTGTGCCTCATCTGAATACTGTTTCCCAGCTACTCTCAAATATGCAAAGCTGCCAGCTTAAGTCTTTGCGCGAAGCTCAGCTTACCCAACAGGTACTTAACTCTCAGTGCATGTGCCTCTATTCTCTGTTCAAATCCGAAATATCTCCTCTGCAGAACGAACTTTAACCAAAACTGACAAAATCTGTCAATTATCTTTGGATGGCATTGTCAATACATAGCAGAGGAATTCAAAGAAGCAGATTGTGTAATTACCCTTTTTTTTTTGGGTCAGAGAGCCAAAAAAACAGAAAAACAACAAACACGATGACTTCTGATTCTCGGATTTGTAATTACCCTTATAGTTATAGAGGAAGATGCATATATTTCTTCATACTATTTGTTACGTTTACCCCCAAAAATACGCGGACTTCTGATGCTCGGATTTGGAACTAACCATGTCACATATGTGTAGCAGGAATCTGAAACTTTAGAGCAAAGTTCTCTTGGCAGACATTCTGATCCAGTTTGAGCTATGGTTTTGTTAGGACAATCAACATAAGCTTCTCAGAGCAAATTACCCCATGACAATTGAATTCCTGATTTATTTGTTGATAAAGTGATCAAACACTTTTAACTCTTGAGAGAAAGAGAATTTATGTTGTTGCAATTTCCAGATATTTGTACCACTGCCTCATCATATTACTGCTGATATGTTTGTGTAAGAAATGCTTGAATGGAATCCCTATTTATTTATATTGATTTTTTTTGTAAATCTTGTAGAGAGTTTCTCTGTTTTGATCTAAATTTTGCGTCACAAAAGATTAATAGATAAGAATTATTTATAATATTTCCTAAATATGACAAATTTCCTATGTATTTGATGCTAAAGCTTTGTTCTTGCAATAAAATCGAACCAGATTACCTTGTTTCGTGGCTTCTTGATTTGTGACATTTAAGTATAAAATTAATAATAGATTATAACCGTTCCAAAAAAAATAGGTTACAACCTAAATTAAAGTATTTATAATTTAAAATAAATTTAAACTTTACCCAAGCACATAAAAACTTATTTCTTGCCAAACTTAGCACCTTTTTGCAATTTATCTTTCTAACAAACTTCCGTTACAAACCGCCGTCTAATGTTTGCATTTGTAACATACGGCCATCTGCACTATTTTTTTTTGTTTGTAGTTTTGGTTAAAAAATATGACATATGGCATGTTTATAAAATATACACATCAGTTGTATTTTCATCAAAACCACCAAAAAAAGGATTTAAATGGCAGTATGTTATAATTTATAAATGAAAAGATCGGATGATGGTTTGTACTGAATAGTTCTTCAAAAAACTTAAAACAAAATAATATTCGCAGAATCGCATGTCTTCCAGATTTTGGGCCGAATTTAGGCCCAAAAATGAAATATATTTTATGGGCTTGAATTATTTTACCACGATCCATACGTGGTTTGAAGTTCGAATTATTTTTTTTTTTTTAATTTAAAAAGGGAATTATTAGCTCGTGCAGGCCATTCGTCAGTCGTCACACACTATTTGTGTATACTATCCACCTTCTCTCTCTAAATCGCCTTCTCTGTGTGTCTTCGTGTCATTCCATGGCTACTCAAGGTCAAGTCATTACTTGCAAAGGTATGGCGGTGGTTCTCTGATTTCTGCGTGTTTGCATTTTGTTTCTGTTGTGTCTGATCTCTCTCTTTCTGTGGTTGTTTTAGCGGCGGTGGCCTGGGAACCCAACAAGCCTCTGGTGATTGAGGATGTGCAGGTGGCGCCGCCGCAAGCCGGCGAGGTGCGAGTGAAGATTCTCTACACTGCTCTCTGCCACACAGATGCCTACACCTGGAGCGGCAAGGTATGTACATGATTGCGCTTGGACTCGGAATTGCTGATTGTTGAATGTGACATTTGGTTTTGGAGATTGTGATGCTGTTCGATTTTAGTGGTTTGGAAGTAAGTCGTACGGCGTTTTGTTTTCAATTTCTTGTCCTGAGATCTGGTAATTGGGGGAACCTGGATTGTTGAGGCACTTTGTTGATTTGTCTGTCGCCTTTGCTTGTATAATTTCTATGTTCTAGTAAAATGACGTCATAGTTGAATGAGCCAGTATTTAAGTTCGTCAAACCTTTGTTGCTCTTGATGGTAGCCTAATATTTATGATTCCGTTAAGAGGATCGATGTTTTTTCTGTATATTGAGCTGTTTTAGTTGAGAAGCATTGACACGTTTTTAGTATTGAGTTTATCTCAAACTATTCACCATTGAGGAAGTTTGAGTTGACTTTCGAAGTGCGTCTTTTGTTTATATTTGTATTTACTACTCAGGATAGAACACGCTTATAAAACTTTGATTTATCTTCAACAAATTGCATATAGTCAATTCAAGTCGCTTGGATTTTTTTATTTTGATATTATCTGAGTTGGCTGACTTTATTATCTTAATCATAAATCTATTGTAGTTTTGTTAGCATTTCCCTTGTATCATATGAACACCCATCTATAGAATCCACTAAAAAGAACAAAAAGATTAAAAATAAAGCTACTGGCACTGGATTTCTGGAACACAAACAGTTAGAAGCAGTAGAGTGGGAAAAAAAAAAAAGAAGAAAGAGAAACAGGTCAATATAATGCACTCGGTGATCAAGCAGCTATACGCAGTTTTCTAATTCATAGTTTACGTGCCTTTGTAGGATCCTGAAGGTCTATTCCCATGTATACTGGGTCATGAAGCTGCAGGGTATGTTATCTGGTAACATAAGCCCCTCTTATCTCATGTGAGGAAGTCAATCTATCATTCATTATGTTTGTCTATTGAAACCACAGAATAGTTGAAAGTGTTGGAGAAGGTGTTACTGAAGTTCAACCAGGGGACCATGTTATCCCTTGCTATCAGGCAGAGTGCAAGGAATGCAAGTTTTGCAAATCAGGAAAGACAAATTTGTGTGGAAAAGTGAGGTCAGCTACTGGAGTTGGAGTTATGTTGAGCGATCGCCAAAGCCGTTTCTCAATAAATGGAAAACCCATCTATCATTTCATGGGAACATCAACCTTCAGTCAGTACACTGTTGTGCATGATGTTAGTGTTGCAAAGGTTGATCCTCAAGCACCTTTGGATAAAATATGTCTGCTTGGGTGTGGTGTTCCGACAGGCAAGCTGCTTTTTTCTCCTCTCGTTCATCTGGAATTATTTCTGTTGTCTGTTTATAAGCATTCTTGTTGCTTGAGAATACTAGTTTCCAATCTGTGCCTTCTATTGTGTTTCATCTTAAAAATATGGATCGTGCATGGTGTTTGGTGAAACTGTTTGAATGCCTTTCTGGAACCTTCCATATATGCTGTTGTTCACTTTGTGCTTGTGCTAACACCGGGCATGACACAGCAAAGAAATGTTTTGTTCGAGTCTCTGCGTATCACAAGTCTGCAATTTGAATGTAATCCCATCTAACTTAAGTGAAGGGCATTATTTGGATCCGATTCATAAATTCCCCTTGACTTTGACTTCTCCATTTCTTGTGTCAATTAAGCAGTAGACTTTGGTCAATTTGTGGGAAATTCTCCTTGAGGCCAGGATTTAGTTATCCTGATAACATTAGTAGTGTTTTACGAAAATTTCATCATCTCGTTAATCATCGTACTTCTCAATTTGATGCCTATAGGTCTTGGAGCTGTTTGGAATACAGCGAAAGTTGAACAAGGTTCCATTGTGGCTGTTTTTGGCCTAGGCACTGTTGGGCTTGCTGTAAGTTTCTTTTGAATGTAGTAAAGCTTATCCTGATCATACAAGTATAACATGGATTAAATATTAATGCTTTTGATGCAGGTGGCAGAGGGTGCAAAAGCTGCTGGTGCTTCACGAATAATTGGAATTGACATTGACAGCAAAAAGTTCGATACAGGTATTGTGCCACCTCCTCTAAAAGAATGTTTATATGCATCTCAGTGATATAATTCTCTCTTTTACTCTAAAGATGGCGACAAAGAGCAGAACTGCTGGTATACTAGAATGTCTAGGCAGTTGAAGGAAATTTTATCAGAGAGTTTTATAGCATTGAGTTACCAAATTAGGTGAAAGCACAGGCAGAAATGTCCTCTGATTACTAGTGATATAGTCGCTAAACTAGAGAGTAACAAAGAAATAACTCTTTACTCGTTCTTGGTGCAAACCATGTCCACAGCTAAGAATTTCGGTGTAACTGAATTTATCAACCCAAAAGATCATGAGAAACCAATCCAGCAAGTCATTGTCGATTTAACTGACGGTGGAGTCGATTATAGTTTTGAGTGCATTGGGAATGTCTCTGTAATGAGGGCTGCTTTGGAGTGCTGCCACAAGGTAACTTTATATTGTTTTATTTTATTTTACCTTTTGACATCTGGAACCCGACTGTTATTAAACTTCCTGATAAACTTGCAGGGATGGGGAACATCAGTTATTGTTGGTGTTGCAGCCTCTGGTCAAGAGATCTCCACTCGCCCGTTTCAGCTGGTGACTGGTCGTGTATGGAAGGGAACAGCATTTGGTGGTTTCAAGAGCCGTTCACAAGTGCCTTGGCTTGTGGAAAAATATATGAAGAAAGTGAGTACATATTCTTACCTTCTCTCTAGATATAGATGCAAACGAGTTGGGCCTTAGATAATTTCTGGCACGAACCGATGGACCCAAGAATATGAAAAATATGGCTCAAGCTCAGCTCTTTTTCTTGAAATTATGAACAGATCATATACTCGATCTGATGAAGCTCGAATTCAAAAGATCTTTCCTCTCTTATTGTGTTCAAGCTACAGGGTTGAACTTAAGGATTAGGTATAATTACACTAAGGTTTGGCCTAGTTACAAACACAAACTCGCCCTGAGGTTTGAGAAAATGACAAAAACTTCCCCCAACAAAGAATTACATTAGATCTGCATCAATGAATTTTGATGATCATCTCTATTTTTCATGAATACCCTATTTGTGCTTGACACTTACTATGCAATATTTGAATTTAAATATATGACTATAATAACATTCATTAGGCTAAACCTTAGGGTATGTGAGAGGAAGTTTTTGTAATTTTTCCAACGTTAGGGGAAGTTTGTGTAACTAGGCTGTATGCCAGTTTAATTATCCTAGAAATTAATGGTACTTTTTTGTAGTCATATATAAAAGAACCCAAATAAATGTTAGCAAAGGATGATTCGTGATCCCACGAACCAAGTATAGTTTTTAGTTTGGTTGAAACTAACACAAGCCAGCTCGTTAGTCTCGAACATTTACCTCGCTATTTCTTTTTCCGGATGTACCTTATGACCTCGTTTGAGCTGAAGCTGCTCTTCTTTCTTAACAGGAAATCAAGGTTGACGAGTACATCACCCACAACCTGACTTTTGCAGACATAAACAAAGCATTTGATCTGATGCATGATGGCGTCTGCCTCCGCGTTGTGCTTGACATGCATGTGTAGTCTGATTGCAACGTCGTCGTTTCGTATTCAAAGGCCGTGTTTGTACTCTTTCCTTTTCCTGCACCTCGTTTCAATACTCTGAAGTTTGAACTCCTTCATTTGGGAAGGAAATGCGTGAACTCTTTTCGTTTCTCATCTATTTTAATCTCTTCTTTTGTTCACCTTTAATAAAATAAAAAAAAAACTCAATTTAATCCTTTTTTTATTTAATTATTAGATTTTAACTAAATCATGCATAAATAATAACTAATTTCATTAAAAAATATATATAATTAATTTCATAAGTTTCCCACGATGTACCATTTCCAGGTTGTAAGCCCATGGTTTTTGCTCCTCCTGTTTGAATTTTGATACTTGAAAAGCCCAATCCAAGTGATGAGATATGGGCCTAAATAAAGTATCACACATTTTTAGTAAAATTACACCAAAGTACCATGTAAATATCATTCAACTCCATTCGTTTACATCCAAAAATCCATATAATAAAATTATAAATCCAGCTTCAGAAATTGTACTTCATTTTCTTCGCAATGAGAATGACACATCCAAGTCTTATTTCTGCACTTCCCCTACAACTTGGCCATCATAGTTAGTGCTTCGTCACTGCTACCCATAAGATGTTTAATTCAGAAACTGAAGTCAAAGGCTTTTGTAAAGATGAGATGAATTGTTGCTTGTTTTCACGTTATTTTCTTTTGTGCAGTGAGAATCTTTCGCAGCAAGTGACAAATATATATACACTTTTTAACTGAAATGTCGGTAAAACTTAAAAGATGAAGTAGAATGAACAGTTTTCGAGGACATGTAAGATGTAACATAGATATTAATAATAGCATGTGCATATTTCGTAGGATTTCCGTGAAAGAGGGTTGTGCACTGCTTCCACTTTCAATCTTCACATTTTGTAGGAATAAAAAACAATTACTTTTATGGGTATGTTATGTTTTGAAGCCACCCTCCCAATTTGATAATGTTCCGATATACAAATACAGATATAACATGATATAAATATGACGATATGAGGTTTTTTTTTTTTTTTTTTCATGTGAAGTTCGTTGGATACGATATTTGATACAAGTGTTTAAAACAATACGATAAATTGATATTTTTAAAAATATTTGTGTATTAAAGGATATTACCAATACTATTCAAAAACATTTGTATTAAATAGTCGTGAGTTGTGACCGTTCGTTCTTATTGAAAGTAAATCACTACTACTATCATAAAGCATGAAGCATTTTATTTTTCCAGAAAGCCTTGTAAATGAAATATTTGTATTCTATTAGCAAATCATAATGGACGTAGGCTCAACCTTTAAAATTAAGGGGGTTGGACGTACATATACCCTACTACAAAGAGTTTAGATATGATTCATATATCGGTTTGTATGTATATATATTTATAAAATAAAATGGAAAATACTATTAAAAAAAGTGATATTTTATTGGGTTTACGATTTTAAGTATTTTTTTTTTTTTAATGAAGAGAGAGAGATAAATAAGACAATTTTATCAAATTAAACCATTTGAATTGGTAATTTGAATAAAATACCTATTAAATTTGTCAAAAATATAATACACCTATTAAATTTGGTACGTATGATCAATAGTACATTACCTTTTTGGTGTTGCATAGTAGAAAATTGCTATATTTTCCATCAAATTTCTGAACTTTCCTAAGCACTTCTTTCCTTTTTCCCTTTCTTCATCAATGATCAAAGATTCAATTCAAATCCAATTACATTTATTTTATTTCCAACAAATTGGTAGATTCATATCATAATATATGAATCTTCGAGAAAATTATTGAGTATCTTTCGTTTTTCTGGAAATTATAATAAATAAATAATACTTAAACGGTAATATATTATAGTAAATATATATAGTCGTCGTTGTTCGTAGCAATGCTTCAAATATCACGAAATTCTGCAGATTTTGCATATGCAAGTTATGTGTGCATGCCCTGCTTTTCTTGACACACACAAAAACGGAGATACGGATGCAATAAATGCATGTACAAAGCCATTATTGAAGAGCGGAAATCCATTAAGGAGGAAAGCAACAAGGATCACGACCTTCCAAAAGGTACATGTATGGCACTTTTTGATATTGGCGTGTCGGTTATTGACTTATTTTTGTTATTTTTTTTGCGTATTTTTGTGGGTTTTCCTGTTGATGCACAATGTGTTGATTTTTCATGGTTTGTGAGATGTACATGGGAAGAAAGGTATGCGGAATTGGTTTCTGTTTTTTCGGGTTTTGTGTGTGTGTGTGTGTGTGTGTGTCGGTTTTTTGATAGCATCATTGTAGACAGAGAAGACCAGAATTTCCGTGCTAATTTTGAATGTTGATGTATTTTATGGGACTGCACCGTTTGTGAAAATGCCAGAAAGAGATGATGTAATGATTTGGATTTATCATGATTTTATAACCCAGTTTATTTGTTTCGTGAAGTCTCCGGAAGGAAGAAATCAATCTTTCCGCATATTGTAATAAAAACCAGGCTATTGGTTTGTGTCTCAGGGTTATACAACAAGGTAATGAATCTGCATACGATTTGCAAGCCTAAATCTCTGAAATTTACAAATACAACGATCACTGCTTATACTTGTTTTCATGAACTTTTTGATGCAGGGTAGTTGATGTTCATATGACGCATAAACCTCAGTAGTTGGTCAAAGTACAATGATTTGAGTATGCTTTAACTGGACCAGTGTTGCAGTTGGAGTCAATCCTCAAAAATAGAGGCTCAACTTGTTAAAGAATGGTGGTGATGGCTTTCTCAGGGGGCCACCAACATGTTGAGGTTCATTAAGAATTTGAATTAGATTCTGCATTTAATTTTTGAGTTGAGTAAAAATACTTAAATATATTTTGCCTGTCTAGATGATGGGTATGGACTCAAAAGAAAATGGTGATATTAAAGATGAATGGGCTAATCCACCTGCATCTCCTATTGAGGTATTACAGCAACTATCGCAAGAGGCAGTTAGAATGGCTGGCGAGGCATGGAGAAGTGCAGGTGATACTCCTTTCATGGAGCAGGTACATAGGCATAGGCGGGCCCACAGTGAAGTAGTTTCTTCACTTCAAAGGCGATGCCAAAGCACAGGTAATTTCCAAAAATGGAAAGGTCATTGGCAAAAGGCTTTGCATTGGCGCGGTCGTGGTTTTCGTGGAGATAGCCAGTTCTCTTCTTTCGATCCTGAGATTCTGGCCAATCAGAAACGGCAGTGGTATAAGCTGAACTCAAAAACATTGGTATGCAGCCTCACAAAAAGTTGAATTGTTCTTTAATTATCTACTTGATTAACTCGTTGCTTTGAAAATGGTATTATATTATCTTGTCAATTGCATTATTCAGGCTTTGGCAGTTTCATGCTCTACTATCAATTTGTATTTCTGGTTTCGCTTACCATAAACTTGTCCTAATTGTCATGATAGAAATCAAGAATCTTATTTACTGGAATTAGAGTTGACTTTCCAGCTAAATACATTTTTTATCAATTCTTATGTGCTTTTGGAATTGTTTGAAGCCTATCGCAGAACTACAGGTCCCCCCATAATCTTTCGAGGCCCGTTAGTTTTTTCTTGAGTTGTTTTTATATCCCTTTATGTTTGTACTGAAGATTCTCATAATTGATAAATTCGCCTCCTGCTGCCCGACTATTGATAAAACTTTCATCCTTCTCAATCTCTGGCCCCCACCCCCAACCGGAATCTTGCCGTCATCCCTGCTTTCTATAGTCAAGTGATTACTGCTTGTGAAGATTGAGGTTCTTTTTTTAAGTTAAATCAGATGACTGTGAACGCAGGACCCTGAAAAGTATAAAGAGCCAACAGCACTTTTTGAACACTTCGTTGTTGCGGGCCTTCGTCCAGATGCCAATCTAGATGTTGTTGAGGATGCATTCATAAGGAGGAAGAAATGGGAGCGCAAAGTAGACAAACCTGAACAGTTGGATCCTAAAAGTGGAAAGGATAATCAGCCCTCACTTCCAACTTTGGAGCCTCAGGTTAGTTGCTTTTATTTACAAGTTTTCAATGTACAACATAATGATCATTATATAAATCTTATATGTACCCAGAGTAAGAGTCTTTAAATTATGCATTTGATGTTCTGGTTCAGATCTTGAGAGGTATCATCTGTCCTCCTTTACATGCTCATTTTCATATCATTGACATTTCTGGGAAAACTATCGATAGTGTCTTTAAGCCTTTTTCCCTTTTCTTTTCTTTATTTTTCTGATGTTGTATCCAACAGGTTCTCTTTATGTATCCTCCTGGGAAGAAGACGTCTTTGCGTTTAAAGGACCTGGCTGCATTTTGCTTTCCTGGAGGTGTGAAGGTAACATACATTTAATTCCTCATCTCATTCTATTACCTGGTATAAATTAAATAACATGGGATATCTTCTATGTACTTGACTAAGTTAACAGTTATGGCAGATGAAGGTTATGGTTACGTAACATCTGCTGTATGCCAACCCGCTAGCAAAGTTTAGTGATTGTTTTACTTGGTCTTTCTCTCTGAATAAGTCTTCTTCGGATTTATGTAGAATTGTAAATCTGTTCTCCAGCCTAACTTTTACCAGCATATAGTTGTTGTTAATATTTGATATTCACCTTGTTGTCTTCTTCCCAAAGTCTGATATGATGTAATATTCAAAAGGATTTTATAATGTTGTCCTTTTAAATAGTTATACGCGCGTAACTGTACCAATAATTTCATGATGTTTCTATGCTGGTGTACATTCTCTGGACATCTGATCTTTGGTAGCATGCAGTCCAGGGAGTCTGATATAATGCGTAATGTGCTGAAGTAGTTTTCAGATATAATGCTTCGATCGCCTAAAAGAAAACTTGACATTCTTAAGTACACTCCAGCGGATTCAGCATCATTTTGATGCATTAAATTTATATTTCTTTCAATATGTGGAGAGTGCATAATTTCCTGAGGAAAAAAGCTAATATGTTAATATTGGCATAAAACATCTATATGTGTGTATCTGAAGGACTTCCCTTGTTTTTCAACTCAGGCAGGCATATTGGAGAGAACACCATCATTAAGTGAGTTGAATGAACTTGTTTACGGACAGGTATGCAGAAGATAATAAATATATGACCAGTAATTTCTGACTCCCAAAAGGACAACGATGGAGTTTGCATTTTCTTCTTCTCCTATGTTAATGCATGAGTTTGTTGAACTTTTCGTTCAGGAACACTTGTACAGAGATGATCTATCATTCATATTTTCACTTAAGGTAAGTCCATTCCTCTCTAAGCATTTCTTGTTTCTTTCCTTGATATTAAAGAAACTAAAGGACTTATATTGAAAAGCACATATGAAATATATATATTGTTAATATTTAATAAGTGTCTAAGATTACATACACATATGTCTTTTTGTACCCAATGCAAACTTTTAGATTCCACTGAATGATCTATATATTTCTTCTTCCTCTCTTTGTTCTACCATGTTTTCTTTTGGTTATTTATCATAATATTCTTTGCACCTAACAACAGGTAGCAGACAATGCAACGGTTTATGGTGTTTGCTTGCAAGTACAAGAGTTAGTTCAGAGACCACCTATCATGTATGGGTGTTCATCACCTCTTTCCCAATCACATTCTGGCTCAAGTAAATTCTTGGTTTCAGCTCCTCGTTGTTATTGCATTTTAACAAGAGTGCCTTTCTTTGAGTTACACTATGAGATGTTGAACAGGTCAGTATTAATTTCCTTAAAAAGATCAAAATCAGTTTTCATTCTTATCTAAGTTTATGCGCAAACAATTTACTGGATTCCCATTAGTATCATTGCGCAGGAACGCCTGAATAGGATAACCAAGTTTGTTAATGAAATGGCTCTTGCTGATTACGTCCCTTCACAATCTATATCCAAGGATCATGCAAATGAAAATGGAGACTCTCCAAGTGCTGAAAGTGATGCAGATTGGATGGCTTCTGCAATTCCTATTGACAGTGCAATAACTCTAACTGCTGCTGCAGCAGGTATTATATCAGATGAAGAAGCTTCATCAAGATGGGAGTATTCTCCTAGAAGTGATGCATCAGATCCTGCTCAATTGGATAAGGAAAGTAGCAAAAATGTGCAGGCGTTTGATGACTCTGCATCTGAGACGTCAGATATTCGATCCAACAGTGGTCATACTCCAGATGTTAGGCCATATGTCCTGAGGAATCAATCAGTGGAATGTCTTCGAAGTTTTGAGTCCTTATTTAGGTGAGAGAATAGTTAGGTCTATCTCAAATTGGTTTTTGGTAGAGTTCTAAGTTCTAACACTATAACCGTACTTTGTTTTTTTAAACCGTATGCATTTTCTGTAAATATGTAACTTTGTGTGGCAGTCCAGCTAGAAGTATGGGATCAGAGGAAGACGATGAAATCTACTATAACCATGAGGAGGATCTTAAGGATGACTTCATAATGGAATGGGCAAGAGTGAGTTTGTAATTCCTTCATGCACAGTTTCCTTAGCTAATTCTGGGCGAAAATTTCTTTTATAATACTTTCTGAACTCAATTGTAGGAAAATAAAAATGATTTGCTACAGATAGTTTGTGGCTATCATTGTTTGCATCTTCCTGATAGGGGAGGTCGAGTTGTTTTTCAACCACTAGAACATCTACAAACCATTGAGTATCAAAGACCTCCTTTTTCTTCCCTGGGATTCTCTGACAAGTATCTTGATCTTAATCTGAAAGATTCTAAGGAAGCCTCTCAGGTTAGATAATTGATTCTGTTCAGTAGTTTTGAGAAGCCTACCTGACAAAGAAGAAGATTAATCGCATCTATTAAATTCTGATTTTGAAGGTCAATTTAAAATTAGCTACTGCAGAGGAAGCTATTGCACTCTCTCTATGGTCAACAGCTGCAATATGTCGAGTTCTTTCTCTTGAAAACGTAATTTTCGTCACTCTTAACTTCTATATTCTAAGTTTTGCTTTAGTTATCATTATCGTACTTTGTTTGAGATGAATCAATGTTTTGGTGGAAATTAAAATTCACCACGAATGAGAAACATATCATAGTAGCTGTTAAACTTCATTTTTCATAACCATCCAAAATAAACAAAAAAGAAAATAATTCACCTGCCCTGATTATGACGTTGTGACCATTTTTCTCATAATTATTCTTTCTCCATGTTAATTGTTACATTTTTGTATGTGAATGGATGTCTGAATATAATTTTGGAGAATGTTTTATTGGCTCATTAATGTTGTCCACTCAATATATGTGAACAGGTTCTGGCCTTGGTGACTGGTGTATTGTTGGAGAAACAAGTAGTTGTGGTTTGCCCAAATCTGGTATTCTTTTCCTGCAATGGTATCAAATCTGGCATTGTTATTGTTTCTTATTTCTCTGAATAAGTTAATTACATAATTGTCTTTATAGGGTGTCCTATCTGCTGTGGTGTTGTCTCTTATCCCTATTATTCGTCCATTTGAATGGCAGAGTTTATTTCTACCAGTAAGTTCTGAAACATTTTATGTTTTGCCTTGCAGTTAATGATTTACTATTATTGATGAAAAGCAAGTACTGGAAATTTTGAAACTTATGTAAAATCAGAAATCTTTTAATATGTGAAAATGTTGAAGGCGTGTTTTTACTTCATAAGCTCTTGCCTTGGACATTACTCAGAAACCATATAGTTATAGTTTTTCCCTAATATCATTTTGTAAATGCTTTCTGTTTCTTGAGGTATGTGACTTGACGTTTTCACTATGCTGCTTCCTAATTTGACAAACTTGAATTTCTTTTATTTCGTTTGTTTAGTTATTTATTTATCAAATGGTTTTTCCTTAAGGTTGTTTCTATCTGTTTTCTGTCTTCACTTCTTTAGTGTACATCTATTGAGTTACTTGAGTTCGCTGCAGATTCTGCCAGATAAGATGCTAGATTTCCTAGATGCTCCTGTTCCTTTCATTGTAAGTTTGTTTTCTTTCAGTTTTCTTGTATATATATGCATGACAGTAACTCTGCAATGTTTTAATATTTTCAATTGGATATCATCCTCTGCTTGCTCCTAAATAGTTTAGATTAGTTAAATGGTATTGGGGATGACAGATTTTATTCATTGTGGTGCCAACTTCATTTCTAATTAGTATCATGCCAGTGAATTAAGGTTGCCAGGTGAAATCTGACATGATATAACCTGAATGAGAAATTTTGACAAAAGCCAATTGGTGTTTAAGCCAAGCAATAGCTTGATCAAGCATGTAATATCGATATTTGTTTTTTCTAACTGTAACCGGTTCAGAATTCTAACTATTGGTTTTGCCATTTTTGGGTATTTATGTATTTTAGTAAATTTTTATTTTTTCCCTTGAAGAAAGTGAAACTTCTTTCTTTTTCTTTTTTCTTTTTTTCGTTTTTCACCTTCAGAATCATTTTTCTCATCAATCTTGATTCTTGAACCAGAAAAAAACTACTAGAATTTCATATATCTTTTTGGTGAGATTTTCATCAGGCTGGCATACAAGATAAACCAACGGATCTGAGGATGAAAACATCAAATCTGGTTCAAGTTAATGTACTCAAAGACCAGGTTTGTCAAATTTACACGATCCCATTTTCCTTTCATATCATGCTCAGTTTTTCTTTGATAGTTTGATTTTTTCATTATATTTATCTATGTCTGTTAGCCACATTATGATGTTAATATATGAAATAGGTCAATTTTATTTTGCCTCAGTGACATATTTTCTAATGCTTTTATTATAATCTGCTAACTGACTTCCTACTAGAAATTGTTTATGTAATACTTTCTTTTTGCTTCATAATTTGGTTTAGGTGATATCTTGTAATTTGCCTCTACTTCCGCGCCGTAAAGAGCTTATTTCTGAACTTCGGCCTATTCACTCCACTTTGTCAAGTGAAGACCAGAAAAATCCAGTTTATAAATGCAATGAAATGCAGGTATTTACAGCTCAAACAACCCCTCAATCTTTTCTCAATTGAATATGGTTAGTCTTAGCTTATGTATCTTTTCCTCTCCACTTCCTTTTCGCTGTTAGTTTCTGCAGAGGTATTTTTCGGGTAATCAATGTGTTTGTAAATGTATTCTTAAATTAGCTACTAATTGAAGCTTGTCTTGCTATAAACAGAGAAAGATATAAACCACCGTCAGAATTTTTAAATCTGATGAGTGAATTGATGTCTTTCATGCATTCTCGTAGGATTTTCAAACCTCAGGGGTTTATCTGTAATTCACTCTAGATAAGATTGACATATATATGCAACTGTAATTTTCAGGCTGAAGCTGCTACTCAATTTTTAGCTATCATTAAGAGGCATTTGGAGTCGCTTTGTTCAGATATGAGGCTGCACACAATTACGAGCGTACAATCCAATAATGACAAGGTTTTGTTCCACTCTATTCAAATAAACCTTTACACTGTAGTCAAGCCTGTGGCAACTGTTGAAACAAATACTTGTACCATTTCAGGTTTCTCTACTTCTTAAGGATAGTTTTATTGATTCCTTCCCTTCCAGGGACCAGTCTTTTATCAAGGTACGTGCTGTTGTATCTTTTCTGACCGCTTAAGGATGTTACACTGACATACCAGGTTTTGCATACCAGGTTGAGAAATTACAAGAACCTTCCTTATCAAAGAATTTACATTACCTTTGGATCCATCCATTTTGATAATTCAGCTCAACTTTTGAATGACCAACCTATAATGCCCTTGGAACAAACTTCTCCATATACCATATCTAACTTTAAATTTATCCACCCTCAGCCAAACCTTTGGGTATGTCAAGGGAAGTGTTTGTAATTTCTCAAACATGAGGTGAAGTTTGTGTAATTAGGCCAAACCCGAGTATATGCCAGTGTAATTATCTCTTGAATATTAAAGAAAAGTACGTCTTGACGACTGCAATGTTGTTGGCGTCAAAATTCACTGATGGAGCACACTAGGTTTATAGAAATCACACACACACACAAAGCCATTACAATTCTATGTATAGAAACTGTATTAGGGCGCCTAATTTAAACTTTTGATCAGCCAAACTGATCTATGGGGCATCTTCAATTTTTGGGTTTTGCAGTTATTCGTGGAAACACAGCTATTTACGGTTCTGTCCGATTCTCGACTTTCAAGCTATGAGAACGAATAACCCCTTATGAGTGTCAGAGAAGATGAGACTGATATCTTCCACCTCAATGATGGTGAAAAACACTGCATATTTTGCCGCGGTGTTTGTGAACAAGAATCTGCAAACAGGTAGCCTTACTAACACCAGGTTCATCATCATATCAACACAGTTGATTGTAAATGTGTGTAATTACTAAACATATATATTTATCACGGTTACTAAACATCTATATTTATATAATCTATACATATAGCAAGTGATGACTGTGTTAGATTGTTACAAAGTCAAGGAGAGAGCATTTTCCTCCTTTATAATATTACAAAGGAGCATCGAATACGATGTCCGTCCCACATTGTCATAGATTCTGGGTCGGATTAATGTTGTCTGAGAGTCATATCAAATGGAATATCACGGGGAACAAAATGATAATTCTAGTTTTACATGAATAAGGTTCTTTTTTATTTTTTTATTTATTTCTTGTTATGTTCTATTAATTTTATTCAATAAGAACATAGAAAACGTGTTTTACTTTGTCAAAAGGAGAATCCCTTCTTTAAGACCCTAAAGTAGTTTTTACTTTTTGGCAACTTCCCCACTTCCTAGTAAAACAATCCTAAGTTTTTAGGTAAAGGAGAGAATATATGCTCTTTCACATTCAGCTAATTAGAGGAGGAATTTTGTAAAAGGCTTTCCCTCCCACTTATGGGGTTACTCTAATGATATTCTTTTGTTATCATGTCAGAAATTATCTTATGATATATGGTAAATTTATATAATTAGTATCGTGCTCGTTTTTTACTGTATTTTTATTGTTGTCCATCATGTTCTAAGTTTCAAATATGAAAGAAGTGTAAAGCCTTTTATATGTGGAAAAATATCATATTGTCCGAGTTTGAGAATCAAAGATCACATGTTTTATACGATAACAGTTAAAAAAGAAAAAAATATATAAAAGGAAATTCAAAGATTCAAAATCTATTTAATACATGGACACTCCGAAAATTTACCCCGTGTCCGACACGGCACCGACACGTGTCCGACACGGCAAAAGATGTCCAAAAATTAAAAAAAAATCCGACACGCTGGGGACACGGCTCGGGCACGGCTTAAGAAGTGTCCGACACGGCGACACGAAAAATTCAAAAAAAAAAATAATTTTTAATTTATATTTCCTGAATATTTGAGGGTATATTTTTTTTTAAAAAAAAATAATTATATAAATTTGCTAAAAAATGTTTAATATTAATTTAAATTCAGTTTTTTCATAATATTATTATATAAAAAATGTATTAATTTTATTTTTAATGATTTTAATGTTGAATTTGAAAATAATATATGTTATTTAAGTTTGCAATATTAAATACTTTTATAATATTTTATTTTATATAAATAAATAAATATATATATAATTTATTTATTTATATATAATATAGCCGTGTCGTGTCTTAAATTTTTTAAAAAATCCATGTCGTCGTGTCCGTATCGTATCGTATTCGTATCGCCGTGTCTGTGTCCGTGCATCATGGTTCAAAATGCTTAATACCATGGTGTCAATTCTCCTTCTAGATTGTTCTCAAAGCACATGGCCAAAATCAATAGATTAAAGGGGGAATTTCAAATAATTTCCCATCAGTTTTGATATTTTTACTTTATTCTCTGAAAATTTATATTACATAATACGATATAAATACTACATTAGAATATTTTAGTACTACATTATATGAAAATTATACAACATGTTTTGAGAGTGGTGAAAATTTATACAATATAATATGATATAAATATTGCATTATATCATATTCATACTATATGTGGGAAGTAAAATAAAATTTTGATGTTCAATTAGGGAGAAGTAAAATATGATGCGCAAGTGGAGATTTATTCGACATTACCCCGTAGATTAAAGGATCTCAAATCATTAAATAATTATTCAATTACTTTTTATATATTTAATTTAATAAATTTTCATTTTTCCCAAGTTGGTGAAATTTTAACTTTGGGGTACTGTTCACTCCAATAGTGTAAAAATGGTGTACTTTTGTGAGATAGCGCAACTCTGGTGTAAAACGCCTATGGGAAAAACGTCTTTAAAGACGTTTTCCTGAAAAACGTCTTCATCGTCGTTTTTCGTTGACCAAATTAAGTGGCTGACCGATACAAACCTAATGAAGACGTTTTCCAGAAAAACGTCTTTAAAGACGTTTTTCTGAAAAACGTCATTAAAAACGAAAGCCCGCCTTCGCGCGCGGGGTTTCGCGTGTTCATCGCGATCCGGGCTTTCGTTTCGTGTTTTCGTTCAAAAGCAAAACCAATCCAAGAAATCCAAAAACAGTTTATACAGTTTCAAATCTAAAATTGTTTTTCAAAATTAAATTTTACAAAAACCAATTTTCAGAAACTTTCAGGAAAAAGAAAAATACAGTTTCGTAATTCAGGCTTTCTAAAACAATTACAAATACTCAATCGCATCAAGCCTAAGAATTTCTACCAAATTCAGTATAATTGAGACGAATCAGAAACACGATTAACGAGGTGGCTCTGATACCACTTGTTGGAAAATACGAATTAGAAAGCAGCGGAATTTAAAAATTTTTCCCAACAAAAGGACCTTGAACTCGCAATCGTGTAACCAAATTCGTAAAGATAGAAAACTTACTTTTCTTTTATTCTTTCTTGAAGCGTTTCAAGCCACCCAAGAACGCTCTTCACGCGGCTTGATCCCCTCTCCTTGGTAAAGCTCGAATCTTCAAACTTCTAACTTGAAGTCTCTAGAGAAAGTCCACCAACTTGATCACAATCTAACTAGTAAGGATGCTAGTTCTCTAGTTAGTGTTTAGGCTTAACCTAGGGTTTAATTTAATCTTGGAGAAAGGAAGGTGTTCAACACATGAACCAAGAATTGTCAATTCACTCTAAAGGGGAGCATGAGCTCCCCTATATATAGGAAGGGGAGGGGCTGCCGAAACTAGTCCTTATTGGACTAGGATTTGGTTCCTCTCTCTCCTATTACTTGATGATCAAGTATTTTCCAACTTTGACTTTGAATTCTAATTCTAGTCAACTTTGAAGAGAGCAAAAAAATATCCAAACTATTTTTGGATAATTTTATACTTTATTTATTATAAAATAAATAACTTATTTTTATCTAATTAATTAATTCATAATTAATTAACTAGATTATTTTCTCCAAAATTAGACTTTCTTTTAATTCAAAATTAAACCAAAGTCTATTAAATAATTAACTAATTAATTATTTAATATATATATAATATATATATATATGTACACGTGTGTGACACGTGTCACTCACGTGAGCCACACGTGTGATTTCACACGTGTGGAACCCTCTTGGCCCGATTAACTCGTTTAATCATTTTCAAGCCTCAACTCATGTAACCAAGTTGTTGTGTGTGACCCTCTAGGTTCTCAATTCAATTAGCAGTGACCCTAATTAATTAATTCACTAATTAATTAATCAGTCCACAGATTAAACGACCATAGTCTAGCAACTGGTGTTTAACCCCTAGCTGAATTGGAATGTTCGGATTCGACAGAACCTTTAAGTCATCGATTCATGTGAGATACAATCCTCCTACTTACTATCTCTCAACCAAGATCTAGGGCAAGGGAATAATCAGAACCCTAATAATCCGGTCTTAAAGCTAAGTGCATTTCATATCCATTTGATCTCAATCCAAGAAACCCTTTTCTTGATGTCTTGATCTACTGCCTTGGCCAAGGACTCCATATGGCATATGAATGACTTACACAATAAAAGATCACCTTGCAAATGCAAGTGTAGGTCCTTTCTTGATTCTCATTCACTTTCATGAATCACTTGTGCAGCCCCAGCATAAGCCTTGAATCAGTTGTCTAAGGCGACACCCTTTAAAGCTTATACCTAAGACTACAGAGTTAACTCATAAAGTGACAAGGAACCTCAAGTCTAAGGATCAATTAATCACATCAATGACTCGTGAGATATTTCCTAATCTGGAAGTTTCCATTTCCTGAAATAGAAACTTCCTTTCCCATTTAGGAATGTTCTCACACGGGGCACCTCAGTGAACTTACTTATTAAAGTAAGCACCCTCATGTATCACGCACGTATTAACTATACACTTTGCACCTCCATGAAACAAGGTGGTCCTTCTTAAGGGCGTGATCCCACAAGCAAGCCTTAGAGGAGTCAGGTTGACACTCCCACTGTCTGTAGGACTCATCGGCTTGGAGTATTTTACTAATCATGACTTATGTGATATAGGGCTCGTTTCATGAACCATTTCACCTAAATGGTAGAGTCCTAAAGTCATCAGGATTAGGGGAGTTCTCATACATGCACAGCTAAAGTAAACGCATACCAAACAAGAGCATATAAAGAAGTGTTGCCTCAATTCGTTATTTCATTCAAAGATTGTCTGTGATTACAATAAGGAAAAGCACAAAGCGGATATACAATCGGCTTTCTAGGGCACTATTCCTAACACATAGTTCTCCCCGAACAGTTGGCACATCAACAGAGTCAGCGACAACCTCCGGGAACATAGATGCCAAGTAGGGACTCACATTCCTAAGTACCGGTGTACTTGTTTCGGCCGCCACATTAGGAGTTGTAGGCTGGTGTAATGCCACATTCAAACAACAAGGCAACTAAAATAAATTTCACCTGCAACAACTGTAACGGGCCTCCTATATTCTTCTTTCCCTTTCTCGCTGCATTGCAAAGAGACCGGTATAATGATGCCAATACAGCACTGCCCCAGCTATAGCTGCTAACCTCCTGCAGCACCGACTTCACATCCTCAACAAAAACCTCCTGCGGGTCCTCTGGGGCAGCCTTGTATCCAAGATTGAACAGGTATACCAACGAGATAGTGTTTCCAGTGCCATCTGGCCACATCATTGTTCCCATCATAAGCAGTATAGCGCAACGAGCCCATCGGAGTACTTCTTGATCCGAACTATGATCCCCGATTGGATGTTGTTGCATGTAATGACGGAGCTCTCTAAGTCTCAGCTTGGCACCTTCAACAGTCGGGGCAAAACCTAGATGGCTTACGCAAGCATCCACCCAATCGATACTCGCACTGTCATTACCTACCACTGCTCTCCCATTAATCGGGAGGCCCCACAAAATGGCGACATCCTCGAGCGTCACCGTCGCCTCCCCTACGGTCAGATGAAAGGTGTGTGTCTCCGGCCTCCACCGCTCCACCAAAGCAGTGATCATAAAGTGGTCCACATCCATCTCCCCTACCCTGTGCAACCCGTAGAATCCCATCTCATGTAAAAACGCCAAGACACGATCATGCATTTCCAAATAGAATGTACTATCAGCCCGGGCGTAGAACCCTGGCTTCCCATTACGAACTTGCAAGCAATCGTCCAATTCTCCCGATTTAATATCCTTTAAACTCTCACTCCGATGTGAGGCTTGCGCGTACAACACACTAGGATTCCGAGGTCCATAATAACGATCCATCGACAATCTACAAAGCACTGACAACAAAAATAACATTACCACATCACTCAACAAACCACATAGTTCAAATCAAAATTAACACACCTAGGGATAAAAAAACAATTACACATACATTTTTTTCCAAACCAATATTTTCATTTCAGATTAATGGGAGAGCAGATTACTGGGATAAATGGGATACCATTGTGTGAGGTCCCAATGAATCTCTGCATTGGGCAGCAAAGCGAACAATTTAAGGATGATGTTTCACTGTATGACTATGTAAAACAAGAACAGAGAGGCTGATGATTATTACAGGTATGATATGCAGAGACAATGCGTAAGTTGATTACACTTGAACGTTCCCCTCTAAAATAGTGTTACTACAAATTCCTCCCCTTGGAGTTTTGTAATTACCAAGACCTCCCCTATTTTGCACCGTTTACAACCTGCTCCTTTTTTACATAAAATATTTCTCTTCATCTTTTCTCCATTAACTTACAAAATAGTCAAATAGTTGTGGGATTTGTATAGACTATAGATTGTCACGCAGAAGCATGATTGCAAGAGATATATTAGTATATTCACTTATAATTGTTAATGGATGTGTGGGTGGGGTGGTTGGGGATGAAGGTGTGTTCTTGAAAGTGATTTTAATAGCACTTATTCAGTATTGGGAGATCACTAATCTGGGACTTTTGTCTTTCAACAGAAAGCTTGCAAGCACAAAGGCAACAAACAATGATGGCCTCAAGTGTGCCATTGATCACATTCTTGAAGCCCAAGAGAAAGGAGAGATCAACGAGGACAACGTCCTTTACATTGTTGAGAACATCAATGTTGCTGGTAAGTTTCCTTTTCATAATATAAAGGAAACTTCATTTCATAAATTTACAAACATTACAAGTACACCCTTTTACAAATATAGACATTACCAAGACATCCAGGGTAAACACCAACATTTTCATTCCAAACCAATATTTTCATTTCAGATTAATGGGATAAAAAAACAATTACACATACAATTTACACATACTTTCAGATTTCAGATTACACATTTCAATTCCAATATACTCTCTAACAATAACCCACATACTCTCTAGCAATAACCATCCTCTACACCTCCGAATTCATATTTCAATTACACATTTCAATTCCAACCTACTCTCTACCAATAACCATTGCTCTACACCTCTGAGATTTCAGATTCCACAAGAACAAACGACCGAGTAACGCCAATTCGTCCACATACTTGAAAAATTAATTTCTTGTCCAATCACAAAAAATAAAAAATAAAAACAAAAAAGGGAAAACAAGGAAGAACTGACCTTGATAGCAACACCACACTCGGTTGAGCGAATCTTCCCCTGTCTTTCAGTTGGTTGCCACTTCAATGGGCCGGAAATCGGCCGCCGCGTCGCCCCCTCTCTTTTCTTTTTCTGCTGATAGGGTTCTCTGCAGAGAACCCGCGGCGTTCTTTTTTTTAAACGTCTACACTGAAGACGTTTTTCAGGAAAACGTCTTTAAAGACGTTTTTCTGGAAAACGTCTTCATTAGGTTTGTATCGTTCAACCACTTAATTTGGTCAACGAAAAATGACGATGAAGACGTTTTTCAGAAAAACGTCTTTAAAGACGTTTTTCTGGAAAACGTCTTCATTAGGTTTGTATCGGTCAGCCACTTAATTTGGTCAACGAAAAACGACGATGAAGACGTTTTTCAGGAAAACGTCTTTAAAGACGTTTTTCCCATAGGCGTTTTACACCAGAGTTGCGCTATCTCACAAAAGTACACCATTTTTACACTATGGGAGTGAACAGTACCCCAAAGTTAAAATTTCACCTCCCAAGTTGAATATAGGCTATAGCTGGGCCTTTCAGGTGGCCCACCATATTGTTCAGGGATACATGTCAATAATCAACACATCGGTCGCATCTAGTTGGGGGCCCTGGTCCATAGCATTTAATAATTATAATAATAATAGTTGTTGCTGTTGTTGTTGCTGCTGCTTAAATTATGCATTAGTCCTCATATTTCCAAATTTTATTAAAAAGTTAGTAAATATTTTTATGATAGGTTGTGGATGACATTTCATTTTGTTTAATAAATAAATAACCATTTGTACAACTTTTTTATTTTTTATTTTTGTAAGAAAGGCATAATAATAAACGATTACCACAAATTCGTTTTAACTTTTATCTAACGTTGTATGTGTTTTGTTTTCATCATATTACAGAATTAATTGAATTGTTCTAAAAAATAATATTAAAAGAAATTCTGAGTTGTCCTAAAAAAAATTAAATCACATGTTGAAATACATTTGTCGGCATAAGTATTAGTTGGTATATATTTAATAAAATAGTTTATATTTGACTGAATTGATCAAGTTGGATTTGTACTTGATAATTTTTGCTACATTAATTATATGATAAGTCTTAATATATTTCCTATTGTTCGTACAACAATATTATGTATTTAATCACTACGTGGTATCAGCCTTTTCAATCAAAATTAAATTTGCCATATCATGCATGAAAGAGCAACACTTAACATATTTATAGTACAAATAATTGGGTCTAATTTAGATTTATGTGGAGTCAAATTAAAAATACATTATTAATGCAAATAAAATTGTTTAAAACTAATTTAGTGAACATTCGAGGTACCAATTTGAATTATTTTAATTGGTTGAATTGGATCGAATTATTTACATATAAAACTCTTTCTATCAATGATAACTGTATACTCAAATACTCAAATTCAAGATTTTTGATTAAATTAACATAATATCGAATTATTAAAGTCCGCTATTTTCTGTAATTATATTGACGTGCATGCACTTACTAATTCATGCAATATAGGCATTTACTGAAGTTAGCAAATTAAATTAATTTTACCTTTGGGATAAATATTTTTTTCCTACCCGAACTTTGCCCGTTTTAATTTTTACCATCCGAACTTATTTTCGTTGCAAACCACCATCCTATCTATATGATTTTTATCAAACCACCATCTCATTTATACGATTTTAACAAACCGCCATCTCATCTATACGTTTTTTTCTACTAATTTAAAGTGGTTTTCAGTGCTTAATTACCCCATACGTGATGTACATGCGTTTTTAATAAAAGTAAATTAGTCTTTCCATTATCTCAGTTATTGTCTAACAAATTAGGGTTTCATAATTGGGAAATCATGACTGAAAATTGCTCAAATAACCTTTAGTGCTTAATTACTCCACACGCGATGTACACGTGTTTTTAATAAAAGTAGATTAGTCTTTCCATTATCTCAGTTGTTGTCTAACAAATTAGGATTTTATAATTGGGAGATTAGGACTGAAAATTGGTTAAAATTAATTCTTTCAATACAATTATTTAATTCATCTGTATTTTGAAACTATTTGATCCGTTATTCAACTCTTTTTATTCTTCCATCCTTCTTCCTTTAATAACTAAGAAATGATTTTGTTTATTTTCTATGTTTTATTGGTCCATTATATCCGCGATTGATCAGAGAGAATAAAAACTATTCAAACAAATATATATTTTTTCAACATATTATCTCAGAGTCAAAGTGAGATGAAAATCAAAAGATTAAAAAGAATGAGAAAATAAGAGTTATGGTTGCCTTCTATCATATTAAAACTTTAAAAATGATCAAAATAATGAAAAAAATTAATTTCTCTTCATTAAAACTTGTGCACAAATGTATCTAGTCAAATAATTTATAATTACATACACTTTTTTAACCTATCTCAGAGTCAAAGTGAGATGGAGATTAAAAGAATGAGAAAATAAGAGCTATTTATTTATTTTTTTTAAACACATGCACCCAAGCGGGATTCGAACCCAGAACCTTGCCTTGGAGAGTGAACCCATTAACCACTTGGACCAACTCCTGTTTAACGTGATACAAGGTACCCTATCCATACACAATTAGCTCTTAAAGGAAGAAAAAGTGTTGTTTTCTTTAGTCTCTTTTTGTCTTTTATAACTAACATTTATATAATAATATGAATATTTCATTATCTTTTCATAATATTCTTTTGAAACTTCATTTATTTCTCACACTTGAAAGTCAAAATTTAAGTTTACTATCGAGTGAGGCCTTTAAGCAAAAAAGAATTATCTCAGAACGAAACAAAATTCATGTCGTGTCCAGACGAGTTCACGGTGGAGCATGCACGGATAGGTGTAGTGAAATAACATATGTATGACCGTGTATTCGATGTTTATACCTCTCGAGATGATATCTTTGAGCATATAAAGGCAAGACTAATAATGTTTTATATGGTTTAATAGTTATGCAGTATACACATCCCATTTTTGTTATTAATTTGTGTCAATTTGTTATTATATGGTGCAATGTGCCGTAGACTAAGGATTGTTGTTGACTGTCATGGCGTAATTAGTTTACAAACATGTGTAGGCATATATGGTGGAATTGTATCAAAATACTTTAATTGATCTTTTATTTCCAAAGAGTTCAAAGCATGTGAAATTGGATATACATCAAGATTCACAGATAATTTTATTCAAAATTTGTTGAAAGATCTTAAAATGCCTTTTGGTGACATTGTCTTGCTTGGGTGCTTTGTATTAACAGGGGATGATGACCGTGAACAATGTGACTACTATATCCATTTCATCAAATAAGGATCTCGAGTGCATGATGAGAATAGGTCTTGAACTACGCCATACGAATAACACTCAAATGAATGAAAAAAGTTCAATGTCACACTTGATGCTCTCAATTGTTATAGAGAGTATCGGTCTTCAAACTCACTCTGTTGCTGCTAGGCGAAAGGTATAATCAATCTTCGTTTGTATAAAACACTCAACTTCTGATGGGTTGCTTTAACTAACATATTTTTTTCTCTTTCTTTTTCTTTTTCTTTTCTTTTTTTTTTTATTTTTGCGCTCAATAGAAAGCTAATATACTATGATTCTCGTGCAGCTAAGTTTTGTGGATCTTGCTGGATCTTAAAGAGTGAAGAAGTCGGGCTCTGTCAGTAGTCAGCTACTGGAAGCTGCAAGCTTTAATGCATCACTTTCAACGCTTGTTGATGTAATTAGTGCTTTAACTTGTGGTAATCAACACATTCTGTTTAGAAATCACAAGCTAATGCGGTCGATGAGTGATTCAGTAGGTGGTAATGCCAAAACATTAATGTTCGTGAACATATTCCCCGCTGAATCAAACGTGGATGAGAGCTACAACTCCTTGACGTACGCACACTTCTCATTTCATGATAGTTGTTAGTGTATCTTGGTCCCTTGCCTCTAGACAAGAGAAGGTATTTAGTGGACCTATCAGTTTTGGTCTAGGTCATGCCATGTAGGTTTTCACCAAAATTGACACCAAAATGCGTTTTAGTGTTAAGGCTAAAAAGTGAAATCTGTTAAGGAGAATTTGCTTGGTTTTGGTTAGTTTTTTACACTAAAATTGATCAATCGGTTAGAACAGAAAGTTTGGGTTAGTTTTACTATTTTTTCAAACCGCAATCTCATCTAAGTAATTTTTTCAAACAACCATCCTTGTTCAATTTTAAGTGGTTTTCGAAATTTTAAGTGGTTTTTGGCTTTCTTGAATACCCTATACATGATGCATACATCTCCATCTCACTTTAACTCTGAGGTAATATATTGAAAAAATATATGTAATTATAAATTATATGACTAGTTACATTTGTGCACAAGTTTTTAATGAGTTTATATAGAAGATTAAAGAGTTTATATATTATGAGTAGTGGAAACCTTTTCTTGTGGACGCGTTCTGCCTGGGTGGCGCCCACCCACGCAGAATGCATCCACAAGGAAAGGTTTTCACCCCCTATTATAAGGCAGGCTTCGTTCTCCTTCCCAACCGATGTGGGATATTACATTTCTTGCATAGGTCCAGTTTTCTTTGTCAACAGTCAAGCTCAAAATCTGTTCCTAGGCTCGTACAGGTATCTGGGATATTACACTTCTTGCATAGGTCCAGTTTTCTTTGTCAACAGTCAAGCTCAAAATCTGTTCCTAGGCTCGTACAGGTATCTAAAATTTCATAAATAATACTTCTCAATATGGATAAAAAGTGGATGGATCTCCTTAGGTCAAGTAATAGTTATCGAGATGGATTGAAATTCTTTTTAGATTTTGCATTTTCGAATTCAACCGGCGGGACAATCATATGCCTTTGTAAGAAATGTAAAAATTCAAAATGCAAAAATAGAGATATTGTAGCCGAGCATCTTCTTTGGGATAGGTTTTTTAGTGGGTTATTGTAGCTCAGTAGGTTCAGTGAAGATATCTTTGTAGCTATCTAACAATGAAGTAAGAGCATTGTCAAGTTTGTCCCCTTCAACATGATGTGCTGTCATTGAAAATAACATACCAAATATACCATAATCTCTTCTTTTGATCAGTTTCTTCATAGATTTTCCAGGGATCATTTGTAACTTTCCTTGCTCAGTGATAGCTTTCAAACTGATTCTTTTCCCTTTCTTCATAATAGTAACCTTCATTTGCTTAAACCTGATCTTGTGGCTACGATTCATTCCCTCAGAACCCATCCAACAGTTAGAATTTAAACAAGACTAATCACCATCTTTCTTTACAGTTCGATAATAGTTAGGGTAATATGATATGACTGTTTCTTATTAATAAACGTGGTATTATACATTCTTTGACCTTTTCATGTCTTTATGGCATCTTTCCATGGTAATTAATAGGAAAGTGATTGTGAGTTGACTTTGATGCTTAACAATATTGCTATCTTGTCAACATTTTGGGAGTGTCAGAGAGAAGTTCATTGATTCCATTACTCTAGAAGTGGTTATTCGCCGTCTTTTCCTTTGTGTTTTTTCACTACCCTACCTAGTTCCTCCTGTGTAAAATGAGACTTAAAATTATCGGTTGATAAGAAGAAAGTACACATACAATAAACGGTGAAATCTGTTAAGGATAATTTGCTTGGTTTTTGTTAGTTTTTGACACTAAAATTGGTCAGTCAGTTAGAACATAAAGTTTTGGTTAGTTTTACTATTTTTTCAAACCGCAATCTCATCTATGTAATTTTTTCAAACAACCATCTTTGTTCAATTTTAAGTGGTTTTCGAAATTTTAAGTGGTTTTTGGTGCTTGAATACCCTATACACATCTCCATCTCACTTTAACTCTGAGATAATATATTTAAAAAATATATGTATATAAATTATGTGACTGGTTACATTTGCGCACAAGTTTTTAATGAATAAAAACTAATTTTTCATTATTTTGGTATTATTTTAAAGTTTTAATGTAATAGAAAGCAACCATAACTCTTATTTTCTCAATCTTTTAATCTCCATCTCACTTGACTGAGATAATATGTTGAAAAAGTGTATCTATCTTTGAGCACTCAATCTGTTGATTACCACAAGTTATAATATGCTTTTAGTGAAAGCGATAATATGTATGACCGTGTATTCGATGCATATGCCTCTCAAGATGATATATTTGAGCATACAAAGACAAGACTAATAATGTTTTATATGGTTTAATAGTTATGCAGTATACACATCCCATTTTAGTTATTAATTTGTGTCAATTTGGTTGTGTTTCCATTTGATGCAGTATTTGGTGCAATGTGCCGTAGACGGATACAATGCCTTTTGGTGATATTGTCTTGCTTGGGTGCTTTGTATTAATAGGGGATGATGACTGTGAACAATGTGACTACTGTATCCATTTCATCAAATAAGGATCTCGAGAGCATGATGAGAACAGGTCTTGAACTACGTCATACGAATAACACTCAAATGAATGAAAAAAGTTCAAGATCACACTTGATACTCTCTGTAGCACCCGAGCGTGAGGTACCACATCCCCCGCACCGGGACCCGACCCGTATATGAAATGGAAGTCCATACACGTGCCAAACCCACGGCGAACGGGGACAAAACACACACGCTATGCTAGGCGGGACTAACCCTTAAACCAATCAGTGCAAGAATCATAAAATCAGAGTAAAATAAAGTTCGCGGAAGCAAGAATAACCAAACATATATACAGTGAGCCACCAAGCTCCAAAAATAGATATACAAGATCATCCAAATATTCAACGGCGCTCACGGCCTACAAAAATCATAACGCTCCAACTATAATTATAATCATAAGCAAGTATCAACAATAGTGTGAATATGAGACAAAAGGAAGTGCTAAACAAAAATGCAAGACCTAGACGACCTGTATTCCCGCCTAGCACTCCTATCCCTGCACAAAACAACTGAAAACAACCGGGTTCAGTCTAAAAGAGACTGGTGGGTAAAAAAAACGGGGCATAAATATATAATATTGCATAATTTAAACACATACATGCAAGCCCTAATCCCGTATGAAGTTTAGTAAGATTTTACCAAGTGGTTAAACAAAAGAAGACATCAACGGGATTACGACGTTCATATTCATTCACAATTGATCATAAATGTTCATAAGGGTTTATGGCCCGGCGAGTGGGCGTGCACAATCTCCAACCTACTCCTCGTGTAATCATAATTAATTATTCAATAATTCATTATCATACATAAATCTTTTGTGCTCATAAATACATGATCATAATCATTCATATACTCCTTTTTCCTCCGGGTGGTGGACGGGCTTGCAAGACCCGGCCACCGGTTCATACATGGACCAATGGGGGTACATGAATCCCCCAAAGGCACTCAGCTCCCATTCCCCGCTAAAACTCCTAGCGAGGGCCGGTATCACCGTAGTTTGGTTGGAACTAGTATATGGGATCCCCGTCAGCCCTTGCTTCCTCGGTTAGCCACATATACTAAGTCCCGGGGCCCGTGCAATCATAAATCATAAATATCTCGCCAAACATAAGGTAGGGTTCATAAATAAAAGAAAGGGGTCATACGTTTGAAATGATTTACCCGAAAGGACTCAATATATATAAATATACGGTTTTGGCTTAAAACTTTGCACATAAGGAATATATAAGGTTGTTTTAACTAATAGAAGAAAAACCCACCTTTATCCAAGCAGAAATGAAGGCACAAGCGTCTCAAGGCTCGCCCTCGTCTCCGACCAAACCCGAATCTGTGCAAAAGAAAAGGTATGAGACTCAATGACCACATATGACGCTCGGCAATGACGTGAACATGACGTGAATGCATAAATGATCATATTATATTAATACAATGTTCATGTGCACGATTAAGAAATTTAAAACATATAATCATTCATTTGTTCAATTATTTATTCAATTTCATAAATTCATAATTCATATAAATTTCATAAATTCATAAATCATAAATTCATAATTCACATCCATTAATCTAACATTCATTTAATAAACATAACATATATAATATTCATAAATTCATATCAATTTCATAAATTCATAGTATTCATAATTCACAAATAGGAATAAATTAAATAGAACGTTCAATCAAAAGTCAGTAGAATAAATACGCGAAATAGAAATCAATTAATTGTAATAATTAAATTAAATCAAATAATAATTAAAATATATAATAAATATATATAATATATAATATATATATAATATACAATATATATAATATATATATATACATACGTACAACCCACACACACATGCATGCAAAATATAACTAACTACATGCATAATATATAAACTCACGCACACACACAACACCCATGCATGCAAAATTTATATACTAAGTATAATATACACATGCATGCACTCTAACACACTCTGCACAAAACATATAACCATGCACAACAATTATCAGCCGCAACAGTTCAAGGAAGAAGCAGCAGAAACAGTTCAGCAAAAAGGGGGTGACACCCCCGTGTCACCCTCCAAGCCAAGGCCGAGACACCCCCGTGTCTCGGTACAGAAGTCCCAGCCCTCACAGCACCCCCGTGCCTCGCCGGAAGAGCAACCACGACACCCCCGTGTCGACCAGCAGAAACATCCCCTGTTTCGACAGCAAAAATGGCGCAGAAAAAGCAACAACTCCAAGCAAGAAAAGCAGGCAACCAAAGCCACAAAACAAGGCACAAATTGCTGCAAGAATTCAGCCACAACCCACACCACAAAGCCACGAAAACGGACAGCAAAACATGAAGAAGGAAACGCAGCAACATGACAGCAAAAACAGTCCAGAAAACAGAGTAAAAATTCGAAGAAAACAGAGCATGATCAATTTCACTCCTTCTCCAATCATTCAACTCAGTCAAGGCCAACCAAGAAGCAGCAAAACATTATATATTCATCAAGTAAATCAATTCTAAACAAGCTCAAACAAGAGGAGAAGACATACGTGACCTATACGTGAAAATTCTGAAATTTGTCATAAATGATATGTCATAAATACTTCAACAACCACAAAATTAATGATCATAAATGATATGAGGATGTCAAAATAATCAATCTCAAGCTTGGAATCAAGCAAAACCGTTGAGAAATGAAGAAGATCAACATATTGCTCAAAACTCATATTTTCGGTAATAAGCCCAGAAATGGATGAAACCATGCTCAAAATCATGAATAAAAAGATGAAAATGACCAGAATTAATCATACAATACAACCCTAAGCTTACCTTGATGATTGGTTGAGGTTTGGATGAGATTTGAGCTCCAAATTCTCCAAATGGTGAAGGGTTACGGGACTGGAGAGAAAAACAGTAGCTTTGGCTGAGTTTTGGGGCTTGTGTGATGATTATCTCGGTCAAGGCTGATTATAGCATGATAGAGGGTTGAGTTAGGGTTTCAAAGAATCTAACCATGGTTAATTTGGTTATGGTTTGGCCAAGATATGACTGATTTAGTGTAACAAGGTCAAGTTGGTCTCCGTTTCGTTTTTCGGTTGGATTTCGGAGTTACAAATGAATTGGGAAAAATGTTAGGCTAAGTTTACTAAACTCGTATTTTCGTTACGAGTTCAGCGAAGTTGACGGAACTCGAATCCGAGTTCCCGAGCTCAAGATATTAAATTCGGAACCAAGGGTACGCTAAGTGCTCGTTAGCTCCCGTTTTGGTTCCTCGATCAAAATTAAATTCGTTAACCGACCAAATGAATTCGAAAACATAATTTGAGCATAAAATCATGTTCATAACACATATATGTACGACATATTACAAAATCGTGGCAATTTGATATCATATCATATAAGAACGAAGCACAAAATAAACGAATAACTTAAACATGCAATTCATATAATTTTCATGCAAAAAAAGGAAATGAAATTCATGCAATATAAATAAATTTCCATGCAAAATTTTATAAAATCCATGCAAAATAATTCCCATGCAAAATTTTATAATCTCATGCATGCATATGATTTTCCATGCAAAAATACAATTTCATGCATATATGTGATTTCACGTATAAATATATATATATATATATATATATATATATATATATATATTTAGTTAATTAAAACATAATTAATTAATAAAACATATAATTAGTATAATCATTAATTTAATAATATAATAATTAAACATATATACATATATATAATACGAAATATATATATATAATTAATAATATTAGAATAAAATATTATAATATAATATAATAAAATAATAACAATTATAATAAAAATTAAATATAAAACACGTAAAAACAATTAATTCGCGCAATTTGGTAAACACATACATCGTACCTTTACGTCCGAGAAATCGGGGCGTTACAATCTCTCCCCCTTAAAGGAATCCGTCCTCGGATTCACTGCTCGCTCGGAAATAACTCGGGGTGAAACCTTTTCATCTTATCCTCCGTCTCCCACGTAGCCTCTTCGGTTTTATCACTTCTCCAAAGAACCTTGACTAGTGGAATACGCCGATTTCGAAGTTCTTGAAACTTCCGATCCAAAATCTTAATCGGCTTCTGAACGAAGGTGAGATCCGGTTCTAATTCCACTTCTTCAACCGGTAGAACCTCGGACTCATCTCGAAAATACTTTCGGAGCTGTGAGACATGAAACACGTTATGAATTCCAGTCAGATTCGGAGGCAAGTCCAATCGATAGGCCGTATCCCCAATCTTCTCCAAAATCTCATACGGTCCCATATACCGAGGGTTTAATTTTCCTCCCCGTCCAATCCTTGAGAACCCTTTTCGTGGGGAAGCCTTTAAGAAAACCCTATCTCCAATCTCAAACTCCAAATTCTTCCTCCGAAGATCTGCATAACTCTTTTGTCGATCCTGAGCAGCCTTCATCCGTTGTCTAATTATCTGGACCTTATCAATAGCCTCTTGTACAGCCTTAGAGGGTTTTTCCTTCTTTTCCCCTCTTTTAATCCCTTCTTGCTTGGTCCAATTCCATTCCTCCAAATCAAAGAACAACGGTGATCGACATTTACGTCCATAAAGAGCTTCATAAGGGGCCATTTCAATCGAGGCTTGATAACTATTATTGTAAGCAAACTCGATTAACGGCAACTGCTCATTCCACGAGCTTTGAAAGTCCAATGCACATGCTCTCAACAAATCCTCCAGATACTTAATTAACCTTTCTGATTGTCCGTCGGTCTGAGGATGGAAAGCTGTGCTGAATTGAAGCCTTGTCCCCAAACACTTCTGTAATTCTTGCCATAACCGTGAAGTAAATCTGGGATCCCGATCCGAGACAATACTGACAGGTATTCCATGAAGTCTGACAATCTCATCATTGTACCTCTTGGCCAACTTACTCACTTTATCGGACATTCTGATAGCAAGAAAATGAGCTGACTTCGTCAATCTGTCCACAATAACCCAAATTCCATCGAAACCTCCTCTCACTTTTGGTAATCCCGAAACAAAATCCATAGCTATTTGTTCCCATTTCCATTCCGGGATAGGCAATGGTTGAAGTAGCCCCGATGGCTTTTGATGTTCTGCCTTTACCACTTGACAAGTCATGCAGTGTTTCACGAAGTCGATCACATCCCGTTTCAATCCATTCCACCAATAAAATTGCTTAAGATCCTTATACATTTTGTTCCCTCCGGGATGTATCGAATAACCTGACCGATGGGCTTCCTCAAGAATAATCCTTTTTAACTCTTCCGGGACGACCACTCTATTCTTGAATCTTAGAAGTCCCGTATCGTCAAACCCAAACGGACTCTCTGAATCAGCTCGAGCCTTCTCAGCTAATTTCTGAACTTCGGGATCAATCCTCTGAGCATCAAATAATTTCTGTTTAAGGTCTGGTTGAACCGTAATATTCCGAACACTAGCCCTCAGTCTGAACAACTCATTCTCATCTCCAATCTCCACTTTCACATTGGACACGCTAGCTTTCCGACTAAGCGCATCCGCAACCAAATTGGCTTTGCCGGGATGGTATCGGATTGTACACTCATAATCCGCCAACAGTTCCATCCAACGCCGTTGTCTCTTATTCAATTCCTTTTGCGAGAATAAGTATTGGAGGCTCTTGTGATCGGAAAAGACTTCGAACGAAACTCCATAAAGATAGTGTCTCCACTTACCCAAAGCAAAGATCACTGCCGCTAATTCCAAATCGTGAGTGGGGTAGTTCTGTTCATGCTCTTTCAATTTCCTTGAGGCATAGGCGATCACTCTTCCATTTTGCATCAATACACATCCCAAACCTTCCTTTGAGGCGTCCGTATAAACTGTATATCCTTCTGTACCTTCGGGAAGTGCTAATACAGGAGCGGTGGTCAACTTTTCTTTTAGAAGTTGGAAACTAGCCTCACATGCCTCGTCCCACTCAAACTTAACTGCTTTCTTAGTCAATCGGGTTAAAGGAGCCGCAATCTTTGAGAAATCCTGAACGAATCTTCGATAGTAGCCTGCCAAACCCAAGAAACTCCTTATTTCTGAAGCATTTTTCGGGCTTTGCCAATGAATAACCGTCTCAATCTTGGAAGGGTCTACTTCTAAACCTTTCCTTGAAATAATATGACCCAAAAATGCTACCCGATCAATCCAGAACTCGCACTTGCTAAACTTAGCATACAACCGATGTTCCCTTAAGGTTTCCAACACAATTCTGAGGTGCCTGGCATGATCCTCCGGAGTTCTCGAATAAACCAAGATGTCATCGATGAAAATTACCACAAACTTATCCAAATAGGGCCGGAAAATTCGATGCATCATATCCATAAAAGCAGCTGGAGCATTAGTCAACCCAAAAGGCATCACTACGAACTCGTAGTGTCCATACCGGGTGTTAAATCCCGTCTTCAGAATGTCCTCTTCCCGGATCTTCAATTGGTAGTATCCTTGTCTCAAGTCCAACTTTGAGTAAACCCCCGAACCTTGTAACATGTCGAATAAATCCTCAATATGGGGCAAAGGATACTTATTCTTTACAGTCATCCGGTTAAGCTCCCGGTAATCTATACACATTCTTAAGGTTCCATCCTTTTTCTTAACAAAGAGAACCGGAGCACCCCAAGGTGACGAACTTGGCCGAATATATCCAACTTCAAGCAATTCCTCTAATTGAATCTTTAATTCTTTCAACTCGGCCGGCGCCATCCGATACGGAGTCTTAGAATACGGTGTGGATCCTGGATGTAAATCAATAACGAACTCAATCTCACGGTCGGGCGGTAGAGAGCTCAAATTCTCCGGAAACACATCGGAGAAGTCCTTAACAACCTCGGTATCTTCCAACTTAACTTGATCCTTCGGCCTATTAAGAAGGTAAGCAATAAATCCCTTTGCTCCTTCTCTCATCAACTTGTGAGCTTCCATATAAGATAAGAGAGATACCTTTCTTGATCCACTACCAATCACCAATTCTTTCCCCAAAATCACCTTCTTCGCAAAACAATCAACATTGGCCCGATGCCTGGACAACCAGTCCATACCCAAGATAACTCCATACCTCTTCATGGGCATAACAATTAAATCCGCCGGATACTCTTTCCCCTCAATCAAAACTGAACACTCCCTGACCAACTGATCTGTCTGAAGACTCCCTCCAAGTGGCGAACTCACCAAATAATAAGAAGAAAGACAGATAACAGGCAAGCACAGAGTAGCAACGATATCACAAGAAATAAAGGAATGCGTGGCACCCGGATCAAAGAGTGCATGAATGCTCATGTTATGTATGCATAGGGTACCTTCTACCATGGCTGTGGGATCAATCTGAGCATCTTGCTCCTCACCCTCGAGGGCGTAAGCACGAGCCTGAATCATTGGCCTTTGAGCTCCTTTCTGAAATCCGGGGTTCTTGTAGGGACATGTCTCCGCCATATGATCACCTTTTCCACAAATGAGGCACAAGTTCAACCTTCTCCGACAATTATTGTAGGTATGGGTCGGTCCTCCACAATGAGTACATGGAGGTACATCCGGGTTTGAATTCGTAGGTGCCGGAGCCATAGGTAGAGCCTTTGGTCGAGTCGGTACGGCCTGAGAACCTTGCCCTCCAAACCTAGGCTTCTTAAACGGACCTTTAGGAGGCAGACTAGCTTGAATCATCGGCCTCTTTCCCGAATTCGATCCGGATCCTCTTCCCATAGGAGCTCTAAACATCGGATCCTTCTTCTTGAATTCCTCCTCTTGAACCAAAGCCCTTTGCACGGTGTCGGCAAATGACTCGAAGTTGTGCCCCGCTTGCCCGTGCCTCAAGTCCTGTCGCAATCCCGCTATGAATTTCCTTGCTTTCCTCTTCTCATCCCGGGTGACATGAGGAGCATATTTCCCAAGCCTATTAAATACGGCGAGGTATTGAGTCACCGTACGAGTACCTTGTTTTAACTCCATAAATTCTTGCTCCTTCCTTTCTCTTACCACTTCCGGTACAAAGCAATCCCGGAATTCTCTCTTGAAAACTTCCCAAGTGACTTCCTCTCCATCTACCTCGAGCTTCTCCCTTGTTCGTTCCCACCATTCATATGCATCTCCATCGAGTTGGAATATAGCAAATTGGGCCTTCTCTTGCGTACTAAACTGTCGGACCCCAAATATCCTCTCCAATCTAATCAACCAACCCTCCGAGACCGCATCATCGATAGATCCAGAAAACCGAGGGGGGTTGTAACTCAGAAACACCCCATGAGGGTCTCTATTGTTATTATGATTTGGTGGAGGCGCCGGTTGTTCTGCCTGTTGTGGTGGAGGAGCTTGAGCTCTCCGATGCTCTACATAGTTGAAGACCGCTTCCATGAAATTTCCCATGTCCACCGGTGGTGCTTGTGGTTGAGGTGGAGGCGTAGGAGATCGATCATGATGACGACGATGTCCGGGAGATCTCTCACGGTGTCTACGCGGAGGCATCCTGTTCAAGAAATACTGAAATGCATGCTATTTTTAGTCCATGCATGCAAGTGCAAATAATTCGATCAAAATTCAAGATTTAAAGCACACAAGCACGTAAACAATGCATATGCAACACATTGACAAGTTATTCCTAAAGCCGAACGACCTAACTGACTCAACACGACACTAGAGCCCGGGTTTTGCAACCCTAGGCTCTGATACCACTTAAGGATGTAGCACCCGAGCGTGAGGTACCACATCCCCCGCACCGGGACCCGACCCGTATATGAAATGGAAGTCCATACACGTGCCAAACCCACGGCGAACGGGGACAAAACACACACGCTATGCTAGGCGGGACTAACCCTTAAACCAATCAGTGCAAGAATCATAAAATCAGAGTAAAATAAAGTTCGCGGAAGCAAGAATAACCAAACATATATACAGTGAGCCACCAAGCTCCAAAAATAGATATACAAGATCATCCAAATATTCAACGGCGCTCACGGCCTACAAAAATCATAACGCTCCAACTATAATTATAATCATAAGCAAGTATCAACAATAGTGTGAATATGAGACAAAAGGAAGTGCTAAACAAAAATGCAAGACCTAGACGACCTGTATTCCCGCCTAGCACTCCTATCCCTGCACAAAACAACTGAAAACAACCGGGTTCAGTCTAAAAGAGACTGGTGGGTAAAAAAAACGGGGCATAAATATATAATATTGCATAATTTAAACACATACATGCAAGCCCTAATCCCGTATGAAGTTTAGTAAGATTTTACCAAGTGGTTAAACAAAAGAAGACATCAACGGGATTACGACGTTCATATTCATTCACAATTGATCATAAATGTTCATAAGGGTTTATGGCCCGGCGAGTGGGCGTGCACAATCTCCAACCTACTCCTCGTGTAATCATAATTAATTATTCAATAATTCATTATCATACATAAATCTTTTGTGCTCATAAATACATGATCATAATCATTCATATACTCCTTTTTCCTCCGGGTGGTGGACGGGCTTGCAAGACCCGGCCACCGGTTCATACATGGACCAATGGGGGTACATGAATCCCCCAAAGGCACTCAGCTCCCATTCCCCGCTAAAACTCCTAGCGAGGGCCGGTATCACCGTAGTTTGGTTGGAACTAGTATATGGGATCCCCGTCAGCCCTTGCTTCCTCGGTTAGCCACATATACTAAGTCCCGGGGCCCGTGCAATCATAAATCATAAATATCTCGCCAAACATAAGGTAGGGTTCATAAATAAAAGAAAGGGGTCATACGTTTGAAATGATTTACCCGAAAGGACTCAATATATATAAATATACGGTTTTGGCTTAAAACTTTGCACATAAGGAATATATAAGGTTGTTTTAACTAATAGAAGAAAAACCCACCTTTATCCAAGCAGAAATGAAGGCACAAGCGTCTCAAGGCTCGCCCTCGTCTCCGACCAAACCCGAATCTGTGCAAAAGAAAAGGTATGAGACTCAATGACCACATATGACGCTCGGCAATGACGTGAACATGACGTGAATGCATAAATGATCATATTATATTAATACAATGTTCATGTGCACGATTAAGAAATTTAAAACATATAATCATTCATTTGTTCAATTATTTATTCAATTTCATAAATTCATAATTCATATAAATTTCATAAATTCATAAATCATAAATTCATAATTCACATCCATTAATCTAACATTCATTTAATAAACATAACATATATAATATTCATAAATTCATATCAATTTCATAAATTCATAGTATTCATAATTCACAAATAGGAATAAATTAAATAGAACGTTCAATCAAAAGTCAGTAGAATAAATACGCGAAATAGAAATCAATTAATTGTAATAATTAAATTAAATCAAATAATAATTAAAATATATAATAAATATATATAATATATAATATATATATAATATACAATATATATAATATATATATATACATACGTACAACCCACACACACATGCATGCAAAATATAACTAACTACATGCATAATATATAAACTCACGCACACACACAACACCCATGCATGCAAAATTTATATACTAAGTATAATATACACATGCATGCACTCTAACACACTCTGCACAAAACATATAACCATGCACAACAATTATCAGCCGCAACAGTTCAAGGAAGAAGCAGCAGAAACAGTTCAGCAAAAAGGGGGTGACACCCCCGTGTCACCCTCCAAGCCAAGGCCGAGACACCCCCGTGTCTCGGTACAGAAGTCCCAGCCCTCACAGCACCCCCGTGCCTCGCCGGAAGAGCAACCACGACACCCCCGTGTCGACCAGCAGAAACATCCCCTGTTTCGACAGCAAAAATGGCGCAGAAAAAGCAACAACTCCAAGCAAGAAAAGCAGGCAACCAAAGCCACAAAACAAGGCACAAATTGCTGCAAGAATTCAGCCACAACCCACACCACAAAGCCACGAAAACGGACAGCAAAACATGAAGAAGGAAACGCAGCAACATGACAGCAAAAACAGTCCAGAAAACAGAGTAAAAATTCGAAGAAAACAGAGCATGATCAATTTCACTCCTTCTCCAATCATTCAACTCAGTCAAGGCCAACCAAGAAGCAGCAAAACATTATATATTCATCAAGTAAATCAATTCTAAACAAGCTCAAACAAGAGGAGAAGACATACGTGACCTATACGTGAAAATTCTGAAATTTGTCATAAATGATATGTCATAAATACTTCAACAACCACAAAATTAATGATCATAAATGATATGAGGATGTCAAAATAATCAATCTCAAGCTTGGAATCAAGCAAAACCGTTGAGAAATGAAGAAGATCAACATATTGCTCAAAACTCATATTTTCGGTAATAAGCCCAGAAATGGATGAAACCATGCTCAAAATCATGAATAAAAAGATGAAAATGACCAGAATTAATCATACAATACAACCCTAAGCTTACCTTGATGATTGGTTGAGGTTTGGATGAGATTTGAGCTCCAAATTCTCCAAATGGTGAAGGGTTACGGGACTGGAGAGAAAAACAGTAGCTTTGGCTGAGTTTTGGGGCTTGTGTGATGATTATCTCGGTCAAGGCTGATTATAGCATGATAGAGGGTTGAGTTAGGGTTTCAAAGAATCTAACCATGGTTAATTTGGTTATGGTTTGGCCAAGATATGACTGATTTAGTGTAACAAGGTCAAGTTGGTCTCCGTTTCGTTTTTCGGTTGGATTTCGGAGTTACAAATGAATTGGGAAAAATGTTAGGCTAAGTTTACTAAACTCGTATTTTCGTTACGAGTTCAGCGAAGTTGACGGAACTCGAATCCGAGTTCCCGAGCTCAAGATATTAAATTCGGAACCAAGGGTACGCTAAGTGCTCGTTAGCTCCCGTTTTGGTTCCTCGATCAAAATTAAATTCGTTAACCGACCAAATGAATTCGAAAACATAATTTGAGCATAAAATCATGTTCATAACACATATATGTACGACATATTACAAAATCGTGGCAATTTGATATCATATCATATAAGAACGAAGCACAAAATAAACGAATAACTTAAACATGCAATTCATATAATTTTCATGCAAAAAAAGGAAATGAAATTCATGCAATATAAATAAATTTCCATGCAAAATTTTATAAAATCCATGCAAAATAATTCCCATGCAAAATTTTATAATCTCATGCATGCATATGATTTTCCATGCAAAAATACAATTTCATGCATATATGTGATTTCACGTATAAATATATATATATATATATATATATATATATATATATATATTTAGTTAATTAAAACATAATTAATTAATAAAACATATAATTAGTATAATCATTAATTTAATAATATAATAATTAAACATATATACATATATATAATACGAAATATATATATATAATTAATAATATTAGAATAAAATATTATAATATAATATAATAAAATAATAACAATTATAATAAAAATTAAATATAAAACACGTAAAAACAATTAATTCGCGCAATTTGGTAAACACATACATCGTACCTTTACGTCCGAGAAATCGGGGCGTTACACTCTCTATTGTTATGGAGAGTACCGATCTTCAAACTCACTTTGTTCCTGATAGGCGAAAGGTATAATCAATCTTCGTTTGTATAAAACAATCAACTTTGCTAAGCAATTCTCATGCTATTCCTTTTGTTAACACTCAACGTCTGATGGGTTGCTTTAACTAACACTTTTTTTTTTTTGCTCAATAGAAAGCTAATATACTATGATTCTCGTGCAGCTAAGTTTTTTGGATCTTACTGGATCTGAAAGAGTGAAGAAGTCGGGCTCTGTCGGTAGTCAGCTAGGGGAAGCTACAAGCATTAATGCATCACTTTCAGCGTTTGCTGAGAAGGCAGCCTGATTGGATAAGCTATGCAAACTGGCGGATGCTTTGTGCCTTTTGGGCAATCGACAAGTGTAAAACAAAAAGCAAAATAAACAAAGCAAATATGTTCGGACGAGGACCTTCATCGAATGAAAAAGATCTTCAGGCGAGTCTTTACTACTTCTGAGTATTCGTAGTAGCTTGGTATTTGCTACTTCTAAGTTCTAATTGTTGGTTGACTGTAGGCTGCAAAGGAGCAAAGCTTTGAGGTGGAGTTTGGAAATTTAAATATTCAAGGGGAGAGCAATGTCAACATTGATCATGAGATGAGGTATACACGACAATAGAGAGATTTACATAAGTAAGGCCAAGGTCCAAAATCATCTGGTGGAGTGCAAAGAGAAGGCTAGACAAGAGAAAGTATTTAGTGGACCTATCAGTTTTGGTCTAGGTCATGCCATGCAAGTTATCACCAAAATTGGCACCAAAATGCGTTTTAGTGTTAGGGCTAAAAAGTGAAATCTGTTAAGGAGAATTTGCTTGGTTTTGGTTAGTTTTTGACACTAAAATTGGTCAGTCGGTTAGAACAGAAAGTTTTGGTTAGTTTTACCATTTTTTAAAACCGCAATCTCATCTATGTAATTTTTTCAAACAATCATCCTTGTTCAATTTTAAGTGGTTTTCGAAATTTTAAGTGGTTTTTGGTGCTTGAGTACCCTATACACATCTCCATCTCACTTTAACTCGGAGATAATATATTTAAAAAATATATTTAATTATAAATTATGTGACTGGTTACATTTGCGCACAAGTTTTTAATGAAGAGAAACTAATTTTTCATTATTTTGGTATTTTTTTAAAGTTTTAATGTAATAGAAAGCAACCAAAACTCTTATTTTCTCATTCTTTTGATCCCCATCTCACTTTGACTCTGAGATAATATGTTGAAAAAGTGTATCTATACTATATAGAAAAGGAAGAGGGTTTTGTCTCACAAACGGAGGTTATTTGAGGGTTGGGCACCAATTTTTATGAAGTGCCTAATATGCCCCCCAACATTTCAAGCAAAAACGTACAATGAGTGACTTTTTTTTGTAAATTTCCTACTTTAAAATCTAGCCACGAGCCCACGACTGACTACAAACTGCTTTGAGTCTAATGGTTGTCTTTTTCCATTCAATTCTGTTTGAGCCGTTTATTTTTGATAGTTCTCTTTCTACACTCTCATCGATCTTCTCCCACGCAATATATACATTGCTTGGAACTCAATGGAAACTCATTGTTGCCTCGAAAAGGTCAGATATGGTTTTTAGGGTTCTTTTTTGTTCTTTTTTAATCTAGTTTTGGATATTTAAGGTAGATGTCTTATTCTTCAATTTAATTTTTCCTCTAAAACCAATCTTGAGGCGTCTGTGTCTTGCTCTGGAAGAGGTATGGTATGCCTTTTAGGGTTCTTTTTTAATCGAATTTATGTAAATTTTTTATATTGACAGCCTTTAATTTAATTTTACTTAGTTGTAATTTTAAATTGAACTTCCGACATATTCAATTGGTGGAGATTGAATTTAATAGGTTGTCTGTTATCCGATTGTCTGTTAATTTAAAAGGTTGTCTGTTAAAAGAAGAGAGAAGAAAATTAAGTGGTAAAAGTGGTGAGTGTTTAGAAAGACAAAAGATAAATCTAAATAAAAAAAAGCGGAGTACTGGATAAAAAAGGTTCAAAAATACTTTTGCTAGACTGCGTAAACATTAATTAATTTACGAAATATATACTATAAGTCAAACATTTGTGTGAGTACTTTTAGATGCTAGCTTATTTCTACTTATTTTAAGTGGAAGTTTGTTTTCCGATGCTCCCCAAGTGCTTAAAAAAGCAAAAAGAATAATAAAAAAAAAATGCATAAGTGCTTTTCAAGGCTAATTTAAAAAAATGTAAGATTTTTTCCATATTAGGTTTTTGTTTCATTTACATGATTATATAAATGGTGATTATCGGTTTTTTACATGTTTTTTTGAATAAAATTTGTAAGTAAATCTCATTTTGGATCTTTTTATTCTTCTTAGGTGACCTCTGCAGGGATTATTGGAGACGTTCACGCTAGGAAAGTAAAAGTTGTGGGAACTAGCCGTACGCATTCAAACTTTTCATCCTCTTACCTGAGATTTTCAATTTATATATCTGTAATTTTTCCTCCTCTTACCTGAAATTTTCAATTTATATATTTCTGAAATTTTCAATTTATATATCTGTAACTTTTCCTCCTCCTACCTGAAATTTTCAATTTATATATTTGTTGGACTTTTTGTGATTATTGTTATTACTGTTTGAGTGAGAGATTTATTACAATATTCTTATATATTAAATTTTCAATTCATATATTTGTTGGACTTTTTGTGATTATTGTTATTACTGTTTGAGTGAGAGATTTATTACAATATTCACTGTTACTACTATGCTCACAACAGTGAATAAACAAGATCGGCCCAGTAAGTGAATATTGTCCAGCCACTGGAATTTAAGCCTGTAGACGTCCACCCACGCAGAACGCGTCCACAAGAAAAGGTTTACACCCCCTATTATAAGACAGACTTAGTTCTCCTTCCCAACCGATGTGAGATATTACATTTTCAGTCCTAATTTCCCAATTATTAAACCCTAATTTGTTTGACAATAATTGAGATAATGGAAAGACTAATTTACTTTTATTAAAAACACATGTACATCACGTGTGGAGTAATTAAGCACTGAAAACCACTTAAAATTAATTGAAGATGTCGATTTTATAAAAATCATATAGATGAGATGGCGGTTTGTTAAAATCACATAAATGAGATGGTGGTTTGATAAAAATCATATAGATGGGATGGTGATTTGCAACAAAAATAAGTTCGGATGATAAAATATAAAAACGGACAAAGTTCGGGTGACAAAAAATATTTATCCCTTTACCTTTTTCCCCACAAACAAGATGTTTGATGACAACATCAACTTTAGGTTATGAGTGAGCGTTACAGCTATAGATGCCTAGAAAGGGCATTACATACTTAATAATAATAATAATAATAATAATAATAATATAACATATTGGATTACACATAATCTTTGCATATGGTCCCTAGATCATACGGTCACACACTAAATTAATAATTTAATGAAAATTAGAAACTTAGCTTAACCTGTTATTTAGCGTCATTATATCAGCACACGAGACTAATTCTCTTGTTGAATGATAAACATCTCAAAAGTCCTGATAATTGATTTGAAATTTAAAACTGTTCAATCCAAATTTATTCGAGTTGAAAGTTAATTAATTTTATTCATAATATGATTTAATTAATTATTCATAATCATAATAACTTGTTGAGCTGATTCAATTGTCCACTCTACCAAATTATTGTAGTGACGTGACATATAATTAATTATATAAGGATTACGATAAGGTGCTTTTAGTTCAATATTTAATATTTTAATTAAATAGCAATTATTATATGTCAGTGTGACTTATTTGACTGTGCACAAATAAATTAATTTATTGTCATTTTAGACAACCTTTAAGCATGTAAAGAGAATTCACTGCATAATTTAATACGTGGTACTGTAATTGATTAAAATAATAAATAATTTATCCTAAAAAAGAGACAAATAACTCTTTACTGCATAATTTAATACGTGGTACTTTATTGAATATGTAATTGATTAAAACAATAAATAATTTATCCTAAAAAAGAGACAAATAAAAGATGAATTTTGGATGGGAAAAAACCTGTAAAGTCATGATTATATTGTCTCATTTGTTTTCATGTTAATTGCTAAATAAAATGATCATGATGTGTCATATACCACATTAACACATTCACGTCCACGTTATCACCTTTTTTTTTTTTTTTCCTTTTTGATAATTCAGTATATTAAACTGCAAATTATATATCTTAATTTAATAATTAAAATATGGATATTAAGTTTAATTGATACTTTCTTAATGACGTATTGTCACTTAACATATAAAACATAAAATTGGATATCAAAATATCCAATCTAGATTCTTTTGACACATACAATTTATATATATGTGCTTAAGGAATCAAATCATTTTTCAGCTTTTGGTAATGATTTCATTCCCATAAATTCTTGCAAATATTATTAGTCTTAGAAAGGTGTAACTTTAACTCGAGTTTGGTTCTATTAAATCGGTATAATGAGGGGATGAATGTTTTATATTTGTCATGTGATTAATAAAAAATTTAAAAAAAATAAATAATTAGATTCGATTAAATCGAGTTTAAAGTAGAATTTTTCGTAAAATACACATTGCAACACCGGGTCGGGATACTCTAATTATTATTTACCCCTACCCGTAAAACACACACGTAATGGTTGTCAGCAAGAACCATTACTTTAAGATAACGAATTACATTTTAATAATCTTAAACATTAATCCTCACATGCATGTGGATTGTGGAGTATGTCATAACCCCAATGACTAGATTTATAATTACACAAACATTACGAACGGACAACCTATATATAGACACTGATGTTAGATCGCTTTAATCTCTGATCAAGCTCAACAGATCAAAAACCCATCAAAATTCCATTGCTGGAGGAACTGGGAGATGTGGGTTAGTGCGTTCTTCGTCTCTCTCTCACCTCTCTCTCAATCTGCTGTAGTATTCACGTTTCTTTGAAGAAAGCTCTGTTTTTTAGTCTGTGAGGTGAAAATTTGTCTCGGTAATCGCCCCCACCGGCTCGTCAGATGATATATCGAGAAAATAACAAAAGCCCAGGTTTGAGTTTTGTATATTCTATAATGGGTTTGTTTCAGATTCGATTATTGTACTCTATTTTGTCGCATAATGCAGGAAACAAAAGTACAAAGACGAGGTTTTTAGTGATAGCTGATAGACGTACAGACGGAATAGATAGATAGAAGAGATGGGTTTTCTTTTCTTTTGTTTTCTCTTTTCATTGTTTGCGGTATTTTTTGTTCTGGTTTCTTCTTTTTGAATTTATCTACTCTGCTGCATATTCTGTTGTTATTCTGTGTGGGGTTTGATGATAGAAAAGAAACTTTGTTCTCATGTGCAGGTTCTTCTCCTTCTCTCTCTCTCCGTGGCTTGTCATCAGTTTTGCGCATTTGGGACATCTTGTATTGCCAGATGGTGAAATGCCCTTTACACGATTTGATCTCTCCTTCGCGACATTGTTTTCGAACTCCATTGATAATCTCACACTAAAAGCTGTTCTTTCCATCATACTCATTGAATTCCGCCACCTCCTACCTTTGAAGGTTGATATCTGTAGAAACTGTTATGGGTATCAATCTTTTCTTATCTTCCTCTGCTGAAAATTCTGCATCCGAAGGCTCGAATCACCTTGAGCAGGATTTCCACCGCGTTCCCATATTGGAATTGGCCTCAGTTTGTGTAAACTTAACTCTGCTTCTTGTTTTCCTCTCCATTGTGTCTGCTAAACAGATTGTTCTCTGTTTCGGTCGAATTCGAGTCCGTAAGGATGGCTCGAACAGAAATTTAGCTGCCATCAGCCACAGAGGAGAAATTATTGATGGAGATGAAACTCAAGAACTTGTGATTGGTAAAAGCTATAAAGCTTCTCTCTTTTGTTGCTTTTATGTGTTTCTAATACAACTTTCGGTATTGGTGTTTGATGCTGTTGGCGTGATCAAAGATACGAAGCGAGGCGGAAGTAGTGAAACACATTGGACTGTTATATTATCGCCTGCATCTCAAAGCGTAGCTTGGTTCGTGCTCAGCTTTTCAGCTCTTTATTGTAGATTCAAAGCTACTGAGAAGTTTCCTTTGTTGTTGAGAATTTGGTGGGTGGCATCTTTCGTAATTTCTTTGTGTACTCTCTACTCTGATGGTAGAGGTTTTGCAGCAGAAGGATCAACCCATTTTTCCTCTCATGTTTTGGCAAATGTTGCTGTTTTCCCACCTCTCGGTTTTCTATGTTTCATTGCTTTTAATGGTGAAACCGGTATTCAAGTTTCTAGAGATTCAGATCTTCAAGAACCGTTGCTTCTTGAAGAAGAAGCAGGATGTCTTAAAGTTACTCCTTACAGTGAAGCTGGCTTATTTAGCTTAATCACTCTTTCTTGGTTAAATCCACTTCTTTCCCTCGGGGCGAAGAGACCCCTTGATCTAAAAGATATTCCATTACTCGCTCCAAAAGACCGCTCGAAAACTAATTATAAGTCATTGAACTCAAATTGGGAGAGGTTGAAAGCCGAGAATCCTCAAAAGCAGCCTTCTTTAGCTTGGGCCATTTTCAAGACCTTTTGGAAAGAAGCTGCTTGCAATGCAATATTTGCGGGGGGCAACACCTTAGTTTCTTATGTGGGCCCGTATATGATTAGCTATTTTGTGGATTATCTTGGAGGGAAACAAACCGTTCCCCATGAAGGCTACATTCTTGCTGCTATTTTCTTCACAGCAAAATTGGTGGAAACCTTCACAACCCGACAATGGTATCTCGGTGTTGATATTATGGGCATGCATGTTAGATCAGCTCTCACAGCTATGGTGTACAGAAAAGGTTTAAAGCTCTCCAGCTCAGCGAGGCAAAGCCACACTAGCGGTGAGATTGTTAACTATATGGCTGTTGACGTCCAAAGAGTTGGAGACTACTCTTGGTATTTGCACGATATATGGATGCTTCCTCTACAAATAATTCTTGCTCTTGCGATTTTATACAAAAATGTGGGGATCGCATCTCTCGCCACTCTAGTTGCGACTATTATATCAATTGTTGCTACTGTTCCATTGGCGAAAATTCAGGAAGATTACCAAGATAACTTAATGGCGGCAAAGGATGATCGAATGAGAAAAACCTCTGAATGCCTTAGAAACATGAGGATTCTCAAGTTACAAGCATGGGAAGATAGATACAGGGTTATACTCGAGGAAATGCGCGGTTTGGAATTTAAGTATCTTAAGAAAGCTCTTTATTCACAGGCTTTTATTACATTTATCTTCTGGAGCTCGCCTATATTTGTCTCTGCTGTTACTTTCGGTACTTGCATTTTATTGGGTGGTCAGCTGACGGCCGGCAGCGTTCTTTCTGCTTTGGCTACTTTCCGTATATTGCAAGAGCCGCTAAGGAACTTTCCAGACTTGGTTTCTATGATGGCTCAGACTAAGGTCTCACTGGACAGAATCACAGGATTGTTACAGGAGGAAGAACTGAAGGAAGATGCAACAATATCTTTGCCACGAGGGGTTTCGAATGTGGCCATTGAGATTAGAGATGGAGAGTTCTCGTGGGACCCATCTTCGCCGTGCCTGACTTTGTCGGGGATACAGTTGAGGGTGGAGAGAGGAATGCGTGTGGCTGTGTGTGGTGTGGTTGGTTCTGGGAAATCGAGCTTTCTTTCTTGTATTCTTGGTGAGATCCCAAAAATCAGAGGCGAAGTAAGTCTTGATTTCTTTCTTTCTTTTTTCTGATTTTCAAAAAAATTGACACTATGTTCGGTTCTACAATCTTAGGGAGGAAAAGAAAAGAAAAGGGATAGTTACACTGACATACACTCATGTTTTCCCAATTACGCGAACTTCCCCCTAACGTTTGAGAAATTACAGTCACCTTCCTGTTGAATAATTTACAATGTATCTGCATCAATGAATTTTGATGACTTCATCTCAAGTTCTTATAGAATTATCTTGCTTTTCCCATGAAACTTAGTGATTAATCTTTGGTTTCAAATTAATGATTTTAATAGAATGCTTTAGGCCAGACCCCAAGGTATGACAGGGGAAGTTTTCATAACTTCTCAAACCTCAGGGAACTCTGTGTAATAGGTCAAACCACAAGGTATGCCGGTGTAATTATCCCGAAAGAAAGGATGAGGAAAATTTTGTATTTTGGTGGTTGGTTGCTGAAGAAATAAGCAAGGAAGGAGAAAAGAAATAAAATTAGAAAGAAAAAACACTAAGAAGAAGGAAAACTCCTATTAACCAATCTTCATGAATTAATTTTTTCCGTTTGCAAATTCTAGAACCAAACATATACTGAGTCTTGAGTTTCTACTTTCAATTGTTTATGATTTTGGGTGTTTTGTTAGGTCAAAGTATGTGGTTCTGTAGCATACGTACCTCAGTCGGCTTGGATACAATCAGGAAATATAGAGGAAAATATTCTCTTTGGAAGTCCAATGGATAAGGCAAGATATAAGAGTGTAATTTATGCCTGTGCACTCAAGAAAGATTTTGAGCTATTTTCACACGGTGATCAGACCATTATTGGTGATAGAGGCATCAATCTTAGTGGGGGTCAGAAACAGCGTGTGCAACTTGCACGAGCATTATATCACGATGCTGATGTTTATTTACTTGATGATCCCTTTAGTGCAGTTGATGCCCATACTGGTTCGGAATTATTTAAGGTTTGTTGTCTTGGATATAGATTGTTTTCTTTTTTTCCGATTAGATATATTGAGTTTTGACTAAAATGTTTTAGTGCAACTGCAGGAGTACATAATGACAGCACTGGCTACAAAGACTGTTGTTTTTGTTACTCATCAAATTGAATTCTTGCCTGCTGTTGACTTGATTTTGGTATTGTCTTCATTTCTGTTTCCTTTTTCGAATTTATTTTTTGTACACTTTTATTGATGTTGTGAGTTCGATTCTCTGATGTTGATTTATAAATGAACAATAATTCATTCATTGGTCAGGGTTTTTCCAAAAACTTTTGCTTTTAGAGAAGTTAAAGTAGAAGCTTAAAGTTGTAAAATTATGTAGTTGTAAAAGTTGTGAGTCTTTCAGAAGAAAGTTATAAAATGCAAAAAGAGAAAAAGTTGAATTCAATGGTTTTTGTGTCTTTATTCCATGTTTAAGGTTCTCAAAGAAGGCCGTATAATCCAAGCTGGCAAATACGACGAGCTTTTGCAAAAAGGAACAGATTTCAACACATTGGTCTCTGCTCATCATGAAGCCATTGAAGCCATGGATTTCTGCAACCAACCCTCCCAAGATCCCGATAAAACTGATCCCCTCGATCCCTCCATCAAATGTGATTCGATCAGCAACAATATAAATCCCATAACCAATGAAGCATCAGCTTCAGATCAAAAGGCCATCAAAGAAAAGAAAAAGTCCAAACGTGCTAGAAGAAAGCAGCTCGTGCAGGAGGAGGAACGCGAAAAGGGAAGAGTTAGCATGAAAGTGTACTTCTCGTACATGACGGCAGCTTATAAGGGTCTCTTGGTTCCTTGCATTATTATTGCACAGACATTATTTCAAGCACTTCAAATAGCTAGTAGTTGGTGGATGGCGTGGGCCAACCCTCAGACAGCTGGCCAAAAACCGAGAACGAGCAGTATGGTTCTTATTGTCGTTTATATGGCTCTTGCTTTCGGAAGCTCGTGCTTCATATTCATGAGGGCCGTCCTCGTTGCTACATTTGGTCTTGCTGCTGCACAGAAGCTGTTCTTGAAAATGCTTCGAACGGTTTTCCGAGCGCCGATGTCTTTCTTCGACTCTACACCTGCTGGGAGAATTCTGAATCGGGTATGACGTTTTTTATCAGTCCTTTTTCTCGAACATTTTTGGCTGTTGTGATCTTGTTACATGATATTTGGCCATTTCCCCATAATTTGCTATTCTTAATACCCCTAGTTCTAATTCACCTTTATGTCTTATGATCCAACAGGTGTCCATCGATCAAAGTGTTGTTGATCTTGATATTCCCTTCAGACTCGGTGGCTTTGCTTCGACAACGATCCAACTTCTGGGCATTGTTGGAGTGATGACACAAGTTACCTGGCAAGTTCTGCTTCTCGTTATTCCAATGGCAATTGCTTGCCTGTGGATGCAGGTAATGTATCTTCGTTAAAGCTTTTTATTAGGGATAAGTACGCCCATATACCCAGAGTTTTCGGACTAATTACACAAACTCCCCGCTAAGGTTTGCGAATATTGCAAAAACTTCCCCTATCAAAAGAATTTTCATTACATCATGAACCCATATATTTTGATGATATCATCTATAAATTTTATGAATACCCTACTTGACACTTACTAAATAATTGAATTTAAACTCTTATTTTTTTGTTTTTTTTATAAAAATTGAATTTAAATTCATAACTATAAAAGCTTGCATCAGGCTAGACCCATTGTATCCCTGGAGAAAGTTTTGTAATTTCTCAAACTTGAGGATAATTCCATATCCCTTTTTATAATATGAATCCGTATTTTCTAATTATTAACTATCTCATACTATATACAATGCTGCAGAAATACTATATGGCATCTTCGAGAGAACTAGTTCGCATTGTGAGCATCCAGAAATCTCCGGTAATTCATCTTTTTGCAGAATCAATAGCTGGAGCAGCTACAATCAGAGGTTTTGGGCAAGAAAAGAGATTCATGAAGAGGAATCTTTATCTTCTTGATTGCTTTGCACGTCCTTTCTTCTGCAGTCTTGCTGCTATTGAATGGCTTTGTCTGCGAATGGAGTTGCTCTCAACTTCTGTATTTGCTTTCTGCATGATCTTACTTGTCAGCTTCCCACATGGAACTATAGATCCAAGTAAGTACATTACACAAACTCCAGATATATTGTTGTAGAACTAGAAAGTGTCACTTCTCAGATACTCTGTTTAGATGCTGCCTTTGAATTTTTGAAAGTCTTTGCTTAAGAATATGCAGAGGATAGTGTGTGATTTGCAAATATGGAGAAATGTCGTGCTGGTTGGTATTGTTGTGTTTATTAGTGATTAACTGATTATAGTGACAGACCTTGAGGTTTAATCTGATTACACAAACTTTTGCTGATATTTGAGAAATTACAAAAAGTTCCCCCCTGTATACCTTGAGAGGTTTGGCCTAATGCATGCTGCTATCGCCACGAATTTGACATCCAAATATTGATCAGTAAGTGACAATGGCAAAATAGGGTATTCAACAGAGGTGATATCATGAAAACATATATATTCGCATCTACTGTAAATTCTTCGATAGGGGGAAAGTATTTTCTTAAACCTAATGGCATGATTGGTATGCATGAATGGAATGAGGCAGGAAAGAAATGAACTTTGTGTAATTAGGTCAAACCTCACTGGTATGTCACTGTAATTATCCCTTCTTATTATTAATTATATTAATATGAGAAATTTTCCTTTTATAGGTATGGCAGGCCTTGCTGTGACATATGGGCTCAACCTGAATGCACGTTTATCAAGATGGATACTCAGCTTTTGCAAGCTGGAAAACAAAATCATCTCTATAGAAAGGATCCATCAGTATTGTGAAATACCTAGTGAAGCACCGGCATTTATTGATGACAAACGACCCCCCTCCTCATGGCCTGAAAATGGCACAATTGAACTGATAGATTTAAAGGTTAGGACCATGATATTACAGTTATTTCTATGTATGCAGCTGTGTGTGTATCTGAGAGAGAGAGAGAGAGAGCTAAATGACTCGTTTTTTGTTGAGAGGATATATAGAGAGAGTTGAGAGGATATATTTATAGAGAGAGATATGGCTCCTGTGAATCAAACTGTGCAAAGAGGGATGATTCATATTTACTCAAGTTGTTGGGAGGGTTGGGGAAACCGTGATTCGTATGACTCAAATTCTTGTATATATAGAGAGAGAGGCCTATATGGTGGGTCATATGACTCGAGCTTTGTTTTTACTTCAGGTCCGTTACAAGGAGAGCCTTCCGGTTGTGCTGCATGATGTCTCGTGCACGTTTCCCGGTGGTAAGAAAATAGGAATTGTGGGCCGTACTGGAAGTGGCAAATCTACCTTAATCCAGGCCCTATTCAGATTGATTGAGCCTGCTGCTGGTAGAATAATCATCGACAACATTGATATCTCAACTATCGGTCTTCATGATCTTCGCAGCCGCCTTAGTATCATTCCCCAAGAACCAACATTATTTGAAGGAACCATTAGAAACAACCTCGACCCACTCGAAGAACACTCCGATCAAGAAATTTGGGAGGTACGGTTCCTTTTCTGCCCTTCTTTCACATCAACACTGTCTTTATTTCAAGGATTGTTTTGCAAGGAAAAAAAGTTGGAAATAGGGCTGAACTTAGTGATGAATTAGAATATAAAATGATTTATAGGAGTGAATTGAGTGATGGTTTAGAATGAAAATGAGTTTTAGAAATGTAACTGTAAGCTTTTACTTCACATTTGAAAATGAGTGTTTTTTCATAATTAGTTTTATGTTCTTTAGCAAACAAACACCAAAATCCACTTCTCATTCCTTCCTAATATCCTAGACAAAACATTGTGCATAAGTTTACAACTCATGATATAATCATCTGATCACAAAATGAGATGATTACATGCTATGTAATTATACTAATATCTCCTCTGAGCTAAATTACACAAATATCCCTTGCACCTTGTTTCCATGTTATAGATTCTCAAATTACAGTAAATATTTCAAGTTTTCTCCCCCTTACGGATGGAGAATGTTATCCAAGTTTTGGAGTAAATATTTCCAATTTTGATTAAATTATAATGATCAAAGGAGTGATCCGTAACTTTGAAACTAAAAAGTAAGGTTTTTGTAATTTCACATAGTTATCGAGTGTAATTGAGCGTTTATCTCAAAAAATGATAAGGATTGGTGTGTACACTTGAAGCATTACCTTACTTAAATTTATTGCAGGCTCTTGAAAAGTCTCAGTTAGGAGATATCGTTCGCCAGAAAGAGCATAAGCTCGATACGCCAGGTAAAAATGCAGGGCAAAAAAATAACATATAAAAGACAATTTGTCATTTTCAGGGGATATAATATAATTCTTTTTTTGTTAAATCCCGATCCTTCTTCATTGAAATCTGATGGCAAAATCAAGGAACTGACATTACAAATGTTTTTTATGCAGTTCTGGAAAATGGGGATAATTGGAGCGTGGGGCAACGACAGCTAGTATCTTTGGGCCGGGCTTTGCTTAAACAAGCAAGGATTTTAGTGCTTGATGAAGCAACGGCTTCAGTTGATTCTGCCACGGATAACCTCATTCAAAAGATAATAAGAACAGAATTCAAGAATTGTACGGTTTGTACAATTGCGCATCGCATCCCTACTGTTATTGATAGTGACTTGGTTTTGGTCCTCAGTGATGGTAAGCCTTGTCCTTTTAACTCTTCTTTTGCATACATGGATCCCCTTGGTTTAAGAAATTACACATTCACCCCTTATGATTTACTAATGAATTACAAACACCCCCTTTTGTTGGGTTCTGTTAGGAATTTAAACTTTCTCCGTTAAGATTTTGATGTGTAGTATTTGAATCATCTCTCAACTAGTACTGTGAGTTTCGTACCTAAATTTGTGGATGTTTTGCAGGTCGGGTGGCGGAGTATGATACTCCGGCACGACTACTAGAGGACAAATCCTCCATGTTTCTTAAGCTGGTATCGGAATACTCATCGAGGTCGAACGGCATGCCAGATTCTTAGTACTTTCTTACAGGCTTCAATCTGTACATTTGAATAAGTTTGTAGGGGGAAAAAAAGCAAGAGGGTGGGCATTGTCCTACCTAAGTAGAGAAATAGCCTTTTGTAATCTACTAAATTGTGTAATAAGGCTAGGATTTTTGTTTCAAGTTAAGGAAATTTTGTAGTGATGATTTCCTTTGTTAATATAAATTATTCTTCTTAGGGTGTCATCGATCGAATTACTCAATATATTTATCTGATTAGTTCAGTTTCAGGTCAAACCACTAAAGTATTAAGTTTTTCTTATTAATGACACATGTATATTTAAACCCGAGATACTTGTTTAAACTAGTATCGTATCGAACTGAAACTACATCATTTAGTGTGATTTTGTCGTGCATCCACAAGAAAATTTGGAATAAAGAACTAAAATAAATCTCAATTGATATTCTTTTTGAGTTGTACAATACTAATTTTAATAAAATTTTATTTTTGTTATAAAAATGACGAGATAAATAATAGGTTTAATATAAATTAGCTTCATTTCCATACAAATCAACCAACAATAAATTTTAATATTTCACTTAAACTAGAGAGGTTTGGTTAATTAACAAGAGGCTAATTAATCAAATATTTATTAATAAAATATCAGTACATACGCTTTTTATATTATATATATACATATATATATATATATATATATATATATATAATATAGTCTGGCAGTATCGCACTTTGATTTAGCGACTAAAGCTCGAGTATAGTACTCGCGATCACCATTGTCAAAACCCACATTCCTCATTCGAACTCAGCCGTGAAAGCAAAGATGCAGGCTGTTTATCGGCGATTGGGCCACCAGTGCACCAAGCAGTCACCAGCTCCGATTTCCTCGTTCAAATCGCTTTACCAGCTTGATAATCGTAAGTGATTTGTCGAAAAATCTGTATGGCTAATTACATTATGCTCTGATCTTTTGTATTTACCAGAAATGCTGGTTTTGTTTTGTTTCTGACGATTTTTGAATGTGATTCGATGGTTATTCAGCTTATGGAGCGGAGAATCCGAGGTCGGCTTCTACGCTCGCCACTAAGGGCGTCGGGCATCTAGTGCGTAAGGGCACTGGTGGCAGATCATCTGTTAGGTAATTGTTATTCCCGATGCCCTAATTTTGAATTTTTTTTGTGTTGTGCTTTCTCATTTTAATGGCGTTATGATGGAAAACAGAACGGGTAAATGAAATATAGAGCTTTATTAACACTTATTGGTTGTTGTTGGATGTGTTGAAATTGATTTTAAACTGGGAAATTTTGGTGTCTGGCAGTGGCATCGTGGCGACGGTGTTTGGGGCTACTGGGTTTCTTGGAAGATATGTAGTGCAAGAGCTTGGTGTGTTATCTGCTTACCCTGCTTAATGTTTATCAGCTGAAAAGTTGTTGTAGTTTTTAAAAAGTGCTCCATTTTGTTATACGGTTTGATAAACGTCATTTTGTTGTTCTTTTTTGCAACGTTATTCTGTAGCTAAGATGGGTTCGCAAGTGTTGGTTCCATTCCGAGGCTCTGAGGATAGTCACCGACACCTTAAATTGATGGGTGATTTGGGACAGGTGAATTATTATGTGTCCTTTTCTTGTTCATTGTGTCGAAGTTTAATGATCTTTTTATACTCAACAAACCAATGATTTTGGGTTTCCACATTCCAACTGGCAGATAGTTCCCATGAAATACAGTCCTAGAGACGAAAGTTCTGTCAAAGCTGTTATGGCAAAGGCTAATATTGTTATTAATCTTATTGGTAAGATGCTTATATTACCACCTCTCAAGTTATAATAGTCCTCTTTGCCATTGCTTAATAAAATTTCCTGGGAACAGGAAGGGAGTATGGCACCAGAAATTATAGTATTGAGGAAGCGAACCATAACATGGCTGAGCAGCTTGCTGTGGTATGTTTCTGTTGTTACTCTTAATCCTTTTTCTTTCTAATGATTTGTGCTACGGTACTTGGATTAAGTTATGCTGGCCTGGTTCACTGCTTATTAGAAAGAAATTGTATTTTAGTTAAAGCAGTTACTTTGGAATTCTATATGCTGTTTTTGAAATTTCATTGTGATCTGTCAATCATATCACAGTTCTGTTTTTGAAATTTCATTGTGATGGATGCATTATATATCCGTAGATTGCCAAAGAACACGGTGGCATTATGAGGTACATTCAATTTTCATGCTTGGGAGCATCTTCATCATCTCCTTCCAGATTGCTCAGAGCTAAAGCAGCTGCTGAAGAAGCTGTTCTACGAGAATTGCCTGAGGTAAATCATAGATTACCTATTTCCGTTGCTTCACGGGGAACAGCAAACATATTATTTTTTAAAAGTAATTTTTGCCACATCTATTCTTCTGGTGACGATATCTTTTTTTTGTTCTCTGTCCTCGAAATTTCTCCTCTATCATTTTGGTTCCCTTTCTCGAGGAGGAAAGTGCTTGAATAGTTATAAAGCTTGCTACACCCTCCGAACTTTAGAGACAAGGCTGCAAACATTAATACCTATCTACTATGTTTTCCTCATTCATACTGATTGAAATCACCACAAAAATTCAACCTCTATCTTTGGTCTTGTATATCCGTGAGAACTTTCTCTTTCTTCTTTTTGTTTGATACCGTTGTCTTGGTTCTCCATGTAAGAGTTACACTCAATCGGATAGTTTGTTTATAAATGGAATGACTTTTTTTTCGTCTAAGTTGTGCATTGCCATGTCCTCGTTTACCCAGAACCAGACTCTTAGTTTATAGACATTCAAATGGCATTACACTGAGTACCTAGTTTTGCCGGATGTTACTTCTTAATTGGACTAATTTATCTGCCTAACCATTTTCAGGCTACAGTTTTGAGACCTGCTACAATGGTTGGAACTGAGGATCGAATATTAAATACATGGGCACACTTTGTTAAAAAATACGGCTTTCTCCCTCTTATAGGGGATGGATCAACCAAGTACGATTTCATGCCTGTATTATTATCTTTGTTAATAGTTGTAAGCCTTGTTAAACAATAAACATATATGTAATTATCTTGCCTCTTCAGGATTCAGCCTGTATTTGTTGTTGATGTTGCTAAAGCAATTATTGCGGCTTTAAAAGATGATGGGACCAGCATGGGAAAAGTCTACGAACTTGGTGGACCTGAGATTTTCACTGTGCATGAATTGGTAAATCTCTCTCTTTCTCTCTAAAAGGGGAAAGACGAAGAACAAAAGAACCTAAACGACATTTATTTCCTTTCTTATTTGTTATTTTTCTCCCAATAATGGATTTTGCCTGTTCCATAGGCTGAACTTATGTTCGACACAATTCGTGAATGGCCTCGCTATGTGAAAGTTCCTTTCCCTGTTGCTAAGGTAAGTTCATCTTTGTCTATGCCTTATATACATATCTGTAAGAATTTTGCAATTTCTAACTCTGCTCTTGCTGAAGCTTGCTAAATGGAACTTTCTTTCTCTTTGCCCCTTATAATCTGTCTTGTTTGCTGATACTTGCTATTTATCAGAGAGTTTGGTGAACCTTTAGATGGCCTATGTGTGATTGAGAACCATTGAAAAGAGGATATAGCGAAATTTTATCTGAATGTGAATTGGTTTTATATCCGCATTAAGCATACAGCCTTTCTAGTATTCCGGTACTGCTATAGAGTCATGTGATTATTGTTTCATTCAGGCAATCGCCACGCCTCGAGAAGTGCTTCTTAATAAAGTTCCCTTCCCGATGCCTACTCCTACCATATTCAATCTGGATTTGATTGAAGCCCTGTCTTCTGATACAGTTGTTTCTGGAGATGGTATGTGCCTTAAATCTGACAGTAGAAATCCCATTCATTGTTAGTATCTACCTGTCTATCTGAAACAAATTTACATTTTGACCTTAACTCGCTCGTGTTCCACAGCTCTAACTTTTGAGGATCTTGGAATTGCACCCCGTAAGCTGAAGGGATATCCAGTAGAGTTCCTTATACAATTCCGTAAAGGTGGGCCCAATTACGGCTCGACAGTTAGTGAGAAACTAACTCGACAGTCTTGGGATTGAGAACATACTCCAATCTCTCTTTTGGGGGGCTTCGAGGTAGGTATCGTGACAATGCCAGTACGTCTTACGTTATTGTTGTAATCTCGGTGGCTAATGGCAATACTTGGTACATTTTCAAAATTATGGTTAATAAACCAATTCCCAGTCAGATCAACCTTGTAAAACAAGGTTGTGTGCCAGTTTTTGCTGAGATGCACTTTGAAGAATAAAGATTTGGAGGATTTCTTGTTCGTGATTCCATTATTGTATGAAAGCTGATTAGTTTGTTTCTTGTTCTTGAAAAGAGGTCAAAGCTGGAGATCTTGTTTTGCCAACGTTTTAGACTTTAAAGCCTTTCTGATAATTGCACACATTTTTTGTTCAATTTTTGGTTAATTTTATGCATCCAACTCAGAGGGAATAAGAGATCTGTGAAACTGAGAGTTTGGGGGTTGAAAAGACTTGTATGTAGTTGTTCTGGTTCAAAAGCCCACATAATCTTTTGGGTTGACACGTGGCGAGTTTATGATTGGTCCATTCTTTTATGGGCTTGGAGTGTTGGATCACGACAAACTGAATGACGGGCTCTTTACTGGATCATGATGCATGACTTTTATTTTAGTAATGATTAAAGACCTTTTCAATTTTCATGTTGTTTTAGGTAACACTTCATGGATCGTAACTTGCTTGCATGGGTAATTAAAAACCGAAAAGAGTCACAACTTAATGTAGAAGTTCGAAATTTTCAAGACTTGTGTTGCTAAGTGCGTAAATCAGACCAAATCAAACTAATCTTGCTTCAATTTCTTCTAAAATTAAATCAAAATTAATCTTTCTTCAAAAAATTTACATTTCACTTTATTTGTATTTCTTTTCATGTAGGTCATATGATGTACACTTTATTATGTGAGAAGTGTCTCAAAAGACGACAAAATATTAAGAGAGTATCCGTAAGAGTTATAAACTGGCACGCCAGGATACCCTAGAGTTATAAATGCGACAGAAAAGAAAGAAAACAACGCACAACCGATTGAGGAAAAACTTTGAAGAAATGAAAATGAAAGAAGGGCGTTGACCAAGAATGTGAACATTTCGCATTTATACGCGTACAAGGTTTATTGTTATCCTACTTGAAAAACGTTTGATATGGATCATATAAAGCATGTCCGAAAATTCTCGTCTGACTTAATTTCGGCCGCCTAATAATTTTCTTCCTCCGACGTTAAACTCAATGGTGACTTGATCACGCCTCCTCACGAGAATCTCATCCAATCTCTCTCTCTCTCTCTAAAACACTTTTGCACTTTTTCACTTTTTCCTCGGTTTACGCGCATTTTTCTTCCTGCATATTTGGACTCCACCAGATATATATATATATATAGATATATATAGAGAGAGAGGGAGAGAATTCTGCAATAAACAAAGAATTTCAGTTGTATTTGCAGTATAATAAGGCTAAAGACAGTGGTTTTGCCGGTATTATATACAAACAAGTATCTAAATATATATATATGTATGTTTAATTTGTGGGTGTGCTTTGTATGTGTGTATAGTTTTATAATTTTAGTCTCCCACCAAACTCTCGATCACGAATTTCGAGGCCACCAACCAGCCCTTAATTCTTCTTTCCTTGTTTTGGAGGAGGCTGAGAATATTAGTATCTGTGTTTGTGTGTTCTTGTTGGAATTGTTCGTGGATTTTGAGGTGGTCTTGATTGGCAAATGGCGGGTGTGGAGGTGGAGGGATCAGATGATTGCGGTGTAGCGAAGAGGCTGTGGAACAAGCTCAAGAATGAAAGAGCTTTAGCGCTTTATAGCCCCTATGTTGTTTGTTTGGCTTCTGGTAATTTGGACCCAAACTCTTTTCTTCATTGCATCTCTCAAGATGTCTACTTTCTTCAAGCTTTTGCTCGTGCGTAAGTCTCTCTCCATCATCAATCTTTATATATATATATATATGTGTGTGTGTCTGTGTATGTGAGTGAGAGAGATAGAGAGAGAGAGAGAGAGTTCGATATTGTCTTAGTATATTTGAGGTTTAAGGTTTAGGCCAAGAGATCTAAAGCTGAAAAAAATGCAAGATTTTTCTTTGAATTAGACTGATGATCAACTGTCAAAAGTTAATCTTGGGTATATATATATATATGTGTGTGTGTGTGTGAGATTGATGTAGTATACTGTTACTGCCTGAATATATGTATTTCTTTGAACTTTTGGTTTGATTGTCGATGTCAAGATCATTAATATGCTTTGAATGGCTGATTGAATGTAAGTGAAGACAATGTTTCCAAATTGGTATAGTTTTGTTAAGGAGCAAGAGTGTGAAGTGCAGGTACGAACTAGCTGAGGAGTATGCGGTCGATGATGAGGATAAGGATGCGATTGTCAAGTTGAGGAAGCGCGTTTTGAAGAGGTTAAGGAGCCAAGACAACCTTATTTCCGTAAGATTTCGAACAAATTGTTCTTTGATCTTCTTAGTGTTTTTCATACGTGCGTCGATTGATGTGTACGGCTATTTACTTATGTTTGTGATCCTTAATTAGATCATGTTACATATGAACAACTTTACATAAACTTTTGCAAACATCCACTAACTATGCATCATTGGAGTGTTAGAGGGAGGTATCTGTAATTTTTGAAAACAAAGAGGGAAAGTTTCTGTAATTATTTGTATTTACTACAAAACATATTATAACCGATTACTTCCATATTCAATACTTCCACCTGCCTTGCTCTCTTACCTTTGTTTATAATATGGCTTTTTGTAATGTTTTCAGGAGTGGGGCTTTGAGCCTCCTAAAGAGACTGCTTGTGGCAATGCGACAACAAAGTACACAGAGTTCTTGTTGGAAACAGCCTCAGGGAAAGTCGGAGGAGAAAAATACTCGGCTAACATTGTTACGCCTTTCGAGAAGACAAAATTGGCTGCTTATACTCTAAGCGCAATTTCACCGTGCATGAGGCTCTATAGCTTTATTAGCAAGGAAATCAAAGCTCTTTTAGACCCTCAGGAGGAAAGTGAGCACATATACAAGAAGTGGCTCGACAGCTTGTCCTCTGACAAATTTGAGGTTTGTCTATAATGTATAATACTATGATTTTCTACTGGATGGATTTTAATCTGAATTTTAGTATCTCGATAGTGGATAGAAATTACAAAGATATCCCCTGGCTTGCCCTGAGGTTTGGCTTACGTATGTTGTTATAGTCATGAATTTAGAGACAAATATTGGCTAGTAAAATTTTGATGGAAAAATAAGATTTTCATAAAAAAGAGATGATATCATCAAAAAATTCGTTGATGGGCGTAATGTAAGTCTTTCACTGGGGAAAATTTGTCAAACTTTATGGGAAGTTCGTGTGACATAGCCTAACATCAGAATATGTTTGTGTAATTCTCTCTCTAATTTATTGTCACTAGAGTACTGTTTTTCATCAAATTTAGGATTCTATTTATTGGAGGCAATCATGAATTGTGCTCCCTTATTCGATTCAAATCCGACCCGTTAACAACTCTAAATTATAACATAGAATTTTCCTAACTTCACACCTCTACCTGTCCAAATTTAGGCATCTGCTTCAAGAATCGAAGACTTGCTAGAAAAATTAAGTGTTTCTTTGACCGGTGAAGAGCTGGATGTTGTTGACAGGCTCTATCATCGAGCTATGAAACTCGAGTTAGAGTTCATTTGGTCCCAATCGGTCCTACAGCAAACCATAGTTCCCTTAACTCAACTCCACAACACAAATGCCGAGAGCAATCTCGGTATTTTCTGTGACTTTGACTTGACATGTACTGCGGTTGACTCCTCTTCCCTTCTGGCAGAGCTTGCAATAGTATCAGCTGCAAATGTTTCGGCGACAGAAACAGCGTCGATTGCATCAGATGAAATTCGGACAACATGGGCCAATCTTTACAGTCAGTACGCTGAAGAATATCAACAGTGTATAGAAAGTGTTGTGCCTAATGAAGACTCGGATATTGATACGTCTCCTAAAGGTTCGATAAATAATATATATAATTGTCCTCATGAATTGTGTACGAAGAATCACAATCCCTAATCTATAACTACATGAAACTACACCAAATAACGAAGGTCAGAGAGAGGTATTTGTAATTTGCGAATAGAAGAGGGGAAGTTTTCTGTAATTATGCTTAGTTACAAGAAACCTTTCAAATACCAGTTCAGTGCAAATGACTGTTTCTTTTTTTTTTAATCCTTTTTAAAATATAAACTGCAGTGGACGGACTCGATTACGATGGACTATGCAAAGCATTGGAGCAAATATCAGAGATTGAGAAAAGGGCAACTTCGAGAGTGGTTGAATCAAATGTGTTGAAAGGATTAAATGTAGCAGACATAAGAAGGGCGAGTGAGCGCCTCACATTTCAAGATGGTTGTAAGAAGTTTTTTCAGGATGTTCTGGAAACTAAGGACTGTGCTACGGATGTACACGTCCTGTCGTACTGTTGGTGTGGTGATCTTATCAGGTCTGCTTTTCCAGTAGGTAAGCTTCTCACTTCTGTGATTGAAAATTTTGTGATTTTTCTCGTTTATGTTAATTTTGTAGCATGCACACGTGTACATACGTATATACATTTGCTCTACCGCACACACATACTATCTCACAGGCATGTGCACACACATGTATTTATTGTGAAGAACACCTTATATTATGGTTTCAAAAGATAAAAAAGCACCCATTTAATAAAGGGATAATTACAATCACCTAATCTCTTATTTCTTTTTAGTGAATACCCTATTTTTCCCCGCTGGTTAATATTTGATTTTAATTCATGACTATAATAGCATGTTTTGGGCCAAACCTCGCTTATACCAGGGAAGTTATTGTAATTTTTCAAATCACAGGGGAAGTTTGTGTAATTCTGTGAACCAGACCAAACCTCGGGGTATGACGAACACAAATTTAAACACTATTTTGTCCCTAACTTCACAAAATTGCAGGGTGATAGTAATTGCAATATTTTAATATTGCACTATTTTCCTTAGAGCATAAAAGATTCGAGTCTAATGCCTCATTCATTGATCAGGGTCTGAGCGTATAACAAGTATACACTCAAACGATTTAGTATATGAAGATTCAATATCCACCGGTGATATGATCAGGACGATGGAGTATCCCATGGACAAGCTCCAAGCATTCAACAACATCACCAAGTCCAATCCAAGTGAAGCAAAGCCAATGTCTATTTACATAGGAGGTTCCGTTGGTGATTTCCTCTGCCTTTTAGAAGCTGATATCGGCATTGTGATTGGCTCAAGCGCAAGCTTAATGAGGCTCGGAAACCATTTTGGAGTTTCATTTGTTCCATTGTTTTCCGGTTTAGTAAGGAAACAGAGAGAGCTTTCGGAAAGTGGAAAATTGAACTGCAATGGGTCGGATAAAGTTCTTTACACCGTTTCTAATTGGGACGAGATATACGCATTCGTTTTGGGGCGGTAGTTTCCCTTTTTTTTCCTCTTTTTTTGTGTGTTAATGGCAGCAGGTCTAATTCCTTGATCTAGTTTTTCGCATTAAGGATTACGGACCTGTGATAATCTTTATTTATTGTGGTTAGCTTGCTCAGGTGCTCATATGTTTAAGCATAGTTGCTGTAATCAAAGAATAATTTATGAAATATTCAATGTCATTTGTTGTGTTATCATGTACTATATCAAGTTCTTTTGTTGTTTTAGTATTTGGCTGAAAAGGATACTACAAAAAATAATTTGCATTTACCACGCCTTAAAATGTTACTATGTCTAATGCACCAACAATTTGGAAATTTTGATGTATTGGGTCGTGTTTGACACTTTCTCACGTGAATTTTTTTTTTTTTAAATGTGTATCTAATCGTGTCCTAGTAGCCGTGTTCCTATCATAGACTATTAAAGAAGGGTTATTGCGATATTGTCCACATTTTCATGTGTTTAGATATCGCAATAACTTCTTTGATATTTTATATCATTACCGAAAAATATTTTAGTATATAAAATTTCAACAAAATTTACTTTTATTTGCACATATTTTGGAAATGCCACTTCTTCTATACTCAACATTCATTTCAAGAAAATGAAACAAAATAAAATCTAGAAAGTTATAAAGCCTTAGAGATCAAAAATCAAAAGAAATAACAATGAGTTCAAATGAAATCAAGAAAACAATTTCTTTCTTTAACACAAAACCACAAAAAAACTCAGCAACTGGACATGCCCGTTCTTACAAAATATGTATCAAAGTACAATGCGCTTTACCTATACGATGAGAGACGTAAAAATTTCAATGACATTTGTGTCGTTCAGACACAAGCGGCCTCCCCTGAGGCGGATACGATGTTGCGAAAAAGATATTAAAAATTTCAAGAACAACGGCGTTAAAGACTGAAGCTCGAGAGCGCCTCAACAAAATTGGATATTTTGTTTGGAATGTAATCTATATTTGGAGATTTGAGCTATGTGCTGTTTCATTAATGAGATCTTGGAGCTGCAAACAGAGAAGAAGGGAATAAATCAGCATTGAAGATAATAAAAAGAATTCTTTTCAGAATTGTGGATGTTAAAACCAGCAATAATATAAACATACAGAGTCCATTAGCCTCAGCTGTCCTCCGGATCCTTAGTCTCCTCACCGAGCTCAGAAACATCCTAGTACATATCAAACCGATGGGATCGTTAAAAAAATCGCCTGATTCATTTTATTTTAGGGATAATTACACTAACATACCCTAAGGTTTAAGATGGTTACACAAACTTCCCCTGAAATTTGAGAAATTACAGAAACTTCCCCTGACAAAGAATTTATATTTCATGCCGATTGATGAATTTCGATCACATTATCTATAATACATATATGAATAAATAATAATTCGTCCTTGAAACTTACTAATCAATATTTGATTTAAAGCTATAATGGGATGGACTAAGCCAAATAATAGGGTGTGTCGGGGTGAAGTTCTTGTAATTTCTCAAACCACAAAGGAAATTTATGTAATTAAATCAATTTCAAGGTATGCCATAGTAGTTATGTCTTTATCTTATGTGTCTATTATTAGTTTTTCAAGATAAAATAAAGGTATGAAATTGTAAAAAGTCTACTACAAGAAAAAAAAAGGACGTACTCCCAAGGAACATCTCCAACAAGCATCCAGTCTCCTTCTTTGTCTTCATAGGTCAGCACAAAGTCAGATGAACCATCCAATAAACTCACCGGTCTACCCGCACCACCATTTACAACTTGATCCTCTGCATTTGATCCAAATCACACCAACAACATTAATAACCAATTAAATAAGAAGGAAATCAAGAGTTTGTAGAAGGATTGTATATATATATGCTATGAGGCAAGAAAATGAAATGGAAAAACAAGAGGTAGGCAGAAAATTACGTCTTGTACCACTGAGTCTAAACATGCGATCGAGTGTGTGAGATAAAGTCTGGTAGCAGCTTTGAGCATTCAGATCTACTTTTCTTCCAATTGGGATCCCATCCATGTTCACTTTTACAAAAAAAGACGTTTTCACAACTCCTCTACTTTCCTTCGTCACATTTTTTCCCTTTGTGCTTTTACATATATCAATGGTCGACGCACTTTCTTCAGTGGCTGGTGATTTTGCATGGTTCGCCAAACTGTTCATTCTGTAACTTCTGATTGGAGGCCATCCAACAACCTGACTGCTATGACAAAAATGCATCAAATGAAACACCAATAAAATTGAAGGAGAAAAAGAAACTACTTACTTGCTACACAAACATCTGACTGGAGATTTAAGGAGATATTAGGAATCATGTTTTTGAGGTATACAGAAATGCATTCACACAAAAGAACAAAAACTTAAAATAACGAAAAGAAATTGTCTATACCAGCAGTCTTTTAGGCACTAAATCTGTATCGATGAATTTGATGATTTCATCTCTAGTATTTCATAAATACCCTATATTGATCTTGCCGCTTACTGATCATTATTTGAAATTAAGTTCATAACTTTAATAGCATGCATTAGGTCAAATCTTAAACTTTCCGGGGGAAGTTTATGTCATTTCTCTCAAACCTCAGGGGTAGTATTTGTAATTATGCCAAACCTCAGATACATCGGTGTAATTATCCCATATAACAAAAACCAAAAGAAAGCTGCTAGAAACCTAAACTGCCTAGCACTATTAAGCAGAGGTATGCTGCTGCATCCATTTACAAACAGCCTGAGTAAAATTGGTAAAAAATTTATCCGAGAGACAATCTCTTCAAATGTAATGATGTCTATTCTCCAATATCCACATTTTAATGGGGCTCAATCCATTACAGTGCCTTTGTCCTCAACTTTCCCGAATGGTTGCTTCAATTGATCAATTGAAAGACACCAACACATGTATTGCTAATGCTAATCACTTGACCAGGATATATTCTAACCTTAAACAAATGTTTTTTCAATCGCAAAAGGTAAAGGGAAAAAGATAATGAAACTTAATCCAGGAATCAGATTCCACGATAATAGACAGAATGCTCATTACCAACTCAGTAAATTCACATTCAAATTAGGACAGTACGGTAATTGGTAATAAACCTTAAACTTCATATTCATACAATTGCAAACATAATAACAGATCAAGATTAATCATCTCACATTGAATCCATTTCCAAAAAAATCCGATCTTGATAGTCTGTACACACATACACACATACATATACTTACATACATATATATAAGGAAGTTACAGTACCTGACAGCAGAACGGCCGGGAGGAGAAGATGGTTCAGCCGCTCTCTTTGTGCCAGAGGAGCCATTATTATTAGCTTCATTAACAGGAGAACAAGAAGATGATGATGATGAAGTAGCAGAATACGAAGCTTTAGCATTAAAAATCCGTGCATATTGATCCCACGAACCTCCGGCGCCAACCGCCGCCGTCTTACCTCTACCCCTTCCTCCACCACCACCGCCGCCGCCAAGACTCAGTCCAAGTCCCAACTCCAACTCAGACTCATCCGGGTACGCAGAAGAATCCTCCTCCGACAAAGTCGACATCGACCCACTTGACCTCACGCCTCCGCCACCTCCTCCGCCGCCGGGAAACGCCGCTTCTTGCATCAAAGATCCAATCTTTACCGGAAAATTCCAGTGTGCGATGAGAAAACAGGAAACTATAAATGTGGGTTCGTTCTTCTTTTGGGTCCAGATGAAGGGAAAGAGTAGAAGCAAGAGGGAAAGGGAGGTGGCGTTGATGGCCGTGGGCCCCAGTTTGTCGGCTTTGTGCGTCTCAACAACATCATATATCTCCCCAAAAGTGGGACCCGCAAAGGTACCATTGTTGTTAATTTGCTGTTAATGTACCAACAAGAATGAGCTATATGCTCTGTTTTTAACTTTGCCTTTCCCTTCAGGGCAGTTTCTTTCTTCTTTTTCCAGCTTTCTTATTTGCTGTACAGACCAAATATTACTTGATAAACAAAATATGTTGACCTCAATTATAGTTCATTTTAACTTTTGCGTTAAATATCCGCACATTGAATAATTAATGATATGGTGTTCAATATATGATGACTCCCGTCAACGGCTAGCTTTCGGGGTGAGTAAGATCAATATCAGAGTGGGTTCATAAATGTTTGATTCATGTATCTGTTTCTCCATCCGACTTGGAGGAATATCACACATTGATCAATCAAAGAGAGATTCAACCACTAAAAGAAAGATCGATCCTTTCCTTTCTTCAAACGGAAGGAACAGAGATCGAATCCGACCGATTCCCGAAATGCCTTTCTGGATCTTCCTCAATGTCCCGGCTATTCACGGACCGTGAGAAGCAGATGATTAATCATCTACATGCGGAAGAAATCAAAGAATTTCTTGGGAATCCTAGAAGATTGGTTCGTTCTTTTTTCTCTGATAGATGGTAAGAACTTCATCTGGGTTCGAAGCCTACTGAGAGGTCCACTAGAGATAAAAAATTGTTGAAGAAACAACAAGATCTTTATTTTGTTTAATTCATACGGCTTGCAGATGTTTCAATTCCTATAATGTTCACGCACTAGTTTGGGCATGATGGGGATGTATTAAATATCCCACATCGAATAATTAATGATGTGATGTTCAATATATAATGGTTTGACAACCCTCCCCTCAACGGCTAACTTTTGGGGGGTGAGTAAGACCAAAACACATCATCTAATATTTTGTCATGTCATTTTATTATTATTTTTCTATATTTGTTTCTCTCGTATTTTCAAGGTGAGTTTGTTTCGTTATATTGTATACCTTTTGTGTTAGATACGTATGTCTCATATGATAAATTTTTAAAAATAGAGAGTCATATCAGTATTGTATAAGGACAAAAGAGACTTTAGGGCAACAGACAAGGCGACAACATGTGGAGACCACAACATTGACACCTCACCCAATTTCCTTCAAGCTGAGGGGCTCAAGACCTTTCACCAACAACGTTATCAACAAGTGATCATAACATAATACTAATACAAATATTAAACTCTCCAAGTTGGAGCAATAAACAAGTATATAAACGTGTATATTCAAGTTTTTTCTTAAACAATATTCCTTATCTCATAATATTCCCCTACGTGCAATATCTATTGTTAAACTAATTTAGTCAAATATCTCGTGATTAAATTCTTAAACGTGTATATTCAAGTGATTAAAATTTTTTTCTTCATAGTCATAACCCGATTTCAAATCCATCCGATTATTTAAAGATTGTTGTGGTTGTGGTGGGCGGTGGGAACCGTAATCTGGAGAGTAGATGAAGATGTAAGGAGAGGAGGAGACACAGCAGCAGCAGCCGTTCCCTGTCCCCTTCAATCCAATTATATATTTCATTTCACTTTAATGAGATTTATTTAGAGGTTTTAATCCAATGCAGAAATGGAAATTAATGAAGAAATGATGCAAGTTGGAAGAATCACACCAAGGTAGGTTTCATGTTGTGGCAGTCCACAAAGGGTTGCTCCTCACATGACCAAACAAATGGGAAACAAAAATGATTCTTATCTCTAAGTTGGTTCGCAAGTACGATTATTTTCGAATCCGAACTCGAACTCGAACTCAAACCCGAACCCCCATTAACTCAAACATAATAACTATCAAAATTTCATAAAATTGAACCAGAGTAACACTCAGATAAGATGTATCCCTCTTCTCCAAACAAGAGTTTCCATCAGAAAACAGAAAACTAGGGAAGCCTTTGCTTCTACCTTAAAAAAGTATTAGAAAAAAAGATTTTTCGACTTGTGGCATCATGAGTAGAGGACGATACAATAGTTATTACTTGAAGCGACCGTTGGTTCTGAGCCTTCTGCTGTCACCGCCGTTTAGCTCGCTTCCGGTTGTCCTACCACCACGCCCACCTCCTCTGCCTCGTCCTCCTCCGCTTCCTAATCAACATAATTTGAAAGGTAGCAATATATTAGCCACAGAAAACCAAGCTATTTCAGATTTCTACCAAAAGAGGAGCTACAATCATAATGCATATGAAAGATCAAGATGGAAAGGGGTGGATAAATTGGGATTCTTATCGTGGTAAACCAAGAATTACTTCAATTTTCAATTTGTTCAAAATTTTCTTAACTCTTATTCATTTTTTCGTTGTTTTTTGTGCATGCCGATAAAGATGTTCTCTGAAGTCATAAATATTTTCCAAGTCCGGCTTATGGAAGATAAGTAGGGAGGGAAACATACTTCCACCCCGAGAAGGACCACCATTAGCTCTTCTCTCCTCAATGTACACTTTCCTTCCGGCCAATTCAATTGGAGAAGCCTGCACAAACGGAAAAAATAATATAATAAATAATAAATTGATTATTAGTAAACAGCAAATAAGACAAGGGGGATACAAATAAAAAGGGTCATTTCTACACGTAGATAAAGATATCTTAAGACGGCACATAAATGAAAAAAACAGTTCAAACCTCAATTGCATTCCGAACACTCTGAACATCTTCAAACTCAACAAAGGCATAGCAGACACCAGTATCCTGTCCACCACAAGCAAACTCAGAGACTTGCAAACATAGATATACAGATATAACTGATAAAAGATGATTAAAAACGGACCATTCGATTCTTCAGGAAGACTCCGTCTTGCTGGATTTTCCCAAAATTCTGAAACTCTTGCTGAATTTCAAGGTTGGTCACAGTTAAAGGCAAGTTCCTCACATACACAGATTTTGATTCCCCTGAGGAAATAATTGTTAAAATCAAATTGATGGGAACAAAGAATGAAAACTCATAAGCAAATGAATTACAAAAATAGACAATTCAATAGCCTATGTACCTTCCTGTACAGATATGGCTTGCTCCATGGCATCCACACCAGATTTTGGTATATTTGGGGTGGACGTCTGCTGCAATGGCTGTGACACATGGTTCCTATCAGCAGCGGGTAGCCTCTGTGTGAAAGCTGGTCTAGAGCTTACTGGTGGTGGAGATTTTCCTTTAACCCGCAACTTATGAATTTAAAATTGATCGAAACCCACCGCCAATGAGAGAGAACAGTCAGTGGATATACATAATAGCTTATCATAGCAATTAGATTGAAAGATGAAAATAAGATTAATGTCAACAAAATTCCCAGAAGCTTCCAAGTAGCACAAGCATAGAAAGAAAAATATCGCCACCAATTGTACCAGAGAACAGCAGATTTATAAGGCTGAAGGAGACCAAATATGAGATTATTAATCCATGAAAGACATCTTTGTTTTTGAAAGAGAGAAAGCGCTTCACTTCTTGGGGGTTTCTATGGGCTTGCATTATCAACTCTTTCAGATTTTAAATATATGTATAGGAGATATAGCCTTGCTTGATTCATGCTTGCTAACATTAAGAAATATTCACAACATATATAAACTATGCCATGCTATAATATGTCGTTCTAGCTTAACAAAAATGATACTTACGATAGAAGCATAGCTCATCTTCTGAGGTTCTCCAATAGGTTCCTCCACGAAAACCTTAGGCTCTTGCAAAGTTGTTACTGTACTTTGAAAAAATGGACTTGGTTCTTCAAAGTCAGTTTCATCTTCTAGCCTATCAGGCTCATGCTCTGACTCTAACTCTGCCTCAGGCTCGGGAGCATGCTGCTGATGCTCTTCATAAATGTACTCGTGAACAGGCTCGTCCCCCTGAACATGAGCAGGAATATCATACTCTCTTGTCTCCTCCTCCAAGGCATAGTCAGATACTGTTATAGAGCAAACAAACTGTTTTAACCAAATGTTAACATACAGGTAAAAAAAGGGCAATTTGTTTTCTATTAACAGACAGCTTGAAAAAGATCTACAGTTTCGCAAAAGTGTAGACTATGGATATCATCTGAATCCAAGAATTCCCCTTAATATTTGCTGCAAGTCAAAATTGGTAGATGGATTTCATCACGTTTTGGTCCAATCATGTAAATATCAATAACCTACTTGATAAAAATGAATCTGGATGATACGATATCCAGTTGGATAATGGTTAGAAATTTTTGTCATCAACTAAAACAAGTAAAAAAGCATCATATCCCTAAGCCATGAACAAAATAAAATCTCCGGCATGGGCCACCATCACATCAAAAGTTCAAGAAATCTTAGTCAAACAAACCTGATGGGTCAAGAGTATGAGTGGGAATTGTGGGCTGATAATCAACATGCTGATCTTGTGCTGATGCTAGATAAGGTTGGACCTCATCATCAGCAAAATGGAGCACATCATTCAACACGAAATAGCCTTTCTCTTGTGGAGCAAGGAAAAATGTCTGCACAAATTTCCTCCTCCTGTTGGAATCTCTCAAGTTGACAGAACCAGAAACAACTACGACAACACCTCCACTCCAAGAATCAAGAGAATTTATTGTCTTGATCTCAATTCCATTGAAACTTAGTGACACGAGTGCATTATGGATTTGCTGCATCAACAAATACATGCATGTGAGCACTTATGAAGTACAAACTTGATCATACTCAGTTAATCAGTATTGATCATCAACACTCAAAAAACATCAAGCCATATTCATATGAATCAAAACACCAATCAGGCACTACTTCGAATCAAGGGCTAAAACCAAAACCGCACCAGGCAATGCAAATCATAGGAATGGAACAATAAAAAAACAACATTACCACAATCATCACTGTATTTATAAATCTCTATACAAAATATTTTACCACACAATCCCATCTCAAATCAAAACCAAATCCTAAACCAAAAGTTTAACCGTAAAAACAAAGTGCGGAAAATCTCATTACCACCATATTGGAAGCAGAGTCACTGGCTTCTCCATCGACTCTAATCATAGAACTTGACTCGTTGTAGAACTGATGCACACAATCCGGCTGCTGTTGAAGCAATTGATAGTACTGCTGAACGAAGTAGGAACCAACCTAGCAATCCCAAAACCACAATCAATATACAAAAAACAAACAACTCCTCTCCGAAAGTAAAAGCATGTAACTACGCTGAGACATGCAAAATCGAAAACGCCAAAGTTGTATTACCTGATGCGCGGAGACAGTAGCAGCTGCATACTGATTCGCCATTCTTTCGCACCGGGCTTCAAAACCCTAGATCAAAAGCCCTTTTCCGAAATCCGATTCGAACAATTGAACAGTTTAATGAGCACTCAAGTTATGCAATTAAGTATTCTTCAATTGGAGAGAGAATCAATTTATAGAGAGGAATCTCTGATTAGAGAGAGAGAGCCAATCCTGTTTCCTTATTTGAATTATTCCCCTAATTTCGGCCGTTGTATGGCGGTTTCGATGAGGACACGATCGTGACCGTAGATCGGACCTTACTTCAACGGCTACGATAATTCCTTCTATTGGGCTGTCGGGAGGAGTCTTATCACGGTAAACTTTTTTTTTTGTTTTTAACGATAACAACCATTTATAAATTATTCAAACAAATAAAATACATGTAAAAAAAAATGGTATAAGCCGAAATATTTGAAGGTTTTATCCAAGATGAAGCTGCATCTTCTTTGTAAAGAAGGGAATAGGCTAAACAAACCTCACACCGAATAAAATAGACAACGCAACTCTCATACGGAAAAACAAAAAATAAATAGACTTTAAAAAAGATACCAAATTTACATTCAAAAAACTGAAAAACAATATAAAAAAATAAAGATAATGATGGAATACGAAGAGATTTGCCGCCACGGCTCTTTCAAATTAACTTGATGTTGTTGATTTCTGATTTTTCATGCTCCTTCAATAGATCCGTCCTCCAATAAACTTTTTTTTTGCCAAAAAAAATAAAATAAAATCCCTTTTCTATTTCCAGGCAGTAACTTGCATATCTCAATTGATCAACAAAATCCAAGATTGTCATAAGGTTTTGTTACAGAGAGATTGATACAAAGTAATAACATTCAACTATCATCATCAATGGGTTTGACATTCAAGTCTTCTCAATCTCTTCTTGACTCGATCCCATTTCAAGCACACTCACTCAACCTTCCTTGATATATGTCCAATAGTTTAGGAATATCACACTGATAAGGAACAATGAACTTTTTCAAGAACAACTCCTCACTTAATACCAACAAAGAGACTGCACCAGGCATCTTCTTCAATCCCTTTTCATCCAACATTTTAGCAACCAGATATCTTGGTTTCATTCTTTTCTCAAGGCTATAAGCAATAACCACAGGGCTTCGAGCAACAGCAGCAGGCTCGAGACCCATCTCGTTAACAAGAAATTCCATATTAGCCATGATTTTCTTCTCGGACAACTTCATGCAAAGGGGGAACCTTGGAAACGCAACATTAAGATCAGATTCGGACCAGCCACACCTTCTATAAACTTCCATCTTATGCTTCAAAGTTGATTCAGATAACTCAAGAAACACTTCAATGGCATGAGCGAACACTAATTTGTTTCTATCAACGCCCATTTCAGCCGCCCGATGTATGCACGCAGCTAGTTTCTCCTTTCTAGCACGAATCATAGATGTTTTCCACGAAAGCAAATGACCGATAGAAGATTCAGGCAATCCTTCTTCCCGCAAGAGGGCAATTTTGGAAAGAATAGACTTGAGCACCCCCGTAGTTTGCGAAAGCACCTGAAGAAATCTTTCATCGGATCGAACAAAAACTTTTAAGGTATTATACCAAGGGATGATACAGTTCTTTAAACTACGACGTAAGATTCTCGGATAAGAGCATAGTACTTTAACTAAAACAGGAGGACGTATATCAATGGAACTGAAGAATTCCAGCTTCGGTAACAAGGTTTTCTCCGGTTTGACATTAAGAACAGGTGGCCATTTGCTCACAAGCCGGATGATATCAGCATTGGTGAATCCATACTTTCTAAAGAGCTCCAACACTGAATCGGGTTTTTTAGAGGATTTGATGCGAACTTTCTCCGATAAAGAAAGAGCATCCTGTGACGACAACCCATATGAGCTGATGAGGTAAGAGGCAGTGAAAGATTTCTCTGAGTCATTTCTACAAACACCTGGTGATGATGATAATAACTTCGCAAATACTGCACTTTGAGAATCAAGAATTTGTGGGCCAAGAAAAATGCGCCCTTTTGGAGGAATCCATAGTCTTCTTCTGCAGACGAGCGCAAACATTTGGCGACAACACTCAAGGGAACGCGGTCAATAATCAATGTTCACCAACGCCGCCGCCGGAAAGGGCAGAGGTCTTACTAAATGCGGATTGGATACTATTTGAGATTTTTGCTTTTATCTCCTCCAATAAACTTCTTGATCTTGGTAAACTTCGTTATCTGATATAATTTGATTAATTATATTGAATGGTAAATTATTATAATTGAAATTTTAAAAAAATATAATATTAAAATTTTAATATATATTTTATTATTTTTTTATTTTTTTATTGGCATATCCCATTGAATTCAGGAAATGATAAATCAATCTCTAAAATGTTTTATTGTTGTGGTTTCTCCCAACTATCTTCAAGCCCTAAATTTTTTTTGCCGTGGTCTCTCATAACTACCTACACTCCCATTAGGGATGTAAACGAGTCGAGACTTGGTCATCTTTCTTGGCTCGGTCTCGTACCTTATTTTACAGGCTCGGGATTGGCTCACGAGCCGGCGAGCCATCAAACCCCTGGTGCGGGCTTGCTCGTCTCGCGGGCCAGCATTTGCATTGTATATCTATGAACTTTTTGGGGAAAAATGGCTCGGCTCGCCAACCCCGAACCCAAGCACGAGCTTTTCTCAAGCCGACTTGCTAGGCTTGCAAATCGGCTCGTCTCGTATACATTCCTAACTCCCATTGACTCCAAGTGATTCCTCACCGATGGAATCGATGTGGGGGTTTTTTGACTGCTTAGCAAAACAACAATTTTTCGTCACTCTATGGATAGAAATTTCCAATAATGAAAAGAATAACATTTTTAATAAGGAGAAAATTGGAAAATTCATATAAAATTGCTTTACAATCGCCGCGGAATCGGTGGATACAGATTTGAGGAGCCGATTCGTGAAAAGAGACAAGGGCAGAAGAAATCTACTCCGACGGGTGGAAGAGTCGCAGTTTGGATTAGGGATGCTCACGAACCTAGACGATTCGCGAGTTGACCGAGCCGAGCTAGTTAAGGTTCGAATTCGAATTCGAAAAGTTCGAACCAAGGCCAAATCGAGCCAAAGTTTGAACTCGAACTCAAACTTTTTTTTTTTGTTCATGGTTCGCGAGCCAACCTATTATATTTTTAAAAAATATTATATATATTTATATGTATATATATATATAAACACATATAATTTGATTAATTATATTGAATGGTAAATTATTATAATTGAAATTTAAACAAAAAAATAATTTGAAAAATGTAATATTAAAAGTTTAATATATATTTTATATTTTTTTTATTCACATATCTCAAAGAATTCAGGAAATGATAGATCAAGCCCTAAAATTTTTTATCGCCGTGGTCTCTCGCAACTACCTACACTCCCACACCCCAAGTGTTTCCCCAGCGGCGGAATCGATGTTGGGGTTTTTTGACTTGTTAGCAAATCAACAATTTCTCGTCGCTCTATAGATAGAAAATTCCAATAATGAAAAGAACAACATTTTCTAATAAGAATAAATTTGGAAAATTCAAATAACATTACTTTACTATCGTTGCGGAATCGGTGGATACAGATTTGGGGAGCCAATTGTGTGAAAAGACACAAAGGCAGAGGAAATCTACTCCGACGAGTGGAAGAGAAAAATAAATGTTTGAAAGAACAAAATAAGGGCAAATTAAGAATTTAGAAAAAGTTTTGGAGACATCTATGGCGGTTTCGACGAGGACACACCATCGTGACCGTAGATCGAACTTTATTTCAACGGCTACGATGATTCCTTCTATTGGGCTGTCGAAGGAGTCTATCTCGGGAAACCCTTTTTTTTTTTTTTTCCTCTTAACAACAAAAACCATTTATAAATTATGCAAACAAATAAGGTACATGTACAACAAAATCGATATAAGCCAAAATATTTGAAGATTTTATGCAAGGCGAAACTGGCACCCCACTTCCATACCTAAAACAAAAACTAAATAGACTTTAGAAAAGGGACTTAAAAAACAACATAAACTAAAAAACAATATAAAAAAGTAAAGATGATAACGGAATATTAAGAGACTTGCCGCCACCACCGCTCTCTCAAATTAATTTGATGTTGTTGATTTCTGTTTTCTCACGCTCCTTCAATAGATCTGTCGATTCACACGCTCCTCCAATAAAGTTGTTTTTGTTTTTTTTTTTTTTTTTTTCGCAAAAAAAATATTTCCTTTTTCTATTTCCAGGCAGTAACTTGCATATCCCAATTGATCAGCAAAATCCAAGATTGTCATAAGGTTTTGTTACAGAGAGATTGATGCAAAGTAATAACATTCAACTAATCATCATCAATGGGTTTGAAATTCAAGTCTTCTCAATCTCTTCTTGACTCGATCCCATTTCAAACACACTCACTCAACCTTCCTTTATATATGTCCAATAATTTAGGAATATCACACTGATAAGGAACAATGAAAATTTTCAAGAACAACTGCTCACTTGATACCAACAAAGAGAATGCGCCAGGCATCTTCTTCAATCCCTTTTCATCCAACATTTTAGCAACCAGATATCTTGGTTTCATTCTTTTCTCAAGACTATAACTCATAAGCACAGGGCTTCGAGCAACAGCAGCAGGCTCGAGACCCATCTCGTTGACAAGAAATTCCATTTTAGCCATGATTTTCTTCTCGGACAATTTCATGCAAAGGGGGAACTTTGGAAACGCAGCATTAAGATCAGATTCGGACCAGCCACACCTTCTATAAACTTCCATCTTACGCTTCAAAGTTGATTCAGATAAGCCAAGAAACACATCAATGGCATGAGCGAACACTAATTTGTTTCTATCAATCCCCATTTCAGCAGCCCGATGTATGCACGCAGCTATTTTCTCCTTTCTAGTACGAATCATCAATGGTTTCCACGAAAGTAAATGCCCAATAGAAGATTCAGGCAATCCTTCTTCTTGCAAGAAGGCAATTTTGGAAGGAATAGACTCGAGCCTCCCCGTAGTTTGCGTAAGCAACTGAAGAAGTCTTTCATCGGATCGAACAAAAACTTTTAAGGTATTATACCAAGGGATGATACAGTTCTTTAAACTACGACGTAAGATTGTCGGATAAGAGGATAGTATTTTAACTAAAACAGGAGGAGGTATATCAATGGAACTGAAGAATTCCAGCTTCGGTAACAAGGTTTTCTCCGCTTTGAAATTAAGAACAGGTGGCCATTTGCTCACAAGCCGGACGATATCAGCATTGGTGAATCCATACTTTCTATAGAGCTCCAACACGGCATCAGGTTTTTTAGAGGATTTGATGCGAACCTTCTCCGATAAAGAAAGAGCATCCTGTGAGGACAATCCATATGAGCTGATGAGGTAAGAGGCAGTGAAAGATTTCTCTGAGTCATTTCTACAAACACCTGGTGGTGATGATATCTTGGAGGAGAAGTTATTCGCAGAGACTGCATTTTGAAATTGTGGGCCAAGAAAAATGCTTCCTTTTGGAGGAATCCATAGTCTTCTTCTGCAGACGATCGGAAACATTTGGCGACAACCCTCAAGGGAACGCGGCCAATAATCAATATTCACCAACGCCGCCGCCGGAAAAGGCTGAGGTCTTACTAAATGCTAATGAAGGCTGATTGGATTCTATTTGAGATTTGTGCGTTTCTCTCCTCCAATAAACTTGGTAAACTTCGTTATCTTGATATAATTTGATTAATTATATTGAATGGTGACTTATTATAATTGAAATTTAAAAATATATAATTTGAAATATATAATATTAAAATTTTAATTTTTTTTTTATATTTTTTTATTTTATTGTTGTATCTCAATGAGTTCAGGAAATGATACATCAATCTCTAAAATGTTTTATCGTTGTGGTCTCTCGCAACTATGTTCAAGACCTAAACTTTTTATCGCCATGGTCTCTCGCAGTTACCTACACTCGAAGTGATTGTTCACCGACGGAATCGATGTTGGGGTTTTTTTGACTGGTTAGCAAAACAACAATTTCCTGTCGGCCTATAAATAGAAATTTCCAATAATGGAAAGAACAACATTTCTAATAACGAGAAAATTGGAAAATTCATATAAAATTGCTTTATTATCCTCGCGAAATCGGTGGATGCAGATTTGGGGAGCCGATTGTGTGAAACGAGACAAGGGCAGAGGAAATCTACTCCGACAAGTGGAAGAGTCGGAGTTTAGGTGAAGTGTGACTGACGGAAGAATTTAAAATAGATATCTAAAAGAACAAAATAAGGGCAAAACGAATTTTTTATGAACTTTTGGGATTTAAAAAAGAAAATAAGATATGTAAAATTGTCAATTTTCAAATTGACAATTTAGGAAAAGTTTTGGAGACATTTGATCTTCTTAATTAATTGTCCCATAAAATATTTATATTTTATTGAGCAGTTGGTATTTATATTTTATCAACTATTTTTTTTTATATAATTTAAAGTGAGGCCATAAATCAAATAATAAAAAATCTAATGAGTTTTTTTTTTTCATTTAATGAAAATTTTAAAAGTAAGATCCCTGTTCTATATCTCAATTGATCAGCAAAATCCAAGATTGTCATTAAGGTTTTGTTACAGAGAGATTGATACAAAGTAATAACATTTAACTATCATCATCAATGGGTTTGAAATTCAAGTCTTCTCAATCTCTTCTTGACTCGATCCCATTTCAAGCACACTCACTCAACCTTCCTTGATATATGTCCAATAGTTTGGGAATATCACACTGATAAGGAACAATGAACTTTTTCAAGAACAACTCCTCACCTAATACCAGCAAATAGAATGCGCCAGGCATCTTCTTCAATCCCTTTTCATCCAACATTTTAGCAACCAGAAATCTTGGTTTCATTCTTTTCTCAAGACTATAGCTCATAACTGCAGGGCTTCGAGCAACAGCAGCAGGCTCGAGACCCATCTCGTTAACAAGAAATTCCATATTAGCCATGATTTTCTTCTCGGACAATTTCATGCAAAGGGGGAACCTTGGAAACGCAGCATTAAGATCAGATTCGGACCAGCCACACCTTCTATAGACTTCCATCTTATGCTTCAAAGTTGATTCAGATAAGTCAAGAAACACTTCAATGGCATGAACGAACGCTAATTTGTTTCTATCAATCCCCATTTCAGCAGCCCGATGTATGCACGCAGCTAGTTTCCCCTTTCGAGCACGAATCATAGACGGTTTCCACGAAAGCAAATGCCCAATAGAAGATTCAGGCAATCCTTCTTCTCGCAAGAGGGCAATTTTGAAAGGAATAGACTTGAGCGCCCCAATAGCTTGCGAAAGCACCTGAAGAAGTCTTCCATCAGATCGAACAAAAACTTTTAAGGTATTATACCAAGGGATGATACAGTTCTTTAAACTACGACGTAAGATTCTCGGATAAGAGGATAGTACTTTAACTAGAACAGGAGGAGTTATATCAATGGAACTGAAGAATTCCAGCTTCGGTAACAAGGATTTCTCCGGTTTGACATTAAGAACCAGTGGCCATTTGCTCACAAGCCGGATGATATCAGCATTGGTGAATCCATACTTTCTAAAGAGCTCCAACACTGCATCGGGTTTTTTAGAGGATTTGATGCGAACTTTCTCCGATAAAGAAAGAGCATCCTGTGACGACAACCCATATGAGCTGATGAGGTAAGAGGCAGTGAAAGTTTTCTCTGAGTCATTTCTACAAACACCTGGTGGTGGTGATGATATTTTGGAGGAAAATAACTTCGCAAAGACTGCACTTTGAAATTGTGGGCCAAGAAAAATGCTCCCTTTTGGAGGAATCCATGGTCTTCTTCTGCAGACGATCGGAAACATTTGGCGACAACCCTCAAGGGAACGCTGCCAATAATCAATATTCACCAACGCCGCCGCCGGGAAAGGCTGAGGTCTTACTAAATGCTAATGAAGGCTGATTGGATACTATTTGAGATTTGTGCTTTTATCTCCTCCAGTTAACTTGGTAAACTTCGTTATCTTGATATAATTTGATTAATTATATTGAATGGTAAGTTATTATAATTGAAAATTTAAAAAATACAGTTTGAAATATATAATATTAAAATTTTAATATATATATATATATATGATGTGGACCCAATTTCCACATTAAATAATTGTTTAATATTGGATATTATCATTATTTTTTAGAACGTGCCAAGACTTTAGGAAGGAGATATAACCAACCTTGGAGGAGAGAGAAAAGGAGGAGGCTAGATACATTGAATGTAAAAGAAATCTCAGACTTGATATACTCCTCTGAAAAATCAGTCACCGAATGAATCGTCATCCTCCAACTTCTACAGAAAACTCAAGCAGTCTCATATTTTATTATTATTTTTCTCTTACCACTTTCTACTGTAATTTACATCGTTGTGCTAGCATAGGGATTAGAATATTCAGAATTCCCTTGTATGCAAAAGTCATTTATTCCAGAAGATTGAAGATTATCAGCAGTCTTCACCTTTATCCAAATTCCATTATTAATTTTATTTCTTATTTACTTTTCTGCAGATTACGTTAATATTCACTTTATTGTTCATTTTTCTGTTTACAACTTGATTAAGTCCCCAATTTCCCAGATATAAATTGTGTTGGTATTTAGTCATTTTTTGGCAAATATCATATATATATATATATATTTTTAAAAATTTTTTATTGGCATATCCAATGAGTTCAAGAAATGATAGATCAATCTTTAAAATGTTTTATCGTTGTGGTCTCTCGCAACCACGTTCAAGCCCTAAAATTTTTATCGCCGTGGTCTCTCGCAACTACGTACACTCCAAGTGATTCCTCACCGACGGAATAGACGTTGGGGTTTTTTGATGGGTTAGCAAAACAACAATTTCTCATCTCTCCATAAATAGAAATTTTCAATAATGAAAAGAACAAAATTTTTTAATAAGGAGAAAATTAGAAAATTCATATAAAGTTGCTTTCCTATCCTCGCGGAATCATTGGATGCAGATTTGGGGAGCCCATTGTGTGAAAAGAGACAATGGCAAAGGAAATCTATTCCGACAGGTGAAAGAGTCGGAGTTTGGCTGAAGTGTGACTGGCGGAATAAGTAAAAATAGATGTTTGAAAGAAAAAAATAAGGGCAAAATGAAATTTTTATAAACGTTTGGGATTTAGAAAAAATAAGATATGTATTAGGAATCTAAAATTGTCAAATTTCAAATTGAGAATTTAGGAAAAGTTTTGGAGACATTTGATCTTCTTAATTAATTGTCCCATAAAATATTTATATTTTAGTTAGTGATTAGTATTTATATTTTATCAAATAATCAATTTTTATAATTTAAAGTAAGGCCATAAATCAAATAATAAAAAAAATCTAATGAGGTTTTTTCTCATTTAATGAAAATTTTGGAAGTAAGATTTGAGGTGATGGACTGATGGGTGGGAAGTGCCAATTGGAAAAGGTGAAGTAGTGGAAGACTATTGCCACAATTTTCATAAAGAATACCAAAAAGAAGGTAATTATGTATCAGAAGCTTGAAGGTAACTCTCTTTGAAAATGAACTTATGCAATAATAAAATAATTGACAAAATATTGCCAAAGGTTGGATAAGGACATAATAAGGTTAGAGGGAATTAATAATATGACACATAGCAAAACTATGCAATAAAATATAAATCAATTACACATATCTTATTATTCGCTTAATCAATCATTGTCACTAGTATCTAATAAATAATATTAATAAATTGTCACCATTGACTTATCTAGTTATCTAAATCAAATTCAAACAAAAAAATTTTGTTGTTAAATCGTGCATTTTCAATAATTTTAAATGATAAATTATGTGGAGACGATGTGATTTTGACTTTTTTAATTATTTTTCTCTAAAATAAATGAAAATAAACACAACCAATAAGAGTCACATATAATGATTGAAGTGTATTTGCATCGAGACAAAAGAAAAATGAATTTGCTGCTTTTTTTAAATGTTTTTTCCTTCTTTCAAAATAAAGAGAACAATTATTTATGTGCTTTTCTTTATGTGGTGCAAAGTGAACTCGACTACTTTGACATAAAGCAACAAGAAAATAATACATTCATGTCACTAATTAAGTTAAAAGGACAAATTTTAACACGAATGGCAATAATAATTTTAGTGAAATGGACAGCTCTTTTAATTTTGTTTCCCAAAAAGAAAGATGGCTAAAAAAGGCACCACAATATGTAAACTTGTCGATGAAGAAAAATTCTAAATCAATAACAAAGTGAAAAAGGCAAGATTTCTACACCCTTTTTACATGCCCCAATGAAGTGTTACCAACTATTCTAAATCCACCTCAAAATTTCTCCAATTTTTGTCTTGGAAAGACCATTTCTGCCCCTGCAATCAAGAATGTAAATAATGGGATATTGTATGTTAATATATATATGTATCCAATTCAATTCTAAATTATCTTCGGGGAGAATACAGAGAATACAATAATATATATTCAAGATTAATAATTTATAGTATAGTTATAACAACGAAATAAACACAACCCAACTCAAAATAATGCCTGAACCTAAAGTCTATATAGAATAATACCGACAGCCGTACTTGAAAATGGAACCAAAAGTTTCATCTAAATATACGAAATAAATATATATATAAAAATAACAAAAATTCAAAATTTAATGGGTGAGTCGTGGGTGCCACCCCGCCTCCATGTGGCTCCGTCTCTGACCGTAATTATAATTTATTTATTTTTCAAATTATAAAAGAATTTTATGTTTTGTGAAATTTGATGGTAAACCTCCCTTAAAAGATGAAAAAGACACAAATAGTAACTCCATCCATATTAAGAATTAAATACCACCAAGGCACCAACTAATATGCGTATGTGTGTGTATAAAACTTTACTGCGTTGCTGAAAGCTGAGTCTTGAATCTTGATTACCTCTATCCACCATACTTGTACGTATGAGTCTTTTTCTTTAAAGCTGATTTCGCAAACAACAAACAAGCCATCAACAGTCCCACTCCCACCAGTCCTCCAAGTACTAAAGCCACTGTCTTCTCTGTATTTCGCCCAGTACCTTCAACCAATCAACAAACACTGACACAAAATTAAGAAACTTTCTTTTCAACAATATTACATATATACATATTACAGAGACATGACTGTGAAAATCAAGCAATTAATGCTTTCAGGGATCAAGATAATTTTAGTTGAAACCTGATCAAATTAGTATAATGATAGTGGGAGTGTGGATTAAAGTCGGCTAAGTGATCGGGATGAATTAAAAGAAAATCAATCAAATAGTAAATAACTAAATATAATGATCTTGTTCATGTTGTTAGTGTGGTCAAGTCGTTGAGTTTAGTTTAGACTAGAATTTTCGAGATTTCATGCACATATTTGAAACCAAAGAAAGAGGGACTCATGACTCAACCAATAGTACTAATCTTGTATATAGAGATCAAAACATTAAATCGTGTTAAAATATAAGAAAATACTGCAGTATATAAACATTAAACATACTGTACATATAAGTATACGAGTAATTTCATTTTTGTGATTTCGGTGTTTTACCTGATGATGATGAAAACGATTGATGGTTGTTGGGAACTCCATTGGGATAATAAGAGTAGCTTATATAACATTCCTGAAGATATATCTGCGCAGAAATGGAGCTCCCACACTCAGACTTGGCCTTATCTACGGCATTTTTCACACAGTTCACGCAGTCCCCACCGCTTAAATCACCTTCACACTGACCCAGCACGTAAACCGACTGATAACCACCCGCGTAAAACCCTCCATTATTCCCCAAACCCTTCACTATTTCCCCCAACGCCGAGTCCAATCGGTCCCCAAACCCGGCCCCACTCGCCCGAGTCGGCCTGCAAACCTTGTACAGAAACTCAGTATCACTCGCCTGCCTGAACCCGGCTATTTCGTACCTCAAGTAACACCCATTCAGCTGGATTCTCACCGCGACAGCTTCCCCGCACAGCTTCTTCGCCATGGCTGGGATCCGATTCACGCAGCGGCTGCAGTCGTCGTTGGAGAGATCGCCTCTGCATTGGAAGAGCCCGTTCATGGCGGAGGCGCCGCCGTCGCCGGCGGAGGTTTTGTAGAACTTCGCGGCGGAGGACTGGGCGGTTAAGGCGTCGACAAGGTTTCTGAGTGTTGGCTTGTAGATTTCGTTGAGGTTTTGGTCCGCGCAGCCTTTGAAAACCAGAGCTGTGTAATCGGAGGAGGAGCCATGGATCGAGAAGAGAGGGAGAATGAGAATGAGAGAGAGGATCGGAGATTGAGATGGACCCATTTTTGCAGGATTTGTTCAATGCTTTTTGTGCAGAGTAGCCTCAAAATCCATGTGAAAACGAGAACGAGTTTATAAATGATTTCTTTCGTAGGGGTCCGTCCTCTTGTACTCTTTTTGGGGTGGTGGCTTCTAGAGTTTTTGGATTTTTAAAAATTATTTATTTTATGATCAAGTTATGCCCCTAAAATATTCGAATAATATCGGATAAATCTTCACTTGAGTATCATATTTAATATTTTTACTTAATTTCTTAATTGGACATTAAATTTTTATTTTACTCCCCGCATGTAGTACGAATGTGATATAATTCAGTATTTATGTCCTATTATGTTGTATAAATTCTCACCATTCTCAAAATATTTTGTATAATTTTCACATAATGTAATACTAAAATGTTCTAATATAGTATTTATATCCTATTATGCAGTATAAATTTTAGGGAGAGTAACAATTCAAATGACAAGTGTAATAAATTACCTTTTAATGAATTGGGGTTCGATTGAACTGAATTTGAATTAGAATTTTTCTTAATAAATCGTTAAAATTAGAAGAGAAAAATAAATTGTATGTAAATAAATAAAAAAGGAGTCCCTCTAATTTCGACAAACTATCTACACACTTAGAACGAGTGGATGAATGAAATATGAGATAAAATATATTATTATGACAAAAAATTCTGTGCGGGGCTTTTGTGCTTACAAAATTTGTGTGTTTATGCATTGCTTTGACATTGTGTTTTAGTTTTATACTTTATCGCTTATTTGGTTAAAAATTATGATACATAAATATTTTTAAAAATATTATTTTAATATCTTGCATATTTTTTCATGTAATAAATTCAACAAAAAGGAACATTTTGTTTGTGTATTCTAAGATAGTCGTTTCATGCGTGGGAATTGAGCAAGGGAAAAAAAAAAAAAGGAGATGACTTTCATTTAATTGAAAAGTTCAGACAGACAAATACTTACTCGTTAAGTTCCCATAAATAAAATAAAATGTGCAACACAAATTTATAAATAACAGAAATTGATAGTACTGCAGTCTACAACCAGACATAATATTAGTAATTTTAGCATGAACCTCTTAGAGAGACTTATGGGATGGATAATCAACCCTTTATCCTATATAATCCCGGGTCTTGTCATCAATCCCGGGCTCGCAAAAAACTAGTAAACATAAGTTTAGGTAGGATTATTAATCTAATCCCCCTCATCCTATAAAGTAAACCTGCAATTAATATGTGATTAAAGAGAAATTTAGAGAGAACGATTAATCAATATCAAATATAATATAATCTACATTATAATTGATTAATTTAGACAGAATAAAGTTTAGACTAAAATTTTCAGAGATAGTCGATAAGCCTAATTGAGTTCTGTTAGCTAAGTTTTAAAAAAATTTCATTGTTTATTCCATATCAAAAGTCAATCGAGATAGGGTAGTTAGGCATATTTAAATTTATGTTATCACCGCTTTTGAAAATCATAATTGTTTCAAAAAAAAAAATTTAAAAGTAAAGGTGGATATTCGATCTCAAGTTCAGTATATACTTATTAAATCTTGTTTGAACGATTAACCAGTACGGATTTACATATGACCTATAATTAAACCCTGTATGTACTATTAACAGATGTGAAATTTAGGAGTAGGGATGAGCATCAAATCTTTGAGGTTGGGATATACCTATACCGCCAATCATTCAGAATTTACGCGACTCTATTTGGACAATTTTCAAATGACCTAATATTAGATCTTATTTGGACTATTAACCAATATCAATTTTTTTAAATTTATAGATAACTTACTAACATAGAACTGTGACCAAAGAAATTCAAACTCCAAATCATTATTTTGGAAAAAACACTTCACTAATTGGGCCAAAACCATCTAGTAAAATACAATTGTTATTTTCTCAAATTAATGTTCAATAATATATAAATTGTATAATCCTTCCTTTGTTTCACAAAATCAAACAAAAATTAATATTTATGAACAAAAAGTTGAACTTCTTTAAAAAAAAAAAACAAAAAATAATTTACTCTCAATTTCTTAATTGGGCTCGACGCTCCATCTCCCGCGTGGCAGCAGAACATTTCCCTCTCCCCAAATTCCGTCCGAGTTTCCCACTCACACTCAAAAACAGTCAAACTCTTCTGCAAATTTGTTTTTCACCTCATTTTCATCGCTGTAATTTTCGGAGCCCTACGCCTCTACACCCACTTCTCTCTCTCCAACTATGGCGCACGCAGGGAGAAGCCAATTGTAAATGCTGGTAAGAATTCATGTACCCGTGCTTTGCGATTTATCGCACCTCCGTTGGTTTTCATCTTATGCATGATGATAATCGGTGGTTCTGTATTTTGTTCGGAGGTTTTGTATGGTGTAAGCAGGTTTGGGAATTTGTTACATTAGTTGGAAACTTTTCATTTTGTTTGAATTTGTCTGGGGTTTATTTAGGGTTTATGGTTCGTACATTGCAGTTCAATCGGTTTTCTTGCCCCTATTTTGTTTTTATTTTTTTTTGGCGAAAACTCTTTTATATTTTTACATTCATGCACGCTGTTGATTTTGAGTGTGGATGGGATGGGGATTTTTCCTTTTCTCGTTTTATGCTAATGCGAGATTTGTCGAGTGATTATAAGCTGCATGCGTGGATCAATCTGTTTTTTTCTCTAATTGTGGCGTCAACATACCACCATATAGGCGGATACCTGAGTTGCTGATTTCTAGTGGATGAATTTTCTTTCACTAGAACCCATTTGGGCGCGGATAGAAGATATTTCTTGGGGGTTCTCACTGCACTGCAAATTCGAGTAATTTTGTTATCTTCTCTGCTGATTTCATCTTTTAATGCACTTCATAAGATTGTTTTGTTTGTTTTGCTTGTAATTTTTGTATTGAGCTACTGTTTAGATATGCTAAATAACATTGGTATGTTTATTTTTGTTTGTGAGTGATTTTGCATTCCCATTCTTAGAGATATTAATGTTTCCGATGTGTTTTATTTGGGTGAGGTGAATGAACAGGTTTCTTAAGGTGTTATCACTTAAACTTTCTATGGTTTGATATTTGATAATGGTTATAGTTACTTGATTGTATAGTCATAATAACACATGACAGCAATATTTGATTGGTATATTTCTTGAAGTAAATAGCCCGACTTCAAATACCTCTCCTGCAAAATGTTAATTGTTCAAGATGTCTGGTTACTTTTGTTATGCTTGCTGACAAAATTCAGGATTCAGAGGGTTCAGGGTCCTTGATATAAAAACGACTTGTTAAAATGAGCAAGGAAACAACAAAGGTGAGGGTGGCAAATGCCTTTCGTGCTATGAAGGATCTCGGGATCACTGAAGATAAGGTGAAGCCCGTACTGAAGAGTTTGCTGAAATTGTATGAAAAAAATTGGGAGCTCATTGAAGATGATAACTATAGAGCGCTTGCTGATGCTATATTTGAGAGAGAAGAAGTAAGTGTTATGGCTCTTAAACTAGCTCTGCTTCTCTATTTTCCTAGTTTTGCTGTGATCTTCGTCATTCAGTTTTCCGTCTTTGGGTTATTCCTATTATCTGCTGTAACATTTCTTTCCTGGTTGAAGTGCTGAGAGTTTGAATTTTTTTTTGTCCCTCAAGGCAGAAGAACTTTCAAAGAAGCTTGTCAACAATGAAGTATGTGATCTCTTAATCTCATTGTTCATTATACCCATCCATTTATGTGGAAGAAAATTTAAAATGCTTATAGGTTGATTAATGTCACTTTTCAGGCAGCTGAACATTCAAAGAAGACGATGCATAAAGATGTAGGTGATCTTCGTTGCATGAAATTATGCTTTATGTATCAATTTCTGACTAATACTTATATTTTTGTTCTACTACTATTTAATCCTTATTTTGTTGTCAACAATGAAGTATGTGATCCCTTAGTCTCATTGTTCATTATACCCATCCATTTATGTGGAAGAGAATTTAAAATGCTTATAGTTTGATTAATGTCACTTGTCAGGTAGCTGAACATTCAAAGAAGACGAAGCATAAAGATGTAGGTGATCTTCGTTGCATGAAATCATGCTTTATGTATCAATTTCTGACTAATACTTATATTTTTGTTCTATACTATTTATTCCTTATTTTGTTCCAATCCTGTGAGGCTGTGAATTATATACTGGCAATTTTTCTAAACAGAAAGATGAGGAATTGAATAGAGAAGCTCAGGCAACTGAAGAGCCTGAACGGCCTTTAAAAAGGTTGCGGCGTAAATACCAAGATGCTCCAAGTTCCACAAATGCCTGTAACGGTGCCAATCCTAAGCTGCTGCTTGTCACACCAAAAGAGGAACCAAATGAACTACCTGAAACATCTCCCCCAAGGCTAGATGCATCACAAGGTCTTGTGGAATCACCTCCACCCAGATCTGAAAACGCTGGGGTTAATTCTGAGGCTGCCACGAGTCAATTACTTGGTAAAAATAAAGGAAAACAACCAATGTCTCCCAAATCATTGACTGCCCATGAGGGATCTGACCCTTGCCAGACCAATGCAATTGGTAGAAATCAACAGAATACACAATTAATTATTGAACCAAGATCTCCTTCTCATTCAATGAAGCTCAGAGATAGAGGAAAGGGATCTGTCTCTCCTCAAACACCATCTAGGGAGAAGAGATCAGTTTCTGAAACCTCGTCTCTTGCTATAGTTCTTAAAGAGCCAAAGGTCGAGCCTGGTCTTGTTCTTTCACCAAAACATAAGAGTGTGGCAACTAATGCATTAATTAAGCCTAAAGATGAGCCAGTCACTGATGGCATGCCATGTTTGCCTGTTCCTATTGCTGTTGTTTATCCAGGTACCCCTTTCCATTTCTGGATAAACATCAATATAATTTAGGTACTTATTCAATTTTTGAGACATTGTCTTAGCATGTTGTCATAGCTGTATTTATTTAATATTTACTTCATGTTGTTGGTGCCTTTTAGACAACACTAGAATCACTGATATCTTCTTAGTGAGTGGACTCTTCACGCTTTGACTGTAGCTACTAACCAATTGTTATTTATAATTATCAAGGAATTAGGTCTAGTAGTTGGATTTTAAATTGTCTATTGATTTGCTACTTACTTGTTTGTATTCTGTGTGCATTATTCTTAGTGTTATGTGCCACGTGTTGTTGATGGATGTGGTTGTAGTGTAGCTCATGTAATATGCCATTGGGGTCCCTGATTGAATTTTACTTGAATTATTTTATTACACTCGTGAAACCTAGTCATCAAGCATAATAATGACACAATGATGACACCACTAAGTATCTCCTGAGCTGTTAGGTCATATAATAGATTGTTAAGTGAGCTTTGCATATTAATATTTATTCCTAGAATCCTTCTTGAGATTTTGCAGATCCATCAAGTGGAGGAGATTCAAGTAGGAATGGTACGATTAGAGAACATGACAGTCTCGAGCACTCAGGTTCACCGTCTTTGAATGAAAAAGAAACAGCTGAGGACACGGAAAATCCAAACAGACCAACAAACAATACTGAACTGGCTATGATCTGTGGTCCCCAGTCTTTTAACCTGGAGATTGCTTCATCTCCCCTTAGAGAGGTCAAAATTTCTTTGAGTTGTGACTTGGCTCTTGTAAAGCCTGACTTCCATGTGCCTAGTCTTGAAACTTTTCTGAAATCCGTGGAAGAAAAATGTTTCGGATCATACAAAACCTTTGACCCAAACTTTTCGATGATGAATCTTATGAAAGAAATGTGTCAATGCTTTCTGCACTTGGGGTCTAATTCAAGTAGCGACTCTCAGGAAACTGTAAATGTCGCTCAAAGCATTGATTCACTGAATGAATTGTCTGTGCCTGATGCTCGTGGTTCTTTGAATGGAGCAGTTGATTCTGATGATGTCGAGGAAACACTGCCTGAAATACCTCTGCCTCCTCCAGCTTGTAATGGCATAGATGATAGCTCTCACCTTAAAAAAATGGATAATGGAGATGATTGCATAACAAATATCGAGGACAAAGACAACACTGAAGAGATGAACAATCTGAGTTTGGTGGTTGCTCAGCAGTCCCATATAACTCCTGAAATAATCAGGTTCTGTGATGATGCTGTTGACATATCTAAAGGACAAGAAAAGGCTGTAATTACACTGGTGAACGAGGTCAACAATGAGCAGCCGCCATCTTTTTACTATATACTGCAAAATACTATTTTCCGAAATGCTCATGTGAATATCTCCATGTCTCGTATTGGAAATAAGAATTGTTGCTCTACTTGTTCTGGGGATTGTTTATCATCATCTATGCCTTGTGCATGTGCACTTGAGACCGGAAGTGAGTTTGCATACACAACAGATGGTCTCGTAAAGGAGGCACTTCTTAAAGAGTGTATTTCTATGAATCGTGATCCGAAGAAGTGCTCCCAGTTCTTCTGTAAGGAATGTCCCTTGGAAAGATCAAGATCAGTTAATGAGGATATCACTGAACCTTGCAAAGGGCATCTAGTGAGAAAGTTCATCAAAGAGTGTTGGTCGAAATGTGGCTGTAACAAAAAGTGCGGCAATCGCGTGGTTCAAAGAGGAATAACTTTCAATCTACAGGTGGTATTTTTATGTTTGAGACTTGATTGCGACTTATATGTGATCATGAAAATTCAAGTACTTTCTCTTAGATTTGCTTTTTTGTTTTTGGCATTAGGTGTACATGACTCCTCAAGGAAAGGGGTGGGGTCTTAGAACTCTAGAGGACCTTCCAAAAGGTGCTTTTGTTTGTGAATATGTTGGAGAAGTTTTAACCAATGGAGAGCTCCTTGATCGTGTTTTGCGGAGTCCTAAAGGGGAGAAAAATTCATATCCAGTGCTTCTTGATGCTGATTGGCGTGCTGGAGGAGTGGTGAAAGATGAAGAAGCTCTTTGGTTGGATGCTACGTATTTTGGAAATGTTGCTAGGTTTATCAATCATAAGTAAGTTCATTTCATTTAAGTTTATGCTGTTGCTTACACTTCATTGTTGACTCACCCATCTCTTTTATATCTGCTAAAGTATATATACTGAGGTTCTTCTTCCTCAAGACCACATCCTAAAACTTGGTGATTCTGAGTTGATCTTCTGTTTTGTTACATCTGATTATGATCTCTGTAATTGAGCCTTGTACTCTGCCACTGCTGCCGTTTGTGCATTTGCAAATCTAGTTTCCCATTGAGTTGTTTTGCTCCAGTGGGTGAGCTGTGTTCTGAAATGATAATTGCATCTTTATCTCCCCAGTCGCAACAAATGGAAGAACTCAAAACTCAAACCTATGAAAAAGAAAAGAATTAAACAAAACTCCAGGAAGTTACCCACTTCAAGATTCACTCTTGTTCTGATCTAAATGGCAGGTTTTCTTAATGCTCCTTCTTCCTTTGTCTGAAACCATGTGGTAGGTGTTATGATTCAAACTTAGTGGAGATACCGGTGGAAGTTGAGACGCCTGATCACCACTATTATCATGTAAGGAATCACATGCTTTCTGATGTTTTATAACTTGTTCCCTTGAGATCAAATTTTTTATTTGATTTTTAATTGGATAATAACTTTAAATGCAGCTTGCCTTCTTCACTACAAGAAAGGTTAAGGCTATGGAAGAACTCACTTGGGTAGGTCCATTTATCCAATAGGTCATGCTTTACACACACAATTTATTTTATATTGCTCTGGTGATGTATTCCTTGCAAATTGTATTTTGCATTGGAGGGATTATTATTGATCACTCTATGTTGTCTATTTTTAAGCTTGAGTTTCTTACAAGAACAAATCATTTTAAAATAAATTCAAGCACATATTTGGGTTATTTGATATAATTTTATTATAAGTAACATAATTACTAGTTACATTTCCTGTATTAGTGTTTGTTTGCAAAGTAATATTGTTATTTTATTTCTACAAATGTTTATTGATTTGTACGTTGTCCAACTACAAGTGTGGGGAGGGTTTAGGGGTTATGGTTGATCTTTTCAATCCTCTTCTCTCTAAGCTTAACTTCTTTCTTATGCTATTTGTTGTTTGTTGTAGCCGCATATATGAATAATTGTAATATGGTTGTCTTAAACCTTTATATGGCTTGCAGGATTATGGTATTGATTTTGATGACCATGATGGCCCTATTAAGGTGTTTAATTGTCTTTGTGGTAGCAAATTCTGTCGCAACCTAAAGCGTTCAAGTAAGCATTTACTTAAGTATACTCTCTCTCTAACATTTTTCTTCTTTTCTCTCCTTGTACTTCTCCCTCCCAACATTTTTACAATCTATAGCTTTGTCATCTCTCAAATCATTTTTTCACTTATTATAAAATCAACAAACATGTTAAAACTAGTTAATAAAATACATATTCATCCATCAAAGAAACCTATTTCCAAAATTTAGCACATAACTACATTACATTTTATACCTACTTGCGTGCGCAAGCATCTAGTGTGCTCTTCTATAGTTAGAACTTAGAATGATCTCATAATCTTGATATTACAATATCTCTCTGGAAAACCAACAACAGCCGATCTTGTTTCCCAGCTGCTGTCATTGCCCCTAACCAGTTTTTTTATTTGTTTATGTAGGATCAACAGCTGCAAGAAGATGACCAGATAGCTCTTGTTTTTGTCCACAATTTTCCTGTTCCTAGGCTAAAAGTGATTACGCACTTTGATATATCTGATACGTCACCGGTATTTGCAACAAAACCTTGCACATCAAAAACCAGTCGTAGGCTTATGGCTAGCTGTGTATAGTTTCTACTTTTTCCATGTTCATAGAAAGATGTTGTCTCGCAATTCTTTTGCAACTCTACCTCAGGTAAGAGACAACAATAATCAGAGAACTAGGAAAAGGATAAATTGAAGATCATGATGATCCTTATGGTAGAAGTATGTCTATTATAGTAAACTTTTGGATTAAAGTGTAATATGTAATGATCTGGTTTCTATGAAACAAGAGCATCTACATCTCTTTCAACGGATGATAATGATTCCCTGTTGTGAGGTTTAGATAGCATTTCATGCTCACATCCTGAAGGGATCGCGGGCCGAATGCTGCCTGGATTCAACGGGAAAAGGATTTTGTAGTATCCATCCATAATTGCTCCCAGATTGCAAGTTTCTGCTACTTTTGGAATCTGTTGAACAAAAAAATTCAAAGTACGAAGATTAGATGCCAAAACCATTGAGATACTATACTTGAGAGAGGCAATAAACAAAATCCCTGCACGGCCCCGACTATTCTGAAATTTTGTATCTGCTGTCGAGGATGCATATCGAAGAACATCGTGGTTTGCAAAAGATTGGTACCTGGTAAATATCCCTCAAATATCCGTGAAGATTTGGATATTCCATCAGCTTCTTCTTGGTGCACTTGAAGAGGACATTGTAGACGAGATCAAACCTTATCAAAGTTGTGAACAAACACACATCTGCAAGAGTCAATGCATCTCCACACAAGTATCTATTGCTCCCCAAATGCTCATCCACCATGTCTAGTGTAGTGAACACCTCATTTACTGCATTATCGTATGCCCTTTGGCTTTGTGCAAATCCACACCTTACATATGATTCACACAATCACACACCAAAACTTAAAGAAAATTTACGAAAACTAACAAGAATACCCCCTACGACTTGACCCGACTGAAAAACGCGACTTATAGTTGAGAAATTACGGAAAAAAACACTCTAAAATAGTTGCTTTTCGTAAATTTTCAAGATCTTTTTCCTGTAAATTCGTAATTATCCCGAAAAAGGTTGTGTCGGGTCATATAGAACAATATAAAATAACCATGATATAAAACATTATACCATATGAGGTAGAACTTTGGAATACTTTTTGGGCTCGTGATCACTTACCTATAGACCCCATTGTTGATATTGGGGTAAATAACTTGATTCCATTCTTCAATCTTCTTCTTTAAATGTGGAGGAGCAAGGTCTAATCCCGGATTAGTGGATAACTCATTTAATCCGGAATTAAACAATTCAATGATATCATAACTCTCATTACAAACAACCTCCTTTCTATCAGCATCCCACAGTATTGGAACAGTGGATCTCCCATTGTACCCCCCGCTTCTCAGGTTGTACACCTCCTTCAATGTTCTACACCCGTTAGCCTTATCCGGACCAGGAATAAGGATATCGTTATTCCGAACAGGGACGTCGCTATCCCTGAATTGCCACGATCCGTCTTCTCCGGCGGCGGCGATGGATACCGGAATAGAATTTTCCAGGCCTTTTAGCGCGCGTACGATGAGGGTGCGGTGGGCCCAGGGGCAGGGGAGTCCGACGTAGAGGTGGAGGCGCCGCCGGGGGAGAGATGGGTCGGCGGCGGAGCTGCGGCGGAATTGGGAGGTGGGGCGGGTGTAGCTTCCGGTGGGATCGGAGGGGGCGAGCTGGGACATCATGAGGTGCCAGACGGCGGACCAGGTGGAGCGGGCGGTGGAGATGAGGAGGTTGGGCGGGAGGGACTTGCCCCAGAGGAGTTTCGTGACGGCGGTGATGGGGTTCGGGTTGAAGGACATTTGGGTTGTGGGGTGGTGTTGACGGCGGCGCGTGGCGGCGGCGGGTGGTGGTGGGAGGCGGAGGGGGGTGCCGAGGAATGAAGCGTTCGGCATTGGTCTTTGGTGGTTAGTGCAGTTGCTTTGCTTGTGGTGACTTGTTAAAGCTTGTCGAAAGAGAGTAATAAAATAGTGCTTAGGAAAAGATGTATATATTTTTCTATGTAACATTTATATGATTGATGTCTGATCGATAACATTTATGTGGGTTAGAATCGAATCAAATGGTTGAGATGTAAAATTCTTTAATTTAATATTTATATTAATCGAGTTGAATTAAACGATTAAAATTTAATTTTTTTTATTAATGATAGTTGCATATGTTGAGAATCGAATAAGAGATTTTTTGTGTCCAATCAACAAATAAGACGTAACTATAACATTTATATGGGTCTAGTCGATGAAATGATTAAGATGTAAAAGTCATTAATATAAATGAAGCTACGTATATTGGGATTTGGGAGTCGAATAAGAAGTTTCTGATTAAGTTAGTATGGCGCCAAATTACTCATTTATACTATTTAAATACTAGGCTTTTGCATGTGATGGATCCATTAATCTAATTGATTATTTTATTTTATTTTATTTTTGTCAGATAGAGGCCCAGACCGGGCGGAACATAAAACAAAAACGCGACAGCCAAGCTTCAGCCAAAGAAATCTGGCGGTGCATCCCAACTCAAGAAATCAGCATCGATATTGTGTCCCATCTTGGCAAGGAGATCGACGCTCCCATTCTTCTCCCTATAAATATGATGAATCTTGCTTTCCCAAGGCATGCGCAGAACCCTGCGACAATTCAAGATAATATTCTTCCATAGATGATCTTCAATATCTTCCCGAGTCACCTAATTCAGAACTGTTTGTGAATCCACTTCAACCTCAATTTTGGGAAACCTTCTCTCCCAGACGATTTCTAAACCTTTACGAAGTCCTGAGTAACTCCGCGAGATTAATCGAAATGTTTCCAAGTTTCATAGCATATCCAATCACCCAATCCCCCTCGGAGTTCTGATTACTCCCCCTGCAGCTGCGTGTTTCTTGTGCTCAAACAAAGTACCATCTAAGTGTAATTTTACCCATCCCATCTCCGGGTTCTGCCATTCCATCTTCTCTCTTTCCCTGATCTTTAAGCTACTTGATGGTTATTAGAAAATAGCTTTTGAAACAAATAAAAATATAAAATCAAAACAATTAAAAATACCTAAATTGGGCTCGAAATTGAGGCCCATAACAATGGAGCCAATCATTCAATGATCCAATATCCAGTCCAATAACTCTTAAAACCCTAGCCCACGTTATTCCACTCTCGGAAATCTTTCATATAAAAGCCTAGCGCCTCCATTAGTCGTTTTCTGGTTTCATTTTCTCCGAGGGAGAGAGGGTAGAGAGAGAAGGCGAAAATGTCGAAGCGAGGTATGAACTCTGTTGTGTAAACCCTAATAGGTTTTCGATTATGATTACCTTTAAGCTGTACTTGTTAAAATTGTTTTTGTTTGTTTGTTTGTGTTTGTGTGTGTTAATTAGGGCGTGGAGGATCGGCGGGAAACAAATTTAGGATGTCGCTGGGTTTGCCGGTGGCGGCGACGGTGAACTGCGCCGACAACACTGGTGCGAAGAATCTCTACATCATTTCGGTGAAGGGGATCAAGGGACGTTTGAACAGGCTTCCTTCCGCTTGCGTTGGTGATATGGTTATGGCGACTGTTAAGAAAGGGAAGCCCGATCTCCGTAAGAAGGTCATGCCCGCAGTCATTGTCCGACAACGCAAGCCGTGGCGCCGAAAGGACGGTGTCTACATGTACTTTGAAGGTGCGACTTAATTTGTGCTGTCATAGTTCGCTTTGTCTGGATTAATTGCATTGTGGGATTTGATTTGATGCTTGTTTGCTGGAATTTTGTCTGTTTCATTGGTAAACCACGTGGCTTGTAATCCTTACTTGAGATGTCTATGCTAATGTTCATGTGTTTCTATTAATGTATGAGCTGTTATAAAGGATAGTTGATCGTATTTTGATCCGTTGGGTTTGTATCATGTATCTTTTAATTTACACATTGAGGTTTAACGACTGTTGAATGAATATCTAGACCAATTTTTCATGCCAAAAAGTCATATTATATGAACGTTTCATGATGGTTGATATTTAATGGATCATATGTCTAGATTACACGCACTGGGATTTGATTGATTTCCTTATGTTGGTCCGTTGGTGCGACATAATTCCGCCTATTAGATGTTTGGTTTTCTTCTTAATTTTGTGCATCAACTGTTCTTTGAGGCTTTGCTATGCTACATTGCCAGATTCTTTTGTCCCATCGGCTTTCTTGTGATGGTACATTCACAAGGCCGTGCTGCAAGCTTTCATATTCAGACTCGGTTTTCTTGTGCTGGTTCATTCTCTATTGTTCGCTGGACTTCCATTCTACATGGTTTCTGTTTTCAGAATTTTGGACTGTTTTTATCTCTTGAGAAGTTCGCGTTTGATTGATTCCTAATTTGTCTGTTTGTGCACCCTCAGGTCATAATGCTTCTATTATACTTGAAATTCAAAAATACCTTGTTATTATACGTGGCTCTCATCCCTATAGTTAGCCAATTCGATCATGTTAGCTATTTGTCATGATTCAGTATTTCACCTTATCTTGTGTTGGGAAGCTATTGAAAATTGTGATAAATTGTTAATCTTTGTGTCCTATGTTCTAATGAGATGATTTTCTCTTCTCGCGCAGATAATGCCGGGGTCATTGTGAATCCCAAGGGTGAAATGAAAGGTAATTTCATGGCTATGTTGCTGTTTTCTCTCTATTTCAATCAATCTCTTGGTGTATCCTTTGTGCTCCTAGAAACGGTGATTGACCGAGCTCTCTTAAATCTTGTGTTATGTAGGTTCTGCCATCACAGGCCCTATTGGAAAAGAATGCGCTGATCTCTGGCCCAGGATTGCTAGTGCTGCCAATGCTATTGTCTAGACTTTTGAGATCGAATTTCTTGAAATTTTGTGTTTGTTTCTCTTCTTACAATAGAATCACTCTTAACAATATGAAACATCTTTTGGGATTTTTGATATGTTTAAATGGTGAGTCTTGGGAGTCTTTACTCAGTATTCAATTCTTGGGTTTTAAGGGTTGTCTATGTTTCTCTGTCTATGCTTTTATCGTACGACCTTGCTTTTGTTTCTTAGCTTGAATCATTTTGAAGCCATGTATTGAGCATGCATAAATTTCACAAAAAGTGTAGCATTCAAGCTCGAGTACTTTTAAAAATATCTTTTTTTGCGTGATGTGGTAGACATCTGTATGCGATATTGTATTTGATACTCTTTATGTGTAAAATTTTAGAAAAAATCTGTGTAGTTGTATTCGTATTGTGTTTTCATTGCAAAAATTTATGTCATTGTATTTGTATCGTGTGTGCGTTTGGGTAGCAACCATTGATTCAGAATTATTAAATTGGGAAAATGTTGAAAAATAGACTAGTAGCTATACGCTTTGACGCGTGTTAATGCAAAAAGTTATGAGACAACCCTTGTATGCCCTCCAACTAGTGGTGAGAGAAATATCGCCAAAGAGGAACCTGATATGATACAAAAAATTGGTCCCCATTTGCAATTGCCTCCTAAGCCAACTCAAAGAGCATAATATTCTATAATATATTCATATAAATATGAGGGGTAGTTTAAAATATCTCTTCGTCAATTTGAAATATTTTTATTTTAATGATTTAGTATTATATTTTATGAAAAATATATAATATATTTTGAGAGGTATTTTAAGTATTATATTATATAAAATTTATACATATTTTGTCAAAATGAAGAATTAAAGAGGATTAATCCTACATTACCCGTACATATGATGGGAAGAACATATGTCCAAATTAAATATTGGGCGAGTAATCTTAGCTGCATCTCCTAAAGAGGAATGCCCACTACCCGTTTGCAAATTGCAAGCCACTATCAAGTGGGATCTACACACATGACACACACAATAATCTTTCATTTTAATTTTATTGTATGACCCCTTCATTTTAACAATCGATGTTTTGTCCTTTTCATCTTGTGGGATGTCATTACCAATGTTTATAATAATAATAAGAGATAATTACGAACCCCCTGAGGTTTGGCGTTAATACACCCTTACTTACAAATAGCACCGGCCGTTAATCACACCGTCTAAAATTGATGACGTCAATGGACGAATTCTGTACACCCTGCTTACAAATAGCACCGGCCGCTAATCACATCGTCTAAAATTGATGATATCAATGAACGGATTTTTCTCTCAGGGGGAAGTTCGTAATTTTCGAAACTTCAGGGGGTATTCTGTATTAACGTCAAACCTCAGGGGGCGTTGGTAATTATCTGTAATAATAATAATAGAGTTTTCTTAGCCTAAACCTAAATCAAATGGTCTTTGATGAAGTTCTCTTTAATCTTTTGTCGTAGGATATAAATTTACAATATAGATTTCTATCGGTCTAATTCAATTAAATAATTGTATTTTATTATATTTATTTAATTTTTTGAAATTTGAACTGCGATTTCATGTCAAGTTAAGCCACTAATACAATAATTTCACACCGTATCTTACCAAGAACTTGGTAGTTAGGTATTCTCCCAATCTTGATAACAACCTAGTGAAACTAGTATTTACTTGCTGCTCCATATATTGATTGATGTTTCTTTTTAAATTTTCACTTATCCTAAATTTGAAATACTCTATCCCTAATTTATAGGAGTTGGTCCATATGATGTGGCTAACAGGTTTTTTTAAGGATAATGATTCGAATTTAAATCCCACTTTTTTTTTTTTTTTAACACACACACCCCAAGTGACCAAAGAGATTCGAACCCGGGACCTTGTCTTCGAGAAAGAACCCTCAGACCACTTGATCAACCTCTGTTGGCCGAATTTAAATCCCACTTGGAGGTATGTATTTAAAAAATAAAATAAAAAAAATTAATCCCTAATTATATTGTTTTAATTGAATTCCCGTGCTCCATGTATTGATTGATGACTTTTTTTGAATTTTCACTTATCATAAATTTGAAATACTCAATCCCTAATTAATAGGAGTTGGTCCATATGATGTGGTTAACCGGTTTTCTCTAAGATAATGACTCGAATTTAAATCCCACTTGGAGGTATGTATTTAAAAAAAAAAAAAAAAAATTAATCCCTAATTATATTGTTTAAATTGAATTCCCATTCCCATCAAGTTAATAGCTCCTAATATTATGTACATATAATATAAAGATAGGCGTTCCTCATGCAGCAAAAAACACTATTCTTAACAAAAAAAAAAAAATAAAAAAAATCTCACATATAAACCATTTATATCAGAGAATATTTTCTCTTTGAATATCAAATATAATTATTTAAAGAAAACAAAGAATATGCAAGAGAATAATAAACAATTTAGGGTGAATCCGACACGCTCGAATAAGGCGCGTGATAGTGATCTGAAGCATAAAATAATGGAAGAAGCCAAATCCAAATAGTTGAAGAGAGAGCACAAGAAAAACCAAAAAGGCGCACTTCGCCACCGTTCAATTCTTTTGACCACCACTCGTCGCGGCCGCCGGAGCTCTTTGATTCCGTCGTTATAGCCGGAAATTGAAGCCACAAGCAGCTGAGATTCGCGTTCATAGGTATACACGTGGGAATCTCAGTTATCATTGGAGGGAAGTTCGAGATGGAGCTGTTTCATTGTGTGTTGGTGATTCTTTTCTGATTTGAGGCAAGTGTTTGGTGGTTGAATTTGGTTGCGTATTTGAGTATCCCTATTTGATTGGGTATAATGGGCGATTATCCGTTTTGGGGAATAATTCGTTGTATTTTGTGACGCATGCCAGTTTTGTGGTAATTTTTGAGATTATTTGTGATGGATGCACGCAGCAATAGGGTTATGTGGATTTCTAAATTGTGAATTTGTTTATGCATGTGTTTGTGAATCGGCCTTCTCTTCTGTGTTGCTTGGATCGTGGGATTATTCTGGTTTCTTTTGTTTTTGTGGTACGATTTTAAGAACTTGTATTTTGCTGAACTCTTTGTTGATAAAGTTTTAAGGGCGCCATTGAATTAATTTAACAGACGCTTTTGAGTTGATATGAGTTGAGGTTTGGGATCTCTGAAGGGGAAAGAAATGTTTTTTCAATCCAATGTGCGTGGTGCAGGGTTGCATGCTGGCTAAGTTTATGAACACAGTGAAAATTTTTCAATCAAAATGGTGGTAAGCTAAGCAGATGTTGATGTGTGTTTTCTTTGTCTGTTTCCTCGTAGCAAAAGTTAGTTATCCTCTGAATCACCTTCTTAGATATGAAATCTAACCGTTATATTCATGGTGTAGGTTGCATAGGTAACTGGAGAATTCGAGATTTTCTTCGTAACTCGTATTTTAGCTTCCGTTCTTACAAACCAGCCAATAATGGAAACAAGACAAGGTTTATCTATTCAAAGACAACCGGGCGGAAGACAGCTTGGTAATTGTGGGGCATCAGGAGCTCTACCTTCCTCGGTACCTGTTCATCCATCACCTAGACAAGAGAAAATCTCTAATCTTTCTAACTCCCAGAATGTTATGCTGGAGACGGGGCCCACACAATATCCTCCAACTGCTATTTCACAGTTGCCTTCTAATAATGGGGTTGCTGGACATCTTTTTGCATCATCTTCAAGATTTTCTGGTGATATTCAGCTTCCACCCATTCAACAACAAGGGAACCTTACCAGACAGTCCTCTTTCATTTCTCAATCAACAAATAGTGGTTCTTCAATTATAGTACCACATCCTGTTGACTGTGGACTTCTCCAGTCGACTGCTTCAAGCCAATATACCAAAGATAATAACGACACGTGGTGTGCAGAGGCATTGCCTGATTTCCTTGATTTTCCAATGACTACTGGCATTCATCATAGTCAAATTGATGGTAATAACGGTAGAGGTGTTATGGATATTGGTAAACCAAATGATTGCCAGGATTGGGCTGATCAATTTATGACCGATAATGATTTTTTAGCTTCGGATTGGAATGAGATTCTTGCTGATGCAAGTGCTGAGGATCCACAGCTAAAGGTTGGTTTTTTTCTCTTGTGTGCATGATTTTAAAAGCATCTCTTTATTTTCTGTGTGTGCGCTCGTCTAGTGACCATGAAAATTGTTAGGTAGTCTATTGTTTGTTCTGGGGTATAACTAATGAACATGAAAACCATTCGATAATAAAGAATCCATAAAAACCTTGTAAATTTTAATATATTCAGCATTTCACAGCCCCTTGCTTTTGGCGTGTATCAAAAAGGACTACAACTTACCTTTTTACCCTCATTCTCTTAAGAAAGGAGCCAAAATAAAATATGAAGGCGAAAGGTATTTTAGTGTGAAAATGCATCTATGTTTGTGGTCAGGACATGGGAAATATACTCTGGTTTTGATGCAAATTCTAAATTTCACGGGGTTTTTATGAGAGTTTATATTATTATTTTTTCGTGCTCATCCATAACGGGGGGGTTGGGCGTAACTAAATTGTTATTTGGGAGCATTCGTTTTAAAGTTTCTCCTTTTTCCTGTAAATACAGTTACCTTCTCAAATGTCCAAACAGTCAACTAGTATCTCAACGCAACTCCATTTACCTCAGCAACTTCCAGCTGCATCTGAAGAAACTTGCAATGTTGCTGTTCAATCGCCATCCACTAGTTCTGCTCCTGCAAAACAAAGAATGCGTTGGACACCTGAGCTTCATGAGGCTTTTGTGGAGGCAGTCAACAAACTCGGTGGAAGTGAAAGTAAGTTCCATTCCGGTTTATAACTGATTTAAAATCCAGTTTAAACCATGAGGCTGGGGACAAACAAATTACTCTAATTTTCATTGTAGGAGCTACTCCCAAGGGTGTCCTGAAGCTAATGAAAGTTGAAGGCTTGACAATCTATCATGTTAAAAGCCATCTACAGGTATGCATAATGAGTAGCAATCTTATACTTGCATTATCATGACACTGTTGATTATTCTTTACTAAATATGGATCTGTTTCTGAGCCACAGAAGTACCGCACTGCTAGATACAAACCTGAGACCACAGAAGGTGTGTGACATGTTCTGCCTAGTCCTTTTGATTCTGTAGTTTAGTTATATGGTGCATAATCTGTTATATGACTTTTAATATCTGCAGTTTCCTGATATTGACACTTCTTCTTTGACTAACCAGTTACAAAGATGCTTTTGCTTTACTTTGTCTAGCTGGATACTCTTTCTAGTTAGTTCCTTCTTGCTCCCTCTCAAGCCAATAGAAAAAGATCTGAATTCTGAATTATATTACCAGCTCATGAATTTTGTGTAACCTTAGCATACATGAAAACAGATATATTTGTGGATTTTATAAGTTTCAATTCTCGTGTTGTGTCTTGGTTAACTTTCCTGCATCTTTTGTTTGTAAAGATTGCACAGTTATCTGTGATTGTGAATAAACTTTTCTGCGTTAAGATGGTCATGTAAGCTATCATTGCCTGAACAAAAGCTGTCTATTCTTTTGCAGAATCTTCAGAGAGAAAAACCGCCTCAATTGACGAACTTTCATCTCTGGACTTGAAAACGTAAGTTCAGTTTCTCTTTGTTGGAATCCATTACTGAAAACTGGATTATTTTGTTAACCATGTACTCAACTAAGTGTCTCATTCTGTTGAATGGAAGAACAAAATCCACTCAGACCCCACTAGTTTGGTTCATAGACAAATAGGCATAGCAAATCCTTCAAAAAGCTGCTTGCATATAGAAATTGTTTTTAGGGCAGGAAGCCTACAAACTTATATGGAAAATAGATGGGAATGGCATGCAAAGAAACATTCCACGTCCATTATTTCCATTAGATGTGTTTCTTTTCAATAAGACAATATGTCAGTAAAATATTGCAGTATTGTGCTTCATCCATGACATTTCTCATAAAGATATTTGCTGAAACTTAAGTTTATATCTAACTAATCAGATTTATTGTTCCTCTTGTTCTCAACAGGGGTATTGAAATTACTGAAGCTCTGCGGTTACAGATGGAAGTCCAAAAGAGGCTTCACGAACAACTTGAGGTAATTTTTCGACTAATATTCAGAAAAAATGACGCATGGGAAAAACACATTATAATGCACTCTTTCTTCAGATTCAAAGAAATCTCCAGCTTCGTATCGAAGAACAAGGGCGATATCTTCAGAAAATGTTTGAGAAGCAATGCAAGTCCGGGGTGGACTTGGGCAAGGAGGTGGATTCTTCCACCAGTGTTGACCTATTTAAAGAGTCAGCAGATGCACTTCAAAATCCACCCAACCAGGACAGTTCAGTAGCAGAAGCTGATAAAAGCTGTGCAAGAACCGAACAAGCTAATGTGGGAGAGAAACAAAAAGCACACGCCGCTGAAGTTGTTGAAAATCCCAGCAAGGCCGATTCGCCACCATCAAAACGTGCAAAGGCAGCGCACGAATAGACACCATTTGCTGCTACAAATTTACTAGCAAGACTAAATTGAGTTATAAGAAGCTGTGATATTGTAGTTCTTTTGCTAGATGAAACTGTTCACCTCAAAATTTAGATGTGCAGCCTCTTGATTTTGATTTGTCATAAGACTCGAATTCCCTTCCAGCATTCGGGGCTTTCACCCCTGGCTCCACCCGAATTATGTTGTATGATAGGGAATATGGGAGGATGCTGTAATTATCTCTTTTATCTCAAAAAAGCAAAATAAAGATTTGAGAGGTTATTTTGGTAATATCAGTTTCTTCATTTGAGTTTCTTGACTTCCAGTAATATACAATAAATAATTGAGGTTTATTTTAGTTAAATTACTCATTTTCCTTCCTGAAAACGATTTGGGATATTATCAAAATAGTAAAAAATAAAAGAAAATAGAAAGGTGAATATGGTATACTTTGATAAGCCCAAGTTGATGCAGCTTTGAGTGGAAGCTACATTGACATATGTTATGATATTTTTGCAGATCTTCTTCACCTTTTCCACAGTATTCAGAAAAAATGAAGCAAACTGACTGTCCTCTTCCCACCTATCTTACTTCTATTCTAATCAACTTAGACTCCTCACCTGTAAGCTGGTACCCCAACTCCCTCATTGTACTTCATTTAGGTTTTAAAAACCCTCCATACTCTGACTCTCTCACTCCATTGTATTATCTTCGAATTTCTTCGGTTCCTACCATGGCCGGCGGACTCTTTACCGGCGGCTCTCATGGCGCCGACGAGGTAACTAATATCCGCTTTCCTTCTATATTTTGATAAACAAAAATGCATACTGTCTCTATATATATGTCTATATATGTGTCTCTCTTTCTCTCTCTCTCTCTCGTGCACTCGCGCGCACATACGAATTTGTAAAATTATATTTTGTAGGCAGTTTTCATTAAGGTTCAAAGTTCAAAAATTGCACTTACACCTTTAAAACTTATGATATATGACAGATAACACCCCTTGAAGCCTACACTAATTACAGAAACACCCCATCGCTTTTGAAATTGCATCTAACCCCTCAATTACAGTTCCTAACTCATGCATCGACATATACAGGATCACGAGCTCAATCCAACACACGAGCACGGGACCAAATCAAAAACATGTAAGATATGTGGAGACGAGATCGATCTGAAAGAGAACGGGGAGGCGTTTGTCGCTTGCAACGGGTGTGGATTTCCCGTTTGCAGGCCTTGCTATGACTACGAGAGGAGCGAAGGCAACCAGACTTGCCCTCAGTGCCATACTCGTTACAAACGTCAGAAAGGTAGTACTTGCAACATAAATGTGTAGTTTCAGCGAACTCTTGACACTTAAAATAGCCCTCGATTTGGTTCATGATGTAATGGTTGTATGTATGTTCTGTTTATAAGGTTGTCCTAGAGTTGAAGGAGACGAGGAAGATGATCTTGGTGATGATTTTGAAGATGAGTTCATGTTCAAGAATCGTCATCAGGGTTCACATGATCGTCAGCATTCGGTATAATTCAAATCTTGCCACTAATTATTTATATATTAGTTGTTATTAATATTCAGAAGTTCTTGTTTTAAACATACGAGTTTAGTTTCTTGATTTTTTCTTTAATAAACATTGCTTTATTTGGATATTGCACTTGTTTTCTGACAATAAATTTTATTTTAGAATTTGGACCTAAATTTTGGGCTTGATTGCATTAGAACCCCAATTAAATAAGGTAATTAACATGTGATATTCTATATTTAAATCTAATTACACTTACACTGTGTTAAGAGAATTTTAAAATATATTAATTACATACATTTTTTAAGGTATGTGCAATTAACATTTTTTTAAGTATGATGCGAGTATAATTATATTTAAATGTAGGTTATCATTTGTAATTACTTCATTTAATCGGGTGGCTAGATGCTCGAAGGCACAGACACGGTTAAAAATTGGCCCGTGCAGTGTCCGACACGGCCACGTTTTCGAACACGGCTGAAAGGTATTCGGGAAAATAAATAAATAAATAAAATTAGGCAATGATGTCGAACACGGCGGGGTGAATTGTCCAACACAAATCAGATACAACGGGACAAATTTTATAATTATACAAATTTTTTTTATACATTTTTTAATATTTTAAAAATTTTTGGTGAGAAAACAACGCTTATTCTAGTTTTTAATTATACATACATTCATAAATATTTTAGTTTACATAGATCATACTTATATTTATTCTTAGTTTTATATAAAATGTTTTTTTTATATAGAATATGATCTTGTCGGAACCGTGTCATGTACTAAATTTTTTTAAAAATCCGTGTCGTCGTGTCCGTATCGTATTATATTCGAAATGTCATGTTCTTGTCTGTGCAACATGGCTAGATGTGTTCAACCATAAATTTGGAGTTTGTTAACAATATTTTTGGATTATTTTGGCCTGTGGACTTTGGATAACTACTATTCCTTTATAAATTTCGTTTCTTTAAGTAAGAAAATATTTTTGGCTGAATAATAAAAGAGTGGATAATTATATAGAAATAATTGAGACCTTATTAATTTATTTGCTCGAGCTTCTTGTATTCATTAAAAGCCCGTTTCTTAGGACCAATAAAAAAATAAATAAAAGCCCGTTTCTAAATGGTCCGATAATATTATTGTTTATTTGGGCCTATTTGTGGTCCACAATTATTGTTTTCTGGAAACATATTTATAGTCGTTGTACGGTCGTACCTTCCTCTGCAATGGAGGATCCAGTTCGACGAGGAAAAAACAATCAATTTGAATTAATACGGCTTGCGCGCGCAGGAATTTGTGGATAGCAAGCATCATCAGAATCACGTCAATGGAGGAGCGGCGGCCGTTCCTTCTGTCGCCGGAAGTGGTATTCATAATTTCTCATCAAAATAATCAAAACCCTATTTAGTAATTTGAGTGCTGAAATTAAATTTGTCTTTACAGTTGCAGGGAAAGATTTTGATGGCGAAAAAGAAGCTTACAGCAACGAAGAATGGAAGGAAAGAGTGGAGAATTGGAAAACGAGGCAGGAAAAGAGGGGCCTCGTCACTAAGGCAGATGGCGGTGGAGACGACGGAGATGATGAATACACTCTGTAAGATCTCATTTCCTTGTTTCGATTTACTTGTGTTAATTGTCTCGTTTCTAGGCTATTCATGATTTGTATTGGTTTTTGCCATTTTTTTTTTTATATATAGTTTTTAATTTTTTCTCCTGCAGTATGGCTGAAGCTCGTCAACCAATGTGGCGAAAAGTCCCAGTTCCATCTCGTTTAATCAGCCCTTACCGCATAGTGATCGTCATACGTTTCGTCATTTTGTGTTTCTTCTTCCATTTCAGAATTTTGGCCCCAGCATACGATGCATTTGCCTTGTGGATGATCTCGGTAATATGTGAAATATGGTTCGGTTTATCCTGGATTCTTGATCAGTTCCCCAAATGGTGCCCCATTAACAGAGAAACCTATCTTGATCGCCTATCGTTGCGTTTCGAACGTGAGGGTGAACCTAACCGTCTTGCGCCAGTTGATTTCTTTGTGAGTACAGTTGATCCTCTCAAGGAACCCCCTATTATTACAGCCAACACGGTGCTTTCGATCCTGGCCGTTGATTATCCAGTGGATAAGGTGAGTTGCTACGTGTCGGATGATGGTGCATCCATGCTTCTTTTTGATGCATTGTCTGAAACTGCTGAGTTTGCGAGGAGGTGGGTTCCATTCTGCAAGAAGTATAGTATTGAGCCGAGGGCGCCTGAGTTCTACTTCAATGAGAAAATTGACTATCTGAAGGATAAGGTTCAGCCGACTTTTGTAAAGGACAGGAGGGCAATGAAGGTAAATATTATGCAAAATAATCATTGTTTTAATGGTATTTTCTTAAGTAGGTGAATTTTGAATGAATTAGACTAGTTTTTGAGAGTGTGTATTTACTGCAGAGAGAATATGAAGAGTTCAAGGTGAGAATTAATGCTTTGGTAGCTAAGGCTCAGAAGAAACCAGAAGAAGGATGGGTTATGCAAGACGGTACACCGTGGCCAGGGAACAACACACGTGACCATCCTGGAATGATTCAGGTTCAAAGATTACAACCATAAGATGAAAAATTGATCAGTCTTTGACAATTTTGAGCTATTGCTTGAATGGTTATGGCAGATTTGAAGGTTTATTTGGTCCCATCCAACCGGGTTGTGAACCTTTACATCATAATATATATGATAAAGTCATAAATGAAATACTGGTGCCATCATCATTTACGATCAGTCAACTCTATTGGATATGTAACCAACTGAGTAGCATCACATGGGTCAGATTTGAATACATCGAATATGGAGTCATTTGCTTTACTCCCCTCAAATCCAAATCCTTCAGACCAAACATAGCCTTAGAGTCATTTGTAGTGAAAAGAAGTTTGTTATGTTGTAGGTGTATCTGGGAAGTGAAGGTGCACTTGACATTGAAGGCAAGGAGCTACCACGGTTAGTGTACGTCTCACGTGAGAAAAGGCCCGGCTATAATCACCATAAGAAAGCAGGTGCTATGAATGCTCTGGTAAGTATGTCCGTAGCTACTAATTAAAATTTTCTCTACAGATTTTAACATCCTAATTGTTTGAAAACACATGTATATCAACAGATTCGAGTTTCTGCGGTGCTCACTAATGCACCATTCATGTTGAACCTGGATTGTGATCATTACCTCAACAACAGCAAGGCTGTGAGGGAAGCTATGTGCTTTTTGATGGATCCCCAGGTTGGAAAAAAGCTCTGCTATGTGCAGTTTCCTCAAAGATTTGATGGTATTGATCGTCACGATAGATATGCGAATCGCAATGTTGTGTTCTTTGATGTAAGTTATTTCTTTTTTCTTTTTTCATATTCAATAATTATATTTTTATTCCATGAACAAGTGTTCCTTGTTGTAAATTATACAATTACATTTCCATGTTCTATATATATGCATCTCAAATACTAAAAATTTTATTTAATAGATCAACATGAAAGGCCTGGACGGGATCCAAGGGCCAGTATATGTCGGAACAGGGTGTGTGTTTAACAGGCAGGCATTGTACGGCTATGACCCACCAGCATCTGAGAAGAGACCCAAGATGACGTGTGATTGCTGGCCAAAACTGTGTTGTTGTTGTTGTGGTAAATCTAGGAAGAAGTCAAAGAGCAAGAAAAAGGGCCTCAAGGCCTTGCTTGGGCTGGGAGGACTGTATAGCAAGCAGAAGAAAATGATGGGAAAACAGTACACCAGGAAACCAACATCACATGGACCAGTTTTCGATCTTGAGGAAATTGAAGAAGGGCTGGAAGGATATGACGAGCTGGAGAAATCATCACTCATGTCACAAAAGAATTTCGAGAAACGATTTGGGATGTCGCCTGTTTTCATTGCTTCCACTCTCATGGAAGATGGCGGTCTTCCTGAGGGGAACAACCCTACATCAATCAAAGAAGCCATTCATGTTATTAGTTGCGGTTATGAAGAGAAAACTGAATGGGGCAAGGAGGTAAGTATTGAGTACTCAGTTTATGGACAATTGCCTAAATCCTCTTGAGGTTTGCCCCAATTACAAAAAAAAAAAGAAATCCTCTACTGCTTAAAATTACAATTACCACCCTTGAATTTTGCTTCTGTCTTACAAATAGCAACAGCCTCAATTGTCCAAAGTACAAATAGTGATTTCAATAGATAGAAGAATTTTTTGTAATGGGAACAAACCTCACCAAATCTTTGACAGTTATCCCTTAATGTATACTGAAATTGAGTTCAGAGCTATTTATCTACCGTGAGACCAATATCTTTCATACTTGTTTGATAAAACAGCTTGGATGGATTTATGGTTCGATTACAGAAGATATTTTGACGGGCTTCAAAATGCACTGTAGAGGATGGAGGTCTGTATACTGCTGTCCAAAGAGACCCGCTTTTAAGGGTTCAGCTCCAATCAATTTGTCTGATAGGTTGCACCAAGTTCTGAGATGGGCACTTGGTTCTGTTGAGATTTTCCTCAGTCGTCATTGTCCACTTTGGTATGGTTATGGAGGAAAGCTCAAATGGCTTGAGAGGCTTGCCTATATTAACACTATAGTGTACCCATTCACTTCCATAGCTCTGATAGCCTATTGCGTACTTCCAGCTGTGTGTCTCCTTACTGGAAAATTTATTGTTCCAACAGTAAGTATTATCAACCTTGAACCCCATGGATAGGCGGTAAAAAAGGGTGGAACACAATCAATTGGTTGCTTAGAGTGCATTTGGCTGAGCACAGGTGCTCAAATTTGTTTGGTAAAGTTTCTGAAAAGAAGAAGAATTTGGAGCTTCTATGCTCTCCAAAACCTTTTCTTTAAACATCTTACAAACTGTCTGACTCTAGATACTAAAAGGGCATAAATATCCTTAATTAGTTTAAACCATATTATTTATGTTCATTCAAGACTCTCTACTACTTCCTTTACACAAACATCTCATTTCTTTTGCAGCTGAACAACCTAGCAAGCATATGGTTTATCGCACTTTTCCTCTCAATCATTGCCACAGGCATTCTTGAGCTTCGTTGGAGTGGAGTCAGCATTGAGGATTGGTGGCGAAACGAGCAATTTTGGGTCATCGGTGGTGTTTCAGCTCATCTTTTTGCAGTTTTTCAAGGTCTTCTCAAGGTTCTTGCTGGAGTCGACACAAGTTTCACAGTGACATCAAAATCAGCTGATGATACTGAGTTTGGAGAACTCTATCTCTTCAAATGGACAACTCTTCTCATCCCACCAACCACTTTGATCATCCTTAATATTGTTGGTGTGGTGGCGGGAATTTCTGGTGCAATTAACAATGGTTATGGATCGTGGGGCCCACTCTTCGGAAAACTATTCTTTGCATTTTGGGTTATTGTTCATCTCTATCCCTTCTTGAAAGGGTTGATGGGAAGGCAGAATAGGACTCCTACGATTGTGGTTCTTTGGTCGGTTCTTCTAGCTTCAATCTTTTCACTTGTTTGGGTTCGGATTGATCCTTTCTTGCCGAAACAAACAGGCCCTATACTCAAGCAATGTGGTGTGGATTGCTAATCTTCTGGATACTGTTTGATTGGAATAGTAAAATAGAGTGCTTGCATATGTATATTGTTGAAATATAAAAAACTTGTGAAGGGTTTTATCTCTGCTCGTTTTTGCACTTCCTGAAGGATGTAAATCAATTTTCTTTATCATAAAACAGTTATATCATTTGATTGTCCATAATTTCACATATGAAGTATGAAAGGAAAACTGACATTGTATCAAAATTGACTAAATTTATGCGCAATGTACAATCCAAGCATAGGGATTTTACTCCATTAGCTAATTACTAACTCCTATTTAGAGAAATTTGTAAGTTTGCTTATGTTTATTGATTCTAGTGGCTCCGGCAGGTAAGCCTGAGTACGAGCTGATAATTCTTGTGCAACAAAACGCATGTCAGGCCGTGACTCTGGGCTGTTCCTTGTGCAAGATAATGCAATTGTGACTACAAACACCACTTCTTCAGCTCTTAAGCCTGTGGGAAGCGGAAGCCTTTGATCAAGAATATCCTTCAGAAATATTTCTGGACTGCTTTGCAGAGCTGCTTTTGCTGATAGTGAAGAGATTAGATCTTGTGGGTGCCTTCCCATCATAACCTCCAAGGCCACCACTCCAAAGCTATATACATCAGATTTCTCTGTGACTTTCATGGTAAATGCTAGCTCTGCATTTCAATAGAAAATTAGTTAGAGAAATTAAATATTTAACTGCACTTATCTCCATCAGCTTAAGCTTTTGTATCATACAGTCATTTTATAAGGGTTATATATTAAAAAAGTGGGGGTGTAGGCGTAATTAACACATTTTTTATAATATAGAAGTAAGTTGCCATTGAATACATTCTCATTCCACATAATTAGGAAATAATCTGATGTGTATGATAAGTAGAAAAAGTGGAGAACTGATTACCTGGTGCCATGTAACCATAGGAACCTGCTACATTTGTCCAGTTCGTTGAATCAGTAGTCAGCAATTTTGCTGTGCCAAAATCAGCAAGCCGTGGCTCGAGTTCTGCCTCCAATAAAATGTTGTTTATCGACACATCACGGTGCACGATAGCAGGGGAGCAGTCATGGTGCAGGTAAGCCAGGGCATGAGCCACCCCCTGGACAATTCTAATCCTTGCAACCCAATTTAGCTCAAAGGACTCCACATCATCATACAAAATCTTCCCCAAACTACCTCTCTGTACATACTCGTACACCAAATACATGGACCCTTTCTTGGAGCAATATCCATAAAGCTTGATTATGTTCCTATGGCGGACTTCCGTCAATGTTCTGATCTCATTCTCGAAGCTACGGAGATTCGTAAGAGGTACATCACTTGAATCTGATAGATTGAGCCTCTTGACTGCTACAATCTGTCCATTTGGCAAATCGGCTCTATAAACACTTCCAAATCCTCCTCTGCCTATACAGTTTTTCTCACTGAAATCTTCGGTTGCTTGCACAATATCTCCAAATGTAATTTTTCCGTCTCTTTCCCAAATCAGCGATTCAGAAAAGTGATATCTTGATGCATTTCTTGTTTCTTCATCATGTTCCTGGGTTCTTTTGCGGAAAATGAGACATGCAGCAATAGTGGTTCCCATGATTATGAGGCTAACAACAGGAACAACAACACTTATAACAAGAATTTTTGTGTTTCTTGGCTTTGAAGATGGAGAAGGAGAAGTTGGATTGCAAAGAGATAAGCCTTGTGCTCGTCCACATAGACCAGAATTTCCAGAAAAGGCTTCTGCAGGTGCTCTGGAGAATATATCACCAGATGGGATTGGACCAGACAGCTCATTGTAGGAGAAATCAAACTCTCTCAGACCAATCATGGAAGACAACAATGAAGGAATTCTGCCTGAAAGATTGTTGTGAGAAAGATTGAGAATTTCCAAAAATGTCAGCGCCCCAAAAGATTGTGGAATCGCTTCTGAAAGCGAATTGTTACTGAGATCCAATAAATACTGTAAACTCCTTATATTTCCAATTTCCGATGGAATTCTCCCTGATAACAAGTTATTACTCAGATTTAAGCTTCGCAGGCCTGCAATATATCCTAGAACTTCTGGAATATTCCCTGTGAGTCTGTTTCCTGATAAATCAAGAGTCTGGAGCCTTGCCAACTGTCCGATGGCTTGTGGTATTTCTCCACTCAAGAGATTGCTGCCCAGTTTGAGAGTAAACAGTTGGTTAAGATTTCCCAGTTCAACTGGAACTTCACCAGTTAATTCATTTGAGTTTAAATCAAGGATTCCCAGCTGTGTCAGCTTCCCAAGCTCGGCTGGGATGACTCCTGTAATCTTGTTGTTATCAATCTGAAGCCTTTTAAGCTGCTTAAATTGACCCCATTTGGCCGTAAGTGGGCCTGTAAATTGATTTCCGCTGAGAAAGACAAACTCAAGGTGTGGATGATCATCCCCAAATGCATCTGAAATATTTCCTGAAAAATTGTTCTCTTCCAAGCGGACCCTACTCAATTTTGTGCAGTTCTTGAGACAACCAGGCAACATCCCGGAAAAATTGTTGTTGAGCACCGTGAATTGTTCAAAAGCAAAACTGCTGCACAATCCAGGTGGCAGCTCCCCAGAAAAACTGTTGTCTGAAAAACCGACGTTGGCTAAAGATGGACTGTTTTGCCCCAGGGTTTGAGGAATAATGCCTGTCAGCTTATTATCAAACACAGACAAAGTTTTCAAGCTGCTGATGTTAGACAAGGACTCTGGCAGCTGGCCACTCAGCTGGTTTGTATTGAGATCAAGGACTTCTAACAAACTTAAATCTCCAATCCCATTTGGAATGTTTCCAGTAAGATTGTTGGAGAAGAGATTTAAGATTGTTAAATTTGTCAGGTTCCCGATTGTTGAAGGTATACCACCTGAAAAACGATTATTCGAAAGGTCCAGTTGCAATAAATTTTGCAGGTTTGCAATTTCAGGTGGTATGGAGCCTGAAAATGTATTGTTAAACAAAAACAGGTACTGGAGATTTGTCAGTAAGCCTATTCCAGACAGGGGTTCACCCGTGAAATGATTGCTTTGAAGCTGCAATGAAGTTAATTTGGTCCAGCTGGTGATAAAATGAGGCCCAATATCACCGGAAAGGTTGTTGTCAGATAACCCCAGTTCAGACAAGTTGGTCAAGTTTGAAAAGGACAAAGGCAAAGGTCCGGTAAGGGGATTTCCAGCTAAAGCTAAGTATGTAAGATTAGTACAAAAGCCAAGCTCAGAGGGAATTGTGGAATTTAAACTGTTTGTCCTAAGATCCAATCGCTGAAGATTCTTGAGTTGTCCTAAAGAATGGGGAATATTCCCTTCGAATGAATTGTCGAACATTTCAAGAATCTGTAAATTAGGAAGTAGGCTGAACATATCGGGAATTTGTCCCGAGAAAGAGTTGTTTGATAAACTTAATTCTTTCAACCTTGTTAGCTTGGTGAGGTTTGCTGACAAGGGCCCACGAAACAAATTGTAACTGAGATCGAGATGCTCAAGATTGACAAGATTGCTGAATAAAGTTTCTGGAATTTGGCCCGAAAGTTGGTTTTGTGACAAATCAAGAAATGTAAGGTTCAGACAAAGAGTTACAAAAGGTGGAAAGCTTAAATTGAGTTCATTGTACTCAAAGCTGAGGTGTGTCAACAAAGGGAAGCTAGGAAATCTAGACCAATCAGGAGTCTCCAAGTAATTAGAGCCGAAATCAAGGTACTCTACCTTTTGAAAATTGCCAATTTGATGAGGAATGCTTCCTCTGAGGTAGTTGTTGTAGAAACTAATGTATCGAAGCTCTGTCAGATTGCCAATGTCTGTTGGGATAGTACTATTCAACAGATTGTTGCTCAGGTCCAAGAAATTTAGCCTCCAGAGAGCGCCGATGCTGGCCGGTATTGACCCGTTGAAACTGTTCGAACTGACATTGAAAGTGGTGAGATTTGGAAATTGTGTGAAATCCAGATTTTCTATTGTGCCATTAAGGTTTGCTTCAGACAAGTTGATTTCAGAAACCGGGCCGGGCCCCGAGTTGTTGCAACGAATGCCTGTCCATCTGCAGAGGTTCCTGACGTTGTTGAGGGACCATGAAGTGAGTGAAGGAGATGAAGAAGATGGAGTTAAGGTGTTTTTCCATCTGATTAGAGCTTCTGCTTGTGTTGTTGCTGTGATTGATGATGCCTTCAAAGGGAACAGGATTAGCAGAAAAAGATGAAGAAAGAAAAGGGAAGATGACTTCTTGGATGTTGGCATTCTTAATTTGATTGAGGTAATGATTAAACTACTTTCACCACATGTGCTTATATAACATGCTCCTTAAATGAAGAATCATCAGGAAAAAGCCATGAAATTGTGATAGAAGTAAAGGTCGTTGATGTGATTGAACATGAATTTGAAAATTTTACCCAGTTCAAAGGTGATATACTCTGCCTTTGTTATATAATCCCTTTGATAAGATGTTTCCAGTGGGGACATATTAACTCTGAGATGAGAATACTTTGTGTTTTCCCCTTATGTATCATGTATTCCAAATGACAAGAAAAGACAGGTCATGTTTTCATAATGCAAGTTGCAGGAAAATTCCAACGATCAGATAAGAAGAATCTCCATGCAAAAGCCAGAGCAGCTGTTAGAGGTAATTTTCTTTTTTCAAATCTATGTAAATATATCTATATATATATTATATGATAAATTACTTTCTTTTTTGTACAAATCCCATTTTATATCATAAATAATATTTAGGGGTCTGTGTCTTACCTAACCCTGAGCTGAAACTAACAATAGTTATAGTGGGAACTGGACCCCTTTGCTTTCATCTTTATAATGAAACTTTGGAAATTTTAGGCCATATAATATATATATATAATTCATTAATTTGTTGTATCCTTGAGTTGACTAAGAAAGTTTCAAAATGTGAAGGCTAGCATTTATTCATAGAGCTGACTTTGACTGAAGTTGTCCTATTTAAATCTTGAGAAACATGTTGTTAGACTTTCTTACACCTTTTTATTTAATTAATGGGGACATGAGATGAGAATTCTTGAATATGGTTTGTGGTTGGAGGCCAGAAAAAATTGTTATTATTATTCATGATAAGGATCATTGCAGGGCCACCATCTCTTGACTAGGGATGGTCAATGGTGTGTATATATATATATATATATATATATGATAATTAGTTAGAATATATATATATATATTTTTTAGAAATTAGTTAGAAATTTGACTATACAGCCACTTACTGAGGTACTTATATAACTTTTGTATGTGGCAAACTGGCAACTCCACTCCTGAAAGCACTGACTGGAGTAATGCTAATTGCTAATAATCATTGCTTAGTCGAGGATATACATATACTTGTACAATTACATGAATAAATTCTATATTTTAATCATGGGAATTGGCAACTTTGGCTTTCAGCCATACGATAAAATTTTCAATTATTTCATCATTATTTATTCTTTTTCTTTCTTTTTGTGTCTCGTCACTAGTCACTACATACAAATTACAAAATTAAAATTACATCTGCATTTATTGATTCGAGAATTAAGAAGTGACGGGAAACTAAAATCAAAGAAATTTTAAAATTCTTAGTGTGTTTGGTTTGTGGAAAAATCGAGAGAAACGACTTTTTGGTTGGTTATTGTTGAAAAATTGAAGGAAAATAAAATTCGATGAGACATAATTGAGAGAATAAAGAGAGGGAACTAAATTTCCATCAGATTTAATTTAATGTCACACTCGAAATATTAAATTGTGTATTCAATTCCATGTGATAGAGGAGAAAGAGAGGAGTTGACCCGTACTGAACAAACTTTAACTTTAAAGTGTGGGATACGGCCAAATTCATTAGACTTTTCCTTGCCAAATTGGCAGAAAAACTTTTCAAGTTATGCATTTTTCTGCTTTTCTTTTATTTTGTCAACTAAACACATGAAAAATTTATTATTAATTTTCTTTTCTATTTCAACATTTTTTAAGTTTTATAACCTATTTTTATGGGTAATTTTCTTTTCTTTTTAGTTTTATAGTCTATTTATATGGGTCGAGTCAAATTGGACCACTTAGCTGTAGAGTTTTTCACTTTTTCTTATGCATTCTCTGGAGCTCTAACATGTTATATTTGATTAAATTACCATAACACCAAATTATTAAATTATATTATTTGTTTTTTTTTTTTTCAATTCTTTGAATCAAAGTGTCAAACACAGAGCGTTAATTTTATGATTTTGGTGTGGACTTATTGGAATTTTAGCATTGGTACTCCTTGAATAACCCAATGGGCTCATTTTCACAGAAACTCCAAAACTAACACATTAACGGTCGCGATAATTGAAATATGGCCCTTATTTATCAAAACAGGTTACCGCATAGAGCTGTCGTCGGACCCGATTTGGATATTCCGAATCCAAATTCGATAAGCATACCCGATAATTGAATCCAAATTCTGTAATATTAGATTCAAAAAAGATATTGGATCGGATCAGGTCCGGTTAAAGATCCGATTGAAAGGCCAATAAATTCTAACCTCTAGAAAGCTATGACGTTACACTTTCTTTGAGCTTCTTTAAAGTACTATATTTATTTAGGCCCAATTTTTACCTTCGAAGGCCCATAAAACTTAAATATTTAAATGGGCCCACTATTATGCTAATCACAGGATCTAAACTAGCGTTGGATATGGAATGACAACCTTCCAGCAAAGCTGAAATGCTTCCTTTGGCGACTCCAACACAACAGTCTAATGTGTAAATTGTAATGGTCTTAAGCTTGATACTTGATAGACACATAGACACTGATCCTCGCTGTAAAAGATGTCGAGGTGAATGCGAAGACATTCGATGCATGTTGGAAACGAACGTTGAGAAATACCATCATACCGGATTGCGATTGGAACGTTGCATTTGTTGCTGGACCGTAGGAAATTTGGAAGACGCGAAATAAGTGGGAGTATCAACGTAAAAAGGAACCATTGCACAAATGCAGTTAAATCCCTCACACTCGACCTGCGTACCTTGCAGCAAAAAGGCGAAAAACGAAGCCAAATGACAAGCTCTACAGCATGGTAGAAAACTCATCAAAGATGGGTTAAACTTAACATTGACTGCAGTTATTATAGCCACTAAAATCAATTATTTCAGAGAGAGTTGAGAAAATTAAGGTGGAGTCCGACTTGGACGTGGTGGTGAAATCTCGTCAAGCATATTGTGGAGACGTTGAACCATCCACTTGGGTTTACCATCGACGATTGTAAAAACATGTTAAATAAATTTTTAAAATGTACATTTAATCATTGTAAAGAGATCGAATAATGCTCTTATGGATGCATGGACTAAATTAAGACAGAATATAGGTAAAGAGTTCAAGGTCTGTGTCAGCCTGCATATTAGTGAGGTGAGGTGTTAAAAATGTCATACAATGTAGCCCTCGATGAAGGGAGGGATGATGATGATCTCAGACAACTAATTTCTAGCTCGCTTGAGTTGCTTTAAGAAAAAATTAAATTAATTTCTTTTTAAAAAGGTAAAATGAGGGACTAATCAATCATCAACTTGAAATATAGATTTATATTAATTAATATATCGAACGATCAAAATGTTTAGTGATTTAATGAAAAAATTTTAGTCTAAATTCATGTAGATCGAACATGAACCAATCACTTAATAAGCGTAAATATTTTAATTATTACAAAATATATGTTTTTTTTTTCTTTTTATTACATTAATTAAATCGAATCAGATATCAAAATTAGAATTATCATAATTAAATTATACATATTAAATTTAGAGTCAAGTTGGAAAAAAAAATAATAATAAAAGAGATTTGGTATGATATAAAATATAATCCAAAAAATACTATAAAAATGGTATTTTCTTAAAAAATACAATTTCTATAAATATGTATTCATGGCCCCCAAAATTCATTCGGTGAAATTTTAATATTGGTGCACTGTTCATTGGGGTAGTGTAAAAATGGTGCGAAAACCGTCTTTAAAGACGTGTTTAGAAAAACGTTTTCTCTTCATAAGAGTTTACTCAAAACTTAACTTCTGATTTCTCTATGCAGAGAATCCAGAAATCACAAAAAACGTTGAAAGGCTAAGACTCAATGAACAAAGTATCTAAAACAAGGAATGCGTGGTTCAATACAGTAATAATCTTTTTTTAATATAATAATAATTCTTTTTTTTTAATATAATAATAATTCTTCTAAGATTTTGTTACTATTTGTAATGCATTCTTCTCTAATCTTGATATTATCAAAATTAAAAGAAAAAAGTTTACTAATAGATTATCCCATAATTATTAATATTTAATTTTCTTTTAGTAACTTTTACATATTCTTATTAATTTTTCCCTTTTAGGAATAAGATAATATTAAATTTATTTATTATAATTTAGTAATTGTTTAGTTTTTATTAATATAAAAATTTTAATTTTAATAATAATATTTTATTTTTTAGCGCACACATTATCTACACGAAAGAGTAAAGTAAAAAATATTTTTGTCTCTAGGACTTTCCATTTCTTTTTTTTATTATTATTTATTCAACTAATCATTCAACGTGTTATTTTTTATTTATCTCTTTAACACTTTTTCTGTGATCTCTCATCTCACTCCAACTTTTATATTATATTTTTTTCCTAGAAGCTGGTTATTCTTTATCACTCCAACTTTTCGATTATATTTTTTTCCTAGAAGCTTTTAAACGTCTTCTTATGACGACCTTTTTCAGAAAAACGTCCCCCCTCCCCTAGGCCATAACCACATAAGACGACGTTTTTCAGAAAAAAAATATTAATAATTATTGGAATCTATTAGTAAATTTTTTTTCTTTTAATTTTGATAATATCAAGATTAGATAAGAATGCATTACAAAGAGGAACAACATCTTAGAAGGTTTATTATTATATTGAACCATGCATTCCATGTTTTTAGATACTTTGTTCATTGATCTTAGCCTTTCAACGCTTTTTGTGATTTCTGGGTTCTCTGCATAGAGAAATCAGAAGTTAGGTTTTGAGTAAATGTCTTATGAAGTGTCATGGAATGTTTTAATTTGGAGCCAAAGTTCCGTTTTAAAGAGAACCGTTGGATGAGCTTCATTGTGGACGGCCGGATCTTATTTAAAAGGGATGGCCAAAACGCTGTCGTTCAAACTAACCCAAGTAACATCATGACCGTTGAAGATGGCGCAAGGATCTAAAGGTGGAGAATGAAGCGGAGAAATTATTAATCCCAGCCATTGATCAAGGACACGATCGTACGGCTGATAAGCTTTGGGATGCTGCTGTCATGGGGGGGACCAATTCCAGCTCTGAGGAAGAAACCGTTGTTGCAGAGTTCATTCCTTGAATTTGTTATTCTCCTTGTGGCGGTCATGTGCTGTATTGTGCACGTTATTTAGCTGAGGAAGGGTCTGGGTTAGGAATCAACTTTGTGCTATAAGCTTTTCTCTGTAATTTTCCCATCCCCTGTTCTTAATCTTCTTCTCATCTCTTCTGAACATTGTTGCTGTTTCATTGATTATCAATACAGATACCAAGTTATTTTGGGTTTTTGGTGTTATTTCTCTTATCTTTTATTGAGTTTGTTACATTTGGTATCCAGAGCCGACGATCCATACGGCCTGAAGCATGGCAGACGGGCTCCGCTCTAAGGATCTGCAGGAACTCAAGGGATCACTAATTGAGGAAAGAGCCATGAGATTGGCTGCGGAACAAAAGATGGATACGCGATTTAACGACTTGACCGGAACTTTGGAGAAATTAACAATGCAGGTTGGGGCTATCGCGGATCAGGTTCAGAATTACAATCGGAATAAGTCTATCTTGGGGGATGGCTTATCAGCTTCAAACGAGAAGGGGGGTGGATCCATGTCCAACAATACGTCACAACCAGAAATGCATTCACAAGGTAGTTTTGGAGGTCACTCTTCCTCTCATAAGTATATCGACTTTCCAGGTTTTGATGGCTCTAACCCACGGAGTTGGGTGCGGAAAGCCCAAAGGTATTTCCAGTTGTTACCAACGGTGCCTGAGCATGAACGTATCACATTGTCATCTATTTATTTCTCGGGTGTAGCTGAAACTTGGTTACAGAATCTTATCGAAAGTACTCCAGATTTGAGGTGGGAACAACTGATAGATGAAGTCCTTAAGCGGTTTGATGCAGGTGATAGGCAGTTAATTGTGGGAGAGTTTCATAATCTGAAACAGGGGGGTACAGTTGAGGAGTATTTAGTTAGGTTTGAAGAGCTTAAAGCTCAACTTCTCTTATTCTGCAAAAATCTAACTGAAGACTACTTTATAGCTGCTTTTATATGTGGTCTAAAAGAAGAAATCAGGGCATCTGTCTTTGCTCATAAGCCCCAGAACTTAGGAGATGCTGTTAGCTTTGCAAAAAATCAAGAGGCTGCAGTGGATGCTTTGCTTGCAAGAGCAAACATGGGGTTGAAGCATACGAATCAGGGGAGGCAACAAGTGAGAGCTGTAACTCAGAATGGACCCATGAGAAACTGGAATGGTAGTAACAAAGCAATACAAAGTACCAAATCTTTTCCAACTCAAAGGAAGTACTTAACAGCTTCCGAGATGAGGGCTAGGAGAGACAAAAATCTATGTTACAACTGTGATGAAACTTATTCTCCAGGGCATAAATGCACCCAGAAACAGCTGTTCATCATTATTCCAGAGGAGGATGACTGGGGTGGACTAGAGGAGTGTTTCCAGGTAGAGGATGACTTCCAGAATGAGGGAAGTGACAATGAGGAACTGACCATTTCAATACATTCTATCTCTGGAAAAGGTAGTCCTCATATGTTTAAATTGAAAGGGAACATTGAAGGTAAGGAGGCCTTAATTTTACTAGACTGTGGAAGCTCTACTTGCTTTGTGGATGAAGAAATGGCCAGAACCTTAACAGGGAGAAAGGAGAACACTAAACCAATGAGAGTTAAGGCAGCTGGGAAAACTCAATTGGTTAGTGATACTATTTATCCAGAATTTGAATGGGAGATTCAGAATCATAAGTTCAAGTTTCCAACTAGAGTTTTGGATTTAGGAGGGGTAGACATGGTAATGGGTGGTGATTGGTTGAGTAGCATGACACCTGTGGGGTTGGACTACAAGAATAACAGGATTTCAGTATTACAAAATGGAACAAGAATCAGCTTGCAAGCCCTTAAGGATCAGTCTGATGTTGAGTTTATATCTGCAGCAGGAATTGAGAAAATGATCAGAAATGGGGAAAATGTGGACATTGGTCAACTGTATTCTCTGACAACCATTCCTAGCACTGAAGAAGTTGGAGATTCAGCATTAAAAGAAGTGTTGGATAAGTTCAAAATTGTGTTTCAAGAACCAAAATCCTTGCCACCTATCAGGGAAATTGAACACAAGATTGAATTGAAATCGGATGCTGTACCAAAAAAGCAATTTCCTTACAGGTATTCCCATGTACAGAAAGATGAAATTGAATCTTTGGTCAAAGGAATGTTAAAGGAAGGTATTATTCGGCCAAGCCAGAGCTCTTTTGCATCCCCAGTTTTACTTGTTAAGAAGAAGGATGGGACATGGCGCATGTGTGTTGATTACAGGTATCTTAACACCCTAACTATCAAACATAATTTCCCCATACCTGTGATAGATGAATTGTTAGATGAATTGTATGGGGCAAGCTACTTTTCTAAGATAGACTTGAGGTCTGGATATTTCCAAATCAGAATGAGAGAAGGGGATGTTTCTAAGACTAGCTTTGTTACACACAATGGCCACTATGAATTCCTTGTAATGCCATTTGGACTGTGCAATGCACCCTCCACATTTCAATCTCTGATGAATCAGATATTTTTTCCTCATTTGAGAAAGTTCATTTTGGTCTTCTTTGATGACATTCTGATATATAGCAAATCTTGGAATGAGCATTTGGAACATATTAAGATTGCTCTGGCTATCTTAAAACATCATGAATTATATGCCAAGATGAGCAAGTGTAGCTTTGGAAGAAGAAGTATTGATTATTTGGGGCACATCATTTCTGAGCAAGGGGTATCCACTGATCCGGATAAGGTGGAGATCATGAAACAATGGCCTAAGCCTAAGACTGTCAAGGAATTGAGGGGGTTTCTAGGGTTGACAGGATATTATAGGAAGTTTATACAACATTATGGGGTGATCAGTAAACCCCTTACTGATCTGTTAAGGAAGGATAACTTCCACTGGAATGAAAAGGCAGAAATAGCCTTTGAAAGTTTGAAAGCAGCAGTTACATCAGCACCAGTGTTAATACTTCCAGACTTTAAACAAACATTCACTCTAGAGACAGATGCTTGCAATGATGGGATAGGAGCTGTACTGATGCAACAGAACAGGCCCATTGCCTTTCTGAGTAAAGCTTTTGGAGAAAAGAACAAGGGACTCTCTGTGTATGAGAAAGAATTCCTAGCTATTCTCATGGCAGTTAAGAAGTGGAGACACTATTTGCAGGGACATCACTTCATTATAAAATCAGACCAACAGAGTCTTAAACATATGTTGGACCAAAGGATGGGCACATTGCTACAACAGAAATGGATATCAAAGTTGTTGGGGTTTGATTATGAGGTACATTACAAGAAAGGAGTGGAGAACAAGGTTGCTGATGCTTTATCCAGAATCAACCATGATGACCTTCAGTGCCACTTCATCACATCTGTGGTACCATCTTGGGTGACAGAGGTCAGTGAATCCTACACTAATGACTCCTTACTTACTCAAATTTTGCAAGCAAAAGCTGTGGATATGAATGCCTTTCCTGATTATGTGTGGAGTGGGGGATTGTTAAGGAAGAGTGGGAGAATTTGTGTGGGGAATGATGCTAAACTAAAGGAAAGAATCATCCAAGTTCTGCATGATACTTCATTGGGGGGTCATTCAGGGATTCAAGGCACATACCAAAGAGTCAGATCCATGTTTAATTGGCCTAATTTGAAAAGAGATGTAGAACAGTGGGTGAGGGAATGTGATGTGTGTCAGAAAGCAAAACATGAAAATGTAAAATATCCAGGCCTGTTACAGCCCTTAACCATTCCTGAGCAAGCTTGGACTCACATTTCCATGGATTTTATTGAAGGGTTACCAAAGTCAGAGGGGAAGGAGGTGATCTTAGTGGTGGTTGACAGATTTAGTAAATATGCACATTTTCTTGCTCTATCACATCCATTTACAGCTGAAGTCATTGCCAAATTATTCTTAGACAATGTGTATAAGTTACATGGGATGCCACAATCAATTGTATCTGATAGGGACAGAATTTTCACCAGTAATTTCTGGAAAGAGCTATTTAAGTTGACAGGAACAACTTTAGCACTATCAACATCCTACCACCCTCAATCAGATGGTCAAAGTGAGAGGGTAAATCAGTGCTTGGAGACATATTTGAGATGTATGTGTCACATGAGACCTAAAATGTGGAAAAAGTGGTTGTCTATGGCTGAATTCTGGTATAATACCAATTACCACTCAAGTCTTAAACTTACCCCCTTTGAGGCATTATATGGTTACACTCCTGCTAAGGTTATATTGGGGCCTTATTGTGAATCTGGAAATGAAGGAGTAAGGGATATGATACAGGAAAGGATCAGATTCAACATTGTTCTTAAGGAAAACTTGGAGATGGCACAACAAAGGATGAAATTGTATGCTGATCAAAAGCGTACAGAGAGAACATTTCAAGAAGGTGACATGGTTTATCTGAGGTTACAGCCTTATAGACAGAGTTCTTTAGCTCTGAAGAGGAATCTGAAATTATCTCCCAAGTACTTTGGTCCATACAAGGTTATTTGCAAGGTTGGGCAGGTTGCTTATAAACTGGAATTGCCTAAGGAAAGTCAGATTCATCCAGTTTTCCATGTATCCTTGCTTAAGAAAAAGATTGGGAATAAACATGTTCCATGCAGCAAATTACCAGATGTTAGTGAAGAAGGGGTTTTCAAAATCTTTCCCTTGGCAGTATTGGATAAGAGACTGGTTCCTCGTAACAACAGACCAGTGGCTCAGATTTTGGTGCAGTGGAATCAGGGAGCTAAAACAGATGCTACATGGGAGGATTACAACGCAATCATTGCCAAATTCCCAAAGTTTGATCCTTGGGGACAAGGATCTCATAAAGAAGGGGGTAATGTCATGGAATGTTTTAATTTGGAGCCAAAGTTCCGTTTTAAAGAGAACCGTTGGATGAGCTTCATTGTGGACGGCCGGATCTTATTTAAAAGGGATGGCCAAAACGCTGTCGTTCAAACTAACCCAAGTAACATCATGACCGTTGAAGATGGCGCAAAGGATCTAAAGGTGGAGAATGAAGCGGAGAAATTATTAATCCCAGCCATTGATCAAGGACACGATCGTACGGCTGATAAGCTTTGGGATGCTGCTGTCATGGGGGGGACCAATTCCAGCTCTGAGGAAGAAACCGTTGTTGCAGAGTTCATTCCTTGAATTTGTTATTCTCCTTGTGGCGGTCATGTGCTGTATTGTGCACGTTATTTAGCTGAGGAAGGGTCTGGGTTAGGAATCAACTTTGTGCTATAAGCTTTTCTCTGTAATTTTCCCATCCCCTGTTCTTAATCTTCTTCTCATCTCTTCTGAACATTGTTGCTGTTTCATTGATTATCAATACAGATACCAAGTTATTTTGGGTTTTTGGTGTTATTTCTCTTATCTTTTATTGAGTTTGTTACATGAAGACGGTTTTCTAGAAAACGTTTTTAAAGACGTTTTTTCTAAACACGTCTTCAAAGACGTTTACTCGAAAACCGTCTTTAAAGACGTTTTTCAGGTACGCGTTTTACCCCAAAGTTGTACTACACGGAAAATTCGCACCATTTTTACACTACCCCAATGAACAGTGCACCGATATTAAAATTTCACCGTATTGGTATATATCAAACTCTGTTTCGCGCTTTTTCTGTTTTCTCGGCCATTCTTCTCAGTCGCCGAATCAATGCTCTTATCTGGCGATTCTACCATTTTTCGATTGGAGAGATGAGAGAACCAAATCCTTCTCCGGCCGCCGGAAGTTACCAGTCACCACTTCCGATCGGCGGGTACGGTGGCGCCACGGCCAACCATGCTGCGCTCCATAACTTCGGTAGTTCCGACAGACTTTTAGCTTGCACTTTCTGAGTTCTGTATTGTTCTTACATTTCTGAGGACGTTGTCACTGGGCGAACTGAAATATTTAGTGAAATTTTGCTAATCCTTTGTGGTTTTTGTTGAAACTGTTTGTTAAAAGATGTTATTAAGTTAATAGAATTATTTCACTGAGTTTTGAAGTTGTCATTGTTCGATTAGGTTTCGGGATTATGCTTTGTATTAGTTATTTTAACAACAAAAAATGTTATGCTTCCGAAAAGTTTAACGAATGAAACACAACAAAAAGTTTAACAAATGAAACGCAGACGACTGCTGCCGAAACTAAATGTTATGCTTCTGCTTATTCTATATTGGCGCGGAATAGTTTTTACAAGCTCATTAGATCACTACATAGTTGAAATACACTATATCAGTTTGAGTTTTTACAAGCTCATTAGATCACTTCAATATATGTTCAAATAACCAAAATCTACATCAAAAATACTATGCATGTCTGGGAAATTCATTAAGCATGGCTAAGCTGCTTTGAATGTCTAGCATCTTTAAGAAAATTGGAATAGTACCAACTACAAGTACATACTAGTAAAACCACAGACCTAGAATTATTCCAATTAACATCCCACATCCGTACCCCATAAGAACTACTTGCCACGTCATTCCACCTTGAATACTATCCTCATCAACTTCTTCTGGGGGGTAAGGTTGAAAACACTTGCTGCTGTTTGTCATCTTTACACTTTTTTGTCAATGGAAATCCGCACAGTTTTGGGTTTCCCATATATGAACTGTTCTCAAAAGTAAGAAACTGACGGGATTGAGGAATTGATCCAACAAGGTTGTTATTTGACAGGTTCAGAACCGAAAGAAATGTCAGCCTTGTGGTTTCCTCCGGAATTTTCCCGACTAAGTTGTTTGAAGACAGGTCTAATGATTCCAGTGCAGTTAAGTATCCTAGAGATGAAGGGATATCACCAGTGAGCCTATTATGAGAAAAATTCAGGTACCGCAGAGAATTTAACCTTCCCAGGGAAGATGGAATATCCCCTTGAAACTTGTTGCTGGATAGATCAATGGTTGTAAAGGTTTTCAGGAATCTCACCAACTTATACTCTGAGTTTTTGAAATTGACTGTTATTGGCTCCCAGTAAGTTAAATCCACACGTCCTCCTGCTCCTGATCTACTTTCGTTCACATTGATCATGCCTTTGAAATTCCTTAAGTATTCCTTCGGCAAAAATCCTGTAAACTCATTGCCAGAGAGGTCAAAAATTTGTAATTTAGGAAAGGGAAGCTTGGCATTTGAAGGGGATATAGTACCATACAATCTGTTGGACCTCAACACAAGAACGCGAAGATCAGGAAGAGTTTCCACCCCAAAAGGAAAAGAGTCTCGTATATTGTTGCTTCCAAGATCAAGAACCTCCAGTCTTTGACAATGGACCAAGGATTGAGGCAATGGTCCTTCCAATTGATTGCCATTTAAGTTAATAGACCTCAGAGCACACCCATATGTGAAATTTCTTGGAATCGGCCCCTGAATGTTGTTTTCCTTTAAGTGCAAAACCGTCAAGTTTTTGCTCAAGTTTGCTAAGCATTGTGGAATTGATCCTTCCAAGCTGTTATTTGACAGCCGAAGATATTCAAGGTAACTCAAGTGGCACATGGATGACGGTATACCACCTGAAAAACGATTATTCGAAAGGTCCAGTTGCAATAAATTTTGCAGGTTTGCAATTTCGGGTGGTATGGAGCCTGAAAATGTATTGTTAAACAAAAACAGGTACTGGAGATTTGTCAGTAAGCCTATTCCAGACAGGGGTTCACCCGTGAAATGATTGCTTTGAAGCTGCAATGAAGTTAATTTGGTCCAGCTGGTGATAAAATGAGGCCCAATATCACCGGAAAGGTTGTTGTCAGATAACCCCAGTTCAGATAAGTTGGTCAAGTTTGAAAAGGACAAAGGCAAAGGTCCTGTAAGAGGATTTCCAGCTAAAGCTAAGTATGTAAGATTAGTACAAAAGCCAAGCTCAGAGGGAATTGTGGAATTTAAACTGTTGTTCCTAAGATCCAATCGCTGAAGATTCTTGAGTTGTCCTAAAGAATGGGGAATATTCCCTTCGAATGAATTGTCGAACATTTCAAGATTCTGTAAATTAGGAAGTAGGCTGAACGTATCGGGAATTTGTCCCGAGAAAGAGTTGGTTGATAAACTTAATTTTTTCAACTTTGTTAGCTTGGTGAGGTTTGCTGACAAGGGCCCTTGAAACAAATTGTAACTGAGATCGAGATGCTCAAGATTGACAAGATTGCTGAATAAAGTTTCTGGAATTTGGCCCGAAAGTTGGTTTTGTGACAAATCAAGAAATGTAAGGTTCAGACAAAGAGTTACAAAAGGTGGAAAGCTTAAATTGAGTTCATTGTACTCAAAGCTGAGGTGTGTCAACAAAGGGAAGCTAGGAAATCTAGACCAATCAGGAGTCTCCAAGTAATTAGAGCCGAAATCAAGGTACTCTACCTTTTGAAAATTGCCAATTTGTTGAGGAATGCTTCCTCTGAGGTAGTTGTTGTAGAAACTAATGTATCGAATCTCTGTCAGATTGCCAATGTCGGTTGGGATAATACTATCCAACAGATTGTTGCTCAGGTCCAAGAAATTTAGCCTCCAAAGAGCGCCGATGCTGGCCGGTATCGACCCGTTGAACCTGTTCCAACTGACATTGAAAGTGGTGAGATTTGGAAATTGTGTGAAATCCAAATTTTCTATTGTGCCATTAAGTTTTGCTTCAGACAAGTTGATTTCAGAAACCGGGCCGGGCCGCACGTTGTTGCAACGAATGCCTGTCCATCTGCAGAGGTTCCTGACGTTGTTGAGGGACCAGGAAGTGAGAGAAGGAGATGAAGAAGATGGAGATAAGGTGTTTTTCCATCTGATTAGAGCTTCTGCTTGTGTTCTTGCTGTGATTGATGATGCCTTTAGAGGGAACAGGATTAGCAGAAAAATATGAAGGAAGAAAAGGGAAGATGACTTCTTGGACGTTGGCATTCTTAATTTGATTTGAGGTAATGATGATACCACATTCACTACATGTGCTTATATAACATGTTTCACAAACGAAGAATCAATGGGAAAAGCTACGAAATTTTGACAGAAGTAAATGTGGCTGATGTGATTGAACAACTTGAAAATTTTACCGAGTTCAAAGATGTTTCAAGTGTGGAAATGCTCATTAACTTTGAGAATGTGTTGTGTTTTCTCATTTATGTGCCATATTTTTCTAAATGAAAAGAAAATGACAGGTTATGATTTCATAATGCAAGTTGCAGTAAATTTCTGATATGAGATAACAAGAACATCTATGCAAAAGCCAGATCAACTGTTAGAGGTATTTTTCTTTTTTCAAATTTATATAAAGCTATATAATTTTTTATGTTAAATTATTATTATTATTATTATTTTTTGTAAAGATCCCATTTTGTATTATAAATTATATATTTTGGGCTCTGTTTCTTACCCACTTCTGTACTGAAACTAACAATAGTTCTAGTGGGAACTGACTTTGAATGAAGTTCCCCAAACAAATCTTGAGAAATAAAATGTGGTGGATGTTCTCATGCTTGCTTGACTGAAGAGCTTCTTTCCTATTTATCTGTCGTAAATCACACTAGTAAAGGGCAGAAATGTGGAAAATTCTACATGCGACCAATGAGTGAATATGCCTTGAAGAAATTGCAAAGACTAATATTTTGTGAAAATGATATGGTAGCTTTGTTGTTTATAATGTTGTTTTGGCTTGTGGTCGTTGTAGTTTGTAGTCTAAACACGTTTATATATAATATTCATTATGTTATGACAAAGACTTTGGACTATAGCTTCATTATGACGGACTTTGTAACATAGTTGTGCCAGATTTCATTATATTGTTTATTCTTACTTTATCTATAACTCGTTTAGTTGAATTTAAACTTCATCATTCATACGCTGCTTTTCAATTTAAGATGAGATCTTATATTAATTTCAATAAAACTTCAAAGCTCATAAGTTTTGAGCTATAATGTATAGATACAAAAACCGCAGAATGGAGACGACGGGATTGGATTTTTATTCTAAATTTACTGATGTCAAGTATGTGATCCGAGTTTCCAACACGATAATATCCACAACTTGGATCTCCTGTTTTATCTATATGTTTTATCTTCTCTTTTTCTTTAGATGCATGATACATGTATTTGCATATAATTGAGATTCTGAAGGAAAAGCAACCGTCATATTAAAAAAATTATAAATTTCTCTCTAATAATCTCAGTTAAATAAGTGAAATAAGGAATAAAAAAAGTAAAATTATAACGAGAAAAGAGAAATTCATATCGTTCTTGTCAAAGATTTAGAATGATCCAAAATTTAAAACAAGGGACAATATGGCCCTTATTTGGGCCGCTTTGGGGTAAATCTGCCCAAAGATGAAGCCCAATAATTGCTAATAGCTATTTTTTTAACCAAATCCATCGCTTTACTCTTTACGGCATGATTGGTATGCATGAATGGAATAAGGTAGTAAAAGAATGAACTTTGTAATGGAATGAACAAAGGAATGAAATGACTTTATTATGACATTACTATGATTGATACGCCAAGTAATAAAGTTAGAAATGAAATAAAAATTTTAAAATTATTTCATTAATAATAATAATAATAATAATAATAATAAAGTATATAATTAAAAAAAAATTTATATTAAATATATATTTTAAATTTTTTATTTTGGGTAATTATATATTTCCATATATAAATATATTGTTACAATTTTATATCGAACGTGTTATATATATGACATTTATTATACGTACTATTATATGTGAGTGTGAGAATGAGTTTGTGATATATATATATATACACTATTTCTCTATTCAAACATAGATTATGTATTAATTATTTATTGTATTTAATATATTTCTTTTCATTTAAAAATAAATTTAATATAAATATCAAAATTCGTTCTTCATAAAATATTTGAATTTCTAAAATTTTATAAATAAAATAATATTTTGGACATGTTTTTTTAATATGTAATATATATTTACATATATTTAATATAATTTATTAAATTTTCAACATGATTAATAGTATTTAATTTTTATTTATGAAAATAATAAAATATAATATGCATTTAACAAATATGTGACGATAATATAAAAATAATAATAAATTTTAAACATTGAGAATGACTAATACCATGGGGGATCAAAGGAATGGGTAATCCCATGCTTGTGGGAATGGATATTACCGCTGGAATGAGCATTCCTAATTATGTTTTGGTACCAATCATGGGTTTAGGAATGGACGCGGTAATGTCCATTCCATTCTCACCTCATTCCATCATACCGATCATGCCGTTAGTGCTGGTGTCATTCCTCTCGATCGTTGAGTCAAGCCTTCCGTTAGTTCGATTCGAAAGTTGTAAAAATAAAATCCTGAGGTATTATTTTAAAATTTTATAAGTTCTTTTCAAAATGAAGTTGCTAAATACTTTATATGAGCTTATATATTTCCAAACTGTTGAATATGCTGTGCATATGTATAATTAATTATTGGAGAATTAATATATATATGATTAATTGTTGGAGGATTAATCAATAATTATGCAAAGGCATATCAAAGGTTGTTTGGAAAATGTGCATTGGTTATTGTGTCCCACATTGGAAAAATAACACTAAGCAGACAGCTTTATATATTAAAATGCTATATGTGTTATTAAATTATGGGACCCAAGAGAGGACTAATGGGCTCACTCGCGGTGCGGTGGGCTCGGGCTCGGGCTCGGGCACGGGCACGGGTACGGGCATGGGCGAATGTGCCGTTTGATGGCGCACTTTGCACTTTGTGGGTGGGTTTTCACTCTTGCCGGTGGGGCTGTTTCTTGGGCAAGCAACATAGATCTATGGCCGAGTCCAATGCCTCCAATTTCGTTGTATTGTGACAGCGAAGCTACGCTTACAAAAGCGTATAGTGGTACCTATAATGGTAAGTAGAGACATGCATTTGTGAGACAATTAATACAAGATGGTATCATAACAATTGTCTATGTGAGGTCAAATAAGAATTTGGCTGATCCATTTACTAAGCCTCTGACGAGAGACTTAGTAGCTACAACTACTAGAGATATGGGACTTAAACCACCTGAACCATAAGTGATGGTAACCCTACCTATGATCTAGGTTACCCCTGGTCGTAGGTTCAAAGGGAAAAACAAGTCACAAGTTGGTTAGAGCTATCAAGTGGTCTCATATGTAGTAGAAGATAGCTCAGCGAGTTGCAAAGTGACAAGGTTGAGCTATGCTCTTAACAAAATGTTGCACTACTGCAACAAGTGCTCGAGAAACATTTTGCCTATATGAACAAGAAGTGAAGCCGCTTCTTATAGAGAGTTGTGGTTTACTCTTTTTAAGGTTCATGAAACGGGATATGTCGTATGGCTTTATAAGCGCAAAGCAGTGGAGTGTTTGCTGTATGAGAAAGAAAACATGTGTGTGATAACTCCGATTGCATCACGAAGGAGTTGAGGTTCAATCTACGGACACCGTCAACTTCGATGCAGTTTTGAGATATTTACACTAAGGGAAGGTTCAATGTTCATCACACCTTCCTCTAGGCATGTGATCTTTGACAAAATCTTCAGGGACTTGTCTGGCAAAAGAGTAGTTTTCCAAACAAGTGGGGGATTGTTGAATATGCTGTGCATATGTATAATTAATTGTTGGAGAATTAATATATATATGATTAATTGTTGGAGGATTATTCAATAATTATGCAAAGGCAAATCAAAGGTTGTTTGGAAAATGTGCACCGCCCGCGCGCGAGCACGGGCTCGGGCTCGGGCACGGGACCGGGGCCGGGGATGGGCGAATGAGGCGTTTGATGGCGCACTTTGCACTTCGCACGTGCGCATCGTCGCTAGGAGCTTGGAGCCTCGCCTCCGAGCCCAGAGCCTTACTTTTTGAGCCAGAGCCGGTCTAGTCCAGTCCAAAAGTTCAAACTTTTGAACCAATGTCCAGGTACATCCGAATCTGATTCAAAAGTCAGATCCGTTGAGGGATGTAACAGTCAGGTAGTGGGCAATTATGGCGTTAATTTCAGGTCATTAACACCTGAATTTGACCATTTCAAATTCCCACTTTATGGCTGCCAAACATCTGAAACCTTTAAATATACCTCATTCCCTCACCTGAAAAATACAACAAAACTCACCCGAATTCTGGCAAATTGCTATTGTCTGAATTCATACTTTACTAGCTTGACATATATCCTAAAAGTAAATCGTCTGCAACCTTTAGCAAACTCAGAGAGTAGGGGCAATTAACACTTTAAGGACAGGGACTACCCGTGTCATTCTGATCCCATTTCTCCCATTTTCTCAACACAAACATAAGCAGTTCAAAGGAACTTATAAGCTCAGCCAAATACCTAATTATGATATGATATTTTGGGATCGAATTATTTAGGTGTAAATTTTTTTTCAATGTATTCCTAGGAGCTCGAATATAAGATTTCTGTTTAAGCTAATATAATAGTAAATTACTAAGCTAGACCACTTGGTTCTTTTCAAATTTCTTGAATCGAATACTACGTTTATTTTATGATTTTAGGGTAGACTTATTGGAATTTAGTATTGGTTACTCCTTGAAGAACCCAATGGGCTCATTTTACATAAACCTCAAAACTACAAATTAACGGTTGTGATCATTAAAATATAGCCCAAAGAAAATAAATATCAAAATAGGTTACGATTACAGCATAGGGCTGTCGGTGGATTCAGACCCGACTTGAAAATTCCGAATCCAAGTTCGATAAGCATATCCACTAGTTGAATCCGTATTTGGCAATATTGAATTCAACTGGTATAGGATCAGATCTGGTCTGGTTAAAGATCCAATTGAAAGCCTAATAAATTCTTACCATGTTAATATAGGCCTAATATTATGCTAATCACATAAGATCTAAATTGGCGTTGGATATGGAAATTGGCTATGTTTTAAAACCCGGACCGGAGGTCGAACCGGATGCCTTACTGGTTACTGGTTTTACTGGTTCGACCGGTCGGACCACCGGTCGAACCGGTATGACGTCATAAATACGTAATAATTATATATAATTATTTAAATATATATATAATATAAATATTAATTAATTATAATATAATAAACTAAAGAACATACAAAAATATATACAAGTTAACTACTTTCAATCACCCAGGGCCTTTAAAATAAGAAATAACATGTGAAATAAGAATAAAAACACAATTTGATAACTAAATCCAACATTAGAGTCGAATCAAAAGATCAAATCCATCAACAAACATAACTAGGTACAACAGGATAAACATAACTAGGTCCAACATAATTCAGTTAACAAGTGTTTAATCTAACCAAATACAAATATAACCAAATACAGACAATCAAACTTCATTTTTAAAAGGGTTGGGCAACAGCGGAAAGGGTGAAAACTGAAATCACGAAATAGAAAGTTGGCTTTCTAGGGTTGTCTGAAGTGAAATTGCTCAGATTTGTGAAGAAACGTTGTAACAACTCTTTGAAAAACGTGTTATAATCTTCTTTTTTTTTTTTTTTTTTTTTTTTTAATCCGGTCCACCGGGTCACAAATCGGTCCGGTCCGGGTCTATGCCCGGTTAGAAACGGTCAGCACTGGTCCAGGTGAGGACTGGTTTTGGTGGGCTGTTCGGACCGGCCAGGCCTCCGGTCACCGGTCGGACCGACCGGTCCGGTCCGGGTTTTAAAACATAGGAAATTGGAATAACAACCTGCCAACAAAGGTGAAATGCTTCCTTTGGCAGCTCCAACGCAACTGTCTAATGTGTATCGGATGTGGTGGTGAATCTCGTCAAGCATGCGGAGACGTCAAACCATCCACTCGGGCTTTTCATCGATTATTATAGAAACCTACTAAGGAAACCTTGGAAATGTACTTTCAAGCATGTAAAGAAATCAGAAAATGCTCTTAGGTATGCTTTGGTTAAATTGAGACAGGATATGGGTGAAAGAGTTCAAGGTATAGAACAACCGTTTGGAAGTGTCTGATGAAGGGTTTGATGATATGTCGGCAACTAGTTTCTAGCTCACATCAATTGCTAAAAGAAAATCAAATTAATTTCTTTTAAAAAAGGTAAAATGAGGGGTTAATTAATTACCAGGATGAAATATATATTTATAATAATTAATTTGTGGGAATCTAATATGAGGGATCAAAATGTTCGGTGATTTAGTGGAAAGTTTTAGTCTTAAATTCAATTTGATTGAACACAAATCAATCATATAGTAAGCATAAATATGCTAATCACATAAGAGGCGCTTTTACCTTATTACATTGATTCAATCTAATTAGATTAAATTAACATGATTTGAATTAAATTATACATATTAAATATAGAGTTAAGTTGGAAAAAAAAATGGAGATTTTATATGATATAAAATATAGTAATCCAAAAAATATTTAAAAATTGTCTTTTCTTAAAAAATACATGTTTGTTTATAAATAGGAGGGCAAATCACATCTGAGTACCTTTAGGTTTGGTCTAATTACAATATAGTTCCTATTTTTTTAATTATTATCATATAGTTCTTGAGGTATGATTTCAAACTGAGATCCCTAAATTTTGTCAAATAACCTGTTCGATGTCTTTGTGCCTTAACAACATATTCTTAAATCGGAATGACGTTGGGTGTGTCTGTAGCTGATCCTCATATGTAATAAGCATCGGACAAATGTTAGACGTTCCCCCTTACTAAGTGTTTAATCTTTGTAACTGGATACTCCTCCGCCCATCGTTCCGTGATAAACATTCTATCCAACCGCTGTCTTAAATTGGCCCTTCTCCAAGCGAAGATTGTTCCTTCGAAGCTCGGTTCTTATATTTCTGAGGACCTTGTCACTGGGCGAACTGAAATATTTAGTGAGAATTTGCTAATCCTTTATGGTTTTTGTTGAAACTGTTTGTTAAAAGATGTTATTAAATTAATAGAATTCTTTCACTGAGTTTTGAAGTTGTAATTATTCGATTAGGTTTCAAGATTATGCTTTGTATTAGTTATTTTAACAACAAAAAAGTAAGTTTAACGAATGAAACACAGACAACTGCAGAACTGCTGCCAAAACTAAATGCTCTTCTTCTGCTTGTTCTATATTGGCGGGATAGTTTTTACAAGCTCATTAGATCACTACATCGTTGAAATACAGTATATCAGTTTGAGTTTAGGATGCGTGTGCACTTCAATATATGTTCAAATAACCAAAATCTACATAATATTTTTTTTACTATGCATGTCTGGGAAATTCATTATGGCTAAGCTGCTTTAAATGTCTAACATCTTTAAGAAAATTGCAATAGTACCAACTACAAGTACATACTAGTAAAACCACAGACCTAGAATTATTCCAATTAACATCCCACATCCATACCCCATAAGAACTACTTGCCACGTCATTCCACGTAGAATACTATCCTCATCAACTTCTTCTGGGGCTAAGGTTGAAAACACTTGCTGCTGTTTGTCATCTTTACACTTTTTTGTCAATGGAAATCCGCACAGTTTTGGGTTTCCCATATATGAACTGTTCTCAAAAGTAAGAAACTGATGAGATTGAGGGATTGATCCAACAAGGTTGTTTTTTGACAGGTTCAGAACCGAAAGAAATGTCAGCCTTGTGGTTTCCTCTGGAATTTTCCCGACTAAGTTGTTTGAAGACAGGTCTAATGATTCCAGTGCAGTTAAGTATCCTAGAGATGAAGGGATATCACCAGTGAGCCTATTATGAGAAAAATTCAGGTACTTCAGAGAATTTAACCTTCCCAGGGAAAATGGAATATCCCCTTGAAACTTGTTGCTGGATAGATCAATGGTTGTAAAGGTTTTCAGGAATCTCACCAACTCATACGTCTTGTTTTTGAAATTGACCTTTATTGGCTCCCAGTAAGTTAAATCCACATGACTTCCTCCTGTTTCACTTTCGTTCACATTGATCATGCCTTTGAAATTCCTTAGGTATTCCTTCGGCAAAAATCCGGTAAACTTGTTGCAAGAGATGTCAAAAATTTGTAAGTTAGGAAAGGGAAGCTTGACATTTGAAGGGGGTATAGAACCATACAATCTGTTGGACCTCAACACAAGAACGCGAAGATCTGGAAGAGTTTCCACCCAAAAGGGAAAAGAGTCTCGTATGTTGTTGCTTCCAAGATCCAAAACCTCCAGTCCTTGACAGTGTACCAAGGATTGAGGCAATGGTCCTTCCAAATGATTGCCATTTAAGTTAATAGACTGCAGAGCGCACCCTTTTGTAAAATTTCCTGGAATCGGCCCTTGAATGTTGTTTTCCTTTAAGTGCAAGACCGTCAAGTTTTTGCTCAAGTTTGCTAAGCATTGCGGAATCGATCCTTCCAAGCTGTTATTTGACAGCAAAAGATAGTTAAGGTGACTCAAGCTGCAGATGGATGACGGGATCTCCCCAGTCAATTTGTTGGAGAAGAGATTTAAGACTGTTAGATTTCTCAGGTTCCCGATTGTTGAAGGTATACCACCTAAAAACCGATTATTTGAAAGGTGTAGTCGCAATAAACCTTGCAGGTTTGTAATTGCAGGGGGTATGGAGCCTGAAAATGTATTGTTAAACAAAAACAGGTTCTGGAGATTTGTCAGTAAGCTTATTCCAGACAGGGGTTCACCTATGAAATGATTATTTTGAAGGTACAATAAAGTTAGTTTGGTCCAGTTGGTGATAAAATGAGGCCCAATATCACCGGAAAGGTTGTTGTAAGATAATTCCAGTTTAGACAAGTTGGTCAAGTTTGAAAGGGACAAAGGCAAAGGTCCGGTAAGAGAATTATCAGATAAAGCTAAGTATGTAAGATTAGTACAAAAACCAAGCTCAGAGGGAATTGTGGAATTTAAACTGTTGTAACTAAGATCCAAGTGCTGAAGATTCTTGAGTTGTCCTAAGGAACGGGGAATATTCCCTTCGAATGAATTGTAAAACATGTCAAGAGCCTGTAAATTAGGAATTAGGCTGAACGTATCGGGAATTTGTCCCGAGAAAGAGTTGGTTGATAAACTTAATTCTTTCAACTTTGCTAGCTTGGTGAGGTTTGCTGACAAGGGGCCATGAAACAAATTGTAACTGAGATCGAGATGCTCAAGATTGACAAGATTGCTGAATAAAGTTTCTGGAATTTGGCCTGAAAGTTGGTTTCCTGACAAATCAAGAAATGTAAGGTTCAGACAAAGAGTTACAAAAGGTGGAAAGCTTAAATTGAGTTCATTGTACTGAAAGCTGAGGTGTGTCAACAAAGGGAAGCTTGGAAATCTAAACCAATCAGGAGTCTCCAAGTAATTATCGCCGAAATCAAGGTACTCTACCTTTTGAAAATTGCCAATTTGATGAGGAATGCTTCCTCTGAGGTAGTTGTTGTAGAAACTAATGTATCGAATCTCTGTCAGACTGCCAATGTCTGTTGGGATAGTACCATCCAACAGATTGTTGCTCATGTCCAAGAAATTTAGCCTCGAGAGAGTGCCGATGCTGGCCGGTATCGACCCGTTGAACCTGTTCCAACTGACATTGAAAGTGGTGAGATTTGGAAATTGTGTGAAATCCAAATTTTCTATTGTGCCATTAAGTTTTGCTTCAGACAAGTTGATTTCAGAAACCGGGCCGGGCTGCACGTTGTTGCAACGAATGCCTGTCCATCTGCAGAGGTTCCTGACGTTGTTGAGGGACCATGAAGTGAGAGAAGGAGATGAAGCAGATGGAGTTAAGGTGTTTTTCCATCTGATCAGAGCTTCTGCTTGTGTTCTTGCCGTGATTGATGATGCCTTCAAAGGGAAAAGGACTAGCAGAAAAATATGAAGAAAGAACAAGGAAGATGACTTCTGGGATGTTGGCATTCTTAATTTGATTGAGGTAATGATCATACCACATTCACTACATGTGCTTATATAACATGTTTCATAAATGAAGAATCAAAGGGAAAAAGTGATGAAATTTGACAGAACTAAAGGTGGTTGATGTGATTGAACATGAAGTTGAAACTTTTACCGAGTTCAAAGATGTTTCAAGTGTGGACATACTCATCAACTTTGAGAATGTTTTGTGTTTTCTCCTTTATGTACCATATTTTCTAAATGAAAAGAGAATGACGGGTCATGCTTTCATAATGCAAGTTGCAGGAAATTTCTGATATGAGATGACAAGAATATTTATGCAAAAGCCAGAGCAGCCATTAGATGTAATTTTCCTTTTTCCAAATTTATATAAAACTATATAACTTTTTATGTTAAATTTATTATTGGTATTTTTTTGTAAGGATCCCATTTTGTATTATAAATTATACTTTGGGGTTTGCTTCTTACCTACCTCTGTGCTGAAACAAACAATAGTTATAGTGGATGTTCTCATGCTTGCTTGACTGAAGAGCTTCATTCCCATTTATCTATAGTAAATCACACTACTAAAGCGTATAAAGGAAAAATTACAAATTTAGTATACCAACTCGACTAATTCAATATTTTTAGTACATTTTATTTTACGACAATAAAATAGAACAGTATCTTCAAAACCAAGTTAACAGTACAAGTAAATAACCTGCTCAGCAGTGCATAACCGTAACAAAAATCAATTCATTGCATGTTGTAAATCAGTTTGTAAATTATATACGTACCAAATCAGTCCTTAACCATAAGTAATATTAAACATTGAACAAGCTTTGTAGCAATGATCAAAAGCTTCCTTACATGCATAAGTGAAGAAGCTACATAACAATGACCAAAAGATTTACATTTTCCTTGTTCTCACTGACAAAAATCATCATCAAAATAGTACCAAGACATTATTTCCGGCATCTAGATATTGTCCTTCTTCCTACATAGTTACAAAACATAGATTCACTTCATTACAATCCAAAACCTAACTAGTACTACCAATTGCTGCTTCATGATCTTGCATGTAATACTTGTTTCTTGGTGCTTTAAATGCCCTCTTCCTTGCTGGCATAAAAACAATGTACAATTACTTAAGTATGAAAAAAACCATGTTAGAATTTGTGTATCTTACGGTCATTTTAGCTGGTGGATCATCTTGATCTTTGTTGTCAGCTTATTCCACCCAATCTTGGATCATTTTCACAACCTGTTCATCCCCATATACATCCTCTAAGTCCTTCCTTGATTTGCAGTCTTTCTTGTTGTGACTCTTGTCCCCACAAAATTTACATGTTATTTTGTAGCTCTGTCTCTTCATCCTCGGACTTAAAAGATAAGCGCTTAAAATCAACCTTCTTTATCATTGATTTTGATGTGTTCAGAAGATTGCACTACCCTAGGGGCTTCGAACTATGAGTATTAGAATATTTGCCAAAATAACGATTAAAGGAAGATAAACCTACAAAACGATGATTAACAAAGGAAAGGACTTGTAAAATAGAGATTAATGTATGCGAAAATAATAATAATGTTAATAGCAATAAGCAAGAGTAATTAATCAGATAAAATAAATAATAAGAGAGATTAAGCTTATTGTTCCCAAGGTAAATTTCTGAAAACCAACAGATTTCTGTGAATATTGAGAGAGTAGAGAGAAAGAAAGTGTTTTTTTATTCGTAAGGTAATTTCTATGACTTGCAATTTCTACTTTTCTATTTAAAAATATTCCTAGGGTTTTCTAGGTTGGGACTCTTCCAGGTTGGACTTTTCTTATTTTTAAGGAGTTATTGAGGGAAAGTGGGATAGAAGAGATAAATTTTCTCTCCCTATCCGTTACATTGGATAAAAGTTTAGAATTTAATTAATACAAACCTGGGGAAATTTCCTCTAACATGCTAGAACTAATCTGACCCAAATCCAAGGATTAAGACTTGGTAAAAAATCTAGATTTAAATAAATACAACGTTGGGAAATTCCCTCTAACGTGCTAGAACTAATCTGACCCAAATCGAAGGATTAAGACTTAGTAAAAAACCTAGATCTTCTGCATCTTTAAGTAGGAAATCACTTAGGTTGCGTTCCTCCCCGAAATGCAATCCTCCTTGAAATGCTTGATGTTCGAGATGTTGGCTGGGTTAGCCTTTACTTTGGGTTTGGGCATATGGGTCGGCTCATTCCTCTCTGGATCGTCTTCTTACTCGTGTTTGATGGATTTGTCCGCAAAATCGACTGGGGCCCAAAAGATAGTGAAAATAGAATGCATGAGACTTTAAGAAATTTTTAACAAATCTTAGATTTTGTACTTACCATATTCATAGCCATTATTTCCAAGTCTTAGGGGCCTGAGCAACAAATATACACAGTTTTCGTTCTTGCCTCCGGTTGCCATTGCTGCGACGAAGTTTTTTTTGACAATGTGGGAATGATTTCTCTGACAGATATCAATGGCTATGGAGATGGAGAGGAAGGGTTTTGAGTTTTCTTTCAGTTGTGGAGTGAGCTTCGTATTGCATACACTTTTAAATTAAGATTAATGTTTGAAACCGTTTTAATTTTTACACTTCAGACATGATTTAAGTTTCAATTAATTTATTTACATGTGTCCTAATATTCGTTAGGATTTCCGTTAGTTTTCTAAGGTTTGAACCTAAATGTATCGAAAAATTAAATAGACAGGGTCATTTAAAAAATATGAGACCAAAAAAAAAAAAAAAAAAATCTTTGAACTTAAACCTACTTGATAAAAAATACAAATTCTTTTAAATGAAAAGAAAATGACCGGTCAAGCTTTCACATATCTTTAAGCTTTAATCTACACTAGCGATCGGGGCACATTCGTTGCATGTGCAACGTAATATTAGTGATAACGGGCCCTTTACTTTAAGCTTTATTATGGAACTTTGGGAAATTTTAGGCCATATATAACTTGTATCCTTAAGTTGACTTAGAAAGTTTCACAGACCTGACTTTGACTGAAGTTGCCCTATTTAAATCTTGAGAAACATGTTTTTGGACTTCCTCACACCTTTATTTACTTCATGGGGACACGGGAATTCTTGAATATGGTTTGTGGACATAATTGAGAGAACAAAGAGAGGGAGCCAAATTCCATCACACTCAATTAAATTTAAATATCACACGCGCATTCAACGTTACATGATGGACGAGAAAGAGTGGAGTTGATGTGTAAGGAGTAAACTTTAAAGTGTGAGAAAGGGCGAAATTCCTTTGCCTTCTCTTTTCCCTTCCAAATTCCTTGAACCAAACGGGGGTTTGATTTTCCAATTTTAGTTGAGATTTATAAACGCGTCGGATTCTGATTGGATCTGAAAAATCCAAATCCAAATTGGATAAGTATGTTTAATAACCAAATTCGGGATTCGGGCTGGATCAGGAGATTCCGAATCCGGATCCTATAAGATTCGAATTCATTGTTTTTGAATCCATACATAATCGGGTCGGATCAGATCCAATAAAAGATCCAACTCGATTAGTAATAAAATTCATTTTTCTAAAAAACAAATTTGATATAAAAAAAGGGGCAATTTTGAAAAACTCCCTAAGGGTTGAAAAATTTTTAATTTGCTTTCAGGTCCAAAAAAATTTTAGTTCACTCCCCAATTGAGATGCATAATTTGAGTTTGCTCCCAAATTTTGGGGGCAGATACCACATGTGGTGAAAAATATACATCATATAACGATTTAGGTACACCCTAATTGAGATGCATAATTTGAGTTTACTCCCCAATTTTGAGGGCAGATACCACATATGGCGAAAAATATACACCATATGACGGTTTAGGTATACGATTCTGGAGTTTAATTATGCATATGGTGTATATTTTTCGCCATATGTGGTATCTGCCCCCAAAATTTGGGAGCAAACTCAAATTATGCATTTCAATTGGGGAGTGAACTAAAATTTTTTTGGACCTGGGAGCAAACTAAAAATTGACTCCACAAATGGGGACTTTTCCATAATTCCCCGAAAAAAAATTGTAATTTCATAATATTTAATAAATAATTGTTGTTTAATGGATATTTGATAGTTTTGTTTATATTTATTTAAAATAGGTCAATTTAAACTTATTAATAAAAGAAAATATATACTTTAGAGTAAAAAATTTAAATTTTATTATTTTTTAAAGTAATAAATATGTGGAAATTTTAATTTCAATCATTTTACTTAATATTATGTACTAATAAATAATTTTTTTAATTAAATATTATATGTAATATCGGATTCGGATTCTTAACGGATTCCTTAAATCCATATTCGCTCCATTTATTTCGGATAACGAATATTTATAATCGGATATGATCCATTGGACATTTTTATCGGACGAATATGTTAAAATTTGGATCGAATCCGGATTCGAACTAAAATCCGACCCATTGACAGCCCTATCCAGATTCATTAAAATTAGACCCACACGAAATCGGGTCGATTCGTATTAGATTAAAGATCCAATAAAAAGCCCAATAAATTCTAACTTCCAACTACCTATGATGTCACACTTTCTTTATGCTTCTTTAAAGTATTATATTTATACAGGCCCAGTATTTGCCTTTTACGGCTCATAATATAGGCCCAATATTTGCCTTATACGGCCCATAAAACCAAATCACCCATTTACCGTTGCCGAGAATATAAAAATAAATAAAGAAAAGGGTAAAAACAAATACGGTAGCACAGAAGCAGACATATATATATATAAGAAGAAAACAGAGATTCATTTTTCGCGCACAACGCACACACAATGGACTCCACGTCCGAAGAAGGGAAGCTCTTCATCGGTGGAATAGGCTGGGACACGACGGAGGACCGCCTGAAAGATCATTTCCGCCGCTACGGCGACGTCGCCCACGCCATTATCATGCGAGACAGGATCACCGCCCAACCTCGGGGCTTCGGCTTCGTCGTCTTCGCCGATCCGTCTGCTATTCCCTCCGTTCTTCAGCAAACGCACACCATTGACGGCCGTACCGTAATTATCTCTCTATATATGCGTTTAATCTCGTTGCGTTTTAGTTAATTTTAATCGAATGAAATGATGCGCGTGTTTTTTTGGTTTTCTTAGGTGCAGTTCACCTGACCCCTGTGTTAGTTTCAATTTGTAGAAAAAACACTAAATTATAAAAATTAGTTAAAAAAACTCTGCGTTATTTTAAATTTGTCACATTGCCCCTCGAACTCATTTGGTCAAATATAAAATGTGATAACCCTAAAATACTCTTACTTTATATATTAAAATAATATTAAAAATATAAATATTTAATGTATTAAGAATAAAAATATTATAACTATATTATTTTTTAAAATATACATATTCAATATATGCATATTATATTAAAAAAATAAAAAATATATAAATATTAAAAATCTTTTTTAATAATTTTAGATATATATATTAAAATATAGATATAAATGAATAATTATTTTTTAAAATATTTTTAATAAATAAAAATATACATCGATATTATTTATATATTTTCATTAAAAAATATATTATTTATATATATATATATATATATACACACACACACACACACAATATTACTTATACATATATATACTAAATAAATATATACAATATACATAATACAATATATAATATTTTATATTTATATATTATATTTTATGTTTATAATGTATTTCTATTATTTAAAAATATTATTAATAAATAAAAATATACATTGATATTATTTATATATTTTTATTAAAAAATATATTATTTATTACTTATACATATATATACTTAATAAATATATACATAATACAATATACAATATTTTATATTTATATATTATATTATATGTGTATAATGTATTTCTAATATTTAAAAATATTATTAATAAATAAAAATATACATAGATAATTATTTATATATTTTCATTAAAAAATATATTATTTGTATATATATATGTATATAAAATATTTAATCCAAGGCAGAATTACATTAGCACTCAATTATGTATGTTAGATATATGTTGGTGTGTACGAGTAAAAACTTTCTTTAGCAATATTGGACGGACGAGTTTAGTGTTCTTGTAATCATTCTCAATATTACTATATAACTCCGCAGTATTTGTCAATTTGATTACCTTCCATTACAGCACTTGTTATTTGATCAATGTTGACACTAATAGCTAGCATATCCGATTCCGGATTAATACGAGTTTTTTGTCGTAGCTAATTCTGATAAGTTTCCATTTTTAGTTTCATGCACTTATAATAACAATTTTGTTTTCTTAAATCCACATCGATTTCTAATTATAACCTCTAATTTACTCAGGTTGAAGCTAAAAAAGCCATGTCAAATAGAACAACAGCACAGTCTAAGATCCGGCAGCACTAGCACTGGTGGTAATTTTGGAGGACCTAAGAATCTCAAAACCAAGAAGATATTCGTGGGAGGATTGCCTTCCACCTTAACCAAAGATGAATTCAAAGAACATTTCCAAGATTATGGCACCATATCCGATGTAGTTAGAACTTTTTGTTAAAAGATGTAATTAAGTTAATAGAAATGTCTTTCACTGAGTTTTGAAGTTGTAATTGTTCAATTAGGTTTCGGGGATTATGCTTTGTATTAGGTTATTTTAACAGCAAAAAAGTAAGTTCAACGAATGAAGCACAGACAACTGCTGCCGAAACTAAATGTAATTCTTCTGCTTATTTTATAGGGAAAATTACATCTAACTACCTTGTTAGATAGGGTAATTACAACGTAATCCATTTTTATTCAAAAATTACAATTTAGTCCCCAAATGTTATGAAACGTTTGTCATCCCTCTATTCCGTTAAAGTTCCGTTAGGGTTGGATCTATCCTTCTATTAATTTTATGAATAAAATAACAAATTCATCCTAGTAATATACACATTCTAACAAAACGATCCTTAGGTATTATGCATATAAGTATATAACAATGTAGTCCTTGAGAATAGAGCCAAACTTAACGGAACCCTAACGGAATAGAGGGATCGCAAACGGTCCATAACATTTAGGGACTAAATTGTAATTTTCGAATAAAGATGGACTGTATTATAATTTTCGGATAAAGATGGACTGTATTGTAATTACCCTATCTAGCAGGTAGTCAAATGTGATTTTCCCTATTTTATATTGGCGCGGGATAATTTTCACAAGCTCATTAGATCACTACATCGTTGAAATCCGGTATATCAGTTTTGAGTTCAGTATGTGTGATCGCTTCAATATATGTTCAAATAGCCAAAATCTGCATAATAATAATAATAATGATTATTATTATTATTTTTAATTTAATTTAATTTATTTATTTTTTTAAATATGCATGTCTGGGAAATTCATTAAACATGGCAAAGCTGCTTTAAATGTCATCTTTAAGAAAATTGCAATTCTAGCATCTTTAAGAAAATTGCAATAGTACCAACTACAATAGATACTAGTAAAACCACAAACCTAGAATTATTCCAATTAACATCCCACATCCATACCCCATAAGAACTACTTGCCACGTCATTCCACGTAGAATACTATCCTCATCAACTTCTTCTGGGGCTAAGGTTGAAAACACTTGCTGCTGTTTGTCATCTTTACACTTTTTTGTCAATGGAAATCCGCACAGTTTTGGGTTTCCCATATATGAACTGTTCTCAAAAGTAAGAAACTGATGAGATTGAGGGATTGATCCAACAAGGTTGTTATTTGACAGGTTCAGAACCGAAAGAAATGTCAGCCTTGTGGTTTCCTCTGGAATTTTCCCGACTAAGTTGTTTGAAGACAGGTCTAATGATTCCAGTGCAGTTAAGTATCCTAGAGATGAAGGGATATCACCAGTGAGCCTATTATGAGAAAAATTCAGGTACTTCAGAGAATTTAACCTTCCCAGGGAAAATGGAATATCCCCTTGAAACTTGTTGCTGGATAGATCAATGGTTGTAAAGGTTTTCAGGAATCTCACCAACTCATACGTCTTGTTTTTGAAATTGACCTTTATTGGCTCCCAGTAAGTTAAATCCACATGACTTCCTCCTGTTTCACTTTCGTTCACATTGATCATGCCTTTGAAATTCCTTAGGTATTCCTTCGGCAAAAATCCGGTAAACTTGTTGCAAGAGATGTCAAAAATTTGTAAGTTAGGAAAGGGAAGCTTGACATTTGAAGGGGGTATAGAACCATACAATCTGTTGGACCTCAACACAAGAACGCGAAGATCTGGAAGAGTTTCCACCCAAAAGGGAAAAGAGTCTCGTATGTTGTTGCTTCCAAGATCCAAAACCTCCAGTCCTTGACAGTGTACCAAGGATTGAGGCAATGGTCCTTCCAAATGATTGCCATTTAAGTTAATAGACTGCAGAGCGCACCCTTTTGTAAAATTTCCTGGAATCGGCCCTTGAATGTTGTTTTCCTTTAAGTGCAAGACCGTCAAGTTTTTGCTCAAGTTTGCTAAGCATTGCGGAATCGATCCTTCCAAGCTGTTATTTGACAGCAAAAGATAGTTAAGGTGACTCAAGCTGCAGATGGATGACGGGATCTCCCCAGTCAATTTGTTGGAGAAGAGATTTAAGACTGTTAGATTTCTCAGGTTCCCGATTGTTGAAGGTATACCACCTAAAAACCGATTATTTGAAAGGTGTAGTCGCAATAAACCTTGCAGGTTTGTAATTGCAGGGGGTATGGAGCCTGAAAATGTATTGTTAAACAAAAACAGGTTCTGGAGATTTGTCAGTAAGCTTATTCCAGACAGGGGTTCACCTATGAAATGATTATTTTGAAGGTACAATAAAGTTAGTTTGGTCCAGTTGGTGATAAAATGAGGCCCAATATCACCGGAAAGGTTGTTGTAAGATAATTCCAGTTTAGACAAGTTGGTCAAGTTTGAAAGGGACAAAGGCAAAGGTCCGGTAAGAGAATTATCAGATAAAGCTAAGTATGTAAGATTAGTACAAAAACCAAGCTCAGAGGGAATTGTGGAATTTAAACTGTTGTAACTAAGATCCAAGTGCTGAAGATTCTTGAGTTGTCCTAAGGAACGGGGAATATTCCCTTCGAATGAATTGTAAAACATGTCAAGAGCCTGTAAATTAGGAATTAGGCTGAACGTATCGGGAATTTGTCCCGAGAAAGAGTTGGTTGATAAACTTAATTCTTTCAACTTTGCTAGCTTGGTGAGGTTTGCTGACAAGGGGCCATGAAACAAATTGTAACTGAGATCGAGATGCTCAAGATTGACAAGATTGCTGAATAAAGTTTCTGGAATTTGGCCTGAAAGTTGGTTTCCTGACAAATCAAGAAATGTAAGGTTCAGACAAAGAGTTACAAAAGGTGGAAAGCTTAAATTGAGTTCATTGTACTGAAAGCTGAGGTGTGTCAACAAAGGGAAGCTTGGAAATCTAAACCAATCAGGAGTCTCCAAGTAATTATCGCCGAAATCAAGGTACTCTACCTTTTGAAAATTGCCAATTTGATGAGGAATGCTTCCTCTGAGGTAGTTGTTGTAGAAACTAATGTATCGAATCTCTGTCAGACTGCCAATGTCTGTTGGGATAGTACCATCCAACAGATTGTTGCTCATGTCCAAGAAATTTAGCCTCGAGAGAGTGCCGATGCTGGTCGGTATCGACCCGTTGAACCTGTTCCAACTGACATTGAAAGTGGTGAGATTTGGAAATTGTGTGAAATCCAAATTTTCTATTGTGCCATTAAGTTTTGCTTCAGACAAGTTGATTTCAGAAACCGGGCCGGGCTGCACGTTGTTGCAACGAATGCCTGTCCATCTGCAGAGGTTCCTGACGTTGTTGAGGGACCATGAAGTGAGAGAAGGAGATGAAGCAGATGGAGTTAAGGTGTTTTTCCATCTGATCAGAGCTTCTGCTTGTGTTCTTGCCGTGATTGATGATGCCTTCAAAGGGAAAAGGACTAGCAGAAAAATATGAAGAAAGAACAAGGAAGATGACTTCTGGGATGTTGGCATTCTTAATTTGATTGAGGTAATGATTATACCACATTCACTACATGTGCTTATATAACATGTTTCATAAATGAAGAATCAAAGGGAAAAAGTGATGAAATTTGACAGAACTAAAGGTGGTTGATGTGATTGAACATGAAGTTGAAACTTTTACCGAGTTCAAAGATGTTTCAAGTGTGGACATACTCATCAACTTTGAGAATGTTTTGTGTTTTCTCCTTTATGTACCATATTTTCTAAATGAAAAGAGAATGACGGGTCATGCTTTCATAATGCAAGTTGCAGGAAATTTCTGATATGAGATGACAAGAATATTTATGCAAAAGCCAGAGCAGCCATTAGATGTAATTTTCCTTTTTCCAAATTTATATAAAACTATATAACTTTTTATGTTAAATTTATTATTGGTATTTTTTTGTAAGGATCCCATTTTGTATTATAAATTATACTTTGGGGTTTGCTTCTTACCTACCTCTGTGCTGAAACAAACAATAGTTATAGTGGATGTTCTCATGCTTGCTTGACTGAAGAGCTTCATTCCCATTTATCTATAGTAAATCACACTACTAAAGCGTATAAAGGAAAAATTACAAATTTAGTATACCAACTCGACTAATTCAATATTTTTAGTACATTTTATTTTACGACAATAAAATAGAACAGTATCTTCAAAACCAAGTTAACAGTACAAGTAAATAACCTGCTCAGCAGTGCATAACCGTAACAAAAATCAATTCATTGCATGTTGTAAATCAGTTTGTAAATTATATACGTACCAAATCAGTCCTTAACCATAAGTAATATTAAACATTGAACAAGCTTTGTAGCAATGATCAAAAGCTTCCTTACATGCATAAGTGAAGAAGCTACATAACAATGACCAAAAGATTTACATTTTCCTTGTTCTCACTGACAAAAATCATCATCAAAATAGTACCAAGACATTATTTCCGGCATCTAGATATTGTCCTTCTTCCTACATAGTTACAAAACATAGATTCACTTCATTACAATCCAAAACCTAACTAGTACTACCAATTGCTGCTTCATGATCTTGCATGTAATACTTGTTTCTTGGTGCTTTAAATGCCCTCTTCCTTGCTGGCATAAAAACAATGTACAATTACTTAAGTATGAAAAAAACCATGTTAGAATTTGTGTATCTTACGGTCATTTTAGCTGGTGGATCATCTTGATCTTTGTTGTCAGCTTATTCCACCCAATCTTGGATCATTTTCACAACCTGTTCATCCCCATATACATCCTCTAAGTCCTTCCTTGATTTGCAGTCTTTCTTGTTGTGACTCTTGTCCCCACAAAATTTACATGTTATTTTGTAGCTCTGTCTCTTCATCCTCGGACTTAAAAGATAAGCGCTTAAAATCAACCTTCTTTATCATTGATTTTGATGTGTTCAGAAGATTGCACTACCCTAGGGGCTTCGAACTATGAGTATTAGAATATTTGCCAAAATAGCGATTAAAGGAAGATAAACCTACAAAACGATGATTAACAAAGGAAAGGACTTGTAAAATAGAGATTAATGTATGCGAAAATAATAATAATGTTAATAGCAATAAGCAAGAGTAATTAATCAGATAAAATAAATAATAAGAGAGATTAAGCTTATTGTTCCCAAGGTAAATTTCTGAAAACCAACAGATTTCTGTGAATATTGAGAGAGTAGAGAGAAAGAAAGTGTTTTTTTATTCGTAAGGTAATTTCTATGACTTGCAATTTCTACTTTTCTATTTAAAAATATTCCTACGGTTTTCTAGGTTGGGACTCTTCGAGGTTGGACTTTTCTTATTTTTAAGGAGTTATTGAGGGAAAGTGGGATAGAAGAGATAAATTTTCTCTCCCTATCCGTTACATTGGATAAAAGTTTAGAATTTAATTAATACAAACCTGGGGAAATTTCCTCTAACGTGCTAGAACTAATCTGACCCAAATCCAAGGATTAAGACTTGGTAAAAAATCCAGATTTAAATAAATACAACGTTGGGAAATTCCCTCTAACGTGCTAGAACTAATCTGACCCAAATCGAAGGATTAAGACTTAGTAAAAAACCTAGATCTTCTGCATCTTTAAGTAGGAAATCACTTAGGTTGCGTTCCTCCCCGAAATGCAATCTTCCTTGAAATGCTTGATGTTCGAGATGTTGGCTGGGTTAGCCTTTACTTTGGGTTTGGGCATATGGGTCGGCTCATTCCTCTCTGGATCGTCTTCTTACTCGTGTTTGATGGATTTGTCCGCAAAATCGACTGGGGCCCAAAAGATAGTGAAAATAGAATGCATGAGACTTTAAGAAATTTTTAACAAATCTTAGATTTTGTACTTACCATATTCATAGCCATTATTTCCAAGTCTTAGGGGCCTGAGCAACAAATATACACAGTTTTCGTTCTTGCCTCCGGTTGCCATTGCTGCGACGAAGTTTTTTTTGACAATGTGGGAATGATTTCTCTGACAGATATCAATGGCTATGGAGATGGAGAGGAAGGGTTTTGAGTTTTCTTTCAGTTGTGGAGTGAGCTTCGTATTGCATACACTTTTAAATTAAGATTAATGTTTGAAACCGTTTTAATTTTTACACTTCAGACATGATTTAAGTTTCAATTAATTTATTTACATGTGTCCTAATATTCGTTAGGATTTCCGTTAGTTTTCTAAGGTTTGAACCTAAATGTATCGAAAAATTAAACAGACAGGGTCATTTAAAAAATATGAGACCCAAAAAAAAAAAAAAAAAAAATCTTTGAACTTAAACCTACTTGATAAAAAATACAAATTCTTTTAAATGAAAAGAAAATGACCGGTCAAGCTTTCACATATCTTTAAGCTTTAATCTACACTAGCGATCGGGGCACATTCGTTGCATGTGCAACGTAATATTAGTGATAACGGGCCCTTTACTTTAAGCTTTATTATGGAACTTTGGGAAATTTTAGGCCATATATAACTTGTATCCTTAAGTTGACTTAGAAAGTTTCACAGACCTGACTTTGACTGAAGTTGCCCTATTTAAATCTTGAGAAACATGTTTTTGGACTTCCTCACACCTTTATTTACTTCATGGGGACACGGGAATTCTTGAATATGGTTTGTGGACATAATTGAGAGAACAAAGAGAGGGAGCCAAATTCCATCACACTCAATTAAATTTAAATATCACACGCGCATTCAACGTTACATGATGGACGAGAAAGAGTGGAGTTGATGTGTAAGGAGTAAACTTTAAAGTGTGAGAAAGGGCGAAATTCCTTTGCCTTCTCTTTTCCCTTCCAAATTCCTTGAACCAAACGGGGGTTTGATTTTCCAATTTTAGTTGAGATTTATAAACGCGTCGGATTCTGATTGGATCTGAAAAATCCAAATCCAAATTGGATAAGTATGTTTAATAACCAAATTCGGGATTCGGGCTGGATCAGGAGATTCCGAATCCGGATCCTATAAGATTCGAATTCATTGTTTTTGAATCCATACATAATCGGGTCGGATCAGATCCAATAAAAGATCCAACTCGATTAGTAATAAAATTCATTTTTCTAAAAAACAAATTTGATATAAAAAAAGGGGCAATTTTGAAAAACTCCCTAAGGGTTGAAAAATTTTTAATTTGCTTTCAGGTCCAAAAAAATTTTAGTTCACTCCCCAATTGAGATGCATAATTTGAGTTTGCTCCCAAATTTTGGGGGCAGATACCACATGTGGTGAAAAATATACATCATATGACGATTTAGGTACACCCTAATTGAGATGCATAATTTGAGTTTGCTCCCCAATTTTGAGGGCAGATACCACATATGGCGAAAAATATACACCATATGACGATTTAGGTATACGATTCTGGAGTTTAATTATGCATATGGTGTATATTTTTCGCCATATGTGGTATCTGCCCCCAAAATTTGGGAGCAAACTCAAATTATGCATTTCAATTGGGGAGTGAACTAAAATTTTTTTGGACCTGGGAGCAAACTAAAAATTGACTCCACAAATGGGGACTTTTCCATAATTCCCCGAAAAAAAATTGTAATTTCATAATATTTAATAAATAATTGTTGTTTAATGGATATTTGATAGTTTTGTTTATATTTATTTAAAATAGGTCAATTTAAACTTATTAATAAAAGAAAATATATACTTTAGAGTAAAAAATTTAAATTTTATTATTTTTTAAAGTAATAAATATGTGGAAATTTTAATTTCAATCATTTTACTTAATATTATGTACTAATAAATAATTTTTTTAATTAAATATTATATGTAATATCGGATTCGGATTCTTAACGGATTCCTTAAATCCATATTCGCTCCATTTATTTCGGATAACGAATATTTATAATCGGATATGATCCATCGGATATTTTTATCGGACGAATATGTTAAAATTTGGATCGAATCCGGATTCGAACTAAAATCCGACCCATTGACAGCCCTATCCAGATTCATTAAAATTAGACCCACACGAAATCGGGTCGATTCGTATTAGATTAAAGATCCAATAAAAAGCCCAATAAATTCTAACTTCCAACTACCTATGATGTTACACTTTCTTTATGCTTCTTTAAAGTATTATATTTATACAGGCCCAGTATTTGCCTTTTACGGCTCATAATATAGGCCCAATATTTGCCTTATACGGCCCATAAAACCAAATCACCCATTTACCGTTGCCGAGAATATAAAAATAAATAAAGAAAAGGGTAAAAACAAATACGGTAGCACAGAAGCAGACATATATATATATAAGAAGAAAACAGAGATTCATTTTTCGCGCACAACGCACACACAATGGACTCCACGTCCGAAGAAGGGAAGCTCTTCATCGGTGGAATAGGCTGGGACACGACGGAGGACCGCCTGAAAGATCATTTCCGCCGCTACGGCGACGTCGCCCACGCCATTATCATGCGAGACAGGATCACCGCCCAACCTCGGGGCTTCGGCTTCGTCGTCTTCGCCGATCCGTCTGCTATTCCCTCCGTTCTTCAGCAAACGCACACCATTGACGGCCGTACCGTAATTATCTCTCTATATATGCGTTTAATCTCGTTGCGTTTTAGTTAATTTTAATCGAATGAAATGATGCGCGTGTTTTTTTGGTTTTCTTAGGTGCAGTTCACCTAACCTCTGTGTTAGTTTCAATTTGTAGAAAAAACACTCAATTATAAAAATTAGCTAAAAAAACTCTGCGTTATTTTAAATTTGTCACATCGCCCCTCGAACTCATTTGGTCAAATATAAAATGTGATAACCCTAAAATACCCTTACTTTATATATTAAAATAATATTAAAAATATAAATATTTAATATATTAAGAATAAAAATATTATAACTATATTATTTTTTAAAATATACATATTCAATATATGCATATTATATTAAAAAAATAAAAAATATATAAATATTAAAAATCTTTTTTAATAATTTTAGATATATATATTAAAATATAGATATAAATGAATAATTATTTTTTAAAATATTTTTAATAAATAAAAATATACATCGATATTATTTATATATTTTCATTAAAAAATATATTATTTATATATATATATATATATATACACACACACACACACAATATTACTTATACATATATATACTAAATAAATATATACAATATACATAATACAATATATAATATTTTATATTTATATATTATATTTTATGTTTATAATGTATTTCTATTATTTAAAAATATTATTAATAAATAAAAATATACATTGATATTATTTATATATTTTTATTAAAAAATATATTATTTATTACTTATACATATATATACTTAATAAATATATACATAATACAATATACAATATTTTATATTTATATATTATATTATATGTGTATAATCACTACAAAAAAAACATTTTTTTGTGACAAAATAATTTGTTACAATACATGACAATTTTGTCACAATAGATCTATTGTGACGATTGTTTTTGTCACAATCGCCGTCGCAACAGGCCCGTCGTATAAAGTTCCAGACGACAATTTCTACGTTCATCACAATAGGTTTGTGACAAACGTACTTTTGTCACGAAAAACTTCTTTCTCGTGACTAACTTATTGTCATAACAATATATATGTATTGTCACTGCAATTCGATTTTGTCACTAAAGGCCCGGTCAAATGATCACTTATTATGACAAATGTTTTTTGTAACAATATCATTTTCTATTGTGACAAACTTTTTGTCACATATTTGACACTTATCGTCATCATAGTCATATATTTGTCACTACAGTCATGTCAGTTGGGCACCTCTTGTGACAAACATATTTGTCACCACATCATATTTTGTCGCAAAATAATTAAATAAAAAAAAAATTAAAAATTTTATTTGTGTGAGAGCCGAACCACCCTTGGCACGAACCACACCCACACCTTAGAGGAGCCAGCACCGAACCCATCGAGCCAAGCATGATCTAACACGAGAATTAATTCTTTTTATTAATTGCGCTAGTTGAAAATCGAACTCAGGTCTCCAAGGTAGAATATTGACTCCTAAACCAATTTGGACAGCTTCTTTCATGTTAATATTATGTCTTTTAATATATTTAATAACAATGGAATATATTCATACACTAATTTAAATTAATTATTTAAATATTTTTGTGTTATTATTTTAAAATATAAAATATAAAATATATAATTATTTAAATTAAATATAATCATATTTATGGAGATATTGTATTAAAATTATTAGTTTATATACTTTTAGGTTTTAATTAATAATTTATATACTTAAAGTTATATAAAATATCGTATTGACAATAAATATATTATCACATAACATATTTCTATTATGACAATATGAATATATCATAACAAAATAATTTTTAAAATAATAAATTTTTATATGACAATATTACATTTCGTCACAAAAAAATTAATTATTGTGACGGCCAATCATTTATCATAACATTATATTTCTATGGTAACAATAAGAACTTGCCACAATTAAAAATTTATATAAAACAAAAATATTTCACATGACAATAATTAATTTTGTCACCACAAATGACCTATTGTGACAATAAAAAATTTATCAAGATACCGTAATTTTATAGTGACTATTATAAGTTGTCACATGCAAATAATTTATAAAATAACAATACTTTATATGATGATATTATTTTTTATTGCGACAAAATAATTTCTTGTGACAAACCTAAAATTTTTCATATATATGATACATAAGTGGCAAAGTATTTCGTCAAAAAAGGTTAAATAATTTGTCACCGTACATTGTACCATTTAGCGTGACATATGTCTGAATATTTTGTAACGAATATTAAATTTTGTCATATATATGATACATAAGTGGCAAAACATTTCATCACAAAAGGTTAAATAATTTGTCACCATACATTGTACCATTTAGCGTGACAAATGTCAGAATATTTTGTGACGAGTATTAAATTTTGTCATATAAAATAAAGTCTTTCGTGACATATAAGAATTTGTCTCTTAAAGTTTATTTTGTGGTGACAAACTTATATATCGTCGCTATAGTGTAATCTATTATGACGCTATTATTTTTCGTCACAACAAATTGTCACGAAAAATAGTTTTTTTTGTAGTGAATGTATTTCTAATATTTAAAAATATTATTAATAAATAAAAATATACATAGATAATTATTTATATATTTTCATTAAAAAATATATTATTTGTATATATATATGTATATAAAATATTTAATCCAAGGCAGAATTACATTAGCACTCAATTATGTATGTTAGATATATGTTGGTGTGTACGAGTAAAAACTTTCTTTAGCAATATTGGACGGACGAGTTTAGTGTTCTTGTAATCATTCGCAATATTACTATATAACTCCGCAGTATTTGTCAATTTGATTACCTTCCATTACAGCACTTGTTATTTGATCAATGTTGACACTAATAGCTAGCATATCCGATTCCGGATTAATACGAGTTTTTTGTCGTAGCTAATTCTGATAAGTTTCCATTTTTAGTTTCATGCACTTATAATAACAATTTTGTTTTCTTAAATCCACATCGATTTCTAATTATAACCTCTAATTTACTCAGGTTGAAGCTAAAAAAGCCATGTCAAATAGAACAACAGCACAGTCTAAGATCCGGCAGCACTAGCACTGGTGGTAATTTTGGAGGACCTAAGAATCTCAAAACCAAGAAGATATTCGTGGGAGGATTGCCTTCCACCTTAACCAAAGATGAATTCAAAGAACATTTCCAAGATTATGGCACCATATCTGATGTAGTTAGAACTTTTTGTTAAAAGATGTAATTAAGTTAATAGAATTGTCTTTCACTGAGTTTTGAAGTTGTAATTGTTCGATTAGGTTTCGGGGATTATGCTTTGTATTAGGTTATTTTAACAGCAAAAAAGTAAGTTCAACGAATGAAGCACAGACAACTGCTGCCGAAACTAAATGTAATTCTTCTGCTTATTTTATAGGGAAAATTACATCTAACTACCTTGTTAGATAGGGTAATTACAACGTAATCCATTTTTATTCAAAAATTACAATTTAGTCCCCAAATGTTATGAAACGTTTGTCATCCCTCTATTCCGTTAAAGTTCCGTTAGGGTTGGATCTATCCTTCTATTAATTTTATGAATAAAATAACAAATTCATCCTAGTAATATACACATTCTAACAAAACGATCCTTAGGTATTATACATATAAGTATATAACAATGTAGTCCTTGAGAATAGAGCCAAACTTAACGGAACCCTAACGGAATAGAGGGATCGCAAACGGTCCATAACATTTAGGGACTAAATTGTAATTTTCGAATAAAGATGGACTGTATTATAATTTTCGGATAAAGATGGACTGTATTGTAATTACCCTATCTAGCAGGTAGTCAAATGTGATTTTCCCTATTTTATATTGGCGCGGGATAATTTTCACAAGCTCATTAGATCACTACATCGTTGAAATCCGGTATATCAGTTTTGAGTTCAGTATGTGTGATCGCTTCAATATATGTTCAAATAGCCAAAATCTACATAATAATAATAATAATGATTATTATTATTATTTTTAATTTAATTTAATTTATTTATTTTTTTAAATATGCATGTCTGGGAAATTCATTAAACATGGCATAAAGCTGCTTTAAATGTCATCTTTAAGAAAATTGCAATTCTAGCATCTTTAAGAAAATTGCAATAGTACCAACTACAATAGATACTAGTAAAACCACAAACCTAGAATTATTCCAATTAACATCCCACATCCATACCCCATAAGAACTACTTGCCACGTCATTCCACATAGAATACTATCCTCATCAACTTCTTCTGGGGCTAAGGTTGAAAACACTTGCTGCTGTTTGTCATCTTTACACTTTTTTGTCAATGGAAATCCGCACAGTTTTGGGTTTCCCATATATGAACTGTTCTCAAAAGTAAGAAACTGATGAGATTGAGGGATTGATCCAACAAGGTTGTTATTTGACAGGTTCAGAACCGAAAGAAATGTCAGCCTTGTGGTTTCCTCTGGAATTTTCCCGACTAAGTTGTTTGAAGACAGGTCTAATGATTCCAGTGCAGTTAAGTATCCTAGAGATGAAGGGATATCACCAGTGAGCCTATTATGAGAAAAATTCAGGTACTTCAGAGAATTTAACCTTCCCAGGGAAAATGGAATATCCCCTTGAAACTTGTTGCTGGATAGATCAATGGTTGTAAAGGTTTTCAGGAATCTCACCAACTGATACTTTGAGTTTTTGAAATTGACCGTTATTGGCTCCCAGTAAGATAAATCCACACTTCCTCCTCTTTCACTTTCGTTCACATTGATCATGCCTCTGAAATTCCTTAAGTATTCCTTTGGCAAAAATCCGATAAACTCATTGCAAGAGATGTCAAAAATTTGTAAGTTAGGAAAGGGAAGCTTGGCATTTGAAGGGGGTATAGAACCATATAATCTGTTGGATCTCAACACAAGAACGCGAAGATCTGGAAGAGTTTCCACCCAAAAGGGAAAAGAGTCTCGTATGTTGTTGCTTCCAAGATCCAGAACCTTCAGTCTTTGACAGTGGACCAAGGATTGAGGCAATGGTCCTTCCAAATGATTGCCATTTAAGTTAATAGACCGCAGAGCGCACCCTTTTGTAAAATTTCTTGGAATCCGCCCTTGAATGTTGTTTTCCTTTAAGTGCAAAACCGTCAAGTTTTTGCTCAATTTTGCTAAGCATTGTGGAATTGATCCTTCCAAGCTGTTATTTGATAACCTTAATTCTTTCAACTTTGTTAGCTTGGTGAGGTTTGCCGACAAGGGCCCGCGAAACAAATTGTAACTGAGATCGAGATGCTCAAGATTGACAAGATTGCTGAATAAAGTTTCTGGAATTTGGCCCGAAAGGTGGTTTAGTGACAAATCAAGAAATCTAAGGTTCAGACAAAGAGTTACAAAAGGTGGAAAGCTTAAATTGAGTTCATTGTACTGAAAGCCTAGGTGTGTCAATGAAGGGAAGCTAGGAAATCTAGACCAATCAGGAGTCTCCAAGTAATTAGAGCCGAAATCAAGGTACTCTACCTTTTGAAAATTGCCAATTTGATGAGGAATGCTTCCTCTGAGGTAGTTGTTGTAGAAACTAATGTACCGAATCTCTGTCAGATTGCCAATGTCTGTTGGGATAGTACTATCCAACAGATTGTTGCTCAGGTCCAAGAAGTTTAGCCTCGAGAGAGCGCCGATACGGGCCGGTATCGACCCATTGAAACTGTTCCAACTGACATTGAAAGTGGTGAGATTTGGAAATTGTCTGAAATCCAGATTTTCTATTGTGCCATTAAGGTTTGCTTCAGACAAGTTGATTTCAGAAACCGGGCCGGGCCCCGCGTTGTTGCAACGAATTCCCGTCCATCTGCAGAGGTTCCTGACGTTGTTGAGGGACCACGAAGTTAGAGAACGAGATGAAGAAGATGGAGTTAAGGTGTTTTTCCATCTGATCAGAGCTTCTGCTTGTGTTCCTGATGTGATTGATGATGCCGTTGGAGGGAACAGGATTAGCAGAAAAATATGAAGAAAGAAAAGGGAAGATGACTTGTTGGATGTTGGCATTCTTAATTTGGTTGAGGTAATGATTATACTACATTCACTACATCTGTCTACATGTGCTTATATAACATGTTTCGTAAATGAAGAATCAAAGCAAAAAAGTGCTGAAAAGAAAATGACAGGTCATGCTTTCATAATGCAAGTTGCAGGAAATTTCTAATATGAGATAACAAGAATATCTATGCAAAAGCCAGAGCAGCTGTGAGAGGTAATTTTCTTTTTTCAAATTTTTATAAACTATATAATTCTTATGTTAATTTTTTTATTTTTATTTTTTTGAAAGATCCCATTTTGTATTATAATTATATTTTGGGGTCTTTTTCTTACCCACCTCTGTGCTGAAACTAACAATAGTTATAGTGGGAACTGACTTTGACTGAATTTCCCCAAACAAATCTTGAGAAATAAAATGTGGTGGATGTTCTCATGCTTTGCTTGACTGAAGAGCTTCATTCCCATTTATCTGTAGTAAATCACACCAGTAAAGCGTAGAAAGGGGAAATTACAAATTTAGTATACCAACTCGACTAATTCAATATTTTTAGTATATTTTATTTTACGACGATAAAATAGGACCGTATCTTCAAAATTAAGTTAACAGAATAACAGTACAAGTTTGTCTAAATGAAAAGAAAATGACCGGTCAAGCTTTCACATATCTTTAAGCTTTAAGCTACACTAGTGACCGGGCACACTCATTGCGTGTGCGCTGTAATATTAGTGGTAACCAGCCTCCTTTGCTTTAAGCTTTATAATGGAACTTTGGGAAATTTTAGGCCATATAATATAACTTGTATCCTTAAGTTGACTTATAAAGTTTCACAGACCTGACTTTGAGTGATTCCTGATTGCCCTATTTAAAACTTGAGAAACATGTTTTTGGACTTCCTCGCACCTTTATTTAATTCATGGGGACATGGGAATTGTTGAATATGGTTTGTGGACAACTGGACATAATTGAGAGAACAAAGAGAGGGAGCCAAATTCCATCACACTCAATTAACTTTAAATATTACACGCGCATTCAACTTTACATGATAAAGGAGATAGAGTGGAGTTGATTGGTAAGGAGTAATTAGTGAACTTTAAAGTGTGAGAGATGGCCAAATTCCTTTGCCTTTTCTTTCCCCTTCCAAATTCCTTGAACCAAACGGGGTTTTGATTTTCCAATTTTAGTTGAGATTTATAAACGCGTCCGATTCTGATTGGATATTTCAGATCCAATAACCAATTCGAATTCAAATCCTATAAAATCCAGGTTCATTAAAATTAGACCCAAACGAAATCGGGTCGATTCGTATTCGATTAAAGATCTAATAAAAAGCCCAATAAATTCTAACTTCCAACTAGCTATGATGTTACACTTTCTTTATGCTTCTTTAAAGTATTGTATTTATATTGGCCAAGTATTTGCCTTTTACGGCTCATAATATAGGCCCAATATTTGCTTTATACGGCCCATAAAACCAAATCACCCATTTACCGTTGCCGAGAATATAAAAGTAAGTAAGAAAAGGCTAAAACCAAATACGGTAGCACAGAAGCAGACATATATATATAAGAAGAAAACAGAGATTCATTTTTCGCGCACAACGCACACACAATGGACTCATCTTCCTACGAGGGGAAGATCTTCATCGGCGGAATAGGGTGGGACACGACGGAGGACCGCCTGAAAGATCATTTCCGCCGCCACGGCTAGGTCGCCCACGCCATTATCATGCGTGACAGGATCACCGCCCAACCGCGGGGCTTCGGCTTCGTCGTCTTCGCCGATCCGTCTGTTATTCCCTCCGTTCTTCAGCAGACGCACACCATTGACGGCCGTACCGTAATTCTCTCTCTATATGTGTTTAATCTCATTGCGTTTTGGTTAATTTTAATCTAATGAAATGATGCGCGTGTTTTTTTGGTTTTCTTCGTGAAATGCGGTTTGATCCTTTAATGGAGGCGGTGCGTGCGTTTTGTGTGTTTTTGTGTTAGAAGGTCTTCTATATTAGGCATAGTTGACTTTACCCCGTTATGGTAGGATCCGTGATGCCTGATTTGTAGAGATTTGTTTCCGGTTCCTTTGTTATGTACTTTGTTTTCCTGTAGCTGTGTAATATCTCAGAATATACAATACAACCATGAGTATAATGAAACTTTTCCCCGAATACCATGTCTTAACATGGTATCAGAGCATGGTTCGATCCTTTGGGACTCAGCATTAACATCATCGTCCCTACCAAATCTCAAACCCTTCACAGCCCTGACCCGTAACGTACCTGCACAACAGAACCAACATGTCAATACCCACAGATAAGAATCTCGATCTTGCAATTCAGACAACAATTGCAAACAACAATCAATCAATGGCGCCCAACTCGGATAACTTGTTCATCGGCATCAAACTAAATGGGGACAATTATCCGATATGGGCACGCCTGATGAAAATGGTGATCGGAGGCAGAGGCGGCCGCTCGCATCTAACCGGTACACCACCGGCACCAGAAACTACAGACCCAAAGTTTGACCAGTGGGAGCAAACTGATCAGAATGTCTTCACTTGGATAATCCAGAATTTGGAACCAAGGCTCATCAATAATGTTCTTCAATACCCAACTGCGAAGGAGCTATGGGATGGCCTCGCCACCACGTACGAAAGTGGCGGAGACCCGCTCCAACTCTTCGTTTTACACAGAAGAGCCAACACCCAACGACAAGGGCAAGATAGCCTCGAAGAATTCTGGAATAAACTGCAATCCATATGGATGGCGATCGACAGGAAGCAACCCAATCCCATGAAATGCCCCGACGACATTAGGGCATTCAATCTTCTAACCCAAGAGCAAAGATTATATCAATTCCTCACTGGAATAGATGAGAAATACGAACCCATCCGGAGAGATGTCCTGAAACAAGATCCAAAACCTTCCGTGGAAGCCGCCTATGCTACCATCCGAAGAGAGGCAACCCGACTCCAGATTTTGAAATTGAATACAGGAGGCGACGAGGAATCCGGGATTGGATCTGGGCTCATGGCACGAAAGGAGAAGAACGGCCGGAGCTTTGGGCTCTCAGATGGCGGCCGTACCAACGGCAATCGCCGTTCATCACCGCGCGATGACAAGGCAGGGGTGGTGTGCGGTCAGTGTGGGAAACCAAGACACACAACCGAACAATGCTTCGAAATAATTGGATACCCGGAATGATGGGAAGGCCCGCGGAAGAACACCGGCGGAACCGCCGCCAGAGGCTGACACAAAAGGGCGAACGTCGCGGCCAGCGACGGAGAGGGGAGACAGAGAGCAGGCGATGCGGCGGCAGGTTTAGTCCGTGGAAACTCCGGTGCCGCCGGGTCAGAGATGAGCCGCGCCAACGTCGCCGTCCTCTCCAGTGCCGGCGACAGAAAAAATGGGGAAGAAAGAACTGATTTCGGCACAGCAGCAGGTATGGGGTTTGGGGGTTGTGTCCCAAACCCTAGTTCCTTTATTTGTACTTCCAAATTATTTGCAGACAAGTCCCCAGTTTATGATCAAGTACATGAACAGCCCCACTTATCTACTAGTGTCAGCTTTTATACCCGGAATTTTACTAAAGAAACTTCTAAGTGGATAATTGACTGTGGTGCTACGGATTCTATGACAAATGATTACTCTGATTTACTTGATCCGATTAGTTCGAATAATTCTCATATTCAAACTGCAAATGGGAATTTAGCTATGATTGAAAAGGAGGGACCTGCTCGTATTACACCGAACCTTAAACTCAGCAATTGCCTTTATGTGCCTTCATTGTCTTGCAAACTGCTGTCTCTCAGTCAGTTAACCAAAGAATTGAATTGTATGGTTCTAATTTATCCTCGTTTTTGTGTGATACAGGACATTCATACGAAGGAGATCATTGGGCGTGGTACTGAGCAGGGTGGTCTGTATTACGTTGATGAAGTGGAAACTCCGTCCAAAGCTTTGCTTTCAGTCGGCCAGGCGAGTACTCAGCTCTGGCTTTGGCATCGACGTTTAGGACATCCCTCCGTAGGGTATTTGAAAGTTTTATTTCCTGCTTTATTCCATAATGGACAATCTGTGGATTTCTCTTGTCAGACTTGTTTGAGCACTAAAAGTCATAGATCTTCCTTTAAACCGAATAATACAAGAGTTGAGACTGTTTTTTCATTGATACACTCGGATGTTTGGGGACCTGCCCCTGTTACAAATCAACACTAATTTCGATACTTTGTGCTATTTATCGATGATTTCTCACGCATGACATGGGTATACTTTCTCCGTCAGAAATCCGAGGTCTATGAAACTTTTGTTGCATTCTTTAAAATGGTTCAGACTCAATTTAATCAGAAAATTAAGATACTTAGGTCCGACAACGGCAGGGAATATGTTAATCAAGAGATGAACAAGTTTTGCCAAGAACAGGGACTCATACATCAAACCACCTGTCCTAACACCCCTCAACAGAACGGGGTATCCGAAAGGAAGAACCGTACTATACTAGAGATGACCCGTGCCCTCATAATAGAATCCCATGTTCCAACCAACTTTTAGCCCGAAGCAGTTGCCACTGCCACCTACCTTACAAACAGATTACCCACCAAAATACTCAACCACCGAACACCCCTATCCGTTCTTGAAACCCAAAGCACCGTACCTCCCCACCTTACACTACCACCTCGTATCTTTGGTTGTACTGTGTTTGTCCATATTCCAAAAGCCTACAGGAATAAGTTGGAGCCGTGTGCAACCAAGTGTGTCTTCGTGGGATATGCTCCACATCAAAAGGGGTATCGGTGCTATGACCCTATCAGTCGACGGATTCATGTTACCATGGACTGTGATTTCGTGGAATCTGAATACTATTTCCTCACCCACTCCAGTGATCAGGGGGAGAGTCAAGGTGAATCACTATATTGGCTGAGCTATTCAGATACAGACCCCACGCAGATAAGAGAAGATCTCAGTACCACTGCTCACTTGCTCAATGATTCTCCTCTGGATGATGTCCATAACGAGGTAACAGAATCTGAACCAACTTTTCCTGTTAATCATGATCATGTTGATGTTGATTTCTCCAATACTGATATGGCCTCTGAGAATGTGACAGAAGAAGACAGGTACCCTTTGCGGAGCAACAGAGGAATTCCACCACACAGGTATTCCCCCGATCATCATTCCCGGTCTTCCAAGTATCCTATAGGAAACATGGTCAGGGGGAGCATGTACGGGGTCGCTAAGGCATTCTTTGGAAATCTTTGTAAGGAAGCCATTCAAAAAATAGTGGAGGATGCCAGACAAGACAGTGAATGGGAAAAGGCCATGAATACAGAAATGGAGGCATTGATTAAAAATGAAACTTGGGAGAAATGCCAACTCCCCAGAGGAAAGAAACCGGTCGGGTGTAGATAGGTGTTTACCATAAAGCACAAAGCAGATGGGTCAGTGGAAAGATACAAAGCCCGACTAGTGGCTAAGGGGTATACTCAGACGTTTGGGGTGGATTATTCAGAAACTTTTTCACCAGTGGAAAAATTGGACACAGTTAGGGTGTTACTGTCTGTAGCTGCAAATGAAGACTGGCCACTTCACCAGTTTGACGTAAAGAATACATTCTTGTATGGGGATCTCTCAGAAGAGGTCTATATGGAACCCCCTCCGGGATTTGCAGGGGAATTTGGGCAGAACGAACTCTGCAAACTTCGCAAGGCCCTGTATGGGTTGAAACAATCACCTCGGGCGTGGTTTGGCAGATTTACAGTGGCGATGCAATGCCATGGATATGTTCAGAGTAATTCTGACCATACCTTCTTCTTGAAAAGACGAGGGGAGCTGATCACGTGTTTGATTATCTATGTAGATGACATGGTGATTACGGGGAGTGATGTAGAAGAAATAAGCCGACTCAGAGAGAACCTCTTCAAGGAATTTGAGATGAAAGACCTTGGGGGTCTGAAGTATTTTTTGGGGATCGAAGTTCTGCGCTCTAAACAGGGTATCTTTATATCTCAGAGAAAGTATATCCTCGATTTATTGGCCGAAACAGGGATGCTCGAATGCAAGCCAGTTGATACTCCCATACAGGTGAATCAGAAGTTGAAGATAGAAGAGAGTGGGGAGCCAACAGAAAAGGAACGGTACCAACGGCTGGTCGACAAGTTGATCTACCTGTCTCACACGAGGCCAGACATTGCCTATGCTGTAGGGATTGTTAGTCAGTTCATGCATAAACCACAGAAGGAACATATGGAAGCCGTGGTACGGATAATTAAGTATCTGAAAGGAACGGTTGGGACAGGAATTATGTTTGGCAGGCATGGCCACCTGGACATAGAAGGATACACAGATGCTGATTGGGCTGGGAACCCAAATAATAGAAGATTCACCTCAGGGTTCGTGACTCTAGTGGGAGGAAATGTGATAACCTGGCGCAGTAAGAAACAAAAGGTTGTGGCCCTATCCAGTGCAGAAGCAGAATTCAGGGGCATAGCGAAAGGAGTGACTGAAATAATTTGGCTAAGGCGGCTAATGAGCGAGATTGGTATTACTCCGACGGGTCCAAGTCCATTGAAGTGTGATAACAAAGCTGCCATCAGTATTTCAGAGAACCCAGTCCAACATGATAGGACAAAGCATGTGGAAGTTGACCGGCATTTCATCAAAGAAAAACTAGAGGGAGGCATCATATCTATCCCGTTTGTCAGATCAGAGGACCAGTTGGCCGACATACTAACCAAAGCGGTCACAAGCCAGACATTCCAGACTGTGTTGAGCAAGTTAAGGGTTGGAGATTCCATCACTTAACTTGAGGGGGAGTGTTAGAAGATCTTCTATATTAGGCATAGTTGACTTTACCCCGTTATGGTAGGATCCGTGATGCCTGATTTGTAGAGATTTGTTTCCGGTTCCTTTGTTATATACTTTGCTTTCCTGTAGCTGTGTAATATCTCAGAATATACAATACAACCATGAATACAATGAAACTTTTCCCCGAATACCATGTCTTAACATTTTGTATTTGTGTTTTTGTAGGTGGAAATGCTTTGTCTGTTGGATTTTTGGTGGTCTCTTCGTGATGTATTGTTATGGGTCCATTTTCTGCATGTATTCATGTTGATGAATCAGGAATGTGTTATCTTTGTCTCTCTTCCCGTTATTGTGATGAATACATGAACTGTTCTGTTTTATGGATATTCTGTAGTTTATACTAATTTTGAGGAGGTGCTATTCAAATCTCATGACTTGAGTTTTTCTGAAACTATTTCTAAGCAGAATTACGTTAGCTCTCAATTATGATTGCAAATTTTCTTGTTCTCTCTTTGCTTATGATTGCAAATTTTCTTGTTCTCTCTTTGCCTGCTTTTACCTAACTTATGTATGTTGGATGTTGGTGTTTTTAGTAGTGTACTTGTACAACCTTTCTTTAGCAACATTAGATGGACGAGTTTAGTGTTCTTGTAATCATTCTCATTATTACTATATAGATGCAATATTTGTTAATTTGATTACATTACATTACAGCATTTGTTATTTGATACTAGCATATCCGATTCTGGATTATAAGTTCTTTGTCATAGCTAATTCTGATAAGCTTCCATTTTTAGTTTCATGCAGTTATAACAATTTATGTTTTTCTTAAATCCACATCGATTTCTTATAACCTCTAATTGACAGGCGTCGAATCCGTCAAAAATAAATATAAAATCCTATTCGGCAACTAAACACAGAGTATAGTGCAAACAGGGTCGATCCACAGAGATTGGTTGACTTATTTCTCACAATCGCAAGGAATTCACGAAAAGAAACAATTAAAGGGGGGGGGGGTTAAATTATTAAAACTAAGGTATGCAATTAAAATAAACTAACAAGAATTAAAACTAATTAAAACTATCAAGCAAACCACGTAGGATAAAATCAACCAGAGAGAGAATTACCTAGCCAGGGATATTCGATTCGAATTGTTATATTGATCATTGACTCAAGGATTAATTCAATTTATTCAGACAGATTGGCTATAGTTGATAGAGACACTCGATTCAACCTCGTTTTTACTTAATTAGTCGGATAACCTAGAGACACTCGACAGTTATCTTCCCTAACAAATTCACAACCCCTAGAGACACTCGATAGGATTTAATGAATTCGTAGCATTAAGAATCATAAAAACACCAACCCTAATCAACCAAGTCGTGACACACGCAAGATTTAAATTAGATTATCAAATCCCTTAGTGAACAAGGAATTCTATCACTAAAACCCTGTCACTAATTTACCACAAATTATCAATCAACTTTACTACACTTCAAGCATCAAGATTAACAATATGCAATTGAATCTATCTAGATAGTCGGGCCCTACCACTAAATAAATCAATCACAATAAACGCGAAACACGGAGATAAGATAAATGCCTAAATAAACATGAATTGAATAAAACGTTTAGGTCTCACAATATCCAAAAACGAATCTTAATCCCTAGCTAAATAATTAAGAACTTAGCTACTAAAATTCATAAAAACAATAAATAAACTAAATTGCGAAAGAAATAAAGAAGAAGAGATGTGACGGCCGAATCCTGCTCCAAGCTGCTCCCAAGACTCGCCCAAAGCTGCTCTAGTTGTTGCATCCCTAAACGTGAAAGAAGGCTCCGAAAACTGCCCAAGGTCTACGTGAAAGTGGTATATATATATTTGCCCTCCAAGACTCCTAATCTATTGCCAAAAGGAATTCTTTCCTGCTCTCCAAGTCATCACCAAGTTTGGGCCCTTCTTTAATAAATTAATTCTAAGGCAACACGCATGGCCCAATCGTAGCCTCCAAATTTCACACAAGTGGGCCTTTTTATTTCCTATCCAAGACAATGCACTGACCCATTCCTCAAATTAATTCAATTAGCATTCAAATTGCTGCATGCATGCATGGAATCTTAAATTCCCACGTGCTCTTACTTGATCAAACTCCTAAATCCATGTTTCCATCATCATTAGTGATTACTTCTTTCCGAGTAGCTGCAAATCCCACGGCTGAGTCTCGAGCATCAATGTGGGTTCGCCCCGTTGCGTGAATTTTCTTCGTAAAACGACCAAAAATGCTTCAATTTCACCTTTAAGTCCCCACTCTACAATATAAATAATAAAGTGTCAATTTCTTTCAAGATATTATCAATTAAAGCATAATTTGGAGTCTAATTCCATTATTAAAATGGCAAATTAGCGAGTTATCAAATCCCCCCACACTTAAATCATTACTCGTCCTCGAGGAATCATGAAAATTAAATGGAAACAATACCACCCATCAAACACAATCACAAAGGCAATCATCGAATTCTCGCCTAAACAAGTCTAGCTCATCAACACACTACTCAATTGCATAAAACTCAACAAATTAGTATAAATAGCATACCCTCGTGTAATGTAGTGTGAATTGAACAAAAGAATGTACAAAGACTAGATTGATTAATCTATGATTTTCGCCTAAGCACTAATTATCAATTTCGAATGCATCCTTCACTCCAATCTCCACTAATGTAGTTAACTCATGACTCGAGATCGATAGGTCTTTCGAGCTTGTAATGTGAGGCTAGGGGTAAAGGTTAGGAAAATTTGAAATTTAGTAGCTAAAACACCAAACTTACACATTTTATAATAAAACCCGTGGTATTCCCCTTTTCATCTACCGGACTCCCTTACTTTGCTTTAAACAACTAATTTCCCCCCTTTTTCACTCATCGAACTTTTGGTACTCAAAACACACTCTTACTTTCTTCTTCTTTCTTTGCAATTTTTCTGTTCTTTTCTTTCTCTCTTTTTCTGCTCATTTTTTTTTCTTTCTTGACTTCTTTTTCCCTTTTTCTTTTCATCTTTTTTTTTTTCTTTTTCAACATTGTATATCATTCTCTCAAAATTCAAGCACAAGGGATAACAAGGAGCCCAAAGACATCTAAAAATTCAAACCCAAAATGAGCAAGCAAGGTGTGATTCAAAGTAGGGTAGGGATAATAATGTTGTGCATAAGCTTGTAACATGGCTAAGAAGAAAATTTTCACAACATTCAGGCTCAGCGGGGTCAAAAAGGATAATTTTATTTGTGAAAAGATCAAGAAAAGGCTTACCACCGACAACGATCGCCTAAGTCACTTCCCAAATCAATTGTTAACTAAAAATTTCGCCTCGAAGGGAACTAAGATGCATTCTAATCAACTTTTTTAGACTAATTTGAAAATCAAAGACCTTTCTATCTAAGCAAAGTACATTAATTCATTCAATAGTGCGCAAGAAATGAGGGCATACTACTATACTAATTCATCAAATTCTACACAAATTTCATGCATTTAATAAGCCTAACTCGTTCTAGCAAAATTCAACGATCAAACCTCATAGCAAGCATTCAAAACAGGAGAAATATTTCCATAATTATCAACATCCTCAAGTTTGAAGTAAAATCACAAGTTCAGCCACAAAAACAAAATTTTCAAAAAATTTCAGTTCTAGCACTAGTGGACCAATCCCCCCCCCCCCCCCCCCAACACTTAAATCAGGCATTGTCCTCAAGGCTTAAAAAAAATCAAGATCTAGAGTAAAGAAGACTTCCCTGAAGTTCGGGTTGGGAAGGTAGGGCATCTGGGCATGTAAATTCCCCATCTCATTTGAAATTCTGGAAGTGGCGTGGGTGTTAGGCGTGACCACGCTCAAGGGTCATGTTATCAGAAAATTGACAGTAGTTATCAGCAGCATATCAGCAACATCTGGGCAGAAAACAAGCACCACAATTTTGGGTTGCCTCCCAATAGTGCCCTTGTTTTATGTCTTAGGCCCGACAAGACTTGTTGAAGTCCTACTCAAATGGAGGTACACCCTCCATACAAATCCCCTCGACTGTGTGGAGATGACTCTTCTAGTCCATTGCGGCCTCTAGTTTGGGGATGGTAGCTCGAAGAGATTTGCAAAGTGGCTTGATACGTTCTCATCAAAGACTCTGTCAACCACTTATAGAAATGTTTACCATGATCACTAAGATTCCTGAACTCGAAAAAGACATGAGATCTGAGGAAGGTAGTAGTTAAATAATCAATAATATCAGCATACCAGCGCGTGACCTTAGAGCGTGGCCACGTCGTACAGTCACGTATCTTGAAAAACCACTCGTCCAGGAATCCATCTTGTGTAGGCTTTGAATCAGAAAATTCTGTTCCGCCTTTGGAAGCATAAATCAGATTATCCAAAAACTTCTTGAGTCCCACAATAGGTGCCTGCAAAACAAAAGAATTCAGTTTAGCTAAGTCATCAAGTAGTTTCAAATTCAAAGCCTTTTTACTTGCAGGATTAAAATGCCCTAATGGAATAACCATATCATAGATATCATCATGCAAACCAACATGTTTCGGCTTACTCTCAAAATTTTCAACTACCCAATTTTGAATGGATTCAAAACTTAGCTTTTCCACATTGTTAAGCTCAAAAGTTTCAATACTTGGGTTTTCAATCACATCAACATTTAAAGCATTAGATGATTCATTAGGATCTTTACTTGACTCATAAATATTAAATTTTACAATATCACCATCGAATTCTAGAGTCAATAAGCCTTCTTGAACATCTATTTTAGCATTAGCAGTACTGAGAAAAGGTCGCCCAAGTAAAATATCAGAAGTACTCAAAGAACTTTTATCCTCCATATAAATCACATAAAAATCAACAGGAAAGACTAATCCATCAACTTGCACGAGTACGTCCTCTAATACTCCATCTGGATACACAATAGATTGATCAACCATCTGAATTATGATACCTGTATCTTTCAAAGGACCAAGATTCAGTGATGAATAAATAGATAGAGGCATAATATTAATGGGCGTACTCAAATCACACGTTGCTTGCTTAATCTCAGTCTTACCAATTTTACATGGAATTGAAAACATACCTTGGTCTCCGTACTTAGGAGGTAATTTCTTTTGCAAAACGGCGGAGACATTCTCTCCAACACTCAGGATTTCAATACCTTTTAGCTTCCTTTTGTTGGTGCAGAGTTCCTCAAGATATTTCGCATGTCATGGGAGTCGTTGGATTGCATCCAACAAAGGAATATTGGCTTCAACCTTCCGAAAGGTCTCAAATATACGTTGCTCCTCCTTCTCTTTTCTTGCTTGGATCAGGCGCTCTGGAAACGGTGGTGGCTCCACCCATGGCTTAGGCTGGACTACAATTTCTGACTCTCTGTCACGACTGGAGCCTAAGGCGTGGTCACGCTTAACGGTCAAGTCGCTCGTCTGATCAGTTTCTGCTCTGTTCTGGCGAGTTTTGGTCTTCTCCACTGGGGGAGGCAGTTCCTTATCACTTAGGATCGTGATTGCACTCATGTTTCGCCTCTGATCCTCCGTTTGTGATTGAAGTTTCCGTTGATTCTCTAATCTGCTCAATGAGGCTGCAATTTGACACAATTAGGTCTCCAAGTTCTTAACTGAGGTCTCCAATTTTTCAATCTGATCAGCTTGTGGGTTGAAAGGTGGGTACGGTTGAGGGATTAGTTGTTGGGGTTGTGGAGGTGTAGGTACGAAGTTTTGGAAGTTTGGTGGATTCGGTGCATAACTCATAGCGGGATGATCATACCATCCGGTATTGTACATGTTGGAGTATGGATTGTACATCGGAGGTTGATATCCGAATGGGTCCACATTTTCGAAAGGGGATTCTTGAAGGGATGGACACGCATCGGTGGGATACAACATGCTCGCACACAATTGACAGACCTTCGCTACTTGGGGTACACCTACACCAAGGTTAGAAGCCAAAGCACTTATCATATTTTTAATTTCATCAAAAGGTGAAGAGTTGACCTCGTTAACCTGTTGTGGAATGTTTGCATAATTGTTGAACTGTTGTGCATTCATAAACATTGTTGGATGATTGGCCTTTCCGTGAATGCTCCTGTTCTTGAAAAGAAATAAAATCGATTTAAAACATAGTCCCCGGCAACGGCGCCAAAATTTGACAGGCGTCGAATCCGTCAAAAATAAATATAAAATCCTATTCGGCAACTAAACACAGAGTATAGTGCAAACAGGGTCGATCCACAGAGACTGGTTGACTTATTTCTCACAATCGCAAGGAATTCACGAAAAGAAACAATTAAAGGGGGAGGGGGGGTTTAAATTATTAAAACTAAGGTATGCAATTAAAATAAACTAACAAGAATTAAAACTAATTAAAACTATCAAGCAAACCACGTAGGATAAAATCAATCAGAGAGAGAATTACCTAGCCAGGGATATTCGATTCAAATTGTTATATTGATCATTGACTCAAGGATTAATTCAAGTTATTCAGACAGATTGGCTATAGTTGATAGAGACACTCGATTCAACCTCGTTTTTACTTAATTAGTCGGATAACCTAGAGACACTCGACAGTTATCTTCCCTAACAAATTCACAACCCCTAGAGACACTCGATAGGATTTAATGAATTCGTAGCATTAAGAATCATAAAAACACCAACCCTAATCAACCAAGTCATGACACACGCAAGATTTAAATTAGATTATCAAATCCCTTAGTGAACGAGGAATTCTATCACTAAAACCCTGTCACTAATTTACCACAAATTATCAATCAACTTTACTACACTTCAAGCATCAAGATTGACAATATGCAATTGAATCTATCTAGATAGTCGGGCCCTACCACTAAATAAATCAATCACAATAAACGCGAAACACGGAGATAAGATAAATGCCTAAATAAACATGAATTGAATAAAACGTTTAGGTCTCACAATATCCAAAAACGAATCTTAATCCCTAGCTAGATAATTAAGAACTTAGCTACTAAAATTCATAAAAACAATAAAGGAATTCTTTAACATAAATAAACTAAATTGCGAAAGAAATAAAGAAGAAGAGATGTGACGGCCGAATCCTGCTCCAAGCTGCTCCCAAGACTCGCCCAAAGCTGCTCTAGTTGTTGCATCCCTAAACGTGAAAGAAGGCTCCGAAAACTGCCCAAGGTCTACGTGAAAGTGGTATATATATATTTGCCCTCCAAGACTCCTAATCTATTGCCAAAAGGAATTCTTTCCTGCTATCCAAGTCATCACCAAGTTTGGGCCCTTCTTTAATAAATTAATTCTAAGGTAACACACATGGCCCAATCGTAGCCTCTAAATTTCACATAAGTGGGCCTTTTTATTTCCTATCCAAGACAATGCACTGACCCATTCCTCAAATTAATTCAATTAGCATTCAAATTGCTGCATGCATGCATGGAATCTTAAATTCCCACGTGCTCCAACTTGATCAAACTCCTAAATCCATGTTTCCATCATCATTAGTGATTACTTCTTTCCGAGTAGCTGCAAATCCCACGGCTGAGTCTCGAGCATCAATGTGGGTTCGCCCCGTTGCGTGAATTTTCTTCGTAAAACGACCAAAAATGCTTCAATTTCACCTTTAAGTCCCCACTCTACAATATAAATAATAAAGTGTCAATTTCTTTCAAGATATTATCAATTAAAGCATAATTCGGAGTCTAATTCCATTATTAAAATGGCAAATTAGCGAGTTATCACTAATTTACTCAGGTTGAAGCTAAAAAGGCCATGTCAAGAGAACAACAACAAAGTCTAAGATCCGGTAGCACTAGCACTGGTGGTAATTTTGGAGGGCCAAAGAATCTCAAAACCAAGAAGATAGTCGTGAGAGGATTACCTTCCACCTTAGGGGAAGATGAATTCAAGGAACATTTCCAAGATTATGGCGCCATATCTGATGTTGTGATCACCTACGATCCATATACGAGCCGACCATGTGGCTTCGGTTTCCTCACTTTCTCGTATAAAAGACTGATGCCTGTTATTCTGGGTTGGGAGCTATGTTAATGCAGGATAGGCATCCCATAGCTTATTTTAGCAAGGCTTTGGGACAAAAAGCTTTGGGTTTATCTGTCTATGAAAAAGAAATGATGGCCATTACTCATGCAGTGGAAAAATGGAGAAGTTATTTGCTACATGATACCTTTACCATTAAGACAGATCAGTGTAGCTTGAAGTACTTGTTGAATCAAAAGATATCAACCCCTTTACAGCACAAGTACCTCACTAAGTTGTTGGGCTACGGTTACACCATTGAATACAAGAAGGGGATTGAGAACAAAGCAGTTGATGCTCTGTCAAGAAGGAACAATGAGGAAGGTATGTGTCAAGGGATCACTGTCCTACAAGCAAAATGGATGGAAGAATTAATTAAGAGTTATGAGAATGATACCCACGTACAAGAGGTGATAATGGAAAGTGTGACTTTGCCATATCATGTATCCTTCTATGACTGCAAAGATGGGGTTGTGAGATGCAAAGGGAAGTTATATGTGGGGAGTGGGGGCAACTTGAGGGAACAAATCACTGAATATATCCACAATTCTCAGATGGGAGGACAGGGATTCATGCTACATTGCAAAGGTTAAAAACCACCTTCATCTGGCCTAACATGTATGAAACTGTTAAGAAAATAGTGGAGTAATGTAGTGTCTGCCAGCAATGCAAACATCAAGCTGGAAGGGAATATGGTTTACTACAGCATTTGCCAGTGCCTGAACAAGCTTGGAAACATATCACTATGGATTTTATTGATCAACTGCCAAACTCAGAAGGAAATACTGTTGTGTGGGTGGTGGTAGACAGGTTCACCAAGTATGCACATTTTATGCCTCTCTCTCATCCTTATACAGCCTCCGGGTTAGCAAAAACTTTCATTTCCACAATCTATAAATTACACGGATTGCCTAACAGTGTGATATCAGATAGAGATGCTGTGTTTACCAGCTGTCTTTGGTCTGAAATGCTGAAAGTATTGGGAGTGCAGCAACACTTAAGCACTGCATACCACCTTCAAACAGATGGCCAGTCTAATCAGTAGTAGTATTCCTCTCACGAATGACCAAGCTTCGCCAAACTATCAGCAGTAGTATTCCTCTCACGGTAGATATGTTTGAGTCTCGCTTCCCACGGCTTGTGCAGCAGCTGACGACAATCCAGAATGATATTTCGCCAAGGATGGTCCTCAATATCCCCACCCGTAACCCAATTAACCACAATCTCTGAGTCAAGTTCAATTTCGATACGGGGAAACCTTCTTTCCCACGCCAACTGTAGCCCTTTCCTAAGTCCCAAAAGCTCGGCCATATTCACCGGGACTTTGCCAAGGCAAATCGTGTACCCCAGGATCCAACCCCCCTCATTATCTCTAATAACTCCTCCAGCGGCTGCATTCATCGTGTGCGCATACCGGCTTCCATCAGAATTCAGCTTTACCCACCCTACCGGCGGAACCTCCCAACACAGCCCACTACGATTGAGTAGCTTCTCTTGAGCCTTGCTACGCGTCAGCTCCATCATATCCGCTGCCAGCCACTCAATGTGCTGTAAAGTGACATTTCGCGGCTCTTTCAGTTGTTGATACTCCTGCCTATTCCTTGCGCGCCAAATACACCAGATAGTTGACAGCGCCACTAACCACCACGGCCAATTAGCATCCAGCAGATGCGCACAGCCAGCATTGCTCAAGTTACATATCCAGTTCTCGTTAGTGCAGCCTTCAAAACGAGCCCAGCTGTCCGACTGTACCACCAGCTCCCAAACTTTCAAAGCGGCAGGACACCGAAACAGCATATGCACAATGCTTTCTCTCCCATTTCTACATCGGTTGCATTGATTCGAAACCCCGAACGTGCCATCGAATTTCAATGCATTAGTGACCAGGCCATCATGCTTACAGAGCCAGAGAAAAATGTTTAATGATTTAATAAAAAAATTTAGTCTAAATTAATGTTGATCGAACATGAACCAATCATTTAATAAGCGTAAATATTTTAATTACAAAATATATGTTTTTTTTCTTCTTATTACATCAATTTAATCAAGTCAGATATGAAATTAGAATTATCAAAATTAAATTATACATATTAATATAGAGTCAAGTTCAAAAAAAAAAAAAAAAAAAAAAAAGATTTGATATGATATAATATATAATCCAAAAAATACAATAAAAATCGTCTTTTCTTAAAGATACAATTTCTATGAATATGTATTGATGCCCCCAACAAGGTTGATTCACGTGGATAATGAATTGAGTTCGAATTTTAACTGTATGTTTGAGGGAAAAAAAGGAAAAAGAATAATTGTATTCATCGGCCCAAAATTCAAATATTATATTGTACCAATCAACGTCTGTTTCGTGCTATTTCTGTTTTCGCGGCCACTCTTCTCAGTCGCCGAATCAGTGCTGTTATCTGGCAATTCTACCATCGTTCGATTAGGGAGATGATAGAACCAAATCCTTTTCTGGCCGCCGGAAAGTTACCAGTCAACACTTCCGATCGGCGGGTACGGTGGCGCCATGGCCAACTATGTTGCGCTCCATAACTTCGGTAGCTCCGACAGACTTTTAGCTTTCACTTTCTGAGTTTTATAGTGTTCTTATATTTCTGAGGACCTTGTCACTGGGCGAACTGAAATATTTAGTGAGAATTTGCTAATCCTTTGTGATTTTTGTTAGAACTGTTTGTTAAAGATGTTATTAAGTTAATAAAATTGTCTTTCACTAAGTCTTGCAATTGTAATTGTTCGATTAGGCTTCGGATTATGCTTTGTTACTTTAACAGCAAAAAAGTAAGTTTCAGGAATGAAGCACAGACAACTGCTGCCGAAACTAAATGTTATTCTTCTGCTTATTCTATATTGGCGCGGGATAGTTTTTACAAGCTCATTAGATCACTACATCGTTGAAAGACAATATCAGTTTGAGTTTAGTATGTGTGTGCACTTCAATATATCTTCAAATAACCAAAATCTACATAATACTTTTTTTTACTACGCATGTCTGGGAAATTCGTTAAGCATGGCTAAGCTGCTTTAAATGTCTAGCATCTTTAAGAAAATTGAAATAGTACCAAATACAAGTAAGTACTAATAAAACCACAGACCTAGAATTATTCCAATTAACATCCCACATCCATACCCCATAAGAACTACTTGCCACGTCACTCCACGTAGAATAATATCCTCATCAACTTCTTTCGGGGGTAAGATTGAAAACACTGGTTGTTGTTTGTCATCTTTACACTTTTTCGTCAATGGAAACCCGCACAGTTTTGGATTTCCCATAAATGAACTGTTCTCAAAAGTAAGAAACTGATGAGATTGAGGGATTGATCCAACAAGGTTGTTATTTGACAGGTTCAGGACCGAAAGAAATGTGAGCCTTGTGGTTTCCTCTGGAATTTTCCCGTGAAACTTGTTTCTGGATAGATCAATGGTTGTAAAGGTTTTCAGGAATCTCACCAACTTATACTCTAAGTTTTTGAAATTGACTGTTATTGGCTCCGAGTAAGATAAATCCACTATAACGCCCCAGTTTTTCCAGCTGTTCAGGTACGCGCGCCACGCGTGTGAGTTTTGAGATTTAGGACTATTTAATTTCTTTTGTTATTTTATTTACGCAATTTAATTTATCTACTTGTAATCTTTCGTGAATTATATGATTTAATTGCTAACTTTTGTGAATTTAATTACGGGAGTTGTGTATTTAATTCACCGAGCATGAATAAGTGTTTAATTATTCGCAATTTTGAGAATTCTATGCATAATTGTCCTTAAGTGAAACTTTGTATAACTCTTGGACCAAATCGATTAATTGATGTGGCCTTATTTGTAACTTTCATAAATTGAGAACTTGAGTGCATAACTTAAATTTTAGAAGGACTTGTTGGCAATTTCCCTCTTTTTCTCTCCTCTCTTACACGATATATCACATATATACATACACCTTCTTCCTTTTCATTCTTCATTCAAGAACAAAACACAAGACATTTTCATTTCTTCTCCTTCCAATCTTGATCCATCCAACAAGCCAAGAGCCAAGAAATTCTTCCATCTTCTCCCAAGGAAATTACCACAAACTTCATCTCTTCCTTTCTTCTTCCATCTTCTTCTTCAAGGTAAGCTATGTGTATATATATGTGATGAACTTGAATATAAGTTAGGGTTTTGAAATTATATGTAATTCACGACTTAAATTGAAGCATGTATGTTCATTGTGAGTTGGTTTTATGCATATTTAACTTGAGTTCAAGGAACATGGAGCATATATGATCATAGTACTCTTAGGGATTTGTTGGATGAATTTTGATGAATCAAAGCTTGGTTCCTTGGATTAAATGAAGCTTAAATGATATATTTGAACCATGTACATGTTATTTGATAGCTTGGAGTTGATTTCTTATCTTAGTTTGGTGTTTGATTGGCTTGGGAGCCATTCCCGCGAATCCCCTGTTTTTCCCCTGCTATTTTTCGGACAGAACCTTCCCAAACGCCCGTTTGGGATTCTAGTTATAGCACCAAACGCCCGTTTGGCACTGTTACAGGAGGCTTTCACACGCCCGTTTCTGCTTTCAGACCAATTTTCAAACGGGCATTTCTCCCTCATCCGAACTCCAAATGACCTGATTTTTGAAGCCACGGAAACCTCTTGAAGTCTAGAACAACCTCCAATTGGAATAATCTCAATATATTTTGTAAATTGTGAGATATAATCAATTCTTTTAGGTGTCACCACTTTCCCGACAAACCGCACGCGCCTAACTTCAATCGTATGCCATTTTCTCCTCGCTTTGAACTAGAAAACGAGCCATATATCATCGGAAAGATATTTGTGTCTAGTTTCATTTCCAATAAAAAAAAACCTAATTCCCACTTCTATAACTTAAGATATTCCAGTTCGTGTGCATTTCCGGAAATTGTCCGTTTTTTGCCAAACTTCACCAAAACCTCTCTCATTGCATTCCTTTCACTCTCTTGTCTCCCATATGTGAATTATATGTTATATATACTTGATTGATTGATAAGTATGCTCTTACTTGACACTTCTTGGTACTTAATTGCTCAAACTTTATTGTGTGATTCCATGCCCTATATGAATTGAACTTGAACTGATTGAATGATATGAATATGTGACTCCTTGAGATTTATTTCATCTCTTAGATGTTAATTGGTTCTCATACATGCTAAGTGTCACTTGATTGCTAGTTTTACTTAATTACATGAGCATTGTCGTGCGTCATACTTGGTTTCATATTGAGCCTTGTCCCACGAGTTCACGTTATTTTCTTTCTTATCTAGTTTTCTCCAGGGTGGAGATCTTTGACCGTTTGGACACTTCCTTGTATCCTTGTTTTGTTCCGTTGCTAGTTAGGTGAGGTTTAATTCTAGATACTTAGAACCCTTACAACCCTATGTGTTGTTTTCGACCAAAAGTATATATATATTTATAGTTTCAAATCTTAATGATCTACAACGGATTTCATGAAATGAACGGATTGATTGATTGTTTTGGCGAGTAAAGCATGTTCACGTTGGGCCCCGAGGGTAGTGTATTGAGCCAACCGGGGAAGCAAGGGCTGACGGGTAACTCTTGCACTATCCTCACCATGTGGGATCACCTCTGAATCCACCAGGAGGTTTGGTGGAGGACGAAATCCCGTGCGTAGGAGTCATGTTCCTGACGTACACCACGCATGGATGGTTGGGTCTTGTAAACCCACCATCACCCGGAGAAAGAAGGAGTTCATGAAACTGCTAATTAATCGCACGTAATTACTTGCATGATAACCTAATAAATTGAAACACTCATGATTGTATACTTTTGGTGAAAGGTTGGAGAATTGCCCTCACTCGCCGGGCCACGGATTTAATTGATAATGATTGAATTATTAAATTGATTAGTTGTAATCTCGAGCGAGAATTACTTTAATATTTGAACTTATAGTGTTTCTTTTATGAAAACTTACCCGAGATTATAGCTTGCATGGTAATTGCGCTTATATTTATTTAAACCCCTCACTCAGTCTTCGGTAGACTGACACCCTCACTTTTCAGGTACTCACGGTCGTGTGCTAGGCAGGAGTCCGAGTTGTGTCTTTTATTCAGCTGAGTCTAGCTTCGCATTTTCATGTTCTTGGTATTTCCGGCTTTATCATGTTAGGGTTCCTGTTAGTTTTGGAGACTTATGCATGTATAATATGTTGGAAATGATAATGTATTGATATATGATCTAGAATAGGATGAGCTTTTGGATTTTTGGTATATGATATTGAAATGTTAGTGTTTATACTTCCGCTTTTGAATTTTCATGTATTGGATTTAATTGAACTGGGGTCTAGTCCCGTCTAGCTAGATTGTTTCTTGCATTGTCACCCGTTCACTATAGTCTTGGTTCATGTACGGATCATCCATTTCGTATGTGGACTGAGCTATAGTGCGAGGGTGTGACATCTCGGCGTTCCGGGTACTACATCCACCCTTCCTCCTGTTTCTGATCTACTTTCATTCACATTGATCATGCCTTTGAAATTACTCAAGTATTCCTTAGGCAAAAATCCTGTGAACTCATTGCCAGAGATGTCAAAATTTTGTAATTTAGGAAAGGGAAGCTTGGCATTTGAAGGGGGTATTATACCATACAATCTGTTGGACCTCAACACAAGAACGCGAAGATCAGGAAGAGTTTCCACCCCACAAGGAAAAGAGTCTCGTGTATTGTTGCTTCCAAGATCAAGAACCTCCAGTCTTTGACAATGGACCAAGGATTGAGGCAATGGTCCTTCCAATTGATTGCCATTTAAGTTAATAGACTGCAGAGCGCACCCTTTTGTAAAATTTCTTGGAATCGGCCCTTGAATATTGTTGTCCTTTAAGTGCAAAACCGTCAAGTTTTTACTCAAGTTTGCTAAGCATTGTGGGATTGATCCTTCCAAGCTGTTATTTGACAGCAGAAGATATTCAAGGTAATTCAAGCTGCAGATGGATGACGGGATCTCCCCAGTTAATTTGTTTGTCCGGAGATTCAGAACCTCTAACAACTGTAAATCACCGATCCCATGTGGAATGGTTCCTGTAAGATTATTATCAAACACAGACAGAAATTTCAAGCTGCTGATGTTGGGTAAGGACTCTGGTAGTTGGTTCGCACTGAGAGAAAGGTATTCTAAAAAACTCAAATCTCCAATCCCATTTGGAATGATTCCTGTAAGATTGTTGGAGAAGAGAATTAAGACTGTTAGATTTCTCAGGTTCCCGATTGTTGAAGGTATACCACCTGAAAACCGATTATTTGCAAGGTCCAGAACCGATAAATTTTGCAGGTTTGCAATTTCAGGTGGTATGGAGCCTGAAAATGTATTGTTATACAAAAACAGGGTCTGTAGATTTGTCAGTAAGCCTATTCCAGACAGGGGTTCACCCGTGAAATGATTGTTTTGAAGAAGCAATGAAGTTAATTTGGTCCAGTTGGTGATAAAATGAGGCCCAATATCACCGGAAAGGTTGTTGTCAGATAACCCCAGTTCAGACAAGTTGGTCAAGTTTGAAAAGGACAAAGGCAAAGGTCCGATAAGAGGATTTTCAGCTAAAGCTAAGTATGTAAGATTAGTACAAAAGCCAAGCTCAGAGGGAATTGTGGAATTTAAACTGTTTGTCCTAAGATCCAACCGCTGAAGATTCTTGAGTTGTCCTAAAGAATGGGGAATATTCCCTTCGAATGAATTGTCGAACATTTCAAGAATCTGTAAATTAGGAAGTAGGCTGAACGTATCGGGAATTTGTCCCGAGAAAGAGTTGGTTGATAAAGTTAATTCTTTCAACTTTGTCAGCTTGGTGAGATTTGCTGACAAGGGCCCATGAAACAAATTCTCACCGAGATTGAGATACTCAAGATTGACAAGGTTGCTGAATAAGGTTTCTGGAATTTGGCCCGAAAGGTAGTTTTGTGACAAATCAAGAAATGTAAGTTTTAGACAAAGAGTTACAAAAGGTGGAAAGCTTAAATTGAGTTCATTGTACTCAAAGCTGAGGTGTGTCAACAAAGGGAAGCTTGGAAATCTAGACCAATCAGGAGTTTTCAAGTAATTAGAGCCGAAATCAAGGTACTCTACCTTTTGAAAATTGCCAATTTGATGAGGAATGCTTCCTCTGAGGTAGTTGTCGTAGAAACTAATGTATCGAATCTCTGTCAGATTGCCAATGTCTGTCGGGATAGTTTTATCCAACAGATTGTTGCTCAGGTCCAAGAAATTTAGCCTCGAGAGAGCACCGATGCTGGCCGGTATTGACCCGTTGAAACTGTTTCCACTGACATTGAAAGTGGTGAGATTTGGAAATTGTCTGAATCCAGATTTTCTATTGTGCCATTAAGGTTTGCTTTAGACAAGTTGATTTCAGAAACCGGGCCTGGCACCGCATTGTTGCAACGAATGCCTGTCCATCTGCAGAGGTTCCTGACATTGTTGAGGGACCATGAAGTGAGAGAAGGAGATGAAGAAGATGGAGTTAATGTGTTTTTCCATCTGATTAGAGCTTCTGCTTGTGTTCTTGCTTGTGTTTTTAGTATCATCACTACATAGTACGTGCAAAATTAAAATTACATCTTCATTGATTGATTCAAGAATTAGAAGGGATAGAAACTAAAATCAAAGATATCTTAAGATTCTTAGCTTGTTTGGTCAGTGGAAAAACTGGGAGAAACGACTTTCTGGTTGATCATTGTAGAAAAATTGAAGGAAAAGAAAATTCCATAAGACATAATTGAGAGACTAAAGAGTGGGAGCCAAATTCCATAAGACTCAATTATTTGAAGTCACACTCATAACTTGACTCTATAGCTTTAAATATTACGCGTGCATTCAATATTACATGGTAGAGGAGAATAAAAGGAGTTGACCTGTAATGAAAAAACTTTGAAGTGTGAGAACCGGCCAAATTCCTTTGCTTTTCCTTACTAAATTGGTAGAAAAACTTTCCAAGTAATAGTTTTTTCTACTGTTCTTTTCCTTGTAGCAGATGATTGAACTTGAATTCCAACCCTAAAAGCCTCCACATTTCGTTCCGCTAAAGTAGTTGGGGAATGTAAATCTACTACTTCAATTAGATTTTAAGGCGCAAACTTACACTTCCATTCAATCCACAGGGGAAGGCGTAAACTACACAACTCCAATTGCTTGAACTGCTATTCCAACGTCAACTGGATGGCCAACAACCGTAAGATCAATAGCAAGTAAAGCGTAGATTAACGGTCGTGATATTTGAAATATAGCCCAAACAAAATAAATATCAAAATAGGTTACCGCATAGAGCTACCGCCGGACGCAGTCTGGATATTCCGAATCCAAATTCGATAAGCATATCCGATAATTGAATCCGAATTCAGTAATATGAAATTCAAAAAAGATATTGGATCAAATCAGGTCCGGTTAATTATTTAGGCCCAATATTTGCTTTCTAAGGCCTATAAAACTATCATATTTATATGGGCCCACTATTATGCAAATCACATATGATCTAAACTAGCGTTAAACTGGAGTTGCATATGGAATAACAGCCTTTCTTTTCTTTCTTTTTTTTTTTTTTTTTTCTTCGTAACAGAAACTAGCCAACGTTACATGTTGCTCTCATCTCATCTTCGTATAGCTCCTCGAGCTTTCTTGGCTGATGTTCCCAGATAATCTTCCACTTCTCCAGATTATGTCCAAGTTTGGCCAACGCATCGACCATCTTATTTCCTGAACGGTAGATATGTCCGAATCTCTCTCCCCATGGCTTGCGTAAAAGGATCCGGCAGTCCTTGATGATCTGCCCGTAAGGATGCCGTTCTATGTCCCCTTGCTTCACGAGTTTAATCACACTTTCAGAATCACATTCGACCACGACCCGTGCTATCCTTCTCTCCCAAGCAATTTTCAGCACTTCTCTTAGCCCCAAGAGCTCAGCTAAGGTTATTGAGATGTCCCCCAGTTTCATGGAAAAGCCACACACCCAGTTTCCCATATCGTCTCTTAAGACTCCACCTGCCGCCATTGTTCGCCTTTGAGGTTGTAGGCTACCTTCGGTATTGAGTTTCACCCATCCTTATGGTTGTTTGGACCAAGCTTGCTCCATCTTTTTCCTTGTTTCCTTCTCGTGTCGTACCGTTATTCGCTCCAAGTCTTGAGCTAACATCAACCCGTTGCATAATGTGACGTGTGCCGGCTCTCGTTTTTTCTTGTACGTCGCGAGATTGCGAGCTTTCCAGATACACCATATGGTAGCCATGAAAATGCTTTGCCAGGTACACCATGCATCTGTCTTCAATTTGAAGGATTTCTATGTACTAAATGACCCAACAAATTCATGTCTTCCTTATCCATTTGGTTGAAACGTATAACGTCATCCTCATGAATAATCCTCCTCCAAACTGCCTGCGCTAAGTTGCAGGCACATAATACATGCCAAATGTCTTCACGTTCCGGCCCACCACGAACACATTTAGCATTGTCACTGTTATTTATGTCATATTGCAGTGCCTTAGTCATCAGACTTTTGTGCTCAATCAGTTCCCATTACTCATTCTCATCTCGCAATACATCGTATGCTGATTTGCAGGAGAACCTGCCATTTCCCGTCCCTTTCCCGAACAATTGGTCGGGCCCCGTTCTGTGTTTGGGTATCGGAATTGCCATAATCTCCTTGATAACCTCATCTGGGAGCTTCGTTTTTGGGCCACTCAATTTCCATTTCCCATTTTCATCAATGAGACCCACTACTTTCATGCCTTCCTCTTGTTGGATGTCTCCATCCACTCTCTCTTAGCCTCATATTCCCAAGCCATGTATCATCCCACATGGTAATGGTGCGCCCATCACCAATTCGCCATCCCAGATTGCTCTTCAGCACTTTGACACTCTTGTTTATCCCTTTCCAAGCTCTAGACGCCGTGGCACTTGGAGTTCGTTCCCTGATGTCATCACCTTTGAGGTATTTTGCTTCAAAGATTTTGCACCACAAATTGTCAGTTCTTGTTGCAACTTCCCACCCCGCTTTGGCGAGCATTGCAATGTTTGCCTTCCTCACTTCCCTCAACCCCAAACCCCCCACAATTTTTCTTTCTCGTGATTTTATGCCATCCAACGAGATGTGTCTTCCTTCTATTCAAATCAGAAGACCAAATGAAGTTCCTATTGAGTTGGTTATCACAAACATGTCTCGGCAACCAATTAGTGTGCATTTGGTAAACCGGCATTGAAGTCATCACAGCTTGAGCAAGGGTCATCCGACCCGCAAGATTCAGGGTTTTCATCTTCCAACTAGAGAGCCTAGATTCTACTCTCTCAATGAGACTTCTGAAACAATCCCGCGTGGTGCGGCCATAGCTCATTTTGATACCAAGGTACTTCCCAAGTTCCAAGGTTTCATCTACACCCGTAGTATTGACTATCACTCTTCTCGTATCAATGGGTGTGCTAGGGCTAAAGAAGACTTTAGACTCGTTGATGTTCACTTTGAATCCAGAGGATCTACAAAACTTGTCCATGACTTCTCCATGAAATGCTTCCTTTGGCAGCTCCAACACCACAGTCTAATGTCTAATGGTCTTAAGCTTGATACTTGATAGACACATAGACACCGATCCTCGTTGTAAAAGATGAGGTGAATGCGAAGACATTCGACACATGTTGGAAACGAACGTTGAGAAATACCATTATACCGGATTGCGATTGGAACGTTGCATTTGTTGCTGGACTGTAGGCTCTTTGGAAGACGTGAAATACGTGGGAGTATCAACGTAAAAGGGAACCATTGCGCATCACCATAGATGGAGTTAAATCCCTCACACTAGTCCTGCATACCTTGCAGCACAAAGGCGAAAAACGAAGCCAAAAGACAAGCTCTACAGCATGGTAGAAAACTCATCCAAGATGGATTAAACTTAACACTAACTGTAGTTATTATAGCCACAAAAAAATCAACTTCAGAGAGAGAGAGGGGGTCGTCTTCGTGCTTTGAGAAAATTGAGGCGGAGTCTGACTTAAACGTGGTGGTGAATCTCGTCAAGCATGGGGAGACGACGAACCATCCACTCGGGTTTACCCTCGACGGTTGTAAAAACCTTTTAAAGAATTTTTTGAAATGTACTTTTAATCATGTATGGTGATCAAAGAATGCTCTTATGGATGCATTGGTTAAATTAAGACAGGATATGGGTAAAGAGTTCAAAGTCTATGACAGCCTTCACGAAGCCCTCGATGAAGGGAATGATGATGATGATCTCGACAGTTAATTTCTAATTCGATTGAGTAGCTTTAGAAAAAAACAAGTTGATTTCTTTTCAAAAAAGTAAAACGCGGGACTAATTAATTACGGTTAAAATATAGATATATATTAATTAATGTATCCAACGATCAAAATGTTTAATAAATTTAATGAAAAATTTTAGTCTAAATTCATGTTAATTCAGAATTAAATTATACATATTAAATAGAGTCAAGTTGGGAAAAGAAAAGCCAACAGAGTGGGTCCAAGCGAAAAATGGAATCCAAAAAATACTATAAAAATTGTGTTTTCTTAAAAAATACAATTTCTATAAATATGAATTCATCGCCCCCAAAATTCAGATATTATACTATATTACTATATCAATCAAAGTCTGTTTGGCGCTATTTCTGTTTTGGGCCTTTGGCGGCCATTCTTCTCAGTCGCGGAATCAATGCTGTTATCTGGCGACTATACCATTGTTCGATTCCAGAGATGAGAGAACCAAATCCTTCTCCGGACACCGGAAAGTTACCAGTCACCACTTCCGATCGGCGGGTACGGTGCCGCCACGGCCAACCATGCTGCGCTCGATAACTTCGGTAACTCCCGACAGACTTTTAGCTTGCACTTTCTGAGTTTTGTAGTTCTGAGGACCTTGTCACTGGGCGAACTGAAATATTTAGTGAGAATTTGCTAATCCTTTGTGGTTTTTGTTAAAACTGTTTGTTAAAAGATGTTATTAAGTTAATAAAATTGTCTTTCACTAAGTTTTGCAGTTGTAATTGTTCGATTAGGTTTCCGGATTATGCTTTGTATTAGGTTATTTTAACAGCAAAAATGTGAGTTCAATGAATGAAGCACAGACAACTTCAGAACTGCTGTCGAAACTAAATGGTATTCTTCTGCTTGTTCTATATTGGCGAGGGATAGTTTTTACAAGCTCATTGATACTTTGTATATGGGTTGAATTATTGAGCTTCGAATGTTATACTATGCTCCTTGATTTAATATAAATTAGGGATAATTGATCGAGTTTTGTGTTTTGTTGCAGAGAGCATAACTTGGGTGGATATGAGGAATAATTAGGGGGAAAATCAAGTTTGGAGAAAACTGATGATGACATGGCCCATTCATGTGTGGGACTTAGACATTGCATGCAATAAGATAAGAAGAGGACTCAAATTGGGAAGCAATTAAGCAACACGTCTACTTGAAGATTATTTAATTTATGAAGACAAGATGTGGGGCTGGAGGATTCTTTCTATTTGTTGGGCCACTAAATCCATAACCCATGCACGCAAACACGTCCAGGGAAAAGCCTAATTAATTTAGGAATTGAATGTTGGGCCTTTTGGGTTTTAATGACAGATGATGCGTGAGCTCCCTTAGTTAATGGTGGAAATTATGTGGGAAATCAGTAATTATTGTCCAGGTCCATTGAGAACTTGGGGAACAACGTGGAGTCTTTGAGTGGACGTTGGAGGTTTGGGAGAGTTACATATGTTGGAAATTGGCGAAGAATATGGCCTTTAGTGCACTTTTATTCTGGAGTTAGTGGGGAGTTACTGCCAGAAGATCGTGCATAGAGAAGTGGGAGAATTTCAGCATGCCACTACACTATAAAAGATGAGCACACGGCAGAGACGAGGGGGAGAACGAGTCTATCCCTTTCCTATTAGTTTTACTCTTTTAATTTTATTTTAGATTTGTTAATTTCCTTTGTTGGTGAATTTCTAGTTTCGTTTTAGTAGGGATTTTCCTAGTATGCATTAGGGTTGTGTGAGACGAATTTATTGGTGATTTTATCAAGTTATCCGTTTTATCTCTATTTTTACGACATTGTGTTTGTTCTTATTCTTTGATTATATTAAGAGCTCAAATCTTAGAATAGGCAATTCACACATATAGCTAGTTAACTTATTTGGTGGAGTCTAGCCGGATAATTAACGAAGTAGCGAACAATCACTAGGCCGTTAAGTTCGACTGATTTCGTGTTGTGGGATAGACGGTCTAACTAGGCGAAGTAGGAGTTTCTACCTAGTCGGTTAGGGTTAGTGTTTCTTTAGGGTGTAATGCAATTATTGCCCAATTGAATCTTAAAAGGAGTTTCTGCTAAGGTTATTGGTTAATTAGAAAATGATTATTAGGAGTTTCTTTTAGTCGTTATAAACAGTAAGAAGAAACGAGGGAGCCAGAGAGGACTTGGCGACTATAGCTAGCCTAACGAGGAATTAATCACCCTGTCTGTGATCATAGCCTGATGCATGCATAGGAAAATCCCAGCTACTTGTTATTTACTGAATTAATTTAAGTGTCAGCTGAGTTTAGTTATTAATTATTTGTTTATTTAGTCTCGTTTTGTTTATTTCGTTATTAGTTTAATCGTATATCTCAAAACCCCCCCTATTTTTGTTGTTTGTTTCGTTTCCTTAGCATATTGAAAGTCACAAATTCTCCCAATCCTCGTGGATCGATACCCGTTGACACTATTTTACAATTTAATCGTGTGCAATAATTGGGATTTATTATTGGTGGCCTTGACACCCATCACTCATTAGATCACTAAATACATTAATACAGTATATCAGTTTGAGTTTAGTATGTTTGCGTACTTCAATATATCTTCTAATAGCCAAAATCTACATTATATATATTTTTACTATGCATGTCCGGGAAATTCATTAAGCATGGCTAAGCTGCTTTAAATGTCTAGCATCTTTAAGAAAATTGCAGTAGTACCAACCACAAGTACATACTAGTAAAACCACAAACCTAGAATTATTCCAATTAACATCCCACATCCATACCCCATAAGAACTACTTGCCACGTCATTCCTCGTAGAATACTATCCTCATCAACTTCTTCTGGGGGTAAGGTTGAAAACACTGGCTGCTCTTTGTCATCTTTACACTTTTTTGTCAATGGAAACCCACACAGTTTTGGGTTTCCCATATATGAATTGTTCTCAAAAGTAAGAAACTGATGAGATTGAGGGATTGATCCAACAAGGTTGTTATTTGACAGGTTTAGAAACGAAAGAAATGTCAGCCTTGTGGTTTCCTCTGGAATTTTCCCTACTAAGTTGTTTGAAGACAGGTCTAATGATTCCAGTGCTGTTAAGTATTCCAGAGATGAAGGGATATCGCCTGTAAGCCTATTATGAGAAAAATTCAGGTATCACAGAGAATTTAACCTCCCGAGGGAAAATGGAATATCCCCATGAAACTTGTTGCTGGATAGATCAATGATTGTAAAGGTTTTCAGGAATCTCGCCAACTCATGCGAAGTGTTTTTGAATATGACTGTTATTGGCTCCCAGTAAGTTAAATTCACCGTTCCTTCTGTATCTGATCTACTTTCGTTCACATTAATCATGCCTTTGAAATTTCTTAAGTATTCCCTCGGCAAAAATCCTGTAAACTCATTGCAAGAGATGTCAAATATCCCTAACTTAGGAAAGGGAAGATTGACATCTGAAGGGAGTATAGTACCATACAATCTGTTTGACCTCAACACAAGAACGCGAAGATCTGGAAGAGTTTCCACCCAAATGGGAAAAGAGTCGTGTATATTGTTGTTTCCAAGATCAAGAACCTCGAGTGTTAGACAGTGGACCAAGGATTGAGGCAATGGTCCTTCCAATTGATTGCCATATAAGTTAATAGACTGTAGAGCGCACCCTTTTGTAAAATTTCTGGGAATCGACCCCTGAATGTTGTTCTCCTTTAAGTGCAAGACCGTCAAGCTTTTGCTCAAGTTTGCTAAACATTGTGGAATTGACCCTTCCAAGCCGTTATTTGACAGCAGAAGATATTGAAGGTAACTCAAGCTGCAGATGGATGACGGGATCTGCCCAGTCAATTTGTTTCTCTGGAGATACAGAACCTTTAAAAACGGTAAATCACCAATCCCATGTGGAATGGGTCCTGTAAGATTATTATCAAACACAGACAGAATTTTCAAGCTGCTGATGTTAGATAAGGACTCTGGCAGCTGTCCACTTAGCTGGTTCGTATTGAGATCAAGGGCTTCTAACAAACTTAAACCTCCAACCCCATTTGGAATGATTCCTTCAAGATTGTTGGAGAAGAGATTTAAGATTGATAGATTTGTCAGGTTCCCGATTGTTGAAGGTATACAACCTGAAATTCGATTATCCGAAAGGTCCAATTGCAATAAATTTTGCAGGTTTGCAATTTCAGGTGGTATGGAGCCTGAAAATGTATTGTTAAACAAAAACAGGTACTGGAGATTTGTCAGTAAGCTTATTCCAGACAGGGGTTCACCAGTGAAATTATTGTTTTGAAGGTGCAATATTGTTAATTTGGTCCAGCTGGTGATAAAATGAGGCCCAATATCACCGGAAAGGTTGTTGTCAGATAACCCCAGTCCAGACAAGTTGGTCAAGTTAGAAAAGGACAAAGGCAAAGGTCCGATAAGAGAATTCTCATTCAAAGCTAAGTATGTAAGATTAGTACAAAAGCCAAGCTCAGAGGGAATTGTGGAATTTAAACTGTTGTTCCTAAGATCCAATTGCTGAAGATTCTTGAGTTGTCCTAAAGAATGGGGAATATTCCCTTCGAATGAATTGTTGAACATTTCAAGACTCTCTAAATTAGGAAGTAGGCTCAACGTATCGGGAATTTGTCCCGAGAAAGAGTTGGTTAATAAACTTAATTTTTTCAACTTTGTTAGCTTGGTGAGGTTTGCTGACAAGGGCCCACGAAACAAATTGTAACTGAGATCGAGATGCTCAAGATTGACAAGATTGCTGAATAAGGTTTCTGGAATTTGGCCTGAAAGACGGTTTTGTGACAAATCAAGAAATGTAAGGTTCAGACAAAGAGTTACAAAAGGTGGAAAGCTTAAATTGAGTTCATTGTAATCTAAGCTGAGGTGTGTCAACGAAGGGAAGCTAGGAAATCTAGACCAATCAGGAGTCTCCAAGTAATTAGAGCCGAAATCAAGGTACTCTACCTTTTGAAAATTGCCAACTTGATGAGGAATGCTTCCTCTGAGGTAGTTGTTGTAGAAACTAATGTATCGAAGCTCTGTCAGATTGCCAATGTCTGTTGGGATAGTACTATTCAACAGATTGTTGCTCAGGTCCAAGAAATTTAGCCTCCAGAGAGCGCCGATGCTGGCTGGTATTGACCGGTTGAAACTGTTCGAACTGACATTGAAAGTGGTGAGATTTGGAAATTGTCTGAAATCCAGATTTTCTATTGTGCCATTAAGGTTTGCTTCAGACAAGTTGATTTCAGAAACCGGGCCGGGCGCCGCGTTATTGCAACGAATGCCTGTCCATCTGCAGAGGTTCCTGACGTTGTTGAGGGACCATGAAGTGAGTGAAGGAGATGAAGAAGATGGAGTTAAGGTGTTCTTCCATCTGATTAGAGCTTCTGCTTGTGTTCTTGCTGTGATTGATGATGCCTTCAGAGGGAACAGGATTAGCAGAAAAAGATGAAGAAAGAAAAGGGAAGATGACTTGTTGGATGTTGGCATTCTTAATTTGATTGAGGTAATGATTATACTACATTCACTACATGTGCTTATATAACATGTTTCATAAATGAAGAATCAAAGGGAAAAAGTGATGAAATTTGACAGAAGTAAAGGTGGTTGATGTGATTGAACATGAAGTTGAAACTTTTACCGAGTTCAAAGATGTTTCAAGTGAGGACATACTCGTTAACTTTGAGAATGTTTTGTGTTTTCTCCTTTATGTACCATATTTTCTAAATGAAAAGAGAATGACGGGTCATGCTTTCATAATGCAAGTTACAGGAAATTTCTGATATGAGATGACCAGAATATCTATGCAAAAGCCAGAGCAGCTATTAGATGTAATTTTCCTTTTTCCAAATTTATATAAAACTATATAATTTTTTATGTTAAAATATTATTATTATTTTTAACAAGCATAGAGCCAGGCCGCTAGGAAGAAGACATAGAACACGATCCAACATTCTTGGCATCTATCTTATTATTATTAAAAGAGATAACCCTCAATAACAAGGAACTGATGCTCTAAAACGTATGTTTTCAGGACATATCTCATTAACCGCTGCTATTGAATGCCCTGCTAGTCTGAGTGCTACTTCTGTAGCTGCAATGGAGCGCTAAGAAGGTGATGAAAAAGATCTCTTAGGTAAAGACTAGCCCGCCTCTCCCATGACTTTCCAGACCAAGTTTTGTAAGGATCCCATTTTGTATTATAAATTATACTTTGGGGTTTGCTTCTTACCCACCTCTGTGCTGAAACTAACAATAGTTATAGTGGATGTTCTCATGCTTGCTTGACTGAAGAGCTTCATTCCCATTTATCTATAGTAAATCACACTACTAAAGCGTATAAAGGAGAAATTACAATTTTAGTATACCAACTAGACTAATTCAATATTTTCAGTTTATTTTACGACAATAAAATAGTACCGTATCTTCAAAATCAAGTTAACAGTACAAGTAAATAACCTGCTCAGCAGTGCATAACCGTAACAAAAATCAATTCATTTCCTGTTAAATCAGTTTGTAAATTATATACGTACCAAATCAGTCCTTAACCATAAGTAATATTAAACATTGAACAAGCTTTGTAGCAATGATCAAAAGCTTCCTTACATGCATAAGTGAAGAAGCTACATAACAATGACCAAAAGATTTACATTTTCCTTGTTCTCACTGACAAAAATCATAATCAAAATAGTACCAAGATATTATTTCCGGCAACTAGATATTGTCCTTCCTACATAGTTACAAAACATAGATTCACTTCATTACAATCCAAAACCTAACTAGTACTGCCACTTGCTGCTTCATGATGATCTTGCATGTAATACTTGTTTATGGTGCTTTAAATGCTATCTTCCTTGCTGGCATAAAAACAATGTACAATTACTTAAGTATGAAAAAAACAATGTTAGAATTTGTGTATCTTATGGTCATTTTAGCTGGTGGATCATGTTATGTTTGTGTCATGCTTGGTCCTTCTTCAGTATTTTGTATCACAATATCAGGGTGGACTAGATCTTTGTTGTCAGCTTATTCCACCCAATCTTGGATCATTTTCTCAACCTGTTCATCCCCATATACATCCTCTTATAAGTCCTTCCTTGATTTGCGGTCTTTCTTGTTGTGCTCTTGTCCCCACATAATTTACGTGTTATTTTGTAGCTCTGTCTCTTCATCTTCGAACTTAAAAGATAAGCTCTTAAAACCAACCTTCTGTATCATTGATTTTGATGCGTTCAGAAAATTGCACTAGCCTATTTAGGGGGTGTTTGCAAACTCTACTGTATAAGCAGAAGTAGAAGTAGAAGTGAAAGTTGTAAAAATTTGCAGTAGTAAAAGCGATGAGTGTTTGGAAAAAAAAAAAAGTGATAAGCAGAAAAATAATCAGGTGGTTAGTGTTTGCAGAGAAAAGTTGATAATCACTTTTAATTATTATTAAGTTACTAATTTACCCTGACGTATTTTAAATTATTTTTAAATATTATATTATTATAAAAATTATTATAAATTTATATAAAATTATTTATAATTAATCAAACATTGAATTATTTTATATATTCCTTCATTTATAATATTCATATTCCATTTATAAATAATAACATATTAAATAGATCATTTTATAAAAATATAAAATACCTATTATATTATAAATATTTTAACATAAATTATTATATTTGTATAACTATAATTTAATATATGAATGTCTCTATTTAATAATATTATACAAACTAGAAAAAGATATTAGTGAGTTGAAATAGAAAAGATGCAAGAAATATATGAACTCTAGAGTTGTATACGTAAGTAAAAGGTCAAATTAGAAATATTAATATTTTAATATGATATTATTGTCAAATAGAATTTTAATTAACCGTATAATCTATAAGCAGAATCCAGAAGCATGCCCTGGGCAGCTTCTGGATTCTGGCTTATTTCTGCTTAAAATAAACAGAAGTCGTTGTTCCAAACACTCTAAAACGACTAAAAATAAGCACTTATGGGATAAGTGCTTATTTTTAGAGTTTGCAAACACTCCCTTATTAGGGGCTTCGAACTCGAAATCTTTTACTTCCCCAAAAAAGGTTTTGGTCAGATAAGATAATGAAGGTTTTTTCAATGGTTATCTATTATTTATTTTTAAAGATGAATATCATGTTTTCTTGAATTAACCGTTTACTTTATATGTGAAGATAATTAATTTAAATAGTAATTTTACCAAAATAGCCATATACTTATCTCATTTAATATTTTTTTTTTATTTTTACCAGTGGCATACATATTATACATTTTTCCTTCTTCTAAATACGATGGACAGTAATTTAAATATTTAAGTATTCTTTTTCAATAATAGTAATAATGATGATTAATTATTATTTTTAGATGAAGCTTAGGCTTCTCTTTCCCAACAAAAAAATATATTATTTTTAGACAATTTTTTTTTACGTAAAAGTAATTTTTTTTCTTGTTAATAATATTATTAAACAAATTTAAAATCATATTATATTAATTGAGTGTCAATTTTTAAGTTAATTTTTATAAATAATGGCAATTAATGATGCTATCAATTAATTAAAAAATATAGATAATGGTAATTAATGATACTTATCAGTTAATAAAAACTTAGTAACTTCTATAAAAAAAAAATATTATTATTTAAATATATTATAATTAATTTCCATTTTAATACATATTTTATAGTTAATATTAATAAAATTATTAAATTATGATAAATGAAAAAAGAAGGATAAGAAAAGAAAAGGAATTCAAGACCAAAAAAAAAAAAGGAAAGGAATTGATATTGGTAAGAGAAAAAAAGGAGTTGTGAAGATGTTGGAGTGGTAATCAAATAAATAAAAAATAAGAAAAGAAAAGAACGTAAGTGATCAAAAACAAATGAAGAAAATAAATAAATAAATAAAAAGAAAAGAAAAGAATCCAAGAGTCCAAGAGACCAAACGATTGTTATCTGTCTGCATAATATAATAACATAGATTATAGATAATAGCAGTTATTTTATTTCTTTTTTTTAATAAATAATAATGGCAAATTTTTGTAAATAAATTAAAGATTTGGACAAATAAGTAAATGCACACATGCCGACAAAAATCATGATTTCTCAAACATGGCATTTTGCCATGTGAAGAAAAACTGATAAAAACTTCTTATTCTACCGGTCGAACATATTTTGACAGAAAAATCAACATGTAAACCACAGATTTTGAGATTTAATTAATTTTATCGCCAAATTAAGTGAAAGTAAACGACTTCTATGAGTATTAGAATATCTACCAAAATAACCATTAAAGGAAGATAAACCTGCAAAACGATGATTAAAAAAGGAAAGGACTTGAAAAATAGAGATTAATGTATGCAAAAATAATAATAATGTTAATAGCAATAAGCAAGAGTAATTAATCAGATAAAATAAATAATAAGACAGATTAAGCTTATTGTTCCCAAGGTAAATTTCTGAAAACAACAAATTTCTGTGAATATTGAGAGAGAGAAGAGAGAAGAAAGTGTTTTTCGTAAGATATTAATTCCTCTGAGTTAAAACAAAGCAATCAATCAATTGAAGTTTCGAGCCGGCGGTGGAGAATAGTATGCTCCACCGCCGGATTGATTCAGATCTATTCTGCTGTCAGATTCTCATATTTGTTACGTCGATGCGGTTTGTGTTTTTTTCTTTAGGTTATATTATATTTCAAGTTTTTTATCTCTTCCGTATGGAAGTTTTGTCCATTCCGTATGGAAGTTTAGTCAGTTTCTTTATGTTCTTTTTTATTATGTTATGTGATTCTCCGAGGAAATTTTTTGGCCGAGTTATCTGCTGTAGGCCAAAGTGTTCTTTTTAATCTGGAGAAAAGGTGGCTACGGAACTTCACCCAGATCGGATTTTCAACTTCAAAGAGCCTATTTCTTTTATTAAACATGATGCTAATGTAATAGCTCACAAATCTGTTGAAATTGCGGCTTCGGCCTGTGTTAATTTTCCTATTATTCATTGTATTTTTGTTATTGTTCCTGTTGATGTTCAATAATATTCCCCTTTAAGGGTTTGAATTTAAAAAAAAATAAAAAAATAAAAATCCTCTGAGTTACAATTTCTACTTTTTAATTTAAAGATATTCCTAGGGTTTTCTAGGTTGGGACTCTTCCATGTTGGGACTCTTCCTACTTTTAGGAGTTGAGGAGTTGTTGAGGGAAAGTGGGATAGAAAAGTTCAGAATTTAAATTAATACAACGTGGGAAAATTCCCTCTAACTTGCTAGAACTAATCTGACCCAAATACAAGGATTAAGATTTGGTAAAAAAAATCCAGATTTAAATTAATACAAACGTGGGGAAAATTCCCTCTAACGTGCTAGAACTAATTTGACCCAAATCCAAGGATTAAGACTTTGTGAAAAACCCAGATCTTCTATATATTTTAAGTAGAAAATCACTTAGGTTGCGTCCCTCCTTGAAATGCATTCCTTCCTGAAATGCTTGACTTTAAGAAAAGATAGTGAAAATAGGATGCATTAGACTTTAAGAAATTTTTAACAAATCTTAGATTTTGTACTTACCATATTCATAGCCATTATTTCCAAGTCTTAGGGGCCTGAGCAACAAATATACACCGTTTTCTTGCCTCCTGTTGCCATTGCTGCGACGAAGTTTTTTTTTTTTTTTGACAATGTGGGAATGATTTATCTGACAGATATCAATGACTATGGGGATGGAGAGGAGGGGTTTTGAGTTTTCTTTTAGTTGTGGAGTGAGCTTCGTATGGCATACACTTCTAAATTAAGATTAATGTTTGAAACCATTTTAATTTTAACACTTTAGACATGATTTAAGTTTCAATTAATTTATTTACACGTGTCCTAATCTTCGTTAGGATTTCTGTTAGTTTCTAAGGTTTCAACCTAAATGTATCGAAAAAAGAACGGACGGGGTCATTTAAAAAATATGAGATAAAAAAAAAAAAAAAAAAAAAAAAAAAAAAAAAAACAACAACAACAACAACAACAACAACAACAACAACAACAACAACAACCACCTTTGAATTTAAACCTGCATGATCAAAAATATAAATTTGTCTAAATGAGAAAAAAAATGACCGGTCAAGCTTTCACATGTCTTTAAGCTTTAAGCAACATTAGCGACCGGAGCATACTCATTGCGCGTGCAACGTAATATTAGTGGTAATTGGCCCCCTTTGCTTTAAGCTTTACAATGTAACTTTGGGAAATTTCAGGCCATATAATATAAATTGTATCCTTAAGTAGACTTATAAAGTTTCACAGACCTGACTTTGACTGATTCCTGATTGCCCTATTTAAAACTTGAGAAACATGTTTTTGGACTTCCTCACACCTTTATTTAATTCATGGGGACATGGGAATTGTTGAATATGGTTTGTGGACGACCGGACATAATTGAGAGAACAAAGAGAGGGAGCCAAATTCCATCACATTCAATTAACTTTAAATATTACACTCGCATTCAACGTTACATGATAGACGAGAAAGAGTGGAATTGATATGTAAGGAGTAAACTTTAAAGTGTGAGAAATGGCCAAATTCCTTTGCCTTTTCTTTTCCCTTCCAAATTCCTTGAACCAAACGGGGAGTTGATTTTCCAATTTTAGTTGAGATTTATAAACGCGTCGGATTCGGAATGGATCTGAAAAATCCAAATCCAAATTGGATAAGTATGTTTAATAACCAAATTCGAATTCAAATCCTATAAAATCCAAATTCATTAAAATTAGACCCGAATGAAATCAGGTAGGGCTGCCAATGGGTCGGATTCGGACCGGATTAGGAGATTCCGCATCCGAATCCGATAAGAGAGTCCGATAACTGGATCTGAATCCGAATCTTATAAGATTCGGGTTCATTGTTTTTGAATCCACACATAATCGGGTCGGATCCGATCCGATAAAAGATCCGACCCGATTAGCAATAAAATTCATTTTTTAAGATTACAAATTTGATATAAAAAAATAAATGTAATTACATAATATTTAATAAATAATTATTATTTAATGAATTATTTGATAGTCTTGTCTATATTTATTTAAAATAGGTTAATTTAAAGTTATTAATAAAAGAAAATATACATTTTTAGAGAAAAAAATTAAATTTTATTATTGTTTAAAGTGATAAATATGTGAAAATTTTAATTTTAATCATTTTACTTAATATTATGTACTAGTAAATAATTTTTTTAATTAAATATTATATATAATATCGGATTCGAATTCTTAACGGATCGAATTTCTTAAATCCATATTCGCTTCATTTATTTCGGATAAAGAATATTTATAATCGGATATGATCCATCGGATATTTTTATCGGACGAATATGCTAAAATTCGGTTCGGACTCGGATCGAATTCGGATTAAAATCCGACCCATTGACAGCCCTCAAATCGGGTCGATTCGTATTCGATTAAAGCTCCAAAAAAAAAAAGCCCAATAAATTCTAACTTCCAACTAGCTATGATGTTACATAGGGTTGTCAATGGATCGGATTTTAATCCGAATCCGGTCCGAATCCGATACGAATTTTAGCATATTCGTCCGATAAAAATGTCCGATGGATCATATCCGATTATAAATATTCGTTATCCGAAATAAATGGAGCGGATATGGAATTAACGAATCCGATCCGTTTAGAATCCGAATCCGATTATATATATAATATTTAATTAAAATAAATTATTTACTAGTACATAATATTAAGTAAAATGACTAAAATTATAATTTTCACATAATTATCACTTTAAACAACAATAAAATTTGAATTATTTACTCTAAAAGTATATATTTTCCTTTATTAATAAGTTTAAATTAACTTATTTTAAACAAATATAAATAAAATCATCAAATAATCCATTAAATAATTATTATTTATTAATATTATGTAATTATATTTATTCTTTATATTAAATTTGTTAAATAAAAAAATTAAATTTTATTTCTAATCGGGTCGGATCTTTAATCGGATATAGTCCGATCCGATTATGCATTAATTCAAAACAAATGAATCCGAATCCTATAGGATTCGGATTCGGATCCGGTTGTCGGATCCTCTTGTCGGATTCGGATCCGGAATCCCCTGATCCAGCCCGAATCCGACCCGTTGACAGCCCTAATGTTACACTTTCTTTATGCTTCTTTAAGTATTATGTTTACTTTATATAGGCCCAGTATTTGCCTGTCATTGCTCATAGGGCTGTCAACGGGTCGGATTCGGACCGGATCAAGAGATTCCGGATCCAAATCCGATAAGAGTATCCGATAACCGGATCCGAATCCGAATCCTATAGGATTCGGATGTATTGTTTTTGAATCCATACATGATCGGATCCGATCCGATAAAAGATCCGATCCGATTAACAATAAAATTTATTTTTTAAGATTACAAATTTGATATAAAAAATAAATATAATTACATAACATTTAATAAATAATTATTATTTAATGAATTATTTGATAATTTTTATCTATATTTATTTTAAATAGGTTGATTTAAACTTATTAATAAAAGAAAATATATATTTTTAGAGGAAAAAATTTAAAATTTATTATTGTTTAAAGTGATAAATATGTGAAAATTTTAATTTTAATCATTTTACTTAATATTATGTACTAGTAAATAATTTTTTTAATTAAATATTATATATAATATCGGATTCGGATTCTTAACGGATCGGATTTCGTAAATCCATATTCGCTCCATTTATTTCGGATATCGAATATTTATAATCGGATATGATCCATCGGATATTTTTATCGGACGAATATGCTAAAATTCGGATCGGATTCGGACCGGATTCGGATTAAAATCCGACCCATTGACAGCCCTAATTGCTCATAATATAGGCCCAATATTTGCCTTATACGGCCCATAAAACCAAATCACCCATTTACCGTTGCCGAGAATATAAAAATAAATAAAGTCTAAAAACAAATACGGTAGCACAGAAGCAGACATATATATATAAGAACTTAAGAAGAAAACAGAGATTCATTTTTCGCGCACAACGCACGCACAATGGACTCATCTTCCGACGAGGGGAAGCTCTTCATCGGCGGAATAGGGTGGGACACGACGGAGGACAGCCTGAAAGATCATTTCCGCCGCTACGGCGACGTCGCCCACGCCATTATCATGCGAGACAGGATCACCGCCCAACCGCGGGGCTTCGGCTTCGTCGTCTTTGCCGATCCGTCTGTTATTCCCTCCGTTCTTCAGCAAACGCACACCATTGACGGCCGTACCGTAATTCTCTCTCTATATATGTGTTTAATCTCGTTGCGTTTTGGTTAATTTTGATCGAATGAATGATGCGCTTGTTTTTTGGTTTTCTTCGTGAAATGCGGTTTGATCTGTAATGGCGGCAGTGCGTGCGTTTTGCGTATTTTTGTATTTATGTTTTTGTTGGTGGAAGTGCTTTGTCTGTTGGATTTTTGGTGGTCTGTTCGTGATGTACTGTTATGGATCCATTTTCTGCATGTATTCATGTAGATGAATCAGGAATGTGTTATCTCTGTCTTTGTTCCTATTATTGTAATGACATACACTCACGTAACTAATTACCATTAATTGTTCTGTTTTATGGATATTCTGTAGTTTATACTAATTTTGAGGAGGTGCTATTCAAATCTTATAACTTGAGTTTTCCTGAAACCATTTCTAAGCAGAATTGCATTAGCTCCCAATTATGATTGCAAGTTTTCTTGTTCTCTCTTTTCCTCCTTTTACCTAACTTATGTATGTTAGATGTTGGTGTTTTTAGTAGTGTACGTGTAAAAACTTTCTTTAGCAATATCGGAAGGACGAGTTTAGTGTTCTTGTAATCATTCTCATTATTACTATATAGCTGCAGTATTTGTTAATTTGATTACCTTCCATTACAGCACTTGTTATTTGATCAATGTTCACACTAATACTAGCATATCCGATTCTGGATTATGAGTTCTTTGTCGTAGCTATATCTGATAAGCTTCCATTTTTAGTTTCATGCACTTATAACAATTTATGTTTTTCTTGAATCCACATCGATTTCTTATAACCTCTAATTTACTCAGGTTGAAGCTAAAAAAGCCATGTCAAGAGAACAACAGCAAAGTCTAAGATCCGGTAGCACTAGCACTGGTGGTAATTTTGGAGGGCCAAAGAATCTCAAAACCAAGAAGATATTCGTGGGAGGATTACCTTCCACCTTAACGGAAGATGAATTCAAGGAACATTTCCAAGATTATGGCACCATATCCGATGTTGTGATCATGTACGATCCATACACTAGCCGACCACGTGGCTTCGGTTTCATCACTTTCTCCTCGGAAGAAGCAGTCGATCGTGTCCTCCAAAAGACCTTCCATGAATTGAATGGTAAGCTTGTTGAGGTAAAACAAGCACTTCCTAAAGACACAGTTGCTGGTGGTGGTGGTCGAGGTAGGGGTAATTACAGAGGAGGTTATGGTTCTTACATTTCTGGAGGTAGAGGATTTGGCAGTCAAATAGGAAGTGGTGGATTTATACAGGCAGGTGGTGGTTATCCTCCTTATTCTGGCTATGGTTATATGGGAAATAGTGGTGTTGGCTATGGTGGTTATGGCGGATACGGAGTTGGTGGTTTTGCAAATACGAATGCTGGTTATACGGGCTCTCCTAGTAGCAACTTCTTGAGAAATCAATGGAGTGCCGGCTACGGTGCATCTGGATACGGTGGGCCGAGCTTCGGGGGATCTTACCCTTTGGGGAATGCTTATAGAAGTAGTAGTAGTGGTTATGCCTCAGGAGGAAGGTCTCCGAGTGGGGCTTCTAGGTATGTTGATAATGGTTATAACTATAGTGGCTATGGCGGGCCGGAGATTTCTCGCGCATATGGTGGCGGCGGTGGTGGTGGTGGTGGTGGTGGTGGCGGCGGCGGAGGTGGTAGTGGTGGTTATGGGAACAATAACCGTTCCTCAGAGCATATTGATGCTAGTTGGAAACCAGAAGCTTGAGGTGATGTTCTGTTAAAGGTTTGAGCCTAGTTGGGAGCTTAAATCTAATAGTGTTTTTCTGGTTTGATAACTAACAGTGGTTCTTTATTCTTTATCATTTATTAATTTTTCATTTGGCTGGACCTAAATCCTTTGCTGATTTACATAAATGGTTATTAAATGCTTTCATGTCAAGTTTAGATTACACTTTCCTTTTGATCTTCGTGGAATTCTAGCTTGAACCTAACTCAATCAAATCGGTACAATGATGGGGCGGGTGTTATATACTTGTCGTATGGTTGGTAAAAAGTTTAGGAAGAGTGAGAAATCAAATGATAAATATAATACACATGCCTTTATAATTGATTGGATTCGATCGAGTTGAGTTTGAGTTAGAATTTTTCTTGATCGATCAAGTTGGCCTATCTGATTTGGACCAATTTTATTAATTAGTAATCCTTGTCGGAGACAAGATTGCGAATCTGTTCCCTCGAGAGCTATGCTTTCATATTCCAATAAGATCAAGAAAATACTTTTGTATATGTGACAATCGACATATATCCATGTGGCATCAGTCATATGGAATAGAAAATAAATGAATGATTAATTCAGCTCCTATATAGATATGCATATGTATGTACATAGGTTAAAAGCAGCATCTTTGAGATTGCTTTTTGTGGATTCTTTCTAATTAGAGTTTAAGATCGGCCAGTTTTATTACTAGCAGATAACTCCAGGCAAGAAAAGTCTGCAGACTGCACGTAACATAAATGACAATAACCCTTGCTAATACGAGTATACGACATAAGCTTTTTGCCAAATGATCATAGTTGTGATCAATTTGTCTTACTAGACAAATTTCTTGGCCTATCAACTGAGCTCGACACATAGACTTAAATATTATTGCTTAATAATTGAACCAGTTTTCTCTACTGGCAATAGCAGCATACAAATAACTTGAACACGAAACATCTAAATTAAACCAGTGTAACACTTAATTGTTAAGTTACACGACTTGATGATGCGTTATTACTTTGAGAGAGTACTTACAACAACTCTACCAAAAAAACATAAAGAACAAGAATCTATCAAGAGAAACTAAAGAACAAGAATACGAACAAGTGCTTACAAAACGATTTCATCGCAAACCATAAAAATACATAAGCAGCGACGGACATAGGAATACTAGTTTTGTTATGATACATAAAAGCCAATTTTGTTATTATCGAGAGCCAAAATATTAATCTTCTAATGAACTTAGATAGCAATATATTTATCTACATGTATAGATGGGAATGGCTTATCTGCTTCTGCCAACCAACTTTTCTCAGAGCTATAAAAACATACATTTTATACACATAACATGTCTACGAATTCACCATCCAAGTCTTAAACTATTTTAGTGCCATTCTCTCTTTCTCTCTCTCGTCTCATGTCATCGACAAACGTCGAAGAGAAGGGTCCTGCTGGTGGTACACAGGATTACACACAGGATGGTACCACAGACCTCAAAGGCAGACCAGTTCTTAGATCAACAACGGGCCGATGGAAAGCTTGCTACTTTATCGTTGGTAATACCGTCAAAGTTTCGTTAATCTCGTCTGTTGAATAAAATTCTGGCTCCGTCACTGATTCAAGACGTGCCATCTTCCCTTTTGACATTTTTCTTGGGCTTATTGTACATGATCTTTCTTTTTCAGGGTATGAACTTGTTGAGAGGATGGCATATTATGGGATTGCATCGAATCTGGTGATATATCTATCAGAAAACCTGCATGAAGGAACTGTGAAATCCGCAAATAATGTGACCAATTGGGTTGGTACTGTTTGGATGACACCTCTTTTAGGTGCATACATTGCAGACGCTTACCTTGGTCGATATTGGACTTTCATCATAGCATCAGCCATTTACCTTGTGGTAACCACACCAACTTACTCTCTAAAATATGGATAATTCTAGCCGAGCATAGTTCGGTCAAATTAGTGTAAAGATTAGACAATATTTTACATTTGTCCGTGTGATTGATGGAAAATTTAAGGTATCACTGACTGATCAGATGACAAGTGTAATACAATTATAATTATAATTGGTTGGAACATTTGGTCGAACTGGGATTGGGTTAGAATTTTCTCAGGAGTCCTATCCTATTACTTGATCAATGCTATTGTTGACTTAAACATTAGGGTTTTTTTTTTTTTTTATCATCCAAATTTTGCGTTCTTTTGTAATTTACCATTTCAATAAACTTTTGTTGCATACCGTCATTCAATATTTACATTTCTGACATGCCACCATCTATATTTTTTTAGTGGTTTTGGTTAAAAAACATGACCCGCGGTGACATATTTATAAACATACACATAAATTGTATTTTCAACAAAACCACTAAAAAGAAGTTTAGATGGTGGTATGTTACAACTTACAAATACAAACATTGAATTGAATGACGATATGCAATGAAAGTTTATGGGGATGATAAATTACAAAAAAGGACAGAGTTCGGATGACAAAAAATCTTTTTCCTTAACTTTATACATGCATACCAGTAAAAAGTTGTTGGAAGAAATTTGAAACCGTAGAGAGATCTAAAATGCTTCATACTTGTATATAACAGTTAACAGATATATATATATATATATATATATATATATATATATATATAATATAATAGATAAGTACTAAGTAGCCAAGTCTTTAGGAAACTCCATTTTGTGCGAGTATAATTTAGATGATTATGGAGGTGTTTAGGAAATTTCTCCTCACCGTTGAAACTGTTAAATCTTCATTGAGCGATTAGTGGAAGAGGTCAGGTCATACATATAAGAAGATGATAAAGTGGTTTACAATCATTAAATAAAGTTTGTTGGTGGTTTTTTTGAAGATTGTAATTATTAAAGATAGATTTTTTTTGGGTAGATATTATTAAAGATAGATTGTAATTATTAAAGATGGATGAGAAAATATAATGGAGTGAATGTTTTGTTATTAAAAAAATAATAGGAAATAAGAAAATAACTCCATGCGTGGAGAGATTTAAGTAAATTTGTTTAAGGGAGTATGAAATTAAAACAACTACACGGTTTGCTCTTCCATCTGGCGAACAAGTATCGCATGAACATACTATCCCATCAACATTAATCTAGTATATTTATATTTCAAAACCTATATTTTAAAGTTTTGTATGTCATTAAAAATCTAGTGTATTTCAAAACCAAGTTTTGTATGTCATTAAAAATCTATAGTATTTTGTATGAATCATGTCTTTAGTTTTAGTTTGTACCGTGCATGAAGATTCATTTCAATTTTTCTCTAACCCTACATGAAATTCCCAATTTTTTTGTATAAATATAATAAACTACAAATTTCTAAATAAATATTAAAAACAAATAAATTTCGAATTTTTCTTTCTTATGACCTTCAACGATCCGGCCCACTTACTAACCCTACATGAAATTTCCCAATTTTTTTGTATAAATATAATAAACTACAAAATTCTAAATAAATACTAAAAACAAGAGAAAATTATCAAAATCGTCCCGTAAAGTGAGCCATATACAGGTTTCGTCCCAAAAGTGGACAATGTCTCACTTTTAGTCCCATAAAGTGACATTTGTCTTAATTTTGGTCTCATTGACCCATTTTTACTTGCAAATGATGTTATCTTTGGACGGAAATGGGTCAATAGGACCAAAATTAAGACAAATGTCACTTTATGGGACTAAAAGTGAGATATTATCCACTTTTGGGACGAAACCTGTATATGACTCACTATACGGGATGATTTTAATAATTTTTTCTAAAAACAAATAAATTTTGAATTTTCTTTCTTATAACCTTCAACGATCCGGCCCACACCACTGAGTTATGGTTGTAATTATTGCCACAGGGTATGTCCTTATTGACACTAACAGTTTCTGTACCGGGCTTAAGGCCCCCATCTTGTGGGCATGGAGTGAGGCCTCAAGACTGCGACAAACGGGCTTCATCTTTCCAAACAGGCATATTCTTCACTGCCCTATACATAATTGCCATTGGAACCGGTGGGACAAAGCCCAACATCTCCACCATGGGAGCCGACCAATTTGATGATTTTGACCCTAAGGAGAGGTTCCAAAAGCTCTCATTCTTCAACTGGTGGATGTTTAGCATCTTTCTTGGCACCCTCTTTTCCAACACTTTTCTCATCTACATTCAAGACAATGTGGGATGGGCCCTTGGATATGGGCTTCCCACAGTCGGGCTTGCGATTTCGGTAACGGTTTTCGTCGTGGGCACGCGATATTATAGGCATAAGCCCGCTTCGGGTAGTCCGTTGACGAAGATGGCTAGGGTTTTGGTGGCTGCTGTGAGGAAGTGGAGGGTGGTTGTGCCTAGTGATCCTAAGGAACTCTACGAGCTAAGCTTGGAAAAGTACTCGAAATCGGGTCAATTCAGACTCGACCACTCGTCATCTCTCAGGTCGATGATTTATAGCACATACCTTTTTAAATAAAATCTGATTTTATCTAAGTGATTTGATCTAATAATTCTAATTTAACTAATCACATGCCAATTGTATGAAGTCTCACTTGCCATGAAATGACCATATCTATTAATTATATTTCCACCATTTCATTGAGTAGGAATCCTACTTTATACTTAAGTTTGGGTTTTGTTATAGTTACACGTGATTACACAAAACACCCTTTTGAGTTTCAAAACTGGGAATGCCCCTATTGAACATCAAAACACAATGTAGAGATAATTACACTATAACATAACCACAAGTTCCATATAATTACACAAACTTCCCTTTCCTCTTGCAGCTTCCTCGACAAAGCATCAGTCAAAACCGCTCAAGGCTCCCCATGGATTCTCTGTCCCGTCACGCAAGTCGAACAAACCAAACAAATGATCAAAATGCTCCCAATACTCGCAACAACAATCTTTCCCAGCACAATGCTGGCCCAAATAGGCACACTCTTCGTCAAACAGGCCACGACTCTCGAGAGGGGCCTCGGCCCCCATTTCAACATCCCGCCCGCCAGCCTCCACGCATTCGTGACCCTCTTCATGCTCATCTCCATAGTTGTATACGACCGCCTCTTCGTCCCCTGGGCCCGGAAACGCACACATAACCCGAGAGGGATAACCCTGCTGCAAAGAATGACTGTAGGCCTATGCCTGCACGTTGTCGTCATGACAACGGCCTGTCTAGCCGAGAGGAAACGCCTCAAGACCGCGCACGAACATGGAATCTACAAAAAAGGGCAGATCGTCCCCTTATCCGTCTTCATTCTACTCCCACAGTTTGCTCTGGTGGGAGTGGCTGATAACTTCCTCGAAGTTGCGAAGCTCGAGTTCTTCTATGACCAGGCACCGGAAGGGATGAAGAGCCTCGGGACAGCTTATTTTAGCACGACCATCGGAGTTGGGACTTTGCTGAGCAGCTTCTTGCTCACGACCGTGGCGGAAGTTAGCAAGAAGTATGGGAAAGGGTGGATCTTGGACAACTTGAATGTGTCGCATTTGGATTACTATTATGCGTTTTATGCAGGTTTGAGCTTCTTGAACCTTGTTGCATTTCTGCTCGTTGCCAAGATGTTTGTTTATAATACGGAGAGGGGTAACGAAGAAATGGAGATGAAAGTAGTGGAAGAAGCTTCGGGGAAGAAGTCCGGGGATTGTGATGACGAGTGAATGCGTGAAAATTCTAACCCAAATCCGATTCCATCGAATCTATATAATATGGACAAATATATTATACTTTGGTTAATTATATTGATTTTCGGACCGGAATTAGCGGCGAAGGCCATAGAGAATATGGCAAGTATTGTGTGCATATTGGGTTCAATATCGATGGTTTTTGACTTTTGGTATAAAGATTTTGTACAACTTGGCTAGTACTTCTTTGCCAAATCTTGAAGTAAATGCCATACAGCCCCTTGTGAAAAATGAACTGTTTAAAGGATCCCCTTGTAATAAATCAATTACAATTTATCCCTTGTTGTTATTTGAAGGAAATTGTGCAAAATTTTCTTTATCGCCATGTTTGTGCTGATTTTTCATGGAGTTCGTGTGATCTTTTCTTTAGTTTTTACTTGCAAATGATGTTTATATGCTTATATATAGAATATTGGTTTATTTTACATATAGTAATCTTCAATTAATAACTTAAGGAGGTGTGAATGAGTAGAGAATGCAATAATAGAGATTCTAGTAAAGCGGTGAACAAGTAACAAAGACTACCGGTATATACTCGAATTTAGGGTAAATCGGGGAGAGGAATTAGATGGAAGACTATCCTATAAATAAGATAAGAATAAATTGGAACAAGAATAAAACTCTGGCAGGCGCAGTTGTGGGGGTTTTATTCATCCAATGTGGTGGGTAGCTCCTTGTGGCCACCAGAGACCGTCCTCCTACCTTGTGGGGCCGTGAGTCACCGTGATTTACCTCCTCTCCTACACGTGTGGGGTCACTTAGGAGGGGCGCCTAAGGTGGGCGATTCCACCTTTGGAACAAGAATAAATTGGAGAAACATGGGAGAGAAACAGAGTAAAGGAAAACAGAGTTATCTAAGAGAAACTCAACAAATAAAATAATCTTTTTTGAAACTTGATTGAAAGTAACAATGATATTAAGTAATGGTATATTAGAACAAATTTTACATAAAAATAACTAAAATTATAGGAGTATATTTTTGTCATCACAAGATATAATTTAGACTATAATGGGAGGTTGGGCGCAATTTTTTTAAAAGTTGGTGGGATAAATTGTAATTACTCTTTTACAAAGGGTATCTTTTGAACATTTCATTTTTTTCCAGGGAGCTAATGTTACTGTATTAATCTTTTAAGATAAAGTCGTGTTACTGATAAATAGCAGCTACCCAAACTACTTGAGAATTGTACGCACTTGACAAAAAGCGAACCGCACCCAATTCTCCTCCCAATTCATCAATCTATCTAAACCCGCACCTCCATAAACCTCACTCCGTTCTCCTCACTCCCATCACACAAAAAAAAATGGCCGCCACCATCGCGCGATCAATCTCAGCCGTCCGATCAACCGGCGCCACCGCCGCCGCCGCTCTCCTCCCCAAACGACTGTTATCTTCCGCTGTCTCCAAACCGTCGCCTCTCCTTGGGTTTTCCAAAACTCGCTCAATTGCGCCATTGTTATCGCACTCGATACGTGTCGCAACTCACCGAGTCAACCAGGTTAGATGCCGAGTTGATAGATCCGGGTCGTCATACTCGCCGCTGAACTCGGGGTCGAACTACAGTAACCGCCCGCCGACGGAGATGGCTCCGCTCTTCCCCGGTTGCGATTATGAACACTGGCTTATAGTGATGGATAAGCCTGGCGGCGAAGGGGCAACGAAGCAGCAGATGATTGATTGTTATGTTCAAACCCTAGCTAAAGTCCTCGGAAGGTTTGCCTTCTGCTAATCTTTTTCAGTTCCTTCAATTTTGAGATTCGCTCTTGTTTTTGCAGACAAACATGGTGTAGAGAAGTAGTAATTTGATGTAAAATTAACTATGTAAATTCAAACTGCGGAGAAATATGGGCATATTATTAGCTTACTCTGAGTCTGACCTCAACTGGCTAGTGTTGATTATAATGAAGAATTGTGTGTTTATTATATTCTTTGTTCTTGTTGTTGATAGTGAGGAGGAGGCAAAGAAGAAAATATATAATGTGTCATGTGAGAGGTATTTTGGATTCGGGTGTGAGATTGATGAGGAAACCTCCAACAAGCTCGAAGGTTTGTGCTTTTCTGTGTTCTTTCTTTTGTTAATTCCAGCTTAATTGTAATTGGTTTTTGGTTTTATATTCATCTTTCTCGAATGCAGGGTTGCCGGGTGTTCTGTTTGTTCTTCCAGATTCTTACGTTGATGCTGAAAACAAGGACTATGGAGGTATGTCTTGTATATTACTCGACGAAATGTAAACCACTCTTGGACCAGTAGTCAGTACACTAATATAGAATTATGCATGGAGCCATTCATTGGAATTATATGCATGTCCTCGGTTGTTCATGCTGTTCTTTTGAATTATGTTTGGCATTCTTGTAATCTGAATATAGTTTTGGTGCCCCTGCTTTGTGTAATTTGGAGAAGTAACAAGATAGCAGGTGTGTCGTTTCCTAAATGTGTTCAAAAACAGAAAAAATCGCAAGTAAAAAGTTTTTCCTTAATTACATTTACCCCCTTGTGTCACATTGGAGCTAATAGATATACAGTGATGAAGTTAAGTTTTGTTTTAAGTTAGAGCTGCTGTTTCTCCATCCTTATGGCTATAAGGGACAATCGGACATAGGTGCTCATTCGTGTTACCTGGTTGGTAATTGGGGTCTGCTTTTGGAGAAGATAAATTAGAAGCTAAAGTTGTAGAAGTCAAAGTGGGAGTGTTTGGACAAGAGAGTACTAAAAAGCACAAAAGGCGCTTCTAGCTTATTTCTAGCAGAAGCCCCCCGATTTCTGTTTTGTCTTTAAGCTAAGAGCGCAAAATCACTCATTTCAGAGTTTGCAACATTGTCTATATACTATTCGATCATACATGATGTTATCTCTTATTGCATCCTATTTCTCATGAATAGTTTTGAAATAGAGTTACGAGTACACCACCTCAAGTGGCACGGAAACTCCCCTAGATACAGATTTCCAGTTGTCTCTAAACTTTTTCTTGTTTTTGAACCAGCTGAGTTGTTTGTAAATGGAGAAATAGTTCAACGTTCGCCAGAGAGACAAAGGAGAGTGGAGCCCGTCCCTCAGAGAGCTCAAGACAGACCAAGATACAACGACAGAACTCGTTATGTCAGACGCCGTCAAACATAATCGTACAAGTACAATCTCTACTGAATGGGAGGATTCATTCATTTGGATCAAGGCCTTTCTATCATCCTCTCAAATCTCCAAGTCTTGTGTAGATTTTGTGTCTCATGACTTTGATCACAAAGTGTATCGGGACATTGATCAATCAGTTCGATACCTTTAGACTTAGCTTTAGATAGTTGGCTTGTGATTTAAGGGATGTTCTTTATGGTGTAATAAACTGAACACCTCCTTCCTCTCTCTTTCTAGTCTAATGTTATCATATATATTAGAAGTTTAATTTGGTAAGTTATTGTGCAATTAGGAACCAAGCAAGTCCCTCTACATTCTACAAGCTTGATTGAATTTCTTATTTAGCTTGAATGTATTTCGACGTGGTTCGATTATTTAACGAGTTGAGCTACAACGAGCCCTAACCGGTTGGAATCGAGAGTTTGATATTTTACATATATATTATTAATTTTTAATTTATTCGAGACTAGTTTGAGCTTGAGCTTGGTTTTAATCCGTAGACTTCTTATTTGGGCTTAAATGGAATGATATTTTTAAAAATATTATTTTATCTTGTCTATCATGTTGAATACCGTGCTTAACACACTTTAAGAAAAAAATTCGTATGCAGTCGTATCTGTATCGTGTTTGTGTCGTCGCATCCGTGTTTATGTATTATAATTATTGAGATTATGAAAAGTTTATGGGAGCTTTTTAGAGTTTCAGAAACTATGGGGGTGATAGTGCAAATAATCATTCTCGTTTTGACTCTTAATTTTTTATTTTTGGGTCCTAATTTTGACTCTTAATAGTTAATTACTTGTTTATATGTTTGGCGCAGACCTAAGGAAATAGGCGATCGTCATCAGGGCTATTTTTGGTAGCTTCATTAAAAGCACCATTAACAGACAATTTATAAGTCAAGTCCGCCACGGAGATATTCAGCATTGAGAGGCGCCAATGAGAAGCCGCCGCCACATCACGATCCTCGCGGCGTCGTTCGCCGTCCTCCTCCTTACGGCGGTGGTGAACGGCGGAGGCGGAGACGGAAGCGAAGGCGACGGTGGCGATTTTGATTTCGGGAAGCTGTCGGGGATAATAATTCCAGGCTTTGCTTCAACTCAGCTAAGAGCGTGGTCAATATTGGACTGTCCTTACTCTCCTCTCGACTTTAATCCTCTTGATTTAGTATGGATCGATACCACCAAAGTATGTAAGGATTTCAGTTATTTGGTCTCTGTAATGGCGTCGTGAATTTGTTATCTCTATTGCCTTATTAGTTTCCGGTTTCAATGTCTTTTTGGCTCGTTTATTTGATTAGTGTTTTGTTGCTTCAGCAAGTTTTGATAATTTGATTGTTGATTACATTGCATGATTTTGAAAATTTGTGAATATTTCACCTCCTAATGGTGGAATGAATGTCTACTTGGTGCCGTTGAAGATTTGAACATTTTTTAGAACTAGTAATTTTGATGCATTAGCCAAAAATTTGACAGGTTTAAGTGCACAGTATTTGGATAATAGTTTGAAAGTTCTAAAATATGTTGTTAGATTTGATAATTCGCTGTGGTTTCTTTGTGATCTTATTGATTAGTATGCCTTCACATCTTCTGTGATTAACATGTGATCGTTTTGTTTATGGTGCTGATTGATGAACTGATTGCATGACTTTCAGCTTCTATCTGCTGTAAATTGCTGGCTAAAATGCATGTCGTTAGATCCTTATAGCCAAACAGATCATCCAGAATGCAAGTCTCGCCCTGATAGTGGTCTTTCTGCTATTACTGAGCTTGCACCGGGCTACATTACAGGTATGCATTGGAGAATTTTGTGTAGAAGCTGATGTCCTGTTTAAAATGTAATATTGTGAAAATATTTCTGATGCATTGAGTTTGGTATAGAGATTTTATATACAGAATTTTCAGTTAAGTATTACAATCATCTATGTGCTGTAGGTCCTCTTTCATCAGTGTGGAAAGATTGGGTCAAGTGGTGCATTGAGTTTGGTTTAGAGGCTAATGCTATAATTGCAGTTCCATATGACTGGAGACTATCACCGTCCAAACTTGAGGAGCGAGACCTTTATTTTCATAAGTTAAAGTAGTCATCCTTCGAAACCTTGCATCTCTTCTTCTTCTTCTTCTTCTTCTTTTTTTTTTAATTATTTTACAGGAGAAAGATACTAAATATATATGTGTAAAAGATCTATGAGAAATAATTAGAGATTATGGGTGATATTAATACTTTAGAGTAGAGATTCTCCTTCCTCATTTCACTAAAGATTGGATGTGTTTTTGATCTTGCAGGCTGACTTTTGAAACTGCTCTTAAGCTCCGTGGGGGCCCATCTATAGTTTTTGCTCACTCAATGGGGAATAATGTCTTCAGATATTTCTTGGAGTGGTTGAAATTAGAAATTGCTCCTAAAAAGTATATTGAGTGGCTAGATAACCATATTCATGCCTACATTGCTATCGGTATGCATGTGATTTGATCAATTTAGCAGTTAGGACCACTGTGACATGGATTTAAATGTAAAAATTTCTGTTCAATTGATTTCAGGAGCTCCACTTCTTGGAGCAACTGAGACTATCAAAGCAACATTATCAGGAAACACATTTGGTCTCCCTGTTGCTGAGGTTCATGATTTTCTCCACTTTTATCTTTTGGTGCTTGTATTAACCCTACTTATTAGAAAATATCCCAAATTTCAGGGAACTGCTCGATTGATGTTCAATTCATTTGGCTCTTCAATATGGATGTTGCCTTTTTCAAAACATTGTAGAACAGAGAATGTATACTTGAAGCATTTCTCTGCTGGAAGCCAAAAGAGGAATCTTGCATACCATTGTGACGAACATGAATTTCATTCAAACTTCTCTGGTTGGCCAACAAATTTAATCAATATTGAAGTTCCTTCAAATCCAGGTATGAGATGCAGTCTTTTATGCAATATCTGTGTTTCAGGGCTTAACATGCTTCTCATTGCCTTGCCAGGAGATGAAGCTTATCCCTCATTTGTAGGAGTGGCCCGGTCTAACGTGAGTGACATGGAATGTGGAGTTCCCATCCAATTATCCTTTTCTGCCCGTGAAGTTTCAGATGGAACCTTTTTCAGAACTATCGCAGATTATGACCCTGACAGTAAAAGACTCTTGTATCAATTAGAAGAGTAAGCTGCCTAGCACCACCAAAGTTATGCTTCTGCGCCTTCATTTCAGAATATATCTTCACTAACTGAGAGATTTCTATTTTCTTGCTTAATAGAAATATAATGTGAATCACTATCTCGAGATATCCATACATTCAGAACATCAATTTTATGTTTATTATCCATTGCAGTTTTACTGCACTCCTACTGAACTTTGTTGTGTTTTTAATCTGAAGTTTCCTCTCATTTGATTATACCCAAATCACCTAAAAATGAATTATATCACGTCATTTTCCTTTTCTTCTCTCAAGGCTTGAGCACCTCCAAGTATCAATGCCATTTCTAAGATCTATTCAGATGTTAGGCAAATAGAATATGAAATGACTTTGTCACCCAAGAACGGAATAATTTTCCATCCTATTCAACAATGAGTATAGAAGGTTTTAAAATGAGGTACATGCTTAATGTTGCTGTACCGCTAATCCTTCAGTAGCTAATCCTTATTATATTTCAGGTCATATCATGGCGATCCAGTTCTAAATCCTTTAACACCTTGGGATAGACCACCTCTCAAGAACATCTTTTGCATATATGGAATAGATTCGAAAACAGAGGTATATTGTTTTCTTCATAGTGGTTTTTGCGTATTTCTCTACTTCATTTATAGAACTAACTTTTCTTAAGTTGAATGCATTATGCCATACTTGTGCATTGATATCTTTTGGTTCTTGTCATGTGTTTAAACAGGTTGGTTATTATTATGCGCCAAGCGGAAAGCCTTATCCTGATAACTGGATAATAACTGATGTAATATATGAAATAGAGGGATCTCTGTATACCAGGTGGCTTACTACTATCTTTTTCTCTGCCTCACAATTTATAAAATTTTCAACATGGAGGCACCTAAGTATGAACTGACTTGAAAATGAACTATATCCTGAATAGCCTAGATTTCTTTTGTTTACTCTACTTGCTTTCACTTGCATTGGCTGGTACTCGTACTTACCCGGCATTTAATTTGTTGATTATTTGTTGATTTAGGTCAGGTAATCTGGTTGAAGGAAATCCTGGCGCTGCAAGTGGAGATGAGACAGTACGATAGCAAAGATTTCATAATATATAATGTTTCTAATGTTCATTCTGTGGGTTCCACTGTTTGACAAACTGATTGCAATTTGGAATGTAGGTACCTTATAATTCTTTGTCATGGTGCAAGAACTGGCTAGGACCACAAGTAAACGTAACAAGAGCTCCTCAGGTATTCAAAAGTGAAAATCATACTGGAAATCTATTGATTTGGCTATAGACCATACAACTTTTCCAACACTTCTTCGTCACATCTTTTTCCTTTTCAGTCAGAACATGATGGTTCAGACGTGCAAATGCAAACAAACGTTGAACATCATCCTGAAATTGATATTATTCCGAACATGACAAGAACTCCCAGAGTGAAGTACATAACCTATTATGAAGACTCGGAAACTCTCCCAGGAAAGAGAACGGCAGTTTGGGAGCTTGATAAAGGTAATCCAACTGCCTGTTGTTTCATACTATGTTAGACTGCAAACTTGTCTGTGGTCCAAAACCAGATTATCATACATTAAATTAAATTGCGTTAGGGTTTGTTCTTATCCAAATACTTATCTGAGCATGGCATGAAAGAATGATGCCGAGTAATGTGAATATAACAAAGTTCTCCATTTATTTCCTTATTTCAAGGCTGTGGCTTCTTGCTCTTCAAAATTGATATTGATGACATATTTTTGGTCAAAAAGAATTTTGATATAATTGTTTGTGTAGATTCAATGTATAATTTGAACAGCATCAGATGATTATTAATTAGTTGTTCACATAAGACATACTTTTAACACAGGAAACTAATTGCCATACTATTCATTTGTTTGGATTAGAATTAATCTTCCCAACTTATTTATACTTCATATAGCTAGCTTCAATTGATTAAATTTTGTTTCGTGCACAGCAAATCACAGGAATATTGTTAGATCTTCAGTATTAATGCGGGAACTGTGGCTTGAAATGTGGCATGATGCTCATCCAGATAAAAAATCCAAATTTGTGACGAAAGGTTTTATTGTCTCATCTGGTTTTATCATCATTGCTACATTTTTTTGTTGTTGCTCTTATGATTTTCTCCATAAACAGCTAGACGTGGACCTCTCAGACATGAGGACTGCTATTGGGATTATGGAAAAGCTCGTTGTGCATGGCCTGACCATTGTGAATACAGGTCTTAATTATATTTCAATCAGAAATAATTTTACCTTGGGATATAATAAGAAGAAGATGCAGAAATTTTGGTGTGCAATTTTGGATCATTGTGCATTAGGACTCAATCGCTATATGAATATTATTATGCAGATATGTTTTTGGAGATGTTCATCTAGGGCAGAGCTGCAGGCTAAAGAACACTTCTGCGGACCTCTTGTTGCGTTATGTATAAACTACAAGTATGTTTCGCTCTCAACTTGATCTCAACGAGAGCAAAATGTTCAGTTTTAATTAACATGTGTCTCTCTGTGACTGTGTCTATACATAATAGTTTGAGCTGAGTCTGAAACTTAGGAACTCGATCAAACTGCAGCAGCAGATCTCTTGCTTGATCAACTTTTGCAGGGAGACGAAGCCCTTGAGATTCCTCCATCGCTGGCAGCAATTGAGCCACCATCATCTGCATCTTTTTCCGTCACACGGACCATTTTGCCCTTCTTTTATAGGTTGTACCGTACAAACATGTCTCGTGGTCCAGGTAAATACTACGGCCGCCCTCAGACACGTTCATTACCATTTTGCTTTACGAAAAGATGAGATGTGTGATGTGATTTAATCAAAGGGAGAATGCTTATGTTGCATTGCAGAAATTGTGGTCATGACCTAAAAGAAAACGAATGATTATGATGAGAGCCTCCATTTTTCTCGCCTAAGGAGGACATGGATCCGCATGCATGATTCTTTTCCTTCATACTCGATTTTTCAATTTTTGTATATTTCTTTGTTACACAACTAGAGATGTATTATTGCTTGAAATTGAGGAAAAATCAGGGGGTCATACGGTTCTGTAATGGTCGAATCATATTCAAACTACAATTTTCGAATCAAATTCAAACTAGAATTTTCTATAATAAGTATAGAGAAGGAATCTCGCAGCGTCATGGAGCCGATGTAATATTCATCATCTAATTTTTATGCATGAGAAAATAATTGTTCTTTTTATTGAATATTAATTACCATTTGTTCAAGATTTACTTTACTTAATATTGAATATATAAAATGAATTAAATCATGACAACGTGGTCCATACTTGGAGCTCAATACCACGTCTATAGAGTATAGAAGAATGTTTAGGATGAAATTGTTAATAGTTATCTTTGGCTTGGTAAGGAGTTACCTAAGGCAAAGGTGGATAAGCTTGGCATAAACATTAGTTCATATTCCAACAATTATAGTTGAAGAAAACCATACAGAATTCAACCGTTTGGATCAACCCATAACGTTACACAACAAATCAAACATTTGGAAGACATGCAATGAACCCTTTTCTTCCCAAAAGATTGTTTCAGATATAAAAAATGGCCAAGAACATGGATTGTTTACTATCTCTTTCGTATCTCAAAGGAGTAATCAAGCTCCATGTGACGTCTCTTGTCATCATCCTCAAACTGCCCAAGAACCATAAATAAAACGTTAACAACCATCCACGGCATATGAAACCCTTAATCGAGCTCAAATCCTTATTGCTACTTGGAAACGATAATGATGCTGATGTAATTCAACAGAAGTAGCATCAATAATAGTGATGGATAATTACACCGACATACCCTGACATTGTGGCCTAATTACAAGGACTTCCCCGTGAGGTTTGGGAAATTACAACCTTCCCCCAACAAAGAATTACATTACATTTTGATGAATCTTGATGAATACCACATTTTTTTGAATATTTGAATTTCAATTTACGACTATAGAAACATGAATAAGGTCAAATCTCAGGGTATGCAAGTGTAATTATCGAAACAGATATTTTCTCCTATGAACACACACGCATGCAGGCACACAAACGGGACTTGGGAACATAACTCACCTTTAGCTTCGCTTTATACACGCCTCGTGCCAGCACCCCTGATGGAGTAGTCTCTTCCTCCAAGATGTGTACATAAGGTTCTTGTTGGGGAGCAAAAGTGCCCAGCATTCCTCGGCTTTGATCAACTGCAGCAAATCCCAACTCAAATCATCAAGCATTTGTTGACACATATCATAATACTCTCAGAATTATTACAGCATTTTTCATTGCTTAACAATGCTACAACTTCAAAACCACTAAACTAATGAAAGAATGTCCGATCCCAAACCTTGAAGCCCCCCTTTCCAAACGGTATTCGTGTACGCCAGTCCCGACACAATGTTATGAAGAACAGAAAACGTCAGCTTAAGCCGAAACTCAGAGCCCTCATGGAGTGTAAAAAGTGATTTTTTGCTCTTCTCTTCATTTATGGGAAATGGAGTGCTAATTTCTCCAAAATCAGGGGATACGATTCCAATTGAGTGGAACTTAACTTCAGGCTCCATTTGTCCTGCAAAGATAGTCAGGATTAGCAACGAATTAAAAGCAATATCGATTAGAGTACGGTATAGTTACAATAATGTATCTATGTATGAATTCTTCACAAAAACGAACCATTCAAATCACTTTCAAGGCAGCCGAGGAGCTTCTCTTTCCACCTTCTCAAACTCTCATCTTCCTAAGAACAAAAGGTAAGCAATTTAGAAGTCTAACAAAGCAACACATTTTGATAACTCTCAAGATTTTAACACACAATTTCCAGCTCAGAAACGCTGAAAACTCGAATTTATGGCTTCGAAAAGCCTCTGATTCATGGTACAAATCTATATGTTTTATTTTTTTCATTCTACTTTGTATTTCATTATTTGAATTCATAACAATGTGAACGAAATTCTGCAAAAGAAGAGAGCTGAAATGAAGATGAAAATATGCAAAATTTACCAGATGAACTCTGCTCTCAAGATTACCTCTTTCGACAACAATTAACAAAGAAAAACATAATCTTTATAGCAGATGAAAGTTACAATCATACCAAATGCAAGAACACACACAAACTAAAAGGGGAAAAATTAACAAAAATCCAAGCAAGAACCAAACCTTATCTTTCTCAATCTGCTCTTTCAGAGGGAGAAGAGGGCCCGGAACAAAATTCTCAAAAACCCCTTTATCTTCTTGAAGCTCAACATCATCATCTTCTTCTTCATCTTCATCTTCATCATGATTGTCACAAACCCTCTCTCTCTCTTCTTCCTTCAGCACAAATTCCTGTTTCTTCTCCCTAGACGGTCCAGCAGCTTCAACCTTCCCATTTCCCATCTCTCCCAATAACTTCTGGCTTTCTTCAATTTATTTTTTTGGGTTCTTCTTGGCTTTCTTCAATATGCTTGAAGGGTTTATAAAGAAAAAATCTTACGCTTTACCAAATATAGTGTTTTTGTGATAAATTATTCAACTCGGGCAGAGAAAATATGTCGAGGTTTCTTTGAGGTTTTCTGTCTGCGGAGAGACAAAGCTCTGTTTGCTTGTCGTTGTCTGTGACCGACCCTTTTTCTCTTTTGTTTGAATGTGTACTGTTCAGTGGGGTTTGAGTGTGTGTGTGTGTATATTTGATTATTTTGGAGCGGACATCGAGATTATTTTCACACTTTTGGTACTTTTCTTTTTGAATGCGATTTTCTTTTGTGTTAAAAGACTTGGAATGGCTTTATGATTTATCCAAAAATGAATTTTTTTTCACATTTTTATACTGTATATTTGAGTTCGTATCTTGCGAATCTATTTAGATGATAAATTGATAATGTATGTGACATAGATTATATTATTGAATTTTACGTAACCGATATTATTAATTACACCGAGGTTTTTATCTCTTTTTTCTTTGTATCTAGGAGTGTTATTGTAGTATTATGATTTATGACGGGAACATTCCTTTGTTGAACATTCGTTTTCAAATAGCAATAAGGATTTTCATCTGAACATTTTGCTTGGACTTACACGTGGAAAAGAGAGGAGGGTGAGGTATGAAAATGAAAAGTCTACGGCATAAACGGTGCAAAACTTCATTGCTTTTAAATTATATAAGACACGTAATAAGTTCACAAGACATTTACTTATTTTTTAATTGATCTAATTAAAAAAAAAAAATCTCAATTTTGACTCGAATCGTGTCACGTCAGCAAAATTAAAGTTTTTTATGTTGAAATCGGACTAAAATTGTAAAAAAAAAAAAAGTTATAGAACAAAATTTAAAACAGGATATCGAAAAAGATGGGACGAATTTTGCAATTTTGCCTTTGTGTTAATTACAATATTCTTGTGGGTCCCACTCATATGGTCTTTAACGAGCCCAACGGCGTGATTGCATGTGTCTCCTTGTACTATTCAATCAATTTTTCCCGCCTCCATTATTATACATATAATATATGATTGAAAAAAAAAAGAGAGAAAACTTTCGCAGAAACGAGTAGTGTAGCCCACATACCTACAAGTATTCCAATTGGGCTTCTACCTGAGCCTAAAACGGGCCTTATAGCCCAAGCAGACCAAGGCCCGTAATCAATGCGAGGCTGAGGTTCGCTACTAATTCGGATTTGTTTTCCAAATGGTTTTTACATTTTGTCATTTTCTTTGTTATTCTATGTTATGAACAATATAAAATTTATACGAAATTATTGTTCTTGGATGGCCCTAAATTTTTTTAAAAAAAATTATTTTTATATTTATTGAAATATTTATAGTTTTATCCTCCCTAATCATAAATTTTCCCTCCTTTCGGTGCTCATTCTATTAAATTTTAATTTTGTTTCTAAATATATACACCTTCTATCTTGCTAATAGGGGTTGGTCTAATTGATTAAATAATTCTTGTTTTTTTTGGGGTAATCGTCCAAATTCAAATTCCTCTAATCACTTGAGAATATGCGTGTTTAAAATAAAAAATAATAATAAAGATACGATCTCTCTCTTATTTTCATTTTCTTGCATATAAGAATTTTGACATTTTATTGTCCAAAAATTATGTACACGCCATGAATTAGGACCACAATCATATTGATCGAGCCAAAATTTCGGTGACGGGTCGATCCGAATCTCTGGTCCGAGCACTTGAATTTGTTGATAGAGGAGTCGCCGATCTTCGCTCGAAATCTGAGGAAAGCGAAAGGAGGGATGAGCTCGAGGCCAACTCGGGGAAGATGGGGGTGAGACCCGGGTTGGCACTCCGGCGCTGAGTTGAGGAGGTCGAGTTTAGAGTACAGTAAATACGGTAGGTGAAAACTTACTTGTGGTATAAATGCGGGCATCTATATAGGGTAAAGAGAGAGAAAGACTCCCATCGACATGCCGGCATCTCAAGTTGACAGGTATCCCATTATCACAAAGCATTTAATGCGTGGTCGGCCACTTACCTCGAGGAGGGATAGTGGGCTGACAAGCTATGTGGTCGGAATGGGTTGAGGCACCTGGTTCCAGGGTATGGGCTCTTGACAATCAAAGTACGGAACGGTAAAAGTTGGGAATGGTTAATTGGGGAATCGATCCCATCGACCTGATCGAGATGTCAGGTGGCACGTTATGATAGGTCCACGTGGGATAGGGGGGTCCAGGCCATGTCACATATTACATGATATTACTTAGCAGTTTAGCAATGCATTGGATTAATAAAAATCTCGAGTTTGAGTTATTATGAACGCAGGATCACTGGTTGCGAGAGTTTTTATAATCTAATGATATGAGACCGAATTCCGAATAAACCAATAATGAAAATACAAATACCATACTCATAATTTATTTCAACGGCACATATGTATAATTAATATTACAATCCATACAAACTTAAATTTATACCTCACCTATAATTATAAGATTTTCCTAATTACCTAAGATTGCAATTATTAATAATTATATGCAATAATTAAACCTTTATAGTTACCCATGACACCATGAGTGTTCTTTAGTGCAATAATGTGTATAAAATGAGATGCCTAAAACTAAAAATAAAGCAAAACATATTTACTAAGCATGTAAGTCGAATATATTGCTCATTTAACACACAAAGTGAAATACCAAAAATGCCCCTATACATACAAACCCCTATATCTACACATCTAGAGAGAGAGGAAAAAACATACACATAGCTATATACATATATATATATATATAGATATAGATATGAGAACAAGAAAGAAAACTTGGATCTACTTCATCGTGGCCAAGGCCAACGGCCCCCCCAACCCCCCAGAGCAAAACCCTCTGCAGAGCCATGAGAATACGCAAACACGCCAAGATTTCTCCTCTACTACACACGACGTCGTCTCTCAAGCCGGCCACCGTTATCCAAACCCATATCTGTCAGCTCAATCAATCACCGTGGGACGTCATGAGCTTCTCGCCGCCACCATCTCCGCCGCCTCGGCCGCAGCCGCCGCCGCCACAGGTACGTCAATTTTTCATATCCGCCGACACCCTTTTGCTCGGAGACACAGATCCGCCGCCGCCGGCCTCTTGTTCTCCCCAAACATTTCTGCATTTCCCGCTGCTTTTATCTTTCTTGATGTTCGTCTCTCTTCTAGGGTTTTCTCAGCTAGGGTTCTAAGAATCCCACTAATAATCCTTCGTACTTAGCAATAATTAATCGGGATTATTTTCTGGGTTTTGTGTTAATTATAGCTGGGTTGTATACATATATGTTTTCCAGCATCCGATTATATACAATTCTTTATGCAGGTTATTACGGACAAAAATGATAGTGTTTCTGCATCTGGGTCGAGCTCAATCGAAACCATCAAAGTCTTTGAGAGGTTGGTAATTTAATCTTTTTACTATTTTGATTATTAATTTAATGTAGTTTCTTTAAATTAATTCTTTTCTTCATTATCGTTTCCGTACAATAATCCTAGCCTAGGGTTTGTAGAAAACCATATATTACATGAAATCTCCACCGAAATACATGTATATATTTCATATATTAAGCTCAAAATTGCTCCAAAAAATAGGAAAAATCACAACGATAGAGCATCCAAGCAAGAACCCGACTCTGATAATAACGAGCTCGTTATTCAGTCCATCAAGAGTGATGGATGTCCAAGAAAAGATGGAGACAATTCACTACGTTTGCATCATAAATCCCCCGAGAGGAGCTGCGACAGCTCGAATCCTCCCAATCCCGATAAATCTGCATCGTCTGGGGTGGCCCAAGGGCCCCGCCCCAAACGAGCTAGGAAAACGTCTGCATCATCGAATCCGTATGAATTTTACTATTACACGGGCTTCGGGCCGCGATGGAGAAAGAGGAGAGGCAGAACCGAGAAAGATGACGTATCGGGGAGTTTTGTCGAGCACGAATATGAATTGAGTCCGATTATACTGTCCCAGTTGGAACAATATATGGAGGATGAGGATGAAGACGAAGACGAAGACGAAGATGAAGATAGAGAGGATAGGAGAAAGAAACCTCGAAGGCCCGTTAAGGAAAGGTCGCTTAAATCTTTAATGTAATTGTTAAAGTTTAATATTAAGGTTATTCCTAAGTCATGTAAAACATATTATTCTATGATATTTTGCTTTTTTTTATAACTAATTTATTATGTGATGGGACTGTGTGTTTTTATCTTAAATCGAAATAACTCTTTGGCTTCTGGTATATATTTCGTCTTTAAATAAAAAGGGTATGATGGTAACTTCACACTCAAATTTAATGCATTCTTTAATCACACGTCAGATTTTGAGATTGATGGGATACCACATGTCGCGTCATTTCTTTAATTCTTTCTTTTTGTTTCTTTTGGACTTATGGAAAAGTCAAAAATTAATAAAGAATTTTACAATGTTAGATTACATAATTTGGAATATACTTTTTTTTTTTCCCTTAATATTGTGAATTATCTTTAATAATTTGATAGGAAAATTAATTGTTATATATAGTATAGAGCAAGTGGTGGAGTCTTAAATTCAACAGTTAGCTAACTACACAAGAAATACTCCTATTATAGCATGTATTAATTTATATATATATATATATATATATATATGCCTTAGATTCTTTGGGTGGAATTACCTTTTAGTTTTTAAATGCGGCTATAACTTTAATTCATCTATCATTAGATGATTCTTATAATAAATATACTTTTTTTCTTGTTGTTGATTTTGGATATATTTATATATAATATAAGTACGTATATAAACTATAATTCTTGAAATTGGATTTAATTTAATGAAAATATTTTTAAACTCTAACGTCAAATTACTCACATGCTTTCGTTAAAGAAGGGGTTCGAATCAACCAAATAAAATGGGTATTTCAATTTTTAATAAAAGCTAATATATCAACATGCACAAAACTAAAATCAAGTACAAAAATTTTGAAAATAATAACTAATAATTAATATCACAAAGCATATATTACGTAAGTATTCATTTGAAATACTTTCATACAATATAGGGATATAAAATAAAACCTACAATGCATTCTCCCCAAGGCAACAAAGCAAAAACGTACAAGGGTAATACGGTAAAATCACGATATGTTTAAAAAGAAAATCAGAACGAAACAACATGTGACGTCGGCAATTTCGCCGCCGGCGGTGGCCGGTCTCTCCGCCCCGCCGCCGCCGCTGGATCTCATGTTGCATTATACACTGTTTTGAAGTTAAGCAAAAGGACTTTCGGGAAAGAAGAAAGAAAAGGCGAAGCGATTGTTCGCAAACTCAACGCTAGTTCTAGCTCCGCCGCCGGAAACGGCGGCAGCACCAGCTCCAACGCCGTGAAGGCTGATCGACTTGAGACATTGATTTTATAATAGTTTGTTACCCAACCTTTTTAGGAATCGTACATAGTTCAATTCAACCCCTGCAATTCCAATTGGATTACTGCTGCGGAATGATGCAGCTGAAATCTCATCATCAATTTTGACCTAAATTTCGTGAAACCACTCTTTTCCCCCCAATTATTTTACTGAAAAAGCCTCAATATTGAAGATAATGCACATTCAATTGCCTTGATTTTACGAAGAAAAGCATTCATAGTTCATACATTTGTTTTCAGATAACCATACATACATACTCTGAGTCTCTGATTTCACTCTTAGTTCTTCAGAGATTGAGCAATCCTCTGAGAAATGCAGTAAGAAGTCGATTCAATGGTGATCATAGGATTGACGCCAATGGCAGTAGGCAAAACACTCCCATCACAAACAAACAGTCCCTTAGCTTCCCAGCTCTCTCCATTTCCATCAAGTGCTCCAGCTTTCTCATTAGCCCCCATTCTGCAGCTGCTCATTTGATGAGCAGAGCCATACACTGTCCAGTATTTGTCTCCCGACGCCGGTCCTCCGACCGCCATTACCGTCTCCAGAAACTTCTCCACATCCTCACTCTTCACTCCTCCACACACCAGTTTCTGCCCATTGCTCTGGTATGTTCCCACCTCAACAGCTCCAGCTGCAATCAAGATCCTCAATGTTTGCCTCAATCCATCTCTCATGTTCCTCTTATCTTCCCTGTCTAACTCGTACTCGACTCGCCCTTCCTTCCTCACCTCCCCCGAACCAAAATCGCGGGCAAGTGTGAATAAGAGCGCGGTTCTTGAATATTTCGACATTCGTTCCTTTGCGTCCTGCCCTGAGACCCATGGCAGGAAAACAGCTAATGATGCGGGCCCGAATCCAGCAGTTTCGATTATGGTCCTGTAATTGGGGTCGTTTGCTGTGATGACCTTGTTGATGGTGGTTATGATCCCTCCCTCGTAGTTTTTGCCCTGTAGTTCGGTTATGGACTCGGGGAAGTATCCCCATGCGAATAGAACGGGGTGGAGGTGGAGGTTTCTGCCTACATTCTTGTTTCTGAGTCCACTTGAGACCAGTAATGGCGGCGTGAAGAGAGCGCCGCATGCTGATACTGATGCCTTTGCCTCTATCTGCAGCTTCTTTTGAATGTTCTTGCTTTCAACGCTGGCGATTACTCCTGTGCATCTTTTTCTTGATTTCAAGCTCTTATCCTTCACCAATGAGAACTTCTCCGCCTTGCATCCTGTTAAAATGTGGGATCAGATCTTTTGTTCATCTTTGTGTATATACTACTAGTTGGATTGATGATACGTGCACGAAATGAAGTGCATTGGTAGTCATGCGTCGTGTAACATACCACTAAGTGTTTGTACAGGTATCACACATCTACGAGTGGAATATAGCGATATGAAATGAAAGATTCGGCACCTGTTAGGACGACGGCGCCTTTGTCGACTGCATCAACGAGCCATGTGGTGTTGGTCCCCTTCTTCTCTCCTCTCCTGCATCCATAGCCGCAGGATCCGCAGTAGTGATCCTCGGATGTATTCCTCGCAACTGTGTCGACCTTCAAACCAAGATTCTCACACCCTTTTCTCAAAACTTGGTTTTGAAACCCATCTCTTAGGCACTTCTCTGTTACACCTATCCTCTTCCAGACAACATCCATGGCAGATTTGTACTCCTCCCCTCCAAACATTGGGATCTTGTTCTGCCCCGACCATTCTTCAAGAACATGGTCCGGCGTCTTGATGCTCGCGGACCAGTTCACGGCGGATCCTCCCCCGACCGTTGATCCGGCTAACAGTATCATCTTCCCATCTACGGTTGGGAAAATCCCACCCTCAGCGTACATTTCATTCATCGAAGGGCCCTCGAGGCCAGAGTAGTCTTGAGCGACGAAGTAGTGGCCTTTTTCGAGGACGAGGACTTTGAGGCCTGCATCTGCTAGGACAGCTGCTGCGACTCCGCCTCCGCAGCCAGAGCCGACTATTACGACGTCGCATTTGACGTTGATGGTGTTGGTTTTAGTGTTTACTGAGACTTCTAGGCCTTTTGCTGTGAGGGATTGCTTCAGTTGGAGCTCTGTTAGGTTCTTGGTTTCTATGATGCCTTTCTCTAATGGCCTGATCGTCTCTTCTTGGGAGTTTAGTGAGGGTGTGTCAACAGCCTCGACTTGGTACCCTATTGCTTCCCATGATGGATTTTGTGAGTTTTCATCAGTCTGCAACACATTCATGTCGAATACTCGTATTAGACACATCATGTCGAACACCTCCCATATAGTTATGTTCAAAAAAAATTTGTATTACCACGTTTTTATCATATTGTGTCTGTGTCATCTTGTGTCCATACATCATAAAAAATAATGTATAGGATATATAAAACCATATTCCACAGGAGAACTTGAGCTCAAACTCGACCCAAATTGATAAATTTCTAAGTTGCAAAACCCTTTAGTCAAGCTATTAAGACTTCATATACTTGTGACATATAATGCACTAATATGAATATGGTGACAAGGATACGATACGATACGAATATGACGATACAAATTTTTTCTTGAATTTTTTACGTGAGAGGTGTCAGTACACGGTGTCCGACACGACAAGACACCCTAAAATAATATTTTTAGAAATGTTTGTATATTAGAGCTTGTAATACATACACTAGGAAACTAAATTTTCATGTACTTGAACAAAATGATGATTGAGATTACGCACCAAAGAGTAGAAAGTGTAGAAGCAAGTGGCTTTAAGGAAGAAGAAAACTGCTCTTAGAGGCAGCAAAAAGCTCCCTCTTGACCATTTCTGGAGAATGGCTTCTCTCTTCTTCACAGATAATTCTGAAAACTTATGAACAAACGGCCATTTCCAATCCAAAGAAGCACGTCCACACAGCAAAAGTGTGCCAATTCGTGTTGATAGAAACTTCAACACTAAGCTCACCACAGCCACAGCTTTCGGTATTCCTCTCTTCACCAACAGCTCAGCAGTCTGTCAATATATATATATATATATATATATATATGAAGAAGATTCATTATTAGTGATACTTAAACTGCTTTTAAAGTTTAACTGTTTTAGATCATAGTAGATAAGTTGCCAAATAGTTGTTTAATCGACTAAGATCTGACGCGGAACGGATAACGTTGCGTTCGGATTGATGATACGGACAACTGCTTTGGGGTTTTCTGTAATAACAAAACAACTGAACTTCTTTGAATAAGTTAACATGTTAACAATGGATTCTGCATATTCTTGATTCTTGAAAACCCCATTTCAGTTTCATCTATTTTGTGAGTCCTATTGAAAGTTTTTATATATCAACACACAGAAAACGAAACTATATTCAATTTGCAATGAGTTTTTGCATGAAAAAACACGTTTCAATTGATCAAACCAATATATATCTATAGTAATTCTAACCCGAATCTGGTTCGGACAAACCAATATATATAACAAGAGGACGAGTGTTTTACCTCATCTGGAAACGGAGCTTGAGAAGCAGAAGACATATAGTATGAATAGAGAGCCTTATCATGAATTTCTCCATTGATAATACTGTTATCAAGATTGGATACAGGAGGTATGAGGGCTTCACACACAGCACTAAGTGATTGAATCTGAGAAGAAGAAAAGCCATGTTTGTATTTTCTGCTCTCAGATAAGCTCCCTCCCAACAGCAAAGGATGGCATTTTCTTGCCTCCATTTCTTTCTTTCTATCTTTAGATAATTAATAATATACTACTCTTTTAGTATAATTCTTTTTTTGTGTATGCAAATGAGGCTTGACTCAGGCTCCTATTTATAGTGAAAATAACTTAAATAAGGAAAAATAATGATTTTATTTTTGCTGGCTCAAGTTGGGTAAAAATTAGTGCACGTTTTTTTTTTAAGGATCTAGGTTATATATATACATATGTCCAAATTTTCATATGCGTTTTGGTATATAAAAAAATATATGTTAGTGCGAAATTTTGCGAAAATTGTAAATTTGGTATACCAATTCCATCAATTCAATATTTTTTACATATTTTATTTTTAGTTGATAAAATAGAATTGTATCGTAAAAATTATGCAATTTAATGTAATTATTTTTATCAGAACCCGATTTTACTCGATCCAATTTTACACACATGACGAATTAAGAAGTTTGTCACGTGTAAATTCTGACGGGTAAAATCGATTTTCCGGTAAAAATGTACATTAAATTGCTTGATTTTTAAGATATAGTCTTATTTTATTGCTAAAAAATAAATTATACTAAAATCACTAAATTTATCAAATAGATACACTAAATTTACAATTTAGCGTGAAATCTTTATAGACTCAGCTAGCTCGTGACATTTGATAATGGTTAGGGGCAGAGTCAGAATATTAGTAGATGCTGAGGAACGTGATTAAAGTTTACAAAGAATTAAAAATTTTAGAAATCTTAAGATGAGGAAAGAAGAAATAAGAAAAAAAAAAATCAAAATGATAATTTTTTTTTTTTCCCTCGAAATTATACATAAAATCTTTAATGAAATCCAAATTTGAGTGGCGGTTGTCTCCCTACTCACTTCCTAATAATGGTAGTAGTCATAATATACCTCTCATTTTAAAAATATCATTATCGTATTGTGTTAGATACCTCTCACGTGAAATTTTTTAAAAGAAATTTGTATCGTTATACTGTATTTATATTAGTATAAGATACAGTGAGTAAGTAGTAACAAGCAAACAAAGTTGATATCAAAATATTATACTTAAACTCGATTATGTTCTTCTTATCATTTTTTTTCCCTCCGATCTTAAACATCCATCAAGTTTTTGAAAGTAGGGTTGTCAACGGGTCGGATTCGGGTCGAACCTGAAAATTTTGGATCCGAACCCGATAAGGATATCCGATTATCGGATCCGATTCCAAATCTTATAGGATTCAGATGCATGAATGTTGAGTCCGTATAAAATTGGGTCGGATCCGATCCGATAAAAGACCCGGTCCGATTAACAATAAATTTTAAGATTTTTTTAAGAAAAAAATATATAAAAAATAAATATAAACATATAATAATTATTATTTAATTAGTTAGTTATTATTTCTACATATATTGATGTAATATTTGTTAATTTAAAATTATTAATGAAAGATTACATATTATTTTAAGATCAATATTGAAAGATATATTATTAATGCAATGATACATATATTGGAAGTTTAATGTTTAATTATTTTTATTAGTATTCTTTATTAATAAAATAATTAATATAATAAAATATTATAAATAGTCTGATTTGGATCTTTAACGGATCGGATTCTTTAATTCCATATTCGCTCCATTTATTTCGAATAATGGATATTTATAATCGGATATGATCCATCAAACTTTTTTATCGATCGAATGTGCAAATAATCGGATCGAATTCAAGTCGAATTAGGATTAAAATCCGAACATTGACAACCCTATTTGAAAGAGAAAGCAATAGAATGAAGGGCAATTAATTGGATCGTACTTTTAACAGTTAGCTTGCACCAATTATGAATAGCAAATAACATGCCCAAAATGGGCCAAAAACAATGCCGTAGATCAGCAGCCCATCAACAAAACTACAAAAACGAACTTTTCAAAGTGAACTTATACGAAGGGAATTCATCCTAACCACACATACATGACGCATTTTTCTTAAAATTACAAATTAATCCACAGGTTTACCAAAACTTTGAAATTTCTTTGAGCTGCACTAGTTCTGCTACTGTGTCTAAATTTAACATGTGGGTTTTTTTATTTAAGTGATTGAGTGATTTGAGATGTCAATGCAAAGAAACAACAAAAGAAAGAGAAGCCTTGTTTGATGGGCTATACTTGGGAAGTCTTTCTCGAGTTGGGGCTAAACCCGTGTAATGAGAGGGTGAGTGTTTTATATTTATCGTGTAATTGGTGGAAATTTTAGGAAGAGTGACAAATCAAATAACAAGTTTAAATAAAATGACCAATCGAATGACAAGTGTAATATAATTATTATGCTTATTGGGTTCGATTGAGTCAGATCTGAACTAGAATTTTGGCCGGAAGCAATATGAAACCTTGATCATTTGTCTATTTAATGTCAATGTTCCATGCCAACCTACCAAAGATGTTTTTTTCTTGAGAATTCGTTCACGTGCAAGGCTGGTTGAAATGAGATGTTTCTGGTGGACAATTCTAATCGTTGATTGGGTGCTTAGATTCCACTCATTTGTTATGTGACCAAGAATTTTTCATTTTTGCATCTATCTGTAGATAATTCAATTGTTATGGTTTTTTTGGTGGGAATTCAATTGTTATGTACTTTAACGATTTAACGTTAGTTGTTGTTATGATAGTTTAACCAAAATTTTCATGTTCGAATTCATGAAAAGCGGTTACCATTGATAAAACAAATTCACACCTTACTAATTTGAATCAGTTCGAATCAAAACATAACGGGAACATAGAAGTGTGAGTAGAGTTTTAAGTCCCGCCATCAAGAGGCAAAAACGTCCATTCAAATTGTATTTACGTATTTTCTCTTGATATACACCGAAAATCTATAGACAAACGAGCAATATATCTTTTTTTTTTTTTTTTTTTTTTTTTTTGGTACAACGAGCAATTTATCAACTAATTCATATAGACAGCCAACGATTTGATGACCGACTAAGAATCATATATACAATACAATGAATGAATAGTCACGCGTTCGAATCTTATCGGAGACTATTAACTTACCTTTTTCTAAAAGGAAAAAAGACATAATACAACGATTTAAATAAGGGAGTTTACATTAAAAGGTTGAGCACTCTGCATGCTATATAATGCACTTTTGAGGGGAAGATTTTTAAATCCCGTTAGATCCCGATGCATGGCAGATAACAAATAGGCCTTACCGGGTTGTCTGAATCCCAGAGAGAAGACTCCACGGTGAGGCAAAAATGGTATGTTCTTCGAACACGAAGTTATAAGACAAGAATTTTTCTTGCTTAAATTTTGCTGTGAATAGAAATTGAATCTCCGGAAGAACATTGATTCATCCAGTGGAGAATTCATGCCCTGGGATGTATCTGCATCCACTTGATTTGAAACCTATATAACACAGAAAAAATGTTTTGCAGCATTGTCTTATCAATTTGTGGGTGTTTTTACAGCTAAATACTTGTCCCAGAAGCACATCTTCTTATTTTGACAAGTTACATGATGAAAAAAATGAAATAGAAAATAATGGTCAAATTAAGGGAGCACCTAGATCATCTTCTACCTTGTTATCTTTGCATCTCTTCAGTATAAGCAGCTGAGCTCGCAAATGCAAAATCTGCCACCATTTACACACAAAAGGAAAAGATATAATAGTTATAGTTTGTTATAAGCAGAAGTAGTAAAACAGAAGACTCCTTGTCTGTTATTTTAAGCTGCTAAAGGTAGAAAAACACTTCTTTTTAGAGTTTGCAAACAATATCTAGAAAAAAGCGGAATAATGCTCATACCTCTTCTTGAAGTAATGGAGGAAGACTCTCTATTGAAACTAAGCCATATATTTCCTCCAAAAGGTTTTTGTCTTTGATACCAGACCATGTTTGCTGGGGCAAAGCCAGTAAAAGTGCTGTCAAGACATCATTGCTAGCCGGGTGCATACTAGAGGAACCACATGAATTAGAACTGCAGGAATGTGGCTCGGTTTGAGATAAAGGGACTAACATATCAACACCTTGCTCTCCATTACCATTTACCACTGTCCCAGATACCACAGTAAATGGGTTATCCCCATTAGTAGCTCTGTAACATCTGACACCTGTCTCCCGGCAGCAAAATTTATCTGATGAGCCAGATTTGCCCGTCAAAAGGCCAGCCCCTTGGCAGCACACACTAGCAGCTATATTAGACAAACTATCACGCTGACCCAAAGTTTGTTTGATTTCACAGACGAGTTTTTCTGAAGACAGTGTATCGGTCACATGCTTGTAAAGGCTAGTTTCTTGCACTTGTTTCAATACCTCCTCCTGGAAAATAGGTTAAGTCTTCCTGAGTTATGTGGAAACTCTAAGCGATAAGAAACATATGAAATTCAGGCTTCAACACAGGTAGCTTTTACCTTGATAGTAAGCCTTCCTTTCTCTTCTTCACTTAGGCCTACACTACCATCCTCTTTTCGACGAATCTCTGCCACCCACTTAATGAACTCTGCAAAATCTGAAGGCAGAGAATTGAAAACAGTTGAAAGCACATTATTGACATCCTTCATAGTTTCTGAACTTAGTAGCACTGGAACATCATCCGTCAAATATTTTGCAGTAGTAGTCCAATTCTCGTGCTTGCAGCTCTGTAAAACAGTATCAAAGTCTAAGCTCAATGGAACTGCCCTGACTAACATGGTTGTTTCTGGCCAAACGTTTTGTGCAATATATTGACAAGCAACACAGATGTTGATAATCATCCATAGAGTAGATCAGATCAAGTAATTGATACACATCACTAATCCAAAATAATTCCATCGGGAGGAACAATTAGCATGGATAAGTTTGATCAATATAGTCAACCATCAGTATACATTACAAATTGATAGCCACAAGATGAAACATGAACAAAACTCTTCCTTAATCCTTCCCAAAACAGATTATGAAAAGACAAATATAACAAAAGCAGTTACGTAAATTATGTTAACATAATCTTACCAGTGTATAGAGCAAAGCTGGTGATCGCTGATGCCTAGACACGAGCAAGAACCTACAGATCATAAGAAAATAATGAAAGCAGCATAGGCATCTATTTCAACAACATGTACAGATTCATTGCCTCTTCTTACAGCATGAGCATCAGAAACATAAGACGAAAGAAGAGAATCGATGCTAATAACTATAGAAGATATGACAAAATACATTAACTTAGGCCAATAATATGGTATCGATTCCACACATATATATTATCAATATATAAGTGAAGAAATATCAATATATATATAAGTGAAGAACAAGACCCATGATGACACACTACCTGTCCCCGAATGTATAGGCTATGAAGTATAAACATACAAGCAGTAAGTCATAACAAGGTAAAATATAGGAGGGTTTCTAGTTGCCAGTTTTGTCCTCTATGCATCCATCAATCACGGAACAACTAAAATGAACCCAGGGATAGAAACATTGAATATAATTGTAAACGTCATATTCATTCCTTTTGTGACCAATATTACGTTCACAATAATAGCCTGAGGCAATCATGCATATATAAAAGGGAGAATGCAGGTGTACATACCCTCGGTGTAGTCCAGTTGATTCATCAACAGTATCCATGGCTTCCCAAAGAAGGCCAAGTGGAACCCAGTGTGGGGGATATTTAAACCTTGCAACATCCAGAATCAGTGCCATGTCTTTTTCGGCATGATATCCACCAATAGGTGAAAAATGTCCAGTTCCAGTCTGATATAGATATCACTCAATTCATTAACACTTGGATGAAGGGGTGAGCCGCAAAAGAAATAATGAGAAAGAAGCCATAGTTATTTAATAGCATGAAAAAAGAGAAGTTGGATATCGACCTGTTTAAAAGTTCCTCTGTGATATGACGAGATCACATGACAATCATCAGACTTAGAACATGCAATGATATACTTTCGGAAATCATCTATAGTGCTCTGATTAGTGCGAAAAGCTTCAACATTAGCTCCAGCACAGTGAGCCAAGCAAACCACCTTCCCAAATGAGATACCTTTATCCTTAACCTTTTCCAAAGGCTCGCAGCAATCCAACATATTTTCGTCAAACCATCTCCAAGGCCCTGCAATGGAATTTGACCAACCTCATGAATAATAACATAACATTTTATTAACCATCCTCGGAGCATCACCATGACAATCACAAAGAAACCATCCTCGCAATATAGATACAAGCAAGTTTGATGTGGTGAGCACTTAGCAATGTCCCAGCAACATTAGCTCGTATTCGTTATAAGACAAAACATCATAAAGAGGGAATCACGGTTTTATTTACCTTTCCATTTTCTACCAGGGTCAATGGAGAGTGCATTCAGGACCATCGAAAGGCTAGCCAAACCACAATATGCAGGCTCAGATTGCGTCTGGAAATAAGAGATCAACTTGAAAAAACCTTCCATGGTTCCATTATGAATGGCCTCCGTGAAAAGTTTCTGCAGTATCAGACCACAAAACCAATCAATTACTTCAAAATCCATAGCTGCAGACTATCCCTACACAGGCTGAAGCCAAGCTTCTTTAATTTCACAAGCCAGAAAAGATCCAAATTCCAACACTGCCATATTCCGAACATAATTCTAACTCTCTTAACTTATAAAAAAAAAAAAAAAACTCAAATTCAGGTTCCCCTCCCCCAAGTTGCAATTCGCAATACACAATCCACAAATTTCCCCCAGCAGCTCAAATCACACACATTACACCAACTCCCCCAAACAGCTCAAATCACACCATAATCCAACAAAATCACATCCAGATGGGAAAAACACAAAAATAAACCAAAACTCAAGCAAAATTCCTCGAAAATACCTTGCCCTCCGACGAAGCAAAATCAATGGCAGGAGGAGAGGGGAGTACACGCCTGTACAAACCTGCCATCGCCATATCTAGACACGGAATCAGACCCCTTTTCTTCCGGAGGCTGACTAGGGTTTTAGCCAATAAGAATGGGGAAATTATTCTGAGCCGCCCGCGTAAATAGAGCGTTTCGAAAAGGAAACCGACTATTGATAGAATCAGAATGAAGAACAATCGTAATTTCATAATTTCATAGTATCAATTTTTGTTTGTAGTGAAAGGAATTGCTTTCTATTTTGTCCACTGAGGCACTATACAGTATAGTAGTATACCCAATTCGATATTCCCTCTTATCATTTTTTTAGTAAAGGGAATTCAGATTCGTCTCGATATAAAATAAGAACATATGAAATTTTGGTAAAATTAATTGTGAATTGATTCTTCTATTATGTCATTAATCCATATTGTAATTTTAAAGAAAAAATAATAGTTGTTCCCCAATTTAACTCAAGGTTCAGTCCAATACTTGGATAAGATTAAAAATACTTTGAATTACTGAATTGAAAATAGAAGGCGAACAAGGGGGTTCGTCGGGAGTCAACTGGCGAGTTCATCCACCGACAAGGTCGCAGAGTTGTGAGGGTATATGAATCAAGGAAGTATCAGGACTTTTCATGAAATGAATTGCAAGTTTAGTGACTTGTTTTCAAAGATAAAAATGAATCGCATTGGATTTGGTAAAAACGGGGATCACATGATTCAGGTACATAACTATGACAAACCCGAACTCTTGGTGTATAAATATGATATTTGAAATATGAGTATCAAAACAATTGATTTATTCTCTCTTTATTAATCTCCCTTAAATCTTAACTTATTACCATGAGATACTAAGAAAAGGATGTTAATGAAAGGGGGGTTAATAGTAAGATCTTGAGAGTTTTTTTTTATTTTATTAATACATGCAACACTTTATATTGTAAACAATAAACACCGATTATTTGAGGATAATTTTCCTACCAACTTCGAATTATGAAAGAAAAATCATTAGGATTTAAGTTAAATTGCAATTGTTTAAATTAATGATTTAAAATGTTAATCGAGATATAATTATTATCTCCCCTTGAGCTTTTCTTTCCTCTCATATCATATAACCAACTTGGGGAAAAAATATTTTTTATATATTTTTTTTGTTTTTTTGTTTTGATCTCTCAGAGTTTTCCCCCACCCAATTGAGTGAAAGACTAATCTCACGAGATAACTGAAGGCGTTTATTCTTGTTAAATCGTAGGTAATTTAGAGGGTTGATAATAATGACAAATGACCGTATCTATCCATTATTTATGGAGCGTATATCAAAACATCAAACAAGGAAGGAAGACTTAACTTATAACAATTTTGACATGGACTGCAACCAGCATGTGGGCCGTTATTTGGTTATTTAACCTTGGTAAGAATTGGAGCCCAAAATTGAATAAATTTGGGTTTTTAACCCATTCAAGTCACTTTTGTTTAACGGGGAATTCCCAAAAACTCCCAAAATGATAAGTCCAATTTCTCTTAATTCCCCATTTTTAAAAAATGATGTATAAAAACTCAAGAATCACGTATCTAAATCCCCAAATGTCGTACCTAAAACCTCATGTTTCAAAATGTCGTATCTAAATCCCAAAATCACGTATCTAAATCCCCAAATGTCGTATCTAAAACTCCAAATGATGTATTTGAAAATGGGGAGTAAAAATGAACTTTCCAAACTCATGGGGAGTTTTTGGGAAGTATCCCGTTGTTTAAAGGGAGTAATTCAGGTCTCAGGGTATGATAAGTGGGAGACTCGTAAAGTGGAATATTGTCCATTATAAATATAAATTCATTCGTTAATTAGGAAATATAATTTATTCAAGTTTTCTATTCTCAAATTACTTGTATTACATTCTTTCTAAGTCATCTCACTTGAGCGTCGGAGGATCAATATTGAAAATATTTCCGGCGTGTCCTTTTAACAAAATGTCGGGTATTTGTCGGGCAATTAGGAGATCAAAGCATCGCATAAAAACGCATATTTTCCTCTCTTAATACTGAACTTTTATACATTGATAAACATTAAACAGTGGTTTACAAGAGAATAAGCATACTGGGACATCCTGGGGAAGTGGTCCGAATTCTATGCCAAAGCCAAAGTCCAAACTCTTGTCATTTTTCGAATCTATATATACATTCAAATTGACAAGGATGGCCTAAAAAAATAAAAATAAAACCTTCACTATTGAATAATTAAGTAAATTCTAATGGTCTATCCTTTAAGGTATCAGTAACAATCTTCTTTAAAAAAATAAATAAATTTTAACTGCCTATGCCCACGAAAAATGAAACCCAAAATTGATAAAAAGAAGAGAAAAAAAAAAAAGAAAGAAGATTATTTACTTTTTAGAAATGGCTCTATTTTCCATTTTTTCTTCATCTATGCCCAAAGAAGTGCTTAATTGAGAGCTTGAAGATTGTAATACCGGGTCGTGACCCGACTCAGACTCGGATAATTGTGAAAGATTTGTATCGGTTGAAGTGTTAGCTTTCGATCTGGATCTAGTTGATGATCCTCCTTCGACGAGTTCTTTAGACTTCTTTCGACGTGATTTCTTGGGAATATTAGGGAGTCCAGATTCTTGACCCGTTCTGGATCCGCTTTCAGATGAGTCCTTATTTTGTTGTCTTCTATGCCTGGATTTTGTTGCCGAATCTCTCCTCATTGATCCTGATCCTTCGTTTGAACCGTTATCTCCTGAAGTTTGTCGCCTCGATGATTTCGGCACATCGGGAAGGTTTCTTGGTTGAGAATTTTGTTGAGAACTTGATGCTCTTTGGCCTCTCTTTGAATCTACAACACCAATAAACTTATTTCAAACAATCAATTAAAACCTGAAGATTGAGATCTGACAATGATTAAATCTATCGTTGACATATTGCAAGTTTGGTGCAATTACTAAGTATTCAAGACATTAACATGTAACAACACTATGTACACTAATAAACCTAGGTACAACGTTAATATTAAGCACAATTTCTCCATAGTTAGATCATACAATTTTTTTATTTTTGTTTTGTTAATACACGCACACCCAAGCGGGGTTCGAACCCGGAACCTTACCTTCGAGAATACACCTATTAATCACTTGAACCAACTCCTGTTGGCTTAGATCATACATTTATAACCGCAATATGTTATAAATCGTCTATCATCCTAACATCTAACCAATTTTCGTGGAAAACCAAAATCTATAGAACGAACCTTCGGATACCCATTTGACTTCATTAGCATCTCTAGCGTCTCCTTCTCCCGGAGACCCTAAAGGTGCTGATTGGAATCCCGTCCCCTTGAAGTCCTTCATCTACACAAATACAATAAAAATACGATTAAACTATATATTTATTATTATTTTTTTTTCATTAAAACTTACTTTGATCATATATATAGAGAGAGAGAATAAACTTTTAATTACCCAACTTGGTGTCTCAACAGCAGGTCCATCCCATCCTATATGAGCCACATGCTTTACATCTGTGGGCTTTCCAATCTGAATTTCTTGTTCTTTCTCTTCATCTGTGTAATATTTTGCAACTTTATTTATAAATATATAGAGAGAGATAAATAAATATTAAATCAAACTATTGGACAATAATACTAACCGAATATTTGTGAAATATATCTAAATCCCTTAAAAAGTCCTTTCATCTTCGTGGTCATAGTCTACCTTCCAAGCAAAAACATACTAGTTTGCATGGGAAATATCACTGCAAGTGTATTCCCATGTCATCCATGCAAAAATAAAAAACCGAATAAACGAGTCGAAAAATCCTCTCACGGCCTCGATACACGGCAACTACGCACGCAGAGTCGAGAATGGAGCTCCGCACGAACCCGAATAAGATAAAATGAAACAAAATAAAGACATTTACGTCTTGATATTCGTCGATCACATCCGCGTATAGAAAGTGATGAATATTGCAGGGAACAAAATGGAAAAAATTAAATTACATTTCCAACATCAAAATGAAAATGGTGAATGAATTGTTGAGGGTTCTTTAATGCCATCGAAAATTAAGGTTGTGAAAATAGGGAAATAGTAACAAGGGTTAGAAGATGGAACAAGTGTCTTGAGAATGACCAAAGAGGGTTGTTTTTCACTAGGATGCCGGGTGACTTACCACGAAGCTTTGTTATAAATGTATGATTTTTGTCTACCTATAATATAACTCCATTAGTTTTCAAATTTGCAAATGCAAATTTGTACAATTTATTTGGTCTTGTTGCCATTATTTTCTTGAGTAGTTTTTACGTTTTCACTTTGCGAGATTGGGTAATTACATCTCATATAAATGAAACTATTACACAACATACTCTTCCAAGTTTGAAAAATTACAAAAAAACCCATTCCGATAGAATTTTCCACGAAATTTTTATTGAATTAAATATATTTCACTTCTAATTAGTTCCTCACAACAACTCATACATCATTCTCAAGTGACAGATAAGTAATTTATGAATCTTTTTTAAGTATCAACACATGATTCGTTCGTAAATTGATATTCATGATAACATTTTTCCCCCTCAATTAGCAGTAATAAACTAATTAGTTGTGAGATATAGTCAATTCAAGAATGATTTTGCAAAAAATCCAACCGAAATGAATTCATTTGTAATTTTTCAAACTTTGAAGGATAGGTTATATAATTTTTTCATATAAGAGGAGACAAGTTATAATTATCCAATATCACCCGACGTGCAGATGTAAACAACTCTTATTTTGTTTGAACAAGTATAATACATATTTTTTATTATTTTTTTTTCTCCATTTTGATTGGATAGTTTGACTTTCTATGTTTTGGGCGTAATGGTGGTGTTTTGAAACGTTTAGTTCAAGTTAGGTCGATTAAATCTGGCAGATACGTGATACATGTATTACACTTGTCTTATTATTGATCAATTATAACACAAGAACAATTCTAAAAATGTCATTACACTGTTTTATATTGTGTTTAACATAATTGATCAGCCATTTTTGAAAAAAATAATAAAATAGTATTCATATTATATATAAACTCATCGTATTCGTAATACTAATTTATTTTATTTTTTTTTACACACGCACACCCAAACGAGATTCGAACCCGGGACCTTGCTTTCGAGAATGAACCCATTAACCACTTGGACCAACCCATTAGTATTCGTAATACTAATTTGATCGACTTAGACTAAAACTATTTATTTTTAATTAGTGGATTTAAATAGCCACTTAATCCTAATGTCCCATATTATTAAACGGGCCTAGAAGCCCAAATCGAATATCACGGCCCATAGCCCACATAGTTAAAACCCTAGTGCCTCTATATCACAAAGCAAACCCTAACCCCAACATTATTACCCTCTTCCTCGGCTCATCTCCTCCGCCTCTCCTTCCGCTGCACACACATTCACTCACATTTCTACAAAAATGGTGAGCTTCTGGGAATTCTTCTCTCTCTCTCTCTAAGCTATCGTATGTATTTCACTGGAATGTGTTTGATTTCTGGAAATTGATCCGTTTGTTTTGATTTGTTTGATGTTTAGCCGTTCAAGAGGTACGTCGAGATCGGAAGGGTGGCCCTCGTCAACTACGGAAAGGACTATGGCAGGCTCGTTGTCATCGTTGACATTATCGACCAGAACAGGGTATGTTGAGTCGTTTTGTTTGTGTTGCCTGCTAATTTAGCGTAGTTTACTCATTGGTGTTTTCGTTGTTTGGATTGTGCGCGTAAAATGTAGATTTGAGGTCGCATAGGTTGATGATGATGTGTATCTCGTCGTTTTTTGGTCGTGATATTTGCTTAATTTTCTGTTTTTAAAGCTCTTTAATGCAAATGCGGCTGGTTTGATTTACTGTTACTCGCTCTATTTCCAAATCGCGTCTGCTCGAGGTGTTGTTATTTATGAGCTGAGTGGAATGTTTATGCTGATTGGTTGGTGGAGAAGATTTATTTGTTCTTTTAGTAAATTTCTCAAATATGAGAATTTAACCGATCACCAATGTATATGATTAATGAGCTTGTGTTGAGTTTATTTTGCTAATGCGTAGCAGCTGTTTACCTAAGGAATCCTTGTGGTTCTGTCAACTTCAAATGTCTGATTAGCTTACGGGCGAATGCCCAATTGTGTTGCTTAGATACCAGATTAGCTTGTTTAAGAGTATATTTTTCAACATAACCCTTTCTTATGAGGGCTTGATTTCACCACGGTGAGTAGAAGTTTGGCGTACACAACACTTAAATCTGTTCAATAAACAATTGAGAAGATCATATTATTAGTGGATTCCAATTGTTGGTCTTGTACAAGGAATGTGGATTGTTCTATAATCCCTCTTAATTAGTGATCTCATTTTTTGTGTTCTCTATCCATCTAATTGATATCTGATAGCACACTCCATTTTTGCTATAACAGGCTCTTGTAGATGCCCCTGACACGGTAAGGAGCCAGATGAACTTCAAGAGGCTATCTCTCACCGACATTAAGATTGATATTAAGAGGTGCCCAAAGAAGAAGGCTCTTATTGAAGCTATGGAGGCTGCTGGTGGGTGCTTAAATATAGTAAACAAATTGTATCAGTTTGATCTTTATTGGCTGAAAGATATTGAAATCTCTTTTGAACTTTCTTGACAGATGTTAAGGGCAAATGGGAAAAGAGCTCTTGGGGTAGGAAGCTTATTGTCCAGAAGAGAAGGGCCGCCCTCAACGACTTTGACCGGTTCAAGCTAATGCTTGCAAAGATTAAGGTAATGTGCATTTTAAGATACCCTCATAGATTAAATTTGCATTTATGTGGAAACTCGTTTAATTATTACTCCAAAAGAATGCTTTACAACCATGATATCATTTATCTGGAACAAAATTGGTTTCGAGAAATCAAATTGTTGTGTAGTTCAGAACTCTTCTTTTTTAATTGATTTGCAAGGTTCTTGAAAAGATAATTAATCTATTTATTTGATGTTGCAGAGGGCTGGTGTTGTCAGGCAGGAGCTTGCTAAGCTCAAGAAAGGGACTGCATGAATAGCCTAATTTCTTGTTATCGAAGATTTTGGTTTGGTTTAGGATTTTGAAACTTGTATCGCTTTATTATGTTAAGCAAAGCAGACGATTGATCCTTGCTCCTGAATTCATTACAGAAGGGAAAGTACTCAAGTTTTTGCACATTATCATTTGAACATTAAAATTTTTTTCTTTTAAATGTTGCTCATCGTATATTTATTTCTCTAAAGGTACTATTATTTATTTGATAGATCAAATTTTGAGAGATGAGAGTACCATTATCGTCATTATATCGTGGTTGGTTGATTTCGCAAAGGTTCTGAGATAATTTCGTTAATATATTGGAGAAAAGTAGCTTATTCTGCTTTAAGAAACAGGATTTCTGAGTTTAAGTTCTTTGTAAAAACAAGCCAACTTGGGTAAATTTTATTTTTTTCCGAACTCTAATCACTTTGAGGGGGTGTAAAAAAATTAATAGCGTAAGTGGTTAAATTTTTTTTTCTTTATGGTGACGATTTGAGTTTGGATTCTTATGGTCACTTGGAGTTTTTTTTCAAGATAATGATCCGAGTTCAAATATTTGAGGTTGCGTGAAAAAAGTGTAATGCCTCTTGGTGTGTGAAAAAATTGAGGGCCTATAGAAAAGGTGTAATGCCTTTTGGGGTGTAAACAAAGTGTTCATTTAAATGGGTAAAATGTTTTTTTCCAAGTCAATGGATCAATTTCAAAATTTAGAAAAAAAAATAAAAGTCAAAGGCATAATTACGAATATTATTATGTGCTATAACTCAAATTATGTAAAAAAAGGGGTTCCCTATGTGCTACAACACAAATTATGCTCGAATATATATATATATATATATATATATATAAAGAAAATCAATTAAATATTATTTGTAATTTCTTAAGGTTTGTTACCGAATTTGTTAATTATTAGATTTTTTCCTATTGAACCTAAAGTCCCACCGTCGTAGAAACTCTCATATAAAACTTCTTGCTGACCTTTACGCGACAATATTATTAAACGCATTTAAAGAAAAAGAATAAAATAAAACTGCAAAATTCCGAGGTTCCTTCCTCCTTAAACCTTCACGTCAAACACACGCACAACGCGGTGGATATTTGCATCATTTCGATAACTGGAAATTTCTCTGAATTCGGCATAGTTCGGAGATTCTCTCTCGGCATTCGATCGAAACATGAACATCTTCTCCAAGAAACCTACGGCCAAAGGTTTGTCCAGTTCCTTATCTTTTGGATTGATTTCTGTGTTGATTACCGCGGGAAACTGCTGCGGTCGGTTTAATTTTGTGTATTTTTGCAATTTAAATTGGATCGTGTAATCTTCTTCGCTATGTGAATCGTTGCTCGATTGTCGCGGCCTTGGCTTTTAGATTCGGTGAATTTAGGATTTCGATTTTTTTGCCCGAGTTTTGGTAATTTTAACGTTGTTCTATTTGGCGTGTTGCAAGCAGAGTCGCTTCGCGCGAGTAAGAGGGAGATGACTAATGCTACTAGAGGTATTCCCTTGCTATTCTGCAGTAATTGCGTATTTATTTTCAAATTCATTTTTGTGTGAATGTTGATCGTGTTAGTGTTGGTTTATTTGCAGTTATTGAGAAACTGAATTTCTTTGACCTGCTATAGAGCTAGTTATGTGATTTGATAGTAGTACCAGATTTCTTTCCTGCACGGTGAAGGTTATCTAGATTAAGTGATATATGTTATTTTGATCTATGTTTTTGGTTTAGGTGTTGAGAGGGAAATCCATACATTGCAATCGGAGGTATGACTTAACTTAATATTACAGTTGTTATTCATAAACTGTTTGCTTGTGTTTTCACTAGAAAGGGACTGAGAATTATTCTTGTGCAGGAAAAGAAGCTTGTTGCTGAGATAAAAAGAACTGCTAAAACTGGAAACGAGGTGCATAGAAACTATAAAATCAATTGGTTAATGATTTCTTTTAAGAAAGTGTATTGCTTAATGTTTTACCTTGTTTTCTTTAGGCGGCAACTAAAATTCTTGCACGCCAATTAATTAGGCTTCGACAACAAATAGCCAATTTACAAGGTAGTCGAGCTCAGATGAGAGGTATAGCAACTCACACACAGGTACGCAATTAGGTTTCTCATGTTTGAGACATTTTTTCCTTTTTGTTTTCCCTTGTTTTGGTTTGTTTTGATGTGGATTATAACTAAGAATGTCCATCTGTAGGCAATGTCTGCCCAAACTTCTGTGGCTGTTGGTATGAAAGGTGCAAGTAAAGCTATGGCAGCAATGAATAAGGTTAGATCTTAACATAGTTCACAAGATAAATTCGTTTTCTGTTTAGTTTGTTTGAGAGTCTCTAATGTGGATTGAAATGTTATGAGTAACTTATTTTAACATTGTGAGTTATTGTATTTGCAGCAAATGAACCCTGCAAAGCAGGCAAAAGTTATTATGGATTTCCAGAAGCAATCAGCACAGATGGATATGACTGTAAGTTTTGTTTTGTTATATTTTAAGTTTTAACAAACTATACTGCATTTTTTGTTTGAGTTTAATTTTAACCATTAACTTTATTCTTTTTGCTGCATTTAGACTGAAATGATGTCAGATGCCATAGATGATTCTTTGGACAATGATGAAGCTGAAGATGAAACTGAAGAGCTGACAAATCAGGTACCATATGTGTGGTGTGTGGGTGTGTGGGTAGAATAAACCTTTTGATTATCAAATTTTAACTCAAACTGGATATCTTTATTTACAAACTTTCTTGATATCTTCTATACGAGCAACAACAATTTGAGAATTTCACTAAACATAAATTATAATATCAGCACAAAGAACTAACGTCACACCTATGTGTTATTTTGAAACCGCGAGGTGATTGTTCTTGATTTGAGTCATGTTGCGCATAATTCATTACTTGTCGACTGTCGTATACTTAATAGTTCATGCATGAATGCTTTTTAGGTGCTGGATGAAATTGGTGTGGATGTTGCCTCACAGGTTAGTATTTTCTTGGAAGATCTTCTTTTTAACATCAAGTTTTCACTTTCGCTGTTTGAGTTAATTTATTTTCTTCGAATTTTGACAGTTATCGGCTGCTCCCAAAGGAAAAATTGCCGGGAAGAACTCTGTGGATGAGGGCAGGTATATTTCTGCAACTGTTCTCTTGTATTCTTTAGATTATTCAAGGTTAATTACATCGCACCACCTCAGTTTGGCCTAAATACATCCAATACGCCTCAGATTTGAAAATTTACATGGACATCCCTTGAGGATTGAACTTTTCTTGAAGTTCGGTCCTGCCGTTTATTTTTTATTTTTTATTTTTACTGAAATCGTTGACACCTAAATTTTTAATGAAAATCCTATTCCCCCTATATTTATAAGCCAAATTTGGCCCTTTTCAACTAGTTCCCTGCGTATATGCAATGTTCCAAACCTCAGGGATATTGGTTGTCTTAACAGCCTAACACCGTACCTCAGTGGGTGTAGATGTAATTAATTCTATTAAAAAACGATATACCAGTTTTAGATACCTGTTTTATGACATGATTGGTAAGATGGGAATCTAATGGTCATTTCCATCATCCCATGTTTCCTTCTCTGATATTGATCCAAAGTTACGAAAATCGACATCAGTTTTTGCCATCTTAACAGTTTATTTTGTATTTCCATGTAGCTCGGGCATTGATGAACTGGAGAAGAGGTTGGCTGCTCTTAGAAATCCTTGAGCTGCAAAATACGAGATCATAGCACCGTGCTACTACCTTTCCATTTTGCTTCTCTCCCACATTTTAATTGTGTACATAATTTAATCTTGATGTTAATATCTTGGAGTGAGTTCTGTTTCTAGCACAGCGCGATAGGAATGTACCTATGGCTATGTTCTATGTTAGATTTCTTCAAATTCTAACGTCGCATTTCTGGTTCTTGCTTACGAATTTTATTCTTGCAACATCCCATTTGTTTTGTACCTCTTGTGGAGTATGAGCGAAACAAATATATTAGACAATTTCTACATTTTATGCGAGTTACCTTTGATCTAATTAATGAATCTAACTTTAAGAGAGTTGGAGCTAGACTCGTTAAAATTCATTTGTCGGGGTTATTTTTACACATTGTTAATGGAGTTTGGCTGATTTCTGTATCTTATCGAATGGGAAAGGCGTTTCCGATCTTAGTTGTTCGAGCATTTTCGAAACTCAAGTACCACGAAAACCAATCAAATATCAGCATAGACATCGGAAAGAGAGAGGACGGGATTTATACCACATCCATATTCATTCACAACAGAGTACAACTCAAAACTCTACTATATTAATAATTTGGTAGTAAGAGATGACCAAGGGGCAGACGTAAACAACATTATTACTACTGTTGTCTCGTAAACTCTGAAAAAAGACTGCCGCACATGAAGACTCATCTATTTCCTTGGATGAGTATTCAGTGTTACAGGAGAAATACCTCTAAACAAAAAACTTCACCAGGAAACATTGGAGAGAGAGAGAGAGGTTGCCTGAGCCATAAATCGTGGCGCAGACAAATTTCACATTTACAACGAGTAAGATTATACTTCGGTCTCCCTTTTTACAGAAAGGCACTCGAGTTACTTTTTGATTGAGAGGAATTCAAAGCTCCGAAGAGGATCTTCACGAGTGCCTTTAGCACGAGCAAAAGAGGAAGGTTTAGGGTCAACAATGGCAGGTTGGATTCTGTGTGTGGAGGATAGACGGCCTGTGCTAGACACCAATCTGCCAGACCGACCATCAGTAGCTTCACCAGATGAGCTCGGTCTGCTGCTTGAAATGGCTGCTGCTCTCTTTGAAGAGCTGCCATTTCGTGATACACGACCTCTTTCTGAATCAATTTGCTGCAAAAGTGTCAAAGAAACTGTGTTTTAGCACGAAATTAAAGTACTCTCCTTAATCTTTTTCGTTTTTTTATTTTCGCCAGTGCGTTTATTAAATTAAACTAGTACTCCCAAGTAATTATTTTCCTATATTTTCCCAAATCCCCATATTTTAGGCTTCTAATATTAAAAAAGAAAAACATCACGGGGAGCGTGGCCTGTCAAACATTTATGTACTTTCTGTGTGGCCACATACCAAACTTACACAAACACACACAGGTTTCATAAAAGAAAAGATAGAAAGACGAGAAAACAAATACCACATCCTTAGAAGAAGGAACTTCTTCTGAAGTCCTGTGTCTTCCAGAACCTGAAGCATTTCTTCTAGAGAAAGCTTCAACTGCCCCAGAAAATCTATCACGTATATCTAGACCCGCTGTAGGAGAATAACAAAGTCGAAAGAGGAAAAAATTAGAAAATAACCAGTTCAAAATCTTCCCTGAATTTTTTGTTATACTATACATTCAAACTGGAATAATATGCGCACTTATTGCATGAGCCAATCAGGAAGACATGAATTCACGAGAAAAGAGCAGATATGAAGAAATCCAAAATTTAGTTGCCATTATTGGTCAAAGAATGTACCTGATGCTCTTGCAGGTCTTTCACCAGAGGCCCCAGCACTGGGATTGCCAGGGGGGGCGGGATTCTGGAAGTAAATATACTAATTAATACATTTATACTCTCAAAAACACAAATCAAACATAAAGATATAAACACCCACCCTTGTTCTGGAACTCGAACCTATTTGAGGATACTTCAAGACAGTCCAATCAAACACATAATCAAATTGGTAACCTGCGTAAATGCCAAAATGTACAAGCTCAAGCTGAATACAAGATACACAAGGAGGAATTTAACAAGCAAAGCATGCACAACAGTTGTCCATGACTGAGAATATACCCAGAGAATAGGCAACCTAACATAGCTAAGGCAGTTATTACCTTCGCGAATAAATAAGTCCCTAAAGAGCCTCTTCAAGTATGAATAATCAGGCTTGTCCTCAAATCTTAGCGATCGGCAATAGTGAAAATACGATGTGAACTCTGATGGATATGATTTGCATAGTACCTGTAATAAGTTACATCACATGAACTTTTTGAGACTCGTACAAAGGCCCAAGTGATGTAGTTTCTAAGCAACCAAGAGCTACCATCGGGGCAACTAAACTTGATTCATATATCAAGTACAACAATTTCTTATGAAAATAAGTTGGTTTAGAAAAGATATCAGGAGTTAGCAGTTTCCAGGTTAAAGCTCAAGTTAGCAAACATACACTCCACACAGAGAGCAGCATATAAAGATAACACATCATATGTACCTCTATAGGGGTCAACATTTTCTTCTCACTAATCCTGTCGTATTTCTGCTTTTTGGTACCGGCTTTAAGTCCTTGCCAGGGAAGGCTGAAATAGAAAGAAAATGTACACTAACTATTAAGGAAACAGAAGAATCTTGAAACATTGTTATACAAAAATCCAAACAAAGTAGGTGAATGCTAACAAACATGACAAGACATCCAAACTTACCTTCCTCTCAGAAAATACATTAGCACATAACCAAGAGATTCCAAATCATCCCTCCTGCTTTGTTCTGCCAGCATAAGCAAATCACAAGCAAGTTAAAAGATATCCTCTAAGAAAGCATGTTTTACAGCTATGAGAAAACTTGATAAGTGCAGGATACTACACCCACCAATTCCAAGGTGTGTATTGACACTGGCATAGCGAGCAGTACCCGTGAGGTTCTTGTTTTCCCTGTGGTCAAAATTTAAATGTGAACTTAACCAAAATGATGGTGAAGATTAAACCGAACAGGACAGTCAGAAATATAATAATTAATACCAACTGTCAACTATCAGAAAAATTGTTATGAAACAAACTGAGGATCCAAATGGAATCATCTTGAAATTGATATGTTTCAACACTAATACTTGCAGCTGCCCATCAGCCTACGGAGAAACAGATAACCACAGACTTAAGTTTCCATCCCTTGTCAATTTTCCATTTTCCAAAAGCAGTAATGATCCAGGACAAATGAGTTACCAGGAACTGTTTGCCTCCCTAATTAATTTTGGAAGTTAATATAAGAAATTTATGCCTCAATAGAGGCATAAATACTTAGTCCAAAATGTTTAGTTCATTAATGTGACAAGTGAAATCAAATCGGAAAAAATGCAGAGGTTTTATAGACTTGTATCACACCATTATTCTCTTCCTCCCTCAAACTGGATGAGCTATTTGCCTCCATACATTTCGTACTCAAAAGTAACGATATTCTTTCATCACTGCACACAGGCAAGACCTTTAACTCAACGACAGCCAACAAATGTACCTGTATGGGATGTGCCGATGAGTCTGGAGATCCCTATATTTCTTGGCAAGACCAAAGTCAATGATATAAACCTGCAAAAACATACAAGTTTCACCAATGAAGGTACAACAATAAGTGACTCAAATGTTCAACTCAAAGTCTCTTCTACAATAGATGGTCAAAATTGCACCTCAAAAAGGATGGGGTTGGAGTTTCTGACTACAGTATGAAGGCAATAAAACCAAGAACGTTATGAGTGATGCAACCTAAATCTAGAAATGAAATTAACAAATGAAAGAAAGACATGCCTGATTTGCTTTGCGCCCCAAGCCCATTAAAAAATTGTCGGGCTTGATATCACGGTGAAGAAATCCTCTTGAATGAGTGTACTCAACTCTATTAATCTAAATATAAATCATAAAGTTAGGTTTATAACTAGAATTAATGACTGAAAGGACAACCTCCAGTAAAGTTCTACAAAAATCCTAGCTACTTACGAATTGATCTGCAAGCATTAATACTGTTTTCAGGGAGAACTTCCTGTTGCAGTAGTTGAAAAGATCTTCCAAACTTGGTCCCAGAAGGTCTATGACCATGACATTATATTCACTCTCAACCCCAAACCATTTCAAGTTGGGGATGCCCGCTGCATGATACCGAAATGCAATAAACAATTACGCATATGTCGAAATCATCTTAACAATCAAATCGTACTTCAGAAGACACAGCTTTTTCAAAAGCCATCTTCATAAATACATGCAGTTAAAGGCATAATCCAAAAATCAGAAAAGCAAGAATGCATGCAAGATGGAAATGGAACTAATGAGGCAAACATTGGATACAACAGGTAATAAACTTTTGATTCTATTGACAACTATGCTCCAGTGAAATGTGTTGAAAAAAATGAGTATGGCACAATAAAGATGCAGACTAATGTCAATGGAAGTCCCTACAACCTGTATCTGCAATCCTATTATCAAATGAAATGTTCCGCTGGTAAGCAAAGGTTTGGCCAGAGGGAACATGGTGCCAAGAATATCTCATTTGCTGCTTTTAAAATCTGTATTATTTTGAAAATCCAACTATGCTCAATATATTTGAAGGTTTTAATGGAAGTCCTCCAATAAAAAGTACCGTATGAGATTGTGGTCTGAGGAATGCACATTACTTAAACAGTTAACACAATTAAGATCTAGAATCTGCCTCTTTGAGTCTATGCATTTAATCAGTGTGAGTGTGAGAGTGTGTGTGTATGTGTGTATGTGTGTGAGAGAGAGAGAGTTCAAATTACTTCCTCCTTGTAGAAGCATATAAATTTTTGACTCATAGTGAAGCTGCGGGTGCTTGGTCCTAACAGGCTCCTGGAAATTGCAGAAATGTCAAAAAGAGAGAGGCATGATAATTGATAAAGTTTGAAACAAATTTGTAACATATGTTCCCCACGTTGCTTTAACAAGGAAATGGCAGGTTCTTCATACAAGTGTCAAACAGAAACAGAGGTGCTTCAAAATGAAGAGCTCCACACTGTGTCATTAATGCGAGAAAGCAAGCAGTATAGCAACTAATGCACCATTGTTTAAGAGTTACCATGGGAAAAAATCCTTTGTTTTGATCAATTATATGCTAAATTAAGTAATAATGTAGTTCGTACAAAGAAAAGAATTCAGGATTTGACAAATAACCACCAAGTTGCTTACTCTCCTTCAAAAAAAAAAACTGAAGTACATCAAACTTCCGTTGCTACCGACAGGTTTACAAACTAGAATTATAACGAAAAATGACAAATTAATAGTGACTGAAGGCTCAAAGCATCCAAAAACACATGATAAATGGATACTGCGTTAAGCAGACTATATATTTAGGACGAGATATAATCAACTGCAATAGCTTTCCTACAAACTTCTGCCGACACGGGTCAGGGTCAAAGACAATATTAAAAGATCATATTAATACGCAAACATACCAGCTTGATGGCTACTTCTTCTCTATTTTGTATATTGACACCTAAAAAACAACAAACCAATCAGAATTATTCAGTATTTGATGTAAATAGAAAACACAGTAGTACCCCAAAAAAATGACAAAGAGGAAATACAGTTAAGAACGCGCCAAAAGATAAGAATACCTAAATAGAGTTCACCAAATGAACCACTCCCAATTTTCCTCGAAAGCTTGAACTTCCCACCCACAACATGATCCATGGCAATCGGTTGAACGAAACAACTCCAAAAATCACAAAACCACCTCCAACTCCAATAATTATCTGCAACCTCAACCTCAACCCCGAATTCGAATCCTCAAACACCCTTCAATTGCCAAAACCAGGGGTTCCCCCACAATTTGGATACAATGAATGGGCCAAAATAAATAACTCCTATTGAAATGTCCCCCTTTCCTCGAACTACATCCTTTTTCAAAGAATACAAACCCTCAATCGAAACCCTAACCGAGCAAGCTATCGCCGATCGTCATTGATCAAAATTCCAAATCCAAAAATCCGACCGATCAAAATCCGGGACGGGATACAAATACCTGCAAAGCAAGTGTTGCTCCGTGCGACTTCCGCAGGAAAGGAGAATGGATTTGTCAATTTTTCTGACGCCGAAGAATGATAGCGAGAATTGAGGGAGAAAGGAGGTAAAGAGAGAGAGAAAGAGAAGACAGATGAAGAGAGAAACAAAACAACCGTGTGAGGAAAAGCAAATGAGAGAGAAGAGAGATTGATGATTGATTATAGGGTGTGGGTGGTGGGGGATTGAGAAAGAGAAAAGAAAAATAAATATGCCCTTCTATGAGGTTTTATGTCATTCATTTTATTTTATTTTGTAATAATAATATTAGTTTTATTTAAGGTTGAAAAATCCGTAACCTTCAGATAAAATTTTGCTTTGGTACAGCACAGATTAAGATAGAATTTTATTTGTCAAGAGGGACAAGAAAACAGGAAATAAGATCTCCCCACATTATTTTAATAGGAGGTGTATGCACCGAGACCCACACTCGGTGCATACAAGAATTTTCCCTTGAATCATTGTATATAAACTAACGAATAATGAGCATAACTCAAAAGACGTATAAACTCCATCGACAATACTATCACACGCACTCATGTCACATGAGTAATTATGACCATATACACTTTTTTTTATAATTGACTTAAATCATAGAAGTAAACCAACCAAAACCCAAGAAATTGTAATAAGTAATGTATATAAATTTTAAAAATATTATTACCATGTCATATTAAAAGTATATTTTTTGCATAAAAATTTTAAAAAATATTCTGTATGTGTCCGTACAAATAGAACTCAAACAAACTAACAAGTAAACCACAATGATAATGATATTCAATACTTTGCATGTCTATTTATTTGTTGATTAGAGTGTAAAACATGACTAGTAGTTAGGCTTTTTACCTGCCGCCTAACACTCAGCAGTTCGAAATAAAGACAAAAAAAAAAAAAAAAAGGTTGTAAACCACAAGGATCCAAACGTGCACACACCATTCTAATCGATATTATTTACATTTCATTTTCTGTCTCCTGCAAATCTGTTAATAGCCAGGAATTGATGTCAAGTCGTGCAATTTTGTCCCCGTGTGGTTGATTGGTATTTTAGCATAATTTCTTTAGAGGGTTTGGTGGGCCAAACTTTGGACTAATTCTTCTCACCTCATAATATAAGGGCCGCCGTGTTGCATAATATCAGATTATATATTTTACTAATGCTCTTAACTGATGGCATATATATGGAAATTTCAAAAGGAAATCAAATTTTACGGTAGAAAATGGTGGGTGAAGTTGGGGTAACGGCTAGACACCAACCTTATATATATATAAAAGTGGGCTTGAATACTCGTAACAACTTTGAATTTTGCTGAAATAGTAGAGTTTATTTAGAACCAGATCCAAATTAAAAATCTGCCTCAAGAGCACAGTCAGATTAATTTTTTTATTGGAAGTGCTACACAGATAAAATTGAAACCGTGCATGTTTGAATTAGACATAACTGTTATACGGTTCTCACATATATATATATATATATATATATGGTGTGAGCCTTTGAGGGGATATATTTATAAATTTTTTAAATTTATGTCTTAAAGTAAAGGATTAGAAACATTATACTTCATTCTTTTGGAAAAATCATCTTTTCTTCCAAGTCCCAACATAGAGACTTGCCTTTCAAAGGGGGGAAAAATAAAAATAAACCACAAGCGCAAGCACACACATACAAAGACAAATTAAGATAGAAAACGAGAAGAAGACGAAGACGAGACGTTCCCTCAGCCCCTCCGCGAACCCAAAATATTTGGATGACATCTCAGCAAAAGTTTTATGGCCTTGCAAATGATACAACTAATAACACCTAAACCATATGTGAGCTGAACATTTTTGTCAATTTGTGTATCTTGTGATCCACAGATATTCAAACTATTCAATATGAGCTCAACTAGGTGGACCACATATGTGATCATTCAATAAATATAATCATATTCCCTTAATAACTATCTTAGAAACGAAACTAAAAGCTTCCAACTAGAGGAGACAGAAAATCACAAACCTTATAAGCGTTGTGGATTTGTAACTCATTTGGTGACTGTTACCTCTAAAGCTTTTTCAGGACTACAATCCACTAACTAAGATAAAGTATCAGAGAATCTTCATGCTAACTTCTCTTAAACTAGGGAAAAAGTCTAAAAAGAAGATAAAAAGAACCACAGGCGCCGCAAATTTGATTACAAGGGACCTACCAAAAAGCTAATTCAGATGATTCACGAATGAAAATCGTCACATTTTGAAATAAATCAGGACTGGCACTAGAGACATTCGCAGGGGACAAATATGGGAATCTAATCTATCAATTGCCTTTTCTCTTTTGTGTGTGTGTTATTAAGCCAACATAATCCTACTAAGAATCACTATACAGACCCATACCATGACATCCTGATGGGTGCATTTTGGGTGGGTACTCTATTTATGACATCACACTTTCATTTTCAATGGTTCACACTTCACAACTCAGTCGAGTACATACCTTACACATGGTTGAATGCCATGAAATATATCCAATATAGAAGACCTGAGATTGATAAGTGAAACGGAACAACGAGGCAACGGAAATCAAATTTAGAGAAATCAACAAATCTTATCTTAAAGGATGTACTGAGGCCATAGCAGAGGCAGTGTACACTGTACAACCCAGTACCTTCCAGCTCAGCCTCAGTGCTCCAACTTCCTACACAAGAGTCCAAGACTACAGCCATGAGCAGAGGGCAACATGTCAAGTATCATGTTGAACCCATTGGCCGAAATCTCAACTTGTTCTTACATTTCGTCAGTGACTAATCATGAGAATTTAGTTTGGAAAAGACCTGAATGCCTTAAAAATAATTTTAAGTGTAATGAATAAAGTTTGGCTTCAAATTTGCCAAATGAGTATAGCTTAAATTGCCGTCTTTGTAGAAAGAGCAGCAACTTACATATACAAGATATGAGACGTAAACAAGCTTAATAGAAAAATACAACAGGATACCAATTGCCACCCATCTGGACTAGATCGTGAAACAACATTTTTTGATTAGCTGATTTCTTAGTACCTTTGGACCTGAATTCAAATTCCAGCTGAAAGATAAGAAATTATCATATCAACGGTAGTAAGCCATATGCCTTGAAGACGTAATAGGGGAGTTATCAAACGGAGAGGATTTTAGGGGCTGAGTTGTGGAATTAACATGTTTCTTTCTCTCAATAGTAGTTTCAAACCGGAGCCAACACTCGACAACTGATAGCAAATTTGGATAATCCTTCAGCTCTTTAAGATCCGAAAGCTTCTCGGACCTCTTCAGTACACCATCTTGCACATAAACAAGATCAGTTGCCCAGGTTTCCAGTCCATAAAAAATGTGTGTTGCATAAACAATTGTTGCTCCTCTCTGAAACATGTGATTGGAAAATTAATGAAATTAACAATGCATTTGCTGTTTTTCGTTAGATTCAGAGTCTAGATAAGAATTCCACACAATTGATCGAAAATAATTTGGAATCTAAATTTGAACCTCAATCATCAAATTTGGAATGAATCAGCTCAACAAACTGTGTAACTAGGTAGGTCCCTTGGGCACTAAGAGAAACATGTTAGGAAGGGATACCTGTTCACATTCTTCCCTGAAAAATTCCAGCAAATCCATTCTAGCCACAATATCTAGGTCAACAGTGACCTCATCTAACAAAAGAACCTAGATAAGATTAGCACAGTTAGCAAGATGCTCAGCAACTGAGATAACTGCAGAATTAAACTGATGCATAGCTACATGCTCAACATGTGTATTGAGGATCAGATAGCTCACATTGGAGAAATATTATCTTTGTAACCTAAATTTCATGTTGTTCACCCCTCAACATCATAGATTCATAGTAAAAGGAAATTCAGGGATGAAAGAACAATGACCACCAATCCTAACTCCCAGAAAACTTTAAATTAGCTAATAAAACATTAAATAGTCAACAAGAAAAATCCTATTGGAAACAGCTCGAATAATAATGCTACCAACTCTGTGTTTACCTTGTAAGGATGAAGGAGACCCATGCAAATTTGAACTCGGCGTCGTTGACCATCAGAAACCTTATGCATCCGCCAATGAAGATCAATATCCAGGAGATCAATCAGCTTCTCTCGTCTCATTGGATCAACTCCTTCAACTGGACCATTAGACAAAGAAAAATAGGTTTAAGTATGCCTTAACTTCTCGATTCGCCTGAACAATAAAAATGGAACTCCATTCCTTTTGGATAAAAAGCACCGATATAAATTATCATCATTAAGTAGAAATCCTCAAGCACTACCAAATATTGAAACATAAAAGCTTTAGCACTTATGAACTGTGGAATGACTAGTCCAAGTGTGAACCGGAAGCAACTTGTAACTAAATTAGACAATATGTTCCATTACAATAACCATCCACACACCTCCAAATATCATATGTTCAGCAGAGAAGTCTCCTTGAAGAGGCAATTCTCCCTGACGAAGAAACAAAAATGTAAGAACAGAAAAAAATTCTAAACAACTTCCATAACAAGCATAACTCAATATCTACTGTATAACAATTTACTAATAATAGATCTTAAACCATCAATAAGAAACTCGAAATTCAAACTAATACCAATAACAATTAACACCTGCGAGATACCATGCCAATCAAATGAAATAAATCCAGTTGGATTACAAGTCAAACAACAGTAAATCAAGTAAGGAGAAACAAATTCTACTATTAATCAGCAAAAATAAAAAGGACTCACAGCAGAACCAACAGTTTTACTCCATGATTCCCCCAAGTAAGCCAGATCACCACTGCAAACGAGATTCATGTCATGAAATGCGGAACAATTCAGCACTCTCACTACATCCTTCCCGCCAACCATGTGCTTCCCCGCCAATATCCTCAGTAGAGTCGTCTTCCCTGTCCAAATTCCCCAAAATTGAACACAGTAAACCAAAACAAAAAAGCTCATTAAACACACACCAAAAAAACGATAACGTAGAAACGAAAGTAGAAATCAACTACCAGATCCATTAGCGCCGACGAGGAGGCATCGAGATGCTGGTGAAATTTTGAGGTTAAAATCGAAGAACAAAGGATTTTGAGAATCGTAAGAGAACTGCATGCCATTCACTTGTATACTGTGAGATTCCGTTATTTTCTGATTTAGCGCCAACAACTACCTAACTTTTTCTGCTCTCGCGTGCCACTATGGCACTGTATATATACGGACTATGGTAGTGAGGTGGTGCACGATTTCGATAAAAGCGCACTTCACTTCTATGAAATATATGGAGACGTTTTTAACCCCACTTAAAATTTGGGAAAATATTTACATTTGGACCTCTAAAAAGTATATAAATTTACAAGCATACCGCTATTAATTAATTAAATTACAAATAGACCATTTTTAAAATTAGTAGTTATTATTTACACTTTTACGAAGGGTTCACTTGTAACTTACATATATTCTTGGGATTTACATATAAGGATAAAAAAAAAAATTCCACCCGAACTTTGCCCGTTTTATTATTTTACCATTCGAACTTATTTTCGTTGCAAACCACCATCCTATCTATATGATTTTTATCAAACCACCATCTCATTTATACTATTTTAACAAACCGCCATCTCATCTATACAATTTTTTTCAACTAATTTTAAGTGGTTTTCAGTACTTAATTACTCCACATGTGATGTACATGCCTTTTTAATAAAAGTAAATTAGTCTTTCCATTATCTCAGTTATTGTCTAACAAATTAGGGGTTCATAATTGGAAGATTAAGACTGAAAATTGCTTAAAATTAATTCTTTCAATACAGTTATTTAATCCATCTGTACTTATCCATCTGTATTTTTTAGAAACTAATTTTTCATTATTTTGGTATCTTTTTAAAGTTTTGATGTTGATCTCCATCATACTTTGACTCAGAGATAATATGTTGAAAAAGTGTATCTATACTATATAGAAAAGGAAGAAAGTTTTGTCTCGCAAACGGAGGTTATTTGAGGGTTGGACACCAATTTTTATGAAGTACCTAATATGCCCCCCAACACTTCAAGAAAAAACGTACAATGAGTGAGTTTTTTCCTATAATTTTTCTACTTTAAAATAGAGGAGCTCATGAAAGAGAATATGATGCAGACGGTTCAATTGGCTCTGAATGGAAAAGGTACGACCATTAGACTCAAAGCTAATATTTTTTTCCAAAAATATAAAAAAAAAGAAAAAGATTTGCACTATTTTAGGTCAGAGAGGTTCCCAGCCCTCTGTTTTGATCTGTCTATCACAACCTACCGTTAATTTAGAACATCAATTTTGGTGAAATTGAGGCTCATTGAAATGTTGAAAAAATTGAGACTTCTTCTGGAATTTGGTTTCAGATGGGAACCCCCATCAGGTTGTGTAGGCTTATCATTGCGATTTTTATTAGGGATAATTACCAACGCCCCCGGTGAGGTTTGGCGTTATTACAGAATATCCCCTGAGATTTCGGAAATTACGAATTCCCTCCTGGGCCGTTATCTCCTCCGTTAAATTTAACGGATTGTGTAAAATTTACTATTTTACCCCTACTATGTTAAAACTCAGGGGGTATGTGTAATAAAGAGACAAATGTAAAGGGGCTAATGCAAGGACTGAAATAACCTTGGCTAAGATTCTACATCTCAAAATCAGCATTTATTTTACGCATCATTCCCTTCGTATTTAAACATTTTTTTTAGTAGTTTTAGTTTAGTAGTTTGTAGTAGTTTGTTTGAGTAGGGTAGTAGTAGTTTAGTAGTTTGAGTGTGTTTAGTAGTTTTGTAGTAGTTTGTAGTTTAGTTTGAGTAGTAGTAGTTTAGTAGTTTGCTCCAATAGGGGGTTGGTCAAGTGGTTTAAGGGTTGATTCTAGAAGGCAATGACCCGGGTTCAAATCCCTCTGGTCACTTGGTGTGTGTATATAAAATAAAATAAAAAAAACAACCAAAGTAGTTTGCCCGCACGTGAAAACAAGTAAAAAGTATGTGTATGTTTCTTTCATGTAATTATTGTTAAATTCATTTGATTTGAGCCAGACAGTTGCTGGTCATCTTGGGGGTTGATTCCACAAGAAAATAAGCTCATGTTTAGAGGATTCACGTTAAGAAATATTTATCTATCTATACAACTTATATAATACTCGCAATTAATTTATTTTTGCACATTTGTAGAGCAATGTCAATATTGATCAGTAGGTATACACGACAATAGAGAAATTTACATAAGTAAGGCCAAGGTCCAAAATCATCTGGAGGAGTGCAAAGAGAATGCTAGACAAGAGAAAATATTTAGTGGACATATCATTTTTGGTCTAGGTCACGCCACGCAGGTTATCACCAAAATTGGCACCAAAATGCGTTTTAGTGTTATGACTAAAAAGTGAAATCTGTTAAGGAGAATTTGCTTGGTTTTGGTTAGTTTTTTACACTAAAATTGGTCAGTCGGTTAGAACAAAATTTTTTGGTTAGTTTTACTATTTTTTAAAACCGCAATCTCATCTATGTAATTTTTTCAAATAACCATCCTTGTTCAATTTTAAGTGGTTTTCGAAATTTTAAGTGGTTTTTGGAGTTTGAATACCCTATATATTATGCACACATCTCCATCTCACTTTAACTCTGAGATAATATAATGAAAAAATATATGTAATTATAAATTATGTGATTGGTTACATTTGCACACAAGTTTTTAATGAAGAGAAACTAATTTTTCATTATTTTGGTATTTTTTTAAAGTTTTAATGTAATAGAAAACAACCATAACTCTTATTTTCTCATTCTTTTGATCTCCATCTCACTTTTGACTCCGAGATAATATGTTGAAAAAGTGTATCTATACAATATAGAAAAGGAAGAGGGTTTTGTCTCACAAATGGAGGTTATTTGAGGGTTGCACACCAATTTTTATGAAGTGCCTAATATGCCCCCAACACTTAAGAAAAAAAAGTACAATAAGTGAGCTTTTTTTTTTGGTAAATTTCCTACTTAAAAATAGAGGGGCTCATGAAAGAAAACATGATGCAGACGGTTTAATTAGCTATAAAGGACCAATAGTTAGGAGAGCTCCAGTGCAGTTTAATTGCGAATGTAAACTTAAAAAAAAAAAAAAAAAAAAAAAAACGCACCAATTATACTATTTTCATGTAATAGAGTAAAGTACTAGAGTAAGTACTAAAACACATCAATTATACTATTTTCATGTAATGGAGTAAAGTACTAAAACAAAGTCAATTGAGAGCCCAGTGGGTGGTGGTGTGGGTGTAACTGCAGGGGATTGTCATCGGCGGCCTAACCTTGAAGATTACCGAAGTACTGCAGAACTGGACCATTCTCTACAACTTCCCTCGCCCCATTGAGACGTATACGACAAATTGCTTACCTTAGAGGCATGTTCTCTAGTGCATTTGGGGAATTAACACATCTGAATTCCATCATCTCCCAATTAGTCTTGCCAATTTGACCGTGCATGGTAGTGGTATTGTCTCTTCTCTGCAATGATGTGGTTCGCTCCTCCGAGAACAACATCACTGGCACTAATGACCCAGGTTTGATTGTATTTCTAACGACCGTTGGGTGTTCATCTGCGGATCTATCTTGGAATCCTATACAAATGGAGCAATGAAGAAAAGTTATTTGATTATTATTATGTGAGTGATATTATTATAATTTTTTATTTATCTAACTTACATCTAGAATATAATTAAGGGTTGATTCAAGGTTTTCATTATATTACGAAAAATATACTGATGGGTCCGAAAATGGGTGGATCCGAATCCGATCACTTTACAATTTATATTTGTGGAGGAAACCACCGGAGCTTCGCCGGAAAAGAGGAAGTGAGTTCAACCTGTTGGGACAAGCACAAGAAAGTCAGAAGGCCAAGCTGGGGGAACTGGGGGTGATACCCAGTTTGGCTCTCCGACGCTCAAGTCAGTTCAGTGTATGAAGAAAATGTAAGTTCAGTCACAGTTGCAGTGATGAAGAAAGCTTAAAGAATGCTTACAGTGTAGAAGATGACTTGGGTTATTTATAGTTGAGGGTCAAGGGCCCTTTGGTCATTTGCCTCAAGTGGTCCTGGCCGAATGTTGCCCTAACACGTGACGCTGTGAGAGAGAAACCTAGGAGGAATCTTCTACAAAAGCGGCCCAAAAGTTAGTGCTAGCAACAGTGGTAGGTGCGCGGGCATGTACGTTGTGTCAGAGAGCCATGTGGGTGGTTGGTAACGAGGGCTTGAGAGCGCGCTCGTGACAACCTTGAGTCTTGGAGGCCAAGATATCCGCTGAGGGGAATGTTGGCTCCAATTCAAATGACGAGCCAAAGGAGAGGCCACTCTGAGGGAGTGTGACGCTCGAAGAGGGCTCCCTTAGCACGTAGGCGTACCCATCGTTTGGTGTGTAGGACGCTCGTGGGAGTGATAGCGCTCGTTGGGCTTAACTCCTGAAGAAGGTTTGCGCTTGTTGGACCTAGCGCTCGTGAGTCGACGGTGCAGCCTTGGGGAGACAGATGTCATCATTTCGTGATGCCACGTGTCTTGTCGTGGGACGATCGTATTTTGACCCCATCATTTTGCCCCCCAATTCTGTAGTCCTTATTGATAAGGACTGTAGAATTTTGACACGCTCTATCTCTTGTTCATAGCGCTCGTGTAAAGCTTGGCGTGTTGAGCAATTTTCCTCTGAACGCGCCATTAATGCGGTCTTTTCAATTGACCGTTCGTATCACTTCCGCATTAAATGTTGGTACTATTCTGAAGCCCTTGAAACGTCAGAGCATTAAATGCGGGTGCGCGTGGGGCGCGTGAGCATTGGGAAACATGTGCCGGTTCCATAAAGTGGGCGGTTTCCTAGGCGGGAAATGATTGCCATTTTGAATTTATTGCCTAAAAAGGTACCAACTTCTATCCCTATAAATATGGGATTCTGAAATCTTCACATTCTTTACGCATTCAAAACTCTCAAGCATCCTTTGCAAAGAAAATTCTCTCGCATTCCAGTTCTTAGAGCATCTTCAACCTCTTCTCCAGTTTTCTTCAGAAACTTTTCAAGGTAAATCTCCAGTGTGACTTTCTGACTTTGCTAACCGTAGATTCGGACCTTAGGATTTTGTAATCCCTCAGATTCCCGTCTTTCTGAACCTTAAACTCTCTCCCAGAAAAACCTTCAAAACCTCAATTTCTGCCATGGCCGACCACCACATTGAAGAATTTGCCCGTGAAATCCAAGAGATGGCCACCGAGAGTTCTTCTTCTCACAATTCCCCCAGAGATGAAGAGTTGGGGGCGGCGGTAATGGCTATGGAAGACAGAAACCCAGGCGGAGTGGATCCTCTCTTTGAGGAGATGGATCTGGTGATTGAGGCAGAAAGACAAGGAGTCACCAGACAAGGAGTATCCCTCCCCATAACTCAAAGTGCCACACATCCCCACCGCCACAGAGTGACCGTGGCCGTTGCAAATCCGCTTCCAGTGGCGGAAGCCGTAACTGGGCCTTCAGAAAGGGCCCGTGTTGCAAACCCGCTTCCGGTGGCGGAAGCCGTAACTGGGCCTTCGGAAAGGGCCCGTGACAAGGGCAAGAGTAAGAAAACCCAGAAATCCAAAGGACCCAACGAGGGGGAGGGCTCAGGTTATCAGGCTACCGAGCGCACGCCAGATGAGACTCCCAGCACCGTCACTGTGGGAGATGTAAAGACAATGATGGCCCCCATTTACTGGGACGAGCGGTATACTTGGAGAATTCCCCAAAACCACGAGCGTGCAAATAATCCGCCTCCTGGGGAAATGGCAGTGTACGTGGACACCGTGCGCTCAGGAGGCCTGAGGTTCCCCATTTCAGTCTCAATGGCCCATTTGCTGAATGACTTGGGCTTGTGTCCATCCCAAATAGTGCCCAACGGCTTGGCCCTCCTGACCTGTTTCGTAATTCTGATGAGGACCATGGGTTACGAGCCCTATTTGCGGAACTTCAATGCCCTTTTCCAAGTGGTCAGCTCCTCTCGCTCTTCTCCTGAGGCGGGTTTTTATTATGTCCAAGCGAAGGCCCATATGAAGTTGATCAACTCGCCCTCGAGCACTTATGGCATTGATTGGAAAGAAAAATTCATCTTTGTTAAGGCTCCAGCAGGAGAGGGCTTTGGGGTGATCACGGAATGGGGCTCGTACTCAAAGAGCCGTTTGCCACCCTCACTCCCCCGAGACTGGGCTAAAAACCTGGCAACAACCCTAAGGGACGAGGGTCACCTTATACAAGCAAAGGACTGGATAGACGATGCGGAACTCATGTTCTTGTGTGGTCTTACCAACGACCCTCATTTCCTTGACAACCCTCAGGCTCGTGACATAGAGAGAGACGGTTAGATTCTTAGGGCACTAACCTTAGATAGGAATGAATGCTAACTGCTTTCCTTGTACTTGTAATTTGCACTTAACAATTCTTGTCCAAGGATTTATAACCTTCGTATTTTCATTTTTGCAGGAGCCGCTATCTTAGAAATGGCCGGTGGAATCAGACAAGCGGCTCGTTTCGCCAACGCTCAGAGGAATCAAGCCACCCAGGGGAACCAACAGCGCGAGCCCCAACGCCCCCGTAATCGCAATGACAGAGGGGACGCTCGTGGGGGTGCCAGTTCAAGCGCCAACCCTGAGGTGCAACCCCCTCGTGGTCGAGGGGAACGAAGATTGGTCCCCAGGGAGGCCAGGCGATCGGAGAGAGCAGGAGATGTTCAACCTCTCCCTCCTGCAGAACCAACGAGGCCAAACACCACTTTGGCGATTACTGAGGCTCCTGCGAGCGCGAGCGCAAATAGACCTTCCCGCAAGAGGAAGAGAATGCCGGACTCCGCCGCGATCAGAGGAAAGGGCAAACAAGTGGTTGAGGGCCCCCGAGGCGAGGGGGACACTTCCTCTTCAGAGGAAGAACACATGTGGGAGTTCCCTCGCCGAGGGGACAGAGACTTTTCTGGCGCCCCCGACGGCGGGTCGGTTTTGCTGAGGCCGGGCTCGGTCGCCCAGACTATTACTGATGATTTGTTCAGCCGGGCTCAATTCTCGGCAGACCACAGGCATCTCTACAGTGAGTCTGTAGAGAAGGTGACGTTCGATGCAGCCCACGCCCTAATTTCCGTAAGTCCTCATTTCTTGCATTCTTCTTTTCTGTAATTCACCATTCTTCTGCTAACACTTTTCCCCTCGATTACGCAGCAAGTTCTCCCTCGGCTCCGGAATGTGCAGATGCGAGCCTCCATATATGCCGAGCGCAAGGCCAAGTACAAGAAAATGGCCCGCTCGAATGACCCGGCCCACATCCAAGCGGAGTTGGATGCTGAAATTGCCAAGTATGAGACCCTCAAGGGTTTATACAATACATCGGAGGAAGAGCTGTCGAAACTGAAGGAGGATTTCTTGGCGATTGATGGCGCTCGAATCCGCTTGGGTAACCAGTTGACCCAGGCTGATGAGCGGTGCAAGAAGGCTGAGGCGGACAGGGAAAGCTGGAAAGCAAGGGCGCTGGAGGCCGAGCGCAAATTCAACGATACTGTCAACGAATGGCCTCGGAGCTTAGAGCGTGCAAACAAGGAGGCATTGATCAAATTTTGCCACTCCAAAGCCTTCAACTTTGCTGCTTCCCTGCATTGCTTGGAGGAGGCTCAGAAGGCCTTCAATCTGGCCATCGAGCAGGGCATACACAAAGGGCTAACCCATCCTGCCATGAAGGAGGCCGAGGGCACGGGGCTCATGTTCAATGAGCACTTCGAGGAGGAAGATGAAGATCCAAACGACCCCGCAGACAGCATAGCGGAAATGGAGTACGACTTCCTGGTGAAACTGATCCAGGATGAGTACACCGATGCCCACAGGGAAAGGGGTGCGGGTCCATCTGATGTTCATGAAGACGAGCCCCAAGCGCCGGCCATATAGGATGCCCCGGTTCAAGCCGCTGAAAACGCCAACGCTCCAGATGCCAATGCGCCTGCCCCAGATGCCAATGCCCCCAACGATCCGCAAGCCCCTCCTCAAGAGCCTGAAGGTCCAGTTCAAGGCCCAGTTCAGGGACCAGTTCTGGTGATTGTTGATGAAGATGTCGCCCCAGCTGCTTGAGACTTTTCCTCCATCATTTTTCTGTATTTTTCTGATTCTCTGCTTTCTCTTATTAGAATTCCATGGGCCTTTGAGCCCTTTTGCTTTGTAATAATTCCATTTTGCAAATGAATAAAGATTCCGTTTTCCATACCTTTGTTCTTCATTTCCTTTATGAATCATATAATAAGACTGTGTAGTATACTCCTGTGAATGCTTTATTCCTTGTGATGATGTTTTGCTTCTGTGATGAAAAATTTGTCTAAGTCTTGAGCGATCGTGGGGGTCTTATTGTGAGATTGCCCCCCACTCCAGACTTGCATAAATTTTGTTTTTGCTCTTGAAATTGAAAATTTGCCTAAGTCTTGAGCGCTTGTGAGGGTCTTATGGTGAGATGGCCCCCCCGCTCAAGACTTGTATAAATTTTGTCTTTGACACAAACCTTGAAAATTTGTTTAAGTCTTGAGCGATCGTGAGGGTCTTATTGTGAGATTGCCCCTACGTTCAAGTCTTGTGTAAATTTTCCCTTTGCAAATTTATCTTAAAAGTTTGTCTAAGTCTTGAGCGGTCGTGAGGGTCTTTCTGTGGGATTGCCCCTACGCTCAAGACTTGAGCGATTCCTTTTTGATTCTGAGGCCATCATTCGAGCGCTCTGGCTCTTATCATTTTCTTGGTTCAGCAGGAAATCCCATTTTCGAGCGCAAGGCGTTTTAAGAAACGACCAAGGCATACTAGGACTTTTTTTTTTTTTTTTTTTTTTTTGTGGTAGATCTCGTTTTCGAGCGCAAGGCGTTTTAAGAAACAACCAAGGCCTACTAGGATGCGTTCTTGTGGGAGATCCCGTTTTCGAGCGTAAGGCGTTGTAAGAAACAACCAGGGCCTACTAGGATGCGTTCTCGTGGGAGATCCCGTTTTCGAGCGCAAGGCGTTGTAAGCAACAGCCAAGGCCTACTAGGATGCGTTCTCGTGGGAGATCCCGTTTTCGAGCGCAAGGCGTTGTAAGCAACAGCCAAGGCCTACTAGGATTTTCTTCGCGACCCCCTTCCGTCTTGCCTAATTGGTTGTGAGCGTAACCAGTCTATCCTTATGAGGGCGTCCCCCCATGTGGAGTAGATTGCTGGCCAGCGTAACCCATAAGAGAAAACAGCATTCATATTGGAATGGGTTGCCAACCACGCTCGAGAAGACGAGGGACGTGGGACTTATCCATTCAAGCAACCAAAGAAACAGGAATATTAAAGAAATTAAAAAGATTATGTTACCTTTCACTTTGGTTTGAAGTACATAGAACCCGTCAGAGAGGGTTGTTACATCAGAGTTCGCAAAGAGCTTTTAAACATAAAACCGCCGGAGGTTACATGCGTTCCAAGGGCGAGGCAAGCGCTCGCCTTGAAGTGTCTCCAGGGTGTAAGTGTTGTTAGCTCTGAGTTGTATGACCTTGAATGGGCCTTCCCAATTGGGGTCCAACTTGCCCACGTGTTTGGATACTTCCACTTTCTTCAAAACCAAGTCTACCAGCTGGAAAGTTCTTTCCTTCACACGCTTGTTGTACTGTTGGGCTACAGAGGCTTTATAGTGGTGGATCTTAGCCCACGCTCGGTCTCTCCTTTCATCCAGCAAGTCCAACTCCAAGCTCCTGTTACCCTCGTTGAGCTGAGGCTCGAAATAGCCTACTCGAGCGGATTCATTCACTATCTCCGCCGGTATCATCGCTTCTGACCCATAAACGAGCGCGTATGGTGTTTCTCCCGTGGCCGCTCGTGGGGTTGTGCGATAAGCCCAAAGCGCTCCCTGCAGCTCCTCAGCCCATTCACCCTTTTTGCTTTCAAGCATGGTTTTCAGATGTTGCAAAATGATCCTGTTGGTAACTTCTGCTTGTCCGTTAGATTGTGGATGTCCTACAGAGGTAAATCGCTGTTCTATCCCCAACTCGGAACACCACTCTCGTGTGTCAGCTGCTATGAACTGGGATCCATTGTCCGATATGAGCACCCTCGGTATTCCGTACCTGCAGATGATGTTCTTCCAAATAAAGTCCCTTACAACCTTGAAAGTGATTTTTGCAACAGCTTCAGCCTCGGCCCACTTGGTGAAGTAGTCGACGGCTAAAATGACAAACTTCCTTTGTCCTGCAGCCATGGGTAAGGGGCCCACAATGTCTATTCCCCACTGGTCAAAAGGCCAAGAAACATCTATTGGGATCATTTGTGCGGCTGGCAATTGAGGGAGATTTGAATGAAATTGGCATTTGGGGCACTTCCTCGAAAATTCAATGGCATCCTGGAGGACCGTAGGCCAATAAAACCCACTTCTCAGAATCTTTTTTGCTAAGATACGCCCTCCGGAATGATTCCCACAACTTCCATTGTGTATGAGCTCGAGCGTCTCCTTCGCCTGTGAGGGCCTTAGGCATCTCATTGGGGGTCCTTGAAATGATTTTTTGAACAATCTCCCCTCGGGATCCAGAGCGAAACGAGGGGCCTTATTCCTGACTTTCCTGGCTTCCACCTTGTCAGTTGGAGTGATTCCATCCCTCAGGAAAATGATGATGTCGTCAAGCCAACAGGGCTCGTTTGGATCAACCATGGCGATCATCTCGGTGGCGACCCTTTCCTTAATCAAAGGCTCCTCAGTTCTAAGGAACGTAACAGAGCGCTCGGAAGTGCCTTCTAAAGCTGAAGCAAACTTGGACAGAGCGTCCGCACGCTCGTTTTCTCCTCGCGGCACTTGAAGTAGGTGAAATTCCTTGAACTTCCCAATGATTTCTCTGGCTTTCTTTAGGTACTGTACCATGGTGGTTTCTCGAGCCTCATATGTTCCTTCAATCTGGCTCGCTATTAACTGTGAATCCACGTAAGCAGTGATTCTGGAGGCTCCATTCTGAAAAGCTATGTTCAACCCTTGCACGAGGGCTTCATATTCCGCTTCATTATTAGTGACTTGGAAGTCCAGCTTGATCGCAAAGTCCAGTTCAATCCCATCGGGGTTTCTGAGGGCCACTCCTATTCCTCCCCCTTGAGAGGTTGAGGAACCATCTGTGTGCAGTACCCATAACCCCTCATTCTCCGCAACGGTGGGCTCGAAACCAAAACGTTCAACCAACAAATCCGCCACAACTTGAGCCTGTATCGCGGTCCTGGGTTCGAAACATAAGTCAAACTGGCTCAATTCTATGGCCCACTTGATTAATCTGCCAGATACGTCCGGCTTGGACAATACTTGCTTCAAGGGTTGGTCGGTGAGAACCGTTATGGAGTGCGCTTGAAAGTAGGGCCTTAGTCTTCTTGAGGCGTTAATAAGAGCGAACGCAAATTTCTCAATCTCCAAGTATTTCTTTTCAGCTCCTTGCAAGGTTTTGCTCAGATAATAGACAGGCAAATGTTTCCGCTCTCGTACAGCGACCAGAACCGCGCTCGTGGCTTCAGGAGAAACAGAAAGATACATGAATAACCTTTCGCCTTCGACAGGCTTAGTCAGCAGTGGAGCGCTCGATAAATAAGCCTTCATATCCTGCAGCGCCCTTTCGCATTCCTCTGTCCAAGCAAAGTTACGTGCGTTCCTCAAGATTTTGAAGAAGGGAAGGTTCCTGTCTGCCGAGCGTGAAATAAACCTGTTCAATGAGATGATTTTGCCTACCAAGACCTGCACTTCCCGCAAATTTCGAGGGGAAGGAATTTCCAAGATGGCCTTGATCTTCTCCGGATTGGCCTCAATTCCCCTTTGACTGACCATGTATCCCAAGAACTTTCCCCCTTGTACACCAAAGGTGCACTTCGAGGGATTCAACTTCATTCCATATTGTCGCAGGATAGAAAAGGTGCGCTTGAGATCTTCCAAGTGGGAGTCCTGGCGCTCGCTTTTCACAATCATATCGTCCACATAGACCTCCATGGACCTCCCAATTTCACTTTCAAACATCTTGTTGACGAGCCGCTGATATGTAGCCCCGGCGTTCTTAAGTCCAAAGGGCATGACTAAGAAGCAATACACCACTAGATGGACAACGAACGAGGTTTTGGGGCGATCTTCTGGAGCCATAAAGATCTGGTAATATCCCTGGAAAGCATCCATCATGCTCATGAGCTCGCAGCCAGCGGTCGAATCCACCAATTGATCAATCCGGGGCAACGGGTATGGATCTTTAGGGCAGGCCTTGTTGAGATCCGTGAAATCGTTGCACATGCGCCATTTATTTGCGCTCTTGGGCACCAAGACGACGTTGCACAGCCACTCCGGATACAAGATGGGCTCGATATACTGAGCCTCCAAGAGCTTATTGACTTCCTCTTCAATGACTTTCTTTCGAAAGCCATGTACGTCCCGTTTTTTCTGCTTGATGGGCTTGAAAGATGGATCCACATTAAGCCTATGGACAATGACGCTTGGGTCAATCCCTGTGAGATCAGAAGCTTTCCACGCGAATACATCCTTGTTCTCCCTTAGAAAATCAATCATCATGATCTGAGAGGGCCCTGAGAGGTTTGAGCCGATCTGTGTAGTCTTATCTTTGTTTCCAGGTTCCAGCTCAATGGTAAGGAACTTTTCCGAGGGTTCGATCCTTACCTCAGGACGAGGAAGTTCGAGCGCCCTCTTCCTTCCTGTCAAACGGTCGCCAGATGCTGGTTCACTCTCTTCCGGCTCGTCTCCTTCTGAGGACGATCCGCCAACGGTCCCTGGGGGAACATTCTCGAGGGGATTCTCCTCGTTGTCTCCTCTCCTCTTCTTATTCTTCTTCTTGTTCAATTTCGCCCTTTTCCGTGCTGGGCTATCCTCATCCAAGTTGGGGAAATCTACTGACTTCTTGGTGGAACCAATCTGGAAGGTTTTCTCCGCTTTTGGCTTTCTGAGGGACAACATGTAACATTCCCAAGCTTCTCGTACATTGCACAGTACTTCTCCCACGCCCTCGGAAGTAGGGAATTTAATCTTTTGGTGGTAGGTGGAGATGATGGCTTTGAAATCAACGAGGGCAGGGCGCCCAATTATGATGTTGTAAGGGATGTCAATCTCCACCACCGCGTACGTCACCAAGAGTGTTTTGCGTTGAGGGGCTCGGCCGAATGATGTAGCCAGACGTATTTGCCCTCGTGGGACCACTTCTGAGCCTCCAAAGCCAATGAGGGCTGTTTTGAGAGGCTCGAGCGGGAGATCAACCTTCATTTTTAAGAAAGTAGAGTAAGGCAAAACATTAACTGAGCTTCCACTATCCACCAATACCCTTTTTACAACATGGTTATGAACATCTAAACTAACCACCATGTGGCAATCTGAGGTTACACCCTCCCCATGGGGCGTTACAATATGTTCTAGATCCCTATCATCAAAGCCTATTACATCATTTTCTCTTGATTTTGGAGCGCTTGATCTCTGGATAGCGTAGATAGGCTTGGGCATTGCTGGGCGTTGGTTGTAGCTCCGAACGTGCCTACGTCGAGAGGCGTTTGAATCCCCTCCTGATGAACCTCCCGCAATCATATTTATGACCGCGAAGGGCTCGTTTTCTTGCTCAGGGGCTTTGCCTTTATTGCCTCGGCGGCTGCTGCTTTCAGGGGGTCCCCTGCCTCTTGGGCTCTTTGACCGGGAAGGACTTCTTCTTCTCCTTCCAGAGCGCTCGTTACATTGTTCATCGTAACGCTCGAGCACCCGGACAAACTCCTTCAGATGGCCCCCTGCAACGAGCCTTTGGATTTCAGCCTCCAACTGTTGGCACTCATCCGTGTCGTGCCCTCTCTGCTTGTGAAAGGCGCAGTATTTGTTCGAGCGCCTGAGTGAGTCCGTTTCTCTCATTTTGATGGGTCTTTTGAAGAGCTTTTTATCGGAGAGATTGTAGACTTCTGAATTTGGCCGGGTGAGCGGAATGCGCTCGAATCGACGAGGGGGTGGTGGCGACCTCCTGCGCTCTTGAGGGCGCTCTTTCTTGACTGCCACATCTCGCCCCCGCTCGTGATGAGGTCGCTCGTTCCGGGCCGGGCTGTGATGTCGGGGACCATTCGTCCCATACATATCTTCGAGCGCGAAAAACGGCTCGGCTATTTCTCTCAGGCCCATGAGGGTCCCAGGCCTTCTCTCCACGATGGCATCAGCGAATTTTTTGCTCACATATTGTTTGTGATCCACAGCCTGAAAGAGTACTGGGATCAAGAAGTCCATCGAGGGCCTTTCCACCTGCAAGATCTCCTTATTGAAGCGGGCGAAGAACGAGCGCAGTGACTCGCTCTTGCCTTGCACCACGTTGTAAAGGGCTGTGGGTGCGGTGACTGGCGCCTTCAAAGAATTAAAATGATTGAGGAAGGCATCGGCCAGTTCTTCATACGAGTGGATCGAACGCGGCGGCAGGCGCTTGTACCACTCTTGAGCCATCCCTACCAAGGAAGTGACAAACACTTTCGCCCAGTAATGGCTGGAATGCTCGTAAAGGTGCATGAGATGCACAAAATGATCCAAGTGCTCCGCTGGATCGGTTGTCCCGTCGTATCTGTTGATGGATGTGGGGACTTTGGCCATTCCTGCTTGGGCCATCAGAACTTCTTCGACGAGGGGTGAACCCCTCGCCAATGGGTGGTATTCGTACGTGCCGAAGTTTTCCTCCGGCTCCTTTCGACGGGGGACCCTTGGTGGAGGGTCCTTGGTGCGGGTACTCCTGGCGTCAACCCGTTCATCCCGACTATGGGAGATCTGAGTTGAGCGCCCTCGTGAGAGCTGTCCCACGATATCCTTGAGGCCCTGTAGCTGGTCTTGCACAGCCGCGAGGACGTCAGGATTTACTTCTACTTGCTTGTCCTTGTGGGCTCGTGAGCCCCTCCTGGAGACATGAGAGTCTCCTTCATTTTCGTTCACTCGCTCCATGGGCTCTCTGTCCCTGCCCACGGAGGCACGCTCGTTGCCCTCTTGCTGGGGCACTTCTCTGGCTGGCGGTGGTGGTGGTTGTGCCCTCAAGACAGCCTGAGCTTCTCTGAGGGGAAAGTTCTGTTGTCCGCCTAAAGGGGCGGCAATCTGAGTGGCCTGCCCAGAGGGGAAATACATGGAATGGAATCTTTCCCATGCCCCCTGAGCCGCCTGAACCTCACACTGGGCATAGAGAGCCCGTAGCTGTTGGGTGGTCAACGGAGGTAGCTCCACACCTTCAATCTCCCTGGGAACCACCACTGGGAGCTGGATCTGGCCGGCGTGATATGGTTGGACCGGCGGCATCATGGCGGCCGGAGTGAGAGCATAGCCGGGAGGTGGCATCATGTAACCTTGTATTCCAAGGTTCATCTGGGGATGGACCCAGGAATTCTGTGCAAGCGGCGGTGGGACTGGGAGAGAAACTCCTCCCGCGGTGGTGGGAATGGGCATCACCGGTGGTGCAGGCGGCGGCGCAGAAGATTCAGCTGGTGGAGTTACTCCTGCGGCGGGAGGTGCTCCACCAGCGGCGACAGAAAGAGGTGGTGCTCCACCAGTAGCGGTGGAGGGAAGAACGATGTTTGCATCATGGGAGGTGTTATCTCCTCCTCCCACAGCTCCAGATCTCGTGGCAACCATGACTGCTAAAGGTAAAGGGGGTGCTTGCTTTTCAACCAACAAAAGAAAGGAAGAAGATGAAGGATTGGTTTCCCACAGACGGCGCCAAAAATGATGGGTCCGGAAATGGGTGGATCCGAATCCGATCACTTTACAATTTATATTTGTGGAGGAAACCACCGGAGCTTCGCCGGAAAAGAGGAAGTGAGTTCAACCTGTTGGGACAAGCACAAGAAAGTCAGAAGGCCAAGCTGGGGGAACTGGGGGTGATACCCAGTTTGGCTCTCCGACGCTCAAGTCAGTTCAGTGTATGAAGAAAATGTAAGTTCAGTCACAGTTGCAGTGATGAAGAAAGCTTAAAGAATGCTTACAGTGTAGAAGATGACTTGGGTTATTTATAGTTGAGGGTCAAGGGCCCTTTGGTCATTTGCCTCAAGTGGTCCTGGCCGAATGTTGCCCTAACACGTGGCGCTGTGAGAGAGAAACCTAGGAGGAATCTTCTGCAAAAGCGGCCCAAAAGTTAGTGCTAGCAACAGTGGCAGGTGCGCGGGCATGTACGTTGTGTCAGAGAGCCATGTGGGTGGTTGGTAACGAGGGCTTGAGAGCGCGCTCGTGACAACCTTGAGTCTTGGAGGCCAAGATATCCGCTGAGGGGAATGTTGGCTCCAATTCAAATGACGAGCCAAAGGAGAGGCCACTCTGAGGGAGTGTGACGCTCGAAGAGGGCTCCCTTAGCACGTAGGCGTACCCATCGTTTGGTGTGTAGGACGCTCGTGGGAGTGATAGCGCTCGTTGGGCTTAACTCCTGAAGAAGGTTTGCGCTTGTTGGACCTAGCGCTCGTGAGTCGACGGTGCAGCCTTGGGGAGACAGATGTCATCATTTCGTGATGCCACGTGTCTTGTCGTGGGACGATCGTATTTTGACCCCATCATATACAACATTTGGGGATTTAAGTACGTGATTCTTGAGTTTTTATACCACGTTTACGAAAAATGGGGAGTAAATGAGAATTATGATTCTCATATGGGGAGTGAAGAGGAATAATTTTAAAAATGGGGAGTAAACAAAATTTTTTTCAACTCATGGGGAATTTTCAAATAAGACTCCATGTGAAAATGTTAAAATTTATGAAATACAGTATTCAAATACTTAAATAATTTTATTTCTTTTAATAAAATACATGACCTAACATATATAAAATATAAAATAGTAAAAATTTATTTATGCGTGCGGGGACCGCGTGCGGCAGTTACTAGTGTAATTATAAATTATGTGACTGGATACATTTGTGCTCAAGTTTTAATGAAGATAAATTAATCTTTCATTATTTTGGTCATTTTTTAAAGTTTTAATGTGATACAAGTCAATCACAAGTCTTGTTTTCTCATTATTCCTTAATCTTTTGATCTCCATCTCACTTTGACTCTGAGATAATATGTTGAAAAAATATATATTTATTTGAAAAGTTTTTATTCTCTCCAATCAATCACGGATAAATTAATAAAAATAGAAAATAAACAAAATAATTTCTTAGTTATTAAAGCCTCGATCCTGAAGAAAATATGAGAAAGAAGGATGAAAGAATGAAAAGAGTAGAATAAGGGATCAAATAGTTTAAAAAAATGCAGATGAATTAAATAACTTTATTGGAAGAATTAACTTTAAGCAATTTTCAGTCCTAATCTCCCGATTATAAAATCCTAATTTGTTAGATAATAATTGAGATAATGGAAAGAATAATTTACAAGATGGAAGAATGAAAAGAGTACAATAAGGGATCAAATAGTTTTAAAAAAATACAGATGGATTAAATAACTGTATTGAAATAATTAACTTTAAGCAATTTTCAACCGTAATCTCTCAATTATATAATCCTAATTTGTTAGACAATAACTGAGATAATGGAAAGACTAATTTACTTTTACTAAAAACACGTATACATCACATGTGGAGTAATTAAGCACTAATACATGCTCACCACTTATTTGAGCAATTTTCAGTCATAATTTCCCAATTATTAAGCCCTAGTTTGTTAGACAATAACTGAGATAATGAAAAGACTAATTTACTTTTATTAAAAACACATATACATCAAGTGTGGAGTAATTAAGCACCGAAAACCACTTAAAATTAATTGAAGAAGTCGGTTTTGTAAAAATCGTATAGATGAGATGACGGTTTGTTAAAATCACATAAATGAGATGGTGGTTTGATAAAAAACATATAGATGGGATGGTGGTTTGCAACAAAAATAAGTTCGGATGATAAAATGTAAAAACGGGCAAAGTTCGAGTGACAAAAAATATTTATCCCTACATATAATTAATAAATTTCACGCGAAGTGTAACCGTAATATATTAGTCAATGTATTGACTAATCAGAATATTGTTGTTACTAAATTATATTGATTAATTCCAAAACAAAGCGCATTGATAGTTTGTCGAATGAATCATATTATATTTCGAATGAATCAATAAATAAACGCATATCTAATTGTTTTTTTTAGCTATGAAAATATTCATCATATTATGTTAATCTGTATTACATTATCATTTGCTAACTTTTGAGGTGAGTTAGACCGATTTTTTAAGTTAGTTAGTCCAAACACATAATTTAACATAGTATCAGAGCAGACTATATCTTGCATTTATATTTCATGCTTCAGGTTGACCCCGATTGTTCAGGTCTGGGCGTAAGGAGGGTGCGTCTGTCTCACATTAACTAATTGTCAAACCATGTGTTACCTTAATAACACTTGACGCCTCTCACTTTATGGATTAATTTTTGAGATGAGTTGGACCAAACACATAGCTTAACATATTATCATAGATTATTCTTCTAGACCACAATCTATTACTATCATTTATTTCACAAATGATTTATTTTCAATCTATTTACGATACCTTTCAAAACTATCATTGCCTGATAGTTCAAAAAAAAGAAAAAAGAAAAAAGAATCAAATATATTAATCACGTAGACCACGTTAATTCTTAGCATATTAATTATAAAATAAGATAAGTTTTGTAGAAAAAGGATAGAAAATTGTAAGAACGTTTGTTATTCAAGAATACATCTAGAAAGAAAAAAAAATCTAGAAAGTCTTGACATTCTTGACTAAATCAACAAATTTATTATTTTAATGAAAAATTATACAATTATTTATAGAAAATTGGGCTTTTTACTAAAAAAAAAAAAAAAAAATCATAAAAAATATGAGTTGGGCCTTTAAGGACTCAGATCGGGCCACGTATACGACACATATTTTGAGCTTCGCGCACGTCAACAATGGTGTTCAAATTAGAACCCAATATAAAAGCCCCAAAAAATTCCGCAAAAGGGGAAATTTCAACGAATAAAAGCAGAAACATTTCAGAATAAATTGTATACTCTGAAGGTTTCTCCGCGCTGATCGATTCTTCTTAAACCGCTAAACCTCTCCAGCTACCTTAGTCGGGGAGATACACCCAATTGCTTGTAATTAACGAAATTGCGGTGATTTTAGGGGGAAGGAAACCGCGCGTCTTCTGATTTGATGTATGTGTAGAATTACTGTGATATTTGTTGTGAATTTGGTGTTGGTAGCTCTGTGATTTGGTGGAAATGATCATACATGGTTTATTTTTTATTTTTTTCCATGATTCTGCTTGTGTAGAAGTTTTGAATGGCTAAATTTGATAGTTTTAGGAGATACTTTACCTATTCGGTTAATGTTTTTGTAATTATTAATAGAATGACATGCACGGACTGTTGTCGGGTTCCAGTTTGATGATTCTCTGGCGTCAAGAACTATGTGGATTTCTTGAAATGAGTAACACAGTTTTTGGTATTAAACATTAGCAAATATCTGGGATTCTGTAATTCTTGATGAGGCCCATTGCTTGAATATTACCCATGTTGCATTATAGCTGTTTGTAAAGATCAAGTAGTGTACCAATTTTTTGCATCATGTTGGTGATTAGTGCCCACATATTGTGTAGGCAGGTGGCAAGCTTGTGACTTAAGCAAGTGATTCAGTTCGATGGATGAAGAGGAAGAAGATAGGGCTCTTCTGAGCACTTTAGGTGTCACTTCTGCTTTCCAGGAAGACATAGAGCGTGACATATTGGACAAGGTTTGCGTATTTCAATTTACCATCTTGTCTTCTCTCAATTCATAGTACATTGAGCTTCTGAAAATCAATGGAGCTATCTTTTGGTCGTGTACGTTACTTGGGTACCTTGTGGTTCTTTTGTATGAGAAGTGATGCATTGCTATCTGGCCAGGCAAAACAAGATGCTGGAGACACTGAAAAAGCTGCTGGAGTTAGAGGGGAGGAGCTAGAAACTCTTGATGGAACAAAGAGCACTGAAACATCTTTATCTAATCACGGGAACTTGGTTAACAAGTTGAGGGCAGTTAAAGTTGAAATAGATGCTGTCACATCTGCTGTGGAACATTTAGAGAACTTCAAGAAAGATGAGGGTGATGTGAAAACTGAGCAGGAGAATGCAGAGGTGGAAGGAAATGTCCTTCAGGCATCTCCAAATGATGTGACCCTTCAACATGCTCTTGCTACCGATCGATTGAAAAGCCTGCTGAAAACAAGGGCTCAACTTGAGAAAGAAATTTTAGATTCTTCTAAGGATAGCAAGCAAGACAAGTTGATAAGAGATCTCATAAAGGAAGAACCTAAAACTAAGAAACGATTGAAAGAAGTTGATAAAACACGTCAGAATAAGAACAAAAGGAGTAAAAGAGTTTCATTCAATGAAGATGATGATTTTGATGCTGTTCTAAATGCAGCTTCTGCGGGATTTGTGGAAACTGTGAGTAACTTTTCTTTGTATTATTTTGACTTGTCACAGGTGTGCTGTGATGTGCATCTAGATGACGATTCTAATTGCTTAAGTGAGCTAACAACACATTGATCGCGTCCCAGGAAAGGGATGAGTTAATTCGGAAAGGGATTTTGACTCCCTTCCACAAGCTTAAAGGCTATGAACGTCGCATACAAGATCCTGGGTCGTCCAGTAGACCCGTGAGATCTGAGGATGCAGTGGAAAACAGTGATATTGCTTCAACAAGCATAGATAGAGCTGTCCAGTTAATGTCTGAGGCTTTACAGGCTCGTCCAACAACAAAGATGCTTGATCCTGATTTAGTGCCAAAACTTGATGCACCCAGCCTACCTTTTCAAAGGCTAAGAAAACCCATGAAGATCCCTCGGTCCCTTGAAATAGAAGCTGAGAAGGACAAAGATACCAAGAAGAAGAAGAAGAGAAGGCCTCAACCTGGGAAGAAGTGGACAAAAAAGGTCTCTCGTGAGGAAAATTCCCTCGAGGAAGGTGGTATGTCCAGTCTGTTAGAAACATCTCCCTACATTTGTCATTCTTGTTGTTTTTAGAAACTTCCACTAATCTGCTTTTCCCTATAAATGTATAATTTCCTGAATACTTTACTTGCTTATCCTATGAAGATTGGAAGACCTCCAGCAGCGAAGGTGATAGCCTTGAAGATGTAGAAGATGCGGATGGCGAAGGGACCCCTTTTGTGACTCTTGAGGGGGGATTAAAAATACCAGAAACAATTTTTGACAAACTTTTTGAGTATCAGAAGGTTGGGGTACAATGGTTATGGGAACTACATTGCCAAAGAGCTGGTGGAATTATCGGGGATGAGATGGGTCTGGGAAAAACTATACAGATATTATCTTTTCTTGGATCCTTGCATTTCAGTGGTATGTACAAACCAAGCATTATAATTTGTCCAGTCACACTTCTGCGGCAATGGAAGCGGGAAGCTAAGAAATGGTATCCAGCCTTTCGTGTGGAGCTATTACATGATTCAGTTCAGGAAGCATCAAGTAGCAAAAAACGATCAAGATCAAGTGACAGTGATAGTGATAGTGAAGATTTTGTTGACAGTGAACGTGATGAAAAACCATCTTCCAAAAACAAAGATAAGTGGGTTTCTTTGATAAATCGTGTTTTGAGATCAGAGTCTGGACTACTAATAACTACATATGAGCAACTTCGTCTGCATGGTGATAAGTTACTTGATATTGACTGGGGATATGCGGTTCTAGATGAAGGACATCGCATTCGAAACCCAAATGCTGAAGTCACTCTTGTTTGCAAACAGTTGCAGACTGTTCATCGTATAATTATGACTGGTGCGCCAATTCAGAACAAGTTGTCTGAATTGTGGTCTTTATTTGATTTTGTATTCCCTGGAAAGTTGGGTGTCCTGCCCGTATTTGAGGCTGAGTTCGCAGTTCCGATATCTGTTGGTGGTTATGCTAATGCAACTCCTCTGCAAGTGTCCACAGCTTACAGGTGCATTTCTAGTGTGTTTTAGAGTGATTTCTTGTAATTATTGTTATATACCTAATGTATGTGTTTTTCACCTTGATATATATGGCCCCTTATTCATGAGGTAAGTTTGTGAATGTTCATTTGTTCAATGAGTTTGAGCTTACGGGTTTTGAGATTTATTAAGCTGGAGCATAGTCACTGCAAGATGATAATTCAGTCTGTTAGATAAGGAATTTAATGACTTATCTGTTGGGGTCTGTTGAAGAAATTTAAAGGGATACATAAGAATGAAACTTTCTATCGGAATCTTAATACGGGAATGCATTATCTTTATTTTTTCCTAGGTCACACATTCAATTGACATACCACCTGAGTTAATATATCGGTACCAGGTATTGTTAATTCTACAACTAAACTAGCACTAGTTTTGTCACTTTTGTCTTGGTGGTCTGCCCTGGTTTGCCATTTCATTATTCTCCCTTTGGCTCTCACTTATGCAGATGTGCTGTCATGCTACGTGACTTGATTATGCCTTACCTCCTTCGGCGAATGAAAGTAGACGTAGAAGCTCATCTTCCAAAGAAGACTGAACATGTCCTCTTCTGCAGTCTTACTCCAGAACAGAGATCTGTATATCGTGCATTTCTCGCTAGCTCAGAGGTTGAGCAAATTTTCGATGGAAGCAGAAACTCTCTATATGGAATTGATGTGATGCGTAAAATTTGCAACCATCCTGATCTTCTCGAGAGAGAACATTCTCATGGGAATCCAGACTATGGGAACCCGAAACGCAGTGGGAAAATGAAGGTTGTTGCTGAAGTTCTTAATGTGTGGAAGGAGCAAGGACACCGAGTTCTTCTGTTTGGACAAACACAACAGATGCTTGATATTCTTGAGAGTTTTCTTAATTCAGGTGGCTATAGTTACAGGAGGATGGATGGTCTCACCCCTGTCAAACAAAGAATGGCTCTCATAGATGAGTTTAATAATTCAAGTGATATTTTTGTTTTTATTTTGACAACCAAGGTTGGTGGCCTGGGAACAAACTTAACTGGTGCTAACAGAGTCATCATTTTTGACCCTGACTGGAATCCCTCAACTGATATGCAGGTCTGCATTTGACTGGTCTTAAATTCTCATGTATTATAGTTGTATAAATTTTGAAGTTTGCACCTTTACTCTTCGATATTTCAACCCATGAATTTAATTGGAATACTTGTTTACTCTTTCATTTGATCTTGAATATTTTCCTTTAGTGGCTGTTGGAGGTTGGGTTTTTAATTCAGTTTCAATTGAACTTCCGGCACTACATTTGCAGAAGTTAATTCAGAATCTCTTTCTCCATTTGGAGTATTTATAATAAATAGGTATTTTCTTGATGGATTAAGGCAGGCTCGAGAGCGTGCTTGGCGTATTGGTCAGAAAAAGGATGTAACTGTTTATAGGCTGATTACCCGTGGAACCATTGAAGAGAAAGTGTATCAGAGACAGATATATAAACATTTCCTAACCAATAAGATATTAAAGAATCCACAGCAGAGACGATTCTTTAAAGCCCGTGATATGAAGGATCTTTTCACATTGAATGATGATGGTGGCTCTACTGAAACATCTAATATTTTTGGTCAGTTAGCTGAAGAAGTAAATGTTGTCGGGGTCCACAAAGACAAGCAAGATGAACTGAAACCTAGCACATCATATACTAATGGTTCTGCATCTGAATCGGGAACCAATTTGGTGAGTGGAAGCATGGATAAGAAAGTGAATGAAGAAACAAGCATTTTGCAGAGTCTCTTTGACGCCCAGGGGATTCATGTGAGTTCTTAATCTCATATATTAAATTGGAGCTTAAAACCTGTTAACAAATTTGTTTTGACTGGTTTCATATATGTTCATGTTTGTTAAAACAACGCTTTTTTCTGTAATGAGCATCGAGGATATGATTTCTATAAGATAATGGGCTGCATGTATTGGGAATATGTGATGGGTAAGGAAGAGGGGAAAAAATACATTCGGATAACCATTGATGCTTAGGAAAAACCAGCTTCTTACAAATTTTTATTTCTTACCTTCATTGGTTTTTTATGTTTAGACTAAGTTCTCACAGAATGGTAACTTTGTACTGTAGTTTCACTGACAATAAATTAAATCTTCTGCTTGAAGGGATTGGTTTTCCATTTTCCAGTATGACCAGGAATCCGTCACTATTTTGATATTATTTTCACAATCTCAGACATCTTTGTTGATAATAGATGATCTCGACACTATTCTAGACTTAATCTGTTATTTCCAACATTAATTTTCCTAAAAACATCATGTTTGATTTTTTCTAGAGCGCGGTGAACCATGATGCAATTATGAATGCTCATGATGAAGAGAAGATGAAGATGGAGGAGCACGCCTCACAAGTTGCACAAAAAGCTGCAGAAGCCTTACGCCAGTCACGAATGCTTCGAAGCCGAGAAAGCATAACTGTTCCAACCTGGACCGGCCGATCAGGTGCAGCCGGTGCACCGTCATCCGTACGAAGGAAATTTGGATCCACCATCAGTTCCCAGCTGGCAAGCACTTCAAGACCATCAGGTGAAGCTCCAAATAATGGAACACACAAGCTAAATGGATTTGCTGCTGGGGCATCTTCTGGTAAGGCATTATCTTCAGCAGAGTTGTTAGCTAGGATCAGAGGAACTCAAGAAAGAGCTGTTAGTGATGTACTTGAGCATCAGTTTGTATCTGGTGCACCTGCACCGTCCAATGGGGGAGGCCGACCTGAGGCTTCTAGAACATCTAACAAATCAGGGGTACCCCCAGAAATTCTGGTTCGTCAGATGTGTACATTCATTCAAAGAAGAGGTGGGAGCGCAAGTTCTGCCAGCATAGTGGATCACTTCAGGGACCGGATACCTTCCAAAGATTTGCCCGTGTTTAAGAGTCTTCTGAAGGAGATTGCTATATTGGAGAAGAACCCCGATGGGTCGTTTTGGGTTTTGAAGCCGGAGTACCGAGATCAATGACGCGTCTCCATGCGTTTTTCAGATGATTGTTGTGCTTTCACAAGTGGCATATTGCTCGGTTCGATGGGATCTTTTCAAGATGGTGTATTCTTTTCTCAGGATAGTTTTTTGATGTGTAGGGGACATATTCTTTTGTGGAGGTCAAGTGTAGAAAGGTGTTCATGAGCTTGTTGAAGATACAATGGGGAAGAGTTGAACTCAATGCAGCAGAACAGCAGAAGTATGGAATTATAGTGTTTTTGTATTCACAGCTATCCCACGGTGTATAAGATCTCCTTAGAACCATGAAAAGATAGAGAGAGAGAGAGACAAGGAAAAAAAAAGAAAAAAAAAAGGGAACAAAGATAGATATTTTGTTCTCTCTATTCAAAGCCACCATATTTTTTTATCCTTCTCTTTAATTCCAATTTTACTTTTGTTATACATTTATCTTTTGTCTTTCTTTCTCAATGTTAATATTATAATACATATTTTATTTATTAACAATTTATTTTATTTTATTTTAAGTTTTTTTTGAAATTGTTTTCATTAACATATATGAATTTACTTCTTTTAACTTTGTATGGATAAAGTGTGTCAATAAAGGTTGGTGCAAATGATTAATGGATTTATTCTTTGAGGTAAGGTTCGGTTCGAATTCAACTTATTTGTATGTGAGTTTAAAAACCATGTTTTAAAAAAAAAAAAAAAGTGTGCCATAATTACTAATAATTATTGAGTTCTATTAAGACTTTCCCCAAATTAATTTGTATACTTAAAAGTTACATTAATTTCCATTTTCTAAAAATCAAACAATTCAAGAACGGACAATTCCTCAAAAATCCCCAAGTGTAAACTGAATTTCCTTTTCACTCCCCAGTTTTGAAAAAGTTCCTGTTCACTCCCCAATTGAAAAACAAAATTTCTTTTCACTCCCCAAGGTTGTATAATAATTCAGGAATTGCGTACATTTTTTAGGGAATTGCGTATAAAAACCCCGGAATCTCGTATATACGAGATTCCGGGGTTTTTATACGCAATTCCCTAAAAAATGTACGCACGAGATTCCGGGATTTTTATACGCAATTCCCTAAAAAATGTACGCAATTCCTAAAGACAATGTACGAACATGTACTATTTGTGGGGACCTAAAAGGAATTTTGTTTTTCAATTGGGGATTGAATGAGAACTTTTTCAAAACTGGGGACCTAAAAGGAATTTTTTCAACTTTTTGGACCTAAAAGGAATTTTTTCAACTTTTTGGTACTATTCAAAGATTTTCCCATTCAAGAATTGCAGTTGGGCCTAATGGGCCAGTCGACCCATTAAGAAATCTAACCAGACAATTTTGTCCCTATAGTATCGTTCATATAGCTAATTCCCAAACCCTAATTTCAGAATCGTGCCTCTTTGTTAGGGTTTAAGGTGAAAGACGAGAGCTTGCATTGCAAACTAGCGCGAGGTAAATTTCGCAAACCATCGTACTGATCGCATATGTTGGTTCTTTTGCTGGTTTTTGGGCATTAGGGTTTATGCCATTTGCAAGTTTTGTAGTGGATTATTACCAGGACTGGTGCTTGGGATGTGCTGTTTTTCTGATTAAATTGGTGGTGTATGCAGGCGGGTATTGCTGAAAGATGTATCTTCAATTTTACATCAACGAGAATGGTGACAAGGTTTACACCACAAAGGTACTTGTTATTGGAACTGTTTTCTCGAATTTTGCTGCAGTTTAGAAATTTTCCGTTTGGTTGGATGTATACGTGTATGCTTTTGCATTGTCTTTCATTTCTAGTGTCAAGGTTTAGCTGAATATTGATTCATTGATAGGTTTTTGTGAGTTCTAGCTTCGTTGAGCTAAAGCTACTTGTTTGTAGAAATGTGACATGGATATTGACGTATACCCTGCTTCTAATTGTTAGTAGGGTCATGCATCTTCTCTTCTTTGTGTGTGTGTGTCTGTGAGTGAGAGAGAGAGAGATCATACATTTGGGCCATTGTTCTTGAAGATTCTTGTACCTCAAGCTGCAACCTCCATCTGTGTGTCTGGTATTCTTGATTGGTGCTTGACCATTTGCCTTCGATTATACATACGATTGTTGTGCCAATAGTGTTGTTAAACTGCTTATTCCATATATTGAGACCTAGGTTATTGTGTGCGTGAGCGACTGAGCTTGTGTATGTGCCATATACTTGATCGGTGTACCGTTTGTTTTCATTGTTTGTTACTTCTTGTACCTCAAGCGCAGCCTTCATCTTAATTTTATGAGTTTGAGTTGAATGAAATGTGGGTTCTAGTCTAAGTTCATTATTTTATTTGTGGTGTGGTTTTGACTAAGTTCTCCTCTGAAATGGGGCATGCTTTATTTTGTAACACCATTTTTCCCTACCTTGTGATTTATGAGTGTTCCCATTTCATCTTTTCCTTATCCACCAGATTATGTTAGAGTCGACTAACAATTGTGAGATTTTCCCTTTGCAGAAGGAGTCACCGCTAGGTTTGGCCACACAATCAGCTCATCCTGGTAATTTATTTACGTCAATGTCAATCTATATCTTAGCCATAGTGTAGCATGGCTGAACCTTTTATCTATAATCATATGCAATCTGTTAATTCACTCTCATTCTCATGCAGCCCGTTTCTCTCCCGATGATAAGCACTCGAGGCAAAGAGTTCTTTTGAAGAAGCGGTTTGGTCTGCTTCCTACACAACATGCACCTCCCAAGTACTAACTTCTCTTGGGGCTTTCTACATGCTCTGGGCCATAATAGTGTAGCAATCGAAATGAGCACACGAGTGGGGTTTTCTCTTTTAGTGCCGACCAAAGTTCTGTATCATTTGCGATGTACTCAGTTTATTGTAATCTTACCATTTTAGTTTATAATCCTAGTAGTATATCTATGATCCTTCATGTATGACTTGGAAAGGCTATTTTAAGCAGCTTGATTACAATTCCTTGTGCTTTTGTTATCAAGACTTTGAGTTCTCAGTAGATGATTTTGCATATATAACTTAGTTCAGCTATGGCATGGCAAAAAGGGCCGTGGATTATTATGAAAGAATTCCATGTGAACAAGTTTTCCATTACAGGGGCGGGAAAATTGACACATTTTGGTTTAAACTTCTAGTGGTAAAGGTGATTAAATTGGGGTAAATCATTTCCACAAGACTAGAATAAATTGAATACAATTCCTTGAATCATATCAAACTAGTAAGGTATAAAAGTACTTTGTATAGCTGTGTTTTAAGAGACTCGGCGCTTGAGAGAGGCCCATTTTTTAAATGCAAGATAGATCGGTAAGAGCTCGAGAGAGTGAGCAAGATGGACTAATAAGGGCTTAAGAGGGTGATCAAGTTACAAGTAGAATATGTCAACAGAGGTTGGTTCAAGTGGTTAATGAGTTCATTCTCGAAGGTAAGGTTCGAGTTCGAACACAAATGTGTGCATGTGTAAAAAAAGAAAAAAAAAGGAAGTTACAAGTAGAATATGAGAGAGTGAGCAAGATAGACTAATAAGGGCTTGAGAGAGTGATCAAGTAGAATATATGACCAGTAGAGATGAGAGAATTATCTAGTAGAAATTTAGGGATGACAACGAGCCGAGCCAGCTCGCGAGTCAACCGGACCGAGCTGAGCCCGAACTCAAGCCCTTTGAGTCTTGGCTCGTGGCACGCGAGCCTATCTATTTAATTAAAAAAATAATATTTTAATTTATATATATATATAAATATTTTATTAATATATAATATTATATATATATTTATTAAATTTTATACAAAATGAATAAAAAAAAATATATTTAATATATATTAGTATATATAAAAATATATTAAATTATTAAAAAAACTAAAATTTTTTTTATCAAAAATAATATATTTGGACGAGCCTCGAGCCGAGCCTTGGTCGGGCCGCGCCCGAGCCAGAAAAAAATGCCAAGGCTCGACTCGGCTGGGCTCGTTGCCATCCCTAACTGTAGAATATAAACTCAGTAAAATATGAGCTCGAATATGAGCTTGCAGAATACCAGACCAATATAATGTGGGCTCGATTGGATTTTTTGGTAGATCAGCTCAATTCGATTTCTTGAAGCAAAGCTACAAGATTTATTGAATCAGACCAATAAGATCGAATGAGATGGCCTTAGCAAGGTATAAAATCTAGATGAAGTATTCTTTTTCTATTTTTTAAATATGATTTTAAAAAAAGTAAAATTTTTAATATTGTTTTAATAAAGTTTTTTAATTTTTGGTTCAAAAGTTCTTCATTAGATTACGACACAATTAGCATTTGTTATTAGAAATAGAATTGGGCTTTGGTTTCTAAAATAGAACTGTCAACCCAAATAAAGCAGCTCTTGGGCCGGCCCAATAATATCCCTTTGACTTCGGCAGAGGGTTGATCTGTAATTTCGTAAACATAAGCCTTCACAAAACTGCAGTCTTTGAAGGACTGTCTCACTCGCAAGAGTTAAGCAGCTCGTTGTTCTGTCACTGACCGAGAGATCGATTGAATCTTTTCGGCCCCGATAGTAGGTAAATTTCATCCAATTTGCTCCGGCTTTTGCAATGAATTGCTGGAGTTTCGAATGTACTGATATTCGTTTGAATTCTTATGGTGCATTTGTTGATTTCTGGTGATTTTCGTCAGGAAATGGCCAGAAATTTAGTGTTTCTGGTTGCGGCAATTTGTGTGTTGGCGTCGATCTGTGAATCGGCGATCTTCAATCCGGTATCGGAATCTCATCGATCTGCGGCGTTGGAGCTCTTGTCTCCTGCTGATGGATCTTTTGGAAGGTTAATTTTAAACCCTCTTTAAACCCGTCCTCTTTATCTCTCTCGCTAGCTTTCATATGTGTTGCAAATTATGTTTTTGTATTTTAATTACTTGAGAATTTTCTGGGTGTCTGGTTTGGTGTATTGCCGCGTGAGTGCGGAAGAAAGATTCAAGCTTTAAAGGGTTTTCAGAGTGCATTTTTGATATATGAAATGAAATGTGATTACATGACAGAGTATGAAGACGTGCAGAGTGACTGCTTCAGCTATCACCTTTGACCTTCCATGACATTGACCTATATTTGTATTTTTGCATTCAATGATAGGAGAGTGATAATTGTTGTTTCAAGATGATGGCTTTCTCACTTGGTTGTGCATTTTTTCCAGCCTCGAAGAGACATACGAGGCATTGAGAACGTTCTCGGTTCTCGGGATTGATAAAAAGCTGAATATAAGAGGTTCTGCGTGTTCTTCTGTTGTTGACACCGTTTTGTCTACATCTTCAGCTTTAAAGGATTTGTTCCATGCATTAAGAGTTAACAGCATACTGAAGTGTGAGCTCAATGAGAAGGCTTTTGGGGTACCAGAAACCTAGTGCCATGGTCCTTTGCTTTTACAGCTTTCGTCATTTGTCATGAAATTGTTAACATTTCTTCAATCTTTGTTCGCAGAAAGTTGCATCTAGACTTAAAGATTCTATAAAGGACGCCAATTCACTTCTTGATTATTACCATGCGGTTGGAGGTTTAATGCTCATAAAGGTAAAGAGATTTTGCTTACTAATCTTTGTAACAATGAAACCAGTACTGATACTCTATTAGTCATAACATAAAGAAATATTATGAGAGAAGAAGGGATGAAGAAATAGGATTCAAACTTGAGACCTTGTATTTCTCAATTATGCATGTGTGAGTAATGCAGCTTGAAATGTAACACTTAAGTTATTCTCTCCATTGCTCTCTCTATCTCTCAATTTTTTCTTTAGTCCTGCATCGAGTGGTCTGTCTATCAATTGCTTTATCTGTTGGTTTGATATGCAGGATCAATCTTCCAAAGTTGATGTTCATCTTGTAGATGCTGATAAAATTTTCCAGTCTGTAAAGGTACATTCTGGTTTCATGACACTCTATTATCTCTAATATTTTATGAAATCTTTTAGTAAACCTGGATAGTTTATAGGCTTTCGGTCAGAGTGATGGGAAGTGGCACTATAGTTCGAGCAATCCCGAGTCTAGTGCTGATGCTGCTGGTAATTTCTTTTGCAATGATAATCATCTTTGATACTGTCTTTTTGTAATTGATATATGCTAGCTTAACTATTTGTCCATTAGCGGGTTTAATCCTGATTAAAATTTGTTTACTGTGGTTTATTATCTTCTCAACTTTGATACCTACTCTCCTTTATTTTATCCAGGGATAGCGCTTGAGACCTTGGCTGCAGTTACATCTTTAGCATCTTCTGAGATTGATCATTCTTTGGTGAGTCTTAATTTTTCTAACTTATTCTGTCTGACAAAATCTGATGACAGTGGACGGTAAAATATATAGTGCTTTGAATTTTTTTCAAGCCGTTGTCCATATGAAAGTGATGGCTCTACCTTAATTTGATGTTTTCCACCAATATCATATTTTCAGTATATTAAATGCAATATAAGGCCATTGACCCATATACGTGAGCTATATGACCATCATGTTGTGATTTGTTATTATTTAATCATGATTCTCTTCCCGTAGGCAGCACTTGCATTCTTTTCCTCTCTGATTAATTTAATTCCAAGCCAAACAATGGTAGCTGTTTCTCATACAGTCTGTTTTCTTTTTCAGATTGCCAGTCTGAAAAGTGACATACTTAAGCTTTTTGATAGTATTGAAAGATATGGTATGTGTTCCCATCATCTTTTCTCTCTACTTATTTATTTATGCATTGCTCATTCTCTTACAACTTAAACTTTGCAATACTTTCTCAGATGATGGCACTTTTTACTTTGATGAGAAAATTGTTGATGCACGAGGGCATCAGGGCCCACTTTTTGCCTCCTCATCAGTAATCCGTGGGATTTCTGCTTTCGCAGCTGCCACCTCTGAAAGTTTGAATGTATGTCTGTATTTATGCAATGAGGCTGCTTGTATGTCTTGTTTTCAGTTATTAGTAGTTTAGCTTTAATTACACCTTCTGAAACTAATAGCTTGCCAATTTCAGCTTCCCAGGGAGAAAATATTGGGTTTAGCTAAATTTTTCCTCGGGCTTGGAGTTCCGGGCAGTGCCAAAGACTTATATTACCAAATTGATGCCTTGGCTTCCTTGGAAAATATTAGGCAAGTGTTTCATTTGCATTGTTTTCCTCCATTGCATCTTTAGAATTCTATCTGCATACCATCTTATTCATGAATAGATTCTTAAATCATGTTTCTTTTTAAAAAGTCCAACTTTTGTATTTTTCCAAAATAACGCGAGGCTTTGTTGCTCCAGGGGATCCATTCCTCTGATTTTATCTCTGCCAGCTACTGTCCTATCAGTTACCAGGAAAGATCAACTTAAGGTCTGACATCTTCGTTAGTTTTTAACTCCTTGCTCCTCCATTAATTATGTTTATTACATGCAATTTTCAACCCGACTATGTTTTGTTTTATAGGTGCGAGTGAGCACTGTATTGGGCTCTGCTACTCCTCCTCTGTCTGTCAAACTCATGCAAATTTTTGTCTCTGGTTCCAAAGATGCTTCTCTGATTGACCAGGTGCTTCCTTCTAGTGAAAAATTGACATAATTTATTTGTTAATTTAAATGTTTTATCAAAATGAGTAATTTCAAACAACAGTTATCTCAATTTATTTTAAGTTCAAATAACAATAAAGTATGTTTTAAGGTAGTGAAGGTATTAAAACAACTCCTCTCAACTCAACTCAAATCTAATTTAATTTGGATTCCTATAATTCAGAAGCTCAAGTTTGACCCAGTCAATAATCTCCATGTCTTGGAAACATTGCCAGCCACCGTCGATCTTGGAAATCACGTTTTCTCTTTTGAGGTACTTGGCTTCTACGTTCTTGTCTTAACTAATTTGTTAGCAAATCTTTCTTCTTTTTCAACTTATGCTTGCAATGTAGATTACACTTGATGATCCAGAGCATAAGAAAAGTTATGTAACCGGAGGGCGAACAAAGGTGCCTATTCATGTTACAGGAGTCATTAAAATTGACAAAGCAGAGATCACAATGGTTGATAGTGATCTTGGTAGCACAGAATCTCAGAAAAAGTAGAGTCTCGACTTGACTTTTTCATCTATATGGCATTTTCTATACTTAGAAGGACTTCAAGCCGAAAATTAACTCTATAATGGCATTTTACAATTCAGGTTAAATTTACCTGGAAAAAATGCTCTTGCTTTATCAGCTAACCATCTCCAGAAGCTGAGATTATCCTTTCAATTGACCACTCCTTCTGGACATGCCTTCAAACCTCATCAGGTTTGTGTTCTTGCTTTTGAAGTTCATTCAGATCCGGTTATATTCTTTAGGGACAATTACACCTACATGGCCCTATCAGAGAATTTACGTTACGTCGGGATTGATCAAATTTGACAATATTATCCCATAATCTTTTATAAATACTTTATTTTTCCATTTACACTTGCTGATCAATAATTGAATTTAAATTTATGATTATAAGAGCATGGGGTAAGGCCAAGCCTCACCATATCACCGTATGCCAGGGGAGTTTATGTAATTTTTCAAACCTCAGGAGAAGCTTGTGTAATTAGGCCAAATCTCAGGATATGTCAGTGTAATTATCCCTATTCATTATTGCTCAGATAGTTTCGATAACTATTTTTTGTTCAGGCATTCCTCAAGTTAAGACACGAGACTGGTGTCGAACATATCTTCATTATGAGAAACTCGGGGAAAAAATTTGAGACAACATTAGTAAGTGTTGGAGAACCTTTCTTGATTTACTTCATGCATCTGATATTCATTGCACCGTTCTGTGATAGGTCTAACCATTGGAAATCTTATGGCATTTTATCTTGTAGGATTTTCTGGGACTTGTTGAGAAATTCTTCTATTTGTCCGGTTTATACGACCTTCAGCTAACAGTTGGAGACTCTGCCATGGTAATCATTCTGTAAATCTAACCTCTTGTATTTATCCTTGTATGTTAATTACACATGATTTGAAATTTCCTTTTTCTTGGATCTATTTCAGGAGAATTCTTTCTTTCAACATTTAGGGGCTATTGACTTAAATCTTCCCGATGCCCCTGAAAAAGCAGCTCGACCTCCTCCACGCACTGTTCACCCACACTCCAGATACGGGCCTAGGGCAGAGATCAATCACATTTTTAGGGCCCCAGAAAAAAGACCTCCCAGAGAGCTTTCTCTTGCTTTCTTAGGCCTTGTTTTCTTGCCATTTTTCGGCTTCTTGGCTGGGGTAAATAAAATTCTTTTGCCCCTCTTATATTACTAATCAATAATTATTATTTTATGATTTATGGTTATTAATTTTCACCTTTTGTTGTTTTTTCAGCTTGTCCGCCTTCGTGCTAACTTGAAAAATCTGCCGAAGTCGACCGGACCTGCCTCTTTTGCGCTTCTTTTCCATTCGGGCATTGCAGCTGTTTTATTACTCTATGCTTTGTTCTGGTTCAAGGTATTTCCTTCAAGTTCTTCATCATTATTTGCATTGTGGGAATATTTACCCGTTATCTTATTAGAAGCTTCATGATTTGTGTATAATCCCAGTCTATCCATCATGGCATAACTAGCTACAATATTTCATTGTTTTATATACTCTTAGGTAATTATTTTTTCAGAACATGGAGATTTCTGAATTTCATTCTCTATTCTTTATTCAACTTGAGCTATTTACATCATCTTCCTACAACAAATTCCATTTGCCGAAAGAAACAGGCACTTTAGCTACAAGTTATACTTGCATTAACATCTCAAGCCGTAGACCAGATTAGTTTTACGACGTTTTGTGTTCAATCGCATATTGGGTCATAAATTCATGTGTTTCTGCTTGCAGTTGAATCTGTTCACAACTTTGAAGGCACTCGGGATTTTGGGAATGTTCTTGATGTTTGTGGGGCACAAGACGCTATCGCACCTTGCGTCTGCATCGTCGAAGTTGAAAGCTGCATGAAAATCGTGAGTCCAAATATTTGTAGGGAAGGATTACTGAATCTGACACACTGCATTAGAAAATTTTGGTACTTGTATGGATTATATCTCTCATGTCACACACGTTGTAACCTGTTTTTAGGCATATATTTATAGTTATGGTCATTCAATGCCAGATTCAACTTCATTATGTTAGTTTTTGTTAACTTAAGAGTCTCTCTTATCCTGATAGCAGCTGCTGATCTCTCCCTCTCTCTCTCTCTCTCTCTCATCCGATAGTGTGTACCTATGATGCACGAATACTTTTAAAAATATTATTTTATCATGTCATGTCATGTCCGACACTACTGAAAATAAAAAAAAATTTCGTGTCGTCGTATTTGTATTGTCGTGTCTATATCTATGCATCATATCATGTGTCTATATTACATTGGCATTGGACATTAACATCTTTTTAGGTTGCAAAATGGTCTAAAAATATAATTATGAGCTGATATGATAGCATTCATGAACGAGTCATGTGTGGACAAGAGTGTTGCCAAAGGATATCCACAAAAATGATTGGGTGTTAGTTGCTTGTTTGATTGTATTTCAGAGAGAGGACCTATTTATGACGCGAATTTTACACGTCTTTTATATCATAATCACATATTTATATGTATATATATATGCCTATCTGAAAAAGATTGATTCGAAGGTTTTAAGGCTTGGACACGGCCCCATTAATCATATTTTCTTGGAACTTATGCCTTAAGAAAATGAAAGAGAATTAATTATGAAAAATATTTATGTGCATACGTCCATTTTCTCAATAATTTCTTCAGCGAAAAGTTTCTCAATTATTGACGACATCAAGTTTTCTCTAGTTAGTGCATATACCTCGAAATATCGGGAAGTTTGTTTTATTTAAATCATAATATCCATCCTCGATTATAATAATTGTATTTCTTGCTGATACCGACAAGTTTAAAAGAGGGATATATGAAGCCGATTACAGTAGCTGTCCTGTTGATATTGATAAGTTTAAATAGATGATATCTGCCATCAATTAAAGAAACTGTTTCTTGTTGACATTAGCAAGTTTTAACAAGTTTAAAGGGATGATATACACCGTTGATTACAATAACGATCTTTCTGTTGACGTTGGCAAGTTTAAAGAGCGGAACAACTTGACAGAAAAAATTTTATAATTCGAAAAAGGCCTTAATTATCTATTTGTTTTTATCCTTTCTTGCAAGCCATGCCCATGATTCGAGAAGGGATGATATTTGTGCTGCTTTGATCCACATACTGTTTGCTAAACCCCTCTCTCAACCCCACAACATGGCCAAGAATTTACCTATTACAGCAAGTGTAGACTTTTCTTTAGTACATTTACACTTTTTTCTTGTGTTTTCACTATACTTGATGTCCAAATGACTACCTATTTTGTGGGATATGGGCAAAGGAGGAAAGGGAATGTAATGTGACTGTAATATATCTCGTCACTCTTGAGTCTCCGTCCCATTCTACATCTATCGTCATATTCATATCATTCTGTTTATATCTATATATGCATGTGTTTGTGTTTGTATTTGCGTTTGTTCATGGTAACTCATCTTAACTATTTGGAACTTCCGCTCGAGTCTCGACAAAATGTCGTACGATCTAGATAGGATTGACACGTGTCGCCACCTGAAGTATGCCATCACATGTCCCATGCAATACATATGAGCATAGCAATCCACCGTAAATAGATAAACACGACATATAGCCATGTCCCTACTCAACGATCAACATGAGTACTCGTCATCTAGGGCATTCTGTAATGGGGGAGCCGGAAAGATGAGGTAAAATTATACCTAATGTTTAATTTGATTAATGTTAGAAAAAAATAGGAATTATATATCATAGTTGAGAAATTATAAATAAATAAATAAAAAAAAAACCTCGAATAGGATGTTATTTATAATTTTTTATAATTCTTTTTCAGATTTCGAGATATTTTTTAGGTAGATTTATATCGGACTACCCTGCATTTATGTTAATTACATCTGACTACCCTGACGTTCATTAGAGTTCCGTTATGTCATTCCGAAATTACCCCTGATTTTTTTAATTGATTTGTGACTCCAAGGACTGTATTATTAAATTCATAATATATAGGGATCGTTTCATTTATATTTGTCAACTTTAGAGATGATTTTGTAATTTTGGTCATATATTCAGTGTATTACTTATACAAAAGGTTCAGACCAAACAAAACTTACATGAACTAAAATGTAATATCTCAATTTAAATGGATTGTGTTGTAATTAATTAGGCCTAAATACAAGGTAGTTAGGTGTAATTCGTCCTATTTTTTATAATTTTTTGAGTATTGATTTTTTTTTAATTAGTTTTAAATTCGGGCATAATTCATAATTGTATATCCCCGTGCATGTACTTACACACATATATTTGTGACCATTAAATCGACAACATTGAGATTTTTTTGTTTTTTTAGTCTTGTTATTCATGATATGCCCTATCTAGGGTAGCTATGTATTAGGATGTGATTGTGACCCAAAAAAATAATGAGAAAAAGACATTGCGTAATAACTCTATTCCTTGGTTGAGAAAGCCACAATATCTAATCTTCTAAGGCCGTGTTTACTTCCTTAGTAATCAGGGGATGAAGGCCGCCATCTGCTGTAAACCGCCATCTGCTGTAAACGCGCGTTTACTTTTTATAGGCAAAAACCTTGAATATCCGTACGGGCCCGTAGGTGCCGCAGGAAATTGGCAGCGCCATCAGACACGCGAAATTGCCATGTCTTGCTAAATGCTAACCATGGCATATTTGTGTGTTGCGAGGTTACCATTAAACCTTTGCTTTGGCTTTAATTACGATAGCATGCCACTGAAATCTTCTTTCCCACCATTTTTTATTGTTCGGTGTTGCTGAGAGTGCCTCGATATCAATAAAGAATGGAGGGGTATATACGTAATTGGAGGTTAAACATCCTTTTTTTTCTTGGTAAAAGTAAACATATTACCTTAATATACAGCCAAACATATTTCAAAAGTAAACAAGAGTTAATGACAGTAAGTTTAACTAATCTAACCTTTAATTTCCTGACCTCCAATATCACTTTTTGAAAAGTAAACGCGGCCTAAGTTCTAAGTGCTAGTTATTTTGTAATATTATCATAACTAGGGGGCGACAGCAGATTTGGGATTTTTATAAAATTCTTTTTTTCAAAAATTGAAATTAATTAGTTAATGTCTTAATGATCTTTTAATACAACTGTTGTTTTAATTGACTATTAATTGTGCTAAATGCTAATTATTAATTAAGGCCATAACATATGGAGCTGAATAATCTGATTTAATCGACAAACGATAAGTACATTAAATAATCAAATTATTCTGATACACGAATACTTCTAAAAATATTATTTTATCGTATCATGTCATGTCAGATATCATCTCCGACACTCCTTACAAGAAAAATTCAAGAAAAAATTTATATTATCATATCTATATCATATCATATTCGCATCACCGTATTTGTATTCGTGCATTATAATCAAACTATTATTTTCTCAAATCCGGGGATTTTAAGACAAGCCCTCACCCTGTCCCTAACACCTCTCACTCTCTCCCTCTCGAGAGAGACTCGTATCAACGTACACAAGCAAATTAATTAAGCTGCTAATGATAATTAATTAGAAAAAACTTTGATTAAAGTGTAAATTCATCATTAATACATATAGTATAGGTTAATTTGGATAGCCAATATTTACACAAATTAACGACATATATAGGATGTTGTCTACTTAGGATTAATCATGCTCACGCACAGATATACATATTTTTTTTTGGTGGGAACACAGATATACATATATTCAATGTATAATCTACAAATTTATATATAATATGAATTAATTTCTCGAAAACAATTATTTAGTTTAGTCCAAATCATGCCATGATTATTCATATTTTAGCGTTAAATTCATAGTTTCTCCAGCGCATTCTTGGTGGATCCTTTTCGACTTGAAAATTGATGTGAATGAGTCGCCTTTTCTATTGAATTAATGATTTCGTTAGGGCTTTCTTGACCTAAAATTAGACGTAATATTATACCTCTTTAGGTTGATTTTAATCCCCGACAATTATAGATAGAAGTGGTTGATAAAATGATTAATTAAGGGAAATAATTATGATTAAAGAGTTATAAATTAATGTGAACATGTAGAACATATATATACCACATCTAAATAAGACACGCATGAACTCATGATTTCTCAAGCCTTTGGTAATTATCATTAGATGATTATTATGAAACCAACTTTACAACATTAATTTGTAGTACTAGTATTTTAATTACGATGTCTCTAGACGCTAAACTTTAACCCCAAACTCCAACTCAAACGTGGGCCATTTTAAAATTTTGTTTTATATTTTTTATTTATATGAGTCGAGCGGGATCGGATCATTAGGTGTAAAACTATGTTTATAAATAATAGTTACGTATTCAGATACTTAAACACAAGATTTTTTATTAGATTAGCATAGCTCAAACCACTAAACTGCATGCCTACGTCACTTGATGACTGGGCCATTTTAAATGGTCGACTACTTTAAACCCTAAGTCCCTAACCCTAATTCAGAAACTGATCATTTTACATGGTTGCCTTCCGTAAACTCGAAATCCCGAACTCTAATTAATTAGTAACATATCATTTCAAATTATCGACTTCTCAAAACCCTAAACCCTAAGCTCTAGTCGGAAAGCGGGTCATTTCGAATGGCGGGATTCTCTGCTTCTGAAATAAGTTAGTGTGAGCTGAGTTTTCTCCATTGCATATGATAAGATTTCTACATCACAATGCCTTGTCCCAACCCCACTCCCTTCAAATACGTGTCTGATCCAAGATAATACATATCAGCAACCACTTGTGTTGTCGTAATTGTGTGAAATTAATTCTAAATTAATTGCATTTTATTCCTTTCGAATTTTAACTACATTATTATTTAATTAATTAAGCACTTGATCTCACCCCAAACCCCACATAAACATTTCTTGTGACGACTTTGGATTTTCATGATAGTTCCAACACTTAAAACTAAAATAATATTTGTGTAATTCAATAACTAATTAACCTTCTCATTAATTTAATATAAAGCATAATTCCTAAAAAGAAATAAAATAAATTTTCCAACCAAGGGTACTTTTCAGTTTTCAGTCACAATCTCTATATATAAACACAAGAATTTCCTCTCTACCAATTAAAAAAACAAAGAAAAGAAAAGAAAAGGCTCGATTCTTTGTCATCAACCTACGTACTGTTCAATAACGCAGAATTCTTGAGAGAGAATCTTTCTCTCTCATATATACATACATACACGTAAGTATATATATATATATATATATATATATATATATACACAATACACACACACACAGAGAGATAGAGATACAATCCATAATCGAAAATGGGTCTGAGGGATATTGAACACACACTACCACCAGGTTTTAGGTTTTACCCGAGTGACGAAGAACTCGTTTGCCATTATCTTTACAAAAAGATTGCAAACGAAGAAGTTCTTCGAGGTACTTTAGTGGAAATCGATCTCCATACATGTGAGCCATGGCAGCTACCTGGTATGTTTTATATATATATATATATATGTGTGTGTGTGTGTGTCTGTTTTCTGTTAATAGGTATTAACAATTATGTATATATTTCTTAGAAAACACTGACAATTTGATAGTTTTCAGAGGTGGCGAAGCTGAACTCAAACGAGTGGTACTTCTTTAGCTTTCGTGATCGTAAATATGCAACGGGCTACAGGACCAATCGGGCCACAAAGTCGGGCTATTGGAAGGCAACGGGCAAAGATCGGCCCGTGTTCGACCCCGTTGCCCGGACCGCCGTGGGAATGAGAAAGACTTTGGTTTTCTACAAGAATCGGGCCCCGAATGGGGTTAAGACCGGGTGGATCATGCATGAATTTCGGCTCGAGAACCCTCATTTACCTCCTAAGGTTGGTTGCTTCAATCCTAATTTACTACCTTGGTTGAATTTTAATTTTTTTTTTTTATTTTTTTTTAGTACATTACCTTGGTTGAATTTAAATCTTGAAAATTATGGCTATGAAAGATGCACTCCAGAAGGAATATTCTTTCATGGAGTGTTTTGGTAATTATTTTATTAGTCATTCATGAGAATTATGGTGTTAGAAAGCTTCTTTGGAACTCTAGGAATTATAATGTATACTAGCATGATCCTGTCACATTTATTTATTTATTGTTTTTAGTTAAATATCATAAAATACCCTTTAATTTTCATAGGTATAATATGATGTTATATAAACCTCAGAAAGTCTTATGTAATTCGATTTGAAGACCAACTTAAATCTCAATTATGTTAAGAAATTAGTATACGCATCAACCCACAAAATTATATATATAATTTTTGATCGATTTGTGACTAAATTTTAGACGATCAAGAATAATATATGTCACCATTCGGCCACAATCATTTCGAAAGCTACATATAATATCATTCAATAATCGACTATTATTCACTGACCGATATCTCGATTTTCGAGTAGTAATGTGAATCTAACTCAAACTAATACTTAATTTGTGATCATTGACAGGAGGATTGGGTGCTATGCAGAGTCTTCCACAAGTCAAGATCATGTGAAAACTATAGCAGCCAATATGATCATCATACTTCCACAGCTGGTGCCTCTTCTCCCACAGGCCATGATCCATGTCTCCATCAAAACATCACTTTAATCAATAATAACGTTATCCCATTTCATGATCAACAACATGAACTATATGATCACAATCATGGCCACCAAAACCCTAGCACTTCTCTCGCCTCATCTACGGTCGAGCCTGAATATCTTTTTCACCCGCCTTCGTCTTCTGATTATCACAATCACAATAGGACGGGCGAGGGTACAACATGTGAACACGATTTTGGTTTCGTTTTCGGCCTTGACTATTCGAATGGAATGACCTCGAATGATGATCATCATCTTGATGAAATGGGAGTTGATCATGATGGAAGCTTAATTTTCATCTAGGGGTTCTTGGACATTATATAGTTGATCAATTGATTGTGTACGTAAGGGATATTTGTGAAATTGTGAGAAAATTAAAGATTTGTTTAGTTAGTTAGTTAGTTTGTGTGATATTTATAAGGTAAGGGATCATATAAGTTTGAGAGATTTGAATATATTATATAGGGGAGAATTTGTTTTAGGTGGTATATAGTTTTAGGGTTTGGTGATTTCTTGTCTTTGTCACAATATTTAATATGGTAATTTGTTAGAATGTTGGGTTTTTGGAAGTACTTTAGATACCTAAAAAGAAATACCTATATAATTTCCTTCGATTAAAATGTGATTAATATTATCTATATGTTTTACTACATGAATTTTAGCACACGGATTTGATGCAAGTATGTGTATTTTCAACGGGTTGGATTCGGAGAAATTATTTTATATGAATAATGACTTAGGGTTGTCAACGGGTCGGATTCGGAGATTTCGGATTTGAAACTTTTTTTTTTTTTTAAAAAAAGAGAGAAAAAAAACACTGATAACCGAACCTGAATTCTATAAGATTTGAGTTCATTGACTTTGACTTCACACCTAAAGGAGTCGAAATTTTTATAGGATTGAATTTTTTTTTTTTACAATTATTATCTTTCCTGGGCCCACACGGCCCAACAAGGTTTTTAAACAGCCAAGCCCATTGAATATGTGTAGGCATAAATGTCAATATCTTTTATACGTAGCATTAGATTGTAATGGGGCCTAAGTTAGATAAATTCCTAATCTTATTTATTTATTATTGTGAAATTTAAATTTAATTAATAATTAGCTTATTCTATAGTTGGATATCTACCTCCAAAGTCTGAATTAAATGCATTAATTTATTATTAAATAAGGTTTGTTAATTATACTAAGTATTATAATACTTAGGTTTATAAATGAGATGATCGACTCACAATATGATATCATACCTCAGACGTCATCATCACAGATATTACTATATTATCAAGTTCGGTAAGTTTTAGTACTTAATTAATTAATTAATTAATCTTAAAATTAGGGGAAATAATTGGAGTTCAATTTGTGGATATTTTCTTCATTTTTATTACAGTTATTTATTATATAGTCGACCAAAAATAACAGGTGGAACGTGATTGAATGAAATCCGGACCCACCATACATCAAAGCCGATTGAACCAATAAATATTGAACTTTTCTAATTTTTAAAACTTTATAATTCAATAAATATTAAATAATTATTTATTTGTTACATAATATTTTCAAGTGCATTATTCTTATCTTTATAGTTACATACTTTATTTATTTGTATTCAAGTCCTTAACTATTTAAATGTAAAATTTTTTATATTAATAATAATTATTATATTTTTAAAATTTTGAGTATAAAATCTTTAGTTATACCGGTCGATAATAGATGTATTATTCTTATGTAGCAAAAGTATCCATGGTATCAATTAAACGACCAAACTAAAATCACATCAATATAATATTAATGTACACTACAAGAAAATTATTGATTATCTAGAGAAAATTTTATAAATAATTTGAAGAAAATTTAATTTATTGACAAATAATTGATGAATTACCTATCGTATACACTTCATATATAGATAAAAGAGCTCGTGACAAAATATATCTATGAATTATTTATAGATTACCGATAATAATTTTCCACGGCTGAGTTCTTATGGAAACTTTTAGGTAATTTGTCAAAAATATGCCACCTTGATTTTGTCACATGTTGACCGTTTTCAGCGGAGTATTTATGGAAAGTTTGTCGGTAAATTTAATTATTTATTTTAAATTACTAAAATATATCTACAGAATTTTATCCATAGGGTATTTATGGCGTCCCAACCCATTTCTGAAATATTCATGATTTCCCGAATATATTATGGAAAATTTCAATAATGCATGCTAGCTTGTACGTACGTACGTAGAAAATTATTATTAAATTACTAAACGACAATTTTATTTAATATTAATAATAATAATTTTTATAAAACTTTTGTTAGTTGCAATTAATAATTACAGCAATTGGCCGGGGCTGATGGCATAGTCAATCTGGATGGTGAATTTATTGTGCAAATAGTGATACTGTTGGTAAGGTGGCGATTTTCCAATTGGGGTTCATAAAATTCATTAATACTTCATTTATTATACTTATAATGAGCTAGTATTATTTTTATTATTTCACCTAATTCGAACAATATAAACTTTGCATTATAACCTCAAAAGTCATCATGCCAAGTCAACAATTTCTGAAAAATAATGTGTACGTATACACCCACGTTTGTATATATAGGTATCTATGTAAATGCATAGTCGGAATTGTCACTCACTGTCCCCCAAGTCGGGCCAATCTATTAAATACGAGCATAATTTTTAAAGGGGCAATTTTTAAAAACTCCCCATGGGTTTGAAAATTTCATTTTAGTTCCTCATTTTTAAATACATCATTTAGGGTTTTAGATACTCGATTCTGAGATTTAGATACGTGATTTTTTTCTTGTATTTCAAATACATCATTTGGGGTTTTAGATACGCGATTCTTGAGTTTTAATACATCATTTTTGAAAATGGGGAGCTAAAAGGAATTGGACTTATCATTTGGGGAGTTTTCGGGAATTCCCCGATTTTTAAACTCACCTAAAATTGTATCTATTTAAGTACATATATTTGTTTAAATTTAAAATATATATATTAAATAATTACACTTGAATTAATTAATTTATATATTAGAGTTTTACTCTTTGCCCAACTAGAAAAGAGGCATTAGGGATATATTTGGGGGCTTATGGCTCCCGCCCCCTTAAATTATTTGTTTTAATTCTTTAATTTTATGTGCAAGCTTTTAAAATATTAGAATTTCATCTTCCGGTAAATTTTAGTTTCGTCCCAACATATACAACTCAACGAGTACCCATAAGTTAATCCTCACTTGAACATTGCATATTCATATGGGTGAGTGTGCGTGTGTACATAGTATTGATCAGGTCACCTATATATTATGCAAAAAAGTAATGTGAAATATGTATATTGAATTAATGTAATTAGTTAGAATATATTTCAGTGCATATATAAATATAAATATAAATATATATAAATTGAGCTCCAATTCATTAAAAATTAAATTGCATCACTTATTATACATAAGTAGAGATATATAGGCACCTTAAACTACATGCACACACACTATTGTAGATAATCAAATAATTTGAAACATATCATTTTTGGATCACTATATACACATACAAACTTCACATTGTGTCAATGTCTGATCGATATTCATATTGAATATTTATTAATTATTATCGTGTGAAAATTTTAAAAAGAAATTTATATCAAAGTATTCGTATTATATGGGTATTACTGTATGATATGTGTATAACAGACGAACAATTAACCTAGTTTAGAAGTTTAACAAAGCAATTCTAATTTATATGCTATAATGATTATGATTTCTTTCTTTTTATCATTGCGATGAAGCATCTTTGATATATAATAAGGTGTTAATTAAATTAGAATTTGTAATTAGGCTATAAAAGTCTTGGTGTCATGCCCCACATATGTAACCAAAATTAAAAAGCAACCAATTATTTCTCGATCTTGATCAAAATAATAGAGATAAAAGCATGAAATCTTGATTACTTCTCTCTCGAGTGCAAGCAATCACAGCAAATTGAAAATGATACCAATCATATACCTCTTGTCGGCCAAATTGCCAAATTAATTAAATCCTAAAAATACGTTAATTGATTCTTTTTCTTACAATTATTGTACGATAATTAAGAAAACATTAACATTAGAGATTCATCAAATAATTAAAGGCTCCATATATCCAAAAAAAAATCTATACATCTATATCTATCTATACATACATATAATCATTTCAAAATTTATTATTTAAATTGCGTATAAATTATGAGTTTATAAGATTCAAATTTCAAATTTCTAAGGATCAACAAGTTTCAAATTTATAAACTACTTAATTAGAAACTATTGCATCAACCCAATGTTGAAGTGACAACACTAAAATGTGGCTAAGCTTTAAAGTTAACAATTAATTAAGCAATCAATAGCCATAAAATTTAATTAATTACAGCAATTCATGGGGAGAATTAATCGTTTTGAAACGACTCTAAACAACAATAAATCCTTTTTATGACACTAAGTTGCACATGAATTATCATTCAGACAATGAGAAACTCGATTTCTTGATCCAAATATTTTCTAACTAGTGAATTTGAATTAATTTTTCTTTTTTTTTATGTGAAAATTTGAAATAATTTTTCGAGTTAACATTAGTTATAATATCACTAAATAATTATCAAACTATATATCAAAAATTCAAAATTACAAAATTATGACAACACAAAAGAGGGAAATTAAAATGGAAGCCAAAATGAAAGAAAACATTGATGAAACAAGGCAAGAAAGATCATCAAAAACTTAAAAAGAATTAGGTGTAATTATTCGAGCAACTTTTAGGACAGCATCAACTACGTACTGGTCTGAAATTGATGATACTGTTTTCTAACGTTGCTACAGTCTTTCCTTAGATTAAAGAGGAGACAATCAAAGCAAGATAGTAGTTAATCGCTTAAGATCTAAACCCTACATAAAGATGGAATATCTGGAGTTGAAGATTCTTGAAAAATTACCCAAATGATGGCCGGGGTACTTTCCGATTGTGCATGGTGGTTAGCTCTGATCACCGCCGGGAGACGGCGGTTGATCCGACGGCGCCGCTACCGTGTTCGACTGTTGCGGCTGCGGGCGCTTCCTCTTCTTCTTCTCGTAGCTGATCCCTCTTGCTTTTGACTGCAAATCACGAACTTCTCTCAGGTAGAGGCGTACAGCTCGAGCCCCAAAAGGGTTTGTCTCCGGCTTGCCGCCGTTTTCCTCATAGGCGGCGCGTAGGCGGCCGATGAGGGCGTCGAGGCTGCCCCAAGCCTGCCGGAGCGGGCAGGGGCAGGGGGCCGGGGGGTTTGGGTGCCCGTAGAATGGGCAGATTGGAGTGTGTACCTGTTAACATATCCCAAATAGAAAAAGAAACAAATTATGTGCTAAGTTAACATTTGCTTGATGATAACCCTCAAGTTTCCTTGTAGCTAGTGTTTTTAGATGAATTAGACCGAATCTATACTTTCCCGGTAAATGCTTGAGTAGTATCAAATGGAATCGTAAAGATTTTTTCTTTTTTTATTTTGGGTCGAGAAAGAGAAATGGAAAGAGATTAATGATGTTGGGGACCTTGGTTTTTCCGAACTGGTCGAGGTAGCGGAGGAACTCGAGGACGTGGGCGCCGCTGCAGCGGCAGAGGGAGAGCGGCGGACGGTGGTTCTTGAGGTACTGGCAGAAGGTGTTCCAGTCGCGCCGCTTTTGGTTCTCGTAGCGGCTGGGGGCGGCGGCGGCGCCGGACGAGGAGGAGGCGCCGCCGCCGCCTGCAGTGTTTGCGCCGCTGTTCTCGGAGTTAGAGCTTTCCACTTCCGGAAAAGGCGGCGAATCCATAACTCCGGGGGCTAAAATCTGAATTGAAAGAAAAATAATGATTCCTTGTTTTATGGCAAATGGGATTTCGAATTTAACCTTGAATACCACGTTGTACGGTGAGCTTCATTTTGATTCTAGGGTTTCTTTAACAGACAGCCATGACTGCTTGAGCTGAAGAAAATCTGTGAGAATTTATAAGATTGAGCAATAAGGGGTAACTCTTTGATTCACGATGGCTTTGTGTGAGAGTTGCAGTAATACTGAAAAAGGCGAAAAGGGAAAGAAGAAAAGTGAGATTTCGTGATTGATATATCAGGAGATTGCCATTTTTGTGTGAGGAGACTAAGGCAGAGTTGTCTGTGTTTATGACGAGACTTATGAGAGAGAGAGAGATGTGTTGACTGTCTGTAGTTGTTTTCACAGTTTGAAAGCGTAGAAATACTGTGTATTTATTTGTCTCCCGAGAGTGGGGGAAAGGAATACTACTGCCCACTTAGACTCAGAGAGACAGTTTTACAGTGAGGGAGAGAGATTTGTACTGTTTTAGGGCTTTTATGGAAATGGGGCGAGGCAGACAAGTAGGTTGAGATGGAGACAGGGGAAAAGGTTGAAATTAATTAAGATGGAGGATTAATTAATAATAATAATTAAGGGATTAATAATGACAAAGGTTAAAATTTAAAAAGTAAACAATGTCTTCTTTGATGTATTCGCTTCCACCCCACTTGTTTAGTTGCTTTCAATGCTTGATTCATTCACTTGTATTACTATTATCAACCGATGTTCTTGTCCGAAATTTTTAATCTATATTTGATTCGACTGAATTCAATTATTCGATTCAACTGAATTCAATCAATTATAATGATAAAGATATTATACTTATCAATTAATTTGTCATTTTTTCTAAATTTTTCATCAACTATACGGTAAGTGTAAATAATTGTCCTCTCATTACGTCGATTTAATCAAATCAAATTCGAACTAGAATTACCTCCCTCCCATTACACCGATTTAGTTAAATCAAATTTGAACTAGAATTACCTGTACATATCATTCAATTAATCGAAGCTACGATCGTAGCGGTATTAGTGCATCAAAGCTCATTAGAACAACGAACTTAAATATATTTCAGCGAGAATATGTAGTATTAGGATGGGCGATGTAACGCCCCGATTTTTCATTAAACGATTTCTTATATTTACTATAATTTTATAAATTTCATTTTATCAAACTTTTATAAAATTTCATGAATTTGTATTAAGGGACCAAATTGCATAACATTTTCAAGGACCAAATTGATCTTTTTCCAAAAACCTCATATCCTTAATTGTATAACTTGAAAACTTGAAGGGTTAATTGGCAATTTGGCAATTTTCACATAAATCAAGAATGGGGTTTTACGTAATGCATCTTCAAGCTTCCATAGTCTCATTTTATCCAATTTTTCCAACAAATTTGCTTCCTCCCATTCTCGGTACTAAGAAGGAAAAAGGAAGAAAATATTTCAATCCATTTCATCAAAGTTTTCAAGGAATTTGCCAAGTTTTGAGGAGATCATCTTCTTCATCATCTATCTTCTCCATTCTTTCTAATTAAGACCAGGTTCGTAGGAACGGGAAGCAAGCCCAGTAGGCCGTGCCCTACTTGTCTCTTGTCGGTAAAGGTGAGGTTTAATTGTTGATTGCAGGAAACTTGTACACTCTCGCATGTATTTCAAGTCAAGTTGTACGTATACCTTGCTACAAACTATGTACCGTATTATAGCGATTGAATCATGATCATGTTACCGTGATATCGTGAATGGTGAAGGCTCGCAACCTTCCCATTATTGGAGTGATGTAGTTCATGGAGTGATGGAGTTATTGGAGTGATGTAGTTCATGGAGTGTTGGGGTGTGTGGTATTGATACGGGTGCCATGTAACTGAATTGCATGTTTACACATTAGTTCATAAATCGTGAATATTGACAATCATTACTTGCAGGTTATTGCTCTAATATATTTAAGCCTCACTCAGTCTTCCGTGGACTGACACCCCACCTTTCAGGTTGTCGCGGTCGTGTGCTAGGCGGGAGTCAAGTCGGGTCTTGCATTTCTCCGAGTCTAGCATTCCACTTTCATGTATAGAACTTTTGACATCATATTATGATTGTTGTTATATTTTGAACAGGTTGATATGTATAAGTATGCAAGAGATGATAATGTAATGATAGTTAAATACAGTGTTGATAGCCGTGATTTATTCGGTGTTTCCGCTTTATTTTATTGCATGTGTAGTCTAGTTCCCGCCTAGCTTGTTGGTATTGTATTGTCACCCGTTCGCTATAGTTTTGATTTACGTATGGACTTTCCATTTCATACGTGGATCGAGGCTATAGTGCGGGGGTGTGGCGCCTCCACGTGTAAGGGGTGCTACATCTAAGGTGGTATCAGAGCCCGGTTGCAAAACCAAGGTTCTAGTGTCGTGTCAAGTCAGTTTAGGTCGAACGGCATAGGAACTAATTGGTAATGTGAGAGTCTTGCATATTAATTGAACCTAGTTGAATTCATGAATTATGTGAAGAGTGTGTTCGCTTGTACTTATAACCTAACTATGTTCATTAGCATCTATTAATTCAACATGCATATCTAGTGTTTTAAGTTACAGGATGCCTCGAGGTAGACCTCGTCGTGAGCACACTCCTGGGCATAGAAAACGTCGTCATGATTATTCTCCTCAGGGTACACCACCCCCTCCTGCTCAGCCCCAAGATTTCATGAATGCTGTGGTTGGGTTGATTGATCAGAGACTTCGAGATTATGTGCCTCCGGCGCCACCAGCACCACCAGTCCCAGCGGAAAATTCTATTTCTACTATACTTCGGGAATTTCAGAATCAGCAGCCTCCCAAGTTTTATAAGGGAGATGATATTCAGGCAGAGATGTGGTTAAAGGAAGTGGATAGAATTTGGCAGCTTATTCCATGTGACCCTCAGGAGAAAGCTCGTTGCACTCTCACTCTAATTCAGGGCGAGGCTTACTCCTGGTGGGAAAGTACTCAGATCGTATTGGAGTCTGCCGGGGAAACTATCACTTGGGAAGTGTTCGTTCGGGAGTTCAGAAATAAATTCATTCCACCAGCTTCGCGTACTCGAAGGTTAAGGGAATTTACTGAGTTAAAACAAGAAGGAAGATCCGTCGGCGAGTACATTGCAGAATTTGAGAGATTGTCTCGTTACGCTCCCAATATAGCGAACGATGACTTCCACAAAGCGACCCAATTTGTGCAGGGACTCAGGCCGGATATTCAGGATGCTTTAAAAGCTGCTAATACAAGTACCTGGGCTAAGGCCACTACTAAAGCATTGAAAGTTGAGGATTCAGACAATGTGAGAAGGTCGAGAGCGTTTGAACCAGATTTAGTTTCAGAATCTGGACCGGATCCTAATATCATGAAAAGGTCCAATGTTGCTTCCATCTCATCATCCCAAGAAAAGTTGAAAAGGAAAAGGTCTCAAGTGGGTCCGTTAAATCCAAAGAAGAGCTCTGTTACGGCATTATCATCACAGTTAGGGAAGCCCCTCTGCGCTTGCTGTGGACGTGATAACCATACGGCTGAGACTTGTAGAAAACGTCTAAACCTGTGCATGCGATGCGGGAGCAATGAACACTTAGCAAACATGTGTCCCAAGCAATGGAGAGTACCAGTCGGGGGTGCTAATCAGAATGTGGTAGCTGAAGGTACCAATTACATACATGACATAACCAACGGTGAACGGTACACTTAATCATGCATATCACGTGCATCATGAATTTTATTGTTGTTAAACTTAAACTATCCTTAGTGTAATTGATTATTTATATGACCAATATGATTCTACCTGTTACGTGACATTTATGTACCTGTTTCCACCATCCACTCCGTGTACATAAGAAACAGAGCTTCTATTATTATTGTTCAGGGGACGGGGTTCCCTCATTGCTTGTCAGGAGACGGGGTGCTCTTGGTATTCCCGAGAAACGGGGTTTTCTCATTTTCTGTTGAAAGACGGGGTTCTTTCATTCTTGTTTAAGAGACGGGGTTCTCTTATGGTTATGCATCATTAAATTTTTCAGTGGACCTGGGGACCAGGTCCTTTTAAAGGGGGGAGAATTGTAACGCCCCGATTTTTCATTAAACGATTTCTTATATTTACTATAATTTTATAAATTTCATTTTATCAAACTTTTATAAAATTTCATGAATTTGTATTAAGGGACCAAATTGCATAACATTTTCAAGGACCAAATTGATCTTTTTCCAAAAACCTCATATCCTTAATTGTATAACTTGAAAACTTGAAGGGTTAATTGGCAATTTGGCAATTTTCACATAAATCAAGAATGGGGTTTTACGTAATGCATCTTCAAGCTTCCATAGTCTCATTTTATCCAATTTTTCCAACAAATTTGCTTCCTCCCATTCTCGGTACTAAGAAGGAAAAAGGAAGAAAATATTTCAATCCATTTCATCAAAGTTTTCAAGGAATTTGCCAAGTTTTGAGGAGATCATCTTCTTCATCATCTATCTTCTCCATTCTTTCTAATTAAGACCAGGTTCGTAGGAACGGGAAGCAAGCCCAGTAGGCCGTGCCCTACTTGTCTCTTGTCGGTAAAGGTGAGGTTTAATTGTTGATTGCAGGAAACTTGTACACTCTCGCATGTATTTCAAGTCAAGTTGTACGTATACCTTGCTACAAACTATGTACCGTATTATAGCGATTGAATCATGATCATGTTACCGTGATATCGTGAATGGTGAAGGCTCGCAACCTTCCCATTATTGGAGTGATGTAGTTCATGGAGTGATGGAGTTATTGGAGTGATGTAGTTCATGGAGTGTTGGGGTGTGTGGTATTGATACGGGTGCCATGTAACTGAATTGCATGTTTACACATTAGTTCATAAATCGTGAATATTGACAATCATTACTTGCAGGTTATTGCTCTAATATATTTAAGCCTCACTCAGTCTTCCGTGGACTGACACCCCACCTTTCAGGTTGTCGCGGTCGTGTGCTAGGCGGGAGTCAAGTCGGGTCTTGCATTTCTCCGAGTCTAGCATTCCACTTTCATGTATAGAACTTTTGACATCATATTATGATTGTTGTTATATTTTGAACAGGTTGATATGTATAAGTATGCAAGAGATGATAATGTAATGATAGTTAAATACAGTGTTGATAGCCGTGATTTATTCGGTGTTTCCGCTTTATTTTATTGCATGTGTAGTCTAGTTCCCGCCTAGCTTGTTGGTATTGTATTGTCACCCGTTCGCTATAGTTTTGATTTACGTATGGACTTTCCATTTCATACGTGGATCGAGGCTATAGTGCGGGGGTGTGGCGCCTCCACGTGTAAGGGGTGCTACAGGCGATACCACTACAACCTTATTCAAATAATAGAAGGTATCATCATATCAATATTAGGGATTTGGATTTTTTATTTCAGTTTTATATTTTATATTTTATTTATTTTATACACACGAGCCACATATATAAGTCAACAATTTAAATTAAGAGATAAAGTATTGTGATATAAAAGAATAATTTAAAACTCTCTTTTTTTATCTCAATTTATATGTATACACGTAAGACATATGTAATGAAATTCAAAACTCCAATTATTAGTACATTCGATCTCATTAAAACAATGAAATTAAGTTTATTTGGACAAGATAAATATTAGAATGAGTGACCTAACTCGTGAAAAGTCCTCATGCCGCCGCGACAAAGATGTTCTTCTTCTAACTAATATCATTTTCTTATATATATTGAAATAAATTGATTTAGATATCATTGTAACTTAAGTCATCTAATGGACTATACTTGCTTTTGTAATGTAAGTTAGGCAAAAGAAATTTCGATCGTACTTTAGTCTATAATTTTACCAAATTAAAAGTTTTACATTTATAAAAGTTCAAAATTATGTTCAGAAATTTCGAATCAGATCTTTTGAGTTAATGAAATTAACAATTTTTCCAACATATATATATATATATATATATTGAATCCCTTGTCAAATCCAATGTACTATAGTTGCTCTTTTAAAGCCTGTTTTATTACAGTGTATATTTGTACCGTTGGTCTCCTTGTTCATGTGATTAAATGGTTATGTTAATGTGAACGACTCCGACGAAGACTTCCAAACAGTTGCAAGTTTCTAACAAGAATATCTGCTTCAACCACATGTGCATGTCCAAAGATAAGTGGAATATTTGTCCCTCAAAATAAATGATATATTTGTCTACTATTAATTAATAATATTCAATTTAGTTGGTATTGTTTCATTAAATATCTTTTACATATAAATAGTTTCAAGCGTGAATTTGATTTTTATAACAAGTGTAATATGTTTGTCAATCAAATTTTATGTATCAGGTATGCATTTCATCTTCTATTTCCCTAATGTACATACGTTAAATATATTAATCGTCTGTCGAGATTATACAAGATATTTTCTTAATTTTTTCTATATTACAACTATTTACTTTTTCTAATTTTAATCGTTTATTAATATATACATTATCTATATAAATAAGTGCAACAATTAAGAGATCAAAATTCGTAATTATGTAGGTTGGACGAATTTAGATTAGAATTTTCCTTCATTTGTTTGACCCTTTTAAGTTTTCTTTCTCGGCTAATTTAAAATTCATTAATAATGTCCACTACATTAATTCAAACTCATGTATTTAGCCCGTTGAAAAAGAACGTGATGGAGCCGAATTAATTTCTTTATTATTCATTTTGTCCTTTCTTAGACAAAAGGAACGGACAAAGCACTAAATTCACTTATCTTTGCTGCTTTCGTTGAAACAAATTACTTGTACTAGTTCATTAATTTGAGGTGCACACTAATTAGACTTTCATAATTAGCTCCTTAAATGAATTATCTTGACTTTCGAGTTAAAAAAAGCTGACTGAAAATTGCTATAAATTTAGGTTATGATATCGCATGCCGACTCATGTGATAATACAATCATAATATAATATAAATACAAATGAGATAATTTTCTTTTAAAATTTTTACATATATAACTATCCCTTTGGTACGTATATTTGATACAATATGATAAAATAATATAATTAAAAGTGCTATACATAACAAATTTTAGAACAATTCTCAAGTACATATATCGAATGTCATCACTTTGTAAGTTTTGCAATACAAATAAAACCATTACAAAGAACTATAGATAATTAAAATATATTAATTTTTTTTACGCATATATGATATATCGAATGGGATTAGAACTCGAGTCATTATTCTAAAAAATAAATTCATTAGTCATTTAGACCCTCTTGGCTAAAATATATTAAATTATCATGGTAAGCAACTTCATTTTCCTCGGTTTAATCAACAAATAGAAACATAACTTTTTGTTTTTAATTAAGAAAAAAGAAATTGAAGAAACGTGTTAATATTAATGTCCCTATTTTTAGGTACCAAACCATGATGCCTTGTTTGCTAATAATGGATAGGACAAAGACAAGAGTTCCCAAAATCAATCTAGTTAATTCCTTAATACAACTTAATTAATTGAAATTATTACTAATTAATTACATCGAGAAGAGTGGTTAGTGAGTTTTTAAGTGCACACGTTGAGATAATTCTTCTACCATTCTCTCCGACCAATGAGTATTGTCATGCAACAACAAATTTAAAGTAGCCTACCTTAACTTTCTCTACTCTTTTTTCCCCGAAAAATGATGCATATATGTAGGTTTTTGTGGGGAAAATTATCTTAATTTTATCTTATAGTAACGTGATTTTTGGAACTCGTTGTATCTAAGAATTGTTTGGATTGTTGTAAGTTGTAATGGATTCACTTATTATTACCAAATACAAGAGATTGGGTTACCAACTTGCCTCATTATATAGTTTATATTACCCAAAGATTATGTTATGTTTATGAAGTTATCTTTTCAAATCTAAGCCGGAAATTCTTTGGTGAGTCGGGTGTTGCCTACACCCGGCTCTAAAACCATGATAAAATATATAATTATATATATTTATATATATAAAACCAAAGAATTTCCCATCAAAGCAACTTTACTTGCTTAGGTGGTGGCAAAGACACACATAAATTGCATGTTGATGATTCCCGAATTTCAAGATTCGCTCTACATGTATAGATTAATAGTTGGGATCAAGATTCTTCTATAAGAGTATTTGACCGTTTGTAATTATCTGACTATTAAGAAATGATCCTCCTAAATTTATGATCTTGTGGGAATGTGGAATTTCATTTTACGTTTCTTGTTAACCGTCTTACATGAATTAAATTCTATACTATTAAATATCTGACAGTGCTTCGGTGCAACTTTTTACATCATCAGATATTTATTTGACGTGAGTTTGATGAAGCACTCATTAATTACTTAACAACGAATATGATAATAATGTATTAAAGTCAGACTAACCACATATCACTTAACAAGTTAACAAGATAATAAAACAGGCTCTACGTATCATACATCAAAAGTTTCATGCTCTAAATATCCTTCATCATCGTTGGAGTTAAAACATACAAAAGTGGTATTGATCACCTCATATTAATTAGATATACCATCAAATCTCAATAATTTCATTCTTATATATATAGAGATCCCACATAATGAAACCGAATTTTCCTCATTCTTGGGGGTTGTAATATCTTGAATATTACAAATTAAACCCAATCACTTACCACTATTCCGTGCAACTTTACACATTACAAAACCTAAAAGCTCTACAACTTAAACATCGTACACTACGTGTGATGTTCTTGAATTATTTAACAATTTTGTTCAAAGACTTAGGCATGTTAATGCGTGACAGAATTAAAATAACTAAAGCCTCACACTCATTAGTCATTATTGCATAGAATTTTTCCCCTATATATAAAAAAAGCATGGACCACAAAATTATCTTGGGGTACGAAATCGAGATGTATACGTACATATATACATACATAGATACTATGTATGTACGTAAATACGTAGGCTGTTACGACAAACATCCTTATATGGCAAACATTGTACACCCTTTATTTGGACAAGCATTATGAATGTTACATTAACTCACTGAGCTAACTCGTGCACAGTTGTGTAAAAAAGAATCAATTTACATCCAACGGCTATCGTCTTGCCATTATGCATCAACGGTTAAGGTTTTACAACATTTTGTAGGAATTAATAAATAGTTAATATTATAGTTGCGACTCATGTAGTTATTGTAGTTCCTTGTATGAGTCGGATCCCCATAGTGATAAATGCAATATTTTCCCTAATAAAAGTCGATGATTTAAGTACATTATTCTTGAAATTAGGTGAATTTTCAAAAGATGTTCTTCATTATTAAATAGAGAGAATTGGGAATATTATTCTCTTGAATTATGAAAGTATTTATTAATTGAGATATTAAAAAAAAAAAAAAAAAAAAACTTGAACAAAGTGTTATTTATAATTTGTTGAGGTATTTTTCATGAGTAACTCATATTCAAATTCTATGGTGTTTTTCGTTATTTCTCAATTATGAGAATTTTTCTATAGTTGGATTACATTTTAAGGGGAATTACACATTTTTCAGGGGAATGACACATTTTTAATGGGAATGACACATTTTAAGGGGACATTCTAAGATGTAAAACTCTCGATAATTCTGTTTGCTCTATAATCCATCAATAATCCATTTAAGTGGATCGATTCGATGAATCGCTAAGATGTAAAACTCTCCCTATCAACGGTAGTTGCGTTCCTCTACAGAAAAATATGGCCATGAAAACCTCTTTTGGTCTAAAATATTCATCAGTGCTATATTTGGTAGTTTTATACGTCTAAACATAGAAATAATTGGTGTAAATCACGCAGATAAACCAGTATACATTACGCAGTTGAGTGTTCAGTATGTGAAGAGTAAAGGATGACCTGCAAAGATTAACCTAACAAGTAACAAAAACACACAATTCAAACAATATCTAATACATGAAACTTATGTTCCTTCCTTCTCCCATGAACTTCACAGCATCAAAGTACCATAACTAGATCGAACTCCCACTCAGCAGCTCCACAAGCTCAATCTTTTTCATCTTTGAGAATCCTTTAATCCCACGAGATTTAGCAAGAGCTCGCAATTCAGTCACCTTCATTCCACTCAAATCACTAACCTCAACCGAATCATCTTCATCCTCTCCGTTTTCCGGCTCACTCTCATAAATTTCAGAACCTTCGTCATCTGACATCTCATCAAACATAATCCCTTCAGAAGAAACAGGCTCTGGATCCAGATCAGATTCAACAGTATAAACGGGCTCGAATTTGATCTCGGGTACCGGAGATTTTTTGCGAAAGCTTGATTTTGGGCGGGTAGGATTTGGTCTCGGGCTTTCAAACACCTCATGCTTCACCGTACTACTAGTGGAGCTCTCGTCAGAAAACGGGCCGGCCTTTTCGGGCTGATCCAGAACAAAATCAAAGGTGTTTATGTTGTCGCTCTTTTTCTTCCCTTGCTGAACAGAGTGCTTCCTCAAAAGTTTGAGAAGAGAATCAACAGTCTCGCGTTCTTCCTTGTTTGATTGAGAATTATCAACTTTTTTAACTTCTTCCTTCATACTTGCTCTTTCCCGAAGTTGAGCCTGCACCTTCCGGAATAACTCGACAATCTCCTTTTCCCTACGGCCCGGAGTTGCAGTTGTCTGAAATTTTGGGTTTCCCATAGAAAGTAAGGATCCATTTTTTGAAGCCAAAGATTCGGATTCTTCAAGGTCTTCAAAACCATCTAGTACTTCGTGTTGTCTGTTTCTTTCGAAGCGGGACGATCCATGCTTGTTTTGCCTAGAGGAATCTGAGTTTCTTCTGTAATAGCTGGAACTTGCATTGCATATGGAAGATGTGTGCTTGGAGCCACTTCTTAAAGATGAAAACTTTACATCAGAAATCAGTTTGTACTCAACACGATGGGAATTAGGTGATATGCCGGCTGCCCCATATCCTGCAACCAAATCAGGACACATTCAAAAACAAATTGTCAATTTCCAGTTATATAACGCTTGAAGCAGAAGACCAATGGCTCGCTCGGAAGCAAGTCGACATACTGCTTAAAAGAGATCGTATCATTACAACAAGTAATAGACAACATATTGAGGAAAATTTAAAGCAAATATGGGCAATTCGCAATCAAATTATAGCAACTTATTCAAACTTATCGATGCTAGATGTCCAATTACTTGACAGAGACAATAGGTTCTTCCAATTACTAAAAGACCACTAAAATAACTTCATCATCAAGAGTAAGAGCAAACTTATACGCTGAACATCTGAAGCCTAGTTTCAATAAAAAGAATAAACTCGAGAAATAAGGAAAACCAAGGCAGCTGCTGCCCAGAAAGAATTCTTATTCAAGAAAACATTTCATCAAACAAGTGGTGGGCATAACAGAGAAACGAACCCCACAAGCCAAACCTTTCAGAAAACGCCGAACTGATTAACGAACAAAGTTAGCTTATCAGGGGCAACCAAAACATAAAACCCACAACAATACATGGAAGCAAATGCCCCAGCTCTGCGCCAAAATGCGGGGGAGTTCTTTACACAGACACACATAAATACATACACAAAAAGTAGACAGAAAACCATTACCTGGAATGCTGCTGGAGACGAAATGCGTCGACCGCGACATGCTTGAGAGCTGCATAATGTTACTCCAACGGTGGTTCCCCGTTACACGCGGCGGTGGACCAAAAGAAGTTTGCGTATACGTCGGCGATAAGCTGTTATTTGAGTGTACTTTTACTGTTGTGCTTATTTGGGCCGAGAGATAAAGAGGATTTTTGGGCCTATAGATATATGAAGGCAATCTGTCAATGGATCGGATTTTAATCCGAATCCGATCCGAATTTTAGCATATTCGTCTGATAAAAATGTTCGATAATCATATCCGATTATAATATTCGAAATCCGAAATAAATGGATAGAATATGAAATTAAGGAGTTCGATCCGTTAAGAATCCGAATCCGATAATATATATAATATTTAATTAAATAAATTATTTACTAGTACATAATACTAAGTAAAATAATTAAAATTATAATTTTTACATATTTATCACTTTAAATAATAACAAATTTTGAATTCTTTACCCTAAAATTATATATTTTTCTTTATTAATAAGTTTAAATTAACCTATCTTAAGTAAATATTAACAAAATCATCAAATAATCTATTAAATAACAATTGTTTACTAAATATTATCTAATTACATTAATTTTTTTATATTAAATTTATTATTTAAAAAAATAAATTTTATTATTTATCGGGTCGGATTCAAAATAAATGAATTCGAATCCTATAGGATCCTGATATCGGATTGTTTTATCGGATTCAGATCCGGAATCTCCTGATCCGGTCTGAATCCGACCCGTTGGCAGCTCTAAAGACATATAGCTAGTTTGTTGGGCATGTTTGTGGTTTGAGTATTGTTATCAATCTACCAGATCTCTTTGGATTGGCGAAAAGTTACATCACAAACCAAACTTCATACTTTTGCACTCGTTAAATATCTTATTCTTTTCGTACAGATCATGCCTTTTTATCCAACGGTGTTTGTTTTCAGTTTCTTGGCATCAGACTTTGATGGATGTTTTTGATAAATCACTTGTGGTTGATAGATAATCTTTCTTTTTGCTTGTGTTACTTCTAGGTCAACACCAATCTCTAGGTCTTCAGATGTTTATCGAAACCTAAGGCGCACTGCACCGTTTTCCGGGACTGTGCAGAAGGGTTAGGCTCAAAGGTATCCTTTAGCACTCTTAACTTAGCAACAAATAGGCGTGTACAAAAAAATCAAAAACCGAAAAACCAAACCGAACCAATCGAAAACCGAACCGAATCAAACCGACTGAACATAATTCGGTTCGGTTTTCGGTTTTTTCGGTTCGGTTGCCCGGTTAAACCAAACCGAAAACCGTTTATTATTTAATTATTTTTTTATTTATTAAATTATATTAATATATCCTTACTTTTTGGGCTGAGATTTGAGAATATCTCTCATCTCTCCTCAAATCTAAAAAATCTCTCCTCCAAATGACCAAACCTTAAAAAGGATTTCTTCATTTTTGAAAAACCATATCTCCCCAAACCAAGATATGAAAAGCAATTTCTTAATATTTGAAAAGTCATCTCTCCCCAAGCGAAGATTTTTTCAGATAGGTAAACGACATATCTCTCCCAAAGTTCAGATTACTTCACATCTGAAAATGTCGTATATGTTGAAATTTCTTCAAATCTGGAAAACACCATATCAATCACTTCTCCTTCCGTCTCTGGCTAGCCTCCCCCAGTTCCCCTCCCTTCTCCAGCGAGTAGATGCACAGCGACAACAGTACTTCATTCTCTTGAATCTCTTTTGGGTTTTATGGTTTGAGGTTGTGATGATTGCATTAGATTAATTTTTTGAGCATATCCGTAACTTGGCTTGGCGATATCAGGATTTCTATTAGATGGTTTACAATTTCATCTAACTAAGGAACCTGATTTCTGCAGCCATGGCCAAAAAAACCATCTGAGATCTGAGCCTCACATATAATTTATTATTATTATTTTTTTAAATTTTGGATTTTAAATTGGTTTTCGGCCGAAAACCGAAACCAAAACGAATTTTTTCAGTTAAAACTGAACCAAACTATAAGAGGTTCGGTTCGATTTCGGTTTGATTTTTTGGAACCGATTTTTTCAGTTAACCGAACCGAAAGTTCGGTTTCGGCCCAAGCCGGCTGAATGAACACCCCCAGTAACAAGGGCGACTCCACCCTTTGATGAGTGGGGTCACTTGACCCCACTAAAAAAATAATAGTTATATATATGTATATATTTTATGTATATTTTATTTTATAATTTTAAGATTATATTTTTCGACCCCACATAAATAAAATTATATTGACTCTTTAAATTTGAAAATAGTGTGCAAAAGAAAAAAAAATCAATGGCTAAAAAATAAAAGGGATAAATATTTTAAATATCATGTACTATCGCGATTTTTGGACTTTGCATCCCGAACTATAAAAAGTCTACGTTTGCATCCTCAATTATTGTTTTGTAACAAATTGTAACCTGGTTGCACTCATCATATGACACGTGGAATAAATTTGGGGTACGTGTCACACATCCATTGGAATTAGGTTGCAATTTGTTACAAAAGAATAGTTGAGAATGCAAACGTAAACCTTTTATAGTTCGGGATGCAAAGTCCAAAAATCACGATAGTACAGAATGTTCAAAATATTTATCCCAAAATAAAATAATAACCTATTTAATGATGTCTAAATATTAGTTACATATATTTCGAATAATTATTTAGTACAATTAGTAATGATAACATTATGGTACTGTTGCAAAATATGAAAAAATCGTAGATGACAAATCTAAAAAATATTTTAAATAAAGTATTTTATTTTTTAAAGAGTTAATTATATTTTTTCAAGAGTTAATCATATTTTTTCATTCAAAGTATCATCTTTTTTGTATTTCGTACCCCAACTTTTTAGTAATACCTATTGCCACCTAAATTATAATAAATATTGCAGTTTAGTATCTGAATTTTATTGTGGCCATTTTATTGTTTACTTAAAACTAAAGGTAATTTAACAACATTTTTTTGAGAGGTAATTTAACAACATTTTATTAAAAAAAATAGGTCTTATGGAAATAACATTTGTACGATCCAAACTGATTCAAATTAAGAACAATCCCTATGATTAAAAGATCTATTTTTAAGAGTGAAAAGGTGTTGTTAGCTTACCTTTTTGTCTTAAAAAAAAAAACATTAAAATTGCTAGAAAAAGACTTCAGATACTAAACTACAATACTAACCATACTTTAGGCGACAACCAGTAACATTAAAAAATTAAAGTAACAAAGTGCAAAAAAGATGACACTTTGGATGAAAAAATGTAATTAACCATTTAAATTTTATATATATTTGGAATTAACGTTTTTTGACCCCACTGTTTGACGATCCTGAAGTCGCCCCTGCGTAGTAATATATGGCTTTTGGCTGCGTTTTATCCATTTTATTTATATATGTTTGCAGTACAAATGTGTTTTTGGTTGCGTTTTAAGTGTTTTTAGTGAATTAGTAACTTAGTTTGTCATATCAGAGTGTGCTTTTTCTTCCTTTTCTGAATATTGATATCATTCAACTATAATTACGTGTGTGATGATAAAATAGAAGAGGGTAACTGTAAGGTGGAAAAGGTCAGAAGGGAGGTGCATGTAATTACATATAGTTTCAGGGGAGGTTGTTATAATTATTACATACAACTTAAGTGATCAGATATTGGCAAATAATTTGTAAGTTTTGGCATCAAGACTTATTTGTCTTACTACTGCTATAACTCCTAGTACCGAGAAAACTCACTATTAATTATTGCAGGCCTACTGCTGGTGATGTCCGAGGACTCACTTTAAGGGATTTGCTAGAGATGTTTAAGCCAATGTTGAGCTGCTTCTTAATAGTAGAATCGGGATTTATGGGGTTGTTATTGACGAGTCCCTCAGAATCGATATGTCGACACAATAAGGCTGGCCTATATGTGCAACGGTTGCTGGGTTGGCATTTACAGGGCTAATGTTCTGTTCAATGCTCTGCGTGATGAAACTTATCCGAAATCATCCTAGGGATGACGGCACGACCACATACATCCTCCGATGCCTAGTGTCCGGCCTTATTTTTGCTACCTCTATGGTTATCATAAATTGGGTTTTGGCCGTGATCATTTATAATGAGGAAAAGGGTTCTTGATACTTCTTTGTTAGAGTATCGATAAATACTCTTTTAACGTGCAAATGTGTGTACGTACTCTTTTAAATGTGTATACTGACACCGTTGAGGGGTGGACTGGTACTTCGAACAATTTTTAGTACTTGATAAAACAAAGTACCATTGCACAAGAAACAAAGATAAAATGGAATATATATTAAAAATAAAATGCACAAGCAATTTATACAGGTTCGGTACCGAGAATGTAATGTACTTACATCTTGTCCCCAAGTTGTTAGCTTGGGAGTTATCAAAGAGATTTTCATTAAGCACTTGGAAGTCACAAACAAAACTTTGTCATCCATTACAACACAATACACGGTAGGATAGATAAGCTACATTAACTTGTCTACCTTACAACTCACACAAAAAAACAATCTCATTATAAAATCAGCACATGCTGAAGTACCAAAGGAAACCTTCCTCACCATAAACACAAATCCAGCAACACACTGGAAGTACCAAAGGACAACTGCCTCATTACCACAAACACCAATAACTGGAACGTCTGGTACCAGTACCACGGTCAAGTCCATTGGAACACCCGGTAACAACTGTACCACGAGTCAAGCCCCACACGAACGCCTGATACTAACACCACAGTCAAGTTCCACAAAACCAACACTCCTGGAACGCCTGATACCAACACCACGGTCAAGTTCCCGAGAAGCGTACTTACAGAGAAAAACACCCAAAAGAGTGGACGCCTCGGTGTATTTTGCTCCTTGTAATTGCTTGAATATATAGCCAACACTTTAGTGTTTCCTTCTAATTTGGTAATAATCCGTTAGAGCCTTTAAGTCAATATTCTTCCATATAAGATATGCTTCAATTCTATTTTGGTAATGATCCTTTGGAGCTTTCTTCAAAAAATGATACGGCTCAATCTTTCCTTTGTACTGGAATTGATTCTCTCATGATTTGGTCAACATTTTTCCTTTTCTTTGACAACAAATTATTGTCATAGTTGACTCTTTCTGAAAATAACGTATCTACACACAAGGAAATCAAATCATGTAAATTAATCAGAGATAATTCAAATTATATTTTCATCAAAGGAAACTAAATCGTGCAAGATATGTAAACATATACCTATACATACATTTAGTAATTTTTAAATTGATAAATGTGTATTTTTTGCAATTGTCGAATTATTTTATTGGATTCATATTCGGACCGAATACGACTCGTTTTTAACCCTTGTGAGTAGTGATAATGTGCAGCATGAGGTGATGTTGGATTCATTCATCCTTCTCCCCTATTAATTAATGAGATGGATAGTCTAAATATAACCTACTTTCACGCCAAGGTGAAGGATTTAATACTAGCTTTCATGCATAAAAGTATGTAATTTACTAAGTTATCATACTTAATTCATTTATAACCCAATATTGATAGTTTTTTAAGGGCTTCATCGAAATAGATCTACTCAATTGACATATATGTCCAAATTGGATCAAATAGTTAAAATGCAAATTTGGCAGCACCCTCGAGTGAATAAATTAACAAGACATTAATCATTATACTAACTAATTGGATGTAAATAATAAAATAACTAAACTAGCTAGGCACGTAGCCACAGATAACATTAATTCTGCTCGTGTTCGTGCCCGTGCCTTATTCTTTTCGTGTTACACCATACACCCGCAAGCCCGTGATATTACTTCTTTTCATATCACGTCTCAGATTTGCGAGTCTCTTTGATATGAATTTAATCTCTAAACTTATCAAGTATAAAATTAAATTGAGCTTAAACTACTGTCTAAGAAATGATATTTAATACTTTTATTTCTTATATTTTTTGCGATGTGAGACTCGAGCATCATTATAACCCTTTTTTAGATTTACAGGGACATCAAATTTCGAATTTATCATGAGATAAGTATCTAATAAGATGACACGATAAATCAACATACTTTTAGAATTATCAATTCATCATGACCAAATGATCAAAAGTTAAAAAAGCTATACTAGTCGTAATAACAAGTGCTCTATAAATAATTTAAAGTTAAATATTTTGAGTGTTTGTATCGATGAGTATTTTTTATTAGGCTAAATAATTCTTATATATTAATTAACTTAAAAGTTTGATGGGAATTGGGATAAAACAATACTTTGATTATTGAACTTCATACTTAGTGTTGTATAGTTTTTTTGCTATCATTATTCACACATAATAACATTAATACCATACTAATACGACCCTTAGGCTTCGTTTACTTTACTAATATGAAAATCCATGGAAATAAATTAGCCTTTAAAAAAATCTAGACTATTTATCCATTAGTACATCTAGACTATTTATCCATTAGTACATTTTACTTTACTAGTTAAATGTTATCTTGATTGAACTGCTTTTTTACTTTACTTGGATAGTATTCAACGGTTAAAGGGGCAAATTACCAAGACACCCTCCACTTTTTCCCATTCAAATTTGGGAAAAATATTTGGCCGGAAATGAGAGAGACTAATTGGTAATTTGAAGGGTGATTTGAGGGATATTTTTGTACTTTTTCTTCATCCATCAATAATAGATTAATAATACCTCCAAATTTAAAAGATAAATAATCTATCCATTACAGAGACGGAGCCAGGATTTAAGATAAGGGGGGGCGAAAATTAAAATATACAAAATTAAGGGGGCGAAATTTTAATTTTGGGGGGGCGAAAATATAAAAATTTCAAAATATATATACAAACTTTAAAAAAAAAAAAAAATTAGGGGGGGCGGCCGCCCCCCCATGCCCCCCCCCTAGCTCCGCCCATGATCCATTACTTGTATTTAACCCGGACTCCATGTAATTGATGGAAAAGTTAAAGTACAAAGTAAACTCTTGGAAATGATGGTATATTAATCTCAACTATCCTTTAGTGGAGAAGTAAATGTAACCATATTTGTATTATTATAATTATGTATAAAATATTCAATTATTTAAGAATTAAGATACAAACTCATAAACCGGCTCACGAGCTCGTAACTACTTATTTTTCCAATCAAACTCGACTGCTGAGAAGCTTGAGTTCGGAAATTTGAACTTGAGCCGAGCATCACTCGAGTCATCTCGACTTACTCACACCTCTGATACAATGTCAGCACAATTTCGCCATTCATTCGTATCGAACTCCGTGTCTTATTTCCTATATTCGACTGTTGAATACGTGACACTTGTACACAAAAACGCATATAAATATAACAAAATTATTTTGAATCTTCAGCACTGGCAGAATAACTTACAAATGAAGCAGGCTAGAACCCCAGAAACATGTTATTTTCTTGGAAGATTTACAATGTGCTTATTGTTCATGATGAAGACCTGAGAAGGACTGCAGAGCTTACTTTTCCAAATCTATGACTTGTGATTTTTAGTCATCTCCTCGACGTCGAGTTCCATAGCAAGAACAGGCGAATCCTTAGTTGCACTAAAATGGCTGAAGATGAAAGCATTAGTATTAATCAACACAAACGAGAGATTGCATTACAGTAATTTACTTAGAATTCGTAGGCTGAAGAATGGCGAACCTGTTATTTACAGGGCCGTGGTCCACTGCATTTCTTAGGCAATATATGACTCGACCTACTATGCCCGTCATAGTAACCGGACCAAACGTTCGACTATCATAGGATTCCTGTGCAAACATCACCGCAGTCAAATAGAAACGAAAAGAATTAACTTTTAACCGTTATTTCAAATGAGAAAGTGATTAAATGGATTAGTATATAACATATACACGCGCACGCATTCACATACCGGTCTTCGGGGACAAACCAATGGGGGCTGGTGAGGGGTAGTTGCCCCCACACCACTCCACCCCTCAATCAGATAAGGAGTTTTTTTCATTTAATATATGTTTTTAGCAGTATTTACATCTACACCCCCTGAGATTGGGTAAATAGAATCGGTACCCCAGTACATCAAAACACTACGAACCACTAAATTTTGGTTTTACTTTGTAAAGAATCAATCACCACCCACCGCACCGCCAACCAAAATCTTGTTTTCATAGATGAATCAATTGCAGCTAAAAAATCACTGAGAATAAGCAACATATACCTTGGGTTTTAATTCATCATTGTCAGCTACAACCCAGCATTGATCCTTTTCAAGCACAAAGGGTTCCTCCTTTTCATCAGTAGAAGCCATCTCATATCCTTCGATAGCAGCCAATCTCCGAACAAGATACTTGTCTGAGTTCTTCGGGTCTTTTAACACCACCAGATCTCCAACACAAACACTCCTGCCACAAGAAACGCAAAATAAAACAAATGCAAATATATATGCTAATCTGATGTCAAATAGTTTAATTTCTTTTCATCTAAAACCATACTTTGGATCGGCAGCTGGAATTTTCCGAACAAGAAGAGTTCCACCTTGAGTCCCAGTTGTGGGAGCCATCTCTTCTCCTTTGTTGCAATGCAAGAAAGTCAGCTTTCCGGCCAAAATATTTTTCGCTATGGCATCGAATATCGACGCATCTTTGATTTGGCCCTGTGCCCAAGCCTGCACTCATATCAAAAGATTTCTCTCAGTTCTTGACAAAGGAATGCAAGAGATAACCACTTACAAGTCAACACATTAGTATAACAAGGCATTCATTTCATGTTTCCTATCAATTTTACGGCCTTTTTCTATCCTAATTTCTGCAGTGAGTGACTGCATCATCAATATTCCAATATCAAAAACAAAAGAAAACATTTACCTCAATTATTATCAAATTTCACCCAAACAAACCAGAATTACAGTCTTCCCCGTAAGAAGACACAGGATCAATGGAAAGATTCAATCTTTATATAATTCGAAACAGACCCACCGATCATTTAACACATATATCCCGATTACAAGCCCAACTCGTTAAAATTTAACAAGCTCCAATCTTCAAGGGGAAAATAAAAATAAAAAAATTAACGCAACACTCACAAAATCTGGAACAATAAAAGCAAGAAAATAAAAAAAGCTTCGCATAATCAAGATATGGCTATGAAAATGAAGATTCGTGATCAGAATAGAGGATTACCTTATGGGTTAGAGAGAGGGAGTACTCGAATTTGCTGGCAACGTAGCGGAGCCAGGTTGCAGCAGAAACCATTTCCAAGGTTTGCTTCGTTGTTTCTTGCTGAGCCTTGCAAATACTCTTAAACCCTCGAAATGTGTACTCGTAGTGTTATTAAACTAACATTTATTTTCTCTATATTTGGTATAATTAATTATTACTTATTAGGATAAATTACATAGATTCATATGTAGTATCATAAAATTATATTATACTTTCAACGCTTTTAAATAAATAATTTAATAAAATATTACAAATGCCTTCTTATATTATATTATATTTAAATATTTTTGCAATAAATTTATATATAGATTATTGAAAATTATTAAACTTTACTATATACAAACATCAACCGTGTTGAACGTTCTCAAACTAACTTTTACGAAACTATTAATTCGATTGAAATTTATGATTTTGTATTAAATAATTAAGACTGTCGAATCTTATCAAAAGTAGTACAATATTGTAGTCACATGTTATATAATGAAAACTTTAAGATATATAGTTTTGATCCCAATCGATGTCTCGATTCGATCGAACTCAGTCAATTACAATTCCCTTGTAAGAAAGTGTTATATATGAGGGATTAGGTTGATTTGTTTGATTTAATTTCACCATTAGTTTGATAATATTAGATTATTTGTATTTGAATCTCTTAATCATGGACCTGCATCAAACTCGCAACTATTCATTCATTGACTTTTATTATAAATCACAGAGAGAAAATGTTAATAAGATGAGATTACAATTTACTAAATATAAAATTAATTTAACATATTTAACACAATATTAATTGCAACTTCATTAAATTTTTTTCCACAAATTCAAGTATCAAAGACATGATTGTTTATTAGTAAAAAAAATTAATACTATATAATTAACACTTATCGTGTATTACATTTGCTATTTAATTGGTCTGTCTGAATTATGTTCCACCGTTCGAGCTAGAATTTTGTAAATATTTTAAACCTTAGGAGGGTTATTGTAATTTACTCACATTCTTGGCATAATGTAAAATTAGAGGAAATTAGAAGTACTTAATGTAAAAGTTTTTATTAATATATGATCTTTTTACACTAAAGTCGCATTTCTGGGATGAGTAAACCTTCTAACGCTATTGCCGCAAGGTAACCGTAGACGCAACCGTATATCACTGTACATTACTCTTACTTTCTGTCAACGTAGTACGCTCCAATTTTCCCCCATTTTCGCGCTTCCCGCATTTACAGAGTTCAGATATGGAAATTCCCACTTTCTCACCCTATATTTTCCCTCTCAAAATTCTCGTATCGCCATTGACGTATACCTTCAACTGCTAAATCTCTGTAATTCATCGTTTCGGAACCCTAACTCTCACTCCCTGCAAAACCCCCAAATAATTCAAGTATTAGGGCTTTTGATTTTCACCGGAATTTGCAACAATGCCATCCCGGCCACAAACGGGGAAAATCCTCCGGCTGGAGCTGGAGAACTTCAAATCCTACAAAGGGCACCAGATTATCGGTCCTTTCTACGATTTCACGGCGGTAATCGGGCCTAATGGCGCTGGGAAATCGAATCTAATGGACGCCATAAGCTTCGTCCTGGGTGTTCGTACCGGTCAGCTTCGTGGGGCTCAGTTGCGGGACCTTATTTATGCGTTTGACGACCGTGAGAAGGAGCAGAGGGGACGTCGGGCACACGTTATGCTTGTGTACCAGCTGCCTGATGGGTCGGAGATTGAGTTCACTCGGTCAATTACAAGTGCTGGTGGTAGTGAGTACAGAATTGGGGACCGCGTTGTGAATTGGGATGAGTATAATGCTAGGTTGAAGTCGCTCGGTATTCTTGTTAAAGCTCGAAATTTCCTTGTTTTCCAGGTATATTTATGTTTATTGTTTGGTTCAGTTTGGGGACTTTGCTTACTGTTTATACTTTATAGTAAGTGCGAATAGCAATTTGGTGCGGAAAAAGTTTGAATATATTAAGTTGTAAAGTTGGAAATAAGTGGTATACTTGAAGAACGGAGACGTGGAAAGCTTCCTTTATTTTTGCTCAAGACTGAACGTTAATGATAAAAGACATGTAGCTACTGCAGCAAAAAATCAAGAGAGGTGTACTATCATGAGTGAGCTTAAGAAAGTGCAGTAGAGTTGGAACTTGTACCCTTTTCGTGGTATAACTTAGAAATTATGTTTGCTGAACATAATAATGAGCATATGCTGCATTCTTGTTCAATCACTTGAGGATAAATTTTATTTAACGATTGTGCTCTTTTATATTGAGTTTACATGTTATTTGTTTCTCTTTAATTGAATAATTCCTACCAATGTGTCAAGGGAGGGGACATAACAGTCATATTGGCACCATATGCTGGATTTTGTCTTAGTTGATTTATTTTTATGACTCAGGGAGATGTGGAGTCTATTGCTTCTAAAAATCCGAAGGAACTGACAGCTCTTATTGAACAAATCTCTGGCTCTGAAGAGTACAAGAGACAGTACGAAGAGCTGGAAGTACAAAAGGCGGAAGCTGATGAAAAGGCAGTGCTTGCTCATCAGAAAAAGAAAACGATTTCTGCGGAGAAGAAGCAGAAGAAGCTGCAGAAAGAGGAGGCTGAAAAGCATCTCAAATTGCAAGAGCAACTGGTTTGTATAATTCCTGCCTTTTTTATGTTGCCCCGCTTACTTCAAATTAGATACTTTAGTCCTCATTTTATTTGTGTTAGAGCCTTGTCAATAATTTGAATTTTAAGTTAATTGTCAATTACATACCTCAAGCTTTATTCTGGATCTTCAAATCTGAAGCCATCCTGTCTCTGAAGAATACTTTTCTCTTGCCCCGTTTAGTTTTAATTTTTTGGACCTTAAGGGCAATTATAGTCCTAAGTAGCTCCCTTTTCTCATTACTAACACTTCGTTTCATCTCCATAAATCCCATGCAGAAATCTGTGAAGCAGGAACATTTTCTTTGGCAACTGTTCAACATACAGAAAGATATTGAAAAAGCAAATGAGGACTTGGATGTTGAAGAGAATAGCCTAAAGGATATTGTGAGTGAACTGGAGTACTTTGAATCTGAAGCAAGGAAAAAGAATAAAGAACAAGCTGGATATTTGAAAGAGATTCAACAATGTCAGAAGAAGATCGCAGAGAAACAGAATAGACTCGACAAAGTACATTTTCTTTCGTTGAGACACTATTTCTTGCATATTCTTTTCTTCCTGCTTATTCTTGATGCTCCTTTGCAATAGTTAGTAAATCATCATTTCATTTTTTTTCTCAATGAACAAGAAAGTGTATATAATCAAGAAACTTTTGAAGTTCATTGATGACAATAACATAGGATGATGTTGGTTATAACTCTTGCTTGTAATGAAATCTGATCCATGTTTAGTCCAGCATTGGGAATAAATTGAATCTAAAAATGCTTCTAGGTGGAAAGCTACCGAACAAGAATGCCAAAGTGGCTTAGACTATTTCCTAGTGAATCCATGCAAGAGTTTCCTTAGCAGTAACTCATTGTTTGCTACTGTAGCAAGTTTGTTAAAAAATCCTCAAAATGAGCAAGGTTACCAAGCCCCTAGTGATTTTGCTTCTTGTTCTAGTTTTAATTCCATCGCGCTCTGCAAATAACTTGTGTCCCTGACCGAGGGCATTACAAACTTATAATATTCATTTTCTTTTAAATGCTGTAGCAATCCGAGCTTGTAAAATTAAAGGAGGAGATAACTCGTTTAACTTCAAAAATAAAAACTACGAATAAGGAGCTGAGTAAGAGAAAAGAAGAGAAAAGGAGGCATGCGGAGGAGGTTGAGAGACTTGAGAATGACTTAAGGGATGTGACTAAGCAACTTGAAGATTTGCGAGAGAAAGGCGATGATCCTGGCGGAAAGCTTCAGTTAGTTGACAGTGAATTAGAGACATATCACCAGATGTGAGTCTCTATAGTTCTCTTTTACTAAAATTTCAAAAAATCATCTCTAGAGAAAGCTTAGGTACTGATCAGGATATTCTTTGCAGTAAAGAGGAGGCTGGGATGAAAACTGCAAAGTTGAAGGATGAGAAGGAGGTTTTAGACAGGCAACAAAACACTGATATTGAAGCACAGAAGAATTTGGAAGAAAATGTTCAGCAGTTGGAAAATCGAAAGCAGGAACTGGAAATGCAGGAGAAACAAATGCAAACTAGGCTCAAGAAAATTCTCGATGCTGTTGGGAAGCATAAGGAAGATCTTACAAGAGTGCGCAAGGAACAACGTGAGATGAAAGACAAGCTGGTAGAATCCAGGTTTGGCCCAATGCCAGTGCTCTTACTTGTCAGTTGATTCTAGAATGATTTCAGTTGAATAATTTACTCATTTGAACATGTGTCCATTTCAGGCGGAAACATGATATGTTGAAGGCAAAAATTAATGATTTAGATAATCAGCTACGGGAACTGAAGGCTGATAGACACGAAAATGAGAGGGATGCCAAGTTGTCTCAGGCAGTTGAAACCCTCAAACGCCTGTTTCCCGGAGTTCATGGTCGCATGACTGATCTCTGTAGGCCAACACAAAAGAAGTATAACCTTGCTGTCACTGTTGCTATGGGCAGATTCATGGATGCAGTCGTAGTTGAGGATGAACATACGGGAAAGGAATGCATCAAGGTAAATACATGCCATTTGTATCGAGATTATTCTTGTAGTGATGAGAAGTTTGAAATGGATTTTATGAATTGTCTCCGGTTGGTCCCTTTTCCCAGCTTGTGAACAAATGGCTTCTTATCATTACAAACAACAAGAGTCATCTGATACTCATACTGATGGGAATTGTTGACTGAATCTTGTTACAATAGGCAAACAGAAGCGTGGTAATGCTAGTCCAGTTGGTTTTACTGGTTCTTGAATTATCTGCACACTGAATTGATTTGGCTTTACTTGCACTTCTTAAATATTTTGATTATTTGGTCTGTTATCATTTTATAGTTCAGAAAGTTAGTGTTTGTAACTAATCTGTTTGCTTGCCTACAGTATTTGAAAGAACAAAGGCTTCCCCCACAGACATTTATACCTCTTATGTCAGTTCGTGTGAAGCCAGTCACAGAGAAGTTGCGAGCCCTGGGTGGAACTGCTAAGCTGGTCTTTGATGTCATACAGTATCCTTAACTCGATTTTCTCATTCAACTAGTTGATGGATTACATGAATCAATTAGACATGATTCACCTTATTTTGATTTCTTATTACTTCTCCTCTGCAGCTTCCTTTAACCACAGTAACGTGACATTCTGCATGTATAATGTTTTATTGAACTTTTCCTGGTCTTTTCTCTATATCGGGAATATTGCTCTCAGCCATCCTTTTTGTGGCAGTTTGGATTGCTCAGATGTTACACTTATTGTCTCCTCAAACTAGTCTACTTGGATTTCTATGATTCTATTGTCTCAAAATGTTGGAAAAGATGTTAAATGTGAGAGACCTTCTTTTGTGTTAATCTCATCCCTTTAATCTTCTGCTGTAGTTGTGGATGCATCTGAGACATTGTAAACGACACAGACGTCACAGAAACCACATCTTTTCCTTTCTGTACTTATTAAATTAAGGATTAATTATAAGTTTTTGTTCTACTCTGGGTGTATGATGTATGATATATCTTTGTTCTTTATTAGGCAGTCTTGGAGAATTGGCTCTCAGTTCATGTCCACCTACTCATCCTTGAGTATTAGTGGTTGAAACTGTGGAGAAATGTTCTCTTTGTTGATGGGTCCTTTTCTGCAGTACTATTTACTTTTTTCTAAGTTTGTTTCCTTGACAGACATAGATTTGACCCTGTGTTGGAAAAAGCTATCTTATTTGCTGTTGGAAATACCTTAGTTTGTGATGATCTTAATGAAGCCAAGCGTCTGAGTTGGACTGGGGAAAGATTCAAAGGTATAATAGTTTCTGTATATGTATAGATGCTAAAATGACCGATGTCATTATTTTTCCTCCTATTTCTTGGTGACAGTTGTGACAACTGATGGGATTTTACTAACGAAATCTGGTACAATGACTGGCGGCACAAGCGGCGGAATGGAAGCACGTTCACATAAATGGGATGACAAGAAAATCGAGGGTCAGTGATGTTGAATTTTAAGTCATGATTTGTTCGGCGTGTCTGGTTAATTTGTTGCTTTACTCCTAAAAGCACTACCGTTTGTAGGTCTCAAGAGGAAAAAAGAAGATCAGGAGGCAGAATTAGAAAAACTTGGGTCAATAAGGGAGATGCAGCTTAAGGAGTCTGAAGCATCTGGGAAGATTAGTGGCCTTGAAAAGAAGATTCAATACACAGAAATTGAGAAGGTTTCCCCTCTCCCTCTCGTATAAGGTTCTCTGAGTGCTGAGTTACAGCGGTTTTAGTGGTTTATTATGACAGCATAACTGTTGACTGATGCATAAAATCCCCTTGGAAGTAAACAAATCCAGAAAGTGAATTAATATGTTGCAACCGGCTTGGAATTACATGCCATGTGTATTGTGCATCACGGGTGCCTAAAGCTTGATATACCACCCAAAATAGATACGGGAATGGCTTATGATGACTGGTTGGTTGTTGGTGTTCAGTGAAGTACTAGCCTGCACCTCTTCTGTTTATGCTATGTAGCTTTTTTCATCTATGTCCTTAACTCTTTGAGTAGTTTTAATATTTTCAAGAGGATTGCTTTCTCGAGACTCATTGCTCAGACCAGTTCATATGTTTTCTAAGCAATTGAAAGAAAAATTGATACTTGGTCTTGTTCTGGGATCATCGTAGTTAATTGCAAGTTTTATGTATACAATTAAACTCATCTGTTTGTTTTGTTATCTTTACTGAATATGGTTATTAAAGTTAGTCATTTGAACTCTGAATTTTAGGATACCGCTTAAAAATGACTCATCTTGTTTCCCATTTTGTGGCTTTGGGTTGTTTCTTAGGCTGCATCATATGATACCTTTACTTAAAGACAATTTTTTGCAGAAAAGTATTGAAGACAAGCTGAATAACTTGAAGGTGGAGAAGCGGAATATTGAAGATGAAATTGGCCGTGTCAAGCCTGAACTTCAAAAGGTGCTTTTTGGTACTCGCTATTATTATTATTTCGTATTCATAAACTAATTATTTTATCTATTTTTGCAGTTGGAAAATGCTATCACCACAAGGGCATCAAAGATCCAGTCATTAGAGAAGAGAATCAATGATATTGTTGACAGAATCTACAAGAAATTCAGTGAGTCAGTTGGTGTTAAAAACATTCGTGAATATGAAGAAAACCATCTCAAAGCTATCGAGCAGACAGCTGCAGAAAGATTCAACTTGCATAACCAGCAATCAAAGCTCAAATACCAGTATGTCCTCGGAAACTTTGTTTTTTGCTTTTCATATGTGGATTTCAATGAGGTGGTTGGTTTTTGATAGTTGGGCATCCATTACCTTTTCATGCATACACTTTCATTATGTCTGTTTTATGTCAAGAGATTTGCATCTGTCACAGCATTTATCTTCTTTCTTCTTTCTTTCCTTCCACTCCCACTAGACCATGGGAGTGATTGCACAGGAACCTAGGGCTCGCTTGTGTCGAACTAATTTATAACCTTTGAGCAATTAACTGGATTAATATTCAAATGGTGCAGTTCTTGTTCCCCTGCAAAGACTGAAATCCGAAAACTCATGGATTGTAAAGAGCGATGAGAAAACATACCTGAAATCTCTTCCATGTTATTTATCTTGGAAACCAGTGTTTTCCCTAATCAGGGTTGTATTATGGGTAGAGTAACTTGGTTCCGTGTTGTATAGACAGATCCACTCATTTGCCATATGTATGACCTCAAAGTAGAAGAGTAGAACGAATAAGGTTTACCACATGGTATTGCATGATTGGCTGCATTTCCGTAAGAAACTGACGGTTTAGTGGTTACTATAAGGTAGCCCTGTCCACTTATCTTAAGATGCATTTCCTGTGGTTAGGTTGGAGTATGAAAGAAAACGAGATGTGGGTTCACGTATTGCCAAACTGGAAACAACAATTGGTAACTTAAAAAATGCTTTGAAAGATGTTGAGAAAAGGCAGATTGAATTGAAGTCAGCAACGGAGACAGCAAATGTGGAGATTGAGGAATTAAAAGAAAAAGTGCAAGGTATTTAATTTATTTCTTTTCTTCTATGATCGCTTGCCCCCCGCCACCCAAATTGTTGAAACCTGGAACTTGGACAATGTAAGCATTTAAGTTGAATGGACATGATATGATCTCAAATAGCAAGGCCAAACTATAAAATCACTCACTCTAACTATCATTAAAGTTTGGTCTTACTAAAGGTGGAGCATTTGATTTATATACTGAGGTGTATATGATCCGGTAGATGCATTCTCCATTTTAGTGGCTTTTGAGGAATTAGATTACGTATCTTAATTTGTTTTTATTAGAGTGGAAGTCAAAAGCAGAGGCATGCGACGAGGAAATCCAGGCATGGAAGAAAAAGATCTCGGCTGCTACATCAAATATTACAAAGCACAATCGTCAAATTAAGTCTAAGGTTTGTCTTAAAGGCTGACTTCATGTGGAAAACAATGTTTCTGAACTGTCATATATTATATTAGTGCACCATCTTCCTCTAAAAGCTTCTCTATTAAAAAGTTGAATTGAAGAAGCTAATGATTTAAGCTTGCATTCTTTCTTGGAATTTACAGGAAGGTCTAATAGAGCAATTGACCTTGAGGAAGCAAGAGATAGTGGAGAAGTGTGAACTAGAACAAATAGAGCTTCCAACAATTGCTGACCCCATGGATACTGGGTCGTCAACCCCAGGGCCGGTTTTTGATTTTAGTACGCTAAGTAGATCGTTTCAACAGAAGTCAAAGTCAGCTGAAAGGGACAAAATTGAAGCAGAATTCCAGCAGAAAATCGCTGCATTAATAGCTGAAATTGGCAGAACTGCACCGAATTTAAAGGCACTGGACCAATATGAGGCTGTGTTGGAGAAGGAAAGAGCTGCATCCAGAGAATGGGAAGCGGCCAGAGATGAGCAGAACAAAATAACTTCTGATTACAACAAAGTTAGGCAGATGAGGTACTCTTCTTTTCGACAATGCACTTGTTGGACTGGATATGTTGTTATAACTCTATTTACTATTGTTTAATGAGGAAAGATCTTTTTCGAATTTAGACATCCCCTTTTTGCGTATCTAAGCAACCTTACCCATACCTGCTTTACTTCTGATTACTTTCTGATGAGGCTGTTTACTCCTAATGTTGAACTTAAGGACTTCCTGGCATCTAATATTTCCACGCACTGTTAAATATATTCAATGTACAACATTGTACAGTGTGCATGCAGGATTTTTCTGTGGTTCTGGTGAAACTCCAGAAGCTTGTTTTTGAAACGTATTATATTTTCCTTATATATTTCACGTAATTGGCATTGTTGTGTTTCCTTTGTACTGTTTCCTTAGGGAACATAGTGAATACGAATGAAACCTTTTGTTTCTTATACTTTTAGTTTTATAGACTACGATCTTTAAGTTCTTGTTCATATGCAGTTATATATATTATTCTTGTTTATTTTCTCTAGGTGAACTTCACTGACTTCTTCTAGTTGAATCCAGGCACGATATATTTATGGAAGCTTTTAACCACATCTCAAGTAACATTGACAAAATATACAATGCACTCACGAAGAGCAATACACATTCTGTGGGAGGGATTAGCAGTACCCATGCAGTTGGTGGAACGGCATACCTGAACTTGGAAAACCCTGATGAACCATACCTATATGGCATCAAATACAGTGCCATGCCACCAACGAAACGATATCGGGATATGGCACAGCTATCCGGTGGTGAGAAGACTGTAGCTGCACTTGCATTGCTCTTCGCCATCCACAGGTACGCACTAGATTACAGCAGTGTAGTTTCAGAGGAATGCCACTTCAGATGTGTTGAACTCGAGGATGAATAATTTTTTGATGTAGTTGAGTTTCTATTTTTTGTTGAATAATGCTTTCAATTTTCTCCTCATTGCTATAATTGAATGTGCCAAAGTTGTCATACTTAATGCACCTATATACTAAAAATTGATTTATGCCATTGAAATCGTTTCATATTTCCCATTTGTCTATTAGGTTATTGGTGCTCAAACGTATATACATAAAATGCTTCTTTCCTTCTCTGGAGCTGTCCTATATAGATTAAGTGGGTACTAGCCTAAGCTTGCTCCAGCATCTTATTCTGAAAATAAATTGTTGAAAGTGTGTGAATAAAATAGGATTTAATAGTTCATAAAATGTTTTTGTAGCTTTACTAAAAAAGTTGCCGATACTTTGGAGGAGTAAGCTCTCAAAACAGCTTATAAGCTCACCGAAATACTCTCTTAACAACCATATGATCTGCTTCTGGCCTTATTTACTCATCCTTTTATAAGAAAATTGCAGTTTTAGTATATCTACTTGTAAATCTCACCCCAACCTTGTCACCATGTGATTTGCAGTTTCAGGCCTTCACCCTTTTTTATATTGGACGAAGTGGACGCTGCTTTAGATAACTTGAACGTTGCTAAAGTCGCTAGCTTCATCCGATCAAAATCCTGTGGAGGAGCAAGATTCGATGGAGAAGTTGAATTCGGATCAGGTTTTCAGAGCATTGTGATTTCGCTCAAGGACAACTTCTACGACAAAGCCGAAGCCTTGGTTGGTGTTTATCGGGATTCTGACAGAGGGTAAGGAATCTGTCTCTTGTTCCAATTTTTATCCCCTTAATTTTACATGTTTTTCTATTAATGACGCTGATTCTGAAATCGATGTTCATCTTTCCAGCTGCTCAAGGACACTGACCTTCGACTTGACAAAATACCGCGAGTCGTGAGAGGAGTTCCAGACTGCTGTTGAGCCTAGAGCGTACATATGCATATAGTGCTACCTTGCAAATGTATGTATAAGAAAAAAAGAAGTAAGATTTGAGTATGCGGAAGAAGTAGAATGTACATGAGCAGGATATTGTTAGCTAACTTCCTGGTGTTAGAATATTTTCTTCTTGTTTGTTGAGTGTTAGTCACTAAAGTCGGTTTGTCCATGGAAACATGAACCAGAATCATGTATTTTATTCACATTTTGTTATTATGCCATTGAAACTTTTGTACAAGAACTATATCTATACTCTATTATTAAGCGCGAGATCCAATTGTGGTATCTTGGTGTCCTCTTTTCTTATTTTTAAATTTTTCTTATTTTTTCTTTGTTTATGTTTATCCGTTTTCTTCTCTCACGTTCTTTTTTCTTTTTTTTCTCTATTTGTTTATTTTATCACTTCAAAAATATACTTCTAACTTATCTTTTTTCTAATCTCATTTTAATTTTTTTTTCTTTTATATATAATTTTTATCTTTTTTTAAAGATAATGTTGTTTGGTATATTATCTTTTCATGCTATTTATTTATTATAATTTAATAAATCTATTAAAAATAATTATAAAATATATATTAATATAAAAATTATTTTTAATATATTTAAATAAAAATAAAATAATTTGCACACGCAACGAGTGTGCCACAATTACTAGTATTTATTATGCTAGCATGTATAAACACAAAGAAGTAAGAAAAAAAAAGTTAGTTATTTTCATATAAAATAAAGAGATAATTATGACTACTTCTAAGTTGTAATCCAATTACAAAAAATAAAAGGATAAATATATTTTTTCCACCAGAACTTTGCCCGTTTTAACATTTTACCATCTGAATTTATTTTCGTTGCAAATCACCATCCTATCTATATGATTTTTATCAAACCACCATCTCATTTATACGATTTTATCAAACCGCCATCTCATCTATACGATTTTTTCCAACTAATTTTAAGTGGTTTTCAGTGCTTAATTACTCCACATGTGATGTACATGCGTTTTTAATAAAAGTAAATTAGTCTTTCCATTATCTCAGTTATTGTCTAACAAATTAGGGTTTCATAATTGAGAAATTATGACTGAAAATTGCTCAAATAATCTTTAGTGCTTAATTACTCCACACGTGATGTTCACGTGTTTTTAATAAAAGTAAATTAGTCTTTCCATTATCTCAGTTATTGTCTAACAAATTAGAATTTTATAATTGGGAGATTAGGACTGAAAATTGCTTAAAATTAATTCTTTCAATACAGTTATTTAATCCATATGTATTTTTTTGAAACTATTTGATCTGTTATTCTACTCTTTTCATTCTTCCATCCTTCTTCCTCATTTTTTCCTCAGGACCGAGGCTTTAATAACTAAGAAATGATTTTGTTTATTTTCAATGTTTTATTCATCCATTATATTTGTGATTGATTAGAGAGAATAAAAACTTTTCAAACAAATATATATTTTTTCAACATATTATCTCAGAGTCAAAGTAAGATGAAAATCAAAAGATTAAAGAAGAATGAGAATATTGATGGTGCAGAAACTTGTGAAGGATTTAGACACCAATCACTTTAGAATTTGTATGTAGGAGGGAAGACCATCACAGGCGTGAGGGCCTCAGGATCTGGGTTTCCTTTTAAGCGTGGGTTCTTCCAGCTAGGATAACACCAAGAGTGCAAGCTACAAGGGTAGTGTTATTGTGGTGAATGAGAAGCTTGAGAAGATCAGTGGAAAATGCCCAGAATAATGTATGCGTTTTGTCTGCAGATGATGACTTAGGGAAGAATGCATGGATTTCCCCTTATTTATATGTTAGGGATGGGGGTAAATGGGTAACTTGACCATGTGGTCCGAAACCTGTGTTGCCCTAACACGTGGCAGCCTTTGAGGGGGTGAGAATGACATTTCTGAAAAGGAGACGGCGCGTCAGGTGCATAGTGCGCAGTACCTTTGTGTCAGAGGTTGTTGACGAGGGTCGCGTGAGAGGGAGAAGCCTAGGATCCCCTTTGCCGAGGTTCGGATCCAACGCTGCTGGGCATGGTCATGCACGAGCGTTGGTGACGCTCGAAGAGTGTAAGGATGGCCTCCCCATGATAGATGACCTTTGAGCGCCGAAATCCCGAGCATCATGAATGGGGTCCCCGTGCGGGTGCTTCCCTGAGAAGGGTAACCCTGAGGGCCGAGATGCGAGCGCCAAGCCTGTCGGCTCGGGCCCTTTACCTGAACAATTGTTTGAGGCACGAAGGCCGGTATTAGCTGGCGAATGAGTGGGCTGGGGAGGCCCGCGAGCCCATCAATGCGAGCGTCCTGGCCCTCAGTCAATGAAGCATTGACACGTGGACGGCTCTGATTCGCATGCGATTTTAGGTCTCATCATTTTGCCCCCCGAATTCTGTAGTATCGCCTCGAGCGTACTGTAGAATTCATAAAGAAAGGAGTCTTGAATTTTGAATATCCGAGGGTCAGGCCATTGCTAGAGAAGTGACCGCTTGCCTTCTGTAACGGACACAAACTGACACCGCATTAAATGCGGACATGACAGCATTTAATGCTGAGTGGGAACGTGGGCGCGTGGACTCCGGTAGTTGTGAGGCGGTTACCAAAAGTGGGGGGTTTTCTAGGCGGGAAATGATTGCCATTTGAAATCTTAACCCTAATTAATGCCAGCCTTTACCCCTATAAATAGGGATCTGCAAGGCTTTGGTACCCTTTTCACGCATTCTATCTTCTTCAGGCATATACTTAGCAAGAAAACTCTGCTACCTTCATCGGTTCCGACGAGTTTCTGTTCCTCAATCTTCTAGGTAAAGATCCCGCAAGCTTTTATTATTCTGATACTAACTTTTAGATTTAGGTTAAGTGAGTGAAATCCTTGAGTGAAGAGCCACTTTCTGCTACTGAATTTTCTCCAGAAATTCTTCCCCTTCTCGACTGAGTTTTCTAAGAAAACCCCATCTTCAAAAATCGTAAAGCAACCATGGCCGGACACCCCGTTGAAGACTACGTAAGAGAGATTGATGAGATGTCGGTGGGGAGTTCCTCCCCTCACGGCAATGTTCCCACAGCTGTCCCTCTGGCTAGGATGTCCCCGGGTGAAGGGGTTTCCATGGCGATCCCTATGGCCCAGGCTCCAGCCGCTGTCAGAGACGAAGAGGTTGATGCCGCTGTTCAAGGGATGAACGAGCGTGCGCCAGGGGGGGTTGATGATATTTTTGAAGAGATGAACAATGTGATGGAGATGCAGAGACAAGGGGAGAGAGTGTTCCCGGTTTTGAACAGTGCCACGCGACCTCAGGATCACAGGGTTACAGTGGCCATGGCGGCCCCCGAGGGCGAAGCAGGGCCATCCGGGCGTCAATTTGAAGCTGGGCCCTCAAGAAGGTGCCAAAGGAGAGGAAGGGAGCCTGCCACTCGTGTGAGGCAACATAATCGCCATCAAACAGATAGATCACCGGATGAGATCGCTAGCATCTTGACGCTCGATGATTTGGAGGAGTTGAGGGCGAATGCTTATTGGGATGAGACAGTATTTCCCATGCGACTTCCAGAGGAGGGGGAAAGAGCCAACCGACCGCCGCCCGGGATGATGACGGTTTACTGGGATGCGGTCCTTGCCTGGGGCTTGAGGTTCCCAATTCCGCCCGTCGTTGCCAACATCTACCATCACTTGAGGCTTTGCCCTTCACAAATTCTGCCGAACGGCATAGCCCTGATTAATACCTTCGTGATTATGATGGTTGCTCTAGGTCGCGAGCCCTCGATCATCAACTTTGATAGCTTGATACAGGTGGCCCGCTCAACACGCTCGTCACCTAAGGACGGATTTTACTATGCCCAGGCCAAGTCGGGCTTTAAGATGATAGATTCGCCATCCACTTCCTACGGCGAGCATTGGAAGGAGAAGTACTTTTTTGTGGGGGCTCCAGGGGGAATTTTTGGCGTTCACCGACAATGGATGATCCATGGCGAGGGTCCTTTGATTAGGGAAAGGATTAGTAACAAAGCCTTCGAGGATTGGCAAAGGGATTAGCCTTTGAGATGAGGGCTGAGAAAAAATGGATTAAGGCTGAAACCCTGATGAAGAACGAGGGTGTGCTGTTTCGTTATGGTTTGTCTTGCCCCCCAGACATGATACTCAACCCTCCAGCTGACATCATGGCCCTCGATGGTTAGATTCTAGGAACTAACAGCTCTAACCTTTAGAATAGTCCTCTAACTTACAGTGATTGTTGTATTCTTGTATATACGATCCAAGCAATCAATCTTCTGACGCTCGTTCCTCTTTACTTGCAGGCATCCAAATATTATCCCAAGGCATGAATGCTGAAGCCCTTTCCCGCATGTTGGGTGCCCAAGGACCCGTCGCCGACCCTCAGCCCCCGCAACAACAGCAAAACCGCCCCCCGAGGGGAAGGGGGATCAGGCGAGGTACCGGTCGGGGTCACGATGGCGCTCGCGGAGATGCAGGGAACGAGGCCCGTAGGGGCCCTACTGAAGATTTGACGGTTGATGGCGTCCGTGGGGCTACTCCTCCGCCGGGGGCCCCCGAGGGTCCAATTACACTGAGTTCGAGCGGGTCTCGAAACCGCTCGGGTGAGCACGTTCGCATACACGAGACCATCAGGGCCGACCGTCAGGGGAAGAGGAAAAGGATGCCGGACTCCCTTCCTATTTCCGGCAAAGGGAAAAAGGTGGTCGTAGGGCACAGAGGTGAGGGCAGTGATACTTCTTCATCAGAGGATGAAGATTTCTGGAAGATAGGTTGCAAGGGCGACTCTCGTTACAAGCGCCAACGGACTGAGGGTCCGGTGCTTCTGAAAAAGAGCTCCTACTCCGTGAACCTCGTTTCTGACATCGTCGAGAAACTCCAGTTTTCCGGCGACCATGACAAGCTGAACGAGCATGACGCCGCTCGTGTTGCTGACGATGCCTGTCATGCCCTTCTGACGGTAAGTCCTTAGTATTCTCTTGAAGGTTTTCAACTTCCACTGTTCCCATTCGAACGCTAATCTTTGTGTCTGACTTTCCAGGAGGTAATCCCTAGGTTAAAGAATCTGCAGGGGCGAGCGCAGGCCTACTCCGAGCATAAGGCCAAGTACAAGAAACTGTTGCGCATTTCTGATCCCGTCCAGTTGCAGGAGGATTACAACAACCTCCACGCCCAACTGTCCGCTGCCAACCGCGATAAGGACCAACTGAGGGATAACATGCGGAAGACGGATGAGGCCTACCTCACCCTTGACCAGCGTCATAGAGAGCTGAAGATGGAGCGGGACCAGTTGAGGGTGCAAAATAGGGAGCTGGGGGAGCAGCTGGCGGAGAGCACTCGCCAGAACGAGGCAGCCAACAAGGCCCTTGCTGACTTGCAAGACAAAGTACAGGGCTTGGAAGCGAGGGTGTCCTGGGACGCGGTGATGAAGTTCGTGCGTTCCAAAGCCTTTGTATTTGCGGCCAACATGCAATGCTTTGACAACGCTCGGCGTTTCTTCCACAAAGCCATTGGGCAAATGGTCAGACTAGGCTTGGCTCCGGATAGCGCTCGCACTGATGCACGGTTGCGCATGGACTTGGACGAAAACTGCGAGCCCATGGTCCCTGATGATCCTACTGAGAATCTGGCGGAGCCCGAGTACCAGGAGTTGGTGGAAACGCTCCAAAGGGAGTTTATAGCTGCCAACAGGGTAGATCCCGAGCCCCTCCTGATAGAAGACGAGGGCACCGTCATGGACACAGTGGATGTCGAGGAACCTGGCGAGGCCCAAACTTCTGACGCCAATGTGTTGGCCCCTGTTCCCCTTGCAACTGCTCCTCCCGAGCCTGACGCTCCGGCCCAGTGACGCTCCCGTGGCTACTAATCTCTTGCTCTTGTCAGTTTGAATTCCTCTTTCCATTTATGAACAATTTTACACCTGTACTTAATCCTTCAGTTATTTCCTGAATACTTTGGACCCCTTATGCCGCTTTCTGATATATTTGAACTTCTTTTTAAATGCTCGAATGTCTGAATGTTTTCTCATTTACTTTTAAATGATGAATGATGTTATTCCATTGCGCTCGTCGTTCTTCCCTGTATGAACTGGTCTTTTTGTATGAACGCTTGCGATGAGCGTTGTTTGTGCGCGAGGGCATTTTCTTTAAGAGTACCCCGGCATCCGCCATAACGCACCACCAGTGTAAAGTTTGGCGACGTCTAGAGATTTGAGGGGCCTAGATACGGGCGCGAGGGTGTTTTATGCGTATTCCCTGGCCGTATTCGCAATGAGGCTCGAATTTGAACTTAGGAAACCTCTGGAGATTTGCCTTAGTATTGGCCCCATAGTGTGCACCCTCGTCTTGAACTCTCCACTAGGTTGTAGATACCTTAGAAATCATCAGTAGGATTTGCTAAGTATGAGATCAAAGCGAGCGTAACCGTGGGGTTAGCGTTATTTCGAGGAGCACATGAAGGGATTGAGTTGAAATCCATTATTTTATGAGTGTGTTTTTACTCAATAAGTTGAGGGTCATTCGGGTTTTTGCGAGCACGAGCTGGAGTGGTTAGCACTCAGCTGGCTATAATTGAGCATTGCGCTCCCCGTTGTTCGACATGCTCATTTTTAGGACTTTATACACTTACAAATCGTTCAAACTGTTCCGGGGGGATGGTTATCAACACCTGGACAGTGTAGCTTTGAAACAATTGATGTATCGCGTAGGCCTGTTCGACGTGGAGGGTGCTCGACACGGAGTACGCTTCCCGTCGCTCGAATTACTAGATCAAATAAGAAAGCAAGCAAATAATAAAAACAAAGAATTAAATACTTACTGTTATATAGATGCATTTTTGGAAACAACTACAACACGCTTTCCGTCAAAGGAAAGCACTTCATGCCGCAGACGGGCCATTACAAAGAAATTGAAGTTTACACGTAGAACCTTCTAAGGTTACATGCATTCCATGGCCTAGGGAGACGCTCGCCTTGCAAAGTCTCTAACAAGTAGGTGTTATTTGCTCGTACTTGAATGACTTTGAAGGGGCCTTCCCAATTGGGGTCCAACTTACCTACGTGTTTGAAGACTTCAACTTTTTTGAGGACCAAGTCCCCTAGCTGGAAAGTCCTTTCCTTAACACGTTTATTGTACTGGCGAGCAACGGTTGCTTTGTATTTGTGAATACGTGCCCAAGCAGCATTCCTCTTCTCATCCAGCAAATCTAACTCGAGCGCCCGATTGGCCTCGTTGGCGGCAGGCTCGAAATAGGCAACGCGTGCGGATTCTTGAGCAATTTCCGCAGGTATCATGGCCTCGGAGCCGTACACGAGGGAATAAGGGGTTTCCCCCGTTGCCGCTCGCGGAGTAGTACGGTACGCCCACAAAGCTCCCTGAAGTTCTTCAGCCCATTCTCCCTTCTTACTCTCGAGCATCGTTTTCAGATGCTGGAGTATGGTTCGGTTGGTCACTTCAACTTGACCATTAGCTTGAGGATGACCCACGGAAGTGAATCGTTGTTCGATCCCTAGTTCATAGCACCAATCCCGTGTGTCAGCAGCGATAAACTGGGAACCGTTATCCGAGATGAGCACCCTCGGGATGCCGTATCTGCAGATGGTATTTTTCCAAATGAAATCCCTGACAACCTTGAACGTTATCTTAGCGACCGCTTCTGCCTCAGCCCACTTAGTGAAACAATCCACAGCAAGTATTACGAACTTCTTTTGCCCGACCGCCATTGGGAGAGGTCCCACGATATCGATGCCCCACTGATCAAAAGGCCATGAAACATCAATAGGAATCATTTGAGCTGCCGGCAACTGAGGAGTGTTGGAATGGAACTGGCACTTGGGATATTTCTTGGAATATCTAATGGCATCTTGCAATACCGAGGGCCAATAGAACCCACTCCTTAAGATTTTCTTTGCCAAGATTCGTCCGCCTGAGTGGTTCCCACAACTTCCACTGTGCACATGCTCTAAAACTTCTTTAGCCTGCGAGGGTCTCAAACATCTCAACGGTGGGCCCAGGAAGGATCGCTTGAATAATCGACCCTCGGTATCCAATGAGAAACGAGGGGCCTTACTCTTGATCTTCCGAGCCTCAACTTTGTCGCTCGGGCTGGTTCCATCCAGGAGGAATCTGACAATTTCGTCAAGCCAACAAGGCTCGGAGGGGTCAATCATGTGCACTTCTTTCGAAGGTTCGCCTTTACTTATCAGCGGTTCCTCTGTTCTCAGAAATGTAACAGCGCGTTCGCTGTGGCCGTCCAGGGCGGACGCAAATTTCGAAAGAGCGTCAGCATGTTCGTTTTCTGCCCTCGGGATTTGTAAAAGGTGGAATTCCTTGAACTTGGCTATCACCTCCTTAGCGCTCGCCAGATACTGCACCATAGTGGCTTCTCGAGCCTCATAAGTGTTGGGAATAGTGCCCTGAAAATTCAATTTATTGAATTAATAAAACTGAATTTGCAGCAAGTTATGAGTATTTCACATATTAACAATTAATGACGTGTGATGGTATTCTTATATGAAATGTGTTTCATAGGAAAAGACTTTGAATACCGAAATCACGTGTTATTAAAGTTCTAGTCGGTAAGATAAGAATATGTTCTTATCAAGACTATAACGTGGTTATATAAGATGATTAGTCTTTCGTCATAGGGAATGGTGATTCCAATTATAACACGTTGATGATTTTCAATAGGATTGGAAACATCGAACTGGACCACTGAGATTATTTATTTTATACTGCTATCTAAAATAAATAAAATCTCAGGAAGCATTGTACTCTTAATCCTGATAATATTTCGTCTTTAGGCATGTAGTGTTAGTCACTGTAACATACTCGAAGTGAGGTCTCGGTAACGGGTGGCCAAAATACTTTGTATGATTCGGTGACAGCATGAAATGTGCTAAAGAGTTATATTGATCGAGGAATCTGTGGCCTTGCTGGAAGGTAAAAGATATCCTTGAAATAGATTTGCAAAAGTTCGAATTAAGACTTTGGCCAAAGCACTTCGCGTGATAACGTCACCGAAGTTGTATGTTGAATGTGTTTCACATACAGAGAATTTGAACTTAGGGCGAATCAATAAATTTCAAATTAGAGATGAAAAATAAATGATAGTAGTTGCAATTTATTTTTCATGGATATCTACACGGAGGAGTAAAATGCGAAATTATTCTAGATCGAGAAATTCGTGAATAATTTAATTAATTTTAGAGTGCAACAATATTTTTTTAGTGGAATTAAATATTGTTAAACGGTAATTAATTATTGTCATGAGATGATAATATATTAATCCGTTTGGAGCTAAAATTAATTAGTCCTGCAGGTCCCCCTGCAAGCCCCAAATTGAAAACCCAAAGAGAAAATATTAAAAGGAGAAAGAGAAATGAATTTTTCAAAGTGTTTGAAAATAGCCAAGGGATTTATTTTAAGAAAATAAATCAAGTTCCAAAGAGTTGGAAATGCCCGGAATTTTATTTTGGAGAAAATAAAATTTTAATTCAAAAAAAAAAAAAAAAAAAAAGTGACGTGGCATTTTGCTGACGTGGCGCTGACGTGGCAACTGATGTGTCACGCCACGTCAGCGGGTTGGCCCCAACTGGCGCTGACGCAGCGCCGCGTGGCGCACCATGTGGATGGCTGAGATTGCGCCACGCCATCGCAAACGGACGGCCCAGATTCGATTTGGGCTGGGCCGGTCAACGGGTCGGATAGTCCGGTCAAACGGGTCGCATTTGGATAGGGTAGAGCCGGGTCCGGTCCGGGTCGGACCAGACCCGGACACGTGTCGTGATCTGGTGGCGTGACGTGTGTGAATCACGCGCCAACCACATGGCCACCTTGTGGCCGCGCGTGCGGGCGCGTGGCGACACGTGGCGGCGCGTGGTTGGTGGCGATGGATTCACGGCGGAGAGTTCTACACGATGGTGCAATTTGATTGGCCGGTTGGTACGCGGTTTGTACGCGGGACGTGTATAATGACCTTTTTGCCCTTCCATTTGTGTGTAAGATGACCAAAATGCCCTCCAATCTATCCCTATAAATAGGCTGATCCTTGGCTCATTTTATATGAAATTTTCGGCCAAAAAATTTTGGCTGATTGGAGAGACTTTCTCTCTCTCTCTCTAGTTTGTTTAATTAATCCTTTAATTAAGGATTAATTAATATATAATTAGGTGGTTATATAATTAATATATAATCCGCTTAATTATTAGAAAATTAGGGAATTTTCTAGTCTAGAAAAATGATTTGTTCTAGAAAATATTTTCTCGAGTATTTAGGGAAATACTCGCGGAGCCCACACTCCGAGGGTTGAGTCGGGGATATTGCGGGGAAGCTCTGTCGGTCTCACGAAAGAGCAAGGAGCTGGAAAAATGCCGTTAGATAGCCATGTTTGCAGTACGGTAATATTTTACAGTTATTTTATTTTAAGCATGATAAATTATGTGCTCTTAAGTGTTAATTGCATGTTAGATATTTATCTGCTTAAGTGATTTAAAATTTATTATCAATTGCATGTATATACTTGAGTAGATCCGGCTAAGTCTTCCGCGTTGTATTAAAATGTTTTAGAAATATTTTAATACTTCTATTATAGTAAAAAATTTTAAAATGTGGTCTCGGACCGCTACCGTTCTGGGCCCGCATCCCAACATGTGGTATCAGAGCCGTACTCTAGATATATACATGCATTGATATGATGCATGTGATGCATAATTTTAAATCTGATACTGTGCACGTAAATTCTGTCAAAGAAGACTGGTTTTTAAGTGGGACCGTTTGTGACCCCTCCAGTGTTTCTGGGAATTTACGTGGAATGGTAATTTTTTGGGAATCGATTTCAATAATCTTCCTGGTTAATTACCGAATCAGTAAACATGATTTAAATTATGAGATAATTTATTTATAACATGTTTACTTTATGCAATTTTTTTAAGCATGATAATTATGTGATAATTATAACAACATGCTTAATTGATTTAATTTATGGCATATTTATTTTGTGTCATTTAAAATTTTAAGCATGATAATTATGTGATAATTATATGAAAGGATGCTTAATTATTTTATTTTATGGCATGATCATGATAATATGAGATATTATGATATTTACAATTATGCATATTTTATTTAATGTGATTAAATAATATTGTTTAATATAGATTAGACGCGATGCATAATTGAACTAATATTTTTTGGCCTAATTAATAAATAGTTATTAAATTGCCTTAAAATATTATTATTGGGATTTTAAATATGATTTAGTAATCCTAGTGGGAGGATATTAATTAGATTAATTACTTCCAACAATAAGACGCCAAAAGTGATTATTAAATAATCAACAGATAATCCACACCTTTTAAAAATTCAAGTGGGAGCGAGATGAAAAGAGTTGGATTCTCACGGCCTCCATTACCCGTCTATAGTATAGTGGATGTATACTACTCCCTTCGGCGGGTATATATTCGCGGTATACAAGATTAGACTTCTACGGATAGAATGAAATACGACGAAAGTCAGCTCGACCACGCCTCCGTGGAGTGTCTTGACCTACTCGTACGGACTTCTAGGTAATGGTGCACACTTGACTAAGTAATGTATTAACCTCCCTTCGGAGCTCTGTTACATTTATTTAGAGGCCAAGGGTTGACGTGGTGGATTGACATTGTTTGGTAAGAGTTACCTAGTTGACATGTTAATTAAGAATAGTTCTTGCTTTTCTAAGCGGTTTTCGACCTCGCCTCCGGGGAGTCAACTGCAGTTAGTTAAGTCACCATTGCGTAAACCAAAATGCTTACGTGGATTTCATTTATTGGTTGGACACAGAAGAAAGTGAAATACATAATCATAACCTGCATTTATTTATTTATTTCAGTTTTATAATTACGATCTCTCTTAGCCCACTCCAAACTGTATGTCTATAAGGAAATAGGCTAGTAAGGGTTCAACTACGCTGACTAAGTAATAAATCTTGACATCGTGTTGGGACACGAAAGTTTACGTACTCACTGAACCTTATCCGAAAATTTTGGAAACTACAACCAGTCAGGATTAGAAAGACGTTTATTCTAAATAGATCAAGTGTGATGATCTGGCTAGTCTTATATCCTGACATCTGTTTTAAATGTTCTTGAGCATCAGACACATGAGATGTCTACTGATAAGAACATGTTTTGGAAACAGAATCGTACGAAGGTACGAGCCACGAAAAAGGTTGTTAGTCAAAGATGTTTTGAAGGACCACTGTTTCAGAATCATATTATGGATATGATAACTAATCTGAACGAGATTGAAGGCCTCTGTGCTTAAAGAGACAATCTTAACAGATAGGATACGATCCTATACTCTCTGCCTAAGTCGTTTGAATGTTCAAGATTATTTTAAAATTTTTTTTAAAACCAATGAACGACCTCAATATGGCAGAAAGGGTGATATAGACTAAGGGAAAAGTTCTCTTTAATCAGACATCAATATCCACGGGCTAGAAAGCCAATAAGTGGAAGAAAGAAAAGGAAAAGTTCCCAATCGAAGGTTCAGAAATAGAAAGTCAAATCCAACAATGAAAAAGTGTTTCTATTTCGGTGGTAACGGGTATTGGAAAAAGAAATTATCCAAAATACTTAGTATGTCTGTTTGTTATACCGTTTAGATAAGATATGAAGATATCTTACTCGTTGAAAATATGTTTAGTTGAAAATTCACCGGACTCCTGGTGTGTGAACTTGAGATCAACTAATCATATTTGCAAGTCATTGCGAAGATTCAAACTAACCAGGAAGTTTGAAAAACGGCTAACACACAACTACTGATCGGGGATAATACAAGTGTAATTGTATTAGCAGTAAAGACTATAAAGTCGTATTTTGGCAAAAGGGTTTTAATATTATACGTGTCATATATACAGAAATTTAATTTCTGTAAGTTATTTGATAACTAATAGTTTAACTGTTTGTTTTGAACAAAAGTTTACCGTTAAGCAAAATAAAAGGTTTATTTGCTCTGGCACAATAAAAGATGGTCTTTTATACATCAATAAAAACCCTAATTCAAGTTTAACATTAAGAAGCTTGACTTACCATCTAAGAAGAAAAACTTCTACGTGGCACCTATCTATTGGTCAATTGAATCTGAATAGGATCCAAAGACTGATTGTTGAGTCCTTTTGACTTGAAAATAGTATCAATCTGCGAATCCTATTTAGAAGGTTAAAATGACCAAGAAACCTTTTTGAGACAAAAGGTATTTAAGCCATGAAGTTGCTTGTGTCAGTTCATACGGATATGTGATCCTATGATTATTCAAGCAAGAGGAAGTTTTGGATATTTCATCATTCGTTTAGAACGATTACTCTAGATACAAATATGTTTATTTGATGAGACTTAAGTCAGTAATTTTGAAGAGTTCAAAGAATATAAGACTAAAGTCAAAGAATCAAATTAGAAAACATATCAAGGCACTCCGATTAGATCGAAGTAGTGATAAGTATCTATGTTCAGAGTTAAATAGAATTTCTCAAATGAGATTAGATCTCAACCTTCTGTATGAGATACGGTTTGGCAAAGATGTATTACAGAAAAGAGAAATAAAACTCTGATAGAGATGGTAAAGATTCATGAAGAGTCATGCTACCCTATGAATTTCGTTTTGGGGCCTTGCACACAAAACAACAAACCTAGTTCTATCTAAGTCAGTTCCTAAAACACTGATGGATCTGTAGCTAGGGTGAAAACCCTGTATCTTTTATCTTCGGATTTAAGATAGCCTGGTCCACGAGTTAAGGATGGATCCTGACAAATTAGAATAAAGAACAAAGGTTTACTTGTTCTAAGGTTATCCTAAGAAGAACAAGAGGTGGTATATTTTGTAACTTGAGAAATCACAAAAGATGTTTGTGAATTATTTCAATGATAATTACATAGATAACCACAAAGGGTAGAAGCAAAGTAGTGTTAAAAGAAATAACAGTATTAGATACTGATTTCCATAAACCCGTGATAACTGAAAATATATTGGATACATGTGATGTACCAAATACAACATGTGATGTAGAGACATGTACACGAGAGCATCATTATAGTGGGAGGATTGTCAGGACACCTGACAAGATACCTAAGATTAACCCAAGAGGTTGAATCTAACGTATCTGATCCTGTCACGTGTAATGAAGCTGTAGAAGATATAGACGCTGACCGTTTGGTCAATATCCATGGAATCTAAGTTAGAATCTCTGTATTTTAACAAAGTCTTGAACTTGTAGAGGCGCCTAAAGGCATTAAACCCTATTAGATACAATTGGGTTCTACAAAACTATAAAAGGATAAATGGACAAAAAAGTAGAGACTTTAGAGCAAACTTTTGGCAAGGGATTTTACCCAGAAAGAAGAAATCATTTATGAGGTCTTCTCGCCTATAGAAATGCTTAAGTCCATTATCCTCTCCATTTTATCTCATTATCGATTATGAGATTAGATAAATGGATGTAAAGACTATGTTCTTGAATGGGCAATTTCAAAAAGAAGAGATACATGGTACAACCTGAAGGCTTCACAGCCAGAAATCAGGTGCATATAATGCAAGCTTAATAGATCGATTTATGATCTTAAGCAAGCGTCTAGATTATGGAGCATCAGAATTATAAGGCAATTTAAATTCTTTGGATTTGTATAATTGCCTGATGAACCATAAAGTGTACAAAATGACATCATGATAGCATTGTAACACTTTCACTTTGTACGTAATTAATATTTTGCTCATTGGGAATGATGCAAGAATTTTGTCAATGGTCAAGATTCGGAAGTCAAATCATTTTGACAAGAAAAGACCTATGTGAGACCAATGTTATTCCAAGGATCAGACTTATGTCGTGATCATAGGAATAAGGAGATTGGTTTATCACAAGAAGCATATATGGATAAGATGCTGGCAAGGTATAATATGACAAATTCCAAGAAAGGTTCATTACCTTTTAGATGTGGAATTTATCTATCTCAGGATCAGTGTCCTAAGACAACTGAAGAGATAGAAGACATGATTAGAGTTCCGCAGCGGAAGCTTTATGTATGTCATATTATGTACAAGGCCAGATGTCTATTATGAAATAGGTCTAAGTCAGCAGATATTAGTCAAACCCTAGAATCTAACACTGGGTAGTAGTGAAAGCATATATTGGAGTACTTGAGAAGGACTTGAGATTATATGCTTGTCTACCACAGTGGTGAGCTCATTTCAATAGAGTATAAAGATTCGGATTTACAATCTGATTTGTATTCTAGATGTTTGACATTAGAATACGTGTATACTCTAGGAAGAGCAACTGTTAATCGGAGAATGTTAAGCAGACTTGTATTGCTTACACCGACATGGAAGTCAAATACATGGTAGCTTGAGAAGCAACCAATTAGATGTATTGGATTCATGATTTCCTAGTTGTTGGCTCAGAGAAACGTCTAATAGATTCCTTCACTAAAGTATTGGCGCGAAAGAGTGCAAAACGAGTTTTGACACTCATGTGAAAGGAATAAGACTTAGATGTATAGCCAAATTGAATTTAGGGCAAGTGGGAGATTGTTGGGAATAGTGCCCTGAAAATTCAATTTATTGAATTAATAAAACTGAATTTGCAGCAAGTTATGAGTATTTCACATATTAACAATTAATGACGTGTGATGGTATTCTTATATGAAATGTGTTTCATAGGAAAAGACTTTGAATACCGAAATCACGTGTTGTTAAAGTTCTAGTCGGTAAGATAAGAATATGTTCTTATCAAGACTATAACGTGGTTATATAAGATGATTAGTCTTTCGTCATAGGGAATGGTGATTCCAATTATAACACGTTGATGATTTTCAATAGGATTGGAAACATCGAACTGGACCACTGAGATTATTTATTTTATACTGCTATCTAAAATAAATAAAATCTCAGGAAGCATTGTACTCTTAATCCTGATAATATTTCGTCTTTAGGCATGTAGTGTTAGTCACTGTAACATACTCGAAGTGAGGTCTCGGTAACGGGTGGCCAAAATACTTTGTATGATTCGGTGACAGCATGAAATGTGCTAAAGAGTTATATTGATCGAGGAATCTGTGGCCTTGCTGGAAGGTAAAAGATATCCTTGAAATAGATTTGCAAAAGTTCGAATTAAGACTTTGGCCAAAGCACTTCGCGTGATAACGTCACCGAAGTTGTATGTTGAATGTGTTTCACATACAGAGAATTTGAACTTAGGGCGAATCAATAAATTTCAAATTAGAGATGAAAAATAAATGATAGTAGTTGCAATTTATTTTTCATGGATATCTACACGGAGGAGTAAAATGCGAAATTATTCTAGATCGAGAAATTCGTGAATAATTTAATTAATTTTAGAGTGCAACAATATTTTTTTAGTGGAATTAAATATTGTTAAACGGTAATTAATTATTGTCATGAGATGATAATATATTAATCCGTTTGGAGCTAAAATTAATTAGTCCTGCAGGTCCCCCTGCAAGCCCCAAATTGAAAACCCAAAGAGAAAATATTAAAAGGAGAAAGAGAAATGAATTTTTCAAAGTGTTTGAAAATAGCCAAGGGATTTATTTTAAGAAAATAAATCAAGTTCCAAAGAGTTGGAAATGCCCGGAATTTTATTTTGGAGAAAATAAAATTTTAATTCAAAAAAAAAAAAAAAAAAAAAAAAAAAAAAAAGTGACGTGGCATTTTGCTGACGTGGCGCTGACGTGGCAACTGATGTGTCACGCCACGTCAGCGGGTTGGCCCCAACTGGCGCTGACGCAGCGCCGCGTGGCGCACCATGTGGATGGCTGAGATTGCGCCACGCCATCGCAAACGGACGACCCAGATTCGATTTGGGCTGGGCCGGTCAACGGGTCGGATAGTCCGGTCAAACGGGTCGCATTTGGATAGGGTAGAGCCGGGTCCGGTCCGGGTCGGACCAGACCCGGACACGTGTCGTGATCTGGTGGCGTGACGTGTGTGAATCACGCGCCAACCACATGGCCACCTTGTGGCCGCGCGTGCGGGCGCGTGGCGACACGTGGCGGCGCGTGGTTGGTGGCGATGGATTCACGGCGGAGAGTTCTACACGATGGTGCAATTTGATTGGCCGGTTGGTACGCGGTTTGTACGCGGGACGTGTATAATGACCTTTTTGCCCTTCCATTTGTGTGTAAGATGACCAAAATGCCCTCCAATCTATCCCTATAAATAGGCTGATCCTTGGCTCATTTTATATGAAATTTTCGGCCAAAAAATTTTGGCTGATTGGAGAGACTTTCTCTCTCTCTCTCTAGTTTGTTTAATTAATCCTTTAATTAAGGATTAATTAATATATAATTAGGTGGTTATATAATTAATATATAATCCGCTTAATTATTAGAAAATTAGGGAATTTTCTAGTCTAGAAAAATGATTTGTTCTAGAAAATATTTTCTCGAGTATTTAGGGAAATACTCGCGGAGCCCACACTCCGAGGGTTGAGTCGGGGATATTGCGGGGAAGCTCTGTCGGTCTCACGAAAGAGCAAGGAGCTGGAAAAATGCCGTTAGATAGCCATGTTTGCAGTACGGTAATATTTTACAGTTATTTTATTTTAAGCATGATAAATTATGTGCTCTTAAGTGTTAATTGCATGTTAGATATTTATCTGCTTAAGTGATTTAAAATTTATTATCAATTGCATGTATATACTTGAGTAGATCCGGCTAAGTCTTCCGCGTTGTATTAAAATGTTTTAGAAATATTTTAATACTTCTATTATAGTAAAAAATTTTAAAATGTGGTCTCGGACCGCTACCGTTCTGGGCCCGCATCCCAACAATAAGAACCGTCGATTTGACTCGCGATCAACTGCGAGTCCACATATGCGGTAACCCGAGTGGCGCCATTTTGAAGCGCGATTCTGAGCCCCTGAATGAGGGCTTCATACTCTGCCTCGTTGTTAGTGACTTGGAACGCCAACTTGATGGCGTAGTCAACTTCAGCTCCAAGAGGGTCCCTGAGGGTCACCCCGGCTCCCCCCCCCTTGCGAGGTCGAGGAGCCATCTGTGTGTAGCAGCCATAGACCATCTTCCTCCGAGCGCTCGGTACCTAGGTTGAAACGTTCCACCAATAGGTCGGCTACAGTCTGAGCCTATATCGCTGTACGAGGCTCAAAGGTGATGTCGAATTGACTGAGCTCAATTGACCATTTAATCAATCTCCCTGAGACGTCTGGCTTTGCGAGCACTTGTTTGAGGGGCTGATCTGTGAGCACCACGATAGAATGTGCTTGAAAATATGGCCTTAATCTCCGAGAGGCGTTAACGAGCGCGAATGCAAACTTTTCTATTTCCATGTATCTTTTCTCCGCTCCCTGTAGAGTTTTGCTCAGATAATATACCGGCATATGCTTACGCTCGCGGATCGCCATGAGAACGGCGCTTGTAGCTTCCAAGTAGACAGAAAGATAAACAAACAAGTTCTCTCCTGGGTTAGGCTTGGTCAGCAAGGGCGCGCTCGAAAGGTACTGTTTCATGTCCTGCAGGGCGTTTTCGCAGTCCTCGCTCCTGGTAAAGTTTCGAGCGTTACGCAAAATTTTGAAGAAGGGCAGATTCCTATCCGCCGAGCGGGAGATGAACCGGTTTAATGAAATGATCTTACCCACGAGCACTTGGACCTCTCTCAAATTGCGAGGGGAGGGTATGTCCAGAATTGCCTTAATTTTCTCTGGATTCGCTTCTATGCCGCGTTGACTGACCATGTACCCTAGAAACTTGCCGCCCCGTACGCCGAACGTACATTTGGATGGATTCAGTTTCATACCATAGCGACGCAGGATATCGAACACCCGCTTGAGGTCTTCCAAATGAGAATATTGACGTTCACTCTTGATGATCATGTTATCCACGTATACTTCCATGGCTTTTCCGATTTTACCTTCGAACATTTTGCTGACGAGACGTTGGTACGTTGCTCCCGCATTTTTGAGCCCGAAAGGCATAACCTTGAAGCAATAAACACCCATATGGACTACGAACGCTGTCTTAGGACGATCCTCAAGGGCCATAAATATCTGATAATATCCTTGGAATGCATCCATCATGCTCATAAGTTCACACCCAGCGGTCGAATCTACCAATTGATCAATTCTAGGTAACGGGTACGGGTCCTTTGGGCATGCCTTGTTGAGGTCCGTGAAATCGTTGCACATACGCCACTTGTTGGCGCTCTTCGGAACGAGCACCACATTGCAGAGCCATTCGGGATATAGGATTTCTTCTATGTACTGAGCGTCAAGCAGCTTATTGACTTCTTCTTCTATGACTTGCTTTCGGAACCCATGAACATCTCTCTTCTTTTGCTTTATAGGTTTGAAGGCCGGATCCATGTTCAGCCGGTGGACAATAACGCTCGGATCTATGCCGGTTAGGTCGGAAGCCTTCCAGGCAAAGACATCAATATTATCCCGTAAGAAATCAATCATCATAATCTGGGAAAGGCCGTCGAGGCTGGAACCTATCTGCGTGGTCTTATCGGGATTCCCGGGTTCCAATTCGATGGTCAGGAAGTTTTCTGTAGGTTCCACTCTTACCTCAGGCCTCGGCAGTTCGAGCCCCCGTTTCTTTCCTGTGAGCCTCTCGTTGGTACCTCCCGAGGGTGTAGGGCCCTCGTCTTCCGAGGAGGAAGCCCCAACCTCTCCAAGGGGTGAGTTTCCAGCACCCTCGGGTTTGTCCGTGGCCTTCTTCTTATTCTTCTTCTTATAGAGCTTGGCCCTCTTGCGCTCGGGGCCATCTTCATCCAGCTTGGGGAAGTCAACGGACTTTTTGGTGGAGCCCGCCTGGGTAGGTTGTTTGGGCTTGTGGCTTCGAAGGGAAAGTACGTAGCATTCCCAAGCTCCCTTTACATTGCACAATACTTCTCGAGTTCCCTCGGAAGTGGGAAATTTGACTTTTTGATGATAGGTGGAAATTACCGCTTTGAAGTCGACGAGGGCTGGGCGCCCAATGATGATGTTGTATGGTAGGTCCACTTCGACCACCACATAAAGAACATTTAAAGTCTTTCGCTGTGGGGCGCGACCGAAAGAGGTGGCCAAGCGAATTTGTCCGCGAGGGACGATCTCGGAACCCCCAAAGCCGACAAGGGCTGTTCTAAGAGGTTCGAGCGGGATGTTTGTGATGTTCATCTTCTGGAACGTGGAGTAAGGCAAAACATTTACGGAGCTTCCACTATCAATCAAGACCCTCTTTACAAAATGATTGTGAACGTCTAAGCTAACCACCATGGGGCAGTCAGAGGTTTCACCGACCCCATGGGGTGTTACAATGTGCTCTAAGTCTTTCTTTGTAAAACCTACGCTCTCATCCTTCTCCGAGCGTGACGACTTATCAACAGAGAGCACCGGGCGGGATTGAGAAGATCTTTGGTCATAACTCCGAATGTAGTGACGTCGGGAAGCGTTGGAATCACCCCCCGAGGGTCCGCCGGCAATCATGTGAATAACCGCGAAGGGCTGGTTTTCCTCGTCCGATGTCTTCCCTTTCCCTCGGTCACTGGGCTCGGTGTGACGGTGACGGGGGCTGCGTGAGCGCGAACGACTTCTCCCTCTAATACGCGTCGTTCAGCACAGTGTTCGTCGTATCTTTCTAGCACTTTCACGAACTCCTTGAGGTGCCCTCCGGCAATAAGCCTCTGAATCTCACTCTCGAGTTGGCGACACTCGTTGGTATCATGCCCTTTCTGCTTGTGGAAAGCGCAATATTTTCCCGAGCGCTTTTGGGCCTCGGTTTCCCTTAGCTTCGACGGCCTTTTGAACAGCTTTTTGTCCGCCATAGCATACACTTCAGCTATAGGGCGGTTGAGAGGGACTCGCTCGAATTTCCGAGGGGGAGAGTTCCGGCGAGCAGGGATAGGGCTGCGGCGGCGGCCTCTGGTTGAATCTCCCCTGTCCTCAAAGGATTTGTTGGTGCGAGGGGCGTTCGCTATTTTTTGATCCCTCGCAAGGTACATATCTTCGAGGGTGAAAAACGAGTCGGCGATGTCCCTTATTTCCATCAACGAGCGGGGCTTTTTCTTGGCCACTTCTTCCACAAATTCTTTGCTGACGAAGTGCTTCATGTTTATAGCACCGAAAAGAACATGCCTCAAGAAATCCATCGAGGGCTTCTCCACTAACAAGATCTCCTTGTTGAACCTTCCCATGAAAGACCGAAGGGTCTCATTCGGCCCCTGGACCAAGCTGTACAGGGCTGTTGCGGCTGGGGCCGGTGCTTTTAAGGAGTTGAAGTGGCTGACGAAGGCATCTGTTAAGTCAAAATACCCCCGAATCGAGCGCGGGGGGAGTTTTTTGTACCAGTCTTGAGCCATTCCAGTGAGGGAAGTGACGAACACTTTGGCCCAATAGTTGTTGGGGTGATCATATAAATGCATCAAATGTACAAAGTGATCCAGGTGCTCGGCTGGATCAGTGGTTCCATCGTACCCATTGACAGACGAGGGGATTTTGCCCTTCCCTGCGCGAGTCATCAGTACCTCCTCAATGAGGGGCGAGTCGCCAGTCATGATCCTATAATCCCGATCGTCGGGATCCTCATAGCTGGCTTCCCTCCTGCGCCGAGAAATGGGGCTACGTGGTCGGCGAGCGTCTCTGGCCTTGGACCTCTCGCCCCCATCGCGGGAGGCGTGAGACCGTGCTCGAGAGAGCTGCTCCACCACGTTCTGGAGCCCTCGAATTTGGTCTTGTACTGCTGCAAGCTGAGGGTCACCGATATTTCTGCGGTTTGCCCTCTCTGTGGCCCTCGACTGGACCTCGTCGTTGTTTCCAGCCCCTTCATTTTGAGGGGCTCTCTCGTTTCCCGCTGGCTGCTGCCCTTGCTGGACCCTCGGAGCGGCCTCATTTTCTTGAAGCGGGGGAGGGTGAGGTTGCTGGGCCCTTAACGCATTTTGGGCCATCGTCAAGGGATGTGCAGGAAGCCCGCCCAAGGGCGGAGCCGCTCGAGCTCCTGCCAAAGAGGGGAAATAGGCAGCAGTGAAGTGCTCCCAGGCGTTCTGTACCGCCTGCCCTTCACACTGTGCGTAAAGAGCCTGGAGCTGCTGGGTTGTTACCTGGGGCATTTCCACCCCTTGTATTTCTCTTGGTAGTGACAGTGGGAGATTTAGTGTGCCCACTGGATATGGCTGGACCATGGGCACCATTCCGGGCATCATTCCCGGTTGCATATGGACGTATCCCGGCGGGGGCATGGCTATGGAGTACATGCCGTGATGAGAGGTTGGAACGTTTTGGGTGAAGGTTGGGGGAGGAGGATTCGAGCCAGATCCTCCTGCTTCGTTTCCTCTGGGGGGGAGAGTTGCAGCGGCGACCTCAGTATTTCCGGTGAGTGGAGGCGGCGTCGTTCCCTGTATTCTCTTCGTTGACAGGGGAACGAGCACCTTTACTTCCTACCGCTCCTGACCTTGTCGCCGTCACCATGCTGACAGTCGCTGGTGTCACTTTTCAACTAGCTTTTAGGGAAGAAACTGATGATGATGAAGACGGTGATGATGGATTTCCCACAGACGGCGCCAAAAATAATGGTGCAGAAACTTGTGAAGGATTTAGACACCAATCACTTTAGAATTTGTATGTAGGAGGGAAGACCATCACAGGCGTGAGGGCCTCAGGATCTGGGTTTCCTTTTAAGCGTGGGTTCTTCCAGCTAGGATAACACCAAGAGTGCAAGCTACAAGGGTAGTGTTACTGTGGTGAATGAGAAGCTTGAGAAGATCAGTGGAAAATGCCCAGAATAATGTATGCGTTTTGTCTGCAGATGATGACTTAGGGAAGAATGTATGAATTTCCCCTTATTTATATGTTAGGGATGGGGGTAAATGGGTAACTTGACCATGTGGTCCCAAACCTGTGTTGCCCTAACACGCGGCAGCCTTTGAGGGGGTGAGAATGACATTTCTGAAAAGGAGACGGCGCGTCAGGTGCATAGTGCGCAGTACCTTTGTGTCAGAGGTTGTTGACGAGGGTCGCGTGAGAGGGAGAAGCCTAGGATCCCCTTTGCCGAGGTTCGGATCCAACGCCGCTGGGCATGGTCATGCACGAGCGTTGGTGACGCTCGAAGAGTGTAAGGATGGCCTCCCCATGATAGATGACCTTTGAGCGCCGAAATCCCGAGCATCATGAATGGGGTCCCCGTGCGGGTGCTTCCCTGAGAAGGGTAACCCTGAGGGCCGAGATGCGAGCGCCAAGCCTGTCGGCTCGGGCCCTTTACCTGAACAATTGTTTGAGGCACGAAGGCCGGTATTAGCTGGCGAATGAGTGGGCTGGGGAGGCCCGCGAGCCCATCAATGCGAGCGTCCTGGCCCTCAATTAACGAAGCATTGACACGTGGACGGCTCTGATTCGCATGCGATTTTAGGTCTCATCAAATATAAGAGTTATGATTGCCTTCTATCGCGTTAAAAGTTTAAAAAATGACCATTAATTTCTCTTTAATAAAAACTGGTGCGCAAATGTATCCAGTCAAATAATATATAATTACATATATTTTTTCAACATATTCTCTCAGAATCAAAGTGAGATTGAGATAAAAAAAAAAGTGAGATTGCATATTCTCTCTCTCTCTTTTTTTTTTCCCTTTTTTGTTCCCACCCTTCGCGCACTCCTCATTTTTGTTTCTCACCTTCCACATACTGCTCACCAATTGCTTTCATCGATTCAGGGTTGGAAATTTGTTTTATCCTTCATTTCATACGGTTGCCGCTTCCGACTCGTCCGCGGAAATTCGAGAGGAGGTCTGTGTCGCCTATGTTACACCAATTTGTGTTCAATTTCTATAGTTTAATTCGATAAACATTATTGTTGGAATGCAAATTAGAAACAGGGTATTTGTAAATGCTAATTTACTTCCTCTTGTCTAGCTTTCCCCCAAACTATGTAATAAGCTTTTTTTCTCTCTTTTTTGTTGGATGGTTTCAATAGACACAAGGTCATGTATAAAAAATAATACAATAGTTCGATATCAGTATATTCTGCAGCAGGTAGTGTTGTCCTATATTGTGAGTTTTTCAATTGGGAGAGGTTTTTGATTTCCTTACTATTGAGTTGAGTTGTTTCACGTTTGAGCTTCTGTATGTGTAACCTGAAATTTTTTTATGCAATATCATCTTTACAATAAATGCAACATCTTCAAGTTCCAAAAATTATCTTGACAACTAAGCTTAACAAAGCAACCTATATTCTGTATTAACTATTTTAAATAAGTCTTGTTGAATGTAGAGATTCCAGTTTAGAATGTCTAGTTTAATTTGGGTGTGGTGGCTATAATCAACTTTGAGGAGATAATGTTTAAATGAGAACTGACATCGTAATGATATTCCAGAATGAAATAAGAGTAATAGATGAGAAAGTGGGAAACAACAAGATAGGATTCTGCTGGTGTAATAAAGCAGGAGATGGGGCCTTTTGCTTTAAGCATAGATAATGTTGCTAGTTTCCAGTAGTTTATGCACACAAAAGTTGGTTTTGATGGTCATTAAATTAACAGTTTTAGAGAATTTGATTAAAGAAAAGGGAAAATAAACTGTAGTTCACAAGATTCCCCTCTAAATTGTTATATAGAAACTATCATTAGAACTCATATTACTAATATAGAAGATTAAAGAGTTTATATATTATGAATTGTCATTGATCTCATCTTCGAATCAAATAGTTATTGATCTCACTTGAATGCTATTTTGACTTACTATTAATTGTTGACATAATTTTTTATTACAAGGTTTTGAGTATAAAGCATGGTGCTATTTATTTTTATCCTAGATAGATGTAACTACTCGTTTTTTTTTTTTGTTTTGTCAGAATCCTAAATGTAACTACTATTTAAGAGTTCTTTTTTGTTTTTTTTGGGTTTTTTTGTTAACTATCAATCTGAAATTTTTTAAACTATTATAAATGAAGAATCAATATTTCTTAAAGAACATGAAAGGTATAATATAATCTGATTTCTATCAAGAGTGTCATGTAATACTTCATAGTATAATAGTTCATTTAATATGATAACTTTAATTATATATGCATATATACATATATATTATAAGATTTTTTTTTTTAATTTTCCTGTATTCATGTTTTTGGTTTTCGTTCTTGTACAGTTGCACTTTCCAATCAACTACAAACTTATATTCATGTTATTTATTTTCCTTCTTGCATAGGTCAAGTTTTCTTTGTCAACAGTCAAGCTCCAAATCTGTTCCTGGGCTCGTACAGGTATCTAAAATTTCATAACTAATATTTCTCAGTATGGATAAAAAGTGGATGGATCTCCCTAGGTCAAGTAATGGTTATCGAGATGGATTGAAATTCTTTTTAGATTTTGCATTTTCGAATTCAACCGACGGGACAATCATGTGCCCTTGTAAGAAACGTAAAAATTCAAAATGCAAAAATAGAGATATTGTAACCGAGCATCTTCTTTGGGATGGGTTTTTGAGAGGGTTATTGTAGCTCAGTAGGTTCAGTGAAGATATCTTTGTAGCTATCTAACAGTCAAGTAAGAGCATTGTCAAGTTTGTCCCCATGATGTGTTGTCATTGAAAATAACTGACCAAATATACCATAAGCTCCTCTTTTGATCAGTTTCTTCATAGATTTTCCAGAGATCATCTGTAACTCCTGCTCAGTGATAGCTTTCAAAATGATTCTTTTCTCTTTCCTCATAATAGTAACCTTCATGTACTTAAACCTGATCTTGTGGCTACGATTCATTCCCTTAGAACCCATCCAACGGTTAGGATTTAAAAAAAATAACCACCATCTTTCTTTACAGTTTGATAATAGTTAGGTTGATATGATATGCCCGTTTCTTTTTAATAAACGTGGTATTATACATCCTTTGACATTTTCATGTCTTTATGGTATCTTTCCATGGTAATTAATAGGAAAGTGATTGTGGGTTGACTTTGGTGCTTAACAATATTGCTATCTTGTCAGCGTTTTGGGAGTGTCAGAGAGAAGTGCTTTGATTCCATCACTCTAGAAGCGGTTAATCGCCGTCTTTTTCTTTGTGTTCTTTCATTGCCCTACCTAGTTCCTCCTGTGTAAAATGAGACTTTAAATTATTGGTTGATAAGAAGAAAGTACACATATAATAAACGGTGAGAATGATTTATTTTTGGACTACAAGAACATAGCTTTAGTAACTACCTAATTAATCTTTACAATCTGGTAGAAAAAAAGACAAAATACAAGTTAGAGAATGAGCATTGTTGAAAAAGCTAATATTTTATCCAAAAATATAAAAAAAGAGAAAGATTTGCACTATTTTAGGTCAGAGAGGTTCCTTTTGATTGGTCTATCACAACCTACCATTAATTTAGAACATCAATTTCGGTGAAATTGAGGCTCATTGAAATGTTGAAAAAAGGGACAACCTTGGCTAAGATTCCACATCTCAAAATCAGCATTTATTTTACACATCATTCCCTTCATATTTAAACATTTTTTTTAGTAGTTTTACTTTAGTAGTTTGTAGTAGTTTGTTTGAGTAGTTTGAGTAGTGTAGTAGTAGTTTAGTAGTTTGAGTAGTTTGTAGTTTGTAGTTTAGTTTGAGTAGTAGTAGTAGTTTAGTAGTTTGCACCAATAGGGGTTGACCAAGTGGCTTGAAGGTTGATTCTCGGAGGCAATGACACGGGTTCAAATCCCTCTGGCCACTTGGTGTGTGTGTGTTAAAAAAAAAAAAAAAAACAACCACCAAAGTAGTTTGCCCACACGTGAGAACAAGTAAGTTTATAAAGTATGTGTATGTTTCTTTCATGTAATTATTGTTAAATTCATTTGATTTGTTTAATGCAGGTTTAAAAGGAGAGGATGTACTAGTGTGATTCGTGAGATTATAGAAGATAATTTCAATGATGAGCCAGACAGTTGCTGGTCATCTTGGGGGCTGATTCCACAAGAAAATAAGCTCGTCATGTTTAGATAATTCACGTTAAGAAATATTTATCTATCTATACAACTTATATAATACTTGCAATTAATTTATTTTTGCACATTTGTAGGAAAGGGCGGATGGTAAAGAACCATCAACTTGGCGTGCATTCGGGACGCGTGCGAGTCCCATTCTTATGGGGATGCTTTATCAAGTCCGAAAATTGAGAAGGCAGCCTCATTAGATAAGCGATGCACACTGGCGGATGCTTTGTGCCTTTTGGGCAAGCGACAAGTTTAAAACAAAAGGCAAAATAAACAAAGCAAATATGTTCGGACGAGGACCTTCATCGAATGAAAAAGATTTTCAGGCGAGTCTTTACTACTTCTGAGTATTCGTAGTAGCCTGGTATTTGCTACTTCTAAGTTCTAATTGTTGGTTGACTTATGCTGCAAAGGAGCAAAGCTTTGAGGTGGGAGTTTGGAAATTTAAATATTCAAGGGGAGAGCAATGTCAACATTGATCAGTAAGTATACACGACAATAGAGAGATTTACATGAGTAAGGCCAAGGTCCAAAATCATCTGGTGGAGTGCAAAGAGAAGGCTAGACAAGAGAAAATATTTAGTGGACCTATCAGTTTTGGTCTAGATCACGCCATGCAGGTTATCACCAAAATTGGCACCAAAATGCGTTTTAGTGTTAGGGCTACAAAGTGAAATCTGTTAAGGAGAATTTGCTTGGGTTTGGTTAGTTTTTTACACTAAAATTGGTCAGTCGGTTAGAACAGAAAGTTTTGGTTAGTTTTACTATTTTTTAAAACCCCAATCTTATCCATGTAATTTTTTCAAACAAGCATCCTTGTTCAATTTTAAGTGGTTTTTGGTGCTTGAATACCGTATACATTATGCACACATCTCCATCTCACTTTAACTCTGAGATATTATATTTAAAAAATATATGTAATTATAAATTATGTGACTGGTTACATTTGCGCACAAGTTTTTAATAAAGAGAAACTAATTTTTCATTATTTTGGTATTTTTTTAAAGTTTTAATGTAATAGAAAGCAAGCATAACTCTTATTTTCTCATTCTTTTGATCTCCATCTCACTTTGACTCATAGATAATATGTTGAAAATTGTATCTATACTATATAGAAAAGGAAGAGGGTTTTGTCTCACAAACGGAGGTTATTTGAGGGTTGGACACCAATTTTTATGAAGTGCCTAATATGCCCCCCAACACTTCAAGAAAAAACGTACAATGAGTGAGTTTTTTTTCTGTAAATTTCCTACTTTAAAATAGAGGAGCTCATGAAAGAGAACATGATGCAGACGGTTCAATTGGCTCTGAAGGACCAAGAGTTAGGAGAGCTCCAGTCGTTGACTGAGATTCAAAAGGCTAAATTCCCTAAGACGGAGACGCTCTTAAAGGAAGAAAAACACATCAATTATACTATTTTCATGTAATGGAGTAAAGTACTAAAACAGAGTCAATTGAGAACCTAGTGGGTGGTGGTGTGGGTGTAACTGCAGGGGATTGTCATCGGCGGTCTAACCTTGAAGATTACCAAAGTATTGCAGAACTCGACCATTCTCTACAACCTCCCTCGCCCCATTGAGACGTATATGACAAATTGCATAACTAAGAGGCCTCTTCTCTAGTGCATTCGGGGGATTAACACACCTGAATTCCATCATCTCCCAATTAGTTTTGCCAATTTGACCGTCTGCATGGTATTGATATTGTCTCTTCTCTGCAATTATGAGGTTCGCTCCTCCGAGAACAACATCACTGGCACTAATGACCCAGGTTTGCTGTCATTGTATTTCCAACGACAGTTGGGTGTTCGTCTGCGGATCTGTCTTGGAATCCTGTACAAATGGAGCAATGAAGAAAAGTTATTTGATTATTATTATGTGACGGATATTATTATAATTTTTTATTTATCTAACTTAGAGCTAGAATATAATTGAGGGTTGATTCAAGGTTTTCATGGATATAAAGTCATCATGGTTTTGTTTTGAGGTTTTGTTTTGAAAGGCTTTATTATGATAATCTTTTCTATTTGTATTTATATTTATATTTTTATAGATTTAAATGACATTTTATTAATATAGTTTGATATTAATGTCAACAATGTGTATATATTATAAAAAAGTTATTTTTTTTTTTGATGAGATGTGTAAAAAATATAATATTTTTTAACTCTTGATTTTAAAGTATTTTATGTTTAATTAGTAAACTGCATATATATGCCTTATGAAATGGAGGTCTGCATGATATCTGTCAAAATTATATAAAATATATATGATGGGATTTTTTCATTGTGAAAATGTTAAAATTTATGAAATACAGTCTTCAAATACTTAAATAAATTAATTTCTTTTAATAAAATACATGACCTAACATATATAAAATATAAAATAACAAAAATTTATTTATGCGTGCGGGGACCGCGTGCAGCAGTTACTAGTGTAATTATAAATTATCTGACTGGATACATTTGTGCACAAGTTTTAATGAAGAGAAATTAATCTTTCATTATTTTGGTCATTTTTTAAAGTTTTAATGTGATACAAGTCAATCACAACTCTTGTTTTCTCATTCTTCCTTAATCTTTTGATTTTCATCTCACTTTGACTCTGAGATAATATGTTAAAAAAATATATATTTATTTGAAAAGTTTTTATTCTCTCCCATCAATCATGGATAAATTAATAAATATAGAAAATAAACAAAATCATTTCTTAGTTATTAAAGCCTCGGTCCTAAAGAAAATATGAGAAAAAAGGATGGAAGAAAATATGAGAAAAAAGGATGGAAGAATGAAAATAGTAGAATAAGGGATCAAATAGTTTCAAAAAAATGCAGATGAATTAAATAACTGTATTGGAAGAATTAACTTTAAGCAATTTTTAGTCCTAATCTCCCAATTATAAAATCCTAATTTGTTAGACAATAACTGAGACAATGGAAAGACTAATTTACAAGATGGAAGAATGAAAAAAGTAGAATAAGGGATCAAATAGTTTCAACAAAATGCAGATGGATTAAATAAGTGTATTGAAAGAATTAACTTTGAGCAATTTTCAATCCTAATCTCCCAATTATAAAATCCTAAATTTGTTAGACAATACCTGAGATAATGGAAAGACTAATTTACTCTTACTAAAAACACGTATACATCACGTGTGGAAGTAATTAAGCACTAATACCTGCTCACCACTTATTTTAGCAATTTTCAGTCCTAATTTTCCAATTATTAAACCCTAATTTGTTAGACAATAACTGAGATAATGGAAAGACTAATTTACTTTTATTAAAAACACATGTACATTACGTGTGGAGTAATTAAGCACTGAAAACCACTTAAAATTAATTGAAGATGTCGGTTTTGTAAAAATCGTATAGATGAGATGGCGGTTTGTTAAAATCACATAAATGAGATGGTGGTTTGCAACAAAAATAAGTTCGGATGGTAAAATATAAAAACGGACAAAGTTCGGATGACAAAAAATATTTATCCCAAAAATAAAATAAAATCTCATGATCGAAAAAATAATTCACATTTGTAGGTTTCTGGCCTTTGGCATTCTCAAACCCATTATTAAAAACATAAGTATTTTCCTAAAATATGTTGATATACAAATTAATCTATTTTTTAAACGAGATTATATATATATATATATATATATATATATATATATATATATATATATATTTTGAACACATCCCCTCCCCTCCCCAAACGACTAGAAGGATTTAAACTCGGGTTTTTACCTTCGAGAACTAACTCTTTAACCACTTGGACAAACCCCTGTTGGTAACAAGATTAAGAATATATGTTCGAAGGTAATGTATTAATTTTAATTATTCATAAAAGTGAATAAATACTTCTCAATATATACGTATATTCCTCCAACCAAACTATCACACTATTTATTTGCATACCACAATACCATATTAACTTAGAAACATGCCAAGGAAAGAAAAATAGAAGCTTGTGATGCGGTGTTGTTCACTTTCATCTAAAGTCGCGTTTCAAATCCAGCGTTTTACTGCAGAGGAACTGTATACAGAGAACCGTACGCCATAGCACCGTTTCTTACCTTCCTATTTAATGCCTCAAATTTCCCAATTTTTCCCGCTCCCGGCATTTCAGTCTTCACAGCTATGGAAACTCTTCATCTCTCACTCCACACTTTCTCTCTCCAAATCTCCATTTCCGCCATTATCGGAAACTCCCTTCAACTTCCCAATCTTGGTAAGCCACCCCTACAAAGCGTTAATTGTTCAAATACTATGCCATTGTTGATTCCCACCAAAATCCCCAAAAATGGCATCCCTGCCCGCCACCGGAAAAATCCTCCGGCTAGAACTGGAGAACTTCAAGTCCTACAAAGGACACCAAATTATTGGACCATTTTATGATTTCACAGCCGTAATCGGGCCCAACGGAGCCGGGAAGTCGAATCTAATGGATGCCATAAGCTTCGTCCTCGGTGTTCGAACGGGTCAGCTCCGGGGGGAACGGCTGCGGGACCTTATTTATGCGTTTGACGACCGTGAGAGGGAGCAGAGTGGACGTAAGTCGCACGTCATGCTCGTGTACCGGCTGCCTGACTGGTCCGAGATTGAGTTCACTCGTTCAATTACGACCGCTGGTGGTAGTGAGTACAGAATTGGGGATCGCATCGTGAATTGGGATGAGTACAATGCTAGGTTGAAGTCACTTGGGATTCTTGTTAAAGCTCGGAATTTCCTTGTTTTTCAGGTATATATTATATGTAGCTTTTCGTCGAGTTTTGGGAATTTACGAACTGTTTTATTGTTTTCTGTATTATTGTTGAAGGCAATTTGGTGCAGAAAGAGATCTCTATAAGATGCTTAGTTGTAAATTTGGAGAAGACGTAGTATATTTGAAGAAAGGAGTTGGAGGAATGATTACTTTTACTTTTGCATACGGATGAACTATAATGATGATGGTCATGTAACCACTGCAGGAACTAAGTATATAAGACTAGAAGGCCGACTAGTATGAGTGAACTGAAGAAAGTGCAGGTGGAAATGAGTACTGTCAAGAACTGCAACCTCTACATTACTGAACTTATCAAACAACAACCATAAAAAAAAAAAAAAAAAAGGAGAACTGCAAGCTCCTGTGATATAAATTAGGTTTTGTCTGCGTGATGTATGATCAAGGCAGAAATTTTTGAAGAAAATGACAAGGAGAAAATACTCTAGTTCTTTTCTCAAACTCTCAGATAAATTTTATTTAATCATGTGCTATTCTCTATTGAGCTTACATCCATTACTGTATTAGTTATTTGTCTAATAATGTTGTTCTGTTTTAATGTTATATTCCTATCAATTTTATAGAAAGGGAGGCATAACAGTCATACGTGCATCGTATGTAGTTAAGCCGACATATATATCTGATAAGTAAGCCAGGTAGAGAGTACAAAGGCATGTGCTTTCACATAGTATTACCCAGTTAATTTTTTATATGGATGAATTCAATGGAAGGCAATTCTCGAGATCTCTTTGAATCATGCGTTGGGTTTTTTCTCAGTTTGATTCTTTCCATGACTCAGGGAGATGTGGAGTCTATTGCTTCCAAAAATCCAAAGGAACTGACAGCTCTTTTTGAAAAAATCTCTGGCTCTGAAGAGCACAAGAGACAGTATGAAGAGCTGGAAGTACAAAAAGCTGAAGCTGATGAAAAGGCTGTGCTTGCTCATCAGAAAAAGAAAACGATTTCGGCGGAGAAGCAGCAGAAGAAGCTGCAGAAAGAGGAGGCTGAAAAGCGTCTCAAATTGCAAGAGCAATTGGTTCATATAATCCCTGCATTTTTATGTTGCACAGTTTACTTCAAATTAGATATTTTTTGTCCTGTATTTTAAATGTGATAGAGCCTTTTCAATAATTTGAATTCTAAGTTAATTGTCAATTACATGAATAAACTTTATCATGAATCTTCAACTTGGAAGCCTTCCTTTCTAAGATTCGTCTCATCTCCATAACTCCCATGCAGAAATCTGTGAAGCAGGATCTTTTTCTTTGGCAACTGTTCAATATGCAGAAAGATATTGAAAAAGCTCGTGAGGACTTGGGTGTTGAAAAGGATAGCCTAAACGACATTATGAGTTTACGGGATGACTGTGAAGGTCGAGCAATGAATAAGAATAAAGAACAAGCTGGATATTTGAAAGAGATTGAGCAATGTCATAGGAGGATCGCAGAGAAACAGAATAGACTTGACAAAGTACAATTTCTTTCGTTTAGAGTGTATTCTTTTAAATGTTCCTTTTTTCCTGCTTATTTTCTTGATGCTTCTTTGCAAAGGTTGCTAAAAAGTTACTTTGTTTTTACTTTTTAGAAAAGAAAATGTATTTAATCATGAAATTTCTAAACTCTTGAAGTTCACTGATAAAAGTAATATAGGGTTTTGTTGCTTATAAATCTTGCTTGAAATGAAGTCCAATCCAAGTCTAGGTCAGCATTTTAAATAAATTTAATCTGGAAATGCTTCAGTGTGGACAACTACCATAGAAGAATGCCAAAGTAGCATAATCTATTTCCGGGTAAATCCTGCAACAATTTCCTAATCAGTAACTCATTGTTAACTACTTGAGAATGATCTATTAAATTTCCTCAAAATAAAGTAATTAAGGTTATCTTGCTCCTAATTATTCTGCTTCTTGTTTAGTTTGAATGTCATTGCAAATAGATTATCTGGTTTATATCTCTGACACAGGCCAGTACAAACTTATTATATTCATTTTCTTTTAAATTCTTTAGCAATCTGAGCTTGTAAACTTAGAGGAGGAGAAGACTCGGTTAAATTCAAAAATTGTAAATATGAACAAGGAGCTGAGTAAGAGAATAGAAGAGAAAAGGAGACATGTGGAGGAGGTTAAGAAGCTTGAGGATGACTTAGCTGGTGTGACTATCAAACTTGAAGATTTCAGCATAAAAAGCAACTATCCTGGTGAAAAGCTTCACTTAGTTGACAATGAGTTGGAGACATATCACCAGATGTGAGTCTATGTAGTTCTGTATTACTTAAATTTCAATAACTCATTTCATTGTGTAGTCTAGCGGGTTTTAGGAAAAAGATTATGTACTAATCAAGATTTTTTTGCAGTAAAGAGGAGGCTGGGAAGAAAACTGCAAAGTTGAACGATGAGAAGGAGTTTCTAAACAGGCAACAAAATGCTGATATTGAAGCACAGAAGAATTTGGAAGAAAATGTTTTGCAGTTGGAAAATCGAAAGCAGGAACTGGAAATGCAGGAGAAACAAATGGAAATAAGACTCAAGAATATTATTGGTGAAGTTGAGAAGAATAAGGAAGACCTTATGAGTGAGAGGAAGGAGCAACTTGAGATGACAGATAAGAGGTTGGGCCCAATGCTGATGCTCGTACTTGTCACTTGCTTCAAGAATGATTACAATTGAATAATTTTAACCCGTTGGACATACATCTGTTTCAGGCGCCAACATGATGTTTTGAAGGCAAAAATTGCTGATTTAGATAATCAGCTACGGGAAATGAAGGCCGATAGACATGAATATGAGTGGGAGGGCAAGTTGTCCCAAACAGTTCAAACCCTCAAAAGCCTCTTTCCTGGAGTTCATGGTCGCATGACTGATCTCTGTAGGCCAACGCAAACGAAGTATAGCCTTGCCATCACTGTTGCTATGGGCAGATTCATGGATGCAATAGTAGTCGAGGACGAACAAACGGGAAGGGAATGCATCAAGGTAAACATATGTCGTTATATTTAACTTAGGGGCAATTACATCTAGGTCCCTTGAGGTTTGCTCTAATTACAAACCAGTCCCTCTTGTTTCGGAAATTACATACAAGTCCCTAAAAACACTGTTTCATTTGAGGTCCCTGGACGCCGTTAGGGTTCCGTTAATTTTGACAGGACTACATTGTTGATGTGATTTAGTTAAGGGGCCGTTTTGTAAGAAAATTCATAGTTCAGGGACTTTTTTGTAATATTATTCGGAAATTCAAATGTCAAAATTAATGGAATACTAACGGCGTCCAGGGACCTCAAATGAAGTAGTGTTTTTAGGGACCTGTATGTAATTTTCGAAACAAGAGGGACTGATTTGTAATTATGATAAACCTCAGGGGACCTAAATGTAATTGCCCCTTTAAATTATTCTAGTTGTGTAAAAATGAGGTTGAAATGGATTTCATGAATTGTCTCTACGTGCCCCCTTTTTCCAGTTTGTGAACACACATGTAATGGATTGGGATGAACTCTTATAAGTTCAAACCAAAAAGGAAAACATTCTCCAGTTTTAGTCCTCTGTCATTTTAGAATTTAAAAAAAAAAAAAATGTTTGTGACTAATCAGTTGAGCCTGCTTACAGTATCTGAAAGAACAACGGCTTCCCCAACAAACATTTATACCTCTTCTGTCAGTCCGTGTGAAGCCAGTCATAGAGAAGCTGCGCACCCTAGGTGGAACTGCAAAACTGGCCTTGGATCTCATACAGTATCCTTAACCACATCTTTCTCATTCGACTAGTTGATTGATTATGTAAATAAATGTCATTATTCATGATTTTTTTTTTTTTATTACTCTTACATGGTAGTTTTCTTTAGCCGGTCTGCATATGCAATAATTTATTTGACTTCCTCCAACTCCTATCTGCATTCTTATTATATCATGATGAATTGAAGTCTTACTTCATCTTTGCATGCACCTAAGTACTTTCCTCTTTGTTATTTACTTCTAGGTAGTCGTAGGTTTGTTTCCTTAACGGACTCAGATTTGACCCTGTGGTGGACAAAGCTATTTTATCTGCAATTGGAAATACCTTAGTTTGTGATGATCTTAGTGAAGCCAAGTATCTTAGCTGGACTGGGCAGGGACTCAAAGGTATGATAGTTTTATCTCTGTAGATGCTAATACGACTGATGCGATTCTTTTTCCTTCTATTCCCTGTTAACAGTTGTGACTACTGATGGGATTATGTTATCCAAATCTGGTACGATGACTGGTGGCACAAGTGGTAGAATGGAATCACGTTCATATAAATGGAATGACAAGAAAATTGAGGGTCGGTGGTGTTGCATTCTAGTTCACACTGATTGGTTTCTATATCTTGTTAGTTTCATTGCTTTTCTCCTAAAAGCATTCCCCTTTGCAGATCTCAAGAAGAAAAAACAAAAACTGTTGTTTGAACTGGAAGAGCTTGGGTCAATAAGAGAAATGCAGCTCAAGGAGGCCGAAGCTTTTGGCAAGATTGTTTGCCTTGAAAAAAAGATTTATTACAAAGAAATTGAGAAGGTTTGCTCTCTTCCTCTTTCATAAAGGCTTTTTATATGCTCTTCATTCATAATTTTGGAAATAGTTTTCAAAGAACAGTTTCCTGTTGTTTTCTATGACAAAAAATTTGTTTGTCCACTCATCTGTTCTAAAGAATAAAGATGGTGTGGGGATTTCTAGGATGACACATCTTGCTACCATTTGTGGTTTTGGGTTGTTTCTTAGGTTGAATCACACAACTAATTATAAGACAATCATTGCAGAAAAGTATTGAAGACAAGCTGAATAACTTGAAGGAGGAGAAGCAAAATATTGAAGATAAAATTGGCTGTGTCAAGCCCGAACTTCAAAAGGTTCTTTGTGGTCCTCAGTGGCGTTGTTTTTCATTCATCAAGTATTTACATATTCTGCCTTTTCTGCAGTGGGAAAATGTTATCTCCACAAGGAAATCAGAGATCAAGTCCCTAGAGAAGAGGATCAATGATATTGTTGACGAAATTTACAAGAAATTTAATGAGTCTGTAGGCGTAAACAATATTCGTGAATATGAAGAATTCCAACTCAAGGCTATTGAGCAAACAGCTGCAGAAAAGTTGAACTTGATTAATCAGCAAAGAAAGCTCAAATACCAGTATGTACTCTCAATGTCTCTTTCATCTTTGGATTTAGATGATGTCACTCACGTGTCCCTGTAACTTATCTTTACGTGCATTCCCTGTGGCTAGGTTGGAGTATGAAAGAAAACGAGAGGTGGGTTTGCGTATTTCCAAGCTGGAAACAACACTTGTTAACTTAAAAAATGCTTTGAAAGAGGTTGAGAAAAAGCGGAATGAATTGAAGTCAGCAATAGAAACTGCAAATGCTGAGATTGAAGAATTAAAGAAAACAGTGCAAGGTACTTAAATAATTTATTGTTTTTCCCATTGTTATTTCGAAACTGGAACGTTGACATCATAAGCATTTAAAAAAAGTGAACAAGATTATTCTCTCAAATAGCAATATAAACGATTAGAATCACTATATACAAGTCTGGTTTTAATAAAAGTGGGACAACAGATTCATATATTAAGATGCATATGCTCAGGTAGATGAATTTCTGGGTCTTTAATAGCTTTCTACGAAGTAGAGTATTCTAGTTCTCCCCCATCTCATCATGTCTTTCACTGTTTTGAGGTCTCATTTCTCATTTATAGGGCCCAGTCGTTATGCTCAACACAAAACTGATCTTACTTTTCTTCTCTTTTCATTAGAGTGGAAGTTAAAAGCAGAGGCGTGCAATGAGGAAATCCAGACATGGAAGAAAAAAATCTCAGCTGCTACATCAAATATTACAAAGCACAATCGTCAAATTAAGTCTAAGGTTTGTCTTAAAAGACTGACTTTATGCGGAAAACAATGTTTCTGAATTGCCATATATATATATTAGTGCACTATCTTCCTCTAAAAGCTTCTCTTTTAAAAAATTGAATTGGAGAAGCTAATGATTTAAGGTTGCATGCTTTTTTGGTATTTACAGGAAGGTCTTATAACGCAATTGACCTTGCAGAAGCAAGAGATAGTGGAGAGGTGTGAACTAGAACAAATAGAGCTTCCACCAATAGCTGACCCCATGGATACTGGGTCGTCCACCTCAGAGCCAGTTTTTGATTTTAGTACGCTAAGTAGATCGTTCCAACAGAAGTCAAAGTCATCTGAAAGGGACAAAATTGAAACAGAACTCCAGCAGAAAATCGCGGCATTAACATCTGAAATGGGCAGAACTGCTCCGAATTTAAGGGCACTGGACCAATATGAGGCTGTGTTAGAGAAGGAAAAAGCTGCATCGAGAGAATGGGAAGTGGCCAGAGATGAGCAGAACAAAATAACTGCTGATTACCACAAAGTTAGGCAGACGAGGTACGTTCCTCAGTTTCAAAAAGCTAAGCAGAAGTTGTCATCTCTCGATATCAGAGAACAGGTTGCATATTGTTGGACATTATCTGCTAGATAAACACTAGACTATTATTATCCCTGCCGCCTCCAATGCCCTTATTAACTATTGTTAGAGAATTCCCTGGCACCTAACATTTCCCTACATCACTTACTTGGAAACCTTACTACCCTGTTAAATTCTATCTTAAACCTTAAGAAATATAACGCGGTCTTACATGAGTGGAATTCTGTGGAAATCATTGCGTGGTGAGTGTGCTGTTCCCTAGAGCAGCTTAGAGATACAGATAAGCCTTTTGCTTCTATATTGGTTGAGTTTATATACTATGATATGTGAGCTTATGTGCATATGCAGCAGTCATTTTATTATTGTTCTTTCGTATGTATTATTTCGACTGGGCTCTGAGTTCTGCTTTATTTCCATTGCATGTAAATCTTTAGTTTATGCCCTTGATTTTTGCTCCAGTACCACATAACTTCCTTATTTTTCTATAGAATTCCATTAATTTCTTCAAGTTGAATGCAGGCACAGCTTATTTATGGAAGCTTTCAACCACATCTCCAGTAGCATTGACAAAACATACAATGCACTCACAAAGCACATTACACATGCAGTGGGTGGAACAGCATATCTGAACTTGGAAAACCCCGACGAACCATACCTATATGGCATCAAGTACAGTGTCATGCCACCAATGAAGCGATATCGGGATATATTACAACTATCTGGTGGAGAAAAGACACTGGCTGCACTTGCATTGCTCTTCGCCATTCATAGGTATTCACAATGTATAGCAATGAAATATCAGCAGAAATAATTTCATCTTGAATATATAAAACATCGACTTTATCACCTCATACCCCATTATTCTATTATATCGTTTCTACTCGAGTTCTATATATATACTTTTTCGCGAAATTGCAGTGTGTTAGTATACATGTCTCCCTCACTTTGCTACCCATTGGATTTGCAGTTTTAGGCCTTCACCATTTTTTATATTGGACGAAGTGGATGCTGCATTAGATAACTTGAACGTTGCGAAAATCGCTAGCTTTATTCGATCGAAATCTTGCGGAGTTGCAAGGTTCTATGGAGATGGTGAATTTGGCACAGGTTTTCAGTGCATTGTGATTTCACTCAAGGATAGTTTCTATCACAATGCTGAAGCCTTGATTGGTGTTTACCGGGATTCTGACATGGGGTGAGAAATCTCTGTTTTGTTGGATTTTGTTTTTTTCTTGCTTTCTTTTTTCTCAACTTTTTGAAATTACAAATTTCCCTCCCCGTGATCTTGATTTTGAAATCTGCATTCATCTTTGCAGCTGCTCGAGGACATTGACCTTTGATTTGACCAAATACAGCGAGTTCTGAAGGAAATTTGGAGGAAATTCTTATCTATTTGGCCCATATATGGAACTAATTGTTCGAAATAAGCCACATTATGTATGTTAATTAATATAATTCTTTACTCTTTAGTTAACATTTTTTGTGCTTGGAATTCCCCTCTCAAATTAAGTACGCATCTTTTCCTTACTTTTGTATATATGACAAATACATTTAAATTTTGTTTTAATTACAAAATAAATTCTTATACTCGAGAAATTACAAAAAATACCTTGAAAAACGACAAATAGCATTTACATTCAGCATGGTTTTTGTAATTTTCCAATTATTAGAGTTCTTCTCATATTGAATTTTACTTGAAGGGATATTTCGTATATATTATATACATATACCTATAATGCACGAACACTCTTAAAAATAATATCATTTTGTTGTATCGTATCGTATCGGACGCTCGTATCGAATACCGTATCAAACACTCCTCACGTAAAAATTTTAAAAAAATTCCATGTCGTCGCATCCGTATCCATACATCATAAACATATGGAAAAATTATATTTCATTACCCTGCTAGATAGGGAAATTACAACATAGTCCATCTTTATTCGAAAATTATAATTTAATCCCTGAATGTTATGAACCATTTTTAGTCTCTCTATTCCGTTAAAATTTCGTTAGGGTTGGGTCTATCCTTCCATTAACCTAATCAATAAAATAACAAATTCATTCCAAGACAACGATCCCTAGGTATTACACATATGACAATGTAGTCCTTGGAGACAGAGCCCAACTCTAACGGAACCCTAACAGAATAGAGGGACCACAAACGGTCCAAAACATTTAGGGACTAAATTATAATTTTCAGATAATTACATTATAATTACCCTATCTGGCATAGGCTAGTTAGATATAATTTTTCCTAAACATATATATATATATATATAGGGAAAATTACATCTACCTACCCTGTAGTTAGGCGTAATTACAATCCAGTCCATCATTATCGCGAAATTACAAATAAGTCCCTATATTTCAAGTTTCGTTTGAGGTCCCTCGGAACTGTTAGGGTTCCGTTAGATTTAGGTCTGTAATGCCGAAAATACCCTTAGGGACTGCGATGTTATTATCATATTATTCAGGGATCGTTTTGTTAAAAAATATAAACTATTAGTATCTTTTTGTCAGAATTATATTAATATCATATTTCTTCAAAAATCCAAAAAAAGAAATATATATAATTAGTAAACCTTATTTTTCTTGTGTATATTTATATTTTGGAATTATTTATTAAATATATATTCTTTTATATAATCATATTTAAAAAAATCAAAAAAAAAATCATATTTTTGTATTTTGAAGAAAATTAATATATTTTTAATAATTTTATTAATGCAAATTATATTTTATTTTACATAATATATTATTAATAAAATTAAATTAAAATCAAAACTCAAAAGAAAAAAGAGAAAGAAAAAATCCCCCGCCACCCCACTGTGAAGAAAATGAATGGCGCATGAATTGGAGAATTCTCGTTTCTTCGCCGAATTTGACGTACGGATAGTGCTTTTCGATCACCGTAACATGAGGATTGCATTGATACGAATTTCGTGGCCCGATATTTAGCAATGGTAACTGCGTGAAGGATCAAAGTTGCGGCTTTCCTGTGAGATCACCGTCAACCACCATCACCGTCAAGGCGTCAACCACCACGAGATCCTCCCTCATGTGTCTCCATCTCCGTCGACAACCACGACCAACACACCACCCGTTCTTCTTCTCCACATACACAATCACTCGCACTCACAAATTTCAGAAATACACTCTCAGAGGACACCTACAACCCCAAGACCAGCACCATCGACCTCCTTCACTACAGCCGCCGCCTACAACCCCAAGACAACCCCAAGATCTGCAACATACACACACAGGGCTACACACACAGAGGCGATGCAAAAGCTTCATGGCCGCCGCGGCCTATTCTTCACCGCCACCAATTCCACTCAACATCACCCACCACCACCACCATCACTAGATCCGCTAAATCAACACCTCCGCCACCATCAATCACTTTCAGTGGCCCTCCAAACCAGATCCGCCATCACCGTCGTTTCGAAGATTCTTCCATGAGAGAGAGACAAATTTGCAGATAGAAATTTCTTCGATGGCGGATAGAAATTTGCAGAGGGAGGGAGTATTTCTTTTTGTTTGTCAGTGGAGGGAGTGGTGGGGAAGAAGGACCGTCACGCGGTAATGGAATGAAAGAGGAGAAGGTGAGGCGCGTGGTGGAATGCTTATGCTGTGTGGGTGGGAAGAGGAGGCAGATTTGGTCCCCGGTGAGCCGACGATCCTTGCAATTTCTCTTGTCGGCGACCTCTGCAATTTGGGGGAGAAGGGATATACGCACATATACATATAATATGTTACATATTATAAAATAATAATAATAATAATAATAATAATAATAATAATAATAATAAGGTTTACTAATTAAATATACACAAGAAAAATAAGGTTTACTAATTATATATATTTCTTTTTTTGGATTTTTGAGGAAATATGATATTAATATAATTATGACAAAAAGATACTAATAGTTTATATTTTTTAACAAAACGATCCCTGAATAATATGATAATAACATTGCAGTCCCTAAGGGTATTTTTGGCATTACAGACCTAAATCTAACGGAACCCTAACGGTTCCGAGGGACCTCAAACGGAACTTGAAATATAGGGACTTATTTGTAATTTCGCGATAATGATGGACTGGATTGTAATTACGCCTAACCACAGGGTAGGTGGATGTAATTTTCCCTATATATATATATACACTAACACAATTATTATAGACCACCCCGACCCTATACCATTATGCAGACATTGCCAATGCCAAACCAGCCTCTTCACAAACCTCAGAAATTCCCCAAGCCACCTGCCTCAAGACAAAATCTAGGTGTTCGCCACAAAGCACCTCTACACATGCAATTTGCAAAATGGCACACACTCTCACCCGTGTCATCCCCACACACCATTCTCTTCCTCTATAAATCCCCACTTTCCCCACTCGCCACATCCATCACCAATCACTCCTCTCTCCTAAACAAGTAATTAATCCGCCATGGCTAAGCTCTTAGTCTCCACACTAAGCTTTCTTCTCCTCTTCAGCTTGAGCTTCGCTCAAATCCATCAGGGAGGCGAATCCCCCCGCGGCTGGCAGAAGGGCGAGTGCCGCATCTCCAGCATCAACGCCCGAGAGCCGTCGCGCCGCATCCAGGCCGAGGGCGGCTACTCCGAGCTCTGGGACCACAACAATGACGAGTTCCAATGCGCCGGCGTCTCCCTCCACCGCCACCGCCTCCAGCCTAGGGCCCTCATGCTGCCCTCCTACCATAACGCCCCTCTCCTCGCCTACATTATTCAAGGTCCAGAATTATGAGATAGTGGGGTCAAAAAAATTTAACTCATAATAAAAAAAATTATTTGGAAAGGACTGTGAGTTCTTGGAAGTTGTATTATATGAATGATTTGTGGGATGTTGGATGCAGGTAGGGGAATGTTCGGCATTATGGTTTCGGGTTGTCCGGAGACGTTCGAGTCATCGCAACGAGCTCAATTCGGGGGCTCCGAGGAGGAGAGAGGAGGAGGACAGAGATTCAGAGACCGTCATCAGAAAATCGTGCGCTTCCGACAGGGCGACGTCATCGCCATCCCTGCCGGAGCTCCTCACTGGGCTTACAACGAGGGCCAGGAAGAGCTTGTTGTCGTCGTTTTGCAAGATAACTCCAACAACGCCAACCAACTAGACCAAAGCCCAAGGGTAATACAAATAGAGCAATTCTAGCTCGATCGAGCCTAATCAATTAAACAATCTTTTCTTGATATTAAGTTTCTATGCTATATAATTGCAGTCATTCTACCTGGCCGGAAGCCAACAGAGGAGCCAAGAACACGAGCTACTGAGCGGCAGCCGCCGCGGGCAGGAGCATGAGTTCGGCAACGTCTTCCGCGGCTTCGACGTCCAAATGTTGTCGGAGATCTTCGGCGTTGATCAGGAGACTGCGAGGAGGCTTCAGGGAGAGAACGACGAGAGAGGTCACATTGTCATTGCCGAGAGACCACTTCAAGTCGTCAGGCCACCGTCTGTCAGGGAGGAATACGGCTACGAGCGCCGTGAGGAGCAGTACGGGGAAGAGGGACGCCGATCGCCGCCGTACTACGGCCGCGGCGGTTATAATGGCCTTGAGGAGACCATTTGCACCGCCAAGATTAGGGAGAATATTGACAACCCATCACGCGCCGACGTCTACAACCCACGCGCCGGCAGGTTGTCGACTGTCAACGGCTTTACGCTGCCCATTCTCAACTTCCTCCAGCTCTCAGCCTCCAGAGGAGTCCTTTACAGGGTAATTCACATATATATATATATATATATATATATATACTGATTATGAATCATCTAAATCAAGATTAACTGATTAAATCAAACATTTTCAGAACGGATTAATGTCCCCACACTGGTGCATGAACGCCCACAGCGTGATCTACGTGACCCGCGGCGAGTCCCGCATGCAAATCGTGAACCACCGCGGGAAGGCGGTGTTCGACGGCCGAGTCCGCCAGGGCCAGGCGTTGGTGGTGCCGCAGTACTTCGCGGTGGTGAAACAGGCCGGCGAGCAAGGGTGCGAGTGGATTCAGTTCAACACCAACGAGAACGCCATGATCAACACCTTGAGTGGCCGCACCTCCGCCCTGAGGGGGCTCCCGGCCGACGTGATAGCCAACGCGTATCAGATTCCGAGGGAGGAGGCGCAGAGGCTCAAGTTTTCGAGGCGGGAGACGATGTTTTTCCGAGGCAGCGGCCGTTCGAGCTACGAGAGGGGGATTTCGGTAGCTTCTGCTTAAGAAAAGAAGAGAAGTTCCGATGTAAAAAAATCTTATGTTTTAAGATTATGAATAAGAGCTTTGGATGAGGGCTTTTGTATGATGAGTACGTATGTATGAATAAGTTGGTAGATGGTTTTGACATTTGATCCAATGTATTGTGATTTCTTCTACCAATTAGCCATTTTGTTTGTTTTATAGTGTATCTTGTAATGGGCTCAGAAATCAGAATAAATCTCTCTCATCTAATATATATTTGCAACTTTTTCATAAAAATATTTATAATTCATTAACTTATGTATAGACTAAGACTATAGTAATATTAATCCAGAAAGATTGAGAATATTACCCGAAAATGTGCGTAGCAAGAAGAGAGATATCTAATTTGTACTCATATTCTTAGTTTTGGCATTTGGGGGTGATATAGCCTAGCTAGATCTCCGACCAACACCTATGGATTCGACGAATTCAAACTTCCTTGGCGAACTTTGTTTTCATAGAGTGAGCTCTCCTTACGAACTTTGTTTTCATAGAGTGAGCTCTCCTTACATTGTTTCCATATAGAGATATAATGCAAGTCATTTGTAAACACTTGTTGAGTCCAAAACAAAATTCCTAGTCAAATATTTTTTTCATAGGGTAAGGCACTTGTTGAGTCGAAACAAACTTCCTTGTCGAATCTTGTTTTCATAGGGTGAGCTTTCCTTACATTGTCTCCATAGAGATATAATGCAAGTCATTTGTAAACACTTGTTTTCCTCGAATCTTGTTTTCATAGGGTGAGCTCTCTCCTTACGTTGTCTCCATAGAGATATAATGCAAGTCATTTGTAAATACTTGTTGAACCCGAAAACAAATCAGATGGTAAAATATTTATGTCCTACTGATCTTTGGTATTCATAAGACTGACTCGAATGTAAGTCGTTTAAAAGTACACTTTTGAACTCAAAAACAAATCATGTTACAAATTCAGATCTCTCTCCTTGTGTCCATAAGATGAAGACACATTATAAGTCGTGTGTGATTGTAAGCACTGAAAATCTCCATGTCTCCATTTCTATAGGGTGAAAACAAAATAATATCAATCATTGTATTAATAACATTATGTGTATGTTGCTTAATATATAACCAATTATATGCATGGTCATCGAGACAACATACATGTAACAAAAATACCATGTTCTAATAATATCAATCAAAAGAATCTATTAATTTAGACAAAGAAAAAGATAAAAAAAATTACAATTTAATACATGTAATTATATTTATATTAACCACCACCTCTCTAATTCTTGAAAATTCACTTTTGGCTACAACTTTTATAAATTGCCACGTTATCCATAATGATTCAAATTAATTCTTTCATCGTACGAGACGTATGTTAAGGGCTAGGCCAAGAAACTTCAACATGTCACGATTGGACACCTATTTAATTTATTAAAGGTGAAAAGCAAATGACCTAACAAACTGTTCGGCCTTTTGTTTTTCGTGTGCCAAAAGTCACTCCTTTCCCAAGTATTAAGATTGTATAATAATTACCATCAGTACAGTATCATCCTATTCTACATTTTAAAAAAAAAAACTTAAAATATAAATTAATATGTCACATTCTATAGTTTAAATTTAACTCATTAATATATCTTTTGAGCAGTTTAAATCACATTCAATGGATTACAATATTATATCTAAAACCCACAGATTCGATACAATTGCAATTTATTATAGTCGAGATCTGATTTAGTATCGTAGTTCTTTCCTCATGTTTTTATAGTCTTGTTGCAGGATTGATACAATAACAACACAACTCACAAGTTACAACTTACAATACAAGAAAAAGAGGCAATTAGCAATAACACCTTATTGGATAATCATTTGAACTAAAAACTTAGATCAGATCAGAGTAAAGAATTCCGCCTACACCTTCGAGCCGTATTAAAAAGTTTAAATATTTAATGATATTCCCATCTAATATTTTAAATTTTTAATAGGACTCAATATATATATATATAGGGAAAGTTCCAATTTTGGGACAATAACCAACCTTATTTTGTATTTTTGGACTTTAACTTGACATTTTTAATTTTAGGGACATTTACTCTCAAAACTTTGCAATTTTGGTCAAATCTCAGCCGGATCCTTAATTCCGCACCGGAAAACCGCACGTGACCCCACGTGATCGCCTGAAATCGGTTGAAATCCCGTGCCTGGGCCACATAAGCAAAAGAGTGCATCAAATCTCAATCGGATCCCTAATTTCGCACTGGAAAACCGCACATGACCGCACGTAATCGCCTGAAATTAGTTCAAATCCCACGTGACAATGCATTTATTTGCTTATGTGGCCCAGGCTATTTTGCCACGCGGGATTTCAACCGATTTCAGACGATCACGTGGGGTCACGTGCGGTTTTCTGGTACGAAATTAAGGATTCGGTTGGGATTTGGCCAAAATTGCAAAATTTAGAAAGTAAGTGTCCCTGTATATATATAACTAATTACATATATGTACTGACTACTAAGTACTAACTAGGGAAATGAACTGATAATTCCTCAAAAATCCTCAAGTGTAAACTGAATTTCCTTTTCACTCCCCAATTTTAAAAAAGTTCCTATTCACTTCCCAATTGAAAAACAAAATTCATTTTCACTCCCCAAGATTGTATAATAATTCAGGAATTGCGTACATTTTTTAGGGAATTGCGTATAAAAATCCCGGAATCTCGTATATACGATATTTTAAGATTTTTATACGTAATTCCCTAAAAAATATACGCAATTCCTAAAGACAATGTACGAACATGTACTATTTGTGGGGACCTAAAAGGAATTTTGTTTTTCAATTGGGGATTGAATGGGAACTTTTTCAAAATTAGTGACCTAAAAAGAATTTTTTCAAGTTTTTGATACTATTCAAAGATTTCCCCGGGAATGAAAGCAGCAAATGGGTATTTTTGGGTTCAATAAATGATGAATAATTAAAGGGTAAAGAAGTTGGGAAGAAGAGTGTTGAAAGCGATAGTTTTAAGAAAGCCAAATCTCAATTCAAAATAAAAACTTGCACTTTTTACGAGGTGACATCCTCACTTATTCAACCCTCAATATATTACCACTGTCTCTGTCTCTCTGTGTACGTGAGACGGTGAGAGAGAGAGAGAGAGAGAGAGAGAGATCATCTTGTTTACTTATTACAACTATCTACACACATTCCTAATCCTGAATAGAACCAGGCAAACACTACTCTAGAATACAACTTTCTGTAGGTATCATATACGTATATACACACACTTTTATATATATATATATATATATACATTTCATCTGAGGTGGTGGTGTCTGGTTCGGAGAAGTACACACGAGAATGGGTTCTCATTTGCTCCTTCTCTCATTTCTTGTCTTCCTCGCCGGAGCATCAATGGCGGCGGGTCAGCAAACCCGCCCCGGTTTCCTCTACACAAGAACCCGAGGAAAATGCACGCCTCAGTAAAAACCCAAACACCCCTTTTCTTCACGATCCAAATATGTAAAACCCGGATCTTGATTCTTGAATCTCACTGACCCACCATTTTGATTTCAGGTACTGGAGCAGCAAGAGGGAGCCATGGCCGAAGATGGCGCCGGAAAAATCCACGGTGGAAAACGTTTTCGGGTCGCGGGCTTTCGAGCGTTACCGGCGGGAGCTGACGCTGGCGGAGGCGGCGGCGAGTGGCGGCGGAGAGGGCGCGTTCGGGCGGCTGGTCAGGGAGGCGACGGCGGCGCTGTTGAACTCCTACGGCAGAAAGGGGTATCCTTACGCCGCCTGGGAGGTGAAGACGCTGCTGATTCAGGCGATGGTGTCGGAGGAGACGGCGGCGGTGCAAGCCCAGAAGTTTCTTGAAGCTAATGAGAATTGTGGTTAGGTTTTATTGTTGATCTTATCATCTCTGATCTTGATTTTTGTGGCTGTTTGTATAGATGGAATGATGAACTGTGAAAGGATTCTTGGTTTTGTGTGTGTGTGTGGAATGTTGGAATGGTGAAAGGGATGGTTTGGATATTTGGATCTTGATTTGGCGTTCATTGATTGTAGAGTAATTATTATATCATAGTTCTTGAAGTTTATATCATAGATTTTTGCCTCTTTTGGAAATTTTAATATATATCTAATCATTTCATAAAGAAACACTCTTGAAAATTTTAGCTCGTATGGGGTTTGATCCAACTTACTAATTTTTTGAATCAAGACTTTAGTTCAGATGGGTGTCGATTGAATTTCACTAAATCTTTTGAACTAATGTATTTTATTTATTATTTAATTTTATTATTATTTTTAAATGATAGTATGTTACAATAATCACATAATACAAGTAAGATGTTTGTCCCCGTATTATAGTGATCTGATTGAATTAGATCTAATAATTAAATAAGTATCTCTACTCTTAGTTTTTTACATTCACAAAATTTGAACTCAAACCTTATGTAAGTGAATTCAATTTTTTTTTTCAGAGCAGATAGTAAAAATCCTACCACCTTATGATTATTGATTGAGATTAAAATTGTGGATCACTTAAATCTCTGTCTCTCTAATCTCTATTACTCTCTAATCTCTCTCTATCTCTCACAAGATTGGGCCAAGAAAGAGCTGGGCTAATATAGTAGATAAACATGGGCTTATACAATTGGGCCGATATTTTGGGCCGTGGTCATTACTTCAGCGGGCTAGTTTATGCCATGTGGCCCTTACGATAGTTTTCTAAACTAATACAAAACAAAAAATAAACGAAAAAGGAATATTCAAAGGTAGAAATATTAATATTCCGATTTGAGGCTAAGTATATGGAGTGGTGGGCCAAGAATGCACGTAGGTTGTAAGCTAACTATGAAGGAATATCTGCAACTTGGAATTGGAATAAGTGGGCAAAAGCCTGCTTCGTTTCTAGAAACAAACAAATTACATGGAACAAAACCAAAATACATCAACTCAAAAACTAGAAAAATAACGTATAATTCGAGGAATTTTAGAGGGAATTTTTTCGACTACTATAGGATAAGGTTCGTCCGAGTGAATTTATAACATGTTTTGTAGAGCGCGTGATTCGCTGTCGACTATAATAACTATTGATATTGCTGAATTGTTGATATCTTAAAGCGAAAGACGACTAATCGGTAATAATAATGATAAAGCATTTATTGAAGTAATCACCTTTCTCTATGAAATTCTACCTCCTCTACCTAAATTTTAGAGATAACAAGAAACTACTTAATTAGGCATATTCTTTTTTTCACTAATATATGTCGAACAATTAGTTAGCTTAAGAATTAAGTGACTACTGACTAGTCATGCTAACTCTATATTTGTTAGCAATTACGTACTTTTATAACAAATTGTTCTCACATAGATTCTCCAACCAAAAACCTCTATAAAAGGCAAGCACAAGACTTGAGTTTCTCCTCCATATCTTCTTCATCTCTCCTCTTCTTGAGAAAAAAAAAACTCAGTGAAATCTAAGTGATGTCTTCTTGGCAGAAATTGAAGAGAATTCTTCACACGAAGGCATGGAAGGCATTCAAAAGCAAAATCCCTCTCAAGCTCAACAGATCAAAAGCACTCATCAAGAAACCTCAGAAAGCCCGAACCCACAAAAGCTTTTCCAAGAAAATAAACTGGCCAATATTGTCACTCTCAATCCAGCCCAAGAAGTTCAAGAACAAGCGTAAAAAGATCCCTTCTTTGATCCAGCAACATAAGATCAGCCACAGAAGGCAGTTGAGTAATCCGGTTTTCGTTGATCGGCTGTTTATAGCGCCGTCAACTTCAGCTGTGAAAGAAGCAGAAGCAGAAGAAGGAGGTGTCGAGAAGCAGAAGCTATGTTCAACAAGTGGTTTGAAGAGAAGTGATGGTAATAATGGAAATACGAACGATGTTAGTGCGGATGACATGTGGGAGTCGATGGTTTTAGCTTCGCCACAAATGGATGGAATCAATGAACGGGCCGAGGAGTTTATAGCTAGGTTCCGGGCTGACATGCGCCGCCAGGAGACGGTGGCGCGTCGTTTGTAGCGTTTGAATAAGATGATACTCTGTTTCTCTGTCGTGGTGGTTCTTTGATTGGGAAGTTTTAGCTTTTGTTTGTGTATTTGAAGTTCTTTTGTTAGAAAGAATGTACAAACAACAGAGTATTTGTTGCCGTAAATGTAAGAACTAATTTTGCTGTTGAATATTTCACTTTTTTGATGAGATTCGTGGAAGTACAATTGAGATCAAATCATCATGTTGTATGCTTTTCTTTTCTATATATGGAGTGTAAATTAGTCAAATTGCACTGCATTCACTTATTCAGAGGCGTGGAGTTTCCTTGAATGTCATGTTTTAATTTTTGGCATAATTACACTTACTCCTGAATAATGGCCTAACTACAAAATGCCCGTGAAATTTGGCCTAACCCATAAGTTTCCAAAAACCATTCATTTCAGGTTCCAGCCTACCATCATTTCAGGCATCAATTCTTGCAGAGCTTCAAAATATTTAAAATCTGCACGATTTCGAATACACTTCAGTCACATACAGCTCCGTTTGAAAACACTTCTGTAACACCCCGACTCACAGTCGGTACAGGTAAATTATGTGATTTAATATTATTTGCGTTTTAGATTATTTGTATAGGACTATTTTGAATTATTTGAACTTATATGAATTATGTGATTGAATGTTGTATGAGATTTATTCGTTTTAATTTGAGTTGGCCTTATTTGAACCTGTATTTGTTGAACCGAACCAACTTGAACCGGGAACCCTGAACCGAACCCGTGAACCGACCGGTCCAGCCTTAAAGGCTGAACCATTTCTCTCCTCCCTCATTCTTCACGTTATTTTCAGCAACAACCAAGCCAAGCTAGAGCTTAAACCCCAAGTTTGATCATCCAACTTCCCAAGCTAATATCTCTCTCGTTTCTTCGTCTTTTCTCGAACTTAGGTATGTTTCGGAATCCCCTAGTCGTGCTCGTCGTTTCTATGGTTTAATTTCTGAGCTTGGAGTGAGTTTTGCATGCCTTTGCTTCCCTACGTGAATAGTAAGGGTTTAATGAAAAACTTGGATACTTGCTCTTTGCTTGAGGTATTTGATTACTAGCTTCATTTATGAGTTGTATAGGTTGTATCTGTTGTATTTATTGCATTTAATCTTTGGTTGGTTGAGTATTTATGAATGATCATGATTTTTGCTTGAAAATTTCATTTCCTTGATCATGCATTTTAATTCCGTTTTCTTGAGATATTTGAGTGTTTATATGTCAAGCATGATTTATGTGTATTGTTTGTGCATTTTGAGAAGTTGTGGCAATTTTAAGGGTTGGATTTTTGGCCATTTTTGGCTCACAAATGAGCTGCCCCTGTTTTCTGTAAAAAAATTTTCTGCTCCAGCTTTCGAACCAGGCCGGAACGGCCGTTCCCGCCCAGTTTCAAACTGGGAACGACCGTTCCCAGGCCAAATACTGTTCATGCCGAGAGTGGGAACGACCGTTCCCAGTTTGTACTGGGAACGGGAACGGCCGTTCCCATGGCCGGAACCCTTCTACTGGGTCAAATCCGCGAGGGTGGATTTTTCCCTTTGGAAAAATCCATGGGGGTGGATTTGAGGCAGTAGCTCTGGAAAAATCCATGGGGGTGGATTTTGCCACTTTTTCTCTTTGCCTTGTTTATGCATTTGTATGATTTTAAATGCTTTTCTTTTGCATATTAATTATTATAATTTGATTGTTTTGCATAATAAATTGTAAATACTTATGTTATGCTATGATTTGTGAATTTTGTGACATTTTATCTATGAACATGAATCATGCATTTTGCCGAGCGTCTTCTTTGGTTCATATAGAGTCTAAGTCTTGGGCTTTCGTGTTTTCTTTTCAGAGGAGGTTCCAGTTGACGAGCCCGAGGCGTAGGTTGTTCACGTCTGCTCATATTTTGTTACGCACAAGGTGAGGTTTAGGTGTTTGTATAGCTAAATTGACCTAATACCTTTACATGTCGTTTTCTTGCCCCGCATGTGGATAAGTTATATGTATATGTAAATAAGTGTTATGTAATATATGTTATGAGTTTGTGAACCAACTTTGATTTCGAAAATAATATGAAGGTATATGTAAGCCGTTGGAAAAGGTTTAAATTATGTTGTTAGCGAGTGGAACCATGAAAGATTGGTTATATGATACGTTATGTGTTTGTGAGCTCAAGGAGCTATGGGTAAGGAGCCCTCGGGACGGCATTGGGCCGTCGAGGTTAAACCTGTGCATAGTCTCCACCCGGAATATCATGTGCGACCTCGGGAGCTAGGGAAGGCGTGATATTCCGATGCCTTCGGTTTACCGGGGAGGACCCGTTGTAGGTTAGCTACCTCTCGGGGGTTTGTTATGTTATGGATGGATAGAGTCAACGCGTGACTCTACCATCAAAGGAGGAGAGGATGTGTATTTTGATTTATGTTTTATGTTATGAGGAGTACAGGTTGGAAGCTCGTTCTCGCCGAGCATTATGTTTTGTTATGTATGTTTGAGAAGTATGAATCGGGATAGTGTTTATGAAAGGTTTTAAAGTATATGTATTTGTTTTGGAAAGTTTTAGTTTGTAAAACCTATTCCGGTTCATAGTTTCGCCATTTGCTTTGTGCTCTGCTCTATATATAGGTAGGGTGTGGGTGTGCGTTAGCCCCCCTCACTCAGTCAGTTGACTGACTCCTCGTTTATTCTTTTAGTTGCAGGTTCTTTTGGGGCTTGAGCTAGGCGGAGAAGTGTGTCCTGTTTGCACTTGTCGGTCTAGGTTTTGCTAATAGTTTTGCTCACCTGCTCATTCTATCATTTTGTATATGTCTGTTTTGGATACTTATATATTACTCGAGCCGAGATGGCGTTTGTACAGAATTCAGTGATGGTACCTATATGTAAATAATATGATACTTATATATATATGTGTTGGTATCTATAAGTATATGTGTTGTTCTTTGGTGGATGTTCTATTTATCTGCTTCCGCGTACTCTGGTTTAGTTGCTTAGCTCCGCCTAGCATAGGGTGTGTGTTTGGTCTCCCGTTCGCTATGATTCGGATTCGGGTACGGACATTCCATTTCGTATTCGGGTTTGGATTATGGTGCGGGGGATGTGGCCCTACTTGTGGGTGCTACAACTTCAGTCGCATACAACTCCGTAAACTCAACGAGACATGAGAGGCAAAGACACTAGTATATTTCTTCACATACTTCATCATCGATTCGATGAAAATATTACAATACAATCAATCCTCCAAACATTTTAGAATCATGAAACATTAGTAATTATTCCATACTAGTAGTAAAAAGTCTAATGCAGGAAATCTTTCATAGGATCGTCGTGATGAACCCTCTTCATCCTATATGCTTCCATATCTTCAGGAGTAACCTGTAAGGATCAATCAAATGAATAATCAACACACAACAGTGTAATTGTAACAGATAAAGCCAGACAACAAAGTGAGCCAAATGGTTAACTATGTTTTTAAGTTATTTTAATAAAGTGCTCACTATTTTATGTACGTTAGATGTCACAGCAGAAATCAAATTACTAATGTCACTGCAGAAATCAAATTACTGGCTTCATTAGTTAAGATTCGCATGATAGCGCAGAAAAGAAACATACCTCGTCATTCCACTTGACATTGTATTTGCGTTTCCTTTCATCCCTCTCTTCTCTCCTCCTCTCATCCTCCTAGGAGAAATAAGAAAAACAATTTGAGACTTTAGAAACTATAATTTATATTATTAAAAGATCAACACATAACATGAGAAGAAATTTTACCTTTGAGAGTGCTTCTGCCAACTTTTTCTCGTCTAGAACCAGATCATCTGGTATCTCGGTTCCCCAAGTTGCCATTCTTCTCTCCTCAGTTGGTGCAGGAGCATCTGATTTCCACCCAGGAAAAAAAAAAACATTTCAGATACCATTCCATTCCAATGTTTATGCTAAAGAAACTATAAGAAAGATTCATTACCTTCATTTGCCTCCTTACGAGCAATATTGGCTTTCATGAGATCTGCTGAAGCTTCAGCAGCCTCAATACCAGCAGCGCCTGTACAGTAACTGTTTCTGACTGTCTGCTGACAGCACTTGTAACCCCACTGATGGTCCTTCCACCATGAACCCCAAACACTGGTATGGTTGTTAATATAGGCATCTTCTTCATACTTGCTTTTCGGGAGAGCGGTCTCCTGCAAAGATCAACAGTCATGGTTAACTCAAGGGTGTAAGAGGTCAACAATATGAGAACAAACACAAGATATCAATTGAGAGGTCTTATAGTAGTTTAACACTCCCACTTTATTATTATTAATGAAAGGAGGGGCAGGAGAGTCATCACAGTGTCTAAATTACAGTCATACAAATACACAAGAAAATAACATGGAAAATAAATCTATCCATCAAAAAGGAAAAGACAGGCAATCCATACCTGGCCCTTTATGATTCTACCAGCACGATCATATTCAACCTCTCTCTCACTTTGACCCAGTAAAAGCTCTCGCGGAAGTTCTTCATCTGTGGCAGCATTACCGTACTTCTCCATGATTGTGTCTTTAGTTTGATACTTCAACTTCTCCTTATTGATCTTAAAATTTTTGTAAAGCAATTCAGCTTGAGAGGGAGCTGCTTGCATATGAACGTCATGTCCCTTATCAAATGCTTCCCAAGCATGAATATTCAGCTGCTTGAATTCCAGAGCTTGGCCACTGACTCTATTCTGATTATCTCCCTATAGTATTCACCAGTGAAACATCAGCACCATATCATATATATTCAAATTAACAAGTAACAGCAGTACAATCTCACGGGAGACAGCAATTATACTTACAGCGTAGAACTTCTCATTCGGATCCATGTCCGGAAGAGGATCTTCACGCATAGAACGGGTTTTGGGGTCATAATGGGCGGAGTTAACATCAAGATTCAGAAGATATTTTGCAGTATCTTCTCGAATACGCAAGTTCCTGGTACAAAAAGGAGAATAATTAAGTAAATGTTCAATCTTCAACTCCTTGAGAAGAGTACTAGAAGAAATATCTATGAAAATGTACAGCAGATTTCCATAATCATTCCAAAATCTAATATTTTCCTAGACATTATAGGTATTGAAAGAAGAAAGAATAGATAACATACCTAACAGTTCCAGTGCTACCACCACCAGTAGTACGCACACGTTTCTCAACCTTTGCAAAGTCCATTTGCTTGCTCTCATCGACTTTCGCCTCATCCACTTTTAGGGAGTCTTCATTATCTTCATCATCACTAACCCCATCTTCTTTATTCTGATTATTGTTTTTCTCCTCCAACTTCTTAAGCTGTTGTTCCTTCAAAAATTTGCTTCTAGCTTCATCCCTGGCTTCATATCTCTGTATCACGTGTTTATATGATGCTGCATCATAACCATTCCAGCGGTCTCGCTTTCCATCATAGTCAAGCTCAAAGGTTTCTATCTTCTCATCTGCAGAAATATGCTTGCCGGTCCATTTCGCTCCCAATTTCCGAGGCCTCTCCACACATGACTTCTTATCATGTGTCATAGCTCCACAGCTGATAAGAAAATAAGACCAACATTAAACCCATACATTCGACTTGCATAAAAAAAAGGGAAAACAAATCAAAATACAACAATCATCAAAAACAGTTGTGAAGGGTTACACATATTCCCAGCCATAATACTAATGAAACTTTATCAGACACATAGTCACCATAAAACCGAAGATGGATAAAGAAAACAAACATTAACGGTCCGAACCCAACTAAGAAGTTGTACATACTTTTCACAAGCACCCTTTCTGTACTTCTCTGCCTGAAAGGTCTTCGCACCTCTATCATACCACGATTTGGTATAGTTTGGATCCGACTTCCACTTCCTTTGATGTTTCAAACTCTGAAATGCAGAAAAATACATATCTCCATGTTAAACAAACACTATATATTTCAAAGAAGAACAAATTAAGCAAAAATAAGTAAACTTGTAAAGTTACCGGTCTCTCTGCATTAAGATACCAAGGTGCAGAAGACATATACTGTGGAATGTGAGGATTGATTTCCTTTCCATCCTCATCCACCTCAGCCGGGGCCAGCCCAGCCTTACGAGCCTCCTCTAACTCAAGCTGTTTCCTGTGATCCTCCCTCGATTTAAACGCCACTGCAACCATCAAATCACAAAAATTGACATTGATAACCCATTTAATTATTATTTTTTTAAAAAAAGAAAAGCTCAATAATTCACGGGAAGGTTCTCGAATCAAAAGGGCGATCAACACGATCAGATGTATGAGCACAAAGCCCTAATTTGCAATCGCGTTTAAAAATTTCAACCTCCGATTCGGAAAGCAATCAATCAAAGAGGACGCCGAAAGCAGAAAACAAAAATCGGCTAGGTAAAACAATTAAAAATTCAAACTTGAAAGCGTAGTGAGTACCTGATGCAGTAGCCATGGTTGGTCGGAATTGATGATGTGAAACCTGCGAATTGAGATTGGCTTTGGAGGTATGAACCCTAGAAACACCAATTCTCAGATGAGAGGGGAACTTAGATAAGACGGAGATAGAGGCGGTTAATATTTAATAATAATTATATATAAAATATATATATAACGGGAAATTCCCGGAAAATCCCCAAATGAGAACTCAAATTTGTTTTAACTCCCCATTTTTAAAAAAGTTTCTCTTTGCTCCCTAGATGACAGGCCAAATTTGCTTTAACTCCCCATGGTTGTATTAAAATTCAAGAATCTCGTACCCGAACCCCGAAATCACGTACTTAAATGCCCAAATGATGTATTTGGGGGCAAATATATCATTTGGGCATTTAAATACGTGATTTCGGGGTTCGGGTACGAGATTCTTGAGTTTTAATACAACCTTCAAAAAAAATGAGGAGTTAAAGCAAATTTGGCTTGTCATCTAGGGAGCAAAGAGAAATTTTTTTAAAAATGGGGAGTTAAAGCAAATTTTTTCAACTTTTAGGTACTTTTTAAAAAAGACCCTATATATAATGGAAAAAAAAATCGCGGAGCATTAAAAAAGAATTCTAAGATAGAAAAAAAAAAATACGGTTGCGAATATCTCCCCATCAGTTTGAAAATTTTTATTTAATTTTTTGAAAATTTATATTACATAATAGGATGCATTTACTGCATTAAAACATTTTAATACTATATTATATGAAAATTATACAATATATTTTGAGAGTTGTGAAAATTTATACAATATAATAGGATATAACTACTGCAGTATATCATATTTGTACTACACGTGGGGAGTTAAAGTAAAAATATGATATTCAATTAGGGAGGTAAGTAAAAATATGATGCCCAAATAAGAATTTATCCCATATTACCCAAAAAAGAAAAGATATAACAATTTGAGATGCTTATAAATTTTAGATTACTTAGGTTAAAATTCTTTATTTTTCAGTCCTACTATTCTAACACAAAAAGTAATATTCAAATGGACTTGAATTAGTAAGGAATATATACTTGTGATACGTTATAAATTCACCATTATCCACTAATCACTAACATAAAACGCAAAATAAATTTTAATTATCCTTGTGTTTGGATTTCTATATTAATGTTTATGCATCAAATATGGTAAGATAATATCCAATTTCCCCCAAACCAAATTCAAAATCCACATATAATTAATTTTGCAACATAAATTTCCATGTAGTCTAATTTCAAGACTACTATAAGAAGTCACCCAAATTCCCCCCCCAAAAAAAAGCAAAACCTTAGGAAAATGAATACAATTACATTGAAAATATTGGCCACTTTCCTTGCCCTATTACTCCATACTTCTCATACCACAAGCATAACAATCACCTACGAATACGAGGTTTATGTCATAAGCCGGCTTCCACCCCCCTCAATGCAAGTCCACTGCGCTTCCGGCGACGATGATATCGGCTATCATACGCTAACAACGAATCATGGGTTTTTTTGGCGCTTTCACATAAATATTTGGCCCTCTACATTGTATTTTTGTCATTTTTGGTGGGGTTCGAACAACATAAGATTTGATGTTTTCAACACGACCGTGGCACACGGTTGCAAGATTAAGGAGCTCCACGATCATGGGAATAAGTGTGTGTGGGTTGTCAAGGAAGATGGGTTCTATTTCACGAGTCAAATACCTCCTCCTCCAACGATGGTGAAGGAATATGGATGGAAATGAGAGACATGGATCTTGTTTAGTGATTGTAACACATGCTTTGTAGAGTCAAGTTAGGGGATCACGTGTTGTTAGTTTGAAATATGTATTGTTATGTTTGGTAGTTTTACGATTATCAGATTACGTGCAATCAACTAGTCAACGGTTTTCGTTCACTTATAAATTTTAAAGTTACGAATTGCAATATCCCCAATAAGACTCGAACCCATAACCTATTAGTTTACAAGTACAGTGCTTACCACTTAAATCATTTGCTTGTCTTAGACACCTCGTGGATCGACGTAATTTATATATGAAGTTACAAACTCTTGCTCCTAGGCTACAAAAGTGTATCATACCAAAAACTATGATAATCTTCCATACTCAAATCAGACGCAAATGAGTTCAAGAATTGAAGCTGGAAATCACTAGTGCAGGCTGAGAATTCACTAGCACCACTCCAATCATCACCGGAGGAAATCTCCGACCAAAAGCCACCGTCAATATCTGTCAAACCCTCTAATGAGTCCGTCATCAAGCAGACGTCAAAGCCGTCGGAGCCACCGCCTGCCACGGCGGTATCCGCCGTGAGTGATGAGATTTCACCGGATGAATGCGCCGGTGAACTTGGCTCAGAATACTTCTCAGATTTCGGGCCAGAAGTTGAGTCATTTTTCAGGATTTCTGTATCGGGCTCGGGCCGGGATCTTTCATGGAGCCTCTTTTTCAAATGGGTATTCCAAACATTTTTTATTTCGTTATCTGTACGGCCCGGTAATTTTGCTGCAATTACAGACCATCTGCGACAATATAAACATATTCTGTAATTTATGTGTAATAATTTCGACCAAACTTTAGAGAAATTAAAATATTTAATCTATTCATCACATTAATAATGATTATAAATCGTAGTAAAAAGAAACAAATTATGGTAAAAGCTACGCACTTATTCCCCAACTCTGCACGTAGTTTGATGATTGCTTCCTCTTCTTCCCTTGTGAAATTCCCTCTCTTAATATCGGGCCGCAAGTAATTCATCCACCTCAAACGGCAGCTCTTTCCGCATCTCAACAGCCCTGTTTATGATCGACAATCGTAAGGCCCGTGATAATTTAATCCCACATCATTAATGCAGAACTCAAATCAATGTAACGAAAAAGAATGTATATTAGATAGTACCGGCCCGGTTGGGAAGAGCCCGCCAATTGTCGTGGCCGTTTTCTTTGATGTAGTTGATGAGAATTTGATCTTCTTTGGGTTTCCACGGGCCTTTTGTCAGTCCCATTCTCTCGCAGCATGGGGCCCGGCCCATTCCGTTATCGGAATGATTACTTAATCACGGGCTTTTCTTGATCTGCTTTAGTCTGGTTTTGATGTAGTTATGAAGTGTTGAATTGAAGTTGGAAATGGATGCAAAGATGCCAATGGCTAATATATTTGAACTTGGGTTTAGATCAAGTAATGGTGGGCCCGAGGGCCGATTTAGTTATTGTAGTAAAATGGCTTAAATAACACGTGAGATTAGTGAAGATGTGGATGTATTACAGTATTTTACATGCATATCAGCATATGCATGAACCTAATTAAGATTTATTAATAAATTTGACCATTTGGGTAACTTTATAGTCTCTTTTTGTTCCTAACATTAGCCGCCTAATTAATTTATTTGTCTAAAAATCACTAAAAAGTATACAATCCTTTGATGACCTAAAGTATGTAGCCAAGGGTCATTTTTGCACCTTTAATTTGAGGTTTTTGCATGGACGACCCTTGTGATATGTCTAATGAGCACCCACAACCCTGTCATTTTAATTTTCATGTGGAAAACCTCGTGTTAATAATAAATTAGCACGTACAACCCTAAACCCTAGGTTTGTAATGCACGCGCCAAACATGCATCTTGGAATCTATTTTTACTTCAAAATTGACAGGTAAAAGATGTAAATGCCCTTTTATATTTTGAATTAACAAAACCCTGTGTTTTGATTTAGTTACCATGAAAACCCTGTGTTAAATAAAAGTTGCACTGAAAACCCTATGTTAAATAAAATTTGCAGTTGTATTGGAATAACCATTGCACATAATAGAACGCCCTTTGCTAGCTTACTACTTCATGGAGAAAAAAGTTGGGGTTTTCAAGTTTTTTGAAATTTAGAATCGTAATGAAGAATATACTAGAAAGTAAGAGTGAGATTTTAGATATATTATAGGAGGGGTATTTCAGTCATTTCAATAGCTAATAAAGTACAAATGAGGATGGGGGGTGGTGAATAATTATTTTACAAACATAAGGTTTTCTATGTGATATTTCAAATGACAGGGTTTTTCTTGTTAATTCGAAATAACACAGGGTTGTGGATGCAATTAACTCCCTTTAATTTCATCATATTTAAGTAATTGACCAAATATTACCGGCTAAATGCCGACTTTAGGTATGAAAAAGATTTTGAACGTCCTGAATAGTTGTCACATTTTTTGAAATACCTATAATTTAACGAGATAACCAATTGTTATAATCAGATGGTGAAGGTTTGATTTAAACCAAAAATTCTAGATGTTACAAAAAATAAGTCAGAACTGCACTAACTGCAATTTGAGATCTTTATCGTGCTTATCAAATCAATGAATAGCACTAAGAAGCAAATACATAATTCTTTCTTTTTGTTCTTTTTTCTATTTTAACATATCCTATGTTTAAATATGTTAATTGAAGAGAGCTTTATCAAATAGTCACACGTGCACAAGGAGAAGGAACCCTTTTTTATATGATTAGGCCCTCAAACTCAAAGGGTAACCAAATAGGCTAATCTTTAAAGAAAACAAAGCACTTGGATATTGCAAGAATTGATGATTATCAAGAATCTAGATTCAAGATATGTATGTATCACCATCTCTCCCTTTTCGTCAAAATCATTATAAAATGTATATACCTAAATTGCCTACTATAATCTTGAGCTTTGTGTACTTTATGTATCACATGATGGAGTTCTAATAAGACAGCACAAACACTTGAGTTTTCTAGCATCTATAGGCCAATACCATATCTATACTTTAGTAGGTGAAATTCTTCTAACAGCTCACTTCAAGGGCTGAAAAAGGGCAACAAATGCAATTATGCAGAAAAATAGTCCTTAAAACAAATCAGGATCATCTTCATAGTCGAAGTCGGCGTCGCTCGATAATTGCCTTCTCTTTGCCTCTCTCGGCCCTCTACCTCTCTTTGGTTTTCCCCTGCAATGTGGAAGCCGAGAATTTAGTTAAGGAGACAAATAAAAGTTCTCAAATACATGAAAGATAAGTTTTGTTGGGAGATGAAACATGCATTCTATATATTTGAGGGGGTTGGGGGGCGGTTGGCCCACCAGACCCTCATGCGGCTCCTCCTCTGGAGATATCCCGCGGAAAAAAAGAGTCGGAAGGGTTATCTCCACAATTATTGTAAGCGTTTACATTTTGATGCTACTTATATCACAGATCATGGACAAGGATGCTGTTTTGTACTCAAAGAAAAGTTGCACTCTTAAAGAATTAGCTGACAATGAGGTTGTGATCATTGAACACTTACGGTCCAGTTGCTGATATTCCACCCTCTCGAGCAACTTCTTCAGCCTATAACACATGAATTCAACAAAGAACGGAAACAAATCAAAGTCCGAAGTTTAAAACAGTTATTTCTCACAATGGAATGCACGAAAGAATTTAACAGAAAACAAATAAAATCAGCTAATCCCTTTCAAAATGGTGCTTCAAAATGCTGTTCTACAACATAAACAATGAGGAGAACAGGAAAGCATGAAGTCATACAGCTGGTGAAGTGACTGAAGATAATGAAAACAGCCTATCCTCAGGCTGGAACTTCCTGGATCGTTTCAAGCTGCAAAGAACCCAACAAAGCTAAATTATGAAACTTTAATTTCAGAAAATGTAATGAATAACCCAATCCAACATGAAATTTAACATGATTTTCCCAATTCTGGACCAGTTTTTCATATAGAAGACATTAAAGACATGAAGAAAAGCAATTACAGAGTAGTGGTCTTGGAAGATGATAGAAACCCTTCAAAGCCTTTCAGGACATTGCCACATTGGCTTGGGTCCTGTAAATAACTCGTCTCCATATCATATAACTGTGGAAGGAACCCATTCAGGAAACATCATCACACTGTCATTACATCAAACACCTCAACAACCAGATTTTTCCCACAAAATATATCCACACAAAGACCTGTTTTTCGACGCTTCGGAGTTCTTCATGAATCTTGTTCCTTTTGGATAAGACGGCAGCCAGAATTGCAGAAGGGTTCGACGCAGTTCGTAGCCCTAGAAAAATCATTGCAGAATCAGTCAATCAGCACCCAAAATTGCGTGGAAAAAAAGCTGAGGAAATTGCCACAAGAGATCGTATACCTTCGGAATCCATTTCGTTATCCAAGATCGTGGTTTTTCAGGATTGAGGATTGAGATGAATTTGGGATTGCCGCCGTTTGGGGTGGAGTTTCGTGATCAAGAGCGGAGAAGGGAGACGATCATGAGACGACGACGTTTCAGGTGACAATTCCTAATTGAAAATTTCAATCCGTGGACTGTGGAGCCCTAGATCTTGCCAGGGAAAGGGTAATTTTGTCCATTCACGGTCATCTGTTCTGGCAATGGGGATTTGGATCTGGCAGTAGTAACATTGACATGCAGTCATTTTATGAGAAAAGTAATTCTAAAATAAATTGCTACAAATTAGATTGCGTGGCAGCAAACGACTGCGTTTTCCCAACGCACCGCCCCTTTCGTCACCAAACCATCAATTATTATCTATTTACCCCCAATTTAATTATTATTTACTGGCTACATATTTTAACTATTATCATTATTGTCGACTGAGATAAATTATTTATTAAAGCTATTATATAAAAAGGGAATACAAAATTATAAATGAGAAAAGGGTCTCAAGTTTGCTTAAGATTTCTCATTTATTTTTGTTTATTTTAACAAAATATAGAAAAATACGATTGTGTTAGTATTTTCTTTCTTATTTTGATTTTATATTCTATTTATTTGAGTTCGATATTATGAATGATTTTTGTAGTTTTACGAATTCAAAATACAAGATTATTTATTAAGGTAACAAGCCGTTGAATTGCATCAATATTTATATTTTATTTTCAAATAATATTAAAGGTTCAAGATTTTATTTTTGTAAAAATATTTGCAAACAAAGCCCCTTAATGATGTCGTGCATGACCCATATTTCTTACATATAATTACAAGAAATAAATGTTTAGAAGAAGAAAACAGGGGAAAGGTATCAAACTCAACCTCCGTTGGGTCTACAGCCGCATATATTCTGCCTTTCCGTCCAGCACTTTCCAACCACATTCTCAGTTAAATAATTTGATAATATTCATATATATCATTTTTGGATTCTTACAGAAAAACCCATAATTTTTCTTGCAAAAATTTGGAACCCTTTTGTGATTTCTCCAGCTTTCATCGTCCCAAGCCATCTGCAGCCATGTCCTTCAGAATCAGAGGGGTATTGTTTTGTCGATCTTTCTTTACTTTATCAGCTCTGCAATTTTGTTCGTTTCCCCTTTTTTGTATAGTTTTATGTGTTTTGTTATTCCATGTGTGTGTGTGTGAATTTCTCCCCTGTTTTGTGCCTATATCATGTGGTTTCCCCTGTTTTGTGCCTATATCGTGTTGATTTCTTGGAAATTGGAAGTGTAGATGGAATTTAGCATGTTTCCTGCCCTGTTTTGTTGTAAAAATCTTGCCTTTTGGAAGTGAGCATGGAGTTCAGCATGTTTCCTCCCCTGTTTTTTATGTGATTTCTGTCTGTTTGTTATTCAATTTCGGAGAGTTCTAAGGTTGTAAGCTGTAATTGTTGTTGGATGATTTGTTTGTCTTGATGACATGAGTTTCAAGATGGAAACATGAATTTTGTTTGCGAAAGGTGCAAACTTTTTCTAAGTTTTGTTTCTTAAATGGCAATTTCTGCAAATTTGAATGAAAATATGTAAGAATGGATGACTATATCAGCCCGTTAGTTCCGTTGCATAATACGTCCGGTCGATGGGCTCTTTCAGCGGAATGCTTCTTCTGGTATGGGTGTTGCTGATGACAGCAAGAACACATTCTTGGAGCTGAAGAGGAAGAAGGTGCATCGCTACGTCATTTTCAAGATCGACGAGAAGAAGAACGAGGTTGTTGTTGAGAAAACCGGAGGACCTTCAGAGGGCTATGACAATTTTGCTGAATCCTTGCCTGAAGATGATTGCAGATATGCAGTTTATGATTTTGATTTTGTGACTTCTGAGAATTGTCAAAAGAGCAAGATATTCTTCATTGCATGGTTAGTTATTTTTTATAACTCTTAAGTATTAATTTTATGTATTGTAAAATGGGATGGAGCAAAAGGGGGCTGACAGACACAATACTCCTTAAATTTATAAGAAGTTTTATTTAGGTTTAATTAGCTTTGACCTAATTACATAAACTTCCCTTGATGTTTGAGAAATTACGAAAACCTTTCCTATCAAAATTCTTGATAGATGAAATTGGATATTATCATCTCTAATCTTCATTAGTGCCCTATTTTGCCATTGACAATGAATGATCAATATTTGAATTTGAATTTGTATTGAAGACAATAACAGCATACATTAGGCTAAACCTAATGGTATTCAGGTAAGATTTTGTAATTTCTCAAACCTTGGGGGAAGTTTGTGTCATTAGGCTAATCTGAGGGTATGTAAGACTGTAAGTGTAATTTTCCCATATGTTCAATTCATACTTCAATAAATTGCAAATAAAAGTTCGATCTTGTTACACATGTACTTGATTAGGTCTCCTGAAAATTCACGAATTCGTGCAAAGATGCTCTATGCTACATCGAAAGACAGCATCAAACAAGCGTTGGATGGCGTTCATTATGAGATTCAGGCAACCGATCCCACGGAAATGGACCTTGAAGTGATCAAAGACCGTGCACACTGAAGTTACTGCGGTGGAGCGACATTAATAGTTGCCTTGTTATTATGTATGATTAAATGTTTTGAATGTTTTCTAACGTGCTGTGTTTCTAACAATGTGGCTATTTCCAGCATCTGTATTCGGACACTTCAAGAAACAGATAAAAAGAGCCTATTGAGATCAGCATTATATTCCAATTCCAGATCATTGAGATAGCTGACATTCTAATGATTTAACTTGATGTTTATGGAAATACTTAAATATATTGATCACGGGACGAGTTTTTCATATTTGTCGTGTGATTGTTTTATATTTTCACGACAAGTGATTATCAGTTATGGGGAAACTGAAAAAATAACTACAACAATGCATCTTCCTTAAGCTCCTCATTTTCTCCTGACATGTCCTCTAGGGATTTCCCCTTTGCTTCAGGTACCAAGAAAGTGAATAGTAAACCTAATAGATTAATAGCTCCCAATGCAATAAGTGAGTTCTTCACCCCGATTCCGGCGGGGTATCCGGCATCCGTTTTCTTGGGATCCTGATCCTGAGCCAGGTACAAGAACCCGAATGCCCCGACAATGGCTCCCAACTTCCCTGATGCAGCCGATATCCCATGACACGTCGACCTGAGCCTTGCCGGGAAGATCTCCGCGGGCACAACGAATGTGGTTGAGTTCGGGCCGAAGTTGGCGAAGAAGAATGTGAACGAGTACATAACAACGAACCCAATTTGGTTTCCTGGTTTGGTCCAGTGTTGATAAGGAAAAGCCAGAGCAAACATGAACACGGTCATGAAGAAGAATCCCGTTACTTGGATGATGAATCTTCCGATGACATCGATGAGGGCCACTGTGAACCAATAGCCGGGGACGGTGCTGAAGAGGGCGATCAAGGTCTGTGCTTTGGCGATCGTGAAGGTTTCTTCGATCGCGTTCATGGTTTTCGCGGCGGGGATCCATCCCACGGCCGTGAAAATGTCTTTTTGGAAAAGATTTTGGCTGTAAAATGCGATGTCGAGCAAGAACCATGTGCTTGCAGTCCCGAGCAAATGCAATCCATGGCGGCGGAGGAAATCTTTTGTGAAGAGACCAAAGCCCTTGTTCTTTTTAGCTATTTGTTCTTCCTTGTTCTGATCTTGCTCCGCTTCAATATCAGTCTGTAATAAGGATTTAGTTAGAATTTTGAATAAGATGATGGGACAAATTGAAGTTTTTAAGTATGAGAGGAGTAGAGATAAGTTTTTTTTGTTCAAAACCAACTAGAGAGAAGCCAAACCAACCAATTATAAATGACAACTATGTTATACTTGCCGTGTGATTGATCATTCTTTCTTTGAATTTCCTATCGGGTTTTAACAAATTTCTTATAGTGCTCGTGTACCGAATCTCTAACCTGCAAGACTTTCGACATATCAGCCGCCGCCTGCTTAGTATTTTTTGCCACCAAGGCCGTATACCGGGCGGTTTCCGGCATCTTCATCCGCCAGTAGTACGTAAGCAAAGCCGGCAGCGCCCCCACCATCACAATGATCCTCCAAACATAATCCGCCTGCGCCACCGTCGACGCCGCCGCATCAACCTCATACGCCGGCGCCTTAAACCTCGCCTTAAAAGCCGCCGAAATGATCATACCAAAAATCCCTCCGGCCAAAATCCCAAACCCCTGCATGGCAAACACCGCCGCGATAAACGCCCCACGGGTCTTCTTATTCGCATACTCCGACATGATCGTCGCCGAGAGAGGGTAATCCCCTCCGATACCAAACCCTAACCAGAACCGGAAGAAGCACAACGTCGCCATCACCGCCTTCGCATCGCTGCCGAAAGAAAGCCCCGACGCCAGAGAACAACCGCTCATCAACATCAGGGTTATGCCGTAAACCTTCTTCCGGCCAAGTTTATCGCCGAGCCACCCGAAAAAGAGCTGCCCCGCCAGCGTGCCGCAGAGGGCGACGCCGTTGACAGCGGCGGAGACGTTCGGCGGTAGGGAGCCGGGTTTTTCGGAGCCGGGGACGTGGTAGTATATGCGGCCGAGGAGCTTGGTGACGAGGGAAATGCAGAAGAGGTCATAGGCGTCGGTGAAGAACCCCATTCCGGCGATGATGATGGCCGTGAAATGGTACCATTGCGTCTTCGCGGCGTCGAGGGCGTTCAACACTTTCAAATTCTCGGTCGCCATTGTTTCCCTCTCTCCGTTGCCTTTCTCGATCTGCAGTAAATTATTGAAAATCTTGAATTAAATTGCGTGGAATATAGCTCAATGGCATCACCTTTGCATGAAGAAATACAGAGGATTGGGGTTTTCTGTAATATTGTAAAGAAATGGCGAACCTGTTAGTCGAGAAGGGAGGATCGAGGAGGAGAAAGATTGTTTTTTTTTATTGAAATTAACGTATAATTAGGTGTGTTTTGTGAGAATGAATATTGGTGGTGGTGGTGGTGGTGGCAGCTATATATTTGGGTGGCGGAGACGCCGTCTTCGGCTGGAATCTTCGTCGGCATATTCTCCTATTTTCCCGGCTCTCTTCTTCCGACAGTTAACTTTTTTTTTTTTTTTTTTTTTTGGGTTTTATTTAAAAGTTGATATATTTATGAAATTAAAGTTATAGTTTTTATTCTTGTCTATAATTAATATGTAGGGCTAAAAATAATATTTTTATAGTGTTGAGCGAATATCAATTTATATACGTAATAAATTTTAATAAAAGATATTGTGATCGTGTTAGTATTGTTTTCGTATTTTTGTATGTAGTAAATTTTTGCAATTGTAATTGATTGTACAAGTTTTGAGATATTTATATCTTCCGACATTAGATATGTGACATGTTTCTTTTGCCTTGGACATAGGTTTCATATCCAAAAGTTTGGATTTTGGCTGGCGGATCAAATAGGTCGTTTTGTACACATTTTCTACTTTATTTATTTTGCAATTTGATATTATCATAGGAAAAATGTAAATGTAAGTTTGTAATTTTGGTAATTTAGTCTTGTTCGTTTCAAAATTTGCAATTAAATCCTATAAATTTGTAAGTTAGGCAATTTTGGTCCTGTCCATTTCGAAATTTGCAATTAAGTCTCAATTTATCTCCGAATTCAAGCGACGCGGGTCGTGTTGAAATTCTTTGTTTGAGCTGCTCCTACGCACGCAAACCTATGTTTTAAAACCCGGACCGGACGTCAAACCGGAGCCCCTACTGGTTACTGGTTTTACTGGTTCGACCGGTCGGACCATTGGTCGAACCGGTATGACGTCATAATTACGTAATAATATATTTTATTATATATTTATATATAATATTAAAAATATTAGTTAAAAATTTTAATATATATATTTATTTTTGGGCTTTTACCCTAAGCCCAAAAATATTTTGCCCTAAGCCCAATATTTTGCAACCTTAAATGTCTGCACTCAAATACAGTAGTCTAGCAGCTGTTTTCCAAAAAGAAAAGAAGACATCTCCTTCGGTTCTCACTTAGAGCAGAAAATAGTTCCTTCAAATCTGTCCGCCACCACCTTCAGAAGATATCCGGCGCCGGAAGCCCTCCACCATCTCGAAAGCTGAAGATGTCCGGCGCTGGAAGCCCTCCACCATCTCGGAAGCTGTCCACTTATTAGTCGCCTAGTTCTCAATCGGCAACAATGCGTGACTTTTTTTGATAGTTGATTGGTAGATAATCGTTTAATTTCTCTAGATCTATTGCCTCATCAAGCTTCTCAGACTCAAAAATGGTGGTTTTTCGAATTTTTCATTTTTTTTAAAATCAAGATCCGGGCCAAACGGTCTGCAAACCGGGCCGATCCGGTCCTCTTGCCGGTTTTTGACTGGTTTCATCCGGTCCTCTCCGGTTCATAAGAGCAGCGGTTTTAAGGGGCTACTCGGACCGGACAGGCTGCCGGTCACCGGTTGAACCGGTCCGACCGGCCGGTCCGGTCCGGGTTTTAAAACATAGACGCAAACGGAAAGATCTCATTTGTCATGGATTGGAACAAGTACGCAGAGATCTTTGTGAGACCGTGATCGTCTGTATCCGATTTACCAACTGATAAGATCTCTAAGATTGACCAGCTAGATTGATTGGTTTAACTATTCTTTTCTATTAAAAAGAGTCAGTTATCTGAGAGAGTCACTTTCTTATAGACTCGGATGGACGACACTAAATTTTCGTTCAAATATAATTATGTTTTTTTATTAATTTTTTTTATTAGATACGCCACATGTATAATAACTTTTTCATATAAATCAAATATTTTTGTCATATCATCCCGCCAAGTCAGCAAATAAATGAGTCGCATGGTTAATTCTAGCAACTAATAAAATTTCCCGGCAAATATCAGACCAAAATTGCAAAATTTTAAAATGTAAAGGACTTAATTGCAATTTTCGAAACGGATTGGATCAAAATCGCCGAAATTACAAACTTACATAACTTAATTACAAATTTTAAAACGGATAGGAATAAATTACCAAAATTACAAACTTACAACATCAAATTTGCTTTTTTGACTATTATGATTTATGTATATATATACGAGATGAACAAAATAATATATACGATGTATCAATTCGAGTCGAATTTTAATTAAACCTTTTATAATTCTCAAATATTCTTATGAAATTTTGAATAAAATTATATCGACAATGTTTATTAGAAACCAAATGATCAAGAAACAAAAGAAAGGATGAAAATATTTATTATATACGAATTGTGTAATTATTACGTAGGTTAAACTACAATAATCTAGAGCACTATATATAATTATATATTCTCCATTTTCATTATAATGATATTTAAAAAAAAGAAAACTAATAATTCACCAAGCTAAAGCTACTTTCTGATGATGAAGATGATGGTGACAATGAAAATGTCGACGAACAGCTCAAAAGTGCTTCCAAATAATCAACACCCAAATCCTCCAAAACCACGACATGCCCCACCGCATCACCGCCGCGCTCCGCCTCCACAACCACCACACTCTCCTCCTTACAACCGCCGTCCAACCTCTTTTTCCTTCTCGGAGATTTTTTCTTCTTCATAGAATGCCTCCTCTTAAGCGCCACAACGGGGGAGCACCCGTGTTCAAACCCGCCGCCCATTTCCCGAAGCGATGCTGCAACTCTCTCCGCCGGAAAATTCAGCACCGCCGCGCCGCCCCTCGTCGAGAACGCAGCCTGGTCGTAGGCTAAGGCGGCCGCCTCCGCACTATCGAACGTCCCGAGCCAAACTCGGACGCCGTTCCTCGTCGAGTCCCGTATCTCCGCCGCGAACTTCCCCCACGGCCGCTTCCTGACGCCTCTGTAGCCTCTCTCTCTCCTCTCTCCACCACCACCACCACCGCTTCTCCCGGTGGAGCTCAGCTCCTGATCATCGGAAAGTGTTGAGTTCACGGGGTCAGGCTGCGAAATGGCGTCGTAGAGAAGCATTTCCTGTGAATCATGCATGTCGAAAGGAAGAAAAGGATTTCCAGGGAAATTCATTGGATATTTCCAGGTTTCCTGTTTTCTTGGAGAAAACCTGTCGGGGCTATATATGCATATATAGTTATATACGATATATGCCCGGAGAAGAATGCATTATTAATTATAAATATCCTTTTCAAATTAAGTTCTAAGTTCTAACATTGTTTGACTTTAATTAAGTTCATAATTCAATCGAATTAAAGAACAAAGGTGACGCACGGCGGCGGGGGGGGGGTCCCACTAATTAGTACTCTATTAGTCATAATTGGAGATTTTATATTTATTAAATTCTCATTGTTATTTTATTTATTTGATTTTATGAAACTTTATTGAATTAATAGAGTATGTTTGTAGGAATGGCAATGGGTTCGGGTTTTATTCAGATTCGATCCGAATTCCGATGGATTTATGATGGGTATTATGTTGATGATCTTGAATCTTATGTATTGTGTAGACCCAAAAAGATATAGATTGAGTAACCGATTTATATAGGTGGGAAGCATAAAAATACGAAGGGATAAATTAAAAAAAAAATACCAATATTGTGTACTGATTGATAGATTTTTTTTAGTAAATAATTAATTAAATAATAAATAAAATATACTTATTATTATAATTTTTCGTTGCATTGGGCTTTTATCTACGTGGTCGTGATTGGGTTACCATTTACAAGTCAAACTTAGGGAAAAGAAAAGGAGTCAAGAGGTTCCAAGTTGTTGTACAACTGTCGCACTTGAATGTCACAAATAATTTATGTGATTTTGTTTTTATTTTCATGACGATGACATGACTAATTTGACCACGAATAACGTGCATCCAAATTTCAAAAAGATTGAATAAATGATGTCGGCCTTTTTGGAGATATTTACTAATAAAATTATTTTATTAGACAGATCTAATTTAGCTCAATTCTTTTCTTATAAGATATCTCAACATTACCATGGTTGAAGTACTTTAATAAAAGATATTCCAAGATTGTTCGTAATGAAATCCAGTCGAAATTAAATATTAAACCGTCTCAATTGAACATCCAAATATTTATATTTTATAGAGTAAAGGATGTGTCTATTCATTTCGACTCTATTGCATTATAAAATTTGAATTTAATTATAATTTTTTTTTATTTCATAGGGTATTTAAGGTATTGAATTTCAATTTCCACACACTTAGGCAATTTGCAATTAATTGGCCATATTTTTGTCGTTACGCGGCTGCTGCATCACAAGTGGCAATTCCATAAAACTATTTTAAATATGAATCAACTCCTTAGGTTGATTGTGAAACCAATAATTCATTTATATCATTAAATGAGCTATACCTATAAGAAAAGGACTAGTTCATTTATAAAATTAATTGAGCCAGTATGAGAAAATAGAAGGCAACTTGAAGAATTATAAACAAATACAAATGGATAAACTCAAATTTAAAAGATAAACCAGTGTAAACACACCTTGATTAATTTTCTGGACTATAGATACTTTAAAGGGAAGAATAATTGAACGTGCGATTTAAAATTGCTATATCCCTTAATCTAAAATTCGAAGTCGAGGTATATGAGTCACTTTCATTCAACTACGCTTTCTGATTTTGAGTTTATATTTGAGTGGAAATAAAAAATAATAATAAGTAATAAAAAAAACTCTATTTAATTTGAGAAAATTACCTAATAAAAGGAATCAAGCCTTAATGGGCCATATTTCAGCCCAATAATTCGGGCCACGTTTCTTTTAGGAGCAATGTTGGGCTTGCTTTACTTGGACTATGAAAATAGAAAAGTATTTTTAAATAGTAAAAAGGAAAATGTATTTTATAGTTTAGTATTAATATGTTCTCATATTTGAATGTCTATAATCACATTCATGAATATAAATAAAGTTATAAAGGTAGTCAAACATGTTTCAGTTGAATTTATAAATAATATTCGCTTTTATATAATATTGAAAATTAAACCTTATGTTATTTTCATCTAAGGCGGCGGCTTGGACTTGAATTTACCTCAATGCCACGCTCAAATTTGGCTGCCTCAGTTTCCCCCCTAGTTTTAACCTAAACTAAAGCACACAATACACCAGCAAAACACAACATTACTACTACTACTACTACTAATAATTCTATTTCAAAATTAGTTCAACCAAATCAGCAAAAAATCGAGAAGAGTATTTTATATTTGTTATATAATTTGTGTAAATTATAGAAGAAAAAAAAATATATTGCAATTTTTTTTTGTTTATAGCCCAATTTTATGGGTTGAGTTAGGACGGATCACTTAGATAGTAAAATCCTCCCTACCAACGGTAGCTACGTTCTTTGGGACTCGAATTCGAAACTCGTCAAATCGTTAAATTACACCACTTAATAATAAATATAATGCAGAATATAATAGGTTGTTTTCGATGAAATGGGCATGGAGTTTGAAGAATATATAATTGGTTGGATAAACTATTTTACAAGTTCATTCACTATATTTCCAAGACTCAAATTAATTCACATGCATTTAATGGTGTTGAAAAGGCAAAGCCATGGTAACTAAAATACTTCTTTTAATTACTATGGGAATTTCATTACTTTTCTTTCTTTTCTTTTTTTTTTTTTTATCGGTTCTTATGAATAATTCATCATCAAATAAGTAAAGTACTTCACATTTTTCTATAATTTCTTAGGTATGTATTCGGCATATTTAAAAATTTTGAATACAAAATTATGTAATCGTTATATTCATTTTATATCGTATTCGTGCCATCGTATTCATATCCGTGTATTATAAGTCACCCTATAATCCACACCATATATAGATTTTATACATATAAACATAAATAATTTTAATCGGAACCTCATTCTGTTAAATTATTGTAACAAAAACAAGAATGTTTTATATTGATTGATTTGTACGTATAACTAGTTGGGCTAGGATGAATCGAGTTTGATTTAGAATTTTGTGACGAACGCAATGAAATAAATATATGAAGGTTGAAGTCTTAACTTCACCTTAGACAACAATTCGCGATTTAATTTCTTTCTAAGAATTACACAACCATCACCAAGAATTCAAACCGTCACATCTGACCAATATTCTGTTGATTATATCACACACACACCAATACGTGTGTGTGTGTATGTTTATATATATATAACATATGAACACACACATGCATATTTTACAACACATGCATGGAATGGAAGCACCTAAAGGAGGAGGAGGAGGAGGTGGCGGAGGACAAAACGAGGTGAAGTACCGCGGTGTAAGGCGGCGGCCGTGGGGGAAATTCGCGGCGGAGATACGGGACCCGAGCAGAAACGGTGCCCGCCTCTGGCTGGGCACGTTTGAGACGGCGGAAGAGGCGGCGAGGGCCTACGATAGGGCGGCGTATGCTATTAGAGGCCACCAAGCCATTCTTAATTTCCCTAATGAAGGCCAATACAGCAATGCCGGGCCGTCTCAGGCGGCGGCGGTGGAGAGACCGCCGCCGCGGACGGAGGAGCAAGTTCTTGAGCTAGAGTACTTGGATAATGATTTGCTGGAGGATCTACTGGAGACGAAAAATCCAAGGAGAGAGAAGAAGTAATTCAATTGTTAAATTAATAGTTTTTCTATTCTAGATGGTTTTATTTTTAATTTCGAGGTGTAAATCAATTCGACAAAATATTCAACTAATATTTGATTTTGGAATATATGCATTTATCTTTGAGTGTGAATTGTTTATTAATGAATTTATGATCAAATAAAATGAATATTTATAATAAAGATATATAATAATTATAAAGTATAGATAATATATTTAGCAGTTTTTAGCATATTCTACAAAACAAAATTGTAGAAAAAAATTAAATATATTAAGAAAAGCAATAATGAAAACTTATACATGGTTGCGCTTGCGCCCCCAAAAGGGGCTTCGGCCCGTTTAACATTCTACACAACCAATAATTATTTATTTATTTTGTTTCATAAGTTTCCTGGTTTTTAATCTTCTATAAATAATTATACATTTATTTTCTTGAAAAATTCCAATGCAGCATCAGCGGTGCAATTGTTCCCGGTGAAAGCACCAAAGAACTCCTTGTATGTGAAGCCTTTATAGACAGGAGAATCGTCGGCGTAATCCTTCGCGGGCTCGATAACGACATTGTTGGATGGAATCAGGAAGTTTCCGATGGTGGTCCTTGCCTTCTCCGAGTGCGTCACCACTCGGTGAATCGGGCTGAAAAACTTTCCATTGCTGATCACCTGTATTTTATGCAGCAATTTCAGTCAAACAAATTTGAATACATTGAGGATTGTAAATTCAGGACCCTATGACTATCAAGCACACAGATCCAGAGTCCTGTCAACAGGGGCGGATTCAGGATTTCTCGACAGCCGGGGCTGAAAACTCGTAGTCTTCGAATCACTAATTATATTTTCAGACTTAAATTCTACACTATCAATATTGATTCTTTTTTTGTTGACAAATGAATTTGATGTTTCAATAGAACTTTTCGATCTTTTGCTAAAATACCGATGCATTGATTACAAACTATGATGTCAATTCAAAAAAATAATTCATCAGTTAGCACTCTCAACAAACATATAAAATTTAAACATTTTATAAATATGCAAAACTTAAACATTCAATAAGAATTCATAGAAACAATTATTTCACAAAAATTAAAAACTAAGAAGTACCCACTTCATCAAAATCTTCAAAATTTGCACAAATTAAAGCTGGAAAATTAAAAGGAAGCTTACCTATCAAAACTAAGAAATAAAGGGATGAATTTACAATTGGAGTTCGGGATAAGTATATGTAGATTTTTAATTTTAGAGAGGGATTGTATAAATTTATAATTGTGTTTTTAAATTGGGTTGATTTATAAATTTGGGGCTATGGGTATATAAATTTTTATTTTTATTTTTATTGGGGGTTGGGGGTAGGGGGGCGGGGCCAGGAGGGGGGGCTTAAGCCCCCCCTTGGCCTACACTGGCTCCGCCCATGCCTGTCAATATCACACACATGAATCTAGGGTCTCGTCCTGGTAATATCAAACGCAAAATCAAGATTCTGAAAGTTACGAACACACAAAACCAGGGTCCTGGTTGCTAAAAAAAGAAGCAGGACCCTGGTAATATGAAACACAAAATCAAGATTCTGGAAGTTTCGAATACACAAAACCAGGGCACTGAATTGCAACCAAAAGAAAAAGGACCCTGATAATATCAAATGCAGAATCAAGATTCTGAAAGTTTCTAATACACTAAAACAAGACCTTTTAACTATCAAACACACAAATCCAGGTCCAGTAAATATGAAACACACACAAACCAGGGCCTGAAAAGTTCAAGAACACAAATTGATCAAGGAAATAATGATGTTACACCTTAAGTTGGAGACCTGGAATGATGACAAAAGCATTTGGGACCGGTTCCAGGTTCAGCCATCGGCCCCTGTGGAAAACCTGGAGACCTGGAACTGAACACTGCTGAAGCATGGTTATGAGATTGGGATCACTATGTTCAGGCATTCCGAGTGTCAGGCTCGGATCCGGGCATGGAATATGATAATTGACTGAAAGAAGCTGGATTTTACTTAGTTCTCCATCGAAATATCCAGGTTTTAGCCCCAAGCCTTCACAAATAAGATCAAGAACACTCAACATGGACGTCCTCAGTTCCATGGAATATGTTCCAACAACTTCTCTGCATGAAGAAATACCAAAAAGAAATCTTTGTTATATTCTAAAGAACAATTTATATAAAATACAGTCAGATCGGAAAGCAACTGCTCTTACCAATCATCAAATACAATTTCTAAACGCGAATTAAAATTTAAACCTGTATCGTGTTGGATTATCGGGCCATAGCTCGACATGCTCTTTCAATGGATGACAATGGTGAGTGAAATTGTCCCTCCAGTAATGAACTTCTTCGCTGTCGTAATTCATGGTGCTGGAGTAAAGTCTGCATTTTCGAGACATATCTGTCGAATAAAATCTTGCCTTATGTTCAGCTGGCAATGCAAAAAACTCCTGGAAAATGTTCATCGCATCATCCATCAGGCTGACAGGAACGCCATGGTTGATCACCTGTATTTGTCAATTACACCGAAATTGAATTCGTGTTAGCCGATAACCAAAAATTAAAGAAAAATTTTATTTCTAAGGAAAAATGAAATTCATGAACCTGGAAGAATCCAAATTCGTGGCATGCATGAAGAATTTGCTGAACAATATCCACTCGGGCCGGGCCTTGTGCTCTCCCGAGATCAATCATTGGAGTGTTTTCAACGGCCGGAAAATCGAGTTTTCCTGGCCTTCTACCAGGCGGGAATATATAATTTTCTGGCACAGATTGAACATCAGCCCAGCTTGCGATAGAAGAGCTTTCATTTTTCTTGATGTACAAAGTGATGAAAATAAACATGGGGTTTTATAGAATATATTCCAAGGATGCATGCCTGGAAACCTGAACAAGTAATTTCTTGGAATGGTTCCAACTTTGAAATGATGCATTATTAGTGATTAGAACTGACATAGGGATTAATTTACAACAATATTTGAGGGGATCGAATATTGCAAATTTTTTATATATTAACTCCAACCATTCAGTATTTTTGGTGTATTTTATTTTTTAGTGATAAAATAGGATCTTATCTTAAAGTAATTTAATATACATTTTGACCAGAGTCCAATTTTTGCCCGCGAAAACCCGACCCAGTTTTACATTTGGCGAACTAAGGAATTCGCCACGTGTAAATTCCGACGGACAAAATCCGTTTTCTGGTCAAAATGTGTATATTAAATTGATTAATTTTTAAAATAATGTCCTATTTTTTCGCCGAAAATTTGAACATACAAAAAACATTAAATTGACCAAATTAATATACAAAATTGCAATTTTTCCTTTTTTTTTTTTTGTTCAAAAAACATATTTTTTAACATTAATTATCTCAAGATATTAAACGGATCGTACTATCGATAAAAAAGTTTTACATTTTAGTGATCCAACCTAATTCGAATTATATAAATTGATCAAATCCATTTCTTCAAAAACCGAGGATTTCACATCATTAAACCTGGAAGATCACATCCTGAAATGAACCATCCTATGCAAATTGCTGGATTTCAATAGGGACACCGATCACGGCGATTTTATTTTTTTAAATTTTTCGTGTTCATTTTTCTAATAATTAAAGTTTATAATTTTCAAGATTTTGCAGAGTCCATGTGTGATCACGTGTTTTTGGTTGATAAATACTGTTTTCTTCACCTTTTCTATACATATTAAAAAAGAAAAAGAAAGAAATGTTTAATGCATGCTTCCGCTAAGTTCCACTTGGAGCCAAAAAATTTAATTTTCTACATTTTTTTTTAGAAAAATTTAATTTTCTACTTGAGGAACCAAGATTCCGTAAGCACTTGCTATATTTAAAGTTTGCTTTTGATTGGAATATTAGTTACAAATATACTATTTTTGGTAACAATTTCCGAGGACGTTATTCGCCCGGCCTAGATTCGGTCTTAGATGCCTGGTTAATCTCTCCCTAAGTCAACTTAGGGCACATTAATCTATGCACAATTACAAAAATATCATCTTATTATATTATCGTGTCGTATTATATAGAATATTTCTCATTTCAAAAGTCAAGAAAAAAATATATCTCATTTATATTGTATCGTATTTATATCCTTATGCTCGTGTCTTTCTATCATAACTGATAATGCTTGTACGATCGATTCTTCCTTTATTAGTTAGTATTTTTGCTTGAGTTAGAGTAAGCAAAGTTTATTTAACTGATTCCATGGGGTTTGGTTTTTCATTTAGAAATTTGATGAACAATAAAAATAGTAATTTCTATATAATCTACATTTGAATAACAAATTTAATAGAAAATTTAGACAAAATCTTAAACTATATACAAAATTACAAAATAAAAAAATAAAAAAAAAAAGTTTCAGCCCACCTATCTAGGCCATTAAACATAGTGGGTCAAATTCACCAAATTCATTACGCTCAACTCGTCGAAAACCGACCTAAATCAGATTCCAACTCAATCCAACCCAACTCACTTTATGATGGTCTCGGGCCAATCGAACCTGCTAGTAGTGGGTCTGATTCGACCTATTTGACATCTTTAACTTAGATAAATCAAAATAGTTTTTTTTATTTTTTTTATTTTTTATACACACGCACACATAATTTAATGGAACTCGAATTTGTAACCTATTTGATTATAGGTGTAAATGCTTACTACTGAAATATATGTTTATCCCACGTCAAAATAGTTACTCAAAATGTACGTCTCTCTCTCTCTTTTAATTCTATATTTTATTTAATTGAGTTTAAGTTGAACGAAAGTTCTCCCCTCAATACGGCTCTTTATAAAATTAAAGAATATGAAGTTTAGATAACGGGGAATTCTCGAAAACTCCCCAAATGATAAGTCCAATTCCTTTTAGCTCCCCATTTTCAAAAATGATGTATTAAAACTCAAGAATCGCGTATCTAAAACCCCAAATGATGTATTTGAAATACAAGGAAAAAATCATGTATCTAAATCCCAGAATCGCGTATCTAAAACCCCAAATGATGTATTTGAAAATTGAGAGCTAAAAGGGAGTTTTCAAACCCATGGGGAGTTTTCAAAAATTGCCCCTTTAGATAATACGTTTTTTTATTTCTGGCATATTCTATAAAACAAAATGATAGAAAAAATATATTAAGAAAAGCTGTAATGAAAACTTATGTACATTTTCAAGCCACAATTACAATTTACAACACAACTTCAAACTCCACACATACACACATGGTTTACAAGCTAATACTATATATCCTACGCAACCAATAATTATTTATTTACATATTTATTTTCTTTATAAGTGTCCTGGTATTTAATCGTCTATAGATAATTATACATTTATTTTCTTGAAACATTCCAATGCAGCATCAGCAGTGCAATTGTTACCGGTGAAAGCACCAAAGAACTCCTTGTATGTGAAGCCTTTATAGGCAGGAGAATCGCCGGCGTAACCCTTCGCGGGCTCGATAACAACATCGTTCGATGGAATCAAGAAGTTTCCGATGGTGGTCCTCACCTTCTCCGAGTGCGTCACCACCCGGTGAATCGGACTGGAAAACTTTCCATTGCTGATCACCTGTATTATATATATGCAGCAATTTATGTCAAACAAATTTGAAAACATTGAGGATTGTAAATCCAGGGCCCTGTAACTATCAAACACATAGATCCAGGGTCCTGTCAATATCACACACATGAATCCAGGACCTGGTAATATCAAACGCAAAGTTAAGGCGCTGGAAGTTTTGAATACAGAAAATCAAGGCCATGTAACTATCCAATACACAATCTAGGACCTTGTCAGTATCACACACATAAATACAGGATTCTGGTAATATCAAACGCAAAATCAAGATTCTGGAAGTTTCGAATACACTAAACCAGGGCCTTGTAACTATCAAACACGCAAATTCAAGGCCCTGCCAATAATGAAACACACAAACCAGGGTCTGTAAAGTTAAGAACACAAATTGATCAAGGAAATAATGATGTTACACCTTAAGTTGGAGACCTGGAATGATGACAAAAGCATTTGGGACGGGTTCCAGGTTCAGCCATTGTCCCCGGTGAAAAACCTGGAGGCCTGGAACTGAACATTGCTGAAGCATAGTCATGAGATTGGGATCACTATGTTCAGGCATTCCGAGTGTCAGGCTCGGATCCGGGCATGGAATATGATAATTGACTGAAAGAAGCTGGATTTTACTTAGTTCTTCATCGAAATATCCAGCTTTTAGCCCCAGGCCTTCACAAATTAGATCAAGAACACTCAGCATAGACTTCCTCACTTCCATGGAATATGTTCCAACAACTTCTCTACATGATCAAGAAATCCAGCGAAAAAATGAATATAAAAAACGAAAAATCTAATTTATCCCGAAGAGATTGAATTTTCATTTTTACGAAATGCATATAAAAAAGATGCAATTTTGAATTTTCGTTAGCGTATTTCCCACCCATTTACAAATTACAAGCCTACATATGGAAAAAAAATTTATATAAAATATAGTCAGACAAGAAAGCAACTGCCCTTACCAACTCAATCTCTGTCTATTTTCTAAAACACCGACTCTAGAATTATAGACACAATTTCTAAATATGCGAATTGAAATTTAACCTGTATCGGGTTGGATTATCGGGCCATAACCCGATTTGCTCTTGCAATGGGTGACAATGGTGAGTGAAATTGTCCCTCCAGTAATGAACTTCTTCGTTGTCGTAATTCATGGTGCTGGAATAAAGTCTGCATTTTCGAGCTATATCAGTTGAATAAAACCTTGCCTTATACTCAGCTGGCAGTGCAAAAAACTCCTGGAAAATTTTCATTGTGTCATCCATCAAGCTGACAGGAACGCCATGGTTGATAACCTGGATTTGTTTTTGGGAGAATTAGAATTCTTGTTAATTAGTAGACTATTAATAATGAAATTAGACGAAAAGTTAAAGAAAATCTGATCTCTGAAAGAAGAATAATATAGAATCATGAACCTGGAAGAATCCAAATTCCTGGCTTGCATGAAAAATTTGCTGAACAATATCCTCCCGGGCCGGGCCTTCTGCTCTCCCGAGGTCGATCGTGGGAGCTTCGAAGACCGGAAAATCGAGTTTTCCGGGCCGTTTTCCAGGTGGGAAAATGTAGCTTTCCGGCACGGATCGAACAGCATCAGGCCAGCTTGATAAAAGAACTTCCATTTTCTTTCTTGATGTACAAGGTTAATTAAGTAGTAAAAAACATGGGATTTTATAGAATTCCAAGGATGAAGAAATTTCTTGGAATGGTCCCAAGTCCCAACTTTGAATTTTGATGCATCAGACATGACACAGAGATTAATGTACAATAATATTCTTAGTTTACGAAACATTTTTTTACGTTAATTATCACAAAATAATTGAAGGGGACCATTGTAATACTACCATTTCAACTTCAAAACCCCTGGATTTCACATCACTAACCTGGAAAATCACATCCAGAAATGTACTATCCTTATGCAAAAAGGGACATCGATCGCGATGATTTTGTTTTTTATTTTCTTTTTTCGTGTACATTTTTCTGATAATTATAAGGTTTATAATTTTAATTTCAAGATTTTGTAGAGATCGTGTGTGACCACTATATGTTTAATTTATTTATTTTTTGGTGGACCACTATATGTTTAATAAATATTGTTTTCTTGACTTTTCTACAAATTAAGTTAAAAGAATGCCTAATACTTCACTTGGAGCCAATAAATTTTGTACAAGTTTGTTTGTCTTCTCCACGGGGCCAAGATTCCCACCCCTTCTTAGTATAGTTAGGGTTTATTTAGGGGTGTGACCATGTCTTGTATCAAGATTATATTGTTTGGAATATTAAAACTCGACCTATTAATAGTAGTTATATTTTTAAAAAAAATCGAGTACGAGATTTTTAATTAAGTTAACATAGTGTCAAACTCCTAAACTACATAATTTGTTGGTTTGTGACACGTTGATTAAGAATTAGTTCTTTTCGTGATCATAAGTTTCCTTACGTATTACACTTGAAAATTTTGAAATTCTTGAACCAACGTGTCATGGACACATGCAATTAGTCTATTTTAGAAGTGATTATTTTGTGAGAATATATATCATCAAGGATAATTTTGATGTAATTAAAACCTCATTAGAGCTTAATAAATCATACACATTTGCTTGTCTTCTACTTGAGGAACCAATATTCCATATCCCATATTGCATCATCAATTTTGTACGAACTAAATACTAATTAATGCAGATCTTGGGAAGATCTAATCAAGAATATTTTTCAAATCAATACTTTAACTAATTAATTAATTATTAATTGACTAGGTAAAGATGGTCCATATACGATTTTTTTGATCCCACTTCGTTGGTCATTTTCAACTACCTTTGATTTGGTGTTAGTTTAGATATATGTACACTTGTTAATTCACTAGGATATCAAATTAAAGTTGTTATTTATTAAATCAAGAAACTTAAATTTCAATCATCCACGGTCGGTTTTTTTTTTCTTCTTTTGAATTCGAGTATTGCAGAAATCGATTAAATATGATAACAACTCTTTCAATCCAAATATCTCATTCACAAAATTATAATTTAAATCCTAAACTTTACTCGAGGGATTACTAGTATTTCGTTCCACTGGACCGACTGATCTTTAGTACTATATGATAATTAACAATATCTTAGTGTGATTTAGTAGAATAAATGGATTTGGGGGGGGGGGGGGGGGGGGGGGGGGGGGGGGAAATCATCGACGATGAAATGTTGGATTTAAAAATTAACCAATCAAGAAATGTTTTCTCCAATAATTCGGAGAAGTTATGTCATCTTTATTTTGTGGGTTACTTCTCAATTTCATTTAAAAATAAAATAATATTAATATTTTATGGGTTTTTCTGTACGATACGCATTGGTCCCCCCAAAAAAATAATAATTAATAAAATAAAATACCATTGATGTTTTCAGTGATATTTTATTTGACAATATTTTTGTTCTATACCGACAATGGTCCCCTAATTAAATAGTTTAGTGGGATTGAGATACTATAGAACTTGTGAAGCAAGGTATATAGTTTAGATGTTATATCGTTTTCTTAATTTGGAGAACTATATATGCAAGGAAAATTAACAATAACCTTATATTTCATTTTAATTACTTTATTCTCCTCATCGGATCACTTATCTGCGTAAAGGGAACTTATAACTTATTTATTTGAGTTCGAGTTTGGTCGAACCAGTGATGTTTAAATCTTTTCCTAATCTTTACTATTGGTAGCTCGGTGTCTAAAGACTCCAACTTAAGATCTCTAATTAAACCAGTATAGCGAAGTGCTAAACTACACCATGTGGTGATATACGTACGTCACTAATAATCGATCATTGCAATTAAAATAATAAAGTCTGTATTGCGGCCCAATCATACCAAAGGCCCTTTAAATTGTCTGAGTTCTTTTATCTCAAAAAGCAATAAAAGGCCCACACATCATGGATTGGGCCCATTCCAAAAGGCCCAAACCCGGCACACCCTCCATCCTCCATGTCGATTGAATTTAATATTAGATCAAGATTAATTATTTAATTATTACAATTAAATTCTCTGATTTAATGTACAAGTCTAAACTCAACTTAAAATTTTCATTTTATCAATATAATAAATAAATAATTTTTTTAATCCCATTATAGGCATGCAGCCAAAGAAAGGGATCTATTTCCATGCCAACCAGCTAATCACAAATCTTGATTTTCTAATCAAAATAATACATTATCAATGTTCCATTTCTTGAATTAATCGCCCTAATTTGTCTTCCACTTTAAGACTTAAATTAATACATGACAAGCAATAAAAAACAACACCAAATTAGCATAACTACATAATATTTAAGACCACCAAGTGCCCACAAAGATCACACTTTGATCATCTCAAAGAGTTCATTTCTCAACACCAAAACTTACATAGAAAGAAAGCACAAATAATCCCAAATGAGGCAAAGAGAATTGTTAGAGTTTAGAACACCCCAACACCCTTCATTTGGTACCAATAATTGGGGTGGTGCGTCTCCCTTGCTAGCAAGAAACATACCTAAAGAGGCCCTAGACCAAAGATACTCGAGGCTCAACGCTACAAGGGATCGGGATCAACTAGTCTTCCCATCGACGATCAAGGAAGAAATTTTCAGCTCTCCATCTACAACCACGATTAGGGATGAGATTTTCAAATCTAAGTACGAGTATACTTATAATACCCCACGTCGAAAAAGACTTATCTGGATATGGTGGCCCCATAAAAAGAGGACGACTCTAGGTTCGAGTTCAAGTTCTAGATGGTTTCGTAAGTTTGATTCCAAGAAAAGATGGCCTAATGGTTGGTGCTGATTTTGAATTTTGATGAGTTTTTTTTTTTTGGTGCAAAGAATTTAGTGATTAGTAAGAGGGTAAGACATCCAACTTTCTTGTAACATTTTTTAACTAGTAATCCATCTAAGGCGATGCATGTATATTATTCTTGTCATTAAATTATTAAATCTAAAAATTTATTCAAGTATCATATGTGACTTTGAGTAAAGCAAATTAAAATAAAGAAACTCACGGATAAAAATATACCTTCCTTACTAATAATGGTAAACGTGTATATAGAGTTAAAAAAACGAAATATTTAGTTAAGTTAGCATATTTTTGACAGTTAAACTACACTACGTTGTGGTGGAGTAGGAAACAATCGATCATAATTTTTTATTTTATATTTTTTCAAAGAGATTTATAAGGTTATAATTGGTTCAATATGAAATTGAAAGCCCATATAATGGGCCTAAAAGATATGGGCAAATCTTCTGGCCTATAAGGCCCAAAAGCCCAAGATAATTAACCCAAGCTTTAAAGCTGAAAGACGATAATACCCTTCAAAAAACCACTTATTTTCGCAACCTGCCACTGCTGATCGGTGCAGCATAGCCGCTAAATTGCGCCCGGACCGACTCAGGAGGCGCACGCTTTCCTTTTAACCATCACCACCCTCCATAGCCGTCAAGCTCATACTACACAGCATTTGTTTAATCGGAGAACCCAAACATGTCGAAAGTACCCATTAAAAAATTCTTCAACGAAATGGGTCAGTCTTCTTTCAGCTCAATTGTCGCAGTTTCATGAATTCTTTTCCCTTCGCGTAATTAAAGCTCCAATTTTTCAATGCAGGTTTTAGTTTTAGCTTGCGATTATGGAATAAGGAGAATTTGTACGAGAAATACGCGCACAGTGTTCTACGCCGCTCCAATTGGTCGAAGGCGGACGGTGATGGCTTGAAAGGGAAGAAAGGTTGCGATGAGCTGGAAAACAATCTAGCGAGTTACCATCATGGGGTGAAGAATTCGAGCTCATCGGATGAGGATTTGGGCGGTAGTGGTAATAATAAATGGAAGCCGGAAACTGCTTGGATTGTTAAAGCTTTGGAACCAGCTTTGCAGCTGTACAAGTGGGCTCTTCCAGCAGGTTCCGTTTTATTCTAAAACTTTACGTGCTTAAGTTTTGGATGAATTTGTTGAAATGTGGTTTCATGTTGAGAATTTCCCACCATTGATGCATGATTGTAGTTTGTTTGCTCTGTTCTTATGTTCAGCACATGGATTTTGGGTGTGGTATTTCTGTTGGATTTGTTAGCATTTTTAGAGTGTGGAAATGAAAATCATTCATGCTTGAAACTCTTGAGAAATGGATTGAGTTCAGTTATATGGTTGGCGCAGCTAAGAGACTTGGATTTTTGTTGCATTGGTTCGATCTTTTTCCTCATTTTTCAGGATGCATCAAACTTAATTTCTGTAAAATGGAAAGTTAAGGAAGAAGGAATCTAAGTTTTCGTTGTACAGGAAGCGGAACTGAGAACAAACCCCCACCTAGTGATAGATCTCTTGCTGACATATTTGCTAGCATACAAAGGAGTAAGCTTGGATTTCAAGATTGGAGTTTGAGTGACCTCACAATTGGCTTGTATCTCATCTATCTTCGCCAAGCATCCACAAATGCTGTGGAGGATGTAAAGGGCGAACTTATCACTTCGGAGTCCCTTGTAACATTCTAATCCCCTTCTTTTTAGTAACAATTATAGTGTCTGAATCAGCGACAGAGCCAAATTTTTATTTAAGTTCTAAAGTTGCATCTTTTCCAAAATATAATGTCATTATGATTATTTTTGGGTATATTGTCTTGTGGAAGCAAATAAAGATTCCCTTTTTATTCCTTAATTTGGGATGATTTTAGATTCAAGATCTAATATACCACGTAGAGCTAGCAAAGGGTGCTTACAAAGATAGTGCTGCTGGTCTAGCAAGAAACAGCATGCTCCGGGAGAAAGATGTTGTGAAGTTTATAAAGAATTCGAGTGTGCTGAGGCCAGGGTATTATATAGGAATTGATATGAGAAAGAAACTAGTTATTCTTGGTATTCGTGGGACCCACACGGTATATGATCTAATTACCGACATAATATCTTCTGGGCATGAGGAAATCACATTCGAAGGCTATTCAACTCACTTTGGCACAGCTGAGGCCGCTCGTTGGTTTTTATATCATGAGTTGGGTACCCTTAGGAAGTGTCTGGAGAAACACAAGGTGGGCTCATAACACTGACTAATATATTTATTTATATACTGTTGGATTTCTTTTTTGTTGTGTTAAAGGGTTTTCTCATTTTCACCATTTTTGTGAAATTAATTAATGAACAGGGTTTTAAATTGAGGATTGTTGGCCATTCCCTTGGTGGTGCAATTGCTTCTTTGTTTGCAATTATGCTTCGTAAAAAGTCTTCTAAGGAGCTCGGATTTAACCCTGCTTTAATTACAGCCGTTGCATATGCCACTCCTCCATGTGCCTCTAAAGAACTTGCAGAAAATTGCTCTGATTTTGTGAGCACCGTTGTGATGCAGGTTTGTCCCTTTTTGCTCTGATTTCCTAAGTTTATTTATTGTTGGAAATTAGAATTCATTTTTGCGGTATGATATTTTTGATATATAATGAACAACTCTGAAATATATCGACTTGTTTAAAATTTCTGAGTGCAGGATGACATAATCCCAAGACTAAGCGTTGCTACACTGACAAGGTTGAGGAATGAAATCGTCGAAACTGATTGGTATGTGACAATATAATGAAAAAACTCTACGCTATATTTTAATCGCCAAATCAATTAAGTATTTATTACTTTGTTTTGGTGATAGGATAAGCGTTTTCACTAAAGAAGATTGGAAAGGTGTCATAGATTTGGTTACAAATGCAAAACAAGTTGTGTTGTCGATACAAGATGTAGCGCGAAAACTTGGTGAATTTGCAAAATTCAGAGGGCAAACAAAATATCCAGGTACTTCATATCTTTATATGGCTCTAATTTTCAAATAATTTTGAACAAAGAAATAGGCAAGACTTTCAGGCTATAATTCAAGAAGCAGCTCCACATAAACCCGAGAACAATTCTGTAATATTACTCTAACCTCCCTTTAATTATGCAATATTACACAATTTCCCCTCTTATTTCCTACAATTACAAGAAACCCCTTTTGATAATTGAAATTTAAAGAAAACTGAAATGTTATCAGGAAATTTGTAATATCCATCCGCAGTTGAGGAGTTCAATTAAAGCCCATTTTACCATGTGGTGGGAAGAACAAGTTATACGGGAGATATGTGTAATATTGAAATTAAGAGGGGCTGTTAATGAAATGATATATAGTTATCAGGGATGCTGTGATTACACACACACACACACATACACATGTAACACCAGTTTTACTGCAACTTTCCAGAGCTTCCGAAGAAGCAAGAAGTTTCCGCAGCTACGAATTACAGACAAACAACCTCCCCTACCGGCGCAAGTACTTCTGATGTCGTAAAACTGGAAAACCCCGAGAATTTATTTGTACCCGGGACGCTCTACTACGTAAAGAGAAACGTGGAGAATGTTGAACGACATCAGCAGCACAAACATATCGAGTATTTTACATTGCTGAGAAGAAATCCAGGCGAGCATTTTCAGAGGATACTGCTTTCAAGCAACATTGTTTCTGACCATAAATGTGACAACCATTATTATGCTTTGAGGGACGTTCTGAAAGGTTTGCCTCCCATAGAATGATCAATGGAATAGAAGGAATTTTTCTTTTTCTTTTTTCTTTTTTTTTTTTTGTGCCTCTAATCTATTATGTTGTAATATACCGTGTTCAAAATTAGGTTTATTTAATTATATATTTTTTAAAATTCTTAGGGTCCAGTCCACAAAGTAGTTGGAGGGATCCGATTGCAAAGAAATAATCTTTAACTACTTGTACCAATCACAAAGTTTTTTGAGAAATAATACTTAATTCTTTGTACCCATTATTGTATAAAGTTGTTTTTTTTTCCCCGTTAGATAGAGGCCCAGACCGGGGCAGAAACAAAAAGAACAAAAACATCAAGGAGGCTCGTCCGGAGGCGAGTCCCACATTAACACAATCCGTATCAATAGAATGACCCATTTTAGCAAGCATGTCCGCCCGTTCATTCATTTCTCTGTAAACATGATGAAATCTAGTCTCCCAAGGCATTTGAAACAGTCTCCTACAATCCATAATAATGTTGCCTATCGGGTGATCCGCAACATCCTCTCGGATGATCCAATTTAACACAATTTCGGAATCGATTTCGTGCCAAATACCAATGATCATTGTGTTTTTAGGACTCGAACACGAACATAGGGCTGTCAACGGGTCGGATTCGGATCGGATCAAGAAATTCCGGATCCGAATCCGACAAGAAGATCCGATAACCGGATCCGAATCCGAATCCTATAGGATTCGGATTCATTAATACTAAATCCGTATGTTAACGGGTCGGATCAGATCCGATAAAAGATTCGACCCGATTAACAATAAAATTTAAAATTTTTTTATAAAGAAATAAATAAAAAAATTAAATATAAATATATAATATTTAACAAATAATTATTACTTGTGAATTCTTTAATGGTTTTGTGTAGATGCATTTAAAAAAGGTTAATTTAAGATTTTTAATAAAGAAAAACATATTTTTTAGAATAAATAATTTAAATTTTATTATTATTTATAGTGAAGATATGTGAACTTTTTAATTTTAATTATTATATTTAATATTCTTTACTAATAAAATAATTAATTTAATAAAATATTATTAAAAAATAGGATTCGGATCTTTAACGGATCGGATTCCTTAATTCCATATCCGGTCCATTTATTTCGGATAACGAATATTTATAATCGGATATGATCCATCGAGCTTTTTTATCGGACGGATATGATAAAATTCGGATCGGATTCGGATCGAATTCGGATTAAAATCCGCCCCATTGACAGCCCTACACGAACACAGAGATTTGGGTTGTATTCAACTGTTACAAAAGATAGCCCAATGACTTTATCCGAGACCTGGGCCGGCCCATTAGACATTCTTGTGTTCTACTATAATTTTCTTAATATGAGAGCGTTTGATAATGTAAATTATCCAATTTTACCTAATCTATTTGCGAGGAATTAAGTAAAATTAAGTGCTTTTACAATAAGTTAATTTTGTGTTTGATATATTCAATTAATAAATTTAGTTGTATCTAATTTCCCTTATTATCCTGTTTGATATATCTTCTAAACTGAAATATCATTTAAAATAGTAATTTTTATTTTTTTTGGTGAAATAAATAGTAATTTTTATGCTTAGCCACAAAATCAAATTAATTTTTTAAACTTATCTATAACAGATAAGAGTTAATCTGCAATAAACACACCCCCTCCCCTAAGATTTATTTAAGAACTTAATCTCTTTAAAGTAAGCAGATTACACTGGGTCGAAGATTAACTCTTCCGGGTCGACCACATTTAATACCTGGTATCAAACAGAAAATTAACTAAAATTAAGTGGGCCAAATGAACCTAATATGGGATATCAAACGCTCTCATATAAGAAAATTTTTTTCTGGGTGCATTACGTTACATTAGTGTAATAATGTTATTGTTAAGTTTAATTCTTATTGCTCAAAAGAGAATAAAAAAATTATTTTCCATAAAAATTCAAACATATTTATTTGATAAAGACAAAACAGAAGGTATCAGTTTAAATGTAGCCACTAATACATAGTCAACATGCTTTACTCCAACATACTTTATCAATCCCGATGTCATTAATTAATTTTAAATATATTATCACTTTAATTAATATTATTGTGTTAATGCTAAAGTGGACAATTGCTTCATTTCTCTTCACTTTTCTGACTAATAATGCCCTTTGCTGCTTTTCTTGGGAACTTTTCCCCTTTCCAACTTGAGTTGGAATCAATAATCAAAGCCAATATATATCTCTTCAAAACCAAGCCAATTAAATAAGTTCAATGAAAAGGACACACCAACATATTATATTTCAATTGAAGTTTCTTTTAATTTTATGTCCTTTTCATATTGTTAAATGTTGAGGCTTTGATCTTGCCTAAAATTGCTCGTTTCTTTTTACTTATGCTCTGGTCATGGCTTCCGAAAATGCACAGATATAGGATACAGATAGATATATATAGATATGGTGATACGAATTCCTTTTTAAATATATTACTTAATAGATGTCTAATACGTGCATGCAACATGATATGTCACGATAAAACTTTCAAATGAATACTACGATATCGACTCAGAGGATGACGCGGGTCATTAGTAACCTAACCGGGCCCATATTTTATATAAGGGGAGTTAAAAAAGAGTGTGAAATTATTAATTAAATTCTTGAACTTTATGTAAATACAGAGATAAAGGGAACGAAATCTTGAATATGATGAGGGTAAAACTAACAATACTATGCAAAAAAGAAACAAAAAAGAACTACAAATTTTACTTTTATATTAAGATAAAATTTGTTAAATTTGTTAATTTTAATGGACAATGTTTGGGTAAAACTGAAATTGGTATTCATTTTCTTGTATTCGTATATCACAATTACAGAGGAAACAGAGAATATAAATAAGCCTATACACGGGACAAAGATCCCGACAAATCTGCCCTAAAACGGGTGATTAAGGTATTACGGTCAACCTTCCCTTTTTAACACTCCCCCTCAAGTTAAGTGATGGAGTCACCGATCCTTAACTTGCTCAGTATTCCCCGAAAGCTCTGACTAGTGACAGCCTTGGTCAGTATGTCCGCCAGCTGATCTTCTGATCTGACGAACGGAATCGTGATGATACCACTTTCTAACTTCTCTTTGATGAAGTGCCTATCTACTTCCACATGCTTAGTCCTGTCATGCTGTACAGGATTTCCGGAGATGCTAATTGCAGCTCTGTTGTCACACTTGAGAGAACTTGGCCCTGAAGGAATCATCCCAATCTCCGTCATAAGTTTCCTTAGCCAAAGTACCTCTGCCACTCCTCTTGCTATTCCTCTGAATTCTGCCTCAGCACTAGACAACGCCACAACCTTCTGTTTTTTGCTCCGCCAGGTTACTACATTCCCTCCAACTAGAGTGAAGTACCCGGAGGTGGATCTTCTATCATTTGGGTTCCCTGCCCAATCTGCGTCGGTATAGGCTTCTATGTTTAAATGGCCATGTTTGCCAAACATAATCCCAGTACCAATTGTTCCCTTTAGATACCGAATGATCCGTATTACTGCCTCCATATGTTCCTTTTGGGGTTGGTGCATAAATTGGCTAACGACTCCCACAACATACGCAATATCGGGTCTCGTGTGGGACAGATAAATCAGTTTGCCCACTAGGCGTTGGTACCTTTCCCTTTCAACTGGTTCCCCACTTTCTTCTATCTTCAAACTATGATTCACCTGCATAGGGGTCTCAACAGGTTTACAGTCAATCATCCCAGTTTCAGTAAGCAGATCCAGAACATATTTCCTCTGGGAAATAAATATCCCTGTTTTGGATCTCAGCACTTCAATTCCCAAGAAATACTTTAATCCCCCGAGATCTTTCATCTCGAACTCCTTGAAGAGATCCTCTCTGAGCTGTTTTATCTCTTCCAAATCACTCCCTGTTATGATCATGTCGTCTACGTAGATGATCAGGCAGGTAACTAGATCTCCCCGTCGTTTCAGAAAGAGGGTGTGATCTGAGTTACTTTGAACATATCTGTGACTCTGCATTGCCAGTGTGAACCTGCCAAACCATGCCCTCGGGGACTGTTTCAACCCATACAGTGCTTTCCGAAGCCTACACACCTCATTTTTTCCAAAGTTTCCTGCAAACCCCGGCGGAGGTTCCATGTACACCTCTTCTATCAAGTCGCCATGTAAGAAGGCGTTCTTTACATCGAACTGATGGAGCGGCCAGTCTCTATTGGCAGCTACTGATAATAACACCCGAACTGTGTCCAATTTTGCCACAGGCGAGAAAGTCTCAGAATAGTCGATCCCGTACGTCTGAGTGTATCCTTTCGCCACTAGCCGTGCCTTGTACCTCTCGACTGAGCCATCAGCTTTATGTTTTACGGTGAACACCCATTTACACCCAACTGGCTTCTTCCCATCTGGTAATCGACATATCTCCCATGTCCCGTTTTTCTCCAAGGCCTCCATTTCAGTTGTCATGGCCTCCTTCCATTTCTCACTTTGTCCGGCCTCTTGCACGGTCCTCGGAATCTCTTCTTTACATAAATTGACAAAGAAGACTTTAGCGACCTCAGACATACTCCCCCTGACCATGTTCCCTATGGGATGTTTAGATGAGCGGGACACACGTTCAGGTGAGTATCTATTTGGGGGAATCCCTCGGTTGCTCCGTTGTGGCAAAGGGTACCTGTGACTTACTGTGGCATTCTCAGAAACAGTGTTATCAGCAGCACCAGTGGAACCAAAATCAAGAATATTAACATGATCATCAGAAGAGGGGTTCAGTGTTTCAGTTACCTCAGTTACCTCAGGTTGGACATCATAAGAAGGGGAATCATTGGGCATTGGTGCAGTGGTGGTGGTACTGAGTTCTTCTGCAAGTTCAATAACCGTATCCTTTGAACCAAGTTCTTCTGCAAGTTCAATAACCGTATCCTTTGAACCAAGATAGTCAAGCCAATCCAGGGGTTCACTCTGACTCTCCCCCTGAACCCTGGACTTGGTGAGGAAGAAGTACTCTGTTTCCACGAAATTGCAATCCATAGTAACATGGACCCTTTTGCTAACCGGATTATAACAGCGGTATCCTTTTTGATAGGGAGCATACCCCACGAAAACACATTTTTCAGCACACCGGTCCAGTTTGGTTCTATCGTGCTTCGGGATATGAACAAATACAGTGCACCCAAAGATTCTTGGAGGTAAGGTAAGATGGGGAGGTATAACTGTTTGAGTTTGGAGGACAGAGAGGGGTGTTTTATGGTTGAGGATTTGTGTGGGCAATCTATTTGTGAGGTAGGTTGCAGTGGCAACGGCTTCGGGCCAGAAGTGATTTGGGACATGAGACTCTGTTAGAAGAGATCGAGTCATTTCGAGGATGGTTCGGTTTTTTCTTTCCGAGACACCATTTTGTTGAGGGGTGTTCGGACAGGTGGTTTGGTGTATGAGACCCTGTTCTCGACAAAACCTATCCATTTCATGGTTAACATACTCCTTGCCATTATCTGATCTGAGCACTTTAACTTTCTTATCAAATTGGGTTTGCACCATTTTACAGAATGCCACAAAGGTACCATAGACTTCAGATTTATGGCGCAAAAAATACACCCATGTTACTCGGGAGAAGTCATCAATAAATAACACGAAATAACGAAACTGGTTTTGATTGGTGACTGGGGCAGGTCCCCACACATCCGAATGAACCAGTGAGAAAGCAGTTTCAACACGTGTATTACTAAGTTTAAATGAGGCCCTATGGCTCTTTGTAGCAAGGCAAGTTTGGCAAGAAAAGTTCAAATCTGACTTGTTCCGAAATAGAGCGGGAAATAATAACCTTAAATACCCCACTGAGGGATGCCCGAGTCGTCTGTGCCACAGCCAAAGTTGAGTGGCAGCCTTCCCTGTTGACATAAGAGCTCTGGATGGTGTTTCCACTTCATCAACATAATATAATCCCCCTTTCTCAGTACCACGCCCAATGATCTCCTTCGTATGAGTGTCCTGTATCAAGCAAAAACGAGGATATATTAGGACCACACAATTCAACTCTCTCGTTATGTGGCTTAATGACAGCAGTTTATAAGACAATGATGGGACATAGAGACAATTGCTTAGTTTTAGTTTCGGAGTGATAAGAATTGACCCCGCTTGTTCTACCACCGCTTGACCCCCATTAGCAGTTTGTATATGAGATATTTTAGGGGTCACCCGATTAGTCAAATCGGAGAGGTCAAATGTCATAGAGTCTGTAGCTCCACAATCCAAAATCCAAGTTGACGACCCATTAAATGTAGGATGGGTGGTAAGAGCATAATTAGAAGATTGGGGTTCTTTTTGCAGATTTTCAAAAAAGGGGGGCATTTGCACAAATGCTTTAGAGTTATAAATGTGGGGGTTAGGGTTTGGGACATCACACCCAAACCCGATAACTGCTGTGCGGCTCTCCTCTCTCCTGTCTGATCCGCCGCCGCCGCCGGCGGGGGTGATGGCGGCGTTGGCACGGCCAACCGTCGCCCCTCCTGGCTGGGTGTCTCTCCGGACGACGGCGCCACCCTTTGGATCTCTTGATCCCTGTTCTCCGCCTCCTTTCACGTCTGTAAGCGCGATGGTGTCGCGTCGGTTTTTTCCTTTCGCCACCACTCCGGTGGTTATCTTATTGTGGCCTCCCCCTTTCTCCCTGTTCGAGACTAGGCCGGACCCAATTTCTAGGGTTTCGGTTTCTCCGCCGGCCGCCACCGTCTTCAGGGTATGGGAACGCGCCGCCTCTCTACGGATGGCGGCGTGGGCTGCCTCCATCGTGGCCTTGGGTTCTTGTTTTAACAGATCTCTCCGGATCTCTCTGTTGAGCATGGTTGGCTGAATTGCCTGTCTTTGGTTGTTATCTGTGAGTTTGATGTTGATGGGGGTTTGGGTAATTTTTCCGGGTTGTCTGTGCCTGAGAGATTCCGCCATCTGGGCGTGAAACTCGGCCAGTAATTGACTGGTTTTCGTGAGTGATTCCATCGGTAGATGATGAAGCAAGGTATTCGATTCGTTATTGAATCGAAACCCGCTCTGATACCATGTTAATTTTAATGGACAATGTTTGGGTAAAACTGAAATTGGTATTCATTTTCTTGTATTCGTATATCACAATTACAGAGGAAACAGAGAATATAAATAAGCCTATACACGGGACAAAGATCCCGACAAATCTGCCCTAAAACGGGTGATTAAGGTATTACGGTCAACCTTCCCTTTTTAACAAAATTAATAGTCAAAATAAATTAAACTCCAATAATTACACCATTAAATCTTCTTTAACTACAACCTACTATAATTACAAATAAATGAATAGCACGATTAATATAAAGTTTCCCAATTCCAATGACGCTTCAACTAATTAATCGGCTAAGTGAGATTATAATTTATATATGCTAATTAACTATAGTAGAAATTTGACAAAGGAGTGAAATTTTCATCATGAATTGACAAAATAGACACACCCTCCAATCAATTCACCAAGCGTGAGGTTGAGTGCACTTAATTAAGGGAACATTTTGTCTACATATTTGAGTACAAAAGTTGTACTAATTAGACATTAAATTTGTATTAGAGTACTCAAATTAGGTAAACCTACTTATAATTAAGCCATAAAACCTAGACAAATTTGACCCCACTTGGGATTAATGTATTCTAATTTCAAGCGTGTGTTTGCCTCAACAACAATCATAGTTTCCACCTTTTTGCCAATCCCTATAAGTAAGAAAGTCAAGGACCATGAAATCAATATTATTATTGGCAATTTAATCAAAACGTACATATGGATATTCTTGTTCCCACTTTACAATTAATACATCAAGAATAAAACGAAAAGTTAATGATATTTTACGGAACCTAATAAAATGAAGAAATTACTAGGAAACTACAAATATAAAAGATTAATTATTTGATTTAGAAAAAAGAAAACGAAACTAAAAGAGCTGATCACTTGTACTCAGAGGCCAGAGCTAACAACAATGGAAGACGTGATTTAGCCTGGAATTCCATCCACCGTTGACTAATAGGATGATAGGAATTACTAAAAAAAATTCAGTAAAGAAACGAAAATAGAAGAACTAACTTGTAATTAAACCCAACGCGTATAGTGTAATAGATGTAACTCAACAAAAATCCCATGAATTATGCAAGAAAACCCTTCAATGAGGGCCATCTTGTTTTTATTTCAACCTACTTCCACATGAAATATATATCACGTGAAAGAGTAAAATATTGCAAAAACAAAACCCTTGATATCGGAAAATTCTAGCCCAGACCAGGTTCGGCCGAACCCCAACCAATTAGAGAGCAAGTGTGTTACACTTGCCATTTGATTGGTCACTTTCCCTAAATTTTCCACCAACCACAGAGCAAGTGTAAAACACTCGCCCCCTCATTACACCGGTTTGGACGAGCCAGACTCGGGCTAGAATTACCCATTGATATCATACTCTAGTAGGGGTTAACACCCCCTACTAATTTCCATTCCTTAAGAACATTCTCCTGTTACAATTAATTAACTGATTAAAACCCTCTTCATATATAATATTCCACTAATTTCCTTTATATACAGCAAATTAAAAAGACTACCAAAAAGTCAAGAAAATTAAATAAAAAGATGCCCCCAAATTCTAATTAATTATATATAATAATTTCCCTCAATTCTCATTCTTCATCATTCTAAGAGCCAGTGCTTGAAGCTCACTCAAATCAGTCTGTGAAGGTCTCTTCTTGCTGCTGTAGGGCATCTCATCGTCTCTGCTTTCAATTTCCTGCATGCCGCCGCCATTGATGGAGCTCATCTCGATCGAGTCGAGTGAACTCTGAGGTGATATGTTTGAATAATTATGAGCATTATTCATGTAATTATTCGGGAAATTATTATTAGTGTAGTTATTATTGTTTAATGGGGGTGAAATTCCCATTAATCCTGGAGCAAAAGCGCCATTGTTGCCTGCTTCTGCTGCTGGTGGCCAGTGGCTTTCTGCATTCATGGGTCTTGATGATTGGTCGATTAGGGTTTGGGCCAGCTGAGATTTCACCTGCATTAGCTGAGCTTGCAGATATGCCACCTGTGTGACAATTTCAGAGTAAAATTAATATATAATACCATTCAAAATACATATATGTTGAGTTAAAGAATTAGGGTTCTTGAAGTATACATTCAAGAATGTGCAGAGAACTCACAGATTGCAATTTACAACCACGCACGATTGTAAATCTGAATTCTTGTGGCTGTTGTATTAATTAATTAATCTTAGATGGAGTGTAAAGATTTTCTCATGATTATTATGTAATTAATTCTTTTGTTTTATGGGAAAAATAATCAATCATCTTCTTTCAAAACTGCTTTCACACACACATTTTAGAGAGAATTACAGACTCTGAAGTCTGAAGCTGCTTCAACATAAAAAATTAATCAATTATTTAGAAGAATTAATCTCGAGCCAGTTTCAACTCGTTTATCACTGATTTAATTAAGAACAAGATCTTGTAATTAATTGCATTTTAAGCAGTAGCAAAAGGGTTCACTTCTTAATGATTAAAAGGTTACGAGCAGTTGAACACTTTCGACCTCTGTCGAAATTACTGTATGTATATGAATATATATTTTGAAGTAAGGAGGTTCATCTACACCCTAATTAATTAATCGATTGATAACATAATTACCTGTTGCTGCAAGGCGAAGACATGAGCAACGCAGCCATAAACAGGATCCCTAATCCTCGCCTGAGCTTCATAGGCAATGGTGACCACCGCCTCACACCGGTCGGCGACGGGGACATGCAGCAGCAGCTTCGACACGTTGCTCGCCCCGAACACCTTATGTATCGCCGCGAACCTCGCCGGACCTTGCTCCGAACAGAAGTACGGCGCGAACACGCAATCCGGTGCACACTTCCGCCGGAGGAACTTGCACGCCCCGCACGGTGAGCCAGTACCCGTCGCCATTAATATAATTGGTTAGGTTCGAACGAAGAATGATATATATAGCGCTTGGGAAAGAATGGTTTTTCAAGAAAGTGGTTCTTTTGAGCTGCACACGAGTGTGCTAGAAAATGGTGCAGATATATATGAAGGGGGTGAGGGGACATGGAAGGTCTGTGTGTATGGTTCTGAGGAGACAAATGCTAATGGCTTATGCAATTATGGGGACATTTTTTATTGGGGTTTTAGGGCTTTAGACCAGTTAATATGACTCACATTCAAGAAGAAAGCACTATAATTCCCTAATTTATATTATGTAATTGTACGATTGAGTATAATATACATCAAGGGTTATTGTGTTTTTTTATGATATATAATACCATTTAAAAATACATATATATATATTATATGTCAGATTGATGATCAGCACATAACCATATCTTACGTATAAGTTGTATAAATGAGAAATTCTTATCCCTAGGGAATATTTCTTTGTTTTTTATCAATTACCATCCGGCAATACATAAGCACAGTAATAAGAATACGATACGATGTATACACTAATACATTAATTTTTTTATATATTTGAACACATCAAAATTACCAACGGATAGTTAGCTCAAGTGGATAGGGACTTGAGTTCACTTAAGCAACGTCTCGGGTTCGAATCTTGTGGATGTAAAAACTAAGTTGGGAGAGGTCCCCGCAATAAGCGCATTTAGCTACCTCGAGAGATTAGTCCTTCACTCAATTGGGTGGGGGAAACTCTGAGACATCGAAAAAAAAAAAAAACACATCAAAATTAAGAATAACCCATCATTATAACTAGATTACACGACAATTTGTAATAATATTGCAACACAAACACGACATCATATAAAATGATAGTATTAATTCTTTTAAGTTTATTACATAATAGATGTCGAACATCGGGGGGATATATTAATCAAATGATACTTATAAGAGCATTTATATATATCAAAATTAAAGGAAAAAGCCCTCATCATAACTTAGAGCATTTATATATATCAAAATTAAAGGAAAAAGCCCTCATAATAACTTAATCAATTACATGACGGCCTACGGGAAACGAACATTGCAACAATAAGAACACGATATAGAAACAACACAAATTTTGTTTCTAGATTATAAAATATTGAACACGATATGATACGATCTAACGATATTCTTAAAAATAATTGAAGAATAAAAAATGGCATCCATCATATAACTTAGTCTAACATTTGTTGCTGTTTTTTTCTTACATCATGTAACCTTGACTAATATTTTGTTTGTTTATGGAGGATGAGTTTGTTTCATGAGGTTTGTTAACAGAAAAAATAATATTTTTGCGCCGAACGCCGCACCTGGGAACTGCTGCTGCTAATCTTTTAAATTTGTTGCTTTCTGAAATTGTTTTATTATATATAAATTAGACACGGGTGAATTTTTAATTATAGTGCATTGTTCACAGGCATAGTTTAAAAATGGTGTATTTTTTCAGAGTATTTTAATTCTAGTGTAAGACGTGTTTTTGAAAAACGTCTTCACTGTGCATATGATGAAGACGCTTTTTTGAAAAACGTCTTCATTAGGTTTGGGCTTTGATCAAAATTAAGTGGTTCGTGGATCAGAAAGCTGATGAAGACGTATTTTTAGAAAACGTCTTCTCAAAAAACGTCTTCATCGTTTTTACCAAATACTATTTCAGAAAATTAACAAACTGTAATGATTTAAAAAATACATATTCAAAAATAAAATGCTATTGTTTAATCTCATTAAAAGAAAGAGAGAAGTACCTATAAAATTTCATTCCGATAATTCATTGCTTTTCCTCATTTAATAATAATAATATCATTATTATTAATAATAATATTAGCATATGTAACTAATATTTAGTCTTATCTAATATTTGGTTTTATCTACAGAATATAAATTTATCGTTATAAAATAGATTTTAGAATATACAGAATATAAATTTATCCTATAAATCTAGATAAGAGTAAAGTAGTTATTTTATCTACAGAATATACAGAATACAAATTTATCGTTATAAAATAGGTTTTAGAATATACAGAATATAAATTTATCCTATAAATCTAGATAAGAGTAAAGTAGTTATTTTATCTACCGAATATACAGAATACAAATTTATCGTTATAAAATAGGTTTTAGAATATACAGAATATAAATTTATCCTATAAATCTAGATAAGAGTAAAGTAGTTATAAAATAGGTAAAACCAAATATTAGATAAGACTAAATATTAGTTACATATGCTAATATTATTAATAATAATAATATTATTATTATTATTAAATGAGGAAAAACAATGAATTATCGGAATGAAATTCTATAGGTACTTCTCTCTTTCTTTTAATGAGATTAAACACTAGCATTTTATTTTCGAATATGTATTATTTAAATCATTACAGTTTGTTAATTTTCTGAAATAGTATTTGGTAAAAGCGATGAAGACGTTTTCTCAAAAAACGTCTTCATCAGTTTTCTGATCCACGGACCACTTAATTTTGGTCAAAGCGCAAACCTAATGAAGACGTTTTCCAAAAAAACGTCTTCATTATATGCACAGTAAAGACGTTTTTCAAAAACACGTCTTACACTAGAATTAAAATACTCTGGAAAAATACACTATTTTTAAACTATGTCGGTGAACAGTGCACTATAATTAGAATTTCACCTTAGACACGTATGGTTGAGGATATTTAAATAGATTTATAATAAGGTTTAATTAATTGTGATTAGTGTATGGTGATTGTGTCTGATAATTAACAAATCAAATGATAATGAGGCGACGTTCAATGGATTTGAATAAAGCACAAATTAATAAACATTGTTTCAACATTATATTATTATTGTCCTTTTCAGAAAGTGGGGCACTTCCCAATTATTCAGATGTTAAAGTAAATTGTTCAAGTAATTAGCTTACATAATTAAATGGATACTATATATAATATTTATACATATACGTACAAATTATATATATATATATACTGAAAAATTCAAAGTTGTTAGATTTACATGAACTTGATGAAATATAATTACTTTTAATATAATATTATTATCTATCGGATTAAATCAAATCAATTAAATGCATATTACCAAATTAATAGCACAATATTATTATTGTTTACCAAAATCAAACTGGAATTATATGACTTAGCTTTCGCATAATTTTGTCATTATGTTTATGCGTCATATAACATTCGAGTTTTTAAATACGCAGTTATCATTGATAGAGAGAGTTTTACATCTTGGTGCTCCGACTCGATTCGATCCATGTAAACGAGCATTAGAACCAAATAATAATAATAAATAATGTTTGTATCTATGATGCACAATCATAGCGATACAGACATGACACGATACATACGAACATGATGGTACTTATTTATTCTTAAATTTTTTACGCAACAGACATTCAATATGTAAATACCCGGCACGACACAATATAAGACGTGATATTTGTACACGAGAGAAAAGAGCGTGAGAACGCGGGTGTTTTTTGCGTATTTTAATTTGACTTTGGAGAAGGGTGAAGAAAAATGAGGCACTTTAATTTGCTTAGGGTTTATAAGTTTAAAGAGGTTGGGAATTGAATTAGCACCAAATGGCCATGAAATCAGTGTGTTTATTTATTTTCTATCTTTGAATTAATTATAAGTTATGAGCTCAATAAAAAAGAGTAAAGAAAGTAAAAGTAATTGTGGTGGTTTGACTTAGGATTGCCTCGTGTAAAATGATCCATTTATTCAAAATCAGACAATAAGTGGTCCACTTAATTATTAATAAATTGCAATATATATATGGATTAATTATTTATTCGTGCAAATTTTAATAAAAACTTCGTATTTTGTGTCATTCAAATTTCAGCATCATCATTACATATTTATATTCATTATTAGGGTTACTATTCGGTTCTAAGGTTTTGGAGTATTTCTCATGAAGCTTATTATTATTTGATAGAAATTTGAATAAATATAATTCGATTAATAATAGTAAATATGTTATATAGTCCGGGATTAATTTTTTTAATATAGAATCACATAATAACATACTATACATAATCAATTATTTTTAAAGCATAAAAAATCGATAATGTCATACTATGCGATGCACATCGAGTCAATTTCGAATTAAAATTTTCCAAACATATATGCTAAGAAACGGTGCAAAAGAATCCACATCTCCCACACCAAGAGTTGGCATTACATGCTATGTCATAAAGTAAAATTGAAGGGACTAAAACAAGAAATGGGAATATGAGATCGTCAGCTTAAACAAAGGAAAATGGCAGTTTTTGCATCACAGAAAAGCTTGGTCACATGCTATACATGCTTTTCTCTTGACTTCAACGTTCATCTTTTAATGTACTCATCCAGATACGGATATTACGGGACGGATATGAAAACACTGTCTTTTTTTTTTTTTTTTTCACCTTCTCAAAATATATTGTATTATTTTAGGCGAAGGCGATCGATATGAAAATTTGATTGAAAAGAATGCAACAGTTGGGACTGGATGCCGACACAACAAATTGAAAAAAAAAAAAAATGATTGCACAAGTCGGGAATCGAACCCGAACACCACAAGACGGGCATCATAACACTATTTTTTTTTTTTCAAAATTTACCATAGATGATCAATATGAAAATTTGATTTAAAAAAACATGCAATAGTCGGGACTGGGTGTCCGACACAACAAATTGAAAAAAAAAAAATGAATGCACGGGTCGGGAATTGAACCCGGACACCACACGAAGGACATGATAACACTATTTTTTCTTCAAAATTTACTTGATGAATATAAAGAATTGATCAAAAAAAAAAATGTAACAGGCCGGACTAGGTGCAGCAAATTGAAAAAATAAAAATAAAAATGCACCAGCCGGGAATCGAACCCGGGTCTGTACCGTGGCAGGGTACTATTCTACCACTAGACCACTGGTGCTATGTTGATTCCAAAATACTGAAAAAAAATATCATTCCTTCTTACAAATGCAGAGCGACTTAGAATAAATTTTCCCAGAATTACATAGATATCCCATCAATTAGATGAGATCCCTTAGCAATAATATACTCCATACAAGTGCAGTTCATACATTATACATTGCAATGTAGTCAACAAATTGAACTATGAAATCTCAGCAGCTGCTTTTGCTAGAAGACAGGCCGTTCTCAACTATGGTCTCGGTATTCTTGGTGCTTATATACCTTCAAAACAACATGTATAGACACACACATACACATAGACATAAAGAAAGGAGTGCAATTTCATCAAATTAAAATAACCACAATTTCTTATTAGTTTTTCTAAATATAATCAATGGGATCGTTCTGAGACTAGACCGTGGTCTCTTGCAAACAATCTCTTTCGAAAAATTGATTTTCAAAACATATTTCGCATTATTTTCCGTCGAGGTTAATAGTTGTAACTACACTATCTATTTGAATTTTGTATTTTACACAAACTTAAAAGGGAGGCCATCGTAATTTTAAAAGATCAAAGTGGGAATTGCTAAATCAAGTATATTTAAAATACCCAGTTGCTCTTCTGTCCTCTTCAAATCATTGGTGCCAAACAGAATGTCTGAGCCTGTTGCCAATATCTCATCAGTCATCACTTTCCTTCAAAAGAACAAAAAAGAACAGGATTCTCGTCAATCCGCTAGAAGGACTTTCTGAAAAAGAGAAATTACTCCATAGCAGTATCATTTGCGATACTTGACATAGCCAAAAATCATAGCATCTTTATACATGAGAGATTTGAGCTTCAGCATTAATTCCTCGAGTTTCTAGCTGATTTAAAAGAAACAGAAAAAACTCAAGGATTGAAAATGACAAGTTTTTTAAAGTTGAAATCTTACTCTGAGATTGAAGAGATCCATCGGTACTGATGAGGTAGGTGAGATCATGTGTTTCCATCCAAGGGGTGTAATTGTAGAGCGCGCGCCTAATATTACTCCAAAAATATGTATGTGTGCGCGCATGTGTGATAGAGAAAGAGAGTACTGTTCATGTGTTGTATATAAAATGAATGTATAAATGAGTAGCAATTTTCATATATACCTTTTTCTGTACAACAAGTAGGTGACATGTGTGTATGGAGGCACCTAATACGACACGATAATGTTAAAATCTAAACAATTAACTTCTAACTAGAGCAGAGATTACAACAGACTGACAGAGCAACTTCCGTCAGAAAAAGTCATCAAAAGCCCCCTCCCGATCATTTCCTGCCTTTCCTGCACGACATATAAAGGAGTTTCTTATTGCAATTTTCTTTCAGAAAAAATAAACTTGATAATTTCATTATGAAAGCAAAAATCTCACAAATATTTAAACAAAAGCCTACATACACACATACACACACAACGCCGTGTCCTGACCTGAAACATCAGGTGCTGAAAGATCCTGAACTATAAGCTGGAAAGCACCAGGACTAAAGGAGGTAGAAAAGGTATCTGGAGTTGAAGTTGGAGCCGGAAAAGTGAAATCTGAGTCTGTAGATGTCGTATCAGAGGAAGCAGACGAATCATCATCCATCATGTCATCTTTAGCAATGAATCCCGAAGCTGAAGAGTTGGTAGAGGCACACAATATCATTTTCAGCTCTGAAAATTGTCCAGACATGCTGTATATCATCCTGAGGCACACTAGATCATATCTAGTATTAGCTAAATGATGCATAGCAATTTTTTTCTCATTCCCCAGTGTCTTAGCTTTCAACAAACTAAAATTTCTTCATCTTTTGTACATTTCTCAAGAAGTTTTATGTCAAATCTATAAGAATTATGGTACCTGTTTAAAGATTCTTGAAGTTGGTGAACTCTTCTTTCGGTTTCTTCCAACTTCTGACGCCTTCCCTCGCCTGCTACAAGAGCTTCTGTGTACTTGCTCTCCAAATCATTGGCTCGTTGCTTTTCAAAATGTAACATATCCTGTGAATTTGAAAACCGTTAGAATGCTGAATTCAGTAAAACTTGCAAGCATTTGAAGGGAGCGCGTGTGTATAAAGTTGCATTGAGAAAATCACTTTCAGCTTTTCCACTTCTGAAGTTGATGAAGTTGAAGCGCCAACAGTTGTTGTATATTGAACTGAACCCAAGGCAGCTTCTTCTACAACTCTTTGAGCAGCATCACGTTGTATAAGAAGCATAGTCTCTGTTTCATCCACTTTGAGTTGCATAGCTTCCAGTTCCTCTTCCAAGTCAGCCTGGAACAAGAATTCACACACATATATGGATGTAAACAAACAGAATCAAATATAAGAATTTATTACGTATATGTATATAGACAGATAAAACAAACACAGATGATGAAATTTAACTTTAGTTAGCAGAAAGGGGGAAGCATAAGAAAGTTATTTACCCTTAGACGCCTTTCTTGCTGCAAAGACCGTGTCAGGTCTATTACTTGTTTTTCCAGTTTGTCCTTTGCATCTTGAAGTGCACCTGTTTCTTTTGCTGCCTACAGATATTTGACATTTCTATTAAAATACTGGTTTAGCTAACTTAAATCCCAGAAGATTTGAATATTGTTAGTAAGAACAAATCCTAAACTAAATCATCAGATGAGATTTCTTCTGCCCACTACAAAGTGTTGCCCTGATTCATAAACGTCGACTGAAAATTACATTCCACCAATTCTTCTATCAAAGCCTACCTTTTTCAGTGTCCTGAGTTCTCTCCTAGCAGCCATTCCCCTACATCCAGATTGGATCACGATGGAAGCATTTCTGACTCTCTTGTACTGTGAAAAAGATTTATGACCACGCCAATGGGCCTGAAAATCAATGTTTCTTGTTAGGGGAAGTGCTCTGATTTTCCCAAAAACAACACTAAAAAGGGAAAAGGAGGGGAAAAGAACTCAAGTCACCTGTATAACAGTCGCTCTACCGCAACGCTTCCTATATCTGAGCTGATTAATGGCAGATACAACTCTCAGGCCTTTTTGCAGTTCAAGAACCGCATATTTGAGTTTACTGTAGCTTGTCCTGCCCAAATACCCTCTAATTTTTGTCTGGATTTTAACAGAAGCCGACTCCCTTTTCAAATTTCTGTTTCTTGCAAGCGTTCCTGAATAGATTAAGGACAGCAATTAGCGTGCATTAGGCGAGAGAAATGTTTCGGCTCTGACATAGTTGAAAAGGGGAAACTTTAAAAAGTATTTAACAAACCTCTGCATAAATGCTGCATAAGAAGTGCCCCCTTGTTCACTGCAATGAACTGTTTTCGAGCAATATGAGTTCTAACATTTTTTTGTATTGTCTTTGCTGCTTTTCCAAGACTTATTGCTCTGTGTGCATCTAATTCAGCCATCTGACCAGCTCTGAGGAAAACCTGAGTTTGTCCAATCTACAAATGACAAACACATAGGTTAAACAATCATTAGTTAAAAACAGACGCAATAATTACACTACCATACCCTGAGGTTCAGCCAAATTACACAAACTTTCCCTATCAAAGAATTCACTTCACACCTGTATCAATGAATTTTGATGATTTCCGTAATTTTATTTTATTTTATGAATGCCCTATTTTGCTCTTTGACACACTCCGATCAATATTTGAATTTAAATTTACATTTATAATAGCATGCATTAGATTAAACTCAGGTATGCCCAGAGAAGTATGTGTAATTAGTCCAAACCTCCAGATATATAGGTGTAATTATCCCATAAACGAATTGAATCCAGTAAAACATAAAGGAAAAGAAGGTGGAGAAAGTAAATACAAGAAGTTCACATTAAATACAAGAAGAATTTCACATTACCTGAGCTCCAGCAATACCCATCTTCTCCAAAATCTTTTGGCACACAGCTTTTTCGTCATCACTTTGCATATTATAACAAAAGGAAAGAGTTAACTCATAAAATTTAGAACACACCATAGGCTCACAGCCAAATTTCAATTACAAGACTTACTTTCCTTCAAAGGCCTCCGGAGCAAGACGACGAAACCGTTGAAGGAATTCAGAAAATGTCTTATGAGTAGGGTAACCAGAAAGACTAATTCGAATTGCCTCTAGAACACCCTGCCAAAATACAAAATTTAAAAGAGAGAGTGAGAGAGACAGCAATTCATTTGTCATAGCATTTCCCAAATTATTCATTGATCTAATACACATAAAATAAAAATAAAAATAAAAAGAAGTTAATATATCAATGTAATCTTGCAATTTTTTTGTATAACATTTCCCAAATTAAAAAAGTATACTCACTCCACAACGGAGTTGCTGCATGACATTGCCATTCTCAAAAACAGCAGGCTTGAACTGATTATTTGGTTTAACGCATCTAATCCAATGAGGTTGTGTAGAATTCAGTGTGTCCATCAATTGTTGGAGTTGTAGCTGCATTACATTCAGAATGACCTCAAAAGCTCAATCATTAGATAGCACAAGACACAAGTTTATAAGGTTAGGTGAGACAGTTGGGAAATCTAAGTTGACCTTTGTAGTAGCATATTTCGCTGATAACATGGATGAGTAATAAGTAATTCAACTTGAAAACACACAAAGATTGTACTTCAACAGAAAACTAGAAATAAATAGGTCTCACATATGATAAAAAATACAAAACGCCACTAAGGATAGCTTGCATTGAGATTTTTACATCCCACCTCTCATCCAATTATCCATCAATCCAATCTCATTCTAGTCTATGATGCAAACAAGGTATTATTCTTTTGAATTGAATTATTGGAACAGGTATGGAAAAAGAAAATACCTTAAACCGAGAACCTATAGATGAAAACTTGGAGGACTTATTTGAAGTTTTTGTTGTCTCCACAGGGAGTGGCGGAAAGAGCCCTGCTATAAATGGGCATTTGGAAGCAGTTAAAAGATCTTGATGCTCAGGAACGACATAGTTCTTGTTTTTGTCCAAGAACTGATCGGATTGGTATTGAACCTAAAAGGAGATGAAAGAAAAAAAAAAAAAAAAAAAAAACTAAAGGATTAATATTGGTTAATTGTATTGAAACCCAAAATTACGCAGTTAAATCATAAAAAAGGTTCAGATTACCTCTCCTGCATAATGAGCAATTGTGAAGTTGGTGCGAGACAATTTTGGTTTAATGAAACGTTTGTTGGATTTAAATGTCTGATAAAGCTTTTCTGAGAATGTTTCATGTGTTGACTTTGGAAACATACTGAAAACACAGACAAGACAAGTTTATTAGTAGGCAAAGTTAACAGAAATGTGAACCTATAATCATTAATAAGCTATCTAAAGGCAGACAAGCATAACCATACCAAGCCTCGTCAAGAAGAGCGATGATCCCTCCTGGTTTCTGCAAAGTTGAATCAAACATAATTTCAGTAAGACATAGCTTTGGCAGCAGAATCACGCTAATACCACCACCACACACACACACACAAGTCAGAACAGAGCAGTTTAATAATACTATATAGAACCAACCTTTTCAATAAGGTCCAGGACATCTTGGTTATCAACATATTCAATGTAGCTCCAGTCAATCTCTTCTTTCATGTATTCCTCCTGTTCCCTCCTGAAAACATGCTGAAGAAAGAACTTATAAGAATTTCAATATTGAAACAGGTTGCATGTTTTAGATCTGCTACAAAATGACAATGTTGGTACCTGATTAAAGTGTTGCTGTAGCTTTTCATTGGTAAAATTAATGCAGAACTGTTCAAAACTGTGTATGAAACATATTAGTTAGTTGTAAAAAGAGGCACCGTGACAGAAAAGAAAACAAAAGTTCCTAGTATTTATAGAAGCAAAGCTTACCTATTAGTTTTGAAACTTTCAAAACCATATATATCAAGAACTCCAATAAGACATTTTGAATTTGGATCTTGCCCAATTGAGATATTTATCTTGTCCACCAACCTAGAGATTTCCAGAAATAAAACTTGCATTAAAATGACTCTACAAGAGGACAAGTAGTTGCAAGATTTTAAGCACATGTAAAATGGCCACAAACAGAGCACATTAGATTATACCAGTCAAACAAGCGAGAATATATTGTCTTGGCTAACCCATCCCTACTAACTACTGCACCATTAGGATCAAGACTCCTTTTGATCACTTCTTCTGGCGTTACCATCACACGCTTCAGTAATGCATCTTCTAATGAATTGGAATCGCACCTGATATTGAAAATAAAAACATTTAAACTAATATTTGACATCTATAACAAGGAGTATTCAAAATAGAATCCCATCATACATGAGAAGCTCTGCTGCAGTCTGAAGATGGGACTTTGCTTTGTCATCCTTGATAATGGATGTGTCAGTGTCTTCTCCCTTCTCAAATTCAACATTACCGAGATGAAGAATAGCTGCAACTACTCTGAAAATTGCCTCCTGAAGAATAAGAGAAATTTCAAGCACATGCAAAAGGAGAGCAAAAATAGTACTATGAACGTATATCTTAATGTTAAAGATTTAAAGTTTTACCTGCTCTTCTTGACTTATGCCAACTATATCCATGGCCTTCCTTGTCGCCAAATATTCATCCGCATCACTTACATCAACAAGTTCATAGCAATCAGATTGATTGAGATAGTGAAATTCTTTTGGTTCTCCCAGCTTATACTTCTCAGTGACCTGATAAGATCGTCAAATTCTCCGGAATATGTAAATATATATAAATATATGTAACATATATAGTTTGTAATATATTATTTGAAGTAGATTACCTCCTTTGGTGCTGCACAGAGAAGATAAAAACAGTGATAATTGCGTTCTCGCTCTGAAATTTGGCAAACTCGAGATCTCTCAAGAAGATATGTTCTAATGGCTGCCCCTGATATTCTTCCACGACTGTCAAACTGTATTTCAACAAATTTACCAAATCGGCTGCACAACCATCATAAATCAATTAGCAATCAGGAATATAAGAAATGCAAGACTCCGGCAATATTAACTCACCTAGAATTATTGTTTCTGACAGTTTTTGCATTTCCAAATGCTTCAAGAACTGGATTTGACTGCAGAAAACCACAGTGAAGTTCCAACAACTTATCAATTTAATTAAATAACAGTGTCACACAAAATAATATAGCTTAGAAAATCATAACATGGGAGGATTCCATGATAAATCTTACCTCAAGAATCTGTTGTTCAACTGTTCTTTTCCCTTCAGTTCCTTTATGGCCACCCAAATAAGCAATGTATTGCATAAGCATCTTAGTGGTTTCAGTCTTACCAGCTCCACTCTCACCACTTACCAATATTGAATTACTTTTTCCCTCATTCATCATCGCCCTAAAATTCATCTTAAAAGATTCAGACATGATTGGAAAAAATGCTTCATGAAACGATAATCAAAGTGTTTCACACAATCATCACCGGAATGCCACGTCTGCAATAGCAAACACATGAGGACTCAATTCTCCAAGCCGTGCTCCATTGTATTGTTTCATCATATGGTCATCATACAAGTCAGGAAGTCTTTGAAATGGATTGATAGCAATGAGAATGCTGCCAGTATAAGTCTGCCATAATGTCAGAGTAGAATACAATCTAATCCACATGCTTTCTCTCACCAAGAGAAACATGGATCAAGAACAAAAACCAAACTAAAAATATAGATTTTCTTCTTACATAAATCTTATTTTGAGCATATCTTATTGCAAGGTTATGCAGAACTCCAGGCTCATGCAAATAAGATAGTTTTGTCATGTCATCAACACCATCCTCGGGCACATCATCATCTTTAGGGTGTACTTTGGATATCTTAACAACAACCTTCACAGTAGAAAGAACAAAAAAGAAATGGGAAATACTTAATGAGCAAGTTTTCAAAAAATTCTAAAAGAATATAACAGCTATCAACCTTCTTATATATTCACATGTAGTAATACCTCCTTTTCATCAGATATTTTGACCTGAACTTCATCACTACCCTTAAGATTTTCCACTTTCCCATCAATCCAAGCAACATTGGGATCTTCAATCCAAACAGAAGAACCTTCGACAATATTGACTGGGGTGGTCTGTATCCAAATACATAAGTCCTTTTTTCAGAAAGTTGAACATTCAATTGGAGAGTAGAAGTGCTTATAAGATATAATACAGAAATTCAACTTAAAGAAACTTCAGTAAGCCACTGATTTTTAGAAGTTGCACCAATTATAACTAACAATAAACATACAAGTTCAATATGCTTCCGAACACGTCTTACTGTTCATGGACTTTTAGTATCGCCATCACGGTGGTCTGTTAGTTTTCCAGTCAAAATAGCAACAAATATATATATACAAAGTGACATGCAGAATGAAGCTTTCCCACCAAATCAAGTCATCAAAATAACCCAATCAATGAATTTTTATCCTAAACTAATAGCTAAACCAAACGTGATTAACGTCAACATTTAATCATCACCTCCAACAAAACTCGTGAACTCCATGCAAGTGAATCAGAAAAAAATAAATCAAATCAAATCACATCGAACTTACAAGACAACGTTCGTATTCCATATTAAATAAACATACCATCTTAACTCAATAAACAAAAAATCTCCACTGCATCTGATCGCGGAAAAGCCTCTTATTCGTATTCACACACACACACACAAAAAAAAAAAAAACAAATCTCGACCCCAATCCTCTTCTCTTCCAGTAAACAATTCAAATAACGAAATGGGTTCCGCCGAAATCGCGAGACGACGGCGTCGGACGAAAAGAAACAGAAATCTCCGGTGAATCTTCCGGTGGGCTCCGAACTCTCTGAGTTTTTGGGTTTTGATCGAGGGATCGGGATCTTCAGGGTGTGTACGTGGAGTAGAAATGGTTCCATGGAGAATAGCAACATTTTCATACGAGAATCCTACGATTTCGGAGATGTTGAATCCTTCTGTGGACGGTGTGTGTTGGTGAATTTGAGAGGTTTTTAGGCGGGGTGGAGGGAGAAATTCGATGTGGGAGAATCGGCAGTTACAGACAGACAAGTAAAAGGAAATTTCACTTTGTTTTAAAGGGAACGATATTATTATCTAGTTAATTAATGATTAATTATCATATTAACAAAATATTGTTAAATACTTGTCCAAAATAAAGAGATTACTTGTCATTTTGTTAAAATACTTTGGAGATATTATTAAATACTTGCCAAAAAAAAAAAGGGCAATTTCAAATAACTCTCCATTAATTCAGAGATTTTTACTTTACTCCCCGAAAATTTATACTACATAATACGATATAAATATTGCATTAGAATATTTTAGTACTACATTATGTGTGATGATGCTGGAAATTGGTTTGTCGGAAATTGGACGGAATCGGTTTTGAATCTCCAACAAATCAGCCAAAGAGTAGGTTCTTCGACCTGCTAAGATCAACAAAACGTAAGAATACCAGACGGGAGGTGTTTTTCGCGTAGGCACTCCGATTATCAAGACTGTGAAATTGTCTTAGGTGGAAAGATGACTGGAAATTTGGGTAGAGTTTCAGTATGTAAAAGTGTGCGTACCTCCGTTCTGAAGAAGAAATAGTATTTATACCTTAAGCTTGAGTCAGGGTCACGTTTGAGCGGGCGTAGTGGGCGTGAATATCGCGGGATTATGCATTGAATGGTTGAGTGACGTGAGAACATAGATAACCAACGGGCACTAGGTACGGGACGCATTCAAGTTCCGCCTTGAGGGGCCTCGCTTGATGGAACCTCGCTTGACGTGGAATGCGAAGGTGGAACCTCGCTTGACGTGGAACGCAAATGAGCAAACCTCGAAAGGGTAGAGCTCAACACTTAAAAATATTTTAGCACTATCATGAACTCGCATAAGAGGGACGCGCTTTAGGAATTAGCGGGGAGTGGTTGAGCGTAAAACAGGGGAATGCGAGACTTGAGCTCTAAAAGGGGACGCTATGCTTGAGCGCTAGAGGGGAGCGTAATGTTTGTGTGCCAAAAAGGGAACGGGTCCCTTAGCTTATTTTTTGGCGCTATCAATGTGAAAATTATACAACATGTTTTGAGAGTGGTGAAAATTTATAATACATAATATGATATAAATACTGCATTATATCAAATTCACACTACATGGGGGAGTAAAATAAAAATTTGATGCTCAATTAGAGAGTTAAGTAAAAATATGATAAACCAAATGGGGATTTATCAGACTATTACCCGAAAAAAAACTTACTTGCCATGTTAATGGAATTATTTGAAAATATATTAAAGCTTTAATTTTAAATGTTAGGTTAGGTGACTTGGCCCCACATCACCATGTGCCGTACTTCTATTTGATATTCGGGTCGATCGATCGTGCCTCTTTATTTGACAAATCCTTCAAATTGTCAATGCCACTTATTCGATCCACGACAAGCTAGTATTAAATGCAATTTCTGTCGGTTGATCTGTACTCTGAAATTCTAAATTGTAGGTCATTACTGTTGCAAGTGTATTAAATGCACCGTATGGTCAGTCCTCGAGATAATTAAATGCACCTTATACTTAGTGTACTTCGCACGCACAAGGGGTCAAACTATATAAACCCCAAATATTTACTTGAGTAGTTAAACACATTTACTACGAGTTAATTGCACGGAAACCCCCTGTGTTATGCCTAATTAGCACTCTAAACCCTGTGTTTCAACCATTAGCATAAAAAACCCTGTAAATTACTTTAATTATCACTGAGAACCCTCTGTCCGTGCTTGGTGTCACACGCGCCCTAAATGCAACTGAGATTACAAATTTTTGCACTTATTGGCTGTTAAATGACATTTATAACCCACTCTAACCAAACAAAATTAACTTTCTAATTTTTTTTGAATTCCAAAAAATACACTTCAAATATTATAAAAAAATAAAAAAAAATGAATTAAAAAAAGTTTAAAAAAATATATAATTTACATTACATTAAAAAAAAATATAAATATATAATATATTATATAATACATCTATATCTATTTATATATATATATATATATAAGCTTTCTTCAAATCATGGGGCTTCCGATACGCCGGAAGCCACCACGACGGCGAACGGCGGAAGCCACCCTCTCCAACTGCCCAACAAGAATTTCATTTTTCTCCACCCAAAGCTAAAAGAATGATTTTGATTTATATTTTCCAAAACAAAGAAAAAAAAAATTTGAGGCTCAGATCTGTGATATCAACGAGGCACAGAGAAAGCAACGCCGCCATGGCTGCAGAACCGCCGACAACATGCGGTGGCGAAAAACACAGCGCCCCGCGGCCGCCCCGCCAAGATACGAGTCGGATCTCCCCACACCCAATCCGTTAGCTCAGAAAACAAGAACATAAATCATCACAGCCTCTTACATCAACCCGTATGGAGGATTCCAACCCAGACCTTCTGCAAATCTGCAGAAATCCCATTCCAACAAGAACATAAATCATCACAGCCTCTCTCACGCAACCTACATACACAAGCACACAAAATCCCAAATCTTCAAATTGGTGATGGAGGTGGTGGTAGAAGGCGGTGGTGTTTGCGGGGTCCGAATCTGGCGCCATGGTGGTGGCGGAGCCAGATCTGGCGAGCTCCGGATCTGGTGTGATGGTGGTGTCGGAAGTGGTGAGGGGTTGGGGGTGGCGGAATGGGCTGAGCAACGGTGGAGATGAAGGGAGGGGGGTGGCGGAATGAATTTGGTTGAGGTACAGGTGCAGGTGACCTTCGGATCTCCCGGAGAAGAAGAAGATTTTTTTTGCCTTTTTTTTTTAATTTCTTTGAAATGTATATATGTAAATTATATGTGTATATATATGTATATATATTTGTTGGGAAATATATATTATATATATGTATGTGTGTTTGCATTAGTGTATAATAATTTCTATACAATGTAAATTAAAATTATAATTAGTGTATAATATATGTAATTTTTATTATAATATTATATATACTTATTAATTTTTAAATTTTTTAATAAATATGATAATATAATTTAAGAATGTAAAATTTTAATTTAAGTATTTTTTTATATATATTTTTTAATTTTTTATGAAAGTGAGTGATGGTTTAGCCTTGAGTAATTTCAAAAAGGGCAAAATAGACATTTTAAGTCCTTTATTACCGTTTAAGGGTTAAAGGGGGCAATGAGCTACTTTAAAAATTCACAGGGTTTTTCATGCTAATTATTGAAACACAGGGTCTTGCGTGCTAATTAGGCCTAACACAGGGGGTTTCCGTGCAATTAACTCCATTTACTACACTCTTGAGTTTGAACGTATAATGTTCTAAGCAATACACTAACTTAAGAGTTGGAAAATCAAGCTTGAGTTGCCAAAAAAAAAAAAAAAACTTGCCATGTTAATGAATACTATGAAAATATATTAAAGTTTTTTAATGTGATGTATATTTCTTGTTTTTCCTATTAATGTTTTGAGGAAATTATTCAAGTTTACTTCTAGCTTATAAGGATTCTTCAAAATTTTCAATTATAATACATAGAAATGCGTTGTGATCGAAACAAATTTCCGTCGACGGGTAGATCTGGATATTCGGTCGGGCACTTAAATTTGTAGAAGGGGAAACCGCTACTGTCAGCTCGAAATCTGTAGAGAATGAAAGAAAACGTGAGCTCGAGGCCAACTTGGGGAAGGTAGGGGTGATACCCGGGTTGGAGTCAGAATTGAGTGTGAGTATCGAGTGTGAGGTGCAGTAAATGCGTGGTTGGAAAACTTACTGTTGCAATAAATGTGGAGGCTTTATATGAATAATTTGTGTAATTGTAATATTAAGGAATATTATGATACAAAATTTAGTGAGAATCATACATGTATTCTAGATGATATATAATATAGTATAAATTATGTTATATATGATGGGGCCTAATCCGAGGTGGCAAACTCCAGCACTTTATGATTTGTTTGTGTGGGAAAATAGGGAAATAAGTTCAGGTAAAGATCACCGGAGACGAGCGGTTCTACCTGCTAGGAACAAACCCCAAAAGTCAAAAGGTCAAGCTGAGGGAACTGGGGTGATGCCCAGTTTGGCTCTCCGATGCTCACGTCAGATGGATGAATGAAGAGGATAATGTAAAAACGGAGCTTGAGAAGACGAAGCTTGCTTACAGAACATATGGGAAAGCTGCCTATTTATAGTTGAGGGTTAGGGACCCTTTGGTAATTATCATCCTGTGGTCTTGGCCTGTTGCCCTAACACGTGGCGCGATGAGAAAAACCTAGGAAGAATCTCTTGCGAAAAGCTGGTGAAAAGTTGGTGGCGAGCAACAGTGGCAGGTGCGCGGGTATGTACCTTGTATCAGAGAGCCATTTTGAGTTATTATCGAGGGCGAGGCGCACGCTCGGGTTTGTTATGTGCCCTAGAGGCTCTCAGGTCCGAGGGACACCTGGGCTAAGGCCATGGAACTTGAGGGGAGTTCATTCCTCTGCTATCTCCGAGGGAATGGCCCAGGATTATCCGAGGGTCACCAACCAGTCATCCCCTTGGGGGATGACTTTCCTTGAGTTGGAACATCCTTGGAACCGAGGGGAGGCTCGCTCCGAGGGTGACTTATGCGGTGAGAGTGGCGTCCACATGTCTTGCGTGGATGTTGCCACGTGTCAAACGAGGGCAAGCATGTTTTAACCCCATTAATATATGTTGTAATTATATTAGATAAATTATTAACTAATATTTTATTAAGATACATACTTATGTAATTAATTATTTATTATAGTAGATTGAATTTATTTTTTATTAAATTATTTATTTGAATAAATATTATATATTATCATAGTAATATGTTAGTAGTATTGTATATAATGATATGTTGTTGTAATTACTGAATTACAATATAATTAAATCATTAAGTCATATTTATTATCAAAATAAGGAGATAAAAATTTATAATATATATAAATCAATATTTTTCTGGATGATGATTAACACTCGTCCACGATCGACCTACCTCCTCTGCAACATTTCTAGGGGCAAAAACATTTCACCCCTCTAGCTACTTTACAAGCAAAATCAACCTATATCATGTAAGGGGGTTAAAAAAATTTGAAGGTCGAGGAAGAGATCTCATGAACCGAGCCAAAAGAAAGAAGGGGTATGTCCCTCTTAGAATGAGCCAATAACCCCCAAAACCCTGTGTTAATCGAAATGAACATAAAAAATCCCGACAAAAAAAAAAGTATTCTAAAAAATCCTGTGTTTTTTAAAATAAACTCATCTCCTCATCCCAATAGTCAACGAAAAAGAGTAAAATTCCTATTATGCCCTTAATAAGTTTATTAATATATATATTAACAACTTATTATATACATAATATGTATTATGTATTATGTATATGTATATATATATATATATATATATATACATACATCGTCTTCCTTCTCCAGCCAAAACAATCGTCGCTTCATCCTCTCCAGCCACCACAATCGCCGCCGCCATCGCCACTGCGGGATCTCCTCTTCAGCCACCGGCGCCTCTCCGCCATCACCTACTGAGGAGTGCAGCAGCAGCGTCGGCGGCGCGGCCTGCGGGTAGCGAAGGGATGGCCGTTCCGGTCATCCTCCGACGATGGAATCTTATGGTTTCGACTAAGTTCGATAAGGCGAGTCTATTGGTGACACTCCCGTCACTTGAAACCCAACTGAACGATGGCGATGGCGGAGCAATGGAGGCGTGCAACTGTTCACGGCGGGAATCGATTTCTGGTGAAATTTTCCGGCGACCAATATATGCATTTCGAAGTTTTCAACACGGGTAAGCTAATGCAATTTACGGATTTGAATTTCGTTAAGTGGTTTGAAAGTAATTACGATTTTAAATTTTTGAGAGTTCGTAGTATATTCAGGGTTGATTTTTGGGGATTTTTCCGGCGAATGGTCAGCGGTGGGCGGCAGTTCCGACAGCTACCGTTGGAGGTTGATGGCCTGGAAGCACAGTATATATATATATTTATATAATGGAGGGGTAAAACAGTCATTTTATTTGAAAAAGTGAAAAAAATCTAATTCTTAATCGCATTCAAAGCGCGTGCGCCTGTAATTCCTGATACACCTTTAAGATTTTTAAAAGTACTTTTTTTTTTTTTTTTTTCTTGATAATTTTGTGTTACCCTCTTAGAACCTTCCTTGGTCTTCCCACTCTCAAGTTCCATTGGATTCTGGTATGGTAGGGGTAATAGTTCATCGACCCTCGTTCGCCAATTGCAAAGAGCCTTCCCTCCTTAGACTGTTGAATCTTTAGCCCATAATATATAATTTTATTTTTATACCAATATAAATATGCTTTCAATATCTACATTAGGATATCCGAGAAAATATGTCAAAGCTAGCCATTAAGGAGGAAATCAAACAAGTAGTAGAACTTCAAGAAGAACTGGGCATTGATGTTCTTCTGCAAGCACGAAAAAGACGCTAATCTTGGAAAAGATCATATTGTTGACCAAATGAAAATCTGCCATAATTCATGGGGTGCAGTAAAATTGCCCAGATCAGACAAATTAATTTTAAAAGGAATAAAAACCAAAATTACCATCTTCCTTGCGGTATCTGTTGGCTTTAAAGCCTTTCGACTTCTTCCTTGAGATACCAGTGCCACTTGCAGCAGAAGGCCTAGGTGGTGGCTTGAATGGTTCATTGCTCGACGTTGGCTCTTCATCCTGTTCGTAATACTACTCATCAGCTGATGCCCCTTTCTATTTACTACTTCTTTATGCATCTCATCATTTTCATATTCCATCGGATCGGATTCCTCCTCCACTTCGGACCCTTGATTACATTCTCGAATGGAATGTGCAAGGAAAATATATATATGCCTATTCCTAAGCTTAATATATGCGCTACACATGCAGGATAACTTTAACTAGATGCATTTTAATTTTAAAATTTATGATTAAACTTCTGACAAATCAAGTACTGAGAAGATCCTAGTTGGAGAGACTCTTACAAAGGTATCTTCCCGTTTCCTTTCATTTGTCCTGTAATTACTGATCTTGCAGACAAGTTTCCTCTTCAACGGAGTTGACGAACTGGGCAGCAAAACATTCAGAGACTATTTTCCAGAGTACACGGGACTGTAAATAAAAAATTCAGTATGATATCGTCGCCCGGGAACTCGTCCATGGGATGCAACAGGAGAATTTAAGGGCAACAGTTCACAATAGAACGCATACTATATTATACCCTTTTCAGTTTCCTCATGTTTCAATCTTTTCTTGCCCCTTAATTCTCCCAAATCCAACATATATATTAAATGTTGATGTGATCATGGGCATGCATTTTGGTCCACCCATTTTGGCCTTCCAGTTGTTGTAGCATGGGCAGACTTGCTTGTTGCCTGGAGGCACACACAAACACTTTGCACAGCAATTTTGGCAGAAGAACATGCATGGGTTCCTGTGCGACGTCTTTGAGCATCTATGAACGCATCTTGGGTGACAATCTGCACAAAGAATTAATATGCACTTTCACGAGGCATGATACGAATTGTCTTAACCCTTTTCTTTTCCGAACCGTAGAATTTGAATCATAAACCTTGTTTAAGGGATCTAGAATTTTGCCCCATTAGACCAACTGAACTTTGTAAATCGGACTTTACTAGCAAATGTTGAACTAGTTCCTCGTAATAAAAGTCAGAAGTATCTAGTGTAAACTATAAAAGGTTGACAGTTTAAAACTAAACCCACCTTGAGGCCGAAGTTTCCCCTCCGGTTCAAACTCAGAAGCGGGTACTTGATCACCTGAGACCTACAAAAAACCATTCAAACGTATAATGCTAGAACGTCTGCAAGGAAAACAACACAAATTAAGAAGAAACTGCCCCATTTAACTAGTTTACCTAATGGATAGTGAGAACAAAGAGCAGACAGAAGAGGAAAGTTAAGTTAACATACTTACCTGATTCAAAAATTCAAAACTATGATCTTCTAAATAAGTGCTACTAATAGAACCTTCAGCATCTTCAATTGACAGATGGCCTCCATGAATAATAGGCCTTTCACTGTCACTGGTATCACAAGTAGAGATTTTAAGTAAACAGGTCACTATTAAAAATCTTGGTTGAAGTAATGAAAACGAGGCTATGCATTTCAATAGTCCTTTTTGTACATATGACTGCACTCTCACCTCTTGTTGTGCAGTCTAAAAGTCAGTTGTCTCCAGAGCGACCCACCTTTGCCTCCCCATAAATGAAAAACGAGCTCTGCTCTACAAAGACAAGAAAATTCTTCATCAGAAATTATAATATATCACAAAGTTTTTGAACAATTTACGAAAAACTTAAAAAAGGAAAAGGAAAAGGCCACTGTATAGGACAAAGATTATATAGCTAAGAAAACAAGTGTGATTCACAACCACGCTAGCAACAGGAAAGAAGCCCAAATCCCTTAACAGAGATTGTGACGGCCTGGTGGGGTGGGGGTGAAGTTGCTTCTCTCCTAAGACACAACAGTGATCTTATCAATTTAGTCTAAGAAAGGACATTGAACATAAATAAAAGACAGAAAAAGAACCATCTCTGTTGAAGAACTATCCAGCCAATTAAATGTGTTTCCTGTATGGTTTTCACCAAACAGCTCACAGAAGATGTTTGCTGCTCCCCCAAGTTGGCTCATAGAACATGAAACTTGATCGTGTCGGATCCGGGTTGATGACGTGGAGAAGACCTGTCTTGACCGACTTGAATCACTTGAGATTTGTTATTGGGGAAGAGCTCGGAATGGAATTGACCTGGGAAGAGAAGACAAACGTAAACTCCGGACCGACAAAGGACGGGAAGGGTGATTCCCTTTGTCGGCACTCCGACGCTCAAGTTAGTGTCGAGTAGCTGGGAGCTTATCGAGTGGCTTGTGCGCTTTTTATGTGGTAGTTGTGTCTTAAATGACATTTATGGGGGGGGATATTTATACCTATTAAGGTAATGATTACCTGTACAGTGCGATTTGCAGGAGCATTTAATGCGCCAACTGCTTCGTACGGCCTGTCAGGCCTCATTAAATGCTGGAGGCGGCGGAGTGGGTCCCGGGACGGTCGACCCCAATTCGACTTAGAAAACCTACGGTCGAGTATACGTCGACTTGCCTTGGCTATAGTCGATGGCGTTTCGATCATTCCTGAGGGTAGTCGAGTCGACACGGTTGAATGGTCAGCTTTTGTCTATGTGAAGGGTTTTGCCTTTTGGCGTGGCTGATTGGGGGACTTACGTGGCATCTTTGACCGGTCTTCTATCCGACGTGTCTCGCGGAGAGTGGTCCACGTGTCGCCAGCGTGGTTGTACATGGATGGGGCCACGTCATTAGCCCCCGGAAAGGCGGTGCCACGATGACGTGGCAGCGTCCTTTCGGTTTTCGAGAAGTGGGCCCCATGCGCAATAATGGCGACGGTTCGCCTTCGATTTTCCCGCCTAATGTAACCCCTATAAATAGCCCCTTACGGCCTTCATTTGCACCCTTACTTCTTTAGAAATTTCAGAGCAGTTCGAGTCCTTAAGAGCTTTTCGAGACCGGCTTTCGGATACTTCGAGTCGACCAACTCCATCTGCGAAAATTTCCGGTAAGCCTTTCCCGACTCATCTTCTTTCTCTCTTACCGCTTTAATTTCTTTATTTTTATCCGTTGGAGAGTCTGGAGTCGAGTGAGAAGAACCCCATCTCGAATCGCTTTCGACTCGGTCCCTGACACGAAAAACCTTAACCCTTATTTCAAGGAGAAGGCGAACTTCAAGGGAATCCAGTCGAAGAACCGTTAAGTGGTGGGATGACTTCTTCTTCTACTTCGACTAGTTCAGACCTGTCAAATAGGATCCCGGGCCCTGGGGATGATGTACACTCGATCTCCTCGACGTCGAGTGAGGAGGAGTCGGTTAGGTCGCAGGACTCCGGTGGGATAGAGGTGTCAGAAGCGTCAGGGGACTCCGAGGACAGGCAGTCGGCCTCTCCGTCGGGTCCAATAGCCTCTGGTGAACCTATAACGGCAATTCCACCGATTGGGATGCGACTCGGACCGGAATTTGCGAGTCGATCGGGGGACATGGGGCCGTCGACCTCGGATAGTCAAGGAGAGGGAGGCATACATATCCCTTACGGTAGGAAATCCCCTAGCCGAACTTTGAATAAGGACCCTAGGATAGTCGAAAGCAAAGTATCGGCCAAGATGTTTGAAGAAATGAGGGAGATCTTATTTGGGGGAGATGTTGAGTTGGGGGGATATAGTTTGGTTCGACCTCGAAGCGGGGAATCCATGACCGACCCCCCGAGAAACTGCATCACCGTAACCTGGAAGATGATCCAAGCAGGGTTTCGGATCCCGATAGATGATGACGTCCTCGACATCCTGAACCACTTGAATATCAGTCCGGTCCAGTTAATGCCGAATGGTTATGCAATGCTTAACGGCATCCGAGTATTGATGAAGTACTTTGGGATTCCTATGCTTGGGGTGGCTAAGGATCTCTTCAATGTAAGTGTGACCAAGGAGGGGTCCGGATCGGGCTATGGGTTTGTGCAGCTTTCGTTCAAACAGAAACGCAAACTCACCACTTCGCCGACCTCTTCAAATGGACAATCCTGGAAACACCAATTTGTATACGTCGAGAGTGAGTCGGGCTGGCCGAATTTATGGAACAGAATGTGGTGTTGGAGGCCGAGCTCGACTTTGCCGGTGGCAGCTACCCGGTGGTCCAACACTTTCATACGGGACATGTTATCGCTCGGCCAGTTCGACTGCAAGAAGCTGATCGAGAATAAAGTACTGGTTGACTTTGGCTTAGCCCCCGGGCGTATGAGTCGGACGTTCGACCCTGGTAAATCACGTGGTCGAGTCGGACTGATCATTTTAAATCCATAACATCATGACATTACTTCTATCTTTTTAATCGATTCTAACATTCGTCCTTCTTCTTTTCAGATAAAATCATCATGAGTCGCTTGGCGAAGATGAGGGCCGACATGGAAGAGCTAGCGGCCAAGCATGCTCTAGCCAAAGCGGCCGAGGTGGCCCAACCCCACAAGACCATAGATGCCGTTCTCCCAAGGGGAGCGGATAAGACGGCAGAGCCGAGCTCAACGCCGCAAACCCAGAAAAGGAAAGACAAAGCCCCTCTTCCTGAGCCCGACAGGAAGAGGTCGAAAAAGGACAGGGACCCCAAGCCGGCAAGAAACGTTGACACAAGTGCTGGGGGGAGCCAGTCGAAAGGCACCAATTCCACCAGCTCACTCCCGTCGACTCCTTCGGGGACCGAAAAGGCGCCGGCCCCTTTTTCTTCAGAGGCTGTTCGATTGGCCCATCTTCCATTTAATCCCCCGGCGGAGGACCTGGCCGATTTCTTCAAAATGCTCAAGATATCCGAGCCGCATCTTCCAGGGGGCTACAAGATGGTTGGGGAAGACGGGAGGCCCCGAAGGATTGGGTCGGTCCCTAGGGACAACCGCGCTGCCGGGGCGGTTTACCACTGTTGCCAACTCCCGGTCGACCATGAAGCGAGATGGAAGATGTCCGAGGTCGAGTTGGAGATGTCGGCCGCGGTAAAGATTATTGGGGTAAGAATTCGAGCATTTCCCTATTTATCGATTCGTTTTATGTCCGACCATTAAACTCCTTTTCTATTCATGTCGCAGCTTGCTCAGGATGTATATCATATGAGTCGGAGGGCCCAAATATACAAGGAGGGGAGGTCACGACTGGAGGCAAAGGCAGGAATCGACTCTGAGGTCGAAAGTCTGAAGAGAAAGGTTCAGGAATTGGAGGCTGACAAGGCGGGGCTCGGTTCGAGTGTAAAGGCGGCGACCCTGGGGAAGGAGAAGGCAGAGAGGGCCCTTGAAGAAACTAAGAAGTTGCTGGAGGCCAAGAAGCGGGAATTGCTCGAGGCTCTCCAGAAGCTCGACAAAGAGGCCGAGAAGACCCTCAACGCTTTCAGAGAGGGGGAATCGGCCGGGCAGGTGAAAGGGGCCAGGGAAGCTATCGAGCGATGCCAACGGGTTTATGATCAAATCATCGCCGACTCGGAGCGATTCGGGGCCTACCGGTTCATGAAGTCAACGGCCTTCAAGAGATCGACCGCCACCTTCGGGATTTCAGACATGAAGGAAGGGTTTGAGTTGTGCTTGGCCCAATGTCGAGCACAAGGTTATCTGCCGGTCGACTATGATACGACTAAAATCGGCCTACTCTGTCCGGATCCGCGTCCCCAAACTGAACAAGCTGCCGAAGATCCCGAGGAGGACTGGTCGAAACACGAATTCGGGTTCGCCATCCCCCTGGCCCAATCCCTAGTCGGGGGAATCGAGGAAGATACTAGCCGGATGCCTCAAGGGGTCGATCCCATGGTCCTAAACCATGCCAAAGTATTCCCCGAGCTATTCTTCGAGAAGCCCGCGGACACTCCCTCCGACGAAGAAGTAGATTAGGCCTCCCGCTTTCTTGCTGATTGTAATTTTTCCTTTTTTGTTTTAAACTCCGAAATTTTACATGTACTAAGTCGATTCATAGATAACCTTTTAAGTCGAAAAACTACTCGAATTTTATTGACTTACAAGTCGGAAATTACATCTTCTCAAACATAAAAAGCCCTAAGGTTGTGGGCGTTCCATGATCGAGGTATAGGATTGCCATTCATCTCTTCAAGGTGGTAGGCATGGTTTTTCCCGACCTTGGAGACTCGGAAAGGACCATCCCAGTTGGCGTCAAGCTTTCCGACATGTTTTGTTACGTTGACCCGTTTCAGGACAAGGTCGCCGACTCGGAATCCTCGATGACGGACCTTTTTGTTGTAACTTCTGGCCACCGCGGCTCGATACTGCTGCATCCGACGGAAAGCCCGATCTCTTGCTTCTTCGATCATGTCCAAATCGAACTGTCGATTCTCTTGGTTGCGATCGAGTTGATAATGGGACACCCTATCAGTTTGGTGTACCAACTCGGCGGGGACCACCGCCTCGGAACCATAGACCATCGAAAAGGGTGTCTCCCCGGTTGCGGTTCGAGGGGTGGTTCGATAGGCCCAAAGGACGCCATCAAGTTCCTCGGCCCAGGCGCCTTTGCTCCCGTCGAGTCGGGTCTTCAGATTCTGCACGATTATCCGGTTGGTGACTTCGGTTTGGCCATTGGCTTGAGGATGGCCGACCGAGGTGAAACGCAAACTGATGCCATATTTGGAACAGTAATTCTTGAACATTTTGCTTCTGAATTGAGGGCCATTATCGCAGATCAAAGTCTTTGGCACCCCGAAACGGCATATGATGTTCTTCCATAAAAATCGAGTTATTACCGTGTGGGTGATCTTGGGGACAGAGGCTGCCTCGACCCATTTGGAAAAATACTCCACGCAGACAATAACGAACTGGTGCTGTCTTGGGGCGAGGGGAAAAGGCCCAACAATGTCGATTCCCCATTGATCGAAGGGCCACGTTATGTCGACCGGGGTCATTTCCCTCGGATGTTGGTGGGTGAGGTTCGAATGTTTTTGGCAACTGGGGCATCTCCTTACCAGATTGATCGAATCTCTCAGGAGAGTCGGCCAATAATAGCCGGCCCGAGAGACCTTCTTAGCGAGTATTCGGCCTCCTGAGTGGTTTCCGCAGGATCCGGCGTGTACTTCTTCGAGGACCCCCTTGGCTTGGGAGGGTCTTAGACACCTCTTGGCCGGTTCCTTGACAGATCTCTTGTATAACACGCCTTCCGTGTCGAGTGAGTAGCTTGCTGCCCGGGCTATTAATCGACGCCTTTCTGTTCTGTTTTCGGGCAGGAAGCGGTCCCTCAGGTGTAAGACCAAATCGTCTAGCCAACACGGCTCGATTGGGTCGATGCTGTGTATCGGCTTTCCCCCTTCCTCAATTGATCTAGCTGTGACAGTGAGGAAGGTGATCGACCTATCCCTTGTTCCCCTGAGGCCGTTGGCCACTTTGGAAAGGACGTCGGCTCTCTCATTCTCCTCTCTTGGTATCTGCTCGAGTCTAAAGTTTTTGAATCTCGCGGCCCATTCCTTGACCTTCTTCAAATATTTGGCCATCGATTCCTCTCTTGCCTCATAAGAGCCAGCAAATTGGCTGGCGACCAACTGTGAGTCGGTTAAAGCCGCCAGGTTCTCGATGCCTTGTTCTCTGGCGATTCTCATGCCCGCTAAGAGCGCCTCGTACTCGGCCTCATTGTTTGTGGCGGGGAAATCTAGGCAGATGGCGAAGTCGAGCTCATCACCGTCAGTACTTCTCAATGACACACCCGCACCTCCCCCGGATGAGGTCGATGAACCATCGAGTGATAAAGTCCATTGACACGCATTTTCTTTTAGCGGGGCCAAAGGTTGCTTTTCGACCAGAAAGTCCGCCAAGACTTGGGCTTGGTATGCTATCCTCGGTTTGTAGGACAAGTCATACTGGCCCAATTCGACAGACCATTTCACAAGCCGACCCGAGCTGTCTGGTTTGGACAACACCTGTTTGAGGGGTTGGTCGGTGAGCACGATGATCCTATGGGCCTGAAAATACGGCTTCAATCTTCTAGCTGTGTGCACAAGCGCAAGGGCAAATTTTTCGATCTCCAAATATCGTATCTCTGCCCCATGCAAAATTTTGCTAACATAATAGATCGGCAGATGCTTCCTCTCTCTTACAGCGACCAAGACCGAGCTGATCACTTCGTCCGATACGGCCATATAAAGGTACAAGATTTCTCCCTGTCTCGGCTTAGCTAGGAGTGGGGGTGACTCGAGGTATTTTTTCAGCGCTTCTAAAGCCTGGTCGCATTCCTCAGTCCACTTGAATTCCTTAACATTTCTCAAGATTTTGAAGAAAGGAAGGTTCTTTTCGGCTGACCTGGAAATAAACCGGTTAAGAGAAATAATTCGCCCAATTAAACATTGTACCTCTCGAATCGTTTTTGGGCTGGACAGGTTGCGGATCGCCTCGCTTTTCTCGGGGTTTGCTTCGATCCCTCTCTGGCTAACAAGGTAACCAAGGAATTTTCCTCCTGATACCCCGAATGTGCATTTATTCGGGTTGAGCTTCAAGTTGTACTGCCTGAGCAACTTGAACGATCTCGCTAGGTCGGTGAGGTGGTTGCTCGACAGTGTCGACCGTACAATCATGTCGTCGACGTAAACTTCCATGGTTTTACCAATCTCTTCCTCGAAGATTCGGTTGACCAGCCTCTGGTATGTAGCCCCCGCGTTTTTGAGTCCGAAGGGCATCACTCGGAAGCAGTAAACACCCTTCACCACTATAAAAGCGGTCTTATCTTCGTCCTCGGGTGCCATGAAGATCTGATAGTAACCTTGGAAGGCGTCCATCATACTCATTAGTTCGCATCCCGCGGTCGAGTCGACTAGCTGGTCGATGTTGGGGAGGGGATAAGGGTCTTTCGGGCATGCTTTATTTAGATCTGTAAAATCGTTGCACATACGCCACTTCCCTCCTGACTTAGCTACCAGAACAACATTACAAAGCCAGTCGACATACGTGGCAGGCGTGATGTATCCAGCATCCAATAGCTTGTTCACCTCTTCCTCAATTATTTCATTCCTTTTGGCGCTTTGGGTTCGCAACCGCTGCTTGATGGGTTTGGAAGATGGATCGACATTGAGGTGATGCACAATCACGGAGGGATCGACCCCTACTAAATCATTGGCACTCCATGCAAATACGTCGGCGTTCTTTTGAAGAAACTGAATTAGGAGTACTTGCTCGTGTTCCTTCCCCGGCTCGGGGAGCCCCACATGAGTGATCTTCTCTCTTTGTCCCGGAAGGAGCTCGATTTCCATTGTTTGGGTGGATGCCTCGAGTCGACTATCCAAGACCTTTTGCTTCTTCTTAGCTTTCCTCGATTTGCGGATAGGCTCGTCACTGGTAGCCTCCATGTCCTCGATTTCATCCTCTTCTCCGTCGGGTAGGCCCAATACGGGGACGATTCGGCGGTCGGGCAGCTTCACCTTCTCCATGGAAATTGAGTAACAAGCCCAGGCCACGGGCACATCACACCTCGACTCGCCTATCCCGGCGGGGGTGGGGAGCTTGATCAATTGGTGGTAAGTAGAGATAACCGCCCTGAAGTCGATTAATCCGGGCCTCCCTAAAATGATGTTATACGCCGAAGGCTGATCGACTACAAGGTATTCCAGTTCGAGAGTCGATCTCTTAGGGAGCGTTCCCATGGAGGTGATCAGTCGGACTCGACCTTTAGGGTATACCTCGGAGCCTCCAAACCCTGTTAAAGGGGTTTTGAGAGGTTCTAGGTTCAAACTCTTAGCAAGATTCATGCGATTTAGAGTCGAGAGATAAATAATATTTACAGAGCTTCCATTATCAACAAGGGTCTTTGATACAGCATAATTGGCCACGTCGAGCGTAACCACCATCGGACAACTAGGCGTATCGCCTTCCCGTGGTGGCATGCCGACTAGGTCCTTGTTGCTAAAACTAATATCCTGATCTGCCCACTCCCTACCCGACTCGATCTCCATCACCTCGTGGGGGCCGTAGTAGTTTCTCTGGGCTTCTCTGCGGGTCCTCTTTCGGGAAGTTTTTGTGTCACCCCCAGCCGGCCCGCCGGCGATCATGTCGATGCGACCAAGGCAAGGGAGGTTATGATCATCCCTTTCGGTCGGGGGTTTAGCCTCCCTTCGCCGGGCCGGACTTCGCTCATCGGCTCGAACGGCTAGCTCATCTAGCCTCTTGACAAACTCTTGAAGCTCCCCTCCCTTAATCAATCTTTCGATTTCATCCCGCAAGGCAAAGCACTCCGAGGTGTTATGTCCGGACTGTCGATGGAAATGACAGAACTTTCCCGAATCCCTGTTCTTCTGAGTTTCCTTGATGGCTTTGGGATTCTTGAACAGCTTCTTGTTGGCGATGTTATAAATCTCCTCGATCGACCGGTTTAACGGCGTATAATGCCTCTTAGAGCTGCTTCCGGAGGTGTGGTCGACTCGATTCTTCTGATCCTTCTTGAACTCACTCTTCACTGGCCGAATGGCTTCAGGTTTACGATTCGCAGCCCCTTTTTGTGCCAATTCGACCTCCTCAACCCTCATCCAGGAGGAGGCGATATCCAGTAATTTAGATATCGAGGCGGGATTTTTCCGGACGATGTGCCGGGCACACTCTCGGTCTCTTAATGCGGCGTGGATGGTAGGTATAACCATGTCCATACTCGGAGATTGAACCTGTACCGCTGCTCGAGAAAATCGAGTAAAAAAGTCTCTCAAGGTCTCATCCTCTCTTTGCACTATGTTGTAGAGGTAAGTGGCTGGTAACTTGTCGCCTTTTACCGAGGAGAAATGAGCTACAAAGCGCTCTATCAATTCGTCGTATGATTGGATACTTCTCGGAGTCAGCCTTGAGAACCAGTCCTGGGCTGACTCAACGAGAGTGGTGGCGAAAATCTTGGCTCTCACGTCGGACGAATGGCCGAACATACTTATCTCAATTTCAAATCGATCTACGTGCCGCTCGGGATCGGACACGCCGTTGTATGTCGGGAGATTTGTGGGCATTTTATCTGCGGCCATGGCTGCCAAGATCCTCTCACAAAAGGGGGATCGCACTTCGCGAGAGCTCCGGTATTGGTGCGTCGACCTCTTTTTGGGAGATGGTGATCGGTTGCTGTAGGATATTTCCTCGTCTTCATCGACTCGAGATGGGGCTTTTCCATGTCTGGACCGCTGGGGGGAATCTTCCCTCCGAGGCAAGCGATGTCTTAAATCCTTCCGCCCCACCGGGAGTCCTCGGTTCGACAATCTGGGAGTTTCGGGAGAAGCCCTAGCCCCCAGTCGATCGAATACCCGGGAGTTTTTCGGTTGCTGCTCTTTGTCTCGACGAGAGGGGCTCCTTGATTCCCTCGCATCCCCTGACCCTCGGGCGGTCCTTTGTTCTCCTCCCTTTCCTTTGATTCTCGTCCTAGCACCCTGATGTTCTTGATCGGCCGGGCGCTTACCTGGCCGTCGAGTCGATTGGACTTCTTGGTCAGTAGGTAACACCTCGGTTTGCTGTGGCTCGTGACCTGCCCCTTGCCGCTGGTTTTGACCAGGCGGTGGGGGCATGCCATGAGGATCTTGAGGGTATATCACAGGGCCGGGCTGATATCCCCAAGGAGGGGGAGGTGGATATCCATAATGAGCGGGCGGGCCGTAGTAGTATGCATACTGACCTGTCGATGGGGCGACGGGTGTTGCTAGAGGTTTTTCCGGGAAGACCGGGGTTCTACCCTCGGCTGCCGCCGCTACTGCCTCGGCTTGACACTTGTCTAGGTAGGCGTCTAAATCAGGAGTTGCGTATACCATTGGCGCAGGAGGGGCCATTATCTCGATTCTCGGTCGCCTCGGGACCTGACTTGGTCCGTCCGCCCTGTGCTGGGTTTCCGTGTCGGGGACATCACCCCCCAGAGTACGATGACTACGTAATTCCATTTCCTTCTGACTTCTCGTTCGAGAGTTCCCACAGACGGCGCCAAAATGATCGTGTCGGATCCGGGTTGATGACGTGGAGAAGACCTGTCTTGACCGACTTGAATCACTTGAGATTTGTTATTGGGGAAGAGCTCGGAATGGAATTGACCTGGGAAGAGAAGACAAACGTAAACTCCGGACCGACAAAGGACGGGAAGGGTGATTCCCTTTGTCGGCACTCCGACGCTCAAGTTAGTGTCGAGTAGCTGGGAGCTTATCGAGTGGCTTGTGCGCTTTTTATGTGGTAGTTGTGTCTTAAATGACATTTATGGGGGGGGATATTTATACCTATTAAGGTAATGATTACCTGTACAGTGCGATTTGCAGGAGCATTTAATGCGCCAACTGCTTCGTACGGCCTGTCAGGCCTCATTAAATGCTGGAGGCGGCGGAGTGGGTCCCGGGACGGTCGACCCCAATTCGACTTAGAAAACCTACGGTCGAGTATACGTCGACTTGCCTTGGCTATAGTCGATGGCGTTTCGATCATTCCTGAGGGTAGTCGAGTCGACACGGTTGAATGGTCAGCTTTTGTCTATGTGAAGGGTTTTGCCTTTTGGCGTGGCTGATTGGGGGACTTACGTGGCATCTTTGACCGGTCTTCTATCCGACGTGTCTCGCGGAGAGTGGTCCACGTGTCGCCAGCGTGGTTGTACATGGATGGGGCCACGTCAAAACTTTTCTCCATTTTAACTTCAAAAACCTTACATTTCTTGGCTCCATTAAGTTAGAAATGGTGGAATGCTTCGTGCTGTCAAATCCTTACAACATCTTGAAATAGCCGAGTTATATTAGGCACCTGCATGCATGCTAAGTAAAGTTCACTGCTCAGCGACAGAAAGGCCATGCTACTAAAGAACATGCATAAGTGAGAAAAATATCAAGCCTTTAACTACCATGGAAATCTAAAATACACCAAAACAAGACAAAAAAATAGGGAAGAGAGAGAGAGAGAAATTCTATAACGAATATAAGAGACAAACTGGGCCGAAACTAGATGAAAGAAAATTCAAATACAAGTAAATATGTCCTAAAATTTAAACAGATTACCAGCATATTGGACCTTCCTCTGGCTCCTCAAGGATGATCTCAAATTATGCATCTTATTTGGGGACCTAACTAAAATAATTTTGAAAATGGGGACCTAACTAAAATTTTTTCAACTGGGGGTACTTTTAAGCAACCGCCCCGTATGTATGGGAGTTAAAATTGTCCGATATATCATCCTTTGATTAATTTTAATTTATACAAAAACAAAAATATAATTAATTTTAATTTATATAAAAACAAAAATATGATTAATTGTTGAGTCCTTCTCAACTCTATATGATTAATTGTTGTGTCCTTCTCAACTCTCTCCCCTTTTCCCTTTGTTCTCTCCGATATTGTGTTTATTGTGGTTCTTCTATTCGATAATGGTTTATGTATAAACTTACCTAACGTGCTCTCCAAGTCTCCTTTTCCTTTTCATCCTTCTGATGTTTATTGTGGTTCTTCTATTGGATAATGGTTTATTTATAAACTTACCTAACATGCTCTCCAAGTCTCATTTTCCTTTTCATCCTTCTGATTTACCATAGATATAATATTATCGTTTATTCTTATCTACCAAAGTCCGGCTTTTCCCAAATACTTCATTCCCTTTACATCTAAACCGCCTCTGAATAAGTAGTTCGCTTCGCCGGGCAAAGTGGCGAAGTGCTCCTTGCCCGACAACATTAAGAGATAAAAATGTAAAACCAAGTGAGTATAGCTTAGCATTTCAGTATTACTGTAGCTTAGACAAAATTTTAAACTTAAACGAATCAAGTGTCTGATAGGCTTGAACCCATAAAGAAATCAAAAATAAAAAAAAGAAACAAAGTGATTAAACATAATGTAAATTTTATATTTGTGAGTTGCAAAGTCATAAAATTTAGAAAATAATTTGAAAAAGTAAAATAAGATAAGGGAAAGGGTATTAATTTTCTTACATGTGACTGCGTAAGCGTATCTAAAAAGAAATAAATAATTCAATGTGCATGGTTTATGTTAGGTAATAGAGGCACCTGCAAGCACACTCAATTATTAATAACAAATCTAGCCTAATGCTTTTTTTCTTAACCATAATATCAAAGCATTAATCATGCCTAAATTTTATTTTATTTTTTTGGTCTGAAATTAATCATGCCTAAATTGATAAAGTCTAATATCAACTCAATTAATTTTACACCCCACCGACTAAATTATATAACAAAAATATATATATTTTTTAAATTCATGTCCACCATCTACCTCATGGCTTATATAACGAAGGTATTATGATCTAAATTAATATTCAAAAGTTAACATCAGCGTCGATCGATCAAACTCAACCAATCACACAATATCAACATTTGAATAAGCTAATAAGTGAAATTACCTTGTCAAATAAAACATTAACTCAAACTTATATATTATTTTAAAATAAAATACAGACAAGTTACATAAAGTGCAATTTTCTAAAAATTAAAATAACCCGTTCAAACTACACTTTCAAGAATGTTAACCTATAGTTTCTCCAAATAGAATTCAAATTTGGCGTTTCAACTACCCCCAATGATTATCAACTACATATTATTATTTTTTACATAATGGTAGACTACAAATGACCAACAAACAACGTCAAAAGAAACCTCCTTCATACACTGCATTGCTCTCTTCAATCATGTCTCATCTGGGGAATTACTCTGATACTCCATAACAGCTTTCGTGGGAGCTCTCGTTTTCAGAACCATTTCATCATACTCGTCCTTTGAATTCGAAAGCGCTGTGATCGCGCCACCTGCCCCGACAGAGGCCTCGCCGTCGTGTATCACAACAGTTCTGATGACGATGTTGAGATCAAACGTTTGGTTGTAGGAGAAATATCCAATGCAGCCGGAGTACACACCTCGTGAGCTACTTTCAAGAGTCGAGGATTTCCATTGATCTCAACTTCGGTGCGCACGTCATGGACCCACCGGGGAAAGCGGCCCGAACGCAGTCCACTGCACTCAGGTCCAACCGCTTTGTGCCGCGTATCGTGCTCACCATCGTGTGGACCGTTGCGTAGGATTCCACCTCCATGAGATGAGGGACGTGAACAGAACCCGGCTCGCAGACACGTCCTAGGTCGTTTCTCAGAAGGTCGACAATCATCAGGTTTTCAGCTTGGTCCTTCTCACTGCAGAAAAAGTGTCCAAGAAAAAATGTCAAGAGATCAATTCGGAAATCAACTACATTTTTTACGACATCGCCATTTTCCATCCAAACTATAACAGGAGGGGGAGAAGATCTTTGGAGTGTTCTGGTAATTTTCATAGCAGGAAGGAGGGAAATAATTGAAACCCCTGCAAAAGGTTCCTGCAATTACCTATATCCTTGGGGACTGTGTTTAGATTGATGGATTTGGAGTTTAAAGGATTTTAAGTCCATGATATTATACGAGGGATTCCAATCCTTCAAATCCTCTGTTAAACTCTTGAGCTCTTTTTGGACATTTCGACGTAGTTGAATCCCACTCAAATATGAAATCATTCTGATATCACAAGAAAGCTAAGAATAAAACAGCAAACAAGAAAGATAATTGTTGCATATCTATAATACCTGAATTGCAATTTTAGCTTGTGCAGTTCATCTTCATCCGGGGATGAACCACGAGATATGGTTCCTTTAATGGGCTTGGCTTCAAGAACGCCATTTCTATCCAATCTTAGGAACCTTTCAGGAGAAGAACAGCAAATACAAAGGTTTTGTCTAGGAAAGTTAAGCCATGCAGCATACGGGGCCGGATTGTTTTGTCTAAGATTAAGATAAAGTCGCAGAAAATTTATTTCCCCAACTCTTCTCGTCATCACACAGTTCATAGCTTTCTCCATCTTTTATAAAGTTTTGACATTTCTCAATGTCTGTGATGTACTGTTCTCTTGATTTTTGAGATGAAAATCCTTCTCTTAAAGAATCTTCAACAGGAACTCGAGATGCAGGGGATAAATACTCGCTAAACGGATGAAGTTTCATGTTCAGAATTTTCTGCTCAACATCATCCAGCCAGGGAGTTGATATTGTCTCATTATCAAGAATAGACAATATATAAATATCATCACAATGATGATCTAGCACCACAAGATTATCTGCAAAGAAAAGGCAGCCGTCTGGGGTGGTTGATTTGTAACGGTTTGTAGATGCCCCACATTCGACTTTAAGATCATACCTGCATTCATGAGAAGAAAATAATCAGAAACTGTGTAATTACACAAACACACCCTATTGGTTTCAAAAGGACCAATATCCCCTCGATCTTCGAGATTGAATCAGAACTGGAGAAATGTAGTGATAAACTTGGATACAATTGAAAATTTAACTGAAATTTAAAAGGCATAATTATGTTGACGTACCCTGAGGTTTGGCCTAATTACGCAAACTTCCTCTAATGCTTGAGAAATTACAAAAACTTTCCTTTGTCGAAGAATTTATATTACATTTAGATCGATGAAATTTGATAACATCACCTCCAATTTTTCAGGACCACCCACTTTGCAATTAACATTGACACTTACTCATAAATATTTGATTCTATAGTCATGATTATAATAATAGCATGCGCTAGACTAAATCTTAGGGTATGTCGAGAACATTTTATAATTTCTCAAGCCTTAGGGGAAGTCTCTGTAATTAAGTCAAATCTCAGTGTATGCCAATGCAATTATCTCAATTTAATATGTAAAGTCTTAACTATATTTCTTAATATAATCAGATGGCTTACATACCCAATGTAACCAATATAGCCACCATAGAAATCAAATGGTAATTCTTTATAATCTGAAGCATCATACCGAAACGATTGGAGCTCCTGAAGCACTGAGATATAAAGAAATTAGTGCATAAGGCTATTTTCCACAAGAAAAAAGTCCCCTGATTCAAAAATTCGAAAAACCCATCTTCTAAATAAGTGCTACTGATAGAACCTTCAGCATCTTCAATTGATAGATGGCCTCCATGAATAATTGGCCTTTCACTGTCACTGGTATCACAAGTAGAGATTTTAAGTAAACAGGTCATATTAAAAATCTTTGTTGAAGTAATGAAAATGAGGCTATGTATTTCAATAGTACTTCGTGTAACGGCATATGACTGCAGTCTCACCTCTTGTTGTGCAGTCTAAAAGTCAGTTGTCTCCAGAGCGACCCACCTTTGCCCCCCATAAATGAAAAACGAGCTCTGCTCTACAAAGACAAGAAGATTATTCATCAGAAATTATAATATATTACAAAGTTTTTGAACATTTTACGAAAAACTTAAAAAGAAAAAGGGAAAGGGCACTGTATATGACAGAGATCTTATAGTTCTTGGTTTTGTTTTTTTTTTTTTTGAGGAAACCGGGAGAGAGAACTTGCTTCTCTCCCAAGACACAACAGTGATCTTATCAATTTAGTCTAGAAAAGGAAACTGAACATAAATAAGAGAGAAAGAGAACCATCTCTGTTGAAGAACTATCCAGCCAAAATGTGTTTCCTGCATGATTTTCGCGAAACAGCTCACAGAAGATGTTTGCTGCTCCCCCAAGTTGGCTCATAGAACATGCAACTTTTCTCCATGTTAACTTCAAAAACCTTACATTTCTCGGCTCGATTAAGTTAGAAATGGCGGAATGCTTCGTGCTGTCAAATCCATTCACCAAAGACTTACTTCTTACAACATCTTGAAATAGCCGAGTTATATTAGGCACCTGCATGCATGCTAAGTAAAGTTCACTGCTCAGTGACAGAAAGGCCATGCTACTAAAGAACATGCATAAGTGAGGAAAAATCAAGCCTTTAACCACCATGGAAATCTAAAATAAACCAAAACAAGACAGAAAAAGGGAAGAGAGAGCGAGAGAGATTTTACAACGAGAAACTAGGCTGAAACTAAATGAAAGAAAATTCAAATAGAAGTAAATTTGTCCTAAAATTTAAACAGATTACCAGCATAATGGACCTTCCTCTGGCTACTCAAGGATGATCTCAACCTAAACCAATAGTCCTTCTTAATTTTCGAATATTTGCCTCCCATGACAAGTAGCAATGCTCTCTGGATGAAACTGAAACCAAGATATTGAGAAAACAATCAACCAACATCACATAGATATAAGCAAACAAAATCTTAAAACCTTACAACCATTATTAAAGTACCTGCAAACCATAGTGAGGTCTACTGGAGTGCATAATTCCCATAAGAAAATTCCCACTGTGAGTTGGAGGAATGACATTGAATTCCATTCACTGGTATTTTTGATAAAGATTTGGCATACTTTTGAGGCCCATTTGGTATCTCCAAACCACCAAGGTATGAATCTAAGTCTTGGAGTCCACATTGTTTGAGTGGAAGCAGTCCATGCTATAGGAATGAGTTCCCTAGGAAGTGAACTTGGGTCAATCACAAGGGAATGATATCGGACCACCTGCATCATATCAACGCACATATTTGTTCCACAATATCGTCGCCACATTAATGCACATATGGTTCCTTATTATTGTGGCCATATATATATCAACAGAGCTATGTCACAGACCACTCTTTCTAATTAAGAATCAGAAAGCAAATTATTTTATTTTCAGTGCTACCTTGGAGTTCCAACAAGCACATAGAATTTCAAGACTACACTATTGAGATAAAAAATTAAACTCATTTGACTAATAGTTGATCACGCTAACTGCTGAAAAACATGGCCCTCAAATAAATTATCTGGGAAAATTTTCTGTTCATCAACTAGGCCATACAAATTTATGATGAAATAATAGCTACACGTGCCTAACAAACACAATATAAGATAATAACAGAGTTCAACTGACCTTAAATCCCGAATTTCGTCCGGAGGGAATCCCATTAAACAATCCACAACTATTATGTTCAATATCACTGCAAAATTTCAAAGTAGATAAGAAAGCTAAAACAAGAATCAAATGATTTCTGATACATTAGCATGCCTACACCGGAAAGAAGAAAAAAGAAAAAGAAAAAAACTTGTCATACCTCAGCCGTCCATGAATAGGTTCAGGAGAATGAATGACCTGAGCACCATGCACATAACCTAAAGCCTGTAACCATTTCACTCATCGTTTCAGACTTTCAGTTGACCATCTCCCACTAGGGTAGAAAATAGTGCATATACAATCAAACTCATGAAAACCTCAAGCTGACAGATTGCTTGTTAACCAAATTAGAAAATTATAAGATGACAAACCAAATGTCACTAACAACTAACTGGGGATACTATATATATATATATATATATACCTGATGGCCAAGACAAACACCTAAAATAGGGATGTCCCTGCATTCAAGTAGCAGCCTGAGGCAAATTCCTGAGATGTTCAAGTAAAGCCAAATCTAACGATGGTTAACTTAACCAATTATATCATTAGTATATAAAGTATTTGGAGCTATAAAATGCCATAGTTGACAAACTAACCAAAAACAGCAGTTGGTACAGATATCGCTCGGTAAGAAAGTAGTCACAAGAACTTGCATCATCACAATGGAAAACCATCTCATAGTGAAAAACATAATAGTTTTCAAATACTTAAAATTTTTTCACTTTCACAATTTTCAGATCTAACCTATATCAGCAGCACATGCTGGAGAACCAGGGCCAGGAGATATCACAATATTGTCAAATGCTCTTTCTTCATACAGGTAATGATAAACCTCTTCCCAAGACCACTCATCATTACGAATCACCAGTACTGGAGGCACTGAATAGTATCACGATGAAAAATAAAGTATGTCAATAGCTCATTTCCATCATTCATCACAGAGAGCTTTTGTTACTATTGCAAAGACGATTGCCACCAACCAATATATGGACCTATTTCTGAATCTATTTGATTTGACGATATAGAGGAAAAGCTTTCCTTGATAAGGAACGTGACACATGGACTGGGCAAATTTTTGCATATCCCCTTATTTTTGAAAATTCTGTAAAATGAAGCTAACATACAAATATTCCATTATGAGCAGAATTCAAGCTTAAAAAACTGAAAAACCACAGGAATATATGACCTATTTCTCAAAAAACAACATACAACTGTCCTAAGCAAAGAATATATGTAAACAACATTAGATTTCTAAAAAATTGATGTTGTTAATCTGTTGGTTATCTTAGAGCCTTAAATGCAAATCAATTCCTCCTTCATGCTGCAACGCCTCGGGTTCCAGATTGTTAGCAACATTTTGTACTGGAACTGGAGCAGCAGGAGCATCATTTTGAACTTGAACTGGAGCAGGAGCATCATTTTGAACTTGAACTGGAACCGGAGCAGCAGGAGCATCGTTGACAGCATCATTTTGAACCTCGGGAGCTGGTGGAGCCTCCGCGCGATCACCATTCCTGCGGCGGCGCTGGTATACATGGCACAATGCCAGATCGGGCCTTTGCACAAGTTCGGCAGCTAAAAGTCGGTACTCATACATCATCCACCTGGTTTCCAAATTACCAGGAACCTCAAAATACTTGTACTGCCTTTTGTTACCAACCAATTCATTGTTGCGCAGAATGTTCTTCACCCTCCCAGCGCTCCAAAATCCAACTCCAGACCTCCTATTCTGTCCAACACGGGTAAAGAAAAAGCCGAATTCGGCTTCTGCACCAAAGTAACCTGCAAAAAGAATAGTAGAAGATGGGTATAGCGCTGAAAACAAGATAGTAGCGAAAAGCATCTAAAAAACATAATAAAACTTCATAAGTGCCCTGCAGCCAATTCTTTAACACGTTATCCTAAATCAATTGCCACGAATTCAAGCACACACACAGTCACCTAAGAATTCAAAAGAAATTCTTGGAGCAGTACACAAAATGAAGACACAAATCATCTACTATCTCCGACAATGAAAGTCTAAGATCATTCAAATAAAATTCTGCATATATAATCGCACCCGTTTGCGCAAATTCAAGTTCTGAATCAACAAACACGAAAAAAGAAACAAAAATGATTTCAATCAAATCGTACAACAGCAAAGATTCCGATTAGCTAACCAAAATATGTTAAAAGATTCAACCTGTGAGTGCTTTTCTTTTCCAAGATTCGAGATTATGAAATGGCGGCGTATACATTGGAATAGGAATACAGAATACTACAGTCTACAGTTAATTGGGTTGGGCCTTGCTTATTGGGTCATAAGCTAATAGAGCCCATGACTACTTTCCCGTATGAAACCAAGAAAATCCGAGTATAAACTATAAAGTATAATCCATGCAATCAAGAAAATCCCAGTAAAACCATGAGTCCATGATCCATGAAATCAAGAAGCTAAGACTACCAAGATTCAAGAACGTAATACATTCACTAAAACTCTAATTCTAGGTTACGCGTAATGCATTCAACTCAAGAAAGCAGCTAAAATTATAATCAAGATCACTACTTACGTGTGATGATTGCCCGTGGACTATCATTGTACAGAGTATCCTCTGCATTGACCATTACTTGAGGAATGGCAATCTCTTCATTCCTCTGTCTCCTGAGAAGGTGATTGAGAACGTCCAAATCCTTGGGGCGGAAGTAGTATCCATTGGGTACGTTAGGGTTCACCTCCATAGCATCAAATGTGTAGATCAGAGAAGCAGAAACAGAAGAATAGGAGTTTGAAGGAAGATGAGAGTAGGGTCAAATGTGCAGAGAAGCAGAAACAGAAGAATAGGAGTTTGAAAGAAGATGAGAGAAGGATCAAATGTGTAGAGAAGCGGAAACAGAAGAATAGGAGCTTGAAGGAAGATGAGAGAAGGATATAATCGGATGGCTTGAATAACCGTCTCTTGTATATGCCCGCCAGAAGTGTTAAGCATGGCTTGAATAACCGCCATTATAAAGCCACGGAACGCCGTTCCAAGGCAAAAAAAAACTCTGTTCCAGGTCAGTACGTACACGTTCCATACCGGAACGGAGGCTACCATTCCCGTTCCGTTGCGGCAATTAATGAACATGAACTACAATGATTAAATATTTATATGCCAATTAAACTCTTTTTAATTAAAATCCGTAATTTAAATACTTATGTACCGATTGAACTACAATGATTATGTTGTAGCTCTACTTTAACTCCTCTTTATCTGTTAACATGTACGAGTAAGTTGGAGCGTATGTTCTTTACTACAAATTATTTGAATGATTCCACTTTTCATTTTTACCCGCTATTGTGTGCTTGCTCTTTTAAGGATTCTTCATAATATAGATCATCGGTAGTTCTTATATATAGGGAATCAACCCACTAGAGATCTTTAGTGTGAAATGATGAAGCTATCTGAGATGAACCTAGATAAGGCGAGGAAGATCAATAGTACATTTTTATGAATTCATATTGGTAAAGATTTACCTTTTTGGATGTAAATTGTTATGTTGGTGATGTTATTGAAAAATATTTACTGATTATGTAATTTGATGCCTCATTGGGGGCCGGGTTATGGTTTAGGTTGGATGATGGTAGTTATATATTAGTATTTTATAAAAATATAAAAAGCATTTCTTTTAGTGACTTTCTATATTTTCTTAGTTATTTGTAGTTAGCATTGTGGAGAGTCTTAAAATTATTGCTGCGTTAGTTCGACTACGTAGTCTCAAAAGGGCAGATCATTTTAGTAAATTAAACCTAGAAATAGTTGCTGCTGTAATGTTTTTGGAGCTTTTGCAGGCTGATAATTCAAAAGAATAAAAAGAAGATGAACTTTCTGTGTTTCCTTAATTTCATGGTAATGGTTTAATACTTGTTTCGCTTAAATAAATAAATTGAGTTTTTCAAATTAAGATGCTAGCATAATGTTAAATTAGTTGACACATACATATTGGAATTTCAAATTCAACTACGACTTCATCCGAAAAATTAATAATCAAAATAAAAATTCAATCAGCACTAAATTGGATAATAAAAATTCAATCAGCACCAAATTAAACAAGTTAGATATCACGTGAAGGTACAATGCTAATTTTCTTCATCGACCATATCTTATAAGCAGGTGCTTTTCCTCATCCAGCAAGTGTAGAGTCTCTTTTATATATATGCTCAAGTGAAGAGTCTCTTTTATATGCTTGGGTGCTTTTTTTCCCTTTTCTTCGTCGACCATATCGTATAAGTTCCTCATCGAGCAAATGAAGAGTCTCTTTTATAGGGGTAATAAGACGGAGGCCCTTAATCCCTAAATCCCTCGATCTGAAACTCAAATCCTTGCCATCATAATAACCATCACAAGCAAATATTCGGCCTGGACTCCTTTCAACTATAATATGGCCACTCCCGGTTATAACCACTCTATCTCCTGCTATTCTTATTGGATAATCAACTATAACAGCAGCGGTCCAAGATGATGATGATTCCTGGTATATGTAACCCTGAACGGCAGATTTAAGGAGAACAAGATATCCATTGACCACAGTTATGCCAGTCATTATATTGATCATCGATTTATCTATCTCCATCTCTTCAATTTTTTGTTTGTCCAAATCTATTCTCAAAATCTTATTTTCACAGTTACAGAAACGAACCAACCAATAGATAGAACCTTTAAACGAAAGGTTAGGACCTAACCAGATAATTTTAGATCTTTCCAACCTCCATGATGATGGAGATTTAATTTTTGTCCATGAATCCGACGACAACGAATAAATCTCTGCTCCAGTTAAATATACCCCTTCCACCAACAACTTTACAATCTTATAATCTCTGCTGTGAGGAGCAAAACCAAATCCCATCAATCTTTCGTATGATACTTGAAATTGGCCTACTACCAATCTTTCGTTTGATACTTGAAATTGGCCTATCTTTTTCATGGTTCTAATAAAAGGATTCCACAGGTATATATCGGAATGTGTTCTCAAGCAAACTAAACCCTCGGAAGATCCAACTATCGACACACGGAGTGTTAATGGTGGATAAGGTGTTTGAGACTTCTCCCAACTGCTAGATTCGGGTACTAACGTGCAATCTTTCGGACTACGATCTTGCATGTGAAGAAGATGGGAACATGATATATTCTTGTTTATTTGATGGTGGGCGGATACGAAATCCGGGCTTCTGATAGAAGCTTTCCATGATTTCGAGACACTGGTAAATCTCAGGAGACTCTTTGTGGGCAATCTGTGAAGTATTTTCAAGATAATATCATAGGGAACATACATGTCGATCTTCATCTTCTTGCCTATAGCCATAGCTTCAACAGTTTCTTCTCTCTTCATCTTCTTGGCTATAGCCATAGATTCAACAGTTTCTTGAGAGAGAAGAGAGATTTTAGCGGCGAGCGAGGTAGTATGATTAATTTCCATAGAGAACATATATATATATATATATGTTTTCCTTAAATAATGAGAATTCTATTTGTGCTAGAATTTTGTATGGAATTTACTTAAGTAAATTATAGGATAATGAAAAATATTACCCAAAAATTAAAAATACTAATTTGAGAGTTAAATTTATCAACTTCCAAATCGAAAATTCTCCATCTCAAATGAGTCGAGTTACGTCAGCAAGCCAATTCCTTAGCACGATCTATATATAATATATATATGTAGTTTCGGACAATTTAATGTAAATATTTTTTATATAGTACGTAAAGTGTTGCATTTAATAATTTAGGGAGTTAAATTGAGACGTGATGTATAATTAAGGGTGCAAACAGTAATTAATCAGGAGAGAGAGGGAATTTATGGACACGTGTCGCGTATCTGTACATTCGCCAGCCACAAAAGCTGAGCATCCTTTTTCCCCAGTCCTAATCTCGAATTCTCGCATATTGATAGATTGTCAATCAAGAAAACGCCATTGAAATTGATTCTATTTGTCTCGCTACAGCATCAGCATCATCACTCTCTGCATGTGCTGATTCGGTTTGTACCCCCTACATCAGCAGCTGTACATATATATACAAAGTCTGTGTCTATCACCACTTCATTTTCGTACAGTCGGTTTGAGAATTTTCCAGCAACAACCCTCAATTGATAAGGATTAATCACAGTGATCGGTTGATATTCGTTTGGTTTGGTTGATTGATTGATTGATTGAGAAATGGCACCTCCTTCATCGTTCGAAGACTGCGGGATCCAAACCCTAGCGCTAACCCTAATCCCAGGCCTCCCGAATGATTTGGGCTCGTTGATTTTAGCATTCGTGCCGTATTCCCATCACTCCCGTCTGAAACCCACCTGCAAATTGTGGCGGCGGTTCCTCTCCTCGAGGATAATGATTTCCCTCCGTCAGAATTACGTCTCGCCGCCGCAGTTGCTCTGTATTTTCCCGCAGGATCCCTCGCTGTCTTCTCCTTACCTGTTCGACCCCAAGAATCTGTCTTGGTGTCCTCTTCCTTTGATGCCCTGCAATCCCCATGTTTACGGGCTAACGAATTTCATCTCGGTGGCGGTGGGGCCGAATCTCTACGTTCTCGGCGGTTCCCTTTTCGATACGAGGTCGTTTCCCCTCGATCGTCCCTGTCCTTCCTCCTCTGCCTACCGATTTGATTTCGCTTCGTTTTCTTGGGAGGCGTTGTCTCCTATGATCACTCCGAGAGGAAGTTTTGCGTGTGCTCCGGTGCCGGAGTGGGGAAAGATTGTGGTGGCGGGTGGCGGTTCCCGGCACACCATGTTTGGGGCTGCCGGGAGCAGGATGAGCTCGGTTGAGATGTATGATATAGTGAAAGATGAGTGGGTTGCTTTGGATGGTTTGCCTAGGTTTAGAGCGGGTTGTGTTGGATTCTTTCTTGGGAGGGAGTTTTGGGTTATGGGAGGGTATGGAGAATCGAGGACGGTTTCGGGTGTTTTTCCGGTGGATGAGTATTATAGAGATGCGGTGGTGATGGAGCTGAAGAACGGGGGCAAATGGAAGGAGCTTGGAGACATGTGGGAAGAAGGGGAGAGGAGGAAATTGGGGAAGATCGTCGTGGTTGATGATGGGGAATTGGATTCTACGGGGATTTTCATGCTTGATAGGAGTATGATATTCAGGTAAAATGTATTGCAATGTTGTTAGCTAATGATATCTGCTGTTTTGCGTGTTTCTTTCTTGTTGTGTACTTTTGATGCAATCTTGATATATAGGGTAAAGCATATATGCTAATGGGTGCTCGACTTTGTTAAAGTAGTTTGGTTTTGAGCTACGGCTCTGGGATTTATTGGAATGTTGAGTGCTACTTTTGGAGAAATAAAGCAGAAGCTAAGTTTTAGAACTTGTAGTTGAAAAAGTTGGGATTGTTAGGAAAAGCAAAGTATAGAAGCACTTTAAAGAAAGGATAATTACACTGACATACCGGAGGTCTGATTTAATTACATAAACTTCCCTTCATGTTTGAGAATCGAGAATTGACATTACATTCAAATCTTACTGGTGATTTATGACTATAGCATATGTTATGCCAAATCTTGGTAATTTCTGAAACAGAACTTTGTAGCTAGGCCAAGATATAAGCTGGAAAAAGCACCTCCAGAAGTGCTTATAACTTCTACCTTATTTTAGCCCATTTTAAGTAGCAGCAGTAAAACAAACACTTCATTTCTCCTTTTTGGTGGTTTTTGTTTATGTTTTTCCTTTGCTGCAGGTATGATATGGCCTCTAATAGCTGGAGAAAGGAGACATGCATGCCCAGAAAAGTCTGTGATGATGCATCAGTGGGATTTGTTGCCCTAGATGGGGAGTTACACCTACTTACCCATCTCAACGTAATCGATTCAACCGAGGGAAGGCGATCACGGCAGCATAAGAAGTCATCAACTATGCTCATACAGATATATGATCCAAGGAAGAAGACATGGAGGTCGCTCATTACCAAACCGCCCTTTTCTCAGCCCTTAGATTTCCGAACAGCAGTAATGTGCACCATTCGATTGTAGATTCATATTTGTGTATAAAATCTCTCTGTCGGTATACTATACACATGGTGACGATGTACAGGTAGATGCGAGTATAATTTCGTGGTCGTATTATATATGGCAGCAGCCGGTTAGATGTGTAGATATATATGTAAATCTGATTGTTTGCGATTAACCGATCTTCATTAATTGCTGTATATAGAAAAACCTTGTTGAAATGAACATCTTGAAAGAATTGTTGAACTTTTTTTCCCTTTATGTAAGTAACTTGTCCCTTACAATTTCTTGTACCATTTTAACTCCTCGTTCGCCCCTCGCGACTAATTTTTTGTGCCGTTTTAACTCCTCGTTCGCCCCTCGTGACTAGACATCACATTTTCCATATCAATATCAAGACCGAGGAATTGGTAACATTTACCATTTCTAAGTCGTGGTTATCGCGTAAAGCTCATCAAACAGAATATATTTAAGACCAAATATTTTCAAACATAGGAAGGGTCTCAGTCAGGTATTTAATAAGAAAATTTCAACATCCAAATTGAAATAAAATAAAGAGTAAACGCACCTATTCCCGTTGTCCCTATGTACGTTGGACTCCAATAAAATAGACCCAAACGTCGTCATTGCCGGTCAATTAAAGAGCAGGAAATCGTGGTAGTTTTCTATTTACCTAATCCACACGGAACTAATAGTAAGTTAAGGGGCACGCTTTCTTGGTTATTCGGTGACGGTCTCGGGTTAGGAGTACTGATCAAGTATTAGACGTGTTTGAACCAATTCTTTTATGAATATCATTAATTTTCGGGATATGGAACACCTTTAAATATCATAATTGTCTTATATTTTGGAATACACACGATCTACAAATCAACAAACGAGAATACTACAACCCTGCAAGAGGATCAATCACTACGGTCGCAGCTGAGGAGGACTTCATATTTTAGATTTTGGGGTCAAATGACTCTATTAGTCACTATTCCTTATATGTAACTGAAAATTGAGTTTTTCATTTTTAATTTTAGTTTTAGTCCTTTTGACCTAATATAAAATTAAAAAATATATATAGACCATCGATATTTTTTATTTTATTAATTAAGCATTAACGACAACAGGTAAAAACTACAATACTATAATTCAGCAAGATAACTAATCAATAATCACCATATATCAGCAATTCAACAAGAAAACCAATAACAAACGATGAAAATTGCAATATTAAAATTCAGCAAGATAACCTATCATTGTGGCAGCGAATCATAAAAATTAGTTACCTCGTCCCTTTGGATTGTGATTCAAGAAATTGATATGAATTTTCAATACGAAATAGTGAGTGATCCATAGATTATCATCACTACACTACATGACCTCATTATTCCCTTCTTGTATATATATTTCAAATTTGGCAGCCAAAAATGTATTATTAAAGAAAATAACATCAATAACACGACTATGAACTCGACAAACGCATTCATATAATCATATTTAAGCCCAAAGAATTAAAATTTTCAATTCTCAAGACTCGTTCAAATTTCAATCTCAAAATCCTCACAAAACCCTCCAAAGTCAACCGTCAAACCATGCGCACCCATTTGAATATTATATGCAAAATTTCAATCCACACCTTTTTCATGCAACTATATATACACACCAACACACACCCCTCAATCCCACCATTAACACAAATTTATATTTCTTCAATCATTGCATTCATAGTTTCATCAAAAGATCATAATCCCAGAACAGAAAAGGAAACATCATGTCTCCAAAAGTAGTCTTTGTTCTTGTAGCATTAATATTTGTTCTAAGTATTGAGCCACGAGAAGCCACTCGAATTCTTGATGAAGAAGAAGAGCAATGGATGATCAAGAAGGGCCAAAGCCTCCTTCTACTGCCGTCCTTGCAGCGGCGCCCGGTCGGACCACCGGCGCCGAGTGGCTGCACGTGGGTTCCCGGCCAGGGGGGACGGCCGTGCTCCACCAGTACCATCAGCCAGCAGAACTTTGCCGGTGGCCGTGGAGTGGCTTCTGCTCCTCCTCCTCCTCCACCGCGGCCGATGGCTGCCGGTGGTGCTTATCCCAAGCAAATGTTTCAGTTTGGCGTGGCTACTGATAGTAAATAATGGTGCAAAGCAGAAGTGGCGATTAACATTTGATTTCCTTTTTCTTGAAACCCTTTTCAAATGACTCGAAAGAATGTAGGATTCTTTCATTTGTTCTTTGTGACATTATTTTTTGGTTCAAGAACCAACCTTTTTTACCCCTTCTTTCATTAATTCTTTTGGTGTATAGGTAATTTTTTTTCCTTTTTTTTCCCTCCCTTTTTGTGGGAATTTGATGTATTTTAGCAAATGACAGATGATTTTGTTGTATTCTTGTTACAAAATTTATAACTAAGAAAGGAGAAATAACAATATTCTTTAAACACGTTATATTCTTGTTGCGAATTTTATAACTTTGTTTTTGTTGTGCTTTTATATATTAACCGATAGGAATAATTACACATACATACCCCCAAACTAGATGCAAGTATACAAACTATTTGTATGGTTTGAGAAATTACGAAAAGTTCCCCCAACATCATCTCATGTTGTTATATTCATAGTTTTAACGTTCAATATTGACAAATATTAGAGTAAAATTTGAAATTTATAAAAGATTTAGACACAAAATTTATCAATCCAAGTGTAAGCTAAGTTCTTTGATGGAATAAAATTTTGGGAACTTCCAAATCACGAAAAAAAGTTTGTGTAGTTAGACCAAATGTGAGGGTACACTAATGTAATTATCACAAACTAATACCGTCAATTTCATGTTAGTGATCTGGTAACAACTGTTGTTAAAGAAGAGAAAAGTTTAAATGGTTAACTAATACACATATATGCTCAATACAGAAGAAGCAATACAACTTCTTGAGTTCACTTACACAAGGTCTTGGTCGAACCTTGTCGATGTAAAAAACTATATTGGAAAAAATCCTCGTGTATAATGCTTTTAGTACTTCGTGAGATTAGTCTCTCACTCAATTGGGTGGGAAAAAACTCCTTGAGAGATCAAAAAAGAAGCAACGCAACACATCATTACAGATCAAGAATTGGCAAGATCAGAAAGCAGTAGTTCACAAAAACGTTGAATTCAGTACCAAATCATATCTTCCTGTATACACCATAATAATGAAACAAAAATACAAAACAACTAAACTAGACAACCTCATACAGCAAATATCTATAACACAAACAACCTTAAATCCAAATCACTTCAACAGAGCAGCAGCCAACCTATCCTTCAGAACTTCAGCTCCACCACTCTCACTCTGAACACAGAATCTATGAACAACTTCGCCGCAATCGCTTATCATGATACTCGATTCCTCGACTGCCACGTTTTCCTCTCTCAGCGCATTCACAACTCCCGAAACGGGATGGGAATCCAAAGCACAACTAACTCTCACAACCATGTCCTCCTCCCTTTCTTGAAAATCAATATCAGACAAAGAACAAAGGTTACTCCCAAGCCCCTTGTCCCCTTCCATGATCCTTATCTTTGTCTGAAGATCAGTGATGTAGGTGATCGCATCGCCGAGAAGAGAAGCTTTGTCCATTTTGGAAATGTTTGGGACCACTGCTCTTAAAGCATAGAATCTCTGATTAAGTTTTTCTCTCCTCTGTCTCTCTGCCTCCACATGGTTCAACGGTTCATCCCTCCCATTAGCCGGTTTCCGCCCACGTTTTCTAGGTTTTCGTTCATCAGAAACGAGAAATGGGTCTTCCTTAACCTGACTTGTTTCCCCATTTTCGTACCCGTTTGACAAATTTCCGTATTGCAACTCATCAGGTGGTGAAAAGATGGAATCGCCCTCCACCTTTGGAGAGAAGCTGATGTTCATGGGAACTGATTTGAGTTCTTGCCCAAAGATTCTTGGGACGGTTTTGGAATTATTCAATTTCACAACAACGGCTTTTATTGATTGGATGATGCCCCGATCCTCAGGGATGGACCTTCTGGAAGCTAATTCCACAACCCCCGTTTTAGTTGGGACAAACACTACAGTCTCGAAAAGAGCCATTTTTGCCAAATATGATCTCGTTTCGAAACGTTCTAAACAGCTTTTGGCATCAGAATCCCAAATATTTCTACTGGAGTTAAATGATTGTGAAGGAATTGAGGGCTTATCGAAGGGGAACACTAAATACATCGATGCAAGAAAAAACAACTCGACATTTGAAATTGTCTCCAATTTCGAAGCAATATTATCATCTTCTGATCCCCCTAAACAAGAATGAAGTTTGTGAAGAACTTGTTTTCTGTCTGTGTTATAACACGACTCATTTTCATCACTCTCCTTTCGGTCTTTACAATGCCCGTCACCCCATACTAAGGCTGATCTACCCGATTTTGATTTCGAAACGTGCCAATAGATGGCGTAACTCCAATCGGATTGATCAACAATACTGCAGAGAGATTGCTGCACTCCAAGATCACCACCGGATGAAGCGAATTCAGACAACAAATTGTTTGAGGCCGAGGAAGAGAAATATTCAGCTGCTTCTCGGCCTATCACTCTTTCCACCATCAATTTTTCCTCCTCATCCAACCAAAACTTACTTCCCATCTCAAAAAACTGACACAACAATCCCTAAACCCCCAATTCTATGAACTAAGAACTATCCAGAAACTAATCTATAGAGCAATCAACGAAAATAAGAGATAAAGAATGGACCTTTAATACCTCTTGAACAACAAATTTCACAATTCCGCCCACAAGCTAAAATCTTGCACAAGCCCCTTTCCAGAAAGGTTGAACCTCGAACAAATTCAGCAAAGCCCACATCCGAATTAAGGGTTTTAACCAACAAGAATCAAGATACTCGAAAACAATAAGCAAATTTGGGCATCAAACTTCCTCTCAACTCCTATATTATCCTTAAGCAGGGAAGAAAAAGAAGTTATATGCACTGTGAACCCATATGCCAAAACAAGAAACCCAACATGTCCGACTCGTGTCCAACCTTGATGTGCTTATATGTGTGTGGTTGTGGGGTCACGAAAAAGGGAGTGAAAATTACAGGAAGATGGTAAATGCAGCGAACTTGGGGATTAAGGAAACAAAAGCATGTATTTCGTAAAGATTAAAGTTCCCAGTTGCTGAAAACAGGGAAGGGTTCATGAATCTGTACCGTTTATGTGCTGAGAAAGAAGCTCGTGTTTCATGTGAGTGCCCAACAGGTTCGTTGGATCTGAGAGCATCCGTGTCCCCATGGGAGTTGGGACTATTAAAATTGAATTCTCTCTCAAAAAATGATGCAATTATCTGGTTCTGGTTGTCGGCGTTGGACTGGTTATGGCGCGCCACCTGTCTGACGGCGTTTGTGGCAGCGATTTCAAATGGTTGCCACAACTTTGACAATTCATCCTATGTTAAGACTCAACAAAAACACGATTTTGTCTTACCAGGATTATTCTTTTTTTTATTTTTTTTTTGAAAGGAGGATTATTCTATTTGCCACGCCTTAAATGTTAACATTTTCTATTACTAGTCACCGCCGCACGCCGTCCTGCGTGCAAGAAAAATTGTTAATGTTATTAATTATTTATAATTAAAAATAAAAAAGAACACAAATTTATTTAAATTCCCAACAAATAGAAACATGCCGAATACCAATAAAGAAGAAACCTTCATTTAAAGTTTCAATACAAAAAATTCAAAATTGAACATGTCCATCTCAATTAAATTGAACACGTGAAAGGTGAATTAACGTCTTTATTTACCAATCCTGCATAAATTGAATACAGGAAAGGTGGATCAGGTTTGTTTACATACATAGTGTCATCTCATCATACGACTTCTTAAAATAGACAAAACGCAATAACGTAAAATAAAAATTAAGAACAATTACCTTGCTAAGATATATATTTGATGGTGCAGAAACTTGTAAAGGATTTAAACACCAATCACTTTAGAATTTGTTTGTAGAAGGGAAGACCATCACAGGCGTTGAGCCTCAGGAACTGGGTTTCCAATGAGCGTGGGTTCTTCCAGCTAGGATAACACCAGGAAATCGTGCAGTAAGGGTGCAGGAAATGGTGAAATATATGAAGCTTTGGAGAAGATGAAGATGCAGAGGAAAAATGATGCCCAGTTCAGTAGTGTAGTTTCTTCTGAAGAAGATGACTTGGGGAAGAGAACATGTGCTCTCCCCTATTTATATGTTAGGAGTGAGGGTAAAGAGGTAAATTGACCGTGTGGTCCCAAACCTGCGTTGCCCTAACACGTGGCAGCCCGTGAGGGTGTGAGAGTGACGTTTCTGAAAAGGAGGCGGCGTGTCAGGTGCGAGGTGCGCACTACCTTTGTGTCAGAGTTTGTTGGCGAGGGTCGCGGGAGAGAAAGGTCCCGGATCCGTTTTATGAGGGTTCAGATCCACCACGGCGGTGGGGGATCACGTACGAGCGCATAGGTGACGCTCGAAGAGTGCTCGGAAGGGTTCCTCACGGCTTATGATCTTTGAGCGCTGAGGTCCCGGGCTACAAGAATATGGCTCTCGTGTGGGTGATTCCCTGAGAAAGGTAACCCCGAAGGCCGGGATGGGAGCACCGAGCCTGCCAGTTCGGGCCCCTTACCTGAATAGTTGGTCGAGGCTCAAGGGCCTGTGCTAGTTGGCAAGTGAGTGGGCTGGGTCGGCCCACGAGCCCATCAATGCGAGGGTATAGTCTTCACGTCAGCAGACGGTGACACGTGGACGGCCCTGATACAAGCGTGTTTTCGTGTCTCATCATTTTGCCCCCTAAATTCTGTAGTATCGCTCGAGCGTACTGTAGAATTTAATAAGGAGGGAACTTTGGATTTTGAATTATCCGAGGGCCAAGCCTCAGCAAGGGAGGTGACCGCTTGGCTTCCGTAACGGGTACAGTCTGACATTGCATTAATGTAGCACCCACACGTAGGGCCACATCCCCCGCACCATAATCCGAACCCGAATACGAAATGGAATGTCCGCACCCGAATCCGAATCATAGCCAACGGGAGACCAAACACACACTCTAGGCTAGGCGGAGCTAAACCAAACGGAAACAGAGTGCGCGGAAGCGAATAAATAAAAGCAACAAGCAAGATCATCACATATATATGTATAGGTACCAACACTTAATTAATCATATAGTATTTACATATAGGTACCAACAAGTAAACCTGTACAAGAGCCATCCCGGCTCGAACAAAATAGTAAGTCAGTAAATACAAATCATAACTATACAACTCCAAAATAATAAAGTGCAGGTACGTAAATGCACCTAACGAGACCTAGACCGACAAGTGTATAAAGCAGACACACTTCTCCGCCTAGCTCACGCTCCCAAAACCTGCAACTAAAAGAGTAAACGAGGAGTCAGTCAACTGACTGAGTGAGGGGGCTAACGCACACCCACACCCTACATATATATAGAGCAGAGCACAAAGCAAATGGGTGAAATTATGAACCGCTATAGGTTTTACAAACTAAAACTTTCCAAAACAAATACATATACTTTAAAACATTTCATAAACACTATCCCGATTCATACTTCTCAAACAGACATAGCAAAACATAATGCTCGGCGAGAACGAGCTTCCAACCTTTACTCCTCAGAACAAACAAAACAGAAATCATACACTCTCCCCTACACCAATGATGGAAGAGCCACCGGCGGCCCTAACCATCCAGACATATACAGACTCACGAGGGGTAGCGAACCCACATCGTGCCCTCCCCGGTTTTTACGCCGAAGGCATCGAAATATCACACCTTCCCAAACTCCCAGGGGTCGCGTGTGATATATCGGATGGAGACTACGCACAGGCCGAACCTCGACGGCCCGAACCGTCCCGAGGGTTCCTTACCCGTAGCTCCTTGGATCCACACATACAAATCATATCATAACATATGCCAAATCTTTCATGGCGATCTCGCTAACAGAATCGTAAAGCCTTTTTCCAAAACATAGCTTACATAAGCTTATTTAATATCTTTTCCCAAAACAAAGTTGTTCACAAGATCATAAACATATTCTAATCCACACATACATATCTATATATATAATATATAGTCACATGCACGGCTTGAAAACATCACGTAAGGCTTTAGGTCGCTTAGCTAATAAAATTCCTAAACCTCACCTTGTGCGTGATCAAAAAGCGAGCAGACGTGAATAACCTACGCCTCGGGCTCGTCAACTGGAACCTCCTCTGAAAAGAAAACACGAAAGCCCAAGACTTAGACTCTATATGAACCAAAGAAGACGCTCGACAAAATGCATGATTCATGTTCATAGATAAAATATCACAATTAAGTCATAGAATTCACAAATCATAGCACACATACTTATTCACAATTTATTATGCAAAACAATCAAATTATAACAATTAATATGCAAAAGAAAAGCAATTAAAATCATACAAATGCATAATTAAAGCAAAGAGAAAAAGTGGCAAAATCCACCCCCATGGATTTTTCCAAAGGGAAAAATCCACCCTAGCGGATTTTTCCAGAGCTACTGCCTCAAATCCACCCCCGCGGATTTTTCCAAAGGGAAAAATCCACCCTCGCGGATTTGACCCAGTAGGAGGGGTTCCGGCCATGGGAACGGCCGTTCCCGTTCCCAGTACAAACTGGGAACGGTCGTTCCCACTCTCGGTCATGAACAGTATGGCCTGGGAACGGTCGTTCCCAGTTTAAAACTGGGCGGGAACGGCCGTTCCGGCCTGGTTCGAGAGCTGGAACAGAATTCCATTTTTACAGAAACAGGGGAAGCTCATTTGGTGCCAAAAATGGCCAAAATCCAATCCCAAGAGTTGCCACAACCTCTCAAAATGCACAAACAATTCACATAAATCATGCTTGACATATAAACACTCAAATAACGCAAGAAAACGGAATTAAAATGCATGATCAATGGATTGCAATATTCAAGCAAAATTTATGATCATCAATAAATACTCCACCAACCATGGATTAAATGTCATAAATGCAGCATATACAACATATACAACTCATATATGAAGCTAGGGATCAATTACAACAAGCATAGAGCAAGTATCCAAGTTTTTCATTAAACCCTTACTATTCACGTAGGGAAGCAAAGGCATGCAAAACTCACTCCAAACTCGGAAATTAAACCATAGAAATGACGAGCACGACGAGAGGATTCCGAAACCTACCTAAGTTCGAGAAAAGACGAAGAAACGAGAGAGATATTGGCTTGGGAAGTTGGATGATCAAACTTGAGGGTTTTGCTCTTTCTTGGCTTGGTTGATGCTGTTGTTGAACGTAAGAAAGGAGAAAGGAAGAATGGTTCAGCCTTTAAGGGCTGGACCAGTTCGGTTCACGGGTTCGGTTCAAGGTTCCCGGTTCAAGTTGGTTCGGTTCAACAATTACGGGTTCAAATAAGGCCAACTCGAATAAAACGAATAAACCTCATGCAACATTCATTCACATAATTCATATAAGTTCAAATAATTCAAAATAGTCCTATACAAATAGTCTAAAACGCAATAATATTAAATCACATAATTTACCTGTACCGACTGTGAGTCGGGGTGTTACAATTAAATGGTGTCATGTCCGCATTTAATGCTGAGTGGGAACGTGGCACGTGCACTCCGGGAGACGTGAGGCGGTTAGCAAAAGTGGGGGGATTACCTATGCGGGAAATGATTGCGTTTTGAATTTCCAGCCCTAATCAATGTAAGTCCTGTTGGGAATAGTGCCCTGAAAATTCAATTTGATTGAATTAATTAAACTGAATTTATAGCAAGTTGTGAGTATTTCACATATTAATAATTAATGACGTGTGGTGGTATTCTCATATGAAATGTGTTTCATAGGAAAAGACTTTGAATACCGAAATCACGTGTCATTAAAGTTCTAGTCGGCAAGATAAGAATATGTTCTTATCAAGACTATAACGTGGTTATATAAGATGATTAGTCTTTCGTCATAGGGAATGGTGATTCCAATTATAACACGTTGATGATTTTCAATAGGATCGGAAACATCGAACTAGACCACTGAGATTATTTATTTTATACTGCTATCTAAAATGAATAAAATCTCAGGAAGCATTGTACTCTTAATCCTGATAATATTTCGGCTTTAGGCATGTAGTGTTAGTCACTGTAACATACTCGAAGTGAGGTCTCGGTAACGGGTGGCCAAAATACTTTGTATGATTCGGTGATAGCATGAAATGTGCTAAAGAGTTATATTGATCGAGGAATCTGTGGCCTTGCTGGAAGGTAAGAGGTATCCTTGAAATAGATTTGCAAAAGTTCGAATTAAGACTTTGGCCAAAGCACTTCGCGTGATAACGTCACCGAAGTTGTATGTTGAATGTGTTTCACATACAGAGAATTTGAACTTAAGGCGAATCAATAAATTTCAAATTAGAGATGAAAAATAAATGATAGTAGTTGTAATTTATTTTTCATAGATATCTACACGGAGGAGTAAAATGCGAAATTATTCTAGATCGAGAAATTCGTGAATAATTTAATTAATTTTAGAGTGCAACAATATTCATTTAGTGGAATTAAATATTGTTAAACGGTAATTAATTATTATCATGGGATGATAATATATTAACCCGTTTGGAGCTAAAATTAATTAGTCCTGCAGGTCCCCCTGCAAGCCCCAACTGAAAACCCAAAGAGAAAATATTAAAAGGAGAAAGAGAAATGAATTTTCAAAGTGTTTGAAAATAGCCAAGAAATTTATTTTAAGAAAATAAATTAAAGTTCCAAAGAGTTGGAAATACCCAGAATTTTATTTTGGAGAAAATAAAGTTTTCATCAAAAAAAAAAAAATCGATGGTGACGTGGCAGCTGACGTGGCATGCCACGTCAGCAAAGTGGGCCCAGGTGGCGCTGACTGGGCAGCCGCGTGGCATGCCACGTATACGACACGTGGACAGTCCAGATCGCGCCACGTCAGCATGTTGACCGAGTCAACGGGTCCAGAGTCAGGTCAACGGGTCGGGTTCTCGGGTAGGGTTGGACCGGGTCCGGTTCGGGCCGGGCCGGGCCGGGCCGACCGGGACACGTGGCCGCTTGAGAAGAGGCCACGTCTACCCTAAGCCCTAGCCGCAAGTACATGGTGTGGGCGCGTGCCTGCTCCGATGGGCGCGTGCTCGGTGGCGTTGAACTCGTGGTGACGAAACCTTCAACGTAGTATCCTTGGTTTTCGTGTCCAAGTTGTACACGCAAGTGGAGAGGTGAAATGACCATTATACCCTTCCTTTTGTATCCAAAATGACCAAAACGCCCTCGGTTTTTCCCCTATAAATAGGGGCCTTGGGTCCTCATTTCTCATTCAACATTTGGGAGAGGTTTTGGCTAGTTCTTAGCTTTGAAACCATATCCCTTTTCTCCTAGTTAATTCCGACTGATTTTGGAATTAATTTTAATTAGGTGTTTGTCTAAAACGCCTAATTTCGGGAGAATAAACCCTGAAAAGGGTGTTTTAGTTTAAAGTTTTATTTTCTCTAAGTATTTAGAGAAATACTTTCGGAGCCCACACTCCGAGGGTGTCCCATGGGTTATTGCAGGGAAGCTCTGCCGGTCTCACGAAAGGGCAAGGAGCTGGAAAAATGCCGTTAGATAGCCATGTTTGCAGTACGGTAATATTTTACAGTTAGTTTATTTTAAGCATGATAAATTATGTGCTCTTAAGTGTTAATTGCATGTTAAATATTTATCTGCTTAAGTGATTTAAAATTTATTATCAATTGCATGTATATACTTAAGTAGATCCGGCTAAGTCTTCCGTTTTGTATTAAAATGTTTTAGAAATATTTTAATACTTGTATTATAATAAAAATTTTAAAATGTGGTCCCGGACCGCTACTGTTCTGGGCCCGCCTCCCAGTAAGTCCTCTTCTATAAATAGGGATTTACGGCATTTTGGGACCTCTTTCACGCCTTCCGTCTTCTTCAAGCATATACGCAGCAAGAATTCTCTGCAACTCTTACCGATTCCGGCGAGTTTTTGTTCTTCAATCTTTAGGTAAAAATTCCATAACACTTATTTCTAGTACTAACTTTTAGATTTAGGTTGAGAGAGTGAAACTCTTGAGTGGAGAAATCCCTTTCTGTTGTGGAATTTTGAGACTTCCTTCTCCATTTTCTACAATAAACTGTGTCTTCAAAGAATCATAGAGCAGATATGGCTAGACTCCACGTAGACGATTATGTGAGGGAGATTGATGAGATGTCAGTGGGAAGCTCTTCCCCTCACGATAATGTACCCACAGCTGTTCCCATGGCTAGAGCGTCCCCAGGTGAGGGGATTCCTATGGCGATTCCAATGGCCCAGGCTCCGGTTGATGCCAGGGATGAAGAGGTTGACGCCGCCGTTCAAGGGATGAACGAGCGTGCTCCTGGAGGGGTAAATGACCTTTTTGAAGAGATGCACAACGTGATGGAAATGCAGAGGCAAGGGGAGAGAGTGTTTCCGGTGTTGAATAGTGCCTTAAGGCCCCAAGATCATAGGATTACAGTGGCAATGGCGGCCCTCGAGGGTGGTGCAGGGCCATCCGGGCGTCCATTTGAGGCTGAGCCTTCCAGAAGGCGCCAAAGAAGGGGAAAAGAACCGGCAACGCGAGTAAGGCAACACAACCCTCACCAAACCGACAGATCCCCTCATGAAATTGAGAGTATTCTGACGCTCGATGATTTGGAGGAGTTGAGGGTGAAAGCTTATTGGGATGAAGCAGTATTCCCTATGAGACTTCCCGAGGAGGGGGAGAGGGCCAACCGACCGCCGCCTGGGATGATGACGGTTTACTGGGATGCTGTCCTAGCCGGGGGCCTGAGGTTTCCAATTGCTCACGCCGCTGCTATCATCTACCATCACCTAGGGCTTTGCCCTTCACAGATTCTGCCCAACGGCATAGCCTTAATCAACACCTTCATAATAACGATGAGAGCCTTAGGCCACGCATCCTCGATTGCCAATTTTGACAGTTTGATACAAGTAGCCCGCTCGCCACGCTCATCACCTACGGACGGGTTTTATTACGCCCAGGCCAAGTCGGGCTTTAAGATGATAGACTCCCCATCCACTTCCTACGGCGAGCATTGGAAGGAAAAATATTTCTTCGTGGGGGCCCCTGGAGGAATTTTTGGGGTTCACCGACAGTAGATAATACGTAGCGAGGATCCTTTGATTAGGGAAAGGTCAAGGAATAAAACCTTTGAGGATTGGGCAAAGGGATTAGCCCTCGGGATGAGGGGTGAGAGAAAGTGGATTAAGGCTGAGGCCTTGGTGAAAAACGAGGGGGTGTTGTTTCGTTACGGCTTATCTTGCCCTCCAGATATGATACTCAACCCTCCAGCTGACATCATAGCCCTTGACGGTTAGACTCTAGGAACTAACTGCTCTAACTTTTAGAATAGTCTCCCAACTTGGTGTGACTGCTGTATTTTCGTATTTGTGATGAAAACAACCAATCTTTTGACGCTCGTATCTCCTTACTTGCAGGTGTCCAAATATTATCGCAAGGTATTAATGCAGAGGCGCTTTCTCGCTTGCTCGGCGCTCAAGGACAGGACGCTAACCCTCAACCCCCGCAACAACAGCAAATTCGTCCTCCCAACGCTCCCAGGGGGAGGGGAACTAGGCGAGGAGCTGGTCGTGGCCATAATGGCGCTCGCGGGGGCGCGGGGAACGAAGCTCATAGGGGCCCCATTGAGGATTTAACGGTTGATGGCGCTCGCGGGGCTACTCCTCCACCGGTGGCCCGCGAGGGTCCAATAGCACTGAGTTCGAGCGGCTCCTTCAATCGCTCGGGGGAACTGGTTCGTATCCATGAAACCATCCGGGCTGACCGTCAAGGAAAGAGGAAGAGGCTGCCGGACTCCCTCCCGATTTCAGGCAAGGGAAAAGAGGTGGTAGTGGGACATAGGGGCGAGGGCGGCGACACCTCCTCATCAGAGGATGAGGATTTCTGGAATATAGGCTGCAAAGGCGACAGTCGCTACAAGCGCCAGCGGACTGAGGGTCCCGTGCTTCTGAAGAAGAGCGCCTATTCCGTGAACCTCGTCTCGGACATCGTCGGAAAACTCCAATTTTCCGACGATCACGATAAGCTGAACGAGCATGATGCCGCTCGTGTTGCTGATGACGCTTGTCACGCCCTTCTAACGGTGAGTCCTCAATACTTTACGGGGAATTCTAACTTCCAGTATTCCAATTTTAACGCTAACCTTTGTTTCTGACTTTCCAGGAGGTGATCCCCAGGTTGAAGAATTTGCAGGGTCGAGCGCAGGCCTACTCCAATCATAAGGCCAAATACAAGAAATTGCTGCGAATCTCTGATCCCGGCCAATTGCAAGAGGATTACGACAACATCCACGCCCAACTGACTGCTGCCAACCTTGAGAAGGATCAGTTGAGGGAGAATCTGCAGAAGGCGAATGCAGCCTATCTTACCCTTGACGATCGCCATAGGAAGTTGAAGGTAGAGCGCGACCAACTGCGGGTCCAGAACGGGGAGTTGGGCACACAGCTGGCAGAGAGCACACGCCAAAACGAAGTTACCAAGAAGGCACTCGCTGATCTGCAAGGGAAGGTGGAAGGGCTGGCGGCGAAGGTCTCATGGGACGCAGTGATGAAGTTCGTGTGCTCCAAAGCTTTCATATTCGCAGCCAACATCCAGTGCTTTGACAATGCTCGGAGCTTCTTCCGTAAAGCTATCGGGCAAATGGTGAAGCTTGGCTTGGCTCCTGACAGTGCTCGAACCGACGACCGCTTGCGCATGGACCTGGATGAAAACTGCGAGCCTATGGTCCAAGACGAGGATCCCATTGAGAGCTTGGCGGAGCCGGAGTACCAGGAATTGGTGCAAACGCTCAAACGGGAGTTCATAGCTGCCAATACCTTAGGTCCCGGACCCATCCAGATAGAGGACGAGGGCACCATCATGAATGAAGCGGATGTCGTGGAACCAGGCGAGGCTCAAACTTCAGACGCCAACGTGCTAGCCCCAGTTCCTCTTGCGATCGCCCCTCCAGAGCCTGACTCTCAAGCCTAGTGATGATCCCTTGGTTGTTGAGTCCCTTTGTTTGCCAGTTTAATTTCCTTTTTCTATTCATGAATCATTAATGTCTGTACCTAATCCGTCAACTGTTTTTCTGAACGCTTTGGGTTCCTTTATGCTCCTTTTCATATATTTGAACTCTGCTTTTACTGCTTGGATGTTTGAATACTTTCTCTTTTACTTTTGAATGGTGAATGATGTTGCTTCATTGCGCTCGCGGCTTTTATATTGGTCTCTCTTGTTTGAACGTTTGCGATGGGCGTGTGTGTGCACGAGGGCGTTTTCTTTGAGGGTGCCCTGGCATTCATCACAATGCGCCATCAGTTTAAGGTTTGGCAGCGTCTGGCGATTTGAGGGGCGTAAATACGGGCGCGAGGGTGTTTTCCATGGGTGTTCCATGGCCGTATTCGTAATGAGGCTCGAATCTGAACTTAGGAAACCTCTGGGGATTTGCCTAAGTATTGGCCCCATAATGTGCATCCTCGTTTCGAACGCTCCATTGGGTTGTATATACTTTAGAAATCAACAGTAGGATTTGCTAAGTATGGGATTAAAGCGAGCGTAACCGTAGGGTTAGCGTCATTTCGAGAGACGTATGAAAGGATTGATCTAGGATTCACTATTCTACGAGCGTGCTTTTACTCAGGAAGTTGAGGGTCGTCGGGGTTTTTATGAGCGCGAGCTGGAGTGGCGAGCACTCAGCTGGCGTAAATTAGGTATTTTGCTCCCCGTTGTTCGACACGCTCATTAATGGAGTTTTATACTCTCAGGAATTATCATAATTTTTCATGGGGAGGGTTCTCAACACCCGGATAACGTCGCTTTGAAATGACAGAGGTATTATGTAGGCCGTTCGACGTGGAGGATGCTCGACACGGAGTAGGCCTTCTGTCGCCTGAATCATTTGATCAAATAGGAAAGCAAATAAACGACAAAACAAAGAACTAAATACTTACTGTTATACTTGCAATGTTCAAAATGATTACAACACGCTTTCTGTCAAAAGAAAGTACTCCATGCCGCAAATGGACAATTACAAAAGAACTGATGTTTACACGTAGAACCTTCTAAGTTTACATGCATTCCATGGCCTAGGGAGACGCTCGCCTTGCAAAGTCTCCAGTAGGTAGGTGTTATTTGGTCGTACCTGAATGACTTTGAAGGGGCCTTCCCAATTCGGGTCCAATTTACCCACATGTTTGGAGACTTCAACTTTTTTGAGGACCAAGTCCCCTAGCTGGAAAGTCCTCTCTTTAACGCGTTTGTTGTACTGGCGGGCTACGGTTGCTTTGTATTTGTGGATACGTGCCCAAGCAGTATTCCTCCTTTCGTCCAACAAATCTAATTCGAACGCCCGGTTGGCCTCGTTGAAAGCAGGCTTAAAATAGGCAAGGCGTGCGGATTCTTGAGCAATTTCTGCAGGTATCATAGCCTCGGAGCCATAAACGAGGGAGTAAGGAGTTTCCCCTGTTGCCGCTCGTGGAGTAGTACGGTTTGCCCACAGGGCTCCTTGAAGTTCTTCAGCCCATTCTCCCTTTTTAATCTCGAGCATCGTCTTCAGATGCTGGAGTATGGTTCGATTGGTCACCTCCGCTTGACCATTGGCTTGAGGGTGGCCCACGGAGGTGAATCGCTGTTCAATCCCTAGCTCATAGCACCAATCCCGCGTGTCGGCAGCGATAAACTGGGAGCCGTTGTCTGAGATAAGCACCCTCGGGATACCATATCTGCAGATGATGTTTTTCCAAATGAAGTCTCTCACAACCTTGAATGTTATCTTGGCGACCGCTTCGGCTTCAGCCCACTTAGTGAAATAATCCATGGCGAGTATTACGGATTTCTTTTGTCCGACCGCCATTGGGAGGGGTCCCACAATATCAATGCCCCACTGATCAAAAGGCCACGAAACATCAATAGGAATCATTTGAGCTGCCGGCAACTGAGGGATGTTAGAATGAAATTGGCACTTAGGGCATTTCTTGGAGTAGCTAATGGCATCCTGCAGCACCGAGGGCCAGTAGAACCCACTCCTTAAGACTTTCTTTGCCAAGATTCGACCGCCCGAGTGGTTCCCACAACTTCCACTGTGCACATGTTCTAAAACTTCCTTGGCCTGCGAGGGTCTCAAGCATCTCAACGGTGGGCCCTGGAAGGATCGCTTGAATAATCGACCCTCGGTATCCAACGAGAAGCGAGGGGTCTTGTTTCTGATTTTCCTAGCCTCAACTTTGTCGTTTGGGCTGGTTCCATCCTGGAGGAATCTGATAATCTCGTCGAGCCAACAAGGCTCGGAGGGGTCAATCATATTCACTTCCTTCGAAGGTTCGCCTATACTTATCAGCGGCTCCGCTGTTCTAAGAAATGTAACAGCACGCTCGCTAGAACCATCCAAGGCGGATGCGAACTTTGAAAGAGCGTCAGCACGTTCGTTTTCTGCCCTTGGGACTTGCGAAAGGTGGAATTCCCTGAACTTAGCTATCGCCTCCTTAGCGCTCGCCAGATACTGCACCATGGTGGCTTCTCGGGCCTTATAAGAACCGTCAATCTGACTCGCGATCAACTGCGAATCAACATATGCAGTGACCCGAGTGGCCCCATTTTGGAGTGCAATCCTGAGCCCCTGGATGAGGGCCTCATACTCAGCTTCGTTGTTGGTGACTTGGAACGCCAGCTTGATGGCGTAGTCAACTTCAACTCCGAGAGGGTCCCTGAGGGTCACCCCGGCTCCTCCCCCTTGTGAGGTCGAGGAGCCATCTGTGTGCAGAAGCCACAGGCCATCTTCTGTCGCGGGCCCGGTATCTAATTTGAAACGTTCTACCAATAGGTCGGCCACGGCCTGAGCTTGTATCGCCGTGCGAGGCTCAAAGGTGATGTCGAATTGACTAAGTTCAATTGACCATTTAATTAATCTCCCTGAGACGTTCGGCTTTGCAAGCACCTGTTTGAGGGGCTGATCTGTAAGCACCACGATGGAATGCGCTTGAAAATAAGGCCTTAGCCGTCGAGAGGCGTTAACGAGTGCAAAAGCAAATTTCTCTATTTCCATGTATCTTTTCTCCGCTCCCTGTAGAGTCTTGTTTAAATAATACACCGGCATATACTTACGTTCGCGAATTTCCACGAGGACAGCGCTCGTGGCTTCCAAGGAAACTGATAGATAAACAAACAAGTTCTCTCCCGGGTTAGGTTTGGTCAACAAAGGCGCGCTCGAAAGGTACTGCTTCATGTCCTGCAGGGCCTTTTCGCAGTCCTCGCTCCAGGTAAAGTTGCGAGCGTTACGCAGAATTTTAAAGAAGGGTAGATTCCTGTCCGCTGAGCGGGAGATGAACCTATTGAATGAAATGATCTTACCCACAAGCACCTGGACCTCTCTCAGATTGCGAGGGGAGGGTATGTCCAGGATTGCTTTAATTTTCTCTGGGTTTGCCTCTATGCCCCGTTGGCTGACCATATATCCCAAAAATTTGCCACCCCGCATGCCAAATGTACATTTGGAAGGATTCAGTTTCATACCATAACGACGCAGGATATTGAACGCTCGTTTGAGGTCTTCCAGATGAGAATACTGGCATTCGCTTTTGACGATCATGTCGTCCACGTATACCTCCATGGACTTTCCAATTTCACACTCGAACATTCTGTTGACAAGGCGTTGGTATGTCGCCCCCGCATTTTTGAGCCCAAAGGGCATGACCTTGAAGCAATAAACACCCATATGGACTACGAACGCAGTTTTGGGACGATCCTCAAGAGCCATGAATATCTGATAATATCCTTGGAAAGCGTCCATCATGCTCATAAGTTCACACCCAGCGGTCGAATCCACCAACTGATCAATCCTAGGTAGTGGGTACGGATCCTTAGGACATACCTTGTTGAGGTCCGTGAAGTCATTGCACATACGCCATTTGTTGGCGCTCTTCGAAACGAGCACCACATTGCAAAGCCATTTGGGATATAGAATTTCTTCTATGTACTGAGCGTCAAGCAGTTTATTGACTTCTTCTTCTATGACCTGCTTTCGGAACCCATGAACATCTCTCTTCTTTTGCTCTATAGGTTTGAAGGCCGGATCCACGTTCAGCCTGTGGACAACAACGCTCGGATCTATGCCAGTGAGGTCGGAAACCTTCCAAGTAAAGACATCAATATTTTCTCGCAAGAATTCAATCATCATAATTTGAGAGGGACCGTCGAGGCCGGATCCTATTTGCGTAGTCTTATCAGGATTCCCAGGCTCCAACTCGATGTTCAGAAAGCTCTTTGTAGGTTTTATCCGCACTTCGGGCCTCGGCTGTTCGAGCGCTCGTTTCTTGCCTGTAATCTTCTCGCTGGTATCTTCCGAGGGTATACGATCCTTGGCTTCCAAGGGGGAATCCCCAACCGCTCCGAGCGGTGAATTCCCAGCATCTACGGGTTTGCCCACGACCCACTTTTTATTCTTCTTCTTGTAGAGCTTGGCCCTCTTGCGTTCGGGGCCATCTTCATCTAGTTTGGGGAAGCCAACAGACTTCTTGGTGGAGCCTGCTTGGGTAGGTTGTTTGGGTTTGTGGCTTCGAAGGGAAAGTATGTAGCACTCCCATGCTTCCTTAACATTACACAGTACCTCTCCGGTACCTTCGGGGGTGGGAAACTTGACTTTCTGATGATAGGTGGAAATTACCGCTTTGAAGTCGATGAGGGCTGGTCGCCCAATGATGATGTTGTATGGTAGGTCCACTTCGACCACCACATAGAGAACATTTAAAGTTTTTCGCTGTGGGGCGCGACCGAAAGAGGTGGCCAAGCGAATTTGTCCACGAGGGACGATCTCGGAACCTCCAAAGCCGACGAGGGCTGTTCTGAGGGGTTCGAGCGGGATGTTTGTGATGTTCATTTTCTGAAACGTGGAGTAAGGCAAAACATTCACGGAGCTTCCACTATCAATTAAGACCCTCTTTACAACGTGATTGTGAACGTCTAAGCTAACCACCATGGGGCAGTCAGAGGTTTCACCGACCCCATGGGGTGTTACAATATGCTCCAAATCTTTCTCTGTGAAACCTACGCACTCATCCTTTTCCGAGCGCGATGATCTATCAATGGAGAGCACTGGCCTGGGCAGAGAAGATCTTTGATCGTAACTCCGAATGTAGCGGTGTCGGGAAGCGTTAGAGTCGCCCCCCGAGGGTCCTCCAGCAATCATGTGAATGACCGCGAAGGGCTGGTTTTCCATATCTGAGGCTTTCCCTTTTCCACGGTCACTGGGCTCGGGGTGACGGTGACGTGGGCTCTGAGAGCTCGAACGGCTTCTCCCTCGGGCACGCGCTCTGTTGGGAATAGTGCCCTGAAAATTCAATTTGTTGAATTAATTAAACTGAATTTACAGCAAGTTGTGAGTATTTCACATATTAACAATTAATGACGTGTGGTGGTATTCTCATATGAAATGTGTTTCATAGGAAAAGACTTTGAATACCGAAATCACGTGTCATTAAAGTTCTAGTCGGTAAGATAAGAATATGTTCTTATCAAGACTATAACGTGGTTATATAAGATGATTAGTCTTTCGTCATAGGGAATGGTGATTCCAATTATAACACGTTGATGAATTTCAATAGGATTGGAAACATCGAACTGGACCACTGAGATTATTCATTTTATACTGCTATCTAAAATGAATAAAATCTCAGGAAGCATTGTACTCTTAATCCGGATAATATTTCGGCTTTAGGCATGTAGTGTTAGTCACTGTAACATACTCGAAGTGAGGTCTCGGTAACGGGTGGCCAAAATACTTTGTATATTCGGTGGTTACATGAAATGTGCTAAAGAGTTATATTGATCGAGGAATCTGTGGCCTTGCTGGAAGGTAAGAGATATCCTTGAAATAGATTTGCAAAAGTTTGAATTAAGGCTTTGGCCAAAGCACTTCGCGTGATAACGTCACCGAAGTTGTATGTTGAATGTGTTTCACATACAGAGAATTTGAACTTAAGGCGAATCAATAAATTTCAAATTGGAGATGAAAAATAAATGATAGTAGTTGTAATTTATTTTTCATGGATATCTACACGGAGGAGTAAAATGCGAAATTATTCTAGATCGAGAAATTCGTGAATAATTTAATTAATTTTAGAGTGCAACAACATTTATTTAGTGGAATTAAATATTGTTAAATGGTAATTAATTATTATCATGAGATGATAATATATTAATCCGTTTGGAGCTAAAATTAATTAGTCCTGCAGGTCCCCCTGCAAGCCCCAAATTGAAAACCCAAAGAGAAAATATTAAAAGGAGAAAGAGAAATGAATTTTCAAAGTGTTTGAAAATAAGCCAAGTGATTTATTTTAAGAAAATAAATCAAGTTCCAAAGAGTTGGAAATGCCCGGAATTTTATTTTGGAGAAAATAAAATTTTCATCGGAAAAAAAAAAAAAAAAAAATAGTTCGGTGATGACGTGGCAGCTGACGTGGCAGTCCACGTGGCATGCCACGTCAGCATGTGGGTCCAGATGGCGCTGAGTGGGAGGCCGCGTGGCACGCCACGTGTGCGGATAGGATCACGCCACGTCGGCGCGCAAGGACGGTCCAGATTCGATCTGGCCGGGCCGGTCAAACGGGTCATGGTATCGGGTCAACGGTTCGGGTTTCGGATAGGGTCGGATCGGGTCCGGTTCCGGGTCGGACCAGACCCGGACACGTGGCCGAATGAGAATCGGCCACGTCATCCAAAACCCTAGGCCGCGGGTGAAACAAACGCGCCGCCTTGTGGCGGCGCGTGAGGGCGCGTCCGGCGGCTGATCGGCGCGTTCTCGGCGGCGTTGGACTCGTGGTGACAAGGGCTACGACCTGGTCACCTTGGTTTTCGTGTCCAAGTTGGCTACGCAAGTGGGGGTGTGAAATGACCATTTTACCCTTGCTTTTGTATCGAAAATGACCAAAACGCCCTCGGTTTTTCCCCTATAAATAGGGGCCTTGGGTCCTCATTTCTCATTCAACATTTGGGAGAGGTTTTGGCTAGAGAATAGCTTTGAAACCATATCCCATTTCTCCTAGTTAATTCCGATTTATTTCGGAATTAATTTTAATTAGGTGTTTATATATAAACGCCTGATTTTGGGAGAATAAACCCTGAAAAGGGTTTCCTAGTTTAAATTTTATTTTCTCTAAGTATTTAGAGAAATACTTTCGGAGCCCACACTCCGAGGGTGTCCCTGGGGATATTGCAGGGAAGCTCTGCCGGTCTCACGAGTGGGCTAGGAGCTGGAAAATTGCCGTTAGATAGCCATGTTTGCAGTACGGTAATATTTTACAGTTATTTTATTTTAAGCATGATAAATTATGTGCTCTTAAGTGTTAATTGCATGTTAGATATTTATCTGCTTAAGTGATTTAAAATTTATTATCGATTGCATGTATATACTTGAGTAGATCCGGCTAAGTCTTCCGCTTTGTATTAAAATGTTTTAGAAATATTTTAATACTTGTATTATAAATAAAAAATTTTTAAAATGTGGTCCCGGACCGCTACTGTTGTGGGCCCGCATCCCAGCAAGTGGTATCAGAGCCATACTCTAGATATATACATGCATTGATATGATGCATGTGATGCATAATTTTAAATCTGATACTGTGCATGTAAATTCTGTCAAAGGAGGCTGGTTTTTAAGTGGGACCGTTGTGACCCCTCCAGTGTTTCCTGGGAATTTACGTGGAATGGTAATTTTCTGGGAATCGATTTCAATAATCTTCCTGGTTAATTACCGAATCAGTAAACATGATTTAAATTATGAGATAATTTATTTATAGCATGTTTACTTTATGCCATTTATTTTAAGCATGATAATTATGTGATAATTATACCAACATGCTTAATTGATTTAATTTATGGCATATTTATTTTGTGTCATTTAAAATTTTAAGCATGATAATTATGTGATAATTATATGAAAGGATGCTTAATTATTTTATTTTATGGCATGATCATGATAATATGAGATATTATGATATTTACAATTATGCATATTTTATTTAATGTGATTAAATAGTAATGTTTAATAGAAATTAGACGCGATGCATAATTGAACTAATATTTTTCGGCCTAATTAATGAATTGTTATTATTGCCTTAAAATATTATTATTGGGATTTTAAATATAATTTAGTAATCCTAGTGGGAGGGTATTAATTAGATTAATTACTTCCAACAATAAGACGCCAAAAGTGATTATTAAATAATCAACAGATAATCCACACCTTTTAAAAATTCAAGTGGGAGCGAGATGAAAAGAGTTGGATTCTCACGGCCTCCATTACCCGTCTATAGTATAGTGGATGTATACTACTCCCTTCGGCTGGTATATATTCGCGGTATACAAGATTAGACTTCTACGGATAGAATGAAATACGGGGAAGTCAGCTCGACCACGCCTCCGTGGAGTGTCTTGACCTACTCGTACGGACGTCTAGGTAATGGTACACACTTGACTAAGTAATGTATTAACCTCCCTTCGGAGCTATGTTACATTTACTTAGAGGCCAAGGGTTGACGTGGTGGATTGACATTGTTTGGTAAGAGTTACCTAGATGACATGTTAATTAAGAATAGTTCTTGCTTTTCTAAGCGGTTTTCGACCTCGCCTCCGGGGAGTCAACTGCAGTTAGTTAAGTCACCATTGCGTAAACCAAAATGCTTACGTGGATTTCATTTATTGGTTGGACGCAGAAGAAAGTGAAATACATAATCATAACTTGCATTTATCTATTTATTTCAGTTTTATAATTACGATCTCTCTTAGCCCACTCCAAACTGTATGTCTATAAGGATATAGGCTAGTAAGGGTTCAACTACGCTGACTAAGTAATAAATCTTGACATCGTGTTGAGACACGAAAGTTTATGTACTCACTGAACCTTATCCGAAAATTTCAAAAACTACAACCAGTCAGGATTAGAAAGACGTTTATCCCAAATGGATCAAGTGTGATGATCTGGCTAGTCTTATATCCTGACATCTGTCTTAAATGTCCTTGAGCATCAGACACATGAGATGTCTACTGATAAGAACATGTTTTAAAGACAGAATCGTACGAAAGTACGAGCCACGAAAAGGGTTGTTAGTTAAAGATGTTTGAAGGATCACTGTTTCAGAATCATATTATGGATATGATAACTAATCTGAACGAGAATGAAGGCCTCTGTGCTTAAAGAGACAATCTTAACAGATAGGATACGATCCTATACTCTCTGCCTAAGTCGTTTGAACGTTCAAGATTATTTTAAATAATTTTTTTTACAAAACCAATGAACGACCTCAATATGGCAGAAAAATGTGATATCGACTAAGGGAAAAGGTTCTCTTTAGTCAGACATCAATATCCACGGGCTAGAAAGCCAGTAAGTGGAAGAAAGAAAAGGAAAAGTTCCCAATCTAAGGTTCAGAAATAGAAAGTCAAAATCCGACAATGGAAAAGTGTTTCTATTTCGGTGGTAACGGGTATTGGAAAAGGAAATTATCCAAAATACTTAGTATATCTGTTTGTTATACCGTTTAGATAAGATATGAAGATATCTTACTCGTTGAAAATATGTTTAGTTGAAAATTCACTGGACTCCTGGTATGTGAATTTGAGATCAACTAATCATATTTGCAAGTTGTTGCGAAGATTCAAACCAACCAGAAAGGTTGAAAAACGGCTAACACATAACTACTGCTCGGGGATAATACAAGTGTAATTGTATTAGCAGTAAAGACTATAAAGTCGTATTTTGGCAAAAGGGTTTTAATATTATACGTGCCATATAAACAGAAATTTAATTTCAGTGGGTTATTTGATAACTAATAGTTTAATTGTTTGTTTTGAACAAAAGTTTACCACTAAGCAAAATAAAAGGTTTATTTGCTCTGGCACAATAAAAGATGGTCTTTTATACCTCAATGAAAACCCTAATACAAGTTTAACATTAAGAAGCTTGACTTACCATCTAAAGGGAAAAACTTCTACGTGGCACCTATCTATTGGTCAATTGAATCTGAATAGGATCCAAAGACTGATTGTTGAGTCCTATTGACTTGAAAATAGTATCAATCTGTGAATCCTATTTAGAAGGTTAAAATGACCAAGAAACCTTTTTGAGACAAAAGGTATTTAAGCCATGAAGTTGCTTGTGTCAGTTTATACGGATATGCGATCCTATGATTATTCAAGCAAGAGGAAGTTTTGGATATTTCATCATTCGTTTGAATGATTACTCTAGATACATATATGTTTATTTGATGAGACTTAAGTCTGTAATTGTTGAAGAGTTCAAAGAATATAAGACTGAAGTCAAAGAATCAAATTAGAAAACATATCAAGGCACTTCGATTAGGTCGAAGTAGTGATAAGTATCTAAGTTCAGAGTTAAACAGAATTTCTCAAATGAGATTGGATCTCAACTATATATATGAGATACGTCTTAGCAAAGATGTATTGCAGAAAAGAGAAATAAAACTCTGATAATGACGGCAAGATTCATGAAGAGTCATGCTACCCTATGAATTTCGTTTTGGGGTCTTGCACACAAAACGACAAACCTAGTTCTATCTAAGTCAGTTCCTAAAACACTGATGGATCTGTAGCTAGGGTGAAAACCCTGTATCTTTTATCTTCGGATTTAAGGTAGCCTGGTCCACGAGTTAAGGATGGATCCTGACAAGTTAGAATAAAGAACAAAGGTTTGCTTGTTCTAAGGTTATCCTAAGAAAAACAAGAGGTGGTATATTTTGTAATTTGAGAAATCACAAAAGATGTTTGTGAATATTTCAAAGATAATTACATAGATAACCGCAAAGGGTAGAAGCAAAGTAGTGTTAAAAGAAATATCAGTATTAGATACTGATTTCCATAAACCCGTGATAATTGAAAATGTATTAGATACATGTGATGTACCAAATACAACATGTGATGTAGAGACGTGTACACGAGAGCATCATTATAGTGGGAGGATTGTCAGGACACCTGACAAGATACCTAAGATTAACCCAAGAGGCTGAATCTAACGTATCTGATCCTGTCACGTGTAATGAAGCTGTAGAAGATATAGACGCTGACCGTTTGGTCAATATCCATGGAATCTAAGTTAGAATATCTGTATTCTAACAAAGTCTTGAACTTGTAGAGGCGCCGGAAGGCATTAAACCCTGTTAGATAAAATTGGGTTCTACAAGACAATAAAAGGAGAAATGGACAAAAGTAGAGACTTTAAAGCAAACTTATGGCAAGGGATTTTACCCAGAAAGAAGAAATCATTTATGAGGTCTTCTCGCCTATAGAAATGCTTAATTCCATTAGCCTCTCCATTTTATCTCATTATTGATTATGAGATTAGATAAATGGATGTAAAGACTATGTTCTTGAATGGGCAATTTCAAGAAGAAGAGATACATGGTACAACCTGAAGGCTTCACAGCCAGAAATCAGGTGCATATAATGCAAGCTTAATAGATCGATTTATGATCTTAAGCAAGCGTCTAGATTATGGAGCATCAGAATTATAAGGCAATTTAAATTCTTTGGATTTGTATAATCGCCTGATGAACCATAAAGTGTACAAAATGACATCATGATAGCATTGTAACACTTTCACTTTGTACGTAATTAATATTCTGCTCATTGGGAATGATGCAAGAATTTTGTCAATGGTCAAGATTCGAAAGTCAAATCATTTTGACAAGAAAAAACCTATGTGAGACCAATGTTATTCCAAGGATCAGACTTTTGTCGTGATCATAGGAATAAGGAGATTGGTTTATCACAAGAAGCATATATGGATAAGATGCTGGCAAGGTATAATATGACAAATTCCAAGAAAGGTTCATTACCTTTTAGATATGGAATTTATCTATCTCGGGATCAGTGTCCTGAGACAACTGAAGAGATAGAAGACATTATTAGAGTTCCGCAGCGGAAGCTTTATGTATGTCATATTATGTACAAGGCCAGCTGTCTATTATGAAATAGGTCTAAGTCAGCAGATATTAGTCAAACCCTAGAATTTGATACTGGGTAGTAGTAAAAGCATATATTGGAGTACTTGAGAAGGATTTGAGATTATATGCTTGTCTACCACAGTGGTGAGTTCATTTCAATAGAGTATAAAGATTCGGATTTACAATCTGATTTGTATTCTAGATGTTTGACATTAGAATACGTGTATACTCTAGGAAGAGCAACCGTTAATTGGAGAATGTTAAGCAGACTTGTATTGCTTACACCGACATGGAAGTCAAATACATGGTAGCTTGAGAAGCAACCAATTAAATGTATTGGATTCATGATTTCCTAGTTGTTGGCTCAGAGAAACGTCTAATAGATTCCTTCACTAAAGTATTGGCGCGAAAGAGTGCAAAACGAGTTTTGACACTCATGTGGAAGGAATAAGACTTAGATGTGTAGCCAAATTGAATTTAGGGCAAGTGGGAGATTGTTGGGAATAGTGCCCTGAAAATTCAATTTGTTGAATTAATTAAACTGAATTTACAGCAAGTTGTGAGTATTTCACATATTAACAATTAATGACGTGTGGTGGTATTCTCATATGAAATGTGTTTCATAGGAAAAGACTTTGAATACCGAAATCACGTGTCATTAAAGTTCTAGTCGGTAAGATAAGAATATGTTCTTATCAAGACTATAACGTGGTTATATAAGATGATTAGTCTTTCGTCATAGGGAATGGTGATTCCAATTATAACACGTTGATGAATTTCAATAGGATTGGAAACATCGAACTGGACCACTGAGATTATTCATTTTATACTGCTATCTAAAATGAATAAAATCTCAGGAAGCATTGTACTCTTAATCCGGATAATATTTCGGCTTTAGGCATGTAGTGTTAGTCACTGTAACATACTCGAAGTGAGGTCTCGGTAACGGGTGGCCAAAATACTTTGTATATTCGGTGGTTACATGAAATGTGCTAAAGAGTTATATTGATCGAGGAATCTGTGGCCTTGCTGGAAGGTAAGAGATATCCTTGAAATAGATTTGCAAAAGTTTGAATTAAGGCTTTGGCCAAAGCACTTCGCGTGATAACGTCACCGAAGTTGTATGTTGAATGTGTTTCACATACAGAGAATTTGAACTTAAGGCGAATCAATAAATTTCAAATTGGAGATGAAAAATAAATGATAGTAGTTGTAATTTATTTTTCATGGATATCTACACGGAGGAGTAAAATGCGAAATTATTCTAGATCGAGAAATTCGTGAATAATTTAATTAATTTTAGAGTGCAACAACATTTATTTAGTGGAATTAAATATTGTTAAATGGTAATTAATTATTATCATGAGATGATAATATATTAATCCGTTTGGAGCTAAAATTAATTAGTCCTGCAGGTCCCCCTGCAAGCCCCAAATTGAAAACCCAAAGAGAAAATATTAAAAGGAGAAAGAGAAATGAATTTTCAAAGTGTTTGAAAATAAGCCAAGTGATTTATTTTAAGAAAATAAATCAAGTTCCAAAGAGTTGGAAATGCCCGGAATTTTATTTTGGAGAAAATAAAATTTTCATCGGAAAAAAAAAAAAAAAAAAATAGTTCGGTGATGACGTGGCAGCTGACGTGGCAGTCCACGTGGCATGCCACGTCAGCATGTGGGTCCAGATGGCGCTGAGTGGGAGGCCGCGTGGCACGCCACGTGTGCGGATAGGATCACGCCACGTCGGCGCGCAAGGACGGTCCAGATTCGATCTGGCCGGGCCGGTCAAACGGGTCATGGTATCGGGTCAACGGTTCGGGTTTCGGATAGGGTCGGATCGGGTCCGGTTCCGGGTCGGACCAGACCCGGACACGTGGCCGAATGAGAATCGGCCACGTCATCCAAAACCCTAGGCCGCGGGTGAAACAAACGCGCCGCCTTGTGGCGGCGCGTGAGGGCGCGTCCGGCGGCTGATCGGCGCGTTCTCGGCGGCGTTGGACTCGTGGTGACAAGGGCTACGACCTGGTCACCTTGGTTTTCGTGTCCAAGTTGGCTACGCAAGTGGGGGTGTGAAATGACCATTTTACCCTTGCTTTTGTATCGAAAATGACCAAAACGCCCTCGGTTTTTCCCCTATAAATAGGGGCCTTGGGTCCTCATTTCTCATTCAACATTTGGGAGAGGTTTTGGCTAGAGAATAGCTTTGAAACCATATCCCATTTCTCCTAGTTAATTCCGATTTATTTCGGAATTAATTTTAATTAGGTGTTTATATATAAACGCCTGATTTTGGGAGAATAAACCCTGAAAAGGGTTTCCTAGTTTAAATTTTATTTTCTCTAAGTATTTAGAGAAATACTTTCGGAGCCCACACTCCGAGGGTGTCCCTGGGGATATTGCAGGGAAGCTCTGCCGGTCTCACGAGTGGGCTAGGAGCTGGAAAATTGCCGTTAGATAGCCATGTTTGCAGTACGGTAATATTTTACAGTTATTTTATTTTAAGCATGATAAATTATGTGCTCTTAAGTGTTAATTGCATGTTAGATATTTATCTGCTTAAGTGATTTAAAATTTATTATCGATTGCATGTATATACTTGAGTAGATCCGGCTAAGTCTTCCGCTTTGTATTAAAATGTTTTAGAAATATTTTAATACTTGTATTATAAATAAAAAATTTTTAAAATGTGGTCCCGGACCGCTACTGTTGTGGGCCCGCATCCCAGCAGCGCTCGCTCGGCGCAATGCTCATCGTACCTTTCCAACACCTTTACGAACTCCTTAAGGTGCCCCCCCAGCGATCAGCCTCTGAATCTCACCCTCAAATTAACGACATTCGTTGGTGTCGTGCCCTTTCTGCTTGTGGAAAGCGCAGTACTTTCCCGAGCGTTTCTGTGCCTCAGTTTCTCTCAACTTTGGCGGCCTTTTGAACAACTTCTTATCCGCCATGGCATACACTTCGGCTATAGGACGGTTGAGAGGGATGCGCTCAACCTTCCGAGGGGGTGGAGAATTTCGACGAGCGGGAATAGGGCTACGACGACGACCCCTGTTAGAGTCCATCCTGTCCTCGGGGACTTTGCTGGGGCGAGGGGCGTTCGCCATTTTCTGATCCCTCAGGATATACTTGTCTTCGAGGGTAAAGAACGAATCAGCTATGTCCCTGATCTCCATCAACGAACGTGGCTTTTTCTTGGCCACCTCCTCCACAAACTCCTTGCTGACGTAGTTCTTCATGTTGATGGCTCCAAAGAGAACGTGCCTCAAGAAATCCATCGAGGGTTTCTCCACCAATAAGACTTCTTTGTTGAACCTTCCCATGAAGGACCTGAGCGTCTCGGTGGGCCCCTGGACCAAACTGTAGAGAGCGGTCGCGGCTGGGGCAGGCGCTTTCAAAGAATTAAAGTGGCTTATGAAAGCGTCCGTCAGGTCATAGTATCCTCGTATCGAGCGCGGAGGGAGTTTTTTGTACCAGTCTTGAGCCATTCCAGTGAGAGAAGTGACAAACACCTTGGCCCAATAGTTACTCGGGTGATCATATAAGTGCATTAGGTGCACAAAGTGATCCAGATGCTCGGCCGGATGGGTAGTTCCATCATATCTGTTAACGGACGCAGGGATTTTGCCCTTCCCTGCTCGGGTCATTAGCACCTCCTCGACGAGGGGGGAATCGCCCGTCATGATCCTGTAGTCCCGATTCTCGGGATCCTCAAAACTGGCTTCTCTTCGACGATGAGAAAATGAGCTACGCGGTCGGCGAGCGTCTCTGGCCCTGGACCTCTCGTCCCCACCGCGGGGGACTTGAGACCTTGCACGAGAGAGCTTCTCCACCACATTCTGGAGCCCCTTAAGCTGGTCTTGTACTGCGGCAAGCTGAGGGTCACCGACATTTCTGCGGTTTGCCCTTTCTGTGGCTCTCGATTGGACCTCTTCGTTATCTCCGGCTCCCTCATTTCGAGGGACCCTTTCATCTCCTACAGGTGGTTGCCCTTGCTGGACTCTCGGTGGGGCCTCATTTTCTTGATTCGGTGGTGGGGGAGGTTGCTAGGCCCTCAACGCGTTTTGCGCCATTGTCAACGGGTGTGCCGGGAGTCCTCCAAGGGGCGGGGCCGCTCGAGCACCTGCTAGTGATGGGAAATAGGCCGCGGTGAAGTGCTCCCAAGCATTCTGAACTGCCTGACCTTCACATTGCGCGTAAAGCGCCTGTAGTTGCTGTGCAGTGATTTGGGGCATTTCCACCCCCTGAATCTCTCTAGGTAGTGACAAAGGGAGATTTAGCGTTCCTACCTGATAGGGCTGAACCATGGGCATCATTCCGGGTAACATCCCGGCTTGCATGTAAGCATACCCCGGCGGTGGCATGGCCATGGAGTATACACCAGGGTGGGTAGGAGGAGCATTATAAGCGAGAGCTGGCGGAGGAGGGGCAGAGCCGGAGTCTCCCGCCCCGTTTCTAACGGGGGGAAGAGCAGCAGCGTCGGTTTTCGTGTTCCCGGCCCCATCTCCGGCCGTGGGCGGGGGCGTACCTCCGGTGGGAACGTTGTTTCCTGCATTCTCCTCGTTGACTGGGGGAAGGGCACCTTTGCTTCCTACCACTCCTGACCTTGTTGTAGTTACCATGTTGAGAGTCGCTGGTGTCACTTTTCAACTAGCTTTCAAAGGGAGAAACTGACGATGACGATGAAGATGATGGTTTCCCACAGACGGCGCCAAAAATGATGGTGCAGAAACTTGTAAAGGATTTAAACACCAATCACTTTAGAATTTGTTTGTAGAAGGGAAGACCATCACAGGCGTTGAGCCTCAGGAACTGGGTTTCCAATGAGCGTGGGTTCTTCCAGCTAGGATAACACCAGGAAATCGTGCACTAAGGGTGCAGGAAATGGTGAAATATATGAAGCTTTGGAGAAGATGAAGATGCAGAGGAAAAATGATGCCCAGTTCAGTAGTGTGGTCTCTTCTGAAGAAGATGACTTGGGGAAGAGAACATGTGCTCTCCCCTATTTATATGTTAGGGGTGAGGGTAAAGAGGTAAATTGACCGTGTGGTCCCAAACCTGCGTTGCCCTAACACGTGGCAGTCCGTGAGGGTGTGAGAGTGACGTTTCTGAAAAGGAGGAGGCGTGTCAGGTGCGAGGTGCGCACTACCTTTGTGTCAGAGTTTGTTGGCGAGGGTCGCGGGAGAGAAAGGTCCCGGATCCGTTTTATGAGGGTTCAGATCCACCACGGCGGTGGGGGATCACGTACGAGCGCATAGGTGACGCTCGAAGAGTGCTCGGAAGGGTTCCTCACGGCTTATGATCTTTGAGCGCTGAGGTCCCGAGCGACAAGAATATGACTCTCGTGTGGGTGATTCCCTGAGAAAGGTAACCCCGAAGGCCGGGATGGGAGCACCGAGCCTGTCGGTTCGGGCCCCTTACCTGAATAGTTGGTCAAGGCTCAAGGGCCTGTGCTAGTTGGCAAGTGAGTGGGCTGGGTCGGCCCACGAGCCCATCAATGCGAGGGTATAGTCTTCACGTCAGCAGACGGTGACACGTGGACGGCCCTGATACAAGCGTGTTTTCGTGTCTCATCAATATTGTTTGAATTAGAATGTTCCAGGTTGAAGCTTTAATACCAAAATCCATTTGTCTCAATTACCCTTTCTCTTTCACCCTTTTCTGGTTTTCTGCAAAGTGTCACGGCAGACCTTTGTAAAGTAAAAAAATGCAAAATAAAATAAAATTAAAAACAATTACCCTTTCTCTTTCACTCTTTTCTGGTTTTCTGCACATTGTCACGATACACTTTTTATAGTAGAAAAAATACAAAATAAAATAAAATTAAAACAATTACACTTTCTCCTCCACTCTTTTCTGGTTTTCTGCGAAGTGTCACGACAGACTTCGTAAAGTAGAAAAAATGCAAAATAAAATAAAATAAAAAATAATTACCCTTTCTCTTTCACTCTTTTTTGGTTTTCTGCACATTGTCACGATACGACTTTTTAAAGTAGAAAAAATACAAAATAAAATAAAATTAAAACAATTACCCTTTCTCTTCCACTCTTTTCTGGTTTTCTGCACATTGTCACGATACAACTTTCTAAAGTAGAAAAAATGCAAAATAAAATAAAATTAAAAACAATTACCCCAAACCTGTGTTAGAATATATATTATTTGAATTTGAATTTAGAACGAAAGAAATTGTTGCAACAATAAATTGAGGGAGAAAGTTGATACCGAATAGAAATTGTTGAGGCGGTGAGTTGAGGGAAGAAGTTGATACCGATAAGAAATTAGAAGTTGAGAGAGAAAGTTGAGACTTATAAATTGAGGGAAGAAGTTAAGGATTGAGGAGTTTTCATCGTGCAAAACTTCTCAAAAGGAAATCCCAAAAGAAACCCTTATCATGTGTATTTTCCTTAATAATAGTAAGGGTATAATAGGCAATACAAAAAATTGGTGTTTTGGTGTCACAAACAGTCGTTTGTGAGACAAAAAATATTACTAGTAATTCTATGTGCAAATTAAAAAATAATAATTATTTAAATATATTAGAATTAAAGTGAGATGAGAGAAAAGATAAAGGGGCAAGTCTCCTCATAAAATTATACAGCATAATAGGATATAAATAGCATTAGAACGTTTTAGTACTATATTTTGTGAAAATTATACAACATATTTTGAGAGTTATTTTAAGTACTATATTATGTGAAAATCAAATGATATTTTGCCCAAATAGGGATTTTAGTAAAAATATGATGCTCAATTGGGGATTTATCCCACGTTACCCCAAAGATAAATTAAAAATATATTATTGGAATAATAAAATAAATAAATAAATAAAGAGAAAAAAGCAAAAAAAAGATAAAGATAAAGATAAAGAATAAATAAATAAAAGTAAAAATAAAAGAGGACATCAAAAAACCAAAATGGTTACTACTTGAATTCGGGGTGTGCTCTGAGCCAAGCTGGCTTGTGAGCCGGGCAAGCAAGCCGAGCTCAAGCCGGCTTGACTTGAACTCGAATAATGTCAAGCTCAAGCCGAGCTTGATCGAGCTCGAGTCGTGTGTCAAGTCAATCTCAAGCCTGTTTCTTTAAGACTCGAGGCTTGCAAGCCAACTCGCAAACTAATATATATATATTATTATGTATATGGTAAATTAATATACATTTATATGATTTAGTAATATTAAATATATGATATATTATATATTTTTATCTACTTATATTATAATAATATTGCAATTCAATAATTACAACAACATATTATTATATACCATACTAATAACATATTACTATGATAATATATAGTACTTACCCAAACTAATAATTTAATAAAAAATACAATAATCAATAATTATTACATAAGTATATATCTTAATAAAATATTAGTTAATAATTTGTCTGGTATAATTACAAGATATGTAACATAATTTATACTATATTATATATTATCTATAATACATGTATGATTCTTACTAAATTTTGTATCATAATATGTCATAATAATATATTATTTTGCAATGACACATTAGACAATATAATATTACTAATACAAAATATATTCATAAAGTATTCACTCAAATATCTAATAAAATAAAATAATAAATATCATATACCATAATAACTAATTAATAACATAAGTATATTTCTTAATAAAATATTAGTTAATAATTTGTATCGTGTAATTACATGATTTATAGTTTTATTATAATATAATTAATAATGTTCATACATCATCTAAAATATCTATATATATTAATGATTGTAATTTATTAATAATGATATAAAACTAAAAAATATTAGTATTTTAATATTCTTATTACTGTGTGAGTCTGTGAGAGGAAAAATGTTATATGTTGAAGGGAAGTGAGAGACATCTGCATAATTACCGCCATGGATCCACATGGTCACACAACATCACTGCAACGACTGCAAAACGTCGAGAAGGTAATCTCATTATTAAGATGAAGTCTGTTAATTCGGTGTAGTTAATCCAATAATTACTACAGAGAATTGTGAGAGTTTTGGAGCTGGCCGGTGGAGTAATGGATGAACTGGCAAACCCTAGTGGCCCTAGAAAAGAGCTAATTAATAGCCACTGCACCGAGTTCATGCAATCAGTCAAGGTTTCTCTTGTTTTTTTGTCGTTTTCAATTCAACCCCTTGTCATAAACTGTATGCTTTATGAGTTTTGTTTAAATAAGGAAGTTAAAGCACAGTTTGTGAAGAGAATGAGTTCGTTTCTTACTGGGTTGAAGTTTGAAATGCTTGTAATAGTTTTAATGTTAGGGGTTTTGAATCTAGAAAATGTGAGTGAGCATCTATTAACTCCCTTTATTTCACGATTGTCTAAATAGGACATTCAGGTGACTCTCCGAGAGGAAATCAAAAGTGCCTGTGAATATCGTCCATTTGAGAAGTGCGATTATGTTCCAAGAGTAACAAATGAGATATGCTGCAACAAACTAGAATATGTCATTGCTCAACTGGATGAGATGAAGCAAGCAATTGAGGAATATGGTGATGCAGCTTGAGGTTATCAAATGTGGAATTGTAAGTAAGCTTGCTCAAGTTTACTAGATATTTAGGGAAGTTAGGATGGTTATTGCTTTGAAGCATTGGTTTTTAGAATAGTTTTGTATCTGTCCACTCTGAGGAAAAGAGAAGTTTAAGCATGCTAATGTGTTCAGTAACTGTAAGACTCATTTCCATTTCATTACTGAAATACAGAACCATTTTTCGCCAGAGTACAACTGTATGAATTTTATTTCATTTACTGCCCAATCTCCCTCGCAAAGTTTGAATTTCATTTCATTATGGTGTCTGTCTCGGTTCTTATGATGATGGTAAGATGCCACATTGAATTCTCAAAGCTGTACTTGTTCTTAGAGATGCTCTCCTAATATGAGTTGGATTGTATAGGTGGCAGATGATACTGCATGGTTGCCAGGTTCAAAATATTTACTTATTAAGTGTGAATTTTTTGCCATGGGAATAACTGATTACAAAGAAGATCGTGTTTGGTGTTGAGTGGCTACTTTGCTTTTCTTTCCATATGATGCCTTCTTTTGCTAGCTGCTTAGGTCATCTTCCCATTTGATGCCAGTCTGAACAACTGTTCGTACCCTTGGTCGTTTATAATATGGGCTGTCAGAATGGATGATTGTGTTCTATGAGCTTAGTTTACTTTGGGGAATGGGAGGCATGGGTCATAAAAAAGAATGATAAATAGCCTTGAATGTGTATCAGGTTTCTAAAATTTGTGATGTTGGAAAAATGAATTTATATGAAAACATGAGGCAGTCCACTACCTGTCATAAGTTTTGCTTATACAGAATCTGCCAGATGATAGCCTCCTAAGTTTTCTTCCCAGGGCTTGTTTGTGCCATAGCTAGTAAGTTCTCTGGAAATAGTTCTGTCTCTGTGAAGCAGTAGGTAGGAGATACATTGTGTGTTAAATCAGACTTTCACATTCAACTATTTTCTGGAGTGCTAGTCAAACTTAAAATGACCTTGCTGTTAAAGAAGTCTTTAGGCGTACCTTGCTTTTGTTAATCTAAATTTATGTTAATAGATCACTAATACTCAACATCGCTGCAATCAACTTAAGCTCACTCATCGACTATAAATGACCAATGCTTTCTAGAGGTTCGAAAGACCTCATTTTCTACATTTGTTGCATTCTCTTATTTATTTGTCTTAGAAAGAAAGATTGTCTTCTTTCATTTTGGTTTAGGGAGGGTGCTTAAATTTCTTGTGCTCATCTTTTGTAAATCTCATCTCATTTTTTCTTCCAATTATTGGTCTTGTAATGGTGTAGACATGCCACTAAAAAAAGGAAAAAGCACATTAGAAGGATTACAACATTAATCATACACGATGGCTACAAAATTCAGTTATGTGTGGATCTACTGGATACAACTGTTATTTGCTGCAAAAAGAAGGAACATCCAGTTGGCCCCAAATGCTGTGCAGTTCTTTTTGTTCTTAATCTCTTATGACGCCAGATCTTTTGAGGAATCTGTTTTGCTTTAGCAGATGTTTCCTTACATGCTTATGATTGCTAATGAGTTGGCCGCTTTCACTTTTGCTTTGGTTCGTCTTCAGGCTTCTGCTGTAGTGTCTTGACTCGTTAATCGGAGCATCACTTTTCCTTGGTAAACCAACATTCGTTGGATTCCCTTTCCTCAGGGCATCATAGCGGATGAATGACGTTTCTGCTGCTTGAAGCAAGAGGGAGCATATCAGCAGGAGTTGGATAACACTGCATGCTACTTTCAGGTTAGCCATTAAAACTAATATCTCGAGTTATTCTGAATAGTCCATTGCTGTGGGATTCAAAAATATAAAGGCCTGTGAGAAGTTAATGAGGATTTCTTTTCGAGTAGGTGACAGCTAGATGCTGATGTTTGATTAATAAATGTAAATTTGAATTTAATCTTGAGAAGTTTGTCATGGATTTTTGTAGTGCAAGCCTAAAGAACCTTTCATATGAGCCTAATTTAATGGGAGGGATTTCACAGTTTTAGGATCTAAACCACGCTAATGCTGTCGTATAATTATACGTGTTGTTTTAAATTAGGCCCTGAAAGGAAGCTGAGAAAATGCTCTATTCTCTTTCTGTAACTCGGCCTAGGAACAGCAGGTTTAGGATATGTATTGCAAGACTGTCAGACTTAGTTGGGTCGATGTGGTTCGATTCTTTGTCGATTATGATTTTGGAACATGTAATGTTGCATATGATGAAATGTACTAGAGTGTTCTTTGTCGATTATGATTATAATGTTGCATACGATACAATACATTCAATGGTTGGACAAATAACACAAGTTATTTTATTTTTATTTTCAGAAAGTCGAAGTTGTCACGCTTTCAATTTTCTGATATATATGATACCAGGTACAGGATGGATTATACGCCAATTTGATTCAACCATCGTTTGAAGTTTAAGGCATTGAATACGAGAGTTGGTGTCATTACAAGCACAGCAACAATGCAGTATTATGACGATGTAGTTGGCATTGTCGGGTAACAATTTAAACTTGTATTCTAAGCAGGATTTGCACTATGCTTAACCAACAATTTACTGTCAACAGTTGTTCGCATATTGAAACCATTACCTTCAACTTTGTAACAAACATACACTTCTAAAAATGTCATTTTACCTATTGTGTCCGACACTCCTCAAGTGGAAAATCCATATTGTTGTGTTTATATCGTCGTGTACGTGTACGTGCTTCCTAACTTGAATTTATTTGTCTTCCATATTTGCCTTTTCTCGTCTTTTTGGTGCAGAAAACCATAGATAATTGGAGTAAATTCATTTTACTCTTGTGTGTATTTGTATCAATTACATCACACTGCCCTAAGTTGGATATTGGAATATTGGTTTCACTCCATCACAGTTGCATTTGAGCTGTACAGATTCTGAGATGCTTTTTGTTTTAAAATTTGATTTTACACTAAGAATTTAGAACTATCGAGGATTTCCACCTAAGCACGAATGTAGACAGCCTCATTAATTCTATTTTTTCGACTTAAATAAATATATACTTTTTAACAAATATATTGTATGTTATAGGAAACAAAGATTTCCTATAGTATAATTAGTATTTTTTATGACATTATTTATATTCTTTGAAAACTTCTCATGAGTTGAAAAAAATTTTAGTTTGCTCTCTATTTTTAAAATTATTTTTGTTCACTCCCCAGATGAGATTCATAACTTTAGTTTGCTCTCCATTTTGGACAACACATACGTCATATTGCGAAAAATATATAACATAATGCGATTTAGTTACGTCATTCTTAAGTTTTTATGCTGTCCAAAATGGGGAATCATTCTTGAGTTTTTATGCTGTCCAAAATGGGGAGCAAACTAAAATTATGAATCTCATATGGAGAGTGAATAAAAATAATTTTAAAAATGGGAAGCAAACTAAAAATTGAATCCACATTTGGGGATTTTTCCCAAATCCAGTAGTGTCTATACAAAGCAATGAATTTTGACTTAAGTAAATGAAGTAAAGTACCATTGAATATTGAAATTGAATAAAAAAAACATTGAAAGAAGAAAAGTGGACTTGTCAACATGAATCAAATAGAATAGAAAACTTTTCTTATCTTAACTACAATAAATAAATAAATAAATAAATATATATATATATATATATATATATAATGATTTTATCTTTCAAGATAAATAAGAGATAATGTTGTTAATGTAGAGTTTTCTTGTGTGTGCATACATCATACATCTATTTACTCATCGCATCAGTTCCTACTTCCTTAGTTTTGTTGACTTGAATTTTCTTGTAGATGGACGATGGTCATGCGTTCGACATTCACTAGATACCAGAAATAACACTTCCATCAATTGTTTGACGAAAATTCTGAAGTGACAAAAATAAATTATTATAGGACTAAAAAACCCATTTTTAAAAACCATGAGACAAAAAATGATAACGGTCATTAGTATAGGACTAAAAATGTATTTTACTCAATTTTCTTGTAGATGGACGATGGTCATATGTACATTAACGAGATACCAGTCGCTGCTGTGAATTCTCCTTCCCTCTACCCTCTTATCTGTTTTTTGAACTTCTATTCGTCTTTACTTTTATCTTCTATATCTCGAAGATGCGGTGTTATATTTAAACCCGATTAATAACAAAGAAAAATCAATAATAATAATAATAAAAAGACTTAAGTTAAGAAAAAGACGAAGACAACATATTTCACTAAATTAACATACATCTTTGGTTTACCAAAAAAATAAACTAAATTAACATTTATTAGCGTTAAAAACTTCTGACCAACGGGTCAATGGATTCATTTTTCAGCACAATCTTTCGGGCTCGGTCTTCCTTAAATGTTACAAAGTACATGAGTACACAGCTTTTTAATAAGCCAAAATGTTGATAGTAATACAACAGCCTCTTTCACTCTTCCTTAGCTCTTACAAAGTAAATGAGTTGATCATTATTCATTAGTATCAGCCGAAATGAAACAGCAAATGTTGATGAGCTTTACAGGCCAACAATGAAGCAGAGCAGCTAACCATGAGAGTCATCGATACGCAGCCTTTTAATTGTTGAATGATGCTGTTTCGACTCACAAGCCCTGAATGGAGAGTTAGGGGGAGTCCTTCCTTTACGCAATGGTCGTATTTCTCCAACGTGGAGACGATTTCGCTAAAATCTGGACGCTTTGAGGGGTTCGCTGCCCAGCAACGCTCTATGAGGCGGGCTAGCGCCGGCTGACAACTCGCTGGTAAAGGCGGCCGCTTGTTCTGCAAACATTATCAAACAAAATATGTTCAATGTAAATGAAGTACCAAAGATGCTTCAATGCTTACATATTGTAAGAGAATAGATTTTCCCTAATTCAGAACAAAATATGTAAATATCTGACCTTTTCAGAGACAGCAAAAGCAGCTTGTACAGGTTCCATTCCTTCAAAAGGAAGCAAAGCTGTTGTAAGTTCCCACAGCACAATCCCAAAGCTATAGACATCAACTTTCCTATTGTAAGGTTTCTCCTTTATCATCTCCGGCGCCATCCAACGATAAGTTCCCACTTTATCATCTCCGCACTGAGTTTCCAAACAAGATGTGCCAAAATCTGCCACCTTTACACGCATCTCGTCATTTAGAAGCAAGTTCGTCGATTTCAGATCTCTGTGTATCATGCCTTGCGAATGAAGATACTCCATCCCGCGTGATATATCAAGGGCTAATCTCAGAATGGTCTCGATTGAAAGCGAATATGGCTCTTTCTTGGTCAGATACGTCCGAAGGCTACCTTGTGGCATGTATTCTGTGATTATGACGTATATGGAGGGTTGTTTATATGAAGCTATAAACTGCATGAAAATATAAAGAGGTAGTTAGATAAAAGCACAACCATTATATCATTGTAATTATTGTATATTACAGTTAGCCCTGAGAGCATTTTCATATCCCAAAGCCAACATAATTGATAAATAGTACTATTAAGGGAAATTTGGATTAATATTATTGTTTTAGGATAGTCATGCTTACATAACCTGTGGTTTGGACTAATTACAAAAACTTCCCCTAAGGTTTGAGGTATTACAAAAACTTCCTGTAATATATTTAAATTTTGGCCTTTTATCACTTGCTAGTTGCTATCTTAGTAAAGAATCAAAATCAACTATTAGTCAGGGACCAAATAGGGTATGCATAGAAAATATTAGCTAAAATCATCGATGTGGATGAATCCATATGGAATGTAAATTCTTTGACAGGGGTAGTTTTTGTAATTTTACAAACTATAGGGGTCGTTTATGTAATTATGCCAAACCTCGCAAGTCTTCTCTTTTTCTTTTTTTTGCTTTATTGTAGCCTTTTTCCATTTGCTCACTAACTACAGGTTTATTGTAGAAAACATAGTAATTTCTTGTTCATTAACAGTACTATTTATTGTAGATTAATATCTAAACGGAGTTCTTAGTATCAAGAAAATGGCTTTTTTCGATCTCCTTGCATGGTTGGCTTTGGAATCGACTAATTCTTGCATGATTGGCTTTGGAATCGACTAAACAAAGACATGTTTTACTTAAACAAACATATTGCATGATGTTCAAAAACATGTAACCAAAGAAGCCAAACCTGCAGGATATTGGGGTGATCCAACCGCGAAAGCAACGCAACCTCGGAGTTAAACTGCTGCTCTAGCAAAGCCCGCGTCTCCTGCTTGTGTGTTTCCGTACTCACCATTTTGACAGCAACTGCCCTCTGTTTGTAAGTTCCCCCGTAAATTCGACTATAAGCACCCGATGCAAATTTTTTACCGATAAACAACTGCGAAAGATCAGCTGTCGATTCCTCCTGATTATCCTCCCATCTCTTCGAGGAGGATTGAAATTTCTCACGCTTTACGGCCATTGTATTTGTTCCTATAGCTTTGATCAAGATTAGAGAACGAGGGAATTTGATGAATGAAAACTTGGTATTTTTGACAAAAGAAAAACGAGCATACAATGTGTATAAATAGAGTTGGATTAACTTGAATTTTTGCTAGGAGTTGAGTTCTAATCCGTGTAGAAAATAGATGTAAAATTCGAATTAGTTTTTTCAGTTGTAGTGCAATAAAGAATGGAGTTCTATAAAAATTAGGACTTCCATATTAGTATGAAAATTTGAGAATCAAGAACAAATAAATAGGCATGTAAAATGTGAATGCTATTAGAGTTCTACTTAAATAAGAAAAATTTAAGAATTAAGAATAAATAAACAGGCATATAAAAGGTGAATGCTCTTGGTCTTAGGAGAACAAATAATCCTAAAGAAAAAATGCCAGGCAGATTTGTATTGAAACATCTTTTGATTGGTTCGACAATCTTGCATTAATATTATTTATATTATGATAACATGTTCTAATGTAAAAGGTTAATATTATTTAGGAACAACTTAATTCAAATTGAAGCAGATTTCCTGGAATTTAAAATAAGGATAATTGTGAATAATTATCTTAAATTTTTTTATAGACCAGAGCGATTCGAAGTCTTCATTAGCCAACTCAAACTCATTAATTCAAATTGAAGCAGATCTAATGGAATTTAAAATAAGGATGATTGTGAATAATTATCTTATTATTATTATTATTTATTTTATAGACCAGAGCGATTCGAAGTCTTCCTTAGCCAACTCAAACTCATTATCTCGGAAAAATAATCTTTAGTCATTGAGTAACAGGTATTGGCTAATAATCATTTTAAGTTAAAATAAGGATAATTATAGAAAAATTCTTTTAGGTTTAGCTCAATTACAAAACAAATCTTTATAATTGATAAATTACAAAAACACTCTCCATGATTTCAATAAATTCCTAATTACAAACTGAATTATGTCAAACCTCAAGATATGTACTAATAATATTTAGGGTTAATTACACCCAACCCCCAAATTAGATGGGGTAATTACAGTTCGTATACCATTTTTAGATATAATTATAGATAGTACCCCTCGGGAAAAAAGAAATTACACTTAACCACCAAAATTTTAGGGTTCCGTTAAATATTACCTAAACTTCCCGTTACGCCCTTATTTCTACCGCTAAATAATATTCCATATTTTCTCAGAAAAAAAAATATTTTTTTTAAATACCGATTTTACCCTTACCAAAACAAAAAGATTTGAAACTTTAAATTTATTATTAAACAAAAGTAAGGCAAAAGGCGTTTGAGATCCCAGAAATTTTATGCACCTAACTTCAGCTTGTTGAGTTCAAAGAGAGTTGCGTGAAAAACTTTTGGAAAAATCTTTGAAAAATTGGTCTTAGCGGGAGATTTCGACAAATCTCAAGTTAAATTCTCGCTTGAAACTTCTACTGTAAGAGATTAGTCGGTCCATTTCAACCTTACGGTGCATTCTCGAACGGGTTTGCCATTTCGGAGTTGTGCAGCCATTTCGAAGTGTTTTTTTTTTTTTTTAATGTGGCTTTATTTGTTTTAATGTTGATTTTACAGGACTGTTTTGATTTGAATGTGCTGCTGTAATTATTTGTTTCAATGCAGATTTGTTATGTGGTTGATGATGATTATGTATACTTATTGCAATGTTAAATTCATGATGGAATTCTAACGAGCTGCTGTAATCTTAATTCTACTGTAATGCTTATGGCTTATTAGAAAATGATATCCATACTTCTTGTATTTATAGAAGTCTCGTTGTATGATACGGATAATAGTGCAGAATATAAAAACATTTTAATTAAATAAAACGAATATTGCATCAAGTAATATTTACTATCTATTTTTTAATAATCTATTTTTTGCCAATGAAAAGTACAATTTGATAAAATATGTAAACTGCCGAAAGCCCCAAGTTTCTGCTCAAAATGGTTGTTCAAAAGGCAAAGTCAAAATTACACTTACACCCCACTCTAAGATACTAAATTACATTCAACCCCCAAGGATATTTTAGGAATAAAAATTTGACTTTAGTCAAATAAGGGTATTTTCGGGTTTTCGTAACATATTTTGCTGATGTCATCACATTTTTAACGGAATCCTAACTTTTTAGGGGCTACGTGTAATTAAAACTTTCCAGAGGGGTGGTATCTGTAATTATATCTAAAAGTGGGGTACCAACTGTAATTACACTATCTAATTTAGGGGTCAAGTGTAATTAACCCTATTATTTATTTTTAAGTAAACCCCGAAGGGAAACTTACTAAATCAATTGAAATTAAAACATATAAAGAAACAATGAAAAAAGCAGGCTCAAGAGCCAAAAAAAAAAAAAGGCTCGAAACCACAATTCTACCAAATTTGTAGGCAATCATACCTACTCCACGTCTAATAGAACATAAATTAACATTTTCAAAACTAAATCTAATAACTGTAAAGACAATGAGAAAACAACCAACAAAATAGAGGACTTTTTTCACGATAGTTAGCGTTTCATCTTAAATGTCAGTAATCTTATAAGACAATTGTTGGTATCTCATGGTCAGATACCTATTTAAATATACACACATTTAGATGTTTGCTTGGTAATGTAATGCAGAAGGTGGGAAATCAGGATGAAAAGAGATTTTATCTTAAATATAAGACAATTGTTGATATTTGATAGTCTGATACCTACGATCCATATTTTTAATTGCTCAGATGGAGAGAATAAACGAACTTCCCCGCGTTACCTAAACATTAGTAGCATGTTAGTGTAGAGCTGACAATTGGTGCGAATTATCTCGAATTTAAATAAATGAAATTAAAAAAACAAAAAGAAGTTATACTTTAATCCACAACATGTTTAAAAGCATGTCATTAGGCTAGATACTTTAGACAATTAAAGGGTTTTTTTTTTTAATAGTACCCATGAATTGAAAAAATTTACTTTTGCTCCCCATTTCAAAAAAGTTTGCCTTTGTTCTCCGGATGAGAATCAAAAGTTTCATTTGCTCCCCATTTTTCGCAAATTTTGTATAAAAATTCAAGGATCACGTAACTAAATCCCCAAATCTAATATATTTTTCGCAATATGATGTAACGTTTGAATTTAATTAGTAATGCTGAAGGAGATTGTGTATTGCTATCAGGACTTCATTGGTGCTTTTTTCCATCAAAAATTGGCGGATAAACGAAAACCAAAAACAATATGCTGTATATTGTAGTTCTTTCTGTTTATATTGTTGACGTAATTATGGCTGTGGAGGCATGGAAATAATCTGGATGCAACAGAATCCAGGGGTTTTTTTATTTAGGCCACCTCTGTTGCTAATTAACCAGCAGATTTGCCTTTTCTAGTCAAACCCCTTACTTTTTCTGTCAAATTTTTTTTTTTTTTTCTTGAAACGAGTTCTTGTATTTGTGTTAATATCCTTCTGATTGACGCTTTCAATATTGTTCTATATTACAAAAATAGAATGACATTTGTTCTGCTTTTAAGATGAAGTGGTTTGTCATCACACTAACGCTTAGCTACTTTTCAATCATTTGTTCTGTCAAGGATGCTAGATGACAGAAATGAGATCATAGGGATCGTTTTGAAGGTATTTCCTTTTGACTATTAATCTTCTCAAAATTTTGATACCGAATGATCCCAATATTCTATCCCCGGATTACCTCTTTCTGTCTGCTTACATACACATAATGCTTTTTGACAAGTAGAATCATAAGTATCTGAAGTAGTACAAGTGGTGTGTGTTTAATAAAAAAAAAAGTTTGAATGTAACAAAAAAAAAAAAAGTGGTTGAATGTTTGGAGGAAAATGTAATGCTTAAAGCACATATTTTAGATTATTCATATTTTTTTTTATTTACGAAAATAACTTTAAAAGCTAGAAGATGAAGTTATGAGTTTCTCCTTAAAAGCTTTTAGCTTATAGCTTATTTATACTTTTGATGATGGGAAAAGAAATTGAAGGGAAAAATAATGCCGCAGTACTAACCTATTAGAATACACAGAGTGCAAAGTTAAATGTCCATAATTGCATTAGAAATTTGAATTAAGCATTTTTTTACTTGAGTAGTACTAAGAGGAGTGATTCTTAAGAATTTCATATTTGTACATCTTAGCTACTGGTTTATTCGAGGAGAAAATATGGTCTTGAATATCATTTTAAGAAAAAGATTTAACTAAAATGAGATTATTGGCATGCCCCAATATCCAATAATCCAAATAAATCTAGTTTTGAGGAGCAAAACGAACCCCAGAACATCACAGTTAAACCAAAGGATACCAAGCTAAAAATAAGTTCAAATTCACCAAATCCAATATCCAGATGTAAACATAAATAATCTAATTACTGTCATCAGAAATTCTCGAAAGCAAAATAAAATAAGTTCAACATAAGTTTTAAATAATTGCCGAGGAAGAATCCTCTAGTAGTAGTATGGTATGGTCCTCTGTTTCAATCCCATCACCCTCTAGCTACGAAAAAGAAAGGAAAAACAAGAAAATAATGAGTAAAATAACTGGATTTTAATTAAATTAAAAATCATTTCAGAAATAAAAACGACTACTTACCGGTTACAACCAGTGTTGTTGAGAATTTACCCCTTCTATTATCCATCTTCATCTTCATCTTCCCTGCAATAGATTTAAAATTAAGGTTTCTACTTTTAGCAATATTAAATATATTAGTTTTTTTTTTTTTAAGTGGAAGAAGCTCACACATTCTTAGGAAAATCAACACAATAAAAGAGAGAAAAAATAAATAAACACGAAAATTTACGTAGTTATCTAATTTGGTTACGTTGCGGGTAAGAAAAAGAAAATTCATTATTTTGAACGAGGTGGTGATGTAGAAAATATTATCTTTTTTTCTCTCTTAAAAAAGTTTGTTTCTAACTACACGGAAACCAGCTTGGTTAATTGGATTAGAAAACTAATTATACTAAAGCTATCCCCCTGAAAGATTGTTCATTTTGTGAGGAACCACACATATTTCTCTATCACTACAAATTCTTAAATTTCGTGAGAAAATTCACCGATTTCTGTACCACTAATTTCATCAATTTTACAATCCATCTATTGAAGTTGTCAGAATCACACATCACCCTTAAAAATTGGTTTTTAGAAAACCAAACTAATTGGCCATATAATATAAGTGAAGATGAGACATTTCAATTTCCAACAAATATTGAAATGGAAACTCAATAAACAGAAATCACTGAACCTGATAATTATGGCACATCGATATGAGGTATATGAGAAACCTTGTGCCACTCAGAATTATCATCATCTCTTCCCAGGTTCAATACTGGGCAGCCGAAAACCACTAATGTGGTAAGGTGTTTGAGAGCTTCTTTAGAGGGCAGACTCCTTAATTTTGGGCAAAAGTATAGACGTAATTCTTGGAGTGATGTCAATTTCCCCAGCCATTCTGGCACTGCTTCCATTTCTATATCTTCAAATTGTAATTCCCTTAGATTATTGAGATTTTGAACAAGATCTTGAAGACGTTGCCACATCTCCATCCCACACGTGATCGATAAACGACGCAAGCTATTAAAAGAGCCAACAACAATCTCTATGGGGAAATCATCATTAGCCAGATGTTTAAGATCAACCCGCAATAATGTGAGACGAGGCATTTTCTGAAGACAAGCAAATACCATGCCCATATTCAATAGACTTGATAATCCCGAGAAACACACAGATTCGAGCGACGATGAACACGACTCTAAAAGTCCAATTGGCAATTCAGTCAGACCACCGCAAAACTCGATTGTCAGTTCACGAAGAGAAGGGGAACCACAGCTTGGATTGTAGTGTATTGACTTGATATTCCGGCTGCCATTTACAGTCAATTTCTCAAGGCAGTGCGGAATCTCTGGTAACCCTTCCAGTGCAAAGCAGCCGACTATGCTAACGTCTCTAATTGAAACTCCAAAGCGTGGAGGCATACGCGTTAAGTTCTTACAAAAATATATTGTCAAACGCGTGAGATATTGATTGTTATCGAAGAACATGTCAGGGAGGCAGACCAGTCCTTCTAAATACTTAAACTTGAGCTTCGTAAGTGAGGTTACGTTGACCAAGATATTTTCCAGAAGCAGGCTGCTATGCATACTATCGATGTAAAATGTTTTGAGGTTTGGGAAACGAGTCGTAGCACTTGATGGAGATGCAACCACTTCAGGACCTAATTGAGTTTCAGCTCCCGTTTTTTCAATACCTTGAACGTCCAAATGCCTCAAGTTTATCAACTTCTTTAATGCTTCTGGTAACCTGTTGGAGGCAACGTTTGCTCTGAATGCCTGTAGGAGATAGTGATTGCCAATCAACTCTGGTGAACATCCAATTGATGTGCGAGGGATATCAAGATATCTTAAATGTATTAAATGCTCAATCTTTGGTAAGTTTTTAACATGTCCTCTTAAAACTAAACCACGAAGATATTTGAAGTCTGACAACATGTTATCATCAGAAATTTCACCGTGAAAGATTAATGAGCGTACGTTGCGAGCTTCCCCTTTTGGAATATCTGTAATGGATCTCAAGTACATGCACCGAACTGGACCGGATTTTTTCATAATTGACAATGCTAGATCACACACAAGGTCGTGCATGGTGTAATATCCTATACTGTCATCGTAAGAGTACCCCCCAACTTGTAGTAAGGAGTTGTGCAGAAGAATGTCAAAATATTTGCGGCCCAGAGTCTCCATATCATCACTGTCGAGTAATCCTTCTGCCATCCAAAAGTGAATTAGTATGTCCTTATAGATCCAGTAACCCTTTGGAAAAATTGCACAATACGCAAAGCATTTCTTAAGTGATTGGTTTGGCAAATTATAGAAGCTCAATTTCAAGATCTTCTCCATAGTAATTCCCTCATCCCCCAAATTTGAAAGCTCCTCCCGTTCAATTGAGCGCCACTCTGCTACCGGCTTCCCACGCAACACGCCACCCACTACTTTGGCGGCTAATGGCAGACCTTGACATTTATTTGCAATTTTTTTCCCGACACCCTCAAACTCTGGTGGAATATCACATCCTTGTCTAAAAGCTTTTTGTTTGATTATGGACCAACAATCGTCATCTAGTAATCCGCTCAATTTTTTAATATGAGTTGCTCCCCCAATTGAAGCAACCTTTTCCTTTCGAGTGGTAACAATAATACCATTCCCCTTTACAGAAGCAATGCTCGATAAGGTATCGACAAAATCATCCAGCTTCTTTCTCTCTTCCATCCAAACATCATCGAGGATGAGCAGATACTTTTTAGCTTCCAAAATTTCTCGAATCTTTCTCAAGAGAGCATCTTTACTAATGTTAGAATAATCATTTGAAGGTCCTTCGAGTGATTCAAGAATCTTCTTCAAAAGAGCCATTTCGTCAAAACTTTCTGAAACATACACCCAGATTCGTTTTTCAAAATGGGCCTCTATTTTCTTATCATGAAATACTGACTTTGCCAACGTTGTTTTCCCTAGTCCACCCATACCAACTATGGGAATGACAGAGAAAACCTCTTGCTCATCATCATGAGTAGTTAATATCTCCACGATACTCGACACATAATTTTCTCTCCCAACAACAAATGGATCCGGGTTTGAAGCAGTTTCCCTTTCAGTAAGAGTAAGATCTGAGCCAACAACAGGGTCGCAAGCTCTCAATTGTGCTTGAAGGCCTAAATTGGTTGCCTCTTTGTTAATTGAATTCAGCTTCTTATTGATACTCCTGATATCAAGACCCATTTTTCGAGATGAGAAGTAGGCTCGTACCTTTTTCTTCAGTTTGTTTCCGGGCTCCATTTTCCTGCGATGAACTTCGTAGTTGAGCTTATCGAGAACGTTGTCGGCATCGAAAGCCACAGCTTCCAGATTGATCAGCCAACGCTTTACAGCTTCACTGGTCACTTGTTTCTTCTCGGCATCATTCAGGAAAGCTTGAATCATTTTCAAAGAGTTCTCGAGCTCATTCAAGTCTTTCTTGAAATTCCGAATGAGGTTGATCTCTTCCTTGCAAAGTGAGATCAGACTTTTAAGTAGAAATTCAACGGCGGAACCAACACTAGATCCGACCACTTCCCCCATTGTTTCAGAGATATTGATTTGAGAGAGTGTGTGAGGCAGATTTTTTGATGGGGTATTGATCTGAGAGAGGGTATGAGAGAGAATCTTTTGCTTTGATGTGAAAGGGAGAAGGAAGAAAAGACTTGCAGTTGTGAATGGTGAGATGAGCTGAGTGAGTTTTTGAGACACGGAAAAAGAAGACTTGTTCAAGCTCCAGCGACTTTCTTATGGTCTTTAATTATTATTGAACATACATTGGTTTAACAATGATTAAAAAACCATTAAACACTTTCAGATCTCACAACTTGAGCAGACAGTTGAAATTACCAATACAAGGACAGATTGGCAACCTTGCCCCTTCAGAATAAAAGAAATACATGTACTTAGCTGTAAACAGATGCTAAACAACTCTAAACATATAGAGACACGGATTCAGAGTTTCATGTTATCAGGGGCGAATTCAGGATTTTTTGACAATTGGGGTTGAAAATTCTTGGATCTTACCATATTGAGAAAATTTTAATGGGGTTACATATGGGGAGGTGAATTCTTTTTTGGGTAAATGGCACATCACCCCCCTAAAGTTAGTTTAGCACAATACCCCCTAAAACTCAATTAAAAGCACTTTACCTAAATAATGAAAATTTTTTAAGCACTTTACCTCCTAAATTAATTTTCAGCAATATTTTAAATCAAAAAATAAAACAACTCAATTTAATCAATTACATCAAAGGGCATTCTTGTCTTTATCATTTTTTTTAAGGTTTAAGTCCGTTGAAATACTCACCCTCGATCAACGAAAATAATAAGAAATTCGTCTGTAATTTTTTCTCTGAAATTCAAGGCCTTCTCTGAAATTGGTCTTGAATTGGTAGGACACATAAACATTATTGAGATATCTCATAGGTCTTTTCCAATTTCTTTCTATGAAGGAAATTCACACTCCAGTTCTATGACTTACAATCCTTTGACATAGAATTTAACTCTCTCGTTGACATTTCAAGAGTTAAATTGATTTAGGGGTAAAGTGCTTCAAAAATTCTCATTATTAAGGTAAAGTGTTTTTAATTGAATTTTAGGGGTATTGCGCTAAACTAAAGTAATTTTAGGGGGTGACGTGCCATTTACTTTTTTTTTTTTTTTTTTTTTTTTTTTTTGATGAGATTAATCATTATGAATTATGATACCCAATTTGTGGGGAGAGAGAGAGAGAGAGCAATTTTATTCTTCACTAGCTCCTCCCCTGCCAGTTATGATTCTCCTCGGAATGTTTTGGAAATGGATCAAGAAAAATTGCTTAATTTAAGGCCCAATGCAACTAATACTTGACGTCAATTTTGTTTGACAATGAATAAAAGCACCTTAAACGACAAGGGAATGGAGTATAAAATGTGAAATAGACCCTTATAGGTTATGAGAAACTGCAGAATGGTATTCGAGATCACCCATTGTAAGTGCCGAAAAAGTTTCTTTCTAAGGAAACTTGAGCATATCCATCACCAAGTAAATTCAACTGCTCGTGCCTTCCTATCGAATTGGAGTAATTCCGTTGATTTGAATTTGATATCTTCTATCTTGTTAAACTTGAAAGGACAAGAATATGTTACCACTTTCTCACAGCATTTCGAAATTTGGGTGGCATAACAAAGAATGTGTTATTGCTTTTGTTTTGGATTGAGAGTCTGAGACACCAAAGGCTAAAAACTTGAAATAAGATTCCAGAATTTGTACATTGAGGGGGGAATAAAATAAAGGGGTTATTTGCATATTTCACCCTGTATTAGGCGAAATGGACAGAAAAAACCCTGTGTTCTGAAAATTAACATAAAAAACCCTATATTTCGAAAATATTGATATGAAAAACCCTAAAACCTTGTGGTGTTCCACATGCATTGAATGTGTGACTGGGGGAATGGGTTTTTCTGTTTATTGAACACCAATCGACTAATTTACCCGGGTAATTCTAGCCCGAGCCTGGTTCGACCAAACCGGTGTAACGAGGGGGTGAGTGTTTTACACTTACCGTGTGGTTGGTGGAAAGTTTAGGGAGAGTGACCAATCAAATGGCAAGTGTAATACACTTGCTTTTTTAATTGGTTGTGTCCGGCCAAGCCGGGTCTGGGCTAGAATTTTCCAATTTACCCTTTCATTTTCTAATATATATTTATATATATATATATTACCAATAATAGGCAATAAACCTGCCCCTGCTTCATTTACCAAAAAAACTGATAATAATAAATAAAAAAGACATTGAAAATGGCCATCAATAAGCAATAAAATAGCATCTCATAAACCAAATTGCCATCAATAAGCAACAAAATAGCATCTCATAAACCACAAAATATTGTTCTGCTTCAGTATATGACAAAAGCAAACACCACCACCATTTAATAATACCACCAACCATCGACCATACCACCCAGGCACCAACTAGCCAAAAGTAGATCTAGAGTATCATAAAATAACTACAAAATATCATTGTTTAATAAGTCATAGCATAACGGTTAAAATTTCAGATCAGGGGCTTCCAAGGAGCTGATGAAGATTGCCTCCTTTCTTTAGCTCTGTTTCGCATGTTCTCCAATACCTCACTTATTGTAACAGTTTTCTGCCTTTTTTTCTTCACAGATCCAGCTTCAATTGTAGATTTTCTTGTGCTTGTTGATGGAGTAGCAACTTGAGAAATAGATCTCCGGCGAACAGTATTTGGTGCAGCATCTTGGGCACGCACTGGAGCACGAACTCCTGTTGAAGCAGTTTCAGCAGCATGATGTGAAGCAGACAAACTTGTTGAGGCATAGTCATGCGGAACATCCCACAAGTACATGACCTTTGATCCAACCTCACCACATAATTGTCATCTCCACTAGCCACCTCAAACTCCATCCTCCCACACCATCTTGCCTTACAAAATCTAACATGCTCTAGTTGCTTGTTCAGTTTTTTCATTACATTTGGACAAATGTTTCCTTGAAACTTCTCCATTCCTTCTTTCTTCACTTGTATTCTAGGCATTAATCGCAATCTAATCCATTCAAACATGGAAACTACTGGAAGTTCTCTAGCTGGTAGTATCATGTTGTTGAATGATTCACAAATATTATTAACTAATACATCACTCTTGCAAGTTGTTCTGAAGAAATACATTTGTTCAAATGTTGGTGGCTCAACACCTTCAATCTTCTTAAGGTAAACTGTACTCCCCGGGTCGGTAGACTTGAGTGTGGCACAATGATCCCACAAAATAGCAAATTCTTTTTCATCTTCGCCCCTTATATTCTTCTGTGCAATCTTCTTAGCTCTTACCGCCAATGGATATGTAATATCAATGCCAAGTTTTCTAGAAACAATGTTCTGCAATTGAGGAGGTCTCACATCCGGATGTTCTCGAATTGTTTGCTCTAGCTTCTTTGCAATATAAGATGCACTAGCTCTAGGACAATCGTGCTCTCCCTTAAGAGTCTTCACTTGAAATAATGAAGAGTTTTGCTTAACAGATGCATGTATCCTCCAGCCACAACCCTCATAAGCACACACTGCAGTGACTCTCTTGGCTTCACACTTGATAAAATCTATGACGAAGCCCCTAAGAACACTCCAATCGGTCAATGTGTCTTTATACAACTTCACATCATCAAACTCTATCCCCTCATGTAACTTTAGATGTTTCACACTATCACCTTTCTTAAAAATGCCAAATTTGGGTCCCTCTTGTTCGTTACTTAACAGTTCGTCAAAATTTTCGTCCCCATCAGCATCACTATACCAATCTTCTGCTACAACCTCACGAGTATTCGATTTACCTTGTTTGTCTAAGTTAATTTTCTTTCTCCTTGCATTCCTCTTCCTTTGCGTAAGCCTTTCTTTCCTTGCGTGCTTGCTTTGATCTCGTACCTCAAATATATCATCTTCCGATGAGGCTTCAACATCTTCATAAGCATCTGAAGGGGCTTCGCTTTCGGTTTCGTAATCAGGTTCGTCTGGACTATCTTCAAGATCAGAATATCCTCCGTCTGGACTATCTTCAAGATCAGACAAGTGATCGTAGTGTGCAAGATCAGATACGTGTTGATTTGGCAGAGCTTCGTCCTGTCTCGCCACTGCTACTTCCTCACTCTCTTCAGTTTCAGGAACCGGAACAAATTTAGTCATCTGTAGCAACAAAAAAAATAGCAGCATTTTAACAACCACCTTAAATCGAGCCAGAGAAACTAAACAACGACATTTTCAATCAAAAACGCAAAAGCAGAATCAAACTCTATCCCTAAAAATATACAATACGTCAACCAAAGTAGAAAGGCGAGCTAGAGCTGATGGTTTACCTTTTCACACCAAAGAAGGACGCGACAGCCAGAGAAGCACTTTTGTATTCAGTAATTTCGAACCATATCTAAGATTTGGACAGTAGGTTTGAGTTCTTGGAGAAAGTTGGAGAGAATCACTTGCGTATTCAAGAATTTCGACCCATATCTGAGATTTCGGCAGTAGGTTCGAGAGTTTTGGAGAAAGCTGTTGATGACAAAAAAAAATGGCGTCTCTAGGATTTTTGCAAAGATCAAATGAAGAAAATGAGTTGAAAATACTCTGAATTTACATTTAAGGGTAAAATAGAGATATCACATTTAAATTATAATTATTTTATCTAAAGGGGCGGTGTGAAAAAATATATAAAATATAGGGTTTTTTATGTTAATTTTCGAAACACATGGTTTTTTATGTCTATTTTGTCTAACGCAGGGTGTAAATAACTCTAAAATAAAGTATTTCTTTCTGTTACTACACTATGTTGCAATCTTACCACTTCCTCATACATCAGTCTGAACTCTGAAATTTAAGACATAACAACCGCAATACACATTTTCTTCTAATTTTCCCACGACAGACCTCCATTCCCATGCATACCCACAAGCAGAATCGACATCGTGGGAAGAGACAAAGGGAACAAATGGATCATAGTACCATCAAAAGTGCATAAACGAGGACAATATTTCTGCAGAATACCCTCCCAAAACAAAAGGAGGAAACTGAAACTGGATTAAGCATACCCGTTAAGGGAATTCATCATAATGATCAGCGGGCGTCATCTCCACTCTGTCCTAATCTCATTCCCACACCCTAATCAGGTACGTAAGTGGAGGAATATTTTGAAACTTCTCCAGATTAAAATTTAACAAGTTGTTGTAGGATTGAAAAATGTATTTATCAGCTTAAATAGTTAAAAGAGTATTGATTACAGTGACATCCCCTGTAACTATGTATAATTACACTAACTTCCTCTTATAGCTCAGGAAAGCAAATATCACCATGGGAATTCAACTAGAACTGGAAAAAAATTATCACTGAAAATGGGATGATAAACTCATCCTAACTTGTAATAGCTTGAAAAGTTACTAATATTTGAAATATAACATCTACTGTAATAAATAATAATCAACAGAAGAAGGGATATTCGTGTAATTTTTTATAGTTGTACAGGATGAATAGTATTGCTGGGACGGAGATGCTGATCGAAGAAACAAATCGGTAACATTTTCTGATACACAAAATGCTACGTCAACCAAAGTGATTATAAATAATGTTGGATACATATCTTGCAGAAGGTGTCGGTTATTTAGGCTAATTTAATGATTGGTAATATTCTTTTTATTTATTATTTTATAATAAAAATATGATATTGTTGAATCAATCTTTTAATCATATTGATAATTAGATGTCGATTATTTTCTAGTTAGTTAAATATTTTATTATATTTATAAATTTAATATTAGAGATGTTATTTGAAAATTAATAAAAAATTGAAAGTATTTAAAATTATATCTCTTTTTTTTTTTATATAATTTAGTTTATTTGATTATTTCTAATTCATATTTATAATATCATATAATATATATAATTATTATTTAATTATGACATCATATTGGTTTGACCATCTATCGAATTAATAAAACCAATAACTTGTAAGACTTCTCGGTTCGACCTCCTATTCGGGTTTAAAACATAGGTAAAATATATTGTTATCCAAGCCCAACAAGGAATTATATGAAACCACTAAAAGGGAGGCAAAGCCGCCGCACAATATTCATTTTCTTGTTTAAACACTTTGTCTCAATGTATTTTGTAGGGCTGTCAACGGATCGAATTCGAACCGAATCAGGAGATTCTCGATCCGAATTCGAATCCTATAGAATTCATTGGTTTTGAATTCATATATAATCGGGTCAGAATATATCCGATAAAATATCCGACCCAATTAGCAATAAAATCCATTTTAAAATAAAAAAATTTATATAAAAAAAAAAGCAAATGTAATTACATAATATTTAATAAATAATTGTTATTTTTAATTGATTATTTGATAGTTTTGTTTATATTTATTTAGAATTGATTAATTTAAACTTATTAATAAAAGATAATATATACTTTTAGAATAAAAATTTTAAATTTTATTATTGTTTAAAGTGATAAATATGTAAATATTTTAATTTTAATTATTTTACTTGATATTATATACTAGTAAATAATTTATTTAATTAAATATTATATATAACAGCGGATGAGATTCCTTAAATCTATATTCGTTCCATTTATTTTAGATAACGAATATTTATAATCGGATATGATCTATCGAATATTGTTATCGAACGCATATACCAAAAGGCGGATCGGATTCAGACCGCATTCGTGAATCGACAGTCCTTGTATTATGTGCAACAATTCATCTTATATTTTGGCAAGTCTCTCTCTAAAATTGGAAGAGAAAAATCTCTCTGTCTCTGCGTGTGTGTGTGTGTGAAGTGCCACTGGAACTGGAAGAGAAAAATGAAGGGCTGCTGTGTGAGTCTGTGAGAGAGCAGGGCAGGAAAAACAGAAAAGGTGGAAGGGAATGAAATTTGAGAAAAAAGAGGCCAAATCCAAAAACCGAACCTAAAAGCCAGGTATTTGTTGAAGGGAAGTGAGAGACATCTGCATACTTCTGTGCTAGAAAGGACGGCCGCCATGGATCCACATGGTCAGACAACATCACTGCAACGACTGCAAAACGTCGAGAAGGTAATCTCATTATTAAGATGAAGTCTGTTAATTCGGTGTAGTTAATCCAATAATTACTGCAGAGAATTGTGAGGGTTTTGGAGCTGGCCGGTGGAGTAATGGATGAACTGGCAAACCCTAGTGGCACTAGAAAAGAGCTAATTAATAGCCACTGCACCGAGTTCATGCAATCAGTCAAGGTTTGTCTTGTTTTCAATTCAACCCCTTGCCGTAAACTGTATGCTTGATGAGTTTTGTTTGAATAAGGAAGTTAAAATACAGTTTGTGAAGAGAATGAGTTCGTTTCTTACTGGGCTTAAGTTTGAAAATGCTTGTAATAGTCACCTAGGGGTTTTGAATCTAGGAAATGTGAGTGGGCATCTATTAACTCCCTTTATTTTGCGATTGTCTAAATAGGACATTCAGGTGACGCTCCGAGAGGAAATCAAAAGCGCCTGTGAATATCGTCCATTTGAGAAGTGCGATTATGTTCCAAGAGTAACAAATGAGATATGCTGCAACAAACTAGAATATGTCATTGCTCAACTGGATGAGATGAAGGAAACAATTGAGGAATATGGTGATGCAGCTTGAGGTTATGAAATGTGGAATTGTAAGTAAGCTTGCTCAAGTTTACTAGATATTTAGGGAAGTTAGGATGGTTATTGCTTTGTCTAGAGTCCAAAGCATTGATTTTGAGAATAGTTGTGTCTCTGAGGAAAAGACAAGTTTAAGCATGCTAATGTGTTCAGTAACTGTAAGACTCATTTCCATTTCATTACTGAAATACAACCATTTTTCGCCAGAGTACAACTGTATGAATTTTATTTCGTTTACTGCCCAATCTCTCTTGCAAAGTTTGAATTTGTTTCGTTATGGTGTCTGTCTCGGTTCTTATTATGATGGTAAGATGCCACATTGAATTCTCAAAGTTGTAATTGTTCTTAGAGCTGCTCTCCTAATATTAGTTGGATTGTATAGGTGGCAGATGATACTGCATGGTTGCCAGGTTCAAAATATTTACTTGTTAAGTGTGACTTTTTTGCCTGATTACAAAGAAAATCTTGATCCATGAAACTGCACCTTTTGTTTGGTGTTGAATGGCTACTCTGCTTTTCTTTCCATATGATGCCTTCTTTTGATAGCTGCTTAGGTCATCTTCCCATTTGATGCCAGTCTGCACAACTGTTCGTACGTTTGGTCGTTTATAATATGGGCTGTCAGAATGGATGATTGTGTTCTATGAGCTTAGTTTAGTTTGGGGAATGGGAGGCATGGGTCATAAAAAAGAATGATAAATAGCCCTGAATGTGAATCAGGTTTCTAAAATTTGTGATGTTGGAAAAATGAATTTATATGAAAACATGAGGCAGTCCACTACCTGTCATAAGTTTTGCTTATACAGAATCTGCCAGATGATAGCCTCCTAAGTTTTCTTCCCAGGAATTGTTTGTGCCATAGCTAGTAAGTTCTCTGGAAATAGTTCTGTCTCTGTGAAGCAGTAGGTAGGAGATACATTGTGTGTTAAATCAGACTTTGACATTCAACTATTTTCTGGAGTGCTAGTCAAACTTAAACTGACCTTGCTGTTAAAGAAGTCTTTAGGCGTACCTTGCTTTTGTTAATCTAAATTTATTTTAATAGATCACTAATACTCAACATCGCTGCAATCAACTTAAGCTCACTCATCGACTATAAATGACCAATGCTTTCTAGAGGTTCGAAAGACCTCATTTTCTACATTTGTTGCATTCTCTTATTTATTTGTCTTAGAAAGAAAGATTGTCTTCTTTCATTTTGGTTTAGGGAGGGTGCGTAAATTTCTTGTGCTCATCTTTTGTAAATCTCATCTCATTTTCTCTTCCAATTACTGGTCTTGTAATGGTGTAGATATGTCACTAAAAAAAGAAAAAAGAACATTAGAAGGATTACAACATTAATCATACACGATGGCTACAAAATTCAGTTATGATGTGGATCTACTGGATACAACTGTTATTTGCTGCAAAAAGAAGGAACATCCAGTTGGCCCCAAATGCTGTGCAGTTCTTCTTGTTCTTAATCTCTTATGACGCCAGATCTTTTGAGGAATCTGTTTTGCTTTAGCAGATGTTTCCTTACATGCTTATGACTGCTAATGAGTTGGCCGCTTTCATTTGATCCGACAGCCAAAATCTAAACTTTTGATTATGAAACCTAGGTCTAAGCCAAAAGAAGCATGTCACACATCTAATGTCGGAAGAATATAAATATCTCGAAATTATGTTGTATATTTTTCACAATATGTAGTATTAGCTTTACAAAATGGGGAGTAAACGAAAATTATGAGTCTCATCTGGGGAGTGAAGAGAAATAATTTTAAAAATGGGGAGCAAACAAAAAAAATTTCAACTCATGAGGAGTTTTCGAAAAAGACCCCTTGCTAAAAAATTATAAATATTAACTACTAAACTTAGCTAAGCATCGGATTTTTTTTATTTTTTTTTTCAATTTATGTTTTTATAAAGGCTAATCATTTAAATGCGTTTTCATTAAACAAATAATAATAAATATAGTAGTAATACTTTGTTTAATGATTAGTATAGAGACACCGTTACTGATGTTCAAATATTACTGAAATATTTTAACATGAAGCATATTAAGTGAATGAGTTTGTTCCATTTTGTTTCAAATTAGTTTGAAAATACTGCGATGTACAAAACTTACAGTGGCCGTGAGATGACTATTATGCTGATTGCTGCACACCAAAATTTTAATAGAAAAAAAGTGTCCCAACACAAATTACATATTAGCAAATCATAAGGTATTAAAATATAATTTCAGAAATCGAGAGGGGTGCAAATATGAACACAATTATAGGGGTATAAATTGTAAGATCTGAATAAGCAGGGAATTTGAACAAGAATTTAGACAATTAATGACAAATGATTAGATATATTATGAAACAGTGTGAGCTTCTATAACGTACATTTCAACAATGACAAAAAAAAAAAAAACAAATTAAAAAAAAAAAAGAAAGAAAAGAAAAGAAAATCCTCACTATACAATACAACTAGTATTATTGTTTTGTTGGCCTATATATATATATGGTAAATATCGAAAGAAAAAAGAATAAGAAAAACTCTACATTATCGGTCATCCAAAAAACCACATAATAATAATAATAATACCACCTCGACATATATATTTATATTCTCTCCCCTAAAATTTAAAAAAACAAAGAGAGTAAGAAATTAGGAGGGGTGTTGGAGTAATATTGGTTTACTTTCTTGCAGCAGTTTTACGTTTAGTTTCATTAGTGTGCCTTCCACTCCGAGGTGGAGGATGATGCCCTAATCCACCTTCATTAACAGCTTTCCGGCGATGGAGCTAATTTTGGTATCATCGGCCTGATCAACATACCAAACATCATGTTGTTGGCAAGTTCAAACTAGTATCAATTGTGTTTTCTGGTTCATGTTCGACGTAATTACACAAACTTCTCCGATGTTTGAGAAATTATAAGAACTTTTCCTAGCATATAACCAGAGGTTTGGCTGACCGCGTGCTATTTTTGAATTTTTCTCAAACATGAGGAGAAGTTCGTGTAATTAAGTCTAGTACATGAGTATGTCGGTAAATGTGTTACGGAGCTAAGTTGTTTGGTGCATGCATGAAATCCGAAACTCGATGCATGCAAAAGCTTACCTCAATTCCCGGCTTTTAGATTGTTGTTTAAAGTTAGGCTTCGGAACTTTCTGACCAACACCATTGCCGTAGCTCTGGCTCGGAAGAATCGCTAGTTCCAGCATCCAGCTCGTCCATATCATCAGTACCACTAACATCGAACTGATTGTTTCCGGGAAACAGTCCAAATGACTTATCAGAATAATCTGACAGGTATTTCTGATAAATAACATCAGAGGCATTGCCATTGTTAGGATCCCAACTAGGTAAAAGGACTTTCGGCCCCATAATGGAATCTTGCTTGTTGACCATTAGCTTGTCAACCCATTCACCGGAGCTGAATAATTCTCTCTCATCTTCCAAGTTGTTTTGACTAGGGCTCGTGATAGGGGGCCATGGTGGGGAATTGCCAAGCAGCTCATCTAAATCCATGCTATGTCGTTTTTGTCTTGATAAGGATTTACGCCGAACCTGTAATACAACGGAAATCATTATGATATCATATCTAATTACATGTACTTTCCCTGAGGTTTGAAATATTACACTCTCTGCGCCATCAAAGAATTTATATTACATGTAGATTGAAGAATTTTGACGATATCATCTCTAATTCTTTATGAATATTCCCAATTTTACCATTGACACTTATTGGTCAGTATTTACCTTTGCCCAGAGTAAGTTTTTGGTATTTCTCAAACCTCAGGAATGATTTATGTAATTAGGCCAAACATTAGGATATTCCAGTGTAATATCCCAAAAACTTTCAGGTCCAAGTATGTCCCTTGAGTGCTTTTGTGTGTGCAAAACTGGACGAATGGGACGGTTAGAATGTAATATTGAATTACCTCCATGTTTCCGACATCGTCCATTGGTTTCCTGAGGCCATTTGGCGATTGCAAGCTCATATCTCTAACATTTGAATTAGGTTGAAAAGGTGATGGCTGCATGCCGCATGGACTCCCAGATATCTTCTGCTGTAGAGAAGCTGGCTCTCCCATCTTTCCTAGCTAAGGCAGCCTTAAGGCTGGCAATCTGTGTTCGAAGTAAGAGTTTATTATAAAGAACATTTATCTTACTAGCTATTTCAATGAATGAGAAGTGAATAACCTGTTCTTTGAGTTCTTTAACATCTGAAGAATCTTTGTTTACTCGAGCTGCACCAAGTTCAACTGTTGCAACACGCTCAGCAAATTTAAGTGTACATATTCTCTCTCCAATGGCATCAGGCTCGGGGGTTATGTGAATAAACATTAATGTCTTAGCTTGCCCTCCTAAAAAAGTTATATCAAAACTATATGAAGAAAATAGAGACTAAATAAACAAAGTGTGGGGTTCATTATATTACCTACCGAGTGAGTCTTGGAACAATTGAGTGAGTTTGTTATTTCTGTAGGGAACGTGCATGTTCTTTCGGGAAAGAGATGCGATGACATCCCCTAATGCAGAAAGAGATTTGTTAATATGCTGAGCTTCTTTGGGTCTATCACCAGTTACTTCAGATTTGTCAACTCTCTCACTTCCCGCAAGATCAACTAAATGCATGCAACCTCGGAAAATAGTTCCAGAAGTCAAACCTCTTCCTTGGACATGAACTGTTAAAAAAACTGCTATCAAGATAATTTTAGTTAAAAGGCCATATTAGGTTTACAAGTACAGAGAAGATTTTAATTACAAATGCTCACCTGTGTGAGCGACTACTGCGGTCGTTGAGTGCTGTTGCACCAAGAGCACGATTTTTTTGTCCAAGGTTCATTAAATCAATAATATCAGATGTTGAAGAGACATGAACCAAACTTGCATCTGGTACACTCTGTCTGAGAACTATTTCGGATTTCTAATGTAATTCTCAGTAAAGGAAGAACATAAAATTGTATAGATCATGATAAATTGAAATCTCAGTATAATGATGCTTCTGATCCAACGTAATGATTGGCAATTTTTTAAAGGATATCTTTTATTTAATCGATCAGTATTGAGGAGATCTCGAACTTGCTCATTATAAATCTCTATCATCTGGACAGCCACGTCATAGGAGAAAGTATCCTTTCGTTGCTCAGCAAGATGGAATAAATCACGTAGTGCTCTGTAATTCACTCCTAAGCTATGCTCTGTTAGATCCTTCGGTCCAGTCTGGAAAAAATATAACAGTCTCGACATTCATATTGAGTTTTAAACACAGATAGGCTAAAGTTTCAGGAAAAACAGATGTTTTGTTGTAATTTTACCATAGTGAATGTCTTTCCTGATCCTGTTTGGCCATAAGCGAAAATGCATACATTGTGACCATCAAGGACTAATCTTATAATGGTTGGGTGTCGGAAAAGACCTCCTCTGCAAAGAACCAAAAAATTAATCAAAAAATCAAAACTGGTTTTCATTCAATTCTCAAATAGTGAGAGGCCAAATGGAAAAGCCTGATGGCTTAATGGGCTCACCTTGAGTTGCAGAAGGGCCAAAGGCTTTTGTTGAAGTTGAAGGATTTTCGCCCTTTTCCATTCTTTGTTAGAGTATTTATGCTTATGGTTCCTTCCTCGATATGATCTACAGTACTCATATAATCATATTGTCCATGCAGGAATGGCCTGACACGACAGTAAACTCTAATGCTTCCTGACTGAATTAAAACATAATGGATTAATGCACTCAATACAGTAGGAATAATACAAGGGAAAAAAATGAAACATTGAATAATCTTACCCTTTAGATCTTGGACTTGATTCTTCAAGAACTTTATGATAACCAGAAGCAGCATGAGCTAATCCATGAATATGGAGGCCTACAAAGAGTGATCTCAGTTAAAAATGGAAGAAAAACAAGGAATTTTTCATGGAATGAAAGAAATTTCTCAAATTCCTACCAAGGTTGTGAATTTCTTCATGGAATTTCATTTGCATGAACTGCATACCGGCTTTCGTAGTAGAAAGATTTTGTTTCAACTCCTAAACCAGATGAATGAAGCATTATTTTGCCAGCTTTAATACCATCAAACGATAACGAATTTGCTAAAGATAAAGCATCCAGTTTCATTTGATTCTTACCTGCATATCTTTTTGCTGCTGATCAATGATCAAATGCTGCTTCATTAATCTGTGTTTTGATTCTTCATCAATCTTTTATTTCTGCGATATGTCCTCTCTCTTCGGTATAGCAGCAACATCCATTTGGTCAATCATATTTAGGAAAGGTTAACAAATAAATATCACCAAAGTAAACAGAGTGCTAAGAGAAATTATGTAGTAATAGATATCTTTGAACATTCTACCTTTGCACTGGATGAAGGAGGCATTATAGTAGATTTGTTGCCATGAGAAACAATGGAGTCTTTAAACGAGGTTTTCTTCTGGTAGATAAACAAGGATACAAGAGAAAGACTGAGTTAGCATTTAGAGCAATTTCCAAATTGTTCCTTCCAAAATTCTTGTCATATAATTAGAAAAATGTCAGTCCTTATATGAAAGGTACTTTCAAGAAGTGAACCATAGTATTATTACAATCACGAAAAAATGCTGTGAAGAAAAGAAATATTACCAAATCGATTTGGCTTGCAATGCGATTTTCGAACTCCTCCACAACCTTACTTAAGACAGACTCAACAAGCTGCAAAACACAGAATATGACAGCCCATTTTACCAAAGAAGGTTGAAATTATGCAATAACAAGTCCATTTGAAATGTGCAGATCATGCTTACATTTGCAACTTCTTCAGGCTTCTTATCCAGTAGAATTGCTCGAACAAGCATACTCAAGGAAGAACTAGACTGCAAAACGAAATAAAAATAAAAATAAAATAAAATGTCACAGATTATAAAGTACAGCTGAACGCATAATCCAATGGACAACATACCCACCATTCTGTTAGAATCAGTCTCTGGACAGACACCATTCATGGACGTACTCCTAGATACGGAACTCGAGATGGGCTCTGAGGTTTTACGAACAAATTGTTTCCCAGAAGTAGCTGCTTTAACATTCCCTTTCCTCCCGTCTGCTTCCATTCATTGTAGGACTTCATCGCCAACACACAATTCACAACCCTCGAAGATTTTCCTCCCTGAAAAACAATCGATGCTTTCAATCTGTCATTTGAGAAAATTATCTGAATTAATCAATCTATTACTACTTTTTCTTTTTTGGTACAATGAGAATCTATTCCAACCTGTTCCAGATCAAAGGCTTCAAAACTAGGCATTCCCATCTCTTCCACGGCTACAAGAAAATTCCTCACATTCTCTAAGTACTGAAATGCTGATAATGCAGCACCATCTGGAGCATTCGTAGAGTCAATTGGACTTTCAACAACCTGAAATAGAGGGATCAAAAGTAAATCCTGAAATAACATTTACTGACGATCCATAAGTCATGATTATAACAACAAAATATAAAAAATTAGAAAAACTCAACAAAGTACAGAAATGAGTTTTCACCAAATTTGTACCAAATACCCAATATATGTGTAGTTATACTGTACTCGAAACTTGAAGCAACAGCTTGCGAATCAAACCATTAGTTTATTAATTTATACTATCTAAACACAAAATAAAGTTTATATTTTAATTATACTCGCTAGTTATGATAACAATATCTGGCAAAGTATTAATTTAACTAGTATTATTTATTGATCTCCTAATCATTAAAGTGTTTATGGTATTTTATGCTGCAGTAATTTTCAGTAATTAATATGGTGTGATTAATAAACTTATATAATCAGTTAAAATTGTGTTATTTATGTCGAAATTATATTTTACCACAGTGTTGGGGTGGGGGAGGAGTGGGATACTCGCTAGGGTCATCAAGACAAAGCTTCTAAGGTGCTCATAAGAAGGTTTGGAGTTAAAAAGCTGTTGATAGGGTGTTTCCCAGTTCAGAATCCTATTAGGAACTCTATTTAAGAGGTATGTAGTAGTCAATATGGCATCTCCCCAGAATTGTATAGGCAGTCCGGATTGAAACATGAGGGATCTAGCTATTTGAAGCAAGTGTTAATGTTTTATTTCAACCACACCATTTTGCTGTGGTGTGTGGGATGATGCCCTTTTCAGAAAACAAAGAGCTGCACTGTTGATTTACAAATTCGGTGCCATTATCAGTTCTAATGACGGCCTGGATTTGTGAACTAACTCAAAAGGTTTTCTTGTATGTATGTTACTACTAGAAAAAGGCAACCTATGTTGCTTTGCTCTTTGGCAGGCAGCACAAGCAATCTCAGTTTTAGCGCTAAGCTTAAAAGGTAAAGTAAGATGCTGCATCGTTTGAGTAGACATGTGCCCTAAGAGAGTTCATAAGAGTCTTTCCTAAGAGTATTACAAGCAGTCAGCCTACTACAAGCATCTAATTGTTTCTCAGAGTTATGACTAAAGTAATCCAGCCAAGAGTTACATAAGGAATCAATATCCAGTGTACTTAATTTGCAAGAAAGTGTTTATTACAGTAAATGTATCTAAGATCATATAGAGTGCTTCAAAGGCCTTTCCCAAGGAGATCATTGGTCCTGCAAGACACAGAAATTTTTGGAAAAAATAAAGATGTCAGTAATCTTACTAAGAGACAGATATGAGGTTAAACCTGAAGGAAAACACACCAATCATTTTCATGTAACTGCAGGGGCGGCTAAGCTTGAGGATTGCCAAAATATTCCACAACTCGCCCATTTTCTACGCGCTCGCTCGCCCAGTTGAGCCGTATGTGGCAAATGGCATACCTAAGATGCAATCCTGGATTTTGGGGAGTAATACACCTATATTCAGTCATCTCCCAGTCAGTCTTGTGAACTTCACCGTCCACATAGTAATAATATTGTCTTTTTTCTCCAATGATGTGGTTCGCTCCACCAACAACGACTTCTCCAGCACTAATGGATCACATCTGGTTGTACCTCCAACGGCCGTTGGGCGTTCGCCTGCGGAGCCGTGTTGGAATCCTGTAAAAAAAGTAGCCCCCGGTGGCTAGGGGACCAAAGGCCTCTACAAACACACCAGTAGGAAGACTTTTTAAAAGTAGCATACTTTTCAAACAAAGTTTTAAAAGTAGAGCAAGACGCTATTTGGGAAAGCGTTTTCCAAAAACCATGACACAGTTGATATTTTCTTACAAATCAATACAAAGAACTTTTGAAATATTATATTTTCAACCACAATACTTTTAATGAAAAAATATACTGAATATTTAACAGATCTATATGAAGAATATAACAATCATAAAAACTTATATTTAGTAGCTAGAAATAATGGACACTGGTATATCACGAGATATCATGAATATTGGGCAGAATATTATCAAAAACAAATACAAAAGACTATTTTAATACTAAAACGATTTACAAGATAAAATGGATCAATTTAATAAACAGATAAAACGAAGAGAATTAAGATTGATTCGGAGTATAATAAAACAAGAAACTTTAGTTTTAAACTCAATAACTAATTCAGCAAACTATAAAATTCAAGAAGAAATTCTTAATAGTAGGAAACGAAGAGAAAAACAACTCTTGAAAAATGAAATATACACTCCAGTTAATTTAATAAGATTAGAAAAATACATGACATGGTTAAGACAACATAACGAACAGACAGAAGAATTTAGCGAACAAACTAAAAATACACTAAACTGGTGCAAGAGACTAAGAACTAAAATAAATATACTTTCATCAGCATGAGTTTTACACAAGAATTACAAAAATTTGTAGAAACATTAAACGAACAAGTACAATCTTTAAATAATACAGTACAAACATTAACTGAACAATTAATAAATACTAATGAAAAAATGTCACGATTAGAAGATACTATAAACAATATCAATAAAACTCAAGAAATTGAAACATACTATAACATCGATCAAAACATTTTCTCTTGTCATCAGGAGAGGGGAGAATATCCACATTTATTTCACACTACTACAAATCCACAATTAAACACTATTATAGATATGTTACAACAAATTCTTCTAGATAAAAAACAAGATGTTGTAAATGAAATTGATAATACACAAGAAATTTTAGATAAACTTCTACGAGAACTTAGAGGAAAACAAGAGGAAAAACAAGTGGAAAACCAAATTGGTACATCTGAAGAAAAACAAATAATACTTCCTATGTCAAACTGTCAGGAATTATTAAAACAACTCAAAGAAGTAATTATACGAAAAGAATATTCTAGACATATAACTATTGCTGATCTTGAAACATATTTTGGAAACAAAAATCTCAAACCTTTTCAAATAGAAGCTCCACGATTATAATGGAAACTTTTAATTTAGAAGAAAAAATTGAAGAATTAAACAATTTATTAGAATCATTAAAAATTGTTGATGAAGAAAATAAACAAACACATACATTAGAAGCTATAAAACCGGAAGTAGAAAATGAAGAAGTAATATATGGATATGAGTCATCAGAAGACGATGTGTTAGGAATGGAACACAATTTAAAACAAGAAAAAGATAAGAAAGATATTCCAGAAACTAGTAACACAAAAAGGGAAGAAGAAATTAAATGGGAAACTTATCAAGAAGATAAATATACCAATCCTCTAAAAAATTCAAGTACAAAGGGAATATTAGGAGTCGATGGAATATTAAATTTAGACTGTGTAACAAACAAATCAACACTTATCACTGAATGGGCACATAAACTAGGATTAATTCTAGAAACTGAAGATAGATTAAGACAAGGAAATTTTAAAACAATATTTAATTTCATACAATACAAAACAGTAGGAAATATAACACATTACTTAGCCACATTATCAGAAGAACAGAAAACACTCTTGATAGGGGGAGATGCTATAGAAACTTTTTGGAACATAGTTGCAAAAATATACTCAGAGTTTGTCGGAATACCTATACAAGATTCAGAACTCTTTGTTAATAAAAGAGAACAAGATAGAGCAGCATATCATCTTGCCAATACACAAATATTAGACATGTGCGCTATAGAACATTTTAACTGTGAATACAATATGTATTACTATAATTTATCCAAAGAAAACAGAGAAAAATATCTATCATTATACTTCAATAAATTACCCTACCCAGTTGGACAAATAGTATATGCAGAATTTAAGAAACAAATAAATGAAGGATTCATTACAGAAACACTAGGAGGAGCGCAAACTGTAGTAGAACAATTTATAGGAGACAAATGCTATGAAAGAGAATTACACAATGCTGTTAAAAACAAGATTACAATATGTTGTGAGGGAAATCCTTTAGTACCTCAACAATACGGAGAAAGTCTATACATAATTCGACCAAACAAAAAAAGAAAATATAGGAGAAAGGATAAAAGATATAGATGGAGAAAGAAACCTAAAAAATGGATTGATAACAACAAACATAAATTTCAAAAAAGAAGAAGACGTTTCTTTAAAAAGAAAGAATACAAACCTAAACAGAAATACTGTCCAGAAGGAAAGAAAAAATGTCAATGTTGGCTTTGCCATGAAGAAGGACACTATGCTAGGGAATGCCCCAAACAACGAAAACAGCCTGAGAAAAAACTATATATACTTTAAGTAGCTCAAACATACGATCTAGAACCAATAGAAGAAGACTATTCTGATCTAGAAAATATATACGAAATAGAAACAGTTACAGAATCAGAAAATGATTATAGTTCAGACGAAGATTTTTAAATGAAAAACTCTAACGCTACATTTATAGAAGTAAGAATAAAACAAAAACAATCAAAGCATTTATAGACACAGGAGCAAGTTTATGCTTTGCTTCACCAGCCCTTACAATATTCAAATGGGAAAAATTTAAACAACCATTAAAAGTAATGATAGCAGATGCAAGTCATTATTATATATGGTACGCGACATACTTAGAAAAAGTTTGGATACAGGGATATTGTTTTATTATACCATCTATATATAAACACGAAACAGGATTACCATTTATCCTAGGAAATAACTTTTTGAAACTATACAGACCTTTTTGTCAAGATTTAAAATACATCACTTTAAAATCACCTGTTAATGAAAAACTATCGCAAAAGAGTGAAACTGTTGAAATACCAATAGTAAAAATTGAAGACAGAAGTAATCTTATAGACAAAATAAATTATTTAATTAATCATGAATTAATATTTTTTATAAAAACAAATCTTGAAAAAGAAATAGAAGAAATTTTAGACTCTGTCACTAGTGAAGATCCCCTAGACAAAGATAAGAATAACAATTATATGATAGTTGAAATAAACTTAAAAATCCTTTAGACGAAGTAAATGTCAAAAATAATATACCTTACTCTAAAAGAGATATTGATGAATTTAAAGAAGAATGTAAACAACTTTTGGAAAAGGGATTAATTTCTGAAAGTAAAAGTCCACACGCAGCACCTGCATTTTATGTAGAAAACAAAAATGAAATAAAACGAGGAAAACGACGAATGGTCATAAATTATAAACAATTAAATGAAAAAACTGTAGGAGATGCATATAAACTTCCTAGAATTGATTACATCAAAGATAGATTGAAAGGAAAAACATGGTTTAGTACTCTAGATGCTAAATCAGGATATTGGCAATTACGGTTGCATGAAAATACAAAACCGTTAACAGCTTTTACATGCCCTCCACAAAAACACTACCAATGGAATGTTTTACCATTTGGTTTGAAACAAACACTTGGAATACCAGAGATTTATGGACAAAAACCTTGAAGGTTTAGAAGACATTTGTCTTGCTTACATTGATGATATTATCATCTTTAGTAATCAAGATAAAGAAGATCATTTGAAAAAACTAAGAATAGTTTTGAAACGATGCAAAGACAAAGGACTAATTCTTTCTAAAAAGAAAGCAGTCTTATGTAAACAAAAAATTGATTTTCTTGGAAATACTTTTGATTCACAAGGAAACATAGTTCTTCAAGACAACATTTTGAAAAAATTAAACGAATTTCCAGATCAAATTTCTGATCGAAAACAACTACAAAGATTTCTTGGATGTTTAAACTACATTTCTGATCAAGGATTCATAAAGAACCTTGCTAAAGAAAGAACACAACTACAAAAGAAACTTTCTGAGAAAATACAATGGAATTGGAGAATTGGTGATTCGATACAAGTACAAAAAATAAAACAGTATTGTGAAACATTGCCTGTTTTATACAATCCAAAGGAAAACGATTTTATTATCATTGAGACAGATGCTTCAAATGATACATGGTCTGGTTGCATGCTTGCAATACCAGCCGAAAAAAATGAATACAAACGACCTTGAAGGTCATATGAATACAAGAACCAAAAAGGTTCGCGAAATTACACAACTCTGTAAATACATATCTGGGACATTTACAGAAACCCAGAAAAATTATACAGTCCATGAAAAAGAGACACTCGCATGTCTAAAGATACTTCAGAAGTGGAAACTCGAGCTTTTACCTCGAGAATTCGAACTTCGAACAGACTCAAAATACTTAACAAACTTCTACAGGTATACACTTCGAGACAACTACAATCAAGGACGATTGATACGGTGGCAGCTCGAAATACGAAGATACCAGTTTCACATCGTATACATAAAATCAGAAGAGAACGCCCTCGCAGACACACTTACACGAGAATGGAGGCCGCGATAGCCTTGATGAAACAAAACATTGAAACAATTGATCGTGAGATACAACAATTCACAAAAGCCAAATATCTGGAGATACAAAGATTCACAGAATCCAAGATGACACAACGACAAGAACTTCTTGCCGCATTACACACTGTTCAACAAGCAGCCGGACTTCCACCATCAGAGTTCCCAGCAAGCGTGGTGGATCCATCATCAAAAACATTTCCACAAACAGCAGCAGAAGGGAATACTTCATCATCAGCAGCTTCACAAGACAGTGAAGATGAAAGAAAACAGGTCAAAAAATGGTACACAATATTCAATGGTCCGAGTCGTGGGATCTACGACCATTGGTCCAAAGCAAGTATACACATACTAGGACACTCAGGAATAACACACAAATCCTATACCAGTTTCGAGGAAGCCAAACAAGCCCTTGAAGAAACCAAAACCTACAAAAATACTCTTCAAACTACTGCTACTCTTCAAACCCAAAACAGTCTAAAAGAACGCATGAGAGTTCTTGGAAACATACCCACAGTAAACCCAATGGATCGTGTCCAAACACCAGCCCAAAAAGAGGCCCAAATACAACCCTCAAAAGAAAAATTTGACAACCTCTTGAAATCTATTTTTGAATGCAACCCAGAGATAGACAAAAACAACCTTTTTTGGTACCCAGTAAGCAGAAACGGTCCAAAAGTCGTTGTATTTGAACAAACAGACCCAGACTTGATATACCAATTCTTCATACATGGATTTCTTGACACCCTATACTTTAAAAACCCAAACTGTTTTCGAAGATTTAGCCCAAAACTAATGTCTACACTTCAAGACTATGATAAACGGGTCTCAAAAGGAAACATGGATAAAAAAATAGTCTTCAAATCTACACTTTCATATCCTATCTTCAACGAAGAAGGAGTATTAGTACACTCTTATGGAATTATCAAACTGATAGTTTCAAACGGTGAATACCCCAGTATCGACACAATGAAAACACTTGATGATACAAATGAGATAGTTGCAAAACAATTAAATCAAATATTTTATGCATCACAGGAGATAAACAAGGACAGTAATGTCAAAATAAACTACAAATCCAATTATCATTTGATATACGGATCTTCAAGATACACAATTCCACCGTTACAACTAAAAACGTTGGAAAACTTTGAGAAAACTTTTATCAAGATTGAAGAACACAGTCTGAAGACGCTTCCTATGGAAGTCAAACTCATCTTCTGTGAATACAGCGAAATAATTGATGAACACAGCTGTGCAATATGCCAAGATAAACCAGAAGACAAAGTTGAAGAAACAGGGTCCCATAATTCAAACGAGTCAATAAAGGAAGACACTGTTACTGAAGAGTAATGTAAACTGACGCATGCAATGACGTCAAACACTCAAGGGAATACGCATGCAATGACGAACACACTTCAATAATGCAGACTTTATGTCTCTGTCTGCTTTTTAGGTGCAGTTGTTGAGCACCATTATCTTTTCTTTATCTTTTTGACTTTTGTACATTAGTATTATTTGCTTTTTGCATTATTGGTCTCTGTAATAGTGAATTGAGCGCCTATATAATGGCCTCAATGTAGTATGTAAGAGGCAGACTTGAATGGAGAAAAAGATCATGTGTTGATCAAAACTCTCTGAGTTTCAAAAGCCTTTGAGCTTTTCTTTTCTGTTGGCCTCACGCCTGAATAGCAGAACTATACACAACTATACACAACTAAACAATTCTCATACAAAAATCAAACATATATTTTGAAGAGATGATGAACAGGTAACATGGAGTGCATGAAGACAGTAGATATGAACACACAAACAGGTAAACAATACAAACTTCGTTCTGAAAACGTTATTTATATTTTTGTATACTAAAGATCATATACATGGAAGCAAGTTTAATAGATCAGATTGAACATTTTGAAACAACTGAAGAATATGGATACTTTTCTCAAGATATTGTTATAGACAACAAGAAATTAAACAAAGTTAGAAGAAAAGAGTTAAACTTAATTGATGGACAAGATATGAAAACAGATTTAAAAACAAAACTAAGTAGAAAAAACATTGTGTTATATGGAAAATTCACATGTGAAACACCCATTGAAATTTCTACAACAAAAGGAACACAAGCCATTTCGTTGATAAATAAAGCTGATATAATTCAGAAAATTAAAAAAGCAAAATATACACCCAGTGAAATAGGATATATACATATCTCTACAATACAGATACTAATTAAAAGTACATTTGCTGAAGGAATAAACTCACCCATAAAACTAGCTATATGTGATGACAGAATTATGAACATAAAAGATAAAATACTTGGAATAGTTGAAGGAAACTTAGCTTATACTAAACTACTTTTTAATGTAGCCTTACACTATGCTATACCACTTGTAACAGAAAAACTAGACAAATCTTTAAACATTGCCTATAAATTTGATAGACAAGATTTAATGGAAACAAATGATTATCCATTTTCAATAACATACACCATTGGATATGCTTTGACAAACAGTCATCATAGTATACAATTCAGAAATACAGACAAAATATATATGGAAGATATTTTTCGAGAAGTTTCTCGTATAAAATATATACCAAAAACACCTATTATACAACATGTTAATACGGATGTTTTTCAAAACAAAACACCTAAACTTCTAAAAAGTAAAAGTACATGTTATACATATCTACCACCAAACCAAAGAACTAATGAAACTAGTACTAGTACACGGGCCTCAATTAAAAACTTTAAAGAAGAGGAATCTTCTAATGAAATAACTAAAAACGAATTCACACAATTAGCCGATCAAATGGCAAAATTAACCACTACTATCAAGGAAACACTCTGATTACTTTCTGGTATTAGAGCCCGTATACGATTCTAAATACTAAAACTAAAATAATAATCCAAAAATGTACGAATATAATAGGAACAAGTTCTATAGAGACAATATAAAAGTAATATACAAAGGATATAAAGAAGAAGTAAAACAATATCTAAAAGCTAAAAAAGAAGGACGAACACTAGATATGGAAAATCATTTACATATGATCATATATTACAAAAAACAAAAACAAATAGTTACACAATTAACTATAACATAATGGAAAGATTTAATTACAAAACTAGAATAACACGAGATATATGAGAGTTAGAAGAACAAGTTATTATAAACGAATATCTTGTTAAAATGGCATACCATAATTTAAGACACGATAAAAATATATCACAACGAACTCAAGAGATAATGATAAAAACTGCAAACGAAGATTTAAACAATACCAAAAGAAAAAGAGATACAACATATCAGATGTCACACGCCTAATTATGAGTTATAAACCGAAAATAGAATTAGATACTATAACAGAAGAAAAACAACGAGTAAAAGAAATTATGAAGACTAAAAATATTAAACAAATGGGAAAAAATTTAGAAACATCTTTACAGAAAAAAGAAATATATCAGAAAAATTACGAACGAACAATAAATAAAGATATATTAAATAGAGATACGATAATACAGGGTATAAAAGAAAAAGGAAAAATAATAAATCATATAAACAATAAATTTGTAGAAAAAATACATGAAAGAGAAATTAATGGACCAAATTGAAAACATTTATAAACATTGGGTATTAACTATAAAAATACAAAAGACTAAAAATAGAAACTATGATGAAGACGTTATTGGAAAAGACGTCTTACACCAAAAATGAAAACATATATAAAAACACACTATTTTTGTAATGATTACAAAAAACAACACTATGTTTATAAATTCACCCACCAGTAGGTTAGAACACAGTAAATAAAAGCATAAATATAAAATAGGGAAAATAAAAAAAATCAACACAGTAAGCCAAATCCACATTCGAATCCTCCAGAAACCGCATCAAATTCGAGTCCGCATGCATCAAAACAAACAATACACTCAAATCCTCCAGAAATTAATCCAGCATTAAAACATACAGTCAGATTCGAATTTAACCATAGAAATACAGTCAAATCTAATGAAAGTCCACTGGTAACTGGTTGCTACTTTCTTTTTCACAAATTTGTGCAATTGTACAGGACAACAAGATTCAATCCCTACAAGTGTCCGAAACCTGAGCTATACTGAAAACTAATCTCAGCCGGAAGAATCTAGAGATAATATCTAAAGTAACAACTTTTAAGTAGCAAATAACAACAACTTTGCTACTGTTTCCACGAATTACAAAGAAAATCTCCAGAAATTAACCAATCGATCCGAATCCAGCATCAAAACAGAATTAACCAAAAACTAATCTCAGCCGGAAGAATCTAGAGATAATATCTAAAGTAACAACCTTTAAGTAGCAAATAACAACAACTTTGCTACTGTTTCCACGAATTACAAAGAAAATCTCCAGAAATTAACCAATCGATTCGAATCCAGCATCAAAACAGAATTAACCACAGAAATACACTCAAATCTAATGAAAGTAAAAGGCTAGAACAGAGTTCTGTAAATTTTCATTGCAGTGACTGGAAAGGAAACAAATCGTGTTTATATACAATGAATCCAGCAGGATAAATAATCGAACTAACTAGATCCAAGCCCTACACGTGTCGAAACCTAAGCTATACTGAAAACTAATCTCAGCTGGAAGAATCTAGAGAGAATATCTAAAGTAACAACTTTAAGTAACAAAATAACAACTTTGCTACTGTTTCCACGAGTTACGTAAAATCTCCAGAAATTAACCGATCGATTCGAATCCAGCATCGAAACATAAAAAAAACTAATCTCAGAAATTACATAAAAATCTCCAGAAATTAACCGATCGATTCAAATCCAGCATCGAAACATACAAATCAATGAGATTTGAATTCTACAAACTAGAATTAACCATAAATTAACCAGACATTCGACCTCCCAAATTAACCGAAACATTTCGATCAAACGTACATGAAAAAAGCTAGAGCTTTGATAAGCAGTGAATTTTACTTTACCTGCGATCAGATTTTCAGGATCCATTGATTGCACATCCATCTCCGGGAGCTCCTGAGGATATGGAAATTCAACGTTGTTACGGCGCATCATAATAAAAGTAAAAATTTCCCCAACTGTAGGAGAAAAGCGGAAACCGAATGGCAATGGAGGTGTGCGTGCCGCCATCATGAAAATGCAATGAGTTGAAGGAAGCGAATGAAATGAGTTGAAACGTTAGAGAGAGTATTTATATATCCCGCCCAAAATTCAAATGTTAGTTGAGTCTCTGTTTTACTTTCATTTGCAGTACCGCGTTTTGTGTTCGTTGTCGAATATTAAAAATAAGGAAAAGGTATTAATAAATTAAAAATTCATTATCCTTAGACAATTCATTCTTCCCCAAAAATATATTTCCAGACTGTCTAAGTTCCCTTTTCTAATTAATCTTAATATATGAATTTTGTACTTAAAAGAACCATTCTCCGTAAAGAATTGCTTCTATTTATGTTAGTTATTTGCAAGTCGTAAGAGTACGTATAACGTTGTGTTTCACGAGCTAAGAAATACATAAAAATCCTTATTTGAGAATGAGTACGTCAAAGGATCTTATATGAGGCTTGTTCCTTTGATTCTGAATCGTCGATACGAGGTCAATGGAAGTGACGGAATTTTAATTCGAATTCCCGAGCTCTAGATACACACCCCGAAACCCAAGGTGCGTTAAGTGCCCTTTAATCCATTTTGGTCCCGTTCAAACAAAATAAATCCGAAACCAAGTCAAACAAATTCGAAATCAATCGTCGAGCATACGAACATAATCATAACTCACATAAGTCATGCATACCAAATTTTTACAAAAATCGGAATTGAATTCGAATAAGAACGACACGCATTTCATAATCATAGGAACATTCATTCATAATTTCAATAACATATAAATGCAAATTTCAAATATTCATAAAATAAAAATTAATTTTAACGAAATAATAATAATAACTAAAAAAATAATTAATTATAGTTACAGTCATAATAAACAACTAATCACTTAATTAAATAATTTAATTACATAATTATTACATTACACTATTACACTATATATATAAGCGCGCTAATGTACGGTTTCGTCGTCCGGTTGCAAGAATTTGAAGCACACCAGATTTTTCCCTTCTGTCATCTAAAACGACGACGTATGAGTCTCCCATTAGATTTCTTTCTTTCTCACTATCCCCAACTCCTTCCTCCATCCCGCCGCCCCCGCCACACAGCTCCCGACGTATAATGTCTTCTTGAAGATTTCTTCTCACCGCCCCCTCTGCCATTTAGGAAATTTAGGAAAATAAAAGTGAATAATTGCACGTGTAGTTCCTTTCATAGTTTTCCGTCAAATTTGTTCGGGAGGTTGCAAAATTGGCGGTTTGGGCAAAAGTAAAATATGCAGCTAGAGTGTTTTAATGCTGTTAGTTTTCCCTTCCACGATTCATTTTACAAATTTTAATTCAAAATTAATCATGCTTAGTTTGGTATCGTCTTCTGAGTCTGCAGAAAAAGGCTTAATATTTGACCATGTTCAAATGTTTTGTGGATGGGGCCATGAAATAACTTTGTTTTATTATTTGGGTATGTTTCTGTTAGCACTAAGTAAGATGGATAGAAGATGGTTTTTTTGGAGATGGATTGCAGTCAGTGCCCACTGGTTGTTTTTTGAGTTTTTTACTTGCAGTATTTGTGTAACTTATTTTCTGAAATTTGTTTTTAATCGAGATTATCGTTGTTTTTATTTTTGACGACTTGAATAGAGATTGCAAGAGTAAATATTCTCCCGCGAAAACTTTTTTTTTGGGATTGGTAAACTTGGATAAAGGACAAAAGAAAATAAAGATTGATTTGAATGTTAGGAAAAAATTATTATTTATAAAATCCATTTTTTTTCTAAAACCGCTTGAATATCTATTCAAATTAATTGAAATTCCTTTTGAATCCTTTTATTCGGGAGGAGCTGGTGATGGGATGTGGGCCCACAACAGTAGCAGTCCGGGACCACATTTTAAAATTTTTATTATAATACAAGTATTAAAATATTTCTAAAACATTTTAATACAAAGCGGAAGACTTAGCCGGATCTACTCAAGTATATACATGCAATTGATAATAAATTTTAAATCACTTAAGCAGATAAATATCTAACATGCAATTAACACTTAAGAGCACATAATTTATCATGCTTAAAATAAAATAACTGTAAAATATTACCGTACTGCAAACATGGCTATCTAACGGCATTTTTCCAGCTCCTTGCCCTTTCGTGAGACCGGCAGAGCTTCCCTGCAATATCCCCAGGGACACCCTCGGAGCGTGGGCTCCGAAAGTATTTCTCTAAATACTTAGAGAAAATAAAATTTAAACTAAAAAAACCCTTTTCAGGGTTTATTCTCCCGAAATTAGGCGTTTTATATAAACACCTAATTAAAATTAATTCCGAAATAAATCGGAATTAACTAGGAGAAAAATGGGACTTGGTTTCAAAGCCAAAATTTGGCCAAAACCATCCCAAAACTGAATGGGAGAAATGGCAAGGGGATCAGCCTATTTATAGGCAAAAACCCGAGGGCAAAATGGTCATTTTGGATACAAAAGTAAGGGCAAAATGGTCATTTTACATCCTCATTTGCGTGTACAACTTGGACACGCAAACCAAGGTGACCACGTCGTAGATCTCTCAGCCACGAGTCCAATGCCGCCGGCCGATCGCCGATCGGAGGTCTCACGCGCCCACACGCGCGGCCACAAGGCGGCGCGTGTGATCACTTGCCGGCTAGGGTTTCCGATGACGTGGCCTCTTCAGGAGATGCCACGTGTCCGGGTCTGGTCCGACCCGGAACCGGACCCGGTCCGGCCCTATCCGGGAACCCGACCCGTTGACCCGACTCTGGACCCGTTGACCCGGTCAACATGATGACGTGGCGCGATCTGGGCCGTCCACGTGTCTCACACGTGGCGTGCCACGCGGCTGCCCAGTCAGCGCCACCTGGGCCCACTTGCTGACGTGGCGTGACACGTCAGTGCCACGTCACCTGCCACGTCAGCTCTTTTTTTTTTTTTTTTTTTTTTTAAATTTAAAATTTTATTTTCTCCAAAATAAAATTCCGGGTATTTCCAACTCTTTGGAACTTGATTTATTTTCTCAAAATAAATCCCTTGCATATTTTCAAACACTTTGAAAAATTCATTTCTCTTTCTCCTTTTAATATTTTCTCTTTGAGTTTTTAATTGGGGCTTGCAGGGGGACCTGCAGGACTAATTAATTTTAGCTCCAAACGGATTAATATATTATCATCCCATGATAATAATTAATTACCGTTTAACAATATTTAATTCCACTAAATAAATATTGTTGAACTCTAAAATTAATTAAATTATTCACGAATTTCTCGATCTAGAATAATTTCACATTTTACTCCTCCGTGTAGATATCCATGAAAAATAAATTGCAACTACTATCATTTATTTTTCATCTCTAATTTGAAATTTATTGATTCGCCTTAAGTTCAAATTCTCTGTATGTGAAACACATTCATCATACAACTTCGGTGACGTCATCACGCGAAGTGCTTTGGCCAAAGTCTTAATTCGAACTTTTACAAATCTATTTCAAGGATATCTCTTACCTTGCAGCAAGGCCACAGATTCCTCGATCAATATAACTCTTTAGCACATTTCATGTAACCACCGAACATACAAAGTATTTTGGCCACCCGTTACCGAGACCTCACTTCGAGTATGTTACAGTGACTAACACTACATGCCTAAAGCTGAAATATTATCAGGATTAAGAGTACCATGCTTCCTGAGATTTTATTTATTTTAGATAGCAATATAAAATAAATAATCTCAGTGGTCCAGTTCGATGTTTCCAATCCTATTGAAAAAACATCAACGTGTTATAATTGGAATCACCATTCCCTATGACGAAAGACTAATCATCTTATATAACCACGTTATAGTCTTGATAAGAACATATTCTTATCTTACCGACTAGAACTTTAATAACACGTGATTTCGGTATTCAAAGTCTTTTCCTATGAAACACATTTCATATAAGAATACCATCACACGTTATTAATTATTAATATGTGAAATACTCATAACTTGTGTAAATTCAGTTTAATTAATTCAACAAATTGAATTTTCAGGGCACTATTTCCAACAGCTGGATGAGAAGAAACTCTCACGTCCAGTTCTGTATTAGAGATGGAATTCCGAAACAGCCATCAACTGAACATATTTTCATTGATCATCTTCACGTTGAATTATTACATGCTCTGTTATGTCATCATATTTGTGTGTGTGTGTGTGTGTGAGAGAGAGAGAGAGAGAGAGAGAGAGAGAAGAAATATGCACCTAATTGCAATTTGGTGTAGGTGTTCTGCATTCAGAAACTTGATCCGAAAGGTTCAAGTAGGCAACGATGGGGACTGATTTTTGCACAGTTGAGTTGCATTGTAGTTGTCTGTAATTTCATCTATTGTCAAGTTTTGTAGTCTTCATTTATAACACGAAAATACAATATCATAGTATACGGAAATAATAAACTCGACACGATGTTAGGTTTCAAATTTGTGAACTTACTCAAGCTATTGATTAAGACTTTGACATTGCATGTATATGTGAACTTTGTTGCAGGAAGCAAAGGGAAGCTCACATGCTGATAAGAAGGTCAAGGTGGTTTTTGCTCTAGGTGAGTGTTTTCATTTTCAAAGTTAAGTATTTACCACTCGAGCATATTCGTGTTGAAATTAGCCTTTATGTCTTCTACCGGTGCTGATACTACCGAAACATTTGATAATGCTCAGGCTCGCTCTTCAATGGATGATGCACATCAAATCTCGCCTCCTATTCTATATTGAAGTTGAAGATCTTTTCAAGTGTTCGCCTTTTGTAAATATATTAACTATCTAGATAACTTAGAACTGTAAGTGCTTTGTGGCTCTTTTGACAAAAGTTCTTATGGAAGTATATTTCGTACCCTACTTTTACAAGCTAATGCAAATAAGTTATTTCTATGTATAATAAGCTACATGTGTAAACATGTGTAATTTATTTCTTTAGCAATAAATTGAATGAGTTAATGAACACAAATGTTATATATGATCAGTTAAATAATGAAATATGTATATGTCACAACTTTATGATAATTTATATTACCGGGCATAGGTTACCGCGCATTGCGTGGTCCTCTAAACTAGTTTATCTATACGTGTATACATAAATAAAAACTGAAAAAATATAAATATAAATAGGAAATTCAAATTCAGACGGTGTTCCGGCTACTCCATGTTTTTTGTTTCCAAAACAATCCTGCAGGATATGTGTTACATATATGTGAAATTTAAATCGAGATGAGAATTAGAATTAATTTGAATCTTATAAAGTTAAGAACAAGGTTTATTAGAAAATGTTATGAATTAAGCCAACAAAACTCGTGTCTTGATGATCAAAATATGGAAAAACTACTTATTTTTCTCAAATCCTTGTTCTATGAACCAAACCGTCTTTGTTCTATGAATCAAACCAACTGAACTCGTGTCTTCATGATCAACCAACGGGGAACGTACTTGTTTGCCTCACTTGATTATTAATAATAGACTAGCATTATATAAATCGAGAAGTAGTGGGTAACTGCGTATAAGTAGGAGAAGTTAAATTTGTCTCAAATATTATATATTTTTCATAATATATAATATGTGCGGTATAAAATGAGGAGTAAATAAAAATTGTGAACCTCATCTGAGTAGTGGAGAGAAATAATTTTAAAAAGAGGAGTAAATAAATTTTTTTTTTCTAACTCATCGGGTGTTAAAAGCATAAATAAAATCTCCAATTATGACTATAAAGTATTTATTAGTGGGACCCGCCGCTGCCGTGCGTCACCCTTGTACTTTAATTCTATTGAATTATGAACATAATTAAATTCAACAATGTTAGAACTTAGAACTTAATTTGAAAAGGAATATTTAATTAATAATTCCTTCTTGTCGACGTATATATATATATATATATAGCTCCACCGGGAGAAGCGGTGGTGGTGGTGGTGGAGAGAGGAAAGAGAGAGGCTACAGAGGCGTCAGGAAGCGGCCGTGGGGGAAGTTCGCGACGGAGATAATGGACTCGACGAGGAACGGCGTCCGGGTTTGGCTCGGGACGTTCGATAGTGCGGAGGCGGCCGCCTTAGCCTACGACCAGGCTGCTTTCTCGACGAGGGGCGGCGCGGCGGTGCTGAATTTTCCGGCGGAGAGTGTGGCGGCGTCTCTTCGGGAAATGGGCGGCGGTTTTGAACACGGGTGCTCCCCTGTTGTGGCGCTTAAGAGGAGGCTTTCTATGAAGAAGAAAAAATCTCCGAGAAGGAAAAAGAGGTTGGACGGCGGTTTTAAGGAGGAGAGTGTGGTGGTTGTGGAGGCGGAGCGCGGCGGTGATGCGGTGGGGCATGTGGTGGTTTTGGAGGATTTGGGCGTTGATTATTTGGAGGCGCTTTTGAGCTGTCCCTCAACTTCTTCACTGTCACCATCATCTTCATCATCAGAAAGTAGCTTAGCTTGGTGAATTATTAGTTTTCTTTATTTCTAATTTTTCTTTTTTTAAAATATCATTATAAAGAAAATGGAGAATATATAATTATCTATACTATTTATTAAGCGAGAGACGTCTCTTGGACTCTAAAAATAATTTATTTTCTATTTATTTATTGATTGATTTCTTCCTACTTTATCTCTTCAACGTTTTATGAATTTCTCTTTTCTGTCTAATTACTTCTCTTCTTAACTTCTCTTTTTTTTTTTTTTTCCTATCAATTGCATTCTTTTTCTTTTTATATTTTAATTTTTATCACTCTTCACTTATATTTTAAATTTTTATAATTATTAATATGACATTATCTTATACTACTTATTTATTTTTTTATCACAAATTAGCGATTATATTAAAAATAACTATAGAATATATATTTAATGAAAACTTTTTAATTTTAATATATTTATACAATAATTATCTTTTATCTGCACATGCATCGAATGTGCAAAATTACTAGTATATATAGTGTTCTAGATTATTGTAGTTTAACCTACATAATAATTATACAATTCGTATATAATAAATATTTTCATCCTTTCTTTTTGTTTCTTGATCATTTGGTTGTAATAAGATTGTCGATATAATTACATTCAAAATTTCACAAAAATATTTGAGAATTATAAAAGGTTTAATTAGAATTGATCATATATATTATTTTATTCATCTCGTGTATATATACATAAATCATAATATCAAATTGCAAAAATAAAGTAGAAAATATATACAGAACAAATTATTTGATCCGATAACCAAAATCCAAAGTTTTGGATGTGAAACCTATGTCCAAGCTAGGCAAAAGAAACATGTCACACATCTAATGTCGGAAGAATCAAAGTATCTTAAAAACTTGTACAATCAATTAAAATCGCAAGAATTTACTACATATAAAAATACGACCACACTACAAATATGATAATAACTCTTTTTTATTAAATTTATTACGTGATATAAATTAATATTCAACTTAACAAGATAAAAATATTATTTTTAGCCGTACATATTAATTATTTTTTTGGTGCAAGTACATATTAATTATAGACAAGAATAAAAACTATAACTTGAATTTCATAAATATATCAACTTTTAAATAAAACCCAAAACAAAAAAGAAAAAAGTTAGTTAACTGTCGGAAGAAGAGAGCCGGGAAAGTAGGAGAATATGCCGACGAAGATTCCAGCCGAAGACGGGGCAAATTCTAGCCCGGCTACGAATCACAACCCGCCACGTGGAAAATCAATAATTAAATAAAATAATTAACAAACTCAACTTATACTCTAACCCTACTTAATTAAAATTTAGTTCTTTCCTTTTTATCCGTATCCCTATCTTGAAAAATCCAATTTGCTATTGTATTTTCTCTTTCAAACCTGCTCCTTCCTTCTCTCTCTCAAATTCCATATTCGATTTATTAAATGTGCTTCTCTCTTCATATTCTCCGAGTTTCATATATTCTTTATCAATGTTGCATTTGTAAGTCACATTGAGCCTTCATATAATGTAGAATTATATGGTGAGAAATTATTATTTGAAAAATGGTTTATGAATGTCAACTCTCTTCATCTATTACTTCTAACCTTTGTAATACAAAAATGTAATAAGTGTTATACAAAAGCATGACTTTCAATCTCCCTAGACATTTATCCAATCCTTGTGGTTGTGATCAATACAATCTTTACGCCCCAAAAGATCAAAAGAAAACTGGACCATTCACCACTCACAAATTCGATTAATGAGAATTTTAACTTAAATATTACAGCCGTAAAATATAAAATTGTCTATTAAAATACTATAATTCTTTCATAAATTATGAACTATTACACAACAACAAACTGGTAAATAACATTGGTTCTACAAGAAAACTGAGTCACAACACAATCGTTGGCGGGGTTCTACAGGGACTTCTTGTCTTTCGATGGCCCTTTTGGAAATTCGTGTATGCGAATATGGACTGAACTTTTCCGGCATATAATTGCAAATCGATTAAAGCCCAAAATTTTCTAAACTGAAAATCACGCTCGAAAATTGTCAGAAAAAAGACAGTAACAATTCTCCGGCAGCATAAAATTGAAAATCAACAAAAACCCAGCAGAAGAGAAAACCAGAAATTGAGAGAGGAAGCAAAGAATCATATTTAAGAAATCTATGAGAGAATATGAAATTTGAGAGAGAGAAGGAAGAAACAGATTTGAGAGAGAAAATAAAGAGCACATTGGATTTTTGAGGATAGGGATACGATAGAAAGGAAAGAACTAAATTTTAGTTAACTAGGGTTAGAGTATAATTTGAGTTTATTAATTATTTTATTTAATTATTAATTTTTCACGTGACGAGTTGTGATTCGTAGGGTCGGCCAAGCCCGGCTTGGGCTAGAATTGTAGGGAAAAGTCCCTAAACCGAAACAAACATGTCGAAATCATCGAGAACACACAAGCGGAAGCGTACCTTGATCCATAGCAATCCGTAGTTGACTAGCAATCCAAGGTTGTGATCTTCTAAGCCTTGATACGCCGTCAATTCTATTCTTTCTGGGATGGGGCAGAAAAGAAGACAAGGAACGTATCTGACTTAGGGACCACAACCCTAATATACAACCAAAAGTAGGGCACCTTAATTATGGGCCCATCAATCATAATTAAGTGTCCATGGGTTTCTACACATAATAGACCCATACTTCAACCAATATTTCTATAAGCCCATATAATTAAATAAATCCTAAGTAGATCACTCAATTGGGCTCGTATTATGAGATAGCCTATGCACAATTTAATTAAATATGTGAGACCACTAAATAGAAAATCCAACAATCTCCCACTTGGTCCACATATGGTTCCAAATAATTGTACATAGTTTTAAACCTCAGTGCGCGCAACCTTATGCTATCTCTACTTTCGAAATATTTCCAAACAATCTGGTCCATCAATTATGTTATTATAGGATCAAAGCAGCTTTCGTTACACAATTCGTAACTAAACCGAACAATGGTCACAATATTAACACAATCAATGACATAGATCAAAAGTATGGCATGTAGCATGGAAATTACATGTAATGTGATCTTAGTCATGCCTATTTCCAACTGGTCCTACCTTATGACTCAAAAGAGTCCCAAAGCACTTTCAAACACTTAATGCAAAACCGCAATAGAAAGCCAAAATCCTTATTATCAGAGTATTCAATCAAATAAAACTTTATTTGTCTCATAAAACCTTAGTCTGTACAGAACATAAAACATGTCAATAAGCAAAACAGAAAACACAAACTCACACCACTAAGACATATCATCTAGTTTGATGACACCAATATGAGCCACATGTTCATGAAACACTTTAGGTGGCAACCCCTTAGTGAGTGGATCTGCTAGCATTGAGTTTGTACTTATATGCTCTATTGACACTTGAAGACTCTGAACTCTTTCTTTCACAACCAGATACTTAATATCTATATGTTCAGATTTAGATGAACTCCGGTTGTTCTTTGGATGTAACTCTGCAACCTTATTATCACAATTAATTCTCAATAGCCTTTCAACGCTATTGACAATTTTCCGCCCAATGATAAAATTTTAGAGTCATATCCCTTGATTTGAACTTCGATAAGTGAGCCTGTAATCCTTAGTCTTTTGTAGATACCTCATGTCCTTACTAGATATCTGCCTAACAACCCCACTATGTACGCTAAATTCGGACGTGTACACACTTGAGCATACATGAGGCTCCCTACTGCAGAAGCATAAGGGAATTTCTCCATCTCTTTCTTCTCTAGGTCCGTCTTAGGACATTGGAACAAGCTAAATTTATCACCTTTTGACACAGGTGTGTCCCCTGGTGCACAATTCTGCATGCCAAAACGGCTCAGCACCTTATCGATATAGGTCTTTTGCGATAAGCCGAGTATACCTTTGAAACGATCCCGATGGATCTGTATACCCAGAACATATGAAGCCTCCCCAAGATCTTTCATCTCAAATTTACTAGATAGAAATTTCTTGGTTTCACGCATCAGGCTTATATCACTACTTGCCAGTAGAATATCATCTACATACAACACCATGATAATAAATTTGCTCCCACTGACCTTGAGATATATGCATTGGTCAACAGTGTTTTCCTTAAAGCCAAAAAAGGAAATCACCTTATCAAATTTTCGGTACCACTGACGGGACACCTCCTTTAGATCATAAATGGACTTCTTTAGTTTACATACTAGGTGCTTTGAATCTTTGGACTCAAAGCTCTCCGGTTGCACCATGTATATGGTTTCTTCAATGTCTCCATTGAGAAACGCTGTCTTTACGTCCATTTGATGGAGCTCTAAATCATAATGAGCTACAAGTGCCATAATGATTCTAAAAGAGTCTTTCGTTGAAACTGGAGAGAAAGTCTCTTTAAAATCAATGCCTTCCCTTTGAGTGAAACCCTTGGCAACAAGACGTGCTTTATATCTTTCGATGTTACCATTTGAATCCCGTTTGGTTTTAAAAATCCATTTACAACCAATTGGTTTTACTCCTTGTGGTAACTCGATAAGATCCCAAACGTCATTGTCCATCATAGATTTCATCTCTTCATTCATGGCTTTGATCCATTCATTAGAGTTTGAACATAACTTTACTTGATTGAAAGATGTAGGATCATCTTGCAATCCCATATCAAATTCATGTTCATGGAGGTAAACGACATAGTCATCTGAAATCGCTTTCCTCTTTTCTCTAGTGGACCTCCTTATTGACACTTCATTTTGAGGTTGTTGTGGTGCATCATTTTGAATAGATGATGGTTCTGGATCTGATTCAGTGGGTCCTAACTCATTATTTTGAGTCAATGATGAACCCGTAACTGATTCAGTAGGAATCCCAAATATGATTGTGTTTTCTGAATTTACTTGATTCACAGGCTGAGCAGTGATATGAATATTTATCCAATCATTCTCAGCTGCAACTATAGTGGGAATGTTGACACATTCCTCGTCAAACACAGTCTTTCCAATTTGATCCCTCCCACTGTAATCAACATCCTCAATGAATTTGGCATTTCCCGTTTCGAAAAAGGACTTGTTTGAGGGGTCATAAAACTTAAATCCCCTCGACCTTTCCGAGTAACCTACAAAGTAGCAGCTAATTGTTCTTGAATCCAATTTCCCTTCGTTAGGCTTATAGGGCCTAGCTTCAGCTGGACATCCCCAGACATGCAAGTGCCTAATACTAGGCTTCTTGCCTGTCCACAACTCGTATGGGGTTTTGTCTACTACTTTGCTTGGAACTCGATTTAAGATATAAACTGCAGTCTTTAGTGCTTCGCCCCAAAGTGATTCTGGCAATGAAGAATGATTAATCATACTTCTCACCATATCCTTAAGAGTTCGGTTTCGTCTCTCAGAAACACCATTTTGGTTTGGACTCCCCGACATGGTGTACTGAGGTACAATCCCGTACTCACTTAAGTATTTGGCGAAGGGTCCTGGACGTTGTTCACCGGATCCGTCATATCTGCCATAGTATTCTCCACCACGGTCAGATCTGACAGCTTTAATTTTCTTGCCTAGTTGATTCTCAACTTCGGCTTTGAAAGCCTTAAACACGTCCAAAGACTGTGACTTCTCATGAATTAGGTACAAATATCCATAACGAGAGTAATCATCAATAAAGTTGATAAAGTATCGTTGTCCATTCCAAGAAACTGTAGGGAATGGACCACAAATATCTGTATGTATCAACTCTAAAGGTTCTTTACTCCTATTGACACCTAATTTCCTCATATTTGTTTGTTTTCCCTTTATACATTCTATACAGATTTTAAAGTCTGTAAAATCAAGGGAATCAAGAATTCCTTGTGATATAAGCCTCTGTATTCTCTTTTCAGAGATATGTCCTAAACGCTTATGTCACAACATTGATGAATTCTCATTTGTTAACTTACGTTTAGTACCAAAGTTACTTGAATGCAGATTTTCAATATCAGTTGAAGCCTTAGTGTTCAATTTATACAAATTATCAATTAGAGTACCAGTACCAATAACATTTGAATTTAAAGAAAAAACACAACTTCCGTTCCCAAATGAACAAGAATATCCAGATTTGTCCAAACAAGAAATAGAAATCAAGTTCCGTCTAAATGACGGTACAACGAAAGTTTCTTCCAAATTCAAATAAAAGCCAGTATCTAAATGAATTCTAAAAACACCAATAACTTCTACTAAAGCTTTATTGCCATTCCCCACATAGATGCATCTTTCAGCATCAGTTGGTACTCGGCACCTTAGGCAATCCTATATTGTGACGCTTATGTGAGTAGTTGCATCCGTATCTATCCACCAAGTGTCACTAGGTACTAAAGTCAAATTAACTTCTGAACAAACAAAGTTGAGAAGTCTACCTTTCTTTTCACGCCAGGCGGCGTATTTGGGACAATCCTTTTTTTTTTATGTGATCAGGTTTCTTGCAAAAGTAACAGGAAATAACCGAATTCTGTTTGTTTTGCACCTTAGGTTGGGTTGTCCCAAATTCTGCAGTTTCCTTATCCTTATTCCTTTTCCTCTTATTGGTGGTAGCCCTAACCCTAGAAGTCATACCCAAATGAGCACTTTCAGTCCTATCTTGTTTCAGTCTCTCCTCTTCTTGCACACATTGAGCTATGAGCTAATTTAGAGTCCATTTCTCCTTTTGAGTATTATAGGAGATTTTAAATGGATTAAATTGTGCAGGAAGTGAGATCAAGACCAAGTGCACAAGTATGTCATCCGACACCTCAAGCTTTAAGTCCTTAAGTCTTGTCACAAGATTATACATCTCCATAATGTACTCCCTTATGTTTCCTTTACCTTTATACCGCATAGAAACCAGCTTTCTTAGAGTAGTGCTGGTCTCAACCTTTTCATTAGTTTTGAATCGGTTTGCTATTTGGTCAAGGAAACTTTTGGCATTTTCCTCATCAGGAATACCACCCCTTATGGCTTCCGGAATTGAGCGCCTTATGATCATCAAACTCATGCGATTTGATCGCTCCCACTTCTCGTATGCGGATCTCTGTACAGCAGTGCTAATATCAGTGAGATCCACGGGGCGATCAAACCTTAATGCATGATCGAGATCCACACAACCAAGCATAATCATAACATGCTCCTTCCATTGTTTGAAATTAGAACCATTGAGTTCAGGGATGTTGTTCAAGTTGGCAGATATGGAAGACACTATAAAAGAAAACAATATGTTCACAATTACTTTAACATCAAAACATGCATATACAAAGATAAAGCCAAATATCAAAATACATATGCACTGGTGGGCCCATCTCAAGATACCTAGCACAACATTATTATTTAGTCTTTGGACAGAAATAACAATTTGTAAGTGGTACTCTCAAACATAGTCAAGAATATTGATATCAAAAAACGGCCTCACAATATGCCTTTCTTTGGACCGACACATTGTAAGCATGTTAACACCAAATATATCACATATTCATGACTATCATTATCTGGCCAAAACAATCTTCCTTTGGGCCGATTATTTCGCATAGATAATAAATGATAACTTAATTAACAAAAATTAATTAAATCTTACCTAATAGAGGTTACTTTGGCAACATATTAGTTCAATCTAATTAATTTTCATTATCACCGAAACATAATTGCATATACAATCACACGGAATAAAAACAGAGTTAATACTAACAGTACTGGATCACAAAATAAATTGCCGTGTCGATTTGCAATTTTGAATTCCACTAATGAATGTCTGGTTGGCCGACAATATCCAAATAACAATCCTTAAGGAATTCATATTGGTTATCAACTTAATGAAGTAAGATTGGCTAATAAACATGCAGAACAACAATTTATTAGCAATAACTTGAATCTGCAATCATGACCAATCTAATATATAATTCATATTCCAGGATCTACATCTAGCGGAAACAATTAGCAGACAATAAAAAAAAATAATAAAGTCCAGGAATAGTCGCCAAAAGAAATCTGCACAAAACAGAATTAATAGTTCTAATTCCAAACCATACTGTAGATATATGTTTCCGTCAATGCATATATTCATGAATAAACAATTATAGACCAAGAATTTCAGAATATAAGATCCTCACTTACATATGAATATTTCAATATGTCCATTAAGGGGCAAAATAATAAGAACATGCAATTAGACATGGAACCAATTTATTATATCATAATCGCAATCTACTAACATCCTGCCTACCTTAAAACATTGTCCACCACAAACTTCATTAAACTAGTGCACGCAAAACGAGGACAAAAGGTAATATGCATAATTTCGCAATTACAGGCCATGAAAGCATATATATAGTCACACATAATACTGCACTCAATCGATAAACATTCGGCCAAAATCAGTTTATCAAGAAACAAAACTCGAACGTATTCGATAAACATATTTGATTTTCGATCTATTTGTTATCAATCGAAAATAAATCTCAATCCTTCGACATGAGAGTGGCTCTGATACCACTTGTAGGGAAAAGTCCCTAAACCGAAACAAACATGTCGAAATCATCGAGAACACACAAGCGGAAGCGTACCTTGATCCATAGCAATCCGTAGTTGACTAGCAATCCAAGGTTGTGATCTTCTAAGCCTTGATACGCCGTCAATTCTATTCTTTCTGGGATGGGGCAGAAAAGAAGACAAGGAACGTATCTGACTTAGGGACCACAACCCTAATATATAACCAAAAGTAGGGCACCTTAATTATGGGCCCATCAATCATAATTAAGTGTCCATGGGTTTCTACACATAATAGACCCATACTTCAACCAATATTTCTATAAGTCCATATAATTAAATAAATCCTAAGTAGATCACTCAATTGGGCTCGTATTATGAGATAGCCTATGCACAATTTAATTAAATATGTGAGACCACTAAATAGAAAATCCAACAAGAATTTCCCTTTTGATAGGGATACGGATAAAAAGGAAATAACTAAATTTTAGTTAACTAGGGTTAGAGTATAAGTTGAGTTTGTTAATTATTTTATTTAATTATTGATTTTCCAAGTGGTGGATTGTGATGCGTAGACTCGACCAAGCCCAGCTTGGGCTAGAATTTCCCAAAAAATATAAAGGCCTGTGAGAAGTTAATGAGGATTTCTTTTCGAGTAGGTGACAGCTAGATGCTGATGTTTGATTGATAAATGTAAATTTGAATTTAATCTTGAGAAGTTTGTCATGCATTTTTGTAGTGCGAGCCTAGAGAACCTTTCATATGAGCTGCAAAAAGTCAAAAAAGCATTGAAGTATACCAGATTTTAATGGGAGGGATTTCATACAGTTTTAGGATCTAAACCACGCTAATTATACGTGTTGTTTTAAATTAGGCCCTGAAAGGAAGCTGAGAAAATGCTCTATTCTCTTTCTGTAACTCGGCCTAGGAACAGCAGGTTTAGGATATGTGTTCTGTTGCAAGACTTTCAGACTTAGTTGGGTCGATGTGTTCAATGTCAACTTCGATTCTCTGTCGATTATGATTTTGGAACATGTAATGTTGCATATGATGAAATATACTAGAGTGTTCTTTGTCGATTATGATTATAATGTTGCATACGATACAATACATTCAACGGTTGGACATATAACACAAGTTATTTTATTTTTATTTTCAGAAAGTCGAAGTTGTCACCTTCAGGATGCCTGTGCGTTCAATTTTCCGATATATATGTTACCAGGTACAGGATGGATTATACACCAATTTAATTCAACCATCGTTTGAAGTTTAAGGTAGCGAATACGAGAGTTGGTGTCATTACAAGCAAACCAACAAGCAACAATGCAGTATTATGACGATGTAGTTGGCATTGTCCGGTAACACTTTTGTCCGAGAATGAAAACTTGTATTCTAAGCCGGATTTGCACTATCCTTAACCAACAATTTACTGTCAACAGTTGTTCGCATATTGAAACCATTACCTTCAACTCTATAACAAACGTACACTTCTAAAAATATCATTTCACCGTATTGTATTGTTTCCGACACTCCTCACGTGGAAAATTCAAGAAAAAAATCCATATTATTGTGTTTATATTGTACGTGCTTCCTAACATGAAGTTATTTGTCTTCCATATTTGCCTTTTCTCGTCTTTTTGGTGCAGAAAACCATAGTTAAGTGGAGTAAATTCATTTTACTCTTTTGTACATTGGTATCAATTAGATCACATTGCCCTAAGTTGGATATTGGAATATTGGTGTCACTCCAGCACAGTTGCATTTGAGTTGTAAACATTCTGAGGCGCTTTTTGTTTTAAATTTTGATTTTACACTAAGAATTTACAACTATCGAGGATTTCCACCTAAGCACGAATATAGATAGGCTCATTAATTCTATTTTTCCACTTAAATAAATATATACTTTTTAACAAATATATTGTACGTTATAGGAAACAAAAATTTCCTATAGTATAATTAATGTAATCGTTTTAGACACACATATTTGATATTGTATTCAACACTCTTCATGTATATATTTAAGAATAAATTTATATGGTCGTATCCGTGTCGTGTCCATATTATCATATCCGTATTTGTGTATTATAGCATAAGAGTACTTAGTATTAATATTATTTTCTTTAAAGATTTGGATCCTCAATAAAATATATCCAACTTATATTTTATGATGCGGCAATAATTTTGGCTAGAGTTGTTAATGGATCGAGTTTTAATTGGAATATAATCTTATTTTAAAATATTTTTTTTTTCAACCGACGTACATAATTCGATTGAGTATATGTATATCCGCCTATGATGACCTTATGGAAATAAGTTGATTGGAGATAAAATCAAGTAACAACACATGATTAACAATAAATTTAATACCCCTTAAAAAAACTATAAACTTAATAATATACAATTCATTATTATTTTTTAAAAAGATGTCATTAAATTAAAATATATCAAAAGGACGTAGGAAAACAGATAATAGTTTTTTTTTTTTTTTTTTTTGTATATCATATATATTGTGTTAACCTTTTAAATAAAACAATGGGAAAATTACATCCAACTACCCTGAGGTTTGTCCTAATTACGAATCAGTCCCTCTTTTTTCATTTATTACATATCAACCCCTAAAAACACTGTTTCAATTACAAATCAGTCCCTCTTTAGGGGTTAAAATGTAATTGAAACAGTATTTTTAGGGGTTGATATGTAATAAATGAAAAAAGAGGGACTGATTCGTAATTAGGGCAAACCTCAGGGTAGTTGGATGTAATTTGCCCTAAAACAATTAATTTGATTCGATGGGTCAAAGCGTCAAATAAAAATGATTCGGATAAGTTTGAAATTCAAGCCGCAGTTAGGTGTGCTATTAAGCCCTTTAAACTATTAGTATAATTATGTCATCTCATGAATTAATTACATTTTTATTAGCTCAGTTCAAAAATAATTTTAGATTAGATAAATATTCATGATTAAACATTAAAGTGCATTTATGTTTTTGACTCAAATATTGGTCCAAATCCTTTGTGGGCTCATAACAGAACTACTACGAATAACAAATCTAGGCTAGGTTAGTCCAAATGGTTAATGGATGGATTTATTTTTCAGGGTAATGTCTCGGGTTCGAATCCGCTTAAGCATGCTTGCGTTTCGGTCTTCCTTAAATGTTACAAAGTACATGAGTACTACACAGCTTTTTAATAAGCCAAAATGTTGATAGTAATACAACAGCCTCTTTCACTCTTCCTTAGCTCTTACAAAGTAAATGAGTTGATCATTAGTATCAGCCCAAATGAAATGACTCAAAAGTCAGAAACAGCAAATCTTGATGAGCTTTACAGGCCAACAATTAAGCAGAGCAGCTAACCATGAGAGTCAGGCATGTACAGGTACGAAGGAGCTCATCGATACGCAGCCTTTTAATCGTTGAATAATGGTGTTTCGACTCACAAGCCCTTAATGGAGAGTTAGGGGGAGTCCTTCCTTCGCGCATTGGTCGTATTTCTCCAACGTGGTGACGATTTCGTTAAAATCGGGACGCTTTGAGGGGTTTGCTGCCCAACAACGCTCTATGAGGTGGGCTAGCGCCGGCTGACAACTCGCTGGTAAAGGCGGCCGCTTGTTCTGCAAACATTGTCAACAAAATATGTTCAATGTAAATGAAGTACCAAAGATGCTTCAATGTTTACATATTGCAGTTAATCCAAAAAACTTTCATAGTTCAGAAATTGCACAAAAAACTTTCATAGTTCAGAAATTACAAAAAAACACCCTGAACAGAGTGTTTCTCATAATTTTTCTGGGTGTTTTTCCTGATTCATGTCCAAACCTCAGGGTGTTAGAGGTTTTTTCCGTAGTTGGATCGAATATTGGAGGCTTATTCGTAATCATCTCTTATTATAATTGGTTTAAATTTTCAAAAAGGTGTGATATATATAATTAGAAGTTAAAACTACACTGTATAACTAATAGAAGATATGAAGTTTAAACATGCCCCATTGAGCAAGATGCCAAATTTTCAAGAACCAAGAGTTAAAGGCTTTAAGCCAAAATTTTCCCTAATTCAGAACAAAATATGTAAATATCTGACCTTTTCAGAGACAGCAAAAGCAGCTTGTACAGGTTCCATTCCTTCAAAAGGAAGCAAAGCTGTTGTAATTATCCCAAACCTCGCAAGTCTCTTCTTTTTCTTTTTTTTTTTTTGCGTTATCTGCTCAACTAATTCTTGCATGGTTGGCTTTTGAATCAACTAAACAAAGACATGTTTACTTAAACAAACATATTGCATGATGTTCAAAAACATGTAACCAAAGAAGCCAAACCTGCAGGATATTGGGGTGATCCAACCGCGAAAGCAACGCAACCTCGGACTTAAACTGCTGCTCTAGCAAAGCCCGCGTTTCCTCCTTGTGTGTTTCCGTACTCACCATTTTGACAGCAACTGCCCTCTGTTTGTAAGTTCCCCCGTAAACTCCACTATAAGCACCCGATGCGAATCTTTTACCGATAAACAACTGCGAAAGATCAGCTGTCCATTCCTCGTGATTATCCTCCCATCTCTTCGAGGAGGATTGAAATTTCTCACGCTTTACGGCCATTGTATTTGTTCCGATAGCTTTGATCAAGATTAGAGAACGAGGGAATTTGACGAATGAAAACTTGGTATTTTTGACAAAAGAAAAACGAGCATACAATGTGTATAAGTAGAGTTGGATTAACTTGAATTTTTGCTAGGAGTTGAATTCTAATCCCTGTAGAAAATAGAAGTAAAATTCGAATTAGTTTTTTCAGTTGTAGTTCAATAAAGAATGGAGTTCTATAAAAGTTAGGACTTCCATATTAGTATGAAAGTTTAAGAATCAAGAACAAATAAATGGGCATGTAAAATGTGAATGCTATTAGAGTTCTACTTAAATAAGAAAATTTAAGAATTAAGAATAAATAAACAGGCATATAAAAGGTGAATGCTCTTAGTCTTAGGAGAACAAATAATCGTAAAGAAAAAAGGCCACGCAGATATGTATTGAAACATCTTTTGATTGGTTCGACAATCTTGCATTAATATTATTTATATTATGATAACATGTTCTAATGTAAAAGGTTAATATTATTTAGGAACAACTTAATTCAAATTGAAGCAGATTTTATGGAATTTAAAATAAGGATAATTGTGAATAATTATCTTAATTTTTTTTATAGACCAGAGCGTTTCGAAGTCTTCCTTAGCCAACTCAAACTCATTAATTCAAATGGAAGCAGATCTAATGGAATTTAAAATAAGGATGATTGTGAATTGTGATAATTATCTGAATTTTTTTTTTTTTTTTATAGACCAGAGCGATTGGAAGTCTTGCTTACTCAACTCAAACTCATTATCTCAAAAAAAGAATCTTTAGTCATTGAGTAACAGGTATTGCTAATAATCATTTTAAGTTAAAATAAGGATAATTACAGAAAAATTCTTTTAGGTTTAGCTCAATTACAAAACAAATCTTTATAATTGACAAATTACAAAAACACTCTCCATGATTTCAATAAATTCCTAATTACAAACTGAATTATATCAAACCTCAAGATATGTAATCAATTGAAAAAAACAGGTTCGAGACCAAAAAAAAAAAAAAAAATAGGCTCGAAACTACAATTCTAACAAATTTGTAGGCAATCATACCTACTCCACGTCTAATAGAACATAAATTAACATTCTCGAAACTAAATCTAAGAACGGTAAAGACAATGAGAAAACAACCAACAAAATAGAGGATTTTTTCCACAAAGTACAAAGTTCAACCCAGTAAGAGGATAACGCCAAAGCCCAAGTCAATAGCACAACGCGAATAGAAGAGTTCGTTAAGAACAGACGAACAACAGACGAATTAACTCGCAAGTAAAACGAGCTGATAGAAGACCGTGGAGCAAAAGGATATCTAGAGGAGTGCAGGGCAAGTAACAACTAAATAAGATACGGAAGAATCTGGTAAGATCATAACAAATCGAATAGAAGAGAAGGTAACGTGAATGGCTAAAACTCTAAGTCCGATATTCTATATAAAGATAGCTAGCTTTTCATCTTAAATGTCAGTAATCTTATAAGACAATTGTCGGTATCTCATGGTCGGATACCTTTTTAAATATATACACATTTAGATGTTTGCTTGTTAATGTAATGCAGAAGATGGGAAATCAGGATGAAAAGAGATTTTATCTTAAATATAAGACAATTGTTGATATTTGATAGTCTGATACCTACGATCCATATTTTTAATTGCTCAGATGGAGAGAATAAACGAACTTCCCCGCGTTACCTAAACATTAGTAGCATATTAGTGTAGAGCTGACAATCGGTGCGAATTATCTCGAATTGAAATAAATGAAATTAAAAATACAAAAAGAAGTTATACTTTAATCCACGACATGTTTAAAAAACATGTCATTAGGCTAGATACTTTAGACAATTAAAGGGTTTTTTTTTTTTTTAATAGTACCCATGAATTGAAAAATTTTACTTTTGCTCCCCATTTCAAAAAAGTTTGCCTTTGCTCCCCGGATGAGAATCAAAAGTTTCATTTACTCCCCATTTTTTGCAAAATTCAATAATCACATAACTAAATCCCCAGATCTGGTATACTTTTTGCAATATGATGTGACGTTTGAATTTAATTAGTAATGCTGAAGGAGATTGTGTATTGCTATCAGGACTTCATTGGTGCTTTTTTCCATCAAAAATTGGCGGATAAACGAAAACCAAAAACAATATGCTGTATATTGTAGTTCTTTCAGTTTATATTGTTCACGTAATTATGGCTGTGGAGGCATGGAAATAGTCTGGATACAGCAGAATCCAGGGTTTTTTATTTTATTTAGGCCACCTCTGTTGCTAATTAACCAGCAGATTTTATTTACGAAAGTAACTTTAAAAGCTAGAAGATGAAGTTATGAGTTTCTCCTTAAAAGCTTTTAGCTTATAGCTTATTTATACTTTTGATGATGGGAAAAGAAATTGAAGGGAAAAATAATGCCGCAGTACTAACCTATTAGAATTTAGAATACACAGAGTGCAAAACTAAATGTTCATAATTGTATTAGAATTTTGAATTAAGCATTTTTTCACTTGAGTAGTACTAAGAGGAGTGATTCTTAAGAATTTCATATTTGTACATCTTAGCTACTGGTTTATTCGAGGAGAAAATATGGTCTCGGATATCATTTTAAGAAAAAGATTTAACTAAAATGAGATTATTGGCATGCCCCAATATCCAATCCAAATAAATCTAGTTTTGAGGAGCAAAACGAACCCCAGAACATCACAGTTAAACCAAAGGATACCAAGCTAAAAATAAGTTCAAATTCACCAAATCCAATATCCAGATGTAAACATAATTAATCTAATTACTGTCATCAGAAATTCTCGAAAGCAAAATAAAATAAGTTCAACATAAGTTTTAAATAATTGCCGAATAAGAATCCTCTAGTAGTAGTATGGTATGGTCCTCTGTTTCAATCCCATCACCCTCTAGCTACGAAAAAGAAAGGAAAAACAAGAAAATAATGAGTAAAATAACTGGATTTTAATTAAATTAAAAATCATTTCAGAAATAAAAACGACTACTTACCGGTTACAACCAGTGTTGTTGAGAATTTACCCCTTCTATTATCCATCTTCATCTTCATCTTCATCTTCAGATGAATTAATCCTGCAATAGATTTAAAATTAAGGTTTCAACTTTTAGCAATATTAAATGTATTAGTTTTTTTTTAAGTGGAAGAAGCTTACACATTCTTAGGAAAATCAACACAATAAAAGAGAGTAAAAATAAATAAACACGAAAATTTACGTAGTTCTCTAATTTGGTTACGTTGCGGGTAAGAAAAAGAAAATTCATTATTTTGAACGAGGTGGTGATGTAGAGAAAATTATCTGATGTGAGTTAGAAGTAGAAAATATTATCTTTTTTTCTCTCTTTCAAAAATTTGTTTCTAACTACACGGAAACCAGTTTGTTTAATAGGATTAGAAAACTAATTATACTAAAGCTATCTCCCTGAAAGATTGTTCATTTTGTGAGGAACCACGCATATTTCTCTATCACTACTAATTCTTAAATTTCGTGAGAAAATTCACCGATTTCTTTACCACTAATTTCATCAATTTTACAATCCATCTCTGGAAGTTGTCAGAATCACACATCACCCTTAAAAATTGGTTTTTAGAGAACCAAACTAATTGGCCATATAATATAAGTGAAGATGAGACATTTCAATTTCCAACAAATATTGAAATGGAAACTCAATAAACAGAAATCACTGAACCTGATAATTATGAAATCGCAGATCGAGATCAGGTATATGAGAAACCTTGTGCCACTCAGAATTATCATCATCTCTTCCCAGGTTCAATACTGGGCAGCCCCAAACCTCTAATCTGGTAAGGTGTTTGAGAGCTTCTTTAGAGGGCAGACTCCTTAATTTTCCGCAAAAGATTAGACGTAATTCTTGGAGTGATGTCAATTTCCCCAGCCATTCTGGCACTGCTTCCATTCCTATACCTTCTAATGTTAATTTCCTTAGATCATTGAGATTTTGAACAAGATCTTGAAGACGTTGCCACATCTCCATCCGACACGTGATCGATAAACGACGCAAGCTATTAAAAGAGCCAACAACAATCTCTATGGGGAAATCATCATTAGCCAGATCTTTAAGATCAACCCGCAATGATGTGAGACGAGGCATTTTCTGAAGACAAGCAAATACCATGCCCATATTCAATAGACTTGATAATCCCGAGAAACACACAGATTCGAGCGACGATGAACACGACTCTAAAAGTCCAATTGGCAATTCAGTCAGACCACCGCAACACTGGATTGTCAGTGTACGAAGAGAAGGGGCACCACAGCTTGGATTGTAGTGTATTGACTTGATATTCCGGCTGCCAATTACAGTCAATTTCTCAAGGCAGTGCGGATTCTCTGGTAACCCTTCCAGTGCAGAGCATTCGAATATGCTAACGTCTCTAATTGAAACTCCAAAGCGTGGAGGCATACGCGTTAAGTTCTTACAAAAATATATTTTCAAACGCGTGAGATATTGATTGTTATCGAAGAACATGTCAGGGAGGCAGTCCAGTCCTTCTAAACGCTTAAACTCGAGCTGCGTAAGTGAGGTTATGTTGACCAAGACATTTTCCAGAAGCAGGCTGCTATGCATACTACCGATGTTCAATGTTTTGAGGTTTGGGAAACGAGTCGTAGCACTTGATGGAGATGCAACCACTTCAGGACCTAATTGAGTTTCAGCTCCCGTTTTTTCAATACCTCGAACGTCCAAATGCCTCAAGTTTATCAACTTCTTTAATGCTTCTGGTAACCTGTTGGAGGCAACTTTTGCTCTGAATGCCTGTAGGAGATAGTGATTGCCAATCAACTCTGGTGAACATCCAATTGATGAGTGAAAGATACCAAGATATCTTAAATGTATTAAATGCTCAATCTTTGGTAAGTTTTCACCATGTCCTATTAAAACTAAACCACGAAGATATTTGAAGTCCGACAACATGTTATCATCAGAAATTTCACCGTCAAAGATTAATGAGCGTACGTTGCTAGCTTCCCCTTTTGGAATATCTGTAATGGATCTCAAGTACATGCACCGAACTGGACCGGATTCTTTCATAACTGACAATGCTAGATCACACACGAGGTCGTGCATGGTGTAATTTTCTATACTCCCATGCTCCCCAACTTGTAGTAAGGAGTTGTGCAGAAGAATGTCAAAATATTTGCGGCCCAGAGTCTCCATATCATCACTGTCGAGTAATCCTTCTGCCATCCAAAAGTGAATTAGTATGTTCTTCTTGATCCGGTAACCCTTTGGAAAAATTGCACAAAACGCAAAGCATTTCTTAAGTGATTGGTTTGGCAAATTATAGAAGCTCAATTTCAAGATCTTCTCCATAGTAATTCCCTCATCCCCCAAATTTGAAAGCTCCTCCCGTTCAATTGAGCGCCACTCCGCTACCGGCTTCCCACGCAACACACCACCCACTACTTTGGCAGCTAATGGCAGACCTTGACATTTGTTTGCAATTTTTTTCCCGATACCCTCAAACTCTGGTGGAATATCACATCCTTTTTTAAAAGCTTTTTGTTTGATTATGGACCAACAATCGTCATCTAGTAATCCGCTCAATTTTTGAATATGAGTTGCTCCCCCAAGTGAAGCAACCTTTTCCTTTCGAGTGGTAACAATAATACCATTCCCCTTTACAGAAGTAATGCTCGATAAGGTATCTACAAAATCATCCAGCTTCTTTGTCTCTTCCATCCAAACATCATCGAGGATGAGTAGATACTTTTTAGCTTCCAAATTTTCTCGAATCTTTATCAAGAGAGCATCTTTACTAATGTTAGAATAATCATTTGAAGGTCCTTCGAGTGATTCAAGAATCTTCTTCAAAAGAGCCATTTCGTCAAAACTTTCTGAAACATACACCCAGATTCGTTTTTCAAAATGGGCCTCTATTTTCTTATCATGAAATACTGACTTTGCCAACGTTGTTTTCCCTAGTCCACCCATACCAACTATGGGAATGACAGAGAAAACCTCTTGCTCATCATCATGAGTAGTTAATATCTCCACGATACTCGACACATAATTTTCTCTCCCAACAACAAATGGATCCGGGTTTGAAGCAGTTTCCCTTTCAGTAAGAGTAAGATCTGAGCCAACAACAGGGTCGCAAGCTCTCAATTGTGCTTGAAGGCCTAAATTGGTTGCCTCTTTGTTAATTGAATTCAGCTTCTTATTGATACTCCTGATATCAAGACCCATTTTTCGAGATGAGAAGTAGGCTCGTACCTTTTTCTTCAGTTTGTTTCCGGGCTCCATTTTCCTGCGATGAACTTCGTAGTTGAGCTTATCGAGAACGTTGTCGGCATCGAAAGCCACAGCTTCCAGATTGATCAGCCAACGCTTTACAGCTTCACTGGTCACTTGTTTCTTCTCGGCATCATTCAGGAAAGCTTGAATCATTTTCAAAGAGTTCTCGAGCTCATTCAAGTCTTTCTTGAAATTCCGAATGAGGTTGATCTCTTCCTTGCAAAGTGAGATCAGACTTTTAAGTAGAAATTCAACGGCGGAACCAACACTAGATCCGACCACTTCCCCCATTGTTTCAGAGATATTGATTTGAGAGAGTGTGTGAGGCAGATTTTTTGATGGGGTATTGATCTGAGAGAGGGTATGAGAGAGAATCTTTTGCTTTGATGTGAAAGGGAGAAGGAAGAAAAGACTTGCAGTTGTGAATGGTGAGATGAGCTGAGGGGAAATTCTTGGCTGAGCCGGGTGTGGGCCCCGATCCCTACACCCGGCCTAATAGGTGAATAAAAAAATATTTTTTTTTTTAATATTTTTTTATTCACTTGTGAGAGTCGGGTATAGAGATCGGGGCCCACACCCGGCTCAGCCAAGAATTTCCCTGAGCTGAGTGAGTTTTTGAGACACGGAAAAAGAAGACTTGTTCAAGCTCAAGCGACTTTCTTATGGTCTTTAATTATTATTGAACATACATTGGTTTAACAATGATTAAAAAACCATTAAACACTTTCAGATCTTACAACTTGAGCAGACAGTTGAAATTACCAATAAAAGGACAGATTGGCAACCTTGCCCCTTCAGAATAAAAGAAATACATATACTTAGCTGTAAACAGATGCTAAACAACTCTAAACATATAGAGACACGGATTCAGAGTTTCCGGTTATCAGGGGCGAATTCAGTATTTTTCGATAATTGGGGTTGAAAATTCTTGGACCTTACCATATTGAGAAAATTTTAATGGGGTTACATATGGGGAGGTGAATTCTTTTTTGGGTAAATGGCACATCACCCCCTAAAGTTAGTTTAGCACAATACCCCCTAAAACTCAATTAAAAGCACTTTACCTAAATAATGAAAATTTTTTAAGCACTTTACCTCCTAAATTAATTTTCAGCAATATTTTAAATCAAAAAATAAAACAACTCAATTTAATCAATTACATCAAAGGGCATTCTTGTCTTTATCATTTTTTTTAAGGTTTAAGTCCGTTGAAATACTCACCCTCGATCAACGAAAATAATAAGAAATTCGTCTGTAATTTTTTCTCTGAAATTCAAGGCCTTCTCTGAAATTGGTCTTGAATTGGTAGGACACATAAACATTATTGAGATATCTCATAGGTCTTTTCCAATTTCTTTCTATGAAGGAAATTCACACTCCAGTTCTATGACTTACAATCCTTTGACATAGAATTTAACTCTCTCGTTGACATTTCAAGAGTTAAATTGATTTAGGGATAAAGTGCTTCAAAAATTCTCATTATTAAGGTAAAGTGTTTTTAATTGAATTTTAGGGGTATTGCGCTAAACTAAAGTAATTTTAGGGGGTGACGTGCCATTTACTTTTTTTTTTTTTTTTTGATGAGATTAATCATTATGATACCCAATTTGTGGGGAGAGAGAGAGAGAGAGAGCAATTTTATTCTTCACTAGCTCCTCCCCTGCCAGTTATGATTCTCCTCGGAATGTTTTGGAAATGGATCAAGAAAAATTGCTTAATTTAAGGCCCAATGCAACTAATACTTGACGTCAATTTTGTTTGACAATGAATAAAAGCACCTTAAACGACAAGGGAATGGAGTATAAAATGTGAAATAGACCCTTATAGGTTATGAGAAACTGCAGAATGGCATTCGAGATCACCCATTGTAAGTGCCGAAAAAGTTTCTTTCTAAGGAAACTTGAGCATATCCATCACCAAGTAAATTCAACTGCTCGTGCCTTCCTATCGAATTGGAGTAATTCCGTTGATTTTGATCGTGTCGGATCCGGATTGATGACGTGGCGGTGTACAGTATCGATCGACTCGAGTCACTTGAGATTTGTTGGTGGGACAGAGCTCGATATGGAATTGACCTGGGGAGAATGACAAACGTAAACTTCGGACCGACAAAGGACGGGAGGGGTGATTCCCTTTGTCGGCACTCCGACGCTCAAGTTAGTATCGAGTGGCTGGGAGCTTATCGAGTAACTTGTGCGCTTTTAATGTGGTAGTTGTGTGTTAAATGGCATTTATGGGGGGGGGGGGGGGGGGGGGGTATTTATACCTATTAAGGTAATGATTACCTGTACAGTGCTACTTGCAGGTACATTAAATGCGCCACCTGCTTCGTACGGCCTGTCAGGCCTCATTAAATGCTGGAAACGGCGGAGTGGGCCCCGGGATGGTCGACCCCAGTTCGACCTAGGAACCATACGGTCGAGTACTCGCCGACTTGCCTTGGGCATAGTCGATGGTGTTTCGACTATTCCTGAGGGTAGTCGAGTCGACACGGTTGAATGGTCAGCTTTTACCTTCTTGAAGGGTTTGCCGTTGGACGTGGCTGATTGGGAGGCTTGCGTGGCACCTTTGACCGGTCTGCCACCCGACGTGTCTCGTGGATAGTGGTCCACGTGTCGCCAGCGTGGCTGTACTGGATGGGACCACGTCATTAGCCCCCGGAAAGGCGATGCCACGATGACGTGGCAGTGTCCTTTCGGATTTCGAGAAGTGGGCCCCAGGCGTAATGATGGCGACGGTTCGCCTTCGATTTTCCCGCCCAGGGTAACCCCTATAAATAGCCCCTTACGGCCTTCATTTGCACCCTTCACTTCTTTAGTAATTTCCAGAGCAGTTCGAGTCCTTAAAAGCTTTTCGAGATCAGCCTCCGGATACTTCGAGTCGACCAAATCATCTGCGAAATTTTCCGGTAAGCCTTTTTCGACTCAACTTCTCTTTTTCTTACCGCTTTAATTTCTTTATTTTTCTATTTGTTGGAGAGTCTGGAGTCGAGTGAGAAGAACCCCATCTCGAATCGCTTTCGACTCGATCCCTGACACGAAAAACCTTAACCCTTATTTCAAGGAGAAGGCGAACTTCAAGGGAATCCAGTCGAAGAACTGGTGAGCGGTGGGATGACTTCTTCTACCTCGACTGGTTCAGACCTGTCAGATAAGATCCCGGGCCCTGGGGATGATGTACACTCGCTCTCCTCGACGTCGAGTGAGGAGGAGTCGGTTAGATCGCAGGACTCTGATAGGGTAGAGGTATCGGAAGCATCGGGGGACTCTGAGGACAGACAGTCGGCCTCTCCTTCGAGTCTCGTAGCCTCTGCAGAACCCATAACGGCGATTCCACCAATTGGGATGAGACTCGGCCCGGAATTCGCGAGTCGAGTAGGAGACGTGGGGCCGTCAACCTCGGATAATCAAGGAGAGGGTGGCGTACATATCCCTTATGGTAGGAAATCCCCTAGCCGAACTTTGAATAAGGACCCTAGGCTAGTCGAAAGCAAAGTATCGGCCAAGATGTTTGAAGAAATGAGAGAGATTTTGTTTGGGGGAGATGTTGAGCTGGGGGGATACAGTTTAGTTCGACCTCGAAGGGGGGAATCCATGACCGACCCCCCGAGAAATTGCATCACCGTAACTTGGAAGATGATCCAAGCAGGGTTTCGAATCCCGATAGATGATGACGTCCTCGACATTCTGAACCACTTGAATATCAGCCCGGTCCAGCTAATGCCGAACGGTTATGCGATGCTTAACGGCATCCGAGTTCTGATGAAGTATTTCGGGATTCCCATGCTTGGGGTAGCCAAGGATCTTTTTAATGTAAGTGTGACCAAGGAGGGGTCCGGATCGGGTTATGGGTTCGTGCAACTTTCGTTTAAACAGAAACGCAAACTCACAACGTCGCCGACTTCTTCAAATGGACAATCTTGGAAACACCAATTCGTATATGTCGAGAGCGAGTCGGGTTGGCCGAATTTATGGAACAGAATGTGGTGTTGGAGGCCGAGCTCGACGTTACCGGTTGCAGCTACTCGGTGGTCCAATACTTTCATCCGAGACATGTTACCCCTCGGCCAGTTTGACTGCAAAAAATTGATCGAGACTAAAGTACTGGTCGATTTTGGTTTAGCCCCCGGCCGTATGAGTCGGACGTTCGACCCTGGTAAATCATGTGGTCGAGTCAGACTGATCGTTTTACCCTCATAATTGCATTTCTATCTTTTTAGTCGATTCTAACATTCGCCTTTCTTCTTTTCAGATAAAGTAATAATGAGTCGCTTGGCAAAGATGAGGGCCGACATGGAAGAGCTCGCAGCTAAACATGCTCTGGCGAAAGCGGCCGAGGTGGCCCAGCCCCACAAAACCATGGATGCCGTTCTCCCGAGGGGGGCGGACAAGACCGGGGCCGAGCCGAGTCAAACGCCGCAGACCCTCAAAAGGAAAGACAAAGCCCCCCTCCCTGAGCCTGATAGGAAACGGTCGAAAAAGGACAGTGATCCGAAAGGAGCGTCTGTCCCCAAGCCGGCAAGAGACATCGATCTCACTGCTGGGGGTAGCCAGTCGAGGGGCACGAATTCCACCGGCTCGCTCCCGTCGACTCCTTCAGGGACCGAAAAGGCGCCGGCCCCCTTCTCCTCAGAGGCCATTAGATTGGCACACCTTCCATTCCACCCCCCAGCGGAGGATCTAGCCGACTTTTTCAGAATGCTCAAGATCTCCGAGCCGCATCTTCCTGGGGGCTACAAGCTGATTGGGGACGATGGTAAGCCTCGAAGGATAGGGTCGATCCCGAGGGACAACCGTGCTGCCGGGGCGGTGTACCACTGTTGCCAAGTCCCAGTCGACCATGAGTCGAGATGGAAAATGTCCGAAGTGGAGCTGGAAATGTCGGCTGCGGTGAAGATCATTGGGGTAAGAATCCGAGCTCTTCCCCATCTATCGATTCGCTTTATGTCCGACCATTAACCCCCTTTTCTTTTCGTGTCACAGCTTGCTCAGGATGTCTATCACATGAGTCGGAGGGCCCAAATCTATAAGGAGGGGAGGACACGTTGGGAGGCTAAGGCAGGGATCGACTCGGAGGTCGAAGGTTTGAAGAGGAGGGTGCAGGAGTTGGAAACGGAGAAGGCGGGACTCGGTTCGAGCACGAAGGCGGCGACCCTGGGGAAGGAGAAAGCGGAGAGGGCCCTCGAAGAAACCAAAAAATTGCTGGAGGCCAAGAAGGCGGAACTGCTCGAGGCTCTCCAGAAGCTCGACAAAGAGGCCAAGAAAACCCTTAACGCTTTCAAAGACGGAGAATCGGCCGGGGAGATGAAAGGTGCAAGGGCTGCCATTGAGCGATGCCAGCAAATCTATGACCAAATCATCGCCGACTCGGAGCAGTTCGGGGCCTACCGATTCATGAAGTCGACGGCCTTCAAAAGATCGACCGCCACCTTTGGGATTTCGGATATGAAGGAGGGGTTCGAGTTATGCTTGGCCCAATGTCGTGCTGAGGGTTATCTTCCGGTCGATTACGATACGACCAAGGTTGGCCTCCTATGCCCGGATCCGCGTCCTCAGAGCGAGCGAGCAAGCTGCTGAAGATCCCGAGGAAGATTGGTCGAAGCATGAATTTGGGTTCGCCATCCCTCTGGCACAATCCATAGTCGGTGGAATCGAGGAGGATGCCAGTCGGATGCCCCAAGGGGTCGATCCTATGGTTCTGAACCATGCCAAAGTATTCCCAGAGCTCTTCTTCGAGAAACCCGCGAACACTCCCTCCGATGAAGAAATAGACTAGGCCCCCCGATTTCCTGCACCGACTCTTCTTTTAATGTAATTTTTTTCTATTTTAAATTTTGAATCTTGATGTAGTAAGTCGACCCAGGGTGGTCGACCAATGTTCCCGCTGGAAAATCCAAATGTAACTGTTTCACCAATCTTAATGAAATTTGCTTCAAGGTTAAATTCGAATTAGCATTTTCGAGTATGCATGTTCAAATCAAACAATACCCTCAAGTCGACAACATAAATTGCTCTAGCCCCTTGCGAGAAGGACGTCAAGCAGTTAGGTTGATTTTAAGAGATAAATTTAGTCGATTATATCGATCAGGCTATTTAACCCATTAAGGATATGACAACCTTTTAGGTCGAAAAACTACTCCAATTTTATTGATTGACATGTTGGAGACTACATCTTTTCAAACATAAAAAGCCCTAAGGTTGTGGGCGTTCCATGATCGAGGTACAGGATTGCCACTCATTTCTTCGAGGTGGTAGGCGTGATTTTTCCCGACCTTGGAGACTCGGAAAGGACCATCCCAGTTGGCATTGAGCTTTCCGACATGTTTCGTCACATCGACCCGTTTCAGGACGAGATCACCGACTCGGAATCCTCGATGAAGGACCTTTTTGTTGTAGCTTCTGGCCACCGCGGCTCGATACTGCTGCATGCGTCGGAAAGCCCAATCCCTTGCTTCTTCAATCATGTCTAAGTCTAACTGTCGATTCTCTTGATTGTGATCGAGTTGATAATGGGACACCCTATCGGTTTGGTGTATCAACTCGGCGGGGACCACCGCCTCGGAACCATAGACCATTGAAAATGGTGTCTCCCCGGTAGCGGTTCGAGGGGTGGTTCGATAGGCCCATAGGACGCCGTCAAGTTCCTCGGCCCAAGCTCCTTTGCTCCCGTCGAGTCGGGTCTTCAGATTCTGCACGATTATCCGGTTGGTGACTTCGGTTTGGCCATTGGCTTGAGGATGGCCGACCGACGTGAAACGCAAACTGATGCCGTACTTGGAGCAATAATTCTTGAACATCTTGCTTCGGAATTGGGGGCCATTATCGCAAATCAAAGTCCTTGGCATCCCGAATCGGCATATGATGTTTTTCCACAAAAATCGAGTCATTACTGTATGGGTGATCCTGGGGACAGAGACTGCTTCGACCCATTTAGAGAAATACTCCACGCAGACAATAACGAATTGGTGTTGTCTTGGGGCGAGGGGAAAAGGCCCAACAATGTCGATTCCCCATTGATCGAAGGGCCACGAGATGTCGACCGGGGTCATTTCCCTCGGGTGTTGGTGGGTGAGGTTCGAATGTTTTTGGTAGCTGGGGCATTTCTTTACCAGATTGATCGAATCTCGCAGGAGGGTCGGCCAGTAGTAGCCGGCCCGAGAGACCTTCTTGGCGAGTATTCGGCCTCCCGAGTGGTTTCCGCAGGATCCGGCGTGCACCTCTTCGAGGACCTCCTTGGCTTGGGAGGGTCTTAGACACCTCTTGGCCGGTTCATTGACGGACCTCTTGTATAGCACGCCTTCTGGGTCGAGTGAGTAGCTTGCTGCCCGGGCTATCAATCGACGCCTCTCTGTTCTGTTTTCGGGCAAGAAACGGTCCCTTAGATGTAAGACCAAATCGTCTAACCAACATGGCTCGACGGGGTCGATGCTGTGTACCGGCTTTCCCCCTTCCTCGATTGATCTAGCTGTGACTGTGAGGAAGGTAATCGACCTATCCCTTGTTCCCCTGAGGCCATTGGCCACCTTGGAAAGGACATCGGCTCTCTCATTCTCCTCCCTAGGTATCTGCTCAAGCCTAAAGTTTTTGAATTTCGTGGCCCATTCCTTGACCTTCTGCAAGTATTTGGCCATCGATTCCTCCCTTGCCTCATAAGAGCCAGCATATTGGCTGGTAACCAACTGTGAATCGGTTAAAGCCGCCAGGCTCTCGACGCCTTGTTCTCTGGCGATTCTCATGCCCGCTAAGAGCGCCTCGTACTCGGCCTCGTTGTTCGTGGCGGGGAAGTCTAGGCAGATGGCGAAGTCGAGCTCATCACCGTCAGTACTTCTCAATGACACTCCCGCACCTCCGCCGGATGAGGTCGATGAACCATCGAGTGATAAAGTCCATTGACACGCATTTTCTCTGAGCGGGGCCAAAGGTTGCTTCTCGACCAAAAAGTCTGCCAAGACTTGGGCTTGGTATGCTAACCTCGGTTTGTAGGATAAGTCATACTGGCCCAACTCGACAGACCATTTAACAAGTCGACCCGAACTGTCTGGTTTGGACAACACCTGTTTGAGAGGTTGATCGGTGAGCACGATGATCTTGTGGGCCTGAAAATACGGTTTCAATCTTCTGGCCGTGTGCACAAGAGCAAGGGCAAATTTTTCGATTTCCAAATATCGTGTCTCGGCCCCGTGCAGAATTTTGCTAACATAGTAGATCGGCAGGTGCTTCCTCTCCCTTACAGCAACTAAGACCGAGCTGATCACTTCATTCGACACGGCCATATAGAGGTATAAAATTTCTCCCTGTTTTGGCTTATCTAGGAGTGGGGGTGACTCGAGGTATTTTTTCATCGCCTCGAAAGGTCACATTCCTCGGTCCACTTGAATTCTTTAACATTCCTTAAGATTTTGAAAAAAGGAAGGTTCTTTTCGGCTGACCTGGAAATAAACCTGTTAAGAGAAATAATTCGTCCAACTAAACATTGTACCTCTCGAATTGTTTTCGGGCTGGACAAGTTGCGGATAGCATCGCTCTTCTCGGGGTTTGCCTCGATCCCTCTCTGGCTAACCAGGTAACCAAGGAATTTCCCCCCCGACACCCCGAAGGTGCACTTATTCGGGTTGAGCTTCAGGTTGTACTGCCTGAGTAGCTTGAACGATCTCGTTAGGTCTTTGAGGTGGTTGCTCGACTGTGTCGACCGTACAATCATGTCATCGACATAAACTTCCATGGTTTTACCAATCTCTTCCCCGAAGATTCGGTTGACCAGCCTCTGGTATGTAGCCCCCGCGTTTTTGAGTCCGAAGGGCATCACTCGGAAGCAGTAAACACCCTTCACCACTATAAAGGCGGTCTTATCTTCGTCCTCGGGTGCCATGAAGATTTGATAGTAGCCTTGAAAGGCATCCATCATACTCATTAGCTCGCATCCCGCAGTCGAGTCGACTAGCTGGTCGATATTTGGGAGGGGATAGGGGTCCTTCGGGCATGCCTTATTTAGATCTGTAAAGTCGTTGCACATACGCCACTTCCCTCCTGACTTGGCTACCAGAACCAATGTTTTGAAAACCGGACCGGAAGCTGAACCGGAGGCCTTACTGGTTACCGGTTCAACCGGTTCGACCGGTTCGACCAGTATGACATCATAAATAATAAATATTATTTTTAATAATATATGTAATATTCTAATATTAAAAATATATCACAAAAATATATTATTAGGGTTCATAAGTTCATGTTGTTTCATTTTAATTTTTCTGAATCAGTTTAGTAAACCAAAGTTGTGTTTTTGAACTTCAAGACCCACGTTTTTTGTTTTAGTAAAGCAAAGTTGTGGTTGTATTTTTGTAAAACGTGTTTGATTTCATAAAAAAGCCCATTTTTATAAAAAAAAAAAAAATCAAAATTTGGAAACCGCCGGTCCGGTCCGGTTCTTAGGACCAAAACCGGCGGTTAACCGGCCGGTTTTTCCGGTCCTGAGACGGTCCGGACTGCACCGGTTTTGGGGGGTCATTCGGACCGGACCAGCCACCGGTCACCGGTTGAACCGGTCCGACCGGCCGGTCCGGTCCGGTTTTCAAAACATTGACCAGAACTACATTACAAAGCCAGTCGACATACGTGGCAGGCGTGATGTATCCAGCGTCCAATAGCTTGTTCACCTCTTCCTCAATTATTTCATTCCTTCTGGCGCTTTGGGTTCGCAACCGCTGCTTGATTGGTTTGAAAGATGGATCGACATTGAGGTGATGCATAATCACGGAGGGATCGACTCCCACTAAATCATTGGCACTCCATGCAAAGACATCGGCGTTCTCTTGAAGAAATTGAATTAGGAGTACTTGCTCGTGTTCCTTCCCCGGCTCGGGGAGCCCCACATGAGTGATTTTCTCTCTTTGTCCCGGAAGGAGCTCGACTTCCATCGTTTGAGTGGATGCCTCGAGTCGATTATCCGAAACCTTTTGCTTCTTCTTAGCTTTCTTCGATTTGCGGATAGGCTCGTCACTAGGAGTTTCCATGTCCTCGATCTGATCCTCTTCTCCGTCGGGTAGGCCCAAAACGGGGACGATCCGGCGATCGGGCAGCTTCACCTTCTCCATGGAAATTGAGTAACAAGCCCAGGACACGGGCACATCGCACCTCAATTCGCCTATCCCGGCGGGGGTGGGGAGCTTAATCAATTGGTGGTAAGTAGAAATAACTGCCCTGAAGTCGATTAATCCAGGCCTCCCTAAAATGAGGTTATATGCTGAAGGCTGATCGACTACAAGATATTCCAGTTCGAGAGTCGATCTCTTAGGGAGCGTTCCCATGGAGGTGATCAATCGGACTCGACCTTTAGGGTATACCTCGGACCCTCCAAACCCTGTTAAAGGGGTTTTGAGAGGCTCCAAGTTCAAACTTTTGGCAAGATTCATGCGATTTAGAGTCGAGAGATAAATAATATTTACAGAGCTTCCATTATCAACAAGGGTTTTTGATACAGCATAATTGGCCACGTCGAGCGTAACCACCATCGGACAACTAGGCGTATCGCCTTCCCGTGGTGGCATGCCGACTAGGTCCTTATTGTTAAAACTAATATCCTGATCTGCCCACTCTCTACTCGACTCGATCTCCATCACCTCGTAGGGGCCGTAATAGTTTCTTTGGGCTTCTCTGCGGGTCCTCTTTCGGGCAGTTTTTGTGTCACCCCCAGCTGGCCCGCCGGCGATCATGTCGATTCGACCAAGGCAGGGGAGGTTATGATCGTCCCTCTCGGTCGGGGGTTTAGCCTCCCTACGTCGAGGCGGACTGCGATCGTCGGCTCGGGTGGCTAACTCATCTAGCCTCTTAACGAACTCTTGGAGCTCCCCTCCTCTGATCAGTCTCTCGATTTCATCCCGCAGGGCAAAGCACTCCGAGGTGTTGTGTCCGGACTGTCGATGGAAATGACAGAACTTTTCCGAATCCCTGTTCTTCTGAGTTTCCTTGATGGCTTTGGGACTCTTGAACAGCTTTTTGTTGGCGATGTTGTAAATCTCCTCAATCGACCGATTTAATGGCGTATAATGCCTTTTAGAGCTGCTTCCGGAGCTGTGGTCGACTCGATTCTTTTGATCCTTCTTGAGCTCACCCTTCACTGGCCGGATGGCTTCCGATTTACGATTCGCGGCCCCTTTTTGTGCCAACTCGACCTCCTCCACCCTCATCCAGGAGGAGGCGATATCCAGTAATTTAGATATCGAGGCGGGGTTTTTCCGGACAATGTGTCGAGCACACTCTCGGTCTCTTAAAGCGGCGTGGATGGTGGGTATAACCATGTCCATACTTGGAGATTGAACTTGTACCGCCGCTCGAGAGAATCGAGTGAAAAAATCTCTCAGGGTCTCATCCTCTCTCTGCACAATGTTGTAGAGGTAAGTGGCCGGCAACTTGTCGCCTTTTACAGAGGAGAAATGAGCCACAAAGCGCTCTATCAACTCATCGTATGATTGGATACTTCTCGGAGTCAGCCTTGAGAACCAGTCCTGGGCTGACTCGACGAGAGTGGTGGCAAAAATCTTAGCTCTCACGTCCGACGAATGGCCGAACATACTTATCTCAATTTCAAAGCGATCTACGTGCCGCTCGGGATCAGACACGCCATTATACGTTGGGAGATTTGTGGGCATCTTATCCGCGGCCATGGCTGCCAAGATCCTCTCACAAAAGGGGGATCGCACTTCGCGAGAGCTCAGGTATTGATGAGTCGGCCTCCTTTTGGGTGGGGGTGACCGATTGCTGTAGGATATTTCCTCGTCATCATCGACCCGAGAGGGAGTTTTACCATGTCTGGACCGCTGGGAGGAATCTTCCCTTCGAGGCAAGCGATGTCTCAAATCCTTCCGCCCCACGGGGAGTCCTCGGTTCGACAATCTGGGGGCTTCCGGAGAGGCCCTAGCCCCCAGTCGATCGAATACCCTGGAGTTTTTTGGTCGCTGCTCTTTCTCATGGCGAGAGGGGCTCCTCGATTCCCTCACATCCCTCGATCCTCGAGCGGTCCTTGGTTCTCCTCCCTTTCCCTTGGTCCTTGACCTAGCACCTTGAGGTTCTTGATCGACTGGGCGCTTACCTGGGCGCCGAGCCGATTGGGCCTCTTGGTCGGGAGGTAACACCTCGGTCTGTTGTGGCTCCTGACCTGCCCCTTGCCGCTGGTTTTGACCAGGCGGTGGGGGCATGCCATAGGGATCTTGATGGTATACTATAGGGCCGGGCTGATACCCCCAATGGGGAGGGGGCGGATACCCATAATGAGCGGGTGGCCCGCAGTAGTACGCATACTGGCCTGTCGGCGGGACGGCCGGTGTTGCTTGAGGCTTCTCTGGGAAGACTGGGGTTCTACCCTCGGCCGCCGCCGCTACTGCCTCGGCCTGGCACTTCTCTAGGTAGGCGTCTAAATCGGGAGTTGCGTACACCATTGGTGCAGGGGCGGCCATTATCTCGGCCCTCGATCGTCTCGGGGTCTGACTCGGTCCGTCCGCCCTGTGTTGGGTTTCCGTATCGGGGACGTCACCCCCCAGAGTACGATGACTGCGTAATTCCATTTTCCTTCGACTTCTCGTTCGTTTCCCACAGACGGCGCCAAAATGATCGTGTCGGATCCGGATTGATGACGTGGCGGTGTCCAGTATCGATCGACTCGAGTCACTTGAGATTTGTTGGTGGGGCAGAGCTCGATATGGAATTGACCTGGGGAGAATGACAAACGTAAACTTCGGACCGACAAAGGACGGGAGGGGTGATTTCCTTTGTCGGCACTCCGACGCTCAAGTTAGTATCGAGTGGCTGGGAGCTTATCGAGTAACTTGTGCGCCTTTAATGTGGTAGTTGTGTGTTAAATGGCATTTATGGGGGGGGGGTATTTATACCTATTAAGGTAATGATTACCTGTACAGTGCGACTTGCAGGTACATTAAATGCGCCACCTGCTTCGTACGGCCTGTCAGGCCTCATTAAATGCTGGAAACGGCGGAGTGGGCCCTGGGATGGTCGACCCCAGTTCGACCTAGGAACCATACGGTCGAGTACTCGCCGACTTGCCTTGGGCATAGTCGATGGTGTTTCGACTATTCCTGAGGGTAGTCGAGTCGACACGGTTGAATGGTCAGCTTTTACCTTCTTGAAGGGTTTGCCGTTGGACGTGGCTGATTGGGAGGCTTGCGTGGCACCTTTGACCGGTCTGCCACCCGACGTGTCTCGTGGATAGTGGTCCACGTGTCGCCAGTGTGGCTGTACTGGATGGGACCACGTCAGATTTGAATTTGATATCTTCTATCTTGTTAAACTTGAAAGGACAAGAATATGTTACCACTTTGTCACAGCATTTCGAAATTTGGGTGGCATAACAAAGAATGTGTTATTGCTTTTGTTTTGGATTGAGAGTCTGAGACACCAAAGGCTAAAAACTTGAAATAAGATTCCAGAATTTGTGCATTGAGGGGGGGGGAATAAAATAAAGTATTTCTTTCTGTTACTACACTATGTTGCAATCTTACCAGTTACCACTTCCTCATACATCAGTCTGAACTCTGAAATTTAAGACATAACAACCGCAATACGCATTTTCTTCGAATTTTCCCACGACAGACCTCCATTCCCATGCATACCCACAAGCAGAGTCGACATCGTGGGAAGAGACAAAGGGAACAAATGGATCATAGTACCATCAAAAGTGCATAAACGAGGACAATATTTCTGCAGAATACCCTCCCAAAAGAAAAGGAAAACAAAAGGAGGAAACTGAAACTGGATTAAGCATACCCATTAAGGGAATTCATCATAATGATCAGCGGGCGTCATCTCCACTCTGTCCTAATCTGATTCCCACACCCTAATCAGGTACGTAAGTGGAGGAATATTTTGAAACTTCTCCAGATTAAAATTTAACAAGTTGTTGTAGGATTGAAAAATGTATTTATCAGCTTAAATAGTTAAAAGAGTATTGATTACAGTGACATCTCCTGTAACTATGTATAATTACACTAACTTCCTCTTATAGCTCAGGAAAGCAAATATCACCATGGGAATTCAACTAGAACTGGAAAAAAATTATCACTGAAAATGGGATGATAAACTCATCCTAACTTGTAATAGCTTGAAAAGTTACTAATATTTGAAATATAACATCTACTGTAATAATCAACAGAAGAAGGGATATTCGTGTGATTTTTTATAGTTGTACAGGATGAATAGTATTGCTGGGACGGAGATGCTAAAGAAACAAATCGGTAACATTTTCTGGTACAGATGGCTTCTCTCATAAACTCGAGGATGAGCATTCTCATTTGCCAACTGAAACACAAAATGCTTCGTCAACCAAAGTGATTATAAATAATGTTGGATACATATCTTGCAGAAGGTGTCGGTTATTTAGGCTAATTTAATGATTGGTAATATTCTTTTTATTTATTATTTTATAATAAAAATATGATATTGTTGAATCAATCTTTTAATCATATTGATAATTAGATGTCGATTATTTTCTAGTTAGTTAAATATTTTATTATATTTATAAATTTAATATTAGAGATGTTATTTGAAAATTAATAAAAAATTGAAAGTATTTAAAATTATATCTCTTTTTTTTTTATATAATTTAGTTTATTTGATTATTTCTAATTCATATTTATAATATCATATAATATATATAATTATTATTTAATTATGACATCATATTGGTTTGACCATCTATCGGATTAATAAAACCAATAACCTGTAAGACTTCTCGGTTCCACCTCCTATCCGGGTTTAAAACATAGGTAAAATATATTGTTATCCAAGCCCAACAAGGAATTATATGAACCCACTAAAAGGGAGGCAAAGCCGCCGTACAATATTCATTTTCTTGTTTAAACAGTTTGTCTCAATGTATTATGTAGGGCCGTCAACGGATCGAATTCGAACCGAATCAGGAGATTTCGAATCCGAATTCGAATCCTATAGAATTCATTGGTTTTGAATTCATATATAATCGGGTCGAAACAGATCCGATAAAATATCCGACCCAATTAATAATAAAATCCATTTTTAAATAAAAAAATTTATATATATAAAAAAAAAAAAGCAAATTTAATTACATAATATTTAATAAATAATTGTTATTTTTAACGGATAATTTCTCAAAAATCCCCAAGTGTAAACTGAATTTCCTTTTCACTCCCCAATTTTGAGAAAGTTCCTGTTCACTCTCCAATTGAAAAACAAAATTCCTTTTCACTCTCCAAGGTTGTATAATAATTCAGGAATTGCGTACATTTTTTAGGGAATTGCGTATAAAAATCCCGGAATCTCGTATATACGACATTTTGAGATTTTTATACGCAATTCCCTAAAAAATGTACGCAATTCCTAAAGACAATGTACGAACATGTACTATTTGTGGGGACCTAAAAGGAATTTTGTTTTTCAATTGGTGATTGAATGGGAACTTTTTCAAAACTGGGGACCTAAAAGGAATTTTTTCAACTTTTTGGTACTATTCAAATATTTTCCCTTTTTTTAATTGATTATTTGATAGTTTTGTTTATATTTATTTAGAATTGGTTAATTTAAACTTATTAATAAAAGATAATATATACTTTTAGAATAAAAATTTTAAATTTTATTATTGGTTAATTTTATTAAATTATTGATTCGGGAATTGACAGTCCTTGTATTATGTATGCAACAATTCATCTTATATTTTGGCAAGTCTCTCTCTAAAATTGGAAGAGAAAAAATCTCTCTGTGTCTGTGTGTGTGTGTGAACTGGAAGAGAAAAATGAAGGGCTGCTGTCTGAGTCTGTGAGAGAGCAGGGCAGGAAAAACAGAAAAGGTGGGAATGAAATTTGAGAAAAAAGAGGCCAAATCCAAAAACCAAACCTAAAAGCCAGGTATTTGTTGAAGGGAAGTTAGAGACATCTGCATACTTCTGCGCTAGAAAGGACGGCCGCCATGGATCCACATGGTCAGACAACATCACTGCAACGACTGCAAAACGTCGAGAAGGTAATCTCATTATTAAGATGAAGTCTGTTAATTCGGTGTAGTTAATCCAATAATTACTACAGAGAATTGTGAGGGTTTTGGAGCTGGCCGGTGGAGTAATGGATGAACTGGCAAACCCTAGTGGCACTAGAAAAGAGCTAATTAATAGCCACTGCACCGAGTTCATGCAATCAGTCAAGGTTTGTCTTGTTTTCAATTCAACCCCTTGCCGTAAACTGTATGCTTGATGAGTTTTGTTTGAATAAGGAAGTTAAAATACAGTTTGTGAAGAGAATGAGTTCGTTTCTTACTGGGCTTAAGTTTGAAAATGCTTGTAATAGTCACCTAGGGGTTTTGAATCTAGGAAATGTGAGTGGGCATCTATTAACTCCCTTTATTTCGCGATTGTCTAAATAGGACATTCAGGTGACGCTGCGAGAGGAAATCAAAAGTGCCTGTGAATATGGTCCATTTGAGAAGTGCGATTATGTTCCAAGAGTAACAAATGAGATATGTTGCGAGAAACTGGAATATGTCATTGCTCAACTGGATGAGATGAAGTAAACAATTGAGGAATATGGTGATGCAGCTTGAGGTTATGAAATGTGGAATTGTAAGTAAGCTTGCTCAAGTTTACTAGATATTTAGGGAAGTTAGGATGGTTATTGCTTTGTCTAGAGTCCCAAGCATTGATTTTTAGAATAGTTGTGTCTCTGAGGAAAAGACAAGTTTAAGCATGCTGATGTGTTCCGTAACTGTAAGACTCATTTCCATTTCATTACTGAAATACAACCATTTTTCGCCAGAGTACGACTGTATGAATTTTATCTCTCTTGCAAAGTTTGAATTTCATTCATTATGGTGTCTGTCTCGGTTCTTATTATGATGGTAAGATGCCACATTGAATTCTCAAAGTTTTACTTGTTCTTAGAGCTGCTCTCCTAATATTAGTTGGATTGTATAGGTGGCAGATGATACTGCATGGTTGCCAGGTTCAAAATATTTACTTGTTAAGTGTGACTTTTTTGCCTGATTACAAAGAAAATCTTGATCCATGAAACTGCACCTTTTGTTTGGTGTTGAATGGCTACTCTGCTTTTCTTTCCATATGATGCCTTCTTTTGATAGCTGCTTAGGTCATCTTCCCATTTGATGCCAGTCTGCACAACTGTTCGTACGTTTGGTCATTTATAATATGGGCTGTCAGAATGGATGATTGTGTTCTATGAGCTTAGTTTACTTTGAGGAACGGGAGGCATGGGTCATAAAAAAGAATGATAAATAACCCTGAATGTGAATCAGGTTTCTAAAATTTGTGATGTTGGAAAAATGAATTTATATGAAAACATGAGGCAGTCCACTACCTGTCATAAGTTTTGCTTATACAGAATCTGCCAGATGATAGCCTCCTAAGTTTTCTTCCCATGGTTTGTTTGTGCAAAGTTCTCTGGAAATACTTCTGTCTCTGTGAAGCAGTAGGTAGGAGATACATTGTGTTTTAAATCAGACTTTCACATTCAACTATTTTCTGGAGTGCTAGTCAAACCTAAAACTGACCGTGCTGTTAAAGAAGTCTTTATGCGTACCTTGCTTTTGTTAATCCAAATTTATTTTAATAGATCACTAATACGCTTTAACATCTCTGCAATCAACTTAAGCTCACTCATCGACTATAAATGACCAATGCTTTCTAGAGGTTCGAAAGACCTCATTTTCTACATTTGTTGCATTCTCTTATTTATTTGTCTTAGAAAGAAAGATTGTCTTCTTTCATTTTGGTTTAGGGAGGGTGCTTAAATTTCTTGTGCTCATCTTTTGTAAATCTCATCTCATTTTCTCTTCCAATTACTGGTCTTGTAATGGTGTAGATATGTCACTAAAAAAAGAAAAAAGAACATTAGAAGGATTACAACATTAATCATACACGATGGCTACAAAATTCAGTTATGATGTGGATCTACTGGATACAACTGTTATTTGCTGCAAAAAGAAGGAACATCCAGTTGGCCCCAAATGCTGTGCAGTTCTTCTTGTTCTTAATCTCTTATGACGCCAGATCTTTTGAGGAATCTGTTTTGCTTTAGCAGATGTTTCCTTACATGCTTATGACTGCTAATGAGTTGGCCGCTTTCATTTGATCCGACAGCCAAAATCTAAACTTTTGATTATGAAACCTATGTCTAAGCCAAAAGAAGCATGTCACACATCTAATGTCGGAAGAATATAAATATCTCGAAATTATGTTGTATATTTTTCACAATATGTAGTATTAGCTTTACAAAATGGGGAGTAAACGAAAATTATGAGTCTCATCTGGGGAGTGAAGAGAAATAATTTTAAAAATGGGGAGCAAACAAAAAAAATTTCAACTCATGAGGAGTTTTCGAAAAAGACCCCTTGCTAAAAAATTATAAATATTAACTACTAAACTTAGCTAAGCATCGGATTTTTTTTATTTTTTTTTTCAATTTATGTTTTTATAAAGGCTAATCATTTAAATGCGTTTTCATTAAACAAATAATAATAAATATAGTAGTAATACTTTGTTTAATGATTAGTATAGAGACACCGTTACTGATGTTCAAATATTACTGAAATATTTTAACATGAAGCATATTAAGTGAATGAGTTTGTTCCATTTTGTTTCAAATTAGTTTGAAAATACTGCGATGTACAAAACTTACAGTGGCCGTGAGATGACTATTATGCTGATTGCTGCACACCAAAATTTTAATAGAAAAAAAGTGTCCCAACACAAATTACATATTAGCAAATCATAAGGTATTAAAATATAATTTCAGAAATCGAGAGGGGTGCAAATATGAACACAATTATAGGGGTATAAATTGTAAGATCTGAATAAGCAGGGAATTTGAACAAGAATTTAGACAATTAATGACAAATGATTAGATATATTATGAAACAGTGTGAGCTTCTATAACGTACATTTCAACAATGACAAAAAAAAAAAAAACAAATTAAAAAAAAAAAAGAAAGAAAAGAAAAGAAAATCCTCACTATACAATACAACTAGTATTATTGTTTTGTTGGCCTATATATATATATGGTAAATATCGAAAGAAAAAAGAATAAGAAAAACTCTACATTATCGGTCATCCAAAAAACCACATAATAATAATAATAATACCACCTCGACATATATATTTATATTCTCTCCCCTAAAATTTAAAAAAACAAAGAGAGAAAGAAATTAGGAGGGGTGTTGGAGTAATATTGGTTTACTTTCTTGCAGCAGTTTTACGTTTAGTTTCATTAGTGTGCCTTCCACTCCGAGGTGGAGGATGATGGCCTAATCCACCTTCATTAACAGCTTTCCGGCGATGGAGCTAATTTTGGTTTCATCGGCCTGATCAACATACCAAACATCATGTTGTTGGCAAGTTCAAACTAGTATCAATTGTGTTTTCTGGTTCATGTTCGACGTAATTACACAAACTTCTCCGATGTTTGAGAAATTATAAGAACTTTTCCTAGCATATAACCAGAGGTTTGGCTGACCGCGTGCTATTTTTGAATTTTTCTCAAACATGAGGAGAAGTTCGTGTAATTAAGTCTAGTACATGAGTATGTCGGTAAATGTGTTACGGAGCTAAGTTGTTTGGCGCATGCATGAAATCCGAAACTCGATGCATGCAAAAGCTTACCTCAATTCCCGGCTTTTAGATTGTTGTTTAAAGTTAGGCTTCGGAACTTTCTGACCAACACCATTGCCGTAGCTCTGGCTCGGAAGAATCGCTAGTTCCAGCATCCAGCTCGTCCATATCATCAGTACCACTAACATCGAACTGATTGTTTCCGGGAAACAGTCCAAATGACTTATCAGAATAATCTGACAGGTATTTCTGATAAATAACATCAGAGGCATTGCCATTGTTAGGATCCCAACTAGGTAAAAGGACTTTCGGCCCCATAATGGAATCTTGCTTGTTGACCATTAGCTTGTCAACCCATTCACCGGAGCTGAATAATTCTCTCTCATCTTCCAAGTTGTTTTGACTAGGGCTCGTGATAGGGGGCCATGGTGGGGAATTGCCAAGCAGCTCATCTAAATCCATGCTATGTCGTTTTTGTCTTGATAAGGATTTACGCCGAACCTGTAATACAACGGAAATCATTATGATATCATATCTAATTACATGTACTTTCCCTGAGGTTTGAAATATTACACTCTCTGCGCCATCAAAGAATTTATATTACATGTAGATTGAAGAATTTTGACGATATCATCTCTAATTCTTTATGAATATACCCAATTTTACCATTGACACTTATTGGTCAGTATTTACCTTTGCCCAGAGTAAGTTTTTGGTATTTCTCAAACCTCAGGAATGATTTATGTAATTAGGCCAAACATTAGGATATTCCAGTGTAATATCCCAAAAACTTTCAGGTCCAAGTATGTCCCTTGAGTGCTTTTGTGTGTGCAAAACTGGACGAATGGGACGGTTAGAATGTAATATTGAATTACCTCCATGTTTCCGACATCGTCCATTGGTTTCCTGAGGCCATTTGGCGATTGCAAGCTCATATCTCTAACATTTGAATTAGGTTGAAAAGGTGATGGCTGCATGCCGCATGGACTCCCAGATATCTTCTGCTGTAGAGAAGCTGGCTCTCCCATCTTTCCTAGCTATAGCTAAGGCAGCCTTAAGGCTGGCAATCTGTGTTCGAAGTAAGAGTTTATTATAAAGAACATTTATCTTACTAGCTATTTCAATGAATGAGAAGTGAATAACCTGTTCTTTGAGTTCTTTAACATCTGAAGAATCTTTGTTTACTCGAGCTGCACCAAGTTCAACTGTTGCAACACGCTCAGCAAATTTAAGTGTACATATTCTCTCTCCAATGGCATCAGGCTCGGGGGTTATGTGAATAAACATTAATGTCTTAGCTTGCCCTCCTAAAAAAGTTATATCAAAACTATATGAAGAAAATAGAGACTAAATAAACAAAGTGTGGGGTTCATTATATTACCTACCGAGTGAGTCTTGGAACAATTGAGTGAGTTTGTTATTTCTGTAGGGAACGTGCATGTTCTTTCGGGAAAGAGATGCGATGACATCCCCTAATGCAGAAAGAGATTTGTTAATATGCTGAGCTTCTTTGGGTCTATCACCAGTTACTTCAGATTTGTCAACTCTCTCACTTCCCGCAAGATCAACTAAATGCATGCAACCTCGGAAAATAGTTCCAGAAGTCAAACCTCTTCCTTGGACATGAACTGTTAAAAAAACTGCTATCAAGATAATTTTAGTTAAAAGGCCATATTAGGTTTACAAGTACAGAGAAGATTTTAATTACAAATGCTCACCTGTGTGAGCGACTACTGCGGTCGTTGAGTGCTGTTGCACCAAGAGCACGATTTTTTTGTCCAAGGTTCATTAAATCAATAATATCAGATGTTGAAGAGACATGAACCAAACTTGCATCTGGTACACTCTGTCTGAGAACTATTTCGGATTTCTAATGTAATTCTCAGTAAAGGAAGAACATAAAATTGTATAGATCATGATAAATTGAAATATCAGTATAATGATGCTTCTGATCCAACGTAATGATTGGCAATTTTTTAAAGGATATCTTTTATTTAATCGATCAGTATTGAGGAGATCTCGAACTTGCTCATTATAAATCTCTATCATCTGGACAGCCACGTCATAGGAGAAAGTATCCTTTCGTTGCTCAGCAAGATGGAATAAATCACGTAGTGCTCTGTAATTCACTCCTAAGCTATGCTCTGTTAGATCCTTCGGTCCAGTCTGGAAAAAATATAACAGTCTCGACATTCATATTGAGTTTTAAACACAGATAGGCTAAAGTTTCAGGAAAAACAGATGTTTTGTTGTAATTTTACCATAGTGAATGTCTTTCCTGATCCTGTTTGGCCATAAGCGAAAATGCATACATTGTGACCATCAAGGACTAATCTTATAATGGTTGGGTGTCGGAAAAGACCTCCTCTGCAAAGAACCAAAAAATTAATCAAAAAATCAAAACTGGTTTTCATTCAATTCTCAAATAGTGAGAGGCCAAATGGAAAAGCCTGATGGCTTAATGGGCTCACCTTGAGTTGCAGAAGGGCCAAAGGCTTTTGTTGAAGTTGAAGGATTTTCGCCCTTTTCCATTCTTTGTTAGAGTATTTATGCTTATGGTTCCTTCCTCGATATGATCTACAGTACTCATATAATCATATTGTCCATGCAGGAATGGCCTGACACGACAGTAAACTCTAATGCTTCCTGACTGAATTAAAACATAATGGATTAATGCACTCAATACAGTAGGAATAATACAAGGGAAAAAAAAATGAAACATTGAATAATCTTACCCTTTAGATCTTGGACTTGATTCTTCAAGAACTTTATGATAACCAGAAGCAGCATGAGCTAATCCATGAATATGGAGGCCTACAAAGAGTGATCTCAGTTAAAAATGGAAGAAAAACAAGGAATTTTTCATGGAATGAAAGAAATTTCTCAAATTCCTACCAAGGTTGTGAATTTCTTCATGGAATTTCATTTGCATGAACTGCATACCGGCTTTCGTAGTAGAAAGATTTTGTTTCAACTCCTAAACCAGATGAATGAAGCATTATTTTGCCAGCTTTAATACCATCAAACGATAACGAATTTGCTAAAGATAAAGCATCCAGTTTCATTTGATTCTTACCTGCATATCTTTTTGCTGCTGATCAATGATCAAATGCTGCTTCATTAATCTGTGTTTTGATTCTTCATCAATCTTTTATTTCTGCGATATGTCCTCTCTCTTCGGTATAGCAGCAACATCCATTTGGTCAATCATATTTAGGAAAGGTTAACAAATAAATATCACCAAAGTAAACAGAGTGCTAAGAGAAATTATGTAGTAATAGATATCTTTGAACATTCTACCTTTGCACTGGATGAAGGAGGCATTATAGTAGATTTGTTGCCATGAGAAACAATGGAGTCTTTAAACGAGGTTTTCTTCTGGTAGATAAACAAGGATACAAGAGAAAGACTGAGTTAGCATTTAGAGCAATTTCCAAATTGTTCCTTCCAAAATTCTTGTCATATAATTAGAAAAAGAGCAAATTGCATTTTTGGTCCCATAGTAATAGGCCATTATCACTTTTGGTCCCATGTTTTTCAGATCTGGTTTTTTTGGTCCCGTACTAATTTTTTTTTATCACTTTCAGGACTTCCGTCAATTATTTGACGGAAGTCACTGTTCATCCGTCAATTTACTGTTTATCCGCCTTTTTTTTTTTTTTTTTTTTGTGTCATATCCATTAATTTCATATATTATATATTTATTATATATAATATATGTATTATATTTTATATAATATGTAATACACGTATACACTATAATATGTAATTTATAATATGCATTTTGTTATATGTATTTTAATATATATGCGTATTATATATTATATATTATGTACACTTGTACAAAATATAATATGTACGTGTATACGTGTATATATATATATATAATATATAATATGTACGTGTATAAATATAATATAATATAATTACATATACATATATATTATATTATATATATTATATGTACGTGTATACGTATATATGTATAATATATATATTATTGTAATAATATATGTAAATACGTATATATATAATACGTGTAAATACATATATTTTGTTATATATATAAATACGTAGATATATATATATGTAATATATATAATATACATATATATAATATACACGTATATATACATATATTATATATCATATAAAATACACGTATATATATTTTGTTATATGTATTTTAATAATATGTGTATTATATATTATATATTATGTACACTTGTATTAATAATATATATTTTGTTATATATAATATATAATATATATTATATATAATAAAATATGTGTAATACGTATATATACGTGTATAAAAAATATAATATACATGTATTACTGTAATGCATATATACGTGTTTATATTTTAAAATATAGTATACTTGTATATATATAATATATAATATATAATATGTAACAATATATATTGTTAATACATGTGTATGATATATAATTTATAATATGCATATATATTAAAATACATGTAACTATGTATATATTATATATACACGTATATTATACATGTATTTTAATATAGTTACATGTCCATAGTTACATGTATATTATATACACGTATAATATATATGTATTACACATATTTTATTATATATAATATATATTATATATTATATATAATATATAACAAAATGCATATTATAAATTAAAATATTGATGGGTTCTGAATATGGGTCATAGAGTCCGATTACTTTAGAATTTGTTTTGAGTGAGGAAACCACCGGAAGTTCGCCGGAAAAGTTGAGGGTTCTACCTGCTAGGACAAACACAGAGGCAAAGTTAGAAGGCCAAGCTGGGGGGGAACTGGGGGCGATTCCCAGTTTGGCTCTCCGACGCTCAAGTCAGATGATGATCTGAAAAAGTGTAAGCTAAGTGTGAATTTGCAGAAATGGAGGTTGCTTACTGTGAAGGAGATGAAGACTCCTATTTATAGTTGAGGGTCAGGGACACTTTGGTCATTTACCGCGTGTGGTCCTGGCCGAATGTTGCCCTAACACGTGGCGCTGTGAGAGAGAAACCTAGGAGGAATCTTCTGCAAAAGCTGCTGAAAGTTAGTGTTGACAACAGTGGCAGGTGCGCGGGCAGGTACGGTGTGCCAGAGAGCCGTTTGGGATGTTGGTAATGAGGGCCTGAAGGCACGCTCGTGACAACCAGAAGTCTTGGAGGCCAAGAAATCCGCTAGGGGATGAGGGCCAGGGCTTGTATAATGGGTTGAAGTGGAAGCTTCTCCGAGGGAATATAACGCTCGAGGAGGGGTTTTCCGTAATTGATTGGAACGTTGGCCATGTAGTGGGAATGGCGCTCATGCGAGAGCAGCAACGTCGATACACGTGTAATCATAACGGAGTTGATGCGTGTCTTTGAGAAATGTTGGCGCTTGGGGGGTTGAGCGCTCGTTTATATCGGATGCAATCTTCTGGGGGACAGGTGTCATCATCCCTGAGGTACCACGTGTAGAAACGGGAACGAGCGTATTTCTACCTCATCAAATATATAATATATAGGGTATTAATAATTTAATACGTGTATTACATATTATATAAAATATAATACATATATTATAGATAATAAGTATATAAAATATATGAAATTAATGGATATAGACAAAAAAAAAAAAAAATGGTGGATGAACAGTAAATTGACGGATGAACAGTGACTTCCGTCAAATAATTGACGGAAGTCCTGAAAGTGATAAAAAAAAATTAGTACAGGACCAAAAAAACCAGATTTGAAAAACATGGGACCAAAAGTGATAATGGCCTATTACTATGGGACCAAAAATGCAATTTGCTCTTAGAAAAATGTCAGTCCTTATATGAAAGGTACTTTCAAGAAGTGAACCATAGTATTATTACAATCACGAAAAAATGCTGTGAAGAAAAGAAATATTACCAAATCGATTTGGCTTGCAATGCGATTTTCGAACTCCTCCACAACCTTACTTAAGACAGACTCAACAAGCTGCAAAACACAGAATATGACAGCCCATTTTACCAAAGAAGGTTGAAATTATGCAATAACAAGTCCATTTGAAATGTGCAGATCATGCTTACATTTGCAACTTCTTCAGGCTTCTTATCCAGTAGAATTGCTCGAACAAGCATACTCAAGGAAGAACTAGACTGCAAAACGAAATAAAAATAAAAATAAAATAAAATGTCACAGATTATAAAGTACAGCTGAACGCATAATCCAATGGACAACATACCCACCATTCTGTTAGAATCAGTCTCTGGACAGACACCATTCATGGACGTACTCCTAGATACGGAACTCGAGATGGGCTCTGAGGTTTTACGAACAAATTGTTTCCCAGAAGTAGCTGCTTTAACATTCCCTTTCCTCCCGTCTGCTTCCATTCATTGTAGGACTTCATCGCCAACACACAATTCACAACCCTCGAAGATTTTCCTCCCTGAAAAACAATCGATGCTTTCAATCTGTCATTTGAGAAAATTATCTGAATTAATCAATCTATTACTACTTTTTCTTTTTTGGTACAATGAGAATCTATTCCAACCTGTTCCAGATCAAAGGCTTCAAAACTAGGCATTCCCATCTCTTCCACGGCTACAAGAAAATTCCTCACATTCTCTAAGTACTGAAATGCTGATAATGCAGCACCATCTGGAGCATTCGTAGAGTCAATTGGACTTTCAACGACCTGAAATAGAGGGATCAAAAGTAAATCCTGAAATAACATTTACTGACGATCCATAAGTCATGATTATAACAACAAAATATAAAAAATTAGAAAAACTCAACAAAGTACAGAAATGAGTTTTCACCAAATTTGTACCAAATACCCAATATATGTGTAGTTATACTGTACTCGAAACTTGAAGCAACAGCTTGCGAATCAAACCATTAGTTTAGAGAAAATTGCATTTTTGGTCCCATAGGATATAAGTCAATTTTTTTTTGGTTCCATAGTTTTTAAATCGTCCCGCACTTTTATTTTTTTGACAAATGTAGTCCCAAAGTGAAAAATTTTCAATATTAGTCCCAAAAAATTTAGAAATATATATTTATAATATTTTTCCTTAATTAAAAAATACATATAAAATATTAGGAAAAATTTAAAAGAATACTAACCACATGATATGCATTTTATTTTTATAATAAATAACAAATTATTACATTTTAAAATATAAGTATTACTTTAAAATTATAAAATAAAAATATATACATAATAACATAATTAATAAAATAATCTTCAATATTGCATTTAGTTAAAAATATGTAAAATAAAAAATTGAAAATAATTAATATTTATCATATTTAAATATTTCTTATATATATAACATTGTATTTATTTAAAATAATTAACTTTGGGTTTAGTTAAAATTGAAAATAACATAAAATTTATATATTTTTTATTCAGTAATATAATATTAATTAAAATTTTAAAAAGTAATTAATTGCCATATATATTTAATGAGAATTCAAAAATAACATCAATATTTTATTTTCAATTAGTAGCCATATATATTAATTATTTTTAATTTTTAATTTTATATATTTTTAACTAAATGAAATATTGAAGATTATTTTATTAATTATGTTACTATGTATATGTTTTTATTTTTTTATTTTATAATTTTAAAGTAATACTTATACTTTAAAATGTAATAATTTATTATTTATTATAAAAATAAAATTCATATCTTATGGTTGGTATTCTTTTAAATTTTTCCTAATATTTTATATGTATTTTTTAATTAAGGAAAAATATTATAAATATATATTTCTAAATTTTTTGGGACTAATATTCAAAATTTTTCACTTTGGGACTACATTTGTCAAAAAAATAAAAGTGCGGGACGATTTAAAAACTATGGGACCAAAAAAACATTGACTTATATCCTATGGGACCAAAAATGCAATTTTCTCTTTATACTATCTAAACACAAAATAAAGTTTATATTTTAATTATACTCGCTAGTTATGATAACAATATCTGGCAAAGTATTAATTTAACTAGTATTATTTATTGATCTCCTAATCATTAAAGTGTTTATGGTATTTTATGCTGCAGTAATTTTCAGTAATTAATATGGTGTGATTAATAAACTTATATAATCAGTTAAAACTGTGTTATTTATGTCGAAATTATATTTTACCACAGTGTTGGGGTGGGGGAGGAGTGGGATACTCGCTAGGGTCATCAAGACAAAGCTTCTAAGGTGCTCATAAGAAGGTTTGGAGTTAAAAAGCTGTTGATAGGGTGTTTCCCAGTTCAGAATCCTATTAGGAACTCTATTTAACCCAGAATTGTATAGGCAGTCCGGATTGAAACATGAGGGATCTAGCTATTTGAAGCAAGTGTTTATGTTTTATTTCAACCACACCATTTTGCTGTGGTGTGTGGGATGATGCCCTTTTCAGAAAACAAAGAGCTGCACTGTTGATTTACAAATTCGGTGCCATTATCAGTTCTAATGACGGCCTGGATTTGTGAACTAACTCAAAAGGTTTTCTTGTATGTATGTTACTACTAGAAAAAGGCAACCTATGTTGCTTTGCTCTTTGGCAGGCAGCACAAGCAATCTCAGTTTTAGCGCTAAGCTTAAAAGGTAAAGTAAGATGCTGCATCGTTTGAGTAGACATGTGCCCTAATAGAGTTCATAAGAGTCTTTCCTAAGAGTATTACAAGCAGTCAGCCTACTACAAGCAACTAATTGTTTCTCAGAGTTATGACTAAAGTAATCCAGCCAAGAGTTACATAAGGAATCAATATCCAGTGTACTTAATTTGCAAGAAAGTGTTTATTACAGTAAATGTATCTAATATCATATAGACTGATTCAAAGGCCTTTCCCAAGGAGATCATTGGTCCTGCAAGACATAGAAATTTTTGGAAAAAATAAAAATGTCAGTAATCTTACTAAGAGACAGATATGAGGTTAAACCTGAAGGAAACACACCAATCATTTTCATGTAACTGCAGGGGCGGCTAAGCTTGAGGATTGCCAAAATATTCCACAACTCGCCCATTTTCTACGTGCTCGCTCGCCCAGTTGAGCCGTATGTGGCAAATGGCATACCTAAGATGCAATCCTGGATTTTGGGGACTAATACACCTGTACTCAGTCATCTCCCAAGCAGTCTTGTGAACTTCACCGTCCACATAGAAGTAATACTGTCTTTTTTCTCCAATGATGCGGTTCCCTCCACCAACAACGACTTCTCCAGCACTAATGGACCACATCTGGTTGTACCTCCAACGGCCGTTGGGCGTTCGCCTGCGGAGCCGTGCTGGAATTCTGTAAAAAAAGTAGCCCCCGGTGGCTAGGGGACCAAAGGCCTCTACAAACACACCAGTAGGTTGGAACACAGTAAATAAAAGCATAAATATAAAATAGGGAAAATAAAAAAATCAACACAGTAAGCCAAATCCACATTCGAATCCTCCAGAAACCGCATCCAGATTCGAGTCCGCATGCATCAAAACAAACAATACACTCAAATCCTCCAGAAATTAATCCAGCATTAAAACATACAGTCATATTCGAATTTAACCATAGAAATACAGTCAAATCTAATGAAAGTCCACTGGTAACTGGTTGCTACTTTCTTTTTCACAAATTTGTGCAATTGTACAGGACAACAAGATTCAATCCCTACAAGTGTCCGAAACCTGAGCTATACTGAAAACTAATCTCAGCCGGAAGAATCTAGAGATAATATCTAAAGTAACAACCTTTAAGTAGCAAATAACAACAACTTTGCTACTGTTTCCACGAATTACAAAGAAAATCTCCAGAAATTAACCAATCGATCCGAATCCAGCATCAAAACAGAATTAACCAAAAACTAATCTCAGCCGGAAGAATCTAGAGATAATATCTAAAGCAACAACCTTTAAGTAGCAAATAACAACAACTTTGCTACTGTTTCCACGAATTACAAAGAAAATCTCCAGAAATTAACCAATCGATCCGAATCCAGCATCAAAACAGAATTAACCAAAAACTAATCTCAGCCGGAAGAATCTAGAGATAATATCTAAAGCAACAACCTTTAAGTAGCAAATAACAACAACTTTGCTACTGTTTCCACGAATTACAAAGAAAATCTCCAGAAATTAACCAATCGATCCGAATCCAGCATCAAAACAGAATTAACCAAAAACTAATCTCAGCCGGAAGAATCTAGAGATAATATCTAAAGTAACAACCTTTAAGTAGCAAATAACAACAACTTTGCTACTGTTTCCACGAATTACAAAGAAAATCTCCAGAAATTAACCAATCGATCCGAATCCAGCATCAAAACAGAATTAATCAAAAACTAATCTCAGCCGGAAGAATCTAGAGATAATATCTAAAGTAACAACCTTTAAGTAGCAAATAACAACAACTTTGCTACTGTTTCCACGAATTACAAAGAAAATCTCCAGAAATTAACCAATCGATCCGAATCCAGCATCAAAACAGAATTAACCAAAAACTAATCTCAGCCGGAAGAATCTAGAGATAATATCTAAAGCAACAACCTTTAAGTAGCAAATAACAACAACTTTGCTACTGTTTCCACGAATTACAAAGAAAATCTCCAGAAATTAACCAATCGATCCGAATCCAGCATCAAAACAGAATTAACCAAAAACTAATCTCAACCGGAGGAATCTAGAGATAATATCTAAAGCAACAACCTTTAAGTAGCAAATAACAACAACTTTGCTACTGTTTCCACGAATTACAAAGAAAATCTCAAGAAATTAACCAATCGATCCGAATCCAGCATCAAAACAGAATTAACCAAAAACTAATCTCAGCCGGAAGAATTTAGAGATAATATCTAAAGTAACAACCTTTAAGTAGCAAATAACAACAACTTTGCTACTGTTTCCACGAATTACAAAGAAAATCTCCAGAAATTAACCAATCGATCCGAATCCAGCATCAAAACAGAATTAACCAAAAACTAATCTCAGCCGGAAGAATCTAGAGATAATATCTAAAGCAACAACCTTTAAGTAGCAAATAACAACAACTTTGCTACTGTTTCCACGAATTACAAAGAAAATCTCCAGAAATTAACCAATCGATCCGAATCCAGCATCAAAACAGAATTAACCAAAAACTAATCTCAGCCGGAAGAATCTAGAGATAATATCTAAAGCAACAACCTTTAAGTAGCAAATAACAACAACTTTGCTACTGTTTCCACGAATTACAAAGAAAATCTCCAGAAATTAACCAATCGATCCGAATCCAGCATCAAAACAGAATTAACCAAAAACTAATCTCAGCCGGAAGAATCTAGAGATAATATCTAAAGCAACAACCTTTAAGTAGCAAATAACAACAACTTTGCTACTGTTTCCACGAATTACAAAGAAAATCTCCAGAAATTAACCAATCGATCCGAATCCAGCATCAAAACAGAATTAACCAAAAACTAATCTCAGCCGGAAGAATCTAGAGATAATATCTAAAGTAACAACCTTTAAGTAGCAAATAACAACAACTTTGCTACTGTTTCCACGAATTACAAAGAAAATCTCCAGAAATTAACCAATCGATCCGAATCCAGCATCAAAACAGAATTAACCAAAAACTAATCTCAGCCGGAAGAATCTAGAGATAATATCTAAAGTAACAACCTTTAAGTAGCAAATAACAACAACTTTGCTACTGTTTCCACGAATTACAAAGAAAATCTCCAAAAATTAACCAATCGATCCGAATCCAGCATCAAAACAGAATTAACCACAGAAATACACTCAAATCTAATGAAAGTAAAAGGCTAGAACAGAGTTCTGTAAATTTTCATTGCAGTGACTGGAAAGGAAACAAATCGTGTTTATATACAATGAATCCAGCAGGATAAATAATCGAACTAACTAGATCCAAGCCCTACACGTGTCGAAACCTAAGCTATACTGAAAACTAATCTCAGCTGGAAGAATCTAGAGAGAATATCTAAAGTAACAACTTTAAGTAACAAAATAACAACTTTGCTACTGTTTCCACGAGTTACGTAAAAATTAAAATCTCCAGAAATTAACCGATCGATTCGAATCCAGCATCGAAACATAAAAAAAACTAATCTCAGAAATTACATAAAAATCTCCAGAAATTAACCGATCGATTCGAATCCAGCATCGAAACATACAAATCAATGAGATTTGAATTCTACAAACTAGAATTAACCATAAATTAACCAGACATTCGACCTCCCAAATTAACCGAAATATTTCGATCAAACGTACATGAAAAAAGCTAGAGCTTCGATAAGCAGTGAATTTTACTTTACCTGCGATCAGATTTTCAGGATCCATTGATTGCACATCCATCTCCAGGAGCTCCTGAGGATATGGAAATTCAGCGTTGTTATGGCGCATCGTAATAAAAGTAAGAATTTCCCCAACTGTAGGAGAAAAGCGGAAACCGAATGGCAATGGAGGTGCGGGTGCCGCCATCATGAAAATGCAATGAGTTGAAGGAAGCGAATGAAATGAGTTGAAACGTTAGAGAGAGTATTTATATATCCCGCCCAAAATTCAAATGTTAGTTGAGTCTCTGTTTTACTTTCATTTGCAGTACCGCGTTTTGTGTTCGTTGTCGAATATTAAAAATAAGGAAAAGGTATTAATAAATTAAAAATTCATTATCCTTAGACAATTCATTCTTCCCCAAAAATATATTTCCAGACTGTCTAAGTTCCCTTTTCTAATTAATCTTAATATATGAATTTTGTACTTAAAAGAACCATTCTCCGTAAAGAATTGCTTCTATTTATGTTAGTTATTTGCAAGTCGTAAGAGTACGTATAACGTTGTGTTTCACGAGCTAAGAAATACATAAAAATCCTTATTTGAGAATGAGTACGTCAAAGGATCTTATATAAGGCTTGTTCCATTGATTCTGAATCGTCGATACGAGGTCAATGGAAGTGACGGAATTTTAATTCGAATTCCCGAGCTCTAGATACACACCCCGAAACCCAAGGTGCGTTAAGTGCCCTTTAATCCATTTTGGTCCCGTTCAAACAAAATAAATCTGAAACCAAGTCAAACAAATTCGAAATCAATCGTCGAGCATACGAACATAATCATAACTCACATAAGTCATGCATACCAAATTTTTACAAAAATCGGAATTGAATTCGAATAAGAACGGCACGCATTTCATAATCATAGGAACATTCATTCATAATTTCAATAACATATAAATGCAAATTTCAAATATTCATCAACTAAAAATTAATTTTAACGAAATAATAATAATAACTAAAAAAATAATTAATTATAGTTACAGTCATAATAAACAACTAATCACTTAATTAAATAATTTAATTACATAATTATTACATTACACTATTACACTATATATATAAGCGCGCTAATGTACGGTTTCGTCGTCCGGTTGCAAGAATTTGAAGCACACCAGATTTTTCCCTTCTGTCATCTAAAACGACGACGTATGAGTCTCCCATTAGATTTCTTTCTTTCTCACTATCCCCAACTCCTTCCTCCATCCCGCCGCCCCCGCCATACAGCTCCCGACGTATAATGTCTTCTTGAAGATTTCTTCTCACCGCTCCCTCTGCCATTTAGGAAATTTAGGAAAATAAAAGTGAATAATTGCACGTGTAGTTCCTTTCATAGTTTTCCGTCAAATTTGTTCGGGAGGTTGCAAAATTGGCGGCTTGGGCAAAAGTAAAATGTGCAGCTAGAGTGTTTTAATGCTGTTAGTTTTCCCTTCCACGATTCATTTTACAAATTTTAATTCAAAATTAATCATGCTTAGTTTGGTATCGTCTTCTGAGTCTGCAGAAAAAGGCTTAATATTTGACCATGTTCAAATGTTTTGTGGATGGGGCCTTGAAATAACTTTGTTTTATTATTTGGGTATGTTTCTGTTAGCACTAAGTAAGATGGATAGAAGATGGTTTTTTTGGAGATGGATTGCAGTCAGTGCCCACTGGTTGTTTTTTGAGTTTTTTACTTGCAGTATTTGTGTAACTTATTTTCTGAAATTTGTTTTTAATCGAGATTATCGTTGTTTTTATTTTTGACGACTTGAATAGAGATTGCAAGAGTAAATATTCTCCCGCGAAAACTTTTTTTTTGGGATTGGTAAACTTGGATAAAGGACAAAAGAAAATAAAGATTGATTTGAATGTTAGGAAAAAATTATTATTTATAAAATCCATTTTTTTTCTAAAACCGCTTGAATATCTATTCAAATTAATTGAAATTCCTTTTGAATCCTTTTATTCGGGAGGAGCTGGATGAGAAGAAACTCTCACGTCCAGTTCTGTATTAGAGATGGAATTCCGAAACAGCCATCAACTGAACATATTTTCATTGATCATCTTCACGTTGAATTATTACATGCTCTGTTATGTCATTATATTTGTGTGTTTGTGTGTGTGTGTGTGTGAGAGAGAGAGAGAGAGAGAGAAGAAATATGCACCTAATTGCAATTTGGTGTAGGTGTTCTGCATTCAGAAACTTGATCCGAAAGGTTCAAGTAGGCAACGATGGGGACTGATTTTTGCACAGTTGAGTTGCATTGTAGTTGTCTGTAATTTCATCTATTGTCAAGTTTTGTAGTCTTCATTTATAACACGAAAATACAATATCATAGTATACGGAAATAATAAACTCGACACGATGTTAGGTTTCAAATTTGTGAACTTACTCAAGCTATTGATTAAGACTTTGACATTGCATGTATATGTGAACTTTGTTGCAGGAAGCAAAGGGAAGCTCACATGCTGATAAGAAGGTCAAGGTGGTTTTTGCTCTAGGTGAGTGTTTTCATTTTCAAAGTTAAGTATTTACCACTCGAGCATATTCGTGTTGAAATTAGCCTTTATGTCTTCTACCGGTGCTGATACTACCGAAACATTTGATAATGCTCAGGCTCGCTCTTCAATGGATGATGCACATCAAATCTCGCCTCCTATTCTATATTGAAGTTGAAGATCTTTTCAAGTGTTCGCCTTTTGTAAATATATTAACTATCTAGATAACTTAGAACTGTAAGTGCTTTGTGGCTCTTTTGACAAAAGTTCTTATGGAAGTATATTTCGTACCCTACTGTTACAAGCTAATGCAAATAAGTTATTTCTATGTATAATAAGCTACATGTGTAAACATGTGTAATTTATTTCTTTAGCAATAAATTGAATGAGTTAATGAACACAAATGTTATATATGATCAGTTAAATAATGAAATATGTATATGTCACAACTTTATGATAATTTATATTACCGGGCATAGGTTACCGCGCATTGCGTGGTCCTCTAAACTAGTTTATCTATACGTGTATACATAAATAAAAACTGAAAAAATATAAATATAAATAGGAAATTCAAATTCAGACGGTGTTCCGGTTACTCCATGTTTTTTGTTTCCAAAACAATCCTGCAGGATATGTGTTACATATATGTGAAATTTAAATCGAGATGAGAATTAGAATTAATTTGAATCTTATAAAGTTAAGAACAAGGTTTATTAGAAAATGTTATGAATTAAGCCAACAAAACTCGTGTCTTGATGATCAAAATATGGAAAAACTACTTATTTTTCTCAAATCCTTGTTCTATGAACCAAACCGTCTTTGTTCTATGAATCAAACCAACTGAACTCGTGTCTTCATGATCAACCAACGGGGAACGTACTTGTTTGCCTCACTTGATTATTAATAATAGACTAGCATTATATAAATCGAGAAGTAGTGGGTAACTGCGTATAAGTAGGAGAAGTTAAATTTATCTCAAATATTGTATATTTTTCATAATATATAATATGTGCGGTATAAAATGAGGAGTAAATAAAAATTGTGAATCTCATCTGAGTAATGGAGAGAAATAATTTTAAAAAGAGGAGTAAATAAATTTTTTTTTTCTAACTCATCGGGTGTTAAAAGCATAAATAAAATCTCCAATTATGACTATAAAGTATTTATTAGTGGGACCCGCCGCTGCCGTGCGTCACCCTTGTACTTTAATTCTATTGAATTATGAACATAATTAAAGTCAACAATGTTAGAACTTAGAACTTAATTTGAAAAGGAATATTTAATTAATAATTCCTTCTTGTCGACGTATATATATATACTAGCATAGTTGACCGCGCAATGCGTGGTAACCTATGTCCGTTAATATAAATAATAATTATATTACTAATTATAATATTAAAAAAGCTCGATAAGTATCTAATTTAATTTTATATTTATACTGCCATACAAAAATATAATCTACAAAATAGTCTTGACACAAGATATTCCTAGAAGATTTCTTGGCAAGAAAAACTACAAATCTACACGGGTAGATCTAGATATTTACAATGAGAAATCTTGAACTTTAAGATAGATGGAGGAGAGAGGAGAGGTTTGCAACGTCGTTTGAAAATTAAACTTGATGTTTCGACAACATCATTAGTAGAACTAATGAAACTACCTGAAATTAACAAAAATACAAATAAAATAAATACATAGATACATAAAGGTTTGAAGTGAATTGAAATATGTGAATATATAAGGAGATTATGTATACAGGAGATTTCTAGCACATTAATTTTGTAAAGTATGAACTATGAAACCTATATTAACTAAACTATAAATAATGAGACTAACAACTGAGAAGAATACTTCTTTGACAACGTATAACAGAAAAAAAAAAAAAAAATTAGAGGCAATCAAAAGCTTAAAAGGATTTGTAGTTTAATAGAGAAAAGATCATATCCAACTGAATATAGTGAATCATTACATGAATAATTTCTAATAAGCTAATGGATAAACCTTAAAGATTTGCCTCATGTGCATTATCAAATTAACATGAAAAATGTATGTGATGGCATAAGTAGCACCTCTTTTCCAAAATGAGGTTGAAAGAAGGCACCGGCACTGCAAATACAAGCAAACATTGATAATATTTTCTGCAGCCCCCAACATTTAACTAAATACAGGACAAAAGGACAGCTAATCAGAACTTTTGCACATTACTGGAGATTATTCGATAACAGTACTCAAAAACAAAGTTGCACGGCAACTTACAACAAACTCAGAAAATATACAGACAATTTTAAAAATAAGCACTACTTAAAGTGACATAAAATTATAAAAATGCACATGAGAAATATAAAATAACAATCGGAAATGGTTTGGAAATTGAGTTGACCAATTCACTATGAAGTGAGTGTGATACAAAGGGTCAGATATTGATAGAATCAAAGTCATTAGACAAGAAATTTAACTATTGATGTCTTTCATACCTCCTTTGTGTTGGTCCCTTTTGAAGAATTATTATTCTTCCACAAGGAACGACTCCAAAAAATTTGAAGCTGAAAAGAGAAAATAACAGTGTATGTAAGTTGATTTTGAGAACCATAAAGGGTTGGACTTCCAACAAAACCAAACGAACAATAGATGTCCAGAATATGTTACCAGTTCAGGTACCCCATTTTTACCGATATATCTCTTCTCCTCTGAAAGAGGCTGCACCACAAATAACATTACAGACCTCAAATCCTCCATATATACACAAATTAATATTTCTCATATTATAAGCTTTAAAAGGCATGAAACATGAGAATCTGCTTATTTCAGAGCATACTTGAAGAAATATACTTTGAAGTGGATGAATTAAAACCACTTGCAGATCAAGGCACCAGCAAGATATATATACTCAATCAAATCAAAGGTGAACGGAAATCAGAAATAAAAAGGAATGAGCCTTACAAATTGTTGCTTGTCCCCTAGTCCAAGAATATAAAGCAAAAATCCAACAGTTCCCTCGTTTTTCAGTCTGCAAATGTAATAAAACTTATCCAGGTAAGCGTCATGAGATAGCCCACCTCACGCAAACACACATAAGAAACCAATCAGACAAGGCCTCGATGTAAGTCGTGGAAAGGAAAAGCATCAAATACTAAAATCTGCCACATGACATAGTTTTGTACACTAATAATAGCTCTTTACAGACATATGGCTCATATCTATACTTCCTTCACGTTTTTCTTCAAAATTTGATTTCCAACCACAACATTGTCGCTGGATTACCAACTAAAACATAAACAAACGAATTATCTAATCAAAACCACAGTTCATGCAAAAGTGCTCAATGTGGCTAGAAGCTTATTTCCATCCAAACCACACTCAAAATACAAAAACACCGGATGGAACATCACATATAACATCAAACTCACAAAATTTAACAATCCAATCGCAGAATTTACCATTAACGTACCTAACACCAGCTCCAATCACAGTAACACTTTTACCAGAAACACCTGAAATTACTCACAATCAATATTTTCCACAGCAAATTACACCATACCTCATCATTAAGACACGTATTCCAGTAATTTCAGAACAAGAGATACATGGTTTATCTTCTTTAGCAGCGGAAACCATAGCCAATGAGCTAATACGAGTTCTGGAAATCGGAAAGGATACTGTACCACACCGGTTTGTACAGTCAAGTTCGGAGGATAGTCACACTGGCGACTTAAGGATAATTAAGAATATGCAGATAATGAAAAAAGGAAAATCAAGGACTTCAAACTTACGTATGAAGCCTGTCTTCAATGGATTCAAAGGTATCAGTTATGCTCACTGAATTGATGGCATGATGCAGTCAAAGAACTCTTCTCTTTTTTAAAAAGAAAACCACTGAATCACTCACTCCGAATAACTAAGAATGCTCAAATGTTGTGAACATAATCATGGAGACTGCGAAAAGAGTAAGCAAGTTACCAGTTAAGTACATAAGAAATTAAGAGTACAAATACCATTATATGTCAAAAAACATTATTATCCAGGAGAATATACATCTCTTTCTTTAACCAGCCTTAAATACACATCAACAGGATGTGAGAAAAGTAGCCCAGCCTATATCTATGATATCTAAAGTATGAAAATTACATTTCTGCAAGCTATAGTAAACATTCAATGTGCCATGAATAGCTGCACAAACCAAATGTTGTTGCTACTTGCAATATCAAACAAATCTATCTAACTACATGAAATAGAATAATATGGGCAATGCGGGAAAAAGAGTTTTGGTGAAGATAAAATTGAGAGCACTTTGTAGTCATACAGGAAGAAACATAAGTCGCAAACAGAATGCAAGACCAAGAGACAAAATTACAGCATCCCTGTAAGGTAGTAATGGAATTTTCAAGGTAAATGCAGCACGACAAGTATAATGAAAACCAGGTAAACTATAAACTAAAGAGTAAAAATCTAATTTCTTTGAAATCCAATCGGTTGAGTGTAAAAAACAAGCATGCTAAGTCAACTAAATAAAAAGAAGCTCGTTTTAGTAAGAACATTACATGGCATGTTATGACCCCAAAATGGAAAACCCTTGTAGAATCTACAACCAAATTTCTTCAAAAAAAATAAATCTACAACCAAATTAAAATGCATGCGAGTATCAGCTTGCTAAAGGTGAGACCTCCTTTTCTCCAGTACAAGTTTCCGAATACTTGTGCCAAGGACACATGAAACTACGAAATTGGATCCCTTAAATAACCCTAAATTCCATCATACACAAGCACAGAAACAAGGTTGCCAAATGAAACCAACAATTACAAGTTTAAACTCAGAAAAGCTCAAATCATAGTTGTAGTACAGGCGCACCAGACCAGTAAATTCAATAAACAATTCACGTAAACGCACAAAATTAACAATTAAAAAGGAAAAAAAGACATTCACTTTACCCTGCAAGCATTGAGTTCATTTTCGAGTTCATTTGCCGATCCACAGCATCAGACCAAGCATTATCCGGCCCGTAATTCGGTCCCAACCGGCCATCAATCTTCGACACAACCTCCCTGAACAGTTGCGTATTTTCCGCGTAGGCCTCGACATCGCTGATTTTGATGGAATTCAGAAATTGTGGAACATTTCATTTTCCTCCTGTTGCTGCGAAGAAGTCGGTGGAGAAAAAGTAGAGAGTTTTAATAGGAACGAATCCTTAATACGACGTCGTTTTATGTGGGGAGAAACAATCCAGTGTGCTGAAAATTATTGCACTCGGACGACGAAGCCGTACACTATGGCTCTTATATATATAGTGTAATATATATATATAGCTCCACCGGGAGAAGCGGTGGTGGTGGTGGTGGAGAGAGGAAAGAGAGAGGCTACAGAGGCGTCAGGAAGCGGCCGTGGGGGAAGTTCGCGACGGAGATAATGGACTCGACGAGGAACGGCGTCCGGGTTTGGCTCGGGACGTTCGATAGTGCGGAGGCGGCCGCCTTAGCCTACGACCAGGCTGCTTTCTCGACGAGGGGCGGCGCGGCGGTGCTGAATTTTCCGGCGGAGAGTGTGGCGGCGTCTCTTCGGGAAATGGGCGGCGGTTTTGAACACGGGTGCTCCCCCGTTGTGGCGCTTAAGAGGAGGCTTTCTATGAAGAAGAAAAAATCTCCGAGAAGGAAAAAGTCAAAAAGAGGTTGGACGGCGTTTTAAGGAGGAGAGTGTGGTGGTTGTGGAGGCGGAGCGCGGCGGTGATGCGGTGGGGCATGTGGTGGTTTTGGAGGATTTGGGCGTTGATTATTTGGAGGCGCTTTTGAGCTGTCCCTCAACTTCTTCACTGTCACCATCATCTTCATCATCAGAATTTCAGAAAGTAGCTTAGCTTGGTGAATTATTAGTTTTCTTTATTTCTAATTTTTCTTTTTTTAAAATATCATTATAAAGAAAATGGAGAATATATAATTATATATATAGTGTTCTAGATTATTGTAGTTTAACCTACATAATAATTATACAATTCGTATATAATAAATATTTTCATCCTTTCTTTTTGTTTCTTGATCATTTGGTTGTAATAAGATTGTCGATATAATTACATTCAAAATTTCACAAAAATATTTGAGAATTATAAAAGGTTTAATTAGAATTGATCATATATATTATTTTATTCATCTCGTGTATATATACATAAATCATAATATCAAATTGCAAAAATAAAGTAGAAAATATATACAGAACAAATTATTTGATCCGATAACCAAAATCCAAAGTTTTGGATGTGAAACCTATGTCCAAGCTAGGCAAAAGAAACATGTCACACATCTAATGTCGGAAGAATCAAAGTATCTTAAAAACTTGTACAATCAATTAAAATCGCAAGAATTTACTATATATAAAAATACGATCACACTACAAATATGATAATAACTCTTTTTTATTAAATTTATTACGTGATATAAATTAATATTCAACTTAACAAGATAAAAATATTATTTTTAGCCGTACATATTAATTATTTTTTTGGTGCAAGTACATATTAATTATAGACAAGAATAAAAACTATAACTTGAATTTCATAAATATATCAACTTTTAAATAAAACCCAAAACAAAAAAGAAAAAAGTTAGTTAACTGTCGGAAGAAGAGAGCCGGGAAAGTAGGAGAATATGCCGACGAAGATTCCAGCCGAAGACGGGGCAAATTCTAGCCCGGCTACGAATCACAACCCGCCACGTGGAAAATCAATAATTAAATAAAATAATTAACAAACTCAACTTATACTCTAACCCTACTTAATTAAAATTTAGTTCTTTCCTTTTTATCCGTATCCCTATCTTGAAAAATCCAATTTGCTATTGTATTTTCTCTTTCAAACCTGCTCCTTCCTTCTCTCTCTCAAATTCCATATTCGATTTATTAAATGTGCTTCTCTCTTCATATTCTCCGAGTTTCATATATTCTTTATCAATGTTGCATTTGTAAGTCACATTGAGCCTTCATATAATGTAGAATTATATGGTGAGAAATTATTATTTGAAAAATGGTTTATGAATGTCAACTCTCTTCATCTATTACTTCTAACCTTTGTAATACAAAAATGTAATAAGTGTTATACAAAAGCATGACTTTCAATCTCCCTAGACATTTATCCAATCCTTGTGGTTGTGATCAATACAATCTTTACGCCCCAAAAGATCAAAAGAAAACTGGACCATTCACCACTCACAAATTCGATTAATGAGAATTTTAACTTAAATATTACAGCCGTAAAATATAAAATTGTCTATTAAAATACTGTAATTCTTTCATAAATTATGAACTATTACACAACAACAAACTGGTAAATAACATTGGTTCTACCAGAAAACTGAGTCACAACACAATCGTTGGCGGGGTTCTACAGGGACTTCTTGTCTTTCGATGGCCCTTTTGGAAATTCGTGTATGCGAATATGGACTGAACTTTTCCGGCATATAATTGCAAATCGATTAAAGCCCAAAATTTTCTAAACTGAAAATCACGCTCGAAATTTGTCAGAAAAAAGACAGTAACAATTCTCCGGCAGCATAAAATTGAAAATCAACAAAAACCCAGCAGAAGAGAAAACCAGAAATTGAGAGAGGAAGCAAAGAATCATATTTAAGAAATCTATGAGAGAATATGGAATTTGAGAGAGAGAAGGAAGGAACAGATTTGAGAGAGAAAATAAATAGCACATTGGATTTTTGAGGATAGGGATACGGATAGAAAGGAAAGAACTAAATTTTAGTTAACTAGGGTTAGAGTATAATTTGAGTTTATTAATTATTTTATTTAATTATTAATTTTTCACGTGACGAGTTGTGATTCGTAGGGTCGGCCAAGCCCGGCTTGGGCTAGAATTTCCCTTTTGATAGGGATACGGATAAAAAGGAAATAACTAAATTTTAGTTAACTAGGGTTAGAGTATAAGTTGAGTTTGTTAATTATTTTATTTAATTATTGATTTTCCAAGTGGTGGATTGTGATTCGTAGGCTCGACCAAGCCCGGCTTGGGCTAGAATTTCCCAAAAAATATAAAGGCCTGTGAGAAGTTAATGAGGATTTCTTTTCGAGTAGGTGACAGCTAGATGCTGATGTTTGATTGATAAATGTAAATTTGAATTTAATCTTGAGAAGTTTGTCATGCATTTTTGTTGTAGTGCGAGCCTAGAGAACCTTTCATATGAGCTGCAAAAAGTCAAAAAAGCATTGAAGTATACCAGATTTTAATGGGAGGGATTTCATACAGTTTTAGGATCTAAACCACGCTAATTATAAGTGTTGTTTTAAATTAGGCCCTGAAAGGAAGCTGAGAAAATGCTCTATTCTCTTTCTGTAACTCGGCCTAGGAACAGCAGGTTTAGGATATGTGTTGCAAGACTTTCAGACTTAGTTGGGTCGATGTGTTCAATGTCAACTTCGATTCTCTGTCGATTATGATTTTGGAACATGTAATGTTGCATATGATGAAATATACTAGAGTGTTCTTTGTCGATTATGATTATAATGTTGCATACGATACAATACATTCAACGGTTGGACATATAACACAAGTTATTTTATTTTTATTTTCAGGATGCCTGTGCGTTCAATTTTCCGATATATATGTTACCAGGTACAGGATGGATTATACACCAATTTAATTCAACCATCGTTTGAAGTTTAAGGTAGCGAATACGAGAGTTGGTGTCATTACAAGCAAACCAACAAGCAACAATGCAGTATTATGACGATGTAGTAGGCATTGTCCGGTAACAATTTTGTCCGAGAATGAAAACTTGTATTCTAAGCCGGATTTGCACTATCCTTAACCAACAATTTACTGTCAACAGTTGTTCGCATATTGAAACCATTACCTTCAACTCTATAACAAACGTACACTTCTAAAAATATCATTTCACCGTATTGTATTATTTCCGACACTCCTCACGTGGAAAATTCAAGAAAAAAATCCATATTATTGTGTTTATATTGTACGTGCTTCCTAACATGAAGTTATTTGTCTTCCATATTTGCCTTTTCTCGTCTTTTTGGTGCAGAAAACCATAGTTAAGTGGAGTAAATTCATTTTACTCTTTTGTACATTGGTATCAATTACATCACATTGCCCTAAGTTGGATATTGGAATATTGGTGTCACTCCATCACAGTTGCATTTGAGTTGTAAACATTCTGAGGCGCTTTTTGTTTTAAATTTTGATTTTACACTAAGAATTTACAACTATCGAGGATTTCCACCTAAGCACGAATATAGATAGGCTCATTAATTCTATTTTTCCACTTAAATAAATATATACTTTTTAACAAATATATTGTACGTTATAGGAAACAAAAATTTCCTATAGTATAATTAATGTAATCGTTTTAGACACACATATTTGATATTGTATTCAACACTCTTCATGTATATATTTAAGAATAAATTTATATGGTCGTATCCGTGTCGTGTCCATATTATCATATCCGTATTTGTGTATTATAGCATAAGAGTACTTAGTATTAATATTATTTTCTTTAAAGATTTGGATCCTCAATAAAATATATCCAACTTATATTTTATGATGCGGCAATAATTTTGGCTAGAGTTGTTAATGGATCGAGTTTTAATTGGAATATAATCTTATTTTAAAAATTTTTTTTTTTCAACCGACGTACATAATTCGATTGAGTATATGTATATCCGCCTATGATGATCTTATGGAAATAAGTTGATTGGAGATAAAATCAAGTAACAACACGTGATTAACAATAAATTTAATACCCCTTAAAAAAACTATAAACTTAATAATATACAATTCATTATTATTTTTTAAAAAGATGTCATTAAATTAAAATATATCAAAAGGACGTAGGAAAACAGATAATAGTTTTTTTTTTTTTTTTGTATATCATATATATTGTGTTAACCTTTTAAATAAAACAATTAATTTGATTCGATGGGTCAAAGCGTCAAATAAAAATGATTCGGATAAGTTTGAAATTCAAGCCGCAGTTAGGTGTGCTATTAAGCCCTTTAAACTATTAGTATAATTATGTCATCTCATGAATTAATTACATTTTTATTAGCTCAGTTCAAAAATAATTTTAGATTAGATAAATATTCATGATTAAACATTAAAGTGCATTTATGTTTTTGACTCAAATATTGGTCCAAATCCTTTGTGGGCTCATAACAGAACTACTACGAATAACAAATCTAGGCTAGGTTAGTCCAAATGGTTAATGGATGGATTTATTTTTCAGGGTAATGTCTCGGGTTCGAATCCGCTTAAGCATGCTTGCGTTTCGGTCTTCCTTAAATGTTACAAAGTACATGAGTACTACACAGCTTTTTAATAAGCCAAGATGTTGATAGTAATACAACAGCCTCTTTCACTCTTCCTTAGCTCTTACAAAGTAAATGAGTTGATCATTAGTATCAGCCCAAATGAAATGACTCAAAAGTCAGAAACAGCAAATCTTGATGAGCTTTACAGGCCAACAATTAAGCAGAGCAGCTAACCATGAGAGTCAGGCATGTACAGGTACGAAGGAGCTCATCGATACGCAGCCTTTTAATCGTTGAATAATGGTGTTTCGACTCACAAGCCCTGAATGGAGAGTTAGGGGGAGTCCTTCCTTCGCGCATTGGTCGTATTTCTCCAACGTGGAGACGATTTCGTTAAAATCGGGACGCTTTGAGGGGTTTGCTGCCCAGCAACGCTCTATGAGGTGGGCTAGCGCCGGCTGACAACTCGCTGGTAAAGGCGGCCGCTTGTTCTGCAAACATTGTCAAACAAAATATGTTCAATGTAAATGAAGTACCAAAGATGCTTCAATGTTTACATATTGCAGTTAACCCAAAAAACTTTCATAGTTCAGAAATTGCACAAAAAACTTTCATAGTTCAGAAATTACAAAAAAACACCCTGAACAGAGTGTTTCTCATAATTTTTCTGGGTGTTTTTCCTGATTCATGTCCAAACCTCAGGGTGTTAGAGGTTTTTTCCGTAGTTGGATCGAATATTGGAGGCTTATTCGTAATCATCTCTTATTATAATTGGTTTAAATTTTCAAAAAGGTGTGATATATATAATTAGAAGTTAAAACTACACTGTATAACTAATAGAAGATATGAAGTTTAAACATGCCCCATTGAGCAAGATGCCAAATTTTCAAGAACCAAGAGTTAAAGGCTTTAAGCCAAAATTTTCCCTAATTCAGAACAAAATATGTAAATATCTGACCTTTTCAGAGACAGCAAAAGCAGCTTGTACAGGTTCCATTCCTTCAAAAGGAAGCAAAGCTGTTGTAATTATCCCAAACCTCGCAAGTCTCTTCTTTTTCTTTTTTTTTTTTTGCGTTATCTGCTCAACTAATTCTTGCATGGTTGGCTTTTGAATCAACTAAACAAAGACATGTTTACTTAAACAAACATATTGCATGATGTTCAAAAACATGTAACCAAAGAAGCCAAACCTGCAGGATATTGGGGTGATCCAACCGCGAAAGCAACGCAACCTCGGACTTAAACTGCTGCTCTAGCAAAGGCCGCGTCTCCTCCTTGTGTGTTTCCGTACTCACCATTTTGACAGCAACTGCCCTCTGTTTGTAAGTTCCCCCGTAAATTCGACTATAAGCACCCGATGCGAATTTTTTACCGATAAACAAATGCGAAAGATCAGCTGTCCATTCCTCCTCATTATCCTCCCATCTCTTCGAGGAGGATTGAAATTTCTCATGCTTTGTGGCCATTGTATTTCTTCCTATAGCTTTGATCAAGATTAGAGAACGAGGGAACTTGATGAATGAAAACTTGGTATTTTTCAATGTGTATAAATAGCGTTGGATTAACTTGAATTTTGATAGCTAGGAGTTGAGTTCTAATCCGTGTAGAAAATAGATGCAAAATTCGAATTAGTTTTTTCAGTTGTAGTTCAATAAAGAATGGAGTTGTATAAAAATTAGGATGAAAATTTAAGAATCAAGAACAGATAAAATAGGCATGTAAAATGTGAATTCTATTAGAGTTCTACTTTAGATAGGGATTAGGACTTAAATAAGAAAAATTAAGAATTAAGAATAAATAAACAGGCATATAAAAGGTGAATGCTCTTAGTCTTAGGAGAACAAATAATCTTAAAGAAAAATGGCCACGCAGATTTGTATGGAAACATCTTTTGATATGTTCGACAATCTTGCATTAATATTATTTATATTATGATAACATGTTCTAATGTAAAAGGTTAATATTATTTAGGAACAACTTAATTCAAATTGAAGCAGATTTAATGGAATTTAAAATAAGGATAATTGTAAATAATTATCTTAATTTTTTTTAGACCAGAGCGATTCGAAGTCTTCTTTAGCCAACTCAAACTCATTATTTCGAAAAAGAGAATCCTTAAGCATTGAGTAACAACGGTTGGCTAATAATCATTTTAACTTAAAATAAGGATAATTACAAAAAAATTCTTTTAGTTTTAGCACAATTACAAAAAAAATCTTTATAATAGATAAATTTCAAAAAACACTCTCGATGATTTCAATAAATTCCTAATTACAAACTGAATTATGTCAAATCTCAAGATACGTAATAATATATTTTTTTTATTTATTTATTTTTGAAAGCAAACCCTTAAAGAAAAAATTTACTAAATCAACTGAAATTAAAACATACAAAGAAACAATGAAAAAAGCAGGTTCGAGACCGTAATTCTAACAAATTTGTAGACAATCATACTTACTTCACGTCTAATAGAACATAAATTAACATTTTCAAAACTAAATCTAATAACAGTAAAGACAATGAGAAAACAACCAACAAAATAGAAGATTTTTTCCACTTATATAAGAGAATAGCTAGCTTTTCCTCTTAAATGTCAGTAATCTTATAAGACAATTGTCGGTATCTCATAGTCAGATACCTATTTAAATATATACACATTTAGAGCGCGTTTACTTTTACTTAATCTGGCAGATAAAATTAATTAAATATCAAAATCTGTTATTTACTTTTCATGTTGGCTTTTCTGCCAAAATCTCTGCGGCCCGTAGGATAGGGAAGATTTTGTCGGTTTTCTTTCACATGGAAAACTGCCGTGTTTAAGAAATCATGATTTTTATCGGCATTGGTAATTTACTCATTTGTCCAAATCTTTGATTTATTTATAAAAAATTGCCATTATTATTTATTAAAAAAAAGAAATAACATAACTTCTTCTCTCACGTTCCACGAAAGCCAGACATACCCACTACGCAGAGTCAAGAAAACCCACGAAGCAGAGCTCGAAATTCATCAGAGGAGAAGAATCATTGTGCGAAGCCATTCTTTCTTGGATTGTTGCTGCGAATTCTCTCGATTATCTGAATCCCAGCAAGAAGGTAAAAAATTCCTCCACTTTCTCATCCCAAATTGGAGTTCGATCTTAACTTCTCATCCCAAATTGGAGTTCGATTATCTGAATCTCGATTAGTTTGCTGAATATGCCTCAAGCTAATGTATTTCTTAAACTCAGTGATTTTGTTTTATCTTAAATATAAGACAATTGTTGATATTTGATAGTCAGATACCTACTATCCATATTTTTAATTGCTCAGATGGAGAGAATAAACGGACTTTCTCGCGTTACCTAAACGTCACTAGCATATTAGCGTAGTACTTGCGATTGATGAGAATTATCTCGAATTTTAATAAATAATTTATTTTTTTTTTAAAAAGTTATACTTTAAAGCACGACACGTTTAAAAGCATGTCATTAGGCTAGATACTTTAGACAATTAAAATATGGGCCATAATTAGAGATTAACATTCGAAAGGAAAAGAAACCAAGGAGTAAAATAATTTCTTCTATTTCGGCGCGAAGGTGAAATACCGATAGTACCCTTGACTAGTGAAAGCGGATAGGAGGGGCAATTTGGGAATACTATAAATATGTGAAACATGAAGAAGAGTTGGATGACCTAAATACCCCCTCTCTTAGTCGCCTCCTCCGGCGTCTCCGCTGCCCCTCAAAATTTTCTCGGCTTCCTTTGCCCTTCAATTTTTCAGGTATTTTCAATTCTCTGCCCTCTCTTGATTTCATGTATATATATATGTGTGTATAGCCCGCCAAAAGTGTGAGCTTTTCGCAATTTGTCTACTGTGGGTTGTGTGTGTGGTTTGATCTGTGCTTGTAGAACCCTAGTTTTGGTGTTTTGATTGTTGGGTTTGGGTGGTGTGCTGTTCTTTGTTGTCTTTTCTTGATTTTTTTTATTTGGGTTTGGAGGAAGTTGGGTTTCGATGTGGTCGAGGGTGGTTGGAGTTTGGGAGCTGTTGAGAATCAGGGTTTCTGTCGTTGGATCTGTTGGTGGGTGTTCTTGGGTTCTTCGTGGGATTGGTACTGATTTTGCTGTATTGGGTATTCGACTGTGTGGGATTTTTTGCTTGATTCCGAGCATTGTTGCCGTTGATTGGGTGTTAAGGGTTTTGTGTAATGGGTTTCGCTGATTTTACGGATTGTTTCTCTAGTCTAGGCTGATTGTTTGTGTGGTTATGTAAAGTGTGTGTGTGTGTGTGTGTGAATATTGATTTTTGTACTTGAGCATAAACGAGAGCATGAGCTAAACATGGATTTTGATTAGCAGCGTGTAGACTATAGATTGAGAAGGTGAGGAAAGCATTTGAAGAAGAAGAAGAAGAATTCAGCTAGGTTCATGTTATAAATGGTGAATCAGCATCCTGTAATTGGTGAAGGGAGAGATTTGCCATCAGTTCAGGACTCGCACTTTCATCTTGAGCATAGTCATGGTATGGTGATTCAACAGATGGTAGAAAACCACGAGCCGGATATGGATTTAAGGCCCGTTGATGACAACGAGATAGCTTTATCTCAGGGTATTAGTAATGGTTATTTTCCTGTCATTGATCATGAATTGGCTCTTCCACACGGTCCGGATGGGGAATATCATAACGAGTACGACCAAGGAAGCGAACATGAGAATAAATTTGATTTGTTTGATCAGAAGGCAAGAGTCAATCAAGAGGATAGTGGCACTGACAATCATGAACAAGGAGATGAACTGGGTTTTTCAGAGGATAATGATAACTTAGAGCTAATAGTCCACGAGAACCCTAATGTGAGTTCCGCGTCTGGCGCCCACCTTTCTGTTCTTCAGCCTCAGATTCTCGTAACTTCTCCAATTGTCCAATCAAGAACAATCGTTCCTGCCCCTGTTCAAGAACTGACAGTTGGTCAAGAATTCGCTGATGTAAAGAGCTGTCGTAGAGCATTAAGAGATATGGCAATTGCTCTTCATTTCGAGATACAAACTGTTAAATCAGACAAAACCCGTTTCACAGCCAAATGTGCAAGTGAGGGATGCCCTTGGCGTGTTCATGCAGCTAAGCTCCCCGGAGTTCCTACATTCACAATTAGAACTATACAAGCAGAGCATAACTGTGGTGGAATAGCTCATCTTGGTCATCAGCAAGCTTCTGTTCAATGGGTAGCTACTTCTGTTGAACAACACCTCAAGGAAAATCCACATTACAAGCCAAAAGAGATACTCGAGGAGATTCATCGTGTTCATGGTATAACTTTGTCTTACAAACAAGCATGGAGGGGGAAGGAACGGTTCATGGCTTCCCTTCGTGGCACGTTTGAAGAGGATTATCGCCTTTTGCCTCAATATTGCCACCAAGTGAAGAGAACGAATCCAGGGAGTATGGCGTCAGTTTGTGTTAATCCTATGGATAATAGTTTCCAACGATTGTTTATTTCATATCAAGCTTCAATTTATGGTTTCTTGAATGCTTGTCGCCCGCTCATGGGACTCGATCGGACTGTTTTAAAAAATAAATATTTAGGGACCCTTCTTTTTGCTACTGGCTTTGATGGAGACGGGGCGCTTTTTCCATTAGCTTTTGGCATTGTGGATGAAGAGAACGATGAATCTTGGATGTGGTTTCTTTCTCAACTGCACACTCTTCTCGATACCAACACTGAAAACATGCCTAGGCTCACAATTTTATCAGATAGGCAAAAGAGCATAGTCGATGCAGTAGAACTGAACTTCCCAACTGCTTTCCACGGCTTTTGCATGCTTCATCTGAGCGAAAGCTTCAGGAAGGAATTCAACAACACTCTTCTAGTCAACCTCCTTTGGGAAGCTGCAAATGCCGCAACTGTAATGGAATTCGACTCCAAAATCATGGAAATTGAAGAAATATCCCAAGATGCCGCCTACTGGGTCCGCAGGGTCCCACCCCGTTTATGGGCCAATTCCCATTTTGAAGGAACCCGTTTCGGAAACCTCACAGCTAATATAAACGAATCCCTCAATTCTTGGATTGTGGAAGCGTCCGGACTCCCGATAGTACAAATGATGGAATCGATCCGACGACAGCTGATGACCTGGTTCAACGAACGGCGTGAAGCCGGCATGCAGTGGAATTCCATATTGGTCCCTTCAGCAGAGAGACAAGTCTCGGAGGCTCTTGAAAGTGCACGAGCCTATCAGGTTCTGAGAGCAAATGAAGCTGAGTTTGAAGTCATATCTCATGAAGGGACAAACATTGTTGACATTAGAAGCCGTTGCTGCTTATGTAGGGGATGGCAGCTTTACGGTATTCCTTGTTCCCATGCTGTGGCGGCTCTGCTTTCGTGCAGACAGAATGTTCATAGGTTTACTGAGAGCTGTTTCACTGTGGCGAATTACAGAAAGGCGTATTCTCAGACAATACATCCTGTTCCTGATAGAACTCTGTGGCAGGAGATGTCTGGTGGTGAAGATTCTGCAGAGGATGTCGTCGTGAATCCACCTAAGTCGTTGAGGCCGCCTGGACATCCTAGGAAGAGACGAACACAGAGTGCGGATCGGAACCAGGCGAAACGGGTCGTGCATTGTAGCCGGTGTTATCAGACGGGGCATTTTAGGACAACTTGTGCTACACCCATATAGGTGGATGGATGATTTGTGGAGATATAGTTCTCTATGTATAGAAAAATGGTTTCAAGAATTAGGTATTTTGTTGCTGCCTTTATATTTAAATGGTTGTAGGTTTGCTTAGATAGGTTTTTCTTGGAGCTGCTACTACTTTGGGTGAATGAAAGAACTACATGTAATTTTTTGTTCTGGGCTCATTCAATTAGATTGAAATCATCAGGAATCCCATTTATTTATTTTTCTTAAATAATTTTTTTGTGATATGCTAAAACAAATTCATCAAGGGTCAATGTTGGATTAATAGCAAGATTCTTGTGTAATTGGTAAAAAAACATGCTAGCCTTCCATTATTCGATTCTTGAAAATATTAGGAAAATAAATAAAATTACATTTTAATTATAAAAATGAAAACTTAATTTGGGTAATCTCAAGAATAGTATTTATGAACACGTGTAGACTTAACAAAGACAAACAACCATAACGACTGAAATGCAAAAGGCTGAAACATTCAAACGAGCAATTCTCCAAATTATCAGGGAAAAGTCTCTTTCCTCTCCATCCTTAACCAAGACATGACAGGTAAAGTCAATCATCCTTAAAGAAACTGTTGTATTCATGGATTGATCGAACATATTATTACATGACTCGATTGAATGACAATGGTTTTCTCGTTGAACAGATTATACGAACACCAATATGAACCCAACATCCACACAAATCCTTATAGCCTCGTCAATCGGATTGATCATAGCAGCAGCTATGCATTATCATCTCAAGAAGACAAGAGATCACAGGATTGTACCCAGAATACGAATCGCCAACACCGGCCAGGTTAAGAGCATCGAGAGATTCTCTCACTACGTAGGTAATGATTACTTTTTTCAGGTATAGGATCTCGTACATGCACGCATTTGTGGGGGTTTCGAATCTTTACCAGTACGTGTGTTTTTGGTGTTTTATCATATATGCGTGAGCAGCCAGGCAAATGGGATTCAACCATCGAGAGTGTCCGAACCTTTGCAAACTGGCTTCGAATTACATCAGAAAATCCGAAGGGTGTGAGGAGGAAGTGTATGATTATTTTGCAACAGAGCCGGATTGTGATTCTCTGTTCATAAAGATGGTGGAAGAGTTTGAGAGATGCATCCTCAGTTACTTTGCCTTCCATTGGAGACATGCTTCTTACATGATCAGTCAGGCATGTGTTCTTCATATTGAGCTCAACCATATTTTCATGGGGCATATTAACATTGATCATGCAACGCAGGTATTGGGTGCTGAAAACGAGCCGAAAAAGAAGCTCAAGAACATTGTCATGGCAGCCACAAGGTAGATCACAATACAAATTGCCTACAATATATTCAAGAAAACTGAAGATAACATTAGAAACTCAACTTTTATGCAGTTTTCTGTAACAGGGTTCTGAATTATAATTCATTGATTTGTTTTTTTTCGTGTTTTCCGGTATTAAAGAGAACAGAGATTTGAGAGGGTGACGAAGAACCTTAAGGTGGCAAGAGTATTCAACACATTGGTGGAGGAGATGAAAGCTATTGGACTCGTGTCACTTGACGATTCACAGTGCACAGATGTGATGGTTCCCATGGATCATAAAGACAGAAGTCCCGTTCTCCTGTTCATGGGCGGAGGAATGGGGGCCGGGAAGAGTACAGTGCTCAAGGACATTCTCAAAGAGTAAGAACACCGTATCCCAAGCTAACTGCAATACAAGAAAATAAGATAGTTTTATTACATTCCATAAGTAATAAAGATGTATTAAGAGTGTTTGTCGCTTAATAACCAGACCATTCTGGGCTGGAGCATCTGGAAATGCAGTTGTCATAGAAGCAGATGCGTTCAAGGAATCAGATGTCATTTATAAAGCCTTAAACTCGAGAGGTCACCATCATGACATGCTCCAAACTGCTGAACTGGTAGGCAAACCCAACCCACCTCCAAGCAGAAAAGCCATCTTTCCAAGATGTCATTTATAAAGCCTTAAACTCGTCACTGATATTTTTGTATATGTGTGATATCGATGACGAGTTTCCAAGCAAATAACCTATGTTTTACCTACTAATACTATTCTTTTAATGTCCAAAGTAGTGGATAATAAAAATAAGGTTGCTCTAGAATTGAGATTAAGAAACACTTAATGTGATAAATGAAAGTTTACATCATGACGTATATACTTCAAAGACATTATGAATAATATATTTTAGCTTACTTGCATTCATAGGTGCACCAATCATCAACAGATGCAGCATCATCACTTCTCGTAACAGCACTGAACGAAGGGCGAGATGTGATCATGGACGGCACCCTTTCGTGGGTCCCATTTGTAGTGCAGACAATAACCATGGCCCGGAATGTTCACCGCCGGCGATACCGCATGGGAGTTGGCTACAAAACAGATGAAGATGGTGTTGTAATCGAGAACTACTGGGAACAAATTGATGATGACGAACAACAGGATGGAGCTAAAAGGAGACGACCATATAGAATAGAGTTGGTTGGTGTTGTCTGTGATGCTTATCTAGCAGTCATTAGAGGAATCAGGTAGGCAAAACACACATACAAAAAAACTGCTTAACAAAATTCACATTATTTCAAATTTTCATTACCATAAGAAAATATATGCATACTTTTTGTGATTGCTTCTTTCGTAGGCGTGCTCTAATATGTCGAAGGGCAGTAAGGGTGAACTCACAGCTGAAATCCCACAAGCGATTTTCCGATGCATTCCTGACATACTGCCAATTAGTAGACAATGCTAGATTGTACAGCACAAATGCATTGGAAGGCCCTCCTAAGGTACAAGAATGATGTTATATTAGTCAATCATGTTCCTGCAAATGTATTAGATACTAATGCAGTTATGGTTGTCCAGTTAATAGGATGGAAAGAAAAAGACAAGACTTTGTTGGTTGACCCGGACGAGATAGGCTGCTTGAAAATGGTTGGGAGTTTGAATTCAGAAGCAGAGTCGATATTCGAGCTCTACAAACACCCACACCCGGCTTTCGAAGCAGGGTCTGTCTGGAAAGACATTGTTATGTCACCTTCAAGATTGAACATTCAAAAAGAGCTCAAGTATTCCATTCAGAATGTTGAGAGATTGAGATTGAGATTCTGATTCGACACAAAACTTCTCCGTCCTTCTGTGCAATTCTTGCATATAGATGTATATGGGAAGATCAGTTCAGTCAGGCTACTAGAGTGTAAGACTCAGTGTATAACCCACAAGTTCCTCTCTAGTTTTTGTATGTGATAACACAGGTTTATACTTCATAGGTGTACTTAAGTACATAATACATCAGGCTTATAAGAGTAATCATACGGCCTGAATTAGTTAGTTTCATCATTGTTTGAATTATTTTCTTTGCAATGTAGAACAAGGTGGGATGTATTTGAAATGTTTTCACTTGAAAGAACAACTGAAGCTATCAATCCTAAGCATAGACATTAGGGGAAAACCAAATTACTGAAGCAGAAACAAATGGTTTTCAGGTACTCATCTCTAGAGAGAAGAGTCTCCATAAAATGATGTTTAGCCTCTTAACAGCCATTGCAATCTACCATGGATGATGAAATATTGAATTTGCTTTAGGTTTCAAAGTTGCATGCTTTGTGAAAGAACACAGTTAAGAACAAATGGAGGAATTCACCAAACCTGTCGAATATCGCTTGCCACAGTGCACTTGCCACTGCGCCGCCAACCATGAGCAAACCCTAATCGCCAGAAGCTACTAGAAACAAGACAGTATTGCCATATAATCAATACAGCATTTTGCCCAAGAATTGTCATTTAGATAAACCAGCAATGAACATATATCTGTGTGTGTGTGAGAGAGAGAGAGAGATGACGGCCATCAAGAATTCAAGATACAGAGAAGCTCTAATGCATCGTTCTGGAATTCGCATTGAACATATAGTACATCTAAAAACTGTTTCAAACCTAAAAGAACAACACAAAACCCAGAAAAGGGGAAAGCTGGAAGATATGTAAAGAAAAAAGAGCAAAAACGGAAAAGAAAATACAAAATTCAATTCTATCAAACTCTGGGGGTAGTAGCGAAAGCAGCTAACCCATTGAAGGACCCATCGGAATATACATTATTATCCCTAAAATACATAACCTCAATCTCACTTCCTTCCTCTCTTTCCGGCAGTCTTCTTCGCCGGACTCTTGATCGACTTCGGCTTCACACTCTTCGCCGCCGCCTTCTTGGCCGGAGCCACCTTCTTAGCCGCCGGCGCCTTCCTTGTAACAGCTGCAGCCGCCGCTGCACTCTTCCGTGGAGTCGACCTCGTTGAGGTCTTCGCCGCCTTAGCCGGCGATTTCGCCTCAGGCTTGACCTTCTCCGGCGCCTTTCTCTTTGTTGCAGTCTTCTTGGCAGGGGCAGCTGCCTTGGGCTTCGCTGCGGCCGGCTTCGCCTTTGCAGCTGGCTTAGCCTTAGAAGGAGCTGCGGCCTTGGATTTCACGGCGGCGGTCTTAGCCTTGGGCTTGGGCTTGGGCTTGGCTTTGGCAGCAACCGCCTTCTTTTCCTTGGTGGCGGCGGCAGCTTTGGGCTTTGGTTTCGCGGCGGGCTTCTTCTTCGCCGGAGCAGAAGGTGCAGCCGGCTTGGAAGGGCGAGAAGGCGGCAACTTGTAGGAGTTCTTCACCTTAACGAGCTTACCACTGGCGACAAACTTCCTCAATTGAATGAGCAAAAGCTTCTTGAAATTCGGTGGGAGATTCTTCTGCTTGTCCTCGATGAACTTCGTAATCGCGTACTGGCTCGATCCAGTTTTCTCCTGGAGAGTAGTGATCGCGTCTTGAATCATCTGCATGCACCCAAAAACATCAAAATGAGATGACCAATTCCTAAGAAAATCAAAATCTATACAAAAATGAGATTCAAGCTCGAAAATCATTCATTCATACCCCGAAGTAAGGAGGATGAGTGGGGTTACGCTTTTTCGGAGCTGGGACTTTCTTCGCCTTGGGCTCCTTCACAGCAGCTACTTTCTTCGTTTTGGTTGCTTTTTCCGGCGGCGCCTCCTCGTTAACCTTCTCCTCCTCGGCGGCGGGTGCCTCAGCCTCGGGATTGATCGGAACAATCGGTTCTTCGGTGGCGGCCATGGGTAATTCTCTGGATAAGCAAGGAATCTGATTAGGGTTTGACGATTTGGGGAATTCTTGCGAAGATCTAAGCTGGAATCTGATCGTAATTTGTGTTTTGTGAGTGAAAATATGCAAAAATGTGCTGATTTAAATAGTTAGCATTTGAGGTTCATATCCTTGGAGTCGGAATCTGATTGGCTCAGACGCTTTTCACGCGGATCGAAGCCGTGGAAAATTTTTAAATTTGGACCGTCGGATGAGTTCTCATCAACGGTGGGTTGCACTTGATGAATGGGGACTGGGATTGGGATGCATAGGAGGTTCTTGATTTGGGGCTTTAGGTGTGTTTCTATGCTTGATTTATTTGGGAATAACTAGAGCTAGGATTTGTGAATTGTGATGAAATAAAATGCATTTTGTAGGGATTTTCCTAAGCTTTCTAGGGAGTATTTGCTGAAATTGAGAGGAGTCGTATTTTGGGAGATATCGTCGTTGGAACGTAAAGTGGTCGGAATATGAACTTTCACGGAGCGTGTTGTAGTTTTTGATCGTTGCACGGAAATGCTTGAAACATTTAGGTGATTTTGAAATTGGTTGTGATGATACATTAAACTGGGAGTCTATTGAATCAAGAATCGTGAAAATCGCTCGAGATTTGAGTAGAAAAATATGTGTTCCAAATCAATCGAAGATGAACACATTTAAAATACGTTTCATTTGAGTAGTCGTAAGCATGCCGTAAAATATTTCACGTTATACATTTGTATCCTACGACCCTTCCTTGTCGTAGGGCGTTATTTGTGATCGATCAACAATGACAAAACTCAATATTTTTGCCGATGTATCATAACAAACATTTGTCTCCCGTAAAATGCTATCACTTGCATGTCATTCTATACTATGCAATGAAATGATATAGTTTCATTCTCTTATTTTTATCTCGATACGATATTTTCTTTGGATATTTCAAAAACTATATCTTAGATTAATTATAACAGTGATGAGTCATTTAATAAAATAAACTTGAGAACTAAAATTATCTTCTATGCATGCTAGTATTCATCTCAACTATACCAAACAATTTAGTATAATTGAGCTAACTATTGCTAGCAATCATCTCCTGTGGAATTCAACTAGGATGAAAAAATATTTCATCAATTCATGTTCAAATAATACATCCACATAAGAACCATTCAACTTTTAATACTAAAATAACATTAAAAGTTATATCTATTTTAAATCTGTAAATTTGAATCGATTCTATAAAATGCAAATGTCCAATTACATTTTCATTTGACAAAATATATTATTTCGTTCCTACGACTACTTTTCCATCAAAATTTGACAATTTTCTTGTAATGTACGACTATATTATGTTATGTAAAATACTCTTGTTTTGTAATACGAGATAATAGCATTGTATTCCTTATAATGTTTCAAAGTATGTAAATTCTTTTGTTATGCTACGTTTGATTCGTGTTGTGTTGTTGATTATTATTATCATTATACGGCAGTTGTATAATGTTTTCGTATTTGTTCCGTACTAATACATATCGATATAGGTGGTTTTACTAAAATACCCCCATTGCTGCAAGTCTTGGTTACTAATATAGATATGTCACAGGTCATTTGATTTTAAAATTCAAAGATATTTTTGTAAATCAAAGTCCATCTTCACGAGCCATATATAAATATACTTCAATACTATTTTCAAAAATGCATTAATATTTCCAGCTATTAAAATCTACAAGCTCATATAAACTAAATTTGTACCAGAAAACAATTATACTCGTAGCTGCTATTGTTTGGTCGATTAACATCTATTAATGCTTAACAAACTAGGACTAAAGAATTAAATACACCCTGTATTTATTAGAAATTGTTATATTACAGTTGCATAATTTAAGTCTAATTAAAGTTATTGCACATTTTGCTTGTAAAAATTAAAATAAATTGATATTGTTTGACTTTATCCTAATTCCTATTTATCCATTTTAAAATTTTATAGTTTGAAAAGAAAGATTTATGACACTTTTCGTAGCACATCTTGTTTCTTAACGAAGATAGCCATTGAAATAGACTTGTTCAATGTAATTACACCCCTTGGCTACCTTTTTCTTTTCCCTGTTATATTCGATTTATTAGGATTGAGTCGGATTGAATTATAAAATTCTCTATATTAATAGTTCTTGCATATCTAAAGATTCGATGGTATAATACCGAATTTTTAAATTATACTATTTGATGGCCTTGGACTATAATGTGAAATGGGATTAATCTTTATGAACAACGAGGACTTCATTAGGGCTCTGAATCAACTCGAGCGGACTTGAAATCTTGAAAGAGTGTATCGCACAAAAAATTAACTAGAGTTATGGGACATAATCACACTTAAGTGGTGATCTCATATTGTATTGGAGCAATTCATAAGTGTATTGACAATCATCTTTTAGAGATGGGTTGAATTTGTTACACCTAATTAACTCTTTAATCTCAATTTGTCATTATGAGTTATGACACATTTTTTTACCTTATATTTCTAATTAACTTTTACTCTGATTAATGTTATTATAAAATAAAACACCCAATGATGAATTTGACGGTGCTTGATCTGATATTAATGCCTAACCATTCAGAAGTTATAGTTTAGTGGGATTGAGTCGAGCGTTGGGACTTGGAAAGATAGAAAAGATGGTTGTCCGAGGGTCATGAATCCTTCCTATTAGGACGAACACACGCGATTAGAATGTCAAAATGGGGAATATGGGGGGCTGGCTCAGTTTCTTGTTATCCGAATCTTAAGTCAGTGGACTTTATATGGAAATTTAAGTGAGTTAGAAAAATAAAATAATCAGGATTGTTTACTAAATATGGTTAACTCACTGTAATTGAGACAGTTTCTTAGTAATTTTTACTATTCCATAATACAGAATACAGGCTGACCCTAGATCTAGCCCCAAAAGGAAGACACCAGTGCATTGACTTTGTTAGATTCGCATAAATAATATAGTAGTAGTGGGAGCATACGTACAAAGTGTAAGTGGTTGTACTAGGCAATCGAGGAAGAGATCCCTCGAGGGTTCGAGGAAATGTTCGACCCTTGGACAAAGGCCCTGGCGGGCTAGTTGGCGCTCAATAGAGATGCAGCCTATAAAGCTCGACTTCGAGGGAAGCCTTGTGTCTTTTAGGGGTTGTGTTGAAATTAAAACCATGTCTTGTTAGATTCAGCGTCCAGGTGGCTGTTCTTTATTGTGCCACATTATAACCTTTTTTTGTTTCCCCCCTCGGGTCCTAAACGAATCAAAAGATGAGCCCATCCCCATTCCCTTCCCCATCCCCATCGAAGGGAGATCACATAAATCATCGTCGTTGTCAACAGAATATCCTAACTTCGCAAGAACGTCGACAACCGAATTCCGTTCATGCCGCACATAATGAAAAACAACGTTTCAGGACGGGTAAAAACTGAAGAAAACTACGACAATAAAGAACAAGAATGATAGTGGGTGGTCGACTCCCCGTACAAGTTTTAATCCCTCGTGCAAGCCTAAAAGCTCAACAACATTGATCGAAACTCCGCCAATCTTCATCGCATATTCCAGAACCCAATCTCCATTATCATTGCGAATCACGACTCCCGCCTAATGATGAACCCATGATCTTGCATTTTAATACCTTTCTAATTCATAAAGATGATGCAGTTCTGCTAACCATTGAATTTATTTAAAAACTATATATGTTTCTAAATCAATCATCAATTTTTATATTCTGATTTTTTTATATATTTTTAATAAAAAATTAAAATTTCATGCATTGAATTAATTTGGATTTTCTATTTTTACCAGTGCGTGTTTGTGTCGCCACGTCCGTATCTTGCATCATTCATGATGGAAGAAGTGATGAGCCTTCTCCCTCTATCAATATATATATATATATATATATATATATATATACATATATACACACATACATGAAGGTAGGGGTGGGCGTTTTGGGTCGGGTATCGGGTACCCGACCCGACCTTAATCGGGGAATACTCAACCGGGTAGCAAATTTCGGGTAAAACGGGTTTCGGGTACCCGACTTTATATATAATATATTTATTATATGTATATATATACACATATATAATATATATTATGCTTAATTGTTTTTTTTTCTTTTAAGTTTTACGTTTATAATTTTTTAATTTCTCTCTTCACACTTGGAATTTCCTTTTAAGTTTTACAATTTTTCAATTTATTTTATATTTTTCTTCCTTTTAAGTTTTACGTTTGTAATTGTGTTTTGTTACTTATCCAATTGTGAGCTAGATGTTAAAACTAATGAATTAGGTTTAGTGTATTTTTACTTTGAATTTTTAATGTGTTGGAATGATTGGAAATGGAGCCGTTTTTGACAAAAAAATCACGTAAAATTTGATGAAAAAAAGCTAAATTGAAAAAAAAAAAAAAAAAAAAACCCAATCGGGTACCCGATATTTTCGGGTCGGGTTCGGGTGGTAAAAATAGCTACCCGAAATTTCGGACACCCGACCCGATTAACCCAAAACCCGAAAACCCGACCCGACGCCCACCCCTACATGAAGGGGCACACACAATATATACATATGTACACACACATGCAGGCGCACACACACAGACTTTTTTTTTTTTTTTCCTTTGAAGCATATTAAAAAAGACTATTAGATAAGTCATAGGTGTTATTAGGGCTGTCAACGGGTCGGATTCGGACCGGATCAGGAAATTCCGGATCCGAATCCGACAAGAAGATCCGATAACCGGATCCGAATCCGAATCCTATAGGATTCGGATTCATTAATACCAAGTCCGTATGTTAATGGGTCGGATCAGATCCGATAAAAGATCCGACCCGATTAACAATAAAAATTAAATTTTTTTATAAAGAAATAAATAAATAAAATATAAATATAAATATATAATATTTAACAAATAATTATTACTTAATGAATTCTTGAATGGTTTTGTGTATATGCATTTAAAATAGGTTAATTTAAGATTTTTAATAAAGAAAAACATATTTTTTAGAATAAATAATTTAAATTTTATTATTATTTATAGTGAACATAAGTGAAATTTTTAATTTTAATTATTTTATTTAATATTCTTTACCAATAAAATAATTAATTTAATAAAATATTATAACAAAATCGGATTCGGATCTTTAACGGATCGGATTCCTTAATTCCATATCCGATCCATTTATTTCGGATAACGAATATTTATAATCGGATATGATCCATCGAACTTTTTTATCGGACGAATATGATAAAATTCGGATCGGATTCGGATCGAATTCGAATTAAAATCCGCCCCATTGACAGCCCTAGGTGTTATTTGTCGTCCGAATAAATTAATGGGGTGTAGGTAGGGTTGTCAATGGATCGGATTTTAATCCGAATCCGATCCGAATTTAAGTATATTCGTCTGGTAAAAATATTTGATGGATCATATCCGATTGTAAATATTTGTTATCCGAAATAAATGGAGCGAATATGGATTTAAGGAATCTGATCTGTTAAGAATCCGAATCCGAATCCGAATCTGATATTATATATAATATTTAATTAAATAAATTATTTACTAGTACATAATATTAAGTAAAATGATTAAAATTAAAATTTTCACATATTTATCATTTTAAACAATAATAAAATTTAAACTTTTTACTCTAAAAGTATATATTTTCTTTTATTAATAAGTTTAAATTAATTTATTTTAAATAAATATAAACAGAACTATCAAATAATTCATTAAATAATAATTATTTATTAAATATTATGTAATTATATTTATTTTTTATATCAAATTTGTTATTAAAAAATATAAAATTTATCTGTTGAACTTTTTTTTTCTCCATAAAGTTCTCAATATGACCCTTTTGTCTGCCTCCGCTCAGAGTGGGAACCATTCTACCGATATGTCCTACTTGTCTGCCTATCTCCTGTTTAAAACCTACAAACGTGAACCCATAAACGTAGGATATTTTATGCTCAAATACATGCTGCGAATTTCGGCCTTTCGTGTTTAGGTGTGTTTCTATGGTTGATTGATTTGGGAATAACTTGAGCTAGGGTTTGTGGATTGTGATGAAATAAAATGCATCTTGTAGGGACATTCATAAGCTTTCTAGGGAGTATTCGCTCGAATTGAGAGGAGTTGTATTTTGGGAGATATCGTCGTTGGAACGTAAAGTGGTCGGAATATAAACTTTCACGGAGCGTGCCGTACTTTTTGATTGTTTTGCTCGCTCAGAATAAGTTTCTGGGTTTTCGCGTAACTGGAATATTGTTATACGATTAGGGATGTCGATGTGGCTGTGCTCTGTTGTGCCACATTAGAACCTTTTTTTCCTCCTCGGGTCCTAAACGAATCAACCGCACAAGTGGGAAAACAAAAACGAAGATGAGCTCATCACCGCCTCCATCGGAGGGGGATCACATGATACATAGTCGTTGTCGACCGAATGTCCCAATTTCGCAAGAGCATCGACAACCGAATTTCGTTCATGCTGCACATAATGAAAAACAACATTTCTACGCCCGGTGAAGACTGATGAAGGCTACGAGAGTAAAGAATAAGAATGATATTATTGAGTGGGTGTTCGGCTCCCATTCATGGCCTATTCCAGAGCCCAATCTCACTGCAAATGTGTTGGGCCTTAATGGGCCTAATGCTTTACAAGGCCTAGTTTAAACTTTGAGGCCCAATCACTGATAATGGGCCATACTCAATTACGATACGGCCCGTTAAAGAAATGACATCATGCAGGCTCGTGGGCCTTGTCAGATGTACTCATTGACCAACAACTTTGTCAGAGTTTAGGTGGAATTCATTTCACATGTCAAAAATAAGGACTCCTTCAATTATTTATTCCTTTCAATTTTAATTCAATTATCAAAAAAATTTAAACACAATACATCAAACATCTAGATCATCTAGCTTGATCTACTTTCTTTTAAACAAAAATTAGAGAGAAAATATATATTTTTTCCACTTATAATATATCTAAGCAATTACACAGATATTACGTATTCAAATATCTGATCATACAATTATTATCGATACTAAATTGGTAGTTCTAATATCTAGGTATACGAGTGTTGCGGGTAAAGAAAGTTTCAACTTTCAAAATACACATAATTTAAATTTATCGATACACCACTACAACAGATAGAGAAAATTTAAAATTTTAGATACACAACTATTACAGTTACGTTTAACGAAGTTCGAACATTTGGGTACAATACTACTACAAATAAAGTAAATTTTAATATCTGAATATACAATCTATAAAGAGAATTTATACAACAATTACTGATCAAGATAATTTAAATTTTAAAATATATAATTACCGTCGATAAATAAAGTTTGTTGAAGTTGTATGCGCATAATTTTATTATCAATAAAAAAAAATTATATTCAAGTGTCGGATCTCTAAATATACAATTATTGACATCAGAATAAACTTTATAACTAAGTAGTTCGATACGAGCACAACAGAGAGTATAACGAAATAATTGTATTTGTTCACTATAGCATATGGAACGTGAAAAGTCGCATTTAAACAAACCGCGCTCCAAATTAATTTGGTCCTTCCGCAGAGAGAGGACGGTAGTAAAAGTCGTGTGTCAGAATCGTGACAAACCAACAAAGGCGTCGACCCTACAACAATTACGAGCAGTAATTGTAGGTAAATGCAGGGAAAGTAACAGCAGAGCGCGCGTGAGAAGTAAATTATAGGATGAAACTGGCGCACCACGCCCACCAATCCGTACGATGTTAATATTTTTTTTTTGTCAACATTCTGAATCCAACGACTTTTTGCCCACAATCCCGCCGCCGTTTATTAATTCTTCCCAACTGCCCACTTTTTTTTTGGCCTTTTTATAATTAAGTCAATTTTTTAAATTATTGTTTTAAGGTTTGTCCATTACCACTTACGTAATGGCCAAAACTATGTCACGCATATTAGCACGAAAATATTTACACGAATACTTTTAAAATTATCATTTCATCGTATTGTATCGTATCGGATACTCGTTCTCAACACTGTATCTGTCACTCCTCACATAAAAAATTGAAGAAAAAATCCTTATCGTCATATCAATATCGTACTATCGTATCGTGTATGTGGCGCCGTATCTGAATCATAGATATTTATGCATAATGTTTTATTGGGAAATTATCCAACCATTCAAAATTGTATTAAAATATTTATTCATAATTTCATTTTTCGTTAAACTTGAATGATAATTTTTCAATTAATGACGTCATTTTTAAACTGGCCAATAAAGGCAGGTCCGTGAAGGAGCGTTCCCATTTGTTAAGCATCTTTCACACGCCATGCATTTATAGCTATATAAATAAAAATTAAATAAACTCAATTTTATTGAAAACAACATTATATTATTAAGGAAAATTAACTTTGACTAAAAATCTATAAAAAGCAATTATTAAGGAAGAGAATAATCGAAAACCCTTCGAAACCTGTCGGCGTTTGATGAGGCAGCTATAAATACCCCTCACAAACCCTATTTTCTCTCACCATAAAAGCTACTTATAATAATATATAAATAGCTATTTCTCTCAAATGGTCGGAGATCTCCCAAACGACGCCGTCGGCGGCGGAGCCCGACCTCCTCCTCCGCCGTTCTACGTGAAGAAAGGACCGCAGTTCCGCGGCGTCAGGAAGCGGCCGTGGGGGAGGTACGCGGCGGAGATACGCGATCCGTGGAAGAAGACGAGGAAGTGGCTCGGCACCTTCGACACGGCGGAGGAGGCGGCGCTCGCCTACGACCAGGCGGCGAGGAGCCTGCGCGGCGCGAAGGCGAAGACGAACTTCGCGTACGGCGGCGGCGGCGTTTGCACCGTGCCTCCGCCGTACTGGAGGACGCCGGAGTATTTCCGTCCGATCGACACGGCGGCAACAGCGGTGGCGCGCATTTCGGAGTACAAGGGGTATAAGATGGACGACGTAGACGCGGTGGTGATGAATGAGCAGGAGAAGCAGATGCGGAGCGAGAAGAAGCCGTTTCTGTTCGATTTGAATCTCCCGGCGCCGCTCTTTTGATAGCCGCGGCGGCGGCGGCGGCGGCGGCGGAGGGGGGAATGTAGATGGTGAAAACACGGCGGACGTAGTTATTTTGACCTGGTCTTCCACTTTTGTCCTTTGTTTGCGGTGATATTTACTGTTATGTACATATATGATGATTACGTTACGGTACTCCGATTCCCACAGTATTTCCTTTATTACCGTGGTAGAAATTCTATATATTAACTCTACCAACCTCCACAGTATTTACCATGTAGTATCATATTCACCTCTTTAGCAATATAAAAGATTCGGGGTACTTGCCATTTGCCAACATTTTAATTTGGTACAATTTAATTATTGCATAGCTACAATTGTTTATGCAGCTCAATTTAGGCATTGGAATGAAATTTAATGTGCCTATATGTATGTACCACAAATTTTCATGAAATTATTGATTTATGCAGATCCGTTTGATATGATACACACATAGAGGATGTTATAGGCTTTCATCTAATTTTAATTCGGATTTGATTCCATTAATCTACTATAACTAGGGATGAAATTAGAATTTGAAATAGCTAGGGGAGGGGCATACAAAAATTAAACAGAGAATTCTCGAAAACTTCCCAGTGGAAACTCAAATTCCTCTTTGCTCCCCACTTTAAAAAATGTTCCTCTGAGCTCCCCAGATAAAAATCAAACTTCTTTTTTAGTCCCCATGTTTTTGACATGTATAAAAACTCAAGAATCGCGTACCCAAATTCCCAAATCACGTAACTAAATCTCCAAATGATGTATTTGGGGGCAAATATATCATTTGGGGATTTAGTTACGTGATTTTGGGATTTGGGTACGCGATTCTTGAGTTTTTATACAACAATGGGGAGTTAAAGGGAATTTGGCCCGTCATCTGGGGAGCAAAAGGAAACTTTTTTGAAAGTGGGGAGTTAAAGGGAATTTTTTCAACTTATGGGTACTATTCAAAGAAAACCCCAAAATTAAATGCTTAGTGTCATTGCTGGATGTTTATAGGAAGGTAGAGCTCTTATTTTTGGTAGAAATTTGCCGGTAAAATCTCTTAATAATGGAGGAAAACATATGAATATCTTAAAATTTATATAATACAATAATAATAAAAAGAATTAAAGGGGGCTCCTAAGCCTTCATTTTTTAGTATAACCAAAGATAAAATGTTTTAATATTTGTCATGTAATTGATGTAAAATTAAAAAAAACACCCTATCAAATAATCATATTGATTTATCTGCTCGTATATTTTATTAAATCGAGTTTGAATTAGAATTTTTAGCACAAAGAAGTTGATTAATTGCATAATTATGGCAAATCACCATTATCATAACACGATAATAAAACTTCTACATTCCAAATATTGACGCAATGATTAAAAATAAAATGGAAGCTTGGTGGAAGGTTGAATCGTCAAGGACGTGTGTGGGACAGTGTATGAACACAGAGTAGGATAACATCGTATTGACTTAATCTAATTTAAATTTTAAATAGTTTAGTTTCATACTTAGGGTGTCCCCTCTACTTAATTTCACTTTCCCATAGTATGACTTTCCTTTTAATCAAATATTTATCGTGAACTATAATGACTGACCCGGTCCAAAATTATACGCACTTTATAAAACGAAACTAAAACGTGTTTGAATCTTTTGTTACAGTTATGAGTTTCATTTTTTATTTTATTTATAAACATGCATCCCACTTATTTATAGACATTTCAGATTAAAAGAGAAAAATAATTATATTATGAAAAAAATCAAAAAATTCTCTCATTTATTCTCGACTGTCATGGTAACTTCATTCATTATATAATATTTATATACCATATTAGAAAATTTTATAATTCAATTAAAAGATTAAAAACTAATATATACCCGATATTTAAACTTAAACCCATGATTTTCATATGATAGTATCTCAGTTCTATGGCCCATATTCTAGAAATACTATAAAGTCAAAAATTCACATATTAAAAATAATAGGATAACTTATTAAATTTAAAATAGATGGTCGAAACGCAGCAGTGGAAACGTGGAACGACAACGACTCAAACCAGAATGTTGCAAACCACGCTTGTCGTTGACAAACTACTCGGCCGCCCAGAGTGTGCGTTCACACGCCAACTATGTGGCAACCACAATAAATAAATGAATACTTCCGAGACACTCGCATCGGACATCGATCTCGTGAAAATTTAAGAAAATTTGTGCTCGGTTTTTACGTATCATAAACACTCACGTATCATAAACACTTGTATCAAACACTTTTCATGTGTGAAATTTAAAAAAAAATTATTCGTCGTGTCTGTATCCGTTCATGTAATTGATTGGAGGATTATGTTATTTCAAAATACGAGTACTTCTCCACTTCAAAAAGACAAAATTAAGTAACCTAATGGGCCAAAATGGACCAATTGTGGGAGCCAAAAAAGTCTTACATTATACACATCAAGTTACAGAATGGAAACATAGTGTAATTCCATAACTGAGGACAAATTCCATAATAATTATTCCATATATTGATGAATTATTTACTTAAAATATACCCCAACTATACTATGAATCATTCTTTGAGAATATAATAACGTAATCAGAGACGGAGTCAGGATTCGATCCGGGACAGTGTCGGGATTTGATTCGGGGACAGAGTCAGATTTTGGGTGACGGGTTGAGGTTAGCGAAAAGAATGAACAAAACCTAAGGAGAAGCAAAATACACAAAGAAGACATTCATGGAGCAAGAAGGCTCCCAAACGTTTCTTGAAAACTAAAGATTCACTTGACATTTGATGCAAATCCCATTTCTTACAAAGATGAACCCTCAAATGTTGTTCTACGTTTTTCTCAGTAGAATAACAAGAAAACTTTACCCAAAATAGTGCATCGGCCAAAAAGGAAAAGTACCTCATCGACTTAAACAAAGGCAACATATGTACACAAGCAATCAAAGGGTACTCGAACTTTACCATGATCTTGCATGAGCTTGATTTCCATAAACTATTACGAGTTGGTCGATTGTGAAGGTACCCTTGCATGGTTGTGCTCGCCTTCATACGTGACAATGAGCATCGATGGTTCTTCCAAACATCTTTCCACATGTTTCCTCGCGGGACATCCCCTCATGCTACTACATTTATAGTATCCCCTGCATAATTTATAAGGAAAAATTTATTTGGGGCCCTTTTATCATTTATTTTGCAACTCTAATGTTTTAGTATATACTTTCATATTTTTGACATTAAGGGGAAGAGCTAGCTGCAAATACAACGAAACTTAAGTGATTCTATTCAGCGAGTATTTGAGGACAAATATATGAATATCAAAAACAGAGTTCCAAAAAGCATAAACTAAATAGCCGCATAATCTTATTCTCAGCAAATAAGCATAGCATCTACCACATTCCACAAAACTGGTGCATTAAGACAAGTTTAGATGCTAATTCAAGAAACACAATATATAACAAGATATGTTGGAAAAAGATTATCAATGATCACAATTAACAAAGTCATACCTCGGATGAGGAGAACCTTTGATCGGTTTCTGACCGTATTTCCTCCAAGAATACTCATCGGGCGGGATATCGGCTAGTTTGTTGCTTATAGCAGGGACTTTCACAACCCTTTTCACCCTATGCTTCCTGTTTCATCCACACATGCACACACAACATTAAATTTTACGAAAAGAGCAAGTCCCATGAGGTAATTAACAAACACAAGCTTAAAAGAACAACCTTTTCTTAGAACAATGGCATCGAACACTGCCCCCACATTTAGCACTTCCATCACCTCCCTTTCCAGAGCAGCACCTTCTCTTGTGATGAATCGAGCTCTGGTCCGCGGACCGGGACCCCCCACCGATCAACCGGAAAGTGGACCCCTCTAAATTAGCCACACTACCATCTATACTCAAAGAAGAAATAAATGACCTAGTTGATGACATGGTGCAACTAGAGTTGTCAAAATTCAAGCTAATGCCACTATTACTCCTCCTATACATAACTTCAGCATGATGATATTTCATTTGCTGCTGCTGCTGTTGTTGAATCTGAAGAAGATTATAGTTTGGCAATGGTGTTTGTTTGGAGAGGTGGAGATTCTTGCCATTTGAGCTCAGTTCCAAGGAAGGGTTGCTCCCTAATGTGATGGCCTTTTTGGAGACTGATTCAGATTCATGGTGATTAGTCTGGAGGAGCGGAAGGGCTTGCCTGGAGTGGTGATTATTTGCCGTAAAGATTGGATCTTTTTCCAGGAAAATGTGTTGGGGGAAAGGGGGTTGGAAAACTTTGTTGGATTTTCTAACTCTAGCATGGCCGCAGCTGGAGTTGAGGAGAGAGACAACTTTCTTGAAGCTGTGCACAGCTTCCCCTGTTTGTTGTGCTAAATTTCTGAGCTGGTTGTGATTTTGTGGTTGAGATAAGATGCTAATAACTCTATGACAACTTTCAACAGCTGCGGTATTAGCCTTTCCTACTTCCTCCATCATTTCACCCACCCCCACCCAACCCCTTAAACAGCTCAAGAACAAGAAATTTAAGCACAGGGATGAAAAACCCTAATCCCCAAAACACAGAAACCCAAGTTCAAGCACACCATAGCACCAAAGAAAATGTTTCAACAGATCTTCAACTATCCATATATGCAAAAACCGAAGAAATACCACGATCCCCCATTCTGGAAAGAGACAAAAATAAGAAATCACAACATTTCCAAGCTAGAAAATACCAATCAAGCAAGAAAATCAAATCCCAGATGAAATCCAACGCCGGCCAAAAAAATAAACAGAGCAGAAAACTCCAGAGACAGAGTGTGAAGATTGAGAAGAAAAAGGGAAGAAAAAAGTGTTGAAGAATGGACCTTTGTTGGACTACTTCGAGGAAAAATGGCGTCAAATTAAACCCTAGATTCTTTCAAATCTCTCCATGGGAAGAAAAAATGAGAAATTGGGATTGAAAGGTGTGAAAGGGAAGACTTCGCTTTGCCATGAAATTGACACAACCCCAGAAAGTTTTTGGGCAAGCTGCAATCTTTGAAGTATATATATATATATATATATAGAGATAGATAAATTATTACAAGTGCTGCAGCTATTATTATAGTACTGAGGAAGTGTAATAAATATATATTCTAGAGAGAGAGAAAATTGCGATGTCTCTGCACACCTGTGAGAAGTCCCCCAGAAATGAAACTGCAGTCTCCTTCGCGGATTTCAAGAGTGGGGTCCACTTTCAGACTCCTATTTTTCTGATATTATTAATATTTATATTTTAATTCTTTGATATATATATTTTTTAATTTTTTATGTAATATCAATAAGGTCTGCTCTTGTTTTTTCTCTTGCTCTTCTTCTCTTTTTGTTTTGTATGTACGGGGAATTCCCGAAAACTCCCCAAATGATAAGCCCAATTCCTTTTAGCTCCCCATTTTCAAAAATGATGTATTAAAACTCAAGAATTGCGTATCTAAAACCTCAAATGATGTATTTGAAATACAAGGAAAAAATCATGTATCTAAATCCCAGAATCATGTATCCAAATCCCAGAATTGCGTATCTAAATCCTAGAATCTCGTATCTAAAACCCCAAATGATGTATTTGAAAATGGGGAGCTAAAAGGAAGTTTTCAAACCCATGGGGAGTTTTAAGGAATTGCCCCTTGTATGTATGTCATATTCCTTTTTATTTTCTCTTTATATAGGTGAATATAGACAAAAATTCATTTAAAATTTATTACTTATCGAGAAAAGGAACAAAAAATTTGCTTATCGTTTACTACTCATCTCCATTTAAAATTTACTATTTATTAAAAAAATAAATAAAGAGTCTGTTAAGGTTTACTACTCATCGCAGAGTCGTATAGTTGTTTGGCTGATAAAAAATGAGTCATCTGACCGTCTAGTTTAGGAAGAATCCTTTCTCTGCAAATAATCGTCTAATGGCCTAGCCGGGGAAAAACCTCCCGCCCCCTATGAAAAAAATAATTATCAAATTTCTTGTGTTCATGTGGAAGGTCCTTTCAATATGTATATATTATTAGAAAAATAATTTTTTTTAATAGAAATGTGATTGAAAAAAAATGAGAGTTATTAATGATGAGAAAAAAATAGATAAGATATTAAGGGGTATATTTGAAAAATCAAAAAATTGATCTTGCAACCTAAAAAACTGCCGTTTGTGAGAGTAAAACCATCTTTGCTTTTTATATAATATAGATATAGATATATATATATATATATAATATTAAAAAAAGGGAAAATACCTTAAAAGTCATAGTGGGCACATGACGTGCACCACACTATCAAAAAGACCATAATGCCCCAACCACACACTCAAAAAAACAATTAATTAGCAAGATATATGTATGTATATTAGTAAAATAATATGATGAACTCATCATCAATAGTTGGTTAGTAGATAATTGATATTTTAGAGATAAGATGATTGGTTAAGTCAAATAGTTAGTGGAGAAAGTTTGATTTGATCTTATCTCGTGGTATCAACACCACCATTATATTAACATGGAGCACCCAAATTCGTATAAATGCAGATTCAAACTCAAATAAATATATTAATTAGTGTGTGATATTTATTAAAGAAAAAAATAGTTTATTCCTGTGTCAGGACAGGTTTTTTTAACTTTTTATCCCAAGTTTTAAATATTTTATATTGATATTAATCATATTTTATAAAGATTTCACATTATCATATTAATCATTTAGGCGTTAACGAGTGACTCAATTTCGACAGAAAATTAAAAAATTTTGACAAAAAATAAGGCATTTGTTAAAACCTAAGTGGTTGAGATGGCAATTTGAAATTTTTATAAAATATAGACGACAATCTAAATTTTTTTATAAAATATAGATGATAATCTGAAAGATCAGAAAGTTCAAATAAAAATTAGAAAAAATGATCAATAAAATATTTTTTTCACTAATTATTAATTAGTAAACTATTGTTTTTAAATTTTCTATTGATTATAATAATGCATGTAATTTACACAAAACTTTAAAGAAAATGCGTGCTCCATCACTTTGAAATAGACTGCAAAACATGCATGAAAAAAGTTATACTCTAAGCTTGATATATGATCTACTTTATGAGATTATTAAATTCAACACATAATAATAAATAATATTAAATGACATAATCTTGTAATTGGGTATTCATATGGCATTGCAATCATACATGGAATGATTGTAACTTCAAAGATTTCAAATCTCTTGTATTGGATACTGTAATCTTCTTTTACAAAATTGTTTCTCGTTATTAATTTTTAATTTGAAAATATATTTTTATATTTATTCGACCAATAAAGTTTTTTTCGTCAAATCTAAAATTATTTGTTTTTAATTTTGTGCACCAATTTAAATACTTACATAAAAAGTGGCCCAACAGTCTAAATAATCATATTTGCAACTTTAGTTATTGAGAGCAGGAAAAAGGAGGAAAATCACATACTTTTGAGGCATTATTTTAGCTTTTTATAAGTAGATAAAGCATATAAAAGAGAAATCTAAGCCTTGGGATCTGATAAAGGGCATTATATGAAGATTGATAACGATATTGCATCATAGTATCATACACTAGGAGGGTTTAAACCAATTACGGGTTCGAGTCTGATCAGAGATAAGGGTTTAAGAACCAAACCAATTACGAGTTTGAGTGTGATCAGGGACAAGAGCTTAAGAGCCGGTAACAATCCTCACGGGGAAAAAAAAAAAAAAAAAAACTCCTCGGTTAGTTGAACTAGTCTTCACATGCTTAACCGAAAACCCGAAAATGCCCTTACATTTTGAAGGCAAAAAGATCATATCAAAATCCTCATGGCAATAATAAAAGATTAAAGTTAAACACAGAATCTAACTCAAATCATCTAGAATGAACTGGATTAAAAAAACCAGATTTTTATACTTTGATTTTGTCTGGATATTGAGAAGGGATCATTGATGTTAGTGCTTCCTTCCCCTTCCTTTCCTTGCTGGTTGTGCCTCTATTTGTTCTTTTCCACCTACTTCAGATAAATCCACTGCAAAAAAGTGCCAAAAGGATCTCATCAGAACGGCAAACACCGGAGGTATCGTATGCTGGTTTGACGGGGTGTTGCTGTAATTTCAAAAAATAAGAAGGGGTCTTGCTGTATTTAGCCCTAAGGACAGGGGGTCGTGCTGTAATTATCCCTATATGTAAGCATAATGTATACATCAAAGAAGATCAGAAATCGGAATGCTTAACCAAGAAGGTGGAGAGAGTCTAAATTTGGTCGAGTAACAAGAGGGAACAGGACTATATTTAAGAATCGTAGAGAGAAAAGACATAGGAAGAAACAATACCTTCAGGTCCTCGAGCCATTAGAGTAAAGAATATGTTATTGAGCTTCTCCATCTTTTTAGCATCCTGAGCTTGGTTTGTCCTAAATTTGATACACTGATTACAAAGCAAAGAGCGATTAGGAAAGTGAGGACAATCCACAACTTTAAAGTTTCGAACAAACAAAGTGTTGAGCTGATTGAAACTAAACTTCGTGAACAAACTTAAATCACCAAATATTTTATTGATCTACAAGAATAGCCCCTCAGCATAAATGTAATGGTGAAGAAAGCGAAGAAAAAAAAATTTACCCTTCTCAACCTCATCTTCCCCTCCGGCCTTCCCCAAAATCTTCAATCAACCTAATTATACTTCATTCTTGTTGAGACTAGTTTCTACATCTAATTGCCTGTTTGCTGAAAGATTTTACGTAAAAGTCACTGTACTAGGTAGTTTGAATTATACCCGAGTTATTGAAATTCGGTCATGACAAGTTGACCATATATTAAGATAAATGCCATTCAATGTTCCATTCAACTAATTATATACCTACAAAAGCTTCAAGGTTGAAGCACCCTTGCAGAACCCAAGGTGGCTAATTGATGCATGCATTAATCCCCTCTAGGGGCGAAAACGGGTGTAACAAGGGTCCGGCATGTGCTTTCTGAGCTCTAACACGTCATGTTCGAAAACTCACGAGCTTTTATATAATTTTCAAAAAATGTAACCAATGTATATAACATTTAAGATTCTTTCTTGCATATATGAGAACGAGTTCGATTTTGACATAGATGAGTTAAGAGTCTAGCTCAAGCTCATTTACACTCCTATCAACCTCAATTCTAAGCTTTCAAAAATCAGGTTTCCAATTCTTCCACTATTAGCAGAGGCCTCCTCAGAAGAAGACAATCCAACATGATCCCAACACCATCAAAATCAAACCCAACAAACAAAACCCATCAAAATTCAGCACAAATTCATCAACCAAACATGTGAAATTCAAAAAGAATTCAATCATTGCGCAGCATTACATCATACCTCCTTGTTATCAGTGACTTTCAGAACCAATTTCCCCTCGCAGTGCCTGTATTTCATCACATACCGAGTCTGCAACACCCAATTTAGAAAAGAAACAAAAACACCAATCAAAATCACACGCCAGAAGCAAAACTGAAGTAACAGCAAATCAAAGACGAATAAAAATAACAGAAAAATGGGGGGCAATTACCTTTTCAGGGTCGGCGCGAAACAATTCCACCGATTTTTCAAGAAATTCGTCCCAGGATTCGATGTATACCATCGCGATGAATCTGATCGGCAAACGGAATTTGTATCTATATATCGTTTTTTAGTGTTTCTATTTGGCGAGGTTCATGAGAAAATGAGAAATGAGCATTGCTTGGGATCTAAATTTTTTATTTTTATTTTTTCCTTAACTTTTATCGCAAGCGCACCCAATCGGGATTTGAATAACTCTAAAGAATGAACTGATTAAGCACTTGGTCGTGATTCTAAATTCTTGATTGTGTATGACTATTTATTCAAGTAATTATGTATTTATAAATTATTTATGAATGTTTATTTTGAATAGCAAGTATATTAGTGGACATTTTCGTGATCATCAGCTCTTAATCATCACCACTGTGTAACTTAACCATTAAGCGCTAAATAATTTAATCAAATATCTTATATTCGAGTTTTTGGATGTACATCTACATTAATTTGATCAAATATTTTGTGTACGAATTAGAAATTTCTTATTCGATTCAAGATACACGGTTATCATTAGATAGCTCAATAGGAAGTGTTATGTTCGAGTAATTGAACATATTGATTATCATCATCAATTAGCTCAATTAAAAATCTCATTTTCACTTCACAATATATAATTATTAACGTTAAATTAATTAGAAATATCGTGTTCAAGTTATAAAATATGCCGCTATCATCAATTACTTTAATTTTTAGTAGTCCGCTCAACCACCCTCTTGACCTATAGTTTGATTAATTATAAATTTACAATATTACATTATTAAAATCCAATAGTTTATATAAAATAAAGCTCTTAATAATAATCCAATTCATTTATTTTCTTAAAGATGAAGTTTGAAAAGCCCATTACGCGGGTGCAATACGGCACACGTCACATACGCTCAAACACCCCCAAAACGGCGCCGTATTAATCCCCAACCATTATAACCAATTTCTCCCCGCGTTCAATTTTCCCCCAAATTCCGCCAAAACATCGATTTGCCGCCATGTACACCAGTCCGCCGCCGTCCACCGCCACCTCCGCCGGAGTTACCGGACTCTTCACCACAGCCAGGTCACGCACCCAGACACTCCTCGACACGCGCCGCCCATGGCGCGAGCTCTTCGCTCATCTCTCCTCATACTCCTTACCCTACGACGCCACCGAATTCCGTCATCGCCTCCGCCGCAACCTCGCCCACTTCCGAGTCAACTACGCCATGGTCGTCCTCGCAATCCTCTTCCTCAGCCTAGTCTACCACCCGCTCTCGATCATAGTGTTTCTAGCAGTATTCGTGTTCTGGTTTGTCCTCTATTTCTTCCGCAGCGGGCCGATGGTGGTGCTCAATCGCGCGGTGGATGACCGCGTGGTGCTGATCGGGCTCAGTCTCGTCACGGTGGTGAGTTTGGGCCTCACCGGCGTCGGGATGAATGTTCTGGTGGCGCTTTTGATCGCCGCCGCCGTTGTGGTTGCGCACGCGGCGTTTAGAGTGGCGGAGGATTTGTTTTTGGACGAAGATGAAATCGCCGACGGAGGATTGCCCTCCGTTGTTGGAGCTTAGTATTTTCATTCTTTTTTTATCCTTCTTTATTGTTATTTTTCTAAAATATATTTCCTAAATTTAATTTCGTGTAAAAATAGATATTAATTCATTTCTGAATTTTTAAAAATAGTTCTTTGTGCATTGTGCATATATATGTATGGATTATTTTAGACTAATTATGATAGGAGAACAGTAAAAACTTAAAAAAAATTGAACATTTAGCCGATCCCTAGCTTTTCGTATAACATTCGAAGGTTTTGGTGTCGACTGTCGTGTTCTCGAAGTGCATCTAAGAATCGTGAAGAGTTCAAGACGCGATAAGTGTTGTCGTGCCCGTATCTCCGAATTTTAACATTATATAACACGAAGAAAGGATTAAAGAGGGCAAGCTGAAATTTTACCTGGGAAATCAGTAACCATATGTTATACAACATGCAGTTGTAAGAATGCTCGAAAAAGCTGAGACCAAATTCAGCAGTTGTGAAGAATGCTCGAAAAATGGGCATACAGTAACACTGCTGGTGAGAGAAACGGCTCATGCTCGAATGCAAAGATGTATGAAGTAACTATTATTCGATGCTAGAAAATGAAATGAAATCAAGAACCGGAGATTCGGCGAGCATAGCTTAATACCATCACGAAGTCCTTTGCGGACGAGCCAATTGTAGCTGAAACTCTTTCGGTGCTCGCTGTTTGAAGCCACAGATCCACTAAATTATTCAATGTCAATGTGGGAATGACCGTTTGCCCCATGCATTTGATGTCAACCTGCAAATTGTATGAACAAGAGATCACACAAGCTCGTTGCTGCAATATGTTGACTCAAAAAGACAGAACAATACATCAAGGGGTGTATACGTAATTTTGAAAGCTGGAAGTTTTTCTTTTCGTTCATTTTCTTTTCCCAGTAATTAGACAGGTATCTCTGTGTGTGTGTGTGTTTTCCCTATCAGAAATCGAAATCAATAAGAGCAGTTCCATTTCACAAGCTATTAACAATGTTAATGAGGTTACCTCGACTTCGCTTGCAAGATCTAACTTCCGCTTAAGGTACTTTTGAATAAAAGAGACTGATATACTCCCGTCCCTGAGGAAAAGAATGCAGTGGATATAAGCTTAAAAAAGCTCAAAAAGAAAAAGAACTAGATTAAGGAGATTTCTCCATAGCTATTATCAAACAGAAAAGATCGAATGGCTAATAATTATATCGAAGTTGACTTTTTGGCAAATCTTGCTTCAAACAGACTCATTTGATGTCAAAGCAGCTTTCAAAGCAAGAAGTAACCGCAAGTGACATTGTTATCGACTTTTTTAAGGAATATAAATATGAACCCAATCAAATAAAAAGTACTCTACCCAATTTCATAAGCTGCCCATAATATGATCCCAATTTATTACCAAATTAGTGGAAGAAAAGGGAAATAAAATTATTAAGCGCCATTCATCTAATTTCCTATGATTTGTTTCTTTTTTCCTTTGCTATAAACCATCGAACATGTATATATGCGATGTTATAAGAGAAAAAAGACTGTGAAAACGAACTTTATTCTCAAGTAACTTGCTGAGATCTGAGGCAAAGGCGGTGCATTTCCTTCCCTGAAAATATTTTTCAAAAAATTAGTCAAAATCAGAGGGGACAAGTATACACATACCAATATTTCACCACTCGCATAAGTTATAGTCATACGGATTAACATTAACATTAGCTGCTTACGTTTCATCAGAAGCCACTAATGAGAACCAAATTGGATGATTTCTTCTGTCACTTGTAGACTTAGCAGCATCAAGCACCTCTTGAGGGGGAACCCTCAGTTGCCCGAAATTCCGAGCCTTCTGACGGATTCTACGCAGCTTCGTAGGCCTTTCAGACTCTACAGGGGTATTATGGTCATTGAAATTCTTCTCATCTTTAACTTGTGGTTTCCTCTTGTTTTCCTTATTTTTGTTTTTACTGGGAAAACCCACATTTTCATAGTCTTCACCTTTAGCAAGAGATCCTTGTCCTTGTGTGTTGAACTTAGAAGACTTGCTCCTATTTGCTGCTTCAACCAAACAAGTTAATGGTTTCCAAAGATCAACTTTTCCTTCTTGACCATTTTCACTTTCCTTATCAGGACTAGGCTGGTTTGATGGCTCACCAAGAGAAGAGTTCTGCTAAAATGAAGACAAGTAAGCATAAAGGGTGGAGCTTTAACATTTAGAAAGGCAAACTATGTCTATTATTCGAATATTTCTCGAGTACTATTTAAAATAAAAATTTTATTGTTATATTTTGATAATTTACCAGAAAGTTCAAAGCAATATAAAATACTATAACTCTTGGAAATTACTAGCTGAGGTATTTACATATAAGGAATGCTAGTTTAGCCAATAAAACAGACGAAAGTTTCACCTATATTATGATTAGAGACCTTTTCTTTAAATTTATCTCGGGAATATTTTGCACTCTCTTTGATATATTGAATAATAAATTCCTTAGAGCCCCACAATTGAATTATTGGTTCCAATTACTATTGTGATGTCCTTTTGTTGGCAAGCTCAGAACAATACATCATACGTACCAGCCTCACATTCTGAGTAAATTTGTTCATCTCTTGTGAGCTAGAGCTCTCCTCAATTGATTTTGTAACAGTTTTGTCAACGGTAAAACTGGAACCCTTTGATGATTTTCTTGCGATAGATTTTGATCTTCTTCCAGTCATTCCTATCTGCGTTGATACTCTGGGAGTGCTGACTACCAATGATGAGAGAGATCTTTCCTTTCTTTTAGCAGTCAAAACAACTGGAGTCACAACTTCAGGAGCCTTCACCTTTATCCTCTTATGAGGAAATAGTTTTGCCACCACATCTTGCAATTTATGATCGGCCCTGATCATAAAATATAGTTAAACACCAAGAAATAATTTATTTTCTGCCAAATTTTATAAGCATTAAGGTAGGAGGTAACAGAGAGAAAAGTAAATTAGACATGAGATCTTAACACTCCTGAAAAGAATACAAATTCAGAAGGGTTTTAAATCTTTAAGCAGTTATTGCTGTCAGGAATATGACATAAACAACTTTGTAAGAACAAAAGTTAGATGATTTTACCTCAACTTTTCTAACGGAACACATCCCAAGTCTATTTTGCATACTGGACAACGCTCCATTTCTTCATCTGAGAGTTTCTTGTATATGCATTTTCTGCAAACTATACAACATTTTTATAAAAGTATGTCAGGTTCCTCAGAAATCTACGTATCACAAACTTATGAAAACAGATTAACACCTACTCAAAGAAACTATCTAAGAGAAAACACCACACAACTAAAGCACCAAATGATGGAATGCAGACTCGACTTTAAGCATAGTAAAATGCCTTGAACTTCTAATCATACAATTTTCTTGATGTTGCATTCCAAGTAATTCAGTGTCATTACACTGGTAAAGTTCTTTTCCAGCAACCAACATAAGCTTTCAAATGACTTTAATGTTCAATATAAATAACATCTAACATACAAGAAATAAGAATACATCACAAACTGGAGTAAGCTTTGGATTATAGCTGTTCCCACTTTCCAATAATCAGCACCGGTGGATCAACCTAAAGAAGCTTTTAAAGCAAAGAGCCTCCAAATTAACTAATTCTTGTCCTCTTTCAGTCAATTAATCTACATTCCAATTACATACAGCATCACTAATACACAACAAACACTACTTACTTCAATGACAAATTCACCCCACACAAACACTTCAAACTGATACAATTGTCAAAGCATAAAGTCTATAAACGCCCGCAAAGCCTGCTACGCATATCAAAGCCGCAGCAGCATAAAATCATAAAAATGGAAAAATCACAAACACCCAGATCACCAAACCGCTACAATCCCCAGAACAAAACCCAGACACCAGCAAAATCCCCGACCACAAAACCCACACTCAGAACTCATAAAAATCGAATAACCGCCTCACGAATCACAAATCAGCAAAAACCACCAATCCAAAACCATCAATTAACACGATTACACGTACGAGAAGCCAGCTAGCAGCATCACTCACAGGTATGGAGGCACTCAATAATCGTGGTGGCGTCGCGGAAGAGCTTCCGGCAGAGAGGGCATGTCATGCATGGCGCCACCGCCTCCCGCCTCACCCTCGCCACCTGGTGCGCCATCTCACCACCCAATTGATCGCTCAAATCGCCACAACAACAACGACCGCTCCCGAACCAACGTATCTTATTCAGTGCATGATACCACCGAGATGTGATTTACGTCCATCCATTCTCGGTCCACCCTACCTGCATTAACAAACCCAACATCAAAAAACAAGCAATTATCATCGCAGATGCATTCACCAACGAGCTACACGAACAACAAACCACAAAAGCTCAAGTTATGCAAGAAATAGACGGAGATTTGGAGGGATTATTGCTCCAAGGACCTGTAAATCGAAGAAGTGATTGGGTAAGAAGTGATTTGGGGGAAGAACAACGTGGGCTCGAGGATGATCTGCGCCTGTGCGTATGTATTTTGGGGATGGGTGTCGAAATCGAGAAGAGAGAGAGAGAGAGAAAGAGATGAGAGAGAGAGGCTTCGTTGTTACAATCAGCATGAACCAAATATATGACTTTTTTAATATTGTGTTTGAAAATTTCATCAAATCTATATGAGTATTTATTAATTTTACATGATTGGATTAATTTAATTTAAATTGTATTGACATATTTATATTTAGGAAATTTAAACCCTTGTCCCAAATTTTGTGACCTAAGTCTGGGATATTTATGACTCGGTCGGATACGAAAGTTAAATTATGAAAGATGACTCGTAACGTATGATGTATATGTTATAGTTATTTCTGGAACACTAAAATATGAATTGTAACGTACGATGCGATGGATTAAAACTATTTTTAAAAAGATACCACTTTATGTGTCGAATGCATTCCATTCCTACGCAATAAATTTGGGAAAAGAAAATCACTTAAATGTATTCATGTTTCCACATCTCTATATTTATGATTTTGTCGGATACAGAAGTTAAATTGTAACGTATGATTTACGGGTTATGGCTATTTCTGAAATATGAAAGTTAAATTGTAAAATATGACTTGTAACGTATGATGGACGAATTACAATTATTTTTAAAGATACCACTTGATGTGTCGGAAACATCCCATTCCTACACGATAAATTTGGGAAAAGAAAATCACTTAAATGTGTCGGTGTTTTTACATCTCTATGTTCGTATCTATATATACTTCGATTATCATGATTTGTAATTCTAAAGCATTGAAAATTTTTCGTCCTTGGTATTGCTATTTGATGAAATAATGTTCTAAAACTCTGTTTGTGGAATAGATATGTTGCTAAGCACATCTTATAATATTTTAATGCATGAACATTCTTAAAGTATTAGATTATTGTATTGAGTCGGAATATCGACCCTTACATTTATTATTTAATGTTTTCTAGAAAAATATTTGTAACACAAAATATCATAGTTAGTTTGTATTACGTATTCATGTATTATAATTAGAACAGAACAAACCCTCGAGCCGGTAACGTGCCATTGCAAAATTTTGACCTTTTAGTTGACGTTAGCCCATTTAAATCTCAATTGCACATTACAAGAATAACCGACTTTAGAATATTTGAGTTATCTATTTTTACACATATAGTAAAATTATTGATCAATTCATGATATTATTATATCAAGCTTATATAAATATCAAAAATATGATATACGTAAGTTTTGGATTTCTTACAAAATTTAACTTAAAATTTAATACAATCATACATAATTTAACTTAATACAATATATATATACAAAATTTTTACATATATGTGAAATTTTATGATGCACCGACACTTCTAAAAATATTATTTTGTCGTGTCGGACAATCCTCATGTAGAAAATTCAAGAAAAAATTCCATATCACCGTATCCGTGTTGTGTCGTGTTCGTGTTGCCGTGTCCGTATGCGTACTTCATAGGTGAAATTTATAGGCAATTTCAAGAACCAACGAGACCCTTGCGGCGAGCATAAGAAATTATAGAGAGAAAGACAGATCCACAGACGAGTGCAGCAAGCAACACCACCTGCATCAACATTATCAATATAAGATCATATATATATATATATATGTATATATATATATGTATGTATATATGCAATTGTTACCCATTTGAAGAGGTAGCCATGGTTTTCCCGCCATGGATAAGGGATGTTCATTCCAAATAGTGCTGCAACCAAAGAGTACATAGACAAACACACTGTCCCAGAACTCAGAAACAGCTCCAGCTGCACAACATATTTAACAAGATGCCAAGAATTAGTATGACGAAAGATTAGAAGTAGTGGTAGAGTCGGGACCCTTTAGTCAAGACATAAAGGTAGGATCGTTTTGAATCAGGGGGTCACGAACAGTCGAGTACTCTTTTTTCTTGCATCATGCTGGTGTAAAGGCAGACAATTATATATATATACATGTGTGTATGTGTGTGTGTGAAACTGGAAATTCGGACAGACCTGGATCAGCTGGTTTCGATGATTGTCGAGCTGCAACGAGGGAGAGAGTGATCAGACATTCATAGCTAGTCTAAATGAGTTATTATTACATTTGTTGACGATGTAAGGTTAATCGTCACCTGAATATTTATGTAGTCCTCTGTGTCATCGATGTATTCTCGAAGCTGGGAATCAGCAAAACAGAATAACAAAATCCAAATTCTTGGTTACAAGAGAGGAGAAATGAACTTGTGAAAATTCTTTCGTGTAGGGGGGTAATGGTAATTTCAAGAAATAAGAGGGACTTTCTGTGGTTATTCCTCTTATATGAACATACCGTTGTTAGCTTATTCATTGTGCTTTCGATTTGCATGAAGTAAGCCTGCAGCAACATAACCACCAGATTAAGAAAGAAAAACAGCAAGAAAACAACTCCCCAGTTCTTCAGTCAATCGAAACACAATATTCGTAGTAAAACCTCGAGCAACATTTCGAGCTCCTCGACGTTATTCTCTTCTTCTGTGCTGGTTACTCCACTTGTCCTGCTGCTGCATCTAGACATCTTTGAGCATAGTATGGGTGATTCGTCCGCATCCGTCAGCCGCCACTTGGCCTGTCCAAAATCGAAGGAGTCGGATGGTGACATGGTGGACTTTCTCGATAGATAAAGATCCGCCATGTCGTCATCGTCGTCTAGAAGTTGCTCCAATTCATCCCTTACCTAGAGATGATAATTTTGCAATATTTGATGAGACTAGAGACTAGAGACTAGACATGAATCAAACCTCAGTAACTATAGGTATAAATAAATTGGCATCACAGGGTTTGGCTTGATTACACAAACTTCCCCTGAGGTTTTGAGAATTACAAAAACCTCAGTGGAAGTTTGTGTAATTATACCCATCCTCATTATACTTCAGTGTAGTAATCCCTAAACTGTATATCTTAGAAAAAGATAACACACCTTTTGAACTCGACTCGTCAATCTCGTCATCGCACTCTTCATTTTACGCACGCGGTCCAAATTCCGGCTGTTTGTCTGCACAGACAACCTCATGAAGTTATATTTTGAAACAGTATCACAAAAATGTCGAAAGTTTACCGACACCCCTAAACACCAGAACACTTTTAGGGCATACACTACGAGTCCTTACCATGGCAGTGAGCTCATCAAGAGCCGGATATGCAACAACCTCCAGTTCTCGAGTTTGCGCGTCAAGAGCACTACAAACACCTTCCAATGCTACTTCCAGTGCTCGAAACTCAAAAGGAAACTCTACAACAACATTTAATCTCAGGATGGAGTTAGAAATTTTCATCTTTATGCAATAAAGAATAGCACTATATTAATCTAAGAATGCACATTAATGCACCCAACAAAAACTACGTAAATCCGACAGGGACAACCGCCCCTACCAGCCCCCGCTATACACTATAACTCAAAGATAATTATCACACCGGTTTCTTCATCGTCTCCAACTTTGCTAGTTCGCGACTCAGGCAACTCCTCCTCGTCTCCCCCACGCCCGATTGCCACAGGCAATCTTCTTTGGAGTTCTTCTACAATAGGTATCACATTGTCTTCCAGGGGATCCCTAAGCAACACCTAATTCAAAGAATAACACTTTCTTCCTTAACTCATTGAATAAGTTATGCAGCATAAGAATCCAATTCACATTTCAGGAAAATCTTACCTCATCTGTTGTTATTATTGCCTTGATATGCTGCAATTTCAAAGAAAAGTAAATCTAAACAACTTCAAAGAAATAACAACACACTAAAAACTCAAAAGATGGGATTTTTTTTTTCTTCTTGTTTTTCTTACCTCCAAGTTGAGTACAATTGCCCTTTCTCTACCAAGAATTGCAGAAGGATAAGACAACAAAGGGTCGAGAATCCTGAGATCTCTAGCATTTATTGGAACCCTCGTCATGAGATCATACTTATCCAAATCCAAGATTATCCCTTCACCGCTACTGTCCAACATTATCCAGTTCCTCGAAACTGCTGCCTTCTTCTTCAGAGAAGACAACTGCAACCCATCACCACCATCCTCAGCCATGTCTAGAATTCCTTCACACCAAACAACACACAAACCCCATCAATCAAAATGAATAAAAATCCCGTCTTTCGAAAAGAAAGAAACGAAAAACGATAACCATGAGCAAGAACAGGGGAAATTCGAGCTGGGAGATGAGTATTTACTAAGAGTGAAGAAAGGATATCTGGGCTAATGCAAAGATGGATGAAGATGGAGAAGCTTAAACAATTTTGATACGTTGTTGCGACGAGAATGACATTTCAGGAGAGTTTTCTTGTGTCTGTAACGGTGAAAAGTGTGAGAGTGAAGAATGAAGAGGTGATGGGATTTTGGTTTGGTACGAGAGTTGTGTCACCCTTTTTTATGTAAGGTCAATTTCATAATTTATAGTTACATAAATTACAGCTACACCCCTTATAGTTGTTCGAACAACAGTAGATCCCATGTAGTTTGATTAACTACCGTTATACCTACTCATGACTCAGCCATGCAAATTCTTGAGAAAAAAACAACAACAAATACAAAATTTATTACAACAGACCCCACTTATATGTTTTGTTATGCTCGATTCCTCCTGGGGTCGAGCCGATTCGGATCATTAAAGTGTAAAGTTTTGTATATCAACCGCGTACTCAAGAATCCGATCACGGATTCTTTTATTAAGCTAGCATATCGTCGAATCGTTAAACTACGGCAAATAATGGGATTTATAATCATTTATATCTCGTACCATTGATGGTAACCACTATAGTTCGTGGAGGTACAGTGCCCACAGCAATTGCATGGCTGGAGATGGCAGATGTTGGACTGATTGCATCAGTGTTAGGCCAAAAGGAATCAAAAAGCAGCAATAATGGAGACTAACTTTGTCTTCCTTCTCTTTATTATTTCATGAAAATTAGTAAATTACCAATGCGGTGGCGCGTGTTTCATACGAGTTCGGTTTTCTATTGCAGCACTTCAATGATTGGAGGGGGTTTTGGTAATTTCAAAGGATAGTGGATTTCGCGCTAGAATTACCATTCATAATTTTTTATTTTTTTTATTCTCCCAATATCTCCGATAAATTGTAATCCGAGAAACTCCTAAAAATTCTAACTCAAACCCATTTTGATAGTGTATTTTATGGATAATTATAGTTCAAACTTTTTTTTAGAACACGCACATCCAAAATGGTCATTGAGATTTGAACTTAGAGCCAGCATAGTTCGAACTTAATTCAACTAACTCGGTGTAATGAGAATATGATTATTTTCATACTTATTGTGTGATTGATAAACAATTTAAAGAGTGACCAATCAAGTAGGAGGTATAAGACACTTGTCATTGTAATTGATCAGGTTCGATCGAATTAAATTTGAACTAGAATTTTTCGAATTCTACGTATACTTATGGGTTACCAAGGGATGATTGGACACGTGTCGGGATCTGATTGGGTTCTTGCGGATGAGAGGTTTATCTATGTGATCCCAGTTGTGTGGTTCATGGTAGTCGCATAGGCAAACAGAGACATAAACTGTCCACACAAATCAAATATCACAGACTGATACAAACTTGGTAGCAGGAGTGTGTTAGCAGAGAGCTCGAATCAACTCATTTCAAGTTTAGGAAAAATGGCGACCATTTCTGCTTGCACCTCAACCTCGTTGATCGCACGCGCCAACTTCGTACACAAGACGGCCGCCGTGCGCCCGTCGTTGGCTCTCGGTAAGAACCACCACTACAACAATCTCAGGCATGTTTCAAGTTATCATGATAATCTAAATGGAAATGCAAAAATCTTGATTTCACCTCTGGTATGCAAAAATCTTGATTTCACCTCTGGTTATCTCCCCGTATGTTTGTCATGATAATCAAGATGGAGTTTGAAAATACTCATAATACGGTTGTGTTGTAATCAACATTAATTTGGGAAAACAATGAGTAACGTATCTTAGCAGTTCTTCGTTATGCTAGTTCACCAAAACCCTAATTTCATCCGCAATTACACAAAAACTTGGTGACAGGATTGCCAGCAATGTCAAAGAAGGCTTGCAGAGTGAGGTGCTCGACTGAAGGAAAGGCGCAGGAGAGCGAGACAAAGATGGGTGTGGCAGCTTCATTGGCGGTTGCTGCCTGTGCAGCAGCCATGTCGAGCCCAGCAGCGATGGCTCTGGTGGACGAGAGGATGAGCACCGAAGGAACCGGGCTGCCATTTGGGCTGAGCAACAACCTATTGGGATGGATCCTCTTTGCTGTCTTCGGCTTGATTTGGGCACTCTACTTTACCTACGTTGGCAGCCTCGAGGAGGATGAGGAATCGGGACTATCCCTTTGAAGCCTCGGAATGATTCATGTCGTTTTTCATGGTGTTTTTCGTGTAAAACTATGTGGACATATTGTGGTTCCTTAATCTCATGTTGTAATTTAGACATTGTGAACATGTGCTGAAGTGATTTTATGGATCCATGAAGAAAAGGGATAATAGATGTTATATATATCATTGTTAGGAAAATTGTTTGATTGTCTTCCTGCAATCTAAACTGCAATTTAGTAAGGGATGATTGGATGAACTTTACATGAGGTTTGAGGAATTACACAAACTTCCCCTAACGAAGAATTTATATTACAGTTGAATCAATGAATCTCTCCCGACCCTTATCAATATTTGCTCTTAAATTCTGGACTATAAGAGCATGCGCTAGCCAAACCACAGGATCAGGGAGGTTTTTGTTATTTTTCAAATCTCTGGGGAAGTGCGTGTAATTAGGTCAAACCTTACTACGTAAGTGTAATGGTCGAATCTAATAAGCGTGTCGAAGTGCAGACTTAAAGTAGATGACATGCGATGTGTAGAAGTGGAATATGAAAGAAAACACAAAGTTACCAAGCTGCAGATGGATCATGGAGCTCATCACATATGGGATTGACAACAAAGAATTCAGGTACGGCGACGACAAACAATATATAAAACATGAAAATGAAAGGAAACAAGAATTCCGTTTGAAACAACAACGGCGATGAACTCGACGCCCCTACTTAGTATAAATAATGATGGTATCAAAATTTTATCCTTGTGGCAAAGGCGAACACCAGTTTAAAACATGTTGGGAAAATCTAACTCTGCTCAACTTCAACAAAAAGGAAAATGACAAGATAAACAGCTTACACACACACACACACACACACACACTCTTACTAAGCTTGATTGTAGTGATGAAGCTTGTACAGCAACACTTTCCCAGCAGCATTTCCCATTGTCATGAACCCTCCACGAGGGCTAAAATCCACACAGCTTGGATAATGCAGCACCGAATTCGAAGGAGGCCAGTTCGAGAAAACAGTCAAAGAAGGAACATGAATCAGCTTCATGCTATTCTTCTTCATCCGAGATCCAATGGCCAAGATTTGAGCATCCGGATTAAACTTCATGAAATCCACCTTCGTAGTCAAATTCTCAATAGCTTTCAATGGTTTCCTCTTCCCACCCAAAAACTCATCCCTGTTATAAATATTCACAATCCCACTGTCCGAACCAGCTGCAAATAAATTCCCAACGGGAGCAGCACAAAGAGCCGTACCGTTCAGACAACCTTCATCAACACCTTTGTGGAAACAAGACATTGTCCTCATGTCCCAATGGTAAATCTGCCCATCTCCGCCTGAGCTCATCAATTGCTTCCCATCATTAGTAAATGCTATGGATCTAACAGTTCCATTCATTTTCAATGTCCCGATTAATTCCTTAGTTTTTGAAGAAACTAACAGAATATACCCTTCGTTGCCAAGAAATGCAATAGTGTTGGAATCAGGGCCGACTTCAAAAGATTCCAAGCTCTTCTCGTCCCGCCCTGCTAAAGGGCCAATTTTATCGACCGTAGCCTTGACCAAGTCAAAGCTATAAGCAAACTTCCTTCTTCCTGATATGATAACCTGCGAACCATCTGGTACAAAAGATGCCTTTCGAATTGGACAATCCTCAAGAAATATGCTCTGGATCATGTCGTTCTTTTTCCCATCAACTTGAAAGAATCTTAAACTTCTATCCAATCCACCAACGAGGAGCAATTGCCCGTTTTTGTGGAACTGAACAGAATTAACTGGAGCATTCGAAGGATTCTTTATGTTGGCATCAGCTAGCCTTGAACACTCAAGAATCCCAGGTAACAATTTTGCACCCCGCTTTATGACAAGGTCCTCATTTACTTTAAGGATATCATTCACATCTTTAGGATCATTGTAGCCATCAGCTACAACAGCAGCCCCACTTTCTTTGTCTGAATCTTCATCATCCGAACTGTAATCTCTGAGCTGGGAGTCGGGCCGTGCCCAATCAGTACCTGGATTCATCTTAATATGCTGAGCTCTCAATCTTGCAACATATGCTGCCCCTGAGATTACACTTTCGTCCTCTTCCTTCCTCAGCTTCCTCAATTTGTTAACTTTGGCTATGTTAATATTAGCCTTTTCCTCTTCATCGTCAATCCACACCGGCTTCCTTTGTTTGTCTTTGTCTTGCTTAATAGTTTCGTCTCCCGAATCAACCTCCTCCTCATACACAGACAATGCACTGTTTGCGGACTTATCAGTGAAGAACAATGCAGAGCCGTTGTCCAATACCTCTCCAGCTGCTGCTTCTTCCTCTTCTTCCTCATCCTTCCCAAACTGAAGTGGGGTGTACAAGGAACCAAATAAGAAGTTCTCAAGCTTATTCATTTCTTTCTTCTCCTCAATTTCTGATTTCTCGTCCTTTTCTTTTCTCCCTCTCTTTCTTTTCTGACTCCTTGTATCCTCCAGATCAGTAATTTTCCCATTTTCAACTTCTTCTTCCTCTTCAACAGCTAGGGTGATATCGTCCTTCTTCGCCACTCTCTTCTTCTTCTTCGCTGGCTCCTTAGGTATAGCATTTTGAGATATCAAACTCATCTTCCCTAGGTCAAAACCTGCTCGACAAAATCAAATTGACAATACCAATTAAGGGAAAAATCAATAGAGCAAAGACACCGAGAGCAAATATCAAGCCTACCTGCGTGTTGCTTGCTTAAGTGAAAGGATAAATCACGGAAAACCAAATCAAGAATAATTAAAGCACAACTAGATAAAAACGAACGTCCACTTCAAACGGAAAAGGAAAAGGGGGAAAAAAATAAAACCTCGAATACAAGAACAACAGCAGCGGCGACGGCGGCAGAGGGAGCACTAACGCCGGCGGTGAGCTGCAGCGGCAACAATCAGCAGTAGCAAAGTTCGGCGGCGGCGGTGGTTGGATGGTGAAAACTAGGGCCTTTCTCTCTTGAGGGAAAGTTTGAAGCTAAAACCCCAATTTAGCTGAGATTTAGGACCGCTGCTATTTATATGATTATAAATTTATAATATCCATTTATTTGTTTAGTTTTATTGGTTATTTTTAAATTTATTTTTCTTTTAAAGTTGAATTATTGGTGTAAAATATGATATCTATGAAAATAATAAAGAATATTGTTCTTCTTCTTTACTTTAGATTAGGACATTAGGAATTTAATTTTTGTTATTACATAATAAATATAAAACATACTATATAACTATATTTAGTTAGCTCGATAATGAGAGGAAATGAATACGAACACGGCTCGAGAATTACAAGAGTTTGAGTGTGGGTTCGCAATTCTCAAATGTAAACTCGAATCTTTATTGAGGTAATTCAATTGTGGACTCGATTGGTTTGCAATTCTAGAGAGACTAATTCGAATATCGACTCAACTCGACTACAATTCTAGAAAGATTAATTAGGATTTTGGGTAAGAATAAAAGGAATAAATTTAGTTGAGAAATCTTATGCAAAAAGTGGGAACATATTGTGTAAATAAAATTTAAAATAAAAATAATATTTAATATATAATTTAAGTAATCTAAAATCACCATAATGAATAATTGTATTAATATACCACACCAAATTATTAAAACAAAAGTATTAGTATAACAAAAGTATTAGTATAATCTTTTAATAATAAAATTTTATGTAAGAGACTACAACACTATTTTTTAATTTTTAATTTTTTTTGGTAGCAGACTACAACACTATTGGCATAGGAAATATACCACTCGTTTGTCAAAAATTCTCTTTTTAGATTTTTAAAAATAATTAACATATTTACATTTAAATCCCCCCACCCCAATCCAATCCCCCGATGTGACCACACTGCAGTTAGCATCCACCTTCGCAACGATGGTTAATTCTAATTCGAACTTAATTTAATCAAACCAAAATAGTATAACAACATATAACGATTGCAACTTCTTTATTTGTACCATCTTTATCATATATATAGTTGAGTAATCAAGAGCTCTAAAGTAACAAATACATCCTCGACTTCCGAACGGGATCTATCGCCCGATTTAAAAACACGAACTCCACTGCCGACCCCGCACCCAGCTGCAACCGAAGACCTTCTTCACTTCTTTCCCTCTCATCGTCCACATAACCCGGCCCATTTCATCCCGCTTCCCTCCCAAAGCATAAACACTAGCTAACGGAAAATACCTCCCCCTACTATCCCCTTCGATTTCCAGCAACTTCTCCTCGGCCATTTTTGCAAGTTCGACATTTCTGTTTGCTCTGCACGCATTCAGAAACGCGCAAAGTGTAATCGCATCAGGTTTAACAGACATTCTTTCCATGAAAATCATAGTCTTTTCCTGTTGATTGGACCTTCTACACAAATCAACCGTACATGCATAGTGATCCATCTCAGGCAATATTGCATAGTCTTTTGCCATAGATGAGAAATAATTCTCACCCTTTTCGACTAGCCAAGATGTCGACAAGCTGATAGAAAGGCGATAAATGTGACAGCATCTGGCTGAAGGCCCTGTCATTTCTAAATATCACCACATTTGCAGTGAATATCAACAATGTCGCTACTTATAAACGGATTTAAACACATTCCTTCGTTCAAAACCCGAGCATGAACTTCTTTTCCCAGCTTCAAACACTTCAAAGCAGAACAGACAGTCAATAGACTAGCAAATGTGTGCTCATTCTGTTGATATCCCTCCTCTGCAATGTGCTTGAACAATTCAACTGCTTCGTTTTCGCCACCATTCTGAACATGACCCGAGATCATTGTATTCCAAGAAACAATATCATTCAACTCGGGTTTACGCGAAAATATCTCCTGAGCCATTTTTAGCTCACCTTCTCTACAACAAGCAACAATCAAAGCATTTTTGACAACCAAATCCACTGTCTTCACCAAAACATCCATTAACAACCTTCCAGCTTCCGCATTTTGGGTACATGTCTATCAAAGAACTTAACGCAAACGCACTCGAATCATTCCCACTCCTTATCATAAATGAATGCACTTGCTTCCCATAATGCAAAACCTTTAACTTTGCCACCAAATTGAGCATTGTTGTCAGAGTAAACTCGTCGAATCTAGCTCTATCAGAGTCGCATTGCATTTGAATGAATAATTCCATTGCCTCACTCTCATAGCTATCAGAGCGAGCATACCCTGCTACCATCGAATTATAAGCAACCGTATCTCTACATGGAGAAGAATCAAATATGCCTTTTGCTTTACCGAAATTTCCGGGCTTAATAAAAGCGTTTATTATGATGTTCCAAGGAAAGACATTCCATGGCATCAATGAAAAACTACAGTATTCATAAAAAAGATAGATATGAAACCATCGAAATTCATGGATCCTTTTGAAATTTATATGATTTTTGGAACTTGAAGGGAAGTTTGTGTAATTATGTCAGAACTTCAGGGTATGTTAGTGTAAATATCCCTTCTTCTAATAGATGGTAATGAAGTTTAGTTTATTGCCTGATTATGGGTAATTACGTAATTCCTTGTAATTAATATATGGTTTATTCTTGAGAAAAGTAAAAAAAAAAGAAAAAAAGAATAAAGATAGAGTCATAGAACTTTAAGGATCATAGAAAAGTAACCACACAACAAAGACACACTTTTGATTCATTCTACTTAAATAAATATCGGTCAACATACATTTAGGGCACATAAATAAGGCACAAGAGCAAGTAATTCACAAGATAATTAACAACCAAAATTCTTAATTAAGATTAATTTCACATTACAACAACAGTATTATAAACACCTTTGTATGCACCATACTTTGTGCTTGAGTTTACTCCACTCCTTTAGCTTCTTCTCTTACATTTCTCCATTGCTCTCGGCGCTGAAAATACACCAAATCAAAATTTCTAATTAATTAGTCATCGATTATAATAGCAAGTGTATTATATTGCTATTTGATTGATCGATTTCCTTAAAATTTACATCAGTTATACAATAAATATAAAATAACACTAGTTTGATCATATTAAATTTAACTCAGAATTACGCTCGTCATCGGACATATAAAATCGTGTTTTCTTTGTTGGTATACTTACCGAGTCCCTTTGCGTCCGTTCCTTTCATTATACGCAGGCGTTTGCACGATTCAACAAACATCCTGTATTATTCACATATACACGTACCTTAATTGATTAAGCACATTTGTTTGGCATAATTATAATTATGAGATGTTAATTAGAAAATTAGTGATGAAATTAATTAACTTACTCCCAAGGCACATCACCAACAAGCATCCAATCTCCATCCTTGTCTTCATAAGTTGGAACGTAATCTGAACCGTTCAAAACATCCATCAGCTTCCCCTCATTCATGAAGTCCACCATGCCTTGCTTCTCACATTTACCTTAAATTCAACAATCATACCAAGCTAAATACGACGCACGATGTACAGATGTGAATATGGAGGCACGAACATGACACTATATGAATACGACAATACTGATTTTTTCTTGAATTTTTTACGTAAAGAATGTGAGACATGGTACCGACACGACAAGACACATCAAAATTATACTTTTAGTATTGCCCGGCATCATAGATAAGGACAAAGCAACTAATTTAATTCTTGATAGTTACGAATAACCCTTTAATTACAAGGAATAATATTATAACTACGAAATTACAAAAAAAAAAAACAGGGTGTTTTTCGTAATTCTTGTTCAAAACTTATGGTGTTTTTGTTATGATTTTTTTTTTTAATTAAATGGGTTCAACCGAATCGGATTTGGGGTAAAATTTCGTCTTCAGTTTCTTTGTGATTATCATGAAATAGTTACCAACCTATAGTGAAGGAGCCGAACATTTTTCCCAAGGCATCAGAAAGCTCTTGGTAAGTGGTGTACATCTTCAAGTCAACTTTCCGGAGATAAGGTGCGCCGTCCATGCTCACCTTCACAAGGGTGGCGCCGCCTCTCTCCTCCGCGTCCCCGCCCTTTCCGACCGCCATCATGCTCTTCCGGTACGACCGCACCGGCGGCCACCCCACCACCTGCGCTCTGCATTAGACATACATATAGATCAATATTTTTTTATCTAAATTATTAATCATTACGCTTAACAATTAACATGCATGATTAACTAACTTCTTAACATATATATTATAAATTAATTAAGGAGACTAACTTTGCAGGAGGCTTCTCTGGCTTCTTCTCTTTAACATCATCGCTCTCAATCTGATCCTTAGCAGCAAGATTCAGCTTCAAATCCACAGTTTCTTCATAACCCCTTTTTCCGTTCACACAGGCGGCGCCACCGCCACCGCCGCCGCCGCCGCACGACAGGCCGAGCGTCAACTCGGTCTCATGAAAGTCCCACTTTTTGCTATTTACAATTTCCACCATTTTTCTTGGGTGATGAAATGATATTAATGGTATTTGGAGGGTTTTACAAGAAAATATTAGGGTATTATTGTACAGACGTATGAGAAATGGGAAGAAGAGTGTTGTGTTGGGGCAGAATGGGGTATAAATATACACGGATTTTTGGACGGTTGGGATTTCTCTATGAGACACGTGGATTAATCTGTGAGCTGGAGGGAAATGGGCATCGACATGATGATCAATATAGCCTACTTTCTCCATGATTGAATGCTGGAATTTGGTTTAATTATTTGAAAATTTTTAATCATATTTTGAATTTTTTAATTAGTTAAATTTATAACTACAATGAATAAATAAATTGATTAGTAATTTATCAGTTTCCTTGTGACTTATTATTGTGTTCAGTACCGATAAAATAAAAAATCAACTCTCTTTTTTCAAAGTCTAACTCTAATAATTCGAAGTTTAAAAGTGACAAATCAGAAAACTCTTAGCTCTCATCAGTAATTTATCGTTTTTAAAACACCTGCAAACTCGTCCATAGATGAGTTCGCTAGCTCGTTTCTAAGTCTCACGGTTTCCATTGTTCTCTTGATTCCAGCGAATTCGTTAACCGATGAACTCGCTAGTTCACTTTTAGGTCATCTCATGCATTTACTAGAGTCGGCCTATTGGACCTGAATGATAGGGCCATCAATTCTCAATCTATATATGTTTAAAAAGAAAGTTAGAATTAATATGTTTTTGTTTAATACAATCATAGGCGAAAACACCACGGAACCAGTTGTGATATTTTTAAGTTTTGATTAATTCTATCACTCGATATGGAAAATTTAGAGAAAAATTGATAATTACATTCTAACAAATAAATTCAACCATCTTTTAGATAATTCATTTAAGAACAAAAGAACCACATTAGTTATAATTTTTAAAATATTAAAGTACCAAAAAACTTATAATAATTTGACATCTAAATTCATTTAGTCCTAAAAAATGAAATAAATATTTGCATGTGATAAGATTCATAATATTGGGAGTGGGCATGTGAATGTGTTTCGTTGATGTCACCTTAGAGTCAAACCGTATTCCATGTGCGCGGCTGCAGGGTATTCCACTTACCCATTCTTCATTTATTACAATTGAGTTCATGCATTTCTATTAAATTATCTTTTCACTACCATTTCCCCCGCCCGATCAAGTACCAGTTGTGCCGGGTCATCCCTCCCTGACTGAACTTGTCTGCCTTCTTTTCTTTCAGTGCATCCAAAGCGCTTTGACTTTGTCTCCCGGGATCCACCACAGGTTGGGTTTGAGAGCCGTGTGATGGGTTCATCTCATGTGTCACCTTTGACTGCAAGTGTGCGATTACACTATCAATTTCCTCATCCGACCTCAACCTCGAAGTAAATATATCATCAAAAGAATGTTGCACTATGGAATGAAGTTCATCCTGCTAGCATAAAGTCTGTTAACAAACTCCGACACATAAAGAGCAAAGAAAGATTATGGTGTTGTGTGTACCGGACCGATTAAATTCGCGGGACAATAGAGTCTATTTAGCATAATTGGACGAGTATGGAGGTTCGGACATGTCTAGATCATTCTAGACTTCAATTTTGCTAGAAAGACATAGAATTCTCTAGAGAATCCTTGTACATTCTAGGATAGTCTCCATAGCTCTTAGAATTGTCCAGAATTGCTAGAGTAGTATAGAATAGTCTAGAAACCATTCTTAGCCGTTGGATCGAAAACGATCCTGACCGTTCGTTTCTTAGGAGAACCCTATAAAAGGGAGGGGCCTCATTCATTTCCAACCATCAAGCAAACTTGTCAGCCTTCAAGTTTTGTAAAGAGTTCGAGTGAATTAAGTTCTCTTCTTACACATTTTCTTTCCTTGCCTTTGTTCTTTCATTCCTTCACATTTTCTTTCCTTGCCTTTGTTCTTTCATTCCTTCACACTTTCGTGAGAAGTTAAGGCTGCTTAGTCAAATTCGCGAGGGGCGAACGAGGGGCTAAGGCCACACGCGAGTAAGGGACAAATCCCTGACACGTGTTACCCTTTTAATCTTCGTCAAGAAGACAAACTCTTCGCGTTAGAGAGACGAAGAGAAGGCTTGAGAATTTCAAAGAAACTCTTGGCTTAGAGAGAGACAGAGAAGAAGACATTAAACGTCTGGTTGTTCTTCTTCATAAACTTAGACGTCGTTCGTTGTTCTTCTTCATAAACTTAAACGACGTTCTTCTTCATAAACCTAAATGACGGCGTCCCTTCATAAATTTAAAAGGTGTCATCTCGTTGTTCTTCTTCATAAAACCACGTCGTCCCTTCTTCTACTCCCCTTCATAAATTTAAACGGTGTAACGACGTCGTCCCTTCTTCTTCTTCTTCTTCGTAAATTTGAACTTGATCTAGCCGCCAGTTCTCCCTTTTCACGTTTCTTCCCGTCGCTTCCTTTCCAAACCGTCGATTTCTTCCCCTTTGAATTTCCTTCAATTCTTCGGTCGGGGATTTTTGAAGACTAAATGGTGAGGTTGGCATAGGGTTTTACTGATAGCGTTAAGAACTCTACTCTTCCAGCAGGATAAGATTAAGATACGATACTCGATAGGATTAAGAACTCTACTCTTCCAGGATACTAGAGAGAGTTGATAACATCAAGATACTTGTAATTCATAGAAATCTCTCTCTCTATATATACTTTGTAACTCAATTACCATCTACGCGTCTTTTTATTGGTATTTGATATTGAACAAACCTTGAAGGTGAGTCCATTTAATAGGTATTTGATATTATTTAATAGGTATTTGATATTGAACAAACCTTGAAGGTGAGTCCATTTAATAGATTCGGATCTTTTAGCTAATATGTTTAACTCTTTGTTGGAAGGTTGACATGATTATACGGGTTCTGGAAATCAGGGTGGATACCAAGGTGTCGAAAATCAATATACTCAAAATCAATATACTCTATGGTTTAATGCGCTTTTTGGAAATCAGGGTCGATATCAAGGTGTCCAAGATCCCAGAGAGAATGTTTAACTAAATTCAACTCTGATAACAATGGGGATGTTTAACTAAATAACTAAATTCAACTCTGATAACAATGGGCTCCTCCCCCACTGATAATAACCTGTGTATACAAGTCCTCAACTCATTATCAGCTCCCAACTCATCTTCTTTTGGTAGATAAATGATTTTACCCTCATATTCATATTTCAGTCTGACGCTTTCACTTAACCTGAATCTGTACTCGGCTCTATCTCTCGCTACCCTCATAAGCTTTTCCATACTGAACGGCTGATCAACCATATTATACAGTATAAAAGCACCAACTCCAAAAACTAGGGGTTACATAACTAAAAAAACACATGGGCGTCCCTCATAACAAAAAGCCCCGGGTCGGCGCGTGTGTTATCCACACGCTGATTGGGGACGAGACGAGCGGCGTCTCCGTTGAGATCAATGTGTCCTACCTGGGCGGCGCTTCCGTCGGGGTAAGTAACAATCTATGATGTACGAACACTTTTAAAAATATCATTTTATCATATCTGTATCGTGTTCGATATTCATGTCCGACACTGTGTACAACATTATTCAAGTGAGAAATTTGTTTAAAAAAAATCGTATCCGTATCAATGTGTCTGTATCCGTCCATCATAGGTAAGAATTCTCGTAATTCATTTAGCAAAAAAATCTTTGAATGCAAGGAATCTGGAAAAATACAATGAAAAATTGAATCTTGATTATGTGTTTCAGGAAGAAATTGAAATAGAATCGAAGGCATTACATGTTGGAAAAGCTGTTGCTGTTGTGAGTGTTGATTTTACCAGTAAAAAAACTGGAAAACTTATTGCTCAGGGACGCCATACCAATTATCTCCTTGCTAGTAGCAAGTTATGAGAAATTACACAAACACCCCATTACCCCAAGTTGTATGTTCGTAACATTTGTTTACTCATTTCTTTCACTTTTTGCATGAATGTTCAAAATAAAGTTGTAACCTACAATATTAATGATATCCCTTTGGTAAGTCACGAAATGGGCATTTCCTTTACTAGTGATCACATTGGCAGGTATGGTTAATTAAAGGTACATAGGAGCCCAAAACACAGGAATGTTACAAACAAACAATTAGACTTATCAAGAAAAGAAGAAGAAGAATAGTTGAAAATCCGATTAATAATCTCTACGAGCCGTTGTCTTCTTTGCTTGTTCCCGAAGTCCCCAGTCCAAACGCTCACCCCAAGTTTATCGTTTTCCTCATGGTTCTCCTCCCGATTCCCCCGTTTCCTTTTCTCATCATCGCGGCGAATTCCCCATAGTCGATCTGATTTCTCTGATCATGTCATCAAGATGAAGCTCACTCAGACCAAATCCTTTGCAAGCTTGTTGAAGCTCGTCAATGGTTATGTAACAGCTCTTGTGTGTTCTACAAGAAAAGTTTTGTGGTTATGAATTAACTCACCAAATTCATACATGGATATCCTCTTCCTCATCAACTAATACTAAACTAATTTACGTTTCAAGTTGACCTCTGATTGTTCGGGTTTCAACATATTAGCGTGTGTTGACCTGTTTAACATAAACCGAACTTTGAGTATCCAATTTTTGTAAATCTGGATTCGGCTTTCAACACAGATCAAAATTTCAATTTCGTTAGGATTTTGTTGATTAAAACATGTTACCAGAGTTAATTATTAGATTTATGATGGATAATTAATTTAGAATAAATACATGGTACATTGATACAATACATGCATTATAAGAAAATAAGTTTAATTATTTAATTACCATTGAGTAGTGTAATTTAGCGTCTAGTGTTATATTAACTTAATCAGAGGTTTCGTATTCGAATTATTAAAAATGCAACTATTATTAGTAGGCAGAATGATACGCCTAAATGATCTGACTCGACTTGACCACTATTGGCCAATAAAATTTAGTAGTCTTTTATTTTTGAATATAAAAGACCAATGTTATTCCACAATTTCAATAAAAATGTCATTCAAATTTAATTGATTTAAATAATTTTACAACATTTAAGAATTAATAAAATAAAAATGAGATTGCCTAAAAAGTATGAAGAGGACAAACAGGGGAACCAGGAGGAGGGTGAGTACTGAGTAGGGCCTGCTTTTGTCTCTTAATGGGCCATTTCCGGCCCAAAAGTCCAACTCTAAACCCAAGCCCACGTGTGTGAGGGCCCACACCAATTAATCCTCCACACGTGTGGAGTTATCTGATCTATTCCTTTAACCTAGTTTATCATGCCTACCGTGCAGCATTTCTTTTTCCAAACGTTTATGGTGCACGAATATGACGCGAATATGATGATATATATATATATTTTTTATGTGAAGAATATCGTCAGATACGATGACTGATACGAGTATCCAACATAATAAAATGATATTTTTAAAAATATTTAACATTATTACTCCGTATCAAGATTATATATATAATGATTCTCCTTAAAGTTATATGTGTTAGCATTTTGTAAAATTGAACCCTTTGTAATTGTTGATGTTAATAGATATGAAGTTAGTTTTGTAGCTAGGGTATCTCACCAAAGAGTTCGATCAATCGAGATGATCCAGAAAGACGCACATTTCATATCTCTTAAGATTCAGATAAATGGTTCACGTGATGTCTGCATCATGCATATGATATGACACGATATAATAAAATAACACAATATACATATAATTTTATCTTATTTAAAATTTTTAATACAAAATAATACGATATGATAAAATAATAATTCTAAAAGTATCGACAACATTAAAATATACAAGCGAATTGATGTGGACGAAAAACCCTATCTGTGAAAAAGTGAGCTAATAAAGTTGTAATAAAAGTGGACCCTTTTATCAATGGTCCTGAAAAAGCATGTACAAATATGAGTTGGGAGTTCAGACTTCAGTACAACTGTACAAGAATTAATCAAGATACATGTATGTTATTTTGTCCAATTATGATATTATTTTGTCCAATTATGATACTTGATTTGTACTTTGATTTCCACCATCAAACTTATTCTTTTTGGGCTATTCTTATAGGCCGGTTTATAATGCATAAATACAAATAGGATAATATAAATTTTTTTAAAATTTTTTACATGAGGAGTGTCAGAATGGTATCCAATAAGATTATCGGATACAATACGAGAAAATGATACTTTTAGAAATATTCGTATATGAAAAAAGATGAGTTATCATGTATGGGAATAGCCGGGTTTAGATTAGATCGATGCAATGAACTAACGGAATTAATTAGCATAATTGCATGTGTTTTCAACACGTACGTGCAATGTACCAAAGTTGAGCACGAATTAATAAAACTGTGTGATTTAATTTGTTCAGTTAAGTTCATACCCCATGCATGCGTTTTTGACTGCATGAGCTCGATTCAGATGAATCATGGAGTTGAGAGAGACAGGACGGTTTTGTTTTAATTATTTATCTAAGTAGCTTCAGAAATTGATTAAGTATCAAAATTAGCAAATTAGAGATGCTAATCACATTTTAAAATGCCGTTATTAATATTAAGTACTTCAATTTTTTTGTAATGAATACACTGAATTTGCAATTTGACATTAAAATAAGCAAGAGTTGTCTCATGTCCTATGAAATTAACAACGTTATCTATACCGAGTCATTAAATCTGTGGATAATTTTGACCCGAACCCCATTCAGTTAAATTGCGGTAATGATTGGAGTAATACTTTTATATGCGATGAAAATCAGTGCAACACGTACACTTGCGATACTGATTGGTCGTGTCTAGCCAAAAATGAGATCATAGTCTTACTATTCGAGGAATCACATTCCTACGGTTATTCCATTCGAAAATTCATTATAATTTAAAGCGTTGCTGATGTGTTTTAACCCTAAACGTAGTATTTTATCTTTCATGTGTTTGCTCTGCCTCTTCCCTTAACCTTAAATTCCTTTTATACAAGAGTCTTATTAGGGTTTTAGTCTTTTATTAATACGTGACTAACTACTCTATCTATTTTGTTCTTATCCTTCGATATTTCAAAAGATTTCCCTCTCTTGCACGTCGACGTCATTAATCTTAATTCCCTATTACTAACTTGTCGTGAGACTGGTCACGTCTCTTGTGAAATAGAACTCCATCAGTACTGACATAACGTCAATTTTAATTTCTTATTTCTAACTTATTATGAGGTTGATCACGTGTCTTAGAGCAGGATTCCATCAGGATTACCGCTCATTAAAACCTCTCACTATCCAAAATTTCTACTCCAATAATGAAAACCCCATAAATTTTTTTTTTTTAAATTTTGAAAATAAACTTATGAAATTTCAAATTACCCTAAAAATAAAACATACATGAGTGAGAATATGAGTTGTCTATGGGCACATCCACATGGCATAACACATGCCCATGCACCCCATTCACATACAAACAAATCCATTAACAAATTTTTAAATGGGCCCCATTAATGAATAATCCACATGGGTCTGGTTGGCCCATCAACAGACAAGGCCCGGACCCACCTCACATGGGCTGCTTCGCCCATTTTCCGTGATTCGGACCCATTTCTTTATTTTTTATTTAACCAACTAATTATTATTTTCGAATTACTATATGGTCAACTAGACAAGGAAGTTTTAATATGATTAAAATAATAAAAAAAAATTTTCTCAAAGTTGTGAAATATTAAAATAAACCATTTGTGATGCTTTGGATAAAGTTAGAGGACTTAATTGACAGAGGAATGTATGATACATTTATTTAAGAATTAGTTACAACTATTTATATCCTTTAGTTAAACATGTAAATATGTCGCATCTATTATTAGTAAAATTTCAATCATTAGATATAATTTAACAATTCAATATTACATTGACCAAGCATGTTGATTCGTGTTTGAATTTTAAGGATGCAATTAAAATTAATAGAAGAAGATTCATAAAATAGTAGTTTGATATCTCGTGTTAATTTTTTTTTATATTATTCGGTTTGATGTCACGCATTTAAATTTATGAAAATATAAGTATTATTAGTAAAAATATTTTTTTATGTTGGTGAGAACACATTGATATTTTGTGTTCGAATTTATGAGCATGCAATTACTATTAATAAAAAGGGTGTTTAATATGATAGTATATCAGCACTAATGGACCGTACCCCATCAAAATCCCGAAATTAAACGTGATTGGGTGAGAACAGGGGCGACTCCAGAATCGACAGATAGTGGTGTCAAAAAAATTTATCTTTAAATAAAAAATATATTTTTAAAAAAATAAAATATTTTATTTTAATTTTTTTTTCCCTACAATTGTCCTCTATGATTTTTTATATTTGCATATATATATTTTTTTTATAATTGTATCATAATTTTATAGTTACTAATTGTACTAAATATATCATTTTCATCTATACTATTATATTAAGCGTTAGGGGTAGATAGAAACTGTTTTGGTGTGTTCGACTCTTGGACTCTTTTCTTTTTTGCCCCTAACTTTTAAAATCTTTCTTTTCTTTTAATTTATTCACGTATTATCTTTTAATTCTCCTTTTCTTTTTTACATCAAACTTTTAAAATTTGTTCCTTTTTTTTATTATTTATTCTCTATTATCTCTTAACTCCCATTTTTTCTCAAATCACGTTAATCTTTTTCATATTCTTTTATCTGCATATTTTTTATTATTATTTTAACTGATATGATTCTAACTCTTTTTGTGTTTTTAATTTATTTTTATTTATAGTACTATATTAAGACCTATTTAATAATTATTTAATTTTTATTAATATAAAAAGTTAAAATTTTTTTCGAGACGCATCGAGTATGTGTAATTACTAGTTATATAACTAAACAATCAATAATAAACTGATCGTCAATAGCATCACTTTCTGATTGCGCTTCAAATAATTCTAATTACTCTATAACTTGTGATTTTCGTTTTAAATACTTTTCCATGTCTCTGTCTTTTAAAATTGAAAAAAACTACAAAATGTATATTTTTTAGAGCGTTTTAATATTTAGGATATCATTAAATAGGTTTTTATTTTTATTTTTGAATCATAATTTTTTTTTTAATTTTACATAACTTTAAAATTTGAGGGGTCAATATAAAATTTTCTATTTTCATATGGGGTCGAAATAACCTATTTTTAAAATCACAAATTAAAAAATACATATAATATGTATATAAATATAACTAAATGTTTTTTTAGTGGGGTCAATTGATCCCACTAGCCACCATGTGGCGTCGCCCTTGGGTGAGAATAGTACTAGGATGGAAGTAGTACTAGTATGGGTGGCTAATTGGCAAGTCCTCGTATTGCATTTCTCCCTTTTTTTTTTTTTATCATAAATTAGTGTAGTTTAATGGTTTGACGGTATGCTTAGGGGTGGACGTTCGGGTCGGGGAATTCGGGATTCGTCCCAATCCGATCGAGTATTTTCCTATGGGGACAGGGAAATCAACTACTATTTGTATGAAGAACTTTACACCTTAAGTGATTTGTATCTATTCGAACTATAAAAATAGATCAAAAAAAAAAAAATTGCTAGTGGTTTGGGATTTTATCGTGCCATAGGATTAATTAGAATCTTAAATTTTGAAAAAATATATATATTAATGAAATTTAGAACCCAATCTCCACGCCCTTGAAAAGCAATCTCAGCCGTGGGATTGGGGGACCACCGCAATCAACCACGGCGGTTGCGATTGTCCCACCGCTGTCCCCTCCGCCCATGTAAACGCACTATAATTTGCCACTCCTTCACCCAACATCTGCATCTGTATTGCAACAATCATGTCCCCACCCACGCACTCCCAGACGCGTCCCTCTCACGCCGACCCAATTTTCGTATTTTCGATTCTAAAAATATCATTTTATCGTGTCACAAACTCGTATTGGATATCATATTAAACACTCGTATCTAATATTACGTTCCACACTCTTAACATAAAAGATTTAGTAAAACCTTCGTGTTTTTGTATCGGATGATCATATCTGTATTCGTACATTATACACGTTTCTCTCCAAGCACCACGTGCGGGGGGGCCCTCGGCTCGTCCTGTCATGGAGACTCACGCACACGGAGAATAACTCGCGGGGATATTGTCTGTACTCTGTAGCCATGGAAGCACATCCTTATAAAACTCGTGCTCATTTCTAAGAAATTTCATTCAAACTTTGCCTGCTAAGAGACTTGGAATTATTCAACTCGGATCTGGAAAAGGGATTTTCAATCAACCTGTTATTATTCAACAACAGTTCTTGATTCTTGAACGAGAAATGGAGAGATCATCTGCAGCTGCGGCGTTCGGGAATGAAAACGATTTGAATCTGAAGGCAACTGAGCTGAGATTGGGTTTGCCCGGAAGAGAAGAAGATGAATCTGAGAAGCAATCTTCGTCGTGTTCGAAGAACAACAAGAGATCTTCATCGGAAACTGACAGCAACGATGAGATTCGAGAGTCTGCTGCCCCTGCTCCTAAGTAAGTTCAAAGATTCATGAACACACACACAAACACGCACTAGCACACATATATAGAAGAAATGGGCAAGTTTGCTGATGGGTTGTTTGTGATTTTTCAGGACACAGGTTGTGGGGTGGCCGCCGGTGAGATCTTACCGGAAAAACGCGTTGCAGCAGAAGAAACCCGAATCGGAAAACGGATCTGGTATGTTTGTGAAGGTGAGCATGGATGGAGCTCCATATTTGAGGAAGATTGATCTCAAGTTCTACAAGAACTACTTGGATCTTCTCAAGGGCTTGGAGAACATGTTCAAGTGCACCATAGGTAAAAATCTGAAATCTTTTCTTGTTTTGTAGATACGTTATGAATTCATGTATATAGAAGTCTGATTTCTTTACCCTTTTCATTTGATCTTTACTTATAAAGATTGTGTCTTGGATTTTGCAGGTGTTTACTCGGAGAGAGAAGGGTACAATGGATCTGAATATGCACCAACGTATGAAGACAAGGATGGTGATTGGATGCTTGTAGGAGATGTTCCATGGGATATGTTTATCACATCTTGCAAGAGGTTGAGGATCATGAAAGGATCCGAAGCCAAAGGTTTGGGATGCTTGTAGATATCGAATTCGGATCGTCTGTTTTCGAATCGGATGGATGGAAATCCGAATAGAGGATCGGAAGCGAGTGAACCGCGCCTACACGGTAGCGAACCCCGTCGTGGGCTGAGGTTTCCTCACGTGAACCTTGAGAAATATTCTAAGATAAGAAGATCAAATCTGGAAATTGGAAGAAGGATAAAAGATTCATGGGACTTTCTTGTCAACGTTTTGAGTCTGAAGTTTTAGCTTTGCAGTGGAGACAGAATGGGGGTGGGGGGTGAACTCAGAAGGATTCTAACATCCTATGTACATGATGGAGAACTAGGTGTTCTTCAGTTTCTTTTTCTTGTTGTATTGAAATTTGTAATGTATTTACAGGAGATGAACATATAGTTAAGCACAACACAATCTTTAGTGATGTATAATATACCTTTCTTGAAGAATCATTTCATAATCTTTAATCTTATTTCCTTCAAGCATGATCGATGATCAAACCAGTTTGAAGATGCCAAATGTTATTCGACAATTTAGTCACGATTCCAAAAGCATATGCAACTTTTTTATACACAATCAGATGGGTTAATTGATTCTTCAGCAACTTTCGAGAACTAACAACGAATAGTTTCAAGAACTACAACACCAATACCTTGCAGCAACATGGATCATTGTATATTACATTAGCATGATTGTACAAACACAGGGGTGTACGTTGCTACAGCAATTCAAAGTTGTGGCAGACGATACATCCGATACACGAAAATATCAGTATAGGACCACAAAGGTCTCAAGTTTTAGCACGACAAGCAACTAAAAGGGCCCAAGACTATCAACTTCCATAAAATTTACGCGCGTGTTGGAATTTTGCTCACGAAATGATTCCATCCTTGAGTCGAGAATTTCAAGCTGTGATTTTACCCAGTGTGGATTATTCCTGCCTTCAACCCATAGTGCTTCGCCCGTATCCTTGTGCTTGAAATCCGGATAATTAGGGCTCCTCTGTTATTGAAGAAGCATAAATGAACTACGAGAAGCAAAAAAAAAAAAAAAAAACTCTGTATTTAGTCATTTTAAACCTAAATTAAAGAGATTACCTTGTTTTTCCTATTATCCCACCATTCCATTGGATTAACAAAGAAGGCTTGCCACAGTTCTTCAACAGAACCAGTAGAATTTGCAGAATAAGAATTTTGCTTTTTGCCTGAAAGCCATATAAAATCAAATGTGTGCACAACAAACAATACACAAGGAAACTATACGCTGTGTCGCTGTGAAAAGGGAATAACTACCTGATGTAAAAGAATTGGAGTCCCCGTTGTAAAGTGGTACAGGCGCGACACCCTTCTCTATGAAATTCAGTTGCTGAACAACGACCTGTGAAAAACAATGGAAAAATTTTAGAACTTAATGGTGTAATATTTATGACAGGAAAAAGAGAAATTAGGAACAGGCTGGAAACCTTGTAGTAGGTCTGCTGCTTCCCTTCATCAGTTTCTACCGTATCTGAGACTAGGCGACCAGAGACGTATATCTGCTGACATTTTTCTACATGCTGAGAAGCAACATGAGCCAATTCGTCCCAGAAAGTCAAGTTAATCCTGGAGAATATCAACCAAATGCATGGTTTACACTTATGATAATGAATTGTCGTACATAATATAAAAAAGTAGATCATCCAGTTACATATGAACCGCAGAAACCAATTCTACTCCATGTAAAGTGCATAAGAATGCAACCAAGCAGAATATGAATTGCTCGCACTTGGACACTTTGACTGATAGACAAACTGAAGGATAGACAGGAGGGATGATGCTATTCAGAAAGACATCGGCTAAAAGCTGGAGCGGTGCATATTAAGAGATCAAAGATGGCCGCGGATGCAGAAAAAAATCAGCAATGAACGAAAATATCTCTGCATCTTTCAGAAACCAGCCAAATCCATCGGAAATTTGAATGCCTCAGTTTTATATTTAGCTACTGCCGATACTGAGAAACGTGACATACAACCTCCATTAATCTATAGGAATGCTGTATTTTCCTTAGGCAATTATACTCTTCATGCAAGGGTAGGACTAGTTCAGGCTTCAGATACAAAATGAAAGATGAAAGCCTTAAGCCCTTAACTTATCCCACCAAATTGTGTAGAGATTGTAAATTTGTAATCCAATCTGAAACCAATGGCTGGCTCGAAAGAGACAGAAACTCTCAATAACTTCATAACCAACACTTTCAAACAGTAAATTTGCAGAAACCAAAAGAGAAAGCAAAAAGCTATAACTACAAAACTTAAAGGGGAGAATTACCATATGGTGTCCGTTTGGGATTTCTTGACGGCGAGGCGGGACCAAGCCACAACCTTTCCAGACGCGAGGTGTTTGATTTGAACGTCAGCTCCAACAACGCCAATTAGCTGCACCGAATTGCAGAGCTCCTTCTTCCACTGAATCTCCGCCGGCCTCGGATACTGCGGGCCCGATGGCGCCGCCGCATACCTTTCGTACTCATAAAGCCCGTTGCTGTCCGTCGGAGAAGCACTACCGCCATTGTAATCGTACGAACACTTTACTCGGGAGGCCTTGTAAGCTGATCTTCTCAGAGGTTTAGGGTTCAGCGATTGCGATTGGAATCGCGGAATTGGACAGGAGTTGTGGTTGAGAAAAAGGGCGTTCTTTACTGCGAACATTTGTTCCAACGCCATAGCAGATATTGGATGGAGCTTGCGAGCGTTGGTGTGGTGTAGGGTTTTGGGTTTTAGCAGAGCATTCTTGGAGAAGAAAGCTGAGACTGGAGAGAGATGGATAGAAATGACGGTGAATATCTTCCTATTCTGATTATTGTCGAATTTTGTGATTTATATTTGATATTGGTTCCTTGAATTATTTGATTTTTATCTATTATTGTAAAATAGGAAATACTACACAATATGATCGTGCCAAAAACCCTGTTTGGAATCCGATCGAGAGGTCCGGCGCGATCACTCTATTTGTTGAAGGGAAAAAGTTGTCGTCTGACTACTCGAAATCTGCACGGGTCGAAAACGTAAGCTCCGAGACCAACTCGGGGAAGGTGGGTGTGAGACCCGGGTTGGTACTCCGACGCTCAAGTCAGGTTCGATGAAGAGGGTCGAGGTAATTGAGTGGTGACCAGAGTTAGGTAGAAAAAACTTACCATACAATAAATGAGGAGGGACTATTTATACTGTGAGGAGAGAGAAGTTGCCGCCTCAACGTGTTGGCGTGGGGAGCTGACAGGTGCCCCATTAAGATTGTGCATTAAATGCGTGGTCGGCCACTTTCTTGCTAGTGGAACAGTGCGCTGGCCGATCGAGGGGTCTGGGTCGCCCGTACGGTCTGGAGGTCCGACTGTGGGTTGGCGATCTATGCGGTAACTTATGCAGGGTAAATGGGTCTTCGAGCGATATGGTCGAGAGGTAAGCTCCGATCGAATCGTGATCGGTACAAGACCGTTGATCCTACACGTGAAGCAAGGTACGTGTCACGTCACAATATAAGGATGAATTAGATTTTATTTTACTTTTAGCATTAAATTGAAATGATTGATACTATAAAGCATATGATCGATTATTCGATTATGGTCAATGCTCCTCTAGTAGAATTGTACACAATGATCTAATTCAGAAGCACGAGACACCTAATTTTATTTTATAGAATTTTAAATTGCTTCATAACTTTAGTCGAATATCAAATCAACAATTTTTATTGTGATTTTTTTAAAATTGGTTTATTTAAACTTTCAATTATCTCTCGATTTGCAACCAAAAATATATGTTTTGTTGACTAATTAACTAAAACTTTCGATGGTCTCTCGATTTTCAATTTCAATTATTTATGTTGTTAATATTTCCGTCAATTCTAACCCTCCTCCTTTTTTTTCTCGTTGCAGTCATCTTACGGAATCCATTTTGTTCCCCTTTATTTATAGATATTAAATAGATCTTCCAATTCATTACAACTATATATTTATTCTTATCTTAACTTTATTTATTACTTGTTGGATACTTTAGAAAACTTCTCAACATTTCACACATTTTTCTCTTTTTGTTTGTTGGCTCTCATTAATGAGAAGGAACAAATAATGTCACTTTACTCTGAACAAATCTCAATATTTGGGCTTATAACGGGCCATTAGGTTTGTCCCCAACTGTTACAAAATACGATATGAATACATACTTCAAGGAGACATGGTTTACGATGAAACAATTAATTTATGTTGCAAATTGAAACATTTAAAAGTTGGGTGGGTTAATCTACAACCGATCATAGTACAAATTGTTAAAAAATTTCCCCTTTATTTTATTTGGGAAGCTACTGGAGGAATATACCGATTACCGAGCAACTTATGACTAGAGAGACCAGAAGAATGATTCATTTGGATCGACGAGCTTTTTCAGCCCAAAAACTAAGAATCAAGGGCCCTTTGAACTTGCTCATAGAAAGCCCAAATCTATGTTGGGGCCGAACTAAATTCTGCTATTGGGCCAAATATCTAATGTGCTAATTTTTTATTTATTTTTTTGGATTCGTAAAAATTTAGGTCGAAGGATGGCACCTCAATCCAATGGGTAATGTCGGATAAATCTCCATTTGGGCATTATATTTTTATTTAACTCCCTAATTGGGCATCAAATTTTTATTTTACTCCCCACATGGTATGAATATGGTATAATGAAGTATTTATATCCTATTATGTTGTATAAATTTTCACCACTCTCAAAACATGTTGTATACTTTTCACATAATGTAGTAATAAAATGTTCGAATGCAGTATTTATATCGTATTATGTAGTATAAATTTTCGGGGAATAAAATAAAAATTTTAAAACTGATGGGGAGTTATTTAAAATTAACCCTCAATCCAATACAGAAAATGTATTTAGCTCAACAAGTAGATAATATATTGTTTAGCAAGTATTTATAGAAATAGGTTGAGGATGCCGTCTCAAATCTCAATTCAAGAAGGAAAACATATTCGGCTCAACAAGCATTTACAAGAAACTTACATAGTAAATCATCCCATAGAAAAACAAGAGGATTTGAACTCATAACATTATTTAGAACCTCTAAAGCACGGACACGCCTAAAAAATGGCCCGTGCGGTGTCCGACACATGTCGGACACGAACACGGTTCGAATTCGGCTCCGACAAGTGTCGGACACGGCTGAAGGAGTATCCGGGGAAAAAATAATAATAAAATTGGGACACGGTGTCGGACACGGCGGAACAAATTTGATCATTTTTTTATGCTTTTTTTAATATTTTTTGAGTTTTTGGGAAAGAAAATTGAAATAACAAAACTTATTTTAGTTTTTAATATTATATATTTTTTTAAATATTTTATGTTACATAGATTATACTTATAAAATATTTTTATTTATATAAAATATAGTCGTATCGGAACCGTATCGTATCCTAAAATTTTGACAAAATCCGTATCGCCATATCCGTATAGTTTCCGTACAACTTAGTTTAAAACAATACAATCACATTTTTAATTTATGAATTTGGATAAGGTGCGCGTTCCTGTAGCTGATTGTGAAAAACTCAAACTCAACAATAATTAGGAAACACAATGATGACAGAGAAGAAGAAAGAAACAAGGGTCAGATTGCTTTCAGAAACAACCCACTAATTCACAAGCTACAACAATTGATCTCCAAAAAAAAAAACACCAACTTTATAGACAAAAGCAACCATTACAAAGCAGTCTTAACCATTGCATTGAAAAATAGCACTACAAATTACAATTATGTAAAGCATTCACCCCCCTTTGAAGAAGAAGGGTCCCAAACTCCACTACAAACCCCACTAAGAAAGAAGTGCTTTTATCACTCACCACTATACTACTCTGCATGTCCCACCACCAGAGAGCTTTGACAATTCCAGTTCACTTGAATCTTGCAAGGACACGAAACGTACGTTTCGATCATGACTTTTAACGTTTTAGTATCGAAGACCACTTTGATGGAGGACGGGGAAAGGGAAAGGAATGGTGGGAAACGTGGCGGCTGACTAAGATTTCAACTAAAATGAAAGGGAGTGTGAGAGTTAGGAACTTTCGATTGGAAGGGATCGGATGTTCTGTTCCACTTTTTGTATTCGAGTACTTGGATTCGTGTGTAACGTGAAATTTGAGTAGGGGTATGCGGAAACGTAATAGGTGAGTGGAACAGAGAATTTGAAACCGTGTTTGAAGGGGTTATGAAGGGGGGCTGGACTCGGGTTTCACGAGGGTGATGGTTTCCGGTGGTTGTGTGTGGTAGATAGCGGATGCGAGGGAGATGGGCATAATGCAGAGCTGCTTGGATTGAAGAAACTGCATTGCAGCACCGACGTTTTCATCCATGAGCTTAGCGACCTGCCTTTCTGTACCGTCATTCGACCATTTTTCCCAGGCTGGCTGAGGTCTACCACCGTCACTGCCTTCTTCCTTTAATAGTAAGGCAATAGTAAGATATCAAGATTTTGAACAGGAAAGATTGGTTAAGACGAATGTGTTGCGTTCTTTATTACCTCTACCGATGATATAGGGATGTCTGTCACAAGCGGTGCCACTGCACCGGCTCCACCCAACCTACTCATGCTCAATACCTGGAAGTTTAAACAAGGAGGAAAAGTGTAAGATTTAAGTTATGGGAAGAATCTTAGGAGCTGACTTAAAGACATTCCATTTCAGCAAAAGGAAGACGGCCCCAACTCATATGGATGTAAAGACAAATAATTTAAAGTGAGAAAACTAACACTCAATGATCCTTTAACCCTTTTTCTTTTAGTTAAAGAGGCCAAAGTATTATACAATAGGTATAATCATGATTACCAAAGTGCTTCCAAACCATATTATGATAATACTCAAGTATCTAAGGGATTATATAGGTCTACCTTCACTTGGAGTCTCAAGAACTTGACATAATCCACAATCTCATCAAGCATTGCTGCTCTATCTGTCTGCATAAAATAGTTTAATTAGATCATGAGCAAGGATTCACAAAACAAAATAGTATTCATCACCCTGATTGTAAAGGTCATTATTTTGTATAACAAAAGTTCAGGATAATGAAATTATGTAATCATAATACTAACCCACTTTTCATCCCTGCAAATCCCAAGTGAAACATGTTGCAAATGATTAAACTCTAAGACACCTTAGGTTATATAAAGTAGAGATCAATACGAACAGCATTCGGAATAAATACTCATTAACAGAATAAATCCAAGCAAAAGAAGAATAAAGACAACGACAACAGGTTATCAGTGGGACTCTGGAAATAATGATTGAATTTAAAAATCAAGAAAACAGAATAGAATATGATGAAGGGAGAGCGAGCGAGAGGGAACAAATCCAATTATTGCTTCCAAAGTAAAATAAAGCTAAACACCTAGGAATTCCATCTTATTATATTGTCACCCAAAAAAAGCAAAATTTTAAAGTAAAACAAGATGCTGAATTAGATTGTAGAGAGAAAGCTGATCTGACCTTGTTGACACTGGGAACCAACTCCTGCAATGCTCTGATTCTTTCAGCTATTCTTTCTCTCCGCAACTGTAATCAAAGAAGAGAATCTCTAATGGCATGCTTCCAAATTTCAAGTCCACAGTTGCTTAATTGCATCAAACCAAAACAACTAAAGTTAATCAAAACAATACTATGCATACCCTCTCAGCTATGCTGTGTGGATCCGTCGCTTGGCCTCGTCTCGCCCGCACCCTCGGCCGAATCGCAGGCGGATGAGGCGCTGCCGGAACTGTGTTCACCATTGGCTGTCCATGAAAACCCTGCGCGAGTCAAAAACAGAGGAATTCCATTAAGGCAACAGATACCAACAATAACAAAAACCTGAAACCCCACACATCTCCAACATAGACTTCATCAACTTCCATAAACAAAATTTACCGCTTTCATAGAAGAAGCGCGGGAATCCATGACGTTGTTATCACGGTGGAACCTCTTCCCGCTCCCCGAGGCATCGCCATAGTCTCCCCCCTTCCCTTGCTCCAAGCTCAACCCCAGCGGAAAACCACCACCGCCATAACCGCCGCCGATTCCAACGCCAAGGCCGACTCCAATTCCGCCGAGGTGAGCCGAGCCGTCACCCGAGCCGAGCTGCAGCATCATCGCAGCTGGCGGGGGCTCGTTCCCCATCAAATTAGACTCACCTCCGGCGGCGTAACTCGGAAACCCTAAAATCTGCTCGAAGAAGTCGTCGGAAGGGGTTTCACCGGGATTGTTCGCCATGGAGCAACTGCAACTACACTATAATCGATCTCGAACTAGAATTCCACAATCACATTCACCGTATCACTTCGTATATATATATTTGTGTGAGGATTCTAGTAGACAGATGAAGATTATGAGTAGTAATTCTTCTTCTGAGTTACAGCAGAGGGAAATCTGAGAAAGCGAAGAAGAAGAAGAAGAGAGAGAGAATGAGGAGAGAAAAGCGGGGTGTCTTTTCTGGGTTTAAAAAGGCTCCAGTTTTGAAAATGGCACTGCTTTTCCTGCAATTTTACTTCTATACCCTTTCCTTGCTCCGCGTACACCTCATCATCTTTTTTTTCTTTCTCTATTTCATATATTTTTTTTGAGAAACCATTAAAATATTTTTGGAATTTCTAAAATAATTGAATATATATCTCGTCGTGTTCACACGACACGAATATGACGAAATACAAAAACGGTCATATAAATACGATACAATACTAATAGGACAATACATTGAATTTTCTCTTGAGAAGTATCCAATATAAGTATTCTACATAATTTTATCTTTGACGTAGTGTTCAATATATAATGCACTGACAATTTTCTCCTCAAAAATTAGATTTTGGGGGGGTGAGATAAGTTAGACACATCATTCATCATGGTATCAGAGTTGTTTCTATTTTAGCTTTGTCTCTCCACCCACAAATATTGTGATTTTCGTAAATTTAACGGTTTCAGTTTATTCCGTATGTCTTCCGCAACCCTGAACGTGGGAAGTATCCGTCAAATATCCCACATTAAATATTAAAAAAATATGACGTTCAATATGTAATATCTTGAGAACTCTCCATTTATCGACAAATTTTTGAAATGTGAATCAATTCAGACACATTATTCATTATGATGTTAAAAAAATCATTGTCAAAATAAAAAACATAGCAAGTCAAAAAACTAGTGGACCATTTTGTAAGAGGTCAAAAGCATGTGAGGCAGCCATCCATTCTGAATTTCAAACCTCACCAACAACATAATGTCTATAAGACTAGTTACGATTTCTAAGTTCAAAGTAGGTCATCATGCACATCTCCACATTTTCCAGTGTACACACCTTGCCAAGTTCAAGAATTTACCCTAACCCTTGACTCAAATCATCCCTCAATTCTCAAACATTGAAAGATCACAAATAAAGTCACAATCCGTGGATCGCGTCGAGTGCTCGTGACACGGTATATTTAAGAAAAAGAAAAACATTATTGTTGTGTTCACATCGTGTCTCATCTGTATCGTCGTGTGTTGTTCATCGTAAAAATAGTGAAAAAAAAAAAAAAAAAAAACAAAGGTGGGTAATGTTCCATAATAGCATGCAAGACTAGAGTGGAATGCGATTCGAGAAGGAAAAATAGAATCAAGAAATCAAATAGCTTAGAATCTAGAGTAACATCACAAGATAAATTAAAAGTAGTCCTTTTAGGAAGAAAGGTAACATGCATTGGAATTTTGGTACCTCTAAAGGAGCCCTTCCTTTAACAAACACATATATATGGAAATAATTTCAACTTTAAATCACCTATAATGTATGCACTTTACCAACCTTTTTAACCCTAGAATTATATAAATTTGCCTATGGAATAACATGTGTCAAAGCCTCAATGCTGGAGTTATGTGACAAATGACCTACGTTAGGAACAAAATGCCAACAGAATAAGTGCGTTTGGCTTAAGCTTATTTCAAAGAGCTTATGAACTTTTACTTCTTTGTAGTAGTAAACTGAACTTTTGAGATGTTAGTAATGAGGTGATTCATCGGGTAAAAAGTAAAAGAGAGAAGTCGGGAGCGTCGGATACGATATTTTTGGGCACATTCGGTTCTGTTCCGATCAAGAACTTCTTATCTCGACTTATTTTGAGGGATCTTGTAATTACTTCAGTGTATTATTTTGAAAGTTGATAAGCTCATTTTGATGTGAATAATTGTCGGAATGGAATCGAATTAATTCTCTGATTAATTTTGAGAGGTAGAGAGAGGCTTCGAATTACCAATGGTGATTGGGCTGTGTGTTGGATTAGTGCAGGTGTTATTGGGTGTTGGAAATGGGCTAAAACTTTTTTTTTTTTGGATCAAGAAATGGGCTAAAACTGAACAAGCGATAAGTTACAGTCATTCTTTTTAGGGCTGTCAATGGGATCGGATTTTAATCCGAATCCGATCCGAATTTTAGTGTATTCATATTCGTCCGATCAAAATATCCGATGGATCATATCCGATTATAAATATTCGAAATCCGAAATAAATGGATTGAATATGGAATTAAGGAATCTGATCCGTTAAGAATCCGAATCCGATTATATATATAATATTTAATTAAATAAATTAGTTACTAGTACATAATACTAAGTAAAATGATTAAAATTAGAATTTTCACATATTTATCACTTTAAATAATAACAAATTTTGAATTGTTTACCCTAAAACTATATATTTTTCTTTATTAATAAGTTTAAATTAATCTATCTTAAGTAAATATTAACAAAATCATCAAATAATCTATTAAATAACAATTGTTTATTAAATATTATCTAATTATATTTATTTTTTTATATTAAATTTATAATTTTAAAAATTAAATTTTATTATTAACCGGATCGGATATTTTATCGGATCTGATCCGAACCGATTATGCATAGATTCAAAATAAATGAATTCGAATCCTATTGGACTCGGATTCGGATTCGGATTCGGATCCGGTTATCGGATTATCTTATCGGATTCGGATCCAGAATCTCCTGATCCGGTCCGAATCCGACCCGTTGACAGCCCTAATTCCTTTTCATTGAAATCTGTTCATGCCAAAAACATCCCATGGATTGAGGCGAATTGTTTTGCGCTGTTTATAATTGAACAAAAATATTAACGGAATATAGCTAGAGTTAGCTGCTCACATTTTAAAATAGCTATAATTTAAAAAGAAAAATAATTATTTTAGAACATGGTAATTAGAGGAAAATTTATGAATTATATTCATATTTCTTGTGTATGATTACAAGTACAAAGGTAACTAGCACAAAGAAACACCCCAAATCTAATCCCTACGAATCAGGACCGATCGCTACTAATTAAGGATTACATATTGGGAAGTCAAACATTCCATATCTAACAAATTATTATAATCAACAATAAATATCATTTAAAATATACAAACTCGATATTATGGTGCCGATCGCTACTAATTAAGGATTACATATTGGGAAGTCAAACATTCCATATCTAACAAATTATTATAATCTAACAATAAATATCATTTAAAATATACAAACTCGATATTATGGTGCCGATCGCTACTAATTAAGGATTACATATTGGGAAGTCAAATATTCCATACCTAACAAATTATTATAATCAACAATAAATATCATTTAAAATATACAAACTCGATATTATGGTGCATTTTGTTTTAATCCTGTCAAGAAATTTTCTTATCAAAAAGTGGAAACAAGAATTATATACTTAATAAACCCAAATAAGTTATTCATTTCAAATATCAAGAAAATTTTTGGAAAAATAAATCCGGAAATTTTCACAAACAATCCCAAATCCTGATGATTTTTTATGCACAAATACCTCTAAAAATTATTATTTTATAATATTATATTCGATCCATTATCTATATTCTGTCGTCATATCGATATAATATCGTAATTAGTCATTAAGGCATTAATATATTCTTGAGTAAAGATACCACCTTTCCTTTATCCAATCAAGGGACCTGAAGTCTTGAACAGCCTTTCCAATACCTAATTAAAGAAACTAAACCAAAATCAAGAAAAGTTTACTACTTTCAAATCCAATCATAAAATACTATATTAATAACTGCTCATCTTTTGACCCTAGCACTGGATTCTGCTTCAGCTTCTTTCAAACTCTGCTGTCATTTCAATGGCAGCTGCTTCTCTCAAGGCCATTTCCTTCCTGCAATTGAAGACAAATTCCGGTATCCCTCAACGCCGCTCGTTTCTCACGGCCTCGCCGAGCACATCACTTAGGTGGAAGCCTCCGATGGCCGCTCTCGCCACCACCCGCGCCGTAGGACTCTCAGAAACTTTCTCCAGATTGAAGCAGCAAGGGAAGGTGAGGGTCTTTTGTAATTTCATTGTGGGTTCGTTTTGCGTTTGATATTGGTGATTTTCTTGGTGAAATTTCAAATGGGGTTGAGCATTTTTCCTGTTCCATTGATGGGTTTTGGTGGTTTTGTGAGATTCGGGTTGGGGTTTTGGTGTTGGGATTAGTTTCGGTTGCTGCTGGATTCTGGTCCTTCTGGGCTTGTGTGTGTGCCAATATTTGATTTTTATGCGTTTTTCAGTTGACAAATGTTGAATTGGTGTATGTTTTATCATAATGCAATTAGTGGGCGCAAGAGATGTGATTGCTGTAATAGACATGGATAGCTATATGCATGTCAAAATCCAACCTTTGGTTGTTGATGTTGTTGTTGTGTCACTATCCATTTTCTTGAGTTATATATATCCTCATGATTTCAATAATTGTTGCTTTGCAAAAATCTACATTGTCGTGATGCCTGAAGAGCCCATTGAAATAAAGTACTAAATTCTTTTAATGGGCATCCTTTTGAATCATAATTATATATCTTGCCTACTCTTTTATGCTCATGAACTTTTTTTCGGTGGAAGGTGGCATTTATCCCGTACATTACAGCTGGTGATCCTGACCTTTCGACCACAGCAGAAGCGCTGAAAGTTCTCGACTCATGCGGCTCAGATATTATAGAATTAGGGGTGCCGTACTCGGACCCTTTGGCTGATGGCCCTGTTATACAGGTTTGAGAATTGATATATAGTCTTTGATCCGTGTGCAAATGGTGAATAGTTGTAGTCTTGATTATCAGTTTTGGGATTTCTTGATTGAATTTGTCTTCTTTTCACAGGCTGCGGCCTCCCGTTCATTAGGCAGAGGAACCAACTTCGATAAAATCATAGGAATGTTGAAGGAAGTAAGTGCCTTTTGAATTTACCTGCTGCGGATTGCAGACAGATGATATGCATACATATGGATTTTAACTTTTAATAGGATATAGCTTCGAATTTTAATAAATTATTATTCTCCTTTCTTCTTTCTGTGTCTTTACAGGTGATTCCTGAATTATCTTGTCCTATTGCACTCTTCACATATTACAACCCAATACTGAAGCGTGGTGTCGAGAAATTCATGATCACTTTGAAAGATACTGGAGTTCATGGTAATTTTACTTAAAACCCTTACTATCTCAACGTATCCATGAGAAATGTTTAGCATCAAATGCATCTCTATCCTAATAAATATGTTGTCGGATAATATTACATATCTGCTATGATCATGTGCTACACAAGGTTCGCTTTGTTAATGTTTCCTCTTATTGTTAACTCATCGTTAACGTCTGTATCTAAGCTTACCAAGATAATGATTCTTTTTCAGGACTTGTTGTTCCAGACGTCCCTCTCGAGGAGACTGAGACATTGAGAAAAGAAGCCAACAGTAATAACATTGAACTGGTTGATTTTTTAAACTTTTGTTGTTCTCTGTAAATTCTATTGTTTAATTATTTTTGGATATATTATTTTTCTGATTCAGAACTTTAATCCACTCTGGCTTCAATTTCAGGTACTGCTTACGACCCCCACTACTCCAACGACAAGAATGAAGGCCATCGTTGAAGTTGCAGAAGGATTTGTCTACCTTGTAACATTCGCATATTCCTTCTGATTCATTTTAATACAAAAGAAAATGCATTCTTAAATTTCCGGAATTGACTCCGTATTCTTTGCATTTTATTACAAAATGAAGTATCTTTTTTGATTAATTTATACATCACCTCTCAATTAGGTGAGTTCGGTGGGAGTCACCGGAGCAAGAGCATCTGTCAGTGGAAAGGTTGAATCTCTTCTACAAGAAATCAAAGCGGTACATTCAAAATGTTTAGTAGCCATCATTCTTTCCATTCGTTTGTGAAAAATGAATTATTAATATATTGGGTTTTCCATGTTCCCGACTATCTTTGTCTGTTGCAGGCAACAAACAAGCCTGTCGCTGTTGGTTTTGGCATATCAAAACCCGAGCATGTTAAACAGGTACCATTTCGAGCATGCTCTTGTTTCCATCAATTGTAGCCGATTATTGTGGTATATTTAACGTTGATTAGCTTTTTATGCCACTGTCGCTTGTTTCAGGTGGCCGGATGGGGAGCAGACGGTGTCATTGTTGGTAGCGCGATGGTTAAAATATTGGGCGAGGCAAAATCTCCTGAAGAAGGGTTGAAAGAGCTCGAAACATTCACCAAAAGCTTGAAATCTGCACTTTTGTGATGAATGGTTTTGTGGCTGAAAACCCTTTTATTCTTATGCACTAGAACTCTTGAATGCTGCAGAACTGATTTTGACCAAATGTTTTTGTGTCTCAGTTATTTGGTATCCCTAGTAATCCATGTTCTTCTGTTTCCAATTAGGATGGTGATTCTGTTTGCTTCTTCAAGTAAATGAGTTCAAGAATTTCTGCTTCTAGAGAAGTTAAAATAGAAGCAAAAGCTATAAAAGGTTAAAGAATAGTTTGAAAAGCTTAAAGAAAAATTAAAGAGCACTTACATGCAACATGAACATGAATATTCCTACAGTTTATTAGGTTACATACAATCTTGCACTTCTTACAGGTGAACAACGGTCCGTGCTATGGTGCTAGTCTGCTAGAAAATACGGCAGATTACAATGACATCGGAGAGAACGGGTAGTAGTAGTAGTAATAGGTACATAAAATTTCGTAAGTGACAGATCTTTAACGCCTATCAGAAGCCACAGATTCGGTGCTGAAGAGGTACTTGACCCTTGAGAGAATGGAGTCGTGTGCAGGATCATATGGATGATCCTTGGAAGGGATCTCCAAGATTGCTGGGATTGGTTTATTGTAGCTGTCTACTAGAAACCTTATCATATTAGCCACCTGCAATGAAATGAAAACGAATATCAAACGCCATGGTGTAGAATTATACCCACAATAGTGTGATTAACAGCAAATGAATGCAAATTATGCAATTTTTATCAAGTGTTGCCCTTAAAATAGCAATAGACATCTTAAAGTTACTGTCAGAATCTGAGAATTTCCATTGCAGGCTATCTATCTATATGTGCAAAGCATCAAGTTTTCAGAGTTCATCGAGTAAAAAATGTAGAACAAGATCAAATGAGCAGTTAAAGAATGCTAAAGACTTACATATTGGCTGATCAAGACGATTGCGACATCTTCTCGTGTAGTGAAATCCTTGAATGCATCCTCAATCTGCTTCACGGTAGTTTCTAAACCAAAAAACGCAAGGATCATCAATTAGAATTGCAAGCAGATTGACAGAGCAAGGATCATCGATGAGAATTACAAGCAAATTGACAGATGTTGCATCAATCCATACGATAGCAATAGCAATAGCAAAAGCAAAAGCAAAAGTTGAAGAACTTAGAACAGGGTTCGATACGTTTTACAAAATAACATGAATAATAATATCCTGATTAGCATAATCGTAAAAAATTAAGATAGCAGAGCACATACTCGAGTCCACTATGAGGTAATTTGTGTTCCTCCTCAAATCAACATTTCCAACTCCTGCCAGCAAAAAACCAGTAACTGTGTCCTACACTAACAAGTGCTTCATCAGCACAACCACCAAGGTGAAAAGATGAAACCCTTAACCATCTAATCATTCATCGCACACATAAAATATTCACAAATTGTAAACACAGACACAAGCAGAACAATACGGCGAGTAGAAAAATAAACTAGAGATTTAGAGAGAGAAAGTTAGCAACAGCAAATTAGAAAGGGAACCAATTCCCACCCAATTCAACTTGACGTGCATCATTAGATTGAGGATTTACACTTCGCGCAGCTAAACCACAGACGAAGTAGCAAAAACACCAAAATTAAGGAACGAGAGCTTGAAATTATGCTACAAACTTCAATCCACAACTTAAAAGGATTAAACACTTGAAAAAACAAAAAATTCAAAGCAGGAAGATAGGTCGGTACCTCATCGGCGATCATAGCTATTAGCGCTGAGGTATTTGTGCGGATCTGAGGTCTGTTTGCCATGGACACCAGCGATTACAACAACCAATTAACCTGCTACAAAGGTAAAAACAGCCAGAAATCAACAAACCCAAAATCTAACTGGAGCTTGAGTTCCCATCATCGCACCTATCTTAAAAAATTCTACAAAAAGATTAACCGAAATCAAATAGGTTATGAGTTCAAGCTGTGTACCAACGTTCTGGAGACGCTGTAATTAGCTCAGATCGTGAGAGGGCTGAGAGCACAGTTGATCAGCAATCATGAAGATAGTTGAAACTTCCCAAAATTACGATTTCCCCCTCGGAAAAACTACTATTTCTAGTTTGTACCACTTAAATTAAACAACTTGTGCATTTTCGCCCCTCTTGAAAACGTGAGAAGTATTATCATATATTGTACATATTTCAAGTCAAACTTGTCTTCCACAGTTCCACTAGATTTTTTAGAAAAGCATTATTTTTTGTTTATTTAATTTAATAATAAAATTAATTACAATGAAATTAGTAACGTTATTGCTCGGTAGAAATAAAATAAAATAAAAATCTGTCCAAGTTTATAAGTAGTAATAAATACGGGTAATGTGGGACAAATCCCCAATTGAGCATCATATTTTTACTTAACTCTCAATTTTTGTAAAATATCGTATAATTTTCACATAATGTAACACTTAAAATACCTCTCAAAATATATTGTATATTTTTCATAAAATGTAGTATTAAAATATTTTAATACAATATTTATATCCTATCATATTGTATAATTTTATGGGACTAAAATAAAAATATTCCAAACTGATGGGAATTATTTCAAACTGTTCCTATATAGTAAATATCTATTTACTATATACAGTTGTGATTTATAGCTATTTTTTGAAATGAAACCAAGTAGGGATGTATACGAACCGAACTGAACTTTGTTGTTTTTTCCTGGCTCGAGGTTCGGCTCGAACTTATTTTGTTCGATTCGGGTTCGAGTTCGAGTTCGACGAACCCTATTTTTCTGATTCGAAGTTCGGTTCGTCCAATGGTTCGAGTTCGGTTCGGTTCGATTCGGTTCGGGTTCAGTTCGGTCTCGAGTTCGAACCCAAGATATAATTGAAAAAAAAAAAAAAAAAAAATTATATATATATTTACATATATATACAGACATATATAAATATATATATAATATATTTTTTAAATATAATAGGGAAGCTCGCGAATTGGCTCGCGAACTACGAACAAGAATAAAAAGGTTCGGCTTCGAGTTCGAGTTCGGTTCGAACCTTGGCTCAATTCGATCTCGATTCGCCCTTAACCAGCTCGACTCGGTCAGCTCGCGAACCGACTCGGTTCGTGAACATCCCTAAAACCAAGTAACCAACATTATGTCCTACAAACCCATTTCTTTTCTCCCCCACGTCCTCAGTAGATCAGCCGCCACCACACTTCCACCTCTCCGCCTCTCGCCCTTACTCCACCGCTCGCCGCCGCCTCTCGCCTCACGCCACCTGATCTCCTCCGATTTGCAGAAGTGGAGCAGGTCTCGCCGCCGCCTCTCGCCTCGCACCACCAGATCTCCTTCCATTTGCAGCACATCTCGCCACCACCGGCCGCCTCTTCTAGTCTTCAGTTGATTCTTGAGTTTTGGGATATTGGATCTGAAATTCCCTTTTGGACACATCCTTACCGCTCTTTTGGACACATCCTTACCGCCTCCGATCATGCATAGGAATATGAATATCTGATCCATTAACATTCGAATATGGTCTGAGTGAGTCCAGATCCGGATCGAGTCCAACCCATGGGCAGCCCTAAGCTTCAGACATGGAGTGATAGAACCCAGCATTAGCCCAACAGCACATCCAGACAAGGAGCAAAGCATTCAAAAACAACCACGGAGACGGAGGACTAGGTGAAGGGCAGCCCAACGATTTTCCAGCTGCTTCATCGAGAAGGCAGGTTGCTCCCATGAGCAAATTAAGCTTCTATGGTTGGTTTTGACGATGATTTAATGCCCACAAAGACTCGCTTTGTGGAAAATATTCATCCAAACTATAATTCATACTTGGTATGGGCGGAATCGGTAAGACCATTCAAATTCCACATTCAAACTGCTATATTCACGGTAGACTCAAATACTGGATCTTAGGACCCTTGTTTGATGCATACCGAGAGGAAGGGCTACATAAATTTTACTTTAGTGACTTGATTTAAGTTATTTTGCATTGATATACTTAATTTTATTTAAGTGTCGATGATGTTTTAGATGGATGATCGAGAGAAGGATCATAGTAAATCCGAAATCACTACATAAATTTAATGATTTGATTTAAGATATTTTGCTCTGATATATGTAATTTTAAGTGTTGATGATGTTTTAGATGTATTTAGATGAGATTGTGCCTCCAGTGGCTCCTAATCATTGATATTGGATTGATGTTGCTAATTTCTTTGACTGATTATATGTGGTCTTTTAGTGGAACAAGTGTGTTTTGAATGTTTTAATGTTGTTTGTTGCTATTAAAAAAAAAAAAAAAGTAACCAACATTATGTTGGTTTATTAATAATAGTAATAATAATGGATTAAAAATAGTTTAAATGATATATATTTATATTTAATACAATCCAATATTAGATAAACGAGGAAGAATATGAAGATAAATATCTAAAACCATTATAACTAGTTTTATGGATGCTTCATCTTTCATACATTTTAAATTTTAACCTATGATATACGGACAATTTAAAAAAAAGATCTCACACGTAATATCTGATACAACAAAATAATATTTTAAAATTTGTCATTTGCTACTTCACTCTTTTTATTTTCATTTCATGGCGTTCCAAAAGTAGTATTAGTATACAAAATATCTATCACACTTGGGAGAATATTAAACTAAATTTAAGTCCCCTAAAATAAAATAAAAATTAAGAAAATGAGTGCAAATAGTTTATATATATATATACTGTCTGAAAGAACAATGCTTCCAGAATGACAGTTTGGGGAGAGATAATTTGAGAAAAGTTACATTACACCATATTTACATGGAAGCTGCAAAAATCTGATCAAACTTATGGCTGAATCTTGATACCAGATTGAAGACCAGCTTGTACTTTGTTTGAGAAATGTCCTTCCAACCTGCAGAGACCAATGGTTTGAATCAGATTTATGAACAAAGAAGATACATTTCCTATTCCATATTACGAAAACGTGGAAATATACCTAGTCGAACATTTATAATAGATCGTGTCGGGGGAGTTATAGGTGCGTGCGTTTGAGAACATTCTCCGAACATCAGCCACAAACATCTCAAACGTCACGTAGTATTGCTCGGATTCTACCCGTTTCGACATTGTTTTTAAATCTGCGGGCAGGTAGGATGTAAAGAATCAGAAGTATAGCAAATACAAGTTTAGAATATCAGGAAACAACCACACACACGAGCGCATGTATGTGTGCGGAATTACCCATTGGATCTTTGATGATGTCGTAGTAATCTGGCACATCCCGTGCATCAACAGGTTCCTTGAACGGCCATGCATCAGGATGATCATGCATTGCCTGCACATATAGGATGATGACTATCAATGGCATGACATAAGATATAAGATATATGATATGACAGTCCAAATTGTTTGTGAAACATCAAACATCCTTTGGTATAAGAACTGAAACCCAATTAGTATTAAACGGAAAAACAGCTACTTAAAACATGATCTACCTTTATAAGTGAGCGCATGAATGCAGTCAGTGACTTCTGATGTGACGCAGCATCCGTTGACGAAATTACCGGCTTGAATCGAGAATGACCATATTGATCTGGGGTCCACCCTGCCTCTCCTAATTAAAAATAAGTCAATAAATAAAAATTATAAAACATAATATATGTGGCAAGGCCAAAGGGGCCTATTCATGTGAAGGTAAAACATAAATTGAAATAGGCACATTAAACCAATTAATGTGGAGGACTCACTCAAACCAGGTATCTCCTCGACCTTGAAGGATCTTTTCGGAATACCAGCTTCTTTCTGAATACAATAGTTCACATAAGAACAATGCTTAAAACTACAAATAATTTTTTAGTGTGAAAAAATATCTAATATTGCTGCTTTAGAGCAAAAAAGGGATGGCATGTTACCTTCTGAAAATCGATTCCAGGGTAAACAATGTGACAATTAGAGAGCTCTCTAATCTTTTCATCGATTGCCTAGCAATTAAACATGGAAAATTTTAATTTATTATTATTTTTCTTAATGTACCAGCTACATTATGTGTTTTAAAGAGAACCCTATATGCTAATACAATTAAATCACGAATTATATGCAAATAAATTATCATAGCGATGCATATATGTGTTACCTGTCTCTGGCGACGAATCATAGATGATAAATCAGTGTAAGGAAGCTTGGGATCAATTTTGCATTCCATAAGGATGCCTCCATCATAATCTTTGATATAGCTGCAAATAAAGAAAACTATAGCCCATAATGCAATGTGGTGGAAGTTATAAAAATGAACTTCAACACATTTTGAAGATACTTGGCCCCATAACAACTGATGTAATATCCTTTCTATTCCACGATAAATGCTACGAAATTATCCACAAACAATGCATAATGGAGCAAAATCAGATTCTCAAGTCACAGTTTACACAGAGATGAACACTTAGAATCTACCAAAGATGATCAAAACGTACCCATGCCATCGTTCTTTCTCCAAGAAAATTTCTTTTGTGAAGCCCTAAAAATAATAAACAAGTTAAGTTAAGAGACATATTTCACAGATGAAACTGTTTCATATACCAGTGTCCAGCAAGAAGCCATAAGAAATCCAATTTTAATATCTTAAACAAAGCAGCTGCAAAGAAACTTATTCCTTCAGTATAATCAAGTTTAATATCTCTAAAGTAACCTCACCTGCTTGACAAAGTAACCAACAGCATTATTATCAGCATACGTGAGGAAATGTGTTAGGCCATCCACATCACGCGCGTGTTGTTTTAAGTGATTCATAAGTCGAGTACCATAGCCTTTAACTTGTTCGTCTGCTGTGATTGCACAAAAAGCTATCTCTCCAAATTTTTGGCTACACATGAATTCAGTGTTACAAAAATAACAGTGAGAGTTCAAATTTGGACCAAGCAATATCAATATCATATTTAAATTACGAAGATTAGAATATAGCACAAAGCTTAGACCATAAGATAAACATAATATGACATGACAAGTACCTGATGTAGGGCCGATATGTAATACCACCAACAACCAGATTCCGTCTTATTACCATCACAGACTTGTGGCTTCTGAAGCACGAAATCACAAGAGAAAATGAGATAATTCTTTAAAGTGAAACAGAAGGCCACCATGCAAACAAAATGGAACTTTAATAATAGAAAGTTCAGAACCCCGCTGAAAATCAAGCTATTCATTAAGATAACATGACAACTTCCCGGAGAAGTTAAGAACCCCGATGAATACCTGTCCATTACAAGACGAACAATGTACTCTCTTGGCATATTAGGTAGTTGCCTGGCGAATATGTTCTTCAATCCTATCAGCCTGGAAAGTACTAAAGTCATTAGTGTGCACTTTGCTCTTTTTGTTCAAATATTTCACACTAGATTCAATGTTTAAGCAGCTATTTTGAGCCAAAAGAACATATATTCCTATCCTGTTGAACATATAGCTTTAATAAATTAGTTTGAAGAGAAAGCAGATAGAATTACCAGATCATGTGCTTATCAATGCCATCATTTGAAGCACATACAAATTTTAGTGTTCCCGATTCTTCCTGAGAGAAATCCAAACAAAATGCTTATAAACGGGTCCGAGGGAAAATATGAAAGAAAGAAAGAACCAAAAATCAGAATAAGATAATCTATGACCCAGAATTCTATCAAACCAAAAATCAAAATTAGGTATCAGTTTCCAATCAACCCAGCATATCACCAGACAACCCAACAAATTTGCACAAACAGAAACTGGCCATTAGCATTAAGCTCCATTAAAAGCATATTAACGAATCCTTATTCCATTCATAACACAACATTTGCCACTTCAAAAATTGAAAATAGAACCGTGTAAGTAGCATTCTATAGCACTTTTGTTAGAAAAAATTAAGTATATCAAGCATAATATAATTTTTCACATTTACTGAACTTACTTCTCTCTTCAAACTCTCTTCTCTCGCACTGTAAGCCCCGCTTGTCTGTATATTGTCTGTAAAAATACTCTTCACAGTATCCTCCTTCACCACAATGCCAGGAACCGAACCATTGGCCCCCGTTGCCACAGCATTACCTGAATTATTGTTATTACCATTGCTACCATCTTTCGCTGCATCACTAGGCTCAACTTTCACCGAATTCTCAGCCTTGATCTTCGTGTTCCTAGCAGCGACCCCAGCAGCATTGCTGTTCTCCAGCCTAGAAGCGGTGAAATTACGCATGGAGGAGTTATCATACTCTTCCTCCTCATCATCCACGACCTCCTCAGACTCGTCATCCGAATCCGTATCCGCGCCGCGGACGCTTATGCTCTCCAGGTCATCATTGGATGTCAGCGCACCGTCTCGCGTGTCGGAGAACGACGGAGGGAATGGCGGCGCGTGGTCCTCCGGAGGCAGCTTCCGCTTGTGTATTGACGAAGTGGCGGAGGCCGAAGCCGAGTGGGACGGCGACGGGGACTGAGAACTCCGCGAACGGACCGGCGCCGTCAAATGCGACGAATGCCCGTCCATAGATAGGACTTACAGAAAGCTAGTGATTAATCGAACTTCTGCAGAAATTCGAATTGAGAATTGGATAGATGAATCGAGATTGAATCACAGCTCAATTTTAGGGTTTTTGTTGTTCAATTGGGGGTTTTGTTCCTGGTAATGGGGAGTTTTCAAACGATCGTTAATAGACAAAATTAAACTGTTGTGAAGCGGAAGGTATGGAAAGTCACCGTTAAGTTTTTACCGTTTACTCGTTTACAGTTACAGCTTTATACTGATTACTGATGCGGTTTTTTATTCGGGGTATAAAAACCCTCCCATTATTTTGGAGTTTTAACTTTTGCCTCCTAATTTTTCTAGATAGTTCTCCCCTAATCTTCTAAAATAATGACATTTAATTCTTTTTAAATAAAATTTTGAAAAATATTTTGTTCAATTTTTTTAAATAAAATTTCGGTCATGTATATTGCAATTGCTTAACTTTTGTTGAAAAATAAAATATTTCATGTATGTTGCAGTAAGTCATGCTCATACATTGGATTTACAAATAAAATAGCTAATTAAAAAATATATTAACTTGATGTAAAAGCCTATCAAATTATAGAAAAAAATTATATCTATTAAAATTCTGGGGGTATCATTATCTTCTAAATGTGAAAGGATTAGATTTGGATCGAACCAATAAAATTTAAATTTGCATCTGATAAAGATATTTGATAAGCGGATTTAAGTACATATCATATAGCATTTGGATTCATTCAAATCTAATAAAATCTGACCCGTTTAGTAATAAAATTTAAATTGCTTTAAGAAAAAATGAATATACAAATGTAAATATATAATATTTATCCAAACATACTATTTAATGAATTATTTATTATTTTTCTTCGTGTTCATTTAAAGTACATAAATTTAAAACTGTTAGAGCTCCTTTACTTTTCTAGTTGGCTAACCATTGCCAATGGGTTGCTTATGATTTTTTTCTTGGTTATATAAACATGTGCCCTCTTTACTTTGATTGGAAAACATTGCTTTTAAATACACTAGATTGTTGGACTCTTTACATTGTTGGTTTTTAAACAAGATTAAAGGTATACATTTATAATTTTGTCCCCACATTGGGAACTGAACAATGTTGTCCTATATTGGCAAGTATGTAATTTTTCTTTGAAAAGCAAGGACAAAGTTGTCAATTCGTTTTATCCAATTCAACTAGCTTATTTAGCCATAATTTTTTTAATGGGTATATAACCCATTATTTCACATTGTTAACCTGGGGCTCCGGTTTTAGGCCCTAATAATTAAATAGTGAAGTAAAAGGTTGGCAAACCCCTGAAGCATACCCAAATCGCTATTTTCCACTGAAGTAAAGGAGCTCTTAATAAAGGATTACACAAAATTTTTAAATAAGCACTGCAAATTTTATTATCAAATATACTGATATTAAAATGTTGAGATTTTAATTTTAATTAATCTTATTAATATACATTACTAATAAAATATTTGTTAACCGTTAGCCCAAGTAATTAGAAGATTTTATTTTTAGTAATTGGTTAAGTGGTTAAATATTTTTTTTAGTACACTAACTTTAAGTTGGAATCCCTAATTACTTTGGAGATGTTCGGAAAAAAATTATAATAAACTAATTAATCTAACAAATATCATAAAAAGTCATTAATTAATTTTAGTGAAAAATAAATAATCTAAATAAAAAGTTTGGTTACCACAACTACTAAAAGTAGAGTTGGAACTAGAATTTAATATAAGGAGAGCAAAATTAAAATATAAAAAATAAAATGGGTAAAAATTTTAATTTGAGGGATACAAAATTATAAATATTTTATAAAAAATATGTAAAAAAATAAAAAATAAAAAAATTAGGGGGATGCCCCTCTTAATTTCGTCACCGATTAAAAGGAAATTATCAAGACCACTAAAATTTCAGTAAGAGATGACAAAATAAATGTGACCGTTTTCAACAAAATTCAATATAAATAGAAAAATAATTATAGTTTGAATGTAATTTTTTTAATTTTAAATTTAAATTTAAATTGAATACGAATCAAAACAAATCAGTTCGACTGCCATAGTTGCCGAGTGGTTAATGAGGGTGGGGACCGGTGCATCCATAAATTCTCGTAGTAACAATTAACCTACGGATAGATAGAATTTCAGACTGCTCCATGCTTTCAAATTCAAATTAAACATCATTGTCCTAAGTGGTACTAGGGGTGTATCTATACCCGCACAACTCATCAAATCCGTCAAAATCGCATCAAATCGATCGAAAACCGTAAGTTGAAATTAAGAAAAACATAACCGCGGTTGGAAACTATTACAATCCATTACTTTTCGATCGGGTGATGGGTTTAATAATTGAAATCCGCTTAACCGCAACTCGACCGCTATATATATATTTATATTTTATTCGTAATTGTAATTACATAATACATAGTGATCCGACCGTGTACACCCCTAAGTGGTACCGCATCTTTAATTATATTTTCGTGCTTCATCTCATACTCTATCGATTGAATACATGACAAGTGTAAGATTTTACCAGATTTTATAACATAGAGAGAATTATGATATTATTAATAAAAGAAAAAAAAAAGTATTTATATATTTAATATTTAAAAAAAAACAAAATTTATATATCCAATAAATCAAAAAATAAGTCCTACTTTTCGTGTTGATAATATTCAGAATAAAAATATTAAATTAGTGTCATCTTTTCTAAATTTTTATTTTTAAGTTATAAAATATTTTTAAAGTTTGAATATTATAAAATATATTTATTATTAAGTATAACAACTTTGAATATCAATTTAATATTTTTTACTTTGAATATTATAAAATATATTTAATACTAATATTTCTAACTTAAAAATAAATTTTTTTAAAAAACGACACTAATTTAATATTTTTATTTTAAACATTATAAAATAATTCCCATGAAAGGTAGGACTTATTTTTTAATTTATTAGATATATAAATTTGTTTTTTTTAAAAAAAAAGTTAGATATATAAATTTGTTTTTTTTTTTAAAAAAGTTAGATATATAAAGATTTTTTATTTTATTTTATTCTTGTTCTCGTTTATTGATAATACTATAATTATATCTGTTAACAAATTTAATAAAATCTTAAACTTATCACACATCCAATCGTTGATATGAAGCATCAAAATAAACCAACGGGTAGGTGGGAGAGGTTCCCGTAATACCTTATAGATTAATCTTTCAATCAATTGAATGGGGAGAAATTCTGAGAGATAAAAAAATAAAAATAAAAATAGAGTAGAAAATCCAGTGCGGTTTAAGTCGACTCGACCTGCCAAATGCATTAATTCTGGCCCATCCTTTGATTTCGCAACTTTATTTATACCATCTGGGCCACCCATAATATTCAATGTTGCCCTATTCTTCTATGGTCCCCCATATATCAAAATATTAAATTAATTAAAATTTTATATTCGATTCTAAATAAGAAGAACTTTATATCAAGATGACCGACTTATAACAAATTTTACATTTAAATGATCGCGCGACAAGCTGTGGTGTACGGATACGACGACACGACACGGATACGGATTTTTTAAAAATTTTAGGCTCCGGCAAGGCTATATTTTATATAAATAAATATATTATATATATATAATTAAAAACTAGAATAAGTTTTATTATTTCAATTTTCTCCCCAAAAAATTCTAAAAATATTAAAAAAATTCATAAAAAAACTTTAAATAATTATAAATTTTGCTCTGCCGTGTTGGACACTTCACCCCGCTGTGTCCGATACCGTATCCTATTTTTCTTTTTTTATTTCGAAGACGTTTCAGCAGTATCCGATATGTACCGGACACTGTATTTGACACTTTTTTAGGCTTGTCCGTGCTTTCCCGGCGACAAGTTTTCGCCTAGGGTCAAGGGTGGTGGGCTTTTCTCAACTAGTTTAAATGTAGTAGAAAAGTATGGTTGTGTGGTTCAAAAATCATAAATGCCTTTGCAGGTTATGTCCAGGGAGAAGATAAAATCCTACACGTCTTTGTAATTGAATGCCCTCTCAATCCCAACATTTGGGAAGGACAAACAATTTAATTCTTGTAGAGCTCTCGCCTAAATTCCACAAATACTTCAACCGTTCACATGTTCACAAAACTTAGGGTTTTATTCACGGCTGCATTTTCCCCCTTGTTCTATGAATTAAATGTCCCGTTTCCTTTTTCTTCCCTAATTCGAGCATACATTATCGGTAGTACATTGAATCGTAAACATCCAACGACTGTACAATTGATTAGAAAATTTAAAATTGCTCTATATATCTCGGGGCAAGATCATTAATTCCTTCTCAGCTTTTTATTCACATGAAAAGAGATCCACGCAACCTTAACAGTTAAGAGTACTGGAAAATTGCTGTACGGCCAGCTCTTAGCCATGTTATGTATACCTGCACTGTTGTATAATTATTTCATTCGTACTTGAAGTTTCGAACTAGTGTACTGATGCGTTGGTTAACTAAATCCCCCCAACTTTCATAAATTCTAATAGAATGTCCGGCACTTTATAATCAGATATGATCGGTCGAATCGAAAAGATAGTAAAATTGAGATCGAGTTCAAATTAAAACCCGTTCGACCGACAAACCACGGCTCGAACTATAGAATTAATGGAAAAATGATATATGCAAGAAAGGTACTAAGTAAATTATATCTTTGCCGATTACTCGATTAGGGACGAGAGAGAGATTTGAAGATGGGATCGACAACACACCACATGATGCCTAAGTATAGTTTTCAATGAATTGATTATGGATCTACCAAGGTAAGTTCCCATAATCTATAGTTATAGCTATTTAGACTTCCATTATATTATTCGCCCTTTACGGCCATGTTCAGGTTTGGCTCTGCAAGTCTTCATCTGACGATGTTGGTGTAAAACTACTAATTATTGGCTCGGGATAATTTTAACGCGAGTTTGGTTCGGCCAAAGCCTTCAAGCCATCGTAATAAATGATGGGATCCTATCCAACTAGAACACGTGGTCGATCTTGCGGAAAGCATAATAGGGAGAGATTTTGCACGTGCGCTCAATAAGCTCGCTCCATAGAGTTTGTATACGAAGGGACACTCGATTAGTTGTGGAAATTGGTGGTGCGATAAAGGAATCTTATGGATAGACCAGAATGGAAAGGAAAAGAACATAGGAAGTTTGGATAAGATCTCCGACAAAGAGTTAAACCCAAGGCTCCATACAATTTGTATACGAAGAGACACTCGTTTAGTATGAATATTAGAAATAACTTTGTGGAACAGTAAAAAAAACATAGGGAATTTAGATAAGACGGCGGACAAAAAGTTGAACTCAGCGATTAGGTCAATATACGTGGAACAACATTAAAACACAAGATAAGAAAGGGAAAAAAGAGGATTTGACGAGTACCCATCAATAAAAGATGAGGCTTTTAACACTTATTGTCCGGTGGATGGAAAATTTATGTAAAACAACAAATATAATTAGGGGTGTGCATTCGGTACATACCGAACCGACCGAACCGAAAATTCGGTATACCGAAATTTCGATACGTCGAAATGGCGTACCGAATACCGAACCGAAGTTTTCGGTTCGGTACGGTTATTACCGAAATTATTTCGGTACAATTCGGTATAAAACCGAATTACCGAAATATATATATAAAATAAAATAAAAACATAAACAAAACTTAAAATTCAGCCGGGCACATTGGCATTCCAAATCTTAGCAACTCATTAGTGAAATAAACAAATCATTACCGAAATTAAAGAGGCTAAAATCTGAAGTGATGGCTGAACTCTCACTCTCACATATAAGTTGTTACATAAAAAATAAGGTCGGTGTTTTTATTTGAGTGTAAAGTGTTAATTAGAAGGTTAAACGTTAGAAAAACAATATTAGGATTTACATTATTAGGAATTAATATTTGAGTGTAAAGTGTTAATTAGAAGGTTAAACGTTAGAAAAACAATATTAGGATTTACATTATTAGGAATTAATATGGAAAATATAATATATTATATATATAAATTATAGTAATACAATAAAAAAAATATATAAAAAATTAGAAAATATATAATTCGGTATTTCGGTCGGTTCGGTATACCGCACCTTAATACCGACACCGAACCGAATACCGAATTTTTAAAAATCAATATACCGAATACCGAACCGAATTATCGGTTTCGGTCGGTTCGATCGGTATTACCGAACTCTGCACACCCCTAAATATAATAGCCTTGTACATAAAAGAGCACCTAGACAGATACCAAAATGAGAACCTAAAAACAATTATATACGAGCATATCCCATGTGATCGGTATACAGTGACACCCATCGTTATTATAAGCCTTACAAGATATATATATATTAAAAAATATCTATACAGTTGTCCTTAATTTGTTGAAAAATAATTAGTGACTAAAATGAACAATATTCAATATTAATTAAATTTGTAAGTTCTTCAACAGTCTGAAAACCTCTAATGCATAGATATTTCAAAAAATATCATTTTATTATGTCGTGATGAGTATCGTATTCGATACTTCTCACCTGAAAAATCTGAGAAAAAAATTGTATTTTCTTATACTTATTATGCTGTGTCTATATCGTTGTGTTCGTATTCGTAGATTGTAGCTCAGACTACACTAATCATGGTCATGCAAGATAGTCGTCCCTAGTGATTACCAGTCTTAGTACTTATTCCAAACCGAAATCATACAAATTAATATCCCAATACACATTATGCTGCTATCCATTTAAAATTGTTAAAACTTATATACATATAATTATAAATTTAACATAATTTATTATTAGGGTTAGATACGAATTTAAGTGATCGATCTACTAGTCCCATACTTTTATATTAATGCATGGATTGTAGTGTGTAGAGTACACACATTAATACAACGAATAAATGTTCAAGCAACGATTTTGAATAGGGAATATAAAACTAAAAATTAAATTAAAAGACCGTGCCTAACTTCACTGCCTGTGTGGATCTCTCGTTTTAATTACACGTTCATCTCCAATTTTACTTACATACATAAATCACATATCGACAGAAGATTGAGATTAAAAAAAGATTAATATTTGTGATATGGAAAATTTAACACTTTTAAAAATATTATTTTGTCGTATTACATTAGACACTTCTTACCTGAATTTTTTTTTTTTTTTAATTTGTATCACTATATTTGTATTATGTTGTATTCACGTTCGTGCATCATAATTTAATACACCTGATATATATATATATATATATATATATATATATATATATAATTTAATACACCTGATATATATATATATATATATATATATATATATATAGGAAATCCCAAAAACCTACTTTAAAACCATTATAAAAGCCGATAGCATTTCCAGTTTCGCCATACATTTCAACATTTTCATCACAAAAGTTCCAAAAAACAGGAGAAAAAAACCCTCCATCATGTTACATTTCAAGCTAAGCTTCCCATCACTTTCCATAGCCATGTTCCAATCCAAGATCATCACTTCGTTCAATCCACCACTCTTCATGATCATAACCATCTTCACAATAATCTTGTGCCATTTTTACAGAAAAATGTCTTCTAAGAGGGTTTACTTAGTCGATTTCGCGTGCTACAAGGCCCCGGATAGCCAAAAATGCAGCAAGGAATCGGCGATAAACCGAGCCAGGCAGCACGGACACTCCGAGGACTATCTAAACTTCATGGCCAAAGTGCTGCACAAGTTTGGGGTCGGGGACTCGGCCTACGTGGGCGAAACCGCGCTAAGCGTCCCGTTGAATGTTTCAATGGAGGCCTCTAAGAAGGAGACCGAGAGTGTGATTTTCGGGGCGATGGATGATCTGCTGGAGAAGACGAAAGTGGGGCGAGACGAGATAGGGATATTGATCGTGAATTGTACGGTGTTTAACCCCGTCCCAAGTCTTTCTAGCATTATAGTCAACCGGTATAAGCTTAGGGAGGATGTGCGGGTGTACAATCTTACCGGAATGGGCTGCAGTGCCGGTCTCAGAGCTATCGGCATGGCGAGACAGTTGCTTCAGGTAACGAACGTAATTTGTCGTCGAAAAGATGTAATCATACGCGTCGTAAGTTAACCATTTCCAATTTTGATTTCGTACTAGTTAACTTTTGCGATTTCATTTCATACCCAATTTCCTAATCGAACATTTTACCCTAGATCTGGTTGGGCCGAATCCGACCAATCAAATAAGAAAATACCATATTAGAGCAAAATAGGCTTATTACATGAAATAGCAACAAAAAAAGGCACTCATGCATGCTTAATAATGTCATCATCTTCAACAGGTGCACAAAAACACATGTGCCCTAATCGTGAGCACGGAGAACACCACCAGCAGCATCTACAGCGGCACAGATCGCACCAAATTCCTCGTCAACTGCGTCTTCCGCGTGGGCGGCTCCGCCGTCCTCCTCTCCAACAAACCGCCGCACCGGAAAACCTCCAAATACGAGCTCCACCACGCCGTCCACACCCACACGGCGGCCTCCGACGTCGCCTACCGCTCGATTTTCCGCGAGGAGGACTCCGACGGCCTCACCGGCGTCACAATCACCAAGGATCTCCTCGTCGCCGCCATCCTCACCATCGAGCAGCACCTCAAGCGGTTAGGCCCCCTGATCCTCCCTTTCTCCGAGCAATTCCTCTTCCTGAAACACCACATCCTCCGCCGCGGCGGCCTCAGATCGGGGAAAATCAAACCCTACGTTCCGAGATTCAGCCGATGCGCCGAGCATTTCCTGCCGCACGTCGGGGGGAAACCGGTGCTGGACGAATTGCAGAAGAATCTAGGGTTCAGCGACGGCGATATGGAGGCTTCGGTGATGACTCTGCACAGATTTGGGAATACTTCGAGCAGCTCCGTCTGGTACGAGCTGGCGTACGCGGAGGCGAAGGGGCGGGTGAAGAAGGGGGATCGGGTGTGGAAGATCGCGTTCGGGTCGGGGTTCAAGTGCAGCAGCGTGGTGTGGAGCGCGTTGAGAGATGTCGAGATCGATGAAAAAAACCCATGGATGGGTGAGGTTGATGAGTATCCTGTTGCATTGGATACTGCTGGAGCTACACCTTACTATTTCGAGCCACCCAAACCAGAATAGACATTCGGGTTTGGATTTCGTGTTTTAGTTTTGTGTTTTAGTTTCTATTTTGATTGAGTATTCTACGTTTAGTATGATGGGTGGGGAGAAAATGGATAAGTGAAGTAGAAGATAGAACGCTTAATATTAATTACGTTTTGGAGATGTATTAAGACTATTATTGCATGTTTATTTTATAGGATTAATGGTGGTTAGATGGATAATTTCACTTAAACCTATATTTACTAATATTTTTGTGAGTTTAGGATTAATGATAGGGTTCAAGTCACAAAAATATATTTTACTAATATATTTACTAATCTTGAACTTCAAGATTGTATTAGATAAAATGTTATTTTTATCATTTATTTCATATCATCCCACATGCCACAACGCATCCCATTTCTCATTTATTTCATATCATCCCAACGAATAAAATAAACATCCCATTAATTTGTTAAATATGGGTTTTGAATTTCTTGTTTTGAGTATGCCTTATATTTCCAATTCCACTCACCGACAAAGATTATGTTTATTAAATAATCGTTAATATTATAGGAGAGAATCTTTAAATTTTTTAAATTTTTTTCATATGTCAATTGTTTCTCTCTTGATTCTATGAGCATGTTAATACTATCACTAAAATGAAAAATAAAACGCAAAATTGAAATAGACCATCGACTATCGAGATAAGAGATAAAAGATAAGATATTGAATTACTGAAAGTGACAAGATGTAAAGCAATTGGAGCAAGAACCATTAATCTGAAGCCCGTATTTAGAATTTTGATCATATCTCATGTTAGCTATTAGTAGTCCAATTTTAAGGCCCAAATTAGATCATATATGCTATTGTTGACACACACTGAAAAGGACCCAAAAAAAAAAAAAAAAAAGCAAAAGAATTTATGAAATTGTGACACCCCGGCTCCGCGATCGTACAGGTATGACGTATGTGCGCAATTTAAATTATTTTAATTTCATATTTAACTGATGCATTTAATTGAATTATATTTTATTATTTGAAATTCTTATATGAATTATTTGAATTTATATGAAATATTTGAATTATATGCAAAAATTTGCCTTAAGTGATTTATGATATGTGAATTTAATTCCCGAGCAAGCTAATTTCGTAAATTATGTGATTTATATGAGTTAAGGGTTTAATTGTACGATTTTATTTAATTTTGGACTTAATTGAAAATTTGAATTGGACTTATTTGACACTTTTTGAAAGTTTTGGACCTAATTGAAAAATAGCCCTTTTTAATAAAATTTTATTTATTTTTAATTCGTTTAATTTTATTTTATTTTTATTTATTATTCCTTGAATTTAAATTTTATTATTTGATTAATATGCTTATTTGTTGAAATGAGTTGTGTTCGTATTCGATTTGAGATCGAAATTTTGTGCCATTTTAATATGTTGGAGTTTCATGAGTCATGAACTTGAATACGTGCTCGTTATGTGTTTTCGGGTTTATTTGTCGGGTTTTCGGGAGTTGTTTTCGTTGGGTGACCTAAAGGGGGCTAAAGTACTTAGCGCACCTTGGGTTCCGGGTAGCATATCTTGAACTCGGGAATTCGGATTCGAATTCCGTCATATCCGTTGAACTCTTTTCGACGATTCGAGTGCAATGGAACAGGCCTTGTAATTTTTCGACCTCGTTTGGTACCCTGAAATCAGCCTGTAACTTTGCCTCGCACACATATGGCCACCTTTCACTAATTTGCACATAAGTCCCTCATCTTTTGAGCTTTTCACATGAAACTTGGACCCACATGACCATAACTCAGCCTACTATCACCTCCCATACCTCTTATACCGATTCATACAAAAGAGAAAAGAGGAAAAAATCAGATTTTGAGCAGCGGCAGTTCCAATCCCCGTAACTATTCACCCCTTGAAGAAATTGAGGTCTAATCTTCATTTTCCTTCACCATCTTCAAAGGGTAAGCTTGTATTTGATATGTACATGATTAAATGGTCATTTGCATCCAAGAAATTCAGAATTTGATCCATTTTTTATTGAGTTTTTGATCCTTGAAGTGAATAGTTAGGTTTTGCTCCATATTTGAATTCCATGAATTCTTTTGGTGTTTCTCTTGAATTGAGGCTATAAACTTGATCACTTACACTTCATTTATTGTTATATACATCTGATTTTGGTGGTAGTTGGAGTATGTGAGAGATACCATTAATGTTCTTGAGGTTTTGGATGAGTATATGCATGAATTCGTACCTAGGGTTTCTTGCAATTGAGGGGAAGATTATTTGAATTTGGGGAAACTGAGGATTGAATGAGGGCTTACGGGTGGTAAAGTGAAATAAGGGCAAAACTCATATTTCCAGGCCCTTATTACCGCGTAAGGGTAAAAGGGGTCGGTGAGCAAATTTAAAAATTCACAGGGTTTTACGTGTTAATTGTTGAAACACAGGTTTTTGGATGCTAATTAGGAAAATGGGAAAATTACAAAAATGGTATATCAACTCGGGCCATTTTGCAATTTTGGTACGAAATGTTTTCCGGCGACATCAAAACCTCACAGCTCCAAAAATTTTGCAAAATCATGCAAAATTTCGCCGGAACAGGAAAAACCGGCCGGAAAGCTGACATGGCATCCCATGTGACCAGAATGTTTAGAATGTGGCAAAACCACTATGGACACGTCACAAACCATTGCACACATGAATTTACTTATTAAAGTAATATTATATATATATATATGAGAAGTTTTAAATACATATTAATAATTTAAAAAAATATATACAATATATATATATATATATATATATATATATATATATTTGATAAATTTTTAATACATATTAATAATTTAAAAAAAATTTATACTATACATATATATATATATATTATACACTTAAAAATAAAAAAATAAGAAGATGAAGGGGGAGAAGACGTATACATATATGATGTATACACTTTAAAAAAAATAAAAAATAAAAAAAAATAAAAAAAATAAAAATGATGATGAAGGGGAGAAGACCTTCTTCCCCATATACACAGAAGGAGAAGACGAGTCTTCTCCCCATAAGCCGTCGGAAATCGCAGCCGCCACCGCCACCGCCATCGCCATCGCAGCCGTCGCTTCCTTCTCGACAAACACCATAGCCACCTCTTCATCGCCATGGCAACCAATACCACCGCCGACCGCCTCTCCACCTCCGACCACCTTCTCCCCACCGCCGTCCACCTTCTCGACAAACACCATAGCCACCTCTTCCCGCAGATCTGCCGCCCCCTCCCCCTCTGACCGCCGACGACCTTCTTCCCCCACCCCCTTCACCCCGGCGCAAGATAAGCATTCCGCCTTCACATGGTATATCTTGCGCGCCATTGAATTTCTCCCAAATCAAAAACCTAGTCCCAACCCCCAACCCCACCTCAAATTCATGACTCGCTCTCTGTTGCCCTCTTGGAGTCCTCCCCTTGTCGATATAATTGAAGCTTAGAGGTTTTTCTTCCCGCTTTTTGTTTTTTTGTTCTGTTGTCTTGATTATGCTGAGCAAATTTGGTTAATTTTTGGCTAAATTGTGTGGCTTACATATCAAAAATAGAGAAAGAGGCAACTGCTTTTGGTATATGTAAAGTAATTCCTCCATTGCCAAAGCCTTCAAGAAAATATGTACTTTATAACTTGAGTAAGTCTTTGTCCAAGTGTCCGGAATTGGGTTTGGATGTAAATCTTGCTAATTCATCTGAGAAAGGTGGTCATGCGAGGAAAATTGTGACAGGAGAATGGAGGTGGTGGTTCGCAGTGGCCCTCAATTTTGCTGGAAGATCTGCAACTAGGAGAATGGAGGTGGTAGATCTGCAACCAGATCTACCGATGGAGTCAAAACCCTCAATTTTGCTGGAAGCCCTGCCCCATTCTTCTCCTTCTCCTTCCTCAGATCCACCGCCTCTCCGCCGTCCCATTAATCTCTTGCAACTTGCAAGTGAAGATTTGGTGGTTGCAGACAAAATCCCCAAAATTGAGTTTTTTTCTTTTTTTATTATTATTATTTTATTTAAAATTTCATGAGTAATATATTATGTATTTAATTAAATTCAATACTAAAATATATAAATATCTATACATGTGAAAATAATCAATATTATAAAACATATTATGTTAAATTTTTTATGATAAATGTCATATTATATATATAATTATTTTTTATTTTGTGAAATTTATTTTAAATATTAATAAAGTTAAATCACAAAATCTATTACAATAATCCTATTTAATAAAATGCTCAATTTCATGTCATCGGCTAGTTGGCAATGTTCGTCTTATGTGGCGTCCACGTTGGACACACGCAGGACTTAAAGCCATGTCACAAGCGGTTTTCTGAAAATGGAGCGGATTTCCGATCGGTTTTTCCTGTTCCGGAGAAATTTTGCATGATTTTGCAAAATTTTTGGAGTTGTGGGGTTTTGATGTCGCCGGAAAACATTTTGTACCAAAATTGCAAAATGATCCTAGTTGGTATACCATTTTTGTAATTTTTCCCTTAGGAAAATCATAGGGTTTTGGGGGCAATAAAGTCGATTTTTCTTTAGAACAATAACTTTAAATTCGAATCCTTGATTACTTTATAAATGTTTTTTTTGAAAAAAAATCTAATAAACTAATTAATTCAATGAATAACATAAAGAGTCATATTTTCGAATCTTTCACCCATCAAATTCTTTAATTTTATATTTAATTCCTTTACTTTGAATTATATATATATATATATTTATAATTAGATACCATTTATTAAACTTTCTTATCAACTTAATAAATCAAATGGTTTAAAATTTTTTGCTAGCCTAAATACTAAAAATATGAGTTACACATGATTTCACTGAGAATAAATTTGTCATTTTAAATCTTTTATTCTTTATAGAAAACCTATGGTTTTACAAATATATACTTTTTCTTCTATTGATATGCGGTCTTCTCCGTTCATACACGCACAAAATAAAAATCACATTTTCTAAACTCTCTAATTATTTAAATATTCTTTTTTCCATTTAGATATTGAATATATACTGTTTGATCCTGAAAAAGAAAAGAAAAAATGAATGAAACGATTGGTTCAGAAGACATGTGCCAAGAAAGAGGACACTAATTGTTTTAGTCAAAAATAAATAATCTGAATAAAAAGTTTGATAACCGAAACCAGTAAAATACCGTCGAAACCACTAAAAGATTATTAAAATTGCTAAAAATTAATTAGAAATCATTAATTATAAATAATTCAAAATAGAAATGACAATTTACATCAAAATTTAGTTCAAATTAAAAATAATTATAAATCGAATGTAATTTTCTTTTTTTCCCCAAATCAAAATTCAAATCGAATTCGAATTAAAACACCTGTATGATTGCCACAGGTGCAAAGTGTGGTTAATGAGGGTGGGGACCGGTGCATCCATAAATTTTCTTAGTAACGAACATTTATAATCGGATATGATCTATCGGATTTTTTTATCGAACGAATATGATAAAATTTGGATCGGATTCGAATTAAAATCCGTCACGTTGACAGCACTAACTTAACCGACGCCTAGATAGAATTTCAGACTGGCCCATGATTTCATATTTAAATTAAACATCTTGTGCACAAACTTCCGACTAGACCTGCCAAACGCATTCATTCTGGCCCAACCTTTCATTTGGCCACTTTATTCAAACCATGTAGGCCATAGCCCATAATATTCAATGTTGTCCTATTCCTCTCTCGTCCCCCAAATATCGAAATATTAACTTAATTAAAATTTTCCATTCGACTCTTCGAAAAAACACGATCAGCTAAGAAGAACTTTATGTCAAAATGATCGACTCAAAAGTTTAACGAATTTTACATTTAAATGATATGACCCGACACTTCACCCCGCCGTGTCCCATACCGTATCCAATTTTTCTTTTTTTTAATTTTTTTTTTAATTTCGGATACGTTTCAACCGTATCCGACACGTATCGGGCACTACATTGACACTTTTTTAGGTTTGTCCGTGCTTTTCAGGCGACAAGTTTTCGCCTAGGGTCAAGGGTGGTGGCCTTTTTTCAACTAGTTTAAATGTAGCAGAAAAGTATGGTTGTGTGGTTCAAAAATCATAAATGCCTTTGCAGGTTATGTCCAGGGAGAACATAAATTCCTACAAGTCTTGTAATAGAATACCCTCTCAATATTCCCAACATTTGGGAAGGACAAAAAGAATTTAATTCTTGGAGCGCTCTCGCCTAAGTACCACAAATACTAAAACCGTTCACATGTTCGTAAAACTTAGGTTTTTATTCACAGCTGCATTTTCCCACTTGTTCTATGAATTAAGTGTCCCGTTTCCTTTTTCTTCCCTAATTCGAGCATCCATTATCGGTAGTACATTGAATCACTGATTGAATTATAAACACCCCAAATTTTAAAATTGTTCTGTGTATCTCGGTGCAAGACGCCAAATTCTTGGGGTTTAATGAAAAAATGTACGGATCTGTTTTGGTCGAACTGTCTCATTAATTCCTTCTCAGCTTTTTATTGACATGAAAAGAGATCCACGCAACCTTCAGAGCTAGAAGTGCCAGAGAGACAAAGATGGGATCGACAACACATCAAATGATGCCCAACTATATTTTTGAATGAATTGATTATGGATCTACCAAGCTACGTTCCCATAAATCATAATCTATAGTTATAGCTATTTAGACTTTCCATTATATTATTCACCCTTACGGCCATGTTTGGGTTTGGCTCTACAAATCTAGATCTGGCTCGACCGATAGGAAGAGTGCAAAAATTATACGATACTTCTAGTTAAACTAAAATAACAATCAAGTGATGTCTGTGTAAAACTACCAATTATTGGCCCCGGATAATTTTAACACGAATTTGATTCGGCCAACGCCTTCAAACCATGGGATCCTATCCAATTAGAATGCCTGATGGGTCTCACGGGAAGCATAATAGGGAGACCATTATAAAAGCCGATAGCATTCCCAGTTTGGCCATACATTTCAACATTTTCATCACAAAAGTTACAAAAAACAGGAGAAAGCAAAGAACTCTGCATCATGTTACATTTCCCATCACTTTCCATAGCCATGTTCCAATCCAAGATCACTTCCTTCAATCCACCACTCTTCATGATAATAACCATCTTCACAATAATCTTGTGCCATTTTTACAGAAAAATGTCTTCTAAGAGGGTTTACTTGGTCGATTTTGCGTGCTACAAGGCCCCGGAAAGCCCAAAATGCAGCAAGGAATCGGCGATAAACCGAGCCAGGCAGCACGGATACTCCGAGGACTATCTGAACTTCATGGCCAAAGTGCTGCACAAGAGTGGGGTAGGGGACTCGGCCTACGCGGGCGAAACTGCGCTAAGCGTCCCGTTGAATGTCTCAATAGAGGCCTCGAAGAAGGAGACCGAGAGTGTGATCTTCGGAGCCATGGATGATTTGCTGGAGAAGACGAAAGTGGGGCGAGACGAGATAGGGATATTGATCGTGAATTGTACGGTGTTTAACCCCGTCCCTAGTCTTTCTAGCATTATAGTCAACCGGTATAAGCTTAGGGAGGATGTGAGAGTGTACAATCTTACCGGAATGGGCTGCAGTGCCGGTCTCAGAGCTATCGGCATGGCGAGGCAGTTGCTTCAGGTAACGAACGTAATTTGTCGTCGAAAAGATGTAATCATACGCGTCGTAAGTTAACCATTTCCAATTTTGATTTCGTACTAGTTAACTTTTGCGATTTCATTTCATACCCAATTTCCTAATCGAACATTTTACCCTAGATCTGGTTGGCCCGAATCCGACCAATCAAATAAGAAAATACCATATTAGGGCAAAATAGGCTTATTACATGAAATAGCAACAAAAAACGGCACTCATGCATGCTTAATAATGTCATCATCTTCAACAGGTGCACAAAAACACATGTGCCCTAATCGTGAGCACGGAGAACACCACCAGCAGCATCTACAGCGGCACAGATCGCACCAAATTCCTCGTCAACTGCGTCTTCCGCGTGGGCGGCTCCGCCGTCCTCCTCTCCAACAAACCGCCGCACCGGAAAACCTCCAAATACGAGCTCCACCACGCCGTCCACACCCACACGGCGGCCTCCGACGTCGCCTACCGCTCGATTTTCCGCGAGGAGGACTCCGACGGCCTCACCGGCGTCACAATCACCAAGGATCTCCTCGTCGCCGCCATCCTCACCATCGAGCAGCACCTCAAGCGGTTAGGCCCCCTGATCCTCCCTTTCTCCGAGCAATTCCTCTTCCTGAAACACCACATCCTCCGCCGCGGCGGCCTCAGATCGGGGAAAATCAAACCCTACGTTCCGAGATTCAGCCGATGCGCCGAGCATTTCCTGCCGCACGTCGGGGGGAAACCGGTGCTGGACGAATTGCAGAAGAATCTAGGGTTCAGCGACGGCGATATGGAGGCTTCGGTGATGACTCTGCACAGATTTGGGAATACTTCGAGCAGCTCCGTCTGGTACGAGCTGGCGTACGCGGAGGCGAAGGGGCGGGTGAAGAAGGGGGATCGGGTGTGGAAGATCGCGTTCGGGTCGGGGTTCAAGTGCAGCAGCGTGGTGTGGAGCGCGTTGAGAGATGTCGAGATCGATGAAAAAAACCCATGGATGGGTGAGGTTGATGAGTATCCTGTTGCATTGGATACTGCTGGAGCTACACCTTACTATTTCGAGCCACCCAAACCAGAATAGACATTCGGGTTTGGATTTCGTGTTTTAGTTTTGTGTTTTAGTTTCTATTTTGATTGAGAATTCTAAGTTTAGTATGATGGGTCCGGAGAAAATGGATAAGTGAAGTAGAAGATAGAACGCTTAGTATTAATTGCGTTTTGGAGATGTATTAAGATTATTATTGCATGTTTATTTTATAGGATTAAGGGTTGTTAGATCAATAATTCCACTTAAATTTATATTTACTAATACTTTTGTGAGCCTAGGATTGATGATAGGGTTCGAGATTATATTGGATTAAATATTGATTTTTATCCACATTTTTTATGGGATGATGGATCCACCACACGTTTCATTTCTCACCTATCCCATTTCATTACAACGAACAAAGTAAATATCTCATTAGTTTGTTAAACTTGGGGTTAGAGTTTCTTGTTTTGAGTACATCTTATATTTCCAATTCCACTCACAGTCACCGACACAGGTTAAGTTTATTAATAGACTGTCAATATTATAGGTGGTTTTTTTTTTTCAGTTTTTTCGTATTTAAATTATTTTTCTCTCCTGATTATGTGATAGAAAATAAAACATAAAATTGAAATAGGCCATAGATAAAAGATAAGATATTGAATTACTGAAAGTGACAAGATGTAAATCAACCGGGGCATTTATCAGTGGGCCTGAAATAACCATTAATCTGAAGCCCGTATTTAGAATTTTGATCATATCTCATGTTAGGTTTTAGCAGTACAATTTTCAGGCCCAAATTAGAACATAAATGCTATTGCTGACAAACACTGAAAAGGACAACAACAAAAAAAAAAAAAAAAAAAAAGAAGAAATTCTAGCTTATTTTCAACTATTTTGAAGCTTTTGAGAATTCAAACTATATTTATTTTTGGTAGAAGTAGAACTAAGTCAAACGATAGAAGTATTTAAAGATTGACAGTCCTAAGTGGTAACTATTTGCACCCGTAAATTAGTAGGTTACGGGTTCGAATTTTATTTGGAATAGTTGGAGAATCAACATTGATTCTCTTTAAAAAAAAAAAACTAGAAGTATCTGAAAATCCTGTGATAGGGTTCGTTATCCTATACAATTATCGAACGTGACAATAATACAATATGATGTGATAATAATTTTAGAAAAATTTCTGCAATATATTTTCCAGAGCGTCTCGAAATTGTGGGTTGATATCATGCTGAGTTCGCAAGCACTAATTCTAAGCAATAGTACAAAGCCAAAAAAAAATTCTACGCAATAGTGGAAAAGGAAGCAGATTCTTAGAGGTGAAGTCAATCTAAAAATTAGGTATTCGAAACGTTAAAATCATGATAGAGGAAAAGTTGAAAGAATTCTACTATTCTTTTTTGTGTTGATTAAAGGCTGTTTGGTAAACCCCATGTTCAGGCATATTCTTGGCTCCCAATGTCGAGGGCAAAAGCACAGGCTATGGCAGTGGCGGAGCCAAAAAAATAATTCAGGGAAGTCGATCAAAACATAATATTATATTGACCCTTACTATTATTAATTTTAACTTTGATGAGGGGGGTCAAAAATAAAAAAATTTGTAAAATTACAAATGTATTTAATAATGGGAAAATATTTGAATAGTACCAAAAAGTTGAAAAAATTCATTTTAGGTCCCCAGTTTTGAAAATATTCTCATTCAATCCACAATTGAAAAACAAAATTCCATTTAGGTCCCCACAAACAGTACATGTTCGTACATTATCTTTAGAAATTGCGTATAAAAATCTCAAAATATCGTATATACGAGATTCCGGGATTTTTATACGCAATTCCCTAAAAAATGTATGCAATTCCTGAATTATTATACAACCTTGAGGAGTGAAAAAGAATTTTGTTTTTCAATTGGGGAGTGAACAGGAACTTTTTCAAAATTTGGGAGTGAAAAGGAAATTCAGTTTACACTTGGGGATTTTTGAGGAATTATCCGTTTAATGTCATTTATCTATATAAATATATAATAAATTTAAAAAAAAAAAAGGAATTTGAGGGGGGTCAATTGTCCCCCCTGAATTGCATATGGCTCCGCCACTGCTATGGAGTGTCGAAAGGATTTTCCTCATCAGTTTCTTTTTGCAAATTTACTCAACTTCTGAGTTAGGTGCGAGGTTTACACCGAAAGCCCCCTCGATTCTTATCGAAAGTAGTATAGTATCACTCTCACCGTTGAAAGAATGCTGAAAATACGATAACTTTAATACTACACATTAAAATTTTACCGAATGATAATGAAATTGGCGTTCATGTTTAGCAAATTAAGTAGGAAAATGCTTAAGAGTCTGAAACCAAGAAAATTCAGTAGAAGAGAGTAGCAGATTGTCTGAAATGAAGGGGATAAATATTTGTTTGATATTGGTGGTGGTAAGATGTATTTGGACAGGTTTCCTACGTCCAAATCAGACCTAGCATGCTGAAAACGTGTTGAAGGGGAAACGCGTTTTTAACATTAATATGGAGGGTTGTTTACATCTGCACCTACTGCGATATTGAATAATTATAATTCGTACTCTTTTAGATAAAAATATTACACAACCTATCCTTTTAAGTTTGGAAAATTACAAATGAACCCATTCCGATTGAATTTTTAGCAAAATCGTTCTTGAATTGATTATATCTCACCACTAATTAGTTTCTAATAACAACTCACACATCATTTTCAAGTGATAGACACGTAATTTACGAAATTTTTTGAAGGATCAACACATGATTCATTGGTAAATTGATGTTTATAGTGACATTTTTTTTTTCTCTCAATAAGTAGTGAGCAACTAATTTGTGGTAAAATATAATAAATAAAAAGAAAATCTTGAAAAATCTTACCGAAATGGGTTAATTTGTAATTTTTTAAACTTAAAATAGTAGATTGTGTAATATTTTTATTTAAAAGAATATGAATTGTAATTATCTAATCTCGTAAGGAGTATAGGAGTTATAATTAGCTATTGCAAGTGGTGTAAATGGAAAAATACTCTTAATATGTAACTAATACTATCAGCTAGGAACTAGTGTAGTAACATTTGACACAATGATCATAATGTGACGGAAATGCACCAAAAAACAGGGACTTTGAATGAGTAAAAGGTAATAATTAAGATTTCGATTTCCCGAAGATACTTTGGTGCCCGCTTTAGAATACAAAAATGCACTTCACAAGGCTCAGATATTGACAATTGCGCCTTTGCACATAGCTTATTGCGTGAATTGATGATAATTTTCTTTTTGCTTTTAAGTCACAATTATTTTATGACTTTATCAATAAATTCAACGTGTGTGACTAAAAAAAAAAAATAGAGGATGTAAAAATTAAAACTATGAACATTTAAGGGAACAAACATATTTAAACACACTTCTATAGTGATCTTTTATTTATCGGAAAACCAGTTCTAGTAATTACATTAACACCCTTACAATAAAAGGAGAAGGGGATTCACAACATACAAAAAGGATTACATACATACCACACATACATAATCATAAAAATAAGGGGCAGAAATCTTTAGGGTTTATCTTCATCAAAAACAGAAGTCAAACCAGTCACAATCTTCGCTCCCTTCTGCAAATTACCTCTAGTTTTAGCCCTGATCTCCAGGGGCTTCCATGGCTTCATGAATGAAGTTGCACTACTAAAACACGCTTCTTCATCATTTTCGTTGGTTTTGATTCGCGCGAAAGGCGAGAGCCACTTCGCCTTCACGTAACCGGCTTTGCGCCATGGAGGGAACGGCATGCCCTTCTTCTTCAAGCTCTGCCTAGCTGCTTCGGATACGATGTTGATGATCTTCTCGAGACGATCAGCTTTTCCGACGAATATGTTGGGCAGTGTTTGGAGGACCATTTTGTATGCTTTGGTGGCTCGAGCTACTTCGAACTCTGATCGGAATTCGATGTCGATTATGAACCTCTCGTCTTTGATCATCACGTCCACATACTCGTATTCCCCTGTCAAAAACAATTCTATTTCAGGCCACATTTGTTTAGAAAGTGCCTTTTTAACTTTGGTTATTTGAAAATACAGAAATGATCTCATGCACCATCACAGTTCCAGTTTATGAATTGAATTTGATATGAACTTATGAAGTGATGAACCCCACAAATCAACTTGCAGTTATTAGTTTACATTACCAACATATTTTAAATTGCAATCCTACAGACAGTTTTTCGAACCATTGGAGCCCAGCTGACATCTATGGAGAAAATTAAGGAAGAAAACAATGTCTTTTGATTAATTTAAATGGAAATATAAGAATTGGAGATTCAATAATATCTGGAATTACCGGAGAAATAACAAATAAGCCAGATGTAAAGAGGATATACCAGCAGGGAAAGATGGAGATTTTTCCCATTTCGATTTGCAGATTGATGCGTTATACCCGATAGCAATTAAACCATCTGCCACGATTTTCCTGCATAATCCATCTTTACGCTTACTGATCTTGTTTCTCTCAACGATCTTGGCAGTGTCCGCCAGCAAATTTCTTTCACCAACGCACAAAGTGGGCACCAGACTCTGATCAAAGTACGGAAGGATTATTTTCTGATCAGATTCTTTATCAAAAACGAAGAAACAACAAAATATGAAAGGGATCAGTCCAATATTGAACCACGCAATAGATATTACCTTGAGAACGTGGCATGCATATGCAGATGAGTATTTGTACGGATCCGGCTCATCGTCGGAACTTTCCGTACAGTTTCCATTAAAGCAATTACTGCGTTTTCTTTCGGACCTCTGCTGCGGTTTCTCGTTGCTCTCCTCGATGAAACTCTGAACCATTTTAGCTAGGCAGAGGGAGCTTGGCTCAAACTCCTGCGAGCCGTTCTTGATGCTGTTACACGCCGGCTCAATGGCGCCGGCTGGCTTATCTAAAGCCGGTATTCTCGAGACGGTGGAAAACTGCCTCTCAAACAGACGCTTGAACCTTGACCTGACCACCGGTTTCACCAACGCCGGAGATGGAGGCGGCGGAGGCTCCGGTGGCAGGTTGAAATCAATAGGTTGAATTTTCATGGCATAGGGCGATATTTTAGAAATTTCCAGTCAGAGACGGTTCCAAATTATTCTAATACCTAATTATCGTACTTCCTCCGCAGATTTTATCAACTCCATTTTAGGGAAACTGATTTACGCAATAGCAGAACATAGTTGACAATCGATCACCTCCAGTAAGCTAGATACAGCGATCAAACAACGAAATCGGTGGGAGAACGGCAGAAAAAGGCGTGAATCCAGAATACTTTCCTCAATCAGGTCAACCAAATTCAATCAACAAAAAGCAACCCCAGATTTCCGCTAAAAAAGCACCAATCCACAATCTATCACGAAAATATACAATCGTCTTCCCTTCTAACACTCCATCATCGATTATTCACGACAACAAGCTACAAATACCTTCTAATTTCTGCCACGCAAAATCAAAAAACAAAAAACAAAAAAAACGCGTACAATTTCCTCGCTTAGGGATATCAAATACTGCTAATCGTACCAGTCAAGCGACCGCCTCCATGACGCCACACATCACTCCTCCGCACAAAACCACCGCCGGAATCACATTTCCGGCGAGCTAAATCAAACCCACCAGCTGAGAAATAGAGAAGCACACGCACAAAACACGCTAAGTATGTGAGAGAGAAAGGAGTGAAAAACGAGGATGTGATCGCTGTTGTGAAGGTCTAAAGACGAGACTAGAAGCAGGTGTGACTTTTAAAGGGGTTTCTGGTGGGGATGCTGACGTGGCTCCATTTCTGCCTACGTGGCATCCCACGTGGCGAAAGAAATCCATTACCTTATTAGGGGTACGTGTCGGAAGATTAGCTAGGTTGAGGTTGGGATTGCAGCGACGCGACGCCACGTCCTTGACGGTGGGAATGCCAGTTTTTTTTTTTCGAAATTACCCTTAGCTTTTAATAGAAACTAGTAATTCCGCACACTCGATGCGTGTACCCAAAAAAAAAATTATTATTTGAATATATTAAATTAAATTATTCATCTTAATATGAATTTAATAATGTATATTAATAAGAAATAATTAAAATATAAATTAAATATTTGGAAAAAAATAGAAAAAAATATAAAAAGAGAGAATAAAAGTGAGGTGAGAGAAATGTGGAGTTAATAAATAAATAATTTATTGAGACACGTTGTCTATGTGATGGAGAAAAATAAATAAGTAAAATAGAAAATAGAATTAGAGACCAAGTCCAAGAGACCACCTTTGTCTCTCTCGCTTAATATATAGTATAGATGCGTGGATGTTACTTCTAGTTAGCGCAGTTAAAACTCACACATGTAGGTCCTTTGGCGTCATTTCCAATCTTAACCTTTTTTTTTTTTATTTTTTTTTAATAATTTTGCAGACACGGAAGAAATAAAATATTTTAATTTAGACGTGGTTCGATAATATAATTCATTATTTAATTAATTATATAATGAGTGAAAAAAAATTATATTTTTTTATACTGATTAGTGTGAATTAGGTTGAACCATAATTATTATTATAACAATTTGTAATAACGAATGGACCATAATCAATTAAAATCAACATACAATGCACTAATCAAATGACGAGATCAAATGTCAACAAAAACAATTTTGCCTAAAAAAAGTACCATTTTGGTGGGCTAAACTGTCACTATGAGAGCAGTAATTACAATTTACATGATTACATCCCCTCAAAAAATGAGAAAAGGGAAAAGTAATTCACCCACACTATAGGAAAAAATGGGTGGAATTCTTAGGATGGAAGAAAAAAAAACATAGTGGAATTGTAAGACCATAAATGGCATAATGTAGTGAATATATTTTTTTATCTTGTTTCTTGTTCATGGTGCACAAAAGTCAAAAAGGAAGATTTACATTTTCTCCACTTCCAAGATTTCCGAGAAATTTGCAAGAATAATATTATTTTTATTCAAATTTAATAAAGTAGTACCGCTTTTGGGGCGATTAAAATTTTAATATAAGTTGCGGATGAGATCCTCGACTTTTATTATTTTAATAATATTTAGGGAGGAGTCGCGGAGATCATCCACGACTCCAATTTTTTATATTATTTTAATCGGAGTCGTGGATCTCATCCGCGACTCCATAATTTTTTTTATTATTTTAATAGGAGTCGTGCATGCCATGCACGACTCCAATTGTTTTTTTATTTTTTATTTTCCATTTCTTTCTATATTCAATGGAATTACGTCATGTGTTCTTTCGAGGTCTAAATGATATCGAAAAAATACAAAATTTATTTCGTTAGATCCGAATCGTCGAAACGAGTTGAAAGGCAAAGACGGAATCCGAATCCGAATCTCGTAACTCAAGTTATAGCTGAAAAACAAATCAAATAGGGTAAATGAGTCATATGGACTGAAATTTGTTTCATCGGAGGTTCCAACGGCATCGAAAAAATACGAGGTTTGTTTCATTGGATCCAAATCATCAAAATGAGTCCAACGAAAAAGACGAAATTCGAATCTGAATCCCGTAGGCAAGTAATAGCTGAAAAACGAATCAAATAGGGAAAATGGGTCATATAGACTGAATTTTGCTTCGTCGGAGGTGCAAACAACATCGAAAAATACGAAGTTTTGTTCATTGGATCCGAATCATCAAAACAAGTCCAACCGAAAAGACGGAATCCAAATCCGAATCCCGTAGCTCAAGTTATAGCTGAAAAACGAGTCAAATAGGGTAAATGAGTCATATGGACTGAAATTTGCTTCGTTGGAGGTTCAAACAACATCGAAAAAATACGAAGTTTAGTTCATTGGATCTAAATCATCAAAACAAGTCCAACCGAAAAGACAGAATCCAAATCCGAATCTCGTAGCACGGTGGCTCCGCGGTGTTCCGGCGAGTTTCGCGGGCGGAGCTTGACCCTATCCGACCTCTTTCGACCTCCTGAGTCCATTTCCGACCTCAAATCAAGCAACCGGTGACCGTAGGTGGTGGTTCCGGCGATGACGCGGCGGCAGAAACTTCGGAGCTCGACGGGGGCCTTTTCCGGCCATCTTTTGGCCTCGGGCCCTTCACGAAAGTTGTTTGGAACGACGAGAACTAATGAATCCCATTTGCTCGACTCCAGATTTTACTGTTTGGCGGCGGCCGAACGGCGGCCGGTCACTATTCCGGCGGCTCCGGCAGCGGCGTTCCGGCGGGCTTCGGACAGCTCGTTCGCCTCGTTGTGGTGAGTCCATCACCACTTTCCGTTCGTCAATCGGACACTCGGTTTATTTTCTATGAATTTATTTGTGTATTTGGGACTTATTTGAATTAATTGTTTAAATGTAAATTAATTGCTATATGTTTGAATTGTTGATTGAAATGAATTGATATGAAATGATATGAACGTGCCTTAATGTGTTGGTTTCGCATATAATTTATATGAATTTGAATCCTGCTTATGTGAGTACATCATTTAAGTGCTTGAGCATTGCCGTGCGTATATGTGGTTCATTCATGTGTCTAAGTCTTGTTCCGGTGTTCAGTTTGTCCAGGTACACCCGGGGTGGCGTTTTGTCGGCCGTGTTGATTCCGGGGTGGATCAAGCGTCTTGTCTTCGGCCTCTTCGGTGTAAGGTGAGGTTAGGATATAGTTACACCTTATTTCAATGTGCTCGGTTTTGATTGCATGTGATTTAATAAGCCTTATATGTATATAAATAAGTGTGAAATATGTATTTGTTGAATATGTCTCAAGTTTGCAAGTATGTTAAGCAATGTACGAGCCTATGTATGCTTGGTTTGGAATGATTTGTTATGATTTGCCACGTGAAGCTATGCTTCTGACCGTATACTTCTCATGAGCCAAGTTTGGCAAGGACCGAGTTTGATTGAAACGGAAAGTGGTATATATACGTATATATGTATAAGTTACATCTGTCTGTCTCTGTTGTAGCGGGTTCTGATATGATATGTGTTTGTTGGGCCCCGGAGCTATGGGTAAGGAACCCTCGGGACGGCATAGGGCCGTCGAGGTTAAGCCTGTGCATAGTCTCCATCTGTCTGCAGAGGATCACCCCTGAACTCACCAGGAGGTTTGGTGAGGGAAGGAATCCTGAGGGTTTGAGTACTCGCAAGGCGCTCCCCTCGTTTGTCTGGATGGTTTGGGCGTATACACCCTTCCATCACCCGGAGTTGAGGATGATATGATATGATTTGATATGTATGTAAGTTTTATGTTTTGATTCTGATATGATATGTTATGAGGAGATTGGGGGAGTCAGAGCTCGTACCCGCCGAGTTCTATATGATATGATATGTATGTTCTGTTAAGGTTTATGAAACGGGGATAGATTCTAAGTTAAATAAAAAGGGAGTTTTATAAGATAAGTTAAGTTTTGAATATGTTAAGACCTAATAGGTTTTGCTAAGTTGTTCGGTAAGATAAATTGGTTTGTTTGATTTGCTAAGTAAGCCCTTTATATATATGTATATCACGGGAAATGATTTAATGTGCAAAAACTATCCCCGCGTTCATGAACATTATGAGTTTGATATGTGCTTTGCTCTTATATATATAGTGTGAGTGCGTTAACCCCTCACTCAGTCGAGTTAAGACTGACCCCTCCCCTTTTACCTTTAGTTTGCAGGTTTTGCTTGGAGTTCGTGCTAGGCGGAGTGTGTCTGTCTTTTGGAGTCTGTTCCGTGTCTTTGTCTAGTAGGTGGTCTTGCATTCACATTTCTTTAATTTGGGCTTATGTGTAAGATATGTTTGAATATGATATTTAGAATTTATATATGAATTGATATGTATATTTCGGGACAGGTTAGGACAGGTTTGCTCTGTTTAGTTGAACCCGTTGGATTTATGATCATTGTTTGATTCGGGATTAGGTATTTATGCTAGTTGAACCCGTCAACTGCTTTTGAATGTTTGATTTTTGCATGACTTACTTTCTTGCTTCCGCATGCTTGTAGCTTGGTTTTGTTTGTTCAGGGTATAAGTTCCGCCTAGCTTAGGTGTGAGTCTGTCAGTCTCCCGTTCGCCACTGTTTGGCTCATGTACGGACCCTCCATTTCGTACGTGGATCGGACTGTGGTGCGGGGGATGTGGTGACCCACCGTGCGGGTGCTACATGGCATGCACGATTCCTATTAAAATAATAAAAAAAATTATGGAGTCGCGGATGAGATCCACGACTCCGATTAAAATAATGTAAAAAATTGGAGTCGTGGATGATCTCCGCGACTCCGCCCTAAATATTATTAAAATAATAGGAGTCGCGGATCTCATCCGCGACTTATATTAAAATTTTAATAGCCCCAAAAGCGGTACTACCTTATTAAATTTGAATAAAAATAATATTATTCTTGCAAATTTCTCCAAGATTTCCCCATCATGCCTCAAACAAAGTAATAAGATATGAATATGATCTTATAACGGGGAATTCCCGAAAACTCCCCAAATGATAAGTCCAATTCTTTTTAGCTCTTCATTTTTAAAAATAATGTATTAAAACTCAAGAATCGCGTATCTAAAACCCCAAATGATGTATTTGAAATACAAGGAAAAAATCATGTATCTAAATCCCACAATCATGTATCTAAATCCCAGAATCGCGTATCTAAAACCCCAAATGATGTATTTGAAAATGGGGAGCTAAAATGAAGTTTTCAAACCCATTGGGGGTTTTCAAAAATTGTCCCATCTTATAATTGTTCCTTTTTAACTTTTACTTTAAAAATAAAAAATAAAATTAATTAGAGAAAGGGTATGGTATTATGATTATCGAGACTCTCACTCACATATAACAACCAAAACAACGAAGTTAAGATACAATCATTCATGATTCAAGTATTTATTATCAAGATAATGAGGCTCGCATCGATGATGATTTACTATACAAGGTTCGCAGGCAATGTTAACAAATAACAAATTATATATAGCTAAATATCTGGCGAAGAAGGACAAGTAATGGCCTGGCTGCAAGTAGCAACCCCTCATACTAATCGACGTAATAGGATCATCCGCTAACTTCCCAATGAAGCGTTTAGGTTTTTGGACGGAGTCGATGTGGCGTCAGTGTGATTTCCATCTGGCAATGGGTGATCGTCCCTAAATCACTAGCTCCCTCAGGGTTTATCTTAATGATGCTTAATTGCCGATTATCATCATGAACCCAATTTTTACCGTCAATTCCTAAGTTACATAGTATAGTAGTGAACATAGTTAATGCAAACTAATGAGAAATAATTTTTCTATTTGAACAACTATATAAATTGTGATTAGTATTATAAATTAGTGAAGTAAATTACTAAAATTATCATGTCAATTGTGATATATATATAAGCCTCTCGTTTAGGGCTATCAACGGGTCGGATTCGGGTCCGAATTCAAATCCTATATAGGATTCGAATTCATTGTTTTTGAATATAGAATCAGATCAAATCATATAAAAGATCCGACTTATCAACAATAAAATCTAAAATTTTAAATAACAAATTTAATATAAAAAAATAAATATAATTATATAATATTTAATAAACAATTATTATTTAATGGATTATTTGGTGGTTTTATTTATATTTATTTAAAATATGTTAGATTTAAACTCATTAATAAAGAAAAGTATATACTTTTAAAGTATACAATTCAAATTTTATTGTTATTGAAAGTGATAAATATGTGAAAATTTTAATCTTTATTATTTTACTTAATATTATGTACTAGTAAATAATTCATTTAAATAAATATTAAATACAAAATCGGAATCCTTAATTTTATATTCGATTCATTTATTTCAAATAACGAATATCTATAATCGGATATGATCTATTAGACATTTTTATAGGACGATATACTAAAATTCGGATCGATTCGAATCGAATTGAGATTAAAATTCTGACACATCGACAGTCCTACTCATTTCAGCACGGCAAAAATGAACTTCAACATTATTAGGCCCAAAGTAGAAATCTTGACTTCTAGAAGCTATTTATTGCGGCCCAAGGAGGCCCAAAAGTATAAAATACATTTCAAAAGGAAAGGGTATATTTGTAAAACCACTTGAAAATATTTCGAACTGCGAAAATTGGTTTTCCCACCCAAACGGAACCGCCAAAGTTATTCTTCAGATTTCGAAAACTCCATTAAAGGAGCAATAAATTCTCTCTCTTAGTAGTACTACTGTTGCGAAACCTAATCCTTTCTCTCTCGATTCGTGCATTCACCGGTTGAATTCCTCCTGTGCTATCAAATTTCAAGGTATGTTATCTGTCGCTAAATCGTTTGCGTTTAATTCCGTAGAAGATTTACTAGTTTTGTTTGTTGTGAGTTGTTGTAGTCAAGTTCGTAATTATGGTGGATTTTTTCATTTTTTTCGGTTTTTGGAGGTGTTTATGAGTTTGGTTCAGTGGTTTTATTGTTTGAACGAGCCAGATCTGTTATGAATTTGATGGATATGTAGTTTTTGTGATTTTTGTTGATGAATTTTTCTCGATGTTTAGGAGTAGTCGGACGAGTTAATTAAGCGTGTTTTAGCTTTATTATTAGAGGAATAATTTGGATATGTGAGGAGTGCCGGTAGATTTGTCTGTTTAAGGCTTAACAATTTAGGAAAACAAGTTTGAGAAGGTGTTTGCGCGTGTGTGTATCTGTTGTTTATGCTGTTTTTTGTTTTTGCTGTGTTATTGATAATTGCGTCTTTGAAGGAGTTAAGGTGGAAAAATGGTTGAATATGGTGGAATTTATGGGTAGATATTAAGCTAACAAAACCACAACATAAATCTATGTTTTAGTTAGTATATTCTTTCCCGAAGTAGCTGGTTAACTTCTTTTTCTTCCCTCACGCTGAAATAACAGTCAAGGTGAGAAAATGGCTGGAAAGGGTGGCAAAGGGCTTGTTGCTGGAAAGACTGTATCAGCTGCAGCAGCTAACAAGGACAAAGACAAAAAGAGACCGATTTCTCGGTCAGCTAGAGCTGGTCTCCAGGTATAAATATCACTTTATAATGACAAATATATTCACTACTTTAATGCTTTTGTTGTTGTTAATTGTTAAGTTATAGGCCAGAAGAATTATCAAGTTGCAGCTGACTATAAGTATCACTTGTAACTGGAATTTATTGACTTGTCAAGCAGTGTAACTCAAGAACTTGTTTGCTTGTGAAACTGTTATAATAATTTGACCTGTGATTGCATGCTTACTTTTTGTGGTTGTGAATATAATTGTCATCCATTGTGGAGACTTAATAGTTAGATATCTGTTGATTTTATCAAATTTAATAGTTTTCCATGTGAATGCATGATTGTTTTGTATATAGAAATCTAAGGCTTGGACTTTAGAGTGTGTTTGGCCTTTTACTTTCTGATATTCATGTTGATTTAACCTCTTATATGCTACAAAATCTATCATTAACTCGTCCAAGCAAAATGTGTCTCAGTTTCCAGTGGGTAGAATCCACCGTCACCTCAAGTCAAGAACCAATGCCCATGGAAGAGTTGGAGCAACAGCAGCTGTTTACTCTGCAGCAATTCTTGAATATCTGACTGCAGAAGTGCTTGAATTGGCTGGAAACGCCAGCAAAGATCTCAAAGTTAAGAGGATAACACCAAGGCATTTGCAGTTGGCCATTCGTGGAGACGAGGAGCTCGACACTCTAATCAAAGGAACCATAGCTGGTGGTGGTGTCATCCCTCACATTCACAAATCCCTCATCAACAAAACCACCAAGGAATGAATCAGTGTATGAATTCTCTCACTTTCTCGATTTTAATCTTAAGAACAATGTTGCAATGTTTTTCAGATGGTTCGTATTAGGTTTACTTCAGAAATGATGATTGTAGTTTAGGTCCAGTAGTTGAACTTTGTTTAATGTAGTCTTTTCTAACACCAAGATCTTGGTATATCTGTTGAAATTGTTACTGTTTTTCTTTGTGCATCTTGGATGCTTTTCTTGTGTTTTTCAGGGTGTCAAAAAGTTGAAATGTGAATTTATTCCCGCCTTTTCTCCCTCAACTTTGAATTCTCTCGTTTGTTTCTTTGTTTTCTTTTTCATTTTCAAAAGACATTATCGCAAACTTTGAAAAATAATTAAGAGTTTTGTATTCGAATTTTTAACTATGCACATACTATTGATATAGACAATTTTTACGCCTTAATTTTTTCGACTTGATTTGATCCCATAATGTCATATTGGAAAAAGAACGACCCATTTATAGTCTACTCCATTTCAACTTTCCGTTTGCACATTAATGAGAATTTCCATCTCTATGCAAACCCAAGACAAATATTCCAGTTGTATTTAACAATGCTATATTACGTACTGCATTTACTAGCCTTAAACTCGGTGACCTTCTGCCAAAGGGCACCAATTCAGTTCAAGAAATTGCCATTTTTTTTCTCTCTAGTAGCGTTAAATGGCGCAGGTTTCAGAGTATTATGATATCTAACTACTCCACAACCACAAGATCGCAGAAGTTCTATTCAATAACCCTCAAAAAGTCTTTGCAGCATTCAATTAACAAGAAAGGTACACAGTACGTACCCATGACATTTGACTCATCAAACACATTAGAAGTATACCAAAAGACATAACTCTGAAATTGTAAGTACATGCGCAACACTAATCAGAATGTATATATTGTGAAATTTAAATTATACTCTTCTAAATAACACTTTTTTTAATATTAAATAACTATATTTCTACATCAAGAAATAATTCAGAAGATAATGATTACAAGAAAATAGGGAAAAGATGAGATGGGCCACGCAATAATAAGAGGGGACACATAAAGCCCAAAACAGATAAGAGAAACGAACAGAATCCACATGAATAATAAAGTCACAAATGCCAAAGACACATCTTATCCTAAGGCTTCCCACATAAACCCACTTCATATGGCCTTTATTTGGTAACAATTATTAAAGCAAATGCATGATTAAAAGATATAAACCCAATATATAGACAAAACGAAGGTGCATTTGTACTTAAAATGGAGCCCATTTATAGGGACAAGAAAATTCTTCTAAAAGTAGTAATAATAATAATATCTACGAGTGTTGTAGTGAGTGATTCCAAGATTCGTCTCATGTGAATTATTAGCTCGAATTCTTATGGTTTTAATGTTGGATGGATAGATATGTTATCATTGCTAATTTTCATGAAAGTGGAAAAATCTACATACTACTATTTGGGATTTATTTGAATTTTGATAAAAATCAGAATCAAGTGTAACACCACTGCAGCTAAAATCTACAATGTTTGATAATTGCACACACTACCAAGAATTAAACATAGGGACAACAAATTAAACAATGGATTTAGCCTTAAAAGCAAAGTCATTTCCTCTTTTTCCCCAATTAACAAAGTTACCAACAACTTTTAATAAGATGGCAGCCCACGATCTATGCCAGCAACATCGCACATGCACCAGCTTCAGCTAAAAAGAAACACTTCCTTGGATCTTGATTCTTTTTTATTACCCCATCTCTCTAGAAAGAAGTGAAAAAGTGACCGTTACACATGTTTCCCAATAACCATAATTTACCACAAGGCCAAACTAAAAGAAAATAAACATGACATTACAAACACATGATTTTCAGAAAACCAGCTTCCTCCTAGTCATCATTGTCATGGATGAAAATGTGCCTCTAGCTGCTGCCAATGCACCAAGATCCCATATGGCCTCGCCTATCAAGTCCTTAAATACGAGCCGTTCGATGTACAAAACGGCCTCCGACAGCTCCATCGGGCAATCATCCCAACCGTTGATCGCGTCATTAGCCAAGTCTTTCTTCATAACACCGCATATAATCTCAAATAGATCTTCGGCAAGATCACGCTCGCGGATCTTTTGAAATTCCAGCCACACCCTTTCGAGGGATGGTGTCGCGGATGCCTTCCAAGGAGGCAACCGCCTTTTCGCATCAAGAATTTCATTGATGGTGTCGAAAATGAGCTTTCTTTGGAGCGTGGAAGCTTTGGATGTGTCGTTCCCTTTGAGATATTGCTGTTTTTCTAGTAGGGGAAAGATGTTGGATTCTTCGGGTAGGTAATGGGATGCTCTAAGGATATCCGAGATGTATAGAAAATCGGAGTCCTCCGATATCTCTACACACTTCTTAGATCGAATGGGGGAAATCACGGGACTCCAAACTTCTTCTTCTTGTTCACCTAATTGATTTGTGTTACATTATTAACATAACTTCAATTATTAAGGAGAAAAGAATACTCTCAAAACCCAACTCAAAACCAAACAATTCAAACCCACAAACAAAATCATAACAAAAATTAAAGAATTTCTACTCATACCAACATCTTAGGTCATTTACTACAATATAAAACTTTCACAATCTCCAGCAAAAGGACATTGACCTCAGGATAAAACGATGTCGTCATGGTACACGATTCCCCGGGTATTGTCCACCCCACGTGACTTACGTACGCCCTCGTCACATGCCACATTTCCCAATATCCCATTACTCACTCACTCCATTCCCCCAAACTCTCCCTAACCTCAAAACCTAAAACCCTATTTCACTTCTCCTCCAATCATCCTTCTCCCACAAATAATTTACTTAAATACTTCAGCTTCGTAGCAGAAACTAACCATAATCTAGCTTACACTAGAGTCAATCTAGATCAAGGCTTTATTCTTCATTCTTGTTTAATCAGACTATGGAAATACATTTCTCATAAAAATGATCAATTTAATGAAATGACATAACGAGCATAATCAATAATGTTAATCCAGATTAAAATTCAAGAAGATTTCAGGGGTTTCATCTATTGCTTAACATGGAGTATATTAAAGATTATTTAGCAAACGCAAGTAAGCATTTATATATGCGAACAAATAGGTTACGGGTTTGAGTTTCATTGGGTAGGTACGTACCTTTGAAATCAATACACCGTTTGGTTGTGACCGGCGAGGGGGTCAATGAGTCATCTTTGTAGAAGGACGAGTCAAGAACGGAGACGGGACTCGGTTGCATGTCGGTTGCAGCCATCTCCGCAATGCTGTGGAGAAGCTTGTCACACCTCTCCAGTAAATGTCTGCCATCTTTGTATTCCTCGGCCTTTGACTTCTGCGTACACCGTTACCACGTTAACTAAACAGTTTAATTAGAGATTAATGCTTGATTACTGAGTTAGTAGTACTGTTAACTGGATGATTACCTCTGTATCGGTGGAAGTAGTGATGCTGCTTCCCGAAATGGAGGACGACTCGTCGTCTGCAACGACAGCTGTTGTGTTCTTTGCCTTGTGTTGAATATCGGACGTCGATTTGTTGCTCCTTGGTGATCTATTATTGGCCGTTGGATCCGATCCTGTTCTTCTCGCGTTGGGCTTAGGTGAGCGATTGGTTCTTTGGGTTTCGATGCTCAATTGTTTGGGATTTATCAGTGAATTTGGACGTCTAGGGCTCGCGTTGTTTTCAGTAGAACGGGTTGTTGTTGGGCTTGAACTGCGACCTGATCGGGTGGGGCTTCGCACGTTTCGTTCCCGGCGGGGACTCACCGACGGTGAAGTTTCTCCAGCGAGGTTGTAATTCCGGCGGACTCCGCGGATTTGGTTCTTACTATTTGATGGCCACTGATCGTTTCCAACTCTGCGGCTGACTGGAGTTGAAGGTGAGGATCTCGCGGGTTTCATTAGGACGATGGGAGACTCGTCGTACACAAAGTTCCGGTGGCGGACTTGATTATTTGCCGGCGGCAGTTGTTTAGAATGTAGAAGTCCTTTGAGCTGCAGAGCTTCAAGGATTTGTTTCAACGTCTCTAAATCTTTGGACGGCTCGTCTATTCCTCTCCTTTTCAATCTCTTCTCAATCTCTCCACAGATTGATACGCTCTGTTTTGGCTCAGGGAACACGTCGCAGGAATCGAAGCAGTTTTTTCGGTGCGGCGGAACAGCCGCTCCCCACGCTTTCGGTTGCTCCGCCGTGTTGGTACTTCTGAGCGAGTGCTTCCTTGGATCTGCATAATGTGCATCCATCGACATATGGTCTTTCATCCCGCTGTTCAAAACGTTGGAATGCGATTGAGTTTGTTGCTTGGAATAGCTGTTGCTACCATCCATCGTGAATCGAGACTGAAAGAGATCTTTCGAGACTCTCGATTCCGATGCGGATCGCCGGAGCTCCGGCTGCTTTTCCTGTTCCGAAACGGAGGAATTTGGGAATTGCTCCAGTCCCATGAGTCTGGCGATAACACTCGGAGACCGATTATGTTGGGCGGCGTCACTCGTATCAGTAGGACTACTATCGCATTTATTGACGCCGGAAACTATGGCGGCGGCAGTTGTTCGCATCTCTTTAGGGTGGAGACCTCCCTTTGCATCAGTAGTGGCCCTGCTATCGAGCGACAACCTTGGGGCTTCCTTCCTAAACTTCCATGACGACCTTGTGCCGTCTTTCACTTCGAATATTGGTAAGGGAAGAGGTGATTTAGGCGGCTGCTCCGCCGCCGCCGGCGAGCGCAGCTTAGTCTCTGACCGTTTAGCTTTCCCCAAATTGGTGGAAACCACCGGGGATGCTGGACTTGATTTTTCCGACTCGGACGTTACATCAACAACCTAAACATCAACAATATTTCACAAAAATCAAATACAGCTTTCATTATGTGAAGTTATGAAGAAGATAAAGAGCAAGGGAAAGTGATGAACGTACAGGTAAAGGAGGGAGGCGTTTGGCGGAATAGAGGCGTTTCCCGGTCAAAATATGGTGTCGATCGAAGATTTGGAGAAATCCAGCCATACATCCCATTTGTTTTTCAATCTGGCTCTCCAGATTCTTCTCCTGCGCAAATCCTGTAGCCATTTCCGGTGGAACCACGTCACTTTCCGGCAGTTTCGTCACTCCCTCGGAATCACACACACAGTATTCAATGAATTCGACGTCACATTTAGCTTCAATCTCTCTCTCTTACTCTCTCTGACTCTGCCTTTCATCAGCTAACTCCCGCTTTCTCTGTTTTAAAGGTAGACGGAGTAAAAATGTGTGCAGGGGTATTGCTAAACTTACCTGCGGGTTATTTTAAGATCGCGTAACAGTTCCAAACGGCACTTTATCTGTTTATGGAATGACGTTTTTGGGAACCTTAGTTAACGACTTTTAATTTCTCACAACGGCGTTGTAGAATCGGCTGCAGCTGCACCCCACAGTTGCACGCTGCGTACTCCACGTGTCACTATTTTAGTGGATAAGGGAGGTAAAAGTCCACCGATACAGTAAAATTGAATCTCGATTGTTCGACTCCGGACATATAGGAATATGATAACATTTTTTATATCGACAAAAAGAATAATCTATTTTGCAACTAATAATATTTGATAACTCTTTGCTCAACCGTCAATGATTAGTATTTAGGGGTGAGCCAGTTCAAATACATACAAACTAACATCATCGATCCATCAGATTTACATTGAGTTTCTTCCGCTCGATCATATTCTCTGATTAGATTTTGGATCGTGACGTAATATTTATGTATTCAGTATAATGGAATATTCACTTGAATATTTGTGAATTTTAATAATAATAATAAGTAGACTGTTATGTGTAAATAAGAATGTTGATCAAGTAATTAATACCTCTAAATGAATAATGGATACCTAAAGCAAGCATGAGTAGAAGAACGTTAAATGGCGTAGGTTCAACAGAATACTGTTCTTCTTCCTTTTTGCCTCGCAAAGAAATAGTAATTGATGCCCCATTCTTAAAGACCCGATATATATATATATAAAACCCCCTAGATGTAGGAATTTTGTAACATTTAGGGAGATTTACCTCAAATTGTCCAAGTAGCTCTGTGTAATAACGAAATGCCCGAATCGGTTATATACTTAAATTTAACCCCGAATATAATGACAAGTATATTATATTTTTCCATGCAAATGTAGAATATTCGTCAGTTTGTTATACTAATTTGACCGGACGAGATTCACCGAAACAAAATTATACAATACATAATTACATTTTCCCCCGACATGATATGGGGAATCGTTTTCTGCAACTCTTTTGTTGTTATTTAATAGCAGAAATGTAGTAATTGGGTGTTGAATGGATTTGGGAATGGTGAATCAATCATCAACAACTATCGTCATTCTGATTCTGATTCTGATTCCTCTGCTTCAATAGTTGGATTGGACCACTTTCAACACTGCTACTTCCTCTGACACTGTGACATTTTTTATGCTGCTATCTTAATTAGGCTTCATTTATTTGCTAATGAAGCTTAGGATAAGCTCATTTTATGGAATCAAACTACTACTTTTGTAGCATCTACTTATTTATTTCATGAATATATATGTACATATACATATAATCGAAGAGTCTTAGATAAACTCTATTCGACTCATGCTCATCGTTCACTTGTTCGATATAAAGGGAGGCAAAAAATAATTAGTTTCGGTTTAATAGGGATAGGAACGGATCCGAATAAACTATTGATCTTTTCTTCCCAATAAAATTATGGTTACCTCCCTTAGTGGAGAGATTAGCTTGGATTTGACTAACTTAAGATTCAAGGGGATGCATTATGGGAATGGATCAGTTAGTCCAAATCAAATCAGAATAATTTGCTGGAAAACTATATGATAATGTATCTTAATTAGAGAGAGAGATGGGGGCAATTAACAGCACAATTGTGATTAGTTGTCATCTGTATTATAAGATAATCCTGCACAATTAGTACATTGAATAAGTGAATAATGCAGTTCCAAATCTGACTTTAGTTATACCACCTTCTAATTTACCCCCCATTGTCAGTCACAACCCAATTGGTGGAAACATTTATTTTATATATCTATTTATTTTCTTTTCCTTTTTTTTTTTTTTTTTTTTGTCTTTATGATGGTGGGGAGAGGCGGGATATAATATATGAATATTGATACAACGATATAAATATGTCACGATACATATATGATGATATAAATATTTTGCAAAATTTCTACATGAAGAGTATCTAATACGAGTATCTGGTACGATACGACATATCAAAATAATATTTTTAAAAATATCCACATTTTAGAGTAAGAAACATTGGAAATGTACTTTTACAGGTGAGTTAGATCAAATATATTATTTATCATGAATCGCTCTCGATAATCATCCCTCGAGATAGATTACCAAGGATTCCATCTCAAGGGCCAAGCATCTCTTCAACCTCTCGAGGGATACATCCCTCGAACGCCCAGTACAACATCTGATGCTCCGTATGCATCTGTATGCATGCTCCTATTACCACCCTCATCGGAAGCTTATAATTAACTCTTTTATAAGCTACAACGAATTCACCACATGGAGTAAGCAATTTTGACACTACAAAAAAAAAAGAGCTATTACTACACAATTGTCCCTTCACATTTTTATAACCGTAGTTGAATCTTCCTACACTTTTTTAATAAGTGTAGTAAAGAGTAAAATAATTCATTTTTTCATTTTTCTCTTCCTACACTTTTACAACAAGCGTAGTAAAGAGTAAAATAATTCCTTTTAATTTACTTTTTCATTTATTAAATAAATTTTAGCGCTAAAAGTTTTGGCACCAATTATTTGCGGCTCAAAAAATTTTAGATATTTTCAAAATCTTATCAACAAATAAAATCGCAATAGATATTTTCAAAATCTTATCAACAAATAAAATCGCAAAAATAAAATATCACAGTAACTGAAAGAGATAAGTAAGTTTTTCTTCCATTATCTTTCTTCCCACAATTTCTCTACAACTTATTCTAATGTATCCACATAAATTTCTCTTCCATTATCTTTCTTCCCCCCCCCCCCCCCCCCCCCTCCCCTCATATATAGCAAACAGATATGTACAGAGATCCGATCCAGTTGTCAAGCAAAGCGAAAAAGCAAAAATGCCCACGAAAGCTAATAGATATAAACCAACTAGGGGCAAACATCAAACATAAGTTGCTAAGCTCTAATGTCCCATTCGAGGACAAGATATCACCCAACTCAGTTACGATAACCATGCTAGTAGCAAAGTCCCAAGCCACGACAATTGAGTCAATCAACGGATGCACTAAGAGATTCAGACTAACAGCGAACGAAGGCTTATTCCCAATTTGGACTGACTTGGCAAACTTGTTACTTAAAACATGATTCGGACTAACAATGAGTTCGTTGAGGCTCCGCATCCAGTCACACTTGCTCAAGAAATATGAGTATCCCGCCCCATAGATAATCTGTCAAGAAAACTTAATGGAGATATTGGAGTTGGACATCTCACTGGACCCTTGATCAGTGCTCATCATTCCATTATCCTGAAATAAAATAACCATTCTCTGGCCAATAAAGCAAGCAAGTGTAATATCTCCATATAAAATCTTAATCAAAAGATAATAGTCATTAGTTTCTTTCCAACAGTAAACAGAGTCCAGAATATTAAGCTTTACCTGGACAACCATATTGCAAGGTTTGAGCTCTGTTATGCGAGTGCCACGGTCAATCCTGCAGCTGTCAACCCCAATCCTCCCTGTATTACAGATTCTCATGTTCGGATTGAAGGGAGTCCCCACTTGTCAACCATAACTCTACATCTTATTCTACTGTATTACAAAACTTCTTCTTACTGTATAATAGAATTTCTTCCAACTAATCAAGGCGATAGAAAAAATTGAAGAAAATTGCAGGTAGGGATGCAAACGATCCGAGCCGAGCCGAGCCGAGCCTTGACCTTTTTCCATGGCTCGAGCTCGGCTCGACCAAGGCTTGATGCTCTCTCGGCTCGGGAAAATTATATTATTTTAAATTAAAAACTCATTTTTTGTAATAATTTAATATATTTTTATATATAATAATATATATTAATTAAATATATATACATATTTATAATAAATATATTACTTTTTTATTAATTTTATATAAAAATTAATATATATATATATATATATATATATATATATATATATATATATAAATAATATTATATATATAAAAATTAAAATATTATTTTTTTATAAAATATGCTGGCTCGCGGGCCACGAGCCAGACTCAAAGGAGCTTGGATTCGGGCTTGGCTCGAACTGGCTTGCCAGGTTCGCGAGCCAGCTCGGTTCGTTTGCATCCCTAATTGCAGGTATAATCTCTTTTTTCTTTGTATGTATATTTGCAGATTTGTCTTACTAAAGGTTTATCCTTCTATGTTATAGAAATTTCTTACATGAGTTATTGATGACAGTTCACTTCTCTAATTAATTTCTTTTCATGTAATTGTAGGTATGAAATAGCACAAGGAGTCAAGGAGATATATTGATAGCTTAACCATATAAAGTTGAAAGTTCTTCGTATTTTTAAAAAAAAAAATTTGTAGTGTTTGGTTCAAAATATGCCAATTTTTTCTATACAATATAGTTATGTACATATATTACGATTGTATTTTAGTTATATTGATTATGTCTTTGTATATTTGTTAAATAAATATTGTATTTGGATCTTGAATTATAGTGAAATATAAAATTTATTAATTATGTTAACTACATGTTGATTAGCAACTTATGTCTTTTTACAGATTTATTTTTTGTTCCGTTATGTAAAATATATAAGACCTTGTAGTGGTGCATATATAGATGCAATAACTATTCGTTTAAAACAAAAAAAAAACCTATTCGTAATTATGAACGTAATGTAATATTCATTATATCAAATTTATTAATATAATAATTTAAATTTATTTTATTTGAATTTTTAAAACATGAAAATGCATTTTAAAGTGTAGTTTGAATTTTTTGTTGCTACACTTTAAAATGTAGGGTAAATACAAATATGTTACTATACTTTAAACTGTAGTATAGACTCTTACTACATTTGCAAAAAACATAGTATGATTTCTAATGTAGTAAGAGGTTTATTCTCCGTACACTTAAAAGTGTATGGATAACCTTTTTTTTTTTTGTAGTGTGATGATTTTCTTTTCTTTACTTTCTTAAATTTTAATAAAAGATTTATTGATTTGAACGTTAGATAGTCAAAACTAGACCACTCTTAATATTCCTCATTTTGGCCTTTTAGCATGTGTTTATCTTAACCGAAAGGGTTCTATCAGAAGGCATCCATGCCGCTCAGAGCATAACATTTCTTTCACACTTTCGAGCCCCAATTGCTCAACTCTACCCCACTTTTATCAATTCTGAGTAATTGGTATGTTGGACATATGTATTGATACTTTCAAATTAAGCTAATGGAGGTTTATTGAAAATATCAAAAGAGGCATATGAAAAGGTGTTTGGGAAAACTAAACCTGTCCCACATTGGATTAATAACTAAGTGTGGTCAACTATATAAGTTAAGACACTAAGTGGGTTATTAATTCAATAAATGTGAGGTGGAATGATGGGCTCACATGCGGTGCGGTGCACCGCACCGCCCACGCACGCGCACGGGCGCGGGCACGGGCACGGGCACGGGCCGGGGCCGTGGGCTGGGCATGGACGAATGTGGCGTTTGATGGCGCACTTTGCACTTCGCACGTGCGCATCGTCGCTAGGAGCCTCGCCTCCGAGCCCAGAGCCTATCTTTTTGGGCCAAATTCATTCAGAATTAACCCTAAATCAGTCCAATAAATCAAATGTGACTGTTGAGTGACCAAGGTAACTGAATGGTCAAGGAGACTTAAACCACAAATTAATTCAGGGGCCACTAACAGCCCAATTGATGCTGAATTAATTCTCCAACAGTCATAATTTGATTTAATCCGTTTTTGTAACACCTGATATCTATAAATACAATCCTTGAGCTGAAAACATACACAACACATTCATCCGGTTTCTTGTGCAGTGCTTGTGCACGAAATCATTCCCATAAATTAGCTTGACATATATCCTGAAAGTGTATCGCCTGAAACCTTAAGCACACTTCCCAGAAAGTTAGGGGCGATAGAAACTTTAAGGACAGGGATTACCCGTGTCTAGCTTCTGTTTTTGCCCAGGTTTCTCAACAATCTTAAAGTTTCTATCTGTAGAAATGGAGTCTGAATCCTTCAGAATCATGAACCAGCAAAAGCTAGAGCATTTCGATGGCAACAACTTCAGCCGCTGGCAGGACAAGATGAAGTTCCTGCTTACTGTCCTTAAGCTTGCCTATGTTCTGGATCCCAGTCTGCCACCAATTCCAGAAGATCCTCCTGCTCCCCAGCAGCCTGTTGATTTGGATCCACCAACCACTGCAGCAGGTGTTGTTCCTCCTGCCAATCCCACTACAGCAGGCGGTGCTCCTCCTGTCAATCCTCCTGCAAGTACTGCAGCCGCAGGTCCCTCCCAGAATGCCATGCAGATCCATCAAGAAATAGTACAGACACTTCAGCAACAACGGAAGAAAAGAGCTGAAGATGAAGAGTTGGCTCGTGGCCACATCCTCAACACTCTTTCTGACAGATTATATGATCTGTACACAAACGTCAAATCACCTAGAGAGCTTTGGGAGGCGCTGGAATACAAGTATAAGGCTGAGGAAGAAGGTACTAACAAATACTTAGTATCTAAATACCTCGATTTCAAAATGGTTGATAATAAACCAATCCTGGAGCAAGTGCATGAGCTCCAGGTAATTGTCAACAAACTTCGGATAGTGAAAATTGTCCTTCCAGAAGCCTTCCAGGTAGGAGCTATAATTTCAAAGCTCCCTCCTACCTGGAAAGATTATGCAAAGAGATTGATGCATAAATCTGAGGATATGTCCTTGGAACAAATTCAAAAACATCTGCGTATTGAAGAGGAGGCTCGGAAACGCGATGGAAAGAATTTGGTTCAAGGACAATCCAGCGTGAATTATGTTGAGGCTGGAAGTTCTAAAAAGAAGCCTTTCGGGGTTAAAAAGAATCAAGGGCAATTTAAGAAATCCGGGCAGAAACCTAAACCTGTTCATAATGCTACTAACAAAAGAAAAGGCAAGTCTCATGTTTGTGGAGAAACAGGACATTATGCGAGAGAATGCCCACAACGGAAGAGTGGATCCGGAGTTGCAAACATGGTTGAGGAGAACCTAGTTGCCATGGTGACTGATCTTAGCCTCGGTGTGGCTATGATTTCTGAAATCAACATGGCAAGTGAACTTTCTGGATGGTGGTTAGATTCTGGAGCAACGGTTCACATTTGTAATGATCGAAGGCTTTTCAAGACCTTTGAAGAAGTTGTGGGGCAAGAGGTTCAGATGGGAAATAGCTCCAAAGCCGGTGTTGGAGGCAAAGGATCTGTCGAGCTCAACTTTACCTCCGGGAAGAAATTAACTTTAATTAATGTCTTGTTTGTACCAGATGTTAGAAAAAGTTTAATTTCTGTTGATTTGTTAGATAAGAAAGGTTTTAAGATTTCTGTTGAATCTGGCAAAGTCATCATCATGAAAAATGGTGAATTTGTTGGAAAAGGCTATGCTTGTAATGGGATGTATAAGATGTCTATCAATAATATGAATCTCGTTTCTGCTTACATGATTTCTTCAATTTCTTTATGGCATAGTCGATTAGGACATGTTAGTGCAAAGAACTTAAAAAATATGCATGCAATGGGATTAATTGATATTGGTAAAAATGAACTTGATAAGTGTGAAATATGTGCAAAGTCAAAAATTGTTAGAAAACCTTTTCCAAGTGTTAAAAGAGAATCACAAATATTAGACTTAATTCATACAGATATTTGTGAATTAAATGGAATTTTAACTAGAGGTGGAAAAAGGTATTTTATAACTTTTATTGATGATGCTAGTAGATTTTGTTATGTATATCTTTTGCGAACTAAGGATGAAGCACTTAGCTCATTTGTGAAATATAAATCAGAAGTAGAAACCCAACTTGAGAAGAAGATTAAGGTTCTACGGTCTGATCGAGGCATGAAATATTGTTTGAATGCCTTTGATACACTTTGCGAAGAAAGTGGTATCATACATCAAACAACTGCCGGTTATACACCCCAGCAGAATGGTGTAGCTGAAAGGAAAAATCGTACCTTTCTGGACATGATAAATTGCATGTTAAATCATGCAAATTTACCTCACAACTTGTGGGGTGAAGCCCTTCTGTCGGCGTGCCATATTCTAAATAGGATGCCTAGTACTGTTGTGAAGTCTAGTCCCTATGAAATAAGGAAAGGCAGAAAACCCAACATAAGCTATTTTAAAGTGTGGGGGTGTGTGGCTTATTTTCGGGTTCCTGATCCCAAACGGACTAAGTTAGGAGCCAGAGCTATTAAAAGTGTATTCGTTGGATATGCTCTTAATAGCAAGGCTTATAGACTTCTTGATTTGGAGTCTAATGTGATAACTGAGTCCAGGGATGTTGAGTTCTTCGAAAATACATTTTCAAAAGATGTTGGAAATGATTCTGGGCCATCCCAAATTGAGCCTAGAGGTCCTGTAAGGCCGGTTGAGGAAAATAACATTCCTACACAACCAATTGAGCCTAGAAGGAGTACTAGAGCAAGAAAAGAGAAAAGTTTGGATAAAGACTTTATCTCTTCTGATGCCTTATTATTCTTGGTGGAGGGGGACCAAGATAATAAAGTGATAAGTGAAATATCGTTTGTATTTTCACTTGAGATGGATCCTAAAACATTTACAGAAGCTATGGCTTCTCGAGATGCTTCCTTTTGGAAGGAAGCTGTAAACGATGAAATGGATTCGATCTTGGGTAATAATACTTGGGTATTAGCAGACTTACCTCGTGGTTCTAAACCCATTTGGTGCAAGTGGGTATTTAGAAGAAAACGAAACACTGATGACACTATATCAGCTTTTAAAGCTAGATTAGTTGCCAAAGGGTTTAGACAAGTAGAAGGGATTGACTACTTTGACACTTATGCACCGGTGGCTCGAGTTGCTTCCATTAGAATTCTTCTTGTCTTAGCCTCTCTTTACGATCTGTTTGTTCATCAAATGGACGTAAAGACAGCATTTTTAAATGAAAATTTAAAAGAAGAAATCTATATGGAGCAACCTGAGGGTTTTGTAGCACCGGGAACAGAAAACAAAGTGTGTAAGTTAGTCAAATCTCTTTATGGTCTAAAGCAAGCACCAAAACAGTGGCACGAGAAGTTTGACACTGCTATCTTGAAATTTGGATTCAATTATAACAGTGCTGACAGGTGCATTTACTCCAAAAGTACGGCTGACTATATGGTGATAGTCTGTCTATATGTCGATGATATGTTGATCATCGAGACGAATATGATTGGAGTAAACGAGACTAAAAAGTATCTATCCTCGGTCTTTAAGATGAAAGATTTAGGTGAAGTAGATACTATTTTAGGCATTAAAGTTAAAAAACATAGTGGGGGTTTTTCACTAAACCAATCTCACTATATTGAGAAAGTCCTGACTAAGTTTAGTCACTTCGAGATCAAGGAGGTGAACACTCCGTTTGACAACGGACTGAAACTTAAAGAAAATACTGGTAGAGCTATTGCACAGCTTGAGTATGCAAGTGCTATTGGCAGCCTTATGTACGCAATGCATTGCACTAGACCAGATATTTCCTTTGCAGTTTCAAAACTTAGCAGATACACGAGCAGTCCCAATGCTGATCATTGGAAAGCTATTAGTAGGGTACTTGGGTATCTTAAGAGAACTACTAGCTTTGGTTTGTTCTATAACAAATTCCCTAGTGTGTTGGAAGGGTACTCAGACGCGAGTTGGATAACTAGCGTGGGAGATAACAAATCCACAAGTGGGTGGGTTTTCACTCTTGCCGGTGGGGCTGTTTCTTGGGCAAGCAAGAAACAGACAATAATCTCTCACTCTACCATGGAATCTGAGTTTATAGCTTTAGCTCAAGCTGGGCAAGAGGCTGATTGGATAAGAAATATGTTGTTAGACATAGATCTTTGGCCAAATCCAATGCCTCCAATCTCGTTGTATTGTGACAGCGAAGCAACGCTTACAAAAGCGTACAGTGGTACCTATAATGGTAAGTCTAGACATATTGGTCTTAGACATGCATTTGTGAGACAGTTGATACAAGATGGTATCATAACGATTGTCTATGTGAGGTCAAATAAGAATTTGGCTGATCCGTTTACTAAGCCTCTGACGAGAGACTTAGTAGCTACAACTACTAGAGATATGGGACTTAAATCACCCGAACCATAAGTGATGGTAACCCTACCTATAATCTAGGTTTCCCCTGATTAAAGGTTCAAAGGGAAAAACAAGTCACGAGATGGTTAGAGCTATCAAGTGGTCTCATATATAGTAGAAGATAGCTCAGTGGGTTGCAAAGTGACAAGGTTGAGCTATGCTCTTAACAAAATGCTGCACTATTTGCAACTAGTGCCCGAGAAACATTTTGCCTATATGAACTAGAAATGAAGCCGTTTCTTATAGAGAATTATGGTTTACTCTTTTAGAGGTTCATGAAACGGGATATGACGTATGGCTTGATAAGCGCCGAGCAGTGGAGTGCTTGTTGTGTGAGGAAGAACACGTGTGTGTGGTGACTCCGGTCACACCAGTAAGGAGTTGAGGTTCAATCTGCGGACACCATCAACTTCGGGGTGACTTTGAGCTACTTACACTAAAGGGAAGGTTCAATGTTCGTCACACCTTCTGTTATGCACGTGATCTTTAAATAAAACCAGTCAGACACTGGTTTGGGAAAGAGAAGTTTTCCAAACAAGTGGGGGATTGTTGGACATATGTATTGATACTTTCAAATTAAGCTAATGGAGGTTTATTGGAAATATCAAAAGAGGCATATGAAAAGGTGTTTGGGAAAACTAAACCTGTCCCACATTGGATTAATAACTAAGTGTGGTCAACTATATAAGTTAAGACACTAAGTGGGTTATTAATTCAATAAATGTGAGGTGGAATGATGGGCTCACATGCGGTGCGGTGCACCGCACCGCCCGCGCACGCGCACGGGCGCGGGCGCGGGCACGGGCCGGGGCCGTGGGCTGGGCATGGACGAATGTGGCGTTTGATGGCGCACTTTGCACTTCGCACGTGCGCATCGTCGCTAGGAGCCTCGCCTCCGAGCCCAGAGCCTATCTTTTTGGGCCAAATTCATTCAGAATTAACCCTAAATCAGTCCAATAAATCAAATGTGACTGTTGAGTGACCAATGTAACTGAATGGTCAAGGAGACTTAAACCACAAATTAATTCAGGGGCCACTAACAGCCCAATTGATGCTGAATTAATTCTCCAACAGTCGTAATTTGATTTAATCCGTTTTTGTAACACCTGATATCTATAAATACAATCCTTGAGCTGAAAACATACACAACACATTCATCCGGTTTCTTGTTCAGTGCTTGTGCACGAAATCATTCCCAGAAATTAGCTTGACATATATCCTGAAAGTGTATCGCCTGAAACCTTAAGCGCACTTCCCAGAAAGTTAGGGACGATAGAAACTTTAAGGACAGGGATTACCCGTGTCTAGCTTCTGTTTTTGCCCAGGTTTCTCAACATGGTATTTGACGTCAAATCATATATCGTCGTATCTGACGTGGTCCCATCCAGAACGGCCACACTGGGGACACGTGGACCACTATCCATAAGCCACGACGGATGTCAGACTGGTCAACGAAGCCACGTAAGCCTCCCAATCAGCCACGTCCAACGGCAAACCCTTTAAGAAGGTAAAAACTGACCAAGTCAACCGTGTCGACTCGACTACCCTCAGGAGTAGTCGAAACACCATCGACTATGACCAAGGCAAGTCGGCGAGTACTCGACCGTATGGTCTCTAGGTCGAACTGGGGTCGACCATCCCGGGGCCCACTCCGCCGCTTCCAGCATTTAATGAGGCCTGACAGGCCGTACGAAGCAGTTGGCGCATTAAATGTACCTGCAAGTCGCACTGTTCAGGTAATCATTACCTTAATAAGTATAAATACCCCCCCCCCCCCCCCCCCCCCATAAATGCCATTTAACACACAACTACCACATTAAAAGCGCACAAGTTACTCGATAAGCTCTCAGCCACTCGACACTAACTTGAGCGTCGGAGTGCCGACAAAGGGAATCACCCCTCCCGTCCTTTGTCGGTTCGAAGTTTACGTTTGTCATTTTCCCCAGGTCAATTCCATATCGAGCTCTGCCCCCCCCCCCCCCCCCCCCCCCCCCAACAAAATTCAAGTGACTCGAGTCGATCAATACGGGACACCGCCACGTCATCAACCCGGATCCGACACGATCAGTATCCATGTAGTGTTTATTTCTACCTCTTTAAAAATATGTTATAATGTAGGAACGAGAAGCCAAAAAGGGTTTAGGGATGTACAGTTCACAATGATGCCTTTCTCCCTTTTATGTTAGATCTTGCTTTCTCTGGTCACGTGAATCGTCTCCTTTTACAATGTTGAGCACTTCAAATGTAAAATAACCAATTAATTAATTATAATCCGACTGTTGGTCACTAAATCTTGAGAAATTACAATATTTCCTAAACCACTTTTATTTAATAATTTTATCTGCACACCTGGAAAATCATGTGATATATTTTGTGACGTAATAATTATAATTAAACAACATTTATTTGCTTATTATTTTTTGAATTAAACTTTCCCAAGTTAGTTTACTAAAACCTTTTGTCACAAAGTAGCCGACAGTAGTGATTGACCCGCATAGTTTGATTCTTTTTTCACGAGAATAACTATATGTTCAAATTTCTTTGACCCCCCTTTAGAGTTTATATTTATTAAACAAAAAACTTTTAGTTCACGTGACCCCCATTAAGCATTAATAGGAACATTCAAAAGCCTAAACCATTATTAAACTATTTAATATAATTTGTTCTTGCATTTAAATTTCACTATTCAAATTGATCGTCAGTTATTCATGTTTAGTTGTATATGTATGTGCTTGTGTCGTCAATTCTATTAAATAAATACTAAACTACTTACAATTCAACAATATTTAAATAACTTTCACCTCGTCTACTAGTTTTTGGGGTACGTTGAATTGAATAAATGCCCGTGACCACACCACCAGTACAAGATCATGTCTTATTAGTCAAATGGTGTGTGGAAAAATCGTGTCAATATAAATTCCGGCCGTAAACTATCTACTATAGAGGTATTAATTGTAAATTTGTAAGTGCGACTTTTGGTGACCATAATATATCGCAGAATTAAATGTGAAAGTTGGTTAAAGTCGTACGTTATTTATGGGGAGCATAAGTCACAAAAAACGTTTCACGAAAGTAGTCCCACATTGACCGTGGAGAGGGGATTCAAACTTCAAAGCTTCTTCTGTTAATAATAATGCTCCTCCAGAGACATGCACTGCTTTCATTCCAAAGAATTCTGTGAAAGATATTACCTCATTTAACTTTTGAGGATGAGTTAGTGAAACGCATTATTTATTTTATTTTAAATCTATCTCTTCACTCATAAATGTTCAAACTCTTGCAAATTTTAGGATTTAACTATCTCGCATGTGTTCCGCATCCCTATATGTGAGGACATGTGCCAAATATTCGATATCGAAACTTCAACGATATGACGTTCAATTTATAATGGGTTTGACAACCCTCTATGTAACAGCATCATGTAGCGGTGTAAACAGATAATACATGGAGAGGATGTGCAGTATCCAAATCCGAATCCATTTAGCACATTCGTTATCCGAATCCGTATTCGCTATCCGACGGATAATGAAAAGGTTATTCGTATCCGTATCCAACGGATATTGTCCGATATCTGAATCCAAACCCAAATCCGTTTATCTATTTTATATTTTTATCGACGAAATAAGTGGAATGAGGTAAATCAGCTACTCAAACAGTCCGTTAAGGGAAAAATATTAGTAAGTGCGATGAGGAACATCGACGTCGATCTCTCTCTCTCCTAACATTTTATTAGATTATATGGAGATTTTATAATCAAGTTCTTGCATTTTTCCTCTCTATTTTTTGAGTGGAGTTTTCACTTTCAGATGAGATACATGAAGAGTTTCGTACTGATGGGGTCCTACCCACCTAGGACACGTGGCCAGCCTCACGAGAGTTAGAATGAGGAGATCTAACTTGCGACGAGCTGTGTTGGGGAGCTCGCGAGATAAGCTCGCTCCGTAGAATCCTGCGAGTTGAGAGTATTGACTTATGGGAGAGCTCGGGTGTGACGAGCTGTATTCGGGGCTCGCTCGATACATTCGCTCCTCAGACTCTGCTAATGGAGGGACACTTGGGTAGATAGGGACGAAAGAAGACGAAACGAAATCTAATTCGGGATCGAAGAAATAGTAAACCCTAATGGAACTCCGGGTCTATATAAGGAGGGGTTTAGGTCATTATGGAATATAACACAAAATACGAGAGAAAAGAAGAGAGATAGATTCGGCGAGTACTCATCACGTATCTTATATAAGTAAAATAAATACGGATAACTACGCATATTTCCCAATTACAATACCGTACCTTATATAAGTAAAATGAATACGATTTAATCAGAAAAAGGGATAACTACGTATATTCCCAATTACGAAAAAAATTCTAACAGGCAAAGAAATTGCCAAAAAAACACCGATCATGATGTATTTTGTAGTTGCGATAATTTACAAGGATCTTTTCCGTAACCCTTATTCAAACTCCGGAATTCTACACCCAGAAATGTAGTTAAATGTTTAGAGAAAATCTTAATAACGCCTCACACAAACACAGCCTTAAAATATATGAAAATACATGACAAGTTGCAATGTTTAAGATTTCCATAAGAATTATTACTGAATTGTTTGGTGCTAATGCCGATGCAGAATTGAGAGCAAAAGCAAAGGTGTATCTTTCCACATTCGGGGCCTGTTTGTTTAGCCTTTAATTCACGACCAAAAAATTAATTTAACTATTATTATTTTAATTCTTAAACTTGTGAGCTTAAGCTTAATGACATGATTACCGTCCATGTTGAACAACACAATTATCTAGAATTTTGCATCAGAGTTGACGATTTATTTTAACTGGCTGACTAATGTACGGTAATTAATTAATGTTAATTAAAGAGATTATAGTTAATTGGTCCGATAAGCTTGCCTTGGGTACGTAGCTGAAGTTTTTTTTTTTTTTTTTTTTAAGAATATTTATTTGTAAAAAATAGTGTTATTTGGGTCTTAAGGAATAAGGCCCATCATGAGATTTGGGTCGTCGAATGTTGGCAAGCCCTTTAAAATAGTAGATAATTATCAATACCTAATTAGGCCCATTAGATTTTTTCCCCCAATATCCCATTAATTTATTCGGACGAAAAATAACAATTATGACTTATCTAATAGTCATTTTTAATATGCTTCAAAAAAAAAAAAAAGTCTTTTTTAATAATTAGATAATTATCAATACCTAATTAGGCCAATTATATATTTTTTCTTTTTTTAATATCCCATTAATTTCGGTTGAGTTGGATGAGAAATAAAAATTTTCTCCAAAAATTTTTTAATAATTAGGGTTGGAATCCATAATCTCATGGAGAATCTATTGAAGTTCGAGTCTTAGACAAATCTTTTATGAAGTTTTGGCGTTTCGCACTTAATAATTGTAATTGTTCAATTATTATTATTATTATTATTATTATTATTATTATTATTATTATTATTATTATTATTTTATTCTATATCCTATTTTCATGAGTTGAGTTCGGACCACTTAGGATGTAAAGCTCTCCCTACCAATGGTAGCTGCGTTCACAGAAACTCAAACTTGAGACCTCTAGTTAATTTACCATAGCGTCGAATCACTAATTATATCACTTGGTGGTTAAATAATTATTTAATGGTTGTTACGTATTAGACGTGCATAGTAACCGGGAAAGAATTCAGATGATATATAAGGAGATTAGGAGAGAGGTGAAATCTATGAAGTATGAATATTTTTTAAAATATTAATTTGTCGTGTCGTATTTGATACTTTTCATATAAAAAATTCAAGAAAAAATTCATACTAATATATATATATTGTGTCGTTTCGTGTCGTCGTTTCCATGTATTGTGTTATAGGTGGAATTAATGGTTTGAATTTTGACTGTTGATAAAAACTCGTATTTGACTAATTTTAATTCTTATGTCCAAAATTCCAAATTGAAAAATGCAGCAACTTGAGAGGGACAAGAAAATTGGCAAAAAATATGAAAATTCAGTCAACGAAAACATGGTGTCATTAAAGAAGAATTAAAAATATTGTGTGACAAATGCACTCTGAAATATCAAAATATTATACTTACGAATCCATCAAAAGTCCTTTGATGAAACATACTATCATCCCGAGTCGACTCGTACAAACATCTACCGTTGAATTTCATTGAAAGTTTGTCAGAAAATGCTAATACGAACAAAATTCGAATACAATTCCAACAACTCATCCCGTTAGAATTTGATAATTTTTTTAATGAATTCTGATTTAATTGGTAATTTCGTGCAGCTGATTCGTCTCTTTCACAATCAAACAATATAATTAATGATGCCTAATGTATATGTAGCATACATGTCATAGAAGTTATAACTTCAACGCAAACAAAATACTTGAGGATTAAATTCGAAAGTGACATTATTTTTCTTATAATTCCATAAAATGATTTAAATACAAACTCATGATCCACCAATTTAATTAAATAAAATAAAATCAAACTAAGCATAATTGTTAAGAAATTGTCAAATGGGAGACGCGTGGTGCTGCTGCTGCCCCATCAAATTAGGAGCCTCTCATTATATTTAATACTCTATAATCTTATTTTTTATTTATTAAAATCATCCTCATATCTGTCAAAGAATATTCTGGGAGCTTCCCAATCTTCACAAAAATTTATACTTAATAAAACTTTATAATGTTTTTCGTTTTTTCAAGTATAGAGATTGTTTTTATTTTTTCAATTAAAATTATTTTATTTATATAAATTAATTATATAATAATAAACATAAAATAAAAAACTTAATTATTATAAAACAATAATTTGTATAAAATAAATATTTTACAATTACATTTATTTTATAAAAATAAATTTAAGATTGACTGACCACAAAAACCATTGACTTCCAACCTAATTATGGTCCCCAAACGAAATTTTGATGGAGATATATGTCCCATTTATCAAATCAAAGAAAATATGTTGTTGTAATGTCACATTTCATATTTAATTCAAAAGTTGAATTTGACTTCGAAGTACCTCATTTTTTTTGGAGTTTTGAAAAGGCACGACCTTTATACTTGTATAAAGTTGGGACATTTCACTTAAGTTCTTGAAATTATGATCCTTCTATAAGCTCCATTTTTGCAGAGGGAGTGTTTTTGTTGTTTTCTTCGACTCGAAAGAGAATACAAAATCGGAAAAAAATGGCGGATGGGTTGACGGAGGAGCAGATTGTCGAGTTCCGGGAGGCCTTCTGCATGATCGATAAGGATTCCGATGGTAAGTACTTAAAAAAACTTGATTAGACGATCCTCCCAACTCGATTATTCTGCATGTAATTGAATAATAGGGTTATTGTAATTTATGATTGAATTTGAATGCATTTTTATGAAGGGGTGATTACTATGGAGGAGCTGGCCTATGTGATTCAATCTCTCAATGAGCATCCAACGAAGGAGTCGATCCAGGAAATGATGAACGAGCTCGATGCTGATGGAAATGGTACGGTTGATTTTGAAGAGTTTTTGACTATTATGGCGAGAAAGACTAAGGTATGATTTTAATTAATTTATCTTTTCTGGAATAGTATAAGCATATATACAATTTGGAAAATAGTTAGGAGAAATAATGATTAAATTTGTAGGAGGAAAACATGGCTGACGAGCTCAAAGAAGCATTCAAGGTTTTCGATCGAGATCAAGATGGATTCATATCGGCTATCGAGGTGAATAGAATAAATTACCACGTTTTATTATGATAGTTATATTTCGTGGGAAGTTTGTGTAATTTTCTAAAGTTTCCGTAATCGAGAAATTTGTGCGATTAAATCAAAAATTTTCTTGAATATGAATTTGCAGTTGAGAAACGTGATGGCGAATATGGGAGAAAGGTTAACAGATGAAGAAGCTGAGCAGATGATTCGAGAAGCTGATTTAGATGGAGATGGTCTCGTTAGCTATGAGGAATTTGTCAGAATTATGATGGCTTCATGTTGTTAATTATCATTAAATTGTGTTAATATTAACATTTTTAGAAGATATTGGTGTTTACAATCAATAACACGTTTAATTTTGTGGAGTGATTAATTTATTTACTCAATGTTGGTGTAATTTTTTGAAATAGTTTGTTTCATAATCTTGTTTTTACTTGGGGCAGTTTGAAATAACTCCCCATCAATTTGAAATATTTTTACTTTACTCCCTGTAAAATTATACAACATAATAGAATATAAATACTGCATTAAAACGTTTTAGTACTACATTTTGTGAAAAATATACAACATATTTTGAGAGGTATTTTAAGTATTACATTATGAAAAAATTATACGATATTTTGCCAAAATGGGGAATTAAGTAAAAATATGATGCCCAATTGGGGATTTATCCCACATTACCCATTTTTACTTCTCGAATTGAATCTGATCATTAAAATGTAAAATTTATTTAAATTAATTTGGAACTGCTTTGTAGATTTATTAATATTTTGAAAGATACTATAAGCACATTCAATAATAAAACGATTTATACCCAACAAGTTTTATTTTATTTATTTTTTTTGCTCGAAAGAAATTTTAATTTAATTGGAACTGACTAAATTACAAAATATGAATTTTACCTCATTTTCTAAAAGGGATTAGCTTCATTTGGTGTTTGTAGTTACGGTTAATTACACAAATCTCCCGTACTTTGGGCCTTAGCACGGGTTGCCCCCTGTCCTTTCATTTTGTGCCATATCCTTTCAAAATTATTGCACTTAATTCAACACACGTTGTCATATTAAACACAATTAATTTAGTGGATAAAATTTCTTATAATAATTCTCAATTAAGAGAATGCAATCAATTTCATCACCAAAATTATTATTTAATTTTTGGGAAACTAATAAAACTAATTTCTTTCTTTTGAACAATATTGAGGTTTTATGGTAAACTTTTAAATTTTGTGTGGTCCTTAAGTTAATTTATTTAAATAGAAGGATGTTTTTGGCAATGGTTCAAAAGTAGGAGGGTCTTTTTATAATTTACAATTTTACATCAATTTAATTAATTTAGTATCCGTAATTCCGTACTAGTAAAATAGCGCAAGTAATCACCGTCTCCGCAATTCCCCCACACCCAACTGATCGTTGTTTGATTCTCCGATTCCGTTTTTCCGCCGGCGAGATCTCCGATCAGGTTACAGAAAATTCTGGATTTGTTACTGAGTTAATGTTGGTCGGTAATTATTTCTGTAAATCTTGGTTTCTTGACGAGAATTATTGGTTTTATCGTTTGGTCTTCGTGATTGGCTTGATGTAGATTCTCTGTGATTTGGGAATTGCCCGTTTGATTTGGCTCAGGAGGAGTAATTTTCGGTTTCAAATTGTGTTTGGTGGATTTTTTCTTCTTTTTCCTGTTTCATTGTTCTGAATGGGCTTTAGCAATTGAGTTAGTTTTTTCAATGAAAATCAAGTGCGTATGATAGTTGTACTTGATATATGTGTATGTAGTGCTCTATAGCATGGAATTCCCTTTCTTTAGCTGTTGTGATTTGATTTTATGGATGTGTTTTGGGGAAGATGGGAATAGGCTAATAGAGTGGGGCATTATATAAATTTGTAACTGCTATGAGAATTAGTCGTTTAGATACTAATTATAATTGTTATCGACAACCTACATTATATGTTCTTTTCTTTTGCATTTGTAGTGAACAAACATATCATGGTTATGTCCCTTGTATTATACAGCCCTAGTGAATACCATTACTGTGAAAGCGGGATCTTTCTTGACCAAATTTGATTGATTGCAGTTGTAGAGAAATGAGAATATGAGAGCTTATCATTTTTCCAACCAAATTTTGTTTTCCCTTTTCGTCAATTGATGTTCTGGTAGTGCAATGTACATCTTTGAACCTTGGGTTTATCTGTTTGTATGTTAAGCTAGATATTGTAAATTTGTCCTGCCCTCTTTCTTCTCTTTGTTTAATTGTTCTTTTCGTCTCACAGAAGCTTAGTTATCTAGGAGATCAAGCAGAACTGGCAAGATTAAATCTTCATGGGGACTGAAAATCCTAGTCATCCAAATTATCCAGTAAGGCCATCTGTCCCACCCTTTGCTGTTCCAAGAAGTACAACACCTTTTTCATCCTCTGCTCCTGTGGTTGGATCGGACTCATCAGCCTTTAAGTCTGCACCTCCTACTTCCTCTCAGATACCAACACCTCCCTTTTCTTCTGGACCCTTGGTTGGATCGGAGGCACCTGGTGTTGGACCTCCTCCGCAAGTTAGACCTGGACCGCCGCCACCGTCATCATCATCAAATGGCCCACCAACTGCAGGAATCCAGCGTTTTCCAAACCCCCCATTGCCTTCAATGGGTCGAGCAATGCCCCCAACAGGACCCTTCACATCTCCTCAAGCCACTCTTCCTTCACAGCCCCAACCACCTTTGATACCCATGGGTTCTCCTCCTCCAAACATAAAAACTGGAGAAATAGGCCGGAATTTTCCTCCACCATCGGATCAAATGTTCTCATCATCAAGTCCAAATTCTCGACCACCTTCACAATCAGTGGCTCCCTTTTATCCCACTGCTAGGGGTACTCCTCAGCCATCCTTTCCGGGGTATGCTAATGCACAACCAGACTCTGTGGCTCAACCTCAACAAGGAGGGTATACTCCAGCAACACCTTTTCTTGCTCAACAGAGAAGTTACGTTCCTGGTCCACCTACAACAACTCCATCAAGCCTCTATTCGGGGACCCAAGGGCATTATCACGGCGTTGCACCACCTACTGCAACTTCACAGGGTTTGGCCGAAGATTTCAGTTCACTCTCGCTTGGGTCTGCTCCTGGATCGTTTGATGCAGGTGTTGATACTGCAGCGTTACCGAGGCCATTGGATGGTGATGTGGAACCGATGCCTTTTATGCAGATGTATCCCATGAATTGTAGTTCGAGATTTTTACGACTGACGACGAGTGGCATACCAAATTCTCAATCCTTGGCATCGAGGTGGCATTTGCCTCTTGGCGTTGTTGTTTGCCCTCTGGCAGAATCTCCTGATGGGGTTAGTCTTCCTTGCATTTGAGATTCTACGTTTACTAGCTACATAGATCTGTCAATCAATCTGCATTCTGTTCTTCTCTAATTGTCACTTGTTTTTTCATTCAGGAGGAAGTTCCCGTAGTTAATTTTGCTACAACAGGCATCATTCGTTGTAAACGGTGTCGTACTTATGTGAACCCATATGTCAGTTTTACAGATATGGGAAGAAAGTGGAGATGTAATTTGTGTTCATTGCTTAATGATGGTAAGTTTTTGTTTTATGAGCTCTTACATGATAGAATAAGTTCACTTATTATTTTGTTTTGAGCCTTTTGAGTTCAATTATAGCATTGAATCATGCGTGGGCAAACCTTACCTTGGCTTTCATCTGTATGCTCTTTGGTCTCGCTGTTACTTTTCTGGCTGTTAACTTTTTTGAGGATACCTTGTTCGGGGTCTGATGAAGTATTTTCAATTCTAATCCACGGATAGGTGCTTTTTCCACATTTAGGCTTTTCCAGTGAGTGGAGATATAATAAACTATGGGACATGTACAAGAGGAGGTAGTATTGGTCTTTCAACATTTGTTTCCAATTTTGTCATAGCATTTTGTCATGTTACCAGTAATAGATGAGAATTCCAAGAGTTCGATTGTCCTCCGTATTATGAGACATGTACAAGAGGAGGTTGTAGTGGTCTTCCAACTCCTTGTGCAGATCAACACTGCTAACTAAACTGTATACAGGCAAGCATAACTGCCTCATTGTAATGGCATGTTAAATAAGTTTTTTCTTCAACTGCCTCCAGTTTCTCATTCTTTTTGTTATTAATGTTGTGTACCGCATGGTGAGACTTGATTTATGTACAAACAGAGGAGATTGCCTATTGTTACATGAGACTTGATTTATGTACTAAGCAGAGGAGATATCCTCCGCAATACTGAATGCTGTGTCCTTTTCCCTGTTATTAATTCGAACAGTTCAGAAACTAATTTGCCAGAAATCAGATATGGTTTATTGCTGAGGTCGTTTTACTCGGTTTTATAACTGCAAATGCAGAATGATTGATTTATCTTAAACATCTCATGTCCAGTTCCTGGTGATTATTTTGCACACGTTGATGGTAGTGGCAGAAGAGTTGATTTGGATCAAAGACCCGAGCTTATAAGGGGTAGTGTTGAGTTTATTGCTCCAGCTGAATACATGGTCCGCCCTCCAATGCCACCACTATATTTTTTTCTTGTTGACGTATCAATATCTGCCGTCAAAAGCGGAATGCTGGAGGTAACATAACTTTTCAAGAGTGAAAACTATATTTGGAATGTGATTGTGCATTTACTATTCTGATGCTGGTTGCTTAACTATGTCTTTACTGCAAGCTATTGATCTCAGATAGAACTTGTCAATGCATGACAAGCATTAGTCAAACAGGCTTCCTTGAGGAACAATTATTGCTTTATGATCCTTTTAACAAAGCTGTGTAATGTCTTTGGAACTATTATTACCTGTAACAATTGATATAGTTTGCCAACTCCAACTTTGTAAGTATTTGGTGAATGAAAGCTAAACCTCTTGATATTTCTCAGGTTATGGCACAAACTATTAAGTCTTGTTTAGACAGCTTGCCTGGTTCTACTCGAACACAAATTGGCTTCATAACATATGATAGCACAATACATTTTTATAATATGAAGGTCAGTGAAGCTATTAGATGTTCTTTTACAACATTTATGATCTGCTTAACTTCAAACTGGTAAATAACTGGTCTGTTTCTCTTGCATCAGTCATCTTTAGTGCAGCCTCAGATGATGGTTGTGTCTGATTTGGACGATATATTTATACCATTGCCAGATGATCTTCTGGTCAACCTGTCAGAATCTAGAAATGTGGTGGAATCATTTCTCGATAGTTTGCCCTCCATGTTCGAAGACAACATGAATGTTGAATCGGCCTTTGGCCCAGCTCTTAAAGCAGCTTTCGCGGTTATGGTGCGTTTGATTCCTTTAGTTGCTCCTCTTTTTGACTATTTACTCTGCCCATTCATTTGTTGGAATGTTCTCTATTATCTTCATCCTCTTTGGCTTTGAGTTAGGTACCTTTTGATTTTGTTGGTTGCTTGTGTATATCTGGGTAACTGTTCCCCAATTCCTTGAAAGTAATTAACCTTTTGTTTTGTCAGAACCGACTTGGCGGTAAATTGTTGATTTTCCAGAATTCCCTGCCATCACTTGGTGTTGGCCGGTTGAGGCTGCGGGGAGATGATGCTCGAGTTTATGGTACAGATAAGGAGCATACATTACGAGTACCAGAAGATCCATTTTATAAACAGATGGCTGCTGATTTAACCAAGTATCAGATATCTGTGCATGTATATGCATTCAGTGACAGATACACAGATATTGCATCCTTGGGTATATTCTAACTTACTTCGACTCTTCTTTAATTTTGAATTGTCAGAATTTGAACGTGAATGGTGCCAAGTATGTCCTCATTAACTAGTTTGACATGCATTGACCTACATTATTTCCAGATCTCCATATAGTGCCAATTACTTAAAAAAGTTGATTAACTATTCAATTTTTGTGCTTACCATCTGATAGAATTAGAAGTTTTGAAGATTTCTTTATTTTTTAATTCTGCTTTTTTTTTTGGGTTTTGGGTCAGCTTAAAGGTGTCTTGATGTCTTTGCTGTTTGATGGGCACTGCTAAACACATGAAAGAGATATTGATTTTGGTTTATAACCCAGAAGAACTTGGAAATCTAGAATCACAATTCATTTTAATTGCATTGCGGAAATAATTGTGAAGAGAAGTATGAAAATAGTTTTGGAGTTCAGAGAGAATTATAAAAGTAACCGACCCACTTACACATGGGGTTGCCATTTAACTCATTAAAAGCTTTTCTTTTTCTTTTTTTTTTTTTTGTTGAGACTTGATGCTCCAAGGCAATAAAGATATAACAAGAAGTATAGGATAATTCATTTTGCAGTTCCAAAGCCTTAAATATATACATTTTGCTTTCCCTTAACTTGAGGTCTAAAACATAAAAGGATGACTGAAAACCAAAGGTGTCTTCCACTGATTTCTAGTGCATGTGGCATATCGATCTCTGGACTAATTCCTTGCAGTATAAAAGAATAGGTAACAAGCACTGAAATCATACCAGATTTAATGCACGAGTCATTCTCCGCTCTTATAATGAAGTTATCCACTTTCCTAATTTGTTGGAGCACCGAAAGAACTGGGTTCACTTGCTATGTGATGTTTATGATTCTTTTAATGCTGTGTAGGAACATTGGCGAAATATACTGGTGGTCAAGTTCATTATTATCCAAGTTTCCAGCCAAGCATTCACAAAGATAAGTTTAGACATGAGCTAACCAGAGATCTTACTAGAGAGACTTGTTGGGAAGCTGTCTTGCGAATTAGATGTTCAAAAGGTAAGTTCTTCTATTACAGTGAAAGTTCAACAATTCTGCAGAAATGCTATTTATTTGAACAAAAGATTACAATACCTTAACAAGATCCATATTGGTTCTTCATCAATATCTTTGGATAGAGGTTGTGATAATGAAAGCTCACTTATGTGCAGGAGTGCGCTTTACATCTTATCATGGGAACTTTTTGCTAAGAACCTCAGACTTACTAGCACTTCCTTCATCTGATTGTGATAAAGCTTATGCTGCACAGATGTCCCTTGAAGAGACTCTGTTGACCACGCAGACCGTGTATTTCCAAGTTGCTCTGCTGTATCCTATTCTAATTTTAATTTAGATTGATTGTTCATATTTATGCATGTGTATTCATGCCTTTTCTGAATTCTGTGCTTCGTGATGACATCCAAGATCCCTTTTCTTATGGATGTTGAAGATGATTTACATTATTTCTGATCTGCCTCGCCTTTATGTATTGTTGATGATCTTCTATGGTTTTGTTAAGGTACTCTTCCCCCACTGTTTTCAACTATTATTTAGTTAAGAGTAAAATTTGCAAGTCCTTCTATTGGGCTGCCTTCTGCAACCTTTTCCGCTTAACTTGTAGAAGATTAAAGATTGTAATTTCTTAACCATTGCAAAGATATACATCATCTTCTGGAGAAAGGCGTATAAGGGTGCATACGGCTGCAGCTCCAGTTGTTACCGATCTAGGAGAAATGTATCGCCTTGCCGACACCGGAGCAGTTGTTTCTTTATTTTCCAGGCTAGGTTAAAAATTTGCACTTTCCCTCCCTATACTTTATTAGAACATAGAAGCTTCTATGATCTTTTAACTTGATTTTAACAGACTAATGTGGACTCAAATTTCACTTGAACTTATATGCAGCAACTGAAAAATCTTTGTCCTACAAGTTGGAAGATTCTCGAAACGCCATTCAACTTAGAACTGTCAAAGCCCTCAGAGAATTCAGAAATCTTTATGCTGTTCAGCTTCGGTTGAGTGGAAGAATGATTTACCCTGAATCACTGAAATTTTTGCCATTGTATGGATTAGCATTATGCAAATCAGCAACTCTTCGTGGGGGATATGCTGATGCCCAGCTTGATGAATGCTGTGCGTCTGGCTACACAATGATGACTCTACCTGTTAAAAGGTTGCTGAAGTTTCTCTATCCAAACCTGATTCGCTTGGATGACTGGCTTGTAAAAGTAAGTATCTTGAAGTCTCCATTTTCTTCTTTATTGCTCAGTTGATTTGGTTCTGAAAAAAAATATCTTATAAATTCACAGGTGTCTCCGCAAAGTGATGAATCGGAGATCATAAAAAACAGGCTACCTCTAACTGCTGAGAGCTTAGATACTAGAGGGCTTTATATATTTGATGATGGTTTCAAGTTTGTTATATGGTTCGGGAGATCTCTATCACCTGATATCAGTAGAAATTTGCTTGGGGATGATTTTAGTCTTGACTACTCAAAGGTGGGCTTCTTACTTTACCACTTCAGTATATTCTCTGGCGTTAATGTTTTGTTAGTTACACTTTTATTCACTAAATCCAGGTTTGCATCACTCCACGAGACAATGAAATGTCGAGAAAGCTAATGAAGATGCTTGATAAACTTAGAGGGAGTGATCCATCATATTTTCAACTATGTCATCTTGTGAGGCAAGGTGAACAACCACGAGAAGGTTTCTTACTATTATCAAATCTAGCGGAGGACCAAAATTGTGGTGCAAGTAGCTACGCCGATTGGGTATTGCAACTACATCGGCAAATACAACAAAATGCATAATAATGTTCAGGTATAATGTTAGATTGTGCGACAAATTTGTAGAGATAGAAATATTTTGTCCATTGAACATTGATCGTTTTAATAATTTGATCACTGAGTTATTTTTCGTTGTTACCATACAATATTATAATGGGATAATTATACTGACATACCTTTAGGTTTTGCCTAATTGCACAAACTTCCTCTCAGCTTTGGGAAATTACAAAAACATCATGTCACAGAATTTACATTGCATCTGGATAGATGAGTAGATGAATTTTGATCATTTAATCTCCAATTTCTTGTGAATCCCATTCTCGCCCTTTAACTTACTGATTTTAAATTCATGACTATAATAACATGTGTTAGACCAAACTTCTGGCATGCCCCGAGAAGTTTTTGTAATTTCTCAAACATCAGTTTAGTTAGTACAATTAGATCAAACCCCAGGGTATGCCTGTGTAATTTTCCTTAGTACAATTTTTTTTTGCTGAATAATGGTGTGTGGGGCAAATTGCGAAGGTGCAGTTTTTATGGCAAATGGCAATGAAAAATAGTTTCGTGATCAATTTGCAGAAATCGCCGTAGTGGTGCGAAGTGTATCTATCCCATTTCTTTAAACTCTCTCTTTATTTGTATTCTGCATTACTCTTTGGATTTTTACATGGTTTTTCTAGTTCTTATGATTCGGTCCTGTTGACGCGCAAATTTGATGTTTTGATTGTGCAAGAAAATTTCGGGAGCAAATGATTGCTGCCAGTCAAATTGCAGATTACCCCGAGTTCAAAACATTTGATTGTCTTGAGGCGAAGCACTGTAAGCGTTAATGATGAAATCTTGATTCTTCATACTTTCAATTGGAAATCTCCAACCGAGAGCTCTATTTTCTCAACAACTCTCTTTCATTGGGTTTCAAGCAAACCGGGATTCAAGAAAATGGTTTCTGGGGCAACCCATCTACTCTGTATATGCTTATAGTTTACGAATCACTTGAAAATAAGGTGATTATGGACATTGAGTAACTTTCTGGCTTCAGCATATCATTGGGCTTTTCAAACTCAACTCCTTTTTCCTGAGTGTGATGGTTTATTGATAGAAATTTGTGTGTTTAGAGAGTGGAGAAAACCGAGTCATTTTCGTTCGTCTGCAGCAAATGGAGCGTTTCCTCCGCTCTGAATTTTGTCCCTTTCTTTGTTGCATTATTCTTATTGTCGTCGTCGTCGTGAACATTGTTGTTGTAAGTAGAAAACAACATTAGGGGAGAAGCTTCTTGCTTAACATTTGAAGTTCATATATATCTTTTTTTTGGTCAGAAAACATTTGAAGTTCATATTCATTGGTTTTTGTTCTGTGTTCAGATGAAGAGATAACCATATTATGATTTACATTTGATAGAAGTTGATGAATCCTGCTCACATAATTATATAACCTATTGAACTGAAAAATACAAAAGAAGCAACGTTCAAACGATCCAGATTGTCCGCAATCGGTTCGACTCGAATGCAGAATAAACGCGAGTTTCTTTTTTTCTCGTTCGATCTTAAACCGCGCTTATTCTGCGTTCAACACACGTCACACTTTTTTGGTCAATTTCTTCTTATTAAGAGTTAAACTATCACAAGATTCACCGGCAATTGCTGAAAATGATATGATAGAAAAAAGGTAATCTCAAAAGCACCAAACAGGCCCAGACAGACGTTGAAATTCTGTCACCAAGAATTCTAACACTTGACATTTTCTCACTTCTGTAGATTCTCACGCTTAAGTTTGACAAGATTCTCTTCCTCATTTCTATATATATATATACACATATATATATATATAATGTAAAGATAATAGAAAATTATATTATCCAAAATTTGATATTATGTTTCTGTTGAAACTCATGTTAAAGACCACACGCATATACAAATTCTTGTACTTCTTGGAAAATCACGTACAATAATACATATATACACACACATCTTCTCCACAGAAAAATAACTATAACGAATCTTCTCTTTTCTCTCTTCAATTTCTAAAAGTAGCCGAGCAATGTTAGCTTCGATCCATGATCGACTAACATTACTAAGTAACTTAGAAAGAACAGAACGAAGAGAATCATCGTTAGAAGGTACGACTACAATGAGTACTCGTGGGAAACAAGGTACGTAAGCGGAAAATCGGAGAAGCAGTTTCGTGACTCCATTGATAGGTGAAACTGCCAGATGATCTGATCTTTCCCGTGCGAAAGGAAAGTTAAGATCATGCTGGCAGCTTCAACTACTAGTGGTGCACGACTGATCGGTACATTATGCTCGATCTTCGGTGGCGGTGGTGGTTGAAGGTGGCTGTAGCCGCCGTAATGGCGGTGGTGGGGGAGAAAGAAAGGGGGGTTTGTGCCCCCGTGGTGGTGGAGGAATACATGAAGTGCATGGAACTCCAACTTTCTCCACTGAGCTAATTTATAAGTGAGAAAACTAGGAATAGGTTAGAATAGATTAAATAAACTAAGTGGTCCATATAATGAGACAGATATCGTCACGCTCAACTCCTCCACGCGGACAAAGCTAGTTGACTTGTGAATTTGACCATCACACTTTATAGACAATAGTGAGGCATGGAGTTAAATTATACAAAATTGTTTGGTTTCTTAATTTTCTAAATTAGTCGGTCGTGTTATCTCTCTACGTCTATCTTAACTTTTTCGGTTGTCCCGTGAGAAAAGTCGGTCCAGTGGTATGAGGTGTCAGATTCTTTACGTAAGGTGTAAGGTTCAAATACGGTCTTGTGATGAAGTAATTGAGTTTAGAGGGTCGCCTTCATGTTAGACCTTTGCAGCACCCGAATTCGGAATAAAACCGAGTGAGAATTCAGAAGAAGAGTGCTTATACATATATATTAGGTCCCTAGACACTTGCACCACTTATGAATTACTTAAAAATGAAGATGGAAAGTAGTATTTACATCCCAAAAATCTCATAGGAACCACTTGCATGTTTTCTTTAATTCTTGTTGGAGATAAAGAAAAGGCATCTCACCTAACACAATGTATCATTCATGTGATTCAGCCTCCCAAATCCAGGGACAAAGGTGAAAACTTTATGCCTGAAATGTGACATTTACTCCCACTAGATATAAACAAAATCTAACATATATATACATATATATATCTAGACTCTATTACAAATTCAATTTGATCGAATCCAAACGAGTACTGTGAGTAACTATTAAGAGAGATCTAGTGCACACAAGAATTTCCCATCCCCTTCCTTTTTTGTTGCCAAATTAAAGACTAATTACCTCTCTAATCTCCTAATATAAGCATCTTCTCTTAGTTCAATGAGGACAATATTATCTCTACAAAAATGGGTTGCCATTTGTCAAATGCTTGGAAATGCCCACATCCAATTGGTGTCAGCTCTGCATAACAAAAAAGCAGCTTGTTTAAAGACCTCACTATCTATTTACTAACATATATATATGTACATGTTGGAGTCCAATCTATAAAGGCAAATACATCACATACAACAAGACACAATAAAGATAAATAATTGTGTCACTAAAGTTGATTTACTGTCATGACAGACATTGACATTCTATCTTAATATTGTTCGAGAAAACCATTCGAAGTTGGAGAAATTACGATGAACACCTTGAATATAGTATTTTTTTGCAATTCTTATAAACGTTTACATGAATCTTGTTCGAATCTTAAGGTGTTTTTTGGTAGTTTTTTAATTATTAGAATTGGTTTTTGTACTTGGATTAAATTTAAGGGGTATTCGTAATTTTTTCTGTGTTTTTTTTATTAGTGATCGGTGAGTGATAGGTGCATGCATAGTGAGAAAAATTAAAGTCCCAAACATAATGGCATGAACAAGACTTGCACAAAGCAATATGGTTTTGGTTTGTCCTCATAATCATGTCCATAAACTATGATTAGGAGCAATAAGATTAAGGAAAATAATATTTTTTTTCTTGATTAATCATCTCCTTTGATGCTTAATGGTTGTGGAAATGCTTTGGAAAAGGTACAGATGGAGGTCTTATGTATGTGTGTCAATTTATAATGATTGTAGACCCATAAATCTTATGATGCCTTAATTATTTTACTTGCAAGAATCCGTGTTGCAATTTGTTTAACCTAATCCAACTCACACGCTGTATAGTTAATGAAAATACTATTTTCAACTTGGAAAATTACATTGACACATGCACCGAAAATTTCCCTAATTAGAGGATAATTCTACCCAAGTTTGGTCGGTTATATCGATGTAACGAGGGGCGAGTATTTTACACTTATCGTGTAATTAGTAAATTTTTTTGAGAGAGTAACAAATCAAATAATAAATATTATTATAATTGGTTGATTCTACCGAGCCGAATTGAGTGTAAAATTTCCCCCTAATTATAAGTCAGTTCCATTTCTTATCATATAATTCCGAACTCATATTTTTCAAATAAAATCCCTGATAAAAGATGTTGAAAGATCTTGATGTCCCCAGATTAATATGACATTTAATAAACCACTCCCTAGAACGGATTTTTAACAAATAAGAAATATTAATATATATAAAATTTCTCTGGGTTTTAGAAAATGTTTATTTTTTTAATTTGTTGTCTAGTTGGATTTAATATAATTATATTAAAATTTTACCAAATACCTAATTCAATTTGTTTACTACAATAGATTGACTATGATGTATAAACACTTCTAAAAATATTATTTTGTCGTGTCGTGTCGTGTCGTGTCGTGTCGGATATTCGTGCCCGATAAGTGTCCGACACTCCTCACGTGAAAAATTAAAAAAAAAAATCCGTGTCTTATCGTATCCATATCGCCGTATCTGTATCCGTGCATCATAGGTTGTTAAATAGTTTGCATTCTTTTATTTTTGGGGATTTTGTCAATAATATAGGGTTCTAACGGATCGGAGGTCTTAGTACGTAATAGAAAACAAAACCTTATGAATAAAACTAAATACGAGTTAGATGTGTATATATGTATATACACATAACCAAACGAATGTCGGTGAGTGACATCTATTGTTAATCAAATATCATATTCGAATCCAAATTTTAGATATAGAGCAATTTTAAATCTTTCAACCCGTTATAATTTCACTTTGGACGCGGTTCCCTATTTGAAAGAAAAAAGAAAGTGTTTCAACTTTCTGTTTAATTCACTGAGACATAATTATTAATGTTAGTTCGTGGATTATCTTTAGTGTCGCAAAATTTGAAATGAAATGTGAGAAATAAGTCAAAATTGAAAGACCCATGGTGCCTGCCACACATATTTGTGTCGCTATTAATTAGGTCGTGGATCACCCAAATTAATGGTTGGGATGAGCAATGAATTATGAACTCAACCACCGTTCATCTCTTATTAATAATAATGCCCAAAAAGCATAGTGGAAATTAAAGGAAACAAGACAGATTATTTGCAGGCAGAAAAGAGAAAGTACTTAGTACGTATAAATATAGTATTAAAGTGTGTAATAGACAAGTCCCAACTGCATGTATTGAGAGGAATAAATGGAGGTTGACTAATGACTAGTGGTTTTTTTTTTTTAATTTTAGTGTGTTTTTTTTGTATGATAGTGTATTTTTGGTGTATTTTTTTTTTTTGTATTGCAACTTTGGTGTAATCCTCTTTTTGAAAAAGTACAGTGATTCTGTTTTTTCAAAAAGATGATTCAATACAAAATTTTATGAGTCTGTCAATACACTCATAAAATTTCGTATTGAATTCTCTTTTTGAAAAAACAGAATCACTGTACTTTTTCAAAAAGAGGATTATACCAAAATTGCAATACAAAAAAAAAAAAAAAAAGCATAAAAAATACAATATAAAAAAAAAGGGATCCCAATTTTAGAAATTCACCTTGACTAGAGGGGGAAGAAATGCGATTTTAGCCTTTGTGAAAAAATGAAACGTTCAAAAAATGTTATTGGGACGGACCTACGTACTTAACTAAAGATTCAGCCAACATACGGGTAGAGTCAAATCCGAATCTCAACCCAAATAGGAGAATCTTTATCATGAATAGCGATAACTTTGATTGACCCTTCCAAAACCCTGACTTACTACGGTAAGACCTTGAGTAAAAAAGAATTAATCTCAGGATGTTTTGGACGGAAAGGTTAATTTCAAGATATTTTGAACCGAATGTTTCTTTATATGAAATTAATTCCGACATACTTCCTCATCGTTATAAAAAAAGTCCCACACATTTCACGTTTCGCTTGTGCTGATTATTTGTTTTTTCAACCTAGTGTTACACTTTTATGAATTTTACCGCTAAATTGTATTATATCATTACATATAGTTTGCAGTATCAAAGGCCACTACATCACTTAAGCAAGATTTAGGGTTTGAAATCTAACCCTGTGAATGAAGCGACTGAGTTGGCTTGCAGTACCCCGAACTTGATATATGTATACATATTGGCTCGACGGTATAATACCGGAGTATGTATATGAGATACGTGTAACTGCAGAATATATACCAACAACAAAGGTGCTTATACATTTGACAACAAAAATGGAGCAGCTATGATATATATGGCCTAAAAATATATACAACATACATCTTCCCATGTACAGCAGGATCCATATCTTCTTGCAAGGCTTCTTAGTTCTTACCTAGCCCAAGACTCAAGAAGCTGTGAGATACTTGCAACATATTCTTCTTCTATAAACACTCCCACGTTAAAGCCAACGACCCATAGTTCTATTCTCCTGAACGACTGCATGCATGCACGCAAACTCTTCCAGCAACTAGGGACAAATCCAGAAACTTTTATTTAGGGGGACAAGATTAAGACTGAAATTTCATAAAGAATTAGTGCATATTAAAATTTTCTTTTTCTTTGGGGGAGGGGGAGAAGGGGGTGTGATCGCACCTTCCAACCATGTCGCTCGTACGTGCCACCAAGAGTAGAGGAGGAGGCCGGCGTTTGGCATGTGTGGCAAGGCACTCGTCCCTCGCACCAACTTTCATATGCCCACATAATTTATAAATATAAATTACAAAAAGTGAATTTGGCCCCTGAAAATTCCAGGTTTCTGTGACACTGCCCCAGCCCCCTCCTTCCCCTCTAAAAGTTAAGATTTTGTTTCCTCTTTGAGTACCTATTAGAAAAAGTAAATGCACTCCCTCTATCAAAATCCTGGCTCCGCCCTTGACCAAGAAGCATCAAGAAGACATCAAATACCTCAAAATGTGATGCGATTACTTCTTGATGGAAGATCTCAAGCCCTCATCCCGTACTTTCCATGAAAGCAAACGACCACTTGAATCCCCAGTCAACAACTGTTTTAGGTCATGTGAAAGGCGGAGGGCGGTAACGGGAGATTTATGATTCTTCAATACCCTATGTAAGATCAACCTGTACTCTGGAACTTTACTACTGAGTCGTAACCCTCCGATCACATTACTATTCCCAGTTTGTTTGCTTTGGGCAGCAGACTCCTCAGTGGTGCAGTGGACCATTTTCCAGATTTTCACATCACCACTCTGGTGACCAGAAACATACCAATTCGCATCCAGCCAATCGGAGAAGGTTGAACCCGTTAGTGAGAGAATAGAATCAGAAGCAAGCTGGGAAGCATTGACCACAGCAAGACAGTCACCATTAATGCTCCAAACAGCAAGCACAACTCCAGCTGCAGTTACGATTTCTCCACTCAAATCATTCACAAATATAGATGAAATGGGTGAAGGAAACTCGGGAAATTGCCTAATAAAGCTCAAAGAGCTAAGATCCCATAATATTGCTGTACAGTCATCAGAGCCGCTCACAATCATCATATAGGGCTGGCTGACGTGGACACAAGTGATTTTGCTTGTGTGGCCGCAAAGTGTCTTCTCCAACTCAAGTAATTGCCTAAGAATTCCTCCGTGGGGCCCATCTATTCCAATTCTCCAAACACAAACCAAACCATCTTCTGCTCCTGTTACTAGAACTTTGCCATCATGGCTTGCTGCAACGCACTGGATTTGGGTCCCACAATGGAGATCTTCGTGGGTGGAAATGAGTTTATCTTGATTGTAGGTCATGAAGCGTAGGCTGAAGTCGGGGAAACCCCAAACAACGGATTTTGTGAATGTTCTTGGTTTTAGTAAGGCGTTTTTACCAGCTATGAGAATCTTGTCACCCAAGGTTATGATTTGAGATATAAATGATGATTGGTTGCGAACCTCATGGGGAACAAGGAGTGCGGCGTGCTTGAGTGGATGAGGAGGGAGTTTTCTATCGGTTCGTCTTTTCACATGAGGTTTTGAGAAGAGTTGCTTTGGTGTTTGTCCAAAGTGGTTGATTTGTGCTAGAATAGATGCTTTCATGACAGGATCGGTAATAGAGTCGATGTCGACACTGCCTTCGTATGTGTAGTGGTAAAACACATTAACAGCTTCCTCAGCTGCCTGGAAAAGGTATGGGAAATAATTAGCAAATACTAAAAGGGAGTATTACATTTTCAAACTTCCCATGTGGTTTGGAAAATCACAGAAGCCTCCCCTGTCAAAAGATTTATATTACATCTGGGTCAATAAATTTTGAAGACATCATCTCTCATTTCGACATTATACATTTACTGATCAATATTTGATTTTAAGTTAATGACTATAATAGCATGCATTATGTCAAATCTTAGGGTATGCCGGGGAAAAGTATTTGTCAATGTAATTATCCAAATAATAAATTTAGAAAACCAAGTGAGAATATTTTCTTCACCTAATCATCAAAGCAAAATAACTAGAGGCTCACCTTTCCCCGCTGTTTATATCCAAAGATCATGTCTATCCAATGATGTAGATGATCAGAAACGTAATCAGACTCCAAAGCTTCCCTATGTTTCCTAACGAACTCCCTAGCACTACCCTTAGCCCATGGAGGCAAGAGAACATCGCCAACCTGGCAAAAGATTGGGATTTATCAGCAAAACTACAGTGTAAAAGGAAAGAATCATCCTGTCCTAAAAATTAATCTGTTCAATAGGAGAATCATTAAGTATTTAGCATCTCTAACAATCTCCATTTTTAGAGAAACCGGCTAGAGCACTGAACATTTGAAGAAGTTCAACAAACCTTCTCTCCTGATTGTTTCTGACCAAAGTCAAGCTTGAATCTGTTTTCGAGGAATTCAGGCATGTAGAAGAACTCTGGAATAAGTTCCTTGACATCTGATGTATTTCCTTTCCCAGCAGCACTCAACCAGGTATCTCGCACACTATTGAAAAGACGATCAGCATGATCGAACTGTCCACCCTGTAGCTTTTGATTCTCAAGACTAAATGGTGGTAGCCGTAATAGGTAGAAGAGAACAATTCCGGCACTGGAATAATGAGAGCCATAATGAAACTTGGGAACTTCTGGATCATCCCAGCTCTCATATCTGTGTGTGTGTGTGTGTGTGAGAGAGAGAGAGAGAGAGACATAAGAAAGAGGTAGAGAGAGATAAGTATAAGTAGATTTACAATAATAATAGAGGGGAGGAGGGGATAAAAGTAAGAGGTGTCAACCGCTTCTTGAATTCATCTTCTCCTTCTAATGTTTGACAACCCATTGGTTTCTCAAGCTTACGGAAAGATTTTGGATCTAACAGGTTCAGATTCTCGCTCTCGTAATCTGCCAGAACCCAAGGAAACACTGGATACTGAGTTAGATCGCTGTATCCACGACCAGCCAAAGTGTTGAGATGCATGATATACTGAAAATTGCTAATTTCTCCATTTTGCCACCTCTTAGAAAAGGAGCTGGCGACAACCTTAAAAAAACGGCCGCCTTCATTGCTTTCTTGTTTTGTTGACCCAGTTATTGTTGAATCTAAACTGTGAAACATACGGAATATGATTTCAAATTCTGATTTCAAGACAACAACATGAAAAAGGGAAAAGCTAAAATCACAGGTACAGTTTCAAGAAATAAGGGAAGCTGAAAACATAAACAAGAATGAGAACTGTTTGTAAAGTTGTAAGCAACTACATGTTTTCTTTTTGTTCGAGATGATTAATGCCTTGACATTGTAGGAAGATTTGGTTCAGTGTTTTTTTCCATCTTATTTGAAGTTTCATTATCAAGGGAGGGTTCGACAAAAAGCCATAAACAGCAAATCCTAAGCCCTATACCTTATTATTTGAGAATGCAAAAAGCCACCAATTGAGGCAAGCATAGTCAACAGAAAACAAGGGCACGCATCAATGAAGTTGTAAACCTAACAAATATCTCCGGTAGGTACAATATTTACATGCCTAACCACGCACTACAATAATGCTATAATGTTTTTCTTTGAATTATCTGTGGCGGTTGACTAAAAGGTTATGGACGGTTAAATTGTTTGATTAATTTGATACAACCAATTATATTGGTAGAGCAATAAAGGGGCAGCACACTGTCACTTATGAGGCAAAATCATCAATCATTTGGCTACAAAATCAAGAGACTGCAAAATTTAAGTAAGCCAATAATGAATAATAATAGGAGAAAAATAAATGATAAAGAACACAGAGGAAATTCAAAACTAACATGCTGTTTCTGGGTAGATTCATGGCCACCAAGTTCTTGAAAACTTCCTCCCTCTCTTTTTTATGGTAAACCAGTAAATCATTGCAACCGTCCATGCTGAAAATCTCAATAGCAACAGGCCTTAGCTGATAATCACGCTTCAAAAGCTCGTGGACACTATCAAGCTTCCACGTGCGGCACAGGTGAGGCACATTACCACTAGAACACACCCTTATCTTACCCCAGGAACAACCATTGTATGCCCAAGCCCTCCCACCAGCAAATGCATCCACTGTGGCACCCAAGGATGAAGTTGATTTGGAACGGGAACCCATACTACACGAAAAATCTTTCTGTACACCCAAAGCCTGATCAATGATGGACAGCTCATCCTCACTCTCCTTTTCACATATGCACCCAGATTCATCGATGTAAAAATTCTCAATAACATACAGTGACGATTCTCCAATCAGAAACACACCATCATGTTTGTCAAGTCCCACAACTCTTTCACAATTATACTTGTATTTGATTCTTTCAAGAGGTTCCAGATACGGTCTGATCAAATATTCACCATTATCATTAAGCTCTTTATCCAATTTGTCCTCCACCACCCTCTCTTCATCAGTTTTTACCGAAGATTGCCTTGAGGATCCTAAATCAGGCTTCCCTTGAACAGATTCTGCTATGTGAGAGGATGCATCTGATCTGAGACCATATTCAGCGGCCGAAAGCAGACTTGCTTCATTTATACTACTGCCTTGATCGTCATTCCATCCAACCCCAGAAGATGCTACCTCTCGAGCATCATCCAATTCTTTGAAAGCTGGGTCGTTGTACAGTTCAGTATCAAAAGATTCTTCCTTAGGGTTGTCAGTTAAAAGATTAAAAATGGGATCTGATTCAGTATTATCATAGGCATGGCGTTCATTGGACAGTTGTCCCCCTATCACAAGTTGCCCATTCAGAATACTTTGGATAGTTTCTATCTTTGGCTTACTCCGTTGAAGCTTTTTACGCATCCTGTAGGGACCTTCAATGGGGCAAAGCTGCCACTCAAGCTCCTCCTCATTGATGGAAGATTTATTACTTGGAAATATCCCTCGCTCATGAACAAGCTCTTGGAGATGAGTTTGCCACTCACTTTCAGCATGAGCAACCCACCCATACTTATCCTGGCGGATAATACGTAATTCTGTAGCCATAGCATCACGCACCAATTCAAGTGCATTTCTCCGTTCTTTTATTTGCTCCCAATGTCTTAGCTCTGATTTTGAAATGTCCATTGACTTTTTACCCATTTCTCTATAACGCCTAGTATCCATACCCTTTATCCTAACACCACGAAACTTTTTTGAAGCTGAAAGATATTGCAACCACATAATGGCTGCACGCTGTTCTAATACTCTATTAACTTCTGACACAGAATTGTGAATCCATTCAAAAAATTCAGATATGTTTCCAGTCAAAAGTTTATCAAAACCACCATGTAGAAGATCCATAGAGGGCCCTTGGTTTGGTTTAGAGACAAAAAACTCTTCAAGTGCAGTCTTACGATGTCGCAGAAGATACTTGAGTATATCAATGGCTGCGTTCTTCACATGATTTCTGTTGTCATGTAGTAGAGATATCAAATTTATACAAAGACAGCAAATTAGATCTGTATCACGATTGCTGGGGCAAAATATTATTCGCCTGTTGGCAACTAGCAACTGTAAAATTGTGAGAACATCGGTCCTTCCTTCCTCTGATGAAGAGTAAAGAAATTGCTTTTCCCTAGGTTCATGCTGCAAGCCCAAGCGTGCAAGAACATCATCTTCTCCTACTGCGAACAAGAATGACGGCAGGAAACAAAATAAAATCATCCGATTCAAATTCTTAAAAAGTGCAAGTACATAAGTATCAAGTTGTCTGCTTCCTCTCCCAAGAGACAGGAGTCCTTTGCCAGATGGAATTGTTTCTTCAATCTTTCCATCTTTATTTTCCAGCTGCAACATTGATAATAAGAACTCCAAAGTCTTCAACACACCAGCAGGCTGAGGAAAAGCTCCCATATACACACGATCCACCATCATCCATGTCAGTGAATCTAAGTTACTTGACCACCTGCTCCTTTCTAATTTCTTCTCATTTTCCTCATCGTCACGGAAGAGACGTCTTTCAAGAAAGTTCATCAATCTAGTAAGGCATAATCCCTGAAAAACTAGAACTGACTCAACATCAGCATACAAAGGTACACTTTCCAAAACAGTTTCGAGAACTGATGCAGCTTTCATCTGCTCAGTGACAAAATATGAAAGAACTTCTGCCATGAAATCTAAAATTGCAGTAGCACCAGCAGAACATGGACCACCTCCATAGCCAGAATCATCCACTTCAAGAAGCAGCTTTGAGCTGATTGCAAACAATCTGCCGGAAGCATATTGAGTTTGAGATGTTGACTTTTTGACCGAAGGGGAATTGATTCTGTCTGCAGACATAGAACGCTTCATTGATGGAGTTGAAGAGAACAGGACTTTTGAATCATCACGCACACCACCCCCCAACCAAGATGTCAGGGCTAAAACTGGATAAGGAGATGAAGTGAATGGCATCCTGGAATTAGATCTCGCAGACAGCATAGGAGATTCAAACAAAGTGGATGGTATTGTAGTCTGTGAATCATTCTGATGAGCATGATCCGGTGAACCATCAGTGCCAGAATTGGCATTGGACACCTGATCAATTGCTTCACCTTCAAAACCTTCCGTAGCCTGCATATCTTCCTTCACTAGCAAATCCCCCAGGATTGCTAAATTACCAAGCTCTGTTTTCTCACTGGCCACATCATGTGGGGACATGGTAACATTTTCAGAACTAGCACTTGCATGCCCCAAACCCGAGCTTTCCATACTCATCGATGTCTTCGCTAATTGCTCATGTTCTTTAGGCAAGCCACAGGAAATATTTTGGGAGCTACTGGTATCATCAACGTCACTCAGATTCCTGTCCTCTGATTTTACAGTTAGTTCTTTTGCCATCTTCACAGCCTGGGCAGCCCTGAATAGCAAGGAGAAACATGTTCAAGTAACAGATATAAACCATCGACAGCCTGGCATTATGTGTTTGATCTTAATGCAGGATATACCAAATAAAATAGAAAGGTTTTCTCATAAATATAGGAGAATTATTGATGAAAGACAAGGAATAAAATATGCACAAGACCTGACACAGGAAAAATAGACATCAATACAGCTTTCAAGAAACTCAGCTCGTCTGCACACAGCTGAAAAGGCAGGACACATTTTTGCAAGATCAACCATGAATCTTAGAACTGAAGTGGCTGCAGCAGGTGCTGATGCTTCCCCACCCATCAAGCGGGCAGCATATGTTTTGTGCATCAGAGCTTCACCTTGGAGCTCTCCTGCCATGTCCACATCTCCATCTATAAATTCGGCCAATATGCTAGCACAAACCTGAGAAAGATTGTCAGTTTTGTGTGCAACCATCAACTGCATGCATAACCTATCAAATGTTGATTTTGCCATAGCAGTAACCGATTCCAACAGTTCAACAAATTTCAACTCTCCATAGAAACCATCACTTGGAATGAGCGCATGAAAATCAAGCATGCGAACTTCTGGTAATCGTGGATATACAGGCTTCCCAAATACAAGACAAAATAAAATGTAATATATATCAGGAGAATCGGAGAAACTAGGGAGTACCCTTGCCAAACCCTGATAACCTCCACCCGCTCGAAATCTCTGTGCAAAAGTAGGAGAAGAAGTAATGCACACACCTAGAAGAGTCATGATCCATCTCATACTGGTGGGATGAACTGCTTCATCAAGAAAATAAGTAACTAGTTTTGATGAAACAATTTTATGCCACTGCTCAAGTAACTCCTGCGACTGAATAGACACCTGCAGATCAATTAGCATCTCAAGTAACAGATTTCTTACTATAACATGCTTCCCCATTGATTCTCTCTTAATATGATCGCGTGATGCCGGTTCAGCAGGATCAAATGTCATAATCAAAAACCTTACTACAAGTTCCAATTCAGAAGGACGAAATCCATCCTCTAAAATCACACTTAGTAAGACAACTAACTTTTCCAACACCGGGACTTCAACATCACCTCTCTGTAGAGTCACAAGTAAATGTTGAACAAGATTAATTTTGCGGAGAATTGTAAGGTTATGATTCCGGTACCAATGCATGGAGATTAGATGCTCAAGAAATCCAGTTAAGGAAATTTGAACTGAGACTGGAGCTGTAACCCAGAGGGTCCAGTCCAACAAGACATGCTCGACCATATCAGTATTTGACAGAACAATGCAATTAGATGTTTCTGTTGGCATATCAGCATACGCCAGTTCTGAAATCTGACTAAACGAATCTTTTGGTGCAGAAAAATCATCAATATCCCCATGAGATCCAACTGATGAATATTCATCAGGGTACTTTGATATATTGATATCTTCAAAGGTGGCTTCATTGATGGTGGTGTCAGTAGGTGATAGAGTGCTTTTCATGCTTCCAAATTTTCTTGGCTCAGAGAAAGTAGCCTCACATGCAGCAATTTGGAAGAAGATCTCGAGCGATTTCATGTCAAATAATGACATCCTGCGTTGAAGGAAAAGAGCTAATAAGTGGTACCCTCTATACTTCTGCATCTCTCTCAAGTTATGTGGATTCTGATGGAGTGCACATGAGAGCAACATCAGGGACAAGTGAATCATGTCTCTTGTTTCTGAAGCTTCAAGAAGTGCAAGAATAACAGCCATGCCACCAATGGGGCGGATCGTAGCACTGATTACAAGCTGCTTACAGACATAGACATCTCCAAGAAGACGACCAAAACGTGGTATACCTGTGTGGAAACCCACAAAAATACAAAACAAGAATTAAAATTAGAACAGAAAAATAACAATTGAAACAAAGTCTATAGATAACTCACCCCCAATAGGAGAAGCAGCAGCTGAGAGAGGATCAGCTACATTGATCATGCATGAAGTTCCAGATGCTTGGAACATCTCAGTACTTGTTCCATCAAATGCAAATATAAGTTTCTTACCCCATAACTGCTGTGCGAGGTTTCCTAGTTTATCAGAATCCCATACAAATCCACTTCGATCCACCTTAGCTATCCCTTGCTTGCCAGCATTGTCAGGCTTTTGCATGTTAGTGTTCGAAGGCAAGTCATTGTCCAAAGAATCCAAAATGGCCATACTGCCCCCACCACATGCCTGATTCGGAATAAAGCGCAGCAAATTTGTGTCCTGGAAAAGCCCCCTGTATCCTCTTCCAAGAATGTACATGAAACATATAGAACCTGGTGGTAGCACTTCTTCAAAAAGATAGCAAGATCTGAGCTTCCACGATAAATCACTAACCCTAGCACAGTCAATTGGTGTACCCATAGTCACCTGCAAAGGCTTCCCTGAAGGAGAGGGAGAGTATCCAAGTTTCCCAGTATGCCTTAGCTTTCCATTAAGATATACATAAGCAAAGCTTGCTTGAAAAAGTCCAGCCAAAGCATTTGGTTTGTTATGCACAACCGCCAGGTGATGCCACCTGCCTTCCACCATATCTAATCCAGCAAATGTCAAGGAGGACGAATTGCTTGTTGCAAGGGTTAGAACTCCATCATCATTCATACGTAGTTCTGCATAAAAGGTGCTTCCATTATCCACAGAACCTACAGAGAATATTCGGAGAGCCTGCGCTCCAGGTTGTCCATTTCCACCTTTAGAAGCTTCAGCCTCCCTTGCCTGTGATTTTAAAAGATTTTGGTACTGAAACCAACAAACAAAAGAATATCCGGCAGCAGGCGGCCATGATCTTTCCCCTAATGGCACTTGTATGGATGCATGCCCCGTCTTGCTCATGTCCAACTCAATAAAGGGTGCAAGGGAAACATCTTGTGAGCCTATATCCTGTGAAAGTATCACTCTTTCCACCATTTCAGCAAAGGAATTTGCAAGTCTTCGTTGCAAAATGTTCCTGACAAGACTTTTAAGTTCTGATACTGATAGCCTGTCAATAACAAAATGTGTGTTGGATTGATAAACTTTATGACACATAAACTAGTGTAAGAGAGAATAATACTGGACATGGATGGATTTTTCCAGTCAAAACTGAAAATGGCATTACCTGTAGGCTCCAAGAACTTCCACAATCTTCAAAGCATTACAAACCAAGGGTGACGAACTTGACATGAAGGGGTATGTTGTCTCCAAAAGAAGTTCGACACAACCTAGCACCAGTGGAGTAAATATTACTAGGCATGCTTATTGAAAACCAGAAAAAGTAAATATAAACTAGAACCCACCTACAGATGTGAGGTTTTCCTTATTGAAGGAACTAGCACATGCAAGCCTTTCAATAAAGTTTAGTAACTCTAATTGCATCTTTGGAGTAAACAGCCGCAAAGCACGTAAGAGCAATTTGATGGCACAAGCATTATATACCAATTTCTTGCAAGTGAGAAAAGAATCTGGTGATGTAATCAACACAAAACCAGCTGAGTAATTTTGCCCATTATCATGTCCGGACATCGTGACTGGTGGGATAACTACCTCTAGAGCAAGTTCCAGCAACAATTGTACGACTTGGCATTCACATTCAACAGAAATTAATCCAGACTCAGAGAGAAGATCATAAATGCTATGCGAAGATAGGACTATGTGCAACTTTGGCCGGTTGACAGGATTATCATAAACCGCAGCTGTCATTACTCGCAGTATATATGTAAACACCTTCATGAATACAGCTGCAGAAAGTTGGTTTCTCTGTTCTCTGTCTCTCTGAAAAGAATGAAGCTTAGTTTGTAAAAGTGAAAACCCAGTTGCTTCACCAAAAACTCTCTGAGCCGACTCATTAACTCTTAATATGCCCCATAATGTTACCAAAGCATCACATTCCACATCTTCCTCAAGGGTGTATTGTGGTCCCAAAGTACTTGTAACCATCCTAGTTTTCAAAACCTCAAGCAAAGTGCCTAGTTCTTCCGGATGCGCCTGATGAGAAAAGGGAAAGATGATATGTACTAGGTCCAATAATCATGAATGGTGCATCTAGAAAACACAAGTCATATAACAAGATAACACTATGTTAATCATATATAGAATAAATATGACCACAATAGTTGCCGGGAATGAAGGCTTAACACAAATCAACATTCTCCAATAATGAGCACAAGCATAGGACTTTCTATATTTTTTCCTATCACATGTTATATATATAAACTTATTTAACTCTGAAAAGAGGATAAACATTCACTGTTTTCCAACAACGGGAGACACATTTAATTATATAAAAGATATAGATAAAGGCATGTAAACTACAAATAGAACACCAGGAAGCTTTTACCTGTTTCACATCCTCGATTATCAAACAAGACAACATCCGAAGGACACATTGACGATGTATATCAAAAGCCAAAAAAGGAAGTATGACAGTCACACCACTAGCAGAGCGAAATGATGCTTGATTTGCATCATCTTTCTTTAATAAGGAAAGCAAACAATCCCAAGCAACCGCGATTGTAGCCTCCGCTTCGAAAATAAGAAATTTCCCAGAACCAGGTTCCAAGAGTTTCCTAGGAGAAAGGATTGCATTGTTACTTGAAAGGTGTTTCTTCAAGCTTCCAGAGTTAATTTTTCTCTCGAACTGGCAATGTTCACCAGTAATTTTCTCGGGCCCCTTTAGAAATTTGTGCTGCTTCAGATCATCCAACAGAACCTCCAGGACACCGACTTCTCTGAGAATTTTCTTATAATGTTGGTCAAATGATAAGAGTTTTAAGAAAAAGGACAGGATCGTATGCTTTAATTCAGAAGTTATTGATTGCTGTAGTAAGCAACAAAGTGATACCAACTCTTGTTCAGGAATGATATTCACAACAGACACAGCATATTCAAGAATTTTCAAGATTATATCTTGGAGAGATGACGGGAAGCCAGCCATATTAAGAATCAAAAGAGGTACTGTCCTCAACTGCTGACATAACTTGTAGTTTTCAGGATGACAAGAGAATATCTTCAATAATCTATTCAGTACTTCTGCCTGCAACTCTCTACTTTCTGCCTTCATCAAAATGTCCTGCAACATTTGGATAGCTTCTATATCTTTGACTTTCTCATTATCCTTCTCCCAAATTTCATGGGCTATTCTATCAGAAGGTGAAGGACGACTTCTACCGTGCCCACTAGGTTTTGAGTGGGAACTCTTTGAAGCTTTTAGTCCAGATGATCCAGGAGCAACTGAGGGGCCTGTTTGGGCAAAAGTAACAATGATGTCGAGAAGTCTACTAAGTGCAGGAGAGAGACTCTGTGGTGAGTAGTTTACTATGTATTCTGTTAAATTCTTTCCTTCTGGCCCTCCCGCAGCATGTGTGCCTGAAGCAGAATCATTTTCTGAAAGTGACTTGGGATAAAATGTCTGACCACATTGGTTCTTTGACAGAATCAAAGCAAACTGGACCAAGAAATGATAACCATGAGCATTATGAATATCCTCCTTGAGTTTTATACCACCAGCCTCTACAGACAGAAATTGGACAAATCAGCATGTGACTATCAATATTTGAAAAAAAAAAATGTAACCCTATAAATGCTGCTGTTGCCAAATCTGCCAGCAAGTAACTTGATCTCATGCGAGGAATAACATCAACTTTTGATAGTTAAATTAAACTTCATGAACTATGAACCTTCATACAATGCTAATTGCTAAACATAAAGCAAACATGAATCTAACCAAAACTTCCCATGCAAGTCATAGAACTATGCCATTTGTACCTGGTCTATAAGACAGTTCAACACTTTCAAGAAGCAAGTCTACAATGCCCATAGTGTAGCCAGGATCTCGACAATCAGGTTTGAAATCCTTAACAGACATTAGAAGCACTTTTATCTGGCAAACAGACATAAGAATCCTTAAAGTCAAAATATGGGCACTCTAGATATAAGGTAATGAAGAAAAAAAAACATCAATGGGAAGTAGAGAGAACAAATTTTCACTCATTTTTGCCCTTTAATTTCACTAGAGTACCAAATTAATCTCAGGATCTTAGGCCAATTTTAAACTAGATAACGGCTGGACATTTCATTGTAATGCTTCAAAATGTACATGCATCTTTGCCTGGTAAGTAAATGTAAATATTAAAAAAAAAAAAAAAAAAGGATGAGTACGTACATATATACACATAGAGATAGAAAAATACATAGATTGCAAGGTGAAAGTTGTTCCCCTTTTAATTTCATTATGGATAGGTAAAAACATGGAATTAAGCACTTGATGATAAATTAACTGAAATGACATCAGTACTTTATATGGGTATAAAAAGATTTGAAAACATCGTGGAGGAGGCATTTGACCCCATGTTGACATAGCAAATTTTAAAGCAAACAGGAAATGTTTGTATTATTTAAAGACATATTTTGATGAATTCATCAATACACTTGTGTACCAGATTATGTTTTCGTATATACTTGGCTGTGCTGCCACTGTCATTAACCAAAAGAAGGCCAAGAATCTGGAATAACACATTGAAGGAGAAAATCAGTTATGATCAGTGTAACATAACATATTCATTCTTTAAATTGTGACTGGACGAGCAACTTCCTATATTTTCCTAGCAAAGGTAACAATTTTGATTACCTGCATAGCATGTCTGTGAAGCTGAATGGCATGTAAAGGAGCGGGTGTCTCCTTGTATTGAGAGAAAACCACTACAGAGCCCTTTGCAACCATATGAAATAGTAACTTAAGTGAATTATCATCTACTAGACTTTGAGCAGCTGATGGATGACTGGCCAATGCTTTCATAATATGTACAACACTTCCCTCAACCTGATAACAATCAAGGACAAGAAAACTCAGAAATTTGTAGATAAAGCACATGTACTTATCAAATGATCTCACGTAGCAAGGAAAATACTGCCTCAACATCCAACTACTAATATTAAGCATAAGAAGACATATAAAGTTAAACTTGTTTCCAAAGCTTCCTTTTACTCTGATACCAGACATCCGACAACACATGAGTGCCAATCATTAACACTCTTACTATTATATATAATGTTAACCGACATGGTAGAGTTTGAGGAGAGAAGCATGTGGTGGATCAGTTGGACATCAAGGTAATGTTTCATTCAACTTAGACCCAACGAAGACATCATGAAACGCAGTGACCACAGGCACCAAATTCAGAGCAATCACTAACAGCATTTCCAAGAAACTTACATTAAAAGGCCCAAAAGAAAAAGAATGAAAGAAAGTGAAAGAATGACTCCTAAATGAAAAAGGTTACACGTTTTCTTCCAGATCCTACGCCAAAGAACATCAATTAACCTAGGAAACTGCAAACTTCATTTCATACTGGTCTGACGTCAGCCTCCGAGGGCATACAGACTAGAATATTCAAACTACAAGAGATATTCACTAGGATGAAGACGTGGTTAATTATTGCTTACAATTTGCTCACAGTAACTTCCATAGTTATCCTTTTTTTTTTTAAAACTAAAAAAGTTCCGTACTTATCTATATTATCATACTGGCATAAGTAATATGTGTATTGTATGGAGGATAAATATTCTTTTCTTACATCTACACATGATTTTACATATCTGTCATTCTTCATTGGTATAATTTGAATTTACTCGGAACCTCTATTTTATTTTTATGTATCATGTTCAGGGATCATGCAGGAACATAACTCTAAGGTGTTCTAAGACAATATCTACCACAACCATAGACAACCTGTTGCCGAAAGCAAGTCAACTTGAGAGAGCTGCTACTGGATTCTTCAGATTGGATAGGAACTAATATTGGCATAAATTAAGAAAACAGACCTCAAGCCTGCGTGCAGCTCTGGTTTCAACATCACTGATTTCATTGACTGATCGAAGCTCCTCATTGATGTTTGGTTTTCGCTTTTGATTGCCCCCATCAGGAGCAAGTAGACTGTTTAGGACATGAATAAGACAGCACAAGATTCCAGAATCGAGGAATGATTGTTTGTCAATCGTCTGAAAAAAAGTAACTATCCTGGATTAGTAACAATAGAGGATTCAGTAAGAAGAATACAAGGAAAAAGACATCTTCGCACACACATGGCACAAGAATTTGGAATCGATACAAATTTCACCCCTTAATGCAGTGCCTGCAATTTTAGTGCATACAGGTTAGATATTTTGTTGAATACGAATTGCACATAGATTCTTTTTCAAGTTCTTCGTCCATATGAAACTATGAAAGAGATCATAAGGTGCCATGTGGAGCAAATAGTATTAAAAGAGCTAACCATATGAACTGTTTCATTTCAAAGAGTTGAACAAGTTTTTGTTAACCATATTAAGGTATGGAAAACAAGCAAGTCTTACATATCGTGATCATGCAAAAGGGAAGATATATAATCTGGAAACTCAAGCATCATCCCATTAACATCATGTTATGAACCAAATGCTCGTGTTACTAAAGAAGTACCTATATGCTTTTGCAGCATATAGGGTGGTGTTTTACTTCCTTTTGATGGTTTGATGGACATACCCCAGAAACAAGGATTTCCACTGCTTGTAACATATTTGCACCAGGTCTAATACCATCCTGCAGAAAATCAAGATTATAGGCTGTTGAGAAAATCAGACATTTCATGAATTTACATTTAGATTAAGGGAAATCTTCATGTATAAACATCGGAGTAACACCTTTGAGGTTTCTGAAAAGTACGTTAAAACTTTCTCAACTTCCAAAGATCTTGTTTTACTGCTAAGCTTTATTTTTTCTATATCTGTTACAAATGCCCTTCCTATAACAAAAGAAAATATGTGTGCCTCCACCAACCTACATTAGTCACAGCACTAGTTTTAGGCAGTATTTATAGGTATATATGTGAAAATGAGTGAAGGAAAGAAAGTTTTGTCTTACGTGGTAATTAATTCAGCAGCATTTGATTGCTGCCTAACTAATCTACAGAAGAATTCTACAGTCCAATTCAAGGCCCTTTCCTTCTCCTACACACACAAACACATTTGTGATAAAATAGCAAGAGTATCGATCATACTAATAGGAGTGGAAGAAACAGAAAGTAATGATACATAATGCTCTACCACAGTGGCATCTCAGAATACCTTATCAGAACGAGATGAACAGAACTCTTCCCAATACCTCCTGAAAACCAGTTCTTGTTCAGGTCTGTCATGGCTGTAAAGCATTTCAAAGGAAAAAAGAAAATTTTAAAGAGCCAAATAAGATCAAGCTCCAAAGGGAAACTTAAAAATAATGAAGATATATAGCATCAATAGGATCAAAGTTATACATCCTAGAACAACAGAATGCATCCGGAAGAGCCTAACAGGGATAATCAATCATTTCAAAAGTAGCAGTTAAATATTAGCAGTTATTTACAATTCTAATTTCCTGAAATCAACTCCTTTTTATTCTTAATCTCCAAAATTTACTGAAAGCCCCACACTTTGAGAAACCCACAATAACGCTTTCAAAGTTCGATTTTTATGAACTTCCAGGAATTCCAATAAGATTTTGATTTTTAAGTTAACCAAAATTTGTCCAAGGGAAATGAACTTGTTCCACTCTTCATTGCACAATTTTGTTCAATAACCAAGACTTGGATCCACATTTTCTTGTCTCACCAATCTTGTCTCAGCATTATGTGTTACTGGAGCTAGTCCAACAAACTCTTTGTATTTCACCATCAACTGTCATTTCGAAATCCCAAACACATACCAGAAAGACTGTCAAAGATTTTGCGATAACTGTAGTTATCAGAAGTCCAACGAGTAAAATTTACTGGCATTGGCTGACAATAACATCGCACATTAATGAGGCCAGTACCTCCCAAGGTCTGCCTATAACATAAGTCCTCTTTATTATCTACACTCCAAAATTTAGATGTAAAAACCCCTGATTAAGAAGTATCAAAATTTTTATGAGCTGTAAATAGCTCAAATTGGTCGAGTTCATTAAGAATAGGTCAAGTGATCAGTAAGGTTGAGGACACTGCTAGTTTAGTTTCCTTTTCAGAGGTTGCCTCATTCCTAAAATAGATCAAGTAGCCCGCACTTAACACATATTCATTTTTTACTCTGATCATCCCAGACAACACATGCTAGCCCACTTTAACAAACTAACATTGAAAATCTTCTAAGACTTGTTTGGAACCATCAAGCTGTTATTGAACATACGAAACCATACAGTTCTCGTCAGCCACAGTTGCCTTACAAGATGGTTACCTTGTTATTGTTGAAAAGATAAGAATATTCATTGAATGCCAGTTCTAAACCTTAAAAAGGTATAATAAATATAGTTTAGTAGAAAAATCACAAGTATGATTGTTAGGACAACACTTCTCTTCATCATTTAATGATTTTATAACCTAACAAATTTGAGAGGGGGTTCAGATGTTCCAAGCCACCAGCTCAACAGAAATTCAGTTCCCAGGAAAAGTCTACTTGACGCTAGATTGCGCAGAACTTAGGATTTATCTGATTGAATTGTCCAGTTAACTCTGCTGCTTAAAATTTTTTATTCTAAATATTTGAGTAAGCTGTGCTCTACTGGCTGAAAGCATGATGCTTCAAATTCACTAGAACACTTCAGCTCGCTAGTGACTAATGAATATTTTCCACCCAGTGGCAGAATAGAAAACAAAAGCATGAGCTGAAAACTATACTGAAATCAAGTTAACTGTTAAAATCCCAGAATAACTTTTGAATGTGAACAACGACATACACGCACATAGAGAAGAACAAACCTTGAAGCCAATGACAGCAATTCTGGGACAGATGGTGGGACATAGTAGGCACTGCTGCTGCTTTCTCCAAGAACTGGTGATGCAGACGATGGAGACGCTGTAGGATTCTGAGTAATGCCAACTCTTTCCTTGAAAACTTTAAACAATGTGGCCCATTTCATCGTTTAATTCCCACTGGATTCTCCAAACATATATTTGCAGAAACCTCAGCTAGATAAAATAAAACAAAAAATACATAACATACGAAGCACGAAATTTATCTCATCCGATGGCAAAGCCACGCCATCGCACAATACCAGAGATGGGATCCTAATCACGTACCCGTCCAGATTTCCTTTTCTTGAAGGACATCCCATCTCAATTTCTCAGAATTAATCCCATGAATAGACAACGAAAAGATGAAAGCAGCTTGAACAATCAAATACCACCTTAAAGGATCGGAAGTAGAGATTATCGACGGCAAATCTGCCGTATCTACACCAACATATCTGCATGTATCAACCTAATTCTGCTCATTCCGATGAATAATCCAATGAGCATGCGCTGAATTGATCATTCGCCCAGAAAATCAAAATGTCAGCAAAATATTATCGAAAATTTCTGAATAGTAGCACGGAGATTGTTCCCTTGCAATCAACCCGGGAAAATAGGACTAGAAAGGAAAACAAATTGGAGCTAAGGGAAGAAGAATTGAAGAGCTCTCTCTCTCTCTCTCTCCTGTTCTTGTACCTCCTCTGCGCGCCTTGTTTCTCGCTCTATATCTACACAAATTTCTCTCTCTAAACATAACATGTATGGTAATTGGTAATTGCCATGAATTAACGCCGTTTTTTCCCTCCGTTAATATCCGCCGTATCTCCATCACAGCGTCAACTTTAACGGCTATATTTTAAGTATTTTTTTGGAAAATTAATATCTGATAATAAAATTGAGGGAGTATTTCAAGTATTTCTAAAATACTAGTGTCGATAAATATTATATTATAGTGATATAAGCTACTATATAAAAGAAGGATTAATATAAAAATATAATTTTTTTGTTTTACAACTTCTATGTACATTGTGAATTTATTATATAATGTTGTTCGAGGTAATCTTAAAATATTAAAAATTTTAAATGCTATAAAAAGGGGCAGTTTGAAATAACTCTCCATCAGTTTGAAATATTTTTAGTTTACTCCCCATAAAATTATACAACATAATAGGATATAAATACCGTATTAGAACGTTTTAGTACTACATTTTGTGAAAATTATATAACATATTTTGAGAGGTATTTTAAGTACTACATTATGTGAAAATGATACGACATTTTACCAAAATGAGAAGTAAAGTAAAAATATGATGTCCAATTATCCCACGTTACCCGCTATAAAGATATTGTCTTGGAGATTGAAATTTATTTTTTTAGTGAATTTTCTCACTTATTAATTTATGATAAAAATATTATATTATTTATTCAGAATTTGTTTTTATTTCCTTAATAAATGACGTAGGTTATTAATTGAAAGAGAGATGGAGAGATCACCAAAATTGACCATGAATAACCTAAATTTTCTTTGCTAGTAAGCTTGAACATGCATAAAAATAAGCATTTTTTTTGTATTTTTTTGTTGTATGTTTTTATTTTGTTCTAGTATAAATACAAATATGGCGATACAAATTAACATTACAAATTTTTATTTTAAATTTTATATATGAGAGATATCTAATATTCGATATGAAAATCCGATACAATGCGACATGGTAAAATAATACTTTAAAGAGTGTTTGTGCATCTAAAGTTTTTTTAAGGGGAGTTAAGTGTTTCTAACACTATTTTTAATTTCAAGCAATCACCCCTAAGATTACCCTCCTCCAACCAGCATTTTTGGTAATAGTGAAGATTTTCAGAACATTGACAACATTCTCTCGGATATTAAGTTTATATGTACTTGTTTTCTTATGTTCTTTTTTTTTTATTAAGCATAATATTAATTTAGTAGTCCATCAACTTGTTCGTAATACGATTTCGGCCTATGTTGGTTCGTCAGATTTCCGGTCTTTTGTCTCGGACGTTATTTTTGCCGATGTAGCTTAGTTTGACCATTATGACCTCCCTTTAGAGAGAGGGAAAAAAAAAAAAAAGAAGAAGAAAAAGGACAACACTGTTTTTAATTTTATAGAGTCTCTTACATATTTTTAGTTTTTCACCCTATAATACACCTTTACTTTACTATAAATAAAACCTTGTATTACCCCTAAGGCCCGACAATACATTTAAAATATCCATATTAATTAACAACTCTCAAATAGAGTTTTTTTTTTTATTTTTGACAAGTGAAATGGAGTTGTTAAATAACATGGATATAATGGCTGAAGTAAAATATCCGTTCTACCCTCACCTAATCACCGTAATGACATGTCTATGTGATTTCAAATTTCAGGGATCGAAATGTAAATGTGCATTTAATTCAATGGGCTGACTTTTATTATAATAAAATGGCCCAAATACAAGGCTAAATAACAAATGTCCAATATTGAGAAGAAATTGAATGTTTGGGCTATATAGCCCATACTTTTCCCGTTTCTAGCCCATTGCCATTGGATTAGGAGCAATCAAAGTGTTGTCCCACCAAAATCAGGCTCTTAGGCTAATTTCCCTCCCAAAAACGACTCCTAAGAGTAGATACACAACGACAAAATTATAATTCAGACCCGACTCGATCGAACCTAACTACTTAAAAGAACAAACGTATTATACTTGCCATTTGATTGGTCACACTCCCTAAATTTTCCACGAACCACACGTCAAGTGTAAATCACTCCATGCTGGGCTAGAATAGAGCACAACCTTGCCGAATTCGAAGTTACTGCCAAGATGTGAAATAATGGATGGTTAATGAGTCGTGAATAGTGATATCAAGAATTTGGAGCATACATTGGTTAATTTTTCAAGAGGTTTAGACTTTATAGCGAAATTTGATTGTTTATATAGCAGTATTGGAACCATGTCATCTCCTCACGAACGTGTTTCCTTAGTCCATGGTCGTGTCAACCAGAGCTAACCATTAGACAACTCCTGCTTAGTATGTCTGTGGGGATAAGGTTAAGTAAGAATTGTCACCACAAAATTATTTTGACATGAAATAAGAACTAACTGCTAAAAATTATTGGGGGGCCCAACTATTTTTTTATATGGCAGTTAGTTATTGATCTCTTTTTAAGATACAATGGAAAAGAAAAGAAAAGAAGAATAATCTTTTTGGCTATATGTGCTTTACTTTATTATTTGGTCCTGCTTTACTTTCTTTTCCATATTCTTCTCAACACATAGCAGCCTGGACGACTTATTTTCTTCCAAATGGCGATGCATGTCTTGTTGAACCCTGAATATAACAATACATGTCTTCTGGAAATTGAAATAAAATTGCTGCAAATAATTTTTTTAAGGTAAAAGTTGATGGTGAATTAAACAAAGTTAACAATTGAAAAGTGGTCTTGATTCATGAACGTTCCTTGTAATGGTGTTTAAAATTAGCTACTGGATGGCTCCTGCATGGTGGTAATATGCAGAAATAATCAGGAACCTTGTCATTAGCGGGATAATTGTTAATACTAAAATCTAAATATATATCATTGGCCTGAATAATCAATTAAGAGCTTCATCTTCTTCTGGAATGTTGGACAGAATACAAACAGATTGATCTTTTGTTTTCTTCTATCTTGTATGTATCACGTAACTTTTTGGCCCAGAACTGTTTTGTTTGCTTGTTCTGATCTCACTTGCTGACTGCTGTATTTATGAAATGGTTGTTAGTATTCTTCAACGGGCTTTCTTTCTTTCTTTCTTTCATTCATCAGAACTTGTTGCATATCTGGTCTAAGCTCAATCAATTTAGGAAGCTTAAAGTTTCAAATTTCGTTGCTTCTCTTGGCTTCCCCTTCTCTCCATTTGTCAATTATTACCACTGTATTTTCCAGCACAACTTCCTGAGGACATTTGATGCGTTACAATTGATCAAATAAGTACAGAGAATTTTTACATTTAGTGGTGTTGTTCTTCATGAAGAGTATGATATCTAGTATGCGTATGAAAATCAGGTATCATATTGTTCTTTTACCTGTTATATATTATTCAATCATCACTCCCACATAACTGTGTACTACTTAAGATGATTATGTTGTTTCTGAAGTTTGCTATTCATTTTCTATAATATGTAAATTATGTTACTGTCAACGATATGATCATCATTTTTTGCTTCATATCCGTACAACAGTTTCGCATCCTTGATTGAAGAAGAGATGGTGGTTTTCTTGCTTGAAGGTTTTACTCTAAGAGCAATAAAGGTGATTTGGTACTACTGATATTAGACAGGCATAACTTACTCATATTAAATGACTTAACCTTACACCATCTTGGATACTACCTTTTGCTTTTTTCTCCACTTTTTCTTTTCGTGCTTATGCATCCTTTTTAACATCCGTCATGTTATACTCAAATATCTCGGCGTTGCATATTCAGCATATATCAAACAGTACTAATATTTATTCTTGAGATAAATATGGATCGAGCCGTATATGACATCAAATTGTATAACTGTGTTTGGTTCCTTACTAGCCTCATATATTACAGATTAGTTTCAAATAGAGATGAAGGCTTTGGTTAGTTGCAACTTAAGGAGGAAATCCGCCTCTGTTTGTCATGTTATATTTATAAGTGTCCATAGTTTCATCTACTGCCGGCATGTAATAATGACAGCCGATAGTCTATATTTCACTAGCTGCATCACTTACTATGAATTGATATACCTTATCTCTACAAATAATTGCCCGTATGAGCATGTAGGATCAAGCAGTAAAATTTCTTGTGCTCAGGAAGAGATATTTGATTGAGACTTTCAACAGTGACATTATCAAATTGACATCATAAAAGCTATTATGAAGAAATCAAAGATAACAGCAGACAAGACTTTAAAAGCTTTATTAAGTAGATGTAAAGTTGATGTGAGTTATCAATAATTAGATCAATGATTTTATTGTTCTAGCCGCTGATAGACGATTTCAATTTGTGTTGAACTTTTGCTGTCGGCATTAGTCTTGGCAATTCAGACCAAAAGGTTTACATTAATGAAATAGCATAGCTGTTCACTCCTTCGACAATAGATCATTAACCTTTTAAGAACAATGATCTTGCACGTATCATTCATACGCTTTCAGTATTCGAGCATGAACTCATATCATTCATTTATTTCTGTTCAATCTTTCCGCATGCTCTGTTACATTACATCCTCTGTCCATGTTTACTTTTCTCTAGTATATTCTCGATACATAACATAATTGCTTTATAATTTGCTTTATTCGTTGTGAAAATCATGAAAGCTATAAGAATATACATCTCTTGAAGCAGTCTCTTTTCTTTTCTTCGCAAACAGAGCCAAAAAACTGATGGCAACATAAGTTGGCGTCGGCCTTCTTTATTCATTGCGGAGACTACACTCAAGGGGTTCATGGAAAAAAGAGTGTGTAACTATTGCATGGGGATTTGCAGCAGAAGAGGGAAAAGAGAAAAGCATATATATGAATGAAGGTTTGATGATGATTTTGGCTTTGGAAGAAAGAAGAAAAGGAACAAAAGGTAAGCCTGTGCAGATGAGATTCCCCGATGACATATATACGTAAGAGAATCGAAGCTTTTTCGGTTTGTCAGGTTGTGCAGCTCCAAGAGCAAGATAGAAAGAAGGCGACTTTTCCTACTATGCAAATGGTATGTAGTGTACCTTAATCTGCAACTTAACATATTCTTCTACTTTCTAAAAGCATGGATATACCACAAGGTCCTAGTTTTTCCCTTCTTTTCCTATTCTTTTTGGTCCATGCTTAGTACAACTTCTTTTTCTTAGTCGTATATACCTCTTAAAGCTAGCTAGTGAGCTTTTTTTTTCATGCTTGAACTTATACTTAGTTCTCATCTTTTCTTCACGTGAATGTCGAATATGCCCACAGCCCTTTGAATTAGTTACAGTATGGTCCCATAGTTTGCGAACCGACTCCGTTGGTTTTCGAAATTACAGATACCACCCTTGCAATATTTATGTCCATCACAAAATTGATGGTTTTGCCCCTAGTCAAGCCAAAATTACCCTCTTTATGATAGAAGATTTCAACTGTGCCCTCTAATGCAAAATTCTGGCTTCATCTGTGATTAATTGTTGATTGCATATATTTTGATGATATAATCATTTAAATTTTAGTTAAACCGTATAATCATCTATCTTTCTTATATTGATGACGTACCCATTTAAGTCTCTTCTATATATTTTATAGGGGAAATTGTAAATTTGGTATATCAACTCGATCAATTCAACGTTTTTTGAAACATTTTATTTTCTAGCGATAAAACATGACCGTATTTTCAAAATCAAGCAATTTAATACATAATTTTGACCAGAAGCTAATTTTACCCACCGGAATTTACACATGACGAACTAAGAGTTTACCACTTACGTGTGAAACTTGGTTGGGTTTCTGGCAGACAAAATCAGGTTTCCGATTCAAAAATGCATTAAATCGCATAGTTTCTAAAATACAGTCCTATTTTATTGTCACGTACTAAATTTGTGATCTTCCCGATTTCGTAATATGAATCGAATTCCCTATCTGCAATTTGGAAATTGAGATCGTTGTTTGTGAGTCATATTCTATTGACTTTGGATACTTCATTAGCATGATCAATACTTCACCCCACTTTGTGTCGATGCATTTCAAATTCTTTAGCTATCTTTTGCTATGTGTTGCTAAAGTTTAGCTTAGAGTGGACGTGTGTAGGGGTCTAACCATGGGGACTACGTGCACGGAATTTGAGAGAAATCTCTCCCAAGGAAAAAGAAGGGTGCATATACATCAAAATGGTAATCCTAAACTTTTATACGTTAAATCGAGCATCTTTTGGCATAACCACCGTTGACAATTTCATTTCATATATCTCTTTGCCTTTTGGCTTCTTTGTAGTACCACTAACTATAGGACCACCACCAACCCTTTGCACAAAAACACATAAGAGCATCAACTTAGTCACTTTGGCAAATTATTATACCCACGCTGATCAGAAAAGAGCTTCGAATTCTCCAACATTTGAACGTCGACAACAGGGATGGTGCCATACCTCGATGGCGACGCACCCGAAAATCTTGTGTTTTTGTGAAGAATTTTGAGATTTTTATTTGATGCACTCGATAAAATTTTAGATTCTATATATTTAGAGAATGAAGAAATTGTAAAATTGGTATACTAAATCGATGAATTCAGTGTTTTTGGTTCATTTCATTTTCTGGCGATAAAATAGAAAACGGTATATCTTTAAAATCAAAAAATTTAGTGCACATTTTTTTTTATCGACAATTGATTTTGTCCGCTGAAATTTACTCGAAGCGAACTAGGAGTTCGTTACGTGTAAAACCTAGTCGGGTGTCGGACTGGCAAAATCAGATTTGGTCAAAAAGTGTATTAAATTGCATGATTTTTAAGATACAATCTTATTTTTTAAGTGAAAAATGAAATATACCAAAATTGTTAAAATTGGTCGAGCTGGTATACCAAATTTGTAATATTCCGTTTAGAAAATATATTATAAAGTTATAAGTTAAAATTGTAATTAAATTAGTGGTCAATAATAAGGTATTAACACGCATGTTATTTAAATTTTGTAATGAATAATTTTGTATTAGTGAAGGGACTCATCATTTATAAGGTGGTGGTGTATCCCATGTATTCTAAAAGTCAAATGATTGATTTTACGAATTACAAAAGCAATGAACTGATTAAAAATGTATGGTTTTATGATTTTATCTTGCAAAGCATCTTGTCAATATCACGGGACGGGACTCAAGGGTATATTCGGCATTTGGTAGCTCCTTTGGACATGCTAATTAAGAACTTGTAGAATTAGCTTCGATTTATATATTGATTTGAATGTTTGTGTTTAATTTGATTTTTTTGTAAAGTTTTTAATTTCATTATTAACCTTCCAAACATATTAAAATTAATCAAAATGAAACTTAGGTTATTAAATTAAATTGATATTAAATTAGATTAATATTTTGACGGATAATGAAATACGAGAGGAATTTGACATATATATATGGCCAAAAATGCAATTAATGGAATTCAAATTGAGATTTATAATAGAAATTAAATTGAAAACGACCAAGTTCTCTGATAACCCCAAAACTAGGGTGGCTTGTGCTTAAGCAGAAGCTTAAATCTCTAGCTATTCTTAGGAGGAGAGATAACAACATTAAAATGGTCCTGCAAAATACATGATCATATTTTGATTATGCATGCATATTTCCCCAAGTTTCGGGGCATGTTTCAGCAAATCCTAGCCCTTGATGCTTCAACATCGAACGGTCACGATCATACGGCGGGAACTGTATGGCCCCGGGGAACGATAGCAACTCCCTCACGCTCCTGTCGCCGCTGCCGGCACCACCATCGTCGCATTGGTCTCCTGTCAACCCTAGAAAATCCCTCGTGAAGCGGTCGTTCTTCGGCCACGTGGTGCTAATTTCCATATCCAAGTGGGCCATGGTGGACCGCACATGGCTCATGGGGCCCACCGTGGCCGCCTTTTGGAGGAGGGCGGTGGCCGAGAGCGGTGGCGGCAGCGTGGTGGTCATGAGGGTTGTCTTTGCTTGGTAGAGTGGTGGCGATGATGGGAGGGGGATTTGGAGGTCTTCATGTTTGATGTAATTAACTTGGTTTTGTGATGAATTGGGGTTAGGGTTTTGGGGGGCCGTTGGGTGGTCCCACGGGTTGGGGAAGTGGCGGTTGTGGGAGGAGAAGGGGAGGAAGGACGGCATCGTCGGCGGTGGAAGAGGATTTTGGGGGCTGAAATGGAAGAGATGGTGGTGGTGCTCGGCGGCGGCGGTGGTGGAGGTTGGTGCTAGTAGTGAGTGTGCTACTGCTGAGAGTCTAGCACTTTCTTCAGCTAGTGCATCACAAAATGCCCTGTGGTTAATGAAGCTGTCTTTCCTGCAAATTTCGTGTACATTTTGTCAATTTCACTTGTAACTATATTCAACAATTACCAAGTTAGAAAGTCAAATTTCAATATAAAAACCAATAAAATTTGAAAAATTCTAACTCAAACATGAGCAGTTAAACATTTGTCATTTGATTCGTCACTCTCCTTAAATTCTCTATCAATTATACAACAAGGGTAGAATATTTGTTTCTTATTATACCAATTTAACTGGACAGACTCGAACTAGAATTACTTATACATTTTGGTATGAAACATCGAAGGAAAAAGGCATATGAGAGAGAGAGAGTTGACTAATGTTGTTGCATGCAAAAATGAGACATATAGGCATAAATAACTCCCTAAAAGTTTCAACAGGAATTGTTATTATCAATGACGATGGCTTTTACTTAGAGAACTGGGCTGATGCACAAAAACACACACACATTAAAGGTGTTTTGTGCTCTTCTCACTAAATCTCACACAGTACATGTACACTTTCTGGTGAAGGGAGCAAAGAAAACAACCTAACATAGCAATCACTTTTCCAGAATTATCAGGTTTTCATGATTATAACTTCAGATCTTTTACAGTGTACTGTGTCAGAATTTTTCATAATCGATCACGCAAAAAGCATTCAATAAGCTGCCAAACAATCCAAGAAAACAAAGAATATCTGATATAATCCACTATCTTACAACACTCATTAATATTTTCATCATTTAGAGAGAAAAAAATTAAAAAATATTTTCGAAAGAGGAAATTAAATAGACAAATTAGAATCATGGGCTGAAAAGATGTATGAATTACCTGGAGAAAAGGGTTCCACAATCACATCTGTACTCTCTTGTTCCGCATGTTTTAGTGTGTGCTTTCCAATCAGATTGAACAGCATAAATCTTGGAGCATTTCTCACATTTCCATTTCTTCTCTCCATGTTTCCTGCAAAAGTGTTTCTTGATCCCTGTCAGGTCGCCTAAAGCCCTGGAAGGATGGTGATGAACGCATGTTGGCTCGGGACAAACGTAGGCTCGTTTCCTGGTTTCTTTGCTGTTCCTTTGCTTTAATTTCCAGGGCAGATTGTGCCCTCTTCTGTGGAGTTGGAGATTTTGATCTCTTTGAAAACCCTTGTTGCAGATCTCGCATACAAACCTGTTTGTAGCCATCAGGGTTTTCGGAGATAGAGCTATAACTTCTGCATCAGGATCTTCACATAAAGATTCAAATCAGTAGACGAAAGTCAGAAAACTTTTAATTTCGAGAGCAAAACACACTCAACACGCAAACTGACAGGAACATGTGTCCGATTCCGATAAAGATGGAAATAAATACCTGGATTTCCAGGAAGGTTTCTCTTCTTCTTGGTTTTCTGGGGCTGTTGATTTGAAATGGGGTTTTGCAGCATAATCATTTGATTGTTGTTAAAGCTACCAAAATGATCTTGAACTCTAGCCCCGGAAGAAATGGTGGCTTCATCTGAGACTGAAGATGAATTGGACAGAACCGCAGGAAACATGTCTGATAGGAGCAGAAAACTGAACCCAAACACAAAGAAAAAGAAAAAAAATTACAAAACAAGTTCAACTTTGTCTGGATTATTGAACCACAGAAATTATATATGTATCATCTGCCTTCTTAAAAACCCTTTTCTGGTAACAAACCCTATTTAAAGCCCTTAAACCGAAACCAACAGGTGGAAGAAGAACACCGCAAAACAACACGAAATCCCACCTGTTTTTACACAACTAAGCATCCATGAATTTCTACAACAGGTTCTCTCTCTCTCTCTCTCTATATCTCTCTCCCCCACTGAATTCAAGAAAGGGAGAGAGAATCTATCTCTCTCGTGAAGAAATGATAATAAACGATGGGTTGTTATCAGGGTCGCTGTCTTAATCCCGCCCTGGATTTGTTTCCTGTGAAAATTTCTGCAAAATATTTCAGATATATCTTTCGAAATTCTCTCTCAGACCCTCCATGCAATCAGAAAGCACGGAAAGCAGAACATGTAATAGGATGTGCTTCTTCCAATTGCCCTGTTCTTTTGTAGCTATCCGTATATATATATTTATATATGTATATATATATATCTACATACACGAATAAAGGGCCTTAGCATGTGTTATGTGTATGAGAAAATTACCACTCGATCGGTATAAATAATGTACAGAAATGATTACAGTGGCAGACTTACTGAGGAGGGGTGGTGGCCTATCAAAGCTTAATAAATCACCAAAAGCACAGTAAAATAAATCCCATATATATAAGAAAAAATGACACGAACTTCAAGAATAAGCTCCTTATAGCTATGAATTCTGCAAAGCAAGAGAGAGAACTCTTAATCTGATCATTGTTCTGGTGATACAATTCATGTGCAGGTTATGATCATGCATATATGTTTATTGAAAAGAAAAAGATGATAATTTGAAATCTGACATTAGCACTTTCTGTCTTTTCTTTTGTTGCTGTTATAAAACACCCAAATACTAAAAGGGGTCTTGATTTGAATGGAATGATGATATATATTAAAAAGGAGGAATAATAATATTGTTGAAACAAGAAAAATTGAGAAGTTTTAAAAAGCTATGAAGGTATAAAGCCTAAAGGGTAAAAAGCAAAGTGAGTATGCCCACTTTTTTTTTTATTTTTCATTATTGAATTAATATCTTATTCATTATGAGAAATCAGAAAAACCCATTTTTAATTATAAAAAAATCTGTATATTTTGTTCAAAATAATATTGAAAACAATTATTTAATTATGAAAATGATTTTTTATTATTTTTTATTATGTTAGTACATTAATTTTAAACCAAATCAATCACCTCGTTATTTAGTATTCTTTTAGCAATGATGTATGATGTACAGTTACGGATACGACGATACAATTTTTTTCTTAATTCTTTTACATGAGGAATGTCCGACACAACACGACATGATAAAATAATATTTTTAAATATATCTATATATCGGAAGTGATGACAAAATCGAAGTTTGGTCCTAATTTACCAAAATCCTGTCACATATATTCTCAATTCGTTACAATTAATTAATAATAAGTACTCAATAATTAATAGAAATCATCAAATCAATTTCTTTCCATAACTAAAATCATTATTTTTCTGAATAATTATGGATTATCTCAATCAGTTCATGATTCTTGCTTAGAAATCAACCAAAGACAAAAGGGCTCCCATAATTTGTCTCTACATAAGATTATAATTGTATAGTTTTGATTATCCCATGCAAAAAGTTGTAATTATTCTCTTCGCATCAGTCTTGTCGGGATGAGATAAAATATGGCTTAGCCATAGAGGCGGCAATACCTTTTTGGATGAAACCTTTATATTAGCCCATATAAAGTCAACTGGAATTAATTTAATAATAGGTTCATTTGCCTGTTTGGGGATAGATGCATTAATGTACGAACATTTCCGAAAAATCACATTTTATTGTATAGTATGTATCGGGATGTGTTTAACATAAAAAATTAAAAAAATAAATAAATTATGCTACGATTATAAATGTATCGTGTTTTTTTCATATTTCTATGTTCTTATCCATACATTATATATAGAAATATAATAATGTAACTACTATATTATATAGAATTATATAATTACATATGGAGATTCAAATTAATTGGCTTTGCAACCCTCGGGATTCTATGCTTTACCATACTTTGATTTTCAGATTCATGCTCTTTTTTCCCCTTTAAATATGAGATGAAGTTGTATAGATTTTTACATCATTGATTCAACTTTTGAAATTAAACCTAAAAAAGGATAAGGTATATACAAACACATCATACTCCACTTGATCAAAGTAGAAAACAATAAGAATCTCACCTTGATATCTTGTCCATATATCGCTCCTTAATTGTAATATTTAAATTTTCAAAAAAAAAAAGTAATTTTTTTTTTTCAAAATTCAACTTAAACTCCGTTTGTTTTTCGTTGGAATTTCGAGTGTGAGAGCATTTGAGACATAGTACTTCTTAATAGAAAATAAATAAACACAATTTAATTATTAAAAAAAAAATGAAGTCATTAACGAGTATTACTACAAGAAATGGTTAAAAAAGATAAATAATAATAATAATAATAATAATAGTTAGTACAATATGTACTCTTTTTTTGTTTTTTTTGTTCCATAGTCCATTTTCATGGGTTGAGTTGAGATGAATCATTTAGGGTGTAAAACTCTCCCTATCAATGGTAACTGCGTTTCCAAAGACTCGAACTCGAGAGTACAATATGCACAACCCACAGGTGAAGGTATATATCAAGATTGAAAAATTCGAAAAAATTGGACAAAAATTGATTTAAAATGAAAGAAAATAGGAAGAAATTGATTAGACAGAAGGGGAACATTGATGAGTGGAAAAAGAATAACCCAAAGGGCGGGCCATGCCTTTTGTCACGGGTATTCTATTGCTGGATTCTCTCATGCACTTTACATCTTCTTCTACAACCTTCACCTATTCATAATATTTACAAATTTAAGGAAGTGTTTGTAAATTCTTCTGTTATGAATTTAAGTTAAAGTTGTGAAATATTCGAATTGTAAAAATTTGGGTATTTAGCTACCGCGGATTTAGCTGCTATTACCTTAGGAAGAGACTTTAGGGGTAATTGCTTGAATACGATTAACAAGATTAATTCGTTCGATGAAGATCATTCAAAGATTGAGAATATTATTCAAGATAATAGAGCTTTAGTTTGTCATTTCAACCCTTGTTCTTCTTTTTTTTTCCTCCTTCTATTCAGCGTGATATTAATTATGTAACCCACTTATTTGTTCAGGATGTAGTTTCAGCTTGCGTAGGTTCGTTGGGTATTCTAACTCATGTTGTTCCATTTTTATCTTCTGACTTGGATGCTTAAGATTACTAGTTCCTTATTTTTTAAAAATAAAATCAAAATCAATACATGTCATATTTTATTTGTTATTTTAAATTAATAAATTTCAAATGAGTTAAAGTAAAACAATAAATAATTAACCAAATAACAATTTTTTGATAGATATTATATATCTTTGTCTATTTTTTTAAAAAAAATCTAGATTTTTTTTATTAATTGAGTGGGATCTTTTATAGAATCTGATGCGACTCGATTATTGAATACTCTTATCGGGTTCAGATTATTCAATTTTTTTGGATTAAATCCGAATCCAAACCGTTCACCGCCCTAGCTTGCATCTATAATTTTGTGCCCAATATTGGAACTTGAATCAGCCCAAAACATTTTTGAAGAAGACTCTTTCCAACGTTTTATTTTTATCAAGCCTTTTAATCTAATTTTATTCCATTTTCTTATGATTCAGCTCTTTTACCAGTGTTATTGGGCCTGCTAAAATTGCAAATCTGGAAGCCCAAAACCGAACTTGGGCTAGATAGCCCAACAACTCTTCACTACTCAGAATTTTTCTTACTTTCAATATTACAAAAACCACCCCTAGAGAAATACAAATCTCACAAACTATTGTACTTCTCAAGGAATTTCTGGAAAATTACCTTTACAAACTACAAACGAATTAGCCAAAAACTGCCCCGTAAAAACCTACATTCTTCGCCTTTCTCCTTTCAAATCTACATAAATTAGGTATACAGAGTAATCAATCACATAAAAAGTACGAACAATATACTTATACTAAATTTCTTGATCGAATCCAATCACTCAGAAACCAATCTTCGAAAGAAAGTAAGGGATCGATTGATCCAAACATCAGCCAACAATATGCGATGAAATTATACTATCTTACATTATTTTTGGAGGTACAAAAAAGGGGTCCCCAAACATCTTCGAATAGGCACATTATGCACATCATACAATGCATATTTCCTTATACAATCGATCTAAATTTACGTACTTAGCTCAAACATTGTTGCTATACTTTTGTTGTCCATTAGAGTTCATATCTGGCTTGCAAGAGTGGAGCATGTAGTTGCATGCTCCAACAGCCTCTCCCACCGTTAGAAATACCCATTCTTGCCCTATTGTTTCTAAAAATTTCGATTTATTCATCTTCTTCATCACCTCCGCGCCCGGATTCGCCAGTGCTAGCTGCACATTTCATAAGGATCGAGTCAGAAATTTTAATTTTAACGAGCGAAATTAAAAATGTTATAAGAGAAAGTAGCGAACCTTGAGCCCTCTCCTGTCCATAATCTTCTTGACTTCGTCGAGCATGCTAATCCCACTTGTATCGATGTTCCCAACGGCTGTTTAATGAGAAATAAAATTAATATTTAGTTAATTAATTACTTTTTTTTTTTTTCTCAATTGTCTAATCAACAAATATATATTATATATATCTAATATTTTTATTAAAAATTAAAAAATATCCAAAAAATTATAATATTTAAAAGTTCCATTTTTATTAATTTTGCGTCCTTCGAATAAAATTCTCACTCCGTAATAAATAATAGAAAATGTCTCATTAAATATTAATTTCAAATCCATCACTTACCACTCATGTCCAGCACAACATACTGCAACCCTGTTTCTCCCGACGATCTTAATTTGTCTTCCTCATCATCAATCCATCTCGAAATTCTGAAACAAATTGAGAAAAAAATTAAACACTTATAACACTAATTAGAGTAGTAATTACTGAATAAGAAATATTAATTATATAACTAAATTGGATTATAATTAATAATTTGTATTAATTACCTTTCTCTCAAGTAGTTTGAATTAGCAAAGTAAATTGGAGCGTCGATCTCGAGAATTAGAACCCCAGGAACATTGTGTGTGTTCTGATACTGATCAACACTTCTGTACACCTTCGAATCAGGGATGTTACCAAGAACTATGGTTCTTGGCCTTGCAACAAATAATAGTACCCTCATAATAGACAGTCCAATCTGCATAGTTTTCAACAGTTAGTACATTAATTTCGTTTATTTTCTGATAAAAATGATTAAAATTTCCATGTCAAGATTTTAAATCCACAATGAAACCCCAATTTTCTGTCAAAATCCATCGTGTATCGGTCACACGAACGCTAAAATAGCTCGTTTTATGTAGCCACACGTGAAACAAAGTTGTTTTTGTATGTTAATTAAGTGACTGGAACAGTGGGAGAGGGGTTTTAGGACGCGAATGCTAAACTAGCTCGTTTTTACATATAAACTCGTTTTAGCCACACATGGAACGGGAATATTTACCGCGAGGACTAGGCCGACTTCGATGTTGGCGAAGACGACGCCGATGTACGCGCTCATGCAGACGACGAAATCGAACTTGTCGACGTGCCATAGATGGATTGCGGCCTCGTAGTCTATGAGTCCCAGCATTGCTGCGACGATTATGGAGGAAAGCACCACAAGCGGGGTGTAATGGAACAAGGGTGTGAGAAATAAGAGTGTTATCATCACTGCAATAGCCATCACTATGTTTGAAACTGCTGTTTTGCAGCCTGCGTTGAAGTTCACGGCTGATCGCGAAAATGGACCTGAAATTAAAACAATGCACACAAGATGGATTGTTATTCGCATTTCATATATCAAAGATTTTCCCACCAAAAAAAAAAAACATAAATCTCCCACCAAAAAATATATATATCAAAGATTTTACTTTATTTCTTGCATGCCTTGGTTCGAATAATTTGGGGATAACATAAAATAAGAAATTTAAATACAATATAAAACCTGCTCTGATCCATTATTATTTTTTATTTTCTAGCAAAACATTATATATGCTGATTTGGTCTGGAAAGTAAAAATTTCTAATGAAAATTTAAAATGAAATTGAAAAAATTTTACAAGCTAAAATAACCTAATGTAATTTAATTGTGTATATATATACCAGCGGTGAGGTAGCACGAAGTGCAAGAACCAGCAATGTTCATCATGCCAAAGGCAATCATCTCTTTGTTGCCATCAATATGGTAGTTCTTGAACATCGCAAAGCTTCTCCCAACTGCAATTCCTTCCTGTACAAATGCATACACGACACGACAATATTATTAAATATTTCGCTTGCAAATATTGTCACGTCCCAGGCTCCTGAGTTCCCATAGACCCATAGGGCATCACATAAGTACAGTTTTTAAATTCACGAATATAACTTAAAATTAAAAGAGTCTGTACTTACAGCAAGAGCTATAATGCCTGTAACAATGCCAGTTTTGATTGTTCCTGAGAGATAACGCGAATCGAAGTTGATATCCATTATCGATGCCGGATTTATCCCTTTCTTTAAATCTCCAATCTGCAAAGGTTTTAATTTCATGCATCATTTTCATTATTCCAATGTATCCGTGTAAATAAATAATAGAAAGAAAGAAAAAAAAAAACACCTTGTTAAATTACTGACAATTCTTAACACAATTAATTTCATATTAATTGTTATAATAATATATAGCAATCATAAATACTTCATTACTTTAAAGTAGCCAAAAAATAATTTAAAAAATGGAAGAAGATAGCTAGAGGTGCGGGGCTCACCACTTGGACTCCATGTTTTTCAGCATGGGTCAAATAAACCAAAAGACTTCCCAATATCACAGATGTTAATGGTGCCATTGCAGATATCCAGAAAAGCTTTGCCTTCTTTTTGCTCTGCAATTTCAGTACAATCATTGTCATTTTATATATTGTTTCAAAATTCCAACAAATGTAAATAATAATAACAAAATATATCGAAAAAGTATGATGGACGACTTACAAAGTATCTAGCGAGAAGGAGGTAGAAAAGGAAAACGAATCCCAACACTGCACTTTCCCATCTCCACTGCCAATTATAACGTGTAAAACGTCAGACCAACAACATTACACATTTTTTTTTATTTTGTTATTTCAATCCGTCTCGAATCCATTAATAATTGAAACATAACCCTAAAAAAAATAAAACCAAACAAATTAAATTACCCCAGCTTAACCTCACTAGCATGCCACCCATTTTTCTTCCTCTTTCTAAAGGTTTTCGTTTATGATACACAGATATACAAACATGACATGCACGATATAAATACAACGATACATACAGTGTCGTGAATTCGAGATATTCATATTTTGAAAAATGTGGCAAGGGTTTTCTCGAACTCATTACTATTAACAATAATGAGGATTCATCAATGCCCTTGAGTGGTTACATTTGACAGTCATGGACTCATGGTTAAGGCCTTGTGCAAAACTGGGAATATAAATTGCGTGGGGCATATTGTAGTTAATTGAAAACGATTAGTACGTATATATAAAGAAATGGCAGCTTCCAGGTCATGCATTAATGTCATATAAATGAAGGATAGTACTAGCTAATTTAGTTGCGATTAATTAAGAGTTTGATATATGTTCATCTGGCCATCAAGGGTTATTCTAGTCCGAGTCTAGCTCTGCTTAACTATGTAACGAAAGAATGAGTGTTTTATACTTGTTATGTGGTCTTTTGAAAATTATGGAAAAGTAACAAATTAAATGATAAGTGTAATACACTTGTAATTTTAATTAGTTGGGTTCGACGAATCGGATTCGAGTTAGAATTTTTCGGCTGGACAATAGGTCAGAAAGTTGAGAGAATGATAGAAACCAAATTTGGTTATCAATTAATTAACATCTTAATTATTTCATTAATATCCCTCATTTGGAACCACGTGGTATATTAATGGCTGGAGTTTCTTCCCTCTCATTTAATTATACAAATTAAATGCATGAAAATTAATATATAAGTATTTATACCTGGTGAGTTTGAGTGAAAACAGAACGCATAACGGAGATGATATCAGTAGCATGGGTAAAATGTTCTAGTCCAAGAATGCCTTTCAGCTGTTGAAGACACACCACTGTGGCTGCTCCTCCCATGAAACCTACTATGGTTGCGTGAGATAGGAAATCCACGATAAACCCTAGTCTGCAATAATATATAAAATTGTAATTTTAATTACATATAATCCACATATTAGTTCAAGGAAAATCAAATATTTGTGAGATTTGTCCAAATTACGAGTCAGTCCATTCATTTTTCTCTATGATGTAACTCTGACAACAAACGGTGATGGTTCTTAATAATATCCTGGCAATTTATGTATATTCCTGAGCTAAAGAAAAAGTAAAATAATGAGATAAATGTTAACAAAACAAACCCCTACGGGTAGGACATCAAACAAAGTATGATAAAAAACGAAACAGGAGGAACTTGTAATTAGGAAAAATTAATTTAGAGAAGGTAGAAAATTTTGCCTATTAATATATATCCGAATTATCCATTTATATATATATATCCCTCAACTATATATATACCTATTAATTGGCCAAAGGAGAACTTGTAATTAATATAACCATGCATGTGCGATGTAACTTAAATTTGTACAGACCAACTAGCTATGTTGACTAATAATCTGTAGTTCATAATTATTTCATAAGATCAAGAAATTCCCAAGAACGACCAAAACAAGCATCGTGCCAATTTTTGCAGTATATTCAGAAAGGTAATATATTTTTCCCAAAACTAAAGAGCAATTTAATATGTGGAAACAGAACTAATCATTAGGTTACGAGAACTTACGTACCACAAAATTACATAATTAATTACAAAACTACATAGTTAGAACATAAGGAATTAAATAAATTGCATATCATCTAACTTTAAACAAAGAAATATATTAAAACATCAACAATAATATATCATTCAACCAACCTGAAAATACCCAAGGCAGCTTCAAAAAGCCCGGCAAAGAACGTCGCCGTGAAAGCGAGATGAAGGTAGAGCGTTGGATCCTCTGTAGGGCTCACCACCGCGCTCAGCATTGAGCCCGTCAGCAACGATCCAACCGCCACCGTCCCTACCGCGAGATCTCTCGAGCTCCCCATGACGGCATAGATCAACGGAGGAACAAAGCTGGAATCTAAATAACATAAAATTCAAAACATTTAATATCGTAACGCGTAACATAAATAAAAAAAAAAAATTTCAGACATAACTTTATATTAACACGTAACTATAAGTTAGTTAATTAATAAAACTTTGTAATAATTATTATTATAACTTACAAAGGCCTAAGATTGGCGGCAAGTTAGCAAGCTTGGCGTAACTTATCCCCTGCGGGATAGCAAGACTGGCTATGGTGATCCCGGCAATGAGATCGGCTTTGAAGTACTGCAACGTGTAACGTGGGCCCCACTCGAGTATCGGGAAAATGTACTGCAATCCGAGCACGAGCTTTTTCCGAGCCGGCTGGTTCTTGAACTGCCGGAGGGGGTCATCGGGGAAGAACGTTTCTTTGAGCGTGTTCTTGAGGGACTTCACGAACGGCTGTGGCGGCGGCACCGCCACCCGTTGGTGGTTCCCGGCGGAGTTGTGGCTGTTATTGGGAGGTGGGTAAGTGTAGTACTCCTCGGCGTTGCCCATTGCTCTCCCTCTTTTTTGCTTTTGTTTTTTTTAAATGAAAATGTGATTATTTAAGGTTTTGTTTTTTGTTTTTTTTTTCAGTTTTTTTGTGCTGAGAAGTGAGTTAGATTAGTGGGGTTTTTATAGAGATGGGGGAATGAGTACTGTACGAAGTTTGAGTGCGTTTGTGGGGTCGGGAACGAACACGAACACACATGTAGATTGTTGGTATTGCTGTGGAATGTAGCTTTTATTTGTTGCCATGGAATTTAGATCGTTCCATTATGTTCACTCGGTTTCTTTGACATGTATTTTGGGGGTGAAAAACATGAATTGAATTGTTGGCATGAGTGAATTTGCTATATATGTATGCCAATCTTTAATTTAAAAGGGAATTTTTCGAAATATGTCGGCACGGAAGATGAAGATGCGTGCACGTATATATGAATGTAATCAAGATTCTCGATTCAAACAACTTTCGCGTTTTAGATCATGTTACGTTGATCGATACTGTTGTACGTGATTAAATAGGGTTTCGAGCTATTTTTTGATTTCGATGTTGGATATAATTTGAACTGGAAATTCCCACTGTTGAATGTGTATGGTTTTTGCTAAAACAAAATTATGTGACAGAAGAAAAGGAGACGAAGAACATCCCTCTTTTGATTTCTTCCTAACAAGAAGCTACAAGTGCAGCAAATATTGCATAGGTACAAATGGTATTTACTTGGTTAGGATGCATTGGTGGGAAGGTATCTATGGACGTGGCAGCTCTCCTTTCGAGACCATTCCACTCAGCCCCAACTCAACGTGCATATGGTGCTTCGATGTCTCCACGATACTACACGAATAATTCTAACTCGAACTTGAATTTTGCGGATTCAATTGAATATCTATTCATTCGCAAGATTTCATCACGAATTTTGTTTTAATCTTTTTGTTACGGGTTGAATCAAAACGTTCGTCTCATATTCATGAGCCCGCTAAATTTTAGAGACGAATTTCATTAATATATATTTCGTGTGCTTTAATACACTTTGTGCCATATAGTTAATTTTGATTATTTTGGAATGGAGTTTAGGCTAGATTTCCCACCATGTATGATGTATATACTAAGAAATGAAGTATCCTAATTCCTACATGCCTAATGAGGCAATCAATGATGAGATTAGAACGTTAATCTTGGTTCCAAACATTGATTTTGATTAAGATAGTTCAAAACCTAACGGTGCCAACCATCACGATATAATTAATTAATTAATTAAATTCATAAGAGGAAAACCTAACAAAGGTTAAAGTTTAAAGGAAGATATTTCCAAATTTAGGTCGTCACTTCTCTGATTAATTGGTTGGTAATGTTGTTAGCCATTAAGGAGTTTTATACTCATACGCACTAAAAAAGAAATAAAATAAAAATTAGTTTGATAATCTTTGTTAGGTGACTTTAATTATGATTTTACTTTTGAGATGTACGTGGCGTTTACTTTTTAAATTAAATCTTTTTTCAACTCGATTTTGTGTTGGCATAAATAAAGCAACAAAGGTCACTTCAATATGTGACTATTTGTAAAAGTATGAGATATTAATTACTATGTATTAAATTTTGTTGCTAATTATCATAATTTAAACTAATGTGTGCGAATGGGATGAACCCTTGCCCAAAAGGGTATTTATCTTTTTCGTTTTTCAAGTAAAGCCCCGTAAACCAGAAATTTATTGCAAATTAGGGAAGAACAATATGAAAATACAAGAAAAAATAACATAAAAATAAACGCATGTCAATATTATAATTCTAATAAATTTGTGAGCTATCATATTAACACAAATATCTAATGAAAAAAAAAATAAATCCAAATCCGTGCTCTTTTGATTCATCCCACCCCAAAATGTCCACACAAAATAACAATAACCAAAACTTCATAAATCTCCAATTTAATGAGACTCTGCACAAAGTTAGGAAAATATGTTATATCTTATGACTCTAACCGGAAAATATGCCACAATTACTTAGTTAGCATAACAAAGAACAAAAAAAGGATTCGGATGACGATGACGGAGTAAATTGCTTGTTTATAAAATTAGGGTTTAAAGGCGACTCTCATTCGAGAGAAAAACATTCTCATAGAGATAAAAAGATTTTTGAAAGGTATTTATCAGTTGTCTATTAAATGGTTTTTGGTATTTAATTACATATAAGTGATGACTAAACTATATAAGTGAAATTTATTTATGAGTTTTGAACATGATCAATCATCCGATATTAGTTACGAAACTCCGACACGACACGTAGATATGGCTACGGAGCACTAATTCTTTTGTCGGATTCATCATGTAATAAATATACACCAAGACGATATCTAAGACAAATATTCAAAACGATAAGACAAATGTGATAATTTTTAAGAGTATTCTTGCTTCGGAAGATATTAATCATACAATTCAACGAGAGAATAAATCATTTTAGTAATAAATATTCTGATTAAAGAAAATTTTCACATATAGTCAACAACTACCAATTGATACAATATTCACCATACCATATATATATATATATATTTTTTGGTCAGGGATTCACCATACCATATAATGTAACTATGATCGAGTAACCTCAACCTAATTTTTTTATTTAAAAAATAATAAGAAAAGCAGTCAACTAAGGGTCAAAATTGAATTTGTTCCTATTGGTTGAGGCATGAGCACTAACAGTGGATCACCTCTTTCCAAGTCGATGTTTCTACAGTACGACGCCACTCAACGTGCCCAAGCCACATTTTGATAATCCACTACAATATATATATGTCGACAAACCTTTTTTATTGCTTCTATAAATATAAAAAAAAAATACGTGTGACACATTCAATGCATGTGTAATATTATTCAATTAATTATGTATGCTTAGCTTAACTTTGTAATCAACATTATCATATATATAACTAATTCTAAATTATTAATACAGTTACTAATTTATGATATATAAATATTTCAAAATAAACTAAAATTGTTGAGGGAATATAGGAGCGGGAAGTAAGAGAAAAGAGTTTAAGATACCAAAAGACGCCGAACTAATTATTTTAGTGTGCCGGAACTTTTTCTATATTAGTGTAAATTATTTCAAAAAATTGATCCGAACGCGGAATATATTTTATGAAAAAGATAATTTGATGATATTAAAAATGCCAAGCTCAAAAGATTAATTATCAGAACTTTATTGAGAAACCTTTGAAGAAATTAAACGTTGAGCATGAGGTATAATGAAATAAGAATTATACACGTCTAATAAAATTCAAATTAAAATTCCCTTGCTTATAGAACTCAATCTAAAACTCTTAGGCCAAAAGTTTATTCCTTTATGCTTGTATTAGGGACGCATAATTACAAATTAATGAGAAACCTGGAAAATAAATCACTTTCTTTTCGGGTATGAGAAATTAATGCAATAAATTAATACAGTTGAAGAAGATTTGTCATTTTTGTTTTCAAAAAAGAACGCTAATTGTCAAAATATCGATCTTTCTCATGCTGGCCTAAATTTGCAACATAGTATATTTATAGGACTCTCCTACATGGCTACATCTATTTACTAAAGTCAACGAATCATATATATAATTTAATTAAGCTGGGTACAATAATTAAGTCTGTTCCCCATTTATGCTAAAAGGAAAAGGAGAAAGATGGGGCAGGGAGAATATACGATCACCTGCTCCATGGCCAATGTTGGTGGCTACAGAGGATGTATATTCTTTATCCAATACTATATATGCTTCAAACCCTTCAATAATACATGGATATTCAACCATACTTAATACTATATATTTATTTTATGTGCCTCTTAACACTGTTTTATACGTCATGATCCATTTTATGATAATAATTCAACAAACAAGGCATGTGATACCTCCCCCTCCTATTGTATTTTCGATGCTACATCGCGCAAAATGTGTCTTTGTGGGTGGTTGAGATATTTAAATAAAAATTTAATATCAGATTCCGACAAGCTCATTCTTGAAGTAAACTAATAGGTATAACGGGAGATATACAGAATAAAACAAAACCATGCACGTAACGGATCATTAATACACTTGGCTTGTGTATCAATGAGTGAAGCTGAGACGAAACACGAAAATAAAACAGGAGATTCGGCCCGTTTCTGCCGCTATAGAGCGTGGGTGAACTGTTTGTTTGCGTCACGAAAAGGAAATAATTGATTATGTGGGGTTATTCTACAACTATAATTGATTATTAGGGTGTATTATCATCTTTAAAGAAGACATAATAATAGGGGTTTACATCCGACGAATAGTATTCTAACTACCACCATAGTTATTTTGTGGATTGAATGGTGTGCAGTGAGGATAGGATGTGGACAACTCAGATGAGAGCCATATATTGATGACATTGCAATTTATTTGATTCTTAGATGGAGGGATTAGAATTTAGACGACAAAGGATTTGGCTTGTGATGCTAATTAATTTGACGTACGAAGGGTTTACTTTTAGTAATTTTTTCGGATAATTCTAATCTTAATTTCAAGTTTATAGGTAAAACAATACAATTACGCAATGACAGAACCAGATCCCAAAGTTAGGAAGTTATAGATACTCTACTAAATCAGAATATATACATATATAATTTTAAAGTTAGGAGGATCACCAACACTCCCGTATATTAGTTTCGTCTCTCAGAATTTCTCGATCTATGATGGCATGATATAAATCTTTCTTTTCACACCTCAAAATGGGAAATTACAGTTCTTTTGTCTTCTAAAACTCATTTATTTGAGTTCAAATTGGGTCGGACCATACTTTATTTGTTATTGGTAGCTAATTTTAGGGATTCAAATAGGAAATCTGTAATTAACTAGCATAGGGCAGAATCGTCAAACTATGTCATTTTGTGATATGCAAAATTATAACTATTATTTCTGATGCACTAACATTTCTAAAAATATTATTTTATCATGTCGTGTCGTGTCTGACACTCTTCATGTGGAAAATTCAAGAAAAATTCCATATCGACGTATCCGTATGCGTGTATGATAGGTGATAATATATACATTAAGTTGTGCTTCCCCTAAATTTGTTGAGATGTCAGAATTGTATGGACTATAATTGTGGGTGCAATGAGTTCCAGGTGCTGGGCTAAGACTGTGACTGCAAAAGTTTGGTGAGTGAAAGGAGAAACAGAGGTTGTGTATTGGAGTTAGCCACTTAATTTCGGCCACAATGAATGAGAATCCAAAATTGGAGACCTGAAAATTAAATAAATACATAATAAATAAAAGAAGTGGTTCTCATGGGATTGATGGAGGAAAATTGGAAAATGGTCCCTTCCACTCATGAGAGTACGTATGATGCCAGAACTCATCACCCATCATATGTAGAAAAGCAAGAATAAGATTGGTTCCATTAACAAATGTATTACGTATTAATCAAACTTGTTCGGTCGATCAGATTAAAAAAAGACACTCCATTATCGATTGTAAGGTATAACTTAGCAGGTCGACGTTTTACAAATTTAAATAGGTGTCTCGTGTTCAACTTTTTAGATAGTTAAACTTCCGATCGATAAGAAGAGCAACCCATAATATCACATACACTACAATGTGGAAAATGCCAAGAAATATGGCATGTAGTCATTTGAGACAAAAATTATTCTTTTTGTTTGTAGTTCTATTATAATTCCCATCAATTTTCATGTATATTTCTTATGAATCGTCTTATCGAAAGGAGATTATATGGTTGATGCATGCAAGAAGTCAATGTTTTTCTATTGCCTTTCGCTCTAATTTGACATTTGAAAATAATGTTTGAAGTGGATATCAACATCTTTCTTTTTGAGAAACCCGTAGCCTAATGTTATTATTCATGTTAGATAATCGGGAGGTATGATTCAATGGAAGCAACTTATTAATCTTTAATTAAATATTAGATATTCCAATCATAACTCCGATGCAGAGCAACTATATCTAAATTTTTAGGCCGACCTCTCAATCACCTTTGAATATTTTTAAAATTCAACGTGAAGATTAGTCACTATAACTGAAGGTGGATATATTAATCCTATAAAAGAAAAAAAATACTAATGTTAGTAGATCCGCATAAATCGTATTTTGCTTTTTATATAAGGAAAGTTGACTATGCATGTAAATTATTTGTAATTCATGATGATTTTTATGAATTGATGTTGTAGTTGAAAATTATTTGACACAATCTCATAAGGTGGGTCATGTTTAGACTATTTATGTGTAAAGATTTGTCAACGTATGATACTATGCATAAAAGAGTGTGTGTCATGTTCTCATGGACTCATGGTACATTTATATCAATTGAAGAAAAACATTTTACAAATTGAAAAATTAAAAAGGTCTCCTGTAAATGGGCTTGTTGCCTTGGTCTATAAAATGATCAAGGAACGTGACCGGATCAAGACAAGGCAATTGGAAGAAATGCCCCACAAAGCGGGTCATTGCTGAGTGATCGCTCGCTATCTGACTTTTTAAATGGAAGAAACCGAAAGGGTTTTCGAGCGCTGCGGTAACGAGCCGTAAGAAAGATGAGCAGAGCATTCCTTCCGCCGGCCTTGTTAGGAACGAGCATTCTGCTTTCTCAGTGTGAGGAGTCGTCCCGAGAATGAATTCACTTTGTCTGCCAAGCTCCTAGAAATGTAGCAAGAATAATCTCCAACCCATTTAGGATTCAGATGAACCCGTGGCCCAACTTCTAGACTTGTTATCCCTTTAGATTACTGCGGTCCACTGGGCTTATTTTCAGTTTCATTTCTCTTTTAACAACTTTTCTCGGGCTGTCGATGGGGCGGATTTTAATCCGAATCCGATCCGAATTTTAGTATATTCGTCCGATAAAAATGTCCGATGGATCATATCTAATTATAAATATTTATTATTTGAAATAAATGGATCGAGTATGAAATTAAGGAATCTGATCCATTAAAAATTTGAATCCAGTTATATATATAATATCGAATTAAATAAATTATTTAATAGTAAATAATGTTAAGTAAAATAATCAAAATAAAAATTCACATATTTATCACTTTAAATAATAGTAAAATTTGTACTGGTTACTCTAAAAATATATATATTTTTCTTTATAAATATATTTAAATTAACCTATTTCAAATAAATATAAACAAAACCATCGAATAATCTATTAAATAATAATGATTTGATAAATTTTATGTGATTATATTTATGTTTTGTATTTTTTTTAATAAAAAGAAATATATTTTATTATTAATCGGATCGGATATTTTTGGATCGATCCAATGTTTGGAATTAAAAAACAATGAATGTGAATCCTATAAGATTTGGATCCGGTTAACTGATTTTCTTATCGTACTGATCCAAAATCTCCTGATCTAGCCTGAATCTGATCTGTTGATGGCCCTAAATTTTTCAATGTGAAATGCTACCAAATAAGGGGAAAAAGAAATATACGCAACTTGAAATGAAAGTGTACTTTGATCAATTTTCTTATACTACATATAGTTAACCCTATATACTAAATATATTCCAAGATGTCACATTATTAAGATGTTAAATGCATGACATTAACATTATCCCAATGTAAACATAACATTAAAAGAATATTCCAATATGGGGATTACAATCAAAACCCCATTTCTACTCTTCAATAATGCAATAATGCACTGCACAAGAGAGAGAGAGAGAGAGAGAGAGAGAAACCACAAATCGATGAGTTCAAGTAGAAACATACAATTAATAAGACTGAACACCACCTTAGGGTGCCAGAAACATCCTTCATCAAATATGTTTCAATGGAATCCGACACATATCAACAACAAAGATAGAGTAGCAACGTAGCAAGACTCGAACCAAGACCTCTCTAATTATCTACAGCTCTGAAAATCGACAGCAAAGATAGGAAGAGGTTGATGACATCCAAATACAGAGCAACAGCAGCCCAGATATACTCGTCGTACGAATATCGCTTTATCAGATTATCGGTGTCGTACACGATGTATCCGCAGAATACTATAGCTGCCAAGCACCCGTAGATCATCACACTTATCTTACCCAGAGGGAAGAACATCTGCCAAACAGGAAAATAACAATGAAATTCACAATAAAATGCCAGGGAAAATATTGCTTTGGTAATTCCTTAAAAAAGACATCAAAAGGGCAGGATATCGACAAATCTTGCTGTATATCAGAGTCGAAAACCTTGGAAATATAACAAAGAAAGGAGATTTAGATCCACACACCTGAATGATAGAAAACAGTATAAGCACAATAATAGCTCCGAACAAGAAAGGCCCGAGGAAGTTGAAATCTTGGCCTCTTTTCACAGCCCAGAAAGTGTATATAGTGAGACTAACAACCACAGCTGCAGTTAAGAGAACTGCCTCCAGAATAACTTTGCCTGCCACAGTAGAAATTTATACAGACACTCATCGGTCAGAATTGCCTCAGCTAGATTGCCAAAAATCAAGGTATATTCACATAAATAACAATACACTATTGTTCGAAATCAAATAGATTATCCTTATAGAAGACTATTTGAGCTGCTGCCAACACTGCTACACGAAAGTCAAATAAACGAGTTTGCGTCATGGCTACATATCACCGGCATAGCTAGTTTGTACAAAAACTTCATTTTCGGGCTTATGTATAGCTATTCTCTACCATTTTCCGAATGCATTATCCATGTGACATTGAAAGAAAATCCCAGAATATTAAGCTATCGGAAGGTTTAATTCATCAAATTGTAAAGAGATTTTCAGCTTTGTACTGAAATTCATACATTTCAACAGAAATTCAGTTATTGACATAGTTAAGTAGTCTCCATCATTCTCGAAACAGCAAACCCCAATTCGAAAACCACACATTTCCACAAAAACTATATAATATTTCCATAATCACAACAAGAAAATTAAACAAGAAGCAAATCAAGAACAGAATCGCTCACCACTGGTGTACGAACAAGTCAACCCGACGGCAAACGCAAGCGACACCGTGAAGATCCCAAGCAGGATATAATTCACCGGATGCTTCTGATAATACGAATACAGCGGACACAACACTACACCTCACAAAAACATTAAATCAGTAAAATCCCCCCAAAAAAGAACAGAAAATTCACAAAACAAAAAGGGGCAAAAAACCCTACCAATAAAAGGGGTGACAATGAGAAGAATATAAACCACCAATCCAGCCCGCGTGGCGGTAAAGAACTCCGATATTGGATGAACCGTAACAACAACGGCGGCGACGGCGGCGGTGAGAAGCAGCTGAATGCTGACTATCATGTATATCTTCCGAATAAACGACCACCGGAGCTCAGGACTCTCCAGCATCATAGGGTACAACGCCTGACGGCTGCCGGATTCCACGTCATCCTTGCCGGAAAGAGGAGCCCACATCTTTGGAACGAATCGGAGAAGTTCTGCAGATTGAAATTTGATCAAGATTTAGGGCTGATTTTGGGATTTTTGTGGATTACTTGCTACAAGGCGGTGAAATCTCTAGATTATCCCCTTTCTCTCTCTCTTCTTCGGATTGGTCTGTTTGTTGGAAATTTCCAGAATTTGGAATTTTTCGCATTAAAATGTTTTGACCAAAGCTATACATAGACGAAAATACATACTTAATTAAGAAGAAACCTTTTACTATCTAAAATTTAATATTTTATTGGATATTCTCCATTATATTCTTTGCTTATTTGATTTATGCACACTAAATTTGTTTATATTTTATTCTTTATTTATTTGATTCCTTTGTTAATATTGATTAGTAATTGCGCACGCTCGATGATGTGTGCTAAAAAAATATTATTATTTAAATATATTAAAATATAAAAAATATATATATATATATATATTTTTTAATATAATTAAAAAATTATAGTAGATAAATTTGATAGTTCATATTAATCAAAATAATAATTAAAAAAGGAATTAGAAAATATGAAGGAAAAAAATAGTAAAAATATAAAAAAAAATTAAAGTGATGTGCGATAAAAAGAGAGTTAATAGATAATACGTTCTTGCAATGGAGTAAAAATAAATAAAAAAAGAACAAGATTTAAGAGAAAAAATAGGTATTTGGTGGCAGAAAAGTAAAAAGTTCAAGAATGAAAATGATAGAAAAGGAAAGAGTCCAAGACATTATACACAGTTTCTATCTATATCTTATGCTTAATATAATAGTATAGATAAGAGAGCTTCTCGCGAGCTTTTAATAGTTGATGGATTTATTTTATAAAGTAATGCCTTTTAATAATTGGTGGATTAATTTTCTAGAGTAACATATCGAAGTTCGAATCTCGCTAAGATATGCATATACTAAAAAAAAAAAAAAAGAAAACCTGTCGCGCATGCAACGACCTTTTAATAGTTCAATTTATCTACCAACACTAATTAATTCAAGTGGTTAATCATTTTATTTCAATGAGTCAATCGCCTTTCGGATAGTTGAATTTCTCAACCAACATAAATTAATCTAAGTGATTAATGTTTCGGATAATTATTCAACACTCCCCACCATACATCAATACTTTTCCTAAACCCCCCGATTCATTTTTTTTTATGTTTTAAGTACCAATTATAATTCAAACTTTTTCTAAACCCCTTAAATCATGTAAAAATACTAAAATGCCCTTAAAAAAACATGAGAAATTACCCCAATGCCCTTATTTCCTTTTCCCCTATTTTTCCTTTTTTTTGTTCCCTTTTTTCTTTTTATTTTTCCTTTTCTTTTTCCTTTCTTCTTCCTTTTTTCTGTGGAAGACGCAGCAGCACAGCGGGCAGCGGCGGCGCCGTCTCCGGCAATTTTCCGGAGACAAAACCTACGTGTTTTAACTCATTTCGATGACGCGACTTCATTGGTACCAACCACGTCTATTGAAAATGGCCGGAGAAGGCGCCGGGAGTTCCGCCGGAAACCTGCAAATTTCAATAGAAAATGGGTTTTCCGTCCGGTGATATTTTCCGATGAAAATGGTATGGATCTTGAAGTTCTCGACATGATAAACATATTGCATGGAACGAATTCGATTTTCGTCAAGCGGTTTGTGAGTTATCGTCATTTCTTTTTTAGATCTAAAATTTTTAGATTTGAAATTTGGGACAAATGGATTCGAATTTTGAAAAACTAACCGAAGATATGGAACGAGGACGATGAGTACGTTCCCGGTGAATTTTTTCGGATTTTTTGGACCACCTCCGCCGGTGGCCGGTGGTGGTCCGGCGGCGGCGGCGGGCGGCGCTCCGGTGAGAAGAAGGGAGGAAGAAGATGATGAGGTGGGGAAGAAGTAAAAAAAGTGTGGAAAAAGTGAAAAAAAGGGACAAAATAGATATTTTAGGTGATTGGGGGGTTTAGGAAAAATGTTTTGTGTAGTATGGATTGTAAATGTATAGAAATCAAATTGAGGGGTTTCGGATAAAAATTAGGGATTGTTGGTCCTTTTAAAAAATTAGCCCAATATTAATGTTTTTTTTTTTTCCTAAAATAATAATTTTTAATTTGAATTTTTCTTAATACAATTTTTGTTAGTAGATCATTGTAAATTCCAATGAGCCATCCCAGAAGGTGGATAGCTACCCTGCTTCCGCAAATCTCGTAAATTGAAGGTGAATTTATCCAAGGCCCAAGTGACAATATTTTAAATAAAGCCCAATGGGCCAAAATATAAAACAATGAGCCCGAAAGAAAGTAATTCTCTCTATCTCTTTGATAAACTAAAGTCCAAGAATTTGAAGTAGCCCAACGTGGTTAACGTGGCTGAAAAAGAGATTTGGCATAATATAAAGCTGATCGATTTGGCATAATATAAAGCTGATCAAACTATCTTTAGACTTTAGTTTATCAACGAGAATAATTGATTAATTAATTTATCTTTCTTGAAAGTATATACGATAAAGAAAACTTTTGAGTTTTAGTTGTAAATCAAAATGTAATGGAGCTAAATGGAGGTGGAGTTATGCCTGACGGCTGACAACTTGTGATAATTCTATGAAGTCGCGTGAATTCTTTTGAAGATCGAGTCACGCAATCTTCAAAGGAGATGAATAAAAATAATAAAAGAAAAAAGAAAAAAAGAAAAAAAAATTGAAGAAGAATAAAAATAATTTAAAAAAATAAAGAGAATAAAAAGAAAATAAAAGAAAAAAAGAAGAAAAAAAATCGAGTGCGCGATTTCTGAGATCGCTCACTCGATTTGTACACGTGAAAAATAATTATATTTAATATTTATTTTATTAGACAAAATTGAGAAAATGGTTATATACCAAATTCTTTTGAAACTAGGGGTTACATAACTAAAAAAAGACTTGTGGAGGTTACATGTACAAATCGAGTGAGCGATCTCAAAAATCGCGCACTCGATTTTTTTTCTTTTCTTTTCTTTTTTTATTTTATTCTCTTTATTTTTTTAATTATTTTTATTCTTCTTCAATTTTTTTTTCTTTTTTTCTTTTTTTTATTATTATTTTTATTCATCTCTTTGAAGATCGCGTGACTCGATCTTCAAAAAAATTCACGCGACTTCATAGAATTATGAAGTCGCGTGCTCGACTATCATAATCGCGCACGGCACTATCATAGTCGCGCATGCGACGCGTGCTCGATTATCATAGTCGCGCATGCGACTTCATAATTCTATGAAGTCGCGTGAATTCTTTTGAAGATCGAGTCACGCGATTTTTAAAAGAATTCACGTTCATAATTCTATGAAGTCGCGTGAATTCTTTTGAAGATCGAGTCACGCGATCTTTAAAAGAATTCCCGCGATTTCATAGATCTTCAAGTTCTTGAAGATTGAGACAGAAAAAAGAAGAAGGAAAAAAATATTATCGATAATTTTTGTAATTCATCCGATTATCTTTGTCATGGTTGTACAAAGAGAGGAGATTCATCCTGATTCATCGTAAAAAAGCCACATCAGTAATAGAGAAAAAAATAAAGAAAAAAGAAACTGAGGGTTACATCCCTAAAAAAAGACTTGGGCGTCCCTTGGGGCCTAATTGTCTCTTGTATGTTAATGTAGTTGCTTTTATTTGTTTGTTTCTTGACATTTTCGGGATTTTTGAGTTCCAATATTACCGTCTAACACCCTCGGAAATTCTAATACATAGCTTGGCCAAATACCAACAAGTGCATTTCCCTTATTATTTAATTAGTTGTTCTTTCTGAACTTTTTCCCTATAACACCACGAGTGTACGTGTAAGATACTACTCTTAACTATAGTTCGGAAAATTCATAGTCATCCTTGTATTTTTATTATAAATTCAAAATAATCTTTATATTTTTAATTTAATTCAAATTTATCATTTAGATCATTTTTTAGCTATAATTTCAAACAAATATGAAAACAAACTTAAATCCCTTTTATCTATTTAAATATAAAGATAAATAAAATTATTCTTAATATTTACAAAAAAAATTAATATGATTCTTTAATTTCTATAACAACATATTCAGATGTTTCTCAAACTATAAAAAGAATCAGAAACTATATTTTTCAATTTAATTGATATTGAGTCTAGTTAAATATCAAATTTATAAAAATACTAATATATGAACCTCTAACGAGACAAGTGACAAATTTATAATACTAGAAAAATATGTTATTTCATTATTAAATTGGTCAAAATATAAGAATATGCAACAAAAGGGCTTATTGATTATGTTTGGCTAATAAAAATTAATAGAGAAAATTGCATTTTTTTTTTTTGGTTTGAAAAAAAAAATGCAAATTAAAAAAAAAAAAGAAAATTGCATTTTTGGTCCCATAGGAAATAAGTCAATTTTTTTTGGTCCCGTAGTTTTTAAATCGTCCCGCACTTTTAGTTTTTTGACAAATGTAGTCCCAAAGTGAAAAAGTTTCAATATTAGTCCCAAAAAATTTAGAAATATCTATTTATAATATTTTTCCTTAATTAAAAAATACATATCAAATATTAGGAATAATTTAAAAGAATACGAACCACATGATATGCATTTTATTTTTATAATAAATAATAAATTATTACATTTTAAAGCATACGTAGTACTTTAAAATTATATATAAAAAAAAAAAACATTATACATAATAACATAATTAATAAAATAATCTTCAAAATACGTTGCCTTCCCGGCGTACGCTGTCACGTGTTTACCGGTGACGTTCTTCGCCGTCGTGCAATTCCATTGTATTTTGATCTTGCATGAGCTACTTTAAAGAAGGTGCCCCAAAGGAGCTATAAGTGATTTTACAACTTTACAATTTTTGCTTGTTAGTCCTTGGATTTGATGTTATTTCACCTCGGCACCCTGCTTTATTCTTTCTTTGTTCTTTTGCCCCCAAAGAATAAAAGGAAGCGGGGAAAGGACCCACTATTGCTCTAATCGAACACAATGCATTTGTGCTTACTAGTTTTAAAGATGACACATTAAAGATTGTGTGTATCAAATTGAACCTATTAGAAAATATATAAAATGAGAAATAAAAAAGATTATATTATATGAAGCTAGGACCTAGGATTATGAATATAAACATTGGTTTAAGATTAAGTGGATATTCTTGTAAATTTATTATAAGAAAAGTAAATAAGAATGAAGTGCTAGTAATAATTTTTTAAGTGTTAATAAATGGGTGACAGCCCATATCAAATACAAGATCAAAATTATATAAATTGTTAATTTATTTTATATGGTTAATTTATATATGCATCACACATTTAATAAATTGCTAAGATGACGAGATTTTAAAGAGTACACAATGGATAAGCCAACTGTAAAGAAAGGGGGTGTGATGAACGTGATGTTGAGCAAATAAGATTTAGTGCAATACAAATAACAAAGCCTTTATGATATTCCTTAGCTTTATCCTTCCATGGATTATTTAAAGACGGCAATAATAGTTATTCGTTACTTTTGTGTTCAACACTCAATTAAATTATCAAACAATCCTTAAAAAAGCAAAAAGTGAAAGAAAAATACCACAATTTCTTTAGTACACTCAATTTTTCACCTTTACTTTATTATTTGAGGTTGACATTACCAAATCGAGTAATTTCAAATCAGAATCTAATTCGGTATTGTTATAATTAGAAATAAATATTTTACATAGAAAATTTTAGATCAGATTTGATTCAGTTGAGTCTCAACCAATCAATTGATAAATGTATTACATTTGCTATTAAATAAATCTTTTTACTTAAATTTTTCACCAATCATACGACAAGTGAAAAATACTCATCCCCTATGAATGCATGAGCACTTCTAAAAATATCATTTTGTCGTGTCGTGTCGTGTCGGACACTCGTATTCGACACCGTGTCCGACACTCCTCATGTGGGAAATTCAAAAAAAAAATCCGTATCGCCGTATCAGTGTCGTGTCGTGTCCGTGTCGCCGTATCCATATCCGTGTATCATAGCTCATCCCTCATTAAACTGATTTTGCCAAACAAATTAAGTTCGAGCTAAAATTTCCTGTATTACGCTTATGGTTTAGTTTTTGTTTAGGAAAATGTTTGAAATGTTTAAATATTTAATGTGATGGGGTCAAAATACGATCGTCCCACGTTAAGACACGTGGCATCACCGAGATGATGACATCTGTCTTCCCAAGGCTGCACCATCAGCGCAACGAGCGCTAAGCGCAACGAGCGCAATCATTCTTCAGGAGTTAAGCCCAACGAGCGCTGTCACTCCCACGAGCGTCCTACATACTAAAGGATTGGTACGCCCACGTGCCAAGGGAGCCCTCTTCGAGCGTCACACTCCCTCAGAGTGGCCTCCCCTATCGGCTCGTCATTTGAACTGAAGCCTTCGTTCCCCTCAGCGGATGTCTTGGCTTCCAGTACTCCAGGTTGACACGAGTGCGCTCTCAAGCCCTCGTTACCAACCGCCCACATGGCTCTCTGACACAACGTACATGCCCGCGCACCTGCCACTGTTGCCAGCACTAACTTTTGGTCGCTTTTGCAGAAGATTCCTCCTAGGTTTCTCTCTCACAGCGCCACGTGTTAGGGCAACATTCGGCCAGGACCACTTGAGGCAAATGACCAAAGGGCCCTTGACCCTCAACTATAAATAGCTAAAGTCATCTTCTACACAAGTAAGCTTTCTTCACTTCTGCAACTGTGACTGAACTTACATTTCTCCATACACTAAATTGACTTGAGCGTCGGAGAGCCAAACTGGGTATCACCCCCAGTTCCCCCAGCTTGGCCTTCTGACTTTTCTTGTGCTTGTCCCAACAGGTTGAACCCCTTTCTCTTTTTCCGGCGAAGCTCCGGTGGTTTCCTCCACAAAATACAAATCGTAAAGTGATCGGATTCGGATCCACCCATTCTCGGACCCATCATAATGATACTCCTATCAAACAGTTTATATTTTTAGATAAAGTGGTCATGTAATATGATATATCATATGATGCACGGATACGGACACGACGACACGGACACGACGCGACACGGATACGGCGACACAGATTTTTACTTGAATTTTCCACGTGAGGAGTGTCGGACTCGATATCCAATATAAGTATCCGACACGACACGACACGACAAAATGATATTTTTAAAAGTATAGATGCATCATAGTCAGAGCTCATATCAAAGAGGTCATGTGGTTAAATTCTCACCACCCAGTTTAAGAGAAAAAGAAAGATGGGGTGGCCATTTAATAGAGAAGGTGAGGGGGAGCGTTAAAAATGTTTAAATATTTAATGATACAAAAAAAAGTGAATGACGGTGTTAGAAATGTTTAAATATTTAAAGATATTTCTATAAAATTATTAAAACTTCTAGATCAAGTGATCACTCAATAGAAAAGACGAATGATCAAATAACAAGTGCAAATATCAACCCATTATTCGAGATTTAATTAGCCGAGTCCAGCCTGATTTGAAAATTTCCCACCAGATCACTTTTTAATTTAAGATGGAACTTGAAAACCAAGATTTATCACCTACATATATCTCTTTATCTCACATATAAAATACATATCTTCATCTCAAAGACTCAAACACAAAAGAAGAAGCCTAAACTACCCAAATCCCGATTGGACATTGAAATCATGAATCCCTCAGAAATTCAAATTGCTCCCCCATCACCCCAAGACAAGGAAATAATCGATGACCTCACCAAACAAGCCTTGTCCGGCAACTGGGACAAAGTCGTCGATATGTACAAAAACCACGGCCCGCTGGCTCATACAGCCGTCTTGAACAAGGCCGGAGACACCGCGCTCCGGATAGCCATCTCCACCGGGCAAACGGAGATTGCTAAGCAGCTCGTTGACGAGGCTGCCAAAACCAAGGAGGCGCTCAAACGGCCCAACCAACGGGGACTCACGGTGCTCCACATTGCGGCCTGCTTGGGCGACAATGACATGTGCGGCTACATCGCTACGAAAAACTCGGAGCTCATCGGGATAGGTAACAACGAGAAGGAAACCCCGCTGTTCTACGCGGCCCACTTCGGCCACATAGAAGCGTTTCTTAGCCTGCACCACAAGTTGTTGGGGAATAAAGATCTCGGATACATCTACGGGAGGAGAGGCGATGGGGAGACGATCCTCCACACGGCCATATCTCGAGGCTATTATGGTGAGAGCAGATATATATAGTATCGGGTGAATTACAAATTAATCCGTTTTATTTGAAAAGTTACATAGTTTTATCATCGTTATCTTCAAATATTTATTCATTTTTAATGTATTTTTTCCTTGATGTTTCCATAAATGCAGAGATGGCATATCACATAATGAAGCTGTATCCCAAGTTCGTGTACGCTATGAACGAGAAGGGGTTTTCACCCCTTTATCTTATGGCATCAACCCCTACGGCCTTCAGAAGTGGATGTCCTCAAATTAGAGGGATTCACCAACTTGTTTATCATTGTGAGTACCTATATATTTCTTGCTTTTTAATCTGCAAATATGTAATGTTTATTAAATGGGCAAGTTATACATATACGTAATGTTTACAAATCATGCAAGCATGTACAAAGTACAACCAAGTATCTTTGTATATAATCGCGTAATCCACTGACGTTTGAATATACTTTCTTAAAGTAATACATGTTAGTAAACTCAAGATGCGAGCTGGCGTTAATGAAGACGAAAAGGAACACCAGGAGAAGCAACAAACTTGCATTTCTTCACCTTGGCATCGAATAATGGCTTTCAGTAAGTATACATTAATTCTTTCATACCTTTTCTGATAATTCCTTTTTGAGCCAAACCTGGTTCGCCTAAATCAATATAATGAGGGAGTATTTACACTTAATGTTTAATTGGCAGAAAATTTAGTCAGAGTAACAAATTAAATGACAAGTATATTATAATTGGTTAGACTTATCTAGGTTAGAAAATTCTTTATTTTTGTTTTCTTTATTTCTATTTTCTTTCTTCCTCTGTGCCAGCCATCCGTCTAAGATTGAACACCCTATTCGAATGCAGGATAAATATAATTTTATATAAAAAATTAAATAAATTAAACATCACCTTTTGTGGCCAAATCGATGGGTTATTATATCTCATTACTGAATGATTTTTGGCGAAAATTTTCTATTAGTCACTAATTATCACGAAATAAATATACTCCAAAGATAATTTTGAAAAAAAAAAAGGGACTAATTTGTAAGCATACCAAATCTCAGGTTGGTCATCAATAAAATTGTATAATAAAATGATATTGGTCATCACCAATAAAATTGTGTAATAAAATGATATTGGTCCTCAACATTTTACCAAGTTGATGCCAAATCATTTTTTCATAATCAAAATCATTATTTTAAACTTCCCAATGAATGTAATTGCTATTTTCTCCAGTGCGCTGTTCCAAGAATCTGAAGGATCAATCAAAGGATGAAGAGGGACAACATGCTGATCACACTCATAACGAAGGTAATTGATTAACAAACAAGTTTTACGAACTTGGTCCGGTTACCTTTGCAGTGTGACGGGGGAGAAATGATTTACCCTTATCGCGTGTTTAGTGTAAATTAGATTATCGGAAAAATAATCGATTAATCTAATAACAATCGTAATATGTTTGCATGCACATATGCAGGGGTGGAAGTGGAACTAAGGGGGGCATGGGGCGGTCCCTGCCACCTAAAATTTGAAATTCTTTTAAGAGAAAATTATCATTTTCTTCCAATAATGAAGACATTTTTCAATTTTGGCCCCAACAGTTGCCATGTTCTCATTTTATGTCTCATAAAATCATTTTTTTTACTTAAATTAGATCTCATTGACCAATTTTCGTCCAAAATAAACAGATGATGACCGTTAAAAACATTGTTTTTTTCCCCATTTTCTTAAAAAAATTACTTTTACTGTTAAAAAATATTATATATATATATATATTATACTATACGTATTTTACACACTCTGCACGTATGATTGGTTGAGCTAGAATTTTTTCTTTTAAACTTATAACATGAAAAATTGGAATTTATATATAACCAGTCTCTATTTATTCAAATGACATATAATTTTTCAAAGTATTTAGTCTGTACAGGAGAGCAAGGATCATCAGATATATCCAAAAATGGCTCTCAAGGTCCAAATAAGCTGGTTAGTATCATTCGCTCAAGTTTCCAATCTCTAACCCACGCAATGTCGGTAATATTTGGGCCAGGTACGTAACTAATAACCATCCTAAACATTACAAATACATTTTTTATAATTAATTCTAAGATGTTAATGTTATATATGTTCCTAGGAACATATTCGCCCAAAAAACTCAAAGAGACAAAGAAGAACAATGTCTGGTCTGAGCAGATTATGAAAGAACTTGTCCATGCAATTGCTCAGTTTGAATATGAGCACAACGGAATGAAACCTGACAGGGATCCTGTTGCGGAGAAGCAATTGGGTAATCAAATCCTAACTTTGAATATGAGGAAGTTGAGAGGAGAAACACATAATACATAATATATTTTCCTCAGGTTTTGAATTTCCTGTTTTAAAATTGTATTCCATCTCTTATTTCATTCACATACACACGTCACGTCTGTGAATAAAATAGAAAATGAAACACAATTTTAAAACAAGAGCTCCAAAGTCCTTCACGCAATCTATTAAAAATTCAAAATTCTCATATAATCCGATTTGTCTCTCAAACATTCTTGTTTTTCTCGCTACTATCTTGCCTTGCTCAGGCTTAATTTCATTTTGACATTAATTAATTTTCATATTTATTTTTCCTAATCATGTAATTTTGGTTTATTGTTTCGTTCGCCAGTTGACAGTAAACTACCATCGGACACTACAGTAACTTCGGTTGATAACTCTGAGTACACAAATCGCAAGGAAGAAATGATGAAAAACAATGAGGCCAAAACAGAAGGTAATTGTGCATGCATGCATAATCATATAGAGGAAAATCTATAATACTCTAAAACTACGGGGAAGAATGCCCAAATGATAAGTCCAATTTCTCTTAGCTCCCTATTTTCAAAAATGATGTATAAAAAGTCAAGAATCGCGTATCTAAATCCCCAAATGATGTATTTGAAAATGGGGAGTATTTAAATCGCAGAATCGCGTATCTCAATCCCAGAATCGCATATCTCAATCGCAGAATCGCGTATTTAAATCTCCATAATGTATTTGAAAATGGGGAGTAAAAAGGCACTTCCCAAACTCATGGAAAGTTTTTGGGAAGTACCCCTTAAAACTAATTAAGATCTTTTTATATCCAAATATCAAAATACTTAATAAATTATTAAATTTGAAAGCTCCGTACCATAACCGTAATGCATATGACTTGTTAAAAATGTGATTTAAATTAGTGTTTAGAAATGATTAAAAAATTAAGTTTCATAGTTATGGTGTTGAGTTGGCATTGAGTTGGTGCCGAGTTGGCACTAAGGTGACATCAGTTGTCATCTTGCTGAGTTGTTACTACTAATTATATGAGGCTTGACTTTTTTTTATAAATAGAGGCTCCTTTAGAGGAATTTTTAAAAATAATATTTAATTTAAAACGGATTCGTAAAATGTTATTGAAAAAGAATGGGTTAATATTTTGTTATAGAACGCCACATCACGTGGCGTTCTTGTATTTTTTTAATATTTTTTTTAACGGGGTCGCCGAATAATACGGCGACCCAATCCACTTTTTTTTTTAATTAATATTTTAATTTTGATCGCCGTATAGTACGGCGACCGAATTAAAAAACTATTTTTTTTAATAATTTAATGAAGGTCGCCGAATAATACAGCGACCTTAATAAAAAAACTATTTTTTTAATTTTTTTTAATAATTTGATAAAGGTCGCCGAATAATTTGTTTTTTCGGAGATCCAAATGATATCGAAAAAATACGAAGTTTATTTCATTGGATCCGAATCGTCGAAACGAGTTCAACGAAAAAGACGGAATTCGAACCCAAATCCCATAACTCAAGTTATAGCTGAAAAACAAATCAAATATGGTAAATGGGTTATATGGACTAAAATTTGGTTCGTCGGAGGTCCAAACGACATCGAAAAAATACGAAGTTTAGTTTATTGGATCCAAATCATCAAAACGAGTCCAACGAAAATGACAAAATTTGAATCCGAATGCTGTAGCTCAAGTTATAGCTGAAAAACGAATCAAATAGGGTAAATGGGTCGTATTTTTGTTGGACCCATTTACCCTATTTGATTTGTTTTTTAGCTAAAACTTGAGATACGGGATCCGGATTCGAATTCTGTCTTTTTCGTTGGACTCATTTTGATGATTCGGATCCAATAAAATAAATCTCGTATCTTTTTGATGTCGTTTGAACCTCCGACGAAATAAATTTCAGTGCATATGATCCATTTACCCTATTTGATTCGTTTTTCAGCTATAACTTGAGTTAGGGCATTCGGATTCAAATTCCGTCATTTTCGTTGGACTCGTTTTGATGATTCGGATCCAATAAACTAAACTTCGTATTTTTTCGATGTCGTTTGGATCTCCGACGAAGTAAATATTAGTCCATATGACCCATTTACTCTATTTGATTCGTTTTTCAGCTATAACTTGAGTTACGACATTCAAATTCAAATTCCGTCATTTTCGTTGGACTCGTTTTGATGATTTGGATCCAATAAACTAAACTTCGTATTTTTTTGATGTCGTTTGGACCTCCGACGAAGCAAATTTTAGTCCATATGACTCATTTACCCTATTTGATTTATTTTTCAGTTATAACTTGAGTTATGGGATTTGGGTTCGAATTCCGTCTTTTCCGTTGAACTCGTTTCGACGATTCGGATCCAATAAAATAAACTTTGTATTTTTTCGATATCATTTGGATCTCCGAAAAAGCAAATTATTCGGTGACCTTTATTAAATTATTAAAAAAAATTGTTTTTTATTAAGGTCGCCGTATTATTCGGCGACCTTTATTAGATTATTAAAAAAAAAAATAGTTTTTTAATTCGGTCACCGTATTATTCCGCGACCCCGTTAAAAAAAATATTAAAAAAATACAAAAACGCCACATGATGTGGCGTTCTATAACAAAATATTAACCCATTATTTTTCAATAACATTTTACGAATCCGTTTTAAATTAAATATTATTTTCGAAAATTCCTCGGCTCCTTTATTCAATTTGAGAGAGCATAGAGAATCGTAAAAGCTTTGTGAGGATTGTAAATTAAAGAGTTTGGAAAGCACTTGAAATCTAATTCTTGTTACAGACTTTTTAGGTTTTGTTTTCTCAATTTGAATTATGAATTTAATTAATTTAAATAGGAATTTAATTAAATTATTTTTTAATTTGAATAAAAATTTAATTAATTTGATTTTTTCGACTAAATTAAAAAATTTCCTGTAATTAATTAAATTTTTAGTCTAAATTAAGAATTTAATATGTTTTAAATAATTGTAAATTTTTTAAAAAATACAGAATATTCTACATACAACGAGAATAAAATTTATTAATTATATGCACATATTTTCAATATTAATTTTTTAAATATAATTTGAATATAAAAATATTTATATTAGTCCCTGAAATTTATATATATTAACATAACGAGCCTTTGATATTTAATATGTAACAAAATAGTTCTTAAGGGTATTTTCGGCAATGCATAGGGTTAATTACACCTAACCCTCAAATTAAATAACGTAGTTACAATTTACCACCATTTTTAGATTAAACTATAGACATCATCCTTCAAGAAATAAATAATTACACTTAACACCTATTTTTGCTTGAAAATTACTGACGTTAGCAAAAATTTAATTGAAAACCCAAAAATACCCTCCGTTGACTTTGATCAATTTTTTTTTTAATTTCAATATTACCCTTGAGAGTTAACTATAATTGATTATACTAATATGGGGTTAAGTATAATATTTTCAATAAAGTTTTCAAACGGTCATTTTTTAACAAAATATAATTGTTATAATGGTGATATTCCTCTTTCAAATGTAATTTATTGACATAAATTAAATATTTATTTTATTATTAATATTAAGGTAAAAGGCAAGAATTAACTAATTTTATTTAATGATCAATTATAAACATAATTAATTATGGTGATTTTATCATTGATTTTTTTTATTTACTTAGCTTAATGATGAAAATTATTAATTTAAAATTAGAAGTTAAATTATTTTTTGTATAGATATAAGTTAACTGTTAATAATTATTAGATAACATTTAATTATGAATTAAAATTACAAGCTTTTGATTTGTTATATATATGTTAAAATTTTTATGTAAATAATAAAAAAAATCCTCTTACATACACATAATTAGTAAAGCTTTCAGTATTGAACCATTTCGGTTAGATTTGATTTGATTTGAGCATAAATCTTTAATTTAGTGAGGACAATTTGCAACTTTGACCACATAGTACAAATTGTAGATTTTATATTTGAGAGTTTGTTCAAATATCGTTGTCGATAAATATCTACTATAAAGTAATAAATTACTTAAGTAAATTAGGATAATGTATTAATTAAAAATAAGACTTGTTTAATTTACAAATGAAACTAAATATATAAAGTCAAATAAAATATGAACGAAGAGCAAAGTCAATTGTAGTTGAAAGAGGAATATCGTCGTTATAACAGCTATATTTTGTACAAAAATGATAGTTGAAAAAATTTATTAAAAATATTACATTTAACTTCCATATTAGTATAGTTAATTACAGTTAACCCCCAAGGGTAATATTGGAATTAAAAAATTGACAAAAGCCAACCGAGGGTATTTTTGGGTTTTCAATTAAATTTTTATTGACGTTAGCAATTTTCAAAACGAAAATGGGGGTTTAGTGTAATTACTTATTTCTTGAAGGATAGTGTCTATAATTTAATATAAAAGTGGTGAATTGTAATTATTCTGTCTAATTTGGGGGTTAGGTGTAATTAACCCTAAATCTTAACATATCTTAGAGGGTAATTTGGAAAAACAATAAAAAATTTAATGGATCTCTAACGTCCGTCAGGGACCTCAAAAAGAAATCAAAGGTTAGGGATTATATGGTGAGAAGTCAAAGAATTGATACAGCATTATATTTAGGCCAAAAATGAAAGTGTTCAAATGTAATTCGCCCATAGTTTTTTTCTCTAATTGTTGTAAATTTTCTGTTATAGTAGAATCACTTCCCTTATTCGTAGAATCACTTCCCTTATTCGCGGACGACAGACGTACGCATATTCAATCAAAACACATATCTTCCCGTGTCTTCTTTCCGTTCTTTATTCCATTATTATTTTAATGTCTTCTATCGAAAACACTATACCATTTGATCTGGGTGCTATGCTAACATAACGGGTAAGCGTAATCACTAAGTTGATTCGTCATCAAGCTAGAAATCATATTATTAGTTATCTATGTATGTATGCCTATACTTTTATTTTATCTTTAAGACCCAACTAAATTAGAACAATTTAATATTTCGGGTAAAATCTTATTATGATAGATACAATACATACAATTACCCCCTTTTGATTTATAAAATGTTTAAAATACCTTACTAAAAGAATTTTATTTTAATCTAATCCCTCGTATTATTTAAAAAAGTTCGCACGGTCCCACTGTTAATTTTTTGATACCCCTTGTATATTTATTAGGTTTTAAATGAATATTGATATTTTGGTATTGACAACATATTTGTCTTGATTAAAATATTATGTTTTATTGATTTTTATTTAATACGGTTATTCAACTTTTGTTATTAAATTTTACTTATCGGAAGTTGAATTGAGAAAAGAAAATACAAATTTTTTTTAGTTATGTTAAGATTTTATCTTTGAAACTAAATTAAGAGAAGAATAATACAATTTTTTATTGATATCGGTGATGAGTGTAGATCACTACTAACTAAAATTAATATAAAAAAGGGAAAAAAAATAAAATGAAGATGACAAGAAAATATGAAAAAAACAATTTGACTTAAAAAAGAAAAAAGGATATTCTATATTAAAATAATGAGGTATATTTTAGATATTTTTACACTTAAATATGAATTACACCCAATTTTGAAAAGTGAAGTTCCCATGTCAATTGTCATTAATAAAGAGCTTATTTGAAATTAATTTAAATGATAAAAAATCTAATTAAAATAAAATTAATATAAAGAAGTATTTTCAAGATTTTATAAATCACATGTGCTGGGTAAATTTAATTTTTCTCCAGATGTACCGTAATTTTGACATTATTCAATTTTCATATTTGTTTTTCCTAATCATGTAAGTTTGGTTCATTGTTTCTTTCAACATAAAAGTTGACATTATGCCGTCGGACAAAGAAGATCAACAATTAACTGTCAAGGTAGAGATAAGGAAGGACATTGTAATAACTGAGGTCACAAATCGAAACAAGGAAGAGATGAAGAAGAACAATGAGGCTGAGGCTGAGGCTGAGGCTCAAAGACGAGGTAACAATAATCATGCTTAATTACTTTAAAAAAAAATGGTAATCACAACGCAATTTTTCTTTCCCTGGAATCCTTTAATTGTTGTATTGGGATATCAGAAAGGCAGGCACTAAAGAGTCTAGCAAAGATGGAAACACCCATACTTGTCGCAGCGAGGAATGGAGTTATAGAGATTGTGAAAGAAGTTCTCCACCACTTCAAAATCGCCATACATGATTCCAACATCGATAACAAGAATGTGGTTCTGCTTGCAGCTGAAAAGAGGAGGGCTAATGTGTATGATTATCTGCTAAAGGAAAAACACATGAAGGAGAGGATATTCGGGCAAACGGACAAAGATGGGAACAGTGCTCTACATCTTGCTGCCAATCTGAAGGACGTTGCAGAACCGTGGCACGTCCCTGGCGCCGCCTTGCAGATGCAGTGCGAGGTGAAGTGGTACGAGGTAATTATCAGGAATTGAATCAATCCTACGTATCTAGTGTTGATTATTAGCGAAAGAGCCGGTGCTAGTGACCTCTGAATTTGAAATTACCTTTATAAATAGTCTATAAGGAAATTTGACAGTTCATGATCCTCTAACTCTGAAATTATTATTCTTTTAAATAAATAATTTGTATTTGTTGACTGATGACTAATGAATGAAGTTGGTATCCACGCAGTTTGTAAAAGGTTCGATGGATCAGCACTTCTTTCGATGGTTCAACGACAACGAGGAAACCCCGGAAGATTTATTCAAAAACAGTCACACCAACTTAGTGAAGGAAGGCGGTGAATGGCTTAACAAAACTTCGAACTCCTTCTCCATTGTCGCAACTCTCATTGCCACCGTAGCGTTTGCAACCTCCGCCATTGTTCCAGGCGGAGTTAGTGAGCACGGTGACCCCAACTTAGAAGACAAGCCGGCCTTCAGCATATTTGCCATCTCGTCTCTCATTGCCTTGTGCTCCTCTATAATTTGTGTCATGATGTTCCTAGCCATTCTCACCTCAAGGTAATATTGCAAGAATCTGGGCTCAACTATTCATAACTTTTATAAAAATAGAAGGGATAATTACAAATACCCGAGGGTTAATTAATCCAATTACCGAAATATCATTATAATTGTGAAATTACAAAAAACGCCCAGAGGCAGGGTGTTAATTTTCTGTAATTTCTCACGGTATTTCCCTTAACTCATATCCAAAACATCATAGTGTTTTTTAGTAATTTTTCAATTACTCTACAAATTTTCTTTTCATAGTTGGGTTAAACCTCAAATGGGGGTATTTGTAATTATCTCAGAATAGAAAATAAGATATTTGAGAGGTTAATTAATTTTCTTAACAAATTAAACAAGCTTTATTATAATTAAGCTCAAGACATTTTAGATTTTGCTGAGATTGGTGCATTCATGCAGCTACCAGGACATGGACTTCGGCAAGGATCTGCCTCGGAAGTTTCTGATAGGGTTGACGTCACTGTTCGTGTCCATAACTTCAATGCTGATATCGTTCTGCGCCGGTCATTCTTTCGTGCTCAAGGATGAACTGAAATACGCAGCTTTACCAGTGTATGCTATCACTTGCTTGGCCGTCACCCTAGTCACCATCGCGCAGTTCCCTTTCTACTTTGATCTTGTCAAGATTACCTTCATCAAGAAGCCTTGGAGCCACAAGATTAATTGATTAATCTTTTCTGAAAATGGAAATCAAACTCATGATGGATTTGTGCAGTTGGTTTTATTTTATTTATTTTTTTCCCTGATTTTTTTGTTTGAATAATACAGCTGACGCCTTCCATGGCTGATTTTTTAAAAAATTCTAATTCAGATTCAATTTAATCGCATATTATATTTGATATTCTTTGTAATATTTTTATCAATTACAATACAAGTGTAATCACTCGATCATTACACTTGTTCGATCGAATTATGTTCGGTCTAGAATTACCGTTAGTTGAATGTGAGTGGAGCTATGTTGCACGGATACGGACACGACACGACACGACACGGATACGGTGACACGGATTTTTTTGTGAATTTTCCACGCGAGAAGTATCGGACACGGTGTCCGACACGAGTGTCCGACACGACACGACACGACACAACAAACTGATATTTTTAGAAGTGTCCGTGCATTAGAGGAGTGGAGTCATGCCTAACAACTTGTGATAATAAGGACAAGGATTGATAATGACACACATATAACTAAACTTTAAAATTCTCCCTCTTATTTATATTTTTGAGAAATTCAATTTTATCCACACAATTTAAAAGTTTTTTTCAATTAAAGATCAACATTCATCGAATAATACAACATTTCTCTCTCTCTAAGACTACCACTTTTAGGTAGGGGTGTCAATTCGGGTGGGTTCAGGGGGAAGCCACCCCGCTCGAGGCACTCATTCACAAAACTCACGACCGATGGGCCAACAACATCCCATTACGTTTGATAAAAGAAAGCCTGAAAACCATCCGGCCCTGGAGCCTTGTAGGGATTCACTGAGTTCACCACCCTCTTGATCTCCCCTTCTGTTGCCGGAATAGAGAGAGCATCACACCAAGTTTGACTCAGTGTACGCTTCCACGAACTTCGTGTTAGCCTGTCTCTTGAATTCCCGCTATCACCAAAGACCGAATTATTGAATTCCCAAACATGGTTCTTTAGAAGATTATCATCAGTCTCCCAATTTCCGTTGATCGTTAATACATATGTATCTTGTTGTGCCTTCTACGGGAAATGGTCGAAAGATGAAAGAATCGAGTATTCTTGTCCCCAAACCGAAGCTAGTTGATTCTAGATTTTTGGAACCAAAGGATCTCCTCTTGTCTAAGAATTTCACTAAACTCCGAGATTAACTGCTTTTCCAGCTCAACGAGGTGCGGATGAAGCCTATTCCGTCCCAATCATTGAATGCCATTGATTCTCGCTTTCAATAACCATTTCTTGCGAAACACATTGCCAAACGTGTTCATGTTCCATGTCTGGAGAACCCCTGAAAGTTTTCGAGTTTGTCCATGTTGGAATTTGAAAGAATAGTTTTGGTAAGAATGATACCAGATGTTGGAAATTAATAGATAAATAGTTTTGATAAAAAAAAATATAATGAATGGGCTTAATGTAATAGAAGGTGGAGGAGGATTAGTTAGGAAATGTGAATATATAGTGGAGGAGAAAGCATTAGTATTTGGCTAGAAGATTGGGAAATGGTTTCATTTCCATTCTCATCATTACAATACAAGCAGAGATTACAAATATATATAAGCTAATTAACCGCCTTATAAGGTCGGTAATTAACTCTAGGGTCTAGACTAATCTTCTAATTTTTGACTAGTCAAAATGCTAACTTATTCTATAATTATCTAGATAACTCTACTTAATTTGATTAATTAGATAACTACCGAATATCTAGACTAGTATATATTTAGGTTAATCCATATCTAGATTAGTCTCTATATTTTACTAATAATTTAGAATTATCTAATATCTAAATCTAGATAAATATGTATTGAAAAATACATTAATTTTAACACTCCTCCTTAATGTATTTTTCTTCTTGCTCTGCTTGTAGATGCTTGAGTAGCTCCGTTAGCCTTTATCAGAATCTTTTGGTTAGATTTGCTCCCAACTTTTATAGATTTTAATGCTGTGAAGTTGCATGATTCATTTATGTCGCGGAACAGTCTTGTTTTTCTCGGTGGTTCTGGAGTTAATTCTTCTTCTTCTTGATCTTCATTAGATAAGTTAGAAGTAAGTGATGTCAGTGGTGAGCTCGGTTGCGAGTCATTCACTTCTTCCACATGTTGTCGTGGCCTTTTTGCAATTATCTTCTTCGGAGCTTCTTCATTTTCCCAACTATAAGTAGCATCTTCGTCGAATTCCACTTCTCGTGTGATGATAAGCTTTTTAGATTTCAAAATGTAGACTCTGTAGCCTTTAGATGGAGAACTGTAGCCGAGAAATATTCCTTTCTCAGTCTTATCTTTTGCGGTGTGTACATAGCAAATGCTGCCAAAAACTCGAAGATGCTTAGCAGATGGTTTTCTTCCACTCCACACCTCAACTGGAGTTTTACCTTGAACTGCTTTTGTTGGACACCTGTTGAGTAGATAGACTGCCGTGTAGACAGCTTCTGCCTAGAATGTTTTGGGCATTCCTTTCTCTTCTAGTATAATTTTGGCCATTTCCATGACCATTTTTGTTTTTTCTTTCAGATACTCCATTTTGTTCCGGAGTATTTCTAACAGTGAGTTGGAGATAAATCTCATCTTTGCAGAATTTATCGAACTGCGTCGAATCATATTCTTTCCCTATTTGATTTCTTAGAATTTTGATTTTTCGACCACTTTGTTTTTCAGCAAAGCTTTTGAACTTCCTGAAAATGTTGAACACTTCTAATTTTTCTCGCATAGACTAGACCCATATCATTCTGGAATAATCATCAATTAAGAGAATAAAGTACCTGTTTCCTCCATCGGATGTTGTCCTCATAAGTCCACATATTGTAGTATGTACTACCTCCAAAGCTGTTTTTGCTCTCCATGCATGATTTTCTGGACGAAAAAGGTTTACGATGTTGTTTCTCTTTTAAACAAGCTTCACAAATGTCTTCTTTCACTTGTGTATCCGGAAAATCTTTCATCATATTTTGTTGATGAAGATATTTTATTCCTTGAAGATTGAAGTGCCCAAATGTAACGCCCCAATTTTCGGCTATTCAGGTACGCACGACACGTGTGAGTTTCCGAGAGTTAGGATTTATTTTAATTCTTTTGTTTATTAAATTTCTACATTTTATGATAAGTGATATGAATTATATTTCAATGTGTCTACGTGAAAATATGTGAAATATTTGTTAACTTGAGAATTATTTTCATATTAAATTCATTTGTTACGTGAATTAATTACCGAACATGATCTAATTGTTTCATTGTCCTTAATTGACCATTCATTTCAATTTAAGGACTTAATTGCATGAAATAAGATTGGACTTACGTGATCATATTCCATGAACTGGAACCTAATTGCATCACTTATAGAGTTTGAGGACCAAATTGCAAAACATGCTTAGTCATCTAATTATGTAGAAGAATCATATAATATCTCATTATTATCTCATATCATTTCATACATACACACCATCTTCATCTCCATATCTCTCTCTCTCTCACGATCAAACTAGCAAGGAAAAAGAAGGTGGGAATTATTATCATCAAGCTAAAATTTGAGTAAAAGTGGATCTTACAAGCCTCAATCAAGCATCATCACTCCATCTTTTCCTTCTTCTCATTCATTCAAGGTATATGAGCTTAGTTGGAAAGATTCATGAGTTAATATGTGAATCTAGGGTTATGCTTTAGGCTTAGCAATTAGTGCTTTAGTTGTTGGAAAAAGATTACATGCTTTTGTCTTGAAATTTATGCATATAATTGATGAATATAGAAGTTATATGATGAGTTCATGTGTGGGTTTCTAAGTGAGGAATTGTGATGATCAAGGCATGATATAAGTGTTTATATTGGGTTTTATTATACTTTAAGCATGCATATAGGTTCCTTTTCATGAATTATAGCATTTGGGATTGAATTATAAGAGTTTTGGTAAGATTTGGAATGTGTTCATGCTTCCCCTGTTTTCCCGACTCCCATCCCCCGTTCCAATTGCTCTAGTTTTTCTACTGTAGAAAGTATTTGAAGTGTAGAACACTGTCTTTTTTACCGTTCATCAATATCTATTTTCGTTTGGGAGTTATGGCCGTTTAAATTTGGTGCCGCCAAACTGTCGCGAATCTGCATTAACCCAAATTTGGACCTAAGCCATTTTCATTCCGCTTTGAAATAAATTACGAGCCATACATCATCGGAAAGGTCTTTGTGTCTAGTTTCATACCCAACAAACAAAACTCAATTCCAAATTCTAAAACTTAAAATATTTCAGTTTTTTGACAGCATGCGTATTTCCAAAAAAAACTGGAAATGTGACAGCTTGTATGCAGTGATTTCAAATCCAATTTCCGAACTCATACAGCCTCTTTTCTGAAAACTGTTTTAATGGAATATTAATAACATATTAAGGTTTATCTCTGTCAAATCTCGCGTTTATTCGAGCTCGTTTGATGCCTGAAAAAAATTCCGAACGACATTGCTGTTCTGTCCCCTGTTTTGCCCTGTTTCTGATCTGATTTTTCGGACTGAGCAGATGATGTAAACCTTTGAATTTTACAAAACTGTTTTATTTGAAAGTACCTATATATGTTGGGAGTATACCTATAAAATTTCAGAATTTTCTGACTTCGTTTGATATGGTAAACGGACTTGTCTTTGAAAGGTGTCACTGCAGCAAAGTTGTTGTATTGTTTGACTTTGATCGAAAATCTGTAATTTTACAGAAATATTTAGGAAATGAGACCAATACCATTTGCAGGATATGGCTGTCTAGTTTGCGAGGAATTTTGTGGTTCGTTAAAATACCTTTCAAACAATAAGTTATGTTGAATTTTCTACAACGTGCGCATGTAAAGAATTTCTGCATAAAATTGAGATTTTCATTTTCAATTCCAATGGTTTTATTGATCCCAATTTGTGATTACATGATCAATTACATGCCATAATATGTATATATCATGCTACATTCATGAATGCATGTCATCACGTTACTTGATCATGTCGTGCATCATATTTGGTACCGTTATTGAGTCCTGTCTCACGAGTGCACAAATGTTTCCATTTCTTGTCCAGTTCTTCTCCAGGACGGAGATTGTTGATCATGAGCACGTTCACGCATCCATGAGTCGTCGTGTCGCCTGTCAGGTGAGGTTTAATTTCTAGTTACCTAGAACCTATATAACCCTTACATGAGATTTCGGCCAAAAGGTATTTATAGCTATAATTTTCCTTGAAAATACTCATGATTACAAGCAAGTCCCGCTCATTGCAAGCAAGCCATGTATCGTGCATGTTTTAGGCGAGTAAGCATGATTGTTCACTTTTGGCCCGAGGGTAGTGGCTTGAGCCAACCGGGAAAGCATGGGCTGACGGGTAACTCTCGCGCTATCCTCACCACATTGGGATGACCCTGAATCCGCTAGGAGAGTAGTGTAGGAAGGAGTTTCGGGCTTAGGGATTCATTTACCCTCTGCTCAACATGTCGTGGATGGTAAAGGCCAGCTACCTTTCCATCATTGGAGGGAGAAGGAGACTGGGGACGGGTCCGGCACCACGGATTGTCCTCGGGTTATTGCATGATTTTCATTACTTGATTGTATTGCCTGAATACACTATCACACTAATGCACGGTAATTGAATTGCATGATCACCTATTGATTAATTAAGCAAGCATGATTCATTTACATTTGGAGTAAGGTTGGAGAACGCCCTCACTTGCCGGGCCACGTATCGCATGAAATGAATTGAATGGGTAATTAAATTGGACAGTTGTATTCTCGGGCGAAGAATGTCTCATTATTGAACTTATATTCTTATCTTTTCCAAAGCTTTACCCGAGAATATAACTTGCATGTTAACTGTGCTAATATTTATTTAAACCCCTCACTCAGTCTTCCATAGACTAACGCCTTCACCTTTCAGATACGTGCAGGTGCGTGCTAGGCGGGAATCGACTCAAGTTCAGTCTTTGCATTTCGAGTCATGCACGGTTCATTTATTTATTGTTACATATGAAATTATTGCTATTGTTATTGACACGGATTATGTATTATGGAGATGATCATGTATTGATATGTGAGACATAGTTAGAGATAGCATGTTTTGATAATTGGTATGTGATATTGGATATATTATGCTTCCGCGTTATTTCTGATGCATTTACAAGTTAGTCCTGCCTAGCTAGTTGTCATTTTATTTTTATTGTCACCCGTTCGCTACAGGTTGGTTCATGTACGGACTACTTATGTCGTGTGTGGATCGACCTGTAGTGCGGGGGTGTGGCATCTCCCCGTGTAGGGGTGCTACACCAAATCTTTTGTGCCATAGCAATGACTCGTCTTTTGATGATTCTGAATTTGGTTGACTTGCATAGAATAGATAGCATCCATCTTCTTCAGAATAATTAGCTTGATGATCTATGATGCACGGACACGGACACGGCGACACGGACACGACACGACACGGATACGGCGACACGGATTTTTTCTTGAATTTTCCACGCAAGGAGTGTCGGACACGGTGTCCGACACGAGTGTCCGACACGACACGGCATGACACGACACGGCAAAATGATATTTTTAGAAGTGTCCGTGCATCATAGTTGATGATTTTCTTTAGATCGACAATATTTCTCATCATACCCAAATCTATTGCACTTTTTGCATTTAGATTTTTCTTTAAAATAACAGTCATCTTCGGCATGATTTGTTCTCTCACAATATCGGCATGGCAGGTAATTTCTATTTTTCTGAAAATCTTCTCCAAACTTATTTTTGCTAGAACTTTCTCCATTTTGAGAATTCTCTTTAAATTTCTTATCATAATTTTTTGATTTCTGAGACTGAAACTTTAATTTAGACTGAAAGGCACTTTCTAATGAATTTTCATCTCGCTTACTCAACATCTTTTCATACGCTTCAAGAGAGCCTATTAACTCCGTCAATGATAGTATAGCAAGATCTTTTGTTTCTTCAATAGTAATAACTATTGGAACATATTTCTCGGTGATACTAATTAGTATTTTCTCGACCACCTTCTTATTTGATATAGTTTCTCCATAAGCTCTCAATTGGTTTACCATTTCGGTTAATCTAGCATAATATTTTTCTATCGTCTCAGAATCCTTCATTTTCATATTTTCAAAATCCCTTCTAAGAGTTTGAAGTTTAATCGAGCGTACCTTTGGATTTCCTTCAAACTCCTCCTTCAAGGTATCCCAGGCCTGCTTGGAGCTCTTGGCACCTCGAATTCTCGGAAATATTTGATCCGTCAATGCCATTTGATGTCGTACAAGGCCGTGTAATCCTTTTTCTTTTGCTCTTTCAATAATTTTTGGTTGGCCTCTGAAGTATTCTCTTCGGAAGCAATAACTCCTCCTTCAATGATGTCCCATAGATTTTGGGACAAAAAGTATGTCTTCATCTTTACAGCCCAATAGTCGTAATTTTCTCCATTGAAAATTGGTAATGGAATATTGCTACTTGAGTAAGTTGTAGCCATCGCGGAAGTGATTCTTGGCTCGTCCAGTTACTAAACGAACTTGGCTCTGATATCAGTTGTTGGAATTTGAAAGAATAGTTTTGGTAGAATGATACCAGATGTTGGAAATTAGATAAATAGTTTTGATAAAAAAATATAATGAATGGGCTTAATGTAATAGAAGGTGCATGAGGATTAGTTAGGAAATGTGAATGTATAGTGGAGGAGAAAGCATTAGTATTTGGCTAGAAGATTGGGAAATGGTTTCATTTCCATTCTCATCATTACAATACAAGAAGAGATTACAAATATATATAAGCTAATTAACCGCCTTATAAGGTCGGTAATTAACTCTAGAGTGTAGACTAATCTTCTAATTTTTTACTAATCAAAATGCTAACTTATTCTATAATTATCTAGATAACTCTACTTAATTTGACTAATTAGATAACTACTGAATATCTAGACTAATCTATATCTAGATTAATCCATATCTAGATTAGTCTATATTTTACTAATAATCTAGAATTATCTAATATCTAAATCTAGATAAATATGTATTGAAAAATACATTAATTTTAACAGTCCAGCACATGTTCGTCACGCTGCCACGATTCTTCAATCAATTTACGACAATCTGGGTTCTCGCTCCAAATTGCCTCAAAACGAAACGATTTTCTCGTGGGTGGCTGGGAAACGCCGAAGCAATAAGTAAGGACCGGATGATGGTCCGAGTGTGTTCGGGGCAGAACTCGCGCAGTTCCCTCTGGAAAGAGCAGTAGTCATTCAGGGTTAGCAAGTACTCTATCCAGACGCTTTTCACATGATCCCCGCCTCTCACCGTGCCACTCCAAGTAAATCGCGGACCGAGAGCCCAAATATCAATCAAATTACACTCATCAAGGTGGTCTTTGAAATCGAGGCATCGGTTCCAATTGACATCTCTCCCTCCTAGTTTTTCACTAGGGCCCAAAATATCATTGAAATCTCCCGTAAGCATCCATGGGAGATTCTACTCGTTTTTTAGCGTTTTTAGATCTCTCCACAGAGCCTCCCTCCTGCTGAGAATAGGGCTGGCATAAATTCCGAAACACAGCCATTCCGAGTTGGTCCGAGCCCCGATTATGGCATGAATAGCTTGATGAGCAACATGAATGACTTTCACTTGAATCTTGTTGCTATCCCATAGCAACCAAATGTCGCCTTCCCTGCCGGAGGTAGGAGCCTCGCAAACGTTAGGAAAGCCCAACCCCGCTGCTATCCGTTCCGCTTTTGCTTCCTCCACTTTAGTTTCGAGGAGGAAATCAACGTCCGGTTGCTACTCCCTTGTGATATCTAGGAAGTGTCTCCTAAAATCTGCATTTCCAGTACCTTTGCAATTCCATGAGGTATCTTCATGGGCTTGATCAAAACTGAGGGAAAAGTAATGGGGTTATTAATCAAGATCCCCGATGCATCCATTATCATCTGTTGCCAAAGCAAACTCTCCAACATACATTGTCTCTCCGTCTCCTGTCTCATCACTTCGATGGATAGACTGCTCATTTGACGTGCCGGGTCCCACGTAAATTGACTTCCGTTTTCACCAGTAACTGCACAGTAAGGGATTCACAGTGATTTGGCAGGCGAAGTCGATGCTCAATTCGTAATGATCGAACATCCCCGTCTTCTCTAGGTATTTCTCTATTATTTCTATCTCCATCATCTCCTCATCCGAATCTGAAGATTCCATCGTCTTCAGTTGAAAAGGTTGAAACGGTGTTTGAGTTTGAGTTCACCTGACGCTGGGACTTCTCTTGGTTTGTCTTGCTAATTTTAGTCTTTTTTGTTGCAGTAGCAGAATACTTTGCCAGAGTGTCTGTATAGGCAGACTTATTAGTCCCAGATTTCTCGGTTGCTTTCTTTACATATTTCGTTTTTGAGGGATTTGTTGCCGGTTTAATTATCCTTCTGGATGGAGATATCTCCTTGCCCTTATTTAGTCCGGATTTGGTGGACTTTGAAACTTGCGGTTCTCTATTACCTCCACCAGATTTGCTACTTTTCCCAACCGTATCGCTTCTGTTTCTGGCCAAGATTTCATAACGGTTTTGCAACTGTGGTTTCTGATTCTCTTTCCCGCCGCTAAACCCGCTGCCTCCACCGGATCTCGCCGGCCGCCGTCTTTCCGCCATCATCCAGGGGCCATAACTCGGGCCTGACTCCGTTACCTCAGCTATCATATGATTCCCATTATTCTGGGTCTCCTTAGATGTTGGCGCAACCACCAGTGCCTTGTTTTGGTTGGAGTTCTCCGCCCCCCACCCCTTCGGACTGTCTTCCTTTGGAGAACTGTTGTACCTGCACTCACTTGCTCGATGACCAACGGCCACACGTAAAGCAGATAGAAGAAAGATTTTCATAAACAACTAATAGCAAAGTTCCGTCAACCTCTATTCCGCAGCGCAGCGATTTATCCAAATCTATCTGAACGCATACCCTAGCATACCGTCCTTTTTCGCCGAAGTACGTCCTCTTATCGATTTTGATTGGAGTTCCAAACCCAGCAGCCGTCTTGTAAAGCAGCCTCCCTGTAATATTCAACAGACATCTCCAGAACTCTTACCCAAGTTATGGCCGTCCGGACTTTATCTTTAAAAGCCTAAAATCGAGGTTACCACTTCCGGACCACTAAGTAATGTCCCCCAATGACCCATGGTCCCTCCATAAGGATGAATGTCACTTTCTCGACATCATGTAGTTTCAGAATATAACAACTATGTCCCAGATCAATGAGCTCATAGGCCCCGTACAATTTCCATATAGTGTTTATTCTTGCCGACATAAGGGTCGTACTAACTGTTCACCCAAGGATCTTGAGTATAAGAGAGTCCTTCCAAGGTTCATGAAGCGCCTTCCTATACCCTTTAGTTGGGTACGGGAATTCTTTAGTTGGTTCCACAACTTTAATCTTGTCCAAGTCTAACATAGAGATTTCTCAAACTTTCTGTCTTTGTCCTCCTTTCTCCCAACCAGTGATGAGAGATAGGATTTTGCCTGTGGTGTTTCGCCACCCTTGTCGTTTTGCTGCTCTGTCTCCATGTCTAGGCCAGCCTCAGTCGTTGTCCTAATCTTTTTCTTGCTCCGGCAAAGTTGGTCGGATTCTTCTGCGGAAATTGGTGGAAGAAACGCTCTCCCGCTCATCCCGCTCATTGTGTATGCCGTAAGATAAATTAGGTATTTTTAATTTAATTCAAATTCATCATTTGAATCATTTTTTAGTTATTATTTCCAACAAAATATAGAAACCGAATAAAATGCCCTTTATCTTTAATACCATTTTTTAGTTATAATTCACTTGAGTATGTTAAACTTTAATAATTTATTTTATCTCGATGGATATATGTTTCTGATAGTTGTAAATAACTTTAACTTAAAAATTAATATATATTTTTTTAATTTGAAGTTTAATTAAACTCAATATTAATTAAACTAAAAAATATAATTTTTAACTTTTATTATAGTTTGAAAAATATTTAAATAAATTAAGGGAATATCTTTCTTTATTTAAAAATATTAGAGGTGATTTGGATTTATCTTCATACTTAAATAGATAAAGAGTATTTTAGTGTATTTTTATATTCTTTTTGGAAATTATTACTAAAATACGACACACAATATGAATTTGAATTAAATTAAAAATATAAAAAATACTTTGAATTTATAATAAAAACACAAGGACGAATTTGAATTTCCCAAATTATAATTAGGCTTTTACTGGGCTGATGTCACTCTTCATGTCTATAGGCTATAGCTTCAATGTTGGTATCATTCTACGCTGGAACTTCTTCATGATAAAAGATAAGCTAAAATATGCTGCCCTCTCGGTGTACGTCGTCACGTGTGTACCGGTGACATTCTTTGCCTCACGCAATTTCCGTCGTATTTTGATCTCGCTTGGGCCACTTTTAAGAAGGTGCCACAAAGGAGCTATAAGTGATTTTACGATTTACTATTTTTGCTTGTTGGTTTCACTCCGTACCCTGCTTTATTCTTTCTTTGTTCTTTTGCCCCCAAAGGATAAAGGGAAGCGGGGACAGGACCCACTATTGCTCTAAACGAACACAATGCATTTCATGTAAATAAAAGATGACATATTAAAGATTATGTGTATCAAATTGAAACTATTAGAAAATATATAAAATGAGAAATAAAAAAGATTATATTATATGAAGGGCTATGAATATAAACACTGTTTTAAGATTAAGTGGATATTTCTTGTAAATTTATTATAGGAAAAGTAAATAAGAATGTATTGCTAGTAATAATTTTTTAAGTGATAATAAATGGGTGACAGCCCATATCAAATACACAATAAAAATTATATTGATTTTTAATTTATTTTATATGGTTAAATTTATATATGCATCACACATATTCAATAAATTCCTAAGATTACGAGATTTTAAAAAGTACATAATGGACAAGCCAACTGGTCCGTAAAGAACGTGATGTTGAGCAAATAAGTTTTAATTAGTGCAATACAAATAACAAAGCCTTTATGATATTCCTTAGCTTTATCCTTATCCTGTTATCCATTTAATGACGCCAAGGCCCAAGAATAGTTATTCGTTACTTTTGTGTACAACACTGAATTAAATTACCAAACATACCGTGGAAAAACAAAAAATAAAAAAAAATACCATAATTCTTTAATATATTCTATTTTTTTACCTTTACTTTATTCTATCATTTGACGTTGAAAATACTAAATCGAGTAATTTTAAATCAGAATCTAATTCGATATATTCCAATATTTAATGATATTGTTATAAAATTATTTAAACTTGTAGTCATTCACTAGAAAACGTGAATGATCAAATACTAAGTGAAATATATTTATCCACCATTATTTGAGATTTATCTGAGTCCAGCCTGAATTGAAATTCACCAGATCACTTTTTAATTTAATATGGAACTTGAAAACTAAGATTTATCACCTGTATATAACTCTTCATCTCAAACATAAAATACATATCTTCATCTCAGACACAAAAGAAGAAGCGCAAAACTACCCAAATCCCAATTGGACATTGAAATCATGAATCCTCCCTCAGAAATTCAAATTGCTGCCCCATTCATCCCAAGACAAGGAAATAATCGATGAACTCGCCGGATACACCTTCTCCGGCCACTGGGACAAAGTCGTCTATATGTATAAAACCCACGGCGGGGTGGTTCATACACAGGATGCTTCTGGTAATACGACGGCAGTGGGCACAACATTGCACCTCACAAAAACATCAAATCAGTAAAATCCCCAAAAAAAAGAACCGAAAAACCCTACCAATAAAAGGGGTGCCAATTAGAAGAATATAAGCCACCAATCCAGCCCGCGTGGCGGTGAAGAACTCCGATATTGGATGAACCGTGACAACAACGGCGGCGACGGCGACGGCGACGGTGAGAAGCAGCTGAATGCTGACTATCATGTATATCTTCCGAATAAACGACCACCGGAGCTCAGGACTCTCCAGCATCATGGGGTACAACGCCTGACGGCTGCCGGATTCCACGTCATCCTTGCCGGAAAGAGGAGCCCACGTCTTTGGAACGAATCGGAGAAGTTCTGCAGATTGAAATTTGATCAAGATTTAGGGCTGGTTTTGGGATTTTTGTGGATTACTTGCTTGCTGTAAGGCGGTGAAATCTCTAGATTATCCCCTTTCTCTCTCTCTCTCTCTCTTCTTCGGATTGGTCTTTTTGTTGGAAATTTCCAGAATTTAGAATTTTTTGCATTAAACTGGTTTGATCAAAGATAAACATAGACGAAAATACATCCTTAATTAAGAAGAAATCAAATATTTTTATTGAATATTCTCTATCATATTCTTTGTTTATTTGATTAATGCACACAAAATTTAAAAGTTAAGTATTGAATCTTAAATTTTAAAGTGTTAGATATTAAAGTGCAAAACACCACAACCGGGACGAAAAAAAAGATTAACTATTAGATAAAAATACATTGAAAATATAAAAAAGAGCCAATAAAGCCCAATGGGCCAAAAAAATAAAGAAAGAAAGTACTGCTCTCCGAATAAAATCCCAGTTCAAGAATTCGAACTGGCCCAACGTGGTTAACGTGGCTGAAAAAGAGATTTGGCATAACATAAAGCTGATAACTCTCTTTAGTTTAGTCTATCAAAGAGAGAGAGAATAATTAAATCTTTTGTATAGATCACGTGACATAAAAAAGAAATAAAACATATATATGAAGAGGGTTTTTGGCTAGGTTTATTTTAAAAAAATTTACAAATTTTTATATTTTATAAGATATTTTTTAATTTGATCGAGTGTTGAATCTTATTTTAAAACTAAATTCTTAAAGTTTCTGAATTAAAGAAATAAGTATGAGCTTGCAGCAAGGCTACATTTTTTAGTCTTTTAGGCTAATATGTTTTAATAGATGTAAATGTCGAACTCATTTTAAATTGTAGCTTGTAAGTTGTAATAGTGGAATAAAGAACTTAGCTTATATAGGATACAATATAATAATATATCCACACAATCACACATCACGTCATCAAAACATACACCCCACTACCGCCGCCGCCGCTGCCAAAACCACCACCACCAAATGGATCCTCGCGCCGGAGCCACCACGCAAGAAGAAGACAAATACAAGAAAACCCTCTTCGATAAAGCCATGGAAGGCAAGTGGAAGGAGGTAATCAAAATATACCAAGAGCACGGCGAGGCGGCCCACACTGCCAAAATCACCCGCACCGGCGACACCGCCCTCCACATCGCCATCTCCGAAGGCCAGGTCTCCGCCGTCGAGAAACTCGTCTCCGCGGCGGAGAACACCGCTCCGCTAGAAATCAAGAGCGAGCTAGGAAACACCCCCCTCCACCTTGCTGCCTCCCTTGGCAACGTGTTTGCCTGCGACGGCATCGCCAAACTCAACTCCGACCTCGCCGGAATACGAAACGCCGACAACGAAACCCCATTCTTTCTCGCCGTCCACCACGGCCAGAAAGACGCGTTTCTCTGCCTGCACCACTACTGCAGGGAAAACGGGTACACCTACGGCCGGAGAAACGACGGAGAGACCATTCTCCACTCCGCCATCTCCGGCGAGTATTTCGGTGAGACTCACATTCATCAAAACATTCTTCGAAAAAGCTGCAAAATTCACCGAAATCCCAGTTATAACTTTGCTTTAATATCAACAGATCTATCATTCCAGATCATTCATCTGTATCCTAACCTAGTGAACTCAGTGAACGAACAGGGTTTCTCTCCGCTCCATCTCCTCGCAAGCAAACCCTCTGTATTCAGAAGCGGAAGCCATATCAGAGGCTTCCAAAAGCTCATTTATCATTGTCGGTTTTTTCTTCCCATTTTAATCCTAATTAAATTCTCAGACTAATTCAGAATTAAATTCTATATTTTGCATGATTTTTAAGGTATATTTGTGGACGAACTCGTGGAAAAAACCAATTACAATCCTCCATTGTCGGAGCCTGAGGATGGGACGGCCAACAAGGATTATCCTGAGAACTATCAAACCTGCATGGGTTTTCTTATTCGGATTAAAAAACTAATCTTGGGACTACGTAAGTTTCTAATTCGTCCTATATTTTATATATCTATAGTATCAATGATTTTATAGTTCAAAAAGTTCTTTCTTTTAATTATTAATCTTAATTTTTGTCCAAGTGGATTTTGTCGTGAAGCCAAACTGTGAGGTACGGGATTCGATGGATCCAGAATCTGATCATAAACAAGGTGAACATCTGATATTCCTATTTAATTTTGCAATGTTGATAGAGAGAGATAGCAACCCGATCCTTGTTGCTTAACTTCATAATTAATCAAGAAGTGCATGGTATATTGCATATTCCAAGTATTAGATTAATTAGCACTAATTATATAATTAAAAGTATGCTAATCTTCTTTCAGACCAAGAATCAAACAAATCCCAAGCTCAGGGTCACCAATTATTTCCCGACAATTATCTCACATGCTTTGATGGTGTCAAGCTACTATCCAAAGCAATGTTGGTAATCTTAGGCCTAGGTAATTAATTACTCATTCTTAGCCAACAATTAACAAAATAAAACCCATAATTAAATCCTAATACTCTCTCTCAATACAATTAAGGATCCATGCATATAGTAAAACTCCGAGAGAAAAAGAAGAAACATATATGGTCACTTCAAATAATGGAAGCACTTTTCAAAGACGTCTCAATGTACCAATACGAAGACAACGGTAGAGGTCCCAACCTTTTACCGACCCAAAATGGAGAAACAAAGCCGTACGCCGTTATGGACGGTGGCGACGTCATTTTGAGCGAGAGCATCCTACCGGAACCGTCGGTGCAGGACGATAACAATCCGCCTGCACTACCGCCACCATCATATTCACCATCAACCAATAATGGTACTAGCAATCCTTCAACTCAGGGACAACGGATTTGGGGTATGTGGTGGTTCCTGTCCTCCCTTAATTTAGATTTTTTCTTTTATTTTTTATATATATTTTATTTATAGTTTTGTTCCTTTTATTTTTGAAATTTTAGTTTTTGCCCTTATGTTAGATGTAGGTTCCATCTTTGAGCAGTTAAAGAGAGCAGAAACAACAGCACCTATATTGATCTTACCTGATTTCAAGAAACCATTTAGTCTTGAAATAGATGCTAGTAATGGGGGAATTGGAGCAGTGTTAATGCAGCAAGGGAAATCTGTAACTTACTTAACTAAGGCTCTAGGTGAGGAAAACGGGGTGACGGAGATGGAGAAGAAGGAAACAACGTTGCTGATCGCGGCGAAAAACGGGGTCATGGAGATGGTGGAGAGGATTTTGCAGCGGTTTCCGGTGGCGGTGCATGACATGAACAGTGAAAAGAAGAACGCGGTGCTGCTTGCAGTGGAGAATAGGCAGCCACATGTGTACAATTTCTTGCTCAAACAGAAAATGATGACGGAGATTATATTTAGGAAAAGGGATCATGAAGGGAATAGTGCTCTGCATCTGGCGGCAAGGTTGGGTGAACATCGGCCGTGGCTTATACCTGGAGCGGCGCTGCAGATGCAGTGGGAGATTAAGTGGTATGAGGTATGAAAATTTGATTTTTTTTTTTTCCCCCAGTTTTAGTGAAGATCACATAAATTTAAGTAATATGTAATTATGCAAATTTGGGCCGACTACAAAAATTTCGATTTTGGTTACAAAAATGGCTCATACATATTTGTTTCCTACCCAATTTGTGATATGCAGTTTGTGAAGGATTCGATGCCACACCACTTCTTCGCGCGGTACAACAGAAAGGGGCAAACATCGCGCAACATATTCACCGACACCCACCGCGACCTGGTCAAGGAGGGCGGCCAGTGGTTGACCAACACATCGCAATCCTGCTCCGTCGTGGCGGCGCTCATCGCCACCGTCGCTTTCGCCACCTCCGCCACCGTCCCCGGTGGAGTCAAATCCGAAAGCGGCATTCCCACGCTAGCGGATCAGCCAGCCTTCTGCACTTTCGCCGTCGCTTCGCTCGTCGCCCTTTGCTTCTCCGTAACCGCCGTCGTCATGTTCCTCGCCATTCTCACTTCTAGGTATCAAAAAAACACAAACCCAATCCCCCAAAGTCGGATGATTTCTCGGCCAAAAAATCGATATTAAGCCAATTTTCACAACATTAAACCTTATTTCTGTAATTTTTATGCGAATTTAGGTACCAGGAGAAGGATTTCGGCAAGGATCTGCCGAGGAAGCTCTTGCTGGGGCTGACGTCACTCTTTGTATCTATAGCTTCAATGTTGGTGTCATTCTGCGCGGGACATTTCTTCGTGCTGAAAGATAAGCTACAATACGCGGCGTTCCCGGTGTACGCCGTCACGTGTTTGCCGGTGACGTTCTTCGCCGTGGCACAGTTTCCATTGTATTTTGATCTTGCTTGGGCTACTTTCAAGAAGGTGCCACAGAGGAGCTTTAAGTGATTTTACAACTTTACTATTTGTGATGTTTGGTCCTTGGATTTGGTGTTATTTCACCTCGCTACCCTATTTTCTTCTGTTTTTGTTCTTTTACCCCCAAAGAATAAAGGAAAGCGGGAAAGGACCCTATTTGCTGTCATTCAACACAATCTTTGTGCTTTACAAAATAACACATTAAAGATTGGGTGTATCAAATAGAACCTATTAGAAAATATACAAAATAAGAAATAAAAAAAAATTATTATATGAAGGATGATGTATAAATATTTGTTTAATATTAAATGGATATTCTTGTTTACTTATTATTAGAAATATTAACAAGAATTGATAGTAATAATCTTTTGAAGTCTCAAGAATACCTGATATGGTCGTGAGATTGTACCCCTAATTCCTATCTAATAAAGAAGTGGTCGGATTATCTTTTGTTCCTAAAATCTTGAATACACAGTTAAAATGTCAAAAGGTCCACTGAAATCTTTCTCAACGAAGACTTTTCGACATGCAAGTCAATTGCTCATGAATCCGAAATACTTAAGCAGCAAGCAATCAAATATGGAAAGTTCAATCCAGTTGCTTTCTTGAGCAATGTTGAAAAGTTCAAGTCAATTAATTTCTTAAGCTAAGTTTTGAAACTAGAATCGGATTGACTGGTGGATACCAGTATGGACCGCTAAGAACCAGTCCAAAACCGGTTAAAAACTCGGTCTAGACCACTTAGTGGACTGGTTGTGTAGCGGACTAGAGAAGCCGCTATAAGTAATTTTACAACTTCACAATTTTTGCTTATTGGTCCAGGGATTTGATATTATTTCACCTCGATACCCTATTTTATTCCTTTTTTCTATTTTTTCTTTTCTTTTTTTTTTCCTTTTCCCCCAAAGAATAAAGGAAAACGGGCAAAGGACCCAATATTGCTATAATCGAACACAACGCATTTATGTTTAGCATTTTTAAAGATGACACATTAAAGATCATGTGAATCACATTGAACCTATTATAAAATATATAAAATTTGAAAAAAAAAAATTTATATTATACGAAGGATTATGAATACAAACATTGGTTTAGATTAAGTGGATATTTTTGTTAATTTATTATAAGAAAAACTAATAAGAATGGATTGCTAGTAATAATCTTTTTAAGTGTGAATACCAAAATCCTAAAATAATACAGATAAGACCGTGAGATCATACCTCTAATTCCAATCTAGTAAAGACGCAATCGAGTTGTTTTTAGTCCCAAAATCTTGAATACAAAAATTAAATATCAACAGGGTCATTGATGTCTTCCTCAACGAAAACTTCTGATAACCAAATCAGTTGATCAATTCGAAATACTTAAGTTAAGCAGCAAGCAATCGAATATGGAATATTCAAGCCAGTTACCTTTCTTAGAATGTACATTCTAAGAAAAGTAACCTAATATATTCATGGGATGAGATGAGTTGACATTGGGTTATAACTTAGGCGAGGAAAATGAATTTTTGATATACTAGCTGACCCATTTTCACAATTTTGGTACAAGATTTTTACATCTCTAAAAAGTTGCAAAATATAATCCACATCTCTAAATTTTTGGTACAATTTAATGCAACTTTTCACGGAAATTACTATTCTCCATCAGAAACAATCAACGGTTTTCCAGTGGGGATTGGTGGTTTCCGATGGAAAGTTGCATTAAATTGCAACTTTTAATTGGAGATGTGGGTTAAATTTTTCACCAGAAAAAAAAATTGTACCAAAATTGCAAAGATGTGTCAATTGATATACCAAAAATGCATTTTTCTCTAACTTAGGCCAAGGCCTTGGACTTCGTAAATTGGAAAATTATATGAATTTTTAATTTATTTTATATGGTTAATTTACATCACACATATTTAATAAATTCCTAAGTTGACGAGATTTTAAAAAGTACACAATGGATAAGCCAACTGTAAAGAAAGGGGGTGTGATTAACGTGATGTTGAGCAAATACGATTCAGTGCAATACAAATAACAAAGCCTTTATGATATTTCTCAACTTTATCCTTCCATGGGTTATTTAATGACGGCCAGAATAGTTATACGTTACTTTTGTGTTTAACACTGAATTAAATTATCTAACATACACTAAAAAGCAAAAAAAGTGATGAAAAATACTATAATTCTTTAATACACTCTGTTTGTCACCTTTACTTTATTCTGTTATTATTTTGAAGAGAACAACCAGATTATTATTTTGACGTTGACATTACCTAATTGGGTAATCTCATATTTGAACCTCATTCAGTCAAAACTATTGTAGTTAGGAACATGTATTTTATATAGAAAATTCTAGTTCAAACTCGATTCAGCTGAATTTTAATAAATATATTACATTGACGATCAGTCATTTTTTCTGGATTTTTCACCAATCATATGACAAATGTAAAATACTGGATTTTTCACCAATCATATGACAAATGTAAAATACTTGCCCCTCAGTATATTGATTTGATTAAATAAATTAATTTCGGGCTAGAATTTCCCCTTTTACACTTATGGTTTGATTTTTTTTAGGAAAATATTAGAAATATTTAAATACTTAATGATACTCCCATCAAATAGCTTAAACTTTTAGATTAATTAGTCATTCAATATGTATCAAAGCTCAAACCAAAGATATCTTGGGGTCGAATCCTCATGATCACCTAATTTAAAAAAAAAAAAGAAAAGGAAATTATTCACATGCAAGGACCAAAAGAAGTGGCTGAATCCTCACGAGCAAAAAAATTCTCACCATCACCCAATTTAAGGACCAAAAGAAATCCGCCTACACGTAGAGAACTAAAACTTTTAGATCACATAGTTATTCAATAAAAAAAATGAGGAGGAGTGTTAGAAGTTCATTCAAACCAAGATTTAATATGAAATTTCCCCACCGGAGCACTTTTGAATTTATTATGAAATTTGAAAACCAAGTTTTATCACCTACATATATCTCTTCATCTCAAACACAAAATACATATCTTCATCTCAAACACAAAAGAAGAAGCCCAAACTACCCAAATCCCGATTGGACATTGAAATCATGAATCCTCTCACACAAATTCAAACTGCTCGCCCATCATCCCCGTCCAATCTTAGGAAAATAACCGACAAGCTAGTCGAAGCCGCCATGTCCGACAACTGGAACAAATTCCTCGATATGTACCAAACCCATGGCCCGGTGGTTCATACAGCCGTCTTGAACAAAGCCGGAGACACTGCGCTCCGGATGGCCATCTCCGCCGGCAAAACGAAGATAGCTAAACGGCTCGTGGACGAGGCCGCCAAAATCGAGGGGGTGCTCGAACAGCGCAACCAACAGGGAGTCACGGTGCTCCACATTGCGGCGTGCTTAGGCCACAGTGACATCTGCGGCCACATCGCTGGGAAAAATCCCAAGCTCATCGGGATACGTAACAACGACAAGGAAACCCCGCTATTCTATGCGGTCCACTTCGGCCGCATAGAAGCGTTTCTTAGTCTGCACGACAAGTGCGAGAATAAAGATCTCGTGTACGATTACGGGAGGAGCGGCGACGGAGAGACAATCCTCCACACGGCCATCTCTCGACGCTATTATGGTGAGCACCACATATATAGTATAGGGTGAAATGACAAATTAATCCGTTTTATTTGAAAAGTTACGGTATATAATCATTAATATTTGTAATAGTTGGTAAACCTTTCAAAAATAACCCTAGGAATTGAACACCCATTCTGGTGACATAAGCGGGGATGTTCACAAAAATTTTACACTTTTATATCATACATTATATACCATTATTTTTCAATATGAGGAATTAACTTGTAAGTTTACGTAAATTAAGAGTTGTAAGTTTGAATATTCGCCCTAAATCCTGTCATCTTATCTTGATCAAAATTAGTATTAAATAATCATATTATAAAGATCATAATTTTATCATCGTTATCTTCAAATATTTATTCATTTTTAATTTATTTTTCCATACAGAGATGGCATATCACATAATGAAGCTGTATCCCAACTTTGTGTACGCTAGGAACGAGAAGGGGTTTACACCCCTTCACCTTATGGCATCAACCCCTACAGCCTTCAGAAGTGGGTGTCCTCAAATTAGAGGGATTTACCAACTTGTTTATCTTTGTGAATATATATATTTAAGATTATGTTTATTAAGTGGGAAAATTTGATAAAATAATAATTCTGAAGTTTTATATAATCTCTCAAGTATTATAAATCCACTGAAGATTGAATATATTTGTTAAGTCAGACATGTTAGTAAACTGAAGATGCGAGCTGACCAAGACAAATTGGAACACCACCAGAAGCAACAAATGCATTTCTTCGCCCTGGAATAAAATAATGGCTTTCAGTAAGCATACATTAATTCTTTCATACCTTTTGGTTGTGTCTTTATTTCTATTTCTTTCTTTCTTTCCTCCTTGGGATCCATCATCTAAGATTGAACACCAGATCCGAATAGAAATAATATAATTTCATATAAAAAATAAATAAAAAAATCAATAGATAGTTGACTCAAATAGAAAGGGCTTGACTTCACTTAAATAATATCTCAAGTTCGACCCTTGTGAATGTAAAAACTACGTTGGGAGAGGTTTCCGTGTAAAACACCTTCATTACCTCGAGAGATTAGTCTTTCACTCAATTGAGTGGGAGACACTCTTAGGAGAACCAAAAAAATATAAAACAAAAAATTAAACTTCCCTTTTATGACGAAATAATCTATCACAAAATAAATACTCCGAAGATAATATTGGGGGAAAAAAAGACTAACTAATTCGTAAGCGGCCAAATCTCAAGCTGGTAGATGTAAATTGTTAAATAAACTAGTATGTCATTTACATCTAACTACATTGTATTTAGGACCAAATTTCAAGCCGGTAGATGTAAATTGTTTAATAAACTAATAGATAATTTATATCTGACTACTCTGCATTTAGAACTAATTACAATGCAATTTATTATTATCAGGAAATTACATTTTAGTTCCTATAAATCTTATTTGATCTGATGTCCATTAACAGAATTTATAAAAGTGCACTTATATCCCTGATGATTTTATCAGTGTTACATTGAATATATGACCAAAATTACAAAATCATCCCTAAAATTAAAAAATATAAACGAAACAATCTGTACAAATTATGAATTTAACAACAAATCATGGGTATTTTTGGAATGACATAACGAAATCTTAAGGACTACAAATGGTTCTCAAAATTAGGGACTAAAATATAATTTTTCAATAATAATAAACTGCACGGTAATTAGGCTTAAATGTAGAGTAATCAGGTATAATCATTTCAAACTCATATGAATTGGTCATCAATATTTTAATAAGCTGATGCCTAATGATTTTCTCATAATCAAAATCCATTTTGAATTTCCCATTTTAATTATATATTTTATTTTTTATTTCATCCATCTATATATTGTCAACTGTATTAATAAACGGTTGAAATTAGAAAAAATATCTTTTAATTTTTTTCAATATTATAATTGTTTTTCTTTTCTGATCCCAACCGCTTAATTATTTATACACGTGTCATATGTATGCAAATAAAATAGGAAATGAAACACAAAATTAAAACAGAAGATCTAAAGTCATCACAATCGTTATAGTATCGCCATTTTAAACTTCCCGATGAATGTAACTGCTATTTTCTCGTACAGTGGGTTGTTCCAAGAATCCGCAAGGTCAATCAAAGGATGAACAGGACCAGCATGCTGGCAAAGGTAATCGATTAACAAACAAGTTTTTATGAACCTGGTTCGGCCTCATTGTAGTATAGCGGGCGAGAGAATCAATGTTTTACACCTACCACATGTTTAGTATAAATTGCCTGAAAAATGATCAATTAATCAAATAACATTCATAATACGTTTGCTCATATATATATATATATTACCAGTCCCTATTTATTTAAATGATAATTTTTCAAAGTATTTATTCTGTATAATCAGATATATCCGAAGATGGTTCTCAAGGTCCAAATACGCTGGTAAGTATCATTGGCTCAAGCCTCCAATGTCTAGCCCGCGCAGTGTCGATAATATTCGGCCCAGGTATGTAACTAATTAACCATCCTAATTACACCAACAAGAAAATTACAAATACATTTTTATAATTAATTCTGAGCTGTTTATGTCGTATGTCCCTAGGAACATATTCGCCCAAAAAACTCAAAAAGACAAAGCAGAACAATGTCTGGTCTGAGCAGATTATGAAAGAACTTGTCAAAGGAATTGCTAAGTTTAGATATGAGGACAATGGAATGAGGCCTGGACTGGATCTTGCTGCGGAAGAGAAGTTGGGTAATAACACTTCTCGAAAACGAATACTAATTTTGAAGATGAGGGAGTTGAGAAGAGAAACACACAATATATTTTCTTCACACAATCTATGAAAAATCAAAATTCTGATAAACCCGATTCGTTTCTCTATACTACCTTACTAAGGCTTAATTTCATTTTTTCCCCCCGTAATTTTCACATTATTCAATTTACATATTATTTTTTAATCTAATCATGTAATTTGGTTCATTGTTTCTTTCAACAGTTGACAGTATATCAATTTTCAAGGACATTGCAATAACTTCAGCTGATGACCCTGAGGTTCTCACAGATGGAAACAAGAAAGCAGGACGAAAAACAATGAGGACAAAAGAGAAGGTAACTATGCATCCATGCATAATCATATTGACGAAAATCTACAATACATTAACGAAATCATTGATACGCATGGATGGATGAGGTAGGAAAACAATGTATTTTGCAATAGAATAAACAATGGAATAAATGACTTTATTATAGTATTCTTGTGATTGATATGTTCAGTAACAAAATTAGGAATGAAATAAAAATTTTAGACTTATTTCATTCATATTACTCGCAAATAAATATATAAGTAATAATATTTATAGTAATGTTCCAAATAATGATGATTAAGTATATAATTAAAATTTCGAATCTCTCTAACCACTTGAGGGTGTATGTTTATATAAAATAAATACATAATTAAAAAATATTTTATATATGAATATATTTTTTATTATTTTTTTTATTTTAAGCAATAATATGTTTCATATGTAATAAGGGCGAATTACATCTGACTACCCTCATTTTAGGCCTAATTACAATTTAGTCCCCATATTTTCATTTATTATAAATTAGTCCCTGATTTTTATGTTCCGTTTGAGGTCCCTGTTTTCAGTTAGGGCTCAGCTAAATTTTTTTCTATTTTCTCCAAAATACCCCTAAGGACTATTTTGTTATATATTAAATGTTCAAGGGTCGTTTTGTTAATATTTATAAATTTCAGGGATTATTATGTAAATATTTGTGTCTAAATTATATAAAATAACAATATTTATAAATGATGTATATGATTAGTGATGTATCGGTTTATTGCATGGATTTGTAGGGCAATTGTAGTTAAATTCTAACAGTTTTAAGAACTTATAACGTGATTTATGCTCCTTATTAGGTACCTTTCACCTTGGAGCTGAAAAGACGGAGTAAAAGCAAAACCATGCAATAAAGGGCGAAAAAAACGAGAAATTCTAGGGGACACGCCCGTGTCCCCATGGAAGAGCAAACTGAGACACGCCCGTGTCTCGGTACAGAAGTGACCCTCGGATTTCAGGAGGTGACACGCCCGTGTCACCAATGTAGAGCAATTTGTTGCACGGCCGTGTCAGAGTACAGAGAGGCTTGGAGATTTTGCACCCCCGTGTCATCAAGAAGAACAGGTCTTGACACCCCCGTGTCAAGTAAGAAAAGCGCGGATACGATTTAATACGTGACACGGGCGTGTCACAATTTTAGGCATGAGCTTCGCACGCCCGTGTCACGGGGCGGTTTCAGATTTTGGAGTTCTATTTATACGCGGATTTGAGGCGGAATTAGAGAGCTTTTGGACTACGTTTTTCCCCAGAAGTTCAAGAACACTCGGAGAAAGAAGAAACACGAAGACATAGAGCTGAAGATTGATTCCAAGCACAAGACTTTATCAATTTGGTTTTATTTACTGCTTTCCGATCAAACTAATTCCTCAAGTTTTGGTTTTTCAATTCTAGCATAATTAGTTAGTCGCTTTAGATTCGTTTTTGGATGATTAGGTTAGAACTCAAGATTATTAATTCCGTTTTGATGTTTATGTTAGACATGAGTATTTTGAATGCAATTCTTTTGATTTTAATGAGTTTTAATTCAAATATGAGGAACTAATCTCCTAGGGTTAGGGGGTAAGGATTATGCATCTAAGGTGTTTGAATTAATGCTCAAGTCAATTTGTGTGATTCTTTGTTAGGAAACGGTATTGAATAAGCTGGGAATGGATTGGCCATCCATGAACATATTGTAAATTATCCGATAATCGAGAGATTGAGGATAATTGAGATTGTTTTCCAAAACTTAGACTTTTTGGGCTTAAAGAAATTTAACCCTAATTTCTACAACACGTATTTAGAATTCTATGCCAAGCCGCTAGGTTTTAAATACACTAATCTTGCTTTATTCGATTAATTTGGTTACTAAGTGATTGTGAGAACAACACTTGGCTTAATTAGTTAGACATCTAGCCTTCGAAAGAAGCTAGGTATAACATCGTGATTAGGTTGAAGAATCATACATCCGCACTTGAGTATTGATTTGATCACAAAAGAGCATATGATTTACTTCCCGACCTGTTTTAATTAAGTGGTTAAATCTTGCGTTTATTTGTTAGCTAGTGTGTTTGATTACTTATTAGTTAAGTTTAATTTTGTCATCATAGTATAGCACAACTTTGTCAATCTTTTCCGGTCTCTAGATTAGAAATAGTCATAAAAGTGGTTGTTGAATTCCCTTCCCTGTGGATACGATACCTTAAGTGTTGCAATCGGATTTAGAACTTACACTTGGGTTCAAGATTTGTCTATCAAGTTTTTGGCGCCGTTGCCGGGGAAGGCGTTTAATTCAATATTACTTTAGTGATTGTTTCTGGTGTTTTAGACCACCCTTTCTGCTTGATTTCTTTTTGAAGTGCGTTGAATTTGACCACAGGTTTTCCCCATTGCAGGTACCTAGTTTATGCTACGATCGAAAGGCTTGGAACCCCTGCCTTACGACCCTGAAATTGAGAGGACTTGTCGGGCAAATCGAACGAAGCGAAAAAAGGAAAAGAAGCAGAAAGTAAACCCAATCCCAATGGCACAACCCATAAACGAGCAACCAACCACACTCCAGGATTATGCCATTCCTAACATTGGCTTAATCCAGAACAACTTGACTCGCCCCGCCGTGGAGGCGAACAACTTTGAAATCAAAACTGGGTTCATCAACCTCTTACAACAGAACCCGTTTGGGGGTTTACCACATGAAGACCCCGCATCGCATTTGTCCTACTTTCTGGATGTCTGTTCGACCTTTAAGATTCACAACGCTTCCGATGATGCGATTAGAGTTAGGCTTTTTCCCTTCTCCCTAAGGGACAAAGCCCGGACATGGATTTCGACCTTGTCAAATGAGACACTTCAGACATGGGCAGACCTCTCTAAGGCCTTCTTAGCCAAATTCTACCCTCCTAGCAAGACCATGAGGTACAGAGATGAAATAACGAGCTTCAGGCTCTATGATGGGGAAACGTTGTACGAAGGATGGGAAAGATATAAGGAATTGCAAAGGAAATGCCCACATCACCGTGTTCCAGGATGGCAACTGGTACAAATCTTTTACAACGGAATGACAGAAAACATGAAAATCATGGTCGATGCAGCAGCGGGAGGAGCATTTATGGCAATGTCTGAGGAAGAAGGAATGCAACTTCTGAATAAGATGGCAGCAAATAGCAGTTGGACAAAGGAGAGGAGCCTTCCTCCTCCAAAACCCGAGGCAGGCATACTCGCCACTGACACTGTGACAGCTTTCAATGCCAAGTTCGAAGCACTGAACCAGAAGCTAGACCGACTTGCAATTGCTACAGCACGAAATACAGTGGCACAGTCAAATGCCCTACAGGTATTATGTGAAATTTGTGGTGGTCCCCATTCATTTGATATTTGTCCTTCTACCAATGCAGGTGCACAGGTTGTTGTTGGTCAAGAACAAGTCAATTACGTGCAGAATCAAAAACCAGCAAACGACCCATACTCGAACACCTACAACCCAGGGTGGAAGAATCATCCGCACTTCTCGTGGTCAAACAATCAGAATGTTCAGAACCCAAACCCAAACCAGAGACCACAGTTCCAACCAAGGCAAATGGGACAGCATCCACCACATCAAAATCAGCAGAGATTCGCACCCCCTCCACAACCACCGCAAGAACAGAAGCCGGGGTGGGAGGCGGCCCTCGAGAAGTTCATAAATGTTTCGAATGATAGGTATCAGAAACTCGAATCTCAGGTAGAACAGGTGCTGGTTCAAAATAAAAATTTGGAAGTGCAGGTGGGCCAGTTGGCTAATTCAATCAATGTTAGAGCCCAAGGAATGTTTCCAAGCAAACCAGTGGAGAATCCGAAAGAGCAGTGTAAGGCCATTACACTACGAAGTGGCACGACTTACAAGGGGCCTGCAATACCGGTGGAGACCGAAGTGAGAAAGGAAAAGGACTCCGTCGTGGAACCTGAGAAAGTAATCGAGGCATCGAAGGAGGAGGAAGAAGTACTGACAAGTGAGCCCCCTTCTAAGCCAAAGACATCAGTGGCACCAAAACCGTATATGCCACCACTTCCTTTCCCGCAGAGATTTCAAAAGCAAAGGTTGGAGAAACAATTCGAGAAATTCTTGAATATCTTCAAGGAGCTACACATCAACATCCCCTTTGCCGAGGCCCTAGCTCAGATGCCCACTTACGTCAAATTCTTGAAGGAGATCCTCTCCAACAAGAGGAAATTGGAGGATTATGCCACGATTGCACTTACTGAAGAGTGCAGCGCCATTCTACAACATAAGCTTCCACCAAAGCTTAAGGATCCAGGGAGTTTTTCAATTCCTTGCACAATTGGTCATATGTCCTTTAATAAAGCTTTATGTGATCTTGGTGCTAGTGTGAGCCTAATGCCATTATCTGTTTGCAGGAAACTTGGACTGAATTCATTAAAGCCAACTACCGTTTCTCTACAGCTAGCGGATCGATCAGTCAAGTACCCCACGGGAATCCTGGAAAATGTTCTAGTCAGAGTTGGGAAGTTCTACCTACCGGTAGACTTCATAGTTTTGGAAATGGAAGAAGATCAAAACATGCCGCTCATCTTAGGGAGGCCTTTCCTAGCCACAGCAGGAGCCTTAATTGATGTAAAGAGTGGCATTTTAACTCTTCGTGTGGGGGATGAACAGGTGGAGTTTAATCTGTTCAAAGCAATGAAAGGACCGGTGATCGAAGAACAATGCAATATGGTGGAAATCAGAGCACAGACACCGATGTCCATAAGCAACGAGGACCCTCTCGAACTCTGTCTAAGAGGACTCACTGACCACATTGATGGGGAAGACATCTTAGAAGAATTGGCTGCCTACGCAAAGGCACTCGAAGCCACCCCGTACGTACCATTCCGAAAGAGGTTTGTATATGAAGAGTTGGGTACAGGTAAGCCCACTCTTCGTCCTTCTGATGAGACAGCTCCCAATTTAGAACTGAAACCCCTCCCTGCTCATTTGAGATATGCTTATTTGGGTGAATCTGAAACATTGCCTGTTATAGTTGCCTCTGATTTAACTGATTCACAGCATGATGCCTTGTTGAGGGTTTTGAGAGAACACAAACGAGCGATAGGTTGGACTATTTCTGACATTAAAGGGATTAGCCCATCTATTTGCATGCATAAAATTCTTATGGAAGATAACCATAAACCCTCCGTAGAACACCAGCGTAGATTGAACCCAAACATGAAAGAGGTAGTTAGGGCTGAGGTACTGAAACTGTTAGATGCCGGGATAATTTACCCTATCTCGGATAGCAAGTGGGTTAGCCCTGTACAGGTAGTGCCCAAGAAAGGGGGGATGACTGTAATTAAAAATGAAAAGAATGAGTTAATACCAACTAGGACAGTCACGGGTTGGAGAGTCTGTATAGATTATAGGAAGTTGAACAATGCCACTCGCAAAGATCACTTTCCACTTCCTTTTATTGATCAGATGTTAGAGAGGTTAGCCGGACATTCTTATTACTGTTTTCTGGATGGGTATTCAGGGTATAACCAAATTGCTATAGCTCCAGAGGATCAGGAAAAATGTACGTTTACCTGCCCTTATGGTACTTTTGCGTATAGGCGTATGCCTTTTGGGTTGTGTAATGCCCCGGCTACCTTTCAACGATGCATGATGGCCATTTTCTCTGACTTTATAGAACGCACAATGGAAATTTTTATGGATGACTTTTCTGTGTTTGGTTCTTCTTTCGATTCTTGCTTGCATAATCTTGCTCAAGTTTTGCAGCGATGTGAAGAAACTAACCTTGTGCTAAATTGGGAGAAGTGCCATTTCATGGTGAAGGAAGGGATAGTGTTGGGTCACAAAGTTTCGGAGAAAGGCATTGAGGTGGACAAGGCCAAGATTGATGTGATTGCAAAATTGCCTCCACCCACCAATATCAAGGGAGTGAGAAGTTTCCTTGGTCATGCCGGGTTCTATCGCCGGTTCATCAAGGACTTTTCAAAAATTACCTTACCTTTATGCAAGTTACTGCAAAAAGATACTGAATTCGTGTTTAATGATGAGTGCTTACTTGCATTTGATAGGTTGAAGAAGGAGCTTACCTCGGCACCAATCATGGTTGCACCGGATTGGACTATACCGTTCGAGCTAATGTGCGATGCGAGCGATTTGGCCATTGGAGCAGTTCTTGGCCAACGAAGGGAGAAACGTTTACACGTTATCGCATATTCTAGCAAAACTTTAAATGATGCACAATTAAATTATGCTACTACTGAAAAAGAATTATTAGCTATTGTGCATGCTTTTGACAAGTTTCGGTCTTACTTGATAGGTTCGAAGACAATCGTCTACACGGACCACGCAGCAATCAAGTATCTCCTTTCGAAGAAGGATTCAAAGCCCCGTTTGATTAGGTGGATTCTATTGCTTCAGGAGTTTGATCTTGAAATTCGTGACAAGAAGGGGACGGAGAACTTAGTTGCAGATCACTTGTCAAGATTAGAGGTTGGGGACAAGGAGGATGAGTACGAGGAGGAGATTACTGAGAATTTCCCTGATGAGGAGTTGTTTGCAGCCGATGCAATAGTTCCTTGGTACGCAGATATCGTGAATCACATGGTTTGCAAAGCTTTACCACCAGGCATGAATTTCCATCAGAAACAGAGATTCTTATCCGAAGTGAAACGTTATTATTGGGAAGAGCCATATGTATATAAGCACTGTTCAGATGGTCTAGTACGGAGATGTGTCCCGGAGGTTGAGGCTGATGAAGTGCTTGAGAGATGTCATGCAAGCTTATATGGAGGGCATTCTAGTGGTCGAAAGACAGCAGCTAAGGTATTACAGTCGGGGTTTTGGTGGCCAACGCTGTTTAAGGATGCTTACAAATTTGCCAAGGAATGTGATACTTGTCAGAGATCCGGGAACATTAGTAAGAGAGATGAGATGCCCATGAAGTATATCTTGGAAGTTGAATTGTTTGATGTTTGGGGAATCGATTTCATGGGACCTTTCCCACCGTCGTATGGGAATCAGTATATCTTGGTAGCGGTGGATTATGTATCCAAGTGGGCTGAGGCCGTGGCAACTCCGACCAATGACTCGAAGGTGGTGATTAAGTTCTTGCAAAAGAACATTTTCAATAGGTTCGGAGTCCCACGGGCTTTAATTAGTGATAGAGGTACGCATTTTTGCAACAAGCCCTTGGAAGCTCTGCTGAAGAAATACGGGGTCCAGCATCGGGTAACTACTGCGTATCATCCCCAAGTAAGTGGGCAAGCGGAGGTCACGAATAGGGAGTTGAAGTGGATTTTGGAGAAGGTGGTGAGCCCCTCTAGGAAAGATTGGTCCTCAAAGTTGGATGACGCGTTATGGGCTTACAGGACCGCGTTCAAGACACCTATAGGAACTTCTCCGTATCAGTTGGTTTATGGTAAAGCATGTCACCTCCCCGTCGAGATCGAGTATAAGTCGTATTGGGCCATTAAGGCTATAAATTTTGATCTCACAAGAGCCGGAGAAAAAAGGATACTTGACCTGCAAGAGTTGGAGGAATTAAGGTTAGAAGCGTACGAAAATGCCCGGATTTATAAGGAGAGAACGAAGAAGTGACATGATAAGCATATTCGGGTCAAGGAGTTTGTCGAGGGTCAACTGGTGTTGTTGTACAATTCTAGATTGAAGCTTTTCCCCGGGAAACTTAAGTCAAGATGGTCCGGTCCGTTCAGAGTAGTAAAAGTCTTGGTGAATGGAGCGGTGGAGATAGGCAATGAAGGCTCACCATCCTTTGTGGTGAATGGACAAAGACTCAAGCCATATCTTGCCGGAGATCGAATTGGCGAACACGTCTCGTGCGTGTTAACAACTCCAGCACCTTAGCCCGGAGTCATGAAGTCAAGCTAACGACTATAACTTAGAACTATTTTTCTTTCCTTTGTCGTTTTTCTTTTCTTTCGTGTTAGTTAGTTAAGCTTGTGATAGATGATATCTTTTGTCTCGTGTTCAGGTATTTTGTTTCGAATAGAGTGGACGGATTAAGAAGTAAATGGATGATTTTGAGCTATTAGGTGCGGAATTTTGAGCAAAAATTCCAAGTTTGTGGGAGACACGGGCGTGTCTCCCATATGAAGACATCCATGACACCCCCGTGTCTAGGTACAGTGCTGCCAACGAGGGACGACACGGGCGTGTCAAGTTCCACAAGGAAAAATCGACACCCCCGTGTCTAGGTACAGAAATCGCCAGGTAAGGGATGACACGCCCGTGTCATCCATCCAGTTCACTTATCGACACGGGCGTGTCGCGCAGCAGGCTTTAAAGAAGCGGCGGTTTTTTCACTTCTTTTGTCATTCCAAACACAAGCACACCCCCATTTTCTCTCATCCATCTTTCTTCTTCCCCATTCCCACACGGCACAAGCACCTCCACCATTACTTTCGGTTCATACTCCGGCAAGACACACACACCCACATTGCACCTTACATCCTAAATCAATCAGGAATTATGGGACGCAACAAGAGACCCGCCCCTCTGCAACTCACCTCTTCGTCCGGACCAACCGGCCGCCAACCACGGGATTCCGTGAATGTCACATTGGAAGGGCTTGGGAACCCTTATAACCGTAATACGACGCGTAATATCATGCCCACAAAATTCCCGCATCTCGCTACACTTAGGAGATTAGGAGTTTGGGAAGAGATTGAGGTGTTGTTCAACAATATAGGGTGGAGGACGTTCATGATGGTTCCGGCTAATACATATCCGGAATTGACAACCGCATTCTTCACCACCATGACTTGGGACCAAGTCAACACCAAACTCAATTTCACATTAGATGGAGAGGATACCGAATCATTAAATCTAGATGAGATTCGGGATGCCTTAGGGTTTCCTATGTGCGAGATGACAACGTTGCCAAATTGGTCCAATGAAGACAGGGAGGCGGTGTGGCGGTCTTTCCCTCTCAAAGCTGGTGCCCCGGCCTACAACCCGCGTAATACTAAGGCCACATGGCTTGATAGCTTAGTCTGGCGAATGGTGCATAGGCTACTAGCTATGGGCATATGTGCGAGGCATGAGAGTGATGGCAATATAAACGGGTTTGAGTTGGCCATCATGTATTTCATGAAGGAGGGGATGCAGTTTGATGCCACAACGGAATTCATGTACAAGTTAAAGGAGGTGGCGGGCAGGGCGTCGGGAACTATAGGTCATGGAGCCTATGTGACGAAGCTCGCCAGAGAGGTGGGATGGCTTGAAGAGGATACGGAGCCCTTATCCAACTTTCCCTATGTCGAAGAGCAGACGTTCATCAAGATGGACCTATTCATCCGATGGTCTGCTGGGAGCCTAAAGGACAGGGTTTTACCCTGGTATCCGGAAAGGGAAAGGAACCGGTTTGAGCGAATGTATAGGTGGGGTGTGGCCAAATATGATGACCTCACTCTTGATCAGCAAAGGAGGCTCGCTCAGATACCGGATAGGGAGGGAGGCGGGCGAGGAGCACAGATGCCAATGGTCCAAGACGACGAGGAGGAAATCCCCGCTTACATGCGGGATTATATGGCATCTCAGAATGCGCGGATGGACAGCTTCGTAGAACATGTGGACTCCCGGCTTGATGCCTTGCAGCTCCACATTGATGGTCAGTTCGAGAATCTCCACGCATACCTCGCCAAACAATTTGGAGGCGCCGGTGCAAGTAGCTCAAGCCAGCCGCCACATTACCCGCCATCTTTTCCTTGAGTGATTTCTTTTCTAGTCTTTCATTTTCTCTGCCTTGGTCTGTATGATGATATAATTCACCACACTAACCTAACAAATTGCACTGTGCTAATTATTCGTATGGTTATTTGAGATACTTGACGACAGGGCCTTCTTGTTAATTGCATGTTGATTGTCATTTGCTCTGCTTAGCTTATGACCCGTGTTGTAGTCGTTTAAGTGCAGGTTAGGGTTGATGAATAGCTTGTTGCCGGGTTCTTCGCAGTATTGAGGGAGTTTTCTTTTTGCCTTCTTTCTTTTTTCTTTTATGCATGGGGACATTGCATGATTTAAGTTTGGGGGAGAGGGGCAAAAAGTTTTGGGAGTGTACTGTTAATATTTCGCATAGGAAGATGCGTTGGGGGATTGACTTACTTGAATTTGTGATATCTTTGAGCATGAAAAGATGATTGCTGAAAATAAGCCAAAATTTTTAATTTTTTTGATGAGGTTTGATTGTTGGAAGTTTGCCAAAGTGAGTTAGGCTAGTTGAATGCATGAAGTTAGGTGTGAGTATTGATACTTTGGAATGGTGGGATATCCTTATTTTTGTGCACTATTGAACAAGGTCATGTACTTAGGTTAGGATGCTGAGTTAGTAATTCTTGAATAATACTGAGAAGTGGATTAGGAGGCATTTTAGTCCTATTGAAGCGAAATTTTGAATTGACGAAGAGTTAGGGAGATGACTTAGGCATTCATGTCGGAGGTAGCCTCGCTATTGAGCCATTTGTACTAAAGAACGAAATCCTATTGACCCCGCTGAGCCTAAGTGTTGGGCCATTAATTTTTGTAGCCGCATTATAAGCCACAGGCACAGCACCATAAACCTACCCTTGAGTCACACTTTGCTCACGCGTTTGAATCGATTGAAGATGTTGCTAAATTCCTGATGAGAAACCAAGAGAAGAAATAAGAGAAATCTTAGATGCTGAAAGAAAAGAAGAATTTAAAAGGAAGTAGTGAAAGAACGAGTTGTGTAAGCAAAAAAGTGGACAGAGAAAAAAAAAAAAAATATATATATATATATACTTTTGAGAAGAGCATGGAGAAGATTTGAAACAGAAAAAATTTTAGACTGTCTGTGACAAACTTAGACAAAGTCTAAGTTTGGGGGAGTTTAATGGGGGAAGACAAAGATGGCGACCGAGGAGATTTGAATGGGTGAGCTAGGTGTGTTGAGTTACTACTATACTAAAAATTCCATAACCTTAACCCCGAGCCCACATTACAAGCCTCGAAAGACCTTCCGATCCTGAATTCTTGGTTAATTCCATTAGTGGAGATAGGTGCGAAGAATGTTTTCCGAAGTCTATCATTGGTACTCTAGGAAGGAATCATTAGTTTGGTGTTCTGACCATTGTACATTCTCTTGTTCGAATTCACACACTACACGAGGATATTTGATCTATACCATTGTGTTGATACTTGTGCTTGATTGAAATGTGTTTGGTAGGCTAGACTTGCTTGCGTGAAATTCTGAGAATTGCCCCATTGAGAGATTGATTTTGAGGCTGGGTTGATGTAATTTTCTTGATTGCTCGAGGACGAACAATATTTAAGTTTGGGGGAGTTTGATGTATCGGTTTATTGCATGGATTTGTAGGGCAATTGTAGTTAAATTCTAACAGTTTTAAGAACTTATAACGTGATTTATGCTCCTTATTAGGTACCTTTCACCTTGGAGCTGAAAAGACGGAGTAAAAGCAAAACCATGCAATAAAGGGCGAAAAAAACGAGAAATTCTAGGGGACACGCCCGTGTCCCCATGGAAGAGCAAACTGAGACACGCCCGTGTCTCGGTACAGAAGTGACCCTCGGATTTCAGGAGGTGACACGCCCGTGTCACCAATGTAGAGCAATTTGTTGCACGGCCGTGTCAGAGTACAGAGAGGCTTGGAGATTTTGCACCCCCGTGTCATCAAGAAGAACAGGTCTTGACACCCCCGTGTCAAGTAAGAAAAGCGCGGATACGATTTAATACGTGACACGGGCGTGTCACAATTTTAGGCATGAGCTTCGCACGCCCGTGTCACGGGGCGGTTTCAGATTTTGGAGTTCTATTTATACGCGGATTTGAGGCGGAATTAGAGAGCTTTTGGACTACGTTTTTCCCAGAAGTTCAAGAACACTCGGAGAAAGAAGAAACACGAAGACATAGAGCTGAAGATTGATTCCAAGCACAAGACTTTATCAATTTGGTTTTATTTACTGCTTTCCGATCAAACTAATTCCTCAAGTTTTGGTTTTTCAATTCTAGCATAATTAGTTAGTCGCTTTAGATTCGTTTTTGGATGATTAGGTTAGAACTCAAGATTATTAATTCCGTTTTGATGTTTATGTTAGACATGAGTATTTTGAATGCAATTCTTTTGATTTTAATGAGTTTTAATTCAAATATGAGGAACTAATCTCCTAGGGTTAGGGGGTAAGGATTATGCATCTAAGGTGTTTGAATTAATGCTCAAGTCAATTTGTGTGATTCTTTGTTAGGAAACGGTATTGAATAAGCTGGGAATGGATTGGCCATCCATGAACATATTGTAAATTATCCGATAATCGAGAGATTGAGGATAATTGAGATTGTTTTCCAAAACTTAGACTTTTTGGGCTTAAAGAAATTTAACCCTAATTTCTACAACACGTATTTAGAATTCTATGCCAAGCCGCTAGGTTTTAAATACACTAATCTTGCTTTATTCGATTAATTTGGTTACTAAGTGATTGTGAGAACAACACTTGGCTTAATTAGTTAGACATCTAGCCTTCGAAAGAAGCTAGGTATAACATCGTGATTAGGTTGAAGAATCATACATCCGCACTTGAGTATTGATTTGATCACAAAAGAGCATATGATTTACTTCCCGACCTGTTTTAATTAAGTGGTTAAATCTTGCGTTTATTTGTTAGCTAGTGTGTTTGATTACTTATTAGTTAAGTTTAATTTTGTCATCATAGTATAGCACAACTTTGTCAATCTTTTCCGGTCTCTAGATTAGAAATAGTCATAAAAGTGGTTGTTGAATTCCCTTCCCTGTGGATACGATACCTTAAGTGTTGCAATCGGATTTAGAACTTACACTTGGGTTCAAGATTTGTCTATCAATTAGTAAATCTTATTTTTATTATACATATATATATATACATATATATATATATATATATATATTGTAATTTTGAGGAGAATATACCATATTTCTGTTAAATACAAATAATAGTGTTTATTTAATTCTTAAAGACAGATTTATATTTAATTTTTAATTTTGTAAACATACCACCACAAAAAAAAAAAGACAGATTTATATTTAATTTTAAATTCAAAAATCATAAAATAAAAAATATTGAAAAAAACTAATCTCACAAAATCTGGAAGGATAATTCATGGAAAATCATGTTATTCGTTCTCTGATACGAAAAAAATTGAATGTTCCTTCATGTATTTTCTCTAATTTTCATTTTTTATAAACATATGTGATCAAATTTAACGACAAATTGCACCAAAAATATGTTCTTGGTTTCAACAATACATAGATTCGTAAAAAAATTTCTAGTCATGCCAAAAAAGTTTCTAAAGTTCAAATAACTCTTTTTGTTGAAATTGGTGGTATGGTTGTGGTGGCGGTGGCGATGGATGATGGGTTACTTGGTGGTGGAGGACGACCGAGTGGAGACGGTAGTAGAGGTGTTTAGCTGTTTTTTACGGATTTATATATTGTTTAAGCCAAAAATTTATTTTTCTTTTTTGGGGTGCAATCTGTCATTAAATTTGATCACATATGTTTATATAAAATGAAAATTAGAGAAAATATATAAAGGAACATTCAATTTTTTCTTACCCAGAAAGAATGACATGATTTGTTATGATTATTCTCCCAAATTTTGTGAGATTAGTTTTCTCAAAAATTTCCTATAAAATTATCCGTATTAACAAGAAATTCAATATATATATATATATATATATTTATATATATATTGTAATTTTGAGGAGAATATATTAGTCTTTATTTAATTATTAAAGATATATTATATATTCTCCTCAAAATTACAATATATATATATATATATATATATATATATATAAAATAAAAATAAAATTTATCAATTATATACGTAAATTATAAATATTATTATTTTATATAATTTAAAAGCAAATGTTTGCATAATAATTCCTGAAATTTATAAATATTAACAAAACGATCTCTGAACATTTAATATATAACAAAATAGTCCTTAGGGGTATTTTGGATAAAATAGAAAAAAAAATTAACGGAACCATAACTGAAAACAAGGACCTCAAACGGAACACAAATGTCAGGGACTAATTTGTAATAAACGAAAGTGTGGGGACTAAATTATAATTAGGCTTAAAGTGAGGGTAGTCAGATGTAATTCGCCCTATTTAATAATTGTAATTATTCTACATCGAATGTGTTATATATATATGATATTTAATTTTTGCACTAATTAATCAAATATATATATTAAGCGAGAGAGTTAAATATGATCTTTTGAACTTGGTCTCTAATTTTTTTCTATTTAATTTTGATGGTGCAAAGAATCTGAGTTTCCCAATGCAACAACACTTTAGAATTTGTAAGAAAAGGGAAAGACCATCACAGGCGTGAGAGCCTCAGGATCTGGGTTTCCTTTTGAGCGTGGGTTCTTCCAGCTAGGATAACACCAAGAGTGCAAGCTCCTAAGGTAGAGTTACTGTGGTGAGTGAAAAGCTTGAGAAGTTCAGTGGAAAATGCCCAGAACAATGTATGCCGTTTTTGTGCAGATGATCACTTGGGAGAGAATGCATGGCTTCTCTCCTATTTATATGTTAGGGATGGGGGTAGATGGGTACATTGACCATGTGGTCCCAAACCTGTGTTGCCCTAACACGCGTCAGACTTTGGTGGAGTGAGAATGACATCCCTGAAAAGGGTGACGGCGTGTCAGGTGCGCGGTGCACAGTACTTTTGTGTCAGAGGTTGTTGACGAGGGTTACGCGGGGGATGGGCCTAAGATTCTTTCTGCCGAGGTTCGGATCCAATGAAACGGGGCATGGACGTGCCCGAACGTTGGTGACGCTCGAAGAATGCATGGATGGCCTCCTCGCGATATATGACCCTTGAGCGTCGGAATACCGAGCGTACTAGTGGGGCCCTCATGTGGGTGCTTCCCTGTGAAGGATAACCTTGAGGGCCGTACCCGAGCGTCCAACCCGTTGGTTAGGGCCCTTGGTCCGAATGGTCATCCGCTGACTGGTGGATGACATTAGCTGGCAATTGAGCGGCGTGAAGGCCCATGAGCCCACCAAGGCGAGCGTCAGGGCATTAGTCAGCGGTGTGCTGCCACGTGGACGGCTCTGATTCGAGAGTGATTTTCAGGCCTCATCATTTTGCCCCCCAAATTCTGTAGTATCGCATCGAGCGTACTGTAGAATTTATAAAGGAGGACTCCTGAATTTCAAATATCCGAGGGAAGGGGCATTACCCTCGAGGAGACTGCTGGCCTTCTGTAACGGACACAAACTGACATCGCATTAAATGCTGTCAAGTCCGCATTTAATGCTGAGTGGGAACGTGGGCGCGTGGACTCCGGGAGACGTGAGGCGGTTACCAAAAGTGGGGGGTTTCCCAGGCGGGAAATGATTGCATTTTTGAATTTCCAAACCTAACCCATGCTCCACCTCCCCTATAAATAAGGGTTTGCAGGGGCTTGGAAGCTTTTTCACGCATTCAGACTTCCTTCAAGCATATCCATAGCAAGAGTCCTTTGCTCCGGCGAATTTCTTCTTCTCCACATCTTAGGTAAAAAATTCCTGATTCTTCTTCTGATTTTCCCCGTACTAACATTAGCTTTAGGTTGTGTGAGACAAACCCCTGAAGGAGAAACCACTATCCACCGTTGAACTTGTTTCAGAAAGTTTATCTTTCCTTAAGCTCTCTGTTAGAAATCCTATTCCCAAAAATTGAAAACTGACCATGGCCGGAAATCAAGCCGATGATTACGTAAGGGAGATTGAGGAGATGTCGGTGGGGAGCTCCTCCCCTCACGGCGATGTCCCGGTAGCTGTTCCTCTAATTAGGGCGCCCCCAGGAGGTGAGGTTATCCCCATGGCAATATCGGTGGCCCAGGCTCCAGTTGACGCCGGCGAGGAGGAGGTGAACGCCGCTGTTCAAGGGATGAACGAGCATGCTCCCGGTGAGCAAGAAGGTCTTTTTGAGGAGATGGACAATGTGATGGAGATGCTGAGACAAGGGGAGAGAGCACTCCCTGTTTTGAACAGTGCTGTGAGACCTCAAGACCATAGGATCACAGTGGCTATGGCGGCTCCCGAGGGTGAAGCGGGGCCATCCGGGCGTCCGTTCAAGGCTGAACCTTCCAGAAGGCGCCAGCGGAGAGGCAAGGAGCCCGCCACTCGAGTAAGGCAAGATAACCGCCACCAGACTGACAGGTCTCCGGATGAAATCGAGAGTATTCTGACCCTCGGGGATTTGGATGAGTTGAGGGCGAAGGCATATTGGGACGAAGCCGTGTTTCCCATGAGGCTCCCGGAGGAGGGAGAAAGAGCCAATCGACCACCGCCTGGGATGATGACTGTTTACTGGGACGCCATTCTTGCTGGGGGTCTGAGGTTTCCCATCGCTCGCGACGCCGCCAACATTTACCATCATCTAGGGCTTTGCCCTTCACAAATTCTACCCAATGGCATAGCCTTAATCAACACGTTCATAATAACGATGAGGGCCTTGGACAAAGCACCCTCGATAATCAATTTTGACAGCTTGATCCAAGTAGCCCGCTCGCCACGCTCGTCGCCTACAGATGGATTTTACTACGCTCAGGCCAAATCAGGCTTTAAGATGATAAATTCTCCATCTTCCTCGTATGGCGAGCACTGGAAGGAAAAATATTTTTTCGTGGGAGCTCCCGGGGGAATTTTCGGAGTTCTCCGGCAATGGCTGGTTCATGGTGAGGGTCCACTGATTAGGGAGAGGATGAGGAACAAGGATTTTGAAGAGTGGGCGATGGGGTTGGCCCTCGAGATGAGGGCTGAGAAGAAGTGGATTAAAGCGGAGACATTGGTGAAGAATGAAAAGATATTGTTCCGCTACGGATTATCTTGCCCCCCTGATATGATACTCAATCCCCCAACTGACATCATGGCCCTCGACGGTCAGATTCTAGGAACTAACATCTCTAACCTTTAGAATAGTTTTCTGACTTAACGTCATCATTGTTTCCTTGTTTATGTGATCCAGATAATCAGTCTTCTGACGCTCGTTTCCTTTTGCTTGCAGGCATCCAAATTCTATCACAAGGCATGAATGCTGAGGCCTTATCCCGTATGCTGGGTGCCCAAGGACCCGCAGTTGACCCCCAACAGCCGCAACAGCAGCAGAACCGCCCTCCGAGGGCGAGGGTAAACCGCCGAGCAGCGGGCCGGGGACAAGGCGATGCTCGTGGTGGCGCAGGAAATGAGGTTCCTCCGAGGGGCCCCATTGAGGATCTAACTTTGGAAGGTGCTCACGAGGCCACTCCTCCGCCGGCGGCCCCCGTGGGCCCCATCTCTCTGAGTTCAAGCGGGTCACGGAACCGCTCGGGCGAGCCTGTCCGCATTCATGAAATCCTCCGTGCCGACCGTCAGGGGAAGAGAAAGAGGATGCCAGACTCTCTCCCCGTTTCAGGCAAGGGTAAAGAGGTGGTCGTGGGCCACCGCGGCGAGGGCAGCGACACTTCATCTTCTGAGGATGAAGAATTTTGGAAGATAGGCTGCAAGGGCGACTCTCGCTATAAGCGGCAGCGGACTGAGGGCCCTGTACTCCTAAAGAAGAACGCTTACTCCGTCAACCTTGTCTCCGACATCGTTGGGAAACTACAATTTTCCGGCGATCATGACAAGCTGAACAATCATGACGCCGCTCGCGTTGCTGATGATGCATGCCACGTTCTTATGACGGTACGTCCGTACTCCCTTTTGCCAACCTTCCCTTTCTTCTTTCACGCTTGGATTATGACCCACGTTTACTGTTTCCCAGGAGGTAATCCCGAGACTGAAGAATTTGCAGGGTCGAGCGCAAGCATACTCCAGTCATAAGGCCAAGTACAAGAAATTGCTGCGCGTCTCTGACCCGGTTCAACTGCAAGAGGATTACAACAACCTCCATGCCCAACTGACCACCACCCAACGTGATTTTGATCAGGCGAGGGAGAACCTTCGGAAGGCGGACGAGGCCTATCTTACTCTGGATGAGCGTCACAGGAAGCTGAAGGATGAGCGAGACCAGTTGAGGACTCAAAATGTGGAACTGGGTGAGCAATTAGCGGAGAGCACTCGCCAGAACGAGGCCGCCAACAAGGCCTTCGCTGATTTGCAAGGCAAAATACAGGGCTTGGAGGCGAGGGTCTCTTGGGAGGCGGTGAAGAAGTTCGTGCGCTCTAAGGCCTTTGTGTTCGCGGCCAACATCCAATGCTTCGATAATGCTCGACGCTTCTTTCACAAGGCGATTGGGCAGATGGTGAGGTTTGGATTGGCCCCGGAAAGCGCTCGTTCCGACACTCGTCTGCGCATGGATCTTGATGAGAACGGCGAGCCAATGGTCCAGGAGGAGGATCCCACGGATAATCTAGCGGAGCCTGAATATCAGGAATTGGTAGAAACACTCCAAAAGGAGTTCATCGCTGCCAACAGGGTAGATCCCGAGCCTCTCCTGATAGAAGATGAGGGCACTGTCATGGATGTCCTGGATGCTGAGGAACCCGGTGAGGCCCAAACTTCCGATGCTAACGTGTTGGCCCCAGTTCCCCTTGCGACTGCTCCTCCCGAGCCCAACGCTCCGGCCCAGTGAAGCCCTCGTAGCTGCCAATCTCTAGCTTTTGTCCATTTGAACACTTTCTTCATTTTATGAACAATTTTTACTTTTGTATTTAATCCTTCTTTTAGTTCCAGAGTACATTGGATCCTTTATGTCGCTTTCTGATATATTTGCATCTCTTCTTCAATGCTCGAATGTCTGAATGTTATCTTACTTGCTCTTAAATGATGAATGACGTTATTACGCTATTCCATCGCGCTCACCGCTTTCATATTGATATCAGCCGTTTGAGCGTTTGCGATTAGTGTGTAAGTAAGCTAGGACGTCTTTTACAACGGTCCTTTGACGCTCATCACTATGCATATTAAGTTTAGATGCTCGCGACATCGGGCGGTTGGTTTGTTGCAGGTACGGGCGCGAGGGTGACCCTTAGGAGGGCTCCCTGGCCACGGTAGAAATGAACTGTGTATTTGGACTTAGAAAACCTTTGAGGAAATACAGGCGCGAGGGTGATCCTCGTGAATATTCCCTGGCTGTATTCTCCTTGAGGCTTGAATTTGAACTTAGGAAATCCCTGTAGGATTGGTTTAGTAGGGGTAAAGATGAGCGTAGTCGTAGGGGATGAGGGCATCCACTATTTACGAGCGTGCTCTTACCCAGTGGGATGAGGGTCACAGGGGATTCTTACGTGCACGAGCTGGAGCGATGAACACTCAGCTGGTCGTAAGTTGAGCGTTGGGCTCCCCGTTGTCGGACGCGCTCATTTCTAGGACCAATTCTTTACAAATCGTTCAAACTGTTATAGGTGGATGGTTACCAACATCTGGACAGTGTAGTTTTAAAACTACTGACGTATCGCGTAGACCGGTCGACGTGGAGGATGCTCAACACGGAGTTGGCCTTTCGTCGCTCGAATCATTAGATCAAATAAGAAAACAAGTGGATAATAAAAACAAAGAATTAAACACTTACTGTTATATAAATGCCTTCTTGGGAATTATTACAACACGCTTTTCATCAAAGAAAAGAAAACATTTCATGCCGCGGACGGGCCATTACAAAGGGGTTGGAGCTTACACGTAGAACCTACGAAGGTTACATGCATTCCATGGCCTAGGGAGACGCTCGCCTTGCAAAGTTTCTAGCAAGTAGGTGTTATTCGCTCGTACTTGAATGACTTTGAAGGGGCCTTCCCAATTAGGGTCCAACTTACCTACGTGCTTGGACACTTCAACTTTTTTGAGGACCAAGTCCCCTAGCTGGAAAGTCCTTTCTCTAACACGTTTATTGTACTGGCGAGCGACGGTGGCTTTGTATTTGTGAATACGTGCCCAGGCTCCATTCGTCTTCTCATCCAGCAAATCTAACTCGAGCGCCCGATTGGCCTCATTGGCTGCAGGCTCGAAATAGGCTACGCGTGCGGATTCTTGAGCAATTTCCGCAGGTATCATGGCCTCGGAGCCGTACACGAGGGAATAAGGGGTTTCCCCTGTGGCCGCTCGCGGAGTGGTACGGTAAGCCCACAGAGCTCCCTGAAGCTCTTCAGCCCATTCTCCTTTTTTACTCTCGAGCATCGTTTTCAGATGCTGGAGTATGGTCCGGTTGGTCACCTCGGCTTGCCCGTTAGCTTGAGGGTGACCCACGGAAGTGAATCGCTGCTCGATCCCTAGTTCATAGCACCAATCCCGCGTGTCTGCAGCGATAAATTGGGATCCGTTATCTGAGATGAGCACCCTCGGGATGCCGTATCTGCAAATGATATTTTTCCAAATGAAATCCCTCACAACTTTGAACGTTATCTTAGCGACCGCTTCTGCCTCAGCCCACTTAGTGAAATAATCCACAGCAAGTACTACGAACTTCTTTTGCCCGACCGCCATTGGGAGAGGTCCCACGATATCAATGCCCCATTGATCGAAGGGCCAGGAAACATCGATAGGAATCATTTGAGCTGCCGGCAGCTGAGGAGTGTTGGAATGGAACTGGCACTTGGGACATTTCTTGGAATATTGAATGGCATCCTGCAATACCAAGGGCCAATAGAACCCACTCCTTAAGATTTTCTTTGCCAAGATTCGTCCGCCTGAGTGGTTCCCACAACTCCCATTATGTACATGCTCTAAAACTTCTTTAGCCTGCGAGGGTCTCAAACATCTCAACGGTGGTCCTAGGAAGGATCGCTTGAATAACCGACCCTCGACATCTAATGAGAAGCGAGGGGCTTTACATTTGATCTTCCGAGCCTCAACTTTGTCGCTCGGGCAAGTTCCGTCCTGGAGGAATCTGACAATCTCGTCAAGCCAGCAAGGCTCGGAGGGGTCAATCATGTGCACTCCTTTCGAGGGTTCATCTTTACTTATCAGTGGTTCCTCCGTTCTCAGAAATGTAACTACGCGTTCACTGTGGCCGTCCAGAGCGGACGCAAACTTCGAAAGAGCGTCAGCGCGTTCGTTTTCTGCCCTCGGAACTTGTAAAAGATGGAATTCCTTGAACTTGGCTATCTCCTCCTTGGCGCTCAATAAATACCGTGCCATGGTGGCTTCTCGAGCCTCATAACTACCGTCAATTTGACTCGCGATCAACTGCGAATCAACGTATGCTGTGACACGAGTGGCCCCATTCTGGAGCGCAATCCTGAGCCCTTGGATGAGGGCCTCATATTCAGTTTCGTTGTTGGTGACTTGAAACGCCAGCTTGATTGCGTAGTCAACTTCTGCTCCTAGGGGATCCCTGAGGGTCACCCCGGCACCGCCCCCTTGTGAGGTCGAGGAGCCATCCGTGTGCAAAAGCCATAAACCATCGTCCGCCTGCGGCTCAGTTTCCAAATTGAAACGTTCGACCAACAAATCGGCTACTGCCTGAGCCTGTATGGCTGTACGGGGCTCGAAGGAAATATCAAACTGACTAAGCTCAATCGCCCATTTAATTAATCTTCCCGAAACATCCGGCTTAGATAAAACTTGTCTGAGTGGTTGATCTGTGAGCACTGTGATGGAGTGAGCCTGAAAGTATGGCCTCAGCCTTCGGGATGCGTTAACGAGCGCAAAGGCAAATTTCTCAATTTCCATGTATCTTTTCTCGGCTCCCTGTAGAGTCTTGCTCAGGTAATACACCGGCATATGTTTACGCTCGCGGATTGCTACGAGAACAGCGCTCGTGGCTTCTAAAGAAACTGATAGATAGATAAACAGGTTTTCCCCCGGGACCGGTTTGGTCAGCAAAGGCGCGCTCGTCAAGTACTGTTTCATGCTCTGTAGGGCCTTTTCGCAATCCTCGTTCCAGGAAAAGTTTCGAGCGTTGCGCAAAATTTTAAAGAAGGGCAAGTTCCGGTCCGCTGAGCGGGAGATGAACCTATTTAGTGAAATGATCTTCCCCACGAGCACCTGGACCTCTCTCAAATTACGAGGGGAGGGTATGTCCAGGATGGCTCTAATTTTCTCGGGGTTTGCTTCTATGCCACGTTGACTAACCATGTATCCCAGGAATTTACCTCCTCGAACGCCAAAAGTGCACTTTGAAGGGTTTAACTTCATTCCGTAGCGACGAAGAATATCGAAAGTCTGCTTGAGATCCTCCAGATGGGAGTGCTGGCGCTCACTTTTGACTATCATGTCATCCACGTATACCTCCATAGATTTTCCAACTTCGTGCTCGAACATTCTATTGACAAGGCGTTGATAGGTTGCTCCCGCATTTTTGAGCCCGAAGGGCATGACCTTGAAACAGTAAACACCCAAGTGCACAATAAACGCAGTTTTGGGGCGATCCTCGGGCGCCATAAAGATTTGATAATATCCCTGAAAGGCGTCCATCATACTCATGAGTTCACATCCGGCGGTAGAATCTACCAACTGATCGATCCTCGGTAGTGGGTAATGATCTTTTGGGCACGCTTTGTTAAGATCTGTGAAGTCGTTGCACATGCGCCACTTATTGGCGCTCTTGGGGACGAGCACCACATTGCAAAGCCATTCTGGGTACAAGATTTCCTCAATGTACTGAGCATCAAGCAACTTACCAACCTCTTCTTCGATAACCCGTTTCCTAAAGCCATGAACGTCCCTCTTCTTCTGTTTGATGGGCTTGAAGGTCGGATCCACGTTCAATCTGTGGACAATGACGCTCGGATCTATTCCAGTGAGATCAGAAGCTTTCCATGCAAAAACGTCTAGATTCTCCCTTAAGAATTCGATCATCAAAACTTGCGAGGGCCCATCCAGGCTCGAGCCAATCTGGGTTGTTTTATCCGGATTCCCAGGCTCTAACTCGACGGTCAAGAACTCCTCAGTGGGTTCAATCCTAACCTCCGGCCTCGGTGCTTCTAACGCGCGTTTCTTTCCAGTGAGTGTATTCTTGGGCTCATCTCCCTCGTTTTCTGAGGAAGAACCGTCGACGGCCCCAGGTGGCCCACTCTCCGAGCACTGAACGTCTCCAGCTGTCCTCTTTTTATTCTTCTTTCGGTTCAGCTTGGCTCTTTTGCGCTCAGGGCCATCTTCGTTTAACTCTGGGAAATCAACGGATTTCTTAGTAGACCCAGGTTGAATGGACTGTTTGGGCTTGTGGCTTCGAAGCGAAAGTATATAGCATTCCCAAGCTTCTTTGACGTTGCACAGAATTTCTCCGGTACCCTCGGGGGTTGGGAACTTGACCTTTTGATGATAGGTGGAAATTACAGCCTTGAAGTCCACGAGGGCTGGGCGCCCAATGATGATGTTGTAAGGAAGATCCACCTCGACGATGGTGTAGAGGACGCTCAGAGTTTTTCGCTGTGGGGCGCGACCAAAAGAGGTGGCCAAGCGAATCTGTCCGCGAGGGACGATCTCAGAGCCTCCAAACCCTACGAGGGCAGTTCTGAGAGGTTCGAGGGGGATGTTTGTTATATTCATTTGTTGAAACGTTGAGTACGGGAGAACGTTCACAGAGCTTCCACTATCAAATAAAACCCTCTTTACAGTGTGGTTATGAACGTCTAAACTAACCACCATGGGACAGTCAGAGGTTTTTCCTATCCCATGGGGTGTTACAATGTGTTCCAGATCTTTTTCGGTAAACCCTATAACATCATCCTCCTTTGAGCGCGATGAGCTGTCCACGGAGAGCACTGAGCGAGGGAGTGTCTGCCTTTGGTTATAGCTCCGTACATGGCGGCGGCGGGATGCATTGGAGTCACCTCCCGAGGGTCCACCTGCGATCATGTGAATGACCGCGAAGGGCTGGTTTTCCATATCCACCCCCTTCCCTTTATTGCGCTCGCTGGTCTCAGGGTGCTGGCGACGAGGGCTTCGGGAGCGTGAACGGCTTCTTCTTCTTTCGAGCGCCCGTCCCGCGCAATGTTCATCGTACCCTTCTAGCACCTTCACAAACTCTTTGAGGTGCCCCCCAGCAATCAGCCGCTGGATTTCCTTCTCCAGGTGGCGGCATTCATTAGTGTCATGCCCCTTCTGCTTGTGGAAAGCGCAGTATTTTCCCGAGCGTTTCTGTGCCTCGGTTTCTCTCAGCTTGGGCGGCCTTTTAAACAGCTTCTGGTCCGCCAGAGAATACACTTCGGCAATGGGGCGGTTGAGGGGGACACGCTCGAGCCTCCGCGGGGGAGTGGAATGACGACGAGCGGGGATCGGGCTGCGGCGGTGAATCCTGTTGGGCTCCACTTTGTCCTCGGGGTTTCTAGTGGGGCGAGGGGCATTTGCCATCTTCCGCTCCCTCGCTATATACATATCCTCGAGGGTAAAGAAAGAGTCTGCAATCTCCCGAATTTCCATCAACGAGCGCGGCTTTTTCTTGGCCACTTCCTCCACAAACTCTTTGCTGACGTAATGCTTCATGTTGATGGCACCGAACAGCACGTGCCTCAAAAAGTCCATCGAGGGTTTTTCTACTAGCAAAATCTCTTTGTTGAACCTCCCCATGAAGGATCGGAGAGTCTCGCTCGGCCCTTGGACCAGGCTATAAAGAGCAGTCGCAGCCGGGGCCGGTGCTTTCAGCGAATTGAAGTGGCTGGCAAAAGCGTCCGTCAGGTCATAGTACCCTCGGATTGAGCGAGGGGGGAGCTTTTTGTACCATTCTTGGGCCATTCCTGTGAGGGAAGTGACAAACACCTTGGCCCAGTAGTTGTCGGGATGGTCATAGAGGTGCATCAGGTGCACGAAATGGTCCAGGTGCTCGGATGGATCCGTAGTTCCATCGTATCTGTTGACTGATGAGGGAATTTTACCCTTCCCTGCGCGGGTCATTAGGACTTCCTCGACGAGAGGGGAATCGCCCGCCATGATCCGATAATCTCGTTCGTCGGGGTCTTCATAGCTGGCTTCTCTTCTTCGGTGGGAAACGGGGCTACGTGGTCGTCGAACGTCTCTGGCCTTGGACCTCTCGTCCCCCTCACGGGGGGCGTGAGACCGCGCTCGAGAGAGCTGCTCTACCACGTTTTGAAGCCCTCGAATCTGGTCTTGTACAGCCGCTAGCTGAGGGTCGCCGGCATTTCTGCGGTTTGCCCTCCTTGTGGCCCTTGACTGGACCTCTTCATTATCTACGGCCACCTCATTTCGAGGGGCCCTTTCATCTCCTACAATGGGTTGTTCTTGCGGGACCCTCGGGGGGGCTTCATGCTCTTGGTTCAGTGCGGGTGGAGGTTGCTGTGCCCTTAGCGCATTTTGGGCCATCGTTAAAGGATGCGCTGGGAGCCCGCCAAGTGGTGGGGCCAAACGAGCGCCAGCCTGCGAGGGGAAGTACGCGGCCATGAAATGCTCCCAGGCATTCTGAACGGCCTGGCTCTCGCACTGAGCATACAACGCCTGGAGTTGCTGGGCTGTGACTTGGGGCATCTCCACCCCTTGTATCTCCCTTGGTAACGACGTGGGGAGATTCAGAGTTCCCACCTGGTAAGGCTGGATTGCCGGCATCAATCCGGGCATCAACCCTGGCTGCACGAACGGGTATCCTGGAGGTGGCATGGCCATGGGATACACCCCGGAGTATGGATAGGAAGCTGCTGAAGGAATAACTGTGCTAGGTCCTCCCCCGGCGTTCCCACCTAGCGGGAGATTTGTCCCTGCGGGTTCTGTGTTCTCGCCCCCGTTTCCTGCGGCTGGGGGGTTTACTTCCCCAGCGGGGACGTTGCCTTCTGGGTTCTCCTCGTTGACGGGGGGAAGAGAGCCTCTTTCTCTTAATGCTCCTGATCTTGTCGCAGTTACCATGATTTAGGATTTGGGTGTTACTTTTCAACTAGCTTTCAGAGGAAGAAAATGGCAATACCAAAGAAGTTGGTGATGGTTTCCCACAGACGGCGCCAAAAATGATGGTGCAAAGAATCTGAGTTTCCCAATGCAACAACACTTTAGAATTTGTAAGAAAAGGGAAAGACCATCACAGGCGTGAGAGCCTCAGGATCTGGGTTTCCTTTTGAGCGTGGGTTCTTCCAGCTAGGATAACACCAAGAGTGCAAGCTCCTAAGGTAGAGTTACTGTGGTGAGTGAAAAGCTTGAGAAGTTCAGTGGAAAATGCCCAGAACAATGTATGCCGTTTTTGTGCAGATGATCACTTGGGAGAGAATGCATGGCTTCTCTCCTATTTATATGTTAGGGATGGGGGTAGATGGGTACATTGACCATGTGGTCCCAAACCTGTGTTGCCCTAACACGCGTCAGACTTTGGTGGAGTGAGAATGACATCCCTGAAAAGGGTGACGGCGTGTCAGGTGCGCGGTGCACAGTACTTTTGTGTCAGAGGTTGTTGACGAGGGTTACGCGGGGGATGGGCCTAAGATTCTTTCTGCCGAGGTTCGGATCCAATGAAACGGGGCATGGACGTGCCCGAACGTTGGTGACGCTCGAAGAATGCATGGATGGCCTCCTCGCGATATATGACCCTTGAGCGTCGGAATACCGAGCGTACTAGTGGGGCCCTCATGTGGGTGCTTCCCTGTGAAGGATAACCTTGAGGGCCGTACCCGAGCGTCCAACCCGTTGGTTAGGGCCCTTGGTCCGAATGGTCATCCGCTGACTGGTGGATGACATTAGCTGGCAATTGAGCGGCGTGAAGGCCCATGAGCCCACCAAGGCGAGCGTCAGGGCATTAGTCAGCGGTGTGCTGCCACGTGGACGGCTCTGATTCGAGAGTGATTTTCAGGCCTCATCAAATTTATTTATTTTTCTTCATCACAAACAAAATATGTCTGAATAAGTTATTTATCTATTAACTCAAAACAAATATTATTATTAAAATAAATTAACTTAAATTTTTTATATTAATAAAAATTATATAATTACTAAATTATGATAAATAAATTTGATATATAATATCATATTTTTAAAAAGAAAAAGATAATAAGAATATATAAAAGTTATTAAAAGAAAAGAATTATCGAGATATGCGAGAAGAGAAAATATAGAGATAAAATAAATAAAAAAAAATTTTAAACGACAAAAAGGTGGCAGAAAAGAAAAAATTTTAAGATTGGATGGACAAAAAAGAGAAGAGTCCAAGATACCAAAAACGATTTTTATTTGCCCCTCTCACTTAATATAATAGTATAGATTATTAATTTTATATTAAGATGAACAATTTAAGTTAATATATTTAAATAATAATAACTTTTCTTTGCAGATGTATTGAATATATATATATATATATATGAGTGTGTGTGAGAGAGAGATTTATATTTACATATAAATATTATAAAACGTATTAATATTTTCATATTTATGCGTAGATTAATAAATTTAATATAATTTTCAAATCTAGTTTTTATAGAATATTTTAATCTACATGCATATCTACAAATTTCTAAGTAAATAAAATAATATATTGAACATGTTTTTTAAATATATAATACATGGTATTTATATTTATATTTATTTTTACATAAATTTAATACAATTTATAAAATTTTCAACGTGATAATAAATTCATAATAATAAAAAAGTAATAATATAATTTACATTTAATAAATATGTATCGATTATATAAAAAATAAATAAATTTAGAATATTAGAAATGATTAATACCATGTGGTACTTAATTCGGAATGGATAAACTCATAGTTGCAGGAATGGACATTAGCTCAATAATAAACATTTACAATCATATTTTGTACCAATTGAGGGTTTGAGAATAATGTGGAAATGTTCATTCCATTGCTACCCCATTCCATCACACCACACCAATCGTGCCATAAAACTAAGATCTGTTTATATCTGTAATATAAAAAAAACTTAATAAATTTGAAAGCACCGTACGTACAACTGGGGATCATAACCCTAATACACATGACGTGTTAAAAATGTGGTTGTTTAAATTAGTGTTTTGGAATGATTAAGAAAGTATCATGTTTACGGCGCAGAGTTGGCACTGAGAGGGCGTCTAGTTGTCACCGAGTTGTCGATGAGTTGTCATTGAATTGTCGCCAAGTTGTTGCAACTATTCATATGACGGATGAAACATGTCTATAAATAGAGGTTCCCTTGTTCAATTTGATAGAGCATAGAGAGTCGAAGCAAAACCCTAAGCTTTGTAAAAGTTTGTAGGGACGCTTGTAAATTAGAGAGTTTGAGAAACATTTGAGAGCAAATTCTTGTTATAGAATTGTGAGGCACGTGTGGTGGGTTATTTAGAAAATAGTCTCTTTGATAATTGTTGTAAATTCTCTATTGTAATGGAATCGATTCCCTTGTTTGTGGATGTAGGCATATTCAGTCAAACCACGTAAATTCTCATGTCTTATCTTTCCCTTTTTTTGTTCTATTATCATTTTATTGTCGTCTGTTGAAAAGAATATATCATTTGATGTGGGGTGCTAACATAAGGTTAAGCCTAATCCCTAAGAATTTGGTTCATCATCAAATTAGAAATATGCTCATATTTTTTTAACAGGTGTGGACCTATACTTTTAATTTTATTTTTGAGATCCACCTAAATTAGATCACTTTATCATTTTGGACAAAATCTTATTATTACATATACAATAGATACAATCATTATTAAAACCTTACTATAAATTGAAAATTTTAAGTTCAAATCCTTACGATCTTCCACTTGAACTATATATATAATATCTTATATTTGCATGTCGGACATTAAAATCTTCCACTTGGAAAATACATACTAAATTTGAAGACGACGAAAGGAGTGGAGAAACGCGTAAAATATTTCTCCACACAGTCTATACCAAAATTTCAAATTTTGATCGATAACTCGATTCTTTTTGCAAACATTTTTGTTTTTCTTGCTACTATATACTATCTTACTCGACATGTTGGGAAGCAAACTCATCCCACATCGAAATATTGGAGAAAGTTTGTCCAATATATAAGTGTTCACCAAACTCCATTAGTATGAGGTTTTTTGGGAAATGCCCAAAAACAAATCCGTGCGGGCTTGACCCAAAACGGACAATATCATACAAATGCGGAGTTGGGGTGAAGGTGCGCGCGGTCCTAACAAGTGGTATTAGAGCCTAGGTTCGGGGTTTGTCAGAGTGGTGGACTGCGTGTTATGTGAAGTTCCCGATATGACAACAAGACCGGAGACCTACCGGGATGCCTTGAGTCGAAAGTCTTCCTGGCAAGTGTTGGTTAGGCGGCGTGGCCCGTTTGGTGATAACAGCGGTATAAGATGTTTGACAGATCAGGTGAAGTATTGAAGATTTGTGGTTGATTCCTTTTGTTATCAGATGAAGTGACCTATCGATTGAAGATTTGTGGTTGATTCTTTTTGTTGAATGTCTTCTTGACTTTATGGAGGTAAGGCGGCGTGTCTCGCAAAGATGTAGTGGCATTGCAAGATGGTTAGCAAATCAAATGGATTAACCCTAAGGGGGGAAGGGGTCACAAGTGGTGTGGTCTTTCGACGACTAAATTCGATGTTGAGAAGTTTGATCGAAATATCAACTTTACATTATGGAAAGTAAGGATGCGTGCAATCCTTGTACAGAATTCAGTTGAAAAGGCTTTAGGTGTAAAGCCAGAGGGTATGACAGACATTAGATCGAAGGAGATGGACGAGAAGGCTTGCTCAGCGATTCAACTGTCTTTGGCAAATGAAGCTTTGCAGGAGGTGATCTCTAAAAAGACAGTGAAAACACTATGGGAAAATTTGGAGTCTCTCAATTTGAAAAAGACTCTAATGAACAAGTTTTACAAGAAATAATGCTTAAATTCACTCCGAATGAGTGAAGCTGAAGGTGGAGAATTGAAAGTTAGCAAACGTGCACTAGTGGTGATGAAGGCTAGAAAAGCAGGAAGCCTGTACGTGTTATAAGGCTCGACAGTGACAGGCTTTTCCATAGTTTCTTCATCGTATATGCCAGCCTCTGATATTAAAAAATTATGGCATATGAGGCTCGGACATATGAGCAAGAAAGGTTTGACACTTGAGAATCTTGAAGATGTGTCTACTAAGCTTCTTCCAAAGGTTAAGTTCAAGCAATGCTTGGACTTGATTGGTGTTGCTGATAATTGAGTCTTTTCTCGAAGGTGGAGCGAGCCTACTATGAAATTTAAGCCAAGGAGGAGATTTGTTAAAGTGTGGCTTAAATTAACTTTTAGAATGGTCAAGAAAGTTCCATATTTATGGCGCTGAGATGGCACCAAGTTGGTGCCAAGGTGGCATTGAGTTGTCACTAAGGTGGCGCTAAGATGATGCTAAGTTAGCGCTGAGGTGGCATTGAGTTGGTACTGAGTTGGTATCGGGTTGGCACGAGCTGGCACTGAGGTAGCGGCGAGTTATCACTGAGTTGTCGATGAGCTAGCACTAAGTTGGCGTATAAGTTGTAGGCAAGTTGCCAACGAGTTAGCACTGAACTAGCGTCGAGTTGTCGACAAGTTGACAGTGAGTTGTCATTGAGTTGATGCCGAGTTGTCACTGAGTTGTGATACAGTTGTCGCTGAGTTGTCATTACTATTCATATGACGACTGAAACTTTTCTATAAATAGAAACTTTATTGTTCAGGTTCAAAGTGTCATAAGGTCGGGAGCCTTGAGAGGGCCTTAAGGTCATGAGGCCTAGAGCCTAGAGCTGAGAGATAGAGCCTAGAAAGCCTAGAGAGTCGAAGCAAAGTCCTATGCTTCGTAAAAGCTTGTTGTGAGGCTTGTAAATCAGAGAGTTTGGGGAAACACTTGAGAGCTAATTTTTGTGATAGGATAGTGAGGTTCTCTGTGGGTGTTGGGTTAATTAGAGATAAGTTTTGTAAACTCTCTGTTATAGTGGAAGCACTCCCCTTGTTCGTGGACGCACTACAAGAAAATTTGCTTTTTACTACGAAAACTTTTACTACGCCATTTGAGACGTAGTAAGAACTACTTATTAACTACGTAAAAATTACCGTAGTGAATACTTGTAAAATAGGACGAACATTTACTACGATATTTGAAACGTAGCAAATAATTGATTAAAACTACGTAGGTTTAATATTATTACTATTAATATATTTTTTTTAAAATTAAATTTACTATTAAAAATAAAAAGTTATAAGAACTTTGTGGCATAAAATTTTGGCTCCAAAAATATCTCTTTCCCTCGTTTTTTACCATTTGCAAAGTACAAGTGATTGACTCTTCTCCCCAAAATAGAAATAAGACCAATAAGATGTTTCTCATTTCATTACAAGGGTTTCATTTCCAAATTAGAAGTCTGAGAGAAGGGTTCTATTCAGAAAACACATTTCGTGATTTCCAGACATCGGCAATTTGGGTCTTCCGTCACGACTCCTTCTCTTGCGCTTCTCTGAAAATGACGGCTTGGGTGGCTTCTATCACTTCTCCGGTGCTATTTCAGGAAAGACGGTAATTTCCCATCTCCAGCTATTTCGAGAACCGCGGCAGTAAAATTGTTCGAGAAGGGTTTTTCACACAATTGGAAGATGACAACTCTCCTTCTCCGGCTCTCCTCCAAGGACGGCAGGTAAGGTTCTTGTTCCAACTTTCTCTCACTAAAGTTTCGCCAACGTAGAATCCTGAAATGGGTCTTTGAATTCAGCTCGAATTTCAGCTCTCAATCCAGCTAAGAAAATACCTGGTTTCGTTCTTTTGATATTTTAGCAGAAAAAATTATGTTATTTGCCTTGTATGCTTGCTGGTACCCAAATCATCATCTTTTTGTTATGGGTTTGCATTCAAGCTTTGATCTTTTGGGATTTTTATTTTGGTACTGCTGCTTTTGTTTGAATCCGTTGGAGAGAGAGACAAGAGGGAAAAAACTTTATTTTTGGTTTTGATTGTCAATCTGGTTGAAGAGGGTGGAAATTTTAGTGTTGATGTGATTAAATTTGAGAAGCTTTGTAATTGATATGCCCAATGTTGATTGTTATGAAACTATTGTGATATGCGAATCTTCATTAGTTGGTGGCATGGGAAGTTCGGTTGTTCTATATTATGGGGGGTTTTCCTCTGTTGAGGATCTTAGGATTGTGGGAAGTTCGGTTGTTCTATAATAACATGATGAAATAATCTCATTTCAAATGCTTTGGGCCTTTTTTGGATTTTAGTTTATGTTTGCAAATGCTTGATTTATGCTAATTTGTATAATGGGCTATATTAGAAGGGTAAACTTCATGGAGAGTGATTTTGATTTAATACCCACTGATTTCCGTGAGAGAAATGAAGAGTTCACACTAAAGATTTCACTTGTTACATCTTGTTAATGGAGTTTTTGTTTTGCTGCAAAAATCAGAGTCATAAACTATGGCATGTGGAGACGAAAGATAATTGATGGAATTTGAGTAATATAAGCTTAAGAAGATCGAACACACACACACGCACACAAAAAAAAAAAAAAGAAAGAAAGAAAGAAAAGAAGAGATTTTGCGAGAAAAAAACTAATTTGTGAAAAATTGTAACCGAAAAATGGTACTGATATTGAATTTCTTGGAGCATTAATTGGGCAAGGTATCATATATGTGGCTGCAATATTCAAAAAAACTTTGTTATTGATCTGGATTGCACCTTGTGTCTGTTGCAGGATGGGATGAAGGAGTGCTAGGAATGAAAGTTGGAGAAGTTGCACGATTACGGGTAATAGACTGACCTTTTTGTTATGTGCAGTCAATCATTAGCTATAATAATCGGAGTAGTTGGAGAAGTTGCACGATTTTGGTAAATGAGCTAATTTGTGTTGGTAAAAGTCTCCAATCTAATTTGACTTATGCTTCATACCGAACAAGTATGAATAGAAAATAGTAGCATGGACAACATTAATTCCCATATCACCATCAAGTAGATGTTCTTTGGTTGGCTGTCAATGTTATTATTAATATTAATGACATATATACGCCATCCCAGGTTACAACCCCATTCCAATTATGAAAATCATGTGCCTCATTTCTTCATTCTATTATTTTCTTTTTATTTAACTATATAATATTTAAAATATTGATTCAAATCTGTGGTTCTTGTAATTGGGAAATGAGGGGTTTCAAATTAGTTATTTTTGTAACAGATCTGATTTTGCTAAAAAGAGTATCCTACAATATTCGTACACCTGAAATCAACATTTTTGTTGTAACATATATGCTCTTTAATATGACTTCAATAATAAGTTGAACTAAGGTAAACTTGAATATTCACCTTCAAGAAGGTATTTCAACCATTTAGAATTTTCCTTTCATGTCTTAATTATGTGAGCTGAAATTATGAGATTAGGGATACATGTATATTGGTTATCTTGATGAAATCATATTAATTTTGCTATGTTCAACATGTTTCTTGCTCATTCCTTTGATTCTATTGAAGTTTGTTGGAATTCTTGATTATGTGAGTATGTGAACTTTAGGTATTTTATGAATTGAGCTATGAGTTATGATCATACCTATGTTAATGGTGGAAATTAGATGAACAAGGCATGCTTAAGTGATCTAGGAACAAAGACACATGTTTATGCCAATTCTCCAAAATTTCCTTGGTGTGACTATCTCATAGAAAAGTGAATTGTGGGTTGTTGAGTTTGAATCTTTTAAAACTGTTTTAACTGGGTACTCTTGACATATTAGAGATGTTCTCTGAAAAAATTGGTTCCCATCCGATTTGATTTGAGTCCCGAGAAAAATAGCAACTTCCCCTGCTGTCCCCTGTTTTCAGAATTCGGTTTGTGGCTTGAGCAGAGGGACTAAACGATGGAGTTTTTGAAAATTGTTTTTCTGGTGTATTTCTGTGCATGTTAGGAGTATTACCACCAAATTTCAGATTATTTAGACTTCGTTTGATAAGGGAACAACGATCATCTTTCACAATTAGTGCTGCAGGAAATTTTCTGTTTTGTGTCGTGTTCAAACGAAAACTGGTATTTACTCATAAAGAATTAGAATTTGAGCCTTATATCACTGGAAAGATATGCTAGTCTAGTATTCTAGGAATTTTACGGCTTGTTAAAATTCATTCTATGCAAAGAGTTATGGTCGTTTTTCTACAATGCGTCAGTTTAAAATGTTTCTGCACAATATGCCTATATGAATACTTGATGAATTCTGTTGTGGAGCTTTCCTAATCCGTTTTCGTGCTTTCTCTTCGTATCTTTCCAACTTTTTCAGACCTGTACTTGTACTTAGTATGTAATACAATGTATGAATACTTGAATTAGCTTGTATAAGACCCGGTAATCCGAATTCTGTCGATCTATTTAACTAATTGGAATCCAATAGGGGGTCTATGTGTAATTAGATAAAACTTTTGTAAACTTTATTTAGTTACGTCGGAAACTTTGAATCTGAAATCTGATTTCTTTTTTTTTTCCAATTTATATTACTCAAATCAAGATTGATGTCACTCAACAAATTAAAAGTATATATACATATGATGGTGTCTCATGACTCTTATTTATCTGAATCTACATTACTGGATCGTTTAACAGTTTTCATTTGTCTCTTTCCTTGTTTGGGATTTATAAAAAACTTTAAGTAAAATTAGTCTTTGGTTCTATTTGCAGCTAGAACCCTGTTATTGAGAGAAAATAATGTGTACGTTACTGTTAAAACATTTAGTTGAACAGCAGCAATGCTGTTGGAGAAATTTTGCAGGATTTGGCTATTTTAGCATTAGGTCAGTTTGTTGGTCATGTAAATTAATGCCAGGCAATGTAGCTTTATGTCCTGATTGGGATGTGGTGTAGTTAAGATGGTTATAAGTTGCCTGGCTTAGTTTAAAATACCTGCCACAAAACCCTTAAAAGGATTATTTTTTGACACAACTTATCATTTCATTGTTAGTGTTTCTGTGACAATTGGTGCATCACTTATTGCAACGACGTATCAAGCAAGTGGCTATACAGAAGAACAAAAATCCTTGGAAAAGAGGTAATAATCTTATATTTGTTTATGGTTCTTTTCATATTATAAATGTAAATATCATATGTCATTGTACAATTAGATGAAAACATTGTAAGCTCGAGTGAGGATTCTTGTTGGGTGCGAGAAGGAGTTGAAGGAGTTCTCGTTGATGCGGGGAGTGCACCTATGGAAGAAGATGAAACATAGATATGTTGTAGCCTCAAGTTTGTATTTGAAAATTTAATCATTTGTTATAGTGTATGCAATCACTGGAATATTTTATGTCATCGTGTCTTTCATGCATATTTGTTTTCATATAACAAACTAGTTGAATGACCTCATTCTTCTTATGGCATGTGCAGATATGACTGTACCCAGGAAGAGGCAATACAATGAAACTTTGGAGAATATGCAGAAAAGAAGCGACACACAACAACATAGAGGTAGTAACTTCACTTAATAGAAAATAATTTTCCATTTCTTATGATAAATATTTCAACAAATATTAAGTTGTTTATATTTGTAGGTCAAAGTACGTCAGATGCACAAATTCAAGAGAACTTGAGCCAAACACAAGTTCAAGTGAGCTCAAGTCAAGTAGTTGAAAAAGGTAATTTTTCTGATTTGTATATCAAATATGATATAGTTTCCTTTTTAATAAATGTGTGAATAATACCAAAAATAACATTTTATGTGAAATTGCTGAAAATGCTCAAGTCAAAACTGGGAGGGGTGCAACAAAATTTCCTAAAGAATGGGATACGGGAAAAAAGCTTAAAGTTTTCCTTGATAGAAATGGAAGCGTGGCCGGAACTGACTATCAAAAGCTTGTCACCGCGATTGGATGCTTGGCTCGTATCGGGATTAGGCTACCAATAACTAGTGTGGCTTTCAGTGATATACCACAATATAATAGAGATATGATTTGGGATGAGGTCGAGGTTAGTCAAGTTTCGTTGCTTATATATACATAATATATATCAGACAAAATTATAACATTTTGTATTTTCAAATTGTTAAATACTTAGGCTAATACCGGACTACCTCCTGAAGCAAAGAATGTTGTGATGAGACCAGGTGCTGACATTTGGAGAAAATGGAAGAATAATGTCAAAAAAAAATACTTCTCGCCATACGAAGACGATGAAGTGTTTCCTAAGACACCACCTAGTGATGAAAGAATACAAGTAGATCAATGGTGGGAAATGGTCACGTACTGGAAAAATCCCAAAGTGCAGGTTTTCAGTTACTCTTAACACTTGATTTGTAATTCTTTTATGAAGTACAAAATACTTTTTAAAATTTTATTTTAATGTTATATAAACTATAGGAAGTTGCAAAGCAAAATGCATCAAATGTTTTACAGAAACAATGCCTCCACCGGACTGGACGAACGCCATTTTCTGTATTAGAGGAGGAGGTAGGATATTTTTCCCAATTTTAAGGGGTCTAAAATTTTTAAATGAATGTTATTATTATTATTATTATTATTATTATTATTATTATTATTATTATTATTATTATTATATTTTTGGAGTCTGAATGTCTATTAATTTTCTATTGTAATGAAAATTTTAGATGTCTGAAAAAGGAGTGAAAGATCCCTCTCGGTTAGATGTCTGGATGGAATCACGTTCTCGTGGAAATGGGATTGAAGATGATGAAACAACATCAGATGTGCATGTAAGTAAAGGACTCTTACTTATATTGATAATTTATTTATAATGGCTTTCTTTTGACCGTATGGATTTTTAAACTTTGAAGGGCCAACTAACTAGAGAGCTTACAAAGAAGTCAGAAGAAGAAAGAACGAAAGAATATAAAGATGAACTTTTCTTCACAGCGATGGGGAAAGACAAGCAAGGTCATATTAGATGTGTAGGAAGAGGTCATATCATCAATCAAACACGGTCTAGATGTATGTCAAGAGATGACAGATTGTTATCGAACAATCAAGAGGAATTACAGAAGCTTAGGGATGAGTTCGATAAACAAAAGGATGAGATGAAGGAAATGAAAGAAGAGTATATTCGTGAGAAGGAAAAATTGCTTGTGGAGCAGGAGAAAACAAGCATGCTGAACCAAAAATTAGGAGCTCTCCTTACTCAATTTCCTTCCATCTCATCTACTCCGTTGCATGGATCCCAGGTTACATATACATTATTTATATTATATTTATTGATTTTTCACACTTTATTTTATTATAACAGAAGTTGATACAATCACAGGTTCTTAATCCCTTAAAAAAAGCTCGAATTAATGGAGAGCATCAATCTAGTGTTCTACAAGAGGCTCATTCTATTCCAGATCATCAGGTTCTATAATTTTTGCATTATATAATTTAGTGCATTATGTAAATGATAATACTGTAATTTCGTCTATTGATGTTATAATTGTAGGTTGCTGGTGGCAAATGTAAAGAACAAGCAATTGGACATGGTTATAATTTGAAGGTGGTTTTATTTTTTTCAAAGAGATTTGAGAATAATAATAAAAAAGGATGTTTCAGTTTCAATATTTTGTGCAGTTTCAATTCTTTGAAGATATCATATTTTTATTTGCTTTCGTATTTTAGGTTGGGGCTCAAGTATATTTACATTGCCATGGAATACCAAAAAAAATTGTGGCAAAAGGTATTCTTATGGGATTTATTGAGTGTCCGGGACATGAGCTTAAATTTTGCAAGGCTGGGGTGACAAAGGCATTTGAAGCAAGTGAAAGATTAGTGAAACCTCATAAAGATATTGTAACTATCGGACAAGCTGTTAACAAAGTTGTTCAATGGGAGTTTGTAAATGTATGTAATTTATGCATTTCAAGATTTAGGTAATGAACAATTTTCATATTTCATGTCAATTTGAAGATCGTAATTGTTCTTATTTGTCTTTTGTCACAGGTTAGTGAGGTGTAGATAAAGATTTGGTTGGTTTTGCTAGTACGGTATGCTAATTTTGAAGGGAGAAGAATGTCATTTTGGTATGATTACAGGTTAGTAAGGTGTAGATAAAACTTTATGCAATTGAATGTTTGTCTTTTAATAAATGTGCAGAAGTTTCGAAAATCTTTTAGGGAAAATATGAGGACTTGATTCCACATTGTTGAATACCAGACTTTGTAGATAAATAGCTAGTAATTTTTACAGCATAGATGAAGCAATGTTTAACTTTTCTGTTGAAATTCTGGAAAAGAAATTAAATAGATTAGTTTGATTGGGGTTCCTTAGCGTAAGCTGATTATTTTTCTGTATTTTTTTAATTGTTGAGAGCTGGGCTATGATGCACGGACACGGATACGGCGATACGGACACGACACGACACGGATACGGCGACACGGATTTTTTCTTGAATTTTCCACGTAAGGAGTGTCGGACACGGTGTCCGACACAAGTGTCCGACACGACACGGCATGACACGACACGGCAAAATGATATTTTTAGAAGTGTCCGTGCATCATAGGAGCTGGGTTATGTATTTTTTTTCTTTGTGATTGAGTTCTTGGAGAATGATTGGTGAGGCATAAATTGGTTAAAACTATTAAGGACAATAGTAAGGCTACAATTTATGTTATAGAACAATTTGTTTTAGTAAACCTTTGTTTTGTTTGTTTTGAAAGTCAGCATTGTGGCTTTTGTTTCAGGATGAGTTGGAAAATTATTCAATGAAAGGCAGTTGATATGCACTCAGGCTATTTTATGTTATGGAGCAATTTGTTTTAGTAAGACAATTGCTTTGATTGGTTTGCTAGTATGTGGCAGTGAATGGATAATGAATTAGTTCAAAGTTTTATCACTAATGAATGGAAAATCTTTGTTGTTTATTGAAGATCATAATTGTTTCTATTTGTTTTTGATTGCAGGTTAGTGGGGTGTAGATAAAGCTTTTGATGGTTTTGCTATTTTGATATGCTAACTTTGAAAGGAAAAGGTCATTTTGGTATGATTGAAGAAGTTGATTTAATCTCTAGGCTTTCATTTTGGTGTTATTGAAGAAATTGTTTGAACAGTTAGTGTTAAATACTATGAGTTTTGCTTGTTGGGGAGAATACTGATGATCATATATATTTACATGTATCCCCTTTTGAATATTGTATATGTATGGATGATGTTTATATTTCAATATAATTTTGATATTTGTTGGTCATATATATATTTTTTTGAAGGCATGAATTAATATTATTTATTTGTAGGTAAATTATAAAAATATATTACTAAACTAAATGATTTTTTAAATATTTACTACAAGAAAGTGCCCGTAGTAAAAGGTTGGAAAAATTAATTATATTCATGATAAAATATTCGCTACGATATTTTGGCCATACCAAATGCTCTATCTAATTACACGAAACGTTTGCTACGGCGATCCACTCGTAGGTATTAATATCTTTTTGTTACGGACAAAACCAACGTAGCAAAAAGCTTGTATATTTCCTACTGTATTTACTACGGAGATCGTACCGTAGCAAATGAAAAAATGAACGCAGTAAAAACTATTTGCTACGGCATTTTACCGTAGCAAAATATTTGATACGGCTACATCAGCTACGCCCCAAAATTCGTAGCAAACCCGTAGCAAAAAGCTTATTGCTACGAATTTCGCTCATTCGCTACATATTTTCGACCGTAGCAAAAGGCAGTTTTTTTTTGTAGTGACGTAGGCAAATTCTGCCGAACCACGTAAATTCTTGTGTCTTTCCTTTTCGTTTTCTATTCTATATCATTTATTGTGGTCAATTCAAGAAACAATATACTATTAGATCCGGGGATGCTATCCTAATACGACATTATTCAATTTTCATATATATTATATTTTTTTCCTAATGTATCATGTAATTTTGATTCATTGTTTCTTTCAACAGCTGGCAATAAGTCTTCGGAACAAAGTCAACAATCAATTGGCGAGGACATTGCACCAACTGGGATCAAATTGTTGATTGGCGAGGACATTGCAATAACTGGGAACAATGAGACTGAGGCCCAAAGACAAGGTAACAATAATGCATACATGCAATGGTAATCACAACGCAATTTCTTCCCTTGGAATCCTTTAATTGTTGTATTCGGATATCAGAAAGGGAGGCAATGAAGAGTATAGCAAAGATGGAAACACCCATACTTGTCGCAGCTAGGAATGGAGTGATAGAGATCATGGAAGAAGTTCTCGACAAGTTCAAAATCGCCATACTCGATTCCAACATCGATAACAAGAATGTGGTTCTGCTTGCTGCTGAAAATAGGAGGGCTAATGTGTATGATTATCTGCACAAGAAAGGACGCATGAAGGAGAGGATATTCGGGCAAACGGACAAGGATGGGAACAGTGCTTTACATCTTGCTGCCAGGCTGAAGGACGGTGCCGAACCATGGCCAGTCCCCGGCCCCGCCTTGCAAATGCAGTGCGAGGTGAAGTGGTACGAGGTAATTAACAAACTTTATGTTTCTGGTGTTGATTATCAGCGTATCAGCGGTGCTGGTGACCCCTGAGTTCGAAATTACCTTTATACATGGCCTATATATCAGGCTTTTGACTGTTCATGATCCTCTAACACTAGAATTATTATTCCTGTAAATAAATAATTTGTATTTATTAACGGATGACTAATGAATGAAGTTGGTATTAATCCATGCAGTTTGTGAAGGGTTCAATGGGTCAGCACTTCTTTCGATGGTTCAACGACAACAACGAAACCCCGAAGAATATATTCAAAACCACTCACAAGAACATTGTGAAGGAGGGTGGCGAATGGCTAAACAAAACTTCAAACTCCTTCTCCATTGTTGCAACTCTCATCGCCACTGTAGCTTTTGCAACCTCCGCCATCGTTCCTGGTGGAGTTAGTACTGACGGTAACCCCAACTTAGAAGACAAGCCGGCCTTCAGCATATTTGCCATCTCGTCTCTCATTGCCTTGTGCTCCTCCATAATTTGTGTCATGATGTTCCTAGCCATTCTCACCTCAAGGTAATATTGCAAGAATCTGGGCTCAACTATTCATAACTTTTACAAAAATAGAAAGGATAATTACAAATACTCGAGGGTTAACTAATCCAATTACTGAAAAATTATTACAATTGAGAAATTACAAAAAACACAATGAGACTTGAAAAAGTTCTTGATAAAGTCCGGAGATACAGGGTGTTTTCTGTAATTTTTCATTATGTTTTTCGCTACTCTTATCCAACCATGAGTGTTCTATCGTAAATTTTCAACCCTAAGGATGTTTTTTGGTAGTCGGGTACTCAGATTTAACTTCAAATGGGGGTATTCGTAATTATCTCAAAATAGAAAATAAGATATTTGAGAGGCTAATTAATCATCATAACAAACTAAACAAGCTTATTATAATTAAGCTCAAGACATGCATTTTAGATTTTGCTGAGATTGGTGAATGCATGCAGGTACCAGGACGTGGACTTCGGCAAGGATCTGCCTCGGAAGTTTCTGATAGGGCTGACGTCACTGTTCGTATCCATAACTTCAATGCTGATATCATTCTGCGCTGGTCATTCTTTCGTGCTCAAGGAGGAACTGAAATATGCAGCATTACCAGTGTATGCTATCACTTGCTTGGCCGTCACCGTCGTCACCATTGCGCAGTTCCCTTTCTATTTTGATCTTGTCATGATTACTTTCAGCAAGAAGCCTTGGAGCCACAAGTACACATGATTAATCTTTCTTGAAAATGTATACAATAAAGAAAACTTTTGACTTGTAATGTAGACCTAAATGTAATAAAGCATAAGGGAGGTGGAGTAATGCCTGAGAGCTTGTGATATAATCATGAACTTAATTAAGTTGAAACAGTTGTTTTTTTTTTTGTTTTTTTCTTTTTTTTTGACATTTAATTTTCCTGATTTTTGAGTTTCAATATTACAGTTGACACCCTCAGTGCCAATGTTTGAGAAAATTGAGATTTGGTTTGATCGTGTACGTATTAAATTTATTATTTAATTTATCATTCTTTATAATATTTATACCAATCACAAGAGTAATTACCTCATCATTATACTTGTTTAACTGAAATAATTAGGTTTAGTTTAGAATTATCGTTAGCCCAATGTATATGGAGTTATGCCTGACAACTTGTGATAACTAGTAAAAATAGTACGGGTTGCACACTTAATTATTAAAATCAAATTCCTTAAAAAATTAACCATTTAAAATTTAAAGTATATAATCTGTATAGCTCAATTTCAACCACAAATTTTAACTTCTTCTTCTTCTTCTTCTTCTTTTTTTTTTTTTTTTTTAAAGATCATAACCCATTGAATAATACACGCCTTTCTCTATCTAAGCTACCACTTTTCGGACACTTTTAAGAGATAATGTATTTATTTGAGTTGTGAGATCTTCCTCCATAGGGATGGAATAAAGCAAGGATTTGATAAGTTGAACCCTTCCTCCATGTTCTAAATTCACCACCTGATCCCCAACCGTCCATCGATCTCCTTGCTCTAATTTTATTAAAGGTTTCATAAAAAAGAATCATCTTTCGCCTTCCTTCAAACAAAGGAGCACCTAATTAGTATTTGATCGGCAATGACCCTCGTCGAAAGCCTAAAATATCACGAACCATCGTTGTTGCTTCCTCCGAGCCATTACCCATTGTGCATTAGTTCTTTTCAACGTTAACTTTTTGTCTAGATAGTTCTTCATACTTGTCCAAATTAAATTGTGCTTAATATACTATAATGAGGTTCAGCGGCTGTTGGTGAATATAAGTATGTCGTCCGCATCAACCAAATGCGAAAGCAATACCTAAATTTGCGGAGTTAGGAAATGTTCCCTGATCATTCTTCTCCATATAACTGTTAAAACACAAAGAAAAATCTGAAGCAATAACAAAAAGAGAAGGGAAGGGTGTACACAAAGACAAAAAATCTAAAGCAATAACAAAAAGAGAGGGGAAGAACGGATCACCTTATGTTCGGCCTCCTGTAGAGTGAAAAAATCGGCAGGAAGTCCCATTTACTATAACGGAAAACCAAAAGTTATTTATACAATTAGCAATCCACATTATCCACACTTCTGGAAATCCCTTCTTCCAAGAATTACGATAAAAAACTCCAATCAAGACGATCATATGTTTTTGTCAAATCCATTTTAAGCATCACATTCTGATTTCTCCAATTTGAATCCAGAGAGTGCGTCATCTCATGTGCTAACAATATGTTGTCGCTGATCATTCATCCTCTTATAAAACCCACTCTGATTTGGCTCCACTATTTTAGGTAAAACCTTAGCTGGTTGACTATTCATGAGAAACTTGGAGACGATTTTATTGGAAATGTTACATAGATTGATCTGTCTAAAATCGCTCCAATAAATTGGATTATCTAATTTTGGGATTAGTATGATAGAAGCCACCGTTAATCTATACTATTATATTAAGTGAGAGATCGTTAGAGTAACCGTTTTGATCTCTTGGACTCTAATTTATTTATTTATTTTTTTTTGAAAGGGTCTAAAATCATTTTCTATTTTTATTTTCTTTTAATCACTCTTTCAACTTGTTATTGTGTATTTCACTCTTAACTTCTTTTTTTTACTCTGCTTATTTCATTCTTTTATTATATATCTTTATTCTTTTTCCATATTTTTCTGATTTCTATTTTGTATTATCTTTTATATTTTTAATTATATTAAAAATAGTTATAAAATAGATGTCAACATAAAATTTTTAATTTAATATATATTTAAATGATAATAATTTTTATTATTTGTACCTGCTGACAGGTGTCGAATCCGTCAAAAATAATTAAAATACCTATTTAATGACTAAACACAGAGTATAGTGCAAACAGGGTCGATCCACAGAGACTGGTTGATTTATTTCTAACAATTGCAAAGAATTCACGAAAAGCAATAATTAAAAGGGGGGTTTTTGAGTTATTCTAACCTAAGTATGCGATTAAAATAAATAACAAGAATTAAAAAGCTAACTAAAACTAAACAAGTAAGATCACATAGGATTAAATCAATCAGAGGGAAAATTACCTAGCCAGGGATATTCGATTCGAATTGTTATATCGATCATCGACTCAAGGATAAATTTAAGTTATTCAGACAGATTGACTATAGTTGATAGAGACACTCGACTCAACCTCGTTTTTACTTAATTAGTCGGATAACCTAGAGACACTCGACAGTTATCTTCCCTAACAAATTCATAACCCCTAGAGACACTCGACAGGATTTAATGAATTCGCAGCATTAAGAATTATAAAAACACCAACCCTAATCAACCAAGTCGTGACACACGCAAGATTTAAATTAGATTATCAAATCCCTTAGTGAACGAGGAATTTTATCGCTAAAACCCTGTCACTAATTTACCACCTTTTATCAATCAAACTCTACTACACTTCAAGTATCATGAATGGCTATATGCAAATTAAACAACCTAGAGATCGTGCACTATCCCGAAATTGCCTAATCACAATAAACACGAAATACGGAGATAAGATAAATGCCTAAATAAACATAAATTAATAAAAACGGTTAGGTCTCACAATATCCAAATCGAATCTTAATCCCTAGCTAGATAATTAAAAACTTAGCTACTAAAATTCATCAAAATAAATAAAAAATTCTTTAACATAAATAAATTAAAATTGTCTAAAGAAGAAAGAAATTAAAAACAAGAAAAACTCCCGAAGTCGCTTCGTGTTGCTCGCGTCTCCCCAAAAGCTGCCTCCAATTGTTCACGTGATTCCCTCCAAAGCTGCTGCATATATATATATTTATATCCAAAGTCTTCTAATCCTCATACAAAGAGGAGTAAATTCGTGCCCTCCAAGAATCCCACCAAAGATGGGCCTCTTCCAATTATCCCAAATTAAACATGCAGCCTATCTCAAGCAATTTGGGCCCACCAATTAATTCTAAATATTCAGCCACAGCTCAAAGCCCACTCCAACTAATTAAGTCCACGGCCCCAACAAAGTAAATTGGACACAAAATTTTGGGAGTCAATGTCCACGTGTAAAGTATATGTGTCCACGTCAGCACTCCGGGGCCACATCAGCAGGCTCCGGCGACCTTGTCTTGAAATTGACAAATTTTGGGATTTATTGGAACACTTTTGTCGCCGAAGAAATTACTGTCCCGGAATTGCTAGTAGGGGTCACTTAGTGTCCCGATTTTGTAATTTTCAAAATATACCATTTGTCGGAAAAAAGCACAAATTCCTCTCGAATTATAGTACTCTCAAATGAAATGTAGTTCGATTTCCAAAAACTAATCCTTGATTTATTAAGTTGAGCCCCCATGTGGACGAATCAGAAGTTGCCACGTGTCATCTATACACGTAGAAACACGTACAAGTTTGAAGCTTTTCTTGAGCTTATATATATGGCAATTGTCTTCCCCTATCTTCTCATCCATCAATATTCAAACTTGTGTGTGTTTGATAACTAAGTTATAAGTTCCTCTTTTCTTTCCAAACTTTAAGGTACATTTGTAAGAGAAATTAAATATGTCTTACCTCTCCAACATCAACAACAATTTGTACAAGATTGACGATGTTGGTAGTCAAAGCTTCGGCGACGAAGGGTACAGTTACTATCCGCCAATGACTCACAACCTGATTGAAAGGGATGAAGATGATGATCAAAATGACGATGGGACATACGATTACGCGCCGGCTGCTTGAAGATTGCCCTGCGAGAGGCCACCTTCATGTTTGTCACGGAAATGTTCTTTACGGAGTAGATTAATATAAGAAATGTAGCTTTGTAATGTTATAGACTTATAGTTCGGCATAGGTTAACTAGGAACCTTCGAAGTTTCACTATTTTAACTTTATATAGCTCTATGTAGTTTATGTATTTCTATGCATATGAGTGAAATATGAGATGAAACACAAATTATGAAAGCAAAGACCCCATTTGAATTTTAATATTGAAAAATGCAATACTTCAATCTCCAAATTAACAAAAAAAACCTTGCATTCATGTCAAGTGGAGCTTCCATATGGATGAATCACGACACAATATTCGAGACGGCGTGGACTCGTCCACATAATTGAGACACAATGAGCACACCCTTTCAAGTTCAAACCCTAGGCTACCTCACGCTCGGCTGAATTTTGAGCTTTCTTGAGCTTATATAAGTGTCTATGGTCTTCACTTGCTATGGCGTCCATAAAAAAATTCAATAAAATATATTACTACCAAGTGTATCACTAATTATTAATTCCCTCGTTTCCATACTTTAAGGTATATTTTAAGAAAAAATATGTCTTCTCTTTCAAACAACAATAACAACTCTCTTCTTTCAAACAACAATAACAACTCATTGTACGAGAACATCGTCCTTAGTGAAGAATTTGGTGACGACGGGTACAATTATCCTCTTCCTGTAATTGTACCGCTTGAGGGGGATGGAGATGATGATCAAAATGATGATGGGACGTACGATTACGCTCCGGCAGCTTGAAGATAGGTCTGTAGTGATTAGCTACTAGTTTTTGTAGTAGAGAGATAAGATAGCCTTTATTTTCATCATCTGAATTGCGGTTTTGCACTACTTGAACTACTCTCCTTCATGTTTGTCATGAAAAGTGTTATTCACGGAGTGGATTAATATATGATAAAGAAAATTACAAAATCGGGACACTAAGTGACCCCTTCTAGCAATTCCGGGACAGTAATTTCTCCGGCGACAAAAGTGTGCCAGTAAGTCAGAAAATTTGTCAATTTCAGGACAAAGGTCTCCTGAGCCTGCTGATGTGGCGTTGGAGTACTGACGTGGACACAAAATTTTGGGAGTCAATGTCCACATGTGTCCACGTCAGCACTCCGGCGCCACATCAGTAGGCTCCGGCGACCTTTGTCCTGAAATTGACAAATTTTGGTTTACTGGCACATTTTGTCGCCGAAGAAATTAATGTCCCGGAATTGTTAGTAGGGGTCACTTAGTGTCCCGATTTTGTAATTTTCCCTTTATCATTGTCGGTCTTTTCTTCCCATTTTAATCCTAATTATAAATTCTCAGACTAATTCATAATTAAATTCTATATATATTTTGCATGATTTTTAAGGTATATTTGTGGACGAACTCGTGGAAAAAACCAGTCACGATCCTCCATTGACGGAGCTTGAGGATGGGACGGCCAACAAGAAATATCCCGAGAACTATCGAACCTGCGTGGGTCTTCTTATTTGGATTAAAAAACTAATCTTGGGACTACGTAAGTTTCTAATTCGTCCTATATATTATATATCTATGGTATCAATGATTTTATAGTTCAAAAAATTCTTTCTTTTAATTATTAATGTTAATTTTTGTCCTAGTGGATTTTGTCGTGAAGCCAAACCGTGAGCCACTGGATTCGATGGATCCAGAATCTGATCATAAACAAGGTGAAAATCTGATATTTCTATTTAATTTTGACAATGTTGATACGGACAACAACCCGATCCTTGTTGCTTAAATTCATAATTAATCAAGAATTGGTATATTACATATTCCAAGTATTAGATTAAGTAGCACCAATTATATAATTAAAATTATGCTAATCTTTTCTCAGAGCAAGGATTAAGCAAACCTCAAGCTCAAGATCACCAGTTCTTTCCAGACAATTATCTCACATGCTTTCATGGTCTCAAGCTACTATCCAAAGCAATGTTGGTAATCTTAGAGCTAGGTAATTAATTGGTCATTATTAGCCAACAATTAACATAATAAACCCCATAATTAAATACTAAAACTCTCTTTCAATACAATTAAGGCTCCAGGGATATAGTAAAACTCAGAGAGAAAAAGCGGAAACATATATGGTCACTTCAAATCATCGAAGCACTTCTCAAAGACGCCTCAACTTACGAATACGAAAACAACGGGAGAGGCCCCAACCTTTTATCCACCCAAAAAGGAGGAACCACTCCGTACGCCCTTATTGACGGCGGCGCCGTAGGTTTCAGCACAAGCATACTAATAGAAACGCCCGTGCACAACGATGGTGGTGCACCTGCACCACGACCAACCGATCAGGGTAATGATCCTTCAAAAGGACCACCAATTGAAAGCAACATAAAAGAAAACTGGTTGGAAATGGAGAACAAGGAGACGCCGCTGCTCATCGCGGCGAAAAAAGGGGTGACGGAAATGGTGGAGAGGATTCTGCAGCAGTTTCCGGTGGCGATGCACGACATGAACAACGAGAAGAAGAACTTGGTGCTGCTTGCAGCGGAGAATAGACAGCCACATGTGTACAATTTCTTGCTTAAACAGAAAATGATGATGGAGATTATATTTCGGAAAATGGATCACGGTAGGAATCATGGTTCGCCGGAACAGTCGCGGGGAACGGAACGGAGGCCACCGTTCCAGTTCCGTTGCAATGACGCGGAACGGAAGCGGCAAAAACACGGCCACTTCTCAAAAAGATGTATAAAATCCCAAAATTTTATTTTAAAACTCATTTTAATTTATAATTTTATATTAGAATCAATTAGTATTATATTTAGATTTGTTATATTTACTCAAATAAGAGATTGCACATATTCTTATAATGACTACCGAACCATACAATAAACATAGTTGTGTAACAAAAGAAAAGTTGTTCAACATACTCCAATAGGAATGTTGAAATAGATATATAATGATACATTATTTATTAATAAGAAGTGGAATGACGAGGGGTAGAACATCAGAATTGTCTCTCTCTTCTGAGGAGTTTCGAACATAATCACAGTATAAAATCTCTAAGTCAAAGAAGGAAATTCTGACGACAACTTGATTGGATAAGAATCAAATATAATCACAGGTCTCTCTCCTGGCGTATATATGAACTTGAAAAGGTGAGAGAAAAAGGTTAAGATAATAAATTAACTAATAGTATGGACTCCAAATTATTAAGATAACCAATAAATGAAAAAATTTGCATTCAAAAATAAACTAAAAATAAATTTAAAATAGAAAAGATACCAACTAACTTGAAATTTTCAATTAACGGGGATGGAAGAGAATTAGAGATGGAGATCGAGTTCTTCTTCTCTGCTCAAAGAATTTTCACCGTAGCAACTCTCAAAGCTTTTCACGCCATTTCTTCTTTCTCTTACAAAGAGTTCTTCTTCTTACCTGAGTACAGAGCTGGGACTTTTTTTTTCTTTTTTCTCTTGCAAATCTGGGATGGGAGTTGGGATTTTTTTTTTTCTCTCGAGCAAATTAGATCTGGATTTCTCTCTCTCAAACCATGGCAGATGAAGAGGCAAATCAGATCTGTGATTTCTCTCTCTCAAACCATGGCATGTGAAGACTAAAAGTGAGCCAGGTAAATAATTGTGAGCAAGGAATCTAATATCATATCAATTGCACAAAAGAAAAATGGTATACACAGCGTTCCGTTCCGTTCCGCCGTTATAACGCCATGGAACGGCGTTCCAAAGCAAAAAAAAGGCGTTCCAGGTCGATTTCCGTTCCATACCGGAACAGCGGAACGGAGGCTACCGTTCCCGTTCCGGCCGTTCCGGCGAACCATGGTAGGAATAGTGCTCTGCATCTTGCGGCGAGGTTGGGTGAACGTCGGCAGTGGCTCATACCTGGGGCAGCGCTGCAGATGCAGTGGGAGATTAAGTGGTACGAGGTATGAAAAGATTGATTATTAATTATTCTTTCAATTTGAATTCGGAATATTACAGAAACTTCCCTTTTAACACATTTCAAGATTTGAATCATGAATAACATGCTTCAAAAATTGTCCATTTTCATAATATGCCAGTATACTTATCGTCCCTTTACGATCTAGATCAGTGGTGTAAAGAGGTGTTTGTATAACTGATTTTGATTTCCTTAGATGTCAACATTATTTATTTTATTCTTGTTCATCATCAGATTTGGCTTTTCGGTTGTAAATTGGGTTGATAAATCTTACCTTTAGAGTTTTGGCCACAAATTTCTCCAGTATCAAAGTCGGTTGTAATTCAATTGCTAAATCTTAACATCAGGGTTTTAGCGACAAATATCTTCGGCTGCAACACAAATGTCTTTAATTGTGGATTCGATTGAATTTTAGTGACAAATTGTCTACCGTTTCAAATTCGATTATTGCATTTTAATTGCTAAATCTTGCTATCACAATTTCAATGCAAATATTTTCAGTCGCAAATTCGGTTACAAGGTTTTGTTATTGGTTGCAAAAATGGCTCATACACAATTTGTGATATGCAGTTTGTGAAGAAATCAATGCCACACAACTTCTTCCCGCGATACAACATAAATAGGCAAACGTCGCGTGACATATTCAGCTCCACCCACCGTGACCTAGTGAAGGAGTGCGGCCAGTGGCTGGTCAGCACATCGGAGTCCTGCTCCGTCGTGGCCACACTCATCACCACGTTCGCGTTCGCCACCTCCTCCACTGTCCCCGGCGGAGTCAAATCCGACAGCGGCATTCCCACACTAGAAAATCAGCCCGCCTTCTGCATTTTCGCCATTGCTTCCCTCATCGCGCTTTGCTTCTCAGTCATCACGGTCGTCATATTCCTCGCCATTCTGACTTCCCGGTATAGCAAAATCACAAATCAACCCCTCAAATGCTCAGCCAAAAATCGATGTTAAGCCAATGTTTATGACATTAAAGCTTAATTCTGTATTGTGATTATAATCTCGAGATAATTGTGATCTTGCTTGCAGGTACCAGCTGGACGTAGACTTCGGCAAGGGTCATCATCGGAAGTTCCTGATAGGGCTGATGTCACTGTTCGCGTCCATAACTTCAATGCTGATATCATTCTGCGCCGGTCATTCTTTCGTTCTCAAGGATGAACTGAAATATGCAGCTTTGCCTATGTATGCAATTACTTGTTCGACTGTCACGGTCGTCACCATTGCGCAATTCCCCTTCTACTTTGATCTCGTCATAATTACTTTCAGCAAGACACCTTGGAACTACTAGAATAATTGATTAATTAATTTATCTTTCTTGAAAGTATATACAATAAAGAAAACTTTTGACTTTTAATTGTAGACCAAAATGTAATAGAGCTAAATGGAGGTGGAGTTATGCTCGACAACTTGTGATCATCAGGAACTTAACATCATGTTAATGTAGTTAATTGCTTTTATTTGTTTATTTCTTGACATTTTCGGGATCGTTTGAGTTCCAATATTACCATCTGACACCCTCGGAAATTCTAATACATATATAGTTTGACCAAATACCAACAAATTCTAATGATAGGTGTATTTTCCTTATTATTTAATGAGTCGTTCTTTCTGAAGTGTAAAATACTACTCTTAATTATAGTTCGGAAAATTTATAATCATCCTATTTTCATTATAAATTCAAAATATTTTTTATAATTTTAATTTAATTCAATTTATCTTTTGAACCGAAAAACTCACAAAATAAAAAGGAGGCAAAAAACCCTACGAATTAGTTTACTTCGTTAGCGTTTAACGGTGTTTACTTGAATTGGCTCAAGGCCTTATGGCAGCCCGCAGGCCCAATTGATTCCATTTATTGCAATGGGTTATTTAACAACTGAAAAAATGTGTTGCAAGATAACCCATAATGGGATAACCAAATGACAAATATGCCCTGACTTAGTTTTAATAATTACGATCATATTGCTTCGAGTTCTTCCTCAGATTGGCTCTCCACCGACTTTCTCTCTCCTTTTTACTCTTTTTCTCGAATTGGGTCCAGTCAAAACTCGCCGGAGAGGAGCATCGGCTTTCAAAGTTTTCACCGGCGGTTTTCACCGGAAATATGAGAAGAAATTTCGAAACGAGACTCTATCGGTAGAAGAGCGCTTTAATGGCGATGAGAAGAGATTGAAATTATTAATTTTTTTTCTTTGAGTTTCAATCGCTGTTGATTTCGTGTTGATTGGTGATTTTGACTATCATCTTTGGGGGAAGAAGACTGAAGAGGAATCCCATTCCCTAGCCTTGGTTGTTGCTGCTCTTGCTTTTGGTTGTGAAAACGCATTCCCATGGTTTGTCTCTGTATCTATATCAATTTTCAACTCAAGGATATTAAAATTGCTCAGAATTTCTAAAGATTTTTTTTAGAGAGAATTTGAGTTGGGAGGAGGAGAGGTACAGATAGGGCTGTAAATGGATATTCGAAAATTCGATATCCGTCCGCATCCGAATTCGTTTACAGAGGATATTATTCGAATCCGTCTCAAGAGGATATTATCCGTATCCGATTATAGACATCCGAATTATAAACGGATAAGGATATGGTAAAAAGACATCCGATCCGTTTAACATCTGATCCGTTTCATTATCCGTTAGATATATCCGTTATCCGATTTATCCGTAATCCGTATCCGATAAATAATATATTATATTAAAATATATACACACAATTGTATATGTATGATAGATTATTAGTATTAAGTAAATTTTTTAGCGCATTTATTAAAGAAAAAACTTAGGTTTTATATTTTCACTTCAATATTCATATAGAGATAATATAATTAACATATATTATGTTATCAATAAAAGTATTATATTTCAAATTAATTATATGATAAAATTTATAATTTCACCAAATTATACATTCGCTAAAAAATAAAAATGATCTATATAGATATACTTATTATTTCTCTATTCGTCTAAGATATATATATTCAAAGTTATATAATTATTAAATAATTTATCTATAAATGAATAGTTGATAATCTGATTAAAAATTCGAAGTTATATAATTAAATAATTTATGTCAAATTTTGAATAGTTTAAAATCCGACTAAAATCCGAATCCGTCCGAATCCGCCTTGTATCCGCATAAAAAGGATATTATCCGAATTCAATTTAGAAGGATATTATCCGTATCCGTCCGAATCATAAACGGATAAGGATATGATAATCATACATCCGATCCGTTTACTATCCGTTTACACCCCTAGGTACAGACGTATTCATTGAGATTAAGGGTGTATTTGAAAATTCACTTGAAATTAGTTGTGGTGTAACTAGCCAAGTAAACAACCCAAGAATAGAGAATTAATAGACCATTTTTGAAAACAGCTAAGGCCCGTTTACTTTGGCCAAAATGTTATTGAATGTCATGTTTTTGGATGTTGGTGTAGCTACACAATTAGGCAATATCCCTCATTTACTTTTCCTTTTTTTGTTTAGGTTTTTGGTAGGTTGCTGAGTGAACATGTTTACTTTTAATGTAACTAGTCACTGTGGCACGCGGTCCCTACGTGCAAAACGAATTCTTAATATAATTAATTATTTATAATAAATTAGATATAAGAAATTTTTTTTAAAAAAACAAATTTATTCAAATTTACAACCAAAAGCAAAATAGAACAGAACAAAAACAAATAGAATAGGGAAACATACCGATAAAGAAATCTTCATTGATTTTCTATGCCCCACTAATTTAGTAATTCCTCTTCCCTTCCACCAAGTACTGATTGAAGGAAAAAGAAAAAGTTAATGAGAACTTCTACTTATTCTATTGCTTTATCAGAATATATATATATATTTAATATAATTTATAGAACGAAAGCATAATATATACATTCTTTGAATTCGAAACAGTTGTTGAGACGGTGAGTTAGAGAGGAAGTTACTGATAAGTTGAGAAAAGAAGTTAGAATATTGGAGTTGAGGAGTTATGATTGTGTGAAACTTCCCAAAATAAAATTTCCAAAATACCCTTTGAACCATATGTACTTTAATTGATAAAATTAAGGATATAATAGGTAACACCAAAAAATTGGTGTTTTGGTGTCACAAACTGACGTTTGTGAGTGAAAAGAGTGTTTCTTTTTAATATAGTATAGATATTAATGAGGGTTAACACATAAATTACCAACTGGCCCTCAAGCTTTATTCTTTTATTCCATTCCTCATTCCTCAATGAAACAGTATATTCCCTTTACTACAATGAAGGTCGTGTGCTTCCGATCTTCGGGGGCCATGGAGATCTGGTAATAGCCCTGGAAAGCATCCATCATGCTGAGCATCTTGCACACGACCGTCGAGTCGATGAGCTGATCTATTCGAGGCAACGGATATGGATCTTTCGGGCAAGCCTTGTTGAGGTCGGTGAAATCGTTATACATTTTCCATTTCCCGCCCGTTTTTTGCACAAGGACAACATTGCACAACCAGTCAACGTATTGAGCTGGGGTAACGTATCCCGCGTCAAGGAGTTTGTTGACCTCGGTGTAACACCCCGAATTTCATTAACTAAATTCTTATGTTCATTATAATTTTATAAACTATATTTTATCAAACTTTCGTGAATTCATATTAAACTTAGAATTTATTTCATAACTTGAAAACATTTATTTCGTGAAATAATTGCCGAGTATGATTTAATTGTCAACTTGTCCTTAAATGCTCATTCTTTTAAATTGTAGGACCAAATTGCATCTTTATTTCCTTGGACTTAATTGATCAATTCTCAAATCTTTTCATCCTTAATTGCATGATTTGAATCTTTGAGGGACTAAATAGCAATTTGTGAATTTCACACATATCAAAATGGTGAATCACGGTATATTACATCTTCAAGCTTCCAAGATCATTTCATCCAAAATTCACCAACATATTTGCTTCCTTCTCGGTTCGGTTCCTTCAAGAGAAGAGAAAATATTTTCTCAAGTTCAATCAAGTTTAATTTATTCAAGACAAGCTTTTAAGCTCAATCATCCTCTCATCATCTTTCTTCTCCATTTCTTGTTCTTCAAAGGTGGGCTTGTGCATGAATTCTTAGTTCTTGATGATTTTCATAGAAGCTAGGGTTTGTGATTGATGCAATATATGGATTATTTGTTGGTAGATGCATGAATATGTGATTATAACTTGAATTGAAGCATGAATTCTTGAAGAACTTGAGCTTGTGTGATGGTTTGGAGTATGGGCTTGAAAGTGGAGAATTGTAATGATCAAGCATGATTTAAGTGTTTTAGTTGCATTTTATTGTATATGGAACATGTATGCATTTAAATTACCAGTTTTCTTGCATTTAAAGGTGGATTTGACGTTGTTTTGAGTGTTGTTGTTGTTATGCCGAGAGCCTCCCCTGTTCTGCTCTGTTTCTGCATTTGCAGAGGAGCGGGAACGGCCTTCCCGTCCCCAGTTCATTTTGGGAACGGCCGTTCCCACTCATTTGAATTCAAAGACGGCACGCATGGGAACGGTCGTTTCCATTTTGGCCTGCAAGCCGGAAGGGCCGTTCCCAGCATAAGTAGCCATTTTAAATTAAAAGCGCAGGGGCGTTTTCGGTGAGCTATGGGAACGGCCCTTCCCATTTTACAGAACAAATGTGACTGCATAAAATGTGATTTTTGGGATTTTAAGCCAATGTATTCTTTAACCCCAAATTGTTATTATATGATTGATTATATGCCAAAACATGATAATTGCATGCCATATTGTATATTGCTCGTCATTTCGTTGCATGTTCATCGTTCGTCATATTTGGTACATTTAGAGTCATGTCTCACGTGTACACGACTATCTTACACAGACCAGCTTCACGGGGGCGAGGAGCAAGCTTTGTAGACCATACCCTACTTGTATTTTATCGGTAAAGGTGAGGTTTAATTACTAGTTATATATAGAACCCGTATAACCATTATGTGGAATTTCAAGCCAAAAGGTATATATATATATCTATTTATAGTGATTTCTAAACTCGTAAACAATTGCAAGCAAGCCATGTTCATGCAAAGCAAGTCATGTATCGTGATTGATTGATTGATCATGTTTTGGCGAGTAAAGCATGTCACGTTGGGCCCGAGGGTAGTTATTTGAGCCAACCGGGAAAGCATGGGCTGACGGGTAACTCGAACGCTATCCTCACCACATTGGGATGACCCCTGAATCCACTAGGAGATTAGTGGAGGAAGGAGTTCCGGGCTTAGGGATTCATGTACCCTCTGCTCAATGAGATTGGATGGTGGGGCCTTGTAATCCCACCATCAACCGGAGGAAGAAGGAGACTGGGGACAGGTCCGGCACCACGGATTGTCATTGGGTTATTGTCATGATTGCACTTATTGATTGTCTTACTTGAATACAATATGCACGATTGCACGATAACTGAATTGCATGATCACCTATTGATAACTAAAGCAAGCATGTATTGTACACAGTCGGAGTAAGGTTGGAGATTTGCCCTCACTCGCCGGGCCACATACTGAACGCATGAAAGTGATTAAAGCATGTAATATTGATAGTTGTAATCTCGGGCGAGTTCTATGTTATTTTGAACTTATATTACTTTTAGTTATAAAGCCTTACCCGAGGTTATAACTTGCATGTTATTTGAACTAATATATAGTTATTACCCCTCACCCAGTCTTCCATGGACTGACGCCCCACTTTTCAGGTTGTCGCGGTCGTGTGCTAGGCGGAAGTCAGAGTCGTGTCATGTCATCCAGTTGAGTCTAGAACTTCATACACTTTCATGTTATTGATCTTGACATTTCAGAGTCAGTATGTTATGGTTATTATTAGTATCTGGAGACTTTTATCTGTATAATATATAGGAGATGATAATGTATTGATCCATGATGGTACCTATTAGTATCTATGTTTTTAGTGTAAATACGGTACCTATATGTATTAATGAAATAATGCTTCCGCCTTTAAATTGTATGTCTTGGTTTTGTATTGCTTTGGGGTATAGTCCCGCCCAGCTAGCCTGTTTCTTTTACTTGCCACCCGTTCGCTATAGGTTAGTTCATGTACGGATTATCCATTTCGTATGTGGATCGGCCTATAGTGCGGGGGTGTGGTATCTCTACGTATAGGGGTGCTACACTCGGCCTCGATGATATCATTCCTCGCTCGACTTTGGGGTCTCAACTTCTGTTTGATGGGCTTAACCGACGGGTCGATCCCGAGCCTATGGCAGATCACTTTCCGATCGACGCCGATCAGATCTTTGGCTGCCCACATGAAGATGTCCGAGTTATCCCGCAAGAACTCTATCATCATGATCTCATGGTGGGGATGCATGTTCGCCCCAATCTTGGTGGTCTTGCTGCTATCTCCGGGGACAAGGCCAATTTCCTTAAGTTCTTCGGCAGGTTCGAGCAGCTCGCTAACCTTCCTCTTTTCGAGCTGTCGGGGATCTCTTGGCCTCGCTTTCCTTCGTGGGGAGCTCGATCTCCCCATCGGCGTAGGTCTGGAGGTCGAGATCTCCCGCTACCTCTTTCCCAGAAGGCTTCTTTAGGACGATGGTTAGCAAGCCTAGTTGTCTATAACATCGCAAGTCACCTCTCCGACCCCATTTGGGGTGGGCATTTTCAGCTTCTGGTGATATGTCGAGACGATTGCTTTGAATTGTATGAGGCCAGTTCGGCCGAAGATCATGTTATATGTTAGGGGCATGTTGACGATGACATACTCGACCTCTTGGGTCACCTTCTTGGGAGATGTTCCCATCGAGGTAAGAAGTCGGATGCGCCCTAGAGGAATAACTTCCGATCCCCCGAACCCGGACAGTGGTGTTCGGATCGGATCGAGTTTTAGATTATGCAATTTTATTTTTACAAGAGTCGAGTAAGGGATAATGTTCGAGCTGCTTCCATTATCAACTAGGCATTTGGTTACATCATAATTAGCCACCCCTAAGGTCACCACCATCGGACAATTAGGCGCTCCGCCTTCCCTATGGGGGCCTGGGCGGCTATCACTCTCACTAAAGCTAACCTCCTGCCTCTCCCACTCTCTACCCTGATCGATCTGGAAGACCTCTTCGTGAGGGGCATTGAACTCTCGAGCTGCTCTCCTGATGTTCCTTTTTCGAGCTGCATTGGAACCGCCGCCCTCATGCCCCCGACAATCATATAGATCTTGCCGTTGGTGGGGGGATTGTCTTCAGATCTCTCTAGCGGCTGCTTTCCTGATCTTTTCAGGGGAGACCTTGACCTGGAACGATTGTGGTCGTTCGGCCTTCCCGCCCTCTCAGAGTAGTGGTCGATCTTTCGAACAAAATCCTTCAGGTGTCCCCCCTGAATGAGTCTTTCGATCTCATCACGGAGCGGTGGTGTGGCCCCACTGTTGATGGTAGCCGTAGAATTTTCCCGATTTCTCAGCCTTCGGGCCCTCCCGAATGGGCTTTAGTTTCTTCAGAAGGCTCTGATCCATGACCACGTAGATCTGGTCGATGGGCTTGGTCAAGGGGACATAGTTTCGTCGGTCGACCTGGGTCGGTAGGTCGACTTTCCCCTTGATTTTCTTCTGCTCGTTCCCCTTCCGGTTGAGGGGCGAGCTCGACCCAATGGCCTACCGCTCAGATCGAGGCGGAGGTCCGTGCGCTAGTGCTATCTTCTCTACGCGCATGAAACCGTGGGCGATATCCTGTATCTCCGTTAGTTTGCAAGGCTCGGCCCTGGCGATCTCGTCCGCCCATAAGCGGTTACGGAGAGCTCGATGGACTACCGAGAGCAGGGTGTCCATCATCGGGTTCTCGACCCGAACCACTTCCCTCGAAAAGCGAGTCATGAAATCTCGCAGGGACTCCCCCTCCCTCTGGTAGATGCTATTGAGATAAGAGGGTGGGAGCTTCTCCCCGAACATTGAGGAGAAGTGCGCCGAGAACCGATCTACGAACCGGTTGTAGGTCGTTATGCACCGCGGTGGCAGACGGATGAACCAATCCTGAGCGGGGCCCGTCAACGTAGTGACAAAGAGTTTGGCCCAAATTTGTTGGGAATGAGAGTGCAGCAACATACGGTTTTCGAAGGCTGTCACATGTTTTTCGGGATCGGTGGTCCCGTTATACATGGGCAGGCCCATCGGGATTCGATCTCCATCGCAGGTTGTGCGGAGAATGTCCTCGCAGAAGGGAGAAGCTTCCTCCCGGTCGTTGCGGTAACGGAGAGGGCGTCGGTTCAACCCATCACGGAGATCGACCTGTCTCTGGTTGACCTGAGAACCTCGGTCGCCCAGGCGGTCTTGGACCCGTTTCCGTGGCAGGTTCGCGTGACGATCAGGCTCATTTTCAACTAGAGCCGCGGCTTTCCGGGCCGCCTCCTCCTTCGCAGATCGTGCGGGGATCCTTGTACGGAGGTCGTCGAACTCCTCGTCGTTTTCGTCAACCACGCACTTGCCGCGATTGTTGCGGCTGGGGTTATCAGATTCCCCATGACCCTCGCGCGGGACCTCTTTGCTCATCACGGGGGGAGATGGCGGTGGGGCGAACCCCTGGACCTGGCCCGTCCCGATCTGGGGACTAAGGCCCCAAATGATGTGGGTGGGACGCCCGTCAAGTGGCTGGAAGACATAGGGAACCGGGTTTCCATATGCTTGGATCGGGGGCCCCAGCGCGTTGCCCAACACGGGATTCGGGATGGTGGTGGTTGGGCTGGCCCTTGGTAGCTCGGGGTGCCTTGGTTCGCGACCCTCCGTTTGAGCGCTCTCGATCTTGACCCGCCATTGGTCGAGAAATGCATCCAGGTCCCCCTGAGTGACGGTGATCCTAGGAGTGGCCTCAGGTGGAGGCAGTGGAACGTTGGTGCTGGGCCCGGCAGGAGGGACAGTGGAGATGTTGCCAAGCGGCGCGCTGTGGTATTGCCTGCCTTTGGCAACCTCTTCCATGTCTTCCTCCCGAAGGGTGTTTCTTGTGTTAACCATTGCGACTTGAAAAGGAAGGTGTGAAGGGGCTTTTATCTAGGTTGATGTGAGAAGAGGGTTTCTCACAGACGGCGCCAAACTGATCTGGCTCAAATCTGGTCGATCTGGCTGTCAGATATGGGCCAATCAGTCAAGAATTTGTTTAAGTGGACTCTTTATCGACCTGAAAGCACTAACACACGTGAGCTAAGTACCAGCTTGGGGAACTTGGGGCCCAAGTTTGGCACTCCGACGCACAAGTTAGTAATGTAGCTCTTTAGAAAGAGAATAAATGCAGTTTAATGCTGAGTAAATGCTTACCAACTACTGTTCAAGGGGCGAGTATTTATAGCCCTGGCCAAATAACACAGTAATGCGTGTACCGCAAGTGTGCATTAATGGTGCTGCCAATCGTCGATTTGGGTGTCGGACGATGGAGCTAGCTGGAGACAGGTCGTTTGTACCTTCTTTCCCCTTCGGGTAAAGACGGGGACTAACGGGCATTTAAGGCGCCGCAGTGCGCCTGTTCTAGGGAATGAGAAGGGTACACGTGTCGCGACAGGAGTGCTTTACAGTATTCGGGTGTCTGGTGACATGATCGTATCGATCTGCAGATCAATATTGTCTTCAGGGCCCTATTACTGTGGATTACTCAAGGAAGCAGATCATGGGGCGGCATATAGTCCAGATCGATCAGATGATCTGGTAGTCGTTTATAGATCTGATGATCTAGTGGAGACCTGACGATCAGGCCATGTCTGCTCGCCACGTCCTGTCCAAGTGGCCGTCTCTGGCTAGTCCAGATTGGCGCGAGATCCACGTGGCTCCAACGAGGGCGTGCCACGTGACAAAGTATTATCATGCCATATCAGAGTGGAATCAAATCACATCTGAACTGCAAAATTAATATTGATATTTTTTTTTTATAAGAGGATGATGTTAAATTTATCTAGTACCTTAAGGAGTTTTGCCACATCCTCCCATAAATTTTAATAAACTTGTACCGTTTGATAGTTTCAATAGGATCCCATAAATCAATTCCGAAGGGTGTGTAGCCAACCTTACTCTCGTAAATCTCGAAGAGTGGGCAGCTACTTTACACCTAAATTTTAATGGAACAAGAAAATTAGTTGGATTTCTCCAAGGCCCAAGCGACAATATTTTAAATAAGCCTAATGGCGAAAATATAAAAAGAATGAGCCCGAAGGAAATTCAAGTTCAAGAATTGGAAGTAGCCCAACGTGTTTAACGTGGCTGAAAAAGAGGTTTGGCATAATATAAAGCTGATAAATCTATCTTTATACTTTAGTCCATCAAAGAGATAAAGAATAGTTAAAACTTTTGTAGGCGTCACGTGAAATAAAAAAGAAATAAGACATATATAAATTAAGAGGGTTTTTGCCAAGTTTATTTTAAAGAATTTATAAATTTTTATATTTTATAAGATACTTTTGAAATTGATCGGGCGTTAGATCTTATTTTAAAGGGGAAAAGATTTTTTTGACATCCGAGTTTTTCCTCTTTTTGTAATTTACCATCCCAAATTTTCATTGCAAACCACCATCCAATCTTTGTATTTGTAACATGCCACCATCTAAATTTTTTTTAGGTGGTTTTGATGAAACATGCCACGTATAATGTTTTTTAGCCAAAACTACTATGAAAATAAATATGAGCTTGCAACAATGCTACACTTTTTAGTATTTTAGGCTAATATGTTTTATAACTTTTATTAGATGTAAATGTCAACCATGTAGCTCATTTTAAATTATATGTGCTTGACTTGTAACAGTCGAATAAAGTACTTAGCTTATATAGGAATAGAATACAATATAATAATAATATCCACACAATCACACATCACCATCATCAAAATTCAAAACATACACCCACCACGCCACCACCACAACAGCAGACGCCGCCGCAAAAACCACCGCCCCATCAAATGAATCCTTACGCCGGAGAGCAATCAGCATCCACCACACAAATTATAGAGGAAGAAAAAATCAAGAAAAACCTCTTCAATAACGCCATGAAAGGCAAGTGGGACGAAGTCATCAAAATATACAAAGACAACGGCGCGGCGGCCCACACCGCCAAAATGACCCGAACCGGCGACACCGCCCTCCACATCGCCATCTCCGACGGCCAGGTCTCCGCCGCCGTGGAACTCGTCTCGAATGCAGCGAACACCCCCGGCGCCCTGGAAACCAAGAACGAGCTCGGAAACACCCCGCTCCACCTCGCCGCCTCCCTCGGCAACGTCATTGTCTGCGAGAGCATCGCCGGACTCAACCACGAGCTCGCCGGAATACGAAATGCCGACCACGAGACCCCGTTCTTTCTCGCCGTCCACCACGGCCGGAAAGACGCGCTTCTTTGCCTGCGCAAACACTGCATGGAAAAAGGGTACACCTACGGCCGGAGAAATGACGGAGAGACCATTCTCCACTCCGCCATCTCCGGCGAGTATTTCGGTGAGACCACACATTTCTGCACTTCATATTCATTGAAGCATTCTTAGAAAAAGCTGCAAAATTCACCAAAATCTCATTTAATTCTGCTCAAATTTCAACAGATCTATCGTTCCAGATCATTCATCTGTATCCAAAGCTAGTAAACTCAGTGAACGAACAGGGCTTCTCTCCGCTCCATCTCCTCGCAAGCAAACCCTCTGCATTCAAAAGCGGAAGCCATATCAGAGGCTTCCAAAAGCTCATTTATCATTGTCGGTCTTTTCTTCCCATTTTAATCCTAATTAAACTCTCAGACTAATTCAGAATTAAATTCTATATTTTGCCTGATTTTTAAGGTATATTTGTTGACGAGCTCGTGGAAGAATCCAGTTACAAAACTGGATCACCGGAGCTTGAGTCTGAGACCAACAAGAAATATCCTGGGAACTATCAAACCTTCGTGGGTCTTCTTATTTCGATTAAAAAACTAATCTTGGTACTAAGTAAGTTTCTAATTCGTCCTATTATATATCTCTAGTATCTATGATTTTATAATTCAAAAAGCTTTTTTCTTCTCAATTATTAATCTTATTTATTTTTGTCCAAGAGAGTTACGTCGCGGAGCCAATCAGTTTCGAAGTGGATTCGAAGGATAGAGGAACTAATCATAAACAAGGTGAATATCTAATATTTCTAGTTAATTTTGATAAAAATTCATTATCTTAAAGTTGATGATCGAGTTGGGTGTGGATTATGCTACGTATATTTTTCTCAGCTGGCTCTAGTGAAAATCGGAACAATGAAGAAGTTGATACGGAGAGACAACAACCCGAACCTAAACAAGGTGCTTAATTTCACAATTAATCAAGAATTGATATAATTAATTTAAATATTCCAAGTATTAGATTAGCACTAATTATATAAGTAAAAATTATGCTAATGTGTTTTCAGAGCAAGGATCAAACACATCCCGAGCTCAAGGTCACCAGTTCTTTCCAGACAATTATCTCACTTGCTTTCATGGTGTCAAGCTATTATCCAAAGCTATGTTGGTAATCTTAGGCCTAGGTAATTAATTGGTCATTCTTAGCCAACAATTAATAAAATAAATCCCATAATTAAGTCCTAATACTCTCTCTCTCTCTCGTCAAGGATCCATGCATATAGTAAAACTCCGAGAGAAAAAGCAGAAACATATATGGTCACTTCAAATCATGAAAACATTGCTCAAACACGCTTCAATGTACGAGTACGAAAACAATGGGAGAGGCCCCAACCTTTTACCCACCCAAAACGGAGAAACGAAGCCATACGCCCTCGTGGAGGGCGGCGCCGTCGATTTCAACAGCCTAATGGAACGGCCGATGCACGACGATCAGAGTGAACCTGCACCACCATCAGCCGATCAGGGTAACGACCCTTCAAAAGGACCACCAATTGAAAGCAACACAAAAGAAAACGGGTTGGAGATGGAGAACAAGGAAACGCCGCTGCTGATTGCGGCAAAAAACGGGGTGATGGAGATGGTGGAGAGGATTTTGCAGAAATTTCCGGTGGCAGTGCACGACATGAACGACGAGAAGAAGAATGCGGTGCTGCTTGCGGTGGAGAATAGGCAGCCACATGTGTACAATTTCTTGCTTGAACAGAAAATGATGAAGGAGATAATATTTCGGAAAAGGGATATCGACGGGAATAGTGCTCTGCATCTGGCGGCGAGGTTGGGCGAACATCGGCCGTGGCTCATACCTGGGGCGGCGCTGCAGATGCAGTGGGAGATTAAGTGGTATGAGGTATGCAAAAATTGATTATTTTTCTTTCAATTTTTATGAAGATCACGTACACTTTCGATTGCAAGATCGGTAGCAAAGTTTCTCTAATTTGGTTGCAAAAAATGACTCATATAAAATGTGTTTCCTAAACAATTCGTCATATGCAGTTTGTGAAGGATTCGATGCCGCACCACTTCTTCGCGCGGTTCAACAGAAAGGGGCAAACATCGCGCAACATATTCACCGAGACCCACCGTGACCTGGTCAAGGAGGGCGGCCAGTGGCTGACCGACACATCGGAGTCCTGCTCCGTCGTGGCGGCGCTCATCGCCACCGTCGCTTTCGCCACCTCCGCCACCGTCCCTGGCGGAGTCAAATCCGAAAGCGGCATACCCACACTCGAAGATCAGCCAGCCTTCTGCATTTTCGCCGTCGCTTCGCTCGTCGCCCTCTGCTTCTCTGTCACCGCCGTCGTCATGTTCCTCGCCATTCTCACTTCCAGGTATCGCGAAAACACAAATCAAATCCCCCAAATTTCGAAGATTTATCGGCCAAAAATTGATATTAAGCCAATTTTCACAACATTAAATCTTAATTCTGTAATTTTTATGCGAGTTTAGGTACCAAGAGAAGGATTTCGGCACGGATCTGCCGAGGAAGCTCTTGTTGGGGCTGACGTCACTCTTTGTATCTATAGCTTCAATGTTGGTGTCATTCTGCGCGGGACACTTCTTCGTGCTGAAAGATAAGCTAAAATACGCGGCCTTCCCGGTGTACGCTGTCACGTGTTTGCCGGTGACGTTCTTCGCCGTCGCGCAGTTTCCGTTGTATTTTGATCTTGCTTGGGCTACTTTCAAGAAGGTGCCACAGAGGAGCTTTAAGTGATTTTACAACTTTACTATTTGTGCTGTTTGGTCCTTGGATTTGGTGTTATTTCATCCCGCTACCCTATTTTCTTCTGTTTTTGTTCTTTTGGCCCCAAAGAATAAAGGAAAGTGGGAAAGGACCCTATTTGCTGTCATTGAACACAGTCTTTGTGCTTTACTAGTTTTAAAGATAACACATTAAAGATTGGGTGTATCAAATAGAACCTATTAGGAAATATACAAAATAAGAAATAAAAAAGTTTTATATGAAGGATGATGTATAAATATTTGTTTAAGAATAAGTGGATATTCTTGTTTATTTATTTTAAGAAAAATTAACAAGAATGAATTGATAGTAATAATCTTTTTAAGTCTCGAGAATACTTGATATGGTCTTGATACCTCTAATTCCTATCTAGTAACGAAGCGATCGGATTATCTTTTGTCCCTAAATCTTGAATACACATTCAAAATGTCACAAGGTCCACAGAAATCTTTCTCAACGAAAATTTTTCAGACACTCAAATCCATTGTTCATGAACCCGAAATACTTAGGCAACAAGCAATCGAATATGGAAAGTTCAAGAAAGTTAATTACTTTCTTAAGCTATCGGATCGGCTGGTAGGCACCAGTATAAATCATTGAGGACAGTCCCTAGTTAAAAAATTGGCCTGGATCACTTAGCGGACTAGTTGTGTAACGGACCAGAGAAGCTATAAGTAATTTACAACTTTCCAATCTTTGCTTATTGGTCTTTGGGTGTGATGTTATTTCACCTCGATACCCCATTTTATTCCTTTTTTCTTTTTTTTTTTTTTTTTTCCTTTTGCCCCCAAAGAATAAAGGAAAGCGGGCAAAGGACCCAATATTGCTCTAATTGAACACAACGCAGTTGTGCTTAGTATTTTTAAAGATAACACATTAAAGATTATGTGTATCACATTAAACTTATTATAAAATATATAAAATAAGAAATAAAAAAAATTTATATTATACGAAGGATTATGAATACAAACATTGGTTTAGATTAAGTGGATATTCTTGTTAATTTATTATAAGAAAATTAATAAGAATGAATTGCTAGTAATAATCTTTTTAAGTGAGAATAACAAAATGCCAACAGGGTGTTGGCCAAGTGGTTTGAGGTTTCTTTCTCGAAGGCAATGACCCGGGGTTCGAATCCCTTTGGCCACTTGGGGTGTGTGTTTAAAAAAAAAAAGAAAGTGTGAATAACAGAATCCTAAAATAATACAGACAAGACCGTGAGATCATACCTCTAAGTCCAATCTAGCAAAGATGCAATCGAGTTGTTTTTAGTTCCAAAATCTTGAATACACAAGTAAATATCAAAAGGGTCATTGATGTCTTCCTCAAAGGAAACTTCTGATAACCAAATCAGTTGATCAATTCAGAAATTATCTTTCTTAGAATGTACATTCTAAGAAAGGTAACCTTATATATTCATGGGATGAGATCATGAGTTGATATTGGGTTATAACTTAGGCCAAGGCCTTGGAATTCTTAAATTGGAAATGAATTTTTAATTTATTTTATATGGTTAATTTACATCACACATATTTAATAAATTCCTAAGGTGACGAGATTTTAAAAAGTACACAATGGATAAGCCAACTGTAAAGAAAGGTGGTGTGATTAACGTGATGTTGAGCAAATAAGATTTAGTGCAATACAAATAACAAATCATGACGAGATTTTAAAAAGTACACAATGGATAAGCCAACTGTAAAGAAAGGTGGTGTGATTAACGTGATGTTGAGCAAATAAGATTTAGTGCAATACAAATAACAAAGCCTTTATGATATTCCTCAACTTTATCCTTCCATGGGTTATTTAATGACAGCAAGAATAGTTATACGTTACTTTTGTGTTTAACACTGAATTAAATTATCAAAACATACAGTAAAAAGCAAAAAAAGTGATATAAAAATACCATAATTCTTTAATACACTTTGTTTGTCACCTTTACTTTATTCTGTTATTATTTTGAAGAGAACAACGAGTTTATTATTTTGACGTTGACATTACCTAATTGGGTAATCTCAAATTTGAACCTCATTCGGTCAAAACTATTGTAGTTAGGAACAAGTATTTTATATAGAAAATTCTAGTTCAAACTCGATTCAGCTGAATTTTAATAAATATATTACATTGGCGATCAGTCATTTTTTCTGGATTTTTCACCAATCACATGACAAATGTAAAATGCTCGCCCCTCATTATATTGATTTGACTAAACAAATTAAATTCGGGCTAGAATTTCCCATTTCACACTTATGGTTTGATTTTTTTTAGGAAAAGGGAAAATTACATCCAACTACCCTGAGGTTTGCTCTAATTACGAATCAGTCCCTCTTTTTTCATTTATTACATATCAACCCCTAAAAACACTGTTTCAATTACAAATCAGTCCCTCTTTAGGGGTTAAAATGTAATTGAAATAGTGTTTTTAGGGGTTGATATGTAATAAATGAAAAAAGAGGGACTGATTCGTAATTAGGGCAAACCTCAGGGTAGTTGGATGTAATTTTCCCTTAGGAAAATATTAGAAATATTTAAATGCTTGATGATACCCCATCAAACAGTTTAAACTTTTAGATTAAGTTGTTATTCAATATGTATCAAAGCTCAAACCAAAGATATATTGGGGTCGAATCCTCAAGATCACCTAATTTTAAAAAAAAGAAAAGGAAACTATTCACATGCAAGGACCAAAAGAAGTGGCTGAATCCTAACTACCAAAAAAATTCTCACCATCACCCAATTTAAGGACCAAAGAAATCTGCCTACACGTAGATAACTTAAACTTTTAGATCACATAGTTATTCAATAAAAAAAATGAGGAGGAGTGTTAGAAGTTCATTCAAACCAAGATTTAATATGAAATTTCCCCACCGGAGCACTTTTTAATTTAATATGAAATTTGAAAACCAAGTTTTATCACCTACATATATCTCTTCATCTCAAACACAAAATACATATCTTCATCTCAAACACAAAAGAAGAAGCCCAAACTACCCAAATCCCGATTGGACATTGAAATCATGAATCCTCTCACACAAATTCAAACTGCTCGCCCATCATCCCCGTCCAATCTTAGGAAAATAACCGACAAGCTAGTCGAAGCCGCCATGTCCGACAACTGGAACAAATTCCTCGATATGTACCAAACCCACGGCCCGGTGGTTCATACAGCCGTCTTGAACAAAGCCGGAGACACTGCGCTCCGGATGGCCATCTCCGCCGGCAAAACGAAGATAGCTAAACGGCTCGTGGACGAGGCCGCCAAAATCGAGGGGGTGCTCGAACAGCGCAACCAACAGGGAGTCACGGTGCTCCACATTGCGGCGTGCTTAGGCCACAGTGACATCTGCGGCCACATCGCTGGGGAAAATCCCAAGCTCATCGGGATACGTAACAACGACAAGGAAACCCCGCTATTCTATGCGGTCCACTTCGGCCGCATAGAAGCGTTTCTTAGTCTGCACGACAAGTGCGAGAATAAAGATCTCGTGTACGATTACGGGAGGAGAGGCGACGGAGAGACAATCCTCCACACGGCCATCTCTCGACGCTATTATGGTGAGCACCACATATATAGTATAGGGTGAAATTACAGATTAATCCGTTTTATTTGAAAAGTTACGGTATATAATCATTAATATTTGTAATAGTTGGTAAACCTTTCAAAAATAACCCTAGGAATTGAACACCCATTCTGGTGACGTAAGTGGGGATGTTCATAAAAATTTTGCACTTTTATATCATATATTATATACCATTATTTTTCAATATGAGGAATTAACTTGTAATTTTGAGTAAATTAGAGTTGTAAGTGTGAATATTCGCCCTAAATCCTGTCATCTTACCTCGATCAAAATTAGTATTAAATAATCATATTATAAAGATCAATAATTTTATCATCTTTATCTTCAAATATTTGTTCATTTTTAATTTATTTTTCCATACAGAGATGGCATATCACATAATGCAGCTGTATCCCAACTTTGTGTACGCTAGGAACGAGAAGGGGTTTACACCCCTTCACCTTATGGCATCAACCCCTACAGCCTTCAGAAGTGGGTGTCCTCAAATTAGAGGGATTTACCAACTTGTTCATCTTTGTGTGTACCTATCTGGTTCTTTAAACGTCAAATATACATATGTAAGATTATGTTTATTAAGTGGGAAAATTTGATAAAATAATAATTCTGAAGTATTATATAATCTCTCAAGTATTATCAATCCACTGAAGATTGAATATATTTGTTAAGTCATACATGTTAGTAAACTGAAGATGCGAGCTGACGAAGACAAATTGGAACACCACCAGAAGCAACAAACATGCATTTCTTCGCCCTGGAATAAAATAATGGCTTTCAGTAAGCATATATTAATTCTTTCATACCTTTTGGTTGTGTCTTTATTTCTATTTCTTTCTTTCTTTCCTCCTTGGGATCCATCATCTAAGATTGAACACCAGATCCGAATAGAAATAATATAATTTCATATAAAAAAAAATAAAAAAATCAACAGATAGTTGACTCAAATAGAAAGGGCTTGATTTCACTTAAATAATATCTCAAGTTCGATCCTTGTGAATGTAAAAACTACGTTGGGAGAGGTTTCCGTGTAAAAGCACCTTCATTACCTCGAGAAATTAGTTTTTCACTCAATTGAATGGGAGACTCTTGGGAGAACCAAAAAAATATAAAACAAAAAATTAAACTTCCCTTTTATGACGAAATAATCTATCACAAAATAAATACTCCGAAGATAATTTTGGGGGAAAAAAAAGACTAACTAATTCGTAAGCGACCAAATCTCAAGCTGGTAGATGTTTTTTTTGGTCTGCCAAAATTTTAGGTTGAGGGGATGGCGCCCCAGTCTAAGGCAGGGAATGCCTGTCAGTGAGCACCTACAGAGGTTCTTACATATACCTCACCCCATGAAGACAAAGGGGGTTTGAACCTGCGACCTTGTCAGGATCAAGCTTTGTCATGCTCCACTTGGCCAACCCCATGGGGTTCAAGCCGGTAGATGTAAATTGTTAAATACACTAGTATGTCGTTTACATCTAACTACATTGTATTTAGGGCCAAATTTCAAGCCGGTAGATGTAAATTATTTAATAAACTAATAGATCATTTACATCTGACTACTCTGCATTTAGAACTAATTACAATGCAATTTATTATTATCGGGAAATTATATTTTAGTTCCTAGAAATCTTATTTGATCTGAGGTCCATTAACAGAATTTATAAAAGTGCACTTATATCCCTGATGGTTTTATCAGTGTTACATTGAATATATGACCAAAATTACAAAAACATCCCTAAAATTAAAAAACATAAACAAAACAATCTGTACAAATTATGAATTTAACAACAAATCAGGGGTATTTTTGGAATGACATAACGAAATCTTAAGGACTACAAACGGTTCTCAAAATTAGGGACTAAAATATAATTTCTCAATAATAATAAACTGCACGGTAATTAGGCTTAAATGTAGAGTAATCAGATTTAATCATTTCAAACTAATATTGGTCATCAATATTTTAATAAGCTGATGCCTAATGATTTTCTCATAATCAAAATCCATTTTGAATTTCCCATTTTAATTATATGTTTTATTTTTTATTTCATCCATCTATATATTGTCAACTGTATTAACAAACAGTTGAAACTAGAAAAAAATATCTTTTAATTTTTTTCAATATTACAATTGTTTTTCTTCTCTGATCCTAACCGCTTAATTATTTATGCACGTGTCATATGTATTTAAATAAAATAGGAGATGAAACACAAAATTAAAACAGAAGATCTAAAGTCATCACAATCGTTATAGTATCGTCATTTTAAACTTCCCGATGAATGTAACTGCTATTTTCTCGTACAGTGGGTTGTTCCAAGAATCCGCACGGTCAATCAAAGGATGAAGAGGACCAGCATGCTGGCAAAGGTAATCGATTAACAAACAAGTTTTTATGAACCTGGTTCGGCCTCATTGTAGTATAGCGGCGAGAGAATCAATGTTTTACACTTACCACATGTTTAGTATAAATTGCCTGAAAAATGATCAATTAATCAAAGAACATTCATAAACGTTTGCTCACACACACACACACACACATATTTATATATATATATATATATATTACCAGTCCCTATTTATTCAAATGATAATTTTTCAAAGTATTTATTCTGTACAATCAGATTCAGATATATCCGAAGATGGTTCTCAAGGTCCAAATACGCTGGTAAGTATCATTGGCTCAAGCCTCCAATGTCTAGCCCGCGCAGTGTCGACAATATTTGGCCCAGGTATGTAACTAATTAACCATCCTAATTACACCAGCAAGAAAATTACAAATACATTTTTATAATTAATTCTGAGCTGTTTATGTCGTATGTTCCTAGGAACATATTCGCCCAAAAAACTCAAAGAGACAAAGCAGAACAATGTCTGGTCTGAGCAGATTATGAAAGAACTTGTCAAAGGAATTGCTAAGTTTAGATATGAGGACAATGGAATGAGGCCTCGCCTGGATCTTGCTGCGGAAGAGAAGTTGGGTAATAACACTTCTCGAAAACGAATACTAATTTTGAAGATGAGGGAGTTGAGAAGAGAAACACACAATATATTTTCTTCACACAATCTATAAAAAATCAAAATTCTGAAAAACCCGATTCTTTTCTCTATACTACCTTACTAAGGCTTAATTTCATTTTTTTTTTCCCGTAATTTTCACATTATTCAATTTACATATTATTTTTTTTTATCTAATCATGTAATTTGGTTCATTGTTTCTTAAGAAAGACAGGACGAAAAACAATGAGGACAAAAGAGAAGGTAACTATGCATCCATGCATAATCATATTGACGAAAATCTACAATACTTTAACGAAATCATTGATACGCATGGATGGATGAGGTAGGAAAACAATGTATTCTGCGATAGAATGAACAATGGAATAAATGACTTTATTATAGTATTTTTGTGATTGATATATGTTCAATAACAAAATTAGGAATGAAATAAAAATTTTAGACTTATTTCATTCGTATTACTCGCAAATAAATATATAAGTAATAATATTTATAGTAATGTTCCAAATAATGATGATTAAGTATATGAGATTAATTTTCTCAAAAATTCCCTATAAAATTATCCGTATTAACAAGAAATTCAATATATATATATATGCAACATTAATCTTTATTTAATTATTAAAGATATATTATATATTCTCCTCAAAATTACAATATATATGTATATATAATAAAATTAAAATTTATCAATTATATACGTAAATTATAAATATTATTATTTTATATAATTTAAAAGCAAATATTTACATAATAATCCCTTAAATTTATAAATATTAACAAAACGACCCCTGAACATTTAATATATAACAAAATAGTCCTTAGGGGTATTTTGAACAAAATAGAAAAAAATTTAGCAGAACCATAACTGAAAACAGGGACCTCAAACGGAACACAAATGTCAGGGACTAATTTGTAATAAACGAAAGTATGGGGACTAAATTGTAATTAGGCCTAAAGTGAGGGTAGTCAGATGTAATTCGCCCTATGTAATAATTGTAATTATTCTACATCGAATGTTTTATATATATATGATATTTAATTTTTACACTAATCAAATATATATATTAAGCGATAGAGTCAAATATGATCTTTTGGACTTGGTCTCTAATTTTTTTTCTATTTAATTTATTTATTTTTCTTAATCACAAACAAAATATGTTTGAATAAGTTATTTATCTATTAACTCCACTTTTCTCCCACCCCACGTTTATTCTCTTTTATATATATATATATATATATATATATATATATTATTTTTCTTCCTCATATTTTTTTAATTTATATTTTAACTATTCCTATTAATATATAACTAGTAATTATGCACACTCGATGTGTATGCCAAAAAACAAATATTATTATTAAAATTAAATTTTTTATATTAATAAAAATTATATAATTACTAAATTATGATAAATAAATTTGATATATAATATCATATTTTTAAAAAGAAAAAGATAGTAAGAATATATAAAAGTTATTAAAAGAAAAGAATTATCGAGATATGAGAGAAAAGAAAATTTAGGGATAAAATAAATAAATAAATAATTTAAACGACAAAAAGGTGGCAGAAAAGAAAAAAGTTTAAGAGTGGATGGACAAAAAAGAGAAGAGTTCAAGACACCAAAAACGATTTTATCTGCCCCTCTCACTTAATATAATAGTATAGATTATTAATTTTATATTAAGATGAACAATTTAAGTTAATATATTTAAATAATAATAACTTTTCTTTGCACATATACTGAATGAGCAGAATTACTAATATATATATATATATATGAGTGTGTGGGTGTGAGAGAGATTTATATTTACATATAAATATTATATAACGTATTAATATTTTCATATTTATGCGTAGATTAATAAATTTAATATAATTTTCAAATCTAGTTTTTATAGAATATTTTAATCTACAAGCATATCTAAAAATTTATAAGTAAATAAAATAATATATTGAACATGTTTTTTAAATATATAATACATGGTATTTATATTTATATTTATTTTTACATAAATTTAATACAATTTATAAAATTTTTAACGTGATAATATATTCATAATAATAAAAAAGTAATAATATAATTTACATTTAATAAATATGTATCGATTATATAAAAAATAAATAAATTTAGAATATTAGAAATGATTAATACCATGTGGTACTTAATTCGGAATCGATAAACCCATAGTTGCAGGAATGGACATTAGCTCAATAATAAGCATTTACAATCATATTTTGTACCAATCGAGGGTTTGAGAATAATGTGGAAATGTCCATTCCATTGCTACCCCATTCCATCACACCACACCAATCGTGCCATAAAACTAAGATCTGTTTATATCTCTAATATAGAAAAAACTTAATAAATTTGAAAGCACCGTACGACTGGGGATCATAACCCTAATACACATGACGTGTTAAAAATGTGGTCGTTTAAATTAGTGTTTAGGAATGATTAAGAAAGTATCATATTTACGGCACAGAGTTGGCACTGAGAGGGCGTCTAGTTGTCACCGAGTTGTCGATGAGTTGTCATTGAATTTTCGCCAAGTTGTTGCAACTATTCATATGACGGATGAAACATTTCTATAAATAGAGGTTCCCTTGTTCAATTTGATAGAGCATAGAGAGCCGAAGCAAAACCCTAAGCTTTGTGAAAGTTTGTAGGGACGCTTGTAAATTAGAGAGTTTGAGAAACATTTGAGAGCTAATTCTTGTTATAGAATTGTGAGGCACATGTGGTGGGTTATTTAGAAAATAGTCTCTTTGATAATTGTTGTAAATTCTCTATTGTAATGGAATCGATTCCCTTGTTCGTGGACGTAGGCATATTTAGTCAAACCACGTAAATTCTCATATCTTATCTTTCCCTTTTTTTGTTCTATTATCATTTTATTGTCGTCTATTGAAAAGAATATATCATTTGATGTGGGGTGCTAACATAAGGTTAAGCCTAATCCCTAAGAATTTGGTTCATCGTCAAATTAGAAATATGCTCATATTTTTTTAACAGGTGTGGACCTATACTTTTAATTTTATTTTTAAGATCCACCTAAATTAGATCACTGTATCATTTTGGACAAAATCTTATTATTACATATACAATAGATAGAATCATTATTAAAACCTTACTATAAATTGAAAATTTTAAGTTCAAATCCTTACGATCTCCCACTTGAACTATATATATAATATCTTATATTTGCATGTCGGACATTACAATCTTCCACTTGGAAACTACATACTAACTTTGAAGACGACGAAAGGAGTGGAGAAACGCGTAATATATTTCTCCACATAGTCTATACCAAAATTTAAAATTTTGATCGATAACTCGATTCCTTTCGCAAAAATTTTTGTTTTTCTTGCTACTATATACTATCTTACTTGACATGTTGGGACGCAAACTCATCTCACATCGTAAGATTGGAGAAAGTTTTTCCAATATATAAGTATTCACCCAACTCCATTCGTATGAGGTCTTTTGAGAAATACCCAAAAATAAATCCGTACGGGCTTAACCCAAAGCGGACAATATCATACTAATGCGGAGTTGGGGTGAAGGTGCGCGCGGTTCTAACAAGTGGTATTAGAGCCCAGGTTCGGGGCTTGTCAGAGTGGCGGACTGCGTGTTATGTGAAGTTCCCGATATGACAAAAAGACCGGAGACCTACCGGGATGCCTTGAGTCGAAAGTCTTCCTGGCAAGTATTGGTCAGGCGGCGTGGCCTGTTTGGTGATAACAACGGTATAAGATGTTTGACAGATCAGGTGAAGTGACCTATCGATTGAAGATTTGTGGTTGATTCTTTTTGTTGAATGTTTTGGCAGATCAGGTGAAGTGACCTATCGATTGAAGATTTGTGGTTGATTCTTTTTGTTGAATGTCTTCTTGACTTTGTGGAGGTAAGGCGACGTGTCTCGCAAAGATGTAGTGGCGTTGCAAGATGGTTAGCAAATCAAATGGATTAACCCTAGGGGGGGGGGGGGGAAGGAGGTCACAAGTGGTGTGGTCTTTCGACGACTAAATTCGATGTTGAGAAGTTTGATCAAAATATCAACTTCACATTATGGAAAGTAAGGATGCGTGCAATCGTTGTACAGAATTCAGTCGAAAAGCCTTTAGGTGTAAAGCTAGAGGGTATGACAGACATTAGATCGAAGGAAATGGACGAGAAGGCTTGCTCGGCGATTTAACTGTCTTTGGCAAATGAAGTTTTGCAGGATGTGATCTCTGAAAAGACAATGAAGGCACTATGGGAAAAATTGGAGTCTCTCTATTTGAAAAAGACTCTATCGAACAAGTTTTACAAGAAATAATGCTTAAATTCACTCCGAATGAGTAAAGCTGAAGGTGGAGAATTGAAAGTTAGCAAACGTGCGGTGATGAAGGCTAGAAAAGCAGGAAGCCTGTACGTGTTATAAGGCTCGACAGTGACAGGCTTTGCCGTAGTTTCTTCATCGTATATGCCAAACTCTGATATTACAAAATTATGGCATATGAGGCTTGGACATATGAGCAAGAAAGGTTTGACACTTGAGAATCTTGAAGATGTGTCTATTAAGCCTCTTCCAAAGGTTAAGTTCAAGCAATGCTTGGACTTGATTGGTGTTGCTGATAATTGAGTCTTTTCTCGAAGGTGGAGCGAGCCTACTATGAAATTTAAGCCAAGGAGGAGATTTGTTAAAGTGTGGCTTAAATTAGCTTTTAGAATGGTCAAGAAAGTTCCATATTTATGGCGCTGAGATGGCACCAACTTGGTGCCAAGGTGGCATTGAGTTGTCACTGAGGTGGCGCCAAGATGACGCTAAGTTAGCGCTGAGGTGGCATCGAGTTGGTACTGAGTTGACATCGAGTTGGCACTGAGGTAGTGGCGAGTTGTCACTAAGTTGTCGATGAGCTAGCACTAAGTTAGCGTACAAGTTGTAGGCAAGTTGCCAACGAGTTAGCATTGAACTAGCGTCGAGTTGTCGACAAGTTGACAGTGAGTTGTCAACGAGTTGTCATTGAGTTGATGCTGAGTTGTCACTGAGTTGTGATACAGTTGTCGCTGAGTTGTCATTACTATTCATATGACGGCTGAAACTTTTCTATAAATAGAAGCTTTATTGTTCAGGTTCAAAGTGCCATAAGGTCGGGAGCCTTGAGATGGGCTTAAGGTCATGAGGCTTAGAGCCTAGAGCCTAGAGCCTAGAGCTGAGAGATAGAGCCTAGAAAGCCTAGAGAGTCGAAGCAAAGTCCTATGCTTCGTAAAAGCTTGTTGTGAGGCTTGTAAATCAGAAAGTTTGGGAAACACTTGAGAGCTAATTTTTGTGATAGGATTGTGAGGTTCTCTGTGGGTGTTGGGTTAATTAGAGATAAGTTTTTTCTCTAATTGTTGTAAACTCTCTGTTATAGTGGAATCACTTCCCTTGTTCGTGGACGTAGGCAAATTTTGCCGAACCACATAAATTCTCGTGTCTTTCCTTTTCATTTTCTATTCTATATCATTTATTGTGGTCAATTCAAGAAATAATATACCATTAGATCCGGGGGTGCTATCATAATACGACATTATTCAATTTTCATATATATTATATTTTTTTCCTAATATATCATGTAATTTTGATTCATTGTTTCTTTCAACAGCTGGCGATAAGTCTTCGGAACAAAGTCAACAATCAATTGGCGAAGATATTGCACCAACTGGGATGAAATTGTTGCCTGGCGAGGACATTGCAATAACTGGGAACAATGAGACTGAGGCCCAAAGACAAGGTAACAATAATGCATACATGCAATGGTAAACACAACGCAATTTCTTTCCTTGGAATTCTTTAACTGTTGTATTCGGATATCAGAAAGGGAGGCATTGAAGAGTATAGCAAAGATGGAAACACCCATACTTGTCGCAGCCAGGAATGGAGTGATAGAGATCGTGGAAGAAGTTCTCGACAAGTTCAAAATCGCCATACTCGATTCCAATATCGATAACAAGAATGTGGTTCTGCTTGCTGCTTAAAACAGGAGGGCTAATGTGTATGATTATCTGCACAAGAAAGGACGCATGAAGGAAAGGATATTCGGGCAAACGGACAAGGATGGGAACAGTGCTCTACATCTTGCTTCCAGGCTGAAAGACGGTGCCGAACCATGGCCAGTCCCCGGCCCCGCCTTGCAAATGCAGTGCGAGGTGAAGTGGAACGAGGTAATTATCAAGAATTGAACAAACTTTATGTTTCTGGTGTTGATTATAAGCGTATCAACGGTGCTGGTGACCCCTGAGTTCGAAATTATCTTTATACATGGCCTATATATCAGGCTTTTGACTGTTCATGATCCTCTAACACTAGAATTATTATTCCTGTAAATAAATAATTTGTATTTATTAACGGATGACTAATGAATGAAGTTGGTATTAATCCATGCAGTTTGTGAAGGGTTCGATGGGTCAGCACTTCTTTCGATGGTTCAACGACAACAACGAAACCCCGGAGAATATATTCAAAACCACTCACAAGAACATTGTGAAGGAGGGTGGCGAATGGCTAAACAAAACTTCAAACTCCTTCTCCATTGTTGCAACTCTCATCGCCACTGTAGCTTTTGCAACCTCTGCCATCGTTCCTGGTGGAGTTAGTACTGACGGTAACCCCAACTTAGAAGACAGGCCGGCCTTCAGCATATTTGCCATCTCGTCTCTCATTGCCTTGTGCTCCTCCATAATTTGTGTCATGATGTTCCTAGCCATTCTCACCTCAAGGTAATATTGCAAGAATCTGGGCTCAACTATTCATAACTTTTACAAAAATAGAAGGGATAATTACAAATACTCGAGGGTTAACTAATCCAATTACTGAAAAATTATTACAATTGAGAAATTACAAAAAACACAATGAAACTTGAAGAAGTTCTTGATAAAGTCCGGAGGTACAGGGTGTTTTCTGTAATTTCTCATTATGTTTTTCGCTACTCTTATCCAACCGTGAGTGTTCTATCGTAATTTTTCAACCCTAAGGATGTTTTTTGGTAGTCGGATACTCAGATTAAACTTCAAATGGGGGTATTCGTAATTATCTCAAAGGGAGAATTACATTTGACTATCCTACTATTAGGCCTAATTACAACGTAGTCCATCTAGATTGAAAAATTACATTTTAATCCCTATAGATCTTGTTTGGACTGAAGTTCCTAACGGAATTTGTAAAAGTACAATTATGTCCCTGACAGTTATATGACTGTTACATTAAATATATGACCAAAATTACAAAATCATCCCTAATGTTTACAAAAAATAACAAAATGATCCCTACAAATTATGAATTCAACAACGAAGTAGGGGTATTTTTGAAATGACATAACGGAACCCTAGGGACCACAAACGATTTCAAAAGTTAGGGACTAAAATGTAATTTTTCAATCTAGATGGATTACGTTGTAATTAGGCCTAATAGTGAGGTAGTCAAATGTAATTCTCCCTTGTCTCAAAATAGAAAATAAGATATTTGAGAGGTTAATTAATCATCATAACAAACTAAACAAGCTTATTATAATTAAGCTCAAGACATGCATTTTAGATTTTGCTGAGATTGGTGCATGCATGCAGGTACCAGGACGTGGACTTCGGCAAGGATCTGCCTCGGAAGTTTCTGATAGGGCTGACGTCACTGTTCGTATCCATAACTTCAATGCTGATATCATTCTGCGCTGGTCATTCTTTCGTGCTCAAGGAAGAACTGAAATATGCAGCATTACCAGTGTATGCTATCACTTGCTTGGCCGTCACCATCGTCACCATTGTGCAGTTCCCTTTCTATTTTGATCTTGTCATGATTACTTTCAGCAAGAAGCCTTGGAGCCACAAGTACACATGATTAATCTTTCTTGAAAATGTATACAATAAAGAAAACTTTTGACTTGTAATGTAGATCGAAATGTAATAAAGCATAAGGGAGGTGGAGTAATGCCTGAGAGCTTGTGAAATATCATGAACTTAATTAAGTTGAAAGGGGGTTTGAACCTGCGACCTTGTCAGGATCAAACCCTGTCATGCTTCACTTGGCCAACCCCATGGGGTTGTTAATGTACATGGCATTATGCCTGACAACGTAATTTGTGATAATTGATAAAAATAATGCATGTTGCACATTAAATATACGATTTATCTAAATACTTTTAATTACTAAAATCAAATTTCTTAAAAAATTGACCAATTAAAATTTAAATATACATTATATCTCAATTGAAATTTATTTTTTATGCACTCTCTCACATAAGCAAATAAAAAATTTATAGTTTCAAATCAACACTCAATTATAATGTACAAGCGTTTCTAAAAATATTATTTTGTCGTGTCATATCATATTTGTGTCGGACGCCTCACACGAGTTAAATGTAAAAATTAATTTGTGACGCATCATATTCATGGCCATGCATCATAGACATTCGGTCATGTACAAAAAAATTATAACATAAATTATAAAATTAATATTGAAATTAAATTATAATTTATATTTATTTTTAATTTGATTCTAAGCATCACATCTGATTTCTTCTTTTTGAATCCAGAGAGTGCGTCATCTCCTGTTCTAACAATATGTTGTCGCGCGCTGATCATTCGTCCTCTTATAAAACCACTTTGATTTGGCTCCACTGCTTTAGGTAAAACCTTAGCTGTTCGACTATTTATGAGAAGTTGAGAACCTTGGAGACGAGTTTATTAGAAACTTTACATAGACTGATGGATCTGAAATCGGAGGTCACCGTTAATATAAACTATGCGTGTACAAATAATAAAATTATACTTATTTAAATATATATTAAATTAAATTTTTATATTAATATTTATTTTAATATGATTAAAAAATAAAAATATAATACAAAATAAAAACCAAAAAATTTGGGGAAAGAATAAAAATATAGAATAGAAAACACCAAAAGTAGGTTGAGAGAAAAAAGAAAAGAATTTAAGAGATAAATAATTAAATACAGATAATACACATCGAGAGATGATAAAAAAAAAATAGAAAAAAAAAATAATTTTAGAGTCCAAGAGACCATTACTTTAAGAATTTCTCACTTGATATAATAATATAGATAAAATATCCCATTTATGCATGTAAAAACCTTTGAACAGTTGTATTTGTCCAAATGTCAGTATTTCAAGTAAAGCCCATTGGAACCTTGAGCCCAAAAGTAATGCTCCCTTAATAATATCCATTATTCAAGGTCAGGAATTCGAACTAGCCCAAGTCCCAAGGTGATTAACGTGGCTGAAAAGAGAATTGGCATAATATAAAGCTGTTAAAACTATCTTCAGTCTATCGCCAAGAATAATTTAAAGACACAAAAAGAATAGATAAAACTTTTGTGTTCGGCAAGTGATATAAAAAAGAAATTAACACAGAGAGGATTGGTAAGTGTTTTTTAAAGAATTTGCAAGTTCTCATATTTTATAATAGAGAAAATTACATTTTAATCCTATAGAATTAGATCTTTTGCAATTTTAATCTCATTTCTTTAAAATTAGACATATTTAGTCCCATTATTTTCAAAAAGTTACGATTCTGATCTCATCCATCAAATAGTTGATGAAAAATATATTTCTTTGCCATTAAGTGCAATTTGGGAAAAAAAATTATTGTTCATTAGGATTTTTTTTGGTGGAAATTTGCTTATTAATACCTCATTTTAGTACTACATTACCGTAATGAGAGTGATTCAGAGTAATACTTCAAAGTTGATTCAGGATGCTAAAATGGCCGTAAAAGATAACCTAATGAACAGTAACTTTCCCCCCAAATTATACTTAACGAAAAAAATACATTTTTCGTCAATTATTTGGCGGATGGGACCAAAATTGTAACTTTTTGAAAATTATGGGACTAAATGTGTCTAATTTTAAAGATATAAGACTAAAATTGCAAAAGCTTTAATCTTATGGGATCAAAAATGTAATTTGCTATTTATAATATGTCTGAATTTTATCAGCTTTTATAAATAAGAAAATAATTATGAGCTTTAGTTTATAATATTTAAATATAAATCTCACGTTGCCAAATATATATCTCATTTTTCAATTATATATGCTTGACTTGTAATAGTCGAATAAAGAGCTAAGCTTATATCGAATATAACAATGGAAAATTCTTGGATGAGCCGGGTATGGGCCCCGATCCCTACACCAGGCTCTAATAGGTGAATAAAAAAATATTAATTTTTTTATATTTTTTTATTCATCTGTGAAAATCGGGTGTAGGGATCGGGGCCCACACCCGGCTCAGCCAAGAATTTCCCTATAACAATATATCCACACAACTACCCATCCCATCATCAAAGCATACACCCACCGCCGTCGCCTCAAAAACCACCACCCCCCCAAATGAATCCTTACGCCGGAGATCAGCTATCAGCATTCACCAGACTCACACTAGATGAGGAAAATATCAAGACAATCCTCTTACATAACGCCATGAGAGGCAACTGGGACGAGGTAATCAAAATATACCAACACCACGGCACGGTGGCTGAAAGGGGTACGGACTCTTAAACTTGAAATTTTCTAGAATCCGACCACCTCCGGCCTGATTTGCCCCCACAAATCAGTCAGCCTTTCCCCAACCTCGCAAACTCTCGTGTTTCCCTTAGATTTTCCCACACTCGTTTGCTAGATTCGAGTTTTAGTGAATTGCTCAAGCCCAGCCCTTTTTGAACGTTTTTCCCCAAGCACACAACAAGTAAAACCCACACACACTTGCTGTATTAAAAAGGGCACACGATATACGGGAAAGACCCAGCACTTCCCAACCTTTTATTACTTTTCCAAACAATAATACAAATGAACGACTCAGCTTGCACACAATATTTCACTCTCTCGTGCAAGTCAGGTCCACAACCTATTTATAGAGCTGATTACAACCCAATCAGCTAGGTTATTTCGAATTTCAACTGCCCCACTAAGTTCTGGGCGTTTTCCCACCAAAATCAGCCCATAACCGCCACTTACTCCAGCCACTTCGCCCACTAACTTGGCGGTTACGCTCAATAACCGCCCAAGTCAAAGCCTTCTGCGTTTCTGAAGCTTTTGGCGCCCAAGTAGTCTTGAAATCCGCCACAAACCGTCGCGTAACCGTTCCCGCTTAAAATGATAACCGTTCCCGCCAAGATTTGGGGTTGCTGGACTTGTGCGCGCACGCCCCAGCCATGCGCGCAGCCTTGCGCTCTCGCCCGCGCCCATCCCGCATGCAGCCGCGCCAAGTGCTTGCCTCGTCCGCACTAACCCGCACCAATCTTCCAACCTTGCGGGAAAATCCCTCAAATGCGCGCAAGCCACCAAGTCTCCCGCGCGCCGTGTGCAACACACGCACCCAGCCTTGCTTGATGTCCGGCCATCAAGCTCATTTATCCGATGTTCCATGCATCCGTGCCAAGTATCGTCGGGACAACACGATTCCAACCCTTGTGCTCCGCCAAGCAAGCACACATCCCTTGCCTCTTCCCCCATTTTCTAGTATTTAGGGCAAGGGACTTCCGAAGGGGCTTACAGTGGCCCACTACACAAAAATCACCGGGAAAGGCGACACGGCCATCCACATCGCCATCTCCGACGGCCCAGTCTCCGCCGTCGTCGAACTCGTCTCCAAGGCAGCGAAAACCCCCGGCGCGCTGGAAATCAAGAACGAGATCGGAAACACACCGCTCCACCTCGCCGCCTCCCTCCGCAACTTCATTGTCTGCGAGAGCATCGCCAGACTCAAACCCGAACTCGCCGGAATACGAAACGCCGACAGCGAAACCCCATTTTTCCTTGCCGTCCACCACGGCCAGAAAGACGCGTTTCTCTGCCTGCACCACCACTGCAGGGAAAAAGGGTACACCTACGCCCGGAGAAACGACGGAGAGACCATTCTCCACTCCGCCATCTCCGGCGAGTATTTCGGTGAGATCCCACGTTTCTGCACTTCATATTCATTGAAGCATTCTTAGAAAAAGCTGCAAAATTCACCAAAATCTCATTTAATCCTGCTTAAATTTCAACAGATCTATCATTCCAGATCATTCATCTGTATCAAAAGCTAGTAAACTCAGTGAACGAACAGGGTTTCTCTCCGCTCCATCTCCTCGCAAGCAAACCCTCTGCATTCAAAAGCGGAAGCCATATCAGAGGCTTCCAAAAGCTCATTTATCATTGTCGGTCTTTTCTTTAATTTTCTTCCCATTTTAATCCTAATTAAGTTATATTCTCAGACTAATTCAGAATTAAATTCTATATTTTGCCTGATTTTTAAGGTATATTTGTTGACGAGCTCGTGGAAGAATCCAGTTACAATACTGGATCGCCGGAGCTTGAGTCTGAGACCAACAAGAAATATCCTGGGAACTATCAAACCTTCGTGGGTCTTCTTATTTCGATCAAAAAGCTAATCTTGGTACTAAGTAAGTTTCTAATTCGCCCTATTATATATCTCTAGTATCTATGATTTTATAATTCAAAAAGATTTTTTTTTTTTCAATTATTAATCTTATTTATTTTTGTCCAAGTGAGTTACGTCGCGGAGCCAATCAGTTGCCAACTGGATTCCAACGATCGAGGAACTAATCATAAACAAGTTGAACATCTAATATTTCTAGTTAATTTTGATAAAAATTCATTACCTTAAAGTTGATGGTGGAGTTGGGTGTGGATTATGCTACGTATATTTTTCAGCTGCCTCTAGTGAAAATCGGAACAATGAAGAAGTTGATACGGAGGGACAACAACCCGATCCTAAACAAGGTGCTTAATTTCATAATTAATCAAGAATTGATATAATTTTGATATTCCAAGTATTAGATTAGCACTAATTATATAATTAAAATTATGCTAATCTTTTATCATAGCAAGGATCAAACACATCCCGAGCTCAAGGTCACCAGTTCCTTCCAGACAATTATCTCACTTGCTTTCATGGTGTCAAGCTATTATCCAAATCAATGTTGGTAATCTTAGGCCTAGGTAATTAATTAGTCATTTTAGCCAACAATTAACAAAATAAATCCCATAATTAAGTCTAATACTTTCTCTCTCTCTCATCAAGGATCCATGCATATAGTAAAACTCCGAGAGAAAAAGCAGAAACATATATGGTCACGACAAATCATGGAAACACTGCTCAAACAAGCTTCAATGTACGAGTACGAAAATAATGGGAGAGGCCCCAACCTTTTACCCACCAAAAACGGAGAAACGACGCCGTACGCCTTTGTGGACGGCGGCGCCGTCCATTTCAGCAAGAACAGCCTAATGGAACGGCCGATGCACGATGATCACAGTGAACCTACACCACCATCAGTCGATCAGGGTAATGACCCTTCAAAAGGACCTCCAATTGAAAGCAACATAAAAGAAAACAGGTTGGAGATGGAGAACAAGGAAACGCCGCTGCTGATCGTGGCGAAAAACGGGGTGATGGAGATGGTGGAGAAGATCCTGGAGCAATTTCCGGTGGCGGTGCACGACATGAACAACGAAAAGAAGAATGCGGTGCTGCTTGCGGTGGAGAATAGGCACCCACATGTGTACAGTTTCTTGCTCGAACAGAAAATGATGAAGGAGATTATATTTCGGAAAAGGGATATCGACGGGAATAGTGCTCTGCATCTGGCGGCGAGGTTGGGTGAACATCGGCCGTGGCTCATACCTGGGGCGGCGCTGCAGATGCAGTGGGAGATTAAGTGGTATGAGGTATGAAAAATTGATTATTTTTCTTTCAATTTTAATGAAGATCACGTACAATTTCGATTGCAAGATTGGTAGCAAAGTTTCTCTAATTTGGTTGCAAAAATGGCTCATACAAAATCTGTTTCCTAAACAATTCGTCATATGCAGTTTGTGAAGGATTCGATGTCGCACCACTTCTTTGCGCGGTTCAACAGAAAGGGGCAAACATCGCGCAACATATTCACCGACACCCACCGCGACCTGGTCAAGGAGGGCGGCCAGTGGCTGACCAACACAACGGAGTCCTGCTCCGTCGTGGCAGCGCTCATCGCCACCGTCGCTTTCGCCACCGCCGCAACCGTCCCTGGTGGAGTCAAATCCGAAAGCGGCATTCCCACACTTTCAGATCAGCCCGCCTTCTGCATCTTCGCTGTGGCTTCGCTCGTCGCGCTTTGCTTCTCCGTCACCGCCGTCGTCATGTTCCTCGCCATTCTCACTTCCAGGTATTGCAAAAACACAATCTCAATCCCCCAAATTTGGAAGATTTCTCGGTCAAAAATCGATATTAAGCCAATTTTCACAACATTAAAGCTTAATTCTGTAATTTTTATGCGAGTTTAGGTACCAGGAGAAGGATTTCGGCACGGATCTGCCGAGGAAGCTCTTGTTGGGGTTGACGTCACTATTTGTAACTATAGCTTCAATGTTGGTGTCATTCTGCGCGGGACACTTCTTCGTGCTGAAAGATAAGCTAAAATACGCGGTCTTCCCGGTGTACGCCGTCACGTGTTTGCCGGTGACGTTCTTCGCCGTCGCGCAGTTTCCGTTGTATTTTGATCTTGCTTGGGCTACTTTCAAGAAGGTGCCACAGAGGAGCTTTAAGTGACTTAACAACTTTACTATTTTTGCTGTTTGGTCCTTGGATTTGTTGTTATTTCACCCCGTACCCTATTTTCTTCTTTTTTTGTTCTTTTGCCCCTTAAAGAATAAAAGAAACCGGGAAAGGACCCCATTTGCTGGCATTGAACAAAATGCATTTGTGCTTATTAGTTTTTGTTGCGTTCTAGCCCAAACCCTTAAAGATTAATCCCTCTTTCCTCAAGAATCTTACCAAGGTAAGTCAGGGTTTCAGAGAGACTAATCAAGAGATCAGACCAAAAAGCTTGGATCGTCATATCTCAAGAGTCGTTTATATAGAATATCAGACTTAGAGTTTTAGTCATTTACGTTACCTTCTCTTCTATTCGATTTGTTATGATCTTACCAGATTCTTCCGTATCTTATTTAGTTGTTACTTGCCCGGCACTCCTCTAGATATCCTTCTGCTCCACGGTCTTCTATCAGCTCGTTATACTTGCGAGCTGATTCGTCTGTTCGTTTGTTCTCTTCTGCTCGCCTGTTCTTAGCGAACTCTTCTATTCGTGTTGTGCTATTGACTTGGGCTTTGGCGTTATCCAAATGCAGCTCGTCGTTCCCCAACTCGCAATTCGTAAGATTCCAATGAGCGAGCTCACACCGCGAGCTCCCCCACATAGCTCGTAGTAAGCTAGTTCTCCTCAGTCTAACTCTCATAAAGCTGGCCACGTGTTCTAGGTGGGTAGGGCCCCATCACTACTCCCCCCCTAAGTCCGGACAAGGTATCCATGCCTGGGCCGGATAAATGTCATTGTGGCCAGCTAACATGACTCTCCTTGAAAAGCAACTAATTTAGCATTGTGTCAACGAGCACTCAGCTCGCCATAGCTCGCAACCCATGGCTGCCACTCATCTCAACCCATGCTCTTTCTTGATGAGCAAAGACATATGCGGCGAGTAGAATAGCTCGCCATTTCCAACATATTTTCGGTAGCTTTCCTCCAAGTTCATAGAATTATGTAGTCTAATGCAAAACAGATAGCACCAAGAAACTAATTAATAGTTTAATGCTGTAAAGGGCATCCAACACTATAATCTACGAGGTTCTTCACAAATTACCAAAGCTTGCTGATAATATAGCTGAATAAGAGTACTTGAATGAAAAGATATTGACGAATACTCAACGTCTTCCGTACTTAATTGCTTAAATGTCGTGACATCCCAAAGATGGCGAGCACTGGATGCGCGACGCGTGATCCAGCTCGGGAACGAGCACCCGGATACATGGCGAGTGCTCCATCAATCACGTGATCAGCGTTTATCCCAACTCTCCCTCAATCGTAGGCGGTCATAGCATACTTCGCGAGCAAGAGAACTCGTAATTGTCAAACTAATATCAATGATGAAAACAACGCACCACCCCTTATGAATGCTACTTTGAAAAGATATATCGCAACGAGCAGGATAGCTCGCCGTGTCCACCGTTCACAGAGCCGCCTCATAAAAATTGTAATTATTGATAGACTTAAAATCTCGTATCACAGCCGAAATAGCATTGAGGCAAACTTGAGCTCATCAACCCTGATCCATGGCCCAAGGGAACAACCATCTTACTAACATTAACTCCACAGCTCCCCCATAGCACTGCGAGATCGAATTCAATCAAAAAGATTTAACGAATATCACTCCGGTATTTTATGAAACAGTTGGCGTTCAGCAATATAAGTAGACATTCTTGTGACACCTCCCAATAACTTCAAACCAATGCAAACATCCAACAATGCGTCATGAGTGTCCATCATAACACCATCAAAGGACTCAAAAGCAGCGTTTACCTTAGGAGGAATATTCAGCAAAACCTTTAAACTGTATAGACATATGTTTATGCGGAGATTCCCTTAGAATGAGAAGGTGAAAACAATTCACCACCGCTTCTGTTGAAAGAATCGGTAAATGAATGCAATAATATGTTATCATTCGAGAAGCCATACCGCACTCTGGGGCGAACAACCGGCTTGCCACAAGCTCCGGCACTAGCAACAGAACTCCGATCATATAAATGAGGGCGAATAGAACAGCTCACCATCAAACATAGCTTGCTGTATCCGCCGTAGCTCGCCACATCCGCCACAGCAACGCAACTCGCATTAATTGCATGCACATCCGTCATTTTTGATCGAGCAGCAAGCTCGCTGCGAGATGCTGCACCAGCGCTAACCACAACCTCCAATAGGTAAGGGCGAGCAAACAGTTCGCCACGCCTATGAGCGTCATTCCCGGAACATATTCATACTCATCAGCGAGATACACTAGGTGTAGTGTCCCGATAACACGAAACGAGCTATGCTATGCCTCGGACACAACTCGAACCATCACCAAACCGCCGCCTGAAGTTGTAAAACTCCATTTTTGCCAAATGAAATAAGCGTTAAAGAAAATTGGAGGCAAAGGATATACCCTCTTTTCTGCTAACAAACCAAAATAGCTCGCGAGTACAGTATCCTAGCCACGAGAATACTCAAGATAGTTCCATCTAAATCCGCTAATCTTCAAATTTCCATCGGGAACGCATAACTATTCACGAAAGGTTACCATACAAATTGCCGATGAAATCTGAGCCAAACCAAGTGCTGAGTAGGCTTCTCGCAGTGATTACGTGACCACACCATATCCCGGGGTGACAACTAGCTCGCATCGATAGCTAGCTCCAGCGACGGTTTACCTATCATGTTAATGAGGGCGAACAGAGAAGCTCGCTACCTCGCTATTCCCCTCAGCTCGCACACATTCATAATAAGCAAAATATGATTCGTATACAATTTGAGCGAGCAAGACAGCTCGCCATACTTTTTGCTCGATTTCTTATAGTTCACCATATTTGCAGTAGCGAGCAATTAGCTCGCCTCAATGCAAATCAATACATCTATTTGATGTTTCTATTTGGTCCTCGTGAAACTCTGCACCAGTGGCAAACCGAACAACACGCCACCCTCATCCAACGAATCATTACAATAATTTAACACCATCAATCACGTGACCACACCTTCTTCCGGAACGAGCCATCAGCCCGCCATCATGCGAATGACGACAAACAGAAAAACACGTCACCTTGCGGTAACTCGAACGCATTCGTGTCAATCAAAGTGGGAGTCGGTAACAATTGTGGCGAGCAAGACAGCTCGCAGTACCCTCCCCATTTGCGAAGCTCATCAGCGAGGCTATCAGTAGTGTAGGTTTTTAAGAATGTAAGCGAGCAGCCAGCTCGCGTAGTATACTCTTACCAAAATTTGAGTGAATGCAAACCTGGATGAAGACGAGACGATGATAGTCTCGGAACAAAATGATTGAATTCTTTGCTTGTGTCCTAGTGAACTATGAAACCGATCAATTTTTGCTGTTTTTCGTCTCCTCGCATTTATTGAATTTGTAATTTTTTTCATTATTCAACTGATAAGCAAAGCGTTAAATTTGTTTTCCTGCAAACTCTCTCCATACCAATACTGTAAACCGTCTTCAATCAATCAAAATAACAAAGAGCAACCCAAACCACCAACAAATTACACACCAAACAATCTAACAAAGGCAAACCTCTAATGCTTTGCTTTTAGATATATGACTTCATAACACAAACTGATGAGTACTCGTCAAATCTATCTACCTCTCTCTTCTTTTCTCTCGTATTTTGTGTTGTGTTTTCATAGTGACTAAACTCCTCCTTATATAGACCCGGAGTCCCATTAGGGTTTACTACGTCTCCAATTCCGTATTGGATTCTATCTTATCACTTCGTCTTCTTTCGTCTCTATCCTCAGGACTCCTTCCCTTCTCCATCAAGTCATAATGTTAAGTTTGTAACTACCTAAGTGTCTTTCCGTAAATAGAGTCCAAGGAGCGAACATATAAGGCGAGCTCCGTATACAGCTCGTCATACCCGAGCTTTGCCCAGAGAACAGTGCTTGCAACTTATACGACCCTGACAGAGCGAGCTCCTCACACAACTCGTCATAAGTTAGTTGTATATCATTCTAACTCCTCTCGGGCTGGCCACGTGTCCTAGGTGGGCTGGCCAGCGAGCTCATCGCGGTGTGAGCTCGCGGTGTGAGCTTCATTGTATGTGTATATCAAATGGTTACCTCACATGGTATTATGACTATCATGTATAAATATCTTTCATACATGATACTAGCAATTTGGATATCAAGCTTCCAATCAATCTTGAGCATCTTGTTGGTTTAAAACTTAATCATATTATAAAACAAGTATGTTATTGACTAGCAGGCAATTATCTAAAGCAGCAGCTCGCACACATGTGCTATGCGATATCATGATTATCACTCTTAAGTATCATGACCAACATCACACATAACTTGCCCTTACAATAACTCGAATAACTCTAGCGTAACTAGATACACGATTCGTTGCTCAACATGCAACAAATTCACCTATATGCTTGCTCAATAACACCAAACTTATAATTGATTTTCACCTAAAATAATCAAATAATACCTTTGTTCCAGGCAACACAGCTCGCCACATCTTCAAATAGCTCGCCCAACAACTCACACTCAAGGTAATATACATCACTCACCTTACGATGAAACAACTGCTGCCGTAGCTCGCGAACATATGAACGAGATCGAGCAGAACAACTCGTCAACCAAGAACCACCAAAGATTCTATTAGCACCACAAGCCAGACACATTGTCTTGTGATCAGTATTTGCCAAAGATCTTGAATCCGTATACACAAATCATTACACCAAAATTCTATCGAAATAATATTGTACCTGGTATTTGAGTCATACAATCTAACAACTTAGCGAGCTATTAGAGCAGCTCGCCGATCTATCCATCCAGCTAGTGAAACTGTTGTCAACGCATAGGCTTGCCCTAAAAAAATACGATGCTGAAATTACACTTCGATATTTCCCGTGTTGAGTGCGCGATCAACCTTCACTCTTATAAGTTCTACATATCGATTCCTGTGCCCTGGCGAGCAGATAGACCAACGTAAAGCCTGTGTGTCGTCATCCTTTTCATCGATTAGCGAATAAAGTCAAGAAAATAACTCGACCAACTATAGATATCGGTTGCAGTGAGAATCCCGATTCCAAGTCAACCCAATATGCGAGCAGGGGAGTATAACCCCAACATACACACGTCCAGCAGCGCGCCTAGAGCAGAAATAAGTTGCTCACATGCCAACCCCTTGTAGTTTTTGTAGGGCTAAATTGATTCTTATCCAGCCAAAGTGTCATTCGAGTGACCATTTTTCTCTAGTAAATTAAGCATATAACTATCTAACACCAATAATTTTATTTCTATTCAGACTAGCAGTAAGTCTCGTGTACCAACAACCCTCTGTTGGCTGGTGAACAGCTAGGGGTAAGCAAATAAGTCAACCAACTATAGATACCCGTTTAAATAGGTTGTCTTAGTTCGCTTATCACTTGTACCAGCAGTTATATCAGTTAGTCCTTTGCTCGCCATACATACCCTCTCGCAAGCTATTGTGGGCTCCCAATTCCCCCTAAATTCGTACCTTTCTCAAGATAAGAACATTGTACGAGAGCGTGACCAGGCATTGCAGGAGATCTTCGAGCTGAGGGCTGTACTAGAGACGCGTTCTATCGAGAAGAAAAGAGTCGAGAAAAATCTCAAAATCTTATCCGAAGTATTCTCTTATTATCATCAAGATTTTAGTCATATATAACGAGCAAGTGCACATGGTGTTATCAGCTGACCACGTGATGGCCTCGATGAACCTACTCGAGTTCCTAAGCCATACTAAAGGCTTAGAGGATTTTTCAGACCCCATTGTCATGCCTCCGAACACTCATTCGTTGCCTGAGGATCCCGTGGTTTCAATTGAGCCTGAGCTCGCTATTTCGGGACCAGCTGCCACGCTTGATTCCAATAAGTAGATAATTCGTCAATTTATTTTGTAATGGCTCTATATCTTCAGATAGTTGATTTACGCGTGTTCGACAGACTTTTGGACGATAATCCTTTATTTGTAGCTTATCGTGGTATGCTTATCTTTATTATATTTCTTATCGTATTCAAAACTTATTGTTATCATGATTGTTAGCATATCTTTCCTTTCTTTGCCCTCAATCGATTAAATGCATAAACGTGCAAAAGGTCATTTTGTTGCCGCGGGTAACACAGCAGCACGCCCATACACTAACCCCATCAGCTCGCCTTGAGCCGTCATAAGTTGTGCGCATGCCCCATATCGAATCTCTCTCAACTTTCCCCCAGAAAATTATGGCGCTTGAATTCGAAATGTGAAAAACCTAAATTTCGAAATTCCCCACATATCTAGGACCATGTTTCTCAACATCCAGGTACTTTGCAGTAACCACTCGTTCCTCAACAGGATTTTCAAATGTTCGGTCATGTAAGCATTTATAGATATTGGCTATTCGTGTTTTCAAATAGTACGAGGTTCATAATCATTCAACGTATCCGATCAAAGTTGTTTGGTCACCTGTTCGATATGGAACAAGGTTTTAAAGAGTCTTATTTTCATAATAGTTTAATGTATCCGACCAAGATCCCTTGATCACCTGTTCGATCCCGAACAGGGTTTTCAATTCATAATCACTTAACGTATCCGACCAAGAACCCTTGGTCATCTGTTCAATCCCAAACAGGGTTTTCCATATCGATATCCACCAACTGAATTCGCTTCAGGATTTCCTACATGTGCTTGTTCACATAATATCTGTACATTTGGAATTAGTAATCACCAAAACTAGAACCCAGTAGAAATATATTATTATATAAAGTGTCATTTTTGCTATCTTTATTTGTTTATTTATCGACAAACTCGATCAGAAATCTTATGATTTGTACACATCCAAACATAATTACAATTTCAAGCAAAAACTCATGTTCTTATTCAAAGTATCTGAAATCGTAAATCATGTAAGATATGATATTAATCGGCAAGATATAAATCAATAAAATACTTATCTTGATGACTTCTATGTTGGTTCAGTGCTTTGCTCGAACTACTTGCTTTTGTGTTTGTTGATCTCCCATCTCAAGACTAGAAATTTTATCTTGCTCTGATTTTAACTTGATGTTCCTAGCATTCATCGAATCCGCTAAGTTAGAATATCTCCATTCGCTGCACTATCTCCACGAGCTCTGGAGCTTTTGTTTCTCTGTTGTACATTTCTAATCCAATGTGAAATCTGTAACTCTGGTCCTTTCAGTGTGGATTTGCATAATCTTCTATTTCATTATTTTCACAGAGATGTGACCTCGGATACAAACATCTGTAACACACTTAGCAAAACACATAAGTTTGGAAGAGTTTGAGTTCTCATGCTTCCAATCTAATAAAACTTCTGATAATCAACATATATTTAGATAAACCTTAGTGAAGAGTTATCTCGACATAATTAAAAGATTAAAATAGAAGTGGAAAACTTATTTTGGTCGTGTGTTCATCAATCTCAGGTCACATCTCTGTATAGTATATTGCTGTATGGCAAATCTTCGAAGGCTGAATCTCGCTGCTACGAGCTCGTTGTCTTCATTTGCATCATTTTGTTGCTTCTAATCTCGCTTGTTCCCTTCCTTAGTTTCGCTATTCACTACACGGAGCAGTGAAGTTGGATTGCCATTGTCTTGCTATTTTGCTGCTCCAAACTCAGACAACTCGAGCTCTTCTATTCCGTTGTTTGGAGCTTTTATGCTCTACTACTTCAAGCTCATCTGCTTCTTCCTTCGCTAGTTGTTTTTTCGAGTTTTGTTATTCCGCTACTCGGAGCACCGAATTCATTCCTTCGTTGGTTTACCACTCCAAGCTAATTGTCACAGCTCGGAGCAGGAAAGTCAGATTTCCATTGCATCGCTGTTTTGAGGTCAGTTAAGTCGAGCTCTTATGCTTATTGTTTAGAGCTCTACCTTTTGCTGCTTTGAGCTTCTCTGCTTTCTGCTCAGAGCTCCATTGCTTTGTTTCTTTGCTACTCCAAGCTCATTACTTTACTACTCTGAGCTCTTCTGTTCGCTTCTTGGAGCTCAACCTTTTTGCTGCGCTGTTCGACCTTCTTGGAGCTCAGAACGGCTGTGTCGAGCTCCTCTGTTCTATTCACAGCTTAGAGCTATACTTTTTCAATGCTTCAAGCTACTTTGTTCGCTACTTGGAGACAGCCTTTTTCCTACTTTAAGCTCTCTACATCGAGATACTTTCTTCTGTTCGCTGCTTAGAGCTGTACCTTTTCACAGCTCTAAGCTACTTTGCTTGCTGCTTAGAGCTCGTTCCTTTTTCTACTTTGAGCCCTGCCACATTGAGCTCCTATGTTCTATTTTGCTATTCAGAGCTTTAACGCTTGGACGATTTTGTATTCCGGTATTGCGCTAAGTCAAGTCGCCATTACTTCGTTCTCTTACTGCTCCGAGCTCCGCAATTTCGAGATTATCTTCTTGCAGCAAAATTGGGTCGCCATTTTCTGTTTTGCTGCTTTGAGATTCTCTTGTTGATTCGTTTGCTGCTTCGTCGAGTTTTGTCGTTCCTTTGCTCGGAGCAGCAAAATGACTCATTCGTTGTTTCAATACTTCAAGGTCATTTGTTTTGCTGCTCGATACTTTATCGCCATTTCTGAACTCCATTATTTTCTGCCTTGCTAATCCGAGATCCAACACTTCTTTAGTTTCTTCTGTTCACATCTTCTAGTTTTGTTATTCACTTGCCCGCTACTCTGTGTTTCACGGTGTCACAACTCTCAAATTCTTTATTTTGCTTTTCTCAGTTCACGAGTTCGCTACTTTGTATTTCCCGTTCCACAATTCTGTTGTTTTGCATCTTCATGATTTCATTTGTGCTAAATTCATAATTTTACCGCTTCCTTGTTTCGCTGACGGCAAAAAAACTTTCCCCACTATACCCAACGTAGGAGGGAATCACAACAACGCAAAGAAACATGGATGTCCCCAGCAAAAACTAGTGGTGTAGAGTCATCCATGAAAATATGAACCAGCCCAAACATTAATTCAGGGAGCAACGGCGAGCAATTAGCTCGCCACCATTCACGATCCCTAAGTCTAGAGAGCAACGCGAGCAATCAACTCGCCACCACGTCAACCGTTATCCCCTTAACCTAGCAGGACGCACCAGCGAGCAACAACATGCCCATAGTCCCGACGTTCTGAAAGGAGATATACACAGCCTATTACACAGATCGAAGCAAAGACGAACCGCCAACTGAAGCTATGAGACTCCGCCACATCAGAGTAATGCAAGAAATGTCTAAGCAAACAACAAGCTAAACCACCTACTGGGACGAACAACCAGCTCGTCACCAGCTCGTCGCGAGCACCGGAACTAGCAACAGGTTGCCTTATGATGGAGAGCGAATAGAATAGCTCGCCGTCGCGACCGAAGCTTACAAGGTGCACGAGCTCCTATCCGATCAGCGAGCAAACCCAATCCTGCAGCCAAAATAGCAGCTCGCCAATTTTCCAAAATATCCACCCGTTGAGACGAACCATGCAGCTCGCCGACCCCGCTATCAGCTCACCCCGAATTCATAATTTTACCGCTTCCTTTTAAATTGTCAAACGTTTTTGAATCCTCCGAATCGTATAAAGAAGTTTTCACGCATTTTCAAGAAATTAGAGGGGCAAAACAATAGATGAATGCCGCTTCTGTATTCATATAGCTATTGCCGACAAACAAATCTATGCTATCCAATTCAAAAAGGCCTTCATAGGAATTATCAAGAACAAAGATTACTTCCGTTTATGCCAAGATCAACTAGTCTTATCCATCCATCGGAGCCATTAGTCGGAGAAATTGATTTTCTGGGATCGCTATGCAATCTGTTACGGATCTATATTGCTGAACAAATACTGGGCAGATATGTGTTCGTGCGATTCAATTTCGTGCAACGAGTCCGCCTCTTCTTCGGGAGCTTCCCTGTTCGGCGGCGACTTAAGGCCTTTGCAGGTTATAACAACCGGTGACTGCTCACACACATCACACACTCAGGTTGATCCGTGACGAGAAGGGAGAATTCTTTGACGTCGCAGCTGATGCAAACGAACGCGGTGTCAGTGCCGCAGAACACGGAGGTTAGACGCTGATTTGCACGTGTCGCTGACATTGTTTTCGGAGGCAAGAAACAAATCTATGATATCATGCTCCAACTGAAAATTTGGATTGGAGCTCGCAGGGTGGATCTTGAGAGATTAAAGACATCAAGACCAAGCTGCTGCAATTTTAGGTTGCTGACTTCCAACCATGATAGAAGAAGAACAAATTCGTGAGGAACAAATATCGTTCCCACAGACGGCGCCAATGTTGCGTTCTAGCCCAAACCCTTAAAGATTAATCGCTCTTTCCTCAAGAATCTTACTAAGGTAAGTCAGGGTTTCAGAGAGACTAATCAAGAGATCAGACCAAAAAGCTTGGATCGTCATATCTCAAGGGTCGTTTATATAGAATATCGGACTTAGAGTTTTAGTCATTTACGTTACCTTCTCTTCTATTCGATTTGTTATGATCTTACCAGATTCTTCCGTATCTTATTTAGTTGTTACTTACCCGGCACTCCTCTAGATATCCTTCTGCTCCACGGTCTTCTATCAGCTCGTTGTACTTGCGAGCTGATTCGTCTGTTCGTTTGTTCTCTTCTGCTCGCCTGTTCTTAGCGAACTCTTCTATTCGTGTTGTGCTATTGACTTGGGCTTTGGCGTTATCCAAATGCAGCTCGTCGTTCCCCAACTCGCAATTCGTAAGATTCCAAGGAGCGAGCTCACACCGCGAGTTCCCCCACACAGCTCGTAGTAAGCTAGTTCTCCTCAGTCTAACTTTCATAAGGCTAGCCACGTGTCCTAGGTGGGTAGGGCCCCATCAGTTTTAAAGATAGCACATTAAAGATTGTGCGCATCAAATTGAACCTATTATGTTTCAAAAAGAATTGAAACTATTATAAAATATATAAAATATGAAATAAAATTTTTTTATTATATGCAGGATGATGTATAAATATTGGTTTAAAATTGAGTGGAAATTCTTGTTTATTTATTATAAGAAAAACTAACAAGAATGAATTGATATTAATAATCTTTTTAAGTCTCGAAAATACTTGATATGGTCGTGAGATTGTACCTCTAATTCCTATCTAGTAAAGAAGCAATCGGATTATCTTTTGTCCCTAAATCTTGAAATCTCAATAAAAACTTTTAGACATTCAGGTCAATTGATCATGAATCCAAAATACTTAGACAGTAAGCAAATTGAATATGGAAAGTTCAAGCCAGTTACTTTCTTAAGCTATGCTCGAAAGTTCAAGTTAATTACTTTCTTAAACTATGTTTTGAAACTCAGATCAGATGGATTGGTGGGCACCAGTATAGATCATTGAGAACAGTCCCAGATTAAAAAACCGGTCTGGACCTTTTAGTGGACTAGTTGTGTAGCGACTAGATAAGCTATAAGTAATTTTACAACTTTCCAATCTTTGCTTATTGGTCTTTGGGTTTGACGTTATTTCACCTCGATAACCTATTTTTTTACTTTTTTCTTTTTTTTTTTCTTTTCTTTTTTTTTTTTCCCTTTTGCCCCCAAAGAATAAAGGAACTCAATGCATTAGTGCTCAGTATTTTTAAAGATATCGCATTAAAGATTATGTGTATCACATTGAACCTATTATAAAATATATAAAATAAGAAAATAAAAAATTTATATTATACGAAGGATTATGAATACAAACATTGGTTTAGATTAAGTGGATATTCTTGTTAATTTATTATAAGAAAAATTAATAAGAATGAATTGCTAGTAATAATCTTTTTAAGTGTGAATTAAAAAAAAAAATCCTAAAATGAATGCTAATACGATCGTGAGATCATATCTCTAATTCCAATCTAGCAAAGATGCAATAGAGTTGTCTTTAGTCCCCAAATCTTGAATACACAATTAAATGTTAATTAAAAAGGGTCATTGATGTCTTCCTCAACAAAAACTTCTAAAATCCAAATCAGTTGATCAATTCGGAATACTTAAATTAAGCAGCAAGCAATCGGATATGGAATGTTCAGGCCAGTTACCTTTCTTAGAATGTACATGTAGCATCATCTAAGGCAATGGTAAGCTTATAATCTTATATATTGATTGGATGAGATAAGTTGACACTGGCTTATAACTTAGGCTAAGGCCTTGGACTTCTTAAATTGGGTTTTGGTCCTAGTATAATAATAAAATTATATAAAATTTTAATTTATTTTATATGGTTAATTTATATATGCATCACATATTTAATAAATTCCTAGGATGACTAGATTTTAAAGAGTACAAAATGGATAAGCCAACCATAAAGAGAGGGGTGTGATCAACGTTACTTTTGTGTTCAACACTGAATTAAATTATCAAACATACCGTAAAAAGCAAAAAGTGAAGAAAAATACCATAATTCTTTAATACGATTATGTTTTCCACCTTTACTTTATTCTATTATTATTTTGAAGTTGATATTATTGAATCAAGTAATTTTAAGTCTGAACCTAATTCGATCAAACCATATAATTAGGGACGAGAATTATACATAGAAAAATCTAGTACAAACTCAATTCGATTGAATCTCAATCAATCAATTGATAAGTGTATTACACTTGCTATTTGATTGATCATTTTTTTTTAAATTTTCACCAATCATATGACAAGTGTAAAACGTTCGACCTTTGTTACACTGATTTGACGGAACAAATTAAGTTCGGGCTAGAATTTCCCCTTTTACACTTATGGTTCCACTTTTGTTTGGAAAAATATTAAAAATATTTAAATATAGGGAAAATCTTTGAATAGTACCAAAAAGTTGAAAAAATTCCTTTTAGGTCCCCAGTTTTGAAAAAGTTCCCATTCAATCCCCAATTAAAAAACAAAATTCCTTTTAGGTCCCCACAAACAATACATGTTCGTACATTGTCTTTAGGAATTGTGTACATTTTTTAGGGAATTGCGTATAAAAATCTCAAAATGTCGTATATACGAGATTCCGGGATTTTTATACGCAATTCCCTAAAAAATATACACAATTCCTGAATTATTATACAACCTTGGGGAGTGAAAAGGAATTTTGTTTTTCAATTGGGGAGTGAACAGGAACTTTTTCAAAATTGGGGAGTGAAAAGGAAATTCAGTTTACACTTGGGGATTTTTGAGAAATTATCCGTTAAATATTTGATGACACTTCTATCAAACAACTTAAATTTTTAGATCAAGAGATTATTCAAAAGCTCAAACCAAAGAGGTGTGTGGTCAAATTGTCACCATCACTCAATTAAAAAAAAAAAAAAAAAGGAAAGAAAAATATTTACTAACAAAGCCGCCACTTAAGATATTAAAGGGGTGTAATAAAATATTTAATAATACTCCTATCAAATCATTTAAGATGAAATTTTCCCAGCGGACCACTTTTTAATTTAATATGGAATTTGAAAACGAAGATTTATCACCTATATATTGATACGATGCATATTCATTGACTTATTGAGCTTAAACTATTATAAATTATCCCATAAGCTTTGAATCAGTTGTCTAAGGCGACACCCTTTAAAGCTTATACCTAAGACTACAGAGTTAGCTCATAAAGTATCAATGGAACCTCAAGTCTAAGGATCACTTAATCACATCAATGACTCGTGAGATATTTCTTAATCTGAAAGTTTCTAGTTCCAGAAATAGAAACTTCATTTCCCATTTAGGAATCTTCTCACACGGGACACCTCAATGTACTTACTTAGAATAAGCAAACACCCCCATGTATCATGCACGTATCAACAATACACTTTGCACCCCATGAAACAAGGCGGTCCTTCTTAACGGCGTGATTACACGAGCAAGACTCGAACGAGTTAAGTCAACACTCCCACTGTCTTTAGGACCCACTGTCTTTAGCCATGGCTTGGGACAGGAGGTTTCCCAAAGTGGAGGTGGAATGTGACTCGTCAACAGTCATAAATGTGATCAATGAAGCGGATACGAGTGACCATCCACTGGGTCCCTAAAGGTATTTTTGACAATGCATAAATATTAATATATCTCAGAGGGGTATTTTAAAAAAACAGTAAAAAAAAATTAATAGGACCCTATGGGACTTCAAACGGAAACCAAAGTTTGGGGGCAATATGGTGAAAAATAAAAAAATAGGGATTGTGTTGTAATTAGGTCAAATCTGATGGTATTCAGATGTAATTAGCTCATAGTTTTTTCTCTAATTGTTGTAAGTTTTGTGTTATAGTGGAATCACTTCCCTTATTCGTGAATGTAGGCATATTCGGTCCAATCACATAAATTCTCACGTTTTGTCTTTTCATTAATCTTTATTCTATTATTATTTATTGACATCTACTGAAAAGAATATACCATTTGATCTGATGTTATCCTAACACATAGCGGTTAACCCTAATCCCTAATTTGGACCACTGTCAAATTAAAATTCATATTAGATATCTTCATATGTAAGTCTATATTTTTAATTTTATCTTTTAAGATCCAACTAAATTAGATCACTTTAATATTTCAGGCAAAATCTTATTATGATAGAAACAGTGCATACAATTATTATTAAAGTTCTATTATAAATTTAAGTTCAAATCCTTACAATAATCTCCCATTTAGACCGTAAATATAATACCTTATAATCGCATGCCAGACTTTATGAGCTCATAATTTAATTTGTATCATAATTGAAGTTTTCTTGAACAATCTCATTCATTAATTAAGTCAATATGGAACCAAAGCAATTTTGTTCATAATTATCCTAACAATGAGGCTGAGGTCCAAAGACAAGGTAGCAATCTCATTCAGCAATTAAGTCAATATGGAACCAAAGCGATTTTGTTCATATTTATCATGATTAATTACTTTCAAAAGAATGGTAATCACAACGCAATTTCTTTCCCTGGAATCCTTTAATTAATGTTGTATTGAGAGTATAGCAAAGATGGAAACACCCTTACTTGTCGTGCCAAGAATGAAGTGATAGAGATCGTGAAAGAAGTTCTTGACAAGTTTAAAATCGCCATATGCGATTCAAACATCGAGAAAAAGAATATTTTTATGCTTGCAGCTGAAAACACGAGGGCTAATGTGCATGATTACCTACTCAAGAAAGGACGGATGAAGGATAGAATATTCGGCCAAACAGACAAGGATGGGAACAGTGTTCTATATCTTGCTGTCAAGCTGTGCGATGGTGCCGAACCATGGCCCGTCCACGGTCCAGCCTTGCAAATGCATTGCGAGGTGAAGTGGTACGAGGTAATCAAGAGTTGAATAAATTTATGTTTGTTGAGAAAATGAGAGGAATGGGATCAGAATGACACGGGTAGTCCCTGTCCTTAAAGTGTTAATCGCCCCTACTCTCTGAGTTTGCTAAAGGTTGCAGACGATTTACTTTTAGGATGTATGTCAAGCTGGAAATTATGAATTCGGACAATAGCAATTTGCCAGAATTCAGGTGAGTTTTGCTGTGTTCTTCAGGTGAGGGATGAAGCTATTTATAGCTCTCAAGTGTTGGCCAAAAACAAAACTGCAATGGGAATATTGAATGGATTAATTTCAGGTGTAATGACCTGAAATTCAATCCCAATGAATGCCCACTACTCAGCTGTTACAGATGCCAACGGACTGATTGGATGTATCTGGACATTGGTTCAAAAGTCTGAACTTTTGGACTGGACTAGGCCGGCTCTGACTCAAAAAGTAAGGCTCTGGGCTCGGAGGCGAGGCTCCAAGCTCCTAGCGACGATGCGCACGTGCGAAGTGCAAAGTGCGCCATCAAACGCCACATTCGCCCATGCCCGGCCCCGGCCCCGGCCCCGGCCCCGGTCCCGGTCCCGTGCCCGTGCCCGTGCCCGAGCCCGAGCCCGAGCCCGTTAGTCCTCTCTTGGGTCCCATAATTTAATAACACGTACAGCATTTTAATATATAAAGCTGTCTGCCTAGTGTTATTTTTCCAATGTGGGACACGATAACCAATGCTTATTTTCCAAACAACCTTTGATATGCCTTTGCATAATTAATGATTAATCCTTCAACAATTAATCATATATATATTAATTCTCCAACAACTAATATATATATATATATGCATAACATATTCAACAATCCCCCACTTGTTTGGAAAACTACTCTTTTGCCAGACAAGTCCCTGAAGATTTTGTCAAAGATCACATGCCTAGAGGAAAGTGTGACGAACATTGAACCTTCCCTTAGTGTAAATAACTCAAGACTGCACCGAAGTTGATGGTGTCCGTAGATTGAACCTCAACTCCTTCGTGATGCAATCGGAGTTATCACACGCATGTTTTCTTTCTCATACAGCAAGCACTCCACTGCTTTGCGCTTATAAAGCCATACGCCATATCCCATTTCATGAACCTTTAAGAGAGTAAACCACAACTCTCTATAAGAAGCGGCTTCACTTCTTGTTCATATAGGCAAAATGTTTCTCGAGCACTAGTTGCATTAGTGCAGCATTTTGTTAAGAGCGTAGCTCAACCTTGTCACTTTGCAACTCACTGAGCTATCTTTTACTACATATGAGACCACTTTGATAGCTCAAACCAACTCGTGACTTGTTTTTCCCTTTGAACCTATAACCAGGGGTAACTTAGATTATAGGTAGGGTTACCATCACTTATGGTTCGGGTGGTTTAAGTCCCATATCTCTAGTAGTTGTAGCTACTAAGTCTCTCGTCAGAGGCTTAGTAAATGGGTCAGCCAAATTCTTATTTGACCTCACATAGACAATTGTTATGATACCATCTTGTATCAATTGTCTCACAAATGCATGTCTAAGACCAATATGTCTAGACTTACCATTATAGGTACCACTATACGCTTTTGTAAGCGTAGCTTCGCTGTCACAATACAACAAAATTGGAGGCATTGGACTCGGCCATAGATCTATGTCTAACAACATATTTCTAATCCAATCAGCCTCTTGTCCAGCTTGTGCCAAAGCTATGAACTCAGATTCCTTGGTAGAGTGAGAGATTATTGTCTGTTTCTTGCTTGCCCAAGAAACAGCCCCACCGGCAAGAGTGAAAACCCACCCACTTGTGGATTTATTATCTCCCACGCTAGTTATCCAACTCGCGTCTGAGTACCCTTCCAATACACTAGGGAATTTGTTATAGAACAAACCAAAGCTAATAGTTCTCTTAAGGTACCCAAGTACCCTACTAATAGCTTTCCAATGATCAGCATTGGGACTGCTCGTGTATCTGCTAAGTTTTGAAACTGCAAATGAAATATCTGGTCTAGTGCAATGCATTGCGTACATAAGGCTTCCAATGGCACTTGCATACTCAAGCTGTGCAATAGCTCTACCAGTATTTTCTTTAAGTTTCAGTCCATTGTCAAATGGAGTATTCACCTCCTTGATCTCGAGGTGATTAAACTTAGTCAGAACTTTTTCAATATAATGAGATTGGTTTAGTGAAAAACCCCCACTATGTTTTTTAACTTTAATGCCTAAAATGGTATCTACTTCACCTAAGTCTTTCATCTTAAAGACCGAGGATAGATACTTTTTAGTCTCGTTTACTCCAATCATATTCGTTCCGATGATCAACATATCATCGACATATAGACAGACTATCACCATATAGTCAGCCGTACTTTTGGAGTAAATGCTGTTGGAAAACACGAATCAGAAAGCAGCGGAATTTAAAATTTTTTCCAACAAAAGGATCTTGAACTCGCAATCGTGTATCCAAATTCGTAAAGATAGAAAACTTACTTTTCTTTTATTCTTTCTTGAAGCGTTTCAAGCCACCCAAGAACGCTCTTCTCGCGGCTTGACAACCCGTCCCTCGAAAGTCTCTTTCTACTTCAGAATCCATTGTCGGGATAGCAATCCACACCAACCTAGATTCAATTCATGTCAGAGATGTTCTTAACAATATAACATAAAGAAAGAAACATGAAACGAGAAAAGCAGGATTGAAACTCCCTTCGAAAAATAGTTTTGCGAAAGTAGAAAACTGCCAGTCACAAAACCCTCGTGAAAAAATTCATCCTTTAGGATATGGACGAACGGTTTTCGCCATCTTCTTTGGTTCGATTTTTTCATTCGCTTCACGTCGGGTTCAGAATCGTTACATCATCCCTTCTGATCGTTTTGCTTGATCCCCACCTTTTGGTAAAGCTCGAATCTTCAAAACTTCTAACTTGAAGCTCTCTAGAGATAGTCCACCAACGTGGCTACAATCTAACTAGTAAGGATGCTAGTTCTCTAGTTAGTGTTTAGGCTTAACCTAGGGTTTCGTTTATCTTGGAGAAAGGATGGTGTTCAACACATGAACCAAAAGAATTTCATTAGCTCTAAAGGGGAGCATGAGCTCCCCTATATATAGACAAAGGGGAGGGACGCCGAACCTAGTCCTTGTTGGGCAAGGATTTGGTCCCTCTCTCTCCTATTTACTTGATCATCAAGTATTTTCCAACTTTGACTTTGAATTCTAATTCAAATCAACTTTCAAGAGAGCTAAAAATATCCAAACTATTTTTGGATAATTTTATACTTTATTTATTTAAAATAAATAACTTATTTTATCTAATTAATTAATTCATAATTAATTAACTAGATTTTTTTTTCTCCAAAATAAGACTTTCTTTTTAATTCAAAATTAAACCAAAGTCTATTAAATAATTAACAAATTAATTATTTAATATATTATTAAACAATCACGTGTGGCACACGTGTCACAATGACACGTGTCCAGTCACGTGACCCACACGTGTGGTTTCACACGTGTGGAACCCTCTAGGCTTGATTAACTCGTTTAATCATTTTAAAGCCTCAACTCATGTAACCAAGTTGTTGTGTGTGACCCTCTAGGTTCTCAATTCAATTAGCAGTGACCCTAATTAATTAATTCACTAATTAATTAATCAGTCCACAGATTAAACGACCATAGTCTAGCAACAGGTGTTTAACCCCTAGCTGAATTGGAATATTCGGATTCGACAGAACCTTTAAGTCATTGATTCATGTGAGATACAATCCTCCTACTTACTATCTCTTAACCAAGATCTAGGGCAAGGGAATAATCAGAACCCTAATAATCTGGTCTTAAAGCTAAGTGCATTTCATATCCATTTGATCTCAATCCAAGAAACCCTTTTCTTGATGTCTTGATCTACTGCCTTGGCCAAGGACTCCATATGGCATATGAATGACTTACACAATAAGAGATCACTTTGCATATGCAAGTGTAGGTCCTTTCTTGATTCTCATTCACTTTCATGAGTCACTTGTGCAGCCCCAGCATAAGCCTTGAATCAGTTGTCTAAGGCGACACCCTTTAAAGCTTATACCAAAGACTACAGAGTTAACTCATAAAGTGACATGGAACCTCAAGTCTAAGGATTAATTAATCACATCAATGACTCGTGAGATATTTCCTAATCTGGAAGTTTCCATTTCCTGAAATAGAAACTTCCTTTCCCATTTAGGAATCTTCTCACACGGGGCACCTCAGTGAACTTACTTATTGAAGCAAGCACCCTTATGTATCACGCACGTATCAACTATACACTTTGCACCTCCATGAAACAAGGTGGTCCTTCTTAAGGGCGTGATCCCACAAGCAAGCCTTAGAGGAGTCAGGTTGACACTCCCACTGTCTGTAGGACTCATCGGCTTGGAGTATTTTACTAATCATGACTTATGTGATATAGGGCTCGTTTCATGAACCATTTCACCTAAATGGTAGAGTCCTAAAGTCATCAGGATTAGGGGAGTTCTCATACATGCACAGCTAAAGTAAACGCATACCAAACAAGAGCATATAAAGAAGTGTTTGCCTATGATGTTAATCAATCGTATATTATTCAAAGATTGTCTGTGATACTAGGAAAGTCCCAAAACGGATTATAACTAATCGGCTTTCTAGGGCACTATTCCTAACAAATGCACCTGTCAGCACTGTTATACTTGAATCCGAATTTCAAGATAGCAGTGTCAAACTTCTCGTGCCACTGTTTTGGTGCTTGTTTTAGACCATACAGGGATTTGACTAACTTACACACTTTATTTTCTGTTCCCCGATGCTATAAAACCCTCAGGTTGTTCCATATAGATTTCTTCTTTTAAATTTCCATTTAAAAATGCTGTCTTTACGTCCATTTGATGAACAAACAGATCGTAAAGAGAGGCTAAGGCAAGAAGAATTCTAATGGACGCAACTCGAGCCACCGGTGCATAAGTGTCAAAGTAGTCAATCCCTTCTACTTGTCTAAATCCTTTGGCGACTAATCTAGCTTTAAAAGCTGAGATAGTGCCATCAGTGTTTCGTTTTCTTCTAAATACCCACTTGCACCCAATGGGTTTAGAACCACGAGGTAAGTCTGCTAATACCCAAGTATTATTACCCAAGAGCGAATCCATTTCATCGTTTACAGCTTCCTTCCAAAAAGAAGCATCTCGAGAAGCCATAGCTTCTGAAAATGTTTTAGGATCCGTCTCAAGTGAAAATACATATGGTATTTCACTTACCATTTTATTTTCTTGGTCCCCCTCCACCAAGAATAATAAAGCATCAGAAGAGATAAAGTCTTTATCTAAACTTTTCTCTTTTCTTGGTCTAGTACTCCTTCTAGGCTCAACTTGTTGTTTAGGAACATCGTTTTCCACAACCGGCCTTATAGGACCTCTGGGCTCAATTTGGAGTGGCACAGATTCGTTTCCAACATCTTTTGAAAACGTATTTTCGAAGAATTCCACGTCCCTGGATTCAGTTATCACGTTAGACTCCAAATCGAGAAGTCTATAGGCCTTGCTATTAAGAGCATATCCAACGAATACACTTTTAATAGCTCTAGCCCCTAACTTAGTCCGTTTAGGATTAGGAACCCGAAAGTAAGCCACACACCCCCACACTTTGAAATAACTTATGTTGGGTTTTCTGTCTTTCCATATTTCATAGGGACTAGACTTCACAACAGTACTAGGCATCCTATTTAGAATATAGCACGCAAACAGAAGGGCTTCACCCCATAAGTTGTGAGGTAAAATTGCATGATTTAACATGCAATTTATCATATCCAGAAAGGTACGATTTTTCCTTTCAGCTACACCGTTCTGCTGGGGTGTATAACTGGCAGTTGTTTGATGTATGATACCACTTTCTTCGTAAAGTGTATCAAAGGCATTCAAACAATATTCCATGCCTCGATCAGAACGTAGAACCTTAATCTTCTTCTCAAGTTGGGTTTCTACTTCTGATTTGTATTTCGCAAAAGAACTAAGAGCTTCATCTTTAGTTCTTAACAAATACACATAGCAAAAACGACTAGCATCATCAATAAAAGTAATAAAATACCTTTTACCGCCTCTAGTTAAAATTCCATTTAACTCACAAATATCAGTATGAATTAAATCTAATATTTGTGATTCTCTTTTAACACTTGGAAAAGGCTTTCTTACAATTTTTGATTTTGCACATATTTCACACTTATCAAGTTCGTTTTTACCAATATCAATTAATCCCATTGCATGCATATTTTTCAAATTCTTTGCACTAACATGTCCTAATCGACTATGCCATAAAGAAATTGAAGAAATCATATAAGCAGAAGCAGAAATCATATTATTGATAGACATCTTATACATCCCATTACAAGCATAGCCTTTTCCAACAAATTCACCATTTTTCATGATGATGACTTTGCCAGACTCAACAGAAATTTTAAAACCTTTCTTATCTAACAAATCAACAGAAATTAAACTTTTCCTAACATCTGGTACAAACAAGACATTAATCAAAGTTAATTTCTTCCCGGAGGTAAAGTTGAGTTCGACAGATCCTTTGCCTCCAACACTGGCTTTGGAGTTGTTTCCCATCTGAACCTCTTGCCCAACAGTTTCTTCAAAGGTCTTGAAAAGCCTTCGATCGTTGCAAATGTGAACGGTAGCTCCAGAATCTAACCACCAGCCAGAAAGTTCACTTGCCATGTTGATTTCAGAAATCATAGCCACATCGAGGCTAAGATCAGTCACCATGGCAACTAGGTTCTCCTCAACCATATTTGCAACTCCGGATCCACTATTCCGTTGTGGGCATTCTCTCGCATAATGTCCTGTTTCTCCACAAACATGACACTTGCCTTTTCTTTTGTTAGCAGCATTAGAAGGTTTAGGCTTCTGTATGGTTTTCTTAAATTTTCCAGAATTCTTTTTAACACCAAAATGTTTCTTTTTAGAAGAATTTCCAGATTTAACAAAATTCACACTCGATTGTCCTTGAACCAAATTCTTTCCATCGCGTTTCCGAGCCTCCTCTTCAATACGCAAATGTTTTTGAATTTGTTCCAAGGACAAATCCTCAGATTTATGCATCAAACGCTTTGCATAATCTTTCCAGGCTGGAGGAAGTTTTGCAATGATTGCACCAACCTGGAATGTCTCTGGAAGGACAATTTTAACCATTCTGAGTTTGTTAACGATTACTTGGAGCTCATGCACTTGCTCCAGAATCGGTTTGTTGTCAACCATCTTGAAATCCAAATATTTAGAAACTAAATACTTGTTAGTACCTTCTTCCTCAGCCTTGTATTTGTATTCCAAGGCCTCCCAAAGCTCTCTAGGCGACTTCACGTTTGTGTATAGATCATACAGCCTGTCAGAAAGTGTGTTGAGGATGTGACCACGAGCCAACTCTTCATCTTCAGCCCTTTTCCTCCTTTGCTGTTGAAGAGTCTCCACAATCTCTTGGTGGATCTGCATAGCATTCCTGGAAGGACCTGTTGCTGCAGTGTTGGGAGGAGCAGCAACTCCTGTTGGCGGAGGATTGGCAGGAGGAGCACCACCTGCTTCAGTGGTTGGTGGATCCAAATCAACAGGCTGCTGGGGAGCAGGAGGATCTTCTGGAATCGGTGGCAGGCTGGGATCCAGAACATAAGCCAGCTTCAAAACGGTAAGCAGGAACTTCATCTTGTCTTGCCAGCGGCTGAAATTGTTTCCATCGAAGCGATCCAATTTCTGCTGGTTCATGATGCGGAAGGATTCTGATTCCATCTTCACACGGATTAACACTTTAAGATTGTTGAGAAAATGGGAGGAATGGGATCAGAATGACACGGGTAGTCCCTGTCCTTAAAGTGTTAATCGCCCCTACTCTCTGAGTTTGCTAAAGGTTGCAGACGATTTACTTTTAGGATGTATGTCAAGCTGGAAATTATGAATTCGGACAATAGCAATTTTCCAGAATTCAGGTGAGTTTTGCTGTGTTCTTCAGGTGAGGGATGAAGCTATTTATAGCTCTCAAGTGTTGGCCAAAAACAAAACTGCAATGGGAATATTGAATGGATTAATTTCAGGTGTAATGACCTGAAATTCAATCCCAATGAATGCCCACTACTCAGCTGTTACAGATGCCAACGGACTGATTGGATGTATCTGGACATTGGTTCAAAAGTCTGAACTTTTGGACTGGACTAGGCCGGCTCTGGCTCAAAAAGTAAGGCTCTGGGCTCGGAGGCGAGGCTCCAAGCTCCTAGCGACGATGCGCACGTGCGAAGTGCAAAGTGCGCCATCAAACGCCACATTCGCCCATGCCCGGCCCCGAGCCCGAGCCCGAGCCCGAGCCCGTTAGTCCTCTCTTGGGTCCCATAATTTAATAACACATACAGCATTTTAATATATAAAGCTGTCTGCCTAGTGTTATTTTTCCAATGTGGGACACGATAACCAATGCATATTTTCCAAACAACCTTTGATATGCCTTTGCATAATTAATGATTAATCCTTCAACAATTAATCATATATATATTAATTCTCCAACAACTAATATATATATATATGCATAACATTTTCAACAATGTTTGTGATGTTGATTATTAGCGAATAAGTAAGTTTTGGTGATCCGTGATCTCAAAATATTTTTATACGTTTATATATGGCCTATCAGGAGCAAAAAAGCGTTTGACTACTCGTGATCCTTTCTAACTTTGAAATTATGTACATTGTTTCTATTTTTTTTTTTATAGTTGAGGAAAGATAGCCCATTTCTATGGGTCGAGTAGGGACGGACCACTTAGGGTGTAAAGCTCTCCCTACCAATGGTAGATGCGTTCCCACGGACTTGAACTCCCTACCAATAGTAGATGCATTCCCGGACTCGAACTCGAGATCTCGTTAAACTAGTATAGCGCCGAACCGCTAAATTACACCACTTGGTGGTCGAGGAAAGATTAATAAATGAAATTGAATATTAATAGGAAAAATTGAAAGGTCCAAAATGGCCATACACGATTCCAAGTTTCTATTCCAAGTTTCCAACATCGAGAACAAGAATGTGGTTCCGCTTGCAATGGGCCAAAATATAAAATCATGAGCCCCACAAGTTTTAGAATTCAAACAAGGCCAACCTGATTGACGTGGGTGTAAAGAGATTTGGCATAATATAAAGGTGATAAAGGTCATAAAACTATTTTTAATCTTATCACCAAGTACAATCGAAAGAGAGAAAAAAGAATAGTTAAAAATGTTGAAATTATGAAACATTGCGGCTACTTTCTCATGCCGCAATTATTGACTTGTGGGATACAAATTGTTTCTGCAGTATTTGACAAAGAACCATGCAATCTTGACATGAAGCCATGCAACCTTGACAAATGCCATGCAGCATTTAATGTTACGCGGTGAATTTTGCCTATAAATAGTGAAGTACCTCAGTTCATTTTAGATAGAGATTTCACTTAACGATTCAGTAATACATATTTCTACTGATAATCATATTTCTCTCAATATTTCTTGTCTCTCTCTTTTGCCTATTTATTTTCCAGTTTTGTAATACGTTATCAGCACGAACGTTCTGGTTATCGACACGATTGTTCTAATATTCTCCAGGCGAATCAACCAGAAGACAAATGTAATATTCTATATCTATTTATTCATATTCCTATACTATATACTTATTTACGTTTTCAAATATAGTATTATTACGAATGGTTAAGCCTTCTCTTAATACATATTATATATATATATATATATATATATATATATATATATAGATATATATATAATTACATTATAGTATTATTACGAATGGCTAATGCCTTCTCTTAATACATATTTATATATATATATAACGTATGGCTAAAAGCCTTCTAATATTACGCATTTATATTCAATGGTGGATTAAATCCCCTAATTATATTTACTTATATAATAGAGGATAAAACCTCCGTATTATATTTATTTACCTGTAAATGGAAGGTCGTGCCTCCTACTTATCCATTTATACTATATATAATTATGTGCGCTTAATTTATGTCCTAAACTGTTAATGTTTATATGTTTATTGCTCTGCATATATTTTTATCAACCCTGAGCATGCATTAATCATTATCATTAATGCTTGCATTTATATTTATTTATGCTCCAAATAAAATAAATAAATATATATATACACTTTTTCCAACGGTTATTTTATAAAATAAATATATATATTTATATATATACTTTTACAACGGCTATTTTTTAAATTAATATAAAAATATAGGGTTAATTACATCTAGACCCCTTCCGAGTTTAGTATATTACAATTGGACCCCTATTAGTCATTTTATTACAGTTTGACCCCTTCTAAAATTTCAAAATTACTAAACGGTGAAGAAAAGATACAATTTCATTAAATATTTCACTTTATATTCCAAATAATTGCATTATATTCCAAATAATTGTGAAATGACCATTATGTTTGGTTCTAAGATCATGTTTTATAAAAGTAGGAAAAAAAATCACATCTTTTTAGAACAAAAAAATGGTTAAATAAATAATTATTTCACAATTATTTTGAATATAATGGTTATTTCACAATTATTTGGAATATTCCGTGAAATATTTAACGAAATTGTATCTTTTCTTCACCGTTTAGTAATTTTGAAATTTTAGAAGGGGTCAAACTGTAATAAAATGACTAACAGGGGTCCAATTGTAATATACTAAACTCGGAAGGGGTCTAGATGTAATTAACCCTAAAAATATAATAAAATTATATATGTATAACGGCTAGTTTGCAACGGCTAACTGTAATTTTTTTTCTATAAATAGATGATTTCGGTAAATATAATTCATTCACTTCTACATCTTATTTCTTACTCTCAAAAACCTAGAAGACCTTGTTGCCATATCAAGATGTTGTCAGCTGAAGGAATTTTCATGATAATCATAGTTATTGTTTTTGCTATTTTTATTCTTAGTATTGATATCCCGGAACGGGATATGTATATCATGCTTGTCGTGTTAGTTATAATCCCCATGTTGCTCCTAGGAATAGCGTTTGATATTGGCATTTAAAATTATTGTACGTGTTGTCTAACTGAATAAATGTACTAATTATTTTCTTTATCTTATATTAGTTACAAACATGTCAAACCTCACAAAGCTTGAGTTCACGGCCCTCGATATCTCTGGAAAGAATTATTTATCATGGGTGCTTGATGCAAAAATTCATCTAAACCCAAAAGGTCTCGGGGAGACGATAACTAAAGAAAATAATGCATCCAGCCAAGAAAAGGCAAAGGCCATGATTTTTATTCGTCATCACATTGATGAAGGATTAAAAATAGAATACTTAACTGTGGAAGATCCACTTGAATTATGGGAAAATTTGAAGGAGCGGTATGATCATCAAAAAACAGTCATTCTCCCTAAGGCTCGATATGAGTGGATACATTTAAGGCTCCAAGATTTCAAAAGTGTGAATGAGTATAACTCAGCAGTTTTTAAAATCAGTTCCACATTGAAATTATGTGGAGAAAAGCTCACTGATGCGGATTTACTTGAAAAAACATATTCCACTTTTCATGCCTCAAATTTGCTCCTGTAGCAACAATATCGAGAAAAGGGTTTTAAGAAATATTCTGAGTTGATTACATGCCTCTTGGTGGCAGAAATGAATAATGAGTTATTATTGAAAAATCATGAAAGTCGTCCAACTGGATCTGTCCCATTACCAGAAACTAATGCATCAATCCATAACTACTCTGGAAGAGGTGGTCGTGGCCGTGGTCGTGGTCGTGGTCGTAGTCGTGGTCGTGGCCATGGCCATGGGTATGGTCGTGGTCGTGGAAACCATAGTTATCATCATCCAGGTGGTCCTTCTAGATACTGGAAAAATAATCACGAAAGCAAGCAAGGAAAAGGCAAAAATGTCCAGTATGATCATCATAAGGGATCTGAAAACCCCTGCTTTTGATGTGGCATGAAGGGCCATTGGGCACGTGTCTGTCGTACGCCTGACTACTTTGTTAAACTTTACAAAGCTTCAGTTAAAGGAAAGGAAAAAGTTGCAGAGGTAAATTTTGCGGACAATAATGATATTCCAAAATTTGAAAATTCAAATGATATGCTTGAAGCAAATATGGCATATAAAGATGATGATTTCGATGGCCTTGCTAATACCACACACCTCGACACGATGGATTTCCTTGCATCAAATGAAATTTAAATTCTAAAATGAATGTTAGCTAATTGTTGTTTGAACTTTATTTGTGTACTTTACTTTCATGTTCTTTCCTGTATTATGTACTCCGTTTTCTTATCAGTATCATTGTCTTTTCTACCAATCCTTGCATTTACTTACCAAGTTTTCTTTTATAATGAAGATATGGATGTTTCTCTACATGTCTATGGAACCTATTCAAATAAAGAAGATATATGTCTTGCAGACAGTGCAACAACGCACACAATTCTGAAGGATAGAAAATATTTTTCTCATTTAACAGAAAGTGAAGCAAATGTTAATACCATATCCGGTAATGCAAAGTTAGTTGAAGGCTATGGAAGAGTCATAATATTATTTCCAAAAGGGACAAAGTTTATTATTAATGATGCTTTGTTTTGTCCCAAGTCCCACAGAAATTTGCTAAGCTTCAAGGATATCCGCCTTAATGCGTATCACATTGAAACTGAAAATGAGAAAAATATTGAATACTTGTATATAACAAGTAAATGGCGTGTTCTGGAAAAACTACCTGCTTTTTCGTCAGGTTTATATTATACACGCATAAGTGCAATTGAAGCACATGCCATCACAAACCAGAAGTTTGCGGATCCACAAGATTTTATTATTTGGCATGATCGATTGGGTCACCCCAGATTAACAATGATGCGAAAAATCATTGAAAGTACACAAGGGCATCCTTTAAGGAACCAGAAGATTCCTCAAATAAGAAAGGACCCATGTACAGCTTGTTCTCTTGGAAAATTGATTGTGAGACCATCACCAGTTAAAATAAAAGATGAATCACCTGCTTTTCTTGAACGTATTCAAGGTGATATATGTGGACCAATCCATCCACCATGTGGACCATTTCGATATTTCATGGTATTGATCGATGCATCTACCAGATGGTCACATGTTTGTTTGTTATCAACTCGTAATATAGCATTTGCAAGGTTGCTTGCCCAAATTATTAAATTACGAGCACAATTCCCTGATAACACAATCAAGAAAATTCGATTGGATAATGCTGGTGAGTTCACATCCCAAACATTTAATGATTATTGTATGGCAACTGGAATTATTGTTGAGCATCCTGTCGCTCATGTCCATACACAGAATGGTTTAGCTGAATCATTAATTAAACGTCTTCAGCTTATTGCTAGACCATTGATAATGAGAACAAAGCTCCCGATTTCAGTATGGGGACATGCGATTTTACATGCAGAGACATTAATTCGCATTAGACCAAGTGCTTATCATAAATACTCCCCGTTCCAACTTACATGCGGTCAAGAACCAAATATTTCCCACCTAAGAATTTTTGGTTGTGCAGTATATGTGCCTGTAGCACCACCACAATGTACTAAAATGGGGCCCCAAAGAAGGTTGGGAATTTATATTGGATATGAAAGTCCATCCATTATCAGATATCTTGAACCACAAACGGGTGATATGTTTAGAGCACGTTTTGCCGACTGTCATTTTGATGAAAATGTTTTCCCAGCATTAGGGGGAGAAAACAAACAATTGGAAAATGATATTTAATGGTATGAACCATCATCATTGCATCTTGATCCACACACAAAGCAGTGTGAGGTGGAAGTACAAAAGATTGTACACTTGCAAAATATTGCAAACTAATTACCAGATGCGTTTACAGATGCAAAACGAGTGATTAAGTCACATATACCAGCTGTTAATGCTCCTGCTCGAATTGAGATTCCAAAGGGTCAACCTGAGAAAAACATTGATCATGAATCTACGATACGCCTGAAGCGTGGTAGACCACCTGGATCGAAGGACAAGAATCCTCGTAAAAGAAAGGGAGCTAATATGAATGATGATCGGGGTATAGAAAGGAGTGTCTCAGAAGATACACCAAATGAGAAAGATATCAAAAAAGAAATTTTGGTTAAAGATAGTGTCCCAGAAAAGACACAAAATGGAGAAAGTGTTTAAGAAGAAACACAAAGTGAGATAAATGAAGAAATCTCAATTAATTACTTGTATTCAAGAAAGCTGTGGAATCAAAGTGATATCAACATTGATGAAATATTTTCTTATGCCGTAGATATCATTCATGAAAATGAAGATCCTGAACCAAGATCTATCATTGAATGTCAAAATAGACATGATTGGAATAAATGGAAAGACACTATTTAGGCTGAATTAAATTCTTTGAATAAAAGGAGTGTGTTTGGACCGGTTGTCCTCACACCTGAAGATGTAAAACCTGTAGGGTACAAATGGGTCTTCATACGAAAACGAAATGAGAAAAATGAAGTCACAAGATATAAAGCAAGGCTCGTTGCCCAAGGATTTTCTCAAAGACCCGGGATTGATTATGAGGAAACGTATTCTCCTATTATGGATGCAATTACGTTTAGATATTTAATCAGCCTTACAGTTTCCCAAGAATTGCAAATGCGTCTAATGGATGTTGTTACAGCTTATCTGTATGGATCACTTGATAGTGATATTTATATGAAAGTCCCTGAAGGATTCAAAATGCCTGAAGCATTAAAGTCAAAACCAAAAGAGAAACGTTCGATCAAATTACAACGATCTCTCTACGGGCTAAAACAGTTAGGACGCATGTGGTACAATCGCTTGAGGGAATTTCTGTCAAAGAAAGGATACGTAAATAATCCAATTTGTCCATGCGTATATATTAAGAGAATAGTATCCGGATACGTTATTATTGCTGTCTATGTTGATGATTTAAACATTATTGGAACTGCCAAAGAAATCTATGAAACAACAGCATATTTAAAGAATGAATTTGAAATGAAAGATCTTGGGGAAACCAAATTTTGTCTTGGTTTGCAGATTGAGCATAAACAAAATGGAATTTTTGTACATCAATCAGCTTATACCGAAAGGGTGTTGAAACGCTTTAACATGGATAAAGCAAACCCGTTGAGCACTCCAATGATTGGGAGATCTTTAAGTGTAGAAACAGATCCATTTCGCCCTCGCGAAGAAAATGAAGAAGTCCTTGGATCTGAAACACCATACCTCAGTGCAATTGGGGCTCTTATGTATCTTGCTAATTGTACTAGACCTGACATATCTTTTGCAGTTAATTTATTAGCAAGGTTCAGCTCATCCCCCACTAAAAGACATTGGAATGGGATTAAACATCTATTCCGATATCTTCGAGGTACAGTTGATTTAGGATTATTTTATTCTAAAAATGCAGAACATGTTTTGGTTGGATATGCAGACGCAGGATATTTATCAGATCCACACAAAGCTAGATCCCAAATAGGTTACGTATTTACACTTGGAGGCACTGCAATTTCTTGGAGATCACAGAAACAAACACTTGTTGCTACTTCTTCCAACCATGCTGAAGTCATTGCACTTCATGAAGCAAGCCGAGAATGTTTTTGGTTAAGATCTATGACACAACACATCTTGACCTCCTGCGGCTATCAATTGATAAAAATCCAACAACGATATATGAGGACAACGCCGCATGTATTGCCCAAATGAAGGAGGGATATATCAAAACTGATAGAACCAAACATATCCCACCTAAGTTCTACCAGTATACACAAGACCTTGAGAAGAATAGAGAAATCAATGTTCAATATGTTCAATCATGTCACAACTCCGCAGATCTCTTTACAAAGGCGCTCCCTACTACAACTTTCAAGAAACATGTTCATGATATTGGAATGCGTCAGCTCCGAGATCTATGAGAAGATCTCACTAATGTTAACGACAGGGGGAGCATACGCAGCTGTACTCTTTTCCTTTTTCAGGTTTTTATCCCACTCGGTTTTTCCTAATAAGGTTTTTAATGAGGCAGCATCAACTGCACATACAAGAGAGATATTTACAATTGCATCCCAAGGGGGAGTGTTGAAATTATGAAACATTGCGGCTACTTTCTCATGCCGCAATTATTGACTTGTGGGATGCAAATTGTTTTTGCAGTATTTGACAAAGAACCATGCAATCTTGACATGAAGCCATGCAACCTTGACAAATGCCATGCAGCATTTAATGTTACGCGGTGAATTTTGCCTATAAATAGTGAAGTACCTCAGTTCATTTTAGATAGAGATTTCACTTAACGATTCAGTAATACATATTTCTACTGATAATCATATTTCTCTCAATATTTCTTGTCTCTCTCTTTCGCCTATTTATTTTCCAGTTTTGTAATAAAAAATTCTTTTTTCCTATTTTTAATCTTATCACCAAGTACAATTGAAAGCGAGAAAAAGAATATTTAAAACTTTTTTTTTTCAAAAAGAGGATCTCTTGGTTGCTCAATTACCCTTAATAAAACTCAAACCCATGACTTATTTGTTCACCTTAATAAGACTCGAACTCATAACCTATCTATTAACAAAACTGCAGACGCTTACGACAAAACAATCTATTCGTCTTACAAAGAATAGTTAAAATTTTTGTGAACATCACGTGACATAAAAGAAAAATAAAACACAATTATTACGAGGGTTTTTTATTAAGTTTATTTTAAAGAGGTTTATAAATTTTCGTATTTTATAAGATATTTTTTGAATTTGATCAAGCATTGGATCTTATTTTAGAATTAAATTCTTCCAAGTACTTGACATATTATTAAATGTCAACGTCAACTAAATAGCTCATTTTAAATTATATATATGTGCTTGACTTGTAACTTGTATATTGTAATAGTTGAATAAAGAACTTAACTTATATAGGATATAATATAATAATATATCCACACAATTACACATCACGTCATCAAAACATAAACGACCACTACCATCAATACAATCGCCGTCGCCATTGCAAAAACAACCACCACCAGCACCACCACCACCAAATGAATCCTGACACCGGAGAGAAATCAGCATCCACCAGATCACAAATACTAGAGGAAGTAAAAATCAAGAAAACCCTCTTCAATAACGCCATGAAAGGCAAATGGGACGAGGTAATCAAAATATACCAACACCACGGCGCGGTGGCCCACACCGCCAAAATGACCCGGACCGGAGACACCGCCGTTCACATCGCCATCTCCGACGACCAGGTCTCCGCTGTCGTGGAACTCGTCTCCGCGGCAGCGACCACCGCCGGCGCGATGGAAATAAAAAATGAGTTCGGAAACACCCCCCCCCCCCCCCCCACCTCGCCGCCTCCCTCGGCAACGTCAGGGCCTGCGAACTCATGGCCGGACTCGACCCCAAACTCGCCGGAATACGAAACGCCGACAACGAGACACCGTTCTTCCTCGCCGTCCACCACGGCCGGAAAGACGCGTTTCTCTGCCTGCGCCACCACTGCAGGGAAAAAGGGTACACCTACGGCCGAAGAACGACGGAGAGACCATTCTCCACTCCGCTATCTCCGGCGAGTATTTCGGTGAGACTCACATCATCAAAACATTCTTGGAAAAAGATGCAAAATGCACTGAAATCCCATTTAACTTTGCTTTAATTTCAACAGATCTATCATTCCAGATCATTCATCTGTATCCAAAGCTAGTAAACTCAGTGAACGAACAGGGTTTCTCTCGGCTCCATCTCCTCGCAAGCAAACCCTCTGCATTCAGAAGCGGAAGCCATATCAGAGGCTTCGAAAAGCTCATTTATCAATGTCAGTCTTTTCTTTAATTTTCTTAATTCACATTTTAATCCTAATTAAATTCTCAGACTGATTCAGAATTAAATTCTATATTTTGCATGACTTTTAAGGTATATTTGTGGACGAACTCGTGAAAAAATCCAATTACAATACTCGATCGCCACAGCTTGAGTCTGGGACCAACAAGAAATATCCTGGGAAGTGGGAACTATCAAACCTGCGTGGCTTTTCTTATTTGGATAAAAAATCTGATCCTGGTACTGATCGTGCCAAAAATCTCCGCTTGATGATCGATCGAGAAATCCGACGCGGTCACTCTATTTGTTGGTGGGGGAAACGGCCGCTTGACTGCTCGACTTCTGCAGGGGTCGACAAACGTGAGCTCCGAGGCCAACTCGGGGAAGATGGGTGTGAGACCCGAGTTGGCACTCCGACGCTCAAGTCAGGATCGGTAAAGATGACCGAAAAGATTGAGTGGTGAAAAGTGTTAGGTGGGAAAACTTACCGTGCAATAAATGAGAAGGGGGTATTTATACAGAGAGGAGAGAGAAGTTACCGCCTCGACGTGGTGGCGCGGGGAGCTGACAGGTGCCCCACTAAGGCCGTGCATTAAATGCTCGGTCGGCCACTATGCTAGTGGAATAATGCGCTGGTCAATCGGAGTTTATGGGTCGATCGAAACGGTCCGGTTGGTTCGAGCATTTAGGTCGACATTCCTGGGCGGTAATTCTCGCGGGGTAAATGAGCCTCTAAGTAGGACGGTCGAAAGGTGATCTCCGAGCGAGATTTGACCTCCGATCATGCACGTGGGGCAAGGTGATTGGCTTAGATCGACAACGGGTACGTGCCACGTCATAAGCCCCCCGAAACGTCGTCTGCTAGGGCTGACGTGGCAGCGGCGTTTCAAATCCCAAGAGTGGGACCCGCTGTAATTATTACGCCGTTTCATCTTCTCGATTCCCGCCCATTTTTATCCCTATAAATAGTTCCCTCTGTAAATCCATTTGTTACTTTTGCGAAAGAGAGCTGAAGAGAGTTTCGAGCCATTTTCGATCGATAAAGAGTCCTTTGTGTGTCGGATTTCGGGGTCGCTCGTTTATAAGAGGACTGTTCGAATCTTCGGAAAACAAAAGGTAATATTTCCGATCTGTCGTTCGATTTTCTTTCTCTGTGCTTTTTATTTTTGTTTTCGATCGCTTCGAGGGAGAGGTGTACCACTTCCCTCTTCGAAAGCTTCCTCTCTCTCGATTTGTTCGTATCCGAACTACACCATAAAAACGAGGTTTTTGTGTCAACCACTGTAGGATGTCGACAAATCGAGCGGAGACCGGCCCCAGAGGGAAGGGAGTGGCGACCGCGAGCACGAGCTCGAGTTCGGACACATCTGGGTCGAGTTCGACATCGGATTCCGGAGAGACCATGGAGACTAGGTCGACGAATCCCCAGGGGAGGGATGAGTCCGTCGAGGTCGTAGAGGTTTCGGAGCCAGTGTCCGAGGATGAGACAACAGAGGTGGTAGTACCTCGGGAACCAGGAGAGGTGACGTCGACCTCAGGTCGACTAGAGGAAGAAGAGGATGAGGAGGTGGAGAATTTAGAGCCAGAGGGTTGGCTACAGAATGACCCTCGAGCCATTACCTGTTCGATATCCGAGGACAAACTTGGAGAGGTCCAGAAATGGTTGTTTGGGGGGGCTCCGGAGTATGGGGGTTATCGAGTGATAAAGCCCCAGTCAGGAGATCGCATGACTGACCCGCCGCCCAACTGTATCGCGATCAACTACTTGGCGGTCAAAAATGGGTTTAGGGTGCCCATTCCCGAGGAGATGGTTTACTTCTTCAATACCCTTAGGATTAGTCCATTGCAGTTGATGCCCAATTCTTACGCCATGGTAAATGGATTGAGGGCTTTGTTGAGGTGCTTGGGAATGAAGGTCAACGTTTACTGCATTTTCGAGATCTTCCAAGCCGGATTGACGACCGAGACCTCGAAGTCTGGCCCGGGGTATATCCAACTGCAATCGAAGAGTAATTATCGGATCGTTAGGTCGCCTACTTCGTCGAACGGTAAGGATGGAAGCAGAGATTTGTTTTCATCGAGAGTGAAAAGGGTTGGCCCGACCTAAAATATCCGGGATGGAGCTGGGTTTCTCGATCGGACCTTCCGAGGGGGCATCCGGGTTGGCCAAACACTTTGATGGCGGCCTTGAGGAAGATGGGAAGTGTGGAGTCGGAGGACATGGTCGCTCCGCAATCACTAATCGAGCTGGGGCTCGCGCCGGGAGTTAGAAAGCACTTCGACCCTCGTATTCCGAACGAATCCCTCGAGGCATCTCTGCCATTTGTTTGTTGTTGTTTTCCTCCTTGTTTGGTTATTTTCATAATCAAGTGTCTTTTCTGTGCAGAGCAATACATCATGTCGGCTGCTTTGAACGCAAGAAGGAAGGAGATGGCCGAGCTGAAGAAAGCGGCCGAGAAGAAGAAAATGCCCCCTCCTACCCAAGCGGAGACTGCTGCATCGACCGATACGACGGTCGAGGCTCTCCCGGAGGTTCTTGCGATGAGGACCAAAGACGCTCCCGAGAAGAGGGGTCGAACCCCATCGGGGGTCGAGGACCATGGAGCCCCCCAGGCAAAAAAGCAAAAAACTAGGGGCCAGGCGAAGTCATGGGTCGGGGCCGATAAGAATGTAGGTCGAGAGAAGAGCCCCTTACTCCCCATGCCACCGGCGCTGGGGCCGATTGTAGAAGTCCAGGTAGGAGCCTACTCGACCCCTCCGAACCAGGGTCGAGGGGCAATAGTGCCTCGAAACGTGGCCAGCATTCTGGCGGGGGTGCGAAGGCCTGGCGCGGGACCCTCGAGCGCAGTGCCGTGGAAATCGAGCGAAGAAGAGAAGAAGTTGTTCTTCGACTACCCGATCCTCGAGGAACCCCATTTCCCGTGCGGCCTTGCAAGTGTCAACGAGAGAGGCGAGCCCAGACGGGTCGGAACTGCCCCTAAAGACTACCAGGCACTCGGAGCTCTCTACAGTTCGATCCAGACAACGGTCGATCATAAAGAGAGGATGGCGCTCTCCGACGACGAGATCGAGGCGTCTTGGGTCCAGAAATATTTTGCGGTAAGTGCCTGTAGAAATTATTTTCTGTGTATGGTCGAAGTTTCTGATGATCGATGATGTCTTGCAGATGGGCCAGGACTTCTTTCAAGTGGCTCGAAGAGGATGGGTTCATCGGCAGTTGAGGGCGAAGGCCGAGCGGCAGGTTGAGACGATGAGGCTCGAGCTGGAGGAGAAGGATAAGAAGTTGGCCGAGGCCACCAAGGACAAGGAGAAACTCGACCACGAACTCTTGGATGCCATAACGAATCTCTCGGAAGTCGAGAAAAAGCTGAAGGTGGCGGAGGATCGGGTGGCGAGGTCGATCCAGGAAGAGGCTGAAGCGCGAGCCCGCGGCTTGACGGAGGGAGAGAGGAAAGGCGCCAAGCTAGCCCTGGATCGATGCAAGAGGGGTCTTGCTGAATCCGTGAACGACCTCGAGCGTCGAGGCGTTTACAGATTCATGAAGTCTAAGGCTTACGAGAAGGCCATGTCGATCGCGAGCTTCAAAGACGTCGAGGAGGGCTTCAACTTGTGCTTGGCTCAAGTGCAAGCGACTAAGTATCTTCCGCTCGACTATGACCAAGAAAAGGTCGGCCTATATCAAGATGATCCCCGTCCAGTTGAGCCGGTCACCCGACCTCCTACTCCCGAGCCAAACTGGGACAACGACGAGTTTGGCTTTGCCGTGAAGTTGGCTCGATCCAGAGCGGCGGGGGAACCAGACAACATAGCTACGGAAGAGCTCGATCTTGATGCCTCCTTCGACCCTAAAGATATGTGCCCAGAGTACTTTGGGGAGGGGGCCATCGTTCCAATCGAGGAAGGGACCGGATCCTGAACGATCGAGGATTGAGTCGGAGAGAATGGACTAGCCCTATCTTCGTACTCGGAGGACTGTGGCCAAGGGGAATCCAGTTTTCAAAGTTCCGACTGTTGGGGTCGGACTTTAGTAGTTGTTGGCTCGGGATTCATGTGTAAATAGGTAGGAATCCGAGCGTTTGTTGCTCCCATTTGTAAAATCCAAATTTGTAAGGTTATGATCGAAGAATTGTGATCGATGTAGACTTTCCTGTTTCAAATACATTATGCAAGTTCTCTTCTGGATTTTATACGTGTTTTCCCGAGCTTTTTGGCGTTTAACTTTTTATGTTAATCGAAAATAATGATCGAGAAGATATCAAGGCAAGCTGCTTTAATCTTTCGAAGTATACAAGAAATTAGTACGGGCGTCGTATAATCACAAGTATATGATCGAATAACATGGTTGCTAAAAAGGCAGGAGAATGCTCTATCGATTAATCGACCAGAAAATTTACATATTGTGTTTAATTGACCAAAAGAAATTACGACGATTAATCACAAGTAATATTTCTTCAAGTTGTGAGCATTCCATGATCGAGGTAACGGTAGCCCATCGAGGTCCTCGAGATGATATGCCCAATTTTTGCCTATTTCGACGACACGGTAGGGTCCTTCCCAATTAGCATCGAGCTTTCCTACGTGTTTAGTAACTTCAGCCCTTTTGAGGACCAGATCCCCGACTTGAAAGTGGAGAGGTCGTAGATTTTTATTGTATGCCCGAGCAGTCGTGGCTCGATATTACTGCATCTTCATGTTTCCTTTTTCTCGAGTTTCGTTTATCATGTCAAGATCGAAAGCCCTTAGTTCATTATTCCGACCATGCTGGAAGTGAGCCACTCGGAGAGATTGATGTATAACCTCAGCCGGAATCACGGCCTCCGAGCCATATACCATGGCGAAAGGTGTCTGGCCCGTGGGGATTCGAGGGGTGGTTCGATATGCCCAAAGGACACCTTCCAGTTCATCGACCCAATGGCTCTTCTTTGCTTCGAGTCGCGTACACAGATTCTGTATGATGGTTCGATTGGTAACCTCGACCTGACCGTTGGCCTGGGGATGTCCGACTGAAGTGAATCTCTGATCGATCTTAAAGTCGGAGCAATAGGCTCTAAATCTTGAACTTCGGAACTGTGGTCCATTGTCGCATACTATGACTCGAGGTACTCCAAATCTAGTGATGATGTGCTTCCAGAGGAAGTCCTGTAAGGAGTGGAAAGTAATCTTTGCGACTGCCAAAGCCTCGACCCATTTAGAAAAATAATCGATCGCCACAATGATGAACTGCCTTTGTCGAGTTGATATCGGAAAGGGTCCAATTATGTCGATTCCCCATTGCTCAAAGGGCCAGCATGACTCGATCGGAATCATGTGTGCGGGGTGCTGATGGGTCAAATTGGCGTGCCTCTGGCAACGATCGCATTTCCTCACAAATTCGAGTGCATCCTTGCGTAGGTTAGGCCAGAAGAACCCAGATCGAGATACCTTTAGGGCTAGAGACCGCCCCCCGGCATGATTCCCACAGGATCCCTCATGGATTTCGGCTAAAACCTCTCGACCCTGGGATGGTCGGAGGCACCGTTTAGTCGGACCGATGAATGAACGTTTGTACAGACGACCCTCCTGGTCTAGCGTATAGCTCAGCGCGCGTTGCTTGAGTCTCTTTGCTTCGGTCAAATCCTCGGGTAAGATGCCTTTTTGAAGATACAAGACGATGTTATCGAGCCAACACGGCTCAGATGCATCGATAGAGTTGACTTCGGGTGGAGTGTGATCTATCGACCGAGTTGATGAGGTCATGAAGGTGATGGTCCGATCTTGGGTGCCGAGCGAACCACTGGCAAATCTAGAAAGGGCGTCGGCTCGACCGTTTTCTTCTCGGGGAATTTGGGAGATCTCGAATTCGTCAAATTCAGTGATTGCCTTTTTGGCCAAGGCGAGATATTTGATCATAGACTCCTCTCGAGCCTCGTATTCGCCCTTGACTTGGCTAGCAACCAGTTGTGAGTCGGTTAAAGCTCGAAGTTTTTTTATGCTCTGCATTTTCGCAATTCTCAAACCCGCTAAAAGAGCTTCGTACTCGGCCTCATTGTTTGTTGCCGGATACTCGAGGGCGATGGCGTACTCGACCTGCTGGCCATTTGTGCTGACTAGGGATACCCCGGCACCCCCCCCGGAAGCGGTTGAGGAGCCATCGACCGAAAGGGTCCAAACGGTTGGGTCACCCTTTGTCGTCGAGTGCGGGCCTTTCTCAACCAAGAAATCGGCTAAGATCTGTGCCTGGTATGCCACCCGGGGTCGATATGTTACCTCGAATTGTCCGAGCTCGATTGTCCACTTCGTGAGTCGACCTGAGACTTCTGGTTTGTCCATGACGGTCTTTAATGGCTGATCGGTGAGGACCACAATGGGATGCGCTTGGAAGTAGGGTCGAAGTTTACGGGAAGCATGGACTACTGCGAGAGGAAACTTTTCGATCTCGAGATAGCGTATTTCCAGGCCATGGAGAACCTTACTTACGTAATACACGGGGAGATGTTTCCGATCTCGAATGGTGACAAGTACCGAGCTGATGGTCTCGTTTGACACGGCTAGATACAGATATAAGGTTTCCCCGTCGATGGGTTTCGCAAGCAGAGGTGGGGAGGTGAGGTATTTTTTTAGGTCTTCAAGAGCTTGGTTGCACTCTGGAGTCCATTCGAAATTCTTGATGTCGCGCAAGATTTTGAAAAAGGGCAAGTTCTTTTCCGACGATCGGGCTATGAAGCGGTTAAGGGATATGATCCGACCCACCAGTCTCTGTACGTCACGGATCGAGTTGGGGACCGGCAAGAGTTGGATAGCTTTTATCTTTGCGGGGTTGGCCTCGATCCCTCTCTGGCTGACCATATATCCGAGGAACTTACCACCATCGACCCCAAAGGTGCATTTAGCAGGGTTGAGTTTTAAGTTGTACTTTCGAAGGAGGTTGAAAGCTCTTTTCAAGTGGCCCAGATGGTCGGCGGCTTTTTCACTTTTGACCAGCATATCGTCGACGTATACTTCGATGGTATCCCCGATCTCAGACTCGAAAACTTTGTTCATCATTCTCTGGTACGTAGCACCCGCATTTTTGAGTCCAAACGGCATAACTTTGAAGCAGTAAATGCCATTGAAGACTATGAAAGCGGTTTTGGGCTGATCCTCGAGGGCCATGAAGATTTGGTAGTATCCTTGAAAGGCGTCCATCATGCTCAATCGTTCGCACCCGGCCGTGGAGTCGACCAGTTGGTCGATTCGAGGTAACGGATAAGGATCCATCGGGCACGCCTTGTTCAAGTCAGTGAAATCATTACACATTCGCCATTTTCCTCCTGGTTACGAGGACGACATTGCACAGCCATTCGATGTATTGGATCGGCATGATATACTGGGCGTCCAGGAGTTTGTTGACTTCAGCCTCGATGATGGCATTTCGGGAGTCACTTTGAGAGCGTAGCTTTTGCTTGACTGGCTTGTAGGAGGGATCAACATTCAAGTGGTGTTCGATCACTTTCCTGTCCACTCCCACTAGATCAGAAGCACTCCACGCAAAAACGTCAAGATTATCACGCAGGAACTGAATGAGCATGCACTGTTCTTTTCCCTTTCGACCAGTGCCAATATGAGTGATTTTTTCTGTTTGCCCCGGGATTAGTTGAATTTCTTCGAGTTCTTCTGTGGGCTCGAGTTTTTTGTCTTCCTGCTTCTTTCTTTTCGCCGCATGGGAAGAACTCATTTTCCGTGAATTCTCGGGGTCGATGGTTCCCGGGTCCACGAATTCATCCTCGACGATGGGATCATCGATTAACAGAGGGACGTGCTTCTCCGAAGAAGGTTTGGGTTTGTCTAACGAGATAGAGTAGCAACTCCAGGCGGTTGGTATGTCGCACCTTAATTCGCCGACTCCGGCCGGAGTGGGTAGCTTGATCATTTGATGGTAAGTGGATATAACCGCTCGGAAATCGATTAGGCCCGATCGACCAAAGATAATATTATATGCGGAGGGCATTTCGACGACAAGATATTCGATCTCGCGTGTCGCCCGTCGGGGCAAAGTGCCCATGGATGTGATTAGCCGTACTCGACCCTTGGTGTACACTTCCGCACCTCCGAATCCTGTGAGAGGGGTTCGAATGGGATCTAGAAGCAATTCATCGTGTAAATTCATGCGAACAAGAGTCGAATAAAGGATAATATTGCTCGAGCTTCCATTATCGATTAAAGTGCGTGATACAGCAAAGTTGGCGACGTCGAGCGTGACAACCATAGGACAACTAGGTGTTTCGCTCGAGCGTCCCGGTAGATCTATTACATCATTCTCATTAAACACTATATCCTTGTTGACCCACGCGTCTTCTGGCCGAATATGCATCACTTCTCGGGGACTACAGAATCCTTGAGTAGCGGTCCGTCGCGTCTTTTTCCGAGCGGACCTTGAATCGCCACCTGAAGGTCCTCCTGAAATCATGTCAATCCGACCGAGGCATGGTCGGTTATGAGGGTCTCGTTCTGTTGGAGGCTTAGCCAGCCGTTGTTTGGGAGGCGACCTGTCGGGGTGATCTCGGTTCCGAGCGTGGTCATCCATTTTTTTCACGAACTCCTGGAGGAGGCCTCCTTTGATCAATCGTTCGACCTCATCTCGTAAAGCATTACATTCAGAAGTGTTGTGACCTTTTTGCTGGTGAAAGTTACAAAATTTATTGCTCTCTCGGTTCTTGGGAGTGTCCCGCATCGGCTTAGGCTTTTTCAGTAGGGCAGGATCGATAACATTGTAGATTTCATCGAGCGGGCGTGTCAGCTGGGTGTAATACTTTCGGGTGGTAGGCCCTGTCGGTCCTTCTGTCTTAGGTCGTGCGTCTTGTCTAACTGGTCGATGGATATCTGCCTTTCGACTGGGTACCGGGCTCCTCTGAGAACTCTCCAATTCTTCGAGTTGCATCCAATCGCAAGCAGCTGCTTGGATGTCCGCCAAATTCTTTGGTTTCTGTAAGAAGATGTACCGAGCGGCTTCGATGTTGACCAGTGCCTTGTGAACAATAGGTCTCAAAAGATCGATGCTCGGTTCTTCTGTTTTGACCACAGCTTGCGAGAAACGAGTGAAGAAATCTCGAAGCGATTCATTAGGAGCCTGTTTAATGGTGTACAGGTAGGTCGGCGGAAGCTTATCTCCCTTCATGGAAGAGAATTGAGCCTTGAATCGATCGACGAGTGTCTTGTAGGAGGTTATCGATCGAGGAGGGAGCCTTGAAAACCATTCAAGAGCGGGGCCATCCAGAGTGGTAACAAAGATCTTAGCCCAGATATTAGGCGAGTGTCCGAACATGCTGAGCTGCATTTCGAGGCGCGACACATGCTTTTCCGGGTCAGTCGATCCGTTATATGTGGGTAGTCCGGTGGGGATCTTCTCCTCGGTAGTGGACTCAATGATCGAGTCACAAAATGGAGATTGAGCTTCTCTCTCACTGCGGTACCTCCATGGGCGGACATGCCTCGGGCCCGACGGTGTGCGTCGGGGTGATCTAGAACGTTCACACCTAACGGAGCGTGATCGGTGGGGCGAACGGCTGAATGATCCCTGACTTTCGTTCCTCTGTCGGTTATCAAGTCGATCGGAACGCGGAGGTATCTGGTTTCGAAGGTCATTCGACCTCACGATACGTCCCCTGTTCGATCTCCTGATCTGATTAGCCCGACCGTGTGGTCCAAGTCGGTTAAAGACTCCCTTCGATTCATTTGGGGGTGAGTTACGTTGAGTGGGGCTTCGTTCTCTTTGGGATCCAGACAATCTACGATTGCTATTTCTCCCACTAGGATGAGACGATCGAGATCTCTGTAGCGATACGTCCGCCTCACGTCGACTGCCTCCCCGATGTATTCTGGTGTCAGTTGGGGTTCTAGAGTCGACCTCATCCTCGGGCTGAAATGATAATCTGTCTTGAACTGACTTTCGCACATTTCCTTGAGAAGGTAACGGTTGTGGTTGGAGAAGCTGAGGCTGTGCATTTTGCCCAATTTCAGCCCAATACGTGCCGGGCGGAGGATACTGAACTGGTCGCATATATCCCGGATGATTTATCGGGGGTTGAATGATCTCTATGGGTCGAGTCTCCGGGCATTCTGGCATGCGAGGTTCTCTCCCCTCCGCAGCTGCTGCAACAGCCTCATCGCGACAAGCTTTCAAGTATTTTTCTATCTCGGGCGTCGAGTAGACTAGCTGTGTCGGAAGGGAGGTGGGAATAACGACCTGTAAGGGAACTTGAGGAATGACCTCCCGGCCGTTTTCGTCGAATAGGCGGTTGCTTACTACGTTTCGAGTAGTCATGTTCAATGGCTTCTCGTTGCGTGTTCCCACAGACGGCGCCAAATGATCGTGCCAAAAATCTCCGCTTGATGATCGATCGAGAGATCCGACGCGGTCACTCTATTTGTTGGTGGGGGAAACGGCTGCTTGACTGCTCGACTTCTGCAGGGGTCGACAAACGTGAGCTCCGAGGCCAACTCGGGGAAGATGGGTGTGAGACCCGGGTTGGCACTCCGACGCTCAAGTCAGGATCGGTAAAGATGACCGAAAAGATTGAGTGGTGAAAAGTGTTAGGTGGGAAAACTTACCGTGCAATAAATGAGAAGGGGGTATTTATACAGAGAGGAGAGAGAAGTTACCGCCTCGACGTGGTGGCGTGGGGAGCTGACAGGTGCCCCATTAAGGCCGTGCATTAAATGCTCGATCGGCCACTATGCTAATGGAATAATGCGCTGGTCAATCGGAGTTTATGGGTCGATCGAAACGGTCCGGTTGGTTCGAGCATTTAGGTCGACATTCCTGGGCGGTAATTCTCGCGGGGTAAATGAGCCTCTAAGTAGGACGGTCGAAAGGTGATCTCCGAGCGAGATTTGACCTCCGATCATGCACGTGGGGCAAGGTGATTGGCTTAGATCGACAACGGGTACGTGCCACGTCAGGTACTACGTAAGTTTCTACTTTCTAATTCGTCCTATTATTTATATCAACAATAGCATTAATGATTTTATAATTCAAAAAGTTTTTTTTATTTTTTTATCTTATTTCTTGTCCAAGTGGGTTTTGATGAGAAGCCAGAGAATGAGCAACTGGATTCCAAGCATCGGAAATCTGATCATAAACAAGGTGAACACTTCTATTTAATTTTGATGAAAGTTTATTACCTTAATTTTTAATTTACCTAAATTTGAAGAATTTTTAAATAGAAACAATCATAATCATATAATTTCCTAATATGGAATATGATGAGTGGATGTGGATTAATTATGTTTATATATTTTTCGGCTGAAGTTGGCTTTAGTAAACATTCGGACATTGAAAAAGTAGATACAGAGGGACAGCAACTCGATCCTAATATTGAATATGATGAGTGGAGTGTGGAATTTTCAGCTGCAGCCAGCTCTAGCAAGCATTCCGACATTGCAGTGGGAGATTAAGTGGGACAAAATTGATTATTTTTCTTTCAATTTTAATGAATATCACGTATACCCTTTCGACTGCAAGATCGGTAGCAAAAAAGGTTTCTCTAATTTGGTTGCAAAAATGGCTCATATGCAGTTTGTGAAGGATTCGATGCCGCACCACTTCTTCGCGCGGTTCAACAGAAAGGGGCAAACGTCGCGCAACATATTCACCGACACCCACCGCGACCTAGTCAAGGAGGGCGGCCAGTGGTTGACCAACACATCGGAGTCCTGCTCCGTCGTGGCGGCGCTCATCGCCACCGTTGCTTTCGCCACCACCGCAACCGTCCCCGGTGGAGTCAAATCCGAAAGCGGCATACCCACACTCGCAGATCAGCCAGCCTTCTGCATCTTCGCCGTGGCTTCGCTCGTCGCGCTCTGCTTCTCCGTCACCGCCGTCATCATGTTTCTCGCCATTCTCACTTCCAGGAATCGCAAAAACACAAACCCAATCCCCCAAATTCGGAAGATTTCTCGGCCAAAAATCGATATCGCAAAAACACAACATTAAAGCTTAATTCTGTAATTTTTATGCAAGTTTAGGTACCAGGAGAAGGATTTTGGCGTGGATCTGCCGCGGAAGCTCTTGCTAGGGCTGACTTCACTATTTGTATCTATAGCTTCAATGTCGGTGTCATTCTGCGCGGGGCACTTCTTCGTGCTGAAAGATAAGCTACAATACGCGGCCTTCCTGGTGTACGCCGTCAAGTGTTTGCCGGTGACGTTCTTCGCCGTCGCGCAGTTTCCGTTGTATTTTGATCTTGCTTGGGCTACTTTCAAGAAGGTGCCACAGAGGAGCTTTAAGTGATTTTACAACTTTACTATTTTTGCTGTTTGGTCCTTGGATTTGGCGTTATTTCACACCGGTGTCCTATTTTCTTCTGTTTTTGTTCTGTTGCCCCCAAAGAATAAAGGAAAGCCACAAAAGGACCCAATATTGCTCTAATGGAACACAATGCATTTGTGCCTAGTAACTTGAAAGATAACCTAAAAATTTTAAATTATTTGGCTGAAGAAAACTGACGAGTTTCGTCGTCGGAGATTCCAACAGAATGGTCAACATTATGCGTATAATATCTATGCTAACATTGAAATTTTAGCTGAGAAGTTGATTATCTTCTTCGAAATGAATTTCAAGCTTATCTTCACTGCAATAGCACTTCCCTTGCTGGCCGTGGCGATCGCCTTCGCCACCACAGGCGTCTTCACTCCGCCGCCGTTACGTGGCTCGCAGGATGTCCTTCACGGCGCTGAAAGGATCCACCTTTCTGGAGCTGTCGGCCCCGAGAGCTTGGCCTTTGATAACGCCGGCAATGGGCCATACACTGGCGTCGCCGATGGCCGTGTTCTCAAGTGGAACGGCGGAGATTGGCTGGAATTCGCAGTCACCTCATCCCAAAGGGAGGCATGTTCTGAGCCATTTAATCCAGCAACGGAGCACATCTGCGGAAGGCCATTGGGGCTACGTTTTCATAAAAAAACAGGGGATCTTTACATTGCTGATGCCTACTTCGGCCTTCAAGTGGTTGGCCCAGAGGGGGGAAAAGCTTCCCAGCTAGTAACACAAGTTGAAGGCCAGCATTTAATATTCACAAATGACATGGATATTGATGAAGAGAAAGATGTGATTTACTTCACAGATACTAGCACACAGTTCCACAGAAGGCAATTCATAGCATCAGTTTTGACCATAGACAAGACGGGCAAGCTGATGAAGTATAATATTTCAAGCAATGAAGTGACGGTTTTGCTACGAGGCCTTGCTTTTGCCAACGGTGTGGCTTTGAGTAAAGATCGTTCTTTTGTGTTAGTAGCTGAAACCACAACATGCAGAGTACTGAGGTTTTGGCTTGAAGGCCCTAATGCTGGAAAACATGAAATCTTTGCCGAGGTACCGGGATTTCCAGACAACATAAGAAGAAATTCAGAAGGAGAATTTTGGGTTGGTTTGCACTCAAAGACTGGACTAGTTGCGAAATGGGCCACTTCTTACTCATGGATTGGGAAAACGTTGTTGAAGCTTCCTCTCTCGTTCAAGCATCTGCATAACGTGTTGGTAGGAGGCACGCCTCATGCAACTGCAGTAAAGCTGAGCAATGAAGGGAAGACTTTGCAGGTTTTGGAGGATGTGGAAGGGAAGACCTTGAGATTTATCAGTGTAGTAGAGGAGAGACATGGGAAGCTGTGGATTGCTTCGGTGCTGATGCCTTACATAGGTATTTATAGTTTGGAATAAAGAAGCACTTAATTTAGATGTTACCAGTCTTTTGAATTTAATGTTATGATTGTGTGTGCTGCATATTTACACGAGCTCTCTCTCTTTTGTAAATCTAATAATCTTTTTTCTTAAAAAAAAAAAAAAAAAACTTGAAAGATAACCTATAATTTACGATAACTTTTAAAAATATTATTTTATCGTGTCATGATGTGTTGTGTTGTGTCGGACATTCCTCACATAAAAAATTCAAGAAAAAATCTAGATCGTCGTATTTATATTGTATCGTGTTCATATTCGTGTATCATAGAAGGTAATATATTAAAGATCATGTGTAATGTATTACAAAATATATAAAATAAGAAATAAAATTTTTATATCATACCAAGGATTATGAATACAAACATTGGTTTAAGATTAAGTGGATATTCTTTAATTTATTATAATAAAAATTGATAAGAATGAATTGCTAGCTAGTAATAATCGTTTTAAGTCTCAATAACAATTACTTTTGTGTTCAACATCGAATTAAATTATTTGAGGGGTTTGAACACAAGTAATTTGGTGAATGAGACCTTTTTCGGAGATAGGCTTTCTAAAGACAGAATTAACCTATTTCTCTCCCCATATCCCAAATAGTTACCTTTCAGTAGTTGAATTTCTCAGTCAATATGGATTAACTTCCGTGGATACAGTTTTTTTTCCCCAAATAATGAATTTGGATCTAAATTCTTCTAGTCACATTTCTTTCTTATTGATAGATCATTTGTAAATTTTAAAAAGTCCGCACGGGTTAATAGCTCCAATAGAGCCCCATAAATCAATCCCAAAGGGTGGGTATCCACTTTTGCTTCAGTAAATTTTAATGGAAAAGGAAAATTAGTTGAATTTCTCCAAGGCCCGACAATATTTTAAATAAAGCCCAATGGGCCACAATAAAAAACAATGAGCCCGAAAGAAAGTAAAGCTCTCTGAATAAAATCCAAGTTCAAGAATTGGAAGTTGGCCAACGTGGTTAACGTGGCTGAAAAAGAGATTTGGCATAATATCAAAGAGGAAAAGAATAGTTCATACTTTTGTATACGTCACGCGACATAAAAAAGAACTAAGACATACATATAAAAATTAAGAGGGTTTTTGGCTAACTTTATTTTAAAGAATTTATAAATTTTCATATTTATAAGATATTTTTGAATTTGATCAGGCATTGGATCTTATTTGAAAACTAAATTCTTAAAGTATTTGAATAAAAAAATAATTAAGAGCTTAGAACAATGCCACACTTTTAGGCTAATACATTTTATTAAATGTAAATGCCAACTATATAGCTCATCTTAAATTATATGTGCTTGACTTGTAAATTGTAATAGTCCAGAAAAGAACTCAACTTATACAGGATACAATCTAATAATATTTCCACACAATTACACATCACGTCATCAAAACATACACCACCTCCGCCGCCGCCGCCGCAAAACAGCCTCCCCACCAGGCACCAAATGAATCCTTACGCCGAAGACCGGTCAGCATCCACCAGATCACTAGATCACCAAATCAAGAAAACCCTCTTCAATAACGCCATGAAAGGCAACTGGGACGAGGTAACAAAATATACCAACAGCACGGCGCGGCGGCCCACATGGCCAAAATGACCCGGACCGGCGACACCGCTTCCACATCGCCACCGCTGTCGTGGAACTCGTCTCCCAGGCGGCGACCACCGCCGGCGCGATGGAAATAAAAAACGAGCTCGGAAACACCCCCCTCCACCTCGCCGCCTCCCTCGGCAACGTCAGGGCCTGCGACCTCATCGCCGGACTCGACCCCAAACTCGCCGGAATACGAAACGCCGACAACGAGACCCCGTTCTTCCTCGCCGTCCACCACGGCCAGAAAGACGCGTTTCTCTGCTTGCACCACCACTGCAGGGAAAAAGGGTACACCTACGGCCGGAGAAACGACGGAGAAACCATTCTTCACTCCGCCATCTCCAGCGAATATTTCGGTGAGACTGACCCCACGGTTTCTGTACTTCACATTCTTCGAAATTCACCAAAATTCCATTTAATTTATCTTTAATTTCAACAGATCTATCATTCCAGATCATTCATCTGTATCCTAGGCTTGTAAACTCAGTGAACGAACAGGGCTTCTCTCCGCTCCATCTCCTCGCAAGCAAACCCTCTGTATTCAGAATCGGAAGTCATATCAGAGGCTTCCAAAAGCTCATTTATCATTGTCGGTCTTTTCTTTAATTTTCTTAATTCACATTTTAATCCTAATTAAATTCTCAGACTAATTCAGAATTAAATTCTATATTTTGCATTACCTGTAAGAGTTATTGGCTTTTTAATTGGCTTGAGAAGGGTGGTATTGTTTTTGGTGCGCAGATTTGCGACAGCAACTTTTCGAGCAACAACACGGAGGAAAGTCGCTTTGGGCGGCCAGTTTTTACTTATGAAATTGACGGTTGCGATCGATATCAGCCGGATTTCTACCTTATCTCCGCCAATAACATTTCGGAGAAATTGAACTGTCCTGAGGACGCTGCCGACGATTCGAGCATTTGCTGTGATAAGCCTAGCTTTGAAGCCTGGGAGTCTGGGCGCCAACACAATTGGCCAGTGATTGCTCTCTTATGCTCGGTCAGTATCAGGGGCCTGAGTTTCCATAAGATCCCTGAGCGAGATGATCTTGATGATGTTTCTAGGGGTCTTGTTTTGAATAGTGTGGCCCCGCTTTGTTTTGTTTGTGTTATTGATGGGGCATTTTTGTTTTAATTCCCTTGTTGATAAGTGGATTATGGTTTGTACAAACTCTTGGTTCCGGTTGAATATATGAGGTGGGAGCCTCGGTAATAATCCCACGGTCTCTCTGACCGGTTTTTCCAAAAAAAAAATTTCTATATTTTGCATGACTTTTAAGGTATATTTGTGGACGAACTCGTGAAAAAATCCAGTTACAATACTCGATCGCCACAGCTTGAGTCTGGGACCAACAGGAAATATCCTGGGAACTATCAAACCTGCGTGGCTTTTCTTATTTGGATCAAAAGTCTAATCCTGGTACTACCTAAGTTTCTACTTTCTAATTCGTCCTATTATATATCAACAATAGCATTAATGATTTTATAATTCTAAAAAGTTTTTTTATTTTTTATTTTTATTATTAATCTTATTTCTTGTCCAAGTGGGTTTTGATGAGAAGCCAGACAATGAGCAACTGGATTCGAAGCATCGGAAATCTGATCATAAACAAGGTGAACACCAAATATTTCTATTTAATTTTGATGAAAGTTTATTACCTTAATTTTTAATTTAACTAAATTTGAAGAACTTTTAAATAGAAACAATCATAATCATATAATTTCCTAATATAGAATATGATGAGTGGAGTGTGGATTAATCATGTTAATATATTTTTCGGCTGAAGTTGGCTCTAGAAACCATTCGGACATTGAAAAGATAGATACAGATGGACAGCAACTCGATCCTAATATTGAATATGATGAGTGGAGCATGGAATTTTCAGCTACAGCTGGCTCTAGTAAACATTCCGACATTGAAAAAGTAGATACAGAGGGACAACAACGAGATGTTAATAAACAAGGTGCTTAATTTTACAATTAATCAAGAATGGATACAATTTAGATATTCCAAGTATTACATTACTAATTAATTACATAATTACAATAATGCTTTTTTTTTTTTTTTTAGAGCAAGGATCAAGCATATTCCAAGTTCAAGCTCACCAATTCTTACCCGAGAATCATCTCACATGCTTTCATGGTCTCGAACTATTATCCAAAGCAGTGTTGGTAATCTTAGGCCTAGGTAATTAATTGGTCATTATTAGCCAACAATAAACAAAATAAATCCAATAATTAAGTCCTAATACTCTCTCTCTCACATCAAGGATCCATGCCCATAGTAGGCCTGTCAAAAACGAACCCGACCCGTCAACCCGACACGACCCACCGGCCTTTTTTTCGGGTTAGGGTTGGGGGTTTTCGGGTTCGGGTCAATTCGGGCCGGACCCGAATTCAACCCACGGAGGAGAGAGAAAAACGGGTTAGGGTTAGGGTCAACCCGGGTTGACTTGAAAAATGAGCCGGGTGACCCTAGAACCCGAACCCACCCTAGAACCCGACCCACCCGATTTAAAATGGATACTATATAATATGAAAACCGTAGATCTAATTCATTTCTTCATTCCTCAGCTCTACGATTCAGCAGCTGCAGCGGCGCTTCTTCTCTTTCTCCACCACTCGCGGCCGAAGGAATTTTCGGAAATAATATTTAAATTTAAACGGATTCATAAAATAGTACTGAAAAGGGGCGGGTTAAAATTTTGTTATAGAACGCCACATTTGATGGCGTTCTTGTACTTTTTTAATATTATTTTTAACGCGGTCGCCGAATAATACGGCGACCGGATTCAATTTTTTTTTTTTATTAATATTTTATTGAAGGTCGCCCAATAAAACGGCGACCTTATAAAAAAACTAATTTTTTTTTTAATAATTTAAAGAAGGTCGCCAAATAATTCGGCGACCTTTGACCAGATCTAAAAAGCGGTCCCCCCCGTCTTTCTTCCCCATTTCTTTCTTCCCCCTTTCTTCCCCACTTTCCCTACCGAGAGCCCCACCACCACCACCCCGCCTGTGCTGCCGCCGGGCTGTTCTCTTCCGCCTGTGACGCCGCCCCTACTTCCGCCGTGACGCCGCTGCCTGTGGAGGAAATGTAAGTATCAGTTTTTTTTTTTTTTTTTTTAAATTATTATGTAATATTCTGTTTATTGTGAATTTAGACAGAATTTGTTATTATATTTCTAAATTAGTATTTAGAGAAATGTTTTGTTTACCAAAATTAGTTATTTAGAGAAATTGTTATTTTCGTAAATGTTTTGTTATGTAGCATGTAAATTAGTTAATGTTTTCAAATAATTTGTCATTTACAGAAATGTATAATTTTGGTAATTTGAAATGTAATGGGTTAGGAGAATTTAATAAAAAAAGGTTGATGTCTATTTTATAGTTGATTATCTAATTGTTTAAGGAAAGTGGAGATTAGTATAAATTTACGAAATGAATAATTAATTTATTTTGTTTTATTTTTAAATTTTTTTTATCGAAGTGTTTGATATTGTAAAAATTTAGAAGAATTTATTCTAGAAATTGTTGATTATGTAATTTTTTAGGGAAAGTGGAGATTAGTATAAATTTACGAAATGAATAATTAATTTAATATTTTTTATTTTTAAAAAAAAATTGTAGAAGTACTTGATATTGTAAAATTTTAGAAGAATTTATTCTAAAAATTGTTAAGTAGAAGAACATTAGTATTTGTTTAATAATTTAGAAAATATTTAACTAGTAACACAAAATAAAATAAGTAGATAGTTGTTTATATTAATATATAATTATTGAAAAAGTTCGTTAAGTATGTAATTGGTTAGAATAATAGCATCACATTTCTAATGAAATAATTTAATTGTAGTACAGATTTCTAATGTCTGGGAGCAGAGTAGGTACGACGACTTTCGGACCAATTGAAGATGATTTACTTTACTTGCAAGATGTTCATCGTTCTAATAATGTTTGGCAAAGCGACATTGATGAGACTGTGCGTGTAAGGCATAATAATTCATCGGGTTTCAGTCACTGGGAGGGTGATGATGGGGACATAATTTTAAATGACCGTGTTGTGGAGATGCTATATGATATGCGTTTTTTTTGTGTCTATTCATCTGGATTTGTAGAGATTGATGCACATTTGATAACTGCACTCCTGGAAAAATGGCCCCGGAGACTCATACGTTTCACTTTCATTTTGGGGAAGCCACGATTACTCTAGAGGACGTGGCAGTGTTGTGGGGGCTCCCAATACGTGGTGAACCAATAATCGGTCCAGATACATACCCGGACGAGTTTGTTTCCTGGAGACATTATTGTCAACATATGTTGGGATTTGCACCAAATGATGTTCAGATTAGAGGATCTCGCATTCGATTGACAGCATTAAGGGGTCATTTATGCGAGAACTTGGTGGATGCAGAGAGTACTGACGAGGAAGTACTACAATATGCACGTACGGCCGCGTTACTACTAATTGGTTCAGTAATGTGTCCAGATACCAGTGGAAATCTTGTGAGTTTACTATATTTACGGCATATGGTTACAGTAGAGCAGTGTCGGAATCATAGTTGGGGGAGCGCTGTATTGGCTTTTCTATATCGTGAGCTATGTGGAGGTAGTTATAGTTGTGGACCTAATCAGAATGTTGGTGGAACATTGCAACTCTTGCAAGTAAGTTCATTATAGGAATTTTCTAATTTCATGTGTATCTATATTTATAAACATTGTTAAATGTGTTGGTACAGATTTGGGCTTGGATACGAATAAAATCCATCCGGCCGCAGCGACGACGCCAACGTGGCAGACTCGAGAAACCGATTCTTGCAAACTGTCGAATATTGCCGAAACCTCCACATAGTGCCAGGTTCTGCTATATTAAATTTTATTCAGCTGTGTATAAGCTTTTGAATCCATCAATGAGTCTTGAATCCGTTTTAGGTGGGCAACTTATTTCTCATTTACGCAAACTGCAAGTCATAGCGTTAGAATTTTTAGAGAAATGTTTGATCGATTAACTCCTACAGAGGTACATGTCAACGAACCTATATTTTGTGTTTTCATGAATCCGTTCATTTGAGCTTACATTAATTTCATTTTTATCGCCTACTCGCAGTTTAATTGGACACCGTACAACATGAACTGGCCAGAGATCGTTGCGTTGCCTGCCGAATGTGGTGTCGAATTGTGGCGTTGTAGGTGTCCATTGATCCACTATAGTATTGTTGAGGATCTTCACATTGAGAGAGTGACACGACAATTTGGCATCGTACAGTTGATTCCTCCCAATCCTCCAGCAGGAGAACGACGACGGCTACACAAACTAACCCGTATTGGACGTCCCAGACAAGATTGGGGACAATTTCATGCCACGTACGTAGGTAAATGGTATGATATGGTTCAAAATGAAATTACCGGGACCGCAGTAACTCAAAGCAACGATGTCGGTGAAGGGTACTATGATTGGTTCATGAGGAAAACACGCAAACGAATCTCACGACCCCCTCCAATCGATACTAGTGGATATAGACCGGATGACCCGGCCATGTGGGATTTAATGGTATGCAAATATTCAACTCCAGTCTTGTATTGTTAAAATAAATTTCATTAGTAATTATTTATTATATTTGTATTTCAGGCGAATGGCCTGGCATACATGATGGATGGTTTCATGACCATATCAGATTACAGCAATGTAGAACATTTCCAGGAATTGGCATACAAGTACAAAGAAGTAATTCGCACGTTACAGGATACGGTCACAACACGACAAGCAAATATCTAGGGCACACATCCACCCTTCAGCACACATGGTCATCAGGCACATACATCATTTGTACCTCCATCGTTTCACCAATGGAATACAACAGCGCAACAGCCCCCTCAGTCTTCTCATGCTCCATTCGATGCAGCGGGGCCGTCGACACCTTATATTCCACAGTTTGATGCATCGTTCACTCGTACTGACACCCCGCACGTACTATCGTTCAGCCCAGCAACTGCTCACCATCAGCCTTACTATGGGCACTCGCCAATCCCATTTGATTTATCAGAAGACATGACACCTGAAGAAAGGCCACAACCTCGGCGAAGTGAGAGAGAACCTTGTTGACACCGAAAATTCGAAAATAAATTATTAATTGATAGCCCAAATGAATTGGTTATTGATTACTAATTTTTATTCTAAGCCCACGATAAATTTGGGCTTAAATATTTAATTGGGGATAAGAATTATGGATTTTTATTCTTATTCTTTAATTAATTAAATGGATTAAAAAATAATCCATTAAAATAAAATAAAGCCCACTTCTTCATTGTGTGGACTTTAAATTCAGGCCCAAGCCCATGAAGCCCAAGTGAAGAACCGAAGGCCTATAAATAAAGTCTCCAAGGCTACAAGTCCATATAACAAAAAATCACAAATCACCATACAAAAAAAAATCATCAAGTTCTCAAGAGCAAAAGACATTCTAGCTCTCAAGCCTCCGAGCTATTGTCACTTGCAATCCCGAAGTGCTGTCCGTGCAACGAGCCAACACTTCCAACCAAATTTTACAAATTCAATCAAGTTCTACATTTGATTCGAGATCAAGCATCAAGCCCTCGAATCCACTATTCGAGAAGAATCAGAGGATTTTACAGAGATTGTAACACTTTTTACATTAAATCAATAAATTCTATGTTTCGCTATTTTCTTGTATTTTGCATTCATTTATTGCAGATTCCAACGAAAATTTGTGTAAACAAATTTTGGCACGCCCAGTGGGACATTCTCTGCCTCTCATCTCTTCATCCTAAGGAAAATCTCAGATCCATCATCATAAACGCATCCATGGCATCTAAAAAGGATCAACTTGCGCTGAACAAGATGAATATGGCTGACATCGTTGCCAACATTGCTCAATCCTCTACCGGGGGCAAGTACAACGGTTCAACCTCATCAGAATCGGACAACTCCAATCCTGCCACCCCGAAAGGGACTCATTCCACCACCTTCGCCAACTTGCCTGCAATGACTACTAGCGTGACGAACGTGGACGATCAACTTGCTCAAATGGCTCAAGCCATAGCTGATTTGCAAAAGATCGTGGAGGACAAAGATCTTCAAATTACACAACTGATGAACAAAGTGGAGCAACAAAATGTCGAAGGGTCTAGCCACAACCGTCCTTCTCCTCCAAAACACACTCCGAATGAGAAGTTGGTTGATCAGACACTTCACAAGCCAAATTTTGCACAAAAGACCACGCGTTCAACAAGTTCGGTAGCAACCTTGCCCATGGAAGAGTTGCAGGCAATGATAGCAAACACAATCAAGGCGCACTATGGCGGGTCATCCCAAAATCGAGTTGCATACTCAAAACCATACTCAAGAAGAATTGATGATTTGAAGATGCCAAACGGATACCAACCACCCAAGCTTCAACAGTTCGATGGAAAAGGTAATCCCAAACAACATATCGCCCACTTCATTGAAACTTGCAACAATGCTGGAACGGGTGGGGACCTTCTTGTCAAGCAGTTCGTGCGATCGCTCAAAGATAACGCCTTCGACTGGTATGTTGATCTTGAACCCGAATCCATCAACAGTTGGGACGAAATGGAGGGAGAGTTCTTGAACCGCTTCTACAGCACTCGTCGCACCGTGAGCCTGATCGAGCTTACAAACGCGAGACAACAGAAAGATGAACCGATCATCGACTACATCAATCGTTGGCGAGCACTAAGCCTATGTTGCAAAGACAAGTTGTCAGAAACGTTCGTAATAGAGATGTGCACGCAAGGGATGCATTGGGGACTTCAATACATTCTCCAAGGAATCAAACCTCGAACATTTGAGGATCTTGCTACTGCTGGGAGGCGGGCCCAGAACAGTAGCGGTCCGGGACCACATTTTAAAATTTTATTATAATACAAGTATTAAAATATTTCTAAAATATTTTAATACAAAGCGGAAGACTTAGCCGGATCTACTCAAGTATATACATGCAATTGATAATAAATTTTAAATCAGTTAAGTAGATAAATATCTAACATGCAATTAACACTTAAGAGCACATAATTTATCATGCTTAAAATAATATAACTGTAAAATATTACCGTACTGCAAACATGGCTATCTAACGGCATTTTTCCAGCTCCTTTCTCACTCGTGAGACCGGCAGAGCTTCCCCGCAATATCCCCGACTCGACCCTCGGAGTGTGGGCTCCGCGAGTATTTCCCTAAATACTCGAGAAAATATTTTCTAGAAAAACTCAATTTTCTAGACTAGAAAATTCCCTAATTTTCTAATAATTAAGTGGATTATATATTAATTATATAACCACCTAATTATATATTAATTAATCCTTTAATCAAGGATTAATTAAATGGAGAGAAGAAAGCTCTCCTTCAACCGAAAAGGCTGGAAAATTTTTTTAATAAGAAATGAGCTATGGGATCAGCTATTTATAGCCAAATATACAGGGGTATTTTGGTCATTTTAAACATAAATGAGGGGCATTTATGTCATTTTGCACAACCGTGTACAAACCGCGTACCGGCCGACCAATCCCAATACACCACGTGGTAGCTCTCTCCGCCGTGAATCCAGCGCCACCAACCACGCGCCGCCACGTGGAGTCACGCGCCGCCACGCGCCGTCGGAAGGCTGCCAGGTGGTTGGCGCGTGTTGACACACGCAGCCTCACCAGGTGGCGACACGTGTCCGGGTCTGGTCCGACCCGGACCGGACCCGGCTTGACCCTATCCAAACTTGAGCCGACCCTGCCCGTTTGACCCGGTCCGAACCCGTTGACTGACCCGTTCAATCTGAGCCAACCATTGACGCTGACGCGGCTCGATCTCAGTCGTACATGTGGTCCGCCACGCGACTGCTACGTCAGCGCCACATGGGCCCGACCTGCTGACGTGGCGTGACACGTCAGCGCCACGTCAGCAAAATGCCACGTCACTTTTTTTATTTTCTTTTTTTTTTTATTTTAAATTTTAAATTTTATTTTCTCCAAAATAAAATTCCGGGCATTTCCAACTCTTTGGAACTTGATTTATTTTCCTAAAAATAAATCCCTTGGCTATTTTCAAACACTTTGAAAAATTCATTTCTCTTTCTCCTTTTAATATTTTCTCTTTGGGTTTTCAATTTGGGGCTTGCAGGGGGACCTGCAGGACTAATTAATTTTAGCTCCAAACGGATTAATATATTATCATCTCATGACAATAATTAATTACCGTTTAACAATATTTAATTCCACTAAATAAATATTGTTGCACTCTAAAATTAATTAAATTATTCACGAATTTCTCGATCTAGAATAATTTCACATTTTACTCCTCCGTGTAGATATCCATGAAAAATAAATTATAACCACTATCATTTATTTTTCATTTCCAATTTGAAATTTATTGATTCGCCTTAAGTTCAAATTCTCTGTATGTGAAACACATTCAACATACAACTTCGGTGACGCATCACACGAAGTGCTTTGGCCAAAGTCTTAATTCGAACTTTTGCAAATCTATTTCAAGGATAGCTTTTACCTTCCAACAAGGCCACAGATTCCTCGATCAATATAACTCTTTAGCACACTTCATGCTGTCACCGAATCATAAAAAGTATTTTGGCCACCCGTTACCGAGACCTCACTTCGAGTATGTTACAGTGACTAACACTACATGCCTAAAGCCGAAATATTATCAGGATTAAGAGTACAATGCTTCCTGAGATTTTATTCATTATTGATAGCAGTATACAAATGAATAATCTCAGTGGTCCAGTTCGATGTTTTCAATCCTATTGAAAATCATCAACGTGTTATAATTGGAATCACCATTCCCTATGACGAAAGACTAATCATCTTATATAACCACGTTATAGTCTTGATAAGAACATATTCTTATCTTACCGACTAGAACTTTAATGACACGTGATTTCGGTATTCAAAGTCTTTTCCTATGAAACACATTTCATATGAGAATACCACCACACGTCATTAATTATTAGTATGTGAAATACTCATAACTTGTTGTAAATTCAGTTTAATTAATTCAACAAATTGAATTTTCAGGGCACTATTCCCAACAGCTACTCGTGCCCACGACATGGAATTGAGTATCGCAAATCACTGACCTTCATTTCCACTAGGAGAACAAGGAAGAGAAAGGAAAGATCATTGGGGAGATGAGAAGTTTGTCAAAGCCTCTACCGAAGAGTCCATGACCATTTCAGTTGCTGCAAGAGTGTCTCCAAATGTCGAGAAGAACAGAAACTTTGGAGTTCCACACAACTCAAATGATGGTCATCGGCCTACGCTGAGAGAAAGACAAGAAAAAGAATACCCTTTTGTTGACTCTGATGTCCCGCATATTTTCGATGAATTAGTCGAAAGAAGATTGATCAAATTGCCCGAGTCAAAACGCCCCGAAGAAAGCGACAAGGTGGCTGATCCCAAATACTGCAAGTATCACCGAATTGTAGGTCATCCTATTGAAAAGTGCTTCGTGGTCAAGGAAAGAATAATGTCGTTGGCCGATGAAGGAAAAATAATTCTTGACGATAATGACAGTGATGACGAGAAAGATGAAGATGTTGCTGAGGTGAATCACGCTAGCCTTATTGCGACCAAGAGCTCGTTGTGCAATCTTCAGAGCAAGAAGGTCGTCTTCCCTCCACCTGAATTCTCGGGGCCGACAACACTTCAATTCGGGAGCCTAGACCCAACTTTGGTAAAGACCTTGCTCACTGATAAAAGAACCAAGCAAGAATTAACTCCCTCCAACAAAGTGACGGATGATAGATGGATTCTCGTGATTCACCAAAAAGGTTCAAAACAACATGTCGAGCAAGTTCATCCACCAACATCAAGGAGAAAGCCGAAACAAACCAAAATCCATAGACGGAATCCACCAAGAAGTTCGAAGAGTTCTCGATCAAGTCAAAAGAAATCAGAAAGAACCTGCAAATCAAACCATGCAACTCTTGGAGATTTCTTTCCACCTACGTTTCTTGGAGAAGCCGACAACGTGTTCCCGAATAAAACCAATAAATCGATGGACAAAGCCAAGTTGCGCATCACCATCCGAAAGCCAAATTCCCCAAAAGGATCATCCTAAATGAAAGAGTTTGCTCCTTGACGTACGAGCCTAAACTGCACGTTACTCTTTGTTCGCATGAGTATAAACTGTGACAAAAAAAAAAAAAAAACTTTGAACTACGTCATGACTTGATCCTCTTTTTTGGGGTACGTAGGCAACTTGAATACTAAATTTTCAAGTGCAGTCATATCTTCAAACAAATCCAAATTATTCGTGAGTTTCGATAAGTGCGTGAAATTCCGACACTAGGGGCATGCATTGGAGTCTTTCAAGATCAACATCAAAACGAAGAATGGCGAACGAATACACAAAAAGAGAAGTGACACGAAGAGATATGAAAGAAAATCTTATTCCACAAATTGGTATTCTTTTACATCAAAGTGACAAAAGGATTACAAAAACATGACAAAAGCTACTACATTTTGTCTAAACTCTTCATATGGTGTCTGCAACTCTTTCAACACCTAAGCCTCTTGTCAGAGTTTCCAGCAAATTCATGATCTTTTGGATGTCACAACAAACTCAGATCGCGTAAAGTGATGATTCGTTCCGCTTCTATACCAAAATCAAAGTATCTTGGACTTTTCTTGTTGTCGATCAGGGGGTCTCGATCTTCCAGTAACCCATCTCCTCAACTTGTTTTTCATCCTTCACCTGCACCAAATGGGAGAGAAAAAAAAAAGGAGATTCCATTAGAATAAAATGCTGCGCAACCGGCGTGACAAGTTGAGTTTTTCCACTTCGTCATATTCCATCAAAGCGATGTCTCCACAACACAAAATCATTTGGAAATGGATGGCACGTTAGGAGAATTGGTGGAATCCGGCAGGCCGTAAAGTTGTTGATCACCGCTACCGCTTGAGATGCAACTCCATGATGCGAAAGATTGATGGTCACCAACAATTTGCAACACTTGGACTTGATGGAGGTTTGAAAGATGTTCCGCAACTCTTTCACTTCGTCGGGCGAGGAAAAAGATAACTTGCAAAGCTTGAAAGGGAAGAATTGTTCGTGATTCCTGAGCACGGTCCAGATAGGTAGAGCAAATTGCATACAATCCTACTGTCATGGGGTGTCGGAATGATGGTTTTAGCAAAATCTCTATTGATACCGGAATGTTGATGCATGCTATGGAGTCATATGGAGGTGAATGAATGGCCTCCATGGTTCTGAGTCGAGGTTCGAGAGAAAAACTATCTGGATCTCATCGATGACGAGGAAGGAGAGCGCCACGACAATGGTGTTCCGATCGGGGGCAAAAGTCTGACACTTGTTCGCAACTGCGAGAATTTGAATGATGTTGGATGATGATCGTGAATGAACTATGTGGAAGGTGTTCATAGGCACAAATCGAGCATTGCAATCGAGGACTGTTGATGATGAATCAAAGGTTCGGGCGCATATTCCGTCAGAACCACTTTGATGTTCGAGGAAGGATGGCGTCAAGGCAAGAGTCATTGCTGAAGCTTGTATGGTGGCTCGGATCCAAGTGTCGTTAGCAGTTGAAACTTCAATGATGCGGGTGTGTGGAACGACTGCAGCTTCCGGTACAAATGTCAAATTGCCTTGATCGTGGATCTGCAAGATATGTTTGTGGATTCAGCATGGCTGCCAGTACAAATGTCGGATTGCCTCGTTGTTGCGGCCTCCAGTGAAGATGTCAGACTGCGAGGACAAAGCAACTTTTTGCATATTGAAGGCATGAACTAAATATTCTTGATGAGCCTCCATGGGAGATGGGATCAAAGGTGGATCTGGAATAAATTTCTTTTTGTGCACGTGTCTTGGCATGACAGGATTCACGACGAGCATCTTTGTCCATGTTGGCTTGGTTGGGGAAAATATCATGCGTGCGTCTCTGATTTTTAATTCCAGAAGAGTCAGCGATTCGACGATGCAAATTCTTGAGTTAGGATTCCAAATGACAGGCGAGGTTGATTGTTGTGCAACTCGTACTTTCTTGAAAATCTGGAATCACTTGAAGTTTTGGCCTTAAATTCATCCCCCACTTTCTTTGTCTAAATTTTGAATATCAACGAAGATGAAAAGAAAAAAAAAAGTTTCGTAAAATATTGTGGTTCACGAGACTTGTTCGATGACCCAATTCCGGACAAAGTACCTGTATTTAAACCCACGAAGATGGAAAACATGCCAAGGTGAAAAAAAAATAATAATAATAACAAAAGTCAAGATGCTGCTGCCCAAGCTACACAAAGAAGGCTCTATTTTTCACAAAGTGATCTCCAATTCCACGACGGCGGAATAGGATATCCTTGAAATCCGGATACAAATTTCTGCTTCTGCTGGCGTCAGCGGGGAATCACTTCTCTTGTTAGATGGTTCCGGCGACTTCTACAGGATGGTCCCAGCGGCGAGGATCCGGCGGCGGTGGCGGCGAATTGCTCCTCCTCCCAGACTGTTGCATGACAGAATAGAGTCCCCATTTCGCAGTTTTCCAGAGATATCAAAGCTACCGGTCCAATTCTGAAAATCTTTACACTGTTATGTTCGATCGAAGCTCCGACGGACGATCGAGTTGTTGCGGCTGATCGATCCCACATCAATGTCGGCATGTCAATGCTGCTAGAGGAACTGACGAAGCTTCAATCTTCAAGAAACCCGATTGTGACAAAGTGAGAAGAAAGAATCCAATTTATAAAGGCTCATGGTTGTTAAAATTGGCAATTTTCGGGATGATGGAGACAATCGCGAAAAGAATATAAATTCGGAAGATATGAAGGAGATTTGGACGTGATTGCTGCTGCGCTGATTCTTCTCCCACAAATTAAATAAACAAGTTAAGGTTCTTTGCTTCCTTTATGGACGTGATTTGGTGCTCCAGTTTCGGTAATTTAAAAAAAAGAATATATATATATATATATATATATATATATATATATATATATATATATATAGAAGAAGGAAGAAATTTGATGCTGATCCTCCGCCGCTGCAACACTACGAGAGGCTACGATATTTCCAGAAATTGAAACAAATTGAAGAAGTGGGACTAATTTGTTTTGGGCTAAATCATTGATCCACTTTGTTGCTGACATATAAAAGAAGAAAGCAAGGAGTTGGGTAGCCCCCAATCATCAAAGGTCCACGAAGGCAAATCAGAAGGTGGCCCAGCAAATTAATTGGGTTGCTTTGATTTGGGCTAAATAATAAAAAGGGCCAACAAAATAAGAAGAAAGCTGAGTGTTGTGCTACGAAATTGACATGCACTCTCAAATCAAAACGGGCCCAACACCAAAAAACAAAATGCAAAGAAATGGTGGAGTACTTCAAGCCCGGCCTCGCGAAAGTTCGACGCTCATTCCGAACCTTGAAGTGGGGGCATCTGTTGACACCGAAAATTCGAAAATAAATTATTAATTGATAGCCCAAATGAATTGGTTATTGATTACTAATTTTTATTCTAAGCCCACGATAAATTTGGGCTTAAATATTTAATTGGGGATAAGAATTATGGATTTTTATTCTTATTCTTTAATTAATTAAATGGATTAAAAAATAATCCATTAAAATAAAATAAAGCCCACTTCTTCATTGTGTGGACTTTAAATTCAGGCCCAAGCCTATGAAGCCCAAGTGAAGAACCGAAGGCCTATAAATAAAGTCTCCAAGGCTACAAGTCCATATAACAAAAAATCACAAATCACCATACAAGAAAAAATCATCAAGTTCTCAAGAGCAAAAGACATTCTAGCTCTCAAGCCTCCGAGCTATTGTCACTTGCAATCCCGAAGTGCTGTCCGTGCAACGAGCCAACACTTCCAACCAAATTTTACAAATTCAATCAAGTTCTACATTTGATTCGAGATCAAGCATCAAGCCCTCGAATCCACTATTCGAGAAGAATCAGAGGATTTTACAGAGATTGTAACACTTTTTACATTAAATCAATAAATTCTATATTTCGCTATTTTCTTGTATTTTGCATTCATTTATTGCAGATTCCAACGAAAATTTGTGTAAACAAACCTCACCCACGATATTGTTACACCGGAGGTCGGTACGGACATCAGGACCATCGATGATTTAATATGTATTTTCTCGTAGTCGCAGTATTAATGTTGGGTAATGTATTTTTTTTTTTGTAGTTTTTGAACATCGTCCTCGTAAAAGAAATATTTATCATGTTTATTATTACAGAAAACTGAAATGAAACCAACACTAAACAGAATAGGTAGTACAAATAAAATAACACGCGCAACACTGTAGGTATCACCATTCGACATTTCTGAGTTATCTCTTCTAAACGATGGTCCAGCTTCGTCCATCTCATTTTGTATCCTTGTTGTTCTGTCCCGGCCTCGTCGCCTCTTCTCCCTCATCGCAGGATTGCGAACCAGCTTGAGCCTTGTGTAAGGCCAGTATTCCTTTGCCCATATCGGATAGAATTTACCACTGTATGTCTCCTCAAAGTGATTAACTTCGAAGAACCATGGCATGAAATTAGAAGCAGGAGTATCGTTATGTTTGCACACTTGAATTGCATGTGAGCATGGAATTTTGTTATTATTCCAAGACCCACAACTACATTGTCTTGCGGTCAAAGTGACCGCAAAACGGGTCACAATTCCTGTTGGGAATGGTGCCCTGAAAATTCAATTTGTTGAATTAATTAAACTGAATTTACAGCGAGTTGTGAGTATTTCACATATTAATAATTAATGACGTGTGGTGGTATTCTCATAAGAAATGTGTTTCATAGGAAAAGACTTTGAATACCGAAATCACGTGTCATTAAAGTTCTAGTCGGTAAGATAAGAATATGTTCTTATCAAGACTATAACGTGGTTATATAAGATGATTAGTCTTTCGTCATAGGGAATGGTGATTCCAATTATAACACGTTGATGATTTTCAATAGGATTGGAAACATCGAACTGGACCACTGAGATTATTCATTTTATACTGCTATCTAAAATGAATAAAATCTCAGGAAGCATTGTACTCTTAATCCTGATAATATTTCGGCTTTAGGCTTGTAGTGTTAGTCACTGTAACATACTTGAAGTGAGGTCTCGGTAACGGGTGGCCAAAATACTTTGTATGATTCGGTGACAACATGAAATGTGCTAAAGAGTTATATTGATCGAGGAATCTGTGGCCTTGCTGGAAGGTAAGAGATATCCTTGAAATAGATTTGTAAAAGTTCGAATTAAGACTTTGGCCAAAGCACTTCGCGTGATAACGTCACCGAAGTTGTATTTTGAATGTGTTTCACATACAGAGAATTTGAACTTAAGGCAAATCAATAAATTTCAAATTGGAGATGAAAAATAAATGATAGTAGTTGTAATTTATTTTTCATGGATATCTACACGGAGGAGTAAAATGTGAAATTATTCTAGATCGAGAAATTCGTGAATAATTTAATTAATTTTAGAGTTCAACAATATTTATTTAGTGGAATTAAATATTGTTAAACGGTAATTAATTATTATCATGGGATGATAATATATTAATCCGTTTGGAGCTAAAATTAATTAGTCCTGCAGGTCCCCCTGCAAGCCCCAATTGAAAACCCAGAGAGAAAATATTAAAAGGACAAAGAGAAATGAATTTTCAAAGTGTTTGAAAATAGCCAAGGAATTTATTTTAAGAAAATAAATCAAGTTCCAAAGAGTTGGAAATGCACGGAATTTTATTTTGGAGAAAATAAAATTTTCATCGAGAGAAAAAAAAAATCGGTAATGACGTGGCAGCTGACGTGGCATGCCACGTCAGCAAGGTGGGCCCATGTGGCGCTGACTGGGCAGCCGCGTGGCACGCTACGTGTGCGACACGTGGACGTCCCAGATCGCGCCACGTCAGTGCGAAAGCAACGGTCCAGATTTGATCGGACCGGGTTGGTCAAACGGGTCAGGGTGTCAGGTCAACGGGTCGGGTTTCGGACAGGGTCGGACCGGGTCCGGGTCAAACCCGGACACGTGTCACGTTCTGGAGCCCTCTACGCGCACCAACACGCACCAACCACTTGGCGGCCTTCCGGCAGCGCGTGGGGGCGCGTGGAGACACGTGTCGAGGCGTGGTTGGTGGCGTTGGATCCGCGGTGACGAGACCTTCAACGTGGTATCCTCGGTTTTCATGTCCAAGTTGTACATGCAAATGGGGATGTGAAATGACTATTTTGCCCTTACTTTTGTGCATAAAATGACCGTTTTGCCCTCAGGTTTTTGCCTATAAATAGGCTGATCCCCTTGCCATTTCTCCCATTCAGTTTTTTTGGAGAGGTTTTGGCTAATCCTTAGCTTTGAAACCATATCCCTTTTCTCCTAGTTAATTCCGATTTATTTCGGTATTAATTTTAATTAGGTGTTTATATAAAACGCCTAATTTCGGGAGAATAAACCCTGAAAAGGGTTTTATAGTTTAAAGTTTATTTTCTCTAAGTATTTAGAGAAATACTTTCGGAGCCCACACTCCGAGGGTGTCCCTGGGGATATTGCAGGGAAGCTCTGCCGGTCTCACGAATGGGTAAGGAGCTGGAAAAATGTCGTTAGATAGCCATGTTTGCAGTACGGTAATATTTTACAGTTGTTTTATTTTAAGCATGATAAATTATGTGTTCTTAAGTGTTAATTGCATGTTAGATATTTATCTGCTTAAGTGATTTAAAATTTATTATCAATTGCATGTATATACTTGAGTAGATCCGACTAAGTCTTCCGCTTTGTATTAAAATGTTTTAGAAATATTTTAATACTTGTATTATAAATAAAAATTTTAAAATGTGGTTCCGGACCGCTACTGTTTTGGGCCGCCTCCCATCAAGTGGTATCAGAGTCGTGCTCTAGATATATACATGCATTGATATGATGCATGTGATGCATAATTTTAAATCTGATACTGTGCACGTAAATTCTGTCAAAGGAGGCTGGTTTTTAAGTGGGACCGTTGTGACCCCTCCAGTGTTTCCTGGGAATTTACGTGGAATGGTAATTTTCTGGGAATCGATTTCAATAATCTTCCTGGTTAATTACTGAATCAGTAAACATGATTTAAATTATGAGATAATTTATTTATAACATGTTTACTTTATGCCATTTATTTTAAGCATGATAATTATGTGATAATTATAACAACAAGCTTAATTGATTTAATTTATGGCATATTTATTTTGTGTCATTTAAAATTTTAAGCATGATAATTATGTGATAATTATATGAAAGCATGCTTAATTATTTTATTTTATGGCATGATCATGATAATATGAGATATTATGATATTTACAATTATGCATATTTTATTTAATGTGATTAAATAGTAATGTTTAATAGAAATTAGACGCGATGCATAATTGAACTAATATTTTTCGGCCTAATTAATAAATAGTTATTAAATTGCCTTAAAATATTATTATTAGGATTTTAAATATGATTTAGTAATCCTAGTGGGAGGGTATTAATTAGATTAATTACTTCCAACAATAAGACGCCAAAAGTGATTATTAAATAATCAACAGATAATCCACACCTTTTAAAAATTCAAGTGGGAGCGAGATGAAAAGAGTTGGATTCTCACGGCCTCCATTACCCGTCTATAGTATAGTGGATGTATACTACTCCTTTCGGCGGGTATATATTCGCGGTATACAAGATTAGACTTCTACGGATAGAATAAAATACGGGGAAGTCAGCTCGACCACGCCTCCGTGAAGTGTCTTGACCTACTCGTACGGACTTCTAGGTAATGGTACACACTTGACTAAGTAATGTATTAACCTCCCTTCGGAGCTATGTTACATTTACTTAGAGGCCAAGGGTTGACGTGGTGGATTGACATTGTTTGGTAAGAGTTACCTAGATGACATGTTAATTAAGAATAGTTCTTGCTTTTCTAAGCGGTTTTCGACCTCGCCTCCGGGGAGTCAACTGCAGTTAGTTAAGTCACCATTACGTAAACCAAAATGCTTACGTGGATTTCATTTATTGGTTGGACGCAGAAGAAAGTGAAATACATAATCATAACTTGCATTTATTTATTTATTTCAGTTTTATAATTACGATCTCTCTTAGCCCACTCCAAACTGTATGTCTATAAGGAAATAGGCTAGTAAGGGTTCAACTACGCTGACTAAGTAATGAACCTTGACATCGTATTGAGACACGAAAGTTTACGTACTCACTGAACCTTATCCGAAAATTTCGGAAACTACAACCAGTCAGGATTAGAAAGACGTTTATTCTAAATAGATCAAGTGTGATGATCTGGCTAGTCTTATATCCTGACATCTGTTTTAAATGTTCTTGAGCATCAAACACATGAGATGTCTACTGATAAGAACATGTGTTGAAGACAGAGTCGTACGTAGGTACGAGCCATGAAAACGGTTGTCAGTTAAAGATGTTTGAAGGATCACTGTTTCATAATCATATTATGAATATGATAGCTAATCTGAATGAGATTGAAAGCCTCTGTGCTTAAAGAGACAATCTTAACAGATAGGATACGATCCTATACTCTCTGCCTAAGTCATTTGAACGTTCAAGATTATTTTAAATAATTTTTTAAAACCAATGAACGACCTCAATGTGGCAGAAAGGGTGATATAGACTAAGGGAAAAGTTCTCTTTAATCAGACATCAATATCCACGGGCTAGAAAGCCAGTAAGTGGAAGAAAGAAAAGGAAAAGTTCCCAATCGAAGGTTCAGAAATAGAAACTCAAATCCGACAATGGAAAAGTGTTTCTATTTCGGTGGTAATGGGTATTGGAAAAGGAAATTATCCAAAATACTTAGTCTGTCTGTTTGTTACGCCGTTTAGATAAGATATGAAGATATCTTACTCGTTGAAAATATGTTTAGTTGGAAATTCACCGGACTCCTGGTATGTGAATTTGAGATCAACTAATCATATTTGCAAGTTTTGCGAAGATTCAAACCAACCAGAAAGGTTGAAAAACGGCTAACACATAACTACTGCTCGGGGATAATACAAGTGTAATTGTATTAGCAGTAAAGACTATAAAGTCGTATTTTGGCAAAAGGGTTTTAATATTATACGTGCCATATATACAAAAATTTAATTTCTGTAAGTTATTTGATAACTAATAGTTTAATTGTTTGTTTTGAACAAAAGTTTACCACTAAGCAAAATAAAAGGTTTATTTGCTCTGGCACAATAAAAGATGGTCTTTTATACATCAATGAAAACCCTAATTCAAGTTTAACATTAAGAAGCTTGACCTACCATCTAAGAAGAAAAACTTCTTCGTGGCACCTATCTATTGGTCAATTGAATCTGAATAGGATCCAAAGACTGATTGTTGAGTCCTATTGACTTGAAAATAGTATCAATCTGCGAATCCTATTTAGAAGGTTAAAATGACCAAGAAACCTTTTTGAGACAAAAGGTATTTAAGCCATGAAGTTGCTTGTGTCAGTTCATACGGATATGTGATCCTATGATTATTCAAGCAAGAGGAAGTTTTGGATATTTCATCATTCGTTTGAATGATTACTCTAGATACATATATTTTTATTTGATGAGACTTAAGTCTGTAATTGTTGAAGAGTTCAAAGAATATAAGACTGAAGTCAAAGAATCAAATTAGAAAACATATCAAGGCACTTCGATTAGGTCGAAGTAGTGATAAGTATCTAAGTTCAGAGTTAAACAGAATTTCTCAAATGAGATTGGATCTCAACTATATATATGAGATACGTCTTAGCGAAGATGTATTGCAGAAAGGAGAAATAGAACTCTGATAATGATGGTAAGATTCATGAAGAGTCATGCTACCCTATGAATTTCGTTTTGGGGTCTTGCACACAAAACGACAAACCTAGTTCTATCTAAGTCAGTTCTTAAAACACTGATGGATCTGTAGCTAGGGTGAAACCCTGTATCTTTTATCTTCGGATTTAAGGTAGCCTGGTCCATGAGTTAAGGATGGATCCTGACAAGTTAGAATAAAGAACAAAGGCTTACTTGTTTTAAGGTTATCCTAAGAAGAACGAGAGGTGGTATATTTTGTAATTTGAGAAATAACAAAAGATGTTTGTGAATATTTCAAAGATAATTACATAGATAACCACAAAAGGGTGGAAGCAAAGTAGTGTTAAAAGAAATAACAGTATTAGATATAAATGTATTAGATACATGTGATGTACCAAATACAACATGTGATGTAGAGACGTGTACACGAGAGCATCATTGTAGTGGGAGGATTGTCAGGAAGCCTGACAAGGTACCTAAGATTAACCCAAGAGGTTGAATCTAACGTATCTGATCCTGTCACATATAATGAAGCTATGGAAGATATAGACGCTGACCGTTTGGTCAAAAGCCATGGAATCTAAGTTAGAATCTCTGTATTCTAACGAAGTCTTGAACTTGTAGAGGCGCCTGAAGGCATTAAACCCTATTAGATACAATTGGGTTCTACAAGACGATAAAAGGAGAAATGGACAAAAGTAGAAACTTTAGAGCAAATTTATGGCAAAGGGATTTTACCCAGAATGAAGAAATCATTTATGAGGCCTTCTCGCCTATAGAAATGCTTAAGTCCATTATCCTCTCCATTTTATCTCATTATCGATTATGAGATTAGATAAATGGATGTAAAGACTATGTTCTTGAACGGGCAACTTCAAGAAGAAGAGATGCATGATACAACCTGATGGCTTCACAGCCAGAAATCAGGTGCATATAATACAAGCTTAATAGATCGATTTATGATCTTAAGCAAGCGTCTAGATTATGGAGCATCAGAATTATAAGGCAATTTAGATTCTTTGGATTTGTATAATTGCCTGATGAACCATGAAGTGTGCAAAATGACATCATGATAGCGTTATACCATTTTCACTTTGTACGTAATTAATATTCTGCTCATTGGGAATGAAGCAAGAATTTTGTCAAGTGGTCAAGATTCGAACGTCAAATCATTTTGACAAGAAAAGACCTATGTGAGACCAATGTTATTCCAAGGATCAGATTTTTTTCGTGATCATAGGAAGAAGGAGATTGGTTTATCACAAGAAGCATATATAGATAAGATGCTGACAAAGTATAATATGACGAATTCCAAGAAAGGTTCATTACCTTTTAGATTTGGAATTTATCTATCTCGGGATCAGTGTCCTGAGACAACTGAAGAGATAGAAGACATGATTAGAGTTCCGCAGCGGAAGCTTTATGTGTGTCATATTATGTACAGGGCCAGATGTCTTTTATGAAATAGGTCTAAGTCAGCAGATATTAGTCAAACCCTAGAATCTGACACTGGGTAGTAGTGAAAGCATATATTGGAGTACTTGAGAAGGACTTGAGATTATATGCTTGTCTACCACAGTGGTGAGCTCATTTCAATAGAGTGCACAAATTCGGATTTACAATCTGATTTTTATTCTAGATGTTTGACATCAGAATACGTGTTTACTCTAGAAAGAGCAATCGTTAATTGGAGAATGTTAAGCAGAGTTGTATTACTTACACCAGCATGGAAGTCAAATACATGGTAGCTTGAGAAACAGCCAGTTAGATGTATTGGATTCATGATTTCCTAGTAGTTGGCTCAGAGAAACGTCTAAAAGATTCCTTCACTAAAGTATTGGCATAAAAGAGTGCAAAACGAGTTTTAACACTCGTGTGAAAGGAATAAGACTTAGATGTATGGCCAAATTGAATTTAGGGCAAGTGGGAGATTGTTGGGAATGGTGCCCTGAAAATTCAATTTGTTGAATTAATTAAACTAAATTTACAGCGAGTTGTGAGTATTTCTCATATTAATAATTAATGACGTGTGGTGGTATTCTCATATGAAATGTGTTTCATAGGAAAAGACTTTGAATACCGAAATCACGTGTCATTAAAGTTCTAGTCGGTAAGATAAGAATATGTTCTTATCAAGACTATAACGTGGTTATATAAGATGATTAGTCTTTCGTCATAGGGAATGGTGATTCCAATTATAACACGTTGATGATTTTCAATAGGATTGGAAACATCGAACTGGACCACTGAGATTATTCATTTTATACTGCTATCTAAAATGAATAAAATCTCAGGAAGCATTGTACTCTTAATCCTGATAATATTTCGGCTTTAGGCATGTAGTGTTAGTCACTGTAACATACTTGAAGTGAGGTCTCGGTAACGGGTGGCCAAAATACTTTGTATGATTCGGTGACAACATGAAATGTGCTAAAGAGTTATATTGATCGAGGAATCTGTGGCCTTGCTGGAAGGTAAGAGATATCCTTGAAATAGATTTGCAAAAGTTCGAATTAAGACTTTGGCCAAAGCACTTCGCGTGATAACGTCACCGAAGTTGTATGTTGAATGTGTTTCACATACAGAGAATTTGAACTTAAGGCGAATCAATAAATTTCAAATTGGAGATGAAAAATAAATGATAGTAGTTGTAATTTATTTTTCATGGATATCTACATGGAGGAGTAAAATGTGAAATTATTCTAGATCGAGAAATTCGTGAATAATTTAATTAATTTTAGAGTTCAACAATATTTATTTAGTGGAATTAAATATTGTTAAACGTTAATTAATTATTATCATGGGATGATAATATATTAATCCGTTTGGAGCTAAAATTAATTAGTCCTGCAAGCCCCCCTGCAAGCCCCAATTGAAAACCCAGAGAGAAAATATTAAAAGGACAAAGAGAAATGAATTTTCAAAGTGTTTGAAAATAGCCAAGGAATTTATTTTAAGAAAATAAATCAAGTTCCAAAGAGTTGGAAATGCACGGAATTTTATTTTGGAGAAAATAAAATTTTCATCGAGAGAAAAAAAAAATCGGTGATGACGTGGCAGCTGACGTGGCATGCCATGTCAGCAAGGTGGGCCCATGTGGCGCTGACTGGGCAGCCGCGTGGCACGCCACGTGTGCGACACGTGGACGTCCCAGATCGCGCCACGTCAGTGCGAAAGCAACGGTCCAGATTTGATAGGACCGGGTCGGTCAAACGGGTCAGGGTGTCAGGTCAACGGGTAGGGTCGGACCGGGTCCGGGTCAAACCCGGACACGTGTCACGTTCTGGATGTTGGAAAACACGAATCAGAAAGCAGCGGAATTTAAAAATTTTCCCAACAAAAGGACCTTGAACTCGCAATCGTGTAACCAAATTCGTAAAGATAGAAAACTTACTTTTCTTTTATTCTTTCTTGAAGCGTTTCAAGCCACCCAAGAACGCTCTTCTCGCGGCTTGATCCCCTCTCCTTGGTAAAGCTCGAATCTTCAAACTTCTAACTTGAAGTCTCTAGAGAAAGTCCACCAACTTGATCACAATCTAACTAGTAAGGATGCTAGTTCTCTAGTTAGTGTTTAGGCTTAACCTAGGGTTTAATTTAATCTTGGAGAAAGGAAGGTGTTCAACATATGAACCAAGAATTGTCTATTAGCTCTAAAGGGGAGCTCGAGCTCCCCTATATATAGGAGGGAGTGCCGATCCAAATCCTTGTTGGGAAAGGATTTGGTTCCTCTCTCTCCTATTACTTGATCATCAAGTATTTTCCAACTTTGACTTTGAATTCTAATTCAAGTCAACTTTTAAGAGAGCCAAAAAAATATCCAAACTATTTTTGGATAATTTTATACTTTATTTATTATAAAATAAATAACTTATTTTTTTTTTATCTAATTAATTAATTCGTAATTAATTAACTAGATTATTTTCTCCAAAATTAGACTTTCTTTTTAATTCAAAATTAAACCAAAGTCTATTAAATAATTAACTAATTAATTATTTAATATATATAATATATATATATATATATATACACACGTGTGTGACACGTGTCACAGTGACACGTGTCACTCACGTGAGCCACACGTGTGACTTCACACGTGTGGAACCCTCTTGGCCCGATTAACTCGTTTAATCATTTTCAAGCCTCAACTCATGTAACCAAGTTGTTGTGTGTGACCCTCTAGGTTCTCAATTCAATTAGCAGTGACCCCAATTAATTAATTCACCAATTAATTAATCAGTCTACAGATTAAACGACCATAGTCTAGCAACAGGTGTTTAACCCCTAGCTGAATTGGAATGTTCGGATTCGACAGAACCTTTAAGTCATTGATTCATGTGAGATACAATCCTCCTACTTACTATCTCTCAACCAAGATCTAGGGCAAGGGAATAATCAGAACCCTAATAATCCGGTCTTAAAGCTAAGTGCATTTCATATCCATTTGATCTCAATCCAAGAAACCCTTTTCTTGATGTCTTGATCTACTGCCTTGGCCAAGGACTCCATATGGCATATGAATGACTTACACAATAAGAGATCACCTTGCAAATGCAAGTGTAGGTCCTTTCTTGATTCTCATTCACTTTCATGAGTCACTTGTGCAGCCCCAGCATAAGCCTTGAATCAGTTGTCTAAGGCGACACCCTTTAAAGCTTATACCTAAGACTACAGAGTTAACTCATAAAGTGACAAGGAACCTCAAGTCTAAGGATCAATTAATCACATCAATGACTCGTGAGATATTTCCTAATCTGGAAGTTTCCATTTCCTGAAATAGAAACTTTCTTTCCCATTTAGGAATGTTCTCACACGGGGCACCTCAGTGAACTTACTTATTAAAGTAAGCACCCTCATGTATCACGCACGTATCAACTATACACTTTGCACCTCCATGAAACAAGGTGGTCCTTCTTAAGGGCGTGATCCCACAAGCAAGCCTTAGAGGAGTCAGGTTGACACTCCCACTGTCTGTAGGACTCATCGGCTTGGAGTATTTTACTAATCATGACTTATGTGATATAGGGCTCGTTTCATGAACCATTTCACCTAAATGGTAGAGTCCTAAAGTCATCAGGATTAGGGGAGTTCTCATACATGCACAGCTAAAGTAAACGCATACCAAACAAAAACATATAAAGAAGTGTTGCCTCAATTCGTTATTTCATTCAAAGATTGTCTGTGATTACAATAAGGAAAAGCACAAAGCGGATATACAATCGGCTTTCTAGGGCACTATTCCTAACAATCTCCCACTTGCCCGTCAAAGCCATTCTAAAGCTACTCTAAGTCCCATCTTCTGAAGATGACCTTGGAAAGCTTCTCGACTAAGGGGTTTAGTAAGTGGATCTGCCACGTTCTCTGCTGATGTGACCCTCTCAATTAGCACATCTCCTCTTTTGATAATATCACGGATTAGGTGATACTTCCTCATAATGTGCTTGGTCCGTTGGTGAGATCTTGGTTCTCTTGCTTGAGCAACCGCCCCAGTGTTGTCACAAAACACAGTAATGGGGTCTTTCATGCTAGGAACAACATTCAATTCTTGAATGAAGTTTCTAATCCAAACACCTTCCTTAGCTGCATCATTTGCAGCTAAGTATTCGGCCTCAGTGGTCGAATCTGCAGTGGTTGTTTGCTTGGAACTCTTCCAACTCACTGCTCCGCCGTTTAGGCAGAAAATGTATCCTGACATTGACTTAAAATCATCTAAGTCAGATGCAAAGCTTGCATCACAGTATCCTTTGACAGTAAGATCTTTCTGACCTCCGTAAACTAAGAATAAATATTTAGTACTTTTCAAGTACTTAAGAATATTCTTCACGGCAACCCAGTGACCATCTCCAGGGTCAGATTGGAAACGACTCGTTACACTAAGTGCATAAGCCACATCCGGTCGAGTACATAACATTGCATACATTATGCTACCTATTGCTGATGCATAAGGTGTATGAGTCATTCTTTCCTTCTCAAGGTTAGTCTTAGGACACATCTTCTTTGAAAGACATGTTCCTACACTCATAGGAAGGTTCTTAACCTTTGCTGACTCCATATTGAATCTTTTCAATACTTTGTCAATGTACATCGATTGTGATAGTCCTATTAACCTTCTAGATCTATCTCTATAGATTTTAATTCCAAGGATATAGGACGCATCACCAAGATCTTTCATCTCGAATTGGTTTGATAACCATAACTTAGTCACTTTCATGTCATCCTTCGAATTCCCAATAAGAAGGATGTCATCAACATAAAGTACTAAGAATTGCACTGAGGTCTCCAATTCCTTTCTATACACACATGATTCATTCGAAATTTGGATGAAGCCAAACGCTTTGACTGATTCATCAAATCGAATGTTCCAATTCCTAGAAGCCTGTTTCAATCCATAGATTGATCTTTGGAGTTTGCAAACCTTTTGCTCACTCCCACTGAATGTGAAACCTATGGGTTGCTCCATATAAATGTCTTTGTCAATGTCACCATTGAGAAAGGCAGTTTTCACATCCATTTGCCATATCTCATAGTCATAATATGCAGCAATGGCAAGCATGATTCGAATGGATTTTTGCATTGCAACTGGTGAAAAGGTTTCGTCAAAGTCCACGCCGGGTCTTTGAGTGAATCCTTTTGCAACCAGTCTTGCTTTGTAGGCTGCAATGCTTCCATCAACTCCAAGCTTTCTCTTAAAGATCCATTTGCAACCTATGGGTTTGACCCCATCAGGCAAATCTACCAAGGTCCAAACTTGGTTGGAGTTCATGGAGTCCATTTCGGATTTCATGGCTTCTATCCACTGTTCAGAGTCAGAATCTGAAAGTGCCTCCTCATATGTTAAAGGATCATTATCCTTTTGAGAGATTTCATGGAAGAATCCATACCATCTCTCCGGCTGTCTAGGAGTGCGTTCAGAACGCCTTAGAGGAGGGTTTTCGTGTGTATCGAAATTCATGATTGGTTGTGGTTGATCAGAGTGGGACGTTTCTTCAGTGGGTGGTATGGGGTCACTTTGTACTTCTTCTAATTCTATGATCTTGCCTTTCTTTTCATTAAGGAACGGTTCCTCCAGAAAAGTAGCATTTCTGGAAACAAACACCTTTTGCTCAGATTGATCATAGAAGTAGTATCCTATGGATTCCTTAGGATAACCTACAAAGTAGCATAAGTTAGAACGAGATTCTAACTTATCTCCCACTGTCCTCTTCACGTAAGCAGGACAACCCCAAATTCTTAAGTAAGAATAACTAGGGATTTTACCATGCCACATTTCATAGGGCGTTTTGGGGACTGATTTAGAGGGAACTAGATTCAGAATCTTTGCTGCACTTTCTAGGGCATAACCCCAGAAAGAAGGTGGTAAGTCAGTGAAACTCATCATGGAACGAACCATATCAAGTAGGGTTCGATTCCTTCTCTCAGAAACTCCATTAAGCTGAGGAGTTCCCGGAGGAGTCCACTGAGAGATAATCCCATTATCCTTGAGATGATTAAGAAATTCTTCACTAAGATACTCGCCTCCTCGATCAGATCGAAGTGCTTTGATCTTGTGACCAGTTTGGTTCTCAACCTCCTTTTGAAATTCTAAGAATTTCACAAAAGCTTCAGATTTATACTTCATTAAATATACATAACCATACCGACTAATGTCATCAGTAAAGGTTATGAAATACTGATGATTGCTTCTAGTGCTTACACTAAGCGGTCCACAAACATCAGTATGGATCAAATCCAAAACCTTAGTGGCACGTTCCACAGTTCCTTTAAAAGGAACTTTGGACATCTTTCCTTTGAGACAGAATTCGCAAGAAGTCAACTCTTTGAGATCATTTTCAGATAATGATCCTAAAGTGTTTATCTTGCTAATTCTGTTCTTGGAAATGTGTCCTAATCTAGCGTGCCATAAGGGAGCTGAAACTTTGTCATCTCTCTTACGCTTTGTTTCTCATTGTATATTCATAATATTGATATTCTGAGTTAGGTAAAGTCCATTACTTAGAGTACCGATATGAACGGAAGAGTTGTTCCGTTTGACAAAATATTTACCATTCTTAATATAAGTTTCATAACCTTCACAATCTAATATTGGAACTGAAATTATATTACGAATAATACTCGGTACATAAAGGACTTTATTTAATACTAACTCAAAACTACCTAAATCTAATCTAATTGTGCCTAAAGCTCGAGCTTCAACGTTTGAGCCATCACCGATCTTCAAGACACATTCTCCTTCTTTGAGTTGTTGGACTTCACTTAGCATCTGTACATCATTACAGATATGAGTTCCACAACCGGTATCAAGTACCCAAGAACTAGAATTAATAGAAAGATTTACTTCAACGAGAAAGATACCTTTCTTTAGAGTAGCCTTGTACTCTGGGCAGTTTCTCCTCCAATGTCCCGCTTTGCCACAATGGAAGCAAACATCCTCTTTCTGATCACGCTTCTTCTTTTGGGCCTTCCCCTTCGAAATGCCACCAGTGGGCCTAAGGGTTCTTCTTCTTTTGGGCTTTCTTGCCCTTACCTTTAGAAGGCCCAGAAGAGGAAGATGGAGCATTCACCATCAAAACCTTACTGTCCTTCTTGATCGTGCTTTCAGCAGTCACAAGCTGACTAATCAGCTCAGCTACAGTAGCACCAGCATGATTCATGTTGAAGTTAAGGACAAATGGGTTGAATGATGGTGGGAGCGAAGCTAGCAACAAATCCACTGAAAGCTCATCTTTCAGTGGCATGTCCATAGAAGCAAGTTTCTCAGTAAGGGCAAGAAACTTGAGTCCAAATTCATGGACACTTGAACCTTCCCTCATTCTCAAGTGGAACAATTCCTTTGAAGTGTTATACCTTGTAACACGTTCATGAGGGCGGTAAAGTTGCTCTAAGTGGTCGTAAATCTCCCAAGCAAATTCCATGGCCTCATGTTGCCTTTGCAAGTCCGGAGACATGTTAGCCAACATAAGGCAACGGGCTTGGAGATTATCATCCTTCCACTTCTGAATCGCGTCCCGCTCGGCCCGAGTGGGAGCCTCCCCTTCGGGACTAGGCTCCCCTTCGAAGAGAACATAAGTTCTCTTCTCAGAATCTAAAATGATTTTTAGATTCCTCAGCCAATCAGAATAGTTGGGACCAGTCAACTTGTTTGACTCGAGGATCGATACAAGAGGGTTTTTGGTTGCCATTTCAAAACACGTAGAGAATCACAGAATCTACGACCTAAATGGTAAAACAGAGAACTAGTGAGCATGCTGAATTATAACGATATACAAAAGATAAGGTCTCTAATCTAATGTAGCTCCCACTATTTTTCAAAGATCTAGAATTCCCAAAGATCTAAGAGGAACACGTTTCCCAATGGGTACTAAGATCCTAGGCATTTTACCTCGAACCCACGACTCGCGGACATTCTAAGTAAGAACCCTAGGTAGGTACAACTTACCAATTCTAACACCTTTAGAACTCCTAGTAATTATTTTTGCATCACCTATCTTTCAATATGGACCCACGACTCGTGCGACATCCATATTTACTTAGGCGTTAAGCTAGACCCATCAATCATAAGATCATGACCAAAACTTAGTTCGAACGACCCACGACTCGCGGACATCTCCCTTGCTAAAATTGACCACGAAATATTGACCATTTAAAATGATTAATTAGGTAACTAAGAACTAATAAGCTCCACTAGTTATCCCACGACTCGCGGACAATAACTAGCTTTACTTACTAAACTCAAAACCTATTGATGGAATGCTAGGAATTTAATTCAAAATTTGCATCTCGAATTAAACACCTATTTGTTCGAAATTAGCTTAATATTTAATGGGAATTTTCGAATCAACCGGAGAGTTGTCCGGTTCAACCTCACCAACATATATGTTATCCAATTTTATTAGTCTTGATTAATGCAAGTACACTTAAATGCATATCAAACAAGCACATAAACAGATAACATGTCCTAGCATGATACTAACATGTAATGATCATGGGTTCTACCTATCTTATGCATGATTTGTGGGAGCCACTCCACAATCACAAGTTCTAACATACATGCCACATAAACAGTTTAAATCACATAAGGGAAAGCGGTAACAAAATACGAGCCCTATCTCTATTACATTTAACAATTGAGATTCCCCTCCCTAACATCTTGAGGGGTCTTCACTTATGGCCTCCTTGTTACTTGAATGTGGTCCATCTTACTCCATGGGTGCATTGTCTCCAAAATGAAAATAAAACCTCACCACCTATCTCTACTCTCAAATTACAATAAAAAGAAAAAGACATAAAGTAATAAGGCTCAATCTTCATATTGGCCTTAGACAATTACACCGGGCATACCCCGGCCTAAAAAACAGTAATATGGAAAGCCACATAATAAATCACATAACAGTACGCACATAAGTGAGGCTCCAACCTCAATTGAAAAAACGCAACTATAGGGCTCCAACCCCAATTTAAACCATCCATGTGCATAAATTAAAACCATACATAGATCTAAACCCATGATCACCTAACATGCTTTTGCAAGAATTTAAATTTAGCCAATAAATTAAAATTCTCGTTTCAAGTCCTAATGACTTAAAACACGACTTAGATGCAATTCTTGTTCAAGAGCCTTTTCAATAAAACCCGAAAAACAATAAACCAATAAAATTCCAATTAATTTCCAAAATTAATAATTTTATTCTTTCATTATTTTCAGAAAATAAAGATTGTAATTTTTTCAAATTTAAATCGCTTAAATTTTCAAAATCCCAATTCAAACAATTATTTCAAAAATAATTCAAATTTAATAAATAAAATTTTTCAGAAAAATTAAATCGAGATTTCAAGGACCGAAAACACGAAAACACGAAAACGCCAAAACCGTGCCCGGAATCGCCCGGAACGAGCACAGGCTCGCCGCGCAGCGTCGCGCACGCTAGGCGCACGCCCTGCGCGCAGCTTGCTGCTGCAGCGTGCGGGCGGCTGTCCCGCGCAGTTGCGGGACAGGCGGGCAGGCGCGCCTAGGTGGGGCCTAGGCACTGGCGGGCGTCAGTGGCGGGCAGTCCCGCGCGGTTGCGGGACTGCTGGGCGGGCGGTCGCGGGCCTGGCGTGCTACGCCTTAGCACGTCAGGCTCGCGTTTTCGTAACGCGATTTCGTGTTTCATACTTTTAGTTTAAAAACCGAAACAATCCAAAATTAAAAAATTCGATTTAAACATATTTCAATCAAAACGGTTTTCAAAAACACAATTTAAGAAAACATTTTCAGAAATTCAAGAAAAATTACAGTTTCGTAATTCAGGCTTTCTAAAAGAACTCATGAATACCTAATTCGCATCTAAGCCTAAGAATTTCTACCAAATTCAATATAATTGAGACGAATCAGAAACACGATTAACGAGGTGGCTCTGATACCACTTGTTGGAAAACACGAATCAGAAAGCAGCGGAATTTAAAAATTTTCCCAACAAAAGGACCTTGAACTCGCAATCGTGTAACCAAATTCGTAAAGATAGAAAACTTACTTTTCTTTTATTCTTTCTTGAAGCGTTTCAAGCCACCCAAGAACGCTCTTCTCGCGGCTTGATCCCCTCTCCTTGGTAAAGCTCGAATCTTCAAACTTCTAACTTGAAGTCTCTAGAGAAAGTCCACCAACTTGATCACAATCTAACTAGTAAGGATGCTAGTTCTCTAGTTAGTGTTTAGGCTTAACCTAGGGTTTAATTTAATCTTGGAGAAAGGAAGGTGTTCAACACATGAACCAAGAATTGTCTATTAGCTCTAAAGGGGAGCATGAGCTCCCCTATATATAGGAAAGGGGAGGGGCGGCCGAACCTAGTCCTAATGGACAAAGGATTTGGTCCCTCTCTCTCCTATTACTTGATCATCAAGTATTTTCCAACTTTGACTTTGAATTCTAATTCAAGTCAACTTTTAAGAGAGCCAAAAAAATATCCAAACTATTTTTGGATAATTTTATACTTTATTTATTATAAAATAAATAACTTATTTTTTTTTTATCTAATTAATTAATTCGTAATTAATTAACTAGATTATTTTCTCCAAAATTAGACTTTCTTTTTAATTCAAAATTAAACTAAAGTCTATTAAATAATTAACTAATTAATTATTTAATATATATATAATATATATATATATATATACACACGTGTGTGACACGTGTCACAGTGACACGTGTCACTCACGTGAGCCACACGTGTGACTTCACACGTGTGGAACCCTCTTGGCCCGATTAACTCGTTTAATCATTTTCAAGCCTCAACTCATGTAACCAAGTTGTTGTGTGTGACCCTCTAGGTTCTCAATTCAATTAGCAGTGACCCCAATTAATTAATTCACCAATTAATTAATCAGTCCACAGATTAAACGACCATAGTCTAGCAACAGGTGTTTAACCCCTAGCTGAATTGGAATGTTCGGATTCGACAGAACCTTTAAGTCATTGATTCATGTGAGATACAATCCTCCTACTTACTATCTCTCAACCAAGATCTAGGGCAAGGGAATAATCAGAACCCTAATAATCCGGTCTTAAAGCTAAGTGCATTTCATATCCATTTGATCTCAATCCAAGAAACCCTTTTCTTGATGTCTTGATCTACTGCCTTGGCCAAGGACTCCATATGACATATGAATGACTTACACAATAAGAGATCACCTTGCAAATGCAAGTGTAGGTCCTTTCCTGATTCTCATTCACTTTCATGAGTCACTTGTGCAGCCCCAGCATAAGCCTTGAATCAGTTGTCTAAGGCGACACCCTTTAAAGCTTATACCTAAGACTACAGAGTTAACTCATAAAGTGACAAGGAACCTCAAGTCTAAGAATCAATTAATCACATCAATGACTCGTGAGATATTTCCTAATCTGGAAGTTTCCATTTCCTGAAATAGAAACTTCCTTTCCCATTTAGGAATGTTCTCACACGGGGCACCTCAGTGAACTTACTTATTAAAGTAAGCACCCTCATGTATCACGCACGTATCAACTATACACTTTGCACCTCCATGAAACAAGGTGGTCCTTCTTAAGGGCGTGATCCCACAAGCAAGCCTTAGAGGAGTCAGGTTGACACTTCCACTGTCTGTAGGACTCATCGGCTTGGAGTATTTTACTAATCATAACTTATGTGATATAGGGCTCGTTTCATGAACCATTTCACCTAAATGGTAGAGTCCTAAAGTCATCAGGATTAGGGGAGTTCTCATACATGCACAGCTAAAGTAAACGCATACCAAACAAGAGCATATAAAGAAGTGTTGCCTCAATTCGTTATTTCATTCAAAGATTGTCTGTGATTACAATAAGGAAAAGCACAAAGCGGATATACAATCGGCTTTCTAGGGCACTATTCCTAACACTGGAGCCCTCTACGTGCACCAACACGCGCCAACCACTTGGCGGCCTTCCGGCGGCGCGTGGGGGCACGTGGAGACACGTGTCGACGCGTGGTTGGTGGCATTGGATCCGCGGCGACGAGACCTTCAACGTGGTATCCTCGGTTTTCGTGTCCAAGTTGTACACGCAAATGGGGATGTGAAATGAATATTTTGCCCTTACTTTTGTGCATAAAATAACCGTTTTGTCCTCAGGTTTTTGCCTATAAATAGGCTGATCCCCTTGCCATTTCTCCCATTCAGTTTTTTTGGAGAGGTTTTGGCTAATCCTTAGCTTTGAAACCATATCCCTTTTCTCCTAGTTAATTCCGATTTATTTCGGTATTAATTTTAATTAGGTGTTTATATAAAACGCCTAATTTCGGGAGAATAAACCCTGAAAAGGGTTTTATAGTTTAAAGTTTATTTTCTCTAAGTATTTAGAGAAATACTTTCGGAGCCCACACTCCGAGGGTGTCCCTGGGGATATTGCAGGGAAGCTCTGCCGGTCTCACGAATGGGCAAGGAGCTAGAAAAATGCCGTTAGATAGCCATGTTTGCAGTACGGTAATATTTTACAGTTGTTTTATTTTAAGCATGATAAATTATGTGCTCTTAAGTGTTAATTGCATGTTAGATATTTATCTGCTTAAGTGATTTAAAATTTATTATCAATTGCATGTATATACTTGAGTAGATCCGGCTAAGTCTTCCGCTTTGTATTAAAATGTTTTAGAAATATTTTAATACTTGTATTATAAATAAAAATTTTAAAATGTGGTCCCGGACCGCTACTGTTTTGGGCCCGCCTCCCATCAATTCCGCCCGGCCCACACGTAGAACATTAGCTGACAAATCATCGTTGTTGACCATGTGCACAATGTTACGATCGGCATACCTTGCGTTCTTCCGATATATGTTCTCAGCATATGGGGGTCCATGCGCGACCATCTACTTTCAATTGTCTGGCCAATTGCAGCTTCTCGTTGAAATAATCTGTGAGCTTGATGTATATCATCTCAACTATCGCGCAGATGGGGAGTCTCCTTGCACCCTTCAGCACACCATTAAAAATTTCGACATGGTTTGTTGTCAACGTTCCGTACCTACGACCTTCATCATATGCCAATGTCCATTTTTCTTTCCCAATTCGTAGGAGATACGCGACAGCTTCTGCTTTAATAGCAGTGATACGATTGAATGCCTCACGGAACGAAGACTCATTCACGGCTACACCGGCAAACCAACAAAGATCTTTCAGGCTTTCCTTTTGAAATCTCGAGTTGATGTTCGAGCATAGGTGTCTCAAGCAATAACGGTGACATCCATGGTTACCATTAAATGAACCTGATCCGTCTTTGACAGCTCGAATTATGCCCTTGTTGCGATCTGAAATTATTGTAACAAACTCATGTGAGTCTGCTATTATGTGCACACGTAGTAAGTCCAGAAACCATCCCCATGTGCTTGTCGACTCTTCATCAACCAAGGCAAATGCAAGAGGGAGGACGGTTTGGTTGGCATCGACACAGACTGCAATCATTAGTTTATGCTTGTACTTGGTGTACAAATGAGTGGCATCGACGCAGATAACAGGACGACAATGTTTGAAACCATCAATACAGGGTCTGAATGCCCAAAAAACATGATGTATCATCTCTACACCAGACCTGCCTCCTCCATTAGGATGGTGTTTCCATTCCACTACTGTGCCTACATGTTGGTTACCATTTAGAAATTAAACTATTATTGCACATAACACATTAAAAATAAATTTTTAGGAATAAAATAACAACCAAGGTGAATTACCTGGATTCCATTTTTGCAGTGCGGCCATGAATTGTGGGAGACTCGTCACTGAAATTTCCCACGTACCATACAGGTGTTCGCGAGCCCGTCTTAGACTATGGTATGCCTTTGAGTATCCGATCTGATATCCGCAAAAATCTTTGATAGTTTGACGAACGTCAGCTACCACATACGCGTAGTTGGTCCTGACGTGACCAATTAACAAACCGGCAATAAAATTAACGTCCAAGTTTTTATGGTCATTCAGGATGAAATCCGGACTACAGGTATGATCACCGTGATAAACAAAGATCACCCAAATCCCCACTCTCTTTTTATATTGGGCCCGCAACTCCCACGGGCAACCTGCAGCCTGGCCTCGTCTACAATGAACCTTCCAAAATTCTTGTGTACTATTACGAACTTTAAATTCTCGCTTAGCCCATCGAATGGAGAAGTCCTTCACAGCTGCTTGAACATGTTTCTTACTTTGAAACGACATCCCCATAAACAATCTACCAATATTACAATCATAGAAATGACTCCATCTGCCTGATGGCAAGTCCATCGAGTCGGCGTACATTTCTGATCCAGCTGCATGGTAGTATGGATGGAATTCATGGAGTTGAGGATGTGACCTTTCACTGTTGTGCTGTGCTAACACCTCCGCAACAGTTGTAAGCTTCTTGAGCACGTTCTTCGGCACTCTGGTTAATCTCATCGTCGGTATCATCCTCGCTGTCACTGATATCATCCTCTTCGTCGTCTGTCTCTAAATCTGATAACACATCATCGGCTGGTTGGATTTGATATTCCAAATCTTCCTCCTCATTCTCCTCCTCATCTATAGCCACATTAGCTTGGGCCATATTACTTTGGTGGAGTGATGTATTGGGTTCATTGATACCAAATGCTTCAAAACCACTGCTAATCGACGGTATATCCTGGGTGAGCAGATCCACATAGTGTTGCATGTCTTAACCCCAAGTACCATCTACTGATTGTTGTTGTTGGATGGGTTCAGCGACAACAAACACCTTGAATGATTCGAGTTGGGATTCTATATTCGTATAACAACTCAGAAAACTATCATCGGATATTTCAACCACAGTTTCGACTGGTACCGAAAATTTTGATATATACCATGTTGAGAAAAGCTTGACGTTGTATTGCTCTCGTTGCAAAGAAATTACATCACAAATATGATGAACGAGATCATAAAATGAGGTTGAGCGTGAAATTCTAGTGATGGAAAATGGTGGTCGATCGTAAGAAATACAGTGGTTTGACTCAGTATAATTTCCACCGTAGTAGACAATTACCCCAATTGAATCCATTGTAAATAACAAAAAAATTCTTTCACAGTAACTAACAACAAAGGGTTGGAATGCAGATATCTGAAAGAGAGTTTCTAAAATTATAGGAGTGGCGGTGTTTTTGCATTTGATTGCATCTAGCTGCAAGCCTTTAAATAAACTTCCAATGTATTGCCGAACATATTTTCAATGCATTATGATTGTCTGGCCAATTGTATTGTCAAATTTGACAGAGATAGTACAATAATGCACATATCGTTCAATTTGGGAAGGACAATGATGCAATGATCGCCAAATGCTTTGGCAATCTGTTTGTTAAAAAAAATGAAATGGTTGCCAAATAATTTGGCGAACTTCAATAAAAAACAAAATTTCTCCATACCAAAGCAAAAGCAATTTTATATTTTTGGCTCCATACCAACAGCAAAAGCAAAAGCAGATTCTGTTCTCAAATAATTCACCCCAAAGGTCGCCATTGCATTTGGCACCCATTATATTATATTAAAAAAATCTCAAAGGTCGTCGTTTTATTGGGCGACCTTCAATAAAATATTAATAAAAAAAAAAATTGGATCCGGTCGTCGTATTATTCGGCAACCGCATTAAAAATAATATTAAAAAAGTACAAGAACGCCATCAAATGTGGCGTTCTATAACAAAATTTTAACCCGCCCCTTTTCAGTACTATTTTATGAATCCGTTTAAATTTAAATATTATTTTGGAAAATTCCTCCTCGCGGCCGCCACCTTCTCGTCTCGCCGCCGCCTTCCTCGTTCCGTTGTTGAGTACATGTATGACTTCAAGCTTTCATCTCTTCTTCCTTTTTTTTTTTTTTTTAATTCCTTCTAAATTAATTGTGGATTAGGGCTGAAATGCTGGAAATTTAGGCTTATTCTTTGCAATCGTAGCCTCCAAGATTCAGGTACCTTAGTTTATCAAGAATAAATGGAGAAAAATTTTGTTTAATGTTTACATGTAAATTATTTGGTCATTTCTTTCTGATTTATGTACGTTCATTGTGATTTTTTTTTCCATTTGAATTTTTTTTAGAAGGAGAATCTTCTACGGGGGAGTAGAGCACGATTTGCAAAAGGAGGTCGATATATTGGAAAAATATTTGTGTTTTGGTTCTTGATTCAAATTTCAATTTGCTGAAACTTGTTAGTTGACTTGTTTTCTCTTTTGCCAATTCGTTATCACGTTTGAACATTATTATCGGGATATCACTATGAAAGGTTTGCTCAACCCCTCCTTGCTGGAACTGATCAGGTACACTAGTAGTGGACCTTGAAATTCAATTCATTTTTGTTTGCTCTGGTCCACTGTGTAAATATGTGTTTGTGTTTGTTGTTGGTGTTTTTGATTATTCCATCTTTTTTATGGAAAGGTATATCTTTTAGCTTCCTTGGTTGATTGTGCTAATTGGAATGGTAATCTGAGTTCTAAATTAGCCGGTTGTCATATTGTAAAGTTTCTACTGTGTTGAAGTGTTTGGAGATATTGAATTGAAAGAACAACGTTTCCATTTTTTATGTTGATGGGAAACGAATCGAGGAGGCTTGTAAATTTCTGAAATCATTTCCTTCATATTGGGTGCCTAAATTATTCAAGCCTTTCTGCAGCAATATTTTTCACTGTAAAAGAGTAATATTCAAACTGATATTGGCTTATCTCTCGTCTTACTTCAGGGGTACATAGTTCTGAACAGACCGTGGGCATTTGTGCAGTGACTCTCGCAAGTAAATATTGAAGAAAAGTATGCAGTTCTAGATTTCTTTTGACACATTTTGTGATAATTCTGATACTTGTCTTTTTTAATGGTGGGATTCTCTTTGTAATATATTAAATACTAATGTATGTTATATTTGATGTTTGTAAAAAAAAAAAAAAAACCTTCAATTCATCCTATAATAATTGCTCAATTTCTCTAATATTTCTCTAAAAACTTCCACTGAAATAATACTTGGTGATTTCTACATATAGACCTATGAAATCTCATAGAAAAGTTGACTTCATAATAAACCTTGACTAAGAGCTACACATGAAATAGAGCTGAATGCAATTTGGCTCAGTTTGTCTATGATAGAATTGATTGGAAAAAGAGGATGCATGTGGTCAACCTCAGATGGTTGTGGAAAAGGCTGCACTTGGCTCAATTGAGTTAGCCCTACTAGAACATCATGTGCTATCTTTTTCTGTCAAGATGTTAATGCACTTTTAGTGCAATATATTTTGTTTAGCTTGTTATTTGCTTTCTTATGATCCTAATTGGCTGGGTGATACTATTTGTTTAACCACAACCTCTTTTTATCCATTGTTCTTTTCCAGCTAATAAACGAGTCTAATGATGATACACAGTCTTGGAACCCGACCCTCCGCTCCCCCAGTTTCACAATCCATGAATAATATTGATTCTCCGACACTCGCCGGCCAAATCAATTACATATAAATAATCCAATCGCTCCTTCGCTTTTAGTCCCTCAAGACAGCTCAATCCTCAGGTACCATTTAGTATGTATTTGAGATTATTGAATCTACATATGTAATGTAGGAAGAGAAAGGCGAATATAGCGTTATTAGATGACTCTTATTTATTTTGGTGTGAGATAAACACTAGAGAAAACTTCAATTTGATTATTGGGATGGCAACGAGCCGAGCCGAGCCTTGGCCTTTTTTCAAGGCTCGGGCTCGGCTCGACCAAGGCTCGAACCTGGCTCGGCTCGGCTCGGCTCGAGGCTCGGCCGTTAATATTATTTTTATTTAAAAAATTAGTTTTTTTAATAATTTAATATATTTTTATATATAATAATATATATTAAATGAATATATATAATAAATATATTATTTTTTTATTCATTTTGTATTAAATTTAATGAATATATATATAATATTATATATTAATAAAATATTTATATACATAAAAATTAAAAATATTAATTTTTTAATTAAATATATGGGTTCGCGAGCCGACTCGCGAGCCACGAGCCAAGAAATAAAGGGCTCGGGCTCGACTCGGCTCAGCTCGTGTAGCTCGCGAGCTGGCTCGGCTCGTTGCCATCTAATTTTACTTGACTTGCTTATTAATTTTAGGTGGCAGGGTGAAGAATTTTTTTTGGGAAGATGATGGTGATGCAAAATTAGCCTATGAAACTCATTTTAATTGAACTTAGTTTGTCAGTTTTTTATGTTATGCACTAAGTTAGTTTATCAGTGTTTATGTGAGTGAGTTTTTATGCAGATTTAGCTTATGAAATGGTTTCATGCCTTTCTGACTTCTGTAATGGTTTCATGCATTTCTCACTTTAGTAATGGTTTCATGCACTTCTCTAAAAGGGTTACAATTCAACAAAAAAGTTCCAAATAAAAAAGAACAAAAAAGGAAAAAAAAAAAAACAAAAAGATACAGGTCGGGTCGGGTTGATCAAGTGGGTCGGGTTAGTGGGTGACCTGAAAAAAATCAGGTCAATCCGAACCCAACCCTAACCTGATAGGTTCAGGTTTGGGTTCACCATTTCGGGTTCATTTCGGGTTCGGGTTAGGCCTTCTTGTGTAGTACTTGCGTCCCAACCCGACCCACCCGAATTGACAGCGCTACCCATAGTAGAAGTTCGAGAGAGAAAGCAGAAACATATATGGTCACTTCAAATCATGGAATTACTGCTCACACACGCGTCAATGTACGAATACGAAGACAACGGGAGAAGGCCCAACGATTTACCGACCCAAAAAGGAGAAACCACGCCGTACGCCTTTATTGACGGAGGTGCCGTCCATTTTAGCAAAAGCAGCCTAGTGGAACCGCCTGTGCACGACGATCATGGTACACCTGCACCACCATCAGCCCATCAGGGTCCTTCAAAAGGAGCACCAATTGAAAGCAACATAGAAGAAAACGGGTGGGAAATGGACAAGAAGGAAACGGCGCTGCTGATCGTGGCTAAAAACGGGGTGACGGAGATGGTGGAGAGAATTCTGGAGCAGTTACCGATGGCGGTGCACGACATGAATAGCGAGAAGAAGAACGTGGTGCTGCTTGTGGTGGAGAATAGACAGCCACATGTGTACAGTTTCTTGCTCAAATTGAAACCGGTGAAGGAGATTATATTTCGAAAAAGAGATAACGACAGGAATAGTGCTCTGCATCTTGCGGCGAGGTTGGGTGAACACCGGCCGCGGCTTACACCTGGGGCGGCATTGCAGATGTAGTGGGAGATTAAGTGGTATGAGGTATGAGAATATTGATTATATTTCTTTCAATTTTGATGAAGATCTCATAAATTTGGGTAATATATATATATAGTTACGCAAGTTTGGACTGATTACAAAAATTTTAATTTGAATTCCGAATATTAGAAAAACTTCCGTTTTAACCTATGTTTTAAAACCCGGACCGGACGTCGAACCGGAGTGCTTACTGGTTACTGGTTTTACTGGTTCGACCGGTTGGACCACCGGTCGAACCGGTATGACGTCATAATTATATAATTATATTTAATTATATATTTATAAATATAATATTATTGATATTAATAAGGCATATAAAAACAACCAATTAATATATAAAAATATAAATTTACATATTTATAATCTTAAAACATATTTCAATTACTCATTATTTCTGGATTAACAAGTAAAATAATAATAAGAACATTTAAATAAAATATCTAATTAATGGAACTTTAAATAACATCAAATAAATAAAACAACAATATTATTATTTTGGGCTTAATTAGCTAAATCATAACAACCGGCCCAAGCCCACTATACCAAAACCTATTATGGAGAAACCTAATTCTCATTCAACTATTACGTTTTTCTTCAATCTGGGTGCTGCGCCTGCTTCTTGTCTCTTTCATCTCTCGCCATCAACACCTTCTCATCTCTTGTTCAATTAGGTTTAATTTACCCATCCTCTCTCATCTCTCGCCATCAACAACTGTTAGGTTTAATTTACCCATCTCTCAAACTGGGTTGCAGCCTATCCTCCTCATTTCGTGTTGAATCGTTTTTATTTTTCCCCAATCATCCAAAATCGAAAGTTAAAAAAAAGAAAAAAAAATTACAATACGCTGAATGGTTTAACTTTCTGATTTTCTGGCAACTGAAGATGGCTCAAGCAGTCAAGCTCTTGAATGGCTGACCTTTCACAAATTCGTCGATCTTTCTCTCTTTCTTTTTTTTTTTTAAATATTAAATACCGGTCCAAACGGTTCACAAACCGGTCCGGTTCGCTTATTTTACCGGTTTTCGACTGGGTTTTGCCGGTTCCTACTGGTCCGACCAGGTGGCGGTTTTAGGGGGTAGTTCGGACCGGACAGGCGGCCGGTCACCGGTTGAACCGGTCCGACCGGCCGGTCCGGTCCGGGTTTTAAAACATAGGTTTTAACACATTTCAAGATTGTGTCAAGGAAAATTTAAATCTAACTATCTTGTTATTAGGCCTAATTACAATACAATTAATCTTTTTCAGGAAATTACAATGTAGTCCTTCTAATTTATGTTCCGTTAGTAGTCCTTCCATTCCGTTAGATTTCCGTCATGATTTTGCCTTGTAATCTCAAAATTACCCTTTAATATTTTCACAATTTTTGAAATTGAAAGGGAAATTTTGTTGGAGTATGTAATAGACAGGGATATTTTTGTAATATTTTGCAAATATTTCATATAAGAGCATTTTGATAATTTTAAAAATTGTGAGAATTCTTAAGGGTGTTTTTGGATTATAGGACAAAATCATGACGGAACCCTAACGGAATGGAAGGACTAGTAACGGAACATAAATTAGAGGGACTACATTATAATTTCCTCATAAATATGAATTGCGTTATAATTAGGCCTAATAATAGGATAGTCAAATGTAAATTTCTCTTTTGTTAAGTATCCATATGGAATAATCAAATATGTGGATTTCAATATATAATGGTTTGACAATCCTCTACACAATAACTAACTTTTGGGGGTTGAGTAACGTCAAACACATTATTAATCATAAATCATGAATGACATACTTCAAGAATTATTGTCGATTTTCATAATATGCGAGTATAATTATCGTCACTTTACGATCTAGAGTGGTGTAAACTGTAAAGAGGTGTATAACTGGTTTTGATTTCCTTAGATATCAAAATTATTTGTTTTATTCTTGTTCATCATGAGATTTGACGGTGAAATTTTAATATTGGTGTACTATTCACATAGGTAGCGTAAAAATGATGTGTTTTTTCAGAATAGTTTAATTTTGGTGTAAAACGCTTTTGCGAAAAACGTCTTCTGAAGACGTTTTCTTGAAAAACATCTTCATAAGATTTTGAGTTGACCAAATATAAGTATAGGACTGACTGAAAATGATAAAGACGTTTTTCAGAAAAACATCTTCATAGAATTTTAAAGATTTTACAAAATATTGTTAGAGAATTTTAAGGGAGAAAATATGAGGATATGGGGAATAATGATCCACGAGGAAAGGAAAGAATATATGAACTAAATATAAAAGATTATCTAATATTCAGTTAACAATAAATTTCTTTTAATTTTACTAACTAATTAATAAATTTAGTTGCATTTAATTTCAGTGTTTGATATATCTCCTAAACTGAAATATTATCTAAAATAGTTATTTTTTTTTAGTGAAATAAATAGTAATTTTCATGCTTAGCCACAAAATCAAACTAATTTCTTAAATTTATCTATAACAGATAAAGTGAATATACGATAAACACACCCCCTCCCCTAAGATTTATTTGAAAACTTAATCTCTCTAAAGTATGCTTGATCAAGGGCAACGCCACTTGAGAGAGAATGGGGTCAAGTGACCCCACTAACATTAATTCTTTATTATAACTGTTAGTATATTTTAAATTTTAAAATTTTAAAAATAAGTGTTTTGATCCCATATTATACTACAAATAAAAATCTTATTGAGCTTTAAATTTTGAATTAGTTAGTAAAATTAAAAGAAATTTATTGTTAACAAAATATTAGATAATCTTTTGTATTTAGTTCATATATTCTTTCCTTTCCTCATGGATAATTATTCCTCATATCTTCATATTTTCTCCCTTAAAATTCTCTAACAATATTTTGTAAAATCTTTAAAATTCTATGAAGACGTTTTCCGTCTTTATCATTTTTAGTCAGTCCTACACTTATATTTGGTCAACTCAAAATCTTGTGAAGACGTTTTTCAAGAAAACGTTTTCAGAAGACGTTTTTGGCAAAAGCCCGTTTTACACCAAAATTACACTATCCTGGAAAAACATACAATTTTTAAATTATGTACGTGAATAGCACACCAATATTAAAATTTCACCGAGATTTGACTTCTCGGTTGTAAATTGGGTTGATAATCTTACCTTTAGAGTTTTAGCCACAAACTTCTTCAGTGTCAAATTCGGTTGTAATTCAATTGCTAAATCTTAACATCAGGGTTTGAGCGACAAATGTCTTTGGTTATCGGATTTTAGCAACGAATGTGTTCGGTTGCAACACAAATGTCTTTAGTTGCGAATTCGATTGGATTTTAGTGACAAATTGTCTACCTTTCCAAATTCGATTGCACTTTAATTGCTAAATCTTTTTTTCTAATTTAATTGCTAAATCTTGCTATCAAATTTTCACGGCAGACATTTTCGGTACAAATTCGATTAAAAGTTTAGTTAATTTTGGTTGCAAAAATGGCTCATACACAATTAGCTAACCCCAAACACGCCGTGTTATTCCAAATCATCATAAAAAACCCTATGAAAAAAATAATGATACAAAAAACCCTAAGTTTTTTAAAATAAACTCACCGCCCCCTCATCCCAAATGGTCAACAAAAAAAGATAAAATCCCTATTATACCCTCACCTACTATTTCAGATATATACAATGTATTTTAATTATAGTAACATTAAAATACTCTTATTTTACATACTAAAGTAATATTAAATATGTTTCAAAAAAAATTATATATTTGATAGGTTTTAAAACTTCATCTTTGCTCCCCATTTTTAAAAAAGTTCTCCTTCACTCCCCAGATGAGAAATCAAAGTTCGGTTTACTCCCCATTTTTTTGGAATGTTGTATAAAAATTCAAGAATCACGTAACTAAATCACCAGATCTGGTATATTTTCATCAGATCTTTTGATTTTCATTTGGAGAGTTCAGATAAACATTTTTGAAAATGGGGAGCAAAGAGGAATTTGAGTTTCCATGTGGGAATTTTTCGGAAATTCCCCGTTTCAAAAATATACATATTAATAATTAAAAAATATATACACTATATATATATATATATTTATATATTATACTCTTAAAAATATAAAAAATAAAAAGAAGAAGAAGGCTCGTCTGCTTCCCCATATACACAAGCCACCGGAAATTGAACCAAGCAGAAGCCGTCTGACAAAGTGAATCAAGCAGACGCGGATGTCTTATCCGACGAAGTCAGAAAATGTCGTCGTCTTCAATAAAGACGGTAATGCCACTCTCATGCCACCGCCATCGCAGCAGCCGCTACCTTAGGCCACCGCTGTTGCGGCCACCGTCATCCTCGCGCTACCCGCACCAAAATTAGCCTACCGCCGCCACAATCGCGTCCCTACCCCTAGATCTAGTTCAACGATGAGCAGATCCGCCGCCCTCCACCCCGATGAGCACCACCACCGCTCAGATCTGCCGCCCACCGCCGCCTTGAAGACCCATAACCACCACACTTTTGATTCATTCTTTTTGATGTTACGCATTGTAAGAAATTCTGAATCCTTGGAGCAGTGTTCTTTCCCAGAACCAATATCTTCATTTGAAATTTTGTATACCTTCTTCACTTGCTCGTTATTCGGATTTTATTCTCTCGATTGTTGCCGCTTGACTGCTTTGTTTCGTTCGACTTCAAAGGATATCAGAAGGTAGCTGATGGGAAAATGGAAAATCTCGCCTGTCAGTCTTGATCTTCACCCAAGTATATCCCGATTTACTGTGTGTTTTATGTCTTTTGGAATTAATGTAGGGATTGTGGAGAAAAATGGAGGCAGATTTGGGGTAAAATTGGGGACTCAAAAGTAGAAAATCAATTTAGAAGAAAACCCATTACAAGCTTCTGTTATTAAAGAAGTAAATTGTGCTCCGAGATTGGAGTGTATCGAATCATATACTATAGTGCACTTTCTGGATTCAATAAATGAAAAAAATTCACTATCTAATGCTGCCTTGTTTTTGGTAATATGCAAGTTCCTTAGTTGTTTCAAGAAGAACTGTTTCTATATTAGTTGTTTTGATTCGTGTTCTGCCCTGATCATTGCAGGCATTTGTCCAGGTTCTTGTGGTGGTAGCTCTGTTTCTAGTGTTAGATTCAAATTTGAATCTAAATCTAGTCGATCTCAAGCAATAACCCAATTTTGGTGGAGGTAGCGCGAGGATGGCGGTGGCATCTTCGTCTTATCGGAGAAGACGGCATCTCCATCTTCTTGGTTTTTTCGGCGGCTTTGAGTTTTCAGTATAGGGTGAAGAAGACAGTCTCCTCCCCTTTTTTCCGTCTTCTTCTCTTTTTTTTATCAATTTTTCAATTTGTTAGAATAAATTATGTATACATTAAATATTATTTATAAAATTCATTGTTTATCTCAATTTTTTAAAATCTAGCTATATATATATATATACACTAAATATATTATTATTTTTTTGCTATGGCACAAAATATATATATATATATATACATATATATATATATATGTAATACAGGGGTAAAATAGTTATTTTAGGTGAAAAAAAATAATAATAAAACTCAATCATAGTTGCAGTCAACGCGCGTAAAGTGCACATCCTGGTCGCGGGGTTTTTTGTACATATTTTTAAAAACATAAGGGTTTTTATTGTTTTTTTTTTTTTTTTTGACAGGGTTTTTTGTGATAATTTCGTATAACACAGGGTATTTGTGTGCAAATTTCCCCATACACAATTTGATAGGAAAGGGATACACCAAAATCGAGTGTACGCAGCGGAAATTAAAACTCCTCTCCAAATGCCCAATAAACAATCAACCAAGTATACCAAGGATAGAAAAATAATCAACCAAACAAGAATAGAGAGACACGAATTTTAACGTGGAAAACCCCTTCAAAACGAAGAGTAAAAACCACGAGGCCTACGAGACCCCAAAACAAATCCACTATAATACGAGGCAAAATTATAGTGGTTCAACACCAATAAATCTAACTCCAAACATGAACCAAACACCGATTCGATCCAAAACGAACTAGAACACAAAAGAAGAAAAGAACACAAAACCAAGCTGAAATTCGCGCTACTGTTCACGAACCAAAAACCTGACTTACAATACTCCAAATCCAATCTCCACCATTCACTTTCAAGTTCAATAAGTTAGGAACCTACTGTCCGAAAATCAGCTCGATCGGACCACAAATGACTTCCCGATCGTCCACGCGAAAATTCTGCCGCCGCCCAAAATCTGGGCAAAAAATTTTGCTCTGTTTTTTCCCAAAACTACTGCTGTTGTACACGATCAGCAGCACACCAAAAATAAGGGAAAATCTGAACCTATTCTTCATGGGCTTTCATTATATATTCCAAACAACTACATTATTAGATTAGGAAAAGGATTTTGTAAACTTTAATACCAATTGGGCCAACAAATATAATTGGGCTGGACCTAACAAATCTCCCCCTTCAGCCCATGTGAGGAAGGAGACAAACCACCATTTAATCATTCAAACTTGAGACCCGCCATCCCGGCACAAACCTCAAGTTTATCACTACTCACCACCTTTGTCAACATATCAGCACCATTACCATCAGTGTGAATCTTTTCAAGCTCAATCAACTTGGAATTCAAAACATCTCGAATCCAATGATATCTCACATCAATATGTTTCGACTTACCATGAAAACTCGAATTCTTACTGAGATGTATTGCACTTTGATTATCACAAAACAAAACATACTTCGACTGCTAAAATCCAAGTTCTTGAACAAACTTCTTCATCCAAAGTAATTCTTTGCAAGCTTCAGTGGCTGCAATAAATTCGGCTTCCGTAGTAGACAAAGCAATACATTTTTGTAGTCTAGATTGCCAAGCTACAGCTCCCCCTGCAAAAGTAATCAATTAACCAGAGGTGGATTTTCTCGAATCCAAATCTCCAGCCGGATCTGAATCTGTATAGCCAACCAATGTCGGTTTCCCAGACCCAAAACAAAGCTTCAAATCTGTAGTGCCGCGGAGATATCTCATAATCCATTTTACAGCGTTCCAATGCTCTCTACCCGGATTTGATAGAAACCTGCTAACTTTGCCAACTGCATAAGCCAAATCCGGTCTCGTACAAACCATGGCATACATCAAACTTCCAACCACGGATGCATAGGGAACACCTTGCATGTCCTTCTTATCTTCATCATTAGAAGGAGACTGTGCACTACTCAGCTTAAAATGTCCATCAAGAGGAGTACTTACAACTTTGGCTTTATCCATGTGAAACCTTTGAATCACCTTCTCAATATACTTCTCTTGAGACAATCACAACTTCTTGGCATTTCTATCACGAGAAATACTCATGCCAAGAATGTGCTTCGCAGGTCCCAAATCTTTCATGGCAAAAGATTTGCTCAACTCATTCTTCAACCTGTCAATTCTAGAAGCACTATGACCAATAATGAGCATATCATCAACATAAAGCAATAAAATGACAAAGTCAACATCAGAGAATTTTTGAATAAATACGCAATGGTCAGCAACAGTCTTCGTGTATCCCTGCTGCAGCATAACCGACTCAAACTTCTTATACCATTGCTTTGGAGCTTGTTTCAAATCATACAAGCTTTTCCTCAATCTGCAGACAAAATTCTCTTTCCCTTTAACAACGAAACCCTCCGGTTGCTCCATATAAATCTCCTCCTCCTCCAAATAGCCGTGGAGGAAAGCAGTTTTCACATCCATCTGTTCAACTTCTAAATCAAGACTAGCTGCTAAGCCCAAAACAAGACGAATTGACCATGTTTTCACAACAGGTGAGAAAATTTCTTCAAAATCAATCTCTTTCTTCTGACTGAAGCCTTTAACAACTAATCTGGCTTTGTATCTTGGTTGTGAAGTATTCTCTTCTTGTTTCAACCGATAAATCCATCGGTTCTTTAGAGCTTTTCTACCTTCAGGTAACTTAACAAGGTCAAAAGTATGATTGTCATGTAAAGATTGCATCTCATATTTCATTGCTTCAAACCACTTTTCCTTAAGCTCACTATCCATGGCCTCTTCAAAACAAACAGGTTCTCCTCCATCTGTCAAAAGCACATACTCATTAGATGAGTATCTAACAGATTGCGTTCTGTTCCTGGTAGATCTTCTGGGTTGGATTGAAGGTTGCTCAACAATTGGATTATCTTCCACATCCTGAATTTCATGATCTTCCTCAGCATGATCATGATCAACCTCTATCTCCAAATTATTCTGATTGTCTAACTCAGCTGCATCAGGAAGATTAACAATAGGTTTTGGATCCAAATCTATCAAGTCATCAACACCAGAAGACTCTAAATTACTTGCTTTACTGATATCTTCAATGGTTTGATACTCCATGAAGACTACATCACGACTTCTAACAAGTTTCTTTTCAACCGAATCATAAAACCTGTAACCAAATTCATCCTGACCATACCCAAGAAATATACACTCTCTTGCTTTCGTGTCTAACTTAGACCTTTCATCCTTAGGTACATGAACAGAAGCTTTACAACCAAACACACGTAAATGATCATAGGAGACATCCTTTCCATACCATACCCTATTAGGAACATCAGCATGCAATGCAACAGAAGGAGACAAGTTAATTATATAGGCAGCAATGAGTAAGGCCTGACCCCAAAAAGACTTAGGTAGTTTCGCGTCTGAAAGCAAACATCTGACTCTCTCCACCAGAGTCCTATTCATCCTTTCTGCCAAGCCATTTAACTGAGGTGTTTTAGGAGGCGTTTTCTGATGCCGAATACCTTGTTGTCTGCAATAAGAATCAAATGGACCACAATACTCGCCACCATTGTCAGTACGAATATATTTCAGTTTCTTACCAGTTTTTCTCTCAACTGATGCCTGAAAAACTTTAAAAACATCAAATACCTGGTCTTTGGTTTTTAAAACATAAACCTAAACTTTTCTCGAACAATCATCAATAAAAGTGACAAAGTAAAGTGCACCATGATGAGTTCGTACCTTCATTGGTCCATAAACATCTGAGTGTACCAATTCAAGCAGTCCAGTTTTCCTTGAAGGGGGATGACTCTTGAATGAAACCCATTTCTGCTTCCCAGCCATACAGTGAACACATCTTTCTAACTTTGAATGTTTCAACCCTGACAACAAATTCTTCTTGGTTAAACAATCGAGTCCCTTTTCACTAATGTGACTAAGTCTCTTGTGCCAAAGCTCTGACAAGTTGTCACTCTCTGCTGTATTAACCGAGTTCACACAAATAGAAGCCTTCATCTTATATAAATTATGAAATTTATCACCTCGAGCCACAATTAGATTCCCTTTTGTGAGTTTCCACTGACCATTACCAAAGAAATTGCAATAGCCATCATCATCTAGCCTTCCTGCTAAAATCAGGTGCAAACGAACATTAGGTGCATGTCTAACATCATGAAGCACCAAACTCGACCAACTGTTGGTCTTCAAACAAACAGTCCCAATGCCTACTACCGATACCACCGTATCATTCCCCATCTTCAAAACTCCAAAATCACCAGAAGTATAAGAAGTGAAGAAATCTTTCCTCGATGTTACGTGAAATGAGGCACCACTGTCAATAACCCAACTGGAATCATCACTGGCTACGACAACAACATTGTCATCATATGCAAGAATAAGATCATCATTGGAAGTAGCAGTAGCAACACGATCATTCTTATCCTGGTCTCTCTTATCGTGCCCATCACGATTGCCTCTACGCTCTCTCTTCAATTTAAAACAATATTTCTTGATATGACCAGGTTCACCTGTAACACCCCGTAATTTCGGAGCAAGATACGATGTCATTTTCGTGCGATCAAGACGATTATTTATTTAACTCTGCTTGTGTTTGAATGGCTTTATTTATGTTTTAATAGTTTAATTGACTCGATTGTAACCTTATGAAAATATGTGGACTTAATTGAAATGTGTGTTTAATGCCTATTTGTTCCTTAATTTGAATTATGTGGGCTAGATTGTAATTATTGAACTTTGGGGGTCAATTTCTAATTATGAGAAACTCAATTGGACTTAATTGGACACCACTTTAAAATCTTTGGGGAACTTTTATAGATTCTAAATCTCTAATTGGATCTATTTGAACCCTAATTGGAATTTGAGGACTCAATTGCATCACCTAATTTCTTGAGGGACTTGTTCGCAATTTATGGGAGTTGGGGCTGATATAGCGTGTAAACCCTAACTGCTCTCATTCATTCGCCTTCTTCCTACTTTCGTCTTCAATAGCAGCAGCTTCAGCGGCGCTGGCATCTCCCAACCACCAGCGAACTGCCGCCACCACCTTCTCCGACAACCATCACCATCCCCCCCCGCCACACCATTTTCGAAAGCTCCGCCCTCCTTCTCGCCATCTCCGCCGCCCCAGCGAGCTCTTCTGCCGCCACACACCACTCCATTCGCCACCTGATCTCCATCTTCTCTGGGACACGCAACAACCAAGCACCACCATTCATCTTCTCTCCCTCATTCAGATTTGCAGAGGGAAGACACCCTGTGGCCGTCGCCATCTCATTCGGCAAGGGGACCTCCATCCTCCGACAAGCGACCACCGCCACCATCATAGTTCAGATCCGGCCTTACCTCGCGATAGTTCTCCGCTAGCAGCGCCGGTTCGCCGCCTCACCACCGCCACCCAACATCGCTGCTTACTTTACCAGCCAAGGTCTGCTGTAGATTCAGCCGCCGATTCCAGCAACACCGCATCAGCTCCGATAACCACCCTATGCCTTCCTCCCCTTTCTTAGCCAGATCTGATCAAAGCCGGAATTCCCCTCTTTGCCGCCACCAGCTCCGAGCGCCATAGATTCCGACGACCAGACCGCCACCGACTGCCAGAGCTCCGCCTTCTGCCCGAAGAGAGGAACCCAGCAACAACTATCATCAGTTTGTCCTTCTCTTTCCAGCTGTGTTACCACGTCGGACCACTGTCGGAGCTCCAACCACCAGTCGCCGTATTTGGTTTCACCATCGCCAACCACACCCCAGCCGTTTTCCTCAAATGTAAACCCCCCTTCTTCTACATAGATTAACTGTATGTGCATTTACAATTAGTGTGGTAAAACAATTTAATTAATTCAATTGATTGTTATAAGTTAGTTCAACTATAGAATGTTTTGTAAAGCTTGTATATATTGGAATGGGACTTTAAATATGCTATTCGTTGATTTGGGGGTGTTGTATTCTTTATACCTGTTATTTGTTGATTATTGATGAAATTAGTTCTCCATTTTATGCCACTGTAATTAGTTGTTGATTGTGATTTATGGATGAGTTGGGTTTTGAATTAAGGATGACAGTATAAGTTTTGCATATTAAGTGTCTAATTGGTTTCTTCGACTCCGAATAGTGATGCAATAACAATTTGAACTAAGGTAGCTAGTTGAATTTCTGACTTGTGTCTGAAAATGGAATTCCAAGTACGCGTTGGATCTACTTAGTATAGTGTAAGTGTTATTTCATAGATGTTTAATTTAACTGGGTATTGGGGAATTAAATGTTATACAACAAATGTTTTATATGGATGCATGTATACATTTTCTCTAAATACATGTTCAATTGTTTGATAATTGTGAATTGATGTTCAGAATTCAAGCTTAGATTTTAACCTGAAATTTATTGCTTGAGTTGTTACATGGTTGACTTGAAAACTGATTAGGCTTGGTAATTGGTAAATTGTGGGATCAACATGTTTATGTATATAATTTGGGATTTGAATGCCGCGTATGAACTGTGTACTTGATGATTCTCAAAAGTAAGGCAGACTTTTATCACTTGAATTTAGCTGAGCCAATTACGATTTAATGGGCTCGGTTCGTATTGTTTCCTTGACTCTTAAACTGAAACAAGCTCTGACCAATAAAAGGGAACTTTATAAATTGTTAAATGAATTAATGTTTATAACATGACCAATTCTTGAATTGCGCAAATAATTGTAATTAATTAAATGCGGTGATTGAGCATGAACTTACTTGATATAATATAATTCTTATTTAATCCTCTAACTCGACCGAACATTCTTCTTCGTCTTCGATCATGCATTTATGCCTTGTATATGAACTCGATGTCTGTATATTTACTCTATGGAACATTAATTGTGCACATGAACATATTCACGACATATAATGCTGTTTCATGGTCTTATATGCATGTCGTAACAATTCAGATCACCTCATGTCACTTCATGATATCGCCGTGCGTCTATGTGGTTCATGTCTGAGTCTTGTCTCATGAGTACACTATATTTCCTTTTCTGTACAGTGATCTCCAGGGTGGAGACAACCTGATCGAGTATGCATTTGTCTTGTCAGTTTTGGTATCTCGTCGCTTCTCAGGTGAGGTTTAGGATTTTGTATAGTTATGCGACCTATGACCTTTACATGCTGATTTCTACCCTTGCATGCGAGTATACCTTACTATAAATATGTATGTGTTGGATATGATATGTTTATGACCTTATGTGTGCATCCTGCGTGGGCGGGTGCCTTCGGGCTATATCCCTACAGCGTAGGAATATGTGTGTGTCCTGCGTGGGCGGGTGCCTTCGGGCTATATCCCTGCAGCGTAGGAATATATATAAAAACCAGTTTTTGAGGCATATGTAAGCCATTTTGGAAAATTCAGTTGTGTTATGATTCTGTAGCGAGTTGGCCATGATATATGGTACCTGTTCTGTTCTGTTCTTGGGCCCAGGAGCTACGGGTAATGGGTCCCCCGGGACGGTATCGGGCCGTCGGGGTATTTATCCATTGTGTAGTCTCCATGTAACACCCGAGCGCAAGGTGTCACATCCCCCGCACCGAGACCCTACCCGAATATGAAATGGACAATCCATATCCGAGCTAAGTCACGGCGAACGGGGACAAACACACACGCTATGCTAGGCGGGCTAACCCTTAAACCATACGAATCAGAGAAAATCATGAAAGCGGAAGCAATAAGTGAACAAAGCATATCATATATATACCATGAACATGTGAGCTCCAAAAATAGTTCATATACATCATCGCATGCCATCACGGCCCAAAACAAGTACGCTCCAATATAATATCCATATACAATAATCAAAAGTGTGATATGCAAGTGTAAGACCAAAATACAGAGCTAGAGACGAATGCAAGACCTAGGACTCGTATTCCCGCCTAGCTCCCTCGACACCTGCACAATACAGTTGAAAACCAAACGGGTTCAGTCCAAAAGGGACTGGTGGGTATAAAACATTGGCATAAATATAATATATAACGGAATTTAAACAATCACATGCAAAGTATAATCCCAAGCGAGGTTTTAGAAACGGTTCCCAAGTAGGTAAAATAGAGGAATCATCGGAAGGGATTATAATGATCAATTTTACAATAGGTCATTAGGGGCCCGACGAGTGGGCGTGCATCAACTCCACCCAACACCATGTGTAATTCAATAATCATTCATTCATTAAGTCTTTCATGCATATCATTCTTTTGTGCACAATCAATCGATTCTATTCAATCGGTCATATACACCTTCTTCCTCCGGGTTGGTGGACGGGTTTGCAAGACCCGGCCACCCAATCATTGGCCAAAAGGGGTTACATGACTCCCCAGATGGCACTCAGCTCCCTTTCCCAGCCAATCTCCCGACGAGGTCCGGTACCACTGTAGTTTGGTGGGAACTAGCGTGAGGGATCACCGTCAGCCCATGCTTCCTCGGATAGCCACTCACACCAAGAACCCCGGGCCCCAATCAGTGCAATCAATCAATACTCGCCAAAACAATCGGTAGGATATTAACAGAAAAAGGGATTATACGTTTGAAATCATTTACCCGAAAGTGACTCGTTATATAAATAGATAACTCTAACTTTGGATAAAACTTTGCACATAAGGATATATTGGGTCTTTTTATCTAAATAGTAGAAAAACCCACCTTGTACTGACAAAAGAAGACACGAAAGCCTCAAGGATTGGCCTCGTCTCCAACGTGATCAAAATCTGTGCAAGAAAGGTAAAGTGAGACTCAAAATGACCAAGTAAGACGCTCGGCAATGAAATGATCATGATATGAATGCATAAAAAAAAGATGTTATGTAATAAACAGGTTCATGTGCACTATTAATGTCTTAAAGACATATAAACGTTCATTTCATTCATTACGAGAATCATTTAAAATCATTCAAATATATAACCTTCATATTTAAATCAACTTGATTCAAGAATTTCAAATAACGAATATAATGCATAATGGCATAACAGGTTTGCACTTAGAAATTACGCGAATAGAAACATTCAAGTCATGTTCGGAAATTAATTAACATAAAATAGATAACAATTAAATTCTAAAATTTAAACAAATTAAACCATAATTAAATATATATATATATATATATATCATTACCTAAACTTAATATTAATATATATATATATATATATATATATATATATATATATATAATGCACGTAGGTGCATGAATATCATGCATGCAAATATTAAAATGACCAATTACAATTTATGCATGCATGCACTCCATCCATTAAACTATAATTCATGCATGAAATGCTATATATATACATATATATTTACACGTTCAAGTGCATGCATGCAGGTAAGGAAAAAGATCAGAATTACACTTAAACTACACAGCAAGTTCGAAGACTGGTAATTTTCAGAGAAAACAGGGGTCGCGGCCGCGACCCATTTTCTTCATGAAATGGTAGCGGCCGCTACCCATAATTTCCAGATTTTTCTCCAATTTTCAGAATACGAGAGCAGCCTACTGTTCAGTCGCGGCCGCGACCCAAGAATTCTAACGCAGCAGCCATGGCGAAACAGAACAGAACCCAAATCAAACTTCTCCCAACAAGATCAGGTAAGTAAGGACATTAAATAGGCAATAAAACTCAACAAAATCAAGCCCCAAACACTCCTCAAACGCAGCAGAGAAACTAACGCAGTAACGCAGCGAAAAACAGAGCAACACCCTCAACCTCCAATATGTTATTAATGATAGCTCATGAATGCTTCAACTACCAGCTAATAAATTACCATAAATGCCAAGAAGAGATCAAGACAATCATTTTCATGCTTGGAATCATCCAAAAACTCAAAACCTAAATCTATATATCCATTTCTGCCGAAAGCTCATGAAATCATGCTCAAATTTAGGGATGAATGAATGAAAATGACTCATAATGGATGTACATAACATATCCAAGCTTACCTTGTGGATCAATGGAGGTTTGGAAGAGATTTGAGCTTGAATCTCAAGAGGTTTGCTTGAGCTACGGGATTTCTGGAAAACAGGGGAAAGATGGCTGAATTTCTCTAGGTAAGAGAGAGTAGTTCAGTTGGGGAGGATAATGATCAGCTGGATGGTTGAGTTAGGGTCCCATAGGTTCAAACCATGGTTAATTTGGTCAAGTATGGTAAGAGATATGACTATTTTGGTGAAATGTGGCAGTTTTGGCACCGTGTGGGTTTTTCGGTTGGATTTCGGAGGTTGAAATGATTCTGGAAAAATATAAGGCTACATTTACTAAACTCAATTTTCGTTACGAGTCCAGCGAAGTTGACGAAACTCGAATCCGAGTTTCCTAGCTCAAGATATTAATTTCAGAACCAAGGGTTCGCTAAGTGCTCGTTAGTCCCCGATTTGGTTCCACGATTCAAATTAAATTCGTTAACATGTCAAATGAATTCGAAAATATAAACCGAGCATATAAGCATGTTCATAACACACATATTTACGCCATATTACAATTGCACGAAATTTCGATATCATTTCATATAAGAACGATACACAATTTCAAAGAATTCATGAATTAGCCAAATAAATGAAATTAAATTCAAACATATATTAAGGCCAACCATTAAATTTGAATAAATTAATTAATATGGTTAAGCATGATTAATTAGCATAACACTTAATTAACATTAATTATTAAATTAACAACAATTAACGAAATATAATTATATATATATATATATATATATATATATATATAAATATATATATACTTAAAATACAAGTTATTTTAAAATAATATTGAATTGAAATAAATATAATAAAATAAAATAATAACAATTTATAATAAAATTAAATCTAAAACACGTAAAGACAATTATTTTGCGCAAATTTGTAAACACATACATCATACCTTTACGCCCGAAAAGTCGGGGCGTCACACTCCATCTGTATGAAGAGGATGTACCGGGACCCACCAGGAGGTTTGGTTGGGAAACGGAGTCCTGAGGGTTGGAGTAGCATTAGCACTCCCCTCGTCTATCTGGATGGTTAGGGTCGCGCAACCCTACCATCACCCGGAGTTGAGGTTGGTATGTTATTTCTATTTTATGAGGAGTTGAGGTTGGAAGCTCGTACTCGCCGAGCCTGTGTTATGTTATGTTTGGAAATCATGAATCGAGATAGAGTTTCTGAAAATGTTTTCTAAACTTATATCTATATCTATTTGGGTTATTTCGAAATGTTTTAGTATGCAACACCTATCCACGGTTCATGAGTCCACCCTTTTACTTGGTGTTATGCTCTTTATATATATATTGTGGGTGTGCGTTAGCCCCCTCACTCAGTCAGTTGACTGACCCCCTCGTTTTATCTTTTAGTTTGCAGGTTTTCTTTTGGCTTGAGCTAGGCGGAAGTGAGTCTTCTGAGTCATACTTGTCAGTCTAGTAGGTGTTAGGATGCATTGTCTCATACCCTACTTATGTTATGTATTTATGTTTCATACTTGAAGGTTATGTTATGTCCTACTTAGACTTGAACCCATGTGGGGGTAGTAAGCTAGTACTTGGACGTTACGAGATATTGATGATACTTATGCTGATTATTATATTAGATTATGAATTTATTTTCGGGACTAGGTATCTATGCCAGTTGAACCCATCACCTGCTTTGCATGTTTAGTTTTTATTACTTCCGCTATCTGTTGATGATTGTTTTAAATTTCTTCCGCGCTCTGAGTTTGTCGAGTTAGATCCGCCTAGCCTAGTGTGTGAGTTGGTCTCCCGTTCGCTATGATTCGGATTCGGGCATGGACTTTCTATTTCATGACCGGGTTTAGGTCCTAGTGCGGGGGATGTGGTATCCTTTGTCTGGGGTGCTACATCACCACAATGATCACACTTAAATTCTTTCCATCCTGATCTGGACTTGCTTCGACTTTTGCTTCAACCTTTATTATTATATTTATGTTGGCTTCTTCCCCTATTCTCTGAAACCAACAACTCGGGTTGAGACGAATGCTGAGTTTTTTGTCTCATCTCTTCATTCAAAACACTACTCTTTACAAGCTCAACATTTATACCACTATCAGACGAAGAGTTAACAAGTGAAACACGAAAAGTTTCCCAAGAATTAGGTAAAGTGGCAAGAATCCAAAGTCCAATAATTTCATCATCAAATTTAATGCTCATACCTGTCAACTGATCAAGAACACCTTGAAATTCATTCAAGTGATCAGCAATAGAAGTTCCTTCCTTGTATTTTAGCTGCATCATCTTCTTAAGCAAAAACAACTTATTGTTTCCTATCTTCGATGCATACAAATTCTGCAACTTCTCCCACAAGCTTCTCGCATGTGTCTCATATTGAATATGGTTGTAAACATTCTCCTCAACAAATTATCTGATAAACCCACAAACTTGTTTGTGCTCAAAATCCCATTCTTCATCAGTTTTAAACATGGGCTTTTCAGTTGCAAAAACAGGCAAGTGTAAAGATTTAACAAAGGGGAGATCCTTCATCTTATTACTTAATAGATGATAATTCAATCCATTCAAAGTTATCATCCTACTCGTATTCATATCCATGGTCACACCGGCAAAAGAACCAACGCGGCTCCGATACCACTCTGATAGGAAAGAGATACACCAAAATCGAGTGTACGCAGCGAAAATTAAAACTCCTCTCCAAATGCCCAATAAACAATCAACCAAGTATATCAAGGATAGAAAAATAATCAACCAAACAAGAATAGAGAGACACGAATTTTAACGTGGAAACCTCTTCAAAACGAAGAGTAAAAACCACGAGGTCTACGAGACCCAGAAACAAATCCACTATAATACGAGGCAAAATTACAGTGGTTCAACACCAATAAATCTAACTCCAAACATGAACCAAACACCGATTCGGTCCAAAACGAACTAGAACACAAAAGGAGAAAAGAACACAAAACCAAGCCGAAATTTACGCTACTATTTACGAACCAAAAACCCGACTTAAAATGCTCCAAATCCGATCTCCACCGTTCACTTTCAAGTTTGATAAGTTAGGAACCTACTGTCCAAATATCAGCTCGATCGGACCACAAATGACTTCCTGATCGTCCGCGCAAAGATTCTGCCGCCGCCCAAAATCTGGGCAAAACTGGGCAAAAAATTTTGCTCTGTTCTTTCCTAAAACTACTGCTGCTGTACAAGATCAGCAACACACCAAAAATAAGGAAAAATCTGAACCTATTCTTCATGGGCTTTCATTATATATTCCTAACAACAACCTTATTAGATTAGGAAAAGGATTTTGTAGACTTTAATACCAATTGGGCCAACAAATATAATTGGGCTGGACCTAACAAATCTCCCCCTCCAGCCCATGTGAGGAAGGAGACAAACCACCATTTAATCATTCAAACTTGAGACCCGCCATCCCGGCACAAACCTCAAGTTTATCACGACTCACCACCTTTGTCAACATATCAGCACCATTATCATTAGTGTGAATCTTTTCAAGCTCAATCAACTTGGAATTCAAAACATCTCGAATCCAATGATATCTCACATCAATATGTTTCGACTTACCATGAAAACTCGAATTCTTACTGAGATGTATTGCACTTTGATTATCACTAAATAAAACATACTTCGACTGTGAAAATCCAAGTTCTTGAACAAACTTCTTCACAATTTGTCATATGTAGTTTGTGAAGAATTCAATGCTACACAAACTCTTCGCCCTGTACAACAAAAAGGGGCAAACGCCGCGTGACATATTCAACGCCACCCACGATAATAACCTGGTGAAGGAGGACGGCCAGTGGCTGGCCAGCACATCTGAGTCCTGCTCCGTTGTGGCGACGCTCATCACCACAGTTGCTTTCGCCACCTCCTCCACCGTCCCCGGTGGAGTTAAATCCGAAACCGGCATTCCCAAGCTAGAAAATCAGCCCCGTCTTCCGTATTTTTGGCGTTGCTTCCCTCGTCGCGCTTTACTTCTCAATCATCGCGATCGTCATGTTCCTCGCCATTCTCACTTCCCGGTATCGCAAAATCACAAATCAGCCGAGTTATTTATACCATACCCCCTATGTTAGGTGAAATGGGCAAAAACATCCTGTGTTACAAAAATTAACACAAAAAATCATGTGTTTTCAAAATATTTGCGAGGCCAACCCTGAAAATTTCTGGTGTTGGACACGTGCTAAAAGCACAACTAAAACATTAATTTTCTCTATTTATTAGACGTGAAATGACTAATTTACCTTTTATATTCTTATATATATCATCTCATCTCTATTTATATACCCCTTTTTATACTTTTTTATAGGGTTCTTCATGTAATTTTTATTTTGTACAGGGACTCTATGCATATAAATAAGTATTGAACATATACTTGTTTACAATACTTATTTATAGGGTCCTTCATGTAATTTTTATTTTTACAGTGTCTTGGTGCATATAAAAAAGTAATGAACAATATAGAGATTTCGCTTCTAATAAATAGAGAAAATTCGTGTTCTAATCGCGCTTTTAGTGCGTGTCCAACACTATAAATTTTTAGTATTTGCCGTGCAAATATTTTGAAAATACAGGATTTTTTGTGTTAATTTTTTTAACGTATTTTTTTTTTTGTCCCCTCCCATTTCACTGCATGAAATACCTAAAAAAACCCCAAAGCAGCCCCTCAAATTCTCGGCCAAAAGTCGATATTAAAGCCAATTGTTATTTTGCTTGCAGGTACCAGATTACGTCACTGTTCGCGTCCATAACTTCAATACTGATATCATTTTGTGCCGGTCATTTTTTCGTTCTCAAGGATGAACTGAAAATCGCAGCTTTGCCTGTGTATGCTATTACGTGTTCGACTGTCACCGTCGTCACCATTGCGCAATTCCCCTTCTACTTTGATCTTGTCATAATTAATTTCAGCAAGACAACTTGGAACCACTAGGAAAGGGCATAGATAAATGCTATTAGACTGGAATAACTTAAAAACTTCATCCGACGCGTGTTGATCCACTTTATGTCTTAGTGAGAAGCTCTATTATGATGTTCTCGATGATGATAATGATCTCGATTATGTTGATGTTTCAGTACTTGACTAATACTAATAAAGGATATAAATTGAAAAGCTCTCTTAAGAAGAAATACTTTTCGCCTGCTTACGAAGAAGTAGGTTGAGCCGAACTCCTCTACTTTCACTACTGATTGGCATTTGCCAAGGATCCAAAGGGAAGGTGCGCCTAAGGCAAGGTCAGACTTCACAGTTTGTGTCATATCAAGTAGACTAACAGATAAATGTCATAGAGCTAAATGGAGGTGGGAGTTACGCTTGACAACTTGCGATCATCAGGAACTTAACTACATGTTAATCGCTTTTATTTGTTTATTTCTTGACATTTTTGGGATTTTTGAGTGTCTTGCACTTGCCGTGTGGTTGGTGAAAAATTTAGGGAGAATGACCAATCAAATGGCAAATGTAATACACTTACTCTTTTAATTAGTTGGATTAGATCGAGCTGGGTCTGGATTCAAATTTTCCTACCGATCTAACACTCTCGGAAATTCTAATACATACGTGCTTCCCCAGATACCCACAAGTGTATTTTATTTATTATTTAGTTAGTTATTCTTTCTGAACTTTCTCCCTATAACACAATGAGTGTAATACTTTTTTTTTTTGGGTTACATCAGAAGGCCGGAGCTACGACACACATTAATCACAATGAGTGTAATACGATCCTAATTATAGTTGGGAAAATTTTCATATCTATCCTTTTATTTTCATTATAAATTAAAAAATAATCTTTATATTTTTAATTTAATCTAAATTCATCATTTGAATCATTTTTTAATTATAATTTGCAACAAAAATATAAAAATAAACTAAGATGTCCTTTATCTATTTACATATAAATATAAATAAACTTATCCTTGATATTTATAAATAAAATAAGATGATTAATTCCTTAATTTCTGTAGTATCATATTCAAATGTTTCTCAAATTAAACTATAAAAACAATCAGAAACTATACTTTTTAGTTTATTGATATTGAGTCTAGTTAAATATTAAATTTATAAAAAATACTAATATATGAACCTCTAACGAAGGAGCGACCACTTTATAAAACTAGAAAAATATGTTATGAAATTGGTCAAAATATTAGGACATGCAACAAAAGGGTTCATGGATTATATTTGGCTAATAAAAATTAATATTTATTTTTAAATTCTAACTTATCTTTTATTTTATTTTATTTGATTTTTATTTTTTTTCAATTTGCAGGATGTTAACTCTCATATTCTAAAATTTTTTAAGTTACATATATGATAGAAATTTGAAAAATAGAACACTGAAATTTTTTAAATTCTTTCTTAATTTCTTTTTGTTTCTTTCTTTTTTTTATGGGTTATTCCCTTGATATGATTTTTAATACTTTAATTTATTTTTTGCTGTCAATTTTTAATGTCTCTATTAATACCATTATTCCTGCCTAAATTGAATATGTTATACTTTGTAATTTGTTTTATCTTGATGAATATATGTATTGATAGTCGTAAATAATTTTAATTTAAAAATTAATATTTTTTTAAATTTGGAGTTTAATTAAACTAAAAAGATATAATTTTAACGTTTTTTTTTTCTTTTGCCCCCAAAGAATAAAGGGAAGCGGGGAAAGGACCCACTATTGCTCTAATCGAACACAATGCATTTGTGCTTAATAGTTTTAAAGATGACACATTAAAGATTGTGTGTATGAAATTGAACCTATTAGAAAATATGTAAAATGAGAAATAGAAAAGATTATATTATATGAAGGATTATGAATATAAACATTGGTTTAAGATTAAGTGGATATTCTTGTTAATTTATAATCATGAAAGTAAAGAAGAAATGAATTGCTAGTAACAATTTTTTAAGTGATAATAAACGGGTGACAGCCCATATCAAATACACAATAAAAATTATATAAAATTTTAATTTATTTTATAAGGTTAATTTATATATGCATCACACATATTTAATAAATTGCTAAGATGACGAGATTTTAAAGAGTACACAGTGGATAAGCCAACTGTAAGGGGCGGGGTGTGATGAACGTGATGTTGAGCAAATAGGATTTAGTACAATACAAATAGCAAAGCCTTTATGATATTCCTCAACTTTATCCTTCCATGGATTATTTAATGACCCCAAGAATGGTTATTCGTTACTTTAGTGTTCAACACTGAATTAGATATCAAACATACGTAAAAAGCAAAAAGTGAAAGAAAAACAGCAGAATTCTTTAATACACTCCGTTTTTCACCTTTACTTTATTCTATTATTTGACGTTGATTCCTGAAGTCGAGTAATTTCAAATCATAGTCTAATTCGGTAAAATTATTATAATTAGAGATGACTATTTTACGTAGAAAATTTTAAATCAGATTCGATTCGATTGAATCTCAACAAATTAGTTGATAAATGTATTACATTAATTTTACGACAACTGTAAAATATTCGTCCCTTATTACATTGATTTGACCAAACAAATTAAGTTCGAGCTAGAATTTTCCGTATTACACTTATGGTTTGGATTTTGTTTAGGAAAATGTTAGAAATGTTTAAATATTTAATGGTATTCCTATCAAACAGTTTATAGTTTTAAACGAAGTGGTCATTTAATATGATATATCATAGCTCATATCAAAGAGTTCATGTTCTTAAATTCTCACCACCTAGTTTAAGGAAAAAAGAAAGATCACCCAGGTGGTCATTTAATAGAAAAAGTGAGGGGAAGGTTAGAAATGTTTAAATATTTAATGATAAAAATGTTTCAACATTTAATGATATTTTTATAAAATTATTTAAACTTCTAGATGACATTTAGCCGAGTTCAGCCTGAATTGAAATTTTCCCACCGGATCACTTTTTAATTTAATATATGGAACTTGACAACCAAGATTTATCAACGATATATATATATATATATATATATATCTCTTCATCTCAAACACAAAAGAAGAAGCCCAAAACTACCCAAATCCCGATTAGACATTGAAATCATGAATACTCTCTCAGAAATTCAAATTGCTCCCCCATCACCCCAAGACAAGAAAACAATCGATGAACTAACTGGACACGCCTTGTCCGGCCGCTGGGACAAAGTCGTTTCTATGTACAAAACCCACGAGGTGGCTCATACAGCCGGCCTGAACAAGGCCGGAGACACCGCGCTCCGGATAGCCATCTCCGCCGGAGAAACGGAGATCGCTAAGCAGCTTGTGGACGAGGCTGCCAAAACCAAGGGGGCGCTCCAACGGCGCGACCTACGGGGAGTCAACGTGCTCCACATTGCGGCGTACTTCGGCGACAGTGAATTGTGCGACCACATCGCCGGGAAAGGAGCAGGGCTCATTGGGATACGTAACAACGTCAGGGAAACCCCACTGTTCTATGCAGTCCACTTCGGCCACATAGAAGCGTTTCTTAGCCTGCACAAGTTATTGGGGAATAAAGATCTCGGATACATCTACGGGAGGAGAGGCGACGGAGAGACGATCCTCCACACCGCCATATCTCGACGCTATTATGGTGAGCACACATATATAGTAGTGATCGGGTGAAATTACAAATTAATCCGTTTTATTTGAAAAGTTACATAATTTATCATCGTTAATTTTAAGGTATTTTTTCCTTTATGTCTCCATAAATGCAGAGATGGCATATCACATAATTAAGCTGTATCCCAACTTCGTATACGCAATGAACGAGAAGGGGTTTTCACCCCTTTACCTTATGGCATCAAGCCCTTCAGCCTTCAGAAGTGGATGTCCTCAAATTAGAGGGATTCACCAACTTTTTTATCATTGTGAGTACCTATACATCGTGCCTTTTAATCTTCAAATATGTAATGTTTAATGGGCAAGTTAGATATATGTATTAATCCTGAGTTTAGGAGTACGGTGTACTAGCTACGAATCAAGCAAGTACAGTACAAAGTATAACCAAGTATCTTTGTATAATTGCGTAATCCACTGACGTTTGGATATACTTTCTTAAAAGTAATACATGTTAGTAAACTGAAGTTGCGAGCTGACGTTGAAGACAAAATGGAACACCACCAGAAGCAACAAACATGCATTTCTTCGCCCTGGCAACGAATAACGGCTTTCAGTAAGCATACATTAATAGCTTCATAACTTTTTTGTAATTCCTGCATTTTCTTTCATTCCTCTATATATGTGGTTCGTCGTCTAAGATTGAACACCCTATTCGAATGCAGAATAAAGATAATTTTATATAAAAAAAATTAAATAAATTAAACATCACTTGTTGTGGTGAAATCGATCGGTAATTATAAGATATCATATTACTGAATGATATTTGGCGAAAATTTTCTAGAGCAAAATGCATTTTTGGTCCCATACCAATGGGCTATTATCACTTTTAGTCCCATGTTTTTCAAAAGTGATTTTTTTAGTCCAGTAGTAATTTTTTTTTTGTCAATTTGAGGACTTCCGTCAAATAATTGACGGAAGTCACTATTCATCTGTTAATTTTTTTTTGGTCCATATCCATTAATTTCATATATTATATATTTATTATATATAATAGGGCGAATTATATTTAGGTCACTTGAGGTTTGCCCTAATTACAAACCAGTCCCTCTTGTTTCAAAAATTACATATTAGTCCCTAAAAACACTGTTTCAATTGAGATCCCTAGATGCCTTTAGGGTTCCGTTAATTTTGACATTTGAATTTCCGAAAAATATTACAAAAAAGTCCCTGAACTATGAATTTTCTTACAAAACGACCCCTTAACTAAATCACATCAACAATGTAGTCCTGTCAAAAATAACGGAACCCTAACGGCGTCTAGGGACCTCAATTGAAACCGTGTTTTTAGGGACTAATATGTAATTTTTGAAACAAGAGAGACTGATTTATAATTAAGGCAAACCTCAGGGGACCTAAATGTAATTCGCCCTATATAATATATGTATTATATTTTATATAATATGTAATACACGTACATATTACATATTTTAATTTATAATATGCATTTTGTTTTATGTATTTTAATATATATGCGTATTATATATTATATATTATGTACACTTATATTAATAATATATATTTTGTTATATATTATATATAAGTATTTACGTGTATTTTATATATATATATATATATATATATATATATATATGTGTGTGTGTGTGTATTGTAATACATATATTATATATAATATAAAATACACGTATATATATTATATATAATGCATATATACGTGTTTATATTTTAAAATATAGTATACGTGTATATATATAATATAATATATAATATGTAACAATATATATTGTTAATGCATGTGTATAATATATAACTTATAATATGCGTATATATTAAAATACATGAAATACATGTAACTATGTAAGTGTATATATTAAAATAAGTTCACCAAAAAAAAATAATATTAAAATACATGTAACTATGTATATATTAAAATACATGTAACTATGTACATGTAACTATATTAAAATACATGTATATTTACATGTATTTTAATATATATGCATATTATCAGTTATATATTATACACATGTATTAACAATATATATTGTTACATATTATATATTATATTATATATATACAGGTATACAATATTTTAAAATATAAACACGTATATATGCATTATATATAATATATACAAGTGTATTTTATATTATATATAATATATGTATTACAGTAATATATGTATATTTTATTTTATAATACACACTGATGGGTTCCGGAATGGGTGGATCCGAATCCGATCACTTTACAATTTGTATTTTGTGGAGGAAACCACCGGAGCCTCGCCGGAAAGGTGAAAGGGGTTCTACCTGTTGGGACAAGCACAAGAAAGGTCAGAAGGCCAAGCTGGGAGGACTGGGGGTGATACCCAGTTTGGCTCTCCGACGCTCAAGTCAGTTCAGTGTACAAGGAAATGTGAGTTCAGTCACAGTCACAATTGCAGTGGTGAAGAATGCTTAAGAATGCTTACCAATGTAGAAGATGACTTTAGCTATTTATAGTTGAGGGTCAGGGGCCCTTTGGTCATTTGCCTCAAGTGGTCCTGGCCGAATGTTGCCCTAACACGTGGCGCTGTGAGAGAGAAACCTAGGAGGAATCTTCTGCAAAAGCGGCCAAAAGTTAGTGCTGGCAGCAGTGGCAGGTGCGCGGGCATGTACGATGTGTCAGAGAGCCATTTGGGTGGTTGGTGACGAGGGCTTAGGAGCGCGCTCGTGACAACCTGGAGTGTTGGAGGCCAAGACATCCGCTGAGGGGGATGAAGGCTCCAGTTCAAGTGATGAGCCGAAAGGGAAACCACTCTGAGGGAGTGTGACGCTCGAAGAGGGCTCCTTTGGCATGTGAGCGTGCCCATCATTTAGTATATAGGACGCTCGTGGAGTGACAGCGCTCGTTGGGCATAACTCCAGAAGAGGGATTGCGCTCGTTGCACTTAGCGCTCGTGTACTGATGGCGCGGCCTTGGGGAGACAGATGTCATCATCTCGGTGATGCCACGTGTCCCGATGTGGGACAATCGTAATTTGACCCCATCACACACACACCCACATATATATATAATACACGTAAATACATATATTATATATATGTATTGCACATATTTTATTATATATAATATATAGCAAAATATATATTATTAATACAAGTGTACATAATATATAATATATAATACGCATATATATTAAAATACATATAACAAAATGCATATTATAAATTAAAATATATAATATATACGTGTATTATATATTATATAAAATATAATACATATTTTATATATAATAAATATATAATATATAAAATTAATGGATATGGACCAAAAAAACAAAAAAAAAAAAAATTAACGGACGAACAATGACTTATGTCAATTATTTGACGGAAGTCCTCAAATTGACAAAAAAAAATTACTACGGGATAAAAAAAAACAATTTTGAAAAACATGGGACCAAAAGTGATAATTGCCCATTAGTATGGGACCAAAAAATGCATTTTGCTCAATTTTCTATTAGCCACTAATCTATCACAAAATAAATATACTCCAAAGATAATTTTGGAAAAAAGAAAGGAACTAATTTGTAAGTATACCAAATCTCAGGGTGGTATATGTAAATTGTTTAATAAAGTAATACTGGTCATCAATACCATACCAATCAATGTAATTGCTTTTTTCTCTCATATCAGTGGGCTGTTCCAAGAATCTGCAGGATCAATCAAAGGATGAAGAGGGACAGCATACCGAGGGACAACATGCTGATCACGCTCATACTGAAGGTAATCGATTAACAAACAAGTTTTACAAACTTGGTTCAGCTAAATTTCCAGTGTGAGGGAGACAAAATATTTTGCACTTGTCCCATGTTTGGTGTAAATTATTATAAAAATGATCCATTAATCAAATAACAATAGTAATACGTGTGCACGTACAGAGACGAAAATTTTATTAATTTACATAAATTTTAAAGTTTTTATTATTTCCCCCCGATTTATAAATTTTTGATCTTCTTTTTAATATTAAAAAATATCAAATTAAACTTTTTTTTCCCTCTCTATTTGAAAACTACGTCTTATTCTTCCCTTTTTCTTCTCTTCAACTTAAAACTCTCATTTTTCTATTTTCAAAATCTACATTTGTGGAAAAAAGAAGTTGATTAATTTTAGTTTATTTTTTATAGTTCAATTATGAAATAAATTATTTAGATAAAATTTATGATTAATTTGTTAATAGTAAATAGTTCAATATTTTGAGAAAAGATTGTATCTCTATGAATTGTTGCGATTTGTATTTAATTTTGGATAATTTAGTGTTGGTAGAGTTCTATTTTGAGTAAAGATCATATTTTTATCTCTCTGAGAATAGGATAAAATAACTGTGTTAAATTGTAGATAATATACTATGTTTAGTTGTAGATAATTTAGAGTTTATGTGAGTTCTGTATATTAAGGTTTTTTTATTTATTATTAAAATAACTGTATTAATTTTAATTTTTATTATGTATAAATTATTTAGTTAAAAGATGTATCTAAATAGTAATTTTAGTTTTCTTTTATTATGAAGATAATTGTATTAATTTTAGTTTTTTTTTATTATGGATAAATTATTTAATTAAAAAATTGTATCTTAAATAGTAATTTTAGTTTTTTTTTTAATTATGGATAATATTTATAATTAAATTGTTGACTATAGTTATCTTTATCTCTATGACTATCAGAATAGGTTAAAAATGAATAATTTTTTTTTTTTATGTTGCTTTGTTATTTGATTTTATTATTTTATTTTAAATTATGTTAAATTGAGTCCATAATTTTTTTTAATTTATATAAGCACTATGAGTAAAAATTTTTTGGAGTTTTACCTCAAGAAATCTCGTTAAGATAATAGCAATGCACCAATTCTTGACACTTCAACAATGCATGACAATGCACCTATTCTTGAGACTTCAACAACAAAATAATAAGTTAAAGTTTTAAGTTATACTTGTTTTATTTATATATATCGAATAAAATAATATTTTTATTTTTAATAAAGTAATATTTATTTTAAAAAATATTATGTAAAATTTTTAATTTTCGCTCCTCCTTCTATGAAATCCAGGCTCTGTCCTTGTACACGTATGATTAGTTGAGTTAATTAGACAGAAATCGGCTGTTTGAGTTGGAATTATTATTATTTTTTCACTTATAACATGAAAATATTGGAACTTATATACATTACCTCTCCCTATTTATAATGATATATAATTTTTCAAAGTATTTATTCTGTACAGAAGTGCAAGGATCAGATACATCCAAAAATGGTTTTCAAGGTCCAAATAAGCTGGTAAGTATCATTGGCTCAAGTCTCCAATGTCTAATCCACGCAATGTCGGTTATACTTGGCCCAGGTACGTAACTAATTAACCTTCCTAAACATTACAAATACATGTTTATAATTAATTATGAGCTATTAATGTTAATACCTATATATGTTCTTAGGAACATATTCGCCCAAAAAACTCAAAGACACAAAGAAGAACAATGTCTGGTCCGAGCAGATTATGAAAGACCTTGTCCATGAAATTGCTGAGTTTAGCTATGAGCATAATGGAATGAGACCTGACCTGGATCCTGTTGAGGAGAACCGGTTGGGTAATAGAATACTAACTTTGAATATGACGAAATCGAGAGGAGAAACACATAATACATAATATATTTTCTTCACACAATCTATAAAATTCAAAACTTTCATCATAGCCCAATTCATCTCTGAAACATTCCACTTTTTCTTCCTACTCTCCTGCCTTTCTCAGGCTAATTAATTTCATTTTGACATTATTCAATTTTCATATTTATTTTTCCTAATCATGTAATTTAATTTGGTTCATTGTTTCTTTCGCAAGTTGACAGTAAACCATGGGAGGACACTGCAGTAACTTCAGTTGATAACTCTGAGGACACAAATCGAAAGAAGGAAGAGACGATGATAAACAATGAGGCCGAAACAGAAGGTAACTATGCATGCATGCATAATCATATGGACGAAAATCTATAATACTTCAAAACTAAGATCGTTTTACATATTCAACTATCAAAAACCTCAATAAATTAATAGATTTGAAAACATCAGACATATAATTTGAGGACCATAACCTTAATACACATGACGTGTTAAAAGTGTGGCTTAAATTAGTACTTAGAAATGATTAAGAAAGTTTTATATTTACGACGTAAAGTTCGTGCTGAATTGGTGTCCAGTTGGCACTGAGGTAGCGTTGAGTTGTCACTACTATTCATATGAGGCTTGAACTTTTCTGGAAATGGAGGTTCCATTGTGCAGTTTGAGAGAGCCTAGAGAGTCGAAGCAAAATCTTAAGTTTCATGAAAGTTTGGTGTGAGGCTCGTAAATTAAAGAGTTTAGGAACACTTGAGAGCTAATTCTTGTTATTGAATTGTCAGGTTTTGTTTCTTCAATTTGATTAGGAATTTAGTTAATTTGATTTTTTAATTTGAATAGAAATTTAATTAATTTGATTTTTTTGATTAAATTAACAATTTCCCTATAATTAATTAAACTTTCAGTGTAAATTAAGAATTTAATATGTTTTAAATACTTTTTAAGTTTTACAAAAATACAGAATATATATTACGTACAACAAAAATAAATTTTATTAATTATATGCACAAATTTTAAAATATTAATTTGAATACAAAATATTTATAATAGTCCCTAAAATTTATAAATATTAACAAAAAGAGACTTTGATATTTAATATATAACAAAATAGTATCTAAGTGTATTTTCAACAATGCATAAATATTAATATATCTCAGAAGGGTATTTTGGGAAAACAGTAAAAAAAACGGAGAATTACATACGGGTCCTTAAGGTTTGGCCTAATTACAGAGCGGTCTACATAACTTTGGATTTTACATGATAGTCCCTAAGGTTTGATTCCGTTAGAAGTCCCTGTTGACCGTTAGGGTTCCGTCAACCCCTGAATTTTTTCTTTCGAAATTGCCCCTGATTTTTTTTAGGGAGAATTACATACAGGTCCCTAGAGGTTTGGCCTAATTACCGAGCGGTCCATATAACTTTGGATTTTACATGTTAGTCCCTAAAATCAGGGGCAATTTTGGAAGAAAAAATTCAGGGGTTAACGGAACCCTAACGGTCAACAGGGACTTCCAACGGAATCAAACCTTAGGGACTATCATGTAATTTAAAAAATTTATAATGTAATGACAAATATATAAAAATAATAACATATGTATTTAATTAAAAATAAAAAATCTATTGAACAATACATAAGAAAAGTAAAATAAAACTCATAAAATTATAAAATAATGGCTTTTCAAAATCATAAAAAAGAATTCAACATAACATAAAAAAGAAGTGAAAAAACAATTAAAAATTCAAAGAAGTTAAATAAATGCACATGAATTAAAAAATAAAATTCCAACCTCCAAAAAATTTCAATTTGTTAATAGAATTTCATGTCAAATGGAGTATTAATGTGCAAGATACTTGTGCATATTTTTCAATTAATTTTTCTGAACTATAAACAATGAAGGAAAATCCCAAATTTAGACAGTTATCATACATAATGAAATCTTTAATTAAGATAACTATGATCACGGTGTAATTGAGGGATTCAATAAATATTAGTTTAAATTTGATTAATAGTATATGACGAGGATAAAATACGCTCGGACCCACGTTGTACACGTGTCGCCATCCGTACGCACAGAGCTTTGATGCTCGCATTACGGGGCTCGCGGAGCAACTCAGCCCATCCACTTGCTGGCTGGTCCGAGCCCATGCGCCTCGGCCCACTATTCGAGCGAAGGGTTCGGGCTGCCAAAATTTGACGCTCATGCTAGGGTCCCTCAAAGTCGTCTTCCCCAGGGAAACGCCACGTAAGGGCACCTTCTTTCCTACCCTCGGCCTTTTGACGCTCGTGGGTCATCTACCAGAAGAAATCCTCCCGTGCGCGCAGGTGCTCGAGGCAAGATCTACCCCAAGAGGCATCCGTACGCCCGCAGGGCGGATCTTGAGCATACCAGCACACGACACTCGCCAACGACCTCTGACACAGTAGAGGTGCGCACCTCGTACCTGACCTGCCGTTCACTTTTCAGAGCCATCCCTTTCATGCCGTCACAGGCTGCCACGTGTTAGGGCGACACAGGCTTGGGACCACTTGGTCAAAATACCCAAGGCACCCTCACCCCTAACATATAAATAGGGAGAAGCCCTTGCTCTCTTCCTCAAGTCAACTTCCTTATGCACACTGCATCACTGAACATTTTTCCTTAGCATTCTCCTTCCATAAAAGCTCTGCGCATTTCACCACCTTCACTACATTTCCCTTGCATCATCTGGTGTTATCCTAACTGGAAGAACCCACGCTCAAAGGAAACCTAGTTCCTGAGGCTCAAACGCCTGTGATGGTCTTCCTCTCAAACAAATCTTAAAGTGTTGGTTGCATCTTAGGAATCCATATCCTGCACCATCAGTGTAATTATTTCTTAAAATAAAATAATTCAAAATTTTAAAAAATCATGAAAATTGAATTAATTATGATTAGAGATGTTCTTCCTATATATAACAGTCGAAAGGTATCGTTATTAACAAAGGAAAGATTTGACCAACACTAATATGGTAAGATCCATCAGACACGAATTAAAATTATTAATTATTTTCTACGTCCAAATAATTTCTTCCTTAACAAAGAAAAGATTTGACTAAAAAATATCTCCCTACAACTATAAATAATAAAAAAAACTCAAAACAAAATATAAAATTTTAAATAGAAAAAATATATCGTTGAAATTCTTATATATCAAACACTGAAATAATCCAAGATGGACAAAATAAAGATTTAAAAATACAAAATTAAAATAAGATAAACTAAAAAATACTTTTAAAAAAAATGAAAAATGTGTAGAATTTAGAAAAGAATAAAATGAACAAAAAAAACCTATAGAACAATACATATATAAATCTTTAGAATATAATATATATAAATGCATATAGAAAACATATGCTAACAAACTCAACATACATTTTTCAATTTTATAGTCAATACCTTTAAAAAAAATTTATAGAATAATAATAATAATAGAAAAAGTAATAAAAGAATTCAAATAAAATAAATAACTCTTACACCATTTAAACCTGGAATCTGTCGCCTGAAATATGTAGTTGCATAAACATGGTTCGAAAGCTCAGTAGGAAGTGATATATCATTGATCCTATTCAAAAATTTTCAAGAAATCTCTCCACAAAAACAAAAATAATAAATTATGTATATTAAAATAATAAAGAAAAACATAAAAAAATAACAATAAATATTTAAAAAATACAAATAAATAAATTTCAAAATACAATAAGTTAAATTACATCAAATAAACAAAACAACCAATTTTTATCACATAAACTCTAAGAAATACAAATTGATAAAAACTGAAAAAAAAAAAAATTAACATCGATGTTAAAAAAAAAGGCTGATTTAAAAAATGTATGATCAAAAATGCAAAATCGTCCCTAAAAGTATATAAAAATTAACAAATTAACAAGCTTATGGACTACAGTGTAATATTTAAAAGAATATGGACCATTTTGTAATTAGGCCTAACCTCAGGGACCTGTATGTAATTATCCCTATATTATATCCTATATAAGTTAAGTTCTTTATTCTACTATTACAATTTACAAGTTACAAGTCAAGCACATATATATAATTTAAAATGAGCTATTAAGTTCACGTTGACATTTAATAATATGTCACGTACTTGAAGAATTTAATTCTAAAATAAGATTCAATGCTTGATCAAATTCAAAAATATCTTATAAAATATGAAAATTTATAAACCTCTTTAAAAAAAACTTGATAAAAAACCCTTGTAATAAATGTGTTTTATTTTTTATTTTTTATGTCAGGTGATGTTCAAAAAAAAATTAACTATTCTTGTTAAGGCCAGCAGATTGTTTTGTGGTAAGCATGTGGACCATTGAACAAATAGATCACGAATTCGAGTTTTGTTAGGATGAACAAATAAGTCACGGATTTAAATTTTATTATGAGTAGTTGGACAATATTGATCCTCTTTTTAAAAAAAAAGAAAAAAAAAGTTTTAACTATTCTTTTTCTGGTGATAAGATTGATAAGATTAAAAAACTATTCTTTTTCTCTCTTCAATTGTACTTGGTGATAAGATTAAAAATAGTTTTATGACTTTTATCAGCTTTATAATATGCCAAATCTCTTTTCAGCCACGTCAATCACGTTGGGCGAGTTTGAATCCTTGAACTTGTTGGGCTCATGATTTTATATCTTGGCCCAAGCACAATCACATTCTTGGTCTCGATGTTGGAATCGTGTATGGCCATTTTGGACCTGTCAATCTTTCCTATTAATAGATTTCAAAAAAAAAAAAAAATCTTTCCTATTAATACTCAATTTCATTTATTAATCTTTCTAGGGCTGTCAATGGGTCGGATTTTAATCCGAATCCGCTCCGAGTCCGATCCGAATTTTAGCATATTCGTCCGATAAAAATATTCGATGGATCATATCCGATTGTAAATATTCGTTATCCGAAATAAATGGAGCGAATATGGATTTAAGGAATCCGATCCGTTAAGAATCCGAATCCGATATTATATATAATATTTAATTAAATAAATTATTTACTAGTACATAATATTAAGTAAAATGATTAAAATTAAAATTTTCACATATTTATCATTTTAAACAATAATAAAATTTAAATTTTTTACTCTAAAAGTATATATTTTCTTTTATTAATAAGTTTAAATTAATTTATTTTAAATAAATATAAACAAAACTATCAAATAATTCATTAAATAATAATTATTTATTAAATATTATGTAATTATATTTATTTTTTATATCAAATTTGTTATTTAAAAAAATAAAATTTATTACTAATCGGGTCGGATCTTTTATCGGATCAGATCCGACCCGATTATTTATGGATTCAAAAACAATGAATCCGAATCCTATAGGATTCGGATTCGGATCCGATATTCGGATTCTCTTATCGGATTCGGATCCGGAATCTCCTGATCCGGTCCGAATCCGACCCGTTGACAGCCCTAAATCTTTCCTCAACTATTAAAAAAAATAGAAATTATTTATTTCTAACACAATGTACATAATTTCAAAGTTAGAAAGGATCACGAGTAGTCAAACGCCTTTTTGCTACTGATAGACCATATATAAACGTATAAAAATATTTTGAAATCACGGATCACCAAAACTTACTGATTCGCTAATAATCAATATCACAAACATAAATTTATTCAACTCTTGATTACCTCGTACCACTTCACCTCGCAATGCATCTGCAAGGCGGGACCGTGGATGGGCCATGGTTCGGCGCCATCGTGGCAGCAAGATGTAGAACACTGTTCTCATCCTTCTCTGCAGGGGCGACGCTACAGCCTAGCTTGTGGGGTCAGTTGACCCCATTCAATCTTTTTTTTTTTATTTATATATATATATATATATATATATATATATATATATATATTATATGTTTTTAAATTTGTAATTTAAAAATAAGCTTTTTAACCCCACTTAAAAAAAGGAAAAAGTGTATTGACTCCATAATTTTAGAATTGTGTACAAATATAAATAAGATAAGTGTTTATTTTCAATGGAGTATTTAAAAACCAATTTCTACTTAATTTTTTTTTTTTTTTTTTTTTTTTTTTGGAAACCGGCAAGGAGCCGTAGGGCTATTTTACCGAGAGCCCCCCCTCATATATACCCAATCAACAACGCAAAAGTACAACCAAGTATTCATGATCCACGGATCAAGAGTACTGGACAAGCAAAAGTGCCCACGAAAATTGGAAATCAACAACACCACATGGGACAAAATCCATAAACACCAAGCAAGCAACAAAGGCTTAGCCACAATAGAGATATGGCTGTAAATCCAATCTACGCCCCTCATGCTATGCAGATTATTAAGTTCCCTCATACCACAGCCGGTATACACCTCATTTACACTAGCGTCCTCAGGGCCATTAGAATACGTATGTGATTGGTATCGGACAAGATGTACAATAAAGCCGTCAATACATAAGTTACTAACTGGCCATAAAACATGACCGGGATCCCTCTTCATCATGAGCTCCAAGTACTTCCACCACGCAACCTGCAAAACCTCTCCCGACTCACTCCGACCAAGCTCCGCAAGATTAAAAGTCTTAAAGGGAACAGAAGGAAAACAGGTTTGTAGCATTATTGAGAACTTACGCCACAAGGAGAAATCACAACATATGTCGCTGCTAATAGCATCCAAATTCCACCAATCCATATAATCAATATTAAAGGCCTGCAAAATATAGAATACCCTTCCCAAAGCAAGTGTAATGACCTCGGCATTGGAATCATATGCAACCATCACAAACGAACTATGTAAAATAACAATATTAAAATACTTACTCATCCCCAACGTAGTGAAGGTAACTCCCATTTATCAAGAATGATTCTTGCTTTAAGATTAGGGAATAAGCCATCCTGCAATGACCATTCCAGCTGAGAAGATGAGCCTTTGTTTGCAAGAATATCTGCAGCCGCGTTGCCTTCCCTGAAGATGTGGGACAAATAGATCTGCTTTCCAGTAATCAATTTCTTGAATTGGTCAATTAACTGTTGAACACCCAGGTCCCCATAGACGCCTCTAGCAAGAATATCAATGGTGATCTTAGAATCCAATTCCAACCAAAGGTTTTGCCCTCCCAACGAGACAACCCTTCGAACTCCCTCTACTAGAGCAGCTAACTCTGCTATAGTATTGGTAGTCACGTCAATCCCTTTACTGAAAGCATCCACCACCGTCCCATGATTATCTCGTATGAGACCTCCAATCCCTGCTGGCCCCGGATTACCCCTAGAAGACCCGTCGGTATTTATTTTAAACCAGTGATCAGGCGGCTTCCTCCAATGAACAATCTCGGGTTTCTATCCTGCGGCTTTTTAACCTTAATTCCCAATTTGTTTGCCACCAGGATATCTCCCTTCCACCAAGAGTATCCCAAGCGCTTGGACCTGCAAAGATTAAAAAGGTGGTTAATTACACGACGAATAACATTAAATTTGTTGAATTTATTCCCATTATGTTTCGAGTTATTCCTCTCCAACCACAGATACCAAAGAACCAAAATCAGTATTACAATGCGGACGTGCTTTTTGGAGCTATACGGAGTAGAATTTGTCCACGTCATAATCATTAGCTGAATCGACCCCGTGTTAGGAGTTGGTATGTTAAACATGTCACAGAAGTGCTCCAAAATGCTCCGCACCTTCGAAGAATTCAAAAATATATGCTCTTGGGTTTCAATATGGAAACAACATACGCACTTGGAAGCCATAGAAATCCCCTTCCGCTGGAGTCTTTCTTCAACCGGTAGCCAATTGTTAAGCAATCTCCACGTAAAGATCTGTATAGATGGCGTGAGATTAGCTGACCAGATCGTCTCAAGAAAGGAGGAAGCTGGTTGTTTATGTCGCAGATATTCCCAGGCTGACCGAAAGTTGAACGCCCCTGATGGGTCCAGAAGCCAAACCGGTTTGTCCCTTTGCAGATTATTAACCTGAATGGCAGTGATGTTGTTGACGAGCTGCTGACCGACCAGCCTAGTTAACTCACTTTCAATCCAATTACCATTCTGCATTACCTCTTTGACCTTAAGATACGTAATATCCCCACCAACCAGATTTGCAATCCTTCCTTCCTTTATCCAACGATCCAGAAAAAAATAAATATTGCCAGGACCTAAAGACCAACCAATCCAGTTATCAACATGAGCCCTCACCCCACAAATTCGTTTCCATGTTTGTGAGTGATGTGGTTTAAACTCAGCTACCAAAGGATGATCCAGGGCGCAATATTTCATTTTCATGAATTTGGACCATAAATTATCCACCGCTCTAAGTCTCCACCAAAGCTTCCAAGAAAAGGCTATGGATATGTCATTTAAGTTTCTGACTCCCAAGCCTCCTTCTATTGTGGGAAAGCAAATCTTATCCCATTTCGACCAGTGGATTTTTTTAACATTCGAGTCAGTACCCCAAAAGAATCTATTGCACAGCCGATTCAAAGAGTCGAAAACTCCTTTAGGAGGCTCAATCACATGAAGTATATGCATATGCAAAGAGTAAATCACCGATTTAATTAGTTGAAGCCTCCCACCATATGTCAGCAATATAGTCTCCCAACCTTGTAACTTTTTCCTGATTTTATGAATCAGATCATCAAACAACATTCTCTTTTTCCTCCCCGAGTATAACGGAGCTCCAAGATACGACACTGGAAGTGACCCCCTCCGAAAGGCCATAATACTTTGCACTCTGTTCACCACACCCTCATCGTTGTTACCCACAATGAACTCGCTCTTCTCCGCATTGATTTTTTGGCCCGAAACTAGCTCCTACTTGCTAATCACATTCTTCAGTTGATAAAGGGAACTCACTCGGGAATTCGTGAAAACAATTAAATCATCAGCATAAGCAAGGTGGGATACAGACATTCCAGCTCTCGAATCATAATGGCAATTTGGGTCAACTTCCATCATCCTGTTTAACAAGCAAGAGAAGTAATCTGTAGCAATGACAAAGAGCGACGGAGATAATGGGTCACCTTGTCTCAATCCCTTAGAAGAGTGGAAAAATCCCGAAGCTGCCCCGTTCACTAGGACAGAAAACCAACAGTTGTCTATACAACATTTAATCCACGAAAGCCACTTCTCCGGAAATCCCTTGAGTCTCATCACCTGAAGAAGGAAGGACCAATCTAGTATGTCGTAGGCTTTGGCCATATCGAGTTTCACGATCACGTTTTTATCTCGTCGTCTACTATGCAGCGAATGGACCAACTCCTGGGCTAGGAGAATATTGTCCGAGATAAGTCTGCCTTTAACAAAGCCACATTGGTTTTGCGAGATCACTTTCGGAAGTAAACCCGACAACCTACTATTCAACAGCTTAGTAATGATCTTATTCGAAACATTACATAAACTTATAGGCCTAAAATCGCTCCAATAAGCTGGGTTATCTTTCTTGGGAATCAAAGATATCGTTGTTGATGTGTATGCTATCGGGAGTTGAGAGCCATTGAAAAAATCCAAGATTGCCTCTATTACATCATTTTTCACCGTGTTCCAAAAACGTTGATAGAACATAACGCCAAAACCATCGGGACCGGCAGCCCCATAAGGTGACATGGAGAAGATGGTTCTGCGAATTTCCTCTTCTGTTGGTTCCATGCACAACATCTGACAGTCCTCCGAACTAACCACTGGAGTAATGATGCTCGGATCAACCTGCTCAAACTCACGACCTGGCTCCTTAGTGAGAAGATTTTTGAAGTAATTGCTAGCTGAAACCCTCATGTGTTCGACATTAGTCAGTTCAGTGCCACCTTCCAATATAGATCGAACAGAGGTACGGAACCTTTTCTTCTTGACTAAGGAATGAAAGTATTTAGTATTACGCTCCCCTTCACTCAACCAACGACACGCCGACTTTTGCTTCCAGAAATCTTCTTCCATCGAGAGATAATTACGAAGTACGGCAGACTTACGATTTAACTCCATAAGCAATAAATCCGAGGGATCATTGATCATAGGTTCGTTCGGCAGTAGCAACTTCTTCCTCAGCTAGCCTGACTCTATCAAAAATATTCCCGAACACGTCTTTGTTCCAAACTTTAAGATGGGTTTTCAATCTATACAGCTTGTTGTGTAATTTCTTAAGACCATTACCCCAAATAGGTTGATCCCAGTTAACCTTTATAACATCCTCGAATCCCGGGTGACAGAGCCACATGTTTTGAAATCTAAAAGCAGAAGGCGCACTGATCACACCATCATCACAGTTAACCAATAGTGGTGCATGATCTGAGGAATTTCTGGAGAGGTGTCGAACTAACTATTGAGCCATACTTCTCCCCATTTGCTATTGACTAAAACTCTATCCAACCTCTGCCAGAGAGAATTGTTAGTCCAGGTAAATTTCGATCCCAGAAAAGGTGGATCAATAAGGCCACAATCATCTATCATGTCATTGAAATCAGCCATCCCACGGAGGTCCGGAGATCCCCGACCACCCATTCTTTCCTCAACATTAGAAATAATATTTAAATCCCCACCTATCATCCAAGGTAAATCAACCGCCTGCTGGAGCTTACAAAATTCCCATAAGACTCTCCGTTCAGCCGTCTGACAGCAAGCGTACACTATGGTAAGTAAACAGGCTGAGGGCCACTCTTGACAGGACAATTTCAGGTGTAGATATTGCCTTTGATTGTCCAGCACTTCCACATTGATACCCTCGCAAACAAAAAACCAGATGTGGTTAGAAGAGTTGGTAATAACAGAACTAAAATTAAAAGAATGAAGCATAGCATTAGAATCAAGATTAATAAAAGGTTCTAAAATAGCCAAGAAGGAAAATTTATTCTTTTTACAGATTCTCTTGAGAATTCGAAATCTTCCCTTATCCCCTATGCCACGGATATTCCAAAAGAGGCCTCCAATCTTCATCTATCTTTTGGGACTAAGGCCGACGAACGGTTCGTCCTTCTAGAGGCCTGGTTAATGTCAGTTTGCAGGTTCCCGTCTTGTTTCTTTTTCTTTTTCTGATTCTTGTCTGCTCCCCCTTTGTCACCAATTCGTTCTAAAGATTTAGCTCTGATATGTTTAGCTTTCTCCTTGACAATATGCTCATCCTCTTCTAAAAGATTATCAACGTCATCTTGCTCGTCCTCAACTACCGTTTCAGTGATAAGTTTTCCAATTCCTTCATAACTCTCTGCTAAGGCTCGGCGTATCTCAAAGTCTTCCGCGTTAGCCCCGACAAGACCCAAACTTGGCTCTGTAGCTTCTCCAGGATGATTGTAAACCACAATTGCAGACCCAGTGTTCTTTGTCATGGGTGGGAGATCGATGCCTTCCTGAGTTGTATTCCTTTGCATGCTAGACTCTGAATTCTGCCTCTGATCTGGTGACGGACTTGTCTCTTTTGGAAGTGAGGTTGTAGCTTCTTCTGTAGTTATGTCGTTAACCTCCTCAACAACATCCTCTAGGCTCTCGAAGGGGTTTTCATGAACCACATTATCTAGGCTCTCGAAAGGCTCTCGAAAGGGTGGGATAATTTCTACTTAATTTAAGCAGAAATAACCTAGAATTAATTTAAGCACAAATAAGCTAGAATTTAGGAGCAGATTTTAGATTTTGCTTATAAATTATACGGCTTTCTTTTAATTTATTTAAAATTCTATTTTGACAATAATATCTTTATTAAAATATTAATATTCTTAAATTATTCTTTTTATATACAAATACAATTTTATAATTTATATGTTTATTACATCTTTTCTTTTTATGTCATTTGTATTTTTTTTTCTTTTTACATCAAAATTTCGTAATTTCAAAAGGTTTGGTAAGTAAAAAATCTGCAATTACAAGTTGAATTTACTCTTTTCTTAATTTTTATAAATTTATAAATAAAGGTACACATAAAATATTTTTATATTTGGATAATTACAAATAATCTTATAGTAATTTTTCTATTAATATAATACTTAAACCGTATCTATATTATAATACCCAAAATTATTCAGAGTAATTCAAGGTAAATTTGTATCGATTATTTGCACTTATTATTTTTCTGTTTATTATTTTTTTTCAAACCCTAACTAGTTTTACTTTTAAAATTTTTGTCCCTTTTACTCCTATTTTAAGTTCTACTTTGTGAGTAGTGTTTGCAAACACCCAAAATAAAAAAATTATAGAGGGTAATTGTAAAATAAATATTTTAAATAAAATATTTTATTTTTTAATAATATATATATTTTATTAGTAGTTAAATTTTTAAGACAATTTAAAATAAATATTTTAAATATATTTTATATTTTAATAATATATATTTTTTATTAGTCATTAAATTGTTTTGACCCCACTGTCCGACAATTCTGGAGTAGCCCCCTGCTTCTCTGTTTGGCCGAATATTCTATCCTTCACCCGTCCTTTCTTGAGTAGGTAATCATACACATCAGCCCTCTTGTTTTCAGCTGCAAGCATAAAAACATTCTTTTTCTCGATGTTAATGGAATCGCATATGGCGATTTTAAACCTATCCAGAACTTCTTCACGATCTCTATCACTCCATTCTTGGCCGCGACTAGTAAGGCTGTTTCCATCTTTGCTATACTCTCCAATGCCTCCCTTTCTGATATATATCCCAATACAACTTTAATTAAAGGATTCCAGGGACAGAAATTGCGTTGTGATTACCATTCTTTTGAAAGTAATTAATCATGATAAATATGAACAAAATCGCTTTGGTTCCATATTGACTTAATTGATGAATGAGATTGTTACCTTGTCTTTGGACCTCAGCCTCATTGTTAGGATAACTATGAACAAAATTGCTTTGGTTCCATATAACTTAATTGATGAATGAGATTGTTCAAGAAAACCTTCAATTATGATTATAAAAATTAAATTATGAGCTCATAAAGTCTAGCATGCAATTATAAGGTATTATATTTATGGTTTAAATGGGAGATTGTAAGGATTTGAACTTAAATTTATAATAAAACTTTAATAATAATTGTATGTACTGTTTCTATCATAATAAGATTTTGCCTGAAATATTAAAGTGATCTAATTTAGTTGGGTCTTAAAGATAAAATTAAAAATATAGACCTACATATGAAGATATCTAATATGAATTTTAATTTGACCGTGATCCAAATTAGGGATTAGGGTTAACCGCTATGTGTTAGGATAGCATCGTAGATCAAAAAGTATATTCTTTTCAATACACGACAACAAATAATAACAGAATAAAGAATAAAAAGATAAAACTTGAGAATTTAGGTGGTTGGACCGAATATGCCTACATCCACGAATAAGGGAAGTGATTCTACTATAAGTCTATAACACAAAACTTATAACAATTAGAGAAAAATCTATGTGTGAATTACATCTGAATACCCTCAGATTTGGCTTAATTACAACACAATCCCTATTTTTTTACTTTTCACCATATCGTCCCCAAACTTTGGTTTCCGTTTGAAGTCCCTGACGGACTTTAGGGTCCTGTTATTTTTTTTTTACTGTTTTTTCAAAATACCCCTCTGAGATATATCATTGTCAAAAATACCTTTAGGGACTATTTTGTTATAAATATCAAAGGCCCGTTTTGTTAATATTTATAAATTTCAAAAACTATTATAAATACTTTTGTATTCAAATTATATTAAAAATTAATATTGAAAATTTGTTCATATAATTAATAAATTTTATTCTTGTTGTATGTAATAAATGTTCTGTATTTTTTAGGATTTAAAATTATTTAAAACATATTAAATTCGAGATTTAGACTAAAAATTTAATTAATTAAAGGGAAGTTGTTAATTTAGTTGAAAAAAAAATCAAATTAATTAAATTTCTATTCAAATTAAAAAAATCAAACTAATTAAATTTCTATTTAAATTTAAAAAAAAACAAATTAATTAAATTCATAATTCAAATTAAAAAACCTAATCAAAAAACCAAATTAATTAAATTCCTATTTAAACTAAAAGGCCAAATTAATTAAATTCTTAATTCAAATTAAAAAACAAAACCTCACAATTCTGTAACAATAATTAGCTCTCCCGTGCTTCTCATACTCTTTAATTTACAAGTCTCACGATAAGCTTTTATGTAATTTAAGATTTTGCTTCTAACTCACTAGGATCTCTCAAAGTCAACAAATGAGCCTCTATTTATAAAAAAGTTCAAGCCTCATATAATTATAGTAACAACTGGATGACAACTCAACACCACTTCAGTTCAACACAACACCAACTTAGCGCCAACTCGACGTCCTAGATATGGAACTTTCTTGATCATTAATTCTAAATACCAATTTAAGTCACATTTTTAACATGTCATATGTATTATAATTATAGTAACAACTGGATGACAACTCAACACCACTTCAGTTCAACACAACACCAACTTAGCGCCAACTCGACGTCCTAGATATGGAACTTTCTTGATCATTAATTCTAAATACCAATTTAAGTCACATTTTTAACATGTCATATGTATTAGGGTTATATATCATATATGGTCCCCAAATCAAATGTACGGTGCTGTCAAATCTATTAATTTATTAAGTTTTTTGATAGTTCAATGTATAAAACGATCTTAGTTTTAAAGTATTATAGATTGTCCTCCGTATGATTATGCATGCATGCATAGTTACCTACTGTGGCCTCATCGTTTTTCATCATCTCTTTCTTTCGATTTGTGTGAGTTGTCAACTGAAATTAGTGCAGTGTCCTTGACAGTTAATGTTGATTTTGGTCCGATGATATACTGTCGACTGGCGAAAGAAACAATTAAACAGAATTACAAGATTAGGAAAAATAAATATGAAATTGAATAATGTCAAAATAAGGTGAAAAAAAAAAAGAAATATAATCAAGTCCTATAGAAGCGAGAAAAACAAGAATGCTTGAGAAACAAATCAGGTTAGGATGAGAATTTTGAATTCTTTATAGATTTGCGTGAAGAAAATATATTATGTATTATGTATTTCTCCTCTCGACTTCGTCATATTCAGAGTTACCACTCGATTACTCAACCACTTCTCCGCATCCGGCCAGGACTCATTCCGTTGTGCCCATATCTAAACTCAGGAATTCCATCAACTAGTTCTTTCATAATTTGCTCAGACCAGACATTGTTCTTCTTTGTCTCTTTGAGCTTTTTGGGCGAATATGTTCCTAGAACATATATATGTATTAACATTAACAGCTCAGAATTAAAATTATAAAAATGCATTTGTAATGTTTAGGATGGTTAATTAGTTACGTACCTGGCCCAAATATTACCGACATTGCGTGGATTAGACATTGAAGACTTGAGCCAATCATACTTACCAGCCTGTTTGGACCTTGAGAGCCATTTTCGGATATATCTGATCCTTGCTCTTCTGTACAGAAGGAATACGTTGAGATATATCATTTGAATAAATAGCTAGGGAATGGTTATATATATATGTTATAAGTTACATTGAAAAATTCCAGCCCAAACGGCTGATTTCTGTCTAATTAACTCAACCAATCATACTTGCAAATCGTATGATGATTTATATTTGATTAATTGATCATTTTTCCGGTAATTTACGGTTTACACCAAATACGCGATAAGTGTAAAATATTCTTTCCCATCACATTGCAAATTAGCAGAATCAGGTTTGTAGAACTTGTTTGTTAATCAATTACCTTCACTATGAGTTTGATCAGAATGTTGTCCCTCTTCATCCTTTGATTGATCCTGTGGATTCTTGGAACAGCCCACTGGTACGAGAAAATAGCAATTACATTCATTGGTAAGTTTAAAATAATGATTTTGATTATGAAAAAATCATTAGGCATCAACTTGGAAAAAATATCGAACCAACGGTGGTTGATCCAGTTATTAAAGAATTCTTTTTTCACGATGCATGGTGTCTCTGGTTGAATTTTTCTAGGCATATGACCAGCATTGTTTTATGGGAAAATTGCAAAATCGGTATACCAACTACCCTAATTTAGCCGATCTGGTACACTAAGAAACAGTTTACTTGGACATAATGGAGTAGATTGGTGCTGGTATCTGCCTTTTAAAGGTGTTTACCTCAATTGGGTCAAGGCCCTTGTGAAGCCCGCCGGCCTTATGTTTGCTTGGGGTGTCAGTGGGGTGTCAGAGTTGTATTTAACAACTCAAAAATCAAGTTGCAAATTAACCCATTATGGATGGACAAATCTAAATTACTTAATTGCCCATATTTTTCGCTGAAGAAGAGTCCAAATACTTTTCTCTCTCCTCCAGTCCTCCTTTAGTTCACTGGTACTCTGTAGTCCGTAGATCCTTCCATTTTTTCTTCAATGGTGCAAAATAATCAAGATATGGGATTCTCCCTTTATTTATAGCAAATAAAACAACAGAAAAAAGGGAAAAAAAAAAAAGAAAAAGGAAAAAGGTGAAGCAGACGAGAATCATCGAACGGTTGCTCTAGAGTCTTCGGATGGGGGCACGTGTACGGCGTGGAATCCGAGTGTAATTTGATCCCATCAATATATATATATACATATATAATAATAATAATTTAATTTTTACTTTTTAATTAATATTTTTTCATTAAGCTAAGTAAATAAAAAAAAATTAATAATAAAATCACCACAATTAGTTCAATAATAAAAATAGTGACGAATTGTAATTACCACTTTTAAGGGCTCGTTTACCTAAACGAATTATGAATGTTAGTGGACTTTTTCATGGATAATCTTCTGCTTACTTTTTTATGTTATTGACCCGATTTTACACACATGACCCGTGTGATTGCTGAGAATATGAAGGTCAATCAAACACGCCAATTTTTCGTGTTTAATTGGCACGCCTTTTAACATGCCCACGAAAATTACTAACTTGTCCAAGAGTTTCTAATATTTACTATTGAATGCCACTTAAATTTATTTCGGTTCTTCGAGCATCTTATATTAGATTATTATATACAAATAATATAATATTATAAGATATATTTTATCGTGCAATATTGCAATGTCACTGAAATTTATATTATATATAAATAAATATATTTTATGCTTATTAATTAATTTATAATAAATATTTATAAGAGTATTTAATATTATAAATTTAAATAAAATATATTTACATATAATTTAATATTCAGAGTCATTACAAATAACATTATTACATTTTTTATACCATGATATTATGAAAAAAAATTAAAATAAAAATAAAAATCTAAATCAATATAATATATTTTTTAGTAAATTTATTTAATTCTTTTTTAAAATTATAATCCTCAAACTTAAAAAAATATATAATCTTTTTATTTCTCATGTCCTAGCGACTGAAAATATAAATTGAATTTTGTGAACACAAAACAAAGAAAAAATTACTAATATATTTACAAAAATAAAAGCAAAGGGTATAAGGGTAAATTATCACAAACATGCAATTTTCACTCATTATGTAAACACAAAATAAAGAAAAAATATGCAGGTTAAAAAGACTCCAACTTGTAATGTAAACATGGGTTAGATTAGTATCACTAACTCCTTTAAACATTACATGCATAATCATATTTGAAAATGTAAACAAGGTCTAATATGGGGTTTAGGTCTAATTAACCTTAATGTTTTCTTGGTCCCAAGTTTGAAAAATGAATAAGAGGGCATTTTTGAAAATTCATGTAATAATATATGGCTGAGCAAATAAAAGTAAACATCTCACACATTTTGGACAAGTTAACCATTGCACTACACAGCTCAAGTAAACATTGGGTTGTGTATTTAAATCACTATCCATCTATCAATAACCCAAAACCTCTAGATTAGATACAATCCAAGTAAACTAATTCTAAGTTTCCGGCGAGCAAATTAACCCCACAACTCATAAAAACTAGCAATTTTGTGCACATTTGACCCGAATAACGCTCAACCCGCCTGAGATCCGACCCATTATTACACTTGTCGTCCAAGTAATGCCACCTATTAATATTAAATCCAACATGGCAAAACCACCATGCCATTTCACAAACCACTGAACATGTGGCGCTGGAAATGGCAATAGCCCCTGGTTTAATTCAAATGGAAATTGTACCGCATTTTTTTCCGGAAACAGAGAATTATTTTCTCTTTCTACGAGAGTTGGAGTCTCTCTTGGAGAGTTGGGTCTTGGTCATCGAGTCTTCCCCTGTTGTCTTCTTTCTTTCTAGCATTTTGTTTTTCTCTTTCTCATTTTATTTTCTCCTTTTCCTCTTGCAGGTGCTCGTTTTCCCCTCCTTTGCTTTGGCGGGTTTCTGAGCAAAGACGCACTCATCTCCTCTGAAGTTTCACAGAATTTTTATCTGATATGGAAGAAGACCTTGAGTGGATGAGCAGTGCCCTGAGTTTTGAAACTTTTGAATCACAAGTCTATTGCCTAAGTCTTTGTAACTTTTGAATCCCAAGAAACCTAAAATTACACAAAGAATCACAAAAAATAAATCCCAGATCTGGAAGTTTGAAGGAAGGATGTATTGATGGTGGAGCCGTGGAGGTGATGTTGGTGGTGGTGAACGGTAGGGAGGTCGAAATCGCTACTCCTCTGGCCCAGATCTGGAAGTCTGGAGAAAGAATGTTGAGTGAGGATGGCGGTGGAAGGCAGCGGCGGTAGGAGCAACGTGGTGGTGATGAACGTTGGGGGAAGTTGAAATCGCTACTCTTTGGCCTAGATTTGGAAGTTTGGAAGAAGGATGTTGAGTGATGATGGCGGTGGGGAGATTGTGGTGGACGGTGGTGGCGGTAGGAACATTACGGCGGTGGTGTTGGATGGTGGCGGTGTATTGGTGGGGAAGGTGATACGGAGGAAAATGGTGATGATTCGCAGGAACAGAGATTGAGCAGCAACAGGATTTTTTTATTTTTTTTTAATAAAAATAGTTATTAATTAATATAAAATTTTTATTAAATAATTAGTTTTTTATGTATAAATCTGTAATTGCAAACCTGTGAATAAATATACATATAATTGTGGAGGGTTAAAATAAAGTGGACTTTGAATAAATATACATATACATATAAATCTGTAATTGCGGAGGGTTAAAATAAAAATTTTGAAAATATAATTCTTTTAGTAATTAAAATCTTATATTTAATTAAATTTAAGAGATAAATTATATTTATTATGTACAATAAACAGTAGGTCTTTCGTTCATGTACATTACATATATAATATAATTATAAATGTGTGTGTTAAAAATATGCATAGTTATGAATTAACATTTTTTTTTTCCCTATGTCTAAATGCCACGCAATCTTTTTTCTTTTTTGTTTGTTTTTATGTGGCAGATTATTGTGTATGTGGCCATAACTGGTTTGACAAGTAGGAAAGATTAATGAGGTGGCAATACCGGGCTGGTTTTCCGACGGCTGTTTTCAATATCATCCGAAAATTGGCATGGTTTTGCATATTTTACCGAGTTGTGGGGTTAATTTGCTCGCCGGAAACTTAGTGTACCAGATCGGCTAAACTGGGGTAGTTGGTATACCAATTTTGCAATTTTCCCATTGTTTTATTAAACAATTTACATCTGCCACGCAGCTGAGGTTTGGTATGCTTACAAATTAGTCCTTCTTTTTTCCCAGTATTATCTTTGGAGTATAATTATTGGGCGAATTACATTTAGGTCCCTTGAGGTTTGCCCTAATTACAAATCAGTCCCTCTTGTTTCGGAAATTACATATTAGTCCCTGGTACTGACGGACCATTTGAGGTCCTTGCATGCCGTTAGTGCGCCGTTAATTTTCAGGCCTGAATTTTCGAAAATACCTTTGATTTATTTGGAATATTCTATTTATGGGCGAAATGACTTAAATACCCTCAGGGACTACATTGTTGATATGGTATACCTCAGGGCTCGTTCTGTAAGTGTATTCATAACTCAGGGAATTGTATGTAATAATTTTAGCTACTGTAAATTAGCCGTTTATAGCTGTTGGAATTGACCCTCTATATATATGTGCTGCATTTTAACCCATTTTACACAGAAGAATCATGCCAAATTCACACAGCTCTGTAAGCACTCGTTCGGCAGCTTTGAAGTATCGAAAAGAAAGGTGTAGGGCTCCAAATTGTAATCTTTGGACAACCATCAAAGTTGTTGAGAAGGATAATGCAAACAAAGGCAATCTTTTTTATTGTTGCAATGAGCATGGATTCTCACATTGGTGTCATCCCATTGAAGAACCATTTTGTCATGAAGAAGAAGCTACGAGTGCCTCTTTCAGATCAATTCCAATGGAGAGGTTAAGGTTAATGTAATGGTGTTAAATAAGCTTGTAATCTTTAACCTTTGCCTTCTAGCTATTTTCCTGTTCATCCATGTAATAAAATTGTTTGAGTAATGTAATATGGCAACATTCAGTCCATCCTTGAATAAAACTTCATAACTTAACTGTCATTGTTTGTGCTAATACAATGAATAATCAAGCATCAACCTCACTGTTATTGCTCTTGGCAACAGTGAATTGGCAGCAACTTTCAACCCCAAAACAGATACACAAATCAGCAAAATAATGTATCAGACTACTCCACACAAAATGACAGATATTTTTTAGAAAAAAAGAAATGGTTCAATTAATATTGACCAAGTTAACAGTAATTAAACACTCTAGAACTTCCATAAACATTTCAGTTGTGATGAAGTGAGGTCCAACTTCTTGTTGGTAGAGCTCTGTGAAGAATCTGCTATCTCCCTATGTTTTCTCAATGAAGAAGCAGTTGGTTGTCCAAAGGATGGCAAACCTTCAGCCCTGATGAATTTTGCCATAACCTTCTCTGTGTTACTTAGTTGAGAGAGCACCATCTTGGCCTTTCCTTTCCCTGTGTTGATGCAAGTGTTTGATGCTGGAGGCTGGGTAGCAGATGGCTCTTGAATATGAAGACCTTTACCAGTAGATCTGTTCTTCTTATATTTCTTCTGCATTGGAACTCTCTTTTTCCTCTTCATTGGTTCTGGAACATTAAAAATTAGAATTACAGTCAAACTTACTTAAACAAAGTTCAAACATCAAACATCATAGCCAGTAAACAACACAATTACCTTACACTTATTTCACAATTACATGTAAATAATACCTGCATCAAGTGAATTTATCTCTGATATGTACCTTTTTTTGTTTGTTGTCATCCCAAGCACATAATTATCAAGATGGAAACCCTGGTTCACTGGATCATCCAGATTGGCATATGCTTCATCCAGATTGGCATATGCTTCATCCAATAGTGATTCATCCCATTGATCATTTAGCCCTGTATTTTCATAACCTGCATCACTCATCCTTTGCTCACCAGTTTGCTGCAATACAGTACTTTTAGTGAGTTAAACTTCATGCGAGAAAAAAGAAAGTGAAATGTTGTAAACAAAACCACCTGGAGTCTAGAAGGACAGGTCCTTCTGTTGTGACCAAGTTGTTGGCAGATCTTGCACCTCACCACATTTGATCTCTTCAATACTACTGGACTTTCACCTGGTTCTTTTCTGCGGTTCTTCTTTGATCTACCAGGAAGTCTCTTCTTTTGTGGTGGCAACAAATCTTTTGGCACAACTTCAGGCATCTCATCCCAAAAAGTCTCATCAGGTATTGGACTTATCATGTGTTTATAACATTCCATGTAAGTGTTCACTGTGAAGACATTTGCTGTATAATCCTCTAACTTCTCCCTTTTATATGCTATACAGGTGTGTGCATGCTTACAGGGAACCCCACATATATCCCACTCCTTACATTGACAGGACTTTGATATCATATCAACAACATAATGAACTAGTCCATCCTGGACTTCATACTTATCATCCCCAGCAATAAGTAATGAACACTTTCTGTTATCATTTCTGATGGCATTCAACTTTTTAACCACAATAGGCACAATCTTATTCTTCCATGTTTTACCTCTTGTTCTCTTTTGATTAAGCCTACTCATTATCTTAGCTCTTAAACCATCTACTAAAGCAAGAATAGGTTTACCTCTGAGGCCTCCAATCCATGAGTTGAATGATTTAGAGATGTTGTTGGTGCAGTGGTCATTTTTCAGTGCTGGATCAAAGGCATGTCTACTCCACATGGATGAAGGAATCTGATGAAGGTATTCATGAGCTCTGGGGTTGATCTCCTTCACTTTATCCATTGCAAATTTGAACCCTCTCCAGTTATAGCTTCTAGCAGCTTCCCAGAAATACTTCTTCAGGGCATGACCAGGGAATTTGAGTCTGAAATTGGCAAAGATGTGTCTTGCACATCTCCTGTTATTAGCATGAGGAACAACATCTTTTATTGTTTCTGTCAAGCCCTGCACACAGACAAACAAAAGCAATGGTTAAAGGATTAATGTGAATATAATATTAAATTTATAAAAACACTTGTACATAATTAACTGTACCTTTTGTCTATCACTCATAAAAGTCCAAGGTAAGTTACTGTCAAAACCTCCCAACATTCTCCCAAGGTTTTCAAAGAAAAATGTCCAACTCTCTTTATTTTATGTTTCCACTACAGCATATACAAGTGGATACAATCCATTATTGCCATCTAATGTAATGGCAGCCAACAACACTCCACCATACTCACATTTCAAATGACACCTATCAAATCCTAAGAATGGTGGGCAACCAGCAAAAAATCCTTTCTTCAAACTCTCCAGACCAACAAAGAATCTCATGAATGTAGGGATTACATTCACACTTGGACCATCAGGAATATGTGATTGCAAAGTCACAACACTGCCCTCATTGTACTGTTGCACAATTTTAGCATAATAGGGCAGTTTACCATATGATTTAGTGTGACTTCCCTCTATCTCATCTCCTGCTTTTAACCTTGCTCTGTAAATCTGCATGTATTTGGGGTTGATGTTGTACTTTAGCAACTTTGTCTCTATGTCCTTTGGAGTTAGATGAGGGGTTTTCCTAAGCCAATTCACCACCTTACTAGCTATCCATTCTATGCTAGCCTCCTTAGTACAATCACTCCTTAGACATGTATGAACACCATTGTAAGTTTTGATTTGAAAAGTTCTATTATCACACATATCAGAGACATGCAATCTCCAATCACAACCCCAATTCTGACACTCAACTGTTACCCTCTTCAAATCATTTTTTCTCTTAATCATGTTAAATCCCTCTTGTATTACATAGTCCTTCAACCTTCTTCTTAAATGATAAACATCTCTATAATACAAACCAACCCTCAAGTTAACCTTCCCACTATCACTATCAAACTCTCCAACAAGATAATTGAAAGTCCCTTTAAGAGGGTCATCATCAAATTCTTCATCAGACACATTTTCAGGTTCATAGTGATCATCTGATTCATAATTAGACATATCATCAGAGTCATTTGAAGCTTCCAGATCAACATTATCCTCATTATCAATGTCAATATCAGGAATATACAGACTATCATCAGAATTACAATCATCTTCATCAACCAAATCATTATCATCCCCAACAGATTGTTTTTTACCCTTTGTACACCTACCTTTATCAGTTTTCTTGCCTGTAGATTTGTTTTTAACTTGTTTTTTCCCTTTACCCCGTCTACTGTTAGCTGCATTGCTAATTGAAGCATGACCCTTACTCTTACTAACACTGCCCCTACCCTCACTAACACTTCCATGACCAACAACACCCACATTATCAACATTTCCCAAGTTAATTGAAGCATCCACATTCACATTCACAGTATTCACTCCTGGATCATTAGACTTAAACACAACTTGTAAATCAAACACAGACTCATGTTTATTCAACTCAAACATCCTAAGGACATCATGATCAGTCACCACATTCAATCTCCCCCTACCCCCAAAGGTTGAAGCAATGAGATTGTAAGAGTCATCATTCACATCGAAATGAAATAAATTCCTAACTTCAGCATGAAGATCAATGATGCTAGACTTATCTGGATCGACATCATACAAGCTAGCAATTGTATCCTGCCAATGCACAACCACGGTGTAGGTTTTGAAGCCCATTTTACCTGTAGAGACAGCAAAACCATCAGCCCTTAGATTGAAACTCAACTAAACTGACATTTAGATTATAGAGAAATTTCAATATACAAAGAGACCAAGCCAAAAAATTAGGGCTTTTCAGTTGAAAAAGAACCCGTACAATCTCAACAAAGAAAATAAAAAATACCACAAAAACAAGGGTTTCTGATGCCATCAAACCGAATAAAAAAGGTACCCGTATGTAAAATCAAGGTTTCCCCACTTCAAAATACAAAAGAGAGCACGAAATTGTGTCATTTCTGCCTAAAATACACGTTTTTCGACGTCAAAACCAAGATTTCATGGTGAAATTTGCTTGTAAAGTAAAACCCCAAGAACAATGAACATGCATGACCTTCAGTTGCTTACCTACACCGACGTAATGTGCAAATGTTCACACCTAATACACTGTATAAGTGATCTTCTCACCCAAACGGCCGGAATTGCAGATTCCCAACTCAAATTCTCGGATCAACAATGGAGAAAGATGAACCGGCACTAGGGTTTTCTCTCTCGCACCAAGGTGAAATGAGATGAAGTGAATTTTGGACTTGGTGATATTTCGGGATTGTAAATTATCTCTGATTTCACACAAACAACATGAGGGCTTTTCGGACATTTCAAATTAAGTTCATTTTCTTTTTTTTTTAAGCCAAAAAAGTGCCCAAACGTTGAGGGTAAATAAGACTTTTTAACTTTTCCGTCAGGGACCTCATACGAAACAGTGTTTTTAGGGACTAATATGTAATTTCGAAGCAAGAGGGACTGATTTGTAATTAGGGCAAACCTCATGGGACCTAAATGTAATTCGTCCTATAATTATTTTGTGTTAGGTTATTGACTAATAGAAAATCTTCGCCAAAAATATTCATTAATGAGATATAATTACCGATCGATTTCTCCACAAAAAGTCATGTTTAATTTATTTAATTTTTTTACATAAAATTATATTTATTTTGCATTTGAATCGGGTGTTCAATCTTAGATGGACCGCATAGAGGAAAGAAAGAAAATAGAAATAAAGAAAACAAAAATGAATTTCAGGAAAAGGTATGAAAGAATTAATGTACGCTTACTGAAAGCCATTATTCGATGCCAGGGCGAAGAAATGCAGGTTTGTTGCTTCTCGTGGTGTTCCTTTTCGTCTTCAATAACGTCAGTGAATATGTATATCGTAACTTTCCCATTTAATAAACATTACATATTTGAAGATCAAAAAGCAAGATATATAGGTACTCACAATGATAAACAAAAGTTGGTGAATCCCTCTAATTTGAGGACATCCACTTCTAAAGGTTGAAGGTGTGGATGCCATAACGTGAAGGGGTGAAAACGTCTTCTCGTTCATTGCGTACACGAACTTGGGATACAGCTTAATTGTGTAATATGCCATCTCTGTATGGAGACATTAAGGAGATATATATTAAAAAGAAATAAATATTTGAAGATATTAACGATGATAAAATTATGGATCTTTATAATATGATTATCTAATACTTATTAATTTTAATTTTGATCGGGATAAGATGATAACATTTAGGGTATATTCCTTCATATTTGATATAAACATGTAAAAATTTCCTCGATATTTGTGTAAATTTTTTAGAGTTTTTTGCTTGGATACCCTCTGTGTTATGCCTAATTAGCACTCCGAACCCTATGATTTGAAAATTCTCAAAGAAAACCATGTGATTATATAAATTAGCACTGAAAACCCTGTGATTGTATTAAAGTTAGCACTCAAAACCCCACAACCACGGCTGTAGGGTTTGAAATTCTAATTGAGTGCTAATTTATTACAATCACAGGGTTCGCTTTGAGAATTTTCAAATCACAGGGTTCTGAATGCTAATTAGGTATATCACAGGGTTTTTGGTGCAATAAACTCAAATTTTTTATAAACATCCGCTTATGGCATGCACCAGAAGGCAGAATGGCTGAATGGGTGTTCCTAGGGTTATTTTTGAAAGGTTTACACAATTATTACAAATGTTAATAATTATAAGAGTAACTTTTCAAATAAAACAGATTAATTTGTAATTCACCAGATACTATGTGTGCTCACCATAATAGCGTCCAGATATGGCAGAGTGGAGGATCGTCTCTCCGTTGCCTGATCTCCTCCGGAAAATGTACCCGAGATCTTTATTCCCGCACTTGTCGTGAAGGCTAAGAAACGCGTCTATGTGGCCGAAGTGGGTTGCATAGAACAGCATGGTTTCCTTGTCATTGTTACATATCCCGATGATCGCCCAGTCTTTCCCGGCGATGTGACCGCAATGTGGAGCACTGTGACTCCCCGTAATTGGATGGGGCATTCGAGTGCCCCCTCTGTTTTGGCGGTCTCATCGACGAGCTGCTCGTTTCACCGGCGGAGATGGCTATCCAGAGTGCTGTCTCTCCGGCCTAGTTCAAGATGGCTGTATGAGCCTCCGCGCCGTGAATAGCATGATTTCAATGTTATTTGGGGATTTGGGCTTCTTCTTTTGTGTTTGAGATGAAGATATGTATTTTATGTTTGGGGTGAAGAGATATATATATGTAGGTGATAAATCTTGGTTTTCAAATTCCATATTAAATTAAAAAGTGCTCCGGTGGGAAAATTTCATCTTAAATGATTTTGATAAGAGTATTATTAAATATTTTATTACACCCCATTAATATCCTAATTAACTCCTAAGTCCCGGCTTTGTAAGTAAATTTTTTTCTTTTTCTTTTTTTTTTTTTAATTGAGTGATGATGAGAATTTGACCACATACCTCTTTGGTCTGAGTTTTTGAATAATCTCTTGATCTAAAATTTTAAGTTGTTTGATAGAAGTGTCATCAAATATTTAAATATCTTTAATATTTTTCTAAACAAAAGTGGAACCATAAGTGTAAAAGGGGAAATTCTAGCCGAACTTAATTTGTTTCGCCAAATCAATGTAACAAGGAGAGAACGTTTTACACTTGTCAAATAGCAAGTGTAATACACTTATCAACTGATTGGTTAAGATCTAAAAAGTACGGACACGGCAAAAAAAAGTATCCATGTGTCGGACACGGACACGTCTCAGACAAGGCTCCGACACGTGTTGGATACGGTTGAAACGTGTCTGAAATAAAAAAAATTTAAGACACGGTATTGGACACTGCAGGATGAAGTGTCCGACACAGATTGGACACGGCGGGATAAATTTTATAATTATATAAAAAAATTTATCCCTTTTTTAATATTTTTAGAATTTTTTGGGGAGAAAATTGAAATAATAAAACTTATATTTTTAATATTACATATTTACATAGATTATAATTATAAAATATTTTTTATTTTTATATAAAATATTTTATTTATATATAAAATATATTTATTTATATAGAATATAGTTGTGTCGGAGCCGTGTCGTGTCCGAAATTTTTGAAAAATTCGTATCACCGTGTCCGTATCGTATCGTATCCGTGTCGTTGCGTCCGTATCCGTGCAACATAGGTTGAGATTCAATCGAATTGAGTTTGTACTAGAATATTTTATATTTTTATATATAATACTCATCCCTAACTACAATGATTTGATCGAATTAGGTTCAAACTTAAAATTGCCTGATTTGATGATGATACCAACTTCAAAATAATAATAGAATAAAGTAAAGGTGGAAAACAGAATCGTATTAAAGAATTATGGTATTTTTATTTACTTTTTGCTTTTTACGGTACATTTGATAATTTAATTCAGTATTGAACACAAAAGTAAGAAATAACTATTCTTGGTGTCAATAAATAATCCATGAGGAAAATGCAATTTTGGTATACCAACTAACTCCAATTCGCATTTTTGGTACAAAATTTTTTCCGGTGAAAAAACTATCCTTTAACTCAAAAAGTTAGTAATTTTATGCATGTTTTCACCGGAAATTTCCAGTTGGCGCCGGAAAAGGCCATTTTTGCTGACTAGGCTAAATATTGGGTACATGGATGCCTTGTGTGCTCTGACTTGGCTTTTGTATTTTAGAAAATAAATAAATACATATATACAATGAAAATAAAAATAAAAATAAAAACCCACCCAACCCCAAAAATAGATAAATAAATCGGTAAATTACATCCAGGTCCCCTAAGATTTATCATAATTATAATTTATTCCCTGCTTTTTCGTTTATTACAAATAAATCCCTAATTCTATCGGACCGTTTGAAGTCCCTAAACACTGTTAGGGTTCTATCTATTATCAAACTTGATTTTCCAAAAATGCCCCCAGGGACTATATTGTTGAATGAATTGTATTAAGGGTTCGTTCTGTTGGAATATGAAAAGTGTAGGGACTATTTTGTTATACATTTATATTTAGTTAAAATATGAAAAATAAAAAACTTAAAAATAATAATATTTATATTTATATATATATATATATATATATAGCTGAAGAAATATATAGTTATAAACTGAATACGTAAATAATAATAGGGCATTCAAAAAAACAAAATTTGACAAAACACTTCATCATATTATATCTACATATTCATAAATTTATCATTTAAAAATTAGAAGTAGAAAACGTGATTTTAGTCCCAAAATGCAAAAGTTAAACTAAACCCTAAAGGCTTATAAACTTCATCATATTATACACCCTTTTTCCACCGCGCCACCATCATCACCGTCCCTTTCACCGCGCCACCATCATCGCCGCCCCCTCGATCTCTTCACCCATATTCATCTGAAATGCATCATCGGTGCCCTTCCTTCTCTTCTCCCATATCCATCTCACATGTACCGTCGCCGCCTCCCCAATCTCTTCTCCGACATCCACCTTAGATCTGAGTAGTGGAGGTGGCGACCTCCACCTCTCTGCAACGCGGCGCGACGCCTCTCCTCTCTCCAGCGCAGGACCGTCGCGCCCCTCCCTTCCGCCGCTCGCGATCCTCGAACTCCCTTTATGTTCCCTCATATGTTGTACAAAACAGATCCTGCCTTCATATATCAGATCTGATCATCTAAAGACGAGGTCTGATTTTAAGTATGTTTGTGTTTGTGGTGTTGAGATTTTGATGGTGGTGTGCAGTTGGGTTGGTGGTGGTGTGGGACAATTGTGGTGTACAGCGATTTAGTGTTGGTAGTGGTGATTGCAGCGGCGATTTGATCCGTGGTGGTAGCGATTCTGTGCGCGGTGGCAATATATTGTGGTGGTGGTTGGTGGCGATTTAATGGTGTAGAGGGGGCGGCTGCGGCGATGAGTTTTTTGGAGGAGATTGTGGGATTTGGGGGTGAGGGTGGTTCTGGGTTTGGGGGGAGGCCGGAGGGTGGTTGTTCATCTTCTTTTTTCTTTATTATTATTTTTTTGTTTTTAATTTTATATAAATTATTTAATAAAAACGCCAATATGAATGAGGAATAAAAGTGAAAATTTTGCATTTTCGGACTAAAATGTAGAAAAAATGAAAATGTGGGATGACAAAAAAAATTTCGGGAAGAAAAATAAATTCGACCTATTTTTGTATAGTACCGAAAATTTCGGGACAAAAAAAAAAAAATAATAAATAAATAAATAAATATATATATATATATATATATATAGTTTTTCACGAAACTGAAAGCATCATAAAAATAAGAAACCCTAACAACAGTTTAATCAAATGGATTTCGTGCCAATTTCGAGGATAAAAAATAATAATGATAATAAATATATATTATTGTTTTTTTTTTTCAATTTCTATTTTAATTTTGTCATGTATATATATATATTAGTTTACATGTGGGTGTATGAATTGATGCCATGTAAGCATTTGGGCCATGTAGGATAAAATATTCCACGTAGGTGAAGTGGCAGTGACATGGCAGTGACAGGTGTGAATTTAATGGGTTTTCCAACGGGTCGAAGCTATTCGGGTCGGAGCATGCATAAAATTGCTAACTTTTTGAATTAAGGGGTAGTTTTTTCACCGGAAAAAAATTTATACCAAAAATGCGAATTGGGGAAGGATAAAGCTAAGGAATATCATAAAGGCTTTGTTATTTGTATTGCACTAAATTTTTTTTGCTCAAAATCACGTTGATCACACCCCTCTCTTTACGGTTGGCTTATCCATTGTGTACTCTTTAAAATTTTGTCATCCTAGGAATTTATTAAATATATGTGATGCATATATAAATTAACCATATAAAATAAATTATAATTTTATTATTATACTAGGACCAAAACCCAATTTAAGAAGTCCATTATAAACCAATTTCAACTTATCTCATCCCATGAATTATGAATATATAAGGTTACCATGGCCGTAGATGGTGCTATATGTACATTCTAAGAAAGGTAACTGACCTGAACATTCCATATTCGTTTGTTTGCTGCTTAACTTAAGTATTTCAGATTGGTCAACTGATTTGGGTATCAGAAGTTTCCATTGAGGAAGACACCAATGGCCCTTTTGACATTTAATTATGTATTCAAGATTTGGGAACTAGACACAACTCAATTGCATCTTTGCTAGATTGAAATTATTGAGGTATGATCTCATGGTATTTTAGGATTTTGTTATTCACACATAAAAAGATTATTAGGAGCAATTCATTCTTATTAATTTTTCTTACAATAAATTAACAAGAATATCCACTAAATCTAAACCAATGTTTGTATTCATAAACCTTCGTATAATATAAATTTTTTTTATTTCTTATTTTGTATATTTTATAATAAGTTTAATGTGATACACATAATCTTTAATGTGTTATCTTTAAAAATACTAAGCACAACTGCGTTGTGTTCAATTAGAGCAATATTGGGTCCTTTGCCCGCTTTCCTTTATTCTTTGGGGGCAAAAGGGGCAAAAAGAAAAACAAAAAAAAAAAGGTATCGAGGTGAAATAACATCAAACCCAAAGACCAATAAGCAAAGATTGGAAAGTTGTAAATTACTTATAGCTTCTCTGGTCCGTTACACAACTAGTCCGCTAAGTGATCCAGACCGGTTTTTTTAACTAGGGACTGTCCTCCAATGATTTATACTGGTGCCTGCCAGCCGATCCGATAGCTTAAGAAAGTAATTGACTTTAACTTTCTTGAACTTTCCATATTCGATTGCTTGTTGCCTAAGTATTTCGGGTTCATGAACAATAGATTTGAGTGTCAAAAGTTTTTGTTGAGAAAGATTTATGTGGACCTTTTGACATTTTAAATGTGTATTCAATATTTAGGGACAAAAGATAATCCGATCACTTCTTTACTAGATAGGAATTAGAGGTACAATCTCAAGACCATATCAAGTATTCTCTAGACTTAAAAAGATTATTACTATCAAATTCATTCTTGTTAATTTTTCTTATAATAAATAAACAAAAATATCCACTTAAACAAATATTTATACATCATCCTTCATACAAAAAAATTTTATTTCTTATTTGTATATTTTCTAATAGGTTCTATTTGATACACCCAATCTTTAATGTGTTATCTTTAAAACTAGTAAAGCACAAAGATTGTGTTCAATGACAGCAAATAGGGTCCTTTCCCGCTTTCCTTTATTTTTTGGGGGAAAAAGAACAAAACAGAAGAAGATACGGTAGCGGGGTGAAATAACACCAGATCCAAGGACCAAACAGCACAAATAGTAAAGTTGTAAAATCACTTAAAGCTCCTCTGTGGCACCTTCTTGAAAGTAGCCCAAGCAAGATCAAAATACAACGGAAACTGCGCGATGGCGAAGAACGTCACCGGCAAACACGTGACGGCGTACACCGGGAAGGCGGCGTATTGTAGCTTGTCTTTCAGCACGAAGAAGTGTCCCGCGCAGAATGACACCAACATTGAAGCTATAGATACAAATAGTGAAGTCAGCCCCACCAAGAGCTTCCTCGGCAGATCCGTGCCGAAATCCTTCTCCTGGTACCTAAACTAGCATAAAAATTATAGAGTTAAGCTTTAATGTTGTGAAAATTGGCTTAATATCGATTTTTGGCCGATAAATCTTCGGAATTTGGGGGATTTGGTTTGTGTTTTTGCAATACCTGGAAGTGAGAATGGCGAGGAACATGACGACGGCGGTGACGGAGAAGCAGAGCGCGACGAGCGAAGCCACGGCGAAAATACAGAAGGTAGGCTGATCTTCGAGCGTGGGAATACCGCTTTCGGATTTGACTCCGCCGGGGACGGTGGCGGAGGTGGCGAATGCGACGGTGGCGATGAGCGCCGCCACGACAGAGCAGGACTCCGATGTGTTGGTCAGCCACTGGCCGCCCTCCTTGACGAGGTTGCTGTGGGTGGCCGTGAATATGTCGCGTGACGTTTGCCCCTTTCTGTTGTACCGCGCGAAGAAGTGGTGTGGCATCGACTCCTTCACAAACTGCATATATATGACAAATTGCTTAGGAAACACATTTGTATGAGCCATTTTTGAAACCAAATAGAGAAACTTTGCTATCAATTTAGCAATCGAAAAATTGCAACCAAAGACATTTATCAACCAAACTTGCGTAATTATATATTACTCAAATTTACGTGATCTTCATTAAAATTGAAAGAAAAATAATCAATTTTTTCTTACCTCGTACCACTTAATTTCCCACTGCATCTGCAGCGCCGCCCCAGGTATGAGCCACGGCCGATGTTCACCCAACCTCGCTGCAAGATGCAGAGCACTATTCCCGTCGTGATCCTTTTTCCTAAATATAATATCCTTCATCAGTTTCTGTTCAAGCAAGAAACTGTACACATGGGGCTGTCTATTCTCCACCGCAAGCAGCACTACGTTCTTCTTCTCGCTGTTCATGTCGTGCACTGCCACTGGAAATTGCTTCAGGATCCTCTCCACCATCTCTGTCACCCCGTTCTTTGCCGCGATCAGCAGCGGCGTTTCCTTCTTCTCCATCTCTGTCACCCCGTTTTTCTCACCTAGAGCCTTACTTATGTAAGTTACAGATTTCCCTTGTTGCATTAACACTGCTCCAATCCCCCCATTACTAGCATCTATTTCAAGAGTAAATGGTTTCTTGAAATCAGGTAAGATCATTACAGGTGCTGTTGTTACTGCTCTCTTTAACTGCTCAAAGATGGAACCTAGATCTAAAGGGCAAAAATTAAAATTTCAAAAATAAAAAGAACACAACTATAAATATTTTTAAATATATATAAAAAAAAATTTAATTAAAAGAGGACAGGACCACCACATACCCCAAATCCGTTGTCCCTGGGTTGAAGGATTATTATTACTGTTATTGGTTGATGATGATGGTGGCGGTAGTGCAGGCGGACCGTGATCCTCGTCGTGCACCGGCTGTTCCATTAGCATGCTCTCGCTGAAATTGACGTCGCCACCGTCCATAACGGCGTACGGCTTTGTTTCTCCTTTTTGGGTCGGTAAAAGGTTGGGGCCTCTACCGTTGTCTTCGTATTCGTACGTGGAGGCGTCTTTGAGAAGTGCTTCCATTATTTGAAGTAACCATATATGTTTCTGCTTTTTCTCTCGGAGTTTTACTATATGCATGGATCCTTAATTGTATTGAGAGAGAGTATTAAGATTTAATTATGGGATTTATTTTGTTAATTGTTGGCTAAGAATGAGTAATAAATTACCTAGGCCTAATATTACCAACATTGCTTTGGATAATAGCTTGACACCATCAAAGCATGTGAGATAATTGTCGGGAAATAATTGGTGACCTTGAGTTTGGGATTTGTTTGATTCTTGCTCTGAAAAAAGATTAACATCCTTCTAATAATATAATTAGTGCTAATTTATCTAATACTTGGAATATGTAATCTGAATTCTGATGTTTACCTTGTTTATGATCAGATTCTGGATCCATCGTCGAATCCAGTGGCTCACATTTTGGCTTCACGACGAAATCCACTTGGACAAAAATTAAGATTAATAATTAAAAGAAAGAATTTTTTGAATTATAAAATCATTGATACTACAGATATATAATAGGGCGAATTAGAAACAAACTTAGTTTTTTAATCCAACTAAGAAGATCCACGCAGGTTTGATAGTTCCCAGGATATTTCTTTTTGGTCTCAGACTCAATCTCCAACAATCGAGTATCGTAACTGGATTTTTCCACGAGTTCGTCCACAAATATACCTTAAAATTCAAGCAAAATAATCTAGAATTTAATTCTGAATTAGTCTGAGAATTTAATTAGGATTAAAAAGGGAAGAAAACTAAAGAAAAGACCGACAATGATAAATGAGCTTTTGGAAGCCTCTGATATGGCTTCCGCTTCTGAATGCAGAGGGTTTGCTTGCGAGGAGATGGAGCGGAGAGAAGCCCTGTTCGTTCACCGAGTTTACTAGCTTAGGATAGAGATGAATGATCTGGAATGATAGATCTGTTGAAATTTAATTAGCCGGATTAATAAATGGGACTTTTGCGATTTGCAGTTTTTTTGAAGAATGTGAGTCTCACCGAAATACTCCCCGGAGATGGCGGAGTGGAGAATGGTCTCTCCGTCGTTTCTCCGGCCGTAGGTGTACCCTTTTTCCCTGCAGTGGTGGTACAGGCAGAGAAACGCGTCTTTCTGGCCGTGGTGGGCGGCGAGGAAGAATGGGGTTTCGTTGTCGGCGTTTCGTATTCCGGCGAGCTCGGGTTTTTGTCGGGCGATGCGCTCGCAGACAATGACGTAGCCGAGGGAGGCGGCGAGGTGGAGGGGGGTGTTTCCAAGCTCGTTCTTGATTTCCAGCGCGCCGGGGGTTTTCTCCGCCGCCGTGGAGACGAGTTCCACGACGGCGGAAACCTTGCCGTCGGCGATGGCGATGTGGACGGCAGTGTCGCCGGTCCTGGTGATTTTGGCATTGTGGACCGTGGCGCCGTGCTTTTGGTACATTTTGACGACTTCTTCCCAGTTACCTTTCATGGCGTTATTGAAGAGGGTTTTCTTGATTTCTTCTTCCTCTGGTATTAGTGATCTGGTGGATGCTGATAGCTCACCGGCGTAAGGATTCATTTGGTGGGGCGGTGGTTTTTTGCGGCGGCGGTGGCGTGGTGGGTGTATGTTCTGATGAGGTGATGTGTGATCGTGTGGATATTATTATTATATTGAAATGAGCTACAGTTGACATTGACATCTAATAAAACATATTCGCCTAAAAGACTAAAAAGTGTAGCATATTTGTTTTTTTGACTCAAAAACTTTAAGAATTTAGTTTTAAAATAAGATCCATCGCCGGATCAAATTTAAGATATCTTATAAAATATGAAATTTTATAAATTTATTTAAAATAAACTTAGCCAAAAACCCTCTTAATTTAAATGTCTTATTTCTTTTTTATGTAACGTGACGTATAGAAAAGTTTTAACTATCGTCTCAATTCCTCCAGCGGATCAATAATCGTTCCACTTTTTTCGGTAAACCAACGTTCGTTCTAGTTTCTTCAATGGATCAACTAAAAGGACAAAGGTAAGTTTCGAACTTATTTACTCACGTACCTATGCTGCCGATCTATTTACGTTATTATGCATAGTATTATATATTATGAATATCTATACCTCGTTTTAATACCTATTTATGCATCGGTAATTTGTGCCTTCGAATTTATTTATTTATACAGCATATAATTATGTGTGTTTAATTTTGTCTTAACTGATCATATTTGTGCTTATATGATTATTACTCTACACATATTTTATCAATATTAAGCATGCATAAATTATCATCATGAATTTTCAAATATATATATATGTAACGGCTAGTCTGCAACGGCTAGTTGGGCATTTTCCTATAAATAGGTGATTTTGGTAAATACAATTCATTTACTTCTATATCTTATTTCTTACTCTAAAAAACCCTAGAAAGATCTCGTTGCTAAATTTTTCGCATATTAAGATGCTATCGGCTCCGGCTATTTTTGTAATAGTTTTAGTAATTAATCGCTCTTATCATACTTGTCTTTGTTGGAGATCACCCGAAAAGAGATAGGGATTTGTGCATCAGTTTCATTATATTTCCCGTTATTCTCATGTTGCTTGTTGTCTTAATTTTTGAGCTTGGTATGTAAATTATTATATAAATTATCTGTTTGAATCACGGAAAAAAAATTTATATGTCTTGGATTGTTGATGTAGAAATGCATCTTGAATCAATGGGTCTGTTAGACACCATAAAATGAAAATGGTAATGTTGGTGGCAATTAGATAGGACTTGTTATGTTTCTGGTATGCTATTGTTTTCGTAGTTTGTAAATTATCATTATAAGCATGTTTCATTGTACTAGATCTTTAGGAACTATTATGTACTTTTCATATATTGCAATATGGCATACCTTTTATGCGTTAAATTCATGATAAATTATATGTTTATGAGAAGTTTTGATATGGACCATTCTGAGAAAGGAGTCGAAAGAATAGATAATGAAGAGAATTTATGCATACCTGATAGTGGCACAACTCACACTATTCTTAAAGACAAAAGGTTCTTTTCACGATTAAATCCAATAAGAACCATTGTGAATACAATATCGGTTCCTTCTGATCTGATTAAAGGAATTCGCAAGGCAAACTTTTCGTTACCAAATGGTACAAAGTTCTCAATAGAAATGTCTTATATGTGCCAAAATCCAAAAAAAACTTGTTAAGTTTCAATGATATATATTGTTATAAATATGACACTCAGTTTTGGACTAAAGATATCGAGAAATATATATATGTTACAGCCTGTAAACCGGGGAAGAGATACATATTGGAAAAACTACCAATGCTCTCTTCTGGATTGCATTATACTTACATAAATGTGATTGAATCACATATGGTAGTTAAAGATAAGCACACTGATACTTCAATGCTAGATATTTGGCATCACCGGTTGGGTCATCCTGGTTCAACAATGATACGAAAGATCATTGAAAGTACTCGTGGGCATCCATTGAGGGACCAGAAGCTTCTTCAAATGAAAAAGGATCCGGTACAGCTTGTTCTATTGGAAAGTTAATCTTGAGACCATCATCAGCTAAGATAGAGAATGAATCACCTGCTTTTCTTGAGCGTATTCAAGGTGATATATGTGGACTGATTCATCCACCATGTGGACCATTTCGATACTTTATGGTATTGATAGATGCCTCCAGCAGATGGTCACATGTTTGTTTGCTATCAACTCGCAATGTGGCATTTGCGAGGTTACTTACTCAGATCATTAAATTACGAGCACAATTTCCTGATCATACGATCAAGAAAGTTCGGCTCGATAATGCTGGTGAATTTACGTCTCAGGCTTTTAATGATTATGGTATGTCAACTGGGATTGTTGTTTTATATGTTTAGCTGAATCATTGATTAAACGCCTTCAGCTTATCGCTAGACCATTAATAATGAGAACAAAGCTGCCAATTTCAGTTTGGGGTCATGCAGTTTTACATGCTGAATCTTTATTTCGCATAAGGCCAAGTGCTTATCATAACTACTCCCCATATCAACTTGCATTTGGGAAAGAACCGAATATTTTCCATTTGAGAACTTTTGGTTGTGCAGTGTATGTGCCTTTAGCACCACCACAACGCAGTAAAATGGGACCTCGGAGAAAGTTGAGAATTTATGTTGGCTATAAGAGCCCATCTATCATAAGATACCTTGAGAAAATAAACAGTTGGAAAGAGATATTACATGGTTAATTACACCATCATTATTGCATCTTGATCCACACATAAAGCAGTGCGAGATGAAAGTACAAAAGATTGTACATTTGCAATACATTGCAAATCAATTGCCTGATGCATTCACAGATACGAAAGGAGTGATTAAATCATATATAACATTTGTTAATGTTCCTGCTCGGATTGAGGTTCCGAAAGGACAATCCGAGAAGAATGTCACTCACGAGTCAACAACACACCTGAAGCGTGGTAGACTATTTAGTTCCAAAGATAAAACTCCGCGTAAAAGAAAAGCAGCAAATGTGAATAATGATCCCAATAGTGAGCAAAAAGAGACACAAGACGAGGAAAGTCTCCCAAAAGATACACAAAGTGAGATTAACGAGAAAATCTCAATAAATTACTTTCATTCAAGAAAGTTGTGGAACCGAAGTGATATCAAAGTTGATGATATATTCTCTTATGCCGTAGCCATGATATCACTCATAAAAAAGAAGATCCTGAGCCGAGATCTGTCACTGATTGTCGAAATAGACATGACTGGATAAAATGGAAAAATGCTATTGAGGCTTAATTGAATTATCTAAATAAACGAAATGTCATGGACATATTGTCCTCACTCCCCGAAGGTGTGAAACCTGTTGGATATAAATGGATCTTTGTACGAAAACGAAATGAGAAAAATGAGGTAACTGATGGTGCAGGAATCTGAGTTTTCAAAAATGCAACAACACTTTAAATATTTGTTTAAAAGGGAAAGACCATCACAGGCGTAAAAGCCTCAGGAACTGGGTTTCCTTTTGAGCGTGGGTTCTTCCAGCTAGGATAACACCAAGAGTGCGAAGCGTGATGATGATGCAGCTGTGGTGAGGATGATGCAGAGCTTGAGAAGATGGAAAAAGATGAAGGAATTATGCCCAGTGAGATGAATGTGGTTTGTATGCAGAAGGTGACTTGGGGAGAAAGTGTGTGTTTCTCCGTATTTATATGTTAGGGGTGAGGGTGCTTTGGGTAATTTGACCAAGTGGTCCCAAACCTGTATTGCCCTAACACGTGGCGACCTGGGATGGCATGAGAGCGATGGCTCTGAAAAGTTGGCAGGAGTCAGGTACGAGGTGTGCACCATTGTGGTGTCAGAGGTTGTTGGCGAGCAGCGAGCGTGAAGTAACGCCACCATACCCCGTGTACCTTCGAGCGTATTCACATGAGGGTCTCCTCCCCACGGTGGGATTAACCCTCAAGGAGCCTGGTATCTTTGGATACTGAACTCGAGCGCTGGGGACGCTCGAGTAGATCCCTCTGGCGGAGGCCGTGGGGGTGCTCGGTGATTACGAGCGTAGAGGATCTCGAGCGCAGCTATAGGGGGTCCACGACATAGGAAAGGTGTCCGAACGGGGAGGCGTCTGAGGTAATTAGTGAACAGGCTCCGCGCTCGCGACTTGGGCCGAAGCGCGCAAGCCCGAAACGTACGGATAGTGGAGGAATGGGCCGGATCCACTCTACGAGCCCATTCTCGCGAGCGTGGATGTCATGGGTCCCTCGGATCATGACACGTGGACGATTCTGGCCCGAGTATAATCTGGCCATATCAGTAACAAGGGCAAGACTTGTTATTAATTAATAAATTATTCATTCTTATTTACTTTTCTTATAATTAATAAATTAATAAGAATATCCACTTAACTTAAACCAATGTTTATGTTCATAATCCTTCATATAATATAATCATTTCTATTTCTCATTTTATATATTTTCTAATAGGTTTTGTTTGATACACACAATCTTTCATGTGTCATCTTTAAAACTAGTAAGCACAAATGCATTAGAGCAATAGTGGGTCCTTTCCCCGCTTCCCTTTATTCTTTGGGGGCAAAAGAAAAAAAAAGTTAAAATTATATATTTTTTAGTTTAATTAATACTGAGTTTAATTAAACTTCGAATTTAAAAAAATATATTAATCTTTAAATTAAAATTACTTACTAGCTACTATTAATACATATATTCATCAAGATAAAATAAATTACAAAGTATAACATATTCAATTTATGCAGAAATAATGGTATTAATAGAGACATTAAAAATTGACAGGAAAAAATAAATTAAAGTATTAAAAATCATATCAAGTGAATAACCCATAAAAAGAGAGAAAAAAAAAAAGAAAAAGAAAGAATTAAAAAAAAATTAGTGCTCTATTTTTCAAATTTCTATCATACATGTAACTTAAAAAACTTTACAATATAAGAGTTAATATCCCGCAAATTCCAAGAAATTAAAAAATCAAAATAAAATCAAGTAAAATGAAAGATAAGTTATAAATAAATATTATTTTTTATTAACCAAATATAATCCATGAACCCTTTCGTTGCATGTCCTAATATTTTGATCAATTTCATGATATATTTTTCTAGTTTTATAAAGCGGTCGCTCTTCTCGTTAGATGTTCATATATTAATATTTTTTATAAATTAAATATTTAACTAGAATCAATATCAATTAAACTAAAAAGTATAGTTTCTTATTCTTTTTATAGTTTGAGAAACATTTGAATATGATATTACGGAAATTAAGGAATTAATCATCTTATTTTATTTATGACTATCAAGGATAACTTTATTCACGAAGGATTTTGAAGAAAGGCAGGTTTCTATCTGCCGAGAGGAAGATAAACCTGTTTAAAGAGATGATCCTGCCCACTAGCACTTGGACCTCTCTGACATTTCGAGGGGAGGGTATGTCCAGAATCGCTTTAATCTTTTCTGGATTGGCCTCAATTCCTCTCTGACTGACCATGTACCCCAAGAATTTGCCACCCCGAACGCCAAATGTACATTTGGAGGGGTTCAATTTCATACCATAATGGCGCAGGATGTTGAATGTTCGCTGGAGATCCTCCAGATGGGAGTGTTGACACTCACTTTTGACAATCATGTCATCTACATATACTTCCATAGACTTTTCGATTTCACGCTCGAACATCGTGTTGACAAGGCGTTGGTATGTCGTTCCTGCATTTTTGAGACCGAAGGGCATAACCTTGAAGCAGTAAACGCCTACATGGACTACAAACGAAGTTTTGGGGCGATCCTCGGGCGCCATGAATATCTGGTAGTACCCCTGTAAGGCGTCCATCATGCTCATAAGCTCACAGTCGGCGGTCGAATCCACTAACTAATCGATCCTCGGTAAGGGGTACGGGTCCTTAGTGCATGCTTTGTTGAGATATTTGGAGTCATTGCACATGCGCCATTTGTTGGCACTCTTGGGAACGAGCACCACGTTGCAAAGCCACTCTGGATATAAGATCTCTTCTATGTACTGAGCCTCGAGGGGTTTATTGACCTCCTCTTCGATGACTTGCCTTCTGAAACCATGGACGTCCCTTTTCTTTTACTTGATGGGCTTGAAGGCAGGGTCCACGTTGAGCCTGTGGACAATCACGCTCCGATCTATCCCAGTGAGATCGAAAGCTTTCCAGGCGAATACGTCAAGGTTTTCCCGGAGGAAATCTATCATCATGATTTGAGAGGGACCGTCGAGGTTCTAGCCGATCTGGGTGGTCTTATCGGGATTCCCGGGCTCCAATTCAATAGTCAAGAATTTTTCGACGGGCTCAATACGGACTTCAGGCCGGGGATCCTTGAGCGCTCGTTTTTTCCCAATAAGCTTGCCCCCCATCGCCTCCGAGGGTCCGTCCCCCTCATTCTCGGAGGAGGACCCTTCGACGGCCCCAGGTGGACCATCCTCCGTACGCTCGGCCTCGTTGGGGGTCTTCTTTTTGTTCTTCTTATAAAGCTTGGCCCTCTTACGCTCGGGGCCATCTTCATCCAATTTCGGGAAGTCAACCGACTTTTTGGTGGAGCCTGCCTGTGTAGTTTGCTTGGGCTTGTGGCTCCGAAGGGAAAGAATGTAGCATTCCCAAGCCTCTTTGACATTGCATAAAACCTCACCCGTTCCCTCGGGAGTGGGGAACTTTATCTTTTGATGATACGTTGAAATTATTGCTTTGAAATCTACGAGCGCTGGTCGTCCAATGATGATGTTGTACGGGAGATCCACTTCGACGACTGCATAAAGAACGCTCAAAGTTTTTCGCTGTGGGGCGCGACCAAAAGAGGTGGCCAAGCGAATTTATCCGCGAGGGACGATCTCGGAACCCCCAAAGCCGACAAGGGTTGTCCTGAGGGGTTCGAGGGGAATGTTTGTTATGTTCATCTTTTGAAACGTAAAGTAAGGGAGAACGTTCACAGAGCTTCCACTATCAACTAAAACCCTCTTTACAACGTGGTTATGAACGTCTAAACTAACCACCATGGGACAGTCAGAGGTTTCACCGATCCCATGGGGTGTTACAATGTGTTCCAAATCTTTCTCTATGAATCCTACAACGTCATCCTCTCTTGAGTGTGAAGAGCTGTTAATGGAGAGTACTAGCTTGGGCTGGGAGGATCTCTGGTCGTAGCTTCGAACGTGGCGTCGCCTGGAAGCATTGGAATCACCACCCGAGGGTCCACCCGCGATCATGTGGATGACCGCAAAGGGCTGGTTCTCCAAATCGGCGGCTTTTCCTTTACCGCAAATCCGCGATCGCTCATCTCAGTGTGATGGTGACGAGGGCTCCTCGAGTGTGAATGGCTCCTTCCTCTTACCCGCACTCGTTCAGCGCAGTGCTCGTCATACTTTTCCAACACCTTCACGAACTCCTTGAGGTGCCCCCCAGCTATGAGCCTCTGAATCTCGCTTTCTAGTTGGCGGCACTCGTTGGTGTCATGACCCTTCTGCTTATGGAAAGCGCAGTACTTTCCCGAGCGTTTCTGAGCCTCGGTCTCTCTCATTTTTGGTGGTTTTTTGAAAAGTTTTTTGTCCGCCATGGAGTATACCTCGGCGATAGGTCTGTTGAGGGGAATACGCTCGAATCGGCGAGAGGGTGAAAAATTCCGTCGGGTAGGCACGGGGCTGCGGCGCCGGCTCTTGTAGGTTTTCCCTTTGTCCTGTTGAATCCTGTCAGCTCGTGGGGCACTGGCAATCTTTTGTGCCCTCGCGATGTACATTTCTTCGAGGGTAAAGTAGGAATCCGCAATGTCCCTCAGTTCTGTCAGCGAGCGGGGCTTCTTCTTGGCCACCTCCTGATGGCTCCAAATAAGATGTGACTCACTAAATCCATCAAGGGCCTCTCCACTAACAGGACCTCTTTGTTGAACCTGCCCATGAATGATCTAAGGCTCTCACTTGGCCCTTGCACGAGGCTGTAGAGGGCCGTGGCAGCGGGCGCTGGTGCTTTCAGAGAGTTGAAGTGGCTCAAGAAAGCGCCCGTCAGGTCGTCATACCCTCCTATTGAGCAAGGGGGAAGCTTTTTGTACCATTCCTGAGCCATCCCGACGAGCGAAGTGACAAAGACCTTCACCCAGTAATAGCTGGGATGCTCGTATAGGTGCATTAAATGCACAAAGTGATCCAGGTGCTCGGCGGGGTCGGTCATTCCGTCGTATCTGTTGACGGTCGTGGGGATTTTGCCCTTCCCCGCTCGGGTTATCAGAACCTCGTCAATGAGAGGAGACGCCCCTGTCAAGGGCCCGTGGTTCCGGCCCTCGCGGCCGTGCTCTTCGTAGTCTTTCTCATTTCTGGGACGGGAGATCTGACTGCGGGAGTGGTGAGCGTCTCTAGCCTTGGACCTTTCACCCCCGACGTGGGAGGCTCGGGACTGTGCATGAGAGAGCTGCTCCACTATATCCTGGAGCCCATTGAGCTGATCTTGTACAGCGGCCAATTGAGGGTCGTCGGCATTTCTGCGGCTTGCCCTTCCTGTGGCCCTCGATTGGACCTCTTCATTTTCAGCCGCCACATTCTGAGGGGCTCTCTCCCTTTCGACGGGCTGTTGCGGTTGGGGGACATCAGGCGGGGCCCCATTTCCATTTACCGGTGGTGGCGGAGGTGGCTGAGCCCTCAGCACATTTTGGGCGGCTGTCAGGGGATGGATTGGAAACCCTCCTACTGGTGGAGAAGGGCGAGCGCCCGCTGCTGAGGCCAAGTAGACGGCTGTAAAATGCTCCCAGGCGTTATGCACCGTCTGTGCCTCGCACTGCGCATAGAGCGCCTGAAGCTGCTGAGGAGTGAGTTGGGGCATCTCCACCCCCTGTATCTCCCTGGGAATTGTCATCGGAAGATGCAGTGTTCCCACTTCATAGGGTTTGAGCATGGGCATCATATTGGCAGGCATCGCACCGGGCATCATTCCGGGCTGCATGTAAGTGTACCCCGGTGGTGGCATGGCCATAGAGTACACACCGGGGTGGGTGACTGGGATATTGGAGATGAGGGCCGGTGGAGGAGGGACGGAGCCAGATCCTCCAGCCGTGTTCCCACTGGGAGGGAGAGTTGCAGCTGCGGTCTCCGTGTTTCCGGCCCCATTATCGGCGGTAGGTGGTGGCGTGCCTCCAGCGGGGGTATTGTTACCCAAGTTCTCCTCATTGACGGGAGGAAGAGCCCCCTGTTCTCCAGAATCCCAGACCTCGTCGCTGTTACCATGTTGGGATAGAAGGTGTTACAAAATCAACTAGCTCAAAGAAGAATCTGATGAAGATGAGGATGATGGTGATGGATTTTCCACAGACGGCGCCAAAAATGATGGTGCAGGAATCTGAGTTTCCAAAAATACAACAACACTTTAAATATTTATTTAAAAAGGAAAGACCATCACAGGCATAAAAGCCTCAGGAACTGGGTTTCCTTTTGAGCGTGGGTTCTTCCAGCTAGGATAACACCAAGAGTGCGAAGCGTGATGATGATGCAGTTGTGGTGAGGATGATGCAGAGCTTGAGAAGATGGAAAAAGATGAAGGAATTATGCCCAGTGAGATGAATGTGGTTTGTATGCAGAAGGTGACTTGGGGAGAAAGTGTATGTTTCTCCCTATTTATATGTTAGGTGTGAGGGTGCTTTGGGTAATTTGACCAAGTGGTCCCAAACCTGTGTTGCCCTAACACGTGGCGACCTGGGATGGCATGAGAGCGATGGCTCTGAAAAGTTGGCAGTAGTCAGGTACGAGGTGCGCACCATTGTGGTGTCAGAGGTTGTTGGCGAGCAGCGAGCGTGAAGTAACGCCACCATGCCCCGTGTACCTCTGAGCGTATTCACATGAGGGTCTCCTCCCCACGGTGGGATTAACCCTCAAGGAGCCTGGTATCTTTGGATACTGAACTCGAGCGTTGGGGACGCTCGAGTAGATCCCTCTGGCGGAGGCCATGGGGGTGCTCGGTGATCACGAGCGTAGAGGATCTCGAGCGCAGCTATAGGGGGTCCATGGCATAGGAAAGGTGTCCGAACGGGGAGGCGTCTGAGGTAATTAGTGAACAGGCTCCGCGCTCGCGACTTGGGCCGAAGCGCGCAAGCCCGAAACGTACGGATAGTGGAGGAATGGGCCGGATCCACTCTACGAGCCCATTCTCGCGAGCGTGGATGTCATGGGTCCCTCGGATCATGACACGTGGACGATTCTGGCCCGAGCGTAATCTGGCCATATCAGTAACAAGGGCAAGACTTGTTATTAATTAATAAATTATTCATTCTTATTTACTTTTCTTATAATTAATAAATTAACAAGAATATCCACTTAAGTTAAACCAATGTTTATGTTCATAATCCTTCATATAATATAATCCTTTCTATTTCTCATTTTATATATTTTCTAATAGGTTTAGTTTGATACACACAATCTTTCATGTGTCATCTTTAAAACTAGTAAGCACAAATGCATTAGAGCAATAGTGGGTCCTTTTCCCGCTTCCCTTTATTCTTTGGGGGCAAAAGAAAAAAAAAAGTTAAAATTATATATTTTTTAGTTTAATTAATACTGAGTTTAATTAAACTTCAAATTTAAAAAAATATATTAATCTTTAAATTAAAATTACTTACTAGCTACTATTAATACATATATTCATCAAGATAAAATAAATTACAAAGTATAACATATTCAATTTATGCAGAAATAATGGTATTAATAGAGACATTAAAAATTGACCGGAAAAAATGAATTAAAGTATTAAAAATCATATCAAGTGAATAACCCATAAAAAGAGAGAAAGAAAAAAAAAAAAAAAAGAAAGAAAGAATTAAAAAAAAATTAGAGCTCTATTTTTCAAATTTCTATCATATATGTAACTTAAAAAACTTTACAATATAAGAGTTAATATCCCGCAAATTCCAAGAAATTAAAAAATCAAAATAAAATCAAGTAAAATGAAAGATAAGTTATAAATAAATATTATTTTTTATTAACCAAATATAATCCATGAACCCTTTTGTTGCATGTCCTAATATTTTGATCAATTTCATGATATATTTTTCTAGTTTTATAAAGTGTTCGCTCTTCTCGTTAGATGTTCATTTATTAATATTTTTTATAAATTGAATATTTAACTAGAATCAATATCAATTAAACTAAAAAGTATAGTTTCTTATTCTTTTTATAGTTTGTGAAACATTTGAATATGATATTACGGAAATTAAGGAATTAATCATCTTATTTTATTTATGAATATCAAGGATAACTTTATTTATATTTATATTTAAATAGATAAAGGACATTTTAGTTTATTTTTATATTTTTGTTGCAAATTATAATTAAAAAATGATTCAACTTGATGGTGCAGAAATTTGTGAAGGACTTAAACACCAAACACTTTAGAATTTGTTGATAGGAAGGAAGACCATCACAGGCACAAGAGCCTCAGGAACTGGGTTTCCAATGAGTGTGGGTTCTTCCAGCTAGGATAACACCAGGAAATCGTGCAGTGAGAGTGCAGAAAAGGGTGAGATTCAGGAAGCTTTGGGAGAAGTTGCAGAGGAAAAATGGTGCCCAGTTCAATACGTGGTGTTTTCAGTGAAGAAGATGACTTGGAGGAGAATGCATGAGTTCTCCTATATTTATATGTTAGGGACAGGGGTAAACGGGTAAATTGACCATGTGGTCCCAAACCTGTGTTGCCCTAACACGCGTCAGCCTTTGGTGGGGTGAGAAGGACATTCCCGAAAAGGAGACGGCGTGTCAGGTGCACTGTGCACAGTACCTTTGTGTCAGAGGTTGTTGGCGAGGGCCGTGTAAGATGAGGGACAAATATCTCCTTCTGAAGGTGAGAATCCCTCACATGAGGGGCAGACTCATTCCCGAGAGTTGATGACGCTCGGCAAATCCACGGATGGGCTCCTCATGATAGATGACCTTTGAGCGACAAGACCACGAGCGTCAATCGTGGGGCCCCCATGCAGGTGCCTCCCTGTGAAGGGTAACCCTGAGGGCTGACAAGCGAGCGTCACACTCGTCGGATCTGGACTTTTACCAGAGCAGTCGTCCGAGGCTTGACGGTCTATCCTTATTTACAGATGAGTGGGCTGGGAAGGCCCACGAGCCCTTCTAGGCGAGCGTCCGAGATTTAGTCAGCGATATGCTGACACGTGGACGGCTCTGATTTGAGAGTGTTTTTAGGCCTCATCATTTTGCCCCCCAAATTCTGTAGTATCGCTTCGAGCGTACTGTAGAATTTATAAAGAATGAACTATGAATTTCAAACATTCGAGGGCTAAGCCATTGCCAGCGAGGAGACTGCTGGTCTTCCGTAACGTACACAAACTGACACCGCATTAAATGCTGTCAAATCCGCATTTAATGCTGAGTGGGAACGTGGGCGCGTGTACTCCGGGAGACGTGAGGCGGTTAGCAAAAGTGGGGGAATTTCCTAGGCGGGAATGATTGCGTTTTGAATTTTCAGCCCTAATCCATGTAAATTCTTCCCTATAAATAGGGGCTTGCAGGGCTTTGGGACCTTTTTTCACGCATTCAAACTCTTTCAAGCACATACGCAGCAAGAAATCTCTGTCTGTTCTACAGATTCCGGCGAACTTCTTCTCTTCAAATTTTAGGTAAAAATTCCCTTCCCCTCTTCTTATCTTCCCCGTGCTAACATTAGTTTTAGGTTGTGTGAGTGAATCCCTTGAGTGAAGAGCTACTATCCACCATTGTACTTGTTTCAGAAATATCCTCCCTCTTTAAGTTCTCTGTTAGAAATCCTGTTTTCCAAAGTTGAAAAGTGAACATGGCCGGAAATCAAGCGGACGATTACGTAAGGGATATTGAGGAGATGTCAGTGGGGAGCTCTTCCCCTCATGGCGATGTCCCCGTAGCCGTTCCCCTAAATAGGGCGCACCCAGGTGAAGGTATTCCCATGGCGATATCGGTGGCCCAGGTTCCGGTTGACGCTGGGGAGGAAGAGGTAAACGCTGCCGTTCAAGGGATGAACGAGCGTAATTCCGGTGGGACGGACGATCTCTTTGAGGAGATGAACAATGTGATGGAGATGCAAAGACAAGGGGAGAGAGTATTCCCAGTTTTGAACAGCGCTGTGAGGCCCCAAGATCATAGGATCACAGTGGCTATGGCGGCTCCCGAGGGTGAAGCGGGGCCGTCCGGGCGTCCGTTCGAGTCTGAACCTTCCAGAAGGCGCCAGAGGAGAGGCAAGGAGCCTGCCACTCGAGTAAGGCAAGACAACCGCCATCAGACCGACAGATCCCCAGACGAAATTGAAAGTATTTTGACCCTCGGTGATTTGGAGGAGTTGAGGGCGAAAGCGTATTGGGATGAAGCCGTGTTTCCCATGAGACTTCCTGAGGAAGGTGAGAGGGCCAATCAACCACCGCCTGGGATGATGACGGTCTATTGGGACGCAGTACTGGCTGGGGGTCTGAGGTTTCCAATCGCTCATGATGCCGTCATCATTTACCATCATCTAGGGCTTTGCCCTTCACAAATTCTGCCCAACGGCATAGCCCTAATCAACACGTTCATAATAACAATGAGGGCCCTGGGAAAATCACCCTCGATAATCAACTTTGACAGCTTGATACAAGTAGCTCGTTCGCCACGCTCGTCTCCTACAGACGGATTTTACTACGCCCAGGCCAAATCAGGTTTTAAGATGATAGATTCTCCATCTTCCTCTTATGGCGAGCACTGGAAGGAAAAATACTTTTTTGTGGGGGCTCCCGGGGGGATTTTCAAAGTTCATCGGCAATGGTTGATTCACGGCGAGGGTCCTTTGATTAGGGAAAGGAGAAGGAACAAGGATTTTGAGGAGTGGGCGATGGGGTTAGCCTTCGAGATGAGGGCTGAAAAGAAGTGGATTAAGGCGGACACATTGATAAAGAATGAAGGGGTGTTGTTCCGCTACGGATTATCCTGCCCCCCTGACATGATACTCAATCCTCCAACTGACGTCATGGCCCTCGACGGTTAGATTCTAGGAACTAACATCTCTAACCTTTAGAATAGTTTTCTGACTTACCGTTATCGTTGTTTTCTAGTTTATACGATTCAGATAATCAGTCTTCTGACGCTCGTTTCCTTTTACTTGCAGGCATCCAAATTCTATCCCAAGGTATGAATGCTGAGGCCCTCTCCCGTATGTTGGGTGCCCAAGGACCAACGGTCGATCCTCCACAGCAGCAACAGCAGCAGAACCGCCCTCCCAATGCTCCGAGGGGTAGGGTAAGCCGCCGAGGATCGGGCCGAGGACAAGGAAATGCTCGAGGGGGCGCGGGGAATGTGGCTCCTCCCACGGGCCCCATTGAGGATTTAACATTGGGAGGTGCCCACGAGGCCACTCCTCCGCCGGCGGCCCCCGTGGGCCTAATTTCCCTCAGTTCAAGCGGGTCACGGAACCGCTCGGGGGAGCCCGTCCGTATTCACGAAATTCTCCGGGCCGACCGCCAGGGGAAGAGGAAAAGGATGCCGGACTCCCTCCCTATTTCAGGTAAGGGAAAAGAGGTGGTCGTGGGCCACCGTGGCGAGGGCAGCGACACTTCGTCTTCCGAGGATGAAGAATTTTGGAAGATAGGCTGCAAAGGCGACTCCCGTTATAAACGGCAGCGGACAGAAGGCCCTGTGCTCCTGAAGAAGAGCGCTTACTCTGTCAATCTTGTCTCCGACATCGTCGGGAAACTCCAGTTTTCCGGCGATCACGACAAGCTGAACGAGCATGACGCCGCTCGGGTTGCTGACGATGCCTGCCATGTCCTTCTGACGGTAAGTCTATACTCCCTTATAACAATTTTTTATTTATATTTTATTTTTTTTTACGCTCGGATTATGACCCTCGTTTACTGCTTCCAGGAGGTAATCCCGAGGCTGAAAAACTTGCAAGGGCGAGCGCAAGCATATTCTGAGCACAAAGCCAAGTACAAAAAGTTGCTGCGCATCTCAGACCCTGTCCAACTGCAGGAGGACTACAATAATATCAGCGCTCAGCTGAATTCCGCCCACCTCGAAAACGCTAAGCTGAATGAAAATCTGAAGAAATCTGATGACGCCATACTGGCCTTAACCGAGCGTCATAAGAAACTGAAGGATGAGCGGGATCAGTTGAGGGCACAAAATGTACAGCTGGGTGAGCAACTGGCGGAGAGCGCTCGCCTGAACGAGACAGCCAACAAAGCCTTTGCTGACTTGCAAAGCAAAGTACAAGGCTTGGAGGCGAGGGTTTCCTGGGAGGCAGTGAAGAAGTTCGTGCGCTCCAAGGCCTTTGTGTTCGCGGCCAACATTCAGTGCTTTGACAATGCTCGGCGCTTCTTCCATAAGGCGATTGGGCAAATGGTGAGGTTGGGACTGGCCCCGGAGAGCGCTCGATCCGACGCTCGTCTGCGCATGGACCTTGACGAGAACTGCGAGCCAATGGTTCAGGAGGAGGATCCCACGGACAATCTGGCGGAGCCTGAGTATCAGGAGTTGGTGGAGACACTCCAAAGGGAGTTTATAGCTGCCAACAGGGTAGATCCCGAGCCTCTCCTGATAGAAGATGAGGGTACTGTCATGGACGTCGCAGACGCCGAGGAGCCTGGTGAGGCCCAAACCTCTGATGCTAATGTGTTGGCTCCGGTTCCCCTTGCGACTGCTCCTCCCGAGCCTCACGCTCCGGCCCAGTGAAACTCTTTATACTGATCCCTTCCCTTGCTGATTTAAAACCCTTTGTCGTACTGATGAACAATTTATGCTTGTACTTAATTTCCTCGTTATTCACTTGACATTATGGGTTTCTTTGCATACTTTAGCACTCTTTCTCTACTGTTGTGATATCCGAATGCTTTTTCCTTTACGCTTGGACGGTGAATGATGTTAATTTGTTGAGCTTTGCCATTTTTACATTGTCTCTCTCATTTGGAAGTTTGCGATGAGCGTATTTTTGCACGAGGGCGCTCCTTGCGAGGGTGCCCTGGCATTCATCACAATGCGCCATTAGTTCAAGAATTGGCAGCGTCCGTCGATTCGAGGGACGTAAATACGGGCGCGAGGGTGTTTCCCATGGATGTCCCCGAGCCGTATTCGCAACTAGGCTAGAATTTGAACTTAGGAGATCCTTAGGAATTTGCCTAAGTATTGGCCCAATAATGTGCACCCTCGTTCCGAACGCCCCAATGAGTTATACGCGCTCTAGAAATCAACAGTAGGATTTGCTGAGTGCAAGAAAGAATAGAGCGTAACCATAGGGTTAGCGTTATTTCGAGGAGCCTTTGAAGGGACTGGTTTGAAATCCGTTATTTTATGAGTGTATTTTTACTCAATAGGGTGAGGGTCATTCGGGTGCTTGCGAGCGCGAGCGGGAGTGGTTAGCACTCATCTGGCTACAAATGGGCATTGCGCTCCCCGTTGTCTGACACGCTCAAATTTAGGACTTTATGTCACAAACTGTTCAAACTGTTATAGGTGGATGATCATCAACACCTGGACAGCGTAGTTTTGGAATGATTGAAGTTTCGCTTAGGCTTTTCGACGTGGAGGATGCTCGACACGGAGTAGGCCTCTTGTCGCCCGAATTATTAAATCAAAATAATCAAAGCAAGCAAATAATAAAAACAAAGAGTTAAATTCTTACTGTTGCATAAATGCATTTTTGGACATGATTACAACATGCTTTCCGTTGAAGGGAAGCCCTTCACGCCACAAACGGGCCATTACAAAGAAATTGATGTCTACACGTAGAACCTTCTGAGGTTACATGCATTCCATGGCCTAGGGAGTCGCTCGCCTTGCAAAGTTTCCAATAAGTAGGTGTTGTTTGCTCGTACCTGGATAACTTTGAAGGGGCCTTCCCAATTAGGGTCCAACTTACCTACGTGTTTGGAGACTTCAACTTTTTTGAGGACCAAGTCCCCTAGCTGGAAAGTCCTTTCTTTAACACGTTTATTGTACTGGCGAGCAACGGTTGCTTTGTATTTGTGAATACGTGCCCAAGCAGCATTCCTCTTCTCATCCAGCAAATCTAATTCGAGCGCCCGATTGGCCTCGTTGGCGGCAGGCTCGAAATAGGCAACGCGTACGGATTCTTGCGCAATTTCCGCAGGTATCATGGCCTCAGAGCCGTACACGAGGGAGTAAGGGGTTTCCCCCGTTGCCGCTCGCGGCGTAGTACGGTACGCCCACAGAGCTCCCTGAAGTTCTTCAGCCCATTCTCCCTTCTTACTCTCGAGCATCGTTTTCAAATGCTGGAGTATGGTTCGGTTGGTCACTTCAGCTTGACCATTAGCTTGGGGATGACCCACGGAAGTGAATCGTTGTTCGATCCCTAGTTCATAGCACCAATCCCGCGTGTCCGCAGCGATAAACTGGGAACCGTTATCCGAGATGAGTACCCTCGGGATACCGTATCTGCAGATGATATTTTTCCAAATGAAATCCCTTACGACTTTGAACGTTATCTTAGCGACCGCTTCTGCCTCGGCCCACTTGGTGAAATAATCCACTGCAAGTATTACGAACTTCTTTTGCCCGACCGCCATTGGAAGAGGTCCCACGATATCAATGCCCCGTTGATCAAAGGGCCAGGAGACATCAATAGGAATCATTTGAGCTGCCGGCAACTGAGGAGTGTTGGAGTGGAACTGGCACTTGGGACATTTCTTGGAATATTTAATGGCATCTTGCAAAACCGAGGGCCAATAGAACCCACTCCTTAAGATTTTCTTCGCCAAGATTCGTCCGCCTGAGTGGTTCCCACAGCTTCCACTGTGTACATGCTCTAAAACTTCTTTAGCCTGCGAGGGTCTCAAACATCTCAGCGGTGGACCCAGGAAGGATCGCTTGAATAATCGACCCTCGGCATCCAATGAGAATCGAGGGGCTTTGCTTCTGATCTTCCGAGCCTCAACTTTGTCGCTCGGGCATGTTCCATCCTGGAGGAATCTGACAATTTCATCAAGCCAACAAGGCTCGGAGGGGTCAATCATGTGCACTTCTTTTGAAGGTTCGCCTTTACTTATCAGTGGCTCCTCCGCTCTCAGAAATGTAACAGCGCGTTCATTATGGCCATCCAGGGCAGATGCAAACTTTGAAAGAGCATCAGCATGTTCATTTTCTGCCCTCGGAATTTGCAAGAGATGGAATTCTTTGAACTTGGCTATCTCTTCCTTGGCGCTCGCCAAGTACTGTGCCATGGTGGCTTCTCGAGCCTCATAACTACCGTCTACTTGACTCGCGATCAACTGCGAATCAACGTATGCCGTGACACGAGTGGCCCCATTTTGGAACGCAATCCTGAGCCCTTGGATGAGGGCCTCATACTCAGCTTCGTTGTTGGTGACTGGAAACGCCAGCTTGATTGCGTAGTCAACTTCTGCTCCAAGGGGATCCCTGAGGGTCACCCCGGCTCCTCCCCCCTGTGAGGTCGAGGAGCCATCCGTGTGCAAAAGCCATAAACCCTCATCCGCCAATGGCACAGTCTCTAGATTGAAACGTTCAACCAACAAATCGGCCACTGCCTGAGCCTGTATGGCTGTACGGGGCTCGAAGGAGATATCAAACTGACTAAGCTCAATTGCCCATTTAATTAACCTTCCTGAAACATCCGGCTTAGATAGTACTTGCTTGAGTGGTTGGTCTGTGAGTACTGTGATGGAGTGAGCCTGAAAATATGGCCTCAGCCTTCGGGATGCGTTAACGAGCGCAAAGGCGAATTTCTCAATTTCCATGTACCTTTTCTCAGCTCCCTGTAGAGTCTTGCTCAGGTAATAAACTGGCATGTGCTTACGCTCGCGGATGGCTACGAGGACAGCGCTCGTTGCTTCCAAAGAGACTGATAGATAGATAAACAAGCTCTCCCCCGGGATTGGCTTGGTTAATAAAGGCGCGCTTGACAGGTACTGTTTCATGTTCTGCAGGGCCTTTTCGCAATCCTCGTTCCAGGTAAAGTTGCGAGCGTTGCGCAAAATTTTAAAGAAGGGTAAATTCCGGTCCGCTGAGCGGGAGATGAACCTATTTAGTGAAATGATCTTACCCACGAGCACCTGGACCTCTCTCAGATTGCGAGGGGAGGGTATGTCCAGGATTGCTCTAATTTCTCGGGGTTTGCCTCTATGCCACGCTGACTGACCATGTATCCCAAGAATTTACCACCTCGAACGCCAAAGGTGCATTTTGATGGGTTCAACTTCATTCCATAGCGACGGAGGATGTCGAAAGTTTGCTTGAGATCCTCCAGATGGGAGCATTGGCGCTCACTCTTGACTATCATGTCGTCTACATATACCTCCATAGATTTTCCAATCTCGCGCTCGAACATTCTATTGACGAGGCGCTGATAGGTCGCTCCCGCGTTTTTGAGCCCAAATGGCATGACTTTGAAACAATAAACACCCAAATGCACAATAAACGCAGTTTTGGGGCGATCCTCGGGCGCCATAAAGATTTGATAATATCCCTGAAAGGCGTCCATCATACTCATGAGTTCACACCCGGCTGTAGAATCTACCAACTGATCGATCCTCGGTAGTGGATAATGGTCTTTGGGGCACGCTTTGTTAAGGTCCGTGAAGTCGTTGCACATACGCCACTTATTGGCGCTCTTCGGGACGAGCACCACATTGCAAAGCCATTCTGGGTACAAGATTTCCTCGATGTACTGAGCATCAAGCAGCTTACCAACCTCTTCTTCGATAACCCGTTTCCTAAAGCCATGAACGTCCCTCTTCTTCTGTTTGATGGGCTTGAAGGTCGGATCCACGTTCAGTCTGTGGACAATGACGCTCGGATCTATTCCGGTGAGATCAGAGGCTTTCCATGCAAAAACGTCTAAGTTCTCCCGTAGGAAGTCGATCATCAGAACTTGCGAGGGCCCATCTAGGCCCGAGCCAATCTGGGTGGTTTTATCCGGGTTTCCAGGCTCCAATTCAACGGTCAAAAACTCCTCGGTGGGCTCAATCCGAACCTCCGGCCTCGCTGCTTCCAACGCTCGTTTCTTCCCAATGAGCGTATTCTTGGGCTCATCACCCTCGTTTTCTGAAGAAGAGCCCTCGACAGCCCCCGGTGGCGCATTCTCCGAACACTGAACTTCTCCAGGGGTCCTCTTTTTATTTTTCTTCCGGTACAGCTTGGCTCTTTTGCGCTCAGGGCCATCTTCGTTTAACTCTGGGAAATCAACGGACTTCTTAGTGGACCCAGGTTGAATGGACTGCTTGGGCTTGTGGCTGCGAAGCGAAAGTATGTAGCACTCCCAAGCTTCTTTGACGTTACACAGAATTTCCCCAGTACCCTCGGGGGTTGGAAACTTGACCTTTTGATGATAGGTGGAAATTACGGCCTTGAAATCCACGAGGGCTGGGCGCCCAATGATGATATTGTAAGGGAGATCCACCTCAACAACGGTGTAAAGGACGCTCAATGTTTTTCGCTGTGGGGCGCGACCAAAAGAGGTGGCCAAGCGAATCTGTCCGCGAGGGACGATTTCGGAACCTCCAAATCCCACGAGGGCAGTTCTGAGAGGTTCGAGGGGGATGTTTGTTATGTTCATTTGTTGAAACGTTGAGTACGGGAGAACATTCACAGAGCTTCCACTATCAAATAAAACCCTCTTTACAGTGTGGTTATGAACGTCTAGACTAACCACCATGGGACAGTCAGAGGTTGTTCCCGTCCCGTGGGGTGTTACAATATGATCAAGATCTTTCTCTGTGAACCCTATGACATCACCCTCCTTCGAGCGCGACGAGCTGTCCACGGAGAGCACTGGGCGAGGGAGTGACGCTGTTTGGTTATAACTTCGTACATGGCGACGGCGAGAAGCATTGGAGTCGCCTCCCGAGGGCCCACCTGCGATCATGTGAATAACCGCAAAGGGCTGGTTTTCCATGTCCACCCCTTTCCCTTTGTTGCGCTCGCTGGTCTCAGGGCGATGGCGACGAGGACTTCGGGAGCGTGAGCGGCTTCTTCTCCTTTCGAGCGCTCGTTCAGCGCAATGCTCATCATACCCTTCTAGAACTTTTACAAACTCCTTGAGGTGCCCCCCGGCAATCAGCCGCTGAATTTCCTTCTCCAGCTGGCGGCATTCATTAGTGTCATGCCCCTTCTGCTTGTGGAAAGCGCAGTATTTCCCCGAGCGCTTCTGTGCCTCGGTTTCTCTCAGCTTGGGCGGTCTCTTGAACAGCTTCTGGTCCGCTAGAGAATATACTTCGGCAATTGGGCGGTTGAGGGGGACGCGCTCGAGTCTCCGTGGAGGGGATGAACGACGGCGAGCAGGTGTAGGGCTGCGGCGGTGACTCCGGTTGGGCTCCACTTTGTCTTCGTGGACTCTGTTGGCGCGAGGGGCATTTGCCATCTTCTGATCCCTCGCTATGTACATATCCTCGAGGGTAAAGAAGGAGTCGGCAATCTCCCTAATTTCCATCAACGAGCGCGGTTTCTTTTTGGCCACTTCCTCCACAAATTCCTTGCTGACGTAATGCTTCATATTGATGGCCCCAAATAGAACGTGCCTCAAAAAGTCCATCGAGGGCTTTTCTACTAGCAAAATCTCTTTGTTGAACCTCCCCATGAAGGATCGGAGAGTCTCGTTCGGCCCTTGGACCAGGCTATAAAGAGCGGTCGCGGCCGGGGCCGGTGCTTTCAGCGAATTGAAGTGGCTGACAAAAGCATCCGTCAAGTCATAATACCCTCGGATTGAGCGCGGGGGGAGCTTTTTGTACCACTCTTGGGCCATTCCAGTGAGGGAAGTGACAAACACCTTGGCCCAGTAGTTGTCCGGATGGTCATAGAGGTGCATTAGGTGCACGAAATGGTCCAGATGCTCGGCTGGATCCGTAGTTCCATCATATCTGTTGATTGACGAGGGAATTTTACCCTTCCCTGCACGGGTCATCAGAACTTCCTCAACGAGGGGGGAATCGCCCGCCATGATCCTGTAATCTCGCTCGTCGGGATCTTCATAGCTGGCCTCTCTTCTTCGGTGGGAAATTGGGCTGCGTGGTCGTCGAGCGTCTCTGGCCTTGGACCTCTCGTCCCCCTCACGGGGGGCGTGAGACCGTGCTCGAGAGAGCTGCTCTACCACGTTTTGGAGCCCTCGAATTTGGTCTTGTACAGCTGCTAGCTGAGGGTCACCGACATTTCTGCGGTTTGCCCTCCTTGTGGCCCTTGATTGGACCTCTTCATTATCTACGGCCGCCTCATTTCGAGGGGCCCTTTCTTCTCCTACAACTGGCCGTTCTTGCTGGACCCTCGGTGGGTCTTCATTCTCTTGATTCGGTGGTTGGGGAGGCTGCTGTGCCCTTAGCGCATTTTGAGCCATTGCCAAGGGATGCGCTGGGAGCCCTCCAAGAGGTGGGGCCAGACGAGCGTTAGCCTGCGAGGGGAAATAGGCCGCCACGAAATGCTCCCAGGCGTTCTGAACGGCTTGACTTTCGCACTGCGCATATAGCGCCTGAAGTTTCTGGCTGGTAACTTGGGGTATCTCCACCCCCAGTATTTCTCTTGGCAAAGACGTGGGGAGATTCAGAGTCCCCACCTGATATGGCTGGATCATCGGCACCATCCCGGGCATCATTCCCGGCTGCACAAATGGGTATCCCGGAGGGGGCATGGCCATGGGATACATCCCAGAGTATGGGTAGGAAGCATGGGTGGTGTGAGCTGCAGTGGGAGCCACGGTGCTAGGTCCTCCCGCAACGTTCCCTCCTAGCGGGAGATTTGTCCCCGCAGGTTCTGTGTTCTCACCCCCGTTTCCTGTGTCTGGGGGGTTTACTTCCCCGGCGGGGACGTTGCCCTCTGTGTTCTCCTCGTTGACGGGGGGAAGAGAGCTTCTCTCTCTTACTGCTCCTGATCTCGTCGCAGTTACCATAATTCAAGATTTGGGTGTTACTTTTCAACTAGCTTTCAGAGGAAGAAACTGGCAATACCAAAGATGGTGGTGATGGTTTCCCACAGACGGCGCCAAAAATGATGGTGCAGAAATTTGTGAAGGACTTAAACACCAAACACTTTAGAATTTGTTGATAGGAAGGAAGACCATCACAGGCACAAGAGCCTCAGGAACTGGGTTTCCAATGAGTGTGGGTTCTTCCAGCTAGGATAACACCAGGAAATCGTGCAGTGAGAGTGCAGAAAAGGGTGAGATTCAGGAAGCTTTGGGAGAAGTTGCAGAGGAAAAATGGTGCCCAGTTCAATACGTGGTGTTTTCAGTGAAGAAGATGACTTGGAGGAGAATGCATGAGTTCTCCTATATTTATATGTTAGGGACAGGGGTAAACGGGTAAATTGACCATGTGGTCCCAAACCTGTGTTGCCCTAACACGCGTCAGCCTTTGGTGGGGTGAGAAGGACATTCCCGAAAAGGAGACGGCGTGTCAGGTGCACTGTGCACAGTACCTTTGTGTCAGAGGTTGTTGGCGAGGGCCGTGTAAGATGAGGGACAAATATCTCCTTCTGAAGGTGAGAATCCCTCACATGAGGGGCAGACTCATTCCCGAGAGTTGATGACGCTCGGCAAATCCACGGATGGGCTCCTCATGATAGATGACCTTTGAGCGACAAGACCACGAGCGTCAATCGTGGGGCCCCCATGCAGGTGCCTCCCTGTGAAGGGTAACCCTGAGGGCTGACAAGCGAGCGTCACACTCGTCGGATCTGGACTTTTACCAGAGCAGTCGTCCGAGGCTTGACGGTCTATCCTTATTTACAGATGAGTGGGCTGGGAAGGCCCACGAGCCCTTCTAGGCGAGCGTCCGAGATTTAGTCAGCGATATGCTGACACGTGGACGGCTCTGATTTGAGAGTGTTTTTAGGCCTCATCACAACTGATGAATTTAGATTAAAGGATTAATTACATATAGATCCCATAGGAGTATTAGAAACTACAAATTGTGACCATTTTAGTCAAATAATTACACATACACCCATTGAGGAGTTAAAAATTACACATAACACCCAAGAATCAAGATTCCTTTAAATTTTTGATAACATCATCAAATTTTTAACTTGATTTTCCTACTTTGCCCCTTCATTTAGTATAATAATTTTTATTTCAAGAATTACCACTAATTATATTTGAATTGATATTGAAAATTTGAATTTATTAAATTAAATTATTAACTAAGTCTAATATAAAAATGGGATGATTTTGTCATTTTAAATATTAAATTATATATAATAAATCTTAATCTAATGTGTTAAATATAATATTTAAAAACCTTAATATATATATATATAGAGAGAGAGAGAGAGTAATAATATATATAATTTATATATGTGATAAAGTAATATATATATATATATATATATATATATATATATATATATATATATATATATATATTATATTTAACACATTAAATTTAAATTTATTATATATAATTTAATATTTGAAATGACAAAATCACACCATTTTATATTAGTTAATGATTTAATTTAGTATCTAATTTAAAATTCTAATTCAAATATAAGTAGGGGTAATTCTTAAAATAAAAATTGTTATACGTACTAAATGAAGTGGCAAAATAGGAAAATCAAATGATGTCGTCAAAATTTAAGGAAATCTTGATTCTTGGGTGTTATGTGTAATTTTTGAACTCTTCAATGGGTGTATGTGTAATTGTTTGACTAAGAGGGTCACAAGTTGTAGTTTTTAATACTCTCATGGGGTCTATATGTAATTAACCCTAGATTAAATTTAAAAAAAAATAAAAAATTTAGAGTTAACTCATCAAATAATGTTTGAATTTTGAGTATACACCCCAAGTTAGAAAAAAATTTAGTGTACTTCCTATTTTGAAATTTAATTTTTGCTTAACTCCCTAATTATTCTAAATTAATTTAATTATCTTTCATTTAACTATGTTGCTGAATAACACGACAATTCCTCAAAATTCAGATATAGTTCTACAAAAACATAATTTTATACTTAGTTTTCAAAGAAAAATTCTTCATTTAATAATTATGTAACATTATAATTCCTCAAAATTCAAATATATTTATACAAACACAAATGTAAATGCTTCATATTTAGAATAAAATTCTTTATTTAACTCCTCATTGTTAAATAACATAATAGTTCCTTAAAATTTAAATATAGTTCTACAAATGCACAAGAGAATACTTCAAATTAACATAAAGGGCAAATTACATCCACCACCCCTGAGGTTAGACTTAATTACAAGTCGATTCCTATTCTTTTAAATATTACACTGTAGTCCTTATATTTCTTGTTTTGTGTGAGGTCCATTAATGAATTTTTTAAAATTACACTTATATTCCTGAAGGTTCTGTGAGTGTTACATAAAATGTATGATCAAAAATGCAAAATCGTCCCTAAAAGTTTACAAAAATTAACAAATTAACAAGGCTTAGGGACTACAGTGTAATATTTAAAAGAATAGGGACCGACTTGTAATTAGGTCTAATCTCAGGGGTGGTGGATGTAATTTGCCCTTAACATAAAAGTTCTTTATCCAACTAGAACTGTTGTGTAACACAATAGTTCTTCAAATTTTAGATATAGTTCTGCATATTCAAATTTAAGTGCATCATATTTAGATAGTTATGGGTAAAATAGATAATTTATGATAGTAGGTAGTTTATAAAAAATGAAATCTCAATTTAGAAAGTAAATTAAAAATTTATTTGAATTGGGGAGTGAATTAAATTTTTTTATCAAATAAAGAGATTTTTCAAAAAATCCCTTAAAAATATAAAGATTATTTTGAATTTACAATGAAAATACCGAGGATAGATATGAAAATTTTCCCAATTATAATTAGAAGTAGTATTACACTCATCGTGCTATAGGGAGCAAGTTCGGAAAGAATAACTAAATAAATAATAAGTAAAATATACTTATTGGTATCTAGGGAAGCCACGTATGTATTAGAATTTCCGAGAGTGTTAGATCGAGAGGGTAATATTAGAACTCAAAAATCCCGAAAATGTCAAGAAATAAACAAATAAAAGCAATTAACATGTAGTTAAGTTCCTGATGATCACAAGTTGTCAGGCATAACTCCACCTCCATTTAGCTCTATTACATTTTGATCTACAATTAAAAGTCAAAAGTTTTCTTTATTGTATATACTTTCAAGAAAGATAAATTAATTAATCAATTATTCTAGTAGCTCCTAGGGCTCTTGATGAAAGTATTCATGACAAGATCAAAGTAGAAGGGGAATTGCGCAATGGTGACGACGGTGACAGTCAAACAAGTAATCGCATACACTGGTAATGCTGCGTATTTCAGTTCATCCTTGAAAACGAAAGAATGACCGGCGCAGAATGATATCAGCATTGAAGTGATGGACGCGAACAATGACGTCATCCCAATCAGAAACTTCCGATGAAGATCCTTGCCAAAGTCTACATCCAGCTTGTACCTGAAGCAAAATCACAATTGGCTGAATATCGATTTTTGGCCGAGAATTTGAGGGGTTACGTTGATTTGTGATTTTGCGATACCGGGAAGTGATTATCGCGAGGAACATGACGACGGCGATGATGGAGAAGCAGAGCGCAACGAGGGAAGCGACCGCAAAAATGCAGAAGGCGGGGTGATTTTCTAGCGTAGGAATGCCTATGTCGGATTTAACTCCGCCGGGCACCGTGGAGGAGGTGGCGAAAGCAACGGTGGTGATGAGCGCCGCCACGAAGGAGCAGGACTCTGATGTGCTGGCCAGCCATTGGCCAACCTCCTGCACCAGGTTACGGTGGGTGTCGGTGAATATGTCGTGCGGGGTTTGCCCCTTTCTGTTATACTGTGCGAAGAAGTTGTGTGGCATCGAATTCTTCACAAACTGCATATCACAAATTGTGTATGAGCCATTTTTGCAACCAAAATTAACTAAACTCTGTAACCGATTCGCAGCCGAGAATGTTTGCCGTGAAAATCTAATAGCAAGATTTAGCAATTAAAGTTTTAAAAATGTTGGAAATGTGCCTTAGGTTAATCCTCAATTAATTAATGGAATATTATTGGGAATACTAAAAGACGTATGAAAAGGTGTTTGGAAAACTAATCTTATCCCATATTTGTTTTATAACAAAGTGTGGTCAGCTATATAAGCTAAGAAACTAACAGTGTTATTAAATCATTAAACCTGAGAGTAGACTGATGGACGCACACGCGGTGCGGTTCACCTTACCGCTCAGTCACGCGCACGGGGCACTGTTTTGGTCCTGGGCCGTAGGTCGGGCTTGGACAAATGTGGTGTTTGACGCACTTTGCATGTGCGCTTCGTCGCTAAGAGCCTCGCCTCCGAGTCCAGAGCCTTCTTTTTGCGGCCACAGCTGACCCAAATTTAGTCCAAATAAGACAAGACAAAAAGTGTCCAGGTACATCAGTATCCGATACAAATGTCAGGTACGTTGAAGGGACGTAACTGCCAGATACTGGGCAATTAAGAGGTCTAATTTTAGGTCATTAACATCTGAATTTGACCTATTCAAATTTCCCATTAATTATTGGCCAACACCTGAGAGAGATATATAGTTCCTCTCCCATCACCTGAAAAAAAAAAAAAAAAAAACAATATAGCAAATACTCATTGGATCTTTGCAGAAGTGCTTACTCCAAAAATCAAACTTAAATGCTTAACATATATCCTGAAAGTGTATCGCCTGCAACCTAAAGCACACTTCCTAGAAGTAGGGGCGAAAGAAACTTTAAGAATAGGGACTACCTGTGTCTAGCTGCCTGCTTTCATACCTGCTCCATAACCCAGATTTCTCAACAATCTTAAAGTTTCTATATCGTTGAAGATGGAGTCTGAATCTTTCAGAATTATGAACCAACAAAAATTAGACCGTTTCGATGGCAATAATTTCAGCCGCTGGCAGGATAAGATGAAGTTCCAGCTCACTGTCCTAAAGTTGGCCTACGTTTTGGATCCCTACCTGCCAGCGATTTCAAAAGATCCTCCTGCTCCACAACAACCCGTAGATCTGGATCCACGAGCAGCAATAGGTGGCGTTCCTCCTGCCAACCCCACTGCAGCAAGTGGGGCTCCTCCTGCTAATCCTGCTACAGTAGGTGGTGTTGCTCTTCTTGTCAATACCACAGCAGCAAGTCCTTCCAGGAATGCTCTGCAGATCCACCAGGAGATAGTGGAGACTCTTCAGTAACAAAGAAGGAAGAGAGCAGAAGATGAACAGTTGGCTGGTGGACACATCCTGAACACCTTGTCTGGCAGGCTATATGATCTATACACAAATGTGTAGTCTTCTAGAGAACTTTGGGAGGCCTTAGAATCTACACTATATAAAAAAGGAAGAGAGTTTTGTCTCACAAATAACGGTTTTTTTAGGTGTGGACACCAATTTTTCTGGTATACCTATTATGCCCTCAACACTATTAAGAGAAAAGTATATAATTTAAGGGCTTTTAAGGAAGTGCTTATTTCCAATTACCCACGATCTATTATGCAAGTTATCCGAACGGGAACTACCTCTAATTCCTTCTCAAATCTCAAATCAATAATCGCAGTAAAACCAATTTCTTTTCATCAATCGTCAACAAAAAAGAATCGTATCTGAGAATCGTTCTCCCCCGAAATTCAACATCCGAAATTCTTTTGCTCTCCAGCTGAGTTTGGAATTTGTTTGGAAATATTTGGGCAACTCCAAACCTTCTAATTACGTGCATCTTTATTCAGCCAAGAAAGGGGGAAAAGGAAAACTCAATTGGCGGTGGAGAATTTTTTGGAGAAAGAATTCGGCAAATACAGGGGGAAAAGGAATACTCCATTGGCAATGGAGGATTTTCTGCGGACAGAATGTTAGAGGTTCCGTTCCGACCTAAAAATCATGCGACGCTTTAACTTTGTGAAATTAATTTGCGGAGGTATATATTAGTGCTTTTGTATTGGTATTTAGTCGTTGTATTTACTGTTTTTGTGAATTTCCTCCAAAACCAAACCGATTACCACAAGAAAGCTCTGATTTTTTTGTTTTGTCTGTTTTTGTTGTTTCAGATTCTAAAATTTAAGATGATTTTGAATTCTGCAGTGACCTTGCAATGGAGAATGATGGTTTATGGTGATGGAAAACTGCAAACGTAAGGATCAATAATATTTATTTAAAATTATATTCTTTTATAAATTAATAAGTGTTAGTTTGATGTTGGTGGTGAGAGAGCAGCAAGAAGTGGGAACAGGAAAACTATCCGATTGATTGGAATGATTGTGATATTAATTTGCTGGATGCATTTCCGTGTTGATGCGTGGATATCAATGCACATTGCATGTGATCGATGTGTGTGCATCTAAAAGTGCCGATATAAGTACTTGGATAGATGATTTCCTGAGAGGTGTGTGTGGAAACACTATTACCGCTAATAAAACTATTTGATAGTAATCTACACTATTTGTTATTTGTCATGTTCGAATATATCATATATACAATTTGGAAGCTGACACGTGAATATATGCGTTTTGTAGGTTGAAAGAACTTCATGGAACTAGAATTGTGACAATTGGGGATGTAAGTATAATTGTTATATGCCTAATTGCTTTCTTCTCCAGTTAATCTTGAACCAACATAATTAGTTGTTTTACATTTACACATCATTAATCATTGAATTTGGTATTCTCACTTTTGAGATAACTATTTCATTTCTCTCCTGTTATTCAAATGCAGCGCGGCAATCAGAGTTTGTTAAGGAATTAGTCAATCAAGAAGCTCGAACTTCAAATAAGGTATTATTCAAATTGCTATATCTAGAGAAATTTGTTATGGAACTGGTCACTAAGTTCATAGCAAGTTGGTATTTTACTATAATTTGGCTGAAAATTTTTTAGCATAAAATTCGTTTAATTTGGTTTATTTGTTTGACGACTAACATTATTTGATTAGTAATCATGAAGGTTTAAAGATTTTTTATTTTAAGCAAAGGTATGATATTACGCAAAATCTACAGATATGTGTTCAATCAAAGCTATACCAATGCCAGAGTATCCCTAAAGTATTAAATATATATATATATATATATATATATATATATATATATATATATATTCCAGCATTTATGTTTCTTTGACTTTTTTCTTTGACATAAAGTCAAACATAGGATAACAGGAATAACAGTAATCATCTCGGGATTTCCCCATCAATCTTACATTTATTAACAAAACAATCCATTTGATTGATTTTGATCATACAAAATTCATAAAAATTACATTTTAATGCCAGAGTATCCCTAAAGTATTTTAAATATATATATATATATATATATATATATATATATATTCCAGCATTTATGTTTCTTTGACATAAAGTCAAACATAGGATAACAGGAATAACAGTAATAATCTCGGGATTTCCCCATCAATCTTACATTTATTAACAAAACAATCCATTTGATTGATTTTGATCATACAAAATTCATAAAAATTACATTTTAAACAGAGTTCACATCATCAATTTCCCTTGCAAATTTTGAATGATGAAAAGTACTCAAATAAAGTTTTATTCAAATTACTGCATCTAGAGAAATTTCTTATGAAACTAGCCAGCTAAGTTCATAGCAAGTTGGTATTTTACTGTAATCTGGCCGAAAATGTTTGAACCTAAAAATCGTTTATTTTGGTTGATTTGTCAATTGTCAATCGACTAACTTTTATAGTTTATGCATTAGGTAATGAACTTCATTTTATTCTTTGGCTGCGGGCATGAGTACACATCCAGATTCTCAATCTCAACTATCATAGGTTTTTGCAGTTTGACTGACTTGAGCGTATATGAGATCAAGTCAATCAGAGATCTTGCACTTCATATTTCGATACTTAAGTTATTTTCTTGGGTTGCATATTTTAGTAATAAAGTACTTTTTTGGGTTTGAAATCTTCCTCTCTATTAATTTGATTCACTGCAAGATGGAGTCACTGGCCCGACTATATTTGAATAGGTTCCTCCACCAATAGCATCACTCAGCTATAATTAAATATGTATTTTCAGCAGAAAATAGGCGAAACACACAATATTTTGCTATTTATGTAAACTTTCTAGGATGTGGTGATGGCTGATGTAGAAATAGGCTAGCAAAAGTATACAAAGAAAAATGTGTTATGGGGTAAGATTCATTTACCTTTTCCTGCTTCTCATTTTATTGGGTTTTGACATTTCTGTAATTTCGCTGCCACTAATATAGATAGTGGAATTTTACTTGGTGAAATAATGTGCTTTTCATTGCAGGGATTTCGACTTTTTGTATTTGTTGAAGGTTCAATTTTGGTTATCCTTGACAGTCAGAACAGACTCAGCTGCAACAATGTTTTTTACTAGCCAAGGTCAACCAATAGGTTATGGATAAGTTGCTCAAAATGAAGTCGTACTCATCGTGGAATATGACATTGTTTTTGTAGTGTTTTTTCTTTTTATTTCTTTGAATTTTTAGATATTGTCAATAAAATTTATTATTTTTCGATTGTGGAACAGGGCGGTCTATTGTGAAAGAGGAGCTGATTATTTTACAAATAAGCGTTCATAAAGACATTCAAAAACTAGGGGATATTAGGAATTTTACATATAGTTTTCATTTATTTTGTGGTTTTGTCCTCTAACAATTATGTATTATTTTTTAAATTTGGTACTGTGAATAATTCTTAAGATGTTGCATTCAGGATGATTTTGCGCGTCAGATTTTAGTAGTTGGGTTTTATAATTTTTTCTTATTCACTTAAATAGTATTTCGAAAATTTATATTTTGCGATCTTATCATAATATGCATTAGCCAGCCCATCTCCGAATTTCGAGTGGAAGAGAAGCAAAATGTTCTTTATTTGTACTCATGATTTAGGGCTATATATATTTTACTTTTAGGCCGATATAAAGTATCACATACATCATCATTAACTATATTATCCATCATTAAATATTTAAAAAATAAGTTTCATTGTTCTAAAGAAAGAACAAGTTCTATTTTGTAATTATAATTTCACGGTATATAAATAAATGAGTGTAAAACTATAATTAACTCAATTAAATTAGGATTTATACGAAAGAGAAATCTCAATCAAATGAGAATTCATACAAAAAAGAAATTACACGGGAAATTATTTTGACACGCAGCGACAGACACTAGAAATTAACTTGAGCACACAGGGACGACTTACCTGTATTTAACTCAGGATACATACAAAAGAGAAATTACAGTAGAAATTAACTTTAGGGTACATACAAAAGAGAAATTACACCAAAAAATAGCTGGAGATAAATTACACCAGAAATTAACTTTGAAAAACATACAAAGGAAAAATTACACTAGAAATTAACTTGACACGCAGAGACGGCGTGCACCAGTTGCTAGTATAAATATAAGGTTGAGGAGTAAGGTATGAATAAGTATTTGGTATCTAAATACCTTGATTTTAAAATGGTTGATAACAAACCAATTTTGGAGCAAGTGCATGAGCTCCAGGTAATTGTCAACAAGTTACGGATGGTGAAAATTATCCTGTCTGAAACCTTCCAGGTAGGAGCTATACTTTCAAAGCTCTCTCCTGCCTGGAAAGATTATGCAAAGAGATTGATGCATAAATCTGAAGACTTGTCCTTGGAATAAATTTAAACATTTGCGTATTGAAAAAGAGGCCCAGAAACACGATGGACATAATTTGGTTCAAGGACAGTCTAGTGTGAATTGTGTCGAGGCCGGAATTTCTAAAAAGAAGACTTTCGGGGTTAAAAAGAATTCTGGATAATTTAAGAGATCCGGGCAGAAATCTAAACCTGCTAATATTGCTAACAAAAGAAAAGGCAAATGTCATGTTTGTGGAGAAACAGGATACTATACGAGAGAATGCTCACAACGGAAGAGAGGATCCGGAGTTGCAAATGTGGTTGAGGAGAACCTAATTGTCATGGTGACTGATCTTAGCCTCGATGTGGTTATGATTTCTAAAATCAACATGACAAGTGAACTTTCTGGCTGGTGGCTAGATTCTGGAGCTACCGTTCACATTTCCAACGATCGAAGGTTTTTCAAGACCTTTGAAGAAACCGTTGGGTAAGAGGTTCACATGGGCAATAACTGTTGGTGTGGCGGGCCCGAGACAGAGTGATGGTATAGCGTAATATTCAAAAATTTCGCCATAACCTCGTTATCAAAATACTTCAAAAATATTTTAATAAAGCAGCGGAATAAATCGGGCAGCATAACTCTAATATATACAGACATCGATAACATAACTTTAAATCATCTAGCATATAATCACAATATGCAAATATCAATTTGGGCAGCACAACGGTATTATCGTACTGCAAAATAGGCTATCAACGGCACTTTTCCAGCACCTCGATATTTTCTCGTGAAACCGGCAGAGCTTCCCCGCAATATCCCCGATTAAGAAATTGGAGTGTGGGCTCAGGAAGTATTTCGCCAAATACTTTGAGAAAATATTTTTCAGAAAAACTCCTTTTTCGAAAAACTGAAAATCCCTATTTTCTAATAATTAAGTAGATTATATATTAATTATATAACCACCTAATTAAGTATTAATTAATCCTTAATTAGGATTAATTAATAAAGTAGAGATAGAGACTCTCGGACAGCTGAATTTTGAAAGCAAAAATTGTTTTTTGAAATGAGGAATGCATAGGCTATTTATAACCCCAAAATCAAGGGTATTTTCGTACATTTTCCAATTTTTTCGTGCACCCCAAGTTCATGCAGCAAATCCGGAGGCGCCACGTGGAAGAGGAGCTCGCCAGGAGTCCGTAGCCACCGAGCACGCGCCCCCCACGCGCCGCCAGAGGGCGCTGCATGCGCATGGCGCGCGTGGGGCACACGCAGGCACGAGCAGGTGCCGCGTGGCCTGTTCAGCCGGTCCGACCAGCGGCTCAGCGGTTCAGACCGGTTCGTCAGTGAACCGGTCGGTTCAGGCGGTCTGGTCGGCTGATACGTGGCGAATCCCTATTCGTCCACGTGTTCGAGTCGGGTAAACAGTGACCCGGCCCTATCCGAAGACCCGACCCGCTACCACGACCCGTTGACTTTTCAGTCAACGTGATCTGGGCCGCTACTTCTCGATGACGTGGAGAAATCCTGGCCGTCCACGCGGTGTGCCATGTGGCGCCCAGGCAGCGCCACTTGGCGCTGACCCGCTGACGTGGCTTGACACGTCAGCTGACACGTCATCACTGCCACATCAGCAAAAAAACCTTTTTTTTTTTTTTGAAAAATTTTATTTTCTCCAAAATAAAATTTCGGGCATTTCCAACTCTTTGTAATTTAATTTATTTTCTCAAAATAAATTCCTTGGCTATTTTCAAACTCTTTGAAAATTTATTTCTCTCTCTCGTTTTAATATTTTCTCTTTGATCTTTGTTGGGGCTTCCGGGGGGACCTGCAAGACTAATTAATCTTAGCTCCAAACTGGTCAATCTATTATCATCCCATGACAATAATTGATTATCGTTTAACAATATTTAATTCCACTAAATAAATATTGTTGAACTCTAAAATTAATTAAATTATTCACGAATTTCTCGATCTAGAATAATTTTGCATTTTACTCCTCTGTACAGATATCCATGAAAAATAAATCAATACTACCATCATTTTTTTTTCACTCCCAATCTGAAATTTCTTGATTCGCCTTAAGTCCAAATTCCCTGTATGTGAAACACATTCAACATACAACTTTGGTGACGAACACATGAAGTACTTTGGCCAAAGATTTAATTCGAACTTTTGCAAATCTATTTCAGGGATATCTTTTAACCTTCCAGCAAGGCTACAGATTCCTTGATCAATATTTCTCTCTAGCACATTTCATGCAATCACCGAACGTACAAAGTATTTTGGCCACCCGTTACCGAGACCTCACTTCTGAGTACATCACCGTGGTTAACACTACATGCCTAAAGTAGAAACACAGCCAGGATTAAGAGTCTAATGCTTCCGATATTTTGTTCATTTTAGATAGCAGTATAAAATGAACAATCTCAGTGGTCCAGTTCGATGTTTCCAATCTCATTGAAAATCATCAATGTGTTATAATTGGAAACTCCATTTCCCTATGACGAAAGACTAATCATCTTATATAACACATTATAGTCTTGATAAGAACATCTTCTTATCATACTGACTAGAACTTTAATGACACGTGACTTCTGGTATTTAAAATCTTTTCCTATGAAACACATTTCATATAAAAATACCATCACACGTCATTAATTATTAAATTTGTAAAATACTCATAACTTGCTTTAATTTCAGTTTTATTAATCCAAAATATTTACAATATAATTGGATTTTTAGGGCACTTATCCCAACAATCTCCCACTTGCCCTAAATCCAATTGGCTAGATATCTAAGACCCATCCCTTCTACATGAGTGTCAAAACTCTTTTGCGCCAAAGTCTTAGTGAAGGGATCTGCCAGATTATTTACTGAGCCAATTTTCACCACTGCCACTTCTCCACGTTCCACATAATCTCGTATAATATAAAACTTCCTCTCGATGTGCTTTGCACGTTTATGACTTCGAGGTTCCTTGGAGTTGGCCGCCACTCCAGCATTGTCACAATACAATGTGATCGGCGTAAGTCCGTCTTTGACGACTTCTAGATCCATTAGGAAATTCCGGAACCAATACGCTTCTTTGGCTGCTTCCGATGCTGCCACGTATTCAGCTTCCATGGTGGAGTCAGCAATGCAAGATTGCTTAATATTCCTCCAACTTATGACTGCTCCTCCTAGAGTAAACACGTATCCAGACGTCGAACGCCTAGAATCCAAATCAGATTGGAAATCCGAATCTGTGTACCCAATAGGAATGAGCTCATCACTGTGATAGACAAGCATATAATCCCGAGTCTTTCTCAAGTACTTCAATATATGCTTTACAACTATCCAGTGTTAGGGTCCAGGGTTTGACTGATATCTGCTGACTAGACCTACAACATAACAGATATATGGCCTAGTACATAACATGGCATACATGAGGCTTCCGACTGCCGAAGCATACGGAACATCTTTCATTTCTTCTGTCTCTTCTGGGTTCTTGGGACACTGATCCCGAGACAGATGAACTCCATGTCTGAAAGGTAACGATCCTTTCTTGGAGTTAGCCATATTATATCTTGCCAACATCTTATCTATATATGCTGCTTGTGATAAACCAATCATCTTATTCTTATGATCACGACAAAGTCTGATCCCTAGAATATAGCTGGCTTCACCTAGGTCTTTCATGTCAAACTGGTTTGACAACCAAATCTTAACTGCTGACAATATTCCTGTGTCATTCCCAATGAGCAGAATGTCGTCAACATATAGAACTAAAAAAGTTACAACACTATCATGATGTCTCTTGTACACACATAGTTCATCAGGCAATTGTATAAATCCAAAGGATTTAATTGCCTCATTAAATCTGATGTTCCATGACCTAGACGCTTGCTTAAGACCATAAATAGATCTATCAAGCTTGCATACCATATGCTCCTGATTTCTGGCTATAAAGCCTTCAAGTTGAGCTATATATATCTCTTCTTGAAGGTGCCCGTTCAAGAAGGCAGTCTTTACATCCATTTGCCAAATCTCATAATCATAATGAGCAGCAATGGATAGGAGAATTCTTATGGACTTAAGCATTGCTACAGGCGAGAAGGTTTCATCATAATCGATACCTTCTTTCTGGGTATAACCCTTTGCCACAAGCCTTGCTTTGAAGGTCTCAACCTTTCCATCTATTCCCTTTTTTCTCTTGTAGACCCATTTGCATCCAATAGGTTTAATGCCCTCAGGTGCCTCTACAAGTTCCCAGACTTTATTGGAATACATTGAATCTAATTCAAACTCCATGGCTCTGACCCAACGGTCAGCGTCTATATCCTTTATAGCTTCATCATATGTGACAGGATCAGATACTTCAGATTCAACCACTTGGGTTAATTCTAGGTATCTATCAGGTGCCCTGACAATCCTCCCACTACGACGAGGCTGTTGTGTACTTGTCCCTACATCATATGTTGTATTTGGTACATCATATGTATCTAACACATTTTCAGTTACTATGGGTTCTTGGAATTCAGAATCTGATGTTGTCATTTCTTCTAACACAATTTTGGTTCTACCCTTGTGGTCATTTACGAAATCATCTTCAAGATATTTGGCATTAGTGCTCACAAACACTTTGTGATCGCTCGGATCGTAAAATGTACCACCTCTTGTTCCTTTAGGATAACCTATGAACAAACAAACCTCTGTTCTTGATTCCAACTTGTCAGGATCCTTCCTTAACACATGAGCTGGGGTTCTCCATATCCGAAGATAGGAGACACTGGGCTTTCGCCCTCGCCACAGTTCCATTGGTGTTTTAGGAACCGACTTGGATGGAACAAGGTTTAATATGTGTGTCGTCGTTTCGAGTGCAAAACCCCAAAACGAACTTGGTAGGGTAGCATGACTCATCATAGATCTTACCATTTCCATCAGAGTTCTATTTCTCCTTTCTGCAACACCGTTCTGCTGGGGTGTACCCGGTGCAGATAATTGAGATCTAATCCCATTTGCAGTGAGAAATTCTAGAAACACTATAGACAGATACTCACCACCACGATCTGATCGAAGTGCCTTGATACGTTTTCCAGTTTGATTTTCAACTTCAGCCTTGAATTCTTTGAACTTTTCAAAAGATTCAGACTTATATCTCATCAAATAAACGTATCCGTATCTGGAGTAATCATCCGTAAAAGTGATGAAATACTCAAAACCTCCTCTTGCTTGAATACTCATAGGACCACACACATCAGTATGAATTAACTCAAGCAATTCTGTGGCTCGATTACCTTTAGATTTAAAAGATCTCTTGGTCATTTTACCTTCCAAGCAGGATTCAAAGACTGGTAGTTCTGTTAAGTCCAAGGGACTCAACAATTCGTCTAAAATTAGTCTTTGGATCCTTTTTGGATTAATATGACCAAGACGTAAATGCCACTTGTATGCCTCAGTAGGCATAAGAGTTTTTCTTTTGGATGGTAGGTCAAGCTTAGTAGTGTTAAGTTCGGAATTAGGGTTTTTATCGAGGTATAACAAGAAAAGACCATCTTTTACCGTGCCAGAGCAAATAAACCTTTTATTTTGCTTAATGGTAAAGTTTTGTTCAAAACAAACACTGAAACCATTATTTATTAAACAACTCACAGAAATTAGATTTCTGCGAACACACGGTATGTACAAAGTGTCTTTCAGTACCAAAACCCTATCACCAAAATACAAGTTTACATTCCCTACTGCTAATACAGATATACTTGTATTATCTCCGAGCAGTAGCTGCATCTCACCATCTTCAAGCTTTCTGGTTAGCTTGAACCCCTGTAACGAATTACAGATATGATTAGTTGAACCCGAGTCCACACACCAGGAATCTGGTGGACTTCCAACTAAGCATAATTCTATTAAACAAGATATCGATATACCTTGTCCAGATGGCTTAGCAGGAAGACTTGCTAAGTATTTTGGACAATTCCTCTTCCAGTGCCCATTTTCACCGCAGTGGAAATATTTTCCTTTGCTAGGTTTACCCTTCTTCTTCTGAACCTTTTTCTTGGGATTAAGAACCTTTCCTATTCCCTTTTTTCACTTGTTGGCTTTTGAGGCCGTGGAAGTCGATGCCTGAGCCAGGAGAACAGTTCCCTTAGCTTTCATCACTCCCTCTGCCACTTTGAGTTCGTTCATCAATTCAGGCAGAGAAAAATCCAATTTGTTCATAGAATAATTTTGCCTGAATGTGTCGAACGACTTTGGCAGAAAGCATAGGATCATATCCTGTTTGCTGAGATCATCAAATTTAGCACCAAGGCTTTCAATTTCGTTTAGGCAAGCCATCATGTTCATAACATGATCCTGAACAGGTGATCCCTCAGACATCTTGGTAACTAACAGCCTTCGCATCAATTCTAGCCTCTTCGCTCGATTCTGTCCTCCAAACATTTGATGGAGATGATCCATCATGTTCCTAGCAGTTGGCATTTCATGCATTTGATGCTTGAGAACATTGGAGACAGATGCCAGGATATAAGACCTAGCCAAATCATTGGACTTGATCCAATTGGCATAAGCATTTCTCATATCCTGATTGGCCGTAGTTTCCGGTACCCCCGGACAAGGTTCAGTGAGCACTTGTTTCAGATTCTCGTGACCAAACATGATGTCAAGATTCATCTTCCAGTCAGCATAGTTAGACCCTTCAAGCCTATTTTCTTTTAGGATCGATTGAAACGGGCTAGCGGTCGTCATTGCTTTAAAACTGAAATATTTTAAAAGGTGCAAGTTATGATTCTGTATTTTACATATTTTGCGTCTAACCAATAAATAAAATCCACGTAAGCATTTTTTGGTTTACACAATGGTGACTTATCTAACCGCAGTTGACTCCCCGGAAGCGAGGTCGAAAACCGCTTAGAAAAGCAAGTATTAATCTTAATTAACATGCCATCTAGGTAACTCTTACCAAACTATGTTAATCCACCACGTTAACCTTTGGCCTCTAAGTAAATGTAACATAGCTCCGAAGGGAGGTTAATACATCACTTAGTCAAGCGTACACCATTACCTAGAAATTCGTACGAGTAGATCAGACACTCCACGGAGGCGTGGTCGAGCTGACTTTTCCCGTATTTCATTCTATCCGTAGAAGCCCAATCTTGTATACCGCGAATACATACCCGCGGAAGGGAGTAGTATATATCCACTATACTATAGACGGGTAATGGAGGCCGTGAGAATCCAACTCTTTTTATCTCGCTCCCACTTGAATTTTATAGAATTTGTGGATTATCTTTGATTATTAAATAATCACTTTTGGCGTCTTATTAATTTTGGAAGTAATTAATCTAATTAATAAGCTGCCACTAGGATTATTAAATAATCCTAATAATATTTTAAGGCTTTAATAACTCTTTATTAATTTAGGCCAAAAATATTAATCCAATTATGCATCGTATTTAATCTCTATTAAACATTATTTATCTAATCATATTAAATAAATCATGCATAATTGAAACAACATAATATCACATATTATCATGCCATTTTTAAAATTAAAAGCATGCTTGCAAATAATTATCACATAATTATCACACTTTAAAATTTTTTTAATGCCCCCTTAAATGAATATGTTTTAAATTATCACATAATTTAAATCATATTTACTGATTCGACAATTAACCAGCAACATTATTGAAATCAATTCCCAGAAAATTACCATTCCACGCAAATTCCCAGGAAACACTGGAGGGGTCACAACGGTCCCACTTAAAACCCAGCCTCCTTAGACAGAACTTACGTGCACAGTATCATATTTAAAATTATGCATCTTATGCATTATCAATGCAAGTATATAATCAGAGCCCTTGCTCTGATACCAGTTGTTGGTGTGGCGGGCCCGAGACAGAGTGATGGTATAGCGTAATATTCAAAAATTTCGCCATAACCTCGTTATCAAAATACTTCAAAAATATTTTAATAAAACAGCGGAATAAATCGGGCAGCATAACTCTAATATATACAGGCATCGATAACATAACTTTAAATCATCTAGCATATAATCACAATATGCAAATATCAATTTGGGCAGCACAACGGTATTATCGTACTGCAAAATAGGCTATCAACGGCACTTTTCCAGCACCTCGATATTTTCTCGTGAAACCGGCAGAGCTTCCCCGCAATATCCCCGATTAAGAAATTGGAGTGTGGGCTCCGGAAGTATTTCGCCAAATACTTTGAGAAAATATTTTTCAGAAAAACTCATTTTTCGAAAAACTGAAAATCCCTATTTTCTAATAATTAAGTAGATTATATATTAATTATATAACCACCTAATTAAGTATTAATTAATCCTTAATTAGGATTAATTAATAAAGTAGAGAGAGAGACTCTCGGACAGCTGAATTTTGAAAGCAAAAATTGTTTTTTGAAATGAGGAATGCATAGGCTATTTATAACCCCAAAATCAAGGGTATTTTCGTACATTTTCCAATTTTTCCGTGCACCCCAAGTTCATGCAGCAAATCCGGAGGCGCTACGTGGAAGAGGAGCTCGCCAGGAGTTCGTAGCCACCGAGCACGCGCCCCCACGCGCCACCAGAGGGCGCTGCATGAGCATGGGGCGCGTGGGGCACACGCAGGCACGAGCAGGTGCCGCATGGCCGGTTCAGCCGGTCCGACCGGCGGCTCAGCGGTTCAGACCGGTTCGTCAATGAACCGGTCGGTTCAGGCGGTCTGGTCGGCTGACACGTGGCGAATCCCTATTCATCCACATGTCCGGGTCGGGTAAACAGTGACCCGGCCCTATCCGAAGACCCGACCCGCTACCACGACCCGTTGACTTTTCAGTCAACGTGATCTGGGCCGCTACTTCTCGATGACGTGGAGAAATCCTGGCCGTCCACGCGGTGTGCCATGTGGCACCCAGGCAGTGCCACTTGGCGCTGACCCGCTGACGTGGCTCGACACGTCAGTTGACACGTCAGCAAAAAAAACCTTTTTTTTTTTTTTGAAAAATTTTATTTTCTCCAAAATAAAATTTCGGGCATTTCCAACTCTTTGTAATTTAATTTATTTTCTCAAAATAAATTCCTTGGCTATTTTCAAACTCTTTGAAAATTTATTTCTCTCTCTCGTTTTAATATTTTCTCTTTGATCTTTGTTGGGGCTTCCGGGGGGACCTGCAAGACTAATTAATCTTAGCTCCAAACTGGTCAATCTATTATCATCCCATGACAATAATTGATTACCGTTTAACAATATTTAATTCCACTAAATAAATATTATTGAACTCTAAAATTAATTAAATTATTCACGAATTTCTCGATCTAGAATAATTTTGCATTTTACTCCTCTGTACAGATATCCATGAAAAATAAATCAATACTACCATCATTTTTTTTTCACTCCCAATCTGAAATTTCTTGATTCGCCTTAAGTCCAAATTCCCTGTATGTGAAACACATTCAACATACAACTTTGGTGACGAACACACGAAGTACTTTGGCCAAAGATTTAATTCGAACTTTTGCAAATCTATTTCAGGGATATCTTTTAACCTTCCAGCAAGGCTACAGATTCCTTGATCAATATTTCTCTCTAGCACATTTCATGCAATCACCGAACGTACAAAGTATTTTGGCCACCCGTTACCGAGACCTCACTTCTGAGTACATCACCGTGGTTAACACTACATGCCTAAAGTAGAAACACAGCCAGGATTAAGAGTCTAATGCTTCCGATATTTTGTTCATTTTAGATAGCAGTATAAAATGAACAATCTCAGTGGTCCAGTTCGATGTTTCCAATCTCATTGAAAATCATCAATGTGTTATAATTGGAAACTCCATTTCCCTATGACGAAAGACTAATCATCTTATATAACACATTATAATCTTGATAAGAACATCTTCTTATCATACTGACTAGAACTTTAATGACACGTGACTTCTGGTATTTAAAATCTTTTCCTATGAAACACATTTCATATAAAAATACCATCACACGTCATTAATTATTAAATTTGTAAAATACTCATAATTTGCTTTAATTTCAGTTTTATTAATCCAAAATATTTACAATATAATTGGATTTTTAGGGCACTTATCCCAACAATAACTCCAAAGCCAAAGTTGGAGGCAAAGGATCCGTTGAACTCAACTTTACCTCCGGGAAGAAATTAACTTTGGTTAATGTCTTTTTTGTACCTGATGTTAGGAAAAGTTTAATTTTTGTTGATTTGTTAGATAAAAAGGGGTTTTAAGATTTCTGTTGAGTGTGGAAAAGTCCTCATTATGAAAAATGGTGATTTTGTTGGCAAAGATTATCTTGTAACGGGATGTACAAGATGTCTATCAATAATATGCATGTTAGTGCAAATAACTTGAAAAATATGCATGCAATAGGGTTAATAGATATTGGTAAAAATAAACTTGATAAATGTGAAATATATGCAAAATCAAAAATTGTAAGAAAACCTTTTCCAAATGTTAAAAGAGAATCACAAATATTAGATTTAATCCATACGGATATTTGTGGGTTAAATGGAATTTTAACTAGAGGTGAAAAAAGGTAATTTATTACTTTTATTGATGATGCAAGTCGTTTTTGCTACATATATCTATTACGAACTAAAGATAAAGCTCTTAGTTCATTTGTGAAGTATAAGTCAGAAGTAGAAACCCAACTTGAGAAGAAGATTAAGGCTCTATGATTTGATCGAGGCATGGAATATTATTTGAATGCTTTTGATACACTTTGTGAAAAAAGTGGTATTATACATCAAATAACTGTCGGATATACACCCCAACAGAACGGTGTAGCAGAAAAAAAAACCCGTACCTTTCTGGATATGGTAAATTACATGCTAAATCATGTTAACTTGCCTCATAACTTGTGGGGTGAAGCCCTTATGTCTCCGTGCCATATTCTGAATAGGATATCTAACTCTGTTGTGAAGACTAGTCCCTATGAAATATGAAAAGACAGAAAACTCAACATAAGTTATTTCAAAGTGTGGGGGTATTTTGCTTATTTTTGGGTTCCTGATCCCGAACGGACTAAGGTAGGGACCAGAGCTATTAAAAGTGTATTCGTCGGATATGCTCTCAATAGCAAGGTTTATAGACTTCTTGACTTGGAGTCTAATGTGATAACTGAGTCTAGGGATGTCGAGTTGTTCAAAAATATATTTTCAAGAGATGTTGGAAATGAACTTGAGATAACCCAAATTGAGCCTAAAGGTCCTATAAGGCCGGTTGTGGGAAAAAATAGTCCTACATAACCAATTGAGCCTAGAAGGAGTACTAGAGTAAGGAAAGAGAAAAATTTGGATAAAGACTTTATCTTTTCTAAAACTTTATTGTTCTTGGTGGAGTGGGAGCAAGATAATAAAGTGGTAAGTGAAATACCTTTTGTATTTATACCTATTTTAGGCATTAAAGTTAAAAAACATAATACATAATGGGGGGTTTTTCACTAAACCAATCTCACTATGTTGAGAAAGTTCTGACTAAGTTTAAACATATCGAGATCAAGGAGGTGAATACTCCCTTTGACAATGGACTGAAACTTAACGAAAATACTGGTAGAGCTATTACACAACTTGAGTATGCAAGTGCTATTGGAAGCCTTATATACGCAATGCATTGCACTAAACTAGATATTTACTTTGCAGTTTCAAAGCTTAGCAGATACACGAGCAGTCCCAATGCTGATCATTGGAAAGCAATTAGTAGGGTACTCGGATACCTTAAGAGAACTATTAGCTTTGGCTTGTTTTATAACAAATTCCTAGTGTGTTGGAAGGATACTCAGACGCGATTTGGATAACTAGCGTGGGAGATAATAAATCCACAAGTGGGTGGATTTTTACTCTTGCCGGTGGGGCTGTTTCTTGGGCAAGCAAGAAACAGACAATAATCTCTCACTCTACCATGGAATCTGAGTTCATAGCTCTAGCACAAGCTAGGCAAGAGGCTGACTGGATTAGAAATATGTTGCTAGATATAGATCTTTGGCCAAGTCCAATGCTTCCAATTTCGTTGTATTGTGACAGCGAAGCCACGCCCACAAAAGCCTACAGTGGTACCTATAATGGCAAGTCTAGACATAATGGTCTAAGATATGCGTTTGTGAGATAATTAACACAAGTTGATATTATAACAATTGTCTATGTGAGGTCAAATCAGAATTTAACTGATCCGTTTACTAAGCCTCTGAAGAGAGATTTAGTAGCTTCAATTATAAGAGATATGGGACTTAAACCACCCAAACCAAAGTGATGGTAACCCTACGTATGATCTAGGTTACCCTTGATTATAAGTTCAAATATAAAAACAAGTCACAAGTTGGTTGGAGCGATCAAATGGTCTCATATGTAGTAGAAGATAGCTAAGTGAGTTGTAACGTGATATGGTTTAGCTATGCTCTTAACAAAATGTTGTACTATTTGCAACAAGTGCTCGAGAAACATTTTGCCTATGTGAATTAGAAGTGAAGCCGCTTCTTATAGAGAGTTGTGGTTTACTCTCTTGGAGGTTCATGAAACGGGATATGGTGTATGGCTTAATAAGCGCCAAGCAGTGGAGTGCTAGTTGTATGAGAAAGAACACGTGTGTGTGATAACTCCGATTGTATCACAAAGGAGTCGAGGTTGAATCTGAGAACACCATCAACTTTGATACAGTTTTGAGTTATTTACACTAAGGGAAGGTTCAATGTTCGTCACACCTTCTTTTAAGCATGTGATCTTTGACAAAATCATTAAGTGACTTGTTTGGCAAAAGAGTAGTTTTCCAAACAAGTGGGGGATTGTTGGAAATATGCCTTAGGTTAATCCTCAATTAATTAATGAAGAATTATTGGGAATACCAAAAGGCATAGGAAAAGGTATTTCAAAAACTAGTCTTGTCCCACATTGGTTTTATAACAAAGTGTGGTCAGTTATATAAGCTAAGATACTAAGAGTGTTATTAAATCATTAAATCTGAGAGTGGAGGTGCACAGCACAACTCGCAAACTCACACGCACACGGGCACAAGCTCGGGCCTGGTCCTGGGCCGTAGGCCGCGGCTGACCCAAAGTCAATCCAAATGAGACAAAACAAAAGTGTCTAGGTACGTCCGTATCTGATACAAATATCAGGTACGTTGAAGGTACGTAACTTCCAGATAGTGGACAATTAAGAGGTCTAATTTCAGGTCATTAACACCTGAATTTGACCTATTCAAATTTTCCATTAATTATTGGCCAACACCTGAGAGCTATATATAGCTCCTCTCCCATCATCTGAAGAAAAAAAAAAACAATATAGCAAATACTCATTGGATTTTTGCAGAAGTGTTTTTTCTAAAAATCAAACTCAAAAGCTTGACATATATCATGGAAGTCCAACCTCATGGATGCCACCTGCAACTGCGAGATTGTTTTGAGTGTGGTTTGCTGGATGTTGTGGAAAGGGCGTAACCTATGGCATTATCGGGGAGTGAAGAAGCCAACTTGGCTCACGCTGTAGCATGTCCAGAGTTTCGTGGTGGAACTGCGGGCTTCAATGTCGATGGGAGGGGGGGTTACAAAGGAGAAAATCAGGCTGGACTTACCTTGGCTTAACCCGTCGCCGAGATGGGTCAAACTCAATTTGGATGGAAGCTACAATGCTCATATGAAAAGTGCAGCGGCAGGAGGCCTTGTTAGAGATAGCATGGGACAATGGGAGTTCGGTTATGCGCTGAAGTTGGAAGATGTGTCGATTACTATGGCGGAGATCCTAGGTTTGAGAGAAGGACTTCGCTTAGCTTGGGAAAGAAGATATCCCTTGTGAAAAGAAATTACGTGATATAATTATGATTTTGATTCAATTTTAACATAAATAATTTCAATCGATTATGTAATTTTATTTTGAACATTAAGATTAACTTTCAATTTAATTATTTGAATATTATGATTTTTTAACACACGTACACCCCTAAAGTGGTCAAAGGGACTCAAACCAAGAGTCATTTTCCTAGAGAAAGACTCTTTAACCACTTAAACTGACCACTGTTGGCTATTTCAATATTAAGATTGATTTAAAGAATTTATTTAATTTTTATTTCATGTGGTGCTTTAGTTTTTGATGTTTCGTATATTGTTAGTGGACTTTTTGAAGGTTTATATATGGTGGTGGAAAAATGTTAGGACGTGGACAATATTCGACATCAAATTTGAGAAGGCGTATCTCGATGTGATAGTTGGCACCACGTGGCGCCATTCTGGAACTACAAGAGATCTTCCATGTGACCATGATTTCTCGGGGACACACCCTACTCTCGACTAGGGAAAGTGCATGAGATCTATTCTAACTCAGAATTAAATGTTTGAGATCCTCCTTCAAATTCTTTGATAGAGTAGGTACGATGTGTCGTGCTGCATGTTCACCTACCACATTAGATGCATTTAATACACCTTGACTGTGTGTATCTGAATGCACAGAGGTCCACACTATAAATACCCCCAGCATTTATGGTATTAAGTAAGTCATTTATTGTTATCCTTTGAACTCCACCTCACTGTTCCTTTACTCTCTCTTGGGCAACCTGATTGTTTCGAATATCGGGGCACCACCTCCAATATATACTAAAATGTTATATACCTTTTGATTTCACGTTCACTACTCCTTTTCCAGTCATTTTTAAAATCGAGATGCTCTCATCCATACAAATTCTTGAGTGCTGGTGACTAAGTCAACCTCCAGCTCAGTGCACCAAATTCGGGCACCATCATTTTGGTGTCGTTTGTGGAAAATCCCTAAAATGATCTAGAAGATACGTGGTTCTTATTTAATCGTTGAAAATAGTGAGAAAATCACCCAAGGGAGGGAGGATGCAGGCAACAACCACATCCCGCCCCACGCAGAAAGTTCGCAGGCCAAAATGCCACCATGCATGGTTCTTCTAGAGATTGAGTTGACTTACTATTTTGAGCAGTGTAGAGAGGTTGCCCAGGTGCCGTAAGGAGGAATAGGGAGGCTAACATGGCTGAGAGGCCCTGAGCGAGCCCCGTTGAGGTGACTCCTCCAACGGTAGCTTACCCACCACCATACATGCGGCCCATTCAATACGCCTATCTATGATAAAGGTTTGGGGGTATGCACCACCAACCTATCATCAGGCTCAGTATTTGTTTCGTTCTCGACCACCGTGTATACCAGTGGGTGTTAGGAGGAAACAACAACAGCAAGACGAAGCTTACTTCGGTAAGCATGTGAGGGGACTTAGGTCATCCCACTCGCAACTTAGGAAAGAGGCTGGCAGTCGCTGGTCAAAATGAAGAGGAAATATCTTCTTAGTGGCGTCGATACTTGTGGCCATCCCTCATGTTCAACCGCTTGAGAGCTAGGGTTCGACCTGAAGTCCACCGATACGCCAACCGGAGACATGTTATAGAGGCCTCAAGATTTGAGAAACCAACTAGCACCCCAACATCCCTAGCAACAGGCCCCCCTGAACAAGAACCTGAGTATTAAGCACTTCCACCAGTACAACAACAACGAACTCAAGTGAATCAGCCCGTTTGATGCAACAGAAGCAAAAAGGAGGCTCAATCCCCTTTCAGTGATTAGATTATCAATGCCACCAACATTGATAAAGTATCACGCAAAAAGATTTTTTTTTAATATTTCTGTACGTATTACTTTTCAAAATCAAAATGATTTGTAAAAATTTTATTATATTTATTTAATTTAATTAGATATTTCTAATATATTAATTTATTTTAATTTGTTATCACTTTTTAAAAGTCAAATGAACGTCGAAAATTATTTGCAATCATATTAGTCTATTGTGAACCAACAAATGTGTAACTTTTTTGAGACACTTATTTTAAACTAATTTTGGAGGACTTCAAAAAAGAATTAAGAAACTCAACAAAAAGAAATTGTCTATATAAACAAAATACAATTATGAAGAAGAATATGGAGATTTGGGATAATAGGGTAATATTGAAAATAATGATATGCTGCAACTCCGCGAGATTGAAAATTTAGTCCAAGGTGATTACATAGTTTCTTACCTATTAAGTATATTAAAAAAATTTAGACTATTATCTATGTATGAAAGTTATACTTATTTAGACAAATTATTATTCATGTTGAACATTTTATTTTTATATAGTGACATATTTTAAAATATTTGGTTTCTTTATGGGGTCTTCTTTGAAAACTCCCCATGAGTTTAAAAAATTCCTCTTTGCTCCCCATTTTTAAAAAAGTTCCCCTTCACTCCCCATATGAGAAATCAAAGTTCTGTTTACTCCCCATTTTTTTGAAATGTTGTATAAAAATTCAAGAATCACGTAACTAAATCACCAGATCTGTGTATATTTTATATACACAGATCTGGTGATTTAGTTACGTGATTCTTGAATTTTTATACAACATTTCAAAAAAATGGGGAGTAAACAGAACTTTTGATTTTCCTTTGGGGAGTTCAGAGGAACATTTTTTAAAATGGGGAGCAAAGAAGAATTTGAGTTTCCATGTGGGGATTTTTCGGGAATTCCCCGTTTCTTTATTTGGATGGTTCTCAAATTTAAATTATTTCTTTATTTGGACGTCTTTCCAATCTTAATGGCCTTACTTATGGTTTATAATTAGAAATAAAAATTTTATCCAAATATATTTTTTTTGTTAAAAAATATAATAATAAAATTTATTTAAATAAACTACGTGTTGAACGTGCGTTGCACGTTAATTTCACTAGTCTCTTAAAAGTGTCTGAGAAGTGGTAGCTTAGAGAGGGAAACGACGTATTATCCAATTTAAATAAATTTTAAATTTGGTGGATGATATTGAATTTTCTCAGAAATATAAATAATTATCAATTAAGAGGCAGATTTTTTAATTTTAATTATATGTATGTGTGCCTCCTTCTCGATCCTTGTCCCGACATTACAAGTTAGAGGCATAAAACTCCATGTACATTCAAGGCATGATTGGTATGCATGAATGGAATGAGGCAGGAAAGGAATGAACTTTGTAATGGAAGGAACAAAGGAATGGAATGACTTTATTATGGCATTACTATGATTGGTACGTCAAAGTAATAAAGTTAGGAATGAAATAAAAAATTTTAACTTATTTCATTAATAATAATGATAATAATAATAATAATTAAAAATATTTTTATATTAAATATATATTTTAAATTTTTTATTTTGAGTAGCTATATATACGTGTTATATATATGGCATTTATTATATATACTATATATATGTGAGTGTAAGTGTGAGTTTGGGATATATATATATATGTATACTATTTCTCTGTTCATGCATAGATTATATATTAATTATTTATTGTATTTAATATATTTTTTGACATTTAAAAATAAATTTTAATATAAATATCAAAATTCGTTCTTTATAAAATATTTGAATTTATAAAATTTTATAAATAAAATAATATTTTGAACATGTTTTTTAAATATATAATATATTTATATTTATATATATTTAATATAATTTATTAAATTTTCAACGTGATTAATAGTATTTAATTTTTATTTATGAAAATAATAAAATATAATATGCATTTAACAAATATGTAACGACAATATATAAAAAAAAAAAATTAAACATCGAGAATGACTAATACCATGAGGGACCAAAGGAATGAGTAATCTCATGCTTGTGGGAATGGGTATTACCGCGGGAATGAGCATTCCTAATCATGTTTTGGTACCAATCATGAGTTTAGGAATGGACACGGTAATACCCATTCCATTCCCACCTCATTCCATCATACCAATCATGCCGTCGGTGATTTAATTAAATCGGTGTAATAAGGATAAGTATACATATCATATGATTATTGAAAATTTTAGAAAAAATGATCAATTAAATAACAATTACACTCATGGTATAATTAGTTAGAATCCAATTGAGTTTGACTTAGAACCACAGCCGAGGGCATTGGTACTCAAAAATCAGGAAAAATGTCAAGAAATAACAAAATAAAAGCAACTTGTATAGTTAAGTTCCCGATCATCATCACAAATACTTGCCATGCATAACTCCATGTCCCTTTTGCTTTATTATATTATGGATCCACAATTAATTAAAACTTAATATTTTCAAGAAGATGAATCAATTGTACTTGCGGCTCCAAGGCTTCTTGCTGAAGGTAATCATGACAAGATCAAAGTAGAAGGGGAACTGCGCGACGGTGACGACGGTGACGGCCAAGCAAGTGATAGCATACACTGGTAAAGCTGCGTATTTCAGTTCTTCCTTGAGCACGAAAGAATGGCCGGCGCAGAATGATATCAACATTGAAGCTATGGACATGAACAATGATGTCAGCCCTATCAGAAACTTCCGAGGAAGATCCTTACCAAAGTCTACGTCTTGGTATCTGCAAAGTGCAACCAATATCACATATTATAGTTCATTAATAAGCTTGTTTATTAAGAAAAGATTTTAACTTTCGAGGTGATTATGAGGTTTAATTCAATGATGAAGATGCTATGATGCATGTTTGGACATGAAAACAGTATGAGAAACTAAGGAAAACACCCCACGTAAGGTTTTTTTTTTTTTTTTTTTTTTTGTAATTCTTGCAATTAATGTTACCTTGAGGTGAGAATGGCTAGGAACATCATGACACAGATTATAGAGGAGCACAAGGCAATGAGAGACGAGATGGCAAATATGCTGAAGGGCGGTTTGTCTTCTAAGTTGGGGTTACCCTCACTACTAACTCCGCCGGGAACAATGGCGGAAGTTGCAAACGCTACGGTGGCAATGAGAGTTGCGACAATGGAGAAGGAGTTTGAAGTTTTGTTAAGCCATTCGCCGCCTTCCTTCACAATGCTCCTATGACTGGTTCTGAATAAATCGTTCGGGGTTTCTTCTTTTTCGTTGAACCATCGAAAGAAGTGCGGATCCATTGAACCCTTCACAAACTGCGTGGATTAATACCAACTTCATTCATTAGTCATCCGTTAACAAATACAAATTATTTATTCACAGGATAGGGGATCATGAACAGTCAAACGCCCAGATAGGCCACGTATAATGGTAGTTTTAAATTCAGGTGCACCAGCACCGGCTGATTCGCTAATAATCAACATCAGAAACGTAAAATTTATTAAATTCTTGATAATTACCTCGTACCACTTCACCTCGCACTGCATTTGCAAGGCAGGGCCAGGGACGGGCCACGGTTCGGCACCGTCCTTCAAGTTGGCAGCAAGATGTAGAACACTGTTCCCTTCCTTGTCCGTTTGGCCGAATATCCTCTCCTTCATCTGCCCTTTCTTGAGTAGGTAATCATACACATTAGCCCTCCTATTTTCAGCTGCAAGCAGAACCACATTCTTGTTATCGATGTTGGAATCGTGTATGGCGGTTTTGAACCTGCCGAGAACTTCTTTCACGATCTCTATCACTCCATTCCTGGCTGCGACAAGTATGGGTGTTTCCATCTTTGCTATACTCTTTAATGCCTCCCTTTCTGATATCCCAATACAACAATCAAAGAATTCCATGGAAAGAAAAATTGCGTTGTGATATTACCATTTCTTTTGAAAGTAATTAAGCATGATTATTGTTACCTCGTCTTTGGGCCTCAGGCTCAGCCTCATTCTTTTTCTTCATCTCTTCCTTGTTTCGATTTATGTCCTCAGTTTTCGCAATGTCCTCGACAGGTAATTTTTGATCTTGGTCCGAGGACCTTATAATGTTAACTGTTGAAAGAAACAATGAACCAAAATTAAATGATTAGGAAAAAGAAGAACGAAAATTCAATAATGTCAAAAGAGGAAATTGCAAAAAAAAAAAAAAAAAAAAAAAGAAGAGGAAATTGCAATTTTGGTATACCAACTCATCCTAATTCGTAATTTTGGTACAAAAAATTTTCCAATGAAAAAACTAACCCATATAATTCTAAAAGTTCGCAATTTCATGCATTATTTGACCCGAATAGATATGACCCGCCAGAAAACTCATCCGAACCTTGTAAAACCCACTTCGTGGTAAATTTCCAATGGACACGTGGAGATCCGGGTCAATTTTCCAGCGGATCATATCTATTCGGGTCAAATAGATACATGAAATTGTGAACTTTTAGAGTTATGAACTAGTTTGTTCACTGGAAAATTTTTTGTACTAAAATTTCGAATTAAGTGAGTTGGTATACAAAAATTAAAATTTTCTTAATGTTAAAATTACGGTACAAAATTTATTTCGTTACAGACGAGATATATTCAAAGTTAGTAGTTAGTACGTATTGTCAAAAGGTGTTATTATTCAACCAAATCTCGGCAGCAGCATCCAGGCCAAGATATACTTCGTTACATACAGGCAATTTCATGAGTTTTCAGTTTATGATCAAGTATAATTTCTATGGAACTAAAGTTTTTTACAGTTAAATCACATTTTGAATTTTAATATAGTTTTAGATGGACCAGCTGGAAATATACACATTAGATGACATTACATGGAATTTCTACGCTACGCATCTATACTTGATCTATGTCTTATATTATATGGACAAGATTTTTATGAAAAACCTTCAATTATGATTAAAAAAATAAAATAATTATGAACTCATAAGGTCCGACATGCAGTTATCAGGTATTAGTTTAAGCGGGAGATTGTAAGTATTTGAACTTAAATTTATAATAAGGTTTTAATAATGATTAATAATGCATGTATTGTATCTATCATAATAAGATTTTGTCCAAAATATTAAAGTAATCTACCTTAGTTGGTCTTAAAGATAACATTAAAAGTATAGGCCTACATATGTAAATACCTAATATGATTTCTAATTTGACGATAAATCAAATTAGGAATTAATGTTAATCGATATGTTAAGATAGCACCCCAGATCAAATGGTATATCTTTTCAATAGACGACAATAATATAATAAAAGAATAAAGAACGAAGAGATAAGACACGAGAATTTATGTGGTTTGACTGAATATGCATACGTACACGAACAAGGGAAGTAATTCCACTATAACATAAAATTTACAACAATTAGAGAAAAAAACTATAGGCGAATTACTTCTAAGTATACAATCAGGTTTGGCCTAATTACAACACAATCACTATTCTTTAACTTTTCACCATATAGTTCCTGAGCTTTGGTTTTCATTTGATCAGGTTCCTGACGGATGTTAGGCTTTCGTTATTTTTTTAGGGAGAATTATATATGGGTACCTAAGGTTTGACCTAATTACAGAGCGATGCACAAGTTCGTTTCATTTTATTTTTTCCATTACATTTTAAGAGTTAATTTATCGATCAAATTTTTTTACATCATTTTATTTTTATTTTATAGTTTTTGTCTTCTTGAATACATCTATACATGTAGCATTCAAATAAAATGGAGTGATGCAAATTTTTTGGAACTTATTTTAGAGCTTCTTGAATCTCTTTATTTTGGAACTTACTTTTTAGATAAAATTTAAAGCATATAAACGTTTTTTCTCCCCTCTTATATCTTGATGAAGTGAAAAAAATATTTAAAAATATTTTTTCTATTGATCACATTTTTCTCATTTTTGAAGAAAAAAATTAATAAAAAATAATACTAGAATAATTTCGGTGCATCGCGCGGGTTGTAGGCTAGTAATAATAATAGGCTGACAGCGCATATCAAATATTCAAATCAAAATTATATGAATTGTTAATTTATTTTATATGCTTAATTTAAATATGCATCACACATATTTAATAAATTCCTAAGATGACAAGATTTTAAAGAGGACACCATGGACAAGCCAACTGTAAAGGATATCTTCATTAAATTATCCATGGAAGGATAAAGCTAAGGAATATCATAAAGGCATTGTATTTATATTATACTAAATTTTATTTCTTCAACATCACGTTCATCACACCCCTCCCTTTACAGTTGGCTTGTCCATGGTGTCCTCTTTAAAATCTTGTCATCTTAGGAATTTATTAAATATGTGTGATGCATATTTAAATTAAGCATATAAAATAAATTAACAATTCATATAATTTTGATTTGAATATTTGATATGCGCTGTCAGCCTATTATTATTACTAGCCTACAACCCGCGCGATGCACGGAAATTATTCTAGTATTCAACTGTATTTATAATATAAATACAATGCCTTTATGATATTCCTTAGCTTTATCCTTCCATGGATAATTTAATGAAGACAAGAATAATTATAAATTGTTTTTGTGTTCAACACTAAATTAAATTACCTTTATGATATTCCTTAGCTTTATCCTTCCATGGATAATTTAATGAAGACAAGAATAATTATAAATTGTTTTTGTGTTCAACACTAAATTAAATTATCAAACATACCGTAAAAAGCAAAAAATAAAGAAAAGTACCATAATTCTTTAATGCACTACCTTATTCTATTATTATCTTGAAGTTGACATCACCAAATCCGGTTATGTTAATATCAACTTGATTCATTTAAGCTAATGTAATTAGGGAGAGAATAATTCACACGGAAAATTTTTGTTGGGTAATTTTATTCCAATTTGATTCGATTAAGTCAGTTTAGCGAGTATGTGAGTATTTTTCACTTGTCATGTGATTGATGGAAATTTAATTTAGAGAGACTGAGAGAGTGACAAATCAAATTATATTTGCCATTATAACCGGGTTTGAGCTAGAGAATTTTCCATTTTGGTCCAGACTCAAGTCGGTTGAATCTCAACCAATTAGTTGATAAGTGTATTACACTTACTATTTGATGAATCATTTTCTTTAAATTTTTCATCAATCACAGAATAAGTATAAAGTATTTTCCTTTTATTACACCAATGTGGCCGATCAAAGTTTAGACTAGAATTATCTATTTCACACTTGTCTTTAAATTCTTATTTTAAAAATAAATGAGGGATTAAATAGTAAGTACAATATATTTATCAATTAAATGCTAGCCGAGGCTGGATTGAAATTTTCCCACAAGACCGCTTTTATATTTAATATGAAATCTGAAAAGAAAGATTTATCACCTATATGTATCTCTTCATGTCAAACATAAAATCTATATCTTCATCTCAAACATAAAAGAGGAAACCCAAACAACCCAAATATCCCCAAATAACATTGAAATCATGAGTTCTCAGTCACAAAGTTCCCAAGAAAGGAAAATTGAAATCATGAGTTCTGTAAGCAACGAAGACAGGAAAATAATCGATGATCTCGCCGAAGCCGCCTTGTCCGACAATTGGGAGAAAGTCGTCTACATGTACAAAACCCACGGCGCGGTGGCTCATACAGCCGCCTTGAACGAGGCCCGAGACACCGCGCTCCGGATGGCCATCTCCGCAGGCCAAAAGAACTTTGCTAAGCAGCTCGTCAACGAGGCTGTCAAAACCGAGGGGGCGCTCGAACAGGGCAACAAGTGGGGACTCACGGTGCTCCATATTGCAGCTTGCCTCGGCAAGGACGACATTTGCAGCTACATCGCCGGGAAAAACCAGGCGCTCATCGGGATACGTAACAAGGACAAGGAAACCCCGCTGTTCTATGCGGCCCACTTCGGCCAAATAGATGCGTTTCTTAGCCTGCACCGCAAGTGTGGGAATATAGATCTCGGGTACGTTTACGGGAGGAGAGGCGACGGAGAGACGATCCTCCACACGGCCATATCTCGAGGCTATTATAGTGAGCACACATATATACTATCGGATTAAATTACAAATTAATCCATTTTATTTGAAAAGTTACGGTATAATCGTTAACGTTTGTAATAATTGTGTAAACCTTTCAAAAATATGGAAGTATTAGAATCTTAGATAATCATATTATAATGATCCATAATTTTATCATTGTTATCTTCAAATATTTATTCATTTTTAATGTATTTTTTCCTTAATGTCTCCATACAGAGTTGGCATTTCTCATAATTAAGCTGTATCCCAAGTTCGTGCACGCTATGAACGAGAAGGGGTTTTCACCCCTTTACCTTATGGCATCAACCCCTTCAGCCTTCAGAAGTGGATGTCCTCAAATTAGAGGGATTCACCAACTTGTTTATAATTGTGAGTACCTATATATATATCTTGCTTTTTAATCTTCAAATATGTAATGTTTAGTAAATGGGAAAGTTATACATATACACTGACGTTTGAATATACTTTGTTAAAGTAATACATGTCAGTAAACTGAAGATGCGAGCTGACGTTATTGAAGACGAAAAGGAACACCACGAGAAGCAACAAACCTGCATTTCTTCGCCCTGGCATCGAGTTAAAGCTTTCAGTAAGCATACATTAATTCTTTCATACCGTTTCCGGTAATTCCTTTTTGACCCGAACCTGCTTCGGTAAAATCAATATAATGAGGGACAAGCATTTTACACTTATTGCGTATGTGGTAGAAAATTAGGAAGAGTGAAAAATTAAATGTCAAGTATATTATAATTGGTTGGGTTCGATCGAGCCGTATTTGGATTAAAATTTTTCTTTATTTCTAGGGTCATTTACATCTGACTATCCTATATTTAGGCCTAATTATAACGCAATCCATCATTATCGGGCAATTACATTTTAGTCCTTATAAATCTTGTTTGGTCTGAGGTCCTTTAACGAAATTTATAAATGTATACTTATGTATCTGACGGTTTTATGAGTGTTATATTGAATATATGACCAAAATTATAAAATCATCTCTAAAGTTTACAAATATAAACAAAACGATCCCTACAAATTATGAATTTAATAACAAATCAGTGGTATTTTCAGAATAACCTAAGGGATCACAAGCGGTTCTCAAAGTCAGAGACTAAAATACAATTTCTCGATAATGATAGATTACGTTGTAATTAAATTTAAATGCATGATAGTCAGATGGTAATTGTTTCTTATTTCTATTTTCTTTCTTTCCTCTATGCCATCCTTCTAAGATGGGACACCCAATTTGAATGCAGAATGAACATAATTTTTATATAAAAAAATAAAATAAATTAAACATCACTTTTTGTGGCGAAATCGATGGGTTATTATATCTCATTACTGAATTATTTTTGGGAAAATTTTCTATTTGTCACTAATCTATCACGAATTAAATATACTCCAAAGATAATTTTGATAAAAAAAAAAGGACTAATTTGTAAGCATACCAAATCTCAGGGAGGTAGATGAAATTTTTTTAATAAAATGATATTGGTCATCAATGTTTTACCAAGTTGATTCCTAATGATTTTTTCATAATCAAAATCGTTATTTTAAACTTCCCGATGAATGTAATTTCTTTTTTCTCATACCAGTGGGCTGTTCCAAGAATCTACAGGATCAATCAAAGGATGAAGAGGGACAACATGTTGATCCCACTCTTAATAAAGGTAATCAATTAACATTTAAGTCTTGCGAATATAAAGTGACGGGGAAGAGAATATTTTACACTTTTTTTTTAAAAAAATTTATATTGAGGACCCCTCCTCTTATTAAAGAAAAGAAAAAGGGATATTTTATACTTGTGTGTTTGAGGTAAATAATGACAAAAATGATAAATTAATCAAATGACAATCGCAATACCTTTGCACATATGATTGGTTGAGTTAGACAGAAATAGGCCGTTTGAGCTAGAATTTTCTTTTTCACTTCTAAAATGAAAAATTGGAATTTATGTAAAAAACAGTACCTATTTACTCAAATGACATGTAATTTTTCAAAGTATTCATTCTGTACAGAATGTCAAGGTCGAAACAGGCTGGTAAGTATCATTGGCTCAAGTCTCCAATGTCTAACCCGCACAATGTCGGTAATATTTGGCCCAGGTATGAAACTAATTAACCATCCCAAATATTACAAATACATTTTTATAATTAATCCTGAGCTGTTAACGTTAATACATATATATGTTCCTAGGGACATATTCGCTCAAAAAACTCAAAGAGACAAAGACGAATAATGTCTGGTCTGAGCAGATTATGAAAAAACTTGTCGAAGGAAGTGCTGAGTTTAGATATGAGCACAACGGAAAGAAACCAGCTGGCATTGATCCTGTTAAGGAGAAGTGGTTGGGTAATCGAATACTAACTTTATATGACGAAGTCGAGAGGAGAAACATATAATGCATAATATATTTTCTCTTCACGCAATCTATGAAATTCAAAATTCTCATCATAACCTGATTCATCTCTCAAACACTCTTGTTTTTCTCGATACTATACTGCTTGCTCAGGCTTAATTTCAATTTTTGTACCTAATTTTGACATTATTCAATTTTCATATTTATTTTTCCTAATCATATAAATTTAGTTCATTGTTTCTATCGCCAGTCGACAATATACCATCGGACCAAAATCAACAATTAACTGTCAAGGACACTGCATTAACTTCAGTTGATAACTCTGAGGACACAAATCCAATGAAGAAAGAGACGAGGATAAACAATGAGGCCAAACCAGAAGGTAACTATGCATGCATGCATAGTTTTAATATGTACGAATTTTTAGTCTAAATTAAGAATTTAATATGTTTTAAATAATTTTAAGTTTCAAAAAAATACAGAATATATATTACATACAACAAGAATAAAATTTATTAATAATATGCACAAATTTGAAAATGTTAATGTTTTAATATAATTTGAATATAAAAATATTTATAATAGTTCCTGAAATTTATAAATATTAACAAAAACGAGCCTTTGATATTTAATATATAACAAAATAGTATATAAAGGGTATTTTCGACAATGCCTAAATATTAATATATCTCAGAGGGGTATTTTGGAAAAACAATAAAAAAATTTAACGGAACCCTAACATCCGTCAGGGACCTCAAATGGAAACCAAAGTTCAGGGACTATATGTTGAAAAGTCAAAGAATAGGGATTGCGTTGTAATTAGCTCAAGCCTAAGGGTATTTAGAAGTAATTTGCCCATAGTTTTTTCTCTAATTATTCTAAACATTATGTTATAGTGGAATCACTTCCCTTATTCGTAGACGTAGGCATATTCCGTCAAACCACATAAATTCTCGTATCTTATATTTCTATTCTTTATTCTATTATATTATTTTATTGTCGTCTATTGAAAAAAACATATCATTTGGGTTGCTACTGCTATCTAACATAACGGTTAACACTGATCCCTAATAATTTGATTCATCGTCAAATTAGAAATCATATTAGGCATTTACGTATGTAGGCCTACATATACTTTTAATTTTATCTTTAAGACCCAACTAAATTAGATTACTTTAATATTTCGTACAAAATCTCATTATGATAGATACAATACATACAATTATTATTATTAAAACCTTATTATAAATTTAAGTTCAAATCCTTACCATCTCCCACTTAGAATAATACCTTATAACTGCATGTCAGACCTTATGAGTTCATAATTTTTTTATTTTTTTTAAATCATAGTTGAAGATTTTTCTGAACAATCTCGTCAATTAATTAAGCCAATATGGAACCAAAGAGACTTTGTTCATATTTATAAGGATCACGAATATTAACATAATCAAATGACATAAATCAAGTATAGATGTGTAGCGTCGAAATTACCGGGGAAAAAAAATGACATAGATCAAGTATAAATGACGTAGCATAGAAATTCTATGTAATGCCATTTAATATGTATATTTCCAACTGGACCACCCTAAAACTATATTAGAATTCAAAATGTGATTTAAACGGTAAGAAACTTTATTTCCGCATAAGTTATACTTAACCATAAACTGAAAACTTATGAAATTGTCTGTAACGGAATGAATCTTGGCTTGGATGCTGCTGCCGAGAATTTTTGAATAATAACACCTTTTGATAATACGTCCTAACTACTAACTTTGAACTTTGAAGAGGACGAAGCGAGTGGAGAACACGCAATATATTTCTCCACACAATCTATAAAAAATTCAAAATTTTTGATTGATAACCCGATTCTTTTCCCAAACATTCTTATTGTTCTCGCTACTATACTATCCTATGATGCACAAACACTTCTAAAAATATCATTTTTTTGTGTCGTGTCGTGTCGGACACCGTGTCCGACACTCCTCAAATGGAAAATTTAAGGAAAAATTCGTGTCGCCGCATCCGTGTCGTGTCGTGTCCGTGTCGCCGTATCCGTATCCGTATCCGTGCATCATAAATACTATCTTACTCAAGCTTAATTTCTTTTTTTGTACCGTAATTTTGACATTATTCAATTTTCATATATATATATATATTTTCCTAATCATGTAAATTTGGTTCATTGTTTCTTTCAACAGTTGGCATTAAGTCCTCGGACCAAGATCAAAACTTAACTGCCATGATTACGTATAGCAAGTGGCTCAAAGAGATGATGATGAACAGTGAGACTGAGGCCAAAAGGCGAGGTAACAATAATCATGCTTAATTATTTTCAAAAGAAATGGTAATCACAACGTAGTTTTTCTTTTCCTGGAATCCTTTAATTGATGTATTGGGATATCAGAAAGGGAGGAATTAAAGAGTGTAGCAAAGATGGAAACACCCATACTTGTCGCTGCCAGGAATGGAGTGATAGAGATCGTGGAAGAAGTTCACAAAAGGTTCAAAATCGCCATATACGATTCCGACATCGATAACAAGAATGTGGTTCTGCTTGCAGCTGAAAACAGGACGGTTAATGTGTATGACTATCTCAAAAGGAAAGAACGCAGGAACGAGAGGATATTCGGGCAAACAGACAAGGATGGGAACAGTGCTCTACATCTTGCTGCCAAGCTGAAGGACTGTGCCGAACCATGGCCAGTCCCTGGCCCCGCCTTGCAGATGCAGTGCGAGGTGAAGTGGTATGAGGTAATTATCAAGAAGTGAATAAATTTTACATTTCTGGTGTACTGTTGATTATTAGCGTATCAGCAGGTGTTGGCGACCCCTGAATTCGAAATTACATTTATACATGGCCTATCTAGGCATTTGACTGTTCATGATCCTCTAACTCTGGAATTATTGATCCTGTAAATAAATAATTTGTATTTGTTAACGGATGACTAGTGAATGAAGTTGGTATTAATCCACGCAGTTCGTAAGAAGTTCAATGGGTCAGCACTTCTTTCGATGGTTCAACGAGAAGGACGAAACCCCCGACGATTTATTCAAAACCAGTCACACGAAAATGGTGAACGAAGGCGGCGAATGGCTTAACAAAACTTCAAACTCCTTCTCTCTTGTCGCAACTCTCATTGCCACCGTAGCGTTTGCAACCTCCGCCATTGTTCCTGGCGGAGTTAGTAGTGAGGGTAGCCCCAACTTAGAAGACAAGCCGGCCTTCAGCATATTTGCCATCTCGTCTCTCACTGCCTTGTGCTCCTCTATAATTTGTGTCATGATGTTCCTAGCCATTCTCACCTCAAGGTAATATCGCAAGAATCTGGACTCAACTATTCATAACTTTTATAAAAATAGATGGGATAATTACAAATACCCGAGGGTTAATTAATCCAATTACCGAAAAATCATTATAATTGTGAAATTACAAAAAACTCCCAGAGGCAGGGTGTTGATTTTATGTGATTTTTCATGGTATTTCTCTTAACTCATATCCAAAACATCATAGTGTTTTCTTGTAAATTTTCAACTAGAAAAATTTTCTTTTCTTAGTTGGATTAAACCTCAAATGGGGGTATTTCTAATTATCTCAGAATAGAAAATAAGATATTTGAGAGGTTAATTGATCTTCATAACAAATTGAACAAGTTTATTATTATAAATAAGCTCAAAACATTTTAGATTTTGCTGAGATTCGTGCATGCATGCAGGTACCAGGACACAGACTTCGGCAAGGATCTGCCTCGGAAGTTTCTGATAGGGCTGACGTCACTGTTCGTGTCCATAACTTCAATGCTGATATCATTCTGCGCCGGTCATTCTTTCGTGATCAAGGAAGAACTGAAATACGCAGCTTTACCAGTGTATGGTATCACTTGCTTGGCCGTCACCGTCGTCACCATCGCGCAGTTCCCCTACTACTTTGATCTTGTCAAGATTACCTTCACCAAGAAGCCTTGGAGCCACAAGAATAATTGATTAATCTTTCCTAAAATGAGATTTGAACTCGTGATCAATTTGTTTATATATGCATGTATTGCAATCATCAAGAACTTAACTACAGGTTAAAGCTGTTGGTTTTATTTATTTATTTATTTATTCTTTTGACATTTTTCTGGTTTTTGAGTTTGAATAATGCAGTTGATGCGTTCGTGGCGAACGTTTTAAAAGAAATTGTATTTCAGATTCAATTTAATCGTATATTATACTTGATATTTAATTAGTTGTGCTTTGTAATATTTATACCATTACAACACAAGTGTAATCACTCAATCGTTACACTTGTTCGATCGAATTAAGTTCGATCTAGAATTACCCTTAGTTGACTGTACACGGGGTTATGTGTGACAACTTGTGATAATAAGGACACACGTATAATTAAACTTTGAAAATTCTCCCAACGAATTATGGAACTGTTATTTTCTGGTAAAAGTGGGTTGGTCCAAGAGTATGCACGGTCAGTCAAAGGACGAAGAGGGACAATGTGTTGATCGCACTCGTAGTGAAGGTAATAAAGAAACAAACAGTTTCTACGAATCTGGTTAAGCCTGTACCACTTGGGATACATAGAGCTAGAATTTTTCTTAATTTATGACATGAAAATATCGGAATTAAATCTAACCAATCCCCTATTTACTCAAATGATAGATAATTTTTCATAAGTGTTCATTTTGTACAGAAGAACAAGGACCAGATATATCCAGAAATGGTTCTCAAAGTTCAAATAGGCTGGTAAGTATCATTGGCTCAAGTCTCCAATGTGTAATGTGTATGGTCCCGTGGCCCAAAATGTCCTAGTGGTTCTGGATGAAGACGTTGCTCCTGCCGCTTGATGATTCCTCTCATCCGCTCATGCTGAAACTCATCCTTTAACTTAGTCTTTATTTTGTAAGAATGTTATGGGCCCATGTGCCCCTATCTTGTAACTCAAGCGAAAGCTTTTAATCAATGCAGATCCTTTTTTCATAATAATGTCTCCCTTTATTCCTTGTGTTATTTGATTACGAAATTTTACTTTGCGCTTGTTGTAATAAAATCTCATTATGCTAAGATTCTGGGTAACATGCTAAGTAAAAGATGTAAAATTCTGGGAGATATTGCTAAGTCTTGAATAATCATGAGGGTCTTATTGACAGGTTGCCCTCGTTTAAGGCTTGTGCAAATTTTGTTTAAACTCTTAGAAAATTTTTACTAAGTCGGGTCTTACTGGGAGGCTGCCCTCGTTCAAGACTTGTGAAAACTTTGCTTAAAAACTTGGAGAATTTTAGTAAGTCTTGAGTAATTAAGAGGGTCTTACTGGGAGGCTGCCCTCGTTCAAGACTTGTGAAAGTTTTGCTTTACAACTTGGAAAATTTTACTAAGTCTTGAGTAATTACGAGGGTCTTACTGGGAGGCTGACCTCATTCAAGACTTGTGAAAATTTTGCTTCAAAACTTGGAAAATTTTACTAAGTCTTGATTAATTACGAGGGTCTTATTGGGAGGCTGCCCTCGTTCAAGACTTGTGAAAGTTTTGCTTCACAACTTAGAAAATTTTACTAAGTCTTGAGTAATTACGAGGGTCTTACTGGGAGGCTACCCTCGTTCAAGACTTGCAAAAATTTTGCTTCGAAACTTGGAAAATACAATTACGTAGCGAGTCCTGTTTTCGAGCGCTAGGTGCCCATTATATAGGCTACCCAGGCCTATTAGGATGCTCGTGCGTACGGGGTGGTCTTTGGGCGTATCCTTAGAGGTACTGGATGACGCTCGTGGAGTCATGCCGATTCCTAGATTACGAGAAAATTCATGCCCCTTGGGTCTTAGTAGCCTGCATACTCAGATGAAATGAATGAGAGGAGCAATTTTCATTATAAACTTCTTGAGAAATAACATATGCTTCATGCTACTCAAACATAGAACCGCCTGTGGTTGCATGCGTTCCAAGGGCGTGGGAGACGCTCGCCCTGCAGTGATTCGAGCGTGTACGTGTTGTTTGCCCGTATTTGTGTAACTTTAAATGGACCTTCCCAGTTGGGATCTAGCTTGGCCACATGCCTTGAGACTTCCACTTTCTTGAGGACCAAGTCCCCCAACTGAAAAGTTCTTTCTTTTACCCTTTTGTTATACTGTCGAGCGACAGAGGCTTTGTATTGATGGATGAGTGCCCATGCCTTATCCCTCTTTCCATCTACGAGATCTAATTCCAGTGCCCTACTCTCCTCATTGGCTTTATGTTCAAAGTAGGCTACCCGAGCGGATTCTTGCGCAATCTACGCAGGTATCATTGCTTCTGACCCATATACAAGCGCGAAAGGTGTTTCGCCCGTAGCCGCTCGTGGAGTAGTGCGATAAGCCCATAATGCCCCTTATAATTTCTCTGCCCATTCACTCTTTTTGCTTTCTAGCATGGTTTTCAGATGCTGCAAAATGACCCTGTTGGTGACTTCCGCTTGTCCATTGGCTTGTGGATGACCTACAGAAGTAAAACGTTGCTCAATACCCAACTCTGAACACCATTCTCGTGTGTCAGCTGCTATGAACTGGGACCCATTGTCCAAGATGAGCACCCTTGGTATTCCGTATCTGCAGATAATGTTCTTCCAAATGAAGTCCCTCACGACTCTGAAAGTAATCTTTGCTACAGCTTCAGTCTCGGCCCATTTGGTGAAATAATCGACATCTGAAATGACAAACTTCTTCTGTCCGACAGCAATGGGCAAGGGACCCACAATGTCGATCCCCCATTGGTCAAAGGGCCATAAGACATCTATAGGGACCATCTGAGCGGCTGGCAGTTGAGGGAGGTTAAAGTGAAACTGGCACTTGGGGCATTTCTTGGCGTACTCAATGGCATCTTGGAGAACCGTGGGCCAATAAAACCCACTCCTCAGAATTTTCTTAGCTAGGATACGCCCTCCCGAATGGTTTCCACAGCTTCCATTGTGAATAAGCTCGAGCGTTTCTTTAGCTTGCAAGGGCCTTAGAAACCTCATCGGGGGTCCCTGAAATGACTTCTTGAATAATCTCCCCTCAGAGTCTAAAGAAAACCGAGGGGCCTTGTTTCTGACTTTTCGGGCCTCCACCTTGTCAGTGGGACAAATGCCATCTCTAAGAAATCTTATAATATCATCAAGCCAACACGGCTCGTGCGGATCAATCATGGCTACCACTCCCTTGGTGCCTTGCTCTTTTATCAGAGGCTCTTCAGTTCTAAGAAACGTGACGGAGCGCTCACTGATACCTTCCAAGGTTGAGGTCAATTTTGATAGAGCGTCAGCGTGCTTTTTTTCTGCCCGTGGGACTTGGAGTAGATGGAATTCTTTGAACTTCCCGATAATTTCCTTGGCTTTGCTCAAATACTGCACCATGGTGGTTTCTCGAGCCTCATAAGTTCCTTCAATCTGGCTCGCAGTTAATTGGGAATCCACATAGGCGGTAATTCTAGAGGCACCATTTTGAAAAGCAATTTTCAATCCTTGAACGAGGGCTTCATATTCTGCCTCGTTATTGGTGACCTGAAAATCCAACCTGATTGCAAAGTCTAACTCAATTCCTTTGGGGTCTCTAAGGGTTACCCCTGCTCCTCCCCCTTAAGAGGTTGAGGAACCATCCGTGTACAGGACCCATAGACCATCGTTCTTTAGAACAGCAGGCTCTAAACCGAAGCGTTCAACCAGCAAATCCGCTACAACCTGCGCTTGTATAGCAGTTATGGGCTCGAAATTTAAGTCGAACTGGCTCAACTCAATGACCCATTTTAGCAGTCTTCGTGATACATCTGGTTTGGACAGCACTTGCTTCAGAGGCTGATCAGTGAGGACAGTTATTGAGTGTGCTTGGAAGTAAGGCCTCAACCGTCGTGATGCATTAATGAGGGCGAATGCGAATTTCTCAATTTCCAAATACTTCCTCTCGGACCCTAGTAATTTTTTGCTCAAATAATAAACAGGCAAGTGCTTACGTTCCTGTACAGCTATTAGTACTGCGCTCGTTGCCTCGGTTGAAACGGAGAGGTACATGAATAGCTTCTCACCCTCAACTGGTTTGATCAAGAGCGGAGCGCTCGTAAGGTAAGCTTTCATATCCTGCAATGCCTTCTCACACTCCTCAGTCCAAGCAAAATTTTGAGCGTTCCGCAGAACTTTGAAGAAGGGGAGGTTTCTGTCTGCCGAGCGCGAGATAAACCTATTTAAAGAAATGATTTTCCCTACCAGCACTTGCACTTCCCGGAGATTACGAGGGGATGGGATGTCCAAAATATCCTTGATTTTTTCCGGATTAGCCTTGATTCCCCTCTGGCTGACCATGTAGCCCAATAATTTTCCTCCTCGCACTCCAAAGGTACATTTTGAAGGATCCAATTTCATCCCATACTGGCGCAAAATGGCAAAAGTGCGCTTTAGATCCTCCAAGTGTGAGCCCTGTCGCTCGCTCTTAACAATCATATCATCGACGTACACTTCCATGGATCTTCCAATTTCTTTCTCAAACATCTTGTTGACGAGACGTTGATAAGTGGCCCCAGCGTTCTTGGGTCCAAAAGGCATGACCAAGAAGCAATATACACCCAAGTGGACAACAAATGAAGTTTTGGGGAGGTCTTTCGGGGCCATAAAGATTTGATAGTACCCTTGAAAGGCATCCATCATACTCATGAGTTCGCAGCCCGCAGTTGAGTCCACCAGTTGGTCTATGCGGGGCAATGGGTAAGGATCTTTAGGGCAAACCTTGTTAAGATCCGTGAAGTCATTGCACATGTGCCACTTATTTACGCTCTTGGGCACCAGTACTACGTTACATAACCATTCTGGATACAGTATGGGCTCAATATACTGAGCTTCAAGAAGTTTGTTAACTTCCTCCTCAATAACTTTCTTTCGAAAGCCGTGCACATCTCGCTTCTTCTGTTTAATTGGCTTAAACGACGGATCCACATTGAGCCTGTGGACTATGACGCTTGGGTCAATCCTGGTAAGATCCGAGGTTTTCCATGCAAAGACATCAATATTTTCTCTGAGGAAGTCTATCATCATGATCTGCGAGGGTCCAGAGAGGTTGGACCCAATCTGGGTAGTTTTATCCTTGTTCCTTAGCTCTAGCTCAATAGTGAGGAATTTCTCTGAGGGCTCGATCCTCATTTCTGGATGGGGGAGCTCGAGCGCCCTTTTCTTTCCCGTCAAATGGCCATCATCCCTGGGCTCCCCTTGACCACGCTCGCTTTCCTCAGAAGAAGATTCTCCAACTGTTCCTGGCGGGGCAGCCTCAGGGATATCTTTGTTGTGGGGGTCTTTCTTTTTGTTCTCCTTCTTGTTCATTTTGGCCCTTTTGCGCACGGGGCCATCTTCGTCCAGATCGGGGAAATCAACGGATTTCTTAGTGGACCTAATTTGAAATGCTTTTTCTGTTTTAGGCTTTCTGAGGGAGAGCATGTAGCATTCCCAAGCCTCTCGTACGTTGCACAAAACTTCTCCGACGCCCTCGGGGGTGGGGAACTTGATTTTCTGGTGGTAAGTGGAGATAATCACTTTGAAATCTACAAGAGTCGGTCGCCCGATTATGATGTTATATGGGATATCAATTTCCACCACTACATAGGTGACCATGAGCGTTTTGCGCTGTGGGGCTCGGCCAAATGAAGTGGCCAAGCGAATTTGCCCTCGTGGGACAATCTCAGAACTCCCAAAGCCAATGTGAGCTGTCTTGACTGGTTCGAGCGGGATGTTGGTAACATTCATATTTTGGAACGTAGTGTAAGGTAAAACGTTAACAGAGCTTCCACTATCCACTAACACCCTCTTTACAATGTGATTGTGGACATCCAAGCTAACCACCATGGGGCAGTCAGAGGTTTCACTGACCCCATGGGGTGTTACAATATGTTCCAAATCACTATCAGTAAATCCTATTACATCATTTTCTTTCGAGCGCTGATTTTTTGCCTCTTAAATGGCATAAACTGTTTTGGACGCCAAGGGGCGCTGATCGTAATTACGGATATATCGGCGTCGGGAAGCGTTGGAATCCCATCCTGATGAACCTTCTGCTATCATGTTGATGACCGCAAAAGGGGTACTCTTTGGTTCTGGGGCCTTTCCTTTGCCTCGATGGCTACTCTCTGTGGGGCCTCGCCTCCGCGGGCTTCTTGAACGCGAGGGGCTCCTCCTTCTCTCTCTTGAGCGCTCATTGCAACGTTCATCATAACGCTCCAACATCTTGACAAACTCCTTCAAGTGGCCTCCAGCAATGAGCCTTTGAATTTCAACCTCCAGTTGGCGGCATTCATCCGTATCGTGCCCCCTTTGCTTATGGAAAGCCCAATACTTGTTCAAGCGCCTCAATGCCTCCGTCTCCTTCATCTTCGTAGGCCTTTTGAAGAGTTTCTTGTCAGATAAGGCGTAAACTTTTGAGATAAACCTATTAAGAGGGACACGCTCTAGTCTCCGTGGAGGAGGAGGTGACTTACGGTGCTCCCTGTGAAGAGGCTCCTCTCGTCCTCGTTCGCTTTTGGAGGGTCCGAAATGCCTCGGAGCATTGGACCCGTACATGTCTTCGAGCGTGAAGTAGGGCTCGACTATCTCCCTCATTGCCATGAGAGTTGTGGGGCGTTTCTTCACGATGGAATCAACAAATTTCTTACTTACATATTGCTTATGATTGCAGGCCTTGAAAATGACGGGGATCAGGAAATCCATGGATGGTCTTTCCACAAGCAGCACCTCTTTGTTGAAACGAGCGAAGAATGATCGGAGGGATTCGTGCTCGCCTTGGATTAAGTTGTAAAGGGCAGTGGGTGCGGTGACGGGAGCCTTTAAGGAATTAAAGTGGTTCAGGAAGGCGTCGGTGAGCTCGCCCTAGGAGTGGATCGAACCCGGCGGCAGACGCTTGTACCACTCTTGGGCCATTCCCACGAGGGAGGTAATAAATACTTTTGCCCAGTAATGGCTAGAGTGCTCGTACAAGTGCATCAGATGCAAAAAATGGTCCAGATGTTCTGCGGGGTTGGTGGTCCCGTCGTAGCGGTTGACGGATGTTGGGACCTTGCCCATGCCAGCTTGGGCTACCAAGACTTCTTCCACAAGGGGAGACCCTTTTGCGAGCGGATGGTGGTTGTAACATCCGAAATTTTCTTCCTACTCCACATGGTGGGGAGCATGCTGTTGGCGGACGTTGCGTCGAGCGTCTTTGGCTTTTTCACGCTCGTCCCCAGCGTGGGGGACTTGGGATCGCGCTCCTGAGAGCTGCCCCACCATATCCTGCAACTCCTGCAGCTGGTTTTGCACAGCTGCGAGGACGTCGGGATTTCCCTTCTTCACCTGGCTCCCTCATTGGGAGGCTTGTGGCCTTCGTTTTGAGGCACGAGAATGAACCTCCTCATCATCGTTGATTCTTTCCGTGGGCTCTCTGCCCCTGTCCGCATGGGGCCGCTCGTTCTCGCCTTGGATGGGCTTCTCTTTGGCTGGCGGGGGCGGCGGTTGAGCCCTTAGGATGGCCTGAGCCTCCCTAAGCGGATATGTCTGCAATCCCCCCAAAGGAGGGGTAGCCTGAGTGGCCTGCCCAGAGGGAAAATACATGGAATGAAATCTCTCCCATGCTCCCTGGGCCGCCTGAACCTCACACTGGGCGTGAAGAGCCCTCAGCTGTTGAGGGGTCAAAGGGGGCAACTCCACCCCTTCGATCTCCCTTGGAATCACCATTGGTAGCTGGATTTGCCCGGCATGGTATGGTTGAATCGCCGGTATCATGATGTTAGGAGTAAGAGTGTACCTAGGAGGCGGCATCAAGAAAGGGTGTCCTCCTGGAACGGTGTGGGCATTAAGCCATACGCTCTGGGGATGAAGGAAAGAGGATGGAGGCTGAGCGTTTTTGCCAGCGGCGGGGTTGGGTGGCCCTGGAAGTACCGGCGGTGGTACTATCGGTTCGGTTGGTGGGAGTGTCCCTCCTACAGGCGGTGCTCCACCAGTGACTGCAGATGGAATGGTGGCGATATTGGCATCATGGGGAGGATCATCTCCCCGTCCCACAGCTCCCGATCTAGTAGTAACCATGGTTTGAAAATGAAGGGTGTTTGTAACTCAACTAGCAAAAGAGAAAATGATGAGCTGGAAATGGTTTTCCCACAGAAAGCGCAAAAAATGATGGGTCTGAATATGGGGTACCGAGTCCAATCACTTTAGAATTTGTTTAGAGGTGGTGGAAACCGATGGTGATCGCCGAAAAAGATGGTAGGTTCAACCTGCTAGGACAAAACCAAAGAAACAGAGGTCAGACGGCCAAGCTGGGGGAACTGGGGTGAGTCCCAGTTTGGCTCTCCGACGCTCAAGTCAGATGATGATCTGAAAGAGAGAATATGTGAAGTATCAAGTTGCAGAAAATGAGGTTGCTTACAGTGGAGAAGATGAACTTGTCTATTTATAGTTGAGGGTCAGGGACCCTTTGGTCATTTGCACCGTGTGGTCCTGACCAAGTGTTGCCCTAACAGGTGGCGCTATGAGAGAAACCTAGGAGGAATCTTCTGCAAAAGCTGGTGAAAGTTAGTGTTGGCAACAGTGGTAGGTGTGCGGGCATGTACGGGGTGTCAGAGAGCCGTTTTAGGGGGTTGGTAACGAGGGCTAAGAGCACGCTCGTGTCAACCAAGAGCCTTGGAGACCAAGGAATCCGCTAGGAGATGAAGGCCAAGGCTCATCCAATGAGGGGGAGTGAAAGCTACCCTGAGGGGGAGTAGCGCTTGGAGAGAGTTTCCTTGATAGAGTGGAGCTTAGCCTGGTATGGCAGATTGCGCTCGTTAAAGAGCAGCAACGTTGATCGCACGTGTGCGCAGCAGAGATGGCACGGGTCCCTGGGGGACTTTGACGCTCGGGGGGTTTGGGGCCCTCGTGAATGACTTGCCTTAATCCCCAAAGGGCACGTGTTACTATCTCGGATTGCCACGTGTCCAAACATGGGACGAGCGTATTTTGACCCTATCAGACTCGATCGATTAATTCAATGTTTTTAGTACATTTTATTTTCTGGCGATAAAATAGAATCGTATCTTAAAAATCATGAATTTAATACACTTTTTAATTGGAACTCAGTTTTACACACAAAAATTCGAGCCGATTTTACATGTGGCGAACACCTAGTTCCCCACGTGTAAGTTCTGACAGCCAAAATTAGCTTCCAGCAAAAAATATACATTAAATTGCTTGATTTTAAAAATATGGTCTTATTTTATCGTCGAAAAATAAAATTAATCAAAATTGTTAACTTGGTATAGCTGGTATACCAAAATTACAATTTTTCCGTTTTGCTTTGAGGAGGGCATAGTCAAGAAGAGAAACGCATAATATATTTTCTTCATGCAATCTATACAAAATTTAAAATTCTAATAACCCGATTCGTCTCTTAAACATTCTTGTTTTTTTTCCCCAATTATACAGTCTTACACGGGCTTAATTTCATTTTTTGTATTGTAATTTCGTCTTTATTCAATTTCGGTACCTTTAAAATCACTACTCCATTAATGGTCAGGAAGATTTATAATTGTTTCTTTCCGCAGTTGACTTTATATCGTCGAACGAAAGTTTACAATTAACCGTGGAGTACAATGCAGAAGAAAAGGAAGCGATGATGAAGTTCACTGAGGCCCAAAGAAAAGGTAAGGATGCATGCATAATCATGCTTGATTTCAAAAGAAATGGTAATTACTAATTACAAGGCAATTTCTTTCCCTGGAATCCTTTAACTGTTGATATTGGAAAACCAGAAAGGAAGGCATTGGAGAGGAGTATAGCAAAGAAGGAAACACCTATTCTTGTTGCTGCCAAGAATGGCTTGATAGAGATCGTGAAAGAGGTTCTCGACAAGTTCCAAATCACCATACATGATTCCAACATCGACAACAAGAATGTGGTTCTGCTTGCAGCCATGGTTCGCAGTCCCGATCGCGGGGAACGGAACGGGGGGCATCGTTTCAATTCCTGCGTCATGTCGCGGAATGATCACGGTAATTCATGGAATGGAGGGCATTTTAATGGTAAATATAATTTATTAATGTATCGATACAAATAGAAGTTTATCCATTATCATATAGTACCATAAATATTACAATAAATGAAATAACAATACATTATTTACTAATAATAAGTGGAATGAAAGGGGAATGATTATTAAAATAAATCAGATAAGTTGAAACATAAAATATTAAGCACAAATTCATAATTATAGTATTCATGTACTCATATATTTTAATTTTATTAAATATATTAAGCCCTTATTATCTGATTTAGTTTTACTTAATTTGACATCAATTAATCAATATTAAGTCATTTCAATTTGGACTATTTAATTTCCAACCTGCATCAAACTCCTTAACAAGCCCAAACTTTTAAAACCTAAGTAACCTAATAGAGTTAACTGCACCAAACCCCCTGTGTTTGTTCCAAATTGTAAAAAAAACCCTCTGTTATAAAAATTAGTTCAAAAAACCTTATGTTATTTTATTTTTTGCACACGGCCCCCTCATTCCATTTGGTCAACTATTAAATCTTTTAACCCTAAAATACACTTACTCCATAAGGTTTTTTTAACAGTTGACCAAAGAAATGAGGGGGTGATGTGCAAAAAATTAAATAACATAAGGTTTTTTGAATTAATTTTTGTAACATAGGGTTTTTTTTTGCAAATTGGGACAAACACAGGGGTTTTATGCAGTTAACTCATTAAGGGCATTATAGACATTTTATCCCAAAAAAACACATTCCTACACGCAATCAACGCGCGTGAGGGCCACACAACGCGCTCAGGGTTTTTTTTGCAAAATTTTAGAAAACACAGGGTTCTTTGGATGATATTCCATATGACGGGGTTTTTTTTGTTCTTTTCGCCTAACATGAGTTAGTTTTCGGCAATTTACTCTAACCTAATAAATAAAAAATATAGTCGATTAGTTATACAAATGTTTAAGCCCATTGATTTTTTTAATTAAATTAGAAAAACCTAGTTTATCCTGTATTTATCACTTCATTAACTCGTGCAACACAAAGCAGCCGCAGCAGCCGTCTTTCTTGCCGTTCCATCCCGTGAAATCACCGCTATATTCCGATTCCGATCGAGAAAACGGGGTAGAACGCCGTTCCGGCCGATTTCGTGGCGTTCCACCCCCGCTCCAAGATGCCGGTGTTCCACCCCCATCAAGGTGGAACGGCCACTGCCGATCCAGTTCCGGAACGCCCGTTCCGGCCGTTAACATGGCGTTCCGGCGAACCACGCTTGCAGCTGAAAACAGGAGGGCTAATGTGTATGTGACGCCCCGAGCTTGGAGCTATCACATCCCCCGCACTAGACCTCAACACGTATATGAAATGGAGAATCCATATACGTGTTAAGAACTAGCGAACGGAAGACACTCAAGACCACTCCTAACTAGGCGGCTCTAGACGGACAGTTGCCAGAGATTCATGCATTAGCGGAAGCGAATTAAACATGTAACTAGAAGCTCAACAACTAGACATATCAAAAGTGACGTGGCAAATAATTTAGTATTACATCACATGCCAGTATCATTCTTACAAAACTATACATAAAAGCATCAAGATTAGAACTCGACTCAAAAGAAGACTAGACTACTCGCCGCCTAGTCGACTCCCCAAAACCTGCAATCAATACGAAGGAACAAGAAGGAAAGGGAAAGAGGGTCAGTCGAGTGACTGGCGAGACATAACAATATACAAGTTATAATTAATGCAATAATAAGAGATGCAATGCACAATAACAATAACACTTCCCCTCGACCGGATATAGCCCATTTTACAATACAATCATTTCCATTACGATAATAAGGCGTATATCGGGTTAAGGGTTTTCAAGCAATCAATGGATACCGAGTTATACCCGTTCTCCAACCTTACTTCACAATACAAGAACAATAACAATTCAAGAAACCATCCTTCTTCCTCCGGGTGATGGAAGGGTTAATTACGCCCTATCCATCCAAGAACACGCGAGTCATAGCGCATTTCGATACTATGCTCCTTCGGCCGAAGCCGGTCACAGGTAATACGTGATATCCACTACCTCCGAAGATAGCACGTACACCCATAGAGGTCGCAGAGTAGGTTCACCGTCAGCCCTATGCTTTCCCGGATCCCCTAAGCCACGTTGCCTCGGGCCCAACAATCACAAGACAAGCACTCGTTATGCAATGCATGCAAGATACCTTTTCATTTTCAATTGAGATTCATGAACACACGCTTAAGAAACATATATATATAACTCATTTGGTATTAGAAATATCCTTTCCGGTAAAACCGGGGAAAATAGTAGGCAATAGCTTATTTAATACATAATACATATATGTATAATAGTTCGGGTGAGGAACAATCAAATCGTGTAGGCCATAATATCAGTATAGTATTGATTACAGCAAGAGAATAACTTCACCTTGACAACCTCGACAAAAGAGAACCAAAACAAGGTATAATCTAAACCACCGGATCCTTGGAATGGTCACCTGATCAAAAGACACGATTACGGTTGACATTAGACTCAAACGAACCAACTAGAGACGCTCGGCGATGCAAAGCAATGTCATGAAATGATATGAGTATACATTCATATGCAATGAAACTATACTTATATAAGAAATGGCAATTAGGAGCAATCATGGCACTTTAGGAACTAACTTTCACATTAAAGATCATTTAGGACAAGTTTAGGCATCTTTCATGCAATTTTAGTAAAACAATATACTTATATAAGAGCACTTACACTTGAAATAAGGAATGTATATCACATATGAGATTCAATAAATGGAAAGAAATGATGAAAATTGCAAGAAATGAGCATTTAAGCAAAACTTGGCAAAGCTGACAGTTTTTCCCAAACGCACAAGCTGTAAAGAATTTGATATATCTTAAGATTTAGAAGCCAGAATTAAGTTGTTTGTTGGAAATGAAAGTAGACAAATAGAGGTTTTCAACCATATATGGCCCAAATTTTAGTTCCAAGTGGATTAAAAATGACATAGGTGCAAAGTTGGTTGAATGCAGATTTCCGGAAGATTGGAGACACCTAAAAGAATTGATTATAACTCACAAATGACAAAATATATTAAGATTATTCCAATTGGAGGTTGTTCTAGACTTCAAGAGATTTCCAAAAAGTTAAAAATCAGGTCAATCCGAGTTCATTTGAGGGGGTAACCGGCCGGGGAAAGTACAGGTCAAAATTTACCCGGCCCGGGGAAAAAAGTGCAGAAAACCCACTGAACTAATCTACCCGCCCGGGTACTTTTTCTTCATGAATTTTCCCGGCCGGGTAGTGATTTACAGCAGAAAATCGACCAAAAACAGGGGAAAACAGGGGAGGAATGAAAAGGAAGCAAATTGATCACCTAAATCATCCAATTTTGCCAAGCTATAACTAGAATCAAATGTATTCATTCCACTACACACCAAAGCACACTTAGAACCAATTCAAAGAGCAAATATATATCAAGAACTCATGCTAATATTCATCATCATCAACCTCAAAACCCATCAATCTCCATCAATGAACTTCAAGCTTTCCTAACTTATGAATCATGCATGATAGCTTCTTGAATTCATCCAAGCACATGATTTCTAACATAATTATTTCTAACACTTCCTCCTAACATGCGTTGCTATATAATTCTCCTCCATAACCTAGCTTCCATGGAAATATACTCATACCATGCATTAAACTCATGTTTATGCAAGAATTAAACCATGGAGATATGTTTATGCATGAAGAGAAGCATGAATTCTACCTTAAATTTGGAAGAAATGAACTTGAGATGAAGGTGTGAGGATGGTGGTGGTGTATGTGAGATGAGAGTTGGGAAGGAAGAAGATGAACTTTATCTCTTGAAATTTATGGAATGAAATGGAAGACAAGGATTTTTATTAAAAGTATACAACATTAATTAAAATGCATGAGTCATAAAGTATGTCTTGACTTTAAGAAAGCTAATTAAATTTTAATCCCCCATGTTATAAGGCTTATGCTATTGAACGATCATACTCTTGAATTAATAACATCTAAAGTCAAATAAAATTCAATTAAGTACTCCTACTTTGGAGAATTTGGCAATTAAGAACAAATAGATAGCAATTAATACATCGAACGAATATAACATATACTCTCGGACGTTCCCACATGTTTTACCTGTTTCAAAAGACGGGTCGTTACAGTGTATGATTACCTGCTCAAGAAAGGACAGATGAAGGAAAGGATATTCGGCCAAACGGACAAGCATGGGAATAGTGTTCTACATCTTGCTGCCAAGCTGAAGGACGGTGCCGAACCATGGCACATCCCCGGCCCCGCCTTGCAGATGCAATGCGAGGTGAAGTGGTACGAGGTAACCGAGAAATTGAATAATTTTATGTTGACCACTAATTTTAAAGTTACTTTTACATGTGGTGATATCGAAATTTTGGCAAGGTAGGAGGAAATATAAGGAAAACTTACAAATATTTGTAACCCTTACGATTCAAATAATTCATTAAAAGTTTCATAGCAATAATCACTTAATTAATATTTTACTTCTCAAAATACGTGATGCTCTAAAATGTCACAATGAGACAACTTGAAATATCCCTCTAAATATATGATGAACCTAATATAATTAATATGAATTAGAAACCAAAAGACATACATGGACGAATGTTAGACTTTAGGACCATAAATGAATGAGAAAATAAACAATTTGACTAAAAATTAACTTGATTAAATATTAACTTCACCATAAAAACATAAATAACTATTAAGATATTAGGTTCATGGTGATTTTTGATGTTTTCGTGTCTGATGGCCTATTGGGACAGATGGGCATTTGTCTCCTTGTAATCCTCTAACTTTGAAATTATTCGTACTGAAATAAAGAATTTGTATTTGTTGACGAATGCCAAATGAATAAAGTTGGTATTGACGCGTGCACACAGTTTGTGAAAGGCTCGATAGGTCAGCACTTTTTCCGATGGTTCAATGAAGCGGACTAAACCCCAGATGATTTATTCAAAGCCAGTCACACGAATGTAGTGAAGGACGGTGGCGAATGGCTAAACAAAAGTTCGAATTCCTTCTCAATTGTCGCAACTCTCGTCGCCACCGTAGCTTTTGCAACCTCCGCCATCGTTCCCGGCGGAGTTAGTACCGACGTTAACCCCAACTTAGAAAACAGGCCGGGCTTCAGCATATTCGCCATCTCGTCTCTCATTGCCTTGTGCTCCTCTATAATTTGTGTCATGATGTTCCTAGCCATTCTCACCTCAAGGTAACATTAATTGCAAGAATTTCGCTCAACTAATATAACTTTAATAAAAGTAAAAGGGATCTTTACGGATACCCTGAGGTTTAGTCCAATTATGGGGAAAAAAAAAATTTATTATAGTTGAAAAATTACGAGAAAAACCTTAGGTGGGGTGTTTTTCTTAGTTTCATAATTGAATTAAATCTCGTAATCACCTCGAAAGTCAATATGTGATATTGGTTGCAGGTACCAAGACCTAGACTTTGGCAAGGAGTGTATATAATCAGGCAAAAAAAAAAAAGAGACTATTTGTCAGCCCATTTCCATCGTATTTCCCGAGACTATGGGAAAAAGCCTACAAATTTAACTTTCAAATTAAAATGCTGGAAAGAGGGGGTTTAGCTACCTAATTCCCTCTTTTCCATGCTTTAACTTTTTGCTTTTCATCCCAATTCATGGAGGCCCGGGATCCGTACGTGTAATTGGGCTACTATTAATATCACAAGTTTGGAGGTTTTTGTAATCTGGTACGGACAGTTGAATGAAATGTACTAAAATGCCCCCACTTTTTAGCTTGAAATTACTGGCATATCCCTGGACTTTTCAACTGATCAGTTATGCCGGTGCAATGGGTTGGTTGATTAAATAAGGATTCAAATTTCAAAAAATGAGGGTATCAATGTAATTTGAGCCCCTAACTGTTGGGCTCAAAAGAAGTGAAGTAAAAGGTGGTCCAACTCATACTACATTTTAAACATCATGGTAAAAAGTAGCTCTAAATAATTAGTCCATAAATTTTCAAATTTTAAACCATTCCCGTTGGTTTACATACAAGAGAAGTAAACACAGGCAGCCTAAAGAATAAAGGAAAGCGGGGAAAGGACCCACTGTTGCACTCATTGAACACAATGCTTTTGTGCTTATTATTTTTAAAGATAACACGTTAAAGATTATGTGCATCAAGTTGAACTTATTATAAAATATATAAAATAAAAAATAAAAAATTTATATTATATGAAAGATTATGATTACAAACATTGGTGTGAGATTATTAAGTGGATATTATTGTTAATTTATTATAAGAAACGTTAATAGGAATGAATAGTAATAGTCTTTTTTAAGTGTCAATAACAAAATTTTAAAATGAATACTGATACAACGTGAGATCGTACTTCTAATTTCGATCTAGTAAAGATGAAATCGAGTTGTATTCAATCCCCAAATTTTGAATACACAGCTAAATGTTAAAGGGGCCATTGATGTCTTTCGCAACGAAAACTTTTGATATCTATCAATCCGGAATATAAATAAAAAGCCTTTATGATATTCCTTAGCTTTATCCTTCCATGATAATTTAATGACGTCAAAATTAATTATACCTAGGGGTGAGTTTCAAGCCGAGTCGAGTCGAGTTTGGCAAAAAAAATCCAGCTTGAGCTTGAGCTTGAAAATTATTTGCATGGCTTGAGATTGAGCTTGAGCTTGTCAAGCTTATTTTTTGAGGGCTTGAGCTTGGCTTGCCCAAAAATCGAACCGAGCTCGATTCGATTCGACGAGCCAATAGATTTTGTTGGATATTTTTTTAACTCTCATTCAATAATAATATTAAACAATAACAAGATATTAAGATATATAATTTATATAGTACATATATTAATATTTTTAAGTTTTATATCATTATTAATAAATTATAATCATTAATATATACTTGATATTTTTGGGTCATGTATGAGTATTATTAATTATATTATAATAAACTATAAATTATGTAATTACACAAGAAAATTTTTTAACATATACTTATGTTATTAATTAGTTATGATGGTATATGTTAGTAGTATTGTATAGAATAATACGTTGCTGTAATTATTGAATTGTGATATTATTAGATCATATTTATTGTCAAAATAAATAGACAAAAATATATAATATATCATATATTTAGTATTACTAGATCATATAAATGTAGATTAATTTACTGCATATTTATATATATAAATTATTAAACATTATATATATATATATATATATATATATATATATATATATATATATATATAATACAATACGCATATCAATATATGTATATAATATAAATATATATATATACTAGCTTGCGAGCCGGCTTGCAAGCCTTGAGCCTCAAAGAAATAGGCTTGAGCTTGGCTTGACACACAAGCCGATCTCGATTAAACTTGGCTTGAACTTGACATCGTTCGAGTTCGAATCGAGCCAGCTTGAACTCGGCTTGTACAGCTCACAAGCCAGCTTGGCTCAGAGCACACCCCTAATTATACCTTACTTTTGTGTTGAACACTGAATTACTTTATTCTATTATTATCTGGAAGTTGACACTAACAAATCCAGTAATTTTAATATGAACTTGATTCTTTTAAACTAATGCAATTAGGGAGAGAATATTTCTCATCTTTGTTGGGTAATTTTATTCCAACTTGATTTGATTAAATCGATGAAACGAGTAAGTGAGCATTTTCAATTATCTTGTGGTTGATGAAAATTTTAGAGAGACTAAAAGAGTGATAAATTAAATTACATTTGTCATTATAATCGGGTTTGAGCTAGAGAATTTTTCATTTTGGTCCAGACTCAACTCGTTGAATCTCAACCAATTAGTTGATAAGTAGTGTATTACACTTACTATTTTTTTTTTGTGAGAATTACACTTACTATTTGATGAATCATTCTTTCTAAAATTTTCATCAATCACACTACAAGTGTAAATTATTTTCCTTTTATATTTAATATGAAATTTGAAAAGAAAGAATTAATACCTATATATATCTCTTCATGTCAAACATAAAATATGTATTTTCATCTCAAACATAAAAGGGGAAACCCAAACTACCCAAATCCCCAAATAACATTGAAATCATGAGTTCTCACTCACAAATTTCCCAAGAAACGAAAATAACCGAGGAAGACAGGGAAATAATCGATGAACTCGCCGAACACGTCTTATCCGGCCACTGGGACAAAGTCGTTTGTATGTACAAAAACCACGGCGCGGTGGTTCATAAAGCTGTCTTGAACAACGCCGGAGACACCGGGCTCCGGATAGCCATCTCCGCCGGCCAAACGATCATCGCTAAGCAGCTCGTCGACGCCATCAAAATCGAGGGGGCGCTCAAACAGCAAAACCAATGGGGACTCACGGCGCTCCACATTACGGTCTACCTCGGCGATGACGACATGTGCTGCCACATCGCCGGGAAAAACCCAGAGCTCATCGGTAAAGAGATTTGTGGTAGCTTTGTGTTTCATTTATTGAATAATACAGAAGTGAAGAGGTACATATATAGATTACAGAATACAGAGACGTATCTACACCAAAAGTAACGGATGCCTAAATACATGTTTTTGTAAGATAAGGCCTGTAACAACATTCTGAGATAAGATCATGTAACAATTTCCTAAGATTACTCTCAATCTTCTACACGCCCCCGCAAGATAGAGCTTCTATGGGAAACTCCAATCTTGTCTCGGCACCGAAGAAACTGCTGTCGGGGCAAAGCTTTTGTAAAGATGTCAGCTAGCTGATCACGGGAGGAGACGTGACGGACACAAAGAGCACCGGATTGCACTTGTTCCCGAACAAAATGGAAGTCAATGGCAATGTGTTTCATGCGTGAGTGGAATACTGGGTTGGAGCATAGATGAGTGATGCCGATGTTGTCACAGAGTATCGTTGGTGGTTGAACAAGCTGGACGCCTAGCTCAGAAAGGAGGGAGCATATCCACCGAACCTCAGCTGAGGTGGAGGCAACGGCACGATACTCCACCTCCGTTGATGACCTCGCAATACTGCGTTGCTTCTTAGAACTCCAGGAAATCGGGTTCGCTCCGAGGTAAACAATGTGGCGACTAGTAGAGGAGTAGTCATCCTTGTTCCCTGCCCAATCGGCATCGAAGAAAGCTGTTAACTGAAGAGGGCTGTTACAGCGGATGCACACGCCAAAGTCGGACGTTCCGCGGAGATATCGTGGCAATCTCTTGACAGCTTGAAGATGTAATGACGTCGGCCGATGTATGAACTGAGATAAACACGCCAAAGTCGGACGTTCCGCGGAGATATCGTGGCAATCTCTTGACAGCTTGAAGATGTAATGACGTCGGCCGATGCATGAACTGAGATAGTTTATTGACAGAGAAAGCAATGTCTGGTCTTGTTAGTGTGAGATATTGGAGCCCGCCAACAATAGAACGATATTCGGCAGGGTCAGGCAGAGATGTGCCGACAGCGAGGCGGAGCTCCGTGTCCGGGGAGAGTGGTGTACTGACGGGATTCGAACCCGCCATCTCCATGCGATTGAGCAAATCATGAGTATATTTACGCTGAGATAACATCAGGCCACCGGGGGTACGGATGCATTCCACACCCAGAAAGTATGTAAGAGGGCCTAGGTCCTTGAGAGAAAACCTGTTAGATAAGAGTCGGATGAACTTGGAGACCTCATTTTTATCAGGACCAGTAACCAGAATGTCGTCAACATAGACAAGCACATAGAGCAATGCTGTAGCCGAATGCAGGATGAAAAGAGATGAGTCAGAATGAGAGTTGGCAAATCCTTGAGTGAGCAAGAACGCACGCAATTCAGAATACCAAGCGCGCGGAGCCTGCTTAAGACCATAGATTGCTTTGTGTAATTTGCAAACGTGATGCGGCATGTCTCGATCAACGAATCCCGGTGGTTGAGCCATGTAAACAGATTCATAGAGACGACCCTGAAGAAAAGCATTATTAACGTCAAGCTGACGAATCGGCCAATGTCGTGTGACCGCAAGAGTAAGGACCACGCGGATGGTGGTGGGCTTGATGACAGGGCTGAAAGTCTCCTGAAAATCTATTCCTGGACGTTGGTGAAAACCTTTGGCGACAAGACGCGCCTTGAACTTGTCAACCGAACCATCAGGAAGTTTCTTTACACGGAAAACCCATTTGCAACCTACCAGATTTGAAGCCTCAGAGGCAGGAACTAGAGACCACGTACCATTTTTCACGAGTGCATCATACTCTATGGCCATGGCTAAACGCCAGCGTTCGTCACACATGGCTTGGGTTGCAGTTTTGGGCTCGATATCCGAACTGGGAACCATTTGGGTTGAGAGATTCAGTTTTTGTGTGGGTTTGTGGATGTTATTTTTGGCACGGGTTATCATTGGGTGAGCAGGTGGAGGGGTATTATTTGTGGAGGGGGACATAGTTGGACGGTGATTAACGGCAACAGGGGTGGAAGATGACTGGGGCAGCGACTGCAAGTTGGGAAATAACGGAGCTGGAGACGGTGAAGTAGCTGGCTGTGGCGAGCGATCCGGAGCATTTCGGGGTGACACTGCGGGGATGTATGAGACCATCGTTGCACGGGAGGAGAGTCGGATAAAGTTGATTGGGTAGCAGCGGAGGAGGGTGAGGAGAGAGAGCCGACAAAAGGAAAGGAATGCTCGACAAAGCGAACATGGCGAGACACATATAGGCGAGATGTGCGGGGGTCAAGACAGAGATACGCACTTTGGGTGAGGAAGTAGCCTAGGAAGACACAAGGAATGGAGCGAGGGCTTAGTTTGTTAGTGGAGTAGGGACGGAGCCATGGGTAGCAGAGACATCCGAAGGTGCGGAGTTTCTCATAGTTAGGCGGTGTAGCAAATAATTTGAGATATGGTGAGGACATGGCAAGAGTTGGAGTGGGTAGCCGATTTATGAGATAAACTGCAGTGGCGAAGGCATACGGCCAGTAAGAGAGAGGGATGGACGCATGGTGGAGAAGGGTTAGACCGGTTTCAACAATGTGGCGATGACGCCGTTCAGAGTAGCCATTATGTTCGGGTGTGTGAGGAGGCGTGGTAAGGTGAGAGATGCCGTTGTCAGCTAGGTAAGAAGTGAGAGTGGTGAACTCACCGCCATTGTTGGAATACAAGGTAGAGATTTTTGTACCGAATTTGACTTCAACAAGTGCTTTGAACCGTTTGAAGGTAGCGAAAACTTAGGATTTGTGAGTGAGGGGAAAAAACCATATGTATTTGGTGTAGTTATTTTAATAATCAAAATCGTCGTTATTTTAAACTTCCCAATGAATGTAATTGCTTTTTTCTCGTACCAGTGGGTTGTCCCAAGAATCTGCAGGATCAATCAAAGGATGAAGAGGGACAACATGTTGGTCGCACTCATTATAAAGGTATTCAATTAACATTTAAGTTTTACGACTTTAATGTGACGAGGAAGAGAATATTTTACACTTTTTTTTTAATTTATATTGAGGACCCCTCCTCTTATTAAAGAAAAGAAAAAGGGAATATTTTATACTTGTTACGTATTTGGTAAATTATCACAAAAATGATAAATTAATCAAATGACAATCGCAATACCTTTGCACATATGATTGGTTGAGTTAGGTAAAGAAATAGGCCGTTTGAGCTAGAATTTTTCTTTTTAACTTATAACATGAAAAATTGGAATTTATATAAAAAACAGTCCCTAATTTACACAAATGACATATAATTTTTCAAGGTATTCATTCTGTACAGGAGAGCAAGGGTTAGATATGTCCAAAAATGGCTCTCAAGGTCCAAACGGGCTGGTAAGTATCATTGGCACAAAGTCTCGAATGTGTAGCCCATGCAGTGTCGGTAATATTTGGCCCAGGTATGTAACTAATCAACCTTCCTAATTAAGCCAACTAGAACATTACAAATACATGTTTATAATTAATTCTGAGCTGTTAATGTTAACACATATATATATGTTCCTAGGGACATATTCGCTCAAAAAACTCAAAGAGACAAAGACGAACAATGTCCGGTCTATACAGATTATGAAAGAACTGTAAGAAATTTTTGGCCAAGATCTACACCATGAATTTAGAACACCAATATAATTGAAAGTGTAGATGTACCTGATTTTCGCTTATTGAATTGAACCTGATATTTACCGATCTTGTTGGGCAATTTCACATGGTATGGTCGACTTCTCTGGCTAGATCTTCCTCTCCTTCTCACACCGACAGTTGGCAGCTTAATGGGAAAGCAGAATATCAAGAACGTGGAGTGGAGAGAGGACCTAGCCATCAATAAATATACCCTAGAAGCCCTCCCATCACGGGCTTTTTAGAGTGGACCTACACCAGCTGTCAGACCACGTCTGCTAACATCAAGGCTTTAACAATAGTGGGTCAAACCAATAAGCCTGATAAGTCTTGTCCCATTAACCATATTTATTTAGCCCGTTTTATTTTAAATACAATCATCAATTAATAGAAGTCCAATAAGAAATATTCTTACAATCTCCCACTGGATAATATTAATTGAAGTTTTGACTCCAAAAGACAAAAGAAAAATGACACTATTTTAAAAATTAACTCTCGGGCTAAATTACACAAAATAGTTTTGACTGTGGCCACAGATTTTAAATAACAATACGGTAACAGACAAGACTTTAAACAATCCGGTCCGGCGAAAGTTACCAAATATCGGATCATGGCGATAATTGCATCTCTTATTGATGCAAGACCTTCCATGGTCACAAATACCAGCAACTTCCACTGACATTGATTCAGACGTGGTGGTGTAGCAAGAAATAGCATCAAAATATGACCCCAAATATTGCTATTTCATTGTCAGTCCTCCGATTTTCTTGTAAGATACGAATTTCTGCACAATATGAAATTCAAAGAAAATCTAATTTCCTTATCATATATGGTCTCGGAAGCAGTATGAAACCCAAAGGAAATTACAGTTCTCTTGTAAGATATGGATTTCTAAAACAACATGAAATCCCAAGAAAACTCAACAACTTCTCAGGAAGTTATATATGTCTCATTCAATGCTCAATATACAATATGGTGTGTTTATGAGACATACCCAACATTTCTTAAGAACAACACCCAATCTTAAGATAAATATACGTGCGAGACACACAACTCAATCATGTGCAAATAAAAGAATCATTAATGAGTCAAAAATAGTCTCGCATTGAGTGCACATAAGATATTCAGAATGCATATTTTATTCGCATTATGAATGTAAACAAATCACATAGACTAATACGCACATTGTAAGATGCACTCACATATTCTCTTGTCAAAATATCAAGAGATTTCATACTAGCATAGGTAATATGCTATGTCAAAATAAGGCCACATCAGTTTCATGTATGGAGCAACTAGAGCCAGAAAACAGTATGCTCCTCAATAAGCCAATCAAATATGTCTTTTCAACCAAAATAATTGTCCTCGACAAGTTTCTTTATAAGAAACCACTTATTTGGACAAAACCATATCAACACGGAAACTAGGAGAGTTAATCACCAAACATAAGTCTCCTATTTTGTGACGTGTGTTTTTCTACTAAATAAAACTTACAAAAAATCACAGTGAATTAATCAATGTTCCAAAATTCACTTTCAAAATATTTTCTTTCTCAAACCTACTAACCAATATGCACATGTAGGTTATATAAAGCACCGATCTATCTCAGGGTCTCGTGAAATAATAATAATAATCAAATTTATTATTTTCAAGATATTTCACTAAAATAGCAAGATATTCCAATAATTGATATATGAGTGTCTCAAATACTTGGTCGGTTAGCTAATGACCAACACTGACTGAGAAAAGATCACATTTCATAAAAGTCATGGGTTGTTTCAATTATTCCATAACAAAAACTTTTATCTTTCACAATTTTCAAGAAATTATTAAAAACTAATATATCCACATTCACCCCATTTTTAAATAATTTCTTTGAAATCAAATTTTGACAGAAACAATTGTGAAAAAACTCCCACATATCTAGATAAATTAAACATTAGTATGAGTTCATGATGGTATGAACTCCCACACATCTAGATGAGTTAAAATTGAACCAGGATCAATTTGATAACAGAATAACAATTATTCCCCAAAAAACCAATAAATGCAAGATATCTTTATTCAAATAAATTTTAAGATACTTGCTGACTAGGATCTCAAAGTGAAAGAACTCAATATATAAATAATAAATTTATCTTAAAAGAGTTTACTATTTCTTTCACACATTCCTATCACATATTGGGAATCAATCTAGTAGTGGAGATCAAAATTTAAAATTACCAGTCATACCTAAAATATAAGTATGCATATGACAAAAATCAAATATTTGAATCAAGCAATAGTCAAATAAAGTGCAAGATCAAATCATTTTAAATATTGCATACTAACCCAAAACTGTCAATTTTACACATATTTGGTGAAGATTTATGTTCAAGTTTGAATACAAGAACTTCGTTTTACTCCCATACATAAGAGTCAAAACATAATTTATACAAGTACTGAAAGAATATATTGAATGTTACTCGTGTCAATTCATTTGGAACTAGACACGACAGATATAGTAACAATTTAAGGTGAAACTCAATCAAATTCTTTCAATAAATGCGGAATTTTAGAATTTGACATTTATTTATTTATTTATTTATTTATTATTACTATTTTTTTAATATCATTATAGCTTCCATAAATTATATATAAAATGACTTACTCAACTATTTTGAAAACACTTTGGAAAATAATTTTCTTTATATCTCAAGAAAAGTATCTTGAAAACAAGACTAAAATTTGAGTAAAGCCGCCATTAGAGTATAGAAAAATCTCTAATTCATAATGTAACAAATATGGCGGAACAATTAAGTTACACATAGTAAGAGAATATGGTTCACGAATCTAAAAGTTTAAGGAATCTTTCAACCTTAAAACCAACTGCAAGATTCTTGCTAATGTGACACAAACACTAAAACTCAATTAACTAAAATTTTACATAAGAAAAGAAAATCCCACATAAATCATAAAAATATCAACTTTAGGGATTTTTCAAAAGCAACTTCATGCCCATAATTAGCCTACAATTAACAATACATTGTGGCAAATCTTATATTTTAGACTTAAAATTTTACTTGTCTCAAGTAAATTCTCATATAGCCTAAAATCAAACAATTAACAGTATTGTTTCATATACCAAGGCAAGAAAACTGCTCAACCAAAGAGTATTAACTTATCATCTCTGCTAATAGACAATAAAGTATTTTGTCACAGGCACAATTCATATAAATGCAGAGTAATTATGCCACAGAAACACTTATTCAAATAAGCTGGAACCAACATAGTTTATTCATGAGAAAATCAACACTTGTCATGACAAACTCCCCTTTGGGCAGAGTTTATCACACAAATGATATTTTCTCCATGCAAGAACGGCACAAGAATATCCTAATTTTCGAAAAGTTGACTCCTTTGGGAGAACAAACCCTCTAAATTAGTAAATTCCAGTCAATATGCTCTGCATCAATAGTTCAAAATATCTATGCATATAAACTCCATTTAACAAGGATATATTTTGTCATCATAAGAATTCCTCAATATTCATGTGATATGTCATTCACGTTTCAATATAGGATATTTAATCACATGAGATCATATAACATATAGATGCTGGAGTTCAACATATTATTGTGTATACTTCAAACTATGTATACAAAAAACCATTACTATTTAAACTCATAGTAATAATATGGGAGACCATGAATGCAACAAATTATGATCAGCAGACAATCAATTAGAATAAGACTAGAAAATATAGCTTTATTCTATAGAGAGTCCAGGGTGTCATGACAAACTCCCCTTTGGGCAGAGTATGTCATACGTAATAGATCCCTCCGTGCAAAACGGCATAGAAATACCTCAATGTTCGAAAATCGCTTCCTTTGGGAAACTAAATATAGTTTTATTCTATAGAGAGTCCAGGGAATCATGACAAACTCCCCTTTGGGCAGAGTATGTCATACGTAATAGGCCCCTCCGTGCAAAACGGCATAGAAATACCTAAATGTTCGAAAATCGCTTCCTTTGGAAAACTAAATTTTCTTGATTGATGCACCCTATCAATATGTTTTGCACAAATAAAATAAAATTATCATACATATCTCACCCCCTTTGGGCAGGTAAGAATGCATAATAATTCATTCACTCGAAATATGCATGTTCTGAATTTTACAAGTCTTCATAAATAGAACACTTTGGTGTAACTATCTACTTAAACTCAGTAAATTAAGAACATAGCCGAGTTCAAATAGATTGCCCAATTTGCACACGGACGATATGTATGCAATTACTCCCACAAAATAAAGTACGAAAACTATGTACTTTTGGAAGTTATCTATAATATAATATGTTGCATGCAAATTATTCCCAAGATCCAATTTGTTTGAATACTCATGTAAAGCAGTCAGTAAACATGGTTCAATTCCAATCAATATGATCAAATATGTTAATTTTATGTCATATTCACCTTTTACAAAAAATTAGTGAATAACGAACAATTTAATCTCAACACAATTGTCATTCAATATAAAATATTTGATCCCATAAATCTCAAATTGAACCGAACAAGAGCAAAAGGGACAACTAACCTTCCAAAACATGCTCTCACTCAAAAGATTTGGTACCAAAAGTCACATTCGGCTGCAAAGTGCCTCGGGTGAAAAACCATCTTTCCCAGTGTCTTCCAAACATGCGAACACTGAAATAAACACCTCAACCCACAAGCAAGCTTTCAAATTGACATAATATAAGAGAGGTTTTAATCTTGCCCAAAACAACTTGTGTCTCTATTTTATTATGGGGTAATCTCTCAAGTACCAATTGTAAGAAATAATTTTAAGGAGGCAGAATCACACCATTCAAAACATCAACCATAACAGTACCACTATTCAAGTTTATTGCAACTGATACAAATAACAAGAATGCAACAAATTAGATCAACAGGCAATAATTGGAATAAGCTCAACAAATATAGCTTTATTCATATGCTTTTCTAAGCACAAAGAGAGATTGGATAATTACATCAATATTTATTCATATGCTTTTCTAAGCAAAAGTTATTCAGTGCATCCTCTTTGTGATTTTCTAAATATTGATGTAATTATCCAATCTCTTCATATGCTTTTCTAAGCAAAAAGTTATTCATATATATTAAATTAGGCAATCAATAAGCTTTCGTGCATCCTTTTCTAAGCACAAAGAGAGAGAGAAAATTGATTGCCTAATTTAATATATATAGGTCCCACCATAATTCAAAATCATCACGAGAGTTCAACATTAATGCACTAAAAATCAAGAAAATTCAAGTTTGCATCAACCGATATATAATATGCACATACACATCATACAGAAGAATTTACGCATGCATAATTACATCTGATTAAAATTTAAAGCAATTACAAATCATGCTCAGATATGCAGAATATAAATCTCGGAGATCATAGCAGTTGAGGCAAACTTGCGAAATTTTAAATCTCATAAATAAGACATCATATATATATCAAATTACGGATTTGATGTGATAAAAATTTTAAATCCGTATTTGATATTCTCATATCAATTCTTTAACTCATAATTAGGGTTCTAAATTCATAAGTGTATGGCTCTGATACCAACTGTAAGAAATTTTTGGCCAAGATCTACACCATGAATTTAGAACATCAATATAATTGAAAGTGTAGATGTACCTGATTTTCGCTTATTGAATTGAACCTGATATTTATCGATCTTGTTGGGCAATTTCGCGTGGTATGGTCGACTTCTCTGACTAGATCTTCCTCTCCTTCTCACACCGACAGTTGACAGCTTAATGGGAAAGCAGAATATCAAGAACGTGAAGTGGAGAGGGGACCTAGCCATCAATAAATATAACCTAGAAGCCCTCCCATCACGGGCTTTTTAGAGTGGGCCTACACCAGATGTCAGACCACGTCTGCTAACATCAAGGTTTTAACAATAGTGGGTCAAACCAATAAGTCTGATAAGTCTTGTCCCATTAACCGTTTTTATTTAGCCCGTTTTATTTTAAATACAATCATCAATTAATAGAAGTCCAATAAGAAATATTCTTACAAGAACTTGTCGAAGGAATTGCTTATTTTAAATATGAGCACAACGGAAAGAAACCTGACATTGATCTTGTTGAGGAGGCGTGGTTGGGTAATCGAATACTGACTTTGAATATGAGGGAGTCGAGAGGAGAAACATATAATACATAATACATTTTCTTCACGCAATCTACGAAATTCAAAATTCTCATCATAACCCGATTCGTCTCTCAAACACTCTTGTTTTTCTCGATACTATACTGCTTGCTCAGGCTTGATTTCATTTTTTGTACCTAATTTTGACATTATTCAATTTTCATATTTATTTTTCCTAATCATGTAATTTTAATTCATTGTTTCTGTCGCCAGTCAACAATGGACCACCGGACCAAAATCTACGATGGACCAACAATGGACGCTGCAGCAACTTCAGTTGATAACTCTTGAGGACACAAATCAAAAGAAGAAAGAGACGATAGTAAACAATGAGGCCAAACCAGAATGCATAGTTTTAATATGCATGCATGCATAGTTTTAATATGCACAAATTTTTAGTCTAAATTAAGAATTTAATATGTTTTAAATAATTTTAAGTTTTAAAAAAATACAGAATATATATATATATATATATATATATATATATTACATACAACAAGAATAAAATTTATTAATAATATTCACAAATTTTAAAATATTAATGTTTTAATAAAATTTGAATACAAAAATATTTATAATAATTCCTGAAATTTATAAATATTAACAAAAATGAGCCTTTGATATTTAATATATAACAAAATAGTATATAAAGGGTAGTTTCAACAATGCCTAAATATTAATATATCTCAGAGGGGTATTTTGGAAAAATAGTAAAAGAATTTAACGGAACCCTAATATCCGTCAGAGACCTCAAACGGAAACCAAAGTTCAGGGACTATATGGTGAAAATCAAAGAATAGGGATTGCGTTGTAATTAGGTCAAACGTGAGGGTATTTAGAAATAATTTGCCCATAGTTTTTTCTCTAATTATTGTAAACATTATGTTATAGTGGAATCACTTCCCTAATTCGTGGACGTAGACATATGCTGTCAAACCACATAAATTCTCGTGTCTTATATTTCTATTCTTTATTCTATTATATTATTTTATTGTCTTCTATTGAAAAAAACATACCATTTGATCTGGGGTGCTACTGCTATCCAAACATAATGGTTAACACTAATCCCTAATAATTTGATTCATCGTCAAATTAGAAATCATATTAGGCATTTACATATGTAGGCCTATGCTTTTAATTTTATTTTTAAGACCCAACTAAGTTAGATTACTTTAATATTCCGTACAAAATCTTATTATGATAGATACAATACATACAATTATTATTAAAACCTTATTATAAATTTAAGTTCAAATCCTTACCATCTCCCATTTAGAATAATACCTTATAACTGCATGTCAGATCTTATGAGTTCATAATTTTTTTATTTTGTTAATCATAGTTGAAGATTTTTCTAAACAATCTCGTCAATTAAGTAAGCCAATATGGAACCAAAGCGACTTTGTTCATATTTATAAGGATCACGAATATTAACATAATCAAATGACATAAATCAAGTATAGATGTGTAGCGTCGAAATTACCGGAAAAAAAAATGACATAGATCAAGTATAAACGAACGTAGCATAGAAATTCTAGATGTAATGTCATTTAATATTTATATTTCCAACTGGACCACCCTAAAACTATATTAGAATTCAAAATGTGATTTAACGGTAAGGAACTTTATTTCCGCATAAGTTATACTTAACCATAAACTGAAAACTCATGAAATTGTCTGTAACGGAATGAATCTTGGCTTGGATGCTGCTGCCGAGAATTGGTTGAATAATAACACCTTTTGAAAATACGTCCTAACTACTAACTTTGAAGAGGACGAAGCGAGTGGAGAACACGCAATATATTTCTCCACACAATCTATAAAAAATTCAAAATTTTTGATTGATAACCCAATTCTTTTCCCAAACATTCTTGTTGTTCTCGCTACTATACTATCCTATGATCCACAAACACTTTTAAAAATATTATTTTTTTGTGTCGCGTCGTTTCGGATACCGTATCCGACACTCCTCAATTGGAAAATTCAAGAAAAAATCCATTTCGTCGTATCCGTATCGTGTCGCCGTATCCGTATCCGTGCAAGGGCTTAGTTTCATTTTTTGTACCATACTTTTGACATTATTCAATTTTCATATATTTTTTTCCTAATCATGTAATTTTGGTTCATTGTTTCTTTCAACAGTTGGCATTACGTCGTCGGACCAAGATCGAAACTTAACTGTCATGATTACGTATAGCAAGAGGCTGAAAGAGATGATGAAGGACGATGAGACTGAGGCCGAAAGACGAGGTAACAATAATCATGCTTAATTATTTTCAAAAGAAATGGTAATCACAACGCAATTTTTCTTTCCCTGGAATCCTTTAATTGATGTATTGGGATGTCAGAAAGGGAGGAATTAAAGAGTATGGCAAAGATGGAAACACCCATACTTGTCACAGCTAGGAATGGAGTGATAGACATCGTGGAAGAAGTTCTACAAAGGTTCAAAATGGCCCTATACGATTCCGACATCGATAACAAGAATGTGGTTCTGCTTGCAGCTGAAAACAGGACGGTTAATGTGTACGATTATCTGCAAAAGAAAGGACGCATGAACGAGAAGATATTCGGGGAAATAGACAAGGATGGGAACAGTGCTCTACATCTTGCTGCCAAGCTGAAGGACGATGCCGAACCATGGCCAGTCCCTGGCCCGGCCTTGCAGATGCAGTGCGAGGTGAAGTGGTATGAGGTAATTATCAAGAAGTGAATAAATTTTATATTTCTGGTGTTGATTATTAGCGTATCAGCAGGTGCTGGCGACCCCTGAATTCGAAATTATATTTATACATGGCCTATCTAGGCATTTGACTGTTCATGATCCTCTAACTATATGGAATTATTGATCATGTAAATAAATAATTTGTATTTGTTAACGGATGACTAATAAATAATCCACATTCATTATCTTAGTCAAAGAGCTCTTTAATTAGGGGCTTGAACCTACCGGCTTCTTTTTCTTTAATCTCAACCCACTCCAATTTTTACTATTATATTCTTTCTATTATTTTCCCATAATTTTTAATTTTTATTTTATATTATTTTTTACTAATAAGCACTGGCGGAGCCACATTCAGAAGAGGGGGTGCAATTGACCCCCCTCAACTTCAAATTTTTTTTTTTAATATATATTATTATTATATATATATAAATATATAGATATATGTACATAATTTTATGCGATTTTTCATTATTGACCCCCCTCATCAAAGTTAAGATTGACACTAGTTAGGGTCAATATAGTAAAATATTGATAATTGAGACCACACAAATAATATATGAGTTATATGCACCAAACTTTAGAAATGGACATAAAAAAACCTCATGTTATACAAAATATCATAGAAAACCTTGTGTTTTTCTTAATTTTATACAGAAAACCTTATGATTCGGATTCAACGAATTTTCTTTACAAAAATGTTGTTTTTGTACCAATTTTGGCTCAATATTTAAAAATTTTCTAAAATAGATTGTAAAATAATTTATTTTAATGTGTAAATGTTTACCCATTAATTTTTCTTTAATCTATGTTTTCTACCCACTTTTGATTTATGTCTTTCCTTTCATGTTTTACTTCCCGATAAAAAAATTTGTGGTATTTATATTCTTCATTTATTTTCTGTATATGCCGTTTTCAATAATTTCTATTATATTTCTTTGTAATTTTCTATTTACAAATATTTTTTGTCTAATTTTTGCTTTTATTTTCGTGGGCAACACGTATGACTCAAACAACGTGTAAGAATTTTTTATGTTTATTTTTATAAAACATATAATTTTTTATGCTAATTTTTGAAACATAGGGTTTATCTTGCATTTTCGATATTTGACAAGGTTTTCTATATATATATATATATATATATATATATATATATATATATATATGTGTGTGTGTGTGTGTGTGTGGAAAAGCCTAATATGACCCCCCTGAATTAAATTTCTGGCTCCGCCACTGCTAATAAGATATAAATTACAATAACCTCCAGTCATTATTAATGTTGTAAATTTCTTGATTAAGTTACACTCACTACAAGAAAAAGTACTTTTTGCTACGGTCGCAATTACGTAGCGAATGGTCCAAATTCGTAGCCATAACCTTTTTGCTACGGGCTTGCTACTGTCTATCTATTGAGATGAGATTTCCTTAATATACCCAACAATGATAATTTTTCTCTTTCAACGATATAAGAAACTAGTAAGCTTGTTGCTCTATATAGACATCTACCTATCTCCAAGATAGCTTAAGAAACAATTCAATAACATAATAAAGACAGAAAAGAACAAAGTTAACCTTATAACAATGACTGAAAAGCTCTAGGGTGCTAAAAGAAATCTTACTATCACAAGCAAATTCCATGAATGCATCAGTTAATTGAAAATTCATCCTTACCAATACTCTCCTTCTTGATATCTAAATTTCGGATTCTAAGTGTCGTTGGTTCTCCTATGACTCAACACTCTATCGTTGTTTCCAAAAATGTTTAAACTTGATTTACTATACCTATTGAATCGAATTTCAATGATTTTTTTTATAATCAATCTTAAATCAAATATCGATTAGATTCATTCGGAATCCAGCCTCGACAAAATTACATTTTCGTTTCGTTTCGGTTCAGTTATGAGAACATTCCTCGTTCCTCTTCTTGGTAAACTAAAAATCACTAACCAAATGTCTTGTGCATTTTTCCTTAAATTAATGCTTATTTCTACTTTTAATTTCATTTCCTACACAACGAAATGGCTATATTGAAAAATAAAAACTTCTCTATAAATTGATGTTCTGTCATGTTTTCTGCATACCGGGATAAAGAAATTTGATTTAGCTACACCACAAGTTGCAAGCAAATAGAAAGTTCCAAAAAAATTTGTAAGGGTTCAATTTTTTTGGGACCTAATTTCTGCTGAAAATGCTCCAACACAGGAAAGAAAGCCAAACAACAATGAAAGCATAAGAAATATGAGCAATTAAACTAAGGGGCGAAAGAAAGAACCTTAGATGCCCAAATCTTGTCGGACGAAGCAACCACAAGCCACCCACGAGAAACCTAAAAATCACGTTCAGAAGAGGGGGTGCAATTGACCCCCCTCAACTTCAATTTTTTTTTTTTAATATATATTATTATTATATATATATAAATATATAGATATATGTATATAATTTTATGCGATTTTTCATTATTGACCCCCCTCATCAAAGTTAAGATTGACACTAGTTAGGGTCAATATAGTAAAATATTGATAATTGAGACCACACAAATAATATATGAGTTATATGCACCAAACTTTAAAAATGGACATAAAAAAACCTCATGTTATACAAAATATCATAGAAAACCTTGTGTTTTTCTTAATTTTGTACAGAAAACCTTATGATTCGGATTCAACGAATTTTCTTTACAAAAATGTTGTTTTTGTACCAATTTTGGCTCAATATTTAAAAATTTTCTAAAATAGATTGTAAAATAATTTATTTTAATGTGTAAATGTTTACCCATTAATTTTTCTTTAATCTATGTTTTCTACCCACTTTTGATTTATGTCTTTCCTTTCATGTTTTACTTCCCGATAAAAAAATTTGTGGTATTTATATTCTTCATTTATTTTCTGTATATGCCGTTTTCAATAATTTCTATTATATTTCTTTGTAATTTTCTATTTACAAATATTTTTTGTCTAATTTTTGCTTTTATTTTCGTGGGCAACACGTATGACTCAAACAACGTGTAAGAATTTTTTATGTTTATTTTTATAAAACATATAATTTTTTATGCTAATTTTTGAAACATAGGGTTTATCTTGCATTTTCGATATTTGACAAGGTTTTCTATATATATATATACATATATATATATATATATATATATGTGTGTGTGTGTGTGTGTGTGTGGAAAAGCCTAATATGACCCCCCTGAATTAAATTTCTGGCTCCGCCACTGCTAATAAGATATAAATTACAATAACCTCCAGTCATTATTAATGTTGTAAATTTCTTGATTAAGTTACACTCACTACAAGAAAAAGTACTTTTTGCTACGGTCGCAATTACGTAGCGAATGGTCCAAATTCGTAGCCATAACCTTTTTGCTACGGGCTTGCTACTGTCTATCTATTGAGATGAGATTTCCTTAATATACCCAACAATGATAATTTTTCTCTTTCAACGATATAAGAAACTAGTAAGCTTGTTGCTCTATATAGACATCTACCTATCTCCAAGATAGCTTAAGAAACAATTCAATAACATAATAAAGACAGAAAAGAACAAAGTTAACCTTATAACAATGACTGAAAAGCTCTAGGGTGCTAAAAGAAATCTTACTATCACAAGCAAATTCCATGAATGCATCAGTTAATTGAAAATTCATCCTTACCAATACTCTCCTTCTTGATATCTAAATTTCGGATTCTAAGTGTCGTTGGTTCTCCTATGACTCAACACTCTATCGTTGTTTCCAAAAATGTTTAAACTTGATTTACTATACCTATTGAATCGAATTTCAATGATTTTTTTTATAATCAATCTTAAATCAAATATCGATTAGATTCATTCGGAATCCAGCCTCGACAAAATTACATTTTCGTTTCGTTTCGGTTCAGTTATGAGAACATTCCTCGTTCCTCTTCTTGGTAAACTAAAAATCACTAACCAAATGTCTTGTGCATTTTTCCTTAAATTAATGCTTATTTCTACTTTTAATTTCATTTCCTACACAACGAAATGGCTATATTGAAAAATAAAAACTTCTCTATAAATTGATGTTCTGTCATGTTTTCTGCATACCGGGATAAAGAAATTTGATTTAGCTACACCACAAGTTGCAAGCAAATAGAAAGTTCCAAAAAAATTTGTAAGGGTTCAATTTTTTTGGGACCTAATTTCTGCTGAAAATGCTCCAACACAGGAAAGAAAGCCAAACAACAATGAAAGCATAAGAAATATGAGCAATTAAACTAGGGGGCGAAAGAAAGAACCTTAGATGCCCAAATCTTGTCGGACGAAGCAACCACAAGCCACCCACGAGAAACCAAACGAGAAAATGCCAAGCTGCGTGAGTCGAGTTTGCTCAGTATCACCGCAATCAAGATTTTTTGAGAGAAATATGAGGTGTTAGAAGATACCCAAGCCGCCGTTCTCAGAGGAGCGCCGAAGAAGGAGTCGCTCCGGAAGACCCAAGTCATCGATGTCAGGAAACCCTTCAATCTCGCCGTTAATCCACCATTCTCGGAATAGCACTTAAGAAGGATGTTGTTGTCTTGAAAAGGTTGAAGATTCCGAAGCTTTTGTTCTCGGAGGAGCGACGGAGAACGAGTCGATTCAAAAGAACAAAGTCGCCGGAAACCTTTCTCCCTCGTTCTCAATGAAATTAGATTTTTGGAAATGAAAACCCTTACTGAAATGAGATTTTGTCTTGGAATTTGGAAATGACTGCTAATTGAAAAAGGGGGAAAAAAATGAGGGAAACGAAAATTAACATTGGCGGCAAAACTTTAGGAGACAACCTTTTAATGACTTTGTAATTTTAAATAATAAATTTAATTTTAATAAAAATTAATAGCAAAAATCTTAAAACTACATAATTTTAATCAATTATTTACTACGTTGTAGTAAATGTTCGTCTTATTATGTAAATATTCACTACGGTGATTTTTGTGTAGTTAATAAGTATCTTTTACTACGTCTCAAATGGCGTAGTAAAAGATTTTGTAGTAAAAGCCAATTTTTCTTGTAGTGACTGGATGGAGTATGCTGAAAATGCCTAATTGGCCATCGAAAATCATTATATTTATAATATTATATATTTATATTGAATTGAACGTCTAATATACTTTATCATTCCAATCTCGTATATGTTTATTATTTAGAATATCAGTTAGCATTGTTTAAAATTTCAAATATTACCATTGGAAAAGACAGTTTAACCGTTATAATTATTTACTATATATGAGCATTTTCTACTGAATTTGTCATATGCAGTTTGTGAAGAATTCGTTGCCGCAAGGCCCGCAACACTTCTTCATGCAGTCCAATAGAATTGGGCAAACGCCGCCCGACATATTCAGCGCCACACACAGGAAGTTGGTCGAGGAGGCCGGCCAGTGGATGCGGAGAGCTTCCGAGTCCTGCTCCGCCGTGGCGGCCGTCATAGCCACCGTCGCTTTCGCCACCGCCACAACCGTCCCCGGCGGAGTCAATCCCGACAGCGGCATTCCCACACTGGCAGATCAGCCAGCGTTCTACTTTTTTCGCCATCGCTTCGCTCGCTGCGCTGAGCTTCTCCATCACTGCCGTCGTCTTGTTCCTCACCATTCTCACTTCCAGGTTTCGCAAAAACACTAATTAAAATTCTGAGGATTTCCAGGCCATAAATCCGTATTACAATTTTGATCAAAACGTTAATATATAGTAGTCTAATTCCGTATTGTTGATGCGAATTTAGGTACCTGGAGAAAGATTTCGGCACGAATCTGACGACCAAGTTCCTGCTGGGGCTGACGTCACTCTTTGTATCTATAGCTTCAATGTTGGTATCTTTCTGCGCGGGACACTTCTTCGTGTTGGCAGATAAGCTAAAATACGCGGCCTTCCTGGTTTACGCCGTCGCTTTTTTGCCGGTGACGTTCTTGGCCGTCGCACACTTGCCGTTGTATTTTGATCTTGTGTGGGCTAATTTTCACTTTTCACAAGGTGCCGCAGAGGAACTATAACTAATTTTAAAGTATTGCTTGCTGGTCCTTGGATTTGATGGTATTTCACCTTGGCACCCTATTTTAATCTTTTCTTTTTTGTTCTTTTTGCCCCCAAAGAATAAAGGGAAGCGGGGAGAGGGCCCACTGTTGCTCTCATTGAACACAATGCATTTGTGCTTATTAGTTATTACTATTTTTTAAAGATAACATATTAAAGATTATGTGTATCAAATTGAATCTATTAAAAAATATATAAAATAAGAAATGAAAAAAAATTTATATTACATGAAGGATGATGAATACAAACGTACATTGGCTTAAGATTAAGAGGATAATTTATGACAAGAAAAATTAATACGAATGATTGGCTAGTAATAATCTTTTAAGTTTCGATAACAATATCCTAAAATGAACAATATAATCTTTTAAGCAACCGGATTGTCTTTTGTCCCTAAATTTTGAACATACTGCTAAATGCATGTCAGAAGGGGCGCCACTAAAGTTTTCCTTAGCAAATTAATCTTCCGATACCCAAATTAATTGATCAATTCAGAATACTTAAGCAGCGAACATGGAAACTTCAGGCTAGTTACGTTTAATTCTTAAGGGTATAATATGATATTGGTAGTGGTGGGTGCAAGACGCATATTAGAATGTACGTGCGACATCATCTATGACTATGGTACCCTTATATTCGAGGGATGGAATAAGTTGACACTGGTTATAATTTAGGCTAAGGTTTTGGACTTCTTAAATTGGGTTTTGGTCCTAATAATAATAATAACTAATAATTCTATTTGATACATGTACAAATACAAAATTATTATTATATAAATATATTAAAATTAAATTTTTTAATTAAATATATATTCTATAATTATTTTTAATATAATTACTAAATTATGATAAATAAATGAATAGATAGCATAAGATAGTAATTATAAAAATTTAAAATATAAGTGAAAAGTGATAAAAATTATATAAAAAAGAAAAAAATGCAAGAGATGAGAGGAAAGAGAATATGATGAGAGAGAAAATAGAAATTAAAAGACATACAAGAGATAAAGTCGGATGAAATTAATAAATAAATAAATAAGTAAATAAAGTATTTTTAGAATTCAAGAGATCAAACTTGAGTATCTCGAATAATAATAATACTAGTAGTAGTAGGAGGAGGCTGACAGCAGTTCGGTTTTGCCATGAAGATGGGCAATACTTCCGTAATTGTGGCTGAACTTTGGGGCTTGCGTGAGGGTTTAAATTTGGCTTGGGAAAGGCGTTATCTGAGCATCGAGGTGGAATGCGATTCGGAAGATGTGGTTAGATTGGTGAGTGAAGCCAATATTGATAATCACCCGCTGGGAGAGATCATACAAGACTGTCGGGTGCTGATACGAAAACCGTGGAATTGCACCATCAAGCATATAAGTCGTTCGAGTAACGGGTTGGCGGATTATCTTGCCAAGTTAGGCCAATGCATGGACGGTGATAAAGTGGTCTGGAACGAGCCTCCTCAAGGCATTCTTGTGACGTGATTGTGTTTGCTGTTTTTTCGTTCTCTGGTGCACCAAAAAAAAAAGTAGGAGGCTGACAGCCCATATCAATACTCAATCAAAATTATATGAATTTTTAATTTATTTTTATGGTTAATTTATAGATACATCACACATATTTAATAAATTCCTGAGATGACGAGATTTTAAGGCCTCGTTTACTTCTTCAGAAAAGGGGGTGTTAGCTTATTTATACTCCAAAATCTGCCGTTTACTTTGAAGAGGCCGCAGCCCGCAAAATCCGTACAAGCCTGTAGGCGCCTCATGTTTTCGACACTGCTGCGAGACATGGGAATTTGGCGTGTTCCACCAGACACGGCTACAAGCCTCAGATGGGATTTACAGATTTGTCCAATAGTTGAGGTAAATTACATCACTTTGCCACTGAAATTAATTCCCTCCAATTTTTTGCTTTCGTTTCCCGCTGGCGCCGATTTTTTTGTGCCCTAAAATTGAATGATATACAAGGGTTGAAATCTCTGAAACCTCCCATTGATACTTAGCTCCAAGAAACCGCACAAGGAAATTCTTATTTTCTTGCACTTTACTATCTTCAAATTTTTCCCCTTTTTTTTTCCATTGTTAACCATTTCATCTTATTGCGTGCAGGTTACTGTTTTTGAAACTAGTTTATCCTTACAAAACACAGCAAATTTCGCAACATTGAGGTAACAAGAGCACAGCTTTATGTTGGTATTTGCAAAGTTGTTGTATAATTTCTAATTCTTGCACAAAAGGTTTTTTTTTTTCCAATTTTTTTTTAATTATTAGCCACTATGGATTGGTTGTATGACATTGAATACTTGTTATGTTGGTATTGGCCGAGTTTGTTGATTATTCCTATTTCCTGCCGAAAAGGTTCTTGTTTTTGGGTTATTATTTGGTATTAATCAGTATGCATTGGTTATATGAGATTGAAGTCATGTTTTGTTAGCATTTGCAGAGTTTGTTGAGTGTTTCTAACTATTGCATAACAGGTTCCTTTTCTTTGGTTTTTTTTTTTTTTTGTTGGAATTACTCACTATTTATAGGTTATATGAGATTTAATCTTTTTTATGTTGCTATTGGAAACGTTGTTGATTATTTCTAATCCTTGAACAAAAGGTTTTCTTTTTCTTTTTCTTTTTTGGCCGTAAGTAAAATGTTAAAGTACAATTGACTCCATGTTAACGTTTTAAAACTTGTCTGAGCTTTGTTTTGATATCTTTCACATAGTTGAAGTATGGATTTGTTCATGGATGAGGATGAAGCAATTGTAGCCTTGGAGATTATTCGAGTCCAAGTTGTTAATGTGTTGCTGCTCACTTACCTAGTTTTGCAAAGTGGTATGTTAGATGAAAGTTGTCGACGTCGATGTTCTAGACAATACAGTATCCTATCTAGAATTCCTTCTCAAATTGATCATTTGAATGGTTTAGTAAGACTTTCTGAGACAGATTGCATAGACCAACTAAGATTGGGTAGGAACGCCTTTGCTAAACTCTGTATAGTGCTACAAGAACGGGGTGGTTTACGTGCAACTCGGGGGGTTTCTATAGCTGAACAAGTGGCTATATTTCTTAGTGTACTTTCACATCATCAAAAGGTTCGGGTGGTTAAATTGTCATTTACCCGCTCCGGTAGAACAGTTAGTCGTTACTTTAATAGTGTCCTAAATGCTGTTCTGAGGTGTTATGAGCTGTTTGTTGTTAAGCCAATTCCTGTCCCTGCTGACTGCAATGACGAGAGGTGGAAATGGTTTAAAGTGAGTTATTTGCCCATGATTTTTCTTTTACATTAAATCACTAATTGGTTTTTCATGAAAATAATCAATTTTTTCCCTCATTTAAATTAGGATGTTTGGGTGCCTTAGATGGAACATACATACCGGTTAGAGTTTCTACTTCCAATCAAGCCCGTTATCGTAGTAGGAAAGGGATTGTTTCGGTTAACACATTAGCAGTTTGTGACCGTAATTTGAACTTTGTCTACGTTCTTACTGGATGGGAGGGTTCCGCTGCTGATGGGAGGGTATTGAGAGATGCTATTCATAGAACAAATGGCTTAAAAGTACCACGAGGTTAGTGGTTAAATTTTCTTCCCTGTTGACTGATTTTTTCTGCCTTCTGAATATGATACATATGTTTAAACTATTGTTAGGAAACTACTATTTATGTGATGCGGGCTACACAAATGGGGAGGGATTCCTTGCTCCTTATAGAGGTGTGAGGTATCATTTGAAAGAATGGGGTCCCGGGTCCACTAAACCTCAAAATCATCGTGAATTATTCAATCTCCGTCATTCGAAAGCTAGGAATGTTATAGAGAGGTCCTTTGGAATTCTAAAGATTCGGTGGGGTATTCTTCGTAGTCCATCATTCTATCCAATCGAGACGCAAAACAAAATCATTATTGCTTGTTGCCTTCTACATAATTTCATCCGCCTTGAGATGACAATAGACCCATTGGAAACCTTAGTCCCCGAGGAGCCGGAGGTAGATGAAACTTTGGGAGAATATGTGGAACATATTCAGACTACTCAAGCTTGGACCAATTGGCGCGATAATCTAGCTCAAACTATGTACAACGAATGGCGTGGAAACTAGCTATGTTTTTGTTGAATACTATATTTTATTTTGTCTTCATGTTAGTTTGTGTAAACTAATTTCAGACACGTGGGACTGTCATTAGAATTATGAAATTTGTACTTGAAAATTTCTTAGTTTGTCTATCAACCTTGAAATTCTGTTATGAAACTTGGTATTCCATTTTTTTCCAAAAGTATGAATGGTTTGATAATGATTAATGAATTTAATGGTTTGGTTTTTTATCAGTCATATTTATTCTGTTGGCAAGTTTATCAATTTTTCATATTTAATTAAGTCATTCTTAAAGCAAAGATTTTGGTAATTACATGCTAGTTTGTCATTACTGTGTGATCTTATAAGGCAAACATTTTGGCATTTAGATGCATGTTCATGTACAGTTGGGAATTTTGGAAGTTCAGGTTCCATTTTTTTTTTTCCATGCTTGAATTGTTATATTGTTCAATGTGCCCTTGTTTATTATTGTATTTCTGTGAAATTATTAACATTTTATAGCAATTATTTCTTCCAAATTTAATATAGATGCTAAGGTCTTCTGATATGTTGAATGATTTTGGTACAGATGAGTTCTCCTCCCAATTATGAGGGAGCAGGAGCCTCTAAAGGAAAAGGTCGTCGAGGCTGGACAATACAAGAGGAAAACAAATTGGTTATGGCCTTCAGAGATATCATAGCAGCCGGGTGGAAGGCGCCGAATGGTTTCCGAAGTGGATTCTTAGTGCAGCTTGAGAATAGGCTGAAGGAATATATACCTAACACAGACCTCAAGGCAGAGCCAAATATCTCGTCGAAGTACACGTCATGGAAGAAGACTTACCACCAAATTTCAAACGCATTGAGCTATAGCGGAATGAATTGGAATTCGACAACATTTACTATTGAAGCTGAGCCATCGGAGTGGGACAGCTTCCTTCAGGTTTTTCCTCACACATTGCTAAGTACAATATCTGTTATTATTCATTAGATTACGTATGTTGCCAAATTTATTTTGAATATGTATGTCAACTTGGGCCTTAATTCATTAAACATTTCTTATTGCCTTTTCAGCAATTTCCAAACCATGCTTCCATTCGAGGGAAGCCTTTTCCTTTCTATGAGGCTTGGATCGAGATTTACGGCAAGGATCGGGCCACTAGTAATCACGCCATGGATTGGGCGACTGCATCAATGAACACACCTGTTGATCTGACAGAAGATGGCGAAGTTCATCCTGAAGAATCATACCACCCGACTTTGCCCTCTAGTTTGGTTGATGAAGAGGTGAACCAGGACAAATCTAGCGGATCACAACGTGCAGCTACTGCCCCTGTTTCTGGGAAAAAAAAGAGAAGAAGGGAGTCCAAATATGGAGAAGTGGTCGTTAGGCCATCACCAACTTCTGCACTGAATCAACTAACGCATTGCGCGACGTGGCTAATAGAATTGGCGCTGCGAAAGACACGATTAAGAGGCAAGAGGAAATATTTGATGCAATCGGATCGTTGCCTATGTTCATCGACATTCAAGATCACATTAATGTCTCCAACATGTTGGCCAACAATGCTCAACAAATGAATATGTTTTTTGGAATGCCGGTTGCAGCACGTACGGTGATGGTGCAAATGGCCATCGAAGGCAAGCTTCGCTAATTTACTGTTGTGGATTAAATATTGATTTTGGGCAACTTGAATTAGCATAGAATATGGAAGGGATAGGCTACTGGAAATGTCTCCAGCTTTTGGTTGCTTTATCTAAGCAAAAACTTTAATTCAATGCTGGTGTAATGCTTTTGGATCATTACAAATATTGTTAGGAACTAGTTCTTGAATAGGTAACTTTGTCATGTAGCAGCAAAGTGATTATTTTCTGGAAGTTTACAAGAACATGTTATGTACTATTGAACAACCAAAAACATCCTATTTATTTTGTAATATTTGAATGGCTGGGTTCATTATTGTAATTCAAAAGGAATTTTATGTAGATATGGTAGAATCCAAAGAAACTAGGCTGTTGTATTTACAGCACGCCAAACATCCGTGTTATTAGTCCAAAATAGTCTGCACATTACCTTGTCTTTATTTCAACATCAAATTTTATAGCCATTACCTTATTACATATCACAAATACAAATGAGGGGCATTTTGGTATTTTACACCATAAATACTTGAGGAAACAAGAAAAGTAAACAAGTTAAAGTAGTTTTCTTCCAAAAAAACAGACCACACAAAAGAACAAGTAAACAAAGGAAATCGACATATAGTGTAACTATACCAACTTGCAAAAACATGACTGCCCAAAACTATCTTAGGAAAAGTAAACGAGGCCTAAAGAGTACACAATGGATAAGCCAAACTGTAAAGGAGGGGGTGTGATGCTGAGCAAAAAAAATTTAGTGCAATACAAATAACAAAGCGGTCAAAGCCTTTATGATATTCCTTAGCTTTATCCTTCCATGGATTATTTAATGACGCCAAGAATAGTTTTACGTTACTTTTGTCCTGGTCAACACTCAATCAAATTATCAAACATACTGTAAAATGCAAAAAGTGAAGAAAAGTATCATAATTCTTTTATACACTCTGTTTTTCACCTTTACTTTATTCTATTATTATTTTGAAGAGAACAATCAGATTATTATTCTGACGTTGACATTACCAAATTGGGTAATTTTAAATCTAAACCTGATTCGGCCAAACTATTATAATTAGGGACGAGTATTTTATATAGAAATTTTAGTTCAGACTCGATCCGATTGAATTTCAACCAATCAGTTGATAAATATATTACACTTACTATTTGATCAGTTATTTTTCCTAAATTTTTCACTAATAGATAAGTGTAAAACATTCGTACCTTGTTATATTGATTTGACCGAACAAATTAAGTTCAGGCTAGAATTTCCCGTTTTACACTTATGGTTTGATTTTTGTTTAGGAAAATGTTAGAATTGTTTACATATTTAATGATACTCCTATCAAATAATTTAAACTTTTAGATTAGGTGGTCATTCAATATGGTGTTAGAAGGTCATGTGGTCGAATCATCGTATCATCCAATTTAAAAAACAAAAAAAAAAAAAAGAAAAAAATTTCACGTCCGCCTGCACGTGAGTATTAGAAGGTCATTCAAACCAAGATTTAATATGAAATTTTCCGATGGGAGCACATTTTAATTTAATATGAAGTTTGAAAACCAAGATTTATCACCTATATATATATCTCTTCATCTCAAACATAATACATATCTTCATCTCAAACACAAAAGAAGAAGCCCAAACTAACCAAATCCCGATTGGACATTGAAATCATGAATCCTCCCTCACAAATGCAAACTGCTCCCCCATCATCCGTGTCCCAAGACAAGAAAATAATCGATGACCTCGCCCGATACGCCTTCTCCGGCGAGTGGGACAAAGTCGTCGATATGTACAAAACCCACGGCGCGGTGGCACATACAGCCGGCTTGAACAAGGCTGGAGACACCGCGCTCCGGATAGCCAACTCCTCCGAATAAAGGAAGATCGCTAAGCAGCTCGTAAACGAGGCCGCCAAAACGGGGAGTCACGGTGCTACACATGGCGGCATACTTCGGTGACAGAGACATGTGCAACCACATTGCCGGGAAAAACGTGTTTCTTAGCCCGCATGGCAAGTGCAGGAATAAAGATATGGCATCCACACCTTCAGCCTTCAGAAGTGGATGTCCTCAAATTAGAGGGATTCACCAACTTGTTTATTATTGTGAGTATCGCCCCTTTATTTACCTAGCTTGTTTTATTAAACTTAGAATATGTATTTAATCTGTTTAATTGCGTAATTGTATATGCAAACATTGTAGAAAGTAGAACCAAGTATCTTTGTATAATTGGGTAATTAATTCTCTAACCTTTGAATATACTTTCTTAAGTAATACATCTTAGTAAACTGAAGGTGCGAGCTGAAGTTATTGAAGACAAAAAGGAACACCGAGAAGCAACAAACATGCATTTCTTCGCCCTGGCATCGAATAATGGCTTTCAGTAAGCAATAAGCATATACGTTAATTCTGTAATTCATTTTTATTTTCTTTATTTCTATTTTCTTTCTTTCCTCTATGCGGTCATCTAAGATTGAACACCCGATTCGAATGCAGAATAAATATAATTTTATATTGAAAAACAAATAAATTAAACATCACTTTTCATGGTGAAATCGATTGGGAATTATATCTCTGATGGGGTCAAAATACGATCGTCCCACGTTATACACGTGGCATCACCAAGATGATGACATCTGTCCCCCCAAGGCTGCACCCATCAGTGCACGAGCGCTAAGTCCAACAAGCGCAATCCTTCTTTAGGAGTTAAGCCCAACGAGCGCTGTCACTCTCACGAGCGTCCTTCATACCAAATGATTGGCACGTCCACGTGCCAAGGGAGCCCTCTTCGAGCGTCACACTCCCTCAGAGTGGCCTCCCCTTTGGCTTGTTACTTGAACTGGAGCCTTCATTCCCCTCAGCGGATATCTTGGCCTCCAATACTCCAGGTTGTCACGAGCGCGCTCTCAAGCCCTCGTTACCAACCGCCCAAATGGCTCTCTGACACAACGTACATGCCCGCGCACCTGCCACTGTTGCCAGCACCAACTTTTGGCCGCTTTTGCAGAAGATTCCTCCTAGGTTTCTCTCTCATGGCGCCACGTGTTAGGGCAACATTCGGCCAGGACCACTTGAGGCAAATGACCAAAGGGCCCTTGACCCTCAACTATAAATAGCTAAAGTCATCTTCTACACTGGTAAGCATTCTTCATCACTGAAACTGTGACTGAACTTACATTTCTTCCTACCGTGAACTGACTTGAGCGTCGGAGAGCCAAACTGGGTATCACCCCCAGTCCCCCAGCTTGGCCTTCTGACTTTTGTTGTGCTTGTCCCAACAGGTAGAACCCACTCTTTCATTTCCGGCGAAGCTCCGGTGGTTTCCTCCACAAAATACAAATCGTAAAGTGATCGGATTCGGACCTTCACATTTCTGAACCCATCATTTTTGGCGCCGTCTGTGGGAAACCGTTTCTCCATCCCTTTCTTTCTTTCTGTTGGTTGAAAAGCAAGCATACCCTTACCATTTACAGTCATGGTTGCTACAAGATCTGGGGCTGTGGGAGGAGGAGATAATGCCTCCCAGGATGCCAATATCATTATTCCCTCCACCGCTACTGGTGGAGCCCCGCCTCCTTCCATCGCCGCTGGTGGAGCACCTCCCGTCGCAGGAGTGACCCCGCAGGCAGAGTCTTCAATACCTCCACCTACACCACCGACACTGCCCATCCCCGCCGCCGCTGGAGGAGTCTCTCTCTCTGGTCCTCCGCAGCATGCTCAGAACCCCTGGGTCCATCCCCAGGTGATTCCCGGAATGCAGAGCTACATGATGCCTCCACCCGGATATACCCTCACTCCGGCCGTTATGATGCCACCGGTCCAGCCATATCATGCTGGTCAGATCCAGCTCCCGGTAGTGGTCCCCAGGGAGATTGAAGGAGTGGAGTTACCTCCACTGACCACTCAACAGTTGAGGGCTCTCTATGCCCAGTGTGAGGTTCAGGCGGCTCAGGGGGCATGGGAAAGGTTCCACTCCATGTACTTTCCCTCTGGGCAGGCCACTCAAGTTGCAGCCCCTTTGGGCGGACAACAAAACTTTCCCCTCAAAGAAGCCCAGGCTGTTCTGAGGGCACAACCACCACCACCACCAGTCAGAGAAGTGCCCCAGCAGGAGGGCAACGAGCGTCCCTCCGTAGGCAGGAATAAAGAGCCCACAGAGCGGGTGAATGAGAATGAAGGGGACTCTCATGCCTCTAGGAGGGGGTCACGAGCCCCCAGACAAGGGGACGTAAATCCTGACATCCTCGCGGCTGTGCAAGACCAGCTGCAGGGTCTAAAGGATATTGTGGGACAGCTCTCACGAGGGCGTTCAACTCAGATCTCCCCTAGTCGGGATGAACGGGTTGACGCCAGAAGCACCCGCACCAAGGACCCCCCACCAAAGGTCCCCCACCGCAAGGAGCCGGAGGAAAACTTCGGCACGTATGAGTATCACCCATTGGCGAGGGGTTCACCCCTCGTGGAAGAAGTTCTGATGGCCCAAGCAGGCATGGCCAAAATCCCCACTTCCATCAACCGTTACGACGGGACAACTGATCCAGCTGAACATTTGGATCATTTTCTGCATCTTATGCATCTGTACGAGCATTCCAGCAACTATTGGGCGAAAGTCTTCGTCACTTCCTTGGTAGGAATGGCTCAAGAGTGGTACAAACGACTGCCGCCGCGCTCGATTCACTCATATGAAGAGCTGGCTCATGCTTTCCTCAACCACTTCAATTCTTTGAAAGCGCCAGTCACTGCACCTACTGCCCTGTACAACGTGGTGCAAGGCAAGAGCGAATCTCTGCGCTCGTTCTTCGCCCGCTTCAACAAGGAGATCCTTCAGGTAGAGAGGCCTTCTATGGATTTCTTGATCCCAGTGCTCTTTCAGGCTGTGGATCACAAGCAGTATGTGAGCAAGAAATTCGCCGACGCCATTGTGGAAAGGAGGCCAGGGACCCTCATGGCCTTGAGAGAGGTTGCCGAGCCGTTCTTCGCGCTCGAAGACATGTATGGGACGAATGGTCCCCGGCATCACAGTCCGGCCAGGAACGAGCGACCCCATCACGAGCGGGGACTTGACGTGGCCGTCAAGAAGGAGCGCCCTCAAGAGCGCAGGAGGTCGCCACCACCCCCTCGTCGATTCGAGCGAATCCCGCTCACCAGGCCGAATTCAGAAGTCTACAACCTCTCAGATAAAAAGCTCTTTAAAAGACCTATCAAGATGAGGGAAACAGACTCGCTCAGGCGCTCGAACAAATACTGCGCATTCCACAAGCAGAGGGGGCACGACACGGATGAGTGCCGGCAGTTGGAAGCTGAGATTCAGAGGCTCGTTGCAGGGGGCCACCTGAAGGAATTCGTCCGGGTGCTCGAGCGTTACGATGAACGCTGTAACGAGCGCGCTGGAGGAAGAAGGAGGAGTCCGTCCCGGTCAAAGAGCCCAAGGGGTAGGGGACCCCCTGAAAGCAGCAGCCGCCGGGGCAATAAAGGAAAAGCCCCTGAGCAAGAAAACGAACCTTTCGCAGTCATAAATATGATTGCAGGAGGCTCGTCAGGAGGGGATTCCAATGCCTCCCGAAGGAGGTACGTCCGGAGCTACAACTAACGCCCAGCAGTGCCTAAACCTATCTATGCCATCCAGAGTCCAAGCGCTCAACGATCAAGAGAGAATGATGTAATAGGCTTTGATGATAGGGATTTAGGGCACATTGTAACACCCCATGGGGAGGGTATAACCTCCGATTGCCCCATGGTGGTTAGTGTAGATGTTCATAATCATGTTGTAAAAAGGGTGTTGGTGGATAGTGGAAGCTCCGTTAATGTTTTGCCTTATTCTACGTTTTTAAAGATGAAGGCTGACCTTCCGCTCGAGCCTCTCAAAACAGCTCTCATTGGCTTTGGAGGCTCAGAAGTTATCCCACGAGGGCAAATTCGCTTAGCCACTTCATTCGGCCGAGCCCCTCAGCGCAAAACACTCTTGGTAACATACGCGGTAGTGGAGATTGATATCCCTTATAACATCATAATTGGGCGCCCCGCCCTCGTGGATTTCAAAGCCATCATCTCCACCTACCACCAGAAGATTAAATTCCCTACCTCCGAGGGCGTGGGAGAAGTACTGTGCAATGTGCAAGAGGCTTGGGAATGTTACATGCTGTCCCTCAGAAAGCCTAAAGCGGAGAAAACCTTCCAAATTGGTTCCACCAAAAAGTCAGTAGACTTCCCCAACCTAGATGAGGACAGCCCAGCACGGAAAATGGCGAAATTGAACAGGAAGAAGAACAAAAAGAAGAGGGGAGATAACGTGGAGAATCCCCTCGAAAGTGCACCACCAGGAACCGTTGGTGGATCGTCCTCAGAAGGAGACGAGCCAGGAGAGGGTGAACCAGCACCCGGTGACCGTTTGACAGGAAAAAAGAGGGCGCTCGAGCTTCCTCGCCCTGAGGTAAGGATCGAACCCTCGGAGAAGTTCCTTACCATTGAGCTGGAGCCCGGAAACAAGGATAAGACTACTCAGATAGGATCTAACCTCTCGGGGCCTTCTCAGATAATGATGATTGACTTCCTCAGGGAAAACAGCGATGTATTTGCATGGAAAGCTTCCGACCTTACAGGGATTGACCCGAGCGTCATTGTCCATAGGCTTAATGTGGATCCCTCTTTCAAACCCATCAAGCAGAAAAAGCGGGATGTACATGGCTTTCGGAAAAAAGTCATTGAAGAGGAAGTTAATAAACTCCTAGAGGCTCAGTATATCGAGCCCATCTTGTATCCGGAGTGGTTGTGCAACGTCGTCTTGGTGCCCAAGAGCGCGAATAAGTGGCGCATGTGCAACGATTTCACTGATCTCAACAAAGCCTGCCCTAAAGATCCTTACCCGCTGCCCCGGATTGATCAATTGGTGGATTCGACCGCTGGCTGCGAGCTCATGAGCATGATGGACGCTTTCCAGGGATACTATCAGATCTTTATGGCCCCGGAAGACCGCCCCAAAACTTCGTTCGTTGTCCATCTGGGGGTATATTGCTTCTTAGTCATGCCTTTCGGACTCAAGAACGCCGGAGCTACTTATCAACGGCTCGTCAACAAGATGTTTGAAAAAGAAATTGGAAGGTCCATGGAGGTTTACGTGGATGATATGATTGTCAAAAGCGAGCGCCAGGACTCCCACTTGGAAGATCTCAAGCGCACTTTTTCAATCTTGCGTCAGTATGGGATGAAGTTGAACCCATCGAAGTGCACCTTTGGAGTGCAAGGGGGAAAGTTCTTAGGGTACATGGTCAGTCAGAGGGGAATTGAGGCCAATCCGGAGAAGATCAAGGCCATATTGGAAATCCCCTCCCCTCGAAATTTGCGGGAAGTGCAAGTCCTAGTGGGGAAAATCATCTCGTTGAACAGGTTTATTTCGCGCTCGGCGGACAGGAACCTTCCCTTCTTCAAAATTTTGAGGAACACACGTAACTTTGCTTGGACAGAAGAATGCGAAAGGGCGCTGCAAGATATGAAGGCTTACTTATCGAGCGCACCACTGCTGGCTAAGCCTGTCGAAGGCGAGAGATTATTTGTGTATCTTTCCGTTTCTTCCGAGGCCACAAGCGCGGTTCTGATCGCTGTACGGGAGCGGAAACATTTACCTGTCTATTATCTGAGCAAAACACTGCAAGGAGCCGAAAAGAAGTATTTGGAGATTGAAAAATTCGCGTTTGCTCTTATTAACGCCTCAAGAAGGCTGAGACCTTACTTTCAAGCGCACTCCATAACGGTTCTCACCGACCAACCCTTGAAGCAAGTGTTGTCCAAACCAGATGTGTCTGGAAGATTAATCAAGTGGGCCATCGAATTGAGCCAGTTCGACTTATGTTTCGAGCCCAGGACCGCGGTACAGGCTCAGGTTGTAGCTGATTTATTGGTCGAACGCTTTGGTTTAGAGCCCACCGTTGTGGAGAATGAGGGGTTATGGGTACTGCACACAGATGGTTCCTCAACCTCACAAGGGGGAGGAGTAGGAGTGGCTCTTAGAAACCCCGATGGGATTGAGCTGGACTTTGCAATCAAGCTGGACTTCCAAGTTACTAATAACGAGGCGGAATATGAAGCCCTCGTGCAGGGATTGAATATTGCTTTTCAGAATGGAGCCTCCAGAATTACCGCTTATGTGGATTCACAGTTAATTGCGAGTCAGATTGAAGGAACTTATGAGGCTCGAGAAACCACCATGGTACAGTACTTAAATAAAGCCAGAGAAATCATTGGGAAGTTCAAGGAATTTCATCTACTTCAAGTGCCGCGAGGAGAAAACGAGCGCGCGGACGCTCTGTCAAAGTTTGCATCAGCTTTAGAGGGCACTTCTGAGCGTTCTGTTACGTTCCTCAGAACTGAGGAACCTTTGATCAAGGAAAGGGTCGCCACCAAGATAATCGCCATGATTGATCCAAATGAGCCCTGTTGGCTTGACGACATCGTCATTTTCCTTAGGGATGGAATTCCTCCCACTGACAAGGTGGAAGCTAGGAAAGTCCGAAGTAAGGCCCCTCGTTTCGCATTGGATCCCGAGGGGAGGTTATTCAAGAAATTATTTCAAGGACCCCCAATGAGATGCCTGAGGCCCTCACAAGCGAAGGAGACGCTCGAACTCATTCACAATGGCAGCTGTGGGAACCATTCCGGAGGGCGTATCCTGGCAAAGAAGGTTCTGAGAAGTGGGTTTTATTGGCCTACAGTTCTCCAAGACGCCATTGAATTTTCAAGGAAGTGCCCTAAGTGCCAATTTCATTCAAATCTCCCTCAATTACCAGCCGCACAGATGATCCCAATAGACGTCTCTTGGCCTTTTGACCAGTGGGGAATAGACATCGTGGGCCCTTTGCCCATGGCTGCGGGACAAAAGAAGTTTGTCATTTTAGCCGTCGACTACTTCACCAAGTGGGCCGAGGCCGAAGCTGTTGCAAAAATCACTTTCAAGGTTGTGAGGGATTTCATTTGGAAAAACATCATTTGCAGGTACGGCATACCGAGGGTGCTCATTTCTGACAACGGATCCCAGTTCATAGCAGCTGACACACGAGAGTGGTGTTCTGAGTTGGGGATCGAGCAGCGATTTACCTCTGTAGGACACCCTCAAGCCAATGGGCAAGCAGAAGTTACCAATAGGACTATCTTACAACATCTGAAAACCATGCTTGAGAGCAAGAAAAGTGAGTGGGCTGACGAGCTGCAAGGAGCGCTTTGGGCTTATCGCACCACCCCACGAGCGGCCACTGGAGAAACTCCTTACGCGCTCGTTTATGGATCAGAAGCAATGATACCAGCGGAGATAGTAAATGAGTCCGCTCGTGTCGGCTATTTCGAGCCTCAGCTCAACGATGGCAACAGGAGCTTGGAGTTGGACTTGCTGGATGAAAGGAGAGACAAAGCCTGGGCTAAGATCCACCATTATAAAACCTCTGTGGCCCAACAGTACAACAAGCGTGTGAGGGAAAGGGCTTTCCAGTTGGGAGACTTGGTTCTGAAGAAAGTGGAGGTGTCCAGACACGTGGGGAAATTGGACCCCAATTGGGAAGGCCCATTCAAGGTTGTACAACTCAGAGCTAACAACACTTACACCCTGGAGACACTTCAAGGTGAGCGCTTGCCTCGCCCTTGGAACGCATGTAACCTCCGGCGGTTTTATGTTTAAAAGCTCTTTGCAAACCCTGATGTAACAACCCTCTTTGACGGGTTCTATGTACTTCCAATCACAAGTAAGCGGTAACATAATCTTTTTAGTTTCTCTAATACTCCTGTTTCTTTGGTTGTTTGAATGGATAAGTCCCACGTCCCTCGTCTTTGCGAGCGTGGCTGGCAACCCATTCCAATATTTATGCTGTTATCTCGTATGGGTTACGCTTGCCAGCACTCTACTCCACATGGGGGGACACCCTCATAAGGATAGACTGGTTACGCTCACAACCAATTAGGCGAATTGGAAGAAGATTATGAAGAGAATCCTAGTAGGCCTTGGCTGTTTCTTAAAACGCCTTGCGCTCGAAAACGGGATCTCCTACAAGAGCAAATCCTAGTAGGCCTTGGCTGTTTCTTAAAACGCCTTGCGCTCGAACACGGGATCTCCTACAAGAGCAAATCCTAGTAGGCCTTGGTCGTTTCTTATAACGCCTTGCGCTCGAAAATGGGATCTCCTACAAGAGCAAATCCTAGTAGGCCTTGGCCGTTTCTTATAACGCCTTGCGCTCGAAAACGGGATTTCCTGCAGAGCCAGAAATACGAAAAGAGCCAGAGCGCTCGAACGATGGCCTCAGAATCAAGAAGGTATTGCACAAGTCTTGAACGAGGGCAACCACTCAGTAAGACCCTCTCAAATACTCAAGACTTAGCAGAATCCCCCAAGGGCGGAAGGAATGTCACAAGTCATGAGCGAGGGCAGCCTCTCCATAAGACCCTCGTATATACTCAAGACTCAGCCAAATTTTTAAGAACAAAAGAAAAAATTTATACAAGTCTTGAGTGGGGGGCAATCTCATAATAAGACCCTCACGATCGCTCATGACTTAGACAAATTTTCAAGGCTTATGACAAGGGCGAAAATTTATACAAGTCTTGAGTGGGGGGCAATCTCACAATAAGACCCTCACGACCGCTCAAGACTTAGACAAATTTTCAAGGCTTATGACAAGGGCAAAAATTTATACAAGTCTTGAGTGGGGGGCAATCTCACAATAAGACCCTCACGACCGCTCAAGACTTAGACAAATTTTCAAGGCTTATGACAAGGGCAAAAATTTATACAAGTCTTGAGTGGGGGGCAATCTCACAATAAGACCCTCACGACCGCTCAAGACTTAGACAAATTTTCAAGATTTACAAAATTTCTCAAAGTTCTACAAGCTTATCAGAGAAATGAAACATCCACAGAGTATGCTACACAGTCTTATTATTACAAGATTTGTTCCAGCAAGCTCTAAATATAAGTTCTGATTCATAGATGAACAAAAGAACAAAGTATATATTCATTGCACAAAAAAAAATCTCTTACAAGATAAGGGCTCAAAGGCCACTGAACATTGTTTCAAAAGAAGAAAAAAGACAGAAAAACAGGAAAATACAGAGAAAAATTATAAGGGGAAAGCTTCAGGCAGCTGGGGCGATGTCTTCATCAACGATCACCAGAATGTTCTGGGCCACGGGACCATGAACTGGGCCCTCAGGCTCCTGCGGTTGAGCTTGGGGATCGTTGGGCTCATTTGCACCAGGATCGGGAACGTTGGCACCTTCAGCAACTAGGACCGGGGCTTCCTCCATGACGGGCGCTTGAGGCTCATCTTCAGGGTCGTCATTTTGAGCCGCACCCCCTTCCCGATGAGCGTCCGTGTACTCATCTTGGATCAGCTTGACCAAGAATTCGTACTCCATCTCAGCGATGGCGTCCGCGGGGTCGTTGGGGTCCTCATCCACTTCCTCAGAGCGCTCGTTGAACATGAGCCCCGTGCCTTCTGCTCCCTTCATAGCTGGATCAGTTAACCCCTTGTGGATGCCCTGCTCCACTGCCAAGTTGAAGGCATTCTGGGCCTCGTCCAGGCAGTGCAACGAGGCTGCGAAGTTGAAGGCCTTTGAATGGCAGAATTTGATAAGGGTCTCCTTGTTCGCACGCTCCAGGCTTCGAGGCCACTCGTTCACGGCGTCATTGAATTTCCTCTCGGCCTCCAGAGCCCTCGCCTTCCAGCTTTCCCGCTCCGCCTCTGCCTTCTGGCACCGCTCGTTAGCCAGGGCCAACTGGGCGCTCAAACCGATTCGAGCGCTGTCTACCGCCACAAAATCCTCTTTCAATTTTCCCAGCTCCTCCTCCGTTTTGTTGTACAAATCCTTGAGGGATTCATACTTTGCAGTCTCAGCGTCCAGGAATCTGAGCCGGATCGTTGGAACGAGCCATCTTCTTATATTTGGCTTTTCGGTCAGCGTAGATGGAGGCTCGCATTTGCACGTTTCGGAGCCGGGGAAGAACTTGTTGCATAAGTTAGAAGAAAAGGAAGTGTTAGCCAAAAAATGATAACTTACAGAAGTTAGCAAAGAAAGCCAGGAGTGAAGACTTACGGAGATTAGAGCGTGGGCCGCATCAAGGGTCACTTTCTCCACAGACTCACTGTAGAGATGCCGATGGTCCGCCGAGAATTGGGCCTTGTTGTAAAGATTCTCGGTGACAGCTTGGGCGAGCGTGCCAGGCCTCAACAGAACCGGCCCGCCGTCGGGGGCACCTGTGTAATCCCTGTCCCCTCGTCTGGGGAACTCCCATATGTGTTCCTCCTCTGAAGAGAAAGTTTCCCCCTCGCCCCTGGGGCCCTCAACTACTTGCTTTCCTTTGCCCTTGATTGCCACCGAATCGGGCATCCTCTTCCTCTTACGGGAAGGCCTACTTGCGCTCGGGGGAGCCTCGGTTATTGCCAAGGTGGTTATTGGCCTCGTCTGTTCTGCGGTCGGAGGGGGTTGAACATCTCCCGCTCTCTCTGAAGTCGACCGCCCCCTGGTCTCTCTGTTAACCAGCCTACGCTCCCCCCGTCCACGAGGGGGTTGAACCTCAGGATTGGCGCTCGAACTGGCGCCCTGACTGCCGCTACGAGCGTCCCCGCGATTGTTACGGTTGCGAGGGCGCTGTTGCTCGCGCTGTGGGTCCCCCTGTGGGGCTTGGTTCCTGTTAGCATGGGCGAAACGAGCGGCTTGTCTGATCCCTCCTGCCATCTCTAATATAGCGGCTCCTGCAAAAATGGAAAGTACAAGGGTTATAAATCTTTAAACAGAATTATTAAGTGTGCAAGTTACAAGTACAGAGAAGCAGTTAGTATTCATTCCTATCTAAAGTTAGTGCCCTAAGAATCTAACCGTCTCTCTCTATATCACGAGCCGGAGGATTGTCAAGGTAATGAGGGTCGTCGGAAAGACCACACAGGAACATGAGTTCCGCATCGTCTATCCAATCCTTCGCTTGAATAAGGTGGCCCTCGTCCCTCAGGGTTGCTGCCAGGCTCTTGGCCCAATCTTTGGGGAGTGCGGGTGGCAAGCGGCTCTTTGCAAACGAGCCCCATTGCGTGGGCACCCCAAAGCCCTCCTCTGTTGGAGCCTCGACGAATATAAACTTCTCCTTCCAATCGGGGCCGTAAGTGCTCGAGGGCGAGTTGATCAGCTTCATATGTGCCTTCGCCTGAACATAATAAAAACCAGCCTCTGGAGATGAACGAGAGGAGCTGACCACTTGGAATAGGGCGTTGAAGTTCCGCAAGAAGGGCTCGTAACCCATGCTCCTCATCAGAATCACAAAGCAGGTTAGCAGAGCCAAGCCGTTGGGCACGATTTGTGATGGACAGAGGCCCAGATCATTCAACAAGTGAGCCATCGTGACCGAGATAGGGAACCTCAAGCCTCCTGAACTCACTGTGTCCACGTATACAGCCATTTCACCAGGAGGCGGATTATTAGCACGCTCGTGGTTTTCAGGGATTCTCCATGTATACCGCTCGTCCCAGTAAATGGGCGCCATCATCGTTTTCACGTCTCCCACAGTAACTGTGCTGGGAGTCTCATCAGGCGTGCGCTCGGTAGCCTGGTAACCTGATCCTTCACCCTCGTTAAGTCCTTTGGATTTTTGGGATTTCTTGCTTTTTCCTTTGTCACGGGCTCTTTCTGAAGGCCCGGTTATGGCTTCAGCCACTGGAAGCGGGTTCGCGACGGCCACCGTCACGGTATGGCGGTGGGGATGAGTGGCACTCTGAGTTATGGGGAGAGTGACCCCTTGCCTTTCTGCCTCCATTACCAGATCCATCTCCTCAAAGAGAGGATCCATTCCGCCTGGATTCCTATCCTCCATGGCCATCACTGCCGCCCCCAACTCCTCATCTCTAGGGGAACCGGGGGAAGAGGAACTCTCAGTGGCCATTTCATTAATTTCACGGGCAAATTCCTCAACTTGTTGGTCAGCCATGGCAGAAACTGAGATTTGGGAGAAATTCAGTCTCGGTTAGACAATGGGGTTTTCTTGGAAAGAAATTAGAGTTCCCTAAAGGAGAAGAATCTAAGGGGTTATGAAATCCTAAAGTCTGAATCTAAAGTTAGCAGAGTTAGAAATATACGCTGGAAGTTTACCTTGAAGGTTTCTGAGAAAATCGGGGAGAAAGGTTGAAGATGCTCTAAGAACTGGTATGCGAGAGAATTCTTTTTGCAAAGGATGCTTGGAAGTTCTGAATGCGTAAAGAGTAGCAAGATTTCAGAATCCCGTACTTATAGGGATGGGAGTTGGTACCTTTTTCGGCAATGGATTCAAAATGGTAATCATTTCCCGCCTAGGAAACCGCCCACTTTATGGAACCGTCACATGCTTCCCAATGCTCACGCGCCCCACGCGCGCCCGCATTTAATGCTCTGACGTCTCGGATACTAAAGAATAGTACAACGCTCAGTGCAGAAGCATTACGAGCGGTCGGTTGAAAAGACCGCATTAATGGCATAATCAGAGGAAAAATTGCTCAACACGCCAAGTCCTATACGAGCGTTACATACGAAAGATTGAACGTGTCAAAATTCTACAGTCCTTATCATTAAGGACTACAGAATTGGGGGGCAAAATGATGGGGTCAAAATACGATCGTCCCACGTTAGACACGTGGCATCACCAAGATGATGACATCTGTCCCCCCAAGGCTGCACCCATCAGTGCACGAGCGCTAAGTCCAACAAGCGCAATCCTTCTTCAGGAGTTAAGCCCAACGAGCGCTGTCACTCTCACGAGCGTCCTTCATACCAAATGATTGGCACGTCCACGTGCCAAGGGAGCCCTCTTCGAGCGTCACACTCCCTCAGAGTGGCCTCCCCTTTGGCTCGTTACTTGAACTGGAGCCTTCATTCCCCTCAGCGGATATCTTGGCCTCCAATACTCCAGGTTGTCACGAGCGCGCTCTCAAGCCCTCGTTACCAACCGCCCAAATGGCTCTCTGACACAACGTACATGCCCGCGCACCTGCCACTGTTGCCAGCACCAACTTTTGGCCGCTTTTGCAGAAGATTCCTCCTAGGTTTCTCTCTCATGGCGCCACGTGTTAGGGCAACATTCGGCCAGGACCACTTGAGGCAAATGACCAAAGGGCCCTTGACCCTCAACTATAAATAGCTAAAGTCATCTTCTACACTGGTAAGCATTCTTCATCACTGAAACTGTGACTGAACTTACATTTCTTCCTACCGTGAACTGACTTGAGCGTCGGAGAGCCAAACTGGGTATCACCCCCAGTCCCCCAGCTTGGCCTTCTGACTTTTGTTGTGCTTGTCCCAACAGGTAGAACCCACTCTTTCATTTCCGGCGAAGCTCCGGTGGTTTCCTCCACAAAATACAAATCGTAAAGTGATCGGATTCGGACCTTCACATTTCTGAACCCATCAATCTCATTACTGAATGATTTTTGGCGGAAATTTCTATTTGTCACTAATCTATCACAAAATAAATACTCCAAAGCTAATTTTGGTGAAAAAGGACTAAATTTGTAAGCATACCAAATCTCAGGGCGGTAGATGTAAATAGCTTAAGAAAATAATACTGGTCATCAATATTTAATTTTTTTTTTATTTTTTTTTATAGGAATGTTTTACCAAGTTGATGCCTAATGATTTTTTTCATAATCAAAATCGTTATTTTAAACTTCCCAATGAATGTAATTGCTATTTTCTCGTACCAGTGGGCCGTTCCAAGAATCCGCAAGGTCAATCAAAGGATGAAGAGGGACAGCAAGCTGATCGCACCTAATGAAGGTAATCGATTAACAAACAAGTTTTACGAACTTGGTTCGGCTAAATTTGCATTGTGACGGGAGAGAGAATCTTTTACACTTGTCGCTTGTTTGGTGTAAATCATCCGAAAAATATCAATTAATCAAATAATAATCATAATACGTTTGCACGTATGATTGGTTGAGTTAGACAAAAATCAGTTTTTTGAGCTAGAATTTTTCTTTTTAACTTATAACATGAAAATATTTGAATTTATGTATAACCATCCCTATTTATTCAAATGACATATAATTTTCTAAGTATTTATTCTGTACATAAGAGCAAGGATCAGATATATCCAAAAATGATTCTCAAGGTCCAAATCGGCTGGTAATTAAGTATCACTCGCTCAAGTTTCCAATGACTAACCGACGCCATGTAGGTAATATTTTGCCCAGGTACGTAACTAATTAACCATCCTAAACATTACAATAAAATTTTTATAATTAATTCTGAGCTGTTAATGTTAATACATATATATGCTCCTAGGAACAAATTCACCCCAAAAACTCAAAGAAACAAAGAAGAACAATGTCTAGTCTAAGCAGATTATGAAAGAACTAGCTGATGGAATTGCTATATTATTCTACGTGCACAATGGAATGAATCCTAGCCTGAATCCTGTTGAGGAGAAGCGGTTGGGTAATCGAATACTAACTTTGAATATGACAAAGTCGAGAGGAGAAACACATAATACATAATATATTTTCTTCATGCAATCTATAAAAAATTCAAACTTTTCATCATAATCAGATTCGTCTCTCAAACATTCTTGTTTTTCTCGGTACTATCCTGCCTTGCTCAGGCTTAATTAGTTTCATTTTGACATCATGTAGTTTACATATTTATTTTTCCTAATCATGTAATTTTGGTTGATTGTTTCTTTCGCCAGTCGACAGTATACCATCGGACCAAAATCAACAATTAACTGTCAAGGACACTACAGTAACTTCAGTTGATAACTCTGAGGACACAAATCGAAAGAAGATAGAGATGATGAAAAACAATGAGGCCAAAACAGAAGGTAACTGTGCATGCATACATAATCGATCATATGGAGGAAAATCTATAATACTTTAAAACTAAGATCGATTTATATATTGAATTCTAAGTTTTGTGGGAGCTTGTTGTGACTTGTGAGACTTATAAATTAAAGAGTTTGGGAGCACTTGAGAGCTAATTATTGTTACAGAATTATGAGGTTTTGTTTTTTAATTTGAATTAAGAATTTAATTAATTTGGTTTTTTAATTTAAATAGGAATTTAATAAATTTTTTTTAATAGGTTTTTAAATTTGAATTAGGAATTTAATTAATTTAATTATTTTTAGTTTAAATAGGAATTTAATTAATTTGATTTTTTTAATTTGAATAAAAATTTAATTAATTTGATTTTTTCGACTAAGTTAACAATTTCCCTTTAATTAATTAATTTTTTAGTCTAAATTAAAATTTTAATATGTTTTAAATAATTTTAAATTTAAAAAAATACAGAACATTTATTAATACAACAAGAATACAAAATATTAACCAAACGAGCCTTTGATATTTAATATATAACAAAATAGTCCCTAAGGGTATTTTCGACAATGCATAAATATTAATATATCTCAGAGGGGTATTTTGGACAATAGTAAAAAAAATTAACAGAACCCTAACATCCGTTAGGGACTTCAAACGGGAACTAAAGTTCAGGAATAATATGGTGAAACGTCAAAAATAAATATTGCATTATAATTAGGTCAAACCTGAGAGTATTTAAATATAATTTGCCCATAGTTTTTTCTCTAGTTATCATAAATTTTTTGTTTTAGTGGAATCACTTCCCTTATTTGTGGACATAGGCATATTCAGTCAAACTAAGTAAATTTTCGTATCTCATCTTTTCGTTCTTTATTCTATTATTATTTTACTGTGGTTTATCCAAAGGAATATACCATTTGATCTGGACCGGGGTGCTATCTCAAACATAGCGGTTAACCCTAATCCTAATTTGGTCCAAAATGGCCATACACGATTGACGATTCCAACATCGAGAACAAAATGTGGTTCTGCTTGCAATGGGCCGAAATATAAAATCATGAGCCCAACAAGTTCAAGAATTCAAACTAGCCCAACGTGATTAACGTGGCTGAAAAGAGATTTGGAATAATATAAAGCTGTCTGATAAAAGTCATAAAACTATTTTTAATCTTATCACCAAGTACAATTGAAAGACACAAAAAGAAAAGTTAAAACTTTTTGTTTTTGTTTTTTTTTTAAACAAAAAAGAGGATCAATAGTTTTCTAACTACCCCTAATAAGATTCGAACTCGTAATCTATTTATTCACTCTAATTATAAGACTCGAATTCATAACCTATTTGTTCACCGGTGCAGATGCTTACCACTAAATAATCTGTTCGTCTTAACAAGAATGGTTAAAACTTTTACGAACGTCACGTGACATCAAAAAAAAAAAAAAAAAAAGACACATTTATTACAAGGGTTTAAGGGTTTTTGGCTAAGTATATTTTAAAGAGGTTTATAGATTTTCATATTTTATAAGATATTTTTGAATTTGATCAAACATTGGATCTTATTTTAGAATTAAAATTTTCAAGTACCTGACATATTATTAAATGTAAATGTCAACAATATAGCTCATTTTAAATTATATATATGTGCTTGACTTGTAACTTGTAAATTGCAATAGTGGAATAAAGAACTTAATTTATATAGGATATAATATAAACAATATATCCACAAAATTACACATCACGTCATCAAAATTCAAAACATAAACCACCACAAACAGGCAACAGGCAACACCACCACAACCGCCGTCGCCGTTGCAAAAACCACCACCTCCCCCAAATGAATTCTGACGCCGGAGAGAAATCAGCATCCACCAGATCACAAATACTAGAGGAAGAAAAAATAAAGAAAACCCTCTTCAATAACGCCATGAAAGGCAACTGGGACGAGGTAATCAAAATATACCAACACCACGGCGCGGCGACCCACACCGCCAAAATGACCCGGACTGCCGACACCGCCGTCCACATCGCCATCTCCGACGGCCAGGTCTCCGCCGTCGTGGAACTCGTCTCCGCGGCGGCGAACACCCCCCGCGCCCTGGAAATCAAGAACGAGCTCGGAAACACCCCGCTCCACCTCGCCGCCTCCCACGGCAACGTCATTGTCTGCGACCGCATCGCCGGACTCGAACCCAAACTCGCCGGAATACGAAACGCCGACAACGAAACCCCGTTCTTCCTCGCCGTCCACCACGGCCAGAAAGACGCGTTTCTCTGCCTGCACCACCACTGCAGGGAAAACGGGTACACCTACGCTCGGAGAAACGACGGAGAGACCATTCTCCATTCCGCCATCTCCGGCGAGTATTTCGGTGAGACTCACATTCATCAAAACATTCTTCGAAAAAGCTGCAAAATTCACTGAAACCCCATTTAAGTTTGCTTTAATTTCAACAGATCTATCATTCCAGATCATTCATCTGTATCCCAAGCTAGTAAACTCAGTGAACGAACAGGGTTTCTCTCCGCTCCATCTCCTCGCAAGCAAACCCTCTGCATTCAGAAGCGGAAGCCATATCAGAGGCTTCGAAAAGCTCATTTATCATTGTCGGTCTTTTCTTTAATTTTCTTAAAATTAAATTCTCAGACTAATTCAGAATTAAATTCTATATTTTGCATGATTTTTAAGGTATATTTGTGGACGAACTCGTGAAAAAATCCAGTTACAATACTCGATCGCGACAGCTTGAGCCTGGGACCAACAAGAAATATCCTGGGAACTATCAAACCTGCGTGGATTTTCTTATTTGGATCAAAAATCTAATCCTGGTACTACGTAAGTTTCTACTTTTTTTCTTTTTGGTTAATTCGTCCTATTATATATCAATAGCATTAATGATTTTATAATTCAAAAAGTTTTTCTTTTTTATTTTTTTATTATTAATCTTATTTCTTGTCCAAGTGGGTTTTGACGAGAAGCTAGACAATGAGCAACTGGATTCGAAGCATCGGAAATCTGATCATAAACAAGGTGAACACCTAATATTTCTATTTAATTTTTGATGAAAGTTTATTACCTTAATTTTTAATTTACCTAAAGTTGAAGAATTTTTAAATAGAAACAATCATAATCATATAATTTCCTAATATAGAATATGATGAGTGGAGTGTGGATTAATCATGTTAATGTATTTTTCGGCTGAAGTTGGCTCTAGTAAACATTTGGACATTGAAAATGTAGATACAGAGGAACAGCAACTCGATCCTAATATTGAATATGATGAGTGGAGCGTGGAATTTTCAGCTGCAGCTGGCTCTAGTAAACATTCCGACATTGAAAAAGTAGATTCAAAGGGACAACAACCCGATGTTAATAAACAAGGTGCTTAATTTTGTAATTAATCAAGAATGGATACAATTTAGATATTCCAAGTATTACATTGCTAATTAATTACATAATTACTATAATGCATTTATTTTTATTTTTTTTTTCAGAGCAAGGATCAAGCATATCCCAAGCTCAAGGTCGTCACCAATTCTTTCCCGACAATTATCTCACATGCTTTCATGGTCTCAAGCTATTATCCAAATCAATGTTGGTAATCTTAGGCCTAGGTAATTAATCAGTCATTCTTAGCCAACAATTAACGAAATAAATCCCATAATTAAATCCTAATTCTTTCTCTCTTTCCGATTAAGGATCCATGCGCATAGTAAAACTCCGAGAGAAAAAGCAGAAACATATATGGTCACTTCAAATCATGGAAACACTGCTCACACACGCTTCAATGTACGAATACGAAGACAACGGGAGAGGCCCCAACCTTTTACCGACTCAAAATGGAGAAACGACGCCGTACGCCCTTATCGACGGCGGTGGCGTCGATTTCAGCAAGTACAACCTAATGGAACCGTTGGTGCATGACGATCACAGCGCACCTATAACAGCACCGCCACCATCATCAAACGGTAATGGTACTAATAATCCTTCAACCCAGGGACGGAGCTAGGGGGCATGTGGTAGCTCCCACCCTTTTTAAATTTAGAATATTTTTTATTTTTTTATATATATTTTAAAATATTTATAGTTTTGTTTCCTTATTTAGAGACTTTGTCCTTTTTATTTTTGAAAATTTAATTTTCGCCCACTTTTAGATCCTGGTTCCGTCCCAGCCTCAACCGATGGCAACATAAAATTAGAATACGAGCTGGAGATGGAGAAGAAGGAAACGCCGTTGCTGATCGCGGCAAAAAACGGGGTGACCGAGATGGTGGAGAGGATCGTGCTGCAGTTTCCGGTGGCGGTGCACGACATGAACAACGAGAAAAAGAACGCGGTGCTACTTGCGGTGGAGAATAGACAGCCACATGTGTACAATTTCTTGCTTGAACATAAAATGATGAAGGAGATAATATTTCGGAAAAGGGATAACGAAGGGAATAGTGCTCTGCATCTCGCGGCGAGGTTGGGCGAACATCGGCCGTGGCTCATACCTGGGGCAGCGCTGCAGATGCAGTGGGAGATTAAGTGGTTCGAGGTATGAAAATATCACAATGCAAGTTTGGAGTGATTACGAAAATTTTCCTTAAAATTTGAAAAATTACAAACTTCCCTTAACATCTTATAAAATTTGACCAATTTCATGGTACGTCAGGATAACATATTACACCACCAAATAACATAATTTAGTGGTTTGGTTAATTTGATTAAAGGTTTGGGTTAATGTTTCTAAAAATACAGCTATTATTCGGAAATTTTTTATTCTTGAATAGTTGAACCCAATCCGAGCTCTATATATATATAATGCATTACAATCTAGAGTCGTGTAAGTGGTGCTTATATATATAACTACTTAACTAGTTTTGTTTTTTCTTTTTTAATATTATTTTCATTCGTCATGGGATTTGATATTTGATTGGTTGTAAATTCGATTGTCAAATATTATCATTAGATTTTTAGCGACAACTTGTTCGGTTGCAAATTCCTTTGCAATTGGATTACTAAATCTTATCGCATCTGTTGCAAATTCAATTGCAATTCAATTGCTAAATATTATTTTCAGGATTTTAACTACAAATATTTTCCATTTCAAAAAGGGTACCAAAAAAGTTTTCTCTAATTTGGTTTCAAAAATGGCTAATAGCCCAATACAAATCTGTTTTCTAAACAATTTCAAATTGTGATATGTAGTTTGTGAAGGATTCGATGCCGCACCACTTCTTCGCGCGGTTCAACAGAAAGGGGCAAACGCCGCGCAACATATTCACCGCCACCCACCGCAACCTGGTCAAGGAAGGCGGCCAGTGGCTAACCAACACGTCGGAGTCCTGCTCTGTCGTGGCGGCGCTCATCGCCACCGTCGCTTTCGCCACCGCCTCAACCGTCCCCGGCGGAATCAAATCCGAAAGCGGCATTCCCACACTCGCAGATCAGCCCGCCTTCTGCATTTTCGCCGTCGCTTCGCTCGTCGCGCTCTGCTTCTCCGTCACCGCCGTCATCATGTTCCTCGCCATTCTCACTTCCAGGTATCGCAAAATCACAATTCAACCCCTCAAATTCTTGGCAAAAGATCGATATTGAGCAAATTTTTGTGACATTAAAGCTTAATTCTGTAATTTTTATGCAAATATAGGTACCAGCAGAAGGATTTCGGTACGAATCTGCCGAGGAAGCTCTTGGTGGGGCTGACGTCACTCTTTGTATCTATAGCTTCCATGTTGGTATCATTCAGCGCGGGACACTACTTCGTGCTGAAAGATAAGCTACAATACGCTGCTTTCCCGGTGTATGCCGTCACGTGTTTGCCGGTGACGTTCTTTGCCATCGCGCAATTTCCGTTGTATTTTGATCTTGCGTGGGCTACTTTTAAGAAGGTGCCACAGAGGAGCTATAAGTGATTTTACAACTTTACAATTTTTTCCTGTTGGTCATTGGATTTGATGTTATTTCACCTTGGTAGCCTGTTTTATTATGTGTCGTTACGTTATGCCACTAAGGATGTCTTTATTTTTGTGGTATCTAATCCATCCTGTCTGTGGATAGGGTTCTCACCCCCACCCTCTCCTATTTAGACAAAATCACTATTTACTTGGATGGTTGGGGAATAACATTATTCAACCGAAAATTGAGCTACTTCACACAATTACAATCTAACGAACCCCATGGGGTTGGCCAAGTGGGGCATAATTGAGTTTGATCCTGACCCTTGTCTCCGTAGGATGAGGTATATGTAAGAAACTTTATAAGTGTTCACTGAGTTAGAAGGCATTCCCTGCCTTGAATTAAGACGTCATCCCCTCAACCTAAAATTTTTTGCACCAAAAAAAAGAAATTACAATCTAACTAATTGGAATTTAAATTACCATGATACTTGATGCCACCATAATCCACGTAACTAAGTTTTTGTATAAGTTCTTACATTATCAATTCATTAAGGTTATGAAATCATTACTTCCTTAGCTCATGAACATCATTATTATTGGGCCACACAAAGACTTTATTTTGTGTTGCCATTAGATTAGGCGTACAGGATGCCAAACAAGCAGCCCTAGCCCAGCAAGCGATTCAGTTCCGGGGAAGATAAAATGTGCTTCTTTGGAGAAGAAATGGGATAAGAAGAAACGGTTACACTGAAGAGGAAAAGGGGGACTGAGGACGAGTTTGAATAAGTGGTTTCCTCAACAACTTGAGAATCCCTTGTTTCTAGGAGGAAATTGAGACCTTTGGGGCTTGTTGCTTCTTTTAAATCAGATAGAACAACTTTTCTTTTCTGTCTGAACTCTGTTTAATTTCCGTGTTAAGCAATATCAATCTCATTTTCGTAGCGCAATCTCTCTTCATTATTCGTATATCTTATAGTTATTTTATTGTTATTTCATTCACTTAACTAAGTTCTAGTGGTGCTGAAATTTATCACGCATCAATACCCATGCTTCGGGGTGCGTGTACAACGCTCAAATTGCCAGCTACTTCCCCCATTTCAAATGCAAATTACTTCCCCAAACATGACAGCAGCCACTGGCCGTCTTTCTTCTCCAACATAATAAGGCAGCAACAACACTCAGTAGCATGGCAGCCTCACGGTGATGCCGGGTAGTCGGTAGAGCTCCATTTTCTCGGCAAAACTCTACAACAACAACACACACAACCACAATCACACGATAATGCAACAAATCGCAAGAATCTGGCTTAGTTAATATAAACCCATTTTAAGATTAAAACATATATACATATAAGCAGCAAAGAAATGCAAGGAGTTGCTGCTGCTCCTTCTCCTCTTTTTACGGGAAAAATAAGGAGAGCGAGGGGAGTAGATGGCGGTCGGTGCAGCTGAAGGTGGTAAGGCATCGCGGGAGTGGAGGAGGTGGTGGCGTGAGCAGGACGGCCGGACGGGGCTGAAAAGATTGGTGTGCCGGTTGTTGCTTTCCCTTTTCTTGAATTGGTGAAGGTTGAGTGAGGCTAGACGGTGAAGAAAGGGAAAGCACGGGTGTCGGGTGGTGATCGGTGGTCAGTGTTAGTGGTGGCCAGAATTTTTCACGAGGCAGCGAATGAAGGACAATGAGGTAATTTTTTAGAAGATATCATGGGCATAAATGTAATTTCACCTAACTCATTATCCCTTGCGTATATAATAAAGCCAAAAGAAATAGACTATTTCTCAGCCCATTTCCATCGTGTTTCCCGGGCTATGGGGAAAAGCCTACAAATTTAACTTCGAAACTAAAATGCCGGAAAGAGGGAGTTTAGGTACCCCATTCCCTTTTTTTCATAAGTAAAGGCAGCCTAAAGAATAAAGGAAAGCGGGGAAGGGACCCACTGGCCACTGTTGCTCTCATTGAACAATGCATTTGTGCTTACTATTTTTAAAGATAACACGTTAAAGATTATGTGTATCACGTTGAAGTTTGAACCTATTATAAAATATGAAATAAAAAATTTGTATTATGCGAAGGATTATGAATACAAACATTGGCTTAAGATTATTAAGTGGATAATATGGTTAATTTATTATAAGAAAAGATAATAGGAATGAATAGTAATAATCTTTTTTAAGTGTCAATAACAAAATTTTCAAATGAATACTGATACGACTGTGAGATCATACCTCTAATTTCGATATAGTAAAGTCGAAATCGAGTTGTATTCAATTCCCAAATTTTGAATACACAGCTAATTAAAAGGGGCATTGATTTCTTTCTCAACTAAGACTTTTGATATAACCCAAGTGACTTGATCAATCCGGAACACTTAAAGCTGCAAGCAATCGAGTAGATAATATTCACGCCATTTACCTTGCTTAAATGTACGATATGATATTTGAGCTCGTTTACTTTTATAGATAACAGTGCTTTAGGATTTTAAACCGCCGATTTAGTCTGTTTACTTGGATTTGTTGGAGGCCTGTGGGTAACTCTTAGGCCCGCATGTGCAGTGGGTTGTCAGTAGGGATTTTAGAACATTGCATTTGGAGCGGTAATTCAAACCATAGCACAAAACATTACCATTATGTCCCAAACTTGAGAAGAATTACACAAAATGCCATCATATATATATATCTCTTTTCTGAAAAATTACACAAAATGCCAGACGAGATTTGGGCTCCGGTTCCTCTTTCCTTCCTCTGTCATCGTCTTCATCTCTTTCGGCTGAGGAGATGACTCGTTCTTTGGGGGAAAAAAGAAAGTTGGCCCATTTGTTTTAATTGTTGGAGATGGAACCACTCTTGCTACCACTTGTCCAGAACTCCAGCAAACTGCAGAATGATTTGATTTATCAATTTTCTCCTTTTCTTGAACACCCAATTATTGGTAGAGCTCTTAACAGCGACCAATTTTTTAGAGCTTGATATTGAAAAAAGAAGTCGTCTTAAATTTGGGGGAATTTCAAAGTACTGCTTGAAATTAGAAGAAGAGGCATCAAAGAAGTTGCTGTAAAAGAATTGGGAGAGAACCTCAAAATTAATTGCTCGAAAGGAAAAGATCCTGAAAACTTTGAAAATATTAAAATCTTCGAAAATTCTGAATCGTTGTCCGAACATTAGCAAGAGAAGAAAATTTGAGTGAAATCCCTAAAATCTAGAATCCTTTCTTCTCGTCACAATGATTCAATGAATGAGTTTTGATTTTTGAATAAAAGAATAAATTAATTTTAAGGGCCTGAAAGTAAATATACCCCACGTACAATCTACTTGGGTATCAAAGTAAACAAGAGTCCACTTTTAAGTTAAATAAAAGCCCAAATAACGTATCCAAGTAAACAATATGCTATATAGACATACCTTTGTTTACTGGGTTAAATTGCTGAAAGAAAAACCACCTCAGCAAGTGAAGTAAACGCGTCCTTTGTAGTGGTGGGTACAAGACACAAATTAGTGATAATCTTTTGTGCATCTGCGGCCTGTTCCTACTGCTTATTCTTGATATAAACTAGTGTCGTGATATGTTTTTATGATTTAAGTGCAGTTGGGCTAATATTATTATTTTAGAGACTTTTTAGGCCATTTTTGCATTTTATGGAATTTTGGTCTGTGTTGGTCCTTGCGTGGCTGCTGCATTCAAAAAGAAGGAATCCAGTTGGGAGTTACTTGATTTATTGTCGATTATAATGGGCCTTAATTGCATTGGGCCGAAGAAATTGAAGATTATGAATAAAATGGAAGAGGCCCAAATTGAAGACTTTAGAAGCAATCGGAGTTGCTGGAATGGTTCATGCATGCATGTGAGTGGGCCTTGATGAATTAATTTGTGAAATTGGTTAATTTGGTTGGTAGGCCTGGTTTGGGCTGCTTGAGTTTTGCTTTTGAATTTAATTGAGAATGGCTAATTTGGTAATGATTTGGAGGGTTGACTTATTACTTATTTTATATGAAAATGGGCTGGACCTGTACTTGGATCTTATTTGGAGAAGCCCACCTTGAAGCCCTTCATGGAAGCAAAATCTTGGGCGTGAAGTGGAGTCCTATTTGGTTTAGGATTTGTTTTTGGAATATTGGAGCATGCTATATATTCGTGTGACTTTGGAGCAGATTGCATCTATATTTTCGACCTTTTTTCTTCACGCCACTTATATGAATTGTTAATTTATTTTATACGGTTAATTTATATATGCATCATTCATATTTAGTAAAATCCTAAGATGACAAGATTTTAATGAGTACACCATGGACAAGCCAACTGTAAAGGGAGGGGTGTGATGAACGTGATGTTGAGCAAATAAAATTTTGTGTAATATAAATACAAAGCCTTTATGATATTCCTTAGCTTTATCCTTCCATGGATAATTTAATGAAGACAAGAATAATTGTAGGGTTGCTTTTGTGTCCAACGTTAAATTAAATTATCGAACATACCGTAAAAAACAAAAAGTGAAGAAAAGTACCATAATTCTTTAATAAGTCAAGAAAAATACCATAATTCTTTAATACGCTCTGCTTTTCACCTTTACTTTATTCTATTATTGTTTTGAAGTTGACGTCACCAAATCATATTGAATGGAGTGAAGCAGCATGAGTTAATCGCGGGTAATTCTAACCCGAGCCTGGATCGGTCAAACCGGTGTAACGAGGGGGCGAGTGTTTTACACTTACCGTGTGGTTGGTGGAAAGTTTGGGGAGAGTGACCAATCAAATGACAAGTGTAATACACTTGCTTTTTTAATTGGTTGGGTCCGATCAAGCCGGGTCTGGGCTAGAATTTTCCGTTAATCGCACCCCCTAGGTGAGCGCCCTAGGAGGGCTGGAGATTAAGTGCAGTGGGCCCAAAAATTTTGATCCTTGATATCAAACATAAAATTAAGTGAGATGAAAAGGACTAATCTAACCTAATATTAGATATCAAACACTTTCTTAATTTATTATAAGAAAAGTTAATAGGAATGAATAGCAATAATCTTTTTTAAGCGTCAATAACAAAATCGTAAAATGAATACTGATTCGACTGTGAAATCATACCTCTAATTTCGATCTAGTAAAGACGAAATCGAGTTGTATACGTTCCATAAATTTTGAATACACAGCTAAATGTTAAAAGGGGCATTGATGTCTTTATCAACTAAGACTTTTGATATCCATCAACCCGGAATACTTAAGTTGCAAACAATCGAATATGGAATATTCAGGCCATTTACCTTTCTTAAATGTATGATAGGATATTTATATTGGTGGCTACAAGACACAAGTTAGAATGTACATGTAGCATCATCTAAGGCCATGGTAACCTTATATTCGTGGGGGATGAGATAAGTTGACATTGGGTTATAACTTAGGCTAAGGCCTTGGACTTTTTATATTGGGTTTTGGTCCTAATAATAATAATAGGCTGACAGCCCATATCAAATACTCAATCAAAATTATATGAATTTCTTAATTTATTTTACATGGTTAATTTATACATGCCATGCATCACACATATATTAAATAAATTCCTAAGATGACAAGATTGTAAAGAGTACACAATGGATGAGTCAACTGTAAAGGAAGGGGTGTGATGAACGTGATGTTGAGCAAGTAAAATTTAGTGTAATATAAATACAAAGCCTTTATGATATTCCGCAGCTTTATCCTTTCATGTATTATTTAATGACGCCAAGAATAATTATAGGTTGCTTTTGTGTTCAACACTGGATAAAATCATCAAACATCCGTAAAAAGCAAAAAGTGAAGAAAAGTACCATAATTTTTTAATGCGCTACTTTAATCTATTATTATCTTGAAGTTGACATTATCAACAAGGGCGACGCCACATTGCCATAAGTGGGGTCAATTGACCCCACTTAAATAGGAAAATTAATTATAAACATGTATATCTTTTATATGTAATTAAATTAATGATTTTAAAAATAGGTATTTTGACCCCTATAAATTGAGAAAAAATTGTATTGACCCTTTAAATTTCAAATCATGTGTAAATTAAAAAAAAATTATAGTCTAAAAGTAAAAATAAAACTATTTAGGAGTGTTTACAAACTCTAAAAATATATAGAGATAAGTACTTGTTTTCAACAATTAACAAATTAGTTTTTTTTTATCGTTAATTAAATTTTATTTAGCTAATAATATTCTTATTAAAATATTAATATTTTTTAATTAACCTTTTTATATCCCCATAGAACTCTATATTTATATTTATATTTATATTTATATTTATATGATCATTATTTCTTTTCTTTTCATACTTCTATTAGATTTTTATAATCTTAAAAATCTCAATTAAAAATCTAATAAAATATTTGTAATTACCAAGTATTTTTTTTATGTATTCTTTTTTTTTCTTAATTCTTATGAATTCATTTATTTTGAAATCATTTTCATTATCTATTTTTCACATGCATTTCATTTATTATGCATACTTATCTTATATAATTTTAAACTATTATTTATATTAATGTATTATTTAAATCATATTATATTTCCCATAATAATTTAAAAAATTTTAGGGATAAATTTAGAAACTCGATAAAAATAAAAAATCATTCCCAACTTTTCTCTGTAAACCCGGCTGTTTTTGCGGTTTCAAAATTGAAAAAAAAAATGTAGAGGACAATTGTAAAACTAATATTTTAAGTAAAATATTTTTTAACATTATTTTATTATGAGTAAAATATTTTAATATTATTTTATTATGAGTAAAAAAATTTCGATCCCACTGTTTGATAGTTCTGGAGTCGCCCCTGATTATCAAATCCGGTAACTTCAATATGAACTTGATTCTTTTAAACTAATGTAATTAGGGAGAGAATATTTCTCACTGAAAAATTTTTGTTTGGTAATTTTATTCCAACTTGATTCGATTAAATCGGTGTAGCGAGTATGTGAGTATTTTTCACTTGTCGTGTGATTGATGAAAATTTTAGAAAGACTGAGAGAGTGACAAATCAAATTACATTTGCCATTATAACCGGGTTTGAGCTAAAGAATTTTCCATTTTGGTCCACACTCAACTCGGTAGAATCTCAACCAATTAGTTGATAAGTGTATTACACTTTTTTTCTTTTTTTTTTACACACACCACCAAGCGGCCAGAGGGATTTGATCTCGGGACCTTGCCTTCAAGAACTAACTCTTTAACCACTTGGACCAACACCTGTTGGCATAAGTGTATTAAACTTGCTATTTGATGGATCATTTTCTTTAAAATTTTCATCAATCATATAATAAGTGTAAAATATTCCCCTTTTATTACACCGATGTGGCTGAACAAAGTTTAGGCTAGAATTATCTATTTCACACTTGTCTTTAAATTTTTATTTAAAAAAAAAAAAGACCGATTAAATAGTAAGTATAATATATTTATTAATTAAATACTAGCCCGAGGCTGGATGGAAATTTTCCCACAAGACTACTTTTATATTTAATAAGAAATCTGAAAAGAAAGATTTATCACCTATATATATCTGTTCATGTCAAACATAAAATCTATATCTTCATCTCAAACATAAAAGAAGAAACCCAAACTACCCAAATATCCCCAAATAACATTGAAATCATGAGTTCTTACTCGCAAAGTTCCCAAGAAAGGAAAATTGAAATCGTGAGTTCGCCTCTAAGCTACCAAGACAGGAAAATTATCGACGACCTCGCCAAAAACACCTGGGAAAGGAATTGGGAGGAAGTCGTCCAGATGTACAAAAAGCACGGCCGGCTGGTTCATATGGCCGGCTTGAACGAGGCCGGAGACACCGCGCTCCGGATGGCCATCTCCGCAGACCAAACGAACTTCGCTAAGCAGCTCGTCGACGAGGCTGCCAAAACCCATGGGGCTCTTGAAAAGCTCAACAATGGGGGACTCACGGTGCTCCACATTGCAGCCTTCCTCGGCAAGGACGACATTTGCAGCCACATCGCTGAGAAAGACCGGAAGCTCATCGGGATACGTACTAACAAGGACAAGGAAACCCCGCTGTTCTATGCGGTCCACTTCGGCAAAATAAATGCGTTTCTTAGCCTGCACCACGCTTGCGGTGGGAATGAAGATCTCGGGTACGTTTACGGGAGGAGAGGCGACGGAGAGACGATCCTCCACACGGCCATATCTCGACGCTATTATGGTGAGCACACATATATACTATCGGGTTAAATTACAAATTAATCCATTTTATTTGAAAAGTTATGGTATAATCATCAACTTTTGTAATAATCGTGTAAACCTTTCAAAAATATGGAAGTATTAGAATCTTAGATAATCATATTATAATGATCCATAATTTTATCATCGTTATCTTCAAATTTTTATTCATTTTTAATGTATTTTTTCCTTAATGTCTCCATACAGAGTTGGCATATCTCATAATTAAGCTGTATCCCAATTTCGTGCACGCTATGAACGAGAAGGGGTTTTCACCCCTTTACCTTATGGCAGCAACCCCTTCAGCCTTCAGAAGTGGATGTCAAATTAGAGGGATTCACCAACTTGTTTATCATTGTGAGTACCTATATATCTTGCTTTTTAATCATCAAATATGTAATGTTTATTAGTGGGCAAGTTACAAATCATGCAAGTATCTTTGTATAATTGCGTAATCCGCTGACGTTTGAATGTACTTTCTTAAAGTAATACATGTTAGTAAACTGAAGATACCAGCTGACATTGAAGACGAAAAGGAATACCACGAGAAGCAACAAACATGCATTTCTTCGCCCTGGCATCGAATTAAGGCTTTCAGTAAGCATACATTCATTCTTTCACACCTTTTCCAGTAATTCCTTTTTGACCCGAACCAGCTTCGGTAAAATCAATATAATGAGGGTACAAGTATTTTATACTTATAACGTAGTTGATAAAAAATTAAGAAGAGTGAAAAATTAAATGATAAGTGTATTATAATTGGTTGGGTGGTCGAGCCGTATCTGGATTAAAATTTTTTTTTATTGTTTTTCTTTATTTCTATGGTCATTTACATCTGACTACCCTATATTTATGCCTAATTACAATGCAATACATTATTATAGGGAAATTACATTTTAATTCCTATAAATCTTGTTTGGTTTGAGGTCCTTATCGGAATTTATAAAAGTATACTTATGTCTCTAACGGTTTTATGAGTATTACATTGAATATATGACTAAAATTATAAAATCAGCCCTAAAGTTTACAAATATAAACAAAACGATCCTTACAAATTATGAATTTAACAACAAATCAATGGTATTTTTGGAATAACATAATTGAACCATAGGGATCACAAACGGTTCTCAAAGTTCGGGATTAAAATATAATTTCTCAATAATAATGGATTGCGTTGTAATTAGATTTAAATATAGTATAGTATTTTCTTTCTTTCCTCTATGCCATCCGTCTAAGATGGGACACCCAATTTGAATGCAGAATTAACATAGTTTTTATATAAAAAAAATTAAATAAATTAAACATCGCTTTTTGTGGCGAAATCGATGGGTTATTATATCTCATTACTGAATATTTTTGGCGAAAATTTTCCATTAGTCACTTATAATCTATCACGAATTAAATATACTCCAAAGATAATTTTGGTAAAAAAAAGGACTAATTTGTAAGCATACCAAATCTGAGGGTGGTAGATGAAATTTTTTTAATAAAATGATATTGGTCATCAATGTTTTACCAAGTTGATGCCTAATGATTTTTTCATAATCAAAATCGTTATTTTAAACTTCCGAATGAATGTAATTGCTTTTTTCTGGTACCAGTGGGCTGTTCCAAGAATCTGCAGGATGAAGAGGGACAACATGTTGGTCGCACTCATTGTAAAGGTATTCAATTAACATTTAAGTTTTACGAATGTAATGTGACGGGGAAGAGAGTATTTTCCACTTTTTTTTTTTTAACTTATATTGAGGACCACTCCTCTTATTAAAGAAAAGAAAAAGGGAATATTTTATACTTGTAACGTGTTTGGTAAATTATCACAAAAATAATAAATTAATCAAATGACAATCGCAATACTTTTGCACCTATGATGCATGGACACGGACACAGCGACACGGACACGACACGATACGGATACGGCGATACGGATTTTTTCTTGAATTTCCCACGTAGGGAGTGTCGGACACGGTGTCGGATACGAGTATCCGACACGACATGACATCGCAAAATGATATTTTTAGAAGTGTCCGTGCATCATAGCTTTGCACATATGATTAGTTGGGTTAGACAGAAATAGGCCGTTTGAGCTAGAATTTTTCTTTTTAACTTATAACATGAAAAATTGAAATTTATATAAAAACCAGTCCCTAATTTACACAAATGACATATAATTTTTCAAGGTATTCATTCTGTACAGGAGAGAAAGGGTCAGATATGTCCAAAAGTGGCTCTCAAGGTCCAAACAAGCTGGTAAGTATCATTGGCTCAAGGTTCAAATGTGTAGCCGACGCAGTGTCGGTAATATTTGGCCCAGGTATGTAACTAATCAACCATCCTAATTAAGCCAACTAGAACATTACACATACAATTAATTCTGAGCTGTTAATGTTAACACATATATATTATATGTTCCTAGGGACATATATTTCGCCCAAAAAACTCAAAGAGACAAAGCAGAACAATGTCTGGTCTGAGCAGATTATGAAAGAACTTGTCAAAAAAATTGCTAAGTTTAGATATGAGCACAACGGAAAGAAACCAGCTGGCATTGATCCTGTTGAGGAGAAGTGGTTGGGTAATCGAATACTAACTTTGAATATGACGGAGTCGAGAGGAGAAACATATAATACATAATATATTTTCTTTCACGCAATCTATGAAATTCAAAATTCTCATCATAACCCGATTCGTCTCTCAAACACTCTTGTTTTTCTCGATACTATACTGCTTGCTCAGGCTTAATTTCATTTTTTGTACCTAATTTTGACATTATTCAATTTTCATATTTATTATTCCTAATCATGTAATTTTAATTCATTGTTTCTGTCGCCAGAAGACAATGGACCATCGGACCAAAATCAACAATTAACTGACGAGGACACAAATGGAAAGAAGAAACTGATCACGATAGTAAACAATGAGGCCAAACCAGATCACGGTAACTATGCATGCATGCATAGTTTTAATATGCACAAATTTTTAGTCTAAATTAAGAATTTAATATGTTGGGATAATTACATTCAACTACCCTCAAGTTTGGCCTAATTACAATCCGGTCCCTATTCTTTGCATATTTACAATGTAGTCCCTAAACTTTGCCTTCCGTTTGAGGTCCCTGACATCCGTTAGGGTTCCGTTAGGTTGGTCAGTTATCCTTCCCAAATTGCCTCTGAATTTATTACAAACACATCCCTAAAGCTTCTTTTTAATAACAAAACGATCCCTGTACTTTTTGGAATTTACAACGGACAATTGACTAACTTAACGGAAACCTAACGGACGTCAGGGACCTCAAACGGAATGTAAAGTTTAGGGACTACATTGTAAATATGCAAAGAATAGAGACTGGATTGTAATTAGGTCAAACCTGAAGGTAATTGAATGTAATTATCCCTTAATATGTTTTAAATAATTTTACGTTTTAAAAAAGATACAGAATATATATTACATAGAACAAGAATAAAATTTATTAATAATATGCACAAATTTTAAAATATTAATGTTTTAATACAATTTGAATACAAAAATATTTATAATAATTCCTGAAAGTTATAAATATTAACAAAACGAGCCTTTGATATTTAATATATAACAAAATAGTACATAAAGGGTATTTTCGGCAATGCCTAAATATTAATATATCTCAGAGGGGGTATTTTGGAAAAACAGTAAAAGAATTTAACGGATCCCTAATATCCATCAGGGACCTCAAATGGAAACCAAAGTTCAGGGACTATATGGTGAAAATCAAAGAATATGGATTGCGTTGTAATTAGGTCAAACCTGAGGGTATTTAGAAGTAATTTGCCCATAGTTTTTTCTCTAATTATTATAAACATTATGTTATAGTGGAATCACTTCCCTTATTCGTGAACGTAGGCATATTCTGTCAAACCACATAAATTCTCGTGTCATATATTTCTATTCTTTATTCTATTATATTATTGTATTGTCTTGTATTGAAAAACACGTGCCATTTGATCTGGGGTGCATCCTGCTATCCAAACATAACGGTTAACACTAATCCCTAATAATTTGATTCATCGTCAAATTAGAAATCATATTGGGCATTTACGTATGTAGGCCTATACTTTTAATTTTATCTTTAAGACCCAATTAAGTTAGATTACTTTAATATTCCGTACAAAATCTTATTATGATAGATACAATACATACAATTATTATTAAAACCTTATTATAAATTTAAGTTCAAATCCTTACCATCTCCCACTTAGAATAATACCTTATAACTGCATGTCAGACCTTATGAGTTCATAATTTTTTTATTTTTTTTCATCATAGTTGAAGATTTTTCTAAACAATCTCGTCAATTAATTAAGCCAATATGGAACCAAAGCGACTTTGTTCATGTTTATAAGGATCACGAATATTAACATAATCAAATGACCTATGATATATGCACGAACAGTCGGACACTATTAAAAATATCATTTTGCCGTATCGTGTCCGACACTCCTCACGTGAAAAATTCAAGAAAAAATATGTGTCGCCGTATCCGTGTCGTGTCTGTATCGCCGTGTCCGTATCCGTATATCATAGCAAATGACATAAATCAAGTATAGATGTGTAGCGTCGAAATTACCGGAAAAAAAAAATGACATAGATCAAGTATAAACGAACGTAGCATAGAAATTCTATGTAATGTCGTTTAATGTGTATATTTAATTTCCAACTGGACCACCCTAAAGCAATATTAGAATTCAAAATGTGATTTAACGGTAAGGAACTTTATTTCCGCATAAGTTATACTTAACCATAAACTGAAAACTCATGAAATTGTCTGTAACGGAATGAATCTTGGCTTGGATGCTGCTGCCTGCTGCCGAGAATTGGTTGAATAATAACACCTTTTGAAAATACGTCCTAACTACTAACTTTGAAGAGGACGAAGCGAGTGGAGAACACGCAATATATTTCTCCACACAATCTATAAAAAATTCAAAATTTTTGATTGACAACCCAATTCTTTTCCCAAACATTAATTCTTGTTGTTCTCGCTACTATACTATCCTATGATACACGAATATTTCTAAAAATATCATTTTTTTAAGGCGTGCCGTGTCGAATAACGTGTTCGATACTCCTCAAGTGGAAAATTTAAGAAAAAATTCGTATCGCCGTATCGGTGTCACCATATCTGTATCCGTATATCATAGATACTATCTTACTCGGGCTTAATTTCATTTTTTGTACCATAATTTTGACATTATTCAATTTTCATTTTTTTTCCCCTAATCATGTAATTTTGGTTCATTGTTTCTTTCAACAGTTGACATTAAGTTCTCGGACGACCAAGATAAAAACTTTACTGTCATGATTCCGTATAGCAAGAGGCTCGAAAAGATGATGAAGGACGATGAGACTGAGGCCGAAAGACGAGGTAACAATAATCATGCTTAATTATTTTCAAAAGAAATGGTAATCACAACGTAATTTTTCTTTCCATGGAATCCTTTAATTGATGTATTGTGATATCAGAAAGGGAGGAATTAAGGAGTATAAAAAAGAGGGAAACACCCATACTTGTCGCAGCCAGGAATGGAGTGAAAGAGATCGTGGAAGAAGTTCATAAAAGGTTCCCAATCGCCATATTCGATTCCGACATCGATAAGAAGAATGTGGTTCTGCTTGCAGCTGAAAACAGGACGGTTAAAGTGTTTGATTATCTGAAAAAACAAGAAAAAATCAAGGAGAGGATATTCGGGCAAGCAGACAATGATGGGAACACTGCTCTTCATCTTGCTGCCAAGCTGAAGGACGATGCCGAACCATGGTCAGTCCCTGGCCCCGCCTTGCAGATGCAGTGCGAGGTGAAGTGGTATAAGGTAATTATCCAGAAGTGAATAAATTTTACATTTCTGGTGTTGATTATTAGCGTATCAGCAGGTGCTGGCAACCCCTGAATTCGGAACTACATTTATACATGGCCTATCTAGACATTTGACTGTTCATCATCCTCTAACTCTGGAATTATTGATCCTGTAAATAAATAATTTGTATTTGTTAACGGATGACTAATGAATGAAGCTGTTATTAATCTACGCAGTTTGTGAGGGATTCAATGGATAAGCACTTCTTTCGATGGTACAACGAGAAGAAGGAAAACCCCGAGGATTTATTCAAAAGCAGTCACACGAAAATGGTGAGCGAAGGCGGTGTATGGCTAAACAAAACTTCAGAGTCCTTCATCATTGTCGCAACTCTCATTGCCACCGTAGCATTTGCAACCTCCGCCATCGTTCCCGGCGGAGTTAGTACCAAAGGTAACCCCAACTTAGAAAACAGGCCGGCCTTCAGCACATTTGCCATCTCGTCTCTCGTTGCCTTGTGCTCCTCTATAATTTGTGTCATGATGTTCCTAGCCGTTCTCACCTCAAGGTAACATTAATTGCAAGAATCTGGGCTCAACTATTCATAACTTTTATAGAAATAGAAGGGAAAATTACAAATACCCGAGGGTTAATAATCCAATTATCGAAAAATCATTATATTTGTGAAATTACAAAAAACGCCCACAGGCAGGGTGTTACACGGTATTTCTCTTAACTCATATGTCCAAAACATCATAGTGTTTTTTCGTAATTTTTCAACTCTACAAATTTTCTTTTCGTAGTTGGATTAAGCCTCAAATGGGGGTATTCGTAATTATCTCAGAATAGAAAATAAGACATTCGAGAGGTTAATTAATTAATCTTCTTAACAAATTAAACAAAATTATAAGCTTAAGACATTTTAGATTTGGCTGAGATTGGTGCATGCATGCAGCTACAAGGACGAGGACTTCGGCAAGGATCTGCCTCGGAAGTTTCTGATTGGGCTGACGTCGATGTTCGTGTCCATAACTTCAATGCTGATATCATTTTGCGCTGGACATTCTTTCGTGATCAAGGAAGAATTGAAATACGCAGCTTCACCAGTGTATGCTATCACTTGCTTGGTCGTCACCGTCGTCACCATCGCGCAGTTCCCCTTCTACTTTGATCTTGTCATGATTACCTTCAGCAAGAAGCCTCGGAGCAACAAGACTATTTGATTAATCTTTCTTGAAAATGAGACTCAAATTCATGATTAATTTGTTTACAGGTGCAGATATTGTGATCATCAAGAACTTAACTACAATTGGTTTTACTTTATTTTTTTCTTTTGAAATTTTCCTGATTTTTGAGTTTGCATGAATAATACAGTTGACGCCTTCAGTGGCCAATGTTTTAAAAAAAAAATTAATTCAAATTCGATTTAATTTTATATTATACTTGATATTTAATTTATCATTCTTTATAATATTTAATCAATTTTAACAAGTGTAATCACTCAATTATCATTACACTTGTTCGATTGAATTATGTTTAGTCTAGAATTACCGTTCATTCCTAAGGACTTGTGATAATAAGGATTTGATAAGGACTTTTAGTAATTACTAGAAGTACTGGAATCTATACATGTCAGGCGTCCCCCACGTCTCTGAATATTCCGGACTGTGTAGAGAGGGACCACCATGAATATTTCTCTAAATCCTAGGTGGCATGATCCTCACGCTCACTACAAGCACAAAGTGGTCCCCTCTTTCTTCATTATATAAAGTTATTATGTGAGGAACTTTTCTATGGATATAAAGTATAAAACTAAATTAATGTGTGTTTGAAGTATATCTGCATTTTGAGGAATTATCTTGTTATTAAGCAAAATAGGTAAATTAAGGATAATTAAGTTATTTTAGAATAATTAAGAAGTTAAGTAAAAATCAAATAAAATAGGGAGTTAATAATAATTTTGTTTGGCTATACTCAAAATCTAAATACCATCTGAATAGGTAACTCTAAATATCCATTGATTTAATTTGATTTGATTGGTTTAAATCATAATTTTGAATTAGTTTTTTTTTCCCACTAAATTAAGTAAATAAAAAAAAAACTAAAAGGATAATAATAAATTAACCGTAAATTAATTGTATTTTATAATTAATCTTTAGTCATCATTAATTATTTTTTACATGTACCATAACATTGTGTGTGTTGATGAAGCTTTCATGGCCTAAGACACTAGTCAAGAAATGGTTCAACCTCCAGAGAAGAGCTGGGGATTTTCATGCAGATAGCATCATTTATGAAGGTAGTTTTAATTTGTGGAGAAATAGTAATTCTAAATTGTGAATCTGAAGAATCTTGAAACTTAGAGTTACGTGTTAATTGTGTCATTGAAATTTGATAGCTGATATATCTTCTTCATTGTATCTGTCTGAAATAAAATTATGGGTTTCTATTTTCTTGATCAAGAGGAAATTATCTTCCCTTTTTCTTTTTTGGGGTCTGTGTGTGTGTGTAATCTGGCATTCTGGCTGTTCTGCTGTAACTGCGAATCAATCATACAGATTCACATGCTTATGTAAGTTTCAATTTTTGGCTTCTCAGGTGTTGATGAAGAATGGAGGAGCAGTTTCTCAGAGTGCTATGTCAAGGAAAGCAAAACAGGTTCATAAATTGACAACTCTGCCTCTGTATCTGAGTATTCCATCATCCTATTGTTAGTTGATTGATTAGCAGATACTTTGGAAACCAGTTATTTGTTATTCTTTTTCAATAATTATTTGCAATATTGTGTGGCCCTATTTCTTATTTTGCTTAAATGTGTTGACAGAGAACTCAAATATTCGAAATTCTGATCGCGGGCGACGAAATAAGAATGATCTTGATGCCCTGCATATTACAGATGTGCGCAATTATAGGTGTTTGCCCCTTCCCAGCCTTTGGTTATTCCTCTAAACTTATATGCTTTCAATAAATTTATATTCTCTATTATAATGGAATAGGATCTTTGTTGCAACATGGAATGTGGCTGGAAAGTCTCCACCGAGTTATTTGAATCTCAACGATTGGCTAAACACCTCACCTCCTGCTGACATTTATGTTCTTGGGTGAGTTGGTTATCTCAAAACAATTGCCTATATTTCACTATTGAATATTTAACAAAAATAATTAAGATGGGAAATTTTCGACTTTTTAATAAAACCCATATGAAATATTCCCTCTATGTCTCATTTCTTTTAGGTTTCAAGAAATTGTTCCTTTAAATGCTACTAATGTTTTGGGAACCGAAGACAACGGCCCGGCCAGAAAATGGCAAGCACTCATTAGGAAAACTCTCAATGGTCTTCCCTGCACCAGGAGTAGTTATCCTCCACATCACGTCATCCGGTGATCCCCTCATCGAGCTCGATGATGATTTCAAACCATTCGATAGACGCTCGTTCCAGTCTATGAGCCGGAGCATGAGAATGATGGAGCCACACGACATCCAATACCACTGAACATGCGTCTTTTTGACCCATTTAAAAAAGAAAATGCCACATAATCCATATTACTAATATCTTCTTATTTAAATTATATTAACATCATATTTGCTCAAAAATTCAAAAGATATACTATACATAACACCTTTATAAAATTTATTAATTATGTATAATTATATTTCCTCAAAAATTCAAAATATATATCATAGAAAATATCAAAATATATATCATAGAAAATACTTTTTTTTTTTTAGAGCAAAACAATTGCATTTGATAACCAATATCTGCAAATATGTCTTGTCGACAGAATCCATGATTAGGAAACAAAACAGAATTCAAGATCAAAATAAGAAACCAAGTCGTGAAGAGCCGATGGTTTTTGCAATTCTACAGGGATTGCTTCAGCTTGTCAGCTTTCTTGGTGCCGAAGACACAGAGGGTGTAGAGATACTTGGAGCAACGGACCTTGAACTTGACAGCATCCTTGCTCCTCTTAATTTTCACAGAACTCCCTTCTTGCGGTAGGAAAGAAGTCCTTGATCTCATGGATTTGCTTAGGCAAAAACCCCTCATACAAAACACTTGTATACTCTCAATTAAATAAGAGTAACCAAAGCCACCAACAGCCGCCACCGTCAATGCCAAGACCACCACCAGCCTCCGCCAATATGCAATCGCTGCCTAAATCCCTGTCACTAATTTACCAATGTTATCAATCAAATTTCACATACATTTCAAGTATCAATGAATGGTAATATGCAATTAAAACAACCAAGAGATCGTGCACTATCCGAAAATTAGCCAATTACAATAAACATTAAAATCGGAGATAACATAAATGTCTGAATAAACATAAATTAATAAAAACGATCAGTTCTCACAATATCCAAACGAATCTAGATCCCTAGATAGATAATTAAAAACTTAACTACTCATGTTGCAAAAATCCATCAAAATAAACAAGGAATTCTTTAACATAGATTAAACGTAAAATCTAAGAAAAAGAAAGAAATGAAAATCTTGGAAAATAGCATGGAGAAGTGCTCCCGAGTTCCTCCCCAATTGCTGCGTGCTGCTGCCCAAATATATAATCAAAATTTTCTCCTTGAATTCGGACTCCTAATTCTCATGCAAATCGGATTCAATTCTTGCTCTCCAAGTTGGACCACACGACAGCTCCAGTACTAATCAAAGCGGACTCCTCCCAATTAATTTCAATGCAGCCTCGGCCCACTATTAACCCCAAGATAGTGGCAGCCCATAACTTGTAGTACGATAACATTAATAGTAAAGGAAATTAAATTTTTTGTAATATACGTTACAAAGCCTTTGTGATATTATTTAGAGTTATTCTTCAATGGATAACTATGTGACCATAAGAATAGGAATACTTATATGTTACTTTTGTGCTCAACACAGAATTAAATTATCACACACAACCTAAAAGCAAACAGTGAAGGGAATACCATAATTCTTTAAAACACTCATTTTTCGCCATTACTTTATTCTATTATTATCTTTATCGAATCGAACTTAGTTCGATTAAATCAGTATAATAAGAAGATACGAGAGTCATCAATTAAATAATAAATATATCATCTAAAAATTAGTGGAATCAAATTTAAACTAAAATTTTCCAGCTCGCAATATCACTGTTATATTTACTACTATGAAATTCGAAAACAAAGATTCATCACCTATATATACCAAACATGAAAGAAGAAACCCGAACTAGCCAAATCCGCAATGAACATTGAAATCATGAGTTCTCACACACAAACTGGTTCCCCATCATCATCATCCCTGTCCCAAGAAAAGAAAATAACTGACGAACTAGCCGGACACGCCATGTCCGGTCAGTGGGAAAAAGTCGTCCATTTGTACCAAACCTACGGCGAGTTGGCTCATCAAGCCATCTTGAACAAGGCCGGAGACACCGCACTCCGGATCGCCATCTCCGCAGGAAAACAGAGATAGCCAAAAAGCTCGTTGACGAGGCCGCCAAAACCGAGGGTGCGCTCGGAGGGCGCAACAAACGGGGAACCACGGTGCTCCACATCGCCGGGAAAGATGCGCGGCTCATCGGGAAAGGTAACGATGAGAAGGAAACCCCGCTCTTCTACGCGGCCCACTTCGGCCATTTAGAAGCGTTTCTTAGCCTGCACAGCAAGTTACCGGGGAATAAAGATCTCGGCTACGTTTACGGGAGGAGAGGCGACGGAGAGACCATCCTCCACACCGCCATATCTCGAAGTTATTATGGTGAGCATGCAGTGATAGTGTGATACTCGGTGAAATTACAAATTAATATTTGTAGTACAGGCCCAAATAATTGGGTAAAACTTTCAAAAATATCCTCAGAAATACCCCTTTTGATGATGAAATTATAAAGATCCATACTTTATTATGGTTGGTTAGCTTCAAATTTTTATTTCTTAATTTCCCGACAGAGATGGCATATCACATAATTAACCTGTATCCCAACTTCGTGCACGCTATCAACGAGAAGGGGTTTTCACCCCTTTACCTTATGGCATCAACCCCTACAGCCTTCAGAAGTGGATGTCCTCAAATTAGAGGGATTCACCAACTTGCTTATCATTGTGAGTGCCTGTTTTCTTTTTTAAACTTCAAATACGTGTGTAATGTTTTTATTAAATGGGAAATTTTGATATTTTAATTCACTTAATTGTGAATTCAGAAATAACGTCAATATAAGCTTAAAGTATTCCGTTCCATAATTCACGGACACTTTTAAAACTATTATTTTGTCATATCGTGTCGTGTCGTACATCGTATCTGACACTTCTCAAGTGAAAAATTAAAAAAAAAAATACGGGTCGCCGTATACATGTCGTGGCATATCTGTATCGCCTTATCCCTATTCATGCATCATAGATTACAGTAAAGACTTTAACATTTAATTTTCAGTGGGAAAAAATTCATAATATGAATGAGATGTCAGGAATTTTTTGTTTAATTGATAATATCAAACAGACTAATTTTGCCAGGAAGCCCATTATTTTTTGAATTAATTTTCTAATACATTTGAAAGAAAAAAAAAAAAGCTCTCCTAGCTACAAATTAATCCACTAATGTTTGAATATACTTTCGTAAGTTATACATGTTAGTAAGCTGAAGATGCGAGTTGACGTTGAGGACAACAAGGAACACCACCAGAAGCAACAAACATGCATTTCTTTCCCCTGGCATCCAATAATGGCTTTCAGTAAGCATGCAATTCTTGATTTTTATCTTGTAAGTCCGTTTTCTTTTTTCTTTTTCTTTTTTTTTTTTTTCTTTTTCTTGTGCTCGTCTGTGGTTTAACACCGGATTGGAATGCAGAATAAATATAATTTAATATTAAAAAAATAAATAAAACTAAACTTCCCTTTTCGTAACGAGATCAATCCGTAAATATCTTATTGATTGATTGATTAGTGATGAAATTTTGTATTCGTTTAATAATCTATGAGAGTAAAATATTGATGACGAATATTATTTTATTAAAGAATTTACATTCTGAGATTTGGTGTGCTTACGAACTAGTCCTTTTTCTTTTTCCCCAAAATTGTATGACTAATGATTTTTTCATAATCAAAATCTTTATTTTGTTTTATATAGTATTAATTGGAACTTTATTTTTTAAACATTCCCAACGAATTATGCAACTATTATTTTCTCGTAACAGTGGGCTGTTCCAAGAGTCTGCACGGTCAGTCAAAGGACGAAGAGGGACAACGTGTTGATCGCACTCGTACTGAAGGTAATAAAGAAACAAACAGTTTCTACGAATCTGGTTAAGCCTGTACCACTGGGGATATATAGAGTATTTTACAGTTATTGTATATTTGATATAAGTTATCGAAAAATTGATCAATTAGATAACAATTGCAATGCGTTTTCACATTATATAAACTGAGTTCCACATAATGATATTCGAGTTAGAATTTTTCTTAATTTTTGACATGAAAATATCGAAACTAAATCTAACCAATCCCCTATTTACTCAAATGATAGATAATTTTTCAAAGTGTTTATTTTGTACAGAAGGGCAAGGATCAGATATATCCAGAAATGGTTCTCAAAGTTCAAATAGGCTGGTAAGTATCATGGCCTCAAGTCTCCAATGTGTAGCCCACGCTGTGTCGGTAATATTTGGCCCAGGTACGTAACCAATTAACCATCCTAAACATTACAAGTACATTTTTATAATTAATTCTGAGCTGTTAATTATATATGTTCTTAGGGACATATTCGCCCAAAAAACTCAAAGAGACAAAGAAGAACAATGTCTGGTCTGAGCAGATTATGAAAGAACTTGTCGAAGGAATTGCTTATTTTAGATACGAGCACAACGGAAAGAGACCTGGCCTGAATGAAGCTTGGGAGAACTGGTTGGGTAATAACACTTCTCCAAAGGGAAAACTGAAATTTTCGTATACCAACTCGGTCGATTTATTCAACATTTTTAGTATATTTTATTTTTCGATGATAAAATAGGACTGAATGTTTAATGCACTTTTTTATTGGAACTCGATTTTGCACACCAGAAAACCCAATCCAATTTTACATGTGGTAAACACCTAATTCGCTAAGTGTAAGTTCCGATGGGCAAAATCAGCTTCCAGCACTACAAAAAAAATGAGTTTTAAATGCACTTTAAAGTGTAGGAAGATAAGCATTGTTACTACACATAATTTCTTACTATATTTTATACAAGTGTAGGCACCATTGATGTAGTAAGAGATGTTGCTACACTTTAAAATGCTGCAACATATATTATTCTACCTACATTTCAGTGTGTAGTAATACAAAGGTCATACTACACTTTTAAGTGCATTTACGATTTATAAATTTAATTTAAATTTTTAAATAATTTAACTCTTCCTACAAATAGATGTGTAGTAAGCAATTAATGTATTTAAAAAATTATTATTAGTTTAAAAATTCTCATACGAATTTTGCAATTGCAATCAAATCCATTGCAAAGAATAACTAATTTTTATATTTCATATTTATTTGAAATATAATTCTATGGTAGAAAATAAATTTTTTTATTGCAAAATAATATTGAATTTGCAACTAAAATCTTTACTGTTCCATTATCTAACATTTAATATTTGATTTTTAAAAATATCAATTTGAAACTTATATTACCAATAAAATCAAACAGTCATACAAACATTGCAATCAAAGGTATTCTATAATAAAACAATGAGCTGGTGATCTGATACAATAAGCCAAAGAAGAATAAATATTAAATAGATTAATTCTATTTAACAAATAACTATACATAATGACATACTAACTACATTTTTAACATGTACAAGAAGAATAATTTCTTGTCTTCGCTTGTCATCAACCATTTCTACATCAGTAACCTGTTTCAAAGAACATTGCATGTGGATGAGCTGCAAAACTAAGCAACACGAAAGAACAACATACAAGGCTAACGTTAACAACATAAGCAATTCAAATTGTCTGAAAACACGAAATTAAATTCTTGAAAGATTAAGCAACCATACATAGATATAATAAGATGTAAATCAAAAGAACCTGATTACAAAAACCCAGAATTCTTCACTTCACAACGGAACCCCACTCAAGCTTCATCCTCAGGCTTCTGAGAACCTACAATAGCTTAGCCCTTCTCGAGTGTCCACGACTAGGATCATCCGTATTAAACTTATTCATGTACAAAATATCTATATCACTAAAAAAAAGATTGAAGAGAGCTCATTACCAAACGAGTTTGAGACGTCGTTCTGCTCAAAACCAGGTGCTCTGTTTCTATGAAAATTATCTCCATTTAGTCCCTGCATCATAATCCCAATTTTCTTTTCCACAAAAAGCAAAGTTGAGTTATTCTCATCATGATTAAAGATAACTTTATTACAATTATAACCCACCAGGTAGAGCAAGCCTAACCATGTCAGCATACTAATATACTCCAACTCCAAGTCCTTAATCTCCAGAGCAATTAAAAAATTGTCATCATGATTAAACATAATATTATTATAGCTATGACACAACAAATAAGGCAAACTTGACCTATTATGCACATTCAATGTCTGCAAGTCCTTATTCCCCATAACAGTGAGAAAAGTCATTAAAATCTGAAACCTAGAAGTTGCCATTTATCTACCGCAATGATCCCTTTGAACCAAATCCATCAGCTTCTGTACCAAGACTCTCATCATTTTCCACTTTGGGATCAACTTCCTACAAGAAAGAATCTCAATTATTAGCGTGTCTAAGATCAAACAATTTAGTGTATGCTATTAAGGCTTGGCTTCGAACGTCTAATCATTCATAACCACAAACAACACCACAAGTGATTAAACAGGGAAAATATAATTCTACACAATCTAAATCCGAAAGAGAAGAGTCCTGTTTATCATTCCCAACAAACACACCCACAAGAATTCTATCAAAAAAAAAATCAAACTCCCAAATCCAAAACCATTCTCCATCTCTATTCCTCAATCCATATATAATCCCGTCTACTTGGAATAGAATCCAGATAATCATACCGACAAGACCGATAATTCGAATAGTTCACAACTAAAGATGGGGTGGGGTTAAAGACCTCCCATACCATTGCGTACAAATTGGAGAAGCCATTAACGAGAGTCGGCGCCTTGGTGAACTTCTGTTCCGCCGAGTGTAACTTGGAGGGGCAAATCCGATCAGGGTGTGAGTCAGGAAGCAGCTGAGCTCCATCGCCTGGTGGTGGTTTCGGTCTGGCCAGCAGTCGAATCCAACGGAGTGGCGCTCAATAGAACTTGCCCGTGAAGTGTTTGCGAATTTGCCTAACTAGGGTTTGGGTGTAGCAGGACTGAATCTTTCATATTTGGGGATGGAGCGGCAACGAAGAGGAGACGGAGGTGCAAAGAACCGGAGAAAGAAAACTGAAATTACGAATGAAAAAGAGAAATTGAGGGGGAAGGAGGATAAAATTGGGGGGAATGAAATTTATGGTGGGAACAAAATAAATTTGGCGGAAAAAAAAATATTTCGTATCATAAATCGGTGGAACGAAATCTAGGATAAATATTGAAATTCACTATTAACAAATGATTGCAATTTTATAATTAGGCGGTCAAGATATTTTTTTAATTGAAATTTAGCTCTAAATTCAATTGATAAAAGTATAAATACTAATTCCATGTTAATTTAATAAACTTATAGGTATTATGTTATCACTTGAATAATAAATTATTATATCATGACATTAAAATCTATTATAAATATAAATATTTATATATTATATAATTTTATTGATTTATATTCAATTGTTGTACTATTTAATAAAACAAATTAAATTTACATAAATTAATATAAAAATACCAAAAACACACTAAGTAAAAATAATTTTATAATAAAATTCAAATATCATCTAGCAAAATGTCTAATCACTATTTAACTATTTGTGCCTGTATACTGCTTGTGATTAACAGCCTTGAAGAGGACATTGATCAAAAAGTCCATCGAGGGCTTTCCACCAATAGCATCTCCTTGTTAAAACGAGCAAAAAAGGATCGGATGGGCTCGTGTTTGCCTTGGACCAAGTTGTAAAGGGCCGTTGGCGGAGTGACGGGGGCCTTCGGAGAGTTGAAGTGATTCAAAAATGCGTTGGTGAGATCCTCGTATGACCGAATCGAACGAGGGGCTAATCGCTTGTACCACTTCTGGGCCATTCCGACAAGTGAGGTGACAAAAACTTTGGCCCAATAATGGCTGGAATTCGCGTACAAGTGCATGAGATGCAGAAAATGATCCAAATGTTCTGCGGGGTCGGTGGTTCCATCATAGCGATTGATGGAGGTTGGTACTTTGCCCATTCGAGCCTGGGCCATCAATATTTCTTCCACGAGGGGAGAACCCCTCGCTAGGGGATGGTGATGATATCCACCCTCATGGTCGTAATTCTCGTAATTCTCTTCCTACTCCTGGTATCGTGGAGCTGGACGTCGCCTGTCATGGTGACGAGCGTCTCTGGCAATGGCTCTCTCGCCCTCAGCTTGGGGAGCGTGAAACCGCGCTCGAGAGAGCTGTCCAACCATTTCCTGCAACCCCTGCAGCTAGTCTTGCACAACCGCGAGGAGGTTGGGATCTTTTTCCCTTGCCTTGCTGCCCCGTTTCAAGGCCTGGGAGTGAGCCTCGACGTCCACGTCAATCCTTTCTATAGGCTCATTTCCCTTATCAGCCTGTGGGCATCCCTGATCCTCCCTCGGGGAGCTTCATTTTCGTTGGGGACGGCGGTGGTCTTGTTTGTAACACACCCTGGGCCGCCATGAGCGGATGAACTTGCCACCCCCCCTCCCCCCCAATGGGAGGGGCAATCTGAGCGACCTGCCCTGAGGGAAGTAAGTAGCGGTGAAGTTCTTCCAAGCTTTCTGGACAGCTTGAACTTCACATTGCATATAAATGGCTTGTAACTACCTTGGAGTCATGGGGGGTATCTCTACCCCCTCAATCTCTTTCGGAACCACCACGGGGAGCTGCACTTGGCCCACATGGTAAGGCTGGACAACGGGCATCATGGCGGATGGGGCTAACGTGTAACCCGGTGGAGGCACCATGTAGGGGTATCCCCCTGAGTGGATCTGGGCGGCGTGGAATTAGTTCTGGGGATTATGAAGCCCTGATCATCCAGCAGCTGCGACGGTGGGCTGTCTCGTGTTGGCCTCCGTTGCTGGCGTAACTTGCTCCACCGTGAGGGGAGCCCCGGCGACAGGTGGCGCGACTCCAACAGTAGCTGGGAGAGAGGCATGGTCGTCGTCGCCGTGTGGAAGGTCATCGCCACCTCCTACCGTGCCGGATCTAGTGGTGACCATGGTGAATATGGTGTTGGTATCTCAACTAGCAAAGAAGAAGGAAGGAGATGAGTGGTTTCCCACAGACGGCGCCAAAAATGATGGGTCTGAATCTAAGGTGCCAAGACTCCTATCACTTTACTATATGTTTGATGTGGGGAAACAGAGGATAAACTCGCCGAAAAAGATGGGGTTCAACATGCCAGGACAAACACCAAAACAAACGGTCAGAAGGCCAAGCTGGGGGAACTGGGGGTGATTCCCAGTTTGGCTCTCCGACGCTCAAGCCTGATGATTATCTGGAGAAAATAAAGTAGAAGTAGAAGCAGAGTTCAAGTATGGAGGATTGCTTACAGTGGAGGAGATGAGTTCCTCTATTTATAGTTGAGGGTCAGGGACCCTTTAGTAATTATCGCCTTGTGGTCCTGGCCTAATGTTGTCCTAACACGTAGCGTGATGAGGAGGATCTTAGGAGGAATCTCTTGCAAAAGCTGGTGTAAAGTTGGTGGCGGACAACAGTGGTAGGTGCGCATACGCGTACCTTATGTCAAAGAGCCGTATTGGGTTGTTACCGAGGGTGAGGAGCACGCTCGGGTTTTGATATGAGCCCTGGAGGCTCGCGGGTCCGAGAGGCACCTGGGCCAAGGCTGAGAGATATGAGCTTGGTTCTCTGTTCATCCAAGTGGGAGAGTATTCCGAGGGTGAGTGTATGAGGGCTCGGAGGGCCATAATACCCGTCGCTCGGGAATTGACTCCTTTGAAGAACCGGAACATCCTTGGGGACGAGGGCGAGGCTCCTCCCGAGGGTGGCCTGTGTGGAGCCTGGCTTCCACGTGCTGTACGTGGGAGACGCCTCGTGTCAAAAACGTGGCCAAGCATGTATTTGCCCTATCATCAAGAATAAATTTCCATATAACGTAAAAATAGGGAAGTGACACAAACTACAATTTCTATTTGAGTATTTCTATTTATACATCTTTCATTTCCCTTTCACATATCGCCTCTTCCTAAAAAGTAAAGAGAGTTATGAAATAACTAACAAAATTTTATTAATTACATAATCAACGAGAGTAAGTTTTTTTTAATATTAAAATAAAATAGAAAACAGTGAGTAATACTAACCTAAATAACGTCAAAAGAAGAAAACACTTGAAGCAGTTCTCCAATTGCTTCTTGCTTTTGCCTCTCCAATTGATCGAACTCCAAAAGCGCAAGAAAACACTTGAAGCAGTTCTCCAATTGATTCTCGTTTTTTGTTCTCCAATTGATCATTGAATTTTTGCTTTTTGGCACGATAGAGAATAGAATTTAGGATAAAGAATAGAATTTAGAAGATTAATATTTAGAAAGAGTAGAATTTAAGTTTACCAATACTGAATAGAATTTAAAAAGATCAGACTAGCATTTAGGAAGAGTAAAATTTGAATTTAACGATAAAAAATAGAATTTAGTAAGATAAAAGAATAGTGTTTAGAAAGAGTAGAATTTGAGAATTTGAGTTTGAATTTAATTATGTTGTCTCAAGTGATAGATGTTATTAGGAGTCTAAAAAATGAATTGGTTATAACGAAATCAGATTTTTTTTTCTTTGCAACGGTAAAAAATTTTTAAACTCTCTCTCTCTCTCTCTCTCTATATATATATATATTTTTTTTTTTAATTTTTTTTTTCCTCTATCAACGTATTATCCTATATTTATCTCTTAACTTTTTTTTTCTCTCACCTTATTCTCATTTTTTTAATTATATATTTTTATTCTTTCTCATATTTTTTAATTTATATTTTGTATTATCTTTTAAAATTTTAATTATATTATAAATAATTATATAAATATTAAACATAAAAATTTTAGTTTAATAAATATTTAAATAATAATAAGTTTATTATTTGCACACATATGGAGTGTGCCGGAGTTACTAATATACATATTAATTATTTATATAGTTACCAAACTTATGAGATTTTTTTTTCTATTCTTACTGCACTTTGTAAAAAAGCGTGGGGACTAGTCTATTTTATAAATATAAAAATTAATTATTCATGATCTTACTACACTTTAAAAAAAAGTGTAGGGAAGTACTTCTCTTCCTACACTTTTAAGAAAACGTGGGGAAGTTTGTGTAGTAAAAGCTTTTTTTTTTTTGTAGTGCAGTAAAAAAAAATGTACATTAAATTACTTGATTTTAAAGATATGATCCTATTTTATGGCCGAAAAATGAAATGTAACAAAAAATATTAAATTGGCCAAGTTGCTATGTCAAATTTACAATTTTCCACTTTTCGAAAACGAGTACCGACTTTGAAGTGGGCATAGTCAAGAAGAGAAACACATAATATATTTTCTTCATGCAATCTATAAAAAATTCAAAATTCTGATAACCCGATTCGTCTCTTAAAGTCTTACTTGGGCTTAATTTCATTTTTTGTATCGTAATTTCGATGTTATTCAATTTCGGTACATTTAAAATCATTACTCCATTAATGGTCAAGAAGATCAATCATTGTTTCTTTCAACAGTTGACGTTATATCGGCGGACGAAAGTCTACAATTAACTGTCGAGTACAATGCAGAAGAAAAGGAAGAGATGATGAAGATCACTGAGGCCCAAAGAAAAGGTAAGAATGCATACATAATCATGCTAAATTTCAAAAGAAATGGTAATTACTAATTACAAGACAATTTCTTTCCCTGGAATCCTTTAACTGCTGATATTGGAAAACCAGAAAGGCAGGCATTGGAGAGGAGTATAGCAAAGAAGGAAACACCTATTCTTGTTGCTGCCAGAAATGGCATGATAGAGATCGTGAAAGAGGTCCACGACAAGTTCGAAATCGCCATTCACGATTCCAACATCAGCAACAAGAATGTGGTTCTGCTTGCAGCTGAAAACAGGAGGGCTAATGTGTATGATTACCTGCTCAAGAAAGGACAGATGAAGGAAAGGATATTCGGCCAAACGGACAAGCATGGGAATAGTGTTCTGCATCTTGCTGCCGAGCTGAAAGACGGTGCCGAACCTTGGCATGTCCCTGGCCCCGCCTTGCAGATGCAATGCGAGGTGAAATGGTACGAGGTAACCGAGAAATTGATTACTTTTATGTTGACTCCTAATTAATTTTAAAATTATCTTTATATGTGGTGATACCGGGATTTTGGCGAGGTAGCAGGAAATATAAGAAAAGCTTTCAAATATTTGTAACTCTTACGATTCAAATAATCGACTAAGACTTTCAGAGCAATAATCACTTAAATTAATATTTCACTTTTCAAAAATGTTATGCTCTCAAACGTCACAATGAGCATATATATTGACAACTTAAAATATCCCTCTAACTATAGGATTACCCTAATGTAATTAATATGAATTAGAAACCAAAAGACAAACATGGATGAATGTTAGACTCTAACACCATATTGATACATGTGAGAAAATAAACAATTTGACTAAAAATTAACTTGATTAAATATTAACTTTACCAAAAAAAACATGAATAACTATTAAGATGTTAGGTTCATGATAACTTTGATCTTTTGGTGTCTTATGGCCTATCAGGGCAGATGGGCATTTGTCTGCTTGTAATCCTCTAACTTCGAAATTATTCGTAGTATACTGTAAATAAAAAATCTGTATTTGTTGACAAATGCCTAATGAATAAAGTTGGTATTGATGCGTGCACGCAGTTTGTGAAGGGTTCGATGGGTCAGCACTTCTTCCGATGGTTCAATGAAGCGGACGAAACCCCGGACGATTTATTCAAAGCCAGTCACCCGAATGTGGTGAAGGACGGTGGCGAATGGCTGAACAAAACTTCGAATTCCTTCTCAATTGTTGCAACTCTCGTCGCCACCGTAACTTTTGCAACCTCCGCCATCGTTCCTGGCGGAGTTAGTACTGACGGTAACCCCAACTTAGAAAACAGGCCGGCCTTCAGCATATTTGCCATCTCATCTCTCATTGCCTTGTGCTCCTCTATAATTTGTGTCATGATGTTCCTCGCCATTCTCACCTCAAGGTAACAATATTAATTGCAAGAATTTGGGCTCAACTAATCATAACTTTTAGGTTTAGTCGAATTATGAAAAAAAAAAAAATCATTATAGTTGAAAATTTACGGAGAAAACCTTATAAGGTGGGGTGTTTTTCTTAGTTGCTCATACTGTTTTCATGTCCAAATATGCATCATACTATCTTCATAATTGAATTAAAGTATTAATTACACATAATTATATATTCTTGTTCCTTTTCATTATTTTTACGGCGAAATTCAAAGTCCAAATGCAAGATATTTTCTTTATTATTACTAGGGAAAAATGTAAATTTGGGACTCTAACATACCCCAATTTGCATTTTTAATTTGACGATTCTGATTTTGGTGACAATTACTATAAAAATTTTGCAATTTTAACCCTAGCCCCATCGGAACCCTAATTTCTAACCTGAAAATGATTACATGACAATATTTATCCGCGTGGCAAAATAACCATGCAAAGTAGACGGTTTATTATACTTATATTATTTAAAAATAAAATGAAATTCCAACAAAATATGCGATTGTCATAAAATATTTATCACATAAAATAAAATAAATTCTTTTTTTTATATTTTAATTCATAAATATATATATATATATATTTATATATATATATATATGTTTTTAACACACGCGTATAAAGAAAACAATTATGTTGCATACTTGTATACAATATAAATATAATTTATGTCTTTAACCTTTAAATTAAATATACTTGAATGTAATTTGTCGCGAGCGGTGGTGTTGATGAGAAGAAGGCGGCGATGGCGCGATTCCGACGGCAGTGGTGGTGAGATTTGGTAAGGGTGATGGTAGCGGTGCAAAGACGACACTAGGGGTGGTGGTGTGACGACGACTGTGGTGACTGCGGGATGGTGGTGTGACGACGATGGTGGTGATCTGAGAGTGTGGGGTGGTGATGGTGGTGGTGAAAAGGAGATGGTGGTGGTGATGTGAAGGAGATGGTGGTGGGAGGGTAAAGGTTTGTGCTTTTCTTTTTTATTATTATTATTAATTTATTATAAGAATTTAATTTTCTTTTAATTAATTGAAATTTCAAATAAATATACAGAAATCCAACATGTATCTTTTTAGATGAGAATTGGCTAAATTTGATATGCCACTTAGGCATTCAATGCCACATACTCAGCTTCCAGGTCCTGTGGGTGTATAAGCGGTATTCCCGAAAAAAATTAGGGTTTGGGTGGAACTTGGGTTAAAATTGCAAAATTTTTGTAGTAATTAATTATCTCCAAAATCAAAATCGCCAAATTAAAGTTTATAAATACAAATTGGGGTATGTTAGAGTCTCAAATTTATATTTTTCCCTTATTATTATTTTACCTTTTAAGTCAAAATAATTATAGATGATATGATATATGGTGCACATGGTAAGTATATATAATATTTCTCTTCTTTGAAGATTATAACAATCTGTTTTAACTTATATATTTACTCGTGCTCGTGCGAAATTGTGCTTCGGGTTCGATGGTATTTCTTTTTCAGAGTGTAGAAGTTCGTTACCTACTCGTCTTAAATGTGGCTATCCCCATCCAAGGAAAACAATTCAAACTTTTATGTTTCCATTTTTTTTTTAAAAAAATATTAACTAGCTCATACCAATTTCATAAAAATCAAAGGTCTCTGCTGCGGGACCTGCGGTTAAAATATGATCATTAAATTCTATGCAAGTCAAACTTATTTTTTATAAATACATGAACTACATAATTCATTTTACGAAACAAAACAAAAAGACAAGTGTTTAGCTACACAATTAGTTGTACAAAACATAAAAAAATCAAAGTGATGTAGAGAGCAAGGCGGACAAGTTAGAGAGCATTTCTTTTGTGTATTACGAACCACTAAAGATTGATCAGAAAAAAAACCCTATTTTCTAGTAGTGTGAAACTTTAAATATCACTTTTAATTATGGGTTTGAACTAAATTTAGATACCAATGATACGTCAAATTCTCTTCATCAATAATAATTTTAAACTAATATAATGACCAACCACTAAACTACTCCACCCCCACTTATTGATTATTAATGTTGTGTCTCGGCAGGGGTGCTTGGGATGACAAACAGTCCTAACACTTCTTAAGATGACGAAATTTTTTGGAGTACACAAGGGATAAGCCAACTGTAAAGAAAGCGGTGTGATGAACGATTTTTTTTTAAGGGGTCTGATGAACGTGATGTTGAGCAAATAAAATTTAGTGTAATATGAATACAAAGCCTTTATGGTATTCCTTAGCTTTATCCTTCCATGGATAGTTTGATGAAGACAAGAATAGTTACAAGTTACTTTTGTGTTCAACACTGAAATAAATTTATATGAAAGTTCAAACAGACTATAAAACGCAAAAAGTGAAAAAAAATACCATAATTCTTTAATACACTACTTTATTCTTGAAGTTGACATCACCAAATATCAACTTGATTCCTTCAAACTAATGGAAGTATAACCTAAATTTGGTTCGACAAAACTGATATAACAAGGGGCGAGTATTTTATATTTGTAATGTAGTTGATAGAAAATTTAGAAAGATCAATCAAATTACACTTGTTATTATAATTGGTTGGATTTGATCAAGTCGATCATGAGTTAGAATTTTTTATTTTGTTCCAAACTCAACTGGGTGAATCTCAACCAATTAGTTGATAAATATATCATACTTATTATTTGATCAGTTACTCTACTTAAATTTTCAATCAATTACACAACGCGTGTAAAATATTCCTTTCTCATTACATTAATGTGAACGAACAAACTTCAAACTAGAATTATTCATTTTACACTTATCTTTTAGCTAGATTTTTATTCAAGAAAAAGTGACCGATGAAAAAGTAAGGACAATATAATCATCCATTAAATTCTTGAGAATCTTCCCGGCCCTGGCTGGATTGAAATTATCCCACAAAAACACTTATATTTAATATGAAGATTGAAAAGAAAGATTTATCACCTATATATATCTCTTCATCTCAAACATAAAAGAGGAAACCCAAACTACCCAAACCCCCCAAAATAACATTGAAATCATGAGTTCTCACTCACAAATAACCAACGAGCTATCCGAAGCCATGGCGTCCGGGCGGTGGAACGACGTTGTTCGTATTTACCAAACCCACGGCGCGGTGGCTCATACAGCCGTCTTCAACAAGGCCGGAGACACCGCGCTCCGGATAGCCATCTCTGCCGTCCAAACGAGCATTGCTAAGCAGCTCGTCGATGAGGCTGCCAAAACCGAAGGGGCGCTCGAACAGCGCAACCAACGGGGAGATACGGTGCTCCACATTGCGGCGTACTTTGGCGACGGCGACATGTGCTGCCACATTGCCGGGAAAAAACCGACGCTCATCGGGATACGTAACAACGACAAGGAGACCCCGCTGTTCTATGCGGCCCACTTCGGCCACATAGAAGCTTTTCTTAGTCTGCACAGCAAGTGCGGGAATAAAGATCTCGGGTACGTTTATGGGAGGAGAGGCGACGGAGAGACCATCCTCCACACGGCTATATCTCGACGCTATTATGGTGAGCACACATAATTAATCCATTTTATTTGAGAAGTTATGGTATAATCATTAACGCTTGTCACAATTGTGGAAACCTTTCAAAAATATGGAAGTATTGGATAATCATATTATAAAGATCCATAATTTCCTTAAGGCAAAATTACACAATCAGGATACCAACTTATCCCAACTAACAATTTTAGGACGCCTTTTGCTCTGGTGACAAATTAATCCATTAATTCTCAAAATGTGTCAATTTTGGGATGAAGTTTACCGGAAACCACTTTTCGCCGAATACAAGCCTGACCGGACAATTTATTCCCAAAATTCACCGGACAATTTATTCCCAAAATTCCGACGGTCAAAAAGTGGTTTCCAGTGAACTTTGTACCAAAATTGGCACATTTTGAAAGTTAATGGACTGACTTGTCACGGGAGTAAAAAGTGTCCTAAAATTGCTAGTTGGGGTAAATTGGTATCTCAATTTTGCAATTTTGCCCTTTTCCTTAATGTCTCCATAAATGCAGAGATGGCATATCACATAATGAAGCTGTATCCCAATTTCGTGTACGCTATGAATGAGAAGGGGTTTTCACCCCTTTACCTTATGGCATCAACCCCTACAGCCTTCAGAAGCGGATGTCCTCAAATTAGAGGGATTCACCAACTTGTTTATCATTGTGAGTACCTATATATCTTGCTTTTTGATCTTCAAATATGTAATGTTTATTAAATGGGAAAGTTATACATATACACTGATGTTTGAATATACTTTGTTAAAGTAATACATGTCAGTGAACTGAAGATGCGAGCTGACGTTATTGAAGACGAAAAGGAACACCACGACAAGCAACAAACCTGTATTTCTTCGCCCTGGCATCGAGTAATGGGTTTCAGTAAGTATACATTAATTCTTTCATATCTTTTCCTGAAATTCATTTTTTGTTTTCTTTATTTCTATTTTCTTTCTTCCCTCTATGCGGTCCTTTTAAGATTGAACACCCGATTCAAATGCAAAATAAATATAATTTTAAATTAAAAAATTAAATAAATTAAACATGACTTTTTGTGGAGTCGGTAATTATATCTCATTACTGAATGATTTTTAACCTATCAATTTTCCCCACAAAATAATTATAATCCAAAGATAAGAAGGACTAATTTGTAAGTATGCCAAATCTCAGCTGGGTGGCAGATGTAAATTGTTTAACAAAATAATGTTGGTCATATGCCAAGAAAAATTGGAACCAAAGATACTGTCATGAAAAAAGAATATTCTTTAATCACTTGCTCAACCACGGTTGGTTGTATATTTTTGCCAAGTTGATGCCTGATGATTTTTTCATAATCAAAATATATCGTTATTTTAAACTTCCCAATGAATGTAATTGCTATTTTATCGTACCAGTGGGCTGTTCCAAGAATCCACAGGATCAATCAAAGGATGAAGAGGGACAGCATGCTGATCAAACTCATAGGGAAGGTAATTGATTAACAAACAAGTTTTACGAACCTGATTCTACTAAATTTGCAGTGTGACAGGAGAGAATATTTTACACTTATCACGTATTTTGTGTAAACTGTAAATTACCGGGAAAATGGTCAATTAATCAAATAACAATCGTAATGCATTTGCAAGTATGATTGGATGAGTTAATTAGACAGAAATCAGCCGTTTGGGCTGGAATTTTTCTATGTAACTTATAACATGAATATATATTTATAACCACTCCCTAGCTATTTATTCAAATGATATATCTCAACGTATTCATTCTGTACAGAAGAACAAGGATCAGATGCATCCAAAAATGGCTCTGGAGGTCCAAACAGGCTGGTAAGTATCATTGGCTCAAGTGTCCAATGTCTAACCCACGCAATGTCGGTAATATTTGGCCCAGGTACGTAACTAATTAACCATCCTAAACATTACAAATACATATTTATAATTAATTCTGAGCTGTTAATATTAATACATATATATGTTTCTAGGAACATATTCGCCCAGAAATCTCAAAGAGACAAAGAAGAACAATGTCTGGTCTGAGCAGATTATGAAAGAACTTGTCCATGGAATTGCTCAGTTTAAATATGAGCACAACGGAATGAGTCCTGGCCTGAATGAAACTTGGGAGAAGTGGTTGCGTAATAACACTTTCCCAAAGGAATGAAAAATTTTGTATACCAACTCGATCGATTAATTCTGAGTTTTTGGTACATTTTACTTTTCGGTGATAAAACAGATCCATATCTTAAAAATCATGCAATTTAATGGCACTTTTTGGTTGGAACCCGATTTTGCACGTCAGAAATAACCCGACCCGATTTTACACGTGGTAAACTCTTAGTTCACCACGTGTAAATTCTTACGAACAAAACCAGCTTCCAGTAAAAAATGTGCATGAAATTACTTGATTTTAAAGTTATGATCGTATTTTATCGCCGAAAAATGAAATGTACCAAACATACTGAAGTGGTAGAGTTAATATACGAAAATTTACAATTTTTCACTTTAGGAAGACGAGTACCGACTTTGAAGAGGACGAAGTCAAGGAGAGAAACACATAACATATTTTGTTCATGCAATCTATAAAATATTCAAAATTCTAATAATGCGATTCGTCTCTTAAAGTCTTACTCGCGTTTAATTTCATTTTTTGTATGGCATGCCATAACTACCATATCAAAATATATCGATTTTCAATTTCTCTTTTGTCCTAACCATACGTAACTCCTCCATTAATGGTCAAGAAGATTAATAATTGTTTCTTTGAGCAGTTGATTTTGTATCGTCGGACGAAAGTCAACAATTAACTGGCGAGTACAGTGCAGAAGAAAAGGAAGAGATGATGAAGATCACTGAGGCCCAAAGAAAAGGTAAGAAACTAAGAATGCATGCATATAATCATGCTTAATTTCAAAAGAAATGGAAATTACTAATTACAAGGCAATTCTTTCCCTGGAATCCTTTACTGCTGATATTGGAAAACCAGAAAGGCAGGCATTGGAGAGGAGTATAGCAAAGAAGGAAACACCTATTCTTGTTGCTGCCAGGAATGGCGTGATAGAGATTGTGAAAGAGGTTCTCGAGAAGTTCAAAATCACCATACACGATTCCAACATGGACAACAAGAATGTGGTTCTGCTTGCAGCTGAAAACAGGAGGGCTAATGTGTATGATTACCTGCTCAAGAAAGGACAGATGAAGGAAAGGATATTCGGCCAAACGGACAAGCACGGGAATAGTGTTCTACATCTTGCTGCCAAGCTGGAGGACGGTGCCGAACCATGGCACGTCCCCGGTCCCGCCTTGCAGATGCAATGCGAGGTGAAGTGGTACGAGGTAATAGAGAAATCGAACACTTATATGTTGATCCGTAATTTTAAAATTACCTTTATATGTGGTGATGTCGGGATTTTGACGAGGTAGGAGGAAATATAAGGAGCGGCTACATATATTTGTACGTAACACCTACAATTCAAATAATTCACTAAGAGTTTAAGAGCATTAATCATTTAAATTAATATTTCACTTTTCAAAATATGCTATGCTCTCAAATGTCACAATGAGCCATATATATATATATATATATATATATATATATATATATGCAACTTGAAATATCCCTGTAAATATAGGATAAACCTAATGTAATTAATATGAATTAGCTAGAAACTAAAAGGCATACATGGATGAATGTTAGACTCTAAGACCATACATGAATGAGAAAATAAACCATTTGACTAAAAATTAACTTGATTAAATATTAACTTTATCATAAAGAAACATGAATAACTATTAAGATGTTAGGTTCATGATAATTTTGATCTTTTGGTGTCTTATGGCCTATCAGGGCAGATGGGCATTTGCCTGCTTGTAATCCTCTAACTTTGAAATTATTCGTCATATACTGTAAATAAATAATTTGTATTTGTTGACGAATGCCTAATGAATAAAGTTGGTATTGATGCGTGCATGCAGTTTGTGAAGGGTTCGATGGGTCAGCACTTCTTCCGATGGTTCAATGACGCGGACGAAACCCCGGATGATTTATTCAAAGCCAGTCACACGAATGTGGTGAAGGACGGCGGCGAATGGCTGAACAAAACTTCGAATTCCTTCTCGATTGTTGCAACTCTCGTCGCCACCGTAGCTTTTGCAACCTCCGCCATTGTTCCCGGCGGAGTTAGTACTGACGGTAACCCCAACTTAGAAAACAGGCCGGCCTTCAGCATATTTGCCATCTCGTCTCTCATTGCCTTGTGCTCCTCTATAATTTGTGTCATGATGTTCCTAGCCATTCTCACCTCAAGGTAACAGTATTAATTGCAAGAATTTGGGCTCAACTAATCATAACTTTTAGGTTTAGTCGAATTATGAAAAAAAAAATCATTATAGTAGAAAATTTACGGAGAAAACCTTATAAGGTGGGGTGTTTTTCTTAGTTTCTCATACTGTTTTCATGTCCAAACTCCAAATATGCATCATACTATCTTCATAATTGAATTAAAGTATTAAACCTCATAATCACCTCGAAAGTAAAAATCTTTTCTTAATAAACACTAAACAAGCTTATTAATGAACTATAATATGTGATATTGGTTGCAGGTACCAAGACGTAGACTTTGGCAAGGATCTGCCTCGGAAGTTTTTGATAGGGTTGACGTCACTGTTCTTGTCCATAACTTCAATGCTGATATCATTCTGCGCCGGCCATTCTTTCGTGCTCAAGGAAGAACTGAAATATGCAGCATTACCAGTGTATGCTATCACTTGCTTGGCCGTCACCCTCGTCACCATGGCGCAGTTCCCCTTCTATTTTGATCTCGTCATGATTACCTTCAGCAAGAAGCCTTGGAGCCACAAGAACATTTAATTAATCTTTCTTGAAAATATATACAATGAAGAAAACATTTGGCTTTTAAGTGTAGATCGAAATATAACAGTGTAAAAGGGACATGGAGTTGTGCCTGAACTTGAATTGATCATGAATTTTCTTTTTTTTTTTTTTTGGAAAAACAGGTCAGGGGATTGGGGTGATTAACGAGGGCTCCCTCATTTATTAAGCGTAAAGCACAGCCTGTGGATCCAAACAATTGATCATGAACTTAACTAGCTAGAAGTTAAAGCAGTTGCTTTTATTTTGTTATTTTTTGACAATTCATGACTTGTGAGTTTCAATAACACAGTTGTCACCCTCAAATCTCAATGCAGACCCTTTCGGGCTTGTATTGTACTTGTTATTGAATTGTTTGTTCTCGATCTAAAATTTATATCAATTATAAGATAATTAAGTGTAATCATCCCCGCTTTGCTCTAGTTGAACCCAGTCAAGTTCATCCTATCAGCCGAATGTACATGGAATTATGCCCGACAATTTGTGATGATTAGGATAAGGATTTATAAGGACGTACACGTATAGTTAAGAGTTTACAATTTCAAAATTCTGCCCTGATATAATGATAATTATTTATATTTTGCGAAAATTCAATAACTTCTTCAAACTTCAAAATTTATTTAAAGATCATAATCCGTTGAATAATACGTTCTCTCTCCATCTGACTACCACTTTTCGGGCACTTTTAAGAGATAAAGTATTTATCTGACTTGTGGGATCTTCCCAAACTGGAAGATATTAAACATATATATGCATATTCTTGGGATATTTCAAATCAAGAACTTTAATTATTCTCTTCCTTTTCATTATTTTTACGACGACATTCAAAGTTCAAATGTCAGATATTTTATTTATTATTTTAAGTCAAATAATTATGAATGATATGATATATGGTGCACATTGTAAGCATATATAATATTCCTCTTCTTGATGATTATGACAATCTGTTTTAACTTATATATTTAATCGTGCTTGTGAGAAATAGTGCTTTGGTATTTCTTTTTCTGAATGTAGAAGTTCGTTACCTACTCATCTTAAATGTGGCTATCCCCATCCAAGGAAAACAATTCAAACTTTTATATATCCATTTTCTCTTTTTTAAATATTAACTCATACCAATTTCATAAAAATCAAAGGTCTCTGCTATGGTTAAAATATGATCATTAAATCCTACGCAAGTCGAAACTACATTTTCCAAACTACACAATTAGAGAGCATTTCTTTTGCGTATTACGACCACTAAAGATTGATCAGAAAAAACTTATTTCTAGTAGTGCTAAACTTTAAATATCACTTTCTAATTATGGGTTCAATTTAGGTTTGGATTATTGAGGCATAAATTTTTTTTTATTAATAGTAATTGCATATTGAGGGTAAACTAGTATAACGACGAACTACTAAACTACTTCATCAATAAACTACCCTATTTAATGATTACTGATGTGTTTGAGAGCTTACGTTGGGGCGCCCGAAATGACAAACAATCCTAGAGTTAAAAAAATATTGAGGCTAACCGCGTGTCCTCTAAAAGTAGAACCCTTCGATTACATACTAAGAATTTCCCTACGCTTCTCGCATCAATATAATGTAGACAATAGGAAAGTCGATATTAGGGGGATTTGTCATAATCCCGTAATTAGTTGTATTGATTTACTTTCCTTTCTTAGCTTAAGCCTGTATTATTTATTTGTATACTTTGTACACAGTAGAGATAATTACAATTACAGCAATAAAGAAAATCCTTCCTCACATCATGAATTCTTCTAAAGCTATCATGGTATCAGAGCGGGTTACGGTCCAATAATTGGATCTGAACCTTGCTCATCACGTACCTAACCTTCCCCGGCTATGGCCGACGACAGCAGCAGCAATTCCGACAAGGGATCGCAACAGTCCGGCGAATCCCTAGCCACCCAACTAGCCAGTATACTCAGCAGCCTACAGACACAACCCGAAACAAATCAGAATCACAACAATATGTCTCAGTCAGTTTCAATCAATATCAAACTAAACCAATTCAATTACTCCCTCTGGTCAAGATTGATGAAGATGGAAACCGGTGGAAGAGGAAAATTGCACCACCTCACTGGAAACCCACCACCTCCCATGATCGATTCTCCGGCTTACGCAAAATGGGAACAGACAGATTTAATTGTCTGTACGTGGCTATTACATAACATGGAACCGGATTTGGTAACTCTGTTTGCCGAATACCCATCGACGAAATCCTTGTGGGATGGTCTAAACTCTACCTACAGCCAAATCAGCGATGGGCTTCAAATCTTCGATCTTACCGTCAGGGCTAACAACATGAGGCAAGGAACAGACATCATAGAAAAGTACTACAGCAATCTCCAGCGGATATGGCGAGAGATCGAAATCAGACAACCCAACCCCATGGCCTGTGAACGCTATATTTCAGCCTTCAATCGCCTCAGGTCCGACACCCAATTGTTCCAATTTTCTCGCAGGGATTGACGATAGATATGAGTCGGAACGACGGGATCTGTTGAAAGAAGACCCGTTACCCAGTGTTGAGAAGGCCTATGCCACCATCCGGCGATAAGGGAATCGGAGAAATATACTCGGGAGCCGGAGTTCATCATCGGCGACATCGGAGACAGGAGTTAGAGCCGGCCTAATCGTCGGCCCTCAAGGAGCGGGACGAACCAGTTTTGGCCGAGGAAGAAAACCGGAACAGAAGGGTAGTGGGCCGCCGAGGCACGGGCCGGCGACGCCACGGTGGAACCCTAATAGCAGCGGCACCGGAAGCACCAACAGCAGCGGAAATAACTCCTTCACTAGCGACGGACCACCTCAATGTTCCCGTTGCAGAAGAATCGGGCATAAGGTGGAGGGATGCTACGAGATAATTGGCTGGCCGGAGGGTTGGAGGAGTCGGCGGCGCGACACCACAGCACCAACCTATGGTGCGGCGTCAATCGCCGCCGGTGGAGGAGACACGAGGACCGAGAACAGAAAACAGGGGGAGGAGAATACTCAAGCAGCAGCGGATGGCTTTGATGAAGAGAAAGGAGCAGCCTTCTTAGGTATGGGCATGGATGGGAATTACCATCCTGCCCCTCTCAAACTTCTCCTTTTAATTTTAAGCCCTCTTGCAATTTAACCCCTGTAATTCCTAATTCTTGCAATTCAGCCCCGAAATGTATTTCTAGTGACAAATGGATCCCTAATAGTTGTGCAAAGGGACCTTATGTAATTAAGACAGGTTTAGCACTCCAAACCGGCACGTCTCCGGGCGTGTCCAAGTCCCGGTGGATTTTCGACTGCGGGGATACAGACACAATGACTTATGACCGCTCGGATCTAGAAAATTTCACTCTTCCCCCTAAAGATGGAATTGTGAATGCGAGTGGGGGGGTTTTGGATGTTCAAGGAGCAGGAACTGTGACAGTAGCACCAAATTTGAAATTACAAAATTGTCTTTATATCCCAAGCTTATCCTGCAAACTGCTTTCTATTAGTCAAGTTACGAAATAATTGAATTGCATGATGCTGATGTTTCCCACTTTTTGCTTATTGCAGGATATTCGTTCGGGGAAGGTGATTGGGCGTGGTACTGAGGAGCGTGGATTGTACTATGTCGACGAGGTGGCTCAACACGAAAATGCAGCGCTTGCTCATGGGACTGTGAACCGTCAACAGTGGTTGTGGCATCGTCGGCTAGGACATGCTTCGCTAGGGTACCTTCAGTTGTTATTTCCCCGGTTTTTCCCTAAAGATTGTCAGTTTACTTGTGATACTTGTTCTTTAGCTAAGAGTTATAGACAACCCTATCCCGTTTCTAGTTCTAAGTCTGAAATAGTTTTTTCATTAGTCCACTCTTATGTATGGGGGCCTGCCCCGGACACTAGCTCAACTCATGGTTTCAAATATTTTATGTTGTTCATTGATGACTGTTCCAGAATGACATGGGTATTTTTTTTTTTAAAATAAAGCAGAAGTTGCATCAAAATTCATTTAATTTTATCATATGGTCCACACACAGTTTAAAACTCGGGTTCAGGTTCTACGATCCGATAATTGGGGGGGGGAGAATACATTAACTCGACTCTCAAACATTTTTTCCTTGAAAATGGGTTGCTCCACCAAACTTCGTGTCCTTACACCCCACAGCAAAACAGGGTAACTGAACGTAAGAACCGCCAACTCATAGAAATGTCCAGATCCTTACTTATTGAGTCTCATTGTCCTCAGTCCATGTGGCCTGAAGCTATCGCTTCATCTGTGTATTTGGTCAATCGGTTACCCTCTAAACCACTTAACTTTGGGACCCCTTTACAGCATCTTTCTAGTCAAGTTCGTATCCCGTCCATCATTTCCCTTCCACCTCGGGTATTTGGTATTCGGTATTTGTCCACCTTCCTCAAAACACTCGAATCAAACTTGATCCCTATTCTGTTAAGTGTGTCTTCGTGGGCTATGGGGTTCATCAAAAAGGTTACCGGTGTTATGATCCTGTTTCTCACCGGTTGTATACCACAATGGACTGTAACTTTGTCGAAACAGAGTACTTTTATGCGGCCCCACTCAGCGGTCAGGGGGAGAGTCATCGTCAGCAGGACCCACTGAGTGGGGTTCCACCACTCGCTTGGCCAGACGTAGTCCCAACAGAGCAAGTAGGCAGGACCACCGAGCCACCACCTCCCGTAGTACAATCGGCGAGCCCTAGCCCCGTGTCTCCCTTCATCAACCCAACGAATACTCCTGAGGTAAGTAAAAGTGTTAATAGTTCGAACTCTGTTATTCCCTATAATGATAACAACACAGGGAGTAGTGAGGAACAGGAGGAGAATGAGAACCTTGGGAATAGTACCAACAGGGACCAAGGGAGATATGTGTTGCCTCCACGGTCCACGAGAGGCATCCCTCCTAAACGGTATGAACCAGATCATGTCAGTTGGCCTTCGAGATATCCGGTAGCCAACTTGGTCAGAAGAAACATAGCACCAAAAGCTCTTGCTCATACAGATGCGATACAGTCCATCAAAATTCCAAGTAAAGTGGAAGAGGCCCTTGAGGACGAGAAATGGGTCAAAGCAATGGAAGTAGAAATGGAGGCGTTGGAAAAAATGGAACATGGGAGAAATGTCCCATACCTGATGGAAAGAGAACTGTTGGGTGTCGCTGGGTGTTTACAGTGAAACATCGGGCAGATGGGAGCATTGAAAGGTACAAAGCGAGGCTAGTGGCAAAGGGGTATACACAGACATACGGGATTGATTACTCAGAGACTTTTTCTCCCGTAGCAAAGATTGACACCATCAGGGTGTTGTTCTCGGTAGCAGCTAACCGAGATTGGCATCTCCACCACTTCGATGTTAAGAATGCTTTTTTGCATGGAGACCTTCAGGAAGAAGTGTACATGGATCCACCCCCAGGATTCACTGGAAAATTCAGCAGTAAGGAGGTTTGCAGGTTGAAGAAGGCTCTATATGGGTTGAAGCAGTCACCCCGAGCCTGGTTTGGGAGGTTCTCAGCAGTTATGAAGAAATATGGCTACAACCAGAGTAATTCAGATCATACGTTGTTCATTAAAAGGCGAGGTGAGCTAGTGACGTGCTTGATTATCTATGTTGACGATATGATTATTACAGGAGATGATCAGGGGAAAATTACGCATCTCAGAAGAAATTTGTTCCAAGAGTTCGAAATGAAGGATTTAGGGTCTTTGAAGTACTTTCTCGGGATAGAAGTACTGCGCTCTAAGCAAGGGATCTATATCTCACAAAGGAAGTTTGTTCTGGATTTGCTAGCTGAGACAGGATTGTTGGAGTGTAAGCCGGCTGACACTCTCATGATTGTGAATCATGGTCTAAGGATAGTAGATGGGGCAGAAGAGATAGATAGGTTACAGTATCAGCATTTGGTGGGGAAGTTAATCTATCTAGCTCATACCAAGCCAGACATTGCTTATGTAGTAGGGGTACTGAGTCAGTTTATGCACAGACCGCAGAAGGCACATACAGAAGCAGCTCTCAGAGTATGTAGATATTTGAAGAGTTGCCCGGGAAGAGGGGTTGTTTTTCAGAAGAACGGACACTTAGAGATCGAAGCCTACACAGATACAGATTGGGCAGGAAACCCAAGTGATCGAAGGTCAACCTCTGGCTATTTCACACTAGTTGGGGGGAATGTTGTGACGTGGAAGAGTAAGAAGCAAAAAGTAGTTGCGCTCTCTAGTGCAGAAGCCGAATTTCAAGGAGTTGCACGAGGAGTAGCAGAGGTCCTTTGGTTAAGGAAGTTACTTACAGAGATTGGTTTTCCTCCAACCACGAAGTGCAAACTCATGTGTGACAATCGGGCAGCAATAAGTATATCTGAGAATCCCGTACAGCATGATCGCACGAAACATGTTGAGGTGGATAGACATTTCATCAAAGAAAAGATTGAAGAAGGAATAATCGAGCTATCGTTTGTGAGATCAGAAGACCAGCTAGCAGACATATTAACCAAAGCAGTAAATGGGAGGATATTTGGGGAAGTTCTAGGCAAGTTGCAAATCGGTGACCCGACTTTACAACTTGAGGGGGAGTGTAGACAATAGGAAAGTCGATATTAGGGGGATTTGTCATAATCCCGTAATTAGCTGTATTTATTTACTTTCCTTTCTTAGCTTAAGCCTGTATTATTTATTTGTATACTTTGTACACAGTAGAGATAATTACAATTACAGCAATAAAGAAAATCCTTCCTCACATCATGAATTCTTCTAAAGCTATCATATAAATCCTTATAATACAACCTCCAGATCAAGCAAAAAAGTGGAATATTTTAGATTTTTTTGCCAAAAAAATAAGCATGTTCTCCCACCAAACAATCCAACTTACTAGTGAATTGATTTAATGACTAATCATTGATTAAAAAAGATTGTTTTAATTTAGTGGTTCATTAGACTTAGAATGCATGCAGAAGCACATAGTGGGAGGCCATAAAGTTTCCTTTCCTTCTTTTAAAAATATAATAACTCTGATGACTTTATTAATTATACTTCTGAAACCCTATTATTGAGACACAAAGATAAGTGGTTAAGCCTAAGTAAAGATTAGTGGGTCACTTAGGGTTTGTTAAGGATTCCATTAGGAGATAAGGATATCTAAACCTGCTCAGTTGTCAACCAGAAAACTTTAATTAATCTTTAGGTAAGATTAAATTAATTAAAGTATTCCATTACTTTATTGCAATATGAGAACTTCAAAATGTGTGGAAATTTTAGTGAGGTGAGTTAGCAAGTACATTATGTACCAAAATCAATTAAAACAAAGGAGAAAGCAACTACACATACCCCACATGTAGCATGTGCATTAAAGATTGGTCAATTTGATGTGAAGCTTAGAATGCTTATACGTGTTTATGAAAGAGAATTATTTTTAATTGCTTTTTTTAATGACTTTATTTCAGCATGTCCTTTGAATGCTTGTCATTTGTTTTTATATTTTATGTACAAAGGAATGAGGAATTAATTAAATCTTGCTAGTAAATTTGCCAATTATAGGTGATATCTCATATTTAGATATAATTACATTTATATCCTAACTACTTAATGGAAATTTAATTACACATAATTTTGCTCCCACATAGAATTATGGGAAAAATGCAAAATCGGTATACCAACTCCAATGATTTAGCGTTTTTGGTACTTTAAATTTTCCGGTGAAAAAAAAAAACCCACAACTCTTAAAAATAAGCAAAAAAGTGCCAATTTTACCCAGATAAGCCAAAACCCGCCGGATATCCGACCCGGATGCTGACGTGTCTCGTCGGAGCTCCATCTGGCAAATAAAGCCCTTCCACCTCAGAAAAGCACCCGTCCACGTTGTAAACACAAGACATTTACAGTACCAAAAACGCTAAAATTTTGGAGTTGGTATACCGATTTTGCAATTTTCCCTACTATTAATTAGGCATTGAAGTTAATAATCAAAGATTAGGGATAATATTTATAAAGTCTATAATTGCTCCATCCTAATTAACCAAGTACATCTTAATTTGTAATTCAATTCTTCAATTAATTTCAAGGGTTTAGGTAATTAAATGTTGAAAAATAATACATCCCGACATTATTGTAGTAGAATTCCTCCCGACCCCTCTGATATAGTGGAGGTATATTTTTTAGAAAAATCGACAAACATTTAAGGCAAATTAAACTTGATATTTGCATCCATATGTCAACATGAAATAAGGCCGTATTTTTATAAGTGGATGCTGACGAGTGAGACTCTTGTATTTAAAATTTTGGATTAATTATCTTTGTTAAGTAGATTAATTAGGAATATATAGCGTAAAATACTAATTTTGGCCCTCCATTGCTAACACACTACGTACTACTCTCTGATCTACTTCATCAAACTTTATAACTTTCTCTAATTATTAGCAATTAGAATTAATGGGAAGAGCTCCTTGCTGTGACAAAAACGGACTCAAGAAAGGGCCCTGGACCCCTGAAGAAGATCAGAAGCTCATTGATTATATTCAGAAGAATGGTTATGGAAATTGGAGAACTCTCCCCAAGAATGCTGGTTAGTTTAATATTTCATTTTTGCATGGATACATATATATGTCTATATATATATATGGTTTATTGAATTTTTTGAAAAAATGTATAGGTCTGCAGAGGTGTGGAAAGAGCTGCCGCCTGCGGTGGACGAATTACCTCCGGCCTGATATCAAGAGGGGAAGATTTTCATTTGAAGAAGAGGAGACAATTATTCAGCTCCACAGCATCCTGGGAAACAAGTACGTTTATAATTTGACTAAATTTAAATGTTTCGTGTATGAATGGTACTTTATAAAGTTGTAATTTTTGCCTTTCTTGACTGAAAACAGGTGGTCTGCAATAGCTGCGCGTCTCCCAGGAAGAACGGACAACGAAATCAAGAACTGCTGGAACACGCACATAAGGAAAAGGCTTCTCGGAATGGGAATTGATCCCGTCACTCACAGCCCTGGCCTCGATCTTGTTGATCTCTCCACAATCTTAAACTCTTCTTTCTACAACAACTCACAGTCCTAGATTAATTTGTCGAAATTGTTACCTAAACCCTTGAAATTAATTGAAGAATTGAATAACAAATTAAGATGTGCGGGGTTAATTAGGATGGAGCAATTATAGACCTTATAAATATTATCCCTAATCTTTGATTATTAACTTCAATGCCTAATTAATAGTAGGGAAAATTGCAAAATCGGTATACCAACTCCAAAATTTTAGCGTTTTTGGTACTGTAAATGCCTTGTGTTTACAACGTGGACGGGTGCTTTTCTGAGGTGGAAGGGTTTTATTTGCCAGCTGGAGCTCCGACGAGACACGTCAGCATCCGGGTCGGATATCCGGCGGGTTTTGGCTTATCTGGGTAAAATTGGCACTTTTTTGCTTATTTTTAAGAGTTGTGGGTTTTTTTTTTCACCGGAAAATTTAAAGTACCGAAAACGCTAAATTGCTGGAGTTGGTATACCGATTTTGCATTTTTCCCTAGAATTATTATTAGGAAAAAAATGAACATCCTCTAGATGTAAGTGTGTAATTAATTAGCTTTATCTTAATGTTAAGTATCATAAGCAATTAGTTTATCTCAAGGGTTTTATATGTATTTACCTATTTAGAAATTTAGAAAAATATAACTGAAAAAAAACTAGATTTAGATATTTCTTTTATTCCTTTAAAGAAAAATAACAATAAAAACTATTAAAAAGAAATATCTAAACAAATTGAGCTAGGGCTTTTTTTTCCCATGGTTCCCTTCACTTTTCTTTTTATTTCTATCAACTATTTCTTTTTCCCACTTCACATTTTACCTAGTTTTCAACACTTGTAATTTAGGAATTAACTTTCCCAAAAGTAAACTCTTGTGGTTACCCAAAAACCTAGGCGACTTTTGTGGGTCAACCCCAACAAAGGGATATGAGCTATCATATGACCTATCTTTTCGTGAATTTTAATTTTATTTTATTTTATTTAATGAATGATAATTGATACCCCAAACACAAAAAGTAAAGCATTAGCCCATGAATAGAATTAAATCTTCTTTGCAAGTTGTATCATGATAATAATCCCAAACAAAAGTCCTCAAATTGTCCCTTATTGCCTTAGGGTCCCAAACCACTTTAATGGTAGGTTTTGCAACCAAACATATTCTCTAAGGACAATGTCTCCGGGGTGGGAGTGACTTGTTTTATCATCAGTTATATATATAATAATCAATTTTTTTGTTAAATAGTAGGTGTCAATAATTAATTCGCTTGTTGAATCGTAGAATATTTTATAAATTGACACAAATAAACATAAAATCTAAAATTATTTTACCCCCAAAATTATAATTCGAACACTTGACATGGATGCAGTGTTTTCAAAAGCGGACCGGAGGTCAAAGCGGCAGCCTTACTGGTTACCGGTCGAACCGGTATGACGTCATAAATAAAAAATATTATTTTTAATAATATATATATATATAATAATATGCTGAAATTAAAATTATAATATATAATATAGTTCAATATTAGAATAAAAGAGTCATATTCAAGTGTTTAACGTTTAATTTGAGGCCTGTGATTTTAAATTTGTGATTTGGGAATTGTAAGTGTGCAAAAAACATTTTCTAAGACTCAAAAAAGGTTAAAGGATGTGGAAATTTTAAGTTTTTTTTTTTTAAAAAAAAAAAACTGAAAATTAAGTGAACCGCCGGTCCGGTTCACGGGGCCAAAACCGGCAGTTAAACGGCCAGTTTTTCCGGCCCTGTACCGGTCCGGTTCGCACTGGTTTTGTAGGGTAGTTTGGACCGAACCAGGTACCGGTCATCGATCGAACCGACCGGTCCGGTCCGGTTTTGAAAACATTGCAAGGATGAATAAGTTCATTCCCCTCCGCCCATTAATTGCATAAATGGACAATAATTCCATCTATCAAAACTCAAGAAAGCTATAGCCGACCATAGGCTAAGGTACGAAATCCAAAATGCTATAAATGCAACTCAATTTTAAGGTCTATATGTGAGTTTCCATATATGTTTTACACTTATTTCATGTTTATAGTTTAAAACCTTTTTGTATTTATATGATTTTTTATGATGATTTGTAGCAAACAATATATATATATTAAACCCTTTAAACACTAACATAACTGATTAATCAAGAGGGTGTGATTAAGTAGAAGAGATTCATATATCATTAATCAAAATATCAGGAGTTTCATGACTTTGGATATGAAATAACTTTAAATCTTTTGATCAGTTGTCTCATGCTATGAATTACCTATAATTCAATGAGGATTAGGTACCTACAACGAGGAAATTAGTTATCGTAATAGACGATGAATAACCTAATTGATTAATTGTAATAGCTTATTTTCTTGAAAAATATATAAAATATGAACAAATTTCTTAGATCCCATAAGAGATTCATGGAAGTGACCCCACCCCCACCTGTCCATTCAATTTCAAGTTATCTAAACACCACAAGCATGGAGTATACATGGCCAAGGTTCATGTCAACTGTCCTAATTACCACAATGCCCTTGGCCTTCAAGAAGACATGAAAGCAAAATGAAATTGAAGAAAGAAAAGGAAAGACGAACAACCCATAATTCTCCAAGATTACATTTTTATTTTGCTTCTTCAAACTGACTTCTTCATCCTTTTAACCCAAACCAGAGAATGTATGTGTGTGTGTGTTTGGGGGGTCCAGGCCCCCGCCACTTGGGGGTGGAGGCCGGGGGGCGGGGGGTGGTTTTGTTTAGTAAATTTACAGAGGGATGCCACTCATAATTTGGGTCGGGGCCCCATGGTTTTGAGCCCAAAACGACCTCGAGAGTTGCACACACAAATACTCACAGTGTGTGTAAGAGTTCTCTCTCCTTCTCTGATCTCTCTTTCTCTCTCAGTCTTTTTGTTCTTGAAGCTCAGTTCTTTATCACACTTTAAAAATTCGGTATTTGGCTCTGTACCCACAAGAGCGAGGGTCTTGTTTCTATATATCTCTCCCATTGATCTCTCATCCCTGTATTATTGATTGGCATGCTTCTATATTCTCAGTCTGATTCACTTTATTGATTTCATTTTCTTGCATTCCTTGAATTCTTAAGGAAGAAGAACTCGAGCTAATGTGTAATTTCAGTTCTTGAAATATTTATTATTGTTCTTTTTTGTGGGTTCCTCTTGAATCTTGTATTGGAGTGGGAAATATGAGAATTTGTTGAAGAAAGTTTTGATCTTGACCTTAATTTCTGGGAGCTGAGGAAGTTGATTTTGTATATATGAAAGAGGTGAACAATGAGAGATGGAAACTCAAAGAAAAGCAAGGTTGGTTTTGTTCAATTGAATGGGACATAAATAGTTTAATGAGTATTTTGTGGTTTTGTTCAATATTTCTGATTTTCTTTTTTCTTTTTCTTCTTTGTGTATATGTGTGTTGATGAAGCTTTCATGGCCTAAGACACTAGTCAAGAAATGGTTCAACCTCCAGAGCAGAGCTGGGGATTTTCATGCAGATAGCATCATTTATGAAGGTAGTTTTAATTTGTGGAGAAATAGTAAATCTAAATTGTGAATCTGAAGAATCTTGAAACTTAGATTTACGTGTTAATTGTGTCATTGAAATTTGATAGCTGATATATCTTCTTCATTATATCTGTCTGAAATAAAATTATGGGTTTCTATTTTCTTGATCAAGAGGAAATTATCTTCCCCTTTTTCTTTTTTGGGCTGTGTGTGTAATCTGGCTGTTCTGCTGAACTTTGAATCAATGATACAGCTTCACATACTTATTTAAGTTTCAATTTTTGGCTTTTCAGCTGTTGATGAAGAATGGAGGGGCAGTTTCTCAGAGTGCTATGTCAAGGAAAGCAAAACAGGTTCATAAATTGACAACTCTGCCTCTGTATCTGAGTATTCCATCATCCTATTGTTAGTTGATTGATTAGCAGATACTTTGGAAACCAGTTATTTGCTATTCTTTTTCAATAATTATTTGCAATATTGTGTGGCCCTATTTCTTATTTTGCTTAAATGTGTTGACAGAGAACTCAAATATTCGAAATTCTGATCATGGGCGACGAAATAAGAATGGTCTTGATGCCCTGCATATTACAGATGTGCACAGTTATAGGTGTTTGCTCCTTCCCAGCCTTTGATTATTCCTCTAAACTTATATGTTATATGGTTTATATAAATTTATATTCTCTATTATGGAATAGGATTTTTGTTGCAACATGGAATGTGGCTGGAAAGTCTCCACCGAGTTACTTGAATCTCGACGATTGGCTAAACACCTCAGCTCCTGCTGACATTTATGTTCTTGGGTAAGTTAATTATCTCAAAACAATTGCCTATATTTCACTGTTGAATATTTAAGAAAAATAATAAAGGGGGCAAAATTTTGACTTTTTAATAAAAACCATATGAAATAGTCCTTCTATGTCTCATTTCTTTTAGGTTCCAAGAAATTGTTCCTTTAAATGCCACTAATGTTTTGGGAACAGAAGACAACGGCCCGGCCAGAAAATGGCAAGCGCTCATTAGGAAAACCCTCAACGGTCTTCCCTGCACCAGCGGTAGTTATCCTCCACATCACGTAATCCGTGATCCCCTCATCGAGCTCGACGATGACTTCAAACCATTCGATAGACGCTCGTTCCAGTCTATGAGCCGGAGCATGAGAATGATGGAGCCACACGATCCTCAGCTCGACCATCGGTTCAGTGTTTGTGATCGGATGATGTACAGCCATAGACCTAGCGATTACTACGAGCCTGATGGCACGTGGGATTATTCCTCCAGTGATGAAGATGGGCCACACTTGCCCGTCTCGGCTGACCAGTCCAGGTACAGTTTGGTTGCAAGTAAACAAATGGTGGGAATACTTTTGACCGTTTGGATAAAGAGTGATTTGCGGGATGATGTTCGTAATTTGAAAGTTTCGTGTGTTGGGAGAGGTTTGATGGGCTATCTTGGCAACAAGGTATGGTTTTCTTTAGTATTATTTTTGGAACACACTAACAATACCCTGGGGTTTGGCCTAATTACACAAACTTCCCTTGAGGTTTGAGTAATTACAAAAACATGCCCTAGAATGTCCTCATGGTTGGCCTTATGCGTGCTACTGTAATCAATTTAAGTTAAATATTGACCAATAAGTATCTAAGGAAAAATAGAATATTCATAAAAAAAATATAGATGTTCCATCAAAATGCAGTGATCAAGATGTAATGTAAATTATCTGAGTGACTGAGTGTGAAATTTTTGTAATTTCTCAAGTCATAGGAAAATTTTCATGCTTAGGCCACACCTCAGGGTATGTCAATATAATTATCCCTTCTTTATTTTTTTTCTTGAATCAGGAAACTTTTGTGGAAATTGTTATAAAAATTTTGAGCTTTTATAACAGGGGGCGATTTCGATTAGCATGCATTTGCAACAAACAAGCTTCTGCTTCGTTTGTAGTCATTTGAGTTCTGGAGAGAAGGATGGAGATGAATTGAGAAGAAACTCCGATGTAATGGAAATTTTGAGGAAAACGAGGTTTCCGCAAGTTGATACTGATGCTATGGGAGATCAGAGTTCTCCTCTGACGATACTTGATCACGAGTATGTATTACTACGCTATTATAATACTCAATCATGAGCATATATATCATCTGAATAACTCTGTTATTTAGAATTTCATTTTCATTCTTTTTAAATCCTTTTATTTTTGTTTCTTGTTTATTGCAGTCGAATCATATGGCTTGGGGACTTGAACTACAGAATTGCTCTTGCTTACAGATATGCCAAGGCTCTTGTAGAGATGCGCAATTGGAGAGCTTTATTAGAAAATGACCAGGTAAGTACGATATTTGCTTTTCCCTTTTTTTTCTCTGTGTGTGTGTCTGTGTGCAAGTGAGTCGTCCAAATCATGCATTTGAGCCTACATTACTGATTCCTATTTTCTTCTCTCTGTTTTTCCTTTTTGCAATTCTAAACAGCTTCACATAGAGCAGAGAAACGGGCGTGTTTTTGAAGGATGGAATGAAGGGAAAATATATTTTCCTCCTACGTATAAGTATTCAAATAATTCCGACAGATATGCTGGAGAGAATATGCACCCCAAAGAAAAAAGAAGAACGCCTGCATGGTAAACCTTCCTATTGATTTCACAGCAACCCCATTCGGTTTTATTATTACAAATACCTCCCCTGTAACTTATCTTTACTTTACAGATACACCCTCCTGTTGGTCCTCTCGCATAATGCCAGTATTTGAACTTTAAAAAAAGTTTTCGTTAAAAGTTTCCTAATAACTTTTTCCCAGATTTGATTGAGTTCCGATTGTCAAAAGGAGGTATTTTTAATTCTGAAACTAAGAAGGGGTTTTCGTGTAATTACACGTAATTAGAGGTGTGAACGGTGTAACTGACCCCAAATTTGCTGATTGAAGGTGTGATCGTATATTGTGGTACGGTTGTGGTCTCCGACAACTATCATATGTTCGTGGAGAATCTAGGTTTTCTGATCATAGACCAGTTTGTAGCACATTTTTAGCAGAAGTCGAGTCCATTTGTAGCAAAACCAAGAAAGGTATGAGTTATGCGAGCTCTAGGGTTGAGGTCGAAGAGCTGCTGCCATACTCTCGTGTATACAGTCAACCAAGCCTTTAAACGAAAAAAGAGGATCACATTTCAATTCCTCAAGAATTCGGGGACTTACGATGCAAATACGACGAACATGAGCTGCTAAGCTAATAGGTAACTCATAATTCCATTCTCGATTACTTAATCATTTTATCGTTTAATTCAAAGTTTTCTTATTTACTAAGTTTCAGTGTCTCTGATGCAGGCTCAAAGAAAAGTCCGATCACTCACGACTGTTAACATTAAGATCACGTTAAATTACGGCTACACCCGCTGAGGTTTACCTTAATTACAAGAAAAACCCTCTTTCCCGTATCTATGATTCTTGATGCGGGTCAAAATGTAAATACTCATTCTTCACATAGGGAAAGTGTAATTATTAGAAAATTTTTGGAGCTGGTTCGTTCATTTTTATTGAGGAATCGGCATTTTATTATTTGAAAAAACTGGGATTTTATTATATAAAAATGTTGAATTTTATTATTTTATTATTCTCTGTGTTGTCCTTATCATCTTTATTGGCGTCCCAATTATTTCAGCGCTCTGCGCCTCTGCCTTATTCTTGTACGATTTACTCAGGATTGTTTCGACATTTTTGGAACACATTTAATGATGTCAAAATTAAGCAAAAGGTAAATTATATATATATATATATATATATATATATATATATGTGATGGGTGATGTGGGATAAATTCTCAATTGATCATTATATTTTTATTTAATTCTCAATTTTGATAAAATGTCATATAATTTTTATATAATGTAGTACTTAAAATTCCTTTCAAAATATGTTGTATATTTTTTACAAAATATAGTATTAAAACGTTCTAATGCAGTATTTATATTCTATTATGTTGTATAATTTTATGGAGTGTAAAATAAAAATATTTCAAACTGATAGGGAGTGATTTCAAACTGCCCCTATATGTGATGCTCCGAATCAGATTATTTCTCAAGTAAAAAGTGTCCCAAACAAATGTCCTACACGAGACAAATTCAAATACCAAAGAACATCTAATTGTAATATTTTAAAAATCTTCGTGCATTAGAGTTAAATAATACATCGAATTCCAATGGACGTCTGATTGCTTTTCAGGTTTCTTCAACAATCCACCGTGAGAATCAGCTCTCAGATTTCCTTTATATGTATATATAATCAGATTCCATATTTGTCTGTAAAATACGACAATTAAATGTTATGGCGACATTTTTGGATCTTTCGAAATTCCAGATTTTGGCGAATCCTAGAAAGGATGTTTCGAACTATTGGATTTGTCTCTACATTAATCATAAATCTATTGTTTAAAGGATAATTAATTACAATAATCCCATTAAATTAATAGTGAAATTAAAGCTGCTTTTATTGCAAATATATTTATTTTCACGACTTAATTATTGTCATCAGGTATACATTACTTACTGTTAAGCCTTAAGCCTTGTCCCAATTAGATTAGTTAATGACAAAACTCAAAAAGTGATTGATGACAAGTTTCTCGATATTATCTATATACATATTTTAAATACACATTCCCTAAAAGTAGTTGAATTTAGAGTTATTGTTCTAGAAGAAAAAAATTTAATTATTTGGACCAATCATTATTAGATCTGATTTTGGATAAGTTCTATCATTTTTTATTAACTCTAACTTTGAGGATGCATATATCATAAGTGTATCTAATATACAAACATGCAATGTCTGGCTTGATAGCAGAAAAGTTTGGACCACTCAAAACATATTTAATGTTATGAGACATATATATACGTCACGTGGGTTATAACATAGAAGTGGGAAGAATGTAAAAGAAGATTGGGAAAGATTATAATCATTTCTACGAGTTTGGTCTTTGGTATATGGATGTCATTTTCATAACCTATGGTTTGTGAAGAAAGTGGTACGTAGTTGGGCTGTTTTCAAATGGTACTTTGAGAAAATCTCAATTTTTTTAGAACTAAAAATTTTCAATTTTTTCTTCCCTAACTTTGACAAAGATATTTATCACTATTTACATCCTGAAAAGGTCACATGTCCCCATTCTTTGATAATTATTTTCACCCTTGCAGACCGACAAATTGAACAGAAGACATGCATTTATGGTTCAGACTTCAGAGCCCCTGCCACTGTCTGGAAAGGAGAAAAAGCTTCAATTTAATTGGCTTAGTAGGTTGAATGTGATGGTATGTATAATGCATGCAATGCAATATATACTATACAAAATCTTTGAAATCCCTGCAATCCAACAAGGGACTCGTTAATCCAGTCGACGATTAATATTCTGATCTATAAAAAAAACATGTTCGGGTATTTAGCTCCCTAAAGTACGAAATCACGTGACAAGCTTTGAAGAACGTCTCCCGAAATTAGACAAAGAGGACGCAGTTCACGAAATATATTTGATAGATTCATAATACGTTGTAACTAAGAACATCTGAAGGTGATTCATAATACGTTGTAACTAAGAACATCTGAAGGTGTGTTTACTTTTAAGTTGGAAAATGGACAAAATGTATGTGAGGAAGACAGTGACAGGACTAATACGACTGCGTTTAAAGTTTAAATGGGTGATTGGGGGTTAAAATAGGGTTTGCTTGTTACGTAAGTTTGTCAGATATGGCACTGCCAATGTCAGCGATCGTATGTATGGGAATTTGGAGTTTGGACTCACTACCAGTGATATTGCGTAATGATGCTGCAATTGTACTATATAGTACAAGCCACAAGTCAACTTAGCAGAAAGCTCTGCCTATAATAATAATATTAATAACTAAACTTTCAACTTACAAGTAATTTACCAACTAAACTTAAGATTTGTTTGAAAAAGAATAATTTCAGTTTCCAAAAGAACAAATTTTCGTTTATGAAATTTTAGAATTTTAGGCTTTAGATAAAAAAAAATGATATGATATTAGTTTGTACAGGAAAAGTAGAATCGAGTCTTACAATGTACCTAGGGCTGTCAACGGGTCGGACTCGGAGCGGATCTGGACATTCCGGATCCGAGTCCGATTATGAGTTCTAAAAACCGAATCCGAATCCAAGTCCTATAGGATTCGGATTCGTTGGAACCAAATTCGCAGACTACCGGATCGGATAATCCAACCCGATAAGAATGTGAAAAAAGATGAAGGAACAAGATGAATTTAATATGAAAAATGCATATATTTACTCTGCGAAATTCTGCAAATTGAACGGTTTTGATATTTATCTGTCATTGTTACTGCTCATACAAAATCAATCCCTCTTTTCCCTCTCACCTTTGTCAGATTTGAATTTGAGGAGTTTACCTCTGTCCTCCATCATCCATGAGGTCAAGGAAGAAATAATAACCATACCCCTTTTGCAGTTTTGCTCTTGGACTCACTCTCTTTCTTTTCCAAACTTTGTTTTTATTTGTCTCTCTCTCCCAGACTTGCTCTCTCCTTTCTCCTTCTCAAACTTCGATGGGGCGCACAACGAGAAAAAAATGATCAAATTCAGAACTCAAGCTTACCGAATGAGGAGAAGAAAACCCGAAATGCAAAATTCGAACTTGACGGTTGAATGATCGAAGAAAACTTGATGTCTGGATGAGGAGAAGAACACCAAGCCATAGATGTAGAACTCGGCGGCGGAATGAGAAAAATAAAAAACCTAGATTATGTTTGGGTTGAAGCTTCTCTCCCTATTTATATTTTTAAATATTCTATAGAAAAATTAATATATTTAATTAACTTAGAAACACGACAATTTTTTTTTTAAAGCAACTTAGACAATTTTTGTATAGTTAAGTTTGTCTTACGTTTTTATGTTACATCTAAATTATATTTTATGCCATATATTTTTATAAAATATATATATATTTAATTAACTCAAGAATGAAGGAATTTGAAAAAAAAAAACCTTAAAAATAAGAAAATAAATACTTAATTATAATTAATATTTACATTTCATTTTTTGGTTATATTTAACTTTTCATTAGTTAAGTGATATTAAATTATTCGAATTTGGATTAGGTGAAATTAGGTGGATTTAATTCTGCCACTAACATTAATTAACTTCTATTATGAATGAGTGAGATTATAATTAAGTCAAATTACAATTCCTTGAAAGAAAATGCAATCTTTTTTTTTTTGGTACAAGAAAAATGCAATCTAACCTATCTAAAATAATATTAACTATAACTTGTTACACTTAACTATAACTTATTAAAATCTAACATATTTAACATAATATAAACTAAGAGCTTTTTCACAAACTCAAGTATCAAACACAAGATTGGCTCTTAAGTACTTATATATAAACACCCCTTAACCTTAGCTAATAAACTCAATAGAGATTAACCCTCAAAATACAATCTTGCATAACTAACCCTTCCTACTTAATTATAAGTTATATTAAAATTTACACTATAACATTAATAATTCATATTAAACCTACAAGTATATATATATATATATATTTCATGTGTGTACAATAAGGGAACATAAATGAACAAGAATATTAATATTAGAGAATCATATTATACAAATGCAACATTTTACACATAATATTGTTTTAAATTTAATAAAGAATTATTCATTATATTCATATATATATATTGCTTAATCATATATACATATTTGAGATTATGAATTGATATAATAAGATATATATATATATATAATTATATATATATTCGGATTCGGATCTTTAATGGATCGGACTGCATGATTCCATACCCAATCCACTTAATTCGAATTTCGAATATTTATAATCGGATATGATCCATCGAATTTTTTTATCGGACGGATATGCCAAAAATCGGATCGGATTCGGATTAAAATCCAACCCATTGACAGCCCTAAATGTACCTTAGGAGAATAAGAGCGTCCCATTGGGCCTAAAGTTGGTCCAAACGGGAAGACGTGTGATGAACTAGGGCTGTCAACGGGTGAGATTTTAATCCGAATTCGGTCCAAATCCTATCGGAATTTTAGCATATTCGTCTCCGATGGATCATATCCGATTATAAATATTCGTTATCCGAAATAAATGGAGCGAATATGGATTTAACGGATCCGATATTATATATAATATTTTATTAAATAAATTATTTACTAGTACATAATATTAAGTAAAATAATTAAAATTAAAATTTTCACATATTTATCACTTTATACAATAATAAAATTTAAATTTTTTACTCTAAAAATATGTATTTTCTTTTATTAATAAGTTTAAATTAATCTATTTTAAATAAATATAAACAAAACTATCAAATAATCCATTAAATAACAATTATTTATTAAATATTATGTAATTACAACTATTTTTTTTATATCAAATTTGTCATTTAAAAAATAAATTTTATTGTTAATCGGGTCGGATCTTTTATCGGATTGAATCCGACCCGATTATGTATGGATTCAAAAATAATGAATCCGAATCCTATAGGATTCAGACTCGGATTCTCTTATCGGATTCGGATCAGGAATCTACTGATCGGCCCGAAGCCGACCCGTTGACAGCCCTAGCTGAACTATAACCAAATTAGACGGGTTATTGGGCCTGGACTTGTTGGCATTATTTAATTCGCAAGCGTTTAAGCTGGAAACAATACAAGTAAAGTAAGACTCTTCACTCTTCAATGACAGCCAAATAAACATCATCTCTTTGTCAAGCAACTAGGCAACCAGAAGAAGCAATTCAACCCCTTTGCTAAGTGCAGATAAAATATGAAAGTAACAGGTACAAAGAATGGACAAGGATGACCACATTAAAAGGTACCTGTACACCACTGATATATACCAACTGCATATCAAACATGAAAGACGGCTCCAGCGCCGTTACACGGAAACCTGCCCCTGCTCGAGCGTTCTCAAGGTCAGATAAACAATCACACAAGCAACAAACAAACACCATAAGAGATACGTCCATATACATCTGAGTTTTGTGCTTGATTTTTCTGTCACCTTGATCGGAGAGCAAAAGTAAACTAATGTACAATTACAAAAGGCATCAGTTGTAATGCCAACGATGGTTCTTGTTTCGTAATATAATGCAAAAGGCAATACCTCCAGACAATAGTTTTATTCTTCAAAATGCATAGCTGACAAGTGAGAAACTGCAAGGTACACAGTTACGGACCGAGATTTGTAAATACAAAGTCCTACTTCCAAGCAGAAACGCGAACTGATACTCAAAAATTTAACAGTTTGCTCATCTGCATTCGTTTGTAAGCTGCTGCCGGCTAGTGACTGCTTATATGCTGCATTATAGTTCATTCCCCTGCCCACCCTTTATTTGGGATTGTGCTTTCTCTTTACCAAATGGTCCATTGCAATCCGAAGGTCACGACATTCGGCAGAGCAAAATGCACAGAGGTCGCTGCATTAAGAATTAGTACTCTTAATCTAAGAAAATTTATCCTGATAGCAAAAGATAGTACTAATAAGTAGAGGTTACAAACCTTATCTAGCAAGTAATTCCTCTAGTTAAGAAGTCAATTACGAAGTGAAAATTACTTAACAAAATTATATTGCTAGAAGCAAGAACATTATTAACAACATACAAGTCAACCATAGCAAAAGATAATACTATTAAGCAAAAAGTGCATGACAATGTAGATAGAAAAGCATTTTCCTTGGAAATTTTAGAGTGTTTTGATTAAAAATACAAAGAAATTAAGCAAGACGCATGTGTAATTGAAAATAACAAATCGGAGCATCAATACATTTCGGTTATTAGCTATACGACAGCAAAATTGAGATGATAGAATATAATGAATTGAGGAACACGGTGGCAAAACCAGATTAAGAAATCAATCAACACAAAAGCATATCAGATCCAAAACCAGGAGCAAGCAAAATCAGCTTCAAAACAATAGAAGGAGAAAGTGAAAGATCGAATTCCAATGGAAGCTCAGAAGTAGAAGTGAGAGAACTAACACCATTGCGATGATCGTGAACTCATCAACAGCAATTCAGTCAAATCAAAGAAAAAAAATATAGAATTGGCAGGAAGATAAAGTACCAAATGCAACAGAAATCGTACCTATACATGAATACCTCAGTATTGCGAGCAATCCGCTTCTTACAATAGTTACACCACTCCAGAAATCTCCCAAGTATCGGCTGATCGGAGACGCCGGCGCCGACCGGATAAGCGATGGTCAAAATTTTCGAGAGTGACAACTCGCCGGCGGCGGTAGCGAATTGCGCAGTCATGCGGCTCGATGAACTCCGGACTCTGCTGCGCTTCACCGGCATTTCCACTCAGTTACACTGGAAGGCAAATTGAAAGGGATTCTAATCTTCACCCTGAGAAGTGAGAACTAAAACTCTAAAAGTGAGCAGAGTTAAAAGGAGGTTTTACCGTTTTAGTGACACGCAAGCGGGAGAGAGCTGAGAGCTACGTGGCGGATATATATAGGTCATTGTGGGCCCCATCTGGGTCAAATTAAGCAACAACTTTTGCGGTTAGATTGGGATTTTGACCAATTTTGACTGGAATTGGATTAAATTTAAATCCATTATTACATCACACTGTAGAGAAACACATAAATACATTAATAAGCGTAATGTATGCTCGTATAAATATATTATTGACATAAGAAAAAATTATTAAAATCGTCTCGTAGAGTTATCACTTTTAGCTTTGATCTCAACTCTCAACAATTATCAGTGTCTTACTTTTGGTCCCATAAAATGACATTTTTCAATTATCAGTGTCTTACTTTTGGTCCCATAAAATGGCATTTTTCTTAATTTTGATCCCGTTAACCACTTTCCATCCAAGATAATGTTTAACCGTTAATAAAAATAATAAATATAACAAATAAATGCATTAATAAGCGTAATGTATAGACAATAGACATTTAACGCACTGGTCCTATAAATAATGTGTAGACATTTAACGCACTGGTCCTATAAATATATTACTGACATAAGTGTAGTACATTACCTTTAATCTACTGACTACCTGTTATGATTAATTAAATAATAAATATAATATACATAATAACGTGTCAAATATGATGCGTTAGTTCTTTAATTTGTTATATCTCTGTTAATGATGATTTCTTTCACTCTTATGTTCTCTCTTTTAAAATGGTTCCACTGTCATTCTTATATTATCTCTTCTTTCAGAATTCTAAATTCTAGCCTGACATTGGGTTTCGTCAAATTAATCTAATCCTAATATTTGAATGGGGTAATTCTAACTTAAAGTTGGGCTAGGTTGAATTGGAACTGGAGCTAGAATTTTCATATGTTAATATTACCTTGATCTTCCTCTAGAATCCTAGAATTCTAACATGTTATCGAGCTAATCCGCTGACCGGAATTCTAACTTGAATTTGGGTTCGATCGAATCCAATCTAGAGCTAGAATTTTTCTATGTTAATCTTACCTTAATCTTCCTTCAGATTAATCCTGTCAAGTTACCGAGCTAATCCCGCTACCTAGTTTGTTGATTAGACTTGATCATAGTCATAGAGCTATGTATTTGTATATTTGGACGGATAGACGGAACTCCATTGTAATACCTCTGTCAAGTAAATAACAATGAGAAATTCTCCATTAAAATCCCGCATAATCCGAAGATGAAAACACAAACCATAAAATAGAAGAAAGAAGAGCTGATGCATGCGATTCCAGCCCAGTGTTTTATTACGTTCAAACAGATACACATACACTGTTTGTTACACATACTATCTTACATCTCCGCCGGAACCGAAAACTGCTATACCATATATAGCCACATCAACCTTACACACTCACAACCATATTAGACTTGTCAGGCTTACAATATACACACAAGTACACATATAGCTTCGGCGCCCAAACAAAACTCCGGCGGCCTCTTCCGCCGCATTCTTACTCCTCTGCGCGGCCCTGCTGCTGCTGGCGAGGTCCCCTGAAGAAGAACTCCTCTTCTTGGCTCCTAAACACCTCCTCCACTTCTCTCGCCGGCACTCCGAACGCCAGCTCCTTCGCTTCTCTCTCGATTTGGTTGATCACATTCCTCCTCCCTGTAAAAATCAAGTATCAACTATCATTACAATTAATGTCTATTGATCCTTAACAGAATTCAAATTGTAATGACTGCGTAAACGATCGAGGTTTACCTGCAAGAGTGTATTTTTCATTATCATAGGCATTGACTTCGAAGCAGAGTAGCTGCAAATTCTGGTTCTTGGAAGCAACAGCCACAAATGGATGACCGGCCGGAACCACCACCACCGTGCCACGTCTCAGGCGGGAGCTGATCTTCTGGTAGCTTGGATTATCCTGTGTTTCCTGCTCCTTCCGCCACCTGCTGCTGCCACCACGGCTGCCCTGAGTCGACTGAGAGACGTGAGGGCACGCCATTTCGAAGTAACCTTCACCTTCAACCACCACGGCAATCTTCGTCGCCTTCGAGTTGTAATGAGGCGCCGTCATCGCACCCTAACCAGAAAAAACAAGAAACCCGCAGCACTCACCGAGTCAGGACACATATCAAACACCTGCTGGACATCATGACGACTCCATCAAAATCACGCACCTGAGTGATGTTGGCGAGAGAAACTGAAACATCAAGGTCGCGAAGCTGCCTGTAATGGCTGGAGTCCACTTCATAAAGCTGGCCGTACTGGTTCTGTTGCGTGGGGTGCTGTTGAAAGAGATTGATTGAGCCCTTCGTTTCGCCACCAAACGGCCAGATTCCGCCCTCTTCGTGGCGGCCCATTGCTCGGATCTGTTCTTGAGACGCCTTCACTATTGCCCCCTGGCTTTGCTGCCCGAAGAGCCTCTGCAATCTATCCCTCTTGACATCGAAAGCAGCTTCGAGTATCTCGTCGCTGAATGCCCTGTAAAAGGTTTCCGGGTTTTGGCCTCCGGCTCCGAAAAAAATCTGTATTTTTCTCAATCACGATTATCGTCTATGTTTCAGTATATATGAGAATTTATGATAAAAGATGGTTAGATAAATATATTACCTCAAATTCGCCCGGAGTAGAGACGGGCTGGAGAAGCTTGGCAAGAACCAGTTTCTGGTTGTTGTCTTTGTTAACCAGATACGCCGTCGTTCCAGCCCTGATCCTGACGACATCACCTTCCCTGATATTGAAGCTCTCCCGCCTGTTGCGACGCACCATGTTCAGAGTTCCCCGTCCTGTACATTTAATTATATATGTATTAAAATCTATATAAAACTCCATTAATGAAGTTTGAAGTACCTAAAACTAAATCAAATACCGTTTGCAACGAAGAACAGGGCTTCAGCGTCCCAGTGATTAGGCACGTGAATGTCTGAGGCTCCATCTCGAGAATCGTGAGCCGATAATTCTCAATGCCCTTGTGGAGTTTGGATCTATCCGTGAATTTCTGGAGGATCCGAACCCGTCCGTGTTGGGTCTGCATTCCGGTCCTGAAATGGCGATCCTCGAAGACGTAAGGGTTTTGGCCCTGGAATTCTTGTTCTATCTCCTCTCCTTCTCTCCCTTCATACGTCTCCTCCTCGCTGCGGTCGTATGAATCTCGTCCCTGCTGCCTTTCTCTCCGCTTCTGCTCGCAGCGTTGCAGGCATTCTTGGGTGGATCCTTGCTTGGCCTGGCGGCGGCATGTTTCCCGGCATTGCTGATACTCCCTCTCTGGGTCGGATGGGTTGTCATCGGAATCAGATTGTCCTCCGCCGCCTCCCTGGCGGCGTTCCCTTTCCCTCCGCCGCTCCTCGCAGCGCTGCTCGCATTGTTGAGTGGATCCGCCGTGCTGGGCCTGGCGGCGACACCTCTCTCGGCATTCCTGGAATTCTCTTTGTGGGTCAGTTGGGTTGTCTTCCGATCCTCGTCCGCCTCGCTCTTGCTCCTGCTGCTGTTGCTCACGCTCCTGCCGCCGTTGCTCGCAGCGCTGTTCGCATTCCTGAGTGGATCCGCCGTGCTGGCCCTGGCGGCGACACCTTTCCCGGCATTCCTGGAATTCTCTTTGTGGGTCAGTTGGGTTGTCATCGGATCCTCGTCCGCCCCCTCCTTGGCGGCGCTCATGCTCCTGCTGCCGTTTCTCGCAGCGCTGCTCGCACTCCTGGGTGGATCCGCCGTGCTGGGCCTGGCGGCGACACCTTTCCCGGCATTGCTGATACTCCCTCTGTGGGTCACGGGGATTGTCGTCTCCTCTGCCACCACCGCGGCTGCCTTCGTACTGCTCCTTCTCCCTCTCGTACTGTTCCTGGCACCGTTGCTGGCACTGCTGCGTCTGCTCGCCGTGCTGCTGCTGGCACCGCCGCGAGCACTCGCGCAGCCTCTCTATGGGACTTTCCCTGTTCCACGAAACCTCCTCCTCCTCGTCGTAACCGCCGCCGCCGCCGTGCTTCTCCCGGTAATAGTCCTCGCACCGTTGCTCACATAACTCCCTCTTTTCCCTACCGAATTGTTGCTGAGCTCTGCACTTTTGCTTGCACTGCCTCAACTCCGGGTCTTGTGCTCCCAGAGCCAAAGTTGCAGAAGCTAGCACCAATGCAAGCAGAGACAAACAAAGCCTTACTCGAAAACTCATTGTTTTTTTTCGTATACAAGCTTTCTATTTGATGTGTGAGGATGGATTGATCAAGGAATTTGGTCATTTATTTATAGGGGTTTTGGTGTAGAAGATAGAGTCGAGGTTTATGCATGTAAATGTTGGAGACACCATGCATGCATACAAGTGTCCACCTAACGTGTCTTGAGAAGAGATGAACTGATCGCCGCGTATGATTCAGTACTAAAATGGTGTTTAAATTCTGTGTTTTTTCTCAACATTTGTTCAGAGTGGGGTGCCTGTAATTTGGATTTATGTATGTTTTGTGAAAATGAAGCATACGACAAAGAGAATAGTATAAAATGATGTATATTTATTGTCATATACGTCGCTGCACGCACGGGGGACGCGAACGGACAGACAACGACGAAATATTGTGTTTTTATTAATATTATAGCATGTATGCATAAGTTCCAGGGCTAGATGCATTTATTAGATTTTTAGTTGACAATGGGGAAAGTTAATTGTCCATTATTAATTAATTCTACACTGAAAATTTTAAATTTTCACCAAACGAAAAGAAAATATGTATTAAGTAAGGACTATAGTTATATATGAATTTATAATTTTACGATTCATTTGATTGTGTCTTGTTCTTAACCCTATAATTTCTTTCTCTCCTCTTTTGTGTGTTTTTTAATTTAACTCGCCTACTCCTTTAAGTGATCAATCCTTATTTGATAAGTTCTTTGATTTACCGTAGATTCGATGTCATCTCCTCTAGTTATTATTACTTATACATTACTTTATAAGAATTTTATATGCTATTTACTTCATTTTAGTCTTATGGGCTTTGAACCAGCTCGTCGCGCTATGCGAGTTGACTAATCTGGCATGAGCCCTTCTCGCGAGCTATACCTCCATCAAACCCAATTAATTTTATTTACAAAAAACGTAACTAATTACTTGTCAGGCGAAAATTTTTAATTCAAACCTAACTTAATTGAATCTAACTATTAACTACGCTAACCAAAAAAATCTAATTAACTATATATATAGATTGAATTTATTGTTAATTCTCACTAAAATTTAATCAATCGCATAATAAACATAAACATGAAGATACTATACCTTTACTTTGATCAATGGAATCAGATATATGCCAAATTAATCGTATAGATGCCAAATGTCGAAATGCATACATGCATATCTTGATTCTTCCACTTGATGCGTAGCTGTATCTTGATTGTCAATGTGGAAACAGCACTGGAACAGTGGAACTCGTGCAAGCTTTGTTTACATTATTGTCTATATATATATATACAGCTACGCATGCAATAACTTCGATTACAAACATTATAAACAGGCACAGCACTGTGGAAACTCGAAGCGTCTGATAGTGGCAGCTGCATGCTATAATTAACTTGATTAGAAATAGCTAGTATCTGATTTGAATCAAACCTAATTCTCAAACATTATTATTCAAGAATAAAATATTCATATATCGTGTCATTAACAATGATATCTAACAATTAATTTCGTTCTGTAAAGAAATTTTACGCTGTATACATGCTCTTATAATTAATCATGAATATATATGTGCTAGATTATGATGTGTTAATCATTTTTAATGCTTAAATTAAAATTAAATTTACTATATAATGGTATATATCTAACCTGATTCACATTAAATTCCAACAGTACTGCTACTTGGTGCTTGCCAATATTAGACGATGAAGAGATAAGATGATATATATTGAAGCACTCCTGTCACTAGAAAGTTATTTCTTTTGTCGGATATATATGATTATATTTTGGGATAAAAATAATTGATTTGAACTACGTTATTTTTATATTTTAAAATTATTGTCCTTGTATTTTTGTACATGAGAAATTAGCCTTCTTTTATCTAAAATATATCTTTCACTACAAAAAAAAAAACAGGATTAGTGACCCATTTTCAGTGACCGTTTTATCGGTCACTGATCAATGACCGATTAGTGACTGATCAGTGACCGATATTACATGAATATAATAATTAGTGACCGATCAGTGACCGCATAAAATTCAGTCACAGATCAGTCACTAATCGGTCATTGATTTTGTGATCCAAACTTTATCGGTGACTGTTGTTGTGACTCAAAAATTAATTGGTCACTGATCGGTCACTAAATTTGTGACCGATTTTTATCAGTCACAAATCGGTCACAGATCGTTTGATTGGGGTATTTTGCGGTCATTGATTTTGTGACCGATATTTCATCAGTCACTAATCGATCACTGATGTTGTGACTGAACACTAATCGGTCACTAATTGGTCACTGATACCTTGACTGATTATTATCGGTTACAAATCGATCACAGATTGTTTAATTTTGATATACACCGGTCACTAATCGGTCACTAATCATATTTTTAAGATATTTTTAGTTATTTTCAAAAAAAAGTACAGAAAAATATAAATAAATAAATTTTGAATTTACTATTGCTTTTATTTATTAATATTAGAGAAAAAAATATTTAAAATATCTAAAATACAAATAATGTATACATCAAACTTGATGGGGTCAAAATACGATCGTCCCACATTAAGACACGTGGCATCACCGAGATGATGACATCTGTCTCCCCAAGGCTGCACCATCAGTTCACGAGCGCTGAGACCAACGAGCGCAAGTCTTCTTCAGGAGTTAAACCAACGAGCGATATCACTCCCACGAGCGTCCAACAAACCAAACGATGGGTACGCCTACATGCCAAGGGAACCCTCTTCGAGCGTCACACTCCCTCAGAGTGGTCCCTCCTTTGGCTCGTCATTTGAAATGGAGCCAACATTCCCCTCAGCGGATATCTTGGCCTCCAAGACTCAAGGTTGTCACGAGCGCGCTCCCAAGCCCTCGTTACCAACCACCCACATGGCTCTCTGACACAACGAACATGCCCGCGCACCTGCCACTGTTGCTAGCACTAACTTTTGGGCCGCTTTTGCAGAAGATTCCTCCTAGGTTTCTCTCTCACAGCGCCACGTGTTAGGGCAACATTCGGCCAGGACCACTTGAGGCAAATGACCAAAGGGCCCTTGACCCACAACTATAAATAACCCAAGTCATCTTCTACACTGTAAGCATTCTTTAAGCTTTCTTCATCACTGCAACTGTGACTGAACTTGCATTCTCTTCATACACTGAACTGACTTGAGCGTCGGAGAGCCAAACTGGGTATCACCCCCAGTTCCCCCAGCTTGGCCTTCTGACTTTCTTGTGCTTGTCCCAACAGGTTGAACTCACTTCCTCTTTTCCGGCGAAGCTCCGGTGGTTTCCTCCACAAATATAAATTGTAAAGTGATCGGATTCGGACCATCCATTTCCGGACCCATCATTTTTGGCGCCGTCTGTGGGAAACCAGTCCTTCATCTTCTTCCTTTCTTTTGTTGGTTGAAAAGCAAGCACCCCCTTTACCTTTAGCAGTCATGGTTGCCACTAGATCTGGAGCTGTGGGAGGAGGAGAAAACACCTCCCAAGATGCGAACATCGTTCTTCCCTCCACCGCTACTGGTGGAGCACCACCTCTTTCCGTCGCCGCTGGTGGGGCACCTCCCGTCGCAGGAGTGAATCCACCAGCTGAATCTTCTGCGCCGCCGCCTGCACCGCCGGTGATGCCCACTCCCACCACCGCGGGAGGAGTTTCTCTCCCAGTCCCACCGCCGCTTGCACAGAATTCCTGGGTCCATCCCCAGATGAACCTTGGGATACAAGGTTACATGATGCCTCCTCCTGGCTACACTCTTACTCCGGCTATGATGACGCCGCCGGTCCAGCCATACCATGCCGGACAGCTCCAACTCCCAGTGGTGGTCCCCAGGGAAATTGAAGGAGTGGAGCTACCTCCGTTGACCACTCAACAATTACGGGCTCTTTACGCCCAGTGTGAGGTTCAGGCGGCTCAGGGGGCATGGGAAAGATTCCATTCCATGTACTTTCCCTCTGGGCAGGCCACTCAGGTTGCGGCCCCATTAGGCGGACAGCAGAACTTTCCCCTCAGAGAAGCCCAGGCTGTCCTGAGGGCCCAACCACCACCACCACCAGCGAAAGAAGTGCCCCAGCAGGAGGGCAACGAGCGTGCCTCCGTGGGCAGGAACAAGGAGCCCACGGAGCGGGTGAACGAAAACGAAGGAGACTCTCATGTCTCCAGGAGGGGCTCACGAGCCCACAAGGACAAGCAAGTAGAAGTAAATCCTGACGTCCTCGCGGCTGTGCAAGACCAGCTGCAGGGCCTCAAGGATATGGTGGGACAGCTCTCACGAGGGCGCTCAACTCAGATCTCCCATACTCGGGATGAACGGGTTGACGCCAGGAGCACCCGCACCAAGGATCCTCCACCGAGGGTCCCCCGTCGGAAGGAGCCGGAGGAAAACTTCGGCACGTACGAATATCACCCGCTGGCGAGAGGTTCACCCCTCGTCGAAGAAGTTTTGATGGCCCAAGCCGGCATGGCAAAAGTCCCCACATCCATCAACAGATACGACGGGACAACCGATCCAGCGGAGCACTTGGATCATTTTGTGCATCTCATGCACCTTTACGAGCATTCCAGCCATTACTGGGCGAAAGTGTTTGTCACTTCCTTGGTAGGGATGGCTCAAGAGTGGTACAAGCGCCTGCCGCCACGCTCGATCCACTCGTATGAAGAGCTGGCCGATGCCTTCCTCAACCACTTCAACTCTTTGAAGGCACCAGTCACCGCACCCACAGCGCTTTACAATGTGGTGCAGGGCAAGAGCGAATCACTGCGCTCGTTCTTCGCCCGCTTCAATAAGGAGATCTTGCAGGTGGAAAGGCCCTCGATGGACTTCTTGATCCCAGTACTCTTTCAGGCTGTGGATCACAAACAATATGTGAGCAAAAAATTTGCTGATGCCATCGTGGAGAGAAGGCCTGGGACCCTCATGGGCCTGAGAGAAGTAGCCGAGCCGTTTTTCGCGCTCGAAGATATGTATGGGACGAATGGTCCCCGACATCACAGCCCGGCCCGGAACGAGCGACCTCATCACGAGCGGGGGCGAGATGTGGCAGTCAAGAAAGAGCGCCCTCAAGAGCGCAGGAGGTCGCCACCACCCCCTCGTCGATTCGAGCGCATTCCGCTCACCCGGCCTAACTCAGAAGTCTACAATCTCTCCGATAAGAAGCTCTTCAAAAGACCCATCAAAATGAGAGAAACAGACTCACTTAGGCGCTCGAACAAATACTGCGCCTTCCACAAGCAGAGGGGGCACGACACGGACGAGTGCCGCCAGTTGGAGGCTGAAATCCAAAGGCTCGTCGCAGGGGGCCATTTGAAAGAATTTGTCCGGGTGCTCGAACGCTACGATGAGCAATGCAACGAGCGCTCCGGAAGGAGAAGAAGGAGTCCTTCCCGGTCAAAGAGCCCAAGGGGTAGGGGACCCCCTGAAAGCAGCAGTCGCCGAGGCAACAAAGGCAAAGCCCCTGAGCAAGAAAACGAGCCCTTTGCAGTCATAAATATGATTGCAGGAGGCTCATCAGGGGGGGATTCAAACGCCTCCCGACGGAGGCACGTTCGGAGCTACAACCAACGCCCAGCAGTGCCCAAGCCTATCTACGCTATCCAAAGATCAAGCGCTCCGAAATCAAGAGAAAATGATGTAATAGGCTTTGATGATAGGGATCTAGAACATATTGTAACGCCCCATGGGGAGGGTGTAACCTCAGATTGCCCCATGGTGGTTAGTTTAGATGTTCATAACCATGTTGTAAAAAGAGTATTGGTTGATAGTGGGAGCTCCGTTAATGTTTTGCCTTACTCTACATTCTTAAAAATGAAGGTTGATCTCCCGCTCGAGCCTCTCAAAACAGCCCTCATTGGCTTTGGAGGCTCAGAAGTGGTCCCACGAGGGCAAATACGTCTGGCTACATCATTCGGCCGAGCCCCTCAACGCAAAACGCTCTTGGTGACGTATGCGGTGGTGGAGATTGACATCCCTTACAACATCATAATTGGGCGCCCAGCCCTCGTGGATTTCAAAGCCATCATCTCCACCTACCACCAGAAGATTAAATTCCCTACTTCCGAGGGCGTGGGAGAAGTGCTGTGCAATGTTCGAGAGGCTTGGGAATGTTACATGCTGTCCCTCAGAAAGCCAAAAGCGGAGAAAACCTTCCAGGTGGGTTCCACCAAGAAGTCAGTAGATTTCCCCAACTTGGATGAGGATAGCCCAGCACGGAAAAGGGCAAAATTGAACAAGAAGAAGAATAAGAAGAAGAGCGGAAACAACGAGGAGAATCCCCTCGAGAATGTTCCCCCAGGGACCGTCGGCGGATCGTCCTCAGAAGGAGACGAGCCGGGAGAGAGTGAACCAGCCTCTGGCGATCGTCTGACGGGAAAGAAAAGGGCGCTCGAACTTCCTCGCCCTGAGGTGAGAATCGAACCCTCGGAAAAATTCCTCACCATTGAGCTGGAGCCTGGAAACAAAGACAAGACTACCCAGATAGGCTCAAACCTCTCAGGGCCTTCTCAGATCATGATGATTGATTTTCTAAGGGAGAACAGGGATGTATTCGCGTGGAGAGCCTCTGATCTCACCGGGATTGACCCAAGCGTCATTGTCCATAGGCTTAATGTGGATCCATCTTTCAAGCCTATCAAGCAGAAAAAACGGGATGTACATGGCTTTCGAAAGAAAGCCATTGAAGAGGAAGTCAATAAGCTCTTGGAGGCTCAGTATATCGAGCCCATCTTGTATCCGGAGTGGCTATGCAACGTCGTCTTGGTGCCCAAAAGCGCAAATAAATGGCGCATGTGCAACGATTTCACGGATCTCAACAAGGCCTGCCCTAAAGATCCATACCCGTTGCCCCGAATCGATCAATTGGTGGATTCGACCGCCGGCTGCGAGCTCATGAGCATGATGGATGCTTTCCAGGGATATTACCAGATCTTTATGGCCCCGGAAGACCGCCCCAAAACTTCGTTCGTCGTCCATATGGGGGTGTATTGCTTCTTAGTCATGCCCTTTGGACTTAAGAACGCCGGAGCTACCTATCAGCGGCTCGTCAATAAGATGTTTGAAAGGGAAATTGGGAGGTCCATGGAGGTCTATGTGGACGATATGATTGTCAAAAGCGAGCGCCAGGACTCCCACTTGGAAGATCTTAGGCGCACCTTTTCAATCCTGCGACAATATGGAATGAAGCTGAACCCCTCGAAATGCACCTTTGGAGTACAAGGGGGAAAGTTCTTGGGATACATGGTCAGTCAGAGGGGAATTGAGGCCAATCCGGAGAAGATCAAGGCCATCTTAGAAATTCCCTCCCCTCGAAATTTGCGGGAAGTGCAGGTCCTAGTAGGCAAAATCATCTCATTGAACAGGTTTATTTCGCGCTCGGCAGACAGGAACCTTCCCTTCTTTAAAATTTTGAGGAACGCTCGTAACTTTGCTTGGACAGAGGAATGCGAAAAAGCGCTACAGGATATGAAGGCTTATTTGTCGAGCGCGCCACTGCTGACCAAGCCCGTCGAAGGCGAGAGGTTATTCGTGTATCTTTCCGTTTCTCCTGAAGCCACGAGCGCGGTTCTAATCGCTGTGCGGGAGCGAAAACACTTGCCCGTTTATTATTTGAGCAAAACATTGCAAGGAGCTGAAAAGAAATACTTGGAGATTGAGAAATTTGCGTTCGCCCTTATTAACGCCTCAAGAAGGCTAAGGCCTTACTTTCAAGCGCACTCAATAACGGTTCTCACCGACCAACCCTTGAAGCAGGTGTTGTCCAAGCCAGACGTATCTGGCAGATTAATCAAGTGGGCCATCGAATTGAGCCAGTTTGACTTATGCTTCGAACCCAGGACCGCGATACAGGCTCAAGTTGTGGCGGATTTGTTGGTTGAGCGTTTTGGTTTTGAGCCCACCATCGCGGAGAATGAGGGGTTATGGGTACTGCACACAGATGGTTCCTCAACCTCTCAAGGGGGAGGAATAGGAGTGGTCCTCAGAAGCCCCGATGGGATTGAACTGGACTTTGCGATCAAGCTGGACTTCCAAGTCACTAATAATGAAGCGGAATATGAAGCCCTCGTGCAAGGGTTGAACATAGCTTTTCAGAATGGAGCCTCCAGAATCACTGCTTACGTGGATTCACAGTTAATAGCGAGCCAGATTGAAGGAACATATGAGGCTCGAGAAACCACCATGGTACAGTACCTAAAGAAAGCCAGAGAAATCATTGGGAAGTTCAAGGAATTTCATCTACTTCAAGTGCCTCGAGGAGAAAACGAGCGTGCGGACGCTCTTTCAAAGTTCGCTTCAGCTTTAGAAGGCACTTCCGAGCGTTCTGTTACGTTCCTTAGAACTGAGAAACCTTTGATCAAGGAAAGGGTCGCCACCGAGATGGTCGCCATGATTGATCCAAACGAGCCCTGTTGGCTTGACGACATCATCATTTTCCTGAGGGATGGAATCACTCCAACTGACAAGGTGGAAGCCAGGAAAGTCAGGAATAAGGCCCCTCGTTTCGCTCTGGATCCCGAGGGGAGATTGTTCAAAAAATCATTTCAAGGACCCCCAATGAGATGCCTAAGGCCCTCCCAAGCGAAGGAAACGCTCGAGCTCATACACAATGGAAGTTGCGGGAATCATTCCGGAGGGCGTATCTTGGCGAAGAAAATTCTAAGAAGTGGGTTTTATTGGCCTACGGTTCTCCAGGATGCCATTGAATTTTCAAGGAAGTGCCCCAAATGCCAATTTCATTCAAATCTCCCTCAATTGCCAGCCGCACAAATGATCCCAATAGATGTCTCCTGGCCGTTTGACCAGTGGGGAATAGACATTGTGGGCCCCTTGCCCATGGCTGCGGGACAAAGGAAGTTTGTCATTTTAGCCGTCGATTACTTCACCAAGTGGGCCGAGGCTGAAGCCGTTGCAAAAATCACTTTCAAGGTTGTAAGGGACTTTATTTGGAAGAACATCATCTGCAGGTACGGAATACCGAGGGTGCTCATATCTGACAATGGATCCCAGTTCATAGCAGCTGACACACGAGAGTGGTGCTCTGAGTTGGGGATAGAACAGCGATTTACCTCTGTAGGACATCCACAATCTAACGGACAAGCAGAAGTTACCAACAGGATCATTTTGCAACATCTGAAAACCATGCTTGAAAGCAAGAAAGGTGAATGGGCTGAGGAGCTGCAAGGAGCGCTTTGGGCTTATCGCACCACCCCACGAGCGGCTACCGGAGAAACACCATACGCGCTCGTTTATGGATCAGAGGCAATGATACCTGCGGAGATAGTAAATGAATCCGCTCGTGTCGGCTATTTCGAACCTCAGCTCAACGATGGCAACAGGAGCTTGGAGTTGGACTTGCTGGATGAAAGGAGAGACCGAGCGTGGGCTAAGATCCACCACTATAAAGCCTCTGTAGCCCAACAGTACAACAAACGTGTGAAGGAAAGAACTTTCCAGCTGGGAGACTTGGTTTTGAAGAAAGTGGAAGTATCCAAACACGTGGGCAAGTTGGACCCCAATTGGGAAGGCCCATTCAAGGTCATACAACTCAGAGCTAACAACACCTACACCCTGGAGACACTTCAAGGCGAGCGCTTGCCTCGCCCTTGGAACGCATGTAACCTCCGGCGGTTTTATGTTTAAAAGCTCTTTGCAAACTCTGATGTAACAACCCACTTTGACGGGTTCTATGTACTTCAAATCAAAGTGAAAGGTAACATAATCTTTTTAATTTCTTCGATATTCCGGTTTTTTTGGTTGCTTGAATGGATAAGTCCCACGTCCCTCGTCTTCTCGAGCGTGGTTGGCAACCCATTCCAATATGAATGCTGTTTTCTCGTATGGGTTACGCTGGCCAGCACTCTACTCCGCATGGGGGGACGCCCTCATAAGGATAGACTGGTTACGCTCAAAACTAATTAGGCAAGTTGAAAGAAGATCGCGAAGAAGATCCTAGTAGGCCTTGGCTGTTTCTTAAAACGTCTTTCGCTCGAAAACGGGATCTCCTACAAGAACGCATCCTAGTAGGCCTTGGTTGTTTCTTAAAACGCCTTGCGCTCGAAAACGGGATCTACCACAGGAAAAGTCCTAGTGGGCCTTGGTCGTTTCTTAAAACGCCTTGCGCTCGAAAATGAGATTTCCTGCAGAACCAAGAAAACGACAAGAGCCAGAGCGCTCGAATGATGGCCTCAGAATCAAAAAGGAATTGCTCAAGTCTTGAGCGTAGGGGCAATCCCACAGTAAGACCCTCACGACCGCTCAAGACTCAGACAAATTTTCAAAAGGAAAAGTTCACGCAAGTCTTGAGCATAGGGGCAACCTCACCATAAGACCCCCAAGACCGCTCAAGACTTAGACAAACTTTTAAGATAAATTTACAAAGGGAAAATTTACACAAGACTTGAGCGTAGGGGCAATCTCACAATAAGACCCTCACGATCGCTCAAGACTTAAACAAATTTTCAAGGTTTGTGTCAAAGACAAAATTTATACAAAGTCTTGAGCGGGGGGGCCATCTCACCATAAGACCCTCACAAGCGCTCAAGACTTAGGCAAATTTTCAAATTTCAAGAGCAAAAACAAAATTTAGGCAAGTCTGGAGTGGGGGGCAATCTCACAATAAGACCCCCACGATCGCTCAAGACTTAGACAAATTTTTCATAACAGAAGCAAAACATCATCACAAGGAGTAAAGCATTCACAGGAGTATGCTACGCAGTCCTACTATATGATTCATAAATGGACAAGAAGAACAACAAAGTCATCGAAAAAGAGACATTTTATTCATTAAAAAAGGGAGGAAGTGTATTACAAGACAAAAGGGGCTCGAAGGCCCATGGAATTCTATTACAAGAAATAGCAGAAAAACTGAGAAATACAGGAAAGTTGATAAAGGAAGGATTTCAAGCAGCTGGGGCAACGTCCTCATCAACAATCACCAGAATGGGGCCTTGAACTGGGCCCTCAGGCTCTTGTTGTTGAGCGTGGGGATCGTTGGGCTCATCGTTGGGCTCATCTGCAGCGGCTTCTGGGGCGTTGGCATTTTCAGCGGCTTGAATTGGAGCTTCTTCTATGATGGGCGCTTGAGGCTCGTCTTCGGGATCACCAGATGGACCCACACCCCTTTCCCTGTGGGCATCGGTGTACTCATCCTGGAGCAGTTTTACCAGGAAGTCATACTCCATTTCCGCTATGGTGTCCGCGGGGTCGTTTGGATCCTCATCTGCCTCCTCACAGCGCTCATTGAACATGAGCCCCGTACCCTCAGCACCCCTCATCGCCGGATCTGTCAGACCTTTGTGGATGCCCTGATCCACTGCCAGGTTGAAGGCATTTTGAGCCTCGTCCAAGCAGTGTAACGAGGCCGCGAAGTTGAAGGCCTTCGAATGGCAAAATTTGATCAATGCCTCCTTGTTTGCACGCTCTAAGCTCCGAGGCCATTCGTTGACAGTATCGTTGAATTTGCGCTCGGCCTCCAGCGCCCTTGCTCTCAAGCTCTCCCTCTCTGCCTAAGCCTTCTTGACCCGCTCGTTAGCTTGGGCCAGCTCGTTGCCCAAACGGATCCGAGCGACGTCCACAGCCACAAAGTCCTCCTTCAGCTTCGACAGCTCCTCTTCATTTTTGTTGTACAAACCCTTGAGGGTTTCGTACTTGGCTATCTCAGCATCCAGCTCCCCTTGGATATGGGCCGGATCATTCGAGCGGGCCACCTTCTTATACTTGGCCTTGCGCTCGGCATATATGGAGGCTCGCATCTGCACATTCCGGAGCCGAGGAAGAACTTGCTGCGTAATCGAGGGGAAAAGTGTTAGCAGAAGAATGGTGAATTACAAAAAAAGAAGAATGCAAGAAATGAGGACTTACGGAAATTAAGGCGTGGGCTGCATCGAGCGTCACCTTCTCTACAGACTCGCTGTAGAGATGCCTGTGGTCCGCCGAGAATTGAGCCCGGCTGAACAAATCATCTGTAATAGTCTGGGCGACCGAGCCCGGCCTCAGCAAAACCGGCCCGCCATCGGGGGCGCCAGAAAAGTCTCTGTCCCCTCGGCGGGGGAACTCCCACATGTGCTCTTCCTCTGAAGAGGAAGTGTCCCCCTCGCCTCGGGGGCCCTCAACCACTTGTTTGCCCTTTCCTTTGATCGCGGCGGAGTCGGGCATTCTCTTCCTCTTGCGGGAAGGTCTATTTGCGCTCGCGCTCGGAGGAGCCTCAGTAATCGCCAAAGTGGTGTTTGGCCTCGTTGGTTCTGCAGGAGGGAGAGGTTGAACATCTCCTGCTCTTTCCGCTCGCCTGGTCTCCCTGGGGACCAATCTACGTTCCCCTCGGCCACGAGGGGGTTGTACCTCAGGGTTGGTGCTGGAACTGGCACCCCCACGAGCGTCCCCTCTGTCATTGCGGTTGCGGGGACGTTGGGGCTCGCGCTGTTGGTTCCCCTGGGTGGCTTGATTCCTCTGAGCGTTGGCAAAACGAGCCGCTTGTCTGATTCCACCGGCCATTTCTAAGATAGCGGCTCCTGCAGAAATGAAAGTACGAAGATTATAAATCCTTGGGCAAGAATTGTTAAGTGCAAATTACAAGTACAAGAAAAGCAGTTAGTATTCATTCCTATCTAAGGTTAGTGCCCTAAGAATCTAACCGTCTCTCTCTAGGTCACGAGCCGGAGGGTTGTCAAGGAAATGAGGGTCATTGGTAAGACCACACAAGAACATGAGTTCCGCATCGTCTATCCAGTCCTTTGCTTGTATAAGGTGACCCTCGTCCCTTAGGGTTGTTGCCAGGTTTTTAGCCCAGTCTCGGGGGAGTGAGGGTGGCAAACGGCTCTTTGAGTACGAGCCCCATTCCGTGATCACCCCAAAGCCCTCTCCTGCTGGAGCCTTGACAAAGATGAATTTTTCTTTCCAATCAATGCCATAAGTACTCGAGGGCGAGTTGATCAGCTTCATGTGGGCCTTCGCTTGGACGTAATAAAAACCCGCCTCAGGAGAAGAGCGAGAGGAGCTGACCACTTGGAAAAGGGCATTGAAGTTCCGCAAATAGGGCTCGTAACCCATGGTCCTCATCAGAATTACGAAACAGGTCAGGAGGGCCAAGCCGTTGGGCACTATTTGGGATGGACACAAGCCCAAGTCATTCAGCAAATGGGCCATTGAGACTGAAATGGGGAACCTCAGGCCTCCAGAGCGCACGGTGTCCACGTACACTGCCATTTCCCCAGGAGGCGGATTATTTGCACGCTCGTGGTTTTGGGGAATTCTCCAAGTATACCGCTCGTCCCAGTAGATGGGGGCCATCATTGTCTTTACATCTCCCACAGTGACGGTGCTGGGAGTCTCATCTGGCGTGCGCTCGGTAGCCTGATAACCTGAGCCCTCCCCCTCGTTGGGTCCTTTGGATTTCTGGGTTTTCTTACTCTTGCCCTTGTCACGGGCCCTTTCTGAAGGCCCAGTTACGGCTTCCGCCACTGGAAGCGGGTTTGCAACACGGGCCCTTTCTGCAGGCCCAGTTACGGCTTCCGCCACTGGAAGCGGATTTGCAACGGCCACGGTCACTCTGTGGCGATGGGGATGTGTGGCACTTTGAGTTATGGGGAGGGAGACTCCTTGTCTTTCCGCCTCAATTACCAGATCCATCTCCTCAAAAAGAGGATCCACTCCACCTGGGTTTCTATCTTCCATAGCCATTACTGCCGCCCCCAACTCTTCATCTCTGGGGGAATTGTGGGAAGAAGAACTATCGGTGGCCATCTCTTGGATTTCACGGGCAAATTCTTCAACATGTTGGTCGGCCATGGCAGAAACTGAGGATTTGAAGGTTTTTCTTGGAAAAAGCTTAAGGTTCAGAAAGGCGAGAATCTGAGAAGGTTACAAAATCCTAAGGTCCGAATCTACGGTTAGTAAAGTCAGAAAGTCACACTGGAGATTTACCTTGGAAAGCTTTAGAGAAAACTGGAGAAGAGGTTGAAGATGCTGAAGATGCGAGAGAATTTTTCTTTGCAAAGGATGCTTGAGAGTTTTGAATGCGTAAAGAATGTGAAGATTTCAGAATCCCATATTTATAGGGATAGAAGTTGGTACCGTTTTGGGCAATAAATTCAAAATGGTAATCATTTCCCGCCTAGGAAACCGCCCACTTTATGGAACCGGCACATGCTTCCCAATGCTCACGCGCCCCACGCGCACCCGCATTTAATGCCCTGACGTTTCAAGGGCTTCAGAATAGTACCAGCATTTAATGCGGAAGTGATACGAACGGTCAATTGAAAAGACCGCATTAATGGCGCATTCAGAGGAAAAATTGCTCAACACGCCAAGCTTTACACGAGCGCTATGAACAAGAGATAGAGCGTGTCAAAATTCTACAGTCCTTATCAAAAAGGACTACAGAATTGGGGGGCAAAATGATGGGGTCAAAATACGATCGTCCCACATTAAGACACGTGGCATCACCGAGATGATGACATCTGTCTCCCCAAGGCTGCACCATCAGTTCACGAGCGCTGAGACCAACGAGCGCAAGTCTTCTTCAGGAGTTAAACCAACGAGCGATATCACTCCCACGAGCGTCCAACAAACCAAACGATGGGTACGCCTACATGCCAAGGGAACCCTCTTCGAGCGTCACACTCCCTCAGAGTGGTCCCTCCTTTGGCTCGTCATTTGAAATGGAGCCAACATTCCCCTCAGCGGATATCTTGGCCTCCAAGACTCAAGGTTGTCACGAGCGCGCTCCCAAGCCCTCGTTACCAACCACCCACATGGCTCTCTGACACAACGAACATGCCCGCGCACCTGCCACTGTTGCTAGCACTAACTTTTGGGCCGCTTTTGCAGAAGATTCCTCCTAGGTTTCTCTCTCACAGCGCCACGTGTTAGGGCAACATTCGGCCAGGACCACTTGAGGCAAATGACCAAAGGGCCCTTGACCCACAACTATAAATAACCCAAGTCATCTTCTACACTGTAAGCATTCTTTAAGCTTTCTTCATCACTGCAACTGTGACTGAACTTGCATTCTCTTCATACACTGAACTGACTTGAGCGTCGGAGAGCCAAACTGGGTATCACCCCCAGTTCCCCCAGCTTGGCCTTCTGACTTTCTTGTGCTTGTCCCAACAGGTTGAACTCACTTCCTCTTTTCCGGCGAAGCTCCGGTGGTTTCCTCCACAAATATAAATTGTAAAGTGATCGGATTCGGACCATCCATTTCCGGACCCATCAAAACTATTTAATGAAATTATTTTATCTTTTTTTTTTTTAATGAAATTATTTTCATTCTTTGAACAAAGTATAAATTTGATCGTTAATTATCTAGTCAAATCTATACCAAACATGATGTCAATTTTCGTTGATTGAACAAAGTCAAATTTGATCATTAACTATTTAAATATGTTTCGAAATATTCATTGAATCAAAATGATCCACTTGAGAATTGATTTGAAACCCATACTTTGTCAGAATGTTAAAATTGATTTGTGAATCGGATCAAGTTTAAACATTATAAATTGAATTTAAAACTCGACTTAACTTTGTTGGATAATTAACTAAAATAATATGCTTCGTAGTATTCATCGAATCAAAATGATTCACTTGCAAATTAATTCGAAATTCATACTTTGTAAGAATGTCGGAATTGATTCGGGAATCAGATCAAGTTTCAGCTTTATTAAATCAAATTTAAAACTCGACTTAACTTTGTTGGTTAATTAATTAAAATAATATGCTTCGTAGTATTCATCGAATCAAAATGATTCACTTGCAAATTAATTCGAAATTCATACTTTGTAAGAATGTTAGAATTGATTCGTGAATCAGATCAAGTTTCAAAATCTTATTAAATTTAAGGGTTAATTACATTTAGACCCCTTCCGAGTTTAGTATATTACAATTGGACCCCTATTAGTCATTTTATTACAGTTTGACCCCTTCTAAGATTTCAAAATTACTAAACGGTGAAGAAAAGATACAATTTCATTAAATATTTCACGGAATATTCCAAATAATTGTGAAATAACCATTATATTCAAAATAATTGTGAAATAATTGTTTGTTTAACCATTTATTTATTCTAAAAAGACGTGATTTTTTTTTCTACTTTTATAAAACATGGTCTTAGAACCAAACATAATGGTCATTTCACAATTATTTGGAATATAACGCAATTATTTCGAATATAAAGTGAAATATTTAACAGAATCGTACATTTTCTTCACCGTTTAGTAATTTCGAAATTTTAGAAGGGGTCAAACTGTAATAAAATGACTAACAGGGGTCCAATTGTAATATACTAAATTCGAAAGGGGTCTAGATGTAATTAACCCTAAATTTAATTTAAAACTTGACTTAACTTTGTTGGATAATTAATTAAAATAATATGCTTCGTAGTATTCATCGAATCAAAATGATTCACTTGCAAATTAATTCGAAATTCATACTTTGTAAGAATGTCGGAATTGATTCGGGAATCAGATCAAGTTTCAGCTTTATTAAATCAAATTTAAAACTCGACTTAACTTTGTTGGATAATTAATTAAAATAATATGCTTCGTAGTATTCATTGAATCAAAATGATTCACTTGCAAATTAATTCGAAATTCATACTTTGTAAGAATGCCAAAATTGATTTGTGGATCAGATCATTCAACTTTATTAAATTAAATTTAAAACTCGACTTAACTTTGTTGGATAATTACTTAAAATAATATGCTTCGTAGTATTCATCGAATCAAAATGATTCACTTGCAAATTAATTCGAAATTCATACTTTGTAAGAATATTAAAATTGATTAGTGAATCAGATCAAGTTTCAAAATCTTATTAAATTTAATTTGAAACTTGACTAAAACTTATCGGATTAACTAATAATAAGCTATTTAAATTCAAATCAATTGAGATCCGTTCAATTAAAGCTTGTTTGAGTCCAGTTTATATAATAATTGATTCAAATAACAGTTAACAACTTAACTTATTAACTAATTTTCCTATGAAACTAAATTTATAAAATTTAATGCCTTTACCCATTAATACAATTTTCCTAACATATATATGTCTGTTAAATAATATTTATTATTTAAACATTTTAATTAATAGCAATTATACTTTACATAAATAAATAAATAAATGTTTACATATATACAAAGCATAAGTCTAAACACACCAAATTAATCCCGCTTTCATCCTAAAATTACCAAAGTTGTTGTCCCGCCAAATCATCCCGCTTTCATTACTCTCCCACCAAGCGCCCCTTTTCATCCTCTCACCCCCAAAATACCTAGGGCAAATTTTCAACCCAAGTGAAGAGGCAACATTCCCGCTTCACCCAACAGGTGCCACTCTCCTCTCACGGCCAAAGAGCGAACGCGACGGTCTGGTGAAGGCTAGAATCGACGGCGACACCGGAGGCGCAAATTCGACGGTGAGGATCGATAACTTTTGAGTTTTTAATCGACGGTCTGCTAGCTTCTTTGGTTAGCCCCCCTACCCCTTCAACCCCTTCACTCTCTCCTCTCTCTATCTCTCTCCATCTCTCTCCAGTACCTCAAAGAGAAAGAAAGCAAAAGAACGGGTGAAAACAGATATAAGAAGATATGATTCTGAGCCCAATATTCAATTTTTGTTAGACCTACAAGTATGTATCAATCCATCGTCATTGTGTTTGTGTGTGTTCTTTATTTTTTTCCTGAAAGTGCAATGTAGGTGTTTGTTTGAATGCCTCTGTGATGGTTGATGTGAGAAATCCATAGGGTTATTCTTGTTTTAGTGATTTGTGTTTTACTTGGATGTGTTATTAGGTGGATGAATCGAAGTATTTGTTTGAAGCAAAGACTATTCAAAGAATGGAGCTTTTGGTTCTTTCTACTCTGCAATGGAAAATGAATCCGGTTACACTTCGCGCCGACACTCAGGTTTGGGTTCCTTTCTTATAGATTGTTATAAAATTTTGAAACTAGATAGTATACTGACAATATGATTTCACTGTAATGTTATGGCTGCCATAAATTTGACTCTATTGGCTATGGTTGGAATTGGTTTGCGCCACGGTAATTTCTTACTGTTGTTAAGATTAGTGGCAGAAGTGCAACACTGCAACATGCGATGGTGAAATAGGTTCAGTAGGATATGCAGGCTATTGAGCGTAACTGGTTGCAATTTTATCCATTTTCTGCTATTGAGCCTTCTGTGTAATGAGATTCTTTTTTGAGGATAGAACGGCGAGAGGCGGTGATGCAGAGAGAAATCCAGAAGAGGATGCATCTTCCTTGACGATCTTCTCCACAAGGGTTAATTGAAGAAAGTTTCTGGTATTGTTCATTCTTTGCTTCTCTGTTTTTCAGTATTCCACGCAGTTACACAAAGTTTTCACAAAGAGCACAAATATAGAATAATTTTAACTAGGATGTATGGTGGAAAGGATAATCTGTTTGCTAAATTGTGAGGTTTTTTACTTCAAAGTGCCTTACGTTTCATGGAAAGCTGAAGCTAGAGACACCCACAAAAGTTTGGACATTTTATTGTCAAAATATATTATAAAGATATCTTTTTTAATCCATTTGCAGTATGTTCTGATCATATAATTTGCCTTTGTATTGTCCTTTTGGTTTTATTGATTGGTGTTGGTTTTATTGCAGAAATTCAAATTGAGCATCTTTCTGCTTTTTAATTACACGAGCAATTAGATGGCAATTATTCCTTGTGGATGGGTAGCTCGATGGGGAGTTCAGCCTCAGTTGGTGCTGAGACACTCTATTACAAATAAAGTATCAGCATATCATCATTCGTAAGCGTTATCTTCCTTATTTTCTTTTGGAATTATTGAGGAATGTGCTTTTCTATCTATTGTGTTTGATTTTCTTGGAGCCTTGCATTTTGGTCATATCTTATTACATTTTTTAGATGAAATAAAATCTATTTTTGTTTTCTTTAAGACTATTCAGTAACTAGCTATCTTGGTCAAACGATAATAATGGAGTGTATAATAGATTTTGAGTAGTTGATTCTTTACTTTGTTTTTGTTTGTGCTAAATCTTGAAACAATATATTTCCTGTATTATTTGCTACGTTGGAAGATAAAACTGAGATTGGTCCTTGTCTTTCTTGTTATGATCTCTCTTTAGACATGATAAATTAGTTTTCCCAGTACCAAAATCAGGTTTCTTCTTCAACATACTATGTAGGTGTGGTTCACATGGTAACTACAAAGACAAACATCTTTTGGATTATTTTCTATGTTACTACTATATTGTCTACTCATCCAAATTGAGGTAGAAGGTAATTTTCTTAATTGAGGTAGTTTTTAGCAAGATATCAACCAAAGGTAATTGATCCCAAACTCCAATTTACATCAATATTGATCTGCTGCTTTTTATTGGGTATTCTATTGTAGAAGAACCTTTAAAATGAGAAATATTTTCCTTTCTTGTATACAATGATGAGGGCACCCACTACGTATGGTTTAGAGTTGATTGCAAATTTTTTAAATGAAAAATGTTTTAATATTTTATATAAAAGTTGAATACCAACAATCCAGTATCAATGAACTGCACTCCAGCTTTATCCACAAAATTGATCATCTTAGTATGTTTTGACATTGGATTATACGAAATGGGTGATGGTGTTTTTGTTACATGTTCTTTTTAATATTATTGACACCACTCCTGTAATTGTATATTTGTGGAATTAATTTCTTAATTTTTTATCAATCATTTGTATGATTTTTTTAAAAAAAGAAAATTTAAGAGGTTTTACATGTTTTTCTTTGTTTCTAGTTTTCTGAGTCTAATGATTTGTATCAATAGGTTACTAGGAAATACTTATTTCATTGATCTTTGAATTTTTTAGATGTCAAGCCTAGGAGCAGTTGGTGGATTGAAAAGGGCTAAACTTAGTTGAAGTAAGAAAATCATCTCAAATGCTTTGCCTACAAATGATGGAAACCTATCTTAACGTTTACAAACTGATTCCCTAGATATATATTGATACTTTGAAGATCCAAATGTTAATGCTGAAAGACATTTTAGAAAAGATCCCACACATGCCTATATATCTATTTCAAGGTAAAATTTCATTCTTGAAGGTTTTTCGCTTTTTCATTACTAGTATTTGATTTAATCATTGTATGTTCATGTTTTGAGATATATTCTTATTTCTATTTGTTGATTTACATATTTGATCGACAAAGACGACGATGGTACTAATTAAAGTGGAATATATTTAACCATTTCTAAACTTTGGGATTACTAATTAGTATGATGTTGGTTAGATATTTCTTTCCTATTTCTATAATTTGGGTTTACTAAAGTTCTTATGTTCTCGTTATTGGCTTATTTTTTAATTCTTTCATGTAACTTTCATATTTTGTCGATAGCTAATTATAATGTGTGTAGGAGTCATCTAACAAGATTGATTTTATTGTAGGATGTCAACACGAGGAAAAGGAGTTGGAGGAAGAGGTCGAGGTAAACGAGGATGATCTTCGAGTTTATCACAAATTTATCGATTGGAGCCTCCTAGTTCTTCAACTAGGCAATTACATGACGATTCCACACAAGATCCTCACTTTGATGATTTCTGCTCCGGATATAAAGTAATACGCAACTAAACCAACAAATTAGAGATGTGGAATCTAGTCTCAAACATAATTCTTCTCGAGTGTTTCGGAGTTTTTACGTGGAACAATGAAGGTGATCAAAAACTTGATGAAGAACTTATTTGACTTGTTATTAATGGCTTGAGAAACTTCATACTTTTAATTAGATAATTTGTAATATGATTATGATATTATGTTTGGATGTAAAAGTTTTTGTTTGATATTGTTACTTTTGTTTATTTGAAATAGGTTTTTAATTGATTCATTAAAATAATATAGGAATTAAAAACAAAAAAATATGATTATAATTGAATATTAAAATTAGAAATCATTTAAATTAGTGACCGATTGTACCGGTCACAAAATAAAGCATCATCCTGAAGAAATTACTGACTGACAACATCGGTCACTAATTTGTGACTGATAAGTCACCGAAATCATTTAAGAATTTAATGACCGATTTTTGTGCAGTCACTAAATTAGTGACCGATTTATGACCGACTAAATAAAGGTGGATACTTTGGTTAGTGACCGTATTTTTTATATTAGTGACCGATATATCGGTCACTAATTTAGTTACTGATAAAATCGGTCACTGATAAATTAGTTGCGAGGTTTTTACCAACCGATCGTGATCGGTCACAGATGTCAATCAGTGACCGATTTTTATAGGATTAGTGACCGATCTGGCGGTCACTAATCCTGTTTTTTTTGGTAGTCCCATTTACAGAAATAACATTTATAGTTGAAAATTTATATATATATAGGGCCGTGTGTGGGTGATCTTTAATTTCTCAAAGTGTTTTGCAAAGCTTTTCTCATACCTCAAGAGGTGTATTGTAAATTTTCTAATTATAAAGATTTTTCTCGTAATTAGGTCAAACCTAAATTTAGCAAACTGTTCATAATTATATCTATTGAGCGTATGAAATTCCGATTTAAGAATTCATGTTATCGTGGTAATGCTGAACTCGAAAATGTAATTCATTAATTGGGGGAAAAATCATCAAGTTCATTTATCAAGCTTACATCTTTTCTTAACTTGAAAATTTTAAAGGTTACATAGCATATGTTGTAATTAAAAGAAATTGAAAGCCATAGTTACTACAAATATTATAACAAGAGATGACAATTTCGTCGTGGCGGAGGGTGGTGAGCTCGATTTGGGGTTGAACACCGGTCTGATCCCCGGGTTTGCACTTGGACCTAATGAAAATTTAGGCGGAGCCGCCTCTTCAATATCCACCGGCGGTGGAGCTGCCGCAGTTGCCGCCTTTGAAGCTGCAGGAAATTAAATTAAAGAAATTACATTAAAAATTGTGAGTATATTACACTTGAATAGTATACATAATCTTGCCACTTATGTAATAATCTTTTATTTTTCTGAAAATGAAGGTAATAACTAATAACCTGTCCATATGTTTAGAATGATGCGAAAAACACTCCTTAATTCAGGGGTATATTTCTTAATTAAAACGCCACAAGGGACTATATTGCAATAACCCAATAATTCAGGGGCACTCCGTTAATTAAAGTACTGCAATGAACTATGTTGCAATAGCTCAATAATTCAGGGATATACCGTTAATTGAAGTACTACAAGGGACTAAATTGCAATAACCCAATAATTCAGGGGTACAAATATCATGATGAATAATACCTTTTGGACTATGAGAATGAGGAGCAGGAATAGGAGCACGTGCAGCTGGAGGAAATGCAGCCGGAGCACGTGCGGCAGGAGCTCGAGTTGGCCCAAATAGAACAGGACCTGACATTAATTATCAATAAATAAATGTACTAAGTTGTAATTTTCAGGGGAGGAAATGTTTAATTTAACAAAAATATACCATATACGGGATAAACGAAAATAAAATTTACATTCTTTTCGTTTATCCCGTATATGGTTTCGAGCCGTGTCAGACCAACGTAAAATTATTCTTACAATATCGGCTACATATTCAGAATTCAGATTGTTTAGTAATATCAAACTCGAACTCGTGACCCAATCTTATAAATTTCATATTTGAATGCGTGTAACATACCTGGAGCTGGTAAAGGAGCACCGGACGCTGCAAAAATACAAGAAATCAAATCATAACTACTAAGTAAATTACAATAATCAATCCATGTAGATAAGTGCTAAAATTCTACCTTTGCATTGCAATGGAACAGAGCTTTTGCACACTCGTGGTAGCGAAATAGCCATATTAGCATTAACAAACGGTATGGATACAGGAACATTTCCAGTCACTATAAGACACACACAATCCATGTTGTTACTCATGAGAGATTTCACCGAGTTGCAGCACTCCTCGGTTGGTGGCGAGCCGCTCCCGGTGCTCCCGGTGATGTAGTTTACGCACGGCGTGAACGTGCTCATCACCGAGGCGCTGCACGACGTGGTCACCTGAGCGTCGGCCCTGAATAGCGATAACACGAGGACGATTGCGAGTATTGTGAAGTTCAAGCGTGGAGAAGCCATGATTGTGCTGCTTGGAGAGTCTTGGTATGTGTAGGGTTTGGTGTTGAAAATGGGGGTTTGGGGAAGCATTTAAAGTGAGTTTTGTTCTCTTGTTGAAGTTGTAAGAAAAGGATGGTGGATTTGAAATGGGCTTGTTTGGAGCTCAACCACTTTGACTAAAGTTTGTATTAGGGTATTACGAAGGGGTTACTTGATTCTTGTTTGCCATTTGGACATGAAAAATGTAGGCAAATCAGAAGGTTAATTAATGTATGGTCTTTTTGGACAAAGTAGTGTGCAAAGGCATTCAAAGTTGGCCAACAAAACAAACCTGTTTCTTCTTTAATCCTATGCTTCAAAGAAGGCTAAAGTTGCTCATTAATGAATTCCTGTTGAAAAAGAAACAAGAGAAATGGCCAATAAACTAAGAAATGAATGATAATTAATATAGTTTTGATGTTGTCGTATTTAAACATATGCTCCCTACTTACGATGGGTGCCTACGAAGGAACGTAAACGCGGGAATTTTGATTAAACTAACATAATATCGAATCGATAAGTTATAGCATCGGTGCTTAAAACATGCCATATGTTGTTATGACTTATATAAACATGATACTTGTGAGTTGTGACTGAGACTTGATAATTTTATTGGGTCCAAGAACACCAGTCCTGCATTCATCTCTTTGGGCCACATAGTCCAAATGTATCTTTGCATATAAAATATAACAGCAAATACAATAATACATTCCATTATGATCCAACGAAGTGTATTGGCTATTGAGCCTATATGGCGGCCCAATTTACCCCTATGACCACGGTATTTTATTTTATTTTTTTAATTCTATATCTTATTTAATTAAGTTTAAATCGTAAAATTATTTTTCAAGAAACTTTTTAAATAAGTAAATTTTGAGGCCATATAGGCTCAAAGAAGAAGACCACAGCGAGAGAGAAGATGGAACAGTAGGCTCTGGATCTTGGTTGGGTCGAGCTTAACTCGGATGAGAGTTTCTTTGATCACACAAAGTAAGCGGCGGATGGGGTCAGATTAGAAACTTTGATAAAGAGTGAGTTATCGGGTATGCTACGAAACTAGGCAGCATTTCAATTAACCTCGCGGAGTTGCTTGGACTTCGGAAGGGGTTGGCGATTGCTTGGGAAAGACGGTTCTCCAGAATTGAGGTGGAAGTGGATTCCGAAATTGTACTAAAGTAGGTGACTTGCGAGGATATTGACGATTATCCATGAAAAAACATCATTAATGACTGTTGCCGACTTCTTCATATGCATTGGGGTTCAAAGATTCATCCTATTTATAAAGAGAATAATGGAAGTGCCGACTTGCTTGCAAAGATGGGACATTCCATCGATGTTGATCATCTGATTTGGGATTCGCCGCCTGAAGCTTTTGGCTAAGCCGGTCTTGTTTTTTTTGTTCGCCCCGATCTGGGTGTTTGTTTGAACCAAAAAAAAAAAAAAAATTGAAGCGCTGGCCTCTTAAAAAATAAGTAAAATTCGTTTTCTGTGATTTAGTCAGTCACATATACATCAATATATATATATATATAGGGAGAATTACATCTGACTACCCTGCATTTAGGCCAAATTACAACGCAGTCCATCATTATCGGAAAATTATATTTTAGTCCCTAACTTTGATAATCGTTTGTGGTCCCCAGGGTTCCGCTATGTTATTCCAAAAATACCCCTGACTTGTTGTTAAATTCATAATTTGCAATTTGTAAACTTTAGGGATAATTTGGTAATTTTAGTCATATATTCAATATAAATGTCATAAAACCGTTAGGGGCATAAGTGTACTTTTAGAAATTCCGTTAAGGGGACCTCAAATCAAACAAGATTTATAGGAACTAAAATATAATTTTGCAATAATAATAAATTACGTTGTAATTAGGCTTAAATACAGGGTAGTCAGACGTAGTTCTTTCATATATATATATATATATATATATATATTTCTTTACAAGGGGGAGAGTAGACAATAAATAAACAATAATGCATATGCATAAGGCGAGACAAGGACCTTATGTGGGTCAAACTCAATGGACCACAATAAAGCTATTGGTCCCACTTGATCCAACCAGATCACGACACGTATACGGATATTAACTTTCATCTCCGGAAATGGATGGTCATTATTTAGTTGGAAAGGACATATCTTATACGCTTCTTCAGAGTTCAGATAAGGCGCCTCATCTTTTTTTTTTTATTTTTGCATAAATACAAAAAAATGAAATCCTATTTTTTCGTATTTGAGATATCTAATCAAATATATCATCAAAAAAAAAAAAAAAAAGACTTGTTATCAAATATAAAAGACAATAGTACAGATATTTGTTTGGCTTATCATATACGACGAATATTGAATTCTTCTTAAATACTTCTACAATTTTGATATGAATACATGCAAAATATCTAAAAATTTTAGAATATTTGTTTTCATTTTTCTTTCTTTTTAAATCTATATCTAGTGTTCATCCTCGCTTATATTGATTAGTCTCGTTTTCCAGATATGGTTACATAAAATGATTGTTAATATTTAGGACCATCAATCCTCCTAGGAATTATAAGCGTGAAATTAATGAGGTGGGTACTCGAGAATTTAAAATTACTTATTACTTAAATAGTTTTCTTTTCTTTTCTTTTTTTAGCACACACCTCCGAACGACCAGAAAGATTTGAACCCATAACATTACCTTCGAAAACTAATCTTTTAACCACTTACACCAGTTTCTATTGGCTATTTATTACTTAAGTAGTTAAATGTAATGATAAAAATAATAATTTTTAGTCAATAATCCATGAATTCGAGAGTACTTGTTTTTTATATATGTTTTGTTATAGGTTCAAATACGAGTAGATCATGAAAGTAAACGAATACTTATTAATATTCTATATCTTAGTGTAAATTTTGAATAACTGACTAAGAAATTTAAAATCGAAATCGATAGTCTATAGTCTATACCCAAAGATCGTTTCTTATCGTTTCTTGTTTTTATTACTTTGCATTGTTGAATATAAAATCATGAATTGGGCCCTCTAAAGACTTGGTTTGCTTTGTGGGTTTTGGTGGGTGTCACTGTCATGAATTTCATCATCACAACAATTTATTATTACACTCTTCCCCTTTTCGAACGCTTATCTTATCATCAATAACTGATAAGCCCTTAATAATTTCCCACAATAAAAGTTATGGCTTTCAATTTTTCCAATTCCAATTCATTAATTACTTGCATATATATATATATATATATAACTTAAAATAATTAAAGAAATCCAAACCCAAAATCATCCATCTAAAAAAGAACTTTTAACCATTTGGACTAACTACGATCGGCATACATATAATTTGTATATAACTCAAATTAAGGTGACCACATAATCTCTAAATTTCGATTATTATTTTAAGATATTTGATGTTGGTAATGTTAGATATTTGACATAATTTTGTTTTATTTAATTTCAAATTTTATAATTTCTGCCACTTATGTAATGTCAAAGTTTGTGACAAGGCCAAGAATAATGAAGCATGTGGTAAAGATGCTTTTACTGCAGAATGGGCCCAAATCAAAATGGGCTCAAAATTTGAAGTGGGCCACCTTTCTGCACCCATTTAAGACTTCTGGTTGAGAAGCCTTATCGAAAAGGACACATTTTAATTGTTATTACTTTATATTTTATTTTTTTAATTGTTTCAACAATTCTGGACTTATTCGTATTATTAATAATTAGGAGCAGGTAAATAATTGCGATTTAACTTACTTCTTCTGATCCTTACATTTAATTATTGCTATTAATAAGTTTATGACATGATAATACCAAAAATGCAATAAAATAAGTCGAAATATCGTTTCAGACCCGATTATAAGAGAATGGGCCCCATCCCCTAAATTTCAAATAAAAGATTTCGTTATCTTTATTTTTGATGTTTTAATTTTCGTTATTTCTTATATTAAATTTGATTCTATATTTGATTGATCCTACTTTTTATCAAATTTATATTTTACATTAATTATATGACAAATATCTCATTTACTAAAACTAGGTTCGGGTCAATACATTGTAAAATTACTAAATTGTTCCCGTATCCTAATATAGTATTACGTTGTCTACTGGATTTCATATTATTTTTGTAGAAATACAATTATTTTAAAAATAGAAGCATACATCATCAATACTTAATAAATTAAAATTGTGATTTGGCTCATAAAAGTCAAATAAATTTACTTTCATGTGATCCCCACAATGGATCTTTGAGTGTAAACAAATGTATTTCTATTAATTATAATGCAAATGGGAATATTAAAATCTGCCATGATTATCAGAAGATGAATAACCCACGCACTAAATTATGCAAATAGGTATTATTTAATTACCCATATTGTTTATTGCGTGGATTTGAAGAAGATTACCATTTTTATTAAATTTATTTTAAATCATTTTTCTTCAATTTTAAAAAAAAGGGAAAAGAAAAGAAAAGCAAAAATACAAAATGAGTGAAAAATAGTTCTCACTATAAGAAAATATTGGTAATTTTGATTATTATAGAATTAATATTAATACGAGTCACATCTAACTACCCTACATTTATATTTAATTGCAGTGCAATACATTAAATCGAGAAATTACATTTTAGTCTCTAAAAGTTTTATTTGGTTCAAGATCCCTAATAAAATTTGTAAAAGTATATTTATTCCCTTAATGTTTTGTATGAGTGTTACATTGAATATATAATCAAAATTACAATACAATCCCTAAAGTTTACAAATATGAACAAAGCGATACATAAAAATTATAAATTTAACAACACAATACCTGAAATCACAAATCAAATTAAAAAAATTAGAAATACTTTTAAAATATCAGTAACCACCTATGATTCACCAAAACATGAAAAGTTTAAGAAAAAAATTCGTATCTTCGTCATATCGAGGTGTCCACAAACGGTTCCAAAAATCAGAGATTAAAATATAATTTCTCGATTTAAATCTGTATTATTAGTTACATATTGACACAATTATTTTTAAAAATTAATAAAATAAAATAAAATAAAAATATTAATTGTATTTTCTGAGTGAAATAACTATTCAGTACCTCTGCTGCAGCTTTAAAAAGAAGCCAAAAGTAGCCATCTTTCCCGAGTTCTATCATTGCTTCTCTCTCTTCATCCTGATTTTTGCTCTGCTATTGAGATATAGCTTCTAAAGATCATAAACAGAGCTCTCTCTCTCTCAACATCAATCTTGTTTACTATGATTGTGTTCACTTCTCTTGTTTAAGCTTTTCGCAATCCCATTTGTTGAGCAAAGGAAGGAACTACTGAAACAAAAGATCGCCTCTTTCTCAATCTACCAGCATAAAAATGGAGGCCAATGAGATTTAACAACAGGATTTCTTTTGACTGCATTGTAATTTTGTGCTTTTTTGAAGAGCTTCAGCTTTTTTGTGTTCTTTTGAGTATCAGAAAAAGTGGGTTTCTTTTTCGCTGCGACTTTCTGCAAATCAGGTTAGATCTTTATTGCAGAGCCCTGGATTTTTCTTCTTTCCCCTCTATGTTTGATGCTCCTGATTGGGTTTTATTTTTATGTTTATTTTAATTATCTGTTGCAGATTTTACAGATGGCTGATCATCAAAGTTCGTTTCTCACTCCGACAAAGAATCCCATTTCTTCTTTCCTGGGTTCTCCGAGGTTCTTCAATGGCTTATTGACTAACAGAACTGTTTCTGAAAATCAAGAATCTAATTTAATGAGCCCAACTTCGATTCTTGATACCAGGAATCCGAATTCACCCATTTTTGTGAACCCTTTTGGGTATGAAAGAAATTTGAGCAACAAATCTCCAAACCCATCTCATGAAATCCGTAAACCAGTGCCGGTAGCCATTGGATTAGCCCTGATTGAATCACTCAATGATGAACATTTTGATTCCGATTACCCAAATTTCTCAAAGCCCATCAGCAGAATGGTTCTATTTGGATCAAAGCTTAAGGCCGTCAAGATTCCGCCGGCTGATCATTTTTCTCCGGTGGGGTCGCCGGATTTCGGTGTCAAGACTCGGGATTCCCAGTTCTCCGGCAGCCCGCCGGCGGGGAAGGATCATTTGATGATGAGGCAGCTTTCGTTGAAGGAAATGGAGCTTTCCGAGGATTATACTTGTGTGATCATTCATGGGCCTAATCCTAAAACTACTCATATATTTGATGACTGCATCGTTGAAGATGTCGACATTTCCGAAGAGAAGAAATCTGAGCTCGATTCTGATAGCAATTCTTCGGACTCTGCGTCGGTTGACTCTATGGGTTTTTGCCACACTTGCAAACGCAATCTTGTACAAGAGGAAGAAACACTCGTAGACAGGTTCTCTCTCTCTCACACACACTGACACACACAGCTTCATCTTCTGAAATTTTGAAGCAGGCTTTGGAGATTATAAGCTTTGATTGAGTAATTCTAATATGAGGCTGATTGGATCGAATCATGTAATAAAAGGACGGATATTGTATATTTATCAATTTGTGAGAAAATTAACACAAATTAAAAATAATAATAAATATAATATATTTATCTTTTTGATTGATTGAATTCACCTATCAAATTGGTGTAATAAAAGTATGAATGTCATATCTTATCCCACCATTCCTTTGGTCTGCAATAATTGTAGTTCACAACTACATATTATTAATTATCCTAAATTAATACTATTTATTCCTAGTCAATTGTTAAAATTATTGATTCCTTCTTCCTAATGAGATTTAATCTTTGAATTTTCTTTTATATTTTTCCTTTCAGTGAAGAGAGTGAGTGCCAGTGTCGGGAGATTCTCTTTGATGGGGCAAAAGACGAAGAACCGTATGATGCTTTTTAAGGGTTTAAAGATTATCTTGCTATTGTTCTCCATGTTTCACTTTCTTGCTTCATTGGAATTTTGGCATCACATAAAGAAACTCCAATTGTTTTTGAGGGATTCTTACGTAAAGAAACCCCAAATTTTCAAACAAATTTGATAAGCAGAACATGACTTAGCCTTAGTACCAAAAGTTCTTGCATCAACGTCAAATATTCTCCACTTCAAGTACCTTGTTTCTACACAACCATAATTGGGCTGATTTTTTCATCTTTTATTCCGTAAACTCTGGACAGAATGATGAGGAATACTGAAATTACTTACAGACACGAAAACCCATTCGACCACATAAATTAGTAATGTTTTTCAATCTCAATGTTAATATGATCTTTAGCCAACAGAAATTAATTTAAATGATTAAATATTCTTTCTTTCTCTAAGTTAATAATCTTGAGTTCAAATCCCTCCTACCACTTGAAAGGTGTGTTAAAAAAAAAACAAAAAATGTTACATGATAGTAAATTGCAAGAAAGTTGCATCCACAACCAAATTCAATCCATAAGCTTCAAACCTCAATCCCATGAATTCCACATAAAATGTACATTTCCAGAATCAGCTTTCTTTATTCAGTTTTCACCAGTTCCTTTGTATATTATTCCCTAAAGTTTACACAAAAGCCGGGATGGCATTCAAAACCAACATCACAGTAGAGCATGCTAAAACTCAGCTAATTAGTTGCAAAGCATTCGGAAACTGTTTAAACAAGATCAAAATCACTACACAAAGGCCAGAAAAACATAGATAAAAACATTGCCAATATAGTCTCAACAATGCTCACAAACAGCATAATAGCATACAAACCACACCAGGATGATTCCCTAGTTCAAAACACGACACACATTGACGGACACACGACTAGCAAACATACAAACATAATAGCCAATAGCTACTAACACCAGGTATAGCCCTATGGAAGAAATTTCTCCACCAGCCACACGCACCAAGCACTGCCAGCAAAATGAAAATTATTAGATCAACAGCATAAATACATATCTCTGAAAAGATCGAGTAAAATGAGCACAAAATTACAACAGACAAATTACCTGCAAACAAAGCTTGGTGCTCTCAAACATCAAACAGGATTTCGGAAACACAGGATGGACAATGTTAAGGGCTATAAGAAGAAGGAAGCATTTAACCCTCCTTCAACTAGGAGTAATCCGCAACCCATGCAAGAACTAACTCAACACGAACCATGCCAAAGCACTAACCAACAGAAAGAAAATGAAACTCTATTTCCCTAACCATTTTTCTTTTTCAAAAACCAGAAAACATGGTGGGGGAAAACCATACTACGAACCTGATATGGAAGTCAGTAACTATTTCAAGAGAAACATCTAAAAGATGCGGGCATGGGAAGAGCATCATGAAGAGAAGGTAAAGATTACAAGAAATGGTTCGGCATATGTCTCAAGAAAGCAAGAAATTTACAAAAGCTGCAGCTTACAGGGATAGATTCTGGGTAAGAAGGACATAGAAAGTATGTTCTACAGAAACTAAACAGATTAGGATTCTATATTATATACAAGGGGAATTCAAGAAACTCTTAACAGGAAGAAGGGAAGCAAAAATGAATAAAACCCTAGCAAGGAGATATTAGGCATAATTGCTAACACAACAGCATGCATCTTCCTCCAAGATGAATATATACTTAGGTGATCTGTGATCAGCCAAATCAGCAATCTTACTTCTACCAATTACCATGCCCACCACAGATATCCCCCCTAAACTAACTAGTTTGGCCTCTGGTAAGATCCACGTCCAAGCAACCAAACCAGATTCAACTATACTCCCCCAAACAAGAGCATAACATAATGACATCTTGCACTGCTCACAACACTGCTTCAGAACCTTAGGTAAACCACTAATAACTTATCCCCTGGACAGGTCTTATTCAGTATATACAACCTACAACTAAGTAAATATTTACAAGAGCTAAACAAACTCCATACTCCATCATCCATCTATGATGTCAAGATTTAGGATGCGACGAAGTGTCTTTGTCGCAGAGTCAGCAGTGCCGAAAAGTTCATCGGGCGAGGGGCTGCAGCCCCTTGTTGGGGAAGCAGGGGCAGATTTTGCAATGGGACGCATTTCAATTTCGGAGGTCAAAGAAGGCAAGTCAAGGGAAACAGTTCTTTTAGGCCTCAGAAAAAAATGTGGCAACGGCAAAGAACTCGGAGGAGGGGAACATGAATAAGCAGGACCAGCCCAGAGCTCAGAGAAATGAAAGTCCTCCGCCTTGTTCTCAAAATTAATCTTCATTGGGATTGGAATCGAATTGCTCTTAGCAGTTCTTTTAAAGCTTTTTTTGTTTTCACCACCAGCTGGAGATGGCGTTTGCGGCGATAGAGGAGCAGAACACGCATTTTTACCAACAGGGGATGATAATGATTTCAGAGGGGTCGGGAGTAACCCTGCCCCAGATTGGAATGTCCTGCAACTAATACCCTTACAATTCCCAGATTGCAATTTAGCCAGACCACGATCGCGCTTACTACCACAATAATGATTCTGATTCCTATTATGAACATGAGCAACAACTATAGTCTCCATCCCGATCAACACTACCTCAAACTTCCCAAAATAACCGAGAAACAGGATCACAACCTCCAAAACACTAACAAATCGATCTCAAACCAGCACCAAACTTCAGATCTCCACCATCACTACCAGAAACTCAACCCTACCGCCTTCACTTCACTAACACCCACCCAGATCCAACGCACACGCATACCAATCCGTATCACCAACCACCACCCTTCCACTCTTCAGTTTCTCCAGATCTACACACATCACGCGCAAAACACGAAATCAAAACGCAGAAAACGAAACCAAATCCGACAAAACAAATCACAAATAAAACATGCAGAGAACATATTCAAAAAACTAGGTACCTGATCTGATCTTCGAGTGACAAACAGCGTATAATTTCTCTATCTAAATGATATATGTGCCTTGCTCAGTCTCCAAATCAAAGCGTGTATGTATATAGGCTAGTGTGATTTCTTCTGAGAGAAAAGTGAACATCAATGGCAGCAACTGCAGCCTATGAGAGCTTTCGTCGTGTAATGATAATCTGTGACAAGCGCGGATCTGAAATGGACTCAGAGTTGGATTTAAATGTGGTGTTGAGGAACGGTGCGCTGCTTCGGACCCTTGCCAGATTTTTGTGTGTAACGTTAATAAACCGACTTTAAAATTTTGACTTGATTGTCGTGACAATTTTGCCCTCCAGTATAATTCGAAATTTCAGTTTGGGTATTGGGGGATATATTGGGCCAAAGGGCAGAGGAACTGGGCCTTACATATATTTGAGATACGGGGACCCAATTAGAAAATATAAATACCTTGAGCCCAATTTTTGGAACACATACTAACAAACCCTGAGTCCCTGACTTATTCGGTCTTGTTATGATAAAATATATTATGAATGTATATTGATTAGGGAATTATTTAATGGGAAAATCTTTGAATAATACTAAAAAGTTGAAAAAATTCATTTTAGGTCCCTAGTTTTGAAAAAGTTCTCATTCAATCCTCAATTGAAAAACAAAATTCCTTTTAGGTCCCCACAAACAGTACATGTTCGTACATTGTCATTAGAAATTGCGTACATTTTTTAGGGAATTGCGTATAAAAATCTCAAAATGTCGTATATACGAGATTCGGAGATTTTTATACGCAATTCCCTAAAAAATGTACGCAATTCCTGAATTATTATACAACCTTGGGGAGTGAAAATGAATTTTGTTTTTCAATTGCGGAGTGAACAGGAACTTTTTCAAATTTGGGGATTGAAAAGGAAATTCAGTTTACACTTGGAGATTTTTGAGGAATTATCCGTTACTTAATCGATTAAGTAATTGAGTAAATTATGAGATTGTGTATTTGTCAAATTTTGCTTTTCGATTGTAGCGAATGCCCTATAAATAAGGTATTTGTATATCATTGTATTAATACACTCAATCAAATTTGTTATCATAAAAGGTTAGATCGATTATGTGATGCTACGGTAGTAACGACTTTCAGTAGACAGAATTTTACGTTATCTTTTATTTAAATCCCTCGTAACACAACAGTCCACTAGAATATAGCAACTATGGATAGATAGAACCTTTTATTTCGGAATAGTTTTCCTATTACTATGATGTATTTAAATGAAATTTTACAAGATAAGAGTTACAAATTAATATATTAAGCTAGATTTGCCAAGGATAATTCATTTATGTTATTGTGGAATTAGCACCAAAAGGGGTCCTGCAAACATATACAGTGGAGCCGCTGTAAGCCTCCAGCCCTCCACTTGTAACTTGTAAGTTGCCCATTTCCTAAACTAAACACGCGTACACCCTCCCTATGCGCCACCCAAGCAGCCACCGTCCGCCGCCGCGCACATATAGCACACCACCATGTAACTCGTTCCACCATGTAACTCGTTTTCACAAAAATCGAATCACTTGCATCTCTCTCTGTTTTTTTCATCAAACCAAACGGGAAAAATGAGCCAAGAACAGCCGCAGAAACCGTCGGAAGCCATCAAATACGGCGATGTATTCAACGTCTCCGGCCAGTTAGCTTCTCAGCCCATAACGCCACACGACGCCGCCACCCTCCAGGCGGCGGAGAACATAATCCTCGGCCAGACCCCTAAGGGCGGTGCGGCGGCGGTGATGCAATCAGCCGCCAAGAAGAACGAATCACGCGGCGTCGTCGCCCACGACGAAATGAGCGGCGCCATCAAGGATCGCGGCGCCACCGTAGCAGAAGCAGACATCGGCGGCTACCGTGTCGTCGCAGAATCCATCGGCGGACAGGTCAAATCTAACCTCCATTTCCCCATCAATTCTCCATTCTTTTTCTCTAAACTAATACCTAATGCCTAAAATTCTCTTTTACTTTGTCAAATTTCGAATCTTTAAAAATCTGGAGCTGTCAGAGTCCGTTAGGCTAAATACATTATTCATTATTTATCTGCATTTGTAGGTTGTGGGACGATATGGGCTGCCAACGGAAGTGAAAATGACCGATCCAGCGTCGGCGGTGGATGCCGACTCCATCACCATCGGAGAAGCACTGGAAGCGACGGCTCTCTCCGCCGGCGATAAGCCAGTTGACTACAGTGACGCCGCCGCAATACAGGCGGCGGAAGTTCGGGCCACCGGGCTGGGCCACGTTGTCCCTGGAGGCATAGCAGCAGAAGCCCAGTCTGCTGCAGCTTACAATCTCCGTGCTGCCAAGGACGAGGAAAAGAGAAAGCTTGGAGACGTTTTGACTGTAATTTCATCATGTCCGGTTTCTCTTACAATAGCAAATTCGTTACTTCTTGATTGGATCGTTTTCTTATTTGGTGTGTTTAGGATGCGACGGCGAAGCTGACCGAAGACAAGCCCGTAGCGAGGGAAGATGCGAAGGGAGTTATCTATGCTGAAGTGAGGAACAACCCGGATTCGGCCACCCATCCCGGTGGCGTTGCGGCTTCAGTGGCGGCGGCGGCCAGGCTTAATCAGGGGAAGTGATGGCGTAGTTGGTAGTCTTTTGAGGGACAAGCACCTTTTTGTGTGTACATATGTTGTATATGACTTGTTCCCCTCAGGTTAACTGGTTTGTTTGTCTGTCTACTTTATAGTATGCAAGTTTTTGGACGATTGTAAATAAAACCTACTATGGAACGTTCAGTGATAATGTGACAAACTAGAATGTGTCTGTCTACTATGCAAGTTTAGGACGTCTTTCCTTGGTCTTCTGGGACCTATGCAAGTTAAGACGTCTTTCGTGATCGAGTTTCAACTAAAAATTTTCGATCTACCGTCTAATATGCAAGTTTAACACGATGGTAAATAAGAACTACTACCGAACTTTAGTTATATTGTGAATTTGAGATGGTTATCAGCTAGTATTGTGAATTTCTGATGAGTATCTGCTAGTACTCCAAAAAGATTCGTGTTCACATACAGTAGCAAGTTCACATAGAAGATTTCTTGGAAACTTGGACAATGAGTACGAGCTATTCAACACCAAAGATGGTTCATGCTGGATAATCAGTTGTTACAATTCACATACGAATCGAGACATGTTAACCAGACAGTTGAAAACAAGTAGAAAATTTACCGCGATATTAATTAACAAAAAATAAGCTAAAGATGAATCATGAACTTTTGCAAACTACATTGCTGTCTTCTATAAAGGCCAACAAGGGAAAAGAAGAGAGAGAAACATTAAAATTTGACTGATCAAAATTCCAACCGGCCATCAAGAATTACATTACGGAACTCCATCAATGTAATATCCTTGAAGCCTAGAACCAAACAAAACGTACAACACTCTATCGCTTCTTTGAGACACCGACAGTCTTTCCCCTACGTCCGGTTGTCTTGGTGTGCTGACCACGGACACGCAGACCCCAGTAGTGACGAAGACCACGGTGGTTCCTGAGAAGATCAACAAATATCAAATTAATAAGTATAACAGAGAAATTTGTCAAATGGGAATATTGCTGAAGTTAATAGAGGAGACTAACCTGATCTTCTTCAAACGCTCAAGATCGTCCCTGAGTTTCATGTCCAGGGCATTAGATGTAACCTGAGAAAACTTTCCGTCCTTGTAATCCTTCTTTCTGTTGAGGAACCAATCTGGGATCTTAAACTGACGAGGATTTGCCACGATAGTCATCAAACCATCAATCTCAGCAGCAGAAAGTTCACCAGCCCTGTTTAAGATATTTTCACATACCCAAATTTCAATCAATTTTGTAAAGTTAAACGAAGTAGTAAGCAACAATTATTGGAATGGTTATGGCGGAACACTGCAGAGTTGAAGCATAAACGTCTCAAGAATAATGAATGCGCAAAAACAAACAAAAAAACTGATCACAGGATCAAATTGGATCAAGTTCATACTTAAGATATCAATTGCATATCAAGTTCATATTTAAGATACATTTGCCTAAACTGCACTTAAACCAGCCGAATCGACAAACTCGTTCGTTCATATACAACTAACTGATTGCCATGATGGCACTAGTATCTATATCGGCATCGCAATTCAGATTTTAAACACTGAGCAGACCGAATCAACATTTACAAATATGGCTAAAGCACACAAAAACCACCCAATTGGTTCCCACACAGAACAGGATTGTGTAACAACACAAATTTCAATTACTCAAATCTTCGCTAGGAAGACCAATTCAGGAATCATACAGTTATCCAGGATTACGTAGTAAGGCATTTCAACCTAATACTCAAATCGTAGCTAAAAAGACCAATTCAGAGATCATACAAAACAGTTATCCAGGATTACATAACAAGAAATTTCCACCTAATCTTAGCTAAAATGAAGTGAAACAAAGACAAAGAGAGAACAGAAAAGGAAACCTACCTCTTGTTCATGTCGACATCGGCTTTCTTGCAAACGATGTTGGCAAATCGGCGGCCAATACCCTTGATGGAGGTCATGGCAAACATGATCTTCTGCTTCCCATCCACGTTCGTGTTCTGCACACGGAGAATGTGCTGGAAATCCTCATTCGCAACAAGCGACTGCAAAATTCACAACGTAGCATCGATTTATTAGAAATCAAGTATCAACCAAACACAACCAGAAAACTGGTAACATATCAAAAATCACAGAACAGGTGAAAAATCAAATCTCTGCCAATTAAGTGAGGGATATACCATGATTGGTTGGTTAGGGTTTCGCAAGGAGCGTGCGAAAAACTCTGTTGTTGTTCTGCGGCTGCTTTGCCTTTGCTTCGTGAAATGGAAGAAGCTTCAAACCCTACTGAGCTCTCGGCGACGTGTTCTGCGAATTTAAATGTATAGGGTTTAGAATTGTGGGCTTTAGCGGTAAGTATGTACAGAGCCCATTCTCTAGAGTTGGACTTGTTTGCATGGACCTTTATGAGCCCAACTTTGCATTCCAATTCGGTCCATTAATTTATTTTTCCCAACTTTGGGGACATTTTATCAAAAGTAGCAATTCTGCACTTTCGATGTGCAAATAAAAATTTATTATTATATAAATATATTAAAATTAGAATTAGGAAGACCAACCTCCTATGTACCGTACTCTTTTTCTACCTCGAAAGGGGGGTCCTCCTTATGATGCTAGAGATGGCTGTCCGAAGTGCAAGGGGTAAACTCGGGCTTTATTAAATATATATTCTATATGATAAATAAATGAATATGTAACGTAAGAGAATGTCATATTAGTAATTATAAAATTTTAAAATATAAGTGAAAGTGATTAAAATTATATAAAAAAAAGGGCAAAACAATACAAGTGATGAGAGAGAAAAAAGAATACGTACAAGAGATAAAGTCGGATAAAATAATTTAATAAATAAATAAATAATAAATTATTTTAAGAATCTAAGAGACCACATCCAATATCTTGCAGCAGACCTCGATAATATGACCCATTTTTGCGAGAACATTCACACACATGTTGTCTTCCTGTTTTGTATGTTTAAGCTTGCACTCCCAAGATCTATGAAACAAACATTGTCAGTTTGTCACGATGTTTCAAAGGGGATGTTCTTTCGATACCCCTTGACTAAACATGTTATTAACCACCAAAGAATCGAGCTCAACTTCAATGTGAGGAGAATCTGTTCTCCCCATCTAATGTAAGACCCTTTTGGACTCCAAGCAACTCCACAATCTTGATTGAAATTTGTTTTTGTTTAATATAATAGTAAAGATGAAGTTATAATTTTCTTACCAATATTAAAAATCTTCAGTTTTAAATCGAGTAATTCGTTTTCCTAGTTTTCTTAGTTCGAGTAGAACCTTTCCTTCGTTAAACATTGTTATATATATGTACATATTTTTTTGATTAAACATTGCTATCTTGGTGGGTTTTTGTTATCCCCCCAAACTTTTCAAAATGAGTATGAACTTTTATTTTGATGATCCATCTGCGGCCTATTATAATCATCTTGTTCACTTTTATAATATTTGACACAGAAGTTAAATGGGGTCGTCACAATTTAGATTTTACATATTGTATCTATGTAATTCCAAGTAAGTCGTGCTAATGGTTAATTTGATCAGTCACTCTGTAGATACAATATCAGAGAGATTCGATCGTGCAAGATTTCTAGCATTAATGATGGAAATTACCAAATCATTTCCACTTGAATAACCTCAAACCATAACTGTCAAAATTGAGATGCAATTTCACAGAATAATGATGAGAATTGTCAAAAGATGATAAAACACAATAATTCAAGACTTAAAAGACTGTAACAAATTGTGTGCCCTCTCCAAACAGTTCGGGAATTTCCTTAACTAAGCTATTACGCAAAGGAACAATAACACTATGACATGATAATCTTGAGGAAAGAAACCAAAAAACACAAAATCCCAAGCACTTATTTCTTCTTGGCAGCATCTCCAGCCTTGGTCTTCTTGACACCACGGATCTTCTTAGCTCTGTTCTTTCTTTCCTTCATTTGCTTCCTAGATTTCTCAACCTTGGTATCAAGACCATTCTGCATTTCAACATCCAACACTTCGTCAGATATACAAATCATCAATAGATCAATGAGAACCTATGAAACTACAGTACAATGTTTGGATATTACATATTCTTCTATATTCGGATATGACTAAAAATCATTCATGTTATGATGAAATGTTACTATGTAGAGAAGGTGATGACAAAACAAGTAACAGAAGATCGTTCGGAAACAAACACACTCCAGCAAACATTGCATAAGAAACAATTAGATAATGCGGAAAGCTCAACAGCTGCCCAAGTAAAACTCAAGATTGCGAGTAGGTATTTGCCAACAAATCAAGAGAGTTCATTGATGAAAACACCATAAACCAATTTGAGGAATTTAGAAACATTAGAAGTTATATAGAAAATTACCCTGATAAGCCTGTATTTCGGCTCAAATTTCTTCGCATTCTCGACAGTGTCATAGATCAAACCAAACCCAGTTGATTTGCCTCCACCAAAGTGGGTTCTGAACTTAAAGACAAAGATGGAATTCGGATCTTTAACCTCATACATCCTAGCCAATTTCTCCTTCAGCTCAGCCTGCAGCATTGTTTCACAAGTATTTTGATTACAAAAGGAACTACCAAATACCAATATCTCAAAGAAAATATCTCTATGAAAAACAGATTACTGGTTTTCTCTAACAATGAAGTATAATAACCATACTATTTTGCTTTTATTCCATATCAGCCTATGTGCCTATGTTTCCTGAACGGTATTAAGTAAACTACATTTCTAAACTACACAAATCCACTCTAAGCTAGAAAACCAAAAGAGTAAAATCAGGGCAAAACTAGGTAATAGATACTATGAACGGTAATATGGATCAACAGCAATAGAAATGGTTACAGAAGTACACACCTTGGAAACATTCGCCCTTCCAGGATGAAGCACATCAATGATCTACCAAAACAAAAGGAATACGATTCGTAAACAGCCATGACCAGCTAGCAACAAAACCACATAATTAAACCTAACTACATATGCATTCTGAGAGAGAGAGTTAACTAGAGACATACAAATTGCTTCCTGGAGAGGAGACGGTTTGTCATGAACTTCCTCGTTCGGATAGTCACTGCCTTGTCCGCCATTTTCCTGTCAAGATCAAAATCGACAAACAGCCAAATCCCAATCAATCGTCACCGCAACACAAACAGATGCATATCAAGAAAGAAATGAGAATGTTCACAATGAATTACAATATAGGTTGTCCGGATTACCGCCGTGCGCCGCGCCCTTCCGCCGCTGCTTCTCTGGAGCTAAGGTGGTTTGTCTTTCAGCTCGAGCAGTGATGTTCTAAGAGGGAGAGAGGCTTTAACCCTAGGGTTTTGTAATTACTTATCAGCATTGTTCCCTATTGGGCTTGCATGGGCTGGACTTGTCCAAGACCAAATGGGCTTTGAAAGAATGGCCCATTTAAACTATGAAGCTATCCCAATTTTGATTTTCTAAAAATGCCATCTTTTGGTTTTGTTTCTCATTTGTTTAACTTTTCTCGTATTACGTTCTTTTTGTTTTAAAATTTTTAAACTTTAGTCATGTGAATAATAAACGTTAAAATTTTAACGGAAAAAATCATATGTAACGCACATGACCTGTATTAACTGAATTTTTTGAGCCAATTCTTTAACAATTCGATGGAAAAGCTAATAGGAAAAAGAAATGGTGAGGATTTTTTATTATTGAAAGGGTAGTGAGAGATCTTCCTAAATAAAAAAATTGAAATCTAATTAATTAGAGTGATCTTCCAGCTAAAGAAACCACAAGCCTCAAAATCTTTCTACACTTCTATATCAATAGTATAATCTTACTCTATTATTAAGCGTCAGACCCAAGTGTGGTCTCTTGAACTTGGTCTCTTTTTTTCTTTTTCTTTTTCTTTAATTTATTTATTTTACTCACTTAACCATACAGGACGTGTTTTAGTCCGTTAGCCTCAATCTTCTCTCATTTCATTTCAATTCTTTTTCTGTTCTTTTTGATAATTTTTATTTTCTAAAATAGTGTTTTTTTGGTATTTTATTCTCTATTTATTTATATTAATTTAATAATTATATTAAAAATAGTAATAAAAAAATATTAATATTAAAATTAATTTAAATATATTTTAAACAATATAATTTTTTAATTTGCACACGCAACGAGTGTGCCAAAGTTACTAGTATATAAGAAGCTTGAGCGTAACGTGTTAATTTTGACTAAGTACTTTTGTTTATTTTTTTTATTTTTAAAAATTATTTCATTGGTCAATAGACCGATGGACCAAAAATTAATATTTTGAAGACTTTTCTTATTTAACAAATTACATTAAATAACATATTAATTTCATAAATTTAAGAAAGTCAAACTAATAATATTCTATTTATGTCAAATGCTTAATAGATTTTACCTAATAAATAAAAACATTCAAATATAAATATCTTAATTAATTGATTTCTTTCAATTAATTGAAAATTTAATATATTCTGACATTAAATAAGGGGATTAATTTTTTTAAAACTTCCTTTTTGCAAATATAAGTAGAATATAAAATGATATTTATAATTGATAACGTCAGAAATTAATCGCCTTTGAACGGGTGAATCGGCTTCGAATCTCCAACAAATCAATCAAATTGTAGGTTTTTTGACCTGTTAAGAATCACGAAAACGTGAGAATGCCAAGCGGGAGGTGTTTTCAACATAGGCACTCCAACGCTCAAACCAATTAAATTGTTCCAAATGGAATAAATTGATAAACGGAAAATTCGGCAGAGTTTCGCTATGTAATTGTGCGTCCCTCAAAATGGTATTTATACCTTAGGCTCAAGTCAGTGTCGTATCTGAGTGGGCTTAGTTGGTGCGGATATCGTGGAGACGTGGACCACGTGCTTGGATCATGGAGTGATGGAAAAGTATGGGTAACCGCTACGTGCATAGGCGTTAAGCATGTTCCACTTGGTCTTGACCGAACGGACTGTAAGCTGAGCGCTCTCAACTCTCGTCCAAATGGATGGCTGAGCATTTTAGTCGTGCAAAGCGCATTAATTGAGTGGAATGCCTTATAGCCAAGCAGAAAATCTACCCTAAGCCGAGCACTATGGTCCAGCGTTTTAGTCGAGCGGAGTGCAAGTCGAACGCTCTTAGCCAAGTGGATGGGTGGAACACGATTCGTCAAGTGGACAAGTCGAACGCTATTGGCCGAACGGATGAGTCGAGCGCTCTTAGACGAGCGGAAAATCGAATGCTCTTGGTCGAGCGGATGGGCCGAACACTCTTGTCCAAGTGGACAAGTCGAACACTCTTATCCAAGCGGATGGACCTAACGCTTTGGCCGATTGGAGCGCACTATGACCGAACAGAATTTCCTCCAAGGTAAGGGATGACTTAGCCAATTTCAAGAGGTATGAAGTGGAAGGAGGTGAATGAAATTCTAGCAAATTCATTAGGAGTCCAAGAGTTTTCTTAGTCCTTAGTTTATTTTTTGACACTATTAATAATATATATATAGATATATTTTAGGGGTAGTGTGGGATAAATCCCCAATTGGGCATCATATTTTTACTTAACTCCCTAATTGGCTGCACGTACAACTTTCACATAATGTAGTACAAAAACGTTATAATGCAGTATTTATATCATATTATGTAGTATAAATTCATGGATTTTGTGAACTGGGGATGTCAATCACCATATTCTAACTCTCAAATTGTGTTGTATGATTTTCACATAATATAGTACTAAATCGTTCTAATGCAGTATTTATATCCTATTATATAGTATAAATTCATGGGGGAGTTAAACAAAAATATTTCAAACTGATGGGGAGTAATAAAAAATTGCCCCATATTTTTAAGACTTCTTTGATTTGAAATATAATTTATTTAAAATTTCTTTATTTATATTTAAAATTTAATATTATTAATTTATTAATTAAAATGATATTTACTATTTGTTATATAAATAAATTATTTTTCATATTGAGAAATATTTTAGAAACACTTGAAATGATATAGAAAAGCATACTCAAAATATAGAATAATTAGAATTTGTGAAATATACGAGAAAATCTTAAAATTACATAATATGTTTAATAATATCTTTATAAATTACTTTTGACTATTCGATATTTTCAATATCCACTATGAAATTATAGAAGTGAAATATATAAATAGTTGATTTGTTATATTCAACTTTTATAATATATTTTACGTTTGTTAGTGAGAAGATTCAAATTGAAAATTTTCGAAAGAACAATGTGAGAAAAAGTCAAAAGATTATGACCAAAATTATAGAATTTTCCTATTTCTACATAAGTTTCTTGAAAAAAAGGATATCTTTTTATTAATTTTTATTTAATATTAATAGTCACATTTTTTATTTTTTTTAATAATGTATTTCTTCTGCCTAAAGGGCAAAGATAATATACTGTGGCAGTGTTTACTTGTCATCGTGTGTTAATGCATTTTGAGTTAATGTTTGGTTGTTAGAGCAAGTAAACACACGTTTACTTCTTATCTGCTCGCCATGTTTTACTCCAGTTGAGCTTGTACTCTATATTTATTATAAATCTTAATCTCGTAGAGAGATGAGAGCTTCTTATAGTAACTTGAAAATTCGATCTTTTTAGCGCCGGTGAATCCAACATTAAGCAGTTCATTCTTGGTATATTCCTTAACTTCTTCAGAACTTAACAAAGTACTCAATATGACACGGAATGCCGCTACAATCAGGGGCGACTCCAGGATTATTAATTAGTGGGGTCAAAAAAATTTTTTGACATTTATAATTACATATTTAAATTTTTATAAAATATATTAAAATATATAAACTAGTAAAAAATCTCACTAAACTATTACAAAAAGTAATTTATGAATTAATTTATTAAATCTATATAAAATGATAAAATCTATTTATTAGACATTAACAATTGTCTATTTGAATATATTGAAATATATTAGTTAGTTAGCATATTATAAAAAAGTGTTTACTTCATTATGAAATTAGCCTTTGGTTTGGCACGTAAACTCAGGGCTATTGGTGGGCCAATCATTTAATTTAATAAATTCAAAAGATTATGGTAATATTAACTATTCCAAACACTAGATTATATAACTTACCAAATTTCTATGTAGAAACAACCATATATATCCAATTAGATTGAAATCTATCCATATAAATTAAGAGATAATTTACTTTATTAAAAATGGATATATTAATTATTTAATACACTAATTTTTATGTATACTTAAATATTGTAAGAGTCATTTTAAAAAATTATATATATCGTAAGAGTTCTATGTTAGTGGCAAAACCCAAGAAAATATAATTCTGCACTATGCTATTTAACAACTCCCAAAAGGAATTGTTAATTTGGACAATCTATTGTAGAAAATAAACTAAATCGGGTATCTAACAAAATTTTAACATAATTATATTAAATTCAACTAGATAATAAATTAAGAAAGTAAATATTTTCTAATTGTGGGGGTCGATTACAAATTTTTTAATTATAATATGGGGTCAAAATATCAAAATTATATAAATTAATCTAATATTTCATGTTAAATATTATAAATTTTAATTGGAGTAAAAATTTTAGTGGGGTCACTACTCCATGTGGAGTCGCCCTTGGCTACAATCATAATCGTTTAGGTTTATTTTGTATGGCATGATATTAGCGGTTAGTTATATTTTACAATTTCACCCCTTTAATAGTTATACAAATCTCTTTGTTACTTTTTTTTTCCTACCAAAAATAACTTCTTAATTAAACTTGTATTTCTCCAATTATATAAAATTCTTTTTAATTAAAATCGGACTAATAAGACATAGTGCGTTTTACTCATCGTTAACTAATCGTTCCTAAAATGGGACATGAGTAGAATAAATGGACAAATAAATAAAAGGATCGATCATATTCTCTACAAAAATGAAAGAATGCCTATACAAACTAGTGCTAATGTATTACAAAAACTAATCACATTAAACGTATTACAATCAAGCTTACAGTACGCAATCTACACAAATAGGAATTCTAATTGTTGTTCCATAGTCTCCAGTAGCACCTCCCCTTCACACCACTCATGGAATCAAAGTCGATCATAACACCCTTTTTCAACCAGGGGGTCTTTCTGTAACTTGAGCAAACCTTCAGGGGACCTTTGCGTAATCAAAACTGCAAGTTTTCAAAACAGTGTTAGTAAGAGCATCAAAATAAAATTTCTCACTTCGTAAAAACCACGATATCTTGAAAACCCATCCTTTTTTGTCAAATTATATGGTCACTAACACAATTTTTTTTGTAAACTTCAATAAAACCCAAAAATAAGAACATGATTCTCCATCTTGATGAACGTGTATTTCCGGATACCATAAAACAATAAAAACATCTTTGTATCCTTCTTTTTTCCATATTAAGTCTTCAATAGACTATGTGATGAGCTACAAATTCAATATCTTACCATCATAGAAATTAACAATGAAAAGAATCACATAATTATTCATAAATTGATCGAGGGCATACAAATGGATCGTACCATTATTTTTCTAGTGGATTACTGAAAAGAGTGAATTAAAGAGTTCTTGGGTTGCTTGCGAAATTCCAAGATTATGTCTAGAAGGTTGGAAGTTTTCTTGAGCTTTGAACCACCCCATCTCCTCCTCCGCCATGCTGGGGATACCTAACTCGAGCCTTGCAAGGCTAAATACTCCCGGATGACCGATAACGAAGTAGTATCGTGAGGGTCTATCTCTTCAAGATAGATAAAAGGATCTAAAACCTTGCTGCGCAAAAATGGGATATGCACTTGATGTCCGAGTTATGATATATATCATGGGCGATACGGAAATAGATCAAGTAATCTGTTCCTTTATACAAGAAAAAGTATTTCTAGTTACATGGTTCAATCATTGATCCGAAAATTTCTACAATAAATTAGGTAGGTGGCTAGTCTAGTTCCCTATTAACGATTTTGCTATTTACTGGAATCATTTTACTGCCCAGAACTCGGCATCTGCAGCGTGGCTTCGGTGTCCCGAATGCAAGAGGAGCAAAACAAGAAACAAGAAATTCATAATCTGAGTTCGAAGCGACAATAATAGCTTTTCCCCATATTCACCGTCAATGTTCGTGATGTTGAATGGCAAATGACTGTAATTAATTTGAAGTAGTGGGCAAGATTGTAAATTGACGTACCGTGTCTACCGCACTGGCTGGAGCATTTAACACGGGCCACTATCTTTAAAAAATAAAAACAAGATTTTGAGGGTTTAACACCAGAAACATGCGGATAAAGGAAATGTGAAATTCCAACTATTTTTTCAGGAATCAAAGATGATAGCTCTTCACTGTCATTCACATATCCCAATTTCTCTCAATTTATCTTCTTCTTCTTGGCCAGTTAAGCCAGCTCAAATTTCTTCCCTATTCTGTTCAAAACCCTCTTTTCTCTCTAAAAATGTCCACAAAACCAGAAGCCAAACAAGCCGCCGGCGGAGCGATTTCAGGGATGGCGTCGACCCGTCTTCAGAATCGCGTTTTTTCGACGAAAACGGCGTCGTAAAAGACATGGATAGCTATCTCAATCATCTCTCCCTTGAGTATGAATCTGTTTGGGACACCAAACCTCAGTGGTAAATGAATTTTCCTGTGATTTTCCTGGGTTTTTGTCCATTTGTATTATTTTATCATCTAATTGGGTTGTTTTACTGTGAATTGCTTAAATTTTTTTGCAGTTTAATAGATATTTGAATGTAGACTCTCCACAATGCAGTACGTTATCATCTATATTATAGTAGTTAGAAATTGAGCTTATTTAATCGGGTGTACCTTAATAGTTCCTTGCTAGGGCAATGAACTGTGAAGTTGGATTTCTCTGTACTGTAAGCTCCCTCTACTTAAAATCTCCAGAGGTGAAAACTTTAGGAAAGCATAAGGTATTGCAAACACTCCCTTAATTATCCCGGCATGGTTTTTCAGTTGGTATCCGGATTTTCCTTGGTTAAGTTGTTTGAAATTGCTTGTTTATGAAATTTGGCTTGTGCTCTCGATTTAGGTGCTATGATCTTAGTTGTCTATAAGCCAAGAAGGAACAATGAATCCACAAGTATTACTATACAGTCAAATCCCATGTATCATTGGCTCGTATGTACCTGCTGAAGTAACTGAATCGACTAAGTTTTGTAGCTTATTCGTTATGTTTGATGCGAGTCATGCAATGCCTGAAATTGGTCAGATGACAAAGCCATCTCGTGTTTTTCTTTAGTCGGGAAATATATTGATATTCTTTGATTATGTAATGTTCCCTTGTGTTATTGTACGCTTTTGGTGATAGACACACTAAACAAGAGGATTGTTCTTACAGTCCAATTAACCATGTCATAAGATTTCTTATCGTATGCTTCAGATGATTGTAAATGATGCTCCCAATTGTTGTCACTCGTTGCAATCTTTCTCGTCTCTTTCAGGTGCCAACCGTGGACAATTACATTGACAGGGATCGGGATAACTGCTGGCAGTTGGCTAGTTTTGAACTCGGTCATAGCTACCTCTGTAGTTGCAACTGTAATTTGTTTGTGGTGGTACATCTTTCTCTACGCATACCCAAAGGTATTGTGTCTATTCCTTCACCTTTTACTTGGCATGGATCAGTAATTGTAAGTATGCTTCGATACTATAGTTTTATTTCTCTGTTATTTGTTTCAGGAATACACCGATATGATAGCCGAACGAAGGAAGAAGGTAACTAGTGGTCAGGAAGACACATATGGCATGGAAACAGAGCAATGATGTTAGGGCACATCTCCAGGCAACAATACAGAAGAGCATTTGTGTATCATTTAGAAGCTAGTGCATTTGTGTATCATTGTAGAAGCTAGTGTATTTTTTTCAGGCTGATTATGTATTTATTTTGATCAAACACCTTCTTGGAATCATTAAACGTGGTAACTTTTTCTTGGGGTCCTTTCTCAGTTCTTGCTCGTGAATCGTGATAGAATCCAACTCGATCTAAAAGATTAACGGAAATTGGATGGTATTATAACCAGTTTCCCATAAATATCATAGTAAACGCATAATAAACCCCTGCACACGACCATAAACATATCAATGGATCCAACACTTCGACGAATTTAAAACAAAAAAAGGAAAATTACCCATAAGCCATGAGCACCAAGTCTTGTTTGCCCGGATCATAGTCTCCTAAGTAGCAACAAAAATTGTCTTGATGATTAGGCCGGATCATAGTCTCCTAAGTAGCAACAAAAGTTGTCTTGATGATTGTCTCCTAAGTAGCAACAAAAATTGTCTTGATGCTTCGATTCAATCATCGGAGATTAACTCATCCAAGTTGTCTTGAGTTGGAAGGTATCAATCACCAGATTACTTCCTTTGCTTCTTTTCTAATTTAGTTTAAGTATCCTGATATCGATATCAAGAACGATGCGGTTACTTTGACTTTGTTCATGCATGTTCATTACCTTTAGATTGAGGTTTTCTATTTCCGGTTGTTCAAATTTGAAATTTAGTTGTACTTCAATATTTGACTGATTTAGAATAGTAATGTATTGTCGGCAACCCTAAACCCTAAACTCTAAACCCTAAGGTGGTACTAGTTGTATCAATGAGTTGATTGAATCGTTCGATTCAAATGTTAATTCAGTGTTGATCAATTTTAATAGAGCCATCGAATCTGGTTTCTTTTAGGGTTTAGGCCCTAAAACAGAACTGTTATTTTCACAACTATCCTATGAAATGAATAAACTATCATTATCTAAAACAAACTACATTGAGACCTCTTCCTCCGTTTGCAAGTACACCAAGCACGACGGCTACTGAAAGGTATTCTGAATGCTTAGCTTAGATTTTCAATTGAGTTTATATCCAACGACAGCTATCGAACAGTAATGCTGACCGAACCAAACCGGACCAATTTATATCACACTCGTCGAATTTGGCTGCATAGGACTAATGGCGTTTTCAGTGGTTAGCACTGAGAAGTTGCTCCGGAAGTCGCAAAGGGAAGAGGGACATCATTGTATCTCTTTCGATGCGAAGCAGGTGGTCTCTTGCTTGTCATATTACTGGTGATTCTGAATGTCGTTATGTCTTTATTGACTTTTTATGTCGAGTAGGAGATGCAATGATGTTCCCTCCCCCTGCCCGACCACTGTTGCCGACTATTTTTAAAATAAATTATAAAAATTGAATACAACAAATCAATTATTTATATATTTCACCTCTATAAATTTAGAGTGGATATCCAACATATCGAATAGTAAAAAATAATTTATAAAAATATTATTAAATATATTATGTAATTTTAAAATTTTCTTGTATATTTTACAAATACTAATTATTCTAGATTTTGAGTAAGCATTTATATATCATTTCAAGTGTTTTTAAAATATTTTTTAATTATTTTTCAATATGGAAAATAATTATTTATCTAACAAATAATAAATATCATTTTAAATTAATAATATTAAATCTCAAAATATAAACAAAGAAACTTTAAATAAATTATATTTCAAATCAAAAGAAGTATTAAGAAAATATCTGTATGTATTATAAACATAATTTTATATTCTATTTATATTTGCAAAAAAGGAAGTTTAAAAAAAACTAATCTCCTTATTAATATCAAAATATATTAAATTTATTTTTAATTAATTGAATCATTTAATTAATTAATATATTTATATTTGAATGTTTTTTTATTATGTAAAATCTAATAAACACTTGACGTAAATAGAATATTATTAGTTGGACTTCATAAATTTATGAGATTAAAATGTTAATTAATGTAATTTGATAAATAAGAAAACGTTTCAAAATATTAATATTTGTCCTTTTTTAAAAAACAAACACAAGTACAACCAAGCGGAATTCGAACCAATGACATTGCAAACCCTATTGGCTTGTCCATCGGTCTATTGACCAATGAAATAGTTTTTAAAATTTTAAAAAAATAAGAAAAAGGTATTGAGTCAAAATTAACACATTAGGATCAAAATACACCCATCCTATATATTATAATCGGTAGTAACAATTTGTAATTGAGATGAAATGAAGTTAATCCACCCTATATATAATGAACATATAGTAACAAAAAAACCCTCCAATTCCAGCTCATTTGTGATTGAGATGAAAATGAACATATCTGAAGTCAAATATATGTCTAAAATCAACTAATTGGACTGTTTTACTGTGAGCTACATTTGTTGCTTGAGCTTTTGCAGTTTAATAGATGTTTGTATGTAGACTCTTATGATAAGTTATCATCTTTGTGATACTAATTACTAATTAAGCTTATTTAATCGGGTGTATCTTAATAGTTTCTTGCTACACTCCATTAACTATAGCAGTGTGAACTGGAGCTTATTGCACAAAAAACCCTGCGATATAGTTAATTAGCACTTCGAACCCTATGATTTGAAAATTCTCAAAGCAAACCCTATGATCGTAAATACATGTTGGACATTACACGAGGGATGACCATGCAAAAAACTCCAAAATATTGCGCAACAGAACTTAGTCGACTCAGCATGTATTTACAAACTAATGATATATGAGATTTAGTTGTGTAGTAATACTTGTGGATTTATTATTTCTTCTTGGCTTAGATAACTAGGATCATAGCACCTAAATTGATGGTACAAGCCAAATTTCCTAAACCAATGAACTACAAACAACTTAACCAAGAAAAGCCAGATACAATACTAACAATCCATTCCTGCATAATTAAGCGAGTGTTTGCAATACCTTATGCTTTCCAGCCTTTCCTAAAGTTCTCACCTTTAGAGATTTAAGTACAGAGAAATCCTATATCACCTGTGTTAACTTTTGAGCTTCTCCAAACACCCAGAGCCACAAGAACTCTAAAGCTATAATAAGCTTTCGCCCGTCCTCCCCCTGCCCGATAGCCCGAACTTCACAGTTCACACAAGTTTTTTGCATGGTCACCCCTTGTAATATACCTAATTAGCACCCCTTGTAGGGTTTGAAATGCTAATTGAGTGCTAATTTATTTCAATCATAGGGTTCGCTTTAAGAATTTTCAAATCACAGGGTTCGGAGTGCTAATTAGGTATATTACAGGGTTTTTGATGCAATAAACTCCAATATTTTGATATCCTTTGATATGTAATGTTTTTCCCTCGTGTTATTGTGCAGCATTTGGTTATAGACATAAACTCAGCATTTAAACTAAACAAGAGGACTGTTCATGTAGTCCAATTAATAATTAACTGTCACAAAATTTCTTATCGTATACTTCAGATGTCCGTAAATAATGCTCCCGATTGTTGCCAATCCCACTAATCTTTCTCATCTCGATAAAACACCGAACCACTAACTGAAAATTGGTACTTTCCAATTATAGTTGATCATAAGACCCAATTTGATCCAAGGAGATTGGCTGATCTTATAATAAGTTTCTAACCAACCAATATCATATTCATAAGGCCATAAACATGTGAACACTGAACACAGTACTTCAAGAATCAAAAAAGAAAGGGAAAAAAAACACATAAGCCATGAACACGAGGAAGTGTCATTCCACTTGCGATCAAGCCATACAAACACATATTCATTACAATTTCCAGATTCTATTCATAATTTGGCAGGGAAGAACGGAACCATTTGAATCTACAAAGTTAACTAATCATCTTTTGGAGCAGGCATCAATAAAAGCCTCTCCTCAGAAGGAAGTTTCCCTCCAAATTGCTTCTCCTCTGCTAATATCTTTTGAAGTACTAATATCTGATCGTAGAGATCATTAATTACTAGCAAAAGCCGCAATAATACTATTATTAAATATATTAAAATTAATTTTTATATTATATATATATTCTATAACGGGGAATTCCCGAAAACTCCCCAAATGATAAGTCTAATTCCTTTTAGCTCCCTATTTTCAAAAATGATGTATTAAAACTCAAGAATTGCGTATCTAAAACCCCAAATGATGTATTTGAAATACAAGGAAAAAATCACGTATCTAAATCCCAGAATCGTGTATCTAAAACCCCAAATGATGTATTTGAAAATGGGGAGCTAAAAGGAAGTTTTCAAACCCATGGGGAGTTTTCAAAAATTGCCCCTACTATAATCAATTTTAATATAATTATTAAATTAGGATAATTAATATAAAATATAATAAGGAGAAAGAGATAAAAATTATACATTAAAAAAAAAATTTTGAAGTAGAGTGAGAAAAAAGAGAAATAATGAAGATGGTGTTGGAGCGGTAAATAAATAAATAAATAAGAAAATAATTTAAAAGTTCAATGAACAGGAAAGAGATTAAGCAAAAAAACTGTTGAAATTGCCAACAGGGGTTGGTCAAATGGTCTGAGGGTTCTTTCTCGAAGGCAAGGTCTCGAGTTCGAATCCTTGTGCCACTTGGGGGGTGTGTGTTAAAAAAAAAAAACTGTTGAAATACCTGGATAAAATTTGTGTCTAAAAAATAAAGATACCAATATTTTTTATTTACTTTTGTTGTAAATATTTGGGAAAAAAACATGTTTATGAATTAGAGACAACTACTTTTGTATCTTGTAAATTACATAACTACCCTTTCTTCTCTTTGATGAATGTCTCTCCTCTCCCCCAAAGAAAACCAAAACCTCAAAATTAAGGAAAACAAGAAGCCAAAAATCCGAGCAGTATGTTGTAATTTTTTTCTGATTGACATTCATTCTTTAGTTATTAAATTCGATCGTGATATAATTTTTTAATCTTCAGTCAATATCATTATAACTCACACTTGATATAAACTTTTTTAACATAAAATTTAATTTTATAAACTCAGAACAAATATTTGAAATAGAAGCTTCAAAGAGATGAAAGAAGACACTGTTATTTTAAGACCGAACACTTAAATCTTGGAACCCAAGCAAAAAATTCAGAATTCCAATGAACACGTCACAAACAAAATTAAACTTAACCTCAACAGTTCAATTCTTTCAAGTGTAATTAAATCCCACTAATCCACCAAATCAAGCATCTTAGTTGTTATTCCAGGAGATTGGTACGTAAAACAAGATAACGAAATTTATCTGCGAAACATTAAGTAGCACCGACAATAATATTGTTGATAGGAACATAAGATCCTATCACAACGAACAAGATCAAAAAAATAATTCCAAATTAGGTGAAACAAGAATGGATCGAGGAATTATACCTTTGTTGTCGCACTTGTGCCAAGACGAAGAGTGGCCCTTCTTTTTCTTTGGATGATGCATCTGAAAAGGGCTTACGTGGGGAGCTAAGGAAGATCGGAGAAAGCTTTTCTCCCGTCTTCATTAGCTCACCACGAAAGCCCGCCTCCAAATTCTCCAATTTCACCATCTCAGATCAATGCATGGCGTCGCCAAAATACTTGATTTCTCTGTCTAAACTGTTTGTGAGGGTGGTTTATATATATAGATGAGAAGTCCTAACCAATTATGATCTCTTTCCATAATTATCGGATTTTGGAGAAGGAAAGTTAGGTTTTATAGTTATCAATATTTCTCCTGACCAAGGGACAATAAAGTATTGTTTATATCTTAGCCATAAATATGTTTCTTGCATATAAAGATATAATCAATGCTGTATTTAGTAGGAATTTCTGGTTACGATTCTAATTCTAATTCTAATCTAATTCTATGTCTAATTCTAATTTAATTTTATTCACATTGCTAATTTGCTTATAATATCAATTTTAACTCTCATTTTATTTTATTTTATTTTTAAAGAAAGTTATTTTCGAAAACAAAATTTCTGTCTATTGATTTTTTGAACTTGATGATAATAGTTTGTGTGATTTACATCTCATTACCCTCTATTTAGGTTTAATTATAATGCAGTCCATGTATACGTAAATCCAAAAATTACATTTTAGTCCCTATAAATGTTATTTGGTCATATATTCATTGTAATACTCATACAATTGTTAGGAGTATAAGTGTACTTTTATAAATTCCGTTAGCTGCTGGGGGGCTGATCAGAGATGCCGAGGGGCAATGGGTATGTGGTCAGTGGTTTCATCATGAAACTTGGCAACATCTCCATAAATACGGCTGAATTGCTTGGGGTTCGTGAGGGTCTGAGGATAGCCTGGGAGCGAAGGTTTCGGAAGATTGAAGTTGAATGTAACTCTGAAATTGTGATAAACCTCATCAAGAATGGGGATACGGATTGCCACCCGCTGGGTTTGATTGTCGACGACTGCAAAAACTACCTCAAAATGCCGTGGGATTTACAATTAAGGCATGTTTCCAGAGAGAAAAACAAACATGCAGATATACAGAAGATGTTGCTGGAAGAGATGCCTGGAGAGCTTGAGGAAATCATGGAGGTGGAAAGCAGCTAATGCTGGTTATTGTTCTTAGCTGACCAAAAATAAAAAAAAAAATATGACCAACGTTACAAAATCATCCTTACAAAATAAACAAAACGATCTCTACAAATTATGAATTTAACAACAAATCAAAGGTATATTTGCAATGATATAACGGAACCCTAAACGGACTTTAGGGACCACAAACGTATCTCAAAATTAAGGACTAATTAGGTAATTTTTAAATTTAGATGGATCGCGTTGTAATTAGGCCTAAATACAAAGTAGTTCGATATAATTATTTTTAATAATTTTAAGGCAATAGAAAAGTTATATTTAAGGTACTCAGGTATAACTATTTTTAATAATTTTAAGGCAACAGAAAAGTGACATTTATCCTAATATTACTACTAATATTTTTTTGGAAATGATCTCCCATGCTATAAGCATTTATGGGTACAGACCAGTTTAGATAATTTGAAATGCTAGTGAGGTTTATCTTTTGACACCAGTTTTCAACTTTAGAATTGGGTGTTGTACATAATGTCAGGCACCGTCTGGACATTATTTTGAATAATCCTTGAGACACTTTTGACGTAGTTGCGATCGATGTGTGTCGAGGGTTGGATTATTATTAATGTCTATATTAAGTTGATGTATTGTATTTGTATTGAGGTTGGACATTTTGGTTTAAATACTCTTGTCGATCTGTGGATCATGACTCTTTGTATATTTTTTATGGATGCTGGTGGATTAATTGATCGGGTTGGGGGTGACCTCCGACAGTCGTTTATGACCAATTTTTTTCAAAACAAATCAAAAAAACAAAGTTTAATTTCACCTATCCACGACTTGGTTTTTCCCATTAATATTTGCACAATCCTTCGGTCTAGCTGAATTGGGGCTTTGCTATCAACGCAAGGGATGAGACTCGGGTAAGTAAGCATAATTATTAGCTAATGCCACTATGTCATGAGGTCTGTCAATACTATTTGATATAAATCATTTTATATACCAAATGAGTAATATCTTTCTTTGTAATAATGAATATATATATTCTTTTTTGGTATCCTCAATTTTGCTTTCTCATTACCATATTGAGAGAACACAATTAATTAATAAATTATTTTTATATGTCATAGCTAATGTACTTAAGTTGCATGATTAAAGTCGTCAAAAAAAAAAAAAAAAAACAGTTGCATGATTAAACAAAGAGAATTTAAAAGAAAAATGAGGATGATATTAATATGACAATTTCTTCATTTTAAAAATTGGAGGTAGAAAATAAGATAGTAATAAATAATCATGACAAAAGTAACAAATAGATATGAGTTAGTAGATCAGAACCTCATTTTATTCAAGTAATGTTTCTATTAATACATTTTAAAAAGTCATTCAAGTTATGATGCACGATACAGACACGGCGGCACGGATACGACGATATGAAAATTTTCTTGAATTTTTCACGTGAGAAATATCGGACATGAACATTCGATACGATACCATATGTTAAAATGATATTTTTAGAAGTATCCGTGCATCTAGTATTCAAGTCGTTGGACTGTGGTGATGATGGTGCCATTGACAAGCCAAGAGTTTCAAGGGTTGACATGGAGGAGAGAATTCAAAAGTTCGCTAAGTGGTGAGTAAATCAAGTATATTTAGTGATACTCAGTGTGTGTATATATATATATCAGTTATTATTGAGTTAGCGATCACAAGAGTGACGTTTAACTTAATTAGATATACATATTAAACTTTGAGAGGAGCTAGCATATATTTGAGCTATTAGTGTTCATTAGTTAGTTGTTTTTACTGTGTTTTTTTTTTTAGTGTAATAGTTGGTTGCAAAATATGACTCTAACAACAAATCCAGGGTATTTTTGGAATGACATAACGGAATCATAAGGATCACAAACAGTTCTCAAAGGTGGGCAAGGGGTGGGCCCCCTAAATTTTGAAAATTTTCATTTACTCCCCATACATTTTAGAAAAAAATTATTTTTGTCCCCCTTATTTTGGACATGAGACCCAACTTGATCCAAGGAGATTGGCTGATCTTATAATAAGTTTCTAACCAACCAATATCATATTCATAAGGCCATAAACATTTGAACACAGTACTTCAAGAATCAAAAAAGAAAGGGAAAAAAAACACATAAGCCATGAACACGAGGAAGTGTCATTCCACTTGCGATCAAGCCATACAAACACATATTCATCACAATTTCCAGATTCTATTCATAATTTGGCAAGGAAGAACGGAACCATTTGAATCTACAAAGTTAACTAATCATCTTTTGGAGCAGGCATCAATAAAAGCCTCTCCTCAGAAGGAAGTTTCCCTCCAAATTGCTTCTCCTCTGCTAATAGTGACTGCAAATCACTTCCATTTGCCAGACTATTGAACTCAACAGCTTTGGATGGCATAGTTGGATATCGCCGTTGCGCAAAAGTCATCAATCTTTTAATAGACTGCAAATACTTACGGGTTGTCTCGTCGTTCATGATGTGGGCCACACTGTTGGTGTAAATCTTTTCACGTGCAGAACGTTCATGAATACCAACCATAGTAACACCAATAGGCCAAGGAGCATTGCCAATAGCCAGTTTGATGTAATGATCCATTGCAGCTAAGTAGTCCCGCCTCATACAACAATCAACCATCACCATCAAAGCCTGACGAATATCATCCGGAAGAACCTGAAAAGCAATAAGTTAATCATCTAATTCCATGGATAATTCAATGCAATCATAGTATTTGACTTCCTATAACTGGAGGCAATGGTAGGACTGGTGGAGTGGATTCAAGAATTTCGAGTTCATATTACAATGGATCTCAAATCCTTGAGTTCTAATTTTATAAGTTCTAAGAATTATTATGGTGGGCTTGGAATCCATCAAATATGGAATCTTTCACACGAGTTACTTCCTTCAAGTCCAAATTTCAGACCTTTCAATCAAACTTAACGAACTTAATGTTTCAAACTACTATTGCATGAAATTTTTCATTAAGCTGCTTCTATGTTATGCATTCAAATGTTTTCCAACAATTACAGACAAAAATAAACTACAGAGATGATTATTAACAACATAACTCACCTTCTTTCTGCAGAATTTGAACAGCGGGTTCAAATACCGAGCACATTGCTTAAACGTGGCGACCATCGACTTCCCTTTAGCTGTCCTCTTCTCTGCATCGCCCATCTCATTAAGTTCCTGATTCCATTCATTCAACAACTTCTTAAAAAACACCAAAATCTTATCTTCATCGCACAACTCCTCAAAATTAGCCTTCATTCGTTTCAAATCCTTGTCGTGATCAACCCCGGACGAGGCTCCATCCCCACTGAGATCCTCATCTCCACCTCCATCTTTGTCCTCTCCAGCATCATCCCTCGACTTCCTCTTCCTATCACTCAAAATCCCCGACTTCTGTCGCTTCTTCAACTCCACGATATCCATCAAGAAATCATTCGTTTGCCCTTCCGTCATATCACTGTCATCAACCTCGAACAACCCAGCCTTCAACACAAACTTCAGACGGTCAAGCCTCGCGGCATCGTCTTCACCGAAGAGAGTCACCGGCTGCTTCAGGAACCTCAGGCGGCGAATCACCTCTTGCTTGGGAAGATTGAGATCGTCGATGCGTTGGTCGTCGACCACGGCTTTCGAGGACGAAGATTCGGACTTAGATTTAGGGATTTCCTGGTTCGAATTAGGATTCGACAATGAATTGGAGTCATCATTCTGCTTTTCTCGCTGCAGCTCCTTTTGCCGGAGGGCTTTCGCCTCCGCCTCGCGCTTTTCCTCCTCCCGCAGCTGCTGCAGGCGTTTCTGCTCAATCTCCGAACGCTTGAAATATTTCTTACCGCCGGTGCTCTCGGCCAGGCTTTGCCTTTTCTTCATCATCTCCTGCTTCAAAATATCCATGGTTGATTCAAGCGTTGCTAGCTTCTTCTGATTTCAATTTCCGACGAAGTATTGAAGATCTACAATTGGGAATTGGGGCTAGGGTTTGTTTGATAGAATACAAATTTACCGTTACTTCCTGATTGGGGGTTATTTATATATGTTTAAATAAACTAATCCGGGTCGGAATCGAATTAATAAAGTGGATCCGGGTCGGGTCTCCCATTCTAGAAATCCCCAATACGAAATCCCTAATTTAGAGGAGAATAGAGAGAAAACGAGGGGCTTTCGGTTAAAAGGGACGCCCAAGTCTTTTTTTAGTTATGTAACCCCTAGTTTCAAAAGAATTGGTTATATAACCCTTTGCTTGATTAGCTCTTAATTAATTACTCAGCTTAATTAAATAGTTGCCACGTCAGGATTTTGCAGACTCTTTTTGGCCCCAAAATTTATACAAAATTAGAATCTGGCCCCAAATCACAATCATCCAATTCTCTCAATTTCTCTCTCCTTCCTGTATGTGCGACGAAAACCCTATTTTTCTGATATTTCTTCTCCGATCGAAGTGCTGTCCAGTGTTCGTTTGATTCTTCAAAAACCCTAAGTATCACCGACCTCTCTCTGATTACATGTACAATGGCAAACAACAACGACGACAATCAAAGGTATTGAAAGGTTTCGGTTTGTTTGAATTTTTTCTGAACCCTATTTTTTGAACTGCGTTTTCACTGAATGAGTGAACTGAGTTTTTTCTGAACCCCATCTATTCTGGGTTTAATGCATTACATTCCCTAACCTGTTATGGAAGCCAATATAACTCCAATACATAGTGATCGCGCACTCGATTTTATTAAGCGTTTGCGCGATTTTTATAAATCGCTCACGCGATTATGGAATCGCTCACGCGATTCTTTTGAATTTTTTCTTAAACCTATTTACTGAATGATTTAACTGAGTTTTTTCCCAACCCCATCTATCTGGGTTTAATACAGTACATTCCCTAGCCTAAATTGGACGCAAATATAAGGACAATACAACGTGATCGCGCACTCGATTTTATTAATCACTTCCCCGATTTCTCATAATCGCTCACGCGATTCTTTAATCGCGCTCGCGAATTTGAGGAATCGCCCACGCGACTTTATCAATCGACCACGCGATCAAATTTTTTGTTTCTCAGTTTTGTACTGCATGCATGGTTAATTTTTTTTTTTTTTTTTTTTTTTATTGTTTTAAAGGAACGGCGACTGGGTTATGTCAAAATTTGTTATTGGATTTGCACTTGGAGTGTGGGAAGAAGAAACCACGTGTTTGAATTGGGTTGCGGAGAGCAAGCAAACTTCTGCTATTCTTGTGAGCAATCAGACTACATTCCAAATGTTGATAAGTGATATTATAGAACAAGCAGGACTTACTTGCTCCCATGATGATGTGCACGTGAAATATTTTCTTACAAGTGCACCTCCAACCTGCTATCCAACTGAAATAAAGACTGATCACGACCTACAAGTTTATTTTGCCGATATCTCTCCTCAAGGTTGGAGGCCCGTTTTGAAGGTTTCCTTGGATAGGAAGGAGAGTGGAACAGAATCCGAACATGTTGGTACAAGCGGGTTTACTTCTCAGGGTGAAGATCAATACCAGCATCAGTATGAAGACTTCAGTCTCCCTGATATCAACGATCAAGAATTCAATCTTCCCGATAACACCCTTGCTATAAACGAAGAAATGGTAGATCGTTGTAATCCTTCTGAAAATGTGGTCGAGGAAGAAGTGCCCGATGAATGTATTAATCAGGAGGAAGCCATTATATGTTATGATAATCCAGAGGCCAGGATTGAAAGTCATACATGGGATGATGGCTCAGGTTTTAATGAGGATGAAGAGTTTATTAACAAAGAAGATGCCATCATGAAGATCAACCTTGTTGCATGTAAGGGAAGCTTCCAATTACGAACGATAAAATCTACAAAGTCCCTTCTTGTTCTGGGATGTTATTCGCAGGATTGCAAGTGGTGGTTTCGGTGTGTTAAATATGTTAATTCTGAAAGATTTATCCTCAGAAAGTATAACCGGATGCACACTTGTGGGTTGGAAGAAGCAAGTACCACTCATCAACAGGCTACCGCAAAATTGATTGGGGACTTAGTGAAGCATTTGTTTTTTGACAAGAAAGGTCCCACACCAGGGGAAATTAAAAAGTACGTCGAAGCTGAATTGGGGGCCAAGGTTAGTTACTGGAAATGTTGGATGGGCAGAATACATGCCAAAAATATTGTCAGGGGATCACCTGAGCATGGATATGCAATTATAGATGCATATCGTTATATGGTAACTCTTAAGAATCAAGGAAGCGTCACTGAATTGGTTCTTGCCAACGAGAACAGGTTTCTTCATTTTTTTGTTGCATTCGGACCATGCATACGGGGTTTTACGTACATGCGCAAGGTGTTAGCCGTTGATGGTTGTTTCTTAACCGGTAAATACGATGGTACTCTCCTTTTGGCTACTGCACAAGATAGTGAGAACCATACCTATCCGATTGCATGGGCAGTGGTTGATTCCGAAAATAATGCATCATGGGAGTGGTTTTTTATAAATTTAAAAAGGATAGCACCGGATAGTGATGATCTCTGTATAATATCGGATAGACATGTCTCCATAAAAAATGCGGTTGCTAAGATTTATCCTAAGGCTCATCATGGATTTTGTTCGAAGCACTTATCGGAGAACTTGAGACAACGGTTTAAAAAAAGTGCAATCCTTGAGCCATTTTTTAGGGCAGTTAAAGCATATACCGTCGAAGATTTCATGGAGCACTACAAAGAGATCGAACGTATTCACAAACGTGCTGCAGAGTACTTGAAGGATGAAGTTGGTTTTGAGTTATGGAGCAGGGTGCATTCTAAAACAAACAGGTATGATGTTCTGACTAGCAACATCGCCGAGTCTATTAATTCTAGGATTCGATTTGAAAGGGAGTATCCTATCCCTGCTCTGTTTGAGTCTATCATAAGAATATTGGCTGATTGGTTCCACACCCGGAGAACGGACATGATCAACTGCAGTACAGTCCTGGTGCCATCCAAAGAGAAACTTCTCCGGAGTAATCTGGAGAAATCCAAAGGATGCATTGCACAACAGTTCAATGCTCATGAATTTTCTGTTCGTGGAATTGGAGCAGAGGTTATGGTTGACTTGAACAATATGACGTGCACCTGTGGTGTCTTCCAGATGGATAAGATCCCCTGCCCCCATGCATTATCGGCGTTAAGGGAGCAAAACCCAAATGGGTTTGGACAAAGAATATATTCCCTATGCTCCAAATTTTACACTGTTGAGTACTACATACTTGCATATTCTGAGACAATTTTTCCTACACCTCCAGAGTTACAGTGGGAATTGCCTGAAGATATAGGTATAAAACAAGTACTGCCACCTCCACTGAAGGTGCGTGTTGGAAGAAAAAGGATGACTAGATTCCGGGCACCTTTTGAGGGAAGAAAAAGGTACAATACCTGTTCAAAGTGTGGAGGAAAAGGTCACAAAAAGACTACTTGTGATCAGAATGTCATTTAGATAAATAATTGTGTAATAAATTGTATAATACAGCTTTATTTTTTAATTAATCGCGCAGACTATTTAATGAATCTCTTACGCGATTTTATGGATCGCGTACTCGACTTAATCAATCGCGCAAGCGATTCTTCAGCCAAGTGTCATCTTTCTCTTTTTAGTTAATCGCGCACAATAAAAAGACACAAAAAGTCTACATGTGATCAGAAAGTCATTTAGATAAATAACAGAATGTCATTTAGATCAATAAATTGTATAATACATCTTTGATTTTTAATTAATCGCGCAGACTATTTAATGAATCTCTTACGCGATTTTATGGATCGCGTACTCGACTTAATCAATCGCGCAAGCGATTCTTCAGCCAAGTGTCATCTTTCTCTTTTTAGTTAATCGCGCACAATAAAAAGACACAAAAAGTCTACATGTGATCAGAAAGTCATTTAGATAAATAACAGAATGTCATTTAGATCAATAAATTGTATAATACATCTTTGATTTTTAATTAATCGCGCAGACTATTTAATGAATCTCTTACGCGATTTTATGGATCGCGTACTCGACCTAATCAATCGCGCAAGCGATTCTTCAGCCAAGTGTCATCTTTCTCTTTTTAGTTAATCGCGCACAATAAAAAGACACAAAAAGTCTACATGTGATCAGAAAGTCATTTAGATAAATAACAGAATGTCATTTAGATCAATAAATTGTATAATACATCTTTGATTTTTAATTAATCGCGCAGACTATTTAATGAATCTCTTACGCGATTTTATGGATCGCGTACTCGACCTAATCAATCGCGCAAGCGATTCTTCAGCCAAATGGGCATATCTCTTTTTTAAATTAATCGCGCCCAAGATTTACTGAATCGCTAACTCTTCTTAATTAATCGATATATGACAGTTTAAAAAACACTCAGCTTGATCCATTACTTTATTTTTTAAATAATAGGGCTCAAGATTTAGTGAATCGCTCACAAGATTTAATGAATCGCGCATGCGATTCTTCAGCCAAGGGGGTTTATTAACATTATGGATATTAACAGATCTATCCGTCTTCCTCCTTAATCACAAAATCTGTCGTATTTGATTGAAATGTTCATGAAAATCGTCATTTCCGTAGGACTTGTTGCCAAACAGTAACAATCAATAGATTTCTTTGCTTGGCCTTGCAATAGATCATTAGACATTGTAGAAGAACTATAAAACGTGCAATACAGGAGAGAGCTTTGAGAGCTTTATGCAGACCGTTCATAACAATGGAAGGAAACCCTCGATAATGCAAATGAAGATTTATTATAGATTTAAAAATCTATAATAATTCTTCATTTGCATTTTCCAGGGTTTCTTTCCAATTGTTATGCACAGGATGCATAAAACTCTCAAAACTCTCTCCTGTACTGCCCATCGTATAGTTCATCTACAACGAGTAAACACTACATCGACCAAACAAAGAAACATCTATTGATTGCTACTGTATGGCGGAAATCATACAGCAAACATGATAATTTTCAAGAGCAATTCAAACTAATAGGGCAGACTCTTCAGATCTGCGAAGGATTTTTCCTTTGGATTGGAGAGGGCGGCGGCGGCAATATTCAACATAAGGAGAAGAGGAGAGGAGAGGATGGAAGATAAAAAAGTGAATTAGGGTTTGGCCAAAGGAACAGAACAAATTTATTTTATATTTGAGTAGGAGGGGCAGCGCGTAAATTTGTGAGTTTGCAAAGGAGCCCCTGGATGATGATAATATTACAAAATATTATAGCCGTTATAATATGGCAGTTATACACTATTTATTTATATCCTAATTCTAGCCGTTGGTGGGGATCACTATATAATATGGCAGTTATACACTATTTATTTATATCCTAATTTAAAGATCATGGCAAGCTCAAATAGCTCAGCTTTTACACGCAAAAGTTCTCTTAGATATAGAAAGGAGAAATGCAGGGATTGCGATCAGTGGGCTACAATCAAGGTGGTCGATAGAGCAGATAATTCCAACAGGGGAAGATTATTTTATTGTTGCAATTTGCATGGCTTTTCTCAATGGTGTAATCCAATAGAAGAGCCACAGAACGATGAAGGTGAAGTCTCAAGCAGGAGGACACCACTCATTCCAGAAGGAAGAGAACAAAATATTGTGAACAAGTTGATAATAGTCAATTTGTTGTTTTTAGCAGTATTTTTATTGATTTGTATCTTGAAATCCATAACGTAACTTGTCTTAATGATTTGTATTTAGAAATTTAGATTGTAATCATTTAAGTTACTAAATCGCTCAACATCATCTTTGATACCATGTAGAAGGGATTGTGATTGGTACATTCAAATCAAGCTTCGCTATAACCAACAATAAAATGACCCCATTACAAATTTGGCTCGATTCTCATAAGGTGATCTTGATTTTGGCCACAAAAAGTATTAAATCGCGTACTCGACTTCGTGAATCGCCCACGCGATTCTTACGGTAGTTCGCACTTAATATGGGTTTATAATACTTTGCTAGTCCCCCAGCATGTTGCTTTCGCGTTTGACATGAGCCCCATAGCGATTCTTATCTGTGTAGTACGATGTATTGCAAACCTTAGTCATAATCCCAAACAAATCGCTCAACATCATCTTTGATACCATGTAGAAGGGATTGTGATTGGTACATTCAAATCAAGCTTCGCTATAACCAACAATAAAATGACCCCATTACAAATTTGGCTCGATTCTCATAAGGTGATCTTGATTTTGGCCACAAAAAGTATTAAATCGCGTACTCGACTTCGTGAATCGCCCACGCGATTCTTACGGTAGTTCGCACTTAATATGGGTTTATAATACTTTGCTAGTCCCCCAGCATGTTGCTTTCGCGTTTGACATGAGCCCCATAGCGATTCTTATCTGTGTAGTACGATGTATTGCAAACCTTAGTCATAATCCCAAACAAATCGCTCAACATCATCTTTGATACCATGTAGAAGGGATTGTGATTGGTACATTCAAATCAAGCTTCGCTATAACCAACAATAAAATGACCCCATTACAAATTTGGCTCGATTCTCATAAGGTGATCTTGATTTTGGCCACAAAAAGTATTAAATCGCGTACTCGACTTCGTGAATCGCCCACGCGATTCTTACGGTAGTTCGCACTTAAATTCTCTAAAATTAAACTTCTTGTAATATACATGTCCGGTAAGGCGGCAACAATTATGTACATTATATTAAAACATTTCATTTTTTGTCTGACAGTTATTTATATTTAATATATATATCACCGCAAGAGTCAAACCAATCACATCATTAATTAATTCTCTCCAGTTATAAGCAACTTTTAGCGAGAAAGAGGAGAAAGGTCAAAAAAAAGGAAAGTAAAGTAAAGGACTGTTCTTCTTCTTCTTCTTCTTCATCTTCCTCACAAGCAAAAAAACTAGGGTTTTCATCCATTTTCAATCTCCTATATTCAGATTATTATCACATTTTTACGATCAACCAAACAAGATGTCATCAGCGGGAGCAAACCAAAGCCCAGTAAGGGAAGGAGAAGGCACTATTGATCCCATGCAGATATCCCAAGCGGCCGATTACAACGTAATGGTTCTTTGTTTTTTGTTTTCAACTTTCGTTCTGTAGTTGATACTATATTCTCTTGTTTATATACTGTGTTTTTTGGGTTGTTTATGCCGGAAGTATCTAGTACTCGCTTAATCGATTGATTGAGTCGCGTACGCGATCAAAATGGCGCCTTTTGTGTATTTCAAATCGTTTATATTGACAAATGGTATTTTTGATCATATACATCTCAGGAGTTCAGAGATGATGAACACACCGGAGATGAAGCGCAAGCGGACTGGTACATAAGGGAAAATAGGAGTAAGCGAAGACATTCGACCAATATGGGTATGGTTGGGTTATTTGATGAGGCGGAGGATGATGACAATGAGTTACAGGAAGAGTACGAAGAAGAGGTCACCCGGAGCATTGATTTTTCAAAATTCAACATGCGCCCTTTCTGGGAAAGGTACTTCTTCTCTTCAACTGTGAGGATCACAGTCCGGTCATCATGGGAGCGTCTTTCCCCAGTAAAAGAATTCCTTCATGAGAACGAAATGAATTTCGAAGGAGTATTTAGAAAATATACCGAAGAGCTGCCTTCTGGTTGGAAGCGGTTTTCAGGCAGCCTCCTTCATTATCTTATGATGTACTCCCTACCCACCAAGAAAGAGAATGAGCTGTGGGTCTTGATAGGCCAAAAGCCAGTTAGGTTTGGCTTAAGGGAGTTTGCTCTTGTCACTGGGCTTTATTGTGGAGGAGGTAAGATGCCCGATAGAGCTGATGAGTTGAGTGTTATAAATAATGCCGAGGATTTTCTTAAGAGGATCCTCCGAAATAAATGGAAATCAAAAGTGAAGGACACTGATTTGGAAATTTTATTATTCAATAAAAAGATTGCGGTGGAAGACCGTTTGAAGATAGCACATGTGCTTTTTGTACAAAACATGTTGCTGGGTATTGAAAAGGGGAGAGTTGTAAATAGGGATCATCTTTGTTTTGCAAGTGACTTGGATTTTTTTTATTCATATCCTTGGGGACTAGTGTCATTCAAGGCGACAATGGATTCAATAAAAAAAAGGGAAAAGGATATTGCTAAATGGCTGCCCCCTACAGAATCTGACTCTAAACCGAAGACCTATCATGTTTCAGGTTTTCCATGGGCGTTGCAGGTGATTATGATCATCATATTTATCTTATTCAGCTTAATAGCTTACGCGAATTTATGAATCGCTCACGCGACTTGTTGAATCGCTCAAGCGATTAAATGAATCGCGTGGGCGACTTGTTCAAACGCTCAAGAGATTTAATGAATCGCTCACCCGACTTGTTGAATCGCTCAAGCGATTTAATGAATCGCTCACGCGACTTGTTGAATCGCTCACTCGATTTAATTGAATCAAAATCTATAATACATCTTTTTTCCTGTTTGTTCCTTATAGGCATGGGCTTACGAAATGTGCCCAACTATAGCAAGTTCTTATGGAGGCGGCCTAGAACATGATGATTCCCACATGTCCAAACTACCACTCCCCAGGATGTTCAGATGGATGCACAGTAAAGGGAACCCAATCGATATTGAAGAATTGCGGCAAAAGTTAAATAACCATGGACCTGAGGTTAGAACAAAATTTATATTATTTTCTTTGCCATGGATCACCGAATACCTGTAACATCTATTATTTTTTGATGTAACAGGATCAGGTACGTCCATTTTTGTTGCCCTCCAGCATTGAAAAGAATATGAGTTACATCAGTGACCTTCATGAACAAACAAGTTCAGAAGAAGAGGATGCACCCATTGATTATCTACATCAGTGTTTGAAAGGGTGCACCCTTTTGATCATTGGGGATGAATTGCCCCATCCAGTCCGAGAAGATGATAATCTCATGAATTCTAACATGGATTGGTTCCCCTCACCATCACATCCAACCACAGCACCACCAACCGCAGGAATTGATTGGGGCACCGCACCCCCAACTTCCACAGCACCTGACACATCACCATCACCTGCACCAGCTGCTGCAGTGCAAATCCCTTTTGAAATTCAACAGTTTATCCAGAAAGCGGAAGCTAATTCTGAATCTTTGAATGCAACTGTTGAGAAAATATGGCTGCATTTGGAGAAGGAGAAAGAAGACCAAGCTGAAGCTCATTCTGAATATGTGAAGGCAACTGTTGAGAAGATATGGCAGCATTTGGAGAAGGAAAAAGAACACCAAGCAGTCCGTAGTGTAATGGTGCAGGATGTTGAAGGGTCTAAACGTCAAAGACCAAAGAGAAATAAAAGAAGGCCCGCCTACCTCCTGTCACCTTATACGCTGCAACTTAAGAGGCTTTGCACAGCTACAGCCAGAGCTAGAGTCAAGGCTAAAGAAGCAACACCTGCCTTAACGGCTCAGCCCCAACTGCCTTGTCCGCAAAACGCAGAAACCATCTCTCAATCTCACAACAGATGGTTATCCAAAAATACGGACAAATCTGGTTCTGGCTACTTGTACAGCTGGGTTCTTAGTGCAGGGCCGAAAGACCGAATTAATGGACAAACTGCGGATTTCGACGCGGAATTCTTCCTAACCATCCTCAGAAATGGGAAATGGTTGGTATCCGAGGTAAACTTCCTATATAGTTTATGTTAGTCAATACCTGTATGATGCATACTTGATCTTTATTGTTTTTTTTTTTGGTTCACTCGTTGCAGCATTTGGAAGAGTGTTTGGCCAATATAAGGCTTAAACAAAAAAGGCTCCCAGATCAATATGCTCAGGATTGTTTGGTCCTCGATGAGGCTTTCTTCCAACATCTTAAAACAAATTATTATCTATCAAGGGGTCTCATTACAGAGGAAGATTCGGTTTGTGTTGGTGATGATGGCAATCTCATTATTACAAATAGGCCAGATAATGCTGCCAATGCTCCGAGGGGTGCCAAAGCTCCGAAGGTTGGTGCCAAGAGTGCCAAGGGTGTGAGGCCTGTGAATGAACGCAAAGAAGACATCAGGACTGCCTCGCATTCATTTGATGTGATGCGAAGGATCTGGAATGATCCCATCAAATGGAAGGAGGACACTGTTCTGCCGTATACAACAGGTTCTCTACCATATTTGCATGGCCGTGCATGGGAAGGAGCTACAAAATTTTATGGCATTGTCAACTCAGGAAATTCCCATTGGGTGGCCGTCGAGATTTTGCCCCAAGAGGGAGTCATCAAAGTTTACGACAGCGGTGGTGGTTCCCTTGACCACAGGAATTACCAAATTGCTTTGAACCATCTGTGTGTTTTCTTTCCCAAATTGTTGGCCCACACAGGAAAGTTCAGGCATTTAGGTGACAGCCTCAAGCACATGTGGAAGCTGCAACTTGCTCCGTGTCCAAAAAATAAACGAAGGTACATTTAAAGTTTACTTACTCTAAAATTTTTTATTATATTTTTATTTAATTTCTATTTTTTTTTTTTTTTCAGTGGCGATTGTGGACTCTATTCCTTATATTACATTGAGCTTCTCATGCGTGGGGAACCACTGGGTATTCTGGATGACGATAATACCTCTTTTTTAAGGTTACGTTTAGCATCCGAAATATTTTTTGGATTTGATAAATACAATATTTAAGTTACACAGTATGTATTCATAATATTTATGTCCAATTCTTTAATAAATCGCGCAAGCGATTTAATTAATCGCGCAAAATGTACAATTCCCTAATAAATCGCGCAAGCGATTTAATTAATCGCTCACGCGATTCTTCATCTACATCTATTTATTTATTTTATTTAAATATTATTTATTTATTTCCTTAATCAACATCAATTGAATGCATGTTGAACCGAATAATATTGAATGCTAACTAGAATTATTGAAATATTGAAATTTGTGTTTATGTGTTTCGAAATATTAATTTTTTTAATTTAATCGTTCACTTGATTTGATGAATCGCGCACTAGATTCATCAACTAACTAGAATTTAATAAGATAAATAGAAATATTTATTTTTATTATTTAATCGCTCAAGCGATTCTGTAAAAAAATCAAAATATTAATTTTTCCTAAATTAATCGCTCACTGATTTGATGAATCGCGCACTAGATTCTTCAGCTATATCAAATTATTTATGTTTTAATTGAATCGCGCACTTGATTTGATGAATCGCGTACAGGATTCTTCAGCTAAATAGAATTATTTATTTTCTTTATTTAATCGCGCAAGCGATTTAATGAATCGCACTTGCGATTCATTAATTAATCTCGCGCGCGATTCATTCTTGTTCTAAATATTAGATACTATAAATAATTTGTTGTATTTTCATTGGATCGCGGACTCGATTCGGTTAATCGCTCACGCGATTCTTCATCAACGTCTAGTCCTTTATTTTATTTGAAGAAGGGACATAGATGTCCATTGTCTTCTTCCCGCGTCTGACAGATGTTCTCGATGAGATGCTTGAATTTAATGAAAAGCTGCCTGCACTCATCCCGGAATTTTGACCGTCACCTTTACAATGCGACCAAAGAAGGAAGGAAGGGGTGCGACTGTTGGTTGGTTTAAGGCCCAATCACCTTTATTAGTATCCTCAATTCTGCTCTGTTCTCAGATTTCTGCAAAATTTTCATCACCTGCAAGAAGCCTTGCTTCTCTCTTTCTCTGTCCTATATCTCAATCCTTGACAAATAAAGTCATGAATAACCCTCCAAGACCTATTCTGGCATGGGTGGAAGAGTACATGGTTGAACGTCTTCGTATATATGCCGGAGACAACGAAATCGATCGGCTTGAAGTCTTCGACACGGTGCTATCTATTGTGTCGCGTGAATTGACTAAGCGATTCAAAACCAGATTCTGGGCACGAGATGTTGTAGCCGCAGTGAAAGGACTGCGGATAAAATTTTACGAATTCCGTAGATTATTGGCGTGTCCTGGAGTTAAAATGGCTGCTAATCGTATTAGTGCCGAAATTGATCCCCTAGTATATTATGGTGTGAATACCATTGAGGTAAGTCGAATTCATCAGTGTCCCTTTTTGTTTTGTTTTTTTTTAATCTTTCTTTGTTCATTTTTCAATGTTTAATATTACATAGGTTATTCAGCGGGATTTGGATGCCAGGGCATTTGGATGCCGTTATTATGATGACCTTAGGTATATCTTCAAAGTGCGGCAGGCACACCTTTTGGAGGGCGAAGAGGAGCACCTCCACGCTTTCCACATAAGTGATAGGGACTCAGACCCCGAGTCCTTTTACGACGTTGTTTACCTTGAGTCCTCTGAGGGGAGTGTTAATTCCATTATCCCTCAATATGATCCGGAGGAGGTTAATCAGTTTCCTCCTCCCCCATAAAATATTTAGTTTGATTGTAATGTATTTTACTGGTTTTGTAAATCAGACTGAATGTTGTTCTATTTTTATATATTTAGTTTTTATATGTTGTTCTATTTGATGAATCGCGCACTAGATTCATCAGCTAACTAGAATTTAATCAGATAAATAGAAATATTTATTTTTAATATTTAATCGCGTGAGCGATACATTGAATCGCGTGAGCGATTAACCAGAATCGCTCACGCGATTTGATGAATCGCGCACTAGATTCATCAGCTAACTAGAATTTAATCAGATAAATAGAAATATTTATTTTTAATATTTAATCGCGTGAGCGATTTATAAAATCGCGTGAGCGATACATTGAATCGCGTTAGGGATTAACCAGAATCGCTCACGCGATTTGATGAATCGCGCACTAGATTCGTCAGATAACTAGAATTTAATCAGATAAATAGAAATATTTATTTTTAATATTTAATCGCGTGAGCGATTTATAAAATCGCGTGAGCGATACATTGAATCGCTTTAGGGATTAACCAGAATCGCTCACGCGATTTGATGAATCGCGCACTAGATTCGTCAGCTAACTAGAATTTAATCAGATAAATAGAAATATTTATTTTTAATATTTAATCGCTCAGGCGATTGATTAAATAAAGAAAATAAATAAATAATATTTAAATAAAATAATGGACTAGAATCGCGTGAGCGATTAATTAAATCGCTTGAGCGATTTATTAGGCCTACATGCATTCAATATTATTCGGTTCGTAGTTTGCAGATGCATTCAACTATACCAAATTTTTAAGGTTTAGGGTAAAAAATAAATCAAATAAATATTTAAAACAAATAAAAAACTAGCTCTACATGAAGAATAGATTGCGCGATTCATTAAATCGCTTGTGCGATTTATTTATTAAATCCCATTCTTTTTTTATTTATTCCTCAACAACCAACCGTCATAGTATTGAATGCATGGTAATTTAATTGAATGCATGTACACCTAATTCTTCTATAAATATTCCAATTATCACTTGTCATCCTCACACCTTACTTCAAGCAAAACCCTAGCCGCTTTCTCTCTCCCCTTCTTTCTTCTTCTTCTTCAATAGAGGCAGACGAACGCGAAAACAAATCACCGTTTTGGAGCTTGGAGTCAGCTTCTAAGGATTGGGGTTCATGTTCTTAATAGTTGATCATTGCTCATGAAGCCCAGTCCTTAGATGCTCGACTTCAAGCCCTAAAACCGGTGATGCTGATATGATATGCGAACAAATGGACAGATCTGAGGGATGTAGCCGAAGAAGGAGAAGAACGGGAAAAGCTCCGGCAGAGGAAAGGAAGGAAAAATGGAGATTTATGTTGGGTTTTTTTTTTGCTTTGTTTATAACTTATAAATTTATTTTATTTACAGAAGGGCCCCTAAAATTTATTCCTTTTACAAAACGAGTTAATTGCAACTTGATTAGTATATAAAGATACCACGTCAGAAAATATCGGGGAAAGAAAAAGGGAAAAGAAATTGAGGGTTATATCCCTAAAAAAAGACTTGGGCGTCCCTTGGGGCCTAATTCTCTCGAGAAAACAATCCCTCCGGCAACCAAGTGCGACGGAGTAATGGCGACTATTCGAAGGTTTTGCTGCAACGATCTCCTCCGGTTTGCATCTGTGAACCTCGATCATCTCACTGAGACGGTCAGTTTTTCTTTCTTTATTTCCCTTTTTCGTTTTGATTTTTGTGAAAAGTTTGAACTTTGTTGTGGAATTGGAGGGTTTTGGGTGAAGAATTGTCATTTTTCACCAATTTATGCGTATTTTTATTGAAATTATTGCAGTTCAATATGTCATTCTATATGACCTATTTGGCGCGGTGGCCGGATTATTTTCACGTGGCTGAAGCTCCCGGAAACCGAGTGATGGGCTACAGTGAGTTACTGCTCGTAGTGCTTGAATTTGTTGGCTTTGGTTTCAATTAACGTTTTATAAGTTACAATATTGGTTATCTGATGGGGTTTGTGTGTATTATTGTGTTTTGCTTAGTTCTTGATTGAATTTAAATTGGGAAGGTTTTAATATTGCGGAGATTCTGCTGGATAATTCTTCTTGTGAACATACTTAGTTAACGTAGGATCACCATTGGAGCAATTTTATGTTTGTGTTGCGTTAGTAAGAATGAAATTTAAGTGTCGGTAGCGAAGCTCTGTTTAAGAAAATGATGGGATTCACTATTAAGTAGCTGATTAGGCATATATAATTGCTTCTGTTTCTTATATTGTGTTTTTGTTATCTGTTTAACCTGTGGACATAATGTTTTGATGTCTCAGTTATGGGAAAGGTGGAGGGACAAGGCGAGTCATGGCATGGTCATGTCACTGCAGTTACTGTAGCGACTGAATATAGGAGGCAACAATTGGCCAAGAAACTGATGAACTTGCTTGAGGACATCAGTGACAAGATGTAAGTGCTTTTACTCTCTGATTCGGGAGCTTAGGTGAAGAAGTTAAAAGAATTTTTAGGCTTATTGAATGGCTTATTATTAAGGAGGTTTAAATAATTCGAGACTGATGCGGGATTTCCAGAACTTGTAGGATTAAGCTCGACCTTGCTTTAAAACATCTTGTGCTAATTCATGATTACCGAGCTCTAGTTTGTCCCGTCTTGTTTGAACTCAAGCTCAAATTCAGCTCACTTACACACACAAAAGTAGTATATTGTTTCAACCAATGTGGATTCTTTTCTTCTATTTACTTCTTATTGGTTATCATCAATGTTTTTTTTTTTACTATTTGTGATCATGATCAGTCTCTCGTCTGAGATTGTTCAAATATACTCATTTACTAATTTATCATCAACGTTTTTTTTTCTTTAATGACCCAGGATACCATCCCATTCTTTTTTCCACTTGTATAAATTAACTGTTTGTCTAGGGAACCACACAGCTGTTTTCCTAGATACCTTACCCTTCTATTGTTTCTTTATTTTCTTAATTCATGATAAAAGGTAAACTTTTGAGTTAGAACTGAATTTCAATTGTGAAAAAATCTGCTGAGCATTTTGACTTCTGTTCTGTATTTTTTCATCCATTGTTTTCTATCATTTTGGCTCTTGTATGTTGTTTCAAAGTCGAGCATGAAATTGTAGAATGAACATTTAATTTCGCTTCAAGGTTTGACACTCTTGATTGAACTAGTTGAATCACAGAAATATATGCTTGTCTCTTCGTGCCTAGGTAATGGGTAATGTGCTAGCATTTGTTACTTCATTAAGTACTTAAGTTTGCTCCTCAGCTGTAAATACTTACTCTGTCTTGATATCTAAATCGTGATAAGTTGGCTCTTACGCGAATGAATATTTCATATTGTTTAAGTGTTAATTAATTGCTTCTATACTGAATAAGTTTACTTATGTTTGTAGTGATAAGGGTTATTTTGTGGATCTTTTTGTGAGAGCTTCAAATACACCTGCAATCAAGATGTATGAGAAGGTATTGCAAACTTTGTTACTTACCATTACTTTATACAAAGTTCATAGCTTCAAACTATACTCTAGTAATTCGTTCTCTTTGTCATATCAGCTCGGTTACGTAGTTTACAGAAGAGTACTTCGATATTACTCTGGAGAGGAGGATGGGTTAGGTGAGTAGCTATACATAACCGAAAGAAACTCAACTTTCTTGCCCTTTATTGTTGCTTCTTTTACAATATGTATAACCTCTCGTTTTCTATCGGTTTTCAGATATGAGGAAGGCTCTATCAAGGGACGTGGAGAAGAAGTCCATTATACCCCTCAAACGGCCCATTACCCCCGACGAACTGGAATACGATTAGGTGCAATTTTCTTAATCAAATTACATGGAACATTGATCAATCTTGTTGTTCACTTCTGATACATCTGCTCTCTGTTGTACTAGACGAAATTGTGGTGGTTTTAACACTTTGATCATCAGATAATTATTTTTTGTTATAATTTGTCACACAAACTATGTAAGAATCCATTTTCCAGCCAGAATAAATAGATAGTTTAGAATCAAGATCGATATATCATAGATCTGGAGAATTGGTTCTCTCTCTGTGTCTTCTTTTCTTCTCTTTCTGTTTTTTATCTCTTTCAATTCAATCTGGGATTAGAGGAGTTGATTTTTGATCTGTTGGGCTTAAGTCTAACCTAACTCAGGTAGCCCATAATTTTAAGCTGGGCCCGTTGTGCTCATTACTGTTTGAAAAGGTCGAATATTTATAGAATGACGAATTTTTTTCTGGCTAGAGAAATTCGAAAAAGAATTGTTAATTATTTGGACTAACATTGTTGGCATGATATTGATTACAGTTTATTTATGTTGATTACAATTTATGGTTTTCTTAAAGTTGACAAAAGGTTATAAAAATTGGAGAATGAAGAAACACTAAATCAAATCATAGGAAAAGAGTCAGAATCTGAGAAGGATCTAAGAAAAAATAAATAATTTTCCTTTTTTTAAGCCAAAAGAAAAAACAATCCCAAATATACAAGTGTCCCTTATTTTCAACTTTCTTACAAAATAAAGTGCCCCTGTTTTGTTCATTCAGACAACAATCATATATTAATTAAAATTTGCGGATTATCAAATTAAATTAGCCACAAACGATATATATACATGGATGGGTGTCAACAGGGGTTGTTCAAATGGTTAATTGATTCATTTTCCGGGGTAAGGTCCCATTTGGGTGTGTATGAATTTAAAATATATATATATGGATGAGTATCTATCCAATCAAATCATTTTTTCCTTTTATCTCTTTGTAATTTGTCTTTGATGTTTAACCTGAACTCTTTCTTTACAGTAGAATTTAGTCCTTTTATTTATGTAATACTTTACCTAACAATTGACATATTACCCAAATTCTTACCGTCAAATAGTGTCTTTTAACACTCCAACTCTCTATTAGTTCAAACTTTTAAAAGTTAAAGTGACAGCTTTCAAACTAATTGTCATTATGTATTCGCAATTCTAATCACAAAAGAGGATCCATCATTAGAATTGAATCGTATTATCAAAATATTAGCTGTAATCGAAAACTCGAAGAACTCAAAATCGAGATATCGGATCTTCTTATTCATAATCATATGTTTTCCTTTTGACCTGACCTAGTGTTTTGTTAGAAACTTGGACTACACACACCACACATATCTGATCTGGATTGGTTAAGAATCTTGAAAAGCAAGAGTGATTTGCCAATAGAAAAGATGTCATGTAGTTATCTTCTCCGACGTGGGTTCCATTGCAATATCCTCATGTTCGCCGCTACCACTGCAACAGATCGCGCAATTGTACCATAACATCACACCAGATTTAGAGATGTATGATCCCAATTTGCTGCATTATTTAGTTGGTTAGTCAATTTTAACTGTGCTCGATGAGTGGTGATATATGATCCTATAACAACTGTTCATCAAGGCCCCTTCAGATCATCTCAATTTCATTATTGCTTCTGATAAGTTGACAATTCATAAGTATTTGATCCAAGAGCTAGCTTCTTTAGTTTGCTTTCGCAGATCAAATCGATCTTCCAGTTGAATTTGCCGACGTGTTCTTTGTTGGCTAAATACTAAATCATATTTTGTGACGAACTCTTACCTTATTAACTAGCTAGTTTTTAAAGTGAATTAGATGTTCATCTTTTACTTTTTCTATTTATTGGCGGAAGGATATACCTAAAATTATAATTTTTGAAATTGAGTCCTTTTCACCTAAAGTCAATAGTTTGGACTATTTATCTTGTCCCATCCATCCCACCATATATGGGACTATAGGTCCATGACAGTGGAGGAGCCAAATGCGTTTGAGGGGTAAAATTGACCCCTCAAAAAATAATAATAATAAAAAAAATTATTAGATAGATATATGGATATATTTATATGTAATTTTATGGGATTTTTTAGTATTGACAAATGTTAGTGAGGTCAATATAGTAAATTATTAATAATTAAGACCACACCTAAAAAATAATTTATAGGATTTTTCTTTAGTATTATGCTTTGTTCGAGCCCTCTAAACAAAATTTCTGACGCACCAAAAATTATTTATGATTTCTCTTTTTTCTCTCTCTTTTATTTTAGTGTGAAAACTTCTAAATATTTTAACTTTGTTGTTCTCGCAATCTATAGCATTAGATGTTGCAATGTGGGGAGACAATTGTCATAAAATTATAAGCGCTTGTGAAGGATAAATTCATCTTAAAATCAGAGATTTTGAACTCTCGCTTGAATCAAATATTTTGTGAATCGTGCCCTACTAAAATCACACTTTTTACGATTTCCAACACAAATTAATCAGATAAAAAAAACCCCACCAAATTACGTAATTTATACTATATTATCTTAATTAGAAGTACTTCAGTGGTGTAAATAATTTTACATTTTAGTGGATTAATCGAAATTAAATGAGATACAGAAAAAATAAAGGAGAAAAACTGAGAAGAAATTCATACATACAAAGAAACTCATAAATCAGTTTCTTATTCTGAACAGATTTAGTTGAGTTTGCCTTAATTAGAACGCCCCAAAAAGCCAACGCAGTGATGATTAATTCCCAGTTGTATGGTTGGCAGCACGCCGGGCCTATATATATGCCTATCTCTTATCTCAAAGCCAGAAAACTCCAATCACTTCAATGTTTTCAACGCCAACCAAATTCCCAATCATCTCAACTTGTTAATATGTATGTCATTTCAATTGATATTTCTATGGATCAAACTTACATAAAGTGGTCTGGTTTCAGTCATTTCACTGTGGAAATTTTCTTATATGGGTCACTAAGAAATTAACATGGATCCATGATTGGTGTTAATAGTGTTAAAGATATGAATCCGGAGTGGGTCATTAGGGTTTTTAAGTGAGTGTACGTCGCGTCATCAAGAATTCTGTGGGTCCGTACATCCAAACCCTACGCCCTTATTAGTGTGTTTGTAAGTTTTTAGATGGGTTGTTTGTTCAATATACGATTAGATTCAGTTTAAGTGTGAACCCTTGTCTATTATTACTATCTATTCAAGAATAATAATACTAGTTGGTTCAAGTGAAAAAGAGTTTAAGTTCACTTGGATTTGAGCATTGTGAATGTAATTCAAGTGGAAAAGAGTTTAAGTTCACTTAAGCAAAGTATCGGATTTGAGCATTATGAATATAAAAAATTACGTTAGGAGAGGTTCCTTCAGTATCTTAGGAGATTATAATAATGGGTTCTATCTTGAAATTGTAGCCATAGCAATGTTCTTTATCATACAAATCAATTCAAGATTCCCATTTCATTTATTGACAGCTGAAATCAATGTAATAATTAATTACATTTCTCTAAAATTATGTAATATAAATTATAAACCAATACATTTTTTTTTATTATAAAATTTATTGCATTTCAATAAATCCCAATAAATAACCACCCACTCCACAATGTTTCTTGGACAGACAGAGTACTAAATTACTCTTTCGAAGAGTACTTTGTCTATGTGGAAGTTGATAGTTCGAGGATTACAATAGGCAGTGTAGTAAAAACTCCTAGCAATATCAAGAAACTTCTGCTTCGAATTGAAGTCCAAATCCCCTGTGGATTTGGTCAGCACTAATTTGACTAATTCCTCCATGTCTGATTCTATTTCAACGGTTGCGATTCCTCCATTGCCACTCATACACCCATTGCTATCAAGAACCTGATGGAAAATCAAGAAACAGTGCTTGTTAGTCAAATTACTTTATTTCTATATACAAACTATGACGATCATATAAGTTAGGTGGTGCTAGACTGCTAGTGGTTCTTGTAACTTGCTCGTGACCTTTCTAACTATCAAAACCTAACTCTGGGAACGGGGGCCGGGGATGGTAAATCATAAGGTGTTCAAATACTTGTGACCCTTCTGACTATCAATACCTAACTTGAGAAGTGCTAGTGGTACTGGTTCCCATAACTTCAAACTTATCCCTATCCTTGTGAAGTAAGACTCGGGAATCACCATGGGGTGCTCGACCGCTAGCTCGTGAATCTCCTAATTACCAAAACGTGAGTCCGAGATCCTGACTAAGTACGATAGATCATAGGGTGTTTGACTGTTCAGGACTTTCAAAACAATCAAACATGATCCCCCAAATCTGGGATTCTGGTTCCGCCACTGATGATCACCAGTACCACAGCATGCAATTGATCAAGTACTAAACGGAAAGTGACAAAATCGTACCTTCTGATTTCGAAGTAGGCGAATTTTGCGACATACTTTGTTGGTAGCCTCCAATAGATGCTTATAATGGGGCTGCCATATATCCTCCAATAACGAATTTCTACTGTCCTCTCCGCTCAAGTTTATTACAGTTAACAGTAGCTCTGCATTCCCTTCCCCTACCTCGCCTTCTTCTTCTTCTTCCCACATCCTCAGCCATTTCAACCACTGATCAACATTTCCACAATTCATTAATGAAAATCAACTTTTCGCAGTATGAAGAAAGGTTCGAGAAAATGCAAATTCGGGACACAAACTGCACCCTACTTGCCCCGTAAGTCCTAAAGAATGGAGTACTCTCGAATGACCATTTTTTGGAAGTTATGGGACAATTTTGTCATCGGAAAAATAAGTGTCCCGAATTTGCATTTTTCCCCGAAGCTAAAGATTTATGGATTACTTACGGCCTCGTACAACAGTCCATGGATGTCCCTAACGTGTGCGACTAGTGCGTCCAGCGAGAGCTGGCTCAGGGTCCTGATAACTGTACCCACAAGCCTGTTTCGTGCTTTGTAGCCATTTCGGAATTCGTTGACAAAGTCGCGTTTCTGCTGCCTGGAAAGGTGCTGACAGGCAATTGTCTCCATTAAAATCGTGGTTTTAGCCCATGCCAGGCGCTCTGCTGAGTTTTCTGCTTCGAATATAGTTGCGGCGGCGATGAAGTAAGCCAGGAGAAGGCTTTTCTCACTCAGGCCAAACTCACCAAGATTGCAATCTCTGTACCATCTGCATCAATATAATTTAGCATAAATTGTCAATTTGTAAATGATGTTAAATGAATGAGACTTTGGTAATTAAATAATTGAGATATTAGATACAAATGGTCTTACTTTTGAATGCTTTTCCACTCTTGCTGATGCACGGCTTGGCAATTGTTGTAGTCCAATCTTGCCAGCTCGAGGTAGGTGTTATTGTTTACCTTCGACATTCTGAAGATGGAAAGAATAGAAATGATTAAACCCCATAATTGGTGGATTTAGTTATCGGATTTTCTGTTTTAATCATGTTTCACTTAACAAATACACGTCAAGTATACTGGCGTGCATGCGTAAGTGAAAATATAGCCGAAACGGGATCAGATCTGATTCGTGTAAATTCGAGTATACCTGTATAAAGTTTTGCCGATCCAGACATCGTTGTCACCCCCGTATTGCTCCAAGAAGAACCTTGTTTCGACTCGGGGTAGACTAGCATACCAAGGGACATCTAGAGCGTATCCCACCTGTTTACACAGGAGAACATTGTTAATTTGATAATTTCTGGACTTCTACTTTTTACTAGGAATACTAAATTACACTGACCTCCCCTGGCAAATCCTTGGTAATAATCCATTTATCCAGCAGCTCATTGTTGGCTCTTTTTTCTTGCAAGAACTTTCTGGAGAAGCTTTTGGCATCTGTCAGGATGTCTTCCCCTGGAAACATCACCTGTGAAGCCCTGTAAAGATTGTACATGCCCGTAACCGCCTGATCCGACTGCCCCGCAAAGCAGAAGAATTCTCCTCCATTCTCAAACTGTTTAAATACATCTGCCAAGGGACGAAATATTAGTAGGGATGGAGCCAGGATTTTGGTAGAGGGGTGACGAGAGTAATTAAATTAAATATTTAACATTATTTTAGGGGAAATTTCATGGTTTTAACTTTGTTGCAAGTTTGAGTCTTTATAAAACATAAAAAGAAAAAAAAGAATATTATTATTTTAACAGGATAATATGTTAATATATACCTGCATGAACCTCGTAGCCATGCAACCTCAAAAGCCTGAATCCCATGGATGTATCATCAATGTCCTGTATCTCCGAATTTCTTGCCCAACATATTCCTTTCTCTGTCCAATATCTGAAAATTTCTCAAAATTCACCAACACATTGAAAAGAAAAAAAAGGCAAAGATTAAATTATTTATTAAAAAAAAAAAACATACCTGTGAACATATCCAATGCATTCATCGATTTCAGGCTGAAAAAACCGCGAAATTCCTAGCCTCTGCAACCGGTCGACGACCCAAAGGTGCTCGAACAAGTCCACGGGATACACATTCGGGACTAGAACATTACAAAACATTCCTAGAACATCAAAATGCTTATATGATATTCATCAGATCAAAATATTTCAAGTTTCTCTATCAACATACTTACCTCCCCCGTTGAATTTTCGGACCATTTTCGTCAAATATTCGAGACAATTACGGTCCTTAGTCTGCTGGAGAGCAAACGCAGTTGAGGATGGAGAGTAGAGAAAAGATCCGTCGGGAGATTGTAGTTTTAATAGCTTTTGCCAGTCGAGGTCTGGCATTCCTTCCAAGCTGTGGAGTAACGTTGTGTGCACTTGGTGCATCACATCCCTCGGTATCCTATTCAACAATTACAATACTATACTTTTATCCAAACTTTACTGTACAATACTATTGTCGTTTTTAGATTGACCATTCTAAACTTTGCATTGTCTCGATGTTTGCAACCTCAACTAACTTTTTGTTACAGAACGCAGCCTAAACGTCAGATTATACAATACTAAGACAATTGAAAGTTTAGAATGGTTAGTCTAAAAACGACAATAATGCAAGTTACCGGTATCGTGTAATGTGTATGTACCTTTGGAGCTTTAGATCTCTTCTTGTGTAAATTTCTTGTAATCCTGGGGAATGATTTGGGATATCAATACCCAGATTTCTGGCTATCTCAATAAGCGATGGCAGTGCAACTTCGAACCCAATTGGCATGTGCTCCATGTTTTCTTCCTCAAGCCTGTACATATTCTCCCTGATAAATGAAATCCCTGGAAAATAAAATAATACAATATATTTCAAATGCTTGATTGGGAATGTCATTGATTAATTAGCATTACACTTATTTTTATTTTTTTAATTAATTTCAAAGGTCTTTAATTTGGACATCCATAGTACCACAATTTGTCCCATCTCCAAAAGTAATTAAATCAAATGAAGTAATGTGACCTATGGTGATGTGAAGCAACAAGCAAGTCGCAATTCACGAAAGTCAATTCAAACAATATAATCTCTCTTTCCACGATGAAAACCACGAATTATAATTATATGAATTAATTATCTGCTACTATAAATAAAGGAAGTTATAATTTATGACGCACGAACATGAATCCAGAATACGAATATGACGAGATATCAGATATCGAGATAAATAAATAAATAGAACAAACCTTTATCAATTTTGTCGAGGTGCATTTTCCAGTATCTTAACGCAACAACACATGCCAATGTGTTCATTATCCTATCATGAGCCGAAAACGTCTTCTCATCTCCCCACGAACCATCTCCCAGCTGATTACTCGAAATCCAGTCCAAACTCGCCGGAAACTGCGGTTTCCGGCCACCGCCACGGCCTATATCCTCCACCAGCGCCACCCAAGCCGTATCGTATGGCGATACGCTTATCTCTCCGTCGTCCATCTTCTGCAGCCTCGATCGGACAAACCCAACCAGTCTCCTTATCTCAACCTTTATTTCATTATTATTTATTTATTTTATGGAAAAAAACGAAGGCAAAATTAAAAATAAATAAAGTAAATTATAATGTACGTGAAATGGAGAACAGTAGAAGCATTCATTTCAATAATAGGAATATTTTCCTAAGTCTTTATTACCACTGTGGGACTGGTATCGTTTGTTAATGCGTCATCCTCCACGACCTTCTCGGGCCACTTTATGACAGGCAAATCATTCTGAATCACATCTATACATTCTGCATTTTGATCATACGTTAGAGATACAAGAACACTATTGCATTACAGTTTCTTTTTCGTTGGATTTTTTTCGAGTTCGAGTACTGCAACTCGTGTCCAACCCAATTATCCCGTTATGATATGACACTAAAATTTTTTTACTTACTTAAAGAATCTAGTGTCTCGTCTCACTAGACTGACAGACTTTTCATTCTAGTGCATTGCAAATCTGAAAATTTTAGTTTTGCAAGAAAGTTGAATTTTAATGAAGTATAAATGAAGTAATCTTTTCTTGAAATTAACATTGAGTTTTCCCAATCAAAACCCCATATCTTTACTTCTTTTTTTTTTTTTTTTGCAAGGAAAAAAATATATAGAATATTGAATTTCATTCCTGCAAGAATTCCTATATATATATATATAATTGTACCTTGGGTACGAGCTGTGGAAATGGCAACACATCGCAGATGGGAACCCGAAGTAAATGGTAATTTCCAAGGGGAAAAAACACCTGCAATAATTTGATTTCCCGCGAAAAAAGATAAATAAATAAATAAGTAAAACTATTTTAATTATTGCCAAAAGGCTGATTTTCAGCAAGAATAAATTAAAAGCTCAAATTATGTAAGTCACCCGTGGTGGAGAGAAAACCGGTGGCTGGAATATGCATCACCGCCGGAAAACGGGGGCCCGCGGCGGCGGGTGACCGGAGGGTGGCGGTGGTGGTGGTGGACATTTTCTCCTGATCAATGTTAATGATGTTGGCAGAAAAAGAAGAAAAAAAGGTGAGGAAATGTTGTTTCCGTAGCTACCATTTTCTTTTTCTTCCTTTATATAGAACAAAAATCCGAAAAATGGATTTTATCATTTATTGTTTTTATCCCCCCAAGAGCTAGGGATATTTGGAATAAATTTTTATAAACAGCAAATTTTAATTAATGAAGTGACACCTGTTTTCCATGTTATGATTGTGATTTATGACGTGGGCCGGCTTAATAATGATTAATCTGTCACAAAATTTAATTTTAAATAACACACGAATTCGGGGTAATAATAATTATTCTGTTGTATTCGTTAAATTTAATTCTGAATGATACCCGAATTTTCTTTTTATTTCTTTCTGAAAAATATATGTATAAGCTAGCGTTTGAGATAGACTTAAATTTAATGATTGATTATAATTACAATTCATAGATCTCGCATTCTATATGTTTATTTTTATTTCTTACATTTTTTACACACACTTTAAATGGATAGAGAAATTCGAACCCCGAATCATTATCATAGAAAAATAATTCTCGACAAATCGTATTAGCTAAATAAATATAACTATAAATGGACAAATGGGTGTAACTTGACATGATTATGATTCAAATTTCAAATGTTAATCAAGCGTTTGCTTGGCTCACAACCACAAGAGCATTCCTGAAAAGCACGAGGTCCACGTACGTCTAATGCACCTTAGGACCCTATAAGAAAATTGAGACAAGGTGGTAAGATTACTACAAGATTTGTTTCGACAAAAATGTAAAAGATTGACAACTAGAGGATGGAAATTGATGTTTGACAACATTTGGCAAACAAACAAAGGGATGAGTACAAGGATTCATCTAATAATGGAAAAGCATTGTAGATGAAGCATATGATGGAAAGTGTTTGTTTGTAATGGGGATTGGGGAATCTTTTATTTCCTTCATGATTTTCTGATTAATTCACCAGAGTTTCGGATGAACCTTCGAGTAGTGTAATTTGACAGTTTGATATTATACTAAATTAACTAAAATTTTATATTCGAGTCAATAAATAGGCAACTATCACTAATAAGAGCCTACAAGAATTGAACAATATTTGTTAGGTCAAATATTTTACGAGATTAAAAACAACATATTTCTACTGAAGTACCTCGATCGTTATCCGTCAATATTGTTTTTGAAAAACAAACTTTGATAAAGATTGAAATAGTGGTCATACAAACCTTTTGGTGTTCTGGGTGATGGTACGATACAACTCTCGGTACCAAAAAAAAAAAAAAATGCTTTTATACGTTTTAGCAGCTCATTTAAGAGCTTATAAATTGATGGAAGAAAAAGCGCTAACATGATAGAAAAGAGCTCGTCTGCATAACCAAGAATGACTCTCTAGCTTTTCCTACAAAACTTCCCTAATAATCAATCATCCAATAATTGGATTGATTACCAAGAAGAATTGTGGGATTGCAGGCAAGTCATTCTTGGCTACTAGTCAAGCCTCTTGTTCTTCATGTAAGGCTATCTCTTCCTAATTTCTAAGTTGGGATGAGAATGCATTACACAATTTTTCCTTTGTATTTATAGCCATGTTTGGGGATATGTCTTTGTAGACAAAATGCCTCATCCATAGCCCATGCAAGAATATATTCTTAGTTGATATCTATTCCCATATTATATGTGCCTTTAATTGGGATTGTGTGCATATGGAATGTCAATGACAATGAGGGTTATATTCACATGGATAATTGAAAACCATATAATATTAAGTCAAATATGAACAATATTAACATTATTGAACGTAGGTGATCGATTATTGTGAATCTGAATTGATTGACTCGTACGATAAACAGTAAACGTTACGAAAGAATCAGTTTGACCTAATTTTCAACATTTTGAAAAGATACATTATCTTTCTTTATTTTTCATATATTTGCATGAGATTTCAACTATCTTCTTAGTGAAGCTTTGACAACATTACCCTTATATAATATATATACATAAATTTATAACCACACTAAAAATTGCTCAGTACAAACTTCTTTTACACTTCATGAAAAGTGGGTTAATTGGGCTGGGCCTCTTCGTAATTCAATAATCTAGGCAAGCCCAATATCTGGGTTTAATAATAATTGGGCCAGGCTTTATTTGAAGCCCAATAATTAGCCCAATATTGGGGCTTCCTAACTCCGCTAGGGTTTAAGCATTAGCTCCTCATCGTCTTGGTTAAACCCGTCTCTGTTCTAGTTGGTCATTCGAATTTCCGACTGAAGTTGCCCAAAATCTCGTAATTAAAAGGTTAATTCTGAGTTTCCCCTGCGTTTATTCGTTGGAATTTTCGATTGAAGGTGTTTGTTTGCTCTGCCCAAGCGTTTTGCGCGGTAAGATTTTCTGCTGTATCTGTAAATGATCACATTTCATGAGTTCAATTTCTTAAATTGTTGAATTTTTCTGTTCGGTTGTTAGAGAAGAGGCAGTAAAATGTTGCGTTAGGCAACGTAAATTGGAGTGAAGAGGTCGTTATTCGGGAAGTAACCAGGTGTTTTGACTATGATAGTAATCATTCGTGTTAGGGAGGTGTCATTCGGGGTTTCGATGTTTGGGTTTATTGCTTTTTATTATGCTGGATGCTTCCATATGATTGATTCTCACACATTTCAGTGTTCTGTTCTTATGATGTTCAATGCTTGTATTTGAATAATAATAGGTGAATGAATATTTTCACTTTCTTTACTATGTGAGGGAAGTCCACCTTGCTTGATTTGGGCATTATCTGAGCCGTTGTTACTTGATATTGAACCCTGCCTGGAAATTTTGTGCATTTGCATGCTCATCTGTGCGTGTTCATCCACCTTTCTAGCATATATTCCAGTTATCTTCTTTTTGTAAACCTTTTGGTTTGCTAAAATTTATCAGTTTCTGTTGATTGATAGGTATTGTTAGCAGAAATGATATCAGCCATTTCATGGATTCCAAAAGGGGCCTCAAAATCAGTACCTATTCAAGCTGATCCTCCTTCAAAAGAAGAAATCGAAGATATTTTGAAAAGTGGCGCATTAGGAATACGGTTAAACTTTGCTCTCTCTCTCTCTCTATATATATATATATATAATTTTATATATATATTTATATATACACACACACACATTCTCTCTCTATATCTATACCTATCTATTTAAACCAACTGAGTGAGTTTTTTAAGTTCATTAATATGAAGCACTTGTCGTTGACCAGCATTGGAATTGAAATTGGGTCGTGTAGTTGTGAACGTGTAGGAGTACCAAATGTATATACTATAATTATAATTTTCCTATCATTTTAATAGACACGCTAATTTCTCTTTTGCTGTAGCATGTGATTCGTGTGTACAAACCAATTATCTTTAGCCATTTTCATTGATTTTGCATTTTCATGAACATGAGGAGGAAAAGGCCAAGTCAGAGAAAATGTCCCCATCAATTTCTTTTTGTTTATGAGTATTGCGAGAGTAATTTACTTTACTTTGCAGTGAAGAGAGTGAAAATGATGAAAATATGAGTGTTGATTCTTCCAAGCAAGATGACGAACTTGCTCGTGCTTTGTCTGCTGCTAATGCTCTTGGCAAGAGTTCGAAGCATGATGCGGACAGCTTAACAGATGCATTGAAGGAACTGGACATGGATCACTATGATGAAGAGGATGATGGTATATATAACTGTCCCTTTTTTGTTTTTGGTATAAATATAATTGTATATAGAGCCGTCAGTATCTTCACCTTTTAATATCTATCAACTAAACTGTCAAATTGATTCACCTGTCTAGGTCTTCTTGGAAAACCTCAATGTTCCCAGTACCAGTCTGTTGTGAATCCTTGTCCAATAACATAGATTCAACATCTTCTATGTTCTGTTTAACATTGATTTTCTTTTATTTGGACATTAGGTGTTGACATATTTGGCTCTGGTCTTGGCAATGTATATTATGCAAGTAATGACCTGGACCCGTATATGAAGGATCAGGAAGTAAGTTGCTTCATATCATGATTTAGATTCAATCGAAATTGTTTCCTTTGGGGTTAAAAATATATTGGCAAATGTTGGGTAGGATCTTCGTTTTCCGTCTTCGGTCTTTTTTGAGCTTTATCTATTTCAGGCTGATGACTCTGAAGAGGAAGAGGATATCACCATACAACCAGATGATTCAGTCATAGTTTGTGCCCGGAATGAGGATGATGTCAGCCATCTTGAGGCATGTAATTGTCTGATACAAATTTCTATACTAGAGTGTTTTTTTGATATTTCTAGTCACTTATTTTTTAGAAAAATCAATCTCCAAAAACAGGTTTGGATATTAGAAGACCCTACAAAAGGTGATCCAAACATGTATGTACACCATGATATTGTCATTCCAGCATTTCCTCTGTGCACGGCATGGCTTGATTGTCCTCTTAAAGGCGGAGAAAAAGGTAGTGATGATATACAATACATAAACCTCTAACATAGGTGATCGCCATGTGGATTATGTTATTCCTTATAATAGGCTAGAATGTGATTTTCTCATGACTAATCTTTCACTTGCTTATTCTTTCCCTGGTTGATTAGTGTAGTATTATATTGTCTACTGTGTCTGTCATGACTTATAATATTCTAAGAGCAGAGCATAATTGCAATGTTGACATCTGGTTTATCCACATTGCACAAATACATTTCTGGTTATGTTTACAACTTACTTTGTTAAGAGGACCTGGATATTTCTGTGCCTTAGGTTATTGTTTTTTTTCCTATTTTGTAATGGTTTGGTGATCTCATCAAGTTATTTCTTGTCATTAGGCAACTTCCTTGCAGTTGGCTCGATGGACCCGATGATTGAGATATGGGATCTTGATATTGTATGTATTTGTTTGCTTTTGATTATTGCCTGAGTTTTTCGTGAGTTGCATGGACTAACTAATCCATATGTTGATGCTCTTAGATGGATGAAGTCAAACCATCTGCTACATTGGGTGGAATTATTGAGAAGAAAAAGAAAGGGAAGAAGGTTAGTTATGTGCCTTACACATTACTTATATATTCCTTGTGTTCAATGGCATTCCTTGCACCTAAGCTTTCTTCAAGAATTTTATGTTTGTTGATCGATATCCTTCAATGAAATATCGATTTTCATCTTTCATATTTGTAGGCTTAACTTTAGACTAATGAGTGTAAATCATCAACACATCTGATATTAAGAATGATTGTGCTCCACTCACTCTGTTCCAAGTCTTGTCATATGCAATATTGAGGCTCTGTGCTGGAAAATTACCTTTGTACCATTATTTTTACCTGGTTCCTGCTTCCCAAGTTGAGCTTAATTTTAAAGAACTCATATAATTTCGATACTTCCCCTCACATGCTTCCCTCTCATCCTGAATAGAAATCTATTAAATACAAGGATGGTAGTCACACAGATTCTGTTCTTGGACTTGCTTGGAACAAAGAGTACAGGTATTTGTAAATTCCTCATATGTCTTATTAGTTGTTTACCTGAGATTTCAAATTTCAAATCTGACTGGTCTCTTTGTATGTGCAGAAATGTACTAGCTAGTGCAAGCGCAGACAAGTTGGTAAAGATTTGGGATGCGGCAAACGAAACTTGTAGTTTAACCTTGGAAAACCATACAGACAAGGCAAGGATGAACCTGTATATGAATTCTCTTTTCCATTATTGCTTATTTCAGCTCATAAGTCTCACAAGATTTACCAGCATCACGACTCTGTTTAATAATGGCCTCGTTCCAATGACATGATGGCATTTACATTTATGATGTCAGGTTCAAGCAGTCGCGTGGTGTCCTTCTGCACCTCAAGTTCTTCTTAGTGGATCTTTTGATCATACTGTAGTTATGGTACCATCTCTACTTCACTTTTATTAGTTGCTTGTATTGCCTGATACCACGTCTTGATTTACTCCTTCCCTTTTCCTGTTAACTTCAGTATTGTGAATATATTTTTTATTTTTTGAACACTGCAGAGTGATGGCAGGTTACCCTCACATGGTGGATTTAAATGGCCAGTTGCAGCTGATGTTGAAAGCTTGGCATGGGATCCACACACGGGACATTTCTTTGTGGTTTGTGCTTTAGATTCCCTCGTGTAACTTGATTCCAAAGTGGAAGTGTCTTAGAATTCCCTTCATTTTTGAAAGCATGAATCATTCGTGTTCTAATGGTTTTGGTAGGTGAGTCTTGAAAATGGCACAGTTACTGGATTTGACATCCGTACTGCTAGCTCTAATTCATCTTCTGAGCCTAAGCCACGTTTTACCATACATGCACATGACAAAGCAGTTTCAGCAATTGCATATAATTGTTCCGAACCAAATGTATGTATCTTTATTATCTTCATTCCTTTTTTTTAAAATACTTTACATTAAGTCTGCTCACATAGGATTTCAAACTCTTGCAGCTTCTTGCTACTGGTTCCATGGATAAGATGGTAATCTCGTATTTCTATGCTCTCTCTCAATTATTGTTACCTCCACCTTGTTGTGTTTCCTCAACAAATTCAGATGATTCTGTCTTTTGACTCTTCCTCCTTCAATTTAGGTGAAACTCTGGGATTTGTCAAATGAGCCGTCATGTATTTATTCCAAAAATCCAAAAGCAGTATGTCACGACTTACTATTCCGTTGTTTATTCATCTCTGAATTGATTCATCTATCAATGAAAATAGTTCACGAGTTGTGAAGATTGTGTTTGTTAGAAATTAGTAGATATGCTAACCGGATTTTTTCTCTAGAACTCTTTGTGTTCTTACAGAACGATCTTTAATTTTTGTCAGGGGGCTGTGTTTTCCATCTCCTTCTCTGAGGATTTCCCTTTTACATTAGCAGTTGGAGGCTCCAAGGGAAAATTGGCGGTGTGTTTCTGTCAACTTCCTCTCCTTACCGTGCACGGGCTAAAATAATATTTCATTTCTAATTGCCATCACTTGGAAATTTTTATAATATTTGCTAATTATTTTTAGGTTTTGAATTTTCTGTCCGAGTCTGATGAGCTTGCCAGGAGATTTGGAAAATATGCCAAGCAAGCTAAGCCTCCGACTTCTTGATTAGTGAAGAAGAATGATCCAAGTGCAAATAGTAGGTAATTATGCGGTCTTCTCCATCTGTGTTGTATTCCTTGCGATATTTTTCCTGAGTTGGAAATCCAGTAATTCCCTGCCACCAGAAAGGTGAGCCAGAATTCAGCATGTATAACATTGGGTAATTATGATCATCTACGGCTTTCACTACTTATGATGTTCAAAACTCGAGAGAGAAGATAATATGGTCTGCAGCTGAGGAAGCTCCCATGGGTTTCACTGAAAACTTGTATGTCGCGTTACCAAGTTTTGCCCCGTTGTATAGTTTTCAAGTCGCATATGAAATTTTGGGAATTTATTTAGGGCCTGTTTTTCAACAAAGCTTGATTAAGGTGCGTCTTTTCTTTAAACTAAATTTGGTTACATGCCTACAAATCCACCTTGTATACATGTTAGCCGTTCAGAATACAAAAAGTGGAATAGAAGATCTGATTTATCGGCCCATTTCGGATATAATTGTTTGATTTCTTAGTTTCTATTCCATAATGATTGTTGAGGAGCATTCGTGTCAAGATTGTGACAAATCTGTGGTGGTTTTACCAAACTATGATAGCACATGTATCGAGGGTGAAAATACAGATGACATTGCGTGATGTGGTAACTAATTTTCTTGGCTTTGTTCTGCATGTACTTCTCTTACCGATGCTGATTGTTTTACCTTGTCGTTTTAATGATTTGTTGGATGTTGGGAGATAAGGTTGACGGGACTGTGGCTGAAAACCTTTTTTCCACCTATAATGGACAGTACATATTTGTGAGCTGCTTAATTTGTACAAGGTTTCCACTTTTTAAGAATTGTATTCGTCACATGATTAGTTATTTTTATTCACATGATAAACATTATACAACCTGGGGTGTGATATTTCCGTCAACTACTATACGTGAGACATAACAACCGTTCCTCGTCTTCTTTGATCAAGGAGGCACCCCCGACCTTAAATGGCACCCTCGTACTCAAGATCCAAGTTTCGCCCTAACGAGATCACGCCTATAGAGATGCTTAAAGGACCAATCCTATAGGGTATATCGGGACCTTGGGATCCTCGGGCCTTGAGACGTCTAAAGGGTATAACGGGACCTTGGGATCTTCGGGCCTTGAGGATCAACCATATAGTGTACGATGAGACTGAGATATTTTGTAAATCGTTCGTAACTCTTACTCTTGACGTGCCTACAATGGGATCTCGAGACATCTTGAGTTTCTTGATGTAGTTACAACAGATAATAAGAAACTATTACAGGTTCATTGAAGGCGAACAAACACCATCATTCTCGTGAAATCATATGTTAGCAAAGTTTTATATTTTAAGTAATTACTAATAAATTGGGGTATGATTGTTTGCCTTGGCACGTGCCCACGTAGAAGTCACACTCCTCTGGGCTAACCCAATAAAAAACTCTGTAATCGACACAGCAAAAAGTGAAAAATCAAAAAACAAATAAATCGAGTACGACTTAACAGTGTGAGTCCACTCAGCCAAGCGTCATAAATTGGACATGAAAATCACCAATAAAACAAACAGCATCGGCGTATATATAATCCACACGTAACCTCACTCTTCCTCCTTCCTTCCTTACTTCACAAATGCGCACTTCCACTCGCAGTGCGTGCTGTTATCTGTGAGAGAGAATCTCCCCATTTCCAGTACTACCGCCATTAATGTTCTTCAGTAATAAAGCGTGACTCTCCGCTTTTTCACGGATTTTGCTCTCTCGCTTCTCGTCTCTAGCGCGATAGCTAGCTGTATCCTCTTGCTGGGGCTGGCCTATGTGCTCTAGTCCGCTACTGTAGGGTTCTATTTGGGGTTTATTGTTATTATATGGTGTTTTGCTGTTTGGAGGAATACGGTAGAGTGGTGCCATGGAGTTGAGTAAGGTGACTATGGAGATTTTCAACAAGCTGGAGCAGAAGTGGTTGTACCACTGTGAAGGGAAGAAAACTCGTGTTCTGAGCGTTGACGGTGGGGGGACGACCGGCATTGTCGCCGGAGCTGCTTTGGTGCATTTGGAGGACCAGATCCGGGAGAAGACGGGGGATTCCGGTTCCAGGATTGCTGATTTTTTTGATATTGTTGTGGGTACGGGAATCTGCGCTCTCCTCGCCGCGATGCTCGTCGCCGACGACGGCGCGGGGCGGCCGCTGTACACGGCGAGGGAGGCGGTTGATTTCTTATCGGAAAAGCAGGCGGAGCTGTTCAAAGCGACGCGCGCCGGAGTGCTCACGCGGCGGATGAGGTTTTCGGGGAGGAGCATGGATAACGTGTTGAAGGCGGCGTTGAGGAATGGTGATGGGAAGGTGTTGACGCTGAAGGACACGTGTAAGCCTCTCCTCGTGCCGTGCTTCGATTTGAACAGCGCGGCGCCGTTTGTGTTCTCGAGAGCCGACGCATTGGAGTCGGCGAGCTTCGACTTTGAGCTGTGGAAAGTCATCCGCGCTACGTCGGCGACGCCGTCGGTGTTTAAGCCGTTTAAGCTTACCTCCTGCGACGGAAAGACCTCCTGCCTGGCCGTGGACGGCGGACTCGTGATGAACAACCCTACCGCCGCCGCCGTCACTCACGTCCTCCACAACAAGCGTGATTTCCCCTCCGTCACCGGCGTAGATGATCTATTGGTCCTGTCGCTCGGTAATGGACCGATGAGCAGTCCTTCGCGGATGAAGCTCCGCCGCAACGGAGACTTTCCGACGACATCCGTCGTCGGCATCGTCCTCGACGGCGTCTCGGAGACCGTGGACCAAATCCTCGGCAACGCCTTCTGCTGGAATCCAAACGACTACGTCAGAATTCAGGTAACAATCTCAACAAAACAGCAAAAAACTCTATAGAGAGAAAAAGATGACGGCGTGATTCAATTTCAAAACTTAACGACGTTAATTTGCAGGCGAACAATGCGGGGAATGGAGCAGCGGCGGTGCTGGCGGAGAAGGGCGTAGAGTCGTTGCCGTTCGGCGGAAAGCGGTTTCTGACGGCGACTAACGGCGATAGAATTGCCGCATTCGTTCAACGTCTCGTCGTGACGGGGCGGAGCAGCCTGCCGCCGAGTCCGTGCAAGGAGACTGCCGTTAGCCCGCTTGTTAACGGCCGTTAGTTTCATTTACTAATTTTAATTTTCCTTTTTAAATCTGTGTCCTTTTTTATTGAGCTTTTTAATCAGTGTAATGTCAGGTTAACTGTAGTTAACTCTCACCTATTGTCAACTTTAACAAGTAGTTTAAAAGTATAATAAAATGCTAGTGCTTGAGACTGCTTAGCCTGAATTAATTAATTAATTTGAGCCTAGTTTCCTACTGTCTGACATATAATTAAACCTTTTGCTTAATTCTAGAAGAAATAATTGAAGTAGGGATCTTCCTTATGTGCTGGTAATTAATTGCATTAATACTTTAATTGTCCTCTTTTAGATCTCTCATCAAAATTCCCCAAATTGGCATTAAATTTACTGAGCCAGAAATTTGAAATTACAAGTTCTTGAGTTTGAATTTTGAAAACGATACCAGATTGATTTGGTTCCATTAAATCAATATAATAAAGTAATTCGATCAGAATAGTTTAAATTTAGTTCGAACAAATTAATATAATGATCGGTGGTTCAATCAAACTAGCTTACGTTTAATTTGATCATACCAATACAGTGATAAATGATCCGATTCGAGCAAATAATATAACGAGCAGTAAATTCAATTAGACTTGGATAACTCGATTATACCGGTATAAAATTTAGGTGATTTTACTAGTTGAATGGAGTTTTCAAATTGTGACAGGTACTTATTGTTCTATGGTATTAACTGTATAGGGACCCCATGACTTGAGTGTTTCAATTTCTACATTTTAACCTATGTTTTGGCTTCATGTTATAGCAACTAGCAAGATTGAGGTTGAATAAAATAGAAAAATGAAATCTCATGTTGGTTTATTTAAACATGAGACAAGTTCATAGACAATGGATAAGACAATATTTAGACAGCTAGAACAACAATGTTGTTATATTCGTTTGATGACCAAGGGGGAATGCCCATGCTCAAGATCAAGAACAACTTGCTTGATGTGAACAAACTAGTAAAAAAACTTAATATATGAGAAAAAAACATTTGAATTTGGAGAAATTAAAGCTAAAACTAAATTTACAATAAAAGTGACGAGCGCATGGTAAAAAGACCGGATATCTAATTGGGTGTTTAATAATTGTTAAGACGTTGATGGCATGATCGGTTCATGGAACGAAGAAGCAGTAATTGAATGACTATTCCTATGTTCATTCCTAAAGACATAGTCGGTATATTTTAAGATTAAGAATATGTCGTGCCATTAGCAATCCTCGTCCCTTCAAATATATGGTGCTATCCGTTCTCCCCTCTCCATGGTCGTATCGCTTCCTACTCTAATTTTATGGATTTACATAAATGCAAGCATATTCTTTAATAAATAACACAATATGATACACAAACTATATATAGTATTTCAAACGACCTTACAAGATTGTATTTCATAAATCATAATATTTGACATTTTTGCTATCACTGCATTAACTTGGTGTACCAGAGAATGGATGATTCCATAAATGCAGTTTTTTTTTTTTCGGGATAAATATTTTTTGACATTCGAACTATGCCCGTTTTTGCAATTTATCATCCAAACAATTTTTCATTGCAAACCGCCATCCAACCTTTGCATTTTTGACAAAACGCCATCTAAACCTTTTTTTTTTTTTTGTGGTTTTGGGGAAAAAAATTGACACGTGGCATTTTCCTAAAACATACACGTCGGACCAAATCATCTTCAGATGGCGTTTTGTAAAAAATGCAAAGGTTGGATGGCGGTTTGCAATGAAAAATTGTTTGGATGGTAAATTGTAAAAACGGGTATAGTTCGGATGCCAAAAAATCTTTTTTTCTTTTTTTTTTTTTTTTTTTTTTTTTTTTTTTCTGAAGCAGTCATGTTTGGACTTTGGACAACATCATTTAAGGGGGAAATTCTTGCATGAGCCGGGTGTGGGCCCCAATTCCTACACCCGGCTCTAATACATGAATAAAAAAAGAATAAAAAAAAAATATATTTTTTTAATCATATATTAGAGTCGGGTGTAGGAATTGGGGCCCACACCCGGCTCATTCAAGAATTTCCCCATTTAAGGTGGCTCAACCCTTTCAATGTTATTACCAAACAGTAACTAACAACTTTCTTTCTTTTATAATATTACTTTACTTTGGGTCAAACCAATTGAAAATCCATATAAAATGACAAGAATTCATTGCTCAAAAACCACCTGAACCCGACAAGATTGGGACTCAGCTCCCTCATTTTATCCCCTTACTTTTGTATAATTGTGTGTGTATATATATATAATGCACATTATTTTTAAAAATATAATTTTATCATATTATATTATATTCGTGTTAGATATTTATCATGTGGAAAATTTAAGGAAAAAAAAGTATCGTTGTATCTGGGTTGTATCGTATTTGTGTCGTTGTATCCGTATCCGTGTATCATAAATATATATATAAATGAAACCATAAATTGCAATAATTAATACATGCATGCATCTTACTTTACTCATTTCTTGTGAATATAACCCAAACTAGTAAATAAAACAAAATGAATTGTATTTGTTATGTAAGACTCAAAGTACTTGTTCCATATCGGATTGGAGAGTGGTTTGAAGCTGCTTTATAAGTAGTGGATCCCTCTCCCCTGAGTATAGGCCTTTTGGGTGCACTGGGTTATACCAGTGGCTCAAAACGTAAAACCGTGAGGCGCTTGGGGTCTACCCTTGGCCAAAGCGGACAATATCGAACGGCGGGTCTTTGGACTGTTACAAATGGTATCAGAGCCAGGGGCCCGGATTCGGTGTGCCAGTGAGGACGCTGGGCCCTTAGGGGGGGGGGGTGGACTGTAAGGCTCAAAGTGCTTGTCCCGTATCGGATTGGAGAGTGGTTTGAAGCTGCTTTATAAGTAGTGGATCTCTCTCCCCTGAGTAGAGGTCTTTTGGGTGCACTGGGTTATACCAGTGGCTCGAAACGTAAAACCGTGAGGCGTTTGGGGTCTATCCTTGGCCAAAGCAAACAATATCGAACGGCGGATCTTTGGGTTGTTACATGTTAAGTGATTGTTGTAATTTATTCGTGCATGGCTATATTTGATCTAAAATAGAAACTTCGGGTTAAAGAATACATAAAAATCTCTTTTTTGAGTGATTGAAATAAGAGGTAGCATTAATGATGAGACCATGCATAATGCAATAGGTTGTGGTGATGTTTTTAACTATGTTGTGCATAAAAGTCAAGAGAGTAAGTAGGGGAAGTATTCAATTAGGTTAAAAATAGGCCAGCCCACCACCCCCAATCATAGGAGGGTGGAAATTATGTTCTTGAAACAATGAAGATAGTGAATGCAATGGTAGAAATTAGGTTTGCCTTTCCAAGCATTTTTTGAGTGTTTTGGGGTAAAGTGTAATTTATTTTGCTTGATTGAAGTGGAATATTATTCATTCAAGAAAGTAATATGAAGTTTGACGAAAAGGGTCCTCGTCCGTTTTTCTTTTTGAATTTTTTTATATTTTGTTATGTGGGATCGAGACCAGTCAAGCCATTAAAGTGTAAAACTTTTTATACTTATCTAAAAACTCGTATATGAAACTTTTAGTTAAACTAACATACTATCGATCCGATAAGCTACACTAGTGATTAGTAAAACCAAGCTATAGATTCTAAGTTCTAACCTAACAAAGCTCCAACGTGCTAGTTAATCAATTTGCGTTTCTTTTATTAATTCTATTTGGCACTCCCTAATATATATATATAAACAAATTTAATATGGGGTTTGTCTTTAGTTATAGGCTTTCTCTATGTTGGTTTCTTATCACTGCTTTTTCTAAAGGCCGATTCTTTTATATATTCCTTCAATAAAAGGGGATTAAAAAGACATCATTGATAAGCTAACCATTTTTAACTTAAAAAAGTGACACTCTTCCAAGTAAAGACAAGTTGAGTCATTTCTACTTATTAGTGGGCCACTTAATTAGTTGCATTTTAACATATGATACTAATTACTAATTAGGAACTAATGACAACAAACTTCATCATTGTTATGTTTCAAACTTATATTATTGTATCTATTGTATCTCTACCATGTCTTGTTCGTATTAATATGTTTGTAATATTCTAATACATGTTTTCACGTGCTAAAATGTGAACTTTTAATTAGTTTAATCAATTTTATTATTATTTGTATATCGTTTCGTGTTCGTACTGTTACGTCGAGTTATCCACGAGATCATGTATGCTTAGGACCCAAGATTAAGACATTAATTGTAAAGTTAGCAAAATATTGTTTTGTGGTGGGACAAGAACAAAAAAGGAAGCCAATTGATTAACACCAAAGTAATTCTCAAGAACCGTCCCATTCCCACCAAACAAAGCATTTTGGGGTAGCTTTTGTGCTTGTTTAAGATTGTTATTATTATTATTAAGTAAAATCTTATAAAGCATCTAATGACATGAATAGTGACAAACAATCTACCAAACAAAGGAATTTCAAATTTCTTTAATTTAATTAATAGCACAACATATGATTTAACAAAAAATAAAAAATAAAAAATTAAATTACATTATATGTCATATGATTGTCTCTCTTCCAAAAATGTTACCCAAATAATTTCATTTTCAAATAAAAGTGTGGAGGCTTTATGACTATTAATATGTGATAAGTTGAAATTAATGTTGGTGCAATAATTAAAATGTTCTAACTAGTATTTATTTATTTAAAATAATAATGGAGATGACAAATCACAAATTTATTTATTTGTTGTTCGTAGGGGTGGAAGTTCTAATCGGACTCGGATATTTTTAAACCGAGATAGTAATTTAGATTTTTTCTTAAAAATTGAACGGATGCTCGATACTAGATATATAACTTGGGAACAAGATTAAGTGCTATTGAGGTACAAGAATTCCCCGATTGCTTACCTTTATATATCGAAAAATGCACATCGAATTTTGAATTTTGCATTATATACTTTAAATGTAGGACAATAACTGTATCCTTTTGTTTTTTAATTATTCAGAGAACATATGACACAATCATGGGCATCATATAAAGAATGTATTAATTATTACTTAGATTATATAAGAAATTGTTAGGTAGATATGAGATTTGGATTCTACTTAATTCTACTTTTGACTTGATTCTAAATTATTAATGGTTGGGATCAGTTTGTTTTATACGTTTAGTATAAATAAGAAATTCTTTAATATTTTTATATTTAATTGTTAATATTATATATCGAAAATAGGATTAATTAGAATACTTATTTTTATAGTTTGAAAGAATAGAGAGAGCATATAATTCATATATTTATGGAGGGGATGGGAAAACCATCAAAATAATAATTAAAAAACAACTTTTGGTAACATAAATATATAAGTATAAATTAATAAATACGAATATCTATGAAATATTTATTGATGTTTTCTGCCCTTTATATTAATATTAATGAATCAACAAACCTTTTAATGGGAAATAAATAATCCAATTGGCTTCAAGAATTCCCGAAATTAATTAAGGAATTAGGAGTGAAGCATTTAGTTTATTGAGTTCGTTTGATGTTTTGTATAAGATGATTTAATTATATTAATGGCATTTCATCTAATGACCCAAAAAAATTAGTTTAATTGGTTAGCTCAAAGGAAAGTCGAAAACCAATAAAACTGAACCAACCAATTGTCCACAAGACGAGCTAACGAACTCGTTAAGGAGACGAGAATGAGCTCGCATGTGGTTCAAGAGTGTCGAATGATTGATAAGTTTGAGGACTCTTAAAAGATGATCGTCGATCATAAGGTTATTTCTTCAAATAAGAACATATCGAACTCTATCTGATAAAAGAACAAGAATTATAATTGAATTAGGAGATCAATATTGTTCCAACTCAATCTAAATCGGAATTGATTCATAAGATATCAATTAAAATCCTTATTCTTTACTATCATTTCAAGATATCTCATGCACTTAATTTTACCCTGTTTTAAGTTTATTATGTATTCGAAATCAAAGTAAGTTATTAAAGTATAAAACTATCTCTATCGATTATCCACGTAGGTCAGTTATATAAACTAATCATCCACCTATATAAACTAATCATGCACCTAATTATGTATACGGAAAGATGTTATTTTTTCAAGAATTTGGATAGCAATCAATTAATTGACCATTTAATTATAACCATCGTATAATTTATTGTTGGAATTAAAAAATGAACATATTATTTATAGCCCATTTTTGGTAGATCGTACATTTACATTTTACTAGATATGAATATTAATTATTTTGATTGTTCAGAGCTGTAAATTTGTATTTAATTAAATAAATGCCCGACAACAACTATAATTCCACGACAACTAACATATACAATATAAGGGACAAAATAAATATGTATGCATTAATATTTTGCCATAATTATTTAGTTTTGTCTAGTACGTGCGATGGACTGTAGTTGGTCCAATTTAAATTTTAAAGACATTCCCGAAATTGATAATAAAAATCAAAATCTTTACCTATCTTCTGTTACCACTTACCACCTAAAGGTCTGTTTGTCTCCATTCTTCCATACCCATAATTTATCTAACTACATAAAAGAATAATGCATTTGTCAAATATGATCATGATTGTTTGTGAATTATGTGTTTTTCTTTTAATTTTACTGAAAAATGATGATATTTACTGCAATGTTGAAATCAGTAATTTAAATCTATCCACATTTTGAAATATATATATTATTTTATCATATCGTATTAAACACTTTTCGCGTGCAACTTTCTTAAAAAGAAGATTATAATTATATAATATTCGTATTCGTGTATCACATAATTTACCTGAAATAGAATTCGTCTGCACCAATATATTATATGCTAAATAAGTTCACATTGTAGTACTCTTTCAATACTAATTATTTTCATTTGCTTACATTATGATCAATTTATGATCAAGAAGCTCCGCCACATTTATCGAGGTGTTCCCGAGATTTATAGTTATTATGTATTCTCGTAATACCTATTATTCAATCTTTTTTATTTTGAGGTCTTTTTCCCATTAAGAAAAAAAAAAAAAAAGAAGGAAATTCATGAAAGTTCACCTAACAAAATGCAGCATTATGTTTGAGATGGGCTATATAGCAGCTGGCATTATCGATATAACATCCAAACCAAGGGAACAACATCTTATCCTAATCTATCAATATACATATATATATGTATGTAAATTGTGACATATTTGGTATTTAAAGATAATTCTTTCTTACAATTAAAATTCAATAATCAATAAAACATCAAAGAATGGCATTTTTTGCAATTATCCTAACAAATGCAACCAAGGATATAAGATTACTCCTAATCTCCTAATTTGGTTCTAAATCAAGAATGCTCGTTTCCTTGACGAGCTTGCCTGTTCGTAGCGCGTTGTTAGTTGGGTCAGCCTTATTGGTCTTCGATTTTCCATCGAGACAGTCTCTTGAACTAATTCTTTTGGACCGTTAAATGAATTATCATATATATATATATATAATTAACTTAGGTATAGGGTGAGAAACTATGATGCACGAACACTTCTAAAAATATCATTTTGTCATGTCGTGTCGTGTCGGACACTCGTGTCGGATACTCCTTACGTGGGAAATTCAAGAAAAAATCCGTATCGCCGTATCCGTGTCGCCGTGTCCGTGTCCGTGCATCATAGGTGAGAAATGATGCCCGTGTGCATGATACAAGGGACAATGCGAGATGGGTGCATAAATCTGTTGGCACAAATTTAAATCGATTGCTGTCAAAACAAAAGAAAAAATAAACCCGATTGCGACTTTTGCTTGCGAATCTCATCTACGCTATGAACTTTTTGGCTTCCTTTGCGTGTGATATTATAAAATATTGTGCACATATTACTTTAGAATATATGTATATGACTACGATGGACACGGTCAACCATGTGCTTTGACAAGAGAATTCTCACGACATTTTTGGCTATTTTAAATTCTTAATTCAAGAGGAAAAAATCTCTCTCCAAGGAGATGATAATATTACCCATTCATTTGGATGGAGTTCAGTTGATTCGAAACTATTTAGGTGTAAAATTATCTCAGTCAATAACAGGTGCGTTGCTAAATACTCGAATGCAAAATTTCTAGTTTTTCAAAACTATCAATTATCAAATATTATCTTTTAAATTTTCTTTTTATCTATTTGTACATGTACATGTACATGTGCATGTGCTGCACTTCCCGGCCCAATAATTTGAACTTTTAGGCCCAAACTCTCATTGGGCTTGCTCGTCTGTCGTAAAAGGATATTGGGCTTTATTTAAGCCCATATCTTCTCACGTATATAAGTATAATCATAGATTAAAAGTTATTATTTATGTTTAACTCAATGAAACTTTTTTTTTTTAACGTCCAATTTTATGAACTTTTTTCTTTTTCTTTTTAGTTACAAAAATATATGATATCATAGACATTTCTTAAAATAATTGTAAATGAAGATTTTTCTAAAGGAAGCCATATTATTGCAATCATGATAGCTTAGAACATCGTCATAGGTTCATAGCACGTATGTAGCCACAACAATGACACTGTGGACCAAATAACAACTACTTTCATGAGTTACACCAAATGATGCGGCAAGTACCACCATAAAGTACAATAAAATTTTCATGTAATAACTACTTACAATAAAGTACAATCAAATTGTCTAGTATAATATTTTCACATAGTTCTTTCACTTTTTTCTTTCTTATCCCAAACTAATATTTAATTCTGCTTTCGAAGTTCCATATCTACATATAAGTATATTTACGGCTTGGTGAAAATAGAAATCGTCTGATCGTAAGTACATTATCGGGTTGGAAATTTAACGTGAGAATTTAGTGTTGTTGCTGAATTAAGTTGAATGAAAGGTTTAAACTCACCTTACACCCTTAATCAAGAATCAAACCCTAACATTTGGTTAATAATGATAGAAGCTATGATGCATAGATACGGTTATAGCGATATGGACACGACACGACACGGATACGGTGTCACGTTTTTTTTATTTTTAATTTCCAACGTGAGAAAGTATCGGACACGAGTGTCTAACATCACATGACAAAATAATATTTTTAGACGTATCCGTGCATTATAGGATACAGGTTTTTTCACTTAATGTACCCTAATTTTTATGGGTAGTGTTTGAAGTCATACTATTTGGGACCATGACATAATTAAATATACTGCCCTTAGGGAGAGTGGTTATTGGTGTATGAATTAGATGTGGGCAAGTTGTTCAAGAACCTACAAAAGGGTCATTTTCGTAATTTCGCTATGCTATGTTAGTTTTTTACCTTGTGTGGGTACAAGTATAAAGCCCCGGGTACAAGGTTTAATAGCAGTCAACTGTTATTTGGTACTTTTACTGTGTTACTGTGACCTAATTATGTTGTTTCAGCTAACTGGTTTCTAATTGTACTCTAGTAATCATAGGTCTCATCTGCTTCAAATCAATCCTTCGCCTAATTATATGTGGGTGAATTTCTAATATATATATTTTTTATATTGTACTTTTGGTGTTTTTTTTTTTGGTGTAGTGTAATTTTGGAGTTTTCCGTTTTTTGAAAAAACGGAATCATTGTAGTTAATAGTGATTCCGTTTTTTCGAAAAACCGGATTTTATTACAAAATTTATGATTGCAACGTACACACTCATAAATTTTTGTATTAAATCCGTTTTTTGAAAAAACGGAATCACTATTCACTGCAGCGATTCTGTTTTTTTCAAAAAGCGGAAAACCCCAAAGATACAATACACCAAAAAAATACACAAAAAGTACAATATCAAAAAAAAAAAAAAAAAACACACTAAAATTAGAAAAAAAAAACCTTATATGTGAGGTCTTGCCATAATAATTGAATAAAATTTCCTTCTATTTAATTAAATGTTGTGAGTAAACTCAAGATTTTGAATAATGATTCAGGCGATAAATAAATGCACAACTACTTTTTTTTTTGGCAATACATAATATTACTTGAATTTTTTTTGATTAGAATTATTTGATAACAAAAACGTTAAATTTATAAGATTATCATGGCAGAATTTAATGACATTAGAAATGAGAATTACAAACGATTAACTTCAATTGAGATTGGTCAAAGTGATTAAATGATTTTTTCTTCAGGACAAATACCCAAATCCAAATCCCTCTAACCATTTGGGGTGTGTGTTAAGAAAAAAAAGAAATCTTACTGGTTGATAAACTCAATTTTGCTTATTGTACGTGATGTTAAAATCGCTCAAAGAACCTGATAAAAACTGATTAAATATATCAAATAAATTATACTTTAAATTCACATTATAAATAAAAAAGGTCGGTTCAAAAGACTTCAAATTCAAGCACATAATTAGTTAATTAACAACAAATTATAATATTGAACGCTTACTAATTTATCAATTTCAGTACGAAGTACGTAGAATTAATTATAAACATGACATAAATCGGTAGACAAAACATAATTATATTATTTACTTATTTATTTACACACGAGCATCAAATATAAATATTCCAAATATTCATATTATTGATGATACTTAATTGAAAATTTAAATTCAAAATTAGTAGATATTTGTAAATTTTCCATAATTGTAATTTGTTACGTAATTTCATTTAAAGCAAATTTAAAATTTGGTTTTTGGTGGTATTTTTCTGAGAAACGCGGGAGAGGGTGTTTAAATAGTTATTTGAATTTATAACTTCGGGTTTGCTATAAAATCTCAGGGGCATCCTCGTAATTTCACCCGACAATAATTTCCTGAAATACCCTCGACACCCGCCCACACACAAAAGCCATATTCATTGTGCAATTCCAGTTTCTCTCTCATCATATCCTCTCTTTCTCTCTCTTCCTCTCATGGAGAACCAGAGCCAGAGCTCAGGGCGGCGCCACCGCGAGCAATCGGCGTCGACTTCCTCTTCTTCGCGGCGGAGCTTGAAGAGAAAGCTCGAGGAGGAGTACGGGGAGAATCGCGGGAGGATCGGCGGCGAATCGTCCCCAGATTCGCACCAGGATCTCGTCTGCGAAGTGCGCGCTCAAGTTGAGATCCTCGAATCAGCTTTCTCCTTCGCCGAGCAAGATCGCGCGTCTGCCAAACGCGCGATACAAGTCCTGTCCGAGCTCGCCAAAAATGGTACCGACGGAAATGGAAATAGAAAAATCTAGAGGAAACTTGCTTTACTGTTTCTGTTTTTCCATTGTAAGGTCAATTGGTTAAGTACGCATGGGAGTGGTTTGATTGACTTTGCATGTGCTGGATTTTTAGTTTAGGGTTCTGATCTGTGGTGGATTGTTGCGCGTGTGTTTGTAGAGAATTTATTGTGTGGAAAATTTTTACCTTAACTGTTGATTTATTTAATCAATTCGGTGTTGTATGCTGGGGATTTTTTTCTTAGTGTTTGTATGCTTGATTTCAAGTGTAAGTTATAGTCTGTTTAACCGTGTGGGAATTATGCATTTGTGGTTGCAGAGGATATAGTCCATGTGATAGTGGATTGTGGTGCGGTTCCTGTGCTTGTAAAGCATCTACAGGCACCTCTCATGGATCGAGAAAGTGGTCCAAGGCCATACGAGCATGAGGTGGAAAAAGGAAGCGCATTCACACTTGGACTTCTTGCCATTAAAGTAAATTCAGTGCTAGTATTGTTTGTTTTTTTGATTCTTTTCTATTCCCTAATCTGCAGCAAACTTTAGGGAAGTGTTAATTTCTCATACACCAATTGTCATGAATTTTATGTAAATTTTTTCTGGGACTAGATTTAAACTCTTGGGAATTTATTTTGCCAATATATTTTTCTTTAATGATAGCTTTGCTGTTCCAACATTTTCTCCATTTTTGCTTCCAATTCTGTTTTATGATACTATGAATCATGCTGTATAAGATCAACAGTAGGTGGTGTCTGATAGCATACAGAAATGATACACAGTCAGTGAGTGCTCTAATGAAGCAAATTTTCTGTTGCCAAAGATTTTTTGAAAAGTGATTGTCATGCTTCGTTTCTTTACCATGTAATTTTGCATATACAGAAAAGACAGCTTTAATCTATGACTCGTGTAAAAATATTAAGTGAACACTTGCACAGTTAAGCTATATCTTTTTGTATTGAACAGAGATGTTGTTGTTTCCTGGTCATGAATATATATCTGTTAGTTTTGGTGATTGCATTTATAAAGACTTCATAAGTTTTGGTTATTGCTATTCAAGTCTTATCTATTTGATATGTTTCATTTATAATAGTTTGTGTATCTACCACTTGTTTTGACAGCCTGAGCACCAACAGCTCATTGTGGATGCCGGAGCTCTGCCCCATCTTGTGGAGCTGTTAAAGAGGCATAATGATAGTCCAAACTCTCGTGCAGTAAATGGTGTCATTAGGAGAGCAGCTGATGCAGTCACTAATCTCGCTCATGAAAACAGCAGCATTAAAACCCACGTTAGGTTCGTTTTCTTGTGCTTTTTGATTGGATATATGTCTTATCTGTTGTCTAATTCATGAACCATTCTTTCAGGATTGAGGGTGGTATCCCTCCTCTCGTTGAACTGCTTGAATTTCCTGACCCGAAGGTTCAGAGAGCAGCAGCTGGAGCCCTTAGAACTCTTGCTTTTAAAAACGATGAGAACAAAAATCAGGTTTTTCTTTCGCTTTAGTAACTTGTAGGTTTAGCTATTTGTTTAATACTCTTACCTTTTCTAATTGCTTACAAATTCCAGATTGTGGAGTGTAATGCTCTACCTACTCTTATACTAATGCTGCGCTCTGAGGATGCTGCCATACACTATGAAGCGGTTTGCTACTGCTATATATTTTGTGCTCAATTAGCATTTTCATATCATTATGATTTCATCTCAAATTCTCAATATATTTTTGATTGTTGTTGATGCAAACTACCAGGTCGGTGTTATTGGTAATCTGGTCCATTCATCTCCAAATATTAAGAAGGAAGTGCTGTCTGCTGGAGCTTTGCAACCTGTTATTGGTTTACTTAGGTAATGATCACATGTTATCTCAACTGGAAACCTTTCCTGAACTATTAATTTTCATTTTAAATTATGCGATCCTTTTTCTTTCTAGTCTGAAGTGTTCATATGACATTTATGAATGACAGCTCTTCCTGTCCTGAGAGCCAAAGAGAAGCTGCGCTGCTGCTTGGGCAATTTGCTGCAACAGACTCAGACTGTAAGGTTGACTGAGATAATTTTCTCTATTCTAACTTGGATACAGAAACTGTAAATAAGATATCTTGATTCAGAACGTTTATTTTCTCATTACTGAAAAAGAAATCCCTGAATGATACTTCTGCAGGTTCACATTGTTCAAAGAGGTGCAGTTCCTCCACTCATAGAAATGCTCCAGTCTTCCGATGCTCAATTAAGGGAAATGTCAGCCTTTGCCCTGGGGAGGTTAGCACAGGTACTATTTCCCACTTATTCTTTAGTTTCACTTCTCCATTCTATTCAACAAGAGAAAATATATTTCAAAACAGCTCTCTGTTTGGACTTTGGCACCTGAGCTAATCTTATGCTGTTTCAGGACACCCATAATCAAGCTGGAATTGCCCACAGTGGTGGGGTATTGCCTTTACTGAAGCTTCTTGAATCCAAAAATGGATCTCTACAACACAATGCTGCATTTGCTCTTTATGGGCTTGCGGATAATGAGGTATCACATAATGCAGTCTGAAGATATTGTTATTATATTCGTAATTCCTAAAGCCTTTAATATTCCTCTTGCCTAAACTTACTGCCTTTTTATCTTTCTTGTTGTCTTTTCCACTCTCTTCTCTGTAGGACAATGTTGCAGATCTTATTAGGGTTGGGGGTGTTCAGAAACTTCAAGATGGGGAATTTATTGTGCAGGTACATCTCCAACCTATTTTTTCTTCAGTTGAAACAGTACTTATTGGTTTGATCCGTGTTATGGCTTGATACAAGTGGGTGATACATCTCAATTTCCCTTTCCTACAGCCTACTAGGGATTGTGTTGCCAAGACACTAAAAAGGCTCGAGGAGAAGATTCATGGACGGGTGAGCTACTTAGTTCTCAACTATAGAAAAGTGACATTGCAATTGTTAAATGCTTTATTTATACAAAAAATATTCGATTGACCGAGTTGAGTTATTGGAAATGGTAGGTAGATATAAGGCGAGTAACTAAAGCTGAGTAGTGTAAAATTACTGGTTATATTTCCAAAAAAAAAGGATCAATAGAAACTTAGTATCATTTAAGTCTCTCAATTGCTTTTACTATATCATGAATTTGTTTGAACATTTTTAATGGCAGGTATTGAGTCATTTATTATATATGATGCGTGTGGGTGATAAAAACATTCAAAGACGTGTAGCTTTGGCTCTTGCCCATCTTTGTTCTCCAGATGATCAAAAAACCATCTTCATTGATAACAATGGTATGTTATCTGCTCCCCTGACCTCTGCCAAATAGTAACAAGAGCTGCTGTGATGTACACAGTTGACTCATGATTACAATTTCCTGCCTCAAAACACTTCATGTTCGTGCAGGACTGGTGTTGCTTTTGGAGCTTCTGGAATCCACCAACCCGAAGCACCAAAGGGAGGGTTCTATGGCTTTATTCAAGTTGGCTAATAAAGCAAGCTCACTATCACCCATGGATGCAGCTCCTCCTTCTCCTATACCTCAGGTGATGAATTTGAAGTCTTTGATTCTTACGGTTGCAGCAGCTGGGTCAAATTTTAATGTTTATTCCAATTAACTAATGGTGCAATTCTTCACAGGTATATTTGGGCGAGAAGTATGTAAATAATTCTACATTGTCTGATGTGACATTTTTAGTTGAAGGTGTCTGTCTAAGCTTCTTACATATTTTCTATGTACTTGCTCATATATGATATATCCACAACTAACCATATTTCTTTTTCATCAGGGAAGCGATTCTATGCACACCGAATTTGTTTGCTTGCTTCTTCTGATGCATTCCGTGCTATGTTTGATGGTGGTTATCGGGTAAGCATAATGCGGAATGCATATGCTAATTTCTAAATGCATTTCATTCGTTAACGTTCTGAGAATTTACTGAAATGCTGCAGGAGAGAGATGCCAAAGACATAGAGATTCCTAATATTAAATGGGATGTCTTTGAGTTGATGATGAGGTGAATAACCCTTTGAAATTCAATACCCCCCAACCTTTTTTGCCCTTATTGTAAGTTCTAAATCAGTTTTTGCTGTTACAGATACATATACACAGGATCTGTTGATGTCAACTTAGATATTGCACAGGATCTTCTTAGGGCAGCCGATCAGTATCTACTGGAGGGTTTAAAGCGACTATGTGAATATGCTATTGCACAGGTGTGTTCACTTAATATTGAAGTTTCCATAGCATACCTCCCTCTCTCTCTCTGATAACTTTATCTTCTCTTGTAAAGGATGTATCAGTGGAAAATGTGTCTCTTATGTTTGAGCTATCAGAGGCATTTAATGCTTTATCGTTGAGACAAGCTTGCATTACATACATCCTGGATAAGTTTGATAAATTGTGCGTCATGCCATGGTACGTTTTGATGTTCAAACCTTTTAGTTTCTCTTTCTTAGTCTTTTACTTGTGCTATTGGTGAACCCTCGAGCAATTCAATGTGTGGAAACGGCAGGTATCCTCAACTGATCCAACGTATTTTGCCCGAGACTCGAAATTACTTTGTGAGAGTGCTGACGAGACCAGTCCATGCTGAAATAAGGCGATAGTTGGTTCTTGGCAGCAGTTTTGGTGTACTGATCTTTGACTAATTAGTGACCCCGAGAATGTACATATATTGGTTAGTTTCTGTTTTGAGTTAGTTGAACGGGCAGAGAAGCCCCCATTTGTTGTATTTGTACGGAAGAACATGTAATCTTTGCCCATTTAATGCGAACACCACTTAGTGATGGTTTAGTTTTGTGTAAAACTTGCTTTGTAACTTGATCTTCCACAATTTTATATCATTGGCTTTTTCTTAAACTTTTAATTCAATCTTGAGGGAGTACGAAAATTGGTCTGGGATTTCCTGTGCTCAAACATTCCAGGATTGAACTATATGGCTCATGGATGTGACTATAATTAAGTTCATGCTAACTTCACCTATCAAAAGCACTCTCTACATGTACAATACCGACTCTTTTGGATCATATTGTGTATGTTGGTCTGTGTTATCTAAATAGGAAGTTGAATGCGATTAATCAATATTGTTAGATGGACACATTCAAGGGCTATTTTGGTGTCGATCTTGTGAAACTGAACTTAGGAAGTCAGAAATAAAATAATATAGTAGAAGTATGTAAATTATGTTTCCTAATATAATTGATGGAATATTTATATTTATACTTCATAGTGATCTTTCCTCCCTTTAGCATTACTTGGGCTCGAGAGTATTGTTTTAACATTTGGGCCAGTATTTAATAGGCCCCATCGGTAATGGTAAATTACTAATTACCCTCATCAATATACGTATGTTCAAATGTCTGCGCAGTCCAAACAAAAACGTGTATCAATGTGAAGCGACTCATTAGAAACGCGATTATCTTCGAAGCGTAAAGGATAGCGAAAACGAGCCTCCGATATTTTCAATTTTACTCCATAATATCCTTGCTCAGCTTGCCAATCGGTGTAGTTTAGCAATGGCAGCTCAGCTCTCCGGCGCCTGGCTTAACATCCCAGCCGTCACACTTGCCGGAAATTCACTCCACCGCCGCACCTGTCTTGCTCCCTCCGCCGCACTCGCAGCCGGACATCCTTCCACCTCTGCGCCCACCGTCCAGGCAAGTTTAACATACGACAATCTAGTCATTTATTTTGATCCTTTAGTTAATTCTGCTTGTTATGAATTTGTCGACCTACTATTTCGACTCCAATGGCTGTTTTCACTTTTGTAATTGCTGAACTGAGTTCCCTTATTTGAAGTTGTATTTTCAGCCATTTTTATGTCTAGATTTCTAGGTAATGTTTTTTTTTTTTTTGTAAGCCTTTGTATTCTAAAAGAATTAACGAATTGATGCTTAAAACAATTGTATTTTCGATGTTAGTTTTCAGTTCTGACAGCTCACTCTTATTTGCTGTGCGTCTTGTTTGTATTGGTTTGAAATGTCATTTTACTGAAAATAAGTTTGCAGATTGTTGGTGGAAGTAATTCGGGATGGAATGGAGTGGAGAAATCAAAACTCAGTAGCACTTTGGATATTGAACGCGAGGAGTTTGATTGGGAGGAATTGGAAGGCGATCTTTCTTACTGGACAAAAGGATTACGTCCTGTTCAGGTAGGAATAAGGTGTGGACTTCACTTACCATCGTTTCTGAAGCTCAACTGATTATAATATCTTCTGTTGAAAGTTGAAACTAATGTTTGCTTTTTTTCTACTCTAATCTGGTTAAAATTTACTAGTGGTATCCGGGACATATTGCAAAAACTGAAAAAGAACTCAAGGAGCAGCTCAAACTGATGGATGTTGTGATAGAAGTTCGAGATGCTAGGATACCAATGTCGACGACCCATCCAATGGTTAGAATCATATTGGTTTATTATGTCCCAACAAATTGTATCTTTGCTTTGATGAAGATTCTGTTTGAGGAATCCTTATAGCTTTCTTGATCCTAGTTTATCTATTCATTTCCCTTCTATTTTTCATATGAATGTGATAGCAGTCTAGGAAATATTTATGAATATGAGAGAGAAGAAAATGACGATGTTTGATGTATAGATGGATTCATGGTTGGGAAATAGGAAGAGGATCATTGTTTTGAATCGAGAAGACATGATATCTACAGCTGATCGAAATGCTTGGGCTAGTTACTATGCCAGACAGGGGACAAAAGTAGTATTTTCAAATGGACAACTTGGAATGGTATTTAAGGATAGATATTCCCTTAACCTTGTGCTATATTGCAACAATATTTCAATTGTCGACTAGATTGACCGTACTGTCATTTTGGATTATCAGGGTACCATGAAGCTAAGTAGGCTAGCTAAGGATTTGGCGGGTGGCGTAAACATCAAGCGCAAAGCCAGAGGACTACTTCCTCGCCCTGTGAGTTTATCATGTTTTACATGCCCTCTTAGTATGTTTATTATGACTTTTAAAGCTCACTTTACTTTTTCAGTTCTTTGAACGAACTTTTTAGTATCCTATTTATCCCATATTTTCCTAAAACAAAGTCTTGTACTTGTGATGCAATTTAATTCTAGATTTACCGTAAACTAAGTAGATCACCGTTCTGATTCTTCCCAGATTGACATAGTCGACCAAAATTTCTTGTATCATTTAGAGGGGTTTACGTGTTCTTTTATTTACAGGTTCGTGCTGGAATTGTCGGCTATCCTAATGTTGGTAAATCATCTTTGATAAACCGATTGCTTAAGCGTCGGATGTGTCCTGCTGCTCCAAGACCAGGAGTTACAAGAGACCTAAAGTACGTTTCTTGCTGATGTCTTATATTTTTAGCACTCTGGAAAAAGTAAAAGACATAACTATGTTCGAGTTTCAGACATTTCTTCTGCTATTGGTGGTTGTTGTTCTCGAGATTAGACTTCATCGGCGATTAATATTTTCTTTTATTTTGTGAATTCCATTTCTGGTCCTGTTGGCTTTCTTGGCCAAGTTAGATATGTTTCCAGGTCAAGTTTCCCACAGTTCGTAAATTTTAATGTTGCTCCTTGCCTGTAAAAGGTGGGTTCGCTTTGGGAAAGACTTGGAACTGCTGGACTCTCCTGGCATAATTCCAATGAGGATCAATGATCAAGCGGCTGCTATCAAACTTGCCATATGCGATGACATTGGAGAGAGGTCTTATGATTTTTCTGAAGTTGCAGCCGTTCTTGTGCAGATCTTGGCACGCCTTCCAACAGTGGGTATGTCTTGTATTTATCTCTCTGCCGGGCATACATATGCCACATAATGTATTTTCTGAATTTGCTGTTGTATCTTATAATGTTGTCTGAACACAGGTGTTAAAGCCCTTCGTAGTCGGTACAAGATTGACACAGATGGTCTCATTGGTAAAACGTAAGTTAACCATTCACGTTGCAAATCCACTTCTTTCTGAAGCTTTTCATGCACTTCCTCCAGCACGCTCGCCCGTTCGTTCAAGTTCCTCTCGTTGTAGTAATCTTAATCTGATACTTCGAAAATTTCTTGAAAATCGCAGTTTCGTTCAGAAGCTTGCAGTTCAGTTGTTCAACGGGGACGTTAATCAAGCTGCATTTCGAATCTTGTCTGATTTCCGGAAAGGGAGACTGGGTTGGGTAGCCCTGGAGAGGCCTCCAAAGTAGTGTGAGTGGCTTGTTCATGATTCTGTATATAATACACACATTTCGTGCTGTAATACAGACATGTTATAGCGAAATTTTAGCTCGAATCCGACTCAACAAGACTGTGGTTGATCTCATTAATTGAATTTGGTCCAATTAGGCCCGACCATGCCTTTTCAATCGGTCAAACCGCCTTCAGAAGACGTCTTGTCAGAATTTGAGTAAGAATAGATCTTTAAGTTTATGTAATTTTATTCAACTTAGATATCTATTTTACCAATCTGATTATTATGGAATGATGTTACTTAGTAACTAATAGAGCTGAAGGTTTGTACTCAAAATTTTACTTGAATAAATTTAAGTTTTTATCTATTTAAGTTAACTGTCCGCAGGTCTATAATTATTATTGGTACAAAAGATTACCACTATCGACTAGCTACAATTATAAATATTTTGTTGGAGTAGAAGTTCAACACCTCTCGTTGAGCTATAGAAAATAACCATTTCTTGTACGGTTTTACTTGTATTTTTGATAGGTCATTGCATGGAAGATTCTTGTATGCACCGGGTGTGGATCCCAATGCATGCACCCACCACTTTTTTATTCTAAAAAATAAAAAATAAAAACTTTTTTCCCATCAAAAAAATAATGGGTACATGTACTGGAGTCCACATCAGGTGCACGCAAGAATTTCCCGTCATTGCATTTATATAAACGTTTTTTCAGCTATGTCTAGTATATCCAATTCGAGAATAATCTCTCTAGGGGCAAAATGATCAAATCCCTCTATTGTGTTGTAGATCTCCCAATAAAAACAAAGCAAATAATCACATTTTTCTTAACTAAAAATAATCAACAAAAGACAAATTTCACAAAACCTACAAATTTGAGATCTGTAATTCATGATCATTTTTAAAAATATTATTTTATGGTGTTAAATATTTTATCCGATATTTTTATCCTGGGAAATTTAGGAAAATCGAAACGATAGTTTTTTATAACTCCAAAATGTAAAGTAATTGCATCTCCACACCCCACAAGGCCACAACACGTGTCCGTCCTAAACAGTAACGTCAGAAAGAAAAAGGAAAAGAACTACTTTGAAAGGCGCAATATAAATACCAAATGGCATACCTTCGAAGCCCTTCTCACCTTTCCCGTTCTCATTTTTCCCCCCGTTTTTTCAATTTCTTCCTGCTTCCTCTCCTCCCTTATCCGGTTTTTCCAGCTTCATCGATTTCGATTGTTTTTGCTGATTTTGGGGCTGTTTGTGTTGTGGAGGAGGAAAAGCTTCGGACGGAGCTCGTTCGTTTTCGCCGGGGAAAATGATGTCGGAGGAGTCGTACAGTTTTGAGGAGCCTAAAGAGAAGAAATCCGACGACTATTCTTATGTTAACTTTGTTTTTTGGTCGGTTTTGTCGAAGCCTAAGGTGTGATTCTTTTTTCATCTTTTCATTTTTCGAATTTTTGAGTTTCTGTAGCTGTAGCTGTTTATATCGGAATTTAAGGAGATTTTGAGCGGCTTTGTTGGGGCAATTTTGGATGGCAGGATTATTATAAGACATTGGAAGTGGATTGGAATGCGTCGGAGGATGTTATTCGTTCTAATTATATCCGTCTTGTTCTGGTACGTTTATGCTGCTTGTTTTAGTTTTTAGCAAAGTTGTATTTATTTATTTATTCATTTTGTTTTAAAATTTTCTGATGTTTTCGGTTCTTTTTCAGAAATGGCATCCTGATAAGCAAAAGGGTGGTGACACTGACACTTCAAAATTTCAAGAAATTAACGAAGCTTACAAGGGTAATTGGCTCCTTTCCTCAATTTTGTTTTTGTAGAGTGTAGACAAGATTCATTTGATTCAATAATTTACTATTTTTTAGTCTGCTTTTTACTGATGCGTATGTCCTAGTTTGGTTGTTTGAGACTGGTATTTCTCCCTCTGGTGATTTATGCTTACTACATTTGTGTACTTCTGTTGAGAACAAAAAGGAGTTCTTTCAAAAAAATATGAGTATAATCTCTCTGCGATAGTTGAATGTCCAAAACATTTGTTTGTATTTGTAATTCGGTGGTAGGAAATTGTTTTGCTCCACATAAATTAAGTTGTTCTAACAATGTTCCTTTACCAAGTATTGTGTGTAAGTATGTATTCTCTCACTTGATGATTAGGTGCTTACTTTGCCTCGAATGTTGATAAAATCAGCAATGTGGTTATATGTACATACCTTTGTTGCCCTGTTGTTCTTGGAAATAGCAGGTTTTCATTCAATTACATATTTAGTTTGAGGAATGAAAATTAATGGATTAGGTTAGTCATCTGATGAGCGAACTTCTTCCGCCGGTATAATTTCAAGATTCTTGTGCATGGACATGCTTTCTAGGGTTAGTCTCATGATAACTTAGCTAATCAATATAATTATCTATTGACATTCTTGCTGTTGCGTGTACATTATTTGAATCTTTGAGCTTATGGATTATTCTGTTGCAAAAAATGTGGTAAGATAAGAGTTCTCTCAGGAAAAAGAGAAACATCAAACTTGCATAATAACACACTGCATTTCTGAATTGTGTTGAACAGTATTGAGTGATCCTGCGAAACGGCATGAATATGACAAGAAAGGGACTCTCTATTCATGCGATAGCAACATCATGGTGAGATGAGTCTACTTCATTGCTTTGAAGCTCTTGAATTTGTACAAGGGTGTTCCTCATAATTGATTCATTACTTCGTCGAATATGCAGGAGTACATTGATAGACACAAGAGCCTGATTCTTACATGCAACGAAGCTCTGCCGGAGGCCCAGGATATGGTCCGACGACCCTGCCGCCAGGCTCACCCGACAGCACAACCCCCAGACCAGCTCGCCGAGGAAGCACAAGAGCCGGGGCAGGCATCGGATGCGGTCGAGCCCGATCTTGAGGGCCCCGAACAAGTAATTAATTTGGATCACTTAGATCTTTATTTCGACCGCGACACCAACTTTTATGACCCTACTCTTCCTCAGGATGCGCAGCATGGAGTCGGTAAGCGTTTGCGCAAACGGAAGAAGAAGGCACGGACAGTGGAGGTCGACCCCGATGCCAGCTCCAGCGAATCCGATGTAGGCGAAAATAAAAAACATCGCTTCAGCAAAGCTATCTTCAGCGTAAGTGTCTCCTCGCCAGTTCTCTTCTGCCATTCTGTCTTCACGTGTCTTCTCGATCTGACGACCCTATCCCATTTGACAGGATATCCTCCCGATCGCCATCAAATCTTTCCAAAGGGCGGAGGTCTACGAGTCCGAAATGCTCAAATACAAGAAGAAGTACAAGGCCGTCAAAGCCATGCTGAGGTCGGCGAATGCGGATAGGGTGGCTGAGCTCGAGATGGAGCTTACCGGGTTGAGGTCGGAGCGGTGCCGTTGGGATGAGGAGGCACGTGTTCGGTCGGTGGAACTACAGAGTGCTCTAGAGCGGATTCAGACCATGGAGTTGAGCCATGCCGCTGAGCTGAGCGCAATTCAAGCTGAAACCAAGCACAAGGTTCAGCAGGCGAAGGCCGCGGGCTGGAACGATGGTCGAACGGAGGCACTGTCGGAAGGCCAAGCTAAAATCGATGCTATGCTGGAGTCCTTCCGGAATGCGAAGGTCGGGATCGAGCAGTATGCTATTCGGGAATTCATTGAAGGGCCCGCCTTTGACGAGGCGAACACGGTAATGGCGGCTATCGACCTGGAGGCCGGGTTCAAACTTGCGTACAACCAGATCAAGAACCAAGGCCTTATCCCCGTGACTTTCAATGAATCTAGCATCGGCCTCGACAAGCCCGACCCGTACCCCGATCCGACGGAAGAGTCTGAGCCTCCGGTCGAGATTGACTGGTGCCATCACAAATATGGGTTTGCCGTCGACATGGCGTTCGCCAAAAGGGATAAGAGGGCCCCTGTTTACGAGCTCCCTCCTCCGATCGATCTCGAGAGCTTCCTTCCCCCGACCCGATTGGGTCGAGACAAGTCCTCAGCCCCGTCTGGCCCGTCAAGCTCTTCTCCATCTGCTTCGCATTATTGATCTTGTTGCCAATTTCTGCAAGTATTTCCGAAACAATTTTATTTGACCCAACAGCTGGGGTGTAGCTGTATGAATACTTTGTTATTTTTGTTTCTATTTTAGATACTTTTGATGCAGCAGCCCATATCGCGGGTGAGGTTGGTGTCTTATTTTAATCCTTGCCTCCGACCTGCATCGCGGGTGGGATTGAAGTTTGTATTATAAAGTCAGCTTTTGTTTCCTTGCCCTCGATGCTTCCATTCTTTTCCGGGATCGATCCCGGGATTGTTTCGATCCGGGTTCGTCTCGATCCAGGAGTCACTAAAGGGGATCGATAGGTCGATTTGCGAGTTTTTGCGTACTTAGGCAGTTTTTGTACCCGTCGGATCGATTATCGATCGCATTAGGCTAGGGTATTTGGATCGAGGCGATATCGGGTTCGATCTATGAGTCCCCGTGTACTTAGGTAATTTTTAACAAGGGTTGGTTGTGTATTCGCTTGGGGTTCGATCTAAGACTCGACCCGTGTGGAATGTTTTAACGTCCTTGTTTATTATTCTGTCCTAAGACTCCAATGGCTGTTTTCACTTTTGTAATTGCTGAACTGAGTTCCCTTATTTGAAGAAGTATTTTCAGCCATTTTTATGTCTAGATTTCTAGATTTTTTTTTTTTTTTTTTTTTTTTGGTAAGCCTTTGTATTCTAAAAGAATTAACGAATTGATGCTTAAAACAATTGTATTTTCGATGTTAGTTTTCAGTTCTGACAGTCCACTCTTATTTGCTGTGCGTCCTGTTTGTATTGGTTTGAAATGTCATTTTACTGAAAATAAGTTTGCAGATTGTTGGTGGAAGTAATTCGGGATGGAATGGAGTGCAGAACTCAAAACTCAGTAGCACTTCGGATATTGAACGCGAGGAGTTTGATTGGGAGGAATTGGAAGGCAATCTTTCTTACTGGACAAAAGGATTACGTCCTGTTCAGGTAGGAATAAGGTGTGGACTTCACTTACCATCGTTTCTGAAGCTCAACTGATTATAATATCTTCTGTTGAAACTAATATTTGCTTTTTTCTACTCTAATCTGGTCAAAATTTAATAGTGGTATCCGGGACATATTGCAAAAACTGAAAAAGAACTCAAGGGGCAGCTCAAACTGATGGATGTTGTTATAGAAGTTCGAGATGCTAGGATACCAATGTCGACGACCCATCCAATGGTTAGAATCATATTGGTTTATTATGTTTCAACAATTTGTATCTTTGCATTGGTGAAGTTTCTTTATAGCTTTTGTGATCCTAGTTTATTTATTTATTCATTTCCCTTCTATTTTTCATATGAATGGGATAACAGTCTAGGAAATATTTATGAAATACGAGAGAGAAGAAAATGAAGATGTTTGGTTGTACCCTAATACGACATGAACAAATACTGTACTCTCTTGTCAAATTACACTTCCTGGTATTTGCTTGGAACGGCATCTGATAGCCTTAATGTTCCAATTTTATGCTATGATAATGTAGACTGAACTTTTTGCGTCCATGTTGCATCTTTACTGTATTATCATGGCATACTATTCATTTTGTAGAATTTGATGTATAGATGGATTCATGGTTGGGAAATAGGAAGAGGATCATTGTTTTGAATCGAGAAGACATGATATCTACAGCTGATCGAAATGCTTGGGCTAGTTACTACGCCAGGTTTGGGACAAAAATAGTCTTTTCAAATGGACAGCTTGGAATGGTATTAATGATTGACATTTTTTAACCTTGTGAAATATTGCAATAATATTGTAATTGTTGACTATACTGTCATTTCGGATTATCAGGGTACCATGAAGCTAAGTAGGCTAGGCTAAGGATTTGGCAGGTGGCGTAAACATCAAGCGCAAAGCCAGAGGACTACTTCCTCGCCCTGTGAGTTTATCATGTTTTAGATGCCGTCTTAGTATGTTTATTTTGACTCTTTAAAGCTCACTTAAGTTATATTCAGTTCTTTCAATCAACTTTTCAGTAACCTATTTATCCCAAGTTTCTTAAAAAACAGTCTTGTATGTGTGATCCAATTTAATTCTAGATTCAAGTAAGAAAATGTAAACTAAGTAGATCACAGTACTAATTTTTTCCAGATTGACATGGTCGACCAAAATTTTCTTGTATTGCTGAAAGGGGTTTATGTGTTCTTTTATTTACAGGTTCGTGCTGTAATCGTGGGCTATCCTAATGTTGGTAAATCATCTTTGATAAACCGGTTGCTTAAGCGTCGGATGTGTCCTGCTGCTCCAAGACCAGGAGTTACAAGAGACCTTTAAGTATGCTTCTTGCTGTTGTCTTATCTTTTTAGCACTCTGGGAAATGTACTATGTTCGAGTTTCAGACATTTCTTCTGCTGTTGGTTGTTCTCGAGATTAGACTTCATCTGCGATAAATATTTTCTTTTATTTTGTGAATTCCAGGCCAAGTTAGATATGTTTCCAGGTCAAGTTTCCCACAGTTCGTAAATTTTAATGTTGCTTCATGCCTGTAAAAGGTGGGTTCGCTTCGGGAAAGACTTGGAACTGCTGGACTCTCCTGGCATAATTCCAATGAGGATCAATGATCAAGCGGCTGCTATCAAACTTGCAATATGCGATGACATTGGAGAGAGGTCTTATGATTTTTCTGAAGTTGCAGCCGTTCTTGTGCAGATCTTGGCACGCCTTCCAACAGTGGGTATGTCTTGCATCTATCATTCAGCCAGCATACATATGCCACATAGTGTATTATCTGATTTTGCTGTTCTATCTCATAATGTTATCTGAAACAGGTGTTAAAGCCCTTCGTAGTCGGTACAAGATCGACACAGATGGTCTCGTTGGTAAAACATAAGTTAACCATTCACATTACAAATCCACTTCTTTCTGAACCTTTTCATGCACTTCCTCCAGCACGCTCGCCCGTTAGTTCAAGTTCCTTTCGTTGTAGTAATCTTAATCTGACACTTCGAAAATTTCTTGAAAATCGCAGTTTCGTTCAGAAGCTTGCAGTTCAGTTGTTCAACGGGGACGTTAATCAAGCTCCATTTCGAATCTTGTCTGATTTCCGGAAAGGGAGACTGGGTTGGGTAGCGCTGGAGAGGCCTCCAAAGTAGTGTGAGTGGCTTGTTCATGATTCTGTATATACTACACACAATTCATGCTGTAATTCCGACATGTTATAGCGAAATTTTAGCTCGAATCCGACTCAACAAAACTGAGGTTGATCTCATTAATTGAATTTGGTCCAATTAGGCCCGACCATGCCTTTTCAATCGGTCAAAACCATCTTCAGAAGATGTCTTGTTAGAATTTGTGTAAGAATAGATTTTATGTAATTTTATTCAACTTAGATACCTATTTTACCAATCTGATTATTATGGAATGATATTACTTAGTAACTAATAGAGCTGAAGGTTTGAACTCAAAATTTTACTCAAATAAATTTAAATTTTTATCTATATAGGTTAACTACCCGTAGATTTATAATTATTATTGGTACGAAAGATTACCACTATCGACTAGCTACAATTATAAATATCTTGTTGGAGCAGAAGCTCAACGCCTCTCGTTCAGCTATAGGAAATAACCATTTCTATAACGTTTTTTCAGCTATGTCTAGTATATCCAATTCTACAACAATCTTTCTAGGGGCCAAAATGATCAAATCCTTTTATTGTGTTGTAGGTCTCCCAATAAAAACAAAGGAAAGAATCACATTTTTCTTAACTAAAAATAATCAACAAAAGACAATTTTCACAAAACCTATGAATTTGAAATTTGTAATTCACACTTCTAAAAATATCATTTTGTCATATTGTGTCTTGTGAAATATTCATATTGAATACTGTATCCGATAATCTTTGTGAGAAATCCAAGAGGAAATTGGTGTCGCTATATTTGTATTGTGTCTGTATCATTGTGTTCGTATCTATGCATCATAATTTGAAATCATAGTTTTTTATAACGAGTTGTTAACATTTGTCCCCTATGAGATTGAATAATTACAACTCGTATCCCTTAAATGAAAATATTACACAACCTATCAAGTTTGGAAAATTACAAATGAACCCATTTCGGTTGGATTTTTTTGCAAATAAATGAAAATATTATACAACCTATCAAGTTTGGAAAATTACAAATGAACTCATTTCGGTTGAATTTTTTACAAATCTCTCACCACTAATTAGTTTCTCATAATAATCCACATATCATTCTCAAAATGACAGACACATAATTTATAAAAAAATTTTGAGGATCAACACAATAATTTGTTTGTAAATTGATATTTATAATGACTTTTTTTTTCTCTTAAATTAGCTGTGAGTAACTAATTACTGATGAAATATAATCATTTCACCAAAAAATTCATGAAAATTCTTACCTGAATGGATTCATTTATAACTTTTCAACCTTGAAGAGTGGGTTGTATAATATTTTCATATAAGAGGGTACGAATTATAAATATTCAATCTTTCCGGGTGTGCTGATATAAAAATACTCTTTTTATAACTCCAAAATGTAAAGTAATTGCATCTCCACATTCCACAACACGTGTCCCTCCTAAACTGTAACGTCATAAAGAAAAGGAAAAAGAAATACTTTGAAAGACGCAATATAAATACCAAATCCAAATGCCATACCTTCAAAGCCCTTCTCATCTTTCCCGTTCTCATTTTCCCCCCTGTTTTTTCAATTTCTTTCTGCTTCCTCTCCTCCCTTATCCGTTTTTTCCAGCTTCATCGACTTCGATTGTTTTTTGCTGATTTTGGAGCTGTTTGTGTTGTGGAGGAGGAAAAGCTTGGGACGGAGCTCGTTCGTTTTCTCCGGGAAAATGATGTCGGAGGAGTCGTACAGTTTTGAGGAGCCTAAAGAGAAGGAATCCGACGACTATTCTTATGTTAACTTTGATTTTTTGTCGGTTTTGTCGAAGCCTAAGGTGTGATTCTTTTTTCATCTTTTCACTTTTTTCGAATTTTTGAGTTTCAGTAACGGTAGCTGTTTATATCGGAATTTAAGGAGATTTTGAGCAGCTTTGTTGGGGCAATTTTGGATTGCAGGATTATTATAAGATATTGGAAGTGGATTGGAATGCGTCGGAGGATGTTATTCGTTCTAATTATATCCGTCTTGCTCTGGTACGTTTATGCTGCTTGTTTTAGTTTTTAGCAAAGTTGTATTTATTTATTTATTCATTTTGTTTTAAAATTTTCTGCTGTTTTCGGTTCTTTTTCAGAAATGGCATCCTGATAAGCAAAAGGGTGGTGACACTGCCACTTCAAAATTTCAAGAAATTAACGAAGCTTACAAGGGTAATTGGCTCCTTTCCTCAATTTATTTTTGTAGAGTGTCGTTGATTCAGTAATTTATTATGTTTGAGTCTACTTTTAACCGATTGGTATGTCCTTATTTGGTTGTTTGAGACTGGTATTTCTCCCTCTGGTGATTGATGCTTACTGCATTTGTGTGCTTCTTTAGATGAAAAAGAAGTTATTTCAAAAAAATATGAGTATAATCTCTCTGATTACCGCGATAGTCGAATGTCCAAAACATTGGTTTGTATTTGTAATTCGGTGGTAGGAAATTGTTTTTCTCCACAAATAAATTATGTTGTTCTAATAATGTTCCTTGACCAAGTATTGCGTGTAAGTATGTATTCTCTCACTTGATGATTAGGTGATTACTTTGCCTCGAACGTTGATAAAATCAGCAATGTGGTTATATGTACATTGCCCTGTTGTTCTTGGAACTAGCAGATTTCCATATAATTACATATTTAGTTTGAGGAATGAAAATTAATGGGTTAGGTTAGTCATCTGATGAGCAAACTTCTTCCGCCGGTATAATTTCAAGATTCTTGTGCATGGACATGCTTTCTAGGGTTAGTTTCATGATAACTTAGCTAATCAATATAATTATCTATTGACATTCTTGCTGGTGCATGTACATTATTTGAATCTTTGAGCTTATGGATTATTATCCCTTAGCTAATCAGATGCTCTGTTGTCAAAGATGTGGTAAGAGTTTCCTGAGAAACATCAAACTTGCATAATAATACACTGCATTTCTCGATTGTGTTGAACAGTATTGAGTGATCCTGCGAAACGGCATGAATATGACAAGAAAGGGATTTTCTATTCATGTGATAGCAACATCATGGTGAGATGAGTCTACTTCATTGCTTTGAAGCTCTTGAATTTGTACAAGGATGTTCCTCATAATTGATTCATTACTTCGTCGAAAATGCAGGAGTACATTGATAGACACAAGAGCCTGATTCTTACATGCAATGGTCTCGGCATGAAGTGTTCCATATGGTAATTTAACATGTCTTTTGTAGTGGATAGATTAGGCGGTCCTCCTCGATGCAGCAGGTTATTTTTTGTCCAACTGCAAGAATGGAGTTGGATTAGAACGTATCTTGTATCCTGATGTTCTAAAATTATCAGCTCGGTATTATGCCATGTATAAAGGATAAGAGGTATTATATGCTTGAATCTGAACAGCTTCTGATTTATATTAGTTGGAAGAGTTAAATTCCCAAAATATTAGGATTGCTGGTTGAAATTTATGTTTCTCGATAAGTTAAAGCAGAAGCTAAAGTTGTAAAAGGTTAATTTCCACGGTTTGGAGAAGAAAATGGAGATTTCGAACTTATGCTTTAGGGCCTCGTGCTAGATTGTGAGTCGTTAGATCATACAAGATATATCACTATTTCATTTCATTTGGCGAGATTATTGACTGCTCGTACATGTCCATCTACGTCGCCTCAAATCAACCTTTTCGATGAAATGGAACTTTACTAAAGGCTTATTGACAGTATACCAAAGAATCATCAAATTCAAATCACATGGAGTGAACCTTACAACAAACCAATGAAATAGCAATACAATGAAAGAATAATGGCTCCAAGAACACTATATCTTCACACAAAGTTCATCCTAATCCAAAAATCCTGCAAGAGAAAGGGAGAGAGAGAGAACAGACCAGGAGAGAGCGAAGCCCGGAAACAACCTATGCGACAACACACGAAAGGAGGACTAACATACAAAAGCATATACATCTACTTTGTTTCTTGATGACAATCATAGCCCCAAAGAATGTTCATCTCGTTATAGACCGAGTGCAAGCCGATTCTTCCTTATTTGCCCAGCTCTCTTTCATTCCACATGCTCGGATTGGGCGTTCAATTTGTACACCGCTTGATTCGTTCTTCAACACCGAACAATACTTCCTAAATGTCTGTACGGTAACGTGAAGTCTGAAATTCAGACCAAATAGTAATTTCATCTCTAACTTGTTCAGTTCCACCGTGCTTACGCCTCCCACTCTCGCATAATATGCATTGTTGTAGAATCTGAAAAATCATATGCGTCATGTCAGTCTAAGATGATGTGTAATATTCAAAAGGAGCTTATAAGCAGTTGAAATAAGGTGTTGGGATCTTATAAACACTTTCTAAAGCCAAGGAATCCCTTGGAGTATTTATCATATCAATTGGGGATAATTGCATTAAGATCCTCTGAAGGTTTTTTGCCTAGTGACACGAACTTCCCATCAGGTTTGGAAAATTATGTCGACATCGAAAAATTTGATGATAAACTCTCTATTTATATGGATACCCTATTTTTATCTTCACGCTTGCAATATTTAAAGTTTAAACAATTGACTATAATAGCACGCGTTAGCCCAAACTGCATGGTATGTCAGGGGGAAGTTTTTGTAATTTCCCAAACCCTGGGGGAAGTTTGTGTAATTTTCCAAACCTCACACACAATACAAGCATCTTGTAAGTCTGTACACAATATTATTCATTACAATGTTATTTTGAAATAGAATCTAACATCTAGCAACCCCCAAGAACTAAAGAATTTCTTGCAACATCTAACATCTCGGAAGATATTTATTTCTTGCATTCATAAGCAACTGAAGAATTATCAAAGCATAAAGAATAAATTGAACGAAAGTGAAAATAAGCTTCAAAGTTAGCAGGGAACTCACGCATCATCCATAAATTTTGCTGCCACCATGACGCTCGTGATAAGAATCCGATGAATGTTGAGGGAAGTCAAGCATAAGTTTGTCCCTTGAATAAATCTGTCCACATATATATGTGCAATAATGAAGCAAGATGGGCTGCAATATGAATACCTAAAAATCCGATCAATATACTGTTGAATGGTGAGAGAAGGTGCTCTTAAACCATGAAATACAGTGATAACGTCTTCGATTTGTGAGTTCTCCAGCATTCTTTCGTTTTTCTCAACACACCTCTCAAGAAATGTTGAGAGAAGCGATAAAACTCTGGGCTTTCCTGGGTTGTCTTTGTTCGTGTCCTTAAGGCCTAATGTCACGTAGTCGAGGGGGCATACAAAGTCGGATTCGAGTGGCAAAGCTCCCATTTTGAAGGTACTCTTTTCAGCATACACTTGGATGAAGATGTTGTAGTTGAAATTTACAAGTGATGCTGCAACAGATTGGTTTAAAATGGGTCAGAAATTTGCAGGAATCTAACAAACATATCATTCAGCATTTAGATACTTAAATCTAGTGAGAAGTGCCTCAAATGACAAGATTCAGAGTTTCTTTAATGGTAAAACATAATTCAGATAAATACCCCAATAAACATCATATAGATTATCTAGATTGTTGAATCTCCTACTTCCCCTTAAACCTCAGATTATCCAACATAATCCCTCCATTAATTACAGCATACAACTTCATCAAATCCCAATAGAGCTCCCAAAATTCCTAAATCTAAAAAAGAAACAACCAAAAAGGAAGAATTTCATCGCAATTTCACAAAATCAAGGAAGAACAATAACATTTCAAGCAAATCAAGAAACCCCACAAAAATTGGAAACAAAAGTTGAACCAAGTCGAAGCTCAGAGCCTCAGACCCATTCCTCATAAATAAACGAATATTTCACGAAATTACACGAAACTCCATTAGAACAAACCTTACCTCAAGCTGTTCAAAGATCCGCACAGCAAACTTCTACATGATGAAAATCACTTCTCACAATCATTCCGAATCGAGCCGCTTTACCAATCCAAGAAAAAAGGCAATTGGTACATTCCATGATGGCAAGTAAGAAATATGCTATCCAGCTTTAAATTTGGGTGTCCTCTAGGTTCACGGCACATGGAAGATGAATGAAACCCCACTTCTTTTGTCTTTTTGTATAGTTTCTCTCTTGCTCCAATCTCTATACGTATATCCGTGTACATATATTGACACAAATATATTACTTTCTTTAAAGGGCTCCTGCTTTATTTATAGCTATGTACACACTTCACATGGAAGTTCTCTCTCTCTCTCTCATATACACACACTGAGTGTGTGAGAGAGGAAGGAACAGAGTAGTGTGGGGGCATTCATTGTTGAAGAAGATAGTGTCGGTAGTTTTGTTAATTTCCTGACGGTGCGGCGGGGGTCCGCAAATATGCTTCTTTTTTCTATCTTTTATTTTATATTTTTACTTTTTTCCTTTTTTTTTTTAATTTTCTAATTTGTTACTATTTATAAATATTCTTTTTGGCTTTGCTTCCTTCAACTTACGAATATGATTCTTTATTAAAATTAGGTAAAAATGAAAATTTGGTCCTATGAATTTGTAATTTTAGCAATTTAGTTTTGTCCGTTTCAAAATTTGTAAATAAGTGCTATAAGTTTGTAATTTTGGCAATTTAGTCCTGTCCGTTTCGAAATTTACAATTAAGTTCTGTAAGTTTTTAAATTTTGTAATTTATGTTCGAATTTAGACTATACGGGTTGTGCTTGAATTTAAACCGAGTCAGATTCTTCTTAATTTGAGATGCTATTGAAAAGAAGTAAGCTATTTGAGCGAATCACTTTTTTATAGTTTCCGATGTACGGCACAATAATAATTTTTTTTATATAAGTCAGATAGTTTTGTCATGTCATCCCCCCAAGTTAGCAAATAAATGAGTCACGTGGCATTTTTCGACAACTAATAAATTTTTCTTGCAAAAATCGAATATAAATTACAAAATTTTAGAATTTATAGGACTTAATTGTAAATTTCAAAACGAATAGGAACAAAATTGTCAAAATTACAAACTTATAGAACTTAATTACAAATTTTAAAACGTGCAGGACTAAATTACTAAAATTGTAAATTTACAGGGCCAAATTTACATATTTACCTTAAAATTTTATATATGGATGAGTGATTTTTTTAGCAAAAGTCATGTTTAGTGTATAAAATTTTAAATTTTATCATTTTATTTGAAAATAAATCTTTACTAATATGTTTTAAGTTAGGCAATAACTTTTTTATTAAAAATGTGGTCACAAAAATATAATAATATATGGTGTGTAAATGTAAATAAATTACCAACTACTAACATAAACTACATTGAATATGTAATTATTTTAAAAAAGAATAAATAAATGTATGATGTGTCCACATAGAGGTATGTTCAAAGGTCAACTTCTATCCATTTAAATTCATTAATTGACAATAAAGCCTTTGATTTTAGTAGTCCCATCTGATCCCATGGACCTACCTAACAAAATATGTACAGCTAAATATGACCTATATCAATTATCATATAACATTGCCAGCTATATCTACTATATTATACACAACACAATTATTGTACTATAATATAATATTCCCTTTTATATAACAATATCATATATAAAATTTCTGGACTTTCATGCCATAATGTGGCTGTAGTTTAGTGGTAAGAATTCCACGTTGTGGCCGTGGAGACCTGGGCTCGAATCCCAGCAGCCACAAAAAAGTATCTTTTTTATTCATTTATATGGGATTAACTTATTAATTAATATCATTTTCCATCCAAACATCTAAAATGAGTTCAGTTTGACCTCACCAAGATCGTCTTTCTACTATTGTACTCTATTATTAATTTATATATATTTTTTAGAAAATATAGTAATTTTATGTATTTTTAAAGTTCCCCATATCCTCTTTAATATTTTATTTGTAAAAGGTTACTTATAATTTTAATGGATTTTCAACAAATTAACAATTTTTTTAAATTTAAATTTTATTTTGTTTAAATAATGAGAATATAAGCTATGACATGACATCCATTTTGCTATTACTTTATTGCCTTTTATATTTTTTTTAAAAAAAAGTTATTTTTATTTTTAAAATATAAAACTAGACCTATCTAAAATATATTAAAAGAAACTTTTTTACAAATGAAAAAAATATCTGCTTAAATTAAAAAATTATCCTCTAAATATCAATACAAATTATACGTAATTATAAAATTAAGGGCATAATAGAAGTTTACTATAAAATTTAGCAGTTCTCATATCAAAATATGAATGCCCAAAATATTCCTATAATTAATCTATACTTTATTATTAAAAAAACCCAATTGTAGTCTCATGGATTTGGTCTCTTTTTTTTTTAATTTAATTTATTTATTTTTCTCCAATATATAGAGAATGTGTATAAATTAGTTATTTATCTATTAACCCACTTTTTTGTACCGTCACTTTTATTTTTCTTTTATATATTTTTATTTTTTTTCTCATATTTTTTAATTTATATTATCATTTTTTTTCCTATTAATATACTATTTTTATTAAATTTATAGTAAGATGAATAATTTAATTTAATATATTTAAATAATAATATACTTTTTTTATACGCATTGAGTGTACGAAATTACTGGTTTCAATTAACACTACCGACTCTTCGCACTCACATAATAACCACCGCGTTCACAGAAATACTCAAACTTCAATCGGACAAATTTTCATCTTCTTTAAAAACGTTCTAAGACCAAGGCTCTACTCTATTATGTGGAGGATTCTAAAATCAATCCCTGAAATCACAGCGCGTCTTATACACATTAAGTCAATTCTCTTTTCTTCACTCTTTTCTTATACACATTAAGTAACTTGGAGACTAATTTTCATTTGCAATATGTCGTATGTGCTGCAAAAAATGGGGAGCAAATTAAAATTATGATTCTCATCTGGGGAGTTAGCAAAAATAATTTTGAACATAGGGAGCAAACTAAAAATTTTTCAACTCATTGGGAGTTTTAGAATAAGGCCCCAAAAACCACATCAAAGTTTTCTGTATTTCACTTTCAGTTCATGATAATGCCACAATATCAGACTGACACAACAAAAAGTGTTGGAGTAAACAGTAAACACAAATCTAAACCAGTACAACAAGAAAGAATCCAAACGTCAATGATTCAATTTTGTTGTTGAGTTGATGACAATACCACAAGTAGAAGTTTTCAAACTAAACAAAAATGCCATAAAGAATCCAAGCACCAAGTTTACTTTAATTGTGTCCATCAGTAGCAGCAGGTCCTGAAAACAACACCATATTCAGATACGAACTCAAAACAACAACAACAATGGAACACAACAAATTTATCAGTCTATCAACAGAATTTCACATCAATATATGATGTGATATTCATTTTGATGGGCTGCCAACTTTGTTATGTTTCAAGACTTAAGTCTTTTTCTTCTTCTTGTTTTTCTTCTTTGTCTCACCACCATTAGAAGGAGTTGTAGTTGTAGCAGAAGCAGAAGCTAGAGCAGTAGTTGAAGTAGAGGCTGGAGCAGTAGTTGAAGCTAATGCTGGAGCAGTAGTTGAAGCAGAAACTTGAGCAAAAATTGAAGTTGAAGCAGAAATTGAAGTTGAAGGTGGGGTTGAATAGAAGTAGGAGCTGGACCAATAGCAAGAGCAGAAGTTCGAATAAATTGTGCACTTAGTATTCCGGCTTCCACAGGCTGCCCCAAATTCGATAGCAAAACCACTTGTTTTGAAGGATCAATCATTGCATCATACTGTGAAAAAAAAAAATGGTCAGATTTTCCATAAGTTTAAGAAAAAACCAAAGTCATTTTTCAATTCAAATCAAACTTACTACAACAACTTTTCCTTTCTCGTGCGCCAACTCGTTCTCTACTCGTTCTCTAAATCATAATATGTTGTATATTTTTTGCAATATGTCGTATGTGCTGCAAAAAATGGGGAGCAAACTAAAATTATGAGTCTCATCTGGGGAGTGAACAAAAATAATTTTGAACGTAGGGAGCAAACTAAAATTTTTTCAACTCATTGGAAGTTTTAAAAAAAGGCCCCAAAAACCACATCAAAGCTTTCTGTATTTCAATTTCAGTTCATGATAATACCACAATATCAGTCTGACACAACAAAAAGTGTTGGAGTAAACAATAAACACAAATCTAAACCAGTACAACAAGAAAGAATCCAAACATCAATGATTCAATCCTGTTGTTGAGTTGATGACAATACCACAAGTAGAAGTTTTCAAACTAAACAAAAATGCCAGAAAGAATCCAAGCACCAAGTTTACTTTAATTATGTCCATCAGTAGCAGTAGGTCCTGAAAACAACACCATATTCAGATATGGACTCAAAACAACAACAACAACAACAATGGAACACAACAAATTCATCAGTCTATCAACAGAATTTCACATCAATATGTGATGTGATATTCATTTTGATGGGCTGCCAACTTTGTTGTGTTTCAAGACTTAAGTCTTTTTCTTCTTCTTATTTTTCTTCTTTGTCTCACCACCATTAGAAGGAGGAGCACCATTAGAAGGAGTTGTAGTTGAAGCAGAAGCTGGAGCAGTAGTTGAAGTAGAGGCTGTAGCAGTAGTTGAAGCTGAAGCTGGAGTTGAACAGTGCAGGAGCTGGACCAATAGCAAGAGCAGAAGTTCAAATAAATTGTGCACTTAGTATTCCTGCTTCGACAGGCTGCCCCAAATTCGATAGCAAAACCACTTGTTTTGAAGGATCCCTCATCGCATCATACTGTGAAAAACAAATGGTCATATTTTCCATAAGTTCAAGAAAAAACCAGTGTCATTATTTTTCAATTCAAATCAAACTTACTACAACAACTTTTCCTTTCTCGTGCGCCAACTTGTTCTCTACCTTGTACATTTGCTCCCTTTTCGGAAAAAAAAAAGGAAATATATATATATCATTACCTGGTTCTGAGATTGGTTGTACAAGTTTTCGTAGTTCGGAACAGAGGAAGTACTCTCAGTTGTTCTTCTAGCAAAAGTCTAAGAAACACCAGATTCATGAACATAACATACAAAAAGTAACAGAAAATAGGGGGGAGGGGGGGGATTTTAAACTCAAGTATAAAATACTACCTGTCTGAATTCATCAACTGCTTTAACAATATAGTCAAGCTTTTCATGCAGCTTTTCATCATGTACACCATCACTATGTTTCACACCAGAGAGTTCTGCTTGCTCAGAGCTTTTATCTAAAGCAGGCCGTTTAGCCGGTCGTCGACCCTCTTCCTCTTCTTGGACGTTTTCTTCAGATGAATCAGGCAATGATGGGATAACCAGTTGGGAAGGGTCTCCCTTCTCTTTTCCAGCAAGATTAGAAGGGCTCACGCCAGGTTTTGGAGATATTGGTAAAGTTTTAAGACCTCCCGATAAACTTTGAAGACGCCCTGATCGCCTCAAAGGTTGATTTGCGACAGGTGTCTTTGTCTTTTCAAGACTTTCTTGTATTGTGTTATCATCATCAGTAGTCTCAGCAGGATTTTCGATCTCAGTATTCAAACCTGAACTCTCTCTAGTATGTTTACCCTATTATAGAGAGTAAAACATAGTAAGATTTAAGTTACATCACCATCGATTGAATCTTTGCAAAGATAGCATCAGATTGGAGAAATGTGACAACAATACCATTAAAGGTTCTAGTTACATCAATATCAACTGTTTTATTCCACTCAAAGTTGAAAACATATCAAAACTCAATTATAGGTTAATATTACCCCATTGAAAAAAAAGCCTAAGGTCTTCTCACTATACCATACAGTTCATACGCAATAGAAAACAATTTCTAGTATTCTCCAAACATTTTCGCAGAAGTTGTAACGCCATTTTCGAAAACCTCATCAACTTTTTTTTCCAATTGGAGGAAAGAAACCAAAAAGACATCATAATAACGGAAAAACATCAGATATTCAAGGATCTTGTCTATCCCCGAACTTCGGAATTTTCACCAATATGAACCGGAAAATTGAATAACAATAAGAACAATAAAGAAAAACAAAAACAAGAACCAGCCAATCAAACAAGTCCTAATTACTCCCATTCACGAACAAGCAATCGTCTTCCCATACATCAACTGCAACCTTGTCAAAATAACGCGAAATCCAATCAAAAACACACACTGATGAGTTCAGAAAAATCGCAACACCCTACTTGTACGGGACCTTAAACTGTGATGATGAAATTATCTGAAAATAATTCTAAAAGGAGAATAATCCTACAAAATAACGGTTACGTAAAACAATAATAGCAATAGGCAAAATAATTAAACAACTATAATAAATAATGAGAATAATAGCAATAGGCAGAATATTTAAACAAATATAATAAATAATGTGAGAGATCAAGTGTAATGTTCTCAAAGCAGATTTCTGGAAGATATGCAGATTTCTGGAAGTATTCAGAAAGAGATTTCTGGAAGATAAGCAGATTTCTGGAAGTATTCAGAAATCAGATTTATAGAAGATAAGCAAATTTCTGGAAGTATTCAAAAAGAGATTTCTGGAAGATATGCAGATTTCTGGGAAGTATTCAGAAAGAGGGAGAGCATTGAGAGAGAAGAAGAGAGATTTTGTGTATTATCTGTTAACGTGATTGATTGAGAATAATCTCCTATTTAAGGAGGTCTGTAGGGTTTTACAATTTGTTAGGTTTCATATTTTCTAGGGAAGTTGAGGAGGTTTAATTTCTTGGGGAAAAAGACTCCTAAAAACATGTACAATTAATTTATTAACCTTGGGAAAGTCCTCTCTTAGCTGGACTCTTTTATTCCCGCAGGAATCCGTCAGAGGCACCTTCCTTCCTCCAGGAGTCCATCTGGCGTGCCTTCCTCCATGAGTCCATCTGGTGCGCCTTCATCCAGGAAACCACTTGTCATGCGTTCCTACATATATTTGTGTGCATGAATCTTTTCGTTGGGCCCGAGCTTCTGGGTTGGCCCATTCTTCTCCTAGTCGTGATCTTCTTGGTCGTCTAGGGGCTTACTCATAAATGGGCCGCAATCCAGGTGTGTTCAAAATAGGGTGCATCACGCACATAATGTACAACCATAAACAAACCCATACACTTCACCAACAAAATACATAAACCTACTCATATACCCTACGACATGCATGCACAATTCACAAAAGCATTATCAACAAAATACATAAACCTACTCATATACCCTACGACATGCATGGACAATTCACAAAAGCATCGAAAACACGGAAACAAGCGAGAAAACAATGCATATCATGAGGAAACCACGAAAATGAAAAGTACGGACATCGATTTTCAAGTGAAAACGAAGGTATTCAAGTGAGCGGGTCAAACCTTTCTCTTTCTAGGCAGGGGCGGAGCCGCGGGGGGGAGGGGGCATGGGGTGACCCCGCGCCCTCTAAGTTTTGATTTTCTTTTAAATTTATATATATATTTTGGAAAAATTATATTCCTCCTCCCAAAAAAAAAATTAAATCCTGGCTCCGTCCCTGTTTCTAGGCATGGTTGCACGAGTAGCCTTCTTCTTCCTAGTCATTCTCCAAGCAACAGTTGTTCTTATTCCGGAGAAGAAATGAGCGAAATGCTATCGAGAAACATGCACAACACACACAGTAGAGTTTGAAGATGGAAACTGAAAAGACGCTCTCTACAGTGATTCTTTCGAGGAAAAAACAGAGTAAGGGAAGGGTAAGAATGGTGTGACTCTGATGGGAAGGATGCTTATATATAACCATGTAGGCAAGTAGGATCCTCAACCATTATTGGAAGATTTTTACCCCATTTTGACTTCATTTGACTCATGCCAACACTTAACACAAATTTTCAATTTTAAACGTCACTCTCTCTCTCCTATGTCTCTCTCTTAAACGGTTAAACTCCTTCTCTCTCTCTCTCATTAATCGTGTAACAATAATTTTCATGGGAGATTACAGTTTTGGGCTTTCTGGATAAAACGTGTCAGTTACAACTGCAAACTGCAATCCAATCATGATCTGTTTGGGCCTAAATTAGCTTATTAGGCCTTACGATAGCCAAAGCCTAATCAATGAGTAAATACCAATCAAATTTCATTTTTTTTTAAAAATCAAACCCCACAAAGGGGAATATTATTGCAAATCAAGAGGAACAATAAGAAAAATACAAGGAGCAATAATAGGAAAATTAACGCAGGCCAAAGCCGCAATTCCAATAAATTTTTGAGCTATTATATTAACATCAGTAAAAGAAAAAGACTCCTTGAAGATTATTCCTTCCAAGTTGATTTCAATCTGATACGCGTGAAGATACGCAGCTGCTTTTTCTCCATATTGAGAATAGATACCTTAGCCTACAGCAGATAACTCGGCCAAAAATGTTCTCGGAGAATCATAAAAAAAGATAAAACTGAACCTAAAGAAATTAACTAAACTTCCATATGGAAGACTCGAAAGAAAACATAACGAAAAGAAAAAAACTAGAGACCCAAATCGTCTTTGTACCAAAAAATCCTGCTAGATTTGGGAGGATGTCAGTTGATCTGGAAGAAAAATACAAGGAGCAATTCCAATAAATTTTTGAGCTATTATATTAACATCAGTAAAAGAAAAAGACTCCTTGAAGATTATTCCTTCCAAGTTGATTTCAATCTGATACGCGTGAAGATACGCAGCTGCTTTTTCTCCATATTGAGAATAGATACCTTAGCCTACAGCAGATAACTCGGTCAAAAATGTTCTCGGAGAATCATAAAAAAAGATAAAACTGAACCTAAAGAAATTAACTAAACTTCCATATGGAAGACTCGAAAGAAAACATAACGAAAAGAAAAAAACTAGAGACCCAAATCGTCTTTGTACCAAAAAATCCTGCTAGATTTGGGAGGATGTCAGTTGATCTGGAAGAGTGACGATGAAATTTGCGGTAGATCCGAGAGAGTGACCACAGATTTGGGCGGATTTCGACGGAACAAATCTGAGAAGCTGACGACGCGATAAAATTGAGTCAATTCGGCGATGGAGCAATGATAGTATTCTCCACTACCGGACCGAAACTTCAATTGATTACCTTATCTTGAGTTTGACTTACGTAAATTAGGGGTTTTATTCTTTGAGAGAGTTTTTTTTTTGGCCTTTGAGAGAATTAAAGAGAGAGATGCCGTTTTTTTTTTTAAAAATAATAAACAATATTATAAATTGAAGATATACCAATCAAAATCAAAATTTCTGTTTGTTTATGACATTCCAATTGAATTGATCGCTTAAGAATGGGTAATTCTAGCCCGAGTTTGGCTCGGCCAAACCGGTGTAACGAGGGGGCGAGTGTTTTACACTTGCCGTGTGGTTGGTGGAAAGTTTGAGGAGAGTGACCAATCAAATGACAAGTGTAATACACTTGCCTTTTTAATTGGTTGGGTCTGGCCAAGCCGGGTCTGGGCTAGAATTTTCCCTTAAGAATGAGAAAAGGAGAGTTCAACCGGATTGGACCGCTATATCATATGGAGTTAATTATACGAGTTCAATTCAACCATTAAATTGTAAAATAATTTTTACTAATAACAGTTTTGCACACAAGCTCAATTATGAAACTTTTAGATAGTAAAACAGTTTTTACTTTTTGCTAATAATATTACATATCCATAAGTTAAATTATGAGACTATAAATTTAGTATAATTTGAATAATTCCTAATTTATATGGATTCTTATTAAGATTGCTATTTAAGGTATACAAACGCAATCCTACAAGCCTATAACCACGATGACATTATCAATGTTCATTCATGAAGTATTCTATAAGTTCATGAAAAACCCATTATTTTAATTTATGATTGAAGAAAATATATTCCATTTCGGGATTTTGAAATTAAAATTTGTGATTTAATTCTTAAAGAGTTGTAATTATTAGTCAATCGATCTCGTTTTGAGGAGCATAAGCCGGCCATTATAGTGGAATTCTTGGATATTATTTGGGTATAGTTTCTTTAATTTTTATGTTTTCATCTTATCTTATTATGTGTGGCAAGCTAAAAAACAACAAAGATTCCATGAATAGCGAGCCCTTCTATTAAGCACCTATAAATTAACTCACACCACTTCCATTAATATTTCATGCAACTCTCATCTTTCTCTTCCATACTCTGTTTGTCAATCTGCATCTACATCCACAAGCCTGCATTTTCATGATTCAAAACAAGATTTTACTCAAAACCCTTCTTTATTCTACTCATTTCCGTCAAATTGATCCCTCGAACTCCTAGAATTTCCATGTATTATTGCTCCTAATCGTGAATCCCAATCTCCCCTGTTTTCACTCTGTTTTCGTAGTTCTTGAATTTGTAGCTCCAATCCTAGAAGCCGATATCCCTGTTCTTCCTCTGTTTCTTTGATGTTTAACTGAATTATAATCTCAAATTTGAAAGCAAATTTCCCCCTGTTTCTGCTCTGTTTTTTAATAATAGTTATATTCTTGAATTATGATCTCAATTTCGAAACCTTGTTTTGATCAACCAAAAAAATTTGCAAAGTCCACCGGAGATGGGAATTTCATAGAAGCTCTAACGAACCCGTCGTACAAATACCGAGAATTGTGTGATCAACCGGAGCAAGTCTACGTGCACCCCTGCGCCAAACGCTCGACCTCATTGAGCGCGACAAGCCTAGACATGTGCACCGAGTGCTTAGGCAGCGAAACCGGAAACAACATCGATCCAAATGCAGAGGAATTCCCGGTATTCAAAAAACAGAGTCCCAACAGGATAAAAAAAACCCAAGAAATCTAGGCAAACCAATAGTTTTCCACCTCCTCTGACTTCCATAGGTGGTGGCAAGTGGCGACGGTGTCCAAGTGAAGACTCGTCGCGAAGGCGTCCGACTGACTATTAAGGTCAGCAGTAACTTCCCTTCCTGAGTAAGTTGTTTTGAAGCCGATCGCGAAAACAGGAGATTGAGGCTTTCTTTCAGAAAATATGATAGGCATGAGTTGTATGGGAATGAAGTTGAAGAACAAGAACAGGGAGTGGTTAAATATGAAGATGGAGATGAAGTTCATGGGTATAAATTGATGTTCTCCTTTTCAAATCTCACTTATGAAAGGCCTTTGTTCATAATAAAATCCCACTAATGTGTTGTGCCACAATACTATATTCATGTGTATCAGCGTATCATCAGTAATTTCAATCTAAATCTGATTTGCTTAATTCAGTATAACGAGAAAGGATATATTTTACATTTGCTTTATGATTTGTATAAATTTGTTAAAAAAAAGAACGATTAAAACTTATATTATTGGTTGGAATCGGTCAAACGAAATTTGTGATATAAGAAGAGAAACCCCATTCTTCTAAAACCACAATTTATGGTGAGTTAGGTTACAATTATGGACTTTTTTTAAATATTAATTTGATGCAATAATATTTGAGGCCCAATTTACTTAACCACAAATGTGTATTTTTTCTAAATGTAGGTGAGTTGGTGTGGTGGTTATGAAGAACAGTCTTAACCCTTCATGTATATATTACTGATAGTTTTTTTAGGTGGACGTCTTAGCTGAGACATAATCTACATTTTAAGAAAATATAACTATATTGAAAGATCTTTATCTTTTATTTTGAAAAAATAGATAAGAAAATAGTGTTGTTTAGGGCAACTAAACCTCACATGACAATAATCGCAACAACTACATTACACAATAAGGTATACAAATTTGAATTTATCCCATATATATCATGATTTAACTGCAATTAATATTAGAAAATTACTAATTTATATATTTAATTGTCACTTAATCCACTACCAGTCTACCATCCCACCCACCCCCACCCCCTAATTAAGTATATAATTATCTATGTTGCAAATTGCAATCCAGATTCATGGCGATATAGAGTTGAACAGAGATCAGTTACCTTAAATTTCTCTCTCTACAGTCCAGATTATCGAGTGCGGCATGGCGCAAAATGATTACGGTGGTCTCAACCATGGAAGTCCTCGCCGGCTTCCTCCGAAATATCCACGGACGATTCGCGACGATCACAGACCAAAGGTTCTTTCATTTTGCTCGAACGAAGGTACTTCTCTGTAACAACAGCGTACAAGTTTCTGATGCGTGTTCTTCTCAAATCTCAACGCAGGAGGAGTTTGGTGCGGCGGTGCAGCAGCATCGGAACGGGATAAAATCCTCGCCGGCGAATCAACTTCACCGTCCACTGGTACGCAGCTGAGTTTAATTTTTGAAAAATAAACCGCTAATTTTGTAAAAAACTTTTCTCTTACTGTTTTCCGGCCGCCGTTAAACTGCGCGGCTGGAACGGTGGTAAACGGCGGGAGAGTTTTGTTTTATAATTTGAAATTGTCGCTGAAATGTAACCCCACGCGCGTCTGTAATGGCAGCAATCGAGATTGGGCCAGTTGAATTGGGCCTATAATGGGCCTGTAATGCAAGCAGGCTTGTTGGGTCCAAGCCCAAGAAGTTGCGGCACGGGGGTATTTCTTCCCCGAATGACTGAATTTTGGCCCATCACCGAGCCCGGTATGACGACATTTCTAAAAATATTATTTTTGTCATATCGTTTCTTGTCTGACACAGTATTAGAACCTTCATACGTGGAATTTCAAAAAATAAAAATAAAAATCTCTATGTCATCATATCCGTATTGTATCGTATTTTTATCGTCGTGTCTATATGTATACATCATAAGATTTTTACCTATCATGCTATTGCTTACTAACCCAGTGTGCTCAGCAATATAAATACAACAATATAAATATTTGATAATATAAATATAATATGAATGAGGTAATATAATCTTTTTTTATAATCGATAATCTAATGGGATTCCGATATATTACTGTGTTAGATGGAAAAACAAAGAAGTTGGAGAGGAAGAAGGATGAAGAGAAGTGGAATTCCCCAGAGATATTTCTTCCAAAGGAATGGACTTACTAGTTTAATAGCATCTTCCAAGAATTCCAGAGATATGTGTTCATAGCTTCGTATATTTATGATCTCTTGTTGTTGATACTCATCTCATCTCATGTAATCAGAATAATGTTATCCTCGACTATTGATCAACTCTTAACGTGCTTATGACTTATATAAGTTGAATCAGATTGTACCACTAAGATATAAAATTATTATATACTTAGGATTCGGATATGAAACTTCCAATTAAACTAATATAATAAATGACTAATTTTCCTTTTATCGTTCGATATACATCATCTCAAATCTCTATAGAGTTTTTCATGCAAATTTTATTTTGTACAGGGTCTCTATGTATATAAAAAAGTATTGAACATATACTTGTTTATAAAATTCTTCATGTAATTTTATTTTGTATAGAGTCTTGATGCATATAAAAAAGTATTGAATAATGTAGAGATGTGAGATGGTATATATCAAAGTATAAAAGGGTAAATTAGCATTTTGTTTTCAATAAATAAAGAAAATTAGTGTTCTAATCAGAATTTTTCAGGATTCACATACAAATATTTTGAAAACATAAAATTTTTTATATTAATTTTTGTAACATAATTTTTTTTCCCTCATTTCACCTGACACCATGAAATATGTAAAAAACCCTTATTAATTATTATGAAAAAAAATCTTACACCAATGGAGCACACAAAGTAAAAGGCGGAGCACGTAGACCGACATTACCTGATTCTGGCCTCACAGATAATAAGTAGCAGTATTCCTTTAATTTTTTCTTCAAGCGTCTCACTACTTCCATGGAAGCCGCTCTTCTTCAACCTCAAGCCCATTTGTACATACCAGGTTCTTCTTTGCTATCTCGTAACTCCTTTCTCGAATTTGAAATTATAAATTTTCGTAGTACATGTCTGAAAATTCTCTTCCTGGTGATAATCTTTGTGGTTGCTTTCCATCTTCTGCTTCGCAGGTTTAATTGAAGTAATTCTGCAATTTTCATTTTAATTTAGCCCAAAGAGTTATAGATTTTTACGCTTTTTGTTTGATGTTGGGAACTTTTTCAATTTTAATGTTCAAGATTATCAGCAGCTCGTGATTTTTGTGCTATGCTTTAAAATTTTGTGCTTTTTGTCATTATATGTTGTTGTTTGCTGTATCTTATTAAACCAAACTGCATTTTCGTTTGGATAGTTTGTTTGATTTTGTTACTTTTTCATCTGTTTTTCAGGCAAAATATCTTTTAGTGGTTCTAAATTATACAATTCGAGGATATCCAGAAATCATGTTTCCCTTAAGTTAGTACCTTCAGGATTAAGTGGAAGACATGTTTCTTCATCCAGAGAGCATGTATTCTTGAAACAAAATAAAGGGTTTTCATTATCCAATTGTTTCCTGAGGAAATCGTTTAGTACTCGGGCTGCATCGACGGAATCCCTAAATTATGAGCAATTTGTAGACACATATGGAAGTGAGGAAAGGGTTTCCAATGTTAATGGTTTTGAAAGTTCAGAAATTTGGGAGGCAAAGCCTTTGTCATTCAGGAATAGGTTTCTGAAATTAGTAAAGCTTGGCTCTATCATTAACAATGCTATGGAATCATTTTTCAAGAGTGAGATAAGAAGGAGGCTGTTTGTGACAGCTGTCTTAATAGTAATGAGTCGAGTTGGCTATTTTATTCCCTTGCCGGGATTTGATAGGCGGTTGATGCCAGACAATTATCTTAGCTTCATCTCCGGTTCTGTTGGTGAGTAAATTTTCATCAACTTTAAATTTCATTTTGTATTTCTTTTCCATGAGCTTATTTCTTTATATTCGGGTTTCCCACTATTTTGCAGATGAACCTGGTGTATCCAGTCCAGAACTAAAGCTGTCTCTTTTTCAGCTAGGAATAAGTCCTCAAATAGCAGCATCAATTCTTATGCAGGTTTGATCTATTATTAACTGCTTTCGAATTATGTTTCCATTGTTAAACTTATACGTATGATTTAAATATATGCTTTCTTTTTGTAGGTGCTTTGTCATGTTATTCCTTCATTAGTGAAGCTGCGAAAAGAAGGCTTAGATGGTCATGAGAAGATCAAGAGTTATATGTGTGTCTAGTTATTCATCTCAAGCAGTGAGAAAAGCACTTGTGAAATATTTTTTATTTTTGGTTGATTGTTCGTATATATGTATACATATCTCTATCTCATAGAGAATGCTTGAATTGGCTATTCATGTATCTCTACTTCGTTCAGATGGTGGATCTCCCTCGGTTTTGCTGTGCTGGAAGCTCTAGTGCTTTCGTGTTATTCTCTTCCATATTCTGTATTTGCAGCCAGTCACAGGTAATCATCCTGGCATTAAAAAATCATCTCATATTTAAGCTCCAAAATATTATTTTTAATTAATTTGATTTTGATATGTGAAGGGTAAAGCATGTGATGATGACAACTTTCTATCTTGTGTGTGGTGCAATGACAACGACTTGGATTTGTGACAAGATAACGGAGTCTGGATTTGGTATTTTCCTTTTCATATATACAATTTCTTTCTCCATTTCTTTCTATTTTAATCCTTTTCTATAATGAAACTTTCTGAATGTCTATCCAGCTCTCTAACCTGCTATATGTGGACAGGTCAAGGATCATCCTTAATCATATGTGTCAGTATATTGACCGGATATACAGATACATTGTACAAGATGTTAACTCAGCTCTCAGGTGAGCGAAAATAACAAAATCCTTGAGTATTTTTAATTCCTTCAATTATTCTGAGCTGTTTTATTATGAGTTAATTGCTGAACACTTGTAACATGTTAGGATAATGAGCATAAAACACTATGTGACGAAAAAAATCTCATAAAAAAACCTCCTATGTCTAAATTAATTTGCATTGAAGACCCCCATGTATCTCAAATGCTTCGCTGCGAAAATAAATTCTTATGGTGAATGACCTTTTCCCCTCAAATTTTAATAAGTTTATAGTTCTTTTCCATCATCTTTGGAAACATAGTAAGTTTATACTTGTTCTAAGCAAATTTCCAAGTTCTTCAGGATTTATGCTCATTAGCTGTGTCCAAGTTCTAACTAATGCATTTAAATGAAATCTCTTGGTTTTCTACCCTAATGCAGTAAGTTCTGTGAGCTGGTGGCCGTATGTGCTTGGAGTATTGGGTGTTTTTACCATAGTTACAATGTGGGCAGTTATCGTAACTGAGGGTTGCAGGAAGATCAAGTTGCAATACTACGGTTTCAAGCTTGCTTCTTCTGCAAGGTGAATTCTACTCATGTTTAGGAATGATTCTTTGTCTTTATGAAGAGAAGTTTTCTGTAGAATAATATATTCATTGTAGTTTTTTTCTGCTTTCCACAGAGAAAATTCTCCTCTTACTGAGGTGGAGCCATATATCCCCTTCAACATAAATCCTTCTGGAATGCAACCCGTACTCACCACGTCCTATCTTTTGGGATTTCCAGCTGTTGTTGCAAGGTTGTTATATTATGGGTTTGTTCTTTCGTTTTTGGGATAATTACATTGATACCATGATCTTTGGCCTGATTACACAAACTTCCCCTGGGATCTGAGAAATTACAGAAACTTCCCTTGCTAAGAATTCACATTTCATCTAGATTTGGTGAATTCCGATGAGGTTGTAATGCTTTATGGATAATGCTATTTACCCCATACACATGCTGGTTAATATTTGACTTTAGATTGATGACAATAAAAGCATGTATTAAGCCAAACCGTCGAGTATGCTGAGGCAAGCTTTTGTAATTTGCAAACCTTGAGGGAAGTTTGTGTAATTGGGCCAAACCTTGGGGGCTGTGCTGGTGTAACTACCCCTTTCATTTTGGATAAGATTCATATTACCATTTATGAGGTTACAGTATTTAAATTCAAGTATGTGGTATTTATTTTTCAGTCTTATTGGCTCACGCTTTTGGGAACATGTGAGAGATATACTGAATCCTGACACGACTAGCGGTGCGGCGCCTTGGGTTTATTATTCGATTTATGCGTTTTTCGTGTTCATCTTTAACATATTTGACATTGTAAGTAATTTTTTCGACTTTTACTATTCAATTAATGGGTTGGAAGGACCTCGGTGTATACAACTGATAGTCTATTGTTTACCTAGGCCAATATGCCCAAGGAAATTGCTGATTACTTAAATAAGATGGGAGCAAGAATTCCTAAAATAAAACCTGGAAAAGCTACGATCGAGTATTTGACAAAGATACAAGCTTCGACACGGTTTTGGGGTACAATGCTCACTCTCTCTCTCTCTCTCTCTTCATTTCAATTTTCTCTAACTGTTCTAATTTGCATTATTGTGCAGGGGGTTTGCTGCTAAGTTTTTTGGCAACTACGTCAACCATTCTAGATCATTATCTTCGCAGTATGAATGAGGGTTTCTCCATAGGCTTCACATCAGTCCTAATTATTGTAAGTTCCACTGCACTCACTCTTTTTGCATCCATATCGACACCTTCACGATTCATTTGTTTTTTACATCGTCAGTTTCTTGATGGCTTATTTTTTTGCTCACTTGAGAATATTTTCCTTCCTAATTTCTATTGCATTTCTAGGTTGGTTCGATTATTGAACTACGGAGGTCGTACCAGGCTTACAACGTAATGCCTGGTCTTACAAAGGCATTGAGGCGTTATGGCCTGTGATCTGCTGTGCAGACTTGATGGGAAAATTGTTGGTGAGAATTCACCATCTTATCGAAGGAGTAAAGATTATCAGAATTCAAAAGAAAATATCAAAATAAAGAGAAAATAATCTTGTTGACGAGGCGACTGGGATGGGAGAGCAGCGGTCTTGGAAGCGATCGATACATGTTATGTAGTTCTATTTCATTTTTGAATTTTTTTTTTTTTTTACAATAGAGTTGTGATATACTTGTAGAAACTGTAATGGTCCTGTAACAGTTTGGTAGCGGTTACTAGGTAAGATCAAGTAGAAAAGCCTTGGAATTGTTTCATGACTGATTCATAATCAAATATTTTGCAAAATATTGATGGCCCTTTTAACTTATCTTGTTTCTTGAACAATATCTTGCAACTTATGATACACTGATACCGACATGGCGGCATGGATACGGTACGAATACGACACGATATGAATACGAGGATGAATTTTTCTTTGAATTCCTTATATGAGTGTTGGACACAGTATCCAACACGATATAACAAAATGATATTTTTAAAAGTATTCTTGCATCCAATTTTAGTCCAACTGAGCTGCCACTGAAACTTGAAAAGGCAAAAACAGATATGGGGTTAAGTGTAATTTGAAATTGTCAATTTAGCAGTAGTTTAATCTAACTAGGATATGCAACAAGTGAGATGCTGCCTTGGTTAAAATTTCGAGATTTATACAAACAAATGAGCCTATCTGCCGTCACTGATACACCCAAAATTGGTGAACTAACCAATGTATCCAAATGCCTATATATAGTGACCAATTTAGTGACCAACAATCATCACTCACTCAAACTAAACACACAAATAATTCAGTAAAACACCGTCTGTAAAAGATGAGCAAACTTCCCATGATGATCATATTAGCCTATTTGGCGACCACATTTTCCGTCGGTAAAAGTAACCTTCTATGCAACCCGGAATCGTACGGGGAAGATGACCCTTACGGGGATAGCGTTGCCTACGTTCTTGCGGATTTAATGAACGCAACCCCCTCAAAGGATCATTACGATTACTATAACACTTCTCCTTATCCCACATCGGTTGCTTATGGGTACGGGAATTGCATTTTATCTCTGAATAAATCCGAGTGCGCCATATGTTTGGGTCAAGCCAGATCCGTTCTGATTGATACTTGCTCTGGCTATGTTGGGGGTCAGGTTGAAATCGTTGGATGTTCCATGAGGTATGAGAATTATGAGTTTTCTTGAAGTCTAAGTTGATTCAGCTCGACTGGACTCGATTAGTGCTCGTGGTGGCTCGTAGGAGGACGAAGAAGAAGAACGTTAAGCTGATGGACTAACTAACACTCTCCAGTTTGGAATGATTGTGCTTTCCCTTTCTTTATTGATATGTTAGAGTTCTTGATTTTTCCTTGTGTGTTTTGTGTTGTTTCCAAAATTTGGAGAAAATATGTAACTTAGAATTTAATGGATTTTATTTTTGATGAAGTCTTATATATGAAGAAGTTGCATCAATGTTTTATTTCGTTGTTAACTTAGAATTATTTTCTACTTAGAATTAGGAGGTTTTGGAAGATGACGATATTGATAACTATGAATGAGCCCTTGCTAAATACTAACAGCATTATGGAATTTTTGCATGAGTAGTCTCAAGTTTCAAGTTTAATCTACTAATAGTCTACAAGGCTGTGGCCCTCACATAAACACCTAAGTCAGGAAAGCACTCTGAGAAATATAAAAAAATAACTGAAAGTTCAAAGTGTAATAAATGTGTTTATTAAATGACATAAATGTTTGATGTATTTATAGCGTAGGGTCTTTGTACATGCTTAAGTACACATACTTAAAGTGCATTAAATGCATCTGCAGAGCACGCGGCGAAAGGTATAATGCATTAAATGCAAATCTTTTGAGATCTTTGACTCGGACATCCATCGGAAAAACCAAGGGGTAATTCACTCCGTTCAATTCTTTTGCCACCAAATCGACCCCTCTACTCAGTTTGGTCGGGAGGAAAGTCTGCCATCAACTACAATTAAGGCTGACATGGCGTGACTCACCCGGAGCAACAAGGTGTTTGGTGTCAAAGTGGCATCGTGCAACTTAATGTATACATTAACTATGTGATTGGTTAGTTTTAGTCGACTTTGGTTTGAGTTAAAAATTTTCAACGATAAAATTTTATTGTCTAAACACTTATTATACGAGAAAACATATTGTCCGAATAAAAGTAAACTTCATTGATCCAAGAAAAATTGACTAAATCAGAGAATTGAAATATTCACCCAAAGTGGGTGCCATTGAAATATTCATTGGCACACTATATAATTGTCCCAAAATTCATCGAATCCGGCTCATAAATCAAACAAGCCACTAACTTCATTTTAATCAAATAATGAAGGCGGCAACGCACAACAATTATGAGAACATAAGAACTTTCACCTATAGTATTTACGACAAATCATATTACTAACCCGTAATATTATATCCTTTTAATGCACGAACACTAAAAATATCATTTTTCTGTATCGGACACTTCCGGGAAATATCATTACAGTAGAGTTGTGATATACTTCTTGTAAAAACCTTAATGGTCCTGTAACAGTTTGGTATCGCTTACTAAGTTAGATCAGGTAGAAAAGCCTTGGAATTATTTCATGACTGATTCATAATCAAATATTTTGCAAATTTTTTATGCCCCCTTTAACTTTTCTTGATTCTTGAACAATATCTTGCAACTTCAGTCCAACTGAACTGGAAACTGAAACTTGAGAAGACAAAAATGGGGTTAAGTATAATTTCAAATTCTCAATTTACAGTAGTTTTATCTAACTAGGATATGCAACAAGTGAGATATCTGCCGTCACTGATACACCCAAAATTGGTGGACTAACCAATGTATCCAAATGGCTATATATAGTGACCAATTTAGTGACCAACAATCATCACTCACTCAAACTAAACACACAAATAATTCAGTAAAACACCATCCGTAAAAGATGAGCAAACTTCCCATGATGATCATATTAGCCTATTTGGCAACCACATTTTCCGTCGGTAAAAGTAACCTTCTGTGCAACACGCAATCGTATGGGGGAGATGACCCTTACGGCGACAGCGTCGCCTACGTTCTTGCTGATTTAATTAACGCAACCCCCTCAAAGGATCGTTACGATTACTATAACAGATCTCGTTATCCCACATCGGTTGCTTACGGGTACGGGAATTGCATTTTACGTTTCGATAAATCCCAGTGCGCCGTATGTTTGGGACAAGCCAGAAACATTCTGATCGATAATTGCTCTGGCTATGTTGGGGGTCAGGTTGAACTCGCTGGATGTTCCATGAGGTATGAGAATTATGAGTTCTCTTGAAGTGGGTTGATCCAGCTCGACTGAACTCAATTACTGCTCGTGGTTCGTCTTCAGACGAAGAAGAAGAAGAAGAAGAAGAAGAAGAAGAACGTTAAGTTAGTGGACTAACTAACAGTCTCCAGTTGGGAATGACTGTGCTTTCTTTATTGATATGTTTGATCAGTTCTTGATTTGTGGTTGTGTGTTCTGTGTTGTTTTCAAATTTTCAAGAAAATAAGTATGTATCTTAGAATTTAATGGATTTTATTATTGGTGAAGTCTTATATATGAAGAAGTTGCATCAATGTTTATTTCATTGTTCAATTAACATAGAATTAGTTTCCATGGTTAAGCAGAGAAAAAGCCATACAACATAATAAGAAGGTTTTGGAAGATGAACATATTGATGACTATAAATGAGCCCTTAATAACAGCATTATGGAATTTGTAAGAATAGTTTAAACTCTCAAGTACAATTTATTCATCGTCTCCGAGGCTGAGTTAAGATAATTGAGAGTTGGAGGCACAAAATGGAAGCCTTGACATCCCCTGTTATAATATCTTGTTGCATCTCCTGTTAATTTTTGTCTATTTATTTTAACTGCCGTTATCTCCAAATTGACGTCTCTCTCTCTCTATATATAGAGAAAGAGTGTGTTCGTATCGGGAGTTGGTAGTTGATGTGGCTAATGAAACGACCGGTAAAATTTTACAACATTGAGACATAGTTTACCTGGCCAATTTGCTTTCCATCGATTTTGGGTGAAGAATGGATGGATTGTGATTTAATTAGACAGCCAAGTGTTTACTTGGTTGTCTAACACAATGGGTATTTAGTCCAAAAATAAGGGGGTTGTTCACTTTTATTTGCACAAGCCACTCCATATGCTGTGATTCCTAAATAACCCTTATATTCAAAACTAAATAAAAAGTATTCACATTACTTCCCAATGTAAAGAAAGGGGCAAATGTGTAATTTTCCTTTGCCCATCCTCATTGGGCTATCTTACAACTCATTTTTGGAGTTGCAAAATACCACTCTGACACACTAGGTTAAGACTGGGCCTGCGGGCTTAATGCAGGCCATGACCCAATTAATGTAAACGCCATTAAATGGCAGATACCAAACCTTATCCAGCTTAATATTCCCAGGTAAACTATTTCTGAAAGTGGGAATAAGGAAAACAAACAATGAATTAGGTTGGGTGACCCTGACGTAGACCACCCTTTAATACTTAATTCAGGGAAGCACTCGAGAAAAATGAAAAAGTAAGTAAAGGTTCGAAAGAGTAATAAATGTGATTATCCACTGACATCAATGTTTGAGATATTTATAGTGTGGAACCTTTGTGTGTGCTCAAGTACACATACTTAAAGTGTATTAAATGCATTTGCGGAGCAAACGACTTACTTTACAAAGCATGCTGTGGAAGAAATGATATTCCAATAAAACCCTTGAAAAATTGCATGTGGATGGCACATGTGGGTAACTCACCGAAAAATTTCGCATATAATTGCAATATGGGGCATTTACAAACATACATCAAAGTAAGGGTATTACTTAAACTAAATCGTGAAGGTTGGGGGTATACTACAAATACCCCGAAAGGTTGGGGGAAAACGCTTTTACGGTTTTACCCCGTTTTTTATCATATCTTGACGAAATCAAAGAATTTAATAATCACCCAAAGTTGGATGTTCATTGAAATATTTACAGGGACACTATATAATTGCCCCAGAATTGATTAATTCCGGCTTATAAATCAAACAAGTAACAAACTTCATTTTAATCAAATAATGAAGGCGGAAACGCACAAGAATTATGAAAAATATAAGAACTTTCACCTGTAGTATTTATGAAAAATCATGTTATAACCCCTAATATTATATCAAAAAAATATACAAAGGATCTTGATCTAATGGTGACTAGCTAGATCATAGGAAGCGAGTTTTATTTGATTTTTTAAGAAATCAAGGATTCAAAACATACTTATTCAAAAAAGAACACTGTTAACTCTTATGATTCCCTTGCCGTTAGATCCGCGAATCGTTCTTCTCGGCTTGAAAACAACCTTATTTAGATGGGAAATCTCGTAATAGTATAGTCCTCTGTGCCTGCTTTAGGCTGACGAGATAGGTCACCTGAGAACTTTATTTGTCGATCGGCTCTAATCCAATTAAATTTATATCGGAAAAATATCACGAAAGATATTACATTGTCACTATATGATCATTCCAATAAGTAAGACACTACATTAGTGGCAAGCAAATGCACCCATATTAGCCGTCCCTATAAGAGTCCCAAATTGGCGGGCAGACCAATGTTTTCAAAACCTTACATATACCCCCCAAAATCAGTTGCAACCAATCACCACTCACAAAAACAACCACTCAAAGAGTACAAAACAACCAAGAAAGCCCTTTCCCATCAAGAATCAAAGAGAAGATGAGAACCTTCATTCCCCCAATGATGATGATCATAACACTGTTCTCGGCGACAGCTTTCTTGGTTGCGAAAAGCGAGCCAAACACGAACGTAAACACCCTCATCTGCAATGAGGAGAGTTATTCGAACGACGACCCTTTTGGGAACAGCATGGCCTATGTTCTTGCTGATTTAATGAACGTTACCCCATCACAAGAAGGCTACAATTACTACACTACATCCCCTTATCCCACATCGGTTGCTTATGGACATGCAACCTGCAGCCAATCATTGGCGAATTCGGAATGTGCCAACTGCTTGGCTGCGGCCAAAGGTTCAGTGTCTAGTTCGTGCTCTGGTCGTATTGGTGGTCAGGTTGCAATGGTTGATTGCAGCATGAGGTATGAAAGCTACTCTTTCGCATAAATCTGACCCGACTCGAATCTATCTGCACTACTCAGAAGAGGACAGGAAGAAGAAGACCATGCAGTTGTGTTCTTCTATTGCTATGTTGAATTCTTGTTTTTGTTGTTTTTCCCTTTTCCAGAAAAGAACTGTTTAACTGGGTGCCATTAGCGCCGAGTTTAATGGCTGATATTTCAATTTATTAAATAAATTCATTGATTTTTTTGAGAAATTTCTTCAATAATTAATCACTTGGGAGTTAGGATATATAGTAGATGCACCTTCCATTAAAGATGCTGAGAAATGGTTTTATAAAAATGGGACAAATGCAAGGAATTAAAAACTCGAAATTACAAAATTTATGGGAAAGTAATCCATCAAATTACAGAGAACTCCTTACATACAAGCTAACATAATAAGCAGAAAGCGACTGAGACAAAAACAGAAATTGGGGCTAACTGTAATTTCAAAATGTCAAGCTATCAGTTGTTTTCAACCAACTAGGATATGCAACCAGTGAGATGCTGCATTAGTTAAAATTTCAAGATTGGACAAACAATGAGCCTAAAGGCCCTAAACACACACGTACAAATAATTCAATAAAACACCATCACCGATGACACCATCGGAGACGATGAAAAGATGAGCAAACTTCCCGCTGTGATTGTGTTAGCATGTCTGGCGATGACATTTTCCATCGGCAAAAGTAACCTCATATGCAACTCGCAATCATACGGCGTTGGTGCATCATAGTAGATTCATGCGTGCTACACTTTTAGTGAAATGGGTATATAGTCGATATACCAAGTTCATAAGAATTAAGAAACAAGTAACAAGAGAAGATGCGAACCTTAATCCCCCCGATGACGATGATCGTAACACTGTTCTAGCCAACCATATTTTTGGTCGCGAAAAGTGAGCCAAACACGAACATAAACACCATCATCTGCAACGAGCATAGTTATTGGGACGACTACCCTTTTTGGAACAGCTTGGCCTACGTTCTTGTGGATTTAATGAACGTTAGCCCTACACAAGATGGCTACAATTACTACACTAAATCCCCTTATCCCACGTCGGTTGCTTATGGACATGCAACCTGCAGCCAATCATTGGCGAATTCGGAATGTGCCAACTGCTTGGCTTCGGCCAAAAGCGCGGTGTCTAGTTCGTGCCCTCGCCGTATTGGTGGTCAGGTTGCAATGGTTGATTGCAGCATGAGGTACGAAAGCTACTCTTTCACATAAATCTGGCTCCACTCGACTCAACTCAACTCAAATCGAATCTATCTGCACTACTCAGAAGAGAACAGGACGAGGAAGGGCATGCAGTTGTGTTCTTCTATTGCTATGTTGAATTCTTATTTTTGCGTGTTTCTTGTTTTTTCCTTTCCAGAAAATAATTGTTTAACTTGGTGCCATTTGCGCTGAGGTTGATACTTCAATTTATCAAACGAATCCACTGACTTTTGAGGAATTTCTTCAATGATTAATCTCTTAGGAGTGAAAGACAGTAGATAAATCTACACTCTAGAGATGCTGAGAAATGGTTGACCAAATTTATAGAAAAGTACTTCATCAAATTACAGAGAACTCCTTTCATACAAGCAAACATAATAAGCAGAAAGTGACGAGATTACCTCTCGTGGAAGCGATCGAGATATAAATATGCATGTCGGTTTATTTCATTTAACGGTTCGGTGTCGCTTACTAAGTTATATCAAGTAGAAAAGCCTTGGAATTGCTTCATGTGTGATGCATAATCAAATATTTTGCAAATTGTTGATGTCCCTCTTGCCTTATCTTGAACAATTTACTGATATTTTAGTCCAATTTAGCTGGCCACAGAAAGTTGAAAAGACAAAAACAGGAAATGGACTAAAGTGTAATTTCAAATTGTCAATTTAGTTTTCTCAAACTTGGATATGCAACTCAGATGCTGTGCTAGTCAAAATTTCACACCATCCGAGACGACGAAAGGATGAGCAAACTTCCCCTGATGATCGTGTTAGCACTTTTGGCGACCAAATTTTCCGTCGTTAAAGGTAACCTCATATGCAACTCGCAATCATATGGCGAAGATGACCCTTACGGAGACAGCGTCGCCTATGTTCTTGCTGAGTTAATGAACCTCAGCCCGTCACAGGATCATTAACGATTACTATAACACGTCTCCTTATCCCACATCGGCTGCTTATGGGCACGGGAATTGCATTTTATCATTGAATAAATCCGAATACGCCATATGTTTGGGTCAAGCCAGGTCCATTCTGATTGATACTTGCTCTGGCTATGTTGGTGGTCAGGTTGAAGTGGTTGAATAGAAGGTTTTTTCATTGTTCAATTAACTTAGATAGAAGGTTTTGAAACAATAACGACATTGATGACTATAAATGAGTAACAGGCTAATAGCCTTATAGACTACTCATATTTCAAATGTAGTACATTAGTTAGCTATGTAATTGATTTGGTTTTGATTTACTCAGGTTTGAGGCAGAATTTTCTAACATGAAATTGTGTTTAAATGCTTATTATATATACGAAACGAAAACTATTGTCCAAATAAGAGTAAGTTTCATCCATCCACGAAAAAGAAGATGAGACAAGTTTCATCAAATTTCACCGGAAAAACTCAGAAATTCCATAGGTATTGAAATGGTCATAGGGACGTTGTATAATTGTCCCCGAAATTTGTCGAATCCAGCTTATAAATGAAACAAGTATGAAGTAACAAACTTTATTTTAATCAAATAATGAAGGCGGCAATATACAAGAATTAAGAAAGTTCATCCATAGTTTTCTTTCTTTCTTTTTTTTTAAATTATACAATTCATTTATTTGTGTTCGAGCCGAGTTCCTACCGATCGTAGTTGCGTTCTCAAGGACTCGAAACACGAGATCTTTGATATCAACGGTAGTTTCGTGGTTTCGTTCTCTCATCTATACTATTTGTAACAAATCATATTAAAATCCATGACATTATATTATCTCTGGAAAAATATCACAAATGTAACAAGCAAGATACAATATTTTTGTTTTAACTTTTGTGACCAACACGGACCAAAAACGTAAAGCAAATGCACCCAAATTGGCGGGCAGACCAATGTATTCAAAGCCCTACAAATACCCCCCCAAAATCAGTTACCAGGCACCAATCATCACTCACTGAAACCACAACTCGAAGAGAAAAAAAAAACCCTTTTCTATCAAGAATCAAAGAGAAGATGAGAACCTTCATTCCCCTGATGATGATGATCATGACCCTGTTCTTGGTGACCACATTTTGGGTTGCGAAGAGTGAGCCAAACACGAAAATAAAAACCATCTTCTGCAACAAGCAAAGTTATTCAAACGACGACCCTTTTGGGAAGAGTGTGGCGTACGTTCTTTCTGATTTAATGAACGTTACCCCATCGCAAAAAGGCTACAATTACTACACTAATTCCCCTTATTCAAAGTCGGTTGCTTATGGACACGCAACCTGCAGACGACCATTGGCAAATTCAGACTGTGCCAACTGCTTGGCTTCGGCCAAAGGCACACTGTCTAGGTTGTGCTCTGGCAGCATTGGTGGTCAGGTTACGATGGTGGATTGCAGCATGAGGTATGAAAGCTACTCTTTCACATAAATCCGACCCAACTCATCTCGACTCAACTCAACTCAGAATCTATCTGCACTACTCAGAAGAGGACAGGAAAAGGAAGATCACGCAGTTGTGTTCTTCTATTGCTATTCTGAATTCTTGTTTTAGCGTGTTTGTTGTTTTTCCCTTTTCTGTTTTTGTGTGTGTGTGTGTTGTTTTTCCCTTTTCCAGAAAAGAAGTGTTGAACTTGGTGCCATTTGCGCTGAGTTTAATAGCGGATATTTCAATTAATCAAACGAATCCATTGATTTTTGAGCAATTTCTTCAATGATTAATCACTTAGGAGTTAAAGACAGTAGATACATCTACATATGCTGATGAGAAATGGTTGACGAACACGGGACAAATGCAAGCAATCAAAAACTCGAAATTAGCAATTCCATATAAAGAACTCCATCAAATTACAGAAAATCAGCATAATTACCAGCTAACATAATACGCAAAAAAAACATCTAAACCATTGACTAAAGCTGAATTCGAGTCCAACCTGTTTCATCTACAAAAATTCCGCACTAGAGATCATCTTTCTTCTCCTCATCTTCCACCACCGGAGGCTTATCGGCATCATCGGGGTCGACAGCCGGGTCGGATTTATCCATGGCGGAGCGTGCCTTCACGAGCCAGGGCTTGAACGCCATCTCAATCGCTAGCCAGCCGAAAGCCAAGGCTCCAACAACAATAGCAGCCGATTTCGCCGAGTTTGATTTCGCCATTGATTTCTCGAAAAAGAGGAAAAAGTGATAGCTAAGCTCAGTGGTTGGGAGAAGGGTTTATATAGTTGGGAGAAAGTGATAGCCTTTGCTTGGAGAAGAAGAGAAAATAACGTGTGGATTGTGTTGTGAATAAATAATTCGGGTTTGTATTGGGCCGCAAGAAATGCAATAGGGCCCGATACGTGTGTGTGGGGTTTTTAAAAGAAAAAAAGTGTTAATTAGATTAAACACCTCTCAGAACGAAAAAACAAAAAAAAAAAAAAACATTAAACACCTTTCGAGTTTCAATATTACAATTGGATTCCTATTAGTCATTTTATTATATTTTAATCCCTTCTAAAAATTATAAGTTACATATTTTAAAACTTGAATTTTCTATTTTATCATTATCTTAATAGCTAATTTTTTTACAATCAAGTTTACCTTAAATTCAAGATGAAACAAAAAATTCAAATCTCAAAATTTATGACCACACCTTAAATTTAACAAAAAACTAATTTTATGTGATTTATAATTTTTAAAATAAGCCAAAATAAATTCAATTATAATATTTGAAATTTTAAAATGTTCTAAATGTAATTAACCCAAAAAAATATTAGAAAAAAGGAATTAGACTACAAATTCGATTAAAATAAACAACTAAAACTACACAATGAAATTTTTTTGATTTTCTTAGGTGATTACCTGGGGTAAACATTTGAAATCTTAGTCGTATTTGCAGCTATAAACAAATCCAGCAATCTGGCATTTGCGATTGATAAGTCATGAGTACCGCAGGATACGATTGGAAAATGATAATTCTGTTCTGAAAAGAAATAGAAAAAACTCAGAACAACACTAATGTCATTGGATGTAGGTTCAATTATCTGAAGTAACAGAGGGTGCGAAAATCACCCAATCTTTTACATCTAAACAAACTTTGGACGATACGTAATATCCCCTCCTTCAATACAGACGTTTACATAACCGAATGCTACAAAAATGAAGATGATTGGAGCTATATCTAACGGCCTCGACCGCGTCCACGTCCACGACCACGGCCCCTACCACGCCCGATAGGTCTCCCTGAATTAGGCAGATACATATACATTAGATACTGATGGATGTAAGCAAATCATCTAAATACCATAAGAGCTATAACTGTACCTGCGGTTGGCTTCTTGGGCTTTACCCTCGGTGTCTCTTCCACCAGCAAGGTCTCCAAGTTTAAGCTGTCGGGAAGGATGTAATACCGAATATTGTTGCCTCTTACACTCAAGTGATCCATTGTAACAGGATTTTTCCCCTTCAATGTTAGCTTTACAGTCTTTAGATGTGTGTTCATGCTGATATCAACACCTGTAAACAACAGATTGCCATTACACCAACAGCTATCTTTGCAGACTTATTCATGAATCATGGTTCGTATAATACTGTTAATCACGCAAAATAGACACTAGATGGATTTCAAATTGAATAAACAATAAAAGCTACTTCACTAACATAGTTTCAACACCTTTTACTATGAATTCCAACCAACATACTGTCCATAGGTAGAAGAAAAGGCAAACTGAAGTTTCTCTTATTCTTCACGCACACACACGCACTAAATATAATGCAAGCGGACTACCAAACAGGAAGATTTTGGAAAAGGTGGTCGCCTGAGTCATCTAACAATAAGAAACTTGAACCTGATCAGAAACCAAGAGCCAAACAACATTAGATGGCCAAGATGAACTAACAGAGCTTGAACGAATGAAAAACAGATGAAGTCAATGAAGGTCTTTTCCTACTCATAAGTCATAACCAACAAAAGGTAGCAAGTTTGATGACATAGTGTTCTATGATCAAGCTGTTCATCCCTTCTGACGCAGTTATATAAAAAACAATTTTATTATACTACAACGGTTAATGTCCGGGACACAGAAACTACAATTACACACAAAAGCACAGTCAATGTAAGAATTTAATGAGCAAATTAGTTCTCTCTCCTGTCTAATTCACAAGATCTCACATTGCATCAGGAACCCTCTGTTTCCTACTCCATGTATCGAGCAGCTCAATGCCCAAAAATTCTAGCCGCAGGTTCGGCCCAACATATGAATCTAAAACCCTAATTCTGCAACAAATATAATTGCATCACAGTGACCATTCTCCTAATAATCCATCCTTGAGCTAGATATATGCCTATGTCCAGTTCTAGAGAGAGGATAGAGAGGAACCTGTAATAGTGCCGTGAACTACGGTGCCATTCTTGAGCTCAATAGACACGGTCTCATTGTTCAATTTCATCAAAAACCTGCTCAAACAAAACGCAAAAGCAGAAATAAAATTTACGAGCCGCGAACAACAATTTCATGTTCCAAAAATCGCATAGGTGGAAGAACAACAAACCTGACAAGCTTCATTATTGCAGTGGGAAGACGACGAAGCTAGGTTTTCGGTAGAAGCAACGCGGAGGAAGAGCAAGACCTCTGTGTAAGCAGGGGTGAATTGTATCAGCTAGCTCTATGGTAAATTATAACGACTCGTACGACGCCGTTTCATTGGCCCGATTTGAGACAGATTTTGGCTTCTTTTACTGGTTAAGCTGGTTAGCTCTCAGGCCCAATATGTTTTCAAGGCCCATTTAGAAGTGGGAAATGAGTTACATTTCTACTTTTTTTTAATTATTTCTTTAACCCATTTTATATTTTCATTGAATTTATAATGTGCGCCACGTGTATACATAGATACGTGGATGCAGTAGCGTAACCTCGGAGATATGGCGGTGGCCATCCTTCCAATATCGAAAATTCTAATCCAAGTCCGACTCGACCTAATTCAGTCAATCATTCGGTAAATATAATAAATTCATCCTCTCGTTGCACCAATTTGATCGAATTAAATTTAGATAATAATTACCTTACAATATCATTGATCATTTGATCCTATTAATTAAAAAATAATTCTTTTTCTATTAAATCACAATATTTTTATTTTAGCCCTAACTATTTAGATTTAAAATTTTGCCTATCCGCTCGCCTCGAATAAAATTATGACTCTCATAATATGTCATTGTACTAAAAAATATATATGCCATTGAAAATGATATATCAATTTAATATTTTGTCACTACTAATAAACATAAGATTAAGCCCAAAATATCCTTATATATTCCATTACTTTGGATGTAGAAATTATTTATTAAATTATAAATGTTTGTTTCATTCCAAAAATTCGAAGTATATCTTTTTTTTTTTTTTTTTAACAAGTATATCCTTTTCAGGCTTCTCATTTCCAACTAGAAGTTGCTTCTCCCAAACAAATTAATAAAATACAATACAATACAAAATCTAAGTTGATTTCCGAAAGTCTAGTGTCACATCTAATTTCACATTTTAAAAAGGACAATTGTATACAAGTACACGGCATCCACACCCTTCTTGGTTTCTAAAATGTGAAAGTATATCGTAATATAATAGAGTATTTATTAATTGCTCGTACCTGAACAATAGCTAGATCAGACCAAAATGTGAAGAAATATAATACATATCATTATTAATTAGGGATAATTACATCCAACTACCATATTAATTATTAAGTACAAGTCGATCCTATTCTTTTAAATATTATATTATAATCCCTAATTCTTGTTAATTTGTTAATTTTTGCATACTTTTAGGGATGATTTTACATTTTTTGTCATACATTATATGTAACACTCACAAAACCTTCAGGAAAATAAGTGTATTTTTACAAAATTCGTTAATTAATCTCACACAAAATAAGAAATATAGGGATTACAATGTAATATTTAAAAGAATAAGATCGATTTGTAATTAGACCAAACCTAAGGATAGTTAGATATAATTATTCCTATTAATTATTTACGTGTGACTAATAACTAGCTCCACTGAACTCATCTATTTATATAACATCAAATAATTGCATCTGAATTCTGATCTATCATTTTTACCGTAATTTCAATAAATCATACGACAAATATAAAATACATTTCCATTCGTTACACTATTTCGTCCAATTAGACTCAAACAAACTAAACTTTATTGAGAAAAATACAAAATTCAATCAAACACACTCATGTGCAGCCATTTATTCCATGAAGATAAATACAATATATAATCAAAACATACAAAATATATACGTATGCAGAGCATATATTTGTTTAAGTTCCACCAAAAAAAATATATATTTGTTTAAGCATTGGAAGTGAAGTTGAAATTAGCGCAAGTAGTCATCCTTCCCAAGAGCGTATTGCTAAATCCCAACCTCGACGCCGCCAAATCAAACTGCAGCAGGTTGTTCTCCAGCTGATATCCTCCGATCACGATCGCCGTCCTCGGGTTCGCTCCGCCGTCCAAGAACCCTAGACACAGCACGTTATCATTCACCGCAACCATGGAGTTGGAGCCCGTGATCGTCCACACAGCGTCCTGTCCTTGCAAAACCAGGTCGATGAAGGGTACGGCCGCGCCGACGCGGGTGCTCCCGACGTTCGCGCTGCTGAAACAGACGTCGAACGGCGCTACTCCGGCGACTCTGGAGATGTTCCTGGCGGCGGCGGCGGCGATGTAGGCGGAGGTGAAGGTTCTGTAGATGGAGGATTCAAGGAGGGTGTATTGGTTGACGGTGCTGATCTTGGTCCCGCCGTTGCCCTCGCTGTCGATGGTTAGGAGCGTGTTGTTGATGGTGATTGGGGAGTTGTTGATTCGAATTGTGTTGACGCGGATGAAGTATTCGGTGGAGGGCTCACCCTGGCTGGAGGCGGAGGCGGTGCTGACGGGGTTTATGAACAGCGGCGTGAATTGGAGGGACGCGGCGGCGTTTACGTTGAGGAGGAAATTGTAAGGGCCGTCCCCGAAAAATATCACTCCGTTGGTGGACCCCAGGCAGACGGCGAATTTCCGGCGGAAGCTGAACGCGGCGGAGAACAACGACGGCATTCCGATTCTAGCCCTGCCGAGGCCCGCCAGCCCGGTGGCGCCGGAGGCCAGTCCCTGGAGGAGGAACGTCGGCGCGCAGGAGAAGAGGAAGCGGGGGACGGTGGCGTTCCGCCCCGGATTGGAGCCGTCGGTGGATTGAACCGAGACGACGTCCTCCGCCAGCTCGCCGCCGGTGGCGGTGCGGGTGAAGGGATTATCAGGGTTGACGCCGCAGGTGTTGTTGTTGCAGCCTGGTCTGGGGCCGTTGAAGCAGTCGCCGCATGAAGTCGATCCGGCGAGGGAGCATTGGGCGGAGCGGCAACGGGCCGGCCTGTAAGACGACGAAACGTAGTTGCTCTCGCAATCGACCCACAAAAACTGGCCGCCGAGGTGGACGACGAGGTTCACCGGCACGAGTGGAGTTCGTTGGTTGATGACGGTTACGTATTGTTGTGTCGGTGCATCTTTTCGGACGGGGAGGACTAAGGCGGCGGGCCGTTGGCCGTGGCAGAGGGAGAGGAGGAGGAGGAGAGAAAGGGAGGAGAGAGAGAGCTTGAGAGATAAGGCTGCCATGGCGTTTGTGGTAATGCCTGAGAGAGATTGTTTGAACTTTGATGGAGTAAAAGGCTGTGGTAGTGTGGTTATATAGTTTCATTTTTTGTTCGGGTTTGGGTTTGGGTTGTTTTGTCGGTGCAGGTTATCGGGTTGGAGAGAGGATAAGGTATAATATGATTGTTTGCATATGTCGATTCTTGTCATTTTTACTTTGATGATCTAGAAAGATGGATTATTAGCAAACGTGTGATTCTTTTATTATCATTATTAAATTCTGATGCTGACTATATATGGCATTATCATTGGTATATATTGTAGTTGTCAAATCTATTTACTTTTTTTATAATTGAAATACCAATTATATGAAATTATTTTGTTTTATGATTCATTGATTTAATATGATTATATGAATAACATGGATTTAATATTTATGGAATTAACAAGATGACTGGATATAACAAAATTTTAGTCCAATTCAAAAATATGTGTATATATGGATGAAGCTTGCTATTTAATAGGTCGAAGTATTGAAATTTTCGAATTTGGGTTCCTAGTAAGTGTGGGTATTTATTCTAATGTATGTAGGTTTGGTTTATTGTCCTTAATAAAGGTTTTAATCGTAGATAAATATAATAACCCGAATTATTTGTCTTGTATGAACAAAAACAAATAAAAGTGAAATATGAACCACTTGGTGACTTGGTGTCGGCGAGTATTCTTTTTCTGTTTTTTTTTTAGTATATTCGTATATAAAGAGATTAACATAAAAAAAAAAAAAAAAGGAATAATATATATCTCAAAATTAAAGGGGTCTTTTTTAAAAAATGGGGAGTTAAAGCAAATTTGAGTTCTTATTTAGGGATTTTTCGGGAATTTCCCGAAAATTAAAACGGTCATGGACTCATGTAGGCCTTTTTATTTTGTATTTTTATCGGGAGTGATGTAATTGTTTCTGGCAAAACGAGCTGGTTATACTTATATATTCTATTTATTTTGATCAGATTGGAATAACAAGTTCTTTTTAAAAGGTTTTTCTAAGCCGTATGTTTGGAATTCTAATTTGTTAGAGAATAAGATAAATTATTTTATTTATTTTAGTTCGATTTGGTGAATGAGTAAATTTTTATTGTAGGTCTTTTTGAAGAAATAGTTTTCGAATCCTGAATTTATTAGAGAAACATGTAATTTTTTTTAAAAAAATAATAATAATAAATTTCGAACCTCTAATTTCTTAAAAGATCAAATAAGACTCGTAGCCGGCCTATCATAATCTAATCAGTCACTATTAGAATATGACCCATTAAACTAATCGAGTTTCCAATTTTTTTATTTTATTTTTTAAATCTATACCTCCAAGTAATAAGAATTTTTCAAACTCAAATTATTATTTTATTTAAAATAAAAAAATCTTTTAACGATTTGAATCAAATCCACTCGACCATTGAATTTTCAATTTTATTATACTGATTTGATGCTAAAATGGGCCCTTAATCAAGGCAAAAATAAGATAAGATGATGATGCTAATCCATTTTTTCACAAGTCAGCTATGCAGATTAAGTCCGATTTTAGATGGCCCCACAGGCCACAAGCAATCAAATACCGTTAGCGACTCGGATAATATCAAAACTTTTGGTGGTCAAAACATAACTTTGTTCAGACACGTTTTCAAGTCAAATAATTGTATTATTTATTAGAGTTTCCCTTTTTTTCATTAAATAAATGATATAAGGTGGAAGAAATTGACCAATTCAAGATATGATACAGAATCTAATGATGCTACAGGACTGGTTTAACAAGTTGTTTCTTTACTCAATTACCAAATTATTTCACAAATTAATCACTGCAGTTCCCTCGAGTAATCTTCTTCATATTGCCGCGACAGAATGGTACAGTATGATAGCTCGATATTATATTTATTTAATTAAAAAATTTACCATTCAAATTTGAAAATATATAATTATCACTTTAATGATTAAGGAGGTATAATCGTATTTGAATATCTAATCATGTATTCAAAACAATGCTTTAGAGATCCAGAGAGATCACATTCAATGTCACAAAATCAGCCACCAAAGCTTACGTTTTCAAAAGTTTCTTCCATTTCTTTTTGTTATTTAGTCAACATTAATAAAGAATAAGAATATGCTAGGCTGCTAGCTTAAAAACCTTCTTTTTTCCCTCTTAAAATATAAGTTTGACCCTTTTAATTATCATAAATATTGCATTATCCTTATCAGTACCCTACCCCGAAGAAATGATAACACACTGTTCCCACTACAAGAACTTTCTTTCTTTTTTCTACAATTTTTTTAATATTAAAATGTAAAATCTGTTCACTCTCAACTCGGTAAATTAGGAATTATTATTTTTCAAAATAAAATATTTTAAAAAGATAATATGAAAATGTAAAAGCAGTTCACTCTCAAGTATATATACATGCGAGTGCCAACAGGGGTTGATTCAAGTGGTTAATGAGTTCATTCTCAAAGGCAAGATTTTGAGTTCGAATTCCTTATGCATGTGTTAACAGCAAAAAGAAAAAAAAATGTATACATGCGGGTATATCGAATAAAGATTTTCTTTTCTTTATTTTGATAGAATTATGTTAGCCTTATTTCTCGCTCGCATACGAGTATAACCAAGTGAAATAAAAAATAAAATACAAAATTGAAATGAGAGACGAAACACGCTAAAGTAGTGTCACTTAAAAAATGCATCGACCACCCACCAAATGGTGTACCTTAATGGTTCGGTATTATTCTAACTTAACCAGAGATCTCGAGTTCATCCTGACTCGACCCATTGAAATGAATTATAGAATGAAAAAAAAAAAAAAAGCGTCGGCCCAACTAATTAGTGGAGTACATTTTGGATCTTCATTTAAATTAGTTGGGCTTGGGCTCGCTAAGATGTACCAAAAGGCAACGAGATTACATCATTAACCAAATACTAATATTTATTTATTTCGCGAAGTTGAAATTGGCGCAATTGGTGTTCTTCAGCAGAAGTGATGAGCTAAACCCTAATCTCTCCCGCTCTAAATCAAATTCCAGTAAGTTATCCTCAATTTGATGCCCTCCGATCACAACTGAGGTTTCCGGTGCGATTCCGCCGTCTACAAATCCCAAACACCACCCATCAATTCCTCCGTTCCTAATTCTCACCATTGGATTTGATCCATGAATCCTCCAAAACACACTACTCTTCCCCATCACCGGATCAATCGTCGGAACAGCCGAACCCACTGTCGTCATCGGAATCTTCTCCGTCGCATAGCACACGCCGAATGGCGCCACAGGCTGAGTGAATTTGTATGGACCGGCCGAGATGTGCATTGTTGTGTAACTTTACGCACACATACAATGTAACAAAATAACACTTATTATTAGAGCAAGACAAAGTGCACGTTATTTAATTTGTTAAACTTTGTAAAGAGTTACATGCATCGTCCCCATTGCCCTGGTTCCAAATTTCTGGATCATTATTATCATCACCTAAGCCGGGTCAGAAAGGTAATTTCTCCAGCTATAGAAGGGATGAGTCCGAGCAAGTTAAAGAAATGGTGACCAAGCAAGACTCTGCTACAGCTGCCAGCATTGCAGCTCAGGAATCCTGTGAGAAATGGAGATTAAGGTGTGTGTCTCAATACCTGTGTTTAAATTTTATTATGCATATTGAATCATAACTATTTTTCCTATGTTACAAACTACGTAGTTGCACATTTTGTCGTGTTAAAATTTGTCTTATTTCCGGGGAAACCAAGCGTCCAAGCCTATGCAATTGGGGATTTCTCAAAAGCTGAGGATTGTTACACGTTGTATTTCTCCTTAGAACACTGTACAAGAGCTTCTGCAATGAGTGTAACTAGTTTGTGTTTGATCCTACGAGTGTATGTATTGGTGTATGCTTCAATTGTTTTATTCACATTTTTTTTTGGTTATATTGGAAAATTAAACTCAGTACTGTTTAATTTTTCTCATTATGTAGAGTTGTTGGATGAATTGTGGAAGAACGCAATAACAATTATGTGTTGTAGCAGAAATTCTTCAATCGAAGTATGGAACTCTATAACGTGTTTTAGTGTAAATTTTTTTCCTTGAATGGAAGTTATACAATCTCTATTAATTGTGGTACGGTTTTTAGGGGGTTTCGAACACGGCATATTTATTTAAATTGGTAAAGTGTTGACTGTTGAACTATTAAATTACAGTGCATGATTTTTACGTCTTACAACTTATATTTTCATTAGAATTTTCTTTTAGGTGAATTAAATATGTGGTGCATTCATTTTAGAATTATGGGTGAGGTTTATTAATATTATTATTATGGAAGAGAGTCAGAGACCCAATGGCGTGGAAATACGTTCAAATTAGATTTGGTTATATCTAATCAAGGCAACATGATTACGTATAATTTTAACCCAAGTGTTTTAAATCAATGCAATGAAGGGTAACATGGTTATGTTAAATCAATGCAATGAAGGGCAAGTGTTTTACGTGTGGGTATAATGAAGGGGTGAGTATTTCAATTACTTGTTGCGTGATTAATGAAAATTTTAAAAAGAGTGACAAAGCAAATAGTAAATATAATATACTTAGCTTTTAATTGATTGGAGTTCGACCAAGATTAGAATTTCCGCTTTGATGTAGTCTAATTTAGTTCAGTTATCATTACTATTATCATGGAATAATTTATTTATTATTTTTTTTTTTTGGTGCGCTCATAATTTATTTCTAATATATGGTGTTTGTTTCCTTATTCTTTCTTAGTTTCCCATCCGACATCTATTTGGTATTTGCCTTTCTTAATTTCCTAAACAAACCAGGACAACTCGTGAAACCTATTCCTATTCGAACACTACTCCGACTTCAGGTAGGCAACACTATTTCATCCTCTCTCCCTCTATATATATATCCCATATTCAAGGCTCCAAGTTCATACCTGTCAAACAATCTAATTCGAAACCATGAAGATGGAAGCACCTCTCAACAGAAAGAGATCGCCATGCATGCGGCGGCGACCTGCCAGAAAACCGACGATGACAATGGCAAAAAAGATGAATCAACGAGGTGTTTGGTTGCCAGCAGTACCGGCATGGGAAAAGAAATTCTGCTACGAAGTCGGGCAATTCAAATGGGACAAATTCTTGGAAGCAAAGAAGCTGACTTCGCTCGGGGACAAAGTTTTGGAATGGGACGATTCTGCGGCCAAGGATGCATTCGTTGCAGCGAAGAAGCAGTTTTTCGCGAAGAACAACGGCCTGCCCTTCGATCAGCCCGTGCTTAGTCCTGATTTGTACGTTGACGAGATTGTTTGGGATGATTGGGACGATTATTTATGGGACGAATGGGAAGATTTTTTCGTTCTTGAATTTGGTAGAAGTGAAAGTAGCAGCAATGAAGATGAAGAAGAAGAAGTAAATGGGATTGGGATTGGAAGTGATCGTATTGAGGATATCAAACCAACTGGATGGGACGATGTTGATGTTAACGAGTTTTCTGCGGGCAAAGTTCTGTATGGTCTCGTAATCGGGTCGTGAATATGATGGGGAGGACTGGTTTGTGCATGGTTTCCAGAATTAGGGTTTTGTTGTGAATGTGAACTATTTGGAAACTTTTCATTGTTCATTCTTTTTATGTAGAAAATGGGATCTCTCATATCTTCTTGTCAGACTTAGGAATTTATAAGAGACCTTTTTGAATCTGGATTTGTTATTTAATTGTTCTTTAATATTGCAACTTGGATAATACGGCGATGTTTGTGAACCCAGCTCCATGTTACATATTACTTTTTTAAGTCAATTAACTAATTATTTCATGAATTAAGTTGATTTTTTTTTTAAATCAGTTAATTAAATTTTAGGAGAAGGATGGCTACCCATCTTCAAGATCATGGCATACCATTGACCTTTCGAGATTTACGAGATCTAATTTGAACTATCAATGAGGGCATATCATCGATTTTTCGTGGTTTACCGGATTCATTTTAGACTATCAACTAATACAAGTTTTTTGGATTTTAGATAATCTACCAACAGGAAAGATTGCAGTTGTTTTTTAATATGTCTTAACTTTCACTCAGCAAGACTAAATAATAATTTTATTAAGTTTCTCAAATTAAAGAGGTGGATTTAAAGAATTAAACTCAAATGGCCTTAAAACTTAATAAGAGGGGGAAAAATGAATCAACTACTACAAATGCATCTTTTCTTTCTTTTCTTTTATTTTTTACAATTATAATTTTCAAACGCTTAAAATTAAATATACTCAATCGATTTTTTTTTTTTTTTTTTCATCAATTGATTTTGATGTTGGTCTATTTCAGCACCACTATTTAAGTGGAAGCGGTTATAATTACGTTTAACTTGTTAAACATTTTTAACGGACCTTAAGTCCTAACACTGGATAGTGTCAACTCCTACTACGATCCTCCTACTGCAAATCAACTCTAACTACCTACTAAATGAGTTAGACTTTACATTATATTATTAGGCCACAAAATGTATTTTCCTCCGGCATCATAATTAATTACGAACACAGCTTCTGACCAATTCGAATAAAATTTATTTTTTAAAAAATAAATAAATTACCATAGAAAAACTTTGCATTAATTTAAAAAAAGAAAATAATTATGGATTTAAATTAATTGGGCTTGAGGTCATTCGTAGGACGGCCCTAATAGAAAATGAATTTTTGCATAGGCCCAAATGCAACGATGTCGTCCATTAATTCTTAATCTGAAATTATTTATTTATTTTGCAAAGACGAAATTGGCGCAATTGGTACTTTTCAGCAGAAGTGATTAGCTAAACCCTAAATCTCTCCCGCTCTAAATCAAATTCCACCAAATTACCCTCAATTTGCTACCCTCCGATCGAAATTGAAGTTTCCGGTGATTCCGCCGTCTTCAATGTGATGAACTTCGTTCCTCCCCGATCGTCCGCGTTGATGGCTAAAAGGGTCTGGTTCACTTGAAATGAAGTCAGCCCGATGTAGTAATTCATCTTTCCACTGGTGAATTTGAACGGATCGGCCGAGTTAAACAAGATTCCTCCTGTAGAATTGGACGAGAGAAGATAATGCCCGGCTGATTTGAGCTGAGAGAGTAATTAAACAGGCCCAGGGAGGCTAAACTTATAGATCCTGGAATGTTCATTTTGGTAAGTGCAAGAAAGCACTAAACCCGATTCGGGCCCCATTTACAGCATCTGGCAAGGCAAAATTGTCAGTGATGAACTGCGCAATGCCTTTTTTGCCAGTAACCGGGTTCTCTAAGATGAAGGAGCATGTATCTTTGGAGGCTGGAGCAACATGGACAGGGCGGTCTATTATCAAAAACTTAATCAAAGAGACGTGTTGTAGAAGATGGATTTCGATGAAGAGGACTTGTAATGGCGGGAGCAGTCGTAGACTCGTAGTACGGGAGGTAGGAGCCGACGTCGTGTAATTGTGAGGGTTGGAGAGGGGTTTTAAGGGATTCATCTTTCTTGGTGGGGCTGAAAAGTTTTCTGGTGAGAAATGCAGAAGAATGAGTGAGAGAAGAACTAAAGGCTTAAGCTGTAATGAGTGGAGAAGACGTCTTCAATTTCAGGTATGAATTTTCTAGAGTCTAGAGTCTCTAGACTAGTAAGATGTACTTATATATAGGAATCTTTATAAACGGAATATGGCCAAATTGGATTTGAGGTAAAATTTCTCGTAAATATTAGGTCAGGGCTCAAGCATATACATATACCATTTAGGTGGTGATATGTAATATTGAACCAAGTGGGAAGTGAACAAAGTTTTGGCAGGACTATTACATTTCTTATCCAGAAATAGGATTTTAGGTCCTGTCTTTTGCAGGAGAAACAACTAGTAAAGAATAATTGACGAAAGTTTCTTGTTTGTATATGGGGTTGGTTGGATTTGGGTCAAATTAGTGTTGCTTTGCACACTTTGGATGCAACTTGTATTGCAGTAGTTTCCAGTTTGCATGGGCCCTTTTGAATCAGTGGAATTCTATATGCTATCCATTTGTAATTGCACATGCTATCTCTTGTCCCTGTATTTAATTTACCTCCCTAGTCCCAACTATTTACTTGTGTGTTTCTCATAGTTTCCTTTAGTCGGGTTATATCATTTCTAAAATTTCTCTTTTCTTTTATAAGGCTCCATATGGCTTTGAGATGTGCATTATTGTGTGACTTACACACAATACAATATACATGTGTCTATGTAAGTTATAATTGATTGAAAAGTGATAACCAAACAACACTTATTATTAAAGCAACAAAATGCACGTTATTATTATTTTTTTATTTGTGTCGACATTTTGTTTTGGAATCACATCATCAATTCTTGATTTAATTTGAAATATCTATTGTGGGAAGTTGAAGTTTGAGCAGGTGGTATTCCTCAGCAGAAGTGAGGAAGTAAATCCAACTCTCTCCCTGTCCAAATCAAATTGCAGCAGAGTATCCTCTAATTGATGGCCACCAATCACAATGGAAGTCCCGGGCTCGATCCCACCGTCCAAAAACCCCAAACACCAAGCATCAACGTCACCATTCTCGATCCTCACCATCGAGTTCGATCCATGAATCCTCCAAGCAACTTCAACCCCCTTGATCACAAGATCAATGGCTGGAACAGCAGGACCTGCTGCAGTCATCTTAATCTTCTCCGCAACATAGCAAACATTAAATGGCGCCACAGGCTGGACTGGCGTGAGGTTGAGCGCAGCAGATTCCTTCACAAATGCATCTCTCAAAGCTTGAAAAATCGAGCTTTGCAAAACAGAGTATGGCCTTGAGGTGCTGAGTTTTGTTCCTCCACGGGCACGATCAGTAATCTCCAATAATGTTTGATTCAAAGGTACGACCTTCCCGTTGACTCTAAATGAAGTCAACCCTATGTAGTACTCTGGGGACTTGTAATACCAATGTATTTCTGTATCGGATCCAAATGGACCCTGTATCAATGGTGCATAAATAAGAAACTTAGACATGTCAATTTTCGACTGTGCAAAACTGTATGGACCGGCTGAGTTAAACAAAACGATGCCTGTAGAATTTGACGTACTTGGCAAGCACAATGCAAATATATTGGGTGAAGATGAGCCCCGAGTGATTGCAGACAGCAGGGAGTATTTGAACCTGCCCAGAGAAGCTAAACCGGTTGATCCTCTCGCAAGGCCGCGAAAGATCTTTGTATATTGACTCTCACTGTTGCACGAAAGCACGATCTGAGAGATCGGCCCGAGTTGGGCTCGATTCTTGACGGTGGGCAGGGCAAATTTATCGGTAATGAGCGAGTTCATGGCGCTTTTCCCGGTCACAGGGTTTTCTGGGTCAAACATGCAGGTATAGTTGGTGCAACTGGGGCTGCGTTTTCCATCACGATTGATGTAACCGGAAGGTGTAAGATCACTGCAGATGGAAGTATTAAAGAGTACCGGCTCCCAAGTGGAGGACTTGCAATGGCGGAAGCAGTCGTACCAGGGGATGTAGGAGCCGAGGTCGATGTGTAGGTTCGATGGTTGGAGAGGGGTTTTCATGTAAATTCGCATAATGTATAGTTTGGTGGATTCATCTTTCTTGATGGGGCTGAAAAGGGCTTTAGTTGGTTGTGAAGATACCAGAGTTGATGAGAACTGCAGAAAGATGAATGAGAGAAGAAGAAAGACAGTAGTGAGAGAAGAAGACATGGTTGCTTTGGTGCATATTTGCAGTACGAGGAAGATGTATATATACAGTTAAGGTTGTAGTATTAATTAGAGCAAGAAATTGAATTATCTCACGTTTTCTTTTAATCTTCACATAATCGGTGTATTTTTCATGTAGAAAATGGGATCTCTCGATGTTTGGATTTGCTTGAGGTTGAATTCCTTCACAAACGCATCTCTCACAACATGGAAAATGGAGCTCTGCAGAACGGTGTACGGTGCCGATGTGCTGAGCTTCGTTCATCCACGGCCTTCCTCATTAATGGCTAAAAGGGTCTGATTGAATCCCACAACTCTCCGATTCACTCGAAATGAAGTCAATCCAATGTAGTAATTCGTGGTGTACTTGTAGATCGGAGGGTTTGCCACTGGTGGACCCAGGACGAGCGGCGTGTAGACGAGCAACTTCGAAACATCGATTTCGGGCTGAGTGAATTTGTACGGACCAGCCGAGTTAAACAAGAGTCCTCTGGTAGAATTGGAAGAACTCGGCAGGCAAAATGCAAATATTCTTGGAGAAGACGATACTATGCTGATTTGAGCTGAGAGTGAGTAATTGAACCGTCCCAAAGGGGCTAAACCGGTCGATCCTTTAGCAAGGCCTCTATAGATCTTGGATTGTTCTGTTGGATTAGTGCAAGAAAGCACTATATCAGAGACTTGTCCGTGTGGAGATCGGCAAAGCCATGTTTGTTAGTAACCGGGTTATATGAGAAAAAGGAACATGTATCATTGGTGCAACCTGGACCGGGCAGTCCATCATCGCAGGTGGTGGTATAAACACCCGTGTCCAGGCTTAAGCAAAGAGAGGTGTTGTAGAGAATGGGTTTCCAAGAAGAGGACTTGTAATGGCGGGCGCAGTCGTAAAAGGGGAGGTATGAGCCCAGGTCTATGTGTAATTGTGAGTGTTGGAGAAGTGTTTTTAGGTAAATTTGCATGGTGTATAGTTCGGTGAATTCATGTTTCTTGATGGGACTGAAAAGGGTTGTGGTTGTTTGGGAAGTTACATGATTTGGTGAGAATTGCAGAAGAATGAATGAGAGAAGAACTGAGGCTGTAACTAGTGGAGAAGACATCTTCAATGTTTGGTATGAATTTTCTATACTAGTATAATTTACGTATATATAGGAAATTTTTTAAACCAGAGTATCGTAAAGAACCCAATTTGTGGTAGAACTACTCGTAAATAATATGGCAAAGTTTTGGCTGAAGGACTATTACATTTCTTATCCAGAAATGGGATTTTAGGTCCTACCTTCAATGGTTAATTTGTATTTCTCAAAGTGAGACTTCTAGAAGCTGTCTCAGGGCTCTAATGCTGTGCTATAGCAAAACGTATGTCGCTTGGAAGAATCCGAGAAGCCTTAGAAGACTGTACAAGAGCTTCTGCAATGAGTGTAACTAGTTTGTGTTTGATCCTACGAGTGTATGTATTGGTAATTGGTGTATGCTTCAATTGTTTTATTCGCAACTTTTTTTTTTTGGTTGTATTGGAAAATTAAACTTAGTACTGTTTTTCTCATTATGTAGAGTTGTTGGATGAATTGTGGAAGAGTGTATTTTGTTTGGTGTAAAATTTTTTCCTTTATAAAATCTATACTATATATTAAATGATAGACCCTTAAAGTAACTGTTTTGGTCTCTTGGACTCTAAAAAATATATTTTTTTCTATTTATTTATTTATTGATTTCATCGGACTCTATCTCTTGTATTTTTAATTAATTTCTCTTTTCTCTCCCATCACTTCTTTTCTTAATTTTTCTTTTTTGTTTCTAGCTCATTCTTTTTCTTTTCTATTTTATATAATTTTTATCAATTTTCACTTATATTTTAAAATTTTATAATTACTAATATATATATATATATTAATCCATCAAGCTTTTAAGATTTGAATTATTAATATGATACTATCTCACTCTACCTATTCATTTATTAATTATAATTTAGTGATTATATTAAAAATAATTATAAAATATATATTTAATAAAAAAAAATTGATTTTAATATATTTATATAATAATTATTTTTTATTTGTACATGCATGCATGAATGTGCAGAATTGTTAGTGACAATTAAAAGTTTTAGTCAGTGAAATCTCCGAACAGAGCATAAATTTCATTATTTGGAATGCTAAATATAATTAACTTAGCAATTACAGAATTATGACTACAAAGAGATTTTGAGAGAGTGGTTTGATTGGTGATTTTATAGCGAGCCTGAGGCCCTTAGCACATGACACACTAAATCAAATACCTCCGCGTATAGCCGGTCTACATCCCAAACACTATCAAATTGCTCAGAAGAGATAGGAAAAAATAGATCCGAAACATGTCTTTTGCAGGATCCAAGTTGCAAGAACATACCCAAAAGCAGAAGTGCAGTAGTATAGTAGAAGGAGAGATACTATTTTGGATAGAACAGCTGACGGTACAGCTCCTGCAGCAGATAAATAGAAAAAAGGAGTAAAAATGTTAGTGAACTTGAGTTGAGAACCGTAGGCATAGCATTCAAAACTGTGCTCCCAATGAAGACTTACCCATCGCATGGAGAATTTTGTATGCCTGTCCTCTGTAGTAAAGACGTTTAGTTTAAGGATGTTGTTCCCCAGACTCTGTTGTTCCTCTTCTATTAGCCTTGCTGAGGCCACAGCAGACGGCTTACATGCACACATTTCGATCATCTCAAGTGTTGCAATTTCTCCAATTTCAGAAGGAATCTCCTCTAAGTTTCGACACCGATTGAGACGCAAGTGTTCAAGTCTGGGAAAATGAGTATCATTCACCCTCCAGTGCTTCAAAGTGAAAGACTCAATGAGCAAGAACTTTAATTTACTGAATTCGCCTTCATTTGGTTCCCACACTGGGCCTTCAAAGGCATCGTGTTCCAGTTTTAGCACTTCAAGATTAGGTAATGAACCAATAATTGTCATTTTTTCCCAAGGCAAGCAGCAACCGAGAAGCGTTAGCTTCTTAAGAGTCAGAGGAAAAGCAAAGTCTATGAGTGAGGTAGGCCGTGCATAATCATTGAAACAACACTTCAGTGTTTCAAGTTTGTGTAAGTACATAAAACTGTTGAATTCGAACGAGCACCAAATTTTTCCGTATTTATAATATGAAAGTCCCAATTTCTTCAGATTTGGCATTATTTCAAAGACCTTTCTCGTACATCTGAAATTTCTAACTCCTGTAAGTGTTTGCAAGTTCTCCAGAACAATAGAATTTCTTATACTTTTTTGGTCAAAAGGGTAAGGCAAGATACACCAATCGAACGTGATATGCCGTATTTGTGTCATTTTCCAGAATTTCAATGGTTGATATAATGCCCACGAGCCATAAACAATCAAGGTTTGAAGATGACGAAGTTGGATTATAGTTGTAGGAAACTTGCTTTTGGAGCCTACAAAGAAAAAAGCCAGGTACCTCAAATGAACCAACAGAAGTATTTCTCTTGGAAACTCGGCAAAACGTATTCCAAGTGAGTCCAATACCCTCAGCATTCTAAAACTTACAGTAAAAGATAGCAACTTACCTTTTGCACCGCTACGATGGAAATATAGAAGAGAGCGAAAATATAGAAGAGAGCGAACATATGAGTCACGGACCTTTGTGCTTTGATGTGAGATTTTGGAATGGACACTTACTCGGCGCTGACTGTTTTCGCCTCTTCGAAAACTCTGAACATCAGAATTCATGATGAGAAGAAATTTCTCGTCGTGAGCCTTTTTCATGCATAAAGCCCTCAACATGTCATGGATCATGCACGTCTTGATACCGCCACCAAGTTTTCTCTTATGAACCATAATGAGACTTCTCTCGACGAGATCATGCAAATAATCCTCTGCCACTTCTTCCATGCTTTTTGAGGTTTTTGTTGCTATGAATCCCTCAGCTACCCAGAGTTTGATGAGTTGGGTGACAAAGATCACATGATCTTCGGGGAATACTCCCATGTAGAGGAAGCATGGTTTTAGATGCCGAGGCAAGTAATTATAACTGAAAGATAGAATGTCCATGAACCGGTCATCGTTTTCAGTTATTGCTGACTTCACGTTCCGGGCAATATGCTCCCAGTACCCGTGGGTTCTGCTTCCTTTTGAGAGGAGGCCACCAATCACCACAATTGCAAGAGGAAGCCCCTTGCAACTATTTGCGATTCTCTTTCCAATTTCCTCCAATGAATCTGGGCAGCTTTCTTCACCAAACACATTCTTACACAGGAGGCTCCAACTTGCTTGGGGACTTAGAGGTTTCAAATGGTGAACAGAGCTACTAGAGTTTACATAAGTGGCAATCTCTGACTGACGAGTAGTTAAAACGATCCTGCTGCCATTGTTGTCGTCCGGAAAATACCTCATGACACGATCCCATACTTTGGTGTCCCAAACATCATCTATCACAATCAAGTATCTCCTGCCCATCAAACTTTTGTACAGAAGCTCTGCTAACTGTTCCACACTATACCGATGCAGGTCATCAACACTATCACGCCGTGCCGTATCCAGTAGCCTCCTCAGCATTTCTTGCGTGTTGTAGTCCTGAGAAGCAACTGCCCAAGCACGAGTGTCGAAACGCTGCTGAATAAGCAAGTCATCGTACAAGTTTCTAACCAGAGTTGTCTTGCCGATACCCCCCATACCGACAATTGAGATGATGTCGAGCTTGGATTGGTATCCAGTTAGCCAATCTTTAATCTGCAGCAAGTCTTCATCAATTCCCACCGGATTAGTTCTATTTTTGTTGCTGGCGCCAACGGATCTCGATAAAGAAGCAGAACTAGAAGAATTGCCTGGCTGCATATCATCTTCTACTTTAGCATCGTTGATCTTAGACAGAGCTTCCAAAATCGAATCAAATTCATCCATCATCTTCTCCAAGCCTTGGAGTCCAAGGTCAGTGGTTTGAGGTCTACAGTTTTCAGCTGAAATCAGCTTCTGAAGCCAGATGCCAACCCCACGAGTTACAGATTTCGAGAGGACTTGATGCATATGGGATTCGATGATATCTTCTGCATAATATGATGCATCTATGATTTGCGCTTCCAAATTATTGAGAATTGAGCTGTTTCTCGTTGAAGAATCTTCAAGAATTCGAAACAAAGAAGCAACCTTCTCCTTGAATTGTGCAATGATCCCTTCTGCAGGTTGAGGTGTCTTGTCTAGTGTTTGTAACAAAGAGTTTACAGCTGCATAAGCCATCTTTCTGATCTATTCTCCTCCTCTGCAACACACACACACTCGGAATATAGACCAGTAATGGTTAATCAAGTCTACGCTTAATCAAGTCTACGGGAAAGCTGTCAGACTTTGAAAGAGAGATTCAAGTGAGGAAATTTTCACGAAATTGGGAAAAGTCTACAATTGAACAGTTGGCTTTTTACACTTAGAATATGTTAGAAAAATAAGATCAAGACCAACATTAATTGATTATTGCCCACTTGGACAAGTTAACTTTTTTCTTTTGGTTTGTTTTCTCTATATTAAGCTTGAGACCAAGTAGTCTCCCATGGCTCTTTTGGTATTTTTTTTTTTTAATTTATTTATCTTATTTTGTTTTCTTCTCTTGCATTCTTCTATCTTTTATTTATTTATTTATATTTTATTATTGTAACAATAATTTCTTTTAATTTATATTTTTTTTCACTTTACTTAATTTTTTTTCTTTTTATATAATTTATCTTTTTCCATGTTATTAGGTGTTTTATTCTTTTATGTTATATATTTATTTTTATATCATAATTTAATAATTATAAAATATATATTAATACAAAATTAATTTTAATATATTTAAATAATAAAATCTTATAATCTACACACATAGTGAGTGTGTTAAAATTACTAGTTTCTATTAGTTGTAGTACAGTTTTTAGGGGGTTTCTTTTTTTTTTTTAAACGGTTTTTAGGGGGTTTCGAACACGGCATATGTATTTAAATTGGTAAAGTGTTCAACAGGGCAAAAATCCAGGTCGGGACCTGGTGTGATTTAATTATATTGCATGATTTTTACGTCTTACAACTTATATTTTCATTAGAATTTTCTTTTATGTGAATTAAATATGTGATGCATGCATTTTAGAATTATGGGTGAGGTTTATTATTATTATTATTATTATGGAAGAGAGTCAGAAACCCAATGGCGTGGAAATAAGTTCAAATTAGATTTGGTTATAACTAATCAAAGCAACATGATTACGCATAATTTTAACCCAAGCATGGTTACGTTAAATCAATGCAATGAAGGGCGATCGTTTTACATTTGTCATGTGAATATAATGGGGCCGGGGTTAGTATTTTACTTGCTGTGTGATTAATAAAAATTTTAAAAAGAGTGACAAATCAAATATCAAATATAATATACTTACCTTTTAATTGGTTGGGGTTCGACCATGATTAGAATTTCCGCATGATTATGTTTGATGGAGTGTAATTTAGTTCAGGTTATAATTATTATTATTATGGAATAATTTTTTATTTTTATTTTTGTTGATGTGCTCATAATTTATTTCTAATATATGGTGTTTGTTTCCTTATTATTTCTTACTTTCCCATCCGATATCTATTTGATATTTGTCTTTCTCAAGTTCCTAAAAAAACCAGGACAACTCGTGAAACCTATTCCTATTCGAACACTACTCCGACTTCAGGTAGGGCTAACACTATTTCATCCCCTCTCTCTATATATCCCATATTCAAGGCTCCAAGTTCATACCTCTCAAGCAATCTAATTCGAAACCATGAAGATGGAAGCACCTCTCAACAGAAAGAGCGCGAGATCGCCATGCACGCCGAGGCGGCCTCCTAGAAAACCGACGACCACGACAGTGGCGAAAAAGACGAAACAACGAAATGTTTGGTTGCCAGCAGTACCGGCATGGGAAAAGGAATTCTGCGACAAAGTCGGGCAATTCAAATGGGACAAATTCTTGGAAGCAAAGGAGCTAACTTCGCTCGGGGGCAAAGTCTTGGAATGGGACGATTATGCGGCCAATGAAGCATTCGTTGCAGCAAAGAAACAGTTTTTCGCGAAGATCAACGGCCTGCCCTTCAATCAGCCCGTGCTTAGTCCTGATTTGTACGTTGACGAGATTGTTTGGGATGATTGGGACGATTATTTATGGGACGAATGGGAAGATTTTTTCTTTCTTGAATTTGGTAGAAGTGAAAGTAGCAGCGATGAAGACGACGACGAAGAAGAAGAAGTAAATGGGATTGGAAGTGATCGTATTGAGGATATCAAACCAACGGGATGGGACGATGCTGATGTTAAGGAGTTTTCTGCGGGCAAAGTTCTGTATGGTCTTGTAATCGGGTCGTGAATATGATGGGGAGGACTGGTTTGGGGTTTCAGGAATTAGGTTTTTGTTGTGAACGATTTGGAAACTTTTCATTGTTCATTCTTTTTATGTAGAAAATGGGATCTCTCATTAGGAATTTGTAAGATACCTTTTTGAATCTGGATTTGTTATTAATTGTTCTTTAATATTGCAACTTGGATCACAATAGGGCGATGTTTGTGAACCTCCACGTTACATATTACTTCTTTTAGTCAATTAGCTAATTATTTCATGAATTAAGGTTTTTTATTCTTATTTTTATTTTTTATCAGTTAAAATTTAGGAGAAGCTCGGCTACCCATCTTCAAGATCATGGCATACCATTGGCCTTTCGAGGTTTACGAGATCTAATTTAAACTATCAACTAGGCATATCATCGATTTTTCGTGGTATTTTAGACTATCAACTCATACAAGTTTTTTGGATTTTAGATAATCTACCAACAGGAAAGATTGTAGTTGTTTTTTAATATGTCTCAACTATCACGCAGCAAGACTAAATAATTTTATTAAGTTTCTCAAATTAAAGAGGTGGATTTAAAGAATTAAACTCAAATGCCCTTAAATCTTAATAAGAGGGGGAAAAATGAATCAACTATTACAAATACATCATTTTTTTTTTCACAATTACAATTTTCAAACGTTTAAACTTAAATATTTTCAATCGAATTAATTATTATTTTATCAATTGAATTTGATGCTTGTCGATTTCACCACCACTAATTAGCTAGAAGCTATTAGAGTTACGTTTGACTTGTTGGATTTTTTTAACGGACTTTAAGTCCTAACAACCTATACAGTATCAACCAACTCTTCTCCTCAGTTCTCAGTCAGTCGAATCCTCCTACGATCTTACAACTGCAAATCAACCCTAACTACCTACTAAATGAGTTAGACTTTACATTGTATTATTAGGCCACAAAATGTATTTTCCTCCGGCATCATAGTTAATTACGAACAAAGCTTCTGACCAATTCGAATAAAATGTTGTTTTTGAAAAAATAAATAAATAACCATAGAAAAATTTTGCATTAATTTTAAAAAGAAAATAATTATGGATTTAAAGTAATTGGGCTTGAGGTCATTAGAAGGACGGCCCTAATATAAAATGAAATTTGCATAGGCCCAAATACAATGACGTCGTGTCGTCGTCCATTAATTCTTAATCTGAAACTATTTATTTATTTTGCAAAGTTGAAATTGGCGCAATTGGTACTTTTCAGCAGAAGTGATGAGCTAAACCCTAATCTCTCCCGCTCTAAATCAAATTGCACCAAATTATCCACAATTTGATACCCTCCGATCACAACAGAGGTTTCCGGTGCGATTCCGCCGTCTACAATGTGATGAGCTTCGTTCCTCCCCGACCGTCCGCGTTGATGGCTAAAAGGGTCTGGTTCACTTGAAATGAAGTCAGCTCGATGTAGTAATTCATCTTTCCACTGGTGAATTCGAACGGATCGGCCGAGTTAAACAAGATTCCTCCTGTAGAATTGGACGAGAGAAGATAATGCCCGGCTGATTTGAGCTGTGAGAGTAATTAAACCGACCCAGAGAAGCTAAACCTGTAGATCCTGGAATGTTCATTTTGGTAAGTGCAAGACCGCACTAAATCCGATTCGGGCCCGATTTATAGCATCTGGCAAGGCAAAATTGTCAGTGATGAACTGGGCAATGCCTTGTTTGCCAGTAACCGGGTTCTCTAAGATAAAGGAGCATGTATCTTTGGAGGCTGGAGCAACATGGACCGGGCGGTCTATCATCACAAACTTAAGCAAAGAGAGGTGTTGTAGAAGATAGGTTTCCAAGAAGAGGACTTGTAATGGCGGGAGCAGTCGTAGACTCGCAATACGGGAGGTAGGAGCCGAGGTCAATGTGTAATTGTGAGGGTTGGAGAGGGGTTTTAAGGTAAATTTGCATGATGTATGAGTTGGTGGATTCATCCTTCTTGGTGGGGCTGAAAGTCTTCTGTTTGTTTAGGAAATTACTTGACTTGATGAGAAATGGGGAAGAATGTATGAGAGAAGAACTAAAGGCTTAAGCTGTAATGAGTGGAGAAGACGTCTTCAATTTCAGGTATAAATTTTGTAGAGTCTAGAGTTTCTAGACTAGTAAGATGTGCTTATATATAGGAAACTGAATATGGTCAAATTGGATTTGAGGTAAAATTTCTCGTAAATATTATGCGAGGGTTCAAGCATATATATATATATATACATATTACATGCCAAGTGGGAATTGAACAAAGTTTTGGCAGAAATGGTCCTGTCTTTTGCAGGAGAAACAACTAGTAAAGAAAAATTGACTAAAGTTTCTTGTTTGGATATGGGATTTGTAGGATTTGAGTCAAATTAGTGTTGCTTTGCACACTTTGAATGCAAGTTGTATTACAGTGGTTTCCAGTTTGCATGGACCCTTTTTATTCAGTGGAATTCTATATGCTATCCGTTTGTAATTGCACATGCTATCTCTTGTCTGTCCGCGTCTTTAATTTATTTTTTGAACTAGTGAGCAATCCGTTCATACAAGTGCCCGATGTTTACCACCGAACTATTTACTTGTGTGTTTCTCATAGTTTCGTTTAGTTGGATTATATCATTTCTAAAATTTCTCTTTTCTTTTATTAGGCTCCATATCACTATGAGATGTGCATTGTTGTGTGACTTACACACACATACAATATAAATGTGTCTAAGTTATATTAAAGCAAGAGAATGCGCGTTATTATTATTATTTTATTTGTTTTGGAATCACATCATCAATTCTTGATCTAATTTGAAATATCTATTTTGGGAAGTTGAAGTTTGAGCAGGTGGTATTCCGCAGCAGAAGTGAAGAACTAAATCCAACTCTCTCCCGGTCCAAATCAAATTGCAGCAGAGTATCCTCTAATTGATGCCCACCAATCACAATGGAAGTCCTGGGCTCAATCCCACCGTCCAAAAACCCCAAACACCAAGCATCAACATCACCATTCTTGATCCTCACCATTGAGTTCGATCCATGAATCCTCCAAGCAACTTCAGCCCCCTTGATCACAAGATCAATGGCCGGAACAGCAGGACCTGCAGCAGTCATCTTAATCTTCTCTGCAGCATAGCAAACGTTGAATGGCGCCACTGGCTGGACTGGCGTGAGGTTGAGCGCAGCAGATTCCTTTACAAAAGCATCTCTCAAAGCTTGAAAAATCGAGCTTTGCAAAACAGAGTATGGCCTCGAGGTGCTGAGTTTTGTTCCTCCCCGGGCTAGATCAGTGATCTCCAACAAGGTCTGATTCAAAGGTACAACTTTCCCATTGACTCTAAATGAAGTCAACCCTATGTAGTACTCTGGGGACTTGTAATACCACTGTATTTCTGTATCGGATCCAAATGGACCCTGTATCAGCGGTGTATAAATAAGAAACTTAGACAAGTCATTTTCTGGCTGTGCAAAGCTGTATGGACCGGCCGAGTTAAACAAAACGATGCCTGTAGAATTTGACGTACTTGGCAAACACAATGCAAATATACTGGGTGAAGATGAGCCCCGAGTGATTGCAGACAGCAGGGAGTATTTGAACCTGCCCAGAGAAGCTAAACCAGTTGATCCTCTCGCAAGGCCGCGAAAGATCTTTGTATATTGACTCTCACTGTTGCACGAAAGCACAATCTGAGAGATTGGCCCGAGTTGTGCTCGATTCTTGACGGTGGGCAGGGAAAATTTATCTGTAATGACCGAGTTCATAGTGCTTTTCCCAGTCACAGGGTTTTCTGGGTCAAACATGCAGGTATAGTTGGTGCAACTGGGGCTGCGTTTTCCATCACAAGCGACGGAACCGGAAGGTGTAAGATCATTGCAGATTGAATTATTAAAGAGTACCGGCTCCCAAGTGGAGGACTTGTAATGGCGGAAGCAGTCGTACCAGGGGATGTAAGAGCCGAGGTCGATGTGTAGATTTGATGGTTGGAGAGGGGTTTTCATGTAAATTCTCATAGTGTATAGTTTGGTGGATTCATCTTTCTTGATGGGGCTGAAAAGGTCTTTAGTTGATTGTGAAGTTACCAGAGTTGATGAGAATTGCAGAAAGATGAATGAGAGAATAACAAAGAAAGTAGTGAGAGAAGAAGACATGGTTGCGTTAGTGCATATTTGCAGTACCAGGAAGATGTATATATACAGTTAAGGTTGTAGTATTGATTAGTGCAAGAAATTGAATAATCTCACGTTTTATTTTTCTTCCCAGAAGCGGTGATTCTTTTATGTAGAAAATGGGATTTATCATATATTTTGTCAGGCTTAGGAATTTATAAGATGCCTTTTTGAATATGGATTTGTACTTATTGCAACTTAAATTGTTTATATGTAGTGCTGGGGCGATGTTTGGGGACATCCACGTTACAACTTGCTTCCTTATTCAATCAGCTAATAATTTCATGAATAAATCACTTTTGTGATGTACAGACTTAGTTTCAGCATGTAAACAAAATCATGATTCAGATTTTAATCATTCAACATTTCATAGTATTGTATGTTACAAAATCATATTGCGAAGGGTCACACTCCACACTAATTTAAGTACCTGAAGGCTCAAATTAAAGAGGTGAATTTAAAGAATCGAGCCCTTCTTTGTTTGGACTACTCACGAGATGGCTGAAAATCAATTGTGATGGGAGTGTGTTAATCAGTCAGCAACATTAGGAAGGTTTGCTAAGAGATGCGTACGGTAAAGGATCTTGGGAGACTCGCTATCCCGATTTATTCGGGAGTGCAGACGGGATAAACTAATCAGAGCAAGGACCTTCTTTGAATCTTTGACTCAGTCAGCTCTATGCCCTTGTCTTGGAGCAAGAAGAGCAGAAAACTACCTTCCTTCACATTGTTCCGCTGGTCCGAGCTACTTACTTTACCTTTACGGCTCGTGAACAAATTATCTCTGATCCGTACTCCTACAGTGTGACTGTACTGGGCTATAAACCTTAAAAAGCATTGGAGTTGCGCCTTGGGCAGCAAGAGCAGTAAGACCAATAGGCTTACTTCGAAGTAGGCCCCATAATAAGGGGAAGTCTTGACGGAAATTTTTTATTATCAAAAAAAAGAAGAATAGTATATATGGGTTTTATAGCCAAATTGGAAGATGTTCCAATCACTATGGCTAAATTTTTAAACTTCCTTCGTGCTTGACATTAGCATGAAAGAGGAGATTTTCAAAACTCATGGTCGAGATTGATTCGAAGGTCATTATTGGACTTATCAATTAGGCAAATACCTCCCACACACAATTTGAACAATATTATCCTTGACATTCAAAATCTTTTTCATAATCATGGGAAGTTAAAGTTAAACCAGTATTATGGATTTAAACCAATTGCGCTTGAGCTCATAACGTTTATTAATTCTTAATCAGAAACTATTTATTTATTTTGGGAAGTTGAAATTGGCGCAATTGGTGTTCTTCAGCAGAAGTGACGAGCTAAACCCTAATCTCTCCCGCTCTAAATCAAATTCCACCAAATTGTCCTCCATTTGATGCCCTCCGATCACAACTGAGGTTTCCGGTGATTTTCCGGCGTCTACAAACCCCAAACACCACGCATCAATTCTTCCATTCTTAATTCTCACCATTGAATTTGATCCATGAATCCTCCAAAATGCTCTACTCTTCCCCATCACAAGATCAATTGCCGGAACCGCCGGCCCCGCAGCAGTCACCGGGATGTTCTCCGCCGCGTAGCACACGCGGAATGGCGACGGAGGCTGGACTATTAGCGTGAGGTTGAGCGCAGCGGATTCCCTCACAAACGCATCTTTCAAAGCCTGAAAAATCGATCTCTGCAGAGAAGTATACGGACGCGAGGTGCTGAGCTTCGTCCCTCCACGGCCTTCCTCGTTAATGGCTAATAGAGTCTGATTCAATCTCACAATTCTCCCGTTCACTCGAAATGAAGTCAGCCCGATGTAGTAATTCGTGGTGTACTTGTAGATCGGAGGGTTTTCCACTGGTGGACCCAGGACGAGCGGCGTGTAGACGAGCAACTTCGAAACGTCGATTTCCGGCTGAGTGAATTTGTACGGACCGGCCGAGTTAAACAAGAGTCCTCCTGTAGAATTGGAAGAACTTGGCAGGCACAACGCAAATATTCTCGGAGAAGATGATACCCTGCTGATTTGAGCTGAGAGTGAGTAATTATACCTGCCCAAAGGGGCTAAACCGGCTGATCCTTTAGCAAGACCCCTAAAGATCCGTGGATAGTTATCATCATCTGGAAAAGTAATGCAGGAAAGCACTATATCAGAGACGGGGCCGAGTTTGGCCTGGTTTACAGCGTCTCTCAAGGCAAATTTGTCTGTGAGGAGCTGAGCAATGGCTTGTTTGTTAGTAACAGGGTTCTCTGAGAAAAAGGAGCACCTGTCCTGGGAGCAACTTGGACTGGGCGGTCTACCATCACAGGTGGTATAAATACCCGTGTCCATGCTTAAGCAAAGAGAGGTGTTGTAGAGGATAGGTTTCCAAGAAGAGGAGTTGTAATGGCCGGCGCAGTCGAAAAAGGGGAGGTAGGAGCCGAGGTCTATGTGTAATTGTGAGGGTTGGAGAGGGGTTTTTAGGTAAATTTGCATGGTGTATAATTTGGTGGATTCATCTTTCTTGATGGGGCTGAAAAGGGCTTTAGTTGATTGTGCAGTTACCAGAGTTGATTGGAATTGCAGAAGAATGAATGATAGAAGAAATAAAGCTGTAATGAGTGGAGAAGACATCTTCAATTTCTGGTATGAATTTTCTCTACTAGTAAGATGTACTTATATACTTGAAAGTTGAAACCTTTTAGACTGAATATGGTCAAAAACCAGGTTTGAGGTAGAATTTCTGGTAAATAATATGTCGGGAGGAGGCATGTATAATTGTATATACCTTTTAGGTGGTGAGATGTAATATCGAACCAAGTGGGAAGTAAACTAGGACAAAGTTTTCGCTGAACCACTATTACATTTCTTATCCAGACATGGGATTTTAAGTTCTGTCTTTTGCAGGAGAAACAACTAGTAAAGAAAAATAAATAAATTTTCTTGTTTGGATCTTGGATTTGCTGTATTTGAGTCAAAGTAGTGTGGCGCTGCATCTTTGAAGTGCAACTTGGATTGCAGTGGTTTCTAATTTCCATGGGCCCCTGTGAATTGTGATTCGGTGGAATCCTATATGTTATCCATTTGTAATGGCATATGCTAGCTACTTGTCAGTATATTTATTTGATTTTTCGAACTCATGAGCAATGTGTTCATACAAGTGCCAGAAGTTTACCACTGAACTGTTTACTTGTGTGTTCTCATGGTTTCGTGTTAGTGGGATTATTTCATTTCCAAAATTTCCCTTTCCCTTTATTAGCTTCCATATTACCATGGGATGTGCATTGTTGTGTAGCTTACACAAACATATAATATACATGTGCAGGTGCAAGTTATAGTTAATTAATAACCAGATAACACTTATTATTAAAGCAAGACAAAAGGCACGTCATTTTTTTTATTTGTGCCCACATTTTGTTTTGGAAACAAATCATTAATTCTTGTTCTAATTTCAACTATTTATTTTGGGAAGTTGAAGCTTGCACATGTGGTGGTCCGCAGCAGAAGTGAAGAACTAAATCCAACTCTCTCCCTGTCCAAATCAAATTGCAGTAGAGTATCCTCTAATTGATGCCCGCCAATCACAATGGAAGTCGTGGGCTCAATCCCACCGTCCAAAAACCCCAAACACCAAACATCAATATCGCCATTCTTGATCCTCACCATCGAGTTCGATCCATGAATCCTCCAAGCAACTTCAGCCCCCTTGATCACAAGATCAATGGCCGGAACAGCAGGACCTGTAGCCGTTATCTTAATCTTCTCCGCAGCATAGCATATATTGAATGGCGCCACCGGCTGAACTGGCGTGAGGTTGATCGCAGAAGATTCCTTCACAAACGCATCGATCAAAGCTTGAAATATAGAGCTCTGCAAAACAGAGTATGGCCTCGAGGTGCTGAGTTTTGTTCCTCCGCGGGCGCGATCAGTAATCTCCAATAAGGTCTGATTCAAAGGTACAACCTTCCCGTTAACTCTAAATGAAGTCAACCCTATGTAGTACTCTGGGGACCTGTAAAACCATGCCCATTTCGTATCAGATCCAAGCGGAGCTCGTAGCAGTGGCGCGTAAATAAGAAACTTAGACATGTCATTTTCTGGTCGTTCAAAATTGTAAGGACCGGCCGAGTTAAACAAAACAATTCCCGTGGAATTTGATGTACTTGGCAAACACAATGCAAATATACTGGGTGAAGATGAACCACGATTGATTGCAGCCAACAGGGAGTAATTAAACCGGCCCAGAGAAGCTAAACCCATCGACCCCCTTGCAAGACCACGGAAAATCTTGGAATATTCACTTCGGCCGTTGCACGAAAGCACGATCTGAGAGATCGGCCCTAGTTGGGTCTGGTTCTTGACAGTGGGCAAGGCAAATTTATCCATAATGATGGAGTACCAGGCGCTTTTCCCGGTCACAGGGTTTTCTGGGATAAAGCTGCAGGTATCATTGGTGCAACTGGGGCTGCGTTTTTCAAAACAGTTACCCCAACCGGGAGGGTTAATATCTGTGCAGATGGAAGAATTATAGATGACGGGTTCCCAAGTAGAGGACTCGTAATGGCGGAAGCAGTCGTACCAGGGGAGGTAGGAGCCGAGGTCTATGTGTAGATTTGAGGGTTGGAGAGGGGTTTTCATGTAAATTCTCATGGTGTACATTTTGGTGGATTCATCTTTCTTGATGGGGCTGAAAAGGGCTTCAGTTGGTTGTGAAGATACCAGAGTTGATGAGAATTGCAGAAAGATGAATGAAAGAAGAAGACAGACAGTAGTAAGAGAAGAAGACATTGTTACTTGGTTTAGTGGATATATTTGCAGAACTAGGAAGGTCTATATATGCAGTTAAGGTTGTAGTATTGATAATTGCAAGAAATTGAATTTTTTTTTTGGGTACAGCAAGAATTGTATTTTTTATGTAGAAAATGGGATTTCTCATGTGGGATGCCTTTATGAATCTGGATTTGTACTTATAATATTGCAACTTGGATTACAAGAGTTTGTTTATATGTGCAATGTGGAGTTGTGGACCATCATTTTACAACTTGCTTTTCTTTAGTCATTGAGCATATTATTTCATTCCAACTAAGTTTTACCATCTAAACAAATTATGATTCATTCAATATTTATAGTAATTTATGTTACAAATCCATATAGACAAGTGTAACCTATGAAGCACAAACCTGATATGTGCAAATTTTTTTAAAAAATATTTTATGTGAAAAGTATTCGATACGGTATCAGCTCTCTCTTAAAATATGCTGACTTTCGCGAAGTAAGACTAATTAATTCTACTAAATTCCTGAAATTAATGAGGTGAATCTAAAAAATAAAATTCAAGAACCCTCACAAAGAAGAAAAAAATGCATATGCTATTACTAATACAAGAAATTCTAATTTCCTTTTTTTTTTTTTGCCAATTAAAATTTTTAACCGTTTAAAAGCAAAATATTCTTGATTGAATTAATCATGTAAAAAGTCTCTTATGAAATCCAATTAAATTTTATTCTTTTCCATTTTGATTTATAAATAAAAATCATAGAAAACCTTGCAGTATTATTATTATTTCTTTTTCACGTAAAACACCTCCTAGAGCCCCAAAGGGAACGACGTCGTTAATTAATGCTTAATCCGAACTTATTTGTTATTTTGGGAATTTGAAATTGGCGCAATTGGGGCACTCTCCAGGAGAAGTGATGAGCTAAACCCTAATCTCTCCCGCTCTAAATCTAATTGCAGCAAATTATCCTCAATTTGATGCCCTCCCACCACAATTGAAGTTTCCGGTGCGATTCCGCCGTCGACAACCGCCAAACACCACGTATCAGCTTCTCCATTCTTCTCCTCACTATTGAATTCAACCCATGAATCCTGCAAAACATTCTACACTTCCCCATCGAAAGATCAATGGCCGGAATCGCCGAATCGATCAGCAACCTGGATTATCATGAGGTTGAACGCAGCGAATTCCTTCACAAACGCATCTCTCAAAGCCTGGAAAATGGAGCTCTGCAGAATAGTGTACGGACTCGCTGTGCTGAGCTTCGTTCCTCGACGGACGTCCTCATTAATGTCTAAAAGGGTCTGATTCACTACTACGAGAAGAGGACTTATAATGGCGGGAGCAGTCGTAAAACGGGAGGTAGTAGCCGAGGTCTATGTGTAATTGCGAGGGTTTTTTGGATAGATTTGCACGGTGTATAAGTTGGCGGATTCATCTTTCTTGATGGGGCTGAAAAGGTTTGTGGTTGTTTCTGAAGTTACGTGACTTGGTGAGAATTGCAGCGCAATGAATGAGAGAAGAACTGAAGCTGTATGACTGTGGAGAAGACATTTTCAATTTCTGGTATGAATTTTCAGTACTAGGAACATTTACACATATATAGGAAACCTTTTAGACTGAATAGGGTCAAAAGCTAGATTGAGGTAGGTTTTCTAGTAAATAATATGTCCCGTAAACAATGACAAAGTTATCGCTGAAGGAGACTATTACATTTCTTATCCAGAAATGGGATTTTAGGAGAAAGAACTAGTAAAGAAAAATTGATTAAAGTTTCTTGTTTGGACATGGGATTGGTTGGATTTGAGTCAAATTAGTGTTGCTTTGCATACTTTAATGCAGCTTGTATTGCCGTGGTTTCCAGTAATCCAGTTTGGATGGGCCCTTTTGATTCAGTGGAATTCTATATGCTATCCATTTGTAATTGCACATGCTATCTCTTGCCCGTGTCTTTATTAGATTTTTGAACTAGTGAGCAATCTGTTCATTCATACAAGTGCCCGATGTTTACCACCGAACTATTTACTTGTGTGTTCACATAGTTTCGTTTAGTTCGATTATAAAATTTCTCTTTTCTTTTATTAGCTTTCATATCTGATATCACCATGAGATATGCACTATTGCGTGACTTATATGCACATAAAGTATACATGTGCATGTGTAAAAAAGTTATAGTTAATTAATAACCAGATAAACACTTATTGTTAAAGCAAGACAAAAGGCACGTCATTTGTGCCCACATTTTGTTTTGGAAACACATCATAAATTCTTGTTCTAGTTTCAACTATTTATTTTGGGAAGTTGAAGTTTGAGCAAGTGGTATTCCGCAGCAGGAGTGAAGAACTAAATCCAACTCTCTCCCTGTCCAAATCAAATTGCAGCAGAGTATCCTCTAATTGATGCCCACCAATCACAAGGGAAGTTCTGGGCTCAATCCCACCGTCCAAAAACCCCAAACACCAAGCATCAACATCACCATTCTTGATCCTCACCATCGAGTTGGATCCGTGAATCCTCCAAGCAACTTCCGCCCCCTTGATCACAAGATCAATGGCCGGAACAGCAGGACCTGCAGCAGTCATCTTAATCTTCTCTGCAGCATAGCAAACATTGAATGGCGCCACTGGCTGGACTGGCGTAAGGTTGAGCGCAGCAGATTCCTTCACAAAAGCATCTCTAAAAGCTTGAAAAATCGAGCTTTGCAAAACAGAGTATGGCCTCGAGGTGCTGAGTTTTGTTCCTCCCCGGGCGAGATCCGTAATCTCCAACAAGGTTTGATTCAAAGGTACAACCTTCCCGTTGACTCTAAATGAAGTCAACCCTATGTAGTACTCTGGGGACTTGTAATACCACTGTATTTCTGTGTCGGATCCAAATGGAGCCTGTATCAACGGTGCATAAATAAGAAACTTAGACATGTCATTTTCCGGCCATGCAAAACTGTATGGACCGGCCGAGTTAAACAAAACGATGCCCGTAGAATTTGACGTACTTGGCAAACACAATGCAAATATACTGGGTGAAGATGAGCCCCTATTGATTGCAGCCAGCAGGGAGTATTTAAACCTGCCCAGAGAAGCTAAACCGGTTGATCCTCTCGCAAGGCCGCGAAAGATCTTTGAATATTCACTCCGGCTGTTGCACGAAAGCACGATCTGAGAGATCGGCCCGAGTTCAGCTCGATTCTTGACAGTGGGAAGGGCAAATTTATCCGTAATGACTGAGTTCGCCGCGCTTTTCCCGGTCACTGGGTTTTCTGGGTCAAAACCGCAGGTGTAGTTGGTGCAAGTGGGGCTGCGTTTTTCGAAACAATTGCCGTAACTGGAAGGTGTAAGATCATTGCAGATGGAAGTATTAAAGAGTACCGGTTCCCAAGTGGAGGACTTGTAATGGCGGAAGCAGTCGTACCAGGGGATGTAGGAACCGAGGTCGATGTGTAGATTTGATGGTTGGAGAGGGGTTTTCATGTAAATTCTCATGGTGTACAGTTTGGTGGATTCATCTTTCTTGATGGGGCTGAAAAGGGCTTTAGTTGGTTGTGAAGCTACCAGAGTTGATGAGAATTGCAGAAAGATGAACGAGAGAAGAAGAAAGACAGTAGTAAGAGAAGAAGACATGGTTGCTTTGGTGCATATTTGCAGTACAAGGAAGATGTATATATTCTGTTGAGGTTGTAGTATTGATTAGTGCAAGAAATTGAATAATCTCACGTTTTCTTTTAATCTTCACATAAGAGGTGTATTTTTTTATGTAGAAAATGAAAATGGGATCTCTCATATCTTTTTGTCAGGCTTAGGAATTTATAAGATACCTTTTTTAATGTGCATCATTTGTACTTTAATATTGCAACTTGAATTGTTTATATGCAGTGCGGGGGCGATGTTTGTGGACCTCCATGTTACGTTTTGAATTCGGATATGTCTAGTAGAACGTAACAAAAATTATAAATTTGGTATAACAATTCGATTAATTAAGCGTTTTTGGTATATTTTATTTTTTAAAAATAAGTTATAATCGTATTTTAAAAATCAAGTAATTTAATATATTTTTTTCGAAAAATGGATTTTGCCCGCCTATCTAAGGGGCGGTCTCTCATAACTCCCAATGGGATTAGAATATTTTCACTTACCTCCAAAAACACGAATCATGAATTCATATTACACAATAGGATATAAATATTGCATTATAATATTTTTGTACTATAATGTGAAATTCATACAATACACATTTGAACGTTTACATATGATGACTTGTTCCAAAAACCACAAAATCCATGAATTTATATTACATAATAGGATATAAATACTGTATTATAACTTTTTTGTAATACATTATGTAAAATTTGTAAGGGGAGTTATGTCAAAATATGATACCGCATTGAGGATTTATCTCACGTTTCCCCCTATCTAATAGGCTAAGATTCCAAATAAGTTTTTTCCTCCAAAAATGGGCATGACCTCGTCTCCAAATCGGGCTATTGATCGACAATTATAATTTTTAGCCGTTTAAAAATTAAATATTCTCAATTGAATTATTCATGAAGAAAGTTCTTCTGAATTCTGATGAATTGGAATGATTTTTTCTTCTAACCAATAATAAAAAATAAAAATAAAAAAAACTTTGCATTAATTTAAAAAATATAATACTAAATTAGAGCTTTCAAACAGGCCCAACTAATTATGGATTTAAATGAATTGCGCTTGAGCTTATTACATGATTACAAGAAAAAGGCCCTTACAGAAAATGAATTCTTTATAGGCCCATACGAAACGGCATCGTTTATTAATTCTTAATCAGAAATTATTTATTTCGCGAAGTTGAAATTGGCGCAATTGGTCTTCTTCAGCAGGAGTGATGAGCTAAACCCTAATCTCTCCCGCTCTAAATCAAATTCCACCAAATTGTCCTCTATTTGATGCCCTCCGATCACAATTGAAGTTTCCGCTGCGATTCCACCGTCTACAAACCCCAAACACCACGCATCAATTCCTCCATTCTTAATTCTCACCATTGAATTTGATCCATAAATCCTCCAAAATACTCTACTCTTCCCCATCACTAGATCAATCGTCGGAACTGCCGGACCCACAGCCGTCATCGGAATCTTCTCCGCCGCATAGCACACGCCGAATGGCGCCACAGGCTGGATTTGCTTGAGGTTGAATTCTTTCACAAACGCATCTCTGAGAGCCTGGAAAATGGAGCTCTGCAGAACGGTGTATGGTGTCGATGTGCTGAGCTTCGTTCCTCCATGGCCTTCCTCATTAATGGTTAAAAGGGTCTGATTCAGAACTACAACTCTTTCATTCACTCGAAATGAAGTCAATCCAATGTAGTAATTCGTGGTGTACTTGTCGAGCGGACGGATTTCCACTGCTGGACCCCGGACGAGCGGCGTGTAGACAAGCAACTTCGAAACATCGATTCCAGGCGGAGTGAATTTGTACGGACCGGCCGAGTTAAACAAGAGTCCTCCTGTAGAATTGGACGAGCTCGGCAGACACAACGCGAATATTCTCGGGGAAGATGATACCCGGCTGATTTGAGCTGAGAGTGAGTAATTATACCGGCCCAGAGAGGCTAAACCCTTCGATCCTTTCGCAAGGCCCCTATAGATCTTTTGACTTGGGTAAGTGCAAGAAAGCACTAAATCTGATATGGGCCCGATTTGGGACAGGTTTACAGCATCTGTCAAGGCGAATTTGTCGGTGATTATCTGCCCAATGGCTGTTTTTCCGGTAACCGGGTTCTGTGGGAAAAAGGAGCATGCATCTGTAGAGCAACCTGGACCGGGTGGGTGATCATCACAGGTGCTATAAAAACCCGTGTCCAGGATTATGCCAAGAGAGGAGTTGTAGAGGACTGATTTCCAAGAAGAGGAGTGGTAATGGCGGTCGCAGTCGTAATAGGGGAAGTAGGAGCCGAGGTCTATGTGTAATTGTGAGGGTTGGAGAGGGGTTTGTAGATAAATTTGCATAGTGTATAAGCTGGTGGATTCATCTTTCTTGATGGGGCTGAAAAGGGTTGTGGTTGTTTGGGAAGTTACTTGACTCGGTGAGAACTGCAGAAGAATGAATGTGAGAAGAGCTAAGGTTCTAATGAGTGGAGAAGACATCTGCAATTTCTGGTATGAATTTTCTATACTAGTAAGATTTAAGTATATATAGGAAACTTTTTAGACTGAATATGGTCAAAGACCAGTTTTGATATGGGATTTCTCGTAAACAATGACAAGTTTTTGGCTGAAGTCTGAACCACTATCACATTTCTTATCCAGAAATGGTCCTGTCTTTTGCAGGAGAAACAACTAGCATAGAATAATTGATTAAAGTTTCTTGTTTGGATAAGGGGTTGGTTGGATTTGAGTCAAATTAGTGTTGCTTTGCATACTTTAATGCAACTTGTGTTGCGGTGGTTTCCAGTTTGCATGGGCCCTTTCGATTCAGTGGAATTCTATATGCTATCCATTTGTAATTGCACATGCTATCTCGTGTCCCTGTATTTATTTGATTTTACCACCCAACTATTTACTCGTGGGTTCTAACTTCTAATAGTTTCGTTTAGTCGGATTATATCATTTCTAAAATTTCTCTTTATCTTTTATTAGGTACCATATCAATATGAGATGAGCATTGTTGTGTGACTTACACAAACATACAATAAGCGCGTGTCTATGTAAGTTATAATTAATTGATAACCAAACAACACTTATTATTAAAGCAAGGCAAAATGCACTTTATTATTATTATTATTATTATCATCATTACGTGAAGGGTTTGCACCCAAAGCTTGAGATATTTTGCATTTTAGTATTCAACCTTTAAGATTTAAGGAGTTGATACTCAATCTTTGAATTTTGTTTCAATTAAATGCTCAATTTCAAATCTAGCCAATAAGTACAAAATACGTATCATTTTCATAGTAGCCGTATTTGAAATTAGGCACTTAAGTACAATAGAATTCAAAAGTTGGATACTAAAATATAAAATTTTAAAAATTGGGTACTAAGTGCAAAATATCCCAAAAGTTGGGATGACAAAAAAGATGAACTCTTTGGTAAAACATTCTTCATTAAATATAAGGTTCATCTTTGTTTGCACTCCAACCTTTGAATTTTGTTGCACTTAAGTACCAATACCGACGTGGCATTTTTCTTATTGGTCAGTTGGGTACACGTGTCATTGTTTTATTGGTCAGGGGTACTTAAGTGTAACACAATTCAAATGTTGGGTATTAAACTGCTTCAAAGATTATGCAAAATTCTTCAAAATTTGGGATCAAACAAAGATTAACCCTTAAATATAAAAATAATCAAATAACACTTAATTATATTCTTCTTTGGCTCTTTTAATTTGTGTCCACATTTTATTTGGAATCACATCATCAATTCTTGATCTAAGTTCAACTGTTTATTTTGGGAAGTTGAAGTTTGAACAGGTGGTACTCCGCGGCAGAAGTGAAGAACTAAATCCAACTCTCTCCCTGTCCAAATCAAATTGCAGCAGAGTATCCTCTAATTGATGCCCAGCAATCACAATGGAAGTCCTGGGATAAATCCCACCGTCCAAAAACCCCAAACACCAAGCATCAACATCGTCATTCTTGATCCTCACCATCGAGTTCGATCCATGAATCCTCCAAGCAACTTCTCCCTGGCTTTTCCCCATCACAAGATCAATGGCCGGAACAGCAGGACCTGCAGCAGTCATCTTAATCTTCTCCGCAGCATAGCAAACATTGAATGGCGCCACAGGCTGGACTGGCGTGAGGTTGAGCGCAGCAGATTCCTTCACAACCGCGTCTCTTAAAGCTTGAAAAATCGAACTCTGCAAAACAGAGTACGGCCTCGAGGTGCTGAGTTTTGTTCCTCCTCGGCCACCTAGGCCAGTATCAGTAATCGCTAACAAGGTCTGATTCAGATGTACAACCTTCCCGTTGACTCTAAATGAAGTTAAACCTATGTAGTACTCTGGGGACTTGTAATACAACGAGTTTATCGAATCGGATCCCAGTGGACTCTGTATCAATGGTGTGTAAATAAGAAGCTTAGACATGTCATTCTCTGATCCTGCAAAATTGTATGGACCTGCCGAGTTAAACAGAACAATTCCTGCAGAATTTGATGTACTTGGCAAACACAATGCAAATATTCTGGGTGAAGATGAACCCCGATTCACTGCAGCCAGTAGGGAGTAATTAAACCGGCCCAGAGAAGCTAAACCGGTGGATCCTCTCGCGAGACCACGAAAGATCCTGGAATAGCTAGTCTGGTCGGTGCACGTAAGCACCATTTGAGAGATAGGGCCGAGTTGGGCCCGGTTCCGAACCGTAGGCAAGGCAAATTTATCCGTAATCATCAAGAGGGAGGCGTACTTCCAGGTCACGGGGTTTTCCACGTGGAAACCGCACGTATCGTTGGTGCATCCTGGGCCTCGTTTTGCAAAACAATTACCCCAATACGGCGGTTTAATATCTGTGCAGAGGGAAGAGTTGAAGATGACCGGTTCCCAAGAAGAGGACTTGTAATGGCGGAAGCAATCGTAGAAGGGAACGTAGGAACCGAGGTCTATGTGTAATTGTGAGGGTTGGAGAGGGGTTTTTAGATAAATCTGCATGGTGTATAGTTTGGTGGATTCATCTTTCTTGATGGGGCTGAAAAGGGCTTTAGTTGATTGTGAAGTTACCAAAGTTGATGAGAATTGCAGAAAGATGAGTGAGAGAAGAACAAAGACAGTAGTGAGAGAAGAAGACATTGTTGCTTTGGTGCATATTTGCAGTGCGAGGAAGATGTATATATACAGTTAGGTTTGTAGTATTCATGAGCTCAAGAAATGTAATAATGTCATGTTTTCTTTCCTCCCAGAAGCGGTGAATTTTGTATGTAGAAAATGAGATTTCTCAGACTTGAAAATTGATGAAAGATGCCTTGTTTGAATCTGGATTTGTCATCAATTGTACTTTAATATCGAGACTTGGATCTGAAGTGTTTGTTTATATTTGTTGCCCTGGGAATGTTTGTCCACTCTACATCACATTATAAAGTGGAAAAGCACTGAAATATAGCAACTTTAGTGATTAAATTTTAGCATCTTATTCCAATGTATGCCAGAATAATTAATTATTTTGGATATTATGAGTAGCTAGGCTGTCATTCTAATCTAAACGGTTAAATTTAGTTCATCTACAATCCTTTACTTGTATCTTATTTATTTTGAATTCAAATTGCTGTAATGTATCCATTCATCATTCTCTGTCTATCTGGTTAAATTTGTGAAACATTTTTCATTTAAGAACCAAACATACATAGTTAATAATCGACTCTAAACGTTAATGGTACTCGGTTTTACAATTTTAAATAAAAACAACAATGTATAATCCTTAAAATAGTGTAAAACATAGCAAATACGAAACCAACTCAACCTCGGACCAATCTGGAGGAGCATCGATAGGTGACATTGCACCCTGCATTCACTTCAACGGTGTAGTTATGCACCGGTCGTGTAAGAAACGGGGGCAGACGCACCAACAAATCGCAAACACACACGCTGTCGACTTCCCTCAGCCACCGGCAACACTCCTCCTCCTCGCGAGACACCACGGTCCTGTGGTGGTGGTGGTGCCCGTGGTGGTGGTGGTGGTGGTGCCGGCTCTCTGGCGCCAACGGGGCAGGCGGTGGTGGTGGCGGGAGTGGCGGTGACGGAGGAGGGAGTGGAGGAACCGGCGTGTAAGGTATGACCGAACATGCACGATTCACCAACGCGAACTGAGACGCGCAAAGCGGAGGAAGAGCCGACGGAGGGCGTTGGAGCGGCTGCGCCTCCGCGTACAGCACTAGAAGCGCGGTTGCTAGTAGCAACTTTAGAGTAATGGCGGTGTCCATGTTTGGATTTGATGGGGGAGATGATGAGCATGGGTTGTAATGTCGTGTTATTGCTTATATAGAGTGATTGCGGTGATTCTTAATTAATTCATAAGTGTTTCGTGCTTAGTGAATTAGGTGAAACTTTTTAGGTTTGATGGGAGGAGGATGTAAGTTAGGATGATCAAGAAAATGAGGGCCGTGTGATGATTTTAAATTTTGGGAATGGATTTAAATATTGATCATCCACTTTGCATGAAATCATGTGATTTTGGACGATGCAAGAAAGTGATATTTCTTAAATTTTTAATTTGAGAAATCTACGTTCGATTCGAGTGTCCGATACTATAGTGTGAACGTAAAATTCTATAATATTACGTTATAGTAAATATTTTAGGGCTAATTCCGGTCACCCCCAACCTTTGGTGGGTGTGCGTTTTGGCACCTCAACTTCCAATCGGTGCGTTTATCCCTCTCACCTTTTGGAATATTTGAAATTTTTTTGGCGTGATTTCATATTGCAATTCCGTACAAATCAGATGTCAAATGTGTTGATATTATACATCAAATCGAAAATCTTGATGTAAGGAACACAATGATTGTTTCAAAATCAAAATCCGACAACCAACAAAGGAGGAATCGCCGGTCAAAGATGGCACATGACCGGCGAACTTCGTAGGTGAATTCCGACGCTTTCGACGGCCAATAAAGTCGAACGGGATATGAGTTTTGTTCGTCATAGAGAGATAAACACGATGGTAGTGGCCCAATATTTTATAATATTACGTTATAATAAATATTTTGTATATCTTGTCTTTAGAGATTTGTTATTCTCTTATATTTTAGAGATATTTTAATTGTAATTATCTTATAGAATCCTTTAAAATATTTCGTATAGGTCTTTAGATTTTTTGTACTCTATATATTTCACGTATTCTGATATATATACACTTTCATGATATGAGATCCTATTTAATTGAACTCATTAAATAAATGTTTACTTATTTTAATATCTCAAGTCTTAACACATTTTGCTTCTTTTCAACCACATTAACTATATAATATGTTATGGTCATGATCTTATTTTTATGCAAATACGTGTTGTATAAGCTGTTTAAAATAAATTTAACAAAAGACCCTCTAGGGAAATAACTACGATTAAATTAAAAAAATAAAAAGAATTATTATGATAAGTTACAAGTTCTATTTTTTTTAATACACAACCTGTTACATTATTAAAACAGAAGTTATCCTTCTCAAGAGTCGAGCCGACATATTTTAATAAGGTATTCGAAAATAAACGTATAATATTATTTTTTTAAAAATTATTCTATTAAGATTTTGGTCTTTGTTATATTATTATTTATATATATCTGATTAATTAAAGAAAAGTACAACAAAGTCCAATTTCTTAGCGCCATAAGTTTCCCCAGCCCAATCCAGCTTATTCCAAACTCCCATTCATTGCTCGTATTTTCTGAAGCGATCGTTCTCCAAATCCGAGTCAAATTTTGGAACCGAGGTACAATCAATTTCAGCACTGAACGTTTTAGGAAAGATTCTTGTCTGTTAGCGTTTGATACTGAAAGAAGACCGAAAAGGTTGTGATTTATGTGTTTGCTATCGGGATTACGTTTTCCTTTTTCAATTTTTTAGTATTTGGGGTTAGGGTTTTGATTCGGAGTCGTGTGAACGCTGTGATGTTTGTATTTGACCGCATGATCGTTTGAACGGCGAGTTTTTTTGTCATTCGCAGAGCTGATTTTGTGCTGTCCGGAGATGGGGTTCAATAAGGTGTTTAAGTTGTTGCAGGAGGTTTTCCCGCAGGTAATTTCCGATTTTTTATTTTAGGGCTTTAATTTCGGTGGAGTATAAAGTTGTATTCGACTTTTTAATATGAGATTTATGACCCAAAGTTGAATATTTGTTATTCTAAATTGTGTGGTAAGATAATTGTTTGGAAACTTAAATACTCAAATTGGATTTCTGAGGGAAGACGGTTACTCATTATTTGGTTGTTTCTTGCTTCTGTTCTTGGCTGTTGATAGATTGATACTCGAGTTCTTAGAGCTGTTGCCATTGAGAATAGCAAGGACGCTGATGCAGCTGTTGAGACAGTGCTGGTGGAGATAATTCCTTTCTTTACCGAAAGGTCTAGATCAAATACTCCTTTGAATAGGAGTATTTCTGTTGGTGAATCATCTGATTCATCCGAAGGTGGCAGTTTTTTCCTAATTATAATGTTCACTAGTTTGGTTTTTTAGTTGTTTTCATCATTTCCTGGAGGCATATCTAGATGTTTCTTTGTTGTTAATTTGTGTGTTAAATTTTCCAATGGTACTATTCTTGATTCCTACAGTTTGCACAAGTGCTCTTTCCACTAGGGATGCGGCTAGTACATCTGCAAACACAGTGCACTCAACTGAATTTCAAAATGGTAATATTGTAGATGGCAGAAATCAGCAGTCTATTCATGGTACTGATGGGCATAGTGAACCCATCTATGATACACATGTTGAACATCCTGAAGTAGAGTGTAATACTGCTGAAATTCCATTGTCTAAAGAAAATCCTGAAAATAGCACAAACAGGGGCGTTGATGTTTCCTCTAGTGGTGAAGCTGTTGAACCAAATGATCCGGATGGGTTAAATACACTTCAAACTGAAGTATCAGCTGATAAACATTCTGAAAACAGTGTCAAGTTTTCATCTAATGAAGAAGGGGATATCGAACACAATGAAAATATGCATCTCGTGAAGGAAAGTGTTGGCTATGGCCACTTACAGTCTGATATTGGTTCAGCTGCCACTAAAGAAAGGACTCAATCGAGTTCTTGCTCTGACAGCAATCCTTCTGTAGCTGACCCCACTTCCCCCATTGTTGATGATCTAACAACAAGCCCTGCTGAGAGCAGTGTACAGTCTGTATTGCTTCCTGACATGCATAGAAGTGATTTGAAGGAATTAGATGAAGATTTATCAAATAATACAGACTCAATGGCGAAGACTGACCTCAATACTGCCGACCCTGAACACGGTTCTACTTTGAATACCTCAATAACCCAATCTAGCCAAACCCACATCATTGATGTACTTGAGGAAATTATCGCTGATGCAAGAAATAATAAGGTACCAGTAATATCAAAATTTTATTCTTTATGCTCATGATTCTTGAATGTGGTTTTAACAAGAATCTGATGCAGATTGTAATCTGTGTCTCAAGGATGTGCTAAAACCAAAAAGTTAGTTGTATATTTTGTAAAGGCCCTTGGGTGGTTGGGGGTGGGGTGGTTTGAGGACATGCAAAAAGAACCAATAGCTAGACATAAAAGTTTTTAAGCCTAATGAAGAGAGAAGAACTTAAAATCTTTTCAAGATGCCTTAGGAATTAGGATGACATAAACCCTATGAAACCTTTATGCAGAAACTGACAAAAGAAAATGAGTTCTAATTTACAAATTGTTGCCTAAGTAAAATTTTAACAGTTAGATTACATTCTTATTACTTTTTCAACGAATAAAATGAAAAATCAAAAGGTCGTCTTATTCAAAACTCCAAAAAGTGAATGTGCAACAAATTCTGTTTGATAATTTGCTTGACAACAATAAAATTGGTGCAGAAAACATTATTCTCGTCTATGCAGTCTGTTATCAGCTTGATGAGGGAAGTTGAACTTAAAGAGCAAGAGGCAGAACAGGCCAAAGTGGAGGCTTCTATGGGGGGTACAGATATACTTGTTAAGGTTGAAGAGCTTAAGGAAATGCTGAAACATGCAAAGGAGGCAAATAATATGGTTGTATTCCTATGGCAGATGTAGCATCATTTTTTCTTATGTCTAGATTGCATTTGTTCTTGTCAAAGTGTCATGCTTATATCACACCTTTTCTTCTTTCGCTCTCAGCATGCTGGGGAAGTGTATGGGGAGAAAGCCATCCTTGCAACCGAGTTGAGAGAGCTTCAATCTCGTGTGCTCTGCCTCTCAGATGAAAAAGAAAAATCTCTCGGTGTTCTTGATGAGGTAATTTGGGGCCTTACTCAGTATCATCCTTAATCCACTATTATATAATAGTTTTAAATTTTAGTGGGACTTATACTAGGAATGCACCCTGCCTCATCTGAGTATATTTCTTGGATCGATATGCTAGCTTTAAACATTAAGTTACTTTCCTTAAGACAATTCTTCTTGCCATCCTTACTTCAATTCGAGTACATGTTATGCCTGTGTTGTTTAATCCTTGGTTAACCATCATAGCAAATTTTGAATTAAGCATTTCCCTGCAGATGCGTCAAACTTTAGAGGAGCGATTAGCTGCAGCCGAGAATGAGATAAAATCTGCTGAGCTAGAAAAAATAGAAAAAGAAACAGCAGCAATGGAAGTCTTTGCCAAGCAGGACTTGATGTTAGCAAAAGTTATGCAAGAGTCCGAGATGCTAAAGCAACAGGCAGAAGATAATGCCAAGGTGGTGACTCCTATGTCTATGTGAACCCTTGTTCATATCACACTCTATGCTCACAACTTAAAAAAGGAATTTATTTAATAAGAAAGATTTCTTTGCTTCTGCTTTTTTTTACCCTTTCATTTACTGTTGAAAAGTTGAGGATTAAATGATTAACTTCACCCTATGACATTCCAGTTGCAGGGATTCCTTGTGGACCGTGGTCGTATTGTAGACATGTTACAGTAAGTTCCATAAATTTCTCAACTGATTCCAAATTCACATTCTTTTTTCTTCATCCATCAAACCCTTGTATTTTGTATAAAGTATTTAAGATATTGCCATATTTTTCTTTCTTGCACCCCTTCTTCTAGGGGAGAAATAGCTGTTATATGTCAGGATGTGAGATTACTGAAGGAGAAGTTTGATGATCATATCCCACTTAGCAAATCTCTCTCATCCAGCCAAACCAGCTGCATCTTAGCTTCTTCGAGTTCGTCCTTGAAAAGTTCGACTCCAGAACAAGTTGAATCTGTGCCCGATAAAGCTGATTTGTCTGAGACTCAAGAAACGACTAGTTCTGGTAGACAGCCATCTGCAAAGGAAGCTGCAACAACAACTAGAGAAGATCGTAAAGCGCTTTTGGATGATGGATGGGAGTTCTTTGACAGCAGTGAGATTTGAGAGCTAGGTTGCTTTTCAATGTACAGGTTAATAAAGAACAACATAATGAACTTGATCGTATTTGTTTTTGAAATTTGTTTTTGTGTTGACAATTGAACAATGGTCGTTTTTGTAGTGTAGAAATGTTTAAATAAGTTTTAAATTGTCGAACAGTGTACTGTTCGTGTATTCGACTGCAGCACGTAGTTTACCATAGCCGAGTGATGCATTGCTTTACTTGGTGATTTATTTGTTCCCCTGAACAAAACCTTTAATCTTTCCGTACCCGAACTCAGAAAAATATCAAGCTGAGAAACAAAAACCGGAAAAAAAAAAGGGTTGGACATGGTAGAGATATTGTGAACTTTGCTAGCAAAAGAAATGGTGTTATTGTGTAAATTATTGCTGTAATTGGACACAGATACCCCAATAATTTGTAGATGAATAATTAGCAATCATCCATGAACATAATTAATTAACAATCAAAGCACAATATACACTCATATTTATCACATGAAAGGCCAGGTGTATCATAGCAAACAATACAAATAATTGCAAAGTAAAACTATCAAGTATTCACAATCAAGAGCTCAACACGTACTATCTTCCAATCTTGTTAACATAGGTTTTCAGATTTCTCCCAAAGCTTTTTTGATGTCACCCTGCAATAAGTATAAGATTACTCTATTTTCATTTAGGGAGAGAGAGAGAGAGAACACAAAGGGAGGGAGGGGGAAGAGAGAGACCTCGATTGCCAACGGAGACGTAGTCGGTCCATAACGTTTAAGCACGTTTCCATCTTTATCGACTAGAAACTTGGTGAAGTTCCATTTAATACCGGACCCAAAGAAGCCTCCTTTTCTTGATTTCAGGAAATTATAAACCGGCGCTGCTTCTGATCCGTTCACTTTCACCTTAAACAAGCAACAACAACGGGTATATTTCACTATACATCTTGAAAGTTGAAAACGAGAAACATTCTATAGTACTCTTATCGTGTTGATTGAGGTTTCATCACAAAGCAACATGTCAGTAAGGAAAAACTTCATCACTGCCCGATTTGAACTACAATTGTTCCATAATCTAGGTTTCGACACAAACACAAGTAACTACCTTCCACAGTTCCATTCAGTATAGCTACTAATAGCATAGATAAGCTGCAATGTTTATATGAATATCAAAAAGAACGGTTAAAACAACACAAGTATCACGAATCAACCTTAAACTCTACATTTTCGAATACTGTATCTCAACATATCCCAACAGAGAGTTAACCAAATGCTGAGATTGATGATTTTACCTTTTGAAAGATTGGAAACTCAGCCTTGAACCTTGTGCAGGCAAACTGTTCAGCTTCTTGGCTGGATCCAGGCTCTTGCTTTAAGAACTGATTGCACGGGAACGCTAGTATCTCCAGACCTGACAAAATCACAACATTTGTTGCTAGAACTACAAGAAACACACACACACGCGCACTTCATAGAATCAGAAAGTTTTGGTAAAGCTACAGCCTACAAACATACCCCAAAATACAACACACACACACACACACACTACAAAGAATTGCTGAAGCTAACAATAGACTGCTAATTTGTAGCTAGAGCTACAAGAAACACACACACAGAGAGACTTCATAGAATCACAAAGTTGCTGCTCAAGATACAAACAGCCCTAAAAAGCCAAAACACACACACTACAAAGAATTGCTAAAGCTGCACACACACAAAAAACAAAAATAGGCAAGGCAAGAACGAACTGACCCTTCTCCTTGTACTTGGAGTAAAGCTCAGTCAATTGCGTGTAATTCGAGTTCGTGAACCCACTGTTTCACACAGTCAAAGAGATAATGGTAAGATACCCAAAAATCAAAATAGGGAGAGAGAGAGAGGCACAGAGCCACAGACCATTTGGAAGCAACATTGACGACAAGCAAAACCTTCCCTTTGTAGGTATTCAGGTTCACATCATTACCTTTACAGTCCTGCCCACCATTATCATCAAACCCACAATAAATCGACTGATACAGTAAACCACGCAGTACACACACAAACACAATCAGGACAAAGAGGCATAAAAATACAACCTTTACAGTGAATTCATAGATAGACTTTTCTGGGACCGATGGAGAAGCACCCATTTTCTTCTTCCCTACTCCCTTCTTTCTTCCTCGCAGCTGACAAAGTTTATCCCTTTTCTTCCCCTGCAGCAGACCAAATGAATTTCTGACCAACTCCTACTTATGGGCCCTATATTACAGGCGATTTATGCCAAAAGTATTTGCGGCTAAACTTTGAAAAACGTAAGATCTCAATGTGAAAGGAGATGATCAAAAAGATGGGTTTGTTTTGTTTTAGTGGAGAGATGAGGCTCTCGAGATTTCTTCCTATTTTTACAGCTACAATTCGAATCGTCCAAAGTAAATCAATTTCGTGAAGATCTTGAAAATGGGGAATAAAAAGAAACTTTCCAAACTCATGGGGAGTTTTAAATACGCGATTCTTGGATTTAGATACACGATACTTGAATACAGATACGCGATTCTGGAATACAGATGCACCCCATTTTTAAATACATCATTTGGAGATTTAGATACGCGATTCTGGGATACACATACATTATTTTTGAAAATGGGGAGCTAAGAGGAATTAGACTTATCATTTGGGGAGTTTTCGGAAATTTAAGAAAAATTAAATAATAAGATAAAATTGTTTGAAAACAAGGTAGAATAATTATAAATGTTTTAACAAAATAAATAATTATTAATAGAATAATGCACTTAAGTACTTTATATCGGAGCCAATATCGATCGGTTTAAATGGTTATGACCCGGTTCGAATTCCTCTAACCCTATGTTACACAGATACGGACACAACGACATAAATTTTTTTAAAAGTTTAGAACATGACATGACTCTAACACGGCTATATTCTATATAAATAAAAGTATTTTGTATGTAAATAAAAATATTTTATAAGTATAATTTATGTAAAATAAAATATTTAAAAAAGTATATATAATTAAATACTAGAATAAGTTTTGTTATTTCAGTTTCCTACCTAAAAAATTCTAAAAATATTAAAAAATGCATAAAATTTTGTACATAATTATAAAATTTGTCCTACTATGTCCAAGCCGTATCAGACACTTCATCCTGCCGTATCCTATTTCTTTTTTAATTTCCAATACTTGTCGGAGCCGTTTTCGAAGCGTGTCCGTGTTCGACAAGTGACACACACTACATGGACCAAATTTTGACCGTGTCCGTGCTTTCTAACTCTAACCATTAGGAGTTGTTTTACATCATCGGAAATTGTATACATTTGATATTAATTATAATAAGATTAAGCAGTTTCGATCATTTAATACATATTAATTTTAGAAAATTTTAGTAATTCTGATAATTCCATAAGATACTAAAAACAAAATACATAAACTATATATATTTTTTTTTAATACACGCTCACCCAAATAGAATTCGAACCCATTAATCACTTAGGCCAACCATCACCTGGACCAACCATGTTGGCTTTGTTCGGGAGGATCTTTTTTCTTTCTATCTTTACCAAAATTGTAAGAAAAAATAGGAAAAAACACATATCTATTTGCAAAATTTATGTGAATAATATTACAATTTCCTCTCTAATATCAATTAAATTATGGCAAATAAGTAATTCACTTCAAATGCAGGGTTAAAACGGACATTTGCATTTCAAACTACGATGTCCTTTTTTCTCTTGTACGGCCATTCAACGTTATAGTCGTTAAACAAAAGGAAAACAGACTCAAAAACCAGACACCCTTTGCCGCGCACCGAGCTTCTCCGCCAATTTCCGCCGTCGGAGAATCCTAATCACGGCGGTTCATTTGGATCCATCGGCGGGGATTGTCGGTTCCACGGCAATTTTTTTTGGCCCCTTTTCTTCCCTTGTTTCCACGATTCGTGCGCTTGTTGGAAAGCTTTGTTGATCGTAAGGTAACAGAAATCCAAAAAGCTTCTTCTTTTTCCTTTCTGGTTTTTATGTCGCGCGTGTAGAGAACTGTCGGATGTCTATGTAGGATTCTGGGAGATAATGGTTTAGTTATTGCTGATATCAATGAGATTTGTGATTGTCTAGTTTACGGAGGGCCTTATGTTTGCCTGCATTATGAATTTGGAGTCTATGATTTATGGTTTAAAAGTTTGTATTACGGTTTTGATGCTCGGGGTTTGTGTAAAGGATTAGATATGATATTTGATTTTTCAGGTAATAGCAGCAGAGGTTTAATGGCAACAATTAACTGGGAATCCTTCCACATTTTTTGGGAATTGGGATCAAGATGATTGTGTGAGGTGGGTGGGGGATGGGGAAATGGGGGAATGTTGAAGCATGCATATGAAAACAATTGTTACTGGTGAAGTTTTTTCTTGGCAGAGACAGGATTGTTTTACTGATTATAATAATTTCGAGTGCAGGTGGTAAGTATCTTCATATCAAAACATGACTAGTAGTCTTGATGAAATAGTTGCATCAGCTTCTATCAATCTTCTATCTGTATTGGGATTTCTTTTGGGATTTGCATTCTTACGACTGCAACCAGTCAATGATAGAGTGTACTTCACAAAATGGTATATGAAGGGTATAAGGACAAGCCCCAGGAGTTACGGGGCTGCGGTGAGGAAATTCATAAATTTAGATTACAGAACTTACTTAAAGTTTTGGACATGGATGCCGGAAGCATTGAGAATGCCTGAGCCTGAGCTTATAGAACATGCAGGGCTTGACTCTGTTGCGTATATACGAATTTACCTTATGGGGTGAGTGAGACTTCTATTTCCTTTAGTGTTATCATCTTAAAACGACGACATTCTTCAATGCAAATTGCTAAAGCAGGTCAATTGCTTTTGATGAATTGCTAGAACCACATATCAACACTCTTTTCCTATATTTTGGAATCCTCTTTGATCTTAAATGTTAAATGCAGGTTGAAAATCTTTGTCCCTATTGCTATACTTGCTTTTTCAATATTGATCCCAATAAATTGGAATGGGGAAACACTGGACGATATCAAAAATTTGACATATAGCGACATTGACAAGCTCTCGATATCCAATATACCTTCAGGATCTGTAAGGTGAATTAATACTGGGTTCTCTTTCTATGATCTTTGCAAGGGTCCATGGTGGCAGTTCTTATTTGCAGGAGTCTCACATAAAGATGCTTTAAATTGCTACCACAAAACATACCAATGAATTTTGCTATTGTGATTGTGTAATTTGGTTAAAGCTGTTATTCCTATTTTCATTCAGGTTTGCGGCACACCTAATGATGGCGTATGTGGTCACATTTTGGACATGCTATGTCCTTTACCAAGAATACCAGATCATGGCTAACAAGAGGATGCAATTCATAGCTTCTGAAAGACGTCGTCCAGACCAATTTACTGTGAGTGTGTGATATTTATAGCTTTCTGTTTACATTCTAGTCAATTTTTCAATGCCAGTGCCTCATTTACCATAATGTTTTTATTACTATTATTTTTAAGCTCTCAGTTCATTTTATTTCAGGTTCTTGTGAGAAATATTCCTCCAGATCCTGATGAATCAGTCAGCGAGCATGTGGAGCATTTCTTTTGTGTAAACCATCCTGAGCATTATCTCTCACATCAGGTTTGCATTTGTATTACTTCAGTGATAATGCATGCAGACAACTGAATTCAAGTATTGCTCTTCTGAAAATATATGAGAGTGGGTGTGTGGAGAGAGTGAGAGAGAGAGGGAGAGAGAGACAGATGATCATATTGAACATAAATAGGAATATCAGATCCGTAAGTGAACCTAATAAATTTTACAATTTACAATAAGGTATTTATTCTGAGTTTGTAATCCTACCTAGCTTGTCATGACTGGATTACAGATCGTATATAACGCAAGCAAGCTTTCCGGATTGGTGGAGAGGATGACAACATTAACAAATTGGCTTATTTACTATGAAACAGTATTTGAGAGAAACCCTCAAAAGAGACCGACAACAAAGGTAGTTGACTACCATAACTTCTATGATGTGGTTGGTCAGTGGTCACTGAAATCTGTCATCAGTAACTTTTTGTATAGTCCCCTTAACACATTGTCCACATCATTTATTATGTCGAATTTGTAATCTGATTTTCTTAAAGTGTATAGACAGGTTTGTGGGGCATTATTGGAAAATCTGTTGATGCCATTGACTACCATAAAGCAGAAATTGAGAAGCTAGCTCAAGAAGTAAGTCTTCCTGTACATAATGTTTGTCTAAGAAGAATCTTTTTCTGAGTTTATTTGATGATATATGGTTACTATCTTCTACACTTACTTGAGGTGTATAGAAGTGTCAACTGCCACATGTGTCAAAACAAATATTCTGGAGAGAAATGCAAGATGGAAAGGAAGGGGTCGCTTTATTTAGTCTCCTTGTGAAAGCATAGGTTAAATGATAAATCACTGTTTTACTAATATACTTCTAATAGAAAAATATAGTCTAACATGTTCATTGATTTCTATCTAATCTTTGAATAAATGAAATAAACAAATTAGTAGATTTGTCATAATAGAAATGTATCCAATAAGATGGCCTCTACAGTTGGTGTACTATAATCATTGTGGAATCATTATGATTTGGTTTTTCTTCTTTCTTTTCTGGGACTGCAGGAAGCTGCAGAAAGGGAAAAAGTCGTGAATGACCCCAATGCAATAGTTGCTGCAGCATTTGTCTCCTTTAAATCTCGAATGGGAGCTGCTATTTGTGCTCAAACTCAACAAACACGCAATCCAACAGTATGGCTAACAGAATGGGCTCCTGAACCACGCGATATTTACTGGGACAATCTCGCAATACCATATGTTGAACTTTCTGTCAAAAGATTGATAGTAACTGTTGCTATGTTCTTCCTCACATTCTTTTTCATGATTCCTATAGCTTTTGTACAATCCTTGGCAAATCTTGATGGAATTGAGAAGGTTTTACCTTTCCTTAAGCCATTGCTGGAAAGGTAAGCTAACCCTTTCGATCCCTTCTTGTCAGTTTCTTAGAAATTGATTCATCTTTTGAGAAGTTGAGTTCAGAATTCAGAATCAGTGTTGTTGCATGTGATGCCATTGTTGTCATGCTGTTACATCTAAAGCTACCAAATAAATAGAATGTTTGCATGATATTTTGTTGAGGATAACAATATTGGTGGGAGAGTTCTGAACAAGCAAGATCAAGCTTTGTTATGTATGTCCTCGCATATAAAATACAAGTTAAAAAATGATTTTCTACTTCTTAAGGTTCATGAATGGTACATAATATGAGATATAGTTTTATTTTATTTTCTCAAACAAATTGCGTATATGAATAATTTTTGGTTAATTTCAGTATGTGAATGTTATCAGCAGTCCTATCATTTTTTGCAAACTCATTTGTCAATATATAGCTTTGTCCACATAAGTCAGGTGAAGAAAAAGGTGCTCCAGACAGTATGCATCAAATATTTTGTATTTGCTGCTGAAACTATATCTTCAAGTGTGCACTATCATGCTCTTTATTATCATTGGAATCTCTTTCCGATCTTGACCTTTTCATTTGAACTTTGTGCTTTTTATCATGGACTGATGATCAGTTTTGTCTAATTCAGGGAAGGTGTCGCCTCTGTTGTTCAAGGTTTTCTTCCTGGAATGACACTGAAGATTTTTATGGCAGTTCTTCCAATCCTTCTTATGATAATGTCGAAAATAGAAGGCCATAGATCATTTTCAGCTCTGGACAGAAAAACAGCTGAAAAGTATCATTTCTTTATACTTGTTAATGTCTTCTTTGGAAGTATCATCGCAGGAGCAGCATTTGAGCAGCTCAACAGGTTTCTTCACCAGGCCCCAAGAGAGTATGTTACATTTTCCTTCTAGCTAACAAGAATTAGTAGCTGATGGTTAATTTTACGGGCATTTAAAGTTTTTGCTACATTGCAGGATTCCACAAACTTTGGGTGTTGCAATTCCAATGAAAGCCACATTCTTTATTACTTATGTTATGATTGATGGTTGGGCCGGCATTGCTGCAGAAATTATTAGAACGGTTCCATTAATCCTGTTCCACTTAAAAAATTCCTTTCTGGTAAAGACAGAAAAGGATAGGGAACGGGCGATGGATCCTGGCTGTCTAAATTTTGCCACATCAGAACCGCGGATACAATTGTACATATTGCTGGGGCTCGTGTACTCAGTAGTCACACCTTTAATTTTGCCTTTCCTCATTATCTTTTTCGCCTTTTCCTTCACGATCTATCGCCATCAGGTATGCTCCTAAGTATACATAAACTTTTCAAGATATGCATGACTTTGTTATAAAGAGTCTGTTGCATGTGTATTTATAACAATAATTATGCACTGCGTTTTGGGCTTTTGTGGTAGAAAAACTAACAGGATTGACATTTTGATTCCCAGATCATCAATGTGTACGATCAGAAGTATGAGAGCGGGGCTAAATTTTGGCCAGATGTGCATTTTCGCATAATTGTAGGTCTAGTAATATCACAAATTCTGCTCATGGGATTGCTGAGCACTAAGGGACTCGAAGAAGTAATTCCAATTTTAATTGCACTTCCTGTTCTTACCATCTGGTTTTATTTCTTCTGCAAAGGACGCTTTGAGCCTGCATTCGTGAAGTTCCCATTGCAGGTTAGTGAAATGCCATTATTTTCAGGATTCCGTATCTCAATAACCGCATTTCGTCATCCCCCTCCCCCCCGGTTAATGCGAACTTCGATTTTACATACTGTGTCATGAGATGAAACTTAAGGCTTTTCTTGGTAATTTCAAGACATACTAATTTGTAATTTCGCCAAAACTTGAGGGGTAATAGATGAAAGTCTCCCCCTCTGCATAGATAGCAAAACCATGTTAATGCAAACTCTGATTGATGAAAAAACAGGAAGCAACGGTGAAAGACACATTAGAAAGGGCAAAAGAGCCAAAGCTGAACTTGAAAGCTTACCTTCAAGATGCCTACGTACACCCGGTGTTTAAAGACATGGAAATTGGTAGACCGAAAGCCATTGATGATGAGGAGAATAATCCACTTGTTTCTACCAGGAGAGGTTCCCAGCACAGCAAATGTGATTCTGGTAGCTTCATTTCTGAACATGGAGAAACACTGAATTCATCAAGATTTCTGAACATGGAGAAACACTGAATTCATCAAGACATTTGTGAAGATCGGTACGACACGACACCATTCTTTGTGTCCTTTAGTCTGAATAGAGTGTCCCTTTTCTTATTCTTTGATCGTTTCCTCGTATAGAATTGTCAATATTAGGGATGTATCATTTTGGTTATAGGATTATATTTTCAAATTAGAAACACCAATGTTGATATCCCCAATCATCTGGATCACCTGAATCAGACACCAGAGTTCAGTAGGAAATTTTTAGTGCAGTTTTTTGTGTTTAGAATCAGGAACCAGATATTGATATCCTCGATTTCGCTAATCGGCATTTGTAATGTATGACTTTTTTTTTTTTTTTTTTTTCTCAGATTGATTTGTTCTTTATTGATTTGCTGATCTAGTACTGCAGGGATGGCAACAACCCGAGCCGAGCTTGAGTCAAGCCCGAACTCAAGCCCTCTGAGTCTTGGCTCGTGGCTCGCGAGCCAACTTGCGAGCCCATATATTTAATTAAAAAAATAATATTTTTATACAAAATGAATAAAAAAGTAATATATATTCATTTAATATATATTATTATATATAAAAATATATTAAATTATTAAAAAAACTATTTTTTTTATCAAAAATAATACGTTATGATCGAGCCTCGAGCCGAGTCGAGCCTGTCTCGAGCCTTGGTTGAGCCGAGCCCGAACCCCAAAAAAAAGGCCAAGGCTCGGCTCAGTTCGACTCGTTGCCACTACTTCTCTTGTAAACATCCTTAGAAACCTTTTTTCAGGCGATGAACCGAGTTCGAATCTTTCTGACTACTCATGTGTGTGTGTTTCTAAAAAAACGTTTTCGGTTCAAACTCTAAGACTTCGTTTACTTTGATGGGATCTAAACCATTGAGAGTGGTTTATAAATAGTGTTTTTTTGGGCTATTTAGACAACAATCCTTTTTACTTTGATAGTTAGAAAATAAATTTATTTTTCCCAAACTGGACTTTTGTGTACTTTACAAGTTTATAACCAATCAATATGATAAGTAAATTACCACTCTACCCATGTCTTGGATTTTCGTCTTCATCTTTCCCCATAATAATAAAATAAAAAAAACCTAGGAACATAAAAAAATAGGGAAAGTTTCAAGCAAAGAAGGCTTAGATTTATGAATATATGGAGGCAAGGAGAGAACTTAAATTATGATCTGATTTACAGAAAGAACTTTTCTTGGAACACCATTAAAAAACCAAAACCTTCAAAAACCAATTTCTTTTTGCAGATAGAAAATCAAAACCCATATGAGAAATATTGATTCTTTACCAATCCCAACACTTCCCAGGAAACAATGATCATACAAATTCCAGTGATGTATCGATCTTCTCTCAAATCCTTTGCTTTCTCTCCATCTTCTTCCTCTTCACCCCATCTTTTTCCGCTCCACCCCGCCGTCGGAAAACATTTCTCTCTTGGACGACGCTTCCCTGAACACCTCCGACATTTCACTCACAAGAAAGAAAGACTGCACCCCTCCGCCGCCCACTCCGCCGTCGGAAGAGCATCCTACATGAACCCAGTTCGAGATCTTTGGGCCAATTTTTCAAGCTTCAGGGGTTGAAGGAGATTGGGGTAATCTTTTGAAAGGTAACATGGGCATAAATGGAAATTCAACTAATCCATTGAGGTTGGTGTAAATAAAACGTCCAAATTGAAGAGATTAATTATCTAGCCATTTCCCGTACGGAACCCGGGGCTCCGGGAATATGGTGGAAAAGCAAAATGTTGAAGTAAAGGCTTGGAAAGGGGGGCTTAGCTAACCATACCCCCCTTTTCTTTAGTAGTAAACGTAGCCTTAAGCAGTTACGGAGTCGAGAGGGGTTAGTGGGGGCTGCCACCCCTCAGATTTTTGCAACCCTTTCTTATCCAATTCGATCTCATACTTCTTCATCAAAGCATTTAAAAATTTCATAAAATTAAAGATTTCATTCTCCTAAAACGATAAAAAGTGACCCCTTTATTAAAAAAATTAACCTTGATGAAGGGGAAATAATCAGATTTTTGATCGGCAAATGCCCAATTCATCACCAATTCACAATTATATATTAACCCAAAGATCAAGTTTATGAACAACTCATAATCCAACAAAATCCTCAGATTCCAGTTTCTATGATCATTTCAGCAGCAGTAGCCACACCTCCAATCCCACATATTCCAAGAATTTCCACAGCCAGCTCTCTCTCATTCCAGTGTCTCAATCCCTTACAAACTCTCTTCACAACTTCAACATCCAATTCCAACACCCAATTAGGAATGCAACTCACCACCAAATTCAAAATTCCCACGACATATGCCCTCCACATCCTCTTGCTACACCCGAGCGACACTTTATCGTCCAATGCATTAGCAACAAACTCCAAATGCTTCCCGATAACCTTTGGCCGGTTCTTAGATGATCCTGAATCAATTCCCCATGCAAACATTCCAGAAAATACAACCAGATAGGCAAGTGCATAACCGCCCAACAAATCAACCAAGCCACCCGATTGGTTGGCCTCAGACCCATGAACCAATAAAAACCAAGATGGTAATACTTCGTTGATTAAAGATTGTATAGAAATCAACCCACCTGTTAACCAGAGGAAAGAAGCTCCTAAAGAAGCTGCAACTTTAACCCGAGCCATTGCAGCAGGAAGAGAAATCCCACCATATTTCCTGTTGTATTTGGTTTTCTTAAGTTTCTCCGTTATATCACTAGGCAGACCGCTGTTCAAAATATCTTTGACACTCTGCATTAGGAGGGAAACAATTTCTTCAGTAATAAACTTAACATCTCTAATAGCTTCGTGAACTCGTAAGTATAGTATTCCTGGAGCAACAGCAGATGTGCCACCAATTATGCCATGACCAAGAAGAGCACCGACACTACTGTTGCTTGCAATAGAGGAAGAGTTTTTCAGGGAAAGTGCTGTTGTAAAGCACACTTTGAGGATTTGAATTACAGCATCATTATTGTGGTGGAAGGCAGTTTGGGATGCTGAGAAGATGAAAAATTCACTCCAACGTTTGACTTTCTGAGTCCATAAAGCGGCTATTATTGGCATGCATGGCCACGGGCAACCTACACCTAGGTTTCTCAAGGCCGGAGCAACCAAGTTCAAAAACCGTGTGGATTTCTCACTTTTATATACTATTGTTAGGCTGACAAGAGCTGCTAGGGGCAATGGAAGTGTCAGTGAAGAGCTTTCACCTACAAGTACAATACATATTATCAGCATTACTGTTAACCAACCAGGGTTCTCTTTTAGTGCAACAAAAAAAAAAAAAGAAAACGATTTGAATGGACAAAAGAAATTATTGGAAAACCATTCATGCAGAAAACCAAATGACAGTAAATGGAAGGTTTCTTTTGGTAGATGGTCACATAGCTATAGGGGGTCGTAATAATTTCTGAAGAAATGAGGGTTTTAGCTGTAATTATTCCAAATCTTGGAATAGTAGGCTGCAATTATCCAATTTTGAAATTTAAGGGCACGAATGCAGGATATATTACAAATACAAGAGGTCAAAGATGCAAATAGGAAAAAAAGGCTAACCTACGGTAAGACTTGGGACATTAACGCCAGTGGCAGCTAAAAGTTTCTTTATTTGTTCTTCAACCATGTGCAAATTTGCAGCAGGACTGGGCCAATCAGTGCCATTCATGCAGGCAGGCTTCCAAAGACCCCTGTTCACTTCTGCTGAAAAGTAGCTTGAAATGGTTGCCAAAGAAGCTGGTAGGAAATCAGCAAGATCTTTGAGTCCTGATACATCAAGATATTGTCTCTTCAGTTTTTTTGTATTTCATATAATCATCAGAAAACAGTGATTGACCAAATGTTACACAATTCTAAAATTACAAATTAATTCCTCTGGTATGATAAATTACGGTATAGTCCTTGACATTTGCAATAGATGTATAAAACTTCCAAAAATACCCCACTCATGGTTTCAACAGGGTATATTTGAAAGTTTTACACATTTATCGCTAATGTGTCAGTGTCAGGGACTAAACTGTAAAATTTCAAACTACAGGGATTAATTTGTAGTTACCTAAACTCCAGGGTAGTAAATGTAATTCACCCTTCTGAAAATACTACAAGCATAATTTAATTGGAAGAATATTAACAAACCAGTCGTCAAATCACGTGGCAACAGTGTCCCATGGACACAGGCAGTTAGGGCAGCATCAAGTACAAAGGGAACAGCCTCGAGAATATCCCAAGCAGGTAATTTTAGACATGGAGAGGAATCATTAGTTGCAGATACAGATGAGCTGTCATTTTTTCTGAACATCATATTCAACAGTGCCTCAACTATCTGATGAACAAGAGTTTCAGGCACAAGACCAGAAAGGGTGGAAGCAATACATTGTTGATGCTGCCTATACCAACTTTTTAGTTTTGGGAAAGAGTCCATGAATAAGGGTTCCCTAGAAAATGCGTGTGAAAATCTTGGAAGTTTGTTATTGGTTTTTTTATTCTTTGGTGCTTTCTCAAATGACGATAATTGGGAATTGCGCACCAATAATATGTATTCTGGAGTTAAATGAGTACGAACATCTCCCATTTCCACAGGAGGCTTATGGAATCTCCACAACTTTAGAAGCAGAGTAAATGCATTTGAAAATACAACATGAGATGAAATCTCTTCCTCAGTGTTAAGACTCCAGGACATGAGTGGGTGGGAGCCGAAAACCTCACAGATTGGCATCAATGCAGCTGCCAGTTGAGGAACCTGAAAATTTATTAATATATAACATGTAACAATTCGAAGTTTGCCAAACTCCTCGCAAAACTGTAGTTTATTTTGCTTCTTTCCCTCATTCCAATGATGTCCTCATTTTGATTTTGATCTCATAAATTGTTGTGCAATGTTCAGTTACTGTGCACTTGTATTAAATATTGGAATAGGTAAAACAAAAGTCAAAATTTGAATTTGTCAAGTGTAATAGATAAATAAAACTATTATACATCTCTCCGGATTCTTGTGATAATACGATAATAGTATATACCACTGTTACTAAAATTTAGTGCTTACTTGTTGCAGTACTTTCTCCCTCTGAAAATATGTGAAGAACAGATGGATAAACGAAGTTGGACTTACCAAACCGAGCAAGGAAAAAATCATAGTAGAATCAATTAATGATATTCCAACAAGAAGAACATTGAGAACTGGGGCGTGATCTATCAAATGACTCCCACTTCGAGAAATATCTGTAGGAACTACAGGTGAAAGCAATCTTATAATCATCATGCCTACATGCTCCTGCAACCACAGTCAAATCCATATTTTGATAGTTATAAACAAGGTCACTAAAGAAAACCTTTTCTTGACTCATAGCACCCTCCACTCAAGGATTTTAATATAAACTACCTCGAACTAGACAAGTTTTCAGTAAATTGATAAATTTTTGGTTGCACAAAAATTAAATTCATACCTGTATATTCCAACCACGAGTAAGTGATGCCCCACATAATATTGTAGCAGCAGAAATCTTTTCATGCTCCAGACCGCTGATGGCAATCTCATAAATTCTTTCGATCTCCGCTAAGCTTATATCAAATGATAATCTCAATCAATTTGCCTTAAAACTGGCATATTTGAAGAAAGTAGCATTTGGTGTTTTACTTCATTACAGGACTAAATAATATTTCTCAAAATTAAAACTGCCATCTACCTCATTGCTGGAGTTGACACTAACACGGCAACCATTGGAGGAGTTAAAGGTGAGCCTTTCATTAACGATGACCAACCTGGTACCTGCCCTGTACTGCTTTGAGGAATTTGGTTGCAGCGGCTTTTTACATATCCAGGCCACAGATATGCTGAGGTGTCCAGGACATTTCTTGAGATGCACGCCTCAACAATTAGATGACGAAGGTTTCCAGCTGCAAATCATTATGCAGATAAAGGCACACTAAGAGGAAATGGCCAGGAAATTAAGATATACTGAATCAAAAATGGGGATAAGGACGAAGTCAAAATCGAAGAATAAAAGGGAGAACATAATAAAATTTCACAAGTATTTCACATATACTAGAGAAAGAGGCAGAAGTGAATTAATGACAATTATTGCATTAGAAACTAACACAGATATCCTTACAGTTTCAATCACCAAAACCAATACAAATGAGTCAACAAACCCCAAAAAATAACCAAAAGAAAATGCAATTTTTTATAATTTTTGGATTTGCAAAACTAAGAATAGACAACTTAAAAACATGAAACATTTTTGCTTAAAGGTAAGAGTAAAAGATTACTCACGACAATCCAAGGGAATGTCATTCAAGTTGATGTCGTCAAGGTTCCCAATGCCAACTGTGTGGCCCAAAGCAAACATATATGCTTTTATAGCTGCTAAATTAGCCAATGAAACTACAGGTGGTGGAGCAGTCAACAACCCCTCAAAATCATCCAAGCGATGCAGGCTGGCAACTAAGTCTTCACGATGCTTTCCCTCCCCTTTCTTATTTTTCCTTTTACCTAAGGAACTTTGTTTGCCTTCCCTTAATCTGATATCCTCCTCTTCAACAATATTGGCAACTGCAAGAGTTGCAATGGACAATAACATGCACAAGCATGTATCAAGTCGAGGAACAGGACCCTCAATTGAATTACTCTCCTGAATAGATAGAACAAAATTTGTCAACACATCAAGCATTAATTTCCTAGATATTCAGAGAAATAGAGTGTGAGAGAGAGAAACTTTTGTCTTTCTGAATTTGAGATTAGGTCAGAGAAAATTTACACATTTCGTTTACTATGAGCAAGCTTGTACCCTCTGAACAAGACGTAAAGCAGCAATCCATAAACCAAGAAATGCCTCCTGCCAATCGGTCTGATTTATAGACTGGAGACCCTTCAAAAGATCTGCCATACTAATTGGGTTAAGTATCCAAAACGAGATTGTGACCATGATCAGGGATGGAAACATGATTCATCCCCTGTTCCCCCCCCTCTAAAATTATATGTAATAAAAACCAAAAAAAGTACTAAATTTACTAGTTTTTAGCAATGTCTGATTTTTTCCTCCCCAAGCAAATATTTCATGCACTGCCCCTGACCATGATAATATAAATTCGCACCTGTAAGAGTTTCAACTGCGCTGGTAACTGCAACTTCTGATTGATTCATTTTATTTTCCAAATAAAGATCTATGGGAAGCCAAAGTGCTGACCCTGCAGTTCCTTGACACTGACTAGCATATGATATAGGTGATAAAGCTGTTACTGCACAAAACTGTTGCTGTGATGTTGTTTTACATTGACGAGACAAAACTTGGCATGTATCAGGTGTTAACTGCAAGAGCTCCTCTGAAGAGATACATTTCATTCTTCTTACAGCTGAAGAATTCCCAGCTAGCAGTCTCAGATTCCGAATGAAGCACTCCCAATGGATTGGCCTAAAAATCATACATAAGTCCAACATTCCACATTTCAAGTTATGCAGAAAACATAAAATTAAAGGGATAATTACAGTAGAAAAATTTTCCAGAGATTTGAGAAATTACAAAAATCCCGTCAAAGAATTTACACTACATATGGGATCCATGAATTTCAGTGAAATCATCTCTAATATTTTATGATTACCCTATTTTCCCTCGAGACTAGCTAATGAACACATGATTTCATATTCACGACTAAAACAGCATGTATCAGGATTTAGGCCAAATCTTAGGTCAAAACTCAAAACCACAATGCATGACAGTGTAATTATCCCCAAAATAAATGAGCAGAACTAAAGAAAGATCTACTCATCATTAATTTTTCATCCACAGACTATTTAGTAGTGAAAAGAAAGAAAAAAAATAGAAGGGTACTAATCAAAAACGGAAAGAAACAAGAGTCTTACATGTTTCGATGAGCCAAGACTAGGATTTGTGAAGTTACTTTATTCCGGAAAAACTCAATAATTATTTCAATGGACATGATTGTATTCGTTTTATTCAATGCTGCCTCACGGTCCATTATTTTCGTATCAAAACATTCGGGATATTCAGCTTCCATGTCTTGACTGTTGATTAGCCACCTAGATTTCTTTTCAGGGGTGAGTTCTAAAAGACCTTCATCATCAAGAGATGCATCAAGTAGCTCCCATACGGTTGCAAACATGAACTCAACCAGAAGAAGCCCAGGTTCTGAAGACTGAACACCAAATATCTGGTTAAACTGGAAGATCTCATCTATGGATTTCATAATCCTGCAATCAACAGTTCAAGTCACTGATCACACAAAGAAAGACCCTTTTTCTTTTTATTTCCTTCTCTAATGGGAAAAAAACATATATAAAGAGAGAGTCTTGAAAAGCAAAAAATTCATACTTCTGATAGTTGGGAGCTCTAATTAGAGAAGATAATGAAAAAGCGTATCTCTTCGTCAGCTCCAGATACAACCTATATGCCACAGGCTGCCTCCTTCGAACTTGAATTACCCTGCATAAGAACTCAAAATGAGCAATCTATGAAAAGAGTAGCCTTAGTAGCTCAGTCAATTTCATCAATGCTGTTTGTATAGATTTTCCTGTCAAAATTTACAAAATCCACCTTAAGAAAACAAAACTCTAATGGCTCCCCCCAAATTAACCATTAAACTTCACCCACCGATAGAAACGAATGCAATTGGACTGAATCTGCTAGAATTATGAAGGAATTAACCTTGTGGAAAGATGTGCGAGAACGAGAAAAGGGGGAACGATCCCCATACTCAGCGCCTTGTCAAGGAACTTCCACGCGATTGGAGCGTTGTTCGACCAGCAAATGTGGGAAACGAGGATCTCCGCCACCTCGACGGCGGGGACGGAGACGCCGGCGGCGGCGAGAATTGACGATAGCTGTATTGCCCAGATAAGGGGGTCGGTGCCCCTCTCCTGCTCCGCCTTCGTCATGCCCAAGACGCTTTCCCGCAACCGCTGCGACGGCGCCGCTTCCGCCGCCATGGGGCGTGCAATGCTTCTCCGGTGAGTACGGAAGTAGGGCAGACGTGGACCTATCCGTGCATGGAAATTGGGATATACGGTGACGGTGTGTGTGTCAGGAAGAGCACTGAAGACTGAACCTTCAGTTTCAACTTTCAACATGCATTTAACCTTTAAAATGTTGAATTTATAATTATCTTAATTATAATTAATGAAAAACGTTTTCCTTAATCTTTAATTTCCTAAAGTTAAAAACTTTACTCAAGAGTCCAAATTTCAAAGTGTCCCTTGTACCCAAATCGCCGCCATCAGCCACCAGCCCACCACCTCAATCGCCGCCGCCATCAGCCACCAGCCCACCACCACAACTCCGCCGCTGCGTCGCCAACTATTCGCCACCACCGCGTCTGCAGTCTCCACTACCACTCAGTCACCGCCGTTCCATTCTCCGCCGCTTCCCACCTCTGCTGCTGCTTGTCACGTCGCGCCGCCGCCGTTGCTCTCCAGGTACCAACTTTTTCTTGCTTTTTGGAGAATTAGGCATCTTCTTGCTTTGGAATGATTTTAAAATTTGGGTTGTACATGATTAGGAAATTGTTACAAGAAGAAAATTTTAAGTCACAATTCCCTGTTATGCTCATCTTCTTTGACGACATCCTGTAATAATAGGAGGAAGCTGGTATCAAGCAACCGAAAGATTGCAACTTTTTCTTATGTTAGCTCAGCATTGGGCTCTTTCATCTCAATCCAAGATGAGCCAAAATACCAGCTTGAATTAAGTGAAAATAAAATTAATCATGAGCAAGTTAACGATGTCCTTACAACATTTTAGAGGCAACTACGTTTGCAGGCAATGACTTCCTTAAAACAAGAAAATGGGAAACATGGATGCAGAAATTTACATCAAAAAGTGAGGGGTTGAATAGAGGAGAGGACATAGAATCTCTGACATGCTTGAGTAATGAAATCTGTGCGAAATCCTTCTGAGTTGAATCATTTTCTTTTAACATAGATAAATCTCACAGAAACTTTTTAAAATAATCCGTATTGGACAATTGAGATTGCTAAATCTTATCAAAACTAGTTTGAAGTCAGACCACCATTAGGAAGTAAGGGGCTCACTGTGGTAGTGATGCGGTGACTCCCGCCTCTGGAACTACAAATCAAAATCTTAACAAGAAAGATTTTTAATTCCTAACGGAGACAAACAAAGGGGGAATTTGTAATTTATTAAACGAACTACTTTCTAGTTGTTGTTTGATTATTAACATATTTTTCCTTTGTTATTCTTCTTTTTTAAGTTTAACTGATCGGTTTCTGTTTAGGATTCAAACATTATGGGCAGAAACCCCGTCATTTGCAAATGATGGCCTTTCTCCACCTCCTCTCCAAGATCGCCTTAATCCCCTCTAAACTCCATCATACTTTTCCCCTCATCTCTCACTTTTCCACCTCCTTCCTCATCACCAAAATACCCAAAAAGTTCAAGAAGAAGCGAAAGAAAAAAGAAAGCCCTCGAACCAAACTCGTTCAAACTCAACCCAACCTAATTCCGCACTTGGAAAACATCATCCTCAAAGATGCTCATTTCAGATTCCTCACCAAAACTAAAGAATACCTTTCCAAACAGCCCCTCCAAATCCTACGCCTCGATGACGCCGGCAAACTCCACCAGCAGCTAGGTTTCCCTCGCGGTCGCAAAGTTGTCAAATCCATTCTACGTCACCCTCTCATTTTTCAAACCTATCGCCATTCAGATAACAAAATGTGGTTTGGGTTTACTGATTTCATGGATGGTTTGTTGCGCAAGGAACAGGATATGGTAAACGAATTGGAGGGACAAAGGGTTGAGACAGTCAGGAAGCTATTGATGATGTCAACTAATAAGAGGATACCCTTAAGTAAAATTTATCACAACAGGCTCCTGTTTGGCATCCCCGAGGATTTCAGGGACAGAGTTGCAAAGTACCCCGATTATTTTAAGGTGGTTGTTGAGGATGATGGAAAGCGTGTGCTTGAGCTAGTTAATTGGGATAGTCCATTGGCTGTGAGTGCTTTGGAGAAGGAATTTCTGGTTGATGAGGAAAAGGTGAAAAGGGCATTTAAATTTCCGATAAAGCATGGAAAGGCATTGGAGTTGGATATGGAGGATGAGAGGAAGTTGAACATGTTGAATACATTGCCTCTGGTTTCGCCTTACTCGGATGGTAGTAAGTTGGATTTGTGGACTTTGGAAGCTGAAAAGTACAGGGTGGGAATTATTCACGAGTTTTTGAGTTTGACATTGGAGAAAAGGGCTTATATACACAACATAGTGGAGTTCAAGGAGGAGTTTACTCTCACGAAACATACCTACCAGATGCTTTTGAAGCAGCCCCGAACGTTTTACCTTGCTGGTACCGAGATGAATTGGTGTGTTTTCCTCAAGGATGCTTATGGTGAAGATGGACAGCTTGTAAACAAAGATCCACAAATTGTCTTCAATGAAGAACTGTATAAATATGCAGAAATACAAGAAACGGAGTCAGCTAGCAGTATCCTATAGAAATTCAAGAATTGTGCTCCATTCAACTGATTGCTTACGCTTACATTAATTTTTAGAGTAGCCAGCCATTGATGAAACCATTTTACTTGTGTGCTCACTACCATACAATAATAGCTCATTTTATTCAAACTTTGAGAGCCCACAAGTAAGATCTGAGAAGCATAGCATCGTGTCGTGCTGGCTCATTATATGCTGAGATGACTGCTGCTGTACAGGGTTTGCAGCTGTTTGATGAGGGTGGCTACTATTATTGACGAGGATTAATCCATTGCTGATTTGGTGGTGTATGAACTGGTGAGTTTGCAGATGTTTGAAGGTGTGCATGGATGATTTTGCAGAAACAGTGGACTTTGTTTCTGTATTTGTAATGATTTCCTTGTTTATCAAGTGTTGGAATGCTGTATGGACTTGTTTCTGTATTTATAAGGATTTTTTTTATAATGAATTTATTGCCTAATTTTAATCCACAATTGTGGCCAAGTATATTGGCTGCATATGATATGGTGTTGGAACAAATATTGTGCTGAAATTGGGTAGAATTTGGTTTTAGAAAATAACGTTTTGCCCCTCAAGCCCATGAATCTAACTCAAACATGGAATACCGGTTGAAATAAGCTGAACTTGAGCCTAATTTGTATAAGTTCGTTATACTCGTGTTTAAGTTTGGTCGTGATAATTGGTTTGAGCTCGGCCTAATTTATACAAGTTGGTTAAACTCGAGTTTGAGTTCAAGTCAAGAATCAAATCTTGGGATACGAGTCCAACTAAATCGTACTCGAGCCTAATTTGTATAAGTTTGTTATACTCGGTAGTTCATTAGCCTCAAGTTTAAGTTCGGTTCGTGGTAGTCGGTTCGAGTTGAAGTCATGAACCAGCTTCGAACATGAATACGAGTTCAATTGAGTCATACTCAAGCTTAATTCATATAAGTTCGTTCGACTTGGTTCGAAGTAATTTGCGCTGCTGAAAAAACATCTCAGGCCGGCTCACGAGTCACGACAGTGCCAAAGAGAAAACTAAAATATTAATAAAAACGAAAGCTTCCCGGTTGTGGGCATAAAGCTCGTCAACCTCGTGATAATCTCACACACAATCATCGCTCACTCACTCAAAAGTCAAAGCAGAAATAATCTCGAAACTCTTCGATTTGCTCCATAGATGTCGGGACCTCAGTGCTGTGAAAATCCACCAACTTTGAGCCCCAGCAGTGGAGTGGGCTCTGTGATCGAACTGGGTGGGCTCCAAACCTACATTTCGGGTCCTTCGGACTAGAAGCTCGCCGTTCTCCTCGTTGCCGATGTTTTCGGTTCGTAATCGTTGCTCTGAATATTAATTTGGGGTGCCTAAATTCATGATTAAGTTATGATTCTTGAATTGAACGGGTGGGTTTGGAAAAGTTTTGATTTTTAAAGTGTAGAGTGAGAAAGAAATGGATTGGATGCTCTTGGGCTTGGTTGATATGGAATATTATGGCATTATTTCTTGATTTTAAGTGCACCCGTTTGAGTTCTGGGTTTTCTTATTAATCTGGTTTTTTGCTGGTAACATGCTAGGAAATATTTAGAAACAGTCGAGCACGGAGACATCCCATAGCACTAAAATTTGGAAAGATAGCTAATCTCTTTGATTTTCATTGTTTTTCATTTAAAATAAAATATGAAATTCATATAACATTAAGTTGATTGCCATTATAATGTAGTGAGGTAGGAGTATAGAAGAGGATTCTCTGGTTGGGACTTGGGAGGAGTGTATACAATTTCTTTATGAAAAGCCAATCGAGAAACAAATTTGTTTTCGATTTTCCTCATTCTTCTTTTTCATGGAATTTACTGTTTTTGCAGGATATGAAGCTCCCAACTTGAGGTATTTTTGCTTATACTTCATTATTTTAATTAAATGGGATAGCTGTTGCTTTCTTGATGTGTACTCATTTTGTACTTATACGGGCAATTATGTCTTATATAATTTAGCTATAGAACGAAGCGGATGAGACGGAGAGATAATATTTCAACTCAATTCTCATCTTTGAGTTTACCTCTACACTAGTCTTGAGACTTATATATGTTTCAATTCTTGACATGAAGGAAACTAGCTGACAAAGTTGCAGCTTCTGGTTTTTATGTGGTGGTTCCTGATTTCTTCTATGGTGATCCTTTTGACCTTGATAATGCTGAGAAGCCTATTCTAGTCTGGAAATCTCTGCACGAACCAGTTCGTTTCTAACTAAATTCTCATTACTTTTAGTGGGCAATTCATTCATTTTTGGTACTTCTATTCTTGGGACTTTGGAAAATGTCCAAATTTTGATTTGAACTTCTGAAAACTAAATGCCTGACATTCTTTTTAGATTTCATTACTTCATTACATGAATTGGCCTGTTTCTATTGTATCTAGACTTGGAATTATCATAATTGGGATTTTTGTATTAATCCTATTAGGCTAAAGCGGTTGAAGATGCTAAACCTGTTCTTGAAGCTCTGAAAAGTAAAGGCATATCTTCAATTGGAGCAGCTGGATTTTGCTACGGTGGTAAGTTTTACAGTTAACATCAGAGCCAAACCTTTTTGTATTCCAAGATATTTTCTTGTTGATTGTGCTCTGCTTCCCCTTCACTTTTCTGCATTACTTTAATTTGATATTTCTCTTGGATTTTCAGCCAAGGTGGTTGTTGAACTAGGCAAGTCTGGTTTTATTGATGCTGGAGTTTTATTACATCCATCTTTTGTTACAGAAGATGATATCAAGGGTAAGAGGTTAACAAGACTGAAAACGTTCGATTTAGCCTATCCTCAAGAGTCTTATAATCTTCTTTCCCTTTGCAGATGTTAAGGCACCTCTAGCTATTTTGGGAGCTGAGATTGACCAAATGTCGCCTCCGGAGCTCATTAAGAAGTTTGAGGAGATATTGTCCTCAAAATCCAAGGTATGAGCGAAAAATATGCACTTTGATTATAGACTGATTATCTGATGATGTTGTCATATCACTTTATTTGATGATGATTTGATTGGACTGTGTAGGTTGGTAGCTTTGCAAAAATCTTTCCTGGTGTCTCCCATGGGTGGACAGTCAGGTACAAATTGGACGACGACAAGGCTGTAAAATCTGCTGAAGAAGCGCACCAGGATATGATTAATTGGTTCGTCAAGTATGTCAAGTGAAAAGGGCTAGTTTAGCCAGCAGCATCAGACACTTTGTGATCAGTGCTTAAACTGCAGTAGTTACTGCTATCACGATGCCAATAGTTTCATATTTATTGAAGTGGTTCAGTCTTGGTTGATTTGGTTGTGTGGCTTCGTGAATGACTTGCTTGTGGTTCCATCATGTTGTTGTTGTTTATACTTTCACTGTGACAAGGATTTTTGTGCTGAACCAACTTTTGGAGTTACGAAGTCAAATTGTTCCATAATGGGTTGAAGTAAGCGGGGTTGACAGTATGTCAGCCTATATACAGGTTGTTCCGTAAGGGTTTGTGAATTAAGCGGGGTCGACAGTGTGTACAACGGGTTGTACGTGGTTACGAACGGTTTGTCATGGTTCATTGAAGAACTAAAGAATATTATAAGGTTCACTTGTATATATTGTAAATGTCACTTAAGATTTAGTTATACGCTGCACACAATCTCACACTGCTGCTTGTGTGTCGACAACGCGTGTTCGAGAGAGACAGAGAGGAGGGGGCTGGGGAGCAAATGAATATCAAACAAGATAATTTCAAGAATAGTGATCTTCAACAGCGCTTTAACACCCATTAAACCTAGTCTCCCATCATATCAACTTAATCCTTTGAGTGCCTTAATGAAAGGCTCGCACTTAATGTAACATTGTTTACAAACTCCGGGCTTCTCTTCTGGTGGCATCATGAAGCAGCTCTACGTCAACTCCCTCAGGCGACAACTGGACGTATCTGAACAGATCCACAAATTGTCTTCAATGAAGAACTGTATAAATATGCGGAAATACAAGAAACGGAGTCAGCTAGCAGTATCCTATAGAAATCCTATAGAAATTCAAGAATTGTGCTCCATTCAACTGATTGCTTACGCTTACATTAATATTTAGAGTAGCCAGCCATTGATGAAAACATTTTACTTGTGTGCTCACTGGTCACTACCATACGACAATAGCTCATTTTATTCAAACTTTGAGAGCCCACAAGTAAGATCTGAGAAGCATAGCTTCGTGTCGTGCTGGCTCATTATATGCTGAGATGGCTGCTGCTGTACAGGGTTTGCAGCTGTTTAATGAGGCTGGCTATTATTATTGACGAGGATTAGTCCATTGCTGATTTGGTGGTGTATGAACTGGTGAGTTTGCAGATGTTTGAAGGTGTGCATGGATGATTTTGCAGAAACAGTGGACTTTGTTTCTGTATTTGTAATGATTTTCTTGTTGAGTGTTGGAATGCTGTATGGACTTGTTTCTGTATTTATAAGGATTTGTTTTATAATGAATTTATTGCCTAATTTTAATCCAAAATTGTGGCCAAGTATATTGGCTGCATATGATATGGTGTTGGAACAAATATTGTGCTGAAATTGGGTAGAATTTGGTTTTAGAAAATAACATTTTGCCCCTCAAGCCCATGAATCTAACTCAAACATGCAATAAGAGTTGAACTAAGCTGAACTTGAGCCTAACTTGTGTAATTTCGTTATAGTCGAGTTTAAGTTTAGTTGTGATAATTGGTTTGAGTTCTGCCTAATTTATATAAGTACGTGAGCAAATTACATTTTTAATCCCTGAGCCGTTTGCAATTTTGGTCTTATTCTTTCAGAATTAGATAAATTTAGTCCCGTTGGTTTCAATTTGTTACAATTTTAGTCGCCCAGTTAAAAAATTGACGGACGCCGTTAAGCATAGTAAATTAAATTACACTTTTGGTCTCATACGATTTAATCATTTTCAATTTTAGTCCCGCATTTTTTAAATGGACATATTTAGGCCCATTTTTTTTTATTTTTTGCAATATTGGTCCTTCCATCAATTTTTTTATGGAAATTGGTATTTTGATCGTTAACTCTAATTTATATTATTATTTTGTCTTTTATCTTTTCTACACAAAAAAAAAGTTCATAAAATACATTTACCGTTTACTTCTAACTAAATATGTATATATTGTTCATACACTACAGTTATATATTATACATGCAAAATTTAGTAATCTCGCACACTTATTGCGTGTGCAAACAAAAAATTATTATTATTTAGACATATTAAAATTAATTTTCACATTAATATATATTTTATATCATTTTTAATATAATTACTCAACTATGATAAATAAATAAATGAATAAATAGCATAAGGTCATGTAATGTCATATTAATTAAAACAGTTTAAAAATATTAGGAAAAAAAGATAAAATTTATAAATAAAAAAAAAGAAATAAACATTATAAATTATTAATTAACAAGAAAAGAAAAGAAAGTTAAGATAACATTGTGCAAGTGATAAAAAAATAATTAACAAGAAAAGAAAAGAATGAAAGAGAATAAATCGAATAAAAAAATAAAATAAAATAATTTAATTTAAGAGTCAAAGAGAACGAAAAAAAGGTTTTTTTCTGTCTCTCTCGCGTAATAAACATTATAAATTATATTAATTAATAAAATATATTTAAATGAGAAAACTCTACACCTTCTCCACCAATTCACCACTACCGTTGTCACCATCAGTCCATCACTGCTCCACCAATTTAATAGTATAGATAGATTTTTTTTCGTGGGTAGAAAAAATAAAAGAAAAAATAATATAAATTAGAGCTAACGATCAAAATACTCATTTCCATACAAAAATTGATGGAAGACCAATATTGCCAAAAAAAAAGGGACTAAATATGCCCATTAAAAAAATGCGGGACTAAAATTGAAAACGATCAAATCATATGGGAATTTACTTTACTATGGTTAACGGTTTCCGTCAATTTTCTAACGGTGGGACTAAAATTATAACAAATTGAAACCAATGAAATTAAATTTGTCTAATTTTGAAAGAATATGATTAAAATTGCAAACGGTTCAATCTTATGGAACAAAAAATGTAATTTACTCTAAGTTTGTTAAACTCGAGTTTGAGTTCAAATCAAGAATCAAATTTTTATAAGTTCGTTAGACTCGAGTTTGAGTGCGAAGTTATGAATCAGCTCCGAACATGGAATACGAATCCAGTTCAGTCGTACTCAAGCTAAGTTCGTTCGACTCAGTTCGAGATCGGATCGAAATAGTTGGCGCTGCTGAAAAAACATCTGAGACTCAGGCGGGCTGACGACAGTGCCAAAGAGAAAACTAAAATATTAATGAAAACGAAAGCTTGCCGGTTGTTGGCATAAAGCTTGTAAACCTCGTGATAATCTCGCACACAATCATCGCTCACTCACTCAAAAGTCAAAGCACAAATAATCGATCTCGAAACTCTTCGATTTGCTCCATAGATGTCGGGACCTCAGTGCTGTGAAAATCCACCAACTTTGAGTCCCAACAGTGGAGTGGGCTCGGTGATCGAACTGGGTCGGCTCAAAACCTACGTTTCGGGTTCTTCGGACTCGAAGCCCGCCGTTCTCCTCGTTGCCGATGTTTTCGGTTCGTAATCTTTGCTCTGAATATTAGTTTGGGGTTCCCAAATTCATGATTAAGTTATGATTCTTGAATTGAACGGGTGGGTTTGGCAAAGTTTTGATTTTTAAAGTGTAGAGTGAGAAAGAAATGGATTGGATGCTCTTGGGCTTGGTTGATATGGAATATTATGGCATTATTTCTTGATTTTAAGTTCACCCGTTTGAGTTCTTCGGAGTTTTCTGCTGATAACATGTCGGGAAATATTTAGAAACACAGCAGTCAAACATGGAACTAACACTAAAATTTGGAAAGATGGGATATCTCTTTGGTTTTTGTTGTTTATCATTTAGAAGTCGTTTACTTCTTTTTTTTTTTTTGGTGCAATGAAGTCGTTTACTTCTATATATATAAATTGTTTACTTTAATGGGTGATAGGTCTATGATTTAAGAGCAAGCCCGGTAGATTTATGGATTAAGTATGAGATATTAGCTTTGTGAAAATATCGTTGTTAATTTGCGTATCTCAAACAATTAATGTAAATAAATCACTTTCTGTTTGTGGGCAATTAACCCAATTTTTATAGTTGGGATAATTATCAACGCCCCCTGAGGTTTGGCGCTATTACAGAATACCCCCTGAGGTTTCGGAAATTACGAACTCCCCCTTGAATAGTACACCCTCGTTTACAAATAGCATCGGCCGTTAATTACACCGTTAAATTCAAATTTAAATTCCAAAAACACCCTTAGGGGGTATATTGTAATTTTACTTAGAGTTTAATGATATAATTGTAATATTAGTTAATTTTGCATTTTTTGTATTTAAAAAGTTGTTATTTAATTTAATATTTAATATTTTATCTATAAATATAAATTGAATTAGATATTCCATGCATATTTATTTCTATAAAATATGATAAGTTATAAATTTCCTTTCATATTTATTTCTTAGTTTTAAATATATTTTGTACAAGTTCATTTAAAGTTAATTTAAAATAATTTATTTGTAATTATAACAAATTTTCCCTCAAAATAAAAATTCATATAAAAAAACCCACACAAAGATCAACTAGTGCATTATCAATTTTTTTCCTCAAAATTGAAAATCATAACAAATACACTAATATCAACAAATGCATTAGTAAATTCACAAAAATATCCTCTAGCCGCTTAAGCAATTATTTCAAACCTTGAACATGTATGGTCAATATCTACAGAAAATATTAAGCATACATAAACTGTAGGTATGAAATTAGTCTATCATAAAAACATTAAAATAACATTAAGTAGCATTTTATTAAAAAAAAAAAAGCTAGACACAAAACTCAAGTACTTACATCAAACCCCCTTAACAATTTTAGTTCTTGTATTAGCTCCCTTACCTTTGGCTCTTTATTACATATATCCCCCTGAGTTTCAATATAGTAGGGGTAAAATAGTAAATTTCATACAATCCGTTAAATTTAACGGAGGAGATAACGGCCCAAGGGAGAGTTTGTAATTTTCGAAACCTCAGGGGGTATTCTGTAATAACGCCAAACCTCAGGGAGGCGTTGGTAATTATCCCTTTTATATTTTAATAACCCGAACCTATTAGATTACTCTCTAGTGAAGTAAACCACTTCTTAGAATAAAGTATGAAATTCATATACAATTAAGGTGATTATCGTTATGATGTAGTGAGGTAGAAATATAGAAGAAGATTCTCTGGTTGGGAGGGAATATACAACATTTTTATGAGAAGCCAATCGAGAAACAAATTTGTTTCCATTTTCATCGTTCTTCTTTTTCATGGAATTTATTGTTTTTGTAGGATATGAAGCTCCCAACTTGAGGTATTTTTGCTTCTACTTCATATTTATATTAAATGTGATAGTTGTTGCTTTCATGATGTGTACTCCTTTTGTACCAATACGAGCAATTATGTCTCATATAATGAGACGGAGAGAGAATATTTCAACTCAATTCTCATCTTTGAGTTTACCTCTTAAAGGAAAAATACAATCTCACTAGACTGATCGAATATTTATGATTTTTTGTTTACACGTTAAGTTCCATAAGAAATAATTTTGAACACATTAAGTCTCAACTGTTAACTTTTGACTCTAAAAATGAGAGAAATATTATCTTAATGTTAATTTTCGCTAAAAGGGACTAAATTAACATGACGTGAAGTTTAGATGACATTCTTTAATCAATTTTTTTAAAAATCATAAACACTCCCCATACAAAATTCTTTCTCTCTCTCATCGACATCGTTGAAGACAAAAATAAACAAGCCTTAAAATGACTAAACCCTAAGCTCCACGTCAGATTAATTTAGTCTCTCTCAGTAAAAATTAACATTAAGATAACGTTTCTCCCATTTTTGGAGTCAAAAGTTAATGTTGAGATTCAATGTGTTCAAAATTATTTCTTATGAGACTCAATGTGTAAATAAAAAATCGTATGGGACCAAATGTGGTATTGAGTCAGTCCAGTGGGACCAAAAACCTTATATATGTTTCAATTCTTGACATGAAGGAAACTAGCTGACAAAGTTGCAGCTGCTGGTTTTTATGTGGTGGTTCCTGATTTCTTCTATGGTGATCCTTTTGACCTTGATAATGCTGAGAAGCCTATTCTAGTCTGGAAATCTCTGCACGAACCAGTTCGTTTCTAACTAAATTCTCATTACTCTTAGTGGGCAACATTCATTCATCTTTCGTACTTCTATTCTTGGGACTTTGGAAAATGTCCAAATTTTGATTTGAACTTCTGAAAACTAAAGGCCTGACATTCTTTTTAGATTTCATTACTTCATTACATGAATTGGCCTGTTTCTAGTGCATCTAGACTTGGAATTATCATAATTGGGATTTTTGTATTAATCCTATTAGGCTAAAGCGGTTGAAGATGCTAAACCAGTTCTTGAAGCTCTGAAAAGTAAAGGCATATCTTCAATTGGAGCAGCTGGATTTTGCTACGGTGGTAAGTTTTACAGTTAACATCAGCGCCAGGCGTTTTTGTATTCCAAATTATTTTCTTGTTGATTGTGTTGGATTTTCAGCCAAGGTGGTTGTGGAACTAGGCAAGTCTGGGTTTATTGATGCTGGAGTTTTATTACATCCAGCTTTAGTTACAGAAGATGATATCAAGGGTAAGAGGTTAACAAGACTGAAAACGTTCGTTTTAGCCTATCCTCAGGAGTCTTATAATCTTCTTTCCCTTTGCAGATGTTAAGGACTTAAGGCACCTCTAGCTATTTTGGGAGCTGAGATTGACAAAGTATCGCCCCCGGAGCTCATTAAAAAGTTTGAGGAGATATTGTCCTCAAAATCCGAGGTATGAGCCAAAAATATGCAGTTTGATTGTAGACTGATTATCCGATGATGTTGTCATCTCACTTTATTTGATGATGATTTGATTGGACCGTGTAGGTTGTTAGCTTTCCGAAAATCTTTCCTGGCGTCTCCCATGGGTGGACAGTGAGGTACAATTTGGACGACGACAAGACTGTGAAATCTGCTGAAGAAGCGCACCAGGATATGATTAATTGGTTCGTCAAGTATGTCAAGTGAAAAGGGCTAGTTTAGCCACCAGCATCAGACACTTTGTGATTAGTGCTTAAACTGCAGTAGTTACTGCTATCACGATGGCGGCAATGCCAATAGTTTCATGTTACTGAACTCGGTTCAGTCTTGTTTGATTTGGTTGGGTGGCTTCACGAATGACTTGCTTGTGGTTCCATCATGTTGTTGTTGCTTATACTTTCACTGTGAGAAGGATTTTGTGTTGAATTGTTCCGTAATGGGTTGAATTAAGCGGGTTCGAAAGTGTGTCAGGTTGTAAATGGGTGTATGTGGTTACGAACAGTTTGTAACGGTTCATGAAAACTAAGAATATTACAAGGTTCACTTGTATATATTGTAAATGTCACTTAGGATTTAGTTATACGGTGCATGCAATCTCACACACATACAAATTTCACCAACGTACGCACTGCAGCTTGTGTGTCGACAGAGTGTGTTTGAGAGAGACGAAGAGGAAGGGGGTGGGGAGCAAATGAATACCAAACAAGATAGTTTTAAGAATGTTGTTCTACAGCGCTTTAACACCCATTAAACCTTGTCTCACATAATATCAACTTAATCCTTCAAGTGCCTTAATAAAAGGCTGGCACTTAATGTAACATTGTTTACAAACTCAGGAAACGAAATAGAGAACTAGGCGCCCCGAGCTTCCCTTCTGGTGGCATCATGAAGCAGCTCTACGTCAACTCCCTCAGGTGGCAACTGGACGTATCTGACAACAGATCCTCTGATGAAACAATTCCTCACCGAAAGCTGCCACAATGTAATATCAGAAACTTAGTCAAACAGGAATAGAAATGGGAACATTTGCCCACATTATATACAGAGTCGTATCAAGATTTAATATAACTACTTAACTCGTGGAATGATAACCCATGCTTACAACCATGTGCAATCTGTGGATCAAAAGGTGTACACAGTTGAAATTTTGAGAAGCATCTCTCTTCACTTTCAATATGACTTAATTAGTTGTCTTTAAGTTCATTGTAACCTAAGACGAGCAAATGGCTTAAGTGGTGAGCATCTGTGCCTGTGAACTGGTAGGTCACGGGTTCGAGTCTTATCAGGGGCAGTTGGGGACCAGCATTGATCCTCTTTTAAAAAAGAAAAAAAAAAGTTCATTGTAACCCTAAATCAGTGACAGTCTAATGCACAGGAGTCGTCAATTGATCAACCAAAGAGGTATCGGTAGATCAGGTTCATCATTCATGCCCATAAAGCCAAGCAGGAATCTCAAAAGGCCTGTATATGAAATATTCACGACCTTCTGCATATGTGTCAAAAGGATGGGATCTAATACGATTGACGCGTGCGTTTTCTTGAGAAGTAGCACAGAAAATTCAATAAGATGGTCCAGGGAAAGTAATTTGGTCCCAAATATGAAACATACAACCAGGTATCCTGTGGATCAACACAGGGCAAAACTGGGAGACTGGAACAGAGATGAAGCAAATACTTAAACAGAAGCACTATGGAAGATTGAAAATGATAAAACTCTAATAGCCAATTCAAATGCTCTCTCTCTCTCATCCACACACAGTGATAGAGATAAATAGACAATCATTATATCCCTTGAAGCTGAACTCCCTAGCTACTGAGCATAACCACAAAATAGCACTAAAGGCACTGACAGAAAGGTAAACCCAATTCTATGGCCATCAAACCCTAACTTCAAATTCTCACCAAAATGGAAACCCAACCGCAATAAAGATGCATAAACAGCAAATAACACAGAAAATCTCAGCTTTCGTAAAAAATCAAAAACTAAAACCTAGAATCGCGAAGGAAAACTGGAAGGACAAAGAAAGGTTACCATGTGGGGGTATTTGTCTTGATCAACAACTCTGGTGTTCTCCAGCTTAATGTTGAGATACTGATCCACCGAGTGAAGAGTTCCTCTAATCGCCAAATCGTTCTTCAATTCCACGGTCACTTCTCTGCCCACCAAATCCTTGAAATACGAGAAGAACAACTGCAAATCCGAGCAACACAAACACGATTTTAACAACCCAATATTCAAATTCAAGCAGAAACAATAACAAGAACCAGTATGAGGAGATCCTAGTACCATTTTTTCAGTGATAATCGCTCTTCAAAATTTGCAGGGAGCTTGGTCGAGTAGTGGGAGCTGGAAAAGTGCGCCTCAAATCTGGATTTTTATAAGTCAATTGTATTTTGCAGAAAGGACCCAATTATTCTCGCTTTTTATGATGAAGTCCTCTATCAATAGATTCTTCACAAACTGGCCATGAAGTTTGTGAAATGGCATTTGTTACCCTTACTAAGGATTAATAAGTTTCAAAGCGTTGAATATTTTTTATTTTTAAGCCTCCCATAGTTTATAAATGGGGAAAATTGTAAATTTGGGATAATAATATATCCCTTTTTGTATTTTTTTACTTTAATTTAATATTTCTAATTTTAGGGACACTTACTCTCAAAATTTTGTAAATTTAACCAAATCCGAACCGGATTCCTAATTTCTTCCCAGAATATCAGCCTTATGCCTACATGGCCACCTGGAATACCGACTTTGTGCCTACGTGGCCGCCTGGAATACCGTCTTCTGAAAATTAGGGATTCGGCTGGATTTGATCAAAAGTATATAATTTTGGAAGTAAATGTCCTTAAAATCAGAAATGTCAAATTAAAGTTTAAAAATACAAAAAAAAGGTATGTTATTGTCCCAAATTTACAGTTTTCCCTTTATAAATGTGTGCTTTTTTTGTACTTTTTGAATTTTATGGTGAATTCTCCGTGTATATTTCTTTTAATTTAACACATTTGCACGTATTTCTTTTAAGGGTACTATATATTATTCAATATTTACTAAAGTTGTATAAGGTTTTCCAACAATTTTATATGGAATTAATTATTGGTCAATTTTTTTAATTGTTATCGATGCCTAATCGGTAATTGACGTCTTACTGATTTTTATAAGACTTTTATAAATTTCGATTATCCCTGGTCGACTAATTTTTCAAACTCTTCGTTTATTCGATAATTTTATAGAGATCTATTTAAAAGGGCTTAAAGTCCTCTACTGATCAATTCGATATGTATCGCTACTTAAATGTTACAACTTACAATTTCAATGAAAAATATTTAATTGTCTAAGGATCAAAATGTAATTTTCAACTTAATAGCGTTTTATTTGAGTATGCCTAATTGCCTATTACCTAATGGGCCTAAAAGTAATTTAGACCACAAATAGAGGTCATCTTCAGTTTCGATGATCTCCAGAAGATTCCGAAACAGAGAAGAAGTCGAAAAACATTCTTGTCTGAATCCAGATTACCCAAACCTTGATCCCCGAGATACCCCACATAAATCCCACATCACATATATTATAAAGAGAAAATAAAGATTATATTTTCTTAATGCTAATAGCATCCAAATAAATGAGGCCCTTGGTTTCGAGATAAAAATCTTTGCGAAATTTTGAGGTGTTCAGGGGATAATCCAAATTATCTTGTGGCCCTTCAAATACTTCCATATGGCAGGAGAAATCTTGGTTTTTGAAATCTAAGTGCGTTTTATTAAACTGGGTTTAAGATAAGAAGATGGTGGAGTTATGCTTGATGGCCTCACATGGCTACCCACCTGGATTGGGTGGTGTTTTCCATCCAGAACAAGGTTTCAGCAGAGCATCAAAGGTAAAGATCATGGTTTTATTGTGGGGTATATGGTAAAGATACTTCTAAATTGAGTTTATCACCTGGGTTTTAATGGGTATGTTGTGAAAATTATGCTGTTCTTGGAGTTAATTTCTCTGGTTTTGATTGGTTGTGCTATAAAGGCTGTGTTTGTATGGAGTTATTATCTGTTTTTTAATGGTATTGTTGCGAAGATAGTGTTTTTATGGGGTTTATCATCTGGTTTTGTGATGGGGTGTGGAGTAAATTTCATTTGGATTGAAGTTTTTTTTTTTTCTGTTTGGAGATTTGAGAACTGGAATTGGATTGTGTTTGGATGATGTTTTACTGTGCTGCTAGAAAGAGTAGAATAATGTTTTATTGTATTTGAAGAAGATTTGGATTAATTCACTTGGTCTTTTTGCTAAGTTGTTGTTTTGTATCAACTCTGATGTCTTATATCCGCTTCGCTTATGTGATCGATTTGCTTCTTGTTGGTAATAGTATCCTGAGATCTTCATGCCAATGGTGATAAAGCTTCGTCTTTATTACAACATCCGACATTTTCCGACCTAAGTATCAGTTCCGTTTGTTTGTTATATTTTATTTCCTTATCTTCTACTCATTTTTATATTTCAGGACTTGCATCATTGTCTTCACTATTCCAGTCCTAACCAAGAATTGGTAAATTTCCATTTGCTCAATTTGCGTCTGCAGCGAAAAGAGGAGTTGAAATCCACAGGTGGATTGTTGGACTTCAATCACTTTGTCACGATGAACTCATGCTGTAGAAGACCGGTACTTGATGATGCTCAAGGTTCACGCCTTCCTAATTTTGATCCTTTTTGCTCGTGTCTTGTATTATGTTAAATATTAATGGCTGCCCCTTTCATTTTATTATATGCAATATTGCAATATATCATCAAGCTATTCAACTATTCCTGATAATTTGATTTTTGAGCATCCCATTACTTCTTACTATTCTAAGAATCGCATAACATTCGTCGGCATAATCTCTAACTCCCTTTATTTTGAAGGCAGATACTCATCCAGAGTTGCTACTTTTTGGATTCGGTATTGCCAAACAATGCACAAAGCAGGAAAATATATTGAAGTTACTCACTTCAGGATCACTCAAAATGGAAGATGGTTTACTTGATCTATCGATGCTCTATGATATGGTGGGTCAACAACCAGTTGCAGATCAGCAATTGCCTGCTTCGTATTCCACATGGCGCTTCACGGACCCTCGATCTCAGCACTCTCTTATATATCCAACCAAAGAAATATACATGAATGAACCTCTTTTAGACTTAGTGGGGCCCACGAGCAGCATCACAGAAAATGCACGTCGTTTTGATGGCCAACTTCAGTATAGTTATAATGGGACTGAGATGAATGATATTATTTCTGCTGTTTCTGACATGTATTTGTCAAAGAACACGGTGAAGAGTAAACCAACAATGCTGGTCCCTTACTTTGAGAGGTATCATGAATTCTTGATTTAATTTGCTGAATTTTGTTCTTAAATTGTTATTGGTGGACTTAAATGGATATTTTCATGCAGGCGGAGACGAGCGCGCTCTAATGCAGATTCGTCAAAGCTCGCAGCTGAAAAGGTTACACAAATAAAAAGGTAAAAATGTGCTTTAAGTTTTACCTCAAAAATAGGTATTGATTCTTGCTCATTTAAAAGAAAAAGGACAATTACACTGACATACCGTTAGATTTAGTCTAATTACACTAACTTCCCCTGATTTTTGAGAAATTACTGAAACTTCCCCTGTCAAGAATTTATGTCATGTGGATCCATGAAATTTGATTACATCATCTCCTTTTTTTTTATGAATTAATGACTATAATAGCATGCGTTAGGCCCAAACTTAGGATATGTTGGGGAAAGTTTTGTAATTTCTCAAACTTGAGGGGAAGTTTGTGTAATTTGGCCAAATCTCAGGATACGCCAGCATAATTATGCCTATGAAGGATCAAAATTGTGTATCTAACATTTTGTTACAGCCATGAAAAAGTGAAGGAGAAGGCAACACAAAAGAGGAAAACCAATTCAAGAACCGGGAAGGAGAGGAACGTCTATTCCACAAGCTACCTTCGTGCCTGTGAGTCTCTTCTCTCCATAATTGTTGATCAGAAGCAGGATGGTAAGAGCACGATTCTGTCCCTGAAAAAATCGGGCCCTCAACTGCCTCAGCTTCTGACTCAAATTTCAGCCAGCATTGCTGGCACTGGTATCGCTGTTGTTTTATCAGTTCTATGTAGAGTTGCTTGTAGTAGGGTACCCTTTTGTGCTTCTAAGCTTTTGAGCACCGGTTTGGGCTTAGTTCTCGTTTGGCTGTCGTGGGGCATCAACAAATTGAGGGATACGGTTGCTTCTATATGCAAAAGTTCTGGCAAACTGGGTGACAAAGAAGACGAAATGATGGGCCATTTGGATAGAAGTTTGAAAGATGTTTACTTTAGAGCAGCGGTGTTGATGGCCGTCGTAGTGCTGCGTTTGGCGTGATTCCTAGTGGTGTTGGAAGAATTAGCAGTTATTTGGAGGGGGGTTGATTTGCTAATATTGAGAAATTTTGAGGGCTTGTGTGTGTATAGCTAGATAGTGAATTGGACAAATATATATTGACCTTAAGTTTATGCTCGTCCTTTTGAAATATATATATATATGCTTTTGCAGAAATAATGCAGTTTGGAATGAAGTAATTTCAAGTGTTTTATGCTAGCTGACCAATCTTTTGAGTTTTGGTTTGTGTAACATATTATATACATCTTCATGAACTCATCTACTTAACCATATAACTTCCGAAATTATTCTCGACAGTTTAAAAAGTTTAGTTTACCCAAACACTTGAAAATGGTTAGCACTAACAATAACAACAATTAATAAAACATGAGGAAATAAATATAAATAATAAACCCTCTTCAAAGGTGTTTTAGATGTCCAAAAACAGGACTAAATTGGCAGGTGTAAAGCATTGGACGCATAGTTGTTAAAGACGAGGGGCGGGGAAGCGGCGTATTTTCAAGGCGAGAGACGGGCGACAAGAAACCATCGAGGCGATCAACAAGAAAAGGCGAGAGACGGGCAACAAGAAACCATCGAGGCAATCAATAAGAAAATATGTTATGAAACTTCGAGAACAAGTGACTCCAACAGAGAAAAACTAGTTCTTTTTCCTAATATTATGAAAGCTGTCTCATCAAAGAGTGCCAAGCAAAACCACGGCAATGGAACAGTCTCAACTAATGACCTTTGAAACAACTCCAGCACCAACAGTTCTTCCACCCTCCCTCAGGGCAAATCTTTGTCCTGCGGTAGACAAGTAAGATCTTTTTAGCTCGAAACAGATATTTACAGCAAAACCAAATGCATGACTCAACCAAAATTTCCATGGTTGATGTCATAAAACTCACCTGCTTCGAGGGGGACGGGGTAAATAAGGTCGAAAACGGCAGTTACATTGTCTCCGGGCATAACCATCTTCACATTTTCAGGCAGTTCCACTTTGCCGGTTACATCTGCTGTCCTCATGTAGAATTGGGGTCTGTAATTTGAGAAAAATGCAGTGTGGCGACCGCCTTCTTCTTTGGTAAGGACGTATATCTCTGCCTCAAATTTCGTGTATGTTTTGAGAGTGCCTGGTTTTGCAATGACCTGCACCGTTAAACAAAAACAAAAATCAGCCACTCATATAGGAAGATCCTGTTCTAAAATATATACAGAAACATGTTAAGTGTCACTGACCATTCCTCGTTGGATCTCGTCACGTTTCAAGCCACGTAGAAGAAGACCGACATTATCACCAGCCTAGGAAAAGGTCACATATGTCTTTCTCAACATGAGAGTTCAATTCTCAAAACCAAACAAAAACTAAATGTTTACCTGGCCAAACTCCAGAGTTTTCTTGAACATCTCAACACCAGTCACTGTAGTTTTTAGTTTGTTCTGTAGAAGAAAGAGGCACATAGCAATTTAGAGAAAGACGAGCAAATTGTACAAGCCGTAGAATATATTGATATGAGGGAAAAGTCATTGACATTGTCAAGGTAATGATCAAAAAAATCAAATGTGAGAACTTCACAAACCTGGGACATTCCCAAAATTTCCACTTCTTCTCCTGCTTTAATTTTTCCTTGTTCAACTCGTCCCGTTGCAACAGTTCCACGACCCTTAAATACAAAGATAAGATATAAAATAAGAATGAGAATGAAGACATTACATATCATAGTCATCATCAGTGGGAGAAAATTATCAGCACATTCCAAAAGCTTCATACATCCATCAGAACGTCATTTTCAAATTCAGATTAGTAGATGCAGAAAAGAAAATTTAAAATAATAAATTATTGAAAACCTGCTCAATTACCTGAATAGTGAAAACATCTTCAATGGGCATCAGGAAAGACCTGTCAAGTTGACGAACTGGATCTGGAATGTATGAATCTACCGCTTCCATCAACTTTAAAATAGCCTTTTTCCCAAGTTCTTCATTTGAACTCTCTAATGCAGATAAAGCCGATCCTCGGACAATAGGGATGTCATCCCCAGGAAACTTGTAGAAGCTCAGCAATTCTGTAAGCAAGACGAGGAGACGTATAAGAATTCAATATAATAGTAAGGGGTATAAGCAAAAATAATAAAAAAAAAATCTAGCATACCACGTAGCTCCATTTCAACAAGCTCCAGCAGCTCCAGGTCATCAACAGCATCAACTTTATTGAGGAAGCACACGAGGGACGGCACACCAACCTAGACAATCAAAAACAAAGAAGAGAGGCACATTAGAAGAACTTCACCATGGCTTTCCAAGTTAGTCAATTTTGTGTCGAGATCACCTGTCGTGCTAGAAGTATGTGCTCCTTAGTTTGTGGCATTGGTCCATCAGGGGCAGATACAACGAGAATGCCTCCATCCATTTGGGCAGCTCCGGTAATCATGTTCTGCAATTTAAAAATAGCCGGGATGAGAATCACTTTATAATATCACATCCACATGAAGGCAAAAATGATGTTAATAAGCTGAACTTGCTTACACCTTTTCCATTAAGTTTTGCTCCTGCCTTCAAATTTTAACTCATTGACATATTAAAGGAACAATTGGAGCAGAAATTTCAGAGGAAAATGATTTGCTTAAAATGTGTTTGAAATTTGAACACATATTAATTAGAACATTTTATCAGAAACCTTAGCTAGAGTAGTCCCCTCTCAAGATCAAATCTTTACAATCATATCCAATCAGATAAACAATCAAGAAAAAATCATATAAACTAAGACAACAAACAGAGAGAGATTGGTAGGTTAAATCAAGAACAAGCAGAATTAACATCTCACTTTAACATAATCAGCATGTCCCGGGCAATCTACATGAGCATAGTGTCTATTTGCAGTTTCATACTCCACATGTGCCTGTAACATCAACTTCCAATCATAAGTACACATCTACAGGGAAGAGCATGAACACTGACAAGGGGAAAAAGGAAAAATTTCCGACTGTGGCAATCGTGATTCCTCTCTTTTTCTCTTCAGGAGCTTTATCAATTTCGTGGAAGGCAACAGCTTTAGCCTTCCCTTCTTCTGCTAAGACCTTCCATCCATACAAAGCAAATGCAGTCAGAACCAAGTAAAACAAAAAAGGAAATCCGAACCATCATTCATCATTTCCATCGATACCTTCGTTATTGCTGCAGTTAAGGTGGTCTTTCCATGATCGACATGTCCAATCGTCCCCACATTTAAGTGAGGCTTTCTGCCAACAAGCAACATATCAGCTAATCAACAAAAAATTATCCAATTCTGGAAGTGTTGTACCTTTAAAAAACCTCCGATTTTCACGAATTTTCCTTGCATACGCGTAAAAATTAAACATGAATACTCATTACACTTGGATATATCATATATCCATATATAAACTCGCAAATTTTAGAAATTCTATTCCAGTATTCCACAAATCATTACCAGACGGCGCCATGCAAGACGCGGAATCAAACAAAAGATATCGAAATGAGAACATACACCGATCTAATTTCAAAGTAAGCGGCTTACGTGCGAGTGAAGGTGGCCATAGATCTCCACCAAGGGTTGGGGGCTGCATGCGACGTGATCGGCGACTCGGCGGCGAAACACGGCGAGGAGGCGGCGGATCCTCGGCAGCCGGCGGAGTAAACTCCCGGTGAGAGTGCAACCACGCGCCTCGCGTTCGCGTTTCGGACTGCTACTACAGACGCCATTTTTTTGGAGGAAGAGAAAATGAAACAGTGGCAGGTGTGGGATTTCTTGGGGTTCAGGGTTTAGTTAAATATTATAGGGCTTTTATTGTAATCATGCCGTTTAAATACGGCGCCGTTTTACCTGCGGATTCTTCGTTGGGCTGGGCTATTTATTAACAGATTACAATTGGGCTATGTATACGGCCCGCATTTTCCTTTAAAGTATTTGGGGCCCACAATATTTTCTGAATTGTTTCTGAAATTTTAATTTTATTGGGTCTATATTCCATAAAAAATATATTTTTTTTTTGAAATATTTACATTTTTGTCTTCCTATAGATTTTTCCTTACACTTTAAATTACAGTCTCATCATGATGGTATTTAAATCCAGTTATACGGAACGGTAGACGTGAACTTTCAATCATAAAAGAAATTTATATTTGGGGAAGTTTTGGACTTCCTTTGCGTAAATGAATAAATGTGAGCTCAAAGGTTAAAATGTGAGAATATGAGCTTTGGATCCGTTTTGGTATTTCGAAACTCAAGTCAGTCATTTTGGTCGAGTTGGGTCGATGTAAGTGAGTAGGCGTGAGTGTAATAAATGTGAGAATAGTGACCTACTTGAATTATAAATGAAGGAGTATTTATAGTTGGGAGTCTGATGTGTAAGTACACGCAGTCAAAGGTGGAAGGACAACAAACATGGCGGGACATGGCGCTGGTCATTCACAATATGACTACTCGTACTTGCCTTGTCAAATAAGTTGCAGAGAATTAGGTATAAGATATGGGCTGCATTTAATGACTATCTGGATCGAAGTAACTACTCGCTCGAGGAGCGTCTCGGTCCATAGCCTCCCTAGGTTGAGAATAGTGGGACCAAGCAAATAAAAAAATAAAACTTCCCAAACTGTTGGCAAAAGGATTGGCTCAAATGGAGACGGATTTTGGGTCGGAATGGCTGACGTGGTCAAACCATCCTATAGATATACAACAGGTTACCTTTAGATGGCACGCGGTGATATGTCAATAAGGCGAGATTTGCTCTCATCACACCATATCTTAAAATTAATATTATTTATATTTTTAATATTTTAAAAAAAAAATTCTTATATTAAATTTTAGCTTCATTTATACCAATAATATTTGCGCAATCAAAAAATGTAAATTATATTTTTTTGAAAGCAAAATGTAAATTATATTAGGCGACAAGAAGTGACTTTGTTTTATGCTTTCTCATTTCCTTTTGAAACTTCCAAGCTTCAATTCAATTTCCTCTGTTAATTGTTTGAACTTTGAAGTCGTTGGAACGTAGAAATTTAAGAAGACTTAAAAGGAGGATTCTTTATTTTCTTTGGTCATAAAAGGCAGAAAACTTAAAAACAAGAATCTAATACTAATTAACAAATATACTTCCACCGAACCCCAACTAAAACTAAACAAAACACTCAGCAATTTAATTAATTAAAATTCTCTAAATTTTAAAATATTATAATATCGATTTAATCGAAATAGATTCGAGTTGGAATCGTCCCTTTAGCCGTTATTACGAACACAGAGTTTCGGGATGCCTTTTAATTATATTATTAATGCACACTTGTTACCATAATATTATTCAAATTACACGAATATTGTATATAATGCAGAAATATAGACCTAATTTTCCAATTTGACAGAATTAAGAAGGATGCATCTAAAGCTACACGGAACATTGCGAATCATGCATTTAAACTTAATTGATTCCCACAACTAAGAAACTCAGTGAATCTTTAGACTTTTGAGGCACAGAAAGAACCCGATTCCAGACTTATATGTTTCTAACCATACTAAGTTTCGTGACACCAGACAGGCAATTGAATTTAAAGGAAAGATAATATATATTAAATGATGATATAAAATAGTTATTCGTGGATTGATTTTCGAGTTCTTGGAAACATAACTATCATTAGTCTATTAAAACTTAAGATAAATTATATATAGGTCCCCCAAGATAGGTATATAAAAGAATAATTGACACATCGACATTATTAAAACCTTAAACTGATATTACTGCAATCATTAATATCACAAAAATTCTTCAAAATGATTCATATGAAACTATTGAAACTGTTAAATTTATTTTAAATTATCGTGAAGTCAATATAACTGTAATAAAGTAAAGACTTTACGGCAATAGTAGTTAAATGACGTTGTTACTCTACGTTAGTTAGATAACTCTGTTACTCTACGTTAAAATTCTGTGAATACGTATCATTCCAAAACGGAGCCTCAAAAATAAGATGTTTAATTTGCAATCTTTTTATTACCCTAAGGTGTGAATATGTAATTTAAAATCGATTAAGGAGGTTTAGATGTAATTTAAATATCCTAACTTTATTTCACCCAAATTATATATTTGGCAAGCTTTTCTAGATAGAGACAAACTTTCGGACACGTGATTCTTTATTTATAGCATTATACTCCAATAATTGGATTTCATTTATAAGTTAGATAAAGCTAATGAAATTTTATAAGGTGTAGCTCCATATATCTTATGACTAACAATAATTAAGGTGAGATTAAGCCATGATTCTAGACTTCTACCACTTAAACTTAATTAAAAACTAAACTTAATTCCACTCTATCTGTTCCCAACCCTAGACTTCTAGTCATGCCTCACTATACCTCCACTAACAAAGGCAAAAAGAATAATCTCTTTACACTCTTAAGGGCCATCACCAACACTATTTTCTTGAATTCTTCTTAGAAAGCTAATCCCAAAACTTTCCTTCTTTTCACACCAAAAACCATCGTCATTAAGCAGCTAATCACCTCCATTAACCCGTTATTTAAATCCCAGCGCCATGCTCACTTCCTCCCACCCATCACACCAAGTATTCCATAATTACACAAAACCCCCAAAAAAACAGAAAAAGAACTCATCAAGAAGAACGACAATGGCAGCTCAGAACAAGAACAGCACAAAATGCCAAGGGCTGTGGCACAAAATCCTGAGCCCTTTCAGAACTCGCCCCACAACCCATCAATCTCAGCCGTCCATTTCCGTCGCCAGCGACACGAAACCAGTTCATCAGCCCAGCTTAAGCAAGATGGTCCCCATTGAAGACGATCATCAGCACCGACAAAAACCAGCTTTTGCCGATGAAAGGAAGAGAAAGGGGCGAAACTTTGATGAGAGAGAGATAATTATCACGAATGGGCAGAAGTTGGGGAAGGCCAAGTCGAGGAAAGATGATCATCATCATGACGCTAATCATGAGAAGAAGTTCTCCAGTTATATTGACAAGGTGAAGGATCGGATGATGAGGACTGTGTCGTCGCATGTGGGTGGCGCCGCCGGTGGCGGAGGTGGTGGTTCTGTTGGCGGAAGTGGCGGCGCTGGTGGTGGAGGCGGTGGCGCTACGGCGAGAAGGGATAGCTTTAATGATAAGGCGACCAACTTTATCAACCGCGCTAGGGTTAAGATAAGGGCGACCACTTCGGTTCAAGATGAGAGGAATATTTCTTTTAAATGAAAGTGAGATTATGAATTTGGGATTATTGAAAGAAGCATAAGAAAATATTGATTGGGAAATATGGGATATTAATTCTTATATATTTTGTGGATTATATTTATATATGTGGGAATTGTTATGAAATAAAGTTCTTTTGAGTGGAGGAGAGGGGGAAATTTGGGATTTCATGCTTTTTACTTATTGTAATTGTTTGATTTTACATGGAGAGATGATGCTCTTCAGCTCTTGTTTATATTCATTAAGCAACATTATTATGAATATTTGAATATTCGTTGATGATTGGAATAGAATATTTAGTGACATTAATTTTCTATCTTTTAATTTGGGGCTCTATTAATTTGAAAATGGTAATATAAATATATTAAAATATCAAACTATTTGACTTAATCAAATTCGACATCATCGTTTGTTCTAACTTCTAATGGTTCCGCATGATTATCAAATACATTATACATGGATATTTATAGTCGAATGTTTCGTATAATAATCAAATAAAATTTGTTATGAATCAAATATGTTAAAATTCTGATTATATTCGAATTAAAATCCAATTCATAGCCGTCTATCAAAGGGCTATTAAATGGGCTTATTATCTCAAGCCCAAATAGAAAATTAAAACTCGGTCTTAACTAAGATTTGAAGCCCTTTTACTTTCGCTTGGCCCGTTCTTTTCCTATTTTCTTCAGCTTACAAAAAGTTGCCAATTATTATATTTTGATATTTAATTATATATTATATTAATGTTTAATAATATAATATTATAATTGAAATACTAGACTCCATCCCGACATTATTATTAATAAAATAAATGTTCAGTATGGAGCGGAATGGTATACATGTGAACATGCTATAGCTCTTCTTTTCTTGCTTAGTTTTGTTTTTCTAATGTAGCCAAACATATCTGAATTTAATTTTATTAAAAAATTGATTTTAGAAAAATAATAAAAAATTATGCTGTATATATAAATAAATATAAGCTAAAAACTAGGAGCAAGCTTTTAAGTTGCATGCTTTCTATATATCCGTCTAAATTGGGAATAAGTCACTGATTTATACTACTCTGAATCTTATTTTGTATCTGGTGGTTGACTCAATTATTGTGATTTAGAACTTAGTTGCTAGTCTGGTTGTCATAGTTGCATTTGGTTCGACCTGTCCTCGAATGAAATCAAAATTCACTTTTCTAAAAACTCGAGATTGTCCGTGCCTCATTATTTTCGTGGATATCTCTATATGTTATCTCTACTTGACGATTTGATTGCCGGTTGCCACAATGTACTGTTTGTTGTTAGATTTAATATAGGAGTAGGGTTCTCGTTAAAATTTTCATGATTTCGTAGACCGATTCCTTTTTTTCTTTCCTTATCCAAAGACATTTTCTTGAGATAGGAATTGATGGTGTGAACTTTAGTGCATGTTTTTCAAAACACCAATTGAAATTGTTCCCTTATTTGAGAAGACTATTTTGCTGTAGCTTTTAACCTCCACCGCGCTCCTCTCAACTTTTTGCCCAACGAAATCGAATCGCACTCAGCTAACGGATAAGCTTATTCCTAGGAGCCGAGCCGGCTACAGCGAGCCGTCAGCTCCTTAATTAGGGATGGCAACGAGCCGAGCCAGCTCACGAGCTACATGAGCCCGAGCCCGAGCCCGAGCCCTTTGTTTCTTTGTTCGTGTCTCGCGAGCCGGCTCGCGAACCCATATATTTAATTAAAAAATAATATTTTTAATTTTTATGTATATAAATATTTTATTAATATATAATATTATATATATATTCATTAAATTTAATACAAAATGAATAAAAAAATAATATATTTATTATATATATTCATTTAATATATATTATTATATATAAAATATATTAAATTATTAAAAAAATTAATTTTTTAAATAAAAATAATATTAAGGGCCGAGCCTCGAGCCGAGCCGGGTTCGAGCCTTGGTCGAGCCGAGCCCGATCCTTGAAAAAAGGCCAAGGCTCGGCTCGTTGCCATCCCTATTTAATCAAGCTTAATCTCAGTTAAGGTTTTATTTATTATTATGATTTTTTTGATAATTCAGCCATTCAGATCATTATTGTAGATGTTGATTGCATTTAATTTTATTTATTTCTTGACAATTAGCGACTTAAACGGCTGTTAATAGTCTAAGGATGTTGAATGCACTTAATTTTATTTGAATAATGCACATGTAGACCTAATGTTCAAATTGTTTCGAGGATTTCGAATGTAGTTGCAACTTGCAAGTAGTGTAATAGTGTCCACTAACTTTAATGTTTTTAAAGACTTTTATTGGGGTTTTAGGATATAATTAATATTTAGAAAGTGAAATTTTGTTTTAATGTTAGGATGGAGACCTCATAACCTTTAAGTTATTGGTTCGATTACCTGTGAATGTTGGTGTTATTCTAATTATTTGTTAATTAATTTCGACCTTATATTATTTCAATGGTGATCGTGAGACTCTAGAATTTCTAGACTGTGGATTTAAGTTCGTGTGAATATTGATATTGTTTTAAATATTTGTTATTTACTTATTTTATGCGAAAATCGAATATTATTCGTATTTAGAAGCTAACATATTGATTTAACAAATTGTTTAAAAATTTGGGAAGAAAAATTAAATTAGAGCCAAAATAATCTTCTTCATGTATACTGGGATGTTAATAACAATCGTTAATTTTCTAAGTTATGGTGTCACATTCTTCCCCTATTATTTTGCAGTAGGTGTTGATTCAAGTGGTTAATGATTCATTCTTCAAAGCAAATTCGTGAATTCAAATTGCGTGTGTAAAATAAAAATAAAAAAATTCTAAGTTACTTTTTATCCAGCCGGCTAAAGAGATCATACGCGGCTCAAATGCGTTATCCTGCGCCACTTTTGGTGGCGCAGCATACTACACAGCGCACTAGCTCATATGGGCCGGGCCCACCAGATTATATGCTCCATGCCATATGGGCCCACATTCAAATTTCAATTCACCAAAAAAAGCCCAGAAGTTTATCAGTGTGTTTTACAAATTTGTGTTGGGAAAAAAAAATTAAAAATGAAAAATGGAATAACTAAAATTATTTTCAAAAAATAAAATTCGAAATAATTTAAAATGAACTTAGAAATCTTCGTATACTAACGGGCAGTTGGCTCAAGTGGATAGGGGTTTGAGTTCACTTAAGCAAGGTCTCGGGTTCGAACCTTGTGGATATAAAAAACTACGTTGGGAGAGGTTCCGCAATAAACGCCTTCAGCTACCTCGGGAGATTAGTTTTTCACTCAATTGGGTGGGGGGAAACTCTTAGAGATAAAAAAAAAAAAAAAAAAAGAAAGAAAGAAAGAAAGAAATCTTCGTATGTATAGGGTTATTTATTTCAATACTTTGGAAATCTTTATGCCAATTGAAGCACTTTAAAAATTATTGGACCTATTAGCATAGTTAAATTTAATGTATTACGTATTTCGTTTGTTAGTAATTTAGTATAGACAAGTATAGTTTTGACCTATTCTATTTTATCAAAATTTTGGTTTGAACAAGAAATGATTATGACATTTTTTGTAACATATTATGTTTGTCAACATACATTGACATTGAATCGATTAAGTGTAATCACATCCCTAAGTCTCGATTCGAACACGATAGTACTCTACTCTTACCTCACGTACAATACAAATTTTTATCGGGTTTTAAATTAGCATATGCAAAATTAAAATTTAAATAGCATGTATCATACTCAAAATTAGCATAAGTTACCCGGTTATAATCATGCTACCTATCAGGGACGGAGGGAAAGGGTGGCCCTCGTCTTCCTAAAATTTGAAAATTATTTATTTTTGCATATTTATTTTAAAGTATTCATATTTTTGTCCTTCTTATGTTTCGTATTTTAATTTCGGATCTCTTTATATAAAATTTTGATTCCTTTTCTATGACGGTAGCAACTATATTTGTGATTGACAAGCTCGTTACTAAAATAATTATATTAGTTTAATTTATATAGATTAAGAATTCATAATGTACTTGAATTATTTTATTAGCTTATTTTTATCCTTTTATTAGTTAATATTATGCCACGTCACCTATCATTTTGCCTTGTCAGCATGGGGTGCCGCAACAATATAAACCCTTGAAATCTCAAAACTCAAAAGTCAAAACCCTCGCTTCCATGCCACCTTTTTTCTCTCGAGGTTTTTCCGCTCTCTAAAACAGTCGATTATTATCATCATTTTCGAGTTAAATATAAATTTCAACTACGATTTCAGGCTTTTGATATAGAAGAAGAAGCTATATGATGCTTTGAATTGTGAATTTGAAGAGAAGAAGAAGGAGAATTCAATAATTTTTGGTTAGATTAATTAGAAAAGCAGAAAAAGCACCTGGAATGTCGCCGGCGGCCGGCGAGGTGGGGGAGGGCGCTAGGTTTCCGGCGGCGGTGCAGCATCCACCGACGGAGGCTCTGGCAAAGGACTCCGTCATCGCGTGGTTCCGCGGCGAGTTCGCGGCGGCGAACGCCATAATCGATGCGCTCTGCCGTCACCTGGCGGAGCTCGAGGGCGGAGCGGCGGAAGAGTACGAACCGGTATTCGCGGCGATTCACCGGCGGAGATTGAACTGGATTCCGATCCTTCAGATGCAGAAATACTATTCCATTGCCGATGTCGCATCCGAGCTGAAAAAGGTTTCGAAGAAAAAGTCACAGGAAAATGATGTGAAGGTTGCGAGTTGCACGTCGACGTTTAACGAACACGAGAAAGATGAAGAGAAAAGTTTGAAAAGTTGCGTAGAGAGTAAACGCAACTTTCCTAGTGAATCGGCGGATGACGACGGCGGCGGCGGAGATGAGGCGGCGGATGATTCGCCGCAAAGTGATATCACTGATTCAGGTAAGTCGAATAATTGTCAAATTTCTTAATTTATCAGAACTTTAACCGTAAATTAAAGTTTATCAGAATTTTAATGAACTGAAGTTCTTCCATATAACATATTTAATATCTTCATTTTTAAGAAATACATTTTTTTTTTAAGAAATACTTAAGATTGAGATAAAAATAAATTAGAAAAAGGAAAAGTTCTTTCCCAAGAAGTTATCGAGGCCTGCACACGTGCGCCCTTAGACAGTAGCTTTGGGAAAAGCGAATTCGATCATAAATTTAACGAGGCGTGTGGCCTGTGGTGCTCTCTGCTTTTCTTATTTTTCTAATCTAATTTACAGTAACATAAATGTAAGATTCATTTATTATTGGTAATTTTTCAAAATATTTTTGGTATAAATTTAAAATATTTTTTATAACTTCATAATTATTTGGTAATTGAATTAAAATTTTGTGGATATGCATAATTATTAGTTACTAATTATTAACAAATGTACCACCCACCTGTGTGACTTAATCATTTGTCACTGTGTTAATTTAATTAGAGATTCCATATTCGAGTTCGTTTGCACAGATTTCATATTTGAGTTCTTGGATATACAATTATAATTTATAATCGGTAGGAATAAATTTACATTTTAACCTGAGAAAAAAAAATATATATATAGCAAATGTAAGATATATTTCGTGTGGGTGGAAAATGACAAAAGAAAATTGACTTATGATTGTAAGCCCACAATCCTATGTTGCGGAAATGTTGTAAAGCCCAAGAGATCATAAATGGGCCATTTAATGAACCAGGTTGACGTTGAACAGCCTTTTTCACTGCTGCAACCTTTAATGTCTCTGTCTCCGGTTGCATGCATGACAGTACAGGCCAATTGCTGACAATCTTCCTAAGTTAATTTCCTTAAATAGCATAGCTCAGAAATATGAAAGGTTCCAATCTAAATTAATCACCTTTTGGACAGTAGCATTCAGTTTATCACACAGCTTCTGCTTTCCTACAACAAAATTATTATCTTTAAGGGACAGGATTGAAAATTTTTTTTTTTATTAATCTAAAACATCATAGATCATTTTTAATTGGTCAGAAGTTTGAATTTTTGTAGAAATGTATATGCAATATAATCTTGTGAAGTAATTAATGATCCACATATATTACATTCAGGCTTTCTGAACTACAGCAGCAGCAACAATGTTGTTAATAATAAAGAGATTTGTGATTTCGTCTAATATTGAATTGATTCCAACTTTTAGTCCTTTAATCTGGAGTGCAGGGTCTCAAGAAGTGCATCCCTTCCCCGCCCACGTTGACATATGTTCTAACCATGAGGAGTGTGAGGCGCGTCGTGCCTGCATCAAGATGACCAAAGGTTTTGTTGGGAGGGAGCCGATAAAAGGGCGTATGGTAGTTATTCTGTTTCTGAGTAGTACTGTTTTGCCTTTGCACTGATAATTCCTGTATCAATCATGCATGTCTATATTTCTCTTTGGATAATTACAAATACCCCCATAATGTTTTCACCCAATTATGAAGTATCTCTGTCGTTATGTCACTATGTACGTATTTATCAGTTTATGATTGGCAGGTGAATGTTGTTAGGGGTCTTAAGCTCTATGAAGACATATTCACAGATGTTGAGCTCTCTAAATTGAATGATTTTGTCAACGATCTGCGAATGGCTGGTCAGAATGGCGAACTATCAGGTCGATCCGATCAAATTGATAATGCTTTTATAGTTAAAAAACATAGCATAACTCTGTTTTCGTAGCTCTGAAATTGAAACTATCTATTGCTTTCAGGAGATACTTTTATTCTTTACAATCAGCAAATGAAAGGAAACAAGAGAGAGATGATCCAACTCGGAGTTCCAATTTTTGGCCAGATTAAAGAAGATGCAACTGGTAAATTCCTTAAGTGTGTGGCAAAACCTAAGCATTAGATTACTGCATTGCATTGTTACCCCGTTCCATGAGTAATTTCAAAGCTATATTAGGCTAAGTATATGTTATAATTTATCCACAGGCAATATTGAGCCAATCCCAGCTCTACTCCAAGGTGTAATTGAGCACTTGATTCAGTGGCATTTGATTCCACAAAACAGAAAACCGAATGGCTGCATCATCAACTTCTTCGATGAGGTGAGCATCCTTCTGCATCACATTATTTGTTTGCAGCATAAAAGTCATCCTGATCGTGCGGATATCAAATAATTGATTATTTCGTAGGGGGAGTATTCGCAGCCTTTCACGAAACCACCTCACTTGGACCAGCCTGTTTCTACCCTTCTCCTCTCTGAATCGACAATGGCTTTCGGCCGTACACTCTTTGGAAACAGTGAAGGGAACTATAAAGGACCTCTCATTCTCTCCCTTAAGGAAGGGTGTGCATCTAACCTACTCATTTTCATTCTCTATTTACACCTTTTTTGACAAAAGCTCAATAGAAGTGCTTTTCTGTAATTTCCAAAATGTTTGGCAGGTCCCTTTTAGTCATGCGGGGAAACAGTTCGGAAATGGCACGGCACGCTATGTGTTCGTCGCATAACAAAAGAGTAAGCATCACTTTCTTCCGAATCCAAAGTCCTCAGATCGAAACAGAAAGTAACCTATCCGAGATGTCCCCGTTGTCTGGAGCAATAACATTATGGCAACCTACTCTCCCAGCTCCATACAACTATGAGCCTCTGAACATAATCCCTACATGGGGTCTCCTCCCGTCTCCCCGGCTAGAATGGGGCCCGTTCGGCCCAGTGGCCGGCAGCCCCAGAAGGACCCCACAAGGTGGCACCGGAGTTTTCCTACCATGGACTGTCTCATCTCGAAAACCTAGGAAGCATCTTCCACCGCGCGTGCAGAGACAACAGCGTCTCTCCCCCTCCTTCCCCATTCGACAAGCATAAATTCAGGACAAACTAGGATTTCCAATTGTACTTTTGTAGTTTGAGCTTAGGTGTGAGAACCAAGTTTGAGCTTTGTTTCTGTAACTGTTGAAGCTAGCTTAGCTGAACGTTGAGTTCATGTGTATTATGTGGTTTTAATTACCCTAGTAGAGGCTTGATTATTGTATCATCTTCTTGTTCTTTTTTATTTAAGCGTCGAGGTTGTTCAGATTGTCAACACTGTTCACGATTCTCTTTAAGAATGGGAGCTTCGTTCTATTTTTTGTCCTCGGAATAGTTCTTTGTTGTAAAACGTCATCTAATCTTCACGTTTTTTACATTTTACCATTTCCAACCATTTTTAATGATGATAGATGCCTGAAAATCGAACACCTCAGTGACATATGTTTAATTATGGGGTAATTACTAACTGTTGTTTTCAGCAGTTGTATTTCATACAATCACAGTAAAGGAAAGCATAAAAAGGAAAGTGAATCACATGAACAATTGCAAGTTTTATCACACAATAATAATACAAAGAAGGCAGTGCTCCACTTCTTCGCAAAGAGGGCCACCAAATGAACAATCAACAGGACAGGAGAAAAAATCGAACGTATTTCATCAGCTTCATACATTTATGTTTCTTGATATTTACTTTGGTAAAAAGCCTTAATCGTGTATCGCTATATCTTCGGTTTCCCAACTTCATTCCAACTTGGTTCATCAAGATTTGACGGGCTCGTCATCATCCTCAATATCCCAACTCAAATCCTCATCATCATCTGCAGCATTCAGCTTGCTCCTTAATTCTTCTCTGTTTGGCCTCTCACCACGACCCGATGTGGAGAGTTTCTTCTCATCCCCACTTCCGATATCCTCAATTTCATCCCACCCCATTTCTTCCTCGTCCTTCTCCTCCTCCACCACTTTTGCTACTGAAACATCACTTTTTTCACCCTTCTCTAATCCCACATTCTCATTGTTCTTCTCTTTTTCTTCAGATTTCACATTCTCATCACTTTTCTCTCCAACAACTTCATCACATTTCACTTCTTTCTCATTCGAAGAGACATCCTCGCTACTTTTTTTACTCGACTCCACCAAATTGCTGCCATCTCCATCATTGACATCAACACTCCCTTCCTTATTTTCAGCCTCTGCTGTTTCAGCAGGTTTTGAACTTCCATCACTTGTACCCTTTTCTCCAGTTTCATCTCCTCCTTTCACATTCGCACTACTCGTTCCCCCACTCCCAATACCATCCTTCTCCTCTCCATCGTCATCATCATCAACATCCCAACTCAACTCATCATCATCTTCATCAACCGCAATCGCCCTCTTCACAAGATTTGCTCTGACTCTCTCCTGCAGCTGGAGCTTATCCACTCTGTAGAAATACCTACACCAAAAGGTCTCATCATCAACCGTCTCCGGAACAAGCCTTTTGTAAACTGCCTCCAAAGTTCCATGCTCCCCAATCAGACTCTCAATTTCAATCTTCTTGCTCTCCAACTCAAAGCCCGATTTCCACTTCTTATACTCCTCCACATCCTCCGGATCTTCACAGAAAGTACTCAAATCAGTTTGAATAGCACCCAACTGCGCATCAAACCAACTATACCGACCAGAACTCAAACTCCGATTCGCTTCCGGCGTCTCCGGCTCCCCATCCGACGCAAAAACCTGAGTTTCCTTAATGATCTCAGCTGTCGATTTCAGCACTCCATCAAACACGCCGTGTGCGGCTGAGGTGCCGGCTTCGAGCGACGCCGGAAGATCCTTCACGGCTTTGCTAGCAACTTCGCGGATGATCTCACTCTCCTTTTTGAGTCCCGAGCTAAATTCCTGGAGATCCTTGCGGTATGTCTCGATCACAGATTCGGATCGAGTGGCTAGAGTCTTCATCAAACCTCCGAAGCTCCACCCACCTGCATTGTCCTCCTCCTGGGCGACGTCGTTCGGATCGCGATCTTCCTGAGGATCTCTGAGTGGTGAATCCGCCCCGGGCTCTTGGGGAGATTCGGGTTTTGGAGGATCTGGCTCGTCCAGTAAAATGGATTTGAAGAAATTCATTGCGTTAGCACCTGAATTGAATCGAATTGAAGGATTACAAATTTAGGAATTAGGGTTTGTGTCAGATTTCAGACTTTTCACTCTTTATAGATTTGATCTTCGTGACCTGGTCGTGACGTAGGAGTGCCCAAAGTAAATCCGGACTGGTATTAGCAAATAACGTGGGCCATTAGCCCGCATATTTATTGGGCTTATAAACATCTCGGCCTGCTGTAGATAATCCGAAATTGGGTATAATTATAAATCTTAAGATCATAAATAAAATTAAATTAAAAGAATAATTAGGGAGTATTAAACCATCATTAGTCTTTCTTTCTCTTTCCCTTCCCTACTCGAACTCGAAAACCATCTGTAAACGCCTATATATACACTAATTGACGCATAGATTATACAGATCATAGATCGATTTTCGGTAGAGATTTGCAGAGATGTTCGGTAGAGCAGCGCCGAAGAAAAGCGACAACACCAAGTACTACGAGATCTTGGGAGTATCGAAGAGCGCTTCCCAGGATGATCTGAAGAAGGCTTACCGTAAATCCGCCATTAAAACTCATCCCGACAAAGGCGGAGATCCGGAGAAGTTCAAGGAAATTGCTCAAGCATATGAAGTCTTGAATGATCCCCAGAAGCGGGAGATCTACGACCAGTATGGTGAGGATGCTCTCAAGGAAGGATTCATGGGTGGTGGTGGCGGCCACAACCCATTTGACATCTTCGAATCCTTTTTTAGTGGTGGTGGTGTAAGTAGCAGAGGAAGAAGGCAAAGAAGGGGAGAGGATGTTGTTCATCCTCTCAAGGTTTCTCTGGAAGACTTGTACAATGGGGCATCCAAGAAACTTTCTCTCTCACGCAATATGCTCTGCCCCAAATGCAGAGGGAAAGGGTCAAAATCCGGAGCTTCGACGAAATGTTCTGGTTGCCGAGGTTCCGGTGTGAAAGTATCTGTTACACATTTCGGCCCATTCATGATGCAGCATGCTTGCGATGAATGTAAGGGCAGTGGCGAAACTATTAACGCTAAGGACCGCTGCCGTCACTGCAAGGGTGAGAAGGTTGTGCAGGAGAAGACGAAGGTGCTGGAAGTGATAGTCGAGAAGGGCATGCGTCACGGACAGAGAGTAACTTTCCGAGGCGAGGCTGACGAAGCGCCCAACACCGTCGCGGGCGACATTGTCGTTGTACTTCAAGAGAAGGAGCACCCGAAGTTCAAGAGGATGAACGATGATCTGTTTGTCGAGCACTCGTTAACTCTGAGTGAAGCACTGTGTGGTTTCCGGTTTATCTTGACTCATTTGGACAATCGACAACTACTTGTTAAATCTGAACCCGGCGAAGTTATGAAGCCTGGTCAGTTCAAGGCCATTGACGATGAAGGGATGCCCGTTTATGGGAGGGACTTCATGAAAGGGAAATTGTATATACGGTTTTCGGTTGAATTTCCTGAGTCTCTGGGCCCCGAGCTAAGGAAAGAATTGGCGGCGGTGCTGCCTGCAGCAAAGCCGGCATCTAAAGTGAGTGATGTGGAGTTAGAGGAGTGCGAGGAGACTACATTGCATGAGGTGAATATGGAAGAGGAGATGCGGAGAAAGCAGCAACGACGTGCTCAAGAGGCGTATGAGGAAGACGATGACGACGTGCGCGGTGGGGCGCGGCGCGTGCAGTGTGCTCAGCAATGAGATGTGTTAAGGTCAAGGAAGGAGTCCAGCTGAGGGTCATGTGCTGTGACTGGTTTCTCTGTTTTACAAGTTCAGATGTTTAGTATACGTTGGTGCTTACTGCTTACCCATTAGGCCATTTTTTTCAAATTTTGATGTTTGTTATTTTCTCTTTCTTTTTTATTTGTTATGCATGATCCTTTGTTTAGTTTTTTCTTACTTTTCTCATTTTGTTATGGTTATTTCTTACCGAATATATAATACTATTTATTTTTTAATTATGAAATATCATTAATTATTTTAAAACACGATTATTATGAATTCAACCGATTTGAGTCGTTAAAATATAAAATAAATATATTTTGAAAGTAAAATTAATTTGTGGGATAAAAAAGGAATTAATTCTCCATATACAACATTTTATCAGATAAAAAAGTAATATAAATAATTAAATTTATTTTATACATGTCATAATTGAAAATTAAATAGAATTATATTTTATAAGAAATAATAATCTAATGAAATAGAAAAATAAAAATAAAAAAAAAAACTAAACAAAAACAAGGATAATACATGAAAAATAAAGAAGAGAAAAAAAAAATGGCAAATGTCAAAATTTGAAAGGAATGAGTAAAAAATTAGCATATACTAAACCGGTTTAAATGGAATTGCCATCATTAAAAGAACAAAAGAAAAAGAAAACAACCATCATTAGTCTTTTTTCTTTTTTTCACTTTGTACAAAATTATTATGCGTAGAAACGAACTAGAATCTAAAAGTTATAAATTTAGCTATTAAATGTAACCCACGCACACATGTGGCTAACTACAGACATGAGATCAAAATCGCGGCAAATAAGTAATGCATAGTTCGGGAGTTCGCTATGCAGCAAGCTTGGTGAGAGAGTTAGGGACTAGGGAGGCACATGTTCCCTAGGGAATGGAGAAACTCAGAATAGCATGAGTTCGAAAAGGAATATATCATGAGACTAAAATTATTTAAAAAAACTCTAAAATGACTCTTCCTCTATATAAGCGATAGAAGTTTTACGAGGCGAGTTCGTATCTAGCTGTGTTGAGTCATAGGAATATTTATATTAATATATGATAACAAAGCCATAATTTGTGAACTTTTTTTTTTTTTTTTTTTTCTTCTTTCTATAATTTGTGTGAACTTAATGTGGATATGACTATGAACTATACGTTTTCTGGTGAAATAAGGAGAATCACTTTGACTAGGGATTGAAGAAATTTGGAGGATCTGGTTCGTCTAGTAAAATGGATTTGAAAAAATTCATGTTGTTAGCACCTGAATTGAATCGAATTGAAGAATTACAGATTTAGGAATTAGGGTTTCTGTGTATGATTTTCAGACTTCACTGACTTTATAGATTTGATCTTCGTCAACTGGTGGTGACGTAGGTGTGCGCAAAGTAAATCCAGACTGCTATTAGCAAATTACGTGGGCCAATAGCCCGTTTATTTATTGGGCTTATAAACACTTTGGCCTGCTACGGATAATCCGAAATTGGACTTATGAATCTTAAGAATTTAGGGCTGTCAACGGGTCGAATTCGGATCGGATCAGGAGATTTCGGATCCGAATCCGACAAGACAATCCGATAACCGGATCCGAATCCGAGTTCTATAGGATTCGGATTCATTTATTTTGAATCCATGTATACTCGGGCCGGATTAGATCCGATAAAAGATCCGACCCAATTAATAATAAAATTTAATTTTTTAAATAATAAATTTAATATAAAAAAATAAATGTAATTAGATAATATTTAATAAACAATTGTTATTTAATAGATTATTTGATGATTTTGTTAATATTTATTTAAGATAGGTTAATTTAAACTTATTAATAAAGAAAAATATATAGTTTTAGGGTAAACAATTCAAATTTGTTATTATTTAAAGTTATAAATATGTAAAAATTCTAATTTTAATTATTTTATTTAGTATTATGTACTAGTAAATAATTTATTTAATTAAATATTACATATATAATCGGATTCGGATTCTTAACGGATTGGATTCCTTAATTTCATATTCGATCCATTTATTTCAGATTTCGAATATTTATAATCGGATATGATCCATCGGATATTTTTATCGGACGAATATGCTAAAATTCGGACCGGATTCGGATTAAAATCCGATCCATTGACAGCCCTACTTAAGATCATAAAACTAAATTAAAAGAATAATTAAGGAATATTAAACCATCATGAAGTCTTTCTTTCCCTTCCCTACTCGAACTCGAAGACCATTAAGCGCCTATATATGCACCAATTGGCATATAGATTACATAGATCATAAATCGGTAGATATCCTTCTAGTTTTATTATTCCTAATTTTCAGCTGTAAACTTGTATTTGCACCGACGATGTTTGGTAGAGCGTCGAAAAGCGACAACACCAAGTACTACGAGATCTTGGGAGCATCCAAGAGCGCTTCGCAGGATGAACTGAAGAAGGCTTACCGTAAATCCGCCATTAAAACTCATCCCGACAAAGGCGGAGACCCGGAGAAGTTTAAACAAATTGCTCAAGCATATGAAGTCTTGAGTGATCCTCAGAAACGGGAAATCTACGACCAGTATGGCGAGGATGGTCTCAAGGAAGGATTAACGGGTGGTGGGGGTGGTGGCGGCGGAGGCCACAACGTTAACCCATTCGAGTTCAACATCTTTCAATCCTTTTTCGCTAACCCTATCCAGGTTTCCCTGGAAGACTTGTACAATGGGACATCAAAGAGACTCTCTCTCTCACGCAATGTGCTCTGCTCCAAATGCAATGGGAGAGCGCCAAACTCCCGAGCTTGGATGAAATGTTCTGGTTGTGGAGGATCTGGTATGAAAGTATCCATGATGCAGCATTATCCTTGCGACGAATGTAAGGGCTATGGTGAAACTGTTAACGATAAGGACCGGTGCAGCCGGTGCAGGGGTGAGAAGATGGTGCAGCAGAAGAGGGCTGTGGAAGTGAGAGTCGAGAAGGGTATGCATCACGGCCAGAGAGTCACTTCAACAGGAGATCATAATGTCTTTGTACTTCAACAGATGGAGCACCCGGAGTTCAAGAGGAAGGGCGATGATCTATTTGTCGAGCACTCGTTAACTCTGACCGAAGCGCTGTGTGGTTTCCGGTTCGTCTTGACTCATTTGGACAATCGCCAACTGGTTATTGAATCTGAACCTGGGGAAGTTACGAAGCCTGGTCAGATCAAGGCCATTGACAACGAAGGGATGCCGGTGTATGGGAGGGACTTCATGAAAGGGAAATTGTATATACGGTTTTTGGTTGAGTTTCCTGAGTCTCTGAGCCCCGAGCAGAGGGAAGAATTGGCGGCAATGCTGTGACTGGTTTCTCTGTTTGACAAGTTTAGATGGTTAGTATATGTTGGTTTAGTATATGCTAGGTGGATGCGACTGGACAATCCTATCGAATTTTGACGCATGTCACTTTTTATCTCTTATTCAATTCGAATGGTTATTTTCTTGGGTAATTCTAGCCGGAGCATGGCTCGACCAAACCGCTGTAACGAAGGAGCGAGTGTTTTACACTTGTCGTGTGGTTGTTGGAAAATTTAGGGAGAATGACCAATCAAATAGCAAGTGTAATATCTTCTAATTGGTTGGGTTCGGCCAAGCCGGGTCTGGGCTATAATTTTCCTATTTTCATTCTTTTATTCCATCACATGAAATTTATTTTTTTTCAATGTATTATTCAATTATGAAATATTATTACTTATTTAAAAAAATGGTTATCATGAATTCAACTAATTTGAGTAGTTAAAGTATAAAATAAATATATTTTGAAAGTAAAATTAGTTTGTAGGATAACAAAGGAATTAATTATCCATATACAACATTTTATTAGATAAAAAGGTAATATAAATAATTAAATTTATTTTATACATGTCATAATTGAAAAATAAATAGAATTATATATTTTATAAGAAATAATAATCTAACGAAATATAACAAGTAAAATAAGAAAAAAAACTAAACAAAAACAAAGATAATGCATAAAGAGAAAGTGATAAGTATCCAAATTTGGGAGGAATGACGCAGTGAATAAGGACTTAGCATATACTAAATTAGTTAGATTGAATTGCAATCATTAGAAAAACAAAAGGAACAAAAAAACAACCATCATTAATCTTTTTTCTTTTTTTCACTTTGCTCAAAAATCAAAATTATTATGCGTAGTAACAAACTACAATCTAAAACTAAAAGTGATCAATTTAGATATTAAATGTAATGGGGTCATAACCCCACGCACACATGTGGCTAGCTAGCTACAGACATGAGATCAAAATCGCGGCAAATAAGGAATGCATAGCATAGTTCGAGAGTTCGCTATGCAGCGAGCTTGGTGAGAGAGAGTTAGGGAGGCACATGTTCCCTAGGGAATGGAGAAACTCTGAATAGCGTGAGTTCGAGTTCTCTATATAAGGTACGACGTATGAAATGACAGAAAGGATAGAAGTTTTATCGGACAAGTTCGTATCAAACTGTGTTGAGTTATAGGAATATTTATATTAATATACGGTAACAAAGCCATAATTTGTGAACTTAATGTGGATAGGACTATAAACTATAACATTTTTCTGGTGAAATAAGGAGAATTACTTTGGCAAAGGAATATAAAAAAGTCATTCTTTTAGTAAAGTGGGGAATTGATTACAATTCAGGTAAAAAACCACAGAAACAATCCTCAAACACTCCACCAAATAAAATGGTTGAGAATAAAGTGTGTAAATTTCACTTTTTGTTAGCCCACAATGAAAGAATGGAATCGTATGAACAGAAGATTTGTGCTGATAAACAGACATTGACATTCTTGTAAGTTGTTCACATCATTCTTTTTCCTGAGCAATAACTATTTTTTCACCCCCAAAGTTCAGAAAATGGACACCGAATCTCAGCCTCTCAGCTTCTGTCAAAAACTCTTCAACTTCATGATCTGCAAAATACCTCTCCCAACAAAAGCAACAACAAGAACAACAGATTCAGGCATCACAGTTGAGTTCAATCACACGAATTCCCCGCAAAACTCAACTCAAATCAATCAACCACACGCGGTCGAGAAGGGTACTGATGAAAAGGATCAGAAACATCAAGATCGAGGCAAACGGCCCAGAAAGAGCGTCACCATCAAAGAATCCGTGGAGGAGTTAGGTGAGAAGATGAAGAGGAAAGATGGTGCCAATGATGAAGGAAGTAGTAACAAGCTAAATGATCAGTCCCATGAAAGTCACGTGCAGCCGAAGCCCCCGAGGCATTGGGGGCCGCTTCTGAGCGTGGCGTCAAACATAAATGAGAAGTGCGATGCTTTCATCAGAAGGAAGAAGAAGGATTTGGGAGATGAAGATAAGAAGTCTTGACTTAAGATGACAACTATGAATTTCCACGATGCCTTTGTTTTCCCGAGTATCATTGCTGTATTGTTTCCAATGTTGTATGAAAGAAACAACTTTTGTACAAGGATTGATGTCTCAAATCATTGAAGTTTTTGCAATTTACTTTTTCTATATATGATTCCATTGCGCAACTCATTTGCAAAAGCTACAAGAATCATATAACACGGGAATTACACTTATCATGTGATTGATTACATAAGCATCAACAAGACATTTAGGGTCAATTCAAAATCTTTAAAACAGAGAACATATGAGTAATCATTATAACACAGGCAACAACACTCAGAACTAATTGAGCTCCAGAAAAAAGAAAAAGAAAACAATCAATTGAGAATTTTGTTCAGAGGATCATCAGTTAACTTAATTCAAGAACAGAAAAGAGGATAACAACACAAATAAAAAATGAAATCTTTTTCTCATTTTTCAACATATACTCAGTTTTTCAACCTTTTGGTTCAGAAAAACAAACTCCCTCAACAATCTTTTTTCTTTCCTTGTATAGAAAACCTATGTATATACTGGTACCAGTTTTGCACCACCATGATCATCACAGAATCATCACATCACTCTTCAAAGGAATGCTTCGATGATCGATAGAGATCGTAAGGCGCCCAGAGATGATCGACGCTGCAGGGTTTTCTTGAATCCAGTCTCAACCAAGGCTTCCCCTTTCCACTCCAATGGAGCAAGCTAATCGGTCCGTGGTGTAACTTCCTGCATCTCCCCTCAATATTATCACCCCCTAATCCATGTTGATTCCACCTGTGATCAACGGGCTGAATATTTCCAGCCAATACAAGCAAAAATGGCGGCAAAGATCCCAAATGATAAATCCTCTGTTTTTTCTGCACAATCATCCAATCCTCAACCTTCTGGGAATAATCTCCTTTCCTCCATTTCTCCAAATCCATAACCATCACGCCCGTGTTGAAATAGCACGGTTTTCGCCCCTCGAATGTCTTCGACAGCATCGGATTGGACCAGAAAGCCTCCGTGAAGTAGTTCGTCAGGTTTGCGTGGCAGTATTCCGGTGCGGCGACAACTTTCCCATTCAGGTGAACCTCCCATAGCTTAGAGACATCGTCCACCATTATGATGTCGGAGTCGAGGTAGATTAGGCGATTGACTTGATCGGGAAGGATCTCCGGGAGGTAAATCCGGGCGTAATTCAGGGGTTGATCGAGCGCTTGGCGAATCGATTTGGAAATCAATCCGCGAACCCTAGTCGTGTCGAAATGGTAGATTTTGAATTTCAGATAAGGGAACGTGGATTTAATGGCGGGGATCAGGAGATTGGGCTCGTTCTTCGCCCAGATGAAGTGGAAAACCACGTTCTCCGGGCAGGTGGCGTGGTGGAGGATGGAGAGCACAGCCGCCATTGTGCCGCGCAGGTAGTTGGCGTCGAGGGTCATGGCTATGTGGATGGCGGCGTTCTCCGGCAGCCGCGCGGCTGCGGCGGCGGCGCAGGTGTCGCCATTGCGATAGGCTGGGGCTTCGCGGAAAGGAGGTACAGGCGGCGGAGGCTGAACGGTGGTGGCGGTGGGGCGGTGGAGGAGGAGGAGAGACAGGAGGCCGACGACGAATGGAGTGGCGGAGAAGCTCCAGAAGAGGGCCATCCTGAGCTCGGAAAGCTGGAAAGTGAGAAAAAAATGGGAGCAGCCATTGGAGGGAGCTGGTAAAGAGAATGTTTAGGAATTGGAGATGGAAACCATTGATTGATGGATAGTGTTGCAGACAAATTCATTCTCTCTCTTTGGGAGGTGGAGATTGCATTCGTCCTCTTTCCTCGGACTATATATATACATTATGCACGTATGTATATGTACATATATATTATTTTTATAATAAATAATTAACAACAAACATAATTTATATCAAATATACCTATCTTAATAATGTATAGGGTTAATTACATCTAGACCCCTTTCGAGTTTAGTATATTACAATTGGATCCCTGTTAGTCATTTTATTACAGTTTGACCCCTTCTAAAATTTCGAAATTACTAAACGGTAAAGAAAAGGTACGGTTCCGTTAAATATTTCACGGAATATTCCAAATAATTGTGAAATAATTGTTTGTTTAGAAGCTTATTTATTCTAAAAAAACGTGATTTTTTATTTCTACTTTTATAAAACACGATCTTAGAGCCAAACATAATGGTCATTTTACAATTGTTTGGAATATAATGCAATTATTTGGAATATAACGTGAAATATTTAACGGTACCGTATCTTTTTTTCACCATTTAGTAATTTCGAAATTTTATAAGGGGTCAAACTGTAATAAAATGACTAATAAGGGTCCAATTGTAATATACTAAACTCGGAAGGGGTCTAGATGTAATTAACCCTAATGTATAATATATATTATATATGTGGCTTAATAATATATAAGGCTAATAGGAGACATCCCCTTTAATTTTGAATTGGTGTAATTGCTTTTATAATATTTGTAAAATGTACCATTTAACTCTTTTTAAACAATTTTATTTCATTCAAGTTAAATTTTGACCACCAATCTTTTATCCATCACGATGACTCAAAAGTTAAGACCATCATTATCATGTTCCTCTCTAAAAATGAACAAAGCTCGAAATTTACATGCAAAATTTCAGATACAATGTGCCCCATCTTTGACCCATGATTCATCATTTACCAGTTATTAGATTTTAATTTCAAAATCATGATTTTATTCTTTATATCGAGATCTTAAATTTAATGTATAATATCAATAGATTTGAAATTTGATCTGAACAAATTTAGCCTTTCATCATTTACCAGTTATTGGGCTTCAATTTTAAAATCACGATTTTGTTCTTTACGTCGAAACCTTAAATTTGATGTATAATATCAATACATTTAAAATATGATATGAACAAATTTGACCTTATAAGTCACTTCTAAATTTTATTTAAAAAATTAAATGGAATGGCTCTTGAATTGAGCTAAGTGTTATATTTATAAAAGTTAGAGGAACAATTATACAAATTCAAAAACTAAGAAACAAAACATACTCAATTTTAAAAGATAAAGACAATATGAAATTAACTCTAATATATAATTGTATGCTTTAATAATATATATATATATATTTCGTTTTATGTGTCTTGTATTTTTGGCATATGTTTTAGATTATATGATTTTAATAATATCTATTATTTATAACATATTTTGAAATAATGAATATAATTTATGACTATGATATTATTTATATAATATATTGTAGCTAAAGTGCCGTTGCTTTACAATTTGGGACCAAATTTATAGACCAAATAAAATCCTTAAACCTCAAACCCTACAAAAAGCGGCAACACCAAACGCCCTCGCCGTCGACCCGCCGCCGCGCCGTCTTCCTTGCAGCCTCCTCCATCAATCAACGTTTCCTCCTCCAGGCGCCGTCTTCCGCCGCGGCCTCCTCCTTCATGTACGTAGCTGTTTCGGTGACTTTTGTTTCTTGTTATTAAATTTATTTATTTGTTTGTTGATTTTTGTCCAGTAGAAAGATAACGTATCAGTATGACTATCGAGTTTGATTTCCTGAAATTTTTAGGCCATGCAGTTTTCCTGATATATTTGTTCCTAATCTTGCAAACAACTGTGTTGTTTATAGAATGGAATTGTAGTTTAAGATATTGTTAAAATTTGCAATTTTGAGCTCGAGTTTGGGCCCATTGCCCCCTAAATCCACCAACATTTTAGGGTTTTAGCAGGGTTTGAAATCTAACAAGAAACCTTCTCCTCGTCCAGACTTGTCTGCACAATGACGAATTTACAGTTATCGTTGAGCAAAGGCCAGAAGTTGAGGCTTGAGAGTGCATTGGAGCAGTTGGAGTCGCTATCGTCGAAAGCAAATTCTGATGCCTCCGTCACCGTTGCTGACGAAATTCCCGTAAACCTTGAAGACGCCATTTTAAAGTAATTTATAAAATCTGAGTTCTTATTTTGTTATTATGTCAATGAAAATTGATAAAATCTTGGTTCTTATTTGGTTATTATGTCAATGAGAACTGAATGTAATATTTGCTGAATGGGGTGAAGGGGCCATGGGACGGCGGAGCTGGATGGACACGTGGTGGCGACACTCTGTGGAGTGGTGGAACGCGTTAATAAGCTCGTTTATGTCAGGCCACTAAGATCTAGGTATGATTTTTTATTTTGTGAATGGAGATTTTGGGTTCTTATTCTCAAATTATTGTCCTGAAGTTATTATCTTTCCCTGTTTTTCTTTAAGGTACAAGCCTGAGATTGGTGATATAATAGTTGGCCAAGTCATTGAGGTGAAAGCTACTAGCCCATAACAGCTAATTTCCTGCTATATAAACCCATTTTTTGAATGATTGGATTATCATGCAAATATGCTATTTGTCAAACTTTATCTTTTGAATTACCTTATTTCTTGGATTTGGATAAGTTTTTCTATTAATTCATCATTATTTCCTTCAATTATGCATTTGTGAAACACGATATCATTACCTCTCTCTGTTAGACGAAAGTTGTGAGTGAAGTTCAAGTTTTTTTCATTATGCTAAGGTTGCCCCAAAGCGTTGGAGGTTGGAGATCAACTTTAGCCAGGATGCAGTCCTGATGCTTTCTTCAATGAACTTACCGGATGGAATCCAGGTAGCTATGTTCTATTCTTGCAGAAGCTGTTGAACTTATTGTTGTGGCAATCTATGAATATTCTTTGTTGAAAGCTTCAACAAAGATTGAAGCTGCCCTTCAATGGTAGCTGTATATATTGAACTAGAGAGACGGTCATCGTTATGTAGCCCCACTTTATACTTTAATCTGATGCGTGCTTTTGGTTTTCAGAGGCGAAGAACTGCAGTTGATGAGCTCAACATGCGCAGCATATTTGAAGAAAATGATGTTATATGTGTAAGCTTCTACATTTCTAAAAATGATTTTGATTGCATTTGATTTTAGTTTACTCTTTGTTAATTTCTTAACAAATTACACTTGCACCAGGCTGAAGTTCGTGGTTTCCAACATGATGGGTGCCTGCACCTACAAGCAAGAAGCCAGAAGTATGGCAAGGTATATTTTCATTAATTATGAATATTATTTTCCCCCTCAAATTTATTACCCTTTTTTTTTTTTTTTTTTTCATTTGCTTACTTGGTTCTTGTCATAATTTTTTGAACTTTATGACCTTTTGCCCTTTTTTATCTTTCTCCTTACTACAGCTCGAGAGGGGTCAATTATTGAAAATTCCTCCTTATCTAGTGAAGAAGCGCAAACAGCACTTCCACCATCTAGACCAATATGGAATCGACTTGATACTAGGTTGTAATGGATTCATTTGGGTGGGTGAGCACGTCGAAGTGAGAGGTGAAATGGTGGAGGATTTATCGAGCAATTCTGAACAAAATGTGAAATTTTTGACCGCGAGTGATGAAGAAGATGAAGAAACGTATACACCACTTGATGTTAGGCAAAACATATGTAGAACAGCCAATGCCATCCGAGTATTGTCTGCCTTAGGTTTCATGGTTTCTGTGGAAGTAGTTACTGATATTGTTAGCCTAAGTGTGTCATTGAATATTGACATACATGAGATGCTTGGAGCAGAGTTCTATGTTCAGGTTGCTGAGAAGGAGGTCGAACGCCGCCGCCAAAGCTCAAGGACCAAGAAAAGATGATTAAAACAATTTCTGTATGAAAAGGAAATAGTATGGGTTGGGGTTTTTGAGCTGTTTCTTTTTGCGATTTTATAAACTGTATGGACAGGAGATAGTAATTCATGTAAATTGATTGAAGTAGTTGTCTGAATTCAATGTTAACAGATGCCTCATGGACCACTGGGTACATTCTTTTTCTAATTTACAGAAGTTAAGTTCTTCACATATCCAAAGCAACAATTATCCCACATCACGAATGAAGATGCCTGGAGAAGATAGATTAAATGGTCACAATGTAGAACTCGAACATGGCAAGATTAAACAGTTGCAGTGAGGAACTTGAACATGGCAGCAGTTAAAGTCTTTCCAAGAGCTACGAATACTGAATTCAACTGCAAAGGTCAAAGCTCGTCTTTCACGGGAGATGTTCGATGACACTTTTCATCCCAATAATAGGGGTACTTCAATTTGGCAGCAGTGTGTGGCATATGCCAGTCATTATATATGAACCTGTGGAAGAAAACAGAACACTAGAATCACAAAGATTGTCGATCTTGGTGCTGTTGCACGAAGAACAAAACAATATTCTCAAACCTAGTGTAGATCAGCGACTAAAGTTTCAGTTTCGACAAAATCATTTATCCCATTATATCCACAATGGAAACAGCAAAATTTTGCAGTATGATTGAATGGGAATCTTGAATCTCCAGCTCGTTTCATGATGCTTATAAACAAAAGTTACAAGATTTGCTTCTTCAGCCATCAAAATCCAGACGAAAAAAGAAAAGAAAAACAAAAATCCATACAAATATTGAGGAGTTCCCCAATGATGCAGTTCAAGAACCATTGTGAGTTGTGACAAAAGTTAAAAACAGTCGGGGAGGGGTGGTTATCTTACACTTTGATGGGTGGTCTTGATATGATAACAAGAACTTGCAAATCCTCCTCTTCATTTGTGTTCCAGACCTGGAACAGTAAACACTCAAATCACTAGTTAGCTAGTTCTCCGGTAGATAAGAAGAGAAAACAAAACAACCCCCACGACATACAGGGAAAGTACAGCTTCCAAGAATGGTGAGTTTTCAGGCCTCAATTATGATTCAAACTTAAAGTAATTCCAAGTTTAATAACATCAGTAACTTGGTTTCAATTTGCAACAGGCTTCCATAATACTTTGACCCTAGAATTGCACCATTTTTTTCGGTTTAACTAATCACATTTGCAACAAAATTTTGATCTACGGATAGTGCAACGGTTACCATCCCTGTTTAGCAGATTCCAACTTCAACACAACCTAGCCTGCTTAAATTGCAAAAGGAAATACACTTTCTAACTCCCAGCTCTTGCCATTTGCATAACTACTAAAACAAACCTTGCTTATTCGACGAACAAACATATTGCTACCGACCTAAATCCGCACACAAATTGACATTATAACAAAGAAAAGAACAGCAAATATACCTGATGAGCATCATTAACAGGGACATGAAATGTACTGTTCGTGAAAATTGCAAACTCTTGTGGATTGCCAGGATAATTCTTATGAGAATTCGAGGCAAGATAAAGAGTACCACTCCCCTTTAGAACAACAAAGATCTCCTCACATGAATGTCTGTGAATTGGCGTACGAGCACCGGGGGCAAATGTTTGAAGCCACACCTCAATCTGCCAAAGAACACCATATCCATCAACCATCGAAAAATCAAAATTAAATACCAAGTGCCAAGAATTGTTGATGCAAAGCATGACTGTATGGTTTCCAAAATAAAGCAGCTAATACAAACATGATTTAAGCTTCAAATACCTCCGTAAAACCGTGCATGAGTGAACCGGCAATGGTCATGTGAGTTAACCCGGGCCTGCCATAGCTATCCTGATCAATCCCACTGATATTCCTGACTATCGGCACATCTGCAATCCAATTCCACATAATATAACATGATCATGCGCTGATTATCCCAATAAACTGGGCTATTTACTTGAATAACTCTACACACATAACCTGTTTGTTAAAATGACTGAAAAAGAAAGCTAAAAGAACTTGCCGTTGGTCGGACAGTATGAAGCTCCGGCAGTGGCAGAAAACAAAAGGGCAAACAGGCAATAGATCATGATTGTTTCGAAATCAATCGGCGTCTTCAAATGGCGGAATTCTCTGTATATTTCTCTGAACCGCATAATGTTTACTGTTTACATGTAGAAGCTTCAAGAACAGATTTATTTGAATAAATATATATTTTAATATTTTATAGTTATATCGAAATTATACAAAATATAATCAAAATATTGAATAACAATAAAATACAATTTTCTTTAAAATGGTAATAAATAAGAAAGTATTAAAGTAAGATAACAAAAATGAAAATAATTAATTTTTTTTTTCGAATCAAAACCCTTGAAATAATTAGTATTATTCGACGATAACTTTACTGTGCACATTTTCATGCTTATAGAATTAATTTTAATTAATAAAATTTCAACTCAAATTCAAGGTAAAATTTGGATGAATTCAAACAATCCAAAACAAACTATATTATCATATAATATAAGATATGTAATTATTTAAGTTTTTTTTTTTTCTGTTTTTCTCAAATATGGGGAACAAAAAATAATAATTACAAGTGTTATTCAGACAATTCAATATAAATTAAATACCACTTAAAGATTAACTATCCCTTACTCTCTTAACTAATCTAACTAATATACCTTTTAATAAAACTATTACTTCGGTGTCGATACACCGAATTATAATCGAATCCCTTACTCTTAAATAATCTAACTAATATACTTTTCAATAAAATCATTATTCCGTGACGATACACCGAATTATAATCGAAAAACTTGTTTGCGAACATCGCCAAACAATACCTTTTTTTTTTTTTTTTTTTTGGTAGAAGAGAGGCGCAAACATAGTGTATGGAATCTAAAACAAGAGTCTAAACAATTTTTATCGGAGGAAGGTCCCAAACAACAACTCAATCATTCATATCATGCCCTTACACTTACTCGAAAGAGTATCACCACAAGAATTTCCTTTCTGTAGGTGTCACACGACAATCTTCGATAATGAATCCGAGAGGGTGGGGTGATTTCTAACCAATACATGGAACTTAAAAGGTACATTACTCTCGTTCCCTAATCTTTACATTTCACAAAAAAGTTAAAAACCAAATACTCCAACAACGCATCACACACATCATGATAATCAGCTCTGTTAGACATCTTCAACAAACCAAATACCCAAACCCAGAAAGTAATCAGGAGATTAAAACCAAACAAATGAAGTCAATTGTATGGATTTCCCTGCTTATACTTCCTGAAGAGGTCTTCCGTTTTAGCATTCCTGAAAGCGCAGCATCCAATCAAGTAAACTGAGATCAAAGCCACGAGAGTTAGCAGCAAAATGAGGTCTGCCTTTCTCCATTCTTTCTTGATGTTTGCGAGCAATCCAGCTTTGCAGGAATTGCAGGAGTAACAAAGCTGTGTTTGGTCATTGTTCCACTGCAGACAATCCATGTCTGCTGCTGTGTTTATGGGACTGATCCAATAGGTTGGGTTCACGAAGGTGAACCCACATTCTGTTGGGGGTTTGCAGCATCCTGACTGTACAAATTCGCATCCGGGCAAAATCAGTTTCCGGCAGAAAACATGTGTACTAAATTGCTTGATTTTAGAGATACGGTTCTGTTTTATCGTCAGAAAATAAAATGTACTAAAAACGTTGAATTGGTCGAGTTGATATATCAAATTCACTATGATGCACGGATAAGGACACAACGATATGGATATAACACTGACAAGGATAGGTCGACATAAATTTTTTCTTAAATTTCCTATGTAAGAAGTGTCGAACATGGTGTCGAGTATGAGTATTCAACACCACACGACACAACATAACAAAATGATAGTTTTAAAAGTATATGTGTATCATACCAAAATTTTAATTTCTGATCTAAATATGGGTGCGTGGGTGGAGAATCTCTAGTTACGTAGAGTGCTTTATGCAAATCTACTTTTTATGCTAAAGTAAACCATTGTTTTACATAGATACCACTCTAAGAATCTTTAGCTATGTACATACCATAAAGCAAATTAAAAAAAATACTTAATTAGCTTTAATTAGATCTTCCCAATAAAAAAGTGATCTTAATTCATGTGAAATTAACAAGAAGATGTCGGACAACACAACAGAATTAAATTAATTAATGATACTCTATAATGGACTGACATTCTTTTTCCTTTGTTAAATTAAATCCAGCAATTGTTAATCTCGAAAATACAAATCTGCTTAATTACCGGAGAAAATCAAGTGTCGCTGTATATAAGGAATATTGAGATGAAAAAACATTACACAAGAATAAATTTATTTTGATGATTATAACGTTAGAACATTCCAAATATTTTGTCATATTTAAAGTTGGTATTCTTTCAAAACCAAAAGATCAAAAGTGCCCTTAAAAATAATTTTCAAAAAACTTTGCAAGGACCATTTGCAAACTCCAATAAAAATATCTTTTTGTACATTAAATTAAAATAAAGTTAAATAGAATGTCTCATTCTGCTATTTCAGCTTAATTTAATCTGAAATCCGAGGAATGAAAAATATCAACCTAGATCCGATTTGTTCGAATTCAATTAATTGTACAAAGGGTTAATCTTTTTCTGTACCCCAATCTTTCGATATTTTTACACTTTAGTACCCAATCTTTGAATTTTTACACTTTAGTACATACCCTTTAAATTTTATTGCACTTAAGTACCCAATATCTTATCTGTCATTTTCTTATTGGTCAGGTGGATACACGTGTCATTTTCTTATTGGTCGGGGGCACATAAGTGCAGCAAAATTCAAAGATTACGTATTAAAGTGTAAAATTTCAAATATTGGGATACTAAAATGCAACAATCTCAAAAGATTGAGATATAAAAGAAGATTAACCCTTACAAATAACACAGTTTCTATTTGATTCATCAATTTTTTCTGAATCTTAATACTAATCAGACGATGAATATAACAAGATAAAGTAATTAAGCCAAATCAAACCACTCTCAAGTCTCAACATACCTGCAATGGCGTAATATGAGCATTGAAGAAATCCTGCGCCATGCGATAGCTCTGATTCAACTCCGCGCACATACTCGTCGAGCTAAGACACCTTCTGATCCTATCCCACTTGTAAGAACTCCGAACCCTTCTTCGCAACCACCCCGAAAACCCATCAAGATCGTACTCCAAATACGCCCTGCTCGGAACAGGATGCCCGCCACCATTTGCAGTCACCATGTAAACGAAAACCACCAACGACGCAAGAAGCACGATGAGAATCAGCATGGCGACGAGGTAGAATATCAGCAGTTTCGGGATCCTCCAAAACCCTCCGATAAAACCAGCGAGGGCCACGACGAGGATAAGAACTCCGAGAATTATGACGGGCCATTGGAGGATTTTGACGCAGGAATTGTCGGGTTCTGTCGCGAGCCAGATTCCGGCGCCGATGACGGGGATTGAGAGGAGCATGGCGACGAAGTTTATGGCGCCGATGACGTTGTTGTTTACGGCCATGGCTGGAGGGAATGTGGAGAATGGAGATGGAGTTTAGGTTTTGTTGTTGTTTGGGTGTGAAAGGTTTGAACTTTTTTGAAGGATGGTGTGAGGGTTTTTTGTAATTTGTAAAAGTTGGGTGTTGGACGACAGTCTTGGGTGTGGAGTTCGATGCACTTTTTGAACTTTTGGAAGGGGGAGAGGTGTAAAGATGTGTAACTGTAAAGATAATGGGGAGAAATTCGTTGCTGGAATAGAAGTTTATGTCATGTCATTTCAGCATTGGATTCGTTATTAAGATTGTTAAGATAAGATTTTCTTGAAAGTGGTTAATGTATTGCGTCTCCACGAGTGTTTTCAAGATCAAACCTGATCGATCGATTGAATTTGTATCCGATACTGTATTCGATTCGATGCATATAAACTAACAGTAAATGTATCGGATCGAAAAAATCAATCAATTGACCGGATAATTATAGCTCGAGTCTGACTCGATCAAATTGGTGTAATGAGGGGACGAGTGTTTTACACTTGTCGTGTTAAATGTCCCACATCGAATAATTAGTGATGTGGTGTTCAATATATAATGGCATGGCAAACCTCCCCTCAACAGCTAGCTTTTGGGGGTGAGTAAGGTCAAAGCACATTATTCTAATATGGTATCAGAGTGGGTTCACAGATGTTCGATTCATCTGCCTGTCTCTTCTTTCCACCCGGCTTGCAGATGTTCATTCCTGCTGTTCGCACACCAATTTGGTTCACAGATGTTCGATTCCTCTGCCTGTCTCTTCTTTCCACCCGGCTTGCAGATGTTTCATTCCTGCGGCTTGCAGATGTTCATTCCTGCTGTTCACACACCAATTTGGTTCACAGATGTTCGATTCCTCTGCCTGTCTCTTCTTTCCACCCGGCTTGCAGATGTTTCATTCCTGCGGCTTGCAGATGTTCATTCCTGCAATGTTCACCCACCAATTTGGGCGTGACGGGGGTGTGTTAAACGTCCACGTCGAATAATTAGTGATGTGGTGTTCAATATATAATGGCATGACAAACCTCCCCTCAACAGTTAGCTTTTGGGAGTGAGTAAGGCCAAAGCACATTATTCTAATATATCGTGCGGTTGGTGGAAAATTTAGGGAGAGTGATCAATCAAATGACAAGTGTAATACATTTGCCCTTTTAATTGATTTGATTTGATCGAGCCGGGTTTGGATTATAATTGACCAAAGTCCGGGGTTTACACTATATTATTGTTTTTTCACTTTTTGTTAAATTACAAAGTTCAGAATTTCATCATTTCATTTAATTGAATGCATCAATGGGCCAAACCATTCTCATTTTTATGGGCGAGGATTATTTAGGTTGTTTGTTGGAATTGATCTAATGGACTGAATATATATTTCAGGATAAGTTTAGTTGTTTTGTTTGTTTGTTTTTTATTTTTTATTTTGTTGGGTATTATGTTAAGATATTAATCTAATTATTACCTTGTATTTTCTTTGGATTTTGTATGACATACATGTTATTTTTATGTTTTCTTTTTAACACATGCCCAAGCGGGAAATGTTATTTTTATGTTAAATATGAAGAAATATAAAATTTGAAATATTAAGGTAATATTCTGGCACAAAATAATTTAAGATTCTTTATTTATATGGATCAAAACCCTTGAAATAATTATTATTATTGTATCTTTTAAAATTAAAAAGATTCTTTATTCCTTATAAAAATATCCCACATTACAAAAGTTTGACAAGTAATAAGAGAGATCACATTCCCCTCCCTAAAACAAAGAAGTATTTCTTGTTAAAATATGCACTAGTCTATATTCCCTATTCTACGACGCGTAATTGAAAACAACAGGAAAAAGAGAGAAAATATTTATAATGTCACGTATAACAACACTACATACGGAGAACTTCGAATAGTCATTTTTAAAGGTTTTGATAACATTTTGAATATCTCACTTGAAAATTACATGAGGCTCGTCTTCCCTAACCGCGAACTTCGTTGTTGCCGACACAAGAAAGATTTCGATCACTTTTGGAGCGAACATGCCTAGTTTCCGCCTTTGAGCACCAATCCACCACCTCCCAATGATTATTTATTGCGATAACCTCACGCCAAATTATTTGTTTGATTCAGATAGTATCACATCAAAATTAACTTTTGTTTTGGCCAATGCTTTAGTATTATTGCATTTTGATGCTTATAGAATAAATTATAATTAAAATTCAAGGCAAGATTTGAATGAACTCAAACAATTCAAAATAAAGCTAAATTATCATATAAACTATGCGATTATTTAATTGTTTATTCCAATTTCAGGGAACAAAAAATATATTTTCAAGTGTTATTCAAGCAATCCCATATACCTAAACTAAATACCATTTAAGGGCGAGTTTACTTTAATAGATAGCAATCCATCAAATCTTGGTTATTAATCGTAATTATTTGGGTTAAAATACCAAATTTTCTTTTTACTTCAATAGAAAACGCTTTTGTTATATAAGCTTATTTTAGTAATCCCTTTACTTTTCGATATTAAAAACCATCCTCTAAGAGCATATTTTCATTTTTGCCCTTATTCAGAGATCACGATTTATTCATGAAGGAGACCCAATTTCTGTTAAAATTCAGAAGATGAGAATTAAAGATTCCAGAAAATACCAAGAGTCCATAAAACTTCAAACAGCAAAATCAATCCACTAATAAATTCCTAAAAACATCAAATTCATATAAAATTAATTAAAAACAAAATGACAAATAAGAAAAAAAATATCTAAAATTTATCCAACACAACTCTCAAAAATTAAAAAGCAGAAATCTGAAGTAGAAATAAATTGAAGTTGAATAAAAAATTTTGCGATTAAATTCTTTCAACAAAAATAAAAAAAGAAATAAAGAATAAGGAGAGAAAAAAAAAAAAAAACTAAATAAGAGATAGAGCGAGAAATCCGGATAAAAAAGTAAATTTCTCCTTGGCCAGAAATGCTGGTAATTTAGCAATGACTTCAAAATGAGATTATTTAGGTGGGCATATTCTGTTCAAAACCCGGGGCACCGAGAAAAGGACATATTTCTTTTCTACTAAAGTAAAGCACGGATTATGGATCTTTATTTTACCAAACCCACTTATTCTTGTAAAGTAAACTCGTCCTAAATGATTTATTATCTCAGTTATGTTATCTAATTCTAACCAATATACTTTGATAAACAAATTTTCCGTGATATTACATGGAATTATCACTAGTTGTTGCCAATATTAATTAATTAAATGAACACCATGTGACCAAACTTCACGGTCACACAAGAATTTCAACATTATTATTATTTTGAATAATAATGATGTCTATTTAACTATTGCATTGACTTTTTAGAATATTTGATGTGATCTTAAGAAATCGTCAGTCGTCACATTCAATGAAGATTAATAAAAGAAAATTGATGAAATCAGATTCAAAACATTATAATTATTAATACACAGGCTTATCTCATTACCCTATATATAAGCGCGGTAGGAGAGTTTTATTCGTCCGAGTGCAACCATCTACGAAGCATGGGATTATTCCCCCTTCTCTGCCAAAACGACGTCATTTCTTGAATCTTCTGAACTTATTATACTATAGTCGTTTTTACTATTTCATTGATATTTCCATAAATTCAAAATCAAATAAAGGTATATGAGTAACTTACTACAAAATTCAGTAATAATTTTATAAATTCAAATTCCACTCACAAATCAAATATTAATATTTCCCTCTACTATCAGATAGACATGTTTTAATATTCAGCTATATATTAACTCCCGATACACCAATCGAGCTACTAACCCATACAAATTAAATTTGTAACGAAACTACAAACATACTCGTATCTGTTATCATTTTGTTCAATTAAAACCTACTAACACATAACAAAACGGAAGTTTGCTAGTCATTCATACACCTGGCCCCCGGGCGAATAAAACTAGTTATCCGGCCTCCCAAAAGTTAAAATGATGAAATTACCCTAAAAAACAAATTAATATTTCCTTTTATAGGGGGATTGGGAAAATCAAATAACGTCTCTTTTCTTAAATGGAACTAAAGTTGTTGTAATCAGTAATTACCATAAAAACAAATTATTACCTAAAACAAGAAAGACGAGGGATATTTGGTCCAATAAACTTCATACAAATCCCTCCTTCCTATAATCCACAAAATTTGAATCACTGCCGACAAATTGTCACTCTTTTCAACTGACGGAAGAATCTGGATCGACTTTGTTTGAAAAGAAATTCATTGCAAAGGTCAAGGCATTTGTTTTCTCGGGTTCTTGCCGTCAATTGGTGGAGTAAAATTCGGGTGTTTCTGTGGACTTTAGTTTTGATCAGACGGTTTCAATTCGCCTTTCTGGGCCTCGATGGCAGCCGTGCCGGAATTGGCATATGGGTTTTAGTTGTAGAAAAAGGCAGAAATGGCACGAATCTTGGGTGGGTTTGTGTTGCCCATCTTGCTTTTGACAGGTATGGGAACTTGGTTTCCTTTCTCGATCATATTTTGTTGCAGAATTGATAGACTTTATGCCGGCCAAGTGTTTGACTTATTGTCCCATAGAGCTGCTTAAATTGATTGATAACTAAGTTTATTTATCCATATTTTTTCAAGAGTTTACATAGTTGGCTAAATTTTGCTGGGAACGAATGGAGCGAGATAGCTTAAATTAGTGCATTTTAGAGGTTTGATAGGATTTGGATGGGGTTTTACTGTGATGCGAATATATGGCCAAATATGTGCTAGCTGGGTCTATTTCACTTTCTTGCTTTAGTCATTAATTTTGAGTTTTAGTGCATAATAGGAAAGTTAGATGTACGGATCTTAAAAGGGGAGAAAATTAATATGTGTACTTCTTAAGACTGGAAGTTTTATATGAATTAGGTTTTCCAGAAGTCCTCCAAACTTAAAAACAGTAGAACTAAAATGATATCATAATTCTGTTCTTTTTTTTTTTTTTTTTCTTTTCTGCTTCTTCCCAGTAAGCTTTTATGTATAGGCCTTTTGTTGTCATGCATCATTCTTTTCTTCAAGTTTTAGATTTTATTATTGTTCTCATAATTTGGGTCATTTTGCAGCCGGATTACTGAATTGGAGTTTGATTTCTCTCATTGATTTGGCGACTTCTCTTCTGCTTCGGTTTACTTCCCCTAAGACAGGTAATGGCTTTTTTTTTTGTGAACTATTTGGCTACTTTATTTGTTCATTTATTGATTTAATGACATCTATCAACTTCATTTTCATTTTTTTTTTGGTCCTTTTTGCATATGCCCATATACTTTGTGATGTGGTCAGCTGCCATGCACGAGCATATTGATAATGTTATACTTGTGTGTAGCTGTGTGTGTGTATATATATATGTTATGTGATTGCTCTTTCTTTAATATCTTATTTGTAAATCATGCAGGACCTCTACTGAGATGGAGAGTCCTATCTCTGTGGTTTGTTTTGATCTACTCGGCTCTTGTGATTATTTTGCAAGTGGTTTTCATTATTCTATGTGCAATTTTGGATTCTCGACAGAGAATTGCCGATATCTGGTGGATAAAGCTAGTGGGGCTTATGGCGTAAGATTTATATATATTGTACGTTCTTTATCTGTTAAGACTGTTATAATAAAGTCTATTTCTGATAGCTATTCAACATGGCATGCTTTTGCAGGGTCCACTCATGGAGTGCTCCCACAGTGATATATTTCCTTGTCATACAATTATTAGTTGGGCTTGTTGCTTTAATTGAGATCAACAGGAACAGATTTGGCCTCTTCATATCTCGAGGTTCATGGTGGGGTTATTTGTCATCAGTTGCCGAAGGCATAGGTTTGTTCAAATTGACTGTTAAAAAATTATGTGAAGCATTTTGCATTCAATATTCGTAAATGTAGTGTACAAACTCATTACCAGATACAGAAAAGTTCAGAACAACTTGATGATTTTAATGCCACCAATCCTGCTCGAGAAAAGTAGTTGATATAATTGTTTGTTCAGTGGTTTATGAAAGAACTAATAATAAAGATAAAATGTGATTGCACTGTAGTTGTTTGGCAGGAACTAATGGAGAAGAAGGTGAGTCACTGCTAAATTATTAGACCTACCTTCATATTATTTCTGCATGGAGGAGTCTGCAATACGTAACCGTTTGCTTAAAATGTTGGGTTTTCATTAACAATTGATCTGTTAATATCTTATGCAACTTGAATATTTTATGTGCATAGAAGTTTGTGTAGACACTTGTCTCATTCATGCGTTGCTGTGAGATTTAGTATTTTGTTTCTAAACTTTTATACATATATTGTTAAAAGTGTGGCTTAAATTAGTGTTTAGAAATGATGAAGAAAGTTCCATTATTCAGTTTGAAAGGGGCTGTGAGGTCAAGTGTTGTGAGGCTTGAGAGGGCCTTGAGGTCGTGAGGCCTAGAGCCCAGGCCAGGGAAAAGGGGCTCGGAGAGGAGGCCTAGAGGAGGAGAGAGATAGAGCCTAGAAAGCCTAGAGAGTCGAAACAAAGTCCTATGCTTCGTGAAAGCTTGTTGTGAGGCTTGTAAATTGGAGAGTTTGGGAAACACTTGAGAGCTAATTCTTGTGATAGAATTGTGAGGTTCTCTGTGGGTGTTGGGTTAATTAGAGGATAGGTGTTTTCTCTAATTGTTGTAAACTCTCTGTTATAGTGGAATCGCTTCCCTTGTTTGTGGGCTTATGCAAATTCAGCCGAACCACGTAAATTCTCGTGTCTTACCTTTTCGTTCTCTATTCTATATCATCTATTGTGGTCAATTCAAGAAACAATATACCATCCGATCCGGGGTGCTATCCTAACATATATATATATATATACATTATTTATGCTTAGTAATCAAAACTTATACCCCACCATGTCCATATATTGACTATGCTGTTTTCTTTTTTGTCCCAAATGGAAGGTTACCGTCTTAGGTTGGTTTCCTGCTTGTTGCTGCCTGCTCTGCAGTTGGCTTCAGGGATCAGCAATCCTTCTTGGCTTTCTCTGCCATTTTTCATTTGCAGCTGTGTTGGGCTTGTTGATTGGTCTTTAACAAGCAACTTTTTAGGCCTTTTCAGGTATTTGTCCTTTTAGAATCGTTGAATCTTTTCTGTTAGGATTATGCCTTTTTTTAAAAAAATTCCAAGAAAGTGATCAAGCAAATTAACAGCTGAAGTTTCTTGTACATGGCTTGAAGGTGGTGGAAGCTATTGTGGATGTATGCAGGCTTTTGTATTTGCCTCCTTTATATGTATCAGCTTCCTTTTGGATTTCCACATTCCTTTGAAGTGATTGCTGGCTCGATTGGTTTATACAAAGCATCTGTTGATTCTGACTGGCAAGAAATTTGTTCTGGTGTTTCTCAGATGATGTTCTTCTATATGGTATGCATTTGTTGTCCTAATGTTCACTTTTGCCTCTAGTTTGCTATGTTGCCCTGTCTACCTAAGATTAATCTGTAAGTGCGAAAGAATGTTTAAGCAAATATATTACTTTGCCCGAATTGATCTTAGCTTGTCTTCCTACCTCAGAAATATCTTTAGAATGACTGTGCTAAAGTTTTGTTTCTTCATTTTAGTCACTCTCAGGGTTAAATACTATATCAAACACTTCATTGTAAGAGGGAAAATTCCTCGCATATCTAGACTTTGCATCACAACTCTGTCAACTGAATTTGTCATGCATATTGTAAAAGATATGGTTTAGCATACATTCAACATGGTAACAAAGAAATTACTTGCTCACTTCCACTTGCAAGCATGTCTAAATTACCAGTCATCTTGATTAATGCAGGTCGACTTGGTAGTTTGTATTGCCCTTTAGATAAACTTCAATTAATAATTTTAAAGGTACCCTTTTGGTTATTCTCTAAAAAAGGCATGTACTGAAGATATGCAAATCAACATAGCCATTTATGCTCATAGTGTTTATAGAAGCTAAACATATCATATATGAAAACCTCCAAGGTCACTCTATGGGAAGTAAGCCAGAAAATATGTTTTATATGAGGGAATACTCAAAGCATCTCTCGGGCTCACCCAAAAAAAATTTTTTTTTTTTTTTGAGGGAATAGTGGGACCCACACTAGATCATCTAGTAATTGAGCTGTAAAGTTAGTAACTAATCCTGAATCATGTGCAGCTCTCTTGTGTAAAACATGATTTAGAAGACATGGAGTTCATGATGTCCATGGGAGAAGGCAGTTTGGCCGAGCAACTTCTTCCCTCTAAGCATTCCTTCTTTGTTCGTCAGCTGAGGTAAATGCTGCTCCTTGGTTTTGTGTTTATTTATAATTGCCGTTCTATTAATAGTCAATACTGGACGATATCATTTTAGCGTAACAAGTAGTTGTTGTTCAGGAAAATGAGCATGGTTGGCCCGGTTTCATGAGGACGAACATACACTTTCTTCCTCTAAGAAAGTTGTTATGCTTTATTGAGTTGTTTTTTTTCCTCGTGTATTTATTTTAGTCTCTGTGGAACATGATACTGGCCGCTTTTCATTAATGCTTTAATTTTCAACAGTTAAGTAGCACAAGTTAGGGGTTATTGATTTTTTTTCCTTGTCATCTTGTCACAGTCTTCTTACCACAAACATATATACAGTTATAAATGACTAGGTTCTAATGCTTATCACTTTGACAAGTTTTTGAATTCTTTATCTGGTTTGCAGCTCTGGTGTAAGGCATACCAACATCTTATTAAGGGGCACAGTTTTCAGACTTTTTAGTATCAACTGGTTCACTTATGGCTTCCCGGTATGTAACCACATATATTTATCTGTATACTTGTATTTTCATTCTAAACACTTTTGTTTGATTGTGGATAGAACAAATTCTGGTCATTTTTCTTGGTTTGTGATAATTTAATATGCCCACATCATCTTTACGTTTTCCATGCTTATATTTTAAGTTTCAGATGTAAATATGACAGATATCCTTGTTTGCCCTCTCGTACTGGAGCTTCCATTTTGCAAGTATATGTGCATTTGGATTACTTGCATATGTTGGATACGTTTTATACGCTTTCCCATCCTTGCTCCGGTTGCACCGTCTGAATGGGTTACTTCTTGTGTTCATCCTCTTGTGGGCTGTGAGCACGTACATTTTCAATGTCGCTTTTGCATATGTGAACTGGAAACTCGGGAAGGTACTTTCTCATCCTAATCTTCAACTTGAGGTTGTAAACCCCATGATTTGGTGAAAATTATGATCTTCTTCTTGTTTACCAGGATATGGAGATCTGGGAGATGGTTGGATTATGGCATTATCCTATACCTGGTTTTTTCCTTCTAGCACAGTTCTGCCTGGGTATTCTTGTAGCCCTTGGTAATCTTGTAAATAACTCGGTATTTCTATGCCTATCAAATGAGGAGAGGCAATTCTCTAATGAGGACAGGACTGAGGAAGGTAAGATGTTATATTAGTGGTGGCAAATTGAAAGTCAATTCTTGCTTAAAGAATACTATGACATACCCTTTTGCTTCTAGTTATGCCTCCAAGATCTTAATTCTCAAGTAATCCTAGTGGTTGAAGAACAGAGCAGGATTTCATACCCTGACTATTCTATTTGTTCTCTGTATGTGTTTCACAGTGAAAGAAGATGCGAAGGTCTTGATTGTGGCAACTATTGCTTGGGGACTGCGTAAATGTTCTCGGTCTATTATGTTGTTACTGATTTTCTTAATAGCTACAAGACCTGGTTTGATTCACGCTGTTTATAGTAAGTCAAAGTCTGAAGTTTGGATTTTATCAGATTTTATTTTGTGTTTCCTGTTATAATCGCACTATTCTGATTGATTGTTAACTGTCTTCCTTTCAGTGATATTTTTCTTTGTCTACCTTTTGAGCCATGGCATCAATACTAGGATTCGTCAATCCCTTATTCTTCTGTGCGAGGCTCACTTTGCAATTTTATACATTCTTCAGCTTAATCTTGTCTCCACAAAATTGGAACAGGAAAGCACCATAAGTGCCGAAGTGCTAAGACAGTTAGGTCTGGGATTTTTTCATGTTAGATTTCTTATCTTCTAGCATTTTTTCTCCATACGTCTAATACTCAGCTAACTCGTTAATGAAATTTCAACAGGTCTTTTTGAAAGTGATAGCTCTTGGGAGTTTCTGGAAATTGCTCTGCTTGCGTGCTTTTGTGCCATTCATAACCATGGATATGAAATGTTGTTCTCATTTTCTGCAATTGTTCAGCACACACCTTGTCCTCCGATTGGATTTAGCATTCTGAAAGCTGGCTTGAACAAATCAGTTCTTTTGTCGGTTTATGCCACTTCCAACACTAGAGATCGTTCTGAAAATCATTCCCATGGTACTGTAACCTTTTCTAAGTTCGAATTTTTCCCTTTTCTCACTACCATGTAAATATCAGTGCAGTTAAAATCAAATATACATGATAGCTTTCTTTGTGTTTGAAATATTTTAGTATTACTTATTAACATTTGTATATGCTTTGTCCATCTAAACAGAAAGAAGGGTAGCATTGTATCTGAGTGCAATCGGGGAGAAGTTCCTATCCATGTACAGATCATTTGGAACCTATATTGCTCTTCTCACAATTCTTCTCGCGGTTTATCTTGTGAGACCTAATTATGTATCATTTGGTTATATATTCCTTCTCCTTTTCTGGATCATCGGAAGACAGCTTGTGGAGAGGACAAAACGGCGTTTATGGTATCCAATCAAAGCATATGCGATTGCAGTTTTTATCTTCATTTACATTTTAAGCATTTTTCCCACTTTCGAGACGTGGCTATCCAAAAAAGTTGATCTTTACGTTTGCTTTGGCTATAATACTGAAGCTTCTTTGTTACAAAATGCGTGGGAGTCTTTAGCAATCGTGATTGTCATGCAACTTTATAGCTATGAGAGAAGACAAAGCAAGCACATCAAAGTAGAAGAAACTGATCTATTGCATGTGGGGGTACTGGGGTTTTGCAAACGGTTTCTGATCTGGCATAGTCAAAAGATTCTGTTTGTTGCACTCTTCTATGCTTCGTTATCTCCTATTAGCGCATTCGGTTTTTTGTATCTTCTCGGTCTAGTCTTGTCTTCTGCGTTGCCCAAAACATCCAGAATTCCATCTAAATCATTCTTAATTTATACAGGATTTCTGGTGACAGTTGAGTATCTGTTTCAGATGTGGGGTAAACAGGCTAATATGTTTCCTGGACAGAAGTACCATTATCTCTCTGTTTTCCTAGGTTTACAGGTATATAAAGAAAGTTTTCTGGGTCTAGAAGCAGGCTTGAGGGCAAAAGTGCTCGTCATTGCTGCATGTATCCTTCAGTACAATGTTTTTCACTGGCTGGAAATAATGCCAAGGGCCCTTCTGGATGCAGGGAGATCAGAATCATGTCCATTATTCATTCCTTCAGAAGGTATTTTGAGTGTTGTCTCGGATGGGGATAATCAAGCAGTATCTGAATCTAACACGCTGTCTGTTGAGAAGAGCAATTCTTCGCCATCTTTATCGTCTGGTGGAGGCATTCATGATGGAAGCAATAGGAAATACTCGTATATTTGGGGAAGCATGAAGGAAAGTCGCAAGTGGGATAAAAAAGGAATTGTTGCCTTGCGACAGGAGAGATTTGAAATTCAGAAGACAACATTGAAAGTATACTTAAAATTTTGGATGGAAAACATGTTTAACCTCTTTGGACTTGAGATCAATATGATGGTACTACTAGTTGCAAGTTTTGCTTTGCTAAACTCCATTTCGATGTTCTATATTGCATGTCTTGCTACTTGTGTTCTGTTGGGACGTTCTGTCATACAGAAGCTGTGGCCAGTTTTTGTCTTCCTGTTTGCTGCCATTCTTCTTGCTGGATACTTTGCCATGTGGAAGCATGTTATGCCTTCAGATGATTCAACTGAAACTCATGCACATTGCCATGATTGCTGGAAAAACTCAAACATATATTTCCACTATTGTGAGAAGTGCTGGCTAGGTATGATTTTTCTTTGTTATGTGCTGTTCAAAAAGCTACAATTTCTGTAGCTATCTCTTACTGCACATATATATTGCATTTTGTTCTTATTCTACTTTCTTTCGTTTCATTTCTTTTGGTACTGCCATTCCACTTTCTTCGTTCATATGTGAATTGCCTTTTAACAATCACATTGCATCCAAAAAGCTTGTCGTTTTGCTTTGAAAATCTTAGTGTATGAACTTGTTGAGGAACTTTTCTTATGAAGTTAAGAAGAAAAATACACTTCTTATGTTTTGATTGAGAGCTAATCAGAGTTCTTCATATTTAATTTTTATCTTTGGCAGGGATTGTGGTTGATGATCCTCGTATGCTGATCAGTTATTACGTGGTCTTCATGCTGGCATGTTTTAAACTCCGTGCAGATCATGCCTCCAGTTTCTCGGCCTCATTTACATACCAGGATATGATGTCTCAGCGCAAAAATGCCTTTGTTTGGCGAGATCTTTCATTTGAAACCAAAAGCATGTGGACTTTTCTTGACTATTTAAGGGTTTACTGCTATTGTCATCTACTAGATCTCGTACTAACTCTTGTTTTAATCACTGGAACCCTGGAGTACGACATTCTGCATCTTGGATATCTCGGCTTTGCTCTTATTTTTTTCCGAATGAGGCTCACCATATTAAAGAAGAAAAATAAAATTTTCAAGTATTTGCGCATGTACAACTTTGCTGTAATTGTACTCTCACTTGCCTATCAATCTCCTTTTATTGGTGATTATAACGAAGGAAAGTGTGATACAAGAGATTACATCTATGAAATGATTGGCTTCTATAAGTACGATTACGGATTTCGGATAACCTCAAGATCAGCCTTGGTTGAAATCATCATTTTTGTTCTTGTATCGAGTCAATCATATATGTTTTCTTCCTCAGAGTTTGATTATGTATTTCGATATCTTGAGGCTGAACAAATTGGTGCAATTGTGCGTGAGCAAGAGAAGAGAGCTGCTTGGAAGACTGAACAGTTGCAGCACATCCGTGAATCTGATGAGAAGAAACGTCAGCGTAATTTACAAGTGGAGAAGATGAAATCTGAGATGCTCAATCTACACGTCCAGCTACATGGAATGAATTCTTCTGCTACTGTTTTTCCTGAATCTTCACCAGCAAATGAAGGCTTGAGAAGAAGGAAGAGTGCTTCACTTAATCTGCAAGAAACTAGCAACCTTGAGAGACAACAGGATGGTAATAACAGTCTTGATTCTCCTTTTCCTTTTAATTTATACGACTCTCCCCGGAGTGCAAAGGCTGAAAGCCCATTTGCAGCAGATTTGGTGAAGTACCAAAGGGATACTTCTATTAGTGAGATAACTGAAATTGGAGAGGATGATGCAAATCATGAGCTTACAGGCAAAGAGAGAAAAGGTAAAAGCCAATCAAAGGAAAACCACCCTTTATCTTCTGCTGTACAGCTGATAGGAGATGGTGTTTCTCAAGTACAGTCTATTGGTAATCAGGCAGTTAGCAATCTTGTGAGCTTTCTGAATATCGTGCCTGAAGATTCAGATTCAAACGAGCCCTCATCTTTGGAAGATGGACTGTCTGCAGAGAAACAAAGCCTGGATAATAAACAGGCACACATAAGTAGTTCATCTTCTCTGTTATCTGACAAGAGTAGAGCTTCAGAGTCAACAAGTTTGCAGATTGGGAGAATTGTTCGTCATATGTGGTCCCAGATGTGTTCGAACACTGATGTGGTGTGTTATTGTTGTTTCGTTCTTGTTTTTCTTTGGAATTTCAGTTTGCTTTCTATGGTATACTTGGCTGCTCTGTTTTTATACGCTCTGTGCGTGAATACTGGTCCGACTTATATTTTCTGGGTTATAATACTCATCTATACAGAATTTTATGTGTTGGTTCAGTATCTATACCAAATCATGATCCAGCATTGTGGTTTCAAAATCCAGTCAGGGCTGCTACGTGAGTTGGGTTTTCCTACAAAAAAGATAACATCTTCATTTGTCATGAGCTTGCTTCCTCTGTTTCTAGTATATTTATTTACTCTAATACAGAGCTCTATAACTGCCAAGGATGGGGAATGGTTGCCGGTTGGCTTTAGTAATTGCAAAGTGGGGATAATAAATCGAGAAAAAATTTTCTCTGGATCAAACTGGAGTGAGAAAGCAAAAGGGATTCTCCAGTTAATGAAACATGTGGTTATGATTGTTTTCAGGAGCCTTTGTAGATATTGGAAATCTTTGACACAAGAAGCAGAATCCCCTCCTTACTTTGTTCAATTGTCCATGGATGTTAAATCATGGCCAGAAGATGGAATCCAACCAGAGAGAATCGAGTCTGGGATAAATAATCTTCTACAGCTGGTGCATGATGTAAACTGTAAAAGTGAAGTGCCTGATCGTTGCCCCTGTGCTAGCAAAGTTCAAATTCAAAGTATTGAAAAAAGTTGTGAAAATACTAACGTGGCCTTGGCTGTTTTTGAGGTGGTTTATGTTGCTTCATTGACAGATTGTACACCAACAGAGCAATTCAAATCTCTTACCCCGGCTGCTGATGTAGCAAAAGAGATCCTTAAAGGACAACAAATGGGACTTACTGAGGAAGTTGGGTTTCCTTACTACATACTGTCGGTATTTGGAGGTGGCAGAAGAGAAATTGATCTTTATGCGTATATATTTGGTGCTGATTTGATAGTTTTCTTTCTGGTTGCCATATTCTACCAGTCAGTTATTAAGAATAAAAGTGAGTTCCTGGAGTACTATCAGCTTGAGGACCAGTTTCCCAAAGAGTTTGTTTTCATTCTGATGGTAAGGATATGCCCTTCTCTGTCGAATTTTTTGTTATCTTGCGAAATCGGAATTTAAAAAACAAGAAAAAAAAAGACAGTATTAGAATGTGATTGAGCATTAAAAAAGAAGAGGGAAAAAAGGATAATTACAAATAAAAGGATGTAGTTAGAGTTCCCTTGCCTGTAAAAACAATTACACAAATTACCCCTTTCGATTTCAAAGTTACCGTTATGTCTAATTTCAATTTTGTACCCTACGGTAAGCCTCCTTTTGATTATTATGCCTGGCCAAATTATGTTAAAATTCAAAATTTAGTACTGTTCTAGTTATTCTTGCATGTTCAGATGATGTTATAAAAGCTCATCTATAAAGTTCTCAGTTTGTTCAAAATTCGAGGATCAAAAGGAGTTATTTGTAAAAGGAATTTTTTTGTAAAAGGAATTTTTTTGTAAAATTGCACATGGTCCACGTGGTTTGTCAGTTTAATTTTTCCTGAAATTGTTGAAGAAATATATTTCTACTTCAATTTTTGAATTGTTCGATCTTCTAAAATTGTAATCGTTGCACGAAAATGAACAATTTTATATACCCTTGATTGCATTACAAAATGCTTATTTTGTTTTTTAATCTGCTTGCAATCTTTGTGTGCAGATAATCTTCTTCTTGATGATTGTTGATCGCATCATATACCTATGTTCATTTGCAACTGGAAAAGTCATCTATTACCTTGGGAACTTGATTCTTTTCACTTATGCGGTGACTGAGTATGCTTGGAATATGGATACTTCTCAGCAAAATACAGCTGGTTTGGCCCTTCGAGCTATATATCTTACTAAAGCAATTTCTCTAGCACTACAAGCCGTGCAAATTCGATATGGTGTTCCTCATCAAAGCACTTTATATCGCCAGTTTCTAACCAGCGAAGTTTCTCGTATTAACTATCTAGGGTATAGGCTCTATCGGGCATTGCCTTTTCTTTATGAATTGAGATGCGTCCTTGATTGGTCATGCACAACAACTTCGTTAACTATGTATGACTGGCTAAAGGTGATTACTTTCTATTTCTCTCTCTTTTTTTTCTTTTTTTTTTTTGGTGGTCTCATTCTGATTTCCTTTTTCTATTGGCAAAAGGTGGGCCGATTTTTAGTCTTATTTTTGGTGAGACGATTGGATTTTGTGTTGTACAACTGCGGCATCGTTAACTTGTGGGGCCATTGTTTGGTTGAAAATATTGCATAAACTCGGTAGTGGTGATTTGTGTGTACAATCACATTTCTTTATGTTGGGGACCTGGGGTGAATATGATTGTTTATTCTCTTTGTCACCTGGAAAATAAAAGTGAGCTTCTGATTTCTTGAAACTGATGTTACAAAGAGCGTACTTCAAGAATCAAGGATAAAGAGCAGAAAGTAAGAAGCTGGAATCAAAATGCAGCCAATTGCTGTGATTTAAATTTTTCTAAGAGAAATGGCATTGCAACTCTCAATTTGCATTGGAGTTCTATTAAGTAGCTCTCAACGTTTTGGGTAGAGCTCATTTGTCTTAATTCTGAGATCTGTGTCGAAGTTTGGCATAACATGTTTATGCTCGAATTTTTGTTATCACTCTTAGTTTTTGATATTGGGATCATATCGAAGCTGTTGGTTTGGTTAACCATCTCAGCTGTACAAATTAAAATTTAAAAAACACTGATGTTCTTATATCCTTTTTCAGTTGGAGGACATAAATGCGAGCTTGTACCTTGTGAAATGTGATAATGTTCTAAACAGATCTACGCATAAACAAGGAGAGAAGCAGACAAAGATGACAAAGTTTTGCAATGGCATATGTCTGTTCTTTATTCTGATTTGTGTTATCTGGGCTCCAATGTTGGTAAGTAATACTATTTTTCCATTGATTTTAAGATAGTTTCTGAATTATTTTCATTTGTTGATCTTATTGTTTGTTTATCATGCTATGCATATAATAAATACTCTTGCATTGATTTAGTTAGTTTCTGAAATATTTTTTATATGTTGATCTTATTGTTTGTTTATATGTTTTAGTTGATATTGTAATTATTGTTTGAGAAAGAGAAAGCTGTCTTAGATTCTCTTTTTGCTGAGTTCTTTTTTCTTTTTCTTTTTTCTTTTTTTTTTTGGTGTGTGTGTGTGTAATAAGCTGATTGCATTATAAGCATGACAACTCTCAAATAATGCTTTCTGGCATCTATGACGAACAAACAAAACATGGTTCCAGTATAAACTTCATATAAGAAGCATCGAAAATATATTTTATATCTGTATATGATAACATATAAATATAGGTACAGGCAGTCAGGATACAGGTTAAATCCTCTTTCTTAACTATTTCCAAAAGAGTGAGTCAATTGAGCTGAGGTAATACTATCATTTGATCTTTTTAACATTTTGAAATTTATTGATTAATTTCATTCATAACCTGCTATCTTCTAAAAAACTGAAGAAATTAAAAAAAGAGAGAAAAGAACCTACCATATCAAAAAACTGTTGCCTGTTGCATTGCATACACTATCAGTTGTGTCCATGCCATGTTGCATATATTTATTTGTTGTTTTTGAGCCTTGAGATGGATATAAATGCTGAACTTCTCTATAACAGATGTACAGTAGCGGTAATCCAACAAACATTGCTAATCCGGTCAACGATGCCAGTTTTCAATTTGACATAAAGACGACAGGTGGCAGGTTGACTTTATACCAGACTACTCTCTGTGAAAGAATTCCATGGGATCATGTAAATGCAAATGTTGATCTCGATCCACAAAATTATTTGGATTCTTATAATGTGGACGATATTCAACTCATCTGTTGCCAAGCAGATGCAAGTTCACTTTGGCTCGTCCCTGATGTGGTTCAGAAACAGTTCATACGGTCTCTAAATAGTAGTTCGATGGAAATGAAATTTTCTTGGATACTTACAAGGGACCGGCCAAAAGGCAAGGAAATGGTGAAATATGAAAGAAGCATTGATCCATCAAAACTTCCAAAATCATCTGAAGTTGAGGCAGTTCTCAATGGTACCTTCAGCAGTTTTAGGGTTTATAATATTTATTCAAGATTTTTTAGGGTTACTGGTTCGGGAGAAGTCAGGCCTTTTGAGCAAGAGGTATTTCTTTGAAACTTCTTGTGCAAGTAACTATGGTAGTGTTTTGAAAACTCTAAAAATGAGCACATTTAGGCTTTTTGCATTTTGCGAGGATATTGAGAATGTGTGGTGAATCAGCTTCTGCTTAAAATAGGAATAAACTGGAAGCTGGGATTCTAGCTTATTGTTATTTTCGTAAATAATAACTAGTTTGCTAAGGACCAACGTTCAGCCTCAAGTTTTTATCTTCTAGGTTTTTTCCCGTAAATAGTAAGTTTGTTTAGAGCATTGCAAGTGCTCTTCAATGCCAACGGGGTTGGTCCAAGTGGTTAATGGGTTCATTCTCAAGGGCGATGTCCCGGGTCTGAATCCTACTTGGGTGTGCATGTGTGAAAAGAAAAAAAAGTGGTCTTCAACTCTTTTTTCTCACACAAACTGTACTACGACCTTAGTACTTTTTACCTTTTTATTCAAACACTCGTCCTTTTACCTACAAATTTTTACTACTTTAATTACTCCAAAAGCAAAATATTTGCTAAACCCCACTATATGTAATTAACACAAACTTCCAATCTTAGTTTCAAAATTACAAATACCCCGTTTTATCTTGAAATTTAATCAAACTTGAGAAAAATCACTAAGACCTTGGATAACATCCATGCAGGAATGCTTTGGAAAGTTCAGTAATATTTGTAGTGATAAACACCTAATATTGACCATTCCATAATTACACCTTGATAGATGATTACACATGTAATTAAAGCTATGTTTGGTCTATATTTTATGCAAATTAAGAAGTTATGTTTGTTTATTTTGATTAAATGAACTCGGAGTTCATTTCTCTATGATTGATAGGTAAACGATGTGAGCGCTCAACTTGTGTTACATCATGAGAATTCTCAGTGGTGGTCTTTCTATGATTTAAGTTCCTTGGATGCATATGGTTGTGGAGGATTGGCTGGACCGATGGCTATTGTTGTCTCAGAAGAAACCCCACGTAAGTACTCATTGATCATACTCTACAGTGCGTGAAAAATTGAGAAATAATGTATTTAGGAATTTTGTTTTGTTAATATTTTTTTTTGATATTATTCCAGAGGGATTTCTTGGTGAGACCCTCAGCAAATTCAGCATTTGGGGTCTGTACATTACGTTTGTCCTTGCTGTCGGCCGGTTTATTAGAATGCAATGCTCTGACTTAAGAATGAGAATACCATACGAGAACCTTCCTTCTTGCGACAGGTAATACAGGATTGTGTATACATGTATTTGTGTATGTATTTTATCGTCAATTTGAGCTACTCCTCTTTTCAATATAATTTTACTCTGGGGAAACTACACTAGCATACCCTGAGATTGGCGTAATAACATGAACTTCCCCTAGCATATCAATATGATTTGGCCTAACACTTTTTTTTTTATATTATTTGATTTGGCCTAACACATGCTATTATCGTAATGAATCAAATTTTGATCAGTAAGTGCTAAGGTTCAAGTAGGATTTATGAAACAATTAGAGATGAATTCTTCAAAATAAATTAATTCGGATGTGTAATCTACCTTCTTCAGTAGGGGAAGTTTTTGTAATCTCTCAAACCTGAGGGGTATTTGTGTAATTAGGCCAAGCATCAGGGTATGTCACTTTGACTATCTCCCTTTCACCTTTTCTAATTACTTCTATTGTGAAACGATTATGTATACAGTGGTGAAGTCACACTTAAGTTACGTATTTGAATACAGTCAGAAAAAGAGAGAAGATAATCTCCGTGTTTAGTTGTTCAATCTCTTTCTTTGTTCTTCTCCTCTAGGTTGATTGCCATCTGTGAAGATATCTATGCTGCAAGAGCAGAAGGAGAACTCGGAGTCGAAGAAGTACTTTACTGGACACTGATAAAGATTTACCGGTCACCACATATGTTACTCGAGTATACAAAAACCGACTAATTTCTGCACATTAAAGGCCCTTTGTTTGTACTATAAAGATGAAGCTACCGATGATACGGTCGACTAACTTGTACTTTAACGAAGATTGTAAAAGCCCTGCTTTTCATTGCTTCTCAACTTTTGCCTTTTAGATTTCTTGGTTGAGAAGGTGTTTAAATGTAATATGATAAAGTTTCAGTTTTGAGTAAATGGTGTTGTGTACATATTAGAGATTTGTGGAGAGAATGTCATATACAGTTAGTGTAAAATGTAACATTATGAGAATGGAATGCAGTTTTGTCTTTCTTCTTCCTTTTTATTTTTTTGTTTTTCAGATTATTGTCTGTAATTTTTCTATCAGATTTTGCCCCCGTTTTTTTTTTTTTTTTTTTTTCTCTGGTGGTTTTCTTCTTTTCTTTTCTTTTCTCTAATAAAATAAGAAAAATATTAAATATTATAATCTATTGGTACAAGTGAAGGGTTAAGTGATTGGGAGAAGTTTTTTTAGATTTTTTTTTTTTCTATATTTCATTTAATTGAATACCTGTTGGACAAGTAAAACTTTTTTAAAGGTGTATTAAATATGTCATGTTTGGGCTTCTTATATAATCTTTAAACTACTTTTATATATATTTATCATATATCTTTTCTTTACCCTATAATCTTTATTACATATTAATTTTATTTTTATTTTATAAAAAAAAAAATGTTAATTTTCTGACTATTCTCGTTAAGATCCAAACTTGTGCCTCCTATAAGATTCAAATATATAATCTATTTGTTTTACAAGTTCGAATGCTTACCAATAAGCAATCGACATGTTTTGACTTTACTACAAGTAAGTTGTTAACATTTGATTAAGTTATAAAGTTAATAACAAATACATCTCATGAGTTTCAATATTAAAAGTGGTTGATGATTTAGAAAAACAATAGTGAGATTTGATTAAATTTGAAATTAATGATACAATCGACATTCAATTTTTTAATGAATAAGAACACAAAATACGCCACGTGTAAAGTGTAAACATACTATAAGACGCGTGAAAATTATATTTCTAACCGAAATTTAAATTCCGCACCTAAACCAATAACTGAATTAGAATCAAACTAATATGGAAATTAATTACTAACCAAATTATACGATCACGATCATACTACAATACAACACGTGTCATTTTATATCTCTGATAATCACAACTAATAAATAAAGTCGTCTTAGATCTTGTCACATTAACTAAAATTGAAATTACACGTGTAAATTCCTCGTGAAATTAGATTAATGATGGGTTCAGAAAGGTGAGGGTCCGAATCCGATCACTTTACGATTTGTAATTGTGGAGGAAACCGCCGGAGATTCGCCGGAGATGAGAAAGGGGGTTCTACCTGTTGGGACAAGCACAATAAAAGTCAGAAGGCCAAGCTGGGGGAACTGGGGGTGATGCCCAGTTTGGCTCTCCGACGCTCAAGTCAGTACAAGGTATGAAGAAACGTAAGTTCAGTCACAGTTTCAGTGATGAAGAATGCTTACCAGTGTAGAAGATGACTTTAGCTATTTATAGTTGAGGGTCAAGGGCCCTTTGGTCATTTGCCTTAAGTGGTCCTGGCCGAATGTTGCCCTAACACGTGGCGCCATGAGAGAGAAACCTAGGAGGAATCTTCTGCAAAAGCGGCCAAAAGTTGGTGCTGGCAACAGTGGCAGGTGCGCGGGCATGTACGATGTGTCAAAGAGCCATTTGGGTGGTTGGTAACGAGGGCTTAAGAGCGCGCTCGTGACAACCTGGAGTATTGGAAGCCAAGATATCCGCTGGGAGGGAATGAAGGCTCCAGTTCAAGTGACGAGCCAAAGGGGAGGCCACTCTGAGGGAGTGTGACGCTCGAAGAGGGCTCCCTTGGCACGTGGGCGTGCCAATCATACAGCATGAAGGACGCTCGTGAGAGTGAAAGCGCTCGTTGGGCTTAACTCCTGAAGAAGGATTGCGCTTGTTGGGCTTAGCGCTCGTGCACTGATGGGTGCAACCTTGGGGAGACAGATGTCATCATCTCGGTGATGCCACGTGTCCTAACGTGGGACGATCGTATTTTGACCCCATGATTTTGCCCCCCAATTCTGTAGTCCTTAGTGATAAGGACTGTAGAATTTTGACACGTTCTATCTTTCGCATGTAACGCTCGTATAGGACTTGGCGTGCTGAGCAATTTTTCCTCTGATTATGCCATTAATGCGGTCTTTTCAACTGACCGCTCGTATGGCTTCTGCACTGAGCGTTGTACTATTCTTGAGTATCCGAAACGTCAGAGCATTAAATGCGGGCGCGCGTGGGGCGCGTGAGCATAGGGAAGCATGTGACGGTTCCATAAAGTGGGCAGTTTCCTAGGCGGGAAATGATTACCATTTTGAATTCATTGCCGAAAAAGGTACCAACTCCCATCCCTATAAGTACGGGATTCTGAAATCTTACTACTCTTTACGCATTCTGAACTTCCAAGCATCCTTTGCAAAAAGAATTCTCTCGCACACCAGTTCTTAGAGCATCTTCAACCTTTCTCCCAGATTTTCTCAGAAACCTTCAAGGTAAACTTCCAGCGTAATTTTCTAACTCTGCTAACTTTTAGATTCGGACTTTAGGACTTTGCAATCTCTTAGGTTTTACTCCTTTAGGGAATCCTAATTTCTTTCCAGAAAACTCCCATTCTCTAACCCAGATTAAATCTCTCCCAAATCTCAGCCTCTGCCATGGCTGACCAACATGTTGAGGAATTCGCCCGTGAAATCCATGAAATGGCCACTGAGAGTTCCTCTTCCCCCGATTCCCCCAGAGATGAGGAGTTGGGGGCGGCAGTGATGGCCATGGAGGATAGGAATCCTGGCGGAGTGGATCCTCTCTTTGAGGAGATGAATCTGGTAATGGAGGCAGAAAGGCAAGGGGTTGTTCTCCCCATAACTCAGAGTGCCACTCACCCTCACCGCCATACTGTGACGGTGGCCTTCTCGACCCCGCTTCCAGTGGCTGAAGCCATAACAGGGCCTTCAGAAAGAGCCCGTAATAAAGGAAAAAGCAAGAAATCCCAGAAATCCAAAGGGCCTAACGAGGGTGAAGGATCAGGCTACCAGGCTACCGAGCGCACGCCCGATGAGACTCCCAGCACAGTTACCGTGGGAGAAGTGAAAACGATGATGGCGCCCATTTACTGGGACAAGCGGTATACGTGGAGAATCCCAGAAAACCACGAGCGTGCTAATAATCCGCCTACTGGGGAGATGGCGGTGTACGTGGCCTCGGTCAGCTCAGGGGGTTTGAGGTTCCCCATTTCGATCCCAATGGCCCACCTGTTGAATGACTTAAACCTCTGTCCTTCGCAAATAGTGCCCAACGGCTTGGCTCTGCTGACAAGCTTCGTGATTCTGATGAGGAGCGTTGGATACGAGCCCTTTGTGCGAAACTTTCATGCACTTTTCCAAGTAGTTAGCTCGTCACGCTCGTCTCCTGAGGCAGGCTTCTACTACATTCAAGCAAAGGCTCGTACAAAGCTAATCAACTCTCCCACAAGCACATATGGCCCCAACTGGAAGAAGAAGTTCATCTTTGTTAAGGCTCCCACAGGAGAGGGCTTTGGGGTGTCCGCAAATTGGGGCTCGGTTGCGAAGAGCCGTTTGGAGCCGGCCCTCCCTAAAGATTGGGCAAAGGCTTTGGCTGAGGCCTTAAGGGACGAGGGTCACCTTATACAGGCGAAGGACTGGATAGACGATGCGGAGCTCATGTACCTGTATGGTCTTTCCGACGACCCTCATTACCTTGACAACCCTCCGGCTCGTGATATCGAGAGAGATGGTTAGATTCTTAGGGCACTAACTTTAGATAGGAATACTAACTGTATCTTTGTACTTGTAACTTACAATCTGAGTAAATGGTTTGAGGATTTCTAACCCTCGAAATTTCCATTCTTGCAGGAGTTGCTATATTAGAAATGGCAGGAGGAATCAGACAAGCCGCACGCTTCGCTCATGCCAACAGGAATCAAGCCCAGCAAGGGGACCAACAGCGCGAGCAACAGCGCCCTCGCAATCGTAGCAATCGCGGAGACGCTCGTAGCGGCAGTTAGGGCGCCAGTTCGAGCGCTAATCCAGAGGTTCAACCCCCTCGTGGCCGGGGGGAGAGTAGACTGGTCAACAGAGAGACCAGGAGGCGGTTGGCTACAGAGCGAGCGGGAGATGTTCAACCCCCTCTGGCTGCAGAACAAACGAGGCCAATAACCACCCTAGCAATAACCGAGGCCCCACCGAGCGCCAGTAGGCCTTCCCGCAAAAGGAAGAGGATGCCCGATTCAGTGGCAATAAAAGGCAAGGGCAAGCAGGTGGCCGAGGGCCCCAGGGGCGAGGGAGAAACTTCCTCTTAAGAGGAGGAACATTTATGGGAGTTCTCCCGACGAGGGGACAAGGACTACACAGGTGCCCCCGACGGTGGGCCAGTTCGGCTGAGGCCTGGCACGCTCGCTCAGACTGTCACCGAGAATCTCTACAACAAGGCCCAAATCTCGGCGGACCACCGGCATCTCTACAGTGAATCTGTGGAGAAAGTGACCTATGATGCGGCCCACGCACTAATCTCCGTAAGTCTTCACTCCCCTTTGCTAATTTCTGTAAGTTAGCATTTTTTGGCTAACACTTCCCTTTCCTCCAACTTATGCAGCAAGTCCTTCCCCGGCTCCGAAATGTGCAAATGCGAGCCTCCATCTATGCTGACCGCAAAGCCAAGTATAAGAAGATGGCTCGTTCCAACGATCCGGCTCAGATTCAAGCGGAGCTGGACGCTGAGATTGCAAAATATGAATCCCTCAAGGATTTGTACAATAAAACGGAGGAGGAACTGGGAAAACTGAAGGAGGATTTTCAAGTGGTGGAGAGCGCTCGAAGCGGCTTGAGCAACCAGTTGGCCCAGGCTAACGAGCGTTGCAAGAAGGCGGAGACCGAGCGGGAAAACTGGAAGACGAGGGCCCTGGAGGCCGAGAGGAAATTCAACGACGCTATGAACGAGTGGCCTCGGAGTCTGGAGCGTGCGAACAAGGAGGCCCTTATCAGATTCTGCCACTCCAAGGCCTTTAACTTCGCAGCCTCGTTGCACTGCCTGGATGAGGCCCAGAATGCCTTCAACTTGGCAGTTGAGCAGGGCATCCACAAGGGGCTGACTGACCCAGCCATGAAGGGAGCAGAGGGCACGGGGCTCATGTTCAATGAGCGTTGTGAGGAAGTGGATGAGGACTCAAACGACCCCGCGGACGCCATTGCTGAGGTGGAGTACGACTTCTTGGTTAAGCTGATCCAAGATGAGTACACAGACGCTCATCGGGAAGGGGGTGCGTCTCAATCCGCTCAAAATGATGATCCTGAAGATGAGCCCCAAGCGCCTATCTTGGAGGATGCCCCAGTCCCAACTGCCGAGGGTGCTAACGTCCCCATTCCTGCTGCCAATGAGCCCGACGATCCCCAAGTCCCACCGCAAGAGCCTGAGGGCCCAGTTCATGGCCCCGTGGCCCAGAATATACTGGTGATCGTTGATGAAGACATTGCTCCAGCCGCTTGAAACTTTCCTCTTACAAATTTTCTATGTACTTTCCTGCTTTACTGTTTTTTTTTTTTTTTTTTTTTTTTTTTGGAAACAATGTTCAGAGGCCTTTGAGCCCTTTGCCTTGTAATATTTTTGGTGCAATGAATATATATTCTATTCTCCGTAACTTTGTTCTTTTGTTCATTTATGAATCAGAACTCATACTTAGAGCTTGCTGGAACAAATCTTGTAATAATAAGACTGTGTGTAGCATACTCTGTGGATGTTTTATTTCTCTGATAAGCCTTTAGAACTTTGAGAAATTTTGTTAACTTCTGTAAATCTTTGAAAATTTGTCTAAGTCTTGAGCGATCGTGAGGGTCTTATTGTGAGATTGCCCCCCCACTCAAGACTTGTATAAATTTTTGCCTTTGACATAAGCCTTGAAAATTTGTCTAAGTCTTGAGCGGTCGTGAGGGTCTTATTGTGAGATTGCCCTCGTTCAAGACTTGGGGACCTTCTTCTTATTCTCGGAAATTATGCTAAGTCTTGAGTGTTTACGAGGGTCTTACTTAGAGGTTGCCCTCGTTCAAGACTTGTGACGTTCCGTCTGCAAGGGATCCCACTTTCGAGCGCAAGGCGTTGTAAGGAACGGCCAAGGCCTACTAGGATTTTTCCCCATCTCGTTTAATTGGTTATGAGCGTAACCAGTCTATCCTTATGAGGGCGTCCCCCCAAGCGGAGTAGAGTGCTGGCCAGCGTAACCCGTGCGAAGTATCAGCATTCATATAGGAAGGGATTGACAACCACGCTCGTGAAAACGAGGGACATGGGTCTCATCCATTCAAGCGATCAAAGAAACATAATGTTAGAACAATTAAGAAAAAGTTATACTGGAACTTACTCACAATTGGAAGTACAGAGGAACCCAACAAAGAGGGTTGTTACATCAGGTTCCGCAAAGAGTTTTAAACATAGAACCGCCGGAGGTTACATGCGTTCCAAGGGCGAGGCAAGCACTCACCTTGAAGTGTCTCCAGGGTGTAAGTGTTGTTAGCTCTGAGTTGTACGACCTTGAATGGGCCTTTCCAATTGGGGTCCAATTTCCCCACGTACCTGGACACTTCCACTTTCTTCAAAACCAAGTCTCCCAGCTGGAAAGTTCTTTCCCTTACACGCTTGTTGTACTGTTGGGCCACAGAGGCTTTATAATGGTGGATCTTAGCCCAGGCTTTGTCTCTCCTTTCATCCAGCAAGTCCAACTCCAAGCTCCTGTTGCCATCGTTGAGCTGAGGCTCGAAATAGCCTACACGAGCGGATTCATTTACTATCTCCGCTGGTATCATTGCTTCTGATCCATAAACGAGCGCGTAAGGAGTTTCTCCAGTGGCCGCTCGTGGGGTGGTGCGATAAGCCCAAAGCGCTCCTTGCAGCTCTTCAGCCCATTCATTTTTCTTGCTCTCAAGCATGGTTTTCAGATGTTGCAAGATAATCCTATTGGTAACTTCTGCTTGCCCATTGGCTTGAGGGTGTCCTACAGAGGTAAATCGCTGCTCGATTCCCAACTCTGAGCACCATTCTCGTGTGTCGGCTGCTATGAACTGGGATCCGTTGTCAGAGATAAGCACCCTCGGGATGCCGTACCTGCAAATGATGTTTTTCCAAATGAAGTCCCTCACAACTCTGAAAGTAATCTTTGCAACGACTTCAGCTTCGGCCCACTTGGTGAAGTAATCGACGGCTAAAATGACAAACTTCTTTTGTCCCGCAGCCATGGGCAAGGGGCCCACGATGTCTATTCCCCACTGGTCAAAAAGCCAAGAAACGTCTATGGGGATCATCTGTGCGGCTGGCAATTGAGGGAGATTTGAATGAAATTGGCACTTAGGGCACTTCCTCGAAAATTCAATGGCATCTTGGAGTACTGTAGGCCAATAAAACCCACTTCTCAGAACCTTTTTTGCCAAGATACGCCCTCCGGAATGATTCCCACAGCTTCCATTGTGGATGAGTTCAAGCGTCTCCTTCGCCTGCGAGGGCCTCAGGCATCTCATTGGGGGTCCTTGGAATGATTTCTTGAATAACCTCCCCTCGGGATCCAAAGCGAAACGAGGGGCCTTACTTCGGACTTTCCTAGCTTCCACCTTGTCAGTGGGGGGAATTCCATCCCTAAGGAAAACGACGATGTCGTCAAGCCAACAGGGCTCGTTTGGATCGATCATGGCGATTATCTTGGTGGCGACCCTTTCCTTGATCAAAGGTTCCTCAGTTCTAAGGAACGTAACAGAACGTTCGGAAGTGCCCTCTAAAGCTGATGCAAACTTTGACAGAGCGTCCGCACGCTCGTTTTCTCCTCGCGGCACTTGAAGTAGATGAAATTCCTTGAACTTCCCAATGATTTCTCTGGCTTTACTTAAGTACTGTACCATGGTGGTTTCTCGAGCCTCATAAGTTCCTTCAATCTGGCTCGCTATTAACTGTGAATCCACATAAGCGGTGATTCTGGAGGCTCCATTCTGAAGAGCAATATTCAATCCTTGCACGAGGGCTTCATATTCTGCTTCGTTATTAGTGACCTGGAAATCCAGCTTGATTGCAAAGTCCAGCTCAATCCCATCGGGGTTTCTGAGGGCCACTCCTACTCCTCCCCCTTGAGAGGTTGAGGAACCATCTGTGTGCAGTACCCATAACCCCTCATTCTCCGCAACGGTGGGCTCTAAACCAAAGCGTTCGATCAATAAATCAGCTACAACCTGAGCCTGTACCCCGGTCCTGGGCTCGAAACATAAGTCGAACTGGCTCAATTCGATGGCCCATTTGATTAATCTTCCAGACACATCGGGTTTGGACAACACTTGCTTCAAGGGTTGGTCGATGAGAACCGTTATGGAGTGCGCTTGAAAGTAAGGTCTTAGCCTTCTTGAGGCGTTAATGAGAGCGAACGCGAATTTCTCAATCTCCAAATACTTCTTTTCGGCTCCTTGCAATGTTTTGCTCAGATAATAGACAGGTAAGTGTTTCCGCTCCCGTACAGAGATCAGAACCGCGCTTGTGGCCTCGGAAGAAACGGAAAGATTCATAAATAATCTCTCGCCTTCGACGGGCTTGGTCAGCAGTGGTGCGCTCGATAAGTAAGCCTTCATATCTTGCTGCGCCCTTTCGCATTCTTCTGTCCAAGCAAAGTTACGTGCGTTCCTCAAAATTTTGAAGAAGGGAAGGTTCCTGTCCGCCGAGCGCGAAATAAACCTGTTCAACGAGATGATTTTTCCTACTAGGATTTGCACTTCCCGCAAATTTCGAGGGGAGGGGATTTCCAATATGGCCTTGATTTTCTCCGGATTGGCCTCAATTCCCCTCTGACTGACCATGTACCCTAAGAACTTCCCCCCTTGCACTCCAAAGGTGCACTTCGAAGTGTTCAACTTCATCCCATATTGACGCAGTATTGAGAAAGTGCGCTTGAGATCTTCCAAGTGGGAGTCCTGGCGCTCGCTTTTGACAATCATATCATCCACGTAAACCTCCATGGACCTTCCAATTTCTTTTTCAAACATCTTGTTGACGAGCCGTTGATACGTAGCTCCGGCGTTCTTGAGTCCGAAAGGCATGACTAAGAAGCAATATACCCCCAGATGGACAACAAACGAGGTTTTGGGGCGGTCTTCTGGGGCCATAAAGATCTGATAGTATCCCTGGAAAGCGTCCATCATGCTCATGAGCTCGCAGCCAGCGGTCGAATCCACCAATTGGTCTATCCGAGGCAGCGGGTAATGATCTTTAGGGTAAGCCTTGTTGAGATCAGTGAAATCGTTACACATGCGCCACTTATTAGCGCTCTTTGGCACCAAGACGACATTACACAACCACTCCGGATACAAGATGGGCTCGATATACTGAGCCTCCAAGAGTTTATTAACTTCCTCTTCAATGACTTTCTTTCGAAAGCCGTGTACATCCCGCTTTTTCTGCTTGATGGGTTTGAAAGAGGGATCCACATTGAGCCTATGGACAATGACGCTCGGGTCAATCCCTGTGAGGTCGGAGGCTTTCCACGCAAACACATCACTGTTTTCCCTGAGAAAATCAATCATCATAATCTGGGAAGGCCCTGAGAGGTTGGATCCTATCTGAGGAGTCTTATCCTTGTTTCCGGGTTCCAGCTCAATGGTAAGGAACTTCTCCGAGGGTTCGATCCTTATCTCAGGGCGAGGAAGTTCGAGCGCCCTCTTCTTTCCTGTCAAACGGTCACCGGATACTGGTTCACCCTCTCCTGGCTCGTCTCCTTCCGAGGACGATCCACCAACGGTCCCTGGTGGCGCATTCTCGAGGGGATTCTCCACGTTGTTTCCCTTCTTCTTTTGGTTCTTCTTCTTGTTCAACTTCGCCCTTTTCCGTGCTGGGCTGTCCTCATCTAGATTGGGGAAATCCACTGACTTCTGGGTGGAACCAATTTGGAAGGTTTTCTCCGCTTTTGGCTTTCTAAGGGACAACATGTAACATTCCCAAGCCTCTCGCACATTGCACAGTACTTCTCCCACGCCCTCAGAGGTAGGGAATTTAATCTTCTGGTGGTAGGTGGAGATGATGGCTTTGAAATCCACGAGGGCAGGGCGCCCAATTATGATGTTATAAGGAATGTCAATCTCCACCACCGCGTATGTTACCAAGAGTGTCTTGCGCTGAGGGGCTCGTCCGAATGATGTAGCTAGGCGAATTTGCCCTCGTGGGACAACTTCAGAGCCTCCAAAGCCAATGAGGGCTGTTTTGAGAGGCTCGAGCGGAAGGTCAGCCTTCATTTTTAAAAACGTAGAATAAGGCAAAACATTAACAGAGCTTCCACTATCCACCAACACCCTTTTTACAACATGATTATGAACATCTACACTAACCACCATGGGGCAATCGGAGGTTATACCGTCCCCACGGGGTGTTACAATGTGCTCTAAATCCCTATCATCGAAGCCTATTACATCGTTCTCTCTTGACCGTTGAGCGCTGGAACTCTGGATGGCATAGATGGGTTTAGGCATTGCTGGGAGTTGGTTGTAGCTCCGGACATACCTCCGTCGGGAGGCGTTGGAATCCCCTCCTGACGAGCCTCCTGCAATCATATTTATTACCACGAAAGGTTCGTTTTCTTGCTCAGGGGCTTTTCCCTTAATGCCCCGGCGGCTGCTGCTTTCAGGGGGTCCCCTACCCCTTGGGCTCTTCGACCGGGACGGACTCCTCCTTCTTCCTCCAGCGCGCTCGTTGCAGTGTTCATCGTAGCGCTCGAGCACCCGGACGAATTCCTTCAGGTGGCCCCCTGCGACGAGCCTCTGAATCTCAGCTTCCAACTGGCGACACTCATCCGTGTCGTGCCCCCTCTGCTTGTGGAATGCGCAGTATTTGTTCGAGCGCCTGAGTGAGTCCGTTTCCCTCATCTTGATGGGTCTTTTAAAGAGCTTTTTATCTGAGAGGTTGTAGACTTCTGAATTCGGCCTGGTGAGCGGGATTCGCTCGAATCGACGAGGGGGTGGTGACGACCTTCTGCGCTCTTGAGGGCGCTCCTTCTTGATGGCCACGTCCCGTCCCCGCTCGTGATGGGGTCGCTCGTTCCTGGCCGGACTGTGATGCCGGGGACCATTCGTCCCATACATGTCTTCGAGCGCGAAGAACGGCTCGGCAACCTCTCTCAAGGCCATGAGGATCCCTGGCCTCCTTTCTACAATGGCGTCGGCAAACTTCTTGCTCACATACTGCTTGTGATCCACAGCCTGAAAGAGCACTGGGATCAAGAAATCCATAGAAGGCCTTTCCACCTGTAGGATTTCCTTGTTGAAGCGGGCGAAGAACGAGCGCAGAGACTCGCTCTTGCCTTGCACCACGTTGTACAGGGCTGTAGGTGCGGTGACTGGAGCTTTCAAGGAATTAAAGTGATTGAGGAAAGCATGAGCCAGCTCTTCATATGAGTGAATCGAGCGCGGCGGCAATCGCTTGTACCACTCCTGAGCCATTCCCACTAAGGAAGTGACAAATACCTTGGCCCAGTAGTTGCTGGAATGCTCGTAGAGGTGCATTAGATGTAAAAAGTGATCCAAGTGTTCAGCTGGATCAGTCGTCCCGTCGTATCGGTTGATGGAAGTGGGGATTTTGGCCATACCTGCTTGGGCCATCAAAACTTCCTCCACGAGGGGCGAGCCCCTTGCCAACGGGTGGTACTCATATGTGCCGAAGTTTTCCTCCGGCTCCTTGCGGTGGGGGACCTTTGGTGGGGGGTCCTTGGTACGGGTGCTTCTGGCGTCAACCCGTTCATCCCGACTACGGGAGATCTGAGTTGATCGCCCTCGTGAGAGCTGTCCCACTATATCCTTTAAACCCTGCAGCTGGTCTTGCACAGCCGCGAGGATGTCAGGATTCACGTCCCCTTGTCTGTCCCCGTGCCTGGGGGCTCGTGAGCCCCTTCTGGAGACATGAGAGTCCCCTTCATTCTCGTTCACTCGTTTCGTGGGCTCTTTATTCCTGCCCATGGAGGGACGCTCGTTGCCCTCCTGCTGGGGGACTTCTCTGGCTGGTGGTGGTGGCGGTTGTGCCCTCAGGACAGCCTGGGCTTCTCTGAGGGGAAAATTTTGTTGTCCGCCCAAAGGGGCTGCAACTTGAGTGGCCTGCCCAGAGGGAAAGTACATGGAGTGGAACCTCTCCCATGCTCCCTGGGCCGCCTGAATCTCACACTGGGCATAGAGAGCCCTCAACTGTTGGGTGGTTAGTGGAGGTAACTCCACTCCTTCAATCTCCCTGGGGATCACCACCGGGAGCTGGATCTGACCAGCATAATATGGCTGGACCGGCGGAACCATAACAGCCGGGGTGAGGGTATATCCGGGTGGGGGCATCATGTAACCCTGCAATCCGGGACTCACCTGGGGATGGAACCATGGGTTCTGAGCAGGCTGCGGAGGAGCAGAGAGAGAGACTCCCCCAGCGGCGGCGGGAACTGGCAGCGCCGGCGGTGTAGGTGGAGGTATTGAAGACTCTGCTTGCGGAGTCACTCCAGCGGCGGGAGGTGCTCCACCAATAGTGACGGAAGGAGGCGGGGCTCCACTAGTAGCGGTGGAGGGAATAATGATATTGGCATCCTGGGAGGCGTTATCTCCTCCTCCCACAGCTCAAGACCTTGTAGCGACCATGACTGGAAAGGATAAGAGTGTGCTTGCTCTTCTACCAACAAAAAGAAAGAAAGGGATAGAGAAACGGTTTCCCACAGACGGCGCCAAAAATGATGGGTTCAGAAAGGTGAGGGTCCGAATCCGATCACTTTATGATTTGTAATTGTGGAGGAACCGCCGGAGATTCGCCGGAGATAAGAAAGGGGGTTCTACCTGTTGGGACAAGCACAATAAAAGTCAGAAGGCCAAGCTGGGGGAACTGGGGGTGATGCCCAGTTTGGCTCTCCGACGCTCAAGTCAGTACAAGGTATGAAGAAACGTAAGTTCAGTCACAGTTTCAGTGATGAAGAATGCTTACCAGTGTAGAAGATGACTTTAGCTATTTATAGTTGAGGGTCAAGGGCCCTTTGGTCATTTGCCTTAAGTGGTCCTGGCCGAATGTTGCCCTAACACGTGGCGCCATGAGAGAGAAACCTAGTAGGAATCTTCTGCAAAAGCGGCCAAAAGTTGGTGCTGGCAACAGTGGCAGGTGCGCGGGCATGTACGATGTGTCAGAGAGCCATTTGGGTGGTTGGTAACGAGGGCTTAAGAGCGCGCTCGTGACAACCTGGAGTATTGGAAGCCAAGATATCCGCTGGGAGGGAATGAAGGCTCCAGTTCAAGTGACGAGCCAAAGGGGAGGCCACTCTGAGGGAGTGTGACGCTCGAAGAGGGCTCCCTTGGCACGTGGGCGTGCCAATCATACAGCATGAAGGACGCTCGGGAGAGTGAAAGCGCTCGTTGGGCTTAACTCCTGAAGAAGGATTGCGCTTGTTGGGCTTAGCGCTCGTGCACTGATGGGTGCAACCTTGGAGAGACAGATGTCATCATCTCGGTGATGCCACGTGTCCTAACGTGGGACGATCGTATTTTGACCCCATCAATGCCCGACTATATCAACCCTAAGAAAAAGACTAAAACCTAACTGATTCAAAGTAATATTTTTCTTTCTTGCTTTTTAATTAGGTAACGAAATGCAAAATATTCATACTTTTTGAATTGGACTAAACTCTATAGTCTATACTCTATAGTCATAGTCATAGCTCATATATATATATATATACACATTCATATTATTCTGAAAAATTGGGATACAAAAATGCCAAGAACAAGATGAGGACAGTGGATAGAAGGTAAGCCAGATAATGATGATGCAAAAAGGGGGTGGAGAATTAATTAGGGCTTTATCAGGTAATCTCCAAATGGGTTTAGTAAATCCACTGGAAAATTTGATTCTTGATTTGACTAACCGCGGTTAAAGAGGGTTGAGGTTTTAACTCCACGCATGGTCAAGAGGACCCTATAAATGCCGAAGAAGTACGCAGTGAGAGTATCATCTGTGACTTGAGACTGAGAGCGAGCTCAAGAAAAACGAGGGGTTGTGTGTGTGTGTGTGCGTGTTTTAAGTTTTAGCCTCAGAACGAACGGTAATGGTGGGCGGTGCTCTTTCGATTCACACTGTTTTGTGAGTGCTCCTTCTCGCTGATTAATTTAACTGAGCTATGAGGTTCTTGGTTTTGTGTTGGTGGAAGATGAAAAGTATGCTTTTCTGATAATATTTTGGGGATTTTTTTGGTTGGGTGTGTGTGAGCTTCGGGGCTTATTTCGCTGTTTCTTCTCTTGTTTCTTGGTTTTTTTGACACTGGTGGTGTATTTTTTCATTTTTGTGATTGTTATTAGAAGAAATGAGTTTATTTCTGTGATTGTTAATGTGCGAATTTGTGGTTCTTGGCTCTAATCTTGTGTTATTTGGGTGATTTAATGCAGGAAACCTGTTTGAAGAAGGTTTAATTTGCTGAAGCATTCAAGGTATATGTGGTTTTTGACTATGATTGGGGTTTTATTTCTATGAAATGATTGTTACTGTTGATTCTTGTTGTTCCGTTTTTGTCCGTGACTCTGTGTTGATGAACTAAGGTTTATTCTTCCCTGGATTAGATAGGAAGTTATGCCATGCACATTTCACACATTTTTCTTGTATATGCCCATGATATCTATTTTGCCCTGTTTTTCTCATTGAATCGTGAGTAGGTGGATAAGCTAATTATAGTTTTTTTGTGAATTAGGTAGAAAATCGTGCCATTTGAAATTGTTTCCAGTATATGCAGTTGTTTCCTATTTTCCCCGTTTCCTATTTATGGGTTGTGGCCGCCCCAGCCAGCCCCCCATATGGCTCCATTTATGTGGGAATGCATATAAAGATCTATTCTGTTGTAACTTTTGTGATGTAACTTGTAATCTCAATTAATTAGTACCCCTAATTCATGCGTGTTGGTTAGCTTTAAGTTACTGACGTGTATGAGGTATCATTAAAGCTTATTTTGTCTTTGTCGGTATATACCGTATAGCTACCGATGATTCTTTCTGCTATACTTATTTCATTGATCATGTGAATACGAACATTCCTTCCTGTATTGGATGGAAAGCCATATCCATTAAACAAAATTTCTTATATGTGAATGCTTTCCATTTCTGCTTTGATTTTGCTTCATAAAACCAACGATATGCTACTGATATTACATTAATGCCAGGAAACTGTAATTGTTGAGAACCCGCAGAAATTGTTGGTCCTTCAAAGAGTCAAGAAAAACATGGGTGACAGTAGCAGCGGCTCTGAAGGATCATCCTCTGCTTCGGTCAACGAGAAGGGAAGTAGAAATAAGAGGAAGTATCTATCTGATTTATCGGTAGAAGTTGCAGCTGAAGTATCAACAGTGTCTCTCACTGAATTCCCCAGATATGAAATGCTAGAAGAAAAATTCAGAAATGCATTGAACGAGTTGGGACAAATGATGGCTAGGTGTGAAGAAGACGAGCAAGAGTTGGAAAAATATCAACAACAGGTGGCAGATTGGGATGACCCAATCGCCTGTGAACTAGAGAAACTTTTAACGAACAACTTGTATGCAACTTTCTGCAGTGCAGTAAAGAAAATAGTTGAGTGTGGCTACACAGAAGAAGCTGCTGAGTGGGCTGTTTTGAATGTCAGCCTTTTCTACGGTAGTAAAGATGCTGTGTCCAATGTCGTGGATGGTGCTCTGACGTTGCTGAAGAGGGAAAAAGATGTAAATGCCCCCAAGCATCCTCTGTTTGATGGGCTTCAGAGTTTGGTGGACTACACGTTACTGGAAATGGTCCACGTGCTTCGCGAGGTTAGGCCTTCGTTGAGTATTACAGAAGCTATGTGGTGTTTGTTAATAAGTGATTTGAACCTTGTGAATGCGTGTGTGCTGGATGGGATGGGACCCACTAGTGGTGGAGAAAGCCTGTCACTTTCTCAATCCAAATCTGAAGCTTCTGGAACCTCCCAATCGGATTCAGACAAATTGGGAAATCAGAAACAGATAATTCAACAGGCTCAAAAATCACAGCAACCACTGAATAAAGAAAGAGAAGGTCCTCTTGATCTCCTTCAAGAAGTAAAGGGAAAGTTTTCAGGCAATAGTAGGGATACTGGGGTGGACGAGAAATCTGGTAGAAAAGGTTTGTCTGCCAGTTCTAAGAGAGATATGCTTCGCCAGAGGGCGTTTCATTTTGAGAAAAATTACAAGGGTCGTTTGTCGAAGGGCTCTTTTAAGGCCAAAGTAGCAGCGTGGGGCAGCATGGTGTTGGACAAGTCGCTAAAGTCCCAATCCGGCTCATCTGGTGTAGTAATGAAGGGAACTTACTCAAAATTAACTTCTTCAGCCGGCTCGATTGTCGAAGGCAATTCAGAATCTGGTGTTAAGAATACTGTTTTTGCAATTCCTGTGGTAAACCCTACCCCCAAATCTCCCTCATCATCAGCTCCGACTACCTCTCCAAAGGATGATGAAATAAATGCCTCTCGTAAGGCTACAGATTATTACGCCTCAATCCCTTTTGATGAAACCCTAAAAAAATACATCCCGCGGAACGATAAAGACGATGCAATTCTCATGTTAGTGCCCCACATGCAAGCACTTGAGAAAGAACTCCAAGGATGGACAAATTGGGCAAACGAGAAAGTGATGCAGGCTGCCAGACGGCTGGGGAAGGACCAGAATGAATTGAAAATGTTGAGGCAAGAGAAAGAAGAGATAGAGAGATTTAAGAAGGAGAAACAAACTTTGGAGGAGAGTACTATGAAACGGTTGTCTGAAATGGAGAATGCTTTGTCTAATGCCACTGGCCAGATTGAGGTGGCTAATTGCTCTGTTCGGAGGCTTGACGAGGAGAATCTTGTTTTGAAGAAGGATATGGAAGATGCCAAGATTCAGGCTTTAGAGTCTGCTACTAATTTGCAGGAAGCTTTGGTGAGGGAGCAGGATGTGTTGAAGAAATTGCAGTCATGGGAGGTGGAGAAGGGTTTAGTTTTGGAGCAAATGGCTAATTTGAGGCGTAAAATTGCTGAGTTGGGTGGTCGACTGGAAAAGGCTAAAGAGAGACAGAATCAGTTCAAGGTATGGTTCAAATGTGCTCATAGTTGGTTTTTTCTGCTTTCTTGAATATTGATGCATAAAGGTTTTTTTGGTATATATGAGTTATATTTAGATCTATGTATGTGTGTGTGTGTATTTATAGATATATCTAATTTAAAAATTTTATCCATGTCTACCCATTTGGAGATTGCCATATATTACTGTTGATATCCATGAATTTGGAAAAAACTAAAAAATACTCCCTATATTAGGGGTGTACATGTGTAATATATACAAACTCTTAGGGATGTTTTGTGTTTAAAAATAATTAGGCAGTAGTTTTAAATTTTCACAAACATCATTTGAGTACCAACTATAACTTTGCAATCTCAAAAGGGGCATAGATATGATGGACTCAAACTTTACACCAGATAAAAATTTCCGGCTCCATTCTGTAAAAGTTGCATGGACTTGCACATGCATAATCCTAATCTGAAATTAGAACGTTTCAGGCTCTACTACTAATCATGTAAAACTTGTTCCAGGTTCTCTTGAAGCAAGAAGAGAAGGAGAAACTAAAAGCCTCCAAACAAATCGACATCCTTAGGGGAAAACAGAGAGACGAAGACTCACTAATGCAAGCAGAGGCCGACACCATAAAACAAACAGCAGAAACGAACATGCAGAAATGCGAGCAAGACATCAAGAATCTGCAAAGCATGATCTCAGAACTGAGACTTGAATCAGACAAATCCAAAATAGCTGCTCTTAACGTGGGATACGGCAGCACAATCCCAGCAGCAGCACACAAAAGGTTAGCTGTGTTTCAAGACAACTTTGGTAATGGAGAAGTGAAGCCCGAAAGGGAATGTGTTATGTGCATGTCGGACGAGATATCTGTGGTGTTCTTGCCTTGTGCACATCAGGTTCTCTGTGGGCAATGCAGTAGTTTGCATGAAAAACAGGGCATGAAGGATTGCCCTTCGTGCAGGACGACTATCCAGAAACGGGTTTCTGTTAGTTATCGGGTCGAGTGAATCTAGTCTTGGGGGTAGCTTCGTTATTTTGGGGTTTAGGAGGGGTTATATTGTCATTTTGGTAAATTTGCGGCAGGAAAATAATCTAGAAAAGTAAGGAGATGCGGAATGTGAACTTGGTGGATAGATGAACTACAGTCTTATGGGGATGTACATTTTGCAGTTAGAAGTTTCTATCTAAATGTCTCACATTTCTTTTACTTGCTATTTGTGTTGATGATCTTCTTATTTACTTTGTATGTAAACTATCTAGACTTGAATGACGCGTTTTATGAGTTTTACACTCACGTGGTTTGACCAGTACGTGTTATGAGTTTTTGAGAATGTAGCTATTATTAATAAGGAGAGTTTTACACTTACTTGTCCGAACCCGACTAACTCGTGTTATGACTCTTTGAGGATGTAGCTAGTTTTCACTTACTTGGTCCGACCTAGACCGACTCGTGTTATGAGTCTTTGAGAATGTAGCTAGTTTTACACGTACTTGGTCTTACCCCAACCAACCTGTGTTACGAGTCTTTGAGAATGAAATTACTGTCGATAGGGAGTGTTTTACATTTCCTTGGTCCAACAGACTCAAACTCAAATAAATTATTTATAAAATTAAGGGGCAGGAGAAAAATATTTTCGTCAATTTTCTTTAGATCAGGATTTTTAATATAATTCTAATATTAACAACTTTCACAACAAAGTCGATATGTCCGAGTGGTTAAGGAGACAGACTTGAAATCTGTTGGGCTTCGCCCGCGCAGGTTCGAACCCTGCTGTCGACGATTTTATTTTTCACGTTTTCCTTTTTGTAAATATTTATTTATTTTTAAATTATTTCAAGAAATTAAATTAATCACTTTAATAATTACTCTTTAAAGTAGCTCTGTGCAAACAGAATTTCATAAACCAAAGTAACATATATAATGCGTACATTATACAAAACTTAAAGTATAAGAAATTAGTAATGATGGCCACCTTAGTAAACAAATAAAAAGGACAAAAATTTAGCAAAATATTCTAATTGGGCCATAATTAAAGAAAATTAATCCATGTGGATATTAATAACCAATCAAAATTTGTAATTATAAGCTCCTTCTATTGGAGAATTATCAAAGATTCTAAGCAAGTGTACATATGCACATTTTAACAAATTTTCCTCATGAAATACGTAAAAATATTTAAAATGATTAAGGATTGAATTAAACCAATATATGATGTATAAATACAGCAGACACAAAATTTTTTGTAAACTTTTTATATGAGATGTGTTGGACCCAAATTCATATGTTCGATATGAGTTCTGACACGATACAACATCATAAAATAATATATTTTTTTAAATGTCAGTTTATTATAAAATTAAACTCGGAGGAGACATGAAATTTCCCTCACGCCAACCTTTGTTCAGTCCAATGATTATAGTCTTAAACCCTACTTGTGCATAATTACTTGTGGGGTATTATGATTTTCCCATGCAATAATGTATTCATAAATTGTAAAGTCATAAATATTTTGTATCTCTTGGCCAGCTATCTCCTCATTTAAAATGTCTATAATTTAATGAGTAATGAAACTGATTAGTACAGTCGATTGTGAGTTGAGCTAAAATCTTTTCATATTTGACATTCGACTCGAGATGGATAGTTAGGAAAGTTTCGACGTGATTTTTAAATAGAATTTCATAAAATATTTTACTAAAGGCACAGTAATAATTAGATTAGAAGTCATAATACTTTTGTAATTCTTTTGGTTCTATAATCCATTTTCATGAGTCGAGTCGGGATAGACCATTTAAGGTGTAAAGTTCTTCCTATCTATGAATGGTAGTTGCATTCCCAGAGACTCAAACTCGAAACCTCTAGTTAAGGTAGCATAGCGCCGAACCGCTAACGTAGTTCGTTTGTAGTTGAATAAGCTTTGTTATAAGTTTTACTCTATTGTTTGGCATGAAAATTAAGAAATATTTTGGTGGGTAAAGGTGGTGGGGTACAAGGCCAGCAACTTGGTTTGCAAGAATAATTATGTCATTTTCCTTCATGCACACCTGAAGCCAGCAGCAAGAGTGTTGCCATTATTGTCTTTGAGGAAAAAAAAAGTGTTAGAAAAGGCGCAAGTTTTCCTCTTTCCATTGTAAAAATCCATAATAATTTCAAGAGGCGAGGTTTTCTGGTTCTATGGTAAGAATCCCACGCCATTTGTCCATGAGGTTGTTGCTTGTTTGTTTATTCGGTTTGTATCTGGGATTCTCGTTTTTATGTTATGAATTTCTGCTGCAGTTCGCCATGGATGGCATTTTACTCCCTTGTTAAGTTCTTGAGATTTTTTTATTTATTTTTTGTTACTCTATTATTGAGGAATGCTGACAAAAGGGCCTTGGTTTATGCAATAGAGTGGTCTTCCTTTTGGTTAAATCTTGTTTAGTTTCTGGGCTTGAGTGTGTCTGTGTGTTTCAGGTGTTTTGAGTGTGTGTGTGTGTGTTTGTGAAAGAATGATGCTTCCTTTAATTTAAATCTTGTTTATTTTCTGGGATTGTGTGTGTCTGTGTTTCAGGTGTTGGGTTCTTTGAGTATTTGTGCAGTGTGAAAGAACAATGCTTCCTTTTAGTTAAATCTTGTTTATTTTCTGGGCTTGTGTGTTTGTGTGAAGGAATGATGCTTCCATTCTGTTAAAAGTCTTGTCAATTTTCAGGGCTTTAGCGTTGTGTGCGTGTCTGTGTGTGTTTATTGGGATATAGCAGCTTGCATTTCCCAAAATTTTCAAGCAATCTTCACTCGTATTTGTTTTTACTCTACAAACTACTGAAATTTGTGTCCATTTTTTGCTACAGTTGTGAGTTTTTTCAATCTTCATCAATGGAAAATGAAAAGGGGAAACCAAGTTCTACTTCACCAGACACTGTTCTTGAGGACTTCTTAAGAAGTGCCGAATCCGAGACGAATTCCTCTAAAGCCAGCACTTCGGAATCTGAAGAAGAAGCTCAGATTGATCCACAGCCACCTTCTTCAAGGTGGGCCGGATTTTTCGAGCTGTTGAGATTCAAATCCAGAAGACAGTTAGCCACATTACATCCCATTAATGCCCTCAAATTGTCAAGAACGTTTAGCCGTGGTACGAGAGACAGCAGTTCGACGAAACCCTCCAAAGATGGAAATTTGAACTATTTCAAACCCCAGTGGAAGAACTTCACCTTTGCAGAACTTCAATCTGCAACCACCAATTTTTGCCAAGGTTAGCTCTAAGAAAATCTTACAAAAGTAAACGTTTAATGTTTTCTTAGATGTATTTATAGTACACTCCAAGATTGTAATATTACAGTTGATAATTCGGTACAGGCAAGTTTAAGAGAACCACAAAACACCCCCTAATGGTTTTTTAAATTACACAAACCACCCGTGGGAGTTTAGATAAAGTATAAAAATGACCCTCCAATAGGGTGGTTTTTGCAAATTTATACAATATTTTTAAAGAATAGTTTCTCAAGTGTAATATGAAAATCTCCAAACAAGCGTAGACATAACGAAGTCCAAATATTTTTAACACGCACTCTCGCACATTACTTTGTTAAGCCTACCGGTCGTTTGATCTTCTAATACCATATTGAGTATATGTCTCATCCAAAAGAAGTTTTAGAGCTGACAAACATTACATATTTATTATTTCTGACTTTAACTATTGATTTGTTGTCTCCAAAGAATGTCTGATTGGGAAAGGTGGTTATGCTGAAGTATACAAAGGGTGTCTGCACGGGGGCCAACTCGTTGCAATTAAACGTTTCATTAAAGGATCCCTTGGAGAAAGAATAGGGGATTTTCTTTCCGAACTCGGGATAATGGCTCATATAAATCATCCCAATACTGCTAAACTTTTAGGCTATGGGGTCGAAGGTGGAATGTTTCTCGTTCTTGAATTGTCTCCTCTCGGAAGCCTGGCTTCTATGCTTCACAGTTAGTCTAGTATATCGTTATTTTCACTTTGCTTTTAATTCATTGGGATAATTACACTGACATACTATGAGATTTAGCATAATTACACTAACTTCCCCTAATGTTTGAGAAATTACAAAAAAAAGCTTCGCTTGTCAAAGAATTTGCATTACATGCGGATCCATTAATTTTGATGATTTTTCATATAATGATCCACTGATACTTATTTATAAATATTCGACGACTAGAGTATAATAGCATGTGTCATGCCAAAATACAAAGAGGGGAAGTTTTTGTAATTTCTCAAACCTCACAAGAAGTTTTTGCAATTAGGCTGATCAAGCTCAGGGTATGTTGGTGTAATTATCCCTAATTCACTTAAAATTTTCTTAGTTCATTTGATCATAAAAGTATCTTAATTGTTTTTACATTATTTTTTATTTTATTTATAAATAGGTTCTTCGGAGAAGTTGAAGTGGGATGTGAGGTACAAGATTGCATTGGGAACAGCTAAAGGATTGCTGTACTTTCATGAGGGTTGTCAAAGGAGGATTATCCATAGAGATATTAAAGCTGCTAATATATTGCTTACTGAAGACTTTGAACCTCAGGTATATCCATATGCATATATTCAGGAAAAATAAAAAGGATGTTTTCTCGTCGTCTTCTCTATCACTTGGTTATATCAAGAAAAATGCTAAAATTTTCTCTATTCCATTTATTTATGTATTCAAATTCAGATATGTGATTATGGCCTTGCGAAATGGCTGCCGGAGCGATGGACTCATCTCACCGTTTCTAAATGTGAAGGCACTTTCGGGTGTGTACAAGAACGACTCAACGTCTCTGCAAATCTCAGTATATGTTTCACTAATTTCTGCCAAGTTGTGACAAGATTTGTTGTAATCCTGTCTGATGCAGTTATCTAGCTCCTGAGTTCTTAATGCATGGAATAGTCGATGAAAAGACTGATGTTTTTGCTTTCGGGGTGCTGCTGTTGGAGCTGATCACGGGCCGTCGTGCATTGGATTACTCGCGACAAAGCCTTGTTATGTGGGTAGGATTAACTTACCTATGTCTTTACCCTTTTAAACTTTTCTTTTCCAACTTTGTTGGTGCATATAATTTGAAAAAAGCTGTTATTTTGGTTTTCTCTGACGATTTAGGCTAAACCTATGCTGAAGAAGAACAAGATCAAAGAGCTCATAGATCCTTTACTTGGAGAAGACTACAATGCGATACAAATGAACCTATTGCTCTTGTCTGCTTCTCTCTGCGTGCAGCATTCACCTGCTAAACGGCCTCGAATGAGTCAGGTCAATCACACTATCGGAAATATCGAATATCCAAATTCGTTTCCTGTCAGTCTGTTAAGTTTTTAAACGAGGTGGTCATTTCAAACAGGTTCTATTGCTTCTGAGAGGGAGCTGTGGCAGCCTAGATTTAATCCGAAAGCATAAAAAGCTCACGACATGGAAGAAGTATTACCGGAGGCTTTTCAGCCCCGAAGAGTATAGTTTTCCGAGACGATCCAACGGCTTAAATTTGAGCTCACAGAGGGCCATGGAAGTGTAAGCTGCATTTTCTGAACCACAATGCAACACAAGTATCAAATAGGAATTTTTTTAATCCTTTTTTTTTTTTTTTTAAGAAAGAAAAATATAATGCTGGTAGAATGCAGAGTTTATTTCAAATTATATTTATCATATTTTAGAAGGTTGTATATTTGTATTCATTCATGTAGCATTTAAGTTTTATATGCTTGAAGTCTTGAATATTTGATATGATGGGATAATTTTGTGGTACCTAAATGAATATAATATACTCAACTGAATTCTCCCGAATAGAAATACTATTAAATAATAAAATAAATGTGAATATAAATGGGCTCCAATGGGCGTCAATTAATAATTAAGGGCTTTCGGCACATTTTTCAGTGTTCACACCTCAGTTCTCTCAGAAATTTAAGCCCAATTATTGTGTTTACGGGCCCTATTGCATCACCACGTTGCTAATTTCAAAACTATACACATTAATCATTATTGTTAATATAATCTATACTATCTGACGTGGGCCAACCCGGTACCGCCACGCTAGCGACGGGTGGACCATTACCCGCTCGCCACATGGAGTAAAGGACTGGTCAAATTTGCCACGTAAGCCTCCGAGTCGGTCGCATCCACGAAGAGCCCTTCAAAGGAGGAAGATGCTGGCCATTCAACCGTGTCGACTCGACTACCATCAGGTCTAGTCGAAATACCATCGATCAAGTCGAAGGCAAGTCGGCGCAAAACTCGACTAATGGTTTCTAGGTCGCGCCAAGGTCGACCATCCCTAGGGTCCATCCCACCGTTTCAAGCATTTAATAGAGCCTGACAAGCCGTACGGAGCAGGTGACACATTTAATGCACCTGCAGATTGCACTGTACAAGTAATCATTACCCCAATAAGTATAAATATCCCCTTCATAAATGTCATTCATAACACACAACCACCATTTTCATAGCGTACAAGTCACTCGATAAGCTCTCAACCATTCGACACTGACTTGAGCGTCGGAGTGCCGACAAAGGGAACAACCCCTCCCGTCCTTTTTCGGTCCGTAGCTCACGTTTGCTAACTTTCTCCCAGGTCAAATCTAACTCGAGCTCTACCACGTCAACAAATTCTAAGTGGTCAAAGTCAGCTATTTCGGGACACATCACCAATCCGAAATTCGACACGATCACTATCTATACTATTATATTAAGCGAGAGAGGTAGATAATAACCATTTCATCTCTTCGACTCTTGGACTCTTTTCTTTTCTTTTTATTTATTTATTTTTTTCATCCGTTGTATTCTCTCACATTCTTTTCTCTTTTTCTATTATTAATTTATTTATTTACCACTCCAATATCTTCTTAACTTCTCTTTTCTCTCACCTAACTTTAACTATATTTTTCTTTTTTTTTATGCATAAATTTTATCTTTCTCTTCTCATATTTATCTGCTTAGAATTTTTATTCACTTATTTTATTAGTTATCAGTTTAGAATTTTAATCTTAATCTTAATCTTTTTCACATATTCTATGGATATTGGTGATCTCCTTAAATTTAAAATCTTAATTTTATCCCTTTATACTAAGAATCTTAATTTTTTATTTACACACGGACAGTTGCGAGTTGCTAGTATGTATTATGTGACTTGCCCACTTTTGAAAATTGGCTAAAGACGAAAAGCATCATCTAGAGTTTACTTGTGTGCAATGCTTACTTGTTCAAGGAAAAAATGCACCTATCTTTTATAGGTATTATAATTCAAAAAAAATAGTTGAATGTGACATTAGCAACTATACTTGCACAATATAATCAATTTTGAAAGTTTGTCAATATATAAAAAAAGTATCGTCAAATTGTCCCAAATATTTTACGAAGCAAGTCGTATCTAACACATACTAAATCAATACAGAGAGCCAGATTGAACATAGGAAATTTTCATTAATTTAGGATACAAACTTTGAATTTTTACAAACAATAGATTAATAGTTCAAGAAATACATAATGCCTGTCCACGAAGTCCTAACTCTGTATCAAATAATCAAACATATCTACTATGCGAACGTAATTTCTTTCTATCAAGTCATTTCATAGTGTGTTTTTAAGTGCTTATAATTGGGCAACGAGAACGATCAATTTAATCCGACGATGATTTTAATTTTGAAAAAGAAAATATAATCTTAAATTCCATCTAACTATAGATAGGGTTTATCCTTGTAGTAGCCCACACCACTTGACTTGATGCCATTGGAATATCCTCACAACATTTGTTGCCTTCAAATTTTATTTTGGTAAATAATAACGTACTTATCCTTTTTAAATAAATAACACAATAAACTAGACAAAGTTTAAATTTGATAAAAATATGTTATTTTTTAAAAAAAGATTTGTGATTTTTGGGAAATAAAATAGGAAATATTTAATTTATTCAATGAATTTAAAGTTTAAACCATGGGATAGATTTGCTGACACAGCGCAAACAAACACAAGAAGGTGAGGAAATCGCGGTGGGGTATATACCGTATATAAATACCCTCACCGAGTCGAGAAACAGGCAACTTGTAATTTGTAATCAGAGTCACAAAAATTCAGCCAAAATCTCGAAAAATTGGAATAGCGATTAATCCGGGGGCCGTAGATTTTGATGATCGGCTGCAGCAGACGGCGATTGCGGCGGAGTACGACGGCGGTGCGGAGTACAAGTGGACTTCGGTGAGTTGGCGGTGGTTCGAGAGGTTGCGAGAGCGATCATCGGGAATTATAAGCTGAATAGATGAGGAAAGGCAAGGGGAAAAACAGCAGACTGCTTCCTAATTCTCTGAGGATCATTTCGTCGTGTATCAAAACTGTGTCGACGAACGCTAGCACCGTCGTGCGCTCCGCCGGTGCGTCTGTCGCCGCCTCCATTTCTACCTCCGGAGACGATCGCAAGGAGCAGGTTGTTATTTTGAACTACTGTTTCAAGTGTGTCTGCGGTCTGCCTCGCAATTTATTTTCGTGTTGTTCTAGATTTTAGTGTTTTACTTACTTTAATTATTCCTGGAATTCAAATGACTTGTTGATGTATTTTTTCCTCTATATATACGATTGAATTGGATGGGGAAACTGTCCGTGTATATGGTTTGGTTCTATATTATGGAGAATTGCGTCAAAACGTCATCTCATCCTCCACCGATGTCCTGCAAAGACATACTATCTAGTTCAAAACTTTTGTTGTATTTTTCTGGGCATTAGAGCAACAAGATGCTCAGGCTCAGGCTAGTAAGTGAAGAACTTTAGAGTGGAGAAATTTAAGGTAGTTTGCTATGATTTTTTTGTGAAGCATGCATTGAGTCAATCCTTCATTTGGTAGCTTGCATGCAATGTTTTCCCCTGGTGATCTCGTTATCTAAGATGGATGCAGTTATGTAAATGGATTTTTATCATTTTGTCTTCGATGATGGTGAATATGTTTTGGTTCTTTGCCTATATTTGGCTTATTCTGTTGCCGAATTTCAACACTAAGCAAAACATGGATGTGATTTAATTTTATTTGAACCATTCATAAAGTAGGAATATGAAACAATTGTTACTTTATCTGGTTAAAAGAAAAAAGGAAAATTCACAACTGTGTGGACTCTTGCGTGTTGATTTATTGATAATATACTGCAAACAGGATATTTCTCAATTTGATATAAAGTTGATCCTTTGTGTTAAGCAGGTATTATGGGCTGGCTTTGACAAATTAGAGCTTGGTCAAACTGCTTTCAGACGAGTTCTTTTACTTGGATACATGACAGGTTTTCAAGTATTTGATGTTGAGGATGCCTCTGGTTTAAGTGAATTGGTCTCCAGGCGCAATGGACCAGTTACCTTCTTACAGATGCTTCCAGCTCCCGTGAATTTTGTTGGTGCTCAGATATACAAATCATCACATCCTATACTGCTTGTTGTTGGAGGCGACAAGGATGAAAGAGTCACCCCTCTTCAGAATACTGGCCAAGGACTTAATGGATATGGTTCAGCAGAGTCATCATTTGGGGGCTCTTTTGACCCTCTTACCACTGTTCGATTTTATTCAATGAAATCGAATGAGTATGTAAAGGTTGTCGATTTCAAATCTCCCATCTTTACAGTTAGATGCAGCCCTCGAGTAGTAGCTATCGGTCTTGAAGAACAAGTAAGTGGTCGTTCACATGAGCAAAATTGGTTTACGATTTCTCAAATTGTATGTATGTGTGTGTGTGTAATGATATGATAAAAGAAGAATGTAATGAAGGTACTTGTGTTGGTGGCATCGAGTTTTTTCTTATTCTGCATTCTTGGCTGTAATCTTGTTTTCATTTCTTTTAGTCTGTTTGCCTGCTGAAGGAAATAGTTTGAATGCTCTGAGCCAGAATGAAATGTAACATGTGTTATAATGGATATATCAGAATGTGATATCTTAGGGATAGGACACGGGTAAATCACTGCATAAGCAAATAATGTGTGTAACACATTCCTTTCGAGATCAGAGTCATAATAAATGATTTGTTTTATGTTGTTGAACAGGTACACTGCTTTGATACATTTACTCTTGAGAAAAAATTCGCTGTTGTCACATATCCAATTCCCCATGTTTCGGAGCAAGGAGCAGTTAGAGTTAACATAGGCTATGGTCCACTTGCCGTGGGCCCAAGGTGGTTAGCTTATTCTCCTAGTCGCCCGTTTCTGTTGAATACTTCTCGGGTGAGTCCGAAAAGTCTTGCCTCTAATGTTAGTCCAGCAACATCTCCTGGGAATGGCACTCTTATGGCTCGTTATGCATTGGAATCCAGCAAACATTTAGCTACTGGAATACTCACCCTCGGTGACATGGGATACAAGAAATTATCAAAGCACTATCCTGATCTGCTCCCTGATGGTCTTGGTTCACCTGGGTGGAAAACTGGGAAACTTTCAGCATGTGAGCTAGAGAATGCGGGATGGGTAAGTGCCTGATGAACAAAAACTTTATATGTGCTATTATATTTTTATATTAATTTCTTCTATGAATTCTAGGTTTCTGTGAAGGACATCGATTCCTCACAGGTTATATCACAATTTAGGGCCCATACAAGTCCAATAGCTGCTTTATGTTTCGATCCAAGTGGCACCCTTCTGGTAACTGCCTCAGTACATGGAAATAACATAAATATCTTCCGAATCATGCCTTCTCGTACTTGTACTGAATCATCCTGTAATGACTGGAGCTCTTCTTATGTGCATCTATACAAGATTCATCGTGGTATTACCAGCGCTGTAAGTATTTGCCAAGTGCTCGTTATTTATTCAATAATAACAATATCTCTTCATTGAAAATATTGCGTATTTCTCAGGTCATTCAAGATATTTGTTTCAGTAATGATAGTCATTGGGTTGCTATTGTTTCATCAAAAGGAACTTGTCATATCTTTGTTATGTCCCCCTTTGGAGGAAACGATGCCTTTCAAAGTACGTCTGTCTTTCTATCTTCAGCTCGCCCGTGGTGGTCAACTTCATCTTTGACCATAAATGAGCCAAATTATTCACCTCCACCTCCCTGCGCCCTCTCTATAATCAGCCGGATAAAATGCAATGATTCTGGCTTGCTTAATTCAGTAAGCAATGCTGCTGCTTCAATGGTGGGCAAAATATGGGTACCATCTGGGGCTGTTGCTGCTATCTTTCATAATTCAGGCCCCACTTCCCTACCTAAAATCTTAGTTTATGCCCCTTCGGGCTTTGTCGTTCAACATGAAATTCAGCCTTCAAACAGGCTAGAACTTGGTGAGAGTAGAACTGAATCTTGGTCAGCCCCAGATGTAAAAAACCCACAAACTGAGGAGTCAAGGGTGAAAGTGGAACCGATACAGTGGTGGGATGTTTGCAGAAGATTGGATAATGTGGAGAGAGAAGAATGTATTTCGAGAAGCTTCTTTGATGGCCTGAATGATTCTGACATTGTTGGCTACCCCACAAAGGTTTCAGAAGAAAAGGAGAGGTCACATTGGTTTCTATCCAATGCGGAAGTGCAAATAAACTCGTGCAGATTACAAATATGGCAAATGTCAAAGGTATATATCTCCTTTGATGATGATGTCATCATGTTTTATGGTCGTATTTCTATAACTGAGATGATATGGTTTCTTTCCCCAGGTACATTTCCATGTTATGGAACCTACAATTGCAGAATGTTGTTCTGGTGGGGAGTTTGAAATTGAGATGGTTTCTTCACATGAAGTGGAAGTAAGACAGAAGGATTTGTTGCCAATTTTTGACCCTTTCCCTAGATCAAGATCCGGTTGGATTGACGGGTGATTACCATTTTTAGTTATTACTCAGAGCTGGATATATGATCCTATTTGTCTTTTCATATCTTCTTAATTCTTACATGTTCCCATTATGCAGATATGTTCCTTCTGAGGAGAGAGATTCATCTGATAGTTGCCAAGCTAGAGAAAAGACGAATGAACCTAGTGTCATTTGCCACTCAAAACCACCATCATTTGGTTCTACTGAAAGCTCCGAAGGAGGTAACATCTATATCTTCATCATCGTTACATGTATGCCAATTGTGCTAATTATGTACCTCTGAAAAATATGCCACTTTATTATTTCCCGTATCTGAGTTGTCGGAATACCTTCACCTTTGTTGATCTGTAGCTTCAAACACATAGACACCGAATCCCTCCCTCCCTCTCACGAAAATATTGAGTGTTTGAAAGATTCTTACTCCTTCAGGAGCAGAGAAAACAGAAGATTTTGAGCAGTCCGTCAAGGACGGGAGGAGCTGCAACAAGCCAGGGTTTCAAGATGACCACCACAGTCCAACTGAAGTTGTGAACGATGATGCCGACAACCATGGTAACGAGGGAAATCACGGCGAGGAAGGTTGGATTGGTGGAATGTTTGATTTCTCTGATTAAGGTAAGTATCTATAGCAACGCCATCATCATCCCCGTTTCGTTCCATCATTTTCCTCTCCTTGCCGACACCTTTTCTCGTGAAGGAAATCATCGCGATACTTCTCTGAAACTGTTGGTTCTTTTTCATTTGCAGGTTAGCAAGCCTTGTCATTGCAGTTTGTACAAAATTAAACGTAAATATCTATTTTATGTATATAAATATAATGTGTATATAATACATTAATTCATAACCCTTCTCTTGGCTGCTCCGCAATCATGTATAGATTACTCTGAACAAGCTGTTTCCAATTTGGGTATATTTCCTTTTTATTACCAAAAACGAAAAAGAAATGGAAGATGTCCATTGCCCTATATTAGACCTTACAATTACAATTTAAGACAATACTTTCTAGAGAGATTTGAAAATGGGATCAAAGTTGAATAAACTTAAATTGCGAAGTTATAGAGACGGTAGAATATTATAAATTGCTCATCATTTGACTACCATAATTGAATGAATCCATTTATTTGCAACGAAGACTGAAGAAACAATATGGGTGCAAAACTTGGGATTTCATCTTTCATATTCGTATTTCGTCTCTTGTTTCTCTCTTATATATATGTATCATATGTGTTAATATTTGGTTTATATTAGAAGAAAGATCTTTAAAAAAAATTTATATTATAATGGCGCGTGTTGTGAATGAAATAGAAAATAAAAATGAAACACGAATATGAGATCGTAATCTCCTAAACTTGGGTGCAACCGTGCAAGCAACGGACGTTTATGCACCAATGACCAAACTAACATTTCATGCAAGTTATTTATTTCTCAAAGAAACCAACCCCCCACACCCCACCCCAAATTAATACCAAAAACAAAAAAAACAAGAATCATTAATTTCCGGGTACTTGTTTTGGCAAGTCAATTCTTGCGCTTTAATCACATCTCTGTTATATAAAACGCCTGTACTTACCAGAGATCTGCAAGTCAACAAGAAGTGGAGAAGAGACTTCGATTGTGTTGTTTGTACGGAAGAGAAAACAGCAAAAGAAAGATTAGCATCAGAGAGGAGGCATGGAGATTGTGGTCCGGTTGCAGAAACAGTTCGTTGACTTCTCTACTGCCCTTTATCGCGAGGTATCTTCTTCTTTGCTCGCTTCTTTTCTTTGCGATGTTTCAGGCTTTCAGCTACATACATGAGAAAAAGGGGTAGAAAAGGACTCAATTGGAGGCGATTTGATGATGAATTCCTGTTTGTGCTTTGTTTTTCGTGGGAAAAGGTTGAATTTTTGGGAAGTAATTCAAATGGGCTCTTGTGATTTTATTGATCTGGTGTTTGTTCTCTTTTCTTTGTCTGAATTTTTGGTTGTGGAGAGAAGGGCTTTTTGGATGATCAGTTTGTTCAGCTACAAAAGCTGCAGGATGAGAGCAGCCCAGATTTTGTAGTTGAAGTTGTTACGCTTTTCTTTGATGATTCTGAGAAGCTTCTCAATAACTTGGCCATAGCCCTGTGAGTTTCTTTTTCTTTCTTTCCTTTCAAAAATTCTACTTTTCTTTTTGATGGGCTTTTGAGGTGACTAATGTTTTGTTTTTCTCCTTAATTGTCAATCTGAATTGTGTAGTCAACAACAGGTTGTAGATTTCAAGCAGATTGATGCCCATGTTCACCAGTTCAAAGGTAGCAGCTCCAGGTAAGAATTAGCCGTCTGAAACCATTTTCTTTTCTCTGGTGTATGTTAGTTGTTTCGTTTTTAATTAAATAATAGATGTAATCCACTTTTTCATCAACTAAATTACTTGGGATCTTTTGTTTTGATTAGTGCATTAACTGATAAACTTCATAACAAGTGTTGGTGTTAAGTGAACTTAGATTCAGATTTGGCTGTGGTTCTGAATAAAACTTCTGTGTTTATCAACTGTGATTTCGTTTAAGTCACATTTCGTTCTTTCCGTTTTCTTTCACAATATCAGCATAGGTGCACAAAGAGTGAAGAATTTATGCGTCCCCTTCAGAAACCTCTGTGAAGAGAAGAATCTTGATGGGTGAGTATGGCCTTTGTAATCATTCTACTTGCTTTACTTAATCAACAGTGATATTGACTTCATAAACTATTTGAAGAGAGACGCTTTAGTACTAAAATTTGTGCTTAAGGACTTCTCTATGCTGTTTTTGAAGATGCCTGGAAACTTAACCTGAAATGGGATAGAGAAAATAGTTAAGGGTGATAATTTATGCCTTTAAAGAAGAAACTATTTGCATTCATTAGTATTATCTCAATTAAACTTGCTAAAAGGATTTTGCTTTCGAAATTTACTCATGATCTATTTGATGCATTGTCATCAGATATAAAAATCACACCTGTCACTGCTGTTCTCTTAAGATTGTGATCTTTTCGATTAAATTAGATATATTCTTTTTTTGTAATATCATAGTAAGTTTTCTTATATTGTACTATGAAATGGCCTAAACTAAAGAAGTTTCCTTGTAGGTGTATGAGATATTTGCAGCAAGTAAAACACGAGTATTATCTTGTCAAGAACAAACTGGAAACTTTGTTTAGGGTAAGTATGTCATTTCTTCGCATTTTAGGATCAACATTTTGCCTATGATCTTTGACGTAATTTTCAAATGTTTAAAACTTAAATTACTTTTTGGCACTCGTAAATGTAGCTGGAGCGACAAATCTTGGAAGCTGGTGGGTCAGTCCCCTTGATAGATGTACGAGGTTAAATGCTTGTGTGTATTGATCATGATACTCTGTTAGATCATTAGATGTTGTTTCGTCACATTATACACTCTCTGTATTCACATTTGTAATTGATGTTACCCTTGTGTTTGATTGAACTGGTTGTGATACAGTAGGGTTCGATTAGTCCTTTCTCTTTCCTTTTCTGTGTGGAAGATTGAGTGGAACCCATTGCTCGCTTCTTGTTAGGCAACGGTTTGGTTTAAGATGAGGTGTTAGTAGTTCTTGCTTGAGAAAACCATGTTCTTTTTCTTGAGCTTTTCCTAATGGAGGTACACATATTGTGTTTGTGTGTGTGTTGGAGTGTGGGGATGGATGGGGCGTATTTGTAATTTTTGAAAATTGGCACTATCACTCAGGGGGTGTAGATGTAATTTATATATTACGTCAATAATTTCCTTGTTAATGAGTTGTTTTCAATTATCACAATTTGACGGTTAAGCTTCCTTTTATTTACATCAATCTTAATTGAATGTGCTTTTTGTCTATTTTAGGTGCCATTTACAGCTACACTTTGATGTTACCTCTTGTTCCTATTTTCTTCGGCATTGTTATAAATTATAATTATAATCAATACATTACATTTCAAATTTATGAATTTCAATCTTGTATCGCTTTGTGTCCAATATTTATACAGTACCAAACGCTTTTTATGTAATTTAAAAAAAACATTAACTTTGTTTTACCGTATTTGTATCGTTGTGTTCGTGAATCAGAATCACCCTATAACGCAAATTGCCCCAAACATATAAATTGTAAATATATAATCATATTTACCAAAATATATATAATTTTATAAATCTAAATGCGATACATACGGTCCACGTGGCATTACTCACATTTATTTGGTGCCCCCAAACGTCACTATACTGTTTAGAGTCAAAGCAGAAGAAAGTGAAAACTGAAAAGGATAGTCCGGATTCCGGACTTCCAGCTAGGCACGTACAACCCCGAACCTGATGATCTGTCCATCCGAGCCTCCGTTCTGCCATCCTCCACGTTGGCTCGGACAACCGTTTCCCCCTCCGAACCTCCATTATTAAACAAACCAAAATCCCAATAAAAATAAAAAAAAATTTAAATTAAATACTAATAAACTGTCTCGTTCTTGCTGCATAATGCAGAGGCCAGAGAGAAAGAGAGAGAGATTCACTCACAGAGAAACAACAAGAAGAAGAACCTGCATCAAGAATTGCCATTTCCCCCATTTTCCCACAACTCCTCAATCAAAATCTCTCTTCATCATCTTCAACAAAAAACTCTCTTCCCAGCAAAACCCATCGCTGTAAAAACAGAATAATTAAGGAAAGAGAAGATTTTTCAACGAGGAGAAATGAGGCGTGTTCATGGCTTCACGGTTCTTGCTCTTACCCATTTGATCCTGTTCTTGCAATGTGTTCTTCCCGGCCACGCATTGCTCGACCCCAATGATTTCCTCGCGCTGCAATCGATCCGAAAGAGCTTGAACGATTTGCCGGGTTCAGATTATTTCTCTTCGTGGGACTTCACTTCCGACCCCTGCGATTTCTCCGGCGTTTACTGCGACGGCGACAGGGTGATCGCTCTCAACCTCGGCGACCCACGAGCTGACTCGCCCGGCCTCACGGGTCAACTCGACTCGGCGATAGGTAAGCTCTCTTCCTTATCGGAACTCACACTCGTCCCGGGCCGGGTATCCGGGGTCTTGCCCGAGTCATTGTCTCAGTTGAAGTTGCTGAGGTTTTTAGCCCTCAGCCACAATTTCATCTCCGGCGAGATTCCGGCGAGTTTCGGCCAGGTCAGGGGGCTGCAAACGCTCGATCTCAGCTTCAACCACCTCACCGGAAACATCCCATTTTCCGTCGGAGCTTTGCCGGCGTTAACAAACCTCATTCTCTGCCACAACCGGTTCACCGGTTCGGTTCCGCCGTTCGTCTCGCAGACACTGACCCGGTTGGATTTAAACCACAACGAACTGTCCGGTTTGGTTCCCCCGGTCGGGTTGCCTCCATCTCTTCAGTACCTATCATTATCGTGGAATAATCTAACCGGGCCGCTAGACCGGGCTTTAACCAGATTAACCCGGTTGGGCTACATCGACTTGAGCATGAACAGGTTCACAGGGTCCATCCCGGTCGAGGTGTTTAGTTTCCCCATCAGCAACCTCCAACTCCAGAGGAACCAGTTCTTCGGCCCGGTTCGACCCATTAGTCAAGTCACGATCCCGACGGTTGATCTCAGCTACAACCGGCTGTCTGGAGAGATATCTCCCATGTTCTCAACGGTTCAGAATTTGTATCTGAACAATAACCGGTTCATGGGTCAGGTGCCGGGTGTGTTGGTGGACCGGTTATTAGCCGCGAGCATACAAATACTGTATTTACAGCATAATTATCTGACCGGGATCGAGATTAATCCGACGGTGGAGATTCCTCTAAGTTCATCGCTGTGTCTACAGTATAACTGTATGGTCCTGCCCGTAGACACTCCTTGCCCTCTGAAGGCAGGTACGGCTAAAGCAAGGCCAACTTCGCAATGCATAGAGTGGAGAGGGTAATTTGGGGATTTCACAATTTTGTTGGGGAGGGCAAAATGGGAAATGGGGATTGTTATTAGGAAATATTATTGAATTTATTCGTTGATTCTTTTTTGTAGAAATTATGGGCTTTTTAAGGGTCTCAATAACGGCTCTATTTTAATGTGTAATATTTTGGGAGTTTGTTCCTCGTGTAAACTTATTGCTTGATTCACACACAATTTGCCAAATTTTATTGTTGAATTACCCAATTTGTCCCGTTTAGCATGACTGGTTAAATTACGATCGTAATACATTTATCATATGATTGATTGGAGTCGATCAAATTGAATTTGAGCTAAAACTCATTTGTCATGTTTTTCTATCAAAACTGGAGAATAGGATTTTTCTTGTCAATATTAATTTATTTGACTTCGCTCCATCTACATGAATAAGTTACTTTGGTCGCTGATCAAATGACCCGCATCCAAACCTTCAACAAAGAATGATTGAGTTGATGCTTTGATGGTAACACCTCCTTAGTCGTGTAAAAATTCGATGAATTATATCTGATTATAGTTCAACCTGTTACAATGGATTACAGTCCTACCCGGCTACCCCGAAGATAAGTAATATTGGCCAAGCCCAGCAATTCCCCCAAATGCAAAACAACCAAGCCCAAAATTATTGAGAATAGATTAATTAAGTAAATTTGGTAGGAATAACGGTGGCTGATCCAAGTAATTAAAGGTTCTTTTTCAGGAATAATGACTATGAGTTCAAATCCCTCCTACCACTTTGAGGGTGCGTGTTAAAAAATAAAATAAAAAAAGAAAGTAAATATGGTGGGAGTCTTGAAGCTAATTTGAATTTTAAAGAATTATGGGCCAAAATATAAAATTAAAAGGGGTGTAATTGCAAAATCAAAATGTTTTTGGGCCATGATAAAGCTTGACCCAGAATTGGTCGTGGTAGCCCAATTAACTCAGGATTCCCTGCCATCTCTGTCAGCGCTTCCTCTCAATCCCCAGACTCGATTTTTCCCCAAACCCCACCAAAAACCCTGATCCCCATTAGCAAAAACATGCATAAAAATCCATTCTTGATCGAGTTACAATGATGAAACGGGTGTGGAGGATATCGGAACTTCGGATATGCCGGAAAATCGTTCCTTTTTGTATCGACAAGAATGAAATGAGCAAGAAACCATCGGTGTCAGCTCAATTTATTCGGCATCATGCAACTCGAACGCCTCGTGACGATGGAAGCCGGACGCCGTTTCCCGATATTCTAGCCCTATTTGCAGATAAATGGAGCTATAATCCTGCCGAGACGATTCTGCAAAAAAATTTAAGAGAAAAGGTTTCCAGATTGAAGGACGAGATTTTGGGCCAGAATGACGATGTCGGGAGAATTGAGAAAGTTCTGGAAGACAGTGGGGTCGCTCTGTTTATGATGTATACCGATGGGTCTGCTGTGGTTGAGCTATTGGAGCAGCTGAAGCCTTTCCCGTATTTAGCTATGGAGGTGAACTATTTCTCACAAGATTACCTTTTTTCTGTTTCGTATTGTAGATTTTGATAGTAAGCATCTTTATTTGTTGTATAATGGAAGAGAATGAGTAATTGATGGGTGCTCTCTCTCTCTCTCTGGATTGCTTTGTTGCATACATGTGGTGAATTTACTGGTGATACGTATACATAAGTACAAAGTTTGGTTGATTGGCTTATCATTCCTAAATAATTGAAAGTGGGATGCTTTCTTCATTGGGATATAACCAGATTTTTCATCAATTTCAATCCTGTGAGCCCTCATTTATCTATAAGAACAAAATATATAAAAGTTGGTACTTATCAGCTGCTTCGTGTAGGTTCTTAGTTGGAGGAGGAAACAATTTGACCGTGTTGCTTCAATGGCGGTGGAGGAGTATGTAAAAGGCATTGTCATGGCTGGTAGAACGAAGAATGTGGATCTTGCGGTTGAGCTTTTTGGAGAAGCTTGCAATAAAAATCTCAGGTCAACAGCTTTATATAACGCACTCATGAGTGCTTATGCTTATAATAGCTTACCCTTTGAATGCCAGTCATTGTTTCGGGATTTGAAGATGGATGCCACATGTAAGCCATCAATCATAACATACAACATACTTATTTCAGCATTTGGTCGTAGTACGCTAGTAGATCATATGGAAGCAACCCTTAGGGAAATAAAGGATTTAAACCTCACCCCAACGGCAAACACATATAAGGGTTTAATTGCCGGTTATATTACGGCATGGATGTGGGACGAAGTGGAGAAGACCTACCAACTCATGAAAGCCGGCCCCATCAAGCCCGATATGGATATTCATCTTCTGATGCTTAGAGGATATGCCATTGCTGATAGGCTGGATAAGATGGAGGAAATATATGAGATGGTGAGGGATCATGTTGATTATAAGGAGATTCCATTAATTAGACTCATGATACGTGCGTATTCTAGAAGCTCTAAAGTTGCTAGGGTTGCACGAATTGAAGAACTGCTTAAATTAATTCCTGAAAATGAGTATAGACCTTGGTTGAATGTGAGTTTGATTTGTTTGTACGCAAATGAGGATTTATTGGAGCGCATGGAAAATTCAATAAACCAGGCGTTTGAGCATAAAGCTTATGTCACAAAGGTTAGGGTTATGAAATGCATTATTTCTAGTTACTTCAGGCAAAATGCTGTGGACAAGCTTGCTGAATTTCTGCAGCGTGCAAATTTGGCTGGTTGGAAAATGTGTCGGTCCGTTTACCATTGCAAAATGGTTCTGTACTCATCACAGATGCGCCTTTCTGAAATGGAGAGGGTTCTTGATGAAATGGACAAAGTAAATATGGGATTTTCCAAGAAAACGTTTTGGATATTGTACAAGGCGTATGAAAGGTGGGGTCATAGAAGTAAGCTTGAGCAAGTTATTGGAATGATGTGCAAACATGGATATCAGGTACCTGATGCATGCAACTTATAGTAATCATCAAATAGCACGGCACTATGTTGGGAATGTGTGAGCAAGAATGAAATTCGTAGTAGTCTGGAGCTCAATATCAAAGATGAAGTACGAGTTTCATTGAATTCAAAGGTAAGTTTATCCAATTCTCTGCTGTCAGTTTTAACTTCCTGTCAACTTTTCTGAGTAGCTTGGTTGTTAGGAAGAAGCTCTGATATTTCATTGATCTGTCCTACTTTTTTTAGTGTTCTTGAAATTTATGCATTTACCTTGAAAAGGTTTATATCAAGCACGTGAGATGATGTTTTTCACCCCACCCCGCCGAATTAAAGAAGAAAGAATGAATGAATCAAAGAATAGAAAACTAGAGAATAAGAAAAAAAATATGCATTCTGGTCTCATTCTTGTCTATGGATTATTCATATTTTGGAGGGATAGAATGCTGCATACCTCTTTTGAGTGATTATCTATGAGAATCTGTGATTTCCTTATTTTAATTTAGTGTTTCGGGTTGCTTAGTCTGTTTACCGACGGAAAATTAGCATTAACACAAACTTGTAAGATGAATAGAAATTGTCCTGATAATCAAGAACAATATCCCTTTGGAATATCAAGAACCAAAGTTACTAGATTCTTATCCTGTACTTGTTTCCCCATCTTCATTCTCTCTTTGGCATTTATACTTTTGTTCTCATGTATGCTTTCGTCCTTCCCCTGTTGTTTATGCAGGGCTACCGTACAATTCTTGCACTGCATTGCGCGAGGAAGACACCATTTCCCGAATAATCGAAGCCGGCCTGGAAAATAGGCATCAAACCGCACGAATCTGGTGATTGTTGAGTTATATTATGTTGTATAATAAACCTATTAACAGGTTCAAAATTTTTAATACAAGATACCAGGTGACTCTGCATTGTCATTTTTTTTTTTTTTTTTTGCAGAAGTTTTTGATAGTTTTATCACTATATGTAAACATCTCTCTCTCTCTCTTTCTGAGGATACTAGAGTAGCGCCTAAGAGTGAGATGTGGACAAGCAAAAGCTAAACCAAGAAGATGCGTCTTTAACAAAGCTTCCAACCCATGAAAATGACCTCATATTGCCCGCATTTTCCAAGCACCTAATCACGTAATTAATTCCATAAAAGACAAACCATAAAACGACATAACAAGGAGGAGTATGATTACAAGTAACCTATAAAAGCACAAAAGCTAAAATTTTAATAATGCAAGAAAAAGTGATTGTTACAAAAAAGCTCAATTTCGACTGCCGAATGTATTGGTAAGAAAGACATGATCTTCGTTAAATAAGAGAAGCAGTATATAAATCGGACAAAATAAGTAAAAACTATACACAAAATGCTAAATGCTATCAATTATCATTGTGATTAATCCAACGGCTTATCTCAGCGATTTAGTGCTATATTAAGTTCACTATTGATATCGCATTTACGTCTTTGAATATGCGAGTACCATTAATATGAGAATTTGATGGTTTATACCTTAGCGATCTTTAACGATTCGAACACATAACCGTAAAAAAGAATCATCATTTATGATTAGTATATTACATTGTTGAGGAAAGGAGGAAACAAAGGACAAATTTCTTGGCAAGGAAAGTCAAAATGTGAAACAAGAAATTCGAGTATCAATTTTATCTCCTTGTCCAAGCTTTAGCTGTCCTTTTTTTTACCATTTTGTGGTCATAAAACCTACCAAGCCAAAAGCAATGTCCACAAGCAAAAGTATCAAAATTTTCTATTGTTTTGGAGGGGACATAAGTGGTCCCTTCTTCAGATGTACTACCAAAAAAACAAGTGCTCAAGTTTGGCATGTATTCCTAACTTTTAGTCCTTTTAAAGAAAATCATTAAACTTGAAGACATAATAACAAAGCAAATGAATAGAAATCATATTTCCACCTTTATTGCAAGACATATGTTTAGCCACCATGTGAGAAAAGGGGGCTAAGTGTAAATGTGTAATGTTGATCAATCAAGAAGCTCCACAGCCGCAAGCCATCTAGAAGCAGCAATCAAAGGAGCAGAATGCCTAAGAATTGATCAAATCAACATCAGATGATGGTGATATCCATTGTTTGGACTCATGTCTAATCATTTTTTGGCTGGATTATCATATGCTTCTTGGTGTAGGGGTTGTTCTTGGCTGGTGGGATGAGGGGTTCACAAAGGATCCCATGGTCCACCATGAGAGAGCAATTTTTGCAGATTGAGAATGTTTTATGCTGAATCAACAAGTAATGTTAGTTCAGATTTGATTTGGTCGAACCGAACGAGCTTTGTGAATTCTCATGGTTGAGAGCGAAGCTATAGAGCTAAGAACATGCCCAGAAAACAGAAAACATCACAGAATTAGTAGATGTCATAGAAATAGGGTCTGCATTGTTACATATAAACACAAAAATTTTATATATATTTCTAGAACACAAGTATAGAAGAAGATACAGATCATAACGACACGGATTAAACCCAATCCATGTATTGGAATTAGCTTTTTTTCAGCACATACACCCCCTCCTCCATTACTAGAAATCAGTTTCTTGAAATCTTGAAACGAACGGAAGTTATCCCGTTAAAACCATACAGACCGAACTTCCTTCATGGAACGCCTCTTCCCACCAAACGAGACCAAAACAACGAGATCTTCAAATGAAGGAGAAATGCGACACCCCACAACGTGCAAAATACCATAATCACCACCACAAATCCAGAAAAGGAAAAAAGAAGGGGAGTGAAATTCTACACAACCATTCATATTACTACACACCATACGCTGCTAAAGAAAACGAAAAAAGGTCAAAAGCTTTTGTTAGGTGTAACCGGAGTTAAAACCACATATTAACATTCGGGCCGGATGAAGCTTTTCATTTCATCCATTAAGCAGTGAAAATGCTCGTTATTAGGCAAGAAATAGAACCCAATAGTCGCTTTCTCAAGATATAGAAGTTTCACTTCTTGCCCATATTTCTTGAGCCCTTTCACATACCCCAATTGCCAATCTTGAAGAAGATCCAATCCCGCCACCACAACAAGGCTTTTAGGAAATCTCTGCAACCCCTCAAGACTCCTACTTCTCGGACCAAACACATTACAAGCCGGATGATTCCTATCTTCTCCTTCAGGCAAATAAGCCCTCCAATACCAATCCCTATCTTGAATCCTCACAAAGTATTTCCCATCCAAACTTTTCTCGGACTCAGTCCTATCCTCCCCACCAAATAAAGGATGTAGAAGAATATTCCCCAAAACCTCAACTCCTTCATCTGCAGCTTTAACAGCAACATGATGTGCAATATTCCCACCTGAACTATCCCCGGCCAAATAAACATGAACTTTACAATTATCCTTATTTTTCCCACTCTCAAGCCATTTTCTTGAGTGGACCCACTTAAGGGCCGACCATCCATCATCGTATGCACAGGGATACCTATGCTCGGGAGATCTACGGTAGTTAACAGATATCACAGCAGCTTTGCATGTGCTGACTAGGCGGCGACAGAAGGTGTCGTATATAGCACTATTGGCTGAGGAATGAACAAAGCTCCCACCATGGAAGAAAACAATCACAGGTATAATCTCAGTTGAACTCAAAGGCTTCTCAACTTCTGTAATCCCATGCTGGGGCCCATTTTCCACAGATGATAGATAAACACGGTTGAGCAGATTCGTGGTTCGATCAACAACATCAAACGAGTAAACCCCATCCACTGGATTGGCATTTGCAGGCACTTTTCGATCAAGAAACTCGTTCAAATCCCGGTTGAAGGTGCCGTCTGGCCGCCGGAGCATGTTGTAAGCGAGTTTGAAGTTGGAGATTAGGATCCATGTATTGAGTGGAACCACTCTCTGTTGGAAGAGAAAAAAAAGTCAGTTTTGATTTTCATCAGGTCTTTTAAATCTTCATCCAGAACAGAAAAATAGAAGTTAAACTGAAAATTCAGATTGAGAAATTGATCAAGTGGTGGACGAAAGAGTTTCAGATCAGTGTCATAAATCCAGTTGGGGGATCGTATAGAAAGAGAAGTGCTGAAAACAAAAAGGGAAATCATGCGCATACCCATAAAAAGAAATGAAATGGAAAGGTAGGAGAAAAATAAAAACTACCTATAAAAAACCCAACACACAAGAATAAATTTCGCTCAAGGGGACTGCTAATTCAGTAATGAACAAGGAAAAAACAAAAAGGGGAAAAAGATGCGGGGCAAAAGAAAGATTGAGCTAAACAGCCAAACCCTGAAATAAAATTTTCAGGCAAAAAAAGCCGATCTTTAACCATAAATCATACTCTGTTTTCCCCCCAAATTCACTCCTCTTCACCAAACAACCCAAAACCCCAAGCTTAAACGCAAAAATCCCCAGAAAAATGACAAAAATTCAACAACCCACATCGGGGAAGACCCTAATTCCATCCAAACCAGAACGCAACAAAAACCACGAGTTCAGAGTAAAAGCGGCAGAAATTACGCAGTATTACCTTCGATTCACTGACGTTCACTTCATTACTACCCGCCATAGGGGCCGTAACAGAATCAATCCTCCGAAATCCCAGACAACGATCTCCCCAAGCTGAAAAAATCACAAAAAAAGTAGCTTCTCTACTATCGTTCCAAACCCCAAAATTCCCCCACTCTGTTTCACCCTCCCCGAAATCCCAACTCCGATTTAGCTCCCCTGAACACCCAACAAAAACACAACCCCTCCACAGGCCAGGGGAGCTTCACTTATCCACCTCAACAGAAGTTAAAAAAAGATCAAGAAAACACCAAACAGGGAGAGAGAAAGAGGACGAAATTAAATAAATCATTCATCTCTCTCTATATATATAATATATACATAAATTTGGCCAAATTGTTCGATAAAGAAAGGGAAAAACACGAAGGTGGCGCGTGAAATTACTATAATGGAGGAGAGAGAGAAAGTGTGGATGTGGAGTCAAAGGCATAAGAACGAAGGAGAGAAGGTGGAGACGAGAGAGACGACAAATGAGGGCGGCCGAAATAAACTGTTTAGGTGGGCCCCACCAACAATTATGTTCATTATTATTATTTGGCTTACATTTAACTTTTAATTTTTGTTTTATTTATTCTATTTGTTTAAAACTTTAGGACCGTATGAAAATACGGCTAATTATACTACCCAGTGCCTATGCGTAGGACAACTATTATAAGCCAGCTTTTTTCTATAAAGAAAAGTGATTAAATTTGGAATATTAAAACAATTTGTTAAACTTTATTTTTTTGTATGATAATTATTCAACTTTATGTAATTGTAAGTATTTCGTAATTTTGACCGACCAATAATTTGTAATTTTTCTTATATAATACATTTAATATGCTTTTTAATGAAATTCTGTTTGAAATTCTGTTAATTTCTTTTTGTAAATGCATTTTCTAATCAAGCGTTTGTTGTTTTATTTTAGACCAGAATGAGTGTGTCGTCTCGTGGATCGAAATGTTTGACAACTTTGTTGGATTGTAGGCATCTTAAGAAGTGGAATATTTGTTCGGAAAATCTAATAGTGCTTCACATTGAAATAGGAGTTTGGATTGTTGATCAGGTGATTTAAAATTGTTTGAAGATCATCAAGATTTGGATTCGAACATCTACTATTTAATTAGTTAAATTTGAATGAACGCTCTTCACTCAAACCCAAACACAAGTTTTCAAAATATTGCTTATTGGTAAAGGAGCTCATATTAATATGAAGGGTTAATTCCAGATAGATTCTATTATTTAAGATTTAGTATGTTTTGCTCCTAACTTTTGAATCGGTGTGATTGTCTTCTTAATCTTTCTAAAATATAATACTTAATCCCTTTTAGGTAATTTCGCGGAATATTCCGTTCAAATTGAACTTTGCCCATCGATTTCTCCTCCGTTACAGCGACTCAATAGTCAAAATCACTACAATTGTATTTCTCTCTAAAAAAAATGAACAAAACTCATGTCTCATTCGACTTTATTGGTTGTCGAAATCATTGAAATTCGGTTGTCAAGCTTTCATGGCCTTATGCCATTATTGATCAGTGATTCCTCATTCGTTGGTTGTTGGGTTTTAATTTTGAAACCATCGTTTTGTTCTTTACGTCGATATCTTCAATTTGAAGTATAATATCAACACATCTAAAATCTAATTTGTATAAATTTAGTCTTATAAATCACGTGACAAAAAAAAATTTTTTTGAACGAATTATTAGTTAAGATTCTACCAAAAAGTTATTTAAGTATTATATTTTACAAAAATTAGAAGATAATCATACCGATTTAAAATTTAGAACGCAAAACATACTAAACCCGAAAGGAAATAAGTGTATGGAATTAGCCCTAATATAAAATATATGATTGGAACCTTTTTTTTTTTTTCTTTGAGCAAATGGGATCATTATTCACTAAAAATTGATGCAAAAATGTCATATTCTTCTATAAAGGGCTATACCCCATGTAGTTTTGACTAAATCCAGGATACACACACTTGGACAACTACTTAATTTATTAATTTTGATGCTTTTGGAGTTATTTCCCCATTTTTGTTGCTATGCTTTGTCCTTTGTATTTTTTCCAATTATGTACTGGTCTACCAATCCATTGGAAAAGACAAAGCAATATGGACTCTCTGTAAGTATCAATTTTAATAAAGATGGCTTGTATGTATTCCATTTTCTTTTTCTTTTCTTTTCTTTTCTTTTCTTTTAATTTAAATTAATAATTTTATCATTAATCTATTTATATGTATTTTGTATAATTGATTGCCTCAACAAGTCAAAGTATCATTTGACTGGGCCAAGTTTTTTCCTTTTTTTGTTATAAATTATATCTCAAACCTACCCTACATTTTTTTTTTTAAGTCTAGTAATTCAGATTTATTAATATCAATCAAGTAGCTCGAATATTTGTTTTTATAGTTGGATAACCAAATATGATCCTCTTAAAAAAAGAAAAGATAGAATGTTTGTTCATTTTTATATAATTAGTGGGTTCAATATGATTATTTCTGCCTATAATTTTCTTTATTTTTTAGTAGTTAATTACATTTTTTCATTCAAAGTATCATTTTTTAGAATTTTGTTACTCCAGTTGTTTTTTTGTTATCAGAACATGTTTGAAGTATGATAAGTATTGCAGATAAGTATCTGAAGTTTTTTTCCCCAACTATTTTAGTGTCTTCTTAAGGACAAAAAGATAATTTAGTAACACTTTTCACCTAAAAAATAAGTTATGTAGAGATAAAATTTGGACAAATTCAAATTGATACAAATTAAAACAACCTCTACAATTAAAAGACCTATCTTTTTAAAGAAAAAGGTTTTGTTAAATTGCTCTTTTACCTTTGAGAAAATACTAAAATGATTAAGAAAAGAAAAATACTTCAGATATTAATCTCCAATACTTATCATACTTCATATAGGAACGAATAACACAAAAAATTGAAATAGCAAAGTTCAAAAAACATAATACTTTTGATGGGAAAATATAATTAATTATTTTTTAAATGAGCAATAAACTATAAAGAATTGATCTTTAAGTTCCTTCTCCATTTCTTTATTCATTAAAAATGTTTAGGCTCATCAAATCAATATTATTTTATTTAAAATGTTGATTAAGTGACTATGCATTAGGGTCTTCATATACAAAATTACCAAGTCATCTAAACAATTACAAAACCATCCATATCAAGTTTGATGGTTTCAACTTTCAAAGAATGACTAAATATGAAGGGCACAACCAACATTAGTCAATCCTATGAAATCCTCAAAAGCTGCTTTAATAACAAAGCTATCATCAACTTCTTAAGCATAATTGATCTACAAGTAGCCCATAATCACTCTCTAAACAATCACATAGAATCCAAAGTACAATCAAAGCAAAGGACAATAATAAAATTATTGTTAATTAAAGTACAACCGCAATTTATAATACGATCCCATCTTAATATGTTACAGGATGGTACAACCACAGAGATTTGCGTTATCAATGACTCAAATTCAAAATATCTAATTAAGTTAATATAATATCGAACTGGTGAATCGTACTACAACGGATAATAAACAGGAGGAAAGAGATGTAACAATTTACGGATTAATACATGACAAACGTGGACATAGCCAAATATGACATGGACAAATTGAATTCTGAATTATGGGTATTTTCCAAAAGCAGAAAAAGAATAAAAAAACACAAAAAATAAAAAGGGGGGATGTTTCTGGAAATAGCCAAAAAGGATCTGTACATAGCCGTACCTGTGAGGCTTTCCAAAATTGAGCAAAAAACATTTGAAATCAGATACATACACACAACAGTTACTCACTCCTGCGTGCGGCCGACGCTAAGGCACGTGGCGACGAGACGCCGAAAAGAAAGGACGGAAATGCCCCTCGATGCCGACAGATATTACGATCGCGCCGAGGAAAGCGACGCGTGTTTTGTCACGTTGTGTGGAACGCGTGACGGCACGTTTTTTGTCAGAACTCCGGGAGGGGCCCACACCGCCTTTTTTCTTTTTAATTTTTTTATTGCTGTTATTATTTTTCTTGGATTATATAATTTGATATTAATTATTTATATAAAAAAATATTTTGGCAGTGTTAGGGTTGGGGGTTTGATTTTGTCGTTCACTCGAGGGTGTAATTAATATTGCCCCCGAAAGGGTAAGGCCAAGGTCGCACGTGTTTGTCACGTGCGGGACCCTTCAAGCCTATGGGCCCCTACATTCCTTTATAGAGGAAACTATATCTATAGATACATACACATTTATATTTATTTATAGATAAATATTTTTTTTAGGTAATATCGGATAAATCCCCATTTGGGCATCATATTTTTACTTAACTTTCTAATTGTATCAAGTATCCCACATCGAATAATCAAAGATGTGGAACTCAATATATAATGGCTTGGCAACCCTCCCCTCAATAGCTAGCTTTTGGGGGTGAGTAAGGCCAAAAACATTATTCATCATGGTATCAGAGTAGGTTCGATTCTAGGTCTGTCTCTCCACCCCGTCGGATGTTCCGATTCCTGCAATGTTCAAGCTCCAGTTTGTCCCGCATTCTTCGGTCCTGGGCGTGACGGGGGTGTGTCAAGTATCCCACATCGAATAATCAAAGATGTGGAACTTAATATATAATGGCTTAGCAACCCTCCCATCAATAGCTAGCTTTTGGGGTGAGTAAGGTCAAACACATTTGTTTGTGGAACTTAATATATAATGGCTTGGCAACTCTCCCATCAATAGCTAGCTTTTGGGGTGAGTAAGGTCAAACACATTTGTAACTCAATTTCCGTGTTAATTAAATAATTAAATACAAGGAATGATCACAAATGAATTATATTGATTTATTTGAATTTTGCGGATACAATCTCTAATTCTTCCTCTGATTTCATTCGAGAAGTGAAGTATCCCACATGGATCTAATGAAGTATCCCACATGGATCTCTAGCATAGTGCCGGTGAGGAAGAAAAATGGGCAGATTAGAGTGTGTGTCGACTTCAGAGACCTAAATATCGCTTGCCCGAAAGATGATTTTCCAATGCTGTAACGCTAGTGTAAATATTTTGAAATCATGCATGTAGCACCCACAAGTAGGGCCACATCCCCCGCACCATAATCCAAACCCGAATACGAAATGGAATGTCCGTACCCGAATCCGAATCATAGCGAACGGGAGACCAAACACACCCTATGCTAGGCGGAGCTAAGCCAACTAAACCAGAGTACACGGAAGCATATAAATAAAACATCAACCAAAGAACAACACATATACTTATAGGTACCAACACATATATATATAAGTATCATATTATTTACATATAGGTACCATCACTGAATTCTGTACAAAAGCCATCACGGCCCGAGTAATACATAAGGATCCAAAATGGACATATACAAAATGACAAAATAAGCAGGTGAGCAAACGCTACTAGCAAAACCTAGACCGACAAGTGCAAACAGGACACACTTCTCCGCCTAGCTCAAGCCCCAAAAGAACCTGCAACTAAAAGAATAAACGAGGGGTCAGTCAACTGACTGAGTGAGGGGGCTAACGCACACCCACACACTATATAAGTATAGAGCAAAGCACTTAACAAAAGGTGGACGTATGAACCGGAATAGGTTTTTCAAACCAAACTTTTCCAAGACAATAACTATATACCGTAATAAGATCTGTCATAACTCTATTCCAATTCATACTTCTCAAATCATAACATAACATAGCATATGCTCGGCGAGAACGAGCTTCCAACCTGTACTCCTCATAACATAAAACACAAATCAAAATACACATCCTCTCCTCCTTTGATGGTAGAGTCACGCGTTGACTCTATCCATCCATAACATAACAAACCCCCGAGAGGTAGCTAACCTATAACGGGTCCTCCCCGGTAAACCGAAGGCATCGGAATATCACGCCTTCCCTAGCTCCCGAGGTCGCACATGATATTCCGGGTGGAGACTATGCACAGGTTTAACCTCGACGGCCCAATGCTGTCCCGAGGGCTCCTTACCCATAGCTCCTTGAGCTCACAAACACAAAACGTATCATATAACCAATCTTTCATGGTTCCACTCGCTAACAACATAATTTAAACCTTTTCCAAACGGCTTACATATACCTTCATATTATTTTCCGAAATCAAAGTTGGTTCACAAAATCATAACATATATTACAAAACACTTATTTACATATACATATAATTTATCCACATGCGGGGCAAGAAAACGACACGTAAAGGTATTAGGTCAATTTAGCTATACAACACCTAAACCTCACCTTGTGCGTAGAAAGTAAAGGGAGTGATCAACCTAAGCTTCGGGCTCGTCCCCGGCCGCACCTTCTGAAAAGAAACACAAGAGCCCAAGACTTAGACCCCACATGAACCAATTATGACGCTCGGCATATGCTTGACTCATGCTTGGATGTGAAATAAATAAGGAATGAATCATATAATTCACAAAACATAATATATATAACAATTAACATGCAAAAGAAAGCACTTAAAGTCATAAAATTGCATAATTAAAGTAAAGGAAAGTAGTGGCAACTTTCAAGTTTCAAAGGGAAAAATCCACCCCCATGGATTTTTCCAAAGGGCAAAATCCACCCCCATGGGTTTTTCTAAAGCTACTGCCTCAAATCCACCCTCATGGATTTTTCCCAAAAGAAAAATCCACCCTCGCGGATTTGATGCAGTAGCAACGGTTCCGGCCATGGGAACGGCCGTTCCCGTTCCCAGTACAACTGGGAACGGTCGTTCCCACTCTCGGTCATGAACAGTATGGCCTGGGAACGGTCGTTCCCAGTTTGAAACTGGGCGGGAACGGCCGTTCCGGCCTGGTTCGAAAGCTGGAGCAGAGAATTTTGACAGAAACAGGGGAAGCTCGTTTTTGAGCCAAAAATGGCCAAAAACCAACCTTAAAATTTGCCACAACTTCACAAAATGCACAAACAATTCAAATAAATCATGCTTGACACATAAATACTCAAATAGCTCAAGAAAACGGAATAAAAGGCCATGATCAAAGAGATGCAAAAATCAAGTCAAAACATGATCATTCATAAATGCTCAACCAACCCATGCTTTCATGAAATAAATGCAACACATACCATATGTATAACTCATATATAAAGATGGAATTCAAATATAACAAGTATAGAACTCATATTCCAAGTTTAAGCTAAACCCTTACTATTCACAATATAAACCAAAGAACTCATCCAAGGCTCCAAAAGAAGAACTTAAACCATAGAATTAACGAGCATGCCGAGAGGTTTCCGAAACTTACTCAAACTCGAAGATTGGTCAAGAAATGAAGAAGTTATGGTTGATTGAAGCTTGATCAAAAATGGAGGTTTTGGCTTCTCTTCTCTCTTGGCCAAAAGTTGCTGCTGAACGTGAAATGAAGGAGAAAGAAGAATGGTTCAGCCTTTAAGGCTGAACCGGTTCGGTTCACGGGTTCGGTTCAAGTTCTCCGGTTCGGTTTCAATTGGTTCGGTTCAACAAATACAGGTTCAAATAAAGCCAACTCAAATTAAAACAAATAAATCTCATGCAACATTAATTCAAATAGGTTCAAATAAATTCATATAATTCAAAATAGTCTTATACAATAATCTAAAACTCAAATAATATTAAATCACATAATTTACCTATACCGACTGTGAGTCGGGGTGTTACAATGCACCTTCTCATCAACGCTAGTGGCGAAGAAAGAGCAGACGTCTTGCCCCCGCCACTTGTACGATCAAGGCAAGTAAATATTTTATGGATTTGATTTAGTATTTATCCAAAAAATATAAAAATAGAAAGGATTAAAATTGATAATTAATATTTAATTTTACACGTGTCACATTTTAATTCGATGAAAATAATTCATCTACAACATTATTCATCAAATTGGGTATCAAATTTTTATTTTACTCCCCACATATAGTATGAATATGATATAATGCAGTATTTATATCCTATTATATTGTATAAATTTTTATCACTTTCAAAATATGTTGTATAATTTTCACATAATGTAGTACTAAAATGTTCTAATGCAGTATTTATATTGACTTATATAGTATAAATTTTTGGGGAGTAAAGTAAAAATCTTCAAACTGATGGAAAATTATTTGAAATTGTCCCATATTTTTTGACATTTACACTATATCATTTTATTATTTCAATTTGTAAATCGTTATCTAATACTCATATTTATAGCATATTACCATTTAAATTTTTTAGTGGTGCATGTATGATTTCACAAAATTTCAAAATTTAGGCCTTGTTGTTCATAATTATTCATCCTTTGTCTTTTCTTTTTTCATTTTTAGTTTTTCACCCAGTTTTCTATAATTCAAATATTGTAGAAGTTTTATACAAAATCGAACCTCCGGACCCAAGTGACCAAGATTTATCTTAATATAAATACGAAATAAACATTATTTTTGAGCATGTCTAATTATAAATATTTCGACAAAAGGGAGTGGTAAAGAAGCTACACGAAAATATAGTAATCCTAAGATTCTATAGAGTGGCAATCCTTTCAATAAAGTAATAAATGCACTCACCCACAAAGGTACATTAATTTTATTTAATTATTTTTATTTTTAAAATCCATCCTCTCACATTAATCTATTATTAAAAATATTAAATATTTAAATAATTCTCATTTCATCAATTAATATTTTTAAAAAATCAGTCAAACAAATAATACTCACCACGGTATATATTTACAAGTAGTTGATCTAAGTGGTTAAAAAATTATTTCTTCCACTCAATGATTCTTAATTCGAATCTCTCTAATCATTTTGGAAATGTGTGTTTAAAAAAAAAAAAACACACGCACACACTATCTCAATAATACATTAAGTTCGAGTTGAATCGGTCTATTTAATTACTTCGATATAAAATTCTCCCTACCAATAATAACAACTGTATTTGTATATTTAGAGACTCGAACTAAAAACCTCTGATTGAGTTGAATCGATCTATTTAGTCATTTCGATATAAAACTCTCCATACCAATAATAACAATTTTGTATATTCAAATAATCGAATCGGAAACTTCTCAGTTCTCATTAAATAAACATAACATAAAATTGTTTTTTCTTTTTTTTCTTAAAATTCTGATTAATAAAAATATTTCCTTTTCTATTATGAGATAAAAACATTTTATCCCTCATGTATAATAAATAATTCTCAAATCATCTCCTTATGTAAAATTAAATCGCACCTAACTTGTATTGTTTTTTAAGCATCATGTTGCCTTCTTCCTAATTTTTCTGCATTGATCAATAGTATTATTTTATAAAATGTCCCCAAATATTTTAACTCAATTTACAACTTTATTTCCTTTAAGCTTTATTTTTTTTTCAACCAAAAACCCTAACTAAAAAACTTAAAAAGGAAGTTGAGCGTCGGAAAAAATTTGTTTAAGGAAACAACCAATTGAACCAAAAATATGAAGGAGGGGTAAAATAGAATTTATAATCATTCATTTAAACATGAATGAGGGTAAAATAAACTTTAAATCAAAAAAAAAAAAAAACAAATAGAATAAACGATGCAGTCGATGTTACCATCAATGTGCGAGTGATAAATATGTTTTTTATTTAAAAACTTGAGAGGATTTTATGTTATTTAAAAAAATTTTATGAGAAGATAATTTGATAATTACTTTTTTAAGTGGGCTTGAGTCTTTTTCCTTATTATCTATACTATTATATTAAATGAGAAATCCCTAGAGTAATCGTTTTGGTCTCTTAACTCTAAAATTTTATTTTTTATTTTTTATATTAATGTATTATCTATATTTACGAACTTTTTTTTTTCTCTCACTTTACTTTTATTTGTTTAATTATATATTTTTATTCTTTCTCATATTTTTTAATTTATATTTTATATTATCTTTTAAATTTTTAATTATATTAAAATTAATTATAAAATAGATATTAACCTAAAAAATTTTAATTTAATATATATTTAAAAAATAATATTTTTATTATTTACATATGTATAGAGTGTGTAAGAGTTACCGGTTTTTATTATGTTCGTGAAATCCGATGAATGGGAATAGAGAATTGGAATCGACATTGCCCCGTAAATTTGTACTCACTAATTGTCGCATACGGAGGTGTCTAGTCTCTAAGCTAAATGCCGCACACGGAATGTGACAAAACATGTTGCCATTATAATGCCACATCCCATAACCTTTTAAATTTTCTGCAATTTTAATTTCATTATTACTTCTAACTATGCTCTATATTTTGTTAATTAATAACATATTTTCAATATTTCAAAGTTCTTGGACCGGTTATAAAAATTTTCCTATCAATGATAGTTATGTTTTTAAAAATTTAAACACGAGACTTCTTTTGGTAATCAAATAAAAGATTTTTAGTTAAACCTGTATAACATTCAACCATTAAACTATAATACTTGATGGTTGACAATTATAATACTTAAATTTCAAATATTCTGCTAATGACCAGAACTGGATGAGCTAAAAAGAAAAAGTGTTACACATGGGCGATTGTGTGTATGATCAAATTGAGTATACAAAATACACGTATAGATATAATAATATAAACGAGTCAAGTTGTGAGAGAGCTATCAACATGATTGATGGCTCTTGGGAAAAAAAAAGGTTCTGATAAGGATAATTACAAATACCCCTTGATGTTTAATAAATCCTAATAATTGAGGAAATTATGGAAAATATCTTAAAATTTGAATAAAGGTTGCAAAAAATACACAACCCATAATACTTTTTTTGTAATTCCTCAAGTGTAAAGATGTTTTTGTAATTGGCTCTTTTAATTATGAGTAGTTTTAATTCAAATTTGACTCGATTAAAACGGTGTAACAAGGGGCGAGTGTTTTACACTTATTATGTGGTCAGTAAAAAATTTAGAAAAAGTGATAAATGTAATACAATACACATGTCCTTTAATTTTGAGGTACAACTGAATTTAGGCTATAATTTTCACGTAATTCTCCCTTTCTCTAATAAGTATTCCACCTATGCAAGACTAAAATTGAAGTGAATTAAGGGAAAATTGCAATTTTAGTCCCATTGGATTTAAACCGTTGCAATAAAGGTCCCATTGGTTTAAAATATCCAAAACACATCCCATTGGATTCTAAAATGTTGCAATTAAGGTCCCATTGGTTTAAAATTCCAAAATACATCCCATTTGATTTTAAAACATTGCAAGATTAGTCCCATATTGATCAACTAACAAAATAACTAGAAGTTTCGTTAGTGTAAAAGATTTTTTTTTCTTTTTTTTTTTTTTTTGGGAAATCACCATTTTTTTTTTCTAAAATATTTTATTTTCACCCATATTTATTCAAATTTTTAATATTTTATTTTCCCCCATATTTTTCTCCTAATTTCCACCTCATTTATGTCATTTTATTAAATACTTTTTTTAAAAAAATTAATTATTTCCTTCCCTATATCTTTTGATTTCCACCAAAATTTTCTATTTTTTTATTATGAGTATTTTTTTAAAAAATTTCTATAATGCACTATGGATTACAATGAAATAAATAACTCCTATTGTAAGTAATTCAAAAGGAGATTTTCATTTCTCACATCAAAAGTAATATATATATATATATATATATACATATATATATATATATATATATATATAAATGTGCCAAACAATGTTTTCATTTATAAGGGGAAAAAATGTAATTTTTTAAAAAAAGAACTCTTTAATAAAATGATAGAAAAATACTCTTAATAAAAATTAAAAATACTCATAACAAAAAATAAATAAATAAATAAGTCCTCTAATGAGTAATCGAAAAGGAGATTTTCATTTCTTAATTAAAAAAATCATATAAATGTGCCAAACAATATTTTTTATTTCCTCCCCTATAAATAAAAACATTGAAAAATTTGAAGTTCTTTTTAATTTTTATTAAGAGTAATGTAGAATTTGAAAAAAAAAAAAATACTCTTAATAAAAAGATAGAAATTTTTGATGGAAATCAAGAGATATGGGGGTGGAAATAATTAATTTTTTGAAAAAGAACTCCTTAATGAGACCGTAGAAATGGGGTGAAAAATAGGAGAAATATGAACGAAAATAAAATATTGAAACTAAGAGAAATACGAGTGAAAATAAAATATTTTATAAAAAAAGGTTATTTCCCAATAAAATAAGCAAAAAAGATAGACACTAATGAAATAGGTAATTATTTTGTTAGTTGATCAAATATGGGACTAATATTGCAATGTTTTAGAATCAAATGGGATGTATTTTGGAATTTTAAACCAATGAGACCTTTATTGCAACCTTTTAGAATCCAATGGGATGTGTTTTGGATATTTCAAACCAATGGGACCTTTATTGCAATGATTTGAATCTAATGGGACTAAAATTGCAATTTTCCCGGTGAATTAACAAAGTAAGTCAAGATTAAAGCCTTAAGATCCCTCGACCCAATGATGAAGCCTAAAGTAAGAAACAAATTCCATTGCTTAGGACTTTGGAGTGGCATTATTATTTGGTCTTGGGATTATTATTATTATTGAGATTAATTAAGAAAGGTTGAGGATTATTGGGGGGCCACAAGGGGGGCAATTGGCCTTTTGTGCATTAGGTCAACAACTAGGGACAGCTTTTGGCTTCTTGTGCCAAATTGAGGGGTCAATAAACAAAACTTTTTATACTCGTTACTCATATGCATGGTTCATTTTTCTATGACCAAAATTCTGCACTTATTTTCTTCTTCCTCTTTTTTTTCCCACTCTCACCAAACACCCATTAACCCTAATTTGTCGCTTGTCATTTGTTTGTTTTGGGGGGCTTTTTTCTTTACCCTTTTGGTGTTTGTAAAACCCTATTTTTTTTTTCTTAACCAAAAACGCCCCAATTTGGAATCAAGACTAGGGTTAGAATCAAGGTTTTGTGCTCGATCGGGATTAATCTAGTTGAAAGAGTTTTATTTTATAGAATCAAGGTTTTTTTTCATGTGATTTAAACATGAACATCTCTCATACTCGTGCAAATTAGAGCGAGGGTGAACCGAGATCAAGGGTTAAAACCCTAAACCCTACAATTCATCAAATCCAGATCAAGGGCCAAAATCACCGTTCTGTGGATGGAACAATTGAATCGAAAGAATATATCTTATATTAATCTTTTGCAGTACTTAAATTAATCGGCCAATGCAATCAAAATCAGGACAATATGAAACAACGCCCAATCGAAATTGAATTAATATTTATTTGAAGTACATATTATCTTCACGAAACAAAAATATTGGATATATTTCAAAGAATTCAAACCCAAACATCTCCTACTCCTACAAACTAGATGGTTTCAATTCCAACCCATCAATTTAATCACAGTTCTCTCCACCCATCGACACCATGTCCACCAAAACCCACACAAGCACAGTAATTACCCGAGCTCCAACCATAAACAATTGCAAAGGATAAAGTTTAAAATATTCCTAGACAACATGCATTATTCATTGAACTTTGTCCTAAGCGCACATGCCCTTAACCCCTAATTAAAGTCCTTGACAATAACTACCACACACACCCCACTAAGCAAGCCAAATAAAAAACACAAGAAGAAGACTTATGTGATGGTGGAGTGCATGAATGGAAAAAGCTATATGGGGCTAAAATTGTGGTAATCCTTAGTTGGAAATGTGTTGTTTATTTGGGTACAAGAAGCATCTCCCCTTGGATAATTGGATGTCTTATTACACTGCATTTAAACACATTAATTGCTAATTTAACATGGATTACGCGTGACTGTAATATTGCTGGTTCTGACCACCACCGGCCACCACGAACAAAGCCCACGTTGTGGTGCGGGAGAAAATAGGTTCTTTGTGTGCTTTGTTGGGGCGTAAAGGTGCATGCAGATTATTGCAGACGGAGTTGGGTGGTGGAATGTGTGTGTATGTGTACAATATTTGTAGTTTGTAGACACATGTATCTAGGTATAAGGTAGGATGATGCCGGTGATGGAGTCATGTTTAAGTTTAAGGGTGCCGATAATTTTTATGTTTTTAAGTTATTCACAAATATGTACAGTATTAGTGGCCGAAACTAAGATTGCTCATGACCCTGTTGACTAGCTAACAAGAAGTGACCTACCCCTGAACACCTGTAAATTTTTTTAGAAAAATTATATATATTACTATGTTTGTATATATCATGATGTGTGTGTGTATAGGGTTACCTCGTGTCTATGTGGCTTGTTTAAGTTTGAGAGTGTTGATTATCCTCCTCTTGACTTTAAAATTACTTATATATATATAGTATTAGTGGCTGAGGTTGCGATGATTCGACTGCTAATATCCTTCGATTATATATATTAAGAAGTGGTCGATCAGGCACCATAAACTTTTAAGATACTGTCCCTGCATATTTGCATCGTATCGCGTCTGTATTCGTTCATCATAAATGTATGGTTACAAAATACAAATTTTAAATTTATTAACACTACAAGTAAACAATCTATAAATAAACAGTACTGCATAACAAAACAAAAAAAAAAAAAAACTTCATTATAATTTCAGGATTATATTGCAAAAACACTCTATAGTATTCATTATAACTTAGGATTAATATGAGATAATAATGGATCAAATTTTTTCTTTTGGGAATTTAATATAGAATTTAAAAGAAGTCTTAATTGTAAATTATTAGCAAATTCCTACCTACAATATTAAATACGTAGTTAGTACGCGTTAGAAATGAGTGGAGTCGAGTGTTCCAACTCGGTGAATGGCGTAGTCACGTTTACATACACATACTCGTGTTTACGTATCATCTTGTTATTCTTGTGTGCAATTTTCACACGTAAGGTGTTGCAATTATTATTATTATTTATTTAGAGTCTAAATAAATGCCAAATAAATGAAATTCTACTAGATGGGCGACGTATGTATAAAGTTGCAATTATTATCGGAAGATCACTTAATTTTAGAAGTAGGAAATATTCCATTTTCTATTGTTAAATTAACCAATTGATTAGTCATTTTTTTGTTCGATATTAAATTTATTTGAATTCGAATTGGGTTGAACCCGTATGTGTAGATCTCTTCTATGAATAATAATAAAAAATTTAAATATACAATTTCTAAATAAGTAAGCATAACGAGAAAATGCACTGCATACTATATTAATTTGAGTAAATAAGACAAATTGGTTAGGACTTAGGAGAAGACAAACATAGGGCCCAGACATATTTCACTCTTTTGGGCCGCAACACTTTTATGGGATTGCGTGATTGGGCCATTCCTTTTTGTTAGACTTTCGGTTTGATTATTGGACTTTGATGTACCCATTTATATTAGGGCTGTCAATGGATCGGATTTTAATCAGAATTCGATCCGAATCCGATCCGATTTTGACATATTCGTTCGATAAAATAACTCGATGGATTATATCCGATTATAAATATCCGTTATTCGAAATAAATGGAGCGAATATGAAATTAATGAATTCGATCCGGATTGTACAATTATAAAAATATAAATATATATTACATATACATATTATACGATGCATACCATTATATATTATTATATAAAAATATAATTTTATAAATAGAAAAATTAATTTCTTAACTTTCTAATAATAAAAATGAAAAAAAAAAAACTAGAAAATATCTAGACCTTTAAAAAGGAATACAAACTGATCAGGTTGCAGTTTTCTAGTTTGTCCATACATTAAAGATTTTGAGAGTTCAAGCTTATTACAATATTATTTGATATTTATCTCTTTCTCTTGTATATTTTTTTAAGACATAATATCAAATTTATTCTTGATTTGGGAAGATAACATATTTGATATTACCCTACTAAATTTTTTTATTTTTTATTTTTTTTTAAAATAACCGTGCAAATAGTAACATAAGAGGAGAAGAAAATACTCTAGTTGGCCATAAAAGAACCCTCTTCGTTACCGCCGGGAAGAAAAGTAGATGAATAATGCAAGAATATACTATACCTGCTGATCAGCTTGCCGCCGAAGACGATGAACACATGAGGGTATATCCCTTAAATTAATCATCGTCAAATTTCTTTTTTTTCATATCGAATTTTCAGTTTGTTGGTTGTATTAATCATCAAATTTCTTTTGTTTGATATCGAATTTTCAGTTTGATGATTTCCTCTTGTGCCATATCTATGAGCGGGAGGCAAGGCGCAACAATCCTGCTGAAGAACCTACTGCTGAAGGATCTACTGCTCTAACCCTAAATGTTACTGAAGGATCTGCTGCTCTAACTCGAAATGCTGCTGAAGGATTCTAAAGAGTGTAAAACTAGAACTAGGTCTCCAGATGACATTCCACAAATGACCACAAATTAGGTGTCCAAAAGGTTCTTTTGGAATCGAAAAGCAAAGCAATCAAAGAAATCACAGCACAACGAAATCAGTCAATCAATCACAAACTTGAACTTTATGCAGTATCTCACAACTTGAGGATTGTGTCGTGTTCTTCTTCTTGAAATCCTTCAGCGGCATTTAGAGTTAGAGCAGCAGATCCTTCAGCAACATTTAGAGTTAGAGCAGCAGGTTCTTCAACAGGATCGTTGCTCCCTGCCTCCCGCTCATAGATATGGCACAAGACAAAATCATCCAACTGAAAATTCAATATCAAACAAAAGAAATTTGATGATTAACACAAGCAACCAACTGAAAATTCGATATCAAACAAAAAAAAATTTGACGATGATTAATTAAAGGGATATACCCTCGTGTGTTCGTCGTCTTCGGAGGCAAGCTGATCAGCTGGTACAGTATATTCTTGCATTATCCGTCTACTTTTCTTTCCGTCAGTAACGAAGTTAAACTAGAGCATTTTTTCTCCTCTTATGTAACTGTTTGCACGGTTATTTTGAAAAAATAAAAAATATAAATATTTAGTATGATAATATCAAATATGTTATTTTTCCAAATCAAGATTAAATTTGATATAATATCTTCAAAAAATATATCAAAAAATATAGTGATAAGTTCGAACTCTCAGATCTTCACTCGATGTATGGACAAACTAGAAAACTGCAACCCTAATCAGTTTAGTCTCAACAAACACCCAACAAAATTGTGGGGGCAATTAAATATTATGTGAAAGTTAGAACATACTCCCTGATAAGAGTTTAAACTGTCAAAATACTCCTTAAACACGACAAATTCAAGTTGCTCCTTAACACTAGTTTAAACTGTTTAAGTCAAATTCAAATGCAGTACTCCTTAACATGGGTATAAACATTTTTTCAAATTTAAGTTACTCCTTAACACGAGTATAAACTGTTTAAAATCAAGTTCAAATTACTCCTAAATACGAGTATGAACTGTTTAAAATCAAATTCAAGTATACTCCTAAATACGAGTATAAACTGTTAAAAATCAAGTTTAAGTTACTCCCTAACACGAGTATAAACTGTTTTTAAATTCAAATTCAAGTTACTCCTCAACACGAGTATAAACTATTTTTCAAATTCAAGTTACTCCTTGACATGAGTAAAAAATATTTAACAAAAAAATAAAAAAAAAACAAAACTCCTTAAAACAAGTATAAAATGTCTACAAGTTTTCTAAATAAAATTTGAACTATATAATGACATGATCCTCTTGATGGAATACGTAGGCAACTTGAATTAATTTTCAAGTTTAGTCAAATGTTGAAAAAAAAAAAAAAAATTCTCTGGCAAGTGAGCTAACTCCAGTATTTCAAGTTTCGTCTCTCTTACGGATATCTTTCGACGATACTTGAAGTGGGGGCATCTATTTGCACTGTTATTTTTAAAAAATAAAAAATAAAATTATTTAATAGGATAATATCAAATATGTTATATTCCAAAATCAAGATTAAATTTGATATTGTGTATTAAATTAAATATATATTTTTAAGATAAATAACAAATTTATTTTATTTGTTGTTGCCTGGATGACTGGGCGCCTTTCCAGGCCAGCTTGTGATCCATGGAAGTCGAAGTGCACGAAGGATCAGATTTTGAACTATGCTCACGATTATTACTTTGCTGTTAATTATTTTGCTGAGCATTTTTGCTTTAATTATCTTTTGGACATGTGGATCCTTATCCACTTGATGTATTGGTTTTTCTGGTTATTATATATGAGGCGGGGGCCTCGGTAAAAACCCTACGGTCCCGTTAACCGGTTTTGATAAAAAAAAAATAATTTATTTTATTTGATATTATCTCTTAAAAAATATATAAGAGATAAATTTCAAATAATATTGTGATAAGTTCGAATCCTAAAAATCTTCACTCAAGAAAGGGGTCTTGATAGTTCATTCAACATACCAAGGATGACGACGAGGAACACAAGTGCAAACGTTTGACATACAAACGTCAGTCGACAAGTCTTCAAGATTCTTCTTCAAGTCTTCTAATCCGTCTTCAAGTCTCCATCGAATTTGTCTTCGCTCGCCACAATTTCTTCAAATTCATCTTTGAATCTTCTTCAAGTTCGTCATTGGTCTTTAAGTCTTCGGCTTCAAATCTTCTCGCCGTTCTTCAAGTATTCGACATCAAATCTTCACGTGGATCTTCAAGTTTTCAAAATCCATCTTCAAGTTTTCTTTAAGTTTGTTTTCAAATTTGATTTCAAATCCAGCTACAACCCTTGAAGATTCTTCAATTTCGTTAAAGCAACAAGAGATTGAGATCTTCGCTTCCAAAGTTTGGTTTCGACATAAACTTTGATCAAGTAGTTTCAATCCGTTAAATTCGGAAAGGATCATATTCACGTATCCGGGAATAAGCTTCGCGCCCTCGTATATGAAATTGAAGAGAAGAATCAGAGGATATACTTTATATGATTTACTCCTTCAAATTTGTTAATTCCTTTAAATTTCTATATTTCTTGTTCATATTGTTTTTTGTATTGTAATTTTATTTTGTAAACAATAAAATTTATTTGAAGAGTTACGATCTGAGCTTGCTGCCTTCCAATACCCGTTTCCTGCTCTACGATTTGGTATGGATCCCTTGGCATATTTTTTCTCCCGTCGTGAAAAAATAACCACTTTTTTGCCCGTGAATGTATTTACAATGCAGATTAGTTAAACATACATATACAACAAGACGAAAAAAATTAGTTAAACATACATATACAACAAGACGTTGAAACAAACACTTATACTACACAAATCTCAAATCCATACTATAGGAGAGGTAAAAGTAATAATCTTAAATCTACAGGGGAGGGAAAAGTAATTTACTAAACCTTACCAACTCTATCCAAATCATACAGAACCACAAATACCAGGCGCAGCGCATCCCCAACCCCAAACAATCCCCCAAAAAATTGAAATCATATCGTAGTATCACACAGATAGTTGTAAATCTACCAAGTAGATCAAATATATTGTAAACAGAGCAGCAGATCCCAACCCATCCCCAAACAGTCATATCGTATCACACAGAAAGTTGTAAATTTACACAGTATCAAATATGTTGCAAATCATATCAAGAAACTCAGTAGATCAAATATGTTGTAAAAAAACCATACATGAGCATATACAAGTGATTAAAAGAAATAGAAGATTACTTGTGATAAGAGCTTGGGGATTCGACTTCATTCTTCCTTAATTTCATGTTCAAATAGGCAATCACTTCCTCGTCATTAGGCACAAAGCGGTACCCCATGGAGTATGTCTCCTCCGCCGCCATTGATATCAAAACCTCTGTTTTGCTGTTGCGGGAAGAGAGAGGGGAAAGAATGACAGCGAGGGAAAGAACGAGACAGAAGTTTGATGATGGAATATAGCCGTAGAAGAAAGTGAAACGACGGAAGACAAATATTAATAAAATCTTTTCAAATTCGTCCATACACAACATGATTATTGGGCTAATAGCCCATATCCCGTATTGGGCTTATATATTTATTTTTCAGAGACTTGTTAAGAATTAAAGTTTGACAAATTATAAAAATAAATGGTCAAATAAACAAAAAAAAAATTCTCTCCAAATTTAATTTAACCTTGCTACACTAATTTGATCGAATAAGATCCGCATTGAATTTATTGTACACAAGTTGATTAGTTGGTTAGCAGCGTGCAATAGTTGTTTAAAGAATTCACGACCCATTATTTTGAAGATAACAAGGTGACTAAGATTAAAATTCTATTAAAAAAAATCAAATAACATTGAAACAATTTCTATTTTCTTAAATTATACTAAAAATTGTAGTCAGGGACTCAAAATTGAAGGGTAGCAGCTCCAACATCCCTCTTAGCTGCCAAAACCAGAAAAGTGGTTAGCCAAATATATATGTAAAATTTAATACAGCAATGATGAGAGATAAAATGATAAGGTTAACTCCAAATTAAAAATTCTTTTAGCAAAATTATTAGTTTAATTGAAATTGATTTTTTAGTGTTTCTATTAAGTTGTAATTATACAATTGATGTGAAAAATTCAACAATAGTTTGCGATGTGGTGGGCATTTTACATCGCCTCATTTAGAAGTTCAAATCAATAGAACAAATTATTATTAAATATTTAAATATCTCCACAATTATTGGAACTCCTATTTAATTAAGTCATTTAGGAATGACACTCATGCAGTACTCGAAAATTAAATAAACTCAGAAGGGAAAATTCTAGTCCAAACCTGGTTTGGCCGAACCCTACTAATTAAAAATGCAAGTATATTACATTTACCATTTGATTGGTCACTCTCTCTAAATTTTCCACCAACCATACGGAAAGTGTAAACACTCACTCCCTTCGTTACACCGGTTTGGCCGAACCAGGCTATGTGATGGTGGAGTGCATGAATGGAAAAGGCTAAGGGGACTAATATTGTGGTAATCCTTAGTTGGAAATGTGGTGTTTATTTGGGTACAAGAAGCATCTCCCCTTGGATAATTGGATGTCTTATTACACTGCATTTAAGGACATTAATTGCCAGTTTAACATGGATTGCGCGTGACTGTATTGCTGGTTCTGACCACCACGAATAGGTTCTTTGTGTGCTTTGTTGGACTTGGGGCGTAAAGGTGCATGCAGATTGCAGACGGAGTTGCGTGGTGGAATGTGTGTATGTGTACAATATTTGTAGTTTGTACACACATGTATTTAGTTATGGTGTAGGCTGAAGCGGGTGATGGAGTCACGTGTACGTAAGTTTGAGGGCACTAATAATTTTCGTGTTTTTAAGTTATTCATTGTATATGTATAGTATTAGTGGCCGAAACTGAGGGTGCTCGTGATCCCGTTGACTAGCAAGAAGTGACTTACCCTTAAACACCTGTAAATTTTTTTAGAAAAATTATGTTAGTATGTCTGTATATATCATGATGTCTGTGTACGGTTATCTCGTGTCTATTTGGTTTGTTTAAGTTTGGAAGTGTTGATTATCCTCTTCTTGACTTTGAAATTACTTATATATATGTAGTATTAGTGGTTAAGGTAGCGATGGTTCGACTGCTGATATCCCTTAATTATATATTAGGAAGTGATCCTTAATTAGCACTTTAAATTTTTAAGAAGATTGTATCTGCACGCATGTTTGTATTATTGTGTCTGTATTCATTTATCATAAATGTATGATTACAAAATCTAAATTTATTAACAATAAGAGTAGAAGTAAACTATCTATAAATAAAAAGAACTTCATTATAACCTCGATAAATTAATAACCTCGCTAAAATAATAATTTTCTTCGGTCCCAAGTCGGGATCAACGTGGTAAATTAATAATTCGCTAAATTTATAAGATAATACAAAAAAAAAAAAAAAAAATCATATAGGTCTCATTTGATATATAAATTAATAATTCATCTGTATTAAAATATTTCATACATAATACATAAGTAAACTAAACAGGTTTCTGAAAATATGAATCTAATGTTGTTTGTTTCTTCTTGAAATCAATATTACCTTGAATCTCATCTCTAACCCTTCTTATTGCATTAAGAATATCAGGTGATTTATACTCACACAGTTCTCTACGCATACCATCAGTCATGGTTGATTTTTTAACACCTTTGAGATGAGAAGCCATTTTTTTTTGTTTTTTTATTTGAAGACTTGCATAATACATCTATTTATATAGTAACTTAGTTAATGTATGTACGTGTAACTACATTAATAATTGAGTGGATTTATACATTTTAATTAATGTAGGTACATGTAACTACATTAATAACTAAGTAGATTTATATATTTTATTAAGATACACATAGAATATTGAAAATGTATCAGCAAAAATACATGAATTTGATTAGGTATGCATAATTAATAGTCAATGTACAAATTAGTTTTCACGTACGCCTAGGTACATTCATAATATGGACCAAAAAAGTATATAATTTATAAATTAATAATTATTAATTTATACGATTAATTAATACCTCGCTAAATTAATAAAATTTGACGGTCCCAACAATATTAATTTATCGAGGTTATACTATACATAACAAACAAAATACTTCATTATAATTTCAGGATTATATTGCAAAAACACACTATAATTATTCATTATAACTTAGGGTTAATATGAGATAATAATGGATCAAATTTTTTCTTTTGGGGATTTAATATAGAATTTAAGAGAAGTCTTAATTGTAAATTATTGGCTAATTCTTACCTACACTATTAAATATATGTACTTAATATACGTTAGGAATGAGTGGAGTCTAGGGATGCAAACGAGCCGAGCCGAGCCCTGGCCTCTTCTTCTTTTTTTTTTTGGCTGGCTCGAGCTCGAGCCAAATGAAATTATATTATTTTTAATTAAAAATTAGTTTTTTTAAATAATTTAATATATTTTTATATATAATAATATATATTTATTAAATATATATACATATATATTATAAATATATTAATTTTTTATTAATTTTATATAAAAATCAATAAAAATATATATAATATTATATAAAAATAAAAATATTTATATATATAAAAATAAAAATATCATTTTTTAATTAAATATCTTGGCTCGCGAGCCATGAGCCTAACTAAAAGGGGCTTGAGTTCGGGTTTGGCTCGAGCTTGCTCACCAAGCTCACGAGCCGGCTCGGCTCGTTTGCATCCCTAGTGGAGTCTAGTGTTCCAACTCGGTGACTGCGTGCGTAGTGACGTTTAGATACACATACTCGTGTTTACGTATCATTTTGTGTGCAATTTTCACACCTAATTTGTTGCAATTATTATTATTATTTATTAAAGTTAGAGTGTAAATAAATGAACTTTTACTAGATGGGCGACGTATGTATAAAGTTGCAATTATTATTGGAAGATCACTTAATTTTAGAAATAGGAAATATTCCATTTTCTATTGTTAAATTAACCAATTGATTAATCTTTTTTTTTTTTTTTTGTTCGATATTAGATTTATTTGAATTCAAATTGGGTTGAACCCGTATGTGTTGATCTCTTCCTACAAATAATAATAAAAAATTTAAATATAAAATTTCTAATCAGGTAATTAGGTAAGCATAACACTGAATCGAGAAAATGCACTACATACTATATTAATTTGAGTAAATAAGATCAGATCCACTTGAAAGGAACAATCGTCAAGGAGTTCTTTTCTTTTATTAATTGTGATGCTAATATAATAGCTCACAAATCTTTTGAAATTGCGGCTTCGGCCTGCGTTTTTTGCGGTTGCTTCTTGTATTTTTCTCGTTATTTCTCATGATTTGTTATAATATTCCGGGTTTTGGTTGTCAAAAAAAATTTGAGTAAATAAGACAAATTGGTTAGGAGAAGACAAACATAGGGCCCAAACATATTTCACTCTTTTGGGCCGCAACACTTTTATGGGGCGATTCCTTTTTGTTAGACTTTGGGTTTGACTATTGAGCTTTGATGTACCCATTTACATGGGTCGATCCGCGTTGGATATTAGGATATAAAATACTCCCTATCAATGACAACTACATACCGGGTTGTTTGGCTTATTTCAATCCATGTTTTGGCGCTAGCTCTGAGGACGCCATCAATATGAAAGCAAACACTTGTCGCTCGATTGTGACCACGTTGGATACAATCAACGTTGCACTTGATTGATCCTTGGATCATGATTTTGTACTTATTAAATTACACACCGATCAATATATGAGGTGAGTCCTCCTTAATAACCTACGGTTGTTTTTTATCCGTTTTTAAGGGGGGAAAATCTTTCTAAAAGCTTTTAGGTGTGAATAGATAGAAAAAGAAAAGTAAAGAAAAGAGAAAAAGATAAATAAAAAAGTTCATGATATTTTTTATTTAAAAAAGAAAAGAAAAACTTGTATCTTGGAATGAATTCTAGATTTATTTTTGATTTTGCCATGAATTACTGATTTAGTTTGGATTTTAACCAATTCTTTCATAAGAAAATTAATGATTATATATTTTTTTTACCATTTTGTTGACAAGTTGGATAAGTTTTATGAGAATCTTGATATATAAAATAGTCATTATCTTATATTTTTTAATTTTTAAATTTATTGGGGTTTATATGATAATATTAATAATTGTAGTTCTAATTTATATAAATCACTATTTATAAGAAAAAATAATTAATTATTTATAAAAAATAAATAAATAATTAATTATTTATAAAAAAAATAAATAATTAATTATTTGCAAGAAAAAATCTCACAACCGTTAATAATATTACTACATTTAGGAGTGTATAAAGAACACACACACAAAAAAAAAAAAAAGGAGTGTATAAATCTTAAGAGTTCCAACCGTGCGTAAAATACTATTTTAGAGATATTAATATTTTGAAAAGGACAGTATTATAGTAGCGTCCAAATAGGATTTTAATTAATTATAGAAAAAATTTAAAATTTATAAATAAAATTCGAAACTAGAAATTAGTTTTTCAGATACAATGGAAACGCCGAAAGGTAGAATCCCATAATTAATCACTTAACACTTTCGTAGTAATTCAATTGCATTGGGTTATGAAAATATACAAACTTATTAAATAGTTCAATATTTAATTTTGAATTTGTTTACTTCAATGTATTTGAACTTTTGTAATTGCTCTAATCAAACCGACTAGCTTACTTCAATAGTTCGGTTGAACCCCTTTTTATCCAAAAAAAAATCACTAATATCTTGGTTATGAAAACCATATAAAAATAATGATGTTTGGGCAACAATATAAATTACATTATTGGGTAATAAATAGACAAATTTTATGACAAGAAAACTTGAGCCAATTCGCCTCACCGAACAAACTAATCCTCTGACACAAAATCATAACACAAATGAACTAAATAATTTTATATGAATAATAATTGAGTCAAACCCAAATCTATATCTATAATATTATATAATCAATAAGGATATTTGATTTTTCATTCTACATTTTTATGATGTTTATTACGTGAAATTTTGTAATTTTTTAAAAAAATTTAATTAAATAAAAAAAATATGATTGACTTATCTTTATTTTATATATTATTTTATTATGAAAATAAGTAGTAACTTTAAAAAAAAAAAAAATATCTTTTCAAGTTTGATTGAATGAAATCAATTTTAATATTTTTATTAATTAACTAAGATTAATATTATACGCATATATTTTGATATCTATATCTATATCTATATCCATACTATTAAGCAACTTAACCAATTCGCTTCAATTTATAATGTTTGAATTTAAATTTTAAATTGTAGTGACTTTTTATAGATATTGTATACATGATTTAAGTAATCGGCCATTAAAATTAATTTAAGAAATATATAGAAATATAAAAATATATGCATATCATATTAATCTTAGTTAATTATTCAGTCAAACTTAAAAAAATGCACAATAAAAAGTCAAACACCTTATCAGATATATAATAGTATAGATTTATATATGAATTTATTAAATATTAATTTTAAATTAAAATTAATTAATTAATTTGACGGAGTAATTTAAGCAACTTAATTAATTCATTTAATTTTGTAATGTTTGAATTTAAGTTTTAAATTGCAGTGACTTTTTATAAAAAAATTATCCGTGATTTAATTAATTAACCATTAAAATTAATTTAACCTGATGGGTCCGGGAATGGATGGTCCGAATCCGATCACTTTACGATTTGTATTTTGTGGAGGAAATCACCGGAGCTTAGCCGGAAAAGAGGAAGTGAGTTCAACCTGTTGGGACAAGCACAAGAAAGTCAGAAGGCCAAGCTGGGGGAACTGGGGGTGATACCCAGTTTGGCTCTCCGACGCTCAAGTCAGTTCAGTGTATGAAGAAAATGTAAGTTCAGTCACAATTGCAGTGATGAAGAAAGCTTAAAGAATGCTTACAGTGTAGAAGATGACTTGGGTTATTTATAGTTGAGGGTCAAGGGCCCTTTGGTCATTTGCCTCAAGTGGTCCTGGCCGAATGTTGCCCTAACACGTGGCGCTGTGAGAGAGAAACCTAGGAGGAATCTTCTGCAAAAGCGGCCCAAAAGTTAATGCTAGCAACAGTGGCAGGTGCACGGGCATGTACGTTGTGTCAGAGAGCCATGTGGGTGGTTGGTAACGAGGGCTTGAGAGCGCGCTCGTGACAACCTTGAGTCTTGGAGGCCAAGATATCCACTGAGGGGAATGTTGGCTCCAATTCAAGTGACGAGCCAAAGGAGAGGCCACTCTGAGGGAGTGTGACGCTCGAAGAGGGCTCCCTTGGCACGTAGGCGTACCCATCGTTTGGTGTGTAGGACGCTCGTTGGAGTGATAGCGCTCGTTGGGCTTAACTCCTGAAGAAGATCTGCGCTCGTTGGGTTCAGCGCTCGTGAACAGATGGCGCAGCCTTGGGGAGACAGATGTCATCATCTCGGTGATGCCACGTGTCTTAATGTGGGACGATCGTATTTTGGCCCCATCATTTTGCCCCCCCAATTCTGTAGTCCTTAATGATAAGGACTGTAGAATTTTGACACGCTGAATCTCTTGCACGCAACGCTCGTATAGAACTTGGCGTGTTGAGCAATTTTTCCTCTGAATGCGCCATTAATGCGGTCTTTTCAATTGACCGTTCGTATCACTTCCGCATTAAATGCTGGTACTATTCTGAAGCCCTTGAAACGTCAGAGAATTAAATGCGGGTGCGCGTGGGGCGCGTGAGCATTGGGAAGCATGTGCCGGTTCCATAAAGTGGGCGGTTTCCTAGGCGGGAAATGATTACCATTTTGAATTTATTGCCTAAAACGGCACCAACTTCCATCCCTATAAATACGGGATTCTGAGATCTCCACACTCTTTACGCATTCAGAACTTTCAAGCACCCTTCGCAAAAAAGAAATCTCCCGCATCTTCAACCTCTTCTCCAGTTTTCTCCCAGAACTTTCAAGGTAAATTTCCATTGAAACTTTTTAACTTTACTAACCGTAGATTCGGACTCTAGGATTTTGTAATCCCTCAGATTTTTGCCTTTCCGAACCCTAATCTTTTTCCAAGAAAACTCCCAAAAACTCCTTTTCTGCCATGGCCGACCAACACGTTGAAGAGTTTGCCCGTGAAATCCAAGAGATGGCCACGGAGAGTTCTTCTTCCCCTGATTCCCTCAGAGACGAGGAGTTGGGGGCGGCAATGATGGCTGTGGAGGATAGAAATCCAGGCGGAACGGATCCTCTCTTTGAGGAGATGGATCTGGTGATGGAGGCAGAAAGACAAGGAGTCACCCTCCCCATAACTCAAAGTGCCACACATCCCCACCGCCACAGAGTGACCGTGGCCGTTGCAAATCCGCTTCCAGTGGCGGAAGCCGTAACCGGGCCTTCAGAAAGGGCCCGTGTTGCAAATCCGCTTCCAGTGGCAGAAGCCGTGACTGGGCCTTCGGAAAGGGCCCGTGACAAGGGCAAGAGTAAGAAAACCCAGAAATCCAAAGGACCCAACGAGGGGGAGGGCTCAGGTTATCAGGCTACCGAGCGCACGCCAGATGAGACTCCCAGCACCGTCACTGTGGGAGATGTAAAGACAATGATGGCCCCCATCTACTGGGACGAGCGGTATACATGGAGAATTCCTCAAAACCACGAGCGTGCAAATAATCCGCCTCCTGGGGAAATGGCAGTGTACGTGGACACCGTGCGCTCAGGAGGCCTGAGGTTCCCCATTTCAGTCTCAATGGCCCATTTGCTGAATGACTTGGGCTTGTGTCCATCCCAAATAGTGCCCAACGGCTTGGCCCTCCTGACCTGTTTCGTAATTCTGATGAGGACCATGGGTTACGAGCCCTATTTGCGGAACTTCAATGCCCTTTTCCAAGTGGTCAGCTCCTCTCGCTCTTCTCCTGAGGCGGGTTTTTATTACGTCCAAGCGAAGGCCCACATGAAGCTGATCAACTCGCCCTCGAGCACTTATGGCATTGATTGGAAAGAAAAATTCATCTTTGTCAAGGCTCCAGCAGGAGAGGGCTTTGGGGTGATCACGGAATGGGGCTCGTACTCAAAGAGCCGTTTGCCACCCTCACTCCCCCGAGACTGGGCTAAAAACCTGGCAACAACCCTAAGGGACGAGGGTCACCTTATACAAGCAAAGGACTGGATAGACGATGCGGAACTCATGTTCTTGTGTGGTCTTACCAACGACCCTCATTTCCTTGACAACCCTCCGGCTCGTGACATAGAGAGAGACGGTTAGATTCTTAGGGCACTAACCTTAGATAGGAATGAATACTAACTGCTTTTCTTGTACTTGTAATTTGCACTTAACAATTCTTGTCCAAGGATTTATAACCTTCGTACTTTCATTTCTGCAGGAGCCGCTATCTTAGAAATGGCCGGTGGAATCAGACAAGCGGCTCGTTTCGCCAACGCTCAGAGGAATCAAGCCACCCAGGGGAACCAACAGCGCGAGCCCCAACGCCCCCGTAACCGTAATGATAGAGGGGACGCTCGTGGGGGGGCCAGTTCAAGCGCCAACCCTGAGGTGCAACCCCCTCGTGGCCGAGGGGAACGTAGATTGGTCCCCAGGGAGACCAGGCGATCGGAGAGAGCCGGAGATGTTCAACCTCTCCTTCCTGCAGAACCAACGAGGCCAAACACCACTTTGGCGATTACTGAGGCTCCTCCGAGCGCGAGCGCAAATAGACCTTCCCGCAAGAGGAAGAGAATGCCTGACTCCGCCGCGATCAAAGGAAAGGGCAAACAAGTGGCTGAGGGCCCCCGAGGCGAGGGGGACACTTCCTCTTCAGAGGAAGAACACATGTGGGAGTTCCCTCGCCGAGGGGACAGAGACTTTACTGGCGCCCCCGACGGCGGGCCGGTTTTGCTGAGGCCGGGCTCGGTCGCCCTTAGTCTTACTCAGGATTTGTTCAGCCGGGCTCAATTCTCAGCAGACCACAGGCATCTCTACAATGAGTCTGTAGAGAAAGTGACGCTCGACGCAGCCCACGCCCTGATTTCCGTAAGTCTCCATTCCTCGCATTCTTCTTTTCTTTTCCGTAAATCACTATATATATATATATATTTTTTTTTTGCTAACACTTTTCCTCTCGTTTACGCAGCAAGTTCTCCCCCGGCTCCAGAATGTGCAAATGCGAGCCTCCACCTACGCCGAGCGCAAAGCCAAATACAAGAAGGTGGCCCGCTCGAATGATCCGGCCCATATCCAAGGGGAGCTGGATGCTGAGATAGCCAAGTACGAAACCCTCAAGGGTTTGTACAACAAAAATGAAGAGGAGCTGTCAAAGCTGAAGGAGGACTTTGTGGCTGTGGACGGCGCTCGGATCCGTTTGGGCAACGAGCTGGCCCAAGCTAACGAGCGGGTCAAGAAGGCTGAGGCAGAGAGGGAGAGCTTGAGAGCAAGGGCTCTGGAGGCCGAGCGCAAGTTTAATGATACTGTTAGCGAGTGGCCTCGGAGCTTGGAGCGTGCGACCAAGGAGGCGTTGATCAAGTTCTGTCATTCCAAAGCTTTCAACTTCGCGGCCTCGTTACACTGCTTGGACGAGGCTCAAAATGCTTTCAACCTGGCAGTGGATCAGGGCATCCACAAAGGACTGACAGATCCAGCAATGAAGGGTGCTGAGGGTACGGGGCTCATGTTTAATGAGCGCTGTGAGGAGGCAGATGAGGATCCAAACGACCCCGCAGACAGTATAGCGGAAATGGAGTACGACTTCCTGGTGAAACTGATCCAGGATGAGTACACCGATGCCCACAGGGAAGGGGGTGTGGGTCCATCTGATGCTCATGAAGACGAGCCCCAAGCGCCGATCATAGAGGATGCCCCAGTTCAAGTCGCTGAAAACGCCAACGCTCCAGATGCCAATGCGCCTGCCCCAGATGCCAATGTCCCCAACGATCTGCAAGCCCATCCGCAAGAGCCTGAGGGTCCAGTTCATGGCCCAATTCAAGGCCCTGTTCTGGTGATTGTTGATGAGGACATCGCCCCAGCTGCTTAAAATCCTTCCTTTATCAATTTTCCTGTATTTCTCAATTTTTCTGCTATTTCTTGTAAAAGAATTTCATGGGCCTTTGAGCCCCTTTTGTCTTGTAATATGCTTCCTTTTTAATGAATAAAATGTCTATTTTTTGATGACTTTGTTGTTCTTCTTGTCCATTTATAATAAGACTGTGTAGTATACTCCTGTGAATGCTTTATTCCTTTGATGCAATGAAAATTTGCCTAAGTCTTGAGCGATCGTGGGGGTCTTATTGTGAGATTGCCCCCCACTCAAGACTTGCACAAATTTTGTTTTTGCTCTTGAAATTGAAAAGTTGTCTAAGTCTTGAGCGCTCGTGAGGGTCTTACTGTGAGATTGCCCCTACGCTCAAGACTTGTATAAATTTTTCCTTTTGAAAATTTGTCTAAGTCTTGAGCGCTCGTGAGGGTCTTACTGTGAGATTGCCCCTACGCTCAAGACTTGTATAAATTTTTCCTTTTGAAAATTTGTCTAAGTCTTGAGCGCTCGTGAGGGTCTTACTGTGAGATTGCCCCTACGCTCAAGACTTGTATAAATTTTTCCTTTTGAAAATTTGTCTAAGTCTTGAGCGCTCGTGAGGGTCTTACTGTGAGATTGCCCCTACGCTCAAGACTTGTATAAATTTTTCCTTTTGAAAATTTGTCTAAGCCTTGAGCGATCGTGAGGGTCTTACTGTGAGATTGCCCCTACGCTCAAGACTTGTATAATTCCTTTTTGATTCTGAGACCATCGTTCGAGCGCCTTGGCTCCTGTCGTTTTCTTGGTTCTGCAGAAAATCCCATTTCCGAGCGCAAGGTGTTTTAAGAAACGACCAAGGCCCACTAGGACTTTTTCTGTGGTAGATCCCGTTTTCGAGCGCAAGGCGTTTTAAGAAACAACCAAGGCCTACTAGGATGCGTTCTTGTAGGAGATCCCGTTTTCGAGCGCAAGGCGTTGTAAGAAACAGCCAAGGCCTACTAGGATGCGTTCTTGTAGGAGATCCCGTTCCAACTTGCCTAATTGGTTGTGAGCGCAACCAGTCTATCCTTATGAGGGCGTCCCCCCATGCGGAGTAGAGTGCTGGCCAGCGTAACCCATAAGAGATAACAACATCCATATTGGAATGGGTTGCCAACCACGCTCGAGAAGACGAGGGACGTGGGACTTATCCATTCAAGCAACCAAAGAAACCGGAATATTACAGAAATTAAAAAGATTATGTTACCTTTCACTTTGATTTGAAGTACATAGAACCCGTCAAAGTGGGTTGTTACATCAGAGTTTGCAAAGAGCTTTTAAACATAAAACCGCCGGAGGTTACATGCGTTCCAAGGGCGAGGCAAGCGCTCGCCTTGAAGTGTCTCCAGGGTGTAAGTGTTGTTAGCTCTGAGTTGTATGACCTTGAATGGGCCTTCCCAATTGGGGTCCAACTTGCCCACTTGTTTGGATACTTCCACTTTCTTCAAAACCAAGTCTCCCAGCTGGAAAGTTCTTTCCTTCACCCGCTTGTTGTACTGTTGGGCTACAGAGGCTTTATAGTGGTGGATCTTAGCCCACGCTCGGTCTCTCCTTTCATCCAGCAAGTCCAACTCCAAGCTTCTGTTGCCATCGTTGAGCTGAGGTTCGAAATAGCCGACACGAGCGGATTCATTTACTATCTCCGCAGGTATCATTGCCTCTGATCCATAAACGAGCGCGTACGGGGTTTCTCCAGTGGCTGCTCGTGGGGTGGTGCGATAAGCCCAAAGCGCTCCTTGCAGCTCCTCAGCCCATTCACCTTTCTTGCTTTCAAGCATGGTTTTCAGATGTCGCAAAATGATCCTGTTGGTAACTTCTGCTTGTCCGTTAGATTGTGGATGTCCTACAGAGGTAAATCGCTGTTCTATCCCCAACTCAGAACACCACTCTCGTGTGTCAGCTGCTATGAACTGGGATCCATTGTCAGATATGAGCACCCTCGGTATTCCGTACCTGCAAATGATGTTCTTCCAAATAAAGTCCCTTACAACCTTGAAAGTGATTTTTGCAACGGCTTCAGCCTCGGCCCACTTGGTGAAGTAATCGACGGCTAAAATGACAAACTTCCTTTGTCCCGCAGCCATGGGCATGGGGCCCACAATGTCTATTCCCCACTGGTCAAACGGCCAAGAGACATCTATTGGGATCATTTGTGCGGCTGGCAATTGAGGGAGATTTGAATGAAATTGGCATTTGGGGCACTTCCTTGAAAATTCAATGGCATACTGGAGAACCGTAGGCCAATAAAACCCACTTCTCAGAATCTTCTTCGCCAAGATACGCCCTCCGGAATGATTCCCGCAACTTCCATTGTGTATGAGCTCGAGCGTTTCCTTCGCTTGGGAGGGCCTTAGGCATCTCATTGGGGGTCCTTGAAATGATTTTTTGAACAATCTCCCCTCGGGATCCAGAGCGAAACGAGGGGCCTTATTCCTGACTTTCCTGGCTTCCACCTTGTCAGTTGGAGTGATTCCATCCCTCAGGAAAATGATGATGTCGTCAAGCCAACAGGGCTCATTTGGATCAATCATGGCGACCATCTCAGTGGTGACCCTTTCCTTGATCAAAGGTTCCTCAGTTCTGAGGAACGTAACAGAGCGCTCGGAAGTGCCTTCTAAAGCTGAAGCAAACTTGGACAGAGCGTCCGCATGCTCGTTTTCTCCTCGCGGCACTTGAAGTAGGTGAAACTCCTTGAACTTCCCAATGATTTCTCTGGCTTTCTTTAGGTACTGTACCATGGTGGTTTCTCGAGCCTCATATGTTCCTTCAATCTGGTTCGCTATTAACTGTGAATCCACGTAAGCAGTGATTCTGGAGGCTCCATTCTGAAAAGCTATGTTCAACCCTTGCACGAGGGCTTCATATTCCGCTTCATTATTAGTGACTTGGAAGCCCAGCTTGATCGCAAAGTCCAGTTCAATCCCATCGGGGCTTCTGAGGGCCACTCCTATTCCTCCCCCTTGAGAGGTTGAGGAACCATCTGTGTGCAGTACCCATAACCCCTCATTCTCCGCGATGGTGGGCTCGAAACCAAAACGCTCAACCAACAAATCCGACACAACTTGAGCCTGTATCGCGGTCCTGGGTTCGAAGCATAAGTCAAACTGACTCAATTCGATGGCCCACTTGATTAATCTGCCAGATACGTCCGGCTTGGATAACACTTGCTTCAAGGGTTGGTCGGTGAGAACTGTTATTGAGTGCGCTTGAAAGTAAGGCCTTAGCCTTCTTGAGGCGTTAATAAGAGCGAACGCAAATTTCTCAATCTCCAAATATTTCTTTTCAGCTCCTTGCAAGGTTTTGCTCAGGTAATATACGGGTAGGTGTTTCCGTTCCCGCACAGCGATCAGAACGGCGCTTGTGGCTTCTGGAGAAACGGAAAGATACATGAATAATCTCTCACCTTCGACGGGCTTAGTCAGCAGTGGCGCGCTCGATAAGTAAGCTTTCATATCCTGCAGCGCCTTTTTACATTCTTCGGTCCAAGCAAAGTTACGTGCGTTCCTCAAAATTTTGAAGAAGGGAAGGTTTCTGTCCGCCGAGCGCGAAATAAACCTGTTCAATGAGATGATTTTGCCTACCAGGACCTGCACCTCCCGCAAATTTCGAGGGGAGGGGATCTCCAAAATGGCCTTGATCTTCTCCGGATTGGCCTCAATTCCCCTCTGACTGACCATGTATCCCAAGAACTTTCCCCCTTGTACTCCAAAGGTGCACTTCGAGGGGTTCAGCTTCATTCCATATTGGCGCAAAATTGAAAAGGTGCGCTTGAGATCCTCCAAATGGGAATCCTGGCGCTCGCTTTTGACAATCATATCATCCACATAGACCTCCATGGACCTCCCAATTTCACTTTCAAACATCTTATTGACGAGCCGCTGATATGTAGCCCCGGCGTTCTTAAGTCCAAAGGGCATGACTAGGAAGCAATATACCCCCAAATGGACAACGAACGAAGTTTTGGGGCGGTCTTCCGGGGCCATAAAGATCTGATAGTATCCCTGGAAAGCGTCCATCATGCTCATGAGCTCGCAGCCGGCGGTCGAATCCACCAATTGATCAATTCGGGGCAACGGGTATGGATCTTTAGGGCAGGCCTTGTTGAGATCCGTGAAATCGTTGCACATGCGCCATTTATTTGCGCTCTTGGGCACCAAGACGACGTTGCATAGCCACTCCGGATACAAGATGGGCTCGATATACTGAGCCTCCAAGAGCTTATTGACTTCCTCTTCAATGACTTTCTTTCGAAAGCCATGTACATCCCGTTTTTTCTGCTTGATAGGCTTGAAAGATGGATCCACATTAAGTCTATGGACAATGACGCTCGGGTCAATTCCGGTGAGATCAGAGGCCTTCCACGCGAATACATCTTTGTTCTCCCTTAGAAAATCAATCATCATGATCTGAGAAGGCCCTGAGAGGTTTGAGCCGATCTGTGTAGTCTTATCTTTGTTTCCAGGTTCCAGCTCAATGGTAAGGAACTTTTCCGAGGGTTCGATCCTTACCTCAGGGCGAGGAAGTTCGAGCGCCCTCTTCTTTCCTGTCAAACGATCGCCACATGTTGGTTCACTCTCTTCCGGCTCGTCTTCTCCTGAGGACGATTCACCAACGACCCCTGGGGGGACATTTTCGAGGGGATTCTCCCCGTTGTCTCCCCTCTTCTTCTTATTCTTCTTCTTGTTCAATTTCGCCCGTTTTCGTGCTGGGCTGTCCTCGTCTAAATTGGGGAAATCCACTGACTTCTTGGTGGAGCCGACATGGAAGGTTTTCTCCGCTTTAGGCTTTCTGAGGGACAGCATGTAACATTCCCAAGCCTCTCGTACATTGCAGAGCACTTCTCCGACGCCCTCGGAAGTAGGAAACTTAATCTTCTGGTGGTATGTGGAGATGATGGCTTTGAAATCAACGAGGGCAGGGCGCCCAATTATGATGTTATATGGGATGTCTATCTCCACCACCGCGTACGTCACCAGGAGTGTTTTCCGTTGAGGGGCTCGGCCGAATGATGTAGCCAGGCGTATTTGTCCTCGTGGGACAACTTCTGAGCCTCCAAAGCCAATGAGGGCTGTTTTAAGAGGCTCGAGCGGGAGATCAACCTTCATTTTTAAGAATGTAGAGTAAGGCAAAACATTAACGGAGCTTCCACTATCTACCAATACTCTTTTTACAACATGGTTATGAACATCTAAACTAACCACCATGGGGCAATCTGAAGTTACACCCTCCCCATGGGGCGTTACAATATGTTCTAGATCCCTATCATCAAAGCCTATTACATCATTTTCTCTCGATCTTTGAGCGCTTGATCTCTGGATGGCGTAGATAGGCTTGGGCACTGATGGGCGTTGGTTGTAGCTCCGGACGAACCTCCGTCGGGAGGCGTTTGAATCCCCTCCTGATGAGCCTCCGGCGATCATATTTATGACTGCGAAGGGCTCGTTTTCTTGCTCAGGGGCTTTGCCTTTGTTGCCTCGGCGACCGCTGCTTTCAGGGGGTCCCCTGCCCCTTGGGCTCTTTGACCGGGAAGGACTCCTTCTTCTCCTTCCGGAGCGCTCGTTGCATTGTTCATCGTAGCGTTCGAGCACCCGGACAAATTCTTTCAGATGGCCCCCTGCAACGAGCCTTTGGATTTCAGCCTCCAACTGTCGGCACTCATCCGTGTCGTGCCCTCTTTGCTTGTGAAAGGCGCAGTATTTGTTCGAGCGCCTGAGTGAGTCCGTTTCTCTCATTTTGATGGGTCTTTTGAAGAGCTTTTTATCGGAGAGATTGTAGACTTCTGAATTTGGCCGGGTGAGCGGAATGCGCTCGAATCGACGAGGGGGAGGTGGCGACCTTTTGCGCTCTTGAGGGCGCTCTTTCTTTACTGTCACATCCCGCCCCCGCTCGTGATGAGGTCGCTCGTTCCTGGCCGGGCTGTGATGTCGGGGACCATTCGTCCCATACATATCTTCGAGCGCGAAAAATGGCTCGGCTATTTCTCTCAGGCCCATGAGGGTTCCAGGCCTTCTCTCCACGATGGCATCAGCAAATTTTTTGCTCACATACTGCTTGTGATCCACAGCCTGGAAGAGCACTGGGATCAAGAAATCCATCGAGGGCCTTTCCACCTGCAAGATCTCCTTATTGAAGCGGGCCAAGAACGAGCGCAGTGATTCGCTCTTGCCCTGCACCACGTTGTAAAGGGCTGTGGGTGCGGTGACTGGTGCCTTCAAAGAGTTGAAGTGGTTGAGGAAGGCATCGGCCAGTTCTTCATATGAGTGGATCGAGCGCGGTGGCAGGCGCTTATACCACTCTTGAGCCATCCCTACCAAGGAAGTGACAAACACTTTCGCCCAGTAATGGCTGGAATGCTCGTAAAGGTGCATGAGATGCACAAAATGATCCAGGTGCTCCGCTGGATCGGTTGTCCCGTCGTATCTGTTGATGGATGTGGGGACTTTGGCCATGCCGGCTTGGGCCATCAAAACTTCTTCGACGAGGGGTGAACCTCTCGCCAGCGGGTGATATTCGTACGTGCCGAAGTTTTCCTCCGGCTCCTTGCGACGGGGGACCCTCGGTGGAGGATCCTTGGTGTGGGTGCTCCTGGCGTCAACCCGTTCATCCCGAGTATGGGAGATCTGAGTTGAGCGTCCTCGTGAGAGCTGTCCCACCATATCCTTGAGGCCCTACAGCTGGTCTTGCACAGCCGCGAGGACATCAGGATTTACTTCCACTTGCTTGTCCTTGTGGGCTCGTGAGCCCCTCCTGGAGACATGAGAGTCTCCTTCGTTTTCGTTCACTCGCTCCGTGGGCTCCTTGTTCCTGCCCACGGAGGCACGCTCGTTGCCCTCTTGCTGGGGCACTTCTCTGGCTGGTGGTGGTGGTGGTTGTGCCCTCAAGACAGCCTGAGCTTCTCTGAGGGGAAAGTTCTGTTGTCCGCCCAAAGGGGCGGCAATCTGAGTGGCCTGCCCAGAGGGGAAATACATGGAATGGAATCTTTCCCATGCCCCCTGAGCCGCCTGAACCTCACACTGGGCATAGAGAGCCCGTAGCTGTTGAGTGGTCAACGGAGGTAGCTCCACTCCTTCAATTTCCCTGGGGACCACCACTGGGAGTTGGAGCTGTCCGGCATGGTATGGCTGGACCGGCGGCGTCATCATAGCCGGAGTAAGAGTGTAGCCAGGAGGGGGCATCATGTAACCTTGTATTCCAAGGTTCATCTGGGGATGGACCCAGGAATTCTGTGCAAGCGGCGGTGGGACCGAGAGAGAAACTCCTCCCGCGGTGGTGGGAATGGGCATCACCGACGGTGCAGGCGGCGGCGCAGAAGATTCAGCTGGCGGAGTTACTCCTGCGGCGGGAGGTGTTCCACCAGCGGCGACAGAAAGAGGTGGTGCTCCACCAGTGGCGACAGAAAGAGGTGGTGCTCCACCAGTAGCGGTGGAGGGAAGAACGATGTTTGCGTCTTGGGAGGTGTTTTCTCCTCCTCCCACAGCTCCAGATCTCGTTGCAACCATGGCTGTTGAAAGTGAAGATGTGCTTGTTTCTCTACCAACAAAAAGAAAGGAAGAATATGGAAGACTGGTTTCCCACAGACGGCCCCAAAAATGATGGGTCCGGGAATGGATGGTCCGAATCCGATCACTTTACGATTTGTATTTTGTGGAGGAAACCACCGGAGCTTAGCCGGAAAAGAGGAAGTGAGTTCAACCTGTTGGGACAAGCACAAGAAAGTCAGAAGGCCAAGCTGGGGGAACTGGGGGTGATACCCAGTTTGGCTCTCCGACGCTCAAGTCAGTTCAGTGTATGAAGAAAATGTAAGTTCAGTCACAGTTGCAGTGATGAAGAAAGCTTAAAGAATGCTTACAGTGTAGAAGATGACTTGGGTTATTTATAGTTGAGGGTCAAGGGCCCTTTGGTCATTTGCCTCAAGTGGTCCTGGCCGAATGTTGCCCTAACACGTGGCGCTGTGAGAGAGAAACCTAGGAGGAATCTTCTGCAAAAGCGGCCCAAAAGTTAATGCTAGCAACAGTGGCAGGTGCACGGGCATGTACGTTGTGTCAGAGAGCCATGTGGGTGGTTGGTAACGAGGGCTTGAGAGCGCGCTCGTGACAACCTTGAGTCTTGGAGGCCAAGATATCCACTGAGGGGAATGTTGGCTCCAATTCAAGTGACGAGCCAAAGGAGAGGCCACTCTGAGGGAGTGTGACGCTCGAAGAGGGCTCCCTTGGCACGTAGGCGTACCCATCGTTTGGTGTGTAGGACGCTCGTTGGAGTGATAGCGCTCGTTGGGCTTAACTCCTGAAGAAGATCTGCGCTCGTTGGGTTCAGCGCTCGTGAACAGATGGCGCAACCTTGGGGAGACAGATGTCATCATCTCGGTGATGCCACGTGTCTTAATGTGGGACGATCGTATTTTGGCCCCATCATAACCAATATATGAAAATATCAAAATATATGCATATAATATTAACTGTAGTTAATTAGTAGAAATATCAAAATTAATTTCATTGGGTCAAACTTAAAAAATGCACAATAAAAAGTCAAACATATAATAGTATAGCGGGGAATTCCCAAAAAATCCCCAAATGGGGTCTCCAATTTTTGTTTGCTCCCCATTTTCAAAATTATTCATCTTCACTCTCCATATGTGAATCATAATTTTCGTTTACTCCCTATTTTGTACAACATTTGTATAAAAACTCAAGAATCACGTACTTAAATCCCCAATGTTATATATTTTTCGCAATATGTACTATGTGTATAAAAACTCAAGAATCATGTAACTAAATCCCCAAATGTTGTATATTTTTTGCAATATATCGTATGTGCTGTCCAAAATAGAGAGTAAACGAAAATTATGATTCTCATCTGGGGAGTGAAAATGAATAATTTTGAAAATGGGAAGCAAACAAAAAAAATTCAACTCATGAGAAGTTTTCAAAAAAGACCCCGTTAGGGATGGCAACGAGCCGAGTCGAGCCCGAACCCGAACCCTTTGAGTCTTGGCTCGTGGCTCGCGAGCCGGCTTACGAACCCACATATTTAATTAAAAATTAATATTTTAATTTATATATATATAAATATTTTATAAATATATAATATTATATATATATTTATTAAATTTTATACAAAATGAATAAAAAAATAATATATTTATTATATATATTCATTTAATATATATTATTATATATAAAAATATATTAAATTATTAAAAAAACTACTTTTTTTATTAAAAATAATATTTATGGCTGAGCCTCGAGCCGAGCCGAGCCGAGCCTTGGTCGAGCCGAGCCCGAGCCTGTAAAAAAGGCCAAGGCTCGGCTCGTTGCCATCCCTAGACCCCGTAGTATAGATACCAAAATATATGCATGTAATATTATCATTAGTTAATTAGTAGAAATGTCAAAATTAATTTCATTTCATCCAACTTGACAAAGATAATTATTTTCGTTAGTTATTACTTATTTTCATAATAAAACAATATGCAAAATAAAGATAAGTCAATCATATTTTTTGTATTTAATTAAAAAATTCAAAAGACCACAAAATTTCACATCATAAAAAATGCGCAATAAAAGTCAAACATCGTTATCACATATATGATAGTATAGATTTTTTATTTTTAATTTTTAAGTTTATTTTCTTTACCTATAAACCTTTAAAAAGTTTATCTTCATATAGTTAATTATATTTTTCAGCTTAATTTGTTTGACTATAAAAAATGGAAATACTAAATTTAAATATAATATTTTTTTAGAATATAATCACTAACTTAACCAACACTTTTATATAATCAATTTGATATTCTTAATTATTTTTGTAATATTTTTTATTAAAATAATTTAATTTACTATTACTATGATTGCATATAATCATAATGATGGGTCTGAATATGGGGTACAGAGTTCGATCACTTTAGAATTTGTTTAGGTGAGGAAACCACTGGAAGATCGCCGGAAAAGATGGGGGTTCTACCTGCTAGGACAAACACACAGACAAAGTCAGAAGGCCAAGCTGGGGGAACTGGGGGTGATTCCCAGTTCGGCTCTCCGACGCTCAAGCCAGATGATGATCTGAGAGAAAAATGCTAAGTATGGAGTTGCAGTAATGAAAGTTGCTTACAGTGAAGAAGATGACTTCGCATATTTATAGTTGAGGGTCAGGGACCCTTTGGTCATTTGCATCGTGTGGTCCTGGCCGAATGTTGCCCTAACACATGGCATTGCGAGAGAAACCTATGAGGAATCTTCCCTGCAAAAGCTGGTGAAAGTTGGTATGGGCAACAGTGGTAGGTGCGCGGGCATGTACGGTGTGTCAGAGAGCCGTTTGGGGGGTTGGTAACGAGGGCTTAAGAGCACGCTCGTGTCAACCAAAGCCTTGGAGGCCAAGGAATCCGCTAGGGGATGAAGGCCAAGGCTTGTGTAATGAGTTGGAGTGGGAGCCCCCCTAGGGAGTGTGGCGCTCGAAGAGGGCTCCCTCGATTGATTGGAACGTTAGCCATGCAGTGTGAATGACGCTCGTGAGAGAGCGGTAATATTGATCACGTGCATATGTATCAGAGACGATACGTGTTCTTGGATGATACTGGCGCTTGAGGGGTTTCGACGCTCGTGTATGGCTACCGTAATCACAGGAGGACAGGTGTCGTCATTTTTTAGGTGCCACATGTCCAAACGTGGGACGAGCGTATTTTGACCCCATCACATAATAACTACTATTCTTAATATGTTCATTTATATAGTTTATTTTTAATTTATATTTGTTTGGCGAGTCAAATGACTTAAAAATGCAAATAATTTATGCATGAGATTGTTTTTTTATAGAATATAAATTTGTATGTACTTTACATTTTTAATTAAGTTTTATAATTATAATCTAAATTATGTAAAATAATATGTTTATATATTTTTACAAATTACATTTAGTAAACTAATGAAAATTTAGAGTATTGTTCATAACACATTATTTTAGGTTAACGTGTTACAATAAATGAGCAGACCTAACAAAATACATGGTTTGAAAAAATTAAAAGACCTAACAAAATGCATGGTTTAAAAAATTTAAAAGGGCTAATTTCTGTCACCCCCTAACATTTGGGTGGGGGGGAGGGGGGGCACTTTGGCCCCTCACTTTTCAATCGGTGCGTTTCTCCCCTTCACCTTTGCAAAACCTAACACTTTGCCCGCCTGATACTATTCCAACGAAATATTCCGTTCAAAATTAACTTTGACCCTCGATTTTTTTTCCGTCACGGCGACCCAAGAGTCAAAATCACTACCATCGTGTTTCTCTCTCCATGATGAACAAAACCTATACCTCGTTCAACTCTATTGGCCGTCGGAAGCGTCGGAATTCACCTGCAAAGCTTCGTTGGTCATGCGCCATCTTTGACCGGCGATTCCTCCTTTGTTGGTTGTCGGATTTTGATTTTGAAACAATCATTGTGTTCCTCACATCAGGATCTTCGATTTGATGTATAATATCAACACATTTGACATCTAGTATGTATGAATTTGCAATACGAAAGCACGCCAAAAAAAATTCAACTATTTCGACGGAATATTCCGCCGAAAAGGGGTTAATTGAACATTTTGCAGAGGTGAAGGGGGAAAACGCACCAATTAAAAGGTGAGAGGGCAAATCGCATTCAAAACACAAATGAAAAAATATTATCTGAACAGCTTCAAAACACAAATGAACAGCTTCTAACTAATACAATAAAAATATTATCTGAACAGCTTCAAAACACAAATGAAAAAAAGCATAAATTAGAAACAATAAAAATGCTTTAAAATATAGGTCAATTATTTCTAATTTATGCATTTTCTCATTTGTGTTTTGAAGCTGTTCAGATAATATTTTTATTGTGTTTGTTAGAGATTATATTTGTGTAGCTACAAATTTTTGCATTTCATGTGTTAAATTCATTTATTTGGCCTATGTAAATTTATTTGTGACGTCAGGGTTTTTTATGTATATTTTTATAGACATAGGGTTTTTTTATAGATATTTTTATAAACATAGGGGTTTTTCATGCTAACTTTTAATTTAAAGACTCGAATTTCGGCTCGTGTAAGACACTAAGCGCGTTCAGGGTCTTCGACGCACATTTTAGAAAACACAGGGTTTTTTATAGTAATTTTTAAAACATGAGGTTTTTTATGATAATTTGCCATAACACAAGGGTGTTGGGTGCAATTTACTCTATAATAAATTTCCTCGATGAGTACCTCTACTTCTCGTACTTTTTCTCTTTATTGGGGTTCTACTCTTTGTATTCCTTTTCCTCCTATTTATAAATATCTATAGTTCTATACTAGGATTTACCCTAAATATGCTCTTATCTCCTTACGTAGGCCTCTTATGTCTGTTCACTATTGTACTTGGTCTTATCTACTAATCAGCAGTCGAGCTGTATCCGGTTTTAAGGCTTGTGAACTGGGCAAGGGAAGGATCCCAATAATATATATATATATATATATATATATATATATATATATATATATGGACAAAGATACACCGTTTCAAGAGAGAATAAGAATAGGGATTGGGTAGATCATATAATTCAATATTTAAGATATTCTGATTAGTGGTAGATTAGCGTCTTTATTATTTACCCTTTAAGAGTCAACTCAATCTCTCTAATTATCTCAAACTTTCTTCTCTCATTTTTTCCACTGGCCGGACGGTCCTCCAGATTATCTTCTTTTTTTCACTCCCTTATTCTTATGAGCTCGAGACTGCTCTAAAGTCATATACTTAATAATGAGAATTCTATTTGTGCTAGAATGTTGTATGTGATTTTTAATTAACTAAATTCTAGATTAGTTTTGGAGTTTTGAAATGTTGAAACGTGTATCGATCGGACTATCGGGTTATAATACGTGACAAATCCGGAATTCTTGTCTTTCCCCAATCAAGTATTAATACTCATGTTGTTATAGGCCTTTAATTTGATATCATTGCTCACATGGGATTTTGTTTGATTTCATGATAGTTTTTCATGTTGTTTATCTCTGCTATTTTGGTTCTTGAAATATCACAGTAATCTTCGGTACGATTTCATGGGATTTTGTTGATTTCATGATGATTTCATGATAGTCATGGCCTGTATTAGCTTTTGAATGACACTTATTTGTTTAATTCCATAGAGATTAACTATCCTACTGCGATTTAGGATAATTGGGTTCAATTGATGTTGTACCTCCACTTTGCTATTTGCAGGATACTTTGGTGAACAAGCCACTTCGGGCTTTTTCTTTACCCCGACTGGACAAAATAAGAGGTCTCAAGCGGGACTCTGGAACCCGAGGAGGAGGGTGGTCAACATCCTGGACAACGACAACGAATTGATCGGTAACAAAAGGCTGCATTCGTATGTGGAGCTTCCGGGTAATGTGCAAACACAATGGACAATATACGAGTTCAGAAGGTTATCTCGTGAACAAGTGCAACGTCCAGATATGACTTGTTGCTATATATATCAAAGCCGCCAGAGGATTGGTGGTTCACCACCTCCGGCAGCTCCCGAAGGAGACGCTGATCCCAACAATGGTGCTGCTGAAGAAGAAAACGCTAATGCTGCCAATGGTGCTACTGCTGAAGAAGAAAACGCCAATGTTGCTGCTGCTGAAGAAGAAAACGCCAATGCTGCTGCTGCCGATGTGCCCGAAAATGCTGCTAATCCCCTTCAAAATAATGCGCAAGGACTCGGGAACCTACTAGACAATTGGCTAGGGCTGTAGGAGACCAAATTTTTTAACAATAGGTGACCAAAAAAATTTGAGAGTTAAATTTATCCTTGATGAGATATAATTCGAGGAAATAGCTAGAAATCGCTATCCATACTGACGAGATATTTGATGGAATGTCATCACGTGGAATTCTAGAGGATTGGTTTATCATGTGGAATTCAAGAGAATTGGTTTTTTCGGGAATTTTGGAGTTTTGAAATGTTGAAACTGTTGGCTGTAATAGACGACATATTTGGATGGAAAAATTGTACTACTGTATATTGCTTGAATGAAGATTACACGGTACAACATGTATAAGTACAACACTAATCTAGACTAAAAAAGGAAATAGAATATCTACACCACAATTACGGGATTATGGAAATCCCCATTTCCTAATTAACACTCCTCCTCAAGTTGTATCGTCGGATCTCCGATGTGCAACTTGCTCAAAACTTCTTCAAAGATCCTGCCATTCACAGCCTTTGTTAAAATATCAGCGAGTTGGTCCTCCGACCTCACAAACGGCAACTTGATAATTCTCTCTTCAATCTTTTCCTTAATGAAGTGTCTATCGACCTCCACATGCTTCGTACGATCATGTTGAATGGGATTCTCGGATATGCTAATCGCCGCCCGATTATCACACATCAGTCTGCAGGCGTCGTCAGTAGGAAGGCCAATCTTTGTTAATAATTTCCTTACCACCAAGTGTTGATATGGTAGCCTCTCTGCTTCTTCTGCCCCTCCTACAATGCTTAATCCGTGGTTGACTGTCATGGGAGTGTCTGCAGAACGACACTCTAACAACCCTGTCTTTGCTAGAAGATCAAGTACGAATTTCCTCTGTGAGATATATATACCTTTCTTGGATCTCAGTACTTCTATCCCAAGAAAGTACTTCAGCTGTCCCAAGTCTTTCATCTCGAACTCCTTAAACAGGTTTTCCCTTAGGTGGCCAATCTCTTCTGTATCATCTCCTGTAATAATCATATCGTCTACATAGATAATGAGACACGTGACTCGCCCGTCCCTATTCTTAACAAACAGTGTATGATCTGAATTACTCTGGTGGTACCCGTATTTCCTCATCGCTGTTGAGAACCTTCCAAACCAAGCCCGGGGAGATTGTTTCAGTCCGTACAACGCCTTTTCAGCCTACACACCTCTCTGTCCCCAAAGTCTTCGGTGAACCCTGGTGGTGGTTCCATGTACACCTCCTCTTGAAGATCTCCATGTAGTAATGCGTTCTTGACATCGAACTGATGTAGTTCCCAATCCCGGTTGGCTGCAACAGAGAACAATACCCTGATGGTGTCGATTTTCGCTACCGAGGAGAACGTCTCAGAGTAATCAATATCGTACGTCTGTGTGTATCCTTTTGCTACTAATCTTGCCTTGTACCTTTCGATACTCCCATCTGCTCGGTGTTTTACTGTATACACCCATCTGCACCCCACTACTTTCTTTCCGAAAGGGAGTACACACTTTTCCCAAGTATGATTCTTCTTTAGTGCCTCCATTTCTACCTCCATAGGCTTAACCCATTTACTGTCGGTAAGTGCTTTTTCTACCTTGTTGGGGATCTTTTCAGAATAGATGGCTGCAGTGTAGGCACGTGCCTATCCTGCTAGAAGCCCCATGGCTCTATTTGCCAGCGGATACCTTGGGGTTCTGCCCATATGTTCTGGTTCATACGTCTTAGGTGGGACACCCCTGTTAGCTCTGGGTGGTAACTCGTATCTGTCCGGTGCCCTTTGCATATTATTCTCCCCCTGTGCTGTACTAACTCCTGCACTGTTAGGACTATATGTACCAACTGAAGAAATAACAGAAGTAGAATTATCTAATATGTGACCACTGACCTCAGGATTATTCTCGGGGGTGATGGGCGTTGTGGAGCTAGTGATCGACTGTACCATGGGAGATGGTGGCTTGGTGGTTCTGCCTACTTACTATATTGGGACTATGTCTGGCCAAGAGTAAGATGGAGACGAAGTGTAAGGTGGTATCCCACTCAGTGGGTCCTGCTGTCTAAGAATCTCCCCCTAACCACTGAGCGGGGAAGAGAAGAAGAATTAGGTTTCCAAAAAATTACAGTCCATGGTGGTGTACATACGCCTAGTAGGGGAATGATAACACCAATACCCTTTTTGATGAACCCCATACCGGACAAAGACACATTTGATGGAGCAGGGGTCAAGTTTCGATCTGTTGCTTTGAGGGATATGAACAAACACAGAGCATCCGAACACCCTAGGTGGTAGAGCTAACACAGAAGGGATACTGACTTGTTTCGTAAACCAACTAAGAGGTGTCTCAAGGTTAAGGGACTTTATAGGGAGGCGATTAACCAAATAGACAGAGGTGGCAACGGCCTCGGGCCACATATACTTAGGACAATGGGACTCAATAAAGAGGGATCTAGCATCTCAAGAAGGTGACGATTTTTTCGTTCTGCGACCCCATTTTGCTGAGGGGTATGGGGACAAAATGTTTGATGTATGAGCCCATGTTTTTTAAAAAACTGTTTCATGGTAGTATTCACAAACTCCCCCCCGTTATCTGACCTGAGCACCCGGATTTGAGAATTGTATTGTGTTTGGACCATCTGAAAAAATTCTATAAATTTAGAAGGGACTTCTGATTTATTTTTAAGGAAATACACCTATGTCATCCTTGAATAATCATCAATGAATAAAACAAAGTACTTAAAATCAGAATTCAAACTAGTGTTCGGGGAGGGACCCCACACATCAGAATGTACTAAAGCAAAAACTTTATCAGTACGAGAACTAGAAACCGAAAAAGACTGTCTATGGCTCTTTGCAAGAATACATATCTCACAAGAGAGTTTATCATTTTCAGAAAACAACTGAGGAAATAATAACCGGATGTAACCTAGGGATGGATGACCCAACCGACGATGCCACAACCACTGTTGACGGTTCACTGTCCCGTGAGCAAGTGCTGCAGTTCCTTGTTGAGCCATCTCATCGACGTAGTACAGCCCTCCACTTTCAGTACCATGCCCAATCACTCTTCCCGACCGAATATCCTGTAACAAGCAGAAACCGGGGAACATTAGCACAATACAATTCAACTCTCTTGTAACATGACTAATAGATAACAGTTTACAAGACAGGTTGGGAGTATAAAGACAATTCTGTAATTTTAAAGCTGGTGACAATAAGAGAGTTCTGGCTCCAAGAACCGGAGAGACGCCCCCGTTTGCATTCTGTATCGAGGATCTCTTCGAAGTTGTGAGGTCAACCAAATCGGACCGATCATAAGTCATTGTGTCAGTGGCCCCACAATTGAAAATCCACCGAGAAGATTTATTTCCAGAGGCACTAAAAACTGAACCAATTTTCCTGGAATCCGAACTAGGGTGTATGTTGCACTTTATTTGATTAGAGGGGTCAAACTGATCATTATTAGCAAATTTAGGGGCTGAATTAACAAACGGGGAAGTGGGTGAGCTGGAGGGGCAAAACCGACAATACCCCTCCCCCAATTTTATACCTAAATTGGATAGCCCTTCTCCATTTCTCCCGTGCGCCGCTACCGCAAGAGCAGACCCAGTTCTACCTTCTTCTTCGCCCGACCCCTTCACCTCCTCGCCGGTGTTGCCTTCGCCGTCCACCATGGCGGCGACGCCGTGAGCAGCCCTATCCCGCCGCTGGCTCTTCCACCAATCGGGAAACCCCATGAGCTCAAAGCATGAATCGATGTGTGGCCCATCCGTCTGCATTTCCCACACTTGACGGTGCTCTTGCTTCCGCCGTCGTTTCGGGATGACGGCTCCTGACCTCTTGACGGTGGTGCTCCTGACCGAGACCGGGAGGCGGAGTTTGGTGGCGCCTTTTGCCCAAAAACTGCTGGGTTTTTCTCCGTCGTGTTCATTCCCCATGATGCCCCGACGGGCTCCCTCCCATCGGACAACGGCGTATGCCTTTTCAACTGAGGGAAGTGGGCTTTCTTTGAGGAGATCCCTTCGTTCGGCGTCAAATTTGTCTTCGATTCCGGCTAAGAACTGAAATAGCCGATTCTCTGATTTCAACCTGTTGAAGATGGCGATATCTTCTTCATCCTTCATCGGGTTAGGTTGTCTCACATCGATCTCTCTCCAGATCCGTTGGATGTTACTGTAAATACTGCTCAATCGAATCGGCCCCTTGTTCCAAATTGTTGGCCCTGATGGTCAAGTCATAGATCTGTAATCCGTCGCCCCCTTGGCTGTAAGTGGCGTGCAGACCATCCCACAGTGCCCTCGCGGTGGGATACTCAGCATAGTAGGTAATAAGGTCTGGCTCCATGTTCTCGAGGAGCCAAGAATAGACAATAAGGTCACCCTGCTCCCATCTATGGTGATTTGGCTGATTTGGTAGTGGTGGTGGTGGTGGTATTCCTGTGATATGGCTGAGTTTGCCTCGTCCGCCGATGGCTAGTTTCATCAGACGAGCCCACAGGGAGTAATTGAATTGGTTTAATTTGATGCTGACTGAAATCGTTTGTGATGTATGACTTTGATGGTTTTCGGTTTGGGGTTGCAGGTTCTGGAATAGGCTGGCTAGTTGGATGATCAAGGAATCGGACTGTGATTCCTTGCCCGTGTTGCTGCCGCTGTCTTCAGCCATGGCTGAAAAAGGTAGAGGTACGTGATGAGCAAGAACGCCGGATCACTGGTTGATCGGATTCCGCTCTGATACCATGTTGGCTGTAATAGACGACATATTTGGATGGAAAAACTGTACTATTGTTTATTGATTGAATGAAGATTACACGGTACAACATGTATAAGTACAACACTAATCTAGACTAAAAAAGGAAATAGAATATCTACACCACAATTACGGGATTATGGAAATCCCTATTTCCTAATTAACAGAAACGTGTATCAATTGGACTATCGAGTTATAATACCAGTAAGGCAGTAACGTTACAAGCTATCAATGAGAGCAAGAGATTTGATATTCCTATGCAAACAACGGATCTCTGTTTCTTTATATTCAGATAGTAGCTTTTCCCTTTTTTCAGATTTCCATCTTTCAATATTGTATACTAGCAACTGATGATAATGTAATTTATCCTTTATATATTGTCTAACTTGTTCTTATAAAATAAATAATGAACTTTCTTCGTTAAAGAGTTGTTTAAAAAAAATAATAATAATGTTAAATAGTTAAACGGACAACCTAATTCAGGTCCTAACGCAGCCCTTCCCATTTCTCAGTATAAAAACATTTAAATTAGGTATATGATGGTGTCTTTATCTTCCGGCCCAAATGAGTTGGTCCAGTAAATCGACTCCAATAAAATAAACTCTGATAAAAATAACTACATAAATGAAGTTTGAGATTTTTTTCCCTTTACAGAGGTTTCGTGCTGGATGATCACTGGTGAAAGGCAGGCGGTTAGGATTAGAAATTTATATCTTAAATCCATACTAAGGCAAGATATTGGATACTTTGATAAGGAGACTAACACTGGAGAAATTCTGGAAAGAATGTCAAATGATACTGTCATAGTACAAGAGGCCATGAGTGAAAAGGTAATTAATTTTTTAACTTTTTCTCTTGAAGCATAATCTTTTAACCCTTTTTCCTAATTGCTAAAATCACAGATAGGAAAATTTCTACAGCTTTCGTCGTCGTTTTTTGGGGGATTCGCTCTAGCTTTTGCAAGAGGATGGCTTCTAACTCTGGTGTTGCTTTCTGCTATTCCTCTCATTGTTGTTTCTGCTGCTTTTATGGCCGTGCTTGTGGTAAAGCTGTTGTCACGGGACAAGCAGCTTATTCAGAAGCAGCTGTTGTGGTGGAACAAACAATCAGCTCAATAAGAACTGTAATAAAATTTTATTTTCTTCACTTCCTTTTTCATAATTTATTATATGAATAACAAACTTTCCATTTTCCATGCAGGTTGCATCGTTCACAGGCGAGAAGGAAGCCGTAGCTAGATATGAAAAGTCATTGTACAAAGCTTATAAAGCCGGTGTGCATGAGGGCCTCGTGGCCGGATTAGGTTCTGGTGCTTTTATGTTCAATTTCTTCTGCAGTTAGGCTTTAGCAGTATGGTTTGGTGCCAAGATGATCATAAGCAAAGGATACTGGGGAGGAGCCGTCTTGAATATAGTTATGGCTGTTCTGATGGGATCCTTGTAAGTTACTATTTTTATTTATTTTGTTTGTTTGATTAATCATGTTAATTCAATGCCCTTGTAACTATGTGTAAAATGTAAAATTACATGAACTCTTTCTATGTGAAATGACTAGACAGAACCGTAATGTGGAAATAAATTACAAGGGAGGTACGTGTAATTTAATGATAGTTACAGGGGAGAATGCTGTAATTATCTGTGTACTCGACATTCCACATGATAATGGCATCCAAACCCCATATGTTATGGCTAAAGTGTATAAATGACCCCTTTACTGAAGAAAATCTCAAAAAAGGGTGAGAAATAAAAATAAAAAACTGGAAAATTTAAAAATTGATCACTTTTTGTTGTTCTTGAAACTTATCAGTTTTACCCCAGTTCAAAGAAAGAACAAAGGAACCAAAAAATAAAAAATAAAAAATTGAGGGCGAAAAAGTAATCTAGATGTTGACTTCATATCTCATATGAGTTCGATGAGATTGTTTTATCACACTGTTTATTATTTTGCTCAGTAGCTATAACATTGCTGATTATGTGCGAATAACTCCTTCATTTTTAATGTTGATAAGAATGTGTATGATCTATAGCATGTGGTTTTTGTTTTAGTTCTTTAACGCAGATATGTCCATGCTTGAGTGCGTTTGCAGCCGGTCGAGTTGCTGCTTTCAAAATTTTTGAGACGATACAGAGAAAACCAGATATCGATCCTTACAGCACCGAGGTGCTGGAGGACATTAATGGGAAGTCGAGCTAAGGGATGTGCATTTTAGCTACCCCTCTAGACCGGAAGAGAGAATCTTCGACAGTTTATCTCTCAGGGTACCGAGTGGAAGTACATTGTCTTTTGTAGGGGAAAGTGGAAGCGGGAAATCAACGGTCATCAATCTTGTTAAGAGATTTTACGATCCGCAAGGAGGTGAAGTATTGATTGATGGTGTAAATATTAAAGAATTTCAGCTCAGGTGGATTAGAGGAAAGATCGGTCTGGTAAGCCAAGAACTGGTGTTGTTTGCTTCGAGCATCAAAGATAAAATTGCTTATGGGAAGGATTGTGCATCTGCTGAAGATATTAGAGCTGTTGCAGAATGTGCCAATGCTGCTAAATTCATAGATAAACTTCCTCAGGTTGGAAGTCTTCGCAATTTGTCCTATAAGAATGCTAAAAAAGTACAACAATAATATCCATGGACTGAATAAGGGAATGGTTGAAATAGTCGTCCTTACGTCTAATAATAAATTAGACAAAAACTAGGAATAACTACACTGACATACCTTGAGCACTTTAAACTCGTTATAGCTTCCCGTAAGGTTTGAAAATTTACAAAAACCCATGAGGAATATCAGGGGAAGTATTTGTAATTTACACTGACATTATAGCTTGAGGTTGGACCAAATTACAAAAACATCCCATGAGTTTGAAAACTTGCAAAAACCTCCCCTGTCAAAACATTTACGTTGCATTACATCTAATTTTGATTACGCGGTCTCTAGTTTGTGAATGTCTAATTTAACCCTTTGAACTTAGATTTCAATATTTGAATTTAAATGCAAAAGTGTAATAGCGTGCGTTAGGACATATTGGGGGGAGTATTTGTAATTTTTGAAACCTAGCGGGGAAGTTTGTGTAATTAGGTTAAACCTCAGGATAGGCTAGTTTAATTAATTCTATGAACTGTAATCATTGTCGTATTTTAATCTATGTAATTTCTAAGGCCTGGACACCATGGTAGGTGTGAATGTAATACCAACATTGTTCAGAAAATTTTAATATTTAGTAGCATTCAGAATCAAGAAAGGGTTGGAACATAACATCGGGATTACTATTATTATTCTTCATTCCCTTTGAGTTTTGCGACTTCGAGGGAGGTAAGGGTAATTTCAAAAGATTCAGGGCAGTTGGTATTTTCAAAGGAAAAAACTGAGTAACTTCGAGTAATAAGATCATTACTGATTACCTGCATGATGCTGCTGCCCAGGTTCGTTCTCAGGAAGTATGATTTCTCCCAGATCACAAGGTAAACCACCACGAATAATTACACAGACAATCCCAATAATGCAATTCAAAACAAAGTACTAAAACCAACATGCATGAACATGCTTTGATGAATATATATGTACATACATGACATATATATACCTTCCCAAGAAGCGAATGTCGTTTGCGATCTTCATGAGAGAAACAGAGATTGTGTTCAAGGCACCACTTGTTTCCACAAAAGCATCATGTGCAGCCTGTCATCAATACACAACACAAATTCTTCAAATTATATATATTTAAGGGATGATTAAGAATATCCCCTTGAGGTACAACCCAATTACAGGAGAAAAATGTCATAGTTACGTTGAGAAACTACAAAAAACGCCATAAGGTATACGAAAAACTTGAGGGGGTAGGATAAACAGCGATTTGATTACCAGTGCTTCAAATTTGTTTTCAGCAGTGAGAAATGATTACCAGTGTATATTATATATGTGTGTGTTGTTTAAATTTGAAATTTTGTCCTCCAAAAACAGCGGGACGACCTAATATTTAATGGGATTATCACAATATTGTATAAGAGGTTTGACCTAATATCACACTTGTTTGGAGCCTGGAGGTTTTAGAAATTACAAAAAAAAAAAAAAAAAAAAAAAATCTTTTAAGGGAAGTTTTTGTAATTTCTCAAATTTTGAGGGAAGTTTGTGTAATTAGACAAAACTTCTTGATTAATGCATGCACAAGTTTAACCTGGTAAATGCGAGGTAGAGTGCACAACACTCGGTCAATCCCGTAATTCACCTGCACCAATAGAAAAAATTCTTAATTACTATAATTTAAGTAATATATTTTAATTAAGAGGAAATTATAAGCCTTACTTATGTGGCATAGCCGCTAAATTCTTGTCCAAGTGTTAGAGACTTACTTAGCATCTTGCGCATGAGTGCGACCAATTTTAGCAATGTTTTTGAATTCCAGAGACTGAAACACATAATAAACCGGATTAAATCAATAAAATGAATTAAGACAATCATATATTTCATAATACTCGAAATAATTAGTTTAGCATATACTTTAAAAGGAAAAAAAAAACCCGCAAATTAATTTATGGGATTTTTGTAATTTTTAAGGATCTCTTTGCGTGTAAAATTACTCATTTTTTTATTTTTAAAAGCAAATAAAAATAGCCACTAGCTAAAAATTAATGTCTTTAATAATATGAAATTCACTTTATTAATTAAGAACCTTTGAATGCAGTGCTGTGTGACTCTGTGTAATTGTTTCAGTTTTGGTAACAGCCCAGAATTTATCTCCATAGCAGCTGCAATATGCATGACCTATGCATATATAAAGGAAACCAAAAGTAATATAATTAATCAAAAGTAATGTAATGTATAATGTATATATAATTTAATTATGATACTTGTATACTTTATAAGATTAATAAAAAGAATATAATATATATACATAAACTGATAATGAAATAATATAATGTATTTTGCTCTTAAAAGGATATTTAATTTACAGTTTGAAATGTGTCATTGGAAGATTGAGATCTGTTGTCATGGTCGTTTGGATGCACAAACTTTTCACCCCTCTTGTGCCCAATAATTTCAGCTGCTCTATTCGCAATCACCTGTCAAATCATATGTAACATAGGGTTAATTACATTTCTCTGTTGCTTTAATTAAACCGTTTTATCGATTACCAACTAAACTATTTAAGCAACTACAATTTGTTATATACATGTCGTTTTAGGAGAGCCACAACCGCTTACGTGTGTGAAAACCTAGCTACGTACCTCATTGGCGTTCATGTTGGTCTGAGTACCGCTACCCGTCTGCCAAATAACCAAAGGGAAATGGTGAGTGAGTTTTCCCTCGGCCACTTCGTGTGCAGCTTCCATAATAGCTCTCCCTATGAAGGGATCAAGGCCGTAGTCGATGTTCACCTTCGCAGCACACTTCTTAAGTAAGCCGAATGCACGTAGCATTCTTTCTCGCTCTCCTCCTATTTCGAAGTTCTGTAATGATCTTTGTGTCTGAGCACCCCATAATCTGAACAGAGATAGAATCAGGATTTAATATAAACGGACGATAATTAAAATAGTAAATTTTCTAATTCAGAGAGAGATCGAGAGACTTGTCTGAAGGAACTTGAATGGGCCCAAAGGTGTCTCTTTCTTCTCTGAAAGAAACCGAGTTCCACGACGTCGTTCTAGATGCACTGCTTGCCATGCTAACGTTGTTCTCACAAGCTAAGTATACGAGGTTTCTTCAGTATTTACTAAGAATGGATTTTTGGTAGTATATCGTCTCTTTTCGTAGTTATATATATATATATAATTATAAAGGTATAATTTTTCGAATTAAAATGTATTAATTAGTTGTATGGGGTACACTAATTAGGCGGCCGTGTCAATGTCAAAACCTATCCAAATTCCTAATATTCAAACTGAATATTAATCCTAAGTTTGTTAAGCCTAACCTCAAATTTAACAATTTGCGTATAAAACTCAAAACTTTTGAATATTATATATGATATGTATTTCATTTCTCCGTGTAACCAAAGAAAGATATTGTTTGAGATCATAGTTTAACAATCTAATTAAAACTAGATATAATTTCAAGGTAGAGATTACGATTGGATGAATTTTGAGTATTATTATAGAGATCCAAGCATGAAAACATTAAATACCCAGGATTACTACAACCCCTACCAGTACCAGATCAAGCTTGGATCCCTGTTTCAATGGATTTCATAGAAGGGCTGCCTCAAGCTGAAGGGAAAAATACCATTCTGGTGATTGTTGACCGGTTTAGTAAGTATGCCCACTTCCTAGCCTTGGCTCATCCATTTTCAGCTGAAACAGTAGCTAAATTGTTCATAGATAATGTCTATAAGTTGCATAGGTTACCACATTCCATTGTGTCTGATAGAGACAGGGTTTTCACAAGTCAATTCTGGAGGGAGTTGTGCAGGTTACTGGGGATTCATTTAGCTATGTCATCTGCTTACCATCCTCAATCTGATGGACAAACAGAGAGAGTTAACCAGTGTTTGGAAACCTATTTAAGGTGTATGTGCCACTTGAAGCCTAAATTGTGGAAGAAGTGTTTACCACTTGCTGAGTTCTGGTATAATACAAATTTCCACACCAGCTTGAAAGTTACACCTTTTGAGGCTCTTTATGGGTGCAAACCAGATAAGAATGTTTTGGGACCTTATGCTGAAAGTGTGAATGTGGAGGTACAAAAATTCATGGAAAAAAGAGTTAAATTCAATGCCATGTTGAAGGAGAATTTGGAATCTGCTCAGAATCGCATGAAGGTGTATGCAGACAAGAACAGAACAGAGAGGAAATTTGAAATTGGTGATGTTGTATACTTGAAACTTCAACCCTACAGACAGACATCTGTTGCTGTAAGAAGGAACATGAAGCTAGCACCTAAGTTCTTTGGGCCATACACTGTGATTGCTAAGGTGGGACAAACAGCATACAAACTGCAGTTGCCAGCAAATAGCATGATACATCCGGTCTTCCATGTCTCATTGCTAAAGAAGAAAGTGAGATCAAAGTATGTAACATGTCAGGATTTACCAGGGATAACTGAGGAAGGGCAGTTTAAGATATACCCTGTAGCAGTGTTGGGAAGAGGATTGTACCAAGAAACAACCGACCCGTGGCACAAGTACTGATTCAATGGGTGCATTCAGCAGAGGCAGATGCAACGTGGGAAGATTACAACATGATGATCAAGAAATTCCCAAATTTTGATCCTTGTGGACAAGGATCTCAAAAAGAATGAGGCAATGTCACATTACAGTTAAATATGGCGGTAAAGGAAGGATTAAATGACAGCCGTTGGATGTGCTTTTATCAGGACCGTAAGATCAAATTTAAGCCGGTCTTAAACGGTGTCGTTTTCACTAATGGAGAAGTAATCCAAGCCGTTAATTCTGAAGATGCTGATCCTGTGGCTGCTAACATATCATACCAACAAATGATCCCAACCATTGGCGATTTAGATAATCCAAAGGTGCACGAAGGAGAAGGTTATAACGGAATGGAGGGGACCATGCTCAGCTGAGATGATGAGGAGATTTGCTCATGAAATTATTCGCTTTTTCATTGTTATTTGATGTTGATGTTTGCCATTTTCCTTTTGCTTGGTATTTAGGTTTGTTTTGGTGACTTTGTAAGAAAGTTTTCAGTATATGAAAGTTCTAATTTCCCAACTCCTTATTCTCTCATTTCCCTACTCTGTTTCTTAGCTTCACTGCAATATTACTGTTGCATCAATTTTCCACCACCATTATTAATATCATAACATTTGGATGCACTGCTTGCCATGCTAACGTTGTTCTCACAAGCTAAGTATACTAGGTTTCTTCAGTATTTACTACGAATGGATTTTTGGTAGTACATCGTCTCTTTTCGTAGTTATATATATATATAATTATAAAGGTATAATTTTTCGAATTAAAATGTATTAATTAGTTGTATGGGGTACACTAATTAGGCGGCCGTTTCAATGTCAAAACCTATCCAAATTCCTAATATTCAAACTGAATATTAATCCTAAGTTTGTTAAGCCTAACCTCAAATTTAACAATTTGCGTATAAAACTCAAAACTTTTGAATATTATATATGATATGTATTTCATTTCTCCATGTAACCAAAGAAAGATATTGTTTGAGATCTAGTTTAACAATCAAATTAAAACTAGATATAATTTCAAGGTAGAGATTACGATTGGATGAATTTTGAGTATTATTATAGAGATATATATTTGTTACCGTCCAAACTATAGGCGATTATTTTGACTTACGTTTGGGGTTAGTTAGGTTTATATACTTGTTAAATCACATTAATTAAGTCATTGCTTTGTTGCCCAACAACTAACAAACACGAAAATAAATATAAAATTGTGAATAACTCAATTCTATAAATTAAATCTTGTTATTGTATTCGCATATGTGGGTTGCCTTTATCGAATTTTACCTTTTAACCTAAATAAATACATAGCTTTTAGTAAGTATATCGTTATGAAGCCCAAACTATGTACTTTAATTGTTTATAAAACCCCAAGCTGCCGAACCCTAAATTTTTGATAGATTACTCTGTCTCACTAGCCTCTTCTCGCCCATATGTGTACTCAGCTGAATCACTAAGACAACCAGCAACTTAATTTTTCAGGTAATAATTCGCAGATCTTAATTCTTCGCAGATCTTGTTATGCAGCGTATATCGTTATGCTCATGTTTTATGGTTTGATTTTCGTGTTCGTTTTGATGATCATCTGTCGTATGCTTTTAGCTCGGTTGTTATTGTAGTGGTTATCGTTTTCTGTTTTTATTCCCATGTTTGATTATTTTTGCTGTGGAATTCGATATTTATCGTAGCTGTTATGCAGCTGTGAAGTTTTCTCTTTTTACATAAATATTCTAATTAACCAGAAAAAAAAAAAAAATTACCCTTTTAGGGTATATAGCCTGTGGGAATTTGTCATACTACTTAAAACCTTACTCACCCCTAAAATCTCTCCTCTCCTCCCTCAGGAAACTGTTTAAGGCTATCCCCATGGCCAAGCGCAAGAAGATGAAGATTGAGAAGCCAACGAAGCAGTCCAAGAAGATGAAGATTGAGAAGCCAACAATTTCCTATGATATTATTTTGGAAATACTTCACAGATTGCCGGTAAAGAGTCTCCTGAGATTTACCCGTGTCTCGAAATTATGGAAAGCTTCAATCAAAAGCTCCAATTTCATATCCGCCCACCATCAAATAAACAAGAACATATCATGTTCCCATCTCGTTTACATGCAACAGAATGGTTCGAAATATTGCAGCTTAATACCCGAATCTTGCGATGGGGTGCTGACGCGAATACCTTTTCCGCCATTAAGGAGCGGTGTCTCAGTAGTTGGTTCTGATGAGGGATTAGTCTGCTTGAGAACATATTCTGATGTATACGTATGGAATCCTTTTATTAGAATCATGAAGCGAATTAATCCAGTAGGTCAATTTCGAGATTTATACAAAAGATTGGGATTTGGTTTTGCTCCTCAAAGCGGAGATTATAAGATTGTTAAGCTGCTGGTGGAAGGGGAATACTTAACTGGAGCAGATATCTATTCATTGTCATCGGATTCATGGACGAGAATTAAATCTCCATCGGGGAGGTTGGAAAGATATAAAATTTTCAGTTTATGTTCTCACGTTTCCTTTAAAGGTTCTATCTATTGGTTGATCAATTTGTATGGGCAAGAAGACTCTGTAAGTATGATTTTGAGAATAGATTTGGACAAACAAACAATTGAAGAGATGGAGATAGATGCAGCGGCTATCAATCCAAGAACCAACATAATGGTTGCTGATGGATTTCTTGTTCTCCTCAAATCTGATATTAGAGGAAATCAGATAATTCCCGTTCAGAGTTTCATATACAAGGAATCTACATCATCTTGGAGTGCTATTAGAATCGGTGATCTTCCAACAGGGAAAGTAGTGGGGCTGACCAGGAGTGGCCATATTATACTTCAAAGGAGTCCAAATGGTCAAATTTTTGTTTGTGATCCTTATTATGATGGCACATATTTGAATTTCAGATCGAGGGATTTAGGAATTAACGTTGATTCATGTGGTTTTGGCCTTATTATCCCGATAAAAGAGACCCTTCATTTGCTTGATGAGGAGACAGCATGACATTCGACCCTTCACTTGCTCGTGAAGGAGAGAAAACGAACAGAGAGAGAAAGGGATGAAGAACCCTTATGTTTTTTTGGGTGTAACTATATATGTATATTAGTCATTAGAAGTTAAAAACTGATGGAATATTTTTAAATTTGTTTTTTCGGTGCAATCTTTTAATATTATTATTTTTATTGGGCCAGTAGCTAATAGCCCATATGTGGTAACAACAATTATAGGGCTAATTACTAATAGACAAAATACGGTACCACACCCATTAAGCCGGAAACATATGTTTTCAATTCGGAGCCGCAAACTGTATACTTTCACCTTTAATAAAACCCCCCGACCCTAACCGTCTTTGGAAAATAATCCAATGGTTTAGGAGAAAAAGAATCCTATAAATTTGTTGTTTCCATTTTATTTCCTCTCTAGCGTCCAGTTCAGTCAACTGATCCATCAACCGCCCCTCCTCGTGCTTCGATTCGTCAGAAATTACACCCCTTCTCAGTTCCGTGATCCTTTTTTCTATTCTTTTCTTACTTAGCTTGATATCACCGAAAGTAGACTTGCTCCAGTTTAGCAAGCCAACACTATAATTTTCCATTTTTTCCCACGGAATCTCATACGCCTCTCTATAGGAGTCCCTCTGCCATTCCTCTTCGATAATCCTCTCACAATCCTCGTGTCGAATCCACATTGCCTCAAATCTAAACCTCCTTCTACCAGACAACTTGGGTGGCCTTGTGCTGCTAAGGTCAACCAAAATTGGTGCGTGATCATATTGGACAGACTCTAAGTGCTTAACTCTCGCCCCCGGGAACTTAAGTCTCCAAGCAGTATTAGCCACTGCTAAATCGATCCGTTCCCGGACCGTTCCATGATTTCGATGTCTATTGCACCAAGTGAATTTGTAGCCGTCGTACCCTAAATCCATCAAGCCACAATCTGCTAAGCAGCTACGAAATGCTAATATCCGACCAGCTTGTCTTGGTACGCCCCCTTCTTTGTCCGAATTGTATAATATTTCATTGAAGTCTCCTCCACATAACCATGGATAATCAGCACCCCTGGTAGTCCATATATCCCAGTGAAACGCCAACAACTATTATCTTGCTCAGACGTAACCAACACATCAACATGGTTTCTCGAATAGCTCCTTAATGAGACATACACCTCACTTTTCCAAAGGAGCGCAATGCCCCCTCCTGTACGTACCGAGTCCACACAAATACCTTGAAGGTTAAGTTTGTTTTTCAAAAACTCCACCCGTCTTGTTTTGCATTTCGTTTCTGATAGGAACACCACTGAGGGAGAATGAGCCAGCAAAAGGCCCTCTAGCTCGCGAACTATCGGGGTTCTCCTAATTCCTCGACAGTTCCAACAGAGAAGACTCATTGTAATCGGCGAGGTTGCCGAGCAACCTTCGCCGAAACAGTAAGATCATCAAGCATCCGTGGAGCCTTATGATTAGCTGATTTGGGGTGACTCATCTTCTGGAGATAAGAAGGGAGTTTACGTTTGTTCTGTGAACAGCTGCTGAGGGAAGAGTGTGTTTTAAGTTTAGAAGTAGGCGTAGATTTGGTTCGGGCCTTCGACCGGGTTCGTGAAGTGAGCGTCGAGGTTTCTTGAGATGAGATAGGGATATTAATGAGTTGCTCCTCTGACGTGACCATCGGTGAGAAAGAGGTTTCGGCAATAATCGAGTCTTCAGCACTATCATCCACCATCTTAACACAATGGGTATTTTCGAAATGAGAGATATTTGGTCGTGATATTGTGATAAAGGTTGGCACCGAGGGAGGAATATTGTCTGACTCGGGCTCATAATCATGATGCATATGGATCGGATCATTCATAGGTACGGGAGATGAAATTGGTTGTGGGGGCTTGTTGGTGGTTCGGCTGCTATCAACTTGTAAAGCATTAAAAATTTGGGTAAATGAATTGGTTACAGGGATGTTGGTAATTGATGTGGTTAAGGCTAAAGTTTGTTGTTGGCTAATAAATTTGGAAGTTGGGCTATTATTTGTATTAGAATTAATGGCGTGGGCCTTGCCCTTTTGATTTTGAGCTTGAGAGTGTGATGTGCTAGGTAATGAAAGTGGGCCATTATGTAAATGTTGGGTTAATTGGTGGGCCGGTTTTGTGGGTCTTTGAGGATATATGTTGTGAGGTTTCAGGAATAGCTAATGTGAAGCGTGAAGTTTGGGTGGTTGGAATTCTGGAATTCTCTCCTTTGAAATTTCCACTGCACTTTGCCGACTACTCTGGAATTCTAGATTTCTCCTCGCCAACTCATTCTGCAAGTCAGAGAATTCAACATGCCGACTCTCCTCCACCGACCTATTCTCTAATGAGCCACTGCCCCACGCCTCCTCCGCCGACAAGCCGTCTCGTTCCCTTCCGGCGTTCGACGGACCAATCGATGCCCCAAACATCCCCGACTGCGGTAACCGCCATCTCAACCATTATCTATTGCTCTGGCCCCGAGAATGGCCACCGCCCATCCGTTCGCCTGCTGAGAGTCGTGGCCGACCATCTTCCTCCCGCTGGGATGCGCTGATCTCTCCAACCGGAGGCGCTTTGCACTGCCCCTGCTCTTAACGATGGTCCAAATGGAAAATCCGGCCCGGGGTCAAAGAACCCATGTTCGTATGGTAACGGACACGATCTCATGATATGATCAAGGCAACCACAGAGATAACAGTAATTGGGTAATTTCTTGTAGCTTAAGGAAACTCGTTTCTCTTTCAAGCCCGACAATGTTCTGATTTTTAAGCTCTTCTTTAACGGTTTGAAGACATTCAGCTGCACACGGATTCGCATCCCGTCTAATAGTGCGTTCACACCATTCCCCTGGACGTCTAGTTCAAGAAACCGACCGATACCATTTCCGATTGCCATAGCAACTGACCTCGTCCAACTGCATAACGGGAGATCGTGCACGCGAACATAGAAATCAAACCACTGAAGGTCCACCTCTGCTGGAGTTTCATCCTCTGTTATACTTCTCAAGACCACTAAACTCCGATCGAAAGCCCACGGCGCCCTTTCCATTACGCGTTGCCTATCTTTGCCCGGATTGATAGCATGTATCATGGTCGATTTAAAGGCTTCAAAGTTGAGGATTCTCATCGACAGGATGCGCCCCACCACCAAAAATTGCTTCGGAGACCCGCTTGTGTCCAAGACATCATCCTCCACCAGCACGATGTTCTCCTCTTCTCCGACGAACATGTTCATAGATCGCCTCAAGGATTCCGTCACCGCCTCCATAAATGGAACAGGTATGAGCTATGGGTTATGGCTTTACTGATTAGATTGGCTGGGTTGGCAAAGAAAGGGAAAAACTCCCAGGACGAGAGAACACAATACTCCCAGGACGAGAGAAAAAAATCGACATATAGGTATAAGTAGGGGTGGTAAAATGGGTTGAACCCAATGGGTCCAACCCATTATAAGTGGGTTGGGTTGGGTTGGTTTTGATGAAATTTAAATTGGGTTGGTTTGGGTTGGGTTAATGATGGGTTAGGAAAGTAATGGGTCTTTAATGGGTTATGGTGGGTTGATATTGGGTTTGAGTTGGGTCTTTAATGGTTTAAGATTAATTATCCAATTTTAATGTTTTATTACTATTTTACGCTCCCTATAAATTAAATATTATATTTTTATTCATAAACTTTTTAAACATAATTACACATTTTTTACACATACTAACACATATTTACACACACTAACATAATTTTACATATATTTTCACACAATAACATATTTTTTACACACATTTACACACTAACATAATTTTACACGTATTTTCACACACGAACACGATTTTTAACTCGTTTGCCAAATTTTCAACCTGTTCTATTTATTTTAGACTCGTTTGACCCATTTTGGATCAATTTCACCCATTTTTCAACCCGTTCAATCTCGTTTGGACTCATTTGACCCGTTTTTGACAATTTTAACCTGTTTTTCGACTTATTCGACCTATTTTGGACTCGTTTGACCAATTTTGGACCCGTTTCATCCATTTATCGACCTATTAGACCTGTTTTGGACTTATTTGGCCCATTTTGAGCTCGTTTCACCTGTTTTTCAACTTGTTCAACCTATTTTGGACTTGTTTAACCCATTTCGGACCATTTTAATCAGTTTTTCGACCTATTCGACCAATTTAGGACTCGTTTGACTAGTTTTGGACCTCTTTCACTCGTTTTTCAACCTATTCGATCTATTTTGGACTCGTTTGGCCCATTTTAGACCTATTTCACCGATTTTTTTGTGTGTTTGAATTATTTTAGACCCATTTGATCCGTTTTTTGACTTATTCAACCCATTTTGGGCTTGCTTCACCTATTTTTCAATATGTTTGATTTATTTTGAGCTCGTTTCACCCGTTTTTCGACTTATTCAACCTATTTTGGACTCGTTTAACCCATTTCAGACCATTTTTACCGGTTTTTCGCCCTGTGCGACCAATTTTGGACTCGTTTGACCAGTTTTGGACCTCTTTCACTCGTTTTTTAACCTATTCGATCTATTTTGGACTCGTTTGGCCCATTTTAGACCTATTTCACCGATTTTTTATGTGTTTGATTATTTTAGACCTATTTGATTCATTTTTTGAATTATTCAACCAATTTGGACTTGTTTCAACCTATTTTTAGCATGTTTACTCTAACGTATCATATATATCTAAATTTGGTGAATATGATCTAAAATGGGCCAAATAGATCCAAAATAAGTAAAATGGATCCAACTGGGTAAAATGGATCCAACTGGGCTGAATGGATCCAAATGGGTAAAATGTGGGTTAAATGGATCCAACTGGGTAAAATGTGGGTAAAATGGATTCAAGTGGATAAAATGGATCCAAAATGGGTAAAATGGATCCAAAATGGGTAAAATGGATCCAAGTGGGTAAAATGGATCCAAAATGGGTAAAATGGATCCAAATGGGTAAAATGGATCCAACTGGGTTAAATGGATCCAAATGGATAAAATGGATTCAAATGGGTAAAATAGATCCAAAATGAGTAAAATGGATCCAAATGGGTAAAATGGATCCAAAATTGGTAAAATAGATCCAAAATGAGTAAAATGGATCCAAATGGGTAAAATGGATCCAAAATGGGTCCATTGGTAAAATGGATCCAACTGGGCTAAATGGATCCAAATTGGTAAAATGAATCCAAATGGGTAAAATGGATCCAAATGGGTAAAAATAGGACAAATAGGTCAAAAACAAGTTAAAAGAGAGTCCAAAATAGGTCAAGAGGTAAAAAACGGGCCTAAAACAAGTAGAACGAATCGAAAATAGGTCGAACAGGTTGAAAAACGGGTGAGATGGGCTTCAAACGGTTCAAAACGAGTCTAAATAGATTTAACAGGTTCAAAAAAGGGTTAAAATAACCCAAAATGGGCCAAACGAATCAAAAATAGAATGAACATATCAAAAAACGAGCGAAATAGGTTAAAAACGGGTCACATTAGTCAAAAATAGGTTAAATAGGTCGAAATACGGGTTGAAATGGCAAAAAATGGGTCAAATGAGTCTTAAATAAGACAAACAAGTCGAAAAACGAATGAAACGATCCCGAAATGGGTCAAATGATTCCAAAATAGGTCGAATAGGTCGAAAAACGGGTGAAAGGGGCCCAAAACGAGTTGAACGAGTCAAAAATAGGTCGAACAGGTTGAAAATTGGGTGAAATGGGTCCAAAATGGGTCAAACGAGTCCAAAATAGGTCGAACAGGTTGAAAATTGGGTGAAATGGGTCCAAAACGGATCAAATGATTCCTAAAAGGTCGAATAGGTCGAAAAACGGGTGAAAAAGGCCCAAAACGAGTCGAACGAGTCAAAAATAGGTCGAACAGATTGAAAATTGGGTGAAATGGGTCCAAAACGGGTCAAATGAGTCCAAAATAGGTCGAACATGTCGGAAAACTGGTGAAACAGACCAAAAATGGGTTAAACGAGTCTAAAATAAAACGAACATGTCGAAAAACGAAAAAACGGACTCAAAATAGACCAAATGGGTTGAAAATATATTAATTGGGTCAAACAAATCCAAAATAAGTTAAATATATTAGTGAAGGGTATATTGGACATTTAAGTACTTGAATTGAGTTGGAACTCATTAATAACCCATTATTGAACCCACTAGCAAACCATTAAAACCCACCACAACCCATCAAAAACCCATTAAGAACCCATTAGTATAGAACTCATTTTTGACCCAATCCATTTAGACCCAACCCATATGAACCCAACCCAAACCCAGCCCAACCCACCCATTTGCCACCCCTAGGTATAAGACAAACAAAGTTCGGTCACATACTATATAGTTCTCGAACATAATAATCAATACACATATTTTATTTTACTCACAATCTTAAACACTTTAATTTATTTATTTTTCAGTTACGAATGTTATAAATTATAGAAATAATTACATCTGAATACCCTGCATTTAGACCTAATTATAATGTAGTCCATTATTATCAAGAAATTGTATTTTAGTCCCTAACTTTGAGAACCGTTTGTGGTCCCTAGGGTTCCGTTATGTCAAACCTAAAATAACCCGGATTTGTTGTTAAATTTATGATTTGTAGGGATCGTTTTGTTAATATTTGTATATTTTAGGGATGTTTTTTTAATTTTGATCATATATTAAATGTAACAATCATAAAACCGTTATGGCCATAAGTGTACTTTTACAAATTCCGCTAAGGGACCTCAGATCAAATAAGATTTTTATAGGGATTAAAATATAATTTTTTAATAATGATGGATTATGTTGTAATTAGACCTAAATGCAGGATAATCAGATATAAAGCACCCTAAATTATAATATATGATTCATGTTTTTTATTTATTATTATATTATTCAACCGTGGAACCTGACGTGGCTCGTACCTGCCGCTCTCCTAATGGTCGTCACGCTCGACGTCGCCAACTTTGTTGTATCTCGTACTCTAATTGATAATGGAAGTTATAGCAACATTATCGTTTACTCGACTCTTGTTCGCATGAATTTGCATAATAAACTACTCTTAGATCCAATCCGATGATCGAAGATGACTTCACGGACCCTGATGTTGTCGACCCCGAGAACTCCAAGAAAATGAGCTCCTCTCATGCCGCAAAAAGAAAGAAACAAGAAGACAAAAGCTCGAATCCTCCGAGAAACTTGAAGAGATTCAGTTGATCCCATGACATACTGAGAGAACCACACGCATGGGAGCTGGTCGGAAAGGCAAAGAGCAATGCATGCCCATACAGTTTCTCCCTGATAACCTGGATGTATTCGCGTGGAGCGCTTCCGATCTTGTAGGAGTCGATAGGAAGGTGATCGAACATCACTTGAACGTCGACCCATCCTATAAACCAGCCAAACAAAAACTTCGCCCTCAAAGCGATTCTTGAAACGCCATCATCGAAACAGAGCCTGATTGGCTATAGGACCTGTGGGTGGGTCTGAGCCAAGACTGTGAGATGAGGGGGAGCTTGGGCCCTTGGTTTGCTTGCATGTAGAAGCTCATCCAAGGGGAGTGAGCGCTCGAGGGTCAATCCCTTGGCGGAATCAAGGCATGCTGGGAAGCCAGAATGACGCTCGTAATTGAGTGGCCATGGGAACCACATGTCTAGCGATGGTAACGACACGTGTCACTCGGGACTTAGCAACCGAGGGGGGATGACGCTCGAGGGAAAGCCTATATGGGGAAATGAGAGGCCACGCGTCATTCACTGGTGGTGCCACGTGTCAAAACGTGGGTCAAGCGTGTTTTGACCCCATCAAATAATATATTTTTTTATTAGTAGTTAAATTATTTTAACCTTAATGTTTGACAATCTTGGAGTCGCCACTGGATACTACGAGATATGATTTTGATTACTTTGTGGATTATTTGGGGTTGGGGATGGGCTGGGCCTGGTATTTGTTGTTTTGTGTGGTTTGGATAGAGTTGGTAAGGTTTAATAAATTACTTTTATCTCCCCTGCAGATTTAAGATTATTACTTTTACTTCCCCTATAGAAATTTTAATATTACAGAAACCTCCTCTCCCTAAGATTTGAGATTTGTGATATAGAAATCTTAATATTGCAGAATCCTCTCCTCCCGAAGACGAATACAGGAGGGTATATCCCTTTAATTAATCACCGACAAATTTCTTTTGTTTAAATCAAATTAAACAAAAGAAATTTGACGATGATTAATTAAAGGGATATACCCTCATGTGTTCGTCTTCGGCGATAAGCTGATCAGCTGGTGGTACAGTGTATTCTTGCATTCTCCATCTATAACACAAATCTCAAATCTTAGGGAGGGAAAGTTTCTGTAATATTAAGATTTCTATAACACAAATCTCAAATCTTAGGGAAAGGAAGTTTCTGTTATATTAAGATTTCTATAGGGGAGGTAAAAGTAATAATCTTAAATCTGCAGGGGTGGTAAAAGTAATTTACTAAACCCATGGGCGGAGCTAGGGGGGGGGGCATGGGGGGGCGGCCGCCCCCCCTAATTTTTTTTTTTTTTTAAAGTTTGTATATATATTTTGAAATTTTTATATTTTCGCCCCCCCAAAATTAAAATTTCGCCCCCTTAATTTTGTATATTTTAATTTTCGCCCCCCCTTATTTTAAATCCTGGCTCCGTCTCTGACTAAACCTTACCAACTCTATCCAAACCACACGGAACAGCAAATACCAGGTCCAACCCATCCCCAACCCCAAACAATCCCCAAAGAAATCGAAATCATATCGAAGTATCACACAGAGAGTTGTAAATCTACCTAGTAGATCAAATATGTTGTAAACTTGTAAACAAAGCATGCATGAGCATATACCAGAACCCTAAACCCTCATGCATAACAAAACCCCACCCTAAACCCTATAAAGTTCAGTATATAAAAACCCTAGAATTTAGTATGTACAAACAAAACCAAACGAAGATTTTAAAAGAAATAGAAGATCACTTGTGATGAGAGCCTGCGGATTCGAGGCATATATGTTCACTTCCTGCATTACCTTCGGAACAGGGATGAGTTCCTTCCTTAATTTCATGTTCAAATAGGCAATCACTTCCTCGTCATTAGGCACGAAATGGTACCCCATGGGGTATTTCTCCTGCTCCGCCATTGATATCAAAACCGCTATTTCGCCTATTCCACCTCTTAGAAAGAAAAGAACTTAAATCAAAATACTTAATAGCATGGCGATACATTTATACAAAACTTCTACCCCGATGGAATATAACCGTAGAAGAAAGTGAAACGACGGAAGGCAAATATTAATAAAATCTTTTTCAAATTTGCCCATATACAATATGATTATTGGGCTAATAGCCCATATCCCGTGTTGGGCATTTTTTTATATATTTTTTTCCCGTATTGGGCTAATATAATTATTTTTCAGATATTTGTTAAGAATTAAAGTTTGACAAATTGAAAAAATAAATGGTCAAATAAAAAAAAAAAATCTCTTTCAAATTTAATTTAACCTTGCTACACTAATTTGATTGAATAAGGCCCGCATTGAATTTATTGTACACAAGTTGATTAGTTGGTTAGCGGCGTGCAATAGTTGTTTAAAGAATTCACGACCCATTATTTTGAAGATAACAAGGTGAGTGAGATTAAATTCTATTTAAAAAAATTCAAATTTTAAGTAGAGATTGAAACAATTCCTATTTTCTTAAATTTATACTAATAATTTTAGTTAGGGACTCAAAATTGAGGGGTAGCAGCTCCAACATCCCTCTTAGTCTTAGCTGCCAAAGCCAGAAAAGTGGTTAGCCAAATTATATATGTAAAATTTAATGCAACAATGATGAGAGATAAAATAATAAGGTTAATTCCATATTAAAAAAGATTTTTTTAGCAAAATTATTATTTCAATTGAAATTGATTTTTTAGTGTCTCTCTTGAGTTGTGATTATACAATTGATGTGAAAAATTCCACAATAGTTTGCCATGTAGTGAGCATCTTACATCGCCTCATTTAGAAGTTCAAATCAATAGAAAAAAAATATTATTAAATATTTAAATATGTCCACAATTATTGCAACTCCTATTTAATTAAGTCATTTAGGAATGATACTCATAAAGAACTCAAAAATTAAATAAATTATTGAAGATGAGGGAGCTGCAAAAACCACTAAAGAGGTATAGATGCCACCTTCCTTACTAATCAAATTTTCATGCTACCCTTTTCCTGTAATAATTTCTATTTTCACCTTAACCCGAAAGACTGGACGCCTCTTGTGGAGATCAACGAAGAACCCGATTGGTGAACTTTGTATGAGGGGTATTACTATTCATATGGGCTGCAGCTTGCACACGTTATTTCCTTTGCTCAGCATTTTCTGTTTTTGGATATTAGCCCACATGATATACTTTGTTACTTACTTTTAGGGGGCACTTAAGCATGCAAAGCATTTTCGATTTTTGGATCATGAATAATTGTATTTTTACTTGGATATCTCGGTGATATATATGAAATGGAGCCCTCGGTAATAACCCTACGGCTACCGTGGTCGTTTTTTTATATTTTAAAAGCCATATGATCAATTACCAAAACAAATTACATTACTATTTGCTCCCTTCTTGGGCCAAACATATTTGTCCATAAATATTGAATTAGGCCCACTCCCAAATCCAGCCCATGCTGAAAATGATCTGTACACGTTTACAATTCTTTGCCTTCCCAATTCCAAACGCGCCAATAAGGCAAAAATTTTAAAAACCTTTTTACGTTTCGCTCCACTAATTCACCTGCCAGGCTGGCGATCCGCGCCGCACCCCCCTCAACCAATCAGAATCCAGCATTGCCTCCTATATAAAACCTTCTCTCGACTCTTCGATGAAGAAAACCCACGTACTTTCAGTTCTCAATTCAATTCCATCTCAACGAAGCTAGGGCTTTTCGATCGCCTAATCGGACACCGTGAGTCCGTGAATATGAGCTCCAACGCAGCGGCGGCCTCCACCAAGGGCGGCAGAGGGAAGCCCAAGTCTTCTAAATCCGTCTCTCGTTCGTCGAAAGCCGGCCTCCAGTTTCCCGTCGGAAGAATCGCGCGTTTTCTGAAGAACGGAAAGTATGCTGAGCGTGTCGGCGCTGGGGCTCCTGTTTATCTCTCCGCCGTGCTCGAATACCTCGCCGCTGAGGTAATTGAGTTTGATTTTTTGATTGCCCTGTTTGTTTGTCATTCTGGAAATGTGTGTATTTTTTGATGATTTTGATTGCGTGTTGTTGGTATAGATTTCAGAGAGGAGATTTTGGGTTTCTCTTTGATTTTCCCTGCTAAAATCTGGATCTTCATGCTTTGGATTTTGGATTTTGGATTTTCAATTTGTTTAATTTAATTGTTTAATTGTGTAGGTTTTAGAGCTTGCTGGGAATGCAGCTAGAGACAACAAGAAGAACAGGATTGTGCCGAGGCATATACAGTTGGCCGTGAGGAACGACGAGGAATTGAGCAAGCTGTTGGGGAACGTGACTATTGCCAATGGTGGTGTGCTGCCAAATATTCATCAGACTCTGCTGCCCAAGAAGGCTGGTGGAAGGGATAAAGAGATTGGGTCTGCATCACAAGAGTTTTAATATGTTTATAGTTTGTGAAGGGTTTGCATAAGCCGAACCCTAAATTTTGGGATGGTTGGTATATGTAGAGTGGTTCTAAATTCTAATGAATGAACATTAATGGGATCTTTATGTTGCAAAAAAGCCTTGTTTTAGTTGTTTCTTGATGTTATATATAACTGCATTTGGCTGAAAAATGGTTTTGATTTTGCTACTTTCTTGATTTTCGTTTGGTGCCTTGGAGAACGATTGATATATCCAAGAACCATTGTAGAAATTTTTGCAGCTAATTGAACATTTTGACTGTATCTTTCAATTTAGGGTTAAGTTATGTGGAATGGGTTTGGAGATCTGGCAATTTTAGTGCAAGTGATTGGAAAAAAAATTGAACTTTTACCTAAATTCGAACCAAATAGTATCACCCATTGATGCGTTAACATCAAATGCATTTAGATTTGAAACAAATTTCATTGTCACATGGTTGAGGAGTCTGTTTCTCCCCCAACACCTCAATTCTTGTAACAATCACATGTTACAAATGCCAAAGGCAAATACTATTAGATTTTACATTGAAGCATAAGTTATAGCTCAAATGATCAATAAAATTCTAACTTCTTGTCATTTGTTTTCTGTTACATTTTATTTATTATGATTTAGAGTTGAATTGATAATCCAAAAATTGAAATACTTAACTAATTCTTGGACTAGAATAGCACCCAATCAAGATTGCTTGGAAATTTGGGTGCCTTAGCATGATGCCAATGAACGGTTCATTTAAATCGTTGAGGAATAGGAGTTGCATTTTAATGGGATGGTTAGAATCGTGTATTTTTATTTTAATTCTTTAAGTAACATGTGGATTATGTCGCATTGTATATACGTTTGATAACTCTTTAATCTTTATTTATAAGAGGGACCCGTTAATAATTTTACGGTCTCCCAAACCGATTTTCACCTTAAAAAAAGTTAGTTTGGTGATGATTTTTTAAAAAAAAAAAAGGAAAAAAAATTGGTAAGTAAAAACAAGACATTGAACTCTTTTTTTGTCCAAAAAAAAAAAAACACTTTCTTTTTAGCTTTTGATAAAGAGTTGTAACTAGTGAACAGAATCGCGCACAAGCGACTCTTCCGTAACAACAATAATCGTGTGAGAAAACCAGAGAAACAACTCTTACCTTTTCAGCTGTTCGACATATCTCAGAACCGCACTATCAATACAAAGTTCATCCATGGCGGTACCGCTCTTCAATCTCGCACCAGACATGCCTGTCTCAAGGCTATGCTTCGGTTAATATATCTCACAATTGTCAAATCTTTCTCCTTCCTGCCACAAATAGGCCTCTCTTCATCTTCTTACTGTCTTAATTGCCTCAGGTACGATGGCATTCGGCGAGCAGAACTCCTTGCCTGAGTCTTTCCAGCTCCTCGACAAAGCCTTCGGCAGCGGAATCAATTTCTTCGACTCTGCGGAAATGTATAGTGTCCTGGGTTTTGCTATTAATATTTGTACTTTGTATCTCTGGTGTAATTTGTTAGTTCTGCCTGTTTTGTGAAGGTATCCGGTGCCGCAGCGTGCGGAAACTCAAGGGAGGAGCGAGGAGTATCTCGGACATTGGATTCGATCCCGGAGTATCCCCCGAGATCGCGTAGTAATCGCTACAAAGGTTTTTCATCTGCTTTAATTGAGGTTTAGAGAAACCTGTGCTTAGTATGTTGTGTTGGGTAGCAATACATTTTTGTTTGGTATTAGTAAGGTGTATTTGTAATGTACCCATTTGATATGGTGAGTGAGGCAGCTGAAATCACGTTTTGCTTTGTTATTAGTATATTGCATCCATTTGGTATGGTGAGTGAGGCAGTTGAAATCATGTTTTTGCTTTGTGATTTGAGGACATTGTTTGGCTCCCAAAAGTTTCTGGGGTGTCCAAATGCAAATATCCATTTTATGGGAGCAATTTCAGAGTTAAGCTGTGGTAATCTATTTGAGTTGAATGTAATATACAGAAGTTGAGTATGTTTGACTCTAACGATACATGCACTGTGAATTAGGAGGAACAGTTGCTGAGTAGCCCAGGGTGGCTGTTCTGGAATGTGTTTTACATGATTTATTGTTGTTTCTTTCTTTTTTGATGAACTTTTCTGAAAACTATTTGTAACTTTTTTAACATAGGTTAGTGGGCCTTCTGGGCAAATGACTTGGATTCGAAATGGACCGGAAAGTCTTGATACTGGGAATATAGCTGAGGCACTTGATAATAGGTTGAGATAATTTATATCATACTTCGAATTCAGAATTCATTTATGTCCGATACTCTGTAACCAATTATATATTCAATCACTGGAGTCATTGTTTTTGCTGTTGTGGGTGTACACTTGATTGATTGGTCTCTAACAAGGAATTTACTTTTGCAGTTTGTTGCGCCTTCAAAGTGATTACATTGATTTATATCAAATTCATTGGCCTGACCGGTTTGTATAATGTCCCTTCTCTTTAACACCTCCTTAGATTGGCATGTCAAAACGAAAATAATCATCTAGAAAATATTTTCTTGCAGTTATGTTCCTATGTTTGGAGAAACTGAGTATGACCAGTATCGGGCCTTTTCTTCCGTTAGTTTTGAGGAACAACTTGCTGCTCTTACCAAAGCTATTGATGCTGGTAAGGTCAGTGATGCTGCAGAGTAAGAGTAAGTTTAGCTTCTGTTGACCACATTGCTAAAACTTATTGTTAATGGGTAAAGTATTTCTTGCAGATTAGATACGTTGGGCTAAGTAATGAAACACCATACGGTCTCATGAAGTTCTTACATCTTGCTGAAGGTGTCTCTGTCAATCCTAGAATAGTTTCCGTGCAGGTGTTTTATGGTTCAACTATGTTTGAAAATAGTGAGGCTTCTTTTTCACATCTCTCTTGCTCCCCCCACCCCTGTTTATGAGAATAATAAGTAATATTACGTGTCTGTATTGTCAGAATGCTTATAACCTTCTTTGCCGAAATTTTGATTCGGGGATGGCCGAATGTTGTCATCATGAGAGGTACCAATTATATTAACACAAATTTGTTGATCAGTTGCTTTGGAGTTTGACCATGTATCTCATTTAACTTGAAGTACTGAATTTCCAGTGTAACCGGCCTTGTATTTTTGTGAAGCAGAACGAGCATGACAATACTAGTGAATCATTTACAATCTATATATAAATGGTTGTTTGACTGAAACTTATCATTTTCATGATGATATTCGCATCAGATTACATTTGATCTGCTGGGTCAATGAACTTTTATATCTTCTTGTTCTTTCTTGTTGTACTCGTGAATGAATTTTTGGATACCTCTTCCTTGTCTTGGACCCAATAAACTAAACCAGGTTGTTCGGCTTTGAGCTTTATGTTGAATTACTGGAAATATGTTGAATTACTGGAAATTTTCTTTTTCTTAACAACCCTTTAAAATCGTAGAAGTTATGAAATTCTAAAATAGAGGTAGTGGTATATGTGTCTAATCCCTCAATGTTATAGGCGTATCGTTTCACTATATCACAGCAGTTGATTAATGTTATCCCACAAAATGGTGATGCTTGTTGATTTTCTGTTTTAGAGTAAGCTTATTGGCCTACAGCCCTTTGGCTATGGGGATCCTCTCTGGGAAGTATCTCTCGCGTGAAGAAAGTCCAGCTGATGCTCGTCTGAATCTTTTCAGAGGTTATTTTTGTGCTCATTTTTGGGTTTTCATAATGGCCCCTTAATCTTTTCTGAGGCTGTTAGCTTTTGTGTCTTTCAGGGAGGTATGCTGAAGGGGAGTCAAGATACAACCTGTCAAATGATATAATTCGAAAAGCCACTGAAGTAAGAAATTAATTGAGTTTATTTTTCTTTTACTGTATTATGCAGCAACAAACAAATAAATGATTCACTTGGATTCACCGTGAAAAATTGAAACAATAATTTTCCTTAATTATGCTCCTGAATTACATGAGATCAGAATTTGGTATGTTCTCCCTAATTGGGTTTTCTAATCATGTGTTGCAGTTGTATGTGTCCATTGCAGAAAAATATGGTGTTCATCCTGTATCGCTTGCTATAGGTAAACCAAGTTTTTAGACTATTGCCATTGTAGATTAAGAAGTTCCCTTGCCTGCTATATTGTATCGGTAATATTGCATTACTTGCTTCAATTTTCTTATAAATAATTGTTCAAGAGATAATTACTTGTAGACCCCCATAAAAAGAAGCTATATCGCCAGTTGTACCCCTCTGACCGAAAATTACACCTACACCCGCAACTGAAATTCAGAATTACATATTGACTCCTATCTGCTAAATTCTTGAAATTACAGTTGGCGGTGTGACATATTCATAGTTTTAGGGGTACAATTTTATTGGTAATATAACACTCTCAAGAGGGTCCGGATGTATTTAAAGCTTGTTATAATCCTATTCATGTATTTTGTTTTCTCTATCGGGAGTCATTTATTGGTTGTGACCCTTACCAAAACTTGCATTTTACATGTTTAATGCTTTTGTCATCATTGAAATGTAAATTTGCATCATCTGCTTTACTTATTTGTTGATTCACATCTAATGGTCACATAGATATAAAAGAAAACATACTTAACACCACACCGGAGTAGGGGATTTATTATTGGAATCCCATGAAGGGGGATTCTAAATTACAATCGGTTCAGTTCCAATCATGATTAGGATAAGCCACAAATAGATGAACCTAAACCCCCCTAAAATGGTTGGGACCCAGATCCAACCTCCCTGTCCCTTTCTGCAGTGCTTTTTGGCAACAGAAATTCATTGATGTTGGGCGAAACACCAGCATTTGGAATTGTCACATCACCAAGGAGTTCTGTCAACTCTTCATCATTTTTAACAGCCAACTGAATGTGCCTTGGTCCAATGCGGTTCTTCTTGCTATCCTTAGCCTGATTCCCTGCCAGCTCCAAAACCTAGGTCAAGAAAAAAAAGAGAGAGTGAAAGAAACAATTAGAATAGTTAAAACATCATGAAAAATACCCCGGGGGGGGGGGGGGGGGGGGGACAGAGAGAGAGAGAGAGAGCACTGAAACAGTGACTAACCAATTAAAACCCCCAAAAATACCCCTTGAGTTAATGAAACAGGAAAAACACTAGAAGACATTAATGATACATAAAAGATGACCTCAGCAGCAAGGTACTCTAGCACAGCCGAGAGGTACACAGGGGCTCCGGCACTTACACGCTCGGCATACTTTCCCTCCTTGAAGAATCTCGCGATTCTTCCAACGGGGAACTGTAGGCCTGCCCTTGCGGAGCGGGAGATTGCTTTGTTGGCCTTAGATTTGCCTTTGTTGGAGGCTGCATTGCTGGAGCTCATCTTCTGATTTCCGTTTAGGGTTCGAAAACCCCTAGGAAATTTAGGAAATTAGAAAGATTTAGGAAAATGTAGATTTGTTGGGGTGGTGAAATCGAGTGTGGGAAGGGGGTATTTATAGTAAAATAGTAAAGCAAATGGTCGATTCTGATTGGTTGAAGGGACGTGGCGCTGACCGGCTACGTGGCAGGGAATTAATTTGGAGCGAAAGAAGAGATTTTGTGAATTAGTCTGGAGCGAAAAGAGAAGATTTTGAATTTTGAATTCGGAAAACCGTTTTGGCGCGTTAAGTAAGAAATTTGATCACACTGGTTTAATTGTTTTCATTGCATTTTTTGCTTGTCACATTCCGTTAGGACGAATTTGAATTTAAGTAGTACAAATAAAAATTATTTAAATTCACCACAATGACTCAGAAGTCAGAAAAATGATTTGTAATGCGAAATATTTCGGCAGCTGCTCATTGAATTTATTTTTATGTATTTGGAATCATTAGTTCCGAATCCATCAATCCTAACATAGTCTTAGGTTTTCTTCTACGGTGTGTAGCATCCTTATATATTTGTTTCTTTATTTATACTACGAATTAGGATGAGCTTTATCTTACATTCTCCAAATTTCCTCCTTGGAATAAATCCATTACACTTATTAATTCCCAGAAGAGAAGTATATTTTGCATTTATTAGATGCTGCAAATGCCAATAGGGTTGGTCCCCGTCCAAGTGGTTAAAGGTTTCTTTCTTCGGGGCAATGACCTGGGTTCGAATCCCTGTGGCCACTTGAGGGGGTGTGTGTTTATTTAAAAAAAAAAAAAAAGATGTGCTGCAGATAATCAAAAAGGTTCCAAGAGACGAACTAACTTCATTTTAAGTTACGATATTATTGCACAATTTCAAACTCTATGTTATACGTCATAATTTTTACTTTCAATTGTTTTCATTTTACACAGAATTATTCACCATTCAGTATGCATGATGAGAAATTTGTCTTGATATGTATTATCGCCTAATGTCCTGATATTTTCTGCCTGACAATGTGGCCAAAGAATTGTAACTTGTGAAACGAAGCACATATTATTGGTTTTCTGTACTTGCAAATTGATTCATATTTCAAAATGTTTATGCAGCTTTTGTTTTGAGACACCCTCTTGTGGCGAGCGCTGTTTTTGGAGCAACGAAGCTATGGCAACTCCAAGAGGTTCTCGAGGGTTGCAGACTCGAGCTCACTCCCCAAATAGTTGCGGAAATCAATAAGGTTCATTCAACATTTCCCAATCCATGCCCTTAATGTAAGTTCAACAAATTTATGCTGATGTTTTACGGTGAAGGAAGATGCGACTTGACACATGAACTAACTAAAACATAAATTTATGGCTGTTGCATTTAGGTGGTCTTGTTGATTGTGATCAAACACATGCACTTGCTGCTGATAGCTGCTTGTGATTGTGACTGGACTTTATTGAACCATGGGAATTTTGTGTTACCTTTTCTGATTGCAGGACCACAATTTTCATGTACTCGTGAAATGAAGGGGGCGCAGTCGGAAATTTTAATTTTCAGTAGTAGTTTCATAGTAGTGTCGTTGTTTGAGTCTCCCGTTTTGAGAGTTCGTGTTTCGTCGAATCCTCGTCACGGGCCGTGCCTCATCCTGTTTTCTTATACTTAATAAGGGTCATTTGAGATTTTAATAGAAATGCATGATTTGTAAGTAACATAGTTTTATGTCATCTTGAAATCTTCCTCCTTACTCCTTAGAATATGCACCCTACCTACAATATTTGTTGAAATTAGTACGATTGTCGAGGTATATAGGCTTTGCAGGGACAGAATAGTGCAGCCCTTCATATTGATGGCTGGTATTATTTTGGGATCTATAATTTTACAACTTTTAATGCTCAACAAATAATAGACCTTCTATAATTAAAAGAATTATGCTAGATTTTCAATTTTTTTTGAGTTATATATATATTATGTTGACGCCGTCTCTGTTCTTTAAATACGTATGCTTTTGCCTTGTCGATTTCTTATAATTTTAACTTTCTTTAAAAGTAGAAGTTTTTGTATGGAAAATATTTCATTTTTCTCCTATTACATGAAAGAAAAACGTACTAAAATCATTTTATATTGGAAAAATATGGTTTTTTCTTGCAAAAATAAACCTTAAGGAGCAAGAGAAAGAAAGGATAGGAGTCTAAGGGCGGCAATTGACTGAGTGAGTAATTTAATTGGTTAAGACCAGATATTTTTTACTTGTTGAAAAATTCTCAAAACTTTCCACGAAAATGAGTGCCACTGTTGGTAATGTACTAGAAAGTTGCCCAGTTTGAAGGGATTAAGATAATGTATACCATTACCTGGTCAAGTGTAAACTTGGAAATCATCTATGACATAATTTCAACCTATATACGAATATGGATAAGCAGACATGAATAAGATATGATATGAATATTGTAATATAATTTTTTAAAAATTTTTTTACGTAACGAGTATCGAATATGGTGTTTAATATGAATATTTGGTACAATACAATAAAATGGTATTTTTAAAAATGTTCGTGCATTATTTTAACATATGTTTGAAATACAAAAAAAAAACCATGATTAATTATTATAATCTTATTCCGGAAATCGTATAAAATTTTGTAAATCTTTGAATCTCGCATAATAAATGTAAACTAGTAAAAAAGGGTAAGTGAAGAATGTTGAAAGTATTTTATATTTCTTTTTTTTCTAAAATTTGGAATAATATAATCAAGTGAAACTAGCAATAAATGACTCTCTAGTTTCGGATATTAATTTAATTCGAAAACTTTTTAAAGTTAGGCATTGTGCAACTCCCATTCCATGTTGATATTAATTTGCATATTCTTTTATTATTATTATTAAAATATTCCCAATTCTCACTAAATTGTAAACACCTTAACTAAACAAACTCACGAAAAAGTTTGAAGTTACTTAGTATTTTTTTACTCATATGTATTGTGCAAATCATTTTATTTTATTTTTATGTTCGGTACCAATTTACTAGCACATGATTCATTGAATTGTCAAAATTAGAAATTGTACTAAAAAATTTGAAATTCCAATCTTTTCATCTATTTTAGTAAAAATAAAGTCTTTTTAATTGAAAAAATTATAATCGAATCTACTGAATCGAACTAATTAAAAGGTAAGTATAATATATTTATTATTTAATTTGTTACTCTTCCTAAAATTTTTACCAATCATACGATAAGTGTAAAAATACTTATCTTGTCGTTACATGGATTTGTATTAATTTTCACAAACATTAGGGTTAATAGAAATTAAAAAGTTCCATTTGACTACGAAAAGAAAAAGAAAAAGAAATATGAAAACCTTTGAAAAGCGTGTAATAATAGTTGACTCTGAGGGCTGTTGGGTTGTCTGCCCCTTATAGCCTAGAATCATAATTCCATGCTTACCTGTTCCATTCCTCTGTTTGAACACTGTGTAAAGATCTCCTTTTTTTCCACAAATTTTCAGGTTTTTTAATTTATATAAGCAGAACCCATTATAAAGAAACGATTTTTTTTGGAAAAAATAATATTTAGAGGCTCAAGATTATCTGGCAACCACTTCCAGCAAAAGGGTCCAGTTTCCGGTGGCACCCACCGCTGATGCTGCTCTGGATCCACTGTTGTTCTGCGTAAAAGAATCATTTTAGGGTTCCATTTTTGTGGGTTTTTCTTGGGTTGCTCAATTCAGTCCTGCAGTAGTTGTACATCCTTTTGTAGTTTGACATTTCCTAGTTGAATTGATTATCTGTTAGTTTTTGGTGTGAATTTTGTTGAATGGGATCGAAGCCGTGGCTTTATCCGGCGCCGACTTACAGACCTTTGGAGAGTTTTTGGGACACTGATGACGATGGTCCAGGGCCGCGTTGTGGCCACACACTCACGGCGGTCGCCGCCACTAAAACCCACGGACCTCGCCTCATTCTGTTCGGAGGAGCCACCGCTATTGAGGGCGGCAACGGTGGCGCTCCTGGCATTCGTAATTGCCCATCTCTGTTCTGCATCTTTTATACTTCGATTGATTTGGGTTTTGAAATTGTTTTTGCTGCTTTTGTGTTTTAGGGTTAGCTGGAGTGACGAATTGTGTTCATTCCTATGATGTTCTCACTAGGAAATGGACCAGGTTTGCTTTGTATTCTCTTTCTGTTTGTGGTTTCAGATGAATTTTGCATATGTTGTTTTTGGTGGGATCTAGTTTTGATCGAATGCTATTTAGTTAATGCTTGATTTTTTTAAATGATTTGGTTAGACTTCGACCTGCCGGTGAACCACCTTCACCAAGGGCTGCGCATGCAGCAGCAGCTGTAGGCACCATGGTTGTGTTTCAGGTGATTGGGGTTTTAAAAAACAGTAAATTTTGTGATTCTGGGAAGAAATTCTTTGAAATTAATGGTATCAATGCCCCCTGCTCTTGTAGGGTGGAATAGGTCCTGCTGGGCATTCTACAGATGACCTTTATGTGCTCGACATGACAAATGACAAGTTCAAGTGGCATAGGTTAGCATCTGGAGTTTGCTTTTGGCATTTCCCCATTTTTTCTGTCTTGTCGAATTAGAATTAAATTTTGTCAGTTTTAACTTGGTGTTTACACTTCGGTGGAGTTCAGAGTTGTTGTTCAAGGACAGGGTCCGGGGCCTAGATATGGCCATGTCATGGACTTGGTTGCACAACGATATCTTGTTACTGTTAGTGGCAATGACGGTGAGTATAAATCTTTTTTCGCTAGTAAAATTCATTACTTGATCTTTCATTGAATCTCTTGATTATAAGTGGGAGATATCACAAAGTGTAGTCTTGTCTCTGTAATCACCACAGACTATGACTGCCTGTTGTTACAAGCGTCAATTGAATCCTCAGTTAATATGTGATACATTGTATTCATTAGATTAATATAACCCATCAAATGCTGGGGCCAGTTTGTGAATTGTAGTGATGTGTGTCTATTTCCGGTCCGTTTACTTATTTCTTGCACCTAGGTTAAAATCTCATCTGAATTCTATGTTTTATCAATTGACTTACAAACCTTCCACAAAAGGGTTCTGACGTAACTGTTCCACAAAAGGGTCCCACCTTGATGATGTTTATGAAACTGAAAATATATGTGATTTGTGATGTTTGTTTAACTTTGGAATATTTCTCAGGAGTTGCGGTGGATACTTTTGCACTGTTTCCAAATTTTGTGAATCTGGTGCTTATTAGTGGACCCTACTTGAAAGAATTCTTTTATTTTTACACAGGTAAAAGAGTGCTATCAGATTCATGGGTTTTGGATACTGCACAGAAACCATATGTGTGGCAGAGACTTAATCCAGAAGGTGATCGACCTTCAGCTAGAATGTAAGTACTAAGTAAAATTATCTGTCTGTTTGTGCATATTACATATAGGGGATATTTGTACAAGTACCTAGAAGCTGAAAAAAGAACTGCCAAAGGTGCGTCTACTTTATTTTAAGCAGAAGCGGCAAACCAAGACACTCACATCCTGCCTTTTTAAGCTAAAAGCCGAAAAACACTTTTTGTAAAGAGTATGCAAATACTCACATAAAATTGACTTCTGAAGTACTTCAATATCCAATTTCGGGTGAAGAGCTAGTTGTTAAGCTCCCAAATGGAAATTTTGTTTTATCACTGAACCCTGCTCTGAATGTCATTGGTTGCCTGTGGAGGTATTTATTAGTCATGGTTTTTAGTTGATGCATGCCAACAGACTTGTAGTTCTTTGAGTTCTTGTCATAAAGCCACAACTCAGCACACAACAGGAAATCTCTTCAATTCTCTTTGTCATACAAGTATCACAAAGTAAATGAACTGTGTAGGTATGCAACTGCTAGTGCCCGATCAGATGGAATGTTTCTCCTTTGTGGTGGAAGAGATGCTTCAGGAACGGTATGAGGATTTTGCTACTCTTCTCATGTACAAATCAAAATTCTTTTGTAATTGAGTTTTATTCTATTGACTATGTTTGACTGCTAAGTTGTCAGTATTATGTGTGTCTTTACAGCCTCTAGCAGATGCTTATGGACTACTTATGCACCGGAATGGCCTATGGGAATGGACTCTAGCACCTGGAGTCTCACCTTCTCCGAGGTATCAACATGCGGCGGTAAGTAGTTGCTACTTTGAAACTCTTCACATTCAAATATATTCATCCCCATCATTTCTTTGGTGGTTAGAAACAGGATATATGATAGGGTTGACCTTCATTTAATGATTATGAATTGTTTTTCAGGTTTTCGTTGGTGCTAGACTGCATGTTACTGGGGGTGTTCTTAGAGGTGGGCGAGCAGTAGAAGGTGAAGCCGCTATTGCAGGTACCTATTTGAGGAGTTTGCAATTTCTTGGACTTTTTTAAATGTCCCACATAAATTAAACTCAAAGATGTGGTCTTTCCTATAATGACTTGGACAATCCAACTTCTTTGGTAGCCTTTGGGGTTGAGTTAGGCCTGAGTTCATCTTTTGTACTTGACTTGTTCGAATGAAGACTATCCTTACTTATGTTTCCTTTTGTTTTCTGTTTCAAGTACTGGATACTGCTGCTGGAGTGTGGCTTGATAAAAACGGACTGGTGACTGCACGGGGAAACAAAGCACATGCTGAACCTGATCCTTCTTCGGAGATTATGAGAAGATGTCGCCATGCAGCTGCATCTGTTGGTGTTCGAATATATATTTATGGTGGTTTAAGAGGAGGTAAAATTTGTAATTAGTGGCAAAACTCCATAATTTTCCTTTGAGATATTTATTTCATCAGTGTTTTTCAAGCTTTTGGAAAGTAAATTTCATGCTTGACTTTAGGCAAATGCTACAATAACTATTTGTGCTACATTCAATTTGTAAACATTTATGTTTTTTATCGGTTGAAACGATTTTCATAAATTGGATGCCAAATATGCTTTTGCTTTGGCCATATACTTTTTCCAAGCTTGCTTATATGGTGATTGCTTTTGACATATTTAACCTTTTGTGCCACAGATATTCTGTTAGACGATTTTCTCGTTGCAGATAACTCTCAATTTCAACCCGATGCCAATACTCCAGGGTCACCATCAGCCATGATGACTTCTAGTCCAAGGTCAAACAATACATTTAATCCATTTTCCTCCACATCATCGCCAGATGACAGACCTGAATCTCCCTCACCAGGATATCTGGGGTCTGTTTTCAAGTTTTGTATACTATTTCTGTCATTTATATGAATAAACCATAGTGAATATAATTAATTCTCGTATTCCTGTAGAATGGACAAAACTTCAATGGAGAAACTTGCTGAAGCATCTGCTGCTGAGGCCGAGGTTGCTAATGCTGTCTGGCAATCGGCCCAGGCAGCATCAGCTGTACCGGAAGAAGCTTCCGTGTCTGATGTGAATTCACATGCAGAGACAACGTCAGAGGGTAGTGATACAGAGGCTGATGTCCGCCTCCACCCTAGAGCGGTATGATTTCTTTAATTATTTCTTTACTTATTTATTCTTCCCCTGTTTTTAAAGAGGACTGTTGCTGGTTACACAACTGGTAGTTGAACCAGCGATTGATCCATTCACGGGGTGCAAGTGCTCAACACTGAATGTGAAATTTTAATATATCTTTTTAAAATAAAAATCGCAGGTGGTTGTAGCAAAAGAAGCTGTTGGGAACTTGGGGGGTATGGTTAGGCAGTTGTCCTTGGATCAATTTGAAAATGAAAGTAGACGAATGATTCCATTACAGAATGACCTGTCAAATCCTACGAAGAAGTTCGCGAGGCAGAAATCTCCTCAAGGCTTGCATAAAAAGGCAAGTTTTACAAGACTCGTTTTTCCCTTTAAATGCTTAAATTAAAATATATTATCACGACATTCTAAACTTTCAGCCTTGTGCTCTTCCAAACGTTTCATTGTTTTCAATCAAGTGCACCTATACCTCTTCCAAGATTTTGATATTACAGTTGTTACTCGCAACCACAGGATAGAAAATACTATCAACCACTCCTTGTAAAAATGAAAAAACTATACCAAACATTACCTGTAAAGGTTTTCAAACTCTCAGAGGTGGTTTGTGTGATTTAAAGAAAAATCGAGGAGTGATTTCTGATAATTTGAAATTGCAGGACCAAATGTAATATCACAGTCTCCTAAGATATTGAATATAAAAGACTGTTCTTTTTTTTCTTTCGGTAATTTTGATTAGCATTCTGTGTTGCAGATCATATCGACTTTGTTGAGGCCTCGGAATTGGAAGCCTCCTACCAACAGAAAGTTCTTCTTGGATTCTTATGAAGTTGGAGAGCTTTGTTATGCTGCTGAGCAGATTTTCATGCATGAGCAGACGGTTCTTCAATTGAAAGCTCCTGTCAAAGTGTTTGGTGATCTTCATGGACAGTTCGGTGATTTGATGAGACTGTTTGATGAATATGGATTTCCTTCTACTGCTGGGGACATTACGTAAGTTTAATTATCCCATTTTTATTTGATGTCAAACAGAAATTAGTTAAATCAACTATTTATTTCTGAGATTTTGGATATATTCATGTAGTAATAATGGTGTGTTTCTTGTTTTTGGTTCAGTTATATCGACTATTTATTTCTGGGAGACTATGTTGATCGTGGGCAACACAGCTTGGAAACCATAACATTGCTTCTTGCTCTTAAGGCAAACATCTTCACCCAGACTAACAGAATATCCTTATTCCACATAAAGAATATTCCCTTTTGTCCTTAAAGTTTATAGTTTTTACTTTTATGGCACAGATTGAATATCCAGATAATGTCCACCTTATTCGTGGGAACCATGAAGCTGCTGATATTAATGCCCTGTTTGGTTTCCGCATCGAATGTATTGAAAGAATGGTATGCTAGAATTTTCGAAAATACATTTCTGTCATCTATTTACGAGTTTCTGATCAAGGGTTGAATTTGATTGATAATGCAGGGAGAAAGTGATGGTATATGGGCTTGGACACGTTTTAACCAGTTGTTTAACTATCTTCCACTTGCTGCATTGATAGAGAAAAAAATCATATGCATGCATGGGGGCATAGGGAGGTCGATAAATTCAGTAGAACAGATTGAGAAACTAGAGAGGCCCATAACCATGGATGCTGGTTCGATCGTGCTAATGGACTTGTTATGGTATATTTAGCTTCACATGATGTTTTTGCTTCTCTCCAATCAAATTCGTCCTTACGCTTCTCTCATGTTCGTGTACAGGTCGGATCCTACTGAAAATGACAGTGTAGAGGGATTGAGACCGAATGCTAGAGGACCTGGCCTCGTTACGTTTGGGGTACGGAATCTATGAAACTTTTCACTTAATCCATGAGACATAGTTTTGGTTCTTTTAATCAATTTACTGGGGTTCGCCTTTTAAATTAGTTTAAATGGCGTACAATTGGACCAAAAGTGTAAATTTACATCCTTCCGACCCTTTTCTCTATCATCTTCCGTTACTCAAAATGTTCCGCTCTTCTACTGATTTGTTTTAATCATTCAATTTCACTTTGTTTTGAAGTTTTTTTCTTGTATTTATTATTAATTCTTAGTAATAGAAAATAAGAAATATTTATAACCTTGTACCATCGTAACTACAGCCTGATCGGGTGACGGAATTCTGCAAGAAGAACAAACTGCAACTAATCATAAGAGCTCACGAGTGCGTCATGGACGGATTTGAACGGTTTGCCCAGGGCCAGTTGATAACCCTTTTCTCTGCCACCAACTATTGTGGTATGCATTCCAAAGTCTTCACCCTGCAAATTTCACGTTTAACTGAAAATCGAGTCTAAATTTAAGTAAAAAAATTTGCATTTAGGATCGGCGAACAATGCTGGGGCAATATTGGTTGTCGGCAGAGGGTTGGTCATTGTTCCTAAATTGATTCATCCCCTGCCACCACCATTCCAATCTCCGGAAACGTCTCCCGAACGTGTCAACGACGAGACTTGGATGCAGGTACATATGTTTCTTTAGTCCATATTCAGCAGAAACTATAGCCGGACCCCTGAGGCTTGGTCTAATTGCAAGTATCCTTTTGTTTCTATGATGGCCAAACAGAGGTTTGGTATAATTACAAATGTACCCCTCCTGTTTGTATTGAGGCCAATCTCCAGGGGGGTGATTGTAATTTTACTTGACTTTACATACATATATGTTGTTGCTCACTCGTATTTTGTTCTTGAATGCCAGGAGCTCAACATTCAAAGACCTCCGACTCCTACTAGAGGCCGTCCACAACCCGAGCTCGACCGAAGTTCACTTGCCTATATATGACGCCATCACTTAACACCGTAGTTGTACATGAAATTGTTGTTGTTGTTCCAAATATGCCTTTACGGGGGCACGGTTGTACTTCCTGTCGAGGTGAGACCCGTATACAAAGCAAGAACCTTTACAGTTCCAACACCTCCCTTGTATTTCCGACATGCGCTACACATGGCTTGAGAGTTGAGAGATACAGAGGTAAGCAAGCAACTGTACATGAGTTGCTTTCTTGAATTTGTACAAAGCAAGCCTGGAGACTTGGTAGAGGTTGGAATTTCTGGTGTATAGAAGGGAGAATATATGATGACAGAGAGAGAAAGAGGATTGTGGGAACCCTTTCTTTTGTGTTTTATGTGAAAGAAATACAGAATAATTTGTATGTTAACATTTATAGAAATTATAGATTGATGTGTAATTGTGTATGTATGTATATTGGTGTGATTTTTGGATATTGACTGTCTTATGAATTTTTACCGAAATTGCAAATTTTATTGATTATTTTAAAGTCATGTCGAATCTTACAATATGTTATTTAAAAGGATAATAATAACAAAGAATTGAATAGAAATTACATAAATTTATTTTAAAAATAATATTGTTGAGAACATGATAGTTGACTTCTTTAGAGATGTACAAATATGAGAAATAAGTATTTATTAATTTAAAGAGTGATTTGGCGGCTCAACGAAATTAAAATTTTCATTTTAAGTAAAACTTATCTTATCCAACTAAGATACATGTCAATTTATCGAATTATAATATAAAAATAAATTCGTTATGGATATTATTAGTTTTTCTCTTCTATAATTTATTCATATGGGTCGAGCATTTAAATAGGTGATTTCTCCAATAGCCCAATTGAAAAAATAATACTATTTTAGAGAATTAATTTAAAGTAATTGTAGAAGACATTATCTTAGTGTGTTCAATATAAGCATGCTATATGACCTAAAAGTGAGATTAAAACTCATTGGAACTAATAACAATAAAAGCATGAATAGTTTGACCGACATTATTAACTAATAAATTCACAAAACATCTTTATCATTACAATCTTCTTTAACTTCCCAAAACTTTGATTAAAAGGAAGAAATTAAAGAACAATACCAAACTTCAAATGATTATAGGAATTTAGGTCACAATTCAGGTGGCCAACTACCTACTATTTGGCCACATATACATATATTTATACGTATATATACACAACATTTCTTGAATGCAACGCATGGTCAAACTCCATTTCTTCCTTTGAACTCTCAACTCTCACCCTAAAAAAAATTCAAACTTTGAACTTCTAGAGAGAGAGATCGGAAGAGCCATGACTGGCATTTTCATGGAGACAAATGATGGTGTCCATGGAGTGAAGAGCTCGGAATCAGCTGTGGCTGAGGATCACGATAAGCATCTTTCTTTGCTGGATTTCATTATATCAGCTTTGAGAAAATCCATGGTGTCGGCGTGCCGGGTCGACGGTGAGGATGAAGAGGCGGTCTCCGCCGTCCATCACATGGAAATCGGATGGCCCACAAACGTCGAGCACGTAACCCATGTCACTTTTGATAGATTCCATGGCTTTTTGGGTCTCCCTCTTGAGTTTGAAGTTGAGATTCCGTGTAAAGCTCCCAGTGCTAGGTATGGTGAAAAGTACATGAAAAGAACTCTTTTTTGTTGGTTTTGTCTTTCTGGGCTGTTCTTAAATTTCAAATTTCTTTTCAAAAGATAAGAAAGTTACTACCTTGTTCTTGTTTCCATTGGATTTCAGGGGCTTGTTGTAAATTTCAACATTCTTTTCTTTCTTTTTTTTCACCATTGTTGGACTTTAAATTTCAGTTCTTCGAGTCTCATGGGCAGCTCCAAAGTTCTGGTTTTTGATCTGTTTTGGCTTTTGTTTTGGATTGTTGTTTGGGAAGTTTGATGCTTTTTGCACAGATCTGATGCATTATGCTATGCTATGTTGAACTGTTTTATGAGGACTTTTTCTTATGCAAAAACATTGTTTTGGTTGCTTAAAAGATGTAAATTTGAGAAATGCCTACTGTTTAGGGTTTATGAAGAGGTTTTCTTGGCAAAAGTTACACTCTTGAAGATTTGAAACTGCAGATACTTTCATATGCTCTCTGTCTCTTTTAGTGAAGAAAAATCTTGCCTTTATATGCTCAAAATCTGATCTAGTGTTCACTGTTCAGGCGTGGAAATGGCAAATCAGTTTACTCATTTTCTTGAGCATGCTTGACATAGTTTTGTATAATGAGGCTACTGTTATACCTACCAAATTCAATTACAATTTGGCATTTATTGTTCTGATTCCCTCTAATCAATCGTACAGTGTCAGCGTCTGTGGCGTCTCTGCGGATTCAATGCAATGGACGTATGACAAGAGAGGCAATTCTGTCCCAACTATTCTGTTATTAATGCAAGAAAAACTATACGCACAGGACGGTCTGAAGGTAGACAATGAAAGCTTTCATCCCCTTCACATATATGGCGATATCATATGTTACTATGTTAGGCCCTGTTCAATTTTAATCCCATTAAAGTGGTGTTGGCAAAAGCTTCTGCTTTTGTTGAAGTAGAAGCTGAAGCTAAAATTCTAAAAAGTTGTAGTAGTAAAAGTCGGTGAGTTGTTTTGAAACTAACATGAAGTTGAAAAGCAATTTAATTTGTCTAAACAAACTTCGATTTATTTGTGAAAGTAATGGAGAAGCTATAGCTAACAGTCTTTTGATGCTTCTAGCTCATTGCTGCTTAAAGTAAGCATAAATTGGTTTTCCAAACACTCTGTGATTATACAAATGGTTCGCTTTACTCCCGTATCTCTCATATCATCTCAATTTTAGTCCTTCCACTAAGTTCTTGTGTAAATTGAGACAATTTGAATGGTAAATATTTTTCAATATGATGTGACAGGCAGAAGGGATTTTTAGGATAAATCCAGAAAATAGACAAGAGGAAGAAGTAAGGGATGAGCTCAACAGAGGCGTTGTGCCTGAAGATATTGATGTTCATTGTTTGGCTGGTTTGATTAAAGCCTGGTTCCGTGAGCTCCCTTCAGGTGTTCTTGATGGCCTTTCTCCGGAAGATGTTTTGCAGTGTGATACTGAAGAGGAATTTGTTGAACTAATTAAGCAGCTAAAACCTACCGAGGGTGCATTGCTCAATTGGGCTATTGATCTCATGGCTGATGTAGTCGAGCAAGAAGAATTCAATAAAATGAATGCAAGGAATATTGCTATGGTCTTTGCCCCCAATATGACTCAGGTGATACAAACAAGCCACCTAAGCTACTTGTCTCTGTGTGTGTGTGTGTGTTAATTACATCGACTTTCCTTGTACCAAGTGTTTTTGCACAAACCTCCCTTCTTAGTTTAAAAATTACAAATACCCCCATTCTTTTAAATAACAAAAAGGGATATGTAATTCTGAACTCGAGAGGGGAATTTGTGTAATTTCATCTAGTTACATCGGAGGACGTTGTAATTACTGGAATATTAGTTTGTGGGTGTTTGTAATTTCTAAAACTTCAAGGGAAGTTTATGTAATTAGATCAAACCATCAGGGTATGTTAGTGTAAAATGGATAGCCTAGAAGCCGATAAAAGCACCCTACCGATATTTTCAAGCTCAAAAGCAGAGAAGCACTTTTTTTGGGAGTATGCAAATATTTCTCTAAAAGCCTTATTTTTGTATACTATAGATGTCAGATCCATTGACAGCACTGAAGCATGCAGTCCAAGTAATGAACTTACTAAAGACACTCATAATGAGAAAACTCAGACAAAGAGACAAGGCAGACCGAGGAAACTCTCCCTCATCGTGTCGTTTCTCAGATGGGCTTCAAACTGATGAGGAATATGATGGTCATTACGAGATTGAGGATGATGCCCTCTGTGAGTCTACTCGCTACAGCCCCAGCAGTGAAGACAAAGACGAAACCGAGTCACTGAGTGAGATTGAAGACTCTTTCTTGAAACAAGTGGATGAGAACGAAAATGCAAAAGATGGGTTCCGGAAACAGCTTCAGAGAATACTATGCAGAGATTATCCGAGCCCCGTGATTGGTTTTGGTGCAGATTCTTGCGTTTCAATGTCTGATAGTAAAATAGGGAGTTCTTGCATTAGCTCCAGCGATGATGATGAATCGAGATTGAGCTCGATTAACGCTTTTAAGCCTTGACATTGATCCTCCTATGTAGATTTGGATTTTTCATTTTCTTTCGTCTCTAGTTAGTTCAGGATGATTTCTCTCCATAGGCATAGCTTCTCTGTATATTTCTGCAGTAAAAATGTTTATTGTGAATTAGTGGCTTGTTCCAATTCCTTCACTTTGCTCTAGCAGTGAAAGTTCCAGCTTTTAGTGGAGAAAACTAATGAATTAATTAGTTTTATAGAATTTTCTGACTATAAAATATCTGAAATTAGTCAAATTAGAAATACTTTTCTTGTTGTACTACTCTTGCCTAAATATGCTTAACATCCAGATTTTAATGGAATTGAGAGTATAGTGCTACTATGATCTCCTAAACATGTTTAACTTCGGAGTTTTAATAGAATTCAGAGCATAGTGCTAATGTGATCGTACCCTATAAAACGAGACATCATAGTGCATAGGCAGCTAATTTTATAGTGCTCCATTTTGAAAATGCAAACAAATATAGTGGAGATTAATTCCCAAAAAGATAATATTGCATAACGATCGTTTCCTTACTAAATTATGAACTTAATTAGAAATTAGATGCCAATACCATGTTTACGTTAAATAAAATTGAGGGTTTGCAATTTTGCTTCCTTACAATTCATTAATTCAAAAATATGATTATGATATCATACCTTCAAATTTTAAATTACTAACCTTTTATAAAATATTAGAAAAACAAAACATAATGTAAAAATTATAGAAAATATTCATTACCTTTATTATGACACAATCCTATATAATTAACTTTCTCTTAAACACACACCTTAAAGTGCTAAGAGAATCCAAACGCTACACAATTAAATTAATCGTTGACATCTACAAAACTTTAGGAGTATGATAGATATGACTTTTCCTTTTTCCTTGTTTTTTTTTTTTCTCCTTTTATTAAAGTTAAAAAAAAAAAAAAACTATTTTGAAACTAAAATAATAAATATATCAAATAAATAAAAACTAACTCTTCTAAGATGCCAAACAGGCCTCCCAAAAGAGCCTATCAGTCTCCTCGTCATTCATAAGCTTCACATTTGTATCCTCTCCCAACTTCTCCACCTCCGACGGCGGCGCTTCCTTAGCTCCGCTGCACCATTGATCGACTACGCCGTCCTCCTCCTCCTCATCACTATGACCGCCACCGTCTTCCTCCACCTCTTTCCTCCGACCATCACACGCAGAATCACCGCCGCCACCACCACCACCGACGGCAATACTCAACCCGCCACCACACGCCCGCGATCCATCGCTGCATGACTGAGCGTCGTCCTCGGCCGCAGCGCCGCCATCGGATTCCGCCTCGGCCGCACCACCACCGAAGCACTGTGCTTCAGAATCGCCGCTCGCCTCGCATAACAAGTACGCAGACGCATCGAACAACACTCTTACTCCTCCTTCCATTACATACATATAGATAGATAGATACATAAAATATTGAAAAAATATGGCGATATAATATTGATAGAAATGTGGAGAAAGTAGATGAATGAATTGAGAAGGTGGGTTGGGCTGTCTTGCTCCACACTTCACCAATTAATCATGGTGGGTTTTACTCTTATGATTTAGGCCATCAATGTCAGCCGACAATTGTTACTGTTTACCCTTCCAAAAAAAAAAAAAAGAAGAAGAAGAAGAAAAAGAAAAATGGAAAATCTGTACCAACAACATAATGTGTGGTTTCCTCGTGCTCGTACAATGAAATGATCAAGTTTGTTCTGTTTTCCACGTTGTTTTAGTTCTAGGACAAATTACACATACTAACCCCGTGTTAGGTAAGTACTGTAGCTGATACATTGTATATTCGTTCAATCATTGAGCTTAAATTGTTATAATTTGTCCCGTGATTTGGATCAAATTGTGGATATACAACTGAATTTATGTTATCACAGGAAAATGCTATGTGGAGGAGATTTATGGAGAAGTGACTTGGATTTACTATCTATCTGCTTCTAGGAGGAAATTAATTTTGAAGATTAGCAGTTGGGATTCAAGCACGGTTAGACATGAGAGAAGTTTGCATTCTAGTTGGATTTTGGGCTCTAAGTAACTTTTGGTGGCGGACAATTGGTAATGAGGCCCACTTATTTTAATTGGAATGGATGATGGCTGATGCAACTTTGGGCCCCCTTACTAACAACATTCTTACATTAAATAAAAAAGATGGAGTTTACAAATTGCCAACCCGCCTTGGACTTTGATTTGAAGATTAAGTTGCAAGCCCACAATTTCCCTAATTCTCCAACAAAAAGCACGTTTAGAGAGTTGGGGGTTACAACACGTTTCGGGATTGAAGGAGTTACTTGAAGGGATTTTTATTGTTGGCAGAAGATGGACGCACGAACGTGGGGAAGTGGAGGAAAGAATGAACCCCCCTTTGCACTACTTATTCTGGGGATCGGAGAGCAGCAACGATTCTCGTTCGGGAGAGAAAGAGTCTACCCCTTTCCTATTAGTTTTACTCTTTTAATTTTATTTTAGATTTGTTAATTTCCTTTGTTGGTGAATTTCTAGTTTCGTTTTAGTAGGGATTTTCCTAGTATGCATTAGGGTTGTGTGAGACGAATTTATTGGTGATTTTATCAAGTTATCCGTTTTATCTCTATTTTTACGACATTGTGTTTGTTCTTATTCTTTGATTATATTAAGAGCTCAAATCTTAGAATAGGCAATTCACATATAACTAGTTAACTTATTTGGTGGAGTCTAGCCGGATAATTAACGAAGTAGCAAACAATCACTAGGCCGTTAAGTTCGACTGATTTCGTGTTGTGGGATAGACGGTCTAACCAGGCGAAGTAGGAGTTTCTACCTAGTCGGTTAGAGTTAGTGTTTCTTTAGGGTGTAATGCAATTGCCCAATTGAATCTTAAAAGGAGTTTCTGCTAAGGTTATTGGTTAATTAGAAAACGATTATTAGGAGTTCCTTTTAGTCGTTATAAACAGTAAGAAGAAACGAGGGAGCCTAAGGTAATTGGTAACTATAGCTAGCCTAACGAGGAATTAATCACCCTGTCTGTGATCATAGCCTGATGCATGCGTAGGAAAATCCCAGCTACTTGTTATTTACTGAATTAATTTAAGTGTCAGTTGAGTTTAGTTATTAATTATTTGTTTATTTAGTCTCGTTTTGTTTATTTCGTTATTAGTTTAATCAAGTATCTCAAAACCCCCCCTATATTTGTTGTTTGTTTCGTTTCCTTAGCATATTGAAAGTCACAAATTCTCCCAATCCTTGTGGATCGATACCCGTTGCCACTATTTTACAATTTAATCGTGTGCAATAATTGGGATTTATTATTGGTGGCCTCGACACCCATCAATTTTTGGCGCCGTTGCCGGGGATTGGTTTATAATTGATTTTGTTTCTTTTTCTTGTGCCTAGGAACCTTCCTTCAAACGAGCTGCTGGTGCAGGTTCAAAATTGTTTAAGCTGGATTCTGATATTGATTCTGAACAAGAGTTTGCAGTTGCGCAGCAGACTGGCAGAAAAACTGATCACTTCCCTGTCAGTGATCACGGTCAGGATATGACTCAGAACAGAACACTTTGGGACCTTGCCCGACCCACAGAGGCACAACAACCACCTAAGCACCCTGGTCGATTAATTGAAAATTCAGATCGTGATGTGAAGGGGCATGGACCAACATCGTTTTATGAAGGATTCGAATCGCACATGGTTGAATGGATTAATCTAGAGGATCCTCCTCTAGAAGCTTGAGTGTGAAAACAAGAACTCGTCGAGTCCATGACGTTAAACAAGGGCGCTGTATGGGAGGCAACCCATATTTCTTTTCCCTTGCTTTAGTTTTTTTTTCTTTCTTTGCTCGATTTTCTCATCCCGTCGTCATTTTTCCTCTTTTCTTGCTTTGTAGGTGGTTATGCAGGGGATATATTTGGACAAGTGTGGAGGCATAAGTGCAGATCAATCATTGATAAAAAGCAAGAACCGTACTGCAAATGGAATTTTGCTACTGTGAAAACACTTGACTGAGGTCACGGACAAGGGTTCTGGGTCCATTTTTGGTAATCGGAGCGTATACCACAAACCAACAAAACATGCCACCCTACCGCGACCCGCTCCACTTACAGTCCGAACCGTCCCATCCCCAAATTAAACCTAGCACTCCATTCCTTCAATTCCCCAAAATCTCCCACAATTGCAAGAGCTTCAAACCCTCAATTAGCCATGGCAAAGAGAAAGGTCCACCGGCCAAACAAACCACCGCTTATGATCGATAGCGGCACCGCGTCCTCACCGCCATCCCGTTTCATTCCTTCGCCTCCAGTTTGAAAACAATCAAGGCCAAGAACTGTTAGAAAAAAATCGAAGCAAGTGGCAGAATACTACTGACAGGAAGGCTATCCGTGATCATTGTCATGATTCTTCGGGTCTGACTCTCGTCTCACACCCCCCGGGTTCAGGGAAGTCCTCTGTTTTTCATTTTTGACTTACTTTCTATTGGGGACAACATACATTTAAGTGTGGGGGGTGTCCTAGGGCTATATGAGAAAATTTTTGCATGAGTTTGGGGTATTTTTGAGGATGATAAGAGCTGATAGTTTTGAGACATTGTTGTTGTTGCATTTTTCTTGATTTTCTGCATGTGTTGAAATGTTTAAGGCTGTGAATAGTGTTGTGCTACCTTTTATGCATGATTAAGAGATAAGATATGACCTAATTTGAGTCCTATATGATGAATTTTCACGATTTAGGCAATGATGGATTGTCTTAGAAAGGATATGGATCATGGTTGAAATCTTACATTCCTTGATATCAACTAATTGTTGGTGAAATATTTTCATACATTGAAACTTGCATGCCCGGTTTAAATAAATTGAACATTAACTGTTGTGTGCATAATTGACACCATTCTTGAGTAGAATGTACGAAACTTAGAAGTTGAGTTGGTGTGCATAATGAATTTCCATTTGATTGTGGGACATTGTGGTGGAACTAGGGAGTATGATTAAATTGAAAAAGGAAGTGAAATGACTGCAGTGCCAAAAATCCGTCAAAATAATTGAACGGGGCTGAGTAACCGGGTGACATTCATCACCAATGTTTGTGCTCGCTTAAAAAGGTCCCGAACAAACTTGACGAGTGAGGCGAATTATAAATACTCCGCTGATTACCTGGCCAAATAAGTGAAAACTCACAATAATACGGGTAATTAAGAGTATGGTGAAACCACTTGGCGTTGTGATTGACTTAGTAACCGGATGGCATTCATCACACATGTTTGCGTTCGCGTAAAACGGCTAATGACAATTCCAAGCATTTTCAAGCTTAATGTTCTTACAGTTGATTAAATGCAAATAACCCGAACTCCCCATAACTACCACCTCATTTGGACATTCTTGATGCATACCCACAATCTAATAAGTAGAGTATGATTTCTATTATTGATTGGTTTATAATTCAACTTGGGTAAATGACGCATGTGCTTTAAGTTGTGATCGGGCTTGTGGTTTCTTGTATGAGAATTTCATTACAAAAGGTTAATGTTTTGAAGTGTAAGATTAGATTATGCCTTCATTCCTAGTTACATTGCCTACCTCGTGTTTTAATTGAATAGAGTCGAATTTCTCTCTTATCTTTGATCTTAGTTTATGCTTGAGGGCAAGCATTGTCCAAGTGTGGGGGGATTTGATACATTGTATATTCGTTCAATCATTGAGCTTAAATTGTTATAATTTGTCCCGTGATTTGGATCAAATTGTGGATATACAACTGAATTTACGTTATCACAGGAAAATGCTATGTGGAGGAGATTTATGGAGAAGTGACTTGGATTTACTATCTATCTGCTTCTAGGAGGAAATTAATTTTGAAGATTAGCAGTTGGGATTCAAGCACGGTTAGACATGAGAGAAGTTTGCATTCTAGTTGGATTTTGGGCTCTAAGTAACTTTTGGTGGCGGGCAATTGGTAATGAGGCCCACTTATTTTAATTGGAATGGATGATGGCTGATGCAACTTTGGGCCCCCCTTACTAACAACATTCTTACATTAAATAAAAAAGATGGAGTTTACAAATTGCCAACCCGCCTTGGACTTTGATTTGAAGATTAAGTTGCAAGCCCACAATTTCCCTAATTCTCCAACAAAAAGCACGTTTAGAGAGTTGGGGGTTACAACACGTTTTGGGATTGGAGGAGTTACTTGAAGGGATTTTTATTGTTGGCAGAAGATGGACGCACGAACGTGGGGAAGTGGAGGAAAGAATTAACCCCCCTTTGCACTACTTATTCTGGGGATCGGAGAGCAGCAACGATTCTCGTTCGGGAGAGAAAGAGTCTACCCCTTTCCTATTAGTTTTACTCTTTTAATTTTATTTTAGATTTGTTAATTTCCTTTGTTGGTGAATTTCTAGTTTCGTTTTAGTAGGGATTTTCCTAGTATGCATTAGGGTTGTGTGAGACGAATTTATTGGTGATTTTATCAAGTTATCCGTTTTATCTCTATTTTTACGACATTGTGTTTGTTCTTATTCTTTGATTATATTAAGAGCTCAAATCTTAGAATAGGCAATTCACATATAGCTAGTTAACTTATTTGGTGGAGTCTAGCCGGATAATTAACGAAGTAGCAAACAATCACTAGGCCGTTAAGTTCGACTGATTTCGTGTTGTGGGATAGACGGTCTAACCAGGCGAAGTAGGAGTTTCTACCTAGTCGGTTAGGGTTAGTGTTTCTTTAGGGTGTAATGCAATTGCCCAATTGAATCTTAAAAGGAGTTTCTGCTAAGGTTATTGGTTAATTAGAAAACGATTATTAGGAGTTCCTTTTAGTCGTTATAAACAGTAAGAAGAAACGAGGGAGCCTAAGGTAATTGGTAACTATAGCTAGCCTAACGAGGAATTAATCACCCTGTCTGTGATCATAGCCTGATGCATGCGTAGGAAAATCCCAGCTACTTGTTATTTACTGAATTAATTTAAGCGTCAGTTGAGTTTAGTTATTAATTATTTGTTTATTTAGTCTCGTTTTGTTTATTTCGTTATTAGTTTAATCAAGTATCTCAAAACCCCCCCTATATTTGTTGTTTGTTTCGTTTCCTTAGCATATTGAAAGTCACAAATTCTCCCAATCCTCGTGGATCGATACCCGTTGCCACTATTTTACAATTTAATCGTGTGCAATAATTGGGATTTATTATTGGTGGCCTCGACACCCATCAGTAGCCGGGGTATTTCTCACGTCTAATTCTAACTCGAGTCTTGTAGAAGCCCTAACAATGGCGGCGATATGAACGAGAGAGAAGAGAAAGGGATTAGGGTTTTCAATCTGTGAATCTTATTGAATGAAAAACTGTACAAAAATAATACAAGGTACAAGTATATATCGTGTCACGCTTCCAACGGTCAGAATAAAAGCGTGGAGAAAACGCTAAAGAAGAAAACTAAAACACGTCTCTAATAAACACAAAAAAAAATAAAATAAAAAAATAAACAAAAAATCCAACACCCGCCCTCAAGTTGGAGCTTCGTTGAATAAGAAACCCAACTTGCACAATATTTTTCGAAAAAGTGGACCACCCAAGGACTTAGTAAAAATATCAGCAAGCTGCTGCTTTGTATTGACATACTGAGGTCGAATTAAGCCTTGCTTGAACTGGTTTCTGACAATATGGCAATCGATTTCCAAATGCTTTGTTCGCTCATGGAAGACAGGGTTCTCTGTGATATGGAGCGCAGCCTTATTATCGCACCATAGATCAATTGGCAAAGACACTGAGACTTGAAGATCTCTGAGTAGATAACTAAGCCATTGTAGTTCGCAGACTGTTGCTCCCAAGCTTCTGTACTCGGCTTCACAGGAAGATTTGCTAACAGTAGGCTGCTTCTTTGTTTTCCAAGAAATGAGAGAAGTACCTAGCAAAATACAAAACCCTGTAAGTGACCGTCTAGTTAAAGGACAAGTTGCCCAGTCTGCATCACTAAATGCAGTAAGGCAAAGGTTGTTATCAGCTGGGAAAAATAACCCAGCCATCCGTGTTCCAGCAAGGTATCTTAGAACATGATGTGCAACCTCCCAATGGGACTGCATGGGTGAAGCCACAAATTGACTCAACTGTTGAACTGCAAAACTAATATCAGGACGTGTTAAATTTAAGTATAGAAGCCTGCCTATAAGGCGTCTGTATTTGGCAGGATCTGCATAAGGTACATCTGTGTCCATATAAAACTTATAACCACTACTTAAAGGAGTGGGTGCAGCTTCGCAATGCAACAGTCCAGAATCAGACAACAAGTCACTAATGTATTTCTTTTGAGTAATGAGCAACCCATTAGAACACCTGAAGATCTCAATACCAAGAAAATACTTAGCATTACCCAGGTCTGTAATGGTAAAAGTATTATGCAAATAAGTTTTGATATCAAGTATCACATTATCATCAGATCCTGAAATGAGGACATCATCCACATAAACAAGCAGCATAACAAAACAAGATCCTTTAGTATATGTGAATAAACAATGATCATTAGATGACTGCTGAAATCCATAGGCAATCAGCTTATTAGTAAATTCTAAATTCCATTGCCTAGAGGCTTGCTTAAGTCCATATAGGGATTTCTTAAGCTTACGTACTTGCCCAGGTTGAGCCTTAGTAAAACCCTCAGGTGGCAAAAGATAAACATCCTCGTCCAAATAACCATGTAAGAAAGCATTGTTTATATCTAGTTGGTATAAACCCCAACCTTTGGCAGAAACAAGAGCAAGAAACACTCTAACAGTAACAAGTTTAGCTACTGGAGAAAAACTATCATAGTAGTCAACACCAAAAGTTTGATTAAAACCCTTAGCAACTAACCTAGCTTTATACCTTTCCACAGAACCATCTGGATTAAATTTAATTTTATAAACCCATTTTGATCCTATGGCCTTCTTTCCAGCAGGTAAATCAACTAATTCCCAAGTATTATTAATTTCAAGTGCCTGCAACTCCTTATCCATTGCATGTACCCACTTAGGATATGCTTTAGCCTGAGTGTAAGTGACAGGCTCTGGAATAGGAGCTACATTTGCCATATAATTAACATAACTTTGAGCATAAGGGAAATCATCACCTTTAGTAAGAAAAGTGTTATCACAACCATAAGAGACATGAAACTGCACATTATAGACGTAGTCTTTCATCTAGACAGGTGGTTCTCTATGCCTTTTACTTTCCCCAGGTTGCTGAATCTCAGAAGGAAGACTAACTTCTGTAGTATTATGGGAAGACACAGAAATGTCTTCCAAATTATGATTTAAAATGTCGGCTTCCTTCTGTGATTCATGCATTCCTGGAGTATCAATCTCAGAACCTGAATTCTGAGTAACAATTTTAGGGGCAGCAGGAATCACGTAATTATCTGTCCTGTAAGGAAAGACATCTTCAAAGAATTTTACATCCCTTGAAACAATCACAGTTTTAGAATCTAAATTAAAAAGTTTATAACCTTTCTTTCCAGGAACAACTCCCAACAAAACACATTTAGAAGCCCTAGGAGAAAACTTAGTTTGTCCAGGACCATTGTTCACAGCATAACAGAGACAACCAAACACTCTGATATGTTCATAAGAGGGTTCATTGTTATGCAGCCTAAAATAAGGAGTATGCCAATCTATAACTCTACTAGGCAATCTATTAATAATGTATGTAGCAAACAGAACAGCATCACCCCAGAATTTCACTGGTAATTTAGATTGAAATAATAATGCTCTAGCAATTTGCAATAAATGTTTGTGTTTAATCTCCACAACCCCATTCTGTTGTGGAGTATAAACACAAGTACTTTGATGTATGATACCTTTATCATGGAAGAGAGTTTTGCAATTGAGATTTACAAACTCACTTCCATTATCACTTCTCACCATTTTAACATTCTTACCATATTGTGTAAAGACATAAGCTAGAAAATTCTTAAGCACAGAGTACACATGATCTTTGTAAGGCAGCAAATAAGTCCACACACACCTTGAGAAGTCATCAACAATAGTCAGGAAATAGTGACAACCAGAATGGGTTTGTATTTTATAGGGACCCCAAAGATCTATGTGAATGAGATCAAAGGGCCCCTTAGACTTAATTGTGCTAACAGGAAAGGGAAGTCTATGTTGTTTAGACATTTGACAGATATCACAAACAACATTATTAGAGTCAAACATCACAGGAACATGCAAATGCTTCATCACAGTAATGGATGCATGACCTAACCTTTGATGCCAAACATTAAAGTCTAGAGTTTTGGCAGGAAAACAGTTATCAACTCTGCCATGATTATTAGCAGATCTATCACAGTTACTATCCTTGAGAGAGTCACAGTTTTTCTCAAGGAAATTCAAACTATCAGACACCACAGTGGCATGTTGAACAACAACATTTTGAGTATCAAAAATGTAAAGACAATTACAAGCATGTCCAGAAGCAAGAATCTCTTTAGTTCTCTGGACCTGCAATGTCCAATGGGTTTTAGAAAACAGAAACTCACTGTTAGTAGCATTAGTAACCTTATTAACAGAAATCAGATTAAATTTAAAAGAAGGAATGTACAGCACATTCTCCAAAATCACTTTATTTGACAGTTTAACACTCCCTATGAACTTAACATCATGAGAAGTGTCGTCTGGTAAAAATATAGGTATTCTGTTTTCAGGCTCATGGTAGGACTGAAACATGCTAAGTTTAGAGCATATATGGCTAGTAGCACCTGAGTCTATAATCCACTGAAATTCAGTTAAACCACTAGTGCAAGCCATAAGATAACTGTAAGTAATACCTGAGAACTCAGAGGTGAAGTGCAATTGCTCTGGAGCTCCAGATTGGTTTTCCTTAAAGAATTTCACAAGTTCCTGCCTTATAAGATCAGAAATATTAGTAGCAGTGTGAGGCGCAGAAGGGGCAGACTCATGAAACATGTCCAGTGGAGTGTCAACCACAGCATTGGCTACTCCTTTGAAAGTTCTTTTTGAAGCACCACTGGACGTGCTTTCTTTGTAAGTCTTGTACCAATCTGGTTCTCCAATGATCTTAAAGCAGGAATCAGTATTATGAGTATCCTTCTTACAGACATCACAGTACCTGTTGGCCTTATCTTTCCTTTTGTTCATACCCCTACCCATAGCAGTCCCTCTATTAGAATTGACATTCCTAGAAAACATAACAGAGTTACCAGGTACATCACTGAAAGCAACATGCACATCTCTTTGGGACTCGACCCTAGATATGATCGAATAAGCCTTATTGACAGAGGGGAGGGGATCCATAACTAGAATCTGGTTCCTAACAGCATTGTAAGAATCATTCAATCCCATCAGAAATTGTATGAGCATATCAGACGATTGAGACTCGCCGATATAAGTAGAAACCAGACACGCATTACCAACAGTACAAACAGGAATATCATTGAGATTAGCTAATCCATAGTGTCTTCAATCGGTTAAAGTAAGAGGCCAGGGAGAGGTTACCTTGAGCTATGGAACTAATATCACGCTTTAGTTGGTAAAGTAAGGGGCCATTACACTGACCATACCTCTGGTCCAAATCCTCCCAGAGCTCCCTAGCAGTGGAAGCATACAAAAAACTTTGATGAATCTCCGGAGACAGTGAATTTAAGATCCAAGCCTTAACAGTGGAATCGACTCTCTTCCAAGTTTTGTAACTAGGATCATCAAAAGCCGGCAGATCTACGGATCCATCCACAAGTCCAAGCTTCATCTTGGACTCAAGTGCAATCTTCATGGTCCTCCGCCATGTAAGATAATTCTTACCATCCATCGTGATAGTAACAACGGAAAGGAGCGAAGAATCGCTATTAGAGATACTAAGCGACTCATCCTGAGAGGATGAGGCAGGGATGACAGCCTTCTTCTTATCGGCGTCGGATTCCATCGAAGAAAATTCAACGGAAAGGGAACGGTAAAAAAAAACAGGAAACGAATCGGTGAAACACACAATCGATCACTGAGAAGCAAGCGGAAGCTGGATCTAGAGGATCGGCACCGCTCTAGATACCATGTAAAAGCCCTAACAATGGCGGCGATATGAACGAGAGAGAAGAGAAAGGGATTAGGGTTTTCAATCTGTGAATCTTATTGAATGAAAAACTGTACAAAAATAATACAAGGTACAAGTATATATCGTGTCACGCTTCCAACGGTCAGAATAAAAGCGTGGAGAAAACGCTAAAGAAGAAAACTAAAACACGTCTCTAATAAACACAAAAATAAATAAATAAAAAAATTAACAAAAAATCCAACAAGTCTGACTCGACCAAATCGATCGTTGCAATGGAGCTAATGATTTATATTTGTTATGTGTTTGGAGAAAAATTTAGAGAAATACTGACAAATCAAATGAAAGTATCATACATTTGCTATTTTAATTAGTTGAGTTCGATCGAATTGGATTTGGATTAAAATTTCCGATTCTTGCACTCAAAACGAACCGAGTTACTAATTAGATCGGATTTGGTTTAGAATTTTGGTAGGAGAAATCCAAGCATGTAACTTCTAGAAAGATGGGTTACATACGAAACCATTTGTGCCGGGCCATTCTGGCGTCATGCCTGTCAAATTTCAAGAATTGGTATTACTGACTTGCCTTTGGGTTTATTTGTAATCCACTTCATTCATAGTTTTGCTGAATTTTGAGCCAATTTTTCATTTGATTAAAGACTTTTGAACTACGTATTTTGATGGTAACTTGGAGAATATGTGAAAAGAAAATATCTTTTTCCATTTCAGAAACTTCCAAAAATAAGAGAGAGAAGTAAAACAAACATCAATGTCTCGCATAATCATCATCCATAGAGCGTGTAAAGGAGAAATCAAATGAGTACAGATTCAGATTCTGGAACCTCCAGCAATCCGATGAAATCGGGGGAGGGAAAAGCGAAGAAATGGAGAACGAAGAGCTCACGAATTGAAATTTCAAACACCTGGAGATCTGGATTTAACGCAATCTGGTAAAGGAGGCAATCGGAGCACAGCTTCCTCCGTCTCGATCGGGTCGGATCTCAGGATCTGCCATACCATCAACACCGCCGGGAAGGGGAAAAGAGGAAGAATTAAACACTATGCATACATATACGAGGAAATCAGAAGCGAAAACAAAGAAGACTAAGAGCGATAATTACAGGATCTTGGAGGAGCGGTTTGGAATCGTCTTTAGCTGGCCGGAATGATGGTTTCTGAGTTTCTCCTCTGCTCAATTGGCTTCCGCCGCCGCCGTGCACCACCGGAGTTTCGGCTGATTTCATCTTCAGACTTCGCCGGAGGTTTTTGAGCAACTCAATTTCGATTTTCGAATGCCCTAAAATTTTGAAACGGTTGGAAGCTGTTTCCGCGGGTGCTGCTGCTTGTGTAGCAATAAGTTAATAATTAAGTTTTTTTTTTTTTTTTTAAATAATAATAATAATTAAGTTTTTAATGAATAACTACCATTATTTTATTTTGTGTATTATTTTATTGGTCGTAAGAAAATATCATTTTTTAGATGAAATTTGCAAATCACTAATCAACTATAATCTATAATATATGGGTACAACAATACAAACACGGTACGAATCATAAATTCTTTTTAAATTTCTACATGAATAATATTCGATATTCAAAATGACACGATACGACAAAATAATATTTTTAAAAGTGTCCACAATCTACCCAACCATTACATCAAAAGTTGTATCAGATATTTAGAAAAGAAATATAACTACTTACAAAAATTAATAGTTCAAATAAAAGGGACAACCACAACGAGAACAACATACAGAAAGAAAGAAGTAAGAAATTCCAACAAATTCTGTGACTTTTTCATGAAATTCATTATGCTACAAATACATCTGAAATAAAAATTAAAAAAATAAATAATCAATGTCAAATTTGGTGACTATTTTACAAATTACAAGTACAGTGGCACAGAATCAATGAAGAATTACATGTTACAAAGGGTGGAAAATTGATCATTTACTGTTGTGTCCACCCCATTCGCCAACCATCTGAAGCTTAATAAGGTTTTGTTTGCTTGTTGTCTCTTTTGAGTTGGACCTTCAGTTTTTTACCTCCTAATTGAAAGCCGTTCATCACGCTTATCGCGTTCTGAGCTGCGCCCGGTGAATCGTAACTTACAAAACCTGATTGGAAGGAAAAGCGTAAAGAGTAAACATGTGAAGCAGAAATTGCATCAGATTGACGGTAATTTAAGGAGAGTTGTTACCAAAACATTTGCTGACTCCAGTTGCTTTGTCGACAAAAACTTTTGCGCTCAATACCCTACCAAAACGCTGAAAGGCATTCGCAAGCTCTTCATCACCGAATTCTTGAGGGATGTGGTAAATAAATAAATTAGCTCCAGGCGGACCTGCTTTCCAAGAGATTTACCCACACATAAGAGACTAGCGATGCATGCAGTGAAGATATAACATACTCTGCATGTATATTTATACAATTGAAATTCTAGGAGAAGACACTGGACTAAGGAGGGTTTGCAAAAGCTGAAGCTGTTGGAGAAGTTAAAATATAAGTAGAAGCTAAAATTGTACATGATTTAGTTTAAACTAAAGTAGGGAGAGTTTGGAGAACAAAGCATAGGAACACTTCTAAATAATAGAGAAAAGAAGCTACAAGCTGGAAAAACCACCACAAAGGTGCTTCTAGCTTCTAGTTTATTTTGACCAGAAGCAACAAACAAAATACTCCACTTTTACGTTTTATCAAGCTAAAAGTAAGAAAAACACTTTGTGTTTGTTTGAGTTTGCCAAACACGGTATAAATATCCAAAAACCTTCAACCTGATCCCACAGAAAGATCGCTTTCAGGTTTTCAGTTCATAGGGCAGGTGAAGAACAAGCAAAGATCCTTGGGAGACAAAAAAGGGGAAAGAGAGAGTAACCTTCAATCTGACCCCCCGAACTCGTACTGACACTTGGAGATGCTGCAGATTGGCTATTTGCAGTTGTTGGAGATACGGAACCAGGAGAACCCCCCATCGGGCGGTTACTCATAATTCCTCCATGATACGTCATGGGATACTGAACCCCAGGCACAGCTGGTGGATAAGCAGATCCTACATAACTGCCAGCTGGCACACCATAATTTCTTGGTGTGGGAAGATCTGGTGTGACTCCACGTGCTGCAGCATTTCCTTGGTTTAAAGGTGGAATCAAATTGGAGAATGTGTGTTGATTCTGCAATGGTGGGAGGCGATAGGGCATGAGTCCATAAGTTCCCGGAGTCTACAAAGGAGAGCACACATTCATATAGAATGAACCAACAATAGATGGAAAAGGGGAAAGTACTCCATTAAGTAAGAAAACGCACTATATAAGTTAAAGCTAAAAGAGAAAAATATTATATTGTTATAAAAGCTGAGCACCTGATAACCATATCCATTGTATGGAGGCATATAACCCATTGGTAGAGCACCGAATAGAGATGGATGATGCCTGGGGTCAGCATTTTGCATATTTGATGCCAATGAGAGAGCTTTCTGAGCCTTCCGAGCTTGTCTTTCTTTTTCTGTATCAGCCCATTTGACCACCAACGGAATAGTTGAACCCTATTACAGAAGCTAATAAGATTACTTTCAACAATTCAATTGGCCTATCAGCATTGATCCTCTATTTTTAAAAGGAAAAACTAAAAAAACAATTCAATTGGCCTATGATACCATAATGCTATATTGAATAGTGGAAGCCATTGAATCCAAAAAAAATTGAGGATTTATAGTGAGGACATACAATGTTGCAACAAAAGGATTATTTACTATGCGGCATATTTTGCATGTAACAACATGAAATGACATAAAACTACAAATTCTGAACTTTGGGCACATCGACATAAGAGTTTTAGGAAACAAATGTAGCAGGTAATTGATAAGAAAAGTACATATATAAACTCAAAGATCCCAAATCTAAAATGTTCAATTAATGGAAAGCCCTAAAAAGATATTCAACCTTGACTGAGATTGAGGAAATAAATCGTCACGTATTATAAAGCGCAGTAATTATGCATTACATAGGACATTTGTGTTATCTCATCCTAAAAGATTTTGACAAGACTTGTAAGAGATCAAAGATATACCAACATATGCTAAGAATATAGTACACAACTCAAAGCTTTATAGATAGAAAAATGATTGCACACTTGAAGATAAACATAAACTCCTAAACAGATACACACCTCCATCTTATGCTTTCCATTGAGGGCTTCTATTGCTGCAAGTGCTTGTTCTTTCGTCTCAAATTTTATAAAAGCACAACCTACAACAGTTACGCTGTTGTTAAATTAGTGTTCTTCCATCCATCACTTCAATATACCATGTAAGATCAAGCCCAAAAACCCAAGCCAACAAGGAAAGAGAGTGAGATAATAGACCACCTTTACTAGTTTGTTGTGAACCTCTGAGGATTTGCAAATCTTTTATGATTCCATATTCCGAAAATAAATCGGATAGCTCAGCATCAGAAACATTTTTGGGAAGCATACCAACAAACAGTTTGTGCTCTGACATTATTTATTAGAAAACATTAGAAAAATAAGGGGGGGCTAGCATCATCATATGTGATTTGAACCATTACTGCAATGACATAATTTGACTAAGAATTGTGGATCATACTATACCTAGCCTTTCCAACTCGCCATCTGCATACTTCACTTGCAGCGGACTAGATGCCTGGATTTAACACAAATAACAGATCACCTTCGTATCAACAAACAAGAGCACAAAAAAGCAGGCAGAAATCTAAAGATCATCAGCTTTCCACATGTTATAGTTGTTGATCTTAAGGACACTATTTACAGACATGATGTCATATATGCCTAACCTACAGATGTAAGGGTCATTACTCGCATTTACATATGGAGCAAACCAGTAAATGAAGAATATCCTATATTCCTAGTTTCCTAAGCAACCTTTAAAGATAATCAACACATAGCTATATTAACCAGTAGCTTACATTACTGAAGCAAGTGGGACGAAATATAAACCATTAAACATTTAAAATACAATCCCACATGAGTAGATTTGTAGGCAAAACATGCAACCGAGAAACTTTTTTATTTTTCTGCCACATAAGAACTTCATCATATACAGTTGATCCCAGTTACATGTAGTGCCAAAAAAAAAAAAATGCATTCATCATGCCACATATGGAATGGGCTTACCCCCAAAGGGTTGACAAAGATTAGAAAACAGGAGATGATTTTGACAATAACCCAACACACACCCACCATCCGCCCCAAATTTCCAAATAGACACTTCATATAAGTATGGACAGACATGACAGAATTGAAAAGAGTCAAAAAAGCATAGGAAACATCTATTTCAAAAGGATCCCCATCAGCCCTCAACCCCACCCCAAAAGGAAAATATGCATCTCATATCAGATGCATGTAGACCGATAACTGATGAGTACCCACAGCCTCTGTAACAGATAGATGTAACAGACTTGAATCTAAAAAAGTGAAGCACATTTATATAAAGGATATGTAAAGTTGGTCATAATTCATTTTCTGATTTACACAGCACTCTTACACAATATACTGCTTCCTCCCATGATTCGTGTTATTCACATTAACCGAAATATAGATATCATGCAGCTTTCTTTTACACTAACGCCAACTAAGCAACAAAACATATCATCAGCCCAAATCAACACCAAGCTTAACCCTAACAGTACTATCGAAGAACGTTTACTGGCTATTCTAACAAAAATCCATTGTAGCACCCATTAAATCGTATTGTAACCTATAATATGGCTTCTTCCAGCATACTTACCTCACTATGGCTTATATTACTGTCTCCAAAGTTAGACTAGTTGCGATCCCAGCACTCATATTAACTGCCACACATTTCATAGTAAAACCATAAATAGTTTGCATAAGCAAGATCCAGGTAATGATTCAAGAATATCACATTTCTATAGCTCCAAACACTAAGTAAAACTGTTCATGCAAGGCAAGTCAATTTCCGGATCAGATTTTCCTTTCCCACTTCCTACATTGCCCAAACATCAAATTAACACAAGCAACACTTTCAACTCCAACTAATCACACCGCAATGACTAATTTAACAAGCAAACAAGTTCGCAGAACACAATTATACTAACCCCAGGCAGCGTCTTCTTGTTATGGCACGCATTCACTGCCTTGTCCGCCTCCTCCCTCGATGGACATGTGACGAAACAACACCCTAGAAACAAAAGCATTTCAAAAAATCACAAATCTCCCCAAAAACACTCGGGAAAAAAATCCTCCAAAACCACACATTGCGATCCGCCGCGACAAATATGCAACCGAACCATGCAATGACAGTAACCGTAAAAACAAAAATTGAAATAAAAAATAAAAAAAATAAAAACACAAAACCTCGCGAAGCACGCGTCGCCTTGTCTTTGATTATGTTGACTTCGTCCACAAGCGCGAATTCCTTGAACATTACGAGGAGCTGAGACTCCGTCATGTGCTTGGGAACTTGGCCTACGAACAGCTTCACGCTCTCCCCCTCCTCCGCCATTAACGCCACCAATACTTTCTCTCTCTACAATTATTTCTCCTCCAAAAAAATTTTCTTCCACCGTTTGACGAAATGCTCAATGATGATCTGAAATAATTTACAGAGTTTTTCCCTTTTCTTTTTATATATATATTTATTTCTTGTTCTTCGGCGAGTCTTCGCTTCTAACGAAGGGAAATTGGGAATTTTCTAGATGGCAAAGTTGGGATCTTATTATTATTATTATTGAAATCAGTTGGGAAATGCCCTCCGAATTTCGTCTTATTTACGGGACTTGCCCCTCTTTTCGGTTTATGCTGCTCAACGGTAAAAGTCGGCGTTTGACTGGTGTAATAGAGAGGATAGCGTGCGCCTCACGAATTGACGAAAGTACCCCTGAGAGCGGAGCGGTTGGTTTATATCTATTTTTAGTTTTCTTTATATTGTATCTTTTCTTTTTTTAATTTCTACTTTCATATTAGGGTCAGAGTCGAGTCAACTGTTTAAGTTATAGAGTTTTCTATACTTATAGTATCGAAAGTGGTGTAAATTAGTCATAGAGTTTGCGTTCAAAAATATATAACTACCATTGATAGGGGAATTTTATACGTAAATAGTCCGATTTTATTTAAATTCAAATAAATGAAAAAATAAAACTCAAAAAAGACAAGGACTTTTGAATATATAAAAAAAAAAAAAAAAAAAAAAAAGATAATAAGACTCTGATTAAATTAGCATAATATTGAAACACACTATGTTATAATACTTGATGATAGATATTTTGAACTATAGATACTATTTTCGCATATTCATTAATTGTTAAATTAGAATTAAGGTAAGGGGGGTAATTTTTGAAAACTCCCCATGGGTTTGAAAATTTCCTTTTAGCTCCCCATTTTCAAATACATCATTTGAGGTTTTAGATACGCGATTCTAGGATTTAGATACGCGATTCTGGGATTTAGATACATGATTTTTTCCTTGTATTTCAAATACATCATTTGGGGTTTTAGATACGCGATTCTTGAGTTTTAATACATCATTTTTGAAAATGGGGAGCTAAAAGGAATTGGACTTATCATTTGGGGAGTTTTCAGGAATTCCCCGTATCATTATGATGTAAAAGAATAATGTTAATGTGTGATAGGGCCTTTATTTAAACATTGTTCATATGTACCATTTGTATTGAATTCGTTCATTTAGGATTTTCTGCGGTATGTCATTGCTTAATTTGTGAATCATGACTCATTGTATATATTTTCCGAAAAAAAACTTCAACCAAAATCTAAATCTCTTTGAAATGAATATTTCGACTTTTTCAAACTTTTTCAAAAATTATTTTCAAAGCAATAGACTATTTAAAGCGAACGCATGTAAAAAGGAAAGAAGAGAAAGCAGTGGTGTGGCGGGAGTAGGGGTTGATCTGGCATTATCCCCAACACCAACAGTTGCACGAAAAGGGAAAAGTGAGAGAGACATGGGATCCTGCCCCTTTCGGACCGGATGGCATAACCGTAGATAAGTGGAGAATACGAGGTTTAATTGTAAGAATGCCAGACTGTCCCGCCAAGCCTCCTCCAATAGAAACAGCCTCGTTTCTGCAAAATTACAAAAATGCATCCATTCCCAGGCGAACTGTGACTTTATCTTGTCCTTCTATCAATGTTTCATCTTCATCTATTTCATGATTTCATCCTTCGCTAGGGTTATTTTGGGGAATTAAATATTTTCAAAAATATTATTTTATTAAATTGCGTCGTGTTATATATAGGTACGAAGATAAGATCACAGCACAATACGGATACAATGAACAATATAAAATTTTATTTTGTTTTATTTTTTTAATATTTACACGAATATCTAATATGATACAGTACGACAAGATAATATTTATAGAGATTTTTGTATATTAGAGACGATAAATACTGTATCAGAACACTATATAGTGTCGTGGATTAAAAAAAGACTTTGATATTGTCTGTGTGTATCTCGGTGTATTTTTGGTTTAGGACCAAAATAATATTAATTCTTTAAATAAAATAATGGTGGGTGGTGACGATGATATTACTATATTTAATGTCCACAGCTTGTTGGTTGACTTTTAATAGCAACGAAAAAATAATGGGCTTCAATAACACGGTATGATTTAATTCAAGTTGAGAGAAAAAAAGAAAAAAAAAAAATTGGGAGTATTTTGATATCGGATATGGATTTTATTACATTACCCCACAATTTTGTGATATAAGTTTCTGCATATATAAATGCATGAAGTTTTTATAGTAATGTTGAGTACTTTAATATAATGTGCATTAATTAATGTTGAGTACTTCAATATAATGTGCAATGCACGTCTTAATATTCAACACTAATAAAGACTTGTTAGGACATAATCATCGTGATTAGGGACTATTCAATTTGACACTTTATTAGAATTAAATTGGACTTAGGAGAGAGATAATTAAATACAAATCCTTTTGCCTCTATTCTACTTGTGATATCTAATTATCAATTTCTGAGTGATTATATTTTATTATTAACAGATCAGGTTACCTTATCGTGTCGTGCAAGGCTTAACTGTCTCTTTTCTATGATCAAACGTTTTCATGATTTGATTCGGAACGAACTCCCGAGCTCCTTCCTGACACACTTGCTCGGAGCTAGCCACGTGTAGGGGAGTGCATTCAGTAGATACCGAACCAATCGAACCTAAATTTCGATACGCTATTATACCGAATCGAAATTTTCGGTTCGGTACGGTTTTTACCTGGAAAAAAAAAATCAGTATGATTCAGTATATAACCGAATTACCGAATTTTGTTTAAAAAAAAAATAAAAATGAAAGAACTACATATTTTTAATTAAAGTTTCTCCAAGTCCAAGAAAAATACAAATAATAAGATTCAAGACAAGAGTATAAAAGTATTCCTTTTGTTTTGAATAAAAGTGTTAATTAGACTTGGAAACAAGAATAGCTAAATATATTAAAAACTATAAACCAATAAAGAATTTCTTATGCTTTGTGTAGGAATATAATGTATATAATATAATAAAAATATATATAATATCTAATTCGGTATTTCGGTCGGTTCGGTATACTGCATATGTATACCGATACCGAAATTTTGAAAAACCTTATGTTGAATTTTCGGTATCGGTCCGTTTAGTCGATAACACCAAACTCTGTACACCCCTAACCACATGCCATACGGGTATGACTCCATCAAATAGTATTTTGTTTAAATGATGACGACGAAACTAGAGTCGTCGACCACTATATGAAAGTAGTAATCCGCTCAATATTCTTATCCGTATATGCTTTCTTAATGAAATATTAAAACCTTTTTAACGTATTATAATTTTTTGTGTCTGGAACATTTTAAAGTTTCAATTTTATTAATTTCTTAACTTTTCCATAAAATTTTGATTTCGTCACTCGAATATATAGTAAGAGTAAAGATAGAACGAATCCAATTCAATTACGTATCTATTTGTCTACAAATAAATGTGCTAAATGGCATCAACAAATGGGAATTGACTAATAGATTTCCTAGTACAACCTTTTAGGTTTATTATTTTTCCTTTTGAACAGGTTGAGACAACATACATATGCGGACCGTGCATTGAAATCGAAACCATTATCCATGACAAATTTCCAGCTGCATTTGTTGCAATTCATTAATAGGACAACATGACCATGAGAAAAATGGTCCCCCATAGTGTTACAGACTGGCCCCTAAATGAAATGAGGCAAACAATCATCGACACTTTTATATAAATAATACGAATAATAGTGTTGGAAACAAATAAACTATTGAGGTGACCCTGAAACCGAAAAATTCCAGCACTGTTTCGATATAGTCGTGCCTAACTAATCGTTTTGATTCGACTAAAATTTGAATCAATCGTATGATGAACATAGAACATTTGATCTCTCGTTACTTGTTTGACTGAATTAGAGTCAATTTGAGATCATATGTTGAGCTGATGTTTTAAGTAAAATTGATGAGTTGAGTCGTAGGAGAAATAATTTATTATGAATATTTTAATTTCTTAGTTTATTGAATATATTTTTCTAGACAATATTTATCTCACTTTCTTGGAAATCAAAGGGTACCATCAAATTTAAGATATTTGATTAAACTAATATAACTTCGGCCGATAAATTTGACCTAACTTTAAAACCATGAAACAAATGCACCACAATATTTTTGAACTCATATTACATTAAATTCAAATAACTGAATTTTCAACTCGAGCTACTTTTAAATTTATTGTAGTGAATAATTAAATTCAACTTGTACGAAGTCGTTCTAACTTATTATTTAAAAAAAAAAAAAAAAAAGAAAAAGAAAAAGGTTATTAAGGTAATTTATCTTTTTTTGTAAATTAATTTTTTAATTGGAGGCCCATGCTTGATTGGGCCATGGATTCAGCCCATATAAGACGGTTATTCGGCCCAAGACCTGCTCTTGCAGTTATTACTTGTAAAGGTAAAGCTTAATACAGTAAAGCGTAGAGTTCTCAACAAACAACGCTTCTCACTCTTACTTCTAGGGTTTTCTGGAGCTTTCCTATCGTTCTGATCCGTGAAGAGCTGAAATTTGATCGTTGATTACAGCATTGGGTTCGGATTGTTGGCAGATTCGTTTGCTTAGCTCAGAATCACGCGATGCCCAGGTATGCGTGATTTGTTTTTTAATTGCGTAGCGCGGCTCGTTGTGATTTTCGTTTTTCTGCATCTGAATTTTGGTTTTCGTGTGATTATTTATTTTTCGTTTTGTTGGAAATCTCCAGGTATTACTGTGACTATTGCGACACTTACCTGACGCATGATTCTGTAAGTTCTGTTCCTTTTAGCTGTATTTTCTTTTTAATTTTTATGTTCTTGTTGGTTTTTTGATCGTATGTTGTTATTTGTGGAATTTTCTGTTGCTCGAGGAACCTATTTATTAGGTTGGATACTTGGATTCACATTGCTTGGAGAAACGTGGAGAATTTTTTCTAGATTTAAGGATTATTTGATTTTCAGCTGGTTTAATGTTGGGATATATTCTGTGGAGAAACGAATGGATTTGTTCTATTGTTAGATTTTTGTGAAATTTGAAGTTACTGATTCTGAAGAATTCTGATATGCAGCCTTCAGTTAGAAAGCAACATAATGCAGGGTACAAGCACAAGGTATTGTTTCTCACTTTCTTTCCTAGTTAACTGTTCTTTGTTCAGTATATGATTGCCACCTGATACATGCCATTGCATGCTTTCGAGCAGGCAAATGTAAGAACTTATTATCAACAATATGAGGCTCAACTAAATCAAAGTTTGATAGACCAGAAAGTAAAGGAACATCTTGGGGCATTTAGACCTCCGGTTGCTCCGTATCCTCAACTAAGACCTGGAATGCCAGTTCTATCTGCACCTCTTCCTGGACAGTTGCCTCCTGGTGCGCAGCTACTCCCTGGAATTAGACTTCCTGTTTTACCAAGACCAATGCCTGGAGCTCCAGGTATGTCAACCTCTCTGATTACAACCCCGTCCCCGACCCCAACACACACACACACACAAAAAAAAAAAAAAAAAAAAAAAAAAAAACACCCCAAAAGGCTACGATTAACTTGCATCTCATATATGGTTTGGCGGCATAATCCCTGAAGCACCAATTTATTGATTTCATGTCTTTTAGATTCTCAGTGGTAGTCTGTAGATGAGCTCATAGGCTTGAAAAGAAGTTGTTTTGGACCTTATAAGCTCCATAAATAATGCAAGTCCCAACCAACTTGTTCTAGAACAGCTTAATAGCTGTCTAATTCAAAGAAAAATGACATTAATATGCCTTATTTTGTTTGAACCGTATATTTTTATCGGCTCGAAAATAAATTTATTGTTTTAATTTCATCATCATATTACTAAAAAATGACTATAAGCTCTCATATTTTACAAAAACAGTTGGACCTTGTAATTTCCCAAACACTTTATGAGCTATTATATCTTATTCTATTCATGCACTTCAAAAACTTAGTTTTATAAGATGTAGGAGCTCGTAAGTTCTGAAAAATACCTCTCTAAGCCAAGTATCGTTGTGCGAATAGGGAGTCATGCTGCTTCGTCGTCTAAGGGGTGGCTTATTTTTCTAACTCTTCCTCCCTTCGGTTTCCTTTAAATTTTTAACAGGTTATCCACCTGGTGCTCCCATGCCACCGCACATGTTGCCTCCTCCTGGTGCGCCTATTCCTGGCCAAATGAATGGTCTTCAAAGACCAGGCTCAACTCCTCCGCCGCCGCCTCCCATGATTCCTGGAAGTGGTGCAGTTCCATCTAGTGGTGCTCCACCCATGTTTGCCCCGCCAGTATATCAGTCGAGCGTGTCTTTACCTCCCACCGGAGGGAGTGATGGTGGTAATACTAATTCTCAAGCATCCGATGTTAATCAGTAGTCTCTTCTGTATTGTTTAGTAGAATTTGGTGAGAGCAAGGGAGATGCCTATATGAGAGAATCTGTACAAAGAATTGGCTGAACTCTAGAAAGATTGCATTTTTGGGGTCAAGGTTAGCTCAGGCTGCAACATATGTGTTGCTATCTATGTATGTTTTCTGTGATGAGGCCTTGCTGTATTGTTTGTAATGTCTTCCTGGAAAGTTCGGCATCAGAATTCTAATGAGATCGACACTGCTCGAGTACATACCATATTTTCTTTATAAATGTTAAAATGCCTACCCCCAAAAGAGGGGTTGTGGGTGGTTGCCCGATTCGGGTAAAGCCCTCAAATGTTGACATAAATATCCGGTAACAGGAGGATTCGTGCAACCACCCAGGTATGCGTATGCGTACAAAACAAGAAAAACAAGAAAAAAATAGGGGGCGGAAACCTTAGCCAAACCGAAACGAAACGAGTTCTTCATAACCTGGTTGCTTCATAGGTTAAAGAAAATGTCTTAATGAGTCTCGGCAGCCTGATTGAAGCTGATGGGACGCTCTTGGTTATGGGTAATTTGACACGAGAAAGGCAGGAAGATGGAATGAAATTTTGATACAGGCTAGCTGCAGAATATTTTCGAAATTAAAAAACTGAAATTTGTGGCATCCAAAAGGGCATTTGGTCTAGTGGTATGATTCTCGCTTAGGGTGCGAGAGGTCCCGAGTTCAATTCTCGGAATGCCCCATGAATCTAAATTTCCCTCTTTTTTTTTTTTATTGGAATATTTTCATGGAAGAACAAAACCAGCACACATTAGCCATTGTAAATATACTAAAATATCACAAAGATCCATCTGAATGAACTATGATTCTATTCCAGACTGGGGCTGTTGCACTTGGCTGATGGGATACAGATGCAATAATCAGGTAAATACACTCCTGAATTCAGTGAGTTCCATGCCAGATAATTGGCAAAAACTGCTGGTTACGGGGTCGAACAAAAACTGCTGGTTACGGGGTCGAACCTCTGCATCGAGCTGCTATTCTTGTAATATTCGTTGAACAATAAGATCTACAGCTGCATTTGCCGAGGAAAATGCTCCATGGAAGCTTTCTTGGTAGGATATGGACTCCAATTCTTTGGCCATTCTTAACAATATCTCCCCTATATCACCTCTTTTCTCCACCATTGATTTGTAGAATGAAGTAGCAGCTACTTTGCTTATTTCTACGTTGGTGGGCTCAGGACAGTACTCGTCGTCCAACCATTTGTGAAGCGTTGCTCTAAGCCACTCCGACTCCTGCATGTAGAATGTCGAACATGAGTTAGACCTTTAGGGAGAACACCGACACCGGAGGCTCGAAAAATGACAAGTTCCCCTGTGAAAGTATAACTGAATAATCATTCCAATAAGTGACAATGATATCTGAATCATCAAAAACGGCAACCATTCATGAATGCAGATGAATTTGGATAAGCTGCAAGTTAAGAGACATGGAGACATGTTGATTCTATAATATCCAGGGATAATTACGTCTAACCCCAACGTGTAATCCAATTACGGGGCAAAAACACTCATAGTTGAGAAATTACAAAAAACACCCGGCGAACATCCAATTTAAGGACATAATCTAAAGCAGTTTAACTGTATTGAATGATAATTCTTGATTGAGATCAATGGACAACCAAATCTCACGCAGTTTAACTCTATCGAATGATAATCCTTGAAAATTTCAGATCAATTGCAGGATTAACACCAAGAACCAGCACAGTTCTTCTCCCATTTCCATAGCTGCAACAGATTCAAACTCCAACGACATCATGGGATTCCTTGTACTGCAGCACATTTGGCAAGAACATCACTTTTTCAAAGCTAAACCCAATTGCTACCAATCTATCACCAATTTGTTCTCACTTCTCACAATCTCCAATGCAGAAAGTAAACTTAACGGCACAAAAGAAGATTATTTTACCTCTGAAGCTTTGGAAGGCTCCAACCAGTGTTCAGGAACCCTAAGCTCCTGCGGATCCCCAGCTCCATCGTTCTGAGAACTCGAGCAAGAAAAGATTCTGGGAATATCGGAGAATCTGGGCTCAGTTCTCCGGCGGCCGCGAAATCGAACTTCAGGGCTTGAAAATTCAATCTTGGCGAATTTATTGATAATAGTTTGATTGATGATGGGTTGAAATGGTGGGAGATTCAAAGCTAGGATTCTCATATTCATAATTCCAATGTTTTGCTTCCTAGTTCCAAACTGAAAGAAGTTTTCTTTTTTCTCACCTTATCTCAACTTTCTTTTTGTTTTTTTTCCCCTTTTTTTCCCTCTTTATTTGTATCTCAACTTACCTAAATTTGTAGAAGCTCTATTAAAATAGTTTTACAATATGCATGTATGATGGGATTTAATTTTGATATTGTAATGTAAAATTTCAACCTTTAATTTGTTATTTGATATGTCACCTTTTATAAATTTTCCCACAAGTTAATAAAAAAACACTCATCCTCTTGTTATATTGAGTCAGGCTCGAGTTAGAATTATCTGTGTAATATAACTAAGGATAATTACGAACACCCAATAATTTCTCAAACCTTAATGGGAAATTTGTGTTTTCGCCAAACCTTTCGTAGTTATCCCTATAATTAAAACAATATTGTGTTTCAAATTCATTCTAATTCAATCTCTTGCCCTTGGGGTGGTATAGATGACAAGGTTAACTCATTTTCTTTCATTCTTGTCCTCTTCGTAGCCTCAAAACTCAATCTTGCTGCAAAAAGCTGTTCTCTGTAATTCTCCTCTCTTTGATCTCTCCCTCTCTCAGAGAGAGATTTGTCGCATGTAGATGCGAATATGGTCTGTTGGTGTTTTGTAATCTTTCCAAGGTACAAAATTGAGTAATAGCATCATATTAATTGTTTCCATTGACGACGCAAGAATTTCACGGACTCGTGAATGGTAGCCTAGAAAAAGATGTTTTTCCTGACCACATCCCATTTATCAATCTTGTCTCAACATGCAAATCTCCCACCCCTGGCCCCCATCATCTTTCAACGGTGTAGATTTCATTAAGATTGTATCTCGATTTCTTGAAGCGAATCATCGGGGCGTACGCTCACGAAATCTAAACCGTTAGGTGCATAAGTGAACTCCAAATCGAATACATGCAAGATGTCATTCTTAATATATATATATATATATATATATATGTAACATTTATTTCAGCACCTTAAAGCATTCCAACCCTTATCACTAAATGGCTGTCTTCACAACTCCTTTCCTAGTTCTTCTTACAACCTTAATCTTTCTGCCATATTCGTCATCACATCCCTCGAAAGCCAACTATTTGCCAGCCTCTGCTATATCAGCTGCACCAGCATTGTCACCGCATTCCGCCGTCTCTCCTTCATCTCCGCCACCAGCACCGGCACCGGCATTTTCCCCGGATAGTATCACTCCCCTCTTTCCATCTCCCGGCGGGCCGGAACTTTCCCCGAGCGAATCATGGCTTCCCATCATACCCTCGAGTCCTAGCTCCAATCCGGATGAGATGGCGGCCTCGGGCCCGGGATCGTTGCCGTTCGGGCCGCCGGGTTTCTTGCGGGATTCTGCTGCACTCAGGGTAAATGTGCCAGGGCTGTGGAGCTCTGTGGTGGTTACTGGTTTCTTGGCTTTTGGTTTAATGCAGGTTTTTTATTAAGTGTTTTCCTATGGTTTCTTGGCTATATAATATACAGGTTTTTGAGACATATTTAGTTTGTAGATTATATGTTTCAATTTGTTGTTTCTTCATGTTTTCTGGAATTGGGAGTTGAATGGGAAGAATTAAATTTCATTTTTGTTACACCATTTGGCTGATTTTTCAATTTTGGCCCCATCACATGTGGGATGTTCGAGTTTGGTCACGTCTCACATAAATTGACAAAAATGACGAGACAATGGGATCGAATTTGATAGGAATTAAATAGTGGGAATTGGGAAACTTCTCTCCCCAATGGACTTCTAAAACAATCATTTCCTCGTGTCATGTCTTGTCGGATACCGTATCCGACGCTCCTCATATTGGAAATTCAAGAAAAAATTCGTATCGTTGTATCTTGTCTGTATTCGTGCATCATAATCCAAGATTAAGCTATATAAATGTCTATCTAATTATATAAGTTAGTGTCAAACTAGTACAATGAGGAAGCCAAAGTATAGAGATCAATGAAAATTTTTACGAGTGTTTTATTATAATTGGTTGGAGTTCGTCGGGAGTTATATTTATAATTGGTTGGAGTTGGTCGGGAGTTAGAAACTGACGTAAACTATGCAGTATATTTGTTTGAAGGCAGTAGGATAGCATACCTTAAGGAAACAATTTACACAACTCTTCATAATTCATGTTCGAATCGACCTAGATCTGAACAAAACTCTCTTGCATCAGATTTTTCGTAACGCTATAGGAATGCATTCCCATCAGATGCATGTCCTAAAATTTACTACATTTACAGGAGCACAAGAGACAACTAACACTAAGACAGGGAGATGACTAGATCGAAACTCATCCTATGAATCCATTCAACAACCTTACGAGGAAATTCTCTCTCAGCAGGACTTTCCTTTTTGGGAAGCTTTTCGACAACGGACCTCGCGAATTTTACGTTGTCCTCCCGCAGCAAATCCATGGCTAAACTAAGTTGTCTAATCACATGTCTCTTCTCTTCATCTTTCTGCATTAGCTGCTCTTTTTGGAGCTTGTTTTCGGTTCGTAGTCTCTCCACTTCTTCCCTCAGCCTCGTGAGTTCCTCCTCGTCGTCGTTGTTGTTGTTACAAGATTCGTTGTTATAGGAATCATTACTCGGCACATCATGTGTCTGAGGTTCTGTATGATTCTCGATTGTTTCTTCTCCCTCGGGATCATCAACCTCGGACCCTCCAAACTCCTCTTCACCCTCGGAGCAAGTGTCGTACGCTTTATCATTTAGGGACAGAGATTTCCCAAGGCGGTGTTTCGTGAGAGATAGGAGGCGGTTATTACCGGTGTCGAATTTGGCTAGCTCGTATCGTTCAGCTAAGGAACGATGGTTCCGATAAAAATCTTCGACCAAGCTAATGAGCTGAGGTCTCTTCTCGTACAGCCATTCTGCACGCGCGGCAAAGGAATCTGTATCTTCCTCTATTAGCTTCAGCATCTGCTTTGTCTTCTCATCGAGTTCTGCATAACAACTTTCAGAGCTTCACATGATTATAAAAGTACGACCGAAATTACAGATACATCCCATGATGTTTTAACATATTTACACAAAACCCCACCATCACATTCTTTATTGGCCAACTTCTAATACTCAATATCAACATGAACTTATTCCAAGTACACCATCGAAGTTTGACACAATTACAGAAAAACCCTCATCAGCATTGTTGGTTTTTTTTCAACTTCAAAAGCTGTACAGACAATGTGGGGTGAGTGACAGAATGCAAATTCCTCCAAACAGAGGACAAGATAGGTTGACCTTGCATAAAGCCATAAACCAAGCACATGCTAATGTGAGTGGATTCTTCAATTCATCCACTAGTGATAGTGCTCTGCTCTGTTCTATTCTCATAAATGCTCCAACAATTGTACTATGGCTACTGTGCTTAATTGACACTCAGATTCTTCAGACAAGCTACATATCCCCACCTCCAACTTAAGTGAGTAACACAAAGCTCCATCTTTTATTAAAACTTTAAAAGAGATAACAGCAATGTAGTACTCCAATATATATGTACCCAAAACTCATCATTGATGCTGAAATCTAAATGAAAAGTTGGTTAAATGTCAGTATTAGCCAAGAATCACCAGACAATACAGTTTCTTGTTGAATTTCGATAGAGAACAAGATAAAAAGAGACGACAATGGTAAGGAAAGTAAGAATTGAAGTGTGCAATTTCTGGAGTTGAGACGCTGATGACATTACCTGATAAGGTGGACTGAAGCCATGGGGATCGATAGGAATTGCCTTTGTCGTTATTCTCGAACCACCACCAATGTGATGATCCTATGTTTCTCGCCTCCATCATTCTTTCCTCCTACCTGCGAAATGCAAACATATACGTATCCGGAAAAAGGCAAGAAGCTAAGAAAAGGAAGGGGAAATTACGAAACGGACACCAAAAACCCCGTACAAGTCGATACCCAGAGGCTGGAAATTCAGCAGAATTCCTAAAAATAGTAAACAATTCGAGTGTAAGAAAACTAACGCAGAGAATACACCAGAGATTATTAAGGAATGACGATCTAGTATTTGACATGTGTGTGTTGACCCAAAATTTAGAGTTCCCAACGAGGCCATAAATCCAAAAGAAATCCTCAATGAAGATCAAAGCCTCAATTTCCCTAAAAATTTGATTAAAGACTCAATTTCCCCCCAAAAAAACTGAAATCTACGGCTCTATCCTGGATTAATTCATCTGCAGGGGAAATCATAAGGTTTACCTTTCCAATCCAGTGCCTTCTTCTACCTCAAGTATTGTGATTTGTGCGTGTTTTATTATGATACATGGTTCCCAAACATCCTATTGGGTCCATGATTCATAATTACCCAAGCCAATCTTGATTAACTCCTTATCTTCTGGAGATAACTATAGTGATATGTGCTGAATTCAGCCGAGAAGGAGCTGGAAAATTTCCCAATTTGTAGAGGCGTACAGTACATGGTAATACGAGTAAATGCAAAAGGTGAGACAAACTCTGAGATTGATTTTACCTGGAGAAGATCCTCCTTCCTACTGTAACTGTAACTGTTGTTTAAAATTTGAACTTCATCTTCATCACCTCCACTTTTTCATTCCTTCCTCTCTCTTAGCGTAACCAATAGTCAGCTTCCACGTGTCACCGGCTCTGAAATTGCAGACCATTTCAGTTCGAATTCCCGGGCCATTTGACCATTCGCCCCACCTGGACCCAATGTTTTCAAAAGCAGACCGGAGGTCAAAGCTACAGCCTTACTGGTCACTGACGTCATAAATAAAAATATTATTTTTAATAATATATATATATATATATAATAATATGCTAAAATTAAAAATATAATATATAATATAGTTCAATATTAGAATACAAGAGCCATATTCAAGTGTTTAATGTCTAATTTGAGACCTGTGATTTTAAATTTGGGATTTGGGAATTATTAGTGTGCAAAAAACATTTTCTATGACTCAAAAAAGGTTAAAGGACGTGGGAATTTTAAGTTTTTTAAGTGAACCGCCGGTCCGGTCCTGTTCACAGGGCCAAAACCGGGGGTTAACCGGCCGGTTTTTCCCGCCCTATACCGGTCCGGTTCGCACTGGTTTTGTAGGGTAGTTCGGACCGGATCAGGCACCGGTCACCGGTCGAACCGGCCGATCCGGTCCGGTTTTGAAAACATTGCCTGGACCGGGCCGGTTATTCTTATACATGATTTCAAATCCTTTCTCTCTCCCCAAAATTTGAATTCTAGTTTGTAAAATTGGTGCTCTTTTGGATGTATATTACAGTTTTAGTATGTATAGTTTTTGCAAGTATTTTAAATTTAGTGTACTTTTTTGCAGGTATTTTAAATCGGCTTTCTGTGAAATAGAAGCAGAAAAATAGTAGGGGCTTGGACAATTTATTCAATAGATAAGATAGGAATCCTTTGAAGTAAACTCTCCCTTAAAAAAATTTGGCCATAGATAGGAATCTTTCACAATGAACTCTCACTCTTCAAAATAAACTCACCCTCAAAAAATTCTGTAACCAAATAAATATTTTGACAACTTCATGCCAAAAATATATGATAAGATGCAAAATTTTTACATCAATTCGAGTTAGTAAGTCCAGTGGCCCACGAAAAAGTTGCTGAGTCCTACAATATGTACATACATGGAATTTCGATCTAGACAAGAAGATGGTGAAAAGCTGTCCGATTGAAATTTGAATCTTCATATTAACTAGTTTATAAACTGCTCTCTTGGCGAGTTCGAATCCCTCTCCTCAAATCTTGAGGGGTCGACTCTAAACATAGGACGCATGAATGCATTATCGAATCTTTTCCAGTAATAGTGGACTGTGTTGGTTGGGGTTAGAAGCATGCGTAAGCTAGCTGAACGTGGAATGTTTCGACGGCCCCTTGTACCCGGTTCGGATTCTGCGTCGTTCAAGAGAAGGGGCAGTGTGGCAGATTTTGGACTAGTAGGTTCTGAAGTGTGGGAATGCTCTCGTGGAGGTAGCAGATACCTTATAATAGGCTTGGTTAACGTTCCCAATACCTAATAGAGCAAAAGAACCATAATATGATCAAGAAACAAATATATTTACAATGTGTAAGAACTTTTTGTATGGATATTTACACTGATGTAACTTGAGGTTTGGTCTAATTACCAATCTGTTGTTTGAAAAATTACAAAAACTTCCCCTAACGTTCCCTAAGTTTTGACCTATTGCGTGCAATTAATAGCCGTCAATTTAAAATAAAATTTTGAATAGTAAGCGTGGAAGTCAAGATAGGATATGCATTAATAAATAGAGATGATCTCATCTAAGATCCAGGTATGATGAAAGGGGAAGTTTATGTAATTTTGGGAAATGTTTGTGAAATTATGTCAAGCCTTATGGTATCTCAGTATAATTATCCCCTTTTTTGTAACAGCTAACAAATGGTGGGTTAGCATAAGATGACAATAAGGTACACTCAAGCATATCCAAACGATCTTGTAATCATTGGAGTGATATACAGAAAATCTTCAAATCAAGATTTAAAAGAAGCCAAGTTCTGTTTACAGGAGGATTATGTTCTTACCACTGTACTGAAAAGAACAATAGTGATAGTGCAGGCAATCATGATTGCGTTTCCTGGCTGCTGAGTATGGCCTGATTTGGCAAACTGCAAATGCACAATAAGTCGGTTATTTTTGTTGCTTATATATTAGGAGAATTTTTCATTTTCTTTACCTGATTATAAGACAGTGCCATAGAAACAGCACCTCGCATCAGGCCAGCCCATGAAATTGTAACCTGTGTAGTCATTTTAGTATAATGTTTTCTTGCCACACAAAGAAAATATAAAAAATTATACATAGAAGTACTTCACCTGCTGCTTGAAACTTAGTTTGTTCCTCGTCGATCTTTCGAGGGAGTTGGATAAAAAGGATAGGGGGAAGATAAATGCTGCTCTGCCAACCACAACAAGGCCAAACAGAGCTGCACTTGCTCCAGCAGCTTTCCAAGGGCTGCAAATTTTAGAAGAGAGGGAGCAAAATAGATGGATAATGAGAAATGCATAAATGAAGAAAAAGAAAATTACAGTCTAAGTTAACTTTTTTAGTAGTCTTTATCAGATTGCAGTATTGCACATTACCTGCTGCTCACGAATTTCCACTTCTCAAAATCTATTGCATCCATGCCAACGTAAAAGAAGATAAGTACCTCTGCTATTAACGAGAAAGTTGAAAAGGCATGTCTGCCGAAATCAAGTAAAATACACAATGTTAGAGAGAGAGAGAGAGAGGATGCTTCTGAAAATACTGCTTACTTGGTGGTAACTCTAGAATCTTCTGTCACATTATGAGACGTGTAGTGTTGCATAACAATTCCACAAAAGAACACAGCAAGAATTCCACTCAACTCAAAGAGCTGCAATGGAAAATAAAACTTAAGGACACAACTAATAGAAACTGATGCACTGGAATATTGACGCAAAGAGGGAATTAAAATTAACCTCGGCCGTCACATAAGCAAGGTAAGGCATTAGGATCATTATAGCAACCTCACGACCGGATGAATGCCTGAAATTCAGATATGTAATATATCTATGGTCAAATTTGGTATGCATTGGTCAAGCAAAAAGTTTCAGTTATAATTTTTTTCTTTTTACATAGGGAGTTCTTGGACCACACAAAAGAATACGTAAATCATAAGGTGAAACAAACTTATCGTGTCACATACTTTCCTAAGTACAACTTCTTAGTCACGTAGGCACTAAGCAGCCCAATCTGCATTTTTTTTTAAAATGAAACAATGATTGAACAAGGTCGAAGTTTTGGTTAAAGTAATACATGAGAATCATTATGAAGAAGTTCAAAAAATTTCCGGTTGAGAAGAAAACTCACAAAAACACCCAGGAAAGAGCTTGTTAGAAATAAAGAACAGAAATTGCCAAGGAATTTCGTGGCAATAAATGCATCAATATCTGAGAGGTCAAGTTTCTGAATTGCTTTGAAAAGCACCACGGATGTGGCATCGTTCACCACGCCTTCTCCAAAAACAAGACTGTGGAGTAAAGGCATTTCATCCTGATTAAGAACCTGCCGATCAAACCAAAAAAAGTCATGCACTCAGTCAGGTGTACCGTCTCTACCCCACCCTTATTTTCATGTATGAATAAAATAAGTATGGATACATACCTGTAAGGTGCTCACTGTATCTGTAGCTGAAAAGACGGCTCCAATTGCTGCGTAAATGATGTTAAATTGTTGTTAGAAGCCATCAGGTCAAGTTCTCAGAGAGAGTGAGAATAAAACAGGAGACTATGAAATATGGAGGAAAAACTGATGGGAGTGTCTCTTCGTTTGATAAGGTAATGCTACTAAAACCTGAGAATCATAAGCTATAAACTTAAAGCAACCGAATGAATGTATAGCAAAGAGAATCAAGATACCAAGATAATCCCCAAGCTCCAAATAGCCCAAGTCCAAGGTTTCAAATAACCATTTTGCACCTGAAACAGCCTAAGAATTTCAGTTGATAATAAAAACATCAAAATTATTATCTACAATGATTTTGAAAGGACAACCTTACAACTTTGAATCCTTCTAACACATATACTATAACATAATCAACACTAGTTCAACTTTTTTTTTTTGTTGATAAGCTAACAGCGAAAGAATACCAAATGATATGATGCAGAAGGATATCATAGTTCCAACAGCACCAAATGACACAATATTCATGAAGTTCCTGAAAAATTCCTTTTTCTGCACCTGGAACCTGGTTAAAGCATAAAGCACAAGTATTACAAGCCCGCATTAATTATTGTGGCCTAAACAAAAGAAACTTAACATCTCACCATCCCATTTTCAACAATTCGACTGAAAAAAAACACCGTAATTGTTATGGCTTACCCTGCATTAAATATAATAGGTGGCAACAGATATATGAAAAAAAGTTCTTCATTGAATTGCAAGACTCGTGAGCTTCGTCCTTCCGTAGCCAGCAATAGAATGACTCCAGTACCCAAACCCTACAATTGATCCATGGGACAAATTTTGAAGTACAATATAGTGTTAAGCAATGCCACGGAAAATATAAAAGAAACTGATTGAGAATGAATAGCAATTCCTGAAACAAAATGGGGAAACTCACAATCAGAAGCGTGGTAATATAGTCATTGATCCATGGGATGTTTTCGAGCAGATGACCGATCACAATGCAAACGCAGAGGAGTGCAACAAACAATACAATCGAATTAATGGACCGATCGGGGTCAGAAATCAAAGCCCATAATCTCATCAACCAAGACAGTATACCACCCTCCATAACTCTCGATCGACTACCCAACAAATCCTAGTTGCATTTGTTTTTCTTACTCTGCTTCCATTAAAAAAAAAGCTCAACTACATCAGTAACAATGCAGGAAAAACGTCATTTCTGCCTCACGCACAAAATCAATCAAGAACAAAACACACAATACGCGTAAAACGAAAAATGCAGCGGTGAACTTCGACGTTGATCGCGATTCGACCAAGCACATTGCCACAATAATTCCCACCAAAAAAAACATTGCCACAATAATCAAAATTTTCTCCAAAATTTCAAAAAACTAAAACCAAAACATCAACAGTACCTCCGAATTCCACGCGGAGAGCAGATTACATGAACTAGGGTTTTCTTCGTGTTTTTAATTTTAATTTTAATTTATAATATTTGCAACTGACAGAGTAATGTAGGACTCTAGTGAAGAGTTTGAAGCTATATAAGAATACCGCGAAATGAAGACACTTGCGGGAGTTTATCCTCTGTGGCGCGGTGTATGAATGTTAATCTGCACTACCAGTTATTGGGCCTTTAAGCATTTTGGGCCTTCTCATGGGCCGGCCTAATAATACTTTCTCAAAGCCCAGCAAAGTGAGATAAACCAAGCCCGTTTAAAAGGGACTATACTAATTATTACACACACTTTAATTTTCAAATAATTTTCTATTAAATATATATTTCCCATTCCCCTTTTCAAATTTCAACTAATAATTGGGCACGTCACGAGATCCCCCTCGTCTGGTGGCCAGTATTTCGATCTTAAACCGCGTTTAATCTGCTTTTGAGCTGTGTCGAACCACGGAAATGTAAAATTCTGTGCACGAATAATAATTATGTTGCTAGGTTTTATTATTCCTTGTAAAGTTTGTAAGATTTACTATGATGTTTCACTTTTGGACCATTTTGGCACTATTAAATAAGTGGTCCGTCTTATGTTGATACCTAAGAGATGTGCAATAAATTTGTCAAATGAATCTCAATCATTGAACTAAAGCCTGTGGATTGTGGTTGAGGACCACGACCAAGAAATTATTTTGGGCCCGTGATGATGGCCCTTTTCCCCATCCACATTTCCTTTTAATGTAGGTTTAGAGTTTGTGATTGGGATTATTTTAAATATTGAAAATTTAGAGTTTTGAAGTAATTTTGTATTATGGAATCAAAATTCAAACAATGGGTTTTTTGTATTTGAGGAAAAAGAACAAATAACAAATGTTATAAAATCCCACTCCGACACGACGATGCAAGAGACATAGAGCAAAGTGGGGTAGATCATCGGAATCGCACAAACTGAAACTGTATTTCTATTTAAATCGTGAGTAACTAAATTAGTTTTAGATTTGAGTTTGACAAAAGGAAATAAGATACAGGAATGAAAACAACAAAATCTTGTGAGTATTCAACAACTTATCTTGTGTATGGGATTGAATCGAATCAAATCATTCAAGTAAGAAAAACTCTTTGAATCTACTTTACATTTTCTTTAAAAGTTCATAAATATAAAATCTGATTAAGTTAACATGTCAGCGTTGGGAGTTCGAAACATTTACTTCATTGGGGTAGCTTTATTTATTGGGGGTATATATTCAATTATTGTGATTCACTCATTGAAATGGGTCATGCCTCATCATCCAACACCCTTTCTTTCCCTTTCAACTAATTTGTTTTCTTTGACCTTTAATTACTTTGGTCTACCAAATTATTAACATATTCTACCTTAAAAACGAAATAAATCATATGTTAGTTGATAAATACTAAACAATTCTCACCCCATTAACTAATTTTTTAGATAATTAAATCGAGCATATCCTTTCACATTATATCGGGAAAAAAAATTGTGATAATTAATTTTGGAGAAAATTACACTTTTGGTCCAATTAGAGTAACTCGATATCACATTTGGTCTCATATGGTTTTTTTGTTTACACATTCAGTGTCATAAGAAATAATTTTGAACATATTGAGTCCCAACTGTTGACTTTGAACTCTAAAAATGGGAGAAACGTTATCTTCATATTAATTTTTACTGAGAGGGACTAGATTAATCTGACGTGGAGGTTAAGTGATATTTTTTTAATCAGATTTTTCAATGTGTAAACAAAAAATCGTATGGAACTAAATGTAATATCGAATCAGCCTAATGAGACCAAAAATAAAATTTTCACGAAAATTTTGATTAAAAAATGCCACATAAGCTCCACGTCAAATTAATCTAGTCCATCTCAACAAAAATTAATATGAAGATAACGTTTCTCCCATTTTTAGTGCTAAAAATAAACGGTTGGAACTCAATATGTTCAAAATTATTTTTTATGGGACTCAATGTGCTAATAAAAAATCTTATGGGACAAAATGTGATATCGAGTCAATCTAGTGAGACCAAATATGTAATTTTCCCTTAATTTTGATTTATCTATATGATCAATATATGTAGCATAGGTGGACTTTTTGATTGCAAAATGCACTACTAAAATCTTAAGCAGCCTACCCTACCAATTAGGGCATGCTTATGGAAACTTCAATAATCAATGTAAGAACCTACGACTCTAGGACCTAATTCACTCATCATTTTCAAGAAATAATGTTTTGCAATAATATTAATAAAAGAAAGGCAATTTAAATGGAGTTTCACTTTTTCCTTATAAAATTAAAATAATTTAGAAAAACATGATTGGCTATAAGTTTATGGATCATGATTTTCACAATTAAAAGATTTATATATAACACTATGGTCGTAAAAGAATCGAGTTGAGTTAATCAAGGTATTGCTCATGTTTAACTTATTTTTTCTCGAGTTTAAAAGCATATTTGAACTCGATTAAATTATTAATTAAATTGTATTCTAATTTAGACGAACTCGAGTCTAATTCAAATAATATTCTATATAAATTATCATTCTAGCAACTCCAGCCGAATTTGAACCCTATTTTATACTTAATCAAATAAAAAATGGAGTTTGAATACCCAAACCCACATTCAAATATTGATTAGTGAGTCACAATTCACTCAAAATGGTAGATATTTATTTGCCAACGCACTCACATTTCTCTTTCAAGAAAAAAAAAAAAAAAAAAGGGTAAAAAATGTGAATATCGGTACAGTAAAAATGTTATCGATGTTAGTGAAGTTTTAAGTGCAAAGTTTAAAGGTAATTAACGTTAATATAATCGAAGTTAACTTTTGCAATCACGTGTGTCCCCATTTTTGTTTTCTTTTTAATATATATATATATGTTGCTTCAGAATTGGTGGCTAACAGTTGTACTTAAACACTTAACACGGCATAATTAATTATAATTAAATCTTAATGACGTGATGCCACTGCAACTTTCTCGATTGCTATAAAGAATATATACTTATAGCACTTTAGGTCAATGACACTTAAAGTAAATAAATTATTATTATTATTTGATACCTGGAGGGGTGGACTGGTACTTTGAACAATTTCTAGTATTTGATAAAATAAAGTACCAATGCACGAGAAACGAAGATAAAATGGAATATACTGAAAACAAAAGGCACAAGCGATTTATACAGGTTCGACAAGCCTACTCATGTCCCCAAGTTGTGAGCTTGAGAGTTTGCAAAGATATTCTTATTAAGCACTTTGACGTTACAAGAAAAACCTTGCAATCCCATACACCAACACTTAGTGGGATAAATAAGTCTCACTTGCTCATTTATCTCACCTACTCACACTAAGAAAAAATATTACCTAAGCTCTGGAACTAACAGAAGAAAGTACCAGAGATTGCAATCACTTAAAACACAAAGCCAGAGAACAAATGTCTCTTTACAACAAAACACTGAATCACTCGGATTCTTAAATCTACACCAACGCTTGACAGTCTTGCTCAAATGGACTTATGGACTTGTTTCTTCTTTCTTCGTTGAAGTCCCTTTATAGATTGAACAGCTCTAGAACTAGTCGTTGGGATGTGATCTTCGCTAAAGAGATAGTGGGCTTGACTGTTGGAGTTTGTCTTCCTTCAATTCGGTGTTGCGGACTTTTTGTCATCTTTTCTGTGAGTTTAGGGAATGATTAGCTGGAGTCTTCCTTTAATTGTCCTGGTTGATTCGATTGACTGGAACTTTCCAAGCTAGATTCCAGCAAGAAGATTTATACCAAAAATAAACTAGATACACGGGGTCAAATAGTTAGGAGGAATCAACAAAAACTTTCCAACATTCTCTCCCTTTTTGTTGATGACACAAGGTCACAAAAGAGACACAATGTAGAGCCTAAGGCTACCCCTAAAAAACTGTAATTTTAATTCCCCCTGTCAATAAGCTTTGTAAATGCACATAATAGAGTAACATAAAGCAAAGAAGGTTTTAACTCCTCATGTCGGTAATGAATAGATTGGTGTTGTTTTCTCCTCCTTCAGCAACAAAACGATACATGCAAAATCAATTACTTTTTGGTACCCAATGTGCTTTGGGTCTTTCATTGTTATAATCCAAGTCATATTTTGCATAATCTTAATTGTTCTTAAAAAATATGTTCATTTTTCTTTTGGAGAATATATTTTTCAACTTTTAAATTATCAATATCTTGAAGGAGTTTATTTTTCATATCTTGCTTTTCCTTAATAATCTTTAAAAGATTTTGTTCTAATTTCTTATTCTTAGAAAGCATGTTTTCAATTATGGTAGAACAAGTTTCTAGCAAATCGTATATATCAATATTGTTATATTCATTTTTTTTATATTCTTGAAAAGATTGGTTAGAGGTTACCTCATTGTTGGCCATAAGTGCGATGCAATCTTTCTCGCGGTCAAATAGCTCATGATTGACCTCCTGGTTCCAGTAACCAACGTATGAATTTTGTTTCCTATCATATTACGTGTCCTTTTTTAGAATGGGACAATTTGGTCTGACGTGTCCCAGTTTGTTGCATTAATGGCATGTGATTGAACCATCCCTTTGAGGTTGTTGGAACTTCCGATTTCTATTTCTATTGTCTAAAACTTTTTTTATTCTTTTTGATAGAAGTACCAGTTCTTCATCAGTTTTATCCTCCATACTGGTATCAGCAAATTCAGTGTTCTTCTTTTTGTCTGGTATTTATTCCTTTGGTAGGAGCGTAAGCTCATGTGATATTAGAGAGCCGACAAGTTCTGCCATGGAAAGGGAATTAAGGTTTTTCGCTTCTGTTATAGCGGTGATCTTGGGAATCCACTCCTTAGGAAGAGACCTCAAAATTTTTCTGATTTGTTGCCCCTCAGTAAATGGGTCTCCAAGCGCACTCATTTGTTTTGCAAGAGCAATGAATCTGGTATGCATTTGGCTAATTGTCTCCCCCGGATTCATTTGGAATGCCTCATAATGAGTGGTTAAAATTACAACCCGTTCCTCACGGACTTGTGGTGTACCTTCGTGTGTGACTTGGAGCATATCCCACATTTCTTTTACGGGTTTCCAGATTGATACTTGATTGTGTTCTCCATTGACAAGTGAGCATGATAGAATGTGTTTGGATTTAGCATTCATGGAAAGTAATTGTTTGTCTTTACTACTATATTCTCCTTTCACTTTCGGTATCTCTTATCCTTCTTTCTTCTTCATTGACACATTTTCTCCTTCAATCAGAATTTCCCATAGATCGTAACCTATGGAGATGAAATAATCCTCAATTCTATTCTTCCATGTAGTATAATTAGTACCATCAAATAAATGTGCATGTGTGTGTGATGTTGTTTCAATGAAATATTCTATTTTAGCAACGGATTGAATCGAAAAACAGGTGATTAAACCTTTTTGTTTTTCAAAAACTTGGCTCTGGTACCAATTCACACCCTTAAGGGGTAGATTGGTACTTCGAACAATTTATAGTATTTGATAAAACAAAGTACCAGTGCACGAGAAACGAAAATCAAATGAAATATACTGAAAAGAAAAGGCACAAGCGATTTATACAGGTTCGGCAAGCCTACTCATGTCCCCAAGTTGTGAGCTTACGAGTTTGCAAAGATATTATTATTAAGCACTTTGAGGTTACAAGAAAAACCTTGCAATTTCATAAACTAACACTTAGTGGGATAAATAAGTTTCACTCACTTATTTATCTCACTTACTCACACTAAGGAAAAATATTACCTAGGCTCTGGAACTAACAGAAGAAAGTACTAGAGATTGCAATCACTTAAAACACAAAGCCAAATTTTTTGCATTCATGGCATGTGATTGAACCATCCCTTTGAGGTTTCTGGAACTTCCGATTTCTATTTCTATTGTCTAAAACTTATTTTATTCTTTTTGACAGAAGTACCAACTCTTCATCAGTTTTATCCTCCATACCGGTATCAGCAAATTCAGTATTGTTCTTTTTGTCTGGTATTTTTTCCTTTGGTAGGAGAGTAAGCTCAAGCCATATTAGAGAGCCGGCAAGTTCTGCCATAGGAAGGGAATTAAGGTTTTTGGCTTCTGTTATAGCGGTGACATTGGGAATCCACTCATTAGGAAGAGACCTCAAAATTTTTCTAACTTGTTGCCCCTTAGTTAATGGGTCTCCAAACGCACTCATTTGATTTGCAAGAGCAATGAATCTGGTATGTATTTGGCTAATTGTCTACCCCGGATTCATTTAGAATACCTTATATTGAGTGGTTAAAATTGCAACCCGTTCCTCACGGACTTGTGGTGTACCTTTGTGGGTGACTTTGAGCATATCCCGCATTTTTTTTGCGGTTTTTTAGATTGATACTCGATTGTATTCTCCATTGACAAGTGAGCATGATAGAATGTGTTTGGCTTTAGCATTCATGGAGAGTAATTGTTTGTCTTTACTACTTTATTCTCTTTCACTTTCGGTATCTGTTGTCCTTCTTTCTTCTTCATTGACATTTTTTCTCGTTCAATCATAATTTTTCATAGATCGTAACCTATGAAGATGAAATAATCCTCAATTCTATTCTTCCATGTAGTATAATTAGTACCATCAAATAAATATACGTGTGTGTGTGATGTTGTTTCAGTGAAATATTCTGTTTTAGCAGCGGATTGGATTGAAAAACAGGTGATTAAACCTTTTTGTTTTTGAAAAACCTGGCTCTTGTACCAATTCACACCCTTGAGGGGTGGACTGTTTTTTCGAACAATTTCTAGTATTTGATAAAACAAAGTATCAGTGCACGAAAAACGAAGATCAAATGGAATATGCTGAAAAGAAAAGGCACAAGCGATTTATACAGGTTCGACAAACCTACTCATGTCCCCAAGTTGTGAGCTTGGGAGTTTGCAAATATATTCTTATTAAGCACTTTGATGTTACAAGAAAAATCTTGCAATCTCACAAACCAACACTTAGTGGGATAAATAAGTCTCATTCAGTTATTTATCTCACCTACTCACACTAAGGAAAAATATTACCTAGGCTCTAGAACTAACAGAGGAAAGTACCAGAGATTGTAATCACTCAAAACACAAAGCCAGAGAACAATTGTCTCTTTACAACAAAACTCTGAATCACTCGGATTCTTAAATCTGCACCAACGCTTGACAGTCTTGCTCAAATGGACTTATAGACTTGTGTCTTCTTTCTTTGTTGAAGTCTCTTTATAGATTGAACAACTCTTGAACTAACCGTTGGGATGTGATCTTCACTCAAGAGATAGTGGGCTTGATTGCTGGTGTTTGTCTTCCTTCAATTCGGTGTTGCAGACTTTTTGTCATATTTTTCATGAGTTTAGGGAATGATTAGCTGGAGTTTTCCTTTAATTGTCCTGGTTGATTTGATTGACTGAAACTTTCCAAGCTAGGTTCCTGCAAGAAGATTTATACCAAAAATAGATTAGATACACGGGGTCAAACAGTTATGAGGAATCAACAAAAACTTTCCAACATTATCTATCAAAATTATCTAATTATTATAATAAAAAGAAAGGCAAGAAGATAATTCATGGAGATAAATGAATAATTAGTATGATAAAATAATTTTGAAATTTTGTTTCAAGAAAATTTGACAAAAGTGAATATTATTACTATCAAACTCCATAAATGAAGTTAATAAAAATAGTAACATTCACAGGTAAATAATTACTAAGGACTAAATAGAAGTTAATGAATAAATAATTACTTAAGGGTGACGAACATCGAAATTTGAGAGGTATTTAACGTTTCGATGCAACTATTCAAGATATTAAGAATAACTATCATCTGAATTTCATATCCTTGTACATCACCTACCAACCACATAATCGTTTTCCATTGCATTAGTGTGTAACATTTGATTTTAAATTTTCTATTTTAATTACGTGTTTTATTTTTTATTTATTGACCAATTCACTTCAAAATTATTAATAGGCGATCGAGATTATAAGAGATTTTTTTTTAATTATTCACATTTCCAAATAAGTGATCCTCTCATGCTCCTAGCATCATTTAATGTTAATATAGTGCGACAAATAAGTACAAATTATCGTAACATGTAGTCCCATGTGCATAAAACAACAAATGGACCACCAAGAATGGGCAAATAGTCCATAATTAAATTATTATAATATAGTACATAGTCATTCAGGATTCAATCTTTTTCTTTTTAATCAAATAAAATAAGTATTATTAAGTATTTAAATTATTATAATGAACCCTAAAATTCATGTCCAAAATGGGTGATAAGGAGGGGGAGAGATTCGCGGAGAACCCATGCGTGGGCTTAGTAATTAAATTCAAAATATTGTTTATTAATTAAAGTTAGTCTTAATTTTCTCTTAATCCCAATATCTTAGTGCTAAGCAGTCGACTTTACGCGCATTAACAGCTCAAAGTCAAGCAAGTTTGTGAGAGCAGTTTCATTAATTGAAGCATAGTTTATGTCCTAGGTCCTAAGTCCGACTTCATTTTTAAATTTTAATAAATAATTAGTAATTACGTACACTATTAAAATATATTAAAATTAGATTTTTGATATTAATAAAAAATAAATAATTATTTAATTATAGTAAATAAATTTCCTAGTATCATATTAATAAAAAAAAAAAAGATAATAATATAAAAAATTACTAAAAGAAAAAAAAAATAATATAATGTGAGAGAAAATAGAAATTAATAGATAACACGTGAAATGATCAAATAGATAAATAATTAAGTATAAAAAGTAAAAAAATTATTTGGGTGTAAAAAAAAAAAGAACTCCAAAATTTGAAAACAATGATGGGGTCCTATCCGATGAGTAGGGATGTAAACGAGCCGAGCCTTGGCCTTTTTTCTTGGCTCGAGTTCGGCTCGGCTCGACTCGTGAGCCAAGAGAATGTATATTTTTTATTTAAAAAATAATTATTTTTCATATTTATATATATAAATAAGTATATATTTATATAATATTATATATTATTTAGGTATTTATATATATAAAAAGTAATATTTATTTATTTTTAATTAAAAATAGTGGCTCGCGAATCGGATCACGAGCCTAACACAAATGAGATTAGGTTCGAGCTTGGTTCAGCTCGGATCGTGAAAGCTCGCGAGCCGGCTCGCTTGGTTACATCCCTACTGATGAGGATCAATCCACCACCATTTAAGATTTGTATTGGATAAAGAAACCACCTGGGAGGCAAGGCTCTGGCAGAGAAGGCGTATCGGAGTTGGAAAGCGTGGGTTCTCCCAGTTAGGTTAATACCAGATTGAGGGTATAGCAACTCAATGGGGTTTTTTTTTCTAGAGGTGAAGTTTTAGAGACAAAAGATGATCCTTTGCAAGAGAAGACACTTATTCTTTTATAGTTGAGGGTAAGGGTTGTAGGGTCATTTCGCTCTATGTTGTCCCAAAAGGGATGACATTCAGGGTACCTGGCACCTTGTGGGAGATTTGCAGGAATAGGTCTGCGAATGTGTCAGGTAAATGGTTGTAAGTTGGTGTGCAGGCTAGGGATGCAAACGAGCCGAGTCGAACTTTGGACCTTTTTGTGTGTGTGTGTGTGTGTGTGGCTCGAGTTCGGCTCGACTAAGGCTCAAGTTTCGGCTCGAGGTTCGTGGAAATAACATTATTTTAAATAAAAAATTAGTTTTTTTTAATAATTTAATATATTTTTATATATAATAATATTATAATATATATTTATTGAAAATATATAATAAATATATTATTTTTTTATTAATTTTATATAAAAATTAATATATATATAATATTATGTATATAAAAATTAAAATATTATTTTTTAATTAAATATGTTGGCTCGCCAGCCACGAGCCAGATTCAAAGAGGCTTGGATTCGGGCTTGACTCGAGTTTGCTCGCTTGGCTTGCGAGCCAACTCGGCTCGTTTGTATCCCTAGTGCAGGAGCACTACCCCGTTCCATGTGTCAGAGAAGTGGAAGTTAGTACCAAGGGATGATCGCGCTCGAAGAAGTGGGCCAACCCGAGGGGAGGGTAAGGCACTTAAGTATTTCCAAGGCCCTATACTAGAAAAGGGAGTGAGCCAGGCTCATCTCATGGCCTCCCGAGGGGCTGTTCCGAGGGAGCATTCCCTTTGCAGTTTGCCCTCGAGGGCTGCTACGGTTATATTGGGCCACCTCCAGAGTGGGGCCTGTCATGGAACATATGATCAATGACATGGCATGCTAGGTGTATTCCGAGCCTCATCAGGCAAAAAACCATTTTTTTTTTTTTCTGATTTTGACCCTTAATATAATAGTATAACAACACGTCTAGGCATCAATTTTTTATTTAACATTTAATTTAGGAATATAATTGTCTGCATCTGTAATTATAAAATTTCCTTTAACCTTTTTCATCTACTCATTCTGAATTATGATAACTGAATATTTTTATAATTATCGTTTTATCAATCTCATCTTGTCACGACGAATACTCATATTAAATATTATATTGAACACCTCTTGCGTGGTAAAATTAATAAATAAATTAAATTAAATTCTTATTGTGTCCGTATTTCTGAATCTATATTCATACATCATGGATAGTGATTTCACAACGAGTTAACTTTCGATCGACCCCCAAATTATACGAGTCTTTTTCTAAAACTTTTATTACTATAAATTTGTAATTTTATTTTTCGAAAAAAACTAAAATATTTTCAAACACGCAAAGGAAAATTGTTTTAATTTCTGAAATTTGAACAGTGAAATTAATCAGCTTTTGGACATAAAAAGGACAGTTCTATAGCGTCCATACTGAGACAGTGCCAACCCATTGTACCGTGTCCCTTTCCACACTGACAATATTGCCCCTTATTTACTCCAAAGTTGAATTTCATTGTCCCAGTCTGGCCGAGGGTAATCTCGTCATTGTATAACTGTCAAAAGAATTTGTAATGCTTTATGCTGCTGTGGACATCTTCTGCAGCCTCTACAGTAATGCAAAAAACGTGGGGACACCTCACCTTTTTATTTGGTTTATGATTATAATTGTTTCAAATATAAAATAAAATTTTAAAATATTTTATGCAAAAATTGAAATTTCTCTTATAAATCATATATTAGTTTAACAATATATTTCCTATTCAAAATTTTGAAAACGCACTTACCAATAGTAAGGAAGTGGTTCGATTTTACTTGATCCCAGACAAGTGAGTTATGGAGTTAAAAAATTAAAACAAGACAAAGAGTATTATTATTATTGCTTCCTTTTACAAATTAAATTTTTTTTTTAAGGTAAGATAAATTTGAACCTGATTGGATAGAGTAATAAGGGATTAAATGTTTACTTATTGTGTAGCTGATATAAATTTTAAAAATAATAATTAACTATAGGATTTATGACCAAGGGAAAATTTCAGATTAATAATTTTTATATGATGTAGAACTCACAAAAAGTAACGGAGGCGTGCAAAGGTTTTCTCGAACAGAGCGGGGATTGGCCCTCGAGTGCAAAGGTAGAAGAAAGTTTGATTGCGAAACTCACCCATCGAGATGGGATGAAAATCGACCTTAGTGATCTGAAGGTGTCGAGTGAAATGATCGTCTTTCAACCGATAAAAGTTACTCTAGAAATAACAGAATAATCTTTCCCTAATAGCACACATAACGAGTGTGATATATTTATTATATATTAGTTTGGTTGATTGAGTCGGGTCTGGGCTCAAAATTTCCATCTTTTTACATCATTTTTACATCCCAATTTTGCATTAATTCGTATATTCTCAATCTTAATCCACGTTTTTCTTTTTAAATAAAAACAGAAAAAGTTTTGGCCGCACCAAATGTATCAATTTAGTAAGTTCCGTTGATTAAAAGAAACTTGTAAATTTCAATTTTCAAGCCTTATTTGAAATATCATACATAGTTAAAATAAGTACCATAAATAGTGGATTTGCCACTTAATTAAGAAACTTTTGTGCATGGTGATAGTTATCATTATTGTGGGCTGTGCCTAATACAATTGATTGTAATTAATTACACCTTTTTTTTTCACCACCTTTCCAATTATTAGTGGTTAATCGCATTGCAACTTTAATACACATATTTTTAAAAATCAAATATTATTTTATCGTATTATATCGTGTCAAAAAAAAAATATATATATATGACCATGTACGCATCATATCATATCATCATATTTGTATTTGTACATTAATCTCGCAAATCCAAGTTGTTTTTGCTTTAATTAAACTTAATTAATTAAGGTTGAGTGGTGAGGTGACTAATGACTTTCCCCGTCAATTAAGAATCTCAAACTAATTAAACATGCCATTATGCATATATACTATCCATTATGAAAAAGTAATTAATGATGGCCGCTTGAAAATTATGAAATTGGAGCTCATCACATCTCACTCTCTACTATATTATTCTCTTATCAATGCCCCTTTTTCATTATGGGGGCATTAATAAAGCAATTAGTTTATGTTTTGAAATAGCTATTTTTTTTTTTTTAAATTTATACTTTATAACTAAATTTATTTTTATCTTGGGGGAAAAAAGGAGTTAATGATCATGTATGTATATATTCTTTATCCTTAATTAAAGATTTTAAGAACAAGACGGAAGATATTCAAAATCTTAATTCAATGTTAAAAGTAAAATTAGAAATTAAATTAAATCAGAGTATTTTATTAATAAATAATTATTTTAAAGGAATTTTAAGTTAAGAGTAAAATAGCCATTTCACTATAAAGAATCAACTAAACCTAATCACTACGATAATTTGCATTTATAAAACTCGTAAGAGTGGAGTCGGTAATATTTTTATTTAAATAAAAATAAATTGTAATTATACAATTTTATCATTTTGGTAGATATAAAAGACCCATTATGAAAATATAATTAATTGTAAATTTAAACTTCAAATATCAATATATATTCAATTTGAACCGACGATTCCATATTGTAAAGTCTCTATCATACTACTAGACCAATGATTTCATAGCCCATATTAAATATAATTTATAATATGATTGGTTTGACATAAATTCACATATATTATGGTGACACGTAATAACATAAGACCAATAATTTCCTCTATTATACTCGATAATACGTGCATGCAGATACAATACATTACGACATAAATATGATAATACAAATTTTTTTAAAAAATTTCATATAAGAAGTATCAAATACGATATTCGATACAACACAACACGACACAACAAAATTATATGTTTCATATAAGAAGTATCAAATACGATATTCGATACAACACAACACGACACAACAAAATTATATGTTTAATAGTATTTTACTACAAGTCTCAGTAGTTTGTTGTAATTTCCAATGTGGTCCCTCCAAAATCAAATCCCTAAGATCCACCCCTGGATTTTTGAATCATTAGATTCCCTCCCTCCTTTTACCCCTATGATTTGTTTATTTATTTTTACATTTACAATAAAGTTCTAAATTTTAAATTCACATTAACATATTAAAATATAAAATAAGTTGCTCGTCATATGATATGATGAATTTGAAATGCATCAAAATAACTTTTAATAAGGCTTTGAGACAAATTTGCAATTTTCAAAAAATAAATATACTTTATTCTATTTCAGATGTCTCGTCAACTAGGATAAATGTACACGGACTTAATCCAATATTAATATATCGATAGAATTTTTTTTCTAGAATTTCCACATGAAAAAAGTCCGATATCACATAAAATGATATTTTTAAAAGTGTCTGTGCATTCGAAACAATAACTATGCATCCGAAATTCATATGTACAATTTTATTAATTTTTTAATCGATATATACTTTTGGAAAGTCTTTAAATGGAACAACGTATCAAAATATTTATTTTAAACCTATTCTATTAAGGGGTTTTCTTTGAATAGTACCCATAAGTTGAAAAAATTCCTTTTAACTCTCTACTTTTCAAAAAAGTTCCCGTTTGCTCCCCAGATGACAGACCAAATTCCCTTTAACTCCCCATTGTTGTATAAAAACTTAAGAATCGCGTACCCAAATCCCCAAATCACGTAACTAAATCCCCAAATGATGTATTTGGGTATTTGCCCTAAATACATCATTTGAGGATTTAGTTACGTGATTTGGAGATCTGGGTACGCGATTCTTGAGTTTTTATACAACATGTCAAAAAAATTGGGAGTAACAAAAAAGTTTGATTTTTATCTGGGGAGTTTACAGGAATATTTTTGAAAGTGGGTAGTAAAAAGGAATTTGAGTTTACATGTAGGGATTTTTTGGAAATTGTCCGTTCTATTAATTTTCTAAAAAAAGTAAATCAAGAATTTGTTTACTTATTTACCGCGATAAAATTCTCGAGAATGCACAGTTTTTCTCCGGCCCCATGGCGGAATCGTGCGGCCAGGATTGTCCGTGTACACGTGTCCTTCCGCGGATCGTTAATCTTAACCACGGTTAAATCCTAACCTCACCTGAGTCAACGCGGGGTATAAAAGCAGCAAAAAGAAAAAGAAAAAGACATTATCTTGAGTTGTGTCTACTCCTCTCATTCTGTCTTGCTCTCATTAGCCATTGAAGAAGCTCCTCAGATCCAGAAGCTCAAAATTACCATTTTGCCCCTCCCATGGCGTCCTCGTTCCCGGAGGAGGTGCTGGAGCACGTTTTCTCGTTCCTGAGCTCGGACAGGGACCGGAACGCGGTGTCGCTGGTGTGCAAGTCGTGGTACGAGATCGAGCGGTGGTGCCGGCGGCGTGTTTTCATCGGGAACTGCTACTCGGTGTCGCCGGAAATGGTGATCCGGAGGTTTCCGGAGCTGAGGGCGGTGGAGATTAAGGGGAAGCCGCATTTTGCGGACTTCGACCTCGTGCCGGAGGGTTGGGGTGGTTATGTGCACCCCTGGATCAGGGCGATGGCGGCGGCGTATCCGTCGCTGGAGGAGATCAAGCTGAAGCGGATGGTGGTGACGGATGAGAGCCTGGAGATGATCGCGAGATCGTTTAAGAATTTCAAAGTTTTGGTGCTGTCGTCTTGCGAGGGGTTTACTACTGATGGACTCGCGGCGATTGCTGCTAATTGCAGGTTGTTTACTGGCTGAGCGAAATAGTGTACATAACATGTTTTTGTAACTTTTATTCGGATTTTTTTTTGTTGTTTTCTGATTTAGAGATGAAGGTAAGTTTGTTTCGCTGGGATTCAGTAAAAATGCGGAAGGTAAGTCTGTTTCGATGGGATTCAGTAAAAATGCGGAAGGAAGCTTGAATCTTTTCATCACTTGAAGCTAAAATATATGCTTCTGATTACTTTTCAGTGGCATTGTGGTGAATTTTAAGAAGTATGGGTTTGATTTGTAATCTAGCACTTGAGTCGAAGATTTATGCTCGCTCGCATGCATCTTGAAGGCGTGAATGTTGTTTTATGTTTCTTCTCTAGGTGGAGGGCATAGCAACATACCATTGGTTTTCTTATCAACTATCATTTCATTGGTAACTTTCCAGCTGAATGTTAGATCACGGAATGACATAGTCCGTGCAGATTACGGTTCCTAATTAAGTGTTTGCTCGTGGAATAAACTTGTTTACTTGGATGACGCTACCGTTTTGATTATCATGCCTGATTTGATCGGTTTTGAAAGATTCTTTGTTGGCTGTTCTTGGAATATTGTGACCTGTGATATTCTTTGGTAGATTTGTGGTCTTTTTGATTATTGAGCAGATTCTGTTTTTCCTGCCTTATGTGAAGACTGAATAAGAAAATCTTTCCTTTCTTTCCGTTGGTTTTCACTCATCATTTGTGGTTGCTTTTGTGGAAAGCTAATGGGTTCTAACATTGTAAAACAATTAAGGTACCTGTCTACAGTTACAATATCTGGAAAGTAACAAGTGACTATTATTTGATCAAATAACCCTAATTTTCTAGAACTCTTGATACTGTTTCGACTTGCCGTGTGATTTCGGTTCATCTCGAGTACTAATTTTCGAGCTTGTTTCCTTCGTCAATTGTCATACAACAGTCTTGATAGATAACTCACTTATTTTTTGTTTTCTTTTCTTTCTAATTCAGGAACCTTAGAGAACTAGATTTGAAGGAGAGTGAAGTGGAGGATCTAAGTGGGCATTGGCTTAGCCATTTCCCTGACAACTTCACCTCACTTGTGTCACTTAACATGTCTTGCTTAAGCTCAGAGGTGAGTTTCTCTGCTTTGGAGCGCCTGGTTGCACGATGCACTAATCTGAGGACTCTTCGTCTGAATCGTGCTGTACCCCTTGAGAAGCTCCCTATCCTACTCCACCGTGCACCCCAATTGGTTGAATTAGGTACTGGTGCCTATTCAGCTGAGATTCGGTCTGATATCTTTGCAAACTTGGCAGAAGCGTTCTCAGTCTGTAAGCAACTCAAAGGATTGTCTGGTTTTTGGGATGCTGGTCCAGCTTACCTTCCAGCCATGTATTCTGTCTGCTCTGGAATCACTTCACTCAACTTGAGTTATGCAGCAATCCCAAGCCCTGATCTTGTCAAGCTTCTTAGCCAATGTCCACGTTTGCAGCGCCTCTGGGTATGATAAATTTTTGGACAATTTATTTGATTCTTTCTATAATCTGAAATTTGAAATATTCCCTAATTAATCCATAATATTACATGCAGGTCCTTGATCACATTGAAGACACTGGTCTGGAAGCTATTGCCTCCTCTTGCAAGGATCTGGAAGAACTCCGGGTTTTCCCTTCAGACCCTTTTGGAGCAGAACCAAATGTGTCTTTAACCGAACAAGGGCTTGTCTCTGTCTCCGAAGGCTGTCCAAAGCTCCAATCTGTTCTATATTTCTGTCGCCAGATGTCAAATGCTGCGTTAATTACTATTGCTAGGAACCGGCCTGAAATGATTCGTTTCAGACTATGTATTATTGAGCCTCGGGCTCCGGACTACTTAACTCTCGAACCACTTGATGCTGGTTTTGGAGCAATTGTAGAGAACTGCAGGGAACTACGTCGCCTTTCCATGTCCGGGCTCCTAACGGATCGGGTTTTCGAATACATCGGAACCCATGCTAAGAAACTAGAGATGCTTTCTATAGCTTTTGCTGGGGACAGTGACTTGGGGCTTCATCATGTGTTATCTGGGTGTGACAGCCTGAGGAAATTGGAGATAAGGGATTGTCCATTTGGGGACAATGCTCTTTTGGCCAATGCTGCAAAGCTGGAGACAATGCGATCCCTTTGGATGTCAACATGCTCGGTTAGTTATGGAGCATGTAAGCTGCTTGGCCATAAGATGCCCAGGCTCAATGTTGAAGTTATAGACGAGAGGGGTCCCCCTGATTCAAGGCCCGATGCCTGCCCCGTTGAGAAACTCTATGTTTACCGAACAGTTGGAGGGCCGAGACTGGATATGCCTGCTTTTGTCTGGAAAATGGAGGAAGATTCAGCAATGAGGATGGCCTCATGAATTTAGTTAGGAAATGAATATTAATTTAATTTATCTATTTGATTTTCCAAGTTTTTGAGCTTCCTCGTCTGGAAATGTTTGATGGGCCGCTGGAAATCGTACCCCGTGATTGCATTGTTGACGGAAGTGAGAAGGAGCCGGGAGGTGGTTGAGAGCAGAAGGGGGGTCGATTGCCCCCTCGAGCTCCTCATATGACATGTTCGATGTACTACTCAAAATCGATTGTGTGATTACCATCAGCTGGGAGATGATTGAGAGCTCGTAAATGCCATCCGTTTTTGCACTTGGCTGAGCTACTATTGTCCACTGCAATCGCTCGTAGTACAGATGCAAAGTTCATCCTGTATTCTACGTTTAGACTCGTTCGAGATCCTTTAGGTGTAGGCTTGTTTTGAGATCCTATAGGCGGCTCTCTGTTTTTCATCGATAGGGGCTAAGTTCTCGGTATTATTTGATTCGGTTCAGTTGCTAGATTTATTCGTAATAAATAGTGTGTATGTACACGGATTGACTTGGATCTTCACTTCTTGAACTTTTATGTGATTGATTATATTATCATTTATACAATCTTGACTTGGATTAAGCTATTTGGTTAGTGATTCTGCTTTGGAGTATCTAGCTTTAAGGTCCTTTCCAATTTGGTTCCTCGAGAAAGTAAAGAAAGTTGAACTTGTTAGCAACTTTCAGCTTCTGAATTAGAAATTTTACACATATAATACAAGGTAATGTGGATCTTGGCAGTTGGTTTTGTACCAATTCTTTTTCTTGCTTGGTTCTTGTTGATTTAAGCTATCATGATCCCATAATACTATACTGATTATCGTATTGTCATTATATCTTAATCATCTCCTTTCTGGTTTATATATATATATACATAGAAAGAGAGAGAGAGAGAGAGAGAGATTCTGAAGAGGTGTTGACAACTTTTGTGGACATGACTGGCAAATATTCATTGATTCTGGGGTTTGAGCAACCACCTGATCACCACTTTCAACATCTCTACCCTTTGAGTATTTCAAAAAGCCACACTTTTTCCTTTTTCTTTTTTTGTTTTGGAAAAAAAAAAAAAGGGAAATTAATGCATTTGCCTATTTTTAAATGTGATCTTTTTTAACGTGAATCAGAGATAGTAACATGACACAGACACTGCACAGTCCAACTTCAGGGAAAAAAAGAAAAAAGAAAAAAGAAATTGAAAAGAAAAAGAAAAAGCTGACCCCTCTCTCTCTCTCTCTCTCTCTGCCTATTGTGGTTATACATGTTCATTGGCTTATGATTCATTTCACTTTTAGTGCGATATTTAGCTAATTAAGTCTTTCTTTTCATTATTGTACTCAAAACAAAAGAGAGATTGTTGTTATTATTTCAAAAGATTCCCATATTAATGTTCTTGATGCTACTTGTAGTGAAGAACTTTTGTGATGGACTGCAGAGAGCACATTGGGAACCCTTGGGAGGTCGGAGTTAATCATATATCGAGGTCTCAGAGTGAGAGCATCGAGAAGTTGGTGAGAATGAGACATGCTACCGTCGACAAAGCGGTGGTTTATAATTAGGGCGAATTATATTTAGGTCCCCTGAGGCTTGTCTTAATTACAAATCATTCCCTCTTGTTTCAAAAATTACATATTAGTCCCTAAAAACACTGTTTCAATTGAGGTCCCTAGATGCCGTTAGGGTTCCGTTAATTTTGACATTTGAATTTCCGGAAAATATTACAAAAAAGTCCCTGAACTATGAATTTTCTTACAAAACGACCCCTTAACTAAATCACATCAACAATGTAGTCCTGTCAAAATTAACGGAACCCTAACGGCGTCTAGGGACCTCAATTGAAACAGTGTTTTTAGAGGCTAATATGTAATTTTTGAAACAAGAGAGACTGATTTGTAATTAGGGCAAACCTCAGGGGGACCTAAATGTAATTCGCCCTTGTAATTATCCTCCTTTTGATCTTAAAAAGGGTCGATGCTCCACCAACTCTTCAATAATATCACCACTTATTAGAAAGGAGGGTATATCCATCAAAAATATCTCTAGTTAAATTATGGAAATTGTACTAATTCTTTCTGGGAGTCTCTCCATAGTTACTATAAAAATTAGGGATAATTACGAATAGCCCCCTGAGGTTTAGCGATATTACAGATTACCCACTGAGTTTTGAGAAATTACGAATTCTTCCTTGGCTCGTTATCTCATCCGTTAATTTTAACGGAATATGTGAAATTTACTATTTTGCCCCTAATATGTTGAAACTCAAGGGGGTATATGTAATAAAGAACGAAAGGTAAGGGGGTTAATGCAATGACTGAAATTGTTAGGGGGGGTTTGATGTAAGTACTTGAATTTTGCATTTACCTAACTTTTTTTTTTTTTTTTTCAATAAATGCTACTTAATGACTCTTTAATATTTTTATGATTGATTAATTTCATACCTAGAGTTTATGAATGCCTAATATTTTTCTGTAGATATTGACCAGATTTCAAATGACTCTAACAAATATTTATGTGAATTTACCAATGCGTTTATTGATATTGATGTGTTCGTTATGATTTTCAATTTTGAGGAAAAAAATTGACAATGCATTAATTGATGTTTGTGTGAGTTTTTTATATGAATTTTTATTTTGAGAGAGGTTATAATTACAAATAAATTATTTTAAATTAACTTTAAATGGACTTGTACAAAATATATTTAAAATTATGATATAAATATAAAAGAAAATTTATAACTTATCATATTTTATAGAAATAAATAGGCATGGAATATCTAATTCAATTTATATTTTTACATAAAATATTAAATATTAAATCAAATAACAACTTTTTAAATACAAAAGAATTAAAATTAACTAATATTACAATTATATCATTAAACTTTAAGTAAAATTACAATATATCCCCTAAGGGAATTTTTGGAATTTAAATTTAAATTTAACTGTGTAATTAACGGTATGTGAAATTTGAGAGAGAGAGTGTAAAGGCCAGAAAAAATTCATAATTTTCAAACTTCAAAGGATAATATGTGATATCGCCAAACCTCAGGCGCTATTTGATATTATCCCTAAAAATTATAACCCAATCTCGATTTACATAAACCCAAACCAATATATAACAAGTGTATAAAATTGTCTATCAATTGATAAATATAAAACATCGATTTGACGTGTGAACTAGAATTACGGGTATTTACTCCTGAGATCAGAGATCCTCTTATTTTGATGCAAGGTTTGCATTATTGTGGTGTACTTTCAGGTCTAAAACCGCAGTCACTTTTGAGCAGAAGAAGAATGCTACAACTCAGGCAAAATAGAATCAATAAAATAGATTTGGACGTATAATTTTATTTTTGGTCTTTAATTTTTCTGAGAATCTGACAATACGTGATGCTTTTGATTTGTAATTATTTTGTCGAAACAAAGTCAAATATAAATTTGCTTTAAAGATGGATGAGTACAACTGTGGGCTTCAGTAATTAATAATGTTGAATCATACTTTTCATCAACTTATTGACTACTCATAACCAATCATGTACTGCTATTTATTGTAGTACCCCATCTCAAACTAATAAATATAAAAGTGAAAATTAAATTAAAAAGATCAACAAGAAGAAGAAAGGGAAAGAGATAAGGCTTTTTATTTTTTATTTTTATAGACATACACTTTCTCGAAGTGGCCAAAAAAATTTAAACCCGAATTATTATTCTAAAGAAGAAACCCTCTAATCATTTGAATCAAGTGTATTGGTAAAGAAATAAACTTGAAATATGTAGAATTGGAATATGTTAGAACTTCACAGAGGCATCGTATTCCAATTAAAAAGAAAAACTAAAATTTGGATAAAGATTACGAAAACAAATACCCTGATAGATTAAGGAAAATTTTGTGGTTAGGGTGTTTTTGTAATTTCTCAAACTATGATTTTTTTTTTTCACCTCCATTGTGTGAAAATTTTTCACAATTCTTGAATATGGGCTTGATAATTGCTGAGGTTTAAGGTACATTTTTTTTTTTTTGGGTAAAAGAAAATTTAAGTTGTGGTATGACTGAGAGAAATACTTTTAGGTTGAGTTATGCGAGCACTTATAAAAGATTTACATTGTACCTAATACCGTGAAGATACGAGGGGTTTAAGCTTACGACATTGTCAAAATCAAACACGATCATGCTCTACTTGATCAACCCCGTAAAATTATTCAAGGGACTGTTTGGGTGAGCAAATTAATGACTGAAGAAGGTATGACTTGTGAGAATTTGCCTTTGATTGCTGTTGCTGATTTGGTTAGCTGAAATTGGGCGGCCCAAGCTTAGATGTCCAGCCCATTTAGAGAAGTTGATTTTCTATAGTCCATTTTATTAAAATGGACTATAGAATTTTTTATAATGGCAAATGAAAATTTATGGCATTGGCTTTTCTCAAGGATTTTGGGTGTTTGAAAAACTTCTGCTTTTGGAAAAGTAGAGACTAAAATGAAAAAGTACTTGAAAATAAGAAGAAAAATACTTCTCATAGATAAAAAAGTATTTGCATTCACTTGCGAAGATAATCTAAAGGCACAAAGAAAAACCTCGAAACAGAGCTGAAGGCAAGCATTTAGGGGTCTTTTAGCTTATAGCTTATTTCCAATCGACATAAGCAAAAGTTGTTTCTTCAAACGCTCCAAAACGGATGAAAATAAACTAAAAGGCCAGAATTTCTTACTTTTAAGTGTTTGCAACCACTGCCAATACTGAATTTTGTTAATTCACTTAAGTCACCAATCACTTCTTCCATAGATACTATAATTTCTCCAAGTGCTCAATTTGTCTAAATATTGGAAAAAGCTAATAAGTTGATGATGTCTAAAGATGGAAAATCTCAACTTCAATTCAAGTAGCAGAGAACAGAAACACCAGTTGCAGAGATCACATTCAAATTGTAAAACCAATCACAACATGATAACAATAGATTACAAGTATGAAGGAAAACTTCTGAGTTTTAGATCCCAAATCGTTACGATGTTATCAGAATTTTAGATCCCAAATTGGTCGATTTCTTGAAAAAGCTCCATCACCAATACTAGTACACTGCTCAAACATTTCTAATTTTCTATCGAAGTAAAGGGCATGTGAAGAGTGTGGCTTCAAAGGATAGAGCAAGAACATAGACCCTGTTTTTGTTTGTCCGACTGGTTCTTATCTGCGTTGCCCAAAAACAAGGAAACTTCAAAATCTCTCTCACAAGGTATAGAATACTTGTATATAGCCAAGGTTTTTTTCACAAGTTATAGTTGAGTATTATCCATAAACAGCAACCATTATTGTTATCGAACACCAAAATGCAGCTAAAACGCTACCTGTCTTCTTTTTGACAACAGCAGGCTGTACAACGACATGCATAGTAATAACTCCACCAGGAAGGTCACCAACATTTACTCTAGACTCAGCAAGTGTCTTCCCATTCTCCAAAACTTTTCCAGCATGGATCAATTTCATATCACTTACTGACTTTGGTATGACTGATTTATCTGTAAATGCAGAGGACAACAGGTTTAATCACAGTCCTGATAAATTTCAGAATTATAAGCTGATCTTTCTGTAAATTTAGAGGCATTGATGTCTTTCTTAGTCACCGATTAATATACAAAATATTGTATTTTATCCACCTATAGTAAATTTTTAATAGAAGCTAGAGAAATATTCCTGATAGCTCAAAGCAACTGTCACTGAAAAGAGAACAAAAGCACTTTTGGGACAGTTTCTATGAAAGAAATCTAAAGAAAACAGTCGCAACAAATAACAAGAAGCACAAAATCTTATTACAGCCACAGCCGATTGAAGATTACGATTGATAATCACACACAAATATGCACGCCAATAAAGAAAAGAAAGAGGAACAAAATGAATAAGAAAACAGTTGCAGAATCAGAACCTTGAGGCCACTCAGAAAGAAGTCTTTGCTTAAGAGTTGCGATAGTAATGGATGATGAGTAGGATCCATGACCTATATCCGTCCCATCAAAAATTCTGAACTTAAGCTCAAGGTTCTCGTCTCCTTCAGCCATGGTAGTTTGCCTCTAATCTATTTGCAGATGCCCAATTTAATACAATGACAATCCTACGAGTAAAAGAATTCAATACACAAAAATTCACCTGCCCAACAAGAATCCAAATATTATGATTAATCAATCACATCCCAAAAAGAGGAAGTAATAAAATGCAACTCGTAAGATGACAAATTAAATTTCATCTCAAAACTCAAGAGACTTCACCCAATTCCACACACCTCCATGAATTCATATACACATACAAGAAACCCTACCAGAAACTGTACATCTGAATCACCAGCCAATGAACCAAGTAACCACTTCATATGATCCAACGGCTTCTCCTATAACCCAAAAACACAACAGAGTCCCTGTATTGCAAACCAAACCAGATAATGCATGTGAAACGTATGCCGCTTAACACCATTTAAACATTGTATCAATAAGTCTTTAAGAAACAAAAAAAAGGAAACTAAATTTTAACAACATTATGAATTTTGGACAACATATCAATTTGAACAAAGAGAACATCAAGGGAATTATAAGCTGAAAACTCTCCCATGATTCTACTTGTACAAGCAATTCCCTCACATCTCCTTTTAACACCTCAAGCAAGCTAAATTCCCATGTCCAAATTCAAGAACATTTCTCCACAATACAACATCCACACAATCCACAACTCCGATCAAACTAAGATCCCGATTCAATATCCAGAAACATCAGACCTCTCCAAGATAGGTCAAAACCCTAGCTCATAACAACTATTCCAGCGACCTTCCAGAAATTCGAATAAATCTTAAAAATCCACAACATAGATCCAAAATTAACGATGAACACTCAAACACCTACATCAGAAAGCACTCAATCTCATACATATTTTTCCAATGAAAATAATAAGGAGTCTAACGTCCAAACTCCAAGAAATATTCGGAAAAATAAGGCCAAAAAGGGAAGAGTGAAGTGCAAACCTGATCACGACGCCATTTTGAGACAGATCGGCGAGGGAGGAGGAATATTCCGGCCGAGAGAAGGAAGAAGAATTGCGATTAGATAGGGACAGAGATTAGAGGATTCGGTGGTGTTTGACGCTTTGCTTGTCCGTCAGCTTATCACTCTCTCTCTCTCTCTTCACTTTCTTTTGGGGAAAAGGAAAAATAAAAAAGGAAATTCAACTATGGGATTTATCACCTTTCTTTTATTTTAATTAACTAATTCCGTAAAAAATTAGTTAAATAATTTCCTACAATTTTATATTTTTTATTTAATTATAAGGTTTATCTTTTTTTCACCCCAACATTTGGGGTGCTTTGCACTTTAGTATCCAACCTTTGAAATTTTACATTTTAGTATCAAATCTTTGAATTTTGTTGTACTTAAGTGCCCAATTTTAAATACAACCTATAAGTGCAAAGCACGTGTCATTCTCTTAATGGTCGAATATGAAATTGGGCATTTAAGTGCAACAAAATTGAAAGGTTGAGTACTAAAATATAAAATTTCAAAGGTTGGGTACTAAAGTACAATGCACCCCAAAGATTAGGGTGCAAAAAAAGATTAACCCTTAGCTTTTATTTCGGGAGGTTGTTACGGAGAGTTGAAATGATAAATTTTTATATTATAAAATTCGGTATGGATGATTTTAAAAGTTTTGATCAGCTACTCCACCCTTTTAAGTATTTGCAATAGTGCAATTCATTGATTCAACTATTTTACCCTCTAAAATATCTGTAATTCAATAAATAGATTGGTCAAAATCACAAAACGAATAATCTAAATAAATAAATAACACACTCAATTTTTCTAGCTGTTTATTTTTGATGAAGGTGCGGCAAATATCGCAAAATTCTTCTCTTATGTTGCAAACTTTCGGCCGAAAATAGTATGAAAGAGCAACTAACTTAAAACGATAATGAAAATCAATTTTTACTATTAATGAATATTTTCTAATAGTAATTTATTTTAAAAATATATTTCAATTGTTCTAATATATATAATATAAATGAGGCAATAACATGTGAGATGATTTTGAGGATTTGAGAAAAGGAATAAAATAATGAGATAGTTGGAAAAGGAAAGTAAATGGGGAATTTTATGCCTTTGAGATAAAGATGTTTGAATCCAAGGCTTCTTATAAAGTGGAGCATTTTCAACTTTATGCAAATGGACTAAAATGCACTACGAATTTCATAAAGCTGAGAGCATCTCATTGTCTTATTTCCCTGCAAAATATTTATTATTCATGTTTTTTCATATTATTAATTGTTTTTATTTTATTTGTAGCAATATACAACCTAAATCAAAACGTGCGTATTTTGTTATGTAGGTATTTATTTTATCTTATTCAAGGTTAATTACACTTACCCCCCTTGTGAAATATCAAATATATCAACTCGATATTCAAAATGACAGTAATTTCCTTATAAGCGTTGCAAGATTACGAAACTCATATGGAACGCGAACAAAAAACCCAAATATGAAACAGTGAAAAAATTAATTAAAAGATGTCAAACTATATATTTTTAAAAACAATTTATTTTGTCGTTTAGAATGGAGAGAAATAAAATAAAATTTATTACTAAAAACTCGTCTTGTCTGTATCATCTCGTATGTTTGTCCGGCATCATAGCATTGGACGCATTATATATCCAGTTAATCCTATATTTATCATGGTATATAATAAAAAAAATTTAAGACATTTTATTTATAAAAAATTTTCGACATTAGGTTTTAGGTGGGGGCCAAAATTGAGGGGTGCCCCATGGCCCCTTGGTTGCCACGCGGTGAAACTGTGAAAGTAAAAGCGAAACAATTCATGACCCCATTAGATTAATTGAATTTTTTTTATTAATTATAAAAAATTACTTAAATCATTCTTAGCTGCATACCAATTATGCAAAATTTAACTTTTAAACATGATTTATATGCATATAAATATACACACAGATATGGCATAATATTACTGGGCCACGTGGAGCCACATGGACCTCACGTCACCTTGACCAACCCGAGTTGAGATTCGTGTCCCATGGGCCATCTCGACCTCAATCTCAAATCCAACCCCACCTGACCACCTCGCGTACGCCCGTCTGGCAAGTAGGTCTGGGGGTCGGGTCGTTTCGGGTCAGCTCCCACCTGATCAGGTTCTATCCCCCCCAAGGGTCCAACCTTTTGGTCCCCTTGGCGGAGCCGATAAGGTTTAGAGGATATCGACCCCGATCGCAGATGCCGCGCGTCGAACCCCTCTCCGCACACCCAAGACACGTCGCTGTCAAGACACGTGTCTTATTTTCATTCCTTGAAACAAACGTAAGCCGGCCGGCGCATTTAATACCTACTGTGCTAGGTCTTACCGAAAGGGAAATTTGGCGCGCTTTATGCCCCTTGGTGAGATCGAGCATCTCCTATTCAGGATAACCGCTCGATCGTAATTAATGCATAGCTGTCGTACACGCACTACTATGTTAATCCTCCAAGACTATAAATATGTTCCCCTTCTACAGTTGTTGGTGAGCCTTGATGAGCATTTAATAACCTCCTTAGCATTATTTATCTCTCTAAGCGTACCTTGTACTGACTTGAGCGTCGGAGAGCCAAACTTGGGCCCAACCCCAAGTTCCCCAACTTGGCCTTTGAGCTGATGTGTGTTCGAGTGTTTTCAGATCGACAAAGAGCCCACTTCTATAAATTCTTAACTGATCGACCCGGAATTGCCAGCTAGACCGCCACCTCAACAAAACCAATTTTGAGGCGGATTACACACATATATAATAATTTAAATTAAAGCATTATACATCTATACTCTAATTAAGTGGAGAATCTTGAAAGTGTTAATCAGCGAATTACATCTACTAATGATGTGATTTAGGATAATTACAAAAAAAGCCCCAAGAATTATTTATTTTCCAAATATATAAAGTTCCATATTCTTTTGGGTGTATATGTAACGGCAATTATGCTTTCACCAATAGTAACCAGGAAAAACTAATTTCATTTAATAATAGACAAAAAGCAAATAGATAGAACATATTCTTCTTTAATTCACTAATTAAGTAAGGACATTAATACTTAATTACTCGACAGGGAGATCAACATGCATGTAATTAATTAAACTACTAATTAATTTGCTGATAATTAAAGCTAATCAACAGCTTCAAAAACTAAGTACCTACATTAACTTACACAGATGCTTAATTTACTTCCCAACTCTAGCTAGCTAGAGCCCTTCAAGCCTGACCAGCAAATCTTTATTGTTCTAACATAAATATATGTCAAACCGAAACACCATTCTTTTAGTTAATTTCTTGATCATCAAATCAAAGCACATATGATATCACATTAATCTTCTTCTTCTTCTTCTTGGTCTTCAATTCGACAGATTCGGCTGATACGGCTTGAGCTTCGGTATGAGGCCGCCACCGAGGTGGAGTGACATGACCTCATTGGTGGATCCCAGGAGCTTTCCGGCGACGAACACAGCGGGGACGGGGCCGCTGCACCCCATCCTCATCAGGGCCATTTCTATCTCCTTCCCGTCTTGATCGTGATCGATGTCATGGACGCGCGGATTGACTCCGAGTTCCTTGAACAGCATCTGCACTGCATAGCACATGCAGCAGGTGCTCTTGCTGAAGATCAAAACCCCATTTTCTGATGCAAGTTTTGCTACTTTCTCCATTTTTAAAATTTCTTTTTAAGGTTTTTCTTGTAAGGGTATTTCAAGAAACTATAGGAGAGAGAGAAAGATCGAAATCCACTGGATTAATTATGAATAATGGGGCCTGGTGGATTTCTTTCTTTTCTTGATCAGATCACAGGGATTTTGAGGTAATGATCTGAGCAGGCAAGGAAAATGGGATTTTTGCCTGGATTTCGGAGGGTGTTTTTGAGCTCTATTTATAAATGAGAAAATGGAAAGAGTGGACTGCTTTTCGAATGCAAGAACATTCTCAGGAAAAAGGTTGGCTTTTTGGCTACTTGGATGCTTAAATAAACATGTTTAAAGGCACTTTTGTGAGATGGATACGGAGATGTATTTGTCCCCCCACATAAACAACTTGAACGTATATTATCTATCTTTTTAATACATATTTGTTTGTTTTTTGATGAATTATAAGTTATATATGTATGTATATATCACTTTTAGTGAATAAATTCTTGGTATATGGGAACATTTTTGACCATCTGATATGCAGTATTGCTGAACAACATTCTTATATAGGGTTTCATAATCCGATCATACATAAGATGTGATTCGAGTTAGGTCAGATCGAGAACCCTTAGTAGTTAGTACTATTCATGCACATATCACCATATTTGATTACTTATGATCAACACCAAATTCTTGTTTAATTCATATTCTACTTACACTTAATTGATAAAAGGGACAATTTTGTTCCTCCTCAAATGAAAAGCAATAAAATTGTCCACTTTTATTCATAGCGGCTCATAATTCACACATACATAAGATATGGTTCGAGTTAGGTCGGACAAACAACCCTTAGTAGCGTTTCTGCACAAATCCCGACAATTGATCACTTATTGCCATATGAGGCTTTTGTTCAATTCATATTTTACAAAAAAATTGATCAAAAGGACAATCTTGTTCCTCCCCGACTGAAAAGAGAAGATATAAAATTGTCAACTTTTTGATAACTTTACTTCTTTTCTTGATATAAGATTCCGTCTTCTTCCCTAACCCTAGAGAAGAATCCGCAAGTGTCCCGGGCCCCGAAAGTCGGGGCAAATCACGTAGGTGCCGTTGATTTGAAAAGAAAATAAAGCATGTGGGGGAATAAAACTGCAACAAAAGCAGCATATAGCTAGGGGAGGTCAGTTTTCCATAGATTCTACAAAATCATGACTTTGGAAGATGATATATTAGATATATATATAATTATATATATATTCTCGATGGGTCTTTGGAAGAAATTAAAGATCGCGAATAAGAGTGCTTTCGGTGGTGAATCTTTGGACCTTCTCGCCCACCAATTTGATTGTGCACTCCACTTCTCACCATCCAGCATGTGTCGGAATCTCTCTGCATCTACGTATCTCTATATATCCCTGCATGTTATATATACATAAATACGTACATTTCCTTGTACGTACCTACCTAGCATATATATATATATATATATATACATATGTACTCATATTTTTGGGTGCATATATGTACTCACGGGGTAATTCTAGCTCGAGGTTGGCTCGGCTAAACTGGTATAATGAAGAGGTAAATATTTTACACTTGACGTGTGGTTGATGTAAAATTTAGGGAGAGTGATAAATCAAATGATAAGTATAATACACTTGTTCTTTTAATTAGTTAAGTTTGACCAAATTGGATTTATGCTAGAATTTCCCGTACTCATGTGATGTATAAACCAAGACTATGAGCTTCTTATAGTTAGTTATAAACAAACCGGATCCTTGACTCGAGTGCTCTCCGAGGACTTTGAGTCAACCGGCGGAGCGTGAAGGAGAACCTGATGTTTGGTGGTAACGTTGTGATAACCTAAATATGTGTGATATACAGGGATTTAATTTAAAATTGAGGTCACGAGCAGTCAAACATATATTCCAAAAACTATGCAACTAATATTATACATATTTAAGTAGTTTTTTAAAGTTAGGGACCATCAACCTTCACCAAACTATACATGGCTCTACCAGGGGAGTAATTGACTGATATATATACAGGTCATTTGAACAATTGTCTTTGATATGGAGTATATATATATACTTTGCTTATTTTGGAGGGCGTAGGGGGATAATGGTTTTTAACTTTTAAGTATCTAATTATGCATATATATTACATGCATTTTTTCTGTCCAATAATGTGAAGGGTGGAGGGTAATTCATTCAAAAAAAAATCTACAAGAAACGTGAAGCTATGATGCAAGGATACGGCAATACAGACACAATACAACACACCACGAATAGACGTTATAATAACAGGGTAGTTAGATGTAATTATTTTTATTTTTTAATTTTCCATGTGAAAAGTTTTGGACATGACATGTCAAAACATGCATGTAATGAATTGGGCTCACGATGTAAAATGAGATTTAATTTATCAAAATTTTGATAGGCTATGTGAAAATTTGCCAAAAGTACATTTTCACATTTGCCTTTTAGGAAATTTATCAGCTTCCGCAATTCTTGGATGTAGAGGAATTTTGTGGGTACAAACCTATTATTCCTCGATTTTTAGGGCTTCATTCTTGTGGTAGAATTTTTTTAATAAAGAGATATCAATATCATGTAAACTACCTATTGGCTATGCTATTCTTTCAATCCAACAAGTGTGAAACATACAAATAATTTTATTCGCGAATCTGATTCAATCACCTCAGTATAACGTTAGAGTATTAATTTGTTCATAACGTTAGAGTATTAATTTGTTCTACGTTCATCGTGTGACTGACGTAGAGTTTAAAGAATATAATCTATAAAATAACAAGCCCAACATATAATTACTTTGTTTATTGATTGGGCTCAACCGAACCCTTTTTTTCTTGGAAATATATATATGGCAAAGAAATAAATATGGGGTAAAGATAAGTATGAAGCATAGGATTGATTCACTTTAGTGATTATTTTGGTGATTGAAATGAAATGTTAAGAAAAGTAATAGCCAAAAAGATTTAAGCATGATATAGACGAATATCTTGTTTCATTTTAGTGGCGCCAAAAGAAACAAGTGTCTAGCATGTTATTAGAATTTTGCCTTATTTTGCATTCGTCAGAGGAGACAATATGTGTCACATTAATCATTTCTAACCATCGAATATGTCTATTATGCTATTCTCAACCTAAATTGCCCTTTTTAACTTGCCAAAGTAGATTAATATCATGACATTTTGAATTTGCAATATTAACTAATAAAATTTTTATAGTTGAAAATTTACGAAAATAATTTGAATAAGAGTAACCTAAAATATCTTAAAAAAATAAAACTAATGACCAGATTGATGTGTTTTTTGTAATTTCTCAATTGTGAGGATTTTTTTTTTCTCTCAATAATAGGGTTACATTTTAGGTGGATCTTCGCGATCAAGGGCGACACCAAATGAGAGATTTTGGGGTCAATTGACCTCACTTAATGTTTTTTTCTTAATAATATCTACGAATAAGGTTAAATTTTTATTATTTATTTTTATTTTCACTGTTTCGACCTCATAAAAATTAAAAAAAAAAAAAAAACATATATAATTGTTTCTCGAAAATTTTTGATTATTAACTGATGATTTTTGGAGACGCTCCTCCAATTTTCAATTACCCCTAACTAATTGTTAGTCATAAACATTGGTTCAAATAATGATAAATTAAAGAAAATTATAAATTAAAAAATGTATTAAATCTTTTTAAATTTTAACTATCTATTAATACACATTACGTTTATAGAAAACATTATAGGTTAGTGTTGCAGAAGATTTTAAATTGTATTGGTGGAGGTCAATTCCATGGATCGGAAGAACATTTTAGATAGCTATGTTATTCTTCTTTTGGGGGATTAAAACGACATAAAGTATACTTTATTATTACTTCTTAATTACCAATGATTTACATACTGACAAAATTTGTCGTGAAGTTGTAATCTTATATTAAAGAGACGCATGAATTGATCTAAGAAAGGTGATAATGTATTCTAAAAATATTATTTTTTGTTATATCGTGTCGAATATCATATTCGATATTTTTTATATAAAAAATTTAAAAAAATTTATTTTTTCGTATCCATATCGTCGTGTTTCCGTGCATTGTAGGCCAATACATTGCAACAATATTATTCCTAAGCCTATATAAATTTATATTATATTTTATTTTATGTATTTATAAACTATCTCTTCCTTAAATAAAAATAATCTAAATCTCCTTTTGCCACCTGTGTTTTTTTTTTTTTTCTTTTTTTTTACCCTTCTCTCTCTCATATAAGTCTAGTGAATTATTTTAACATATTTTCTTATTTCAATTTTTGCTTTTTTTTTTTTTTTTTTTCTGACTTACGATATATATTTATATTATGAAAAAATAATGAAATCATTTTAATAAATACTTAACTTATAGTATTCAGAATTCAGACTGATTAAATACGTGGTTAGATTACATTCAAATTGTCCACGTCGATGGAGTGTGCGAGTCCATTATAATTTTTACTGGTCTGAAAAATGTAGGATGGGCCTATAATCATAAATAGTAAAAGCCCGTATGCGAAGCTTGGAATAGCAATTGGGCCTCGCCCGAATGTTTAAACAAAGGCCCAAATCTACTGAACTATTTCCATAAAATGTTGCACATAATGCTAAAAGTCTCATCTCTTAGTTCTTTAAGAATCACAGGCAATTGGACCTCTTATCATGGGATAATAGAAACCGAACCTAGTTCGACCAAATTAGTTAACGAGGAGGTGAGTGTTTAATTTTGCCGTATGATTAATAGAAAGTTTAGTGATAGTGACCGATCAAATAGTATGATTGGTCGGATTTGATCGAACCAGGTTTGAATTAAATTTTTTGTGATTATATTATGTTGGAATTTGACATTATATTATGAAATTATTCTTGGAGGGATGCCAAATTCCTTGGTAGGAATCCATAGAATAAAGTCTATAATATGTTGAATGAATTGGAAGCAATTTATGGCTGAATATTCATTTGAATTTGAAATAAGACTGGTACAAGCTGGTTCCAGACAGTTACAAAATGTAAATTGTGTAACATTAATGGGCTGGTATCAGGTCAAAAACGTTCCAGACGTTTTATAACCTTATTTCAAGAATTATGGTTGTCTTAATTATAAGGTTTATGGTCTGCCATAAAGAAGGCAATTAATGGTTATTTGTGTCATGGCTTCTCCCCTATAAATACTAAGTTTCAGACCTCGGAAAATGAGAGAGAGAAATAGAGAGACAAGTACGTAAAATTTGGTGAATTAGGAAGTGTTAGAAGTCTAGTTAGATTTATGGTTTGGTGCTGAAAATACACTCTGGTACGAAGCACACACGCACTGGTACCTATGAGTTCAGTCAAGAAAACATACTTCCACACACATAACACGTTTTTTGAAGTACCAATCAGACACCACACTCTCTCATAAGAGCCCTGGTAAGTAGCCAAAGTGAGATTCTCCTGAGATAGTGCATATCTGTGATTCGGAAATCTCTGGACTGTCTTATCTTGGAAGGAGCTTCGCGACAACCCAACGCACCGGTAGTGGGGCGAATATTTCTTTAAGGAGAGTCGACATTTGCCACGATTCAGTCATATCAAACGATAAGTCTCTCGGTTTACCTTATAATATTGTTTCGATCTTTGTAATCTTGTGAATATGTTTCTTGTACATTACTGTAATTTATCTTCATATGGTTCTATACTCTACTGGAACTAACATCATGACAAGTATGCAAGATTTGGTTTTTCCACTAGTATATTGAGCATGTATGTTCTGGTATTTACACCTCAATGGGTAGGTTTTGGCATAATTATGGTACTTATGTTTTGAATCACTTATCCATGTTGTACATCTTATGTATATTGCAAAATCTGATTATCGATCATATTTGATAATCTGGTACTACCACAAAGCTGATTTCCAACATATTATTTATATATTTTTCACAATGTATTCATTTTATTAATCTCATATTCCAAGCATATTCATTTTATTAATCTCATATCTCCCATTGTAAAGGCCGCTCACAAGCATATTAGAAATGGAATTTTCATGATCTTGGGTGACATTAAAACGAGTCCGTGTGTGTCTGATTTCGCGTATGTGGGCGTGCACGACAAACACGTACAATTATTTGTGCCCAAATTAAAGTCTCCAAAAAACTAAAATTGATAAACATTTCATACATTGTATTGAGATGTGTTAGAAATGTTTAAATATTTAACTGTACTATTTTCTAATCGTTTAACCTTTTCAATTAGGTGCAGTTACTCAATATTGTATCAGAGCTCGGGACAAAGAAATGCCGCGGTCGCCCATGCAACTCTGTTAAATTCTGATATTTGGGAATTAAGTACTTTATTCTTCTACAGAAATGTGTGGTGGGCTGATGTGTAAGAACTTAAAAAGGATAACAACTTATCCAATACATTTCCAAGTTTTAGAATCTGCATCCTCACATAAATATTAGCCAAATTTCCTACATATATGATAGTCACATTAATTTATAAATTATAACATAAATTACCATCTTTATGAGTGTTGCAATTCGTGGAGTTAGTCTTATATACAACCAAAACAACGGGACAAAAATAAATATACATGAATGTTTGTTTAAAAATATGAAGGGCACGCGAGAGTTTGCGACTCTGGAGAAGATATATAGTGAAGATAAAAATTTTAAATAAAATTTCATACTTTGAAAATCCCAAAAATAGGGATGCAAACCAGCTCGCCTCGTTATCATGCTAGGACCTCAAAGAGCCGATCTTTAAATTTGAATATATGAATATGGATATATATATCACGGAGTTCCTCCTACTTGTAGCTCCACCGAAGCTTTTATGGATATTCGTAAGCTTCTATTTATCGGCCTTGGATCTCATTGGAAACAAATCAATATTTAATATAAAGAAGATTTTAGGTATAATATATATTATCAATTCTCTTCACAATGCAACTCAAAAACCTAAATGATTGAAATAATATTGCAGAAAAATTTGGTTGATCCATGCATAGAAGGGAGCTTAAATGCGCTCAACTAGTGCAAGAAAGCAACCAGTATGAGAAGGTTGTCTTAACTTCCAACTTCCTCGAAATGTCTTCAAAGTTTATGGTAATGTTCAATTTTCTAACCTCAATTTGCATATATATATAGTTGATTAATTTTTGTTTTGAATATTTTCATGAGAAATATTTGTTTTGTGTTCTTAATTTATCATGTCGATATGTCGAAGTGGGTTGACATCGAGTCAAAAACTAGAAGATCGAAATGTCTCCAACTTTACAATTACAATTACCAAATAATCGATTGCAAAGAACCTCCAAACTTAAATCCAAATTAGAAAATTCGGAGACATCTTGATGAATTTCTGGTTCTTGAGTTGGTGTCAACCCGGCCACTTTGATATGTCTACATAACCAAGGATATAATGCAAATGTTCCTTTTGAAAATTTTCAAAACAAATATTAATCAACTACGCATATTGAGGTTAGAAAATTGCACATAATTATCATAAATTTTGAGCCCAATATAATAGATACTGAGTATATGATCCGAATGTATATATGCATAATTCCAACACTTCTAAAATTTCATTTTATTAATCTCGTAACCAGGCGCTCGTAAGCATATTAAAGTTGGAACTTATAAAGTTTGCAAAAAAGTAGACTTGATAGAGATTTCATACATTAACTTGGCACAAGATTAGAAGGCTTTTAGAGCCAAATAACCTTGGCATTAATGAGCATCTTCCTAAGTTCTCCATCGAGATGAAGCGACATTATCTCCTTAGTAGAGCCAACAAATTTTCCAGCAATGAACACGGCCGGCACGGGCGGGTTGCAGCCGAGGCCCCTCAGCGCGCGCTCCATTTCCCTCCCGTCTGCGTCCCGATCGAGCTCGTGGATAGCAGGATTCGCCCCGAGTTTGTGGAACAAGGCGGCGATGCTATCGCACATGCAGCACGTGCTCTTGGTGAAGATTATGGCTGCCTTTTGGGATGCTAGTTCTTGTACCCTCTCCATTATGATTTATGAACTTATGAAGTTTGTGATTATAAGTATTTGGTGATATATGATCGATGACTATATGTATATATATGGTGTTTTTGTTGTTCTTATGTGTGTGTGTAAATATGGTTTGTTAATATTTATAAGAAGGGGTTGATAGACGTTCTTGTTCTGTGTTTGTTTTTTAGCTTGCGAAAAGAAAAATGAGAATCAAGATTATTATTGCAATGTTGACCTTTGTGTGGATAAGAAAAAATATATCCCTTCATCGTTTCTTTTGAAATGACTCTTGGTGCTCCAAACAAGTTGTTATAGAATATGATTCGACCAAATTAATATAATGAGAGAAAGGTATGATATAAAATTAATCAAATAATAAGTGTAAAAAAAGCTGTGATCGAATTGAAGAAAAAATTGACAAACTGACGATCATCTTTTATTTAAATTTTTCTTGCAAAATTGAGTTTCACCCCTTAAATTAATTGTAGGAATTATTAATAGTAATTCTTAGATATGATACCGAGTTTGGTCTTCCTCATGCGTGTAGAAAATGTAGCATAATTTACATCATCTTTTCTGTATTTAATGCAAATACCTCAAAAATGGTCAAAAAATTTTGAAGTTTGAAGAAAGAACTCTTAATTATTTGGATCTAACGGACGTTTGCCGTATAATTTACGTCATTGGATGATTTTGGAATTAGGATCTCAAATGTAGCACGTGGTATAAGTATAACATCTGATATAAGGTCGTTATACATGATAATGCGATTGGCATAGCTAGATGATAATATTCTTCAATTTGAAGGTTCCCTCACTTTCCCCCGAGCTTATAATTATGCTTTCACGATGCCAATCACCACGCAACTCGCGATTCCTTATCGTTTTTTGAATTTCATGTTTCTTTTATGTTTTATCTCTTGTCCCGAATATATTAATAGATAGTCGGAATTAGATAAAAGAATCTTTAATTTTTTTTCATGTTGCACATCTTTTTAATTTTTAATTTCGACTATCCATTAATATACGTGGCGTTTGTAACTGGAAAATTGAACTCGTTTTTTGACTTACCGAAAAAGGTACTGTCTACCAGAGCAATTAGGTACAGTAATATTTTGACATGATTGGGATGAACACTTACCCATATATGCAGGCATGAAGCTTGACTGTGTTAAATTCTGGAATTTGAGATCAGTTGAGTATGTATGCTTTATTCTTCCTCATAAATCTGTGGTGGGCTGATGCGTTACAACTTCAAAAGGATAGCAACTTACCCAACACACATTTCCAACGTTTAGAATCTGACTATTCGCAAAAATTTTAATTTCTAGCTCAAATCAAATTGAATTGTTCGAATCTAATCGATTATAATAGTAAGAATATTACGCTTGATATTTGACACTCATCTCCTGTCAACGGGGGTTGGTCAAGTGATTAATGAGTTTATTTTCCAGGACAGTGATCAGTGATCCGGGTTTAAATCTCACTTGGGAGTGTGTGTTAAAAAAAAAAAAAAAAAAGTGACACTCATCCCCATCTCATGTTAACTTAACATGACCAAAGTGAAGTTGAAATTAACCTCAGATCTAATAGTTAGAAATTTTAACATAAATCACTGTCAATTCATATGAGAGTTGATCAAATCTTCGATAAACTCACGTGCCAAGTAATAATATTGTTCATTTGCCTGAGGTTTGTACTTGATTAGATTATAGCTAGGTGTTTCCATGAAAACTTAGTATTTGTATAATAATTTAGGGGAAATTACATTCAGGTCCCCTGAGGTTTGCCATAATTACAATTTAATCCCTCCTTTTTCGTTTATTACAAAAACACCCCTATGAACACTGTTCCCAGGGACTCTTTTTGTAAAAAACGAAAAAGTGTATGCCTGACTTTTCTACTATTCCGCCAGGGACCTCAACTGAAACAGCGTTATAGGGGTTTTTTTGTAATAAACGAAAAAACAGGGACTAAATTGTAATTATGACAAACCTCAGGGGACCTCAATGTAAATTTTCCTAATAATTTATAATGCAACGATACGAATATAACAATACGAACACGATATGATATAATTTGGATACGTCAATATGAAACTTTTTTGGAATTTCTCAATTGGAAAGTGTTCGATATACACTACAAGAAAACAGGCGAATTCCGAGGGAAATTTCCGAGGGAATTCCCTCGGAAACCATTCCCTCGGAAAAAGCCTCGTCGGAATTGGTTCCGAGGGACAAATTTCCGAGGGAATTCCCTCGGAATGTACCCAATGAGGATATTCCCTCGGAAAATAAAATTAAAAAAAATATTGGCAAAAAGATTTCCGAAGGAATTCCCTTGGAAAATAGAATTAAAAAAATTGGACAAAAATATTTCCGAGGGAATTCCCTCGGAAAAAAGAATTAAAAGAAAATTGGACAAAAACATTTCCGAGGGAATTCCTCGGAAATTCCCTCGGAAAATTTAAAATTATTTGTTTTCATTTTATTTATTTATTATTATACCGATTTTGAATCTAAAATTTTGATATAAATTTTAATTCTAAATTCATTCTATATATGAGTAATCAAATTCTGAAAATCCAAATATATTCTTTTTACTCAAAATCTTCAAACATCTTTGCATTGAGGCCAATCCATACTACATACTACAAATGATGTAATAAAAGTAAACAAATCTATACTATATAGCCATTAAACCTTCCAGATTGAATAGCCAAGTTTGCTGCTATGACACATCAAAGGCTAACAGATTGAATCTTTTCTTGGAATACACATTGAATAGCCATTAATTCAATGACTTCCTCTCTCTTCTTTGCGCTTTAACTTGAGGAGGGACGTAGCTAAATGAATGAGGAATAGCGTAAACAATCATATACTTCACAAACCCAAATCTTTGAGCATCTTTTCTTAACTTAATGGCTGCATCATAGAGAGGAACCAGCTTTCCATCAGCAGCGAAGGTCACTTCTCCTGCAAAACATAGCCAAGGCTTTACAAACAGAAAGATATATATCACAAAGTTCTGTAAAATGGAATGAAATTAACTTGAAAAAACACCTGGACTTAACGTGTGAAAACATATGAAACATAGAAGAGAGATCAATATTGCAGCAATTCCTCCCTCCTTAGCCATTCTTCAAATGAAAGATGCACGAGTGACAAGTATTCGAGTGGCACTCAACCACTCCCGCAATTTGGAAGGATATGTTAGTCAATCTCTGTCAAACATTATGAGGAACAACTGCTCCCACCATCCAACGATACTAACAATAACTTACAAGTATTCATTAGACCATCACAATTCACAAAGTTCACATTCACAAAAAACCATTTCTGATCATGATTCATAAAACTGAAAAGCCTTTCCAATAAATCGCTTCTAACAACCACCTTTAAAGTGTCTGAGCAGCTTAAAAGACTAGTTGAAACATCAAATTTTGGTTTAGCCAAATGTCAGCAAAATAAATTCATAACCCAGAGTCATAATTTACTTCCTCGCCTAAAAGGGCCTGATATGCATGTGGTACGATATAACTACAGACACAGAAAGCCAGGGCCAAAGGATTAGGCATAAGGAGAGGTGAGGAGACAGAAGATATCCTTCAAAACGACACGATACTTCCCAATGCATTTCATGCCTAGCAAAAGCGAATTAAATAGCAAGTTTTAAATACTATCCCCAAGCCACCCTCAACCACATTAAAGCAAGCAAACTTTTTTTTGAGTAGCATCTAAATTCAGCAAAATGTTCAATTGAACAATGCAAAACTGAAACTTTCGATAAAAAGCAGCAGAAAATCTCATTCTTTCACTCAAAAACATAATCTTTCTGCTGTATGGAAGAAAAATTGATCGGTAGTGCTGTTCAAGGCACTTGAAAGATAAAGCCATGTAACCCAATTTCACATTCCAGAGTCTGGATTGAGCTGAGGAGAAAAGGCATATCAATCAACTAAGACCCTTCTTCACAGCAGCATTCATAAACCGACTGATTATCCCAATCTCTGTCCAATACATACCAAAGCACCATATCCAACCGAATCAAAGACAAATGAAAAAGAAAGAATATGAACGATATAATATTCAAAGATCTGAAATGATAAAACCTCGAAGCGCGATCAGCACACTCACGCACCTTAGAAGGTTCAAAGAAATATCATGTCAAAGTAACTATATCAAATATAAATAAAGACAAGATACCTAGGTAGTGTATCCGGAGTTCATTACTGATTTCAGGAAGCAAGCCTTCAAGAATTGCAAGCTGATCATCCTGTGTAGCATAGTTTTACAATATGATCACAGATCAAATTTATTTTCTTATCACCAACACAAAAATATAACTAATCAGCATATACTAGTAATCCAACATCGAGGGACACAAATATTCCATCGTTTCTACCAGGAATGCAGTAGTGGAAGGCAACACAAGTATGAGCAGCACTCAATTGAAAAGTATTCAGTACCTTGTGCTTGTATTACTAAACAAAAGAGTTAGATCTGGAGAAGAGGCTCCACAACTACATTCACAACACCACATTCCCAAACCATGAACTCCATGCCTCTCCAAAAATGAACACCTCGTCTCCTATAATCGAGACTCATTTTTTTATAACCCAGAAATCATGCAAAATGCTCAATCAAAAAGTAATCAACTGAAACTCAATCAATCAAACAAACAACCTAAATTTGATTAGCTTCTTGAGTAAAGGTAAAAGGGAAATCAGTCAACCTCGGAAAGGCGATTCATTTGTTGTTGCAACCTCCCACACTCTTTTCTATGGACACTCCTGTGCGAAACCTAGAATCGAACGCAAAAACTAATCAAGAACCGAAGAGTATCAGTATTTCTCAGAGACGACAAATGTGCAGAAAGAAAAATGGGAAAAAAAGTCATTCACATCCCGATTCATTTCTTTAATAAATTATAAAATTCTTTCTTTAAATTGATCCTCCCCACATGTACTGCAAAATCATTCACATCCCGATTCACCCAAAATCAACAAAAAAATCAGCAAAAAAAGAAAATACCTGGATGGAGAATGAAGAGTTGAAGTCATTCACATCCCGAATCTCTGTCGAAAAGATCCGCCTTAAGCTCCGCCGTCGAAGACCTGTGTTGGAAGCTCGCCGTCTAAGGCCTGTGCTGGAAGGTCAGCCTTGAGATCCACCGTCCAAGAGCTGCTCCTCTCTACCTGCACTTGAGGGTTTGAGAATTTTAGCTAAAATGGGTAAGTGTTAGAAATGGGTTTGGGGTGTTTTTGGTGGGATCTTTTTTCCTTTTGCCGCGTTGGTTTAACTTGAAATTTTAAGTGTTGGGATTTTACATGTACTGTCTATACTATTACTTTTTCTTTGTGTAAGATATTTGAGGACATGAGTTCTCATATTTCCCCTTTTTCCCACCTCATATTTTACTTTTATGTATTTTGTAGTTTTAGTCAAAATATTCAACAAATGACATGTAGGAAATTCAACATATTGTAAAATATAAATTGTAAATTCCGAGGGAAAACCTTTTCCCTCGGAAATCCCTCGGAATTTCGAAAAATCTAAATATTAAAAAAATAGAAAAAATTGTTTTTAAATATTAAATGTAATAACATGATGTTTTCTTTGTTAGTTAATTAAGTAAGAAAAAATTCTCTTCCAAAAATATGTGAAAACGAAATTCGATTTCAATTTAAAATAAAACGAATATCCTTAACATTATGATATCGTTCGAAATACCTACCGAATGTTTGATTACATATGTATAACCATCAATTCACTCAATTAATAACTAAAATTATCTTACTTTATTCACTAATTATACATATAATTGTCATGGATTGTATTTAAACTCAACAAATAATTATGTAATGCTTAATTTTAAAAATTAGGATAAAATAAAATAATAAAAAAATGAGAGAAAATCGTTCTTTTAAAAATTCGATTGAATAACACAATGTTTGGTTTATAAATGAATTAAATAAGAAAAAATTGATGTTGCTCAAATATTTGAATACGAAATTTGATTTCAACTTAAACGAACACGAACTTCTACAATGATATCGTTGGAAATACTTATCGAAAGTTTGATCACATATGTATAACTAGCAATTACTAATTTAATACCTATCATTACCTTATTTAATTCACTAATAATACATACAATTATCATTGGCTATAGTTAAAATTAATAAATTATAATAATTCTTTAATTTTAAAAATAATTATGGCAATTTCCGAGGGAATTCCCACTTTCCCTCGGAAATCCCTCGGAATCCCCTCGAAATTAGGATAAAATAAAATAAAATAAAAAGAATGAGAGAAAATCGTTCTTTTAAAAATTCAATTGAATAACACAATGTTTGGTTTATAAATGAATTAAACAAGAAAAAATTGATGTCGCTCAAATATTTGATTACGAAATTTGATTTCAACTTAAACGAACACGAACATATACAATGATATCGTTGGAAATACTTATCGAAAGTTTGATCACATATGTATAACTAGCAATTACTAATTTAATACCTATCATTACCTTATTTAATTCACTAATAATACATACAATTATCATTTGACTATAGTTAAAATTAATAAATTATAATAATTCTTTAATTTTAAAAATAATTATGGCAATTTCCGAGGGAATTCCGAGGGATTTCCGAGGGAATTCCCACTTTCCCTCGGAAATCCCTCGGAATTCCCTCGGAAATTAGGATAAAATAAAATAAAATAAAAGGAATGAGAGAAAATCGTTCTTTTAAAAATTCAATGGAATAACACAATGTTTGGTTTATAAATGGACCAAATAAAAAAAAATTGATGTCGCTCAAATATTTGATCACGAAATTTGATTTCAACTTAAACGAACACGAACTTGTACAATGATATCGTTGGAAATACTTATCGAAAGTTTGATCACATATGTATAATTAGCAATTACTAATTTAATACCTATCATTACCTTATTTAATTCACTAATAATACATACAATTATCATTGGCTATAGTTAAAATTAATAAATTATAATAATTCTTTAATTTTAAAAATAATTATGGCAATTTCCGAGGGAATTCTGAGGGATTTCCGAGGGAATTCCCTCGGAAATTAGGATAAAATAAAATAAAATAAAAATAATGAGAGAAAATCGTTCTTTTAAAAATTCAATTGAATAACACAATGTTTGTGATGGGTTCAGAATGTGAGGGTCCGAATTCAATCACTTTACGATTTGTAGTTGTGGAGGAAACCACCGGAGATTCGCCGGAAATGAGAAAGGGGGTTCTACCTGTTAAGACAAGCACAATAAAAGTCAGAAGGCCAAGCTGGGGGAACTGGGGGTGATGCCCAGTTTGGCTCTCCGACGCTCAAGTCAGTTCAAAGTATGAAGGAGAATTGTAAGTTCAGTCACAGTTTCAGTGATGAAGAATGCTTACCAGTGTAGAAGATGACTTTAGCTATTTATAGTTGAGGGTCAAGGGCCCTTTGGTCATTTGCCTCAAGTGGTCCTGGCCGAATGTTGCCCTAACACGTGGCGCCATGAGAGAGAAACCTAGGAGGAATCTTCTGCCAAAGCGGCCAAAAGTTGGTGCTGGCAACAGTGGCAGGTGCGCGGGCATGTACGATGTGTCAGAGAGCCATTTGGGTGGTTGGTAACGAGGGCTTAAGAGCGCGCTCGTGACAACCTGGAGTATTGGAAGCCAAGATATCCGCTGGGGGGAATGAAGGCTCCAGTTCAAGTGACGAGCCAAAGGGGAGGCCACTCTGAGGGAGTGTGACGCTCGAAGAGGGCTCCCTTGGCACGTGGACGTGCCAATCATACAGTATGAATGGCGCTCGTGAGAGTGACAGCGCTCGTTGGGCTTAACTCATGAAGAAGGATTGCGCTCGTTGCGCTTAGCGCTCGTGCACTGATGGGTGCAACCTTGGGGAGACAGATGTCATCATCTCGGTGATGCCACGTGTCCTAACGTGGGATGATCGTATTCTGACCCCATCATTTTGCCCCCCAATTCTGTAGTCCTTAGTGACAAGGACTGTAGAATTTTTGACACGTTCTATCTTTCGCATGTAATGCTCGTATAGGACTTGGCGTGCTGAGCAATTTTTCCTCTGATTGTGCCATTAATGCGGTCTTTTCAACTGACCGCTCGTAATGCTTCTGCACTGAGCGTTGTACTATTCTTGAGTATCCGAAACGTCAGAGCATTAAATGCGGGCGCGCGTGGGGCGCGTGAGCATTGGGAAGCATGTGACGGTTCCATAAAGTGGGCGGTTTCCTAGGCGGGAAATGATTACCATTTTGAATTCATTGCCGAAAAAGGCACCAACTCCCATCCCTATAAATATGAGATTCTGAAATCTTGCTACTCTTTACGCATTCTGAACTTCCAAGCATCCTTTGCAAAAAGAATTCTCTCGCACACCAGTTCTTAGAGCATCTTCAACCTCTCTCCCAGATTTTCTCAGAAACTTTCAAGGTAAACTTCCAGCGTAATTTTCTAACTCTGCTAACTTTAGATTCGGACTTTAGGACTTTGTAATCCCTTAGGTTTAACTCCTTTAGGGAATCCTAATTTCTTTCCAGAAAACTCCCATTCTCTAACCCAGATCAAATCTCTCCCAAATCTCAGCCTCTGCCATGGCTGACCAACATGTTGAGGAATTCGCCCGTGAAATCCATGAAATGGCCACTGAGAGTTCCTCTTCCCCCGATTCCCCCAGAGATGAGGAGTTGGGGGAGGCAGTGATGGCCATGGAGGATAGGAATCCAGGTGGAGTGGATCCTCTCTTCGAGGAGATGAATCTAGTGATGGAGGTAGAAAGGCAAGGGGTTACTCTCCCCATAACTCAGAGTGCCACTCACCCCCACCGACATACTGTAACGGTGGCCGTCGCGACCCCGCTACCGACAGCCGAAGTCATAACAGGGCCCTCAGAACGAGCCCACAATAAAGGAAAGGGCAAGAAATCCAAGAAATCCAAAGGGCCTAACGAGGGTGAAGGATCAGGCTACCAGGCCACCGAGCGCACTCCTGAGGAGACTCCCAGCACAGTTACTATGGGAGAAGTGAAGACGATGTTGGCTCCTATCTACTGGGACGAGCGCTATACATGGAGAATTCCAGAAAGCCATGAGCGGGCCAACAATCCGCCTCCCGGCGAAATGGCTGTATACGTGGCCACAGTGAGTTCAGGAGGCTTGAGGTTCCCTGTCTCGATCTCGATGGCTCACTTGTTGAATGATCTGGGCCTCTGTCCATCACAAATCGTGCCCAACGGCTTGGCTCTCTTAACCTGCTTCGTGATTCTGATGAGGAGCATGGGTTACGAGCCCTTCTTGCGGAACTTCAACGTTTTCTTTCAAGTAGTCAGCTCATCTCGTTCATCTCCCGAGGCTGGTTTTTACTATGTTCAGGCGAAGGCCCATATGAGGTTAATTAACTCGCCCTCGAGCACCTATGGCCCCAATTGGAAGGAGAAATTTATCTTCGTCAAGGCCCCAGCAGAAGAGGGCTTTGGGGTGCCCACGCAATGGGGCTCGTTTGCAAAGAGCCGCTTGCAACCCGCACTCCCCAGAGACTGGGCCAAGAACCTGGCAGCAACCCTGAGGGACGAGGGCCACCTCATTCAAGCAAAAGATTGGATAGATGATGAGGAGCTCATGTTCCTGTGTGGCCTTTCTAACGATCCCTATTTCCTTGACAACCCTCCGGCTCGTGATATAGAGAGAGATGGTTAGATTCTTAGGGCTCTAACCTTTAGATAGGAATGTTGACTACCTTTTCGTACTTGTAATTTGCACATTTAATAATTATGCTTAAGGATTTATAACCCTTGTACTTTCCATTTTTGCAGGAGTTGCTATATTAGAGATGGCAGGAGGAATCAGACAAGCCGCACGCTTTGCTCACGCCAACAGGAATCAAGCCCAGCAAGGGGACCAACAGCGCCCTCGAAACCGAGGCAACAGGGGGGACGCTCGTGGCGGGCAACGGGGCGCCGGTTCGAGCGCAGCTTCAGAAGTTCCACCCCCACGAAACCGGGGGGGAAACAGGGCGGCCCTTCCAGAAAATAGAATAGTGGTGCGGCCCTCTTCTTCATCCGACTCGAGGGTGGCTGACCCTCGTGCAGCTGATCAGGTGAGGCCACCCCCCAATTTGGCCATGAACGAGGCCAATCCGAGCGCAAGTAGACCTTCCCGTAAGAGGAAGAGGATGCCCGACACTGCTGCAATCAAGGGCAAAGGAAAACAAGTGGTCGAGGGCCCCAAGGGCGAGGGGGAAACTTCCTCTTCAGAGGAGGAATATTTATGGGAGTTCTCCCGACGAGGGGACAAGGACTACACAGGTGCCCCCGATGGTGGGCCAGTTCTGCTAAGGCCTGGCACGCTCGCTCAAGCCGTCAGCGAGAATCTTTACGACAAGGCCCAATTCTCGGCGGACCACCGGCATCTCTTCAGTGAGTCTGTGGAGAAAGTGACCTATGATGCGGCCCACGCCCTAATCTCCGTAAGTTCCCACTCCCTTGCTTCACTGTCGTCCTTGCAGCTTTCTAACACTTTGCCGCTAATATTATCCTTCTTTCAAACCCCCGCAGCAAGTGCTCCCTAGGCTTAAAAACATCCAAAGGCGGGCCTCCATCTACGCCGACCGCAAAGCCAAGTACAAGAAGATGGCTCGTTCCAACGATCCGGCTCAGATTCAAGCGGAGCTGGACGCTGAGATTGCTAAGTATGAATCCCTTAAGGATTTGTACAATAAAACGGAGGAGGAGCTGGGAAAACTGAAGGAGGATTTTCAGGTGGTGGAGAGCGCTCGAAGCGGCTTGAGCGACCAGTTGGCCCAGGCTAACGAGCGCTGCAAGAAGGCGGAGACCGAGCGGGAAAGCTGGAAGACGAGGGCTCTGGAGGCTGAGAAGAAATTCAACGACACCATGAACGAGTGGCCTCAGAGTCTGGAACGTGCGAACAAGGAGGCCCTTATCAAATTCTACCACTCAAAGGCCTTTAACTTCGCAGCCTCGTTGCACTGCCTGGATGAGGCCCAGAATGCCTTCAACTTGGCCGTTGAGCAGGGCATCCACAAGGGGCTGACTGACCCGGCTATGAGGGGAGCAGAGGGCACAGGGCTCATGTTCAACAAGCGCTGTGAGGAAGAGGATGAAGATCTCAATGACCCTGCGGACACCATTGCTGAGTTGGAGTATGATTTCTTGGTGAAACTTATCCAAGATGAATACACGGACTCTCATCCGTCAGGAGATGCTGCTCCATCCGCTCAAAATGATAATCCTGAAGATGATCCACAAGCGCCCCTCGTGGAGGATGCCCCTGTCCCAGCTGCCGAGGGTGCTAACGCCCCCGTTCCTGGTGCCAATGAGCCCGACGATCCCCAAGCCCAACCGCAAGAGCCTGAGGGCCCAGTTCATGGCCCCGTGGCCCAGAATATACTGGTGATCGTTGATGAAGACGTTGCTCCGGCCGCTTGAAGCTCTTCCTATTTCAATGTACTTTCCTGCTTTACTGTTTTCTTCCTTTCTTTTGAAACAATGTTCAGAGGCCTTTGAGCCCTTATTTTGTAATGTTTCTTGCAGTGAATATACATCCCCTCCTTCATAACTTTGTTCTTTTACTTAATTAGAAATCAGAACTCATGCTTAGAGCTTTCTAGAATAAATCTCATAATAATAAGACTATGCGTAGCATACTCTGTGGATGTTTTGTTTCTCTGTTGAGCCTTTAGCACTTTCTGAGAAATTTTGGTAATTCTGTCACACTTGAAAATTCGCCTAAGTCTTGAGCGATCGTGAGGGTCTTATTGTGAGATTGCCCCCCCTACTCAAGACTTGTATAAATTTTTGCCTTTGTCATAAGCCTTGGAAATTTGTCTAAGTCTTGAGCGGTCGTGAGGGTCTTATTGTGAGATTGCCCTCCCTTTCAAGACTTGTATAAATTTTGTTTTTGTTATAAGCCTTGGAAATTTGTCTAAGTCTTGAGCGGTCGTGAGGGTCTTATTGTGAGATTGCCCTCCCTTTCAAGACTTGTATAAATTTTGTTTTTGTTATAAGCCTTGGAAATTTGTCTAAGTCTTGAGCGGTCGTGAGGGTCTTATTGTGAGATTGCCCCCCCTTTTCAAGACTTGGGGACTTTCTTCTTATTCTCGAAAATTATGCTAAGTCTTGAGTATTTACGAGGGTCTTACTTAGAGGTTGCCCTCGTTCAAGACTTGTGAAGTTCCGTCTGCAAGGGATCCCACTTTCGAGCGCAAGGCGTTGTAAGAAACGGCCAAGGCCTACTAGGATCTTCCCCATCTCGTTTAATTGGTTATGAGCGTAACCAGTCTATCCTTATGAGGGCGTCCCCCCAAGCGGAGTAGAGTGCTGGCCAGCGTAACCCGTGCGAAGTATCAGCATACATATATTAGGAGATTGCCAACCACGCTCGTGAAAACGAGGGACATGGGTCTCATCCAATCAAGCGATCAAAGAAACATAATGCTAGAACAATTAAGAAAAAGTTATACGGGAACTTACTCACAATTGGAAGTACAGAGGAACCCAACAAAGAGGGTTGTTACATTATGTTCCGCAAAGAGCTTTTAAACATAAAACCGCCGGAGGTTACATGCGTTCCAAGGGCGAGGCAAGCGCTCACCTTGAAGTGTCTCCAGGGTGTAAGTGTTGTTAGCTCTGAGTTGTACGACCTTGAATGGGCCTTCCCAATTGGGGTCCAATTTCCCCACGTGCTTGGATACTTCCACTTTCTTCAAAACCAAGTCTCCCAACTGGAAAGTTCTTTCCCTCACACGCTTGTTGTACTGTTGGGCCACAGAGGCTTTAAAATGGTGGATCTTAGCCCAGGCTTTGTCTCTCCTTTCATCCAGCAAGTCCAACTCCAAGCTCCTGTTGCCATCGTTGAGCTGAGGCTCGAAATAGCCGACACGAGCGGATTCATTTACTATCTCCGCTGGTATCATCGCTTCTGATCCATAAACGAGCGGGTAAGGTGTTTCTCCAGTTGCCGCTCGTGGGGTGGTGCGATAAGCCCAAAGCGCTCCTTGCAGCTCCTCAGCCCATTCACTTTTCTTGCTCTCAAGCATGGTTTTCAGATGTTGCAAGATGATCCTATTGGTAACTTCTGCTTGCCCATTGGCTTGAGGGTGTCCTACAGAGGTAAATCGCTGCTCGATCCCCAACTCAGAACACCATTCTCGTGTGTCGGCTGCTATGAACTGGGATCCGTTATCAGAGATAAGCACCCTCGGTATGCCGTACCTGCAAATGATGTTTTTCCAAATGAAGTCCCTCACAACCCTGAAAGTGATTTTTGCAACGGCTTCGGCCTCGGCCCACTTGGTGAAGTAGTCGACGGCTAAAATGACAAACTTCTTTTATCCCGCAGCCATGGGCAAGGGGCCCACGATGTCTATTCCCCACTGGTCAAAAGGCCAAGAGACGTCTATTGGGATCATCTGTGCGGCTGGCAATTGAGGGAGATTTGAATGAAATTGGCATTTAGGGCACTTCCTCGAAAATTCAATGGCATCTTGGAGAACTGTAGGCCAATAAAACCCACTTCTCAGAACCTTCTTCGCCAGGATACGCCCTCCGGAATGATTCCCACAGCTTCCATTGTGGATGAGTTCAAGCGTCTCCTTTGCCTGTGAGGGCCTCAGGCATCTCATTGGGGGTCCTTGGAATGATTTCTTGAATAACCTCCCCTCGCGATCCAAAGCGAAACGAGGGGCCTTACTTCGGACTTTCCTAGCTTTCACCTTGCCAGTGGGAGGAATTCCATCCCTAAGGAAAACGACGATGTCGTCAAGCCAACAGGGCTCGTTTGGATCAATCATAGCGATTATTCCAATGGCGACCCTTTCCCTGATCAAAGGTTCCTCAGTTCTAAGGAACGTGACAGAACGCTCAGAAGTGCCTTCTAAAGCTGACGCAAACTTTGACAGAGCGTCCGCACGCTCGTTTTCTCCTCGCGGTACTTGAAGTAGATGAAATTCCTTGAACTTCCCAATGATTTCTCTGGCTTTACTTAAGTACTGTACCATGGTGGTTTCTCGAGCCTCATAAGTTCCTTCAATCTGGCTCGCAATTAACTGTGAATCCACATAAGCGGTGATTCTGGAGGCTCCATTCTGAAAAGCAATATTCAATCCTTACACGAGGGCTTCATATTCTGCTTCGTTATTAGTGACTTGGAAATCCAGCTTGATTGCAAAGTCCAGCTCAATCCCATCGGGGTTTCTGAGGGCCACTCCTACTCCTCCCCCTTGAGAGGTTGAGGAACCATCTGTGTGCAGTACCCATAACCCCTCATTCTCCGCAACGGTGGGCTCTAAACCAAAGCGTTCGACCAATAAATCAGCTACAACCTGAGCCTGTACCGCGGTCCTGGGCTCGAAACATAAGTCGAACTGACTCAATTCGATGGCCCATTTGATTAATCTTCCAGACACATCTGGTTTGGACAACACTTGCTTCAAGGGTTGGTCGGTGAGAACCGTTATGGAGTGCGCTTGAAAGTAAGGTCTCAGCCTTCTTGAGGCGTTAATAAGAGCAAACGCGAATTTCTCAATCTCCAAATACTTCTTTTCGGCTCCTTGCAATGTTTTGCTCAGATAATAGACAGGTAAGTGTTTCCGCTCCCGTACAGCGATCAGAACCGCGCTTGTGGCCTCGGAAGAAACGGAAAGATACATAAATAACCTCTCACCTTCGACGGGCTTAGTCAGCAGTGGTGCGCTCGATAGGTAAGCCTTCATATCTTGCAGCGCCCTTTCGCATTCTTCTGTCCAAGCAAAGTTACGTGCGTTCCTCAAAATTTTGAAGAAGGGAAGGTTTCTGTCCGCCGAGCGCGAAATAAACCTGTTCAACGAGATGATTTTTCCTACTAGGACTTGCACTTCCCGCAAATTTCGAGGGGAGGGGATTTCCAATATGGCCTTGATCTTCTCCGGATTGGCCTCAATTCCCCTCTGACTGACCATGTACCCTAAGAACTTTCCCCCTTGTACTCCAAAGGTGCATTTCGAAGGGTTCAACTTCATCCCATACTGACGCAGGATTGAAAAAGTGCGCTTGAGATCTTCCAAGTGGGAGTCCTGGCGCTCGCTTTTGACAATCATATCATCCACGTAAACCTCCATGGACCTTCCAATTTCTTTTTCAAACATCCTGTTGACGAGCCGTTGATACGTAGCTCCGGCGTTCTTGAGTCCGAAAGGCATGACTAAGAAGCAATATACCCCTAGATGGACAACAAACGAGGTTTTGGGGCGGTCTTCTGGGGCCACAAAGATCTGATAGTATCCCTGGAAAGCGTCCATCATGCTCATGAGCTCGCAGCCAGCGGTCGAATCCACCAATTGGTCAATCCGGGGCAGCGGGTAAGGATCTTTAGGGCAGGCCTTGTTGAGATCAGTGAAATCGTTGCACATGCGCCATTTATTCGCGCTCTTGGGCACCAAAACGACATTACACAACCATTCCGGGTACAAGATGGGCTCAATATATTGAGCCTCCAGGAGTTTATTAACTTCATCTTTAATGACTTTCTTTCGAAAGCCATGTACATCCCGCTTTTTCTGCTTGATGGGTTTGAAAGAGGGATCCACATTAAGCCTATGGACAATGACGCTCGGGTCAATCCCTGTGAGGTCGGAGGCTTTCCATGCAAATACATCACTATTTTCCCTGAGGAAGTTAATCATCATAATCTGAGAAGGCCCCGAGAGGTTAGATCCTATTTGAGTAGTCTTATCCTTGTTTCCGGGTTCCAGCTCAATGGTAAGGAACTTCTCCGAGGGTTCGATCCTTATCTCAGGGCGAGGAATTTCGAGCGCCCTTTTCTTTCCTGTCAAGCGATCACCGAGCGCGGGTCCACCCTCTACTGGCTCGTCTCCGTCCGAGGACGATCCACCAACGGTCCCTGGTGGTGCACTTTCGAGGGGATTCTCCACGTTGTCTCCCTTCTTCTTTTAGTTCTTCTTCTTGTTCAACTTCGCCATTTTCCGTGCTGGGCTGTCCTCATCTAGATTGGGGAAATCCACGGATTTCTTGGTGGAACCAATTTGGAAGGTTTTCTCCGCTTTTGGCTTTCTAAGGGACAACATGTAACATTCCCAAGCCTCTCGCACATTGCACAGTACTTCTCCCACGCCCTCGGAGGTAGGGAATTTAATCTTCTGGTGGTAGGCGGAGATGATGGCTTTGAAATCCACGAGGGCAGGGCACCCAATTATGATGTTATAAGGGATGTCAATCTCCACCACTGAGTATGTTACCAAGAGTGTTTTGCGCTGAGGGGCTCGGCCGAATGAAGTAGCTAGGCGAATTTGCCCTCGTGGGACAACTTCCGAGCCTCCAAAGCCAATGAGGGCTGTTTTGAGAGGCTCGAGCGGAAGGTCAGCCTTCATCTTTAAAAATGTAGAATAAGGCAAAACATTAACAGAGCTTCCACTATCCACCAACACCCTTTTTACAACATGATTGTGAACATCTACACTTACCACCATGGGGCAATCGGAGGTTATGCCCTCCCCATGGGGTGTTACAATATGCTCTAAATCCCTATCATCGAAGCCTATTACATCATTCTCTCTTGACCTTTGAGCGCTTGAACTCTGGATGGCGTAGATGGGTTTAGGCACTGCTGGGCGTTGGTTGTAGCTCCGGACATACCTCCGTCGGGAGGCATTGGAATCCCCTCCTGACGAGCCTCCTGCAATCATATTTATGACTGCGAAAGGTTCGTTTTCTTGCTCAGGGGCTTTTCCTTTACTGCCCCGGCGGCTGCTGCTTTCAGGGGTTCCCCTACCCCTTGGGCTCTTCGATCGGGACGGACTCCTCCTTCTTCCTCCAGCACGCTCGTTGCAGTGTTCATCGTAACGCTCGAGCACCCGGACGAATTCCTTCAGGTGGCCCCCTGCGACGAGCCTCTGAACCTCAGCTTCCAACTGGCGACACTCATCCGTGTCGTGCCCCCTCTGTTTGTGGAATGCGCAGTATTTGCTCGAGCGCCTGAGCGAGTCCGTTTCCCTCATCTTGATGGGTCTTTTAAAGAGCTTTTTATCGGAGAGGTTGTAGACTTCTGAATTCGGCCTGGTGAGCGGGACTCGCTCGAATCGACGAGGGGGTGGTGGCGACCTTTTGCGCTCTTGAGGGCGCTCCTTCTTGGCTACCACCTCCCGTCCCCGCTCGTGATGGGGTCGCTCATACCTGGCTGGACTGTGATGCCGGGGACCATTCGTCCCATACATGTCTTCGAGCGCGAAGAACGGCTCGGCTACCTCTCTTAAGGCCATGAGGGTCCCTGGCCTCCTTTCTACAATGGCATCGGCAAACTTCTTGCTCACATACTGCTTGTGATCCACAGCCTGAAAGAGCACTGGGATCAAGAAATCCATAGAAGGCCTCTCCACCTGTAGGATTTCCTTGTTGAAGCGGGCGAAGAACGAGCGTAGAGACTCGTTCTTGCCTTGCACCACGTTATAAAGCGCGGTAGGTGCGGTGACTGGAGCTTTCAAAGAATTAAAGTGGTTGAGGAAAGCATGAGCCAGCTCTTCATATGAGTGAATCGAGCGTGGCGGTAGTCGTTTGTACCACTCCTGAGCCATTCCTACCAAGGAAGTGACGAAGACTTTCGCCCAATAGTTGCTGGAATGCTCGTAGAGGTGCATGAGATGCAAAAAATGATCCAAGTGTTCAGCTGGATCAGTCGTCCCGTCGTATCGGTTGATGGAAGTGGGGATTTTGGCCATGCCTGCTTGGGCCATCAAAACTTCCTCCGCCCTCGCCAACGGGTGGTACTCATACGTGCCGAAGTTTTCCTCCGGCTCCTTGCGGTGGGGGACCTTTGGTGGGGGGTCCTTGGTACGGACGCTTCTGGCGTCAACCCGTTCATCCCGACTAAGGGAGATCTGAGTTGATCGCCCTCGTGAGAGCTGTCCCACAATATCCTTTAAACCCTGCAGCTGGTCTTGCACAGCCGCGAGGATGTCAGGATTCACGTCCCCTTGTCTGTCCCCGTGCCTGGGGGCTCGAGAGCCCCTTCTGGAGACATGAGAGTCCCCTTCATTCTCGTTAACTCGTTCCGTGGGCTCCTTATTCCTGCCCATGGAGGGACGCTCGTTGCCCTCCTGCTGGGGCGCTTCTCTGGCTGGTGGTGGCGGTGGTTGTGCCCTCAGGACAGCCTGGGCTTCTCTGAGGGGAAAATTTTGTTGTTCGCCCAAAGGGGCAGCAACTTGAGTGGCCTGCCCAGAGGGAAAGTACATGGAATGGAACCTTTCCCATGCTCCCTGGGCCGCCTGAACCTCACACTGGGCATAGAGAGCCCTCAACTGTTGGGTGGTTAGTGGAGGTAACTCCACTCCTTCAATCTCCCTGGGGATCACCACCGGGAGCTGGATCTGACCAGCATGATACGGCTGGACCGGCGGCACCATAACAGCCGGGGTGAGGGTATATCCGGGTGGGGGCATCATGTAACCCTGCACTCTGAGATTCACCTGGGGATGGACCCATGGGTTCTGAGCAGGCTGCGGAGGAGCAGAGAGAGAGACTCCTCCAGCGGCGGCGGGAATCGGCAGTGCCGGCGGTGTAGGTGGAGGTATTGAAGACTCTGCTTGCGGAATCACTCCTGCGGCGGGAGGTGCTCCACCAACGGTGACGGAAGGAGGTGGGGCTCCACCAGTAGCGGTGGAGGGAATAATGATATTGGCATCCTGGGAGGCGTTATCTCCTCCTCCCACGGCTCCAGACCTTGTAGCGACCATGACTGGAAAGGGTAAGAATGTGCTTGCTCTTCTACCAACAAAAAGAAAGAAAGGGGTGGAGGACCGGTTTCCCACAGACGGCGCCAAAAATGATGGGTTCAGAATGTGAGGGTCCGAATCCAATCACTTTACGATTTGTAGTTGTGGAGGAAACCACCGGAGATTCGCCGGAAATGAGAAAGGGGGTTCTACCTGTTGGGACAAGCACAATAAAAGTCAGAAGGCCAAGCTGGGGGAACTGGGGGTGATGCCCAGTTTGGCTCTCCGACGCTCAAGTCAGTTCAAAGTATGAAGGAGAATTGTAAGTTCAGTCACAGTTTCAGTGATGAAGAATGCTTACCAGTGTAGAAGATGACTTTAGCTATTTATAGTTGAGGGTCAAGGGCCCTTTGGTCATTTGCCTCAAGTGGTCCTGGCCGAATGTTGCCCTAACACGTGGCGCCATGAGAGAGAAACCTAGGAGGAATCTTCTGCAAAAGCGGCCAAAAGTTGGTGCTGGCAACAGTGGCAGGTGCGCGGGCATGTACGATGTGTCAGAGAGCCATTTGGGTGGTTGGTAACGAGGGCTTAAGAGCGCGCTCGTGACAACCTGGAGTATTGGAAGCCAAGATATCCGCTGGGGGGAATGAAGGCTCCAGTTCAAGTGACGAGCCAAAGGGGAGGCCACTCTGAGGGAGTGTGATGCTCGAAGAGGGCTCCCTTGGCACGTGGACGTGCCAATCATACAGTATGAATGGCGCTCGTGAGAGTGACAGCGCTCGTTGGGCTTAACTCATGAAGAAGGATTGCGCTCGTTGCGCTTAGCGCTCGTGCACTGATGGGTGCAACCTTGGGGAGACAGATGTCATCATCTCGGTGATGCCACGTGTCCTAACGTGGGACGATCGTATTCTGACCCCATCAGTTTGGTTTATAAATGAATTAAATAAGAAAAAATCGATGTCGCTCAAATATTTGATTACGAAATTTGATTTCAACTTAAACGAACACGAACATCTACAATGATATCGTTGGAAATACTTATCGAAAGTTTGATCACATATGTATAACTAGCAATTACTAATTTAATACCTATCATTACCTTATTTAATTCACTAATAATACATACAATTATCATTTGACTATAGTTAAAATTAATAAATTATAATAATTCTTTAATTTTAAAAATAATTATGGCAATTTCCGAGGGAATTCCCACTTTCCCTCGGAAATCCCTCGGAATTCCCTCGGAAATTAGGATAAAAAAAATAAAAAAAAAAAAAGAATGAGAGAAAACCGTTCTTTTAAAAATTCAATTGAATAACACAATGTTTGGTTTATAAATTGACAAAATAAAAAAAATTTGATGTCACTCAAATATTTGATCACGAAATTTGATTTCAACTTAAACGAACACGAACTTCTACAATGATATCGTTGGAAATACTTATCGAAAGTTTGATCACATATGTATAACTAGCAATTACTAATTTAATACCTATCATTACCTTATTTAATTCACTAATAATACATACAATTATCATTTGACTATAGTTAAAATTAATAAATTATAATAATTCTTTAATTTTAAAAATAATTATGGCAATTTCCGAGGGAATTCCCACTTTCCCTCGGAAATCCCCTCGAAATTAGGATAAAATAAAATAAAATAAAAAGAATGAGAGAAAATCGTTCTTTTAAAAATTCAATTGAATAACACAATGTTTGGTTTATAAATGAATTAAATAAGAAAAAATTGATGTCGCTCAAATATTTGATTACGAAATTTGATTTCAACTTAAACGAACACGAACATATACAATGATATCGTTGGAAATACTTATCGAAAGTTTGATCACATATGTATAACTAGCAATTACTAATTTAATACCTATCATTACCTTATTTAATTCACTAATAATACATACAATTATCATTTGACTATAGTTAAAATTAATAAATTATAATAATTCTTTAATTTTAAAAATAATTATGGCAATTTCCGAGGGAATTCCGAGGGATTTCCGAGGGAATTCCCACTTTCCCTCGGAAATCCCTCGGAAATTAGGATAAAATAAAATAAAATAAAAAGAATGAGAGAAAATCGTTCTTTTAAAAATTCAATTGAATAACACAATGTTTGGTTTATAAATGAATTAAATAAGAAAAAATTGATGTCGCTCAAATATCTGATTACGAAATTTGATTTCAACTTAAACGAACACGAACATATACAATGATATTATTGGAAATACTTATCGAAAGTTTGATCACATACGTATAACTAGCAATTACTAATTTAATACCTATCATTACCTTATTTAATTCACTAATAATACATACAATTATCATTTGACTATAGTTAAAATTAATAAATTATAATAATTCTTTAATTTTAAAAATAATTATGGCATTTTCCGAGGGAATTCCGAGGGATTTAATAAAAATTAATTTAAAAATCCCTCAGAAATTAATTTTAGTTTAAAAATTAATAATTTTTTATTTTCCGAGGGAATTTTCCCTCGAAAATTCCCTTGAAAACTAGTTTTAATTTAAAAATTATTTATGTATTAATTTTCCGAGGGAATTCCCTCGGAAAATTCAAGATTTAAAATATGTGAACCTTTCCGAGGGAATTATTCCCTCGGAAATCCCTCGGAAACTAATTTTAGTTTAAAAATTAATAATTTTTTATTTTCCGAGGGAAAATTCCCTCGGAAAATTCAAGATTTAATATTAGAACATTTCCGAGGGAATTATTCCCTCGGAAATCCCTCGGAAACTAGTTTTAATTTAAAAAATAATTAAAATTTAATTTTTCGAGGGAATTTTCCCTCGGAAAACTTGGCGGCTAACCTTGTCGCTAACATTTCCGAGGGATTTCCGAGGGAATATTCCCTCGGAAATTAATTTGGCGAATTCCCTCGGAATTCCCTCGGAAGTCCCTCGAAAATTCCCGAGGGAAAAATTCCCTCGGAATTCGCCTGTTTTCTTGTAATGATAATATCCGATACGATTGTCCGACATGACACGACACAACACATCAAAATACTTTAGTATTTTTGAATGACATATCATATTATATCATAAGGGACAACACGTGTCAATCACACCTTGCCTACCGGCCTCTGCTACTCCAACTTGGAGCTTAGAGAGTTCACTTGTTCACCTGGAAATAGGCACCATGTGATTGATCTTTAACTCGAAAATCTCGCTCGAGGAACCCCCTTGACATTTATGACTCCTTGAGTTGTCATGTGGCCACTAACTATTCTTGGAGTTAGTGGTTGACCACGCATTTAATGCACTGTGATGGTGGGGCAGCTGACAACCTGAGCTCCTCACACGGCGGATGCTACCATGCCGCAGGCAGGGGATATAAATACCCCCACTCATTTACTCCGGTAGTTAAGGACATTAATTGCATTCACATTCGACTTTTTAATTCAATCTGATATCTATCCGCTAACTTAAGAATCAGAATATCAACCCCATGATAAAACCACACTCTGTCCCGAATTAACCTCGAACTCATGTTTATTTGTTTTTCCAGACAACTCACAGATCAAGCAGCCTTCTTCAAACTTTCAAATTCGAAATAGTCCAATCAACTTTCAGCTCGAGTCCTACACTCTGAATTTTGGCTCGATCAACATCCTCAACGTTTACAAAATTAATTACCATCACCTGATTTAGGGTTGTCGACGGGTCGGATTCGGACCGGATCAGGGGATTCCGGATCCGAATCCGACAAGAGGACCCGACAACCGGATCCGAATCCGAATGATTCATTTATGTTGAATCCATGCATAATCGGATCGGATTATATCCGATTAAAGATCCGACCCGATTAGCAATAAAATTTAATATTTTTATTTAATAAATTTAATATAAAGAATAAATATAATTACATAATATTAATAAATAATAATTATTTAATGGATTATTTGATGATTTTATTTATATTTTTTTAAAATAAGTTAATTTAAACTTATTAATAAAGGAAAATATATACTTTTAGAGTAAATAATTCAAATTTTATTGTTGTTTAAAGTGATAATTATCTGAAAATTATAATTTTAGTCATTTTACTTAATATTATGTACTAGTAAATAATTTATTTTAATTAAATATTATATATATAATCGGATTCGGATTCTAAACGGATCGAATTCGTTAATTTCATATTCGCTCCATTTATTTCGGATAACGAATACTTATAATCGGATATTTTTATCGGATGAATATAGGGCTGTCAACGGGTCGGATTCGGGCCGGATCAGGGGATTCCGGATCCGAATCCGACTCCTATAGGATTCGGATTCATTTATTTTGAATCCATGTATAATCGGATCGGATTATATCCGATTAAAGATCCGACCCGATTAGTAATAAAATTTAATTTTTTTATTTAACAAATTTAATATAAAGAATAAATATAATTACATAATATTAATATATAATAATTATTTAATGGATTATTTGATGATTTTATTTATATTTATTTAAAATAAGTTAATTTAAACTTATTAATAAAGGAAAATATATACTTTTAGAGTAAATAATTCAAATTTTATTGTTGTTTAAAGTGATAATTATGTGAAAATTATAATTTTAGTCATTTTACTTAATATTATGTACTAGTAAATAATTTATTTTAATTAAATATTATATATATAATCGGATTCGGATTCTAAACGGATCGAATTCGTTAATTCCATATTCGCTCCATTTATTTCGGATAACGAATATTTATAATCGGATATGATCTATTGGACATTTTTATCGGACGAATATGCTAAAATTCGGAGCGGATTCGGACCGGATTCGGATTAAAATCCGATCCATTGACAGCCCTAGATGAATATGCTAAAATTCGGATTGGATTCGGACCGGATTCGGATTAAAATCCGATCCATCGACAGCCCTAACCTGATTGCCATACACTACTCGATGAAGCTGGATTGGGGCCATTGGGCCGCTCGTTTAGCCAACGAATACTTTTAAGTTTAAACTTATAAGGCTTCACAAATAGGGCTGTCAATGGATCGGATTTTAATCCGAATCCGATCCGAATCCGATCCGAATTTTAGCATATTCGTCCGATAAAAATGTCCGATGGATCATATTCGATTATAAATATTCGTTATCCGAAATAAATGGAGCGAATATGGAATTAACGAATCCGATCCGTTTAGAATCCGAATCCGATTATATATATAATATTTAATTAAAATAAATTATTTACTAGTACATAATATTAAGTAAAATGACTAAAATTATAATTTTCACATAATTATCACTTTAAACAACAATAAATTTTGAATTATTTACTCTAAAAGTATATATTTTCCTTTATTAATAAGTTTAAACTAACTTATTTTAAACAAATATAAATAAAATTATCAAAGAATCCATTAAATAATAATTATTTATTAATATTACGTAATTATATTTATTCTTTATATTAAATTTGTTAAATAAAAAAATTAAATTTTATTGTTAATCGGGTCGGATCTTTAATCGGATATAGTCCGATCCGATTATGCATGGATTCAAAATAAATGAATCCGAATCCTATAGGATTCGGATTCGGATTCGGATTCGGATGTCGGATCCTCTTGTCGGATTCGGATCCGGAATCCCCTGATCCGGTCCGAATCCGACCCGTTGACAACCCTATTCACAAAGCAATCCTCAGATATGGGCCGTTATTATCTTAAGAACAGAAAAACTATGGGCTTCTAAGGTGACCAAAATAAATAACTAGCCCACAACTTAATCCAACAAAATCGGAGTTTCACATTGCTGTCTGCTGTCGTATAATGAGATATTAAAAAAAAAATAAAATAATAATGAATTAATCTAAAATATTTACTTATTTTCGTATATTCATCCACAAACAACATATTTTAATTTACAGAAAAGATGGTAAGCTTAATTAAAGAGGACCCCTAATAAATAAAGGGACAGTTTGAAATAACTCCCCATCAGTTTGTAACATTTTTACTTTAATCCTCCATAAAATTATACAACATAATAGGATATAAATACTACATTAGAACATTTTAGTACTACATTTTGTGAAAAATATACAACATATTTTGAGAGATATTTTAAGTAGGACATTTTGTGAAAATTATACGATATTTTTTCAAAATGGGGAGTTAAGTAAAAATGTGATGCACATTTGGGGATTTATACCACATTACCCGATAAATAATCAACAATTTAAGCTGCTAAAAGGTTTTAATTTCAAGAAATAGTTATATGCTCAAATTGTGTTAAAAAAAATAGAATTATTTCGTTTTAAATTATTTTTTAAACACACATGTTCAAGTGATCAGAGAGATTCGAACTCGAATCATTATACTAAAAAAACCTTTTAATTATTATCATTATACTTAAAAAAACCTTTTAATTATTATCATTATACTTAAAAAAACCTTTTAATTATTTGAATTAACCCTTGCTCACAAAATTAGAATTAGCTCGATCCTTATGGACGACAACCCAAAGATTCTAAGCACAAGTACAGTATAGTACTGGCCCTTGGTTTTTGTGTTGAGCCAGTTTTGTTAAAATGACCCAAACTTGAAGACTGAAGATACAACACCATCGCTATACTTGCCAGCTCGAAATTTCACAATAATATTCTCTTGTGTTATGGATATACCCTAAAATTGAACGAGACAAGGAGGGGATAGAGATTACTAATTTTCTTTTCTGAGTTTGGGTAAAGAGTTTTAGTACGAGAGCAATCATCTCTCCCGATCTAATTACTTCTTTATGATGTATGGTCAGAGTTTGAACCGTATAACTTAGTTAAAGGGTCTAGTATCTCATCTCACTAAATCATATATGTGTGTGAAAGATTTTTTTTCGAATTCAGATGTATTTAATATGAGGAAAATTCTTTGTCTGATTTCAGGTACTAAGACTCAATATGACCCTCACAACCTAGTTGTCCAATTTACGTGATCAATATTTAAATTCTATACCTTATTTAAGGAATTTGATGATTCATCTCACTAAAAAAACTTAACTAAGTAACCTCATCTTTGGGATATTGATACCTATTGATAAAATCGGATGATCAATATGCAATTAGGGTCTAGGGATGAACATGAAATAATAGAGTGATGATTAGGAAATATAAATATATAAAATTGGTGGAGTCCTATGCTCCATACACATGGCTAGCTCCGAAGACACGACAAAAATAAGTGTATTGGGATTTCGCTATACCGTGAACTCCGAACAAGAGAAGAGGGTTAGAGATCAAAGAAAAATTCATACCTGAACGACACGATAAATGGACTCTCGAAATGAGGATTAGAAAATATCAAAATCGTACGTAACGAAATAAAGATAAAGGAAAATAGAGGAACTCTACGAGAACTCGACACCTATATAAATAGAATTGGATTAAAGGTCAAACTATGAGGAAGAGATCCTATTCCGTCTATACTCATCAATAATATATACATTTATGGTTCCCCTACCAATAAAAAATACTTCTCTTGCAGATAAAAACTGCTTAAACTTGACGAACTTTCAAACTCTTGCAGATAAAACTAAAGAAAGTCAGCTGACATACACGTACACAAACTTTCTGAAAGGAAAGCTACGTGAACATATAATCTGGTATATATATATATGTCTTTAATTAATCCTTCTCCTCACATAATGGAAACTTAATTCGCCATTATCGAGTAATTAATCAAATTTATCTTGATCGAAAGCCTCCACTATCTTTTCTTGATTGGTTAAATCACTTCTCCCACATGTGTAATCATCACAATCAATGTATCATCAATGTATGGTGTTGATCCAGGGTTTAAAGAATCTTCATTTCTTGATAATATTATATTTTTATCATAGAATATGAACGAGTTAAAAACTTTTATCAACCGACATGATAATCATAATTCGATGCTAAAACATGCTGCTTTTGTAGGAAAGAATCAAATAATGTATGGTAGGGATAATTATTAGTGTTTTTTTTTTATCTTTAATGAATATTTAATAAATAATAATTCATGTCAGTCACGAACAACCCCGTAATATTCAACTCAATTATGCGAATAAACTTCTTATAGTTGAGAAATTATAAAATAACCATCCTGATCGAAGGGTGCTTATTGTAATTTTCAAGTGCATTTTTCATAATTCTTAATTAAAAATTATGGTATTAATTTTTGGTAATTTTGTTGACTATACTAAAATAAACCTCGAAAAACATTGGTAATTATTGGTGGTGCGAATTAGAGAACATAATAATATATCTTCTCTCAGCTGTACGGATGTCTCGAAAGAGGTAATTTACATCCAAAAGAACCTAAACCTCCTCATTTGATTTGAGATAAAGGCTTAATGGGGTTAATGGGAATTGATGCTTATTGCCAAATTAAACCAAACTATACCAAAAAGAAGTTGTTATAATTTCTCAATTTCGAGTTCTTTTTCATAATTACAACAAATTCCAAGCGAGATTTTCAACCATTCCTAATAATTATTGTCAATACACGTAACACTATACATTACGCATATTAATATGCTATTGAGACGAGAACAAACTAAATTTATCCTATAATCCGACCGACTCGAAACATAAACGAGTTATAACTATAAGAACAACTAGAGTACATATTTTATGATTAATCTTGTAAAAATGATCAATTATCTCAAACTCTCAAAGTGGCCCTTACGGTTTCTAAAGGAAATTAGCCTCATTTTGTTGCCCTTTTCCTAAAGAGGTGGACTTTTATTTCATCTGAATTCGATTTGAGGGAGGAATATTACCAAATCTGGAAAAGCAAGCCCACCAAATGGACAAGTACCTTAAAAGGAATCCTGTAAAACAACCCAGAAAAGGGCCATTTCAAGAACCCATGGTTTAGCATTCCCCTTAATAGATAGACTATGGGCGGCCGTATAAAGGAAAATTCTAACTCAAATCCGACTCGATTGATTTCAACCAATTATATATATTGATAACCGTGTTGCATTTGTCATTTGGTTTATCACTCTTTTCAAATGTTTAACTAACCACATGATAAGAGTACTAAAACATTCGTTCACTCGTCATATCGATTTGATCGAATCAAATTCAGGATAGAATCACTCGTATGTAAGTTTCTGGATTACACAAAGAACTTTTTCTCATATTTCTCCCTCTCTCTCCCCCACTTGTGTACGTCCAATACTCCAATCCAAAGCAATATAGGGCAACACGTAGTCGTATTAGAAAAGTTATGGTCTAGTTGGAGACAACATACAGGGAATTAATCTTCAAATGTTTATCGAGGATTATATTAATGTGATTGTCACAAAAGTTCCACGTTTCATTCGATATATGCTAATATACGAGAATCTATCTATCAAATATCTTTTACTTTATCAACTCCACAAATGATATATATCATATATCCCCACCCTCTTCTACTATATATAAAGCCCCACATGCCTACTAGTTTTCTCAAACACCAAAACATTACATATCTATATCTTCCTTAAAGTCTCTTTCTCTTGATCTACGTACAGCAATGGACATGGTGGAGAGGTTGGCAGCAGAAAACCCTGTCGTGATATTCAGCAAGAGCACATGTTGCATGTGTCACACCATCAAGACATTGATAAGCAGCTTCGGGGCGAATCCGGCGGTATACGAGCTCGACGAGCTGCCCGACGGGCAGCAGCTGGAGAAGGCGCTCGTGGCGGCGGCGGGGAGGCGGGCGAGTTTTCCGGTGGTGTTTATAGGGCAGGAGTTGGTCGGAGGTGAGAATGAGGTCATGAGTCTTCATGTCAAGGGAAAGCTAGTGCCGCTGCTCAAGAAAGCTAAAGCTATATGGGTATAGGCGTATACATATATGTAGCTTAATTTTGATGTAATTTTATAGATAAGATTTTAAAATTCGAAATGGGATGAGAGGAGTAGAGGAGGTGTAACTATGGAGTATGAACAAACAGTCATTAAGCATCTTTTATGAATCAAGCTTAATGGCTACTTGTGCATGTAATCTTCTTTTGGGCAGCTTTTAGCTTTTTCGTATGAAGTAATGTAATAATAAGGTATTCTCTTTTCGTTCTCGAGTATTTGTACTCTCTTAAGTATGTTCGTTTATGGGTTTTATCTTGTTATTTATGCTGTACGGATACGAACACGATGACACAAACACGATATGATATGGATACGGTGATAATTTTTTTTAAAAATTTTCTACATGAGAAGTGTCGAATACGATGTCAAATATAAATATTTGAAATGACATGATACGACAAAATAATATTTTTAAAAGTATGTGTTCATGATAGCTTATGTTTTATTTTTAATTAGTTCATTTTAGTTGATCAAATTTTAGGTGAGTATACTCAAATCCCATGCAGTGATGGATTGGGCCTAGGCCTATATTGACTAACATCCACATGACTCATGATTAGTAGCATTTACATTTTGATTCGAGTTAGGGTTGTTGACTATTCGACACGGCGCGTATTTCGATCCCGATTTAAAAATTTTGGTAGATTATACCCGATTATGAAAGTTGTTAACTCTGTCCCGCTATTTTAATATTCTTTTGTTGGAAACAAACTCATCCCACATCGAAAGATTGGAGGATATTTGTCCAATATATAAGTGTTCACCCAATTCCATTAGTATGAGGCCTTTTGGGATATGCCAAAAAACAAATCCGTATGGACTTGGCCCAAAGCGGACTATATCATACTAATGTGGAGTTAGGGTGAAGGCGCACGCGGTCCCAACAAGTGGTATTAGAACCAGGTTCGGGCTTGTCAGAGTGGTGATGCGTGTTATGTGAAGTTCCCAAGACCAGAGACCTGCAGGAGTGCCTTGTGTCGAAAGTCTTCCTGACAAGTGTTGGTCAGGCAGATCTGCAGACCCATCCCACATCGGATATTTATCCCACATCGGACAAGTGTTGGTCAGGCAGATCTGCGGACCCATCCCACATCGGATATTTATCCCCCACATTGGACAAGTGTTGGTCAGGCAGATCTGCGGACCCATCCCACATCGGAAGATTGGAGGATATTTGTCCAATATATAAGTGTTCACCCAACTCCATTAGTATGAGGCCTTTTGGGATATGTCCAAAAACAATCCGTGCGGGCTTGGCCCCAAGCGGATAATATCCTACTAATGCGGAGTTAGGGTGAAGACGCACGCGGTCCCAATAACTTTTTCATTTTATCATACTAATGCGGAGTTAGGGTGAAGGCGCATGCGGTTCCAACATCTTTATGATTTTAGGGGGCGTTTCGGAGTTAGGGTGAAGGCGCACGCGGTTCCAACATCTTTATGATTTTAGGGGGCGTTTACTTATAATGTCGTGTTAATCCTGTCATGATTAGACGTATTTGTGATAAGAAACTAATACACGTTTACCTCTATTTTTTTTTTTGGTGAGTAGGAGCCCAAAAGCGGGCGAGAAAAACAGAACAGACGACAACAAAAACAAAAGGAGAAAGACTCAGCTAACTCCTTCCGGTGGCGAGTCCCAAACTAAGCATCGACCTTGAATCCTGTGGCCCATTTTCGCGAGCGTATCAGCCAAGCCATTCCTTTCTCGATACACATGACGAATCTGCACTTCCCAAGGTAGGTGAAGATGCCGACGACAATCACTAATGATGTTCTTCAGGGGGTGGTCTTCGATTTCATCTCAAGTGACCCAATTAAGAACGATTTCAGAATCAACCTCAACCTCAATTTTCGGAAATCTTCTCTCCCAAGCTAGTTGCAAACCCTTACGAAGTCCAAGCAACTCAGCCAAATTAATCGGAATGTGCCCGAGTTTCATGGTATATCCAATCAACCAACTGCCTTCTGCATCTCTTATAACTCCCCCTGCTGCGGCTAGTCTAGTGTGTTCGAAGAAACTTCCATCTGAATTTAATTTAACCCAACCCGCGCAAGGCTTCTCCCAAACGAGATTCTCGAGCGATCTGCAAGTCTTCTCAGTGCGGTGTGCCAAAGCTTGCACCATACCTGATGCGAAGCTTTTAATGTTGTTGAGTGTCACATTTCTTGGTTCGCTCCGGTGTTCATACTCATGCTTGTTCCTGGCTCGCCAGATATTCCATAACGTTTACCTCTATTACTATCTGTTAAATTAAATCACAAACCATCCGCCCATAAACCAAAAGTCGATAGAATGGGCTCAGACTAATTAAACTAATTTCTAAATAGATAAACTTCTAACGGCGGGCCACTTCATGGGCTACAAAATAGGGTGAAAACCCACTATGTACATTCTTTATTTTTGAAATTTTCTACGTGACCTTAAGTCCTTAAGTAATTAGCTCTCATAAAATCGGTCTCTTGAAAATAAATGGAAATTAATCTAAATTAATAAGGTCTAAACGTGGATAATTAAGATTGTGACTTCAAAGATAAGTCGCACTAATAATTGGGCTATGCCTAATATAGGTAAGATGAACTTCCATATCTAGAATGCCAACTTTATGCTTCTTAGAGACACACAAATTAATCTTTGAATTTAATGTAATAAAGATAATATAATTAATTCGGAGTTGTTTATCATAATTATATTATTGAAAACATGTGTTCTTAAATTAATTAATTCGGAATTGTTTTTTAAATAAAAATTATTAATAAAATTAATTAAAACTAAAAAATTTTAAATATGAAGGCTTTCATTATTTATTGTGAAATATATCATTTTCTATTTATACATCAACATATTTCAAATAAATATAAGGATAAACAATATATAACTCATTAAATAATATTTATTTGATGCATTAGAAATTTATGATTATGTTCAATCTTTTTATATTTAGTGTTTTTTAATACGTTTTATTGCTAGTTGTATCGGATTTATTATTGAATATGATTCAATCCGTATTTTTTTTTCATTGTTCGGATTTTTTTAATGGATTTAGATTCGAACCGAACCTGACTCCTTGTTAACCCTAGTGATAATATGCAGCATGCCATAGGTAGGTGGTCTTGGATTCATGCATCTTTCTCACCTCTTAATTTATGAGATGGACAGTCAAAATATAACCTACTTTCACGCCAAAGTGAAGATTTAATATTAGTTTTCATGCATAAAAGTATGTAATTTATTAAGGTAAATTAATTAGTATATAGCACCGAATTAATTATGACCCAATATTAATAATTCTTTAGGAGCTTGAATCGAAGTAGACATACTTAATTGACATATATGTCCAAATTGGATCAAATTGTCAAAATGCAAATTTGTTTTATTGTGCAGCATCCTCGAATGAATAAATTAACAAGACATAATTAATTGTTATTACTAACTAATAGGATGTAAATAATAAAATAAAAACTAGCTAGGTAGCCGCTGATAACATGACTTAACACTTGGGACAGCCACTAATAACATGACTTAATACTTGGGGCAATAAATATTTCTAATCTAAAAGTATCACTATGTCACACCTGTTAAGTGGGAATATATATATATATATATATATATATACTAGTATGTCTACAAAGTAATATTGATTAATTTTGTAATTAATTTGAAATAGTGGCAATTATTTTCCGAGGGTAAAAGAACAAAGTGGTTTTGGGAGTTGATGCCATCAAATAGAGACTATTACAAATCAAATTTAAAAATTATGAGAAAACATTTAAGTTATAATAATATAATATATTTACATTTAGAGATTTTACATGGGCTAGCGTAATAAAATGTTTCATGTTCGAGTTTTTAAGTGTACAACAAGGATTTTATAGTTTAATTAATGGCCTCGACTTAAAACAATTATGAATTATAATATATAGAACAAATTACATTTTTGATTCTATATGATTAGGCCTTTTGCAATTTTAGTTTATGAAATTAGACATATTTAGTCCCATTATTTTTCCAAAAGTTACAATTCTGGTCTCATCCATCAAATAATTGATGGAAAATATATTTTTTTTGTCGTTAAGTGTAATTTGGGGAAAAAGTTATTATTCATTAGGTTATTTTTTGTGGAAGTTTGCTTATTAATACCTCATTTTAATTAACACCACATTACCTTAATGAGAGTGATTCAGAGTAATGCTTCAAAATTAATTGAAGGTTTAAAATGAGTTATTAATCAGTAAACCCCCGTAAAAAACAACTTGATAATGAACAGTAACTTTTTTCCCCCAAATTGCACTTAACGTGAAAAATGCATTTTCCGTGACGGATGAGACAAAAATTGTAACTTTTTTAAAATAATGAGATTAAATTTATCTAATTTCAAAGATATGAAATTAAAATTATATATATATATTAAGCAAGAGAGAGATTTTACATAAACATGAGTAATATCGATTGTCCCTACCCATACCTAAGCAACGCGAGTATTAGCCTATTAGGTGATCCAACGTAGGGTTTGTCTCACATTTTAACCCTAGAAATTTGGTTATTTTTAGGTTTTGTTTGGTAGCTGAGACTCAGCAGCAGGTCACACGTGTATAACTGAAGCCCACAAGAAGTAGATTAACCACATTAATCAAACCATAATTAGTTAATTAAATTAATAATAGAGTCCACTAATAAAGGTTTAATCAGTGAGGGGACCATATGGGATTACTAATTACTATTATTGTTGATAAATATTAATGAAAGTCCTTTTCTTGGAGGGTTTATGGTCATAGTTTGAATTTACTAATACAAAACTGACCTAATTCAGTACTATCAATGGAAACTTGCCTGCCACTGATCTGCCCTTTGTTATTAATTACGTATTTATTATAATTTATAAAGATTTTTTTTTTTCCATTCGAATTATGAGCTTTTTGCAATTTATCATTCTAATAAATTTTTGTTGTAAATCATCGTTTAATTTTACCATTTGTAACGTACCGCTATCTAATTTTTTTTTATTAATTTTAATTAAAAAACATAACATATGATATATTTATAAACGTCCTAACATCTATCTGCATTCTGCGGGGAACATCTCTAAAACGTTCTTTCAACTTTCAACCTAAACGTTCTTTTACCTCTTCTTAAACGTATACCTGTACATTTTCTTTTGGTACAATATATTTGGAGCTAAAAGTTACACGTCAAATTATTAGAGCTTGGCTTACTTATCCAAACAAATAGTAGATTCCAAAAAATTAAATTTCTTTAACCTAAACTAGGGATTATTAGATTTAATGATGTCCTAACATGTGTCTGCCGGGGAACATTACATCTCTACTTTTGACCTGAACTGAATTTAATTAATTAATTAATTAGCATAATCCAAATGAATTACAGGTATAAGTGCGTGACTCAAACTTAATTATCATGCCTTTTATGGTTACTACTATTTTTATTCATAAAGAAAACGGGAAGATCTCATCTCTTAATCTCTTTTTTATCTCCTTAATAAAGGAAATCTCAAATGTCTCCTTAATTACATTTTGATCCCTTAATGGGAATTAACACATATAAAGATTCTTGTGATTAGTAAGACCAAAAGTTGATTAAGACCCGAGTTAAAGGGATGAAAATGTAATTTTTCCAAAGTGTAACAATAATACATAGATATACAAATGTATTACATATGACTTGAGCTAGAATTTCCATGAGTCTATATAAAGTAAGGAATCATAATTATACAGCAACGTGTCTATGTCTTAGAGGATCAAACATAGGTTCCTCATTATAGAACTATGGTGGACAATATATGGCCTAAACCCTCGCACAACAATGGCGGAAGACGAGGAGGAGGGTTCCAATACACCTACCCTTCATCCTCATCCTGTGGAGCCTCGGGATCGGGGCCGTTCGATCAAGAATACGACGAGTTTCATCAAGGGTTGATCAAGGAGCAGGATCATCTGCTTCCAATCGCAAACGTGGGGCGAATCATGAAGCAGATCCTCCCTCCGAACGCGAAGATCTCGAAAGAAGCTAAAGAAACCATGCAGGAATGTGTTTCGGAGTTCATCAGCTTCGTGACGGGCGAAGCGTCGGATAAATGCCACAAGGAGAAGAGGAAGACCGTCAATGGAGATGATGTTTGTTGGGCTTTTGCTAGTTTGGGGTTTGATGAGTATGCTGAGTCTCTCAAGAGGTATTTGGTTAGGTATAGGGAGGCTGAGGGGGAGAGAGCCAATCAGAATAAGGGTTTGTTGGCCGTTGACGGGAGGTTTGACCCGACGGCAGAGGGTTCTCCGGCGGGCTTCGGGTTTGCTCTGATGGAGGAGAGGAGAATCTAGCTAGGGCTTGAATGGGGTAAGTTGTAATTTTTGGTTTTAGTTATTTTGTTTAACTTTTGAGTTTTGGGTTTTCTTGATGTCTATTATTTAGATGTTTTTAAGTTTTAGATTTTTTTTTTTTTGGATTAATTTTATAAGGAGATTTGGATCTTCTGTTTCAGTAGGAGTTTGTATGAGCTAATTAACAGTACTTTGCTGATTTGCTTGCTAATTTTTTAACTTCTTTTTGTAATTTCTCCGAGTATTTTTTGAAGTTAACTTCAAACTTCTAAGTAACACTAGCTCTAATCGAAAGTGGAGTATTACACATATCCAATAAAATAATATTCCTAACTCAATTATTTCATCCATTTCGTTTAAATGCATTCATCTGTTTGCGTGTTTACTTATTTTTTATTCATAAATGATGATATAAGTAAACACACATGCATAAAATTTGACTCGTTCAAATCATGTTCATTATGTTGCGTACAGTTTACCCGAAAAGAGCCAATTTAAGAATAGAATATGAAAGAAAAGAAAATTAAGCACGTATCTAACTAGTAACTACTATATGCATGCCAATTGGCTAGGGATGGATTATATATAGTTAAAATTATTGGTTACAAATTAAAATGGTAGAAGGTTTTGTCCCTGATCTGAAACCGTATATACTGGTGTTTCGGGTCCAAAATGTGGTGTGGGCTTTATATACTTAATAAGACTGGATTATTCGGCCCGAAGGCCCAATTAGAATTTAATATTTCTGCTGACAGAATATTTAGTAGCCTTGAATCTTGATAGATGCTTTAGGCCCGAAGGCCCAAATTGAATGGCACAATCATAAATTTTTTACATCTAACAGATTTCTACTATATGTACACATATTCGACATAATATAATGTCTTTTCAATTTTAATCTTAATAATTGTTGTTTGCACTAAAAATTCGCGTTTATTTATTTTTAGTCAATACCGAATAGATAATACAAATATTTGAGAATTTAAGTAAAAAGTGAGTCTTCAATCTTCACTTGATCCTCTGATTCTTCCTTCAAATTTAAAGTTGTTGAATCTTCAAACGTTCCTTGATGGATTCGATGGTTTGATCTTCTTCAACTTTGAATTAGACTTGAAATAACGTTAATTCGTAGGTCCTTCGACTTGTTTACGAATCAAACACCGGATTTTGGAGAATTCCGTCAAGAACGCCTTCGAACTCGTTTGGTAACTTCGTGGATTTAGCTTGAATATAACGCCGATTCGCCGGTATAACCAATGTTTTCAAAACCGGACCGGAGATCGAACCGTTAAGCCTACTGGTTACTGGTTCAACCGGTTCGACCGGTTCAACCACTGGTCGAACCGGTATGACGTAATAAATAAATAGTTATTATTTTATTAATTAAATATATAAAATCAATTTAATATTTTGAATATTTAAAATACAAATTAATATTTCACTTTACAATATCTAAAAAGAATATCTTATATTTAAAACACAAAATTATATTATTCCTTGCTATATCAATATTTGTTATTCTTTAAAATGTCAATTCCACCATCCTAAAAAGCCCAAAAGGCAAAAGGCCCACCAAACAATTATAAAAGCACATACTGAAATTCTATCAAACCTAATTCTATGAGACCTATTGAGATCCGCAGCCGCACAAACCAGGCTCCAGACTCCAGAGTTCTTTTGTCTTCATTTGTGTTCAGAGTTCAGTTGATTTATTCAAAATTCCTCATGCTACAATTCACTCCACCTTTTGGTAAGATGAAAATATCATGGAACAATCATGATAACTCTCTCCCCCTCTCTCTGTGAAGTGGCAGCAAGGATTTGGAGGTTTAGTCACTGCTGAAACTTGATGCGTGAGATGCCGAGGGGTAAAACAAAAAAGGGGGGGATTTTTTTTTTTTTGAAAATAAAAAAAGAGGCATTTACCAAAAATCGGCGGTCCGGTCCGGTTCCGAAGCTCAAAACCGCCGGTTAACCGGGTGGTTTTTCCGGTTCCGGACTGGTCCGAACCTCGCCGGTTTTAGGGGGTGTTTCGGACCGGACCTGGCACCGGTCACCGGTCACCGGTTAAACCGGTCGAACCGGGCGGTCCGGTCCGGTTTTCAAAACACTGGGTATAACGCCTTGATAGCGGATCAAACGCCTTGATTTGGTAACTTCGGGGAATAAAGGTTTTTAGCCTTCTTCTTGAACTTGTAGAAAGGTTTTTAGCCTTTCTTGAACTCGTAGAGAGGTTTTTAGCCTTTCTTGAATTCATGTTGTGTGTTGAATGAACAACCCATGGCCTCTTTATATAGGCATAAAATTCAAGACTTGTTGCTCAAATCAAAGTTTATTTAATAATTATCTCTTTATATTTTTATTTTTTAAAGAGATAATATCAAATAAGACTTGAATTTGATTGGTCTGTGTGATACAATATGCCACATGTCGCCATATGATTTGTCTTGACTTTCTTTGATTGCAAGACTTGATTTGATTGGTCAAAACATGCCACTTTGACACGTGTCATCACTTGATTTGTTGATAAAATAAATATTATAATATCAATTTAATTTAACTATTTAACTTTGAAATTAAATTTAGAATAATTTCAAAATATTAAATAGGAAATTAAATTAATAAACTAAAGTTTATTTATCTGTCTACAAATGTCCCCACTTCAAGGCTCGGCGAAAAACATACTGAGTATTTGAGTGGAGATGGGACTTGAAGTACTCGAGTTTGCTCACTTCCCAGTGAAATATTCTTTTCTTCAACATGTGACTGAAGTTGAAATTTAATTCAAGTTGCCTACGTACCCCATTCAAGAGGATCGTAGTTCAATTTTTTTTTCAAACTTGCAGACATTTTATACTCGTGTCAAGGAGTACACTTGACTTTGATTTTAAACAGTATATACTCGCGTTAAGGAGTAAATTTGCATTTGAATTTGGCTTTGAAACAGTTTATACTCGTGTTAAGGAGTACACTTGAACTTGAATTTGATTTTGAACAGTTTATACTCGTGTCAAGGAGTATTAATTTGGATTTGTAGACAGTTTATCCTCATATCAAAGAGTCCTGAATTTGAATTTGTAGATAGTTTATCCTCATATCAAGGAGTCTTGAATTTGTAGATAGTTTAAATTCGTATCAAGGAGCTTTCATGACAGTTTATTCTCTTATCAAGGAGAGTTTCAACTTTCACTTGAATTTTAGTTGTCCTCAATATTTTCCTGACGGTCTGTATCCACTTGCTGAATTTGATTTCTTTGATGATACATGATACTTCTTTTGCCCCCATCGACATCTGATAAAGTTGTGATGCTGGTGGTATTCACTTGTATAGTATCTCCATCGTCAAGGATGATCATTCCATTATTTACAAGTTCCATGATCTTTTCTTTAATCACAAAACACTTTTCTGTGGGGTGACTAATGACTCGATGATACTTGCAATATTTAGGGTCATCAACCCTTCCACTTTCATTTGGACGTTTTGGTTTGGGGAGCTCAATCAACTTCTTAGCTAATAGTTCATCAAAGATATCGGGTACATCTGAGTCTAAAAAGGGATATTCTTTTTCTTGATTTCTCGTTGAGAAGTCAACTTCACGATTGACAATAACAAGTTCCAAATCATGAGCACGAGTAGCCAATTCTTCAAAGTTGCGAGGTTTGATTCCTTGTAAGATATAGAGAAGTTCCCAGTTCATCCACTGAATGCACATTTCAATTGCGGATATTTCTGAGAGTTTGTCTTTGCAGTTGAGGCTTAGTGATCGCCAACGGTTAATGTAATCCACAACGGGTTCATCTTTCCACTGTTTCGCATTGGTAAGTTCAATCATGCTTACTGTACGGCGGGTGCTGTAGAAACGATTCAAGAACTCTATTTCCATTTGGTTCCAACTGTCAATCGATTCTGGCTCTAAATCAACATACCAATCAAAAGCATTTCCTTTAAGTGACCGCACAAATTATTTCACCAGATGATCATTATACGTCCCCGCATTGTTGCATGTTTCCACAAAACGAGCGACATGCTGCTTCGGATTGCCGTTTCCATCAAATTGCTGAAAACTTGGTGGTTGATAACCCATCGGCATCCTCAAAGAATCAATGCGTTTAGTGTATGGCTTTGAGTATGTTGGAGAGTTTTGCAAGGGTACGCCATACTGAGCTCTGATTGTTTTGGTTATCATGTTTTGCAAATCTTGCACAGATAGGGCGGCGATGGATGCAGTAGAGTGATTAGGCTTTGACCCAAAGTCATGTTGAGGAGACAAGTTCACTTGCTTTCCATCTACAGTGGCTTGAACCGAAAGGGTTTGAGGGTTACGAGTAGACTGATTAGGATCGCCATTTTCTAACTTATTTATAAGTTGAGCAATCTGAAAGTCTTTATCCTCCAAAGTCTTTTGCAAGTTAGCCATTGTTTGAGTCATTTGGGCAATTGCTCTTCGAGAGTCATAGTCTCCGTCTCTTCAGTAAAATGAGTTTCCTTTGATTTAGTTTCCTTGGGGGTAGAAGGGGTTGAACCATCCGATGATTTCGAGTCATTTAGGTGACCATTTGTAGAAGACTGCACAGTGCCATCAACTTCTTTGCTCTTCAGATTGGGTTCGTTCACGCCATCAACTCCCTTGTTCTTCGGGTTGGGTTGGTTTTTAGGAGCCATCGAGTATTCGTTAACTTTTGGTATGAAAAGGAAGAGATGAGAGGTAAGATCTGTCCCACTGGGTGTGCCAATCTGTTTGCACTAAAAATTCGCGTTTATTGATTTTTAGTCAATACCGAATAGATAATACAAATATTTGAGAATTTAAGTAAAAAGTGAGTCTTCAATCTTCACTTGATCCTCTGATTCTTCCTTCAAATTTAAAGTTGTTGAATCTTCAAACGCTCCTTGATGGATTCGATGGTTTGATCTTCTTCAACTTTGAATTAGACTTGAAATAACGTTAATTTGTAGGTCCTTCGACTTGTTTACGAATCAAACACCGGATTTTGGAGAATTACGTCAAGAACGCCTTCGAACTCGTTTGGTAACTCCGTGGATTTAGCTTGAATATAACGCCGATTCGCCGGTATAACGCCTTGATAGCGGATCAAACGCCTTGATTTGGTAACTTCGGGGAAGAAAGGTTTTTAGCCTTCTTCTTGAACTTGTAGAAAGGTTTTTAGCCTTTCTTGAACTTGTAGAGAGGTTTTTAGCCTTTCTTGAATTCATGTTGTGTGTTGAATGAACAACCCATGACCTCTTTATATAGACATAAAATTCAAGACTTGTTGCTCAAGTCAAAGTTTATTTAATAATTATCTCTTTATATTTTTATTTTTTAAAGAGATAATATCAAATAAGACTTGAATTTGATTGGTCTGTGTGATACAATACGCCACATGTCGCCATATGATTTGTCTTGGCTTTCTTTGACTGCAAGACTTGATTTGATTGGTCAAAACATGCCACTTTGACACGTGTCATCACTTGATTTGTTGATAAAATAAACATTATAATATCAATTTAATTTAACTATTTAACTTTGAAATTAAATTTAGAATAATTTCAAAATATTAAATAGGAAATTAAATTAATAAACTAAAGTTTATTTATCCATCTACAATTGTTACTTGCCATGTTTTCACCTCACATCCTATCTTAATTTTAATCTCATTAATTAATTTCCATCCAAAATAAATATTTGACGATAAAATATTTTGATTTTTACCCATTTTATTTATCTATTCTATATTGTCTTTACTATTATATTAAGCGAGAGATAGATAATAACCGCTTAGTCTCTTTGACTATTAGACTCTTTTCTTTTCTTTTTATTTTCTTTTTATTTATTTATTTTTTTCATTCCGTTTTGTTTTCTTCCGTTCTTTTCTTTTCTTGTTATATATTTATTTTTTTTACCACTTCAATATTTTCATAACTTCTCTTTCTCTCACCTCACTTTAATTCTTTTATGTCTACTTTTTATCTTTTTCCCCTCTATGTTTTGAGTGTTTTAAGGAATGGAGTTCTTGTTATTTATATTAATTTAATAATTATATTAAAAATAGTGATAAAATTAAAGGATTATTTTTTTATATGATGTCCAGTATTTTGTTATTGAAATTGAACAAATTAAATTGTAATTTCCTAGCATATTATATTTGCAGGAAAGAAAATAATCAAAATAATAATAATAATACTAATAATAATAATATAATTAGAAATGATATACAGTTAAAGACAAATAAGTGTCCCAAAATTAATTATTCATTAATCCTTAAATAGTGTATAGGGAAATTTATTTTTGTCTTGTTAATGTATTAAAAGGACACATATAAATGTCTCAATAAAATATGCTATTGGTGCATTTTTAGTGTCCCAAAACTTTATGCGACGCCAATACATGCGACATTTATATTTAGTTATGTAAACGAGCCGAGCCGAGACTTGGTCCCTTTTTTTTTTTTTTATGGGCTCGAGCTCGGCTCGGACAAGGCTCGTGAGCGGCTCGACTCGAGATTTGTAAAAATATATTTTTTGGATTAAAAATTAATTATTTTTAATAACTAAATATATATATATATATAAATTAATACATATATATATATATATATAATATTACATATAAATTAAGTATTTTTATATATAAAAATTAATATATATTTAATTTTTAATCAAATATATGCGCTCGCGAGCCACGAGTCTCAAACAAAAGAGCTTGGGTTCGAGCTCGGCTCGGCTCGTGAAGCTCGTGAGCAGGCTTGGCTTGTTTACATCCCTATTTATATTAGGTGTCCCAAAAACTAAAAGTGTCTCAATATGTATCATATTAGGATTTCTTATGTCCTAATAACCATGTTGTAGTGAGCCTCCAACAGTGCCTATAATTGGCATCTCATCAGGGCTTCGACTACGGGACTTTCTTGGAGAAGCAGAAGCATTCGTTTGTAAAAGTTCTTCACAGAAATACACCCTTCTGCAGTAATTTTGTTTTCCGACTGAACAGTGTGAACTCTCTGTTTCTCTGTATCAAGAATCATTAAACTTTGATTCAGCTCACAACAAGAGTTGAAAAGGAAAATTCTGTGTAACCAAAATAAATGCCAACCACAAAAGATAAAAAAGAACAATCCAGATACAGGAGCTCATTACTCGAGTTCAAATCCTTGAATATACCAAGTGACGAAGATCAAGAAAACCATATATTTTCTGAAAAATTTAATCATGGACACAACATTCCCTCGCATACAAATTACAAACTCCCCTTCAACCTAGGACATGAATGTGACAGTACATAACACATTCAGAAAGAAACAGACTCAATAGATAATCTCTCTCCCACGACATTGACTCACGGGATCAGGAAAAATCAACAGTTAGAGCCACCACCGCAACGCCGCCATGCATGGTTTCGGTTCTTGTTTACTTTATTCCTCTGCCGCCATGGCTTATTTAATTTGCTACTTCTTTTTCTATTTTTCATGTGTTGTGGTGGATGTCAGGCGCCGGATGGGTGGTGCTACTCAACCTAGCCTTTCAAAGCATCGGGGTGTTGTATGGCGAGATAGCAACATATATCATCATTCCTAATCCTGATTATGATAATAATTTGGAAAACACATACATTGTTAATATTCGCGTACATCTTGATCATCAAAACGTACGCGATTATTAAGAGCATGTGCGTTTTCCAAATTAAGATCATGACCAGAACTAGACAGGATGACGTTTCAATGTCGCCATACACCACCCCGATCCTCTGGAAAGCTAGCCGAGCAACACCACCCACCCGCAGCCCTACTGTAGCACCCGCGACGAGAGCACCACATCCCCCGCACTATGAGTTCAGTCCACATATGAAATGGAATGATCCGTACATGAACTAAACTCACAGCGAACGGAAGACAATGAAAAACACAGTCCTAGCTAGGCGGAATCTAACCCTGAAACGATCAACAGTGACCACAATGCGGAAGTAAGGCAATTATCTAATCAATATCAATAAAATGAATACAAGTTCAATGAAAGTAAATACGGGTTCTACTAATTCAATGAACCTGTCCTAACCTGTCCCGAATCAATTCAATACAATAACATAAAACGGGTTCAACTAAAGCCCTAGAACCTGTCCCGAGTTCAATTTAATTCAGTAAGTAGCATACTAATCCAATAGCAAGTTCAATACATTAATTAAAATACAATATGCAGTGAGTGTAAGTGAAGAGACTGGAACAAGACTCGAAAGGAAAGACAAGACACAACTCTGACTCCCGCCTAGCACACCACCTGCAAAAACTAAAAAGTGAGGTGTCAGTCTCCACAAGACTGAGCGAGGGGCGTAATAATATATAAGCGCAGATAACATGCAAGTCGTAACCTCGGGTAAGGTTTTATAACAGAAACAAAGTAGGTTCAAGAATACTTAGAACTCGCCCGAGATTACAACTATCAGATTAGACACTTCAATCAATTTCAATCAATCAATCAGTGGCCCGGCGAGTGAGGGCAAATCTCCAACCTTACTCCGACAGTGTACAATCAATCATTCAGTTATTAAGTGATTAGGTGATCAAACAATCTATTTACAGTGCACAATTAGCAGTTTCAATCCAACCTTCTTCCTCCGGGTGATGGGGGATTGCAAGGCCCCGCCATCCAATCAATCTGGGCAGAGGGTGCATGATTCCCTAAGCCAGGAACTCCTTCCCCGCCCTAATCTCCTAGGGGGTTCAGGGGTCATCCCAATTTGGTGAGGATAGCTCCCGAGTTACCCGTCAGCCCATGCTTTCCCGGTTGGCTCGAGTCACTACCCTCGGGCCCACAGTGCAATACAATACTCGCCCAATCAATCAATCAATCAATACAGTACAATTCAATAGATCAGTGGAAAATCAATAGAGTTTAGAAAACTATAGATATATAGATACCTTTTGGCCGAAAGTTCACGTAAGGGTTGTAATGGTTCTATGTATCTAGAAATTAAACCTCACCTGGAATACCACGAGACAAGAATAACAACAAGAGCACTACGGTTGCCTATTTGATCCAGAAGTCTCCACCCTGGAGAAGAACTGTACAATAAAGGGAATAATGTGTACCAGTGAGAGGAGACTCAATATGAACCAAATAAGACGCACGGCAATGTTCATGAAATGGTATCAATAAGTTATGCAATAATCCAATATATAATAAATTACAAAAGTCATGTAATGTTCGGGTGTACATTCAAGTTTCCAAATAACAATTAAACATATAATTAAAGCTACATGTATGATTCATGAACGTTAAGTTCGTATTTCAAATTAATTAAGCATTTGGAATAATTATGCCCACTCATATATATTCAAACAATTCTCAATTAAATCAATTAAGACAAGTAATCAACATGAAACGAGGTCCATAAAATCAATGAGTTAAGAATTCAAGTTTTCATATATCATAGATCATTTAATACATGCTTTCGTACACATTGGAATTCATATTGATCGACAAATCAAGCAATTGACAATTTATTGCAATTAAAACAATTAATTTCAATTAAATAGAAATACACAAAATAAATCACAATAAATCAACCGGGCATCCGATTGACGAACGGAAAGCGGTGATAGACTCATCACGACGAAAGGAACACAATGTCCGAAAGTCACCGGAATGCCGCTACCGGAGCCGCCGGAACAGTCACCGGCCGCCACCGGAATACCGTCTCCGGTGGTCGGAAAAAACCCCGGAAGGACAGGAACGTACGTCTCGGCCTGCTCAACAAAAGCCCTCAATCAATTTCAGAAAATGCCAAACACGCCGGACTTCGTTGACGAAAAACCGAACTTAAATCCTAGTACGAAAACTGAAATTAAACGTAAACCGTAAAACCAAAATGAAATCCGAGCATACCGTTGGAAAGCTTGTAACAAGCCCTACGAAAGCCCCAAGTCAAATCGCCGGAAAAATCGCCGGAACAGTAACCGGTTCAGACCCGCCGGTTCACCACCGGTTCACCGCCGGTCCGCCGCCAACGGCCGGTTCTCGGAACGCCGCCGATGCCATCCACTAGGTTTCGTCATTCTAAGCAACTTTTGTGAAGGCTCCACCACCAAAACCGGTCGGGAAGAGGGCCGAAATCGCTGCCGAAGTTTCTGCCGCTGTTGCCTCGTCGGAACCACCACTTGCGGTGGTTTTCGTGCTGAACGGAGGCCGGAAATGGAACGGGAAGGTCCAAAAACGTGGGGTTGGGTGGTTGTTGGCCGGCGAGGGTCGCCGGAACGCCGCCGGCGTGGAGGTGGCGCAACCCGCCACCGTCGGACCGCCGCTGCTCCGCCGCTGGTCACTTTCAGGCCACGAAACTGGTACGGTTGTGACGGGCTCGTCGAGCTGTTGAACGTGGACTATTGGATCGTCGAATTTCGTCGAGAAACGAGGGAGAACGAGCATGTGTGTGTTTTCACACCTTCACTGCGTGTGAACAGTGTCTGTCGCTGGAGAAGACGATGCAGGAGGTTGATCTGATCTTTGGCACGCAAAACGAGGAGATCCGAGTATATATCTCGGGTCTTCGTACGCAAAAGCAATCGGACGGGCTAACGAAGTCAGAATGGGGCAAACCTAGAGTCTACGGACTCGTCTCGATGCCCCGGACGCAAAGGAGGGGTCAAAGAAGTCAAAATCTCTACCAAACGAGAAGTGACCGGAAAACCCCCCTAAAAGAAGAAAATTATAAAGAGGGCCCTAACTCTAAAAGAGTTCAAAAGTGGCCCACACAACGCAACAATCACATAATTAAACATATAAAAAGGTTGAAAGGTGACGTACCTTATTTATCGGATGAGCAAGGATGTAGCACCCACAAGTAGGGCCACATCCCCCGCACCATAATCCAAACCCGAATACGAAATGGAATGTCCGTACCCGAATCCGAATCATAGCGAACGGGAGACCAAACACACACCCTATGCTAGGCGGAGCTAAGCAAACTAAACCAGAGTACGCGGAAGCATATAAATAATACATCAACCAAAGAACAACACATATACTTATAGGTACCAACACATATATATATAAGTATCATATTATTTACATATAGGTACCATCACTGAATTCTGTACAAAAGCCATCACGGCTCGAGTAATACATAAGGATCCAAAATGGACATATACAAAATGATAGAATGAGCAGGTGAGCAAAACTACGTGCAAAACCTAGACCGACAAGTGCAAACAGTACTCACTTCTCCGCCTAGCTCAAGCCCCAAAAGAACCTGCAACTAAAAGAATAAACGAGGGGTCAGTCAACTGACTGAGTGAGGGGGCTAACGCACACTCACACCCTATATAAGTATAGAGCAAAGCACTTAACAAAAGATGGACGTATGAACCGGAATAGGTTTTTCAAACCAAACTTTCCAAGACAATAACTATTATATCATAATAAGACCTGTCATAACTCTATTCCAATTCATACTTCCCAAATCATAACATAACATAGCGTATGCTCGGCGAGAACGAGCTTCCAACCTGTACTCCTCATAACATAAAACATAAATCAAAATACACAACCTCTCCTCCTTTGATGGTAGAGTCACGCGTTGACTCTATCCATCCATAACATAACAAACCCCCGAGAGGTAGCTAACCTACAACGGGTCCTCCCCGGTAAACCGAAGGCATCGGAATATCACGCCTTCCCTAGCTCCCGAGGTCGCACATGATATTCCGGGTGGAGACTATGCACAGGTTTAACCTCGACGGCCCAATGCCGTCCCGAGGGCTCCTTACCCATAGCTCCTTGAGCTCACAAACACAAAACGTATCATATAACCAATCTTTCATGGTTCCACTCGCTAACAACATAATTTAAACCTTTTCCAAACGGCTTACATATACCTTCATATTATTTTCCGAAATAAAAGTTGGTTCACAAAATCATAACATATATTACAAAACACTTATTTACATATACATATAATTTATCCACATGCGGGGCAAGAAAACGACACGTAAAGGTATTAGGTCAATTTAGCTATACAACACCTAAACCTCACCTTGTGCGTAGAAAGTAAAGGGAGTGATCACCCTAAGCCTCGGGCTCGTCCCCGGCCGCACCTTCTGAAAAGAAACACAAGAGCCCATGACTTAGACCCTACATGAACCAATTATGACGCTCGGCATATGCTTGACTCATGCTTGGATGTGAAATAAATAAGGAATGAATCATATAATTCACAAAACATAATATATATAACAATTAACATGCAAAAGAAAGCACTTAAAGTCATAAAATTGCATAATTAAAGTAAAGGAAAGTAGTGGCAACTTTCAAGTTTCAAAGGGAAAAATCCACCCCCATGGATTTTTCCAAGGGCAAAATCCACCCCCATGGGTTTTTCTAAAGCTACTGGCCTCAATTATCCTCTGTTTCAAATCAGGCTGAACCGAAATATTAGCTAATCGAGCCACTGAAACCACAATTGCCGAACTCTGCTCCAAAACCTCTACATTCAACCCCGAAACACTCGCTTTTCTGCTCAAAGCATCAGCCACTACATTGGCCTTACCCGGATGATACTGAATCGTGCAGTCATAATCTTCTAAAAATTCCATCCAACGCCTCTGTCTATTATTAAGATCCTTCTGAGTAAAAAGATATTTCAGACTCTTATGATCCGTAAATATCTCAAATGTCGTCCCGTAAAGGTAGTGACGCCATTTCAACAAAGCAAAAACAACCGCTGCTAATTCCAGATCGTGAGTGGGGTAGTTTTTCTCGTGATCCTTCAACTTCCTAGAGGCGTAGGCTACTACCCGGCCATCTTGCATTAACACACATCCGAGGCCTTCCTTCGAAGCATCTGTATAAACCGAATAGCCTTCGGATCCCTCAGGTAGGGTAAGAATCGGTGCTGAAGTTAATCTGTCCTTCAAAGTTTGAAAACTCCTTTCGCACGCCTCATCCCACTCATACTTTACTTCCTTCTTGGTTAATCGGGTCAATGGGCACGCGATCTTGGAGAAATCCTTCACGAATCTCCTATAATAACCCGCTAACCCAAGGAAACTTCTCACTTCGGAAACATTCTTCGGTCTTTCCCACTGAGCCACGGTTTCAATCTTGGAGGGGTCGACTTCAATTCCTTTACCCGAAATGATATGGCCAAGGAAGGTGACTCGATCAATCCAGAACTCACATTTGCTGAACTTAGCATACAGCTTGTGCTTCCTTAGAGTTTCCAAGACAAGTCTTAGGTGATAAGCATGTTCTTCTGCAGTTCTCGAATATACCAAGATATCATCTATAAAGATAACCACAAATTTGTCGAGATACGGTCTGAAAACTCGATGCATCATATCCATAAACACGGCTGGAGCATTAGTCAACCCAAACGGCATCACCACGAACTCGAAGTGTCCATACCGGGTATTGAATGCTGTCTTAGAGATATCTTCCTCCCGAATACGGAGTTGGTAATAACCTTGTCTCAAATCCAACTTGGAATATACCTGGGATCCTTGTAAAATATCAAACAATTCCTCTATCCGAGGTAAGGGGTACTTATTCTTCACTGTCATCCGATTTAGTTCACGATAGTCTATGCACATCCTTAGAGATCCATCCTTCTTTTTCACAAATAAAACAGGAGCACCCCACGGCGAAATACTCGGACGAATATAACCACAAGCTAACAACTCATCAAGTTGATTCTTCAATTCTTTCAACTCAGCCGGAGGCATTCGGTACGGGGTTTTAGAAAATGGTTCTGCTCCAGGGTAAAGATCAATCACAAATTCAATATCCCTATCGGGTGGTAAAGAACCCAAATTCTCGGGAAATACATCAAAGAAATCTCTTACAACCTCAGTTTCTTCAAGTTTAGTCTGATCCTTTGGTTTGTTAAGAAGATAAGCCACGAATCCGGTTGCACCTTCCCGGAGGAGTTTATTAGCTTCCATAAAAGACACGAATGGGCTTGATTTCCATCTTTCACCCGTAAACACCACAGTATCCAAGGAGATCTTCTTAGCATAACAATCCAACTGAGCCCGATGTCGAAAGAGAAAATCCATACCCAAGATAACCCCATACTTCTTCATTGGCATAATAATCAAGTCTGCTGGGAATACTTTACCTTCAAAACTCACAGGACACTCTCTGAACACCCTGTCAACCTCCAAAGAACCTCCCAACGGGGTACTCACCACATACACATGCGCAGATAATTCATCATGCAAAGGCAAAGAAGCAACAAGATCCCGGGAAATAAATGAATGAGTAGCTCCGGGATCAAACAATGCATGAAATGGTATGCCATGAATGTTTATAGTACCTTCAATAACGGCGTTCGGATCCACATCAGCTGCTTCCTCTTCCCCTTCAAGAGCATATACACGAGCTGGAACCACAGGTCTCCTCTTTGGACAAGTATCAACCTTGTGCTCGGAGGATCCACACACGTAGCACTTGCCTAAAAGTTTCCAACAACGCTCAACCGGATGCTTTCCCTGACAAAATGAACAAAGAGGTAGAATCTGAGCAGGGGCCGGTAAGGCGGGAACTGCAGGAGGTGCCACGGGACCGGTAAATCTGGGCTTTTTGTTCCCGAAACCCTGGGGACGAAAAGTCGGTGGAGCAGAAGCTCTCGGAGCATAAGAAACAGGTCTTTTACCCGATCCGGAGCCGAATCCCGAATTCTGAGAAGAAGAGAAAGGTGGAGGCTTCAACCTTATATTTTGGGCTTCAACTTGCAACGCCCTCTTTGTAACCTTAGACCAAGTGCTCACATTGGCGGCTTTGAGTGACTCTTGAATATCCCGACGAAGTCCATGAAGAAATTTTCGGGCTTTGTGATCATCATGATCAGTAATGTGAGTAGCATAAGGAGCGAGTCTCTCAAATTCCAAAATATATTCCTCCACCGTCCTAGTACCTTGCCTCAAATCCGTAAACTCTTGCAACCGACGTTCTTGAGCACTATGTGGTACATACTTTTCATAAAATTCTTGTACAAAAGTTTCCCAATTGAATTCTACGCCATTCCTTTCCAACTTAGACCGAACACTCCTAAGCCAAACTGCCGCTTGTCCTTGAATAATACGTCCCGTACAAACTGCTTTATCTTGGGAGCTCCCCGGACATATTTCCCAAATTCCTCGTATCTCGGATAGCCATTCCTCCGCTTTGATATCATCTCCCCCATACCACTTTGGAGGATTGTTACTACGGAAATCCTTATATATACCGGAAATATCTTGGCCTTCAACCGGGTTTTGATTCCTTTGATTTTGTTGAAGTTGATTAAGGAGGGCTTGAACAATGTTCTCCGCATTCATAGGAGGTGGCGGAGGTGCATTTTGTGGAACCGGTTCATTAAGATCGGGAGTACGTTCGCGGTTATTATGTCTTCTTGGAGGCATCCTGAAATTCACAATTTCATATAAAATGGATGCATGTAGATTAGTACATGACCAATTATACAAGTAAGAAATTAGCATGTGTTAAAGTAATTACATATCCAAGTCATATAATCACATAACCACATAATCACATTGTCCTAAGCCGTACGACCTAGACAGACTCACACGACACTAGAGCCCGATTTTACAACCGCGCTCTGATACCATTTGTAACAGTCCAAAGACCCGCCGTTCGATATTGTCCGCTTTGGCCAAGGGTAGACCCCAAGCGCCTCACGGTTTTACGTTTCGAGCCACTGGTATAACCCAGTGCACCCAAAAGGCCTCTACTCAGGGGAGGGGGATCCACCACTTATAAAGTGGCTTCAAGCCCACCTCCAACCCGATGTGGGATATTACATCCACCTGAAACGATCAACAGTGACCACAATGCGGAAGTAAGGCAATTATCTAATCAATATCAATAAAATGAATACAAGTTCAATGAAAGTAAATACGGGTTCTACTAATTCAATGAACCTGTCCTAACCTGTCCCGAATCAATTCAATACAATAACATAAAACGGGTTCAACTAAAGCCCTAGAACCTGTCCCGAGTTCAATTTAATTCAGTAAGTAGCATACTAATCCAATAGCAAGTTCAATACATTAATTAAAATACAATATGCAGTGAGTGTAAGTGAAGAGACTGGAACAAGACTCGAAAGGAAAGACAAGACACAACTCTGACTCCCGCCTAGCACACCACCTGCAAAAACTAAAAAGTGAGGTGTCAGTCTCCACAAGACTGAGCGAGGGGCGTAATAATATATAAGCGCAGATAACATGCAAGTCGTAACCTCGGGTAAGGTTTTATAACAGAAACAAAGTAGGTTCAAGAATACTTAGAACTCGCCCGAGATTACAACTATCAGATTAGACACTTCAATCAATTTCAATCAATCAATCAGTGGCCCGGCGAGTGAGGGCAAATCTCCAACCTTACTCCGACAGTGTACAATCAATCATTCAGTTATTAAGTGATTAGGTAATCAAACAATTTATTTACAGTGCACAATTAGCAGTTTCAATCCAACCTTCTTCCTCCGGGTGATGGGGGATTGCAAGGCCCCGCCATCCAATCAATCTGGGCAGAGGGTGCATGATTCCCTAAGCCCGGAACTCCTTCCCCGCCCTAATCTCCTAGGGGGTTCAGGGGTCATCCCAATTTGGTGAGGATAGCTCCCGAGTTACCCGTCAGCCCATGCTTTCCCGGTTGGCTCGAGTCACTACCCTCGGGCCCACAGTGCAATACAATACTCGCCCAATCAATCAATCAATCAATACAGTACAATTCAATAGATCAGTGGAAAATCAATAGAGTTTAGAAAACTATAGATATATAGATACCTTTTGGCCGAAAGTTCACGTAAGGGTTGTAATGGTTCTATGTATCTAGAAATTAAACCTCACCTGGAATACCACGAGACAAGAATAACAACAAGAGCACTACGGTTGCCTATTCGATCCAGAAGTCTCCACCCTGGAGAAGAACTGTACAATAAAGGGAATAATGTGTACCAGTGAGAGGAGACTCAATATGAACCAAATAAGACGCACGGCAATGTTCATGAAATGGTATCAATAAGTTATGCAATAATCCAATATATAATAAATTACAAAAGTCATGTAATGTTCGGGTGTACATTCAAGTTTCCAAATAACAATTAAACATATAATTAAAGCTACATGTATGATTCATGAACGTTAAGTTCGTATTTCAAATTAATTAAGCATTTGGAATAATTATGCCCACTCATATATATTCAAACAATTCTCAATTAAATCAATTAAGACAAGTAATCAACATGAAACGAGGTCCATAAAATCAATGAGTTAAGAATTCAAGTTTTCATATATCATAGATCATTTAATACATGCTTTCGTACACATTGGAATTCATATTGATCGACAAATCAAGCAATTGACAATTTATTGCAATTAAAACAATTAATTTCAATTAAATAGAAATACACAAAATAAATCACAATAAATCAACCGGGCATCCGATTGACGAACGGAAAGCGGTGATAGACTCACCACGACGAAAGGAACACAATGTCCGAAAGTCACCGGAATGCCGCTACCGGAGCCGCCGGAACAGTCACCGGCCGCCACCGGAATACCGTCTCCGGTGGTCGGAAAAAACCCCGGAAGGACAGGAACGTACGTCTCGGCCTGCTCAACAAAAGCCCTCAATCAATTTCAGAAAATGCCAAACACGCCGGACTTCGTTGACGAAAAACCGAACTTAAATCCTAGTACGAAAACTGAAATTAAACGTAAACCGTAAAACCAAAATGAAATCCGAGCATACCGTTGGAAAGCTTGTAACAAGCCCTACGAAAGCCCCAAGTCAAATCGCCGGAAAAATCGCCGGAACAGTAACCGGTTCAGACCCGCCGGTTCACCACCGGTTCACCGCCGGTCCGCCGCCAACGGCCGGTTCTCGGAACGCCGCCGATGCCATCCACTAGGTTTCGTCATTCTAAGCAACTTTTGTGAAGGCTCCACCACCAAAACCGGTCGGGAAGAGGGCCGAAATCGCTGCCGAAGTTTCTGCCGCTGTTGCCTCGTCGGAACCACCACTTGCGGTGGTTTTCGTGCTGAACGGAGGCCGGAAATGGAACGGGAAGGTCCAAAAACGTGGGGTTGGGTGGTTGTTGGCCGGCGAGGGTCGCCGGAACGCCGCCGGCGTGGAGGTGGCGCAACCCGCCACCGTCGGACCGCCGCTGCTCCGCCGCTGGTCACTTTCAGGCCACGAAACTGGTACGGTTGTGACGGGCTCGTCGAGCTGTTGAACGTGGACTATTGGATCGTCGAATTTCGTCGAGAAACGAGGGAGAACGAGCATGTGTGTGTTTTCACACCTTCACTGCGTGTGAACAGTGTCTGTCGCTGGAGAAGACGATGCAGGAGGTTGATCTGATCTTTGGCACGCAAAACGAGGAGATCCGAGTATATATCTCGGGTCTTCGTACGCAAAAGCAATCGGAAGGACGGGCTAACGAAGTCAGAATGGGGCAAACTTAGAGTCTACGGACTCGTCTCGATGCCCCGGACGCAAAGGAGGGGTCAAAGAAGTCAAAATCTCTACCAAACGAGAAGTGACCGGAAAACCCCCCTAAAAGAAGAAAATTACAAAGAGGGCCCTAACTCTAAAAGAGTTCAAAAGTGGCCCACACAACGCAACAATCACATAATTAAACATATAAAAAAGTTGAAAGGTGACGTACCTTATTTATCGGATGAGCGGGGCGTTACACCTACGACCACCACTACACAAGAAAATATTAACTATTAACGAGCGGATGGCTGAGAAATGAAAAAAAAAAAAAAAACCACCAAAGGCAAACAAATTAGCCATAACAGGCGTTGCCATGGTAATTGTGGTGGTGGCTCAAGCAGGTGCTATTAAAAGGATGAATTTTAAAGTAGGCAAGTTACAAGTACAAATTAGGATTCTCATGCAAATTAGACAATGTAGGGATACAATTACGAATTAGGATTTTCATGAAAATTGGATGACCAAGGGATTCAAATTTAATGTAGTTACTTTTTTTTTTTTTTTTTTAAAAAAATTTAATGTAGTTGAGGGGGAATTTTATAATTTTAAAATTTCTGGAAAAGTTTTGTAATCCCATTTAAACTTTTGATTATCATCTTAATTGATGAAAATTTTAATTCTTCGGATATAACTTATGAGGATTGGGCAGACAAAAGGTCATGGCAATAAGAATATACCAATACAAATGATCTTGATTGAAAAATATTAACTTCAAACAAGTACAAAATAATGCAAGAAACCACGTACTATACAATGTAGATAAAATAGTTTACTTTATCAGCTATCATTCTGAACACTCTCTAAAGTTGATATGTCATCCCAACTTTGAGCATTCTCTTCTGAGGGATATCAAACACTTTATTGCTTTGCCTGACATTCTTCTTCAAGAAATTATAGGCATAATCTATCAACACCCTCTTAAAAATATTGGCTCCTTTTCCGGCCATAACTTCATGCTCTCCTACCAAGTGCACCACCCCACATTGCCATGCTTTGTCCAGAGACTCGATTTCTCTCTCAGATGCATCATCCTTTTCTTGGGTAATGCCAACATTTACACTCTCATCTTGGACCTTGTCCGTCTCCGAACCCTCTTCTTCCGCGTGTCCATTATCGATTCTGTTAGGGTTTGCGCTCGACCGGATGTAGAAGTCCTCGCGAATGTACTCCTTTAGCTTTTGGATGAGCAATCTTTCGAAAGATTCTTGCTCATTGCGTACGTCTTTGTACCCGTAACGCACGACGCAACGGAACACTTGGAGGTCCTTTGGCTCCACCCTCCGGAATAGAAACCTTTCCTCGATTGGCACTTTGCTTATCGGCAACGACTTGAACGACACGAAGATCAACACGGAGTGAAGCGCCGGTACGTTCGCCACGTAGTGCTTGAAAATTGGCGGGATTCCGTGAACTAGCTCGGAATAAAATATTGCCAAACCCGGCAGTCTCTGATGGGAATGAGTGTCCTCCATGAAATCTTTCACTTTTACCGGAGAGATCTTATGTTCGAGTTCGAAGTAGTATTTCCTTCTATACACGTCGTTCCATACGAACATTATTGCCATAAGGACCATGGCAAATGCAAGGGGGAGGTACCCTCCCTGATCGAACTTGTATAAAACCGAACTCAGATAAACTAGTTCGATCGAGCCGATGATCAAAACGTATGCAATTATTAACAGTATGTGAGTTTTCCAAATTAAGATCATGATCAGGACTAGGAAGGATGACCTTAGCGTCATCACGAACACCACCGCAATACCTATAAGAATTTCAAAGAAAACTGTTCAATGAAGAGGCAAGCATCTCCCAATATGAAATACAAAACTAAAACATGAAATTCAAACCCAAATAAAGTGAGCATAAATATAATTAATAATTAATGTTGTGACCTATTACCATAAGCATTGCCGATCTTTAAGGTTGTCCTGAATCCAAGAGTGACAAAAACACATGCTACCATTAGAATGTAGTTGATTTCTGGGATGTAAATTTGGCCAGAATACTTGGTGGAGGTGTGGACAATTTTAACACGAGGAAAACAGCCAAGAGAAAGAGAATGTTGAATTATGGAAAATGACCCTGAGATCATAGCCTGGCTTGCTATGATTGATGCTAAAAGTGCCACCACAAACGTTGGCCAATATAGGGGGCCTACAGGTAATTTGCAATAACAATATATATAGTTAAATCGAACTACGAGTTTAACCAAATAGACTACGATAGTTCTAAACTTGAGATAATTATGAAAAAACCTCTGAGATTTGGCGAAATTATAGATTACTTTATGAAATTTTAGAAATTATGAATACCCCCGGGCACGTTATCTTCTCCATTAAATTTAATTAAATGTGCAAAATTTACTATTTTGCTCATAATATGTTGAAACTCAGGGGGTATATGTAATAAAGAGCCAAAAGATAAGGGGTTAATGCAAGGATTAAAATTCTTAGGAGGTTTGACGTAAATACTTGAGTATTTTTATCCAACTAACAATTTTTTTTTAATGAATACTATTTAATGATATTTTATTATTTTTATGATAAACTAATTTCATCCCTAAAGTTTATGAATGCTTAATATTTTTCTGTAGATATTGATCATGCATGTTCAACGTTTGAAATAATTCTGATGGATATTTATGTGAATTTACTAATGCATTTATTGATATAAGTGTGTTTGTTATAATTTTCAATTTTGAGGGGAAAATTTAGTAATGCACTGATTGATACTTGTGTGGTTTTTTTATATGAATTTTTATTTTGAGGAAAACATTATTATAATTTACAAATAAATTATTTTAAATTAACTTTAAATGAATTTGGACAAAATATATTTAAAACTAAGATATAAATATAAGAGGGAATTTATAACTTTAATTTGTATCATATTTATTAAAAATAAATATGCATAGAATATCTATTTTAATTTATATTTATAGATAAAATATTAAATATTAAATTAAATAACAACTTTTTAAATATAAAAAATCCAAAATTTACTAATATTACAATTATATCATTAAACTCTCAGTAGAATTACGATATACCCCCTAAGGGTGTTTTTAGAACATAAATATGAGTTTAAATGGTGTGACTAACTATAAGTGAAATTTGTGGGAGAGTGTGTAAAGTTCAGGCGGAGTTCGTAATTTCTCAAACCTCAGAGATTAATCTATAATTTCGCCAAATCTCAGAACTCTTCGTAATTATCCCTCTAAACTTTAATAATACTTTAGTGTTTTGATACGAATTATATATATATATATGAATATAATAGTAAAGTAAAAATATATTTGTGCTTTATATCGATTACAAGGTAAAGAAAATAACAACTCTAGGTTTAAAACCAAACCTGGAATGGATTTGAAAAATGTATGAAAAACTAAATCGTTGTTTTTGCGAAGAAAAGAGGCTTGTCCTGTGTATGCTAGTATAAGTGCAGGATAAGTCACGGTACACATGCTTATTTGTATGGATCTCACAGAGAAATGACCAACATTAGCGAATAATGCTTCAGTTCCTGCAGGAAAACAAAGGGTATTTCACATATGAACATATAGTCAAGATTTTTTACAGACTTTTACTGATAATAACGAACGACTCCTTGGGATTCGGCAAAAATGGATATTAATTCCAAGTGAGGTTTGAGATTCCCTCGTCAGGGAGGTATTCTGTAATTTCTCAAATCTAGCCATGGATAATCGTTGTTTTCACCAAATTTCAAAGGGGTGTTTGTAATTATCTCAAACTTTCAATATATGTAAACTTTCTTGAAAAGAAAATTGTAAAACCTGTTACAGCAAGAACAACACCACCAAGTGAAATCCATGCTTGATCTTTATTCCTCTTGAAGTAATCTATGATGTATTTAGGGTTTATAGCTTTGACAACAGTGGGATCATATTTAATTAAATTGTGAAGACCAATCACAGCAATGAAAGAGAACCAAAGGCAGATTATGGGAGCAAATGTGTATCCAACTTTGTCTGTTCCAAATCTTTGTACCATGAAAATGAATACTAAAATGCCCACTGATGCCCATACTATTGCATCTGTTTACAAAAATTCAATAAAAACATTAATAATAATAATTAAAAAAATAATTATATGTTGTAGCATAATGAAAATGAAAATACCTTCTGTAATATGAGTGGTAGCCTCTTTGATTCCACTCATAGCCGATAATACTGTTTAAAAAAACATAAATTCAGTATAAAAATTAATAAAAAAATAGAATAATTATTTGTAAGATCAATATTTACCTGAAATGCATGGAGTAAGAACTCCATCTCCAATGACCATGGAAGTACCAAGCATAGTGGCGAAGAGTAGAAAATACTTTGCAAAATTACTGTTCTCTAACTTGGTTTTAAGTTTGGAGGCTCTTTCTAAACCATTATTCGGTAATTCTGATTGGAAAGTCGAGACATCTCGATCTTCTAGTTCTTGACTAGGCATCAACCCCACTTTGGCATGTCGACATAGTAAAGAATACAAAGCAAATGTTCCTCCTGAAAATATTAATTAAGGGAGAATTACATACAGGTCCCTGAGGTTTGGCCTAATTACAGAACGGTCCACGTAACTTTGAAATTTACATACAGGTCCCTGATATTTGGCCAAATTACAAGTCGGTCCATTTTCTTTTAAATATTATATTATAGTCCCTATATTTCTTGTTTAGTGTGAGGTCCATTAACGAATTTTGTAAAAGTAAACTTATGTCCGTGAAGGTTTTGTGAGTGTTACATATAATGTTTGACCAAAAATGCAAAATCGTCTCTAAAAGTATACAAAAATTAACAAATTAACAAGGCTTAGGGACTACAATGTAATATTTAAAAGAAAATGGATTGGCTTGTAATTAGATCAAACATCAGGGATCTGTATGTAAATTTCAAAGTTACGTGGACTGCTCTGTAATTAGGTCAAACCTAAGGGACTTGTATGTAATTCTCCCTATTAATTAATTTTGATCTTATGATAATTATAAGCATATAATTCTTTTTATTTGCATTGTTCGAAAAGACTCAGAATATAACATCAATATCTTTATATATGTGTAGTTATATATGGCACGTTTCGAGTCCGCGAGCCCTATGACGAATGCATTTGAACTTTATAAGAAAACCATATATGGAACTCACCGTCTCCATTGTCGTTCGCGCGCAGTACTATGAAAACATACTTGATCAAGGGTATCAAAGATATGGTGTAAAAGATGAGCGACAGAACTCCAAGAATATCATCATCGTGCTTGATTCCATCTGTAAAAGTGCTCGAAAACACATACAATGGCGACGTTCCGATGTCACCATACACCACTCCGATGCTCTGGAAAGCTAGCTGGAGCACCACCACCCATCCGCCGCCCTACAACCACCGCAAGAAAAACAAGAAATATTAACGCCGGGCCTGGAAAACAAAGAAAAAGCAGAAACCAAAGGCAAACAGTATTTTACAAACCAAAAATAGAGAAAATACAAGAACCCAAGGCGAACAGATTTTAACAAACCGTAGTGGCGTTGCCTTGGTGGTGGTGGTGGTGGCTTCGGCTGTTGATATTTCCTGATTCAAAGTCCAGTGAGTCGAGTCGTTTGAGTTTATTAGGAGAAAGATTATTGCTATTGAGAAGTTGGGGGATTTCTTTTTCTTTTCGGCGTATTACAATGGATTCCTCGCGTGTGACATGCTCATTTTCGGTCGACATTTTGGAGTAACTAAGAAAGTAAGAATTTTGCTAGAAAGTTGGAAGTAAAGAGAGATATATATGAGTGGTTTTAGTGATAATATTCTTGGTATATGTATGCATATATTTATAGGGCAAATTACATCCAGGTCCGCTGAGATTTGTCATAATTATAATTTAGTTCCTATTTTTTCGTTTATTATAAAAAAAATCCCTATAAACACTGTTTCAGTTGAGGTCCCTGGCGGAATAGTGGAAAAGTCAGGCATACACTTTTTCATTTTTTACAAAAAAAGTCCCTAGGAACAGTGTTCATAGGGGTGCTTTTGTAATAAACGAAATAGTAGAGACTAAATTATAATTTTGGTAAATCTTAGGGGACCTGGATGTAATTTTGCCTATATTTATACTATCTATACTATGCTATTATATTAAGCATCTGGTATATGTAGAATTTTTTTGGTTTCTTGACTCTTGACTATTTTCTTTTCTATCCTTGAGTTCTTCGACTGTTTTCTTTTATGCATCTATCTCTTTTAAATTTTATTTATTTATTTTTTTATCTCTTACCTCTTTGTTTTTTTTTTCTCACATCACTTTACTTCTTTTCTTTTAATAAACTTTTTTATATTTTTTCCTTCATATTTTTAATTTCTATTCATGAAATTACTTTTTTTTGTTGCCAAACGAAATGATCTAAAAACTAGTTGCTAGCAATCTCCTCTTCAGCTTCGAGGCCTTCCGGTGCTTGATCCCACACAACTCTGTCTTCCTTCAATTTCTATTTTAATTACTAGTTTGACTAATATGACATATCAAATTTATTTACTATAATTTATTAATAATTATGTTAAAATAATTATAAAATATATAGTAATTAATATAAAAAGTTTAATTTTAATATATTTAACAAAAATATTTTTTTAATACACGCATTGAGTATATGAAATTACTAATATGTATAGTTTCTGGTTCGATCCAATCAAATTTGAATTGAATAGATTAAGTGTGATTTTTTTTTTTCTAAACGAGTCAACACACGAGAGCTGTCTTCAAAGTTCAAACTCTTAATGAAAATTTTATTTCTTAATGAAAATTTTAATTTTTCTTGAAACGTAGGGATTGGGCAAATGAAAGTTCATGGCTAGCGTTAAATATATGTTAAACTAAATTATTCAGGTTAGTATTTAATTTATAATTATATTTGATATCAATATAAATTTATGATAAACAAAATAAAATTATCATATTAATAAAAAAATAAAAATAAAAATAGAAATTAGAAAATAAGAAAAAGACAAAAAAGTAATACAGAAAGAAGTATGAGATAACTAAAAACTGAGTTAAGAGAGAATAAAAAACTAACACGTTCGTGAGGTAAGAAAAAGGTAATAGAAAGAGATGAATAAAAAAAAAGAGTATAATCTGATAAATTTCACTTTTAACTTCTTTTCCGCAGGAAGAATCGGTGAGCAAGCTGATGTTCCAAATGATGCGAGCACTCTTGCTGCTCGTTGGTCTGCACCAAATTTGGGAGTATTAACTACATTCGAGAGATCCTTTCTCACGTGCCAGATGCCTTTCTCTTTTGTTCGGCAGGAAGGGAATAAGGAGGTGCATTTATTGGTGAGAATGGTCTTGAATACTTGTTACGGAGACACTTAGCTCCCCTATTTTGAGTTGTATTACAGAAGATTTTAAATTCTAGTTAGCTTCCTTTTTTTAAAAAGGAAAAAAAAGGAAAAGAAACTACTAGCATTGTTGGAAGGATAGAAAGAAAAATTAAAAGAAAAAAAACATCATAGAATATAAGAGCAAAAACAATTACTTTATACGCGCCTTACTTTTAATTTTATAGAAATATGAACTAAATTTGGCAACATTTTGAACTTGTCATAATCTATACTATTGTATTAAATAAACGAAATAAACGCGTGGTTTATTAAATTATATATATATTTCCATCACTTTCATAACGTATTATTTTTTCTTAATTCTTTTTCTATTTTCTCGCTTCACTCCAATGTTTTCCTATTATGTTTTTTATTCTTTCCCCTTATCTTTTAATTTCTATTCTATATTATTATATATATATATATATATATATATATATATATATATATATATATATATATATATTGTAGCAACTTCATTTGTACACTCACTACAAACTCATCAGCAACAATGTTCATATGTCTTACAAAAGAAGTCCAATTAGTTCAAATCACATAGTTATCAAAAAGTTTCTACTTGTTTCCACACCACCAAGGAGGATCTTCATCTTCCTAAAGGGAACACATTGATCATTTTGGTTCATATTTTTTATTAATATAATATTAACTTATTTTATTTATTTATTTTTCATAAATCGAAATTATATTAAAGATAATTTTATAATAAATATCAACATGAAATTTTTAATTAAATATATATTTAGATAATTATTGTTATTTTCATTTCTGCACACAAAATGTGGGGGAATTACTAGTATTTATAAAGGCCTTTTAACTTTTTAAAGATATGAACTAGATTTCACAATATTTTGAACATATAATACTGTTCATATGATGTACGTCCTATTGAATCAAAAGTAGAATTTTCCAATATATAGAGTGATTACTTTTTCGTTCTGATATAGAGAGATTATTAATATATAAAAAGTTGGATACAAACTTAATTATCCCTTAAAAATTCGACCATAATGAAAAAAAAAATCTAATAGTTTAAATTAAAGGGACCATTATTTTTAAGTAATTATTAGTGGGAGGAATTTTAATTTGTTTCCCAAAATAATCTCATCCTAAAGTTTTAATTTTTATTTACTCCCCAAACACCTGTAATGTCCTTTATTATTATTTTTTTCTTTCTCATCTAATGCCTTTATTTATTATTTTTCTTTTTTTATTTCTGATCTGTGTTTCTTTTTCTATGGAAGTATAGAAGACCTCCGTTGTTTCTCTTTTTCCTATCATTCAAGTGAATTAATAGGTCATTATACAACGACAAAAAAGAGTTTTTATAAATTTTCAGGCTCAAAAATTTGATTCAACTTCTTTTATAATATCTTCGTCTTCTTTCATAATACCTTATTTTTTCAATTCACTAATTCAACAAAATTGAATATCTTATTTCTGATTTGTTATAGCGGTACTTTATTTTTGAAAACTAAGTACCTATATGTTATACCTTAATTAAGTAAGTACCTTATACCTTAATTTTCTATTGAGAGTGCGCGTAGAAAAAGAAAGAGAATATCTTCGCAATACCTTTTACTTTGTACAATTGGATACCTAAATTTTTTTTAAAATCATTATTCACTCTCTTTTTTACCACTCGTCAATCTTTCTCTTCTTCGTCTCTGAGACCGTTGCTTCGCTATCTGCTTCGTCTCTTCATCGATATTTCTTTCTTGTCTCTCTTTCTAAAACAGAATATTCAAAAAAATTAAAAAATAATACATTATTAAAATGATAACATAAATAAATAATAAAAAAAGAACTAGTTATTCAGAAAAAGAAAAAAAAAAAAAAAAGAGTCAAAGTCGATGAGACTGAGACCAAGACACTTAATAAAATAGTTTGGATAACAAAAAGTACACCCCAACTCTTCTTGGACCTCTCTCTAATTATAATTAAAAAAGCAATCACCAAATAGACAAATCAAGGCCAAAACCTCGTTATCATCAAATAATTACGGCCCAGATCGCAATTTGTCAATCCAAGTAACTGTACCAGTAAAACCCTGCCTCATTTTTCTTGAGGAAAGTTTGCTCGGGGAAGGTTTGCATCTATAATGTCGGATTATGGATACCGAAATAAAGAAATTATACAACACGAATATGAAGATAAAAATACAATAAAATATGGATATGAAAACAACGTAGAATAGATGCACAAATATAAATATAGAGATACAGATATAAAGAAACACTGATATAGATATAGAAGTATTAAATTTTAAAAATTTATCATTTAACAAGCATAAGACATGTTTAATTTACCTAATTAATCTTAGCAAAACTAATGACAATAATGAGGGGTTGGCTGAATTTGACCTTTAATCTACTTATTTGTCTCAATTCACAGACATCAATCAGTGTTAATATTTCAATGTTAGAATTTCTCTCCTTGTGTGTGTAGGCGGTGAATATTTTGTATTCAATTAGAGTTCTAGAACCTAAGCCGAATAAAGTTTCATATTAGTTTTTTATTTTTTTTGGTCAAAAACCGAGACCAGCAAGATCAATTGCTGTTGATAAAGTTTCATATTAGTGATTGCTGCATATCTAAATCTTAAATGGTCAAATTTAAAATTAACATCTTTAATTAAGTTAGTATATTATCGAAAATCTTAAATGGTCAAATTTAACATTTTCAATTAAGTTAATATATTATCGAACTATTAGATTATATCATTTCATAATTAATTTTTTAAAATTTACTGAGTTTATTTGATCGGCCTAATATATACCCTTTCATGTCCCGAGTTTATCTCTATTATTATATTAAGCGAGAGAGACAGATAATAACCGTTGTGATTTCTTGGACTTTTGGACAGTTTTATTCTTTTATTTCTCATCGGCTTTGTTCTCATGCATTCTTTTTCTTTTATTTAGTAATATTTTATCACTCTAATAACATTTTTTATTTTTTCTCTTTTTTTCTTTCACTCACACACCCAAACGGGATTTAAACTCAAAACCTTGCCTTAAAAATTGAACTCATTAACCACTTTAACCAAACATTCTAATAACATTCTCTTAACTTCTCTTTTTTAATTTCTTACCTTAATTACTTTAATTATTTTTCTTTTTTTAATAAATTTTATTTTTTCCCTTGTATTTTAATTTTTTTTAACTAGTACGATATTATTTTACGCCATTTATTTATTTATCCTAATTTAGTAACTATATTAAAAGTAATTAGAAAATATACATTAATATAAAAATTAATTTTAACATATTTAAATAATAATTTATTTGGACATGTAAGTACGTAACCAGTGATCAGGATTATTAGTTGGAAATAATCTCTCTTCCAATAAACTCAAACGACATGACTCGCTGGAATCAGAAAAAATCAACTGTCAGAGCCACCGCCGCTACCACAATAATGGCGGTGGGAGTGGTGTATGACGACATCGGAAAGTTGCCCTTGTATGTGTTTTCTAGCACTTTTTAAGGATGGAATCAAGTACATGGTAATGTTCTCAGAGTTCTCTCGCTAATTTTTTACAACATATTTTTGATACCCTTAAATCAAGTATGTTTTCATAATACTACGCGTAGACGATAATGGACATGGTAAGTTCAGAGCTCCATCTTTTTCTTATATATATTTTTTTGGTACGCAAAACTTATTTTTGAGACTGTGAGGAATCGATCTTTTTCTTATATATATATTAAAGTGTGACTTATATTACTATTTAGAAATGATCAAGAAATTTCCATATTTACAATTGAGGTGGCATTGAGTTAGCGACTTGGCACTGATCGCAAGGTGGCCCCCAGGTGGTGCTGATGTGGTGTCGAGTTGTTGATGAGTTGGCATTGAGTTGTCAATTGAGTTTCATCTGGTTTTCGCTAAGGTGTTACTAGGGACAGAATTAGAATTTAAAATTAGGGGATGAGAAATTATAATATCAAAAATATACATAATATTATTTTAAAAAAAGGTAAAATCGAAATTTCTTAAAATTAGATGAGTAAAATCTCTAATTAGGGGAGGACGACAATACCTGGTTAGGGGGTAAATATATAAAATTTTTAAAATATATATAAAATAATAAAAAAAAATTAAAAATCTAGGAACAGGGACCACCCCCAGCCTTCGTCCTTGGTTGTCAATACTATTCTTATGATGTGATGCACACAAAAATTGTGGCACCACTAAATTTGTAATGGGGTTTCAAATTATGCCAATACAAAGAAGAAAAATCGAATGTGTTCAATACAAATAAACGATAGAAAGCAATACAATGAAGATCAACAAATACAATGAATGTAAATCTGGGTAGATAGCGTAAAATAAGAGAGAATAATGCTAGGGAACAATGGTGAATAGAGAAAATATAATAGCTTGCAAAGTAGTGAAGTAAAATTGTGATTCCCCCTCAAGAAATGGTCTCTCCTCCTTTCATAGTAAGCACTCCCACCAGTCAAGTAGTCAGGCAGGAAGGTAGCTCCTTCCGGCTGGAAGCCTTCTGCCTGTTATTCAGTTTTGTTGGGCATTTATGGGTTCAGTCGTTTGTCATTTTTATGGCACATCATAATGGTTAGAATTTTCTATATAGAGGCTCCCTTATTCAATTTTTGAAAGTATAGAGAGTCGAAGCAAGATCCTAATTTTGTAAAAGTTTGTTGTAACTCGTGAGTTAGTAAATTAGAGAGTTTGGGAAATATTTAAGAGTTAATTCTTGAGTTCAAATGGTAAAGTTCTCTTGAGGAGTTGGTTTAACTTTAATTAAAGAATAGCTTTTCTCTAATCATCGTAAACATTCCGTTGTCTTATCTTTCCGTTCTTAAATTGATTTATATCCTTTTTTAGCATTAGATATAGTCAAAACCATTAGATATCCTTTTTACCACTGATTTATACCCAATTTTAAATTGCGTTTTTTGAGTTTGGAAACTGAATTAACGTTCAAAGGGCTCAGAGCGTGACATACACCTATTTACAATTGTATTAATATAGCATATATATACTCGGTATTTTCAAACCTATAAAAAGAATTATATACTCAATATTTGGATCAAATTTTATGATAATGTGCAATTTTCTAACCTCAACTTGCATAATTAATTAATTTTTGTTTCGAATATTTTCAAAAGCAACATTTGCTTCGTAGTATTTATCATGTCCATGTGTCAAAGTAAGGTTGCCCCGAGTTAAGAACTAGAAGATCAAAATGTCTCAACTTCCGATTAGAATTATCAACTAATTGATTGCAAAGAGCCTCCAAACTTGAATCCAAGCTAGAGAGCAGTAATTTCGCAAAATATTTTTTAGTTATATCCGAGCAACAAAACTTAATCATTTACACCCTCTATAGCGAATCTCAAATCAGAAGAAGGAATTCGTTTTTTAATCAAATCTCACAGGGTCGATTGGGAACATCCTTAAAAGTTCTTAGAAATTTTAAATATGTAACTTTTTTCAAATGCCTTTAGTTTTCTGGTAGGAATTGAAGCATTATTTGCAAAGAAAAGAGTCCTTGGTTTTGCAAAGAAAAGAGACTTGTCCCGTGTATGCTAGTATAAGTGCAGGATAAGTTACAATATACATACTTATTTGTATAAATCTCACTGAGAAATAACCAACATCAGAAAATATTGTTTCACTTCCAATTAGAAAACAATATAACGGACATTTAAAAAACAGACATATATTTAAAATTCCTTAAAAAAATTTTGAGATGTTTACGAACGACCCTTTGAAATTAGACAAAAATGCAGATTTCCCGTGAGATTTGAGATTCGCTTAAGTGGTGTAAATGATTAAATTTGTTGCTTGGATAGAACTAAAAAATACTTTGTGAAATTAGTGCTCTCTAACTTGAATTTAAGTAATTGGAGACCCTTTGCAACTGACTATTTAATAATTCTACTTGAAAATTTGAGACATGTCGGTTTTCTAAATTCTAATTGTTGACTCGGGATCAAGTCCACTTTTAGATATATCGACATAATAAATCCTCATGAAAATATTCAAAACAAAAAGTAATTAACTATATATGCAAATTGAGGCTAGAAAATTGAACTTCACCATGAACTTTGAGGATGTTTGGAGGAAGTTGGAAGTTAACACAACCCTTCTCACACTGCTTGCATTCTTGCACAAGTTCAGCACATTTAAGGTCCCTTCCAGGGACGGAGCCAGTATTTCAGGTAAGGGGGGCGAAAATTTAAAATATAATAATATTTTTTAAAAAATAAATATTATTTTATTAAAAATAAAAATATTATTTTATTCGATATATATAAATAAAACATGTATAACTTAAAACTTTAATTTGATTAAAAATGCACTAAAAAGTGTCTCAAAATTTTACATATTATAACTATAATATTTCCATTCAACAAAGAAAATAAAAATATAATATTCTATTTATTATTTGACACATTCTATTCTGATAGTCATAGAGATAAAGGATACAGTTAAGAAATTAATTATAAATGTTATCTATTATAAAAGAAAACTAAAATTATTATTTAAGATACAATCTATTAGCTAAATAATTTATTTGTAATAAAAGAAATACTAAGATTAACACATTTATTTCATAATAAAACACAAACTAAAATTACTATTTAGATACAATTTTTTAACTAAATAATTATCCATAATAAAAGAAGAAAAATAGCACAGTATACACAGAACTCATATCAACATTAAATTATCTAAAATTAAACAAAATATATTATTTAAAATTAAACATAGGTATCTTTATTCTATTGTCATATTGATACTAATTTATCCAAAATTAAACACAATTATTACTTAACCTTTTCATAGATACAATCTTTTCTCAAAATATTGAACTAATTTACAATTAACAAAATAATTATAAATTTTATCTATATAATTTATTCATACTAAAATTATAAGAGAAAAATAGAAAAATTAAAATTAAATATAAGTTAATATTATCTTTTGGTTTTATTGGATAACTTGGGAGAAAAATAAGAGTTTTAAGTTGAGTAGAAGGAAAAAAAATAAAAGAAGAATAGAATAATAAAAGATGGCATCTAAGGAAAACTCTCCACCTTTGTCGGCGGAGGAATCCGACTATCTTCGCCGGAGCAAAAAGAAAGTTCGAACAGCAAGAGAAGCCGGCCTGGATCTTGAAACTGATGGCCAACAGAATACAGAATCGGTGGAGCCTATTCCACCTTCGCCACGATCGTATCTTACATCCTTGATTGGAAATAGAGAGGAAAAGCACAAGAAGTTTGAAGAATCCACCATGTTGGATCTGGATAGAATTAAAGTCGTGGAACCTACTGAGGATTTCCCCTATCCTCGTGTGATGATTGATGATGAATATAGGCAGGCCCTACATGAACCGTGGAAGGATTCGCTCATCCTAAAACTGCTGGGACGGACGGTAAACACTAACATGTTGTCTGCACGCATTAATAGTATGTGGAGGTTACAAAGAGCCTATGAGCTAATAGATCTTGGACACAGTTGTTACATTCTCAAGATCCACGACAGGGATAAGGCGACTTTTATCCTCACGGAGGGACCGCGGGTTATCGCTGGTCATTACCTAGTTGTCCGAAAATGGCAGCCGAAATTCCAAGCGTCCAAGGATCGAGTTCGGACGGCAATCACCTGGGTTAGAGTCCCAGAATTGTCGGTGGAGTACTATCGTGAGGCAATGTTGTACAAGGTGGCTCATGGTTTGGGCAGTCCGATCAAAATCGACAAGAAGACTTATTACGGGGAAAAGGGTAGATATGCTAGAGTTTGCGTCCGGATTGATCTAGACAAACCACTTAGATGCGGAATCGAGGTGGACGGAAGGTTACTCCCGATTTTGTATGAAAATCTGCCAGTAATATGCTTTACATGCGGGAGAGTGGGACATCGAGCAAACGAATGCAAAGAAAAGCCGAGGAACAGTGAAGCGGCGACTAAAGACAAGAGTAAAGCGGCGTCTCAAAACAAGAGTGACCAGCAAGTCAAGGAGAACTCGATGGCTCTAGAACCTTGGCAAGGCGATAGTCAGTCGGAGAACCGTTCGGACCAGGAGAAACCGACGGAGATAGGACCAAGTTATGGCCCCTGGATGATCGCAACAAACAGGCATAGGGAGACAAAAGTTGGTGGCGGAGGAAGCAAACTGGCCGGAAAAGAGAATAGAAACCCGAACTCCTCAAACCGATTTGACGCGTTGGCACAGGAATCAAGTGAACCGGTTCAGGAGAAACCCAAGACAGGAGGAGAGCTAAGAGCCCTAAGAGATTGGAACACCACAAAATCAGGGAATAATAAAGGCAAAGATAAGGGCCAATCTTCAGGAACCATTAAATCGACTGATAATCCTACCAAAGCGAAGTTTATGCGGAAGAAGCGCGAACAAGCTGGAACATACCAAGCGAAACACACCAATTTGAAACCGGGTCATCCGGAAGTGACAGCTAACAAATCAGAGTCTAAAATAGTGGAAATTACAAATCATGGTACAGCTACTTGCAACGGAAGAGAAGTCTACAACCCGGTTGCAGAAACGGTCACGAACCGTAGTCCGGATGGCCTGTTCCGATTCCGAAGTGGAGTGGATGGAGATAGATGCAATCGAGGAATACCTGGAGGAGGCGGGAATCCTGGAGAGGTACGACTTGACGAACGACTTCATCCGAATACAAACAGTGAGTCCACTCTTATGGCAATTGAGGGTGACTTCCGAAGTCAGTTTGCATGGGAACCTGGCGCGTCGAATGAGTTCCTTGGAGATCGAGGTATCGGAACAAGAAATAATGAGACAATGATTGTTAACTCAACCGTTATGGCAGCAGATGCTTTCGGAGGTCACGGGGACTTGGATTGAGGACCCTTTAACGATAACTTCTCTTATGATGATACCCATGAAGATCCTTTCTTGGAACTGTAAGGGAACGGGAAATGCGGAATTCCGTAGGAATTTTCTTGAAATTACAAGGGAATACAAACCGGATGTTGTGTTCCTCTTGGAAACAAAGGTGGATGATGCCCGAATTGATGCCATAGTCTCCCGTTTGGGTTATCCAAACTCTTGCAAAGCCCCTACGGTTGGTCGGGAGGGGGGAATATGGCTCTTATGGGATAATGATAGAGTCCAGCTTGAGGTGCTTAGTGTGACATATCAAGCCATCCATGCAATCATAGGACCTCGAAGTCCCTCGGAATGGTTGTGCTCGGGAGTGTATGCTAGTCCCATCAGGAGCCGGCGGTTAGAATTATGGAGGGAACTTCACTCTCTAAGCAGGGACCAGCAGCGACCTTGGCTTCTCACCGGGGATTTTAATGATATTATGGGACCTAGCGAGAAAGAAGGTGGACGTGAGGTGGATTGGAATAGGTGCCTTACGTTTAAAGAGAATGTGGAAAACTGTAATCTGATTGATATTGGGGCCTTGGGACCCCGCTTCACATGGAGTGGAGTTGTACATGGTGGAATTCGAGTCAAGGAAAGATTGGACAGGGTTCTGGTTAATGCGGGGTGGCGAGTTCGTTTTTAGGAAGGGGTAGCTCTTATTTTGCCTCGTACTCATTCGGATCATAACCCCATCTTAACTTTCTGTGAGGGGATGAGCCAACCGCCACTTAAACGCCCTTTCAGATTCGAGGCAGCTTGGAATGAGCATGAGGGCTGTCGAGAACTTGTGAAAGAGCAATGGGACGAGCAGTCGGGAGTACTTAGGAACCTGGCACAACTGCCAGAGATCTTGCAGGACTGGAATAGACAAACTTTTGGCAACGTATTCCAACAGAAGCGGCTTCTTAAAGCTCGAATCAATGGGATTCAGAGGATATCCCGGAGCACCTTGCACCCTCAGTTAATTGAGCTTGAGAAAAGTCTGATATGTGAGTTTAATGAGATTTTAAAGCGGGAAGAGTTAATTTGGTTTCAAAAGTCTCGGATAAACTGGCTGAAATTTGGTGACAAGAATACTCGGTTCTTTCACATATCCACTATTAATCGAAGGCGCAGAAATAAAATTAATGCTCTGTTGGTTGATAATGGTTGGGTCACCGATGAGCAGCAGCTCCGCAAGCATGCTTGGGATTTCTATGCGGCTATCTTCACAGAGTCTTCTGGGCAAACGTGTAGAACTCTTGATCCTAGTTATTTGCAACGGAAGTTGACTCAGGCATGGAAGGATAGCCTCTGCCGCCCTGCAATGATGGAGGAAGTTAAAAGAGTGGTCTTCTCTATGAGTCCCTTTAAGTCTCCTGGACCAGATGGTTTCCAGCCACTGTTTTACCAAAGTCATTGGGATACGGTGGGCACATCCGTGGTGCGTTTTGTGAATAAGTGTCTGGAGCAAGGGTGTTTTCCGGAGGAGTGTGGGCGGACGTTTATTTGTCTCATCCCGAAAGTCACGCAACCGGAGAGCATAAGCCAATTCAGACCTATAGCACTTTGTAACGTGATTCTAAAGATTGTGACTAAATTGCTTGTTCTGCGTATCAAACCTTTTGTGGGGCACATCGTCAGCCCAAACCAGAACAGTTTCATACCAGGACGAAGCACACATGATAATATTTTGGTTCTTCAAGAAGTGATGCACTCAATTCATAAATCTACAGATCGGGAAGGAGGGATGATATTGAAGTTAGATCTTGAGAAGGCTTATGATAAAATTCGTTGGGATTTCCTCCGAGAAACTCTGGTTTTCTTTGACTTCCCACAGGCTATCATTGATTTGATCATGAGTGGAGTTCAGCTCATACGCCCGGAAATTCTATGGAACGGGGAACCTACCGAACGGATCATACCTTCTTGTGGCATCCGTCAAGGGGACCCCCTATCGCCATATCTCTTTGTCTTGTGTATGGAGCGGCTTACTTATTTGATTGAGGAAGCTATCGGGAAGGGCAAGTGGAAACCACTACGTGTTTGCAACAGAGGTCCAGAAATCTCCCACCTCTTATTTGCCGATGATATTATCTTAAGTGCCCGGGCCAATCAGGATAATGCTCGTGGGATCAAAGAGGTGATTGAGCACTTCTGCGAGGCGTCAGGGTTGAAACTCAATTATGGCAAATCTCAGGTTCTATTTGCTCCTCGTGTCCCAAATGCTTCGAAGCAACTTCTTAGCAGTATCCTTGGTGTCCCTATCACGGATAGATTGGGAAATTACTTGGGGGTGAAGATGATGTTTGGACGGAATCAACGGGAGGTTTTCGAAACGGTGATTGAGAAAGTGGAGAATCGTCTCTCGAGGTGGAAGGCTCGGAATCTGAATTTAGCAGGTCGGGCAACTTTGATCCAATCAGTTACGAATTCGATGCCGGTTTACCTTATGCGCACTAACTGGCTGCCTACGCATGTGTGTGATAAGCTGGACCGCTTGAACAGGACGTTTCTCTGGGGTACGGATACTACGAAGAAACGTACTCACCTGGTAAAGTGGGAGAAGGTTATCAAAAGAAATGAAGATGGAGGGTTGGGTATTAAAGATTCTCGCAAAATGAATATGGCTATTCTTGCGAAAACGGGGTGGAAAATGGTTCGAAAGCGTGACTCGCTATGGGGCCGTATCTTTCAGGCAAAGTATTTAAAAGACGAAGATATGCTTGATCATGAACCCAAGGTAACAGCCTCGAGGGCCTGGAAGGGGATAAGCAAGAGTATACGTGAGCTTGAACCACTTTGTCAATGGAGAATTGGCAAAGGTGACAATGTGTGGCTTTGGGATGACCGCTGGCTATCCGGACTGACTCTGAGAGAGCGTCTTATGGGTCAGATTGTACCTGAAGATGAAGATAAGGTGGTCCGCGACATCATTAATAATGAACGGAAATGGGATTTTAGCTCTATCAAAACGAAACTGCCGCCGCTTATCGAATCGGAGATCCGGGCGCTGCCTCTGTCTATGGAAGAAGGAGAGGATGGTTTGTACTGGGCTGCTACTGGTAATGGTAATTTTACGTGCAATTCAGCTTATAGACACCTGATCCGAAATCCTTCATCACCGGATTTAGCGTGGCGTAAGATATGGGGAATGAATTGTCCGCAAAAGTTGAAAACGTTTATGTGGTTATGCAAACACAGAAGTCTGCTAACCAATGCCCTCAAGTATGATCGTAAATTTGGGGAGTCGGATGGCTGCACGAGGTGCCGGGGCGGAAGGGAAGATACTGAACATATGTTAAAAAGCTGCCCTCTTGCAGCGAGAATCTGGAGCGAAGTTGCAGCGCCGGTCAGCTGGCAAGCTTTGTCCCGATGCAAGGATGATGATTGGCTGGAAAATTTCTTGTTCGCGGATCATGAACACAAGATGGAGAGTGGGTGGCCGTGGTGGATGGTGTTCTTGGCGACCCTATGGAACATTTGGAAAACCAGAAATAAATGGGAATATCAACATGTGAGGGAACCAATTCATATCACGGTGAGTAATGTTGGGCAGTTGGTGGCAGACATGGTTGCTTGCATGGAACAGAAGAAAAGGAAAGTTGGGAGGAGGCGTACTGAGGTGCTTTGGCAAAAATCGGGGTCGGGCTGGGTTAAGCTTAACTCGGATGGGAGTTTTCTCAGTCGTACAGGGAAAGCGGCAGCTGGCGGACTTATTCGTAACGCTGAGGGCGAATGGCTCGTGGGCTATGCCATGAATTTGGGATCTGTTTCCATTGAGATTGCTGAGTTACTTGGACTCCGAAAGGGGCTCGAAGTGGCTTGGGAGAGGCGTTATCCGAAAATTGAAGTTGAAATTGATTCCGAATTAGTACTTCAATGGGTAACTATGGGGGATTTGGAAGAACACCGCTGGAAGAATATTATTGACGATTGTCGTAGGCTTTTGCACATGCCGTGGGAAGCCAGGATTAAACATGTTTTTCGCGAATATAATGAGAGCGTGGATAGACTTGCGAAGATGGGGCACGATATTGACACGGATTGTGTGGTGTGGGATTCGCCGCCGGGCGGCGGGTGGAAGATCTAGTCGTTCTCTTTGACCCGGATTGTGGGTCTCTGTTGAACCAAAAAAAAAAAAAAATAGAATAATAAAAGAGAAAAAGACGGTAAAGAGAGAAAGAAAGATTAATTGAAGATTTTTTAATATGTGAAGGAAGAAAAGAATATCAAAAGACTTCTATTGGGAAGCGTAAAAAGTGCATTTGGATTGAGAAAAAGACTCATAATTAAAGTAAACTAATACTAAAATTCAAATTAATGTAAAAATAAAACCTAATTATTAGGATTAGTGAGTTGTAATTGGGGGGAAGAGGGGGTAAATTTATAAATTAGGGGGGACAAAATAATAAAATTTCTAAAATTTACGTACAATAAAAAAAATTTTCCAAAATTTGGGGGGGGGGGGGGGGGGGGGGGGGGGCCCTAGCTCCGCCTCTGGTCCCTTCTATGCATGGATCAATCAAATTTTTTCCTGCAAAATGTCGATTATTTTGGCTTTTGAGTTGTACTATTGTGAATGAATATTGAGTACTGCAAGAAAAGTTAACTTCTACTATTCTCCAAAAATCATAGCAAAATAATTCACCGAAAAGTTGTCCGAATTGACCTTTAATATTTTATTTTTTTTAACCGTTTATGTGCTCGTAACAAATATTTTTGATACGACCAATGACCGTAGTTGATGCTAGCAACGGAAAAATAATGACGATAGAGTTCGAACCTGAGGGCTCCCCGAGAAGCAGGAACGCCCCATGTATTTTGCAGAAAACCTAGGACGTGTACAATTACGGGATCAACACAGAATGGCAGCTGAGGCTACAAAAAGGGCTTTGGTGAATTATTCGCTCTTTATGTGTTTTGTTTTTTTCTTTCTTAATATTCTATATGAGCAACAATTCTTAAAACCATAACAACCACTAACCACTTGGCATGCAGCTTTATGAGGGAAACCAACACCTTATGTGGATAAAGCTTGTGGGCATGCATGCAGTAATAGCCTCCTCAAGTTTGGTTGGACTTAGGTAAGAGCCTAAGAGGACAATCACACAGATTAATTAATTAATCAATGATTTTGCTTTTCAGAATTGGGCTTTTGTAGGTCACTCCGATCTGTTGGCCGCCAGCTACGGCTACGGCGACGGCAGCGGCAGCGGCACTTCGTTGCCGTGCATTCAGAAACTTGGAGCCACTCTCATCAGCTCTATAATTATTTGATTCAGCATTTTAGAGGATTTCTCATTGTACTAATTCCTCATTAATGAAAAATTTTGAATTAGCATATGGATAGGCTATTCTAGCATCATGTTTCACATTAATGGACTGGGTAATTTTAAAGCACGAGGATCTGAACTATACATGCTAAGGGGAGACTAAATCATATCTAACACACATATATTTCTACTATGTACACATATATTCAAGTTTACCAATCACAATTTTCATTTCATGTTCTTGATTGAAAAATATTTACTTTGAAATTACAAATAATGCAAGAAAGTGGATTAAATAGATTACGTTATTCACTTTCATTATTCTAAACACTCTCTAAAGTTGATATGTCATCCCAACTTTGAGCATTCTCCTCTGAGGAATATCAAACACTTTATTGCTTTGCCTCACATTCTTCTTCAAGAAATTATAGGCATAATCTATCAACACCCTCTTAAAAACATTGGCCCCTTTTCCGGCCATAACTTCATGCTCTCCTACCAAGTGCACCACCCCACATTGCCATGCTTTGTCCAGAGACTCGATTTCTCTCTCAGATGCATCATCCTTTTCTTGGGTAATGCCAACATTTGCACCCTCATCTTGGACCTTGTCCGTCTCCAAACCCGCTTCTTCCGTGTGGCCATTATCGGTTCTGTTAGGGTTTGCGCTCGACCGGATGTAGAAGTCCTCGCGAATGTACTCCTTTAGCTTTTGGATGAGCAATCTTTCGAAAGATTCTTGCTCGTTGCGTACGTCTTTGTATCCGTAACGCACGACGCAACGGAACACTTGGAGGTCCTTTGGCTCCACCCTCCGGAATAGAAACCTTTCCTCGATTGGCACTTTGCTTATCGGCAACGACTTGAACGACACGAAGATCAACACGGAGTGAAGGGCTGGTACGTTCGCCACGTAGTGTTTGAAAATCGGCGGGATTCCGTGAACTAGCTCGGAATAAAATATTGCCAGGCCCGGCAGCCTCTGATGGGAATGAGTGTCCTCCATGAAATCTTTTGTTGGAATTTTGATATATTTATTTTATCAAAATTTAATAATTATTGAATGAGAAAATTAAACTTATAGTTAATAATTAATAAAGACACATTTATATATAATATATGCAATGTTTTTAAAAGACATGACCTTTCGGATTAATAATTGTGATGAATAGTTGTCACTTTATTTGAAAAGGTATCATGCAACATTGCATTGTTTCGATAATAATCGAAAAGGTGTCTTATTAATTAATAACTAAAAGTGAATAGGTAAACACCCTTTTGAAGAGGTACATCATAGTCTTTAAATAGACCCCACCATTATGCATTTCAAGATTCAATTCAAGAATTCAATTCTAGAATCATATACAAATACACTTAGAAGCATTTAAGTTCTAAGAGAGTTCTAAACACTTAGAGTTCGTGGGTCTCATAATTTGTAGTGCTACTATTATGAGAAGTGGTCGTTGTATCTTGGGAGACGATTGTCGCTAATCCGTAAGCACCTGAGCGGGGCAATTTTGTCTTAAGGAAAGAGAGTCGAACTCTTGCCTCGACCTTCACAATTGACATAGTAAAATCACGCCCTTGTTGCTCAAAATATCCAACAAACTTAAGACAAAAGGCTTGTTGATTTTACTATGGTCAGCACGAACTTCAATGTTGTTGCACAAATTGACATAATCGGTCATTGAGTCGGGTATAAAAGATAAATCAGAGAAATCATAAATTGATTTCAAACGGCGGTAACAATTGTTCGATTGAAACTCCACAAGGGATCATCCAAGTACGCGTTTCATTTTAATTATATGCTTCGAATATATATCTTAAGTAGATATATTTATTTGTTTGATTATTTTGCACAATTATGCATGATATTTTTATGTTAACCAATTAATGGCTTTATTTCGATTCGATTATATATGTGCAAAAATATAATTGGTGATGTTCTTATATTATTTATAAAATAATATTTGAAAATAAAAAAAAATATATATATATGAAACAATGTGTTAATTAAGATAATATGTTTATCTTAATGAAATGTTGAAAGCATCCTTTCACTTAATTGAAGCACCCATTCGGTTATAATGAGACAATGAATTAATTAGAGATATTTGATATATCTTAATTAATGAGATCAAGACACCCCTTAAGATGCCAAGACAACCCTTCGACATTTGAGGGTGATTATCTCGTTGAAAAGGTGCGAAGGCATATATGAAAGAGTGGGAAAATTGTTTTGGCAATTATTTTAAATTGTGCAGTGTATATATAAGTTGCAAAGATAATTTAATTATCTTTAATTAAGTTGGAAATGATTATCGAAAATGGAAATTACATGAATGGTTGCATGCAGACACCATTTCATATTGCATGGATCAATATTAAATGCAATTGGTCAAAGAGTTGCATTCATTGGTCGAAAAGTTAAGTTTAAAATTGAAAGAGACTTTGAGCAATTTTAATTGTACATTTGCATTTGAAAAGTTGTGATTGTTTGATAACACCTTCTCGGTGATTGATGCGAAGAATCTTCTTATGGAAAGACACATCATTCTCTATAAATAGAGAAATTGTCTCAAGTCTTTCATAAATACTTTAAAATGTGGGGGGTGTTTGAACAAGTTTTCAAATGAGTGAGAAATAATACTCGAATCAAGAAATTTTGTATTTTTCGAGGATATACTTCTCTGTAAAGAAGAAAAGAAGAAAGTTCTAATAAAGAACTTGTGAAACTACAAGTGGTGATGCTCAAATTGATGAAAGTTCAAGTAATGATCATCCAAATTGGCATAGTACTAAGGCATTGTACAAGAGTTACAATGACAAAACTCGTGTCTTCAATAGTCATATATTGTGATAGTCAAGCGGCTATTGAAGGAGTACTAGTAGTATGTATAATGGTAAGTCTCATCATATAAGATGGAGATATAATACCATTAAGCAGTTGATCTCGAGTTAAATTATATCGATTGACTATGTAAAATCAAAAGAAAAACATAGTGGATCCATTGACAAAAGGCCTATCGAGAGATCAAATATACTGCTTGTCGAGGGGAATGAGATTAAAACCCACTAATTAAAGTCCAAGTAATGGTAACCCAACCTTGTTGACTGGAGATCCCAAGATCTTGGTTCAATGGGACAACTAAGTTACAAGGACTAGTTGAGCACTTAGGAAATTATTTCCAACTCATTCCCATGACAACAAAAGTGATGCCTGCAAAGGGTAAGAGGCTAAGCTAATGCTTTTAATGATTCCTAGACCTATAAGATGGAGTATAGCAGGATACTCTTTATTAGGAGATCACCTAAGTAAGTGTGAACTTGGCCGGTTCAAATGTAAACACTTATGAATCCAAGATGTTGTCCAAGGCCAAAAAGGACACAATCATGAGAACCAGAAGTGTTAGAATGATTATTGTGTGAGTATGATTGTCTTGGTCTACACTAACGGCTGAACAGTTCAAGACATCACGTTCACTGATTAGCTAAGTAGATCCGATTATACATCACTACGGAAGGTTCAAAGCCACAAGCTACCTATCCCGATGCAATAATTGTTCGCATGAACTCTCTTACGTGTCTGCATTAGTCATATGCATATCTTCAAAAGGGTAATTTTCCATTCATGTGGGGGATTGTTGGAATTTTGATATATTTATTTTATCAAAATTTAATAATTATTGAATGAGAAAATTAAACTTATAGTTAATAATTAATAAAGACACATTTATATATAATATATGCAATGTTTTTAAAAGACATGACCTTTCGGATTAATAATTGTGATGAATAGTTGTCACTTTATTTGAAAAGGTATCATGCAACATTGCATTGTTTCGATAATAATCGAAAAGGTATCTTATTAATTAATAACTAAAAGTGAATAGGTAAACACCCTTTTGAAGAGGTACATCATAGTCTTTAAATAGACCCCACCATTATGCATTTCAAGATTCAATTCAAGAATTCAATTCTAGAATCATATACAAATACACTTAGAAGCATTTAAGTTCTAAGAGAGTTCTAAACACTTAGAGTTCGTGGGTCTCATAATTTGTAGTGCTACTATTATGAGAAGTGGTCGTTGTATCTTGGGAGACGATTGTCGCTAATCCGTAAGCACCTGAGCGGGGCAATTTTGTCTTAAGGAAAGAGAGTCGAACTCTTGCCTCGACCTTCACAATTGACATAGTAAAATCACGCCCTTGTTGCTCAAAATATCCAACATCTTTCACCTTTACCGGAGAGATCTTGTGTTCGAGTTCGAAGTAGTATTTCCTTCTATACACGTCGTTCCATACGAACATTATTGCCATGAGGACCATGGCGAATGTGAGGGGGAGGTACCCTCCCTGATCGAACTTGTATAGAACCGAACTCAGATAAACTAGCTCGATCGAGCCGATGATCAAAACGTACCCGATTATTAACAATAGGTGCGTTTTCCAAATTAAGATCATGACCAGGACTAGGAAGGATGATGTTAACGCCATCACGAACACCACCGCAATACCTACAACGATTTCAAAGAAAGCTTGTCGACGAAGTAGCAAGCGCCTACTAATACACATGGCGTGTATATGTAACTAGAACGAAACACAAAACTAAAACAAGAGATTCAAACCTTAATAAAATGAGCATAAATATAATTGATAATTAATGCAGTAATGTTATTACCATAAGCATTGCCGATCTTTAAGGTTGTCCTGAATCCAAGAGTGACAAGAACACATGCTAACATTAGAATGTTGTTGATTTCTGGGATGTAAACTTGGCCTGGATACTTGGTGGAGGTGTGGACAACTTTAACACGAGGAAAACAACCGAGAGAAAGAGATTGTTGAATTATCGAAAATGACCCTGAGATCATAGCCTGGCTTGCTATGATTGATGCTAATATTGCCACCACAAACGTTGGCCAATACAGGGGACCTACATGTAATTTGCAATAACAATATCTATAGTTAAATCGAACTACGAGTTTGAAAAAATAAACTATGATATTTTTATAAAACTTTAACCACACCTGGAATGGATTTGTAAAATGTATCAGAAACTAAGTCATTATGTTTGCGAAGAAACGAGGCTTGTCCCGTGTATGCTAGTATAAGTGCAGGATAAGTCACGGTACACATGCTTATCTGTATGGATCTCACCGAGAAATGACCAACATCAGCAAATAATGCTTCAGTTCCTGCCAGAAAACAGGGGCATTTGAAAAACTATTAAGATTTCCTAAGAACTTTTAGGGATGTTTACAAACGACCATCTGAATTCAGCAAAAATGCAGATTCCCCCGTGATGTTTGAGATTTCCCCTAAAGCGTGTAAACGTCAGGGAGGTGTCTGTAATTTTTCAAACCTAGCTCATGGATAAGCAATGTTTCCGCTGAATTCTAGAGGGGGCGTTCGTAATCATCCCAATCTTTTAATGAATGTAAAATTTCTTGAAAAAAGAAAATTGTAAGACCTGTTATAGCAAGAACAACGCCACCAAGAGAAATCCATGCTTGTTCCTTATTCCTCTTGAAGTAATCTATGATGTATTTAGGGTTTATAGCTTTGACAACAGTGGGATCATATTTAATTAAATTGTGAAGACCAATCACAGCAATGAAAGAGAACCAAAGGCAGATTATGGGAGCAAATGAGTATCCAACTTTGTCTGTTCCAAATCTTTGTACCATGAAAATGAACACTAAAATGGCCACTGATGCCCATACTATTGCATCTGTTTACAAAAATTCAATAAAAACATTAATAATAATAATTAAAAAAATAATTATTTGTAGCATAATGAAAATGAAAATACCTTCTGTAATATGAGTGGTAGCCTCTTTGATTCCACTCATAGCCGATAATACTATTAAAAAAAATAAATTCAATATAAATATTAATATTGAGAATGAATAAAAATAGAATAATTATTTGTAAGAATATTTACCTGAAATACATGGAGTAAGAACTCCATCTCCAATGACCATGGAAGTACCCAGCATAGTGGCGAACAGTAAAAAATACTTTGCGAAATTACTGTTCTCCAACTTGGATTTAAGTTTGGAGGCTCTTTCCAACTGATTGCTTGGTAATTCTAATTGGAAAGTCGAGACATCTCGATCTTCTAGTTCTTGATTCGGGGTCAAGCCCACTTTGGCATATCGACATAATAAAGAATACAAAGCAAATGTCCCTCCTGAAAATATTCATAAATTGAGTTCATAAATTTTCACAATTTTCAGCAAACAATTCTAAGTAAATAATTCTTTTTATATGTTTGAAAAGTTCAACCATATGATATTAATATCTTTGTACGTATGTATGACTATATATGTACGTAGCTTCTCGGGCTCTCATGCAGTTTCCAAATTCAATTGTCGCAATCTGAAATTAAGCCTAAATCACTGTCGAAAAGGAATATCGTGCGTATAGAATATCGAACTTACCATCTCCATTGTCGTTCGCGCGCAGTACTATGAAAACATACTTGATCAAGGGTATCAAAGATATGGTGTAAAAGATGAGCGACAAAACTCCAAGAATATCATCGTCGTGCTTGATTCCATCTGTAAAAGTGCTCGAGAACACATACAACGGCGAAGTTCCGATGTCGCCGTACACCACTCCGATGCTCTGGAAAGCTAGCTGCAGGACCACCACCCACCCGCCACCCTACGGCCGCCAAAGAACATGAAAAAGAAGAAATATTAACCGGAGAAATAAAGTAAACCAAGAACCAAAGGCAAACAAACCATGGTGGCAATGAAATAGAATAAACAAGAACCAAAGGCAGATTAAACCAACCATGGCGGCGTTGCCGTGGTAGTGGTGGTGGCCATGGCGGTTGGTTTTTCCAGATTCAATATCCAATGAGTCATGTCGTTTGAGTTTATTTCCATCGAGTAGTTGAGGGTTTTCAGCCGCTTTTTCTTGGCTTACTACGTGTGTGACCTGCTCATGTTCGTTCGACATTTTGGAGTAACTACGAAAGTAAGGATGTTGTGAGAATATTGGAGGTAAACGGAGATATATATATATATATGTATAGGATGGGTTCGATCGAATCAGATTTGAATCGTGTAATTTACGTGTGATTTTAGAAATATGAATTAAGAGATAATAAGTAACAAACGCGTTCAAAAGAATCCAACGAGATTAAAACAGTTAAATCTTGTGCATAGTATTTACGCGTGGGATTAATTATTGATCATAATCTTAATGAAAATTTAAATTTTGTTCAAGCATAAGGATTGGGCAAATAAAGCTCGTTTCTTTTCTTTAATTGTTAAATTTTAATTTCTAACGTATGCAGGGGAGTTTTGATAACGTGTCACATATGTGACCCACTTTTAATAAAAAATGACAAAAAGTACCCTCCAACTAATTAAAATGACAACCAACAAATAGACAAATGTTGATGGCCAAAACCTCGTTATCATCAAACAAAACGTCTAATTATATGTTGAGCAAAGTTATTGTACCAGAAAAAACCCTCTTCGCTTTTCTTGAGGAAAGTGTATTCCAGGTAGGTTTCAATCAATGATTCATGAGATTATTAAAAATAGAGAGATACGAATAAAATATAATAGGAATATAATAACAATTTGAATTTATAAACATAAATATTGAGATATAGTTTTTTAGAATTTTAAAAGTAATTGTGCTCCCTAATTGGCAATTTGCTTAATTAAGCAACCTAATGAAACTAAAAGAAAAATGACAGCAATGAGGTGGTGGCTGAATTTGAGCTTCAATCTACTTTATTTGTCTTGATTCACATTCTCTAGGTTAATTACTTGTGGATTGTGGTGCATAGAGATTTAAGAACTTTAGTAGTTGAACTTTAACTTGCACGGTCATTATCTATCAATGTCTCGACAAAAGCGATTTGGCTAGAATTATGATTCATGAATCTTTTTAAAATACTATTTTATTGTATCTTGTCATACATTCATATCGAATACCGTATCGAACACTCCTCGCATTAAAAATTTTAAAAATAATTCATATCGCCAAATCCGTATCATATTGAGTTCGTATTATCATATCCGTATATCGTAAGACTAGAATGATTATTTCAATGTTACATTTTTTCCCCTTTATATGACCCCCGTGTGTCGGCACCCCCTCCTATTAAATTAGTTTTTTGAAATGAATTCTCATATTTGATCTATAACACATAACAAATTTTTGGAACAAAATATAAATGAGTGTGTGGGACAAAATAAAGTATTTACGAAAGGTTAGAACATGGAAACTGGAATCATCATATCAAGATTGATGGATCCAAATGTACATTAAAATTCTTTGAAAGGATGTGTAAATTTCCAAATCTCAAGGGGAAAATTTGTGTAACTATGCCAATATGTAATTATCCCTTTCTAATAGTAACAGCCCTTGTAAAATGAATCCAAAAATAAAGACAAGCCTTTAACAGGACAAACTCCAAATTATAATTTATAAATGTCGTTTTCTAAGAAGATTTGTTGTGCCGCAGTCAAATCCAAAACATTCATGTTCATAGAGGTGCATATTCCAGATGACAACCCAAATCCCCCATTATAATTGCATGAAAATTGAAAAGTAATCAGTAATGCAAAACAAACAAGAAAAGGTGAAGTTTTTTTTAGCTTTAAATAGTTTAAAACGATGGATTTGGTTGAATTATTGGCCTGTTTTTCAACAAGTCATGACTCTAGCAATGACTCATTACACCCACAAACGTTATCAGGCGTGGCATGAAGGTGACACCAAAAACAACAGAACGAATAAATAAATGACCAAAACTTTACCACAAAATGAGGAAGCACCTATTTCTTTCTGCAACTTCTTCTAATTGTAAAGGGAGTTAGTAAACGGTCACCTGTAAAAGACACCAAATCATCCGTGGCCATGAAGGTGACAACTTCAGCAAACAAAGGTCTCCTAAACAAGACACAGATTCATCTGTGGACACGAGGGTGACATAAGATATTCCTAGAATATTCAGAAATATATGTTTCATTATGTGAGTCTGGGATGTAAGAGAAGAGGAGTACCTTAGTTGAATGTCTCGTCTCCTCTCCAAGATCAGCATCAAGGAAACTTTACGACAGCAAACCCTGATATTAGAATTAAATCATTCAATTTTGCAGAAATGCAAGAAATGAAGATCCAAACTGTGTAAATTGCCCTGTGTTAGAATGCCTGTCTGAGGTCATGCAATGGGAATACAGTGCGTGGGACATGTTATATAACACAAGTTAGAAAAACCTGTGTTGCACGACAATACAGGTTTTGCTAGAAACAGAAACATAATTTCTTCTTGGTCATGTAACAGGGCTCTGTTTCTGTAGTCAAGAGCATGACCTGGATTCTGGCTGTTGCAATAAGAATATACAACAAATCTAAGAGTATGCAATGAGTCTCAATTAAGTTGAATACCGAAAGGCCACCTTATCAATAATTAAGATAAAAAAGGTGTCATGAAAGAGAATGAAAATAGGGGAGGGAGACAGGCGAAACCACACTCACAACGCTTTCTTCCTGAAATTACCACAATCACAAAAGAATACAGCCGCTTCTCCGATTTCTAGTCTATACAAAATTGGCACCATTTACATTGGAAAAATTGGTGCGTGAAATGGAGGAAATGGTGTGGTAGAAATTCATTATCTTAAGTCCTTGGTTCATTCTTCAATGAAGCTCCTGCAGGGTATGGCCAAAACACAGACTAGTGAGCTGATTCCATACTTTGGGTTTACTTGGGTTTTCCAATTCCTTTTGGTCTAGCGAAAATTGGATTCTCAATTAGTTCTTTGGCAGATGGTCTCCGACCAGGATCAGCATCCATCATGACCTGAACAATTTAGATAATGTCAAAGCCAAAATCTTAAGGTGGTGGTTTGAAATTTGATGTAGTGGTCTCAATAATTCAGAAAGAAACATAGATTCAACAAAAATGTTACATTGAACATCTAATAATTCATCTTCAGGAAAGAGTTAGTTCCATGTTAGCTATTTCTGGCGCTCCTTTATAACAAATGCTATGCAATTCAAACCGCTAAGAGCTTAAAGAAAAGGAAAGGAAATACACATAGACGGAAGCTGATGTACCTTGATTAAATTCTGAAACTGCAATGAATGGCCAGGAAGAAGAGGCAATTTTCCATTCCTAAGCTTGAGAAAATTGGGCCCTGATTCAGGTAAGGGTGATCCTCTCACGAGCTCATAAATGGAAGCTCCTAAGGAGAATATATCAACCTTGTCTAGATAATCATAATTCTCATTCAGGATTTCTGGTGGCATGTAGCGTGCATCTCCCTCTTCAATAGGCAAGCTTTTATCAATCAGAGTCGCACAACCAAAATCACCAAGTTTATAAACCCCATTTTTTATGTAAATGTTATCTGGCTTTAAGTCTAAGTGAGCTATTCCTCTCCTGTGTATAAACTGCAATGCCTTGGTGATCTGAAAAATCAAGAGTGCATAACTATAAATCTACTTCCAAAAAAATACATAATCAAGGAAGCAGCAATTAACAAGGAAATGTATTATCCACAGAACAAAACCTTCCTAACAGTCTCACAACTCTACAGTCTACACACATTACTAAAGCCATTAAAACTAATACTAGAAAGGAATATAATCCAGTACGAGGCACTCATCCATCACAAGATCAAGGGCCTTCATCTAAACTAATGAATTCTTTTCTGAATCAACACACAATTCCTCTTCAGTCTCCTGACTGCAAAGTAGCAGTAATGGACACCAATAGCTAGTATTAGAAAGCTTCTTATATCAGATGGCTCGCCTTTTAACACTTGAGTTTTCTTAGTGACGAGGGTTTATGCTTGGGTGAACTTATCAGTGCTTTGCATAATTGTGAAATATGTATTATACTATTAAAGCACACAAGCGATGAGCACTGTAATGCCTAATAGAGTAAAGAGCATTACCTGATACATTGCATCTAAAGCTTCTCCTTCAGTCAATAAGTTAGGTAGTTTATTGATAGATAGGCTGTGATCACACAGCTCCAATTGGATGTAGAGATGCTCATTTTCAAACCATGACGAATAGTAGGCAACTACATTCTCATGATAACCTGAGAAAATGAAATCAATGACTCAATTTGAGAATCTCAATGTTTTGCATGGATGATAACCAAAAACATAATGCTACAGACCTAATGCTGCCAATGCCTGAACTTCCATCAAAGCCTTTCGCCTGTTATAGCATTACAGAATAAGTAAACTTCAGAAGAGAGGGGCATTGATAGAAGTAGGTCCAACAATAAGAAAATACACCTGTCTACGTCCTGATACAACTGTCTCATGCTATGTTTCACAGCATACATACAACCATCTATTCTCTTCAAAACCCTGAACACATGGTTGAAGTTCCCACTACCAATTTTCTGAGAAAGAAAGCATCAGTTAGTCTGACTATGTAAGCATTTTCAAATTTCAGTACAGCAACTATCTAATTGTCCCCAAACCTCTATTTCATGGAAATCTGTCCGGTAGCGTGAGAGCCCGTCACCACCTATACCTGCAGGGTTAAAACCTGGAGAGAGCAAATGAAAATGTTACAGAATGCTTTTTACATAACCAAAAAACGTACTCAGCGTTCTCACATAAAACAAAAACAATTCCATAAATTGAACTGCACCTGCACATTTGGATCTTTGGTTGTCAAAAGGATCAGCATCAAACTCCAATCCATCCTGTAGGTATGGATTCTTTAGGCATGGAGGTGGCATAACTCTACACCGTAGTGCTACCGCAGACTGTGAAACATAACCACGGCCCTTTTGCAACTCATGTGTTTTTTCCATCCTCAATTCATCTGGCCCCGAAATATCTTCTACAAAATCTGCCAATGGTTGATCACTAATGTCACTTGATTCAAGAGATGTTTCCAAGTTAACATCTGGAAGGACAGTACATACGAAGCATTAGATCACTGGAGATCCAAGATGAGAATTTTATTCAATTTCAACACTTTACTGGCACAGAAAAACATCATGAAGCCGGATCGAGATAAGCTCAGAACAAATAATTAATCCCACTTACCAAGCTTCTGCCGTTTACTCCTAATGGTTTTAATTTTCTCCGGGGACTTGGGGCATTGAATATTATCCTACACCAAATCCCAATAAAATCAGCACCCAGAAATTCAAACTGAAGGAGAATGACGACAAAACCCCGACCTTACCTTATTACAATCGGTGCTGTTTGCCATAGCTGGCATCTCCGGAGTAATATAATCAGGCGTACTACAATAACATCCAGCAAAACCCATTTAAAACAAACCCAACAAACATAAATTACCCAAAACGTAAAAGCTAAATGTTCTTTACCAGAAGAAATCCTGACTGAGGATAAAATCCTTGTCATCGGCTGCACCAGCATCAAAATCAAGGGGCTGAGACTCGGAACGAGCTTCAGAATCGAGAAGCTTCTGGAATCGAGAGGGATTAACCGATTGACGAGGCAAGCTCAGCGACACAGACACTTGATCCAGCTGCATAGTCAAGTGATTAGCCAATGTACCTTTCACCATGATGTTCGAATTCTTCCGCTGTCTCTTCGAATTACTATTCCGATTTCCCCTTGTGACAGCTTTCCTCTTCATCACCCTCTCTCTCTCTCTCTCTCTCTCTCTCTCTCTCTCTCTCTGTTATATACGCAGATACATACACAGGTGTGTGTATAGGTGGAATTTCTGTGAGTGGAGCAAAAGAGAGGCGAAAATATTTCAAATTTGCGCGCCTTAGCTGCTGAGTAGGGGGGAAAAAGTGAAGCACCTGGGAATTGGGGATATAATCGAGTGTTGTGAGAGTGCAGGGCTTAAGGTGTGCCACCATCCAATCAAGAAGCGAAAGCTTTCGAATATTCGAATCAATGAGTTTGGATTGGTCGGCTTATTATATATCTGTAGTCTGTAGACCTGCGTGCTTCGTAAGCTTTGCCCCCCAAAAGGGACGTTATTGGGCTATATTAATTTTTAGGCCCATGAAAGTTTTCGAATATAAAGTCCAATCCGTAAATCTTCGTTAATTGCAGGTTGCCCCCTCAATTTTACATAAAAACCAACTTTTCACCCACGAGATGTAGAATTTAGGATGTTTATGAACCGAATGGAACTGAACTTTATTATTACTTATTAACGTGTTTTACGTCAACACCATTTGTGAAATTGGATAATTATAATTTATACCATTTTAAATAAAAATAGTACATAACCTATTTTTTAAAATTTAAAAAATTACAAATGAACTCATTTTGATAAGATTTTCCACGATTTTTTTCTTGAACCATATATTAGTTTATCGCAACAACTTACACATCATTTTCAAGTAAATACAAGTAATTGATGAATTTTTCTTGAACCACAAATTAGTTTATCGCATCCAAAAAAAAAAAATTTTTGGTTCGTTTGTAAATTGATATTTAGCCATGATGAAATATACTCAATTTAAGAATGATTTAAAAAAATTAAATTCGGAATGAGTTCATTTGTAATTTTTCAAACTTAAACGGATAGATTATGTAATATTTTCATCTATAGGGGGTATGAGTTATAATTATTCAATTTCACAAGGAGTGCAGTGCTCGATATTTGGATCTTTTCAAGTTGCCACATGCAAACAATTTGATACTTATTTAGCCCGATTCGAGTTTGATGAATTCTAAATTTTTTATTCGAAATTCATTTTATTTGATAGTTCGAATTTGGCTCTACTCAAGTTCAATTCAGGTCTCGAGCCCCAATCCAATTTTTTTTTTTTTAAAGTAATATATTTTATATATTTTATTGGACACGACATTCGATGGGGCATTTTTTATAATTATACAAAAAATTTATGCGTTATGTAATATTTTTAGAATTTTTTTGTGAGAAAACTGAAATAAAGAAATTTATTTGAGGTTTTAATATTACATACTTTTATAAATATTTTATTTTTCATAGATTATACTTAGAATATAACCGTGTGGGAATCGTATCGTATCCTAAAACTTTTAAAAATTTCGTATCGTGTCGTGTCCGTATGGTCGTATCCGTATCCGTGCAACATAGATTATTATATATTTTTCTAAATAAAATAAATAGACTCGCAAACCACAAAATCAAAGTAAAAAGGTTCGAACTCGATTCGAACCTAAACTCAATTCAATTCCGGCTCGAACTTTTCAAATTCGGTACGGATCCGATTCGGCTCGATCAGTTCTCGAACAGGCCCAGTTCATAAACACCCCGATTGTCAGTACAATGTAAATACACCTACTAGACAGGGGTAAATGTGTCTTTAAACATCGATGACAGAAGTCGTCTCCCGAGTTACATCTCAATCATTACATCTGCAATGCCACCAACCATCCAAACTCTAGCTTTCCTCATCGTCAATGGCTACTGTCTCCTCGCACCCGAACCCTAACCCTAATCCTGATTTCAGGCCCGCCATGCTGCAACCCTTTCTGGAACAGGAGCATCAAGGTTTCCGACCGGATTCGCCGCCGGATGACGAGCCTCCCTACGACGGCGACGTTCCATACGAAGGCGGCCGCCGTGATTCTTCCCCTACGACCAACAATTCCGCAGTTTCGAGCTCCAGTGTGAATCCTAGCCAGATCAAAGTCCTCCACGTCTCGTTTAACCAGGACTACGGCTGCTTCGCCACCGGTATTGACAGGGGATTTCGAATCTTCAACTGTGACCCGTTCCGCGAGATCTTCCGCCGCGATTTCGACGGGAACGGCGGCGGTGTTGGGGCAGTTGCGATGCTCTTCCGATGCAATATTCTCGCTTTAGTCGGCGGCGGCGATGCGCCTCAGTATCCGTTGAATAAGGTCATGATCTGGGACGATCATGAGGGCCGGTGCATTGGGGAGTTGTCGTTTCGGTCTGAAGTCCGTGCGGTTCGGTTACGTAGGGATCGGATTATTGTCGTGCTTGAGCAGAAGATATTTGTGTACAATTTTGCGGATTTGAAGCTGTTGCATCAGATTGAAACGATTGCGAACCCTAAGGGTCTGTGTGCAGTGTCGCAGGTTGCTGGGTCGTTTGTGTTGGTTTGTCCGGGCTTGCGGAAGGGGCAGCTTAGAGTGGAGCATTATGCGTCTAAGAGGACTAGATATGTTATGGCTCATGATTCGAGGATTGCTTGCTTTGCATTATCTCAGGATGGGAATTTACTGGCAACTTCAAGCAGTAAGGGAACACTGGTTAGGATTTTTAACACCCAGGATGGAAGTTTGTTGCAGGAGGTAAATTTTAACTGTTGAGCTATGTTTTAATCACCTTACAGATGTTATTATTGCTATGAACTATCTGCAATTGCTTCAGAAACTGGTTCAGTGACTGTTAGTTCATGCCTGTACAATATGTATGAATAGTTTCTGAATGAGTAACATTTGACCGTTACCTCAGACCTCATTACATATTCAACACATTATGCATCACTAAATATATCTTGTAATATGTTGATTATGATCAAGGTGCAGATGTCGAGTCCAGAATTACATGTTTACTGTTTAGTTCACTTATTCTGTGTTTGAGCTGCAAGTGTTGATCCGATTAGTTCCCTATTTCTACTGATTGTATTACTTTTACTTGGAAACATCTCGTACCGGCCATTTATTAGCCACCCAAACGATCTGTCCCTGCCTGCATTCTCATGTGAAATGTTCTTTAAGGGTAAACACTTCTCATATGCGCACACAGATAGATACAGAGATCTGAATCTCGGTTTATTATTGTTATCCTTTATCTTTTCAATTATTGCTACCATTGCTTTTGTCTTATCAATTTATGTTATTCTTTGTGCACATACTTTGAGCCTGGTTTTATTGGATGAACTAGAATATATGCAAGTCTGTTGTTGTGTTATCATGTTTTGACATTTTTGCTTGTCCTGGTCTTCCTCGAAAGAACATTCTGCGTCTTTCACGTGTTATGATTCAGCATTGTTTGCAAGCTTCCTTATTCAGATTTAAAACGAACCCTTTGAAATGTGATGCAGGTAAGGAGGGGTGCAGACAGAGCAGAAATTCATAGCCTGGCATTCTCAGCCACCGCTCAATGGCTGGCAGTCTCAAGTGATAAAGGCACTGTTCATGTTTTCAGCCTTAAGGTTAATCCAGGAAATGTTGGAAGTGATCGGTCGAATAGTCCTGAACCAAATCCTTCTACTTCTTCTCTCTCTTTCATTAAAGGTATATTAGACTTGCATGCTCTCTTCTTCCCTGAGGTTGAACAGTTTTCATCATTAGTAGTGAGCACTTCCCAAACTTCCTTTCCCTCTATTTCTAATTTCTTTGTGACAGGTGTGCTGCCCAAGTATTTTAGCTCCGAATGGTCAGTGGCTCAATTTCGCTTGCCTGAAGGATCTCAATATGTTGTTGCTTTTGGTCATCAAAAGAATACAGTGGTAATTCTTGGTTTAGATGGAAGGTTAGTTAAGAATTCCCCCTTTTTTTGGTACTATAATTTATATACAATCGCGCAATATGACACTGGGACCAGAAAAATCTGTTAATAGATTCCATTGCCTAATTCAACTGAACAATGCAATATCATAACAGATGTATTTAAGTTTATAACTTAATTTTGTATGTTTGTTGGAAGATTAGGGGTGTGGACCTTCTGTTTTTCAGGAGCGATTAATTTTAGTTATAAATTCTTGAAAATATTAGTTGTTTAGAAGCTGTGATCGGTGAAAATGGATTTACGAGAAATATAACAGTTGCTGATAGCGCCTAGAAGTTCTTAAAAGTTGGAAATGATTTTTACTTTTTAGCTTGTATTTCTGGATTTAGGCCAATAAACGAAGGAAAAAAGAAACACCAAGTTACATTAGTAAGTAGTGACTCTTTCAAATGGTTGAAAAAGAAAATAAGAAGCAAGCTTAAAGGCTCTTGAATATGGCTGTTGTAACAGTGTCTTACAGTTACTGATATATATGAATGAAACTATATGCAGCTTTTACCGATGCAAGTTCGACCCGACGTCTGGTGGAGAAATGACTCAGTTGGAGTATCACAATTTCCTCAAGCCTGAGGAAGCTTTCTAAAAAAGGCCGAATCATATGTATATATGCATAAAGTATTCTGTGTTTCCTCCATTTCATCTTCCTTAATGGTTTCCGAGTTCTTGATGGTGTAAATATCGAGCTTTCAAAATATGTAAACAAAATATAACCAACTGTTTAATATCGCTTGTGAAATAATGGGAAAAGGTTCTGTTTTGCCTGTACTATTTTAACATGTACATAGCTCTGCACGAGTCATGGTTTGGTAATGGATCACAAATAATTCCCTTAGCCATTGTCATAGATTTAAACGTTTACTAATGGTAGTTGACTCAAGTGGAAAGAACTTGAGTTCATTTAAACAAGATCAGGTTCGAATTTTATGAATGTAAAAAATTACGTCAAATTTATGTTTCGTTTAAGAACCTTTAGTACCTAGAATCTTCATTACCTCCGCAGGATCCGTGTGCAATGAAATTATACCTAAATATGGGAAGGAGGGTTTAAGTGTAATTTACTTTCATGATAGTGGAAACATATTAGCTATGATGTATGGATACTGTATCACTTTGTTGTGTCATGTCGTGTTTGACACTCCTCACGTGGAAATTCAAGAAAAAATCCGTGTCGTCGTATCCGTATTCGTGCATCGTAGCATATTAGACAAAATATAGTGGTGCGCAATGTAATTATACCTATATATAGGAAGGAGGGTTTAAGTGTAATTTACCTTCATGATAGTGGCAACATATTGTACAGACTACAATGGATTTCTCTGTATGTCACAAAGCATGCGCAAGTGGGCACGTATCTCCATCAACGCATTAGTGTTCTAAAATAGTGATGCATTTTAAATGAGTTCTGCAGCATGTGTCTCAGTGAAATTCTAGAGTTATGCAGAACCTCGTTCCCCTCCAAATAAGAGTCGTGGAGTATTGCTAGCCCAACAACTGTCTATCTAAACGAGAATGACATAAAGAAGTATGTCCAAAATTACAACTTTATAAAAAGAATTGTAATAAAATACATCAATTATTTGCTATAAATCAGTGCTCTCAGAGCCCATCTCTCAGCCATCATAGTCACAGAAGTGGAAATCTCTGAGACAATCTTGCTTTCTAACAATGGCGATCAAGCTCCATGGAAGCCCTGTTTCTCCAGCAGTACAGAGGGTTATGGCCTGCCTGGAAGAGAAGGGGCTTCAATACGAGTTTGTGAATGTTGATATGTCAACTGGGCAGCATAAGAAGGAGCCTTTCATCTCACTCAATGTAAGCATATAAACGTGTAGCATAATTCTTGAATCCATGAAAGAATCCTTCTTTTTTATGATTTAGAGCTTGTTTTGTTGATGGTTTCATGTGGGTTTTGATTTTTACAGCCTTTCGGGCAAGTGCCAGCACTTGAAGATGGAGACTTGAAGATGTTCGGTAATTCTCTGTTCTTAGCTTGGATTTTTATGCATTCATGGTGGATCTTGAGTTTCGATTAAGTGGTTTGTTAGTCTTTCATGGACGTATGAGTGAAGGGTTCTAAAACATAATCATTAAGAGATAAGAGAGATCATTGTAGTGACATATATTGAAGTTTGTTTTAATTACACAAACTACCCCTGTGGTTTGAACTTTCTTTCACATGCTGTGAGATTTAGCCAAACTCTTTCAGTCATAAACATGAGTAAATTTCATGGGTGAATAGGATTTCTATAAAAGATTAGAGATGATGTTATCAAAAAAAAAACAAAAAAAACACCGATCTAGATGTCATTTAAGTTCTTGAACATGGGAAGTTTTTGTAATTTCTCAAACTTCAGGGGAGTTTATTGTAATTTCTTGATCAACACCATTTTAATCGTGAGACAAATGACGCCTTTTAAAAACTGCAGAATCAAGGGCAATCACCCAATACCTCGCCCATCAATACGCTGATAAGGGCACCCCACTGGTACCCCACCAAGATCCCAAGAAGATGGCACCAGTCTACGTCTGGATGGAAGTCGAATCCCACGCATTCGATGATGCAGCATCGAAGCTCTCGTTCGAGCTCGTCGTGAAGCCAATGCTGGGAAAGACTACCGACGAAGCTGCCGTTGAGGAGCACCAGCAGAAGCTGGCAAAAGTTCTTGACGTGTACGAGGGGCGTTTGGCCGGATCAAAGTACTTGGCCGGGGAAGCATTTACGCTAGCCGATCTGCACCATCTGCCGGTGATCAACTATCTGTTCGGGACCAAGGCTAAGGCCCTGTTCGACGGCAGGCCTCATGTTAGTGCGTGGTGCGCGGATACTTTGGCTCGACCCGCGTGGGCGAAGATCGTCGAGAGGTTGAGGCATTGATCGATAGCAATGTGTGTGTGTGTGTGTGTGTGTTTCATGTATGTTTCTATGATGTTGTATGGTGTTTTGAAGGTTTGAAGGTTTGAAGGTTTGAGGTTGTGTGTGGTTGGAAAATAATGAGGCATACTATTCTGGTTACATGGTTGAGCATTTTGGAATAATTGGATTGTGGTGGTGTTGGAGACTTGGACTTGTTTATGACTTGTTTTCAGTGATGTTTGCATGGCTTACCCGTGAATTGAAACATTTCAAGAATGATAAAGAGATTGGTTACAGGTTCAAATAATAAATAGATAAATCACGAATTTAAATTTTATATTAGGTGATTGGGGATCAACAACTATGAACTATCCTAGTAAAAGAAATGATCTCTATCATTTAGAAAGTTAGAATCATCAAAATTTCACATGAGATGGTAATTTCATTTAGAACTTTATGATACTTCTCCAATTTTGTCTAACTTCTCAATGATCTTAATCCTTTTCACTAATATAATTTTACCTCATTTCAAATTATTTATTTATTCACAATAAATCAAGCAGTGATTAAAACTCATTATAAAATATAAATGAATGTGATGAATTTGTATAATTAAATTTTGTTATGTTTATGAATCGTTGTGTCACATTATAGAGGATAATAAATTAAGTGAACAAAACAACTTACCTCTTGTATTGTAACTTTTTTTTCAAATTTTTATCCGAATTTTTAACCTTGTTATTTAACTGTTTTTTCAAATTTTTATCCGAAATTTCAAATATTTCAAACTGTTATTTGTATTTTATAAAATTTTCAAATTATCATCTCGATCAGTTAGGTTTTAAGATGTAGCTAATTTTTTATCAAAAATTATTAATTTTTCGTTGAAAATAAGACACGGGCTAATACCTAAATGACCCAGATGACTATCTGAAAAGTTTCAGAAATTACAGATGTGAATTTAAAACATTTGAAAATAACCATAAAGAGTTAAAAGAAAATGGTCATAGTAGGGGGCAAATTATTTTTTCCTCGTAAATTAATAGATGGAAAATTTTGGGCCAATCCAGAATTTTAATGGGCCTTCATTTATGAGAGAGTACATGTATTACGGTGGCCCATTTGTATCTTAGATGTCATTTTCAGCCCATCCCGCGGCCATTTCTTCCATGCGCTCCCGGTAGAAAAGCTTTGTTCTCCGGCGACATCCGCCGGAACTTAACTTACCGTCGGGATCAGCAGCTATGCGGATAGTTGGATTAACATGGAAGAGTGAGTTTCCCATCTTTAAGGCTCGTGTTATTCGTTTTTCCGATGATGGCGTTGTTTTCACTTGATTTATAGAATTCGAGCGGTTGATTTTCAGTATGGTTTTTCCCCGGCTTTGGAGTGGAATCCGAATTAAAATTGCACGGGTGGATGGAGAAATTGGCGGTCGCATTAGGGGAGGAGACTTTGCTGCCTAAGTTTAGCTGAAACGGGGGTGAAATTGCTTTTAGAGCTTCTTAATACGTTTTGCTGGTGTTACTAGATATGGAATTCTTCTGTCTGATGAATATGTGTGAGTGCAGTTGGATTTGGAAAATACTTTTGGTTGATTTATTTGGAGATTTTGTGTGAGATGGAAAACTAGTTAAATATATGAACCTCATGAGACATGAATCGTGATACCAATGAGGTTTCAATATTTGTTAGATTCCAAAAGCAGCTAGAACATGAAGTTATTTGTATAATTGTTATTGCAATAAGTTAAATGTATGTTGGCAAGGTTACTGGCACCTTGCATTTCGACTGGGATTCACCTTTAGGGATTCAAGCTATAGCACGACATGAGCTGGCTGGTGAGGTTTCATGTCTTTTACTTGTCTAAACTCTAAATATTCACATGAATTCTGAATAGTTTGATAGGAATATAATGGTATCACAAGCAAAATTCTGATATATATCATCACGTATGATCTAAGGGTGTTTATAGTTCACTTTGATGCATTCTTGACTAGGCTGTGTGATATGATTCAAGCTGTATGGATGGCATGATTGTGGTTCTTGTTTGAGGCCAAGATGCACAAGTGTACAAGGGATTGAATGGTTAATGTTTTCAGATCCCACTGAGTCCTTTAAAGTTATCTTACAGATGGCATGGAGAAAGTTTGGTTCTAATATCGACAGGTTCATTGGAGGAGTTTTGAAGTTTTTCTAAAGCTTCTATCAGAAGGTTATACTTTTTAATATATTAGTCTGCTTGTGATTATGCTGCAATACTTTTCTCTTATGTTGTCCCTTGATTTTCTTCTGCTTTATGAGATGATCATTCCCTTTATCTCTCTCTGATATACTTTGAGACTTTCCTTTATATGATATACTTTATATCTAAGTCGTTGTTTTTTCCTAATGTTTTGTTTAGTCTATAAGACTTGTCAACTTGTGTTACGTATGCCACTTCTGCTATTCTGCATGGCCATGATCCTTTCAGTTTATTGGCTGATATAAAGATTGTCAAGTTTACTGGTACCAGAATAAAAGAGAATGGATAGGTATGATCAGTTTGATGTATACATTTACTGGTCGGGGCTAATATCTTTCACTATTCGATCAATCCACTGCAATTTATTTTACTTCTGTTAATAGTCTCTGCAAGGTCCAATAGGAAAGGCGCAATTATGAAGAGAGTCACAAAATTTGGTTTGGGTTGTAAGATTTTTCTCTTACAAATTATAAATGCATATTGATCGCTTTTAGAGGAGAAATTATTGAAGCTCAATAAAAGTATATAAATATGACTTTGTACCTAATCCCTTTTTATTCCAGTCTTATCCTTTTGTATAAACAAATATATATATATATATATATATATATGTATGTATGTATGCATGTGCACTACTAATTAAAGGTGTTCACTTTCTTGAATTATTGGGATTCAACATCTTTCCATTTTCTCAATCTTTTATATATATTCACATCAAAAGTAAGTATAGATCGCACTGTATTAAGAGAATAATTTTAGACACTTGGATTTGGCATGCAAATGAACTTCATTTGCCCCATGGCTGGATTCGGTTCTCCTGTTTCAAGTTTGTTTTTCGTTTCGTGTTTCGCTCACATAAAGCATCAAGTGTATTAATAGATGGTCCAGATTAAGATCTCTCTTCTAATCTGAACCGTCTCTTAATACACTTGGCACGTGTATTTGAGCAAAATAGGAGATGGAACACAAACTTGAAACAGGGAATCCAGAGCCCCCATGGCTGTCCACATAGCTTGCTGATGTGTCATTGTCAGCAGTTGCTTCTGATGTGGCTTCCACATTCAAGGGGCAAACATGTCTTTTCATTGTTGTCTTTATTGTTGGATGCAAGATGTTACCTGTCGTCCTGCTCCTTCCATTTAAGCTGGAACTACTCTAGAGGGCTCTCATCTGCTCTCTCCTCTCTCTCTCTCTCTCACATTGAAACACACACACACTGAGAGCATGGAAATTAATGCACGGTTTGGCGCCCCTGAACCTTTGATGTGCATGGTAATTAACCAATTAATACAATTGATAGTTATTGAACCTGTTATATATCAACACACTAATCGTTCAGTTGTTTGCATCATTATATGCACTTCTTGTGTAGACCTGGGTCTTGAGAGTATCCATCCACTGTGAAGGCTGCAAGAAAAAAGTAAAGAAAGTCCTTCAGAGTATAGAAGGTAACAATATTAGTGAATAGTAATATATGATAGCTGAACCTGCCTGTGCCTACTCATCTGTAGGAGTAGGACTAGAATAATTTTTTTTTAACTTCCAACGCTGAGAGGGGAAATTTGCAAATAGTTTTTTAGAAAAAAGTTACATTTTTTTTTTTTCTGTTTCTGCTCGTGTCTATTCACTCATGCATGCAGTTTCACTTGATCCACCTCTTGTGTTGTGACTTTTGATAATGATTATCTATTCTTCGTGCTTAGTTTTATTTTGAGTTGTGAATGTTGTATTTTTAACAGGGGTGTATAAGGTGGACATCGACCCCGAGCAACACAAAGTTGTGATAACAGGAAATGTGGATGCTGAAACCTTGATCAAGAAGCTGGTTAAGTCAGGGAAACAAGCAGAAATTTGGCCATGTAATTTTTCTGACAATGAAGAAAACAAATCTAGAAAATCAAAGAAGAAGAAGAAGAAGAAGAAGAAGCAGCATCAGGAAGGAGGCCCAATAGCTACCAAAGATGATGAAAGCGATCCTGGTGATGATGAGAACATAACATTTGATGAGGATGGTGAAAATCCTACAAAGCATGAGGGCAATATTGGAACAGAAAGGATGGTTGAAGTTGACACTGAGAGTGGTGGCGGAGGGGGAAATGTTGGTAAAAAGAAGAAAAAGAAGGGGAAAAAGGGAAATATAGGTGCTGGAGTTGCAAATTATGATGGTTCGCCTGCAAATACTGGATCTGTTCCGGCTCCTGGAAGCTTGACCCCCGTTGTTGATCAAGTCAATCTGAACCTTCCAAGTCAACACATGTTCTATCATCCACAGTTTCACTATGGTGTCCCAGAACATGGGATGAGCTACAACGCAGCACCATCAACTAGTGCTTCATCATATTACGCGGTGCCCCGACAGTACAACACATACGCACACCCATACTTTGCCGGCCCATCTCCACCGTCCTATCGAGAGGTAGATTACTATTATCACGAGGATGAGAGTGGATGCTCGATCATGTGAGACAGTCTTGTACTATACGAAGTAGTTTTATGTATTAGTACTTCAATACGGTTGTATGTTTAGCTAGTTTTGGTGTAGTTTGCTTACTGTCTTGGGTTTTCTTGATCTTGTCAAGATCATTTGGGATTGGTATAAATGTATGTTTCATGTAGGGTCCTAGTCTTAAGGGTGGCTCTACCTTTTTTTTTTTTCAAATAATGATAAAAGATGGAACTAATTTTCCTCTTTTAAAACAATCTACTTTGGGTTGGCATTTTCTTTCAATCTTGAATGGAATGAGCTCACAAATGGACCCGTATATTAATTATGTCATGTGGAAATAGTAGTTGTTGAGATCCTAAGGAGTAAGGATCTTGCTTTGAGGGCACGAGAAGGTGGGAGAGGTGGCAAGTCTTGTACCCCATGAGGTCATGATTCCAAATACATAAGGTAATATGTTGCTTTGGTCTCTCCATTTACGTCTCAACACATCTTTTGGACGTATACAATCAATCGTAGGTTAATTCAAATGGTTATGATTTTTTTTTTTTTTTTTTTTTAAGGATTATGACTTGAATTCGAATTCCATTAACTGTTTAAGGGCGTGTATTTAAAAATAAAAAATAAAAATTGGGTGTACGCAATAATTTTCCCGTATACAAATACGGATCCAAGTAATTTATGTATTAGGTTAATCAGAGTTTTGATTTTGGAAATACAACAATCAATCAAGTTTTATAATAGGATGTTCAATTTGATATAATTGGTGAAATTTTAATTTTAGTGCACTGTTCATGTGCCTAGTTTAAAAATGGTGTACTTTTCCATAATATTTTAATTTTGGTGTAAGACGCGTTCTTCACTGTTCATATAAGAAGTTTTTCAAGAAAACGTCTTCAATAGAATTTCTCGTTGACCAAATTATTTGGGCTGAGGGACGATAAATATTGAAGACGTTTTTTCAAGAAAACGTCTTCATTAAACGGCGAAATTAATTACAGAGAGTCTGGGTTCTCTGCAGCACAGAGAACCCTAAATTATCATTTACGAAATATATTTTTATTTTTTCCCCATATTTTCTTCATTAAGCGGCGAAATTAATTAATGTTTCTTTCTCTAATTATCATTTAATTATTATTCCGAATCAAATCAATAATATACATAACATTAAAATTTATATATGTCACTAATAATTATTAAATTTCAAAAATCATAACTAATTAAATTAGCATAGTATGAGACGAACATAGTTGGGTTGTCTATACTATATATTAAGCGCGAGAGGTAAATGTGGTCTCTTGGATTGATCTCAAATTTTTTTTTTTATTTAATTAATTAATTTATTTTTTCATCACATCCAAAACATGTTTCAACTCCACTTTTCTCTCAACTTACTTTTATAATTTTATTCTCTTCTTTTATATTCTTTTTTTTTTTTACCAAATATTTTTTAATTTATATTTTAATTATTTTCTATGTGAGAAACTAACCGCTTTGGTTTATTATATATTTTTATTTTTTTCTCATATTTTATAGTTTTTCTTTTTTATTAGTTTTTAAACTTTAATTATATTAAAGATAATTATAAAATAAATATGAACATAAAAATTTTAATTTAATATATTTATATAATTACAATTTTATTATTTGCACATGCATAGAATGTGTCAGAATTGCTAATTATTGTTACGTGTAGGAACTCGTACATTACTTAGACCACATAAAAAGGTATATATATGTTGCTAGATTACAAAATTTTAAACTCAGTGACGCGTGAGTTTCAAATCAACTCATCCCAATCCAAATTCCAAATAGATCTTTATCTAGTTAACCAATTGAAACTTCAAACCAAACTCAGATGAAGGCCTATTCAGATAAGTTATCCAACCAATTTTTCACAAAACCAATCTTATCCGTCATCTTCCCTTCACTAAAAATCCGCCCATTAATCCCCTCTCGTGCAGTGTTTGAATTTAGGGTTATCTGCTGCAGAGAACCCAGACTCTCTGTAATTAATTTCGCCGTTTAATGAAGACGTTTTTCAAGAAAACGTCTTCAATATTTATCGTCTCTCAGCCCAAATAATTTGGTCAACGAGAAATTCTATTGAAGACGTTTTCTTGAAAAACGTCTTCATCATATGAACAGTGAAAACGTTTTTTCAAAACGCGTCTTACACCAAAATTAAAATATTCTAGAAAAGTACACCATTTTTAAACTAGGCACATGAACAGTGCACTAAAATTAAAATTTCACGGATATAATTTATGTGAACGTGAGAATTAGGGCTGTCAATGGGGTGGATTTTAATCCGAATCGGTCCGAGTCCGATCCGAATTTTAGCATATTCGTCCGATAAAAATATTCGATGGATCATATCTTATTATAAATATTCGTTATCCGAAATAAATGGAGCGAATATGGATTTAAGAAATCCGATCCGTTAAGAATCCGAATCCGATATTGATGGGGTCAAAATACGATCGTCCCACGTTAAGACACATGGCATCACCGAGATGATGACATCTGTCTCCCCAAGGCTGCACCCATCAGCACACGAGCGCTAATCCAACGAGCGCAATCCTTCTTCAGGAGTTAAGCCCAACGAGCGCTGTCACTCCCACGAGCGTCCTCCAAACTAAACGATGGTACGCCCACGTGCCAAGGGAGCCCTCTTCGAGCGTCACACTCCCTCAGAGTGGCCTCTCCTTTGGCTCGTCACTTGAACTGAAGCCTTCATTCCCCTCAGCGGATATCTTGGCTTCCAGTACTCCAGGTTGACACGAGCGCGCTCTCAAGCCCTCGTTACCAACCGCCCAAATGGCTCTCTGACACAACGTACATGCCCGCGCACCTGCCACTGTTGCCAGCACTAACTTTTTGGCCGCTTTTGCAGAAGATTCCTCCTAGGTTTCTCTCTCACAGCGCCACGTGTTAGGGCAACATTCGGCCAGGACCACTTGAGGCAAATGACCAAAGGGCCCTTGACCCTCAACTATAAATAGCTAAAGTCATCTTCTACACAGGTAAGCATACTTCATCACTGCAACTGTGACTGAACTCATATTTCTTCATACCTTGAACTGACTTGAGCGTCGGAGAGCCAAACTGGGTATCACCCCCAGTTCCCCCAGCTTGGCCTTCTGATTTTTCTTGTGCTTGTCCCAACAGGTTGAACCCCTTTCTCATTTCCGGCGAAGCTCCGGTGGTTTCCTCCACAAATACAAATCGTAAAGTGATCGGATTCGGATCCACCCATTTCTGAACCCATCATTTTTGGCGCCGTCTGTGGGAAACCAGTCCTCCATCTTCTTCCTTTCTTTTTGTTGGTAGAAAAGCGAGCACACCCTTACCTTTAACAGTTATGGTTGCTACAAGATCTGGAGCTGTGGGAGGAGGAGATAACGCCTCCCAGGATGCAAATACCATTATTCCCTCCACCGCTACTGGTGGAGCTCCGCCCCCATCCGCCACCGTTGGTGGAGCACCTCCCACCGCGGGAGTGACTCCACAAGCAGAGTCCTCCGTACCACCACCTGCACCGCCGGCACTGCAGATTCCCACCACCGCTGGAGGAGCCTCTCTCTCTGCTCCTCCGCAGCTTGCACAGAACCCCTGGATCCATCCCCAGATGAATCTCGGAGTACAGGGTTATATGATGCCTCCGCCTGGTTATACCCTTACTCCGGCCGTTATGATGCCGCCGGTCCAGCCGTATTATGCTGGACAGCTCCAGCTCCCGGTGGTGGTCCCCAGGGAGATTGAAGGAGTGGAGTTACCTCCACTGACCACCCAACAGTTGAGGGCTCTCTACGCCCAGTGTGAGGTTCAGGCGGCTCAGGGGGCATGGGAAAGGTTCCATTCCATGTACTTTCCCTCTGGGCAGGCCACTCAAGTTGCAGCCCCTTTGGGCGGACAACAAAACTTTCCCCTCAGAGAAGCCCAGGCTGTCCTGAGGGCACAACCACCACCACCACCAGCCAGAGAAGTGCCCCAGCAGGAGGGCAACGAGCGTCCCTCCATGGGCAGGAATAAAGAGCCCACGGAGAGAGTGAACGAGAATGAAGGGGACTCTCATGTCTCCAGAAGGGGCTCACGAGCCCACAGGCACGGAGACAAGCAAGCAGACGTAAATCCTGACATCCTCGCGGCTGTGCAAGACCAGCTGCAGGGTCTCAAGGATATTGTGGGACAGCTCTCACGAGGGCGTTCAACTCAGATCTCCCCTAGTCGGGATGAACGGGTTTACGCCAGAAGCACCCGCACCAAGGACCCTCTACCAAAGGTCCCCCGCCGCAAGGAGCCGGAGGAAAACTTCGGCACGTATGAGTACCACCCATTGGCGAGGGGTTCACCCCTCGTGGAAGAAGTTCTGATGGCCCAAGCAGGCATGGCCAAAGTCCCCACTTCCATCAACCGTTACGACGGGACGACTGATCCAGCTGAACACTTGGATCACTTTGTGCATCTTATGCACCTCTACGAGCATTCCAACAATTACTGGGCAAAAGTGTTTGTCACTTCCTTGGTAGGAATGGCTCAAGAGTGGTACAAGCGACTGCCGCCGCGCTCGATCCACTCATATGAAGAACTGGCCAATGCTTTCCTCAACCACTTCAATTCTTTGAAAGCGCCAGTCACCGCACCCACTGCCCTGTACAACGTGGTGCAAGGCAAGAGCGAATCTCTGCGCTCGTTCTTTGCCCGCTTCAACAAAGAGATCCTACAGGTAGAGAGGCCTTCAATGGATTTCTTGATCCCAGTGCTCTTTCAGGCTGTGGATCACAAACAATATGTGAGCAAAAAATTTGCTGATGCCATTGTGGAAAGGAGGCCTGGGACCCTCATGGCCTTAAGAGAAATAGCCGAGCCGTTCTTCGCGCTCGAAGACATGTACGGGACGAATGGTCCCCGGCATCGCAGCCCAGCCCGGAATGAGCGACCTCATCACGAGCGGGGACGGGATGTGGCCGTCAAGAAGGAGCGCCCTCAAGAGCGCAGGAGGTCGCCACCACCCCCTCGTCGATTCGAGCGAATTCCGCTCACCAGGCCAAATTCAGAAGTCTATAACCTCTCTGATAAGAAGCTCTTCAAAAGACCCATCAAGATGAGGGAAACAGACTCGCTCAGGCGCTCGAACAAATACTGCGCCTTCCACAAGCAGAGAGGGCACGACACGGATGAGTGCCGGCAGTTGGAAGCTGAAATCCAGAGGCTCGTCGCAGGGGGCCACCTGAAGGAGTTTGTCCGGGTACTTGAGCGCTACGATGAACAGTGCAACGAGCGCACCGGAAGAAGAAGGAGGAGTCCGTCCCGTTCAAAGAGCCCAAGGGGTAGGGGACCCCCTGAAAGCAGCAGCCGCCGAGGCAATAAAGGAAAAGCCCCTGAGCAAGAAAACGAGCCCTTCGCAGTCATAAATATGATTGCAGGAGGCTCATCAGGGGGGGATTCAAACGCTTCCCGACGGAGGTATGTCCGGAGCTACAACCAGCGCCCAGCAGTGCCTAAACCCATCTACGCCATCCAAAGATCAAGCGCTCAAAGGTCTAGAGAAAATGATGTAATAGGCTTTGATGATAGGGATTTAGAACATATTGTAACGCCCCATGGGGAGGGCATAACCTCAGATTGCCCCATGGTGGTTAGTTTAGATGTTCATAATCATGTTGTAAAAAGGGTATTGGTGGATAGTGGAAGCTCCGTTAATGTTTTGCCTTATTCTACATTCTTAAAGATGAAGGTTGATCTACCGCTCGAGCCTCTCAAAACAGCCCTCATTGGCTTTGGAGGCTCGGAAGTTGTCCCCCGAGGGCAAATACGCCTAGCTACTTCGTTCGGCCGAGCCCCTCAGCGCAAGACACTCTTGGTGACGTACGCGGTGGTGGAGATTGATATTCCATATAACATCATAATTGGGCGCCCTGCCCTCGTGGATTTCAAAGCCATCATCTCCACCTACCACCAGAAGATTAAATTCCCTACTCCCGAGGGCGTGGGGGAAGTACTGTGCAATGTGCGAGAGGCGTGGGAATGTTACATGCTGTCCCTCAGAAAGCCTAAAGCGGAGAAAACCTTCCAAATTGGTTCCACCAAAAAATCGGTGGATTTCCCCAATCTAGATGAGGACAGCCCAGCACGGAAAAGGGCAAAGTTGAACAAGAAGAAGAACAAAAAGATGAGGGGAGACAACGGGGAGAATCCCCTCGATAATGTTCCCCCAGGGACCGTTGGCGGATCGTCCTCAGAAGGAGACGAGCCGGGAGAGAGTGAGCCAGCACACGGCGACCGTTTGACAGGAAAGAAGAGGGCGCTCGAACTTCCTCGCCCTGAGGTAAGAATCGAACCCTCGGAAAAGTTCCTTACCATTGAGCTGGAACCCGGAAACAAGGATAAGGCTACACAGATAGGTTCAAACCTCTCAGGGCCCTCTCAGATCATGATGATTGATTTTCTAAGGGAAAACAAGGATGTATTTGCGTGGAAAGCCTCCGATCTCACAGGAATTGACCCGAGCGTCATTGTCCATAGGCTTAATGTGGATCCCACTTTCAAACCCATCAAGCAGAAAAAGCGGGATGTACATGGCTTTCGAAAGAAAGTCATTGAAGAGGAAGTTAATAAACTCCTAGAGGCTCAGTATATCGAGCCCATCTTGTATCCGGAGTGGTTGTGCAACGTCGTCTTGGTGCCCAAGAGCGCAAATAAGTGGCGCATGTGCAATGATTTCACTGATCTCAACAAAGCCTGTCCTAAAGATCCTTACCCGCTGCCCCGGATTGATCAATTGGTGGATTCGACCGCTGGCTGCGAGCTCATGAGCATGATGGATGCTTTCCAGGGATACTATCAGATCTTTATGGCCCCAGAAGACCGCCCCAAAACCTCATTCGTTGTCCATCTGGGGGTGTATTGCTTCTTAGTCATGCCCCAGAAGAACGCCGGAGCTACGTATCAGCGGCTCGTCAATAAGATGTTTGAAAAAGAAATTGGGAGGTCCATGGAGGTTTATGTGGATGATATGATTGTCAAAAGCGAGCGCCAGAATTCCCACTTGGAAGATCTCAAGTGCACTTTTTCAATCCTGCGTCAGTATGGAATGAAGTTGAACCCCTCGAAGTGCACCTTTGGAGTACAAGGGGGAAAGTTCCTAGGGTACATGGTCAGTCAGAGGGGAATTGAGGCCAACCCGGAGAAGATCAAGGCTATTTTGGAGATTCCCTACCCTCGGAATTTGTGGGAAGTGCAAGTCCTAGTAGGCAAAATCATCTCGTTGAACAGGTTTATTTCGCGCTCGGCGGACAGGAACCTTCCCTTCTTCAAAATTTTGAGGAACGCACGTAACTTTGCTTGGACAGAGGAATGCGAAAGGGCGCTGCAGGATATGAAGGCTTACTTATCGAGCGCACCACTGCTGACTAAGCCCGTCGAAGGTGAGAGATTATTTATGTATCTTTCCGTTTCTCCCGAAGCCACGAGCGCGGTTCTGATCGCTGTGCGGGAGCGGAAACACCTACCCGTTTATTATTTGAGCAAAACATTACAAGGAGCCGAAAAGAAGTACTTGGAGATTGAGAAATTCGCGTTCGCTCTTATTAATGCCTCAAGAAGGCTAAGGCCTTACTTTCAAGCGCACTCCATAACGGTTCTCACCGACCAACCCTTGAAGCAAGTGTTGTCCAAGCCGGACGTATCTGGTAGATTAATCAAGTGGGCCATCGAATTGAGCCAGTTTGACCTATGCTTCGAGCCCAGGACCGCGATACAGGCTCAGGTTGTGGCGGATTTATTGGTTGAGCGCTTTGGTTTCGAGCCCAACGTTGCGGAGAATGAGGGGTTATGGGTACTGCACACAGATGGTTCCTCAACCTCTCAAGGGGGAGGAGTAGGAGTGGCCCTCAGAAACCCCGATGGGATTGAGCTGGACTTTGCAATCAAGCTGGATTTCCAAGTCACTAATAACGAAGCAGAATATGAAGCCCTCGTGCAAGGGTTGAATATTGCTTTTCAGAATGGAGCCTCCAGAATCACTGCTTATGTGGATTCACAATTAATAGCGAGCCAGATTGAAGGAACTTATGAGGCTCGAGAAACCACCATGGTACAGTACTTAAACAAAGCCAGAGAAATCATTGGGAAGTTCAAGGAATTTCATCTACTTCAAGTGCCCCGAGGAGAAAACGAGCGTGCGGACGCTCTATCAAAGTTTGCTTCAGCTTTAGAAGGCACTTCCGAACGTTCTGTTACGTTCCTTAGAACTGAGGAACCTTTGATCAAGGAAAGGGTCGCCACCAAGATGATCGCCATGATTGATCCAGACGAGCCCTGTTGGCTTGACGACATCGTCATTTTCCTTAGGGATGGAGTCACTCCCGCTGACAAGGTGGAAGCCAGGAAAGTCAGAAGTAAGGCCCCTCGTTTCGCTTTGGATCCCGAGGGGAGGTTGTTCAAGAAATCATTTCAAGGACCCCCAATGAGATGCCTGAGGCCCTCACAAGCGAAGGAGACGCTCGAACTCATCCACAATGGAAGCTGTGGGAATCATTCCGGGGGACGTATCTTGGCAAAAAAGATTCTGAGAAGTGGGTTTTATTGGCCTACAGTTCTCCAAGATGCCATCGAATTTTCGAGGAAATGCCCCAAATGCCAATTTCATTCAAATCTCCCTCAATTGCCAGCCGCACAGATGATTCCAATAGACGTCTCTTGGCCTTTTGACCAGTGGGGAATAGACATTGTGGGCCCCTTGCCTATGGCTGTGGGACAAAAGAAGTTTGTCATTTTAGCTGTCGACTACTTCACCAAGTGGGCCGAGGCCGAAGCTGTTGCAAAAATCACTTTCAGGGTTGTGAGGGACTTCATTTGGAAGAACATCATTTGCAGGTACGGCATCCCGAGGGTGCTCATTTATGACAACGGGTCCCAGTTCATAGCTGCTGACACACGGGAATGGTGTTCTGAGTTGGGGATCGAGCAGCGGTTCACTTCTGTAGGTCACCCCCAAGCCAATGGGCAAGCAGAAGTTACCAATAGAATCATCTTGCAACATCTGAAAACCATGCTTGAGAGCAAGAAAAGTGAATGGGCTGAGGAGCTGCAAGGAGCGCTTTGGGCTTATCGCACCACCCCACGAGCGGCCACGGGAGAAACACCTTACGCGCTCGTTTATGGATCAGAAGCAATGATACCAGCGGAAATAGTAAATGAATCCGTTCGTGTAGGCTATTTCGAGCCTCAGCTCAACGATGGCAACAGGAGCTTGGAGTTGGACTTGCTGGATGAAAGGAGAGACCGAGCGTGGGCTAAGATCCACCACTATAAAGCCTCTGTGGCCCAACAGTACAACAAGCGGGTGAGGGAAAGAACTTTCCAGTTAGGAGACTTGGTTTTGAAGAAAGTGGAAGTATCTAAGCACGTGGGGAAATTGGACCCCAATTGGGAAGGCCCATTCAAGGTCGTACAACTCAGAGCTAACAACACTTACACCCTGGAGACACTTCAAGGTGAGCGCCTGCCTCGCCCTTGGAACGCATGTAACCTCCGGCGGTTTATGTTTAAAAGCTCTTTACAAACCTTGATGTAACAACCCTCTTTGACGGGTTCTATGTACTTCCAATCTCAAGTAAGTGGTAATATAATCTTTTTAATTTCTTTAATATTCCTGTTTCTTTGGTTGAATGGATAAGTCCCACGTCCCTCGTCTTTGCGAGCGTGGTTGGCAACCCATTCCAATATGAATGCTGTTATCTCGTATGGGTTACGCTTGCCAGCACTCTACACCGGATGGGGGGACGCCCTCATAAGGATAGACTGGTTACGCTCACAACCAATTAGGCAAGTTGGAAGAAGATTATGAAGAAAATCCTAGTAGGCCTTGGCTGTTTCTTAAAACGCCTTGCGCTCGAAAACGGGATCTCCTACAAAAGCGAATCCTAGTAGGCCTTGGCTGTTTCTTAAAACGCCTTGCGCTCGAAAACGGGATCTCCTACAAGAGCAAATCCTAGTAGGCCTTGGCCGTTTCTTAAAAACGCCTTGCGCTCGAAAACGGGATTTCCTGCAGAGCCAGAAATACGACAAGGGCCAGAACGCTCGAACGATGGCCTCAGAATCAAGAAGGAATTGCACAAGTCTTGAACGAGGGCAACCACTCAGTAAGACCCTCGCACGCACTCAAGACTTAGCAAAATCCCCCAAGGGCGGAAGGAATGTCACAAGTCTTGAACGAGGGCCACCACTCAGTAAGACCCTCGCACATACTCAAGACTTAGCCAAATTCCCCCAAGGTAAAAATTTATACAAGTCTTGAGCGGGGGGGCAATCTCACCATAAGACCCTCACGACCGCTCAAGACTTAGACAAATTTTCAAGGCTTATGTCAAAGGCAAAAATTTATACAAGTCTTGAGTTGGGGGGCAATCCCACAATAAGACCCTCACGACCGCTCAAGACTTAGACAAATTTTCAAGAGCAAAAACAAAATTTATACAAGTCTTGAGTGGAGGGAAATCTCACAATAAGACCCTCACGATCGCTCAAGACTTAGACAAATTTTCATTGCATCAGAGAAATAAAACATTCACGGAGTATGCTACACAGTCTCATTATATGATTCATAAATGAACAGAAGAACAAAGTCATGAAAATGGAATATTTATTCATTGCAACTAGAAATATTACAAGGCAAAGGGCTCAAAGGCCCATGAAATGATGTTTCAAAGGAAAGAAAAAAGACAGAAAAGCTGGAAAATACACAAGTGAATTGATAAGGGGAAAAACTTCAGGCGGCTGGGGCGATGTCTTCATCAACGATCACCAGGATATTCTGAGCCACGGGGCCATGAACTGGGCCCTCAGGCTCTTGCTGTTGAGCTTGGGGATCGTTGGGCTCGTCTGCACCGACATCGGGAACGTTGGCACCTTCAGCAATCAGGACCGAGGCTTCCTCCATGACGGGCACTTGAGGCTCGTCTTCAGGATCATCATCTTGGGCCGCACCCCCTTCCCTATGAGCGTCGGTGTACTCATCCTAGATCAGCTTGACCAAGAATTCGTACTCCATCTCGGCGATGGCGTCCGCGGGATCGTTGGGGTCCTCGTCCACCTCCTCACAGCGCTCGTTGAACATGAGCCCCGTGCCCTCAGCTCCCTTCATTGCCGGATCGGTCAGCCCCTTGTGAATGCCCTGATCCACTGCCAAGTTGAAGGCGTTTTGGGCCTCATCCAAGCAGTGTAACGAGGCTGCGAAATTGAAGGCTTTGGAGTGGCAGAACTTGATGAGAGCCTCCTTATTCGCACGCTCTAAACTTCGAGGCCACTCGTTGACGGTGTCATTGAATTTCCGCTCGGCCTCCAAAGCCCTCGCCTTCCAACTTTCCCTCTCCGCCTCGGCCTTCTGGCACCGCTAGTTAGCCTGGGCCAGCTGGTTGCCCAAACCGATTCGAGCGCCGTCTACCGCCACGAAATCCTCCTTCAGCTTTCCCAGCTCCTCCTCAGTTACGTTGTACAAATCCTTGAGGGATTCATACTTGGCAATTTCTGCGTCTAGCTCTGATTGGATATGAGCCGGGTCATTCGAGCGGGCCATCTTCTTGTACTTGGCCTTGCGCTCGGCGTAAGTGGAGGCTCGCATTTGCACGTTCCGGAGCCGGGGAAGAACTTGCTGCATAAGTGGGAGGAAAAGTGTTAGCCAAAAAAATGGTAGTTTACAGAAATAAGTAAAGAAAGCAAAGAGTGAAGACTTACAGAAATTAGAGCGTGGGCAGCATCGAGGGTCACTTTCTCCACAGACTCACTGTAGAGATGCCGGTGGTCCGCCGAGAACTGGGCCTTATTGTAAAGGTTCTCGGTGACAGCCTGAGCGAGCGTGCCAGGCCTCAACAAAACCGGCCCGCCATCGGGGGCTCCTGTGTAATCCCTGTCCCCTCGTCGGGGGAATGCCCATGCGTGTTCCTCCTCTGAAGAGGAAGTGTCTCCCTCGCCCCTGGGGCCCTCAACTACTTGCTTCCCTTTGCCTTGGATTGCCACTGAATCGGGCATCCTCTTCCTTTTGCGGGAAGGCCTACTTGCGGTCGGGGGAGCCTCAGTTATCGCCAGGGTGGTTACTGGCCTCGCTTGTTCTGCAGCCATGGGGGGTTGAACATCGCTCGCTCTCTCTGAAGATGAACGCCCCCTGGTCTCCCGGCTGACCACTCTACGCTCCCCTCGGCCACGAGGGGGTTGGACTTCAGGATTGGCGCTCGAACTGGCGCCGCTACGAGCGTCCCCGCGGTTGGTACGGTTACGAGGGCGCTGTTGCTCACGCTGTTGGTCCCCCTGTGGGGCTTGGTTCCTGTTGGCGTGGGCAAAACGAGCTGCTTGTCTAATTCCTCCAGCCATTTCTAGTATAGCAACTCCTGCAAGAATGAAAATTTCGAGGGTTAGAAATCTTCAAACCATCTACTCAGATTGCAAGTTACAAGTACAGAAAAGGCAGTTAGTATTCATTCCTATCTAAAGTTAGTGCCCTAAGAATCTAACCATCTCTCTCTATGTCACGAGCCGGAGGGTTGTCAAGGAAATAAGGATTGTCAAAGAGGCCACACAGGAACATGAGCTCCTCATCATCTATCCAATCTTTCGCTTGAATAAGATGGCCCTCGTCCCTCATGGTTGCTGCCAGGCTCTTGGCCCAATCTTTAGGGAGTGCGGGTTGCAGCCGGCTCTTTGAAAACGAGCCCCAATGCGTGGGTACCCCAAAACCCTCTTCTGTTGGGGCCTTAATGAAGATAAACTTCTCTTTCCAATTGGGGCCATAGGTGCTCGAGGACGAGTTGATCAGCTTCATATGGGCCTTCACCTGAACATAGTAGAAACCCGCCTCAGGAGAAGAACGAGAGGAACTGACCACTTGGAAAAGGGCGTTGAAGTTCCGCGAGTAGGGATCGTAGCCCATGCTTCTCATCAGAATCACGAAGCAAGTTAAGAGAGCCAATCCGTTGGGCACGATTTGTGACGGACAAAGGCCCAGATCATTCAACAAATGAGCCAACGAGATTGGGATAGGGAATCTCAAGCCTCCCGAGCTCACTGCGGCCACGTGCACTGCCATCTCACCAGAAGGCGGATTATTAGCGCGCTCGTGGCTTTCTGGAATTCTCCACGAGTAGCGCTCGTCCCAGTAGATGAGAGCCAACATCGTCTTTATTTCTCCCAAAGTAACTGTGCTGGGAGTCTCATCAGGCGTACGCTCGGTAGCCTGGTAACCTGACCCTTCACCCTCGTTATGTCCTTTGGATTTTTGGGATTTCTTGCCTTTTCCCTTATCACGGGCTCTTTCTGAAGGTCCGGTTATGGCTTCCGCCACTGGAAGCGGGTTCGCAACGGCCACGGTCACGGCATGGCGGTGGGGATGTGTGGCACTCTGAGTTATGGGGAGAACAGACCCTTGTCGTTCTGCCTCCATCACTAAATTCATCTCCTCAAAGAGAGGATCCATTCCGCCTGGATTCCTATCCTCCATAGCCATCACCGCCGCCCCCAACTCTTCATCTCTGGGGGAATCGGGGGAAGAAGAACTTTCAGTGGCCATTTCTTGGATTTCACGGGCAAATTCCTCAATATGTTGGTCGGCCATGGCAGAAACTGGGATTTGGAAGTTTTCTTGGAAGGAGATTAGGGCTCAAAAAGGTGAAAAATCTAAGGGGTTACGAAATCCTAAAGTCCGAATCTACGGTTAGCAAAGTTAGAAAATTACACTGGAAATTTACCTTGAAGGTTTCTGAGAAAGTCTGGGAGAAAGGTTGGAGATGCTCTAAGAACTGGAGTGCGAGAGAATTCTTTTTGCAAAGGATGCTTGGAAGTTCTGGATGCGTAAAGAGTATCAAGATTTCAGAATCCCACATTTATAGGGATGGGAGTTGGTACCGTTTTCGGCAATGAATTCAAAATGGTAATCATTTCCCGCCTAGGAAACCGCCCACTTTGTGGAACCGTCACATGCTTCCCAATGCTCACTTTGTGGAACCGTCACGCGCGCCCGTATTTAATGCTCTGACGTTTCGAGTGCTTCAGAATAGTACAACATTTAATGCGGAAGTGTTACGAGCGATCAGTTGAAAAGACCGCATTTATGGCGCAATCAGAAGAAAAATTGCTCAACACGCCAAGCCTTACACGAGCGCTATGAACAAGAGATAGAGCGTGTCAAAATTCTACAGTCCTTATCACTAAGGACTACAGAATTGGGGGGCAAAATGATGGGGTCAAAATACGATCGTCCCACGTTAAGACACGTGGCATCACCGAGATGATGACATCTGTCTCCCCAAGGCTGCACCCATCAGCACACGAGCGCTAATCCAACGGGCGCAATCCTTCTTCAGGAGTTAAGCCCAACGAGCGCTGTCACTCCCACGAGCGTCCTCCAAACTAAACGATGGTACGCCCACGTGCCAAGGGAGCCCTCTTCGAGCGTCACACTCCCTCAGAGTGGCCTCTCCTCTGGCTCGTCACTTGAACTGAAGCCTTCATTCCCCTCAGCGGATATCTTGGCTTCCAGTACTCCAGGTTGACACGAGCGCGCTCTCAAGCCCTCGTTACCAACCGCCCAAATGGCTCTCTGACACAACGTACATGCCCGCGCACCTGCCACTATTGCCAGCACTAACTTTTTGGCCGCTTTTGCAGAAGATTCCTCCTAGGTTTCTCTCTCACAGCGCCACGTGTTAGGGCAACATTCGGCCAGGACCACTTGAGGCAAATGACCAAAGGGCCCTTGACCCTCAACTATAAATAGCTAAAGTCATCTTCTACACAGGTAAGCATACTTCATCACTGCAACTGTGACTGAACTCATATTTCTTCATACCTTGAACTGACTTGAGCGTCGGAGAGCCAAACTGGGTATCACCCCCAGTTCCCCCAGCTTGGCCTTCTGATTTTTCTTGTGCTTGTCCCAACAGGTTGAACCCCTTTCTCATTTCCGGCGAAGCTCCGGTGGTTTCCTCCACAAATACAAATCGTAAAGTGATCGGATTCGGATCCACCCATTTCTGAACCCATCAGATATTATATATAATATTTAATTAAATAAATTATTTACTAGTACATAATATTAAGTAAAATGATTAAAATTAAAATTTTCACATATTTATCATTTTAAACAATAATAATATTTAAATTTTTTACTCTAAAAGTATATATTTTCTTTTATTAATAAGTTTAAATTAATTTATTTTAAATAAATATAAACAAAACTATCAAATAATTCATTAAATAATAATTATTTATTAAATATTATGTAATTATATTTATTTTTTATATCAAATTTGTTATTTAAAAAAATAAATTTTATTTCTAATCGGGTCGGATCTTTTATCGGATCCGACCCGATTATATATGGATTCAAAAACAATGAATCCGATATTCGGATTCTCTTATCGGATTCGGATCCGGAATCTCCTGATCCGGTCCGAATCCGACCCGTTGACAGCCCTAGTGAGAATGGTTGTGAAATGGGCCTGATTTAACATTCGGGCCTTTGTCTTCAACGTCTAAACAAAAAACACTAATTCTTGACCCAAAGGGGAAAAAAAAAAAAAAAAAAACTAACTACAGATGAACATTCTTGCTTCCAGAGTTAATGTACAGACTCCAAAGCACATGGTACAACTGCCGCAATACGATTTCCCGCCGACGGATCACTGAGTTTATCTGCACAGTGCACACTATCACGGACCAACCATCATTCCAGCTATACTCCACTTCGTTTGTTATCCCGAAACGATGTCGTCGGAGCACAAGGCCGCCATAATCGATGGCAAAGCAATCGCCCAGACAATCCGATCAGAGATCGCCGCCGAGGTCCGCCGCCTCTCTGAAATTTACGCCAAGGTCCATCTCTATCTCTATCTCTTCTCTCTCCAATCAATTTGTGTGTGATGTCCAGTGATTAATGTTAGTTTCTTCGCATTGAGCTGATTATTTAAGATCGGGTGGTGGAATATAACTGTACCACATCGCGTAGTGGAAAACGGCTTCGGAATTGATGATTTTGGGTTTCTTCAGATGATTATGCTGCATTTTTCAGGCAATTAGCTTCTTAAGTATACTGGCTGTTGGTAAATTTTAGGCTTTAACCACTCGTTTGCAGTTGAAGCAGCGTATATGATTGTGTGTTGTTGAGATTTATCGAAATGATATATTAGATTTAATTCTGGAATTTCAGCTTCTGTAAGGAAGTGTTTTTTTGAATTGTAGTTTTGAGTTGATTTCAGGTGCCAGGTCTAGCGGTGGTGATCGTGGGGCAAAGGAAAGATTCCCAGAGCTATGTAACAATGAAAAGGAAGGCCTGTGCGGAAGCTGGAATCAAGTCTGTTGATGTGGACCTACCAGAGGAAGTATCCGAATTTGAGTTGATCGCCAAAGTCCATGAACTAAATGTGAATCCTGATGTTCATGGTTAGCTCCTCTCTTCTTCTTTCTTTTTCAAAAGAATATTTTAATGGAGGGTCTTTGTTGGTGATGTTCATGAGTGCTCTATTTTCCTTTATTTGATTATGTTATACATTCGGCATTTTTTGCAATGAATTCGTTTCTCTCGCATCATTTTCTTATAGTTTTATTGGCCGGAATGCAATCTGGAGTAATAACCTTGAAACATCTGTTTGACATCTCTGTTCACAACAATCTCATAAACTTCTCCCTGTAAAGACATCAGATAATTTCTCCTATCAAATATCTCTTGTTGTCCTTTTTAAACTATGTTAAGTAAGTATCCTCTTTCTTAATTATGTTACTGAGGCTACTTTCCTTAATCTTTTGATGAACTGGATATGATGAAATCCTCTGAACGAGTCATCTAGTGCAACCTGATACTGCTAATCCACAATGCTTTGAGCCCTTTCTTTCTTTTTATTTATTTATTTATTGATTTCTCCTTATGCTCCTTCAACATATATAAAATATGAAAACTGGAAAGCTTAAGTATGTATGTATTTGTTTGTTTGAAGGTATATTGGTGCAACTCCCATTGCCTAAACACATAAACGAAGAAAAAGTATTAACGGAAATATCCCTGGAAAAAGATGTTGATGGGTTTCATCCTTTGAACATTGGCAAATTAGCAATGAAAGGCAGAGATCCTCTGTTTGTCCCTTGCACCCCAAAGGTAATACATATAATCCCTATCATGCTACTCAAATTCAGTTATTCACTTACAAGGGAAAAAAGAAAACTGATTTTCGTTATTTCCTCCAAAACAGGGTTGTATTGAGCTTCTATCACGAAGTGGCATTAGCATTAAGGGGAAAAATGCAGTTGTGGTGGGTCGAAGTAACATAGTTGGACTACCAGTTTCCCTCCTACTTCTGAAGGAAGATGCTACTGTCACCGTAGTACATTCGCGCACAAAGGAACCAGAGAGCATAATTCGTAATGCGGACATTATTATTGCTGCTGCAGGACAACCAGCAATGGTAATACAACACATTTCATGACCCACGCCCTTTATTTTGTCCTTGGAGGGTGTTTTGCGAGCTTATAAGCTCTTCTAGACAACTTAGTTGTCTAGGAACTTAAACCACTCATAAAGAATTTTGACAAATTTTATTTTAAATGAGCTTATAACATGTTAAAATAAATGGTACGAGATTATAAGCTCCTTTCAAATAAGTTGCAGAATACTAGAATTATTTTAACATCTTAACACATCCCCTTGTTTTTGGCCATATTAATTATACACTATTATCATTACTACATCTTATGAGCTCATGATCAGATTTAACTTCGAGAGCTTATTTTACAATAAGATCTAACAACTTATAAGCTCCAAAAACATCTTATAAGATGTGAAAGCTTATAATCTATTTAAAATAAGCTCAGTGAAACACCCTCTTAGTATCACTATGTTGTCTGTCTGAATTTTTCTTTCTTTTTCTTTTTCTGTTTCTATCAGATTAAGGGTAGCTGGATTAAGCCCGGTGCTGCAGTAATTGACGTGGGTACCAACGCCGTGGATGACTCAACCAAGAAGTCAGGTTATAGGCTCGTGGGCGATGTGGACTTCCAGGAAGCATGTAAGGTTGCTGGATGGATAACTCCTGTTCCGGGCGGTGTTGGACCCATGACTGTTGCAATGCTACTCAAGAATACCCTGGAGGGAGCTAAGAGAGTCATCGAGACGTAAATCTTTCTATCTTCTCAATTTGAAGATTTTAAATAAGGTGCATTTTAGCAGTACCGGTTTAATTTAGGTTGCAAGTCCTATGATTGAATGAGATTGTAAAAATGATAAAATTTATGATTTATGTTCCTGATTTTGGTCTTTTCATAATTTTTCAATTGAAGGGGATCTCTCTCGACGTAGGTTTTTGTATCCACAAGGTTTGAACCCGAGATATTGCTCAAGTAAATAAAAATTATATCCACTTGAGCCAACTGTCCGTCGGTAAAATTATTCCGGATAATTAATTACAATCGGATCAAGTCAACCAAAGATTTTCAAAGTTTATACATACCTACTAAATCAACTATATGTCCCCCAAATATAAAATGAATGTGAAACAAACAGAGATTCCACCAGCCATCACCATAAACAACAAAATACAAATAAAAAATGTAATATTTTCAAAATCTTGAAGTTGAAAGTCTATGTGGCTGCACAAGCATGCATACGTTTCGCCAATTCTTTCAACTCTTGCGAGATAATGTAATTTATGAATTTCCAGGGTAGCAGGTATTGAAAGATTCATGGCTTTGAGGGATCCAACTTTTCGACTACAATGAACAACATTTTTTATTTCCTTTTTGGAAAAGAGAACTACGTTTACCTACCTTGGTTGAATCACTCAATTTAAACAAGATTTAAACAATTTAAGTTCGCAAAAGACGATGAATTTGTCTTATAACATATTGTTAATATAAAAAGATTTAATATCACATCGTAAAAGTCAAATCTTTTGTGGTGGTCCTTCATGTACAGTATGCATAGCCATCAAGCACCTAAAATGAAGTAATTACCTGATTTGCTGAAGCAGCTTCCAATATCAAAAGTCTCTTACCGTTTATGTACTTTCGTGGTAGCTTAAGTTAATTCATATAGGATTATTTTAATAATTGTGTTCAGGTTAGGACAACTAATCTGTTGATGGTTGTTAGGCCGCGTTCTAGAGACCAAGCTAGTTAATGCTTCAACTTGTCAACCTTTACCGGTTGTTATTCCCAATTTACTATATAAATTAAATAGTTTAAATATAACCGATGAATATTCCTTTTAATCAATGATTTAGACTCAATTTTAGGTTATACTAAGTAAATTTAGAAATTTATACTCGTGTTCAACGGGCTCGTAGACTCAGAGCGTGACAAGTGGTATTAGAGCCGCTCATCAGCCTCTGAAACTAAGTACTATGCAGGGAAAAGTGCTACACACATAGGAGTCACCTCTTGAGTTTGTTGGATAAACTGTTAAATGTATGGGAGTTATCTCTTGACCTAGTAGGAGCCACCTCTAGAATCCACATCTTTTATGCCTATAGGAGTCACTTTTAGAGTCTCAACGTAGACGAGTCGGTTATGGGTTATACTTGTCCTGCATCGAGAAAATATTCTCAAAAAAATATAAGAATTAAATTCACTATATAAATTAAAGAGTTCAAATATAACCAATAGATAATTTTTTTGAGTAGTGGTTTAGAGTCAATTTCAAGTTATACTGAATTCAAATAATGCGTATATTTTTTTAAAAAAATTTCTCATGAGAATTATTGAATACAATATTCATCATGAATATTCGATAAAACAAAATAATATTTTCAAAAACATTCTAATTTGTTGGAAATCCAACAAAGTTGTATGTAGTAGACTAGTAGGTACAAGTGAATTGCCAGGTAAAAAGAAATAGCTACAGAAGGGGCAATTTGGTAAATTCCACTAACATGGCTCAACTCCCCAACTACTTTAAATAGGCTGCCACTGCCAACCCGCTCTTTCTCGTTTAATTAAACAAAGCCAACAAATCGCTTTGAACTTCCTTTAACAAAACAAACCCTCACATATAACAATGGCCAAATCTTCCCTTCTCCGCCTCCTCATCGCCGCCGTGTTCGCGGCGGCGCTCGTTTTCACAGCCGCCGAAGCCGGCGGCGATTTCAGCTGGATGCCGATGAATAAGCCGGCGGCGGCCTGTCAAGGATCGACCGCGGAGTGCATGGCCAATGGGGGTGAATTCGAGATGGACTCCGAAATCAACCGGCGCATATTAGCGACCACCGATTACATCAGCTACGGAGCGCTGCAGGCGAACAATGTGCCCTGCTCCCGGCGCGGCGCGTCGTACTACAACTGCCAGCCAGGTGCGGAGGCTAATCCCTACACTCGCTCGTGCTCCGCCGCCACGCAGTGCCGCAGTTAATTTACTTCGATTATAGTCTCTGTTTTTTTTTTTCCTTCGGTTTTACCTTTTCAATGTATACATGAATGTGTATTAAGGTGTTTTCTGTGTTTGATTTTCGCATTAATCGGGATGAATACATATATATAATAATTCGGTAAGGCTTCTTCTACTTGCTGTTTTAATTTACTGGTTGATCGTTACGGGAAGTACTACTAACTCCCGAATTTTCCAATTCATTTGTGGGATATCTTCAACATATAATGTGCATTTTATTTTTTGGTGGTATCTTATATATTATTGGTTTGCTATGATCCACGGATACAAATACGATAATACATTATGATATGATATGGCACGCAGAGGCGGAGCCAGGGGGGGGGGGGGGGGGGCATGGGGTGGCGGCCGCCCCCCCTAAATTTTTGAATTTTTTTTTTATTATATGTAAATTTTAGAAATTTTATTATTTTGCCCCCCCTAATTTATAAATTTGCCCCCCCTCCCCCCAATTACAACTCACTAATCCTAATAATTAGGTTTTATTTTTATATTAATTTGAATTTTAGTATTAGTTTACTTTAATTATGATTCTTTTTCTCAATCCAAATGCATTTTTATCCTTCCCAATAGAAGTCTTTTAATATTCTTTTCTTCTTTCACATATTAAAAGTCTCCAATTAATCTTTCTCTCTCTCTTTACCGTCTTTTTCTCTTTTATTTTTCTATTCTTCTTCTTCTTTTTTTTCTTCTACTCAACTTAAAACTCTTATTTTTCTCCAAGTTATCCAATAAAACTAAAAGATAATATTAACTTATATTTAATTTTAATTTTTCTATTTATCTCTTATAGTTTTAGTATGAATAAATTATATATAATTTTAATTTTTCTATTTTTCTCTTATAGTTTTAGTATGAATAAATTATATAGATAAAATTTATAATTAATTTATTAATTGTAAATTAGTTCAATATTTTAAGAAAAGATTGTATCTTTGAAAATAGGTTGAGTAATAATTGTGTTTAATTTTGGATAAATTAGTATCAGTATGACAATAGAATAAAGATAACTATGTTTAATTTTAAATAATATATTGTGTTTAATTTTAGATAATTTAATGTTAATATGAGTTCTGTGTATTAAGAAAATATCGTTTCTTATTTATATAGCTGTGCTATTTTTCTTCTTTTATTATGGATAATTATTTAGTTAAAAAATTGTATCTAAATAGTAATTTTAGTTTGTATTTTATTATGAAATAAATGTGTTAATCTTAGTATTTCTTTTATTACAAATAAATTATTTAGCTAATAGATTGTATCTTAAATAATAAATTTAGTTTTCTTTTATAATAGATAACATTTATAATTAATTTCTTAACTGTATCTACTGTATCTTTTATCTCTATGATTATCAGAATAGAATATGTCAAATAATAAATAGAATATTATATATATATATATATATATTTTTTGTTGAATGGAAATATTATAGTTATAATATGTAAAATTTGAGACACTTTTTAGTGCATTTTTAATCAAATTAAAGTTTTAAGTTATACATGTTTTATTTATATATATCGAATAAAATAATATTTTTATTTTAATAAAATAATATTTATTTTTTAAAAAATATTATTATATTTTAAATTTTCGCCCCCCCTTACCTGAAATCCTGGCTTCGTCCCTGATGACACGAATTTACTGACATGAACTTTTAGAGGTTAGTTGGTATCGATAGAGTTTCAGCAATTTATACAGAGATGATAAAGAGAACACCTCCGGTCATACAAAGTTGATTATTTTCTTTGCAAAAAAAATCATGTTCGCCTCTATTTTACGAAAAAATATCCTACGTCACACGTTTCTCACGTAGTTAATTTTTTAAAAAAAAATTATATCATTGTGTATATATCCCATAAATGAGAATTGATTGGAGGGGATTATATATCATCACTACTTATGTACTTCTTGTTTGGTCAGGAGAAATTAAAAGAACTCAATTAAAAGAACTCACGCAACACAGATACGGCAGTGGGAATATTCTACAAAGACAATTAATTCCCAAAATTTACCTAAAAATTTTGAAGCAAGTAATTTTAATAATTTTGATAAAGAAACATTCCAAGAGGACTTTCAAATAAATAGTATAACTTGTCCTTCTATAATGATAAATTTGTCTCTGTCTTTGTCATTGAGATATTGAAAAATTTTCAACTCTCCAAATGATAAAATCCCGATTCGGTCCCTGATATTCGTGTGTAAACTCTTACGTTAGTTCTCACAAAGAAAATTTCTTTGTAGTTCGTACATCCAACTATGTAAGCTTCACAAGGAAACAAAATCCTTAAAATGAGCTAAGATTTGTACTCTTCAGCTGGCCTTCCTTTTCGAATCTTCTGATTTGCCCTTTGCGCCGCCTGCGTATGGATATTCCGGAGGCGCACTCCACAGACCGCCTAATATAGTCAAGTGAGCAGCAAGCAGCAGCAACGAAGAATAAGTAGTTGATGGGAATATGTTCCAGCACAGCTCCACTGCTGCAAATAATACGATGCTGCAAAATGATTCCAACTTCTTTAATTAGTATTGCTACGGTGGGAGGATGAGAATAAATTACACGGTGAAGAACCCTACCGTAGCCATGTGGGAAACGGTGTTCGCCACAATAAATATGGTAGGCTGTAGAAATACCTGCAGAAAAATAGACCATAAATATTAAATATCATAAATTCTATGGAGTAATGTCCATATGGAAACTTGGTATCATTTTATCTTCCTTTCTTTACTTTTTTTGTTGAACCTTTTTTCATAGTTTGATGACCAAAGGGTGAACAAACGGGAGATGCAACGCTAAAACATATAACAAAGCTTACCAAGAATAGAACTGATAGTGCAAAGACCGAGCACATACGATCCCAATAAAGTTTCCAGTAAACAGAGTTGTCACGATATCTGGATTTGGAAAAAAAAAATAGCAGAGGCAAATAAAAGATGTATCAGTTTTATTTACAAGGAGATAGGAGAGAGAAATAGGTGTCTATAACTTACGCTCGGCTGTGAGAACCCTAGAATTCGAGTTGAATTTATTGGATTGTTTAAGTTGGGAAGAACTCAAGTAAGCAAGCTTGAGCTTCATCTGATTAAGTTTAGAATGCAGAAAAGAGAATATTCCTCCTTCATGCCTGCAGTTAGTCATAAAGAAAGAGAAAGCAACTCAAAAAAAATCATGATGCCTCTAGTCTTCTACATGAAAGTGGGCGATAAAATTAATAACATAGGAATCGTTTCTAAATTTGAATCTTAATTTACAAACCTGCACCATCTATAATGAGCAAATATTGCAAGAAAAATGAGATGAGCAGCCAATAGAGACAGTGCAAATCCTTTAGACACGAAAACTGGTTCCGGAACAAATTTAAAGTTAACAGACCTGCAAAATACAGTTCAGCGACGTCCTTCCATCAGATCATAAGTAGAAGTAGCATACATAATCACACCTTGATAGGGAGAGACAGAAAGTTCATGTAAGCAGCATGATTATTGATTAGGGTTTTAACCAATTAAAATTGTTTGCATGCTTATGGCCCACAACAAACGATTAAAAAGGGTAAGTCATGGTACCATAGATTGAAAAATAATTCAAGAAACTTAAGCAGATATCTTAACAGTAGAACGAGAATCAATCATGAATTCATGCATTAGATTGCTAAAGATTGTTATACCAGAAATGGATGAAGACACGCCCAAGATTAAAGGCTCTTGAGATATATGCAACTGGATATGACAATATGAAAGGCAGCCCTAAAAGAATCTGCAATCGGATCAAGATTCCATCATATAATGCCTCAAAAAAAAATTCTTAGAGAAAGCTAGAGGGAGAGAGAGAGAGAGAGAACAAACCTGCACTAGTGCTGCACCTGCTAAAGTAGTTATCACCCCAAAAATATCCATAGCCTGCATTCAAAAAAAATCCCCAAACGAGTTGAATCTTGAATCAAAATACAAATCTTCATATCCAAACTTTTATGAAAATATTAATAAAAACATACCTTGAGCAGGAGGAGTAATAAGGGGGGTGCAAAAAGAAGCACATTCATCTTAACCGAGACAGCTCCACTGTGCTAACAGGAAGAAATGGTCTGTAACACCTTTAGTTAAGTAATATAAAAAACCATTATATATGCTAAAAAACCCATCAATATTGTCGATAGCACAGTGTTTGCACCTGAAAATGATTAAGCCCAGATGCCACTTTTGGTAAAGAAATGATAGTAGTGAAGCATGAAAGAGAGTCGTTGCAAAACAGTCATTAAACAAACGAAGCACAAATATGGAGTGCACTCGTTTAGACAAAGAAAGCAAACATAGGGCCCACCAAGGAACCTGTAAGGAAATTAACTGGAATTAAAACCTGATATTACACAGTAGATAACCAAAATAACAAAACTTTGTTAAGAAATCTGCCTTTTCTTAAAGCCATTAGCCCTTACAATAAGACCATTTACTTTATAATCAATTTTCCATACGAAATTCATAAGCATCATATCATAGAACGAGAAGTCAGTCCATACCACATCGGTCTTCAAGTAAATGAATAGCACCATTGCAAGATTCACAAGATAGAGAAATGCAAACAAAATCTGCAACAACAATAGATTTACAAAGTATAAGAATTAGTAAATAAATCGACATATAACGGATTAGATAAACCCCAAATCATCCTAAATCCAGTCATACACATCAAAATAAGCCCACAATCACAAAAATTAACAAATGCCCCAAAGCACCATGAAATTATATCAGGATCCAAAGATACAAGGTGATTTTCCCTATATTTCTCCCTTCCCATAAAGTCAACATTAACCCTTTCAAATTATGCATCTAGTTAATAACTTAAAAAACATAAATTATCAAAAGAATTAAGTAAAACAGAATATACACCTGAGCAGGATAAACTTCGGCTCCAGTTATATACTGAATAGCAGAGTAAATATAAAGAAATCCAGCTGGATACACCAGAGGGCCAGTATCACCTTCCAGTTTGCTGTAATCTCTTTCTCCTCCAAGAAATCCACTGACCTTCAACAACCAAAATCAAAAAATAAAATCTATGCACTCCGAATTCAAATATCAAAACGACGAAAACAAAAAAATTCAAACTTTCACCTGGGACATGTAAGCATCCCAATCAATCTTGGTATCTGAAAAGCAAAAGCCAAGAACAGTTCACCATTACTGAAAACATAGATAATTTTACCAATTAATCACAAAAATACGTGTAATTCTGTAATTACATGGGACATAAGTGATGATGAGAAAAACAAGGACCGCATCGGCCAATAGCAACGCGACGGCTAAGGGAACTTTGGGGTTTCTGAAAAGCTTTTGCAAGGAAGATTCCGACGGCTTAGGACGGCCGCCGGAGAATCGCGCCGCCGTGGTTTGTCGAGCCATCGACTTGATAGCGAGAGATCAGCTGGTTTCTCTTTTTTTTTTTTTTTTTTTTGAACTTATTCTTTTGCCACGATAACTACGAAGGGTTCCCTAAAACGCAGCGTTTCATGGCGAATTGCAGATCTGCCCCAATTAGATCAAAGCACACAAATCCTAGTTTTCTAATTCTTTGGTCACGTTGGATTAAATCTTAATTCAACTAAAATAATTTAATACTCTTTCAATTAATTTCAAGATTATCTTACTGGTGTCACGAAATTCATATTTAGTTCAAATAAAAATATCAAGCAATACAAGCATTGTACTTAATATTGTGTACTCTTGGTATATATTTTTATAGTATTTTCATCTTCTTAAAAATATTATTTTTCACAACCACATCCTTTATCGTCCTAATAGAGTAGAATAGTTTATATTTTAAGTAGTAGGCACAAGCTAAACTGTTAATGTTCGAATGTCTTTCCTCAACGGAAATTGTCAACTTATTAGTGAATGTTTTGTGGTTAATTTTTCGTATTTGAAAAAAAAAAGGCAACAATTACCGAGGTTCAGAACTTCAAATTATGCTTAAAAACAATTTTATCATAATAGAATGTTAATTGTTAAACAGGGAAATGTGGGATAAATTCTCAATGCGTTATCATATTTTGACATAATTTTCCCGTATAAATTTCACATTATATAGTATAAATTTGTGATTCGTGTTTTGGAGAGGTAAGTGAAAATATTACAACCCCGTGTGGAGTTATTTGCGACTGCCCCTGGTTAAACATTATATAGGGAAAATAAATAATTAATTATATGATTTGATTTGATATCAAATGTCCACATTTGCTTTCGTTTTCCAGCCCACTGCATAATGTCATGACTCATAGAGTCATGACACAAAACATTATCAGAAGGGAACAGATGATAAGTCCACGAGATATGGTTAGTGGGCCCTAATAACAAGGCCCATAATATTCTAGAACAGTTATAGGCCCAAATAGATGAGATAGCTGAGACAACATTGGTAAGTGTGCCCCCTTCCCATCCCTTTCACGTGACTACCACTACGTAAAAAGTTAAAAACTCACGTTTTCACCGCTCTCCATAATTACTCCGTTGGTTGTTTAATGGAAAACGGCGCCGTATGGTCCATGCCAAAAGTTTTTCTTTTTCTTTTTCTTTAATGATTATAAATTCGAATTAATCATGGATCTATTTATCCGAAATGGATTGATTCAAATGATTAAATAGTTATTTCTCCAGGACAATAACCTAGATTCGAAATCTTCTAACCACTTTGGCGTGTGCCATCTTAAAAAAAAAATTGACAAGGATATATTCAAATTTAAGTAATCCAACATCAACAATTCTCTTATAAAAAATTGAGTTATAGAAAAATAAAAACAACATCTATTTAATTTGTTGCACCTTAAATATTGGATGACTAATTAAAACCCATTCGCGATTTTACATCCAACAAATGCAAAATCCACCACAAAAACATAACTCCACGCGCCAGCCAATAGGAGAATTACCTAGATTTTTTATTATCTTACCATGCCCCAAATAAATAAATAATTTAATTATTATTGTGACGAATCCCGAAAACCCTCCTTATAAAATGCCAACCCCCCTCACGACGTTTTCTCATATACGCTGTCTTGCCCACCAAGCTCACTCTCCCTCATCTCTCTCTCTCTCTCTCTCTCTCTCTCCCAATGGCGGAATCAGAAGCAACAGCACCACCGTCCGACCAGCCGGCGACACCGCCGTCCGATCGACCAGTCACACCGCCTTCCGATCAACCGGCGACACCACCGTCGGATCAATCAGTGACACCACCGTCGGATCAACTGGCGACGACACCGCCGTCTGACCAATCAGTGACACCACCGTCCGATGAATCGGTAAGAAATAATCACCTCCTCTTACATATGGATCGACAGATTTGTGTCAATTGTGATTTTCTCATTTTATTTTTTTTTTCCGTTGGAAGGTTGTGGTGAATGAGGAGAAGAAGCTCAAATATCTGGATTTCGTTCAAGTAGCAGCTATTTACGTCGTCGTATGCTGTTCCACTATCTACGAATACGCGAAGGAGAACTCCGGTCCACTGAAACCCGGAGTTCAGACCGTCGAAGGAACCGTCAGAGCCGTCGTCGGACCGGTCTATCAGAAATTCCACAATGTGCCCTTCGAGCTTCTCATGTTCGTGGATCGCAAGGTTTGCCTAATCACATATTGTTTTTAGTATTTTATTTTTTAGTGTATATACACAATTTAAATAATAATAACAAATATAACTTTTTGCCTAAGTGGAGATATTTCGATTTTGATTTATAAAATTGAGCCATAGAACACAAAAAATATATATATATATTTATATAAATGAATAAATAAATATATATTATAGTTCTATTCTCACGTGACATTCAGGTGGACAGTTCCTTAATCGAGCTGGACCATCACGTGCCGGCTCTTCTAAAGCAGATTTCGCGCCAAGCTTTTGTCGCGGCTCACAGGGCTCCGGAAGTGGCTCGTGAGCTGGCGTCAGAGGTGCAGCAAATCGGCTTCGCTGACACGGCTGCAAAAGCTGTCAAAACGGCTTACGCCAAGTACGAGCCGGCAGCCAAGGAGCTCTACGCCAAGTACGAGCCAGTAGCCGAGCAGTATGCAGTCACGGCTTGGCGCTCACTTAACCGGCTCCCTCTGTTCTCCCAAGCGGCTCACATTATGGTTCCAACGGCGGCTTACTGGGCCGAGAAGTACAACCAAGCCGTGGCATCTGCGGCTGACAGGGGCTATACGGTGTCGTTTTACCTGCCGCTGGTGCCCATCGAGAGAATCGCCAAAACGTTTGAAGGAGCCGACAATGAGCCGGCTGCTTTGGCCAATGGGCAATACGTCGCCGTTTCCCAATAGCTTGGGTGCTGATTTTCGATGTTTTTGTCGGATTAGGGTTGTTGGGTTTATAAAATAGTTTGTTTGGAGGGCTATTTTGGCCTATTCATCAAACATGCTTGTACTTGTCTTCATGCAATTAAACATTAGTTTTTATTTTTAAATTATATAGTTATATAAACATAATATAAGCTCCCTATTTTTCTATTATTTATAAAATGGTAAACATATATATTTGTAATTTTGCTTAAATTTATTAAGATGATTTATATATTTGATACGTCCGTGTCACCTACATAAGTTATAGATCGAGATCCTCCGACTAGGGTTGTTCAATTAAATCGAATCGAACCGGAATTTTGGTAAATTGAACCCGATGCTCTTGTTGCAAAATTCGGGCCGGAAATCACTGATGGACTTTTATGATTTATCAGTTTACAAATTATTCATGCCTTAATAATTGGGCCGAAAATTTCCAAACTAAGGGAGCCCAACAATCAAACCCTCATGTATCACGACTCACTTAATTTAGGTCTGTCAACGGGGTCGGATTCGGGCCGGGATCCGAATCCGACAAGAGGATCCTACAACCGAATCCGAATTCATTTATTTTGAATCTATGCATAATCGGATCGGACTATATCCGATTAAAAATCTAACCCGATTAACAATAAAATTTAATATAAAGAATAAATATAATTACATAATATTAATAAATAATAATTATTTAATGGATTATTTGATGATTTTATTTATATTTGTTTAAAATAAGTTAATTTAAACTTATTAATGAAGGAAAATGTATACGTTTAGAGTAAATAATTCAAATTTTAGTGTTGTTTAAAGTGATAATTATGTGAAAATTATAATTTTACTCATTATTTTACTTAATATTATGTACTAGTAAATAATTTATTTTAATTAAATATTATATATATAATCGGATTCGGATTCTAAACGGATCGGATTCGTTAATTCCATATTCGCTCCATTTATTTCAGATAACGAATATTTATAATCGAATATGATCCATCGGACATTTTTATCGGACAAATATGCTAAAATTTGGATCGGATTCGAATTAAAATCCGATCCATTGACAGCCCTACTCACAAGTCTAATAATAACTGTGAAGTCATTTTTAATCTTTTATTTTTCTTTTTACGATCTCCGTCTCTCGAAATTCTGATTTCATCCCGACCAACGGACCCAAATAATTCGACGGGCCGACCATATGTAATAATTGAAAGTGCGACAAAAGCTGCAATACTAATGCAAGATTGCCTTGATTTATTTCATTTTAATTTTGGCAACTTGCATTCTGATTAAAATTTGCGATCAAGTCCTGCCAACAAATAGCCCTACTTGCCCAACTTGAAACCATTGTCCACTCAAATTCAAGTTATTAATATTATTCGTGTTCAAGTTTGCTGCTAGTTTCCTTTCCTTGTACTTGGTGATTATGATTTATGACTCCTCTTTGCGTCGGCCAATGTATAATTACTATTGCTTTTCTTCGCAACATTATGTCGGCTGTCTTTGTTGATGTTTATCATTTCAAGATCATATAGTGTGAGTTGGTTGCATTAGTACCACTTTGACTTGTATTAACACTTGTAAATGCTTGGAGTACTCTGGGTCGACTCTTAATTACCAAGTTTAATTACAAATTTAATGAGGTGTTTTGAGTGTCATAATTGTCGCATAAGTATGTGGTGGGATATCACAGAATAGATCAATATTTATTGTGGTGTGTTTGTGAATAAAATGGGATGTTTTGTGCAGGGCAACAATTCTATAGGGCGTCGGCAAAACCCGATAGTTATTTGAAGTAAATTAATTACTATAGATGATAAAGTTTTGTGTTATTGGTGCATAGATATCTTTTATGCTTATCTGCAAAGGTAAAACCTTAACTATAAGCTAGGATAGCAAGAGATTTAAAATGCGTAATAGCGTATAAGTTACATCTCCCGATTTATAATACATTTGTTATTTTAATTGGTTGGGTTCGGTCAAATTGGATTTGTAGTAAGATTTTCTTGATTCAAGGAGTATTTATAGTGTTCGTAGCAAACTTGTCCTAGAGTGTTACGTGTCTTCATCTCCGGATAAAAAAAAACATAATGTGGATAGTTCGAATTGTTTGGGTCTTCAACTTTTTAGTTTATTACTTAAACCTGAAACTTGAGCTTGTGTTTAATTGACCACAAACTAAGTGGGTAAAAACTCACATGACTAGTATATTTTTCATATTCCATAATTTTTAACTTGTTTTTTCTTAAAAAACTTTGGTACTATAAAGGTTTAAATTGATTCTCTTAATTTAAAATTTCAATTTATAAATTAAAATTAAAAATCTCAAATATTTCTTAAGGAATTAAGTGTCTTGTCAAATTAGAGCTCGTATATCCATCTTAAAACTCGTAATACTATCGATTTCTTCGAATTACTCATTTTACAAACTCATCTCATTGCTTAGTACAATTTTGAGTTAGGGCCAACGACAAAAATAAAAAAAGCAAATAGTATAGGATATGGTGAACCAAACTAGTCAATGCATAGATGTGCCAAACTTTTGAAACAACATTTGCAGGTTAGGGCCCGACAATTATGAATATGTTATTACTAATTATTAATTAATTTTATATATACCAAAATGTAAACCTAATTCACCTAAGTTGTATTTACACAATTAATAAATACAAACCAAAAAACTTTATGCTAATATTAATACACTACGCCTTATATATCATATAAATGCTTAGTTTTGACAGAAAGACATACACTGTAATTTGTTGAATTATTTAACCTAATTATATATGAACTAAAATCTCCAAAAAAATATTTTTAAAAATATTATTTTGTTATGTTATTTTAGACAAATATCATATTCGATACCCATCACATGAGAAATTCATTTTCATTTCGCTGTATTCGTGTATTCTCAAAAGTTTGGATTACAAATTTAAAATAATTATCTTGAAACTTGTGAATTGATTTTTTATTTCGGGTTAATTATACAGACCCCCCCGTCCTTTGGGCACTTGGGCGAAGTGCCCCCTATCCTTTGAATCCGGACGATTTGCCCCCTAACATTTGAAAAATGGCTCACTTGACCTCTTTGAAAAAACTTTAACAGAGCATATTTGTACGATGCTGATATCAAATGTGTTGATATGAGATATTAAATTGAAGCTCTCGACGCAAGGAACACAACAATGGTCTCGAAATCAAAATCCGATAACCGACGAAGAAGAAATCATCGATCAAAGGTGACGCACAACAAACCAAGTGTTTGACGGCTAATAGGGTCGGATGGGGTATGAATTTTGTTCTCCTTGGAGAGACGAGCACGGTGACGGTGGTCTTGGAACTTGGATCTTCATGTCGGAGGAGAAATCGATAGTCAAACTTGGTCAAAGGGATCAAGTGAGCGATTTTTCAAAGGTTAGGGGGCAAATCGTCCGGATTCAAAGAATAGGGGGCACTTTGCCCGAGTGCCCAAAGGACAGGGGGTCTGTATAATTAACCCTTTTATTTCTTTAGTAAATTAAGTCATCATTAATTAGTTACACGTAAACAACACTTGATATCCTCGATTAATGACCATGCATGATTAGGCTGCATGATTCCTTGTCCACTTTGTGAGATAGGCATGTGAATTTCATCACTTAATTCGTATTATTAAATAACCTTAATTATGCCAAATGTATTTTGATGGCATTTGTCTAACGTACAGCAATATTATAATGTCCCATCAATTTATTATTTTTGATATAAACTTCACACATTTTGTTTTAAGTTTAAAAAACAAAACTAATAAGTGGGATCTATCCTATAAAAGTATAACCCAATTATTACTAGAGACTCGACTCCCATCCCATTCTTAAGAACAAATAAATAAAATATTCATTAATGATAATATTCACAATAGTAATGAGTTTTTATAAAATACCGTCTAATTGCTGTGATTCATGATTCAATATAATTCTAACTTAATCAAATAATTTCTAATCGCATCATTAAAAACACATTTATTACTAACAAATAGAAGGGGCAATTTGAAATAGAGATAAAGATTTTCGCCCATCCGAACTACAACCCTTTTGGCATTTCACCATCCCAACTATTTTTCACCCGAAACCGCCATCTAAACTTTCAATTCTTGACAAACCACCATCCCACAGCGGTTTTGACCCTTTTTTGAGCAGTTTTGACTCTTTTTTCAGCGGTTTTGGATGTTTTAACACATAATCTATGGAAAAATAACAAAGAGAGGCATATTTACATGTGTTAAAACATCCAAAACCGCTAAAAAAAGAGTCAAAACCGCTCAAAAAAGGGTCAAAACTGCTGTGGGATGGTGGTTTGTCAGGAATTGAAAGTTTAGATGGCGGTTTCGGGTGAAAAATAATTGGGATGGTGAAATGCCAAAAGGGTCATAGTTCGGATGGGCAAAAATCTTTAACTCTTTGAAATAACTCCCCATCAGTTTGAAATATTTCTACTTTACTCCCCATAAAATTATACAACATAATAGGATATAAATAGTATTACATTTTGTGAAAATTATACAATATATTTCAAGAGGTATTTTAAGTACTACATTATGAGAAAATTATACGACATTTTACCAAAACGGGGAGTTAAGTAAAAATATAATGTCAAATTGGGGATTTATCCCACATTACCCGCAAATAGAAAGAACCATCGAAACTATTCCATTAATCACTGTTAAATAATACACCGTAACGGTTCGAAACTATATTAATTTAGCTAAAAACCTCGTATTTAAAAAGAAAACAATAACCATCTAAAATTTTACTCCTAATTGATCCAACCAGACCAATCCTCCAATAAATACTTTAAACTTTTATCAAACTCAGCTCTCATAACACAATTTTTTTTGAAGAATTTTATGTAATCAATAAAATGAGCTTTCCTAAGTTGACTCATATTTCCAAATTTGAAGTCCATCCACCCAATATTGGCAACAAATTGGTCAACTTCCCAAGATAAACAAACATAAAAAATCATTTTATTCAAATCCAGCCCCCAACCAAACCAATTAATTAACACACAGTTCACACACTGAAAAGCCATAATTTCACCTCAAAAGCGCTCCCTCTCCTAACTTATTCCACTCCAAATAAAATTAAATAAATCAATATATAATAATTAAATAATATTATAAATATAATTATAATAAATAAAAGAAAAATAAAGGCTGTACGCCAAAGCTAAGGCCAAAGGACAAAGCCGTTGGTATATATATAATAGATCTCCCGCAATCATTCATCTTTTCTTCGCCTCTATCTCTAATTATATATATAATTCTTGTGGTAGATTTCTTAGTCTTCGTTGGGGAATCGAAAATTCGTTTGGGTTTTATTGCAGAGGATTAACAGATCAGAGAACATGGTTGAAACCAGGCGGAGTTCGTCTTCCTCTAAGCGGGCTTTATCGACTCCCACGGCGTCTTTGCCGAATGGAAAGCGATCCAAGGTTTGGGTTTTTGGTTCTCACCGATTCTTGGTGGGTGTTTTCCTGAGTTTGTTCAATTTTATGTGTGTTTCTTCAATTCGGGTTTTTTATTGCGTGCATGCAGGCGGCGGAGGCGTCGTCTTCGTCTACCAACGAGTCGCCGGCGTTATCCGGGGAAGTGGTGGGTGCCGTCGTGGCGAAAGAATTGGAGGCTGGATCGGGTGATCTGGCTGGCGGCGGCGGCGGCGTGAAGCAGTTGGGTGATATGGCGGCGGAGAAACTGGGGGGCGCCGCGGTGGGAGGTGAGGTTTTGGTTTTTTGAATGGGTTTAGTAGGTGTGATTTGTCGTGTGCATGTTCTTGGGCTTGGTGGGAGTTTGGTTATTTTGGTTGTTCTTTCGGTGAATTTTTGAAATTTTATTTGTTTTGACTATATTTTGGGGGTGGATGTAGGTGATTCGATGATTGATGCTGAGAAAGGGAAGTCGAGTGGGCCATCAGTGAATCGTGGGAAGAAGCGGCAGCTGAAATCTAACGCGCAACTGAAATCTAATGCTGGGATTGCATGGGGAAAACTCCTTTCCCAGTGTTCACAGGTGGGTTTGCAGTTTCTCCTTGATTTTATTCTTGATCTTGTTTATGAACTGACTAAACAAGACAACCAAAAGGATTAACCTGTGTTGTTATTTTGTTCTCAAATTTGATTCGAGGTATGGCTGCCTGCAATCTTCCAACACATTGAGATTGCACTGACTATTAAATTAAGAGCGTGTCATAAATACTTTTAGCTTGGATTTTTCCTTCGGTCTTTTTTGTTTCCATGTTCTTCAGTATCAAGACTCATCGCTGTCTGTTTCTTGAGAAGTGATAAATGTCAAAATACAATCTTTATAAGAAAAGAAGGCTTTGTAGTGGACAGGTCACTTTATCTGTTAATCCGTGAGAACCATCTCATTCTCTCTCATTGAATGGGCTATGCAAGTGAGATTCCACTTTTAACTATCAAGTCACAGAAGGATTTCTCCATCTTCCTAAATGCTTAATTCTGCATTGCCAATATGCTATTCTGAAGTTTGTGGGGGCTGCATTCTACATCGAAAATATACCGCTGAGGTTGGGTTGGTTCTGTCAAAGTCTTCCTTATAAGCCAGAACAATGAATGGTTGTGTAATTAAAGTCTCGTGCTGATAATTCATATGAGTATCTGCGGAATTTGTTATGACATTAGCAATCTTTTGTGTTAAAGTTTATCAATGTAGTCTGACCAGGTATTGTCTAGGTGTGTAGGGGATACTGTTGCCATGCCATTCTCTTTAGTTGTTTTTATGTGTATGACATGTACTGTATGAAACCTTTTGTTTATTGAGTGAGTAAAATAGTGGAGGAAGGGTCATAACTATTCTTCCCATGTACGACTTGCTTCCTCTTCTTTGTGCATGTATTTGCTTGATGAGCTGCGTGGTTGTCGTATTTCACTATTTATAGTAGTTCTCAACCTCGACTTTTTGTGGTGGAATGTTCTTCCCAGACTCCACACGTACTTATGCAGAGTCCTATTTTCACTGTTGGTCAAGGTCGCCAATGTGACCTGTCGGTGGGAGATTCAACTGTTAGTAAATCCTTGTGTAATCTGAAGCACGTGGTGTCTGATTCTGAGGTACATTGTGATTTTTTTCCGCTTGTAAGTCTTTGGTTGTACTCAAGGCAGTGGGGTTCTATTCTGATGTTTACTGTTTCTGTGCCTGTCTGTGTCATGGCTTTCTTGACAACTCTTAGCAAGGGGAGTCAGTTACTTTACTTGAAATCACTGGGAAAAAAGGAGCTGTGCAAGTTAATGGCAAGTTTTACCCGAAAGATTCTACCATTTCTTTAAATGGAGGTGATGAGGTGGTTTTTACCTCATCTGGTAAACATGCTTATGTATCCTATCACCAACAAAAGTTAGTTGTCTGTTCGCACTTTCCTTTAATAGCTGTTCGTTTACCATAGTTCCTAAGAATGAATGATAAACCGATACTATTTTATCAGACATCTGTGTATCTCCTTGACATTCTATTAGATTTTTCAACAACTCACAAAGAGCACTGAATCGGAGATGGGTGTGCCTCCTGCAGTCAGCATATTAGAAGCTCACGAAAGATCCATAAAAGGATTACATATTGAGGCAAGGGCAGGGGACCCTTCCACTGTTGCTGTTGCATCAACACTGGCCTCCCTATCACATCTCAGTAACGACTTATCTCTTATTCCTCCATCTCGGAATGGGGACGATGTACAAGAAGGTTCTGAAATACCATCAGCACCTTCTACCTGTGAAGTGTCAGACTATAGCAGTGTTGATGCTGAAATGAAAGATGCTTCTATTCATAATGATGATGCTTCTGCCTCGGTTGTTGAAAAATCCTGTGCTCCATCCTCTGACGTTGCCAATGAAAACTTGAATGTTGATAATGAGATTGGGCAGATTGTGGGGGATCTTTTAGCAGGTCCAACAGCAGCTCCTGCGTTTGATGTGAGTGGCACCTTATCAAGAATTCTTGAAGAGCGTAGGGCACTCAGAGATCATCGCAAGCGTTCAGGTCCTCCTATTTCAATGTCGGCAAGACGTCAAGAATTCAAAGATGGTTTACGACAAGGACTAATAGATTGCAAAAACATTGATGTTTCATTCGAAAATTTTCCGTATTATCTAAGGTAAAATTCTGAACCTAGTTATAGTTTTCCTACCGTTTCAATGTTTTTTCATTGCGGTTGATTTTTGTTGAGAAAATTCTCATTTGTAGTTGTTTGATTATGCTATTTGCTATTCTGACAGTGAGGCCACTAAGAATGTTCTTATTGCTTCAACGTACATACATTTGAAGTGTAATAAATTTGCGAAGTTTACTTCTGATCTCCCTTCAGTATGTCCAAGAATTTTGCTGTCAGGTCCCGCAGGTAATATAGCTCTTTTTGTTTTTTATTTTATTTATATAAGCATATATTTTCCTACCTTCTTTCTTGTTCTCAACTGTCACCTTACTTCTTGTCTTTGTAGGGTCAGAAATATATCAGGAAACATTAACCAAGGCACTTGCTAAATATTTTGATGCGAAACTTTTAATAGTTGATTCTGTTCTATTACCTGGTGTAAGTTTGTAGATAGCTATTTCTATGTTGATCTTTTCTGTTTACATTGGCTGTTTTTTCGCCTGTTCTCATTGTTTGCTTTTTCTTTGATTCTCTTGTAAAATTATCACTTCCTCATATATTTACAACTCAAAATTTTTAGGGACCAATAACAAAGGATGTTGATCCTGTCAAAGAAATTCCGAAGCCTGACAGAGCTAGTGTTTTTGCTAAACGATACCTTAAGAAACCACCTTCAAGTGTTGAGGCTGGTATTACTGGGGGTTCTGCTGTGAGCTCTCGTGCTCTGCCTAAGCAAGAAGCATCTACTGCTTCGTCGAAAAGCTATACTTACCGTAAAGGTATTGTATAAATTTTTCTTGTCACTTCTTGTTTAATGTTGTGGACATATCTGTGATAAGGATTTTTGATGTCTTGGCAGGTGACAGAGTAAAGTATGTAGGTCCTTTGCCATCAGGGTTTGCGGCCACTCAAACTCCAATTAGGTAAAGTTAAATGAAATGCTATTAGTTTAACAATGATGTCATTTCTCTAATACAATGTTTCTCTATCATGTGCTGTGGAAACTATCTAATCTTTTCATTGTTGTTGGATACATTAAGCTTTCTCCTGTTTGCTGTCTGATTCTATTTTCTTTTGCCTTTAGGTAGAATAGAACTAAATGAACTATTGGTCCTTTATTTTATAATTTCTTTCCAAATCGTTTCCTTGACGAGTATAGATCTTTAAGGATGTCCGTCTGCCTTGAGTGCCTGTGTTTAGGTTTTTGTTGGAATTGACTAGAAGTATAGGTGATAGGCCTCAACCTGGACCACCCCCCGAACGCCAAACCCCGTGTGTATGCTTAGAAGTACAGTCTTCGACCTAGCCACAGCCCCCATGTTCCCTGCTGGGGCCTCAAAATTTCACAAGAGTCTATCTGAACCATTGCAAATGCAGTTTCAGAGGTTCTCCATCTTGTTACTTTTGGGCCACTTAATGCATGCGTCACTGTCTATTGTGAACTTGGAGGAAGGCGGTTTTCAAATCGATTTCTATAGATTATGTTCTTTCTGGTTTTAATGGCTGTAGATGTCACCTTATACATTTTAGTTCTTGTAGAGCGTCTGCATCCAATTACTTAACCAAAAGAGTGGAAAGATTTGGCCAACATTCAAACAAAACTAAGGGAACTGAAGTTGAGTGTGTTCAATTATAGTTCTTTCAATTATAAAATTACAGGAAAAGATACACTTCAGCAGAATTTAGTTTGTCTTTGTTTTCCCTTGCTCATACTCGTGATGGAAAATTTCTGCTGTTTTGAGTGCCTCTTCTGTGGGATTTCCAGTAATCGCCCTCAGGAAATATATTTGTGCACATGGTTTTGACATTGGTTTATTCTCATTGCCTTTTGATATACTTGAAACCTCATCTGCATATTGCGAGTATGCGATGTGAGAGCATCAGTAATTGGTGGCTCGATTGTATTTGATTGCCTAAGTTGTGACTGATCCCTTTTCACATTTGTATGTGGGATAAAATTTTGTGCAGGGGTCCGGCCTATGGTTACAAAGGCAAAGTACTGCTTGCTTTTGAAGAAAATGGCTCCTCTAAAATTGGTGTTAGGTTTGATAGAACAATTCCAGAAGGTAATGATCTTGGCGGCCTCTGTGAGGAAGATCATGGTTTCTTTTGTGCTGGTAATTGCTGCCTGTCTGACTTCTGTTACATTGGTTTACTGTGTCATGTATAATCAGCCTGATTTTGTTTTGACAATTATCATTATGTACAGCCGACTTACTACGCCTAGATAGCTCCAGCGGGGATGACATTGACAAACTTGCCGTCAATGAACTCTTTGAGGTAAATTTATTGTATATTCATATGCTGAAACTTATTAAGGTTGCAATTTATATGCTTGTCATTGACCATGCACAAATTTTGTACTTTGTAGGTTGCCTCGTTAGAAAGTAAAAGTAGTCCATTAATTTTATTCGTGAAAGACATAGAGAAATCCATGGTCATAAATCCAGAGGCATATTCTGCCTTTAAAACTAAGCTGGAAGATTTACCAGAAAATATTGTCGTAATAGCTTCACATACGCAGACAGATGGCAGAAAGGAGAAAGTAAGTCATATTAGCCTTATTTCAACTTTTCCTATATATGCATGTGTGTATATAATTATATATATTTGCCGTATTCCAACTCTTCCTGACACTTATAACATACATTGGTTTCAGTCTCATCCTGGTGGTTTGCTTTTTACAAAATTTGGAAGCAACCAAACAGCATTGCTTGACCTTGCCTTCCCGGTATGTTAAATTGAACAAGCTGGACTAATAATATGTTCTCTTTGTTCATTGTCCTTACATGCTTGTTATAGTGGAGATTGATACACTCATGGACTCTCCTAGTTACACCTAAAGTCAATGCAATTTGCGGTCTTTAACTAGATATAATTTTGAATTTCTTGTAGGACAATTTTGGTAGATTGCATGATAGAACTAAAGAAATTCCAAAAACAGTGAAGCAGGTCACCCGTCTTTTCCCAAATAAAGTGACCATACAGATTCCTCAGGTGAGCAATATTTTGGTTTAATGCTGGTAATGCCATGTTAGAACAAGGTCTTATTGTTTTTGGAATATGGCAGGATGAAACAGAGCTGGTCGACTGGAAACAACAGTTAGATCGAGATATCGAAACAATGAAATCGCAATCCAACCTTGGCAGCATTTGTGCGGTAAATAATTCACTGCTCGCTTTACATGGGCAAATTACTCTTGGGGTCCTTGAAAACAATTGTGATTTGTATTACACCCATCACCACTGATGTGTCTCAAGGAATTCGGTGTAACTGTTTCATATTTTTCTTTTTTTTTTTTTTCCTTCTGAATTTTGGTGGCAATTCTGTGTGATAGTCTCCAATTTTCCTGTGCGTGTCAAATTTTGTACTTGTTTTTCTTGGTAGTGTTTTTACATAATTATTATTGTGTAGTTTCTAGGGGTGATGAGGCAATCTGTGTTTGACTTTCTTGGATTAACATTGTGATTCACTTCACATAAATTTCAGGTTCTAAATCGGATTGGTCTGGATTGCCATGATCTGGAATCTTTGTGCATTAAAGACCAAGCTTTGAGTAGTGAAAGTAGGGTCATATCTCAGACTGTTTAAATACTCAAATTAGGTGTCATGTATCAGACATTCCTTAATGCTTTTCATTATGGTGATAGGTGTTGAAAAAGTTATTGGCTGGGCTTTAAGTCATCACTTTATGCAACGCTCTGAAGCTTTACCCAAAGAGTCAAAATTTGTTATCTCAAGTGAGAGGTAAAATATCCTTCTAAGCTTTTTTTAATTAGCACTGATGTGAGGACAAACCGGTAGTTGTTCTAGGTTCTTACCATTATCTTTCTGGCACTGCATTTACAGCATCAGATATGGGCTCAATATTCTCCAGGGCGTTCAAAATGAAAACAAGGGCGTGAAGAAATCTCTCAAGGTGAAGCTTGAATTGCCTATTTTAAGTTCCTTGTAAAAGTTTCTTTTACCTAAACTTTTACCCTAACCTGATTTAGGAGAATGATTTACTGAATTTTAGGATGTGGTTACTGACAATGAGTTCGAGAAAAAGCTCCTTGCCGAGGTCATTCCACCTGGTGATATTGGAGTTACTTTTGATGACATTGGAGCATTGGAAAATGTGAAGGGAACTTTGAAGGAATTGGTGATGCTACCTCTGCAAAGGCCAGAATTGTTCAGCAAAGGACAGCTAACCAAAGTAAGTGAACTTCACATAAAGCCTATTAGAAGCTTAATCAATCTCCATTCATTCGTCAGTCATGAAAATAGACGCAGCTATCTTGTTTGCTAACCATGTCTGCCTTTGCAGCCTTGTAAGGGAATATTGCTCTTTGGTCCTCCTGGTACCGGTAAAACAATGCTAGCAAAAGCTGTTGCTACTGAAGCTGGGGCAAACTTCATCAACATATCGATGTCAACGATCACGTCAAAAGTACAGTTTGTTATAGCCCTGTTTATTCGACTTCCTCCCTAAATTATGTTCTCTCTAGACAATGAAATTGATAATTCTTTTCCATTCAGTGGTTTGGTGAAGGAGAGAAATATGTCAAGGCAGTTTTCACTCTAGCCAGCAAAATATCACCTAGTGTTGTTTTTGTTGATGAGGTCAGTATAATCATCCAAACTTTTATTTCTCTTTTGGTCCATAAATCTTATCTTACCTTCAAATTTGGTACATTTATTGCCGCAGGTGGACAGCATGTTAGGCAGAAGGGAAAATCCTGGAGAACACGAAGCGATGCGTAAAATGAAGAATGAATTTATGGTTAACTGGGATGGTTTGCGTACAAAGGATAAGGAACGTGTATTAGTACTCGGAGCAACTAATAGACCTTTTGATCTTGATGAGGCTGTAATCAGGAGGCTTCCCAGGAGGTATTTTCTTTTAACCTGGGCTTTATTATCTATAGCCTTTTGAAAGAACGATTTTTGTATTGTATGTAACTTGAAATCATAGACATCAGCTGCTTTAATATGTGTTTTTGATGCAGGCTGATGGTCAATCTTCCGGATACTCAAAACAGGTCAAAAATTATGAGAGTGATATTAGCTAAGGAAGAATTGGATGCAAGTGTTGACCTTGATGCAGTTGCTAACATGACGGAGGGGTACTCAGGAAGCGATCTAAAGGTTTGTCACAATACCCACGGCCTGCATTTATGTTGCTAACTATCTGCTTACTGTTCTCCTAATGATTCTTAAACATGTGCATTTCCAGAATCTTTGTGTTACAGCTGCGCATTGCCCCATCAGAGAAATTTTGGAGAAGGAAAAGAAGGTGTGTAAACTGATTTGTGTATTTTTCTCATTTATAGTTCCCATTTATTCATAGACCTTGTATTTTTAGATGTTCCTGTTCAAGGTGGTCTTACTGGAATCTACCATATTCTTAGTGTTATATGTTTGCATCTTTGTTTTCAATTGGTCTGCGATATTTTTTTGTTGAGCAATAAGATTTACAAATAATACTATGACATGGAATTGTAGGAGAAAGCCTTGGCATTGTCTGAGAACAGGCCGTTGCCTACATTGCATAGCAGCGCAGATGTCCGCCCATTGAGAATGGATGACTTCAAATATGCACATGATCAGGTATGTGTGCTTGCAATGATGTAAGTGGAAAAAAGAAATCTAATTGGAGAAGCTAGGAGAAAGTGAGAACTATGCAGATGCTGATGACTAAATTGTACAAAGAAAAAAAAAATTCCGAACAATAAGCAGATGGAATGTTAAGTGAGCCGGTAAAGCCTAACATCTTTTTTTTTTTTTCTTTTTTTAAATCCAGGTATGTGCAAGTGTTTCATCAGAATCACAAAACATGAATGAGCTTCTACAGTGGAATGAACTATATGGGGAAGGTGGTTCAAGAAAGAAGAAATCGCTTAGCTACTTCATGTAGACTTTGTATAGTGCCCTGATGGAAATCCCATCAATCTAAAGTTCTCCTATGAATGCCTCTTTTCACCAGCATATCAGATTGTGCCTATTCTGTCACCACCAGATAAAGAAGATGTCATTGGAGGCTTGGAGCTACCAGCATACCACCGGTTTGCGCCTATTCTGTCACGATCAGATAAAAGATTTCTCTGGAGCTTATCCTAATAACCTAGTACTTCTCGACTGAATTGTATATTCAAGGTTAGAGTTCAATAAAACATCGTCCTAATTGTTTGCCTGCCAATCTCGCCCCATGTGGAACCTGGTTGGGATCAGTTCGATTTGATTGGATTGAGAATATCTCCCGGTGTCCGTTTTTCTCTTTTTTATTTTCATTTGTGGTTTGGGATTTGGGTGGGTGGGGGAAGTCCTCTCTCATATATTTGGTCAAGCAAAAAGGAGGTGATGATGCAAATGCAGCTGACTGGCATATAGTGCGAGGAGGTCCTCTATCGTTTTTTGTATTTTATACCTTATTTGTTGTTGCAGTATCCTTATGAATTTCAGATTTATGTACATAAGAGAGACGACGTAGTTCGATTTGACATAATGGATACTTTAGATTTTATCCGTCGAAGATATTGTCGTTTTATCCGTTTTTCTTTCCATGCGTATGTCAATTCCACGATTTACTGGTGTTGCGTCGTAATGGTTGACGAAAACATTTTACTATGGGTTTCCTTTGCATAATTCAATCGTCTTAGCGATTTGTCTAAATGTGCCTGTTGTTCTATTAGAAGCTTGTAATGGATTGTTGAAGCACAGGTAATAAAGAATATGAAGAAACCCAGCAGGGAGGGCAAAAATGGAGAAGAAAAAGGAGGAAAAGACTGCAGAGGTGAAAGTTCGACTTGCTAATTCTCAATGCTGAAATCTCAGACAAATTAAATTTCAATAAAGATTACAACACCACAGATCAGAGATGAAAATATAGTTCTGCCAAGAGAGTAGTACAGTAATAATGCCTTGTCAGTAGAAAAATTCGGGCAAACGAGTAAGAGACCATCACTCTTTAAACGAAAAGCATGCTTAAATAACTAATTAAGCACTCTGAAAATCCAGCAGAAAATCACACAAGCCACTTATGAAGTTGACAAAGGTTCTGCTGCTTTCTCCTTGGAGGCTTCTCCCACTGGCTTATGAGCAGCACCACCTTCAGGCTTCTTGACCTCTGCAAAGTGCAAAGCAATCAAGAAGCTCAATATGATTCCCGACAACGATAGCAACACACATATTAAAGCCATTTTTTCTTTTGAAGTTTACAAACAGTCGCTAAATTGATGGAAAGATACAAGTAGTTTAACATGTTAACAAATTAACAAAACAAACTTTATTCATCGAAATGCAAGCATTACCTTCATCATCATCGCCATCACTGTCCTCAAAGTCATCACCCATATCGCCAAGGCCCTCCATGCCCGGCATACCTCCCATACCCCCAAGGCCAGGCATGCCCGGCATACCTCCCATACCCGCAAGACCCTCCATGCCCGGCATACCTCCCATACCCCCAAGTCCTCCCATGCCTCCAAGGCCACCCATGTCACCAAATTTCTGCAGAACAAGTAAAATTTTAAAACATTAGGAAAGGTGAAAATAAGGCTGATCTCGTGGAAGAGCAAGAGACAAATAACTTACCGAGAAATCCATCCCACCCAAATCAAGATCAGAAGGTGCTCCTGAACAAATTGCAGTACAGAGAAGGATATTAGGAGAACTATTTAATATCCCAATAAACTATGGAAGACAATATAAATGTACCTGCAGTATCATCATCTTCATCCACCCATTTATCCCAGTCTACTTTAACGTAGTGGGGGGTTTTTTCATTTCCACCCAACAACTTTCCCCACCACTTCTTCTCTTCTTTCTCCAAAACACAGAATATATTTCGCACACCTATGTTTATTTTCGACTCCTGGAAATAGACAATGATACGTAAGTTTAACCTTTGCCATAAGAAGTTAAGAACTACACACAGCATATGATACCCTCATTTTCAGTTCACAGTTCAGAATAAGCATCAGAGAATATCTTTACCTCCACATTAATTTTGTCAAGTAGATTCAATTTGATTTCATAAGCGTTGTTGTCCGCGCCAGCAGTGGCAGAAAATGTAAATGTGCCCTCGGGGTCAACATCAACCTTAGGATTTTTGGCATCTGGCAGTACTATAGTAAGATATACCTTGTCTTCCCTTTCGGCCCACTTCACGTCAGGGTGTCGGCTGCAGGGAATAAGAAGATTTAGTTACATGCTTAATAACAAAACCAAAATTGTTCTGACAATACCCAAAAAAGCAGAAATAATAACAGTACAGAATTTAATGACTCAAAAATATGACGTTAAACCCCCTTTGCATAATCTTCTCAAATTCCTGTGCAAAAATAAATTTTCTAGAAGCGAACCAACTCAAAGTACGACCGTCCATAACCCTAGACTCAGCAAATAAAAACACAGACAAGATTCAATTTTGACGGGAAAATCAGATCAGTATGCAGTATAAAATTGAGTGATTCCCAACGTACTATACAAAGTCCATGTAATTTCAACAGGGAAATCACCATTACTACGACAATTCAAAACGCAGAGTTGAGAAGTACAATTACCAGAAAACAAAATTGGAAAAAAGGTACAGAAACAGAGGAAAATAAAAACACTAGTTTCTTCATTGAATTTCGATTGAAGAATCACCAACAACTACGTAAATCAAACGGATTAAAATCTCAGGTAAGAAGACATATACTACCTCATTGTCGAGTTTCTAGTTTGATCGGAGAAGCTGAGAGACGGAGCGATAACACAAGAATAAAACCCTAGAACAACTGCAGAGGAAATAAAGTAGGTGCGCCTCGAAGCCCTTTTTAAACCCTCAATCAGAAGATATTTTGCGACTTTCGTGTGAAGCCCTCACACGTGTGACAAGAAGCGTGATAGCTGTTGAACTAAAAGCGCGTTTTCATCGTTAAACCATGTTATGCGAGACCGGCTGCAAAAGGCGGCCCAATCCAATGTTAATATTGGGCTTAGCAGCTCTATTGGGCCAGCAAATAGTATAGTGAATGCCACTGATTTTAAGGCTTCTGATTTTCCTTTATTAAAAGCGATAATTTATTAATAATCAAGGTCAAAATTTAAATATTCCATGGTCATAATAATACTTGCATACCTTCAGGTTTCATCTAATAATTTAATTTTAAGTGGAAATGCCAATATCTTTTTTTTTTTCAATTGAAAAAAAAAAATGAAAATCGTCACATAAAATTACAATTTGTAACCTTTGACTTATACATGTAGATATGTGAGACAACCCCTTACATAATTACATTTGAGGGTATTGGCATATTACCCTTGTTTTATCCTTTGTATCTAAAAGATTCTCTATCTTGTGCATCACATTAGTACTAAATTAGAAAGCTCGTCTATACACAAGCTCCCGAACTCTTGATGCTACCACGTTAGTTCTACCATATTCCGTGTCTTCTAACTTCAAGCCTATTCACTATTTCGGACTCTTTGGGAGTTCGCTTATACACAAGCTCCCGACCCCTTACTCCAACTCATCGCGAGGCTGGCAACGTGGGGTACATCCCCATCAATCATCATATACAATGGTGATTTGAACAAGTTGCACAAATTAAAAGGATTAAAAAGAACCGCAAATTATTCAAAGCCCCCCACCATGCATCAATACTTATCCTAAACCCCCCAATTCATTTTTTTTGTGTTTTAAGTACCAATTACAATTTAAACTTTTTCTAAACCCCCTAAATCATGTAAAAATACTAAAATGTCCTTAAAAAAATATAAAAAATTACCCCAATGCCCCCCAATCTTTTCCCCCCAATTTTTATTTTTTTATTTTCCTTTCTTCTTCACGCGTTTTTCACAGGAAAAACGCAGGTTTTGGTGGGCAAGTCCGGCGCTGTCTCCGGCCACTTTCCGGAGACAGCGCTTACGTGTTCGTGGCAATCCCGTCTCCGGAAAGTGGCCAGAGAAGGCGCCGGAGTTCCCCCAAAATTTTGGTTTTTTTCAATACAAAACGGGTTTTCTGTCGGCATCATTCCGGCGACTTTCTTGAACGATATTTATATGGATCTTGAAGATTTTGATACGGAGAGTCCATTGTAATTTACGGAATCGATTTTCATTAATCGGTTTGGGAGGTATTGTCATTTCTTTTTTTCGAAATTTTTAGATCTAAAATTTTTGATTTGATTTTGAGAACAAATGACTATGAATTTTGTAAAACTAACCAAAGATATGGAACAAGGACGAGAAGTACGTATCCGGTGAGTTTTTTGGACCACCTCCGGCGGCGGCAGCGGCGGCGCTCCGGTGAGAAGAAGGATGACAAAGATGGTGAAGAAGATGATGGTGTGGAAGAAGTAAAAATGGAGTGGAAAAAGTAAAAAAATAGGGGTAAAATAGACTTTTTAGGTGATTAGGGGGGGGGGGGGGTTTAGAAAAAATATTTTGTGTATTAGAGATTGTAAATGTATAAAAATTGAAATGTGAGATTTTGAATAAGTATAAGGAATATTTGGAACTGTTGAATAATTGCCGTATAAATAAATAATTGAAATATTGCCTATTAAGGATGATTCTGGGAGCATGACAAATAATTGCACGCTTATCCAGAACTTTCATCGCTCCACTAGCGAAAACCACAACGCCAAAACAAGGAACCCGCACCAGTTGCCAGCATCCTGTTTCCGCATCCTATTCTTAATTCTCGCTTACCGCATTTCTTAACTGTACATTCCAGACGTCTACAAAACGCCACTCCACACTATAAATTCAAGGAGTTTCGTTGAGCTCAAGAGGAATTAAATATTGATTAAGTCAGAATTAAGTGTCGATCGATCGAGCTGCAGGCATGGAGAAATCGGTGATGGTGGTTGGGATCGATGACAGTGAGCACAGCTTCTACGCTCTCGAGTGGACTTTGCAGCACTTCTTTTCCCCGCCGGAGAATTCGCAATTCAGGCTGGTTGTCGTCCACGCGAGGCCGTCTCCGCTGAGCGTCGTCGGCCTTGCTGGTCCGGGTATGAATTTGATCTGATAACTTGAATTTTCTGTTCGATTACTCCAATTTACCATTTTTTCGTTGATTCGTTCAGTTAATTTAATTAGGTTAAAATATGAATGACATGGAACTTAAGAAAACTGGAAGATCGAGAATCCTGCTAAAATTGCTGTTACTGTCATCGTTCAAGTGTTGATGATTAATTAGCTGTTTCATTACAATCAATTTGGAACTCTGGTAGATAATTGTGGTCAACTTTTGATTTCTCTGGTTGAGGTTTTTATGATTGTTGTAGGTGCTGCCGAGGTGCTGCCGTACGTGGATGCGGATTTGAAGAAGATTGCTGCGAGGGTTCTGGAGAAGGCCAAGGAAACATGCACCGCCAAATCGGTATCTCGAACTATTTCAGAAGATTAATCTCTCTTTGGTTTGGTTTGGTTTAACTTCTCCGGGACCTTGATAAATTTGAGCCATTAACTTACGTCTGATACAGGTGAGCGACGTGATGTATGAGGTTGCGGATGGTGATCCTAGGAATGTTCTCTGTGAAACGGTCGAGAAGCACCATGCATCTGTGTTAGTTGTTGGTAGCCATGGTTATGGAGCTATCAAGAGGTAATCTCTCTCTCTGTGAAATTCCCAGAAATTTGGACAGCTCTATAAAAGTATGCATCATATGAAAGAAATTTCTAATTAAACACTTGTGTATTGAATTGGTGTTGCAGGGCTGTATTGGGCAGTGTAAGTGACTACTGCGCACACCATGCTCATTGCTCTGTGATGATTGTGAAGAAGCCCAAGATCAAACACTGAAACACTCCAGTTCCAAATAAAATCATGGTTGATGAATGTATTGTTTGTACTCATGCTTCTAGTATTACTTCGTTTGCACTGTGTATGCACTGCTATGTTGCGTTAATGGAAGAAAACGTAGTACTGTGTGGAGCACCCATTAGGTCCCCGTTTGTATTGTGTAATTTCTTGAATGTTTTAACTTCCAAGTCCGCGATGAATCTATTTTAATTGTATGTCCGAGATCATGGATGAGTATTTGGCAAGTCGATCCTAAGCTATAATGCTAACTTAAAATGTTTCGGATCAGAATTCTTGAAAACACAACTATCATAAAAAAAAAAAATGGAGCTTTATATTACATTGATTCAATCCGCAAAGAGAGCTTTAACACTAGCCGACAAGAAGAAGGAAGCACAATTATTTGGTAAAACATTTGATAACCAAAGTGGTTTCATCAATCTCTTTCGTTATCAAGGCGGCACAAATATTTAAGGTCAAAGGTTCGAACAGAGACAAAACCCACCAATTCTTAACTTTCCAATTTCCATGTAACGAAATTCCTTTTCACTGATGCAAGTAGTAGAAGATAAGGCATCCATTGAATACAACGCCGCATAAAGATCTCATCAAAGAAAGTTTCACACGTCTGTTATCAGGAATTAATGCCACTGCTTAGTGATAAGAACCTTTCCCCAAACTCCATATATCTATGTCTACACAAAATGTTTTGCAGGCTAAGTAGATGATTTTAATTGAAATATCACATATGAATCATAAGCTCAAGAGCCAAGACATGAGCGAAAAAGGCCTGGCTCATACCTTCCCGGTGATTAGAAAGACTGGCCAGTTTAGGACAGTGAGCAACAATGAAAACTTGCTAAGTGCAGTGGAATCACGGACAATCGGCACGGATTAATCTAACAAAAACAACCCTTTCCGGTGGAAAATCATGAATTCAGAGCCATATCCTTGACATCATCACAAGAAATTGAAGCAACAATTTTAACTTGATCACTGTTTGAAGCGTACAAGAAATACAAATCACATCGATAAATTCGTATCTAAGCAGGCATCGAGACACAAACACTTGAAGAAAATAGTTAAAGATACTTTGTAATGAGTAGAATCAGGAAAGTACTAAGAAAATTTCTGAAATGGCTGCTTCAAGTGTACAAAGGCCAATTCGTCCACGCCCCTGAAACATGCCCGTTTTCGCAAACATATGCCCTAACAACAGGCTCCCCATCATCATGGAACCCAAAATACCTCCTCAAACAAAAGGAAGAATGCAAATCCCAAGACTGTTTAGAGCTGCAAAACACGCAATTCAAATCAATCTTGCACCTGTTCCCATCATTGATCGTCCTCCAAACCCTCGACTGCTTGAAATTCTTGAAAATTCCCCTGAACAACATGTAATTACGCTTCTCCTCGACGTGAATGCAACCCGGCCAATCACAGATGTACAAACAATCCCCCTTGAATCGACTCGCAAGCAATTTGTTGCCTTGCTCGCGGCACAAATTCCAAATTCCTGGCGCCAAATGCGAGCTCAGCGACCTACAAATCTTCCTCCTCTTCGGTGCCCTAAAATCAGGCTTCACTTTTTCAGTCTCATCAACTCCCGGCTCGATTTCTGGCATTTCAGCCGCCTCTTTCGTCAAGGACGATTCAGAATCGTCGTGTAAAGTGTCAAACGATAGATCATCAAACAATGACCACGAACAACTCGAAGCACAAACACTCGATTCATCATCAGCATCACGCGAACAAGCACCTTTCTCGGACTCATTCGGCTCCGACGGTTTACTACGCCCGTAGTATTCATCGGGTCCGATTTGGCGTCCGAGCTCGAAATCAGAGTTCGCGAGGAACACGCCGGAGTGGAGGAGCCCCGGGCAGCAAACGGCGAGCTTGTAAAGCGACGACCATCCACCGGGTGGCGCGGTGTCGGATGCGGCGGAGGGAAGGAGATCGGAAACGACGGCGGGGATTGATTGCGAGCATTTGGATCTGAAGCAGATGGTCTTGATTAGCGAAGAGAATTTGGTTGAAACGCAGGCGATCCTCGCCCAGTACCGGGGATCTTCCTCAAGCTTGTAGAGTATGTTGAGGACGACGTCGTCCGATAGTCTAGAAAACACGCCGCTTTCAGACATTTCCGTGAAAATCGTAAAGAAAATCGAAGTATTCGATCCAATAATCGACGTATTCTTCTGTTGATTTAGAGAATTAACAGCAAATTGGGAAAGAGAATCAATACTCTGTTGTTCTCTGAGAGAATTAATTGAGCTGTTAAAGGTCGTGGGGGCGTTGGGGTGGGGAAAAGGTACCGCTGCTATTACGATTTATCGTTTATGTATAATATTCCCCTTTTGGTGTTGTGGGTGTTTTCATGATTTTGCTGTTTATTGGGGGCTAGTTTGCGATTAGCTACTATTGGATTTGTTTGAAAAAGTAATTAGGGCCTATTTCAATGCTTTACTGTGGGGGAAAAGAAAATTACAAGAGCTAATGTTTTACATTTACCGTGCAGTCGATAAAAAATTAAAAAAAAAATAAATTAAATAACAAATATAGTAAACTTGATAATATAATTGATTGAGTTCGAGCGAATTAGATCTGAATTAGATTTTTTTGCCTTTAAATGTCACATATTGGTCCTGATCGAGCCAGATCTCTGCCTGATGTCCGATCGAGAGATCCGACGCGGTCACTCTATTTGTTGAGGGGGAACGGCCGTTTGACTGCTCGAAATCTGCACAGATCGAGGTAAACGTGAGCTCCGGGACCAACTCAGGGAAGGTGGGTGTGAGACCCGGGTTGGTACTCCGACGCTCAAGTCAGGTTCGATGAAGATGGTCGAAGTAATTGAGTGGTGAAAAGAGTTAGGTGGGAAAACTTACCGTGCAATAAATGAGGAGGGACTATTTATACTGTGAGGAGAGAGAAGTTACCGCCTCGACGTGTTGGCCTGGGGAGCTGACAGGTGCCCCATTAAGACCGTGCATTAAATGCGTGGTCGACCACTCTTTCCTGCTAGTGGAACAGTGCGCTGGCCGGTCGAGGGACCTGGGTCGCCCGTAGTGGCCTGGAGGTCCGACTGTGGGTCGACGATCTACGCGGTAACTTATGTGGGGTAAATGGGTCTTCGAGCGTGATGGTTGAGAGGTAAGCTCCGATCGAATCGCGACCGGGACATGACCTTCGATCATACACATGGAGCAAGGTGATTTGCCCAACTCGACAGCGGGTACGTGCCACGTCATAAGCCCCCCGAAACATCATCTGCTAGGGCTAACGTGGCAGTGATGTTTCAAACCCCAAGAGTGGGACCCGCTGCAATCATTGCGTCGTTTCATCTTCTCGATTCCCGCCTATTTTCACCCCTATAAATAGTTCCCTCTGTAAATTCATTTGTTACTTTTGCGTGTGGGAATTGAAGAGAGCTCCGATCTATTTTCGATCGATTAAGCGTTTTTGCGTGTCGAATTTCTGGGTCGCTTGTTTTAGAAGAGGACAATCTTCGCATCTTCAGACAACAAAAGGTAATACTTTCGATCTTTAGCTCGATGTCCTTTCTTTGTGCTTTTTTATTTTTATTCTCGATCGCTTCGAGGGAGAGGTGTACCACTTCCCTCTTCGAAGGCTTCCTCTCTCTTGATTTGTTCGTATCCGAGCCAAATAGTAAAACATGATTCTATCATTGTAGGATGTTAACAAATCGAGCGGAGGCTGGTCCTGAGGGGAAGGAAGTGGCGGATACAAGTGTGGGGTCGAGTTCCGGTTCATCGGAATCGAGTTCAACATCGGACTCGGGAGCCACCGTAGAAACGAGGTCGACGAATCCACAGGGAAGGGATGAGAGCGTCGAGGTTGTGGAGGTCTCCGAGCCTCTGCCTGAGGTCGAGTCAGCGGAGGTAGTCGTACCTCGAGTATCGGGGGAGGTGACATCTACTTCAGGTCGACTGGAAGAAGAGGAGGAGGAAGAGGAGGAAGAAGAGGTGGAGAACCTCGAGCCAGAGGGTCGGCTAGTGAAGGACCCTCGGGCTATTACTTGTTCAATATCGGAGGAGAAATTTGGGGAGATCCAAAATTGGCTATTTGGAGGTGCTCCGGAGTATGGGGGCTATCGAGTGATAAGGCCCAGGGTCGGAGATAGGATGACTAACCCACCAGAGAATTGCATCACGATCAACTATTTGGCGGTTAAGAATGGGTTTAGGGTGCCCATTTCCGAGGAGATGATCGATTTTTTCAATACCCTTAGGATTAGCCCTCTGCAGTTAATGCCCAACTCCTACGCAATGGTGAATGGGTTGAGGGCCATGTTGAAGTGCCTGGGGATGAAGACCAACATATACTGCATTTCCGAGATCTTCCAGGCTTGGTTAACGACCGAGAGCTCGAAGTCAGGCCCGGGATATATTCAGCTCCAATCGAAAAGTAACTACCGGGTCGTTAGGTCGCCAACCTCATCGAACGGGGTAGGATGGAAACAAAGGTTTGTTTTCATCGAGTGCGAGAAGGGTTGGCCCGGTCTAAAGTACCAGGGATGGAGTTGGGCCCCTCGACCGGACCTTCCGAGAGGGCAACCGGGCTGGCCGAACACTTTGATGGCAGCCCTAAAGATGATGGGAAGTGTGGAGTCGGAAGATATGATCACTCCACAGTCGTTAATCGAGCTAGGGCTCGCACCAGGAGTCAAAAAGCATTTCGACCTTGGTACTTCGAACGCATCCCTCGAAGCATCACATCTACCTGTTTTTGTTGCTTTCTCTTCCTTCTCTTTTTTTTTTTTTACTTTGCGATCGAATACATTCTTTGTGCAGATCAATACATCATGTCGGCTGCTCTGAATGCACGGAGGAAGGAAATGGCCGAGTTGAAGAAGGCGGCCGAGAAGAAGAAGATGCCTCCGCCGACCCATGCGGAAATTTCAGCTGCGACCGACGCAACGGTCGATGCATTCCCCAAGGTCCTCTCGATGAGGACAAATGAAGCCCCTGAGAAGAGGGGGAGAGCCACGTCGGGGGGTCGAGGACCCAGAGGCCCCCCAGTCCAAAAAACAAAAGTCCAAGGGCCAGGCGAAGTCTGGGGTCGGAGCGGACAAAAGTAAAGGTCGAGAGAAGACCCCCCTACTCCCCATGCCACCTATGCTTGGTCCGATCGTCGAGGTCCAGGCCGGAGACTTTTCAAGCCCTCCGAATCAGGGTCGAGGAGCCATTGTGCCTCGAAATGTGGCCAGTATTCTGGAGGGGGATGCGAAGGCCACCGGTCAGGTCCTCAGCAGCAACCGCCGTGCCGTGGAAGGCAAGCGATGAGGATTAAAAGCTGTTCTTCGACTACCCGATCCTCGAGGAACCCCACTTTCCTTGTGGCCTTTCGAGTGTCAATGATAAAGGCGAGCAGAGACGGATCGGTACCGCTCCCAAGGACTACAATGCACTTGGGGCGCTGTATAGTTCGATCCAGACGATGGTCGACCACAAGGAAAGGTGGGCATTCTCGGACGACGAGATCGAGGCGTCTTGGGTCCAGAAGTACTTTGCTGTAAGTATACTAGTAAAGTTGTTTTCCTTGTATTTGGTGAAGTGTTGGATCGAAGATGCTGACGATCGATATTCTTTTGCAGATGGGTCAAGATTTCTTCCAGGTGGCTCGGAGGGGTTGGGTACACCGGCAATTGAGGACGAGAGCTGAGCAGCAGGTCGAGAGGATGAGGCTCGAGCTAGAGGAAAAGGACAAGAAGTTGGCCAAAGACAAGGAAAAGCGTGACCACGACCTCCTGGAGGCTATCGAGAGACTTTCTGAGGTTGAGAAGAGCTTGAAAATTACCGAGGGCCGGGTGGCGAGGTCGATCCAGGAGGAAGCCGACGCAAGGGCTCGCGGTTTGGCGGAGGTGGAGAGGAAAGACGCAAAGCTGGCCCTGAGTCGATGCAAGAGGGGGCTGGTAGAATCTGTGAACGACCTCGAGCGTCGAGGGGTTTATAGGTTTATGAAGTCCAAAGCCTATGAAAAGGCCGTATCGATCACGAGCTTCAAGGACGTCGAGGAGGGCTTCAACTTGTGCCTGGCCCAAGTGCAAGCGGCCAAGTATCTCCCGATGGACTATGATCAAGAAAAGGTCAGCCTTTTTCAAGATGATCCTCGCCCCGTCGACCCAGTCACTCGACCTCCTTCTCCTGAGCCAAACTGGGATGATGATGAGTTTGGCTTTGCTGTGAAGCTGACTCGGTCTAGGGCGGCCGGGGAGCCGGATGACATAACCACCTGCGAGCTCGATCTTGATGCCTCCTTCGACCCGAAAGACATGTGCCCAGAATACTTTGGGGATGGGGCCATTATACCGATCGAGGAGGGAACCGGGCCATATGCTGCCGAGAAGTGAGTCGGAGAGAATGGACTAGCCCTATCTCTGTACTCGGAAATCTTTGCTAGGGAGAATCCAATTTTAAAAGTGTCGACTGTTGGGGTCGGGCTTTCGTAGTTGTTGGCTCGAGATTCATTTGTAAATAGGTAGGAATCCGAGCGTTTGTTGCTCCCGTTTGTAAAATCCAAATTTGTATCAAGGGTGCGATCGAAAAAATCGTAATCGATGCACTTATTTTAAATATATTATGTAAGTTCTCTTCTGGATTTTAATGAATGTTTTAAGTATTTTCTCGAGTTCTTTGATGTTAAACTTTTGCATGTTGATCGATATCGACAATCGAGAAGATGTTGAGGCAAAATGCTCTAATCTTTCGAAGTACATAAAACTTTAATACGGGCGTCGTATAACACAAGTACATGATCGAATAACATGAGTGTCGAAGGACAAGAGGAAACTTTATTAATTCATCGACCAGAAAATTTACATAATTTGTTTACAAGTAATACTTCTTCAAGTTGTGAGCATTCCATGATCGAGGCAATGGTTGTCCATCGAGATCTTCGAGATGATATGCTCGATTCTTGCCTATTTAGACAACACGGTAGGGTCCTTCCCAGTTAGCGTCGAGCTTGCCCACATGCTTAGTGACCTCAACCTTTTTAAGGACCAGATCTCCGACTTGAAAGTGAAGGGGTCGCAAGTTCTTGTTGTATGCTCGAGCGGTTGTGGCTCGATATTGTTGCATCTTCATGTTTCCCTTCTCTCTGGTTTCGCTTATTGTGTCGAGATCAAAAGCTCTTAGCTCATCGTTTCGGTCGCGGTGAAAGTGAGCTACTCGAGGGGATTGATGTATAATTTCGGCCGGAATCATGGCTTCCGAACCATACACCATGGCGAAGGGTGTTTGACCAGTTGGGATTCGAGGGGTAGTTCGATATGCCCATAGGACACTTTCAAGTTCATCCACCCAATGACTCTTCTTTGCTTCTAGTCGTGTACACAAATTCTGTATGATGGTTCGATTGGTGACCTCGACTTGTCCATTGGCTTGAGGATGTCCGACCGACGTGAACCTTTGGCTGATCTTGATGTCCGAACAATAGGCTCTGAATCTTGAGTTTCGAAACTGGGGTCCGTTATCGCATACCATGACTCGAGGTACACCAAATCGAGTGATGATGTGCTTCCAAAGGAAGTCTTGTAACGCATAGAAGGTGATTTTTGCAACTGCCAAGGCCTCGACCCACTTAGAAAAATAATCGATCGCTACAATGATGAATTGCCTTTGTCGAGTTGCTATCGGAAAAGGCCTAATTATGTCGATTCCCCATTGTTCGAAAGGCCAGCATGACTCGATCGGAATCATGTCTGCAGGGTGCTGATGGGTTAAATTGGCATGTCTCTGGCAGCGATCGCATTTCTTCACAAATTCGAGCGCATCCTTGCGCAGTGTAGGCCAAAAGAATCCCGATCGAGATACTTTCTGGGCGAGGGATCGCCCCCCGGCATGGTTTCCGCATGATCCTTCATGGACTTCGGATAAGACTTCTCGACCTTGTGACGGTCGAAGACATCGTTTGGTTGGACCGATGGGTGAATGCTTGTACAGACGACCCTCCTGGTCTAGCACGTAAATTAGCGCACGTTGTTTGAGTCTTTTTACCTCGATCGAATCCTCTGGTAACGTACCATCCTGTAGATATTTGATTATATCATCGAACCAGCAGGGTTCGGCTGCGTCGATGGGGCTGACCTCTGGAGTTATGGGATCGATGGATCGGGCGGAGGATGTCGTGAAGGTTATGGTCCGATCTTGTGTGCCAATCGATCCACTTGCAAACTTAGAGAGAGCATCTGCTCGAAGATTCTCCTCTCGAGGAACCTGGGAGATCTTGAATTCTTCGAACCCCGATATAGCCTTCTTAACTAAGGCGAGATACTTGATCATGGACTCCTCTCGAGCTTCGTACTCGCCAGTGACTTGACCGGCGACCAATTGTGAGTCAGTTAAGACTCTGAGTTTTTTGATGTTTTGCATTCTCGCAATTCTCAATCCTGCTAAAAAAGCTTCATATTCTGCCTCGTTGTTAGTTGCAGGATATTCGAGAGCAATGGCGTATTCGATCTGTTGTCCGTTTGCGCTGGAGAGGGATACATCAGCCCCTCCCCCTGAAGCGGTCGAAGAACCATCGACCGACAATGTCCAGACGGTGTGATCGCTCTTGGGTGTCGCGTGAGGATTCTTTTCGACCAAGAAATCGGCCAGGATCTGTGCCTGATATGCCACCCGGGGTCGATAGGTTATTTCGAACTGTCCCAGTTCGATCGCCCATTTTGTGAGACGGCCAGAAACCTCCGGTTTATCCATGACGGTCTTCAGCGGTTGGTCGGTGAGAACTATGATGGGGTGTGCTTGGAAATATGGTCGAAGTTTGCGGGAAGTGTGGACTACCGCAAGAGCAAATTTTTCGATCTCGAGGTAGCGTACTTCTGGGCCATGGAGAATCTTGCTCACATAGTACACAGGGAGATGTTTTCGATCTCGAATTGTGACAAGTACTGAGCTGATTGTCTCCTTCGACACGGCCAGATATAGATACAATGTTTCCCCATCGACCGGTTTTGCAAGTAGAGGTGGGGAGGTCAGATATTTCTTCAGATCTTCGAGAGCTTGTTCGCATTCCGAAGTCCATTCAAAATTTTTGATGTTTCGCAAGATCTTGAAAAATGGCAAGTTCTTTTCCGAAGATCGGGCTATGAATCGATTAAGTGATATGATGCGACCAACTAGCCTCTGGACGTCGCGGATCGAGTTGGGGATCGGTAGAAGTTGGATAGCTTTTATCTTGGTAGGGTTGGCCTCGATCCCTCTCTGGCTGACCATGTACCCAAGAAATTTCCCACCATCGACCCCGAAGGTACACTTGGCGGGGTTGACTTCAGATTGTATTTTCGGAGGAGGTTGAAGGCTCTCTTTAAATGGTCGATGACCTTTTCACTCTTAACGAGCATGTCATCGACATACACTTCGATGGTATTGCCGATCTCAGACTCGAAAACCTTGTTCATCATCCGTTGGTATGTTGCTCCTGCATTCTTGAGTCCGAATGGCATAACTTTGAAGCAGTAAATGCCATTGAAAACTATGAAGACAGTCTTGGGTTGATCCTCGATGGCCATAAAAATTTGATAGTAGCCTTGGAAAGCGTCCATCATGCTCAATCGTTCACACCCGGCCGTGGAGTCGACCAGTTGATCGATCCGGGGGAGTGGACAAGGATCCATCGAACATGCTTTATTTAGGTCAGTGAAATCGTTGCACATTCGCCACTTTCCTCCTAGCTTGGGTACAAGGATAACATTGTATAGCCACTCGACGTATTGGATCGGCGTGATATATCTTGCATCAAGGTGTTTGTTAACTTCGGCCTCGATGATGGCATTACGGGAGTCGCTTTGAGAACGTAACTTTTGTTTGATCGGTTTGTAGGATTGGTCGACATTCAGGTGGTGTTCGATCATTTTCCTGTCAACTCCTACAAGGTCGGAAGCGCTCCAAGCAAATACATCGAGGTTGTCTCGGAGGAATTGTATGAGCATGCATTGCTCCTTTCCCTTTCGACCGGCCCCAATACGTGTAATTTTCTCAGCTTGTCCCGGAATTAATTGGATTTCTTCAAGCTCTTCTATGGGTTCGAGCTTTTTATCCTCTTGTTTCTTTCTTTTTGCAGCATGTGAGGAACTCATTTTCTTAGAGTTTTCTGGATCGATTGCTTCTGGGTCTACGAACTCATCTTCGATGATGGGGTCATCAATAATCAGAGGCACATGTTTCCCTGTGGATGGTTTGGGCTTTTCCAATGAGATGGAATAACAACTCCAAGTGGTCGATATATCGCACCTTAATTCCCCAATCCCGGAGGGGGTGGGCAATTTTACCATTTGGTGGTAAGTGGATATGAATGCTCGAAAATCGATGAGACCCGGTCGACCGAAAATGATGTTGTATGCGGAGGGCATTTCGATAACAAGATATTCGATCTCGCGTGTAGCCCGTCTGGGCAGGGTACCCATGGATGTGATCAAACGTACCCGTCCTTTGGTGTAGACCTCTGCTCCTCCGAATCCTATAAGAGGTGTTCGAATAGGATCTAGAAACAATTTATCATGTAAATTCATGCGAATAAGAGTCGAGTAAAGGATAATGTTGCTAGAGCTTTCATTATCTATCAAAGTGCGAGATACAGCGAAGTTGGTGACGTCGAGCGTGACGACCATAGGACAGCTAGGTGTCTCGCTCGACCGTGCCGGTACATCGATTACATCGTTTTCGCTAAACGCTATCTCTTCATTAATCCAAGCGTCTTCTGGTCGAACGTGCGTGACTTCTCGAGGTCCATAGAAGCCTTGAGCCGCTGAACGTCGCGTCTTTTTCCGAGCGGACTTTGAATCTCCTCCAGAAGGCCCCCCCCCCCCCCCCCAAAAATCATGTCAATCCGGCCGAGACATGGTCGGTTATGCGGGTCGCGCTCTGTTGGAGGCTTGGCTTGTCGTTGCTTGGGCGGCGACCTATCATGGTGGTCTCAATTCCGAGCATTGTCGTCCATTTTCTTTACAAACTCGAGAAGGTGACCTCCCTTGATTAAACGTTAGATCTCATCTCTTAATGCATTGCACTCAGAAGTGTTATGCCCCTTCTGCTGGTGAAAGTTGCAAAATTTGCTGCTTTCTTGAGACTTGGGAGTCTCTCGCATTGATTTGGGTTTTTTGAGAAGAGCGGGATCGATGATGTTGTAGATTTCGTCGATCGATCGGGTTAACTGAGTGAAGTGCTTCCGAGGGGTAGATCAGGTCGGTACTTCGTTCTTGGGACGGATATCTTGCCTAATGGGACGGTTAGTCTCTGTTTTTCGACCATGAGTCGGGCTCATTTGGGAATTTTCCAATTCCTCAAGTTGCATCTAATCGCAGGCGGCAGCCTGGATATCTGCTAAATTCTTTGGTTTCTGCAAGAAGATGTATCGAGCGGCCTCAATGCTAACCAAAGCCTTGTGAACAATGGGTCTCAAGAGATCGATGCTCGGTTCTTCTGTCTTGACCACTGCTTGAGAAAAGCGAGTGAAGAAGTCTTGGAGAGATTCATTAGGACTTTGTTTGATGGTGTACAAGTAGGTCGGAGGTAGTTTATCTCCCTTCATGGCAGAGAACTGAGCCTTGAATCGATTAACCAAAATCTTGTACGTAGGTATGGATCGAGGAGGAAGTCTTGAGAACCATTCCAGCGTTGGCCCATCGAGAGTGGTGACAAAGATCTTAGCCCAAATGTCAGGCGAATGACCGAACATGCTGAGTTGCATCTCGAGGCGAGACACATGTTTTTCAGGATCAGTCGACCCGTTATACGTAGGTAGCCCAGTGGGGATCTTTTCATCGGTGGTGGATTCAATGATCGCGTCACAAAACGGAGACTGAGCTTCTCTTTCGCTGCGGTATCTCCACTGTCGGGTTGGTCGGGGGATCGACGGTGTACGCCGGGGTCAAGTAGAGCGGGATCGGTTGGGAGAATGGCTATGCGACCCCTGACTCTCACTTCGATAATGACTATCATGTCAACTGGGATGGGGAGGTATTTGATTCCGAAGGTCATTTGACCTCACGATGTGTCCCCTATTTGATCTCCTGATCTGGTTAACTCGACCATGGGGCCCGAGTCGGCTAAAGATCCCACTTGAACTGTGAGGGGATTTATCACGCTGGAAGGAGCCTCGTTCCCTTCGGTTATTATTCTTTCCTCGAGAATGAGAGGGTCGAGATCTTTGCCGGGATACACTTTGTCCTCGATGGTCGTCATTTCGACGTATCCTGGTGTCAGTTGGGGTCCTGGAGTCGACTTCATCGTTCGGTCAGAAGGACAAGCTGTAGCACCCGAGCGTAAGGTACCACATCCCCCGCACCGAGACCCGACCCGTATATGAAATGGAAGTCCATACACGTGCCGAATCCACGGCGAACGGGGACACAACACACACGCTATGCTAGGCGGGACTAACCCTTGAACCAATCAGTGCAAGAATCATAAAATCAGAGTTAAATAAAATTCGCGGAAGCAAGAACTACATAGCATATATACAATGAGCTAACAAGCTCCAAAAATCAATATACAAGAGCATTCAAATATGCACGGCACTCACGGCCTACAAAATCATAACGCTCCAATCTATACTAGAATCAAATACAAAAGTAGCAACAAGGGTATGAATATGATACTGAAAAGAAGTGCTAAACATAAATGCAAGACCTAGACGACTTGTATTCCCGCCTAGCACTCCTATACCTGCACAAAACAGCTGAAAACAACCGGGTTCAGTCTAAAAGAGACTGGTGGGTATAAAAACGGGGCATAAGATATATAATATTGCATAAATTAAACACATACATGCAAGCCCTAATCCCGTGTGAAGTTTGAAAGGAATTTACCAAGTGGTTAAAACAAAGAAGACATCAACGGGATTACGACGTTCATTTTCATTCATAAATGTTCATAAGGGTTATGGCCCGGCGAGTGGGCGTGCACAATCTCCAACCTTCTCCTCGTGTAATCATATCATAATTAGTGGTTAGCATACATATCTTTCGTGCACATACATAAATGATCATAATCATACATATACACCTTCTTCCTCCGGGTGGTGGACAAGTTAGCTAGACCTGACCACCGGTTTTTACAGGGGCCAATGGGGGTACATGAATCCCCCAAAGGCACTCAGCTCCCATTCCTCGCTAAAACTCCTAGCGAGGGCTGGTATCACCGTAGTTGGTTGGAACTAGTATATGGGATCCCCGTCAGCCCTTGCTTCCTCGGTTAGCCACATATACTAAGTCCCGGGGCCCGTTAAATCAGAAGTCATAAATCAGAAATGTGTCTCGCCAAACATAAGGTAGGGTTTCATAATTAAAAAGGGGTCATACGTTTGAAATCATTTACCCAAAATGACTCGATTTATATAAATATATTATTTTGGCTTAAAACTTTGCACATAAGGGATTTATAGGGTTATTTTAACTAATAGAAGAAAAACCCACCTTTACCAAAGCAAAATAAAGGCACAAGCGTCTCAATGCTCGTCCTCGTCTCCGACCAAACCCGAATCTGTGCAAAAGAAAAGGTATGATACTCAATGACCACATATGACGCTCGGCAATGAAGTGCATATGACATGGATGCATAAATGATCATGTTATATCATAAAAATGTTCATGTGCACGATTAATAAATTTAAAACATATAATCATTCATTCGTTCATATATGTCATTCAATTTCAGAAGTTCATAAATACATATAAATTTCATAAATTCATAGTTCATAATTCATATCAATTAATCTAACATTCAATCAATAAGCATATCACATATAATATTCATAAATTCATAAATTCATAATTCACATTTAGGAATGAAATAAATAAAACGTTCAATCAAGATTCGATAATTAAATACGCGAAATAGAAATCAATTAATTTCAATAATTAAATTAAATCAAATAATATATAAAATATATAAATAATAAATATATATAATATAATATATATATATATATAATCGTATATACTATAATATACAATATATATAATCTATACATATATACACGTACAACTCACACACACATGCATGCAAAAATGTATAAATATATACTATATATTTCACACATGCATGCAAAATATATTTTACATGCATATTTCACAAACCATGCATGCAATATAAACACAACACACACCTTATATATATATATATACATAATCACGTACACACACCCAAACAAACATGCATGCATATATACACAAATATTACCTATATACTACACATGCAACACTCCAAGCTCACACAACTCACAACCTTGCATGCACAAGCACACAGCAGCAACCAAGGACACAAAACAACAGCAGCAACAGTCACAGAAAGAAGCAGAAATCGTCCAAGAAAAACGGGGTGACACCCCCGTGTCACCCTCAAAGCCTGGACCGAGACACCCCCGTGTCTCGGTACAGAAGTTCCCAGCATTGCTGCACCCCCGTTCCTCGCTGGAACGGGCAGGAAAGGCACGCCCGTGACAGCAGCAGCAGCAACCCAGTTTTGACAGAAAAAGACGCGGAAACAGAGCAAGAAAACGGCAGCCATGTACGAGCAAGATAGGCAACAACTCAACCACAATACACACTAAAAAACCAGGAAAGATGACAGCAAAAAGGAGAAGGAAAAACAGCAAATTGACAGCCAAATTTCAGCGTGAAAACAGGGTAAAACGTGAAGAAAAACAGGGCATGCTTGAGCTCAACTCAAGCGACACAGATCAGGTCCAAAAAGCCAACAAATACGCAGCAAAACATCATATATTCAACAAGTAATTCAGTTCCAAAAGTGATCAATCAAAGCATGGAATCATACGTGACCTTCCCGTGGAATTTCTGAAAATTTCATAAATGATATCTCATATATATCTCAACAAACATGAAGGTAATAATCATAAATGAAATGAGGGTGTCAAAACAATCATTCTCATGCTTGGAATCGATCAAAACCGTTAAGAATCAAAGAAGATCAACAATTTGTCCAAAACCTTCATTTTCGGGAAAAAAGTCCAGAAACCATGAAACCATGCTCAAAAATCATGAATGAAAAGATGAAAATGCTCAGAATTAATCATATAATACAACCCTAGGCTTACCTTGATGATTGGTTGAAGTTTGGATGAGATTTGAGCTCCAAAATCTCCAAGGTTGAAGGGTTACGGGTCTGGAATTCAGAACAGAAACTTTTGCTGAGTTTTGGGGCTTGTGAGAGGATTATCTTGGTTAGGGCTTGTTATGTCATGGTAAAGGGTTGAGTTAGGGTTTCAAAGAATCAAACTATAGTTAATTTGGTTATGGTTTAGCCAAGATATAGCTGAATTAGTGTAACAAGGTCATGTTGGTCGCCGATTCGTTTTTCGGTTGAAATTCGAAGGTTCAAACGACTTAGGAAAAAATGTAAGGCTAGGTTTACTAAACTCGAATCTTCGTTACGAGTTCAGCGGATTTGACGAAACTCGAATCCGAGTTCCCGAGCTCAAGATATTAAATTCGGAACCAAGGGTACGCTAATTGCACGTTAGCTCCCGTTTTGGTTCCTCAATTAAAATTAAATTCGTTAACCTATCAAATGAATTCAAAAACATAAATTGGGTATAAAATCATGTTCATAACACATATATGTACAACATATTACAAAATCGTGGCAATTTGATATCATATCGTAGGAAAACGAAGCACAAAATAAACGAACAAACTTAATCATGCAATTCATGCATAATCATATAAATTTTCCATGCAAAAAGGAATGAAACCCATGCATATTTGATATTCTCCATGCATAAATATGATTTCATGCATAATTATATTAAACCCATGCAAAAATTGAAATTCATGCATAAATATATTTATCTACGTATAATTATATACATATATAAATAATTAATTAAACCATGATTAATTAACATAACATATAATTAGCATAATCATTAAATTAATAAGATAATAATTAAACATATATACATATATATATATAATACGAAATATATATATATATAATTAATAATATTAGAATAAAATATTATAATATAATATAATAAAATAATAACAATTATAATAAAATTAAATATAAAACACGTAAAAACAATTAATTCGCGCAATTTGGTAAACACATACGTCATACCTTTACGTCCGAGAATTCGGGGCGTTACACAAGCGATCTTGAACTGGCCTTCTGGCACTTCCCTGTGCAGGTTGTGGCTGCTGATGCTGAGGTTGAGGGTGTATAGTTTGTCCAATTCCAGCCCAATATCCGATAGGTGGTTGATAATGCAACGGTTGTACATACCCAGGATGATTCATTACAGGCTGAATGACCTCCACTGGTCGAGTTTGGGGGCACTCCGGCATCCGTGGTTCTCTCCCTTCTGCAGCTGCAGTTACAGCTTCATCTCGACAAGCTTTTAAGTATTTATCTAACTCGGACGTCGAGTAGACTAGCTGTGGTGCGATGACTGTAGGTGCAGCAACTTGCAAAGGAATCTGAGGAATGACTTCCCGACCATTCTCGTCGAATAAGCGATTGCTGGTGATATTGTGGTATGTTCGATGGCTTACTGTTGCGTTTCCCACAAACGGCGCCAAATGATCGAGCCAGATCTCTGCCTGATGTCCGATCGAGAGATCCGACGCGGTCACTCTATTTGTTGAGGGGGAACGACCGTTTGACTGCTCGAAATCTGCACAGATCGAGGTAAACGTGAGCTCCGGGACCAACTCGGGGAAGGTGGGTGTGAGACCCGGGTTGGTACTCCGACGCTCAAGTCAGGTTCGATGAAGATGGTTGAAGTAATTGAGTGGTGAAAAGAGTTAGGTGGGAAAACTTACCGTGCAATAAATGAGGAGGGACTATTTATACTGTGAGGAGAGAGAAGTTACCGCCTCGATGTGTTGGCGTGGGGAGCTGACAGGTGCCCCATTAAGACCGTGCATTAAATGCGTGGTCGGCCACTCTTTCCTGCTAGTGGAACAGTGCGCTGGCCGGTCGAGGGGTCTGGGTCGCCCGTAGCGGCCTGGAGGTCCGACTGTGGGTCGACGATCTACGCGGTAACTTATGTGGGGTAAATGGGTCTTCGAGCGTGATGGTCGAGAGATAAGCTTCGATCGAATCGCGACCGGGACATGACCTTCGATCATACACGTGGAGCAAGGTGATTGGCCCAACTCGACAACGGGTACGTGCCACGTCAGGTCCCACACAAATTTTATTTGGACACATTTAGTCTTGGTCATTTAGATTTTTAATTGGGTAAAACTTTTTCACCCTACGGATGGATTCAATCATCACGGATTTGCCTCGATTTCTTGATGGGTCATTCAGATTGGTATGAAAATCTCTAAATTAGTATTAACACAAGGTAATTCGCGCCAGATTTACTGCCGTCTGGATGAAAGGTTTTTCAAAATGGGAAGAATTATGAGTAATTTCTCTGTTCTATCATTTTCCAGTTTTGATCATTCAATTTTTTAAGGTAAGCTTAAGTAGCTTCAATGGACGAGCCAGTTTGGTGCATATAGCACCACACTGCCTTATAGACTTGTCCTCTTTTAGAGTCCTCCTGCTTGGAAAGAAGGAAATTTTCGATTGAATAATTAATGAGTAAATTGCAGTCGATCTTCCCTTTTTTTTTTTTTTTTTTCTTTTTTTTTTTTTTTAATGTTCGAGAAAGTTTTTTGCGATCGGAATAAAACATAACGAAACTTTGTGAATTTTAAATGATACAACATCTACAGTTAGATACACTGCATATATATACTTTTTTTATATTATTATTATTATTATTTTGCAGATAGTTTATATTTCCTTACCTTATAGTGTCATTTAACCGCTAGCTTTTGGGGGTGAGTAAGGTTAAACATATTATTTTTTATGGTATCAGAGTATGTCCGATTTTAGGTCTGTCTCTCCACCTCACCAGAATCCCCATGTTTCGATTTTTGATGGCTTGAACTAAGAAGTATACATGAGTTAGCAACACAGTTCCAGAAGATGAAACCCATCCACGATTCAAATATTCATCAAATGTAGAGATCTGCTTGCTTGCTCTCTTAAGAATTCTTTGCATAGATCTGCCCACTGAAAATATGTTGGAATTTTGATAAATATTAAATAATATTTGTTTATCAAAATCTAATAATTATTGAATTTATAAATTAAAATAAATTATAATTAATAAAGGCATAACAATATATATACATGTATGTATATATGTGGGTTTATGCCGATCTTGAGTACAACATATAACTATGCTAATAAATATGTTGAACAATTTAATTAATGGCTCGTGACATTATTTAATAGTTGGCAACCAAGAGTTGTAACTTTCAGATAATGTAAGTTGTACTTAACTAGCTTGTGACATTATCTTTAATAGTTGGCAATCAAGAGTTGTAACTTTTGAATAATGTAAGTTGTACTTAATTAGCTTATGAAAACTTGTAACTTTTCAATAATAATTCGGTTAAAAGGAAAAAATTAACCGAAAAGGCATGATCAATTATTGCAATTTTTCGGCAAAAATTATAAGTATGTTTTGAAGAGACACATCAATATCTATAAATAGGAGTACATAGAACTCATTTTATTCACTCATAAATTTATTGAAGTGTGTTCACTACAAACTCACTTACTACACTTTTCATATCATAACAAGAGTTTCCAATTAGTTTAGTTCATCAGAGTAATCAATTGGAGTGCTTCCTTTGGTTATTGAAGAATCATTGTATTTTGGGAGACTATTCGAATCAACCTAAAAGCACCGTGAAGGACGAATAAAGCCTTAAAGAAACCGTGTGATACACGGGCCTCGATTTACCAACTTGCATTCAAGTACGATTTTTTAAGTTAATTTCATTGTTATTTTGATCGTATGATGTAAATGTGACTATATGATATAAATATGTTTTAGTTGATATATTTATTTGCTAAATATATTTTTGTACAAGTATACACGGTGATTTTATACCAACAAAATATTTACACAAAAGAAAGGGGATTTTTACATGTAACCCCGTGTTAAGAGGAAGTAGCCAGCTAAATCCTGTGATATAAAATATAATAATTTAAAAAATCTCACGACTTCCTTTTTTTTTTTTTTTTTTTTTTTTTTTTGATCTCACGACTTAATGCTTTTGCGATTTGTGAAGTTATGAACTGATCGATCGTGCTCTTAAGTGTATCATAACTCATAAGCCATGTCATTAACGGTGTTGTAAACAGCAAAGAAGAGTATCTTCATGTAGTCTGGAAGATTATTCACAACATTCACATCCCAGTAAAATGAAAAAAAATATCAGAATCAATCTCGCTCTGATACTAATTTGTTACGCAATAAACACAAGTAAACAGAAACAACAATAAGTAACAACTATTAAACTCCAACTCCGTGCATGATCAGTAATGTGCATGAGTCTCCACCTTATGAATGGGCTCAATGATCACAGATTTGACTCGATTTCTGGACGTATCATCAGGGTTGGTATGAGCATCTCCAAATTGGTATTGGCACAACGCAATTCGTGCGAGATTTGAAGTTGTCTGAATGAAAGGTTTTTCAAAATGTGAAGAATTATGAGTAATTTCATCATTCATCTTTTTCCAGTTCTGATTCATCAGTTTTCTAAGATAAGCTTGAGTAGCTTCAATGGACGAGCCAGTTTGGTGCATATAGCACGATGCTGCCTTTGCGACTTCTCCTCGTTCAGAGTCCTCCTGCCGGGGAATGTAGGAAAATCACGATTAGAACAAGAAGCCGAATAATGAGTAAATTGCAGTACATTTCAATTTTGCAGATACTTTATATTATTCGATACCTTAGAGGATCATAGATCATTGGCCAAACGAAAAATTGTAGAAGGGAAACGCAGCAAACCATGACCATCAATTAAGGTTTTTATAGCTTCCTCTGTTATATTTTGAGTAATTAAGAAGTAAGCATGAGTTAGCAACACAACTCCAGAAGATGAAACCCATCCATGATCCAAATATTCCTCAAATCCAGGGATCTGCTTCCTTTTATTCCACTCTGCTTCTCTTAAAAATGTTTTGCATAGATCTGCCCACTGTAAATATTTACACAAAATAAATTCAAAACCACACACAAAAAAGAAGCAAATAAAGCTGAACATTCATCCATATGAGTAAAAACGACTCACTCCTGTTTTGAGATGAGAAATTATGAATCGATCATGCTCCTTAAGCGTATCATAAGCCATATCATTAACAGTGTTGTATAGAGCAAAGAAACATATCTTCATGTAGCCTGGAAGATGATTCACAGCAATCATATCCCACCTGTATTTAAAATTGGGTTTAGATCAATTATTATATACTCAGTGGCCGAGCCAGGATTTTAACAAATTTAGGGTAGGGGTCATGGTTCGCCGTCGCGGTCGCGGGGAACGGAACGGAGGCCACCGTTCCAGTTCCGTTGCAATGACGCGGAACGGTCGCGGCAAAAACGCGGACAAAAGTTAAAATATAATTTACTAATCTAATTCTGAATTAAATAATTAAATAAACATAATGATATTAAAAATATGATTCTAAAACATAATAATTGATAAAATAATTTACTCATCCATAAAAATGTCTTTAGTTTAAAGAAACTTAAATAAAAATTTGAAATTTGAAATATAAAATATAAAATACTAATCATAATTATGGTATTCATATAATTTAATTTAATTTTATTATTATATAAAAATGATGGACTTATTTGTTAGCCCAAATTGTTTGAATCTATTTAAGAATTACTGAATTAAAAAGATTCAACCCAGTAAAGAGAAAGGTAGCCCTAGGTTAGTTTCATATTTCAGCCCATTAATTAGTTCTATTAGTTTTTCATGTTTTAGCCCATTAATACTATTAGTTTAGTAAAAAACCTAGTTTGTATACTTGTATATCGTTTGTCTTTATTAGTTCTGCACATTGCGACGTAAAAGTGGTCGTTCCATGGCAGGAAATCGCCGTTCCACCGATATAACGGCGAGGAATGCCGCTGCAACACATGAAAGCGCCGTTCCAGGTCAGCTTCCGTTCCACCCCGGAACAGCGGAACGGCAGCCTCCGTTCCGGTTCCGTTCCGGCCGTTCCAGCCGTTATGTTGCCGTTCCGGTGAACCATGGTAGGGGTAGAACATACTTGTCAACAGCATCTGTAAACTGCTCGAGCTCTTGGGGAGATCCATAAACATCATAAATATCATCTATAACAGTGATTAGCTTAAAAACTTTTGTTAATCCAATGCGGCATTTACTAAATTGAGGTTCATGAACCATTCCAGCTGCCCAAAAGAAGCTCTCCATTAGCCTATCTCTTGCAAAGCTCAACTTATTTGCTAATCCAATGTCTTTCCACCACCTGAAAGTGCAGTAATCATGTCATCAGAAATAACTTCGTTTACTTTAAAGCAACTGTCCGAATGTTTCAAACGGAGCCACTTTTTCAATTCAAACAATATTAACACACAGGATGTGTCTTAGTCGGAGTCGTTTGTTTAATGTGGCGTAGCCACATTCATGTGAGGGGTTGCAATTGACCCCCCTCAAATTATTTATTTATTTATTATTATATAGATATATGTATATGTAATTTTATAAAAAAAATTATTATTGACCCTCCTCACAAAAGTTAAAATTAATACTAGTGAGGATCAATATAGTAAATATGGGTAGCGACGTAGACATTTGTGAGATAGAAACTTATAAGTACTTTAAAAAAAAAAAAAAGTTGAATTTCACTTGTTATTTTTTCGTTAGTATTACGCTTTGGTCGATCCCCCTGACCAAAATTTCTGGTTCCGCCACACGTCACTTGAAATAAGAGAATAGAAGAGAGACACAATTGAAATATGAAAAAGATTAAAAGATTGTCTCCTATATATAATTCAAACCGTTTATTAACCATACACTTGATGTGTATAAATGAGTGAAATAAGAGATAAAATACGTACTTGAAATAGGAAATCCAAAGCCTATATTATAAAACGGACAAAAATCGTATTACCTTGTAACTTCATGGAGATCGTGTTGGTGTACCGATTGCACCATGTTGAAATCCAACATAGCCAAATCGAGTAATGTTTGTCAAACATCTCAATGCTCCACCTTGCTTCTAATCTCTTAAGTCTGTGGTGTAATGGAAATTCTAAGGCATGCCCGATTTTGATAGCATATTTCGTGTCGACTTCTACAATCATATTGTTGAGATGGAAGCTTGTAAACTCTCTAGCCTCCTCCAATAATATACTCTCCCCATCAAATGAAAGATGAGAAGCTTCAAACAAACTCAACATTCCTTCAATGTCCTTAGCCATGCTCGTAGGGAAGTCGCCATTGGAGCCTTTGAAGCTCTCAAATATGTCTTCAAAAAAAAAAAAAAAAAATTTGTAATTAGTTAAATATTTATACTCGTGCCGTATATACTGAATTGTACTGACTACTGACGAATAAAGTTTCTAATATGGTCGCTGAATATTTTATATACCTGCAGAAATATGGTAGCCTTGTTGTCTGAGGAGTCTGAAATAGAGAGCACAATAATATAAATTATCATGCAATTTTGGCTCAACTTCTGAAGATTGAAGCAGCATCAATCTCTCAAGTGCAGTTTTGATAGACTCTTGAAAACGATATCCAATGCCAAGACGAAGGACATCATCAATTGATTCCAGCAACCCCAATGGCTCCGCATGACTTTCATCATTCTCAAGCATGCACCTAACCTCCTCCTCCATTCTCTTCATCTTCTCCTCCTCCTCAACTTCCTTCCAGATTCAACATATACAGAAACAGTCAAATTAATTACGTAGAGAATTGATTTAACTATTATACACATTTTTTTTTTTCAAATTAGGGCGCCACCGTCTATGTACATAAATTACACACCATTAACATGAAAATTATTGTCATACCAGCTGATGATAATGTTGATTGGCAAGGGACTCCATGAACTCAATACTCCATGAACTCGGCTCGTAACTCGGCGACTGCCGCCGCTGATGATGGGATTCGTGAAAATGCACTGTATTTTCCGTATTCTCTGAGAGAGATTATTTTTAGGAATAGTATTTTTCTTGAAAAAAGCTTTACTATTCTTTGCCAAGTATTTGTGGCTGAAGAGGCAATGGGGAGGTTGGAGTTGAAGAAAGTGTGCCATACTAAAGCTATTTAATTGGAATATTGTGTTATGATTCTTCACTTAAATTCCTCACCGATATATAAAGGCAAGACCCCAGAAAATGTCGTACTAACGCTCGCTTAAAATATCATTTCATATTTCAAATAGAGATACGCCCAAACTTAAACCGACGCTTGATTCTATCACAATTTTTTTTTAATCCAAATCTGACTCAAATAAATCCAATCAATTATAATGATAACCACGTTATAAATATAAAATACTCATCTCTCATTATATTAATTTGGTCGAATCAAGTTCAATTAGAATTATACACCGCCACGGAGTCAGAAATTTTATTTAGGGGGGTCGACCAAAGCATAATACTAAAGAAAAATCCCATAATTTTTTTTAGGTGTCTTAATTATTAATAATTACTATATTGACCCTCACTAGTAGGGGTGGCAAAATGGGTTGAACCCAATGGGTCCAACCCATTATAGATGGGTTGAGTTGGGTTGGTTTTGATGAAATTTAAATTGGGTTGGTTTGGCTTGGGTCAATAATAAGCTAGGAAAGTAATGAGTCTTTAATGGGTTATGGTGGGTTGATATTGGGTTTTAGTTGGGTCTTTAATGGTTTAAGATTAATTATCCAATTTTAATGTTTTATTACCATTTTACCCTCCCCATAAATTAAATATTATATTTCTATTTATAAACTTTTTAAACATAATTACATATTTTTTACACATACTAACACATATTTACACACACTAACACAATTTTACACATATTTTCACAATAACACATTTTTTACACACATTTACACATTAACATAATTTTACACGTATTTTCACACACGAACACGATTTTTAACTTGTTTGCCAAATTTTCAACCTGCTCTATTTATTTTAGACTCGTTTGACCCATTTTGGATCAATTTCACCCATTTTTTCAACCCCGTTCAATCTATTTTGGACTCGTTTGTCCGTTTTAAGCCAGTTTCACCTGTTTTTCGACTTGTTCAACATATTTTGGACTAGTTTGACCTGTTTTTGACCATTTTAACCCGTTTTTCAACTTATTCGACCTATTTTGGACTCGTTTGACAAGTTTTGGATCCGTTCCATCCATTTATCGACCTATTAGACCTGTTTTGGATTTATTTGGCCCATTTTGAGCTCGTTTCAAGCCTGTTTCAACTTGTTCAATCTATTTTGGGCTCGTTTGACCCATTTCGGACCATTTTAATCGGTTTTTCGACCTATTCGACCAATTTTGGACTCGTTTGACCTGTTTGTGACCTCTTTCACTCGTTTTTCAACCTATTCGATCTATTTTGGACTCTTTTGGCCCATTTTAGACCTATTTCACCGATTTTTTTATGTGTTTGAATTATTTTAGACCCATTTGATCCGTTTTTTGACTTGTTCAACCCATTTTGGGCTTGTTTCACCTATTTTTCAATATGTTTGATTTATTTTGAGCCCGTTTCACCCATTTTTCAACTTGTTCAATATATTTTGGACTCGTTTGACCCATTTCGGACCATTTTAATCAGTTTTTCGACCTATTCGACCAATTTTGGACTCGTTTGACCAGTTTTGGACCTCTTTCACTCGTTTTTCAACCTATTCGATCTATTTTGGATTCTTTTGGTCCATTTTAAACCCATTTCACCGATTTTTTTATGTGTTTGAATTATTTTAGACCCATTTGATCCGTTTTTTGACTTGTTCAACCCATTTTGGGCTTGTTTCACCTATTTTTCAATATGTTTGATTTATTTTGAGCCCGTTTCACCGGTTTTTCGATTTGTTCAACCTATTTTGGACTCGTTTGACTCATTTTAGACCATTTTTACTTGTTTTTCGACCTATTCGACCAATTTTGGACTCGTTTGACCAATTTTGGATCTCTTTCACTCGTTTTTCAACCTATTCGATCTATTTTGGACTCGTTTAACCCATTTTAGACCTATTTCACCGATTTTTTATGTGTTTGATTATTTTAGACCCATTTGATCCGTTTTTTGAATTGTTCAACCAATTTGGACTTGTTTCAACCTATTTTTAGCATGTTTACTCTAACGTATCATATATATACAAATTTGGTGAATATGATCTAAAATGGGCCAAATAGATCCAAAAAAAGTAAAATGGATCCAGACGGGTAAAATGGATCCAAATGAGTAAAATGGATCCAAATGGGTAAAATGGATCCAAGTGGGTAAAATGAATTTTAATTGGTAAACTGGATCCAAAATGGGTAAAATGAATACAAGTGGGTAAAATGGATCCAACTCTGTTGCCAGTTGTATGTCACCCGATACGCATCTATTTAGCCCGGAAGTCTGGGCGCCTCATTTTGAGGCCAATGGAGGGCCCGGAGAAGTTGAGTAGCATGAGGGGTCAGATGCTCTATTTACATTTATTCGGTTTTGAATAATGTCCACAAGTTGTATCTTGTTATTCCTTTATTTCGTGGATACTCTTGTATGAGTAGCATTTTCGATCGTTGGATCATGAACACTCTTTTGTACTCTTGGGTTTGGTTGATTAATATATGAGGAGAAGTCCTCGTCAAAACCCCATGGCTGCGTTGCCGGTTCCTTTTTTTTTAAAAAAAAAAGGTTGAGGAAGCCTTCCAGTTCGTTCTTTACCACTTGCATTCTTTTTCTTCCTAAGTGTCCTAACCCTAGCCGGCCTCCCCCCGCGCCAATTTATCCTCCTATATATCCGTCGACCCACCTCGGCGCATCACCGGCGGACCACCTTGTTGCTGGGGGTTAGTTTACTATTTTCTTAAAAAAATTAAAATTTCCTCCACATGTTTGGTTTTCAATGGGAACCGAACATTTTCTCAAACCGAATCGAACATTTTCAATTAAAATTGAACCGAAAGGTATTTAATTTTAGTTTTCCAAAATTGAATGGTTCGATTAATCGAACTGAAAGTTCAATTCGATTGAAAACCGATTGCATGAACAGACCTAACTGAATAAATTAAATTTTATTTTAATTCCAACTTTTCCAATACTTCTCACTTTTTATATTTTCATTTAATATGTAATAAACTTTAATTTAAATATATAGTATACATCAATTTGTAATATTTCTTCATCTAAATACAATTTTGAATACTTTCCTTTCGGCCGGCATCATCTTTATGTAGTATTCATCAGTTTGTAATATAGTATACATCAATTTGTAATATTTATAATTTGTAATATTTATAAATGGCGGTTAGAGAAAATAGCAAAAAGAAGACAAGATGAATAAGTTTTGAATCGACTCATATCCAAAAAAAAAGAAGAAAGAGACAAATGAAATCAGTCAATTAGAAGGATAATTTTATTATAATTGTTATTATAATTAATTATTATTTAAAAAATTTGCATTAATTTATGTAACAACTCTTAAACCATGCAGGCATGCACAACAACTCAAAGGCTAATATATTTTCAATTGCACGAAAATCAGTTTTAGTTCTCATTTATCACCATCATTTATGAGTTTTTTTATTTTTTTATTTTTATCTATTCTTACTGAATAAATTCAGTTTTATTTAAGCTCATTAAATGCAAATTATTATCATTTTTTTCTTTAAATAATTTATTTATTTAGTAAGATAAATCAGAAATATTTTAAGGTGCAACAGTACACATAAAAAATTCTTTTATGAGTGTGTTTGTCATACTAGAGAAAGTTAAATATGATGATGTCGTAGGTACTTATCTTCATTAGACTTCTTTTATGAGAGTGTTTGTCATACTAGAGAAAGTTAAATATGATGATGTCGTACTTATCTTCGTTAGAGTTCTTTTATAGACTTAATATCTTTATGAGAGTGTTTGTCATACTAGAGAAAATTAAATATGATGATGCCGTACTTATCTTCATTAGACTTCTTTTATAGACTTAATTATATTATATACGACTCCCAAATTAGATGAGCACTGCAAGAAAACTTTTGTATTCCGACGATCGTATCCGTCGAAACACAAAAATTCCGATGAATTTTCGAAGAGAGTAGTCCGTCGGATAAACATGTGTCGGTAACATTTTCCGACGGATTACCAACGGTAAACAGTGCAAAACCAAAAAAATAATGTTTCCATTTTCCGATGGATTTTTGACGGTATCTGATGAATAATAAAAAATATATATTTTTCAACGGTATTTCCATCACAAATCCATCGGGAAATCAACCGAAAAAATAAAAATATATATCTTCTGATGGATGTTCCGACGGAAAACCATCAAAAAAATTAAACTAAAATAATAAAAATATGTTTTCCGGCGGATTTTCCATCTGGACATTAAATGAAAGTTTGTTCCGACGGAAAATCCGTCGAAAATATATTGATGGTGGCTAAATCCGGCTATGTACGGAACGACAGACTTGAACTCCCAATCACCCAAGATATTTGTTTGCGTGAGGCAACTCTGATGCTTTCATGAACTAAAAAGCAAGAATGAACGTGAGCTCAAAGGCCAAACGGGGGAATGTGGGGGTTGGAGTTTTGGTACTCTGACGCTCAAGTCAGCACAAGCTCTGGGTCAATAATGCGAAGGGAATCAGAACTCAGAATGTCAAGGAAAGCTTACCCATATGAGTAACGGAGACGAACTTATATAGCAAGGAGAAGGCCTTGGTGCATGCAAGTACACCATCAGAAATGTGTGGATGTTGTCTGTCGAGAGAGAGAGACCAACTGTGGGCGGAACAGTGCTTTACGGCTAAAGCACTGTTCACCTGCTCTTGCGAGATGCCTGACACCGTGCGATCGCAATTAATGCGGCCTGCATTGGGTGGTACCAGCATTTAATACACTTAGCTCGAGGGATTGCGGTCGGGGACCTCCCTGGGTCGAGTCTCACCCAGCACGGCGAGTACAATTGCCTTTCCTCATAGGGAGCCAAGTGCTGGCTCGATAGGGGAGGGATGGCTGGGTCGGTTGCAAGTGCTGACCTGTCCCTGCTCTCCCAATGTGGTAAGGACACGTGACGTCTAGTCATAGCTCTCGAATTTTCCCTTATCATCTCTCTTCCCCCCCCCCCCCCCCCCCCCCCCCCCCCCAACCTTCCTCCAGGTCAAGCGACACATCTGTGCTTGAGAAGGGCACTTGTAGGGATGCAAACGAGCCGAGCCTTGGTAATTTTTCAACGTTCGGGCTCGGGGTTAAAATTTTTGGCTTGGTTTCAGGCTCGCGAGCCAACGAATCCTGGTAGAGGTGGCTCGGGCTTGGCTCATAGTGAGGTTCGGGCGAGCCGAACCGAGCCAATGAGCCATTAACAAAAAACCCTCAAAATAGCTTTATTTTGGTCAGATCTAGAATTTCTCCTTGTATACATCCAGCCAAAGTAGAAGAAAGAATATATCTAGATCTTTATCCTTACGTACATCCAACCAAAAGCAAAAAGAAGAAAGAACAGATCTGGATCTTTATCCTTACATACATCCAACCAAAGCAGAAGAAAGAAACTAAATTTAATATTTCCCGTATTGCCAAAGTGAAAAAACAGATCTGTCAACAAAAAAAGCAAAAAATCGAGATGCAAATGGATCAAAAACTTGGGAAAACACATAGAATTTTGATACATAAATTCTTCTCTAAATTCGTCAAAAGGTATCAAAGCTGAAATTTGGAGAAATAAATCAGAAAAAAAAAAAAAAAGAGAGAGAGGCGGAGGTGTGGCTGCGCTGCGCTGCGGCTGAGAAAGAAGGCGGTGGTGGTGTTTGTTGACGGTGGCGCTAGACGGCGGAGTCGCAGGAGAGAGAAAGTCCGTGGTGGGCGCCGCGTGGTGGGGAGACGGCGCAATTACAGTAAATTGGAGGTGGTGGGTGGACGGTGCGCTGGATAGCGAGAGAGAACAGGTGGTGGTGGAGTCGTGGTGGTTCCAAGGGGTTGGCGTGGTGGCAGAGTTTTCTGTGTGAAGGACTGGAAGAAAAGTAGAAAACAATAAGGGCTAGGGTTTCTTTTCATAAGATCATGTATGGTATGTATGTATATATCTATATATATATATTTTAATTAATACTTGGCTCGCGAGCTACGAGCCAAAAAATACATGGTTTGGGCTTAGGTTTGAAACTTCACAAGCTCGGCTCGGCTCGGCTCGGCTCGACTCGACAACTTCGAACTCAAGCCCGAACTTTCTTCGAGCCAGCTTGTTAAGCTCACGAGCTGGCTCATCTCGTTTGCATCCCTAGGCACTTGACTGCTTGGGAAGGGACTAGGCAAGTTGAGCCGCCCGCGCCTGGCTGGTTCACACTGCAAATTGTCGAGCCAGATCCATCGAGCTAGACTCTAGGTTAGCTGCTGGCGTCGACCCCGGGGTTGAAGGCCGGGCGGTGGCTTCACACGTGCGTGCACTCTAGACTCTACTGGGCGGGAAACACTAGGTTTCGCTGCGCCAGAGTAATGATTGAGCTTTTGAATTTTGGGGTGCTGGGAACGGATCTTGAGAGGCGGTTACTTGCAGCCACCTATGGGGGAATGGACCACGTTTCTTCCAACGTCAGTTGATTAATTGACGCGTGGGGGGCATTAATTTTGGCTTGATTGAATTCAACTATAAAAGGGGGACTTAGACGGTTTTTCCCTCTTTTCACGCTATCTGTTAGAAACCCTAAACTTGAAGAGTCTCAAGCATTCAAAGCTTCCAAAAGAAATTAACTCCAAACCCCTACTTCAAGAAATGTCCCCCAAAAAGTCCACCGTCGTACCTTCTGGTATCCAACCCGAAGCTTCGTGACAGAGGTATTATGGGCCAAGAGATGAGAAATCAGATTCAGAAGTGTCGATGTAGGTTATTGGGATAAGACGCCCTGGAAAGGTTAGGTGGGAAGATCCCAACGCAGAGATGTACATCCCGGAGATAACTGAAGAAGTGATCGGGCCCGCTTTAAAGGATGTGAATGAGGATGGTCCTTCAGTGGAGATTGGTTCAGCTTCTCCTAGATGATAAGGGGAAAATCGGGAGCTATGACTAGACGCCACGTGTCCTTACCACATTGGAAGACCAGGGACAGGTCAGCACTTGCAACCGACCCAACCGTCCCTCCCTTATCGAGCCAGTACTTGGCTCCCTATAAGGAAAGACAACTGTAGTCGCAACCGCCCAACCATCCCTCCCTTATCGAGCCAGTACTTGGCTCCCTATGAGGAAAGACAACTGTACTCGCCGCACTGGGTGAGACTCGACCCAGGGAGGTCCCTGACCAGGATCCCTCGAGCCAGGCGAGAGGCCGACCCACACGCTACAGTACAAGTGTATAAAACGCTGGTACCACCCACTAATTAATGCGGCCGCACTAAATACGGTGTCAGGCATCTTTGCAAGAGCAGGTGAACAGTGCTTTAGCCGTAAAGCACTGTTCCGACCATAGTTGGTCTCCCTTTCTCAGCAGACGAGATCCACACATTTCTGTACTTGCACGCACCAAGACCTTCTACTCGCTATATAAGCCCGTCTCCATTACTCATAAGGGTAAGTTTTCCTTGACATTCTGAGTCCTGATTCCCTTAGTATTATCGACCCATAGCTTGTGCTGGCTTGAGCGTTGGAGTACCAAAACGGATCTAACCCCCATATTCCCCCGTTTGGCCTTTGAGCTCACGTTCGTTCCTCTTTTTCAGTTCAGGAAAGTATCAGAGTTGCCTCACGCAAACAAATATCTTGGGTGATTAGGAACCCAAATCTGCCGTTCCGTACATAACCGGATTTAGACACCATCATATAAGTAAAAAAAATAAATTTTTTAATTTTTTAATAATTGTCTCTCTTCGAAATAAATAAATACATAACAAACTTTATCCAAACTATTCAATGACAGCAAATTCATCCAAAATAAATATATCCATCAACATACTAATTCATTCAAAATAAATATATCCATCAACGTACTATCTCGACAACACCCTAAACAAATATTGCTAGTGTCATCATCAACATAACAATTATAACTACCAACAACTAACATTTATAACTACTAACAACATAATACTACTCATATTTATCTCATGACATTTATTTACTCATCATTCTCACTTTCTTCTTAGCACCACTCTAAGAACCGCATCCACGGGAACCCAATGTGCCTCTCTGTTTGGAAGAAGGAGAAATCACCATTAGTAATAACATGGAGAATTACAACTATTAGAAAGCATCTTCAGGAAGTTGACATCTTCAAACACCAATTATCTGGAAGAAAAATAATCAAATGATGGGGAAACTAGGTTGAAGAAATAAATCATGAAAAAAACATAAACTTCAAAAAATAGTATGATAATTGTGAAAATAAAAAAAGAAGAATTTAGAAATCAAATGGAGCGATTCCCATTGGACCTCTATTCTTACTGATCTATTAAAGGGTGTTACAAAAGCAGAGCAATGAAAGTTCAAATATAAAGAAATGGATATCCAAAGATGGTTTGTATTGTAAAATAGGCAGCTATTGGATGTCTGATCATAATAAGCTTATAATAGGATTATAGGAGTCAACAATAGTATATTTATACCACGGCAAGTAGCATTCTCATAATCAACCGAGAGTCCTAAATGGGATTTCTAAGGCATCTACAATCCGCAATTGTAAATTCATACCATGGGAAGTAACAAACTCGTGATTTAAGAGTCTTTAATAAAGCCAATCCAGTGTGCATCAATTCACGGGGATCCAACTAAAAGTACAATAACCAACTAAGAAACAAGAGAGTGATGGGAACTACTTTCTACCAAACTACATGGGAATTCTAGACTAGACATGTCCACATCTTTCAGCAAAAATTTCATCATTGAAAAATTTTACAGGAATATTGATGCAACACACGTTTGAGAGAGAAATATTTTTACCCTATCAAACGAAGTCGGATTAAGATGAAATTTTACAGATATACTCTCAATACATTTAGGAATATTTCTGTAAACAGTTTTACAAAATTCGAAGGTTTACCCCCTCTCCTCGAGCTGTTATTGCAGGTCAGAAACAATGAAAAGCTGTATCATTTTGAATTTTTCTCGGGTATCAAATGGACTCGTATCAACACCAAATTTGGCAGACATAACCCTTGATATACTAGGAATATACAGTTAAAACAGTTTTTAAAACCGATATCGTATGAACTCAGAATTTTCATTTGTAGACGCTGCATAAATGCTTTCATATTTTGTGCTTTACATTCCTTAACTCTTAAGGATGCAAGACCTCAACCAAAACCATCAAAACTCACGCCAAAACATACCTATATTCCCTAACCTTTTTAACTAAAAAGAAGACAAATAAAAAATTTTTCGTCCTCTACCCGTGTTCTCTCTCTGAACAAGGCAAAAGCTTCCCTCTCAACTCCGATCCGGCGGTGGAGAACACAGTTCCATCGCCGGATCGACCCAAATCTGTTCTGTTTTACTCAATTCTCTTCTGTCCGTCGGGATCCGTCCAGATCTGTTGCCACTCTCACGGATCTACGGTAAGTTTCATCGTCAATCTTCCAGATCTATTGGCATCCTCCCAGATATAGCGGATATCTCTGTTCACAGACGATTTCTTTATTTGTTTTTTCTTCTTTTTGGTATGTTTTCTTTCGTTTCTTCCGTATGCTAGTTTTGTCCCTTCCGTATGGAAGTTTTGTCTCTTCCGTTTGGAAGTTTAGTTTTATCCTTTCCTGTGTTTATCCGAGAAATTTTCTGGCCATGTTATCTGTTGTAGGCCCAGCTATTTGTACTCAATTCGGAGAAAAAGCGATTGTGGAACTCCAGCCGCATGAGATCGAGATCAACTTGAGAGGACCAATCTTCAAATAGTCCTTTTCTTTTACTAAATGTGATGCTAATATAATAGCTCACAAATCTGTTGGAATTGCGGCTTCAACCTGCGTTAATTTTTCTGTTGTTGCTCCTTGTATTCTTCTTATTGTTCCTCATGATTTGCTATAATATTCCCCGTTGAGAGATTTGGTTGTCAAAAATAAATAAATAAATAAATTTTTGCTGATGTGAGTAATTTTTAAATGATAATGGGATTATGTGTAATTACTTATTTTTTGAAGGGTAGTATCTCTAATTTAATTTAAAAATGGTGGTGAATTGTAATTACCCTATCTAATTTGGAGGTTAAATGTAATTAACTCAAAAAGTAATTAGGGCATATTTCAATGCTTTTCTTGGGAAAATTACATATTTGTGTCATTTTATTTTACTGTCCCATTACCATATTTGGTCTCGAATAATTTTATTGTTACATATTGAGTTCCACAAAAATTTGATCTCCAATGATTTTATTATTATATATTATTATATACTGAGCTTGACGAAAATTTTTGTCTTGAATAATTTTATTGTTACATACTAAATTCCACAAGAATTTCATCTTGAATGAATAAAATTTTATTATTACATACTGAGTTCCACAAAAACTTTATTTGATCACATTTAGTCTCGGTCGTTATAATTTCAATTCAAAATTTGGAGAAACATTAGGCCGACTTCAAACTCATCCGATAAATATTTCATATTGTCAATTTCAATTGCATCCCTTTAATGTCTTTTTATCCACCATATGTATAAGTAAAATAGTTTCTTGATTTTCGGATACTAACTCTGCCAATAATCACTATGGAGTTCTTTGTTTTTTGGGTATTCTTTGAAAATTCCCCATGAGTTGAAAACATTCTTCTTTGCTCCCCATTTTAAAAAATGTTCCTCTGAACTCCCCAGATGAAAATCAAAATTCCTCTTTGCTCCCCATTTTTTTGAAATGTTGTATAAAAATTCAAGAATCACGTAACTAAATCAGCAGATCTAGTATATTTTCCTCAGATCTGTGTTTTGGTCGTGCTACTATGATGTAAGGGGTAAGGTGTAGTCGTCCCGAGGCAGCAAGATGTATGGTATAGGGCCCCCTATTTTCTCTCCCAACAAGTCTTTTATGGATTTCGAGTCGGGAATAGAGCTGTGGCTTATTCGGCGCTATATCACAATTCATTCATTCTCGGGCATGGCTGTTTACGAAAGGTGGCATGGGGCATCTATCGGCGGCGGGAGTCTTACATCCGAGCGAGAGGTCAGACCATTCCCATTCATCCTGGTCTGATCCGAACGGATTTTGTTGAATGAATTGATCCATTGTTGTATACACAGATCTGAGGAAAATATACCAGATCTGGTGATTTAGTTACGTGATTCTTGAATTTTTATACAACATTTTAAAAAAATGGGGAGTAAAGAGGAACTTTCATCTGGGGAGTTCAGAGGAACATTTTTGAAAATAGGGAACAAAGAGGAATTTGAGTTCTCATATGGGGATTTTTTGGGAATTCCCCGTTGTTTTTTAAGGAAATCGTTCAAAAGGTTAAATTTATTACAAATTAGAAACGATTAAATTAGAAAGATAGAAATATAAGAGGGAAAGTCCCCCAAACTAAGGTAAGTATACGTCCTATTTCTAGCAAAGTTGTGGATTGTCGAATTAGCACCATGGCAAATAATAGAGAATACAACCACGTTTGATATCCAAGGAAATATTGTCGAGAGAGGAAAGGTTCTCCTCCTTACTCTTGGTCTAATGTATAACTTTCTTGTTTTTGAAAACTATTCCATGGAAATTAATTTTCGTTCAACCCGCTTCCAACTTCTCATGATTAAGTGTGTCTCCGTCTGATTTAATTTCTGAAGTAGACACAACCATCCGTAAGTGATGAGAGAGACGAACGTTTGATCCTCCGAATCAACGCGAGGGGCATCCTGCATTATACGCATTGGATATCCGCGATCGAATCATATTTAGCATGGTAATCGTTGTAGATCTAATAACTTAAAGGAAGAAGACAGTAAAATCATTCTTATTCAATAGAATAACGGTTAATTTACTTTGTTTTAGTTTTGATGACTAACAAACTGTGATCTTCCTTAAACTTCCTTATTGTCCAAAGCTCTTTTTGCATATCTTGAAAGACCAAAGACAACCTTATTTGAAGTCCAAAATCTAGAAGGGAAGCTCAGGTTAAAGCCAAAAAGAAGGAGTGATAAAAAGACAAGTTGAGAGTTAAGCTGATCAAAGGAAGCAGTTCATCTGGTACCAAAACAGAAGTTCATCTGGTACTAAAACAATTGATTGAACGTTCAGTTCAATCTCTCTAAATCAAAGAGGAGTAAGCAAAAGCCGAAACCAATTCTTCGAAGCTAAAAGAAGGAAGAAAGAAGTTGCACCAAATTGACAAAAGCAAAATTGGTCAAGAAAGAAAAGAAGGAAAGCCAAAGGAAAGGTTCAACTCAAAAACCACAAGATAAATCCCCAAAGATTGGGTTCAGGAGAAGATGAAATTAGGAAGGAGCTACTCGAAGAAAAGGAATCTTGGAAGGAAACAAGTTGTAGAACTAGAAGATGAAACTATCGGAAGAAAGAGATGAAGGAAGAAGGAGTGAGTTGCATCATGATCTAAGAAAGCAACTTTGGTACCAAAACATCAACTGGTACAGACTCACTTAAGTCAACCAATCTTCTTTATGGCGTTGAAAGATAGTAAATTGAATCCTACGTGGACACTAGAAGAACTTAGAGGAAACAAGTTAGCATGTGAGTCAGCATAAAGTTTGCTCTGGATCAAATGCTCAACGGATCTTTCCTCCAACTTGCTGAAAGAGTGGAAGATAAATAAGTCAGCATAAAGTATTTGTCCGGTACTTCTTCATTGGTTAACGTGCTGATTTCAAATTCAAAATGGCGAGTCTAACGACTCTTTTGGAGTTCACTATTTAAAAAGAATGCTGATACAACTTCAAGGGACATTTAAACTCTTTCATTAGCTGCCATACACATAGAGGTTGATAGTTCTCATAGTGTTCTTAAGCTTGTCAGATTGCTTGGTCCTAGAACATTTGGTTCCACAGTCATATGTGTTGTTTGATTTCTCAGATTGTTTCCAGATGTTTGTATCTTGTACTAATATATCTTTATAAACTCCTCTTTAAAATCCTAAGCATAACAAACTTAGGTAGTGGACAAACTTATCCAACTAGTGTTTTTCACAGTTTTTTTTTTGGTGGGAAGCCAACCACTATAAATTCCTTGTGTTCTTGTTTCTCCTACTCACACTGTTCCAGACTGGTATGAATTTCATTTTGGTTCCAGTCTTGTTATCTTTGTTATCTAAGTTTGGAGTATCTTTTATCTGGGGTTGTTTGTGCGAAAAACTTTTAATTCACCCCCTCTTGTCTAACAATAACTGCTCTCATGCGAGAGAAACAAAACAATAATAAAAGAAAAAGGAAGTAACAAACAATAAAATAAGAAAACATCTCAAAGAAAACATAGATTTAGATCTCTTTCTCGCATATATCTATGGAACTTCTACGAGAGAGATTTCTTTTTTCTTTTTTTTTTTTTTTTTAAGTCACTTGAATGATACTTCGGAGGTTAAGAGACCAATATCTATAACTATATTGAACTCATCCCCAACGATCAATAATATTCATGAGGCTCCACCACATGAATATATGGGTTCAATCATGACAGACTTGACTCGATTTCTGGATGCATCATCGGGGTTGGTATGAGCATCTCCAAATTGGTATTGGCACAACGCAATTCGGGCCAGATTTGCAGCTGTCTGGATGAAAGGTTTTCCAAAATGTGAAGAGTTATGAGTGATTTCTTCGTTCATCATTTTCCAGTTTTGATCAATCAATTTTTTAAGATAAGCTTGAGTAGCTTCAACGGATGAGCCAGTTTGGTGCATATAGCATGACGCTGCCTTAGCGACTTCTCCTCGTTCTATGTCCTCCTGCCACCAGGGAAAGTAGGAAAAAATCGCCATTAGAACAAGTAGTTGAATTAGGAGTAAATTGCATTCGATTATAATTTTTTTTTAATGTTCGAGAAATCTTGATTGTGAATTTTAAATTATACACAAGGAAAGATAACATCTACTGTTAGATACACTGCACATACTTTATCACCATCATAAGGCAGATAGTTTATATTTTCATACCTTACAGGAGCATAGATCGTTGGCCAAACGAAAAACTGTCGAAGGGAAACGCAGCAAACCATGACCATCGTTTAAGCTTTGTATAGCTTCCTCTGTTATATTTTGAGTGATCAAGAAGTATGCATGAGTTAGCACCACAGCTCCAGAAGATGAAACCCATCCATGATTCAAATATTCATCAAATCCAGGGATCTGCTTCCTCTTATTCCACTCTGCTTCTCTTAAGAATGCTTTGCATAGATCTCCCCACTAAAAATATTTACACAAAATCAATTTTGAAACCCATGAAACTGCAAATAAAGCTGAACATAAGCCAAAAACGACTCACTCCTTTTCTGAGATGAGAAATTATAAATCGGTCGTGTTCCTTAAGTGTATCGTAAGCCATGTCATTGACTGTGTTGTAAAGAGCGAAGAAGCATATCTTCATGTAGTCTGGAAGATGGTCCACAACATTCACATCCCATCTGCAGTTACAATTGGGTTAAGATTAAGATCAAATGAAGTGTCAAGCAATATTATCAAAGGCGGAGTCAGAATTTTAATAGAGGGACATTGTAGGACGAACTTGTCGACTGCATCTGTAAATTGCTCAAGCTCTTGACGAGATCCATAAACATCATAAATGTCATCTATGACGGTTATCAGCTTGCCGACTTTCGTTAAGCCTATGCGGCATTTACTAAATTGAGGTTCATCAACCATCCCAGCTGCCCAAAAGAAGCATTCCATTAGTCTGTCTCTTGCAAAGCTTAACTTATCTGCTAATCCAACACCTCTCCACCACCTTGAAACCTCTTGGAGATCACGTTGGTGTACCGATTGCACCATGTTGAAGTCCAACATAGCCAAATCGAGCAAGGTTTGATTTGCTTCATCTCTTTTATCAATTATCTCAATGCTCCACCTTGCTTCTAATCTCTGGAGTCTGTGGTGTAATGGAAATTCTAAGGCATGCCCAATTTTGATGGCATATTTTGAGTTTAATTCTCCTGTCATGTTGCTGAGATGGAGGCTTGTAAACTCTCTAGCCTCATCCAATATTCTCTCCCCATCAAATGCAAGATGAGAAGCTTCAAACAAACTCAACATTCCTTCAATATTGTCGGTAGCCATGCTCGTGGGGAAGTCGCCATTGGAGCCTTTGAAGCTCTCAAATATATCTTCAAAAACAAAAAAATTGTAATTAGTTAAATATTTATACTCGTTTCGTATATACAAAGTTGCACTGACGAATAAAGTTTCTAAGATGGTTGCTGAATAGTTTATATACCCGCAGAAATATGGTAGCCTTGTTGTCTGAGGAGTCTGAAATAGAGAGCACAATAATATAAATTATCTTGCAATTTTGGCTCAACTTCTGAAGATTCAAGCAACATTAATCTCTCAAGTGCAGTTTTGATAGACTCTTGAAAACGATATCCAATGCCAAGACGAAGAACATCATCAATTAATTCCAGCAATGCCAATGGCTCCAGATGACCTTCATCATTCTCAAGCATGCACTTAACCTCCTCCTCCATTCTCTTCATCTTCTCCTCCTCCTCCTCCTCAACTTCCTTCTAGATTCAACATATACAAAAACAGACAAATTCATTACATCGAGACTTAATTTAATTTCTATACACATAATCTTTTTCAAATTAGGGGCTAAGGTGGCACCACCCCTATATACACAAATTACACCATTACTATTAATTAAACCTGCGGTTATACCAGATGATGATATTCTTGATTGGCAAGGGACTCCATTAACTCATAACTCCATGAACTCGGCTCGTACTGATGATATTGGAACGATTGGAGTTGAACAATTTGCGCCATGTATAATAAAGCGATTTAATTTGGTTATTTATAACTCGTCACCTTGGCTCACCAATATATATAGGGCAGAACCTTGGGCATAATGAATAATAAAATAAAATATAAAAAGTGTGATCATTAATTTTAAAATAATAAAATATTGAAAATGTGTACCGCGTTTACATTTGGCTACGTTAAATAAAAGACAAAACTTGCATGTAATGCACTAATGCTGATCAGAAAAAATAAGAATTATAGAATGTTACATATAAATACACGTATTAATTCTGATGCCAAATCAATGGGTATGATTATATTCCTTATAAATGAATCGAGATGTTTATATAATAATATTAGGTGCGAATTGCGACATTTTCTGTTAAAGTCATTTCACTATTATGACATGATGTTCTAATGGGCCGAGATGACAATGATTTCACAATAAATTTCAATGTGTAGTATTGAAGTTATTTTAGATAAGAGTCTACATGAACCGAAAGAGAAAGAGGGAGAGAGGACGGTACGTCTGCTCTGAGCGATCGAAACATTATATCCACGTCCGTGCATCACAAACCTGGAAGCCATGAAAGTATTTTTACTTGCAGTATGCTATGGAGCATAGTTTGGTACAGTGCTAAGTACAAAAATGGGCGGAATATGTACTCAACTATGATGCACGGACACTTCTAAAAATATTATTTTGCCGTGTCGTGTCATGCCGTGTCGTGTCTGACACTCCTTACGTGGGAAATTCAAGAAAAAATCTGTGTCGCCGTATCCGTGTCGTGTCGTGTCCGTGTCGTCGTGTCTGTGTCCGTGTCCGTGCATCATAGGTACTCAACAATCAACATATCATAATCACATTGAATGAGCATAACAAATTTTAACAAATTTTCACTTTCACATTTGACATTCCTGACATCAATTTGGTACTGGGGATGGCTTCTTGCTCTTCCTTTAATGGTAGTACTGTTAATGAAAAATCTTAAAAAAAATATACTTCTTCAAATAGGTTGATATATGTGAATAGGCGAGATAAACAAGTGCTGGGTCGTCCTATATCTTGAAGAAAAATAGGGTATTATACACTTAATTAATTGATCATCCATTCCTAGATTTCCACAAATCACGAGATCAGTGTACAACATGCACCCCTTATTACACTGGTTTGACGTAGAGCTAGATTCGAACTAAAATTTACCCGCAAATCACAAAACCTAAGATACCAAATATTTATTTCATAAGTTTGGATTGCAGCTCCGCCACTAGTAAATAAATAGTAATGTTTTACAATCAAAATGGTGAGTCGTTCATGGTATTTAATTTTTATGATTTGAGGGTAAATTAATTCTAGTCCCGAATCTGATTTCTACATCAAACCAGTGTAATAAGAGGTGTGTGTTATATATATACATTGATCTCGTGTTTTTAGTTTTCAATGCACCCCTATTTCTTTTAACGGACGTACTAAAATACTCTAATTTCAAGAGCTAACTCCACCACTGAAAATCGCTATATGTAGATGGTAACTAAAGTCTATAAGTAACAACTATATATTGAACTCCAACTCCCATGCAAGATCAATGACGTGCACGAGGCTCCACTCTACCCTTTGAATGGGCTCATGGACTACATATATATAAGTAATTTTGTTGGATAATTTGAGCATATGATCATCACTTAACAATAATTTCTAGTCGAAAAAGTTTTTTCCGTCTAAAATTATTTATAAATATTTCAAAAAAAATAAAAATAAAATTAAAGATGTTGGATGAAATCTGCAATTATATATTAGAAAAGGGTTGTGGGTTTGAAAGAGAACTTTATTTGAGAGAGGCCAAATCACAATCTTTTAAAAAGAACGGCAGGCGAGAGCTCTGCGACGGCCTCTCCCCCTTCCGATCCACTCATAAATATTCGAATCAGGCCAGGCCAAGCAAGAATATATACATAAGTGTAAAACTCTTCCTATCAATAATAAAAGCATTTATAGTGATGAACATCATGTGGTCTCTTAATAATATATGTGGTTAAGCTAGCGTACAGTATCATGCAATGTGTCAATTGGTATGAAATGATTGTAAAGGAGGGCCCTTGGAATACTACGTTTCTGAAATGCATTCGATAGCTGCTGGGAGTCTGGGACCAACAGATGCCCTTTGGTCGGTTCGACTTCGTCGCATAGCCCTTCAATTGAACATATTTATCACCACAATTTTATGTTTCTAACCTTCTTTTTTTCTTTTTAAAAAAAAAATTATATATACACTTCGTTTGATTAAAGGGAATTGGATCTTGTGAATCCGTCACTCGAACACGTTTTAATTCAGTATGGGGTATAGGGATGGAATCTTGTGTTAAAGGTAACCCGAACAAGTATAATGGAGCAAATGATAATTTATAAAGATAATTATGTGGTTGTCAAGACTCAAGGATTGATGTAGGACAAAACACTGATAGAAAAATTCTAATTTAGACCTGATTTAGTTATATCTCAATTAATTATATAATAAATATATTTGTTTTTCTTTTTTACGTTTCTGCGGATGTCCGTGACAAATATGTGCAATTCTCCGCTTTTAGCGTCTCGCAGCACTGGCGCACAAGCGCAATTTAGTAATATTGCAAAAAAAAAAAATAAAAATGCGAAGAGTAATAACAAAACATGGACAAGTTAACTTCTATTAAGAAATTGCGAAGGAAGTTGCAAAGGAAGTGATTATTTCTAAGGGTCACAAGTCACAATCTGTCTCGAATTAGGACTTAGAGGCGTGGATATATCAAGAATAGTAAAAAATGAAATAATAGCTAAGAAATTAGTAAAGTGAATCTAAAACCTACGCTAGGTCCAAAAAACCATGTTTGATGCGGTAAGACGACGTTAAAGATTTAGAAATATGTTACAAATAATTACATCTAACTATCTTGTATTTAAGTTTAATTACAACGAAACCTATTATTTTTGGAAAATTACATTTTAGTTTCGTTATGTCATTCAAAAAAATTCGATCTGTTGTTAAATTCATAATTTGTAGGGATCGTTTTGTTTATTTTTGTAAATTTTAGGGGTGATTTGTAATTTTGGCCATATATTCAATGTAACACTCATGAAACCGTCAGAGATATAAGTGTACTTTTACAAATTCCGTTAGGGACCTTAAACCAAATAAGATTTATAGGGACTAAAATGTAATTTTTCGATAATGATAAATTGCGTTATTATTGAATCTAAATATAGAATACTCAGATATAAATGACCCAATATGTTATTATAAGCCAAAGTATTTAGCCGAGCTTTGCAAGAGATAGGCTAATGGAATGTTTATTTTGGGCAGCTGGAATGGTCGATGAACCTCAATTTAGTGAGTGCCGCATAGGATTAACGAAAGTCCGCAAATACTTTACAGTGATTTGTCGGGGTCTTCTCTAATTTTGTGAACGATAAAAAGAGATATTATGTCCTTTTTTTTCATCAATTCTCCAAATATATGTGGTTGTTCACGTTAAAATAAAAAAATGAAAATGAAATCGATGAAATTTTTAAAACATTACACCCATTATTTGAGCAATAATTTAACACAAAAATTCAAGCATTATATATTGATGGTGGCAGCGAATTTTAAATTTTGACATCCTACCTAAAAACACATGACATTGAAAACTTAATGTCACCCCCGGCCCTAAAAGCCGATTGAATATCCGCTTTGTGCTTTTCCTTATTGTAATCACAGACAATCTTTGAATAAAATAACGAATTGAGGCAACACTTCTTTATATGCTCTTGTTTGGTATACGTTTACTTTAGCTGTGCATGTATGAGAACTCCCCTAATCCTGATGATTTTAGGACTCTACCATTTAGGTGAAATGGTTCATGAAACGAGCCCTATATCACATAAGTCATGATTAGTAAAATACTCCAAGCCGATGAGTCCTACAGACAGTGGGAGTGTCAACCTGACTCCTCTAAGGCTTGCTTGTGGGATCACGCCCTTAAGAAGGACCACCTTGTTTCATGGAGGTGCAAAGTGTATAGTTGATACGTGCGTGATACATGAGGGTGCTTACTTTAATAAGTAAGTTCACTGAGGTGCCCCGTGTGAGAACATTCCTAAATGGGAAAGGAAGTTTATATTTCAGGAAATGGAAACTTCCAGATTAGGAAATATCTCACGAGTCATTGATGTGATTAATTGATCCTTAGACTTGAGGTTCGTTGTCACTTTATGAGTTAACTTTGTAGTCTTAGGTATAAGCTTTAAAGGGTGTCGCCTTAGACAACTGATTCAAGGCTTATGCTGGGGCTGCACAAGTGATTCATGAAAGTGAATGAGAATCAAGAAAGGACCTACACTTGCATTTGCAAGGTGATCTCTTATTGTGTAAGTCATTCATATGCCATATGGAGTCCTTGGCCAAGGCAGTAGATCAAGACATCAAGAAAAGGGTTTCTTGGATTGAGATCAAATGGATATGAAATGCACTTAGCTTTAAGACCGGATTATTAGGGTTCTGATTATTCCCTTACCCTAGATCTTGGTTGAGAGATAGTAAGTAGGAGGATTGTATCTCGCATGAATCAATGACTTAAAGGTTCTGTCGAATCCGAACATTCCAATTCAGCTAGGGGTTAAACACCTGTTGCTAGACTATGGTCGTTTAATCTGTGGACTGATTAATTAATTAGTGAATTAATTAATTAGGGTCACTGCTAATTGAATTGAGAACCTAGAGGGTCACACACAACAACTTGGTTACATGAGTTGAGGCTTTAAAATGATTAAACGAGTTAATCGGGCCAAGAGGGTTCCACACGTGTGAAATCACACGTGTGAATATATATATATATTATATATATGTATTAAATAATTAAATGTGTTAATTATTTAATAGACTTTGGTTTAATTTTGAATTAAAAAGAAAGTCTTATTTTGGAGAAAATAATCTAGTTAATTAATTACGAATTAATTAATTAGATAAAAACAAGTTATTTATTTTATAATAAATAAAGTATAAAATTATCCAAAAATAGTTTGGATATTTTTAGCTCTCTTAAAAGTTGACTTGAATTAGAATTCAAAGTCAAAGTTGGAAAATACTTGATGATCAAGTAATAGGAGAGAGAGGAACCAAATCCTTGTCCAACAAGGAATAGGTTCGGCCGTCCCTCTCCCTTTCCTATATATAGGGGAGCTCATGCTCCCCTTTAGAGCTAATTGACAATTCTTTTGGTTCATGTGTTGAACACCTTCCTTTCTCCAAGATCAAATAAACCCTAGGTTAAGCCTAAACACTAACTAGAGAACTAGCATCCTTACTAGTTAGATTGTGATCAAGTTGGTGGACTTTCTCTAGAGACTTCAAGTTAGAAGTTTGAAGATTCGAGCTTTACCAATGAGAGGGGATCAAGCCGCGAGAAGAGCGTTCTTGGGTGGCTTGAAACGCTTCAAGAAAGAATAAAAGAAAAGTAAGTTTTCTATCTCTACGAATTTGGATACACGATTGCGAGTCCAAGGTCCTTTTGTTGGAAAAAATTTTTAAATTTCGCTGCTTTCTGATTCGTGTATTCCAACAGATTAGTCCCTCAAAGTGTGGTGTTACTTTCTTAGCCCACAAATCCAAGCAAACCGGATGGATTATTGATTGTGGGGCTACCGATACCATGACTCATGATCAGAATGACTTGACCACCATATCAAAGTCAACAAAACCAGCTATTCAGACCGCAAATTGGGAGTTATTACCGGTCCAGGCCACCAGAACCATTGATATCTCCTCCTCTCTTTCTTTGAAAAACTGTCTTTACATTCCAGATCTTTTCTGCAAATTGCTATCAGTTAGTCATGTTACTCGTGAGTTAAATTGCAAGGTGGTAATCTATTCTGGTTTTTGTCTCTTTCAGGATATTCAGTCGGGGAAAATGATTGGGCATGACACTGAACGTGGCGGGCTGTACCACGTGGATGATGTGGCTCAAAACGGAACTGCAGCGCTGGCTCACGGGACCGTTGAGAGGCAACAGTGGTTATGGCATCATCGGTTAGGTCACCCGTCAGTTGGATACTTGCATTTAATTTTTCCCAACATTTTTTCCTCTAAGAGTCAGTTATCCTGTGAGACATGTATTCTTGCTAAGAGTCACAAACAGTCATATCAGTATTCTGGAACTTGTTCGAATAAAGTTTTTTCCCTTATACATTCGGATGTTTGGGGCCCAGCCCCGTATACGGGATCCCTCTCTGGGTTTCGTTTTTTTGTTCTTTTTGTGGATGACTGCTCACGTATGACTTGGGTATACTTCCTAAAACATAAGTCTGAAGTGTTTTCTAAGTTTATTGAGTTTTATAATATGGTACAAACCCAATTTAATTCTCAAATCCAGATTCTTCGGTCAGATATTTTTTTTTTTTTGGGGGGGGGGGGGGGGAGTATATTAATTCCAATTTTCAACAGTTTGTCTCTGAAAAAGGGATCATTCACCAAACCACTTGTGCTCATACTCCAGAACAAAACGGTGTTGCAGAACGTAAAAATCGGATTATTCTTGAAATTACTAGGGCACTCATGTTTGATGCTTGTGTTCCTAAGTTTTTCTGGCCCGAAGCCATCGCCACAACTGTTTATCTTCTTAATAGATTGCCTACTAAGATTTTAAATCTTAGAACACCTCTCTCAGAACTTTCTAGATGTGTCCGTATCCTGCCACCTCTAACTCTGCAGCCTTGAGTTTTTGGGTGTTCCATTTTTGTCCATATTTCTAAACAGGACCGTACTAAGCTTGATCCTTGTTCCGTTAAGTGTGTCTTTGTGGGATATGGGATAAATCAGAAGGGGTATCGTTGTTATCACCCATCCACATGCCGCTTTTATACCACCATGAATTGTAACTTCCTTGAAACTGAGTTTTTCTATACCACCCAACGGTCAGGGGAGCAGACTATAGATCCTCTATGTTGGGTGTCATACCCTGTGCCAGATTCGGACCCAAAAGATCCAGTTGGCGGGACCACTGAGCCAGCATCACCCGTAGTGCAGTCCTCTACACCAGCACCAGTCCCAGCCTCTAACCCACTGAATATTCCTGAGGTAACACCTGAAACTGACTTTCATGATAATATTGATACTATTGGGACCACTGACAATCTATACTCCAAGGAAGTACAGGGTCAAGAGGAACAGGTTCAGGGGGAGTCAGAGGAAGGTAGTCGATATATTCTTCCACTCCGAATCACTAGGGTGTGCCGCCTAAACGGTACCATCCAGAATATGAGCCAAGAAAGTCACAGTATCCAGTCAGTAGCTATGCACAGGGGAAGCTTACGGTAGCTGCGAAAGCATATTCAGCGGCAGTCTATGCTGATATGCTCCCGAGAACAGTTGAAGAGGCCCAAGAAAACAGTGATTGGAAGTAGGCTATGGTAACAGAGATGGTGGCACTAGATAAGAACAGGACTTGGGAGAAGTGTGCCCTACCCCATGGAAAGCGGCCAGTAGGATGTAGGTGGGTGTTCACAATTAAGCGCAAGGCTGACGAGACCATTGAAAGGTATAAAGCCAGACTCATGTCAAAAGGATATACACAGACGTACGGAGTAGATTACTCAGAAAGATTCAGCTCCGTTGCTAAAATTGACACCATCAGAGTCTTATTCTTAATTGCAGCTACTCGAGATTGGGCTCTACACCAGTTTGATGTGAAAAATGCCTTCCTGCATGGGGAATTAGAGGAAGAAGTCTATATGGAACCACCACCAGGTTTCTCTGGTCAGTTTCAGAATGGAGAGGTGTGCAGGTTAAGGAGAGCTTTGTATGGACTCAAAAATCCCCGAGAGCATGGTTTGGGAGGTTCACTGTTGCGATGAGGAAATATGGATATAAACAGAGCAACTCAGATCATACTCTGTTTTTCAAGAGAAAATGGGAGTTGGTAACTTGCTTGATTATCTACGTAGATGATATGATTATAACAGGGGATGATCTTGATGAGATCAAACGGTTGCGTGAGAGCCTATTTCAGGAATTTGAAATGAAGGATTTGAGAAAGTTAAAGTATTTCTTGGGGATTGAGGTACTAAGATCGAGACGAGGAATTTTTATCTCCAAGTGAAAGTATGTGCTAGATTTAGTGGCAGAGACAGGGTTACTTGATAGCAAGCCGGAAGCAACACCCATTGTGGTCAATCATGGGCTGAAAATCACAGTGGGGACAGAAATAGTGGATCGAAGTCGGTATCAACATCTTGTTGGGAAGTTGAGGTCCTTTGGTTGCGAAAGTTGCTTGAAGAACTTGGATTCCCGGTAAAAAAAAATGCAGGTTATGGTGCGACAATAAAGCTGCCATAAGCATCTCAAAAAATCCGGTTCAGCATAATCGAACAAAACATGTGGAGGTTGACCGACATTTCATTAAAGAGAAACTTGAAAGTGGGGTTGTAACTCTTCCGTTTATAAGGTCTGAAGACCAGCTGGCCGACATTCTCACAAGAGCCGTGACAGAGAGAGTATTCCTGAGTGTTTTGGGCAAGTTGAGTGTGTGTGACTCGACAATCGACTTGAGGGAGAGTGTTAGAGATTACGGCTAATCTCATGGAGAGATTTACATCCTAAATTAGAGTGGTGTGATTGTGTATATTTTTTCCTTTTTTGTAGTGGAATACATCTATATTATGTATTTCGTGTTGTATTCTTTTTCATACAGAAATCAATAGAATCAGAAAATTCCCAAAACCTACTTTCTAACTGTTTATTCTTATTAGATCAAAAGGGGGGTGAATTGATCATCTTAAGAATGACCACCAGATTTTTGTCCAAGCACAATCTTTTTTCGGCTTGTTATTTTCCTGGTATTTCTCTAGGAATTATAAGATCTTTTATACCAAGGATATTCAAGTAATAATACCAAAACAACGTATAAATATTACAAGACAGATCAACACAAATATTTATAGAGGTTTGACCCCAAAAGTTGTGAAAAACACTAACCAATAGGATTAATCTTCTAGACTTAGGATTGATGGTTGTCGTAACCACCAATAATAAATCCCTGAATATTGCACACAATTAAAACGTAGAATAGTAGCAACGGGTATCGATCCACGGGGATTGGACGAGTTTGTAACCTTTTAATATGCCAAGAAAAAAAAACGATTAAAATAGGGGGGGGAGAGTTTTGAGATTTTTAACCGAACTAATAAAGAAACTAAATAAACAAGAGTAAATCTGACTAAATAGACGAAAGATTAACAATTAACTCAGCTGACACTTAGGCTAACTCAGTGAATGATGAATAGCTGGGATTATCCTACGCATGCATCTGACTATGATCACGGACAGGGTGATTAATTCTTTGTTAGGTTAGCTATAGTTACCAATTACCTTAGGCTCCCTCGTTTCTTCGTATTTTTAGAGTAGCCTGAAGAAACTCCTAAAGACTTCTCCCTAATTAGCTAATAACCTTCTCAGAAACTCCTTCAAAGATTCAATTACCCAATTGCTTTACGAACGAAAGAAACACTAACCCTAACCGACTAGGTAGAAACTCCTACTTCGCCTAATTAGACCGTAATATTCCACAACACAAAATCAGCCGAACTTAACAACCTAGTGTTGATTGCTACTTCGTTAATTACCCGGTTAGACTCCACCAAATAAATTAACTAGCTTTATGTGAATAGCTAATCCTAAGACTTGAGCTCTTAAGTCAAAGAATCAAGGCAAACGCAATATCGTGAATTCGGAAATAAAACGGATAATCTTGAATAAATCAACCCAAAGAATTGTCTCACATAGTCTGATACATGCTTTGGAAAATCCCAACTAAAATATAAATTAGCTACTCATAACGAATTTAAACAAACCAAGTTTTGAAGATAACATAGTATCCAAACAAAATAAAAGGAAGGAAAAGAGAATAAAACTATTGATGTTTGCGAGTCTCCTTCCCCAACGAACTGGAATTGCTGCGTGAACTTGGTGTCTCCGAGTGAAGTCCCCTTGTCTGCATGGTGTCTCCCCACTAAATAGCTGCAAAGTGGAACTGTTGCCTTCCTCCCACGTTCTCACGTCCTTCTTCATCAATTGGGAGCTTTTAATTATTGACCATCAGAACGTGCTGCTTCACTTATATGACATTAAATCTCCAAATAAAACAAGGTTGGGAGTTATGGACTTTTTCAGCCAATTGCAAATAAGAAGAATTTGGGCTGCTTCTTCTTTAATTTACATGGGTCGGTTCGTTTCTTAGTTGATCCAGCAGGCCTTGTGGTGGGCTTCTTCATCAACCAATTTTCCAAAGACACATGCTAGGGCCCATTTTTCTTCAAATTCGTCCAACCATGCTTTTCCTACATAAAACATAAAGTTGGGTCAATTATCCATAATCAAATTAATTAGTGGGCCAATCATAACAATTTTGAGCTCATTATTTCAATGAATATGTAACGTATCAAATCCCCCCACACTTAAGCGATGCTTGTCCCTAAGCATAACATAGAATCAAGGCCGAAATCATACTCTAAATCCCAACTTCAGCAGTCCGTTGTGTAAACTAGGAAACATTCGCTGTCACCAAAAACCATCTACAACGAACATAATCACAAAGCTGAATTTGAAATCAACTTTCCAAAGCAAGAACGTATGAGCTCGACTTTCAATTATAACCATGCATGATTAGTTCAAGTTCATTAATCCAATGCAAACAAAGGAAACAAGTATAAAGCAGTTAGTTTAATCGAATATCAATCAATTTTGCGCACATGTTAAAGAATACCAAAGATATGGTGATGAGCCGAGTTACACCTTCCTAGATAAGCAACCTAAAATTCCTAGAGAGCTTTTCACAAGTATTGTTTTGCAATATATCTCTTCCTCTTCTTTTTTTCTGCTCAGCAATTTGTCTTTTTTTTTTTTTTTTTTTTTTTTTTTTTTTTTTTCGGAAACAGACTGCTTTTCTCTTCTTTCTCGTTTCTTTTCTGAGTTTTTCGCAAAGCAAGCAAACTCCAGTTGTTTATCCCTTTAAGTGTTAGGAAAACAATTTCGAGAGCGGCCGGCATTCGGCCCTACTCATGGCACTTTAATGATTTGGAATTCTTCCAAGGCCAGAGGAGTAGTCGCGCGAGTTCTACTGACCAACCTTTCTCTAGTTGGCCCCTCGCAAGCTCTCCCTCACACTAAATACTTATCAAGTCAAACATAACTTAGCTCAACACCAATCTACCGTTTCTCAACATACTTGCAAAATTTAAAAGATATTAAATCAACTACTCACTTTAGACAAGGTTCAATCATAGCATGGTTCCAATTTAGAGCACACAACATTTAATTCATTTCTTTATGCTCAAGCTCATACGATTCCCACTATGTCAAGTGTCAAAAAAAAACTCAACTCTATGTCATGCGAATCATAAATAATCAAAGGTTCAAACTCAGTTTCCTTCTCAAAAATCAAATCCACCACAACTAAGAAGCCGTAAGAAGTTCATTAGAGAGGATATAATGCCATAGTAAACAATTCTATGCTATTTTAAACAAGGACAGAGCATGAAAATGACAGATTTGCAGCCGCATATAAACTCTAAACTGACAGCCCTATTCATGCATCTAAATTCATCAAAAAAAGTACCCAAAAGGCGAAGAGAACAGTAACAGCAAAATTCACATAAAAACATGTTACATATCAGTCCTAAATGCTCCAAATTATCAGCCCCTAGCCGTGTTCAAAATACCCAAAAATTTTCTCATGTAGCCCTAGGACACCCCCCCACACTTAAACGCATGTTGTCCTCAACATAAAGTAAGCAGAAATGAAAATCCGAGGACTTCCCTGAACCCGGGGGGTGTGATACGCCGCTCAGCGGCGTTGATGGAGCTCTCGAACGAGAGTAAGGAGAGTACCAAGCTGCTCCTCAATAGCAGGAATGCGTTCTTCCAAACGCGCAATGCGCTCCTCGGTGGTCGAAGGTGAGACAACAGCAGGCGCACGGCGCCGACGAGCATCCGTGTGAAAGACACGAACTGGAGCTTTAACACCTGCAGGGGTCATAGAGACAACACCATCTACACGGACTAACAACATCATCAAATCAAGCGATAACAAGTCAAGATAGTCCAAAGGGCGGGCAACGTGATTCCCTAAGGCGGTGGTGTCAATCAAATTGTGAAAAGCAGCAAGACGAGTAATAACATGCCCCATAATAAGTGAACGAGAGGGGGCAAGTGCATAATTGAAAGCAGTAACAACCCAATAGCCCAAGTTCACTTTAGTGTTAGTCACCATAGCCCACAAGAAAAATAATTCAGTTTGTGTAACTGTGGGTGCACCTTTTGTTCGACCGGAAAATGAGTAAGCAAGAAATCTATGCAAATAACGCAAAGCCGGGTCAATAAGGTGCCTATCACAACTAGAATCAGAATAATCATGCCCAGGGCGTCCTGTTAACAAAGTCCAGGCTGTTTTCACATTAAAATCAGGAGGGTAGCCACAAACACTTAGCACAGAAGTGGGATCAGTCCTATCAACACCGAAAGCTGCATTAATATCAGTGATAGAAGCCTCAAAATTTTGCCCAAGCACACGATAAGAAATCACAGGAGAATTAACATCCAAATTGGCATGCTTATCAAACTTGAAAGTGCAGAAAAATTCATATACCAACTCATAGATAATCGGGCAATCGAGCATAAAGAAAGAACGCCAACCAATACCATCAATCAATCCCATAACTCTATCATGAATATTCAAGGCTTCCAAGGTTGGAGTATGGAGCATTTTACCTCGAATTACCTTTCGTTTCGGGAGGCGGCGAAGACGAGCTTGATGAGCTTCACCCTCAAAATTGAGGTGACCAATTTCCTTCAGTAAAGTCAGCGCTGGAACAATGTGAACATCACTGCCCCGGTGACGAATGTGTAGGGTCGGATCTAAGGCGGGATTGAAAGGCTGCCGTGGGGGTTCACCGGTGACGGAATCACGGCCGGAGAGAGACTCCTCGCCATGGACAGGGGCGGCGGAACTAGGAGTAGAGCTCGGAGAAGAAGTCCCGTGAGAGGTCGTGCGAGAAACATTGTCGGAATGGGATCCCGGTACCAGAACAGGGGTGGAGGATGTGGCCTGTTGTGATGTGGGCATGCGGCGGAGGCGGGCGGAGGCGCGACGCGGCGGAGCTGGTGGTGCGGCATCAGAGATGGTGGTGGAAGCACAGCGGCGCTTCTGTGCAGGGGGTGCGCGGGCGACGCGTCTCTTCCGTGAGGGACCAGCGACGCCGGTGGGGTGAGAAAGGACGGAGGTGACGGCGGCGGAATCGGGGAGGGGCTGTTGCTGTTCGTCGGAGAGGGACGGCGAGCTGGTTATCCGGTCAGGGGAAGAGGGCGGCGACGTGGTGATGGTGCCTTGGCTCAGATCGCCGGCGCTTTGAACGGAGGTGGGTGGCGGAGATGTGGCATCCGCCGCCGTGTCGGGTGGAGGAGAAGCGGCGGCGGGCGGAGATCTGTGAGGGTGGAGCCTCGTGGATCTGCGTCGCGGAGGGGCTAATGGTGGAGGCGGTGGTGCGATGCCGCTGTCGAGTTTGAGCGGTGGTTGTCCGGGGCGGTGAATCATCCCGTTCCCCATGGCTGATTTGGAAGCTAGGGTTTGGCAATTTGGGGGAAGGTTCGGTGCTTGTAGTGAGTGAATGAGGGGAATTTTTGGGGAAGAAAGCAGCGAAAGTGGGTGTTAGGAGGAGGAGATGGGGCGGGTCGGTTCGGTGAGCGGAGCGGGTCGCGGGTCAGGGTTAGTGTATGGGTTGGGGCTCCTTTTGTTGTAAAATGGGGTCCAGAACCCTGCCCGTGACCTCAGACAGGTATCCTCACAGTAGCTTGAAACCAAATTCACCAGTCTTTTGCATCACCAAATCCGAAAATTAATCAACCTGGAATACTCCCCCACACTTATCCAAACAATCCAGCTTCCCATTCACCTGAAAACACGCGAAAAGAAGACATGACAATGGGCAAGGAAAACGAGCAAAGAAAGAAAACGAAAAACAAAGGAAACGAAAGCAAGGGAAAAGAAATATGGGTTGCCTCCCATACAGCGCCCTTGTTTAACGTCGCGGACTCGACGAGTTCTTGATTTCACACTCAAGTTCCTAGAGGAAGATCCTCTAGATTCATCTTTTCAACCGTGTGTGGCTCGAATCCTTCGTAAAACGGCTTAAGTCTATGCCCGTTCACTTTGAAAGTCTTATTCGTATCAATTTCCCCAATCTCCACAGCTCCATGTGGAAAGTCTTTAGTCACAACATACGGACCAGACCATCTTGATCGCAATTTGCCAGGAAAAAGTCTCAACTTGGATTGATAAAGCAACACCTTTTGTCCGACTTCGAAACTCTTCCTAGACAACATCCCATCATGAAATGCCTTAGTTTTAGACTTGTATATTTTGGAATTTTCATAGGCATCATTTCGAATTTCCTCTAACTCTTGCAGTTGAAGCTTTCGATGCGTCCCGGCCTCTTCTAAGCCAAAGTTACACTTCTTGATTGCCCAATAGGCTCGATGCTCTAGCTCAACCGGGAGGTGGCAAGCTTTCCCAAAAACCATTCTATAAGGTGACATGCCGATCGGAGTCTTGTACGCCGTCCTATAGGCCCAAAGTGCATCGTCGAGTCTCAAACTCCAATCTTTACGGTTAGGACTAACCGTTTTCTCCAGAATAGACTTGACCTCCCTATTTGAGACTTCGGCGAGGCCATTTGTTTGTGGATGATAGGCCGTGGACGTACGATGGGTCACATGATACTTCTTGAAAAGCGCCTCGACCGTACGGTTGCAGAAATGAGTACCCCTATCGCTAATTATGGCTCGAGGAATTCCAAACCTGACAAAAATGTGAGACCTAACAAAATCCACAACAACTTTAGAATCATTAGTTCGGGTGGCTTTCGCTTCCACCCACTTCGACACATAATCAACGGCAAGAATGATGTATAAATTACCATAAGACGAAGGAAAAGGACCCATAAAATCCATACCCCACACATCAAAAATTTCGCAAATAAGTATAGGATTAAGAGGCATTTGGTTTCTAGGACCTATATTTCCTGTCTTTTGACAAGTAACACAACTTTTACAATACAAGTATGCATCCTTAAAGAGTTTTGGCCAGAAAAATCCACTTTCTAACACTTTATGAGCTGTTCGTTTAGGAGCGAAGTGACCATCATAAGCATGACAAAACTCTAGTATGGATTTGATTTCATTCTCAGCTACACAACGCCTAATAATCTGATCGGTGCCTATTTTCCACAAGTAAGGGTCATCCCAAATATAGTATTTAGAATCAGACTTGATTTTATCTTTCTCAGACCTAGACAAATGATCAGGAAAAGCACCAGTAGCTAAAAAATTAACAATATCGGCATACCAGGGAGTCAAGAAACCTGTCTGTGACCTCAGGTAGGATTCCTGAGCAGCAAAAAGTTGTTCATCTGGAAATTCATCATTGATGGGCAGAGAATCTGGCTTAAGGACTGGAATTCGGCTGAGATGATCAGCTACCAGATTCTCGCATCCCTTCTTGTCTCTTATTTCCAAGTCGAACTCTTGTAAGAGTAGAATCCATCGAATGAGCCTTGGTTTCGCATCCTTTTTGGTGAGAAGATACCGTAAAGCTGCATGATCAGAATACACAACAACTTTAGTACCAAGCAAATAGGGACGGAATTTATCTAAAGCATAAACAATTGACAATAGCTCCTTTTCGGTAGTAGTGTAGTTGCTTTGGGCATTGTCTAGCAACTTCGAGGCGTAGAAGATCACGTGAGAGTTTTTGTTGATCTTTTGTCCAAGTACAGCCCCTACGGCATAATCGCTTGCATCACACATGATTTCGAACGGGTACTCCCAATTCGGTGGTTGAATGATCGGGGCCGAGATCAATTTTTCTTTCAACAAGTCAAAAGAAGCTTTGCATGCATCATCAATCTCAAACTTCACATCTTTTTGGAGCAATTTGCACAACGGTTTGGTGATCTTTGAGAAGTCTTTAATAAATCGCCTATAAAAACCTGCATGTCCAAGAAATGAACGTACTTCCCGCACACTCGCGGGGTAAGGCAAGGACTTAATGACATCTACTTTAGATTTATCAACTTCAATACCATGTGCAGAAACAATATGCCCCAAAATTAATCCTCTATCGACCATGAAGTGACACTTTTCATAATTCAAGACCAAATTCGTTTCTATGCAACGTTTTAATATTGTAGCAAGATTATTGAGGCATTCATCAAAAGAGTTTCCATAAACCGTAAAATCGTCCATGAATACCTCAATAATTTGCTCAACATATTCAGAAAATATACTTACCATGCACCTTTGAAAGGTGGCCGGCGCGTTGCAAAGTCCAAAAGGCATTCGCCTAAACGCAAAGGTCCCAAATGCGCATGTGAAAGTCGTCTTTCCTTGGTCTTCGGGTGCCACCGGAATCTGATAGAACCCTGAATAACCATCAAGACAACAATAGTGAGTTTTCCCAGCTAATCGTTCGAGCATTTGATCAATAAAGGGGAGGGGAAAATGGTCTTTCTTAGTAAGAGAATTAAGACTTCTATAATCCATACACACCCTCCAACCATTTTGAACTCTAGTAGGAACTAACTCACCATCCTTGTTTTCAACAACCGTAATTCCCGTTTTCTTGGGCACAACTTGAACGGGACTTACCCATTCGCTATCGGATATCGGATAGATCATACCTGCATCAAGGAGTTTGATGATCTCCTTTTTCACTACCTCCATCATTGGTGGGTTGAGTCTTCGTTGTGCTTCACGGCGTGGTTTGGCGCCTTGTTCCAAAATGATTTTATGCATGCACGTGGAAGGACTGAGTCCTTTGATGTCAGCAATGGTCCATCCAATAGCCTGTTTGTACTCCCGAAGAACTCTGATCAATTTTTCCTCTTCCAGACTGTTGAGCGTACTGGCTATGATCACTGGCAGTGTCTCTTTGTCTCCCAGATATGCATACTTCAAGTGTTGCGGCAGTGTCTTAAGTTCCAGCTTAGGGGCCTGCAAAACAGAAGGTAAAAGTTTAGATTCAGACCGATTAAGCTCAAAAGGTACAAATTTTGAACTTGTAACTTGGAGAGCTTCCATAGCATAAATTATCTCAAGCATATCTTCAGAAAGTCTGAATTTATCATCAAATTTCTTTATTTTATCAACGGACAAGCTATGGCACAAGACATAGTCCAATTCATCATCATGGTTCAAGGCAAACACTTTATTAGTCAAGTTATCTATGATATCAACATTGTAGACACAAGACACATCATCACCATATTTCATAGCATCATACATATTAAACTTGACCATTTCACCATCAAACTCCAAAGTCAAAGAACCACTATGAACATCGATTTTCGCTTTAGCCGTGCTAAGGAAAGGTCTACCCAATAGAATGTCCGAAGACTTAGTAGAACTATCCTTTTCCATATCAAGAACAAAGAAATCGGCGGGGAAAATTAATTCATTCACTTGTACCAAAACATCTTCTAAGACACCCTCGGGATAAACAAGCGAACGATCGGCTAGCTGAATAATGACCCCGGTATTAGCTAATGGACCAAGACCTAAAGAAGTGTAAATGGACAGAGGCATCACATTGATAGAAGCTCCCAAATCACACATAGCCTTACCAATACCAATATTACCAATTTTGCAAGGGATAGAAAACATACCTCTATCGCGACACTTAGGTGGTAATTTCCTTTGTAAGACGGCTGAAACATTTTCACCAACACTCACCTTCTCATTACCTGTCAACTTACGCTTATTGGTGCATAATTCCTTAAGGAATTTGGCGTAGCGTGGAACCTGTTTGATGGCCTCGAGAAGTGGAATGTTTACTTCTACTTTTTCGAAAAGAGCCAAGATGCTCTTATCCTCTTTATCTTTCTTGTTCTGAGCCAACCTCTGAGGGAATGGTGGTGGTACTACCAGGGGTTTAGGCTTCTGAGTGATTTCAGCCTGGCTGGAAGTCTGTCCGTGATCACTGGCAGGATTCTTCTCAATTTCTTTTTCAGTTTCTGTATCAGAAGCTTGCATCTGATCACTTTTCGAAATCTTGTCCACTGGAGGCTGCAATTCTTTCCCGCTTCGCAACACAACCGCACTCACATTGTGTCTAGGGTCGTGGGTTTGCGACGGGAGTTTTCCTTGGGTCTCCAATTTACTCACCGAAGAGGCAATTTGTCCCATATGAGTCTCCATGGTCTTGATAGTGTCCTCTATCTTTTGAATCCTGTTCGTCGTATCCTGTTGATATTTCTCGGAATTAGTGGCCAACAAACGAACAATTTCACTAAGAGGCGTACCTGAACCCTGAGGGTGTTGTGGTCTTGGCTGCAGTGGAGGCGGTGGACGGAAATTCTGATTATTTGGTTGATTATTGGCATAGCTAAAATGCGGGTGGTACTTCCATCCGGGGTTGTAAGTGTTCGAATAAGGATCGAACTTTCTCTGCTGAAAATCCATTGCATTTACATCCGCGGGTGTCTCCTCATGGAGTGTAGGGCACGCATCGGTAGGGTGCTCGGGACTAGTGCAAATGCCACATACTCTCGAGGGTGGATTAGTACCTACATTCATTTTCTGCACCAAGGTTGTTAGCAAAGACTCAATTTTATTAAGAGGACTAAGAGTTACCTCGTTCACCCTTCGAGGGATGTCCTCTCGAGCTCCAAATTGTTGAGAATTTGCAGCCATAGTAGAAATAAGCTCTCTAGCTTCGGCGGGAGTCTTGCTAACGATAGCTCCACCACTTGCGGCATCCATCATTCGGCGTTCCATCGGAGTCAAGCCTTCATAGAAATATTGGATAACCAATTGGTCCGAAATTCCATGTTGAGGGCAGCTTGCTAGCAATCTCTTGTATCGTTCCCAATACTCGTAGAGGCTCTCGGAATCTTTTTGTTTAACTCCACAAATCTCCCGCCTAATATTGGTGGCACGGGAGGCTGGAAAGTATCTTTCTAGAAATTGCCTCGACATTTCAGCCCAAGTAGTGACCGTTCCTGAAGGTAAGTAATACAACCAATCCTTAGCTGCATCTTGCAAAGAGAATGGGAAGGCCCTAAGCTTAATTTGATCCTCCGTGACGTTGTGTGGCTTCATGGATGTGCACACAAGGTGGAATTCTTTCAAATGTTTATTCGGATCTTCATTTTCCAAACCACGGAAAGTGGGCAACAAATGAATGAGACCTGACTTCAGTTCGAAGCCCTCTTGCAGTGCTGGAAAGGTTATGCACAGTGGTTGTTGAGCTTCAGTTGGTCGGGCAAGCTCACGAAGCGTTCCGTTATGAGCCATATCCTGACCGTGATCACTGTCAGGTTCACTGACAGTCTGTTCTTCAAATTCTAACTGTTGTTCAACTTCAATGTCCGAACCCAAGTCAAATAGACTCGAACTTTCACCAACTGCTGCTTGTTCTTTCCTTTGTCTTGTCCACTTCCTAATCTTCTTAGCGGTCTTTTCGATCTCGGGATCGTATGCAACGAGTTGTCCCGAACGAAGGTTCCTAGGCATAAGAAAAGAAACAAAATCAATTAAAAACCAGATCCCCGGCAACGGCGCCAAAAATTTGATGGTTGTCGTAACCACCAATAATAAATCCCTGAATATTGCACACAATTAAAACGTAGAATAGTAGCAACGGGTATCGATCCACGGGGATTGGACGAGTTTGTAACCTTTTAATATGCCAAGAAAAAAAAACGATTAAAATAGGGGGGGGGGGGAGAGTTTTGAGATTTTTAACCGAACTAATAAAGAAACTAAATAAACAAGAGTAAATCTGACTAAATAGACGAAAGATTAACAATTAACTCAGCTGACACTTAGGCTAACTCAGTGAATGATGAATAGCTGGGATTATCCTACGCATGCATCTGACTATGATCACGGACAGGGTGATTAATTCTTTGTTAGGTTAGCTATAGTTACCAATTACCTTAGGCTCCCTCGTTTCTTCGTATTTTTAGAGTAGCCTGAAGAAACTCCTAAAGACTTCTCCCTAATTAGCTAATAACCTTCTCAGAAACTCCTTCAAAGATTCAATTACCCAATTGCTTTACGAACGAAAGAAACACTAACCCTAACCGACTAGGTAGAAACTCCTACTTCGCCTAATTAGACCGTAATATTCCACAACACAAAATCAGCCGAACTTAACAACCTAGTGTTGATTGCTACTTCGTTAATTACCCGGTTAGACTCCACCAAATAAATTAACTAGCTTTATGTGAATAGCTAATCCTAAGACTTGAGCTCTTAAGTCAAAGAATCAAGGCAAACGCAATATCGTGAATTCGGAAATAAAACGGATAATCTTGAATAAATCAACCCAAAGAATTGTCTCACATAGTCTGATACATGCTTTGGAAAATCCCAACTAAAATATAAATTAGCTACTCATAACGAATTTAAACAAACCAAGTTTTGAAGATAACATAGTATCCAAACAAAATAAAAGGAAGGAAAAGAGAATAAAACTATTGATGTTTGCGAGTCTCCTTCCCCAACGAACTGGAATTGCTGCGTGAACTTGGTGTCTCCGAGTGAAGTCCCCTTGTCTGCATGGTGTCTCCCCACTAAATAGCTGCAAAGTGGAACTGTTGCCTTCCTCCCACGTTCTCACGTCCTTCTTCATCAATTGGGAGCTTTTAATTATTGACCATCAGAACGTGCTGCTTCACTTATATGACATTAAATCTCCAAATAAAACAAGGTTGGGAGTTATGGACTTTTTCAGCCAATTGCAAATAAGAAGAATTTGGGCTGCTTCTTCTTTAATTTACACGGGTCGGTTCGTTTCTTAGTTGATCCAGCAGGCCTTGTGGTGGGCTTCTTCATCAACCAATTTTCCAAAGACACATGCTAGGGCCCATTTTTCTTCAAATTCGTCCAACCATGCTTTTCCTACATAAAACATAAAGTTGGGTCAATTATCCATAATCAAATTAATTAGTGGGCCAATCATAACAATTTTGAGCTCATTATTTCAATGAATATGTAACGTATCAAGGATTTTCAAACCAATCACTTCAATATAGAGAGTTTACAGAGTACAAAACAAGTAGAGCCCGATATACAATTAGTAACCACGGCTGGTACAAATCAGACCAAGCTCTAGGACCCCAAGCTTCTTACAACACTATCCACCAGAGTACAAACAAACACAAGCTCTATATGGTGTAAACAAAGAAATAGCAGCAAACAAAGCTTAAGAAAATCAAGTCTTAAGTAGTGTACAAAGTGCTCAATATATAGAGAGTTTCAAAAAACTAGCCATTACTCAATGAGGCTTGGTGAAGTTCCCAATGATACCAGGTCAGGTACATCCTTAAGGTCAACAGAGCAAGTATTACTCTTTGCCAACCCGTTTACGTGGTTCCTGCAAAAAAAATATTTAACAAATATTTATAATTTTTGTCAATCATTCAAAAGTTTGTTCCAGAACGATTCCAGGAGAGTTAATAATTCTTTAGGGCAAAATCCCGGGTTTGAATTCCACTTGGATGTGTATGAGTAAAAAGAAAATAAAAACTTTTGTAGGGTTTCTAGATATTTTATTTTATTTGACAGAGTTTAGGGCATTCATTTGACATAACAGTAACACAGAGCATAGAGGTTGTCCTAGCCAAATAATACATCAAAGTAATGTGCAATGATAAGGAAAATTATAATTAATTTAGGCTCGGCTTAACAAATCCCCAACCAATTATTTGATAAGAGTATTGTGTTTGTCATTTAATTAGTCTTTTTGAATCAATTTTGATCAAACAGTTTCTAAGATAAGTTTGAGTAGCTTCAATAATGTATGAGTGTGATTAATATTCGATTGATTATAAGTTTTTTTTTTTTTTTGGAAGGTGGAGTTTTTACCGAGGCCTCCACCTCATATATATCAACCAAAGCCAAAACAATGTACAAAGGTGCATGATCCAAGGATCAACGATACTGTTCAAATAGTGATATCATGTAATTTTCTTTCATTTCATACGCATATATATAATTATGCTATAGTGTCATGAAATCTTTCAATTAGTACGAAATGATATGATTGTTCGAGGAGGTCCCCTTTAAACATTACCTTTTCGGGAATGCATGTGAAAGCTGGGACCAATGCCCTTTATTAGTCAGTATAATGTCGCACAGTCTTTCAATTTAACACCACAAATTTAATATTTTGTTTGGATATACTTCGTTTGATTCACAGGAATTGGCTCTTACTCGAGCATTACCTTTTCGGGAATGCATGTGAAAGCTGGGACCAATGCCCTTTATTAGTCAGTATAATGTCGCACAGTCTTTCAATTTAACACCACAATATTTTGTTTGGATATACTTCGTTTGATTCACAGGAATTGGTTCTTACTCGAGCACGTTTAAATTGAACGAGTATATATGGTGGAGAAAGTGATAATATATAAAGATAATTTTTCATTTGGTCGTCGGAGAAGAGATCAGGGCAGAAGCGTGTACGGGGATACTAAGAGGGCTGCTGCGGGTGGCCTTATTAGAGACTCTCATGGGAATTGGATTATTGGATTCGCCATGAATTTGAAAATTGTTATAATCATACTTACCGAGTTGTTGGGGTTTCGTGAAGGCCTTTGGATTGCATGAGATCGCAGATTGGCCAAGATCGAGGTCGAAGTTGATTATCTGGTTGTATTTAATATGGTGAAGAATGGGGTCCAGGCCGACGGCCCTCTCAGCAATATGGTGAAAGACTGTATTTCTTTTTTTCGGAAACCTTGTGATATTATACTGATGCACACACGTCGGCCCGGAAGGGAATAGTTGTGCGGACAAATTGGCCAAGATGGGTCACGAATTGCACTCTAAACTTGAAGGTTTGAGAGGAAACTCCTGTTGGGATGATTGATTTGCTGAAGGCTTTTTACAGTTTACAGATATTTCTTAATTGCTTAGCTTAGTATACACGCTTTTAATAAGCGTGTTCCATTTTTCTTCTTTTAGTTAGTTAACCAACAGAGACAAGTGGCGGACTTTAGGAGTTAGGCAACTTATTTATCCTTCTTCTTCAGTTTGTATATGTAGGTTTGCATCTCTGTTGCTGTGAGTTCAGTTAAGGAAGTAAGATGAAAATTCCCAATTGCTTTCTTTTGTTCAGTTTCAATAAGGCGGACGTCTAAGAGTTAGACGTTTTATTTCCACCAAAAAATAATAATAATAAGAACATATTTGTTCTAACTAATCACTACTGTGTAATGGCAAAAAAAATTCTAGTTCAAATTACATTTAGTTAAATCCCCACTAATTATTGGCAAGTGTATTATATTGAATAATGACCCATTACGACATTTCGTCTGCAATAATTTTATTGTCACACATTGTGTTTCCAAATGAATTTTATTTGAACACATTTAGTAGTTAGAATTTCAATCCAAAATTTGGAGAAACATTAGGATGACAATTGACAATTCAAACTCATCCTAAAAATATTACATCATTTTCCAATTTTGATCGATCAATCAATTTTCTGAGATAAGCTTCAACGGACGAGCCCCCTTTGGTGCATATAGCACCACTCTGCCTTAGGGACTTCTCCTTCAATGTCCTCCTACCGGCCACCGGGGAAAGCAGGAAAATCGCGATTAGAACAAGTCGTAGAATAATGAGTATAATTGCAATCGTGATAATACAGTATACAGTATACTGAATATAATTAGTGTGGGGGCTACAGGCTACTATATTCAAACTTATGAAATGAATATTTAGAGTTTGAATGCATAACTTCAATATTTTCTTTTAGTAGATAGCAATTAATCAATTATAACTCAATAGACTATAAGTGACAACTGTTAAACTCCAACTCCCGACGATCAGTAATGTGCATGAGTTTCCACCTTATGAATGGGCTCAATTATCACGGATTTGACTTGATTTCTGGATGCATCGTCGGGGTTGGTATGAGCATCTCCAAATTGGTATTGGCACAACGCAATTCGTGCGAGATTTGAAGCTGTCTGAATGAAAGGTTTTTCAAAATGTGAAGAATTATGAGTAATTTCTTCGTTCATCTTTTTCCAGTTTTGATCAATCAGTTTTCTAAGATAAGTTTGAGTAGTTTCAATGGACGAGCCAGTTTGGTGCATATAGCACGACGCTGCCTTAGCGACTTCTCCTCGTTCGACACCCTCCTGCCGGAAAAAGTTGGAAAATCGTGATTAGAACAAGAAGTTGAATAATGTGTAAATTGTAGTCAGTTACAATTTTACGGATATTTTACAATTCCATACATTCGAGGAACCCAGATCGTTGGCCAAACGAAAAATCATACAAGGTAAACGCAACAGACCATGGCCATCATTTAAGCTTTGTATAGCTTCCTCTGTGATATTTTGAGTGATCAAGAAGTAAGCATGATTTAGCAACACAACTCCAGAAGATGAAACCCATCCATGATCCAAATATTCATCAAACCCAGGGATCTGCTTCCTCTTACCCCACTCCGCTTCCCTTAAGAATGCCTTGCATAGATCTCCCCACTGAAAACATTTACGCAAAAAGTAATTCGGTCTTTTTTTTAATTTTTCACTCAATTTTGAAACCGATCGATAAAATGACTTACTACTTTTTTGAGATGAGAAATTATGAAACGATCATGCTCCTTAAGTGTATCATAAGCCATGTCATTGACTGTGTTGTAAAGAGCGAGGAAGCATATCTTCATGTAGTCTGGAAGATGGTCCACAACATTCACATCCCATCTGCATTTACAATTGAGTTAAGATCAAATAACGTGTCTAAGTAATATCTTTGTATTGTTATATTCAGAAGCGAAGTCAGGATTTTAATAGAGGAGTGATCAGGTGTTTGTTCGGGCGAGGGTGAGTGGAGATCATACTTGTCAATAGCATCTGTGAGTTGCTCTAGCTCTTTGGGAGATCCATAAACATCATAAATATCATCTAAAACCGTGATTAGCTTAACCACTTTTGTTAATCCAATGCGACATTTACTAAATTGAGGTTCATGAACCATTCCAGCTGCCCAAAAGAAGCTCTCCATTAGCCTGTCTCTTGCAAAGCTCAACTTATTTGCTAATCCAATTTCTTTCCACCACCTGATTGTATAGGAATCATGTTATTAGGAACTCTGTCTGTCACTCAAACAAAAACAATTTCTTGTACTTCATAACAAATATGGAACTCCATACTACCCTGAGACCTCTTGGAGATCACGTCGGTGTACCAATTGCACCATGTTGAAATCTAGCATCGCCAATTCGAGCAAAATCTTATTTGCTTCATCTCTTTTATCGAACATCTCAATGTTCCACCTTGCTTCTAATCTCTGGATTCTATGGTGTAATGGCAATTCTAAGGCATGGTTAATTTTGATGGCACATTTTGTGTCTATTTCACCCATCATATTGCTAAGATGGAAGCTTGTAAACTCTCTAGCCTTCTCCAATATGCTCTCCCCATCAAATGCAAGATGAGAAGCTTCAAACAAACTCAGCATTCCTTCAATGTCCTTAGCCATGCTCGTGGGGAAGTCCCTATCGGAGCCTTTGAAGCTTTCAAATATATCTTGAAAGAGAATTGCAATCGTAATTACTTAAAACGGTCGATTATATTCATGTCATGTGTAAGTTGTTGACAGTAAATTTTTCAATTCGAAACGAAATCGAACGAAAATTGCAAAAAATTTTAAATTAGAGGACAAAATTAAAAACGAGATATCAAAAAGGATCGAAATTCGAAATGTGTAAATTACAGGATCATTTTTACTATTTTGCCTTTCCTATATGCTAGGTCTCACATTAATTAGAAGGGTGAATTACATTTAGGTCTCTTGAGGTTTGCCCTAATTACAAATCAGTTCTTCTTGTTTCGGAAATTACATATTAGTCCCTAAAAACACTGTTTCAATTGAGGTCTCTGGACGCCGTTACGGTTCCGTTAATTTTGACAGGACTATATTGTTGATGTGATTTAGTAAGGGGTCGTTTTGTAAGAAAATTCATAGTTCATTGATTTTTTTTTGTAATATTTTTCGGAAATTCAAATGTCAAAATTCACGGAATACTAACGGCGTCCAGGGACCTCAATTGAAACAGTGTTTTTAGGGACTAATATGTAATTTTTGAAATAAGAGGGATTGATTTGTAATTAGGGCAAATTTCAGAGGACCTAAATGTAATTCGCCCTCAATTAGAAATTTGAAAGGTTGCACCTTGTGCATATATCTTTATGGACACCCTAACCTATAAATATTGTACCAATATTTGAAATTCAAGCAAATAAAAAATCAAGTAAAAATCATTTTCTAAAAATGTTTATCTTGAAATTTCTTTTGTCATTTTATCTAAAAATCCCCAACACACTAGGTCAATGCCGTTGAACAGAATTTCTGATTTCGCCACCGAATGTTAGATATACCTGCAGAAATATGGTAGCCTTGTTGTCTGAGGAGTCTGAAATAGAGAGCACAATAATATAAATTATCATGCAATTTTGGCTCAACTTCTGAAGATTGAAGCAGCATCAATCTCTCAAGTGCCATTTTGATATACTCTTGAAAACGATATCCAATGCCATGACGAAGAACATCATCAATTAATTCCAGCAACGCCAAAGGCTCCACATGACCTTCATCATTCTCAAGCATGCACTTAACCTCCTCCTCCATTCTCTTCATCTTCTCCTTCTCCTCAACTTCCTTCCAGATTCAGCATATACAAAAACAGCCAAATTAATTACGTAGAGAATTAATTTAATTACTATTCACATAAATCATCATTACTATATATCTATACCAGATGATGATAATCTTGATTAGCAAGGGACTCCATGAACTCAATACTCCATGAACTCGGCTCGTAACTCGGCGACTGCTGCCGCTGATGATACGGGTCGGTGACAATGCACTTTATTTTCCATATTCTCCGAGTGAAATTATTTTTAGGAATAATTTTTGTCTTGAAAAAAGCTTTATTATTATTTGCTAAGTATTTGTGGCTGAAGAGGCAATATTGGGAAGGTTTGAGGGAAAGAATGTGTGCCATAATAAAGCTATTTAATTTGATTGTTTATAACTAGTCAACAATATTATATATATATATATATAGACAGAACCTTGCATAATGAATAACAAATTCTGAATGTTTCAGTACATGTACATTTTATAAAGGAAAAATATATATATCATTAGAACTTTACGTCTTTTTACAATTTATCATCCCAACATATTTTCATTACAAATTGCCACCCAATATTTAACATTTATAACATAAAGTTATCTAAACTTTTTTTTATATAGTTTTGGCTAAAAAACATGATACGCGGTATATTTATAAAATATACACATCAGTTGTATCTTCATCAAAATCAACAAAAAAAAAAAATTTAGATGATGGTATGTTACTAACACTAAGATTGAACGGCGGTTTGCAACCAAAGTAATTTTTTTTCTCTCCCAAAGTGTCCTTCCACCTAATTGAGTGAAAAACTAATCTCTTGAGATACTAATAAAAGTTAATTATATGTAATAATGTTAATCAGATAAATGGACTATGAAGACGAAAAAAAATAATAAAAAGTTTAAATGAAAGTATGTTACTAACGCAATGATTGAATGGCGGTTTGCAACCAAAGTAGTTTTTTTTTTTCCCTCCCAGAGTGTAACCCCACCCAATTGAGTGAATGACTAATCTTTTGAGGTACTGACAAAAGCTAATTATATGTAATAATGTTGATCAGATAAATGGACTAATCTCTCGAGGTATTGAAGGCGCTTTACACAGGGATCTCTCCGAACGTAGTTTTTTATATCCAAAAGCTTCGAATCCGAGATCTTGCTTAAGTAAACTCAAATCCTTTTTTACCTGACCCAACTGTCCGTCGGTAAAAATAAGAATTTTATACTGCTACATATATCGTACAATTAATTCCAATGCCAAATAAATGCGTATATTTATAATCCTGCTAGGAATTTCCAAGTTTATAATTAATTGAATCTAGATGTTTATTTTGCGTGTGGGTAGTAATATTTTAATTATTTTTCATTGAAATTTTAATTTGCAGTGTTTGAATCATTTCACCACTTTCACAATATATATGTTTCATATCTTCCAACAAAAAAAAAAAACAATATGTTTCATATCATCAGACGGTTACAATGATTTCGCAATAGATTTTAATCTGTAGTATTAGAGTCATTTCATCTAAATGAATTGGACAGAAAGAGGGAGGGAGAGGACTGTGCATCGGCTCAAAATGATCAATAAAATATAGAGATATCAACTTGCATTATTTTCTCGTTTCTTCCTTTATTAATCATATTTTGGTATTTTTTATGAAGAGTATAATTCTCTTAATTCATGAATTATAGAAATATGATTCTTAAATCACGAAGTCTTAAGTTTGTAATCTGTATGACACAAGGTAGGCATGATAAATTCTAGAGGTTTTCTATGAATAGTACCCAAAAGTTGAAAAAATTCCCTTTAACTCCCTATTTTTAAAAAAATTCTTATTTGCTCCCTAGATGACAAGGCAAATTCCCTTTAACTCCCCATAGTTGTATAAAAATGCAAGAATCGTGTACTCAAACCCCGAAATCACGTACCTAAATGCCCAAATTTTTATAGAACCTTAAAAAAAAAAACAGGGAGTAAAAAGGAACTTTGATTTTCATCTGGGGAGTTCAAAGGAACTTTTTTGAAAGTGGAGAGTAAAGAGGAATTTGAGTTCCCATATGGGGATTTTTTGAGAATTTCCCGTAAATTCTAAGTAAAAAAAAAAAATTCTCACAAAATATATTTAGATCGTATAATCTCGGTATTAATTTATTCATTTATGTGCATCAAAGCATTGGATATATCCGTGTCCATACATCACCGCTCGGAATCCATGAATATTTTCAACTTTTGTCCTCCGCGGCATAGTTTGGTATTTAAAAATTTGGCGGAATATGTACTTCGCATAACAAGTTTTCATAGTTTGGTACTTTCTCTTCCTTTAACTGTATTCTTATAATAAAAACATCTAAAATGTTAATACTTCTGCAGATAATAGATATAGGCGTGATGAATGAGTGCTAGATCGTCCTATTTGGTAGAAGAAGCGGGTATTACATGACTTAACTGTTCACCTTTTCTAAATTACTTCAAATTATAAAATAAATGTTAAATATCCATATCTCGTTACACTGATTTGGTCTAGAACTGGGTTTGAGGTTAGAAGGACCCGTAAATCATAGAACTTAAAATTGGTGTCCTTAATACCGTGAACAACTCATCATTTCAATTGTAAAACAATATATTTATTTACTAAAAGTATAGTGAGTACTATAATTATTCAAACTTACGAAATAAATATTTGGTATTCTCAATTTTGAAAGCATCCCTTTTGATATTTTTTTAGTACGTGAAAGTTGTCTAATTTCAGGATTCTAACTCCGGAAATATTGAAAATCGCGACGACGTTAAAGAAGCTAATATTTATACTCGTAGATGGCAACTATAAGTCCATATATAAAATTGGTCTTGTAAAATTTTCATTCTGACAAATTTGCTCTTATTCGAATTATCATTTGTAATTAAAAACTATAATTTTTAAATTTAGTCAGCATTATTCTCAATTCATGTTGCTGACGTGACTACCAGATAGATATTACCGGCGACAAATTGATTTTCCAACGAAAATCGGGCCAACATTCCAAATTTTTTAAATTATATAACTTAATTGCAAACCAAGATTTCCACAGAACTAAATTACCAAAATGAAAAAATTACAATGTTAATTTTACATTTTTACCCCTATGTAATTAAGCTACGGCATCCTGCAATTAGGTTTTACTATTATTTTTTGAGAAAATAGCAGCACAATTTACTTTTGTATTTATCAGATTCTTAATTTTAGTATATTTTTCATTTATGCAATTAGGTTTTGAGTTTTTTTTTTTTTTTTTTTTTTTTGTTACTTTACTCTTAATAATGCTCTTTATTCTTTTTTTTTTTTTTTCAATTTTAGATTTTAACCTTTTTTTGTGTTGGATTTGAACGATTTATTGGAATATTTTGTTGAGCATATTATATTGAATTGATTTATATCTAATATTTCATTCAATCTTTTAAACTTCTCTTCTTCTTTTTTTTTTTTTTTTCTCATTTCGAAAGGAAACTTTACTATATTTTAATATTCTAAGTTTTGGTATTTTTATTTATATATATTTGAGTGTGCATCATAAATTGAATTTCTAGAATATAAATAGAAGGATACATATATATATATATATATATATATATATATATATATATATATATATATATATATATACTAGACTTAATGTTTTCACCAAAAAAAAAAATTAGACTTAATGTTAATCGTTGAATCTCATTAGCAATTATTTAAACCCTTGAATTTTACTTTTTGAAAATTATATAGAATCATTTCATATATTATACAAAAATAATTTCGTAAAATCTTAAATTATTTTACATAAACAAAACTATATAAATTTTTTGTGCATAACACAAGCTGCACGCTACTATATAATTAGAGGAAATAGCAATTTTGATACAAAAACTTTTCCGATAAAAAAATTAGTTCATAACTATAAAAGTTGGCAATTTCATGCACTATTTATTCCGAATAGATATGACCTGCCGAAAAATCCATTTGAAACTTGCAAAACCCGCTCCGTGGCAAATTCTTCAACAGACACGTGGAGATCCGGGTGGGTTTTCCGGCAAGTCATATCTATTCGGGTCAAATTGTGCATGAAATTGCCTACTTTTATAGTTATGGGCTAACTTTTTTGCTGAAAAATCTTTTGTACCAAAATTACAAATTAGGATGAGTTGGTATACCAAATATACAATTTTCACTATATGATTATGCTAATGTATCATTCAATCTTTCAATTCATGCTTGAGGAGGGCCAATTGAAATATTACGTTTCTGAAATGCATGTGAAGGCTGGGACCAAGATGCTCTTTTGTGAGTTCGACAGTCGAATCGTCCTTCAATTTAACATATTTAACACCACAATTTTATTTTTATTATTATTTTATATACAGTCCTTTTTTATTTACAGGAATTGGTTGTTTCGAATCGGTTACTCGAGCACGTTTTAATTATGGGCTATAGGGAGCTAATCTTATGTTAAAGGTTACTTGAACCAGTACAATGGAGCAAATGGTAATTTATAAACATAATATTTATGTGGTAGTCAGGAATAGTTGGAGGACAGACATAAGAACATATTTGTCCTAATTAACTGACTCAACGATGATAGAAAAATTTTAGTTCAGATTCGATTCAATCAAATCTCTATTAATTATATAACAAGTGTATTATAGCAAAATATTCATAATTCATATGATAAGAATAAGATTTTCATCCCCTATTGGACTTGTGTGTCGCATAGATTCCGGATTTGGGGTTAGAAATTAGAATTACCCTCAATGATAAGATAATGATAAATTTAATCATAAATTACTGCCCTTCATGCTGGGAACAACTCATCATTTTAACTATAAAACAATATTTTTATTTACTACAATATCTGAATATAATTTGTGGCGGAGCTACAAGCCGATCAACTCAAACTTATGAAATGAATATTTGGTGTTTTAATGATACGTATTAGTATTTCGAGAGACTTTAGAGCAGTCTCACGCTCCTAAGAAAATAGGGAAGAAGAGAAAGATAATCCGGAGGACCGTCCGGCCGGTTGAAGATTAGGAGAGAAAGAGATTTCAAAAGATAGTTTAGGAATTGAGATTATTATTCATGTTACGGTTCTGATGCCTCTTTCACAATATATTAAGGAGGTCACCCAAAGCTAAAGGACTCTTTAAGGAAAATACCAAACTAAACAATATATTAATAAAGTACTATTAATAAAAATAGAGAATCCTATCCTATTCCAACTAATGCATAACATATCATTTCAACGTCCAGACACTTCTTCGCAGAATAGATTACTCCCCAGTTAATTCTGTCCTCATGAACCTGTACACTGTTAGGAATAGTGCCCTAGAAAGCCGATTGTATATCCGCTTTGTGCTTTTCCTTATTGTAATCACAGACAATCTTTGAATGAAATAACGAATTGAGGCAACACTTCTTTATATGCTCTTGTTTGGTATGCGTTTACTTTAGCTGTGCATGTATGAGAACTCCCCTAATCCTGATGACTTTAGGACTCTACCATTTAGGTGAAATGGTTCATGAAACGAGCCCTATATCACATAAGTCATGATTAGTAAAATACTCTTGAGGTTCCATGTCACTTTATGAGTTAACTCTGTAGTCTTTGGTATAAGCTTTAAAGGGTGTCGCCTTAGACAACTGATTCAAGGCTTATGCTGGGGCTGCACAAGTGACTCATGGAAGTGAATGAGAATCAAGAAAGGACCTACACTTGCATATGCAAGGTGATCTCTTACTGTGTAAGTCATTCATATGCCATATGGAGTCCTTGGCCAAGGCAGTAGATCAAGACATCAAGAAAAGGGTTTCTTGGATTGAGATCAAATGGATATGAAATGCACTTAGCTTTAAGACCGGATTATTAGGGTTCTGATTATTCCCTTGCCCTAGATCTTGGTTGAGAGATAGTAAGTAGGAGGATTGTATCTCACATGAATCAATGACTTAAAGGTTCTGTCGAATCCGAACATTCCAATTCAGCTAGGGGTTAAACACCTGTTGCTAGACTATGGTCGTTTAATCTGTGGACTGATTAATTAATTAGTGAATTAATTAATTAGGGTCACTGCTAATTGAATTGAGAACCTAGAGGGTCACACACAACAACTTGGTTACATGAGTTGAGGCTTGAAAATGATTAAACGAGTTAATCGGGCCAAGAGGGTTCCACACGTGTGAAATCACACGTGTGGCTCACGTGAGTGACACGTGTCACACACGTGTGGATATATATATATATATATATATATATATATATATATATTATATGTATTAAATAATTAAATGTGTTAATTATTTAATAGACTTTGGTTTAATTTTGAATTAAAAAAAAAAAGTCTTATTTTGGAGAAAATAATCTAGTTAATTAATTACGAATTAATTAATTAGATAAAATAAGTTATTTATTTTATAATAAATAAAGTATAAAATTATCCAAAAATAGTTTGGATATTTTTAGCTCTCTTAAAAGTTGACTTGAATTAGAATTCAAAGTCAAAGTTGGAAAATACTTGATGATCAAGTAATAGGAGAGAGAGGAACCAAATCCTTGTCCAACAAGGAATAGGTTCGGCCGTCCCTCTCCCTTTCCTATATATAGGGGAGCTCATGCTCCCCTTTAGAGCTAATTGGCAATTCTTTTGGTTTATGTGTTGAACACCTTCCTTTCTCCAAGATTAAATTAAACCCTAGGTTAAGCCTAAACACTAACTAGAGAACTAGCATCCTTACTAGTTAGATTGTGATCAAGTTGGTGGACTTTCTCTAGAGACTTCAAGTTAGAAGTTTGAAGATTCGAGCTTTACCAAAGGAGAGGAGATCAAGCCGCGAGAAGAGCGTTCTTGGGTGGCTTGAAACGCTTCAAGAAAGAACAAAAGAAAAGTAAGTTTTCTATCTTTACGAATTTGGTTACACGATTGCAAGTCCAATGTCCTTTTGTTGGGAAAATTTTTTAAATTCCGCTGCTTTCTGATTCGTGTTTTCCAACAAGTGGTATCAGAGCCACCTCGTTAATCGTGTTTCTGATTCGTCTCAATTATTCTGAATTTGGTAGAAATTCTTAGGCTTAGATGCGAATTAGGTATTCATGAGTTCTTTTAGAAAGCCTGAAATACGAAACTGTAATTTTTCCTGAATTTCTAAAACTGTTTTTGAAAATCGTTTTAGTTGAAATTTATCAAAATCGAATTTTTTAATTTTGGATTGAACCGGGTTTTGGAGAAACCCAAAAATACGAAACGGGACACGAAAAGAACGGGCCTGGGCGTGCTAGCACGTCGCACGCCCAAGCCCCATCACCGCCGCCCAGCCCTCCCGCATCCGCGCGGGAGGCCTCTCGCCCGCCTAGGCGCCTTGCTCGCCTGTCCCGCAACCGTGCGGGACAGCCGCCTGCTCCTCCCGCAACCGCGCGGGAGCGCCCGCCCAGGGATGGGCGGGACTGCCTGCCCGCGCCGCACGTCTGCGCGCAAGGGCGCGCCTAGCGCGCGTTCCTGCACGGCGGGCGGGCGATCCCGCGTCGTCCCGGGCCCGTGTTTTCGTGGTTTCGTGTTTCGTGTTTTTCGGTCCGAAAAATCCCAATTTAATTTTATTTTAATTTTATCTTTTAAAATCAGTTTTGTTAAAATAAAATTATTTTAAATTTTTGATTAAATTGGGATTTTTGAGAAATTAAAGCGATTTGGATTTTGGGAAAATTATGAATTTTATTTTCTGAAAATAATGAAAGAATAAAATTATTAATTTTGGAAATTAATTGGAATTTTAGTGGTTTATTGTTTTTCGGGTTTTATTGAAAAGGCTCTTGAACAAGAATTGCATCTAAGTCGTGTTTTAAGTTATTAGGACTTGAAACGAGAATTTTAATTTATTGGCTAAATTTAAATTCTCGCAAAAGCATGTTAGGTGATCATGGGTTTAGATCTATGTATGGTTTTAATTTATGCACATGGATGGTTTCAATTGGGGTTGGAGCCCTATAGTTGCGTTTTTCAATTGAGGTTGGAGCCTCACTTATGTGCGTACTGTTATGTGATTTATTATGTGGCTTTCCATATTACTGTTTTGAGGCCGGGGAATGCCCCGTGTAATTGTCTAAGGCCAATATGAAGATTGAGCCTTATTACTTTATGTCTTTTTCCTTTTATTGTAATTTGAGAGTAGAGATAGGTGGTGAGGTTTTATTTTCATTTTGGAGACAATGCACCCATGGAGTAAGATGGACCACATTCAAGTAACAAGGAGGCCATAAGTGAAGACCCCTCAAAATGTTAGGGAGGGGAATCTCAATTGTTAAATGTAATAGAGATAGGGCTCGTATTTTGTTACCGCTTTCTCTTATGTGATTTAAACTGTTTATGTGGCATGTATGTTAGAACTTGTGATTGTGGAGTGGCTCCCACATATCACGCATAAGATAGGTAGAACCCATGATCATTACATGTTAGTATCATGCTAGGACATGTTATCTGTTTATGTGCTTGTTTGATATGCATTTAAGTGTACTTGCATTAATCAAGACTAATAAAATTGGATAACATATATGTTGGTGAGGTCGAACCGGACAACTCTCCGGTTGATTCGAAAATTCCCATTAAATATTAAGCTAATTTCGAACAAATAGGTGTTTAATTGGAGATGCAAATTTTGAATTAAATTCCTAGCATTCCATCAATAGGTTTTAAGTTTAGTAAGTAAAGCTAGTTATTGTCCGCGAGTCGTGGGATAGCTAGTGGAGCTTATTAGTTCTTAGTTACCTAATTAATCATTTTAAATGATCAATATTTCGTGGTCAATTTTAGCAAGGGCGATGTCCGCGAGTCGTGGGTCGTTCGAACTAAGTTTTGGTCATGATCTTATGATTGATGGGTCTAGCTTAACGCCTAAGTAAATGTGGATGTCGCACGAGTCGTGGGTCCATATTGAAAGATAGGTGATGCAAAAACAATTACTAAGAGTTCTAAAGGTGTTAGAATTGGTAAGTTGTACCTACCTAGGGTTTTTACTTAGAATGTCCGCGAGTCGTGGGTTCGAGGTAAAATGCCTAGGATCTTAGTACCCATTGGGAAACGTGTTCCTCTTAGATCTTTGGGAATTCTAGATCTTTGAAAAACAGTGGGAGCTACATTAGATTAAAGACCTTATCTTTTGTATATCGTTATAATTCAGCATGCTCACTAGTTCTCTGTTTTACCATTTAGGTCGTAGATTCTGTGATTCTCTAAGTGTTTTGAAATGGCAACCAAAAACCCTCTTGTATCGATCCTCGAGTCAAACAAGTTGACTGGTCCCAACTATTCTGATTGGCTGAGGAATCTAAAAATCATTTTAGATTCTGAGAAGAGAACTTATGTTCTCTTCGAAGGGGAGCCCAGTCCCGAAGGGGAGGCTCCCACTCGGGCTGAGCGGGACGCTATTCAGGAGTGGAAGGATGATAATCTCCAAGCTCGTTGCCTTATGTTGGCTAACATGTCTCCGGACTTGCAAAGACAACATGAGGCCATGGAATTTGCTTGGGAGATTTATGACCACTTAGAGCAACTTTACCGCCCTCATGAACGTGTTACAAGGTATAACACATCAAAGGAATTGTTCCGCTTGAGAATGAGGGAAGGTTCAAGTATCCATGAATATGGACTCAAGTTTCTTGCCCTTACTGAGAAACTTGCTTCCATGGACATGCCACTGAAAGATGAGCTTTCAGTGGATTTGTTGCTAGCTTCGCTCCCACTATCATTCAACCCATTTGTCCTTAACTTCAACATGAATCATGCTGGTGCTACTGTAGCTGAGCTGATTAGTCAGCTTGTGACTACTGAAAGCACGATCAAGAAGGACAATAAGGTTTTGATGGTGAATGCTTCATCTTCCTCTTCTGGGCCTTCTAAAGGTAAGGGCAAGAAAGCCCAAAAGAAGAAGAAGAAACCCCTTAGGTCCACTGGTGGCATTTCGAAGGGGAAGGCCCAAAAGAAGAAGCGTGATCAGAAAGAGGATGTTTGCTTCCATTGTGGCAAAGCGGGACATTGGAGGAGAAACTGCCCAGAGTACAAGGCTACTCTAAAGAAAGGTATCTTTCTCGTTGAAGTAAATCTTTCTATTAATTCTAGTTCTTGGGTACTTGATACCGGTTGTGGAACTCATATCTATAATGATGTACAGATGCTAAGTGAAGTCCAACAACTCAAAGAAGGAGAATGTGTCTTGAAGATCGGCGATGGCTCAAACGTTGAAGCTCGAGCTTTAGGCACAATTAGATTAGATTTAGGTAGTTTTGAGTTAGTATTAAATAAAGTCATTTATGTACCGAGCATTATTCGTAATATAATTTCAGTTCCAATATTAGATTGTGAAGGTTATGAAACTTATATTAAGAATGGTAAATACTTTATCAAACGGAACAACTCTTCCGTTCATATCGGTACTCTAAGTAATAGACTTTACCTAACTCAAAACATCAATATTATGAATATACAACGAGAAACAAAGCGTAAGAGAGATGACAAAGTTTCAGCTCCCTTATGGCACGCTAGATTAGGACACATTTCCAAGAACAGAATTAGCAAGATAAACACTTTAGGATCATTCTCTGAAAATGATCTCAAAGAGTTAACTTCTTGCGAATCCTGTCTCAAAGGAAAAATGTCCAAAGTCCCTTTTAAAGGAACTGTGGAACGTGCCACTAAGGTTTTGGATTTGATCCATACTGATGTTTGTGGACCGCTTAGTGTAAGCACTGGAAACAATCATCAGTATTTCATAACCTTTACTGATGACTTTAGTCGGTATGGTTATGTATACTTAATGAAGTATAAATCTGAAGCTTTTGAGAAATTCTTGGAATTTCAAAAGGAGGTTGAGAACCAAACTGGTCACAAGATCAAAGCACTTCGATCTGATCGAGGAGGCGAGTATCTTAGTGAAGAATTCCTTAATCATCTCAAAGATAATGGGATTATCTCTCAGTGGACTCCTCAGGGAACTCCTCAGCTTAATGGAGTTTCTGAGAGAAGGAATCGAACCCTACTTGATATGGTTCGTTCCATGATGAGTTTCACTGACTTACCACCTTCTTTCTGGGGTTATGCCCTAGAAAGTGCAGCAAAGATTCTGAATCTAGTTCCCTCTAAGTCAGTCCCCAAGACGCCCTATGAAATGTGGCATGGTAAAAATCCCCAGTTATTCTTACTTAAGAATTTGGGGTTGTCCTGCTTACGTGAAGAAGACAGTGGGAGATAAGTTAGAATCTCATTCTAACTTATGCTACTTTGTAGGTTATCCTAAGGAATCCATAGGATACTACTTCTATGATCAATCTGAGCAAAAGGTATTTGTTTCTAGAAATGCCACTTTTCTTGAAGAACCGTTCCTTAAAGAAAAGAAAGGAAAGATCATAGAATTAGAAGAAGTACAAAGTAACCCCACGCCACCTACTGAAGAAACGTCCCCTACTGATCAACCACAACCAATCACGAATTTCGATACATATGTAAATCCTCCTCTAAGGCGTTCTGAACGCACTCCTAGACAGCCGGAGAGATGGTATGGATTCTTCCATGAAATCTCTCAAAAGGATAATGATCCTTCAACATATGAGGAGGCACTTTCAGATTCTGACTCTGAACAGTGGATAGAAGCCATGAAATCCAAAATGGACTCCATGAACTCCAACCAAGTTTGGACCTTGGTAGATTTGCCTGATGGGGTCAAACCCATAGGTTGCAAATGGATCTTTAAGAGAAAGCTTGGAGTTGATGGAAGCATTGCAGCCTACAAAGCAAGACTGGTTGCAAAAGGATTCACTCAAAGACCCGGCGTGGACTTTGACGAAACCTTTTCACCAGTTACAATGCAAAAGTCCATTCGAATCATGCTTGCCATTGCTGCATATTATGACTATGAGATATGGCAAATGGATGTGAAAACTGCCTTTCTCAATGGTGACATTGACAAAGACATTTATATGGAGCAACCCATAGGTTTCACATTCAGTGGGAGTGAGCAAAAGGTTTGCAAACTCCAAAGATCAATCTATGGATTGAAACAGGCTTCTAGGAATTGGAACATTCGATTTGATGAATCGGTCAAAGCGTTTGGCTTCATCCAAATTTCGAATGAATCATGTGTGTATAGAAAGGAATTGGAGACCTCAGTGCAATTCTTAGTACTTTATGTTGATGACATCCTTCTTATTGGGAATTCGAAGGATGACATGAAAGTGACTAAGTTATGGTTATCGAACCAATTCGAGATGAAAGATCTTGGTGATGCGTCCTATATCCTTGGAATTAAAATCTATAGAGATAGATCTAGAAGGTTAATAGGACTATCACAGTTGATGTACATTGACAAAGTATTGAAGAGATTCAATATGGAGTCAGCAAAGGTTAAGAACCTTCCTATGAGTGTAGGAACATGTCTTTCAGAGAAGATGTGTCCTAAGACTAACCTTGAGAAGGAAAGAATGACTCATACACCTTATGCGTCAGCAATAGGTAGCATAATGTATGCAATGTTATGTACTCGACCGGATGTGGCTTATGCACTTAGTGTGACAAGTCGTTTCCAAACTGACCCTGGAGATGGTCACTGGGCTGCCGTGAAGAATATTCTTAAGTACTTGAAAAGTACTAAAGATTTATTCTTAGTTTACGGAGGTCAGAAAGACCTTACTGTCAAAGGATACTGCGATGCAAGCTTTGTATCTGACTTAGATGATTTTAAGTCAATGTCAGGATACATTTTCTGCCTAAACGGCGGAGCAGTGAGTTGGAAGAGTTCCAAGCAAACTACCACTGCAGATTCGACCACTGAGGCCGAATACTTAGCTGCAAATGATGCAGCTAAGGAAGGTGTTTGGATTAGAAACTTCATTCAAGAGTTGAATGTTGTTCCTAGCATGAAAGACCCCATTACTGTGTTTTGTGACAACACTGGGGCGGTTGCTCAAGCAAGAGAACCAAGATCTCACCAACGGACCAAGCACATTATGAGGAAGTATCACCTAATCCGTGATATTATCAAAAGAGGAGATGTACTAATCGAGAGGGTCACATCAGCAGAGAACGTGGCAGATCCACTTACTAAACCCCTTAGTCGAGAAGCTTTCCAAAGTCATCTTCAGAAGATGGGACTTAGAGTAGCTTTAGAATGGCTTTGATGGGCAAGTGGGAGATTGTTATGAATAGTGCCCTAGAAAGCCGATTGTATATCCGCTTTGTGCTTTTCCTTATTGTAATCACAGACAATCTTTGAATGAAATAACGAATTGAGGCAACACTTCTTTATATGCTCTTGTTTGGTATGCGTTTACTTTAGCTGTGCATGTATGAGAACTCCCCTAATCCTGATGACTTTAGGACTCTACCATTTAGGTGAAATGGTTCATAAAATGAGCCCTATATCACATAAGTCATGATTAGTAAAATACTCCAAGCCGATGAGTCCTGCAGACAATGGGAATGTCAACCTGACTCCTCTAAGTCTTGCTTGTGGGATCACGCCCTTAAGAAGGACCACCTTGTTTCATGGAGGTGCAAAGTGTATAGTTGATACGTGCGTGATACATGAGGGTGCTTACTTTAATAAGTAAGTTCACTGAGGTGCCCCGTGTGAGAACACTCCTAAATGGGAAAGGAAGTTTCTATTTCAGGAAATGGAAACTTCCAGATTAGGAAATATCTCACGAGTCATTGATGTGATTAATTGATCCTTAGACTTGAGGCTCCTTGTCACTTTATGAGTTAACTCTGTAGTCTTAGGTATAAGCTTTAAAGGGTGTCGCCTTAGACAACTGATTCAAGGCTTATGCTGGGGCTGCACAAGTGACTCATGAAAGTGAATGAGAATCAAGATAGGACCTACACTTGCATTTGCAAGGTGATCTCTTATTGTGTAAGTCATTCATATGCCATATGGAGTCCTTGGCCAAGGCAGTAGATCAAGACATCAAGAAAAGGGTTTCTTGGATTGAGATCAAATGGATATGAAATGCACTTAGCTTTAAGACCGGATTATTAGGGTTCTGATTATTCCCTTGCCCTAGATCTTGGTTGAGAGATAGTAAGTAGGAGGATTGTATCTCACATGAATCAATGACTTAAAGGTTCTGTCGAATCCGAACATTCCAATTCAGCTAGGGGTTAAACACCTGTTGCTAGACTATGGTCGTTTAATCTGTGGACTGATTAATTAATTAGTGAATTAATTAATTAGGGTCACTGCTAATTGAATTGAGAACCTAGAGGGTCACACACAACAACTTGGTTACATGAGTTGAGGCTTGAAAATGATTAAACGAGTTAATCGGGCCAAGAGGGTTCCACACGTGTGAAATCACACGTGTGGCTCACGTGAGTGACACGTGTCACACACGTGTGGATATATATATATATATATATATATATATATATATATATATATATATATATATATATATATATGTATTAAATAATTAAATGTGTTAATTATTTAATAGACTTTGGTTTAATTTTGAATTTAAAAAAAAAAGTCTTATTTTGGAGAAAATAATCTAGTTAATTAATTACGAATTAATTAATTAGATAAAATAAGTTATTTATTTTATAATAAATAAAGTATAAAATTATCCAAAAATAGTTTGGATATTTTTAGCTCTCTTAAAAGTTGACTTGAATTAGAATTCAAAGTCAAAGTTGGAAAATACTTGATGATCAAGTAATAGGAGAGAGAGGAACCAAATCCTTGTCCAACAAGGAATAGGTTCGGCCGTCCCTCTCCCTTTCCTATATATAGGGGAGCTCATGCTCCCCTTTAGAGCTAATTGGCAATTCTTTTGGTTCATGTGTTGAACACCTTCCTTTCTCCAAGATTAAATTAAACCCTAGGTTAAGCCTAAACACTAACTAGAGAACTAGCATCCTTACTAGTTAGATTGTGATCAAGTTGGTGGACTTTCTCTAGAGACTTCAAGTTAGAAGTTTGAAGATTCGAGCTTTACCAAAGGAGAGGGGATCAAGCCGCGAGAAGAGCGTTCTTGGGTGGCTTGAAACGCTTCAAGAAAGAACAAAAGAAAAGTAAGTTTTCTATCTTTACGAATTTGGTTACACGATTGCGAGTCCAAGGTCCTTTTGTTGGGAAAATTTTTTAAATTCCGCTGCTTTCTGATTCGTGTTTTCCAACATACACTCCCATCCATATCACTCTCCCGCCCTTCACAAACCACCTTGTCCTCAAGGTGTAACTCTGGAATAACCAGTCGAACATTGTTCGCCAGTTCCCATGAGATGGCATCAAGAGACCCATGCGGAGTTGTTTTTGAAATTACAGAAGTTGGTTCTTTCGAAAAACTATAGGTGATACAGGATATTGACAAGTGGCCAATGATGGGAAACGTTTATCATGATTGAGCTCAGCATCATGTCCAGTAGAATCATCAACTGTTGAGTTGGTTTTTGATAATTCTTCCAAAATTTGGGCAGCAGATAATTTATTATTAACTGCATGAGTATTTTCTTTAGATACCATTTCAACAGAGGAAACGTTCTTAGTTATCGGATTGGGGTTGAAGGTTGGGTGGGCTTCGGCACACCGAATCACACTGGACGATTCTGAATCTGTTCGCGATTTCTCCGCTCGCGAAAGGTAGACTGTCAAGTCGTGTTGCAATTTCTGCAATGTTTGATTGAGTTGTTGCAACGCCTCGGTGTGGGAAATCATTTGTCCAACTATTCGTTGTTGGAATTTTTGAAAACTTGTCGTGCTAACGAATTTAGCCTTGATCGAAATTCAATGAAAGCACCAATGATACGTATTCGTATCTCGAGAGACTTTAGAGCAGTCTCACGCTCCTAAGAAAATAGGGGAGAAGAGAAAGATAATCCGGAGGACCGTTCGGCCTGTTGAAGATTAGGAGAGAAAGAGATTTCAGAAGATAGTATAGGAAATGAGATTATTATTCATGTTACGGTTCTAATGCCCATTTCACAATATATTAAGGAGGTCACCCAAAGCTAAAGGACTCTTAAAGGAAAATACCAAACTAAACAATATATTAATAAAGTTCTATTAATAAAAATAGAGAATTCTATCATATTCCAACTAATGCATAACATATCACTTCAACGTCCAGCAACTTCTTTGCATAATAGATTACTCCCCAGTTAATTCTGTCTTCATGAACCTATACACTCACATCCATATCATTTAGAATTTGAATTCATCATAACTTTAATATCTTTTTTCACCAAAGTTCTATAATTTCATGATCTAACTCCGCTATTGAAAATCATGACAAATGTTAAGAAACTAATATTTATATTTGTAAATGACAACTTTATAAGTTAACAACTATTGAACTCCAAATCCCATGCATGATCAACAATGTGCATGAGGCTTCTCCTTATGAATGGGTTCAATTATGACGGATTTGACTCGATTTCTAGATGCATCATCGGGGTTGGTATGAGCATCTCTGTTAAACATCTAAGGTTTTAATTTGATCAACAAAAAGTGTTGTATACGAACTTCACTGGAACAAATCATTCCAGCACTCAGCTAAATGACTACATAGGTTTCGAGGGATTAGATATCATTTATTTTAAATTGAATTTTGATTTGAAAAAGTCCTTTTGTGCAGGAGCTCTTTAAAATGCAAAGATGACAAAGCATGATATCATCTCCACTTGTCGCCACTGCTGACTCAAAGAAAAAGAGTTGTTGGGTCATTTTGAATTTCAAAATGCAACGGTTATTTTATGAAGACTTGATACGTGGTATATTTACGGATTTATTCGGTTTATAATTGTTATATTCTTCCCCCTAATTTGGCTTAATTTTGGAATATGGGTTGATTTATGTTTTTCCTTAGGAAAATGTGGGCTTGCCGAAACCTTGGTTAATTCGAACAACAAACATGAAGAAATAGCGCATGAAGCAGCCGTGGGCCGGGAGGAAACAAAAAAACAAAAAAAGGAAGTTGGCCTATTTCCAAGCCCAACCACTCAGTTGGTTGACCACGTTGGTGAAGTCCAAGCCTTGCAAATTGATGGATGTTGCAGACGTTACAATTCAACAATTCATGAGAGTTAAAGGTGGAATTAGTGGCTGGAGTTATTTTAGAACGTGGGCAACATGGGGGTACAAGACTTAATGGCTTATTTGTGCTATTTAGAGATGAGAGTTGCAACAGACTGTAGACACTCTCAATCTCTTCACACCATACAAGAGAATACGCAGCAGCTTGGGACGAGGGAGAGAGAATTCAAGCACCAATTTAGTTTATCCTTTTTATATTTCAATTTCGTTTGTTGAATTACTCTATGCATTGCTAATTTGCTTTTAGTTGGGATTTTCCAAGCATGGTTTAGATGTTGTGAGATAATTTCCTTTGGTTGATTAATTCAAGTTATCCGTTTTATTTCCGATTTCATGATATTAGGTTTTGCCTTATTCTTTGATTTTGGCACCGAATCTTAGAGTTAGCAATTCGCATATAGCTAGTTAATTCGTTCGGTGGAGTTAGCCGGATAATTAACAAAGTAGCAATCAACACTAGGTTGTTAAGTTCGGCTGAATTTGTGTTGTGGAATAGTTCGGTCTAATTAGACGAAGTAGGAGTTCTCACTAAGTCAGTTAGGGTTAGTGTTTCTTTAGCTCGTAAAGCAACTAGTTAATTGAATCCTTGAAGGAGTTTCTGATAGGGTTATTAGCTAGTTAGGGAATAGTCTTTAGGAGTTTCTTTAGATTATTCTAAAAATAAGAAGAAACGAGGGAGTCTAAGGTAATTGGTAACTATAGCTAGCCTAACGAGGAATTAGTCACCCTGTCTGTGATCATAGTCTGATGCATGCGTAGGAAAATCCCGGCTATTTGATATCCATTGAATTTGTCCTAGTTTAATTTACGTCTCAATTTAGTTCAGTTAATTTGTCGTTTGTCTAGTTAGTTAATTTCATTATTAGTTTAATCACAATCTCAACCCCCCCCCCCCAAAAATTACTTATTTGTTGCGTTTTTTTAGCATATTAAAAGATACAAAATTCATCCAATTCTTGAGGATCGACACCCGTTGCCACTATTTTACAATTTAATTGTGTGCAAAACTTGGGATTTATTTTTGGTGGTCTCGACACCCATCAAGACTATAAAAGGAGATCTTGCCTCAACACAAAAACTGATTCTTCCATTCTTTGTTTGCTGCTATTTTTTGTGTACACCATATAGAGAGAGTTGGTTCTCTGGTGGGTAGTGTTGCGAGAAGATTAGGAATCCTGGAGTTTGGTCTGCTTTGTACCAGCCGTGGTTGCTGATTGTACCAGATGGGCTCCATTTGTGTTGTATTCTGTAATATCTCTTTTATCTAAGTGATCCGTTGAAAATCCTAAGTCTAACAACTTAGGTAGAGGACTAATCCCATTGGTTAGTGTTTTTCACAACCTTTGGGGCCAAACCTCTCTAAACCTTGTGTCTCTTGTTCTACCATTTCTTTATCTTTGGTTGAGACTTGATTAGCTCTAAGTTGAGCTGCTGCTTTGACCATAACTGTGTTTCATCAGATGTATCTTGGTCAAGTTGGTTAATTCATAACTGAACTACTGGATTGTTTGAATACAGTGTGAATAAAATATCTTAGTTAAACCTTTGTGACTATAGAAGTACTCACTCACCAAGATTTGGAGTTGTTACTTGAGCTATAACTATATTCCATCTGATTCACCTTGAGTAAGCTTGTTAGCTCATGGTTGAGCTAGTTAATTGAAAGGATTTGGGTGATCATCAAAGAAGCCTTGAAGTTCTGATTAATTGTTATCATAGATTTACAGGTTCAACTTCTGAATCACTGGTACTAACAAGACCGTGAGATTGTCTTGTTCAAGAATTGTGCTTATATTGTTCATCAAGACTTGCGTCTTGAAAGTGTGAAAAGACTGTTTCTAGAGACAATCATTGTAAGCTATAAGTCACTTAGTTGCCACTCTGATAACTTTGAATGAGCTTGCTAGCTTTGTGTTTAAGCTACTAAATTCAACAGACATTGTGCGAAATATTTTATAAAGATCAATTCACCCCATCTTGATTCCAACAATCTCCAAATTGGTATTGGCACAACGCAATTCGGGCCAGATTTGAAGCTGTCTGGATAAAAGGTTTTTCAAAATATGAAGAATTATGAGTAATTTCTTCGTTCATCATTTTTCAGTTTTGATCAATCAGTTTTCTAAGATAAGCTTGAGTAGCTTCAATGGACGAGCCAGTTTGGTGCACATAGCACGACACTGCCTTTGCGACTTCTCCTCGTTCCACATCCTCCTGCCACCGGGGAAAGTAGGAAAAACACGATATTAGAACAAGTAGTCGAATGATGAGTAAACTGCATTCGATTACAATTTTGCAGGTAATTGATATTTTTCCCTACCTTAGAGGAACATAGATCGTTGGCCAAACGAAAAATCGTCGAAGGGAAACGTAGCAAACCATGACCGTCATTTAAGCTTTGTATAGCTTCCTCTGTTATATTTTGAGTGATCAAGAAATATGCATGAGTTAGCAACACAGCACCAGAAGATGAAACCCATCCATGATTCAAATATTCATCAAATCCAGGGATCTGCTTCCTTTTATTTCATTCTGCTTCTCTTAAGAATGCCTTGCATAAGTCTCCCCACTGAAAATATTTACAAAATATAATCAATTTTGTAATAAAAAAAGAATATGCAAATAATGCTGAACATCCATATGGCTAGAAACTACTTACTCCTTTTTTGAGATGAGAAATTATGAATTGTGACAGGTGTCGAATCCGTCAAAAATAAATATAAAATCCTATTCGACGACTAAACACAGAGTATAGCGTAAACAGGGTCGATCCACAGAGACTGGTTGACTTATTCCTATTAATTCCAAGTTATCCACGGAAAGAAACAATTAAAAGGGGGGGTTTTGAGTTTTTAAAACTAAGGTAAACAATTAAAATAAACTAACAAGAATTAAAACTAATTAAAACTATCAAGCAATTCACGTAGGATTAAATCAATCAAAGGGAGAATTACCTAGCCAGGGATATTCGATTCGAATTGTCATATTGATCATTGACTCAAGGATTAATTCAAGTTATTTAGACAGATTGGCTATAGTTGATAGAGACACTCGACTCAACCTTGTTTTTACTTAATTAGTCGGATAACCTAGAGACACTCGACAGTTATCTTCCCTAACAAGTTCACAACCCCTCGAGACACTCGACAGGATTTAATGAATTCGCAGCATTAAGAATCATAAAAACACCAACCCTAATTAACCAAGTCGTGACACATGCAAGATTTAAATTAGATTATCAAATCCCTTAGTGAACGAGGAATGTTATCGCTAAGACCCTGTCACTAATTTACCACCAATTATCAATCAACTTTACTACACTTCAAGCATCAAGATTGGCAATATGCAATTAAATCTATCTAGATGATCGGGCCCTATCACTAAATAAATCAATCACAATAAACGCGAAACACGGAGATAAGATAAATGCCTAAATAAACATGAATTGATTAAAACGTTTAGGTCTCACAATAATTAAAACGAATCTTAATCCCTAGCTAGATAATTAAAGGTTTAGCTACTAAAATCCATAAAAACAATAATTGAGGAATTCTTTAACATAAAATAAACTAAAAACGAAGGGAAAGAAATAAACTAAAAACGAAGAATTCGTGATGAAGTCCTGCTCTTGATGTTGCTTCGCCTAAAGCTCTCGAACTGTTGCTTCCAGAATATTACGCCACACCCTCCAGAGCTGCTATCCCACGCCAATAAATAGCCTCACGTCTCCAAGGCACTTCCAAGAATTCTAATCAAAATCGGATTGTAGAGTCCAATTAAAATTGGACTTTATACCTTGTACTCCAAGGATTAATGCAACCTGGGCCACTCTAATTAATTCCCAAAGACAAAAGCACAGCCCACTACTTCCTCCAACCAAAAGTCATGCCAAACTGGGCCTACTTTAATAATTCCAATTGTACAAGCCTGATCCCATATTAATGCCCACTATGCGCAGCCCACTAAACAAATTAATTCCATGGCCCAACCTCGGCCCATCCATCAATGCCCAAAAGAAAATTAATCAATTATCATCCAAGGCAATGCATGTGCATGTATATATTCTGACATTCCCAACTAAACAATTTCCATACACCAAAAACTTCCTAAACCCGCGGCTAAGTCCAGAAATAAAAGGGGATTCGCCTTTTGCGTTGATTTCTTCCTAAAATGGCCGAATAAGCTTTGCTTTCACCTTCAAGCCCCGATTCTACAATATAAACAACAAAGCATCAATTCTTTATAAATAACACCATTTCAAAGCATAATTCGGGGCATAATTTAATCATAAAAAATGATTAATTAACAACGTATCAAATTCCCCCACACTATCTCATTACTCGTCCTCGAGGAATCATGAAAATCAATAGAAACAACATCACCCATCAAACACAATCACAAAGGCAATCATCGAACTCTCGCTTAAACAAGTCTAGCTCATCAACACATTACTCCATTGCACAAAATTCAACAAATTAGTATAAATAGCATACCCTCGTGTAAAGTAGTGTGAATTGAATGAAAGAATGTACAAAGACTAGATTGATTAGTCTATAATTATCGCCTAAGTACCAATTATCAATTTCGAATGCATCATTCACTCCAATCTCCACTAATGTAATTAACTCATGACTCGAGATCGTTAGGTCTTTCGAGCTTGTAATGTAAGGCTTGGGTTAAAGGTTAGGAAACTTTGGAATTTAGTGGCTTAACACACCAAGCTTACACTCTTACAATAGACCCCGTGATAATCCCCTTTTCATCTACCGGACTCCCTTACTTTGCTTTAAACAACTAATTTTCCCACTTTTCATATCAAACACACTTTTACTTTCTTCTTTCTTTGCAATTTTTCTGTTCTTTTCTTTTTCTCTTTTCTGCTCATTTTTTTTTCTTTCTTGACTTCTTTTTCCCTTTTTCTTTTCATCTCTTTTTTTTTTCTTTGTCACCATTGTATGTCATTCTCTCAAAATTCAAGAACAAGGGAGAATACAAAGGAGCCTAAGACATCTAAAATATCCAATCCAAATGAGCAAGCAAGGTGTGATTCAAAGAAGGGTAGGAAATTAATGTTGTGCATGTGGCTTGTAACGTGGCTAAGAAGAAAATGTGCACAACATGAGGCTCAATGGGGGTCAAACGGGATGATTTATTTGTGAAAGGATCAAGAAAAAGGCTTACCACCGACAACGATCGCCTAAGTCACTTCCCAAACCAATCATTAACTTAAAATTTCGCCTCGAAAGGAGCTAAGATGCATTCTAATCAATTTTTAGACTAATTTGAAAATCAAAGACCTTTCTATCTAAGCAAAGAACATTAATTCATTCAATAGTGCGCAAGAAATGAGGGCATACTACTATACTAATTTATCAAATTCTATACAACTTTCATGCATTCAATGAACCTAACTCGTTCTAGCTAAACTCAACAATCAAACCTCATAGAAAGCATTCAAAATGGGCAACATATTTCCATAATTATCAACATCCTCATGTTTTAAGTAAAATAAAAAATTCAGCCACAAAACAAAAATTTCAAAAAAAAATTCAATTTTAGCACTAGTAGACCTAATCCCCCCACACTTAAATCATGCATTGTCCTCAAGGCATAAGAAAAATCAAGATCTAGAGTAAAGAGGACTTCCCTGAAGTTCAGGTTGGGGAGGTAGGGCGTCTGGGTTTGTAAATTTCCCATTTAATTTGAAATTCTGGAAGTGGCGTGGGGGTTAGGCGTGGTCACGCTTAAGGGTCATGTTATCAGCAAAATTTTGACAGCAGAATAGCAGCAATATCTGGGCCAAATCTGGACAATTAAGCACACCTGCAACACAGGAAAGAGCAGAAAATCAACAAGAAAGCTAGGAAAACCGGAAAAACAAAAGAAAACACGAAAAAGAGAAACGGGGAGAGGAAATGGCGCCTGAAGCGCCATATTTGGGTTGCCTCCCAAACAGCGCCCTTGTTTATCGTCTCGGACTCGACGGGGCTGATTTAGAAATTAAGCACTTGGAGAAAAATCCTCCAATCGAGTCTCTTCAACTGTGGAAGGTTGGAAATTCTCGTAAAATGGTTTCAGCCGATGCCCGTTCACTTTCAAAATGTTTCCGGTTTTCACATCCTTGATCTCAACTGCTCCTTGTTGATTGAAATTGATAACCACATATGGACCCATCCAACGTGATCTCAATTTTCCAGGGAAGAGACGTAAACGAGAATTGTAAAGTAGAACTTTCTGACCAATTCGAAATTGTTTCCTTGAAATCATCGAGTCATGAAAATTCTTCATCTTGGACTTGTAAATCACCGAATTCTCGTAAGCATCATTACGAATTTCTTCCAACTCCTGAAGTTGGAGCTTCCGCTTCTCGCCCGCTTCGTCCATATTCAAATGGCATTGCTTAATGGCCCAATAAGCGCGATGCTCCAATTCCACCGGTAGGTGGCATGCCTTACCATAAACCACTCGATAAGGAGACATTCCCAACGGGGTTTTGTAGGCCGTTCTATAGGCCCACAATGCATCGTTCAACCTCATGCTCCAATCTTTTCTGTTCGGGCTGACCGTTTTCTCGAGAATGGATTTAATCTCCCTATTTGATACTTCAGCTAGACCATTAGTCTGAGGATGGTAGGCTGTAGATGTTCGATGTGTGACATGATACTTGCTCAACAAAGACTCCAAAAGGCGATTGCAAAAATGGGTGCCACGATCACTTATGATTGCTTTCGGAGTACCGAACCTAGAAAAGATATGAGACCTGACAAACTCCACAACCACTTTAGAATCATTAGTACGGGTGGCTTTAGCCTCCACCCATTTTGAGACATAATCAACAGCAAGGAGTATATAATGATTGCCAAAAGAAACGGGAAACGGTCCCATAAAATCAATGCCCCAAACATCAAAAATTTCACATGGTTGTATAGGATTCAAAGGCATTTGATTTTTAGGACCAATATTCCCTGTTCGTTGGCAATTTTCACAACTTTTGCAACAGATATAAGCATCTCGAAACAAAGTGGGCCAAAAGAATCCACTTTCAAGTACTTTCAATGCAGTTCGTTTTGATCCAAAATGCCCACCACATGCAAAAGAGTGACAAAAATTTAAAATGGACTCAAACTCCTTTTCAGACACACATCTCCTAATTATTTGATCAGAACATATTTTCCAAAGATAAGGATCATCCCAAAGGTAATACTTAGCATCACTTTTAATTTTATCCTTTTCAGAGCGTGAAAGGTTATCCTGTAATAAACCTGATGCTAGGTAATTTACAATGTCTGCATACCAGGGCGTGGCCGTAGAGCGTGGCCACGTCTTACCGTCCAGTACCGAAAACAGCTGTTCGTCAGGAAACTCGTCCCGTATGGGCGTGGAATCGGTTATATCTCCTGGAATTCGGCTTAAATGGTCAGCCACAAGGTTCTCGCAGCCCTTCTTGTCCCGGATTTCAAGGTCAAATTCTTGCAAGAGCAAAATCCAACGGATCAACCTAGGCTTCGCATCCTTCTTCGTAAGTAGGTACTTCAAGGCTGCATGATCAGAAAAAACAATGACTTTAGTACCCAATAAATATGAACGGAATTTATCTAGAGCAAAAACAACAGATAGAAGTTCTTTTTCCGTCGTGGTGTAATTAATTTGGGCATTGTCAAGCATTTTGGAAGCGTAGTAGATGACATGAGAGCTCTTGTCAATCCTTTGCCCTAACACCGCTCCAACCGCGTAGTCACTTGCATCGCACATGATCTCAAAAGGGTAATTCCAATTTGGTGGTTGCATGATGGGAGTTGAAATCAATTTTTCCTTTAGCAAATCAAAGGCCTTCTTGCATTCATCATCAAATTCAAACTCCACATCTTTTTGTAGTAGCCGGCATAGAGGTCGAGTAGTCTTGGAGAAATCTTGGATGAAACGCCTGTAAAAACCTGCATGACCGAGGAAAGAGCGAATCTCCCGTACTCCGACGGGGTAAGGCAGAGATTTTACAATATCAATCTTAGATTTATCTACTTCAATTCCTTTACTCGAGACCACATGACCAAGTATTATCCCTTTATCAACCATAAAGTGACATTTTTCAAAATTCAGGACTAAATTATGTTCAGCACATCGTTTTAGGACTTTAGCAAGATTTTCGAGACATTCATCAAAAGAATCACCATAAACGGTGAAATCATCCATAAATACCTCAATAATATGTTCAACATAATCAGAGAAAATGCTTACCATACATCTCTGAAAAGTTGCCGGTGCATTGCATAGTCCAAACGGCATTCTTCTAAAGGCAAATGTCCCAAATTGGCATGTGAAGGTTGTCTTGTTTTGATCCTCCGGAGCCACCGGGATCTGATAAAAACCTGAATAACCATCAAGACAACAATAATGAGATTTTCCAGCTAAACGTTCAAGCATCTGATCAATAAAGGGTAGGGGAAAATGATCTTTTCTTGTTAGAGCATTTAAACTACGGTAATCCATACAAACCCTCCACCCGTTTTGAACACGAGTGGGTACCATATCCCCTTCATCGTTCTCCACAACTGTAATGCCCGTTTTCTTGGGCACAACCTGTACGGGGCTTACCCACTCACTATCAGAAACTGGAAAAATTACACCTGCATCAAGGAGTTTCAGAATCTCCTTTTTGACCACTTCCATCATCGGGGGATTCAATCGACGTTGTGCTTGACGTTTGGGCTTAGCATCATCTGTAAGAATGATCTTATGCATGCAAGTAGATGGGCTTATGCCTTTAATGTCAGCAATTGTCCAACCAATAGCCAATTTGAATTCCCTAAGGACTCGGATCAGCTTCTCTTCTTCGAGTTTGTTGAGTAAATTGGAGATAATCACAGGTAGTGTTTCTCCTTCACCTAGGTAGGCGTATTTCAAGTGCTCTGGCAACTTCTTGAGCTCCAATTCAGGTGCCTGCACGATGGAAGGAAGCAATTTAGTGTTAGAAACTGGTAAATCCAATTTAAACACATTCCCAAACACAGGCTTTAGACCCTCTAGTTCATGCACAGTATCACACAATTCCTCAGGCAAAACCATGGTTTTTGACCAATTAACCAGATTTTCAGCATGCAAATCATTATAAAGTGCATAACTCAAAGCTTCTAAATTATCCAATTCGAAAACCTCATCAGTCAAATCATCAATCACATCAATACAAAACACACTAGATAATTCATCAGGACGTTTCATAGCATCATAGACATTAAATTTAACAATGTCACCGTCAAATTCAAGAGTTAACAATCCATTATGAACGTCTATTTTAGCTCTAGCAGTGCTCAAAAATGGGCGACCAAGCAAAATATCAGAAGATTTAGAAGATTTATCATCTTCCATGTCTAGAACGAAGAAATCAGCAGGAAAGGCCAATTCGTTGACTTGTACGAGCACATCCTCCAATATTCCTTCCGGGTACACTACGGATCGATCAGCAAGCTGGATTATAACACCTGTACCTTTCAAAGGACCAAGATTAAGCGCAGTATAGACAGATAGAGGCATAACATTTATTGACGCACCCAAATCACACATAGCTTTCTTAATACCAAGGTTACCTATTTTACACGGAATTGAAAACATACCTTGGTCTCTGCATTTTGGTGGTAATTTCTTTTGTAAAACCGCGGAGATATTTTCTCCAACACTTACCCTTTCATTACCTTTGAGTTTCCGTTTGTTCGTGCAGAGCTCTTTAAGAAACCTCGCGTAACGTGCGATTTGTTGAATAGCATCCAACAGAGGAATATTGACTTCAACCTTTCGGAATGTATCAAGAATGCTTTGTTCCTCTTTCTGTTTCTTCGTCTGAGCCAAGCACTGTGGAAACGGAGGTGGGATCACCAGTGGCTTAGGCTTCTTGACAATTTTTGACTCTCTGTCTCGACTGGAGCCTACGGCGTGGTCACGCTTAGCGGTCACGTCAGCTTTCTGTTCAGAATCTGCCTCTTTCTGACTTGCCTTGGGTTTGTCAACCGGTGGAGGTAGTTCCTTACCGCTCCTGAGCGTAATCGCACTCACATTCTTCCTGGGATCTTCCGTTTGCGAGGGCAATTTCCTTTGATTCTCAATCCTGCTCAAAACCGTAGCAATCTGTCCCAATTGAGTTTCCAAATTCTTGACTTGATTTTCCAAGTTATTGAATCGGATATCTTGGGGGTTGAGGGTTTGACTGGGTTGTTGGTTTTGTTGGGATTGTGGATGTCTAGGCACAAAATTCTGGAAATTGGGTGGCTTCGGTTTCTGAGCATAGCTAAGGCTAGGGTGGTTTTTCCATCCGGGGTTATACGTGTTAGAGTAAGGGTTGTTATTTTGTGGATGGAATCCTGCGGCGTTCGCGTCCTCGAATGTGCCCTCTTGTAGGGACGGGCATGCATCGGTCGGGTGAGAGGAGCTAGCACATAATTGACAAACTGTTGCCGCTTGTGGTGTTCCTGCATTCATGTTAGAAACCAAAACAGATAACATATTCTTGATTTCATCAAATTGGGAAGAGCTCACCTCTTTTACCTGTCTCGTCATGTCGGACTTAGCATAGTATTTTTGTGAAACTCTCGAGATTCTGCTAATCATGTCCGTCAATTCTGCAGGTGTTTTGATCATAATGGAACCTCCACTTGAAGCATCCAACTGTCTTTTGTCGGCAGGCATCAGACCCCTATAAAAGTTGTGGACAATTGAATTCTCCGGCAGGTTGTGATGTGGGCACATTGCAAGTAAGTTCCGGTATCGTTCCCAATACTCATGTAGGCTCTCATGTTCCTTTTGCTTGATAGTGATTATCTCCTGAAGGAGATCCAAATATCGCTCAGCTGGGAAAAATCTGTCCAAAAACTTATCGTGCATCTGCTGCCAAGTAGTGATGGTTGCTGATGGTAGAGAGTACAACCATTTTTCTGCTGCATCTTGCAAAGAGAATGGAAAAGCACGGAGCTTGATTTGATCTTCGGTGACTCCGTGGGGCTTGGTAGAGCAGCAAACCGTGTGGAATTTACTAAGGTGTTGATGAGGGTTCTCGTTTTCCAGACCTCGAAAAATGGGAAGTAGGTGAATTGTGCCCGTCTTCAGCTCGAAACCAGCAGCAACCTCGGGGAAAGTGATACATAGGGGCTGCTGTGTGGTAGTGGGACGCACCAGATCTTCCATGGTCCTCCGTTCTTCTGCTGGTAGTGCCATAGTTAGGGCGTGGTCACGCTCAACGGTCAAGTCGTATTTCTGATCACTTGAACTGTCCGTATCAGTTCCCTTTTCTATTTCCTTGACCAAATCTGATGTCTCACCTTGTTTCTTGCGTGATTGGGTTTCTTTCCTCTTTTTCTTAGCAGTTTTCTCGATTTCTGGATCGTAAAGAGGGGTGTCTCTTCCGCGAATGCTCCTGTTCATAAAAAGAAATAAAATCGATTAAAACACAGTCCCCGGCAACGGCGCCAAAATTTGACAGGTGTCGAATCCGTCAAAAATAAATATAAAATCCTATTCGACGACTAAACACAGAGTATAGCGTAAACAGGGTCGATCCACAGAGACTGGTTGACTTATTCCTATTAATTCCAAGTTATCCACGGAAAGAAACAATTAAAAGGGGGGGTTTTGAGTTTTTAAAACTAAGGTAAACAATTAAAATAAACTAACAAGAATTAAAACTAATTAAAACTATCAAGCAATTCACGTAGGATTAAATCAATCAAAGGGAGAATTACCTAGCCAGGGATATTCGATTCGAATTGTCATATTGATCATTGACTCAAGGATTAATTCAAGTTATTTAGACAGATTGGCTATAGTTGATAGAGACACTCGACTCAACCTTGTTTTTACTTAATTAGTCGGATAACCTAGAGACACTCGACAGTTATCTTCCCTAACAAGTTCACAACCCCTAGAGACACTCGACAGGATTTAATGAATTCGCAGCATTAAGAATCATAAAAACACCAACCCTAATTAACCAAGTCGTGACACACGCAAGATTTAAATTAGATTATCAAATCCCTTAGTGAACGAGGAATGTTATCGCTAAGACCCTGTCACTAATTTACCACCAATTATCAATCAACTTTACTACACTTCAAGCATTAAGATTGGCAATATGTAATTAAATCTATCTAGATGATCGGGCCCTATCACTAAATAAATCAATCACAATAAACGCGAAACACGGAGATAAGATAAATGCCTAAATAAACATGAATTGATTAAAACGTTTAGGTCTCACAATAATTAAAACGAATCTTAATCCCTAGCTAGATAATTAAAGGTTTAGCTACTAAAATCCATAAAAACAATAATTGAGGAATTCTTTAACATAAAATAAACTAAAAACGAAGGGAAAGAAATAAACTAAAAACGAAGAATTCGTGATGAAGTCCTGCTCTTGATGTTGCTTCGCCTAAAGCTCTCGAACTGTTGCTTCCAGAATATTACGCCACACCCTCCAGAGCTGCTATCCCACGCCAATAAATAGCCTCACGTCTCCAAGGCACTTCCAAGAATTCTAATCAAAATCGGATTGTAGAGTCCAATTAAAATTGGACTTTATACCTTGTACTCCAAGGATTAATGCAACCTGGGCCACTCTAATTAATTCCCAAAGACAAAAGCACAGCCCACTACTTCCTCCAACCAAAAGTCATGCCAAACTGGGCCTACTTTAATAATTCCAATTGTACAAGCCTGATCCCATATTAATGCCCACTATGCGCAGCCCACTAAACAAATTAATTCCATGGCCCAACCTCGGCCCATCCATCAATGCCCAAAAGAAAATTAATCAATTATCATCCAAGGCAATGCATGTGCATGTATATATTCTGACATTCCCAACTAAACAATTTCCATACACCAAAAACTTCCTAAACCCGCGGCTAAGTCCAGAAATAAAAGGGGATTCGCCTTTTGCGTTGATTTCTTCCTAAAATGGCCGAATAAGCTTTGCTTTCACCTTCAAGCCCCGATTCTACAATATAAACAACAAAGCATCAATTCTTTATAAATAACACCATTTCAAAGCATAATTCGGGGCATAATTTAATCATAAAAAATGATTAATTAACAACGTATCAAATTGATCATGTTCCTTAAGTGTATCGAAAGCCATGTCATTGACTGTGTTGTAAAGAGCGAAGAAGAATATCTTCATGTAGTCTGGAAGATGGTCCACAGCATTCACATCCCATCTTCATTTACAATTGGGGTATGATCAAATAACGTGTCTAAGTAATATCTTTGTATTGTTATATTCATAATCGGAGTCAGGATTTTAATAGAGGAGTGATCAGGTTTTGTTTGTAGATCATACTTGTCAACAGCATCTGTGAGTTGCTCTAGCTCTTCGGGAGATCCATAAACATCATAAATATCATCTAAAACCGTGATTAGCTTAACCACTTTCGTTAATCCAATGCGGCATTTACTAAATTGAGGTTCATGAACCATTCCAGTTGCCCAAAAGAAGCTCTCCATTAGCCTATCTCTTGCAAATCTCAACTTATTTGCTAATCCCACGTCTTTCCACCACCTGAAAGTGCAGTAATCATGTCATCAGAAACTCTGTCACACACAATCAAAAATAATTTCGTCTACTTTATTGTTGGGTTCCACGACTCACTGAATGGTTCAAACTGAACCACGTTTTCAATTTAAACAGTATTGACACACACACGATGTAACTTAGTCTGAACTCTGAATCGGCGCCTTATCTATAGAAAGTTTTTTGGGTTATATTTATATACGGACAACAAAATCGTACTACCTTGAGACCTCTTGGAGATCGTGTTGGTGTACCGATTGCACCATGCTGAAATCTAGCATCGCCAAACCGAGCAAAATTTGATTAGCTTCATCTCTTTTATCAAACATCTCGATGTTCCATCTTGCTTCTAATCTCTGGATTCTGTGGTGTAATGGAAATTCTAAGGCATGCCCAATTTTGATGACATATTTTGTGTCTATTTCACCCATCATATTGTTGAGATGCAAGCTTGTAAACTCTCTAGCCACCTCCAATTTACTCTCCCCATCAAATGCAAGATGAGAAGCTTCAAACAAACTTAACATTCCTTCGATGTCCGTAGCCATGCTTGTAGGGAAGTCACCATCGGAGCCTTTGAAGCTCTCAAATATATCTTCAAAAAGAAAATTATAATCGTAATTTGTTAAAAGGTTATATTCATGTCGCACATGTATATATGAAATTTAAAATTTCTGATTTCGCCGCTGGATATATAATATACCTGCGGAAATATGATAGTCTTGTTGTCTGAGGAGCCTGAAATAGAGAGCACGGGTATATAGATTTTGGTGCAATTTTGGCTCAACTTTTGAAGTTTGAAGCAGCATCAATCTCTCAAGTGCAATTCTGATAGAGTCTTGAAAACGATGTCCAATGCCAAGACGAAGAACATCATCAATTAATTCCTGCAAAGCCAATGGCTCCACAAGGGACGTAGCCAGGATTTTAGGTAAGGGGGGCGAAAATTTAAAATATAATAATATTTTTTAAAAAATAAATATTATTTTATTAAAAATAAAAATATTATTTTATTCGATATATATAAATAAAACATATACAACTTAAAACTTTAATTTGATTAAAAATGCACTAAAAAGTGTCTCAAATTTTTACATATTACAACTATAATATTTCCGTTCAACAAAAAAATATTATAATATTCTATCTATTATTTGACATATTCTATTCTAATAATCATAGACATAAAAGATACAGTTAAGAAATTAATTATAAATGTTATCTATTATAAAAGAAAACTAAAATTATTATTTAAGATACAATCTATTAGCTAAATAATTTATTTGTAATAAAAGAAATACTAAGATTAACACATTTATTTCATAATAAAACACAAACTAAAATTACTATTTAGATACAATTTTTTAACTAAATAATTATCCATAATAAAAGAAGAAAAATAGCACAGTTATATAAATAAGAAACGATATTTTCTTAATACACAGAACCATATCAACATTAAATTATCTAAAATTAAACACAATATATTATTTAAAATTAAACATAGTTATCTTTATTCTATATCTAAAATTAAACACAATATATTATTTAAAATTAAACATAGTTATCTTTATTCTATTGTCATACTGATACTAATTTATCCAAAATTGAACACAAATATTACTTAACCTATTTTCATAGATACAATCTTTTCTCAAAATATTGAACTAATTTACAATTAACAAATTAATTATAAATTTTATCTATATAATTTATTCATACTAAAACTATAAGAGAAAAATAGAAAAATTAAAATTAAATATAAGTTAATATTATCTTTTGGTTTTATTGGATAACTTGGAGAAAAATAAGAGTTTTAAATTGAGTAAAAAAAAAAAAAGAAGAAGAAGAATAGAAAAATAAAAGAGAAAAAGACGGTAAAGAGAGAGAGAGAAAGATTAATTGGAGTTTTTTAACACGTGAAAGAAGAAAAGAATATCAAAAGACTTCTATTGGGAAGCGTAAAAAGTACATTTGGATTGAGAAAAAGAATAATTAAAGTAAACTAATATTAAAATTCAAATTAATCTAAAAATAAAACCTAATTATTAGGATTAGTGATGATGGGGTCAAAATACGATCGTCCCACGTCAAGACACGTGGCATCACGAAATAATGACATCTGTCCCCCAAGGCTGTACCGCCAGTTCACGAGCGCCGCAACCAACGAGCGCAAGTCTTCTTCAGGAGTTAAGCCCAATGAGCGCTATCACTCCAACGAGCGTCCTACACACAAAACGATGGGTACGCCTACGTGCCAAGGGAGCCCTCTTCGAGCGTAACACTCCCTCAGAGCGGCCTCTCCTTCGGCTCGTCATTTGAATTTGAGCCAACATTCCCCTCAGCGGATATCTTGGCCTCCAAGACTCAAGGTTGTCACGAGCGCGCTCTCAAGCCCTCGTTACCAACCACCCACATGGCTCTCTGACACAACGTACATGCCCGCGCACCTGCCACTGTTGCTAGCACTAACTTTTGGGCCGCTTTTGCAGAAGATTCCTCCTAGGTTTCTCTCTCACAGCGCCACGTGTTAGGGCAGCATTCGGCCAGGACCACTTGAGGCAAATGACCAAAGGGCCCTTGACCCTCAACTATAAATAACCCAAGTCATCTTCTATACTGTAAGCATTCTTTAAGCTTTCTTCATCACTGCAACTGTGACTGAACTTGCATTCTCTTCATACACTGAACTGACTTGAGCGTCGGAGAGCCAAACTGGGTATCACCCCCAGTTCCCCCGGCTTGGCCTTCTGACTTTCTTGTGCTTGTCCCAACAGGTTGAACTCACTTCCTCTTTCCGGCGAAGCTCCGTTGGTTTCCTCCACAAATACAAATTGTAAAGTGATCGGATTCGGACCATCCATTTCCGGACCCATCATTTTTGGCGCCGTCTGTGGGAAACCAGTCTTCCACATTCTTCCTTTCTTTTTGTTGGTAGAGAAACAAGCACATCTTCACTTTCAACAGCCATGGTTGCAACGAGATCTGGAGCTGTGGGAGGGGGAGAAAACACCTCCCAAGATGCAAACATTGTTCTTCCCTCCACCGCTACTGGTGGAGCACCACCTCTTTCTGTCGCCGCTGGTGGAGCACCTCCCACCGCAGGAGTAACTCCACCAGCTGAATCTTCTGCGCCGCCGCCTGCACCGCCGGTGATGCCCACTCCCACCACCGCGGGAGGAGTTTCTCTCCCAGTCCCACCGTCGCTTGCACAGAATTCCTGGGTCCATCCCCAGATGAACCTTGGAATACAAGGTTACATGATGCCTCCTCCTGGCTACACTCTTACTCCGGCTATGATGACGCCGCCGGTCCAGCCATACCATGCCGGACAGCTCCAACTCCCAGTGGTGGTTCCCAGGGAAATTGAAGGAGTGGAGCTACCTCCGTTGACCACTCAACAATTACGGGCTCTTTACGCCCAGTGTGAGGTTCAGGCGGCTCAGGGGGCATGGGAAAGATTTCATTCCATGTACTTTCCCTCTGGGCAGGCCACTCAGGTTGCGGCCCCATTAGGCGGACAGCAGAACTTTCCCCTCAGAGAAGCCCAGGCGGTCCTGAGGGCCCAACCACCACCACCACCAGCGAAAGAAGTGCCCCAGCAGGAGGGCAACGAGCGTGCCTCCGTGGGCAGGAACAAGGAGCCCACGGAGCGGGTGAACGAAAACGAAGGAGACTCTCATGTCTCCCGGAGGGGCTCACGAGCCCACAAGGACAAGCAAGTAGAAGTAAATCCTGACGTCCTCGCGGCTGTGCAAGACCAGCTGCAGGGCCTCAAGGATATGGTGGGACAGCTCTCACGAGGGCGCTCAACTCAGATCTCCCATACTCGGGATGAACGGGTTGACGCCAGGAGCACCCGCACCAAGGATCCTCCACCGAGGGTCCCCCGTCGAAAGGAGCCGGAGGAGAACTTCGGCACGTACGAATATCACCCGCTGGCGAGAGGTTCACCCCTCGTCGAAGAAGTTTTGATGGCCCAAGCCGGCATGGCAAAAGTCCCCACATCCATCAACAGATACGACGGGACAACCGATCCAGCGGAGCACCTGGATCATTTTGTGCATCTCATGCACCTTTACGAGCATTCTAGCCATTACTGGGCGAAGGTGTTTGTCACTTCCTTGGTAGGGATGGCTCAAGAATGGTACAAGCGCCTGCCGCCGCGCTCGATCCACTCGTATGAAGAACTGGCCGATGCCTTCCTCAACCATTTTAATTCTTTGAAGGCGCCAGTCACCGCACCCACAGCCCTTTACAACGTGGTGCAGGGCAAGAGCGAGTCACTGCGCTCGTTCTTCGCTCGTTTCAATAAGGAGATCTTGCAGGTGGAAAGGCCCTCGATGGACTTCTTGATCCCAGTACTCTTTCAAGCTGTGGATCACAAACAATATGTGAGCAAAAAATTCGCTGATGCCATCGTGGAGAGAAGGCCTGGGACCCTCATGGGCCTGAGAGAAATAGCCGAGCCGTTTTTCGCGCTCGAAGATATGTATGGGACGAATGGTCCCCGACATCACAGCCCGGCCCGGAATGAGCGACCTCATCACGAGCGGGGGCGAGATGTGGCAGTTAAGAAAGAGCGCCCTCAAGAGCGCAGGAGATCGCCACCACCCCCTCGTCGATTCGAGCGCATTCCGCTCACCCGGCCTAACTCAGAAGTCTACAATCTCTCCGATAAGAAGCTCTTCAAAAGACCCATCAAAATGAGAGAAACAGACTCACTTAGGCGCTCGAACAAATACTGCGCCTTCCACAAGCAGAGGGGGCACGACACGGACGAGTGCCGCCAGTTGGAGGCTGAAATCCAAAGGCTCGTTGCAGGGGGCCATTTGAAAGAATTTGTCCGGGTGCTCGAACGCTACGATGAGCAATGCAACGAGCGCTCCGGAAGGAGAAGAAGGAGTCCTTCCCGGTCAAAGAGCCCAAGGGGTAGGGGACCCCCTGAAAGCAGCAGCCGCCGAGGCAACAAAGGCAAAGCCCCTGAGCAAGAAAACGAGCCCTTCGCAGTCATAAATATGATTGCAGGAGGTTCATCAGGAGGGGATTCAAACGCCTCGCGACGGAGGCACGTTCGGAGCTACAACCAACGCCCAACAATGCCCAAGCCTATCTACGCTATCCAGAGATCAAGCGCTCCAAAATCAAGAGAAAATGATATAATAGGCTTTGATGATAGGGATCTAGAACATATTGTAACGCCCCATGGGGAGGGTGTAACCTCAGATTGCCCCATGGTGGTTAGTTTAGATGTTCATAACCATGTTGTAAAAAGGGTATTGGTTGATAGTGGAAGCTCCGTTAATGTTTTGCCTTACTCTACATTCTTAAAAATGAAGGTTGATCTCCCGCTCGAGCCTCTCAAAACAGCCCTCATTGGCTTTGGAGGCTCAGAAGTGGTCCCACGAGGGCAAATACGTCTGGCTACATCATTCGGCCGAGCCCCTCAACGCAAAACGCTCTTGGTGACGTATGCGGTGGTGGAGATCGACATCCCTTACAACATCATAATTGGGCGCCCAGCCCTCGTGGATTTCAAAGCCATCATCTCCACCTACCACCAGAAGATTAAATTCCCTACTTCCGAGGGCGTGGGAGAAGTGCTGTGCAATGTTCGAGAGGCTTGGGAATGTTACATGCTGTCCCTTAGAAAGCCAAGAGCGGAGAAAACCTTCCAGGTGGGTTCCACCAAGAAGTCAGTAGATTTCCCCAACTTGGATGAGGATAGCCCAGCACGGAAAAGGGCGAAATTGAACAAGAAGAAGAATAAGAAGAAGAGAGGAAACAACGAGGAGAATCCCCTCGAGAATGTTCCCCCAGGGACCGTCGGCGGATCATCCTCAGAAGGAGACGAACCGGGAGAGAGTGAACCAGCCTCTGGCGATCGTCTGACGGGAAAGAAGAGGGCTCTCGAACTTCCTCGCCCTGAGGTGAGAATCGAGCCCTCGGAAAAATTCCTCACCATTGAGCTGGAGCCGGGAAATAAAGACAAGACTACACAGATCGGCTCGAACCTCTCAGGGCCCTCTCAGGTCATGATGATTGATTTTCTAAGGGAGAACAAGGATGTATTCGCATGGAAAGCCTCTGATCTCACAGGAATTGACCCGAGCGTCATCGTCCATAGACTTAATGTGGACCCATCTTTTAAGCCTATCAAGCAGAAAAAACGGGACGTACATGGCTTTCGAAAGAAAGCCATTGAAGAGGAAGTCAATAAGCTCTTGGAGGCTCAATACATCGAGCCCATCTTGTACCCGGAGTGGTTATGCAATGTCGTTTTGGTGCCCAAGAGCGCGAATAAGTGGCGCATGTGCAATGACTTCACTGATCTCAACAAAGCCTGCCCAAAGGATCCTTACCCGTTGCCTCGAATTGATCAATTGGTGGATTCGACCGCTGGTTGCGAGCTCATGAGCATGATGGATGCTTTCCAGGGATATTACCAGATCTTTATGGCCCCGGAAGACCGCCCCAAAACTTCGTTCGTTGTCCATATGGGGGTATATTGCTTCCTAGTCATGCCCTTTGGACTTAAGAACGCCGGAGCTACGTATCAGCGGCTCGTAAACAGAATGTTTGAAAAAGAAATTGGAAGGTCCATGGAGGTCTATGTGGACGATATGATTGTCAAAAGCGAGCACCAGGACTCCCACTTGGAGGATCTCAAGCGCACCTTTTCTATCCTGCGACAATATGGAATGAAGCTGAACCCCTCGAAGTGCACCTTTGGAGTGCAAGGGGGAAAGTTCTTGGGATACATGGTCAGTCAGAGGGGAATTGAGGCTAATCCGGAGAAGATCAAGGCTATTTTGGAAATTCCCTCCCCTCGAAATTTGCGAGAAGTACAGGTTCTGGTGGGCAAGATCATCTCGTTAAACAGATTTGTTTCGCGCTCGGCAGACAGGAACCTTCCCTTCTTCAAAATTTTGAGGAACGCACGTAACTTTGCTTGGACTGAGGAATGTGAGAGAGCGCTGCAGGATATGAAGGCTTACTTATCGAGCGCACCATTGCTGACTAAGCCTGTCGAAGGTGAGAGGTTATTCATGTATCTTTCTGTTTCTCCTGAAGCCACGAGCGCTGTTCTGATCGCTGTGCGGGAAAGGAAACACTTACCCGTGTATTATCTGAGCAAAACCTTGCAAGGAGCTGAAAAGAAATATTTGGAGATTGAGAAATTTGCGTTCGCTCTTATAAACGCCTCAAGAAGGCTAAGGCCTTACTTTCAAGCGCACTCCATAACAGTTCTCACCGACCAACCCTTGAAGCAAGTATTGTCCAAGCCGGACGTATCTGGCAGATTAATCAAGTGGGCCATCGAATTGAGCCAGTTTGACTTATGCTTCGAGCCCAGGACTGCGATACAGGCCCAGGTTGTAGCGGATTTGTTGGTTGAGCGTTTTGGTTTCGAGCCCACCGTTGTGGAGAATGAGGGGTTATGGGTACTGCACACAGATGGTTCCTCAACCTCTCAAGGGGGAGGAATAGGAGTGGCCCTCAGAAACCCCGATGGGATTGAGCTGGACTTTGCGATCAAGCTGGACTTCCAAGTCACTAATAATGAAGCGGAATATGAAGCCCTCGTGCAAGGGTTAAACATAGCTTTTCAGAATGGAGCCTCCAGAATCACTGCTTACGTGGATTCACAGTTAATAGCGAGCCAGATTGAAGGAACATATGAGGCTCGAGAAACCACCATGATACAGTACCTGAAGAAAGCCAGAGAAATCATTGGGAAGTTCAAGGAATTTCACCTACTTCAAGTGCCGCGAGGAGAAAACGAGCGTGCGGACGCTCTTTCAAAGTTCGCTTCAGCTTTAGAAGGCACTTCCGAGCGTCCTGTTACGTTCCTTAGAACTGAGGAGCCTTTGATCAAGGAAAAGGTCGCCACCGAGATGATCGTCATGATTGATCCAAACGAGCCCTGTTGGCTCGACGACATCATCATTTTCCTGAGGGATGGAATTACTCCCACCGACAAGGTGGAGGCCAGGAAAGTCAGAAATAAGGCCCCTCGTTTCGCTCTAGATTCCGAAGGGAGATTGTTCAAGAAATCATTTCAAGGACCCCCAATGAAATGCCTAAGGCCCTCACAAGCGAAGGAGACGCTCGAGCTCATACACAATGGGAGTTGCGGGAATCATTCCGGAGGGCGTATCTTGGCGAAGAAGATTCTGAGAAGTGGGTTTTATTGGCCTACAGTTCTCCAGGATGCCATTGAATTTTCAAGGAAATGTCCCAAATGCCAATTTCATTCAAATCTCCCTCAATTGCCAGCCGCACAAATGATTCCAATAGATGTCTCTTGGCCGTTTGACCAGTGGGGAATAGACATTGTGGGCCCCTTGCCCATGGCTGCGGGACAAAGGAAGTTTGTCATTTTAGCCGTCGATTACTTCACCAAGTGGGCCGAGGCTGAAGCCGTTGCAAAAATCACTTTCAAGGTTGTAAGGGACTTTATTTGGAAGAACATCATCTGCAGGTACGGAATACCGAGGGTGCTCATATCTGACAATGGATCCCAGTTCATAGCAGCTGACACACGAGAGTGGTGTTCTGAGTTGGGGATAGAACAGCGATTTACCTCTGTAGGACATCCACAATCTAACGGACAAGCAGAAGTTACCAACAGGATCATTTTGCAACATCTGAAAACCATGCTTGAAAGCAAGAAAGGTGAATGGGCTGAGGAGCTGCAAGGAGCGCTTTGGGCTTATCGCACCACCCCACGAGCGGCTACCGGAGAAACACCATACGCGCTCGTTTATGGATCAGAGGCAATGATACCTGCGGAGATAGTAAATGAATCCGCTCGTGTCGGCTATTTCGAACCTCAGCTCAACGATGGCAACAGGAGCTTGGAGTTGGACTTGCTGGATGAAAGGAGAGACCGAGCGTGGGCTAAGATCCACCACTATAAAGCCTCTGTAGCCCAACAGTACAACAAGCGTGTGAAGGAAAGAACTTTCCAGCTGGGAGACTTGGTTTTGAAGAAAGTGGAAGTATCCAAACACGTGGGCAAGCTGGACCCCAATTGGGAAGGCCCATTCAAGGTCATACAACTCAGAGCTAACAACACTTACACCCTGGAGACACTTCAAGGCGAGCGCTTGCCTCGCCCTTGGAACGCATGTAACCTCCGGCGGTTTTATGTTTAAAAGCTCTTTGCAAACTCTGATGTAACAACCCACTTTGACGGGTTCTATGTACTTCAAATCAAAGTGAAAGGTAACGTAATCTTTTCAATTTCTTTAATATTCTGGTTTCTTTGGTTGCATGAATGAATAAGTCCCACGTCCCTCGTCATTGCGAGCGTGGTTGGCAACTCATTCCATTGTGTATGCTGTTATCTAGTATGGGTTACGCTGGCCAGCACTCTATTCCGCATGGGGGGACGCCCTCATAAGGATAGACTGGTTACGCTCAAAGCCAATTAGGTAAGTTGAAAGAAGATCGTGAAGAAAATCCTAGTAGGCCTTGGCTGTTCCTTACAACGCCTTGCGCTCGAAAACGGGATCTCCTACAGGAACTGATCCTAGTAGGCCTTGGCTGTTTCTTAAAACGCCTTGCGCTCGAAAATGGGGTTTCCTGCAGAACTAAGAAAATGATAAGAGCCAGAGCGCTCGAATGATGGCCTCAGAATCAAAAAGGAATTGCTCAAGTCTTGAGCGTAGGGGCAATCCCACAGTAAGACCCTCACGACCGCTCAAGACTTAGACAAATTTTCAGAAGGAAAAGTTTATGCAAGTCTTGAGCGTAGGGGCAATCCCACAGTAAGACCCTCACGACCGCTCAAGACTTAGACAAACTTTTAAGATAAATTTACAAAGGGAAAATTTACACAAGACTTGAGCGTAGGGGCAATCTCACAATAAGACCCTCACGATCGCTCAAGACTTAAACAAATTTTCAAGGTTTGTGTCAAAGACAAAATTTATGCAAAGTCTTGAGCGGGGGGGCCATCTCACCATAAGACCCTCACAAGCGCTCAAGACTTAGGCAAATTTTCAAATTTCAAGGGCAAAAACAAAACTTAGGCAAGTCTGGAGTGGGGGGCAATCTCACAATAAGACCCCCACAATCGCTCAAGACTTGGGCAAATTTTTCATCACAGAAGCAAAACATCATCACAAGGAATAAAGCATTCACAGGAGTATACCACACAGTCTTATTATGTAATTCATAGAGGAAATGAAGAACAAAGGCATGGAAAACAGAATCTTTATTCATTAATAAAGGGAAACTATTACAAAGCTAAAGGGCTCAAAGGCCCATGGAATTCTTACAAGAAATAGCAGAGAAATTGAGAAATACTGGAAAATTGATAAAGGAAGGATTTTAAGCAGCTGGGGCGACATCTTCATCAACAATCACCAGAACTGGACCCTGAATTAGGCCCTGAACTGGGCCGTGAATGGGACCCTCAGGCTCTTGCGGATCGTTGGGGGCATTGGCAGGAGCAGGCTCATTGGCATTCGGAGCGTGGGCATTTTCAGCGATTTGAACGGGGGCATCCTCTATGGCCGGCGCTTGGGGCTCGTCTTCATGGACATCAGATGGACCCGCACCCCTTTCCCTGTGGGCATCAGCGTACTCATCCTGGAGCAGTCTCACCAGGAAGTCGTACTCCATTTCCGCTATGCTGTCCGCGGGGTCGTTCGGATCTTCGTCTTCCTCCTCGCAGTGCTCATTGAACATGAGCCCCGTGCCCTCGGCATCCTTCATGGCGGGGTGGGTTAGCCCTTTGTGTATGCCCTGCTCGATGGCCAGATTGAAGGCCTTCTGAGCCTCCTCCAAGCAGTGCAGGGAAGCAGCAAAGTTGAAGGCTTTGGAGTGGCAAAATTTGATCAATGCCTCCTTGTTTGCACGCTCTAAGCTCCGAGGCCATTCGTTGACAGTATCGTTGAATTTGCGCTCGGCCTCCATCGCCCTTGCTCTCAAGCTTTCCCTCTCTGCCTCAGCCTTCTTGACCCGCTCGTTAGCTTGGGCCAGCTCGTTGCCCAAACGGATCCGAGCGCCGTCCACAGCCACAAAGTCCTCCTTCAGCTTCGACAGCTCCTCTTCATTTTTGTTGTACAAACCCTTGAGGGTTTCGTACTTGGCTATCTCAGCGTCCAGCTCCCCTTGGATGTGAGCCGGGTCATTCGAGCGGGCCATTTTCTTGTACTTGGCCTTGCGCTCGGCGTAGACTGAGGCTCGCATTTGCACGTTTTTGAGCCGGGGAAGAACTTGCTGCGCAATCGAAAGGAAAAGTGTTAGCCAGAAAATGATAGTTTACGGAAGATAAAAGAGTGCAAGGAATGGTTACTTACAGAAATTAGGGCGTGGGCTGCATCGATGGTCACCTTCTCCACAGACTCATTGAAGAGATGCCTGTGGTCCGCTGAGAATTGAGCCCTGCTGAACACATCTTCAGTGATAGTCAGGGCGACCGAGCCTGGCCTCAGCAAAACCGGTCCGCCGTCGGTAGCGCCCGAAAAGTCCCTATCCCCTCGCCGGGGGAATTCCCATGCATGTTCCTCCTCTGAGGAGGAAGTTTCGCCCTCGCCTCGGGGGCCCTCCACAACCTGCTTGCCCTTGCCTTTGATTGCGGCAGAATCGGGCATTCTCTTCCTCTTGCGGGAAGGCCGGCTTGCGCTCGGGGGAGCCTCAGTGATAGCCAGAGTAGTCACTGGCCTTAGTTGTTCCACGGGAGGGGGGGCTTGAACATCGCCCGCTCGTTCAGCAGAAGACCGCCTCCTTGAATCGCTGGCGGTCAACCTCCGCTCCCCTCGCCCACGAGGGGGTTGGACCTCTGGGTGAGCGCTCGAGCTAGCGCCACTACGAGCGTCCCCGCGACGGATGCGAGGGCGCTGCTGGTCACGTTGTTGATCCCCCTGTGAGGCTTGGTTCCTCTGGGCATTTGCAAAACGAGCCGCCTGTCTGATTCCGCCTGCCATTTCGAGTATCGAGGCTCCTGCAAAAATGAAAAATTTTGAGAAGTTAGAAATCTTCAAATCATATACTCAAACTGCAAATTACAAGTACAAGAAAAGAAGTTAGTATTTGTCCCTATCTAAAGTCAGTGCCCTAAGAATCTAACCGTCTCTCTCTACGTCACGAGCCGGAGGGTTGTTAAAGAAATGAGGGTCGTTGGTAAGACCACACAAGAACATGAGTTCCGCATCGTCTATCCAATCCTTTGCTTGAATAAGATGGCCCTCGTCCCTCAGTACGGCTGCCAGATTTTTGGCCCAGTCTTTGGGGAGTAGGGGTTGCAGCCGGCTCTTGGCAAACGAGCTCCAATGAGTGATCACCCCAAAGCCCTCTTCTGTTGGGGCCTTAACAAAGATGAATTTTTCCTTCCAGTTGGGGCCATAAGTGGTCGAAGGCGAGTTAATCAACTTCATGTGGGCTTTCGCTTGGACGTAGTAGAAACCGGCCTCGGGGGATGAGCGGGAGGAACTGACCACCTGGAACAGGGCGTTGAAATTCCGTGAGTACGGCTCGTAGCCCATGGTCCTCATCAGAATTATGAAACAGGTCAGAAGGGCCAAGCCGTTGGGCACTATTTGGGATGGGCAGAGGCCCAAATCATTCAGCAGATGGGCCATCGAAATTGAGATGGGAAACCTCAAACCCCCGGAGCAGACCGAGGCTATGTACACTGCCATTTCTCCAGGAGGTGGATTATTGGCGCGCTCGTGGCTTTCTGGAATTCTCCACGAGTAGCGCTCGTCCCAGAAAATGGGGGCCATCATCGTCTTCACATCTCCCACGGTGGCAGTGCTGGGAGTTTCATCAGGCGTGCGCTCAGTAGCCTGATAACCTGAGCCCTCCCCCTCGTTGGGTCTTTTGGATTTTTGGGCTTTCTTACTTTTGCCCCTGTCACGGGCCCTTTCTGAAGGCCCAGTTACGGCTTCCGCCACTGGAAGCGGGTTTGCAATACGGGCCCTTTCTGAAGGCCCGGTCACGGCTTCCGCCACTGGAAGCGGGTTTGAAACGGCCACGGTCACTCTGTGGCGGTGGGGATGTGTGGCACTTTGAGTTATGGGGAGAGTGACCCCTTGTCTCTCTGCCTCTATCACCAAATCCATCTCCTCAAAGAGAGGATCCACACCGCCTGGGTTTCTATCTTCCATAGCCATTACCGCCGCCCCCAACTCTTCATCTCTGGGGGAATTGTGGGAAGAAGAACTATCGGTGGCCATCTCTTGGATTTCACGGGCAAATTCTTCAACATGTTGGTCGGCCATGGCAGAAACTGGGGATTTGGAGGTTTTTCTTGGAGAGAGTTTAAGGTTCAGAAATACGGGAATCTGAGGGATTACAAAGTCCTAAGGTCCGAATCTACGGTTAGCAAAGTCAGAAAATCACACTGGAGATTTACCTTGAAAAGTTCCTGAAGAAAACTGAAGAAGAGGTTGAAGATGCTCTAAGAACTGGAATGCGAGAGAATTTTCTTTGCAAAGGATGCTTGAGAGTTTTGAATGCGTAAAGAGTGTGAAGATTTCGGAATCCCTTATTTATAGGGATGGGAGTTGGTACCGTTTTGGGCAATAAATTCAAAATGGCAATCATTTCCCGCCTAGGAAACCGCCCACTTTATGGAACCGGCACATGCTTCCCAATGCTCACGCGCCCCACGCGCATCCGCATTTAATGCTCTGACGTTTCAAGGGCTTCAGAATAGTACCAGCATTTAATGTGGAATTGATGCGAACGGTCAATTGAAAAGACCGCATTAATGGCGCATTCAGAGGAAAATTGCTCAACACGCCAAGCTTTACACGAGCGCTATGAACAAGAGATAGAGCGTGTCAAAATTCTACAGTCCTTATCAATAAGGACTACAGAATTGGGGGGCAAAATGATGGGGTCAAAATACGATCGTCCCACGTCAAGACACGTGGCATCACGAAATAATGACATCTGTCCCCCAAGGCTGTACCGCCAGTTCACGAGCGCCGCAACCAACGAGCGCAAGTCTTCTTCAGGAGTTAAGCCCAATGAGCGCTATCACTCCAACGAGCGTCCTACACACAAAACGATGGGTACGCCTACGTGCCAAGGGAGCCCTCTTCGAGCGTAACACTCCCTCAGAGCGGCCTCTCCTTCGGCTCGTCATTTGAATTTGAGCCAACATTCCCCTCAGCGGATATCTTGGCCTCCAAGACTCAAGGTTGTCACGAGCGCGCTCTCAAGCCCTCGTTACCAACCACCCACATGGCTCTCTGACACAACGTACATGCCCGCGCACCTGCCACTGTTGCTAGCACTAACTTTTGGGCCGCTTTTGCAGAAGATTCCTCCTAGGTTTCTCTCTCACAGCGCCACGTGTTAGGGCAGCATTCGGCCAGGACCACTTGAGGCAAATGACCAAAGGGCCCTTGACCCTCAACTATAAATAACCCAAGTCATCTTCTATACTGTAAGCATTCTTTAAGCTTTCTTCATCACTGCAACTGTGACTGAACTTGCATTCACTTCATACACTGAACTGACTTGAGCGTCGGAGAGCCAAACTGGGTATCACCCCCAGTTCCCCCGGCTTGGCCTTCTGACTTTCTTGTGCTTGTCCCAACAGGTTGAACTCACTTCCTCTTTCCGGCGAAGCTCCGTTGGTTTCCTCCACAAATACAAATTGTAAAGTGATCGGATTCGGACCATCCATTTCCGGACCCATCAAGTGAGTCGTAATTGGGGGAGGGGGGGGCAAATTTATAAAGTAAGGGGGGACAAAATAATAAAATATCTAAAATTTACATATAATAAAAAAAAAATTCAAAAATTTGGGGGGGAAGGGAGTGGTGCCCCCCTCCCCCCCTAGCTCCGCCTCTAGGCTCCACATGACCAGCTTCACCATTCTCAAGCATGCACTTAACCTCCTCCTCCATTCTCTTCGTCGTCTCCTCCTCCTCCTCAACTTCCTTCTAGATTCAACATATACAAAAACAGACAAATTCGTTACATCGAGACTTTAATTTAAGGGCGAATTACATTTAGTTCCCCTGAGGTTTGCCCTAATTACAAATCAATCCCTCTTGTTTCAAAAATTACATATTAGTCCCTAAAAACACTGTTTCAATTGAGGTCCCTATACGCCATTAGGGTTCCGTTAATTTTGACAGGACTACATTGTTGATGTGATTTAGTTAAGGGGTCGTTTTGTAAGAAAATTCATAGTTTAGGGACTTTTTTGTAATATTTTTTGATGTCAAAATTAACGGAATACTAACGGCGTCCAGGGACCTCAATTGAAACAGTGTTTTTAGGGACTAATATGTAATTTTTGAAACAAGAGGGACTGATTTATAATTAGGACAAACTTCAGGAGACCTAAATGTAATTCGCCCTTAATTTAATTACTATACACATAATCTTTTTTTAAACGGCCCCCCAGGTGCTAAGGTGGCGCCACCCTATATACACAAAATTTCACCATTACTATTAATTAAACCTATCTTTATACCAGATGATGATAATCTTGATCAGCAAAGGGACTCCATGAACTCGGCTCGTAACCCATCAACGGTTCGGTGACAATGCACCGTGTTCCAATGGCGGAGCCACTTTGATTTGAGGGGGTACAATTGACCCCCCTCAAATTTTTATTTTTTTTTTAATTTTATATATATATATATATTTGTGTATTGTGTATATAATTTTTTTGTATTTTTTTATTATTGACCCCCCCCCCCCCCGATAAAATTAAAATTAATACTAATGAGTGTCAATTTAATAAATTAATAATAATTGAGATAAAAAAATAAAATAATAATAATTGGAATAAAAAAATAAAATATTCTATATATATATATATATATATATATATATATAGCCCAAAGATTAATGGGCCAAAGAAAAAAATACAAACTCAATAGACTAGTGGGCCAAAAAAAATATACAAAGAGCCCACTTAGCAAGCCCAATTAAAACCCAATTTTGTTCAAAAATTTAAAACTTAAAATTCCCCCATAGCAACAGCCTGCGCACGAGAAAGGGAGTCAAAACCAAATCCCTCATTCTTGCATCTTGATTCTCCCTTTATTTTGACAATTAGTGGGGTGGCTTTGTTCTTAATATCAAGGTTCATAATTTTATTTTATTTACATATATTTTGGTTCTTTTTCCTTTAGCATTTTTTTTTTTTTTTTTTTTTGTCTTTTAACTGGGGTTTGTTTTATCAATTATCAATATGGAAAAATTTCTTATTAAAAAGTCAAAGGATTCGATTCAATCAGTTCCACCTCCTCAAGAAAGTCAAAAGAACAAAAGGATACGAATCGAATTGAGTGAGCTTCCAAGTGATCCGGGATTAAGAAATAAAATTTGCGAATATGATCCAAATCAACAAGATTAAATTAGAAGAGCTTGCATCCAAAGAGGACCTTGTCAACCACGAAGCAAAAGTTTCCACAAAGAAATATCGGTAATGTTATGCGTCGTTTTAATCCCGAGTGGTTTAATACTTATAGTAGTATTATGCTTTGGTCGACCCCCCTGAATAAATTTTCTGGCTCCGCCACTGCCGTGTTCTCTGTAATCTATGAGAGAAGTTATTCTTAGGAACAATATTTTTCTTGAAACAAGCTTTATTATTCTTTGCTAAGTATTTGTGGCTGAAAAGGCAATATTGGGAAGGCTGGAGTGGAAGTATGTGTGCCATAATAAAGTTATTGAGTACTAACGTTTACAAGTCTACACCTTCCTTGCACAAGTATATATAGGCAAACAAGACATCTGTTGCATGCTGCAGACATATATCATACGTCCAAGTCCTAACACTTAGTTCACATTTCGGAAAGAGATGCGTCCAAACTTACCACCAGCGCCCAACTAGATATATACAAGTGGTACACAAGTGGGGTAATCAATTAATTGGAACATATATCTTAAAGAATAAATTTATTAAATAGTTAAAAGACATGGGTTTTATATGCATATATAATATAAATGATTTAATTCAGGATGTTTCGGTTCATGATTTACTTTAAAATATTATAAATGTTCCTTTCAAAAAATATCTATATTATAAATGTGTACCGCGTTTAACGTTGTTATAGTGAATAAAGACAAAACCTTATAAGTTACGTTTATTAGGAATTTCAGAATGATATATATATATATAGCCCCTCTCTCTCTCTATATATATATGTCGAAAATGAATAAAACGGATTGAATGAGTGTAAAATATGTCAAACGAGAATTGGGTCAACTAAATTTTGGATAAAATTTGGGTAGTATATGAGTAAATAGATATTGGGTATAATGTGAATTTGGGTATAAACTCATATTCATTAAAAGAAAAAAATTGAATTTGGATCAGCTGGATCTAAATGTGGATAAAATATTTGGATATAAAGCTAGGTATTTTATAATTATATTGGATTTGAATTCGGGTAATCCCACCTGTTTACAGGCCTATAGTCTATATAGATGGTGGTTATGTGTTGTAAGTTGTAACCAATTAGAAACTATTATAAAAAATAGAAGTATAATTTTCTAAAGTCACATGTATTCCCATTGTTTTCCAAACACGCGCAGTATTGGATAAGAATATAACACACACTACACACACGTGCCTAACACAGTAAAATGTGTCAATATTTAAAAAGAGAAAAAAGATTCGTCCCGCTGGAAACACAATTCGGATACAACTCCGATAAATCCCATTCAACTCCAGCATAGAAAATTAGAAATGACAAGAAAATTCAAAAAAAAAAAAAAAAAAATTTGTTTTCATTGTTTTAGAACTTCTTCAGGATTATGAATTTTTTAACACATAATATATTAATTCCCACCAAGAAAAAATATATTATATTAATTTTGTAGTTTTTGTTGTTGGCAAAGTAGGTAGGCTTCTAGGTATTGGTATTAACTATTAAGTATAGTAATTGCTGTCCTATTGCTTACTGGAGTGAATGTTTGTTTATTTTAATTTTGGTGAGATCATATATTATACTCTTTCTTTTTTTTAATAGAGGATCAATACTGATTCCTAACTACCCCCAATACTAATTTACAGGTACAGTGTTTATCACTTAAATCATCTACTCGTCTTTAGATCATATATTATACTTGATCAATGCTTGGCCGAGAGGTTTTATTTGCAATTAAGGAGTGCTGTTGCCTGTTGGTAAAGCTTTGGATGCACAGCAGCACAGGGTACGGCTCATAGTCATTTAAGAATATGGATACATGATGCATGCTTGATTGGATGGAATAATATTTTGGTGGGCTTCGGAAACATGGATAGGACTGGTAAGTCCAGAATCAATGAAATCGGTATTTGTTATTACACGTTTGTGGATAATACTTGGCACATGATTATTGATCTTAGTTGTTGTTCGAGAGAGTATCATGTGTGGTTGCAGGCTAATAGGTATCACTATCAGCAAACAACGAGTGAGGAAATGGTGCACGATGAAGGGATGTTAAGTCGCCTTGAGCGGCCAGTTAGCTACTGGGCATTTGACGGAATATTGTATAAATCGACCTATATAATCCGGGAATTCAAGTTGGCTTCATTACCATGCCTTATTCAAACCCTGAGGACGCCGACAATGTGGATGTGCCCACTTGTTGCAAGATTAAAGAATGTAGTCTCGCTGGCGATAATCGATTTTGTCCGAAAGACTGGACGTCTTTTTAGGTTAATGTGTGGGTCATTTAGAATTGTTGCGTATGAGAGGATGGTTTTTGGAGTCTTGCCCATTTGAGGGGCTGCGTTTGGGATCTACTCACATGAGTTGTTTTGATGTTTGTTTGTTTGTTTGTTTTTTTTTTTTTTTTTTTTAACACACGCATACCCAAGTGGGATTCGAACCCTAGACCTTGCCTTCGAGAATGAACCTATTAACCACTTGAACCAATCCCTGTTAGTATGAGTTGTTTTGATGTTATTCATAGGCTTTTCCGACATTTTTATATCTTTGTTTTATGCAATCTTTGAATCATGTCTCATTATTTATACGATTTCATTCCCGATTTGATTTATGTATGAGGTAAGGACCTTGTTAAAACTTCCGGTATGTTTCAGTTCATAATTTACTTGAAAATATTATAAACGTTTCTTTCAAAAATATACTTATTTTATAAATATTTATTGTGTTTAAGGTTGTTATACAGTGAATAAAGACAAGACCTCAAAAAAAACAAAAAAAAGGACAAGACCTTATTAGTTAGGTTTATTAGATTAAATTAGAATTCGTGCCTAACACAATAAAATGTGTCCAAAATTATATAAAGAAAAAAGATTCGACTTGCTGGGAACACAATTTGGATACAACATCCAAAAATTAGGGATATGACTCAAGCACAAGAATGACGCAGGAAATTCGATATATATATATATATATATATATATATATATATATATATATATATATATATATATATATATATATTTGTTCTTATTTTTTAAAACTTTCAGAGGATTAATAAATTTTTGAAGAAAAAAATTACATAAACTTACTAGAGCATATATTATATTAATTTTAAAAATATGTATATATTATATTAATTTTATATAAATTAATAGTTTTACTTTACATAAATTAAAAAATATAAAATTTATTTATTTATATATAATATAATTGTGTCGGTGTTGTGTTGTATTCTAAATTGTTTTTAAAAAAAATGTGGTCATATCCGTAGTGTATTGTTTTTATTCGTTCGCCGGGTCTGTCTCCGAATATTAAATGAAGCATTTTATATTAAATAACATATTTTTAGCCTAACTTAACTGCTGAGACTAAAGTTAGTCAAATATTATTATAATCGAGTATTTTGCAAAAATAAATATTATGTTTTTGTTCATAAATACTAAATATTATGCATAGCCAAGTAGCCAACAAGGAATTGGCCTCTAGATTTCCAACACGAACCCACTTCATCTAAGCACGCATTATACGTAATTAATATTTTAAAATTTGACCTAAAAATGAGAGGCCGAGTATTTTGAAGTAATCATGTCAACTAAACCTTGCAATCGCATAGAAGAAAGTAGAGCACGATTTCTCTATTTTCATTGACTTATTATTAATTATTATACATAAATGATTCAGACAGCATCGAATCGTGGCGTCTTGAATCTTCCATTATATATATTGTTTAATTTATTTAACTATTTTTCCACCAAAATATTATAGAAAATAGCTTGCTGATATGACCCATTAATTTCAAGACTTCAATTAACAAAATAATTAATGGACTAATTCGAAAAATAAAATGAAATCACGACAGTACTGCCGATTCTTTGAAAGTGCTTTGATCATAAGTGGAGCAAAGCAAAACAAAGCGCTATGATGAATTGTATCGCCATATTTATATTCCACTACAAAAAAACAGTCATTTTCAGATGAATTTTTCAGACGAAAAATCATTTTTTTCGTCTGAAAATAGTATTTTTGGGCGAACTTCAGACAAACTCTAGTTGGACTGAAAAACCCTCAATTCATCATATATAACTTCAATAGTTTTTCACCAAAGTTCTATAGTTTCATGATCTAACTCCGCCATTGAAAATCATGACAAATGTTAAGAAATTAATATTTATATTTGTAAATGACAACTATAACTCTATAAGTTAACAACTATTGAACTCCAAATCCCATGATCAACAATGTGCATGAGGCTTCTCCTTATGAATGGGCTCAATTATGACGGATTTGACTCGATTTCTGGATGCATCATCGGGGTTGGTATGAGCATCTCCAAATTGGTATTGGCACAACGCAATTCGGGCCAGATTTGAAGCTGTTTGGATGAAAGGTTTTTCAAAATGTGAAGAATTATGAGTAATTTCTTTGTTCATCTTTTTCCAGTTTTGATCAACCAATTTTCTAATGTGAGCTTGAGTAGCTTCAATGGACGAGCCAGTTTGGTGCATATAGCACGATGCTGCCTTAGCGACTTCTCCTCGTTCAACGTCCTCCTGCCACCGAGGAAAGTAGGAAAAAAACGCAATTAGAACAAGTAGTCGAATGATGAGTGAGCTGCAGTCGATACAATTTTGCACGTACAATTGATACTTTTCCCTACCTTAGAAGAACATAGATCGTTGGCCAAACGAAAAATCATCGAAGGGAAACGTATCAAACCATGTCCGTCATTTAAGTTTTGTATAGCTTCCTCTGTTATATCTTGAGTGATCAAGAAATATGCATGAGTTAGCAACACAGCTCCAGAAGATGAAATCCATCCATGATTCAAATATTCATCAAATCCAGGGATCTGCTTCCTTTTATTCCATTCTGCTTCTCTTAAGAATGCTTTGCATAGATCTCCCCACTGTAAATATTTACACAAAATCAATTTTGTAATAAAAAAAGAATATGCAAATAATGTTGAACATCCATATGGGTAGAAACTACTTACTCCTTTTTTGAGATGAGAAATTACGAATTGATCGTGTTCCTTAAGTGTATCGTAAGCCATGTCATTGACTGTGTTGTAAAGAGCGAAGAAGAATATCTTCATGTAGTCTGGAAGATGGTCCACAGCATTCACATCCCATCTGCATTTACAATTGAGTTATGATCAAATAACGTGTCTAAGTAATATCTTTGTATTGTTATATTCAGAATCGGAGTCAGGATTTTAATAGAGGAGTGATCAGGTTTTTGTTTGCAGATCATACTTGTCAACAGCATCTGTGAGTTGCTCTAGCTCTTCGGGAGATCCATAAACATCATAAATATCATCTAAAACCGTGATTAGCTTAACCACTTTCGTTAATCCAATGCGGCATTTACTAAATTGAGGTTCATGAACCATTCCAGCTGCCCAAAAGAAGCTCTCCATTAGCCTATCTCTTGCAAAGCTCAACTTATTTGCTAATCCAATGTCTTTCCACCACCTGAAAGTGCAGTAATCATGTCATCAGAAACTCTGTCACACACAATCAAAAATAATTTCGTCTACTTTATTGTTGGGTTCCACGACTCACTGAATGGTTCAAATTGAACCACGTTTTCAATTTAAACAGTATTGACACACACACGATGTAAATTAGTCTGAACTCTGAATCGGCGCCTTATCTATAGAAAGTTGTTTGGGTTATATTTATATACGGACAACAAAATCGTACTACCTTGAGACCTCTTGGAGATCGCGTTGGTGTACCGATTGCACCATGCTGAAATCTAGCATCGCCAAACCGAGCAAATTTTGATTAGCTTCATCTCTTTTATCAAACATCTCGATGTTCCATCTCGCTTCTAATCTCTGGATTCTGTGGTGCAATGGAAATTCTAAGGCATGCCCAATTTTGATGACAAATTTTGTGTCTATTTCATCAATCATATTGCTGAGATGGAAGCTTGTAAACTCTCTAGCCTCCTCCAATATACTTTCCCCGTCAAATGCAAGATGAGAAGCTTCAAACAAACTTAACATCCCTTCGATGTCCGTAGCCATGCTTGTGGGGAACTTGCCATCGGACCCTTTGAAGCTCTCAAATATATCTTTAAAATAACATTATAATCGCAATTAGTTAAACGATTATGTTCATGTCGTGTGTACGTTGACGAATAAAATTTCTGATATACCTGCAGAAATATGGTAGCTTTGTTGTCTCAGGAGCCTGAAATAGAGAGCACGGGAATATAGATTATCGTGCAATTTTGGCCCAACTTTTGAAGATTGAAGTAGCATCAATCTCTCAAGTGCAGTTTTGATAGAGTCTTGAAAACGATATCCAATGCCAAGACGAAGAACATCATCAATTAATTCCAGCAACGCCAATGGCTCCAGATGACCTTCATCATTCTCAAGCATGCGCCTAACCTCCTCCTCCATTCTCTTCATCTTCTCCTCCTCCTCAACTTCCTTCTACATTCAACACATACAAAAACAGACAAATTCATTACATCGAGACTTAATTTAATTATTATACCATTACTATTAATTAAACCTGCCGTTATATATACCAGATGATGATAATCTTGATTGGCAAGGGACTCCATGAACTCATAACTCCATGAGCTCGGCTCGTAGCTCAGCGATTGTCGTTGCTGATGATACGGTTCGGTGACGTTGCACTGTGTTTTCCATATTCTCCTGGAGAAATTACTTTTAGGACTAATATTTTTCTTGAAACAAATTTTAGTATTCTTTGCTAAGTATTTGTGGCTGAAAAGGCAATATTGGGAAGGCTGGAGTGGAAGTATGTGTGCCATAATAAAGCTATTTAGTTTGAATACTAATGTTTACAAGTACTCTTCACCTTCCTTGCAGCAGTATATATAGGCAAACAAGACATCTGTTACATGCTGGCTGCAGCAGACATCATACATCCAAGTCCAGAAGTCCTAACACTTAAAAAGTATGTGTCCATACTTAACTGATCGACACTTTACGTCTTTACCCCACCAGCGACCAACTAGATATCACAAGTGAAGAATAAATTTATTAAATAGTTAAATTATGTAACACGTTTAGATTTTGCTACAGTCTACAGTGAGTAAAAGACGTGGGTTTTAGATGCATGTATAACATAAATGATTGAATCCAGGATGTTTCTGTTCATGATTTACTTTAAAATATTATAAATGTTCCTTTCACCTTTCAAAAAATATCTATATTATAAAGTATAAATGATTACCGCGTTTAAGGTTGTTAATGTGAATAAAGACAAAACCTTATAAGTTACGATTGATTAGATTAAATTAGAATTTCAGAATGATATATATATATATATATATATATATATATATATATATATATATATATATTAATTAAAGAATGAGGGGCATTTTGATATATTTACTCCTGGGAAAGCAAAATGGAAAAGTAAAGCTCCGAAAAGGATGGATTACTAACCTCAACCATGGTAATTCTAACCCAAATCATCCTTTCAAGTCAAAGTAAATGCAGCCTAAGAGAGAGAGACAACCTAAAAATTTGTTGCACCAAAAAAAATTATAAGAGAGAGAGAGAAGTATAGTTTTATAAAGTTACATATATTCCCTTTTTTTTTTTTTTTTCTTTCAAACACACAGTAATGTATAATAAAATAACCCAAAGTGTGCTTAACACAATAAAATGTGTCAAAAATTATAATATATATATATATAAAAAAGAAAAAGATTCTACCCATTGGGAACACAATTTGGATACAACACCAATAAATCAGGGATACGACTCCAGCACAAAAATGACATGGGAAATTCAAAAAAAAATATCTTTGTTTTTATTTTTTTTTAGAACTTTCAGGATTGTAAATGTTTTAAAAAAAAAATTGCATAAACTTACTAGAGCATATATAATATTAATTTTAAAAATATGTATATTATATTTATTTTATATAAATTCATAGTTTTATTTTATATAAATTAATAAATATAAAATATATTTATTTATATATAATATAATTGTGTCGTTCTGAATTGTTTTAAAAAACTATATGGCCATTTTCGTGTTGTAATTTTTTTTCGCTGTATCTGTTTTCGAATATTAAAAGAAGCATTTTATATTAAATACTATATTTTTAGCCTAACTTAACTGCTGAAACGAAAGTTAGTCAAATATTATTAGATAATAATTTGGTGTATTCTTACAAGCTTCCGAAGCAGCATTGGAGTTATGGCTCTCAATGATCGGATTTTAATCCGAATCCAATTTAAATTTTAATATATTCGTTCGATAAAAATGTTCGATGGATCACATCCGATTATAAATATCCGTTATTCGAAATAAATGGAGCAAATATGGAATTAAGGAATTCGATATGTTAAAAATACGAACTCATTTTTATATATAATATTTAATTAAATAAATTTTTGACTAGTACATAATACTGAGTAAAATGATTAAAATTACAATTTCACATATTTTTTTATTTTTTTTTAACACATACACCCCAAGTGGCCAGAGGAATTCGAACCCGAGTCATTGCCTTCGAGAATGAACTCTCAAACTACTTGGCCAACCTTGTTGGCTCATATTTATCACTTTAAACAATAATAAGATTTAAAATTTTCATTTTGAAAGTATATATATTTTATTTTATTAATAAGTCTAAATTAATCTATTTTAAATAAATGTAAACAAACCATCAAATAAGTCATTAAACAACAATTATTTATTAAATATTATGTAATTATATTTATTTGTTATTTAAAAAAATCGATTTATTACTAATCGGATTTGATCTTTAATCGGATATGATCCGATCTGATTATATGTGGATCTAAAAATAATGAATTCGAATATATTAGATTCGAATTCGATTTTCGGATTTTCTTATAAAAATCGAAATTTTCAGATCCAGTTCGAATTCGATCCATTAACAGCCCTAATTGGAGTATGGATTAGCCCAACCATCCATGATACCTACGAAAACCTTTAATGTGGCCCAAAATGAAATGAAATATGCGTGATCCATTGATCAAAAATAACATTTTTTCAAGTGTTTGTATATCATATTCTTTTTATCAGCACATCTTTATCAAAAAGTTTATTTCTATATAGAGTTGTATGCGCAATAAATTATATGCTACGCGAAAAGAACAAGATAAAAACTATGTTACAAAAAATTATATAAAAAACTCTATGTCATAAAAATATTGCACACGGTTTCTTGAATTGACATCATTATATTTAAGATTTGATCGATATTCTTATTTTGCCCTTAGTTCTAAATATTATTTTTTTAGTTATTTGCATAGTAAACCTTATGTTATCTAAAAGTAGCATTTTATATCTTATAAAATAAAAATTAACTTATACAACCCTATGTTAATATATTTTTGTTCACCGTCCCCAATCTTGTTTCTTCTTATTTAAAATATATGATTTTAGCCTTTTGTCCTTATTCAATAATACATAAAGAAAAGAAAGTTGTTCTCAATTTTTTATACCAAAAGTTCATGTATCTCAAAACTTGAAGGATGCTCTCCCAAGCAAAAATCCTAACTGCAATCTTCCAAGAACTGTGATTTTATTTTGAATCCGGAAAACTTGAAGGATACTTTCCCAAACAAAAATCCTAATCGTAATATTTGAAGAGTCATGATTTTATTGTGAATTGAAGGACCAAATTGTCAATTTAGTCCCATAGGATTGACCCCTCGTCAATTTAGTTCCGTGTTTTTGGCAGAATTCAATTTAGTCCCAAATTTCAAAATTCTCAACCAATGTGGTCCCAAGCATTAACGGACGTTAGAAAACTAACGGAATTGACCACGTGTCGATATAACTCAGCGCACGATATGACGACACATGGTCAATTCTGTTAGTTTTTAATGTCCGTTAGTGTTTGGGACCACATTGGTGGAGAATTTTAAAATTTGGGACTAAATTGAATTCTGCCAAAAGCACGGGACTAAATTAATGAGGGGTTAAATTGGCAATTTAGCCTGAATTGAAGGTAAGAACATAAGTTTCTTAACAGGTTTATATTTTCAAAATGTCTGTAAATAGGGGTCATATTGCAAAATTGGAAAAATTCGTAAATACATTTTTTTTTTTGTGCATATATATTATAGTTATAATATAAGATTTCTCGTTTTTCCTTTCTTTCTTTTTTTTTTTTGTCGAAATATAGGATTTCTCGTACATATATAATAAAACATCATGAGGACAAAACAACAATTTTAAAAAAAAAAATAGTGTTTGAGTCGCACTAAAAAGGGGTAACAGCCTAGCAATAAAATAAGATTTTAGCATTTTATAAAATATAAGGTTTTATATACGGGGAATTTGAGAAAACTCCCCAATTGATAAGTCAAATTTCTTTTAACTCCCTATTTTCAAAAATGATGTATTAAAACTCAAGAATCGTGTATCTAAAACCCCAAATGATGTATTGGAAATATAAGGAAAAAATTCATGTATCTAAATCCCAGAATCGTGTATATAAATCCCAGAATCGTGTATCTAAAACCCCAAATGATGTATTTAAAAATGGGGAGCAAACTCAAAATTTTTCAACCCATGGGGAGTTTTCTCAAAACCCCCCTTTTATATACCACATTCTTATATATTCTAATTTCTTTCCTCGATTTTAGAAATTTTAATGGAATATTTTTTATATTCGAATACTGTATGGAATTTTTGGATAACGAAATTACTTTAAAGGTTTTCTCCTAAGCTTTATTTTGTTAATTTTATCGTGAAGTTTTAAATATTTCTTTTTCTTCGTCATATTTCTCCAACGAAATTACATGGTTTAAACTTTAAACCGAAATTATATTAACACGTGCCATAATATATACTTAATAATTTATTTCTCTGAAAAATTATTACTACTCCCCAAGTATCTTCTATTCTTCTTCCTTCACCAAGCTCAACCCCCAAATTCCCAATCAATCTTTTCTAGGTTAATCCAATCAACGAGCTAATCAATTCTTAAATTCTTCAAGAATTCATGGCGATTTCATATACACACGATTTGTAGTATAATGCAATGTCGCGGGGAATCAGAGATTCACTTCACGCCCTAGAATCATGCACATTCCAGCTCCAGAGCTGGCGCCCCTTCGGCAAAACCCTAGACGCCGAGTCGCCCAAACCCTACTCCGGCGCCGCCGCCGCCAATCATGGGCCGCACAGCAAGCGCCCCTGCCGCGCCGACCGGGGGACCTCTTTATCCATCGAAACCATATTGGATATGTCGAAGCTCAGCCTTTTCGACGACGATAAACCCCTCAATTTCTCCGCCGCGCACAAGCGGTTGTTCGCCCGGAAGCGCCGCCGCCGTGGCGGATCGAGATCGGTTTCCGGACGGAGCTCCGATCGGCGGTGCTGCTGTTCCGTTGGCATGTCGGCGGCGAATGGGACTTGTTCTGATTTTCTGATGGCGGCGGGTGGTACGGATTCGAGTGGGGAGCTGTTTGGGGAGGCTAACTGGGCGTCTGATGTGAGCGAAAGAAATTCGAAGAGAGAGAAAGAGGGGAATGGGGGTGGGGAGAGAGAGTGTGTGGGCGCAGGGCAGGGGCAATTTGGGAATTGTGATATCCAGGGCAATGAGTCTGGGTACGGAAGTGAACCAGGGTATAGAGGAGATGTGGAACTTGGCTATGACGATGGGTTTGATGAGGAAGACGATGATCATCGTGCATTGTTTTGGGCTGAAGGATTTGGAGGTACTTTCTGCTGCTCTTAGTTTTCTACTTGCGTTGATAGCTTATGTAATTAGACACATGACTAAGTGTTTTACTTGACCAGGATTAGTTTTTGGGTTTTCTTTTAGTTTGATGTGAAATTGCCAAGAACTTAAATGCTAAAGACTGTTACAACTGTGATCATTGTGGAGCAAAGTGAAGTCTTGAAATTAGTCTGATCAATCTTTGTATATCGTCTGCTTAAATCAGATGCATTCTCGTTGTTTTGAGATTATTTCTACCTTCCTGAGTCTCTAACTGTTCATCCTTGGCCTCTCCGAGCTATAAATTTTTGTCTTTTAACCGTCTTTACCGCATTTTTCTTATGTCTTCACGTAAGGCATTTGTATGGACTGTTATGCTTTTGTGATAGAATATGCTTGAAAAGTTCAAATGTTGTTGAACATTTGTTTTCTGTTGTCTTGTTTGCTTGTTATGTGCTGAGAAAGTTGTTACAGGCCATTAATCATGAATCAGATAAAGAGTATTTGTTGAACAAACTGTCAAAGTACGATTTTATGTCTCATCCTTATCTGAAAGATAGATTATGAGTTGGGTAATAAAGCAACTATTCTGATGATTTCTATTTTCATTACTGATTGTGATATACCCAATGGACTGCAGTCTGTGTGTAGAACTTCATTAGCTACTTCATCGAAGGTTCATATCTTGAATTTGCTTTCTTTTTCTTCTTCTCCTTCCTCTTTTTTATGGATGACTTTATTTGCCCTGGAATATCAAATAAATCAACTAAACTTTCTTTCCATTTTTCATGAAACTACTGAATGTTATGAGGCAAACGGAATTCAGTCACATTCTTACTTCCTTAATCCCTTAAGTGATGATTCCTTCCAATTAAAACCCGTGCACCTTACCTGAGGAAGACTTGTATCTGAAACAAGAAAGGTTTCGAAAAAGTTAGAAAATAGAAAAACACATTGTAAAATCCATCCATAATGATGAAACTTATATAAGTTTCAAGCATACTTGTCCTTTTTTAGTTCATCACATATTTGTCCTTTTTTCCTAGCAGATAATGCCTCAAATCTGGAAGGGGTGGGTGAAAACTCCGTGCAGAAAGTTCATCACCGGGGTCGCCGTAAGAAGAATATCTAAGAATGATTGATACACTGAGTTAATATGTGGAGTTGTGCAGCATATCTTCAGGTCTTCATCCCTTTCTCTAATGTCTGCACTGCATTTTTTCCATCAGGTGGTCATCTTTTTCTTCAAGTGTCCCTCAACTTTTTGTACATCACCATTTTCAATGTAAATGCATATAGGGTATGTCCAATCATCAAGAGGAAGATGTGTATAACTCCTAAGATTAGGGTTGAAAACATTAGCATTGCTGCTCCCCTTCTTGTCTGCCTCTTGGGATTGTATGATGTACCAAGTTTGATTATTATTAACACCAAAAAATAATCCGATATTATACCCCATACCTTGATTCATTTAAGTCTTGGTGGGTAATTTGGGCAACTTCGTCCCAATAAGTTGTGTTTGGGTTTGCCGTCGGATGTTGGTTCAAGTGGTTTTCTCCTGGGCAATGACCCAGATTCGAATCCCATTTGGGGAGTGCGTTTTTTTAAAAAAAAAGGTTGTGTTTGGGCTTGAATCAATATGTTTCACTTGGGCTTGAACTAATAATGTAGGTGGTGACCAAAATCATAGGCCTTCATCAATGAAAAAAAATGGGTGGTGTTGAGTTAAATAAATCAAAAAATTGTTCATCTCCAAGTATCCAACCTAATACTTCCAATTATAACTCCATAACTTCAACCTGACTTAAAGACACAAGTATTAAGCCTACTGATAGTGTTAAAAATAAACTAAAGAGTGAGGAACCCGCTCGGATTTTAGACGTCTCCTTGAACTTCATACCCCTTAAAATTGGCTAAGGCATCCGCTCGGCAACACGTGCTAGGCCTATGAGTTGCAAGCCTATAGCACAACCGGCTCGGCCAAGAGTGAGGTGCTCGGCCATAGCACAACCCGCTCGACCAAGAGCGTTCGGCTCATCCGCTTGGCCAAGAGAGGTTCGCCATCCGCTTGGTCAAGAGGGTTCAACCCATCTGAGCGTTCGACCCATCCGCTCGGCCAAGAGCGTTCGACCTGCACTCCGCTCGGCTAAGTGATTGACCATAGAGTTCAGTCATCCCATGGCTTGAAGGAGAGTCCGTTCAGTCATTGTGCGCTCCAATTGGCCAAAGCGCTCGGAACACGTGCTCGGTCAATGAGCGTTCGACTAGTCCAATCGGTCAAGGGTGTTCAGAACACTCGCTCAGTCAATGAGCGTTCGGAACATCCGCTCGGTCTAGAGCGTTCAGCTTATAGTCCGATCAGCTCAAGACCAAGCGGAACACGCCTAACGCCTTCTTAAGTGGCGGTTACCCGCACTTCCCCACTACTCCACGTTCCTAGCACGTGGTCTGCAATATTCGCGCCCACTAAGCCTGTTCAGACACGACCCTGACTCAAGCCTAAGGCACACTTAATTGATTCGTCGGAGATTCGAAGCCGATTCCGTTCAATCTAAGGCAACCAATTTCTGGCGTTATCACCTACAACATTTAAAAATTCATTTTATTATGCGGTATCGTATTTGATACTTGTGTCGGATATCTCTCAGTGAAAATTTTGAGAAAAAAAAAAATATTGTGTAACCGTGTTTATAGCTTGTTGAGTCCGTATCGTCGTATCCCAATGTTGTTTACTTGAAGATCGGCTGGTTTCTAGATTGCAGTTTGGTGTAAGTGAATTATGCCATTCTTTGCTCTAGATTTCTAAATTGAAGTTTGGTGAAGTGAATTATGCACACTCTTTGCTTTAAGTTGGCTGAAGTTAACTAGATGACGCTTCATTATTTACTTGTAATCATTTTCTTTTTAACATAAGTTCAAAGCACACATTCATTTCAACCTATAAAACTTTTCATAATTACTAAAAGTTGGGAATTAACCTACAATAAACCGTCACGACATGATACAACTATATAAATCTTTTTTTTTTTTTTTTTTTTTTTTTTAATTTTTCACGTAATAAATATTCGAAATAAGTAACCAATAACACAAACGGTCTTTAAAGAAAGATTTGAGAAAATAATATATATTTTTAAAAGGGGCATGTCGATGTTGCTTAAGCTATAATCCAGTGCGACGTCAATGAAGTCCTATTTCGTGGGCCCATTTCTTTGTCGAATCAGAATCAGATCTCACATCTATAAACAGCAGCCCATATGCTAAATTGCTAATATTTGTAAGCATAGGTTAGGTAAGGCCCCCTTTACTTTCTTTTTTTTTTTTTAACAAAGGCCCACTCCTTACCTTTACACTTTTATTTTATAGGTTTTCGTTTTCAGCTAATTAGTTGGTGTTCATAATTCTTTTCATTAACAATAATGCTGATTAATACGCGACCATTTGTATAAAGAGTTTTACATTTTGATTGTTCGAACTAACTTGAACTCATAAGATGCATTATTGAAAAGGAAGAAAAAAAGAGTGCAATTGTACTAACACTTCAAGTTGATCTATTATATCTTATGATGCATAGATACGGATATGATGATAAAAAGTGTCTGATACAATATTTAACAGGACAAGATAAAATAATATTTTTAAAAAAAATTGTGCATTAAAGATCCCCGTCTGCTTTAATATTCTTGTTTTAATACTATTGTATTAAATTAGGCTTTGTAAAAAGATAAATAAATAAATAATTTTGGAACTTGCTTAGTAGTAGCAACCACATTCTTGGATATTATTTTCTTCCACCATGAGAGCGCATGTGCGATCGACTCTCCTTATCTTTAGACGTGCAAGTTTCATTAAAACCCTAATCATATACATGTGCAAGTTTCATTAAAACCCTAACCATATACATGACATGTATATTGCTATTTAATTAATTGAATATTAATAAACTTATTGACCCAATAAAAATATATATATATATGTTACCACTTACTTCCACCTTCGTTGTATAGTAGAATTAAATTACAGGGTGGCTAATATAATATGGTATATATTGTGGAATCATAGGATATGATATGGTTATTTATTGTAATTAGTAAAAAGATTTATTAATATAAAAGAAAGTCAAACGTAACAGTGTTTTCAATAACAAATCGAAACAATCGATTTGATCAGAAAAACCGTCGATCCATCACAAAATTGATCCGATTAAGCCCCTCAAAACCCATAAATTTACTCAAATTAAATTAATTTTTTGTTTCTTGGGCACGTTGGATGGTTTTAACTTTTAAGATTGGGTAATTAATTACAAATTACAACTAGATATGCCTAATAGTTATGTTTAGTAATAAAATAGGGTGGTTGCTTACTTGCTTGTGTTGACTTATTCCAATGGAAAATGAGCTTCGAAATCACTCAAAGATGCCAACAAATTGCCTTTAAGTGGCTTTTATTCTAATTCTATTGAGTATTGACCATCTTTAATTAAGATTTAAGCCGGTGCTAATGCCACCTTTATTTTCAAGAAGGTACAACCGAGGAAGTCATGTTGAAGATATTTTTATAATGTATTTGATTTAAAATATTTCATAAGGAAAATTTAGTAAGATTTAAATTTAAAATGCATTTTTTTAAAAAATATTAGTATTATATTTTTGTAGCCACCTGGTAATTAGGTTAATTATTTACACATGAACACCTTTGTTTCACAAATTATATTTTCACCCTCTGTCATTTTTAAAAAAATTACAAACTCCTTTGTATTTAGGTTCTCTTAGGAACTAAAACGTTTAGTTAGGTTAGAGTCTCGAGGGTACTATCGGATGTTTTGCTTCACTAGAAACTGTAAGTTTCAAACACAACTAATGACGTTGACCTTATAATAATTTTATTAAAACTAATTTGACAATTTCAATCGTTTAATACAAATTATTTTAAGGAGTTCAAATACAATTTGTGGAGCTATTATACGACTTTGACAAGCTTTAAAAATGTCGATAGCTCCATGCCAATTAGTTTGGTGTGTTTTCATGCAATATACATCGAATTCAATGAAAAAAGTAATTAATCCCTCAATACATCATAACAAAACGATCTTTAAAATCTACCCGCAAATTATATAAAGTCAAAACATAAACTTTAAAATTAAGAATAATATATCCACAAATAAATAATTACCCTTAAAATCACATGTAAAACCATTGAATGTCCGAAATGACTGTCGCCATTCCTTAATTAATTATTTATGCCTAACCTTCATTTTATTTCAAACCTATTAATCACCAAAGTACATAGTACGTAGTACCTGTACAAGTTTAGGTGTGTTCGATCTTAATTTGGTATCCACTACAAAGTGAACTTCTCAATAAAGTCTTTGGGTTATGTGGGATAAATCCTCAATTGGATATCATATTTTTAATTAACTCTTCATTTTGGTAAAATACCGTATAATTTTTACGTGATGTAGTACTCAAAATACCTCTCAAAATATGTTGTATAATTTTCACAAAATCTACTACTAAAACGTTCTAATGTCATATTTATATCATATTATATTGTATAATTTTATGGACAGTAAAGTAAAAATATTCTAAATTGATGTCAAACTCCCCCTAAAGTCTAATTTATTACTATTTTTTTTTCTTTTATTAATAAATTTAAATTCAAAATCATTATAATAGAGAAAGAATTCCTCTTAAAACTGATTCTCTGCCGAGAATCTACGAAGATAATATTATTTGAACTGATAATCTCCAAAATTTCATATTAAAACACAAGTTTGTGCATAAATAATTTCGATTAAAACATAATTAAGACTATGGTTTCGTGTGGAAATTATAATAATTATTTCCAATTTGACAAATTTACTATATGGTACGGGGCTATGGGCCTATTATTAAATATTAGATAGGCCCAAAGGCCTAAGCATTAAACCTTCCGTTGGACAATATTAGCACAAAAATGCGGAGACATTCCACATTTGTTGAGGGTTCAGCTGTAATTACAGGCAATAAAACTGAGGGTAATTTGGTAATATCAGAATCAAGGAAAAAACCTTTTTAAACCGCCTCTCGTCATAGGCCTGAAATCCCATCAGCCTCCTCCACTCACCACCGCCGGAGTTGGAAATATTCATTTCGCCGGCGAATATTCCTCCCTTAAACTCATACATATACATATATATAGATACAGAAATTCTTCTTCTTCTTGATTGGAGGAGCTCAAAAAGGAGAGATGGCTTCTGAGTTGATATTCCGCGGCCACGAGTCGCAGCCGGCGACCGATTCCTACTCGCCGAAGCCGCCGAAGCGTTGGCTCAGCGTAACTCGCACCGTCCACTACATCCTCCGCGAGCAGCGACTCGTTTTCCTCTTCATCGGCATTGCGATCGCCACCGTGATCTTCGCCCTCCGCCCTTCCCCCAATCCCTACACGCCGATTCCCTACCCCGAGTTGACTCAGTCCGAGTCGTACCGCTCTCTCTACCGAAACGGCCACCTCGCCACCGCGTCCAGTTTCAACTCGGTCGGCAAAGTTCCACTCGGACTGAAGCGTAAGGGACTCCGGATCGTGGTGACCGGCGGCGCCGGCTTCGTCGGCAGCCACCTGGTGGACCGCCTCATCGCGAGAGGCGACAGCGTGATCGTGGTGGATAATTTCTTCACCGGAAGGAAGGAGAACGTGATGCACCATTTCGGAAACCCGAGGTTCGAGCTCATACGACACGACGTCGTTGAGCCGCTCATGTTGGAGGTGGATCAGATCTATCATCTCGCCTGCCCTGCTTCGCCGGTCCATTACAAGCACAATCCAGTCAAAACTATCATATCCTTTCTTCTCCTTATTATGTCCTTTGAATTTTCCACAAAATTTTATTATTCTGCAATTTCTTCTCAATCCAAGGAAATGCATAAGCATCTGTATGTTTCTGTGAATCTGTTGTCGATCCTTAACTGTTATGATTTCCGCACAAGACGAACGTGGTGGGGACGTTGAACATGCTGGGGCTGGCGAAGAGAGTCGGTGCGCGGTTTTTGCTAACGAGCACCAGCGAGGTGTACGGCGATCCCTTACAGCACCCACAAGTCGAAACCTATTGGGGCAACGTCAATCCCATCGGTGACCACACTCTCTCTCTCTCTCTCTCTGTTTCATTTTCCACAAAAACGGATTTCCGCGTACTTTAGTGTCGCCGCCGCGGCGCATTTTTATCAACGGTTACTGATCATGGCTAACGTGCGCCTCCGGCAGCCTTTTTCAAAAATTAGCTGGTGTCCTAGTCAACGTTACATTTTAGATGCTATGCTTTTTTTGGAAGAGTCGCGCCACGTTCATCGCTAGTGGGTTGCGTAATTTAAAATTCTAATTAGTTATAAATACTTTTCTAAATTCATAATATTCTAAATCGTTAATTTCCAAAAGTCGTCGTGTTTGGTGGGCCGAACTACTTACTCTACGTGTGGTTCTTGAATTTGCTAATTTTATATAATTGGGGTATAATTATGGTTAAAATTCATCTAACAGGCATATGGGCTGCTGGCTGCTGCTAGAGGGCAAATATGACTTTCAGTTTCCACTTTGCAGTTTAGGGCTGCAATGGGGCGGATTTTAATCCGTATTCGATCCGAATCCGATCCAAATTTTATCATATTCGTCCGATAAAAAAGTTCGATGGATCATATCCGATTATAAATATTCGTTATCCGAAATAAATGGATCGGATATGAAATTAAGAAATCCGATCCGTTAAAGATACAAATCCAATTTTTTTATAATATTTTATTAGTAAAGAATATTAAATAGAATAATTAAAATTAAAATTTTCACATATGTTCACTATAAATAATAATAAAATTTAAATTATTTATTCTAAAAAATATGTTTTTCTTTATTAAAAATCTTAAATTAACCTATTTTAAATGCATATACACAAAATAATTAAAGAATTCATCAAGTAATAATTATTTGTTAAATATTATATATTTATATTTATATTTTATTTATTTATTTCTTTATTAAAAAATTTAAATTTTATTGTTAATCGGGTCGGATCTTTTATCGGATCTGATCCGACCCGTTAACATTAGGACTTGGTATTAATGAATCCGAATCCTATAGGATTCGGATCCGGTTATCGGATTTTCTTGTCGGATTCGGATCCGGAATTTCCTGATCCGGTCCGAATCCGACCCGTTGACAGCCCTATTGCAGTTAACGTAAAGTCTGAATGAAACAGTGAACATGAAACCGACAACATTAATTTTGATTTTGGGACAGGTGTCCGAAGCTGCTACGATGAGGGTAAAAGAACTGCTGAAACCTTGACCATGGACTACCACAGAGGTGCTGGCGTTGAGGTTTTTCTCTCTCTCTCTCTCTCTCAATTTTATGGAATTAAATGCACGTTACGCAGTTTACTATACAGCAAGCTCTGTTTTTGCCTTTTGGTGGGTTCGAAATTATTAGTGATTATAATAATGAATCGGATCTTGTTCCTGTTTAGGCTATGGTTTTCAATTCATTATTGTACTGTACTCCATTAATGGCATTGTTATTTGTTGAGATATTCTTCTATCTGGGATCCAAGGAAGGACGGAGCTGGTTGAGTTTAATCCTGCCAACTTTTGATTTGTTCAAGATTATGTTGAATAAATTACCAGAATTTAATTTCTTGTGTTTTGGAGCACATAATTGTCTTCTGCATAATATGGAAAGAACTGGAAATTATATTCCTAAATTGAAAATGGTGACAGGTAAGGATTGCGAGGATCTTTAACACCTATGGACCTCGTATGTGCATTGATGATGGTCGTGTTGTCAGCAACTTCGTTGCTCAGGTAAAAAAATGTTTTTTTTTTTTTTCATTTTTTCATTATTTTTTAAGAAAATGAAGAATCTTCTTTATTGTCTTAGAAGCTAGAATCATGGGAAAGGTGCTAAAAATTGATTGATTATGGGTTTGCAGGCTTTGAGAAAGGAGCCATTGACGGTGTATGGTGATGGGAAACAGACAAGAAGTTTTCAGTATGTTTCTGATCTGGTGAGCAATTTCAGGAACTCACTTGTTTGTTTTGTTTACTTTTCCAGCACTATTTTATGCGTTTCTTATTCGGTTTCTATAACAGGTTGTAATTCATAGGTGTTTTTGGTAATTATTTAAAAAGTGGTATATTTTATTTCTATGTATAACTAATATGCCTTAAAGGGATTCTTTTTCACTAACGTCACTTCATATCTTGTAACTGTTGGCCTCCTTTTGGTGTGGGTCTTCCAGATTTAGCACGGTAATCTTTGATATTGAATAGTATGCATAAATTTGGAAGTATTAATGTTGTTTGTTGAAATTGGAAGGTGGAGGGGTTGATGCGGTTGATGGAAGGGGAGCATGTTGGTCCCTTCAATCTTGGAAACCCCGGCGAATTCACTATGCTTGAACTTGCTCAGGTACGTTACCACTTGTGTGCTTTGTAGATTCCGTAAATTCATAGTGATCGTGATGACTCTAATTCTGAAACTTGATCGGGTGCAGGTGGTTCAAGAAACCATTGATCGAGATGCAAAGATTGAATTCAGGCCAAACACGGAGGACGACCCTCACAAGAGGAAGCCCGACATCACCAAGGCAAAGGAGCTTCTCGGCTGGGAGCCCAAAGTGCCACTCCGCAAGGGTCTCCCCATGATGGTCTCTGATTTCAGGCGACGAGTCTTTGGTGATCACAAGGATGACGTTGCTTCGTCTGCTTAATAACATCTAAATTGCATTCGGATATATTCACGATATCTTAACCTCATAGAGAGGGGAGAAAGAGCTACAATGGGAGACCCTGATTGTGGTAGTACTGCAAGCATTGGTTGATAGAAGTTGTAGGATGAAGCACAGCCCAACGCCACGGAGTATGCCCGTTGTGTGGTTTTAAGAGATTATTTAGAGAAATTACTTCTGTCATTTTGGGTTATATTATTATTATTATTTTGTTTATCTTTCTTGAAATAATTACAGATGTTGTCTTGGGGTCTTTTAGACTGACTTCTTTTACATAAATAACTTCTACTTTCTTTGCAACCACAACTCCCCACACAAGAAATTGCATCTAGGGCAATGTTTGGCTTATCAAATAAACTAAATTGATTAAATTAAACTCACCAACTTGAACTTTTGATCGTGTTCCTTGTCGAATAAATATCTTGTTATTCAATGCAACGTTTGAAATATTAGCAATAGTTTTGAGTCAATCCAGCATTGAATTATTAAACATGTATGTTTATTGTTCAAGAATCAACGAATCCAAATGATAGCAACACTGAGGTCACCCGTGTAACAATGGTTGAGTTAAAATTTAGGAAAAATGATAAATCAAATGATAGATGTAATATATATTTATCCAGGCCAGATTTTTTTTGTTGATCAAGTGTTGACTAATATGTTTCGTAAGACCAAAAAAAGAAAACCTCAAAATACTTCAATTCAAATGTAACAAAAATTCTATACATATATTACCGTTTGTGATTCTCAAACCACGGAAAATTTCAAGGAAATTTTATGCAATTAAGTCAAACTAGAAGACATATCATCATAATTATCCATTTTTAAGGTTCTTCAGTAGCATCGGTGGCAGAGATAGACTCCGTCTTTAAGGTTCTTCAATTACATTGATGTCAAAGACTGATTCAACTCAAATCACACGCCTAACGTGCATATTAATGAAAAATGAAAACAGAAAAACCATACAAGCAACATTCATGAAAATAAGCCATAGATTTAACTTGTTAGTGAGAAGGCCCATGCTTGCAACAATCATGAAAGTAAGGATGCAGGTCACTAATTTAATCTAAGAATCAGCCAGCAGAAGTGTATACATTCACAACTCTTGAAAGTTAAAAGATAGTATATATGTTCATACAAGCCTCAAAACTAGGTTTAAAGCCGAATGGACACAAGCAGTAAACTAGTGCCGAGTTACAAAATGATGAACCACCCCATCATCCATCCACCGCAGACTATGGTAGCCTGCACAAAAGGAAGAAATTTAGCATACTTATGGAACTTTTTGAGATAGATGATTGGTGGAAAAGAACAAATTATAATCATGCATCGCTTTTAAAATATTGCTGGATTAAAAATACATTTTAAATTTCATACCTCTCACTTGGGGTTTCTGAGGACAATGATCACGGAATCTCCTCGGAGGAACATCTTGCTAATAAACCGATCCTTGTTAACCGGGAGAGCTTTCTTTTTGCCTTTACCAGTCTTCGGGACCTATAAATTCGATAACAATTAGATTGAGGTATTAACTGTAGCAGCCTAACAAGCATGACAATGAGCAAAGAATATATGATGTAGAAAATATTCACATAAATATATCCTTCCACAAATAAACTAACCTCAGTCCACATCTCCCGCACATTTTCAAGCACCATATTGCAGTGACGGTCAAAAGCCCTCACATGACCAAGAAGCTTCTTGTTATTCCTACAATTGATGAGCACCTAGAAAGCAATAAGCAATAAATCTTCAACATTAGAAAATGAGCTCACATCCTCCCTTTAAAGTTTAAACCAGTTCCCCAAAGAGAGCAAACAAGAACTCTTAACAGCTTAAAGGTTCACAACGAGAAATGCAAAATCATATAAATAGGACGAACATAACAACACAGCTATAGATGAGTTATCCAGGTACCTGTGTGTTATTCTTAACACTCATCATCAAGACAGAAAGTGGACCTGTGTTGAATTCCTCTTCCTCATTCTTCCCCTGTTAAATCACAAGTCATTGTTAAATGACAGAGGAATCATATAGTAACTACATGAATATGAACTTCAAAATTAGAAGAAAATCAAGAACAAGAAACTTGTAAAGCTCCAAAAAAAAAAATCATACATCCGTAAGGGTCTACAGCAGTAAAGGTGTAACACTGTTTCATCAACTAAGCAATTCATTCCTTGAACCGATACAAGTATATAACGTGACAGACCATACAAAATGGTTAATAAACAAGGAAAACATAATGCATTTAATTAACACTCGAAACATCAAAGACAGCGCGGTCAGACAATTTCACCTACACTTTCCAGGACATAAATAACTAGAAATAAAGCCCAGAACAGATAGATTTAAAGTGCTTGATAAAGAGAATAAGCATCTGATAACTTACCGGGGCATCCTCTTCCATTGGCCGACTGCAGAACAGAAAAACAATAGCAAAATCAGCAAGTTTCCAAGTTAGATCCTCAAAACCAATCAGTGCTAAAACAAAAACAAGATATATATCTACAAAGGATAAGCAATATTAAAAAATTCTTCCAACAAAACTAGCAAACAACAAACTAAACTTGGCATAATGTTGACAGAAACCATCACATGGAAATTAAAACTGTAGCAACTCACCTCATATTCAACGATTAAACAAGCTTCAGAGGAAGTCCAGCCACAAAACAACGACCTGGAAGGCAAAATTAGGGCATTTGAGTAAAGCAAGAAATTGAAAAACAAAATCAGGATTATTAAGCAAGGAAAAAATCGAAGGAAATAACAGAAGTAGAAGTAAAGGATCTTGAATTAGGGTAGATTTAAGAAGGAAAAACAAGAAATTTGAAGCGCTTACCAGTCACGAGTTTGGCTGTTTGGGGGTTTTGCGAGCAAGGGTTTTTCAGAGCTCTCGAATTTCCCAATTAAAGCCGATTGATGGCAGAATTTATACCATCTTAACACGTGTGAAAAAATCAATGCTTTGCACGTATCAGGAAGTCCATTGGAATTTAAATGGGCTCTTTACCTATGAATTCTTGTGGCCCAAAAGCACGATATATATTCTTATGGACTTCGTGATTGCAGCCCAATAGCCCATTTCACATCTTTTCCTCCCCTATAGAGTATTTTTATATCTATATCATTTTGAAAAAAAAGATCTATATCATAATAATTGCATAATTTTTGACAAAAAGATAATAATAATAATTGAATGATATATATATATTTTTAAAGCATCCCCGAATACAACTTGAACTCGTGACTTAGGGATTTCGAAATGTAAATGTTTGTGGCTTGAGATAAAAAAAAAACTCGCCTGTGACTTATCAGTTTACCGGTATAGATGTCAACAGAAATTGGTTTAAGTGGTTAAAAGATTAGTTCTCGAAGGTAATGAGCCGAGTTTAAATCCCTTTAACCGCATGGGGGTATGTGTGTCAAAAAAAATAAAATTATAGATATAGATATTTCCCATAGTAAATGTAAATGTTTACCACTTGAGATAAATAGAATTCGCACTTATGGGTTCACACATATAGATAAGATGATTACCAATTAATAAGTTAAATGGAAGCTAACAAATGGAGTGATTGTAATCTATTAAGGAACTATAAAGGATACCACTATTCTATAGTTTATACACCAATACACTTAATTAGAAGGGATATACATACAATTTACCCTTAGCATTAACAAGGAACAAACGATTATCCTATAAATACACACGAGTTTGAAGGTAGACAAAATACAAAACGAAGTGAAATTGCAAGAAAATGGAGCAAATCATTTGAACCAATTATTACAATGCTGAATGATGGTACAAGCCACGAAAACCACGTAAAAAGTTTCCCTGCGACCCTGTTCCATCGGGCTTAGCCCTGTTTTCTACCATGGCTGATGCTGCTGCAGTTAATCTCTCAGACGCGGGATTAGAATCTGGGATTGATTTCACATCGCGATTGCCACTATCCCCCGTTCGCTTGTCGAGCCAGGATAAGATATCCGAGAAGACGATGTCGATATTGTCGTCTGGTTCGCCTGATGTCAATGCGTGCCACATTCCGGGGTATAGTCTCATGGTCTTATCCTTGCTGCTGGCCCGTTCGTATAAGGCCCGGCTAACTTCTGGGTCCGTCACGGTGTCGGCTTCACCGTGCAACACAAAGAATGGAAGAATCACCTGCCAATCATAATAACACAAACTTGTGACTATGGGGACTGGTGGGAACGTTCGGCCCCCTAAAACATATACGTAAATTACCGAACAAGTGTATAATACTCGACCTCGTTCAAACTGTCCTCGAGATGCATGCTGGTCCGGAGAAGTTCGAGTGCAGTTTTAAGCCTCGGCTTCTCTTGGTATATCAACTTGTTACCGCGAATCTGCACGAAAACGTGACGAAGAGAAGGAAGTATGATAAATCATGCATACATCATAAGTACTGGTATGCTAATTAAGCCAGAAACCTGAGCAAAACAATGTTTAAGGTTACCTCTTCTCGTTTTACAGGATCCTTGAAGGCTGAATCAATGACATCCTTGGTTGGAACTATCTTCCATTTGGGAATTACGTCTTCCACCCTAGTTAATAAACTGATAACTATTGGGTGTGGCTTCACCTTCTCAGATATCTAACAACATTGAAACGCAGATAAGAACTATCCATATCATATATTTGCTCGAGACCGTGTGATATATACTTGTAATGGCAATCCTTACTCGTGCATGATATAGTTTGATATTTCTTGTCGGAATTTAAAAAGACGAAGATAGTCGACTTATGTGCACCGACAACACAGCCAACGAGGGAATGTAACAAGAGCTTACAGAATTGAAAGTCATTTATGACCTTACACATGGGGGCGACGAGAACGGCGCCATGCCAGAAAACGGGATCGTTCCTGTGTACTAACAGAGCAACTGCCCCTCCCATTGACTCTCCATATAAGAACCTTCTCTTTTCCCTGTAATCTTCTTGTGCTGAAATGCAACAAAAGCATCTTCACCATTGTTGCTGACATATTTAGATAGAAACTACAATTGAAACTAACTTGACAGAGTAACAATCCAAAATTGTTTCCCTAACTCACCACAAATTGACTTGAAATAGTTGCTGCAGTCATTGACAATGTTGTCAAACCTCTTGATGTAGCACCGAGCACCCGGGGATCGTCCGTGGCCTTCGTAGTCAATTCCAAAAACAGCATAGCCATGGCTTGCTAGCTTTGTTCCCACACCTAACCAAACAGGGAAGTTAACACACTTTCGTCTAACAGTTTAAGTTTTTAGTAAAACGTAAAGCGACTTGAGCTTTCAGTGCGACAGTCACAGATACCCATCATCTAAAGATTGCGGTTTTAAAACACGGAGTCGCTAAGAAACAGCTTAAAGATTACGGAAACAGAATACCCGTAAAATGTGACTTTTTATGTACTTGGGGAAAGAAACTGAGCTTTCCAACCCCTTTAGCTCCGTCCCTGATCGTGACAACGGTGTACATAGATGATCCATATTCCACACCATTATTCATTTATTATTGATTGATCTTGTCTAATTATGAACTAGTGATGGGTCAAATCTTAGTTTATTGCCAACCAAATCAAAGTGCCAAACTCTTGTTTCAAAGACCAGCAGACTAGCAATTTGGCAACCTGCCAACCTTTATGATATCATATTTAAGTGTATATTGAAGGCCACAATCTTATCGGATTGGCATGAATTATAGTACTGACTCTTCACATGCAATAAAGGAACAAACGTGTAGCAGGCTAGCAGCAGGATATGGGCATACTGTTACTGTCACTGCCTTTTGTTATCTAAAACTTTAGCACATTAAAGTCTAAAGGGGTGCGACACAAATTCTTGTCCTTTCCTTGTAGTAATAATCCTTATACAATGGTACACAAAGCTCATCAATAGTATTTACACATTATTTCAGAGATATTGAGTCACAATCATTCAAAAGGAGCACTGGAATAGGAAAATACACTTTGAGCAGTAACATTTGTAAATCATACCTTTCATGAAATTACTGCATTCCATGCCATAACCTGCAGCAACCTCATTTAATCAGTAAGGTTAATCGAATACAAAAGGATTGAAGAAATTTATACGTATGCAGTGTATATTTTATAAAAACTAATCAATCACACGAAAAGTATAATCATACATCGAACAAGTCTAACAGAACCAATTATTGACTACTATTTTCCGAAATGTATAAGGGAATCTGTAACTTTTTAGTTACCATGGCAAAGAAAAACCAGAGCTTTAGGAGAAGAAAGTGGCAACCATCTGCAAGTGAACAGCTGCATTCCTCTCGAGTTGCTTATGTACTCCTAAAAGAACCCAGAAAACTAATTACACTTACACCCCATCAAAAATCTACCATCAACCAGGATTCCTCACAGCCCAGAACAAGGGCAAACATAAGATTAAACAAAACAGGAATTACCAAAATGTAAAACTATGAACTGAACAAAACCCATTACCCACCTCGCGATATTCAATATCCATCTTCAAACCTCAACTATATATCCGCGTAAAGATCCAATTTTTACCAAGTAATGAGTGTGAATCTGTATATACTGCAGCTGAATCTGTATATACTGTTTCAAGAATAGCCGAATATATTACAATATATGAAGCTGTATATCTCAAAGAAATGAGAAATGGATTTCAAAGATCAAAACTTTCTGGAGAGAGAGAGAGAGAGGCAACAGGGGAAACAAGGTTTCAGGTTGACAGAGGAAGAGAAGGCTCCAAAATCTGCTGCGGTCGCGTGCAGGCTAAGCTCGTACCCATGTGCAAAAGCCTGGAGATATATATATATATATATATATATAGATACAAATACAATCAGAGATTAATCTAGACCGTGGGATCAGATGCATGGGCGGTGAATGATATGACGATCACGATCACGATCACGATCACGATGGAGATGATGAATTGACGATAAATCTGTGAGAAACATTGAGGCCCATTTCTCCGTCGTCGTCTTCTCCTTTGCTTGCTTCATTCTAGAACGAAACGACCTTATCACTACTTATAGCACACGACGTGGATTTTCACCGACACGTGTCTACTGCTTAGATTTAATACTTTATACCGTTGCTTGTTTTACTGGGGTAATTTTCGTCTAAATTGGTGTAATAAAATGACGGGTACTTTTTATAGGCTAGAAAATTTTGCAATAATCAAAATCCGGAGGAAAAAGAAAATTAAGAGTGGAATATGATGAATTAACTGCGTGTGAATGTATCAAAATTATCAAGTAATAATATCACGATACGGTAATTACCTTCAGGAATTTTTTATGCTACCAAAAAGAAAGGTAATTACCTTCAGGAAGTTGATGAAGAATTCAAGATCGATCAAAGTAAAATAAGCATTATTTTTCTCCCCGGAATACTAATTTAAAAGAATGATAAATAATAAATTTAAATTGCATGTTGATGTGGCTAAGTGGGCGGACAGGCCCATAATTTGTTATTAATATCCAGCCCAATGGACAGGGCCTTTCAGGATTTTCACACACACTTCAAATTCAAAGTTCAAACTGTGAACTAAACTAAACCACATCAACATGCAATTTAAATTTATTATTTATCATTCTTCAAATTCAAAGTTCAAACTGTGAACTAAACTAAACAACATCAACATGCAATTTAAACTAAACCAAGCAAAAAAAAAATATATTTTTTTTGAGAACAAAACTAAACCAAGCAAATTGGTAATGCAATGTTGTATGAAATAACCGGAAAAGAGGTATAGTTTACGGGTTGCACATTCTGCTAGTTTAATTCAAAATTTCATGTTTGAATTTTTGAAATGCAACAAGTCAACAACTATTGGTAACGAAAATTTTTACACCTAAGTGGTTCAATCCGACTCAAACCCAAATAATAATATATATATGCGCATAACATCAAATTATATAGTTTAATAATGCCACAAAATACCGACTTAATTACAAATCTCATGTTGGGATCATTGAATAGGTTAATAGAGAGAGCGTAGCTCCTAAACTCATGGTATATAGAATATAATCCACCAAAAAAGGGAATTGTTTTAGCCTCGTCAAAAAAAAAAAATATAGTTTGAAATAATTTTTTACATTTTTTTAGAACTAACGAATCCTTAATATACCATTGACATTATTTAGACCAAAAGTCATGTTGTTGGTACGCCTCTACATGGTTCGGATGTCTGGACATCTTAAGGGAATGTTTACTTCGGATGACATGATTGTGCATGTCATGATAGGGTGGGTTGGTGATAGTTGTTTAACATGCGTTTATTGCACATGTTGGGAGTTCTCCTTACTGTACAACATATTTATTGCTCTGTATTTACTTTGCATGCTACCTGAGTGATTACGTGGGAATTTACTTATATGCCCTTGACATCTATTTGCAATACAGTTGATCCCCTTTTCCAATCTTATGACAGCACCTGCCGCAATTTGCAATACGATGAATTAGGAGTCACTACAATCCGGCGAAATTATTCCGTCAAAGGTGAGGTTCTCCTGTGGGGTTACTTTCGATTGAACAACAACTGATCTCTACCATCAAGATCGGCTTAAAAACTTGCAATTTGAAATCCTGAAGACAGTCATACATGCTGCAAGGTTTGCGTTGAATTATATTTTGAATGCCTGTAAATTCCATTACCATGAATTTTGTTTGTTATGCTTCTAGTCAAAGTGGGCAATGCAATTAAAAACCAGTGGCGTTGTTATCCCCCTTTTTTTTGTTTTGGGTATTTCCGATGGTTATGCGTTACGGATGGGGTTATTGTGTAGAATGATGGCAACCCGTAGTTGTGTTCATACATTTTGGTGTACATGTTGTTATTATAAATTTGTTTATGATGCATGATTGATCATATATTCCGGAAATGGTATGTAGATGTGGTAAGTTGGCACATGAGTTATAGAGTACTCTTTATACTCCTCTGTTTTGTTGGCTTTCCCTCAAATCGTTATTGTAGTTTTGATAGCTGAACCGAGTACTCGAAAACGTAATTTGCACCTAACAAACTCGTGAATTACCAGTTACAATCAGAAATTCCCACCATACCAAGGCTTACATTAGAATGATATTCATCTAGACATACAAGGACATACCATGTTGCAGTTTATAATCTATGCCATTCCCTCGCTGACCAATTGACACATAATCGGGTGGAATACAAATTACATTCCTAGATGCCTCTTAGCAGTACGAGTTGGCCAAACTGGAGCATCAGAATTTGTTAAGTCGCAGTAGTTTGCATCTTCGTCGTCGTTTGAGTCTAGGCCCTCGTCAATGTTAACTGTTGGTGGGAAGGTCGGTGTATCATAACTCGGAATAATACGTCATTTTCCCTGCGTAGCACTCTCTCGGTCGAACGGATATTGATTGGTTGGAGGTGATACCACTGCTTTGGCTTTGCCTTTTCTTCTTAATTTGGCTTCGTTTTGTTCTCGCTCTGGTGATGTATGATATAAGATATTAGAACCAGAATGCTACATATAAGATACTTTAATTTTGGTTGCTTACAAACATAGAAAGAAGTTTTTGGAACAAACTAATACCATAGTCAAGTAAAATCTTGTCAATGGTTGGCAGTGTCGACATAGGCAGAGCAGGCAGATGATCAATTTTTATAGGAAATGTTCTCATAGGCTTCGGCGGCAGGTTGGCGATGACAGAGGACCTCTTTGCCTCGTTCGGACCAAATATGGAGTTCATTTCATGCCACATTCTCTCCATTGGGTAATGAAGGTAATGTATTCCTAGTTCAAATTCCTGCATTACAATCCCAATTTTTAGCTACTTCGTTGGTATAACGTATATGTTCGTACATAAATTAATTCAATGATCAACATTACAATCACTCTATTAATGGGACAGGCATCATATAATGTAGAATACTTTCCATCATGCAAAATACATTATGTTTAATACCTTGCATAAAATATCCCATAAAGCAGGTGTGGTTGTGATGCTCAAGCTTTCCTCGTCGTACTCAATGTAGCTGTGATTAGTTAATGCCTTCCATGTGTGAAATTGCAGTATAGCTAGTTCGAACCTATCGGAAATGTCTTGCAATGTCAAAGTATTACTACCATGCAGGCCCATCCAATCTGTCACCTAGGATAGTATTAGAACATCATCCCTCGTAATGCACCGTTTGTGGAAGATGGCCTCTGTCTGCATCTAAGAGAAGAACTGTTCGTCCATAAATTCGGTCCAAATTGCATCGAAATGATGCCATGCTTAGAGAGGAATTTGGCCATTGTGGATGAAAATTTAGGTGAAGAGGATGAAGATAGACATCCTGATGAATTGATATTTATAGAACCTAAATTAATATAATTTGAAGATTTTCTTGCTTACCATCATTGGGTGTATTGAATGTGGAAAATAAGTTGCAGATATGATCAGTTCACATGATGAGCCAATATTTAATATGTAAATATATATACCCGCCAACATTCATTAGAGCAACTTGTTATTCATGATTTTGATACGGCTCCCAAAATTGGAACGAAATAAGGTCATATTGTCCTCAAGTACCAATCGAACATAATTTTAGGGGAATATATTCCTTTGTTCAAATCCTTAAAGCAATGTTGTAGAATCTCCCGACAGTAGTAGGCGTGCTTTGCGTTCTGTCTTGCTTGTTGAACTCGTAAAGCGACTGTCTGATTAAGTTGTGCCTATAGTTTCAGCTACAAATATGATGTAGCGGAAGACCTATTGCCAAAACCATACGTTGATGAATGTCATATGAATCAGCATATTAAAGTATGACATCCGGCAAGAATCCAACCACCATGGAAGTAGAGAAAAAGCATCCGAACAAGTTTTTTAATCAAAACTGGACGGAAAGGCACGATAATCGTTGCATTGAATTGTTGTTCGATATGAGAGACCGTCCGAATAAGCACGTCGGCCCGTCGTTTGGTTTTGACGTCCAGTTGCCCAGGCGGACTACGAATGCTGAATTCACAGCACAGCTTCGTTCACTGATGAATTCTTCTATCGCAAGCTTAAACGTTATCGCTCTCGTTGCACTAGTTTCGGTTGGCTAATAAATCAAAGCAGTGTTGTGTACGACCCTCTTACCAAATTGATTGACGTTCCCACTCACTTGCAGACTAGATTGATTGAGGTATTTGTAGTTGTCATACTTTATATCGTATTTGGTATGACTGAATCGGCTGTGTTTGATGTTTGAATTGTATATTGCTAAGCCTAACATATCCTTTTTTGGTATTTGCAACGCTAATGTCAGGCCAACCATTTGACTGCTATGTATGTGGAAGCTCCTGAAGTTAGATGGGAGCAGCTCAAGGCAATTTTTAAGGACGACCAACCATATTAACGAATTAGAATTTACAAATTCAATTATAGCTATGTATTAACGTTCATGCGTGATTGAAATGTATTACTGCATTTTTATTTCAATCAAGAACCGTCATCACTTGACTGTGAATAATGGTTTATTTGGTGCTTCTCCTTTTGGTATGAAATATTTTTAATGTCATCCTTTGTCAAAAATTTGTCATCATTGTAACCACAATTAATAATTAGAAGCCACAAAATATGCATCGAAATGATAAGGTACCATACTTAGACATTGCTCACCATTATAGTTACTACATCACCAAATGTAGAGTAAACTGATGAAACTAATCCAAATACATTGATAACAACAATTTTAGATCAAAGAAGCATATACAAACCATGATACTATATATAGCTAATTATCTTTAGACAATAGCTGCATTAAAGATACAAAAGTTGTCCACCATTAGTTCAAACGTAATACATATGCTCCCAAAATCCAACTGCAACTAAACAAGTAGTGACATAATTTTAAATAAACAGCAGATGCACATAACTGAAATCATTTGCCAAATACTTAATCACGCTAAACATCCTAAACTACCGTCAAAACCAAATATGTAAGTGGATAATTTTTCAAAAATGATGGATACTTACACATACTGCATCTGTCATTCTAAACTAACCCTTCATTTTATAATGCCATTAATTACCTTTTGAACCATATTTATGCGCGCAAAGTCAGGCATTCCGAAGAAGGCATCCATCGACCTTAGATTGTTGACCAAAATATTTATCGCGTCGACGTGGTCATCCAGTGAGATAGCGATTGGCAGGTTTCTAATCGCCTCAAACAGTTCACGGCGTGAAAGCGATTCTGGATCCACTTTCGACCCCATCTGGGCAACAACTTCCTTGAATGATGATGCAGCACTAGTGTAGAACTCAGAGATAGATAACACAACCTCATCCTCGCCTTTCGACTTTCTCTTTTTTTTCTTAGATTTGGACACAGCTTCAGAGACACTTGGAGGAGATTCTTTGTGGTTGGTCGAACGTGCAGGATTATCATCATCTTCAGAAAGTATTACGGGATGATAAGAGTGGGCCTCACTTTCTTCATTCTGAGTTTCAGCTGTCAAGGGTATGTTATCAACAGCTGTATTACAATCCATCGCAGACTGACCATTTGCACGATCTTTACCGTATATCTCAAGCCACGCCTCATAAAACGGGAAGGGTTTCCTGCGTATAGCATTGTACGTAAGGTATCTCTAACAAATTAAACAGTAGAAGATAATGTAAAGATTGTTAGAAATTAAGGACTACATCTTTATTTCTTTGTGTTGTATTGTGGACTAAACAAGAATTACAATTTATAATAGAGGTACCCTAATCACTATCCTAAATTAAGCCATAAATAAAGCCACCAATCCCTACAAGTCAGGGATTCAATAAATCAATTATACAAGGTAACAAGATCCTCTCCTAATTGCCCGTATTTCCGAACACTCCCCCTCAAGTTGAATATCGGATCCCCGTTATACAACTTGCTTAAGACTTCGCCGGAAATCTTCTCTCCGTTATTATTGTTGATTTTCGGCGACTGTTTTCTTGTCGTCGGCGACCCGATCCTCGCGATTCTTGGTGCGAACGGATCTGCTTTTCTCGTAGACAGTTTATGCTCATATCAAGGAGCCATGTTTTGGATAGTTTATGCTCGTATCGAGGAGCTATGGTTTTATTTTGTTGACAGTTTATGCTTGTATCAAGGAGCTGTCTTTTGAATTTGTAGATAGTTTATACTCATATCAAGGAGTTTTCATTTGTTTGGGGCTATTGTGCCCTTTTTTCTTGGCGGCGTTTTTCGGACTCTTGCCGTGCCGCCTCTCATTCTCTTCCTCAACTGAACTTTCAGATGAGTTTGAATTATTTTTTTTCCTAATTTTCGCGGCAGCGCTGATTTCGCCATCATAATTTGCCACTCTTGTTCTCTTTGTTCCATCTCGAGAACCGGATGTGCTTGTTTGCCGGAGCCTCCCGCCCCTCGTTGAAGGTGGTGCTTCTCAATGATCTCAGACTTGGAGATTTCTTTTTATTTTTATTTTTTCAACCGGGCCCCATCTCTCTCTCTCTCTCTCTTTTTCCTTTCCTTTCCTATTCTTTCCGTCTTCTTCCCCCCTTTTTTTTCCTTTTTCAAAGTGTTTCTGGGTATGACTTGCAACTTGTGTGGGATTTCTTGTTAGTACCATGTATCTTGAAATGCTCTTCCAATCTCTTTTCCCATATTTTTCCAGTCCAAGAAGAAATAACCTATGTTCTTCTTCAATCCAGGGTCAGCCTGCTTTTCTTTGAACGCCGATTTGCGGGGTTCCGATGATCGGAAAACATCCTTGTCTACATACTCTGGCGGCTTCACCAACCCTGCCTCGATCACCGCCACGTCCTCCGGCAAAACGGAGTAATGTCGCTCAACTTTCGCCGCAAATTTCGTCCCGATCCTCGCCACGATTCTCTCCCATCGATTGGGGGAATCTTCGGGGAATTCCAAAAGAGTGATTTCAAATTGCTTGTCTTCTGCCCACGTCCACCTCGAATTCTCTCCCATCGATTGGGGGAATCTGTAGGGAATTCCAAAAGAGTGGCTTCAAATTGCTTGTCTTCTGCCCACGTCATCGCGTCTACCTTTTCGGTTTTTTTTTTTTTAATTTCTAATCGCGGTGCTTACTCCACTGTGATGAATGGCAACCGACACCATCTGAGTGTCCGGAACCGCCTGAGCGGCCATGATCCAGTCCGCTTTTCTCTCTTCTTGTGCCTAGATCAGATCTGATTTCTTAGATGCTGGAGTCGTCTTCTCTGGCTTCCACTTCCAAGGTTTGATCCCACATCGGGTATTTGTCTGTGTTTAACCTGATTTCATTCGAGTCAGGCATGGTTGATTTGTGCTGGAGTATTGTCGTCTAGCAAGTTCTTGGTGTTGGTTGATTTTTGATAATGCTGGCTATTTTAATGACTAAGGAATCGATGGGTTGTTCCGATTCCTTGGGGATGTTGGATTGATTGCTTCTGTGTTCGGCCATCCGGGAAAGGTATGGGAAAGTGATGAGCAAGGTTCAGATCCGTAGATCGTTGATACCATGTTAGAAATTAAAGACTACATCTTTATTTCTTTGTGTTGTATTGTGGACTAAATAAGAATTACAATTTATAATAGAGATACCCTAATCACTATCCTAAATTAAGCCATAAATAAAGCCACCAATCCCTACAAGTCAGGGATTCAATAAATCAATTATATAAGGTAACAAGATCCTCTCCTGATTGCCTGTATTTCCCAACAAAGATTGTACTCCTGATTACAGTAAGTATTAAAACAAGAGAATTTGAATAACAAAATTTATATTTAACCTGAAGAAACACATCCCATGTGTCAGGCTCAACTTCAATAGTATAAGTGCTTGAGTTCTACCCGAAGTCGGTGGTCCCGAATGCAGTCGCAATTTGGAAATAAATTTTCTTCCATGAGGTGTACTTTGACGAAATATTAGGATCCCCTTTCAAGTTCATATGAGGTATGTAAACCCTCAGTCGGTGTTCCAATTGGGTGATAAATCCTATACGGAACCCATTAGGAGATTTCCAGTCGTCCGCTATGATATCCTTGAATGCTAGAAGCAAGTTTTTTTCCTCCGCTATTATCCATGAACGCCGAGAATTTTGTTGCTTAGAAGATGCCCTAACGTTTGAGAATGTGGGCTGGCCGCAACATAAATAAAACCTGTTAAAGTAAGCAGCAATCAAGTAAGCAATGTCTTAAATGTCCAGTTAATCCTATACTGAGCAGACAACTAAAAACAACCACACGAAGTTATAACATTTACCAAATAGTCAACAACCCAAATTCACAACAAACAATGGCCGATAAGCTTTAAAAGGCGAATTGTTCATAAAGAAGAATCCAAAAGCAAAATTAAATACATAGATCATGATATTTGACTGCAACATAGGACAATCAACCACTCATATTTAAATAATGATAAACAACAATTATAATTTGGACTATTAATTGAAGATTAGATCTTCTCTATCCAATTCGATGCCTTCACTCATTGTACATGTTTGTTGCCATTTCATCCCGCATCGCATTCCACTGAGTTGATGGGTCAATATGATCAATAATTGTAGCATTATCATCACAGTCGTTATGCACAATTTCAGGGACTTGCAACTCAATTGGGTCAATAGCCATTTGGGATCTAATAAAGTTGTGCAGCAGGCAACAAGCTAATATGATTTTGTTTTGGGTATCGATACCATAAAAACACATGTTACGCAAGATGGCCCATCTTTTTTTCAATATTCCGAACGTTCATTCAATGCAGTTTTGAGCTTTGACATGCCACATATTGAACAATTCTCTAACATTTTTAGGACTGTTGGATGAATTTTTCCACTCATCCAAATGGTATCGAACACCTCTATAGGGGGCCAAAAATCCTTCACCGTTTGTGTATTCTGCGTCACACAAATAATATTGACCTATGCACCCAAAGAATAAATTGCATTATTAAGCACTCAGTTCTCACTTAAAACACGAATTCTGTAAGGTATTGGGTTAACATTACGTACCTTTCGGAACTTTAAATCCATTTGTTCTATAAATTGCATCTCGAAGGACACGGCCATCGGCTGCAGAACCTTCCCATCCAGTCAATACATAGATGAAATTTAAGTTACGATCACAAACCCCAAGCATATTGACAGAACACACAGCTTTGCGTGATTGGTATCTAGCTTGATCAGCATAACTAACCCGTATAGGAATATAGGTTCTGTCCAAAGCACCCAAGCAACCCTATGACAAAAACTAGGTTAACTATCACCATATCAAAACAACTGAACAAAGAAAATTCAATTTATATTATCGTACCTTGAACCATTTCCATCTTTCGTCGGTTGAGTCAGCTTGTACAGGCTCGTGTTTAATAAAAAACAAATCATGGCATCGGATGACAGCATTAAGCACTTTGTTAAAATGTATACATACAGTTCTTGTTGACAGTTTGAAAACTTTGTTAACAACTCGTAACTTCTGATGATGCCCAAGAATACTTAAGGACATTGCCACCTGCTCATGAACCGACACACTGCGTGTTGCTATAATACCTCCCATTTGTTCCAGAACAACACAAAGATTCCGAAACGCAGCACGCCCTAACCTCATAATGTCTATGCAGTCTTATTCAGTGGAGGATATCAGACCAGTCATGTAACTTATTTGATCAGGAATCTTAGCAATCATATTGTAGTGCCTACGAACTAAACGCCGATTGCGTCTTCGTCTGATGAAACCAGATCTCATAGCCCAAACAACAACAAACAAAAAATGCATAATTTGCATTCTTAGGACTTCAAGGACTAGTAACACATCACGATCTCCATCATCAAATTCCATCACAACGAATACAGACACTCTACAAAATCATTGTCACATTTTCCTCAAATTACATGGTTAGGCTTAAATACGTAATGGATACCATATTTTCCAGAACTTTAAAATACCAACTATTTAAAAACTACAATTAAACACACACTACGGAGGTCATACATTCAATCTCAATATATAACACCACAATTCACGCGCTATGAATCAGTGAAACTAAAAAAGGTTTCAATCAAGTTTATCGTAATAATGTAATATAAATCTGAACTTATACATACCTCCTGATGTATTAACGATTATCTCAACAATGGCGATAAGTTGAAGTCCTCAAATTCACCAAACCTCTTGCGGAAGGAAACGCCGAAAGGGGAAACCTAGACGATAGCAAATTAGGTGAATTTGTCAGTTCATTTATGTGTAATCAGGCGGGTGAATTCGAAAACTGAAAAATTTTGGGGGCATATGAAACGAAATTTCTGGCGGCCATTCCCGAAAAAAAGTCCGCCAAAGGTAAAGCTGCAATTTCAATGGCAAACCTATGTAAATAGAATGAAACGCAAGACCAATTTGTATTTTACCTTCATAAGCTATCGGCCGTGATTATTAAACACGTCTTTTTAGCGTGTGAAGAACCATATGACCTGGCACGCGGATGACACGGGCTTAGGCCTTAAATGTGGGCTTGGACACATGAAAAGTAAGCAACAAATAATGCATGTTCGAGACCTCTAACATGCGTTTTTCGGCCAAGTAAAGGTTCCGTAAGAAGTCGTTTACTTTCCCAGGAAAGGTTTTGGGCAGATAAGATAATGGAGGTTTTTTTAATGGATTAACAGAACATTATCTATTGTTTACCTTTAAAGATAAATATCATGTTTTCTTGAATTAGTTGTTTACTTTACATGTGAAGATAATTACTTTAATTAATAATTTTACCAAAATAGCCATATAATAATCTCATTTAATATATAATTTTTTTAAATTATTTTTCCTTCTTTTAACGATCATTGGTATACACATTATACATTTTTCTTTCTTTTAAATTCCACGGGCAGTAAACTATCATTAATTATTATTAAACAAATTTAGAATCACATTGCATTAATTGAGTGCAAGTTTTTAAATTAATTTTTATAAATAATAGCAACTAATGATGCTTATTAATTAATAAAAAATTATAGATAATAGTAATTACCGATACTTAGCTATTAATAGTAAATTATTTATTTTTCATTTTTTGCTACTTAGCTATTAATTTTAAAAATTTTTGAACGTTAGATAAACAAAATATAAAATATTCCTAGTATAAATATCAATACAATCATAGTAGAAAATGTAATTCTTTTATTAATTTGTTGAATTAAAAAAAAAAAAAAAAAACTAACATTCAATAATAAAATGAAACATAAAAATCTAACTTATTGTGACCAAGAAAATAAAAAAAGCAAACTTATTTAGCTAGAATCAGTTTCCGCCTCTATCAATTTCAATTATTTCATTATTCATCATTGGTATGTCGGCATCCCCGTCAGCATCACTGTTGTCGTCACTGGAAATCTCAATTATTTCAAACAAATTGGGTTCTTCTTCCTGAAAAATCTCCTCAAATATTCCAACTAGAGCATCCCATCGAAGATCTCCTTCATAGTAATAGGCACTTGCAATTGGAAAATCCTTCAAAGTAATAGGCTCTGATGAATTTTGAGCTCTGTTTCGTGGGAATTCTAGGCTCTGCGTCGTGGGTATAATCCAGACTAGTAATTGTGGCACACTCGTTGCGTGTGCAAATTAATTTTTTTTTATGATTTAAATATATTAAAAATATTTTTTATATTAATAGATATTTTATAATTATTTTTAATATATTTATTAAATTATAATAAATAAATAGCATGAAAAGATAATATACCAAACAACATTATCTTTAAAAAAGATAAAAATTATATATTAAAGAAAAAAAAATTAAAATGAGATAAGAGAAAAGATAAGTTAGAAATATATTAAAAATATTTTTTATATTAATAGATCTTTTTTTTCTCAGAAGAGATTTTGGCAGAAAAACGAACATGAAAAGTAAATGACAGATTTTGAGAGTTAATTAATTTTATCTATTAGATTATATAAAAGTAAACGAGATCTAAAAGGTTAGCTCTTAATCCAATTAGATCCATGTGTAACAGAAATTAATTTTACTACATTGTTCATTTGCTGATTTATGTATATATCCGTTCATGAGGGCAACTATATGTCTGAACTTTTTGATTCTTGAGTTATGACATATTGTATTTATGCTCTATATCAATTTAATTTATATACGAGGGGAGCCTTATTACAACCCAAGTTCCTTTAACCGATTGTTGGTTAAAAAAGGCTTATAGTTTCGATGAAAGTAACTCATAAATTATCACGTGTTTGGAGATGTTCTCTTTGTTTATAAAATATTTAATTTTATTTCAGTCCGATTGAGAAAATATCGTACCGTTTCTGATGAAAATATGTTCACGAGGCCATAAGAGACGGGAAATCAGATCATCGATGCTATTTAATTAGAAAATTCTTGAATGATTATTACACAATCTAACCCAACATTTTATTTTAATTACGAATTTATTACACAAAAGGACAAAACCCCAAGTCAATATACATGAAAATTGAAATACTTGATTAATGAGATTTTGTCCGTATTTTATATATGTATTTTTGTTATATATTTTCCGAAAAGGTACATCGAGAAAAAGGTGCAGAGTGCGCTATCCAATTCCATGCACGTTTGCTTCCTAACTCCATCCACAGTCCACATATAATACGCAACTGTATATTCTGAGAAATTCCCCCAATTTCTCTTTCGCGCCGTCGCTTTGCTCACTACTTTCTTCCTCTTCTCCGATTGGTGGTTTCGCCGCCGTATCTCAGATCTAATACCTCGAATTCTCCGGCCGAGGTGAGTTTTTTCTTCTCTCCGCTTTCTCTAATTTATAATGTATTTTCGTCTCTGAAAGTTAGTTCGGTTGTTGGAATTCGGATTTCCACCATCCGAGGAGTGGACATTTTGTGGGAATTTTTGTCTTCCTATCAATCACTGCAATTGCTAGTTCTGTTTTGTTGCACGGGAGGGGATGAGTGTTTTATACTTGTTGTGGTGAGTGTAACACACACGTAATTTGATTGGTTGGGGTTTGGGGAGTGCGGATAGAAAATTTTCGGTACTGTTTGTATGAATGATCATGTTGTTAGTCTATGAATGTGGAAAGTAAGAGGACAAAAAAGAAGTAGAGTTATTAGGTTTGCTTTAATGGTAGGGGGGCCTTGCTTAATGGTCACCAAGTATCGATGGTCAAGTTTTTGTTTTGGTGGAAAACTGACGGTATGCCTGATTCAATGTTTTAGTGAAACCTGACATCATTCTTTAATCGAGTGTGATGGTTAGTCAATGTGTCTTAGTTCTGGTGTTATATATTCATGAGATTAGAGGAAACTCACACATCATCACAAGGAGCAATCGAATTTCTTTTACTCAGGCAATTCTAGTTTGGTATCTAGAGGAACTGTCTGGGGAAGGTTTGATGTTCTCTGTTCTTATATGCAGTTTATATTTCAATTTTGCCTACTTTTTAGTGATCTTCTTGATAGAAGACATATTATGCTACCTCCTCTCTGTTTCCACCTGGTTTCATAATTCCAGTAGCATACTTATGTTGAGCTGAGCAAAAATAAAATAAGCTATAACTTAATCGTGCTTCTTTGATGTTATTCTGAATTCGATTAATCCTCTGATTTTTTATAATATGCTACAGGTATTCTATTTATTAAAGGGTCATTCAGGCCTCATGGTTGAGTGTGAAAACTGAACTGCTTTATTAAGATGGCTAGTCTTAATAATAACAGTTCTGGGAATTCGCATGGAGGCTCCCATAACATCGGGCATGGGAAATGTGATCTATATCTTCTATTCCATAACGAAACTAGGCTTGGGGATGCTTTCAGGACATTCTTGTATTTTCTAGCACTTGCCTATTGTTTTATCGGATTATCAGCTATAACTGGTAGATTTTTCCGGTCCATGGAAAACGTGGTTAAGCATACTCGAACGGTAAAAGAGATAGATCCCCGTACTAATAAAGTAGTAGTTAAACACATAAAGGTCTGGAATTACGCTATAGCTGACATAGCTCTGCTGGCATTTGGGACTAGCTTTCCCCAAATTTCACTGGCAACAATTGATGCAATAAGGAATATTGGAAAGTTGTATGCAGGAGGTTGGTCTTTCTTCACAGTGTACATATGCTTTTAAACCTTTTCTCTTCATCTGTACTAAACCACTGTTGTTGTTGTTCTTTCTTGATATTTGAACAGGTTTAGGTCCAGGAACACTAGTTGGATCTGCTGCTTTTGATCTATTTCCAATCCATGCGGTTTGCGTAGTTGTTCCTAAAGCTGGAGAACTCAAAAGGATATCAGATATTGGAGTTTGGCTTGTAGAGCTTGTTTGGTCTTTCTGGGCTTACATCTGGCTATATATAATTTTGAAGGTGATACTTTTTCTATTGATGCTAAAATTGGAAGAAAAGTTATTTACCATGTAATGGGTTTTTACTTAGACTAGTTACAAAAATGTAAGATATGAAAGCTTCCCATTGATGCATAACCAACCGCATATCTCCAGGTATGGACGCCTAATGTCATTACATTATGGGAGGCTTCTTTGACAGTGCTGCAATACGGTTTATTGCTTATGCATGCCTATGCTCAAGATAAGCGATGGCCCTACGTGTCCCTGCCAATGTAGGTTTTTGCTTCACTTTCTATTTTCTTTCTCCCCTTAAAGTTTCAAAAGCCTGGAGCTTATTTAGTTCAAAAGGAATATAAGATGCATGACTTTCTACTTCCGACATCGTATTTGTTAATTAGAGCACGAACTGAGAGACCAGAAGACTGGGTTCCAGCAGAAAATGCTCCAAACAGGAATGGGAATACGGCTCAAGATAAGTACTCTGAAATGCATGAGATTGATGAAGACAGCAACAGGAATATTGTTGACATTTTCTCCATCCATGCTGGTAACACAGGTATCCTGGTTGAATTTGAAGTATAATTTCCTTATTTATTCTTTTTCCGTTTCTTTGTATTTGAGTTACAAATTTTTATATCCAATACATTAACAATAAAAAGAAATCATATCTTCCACCATGTTGCACCTTGAATCACATCCAATTCTCATTTGTCGTTTATCTTTCTATTTTGGTATCATTTTACCTCTTAATTACTTTATTGAAACTGAAGACAATGGTGTCTTAAAAAGTATCAGTAGCAACGGAAAAGTGGTTGACTGAAAATTATAAGTTGAGAGAAAGATACGGTACCTAATAAAATAGAAGTTAGCAAACTTAGCATTATAAAAGAGGGAACACAAGTAGAAAACCTAGAATGATACCAAAGTGGCATAACTCACTGGGATGATTTTTGTAATATTTTTGCTTATAGTCGGGCCAATTCTAGGAGAAAATCCATTGTTTTGAACAGGACAATGCCATTTACTATTAGTCTGAGGGGCTACAGAGCAGGAAATGGATTTAAACAATATCTTATTAACTTAATTTGGATATGGGAGTTGATTTCTGCAGAATAACTAAGTCAATGCTTCATAAGCCTAAGAATATGCCCCACAAAACGCTAATCAAAACTTTGCAGAAAGATATTGCCGTTCTTTCGTGGACTATATATCTCTGTGATAAGAAAGCTGTTACATTGAGTCCTTTGGTCATTCATTTGTACAGTTAATTCATCTTAAACTGCAGGCCATGTGTATGAACATTTGCCTAATACTGACGTTGCTGAATTCTCCTCAGAGCAGTCTCATGAAGATACAATCCCAGAGAAAGAAAAATTGCTTGTAATCTGGAAGCAGCAGTTTGTTGATGCTCTCACGGTACTCATCCTTTTAAGCTTCTTCTGTTAGAATCTTTAGTTTCTATCTATTAATTTATATTTCTTCTTTGAACAGTTGGAGAGCCCAGAATCGAGAAAATTGAATAGCAAATACCTAAGGCTAGCTAAAGCTTTTTGGAAACTGCTCCTTTCACCATGGAGATTGTTGTTTGCTTTTGTGCCTCCTTATTATATTGCTCATGGATGGATTGCTTTCATTTTCTCTTTAGCTTTCATTAGCGGGATAGCTTACATTGTCACGAAGATTACAGACCTAATAAGCTGCGTTACAGGTTTGGCCTCACTGTGGATATATTATCTATATGGTGTTACTTTATTGAGTCCTCTCATACATAAGATATGTGCTCACTGTCTACTGGCATACATGCAGGTCTTAATCCTTACGTTATAGCGTTCACGGCATTGGCTGCTGGAACATCATGGCCGGATTTAGTTGCAAGCAAGATTGCAGCAGAGAGGCAGCTAACAGCCGACTCTGCCATAGCTAATATCACTTGCAGGTAGTTTTCTAAAAGATCTTAGCTTTTTTAGGAATAATTACATTCACATACCCTGAGGCTTGAACTAATCACACAAACTTTCCCACCCCCTTAAGATTGAGAAATTACAAAAACTACCCCTCCCCCTCTTCCTCAAAAAGAATTTATGTTGCATTCTGTATCAATATATTTTGAAGACATCTATATTCTTTTTACTCCTTAGCAATATTTGAACAGTAGTCATAAAGTTCAGCAGCAGAATGCAAATTCTCCTAACCTTTTCGCATCGTTCTTGTTCTCAATTTCTCATGTAGCAACTCGGTGAATATATACGTTGGCATTGGCGTACCGTGGCTGATCGACACATTATACAACTATATTGCCTACAAGGAACATTTGAGAATAGAGAACGCCTCAGGGCTCAGCTTCTCATTACTTATGTTCTTTGCTACATCTGTAGCCTGCATTACTGTTTTGGTATATCGACGTCTTACTTTGGGCGCTGAACTTGGAGGTCCAAGGATTTGGGCTTGGTTAACTTGTATCTTTTTCATGTTCCTATGGCTCATTTTTGTTGTCTTTTCATCTTTACGAGTTTCGGGCGTTATTTGAGTTCGATTCTCCCTAGCTTCATTGTTGTGTTAAAACATGCATGGAAGTAAGAAAGGTAGGTAGACAAGTATTTCTGGCGTGCTGTGCTGCTTGGGTTTACTTCTGTTGGGTGAAAAGTATTTCTTGTGGGTAATATATAGCTTGAATAACGTTGTTAAATATATGACTGGGGAATACTCTCATTCACAAGGACTGGTTGGAAAATGTACTATTAAATCTGCATTTTATGATACAACGAATGATGCACAATACTTTTCTCAAAATCTCATTTTATCGTGTTTGATGCTCAGTGTTGGGTATCTATTATTTAATCAACTAAAAATAATCTGTACCATTAAATCTGGCATTAAAGGAAATAACATTTTCCCCCATCTTGAGGGGAATGTTATATGTTTCTATTAGGTAACTTTGTAGATTAACAAAAGCAACGTACATGTAAGTTATTGGATGCAAACTTTTCTTTTTTAAGAGTTAAAATAGATTCAACTATTTAGGTGTAAAATTCTCCGTACTAACGATAGTTGCATTTTTAGAGATTCGAATCTAAGATTTCTTATTAAACTAGTATATCGGGCAGCTAAATATACATTATTTGGTGGTTATTGGATGATTTTTTTTTTTCTTTTTTATTCGTCAACTACGTTAAATAAAACTTGAATCCAATTAGGCCCGAATATGTCCCATTGGATGAAAAACATGTGATGTTATAAATGTGATATGTGCATTCTTACAATAGAAAAATATACCTATATTTAGAATTATGTCTTACTATATATATGGATTATTTCATATCAATTATCAAGCATATTAAAATGCGAACCCAAATGCTTGATTTCTATAATTTTTTATTCTATCGTAATGGAATTAAATACTATAAAAATGACGATTTAATCATGTGATTAAATGAAATGATGTGCATAATCCAAGTTGCAAGGAGCATATTCAGGCAAATCTTGCAGTCCCCTGTTTATTGGGTTGGACACTGACTCAACTTCAACTCAACCGTCATCCAAAGCTCCGAATCGACACTGTCGAAGTAGATTTGTCATTAACTTCATCAAAACGAAGGGAAGATAGATCACTGTAATCCCACTATTGGACAAGATATAGCAATCATATGGGATTTTTGCTGCGCTTTCCGCAGCCAACAGCTACTCCTCGCGTGAGCACAGCGCCATGGCTGCTTCACGTTTCCAAGTCGAAGAGGAGTAGGATATTCACAGCTAAACCTGACAGTGAAGAAGATGGGCCATTCTTCCAAGCAGCTATGGAGCGTGCTTCTCTTCGTTATCAGGAGACCCTTCGTCCAGGCATAGTAATCTGTTTCCCGAACCGTAGTTTTCGTTTACGCATTTCGTCGAACAGCTTATGTGAAATGCTTGGGGTCTTGTTTATGCTGTTTGTGCACGCGGTTGCTTGTCATAATTTTAGGTTTACATTTTTATGTTTAATTTTATGTGGGTTCGCTGTTTGACATATATTCCGATGAAAATTTAGTACCATGGAACAATTAACATGCATTTTGGTTAATGTATGTATGAATTTGGCAGATCCTCTGTTCACAGATCCATACATCCAATGCCTTCTGCCACCTGATAATCAAATTGATGCTAACCAGAGCTTCCACAAACACTGCCTTGCAACAAAGTTTATTGACGACAAATTGCTCGCTACAATAGAAAAAACTGATGGGCTTAGGCAGGTATCACATAATGCTCGTATAGAAGGCTTAGTTGGTTTTCTCCTCAAAGTTTTGGAACCATACGGATATATGGTTTTCTTTATCTTACTTGCAGGTTGTTTTGTTGACGGATGGAATGGATACTCGACCTTACAGGCTCAAATGGCCATCTTCAACCATAATATATAATGTTTCTCCAGATAGAATATTCAAAAGATCGTTCGAAAAGCTTCAAGGTTCGTTTTGTAACACTACAACCTTTCTCTTGACCTCATTCTGGAGAAATTCAGAAAGAAGCTGCGTGATATTCACACATTAGCTTATGTTAATAGCTTAAGTTGTTTCTAAAAAATCTAAACCTGAGGACGAAATTTCATTGCAAACAACTTGACATCCTATTTCTAAAATAAGATTTAGAGATAATTACATTGTCATACCCTGAAGTTTGGGATAGCTACACAAACTTCCCCTGAGGTTTGAGAAGATACAAAAACTTCTCCTGTCTATATTTTAATGATTTTATGTCTAATTTCTTATGAATACCCTATCTCTCCATTGAACTTACTGATCAATAATATGACATTTTATCCATTACTATATTAGCCTGTGTTTGGCCAAGTCTTGGAGTATGCTAGGGGAAGTTTTTGTAATTTCTCAAGTTCCTAGCTTAAGTTTTGTAATTAGGCCAAACCTCAGGTTATGTCAGTGTAATTACCTCTAAGATTGAAGAGCTTGTAAGCTCTAAAAACAGTTGTAAGAATTAGGAACTGATAAGCACTGTAATCTCTTTTAACATATGTAACTGTAATTTCTTGGGAAACACTAGATGTGGGTGCAAAAATTCCACGAAGCTGCTTGTTCCTTCATGTCCCATCTGGAATTTCTGATATTCAACAAGCTTTAAGCAGTAAAGGACTCAATGGCACCAGGCCTAGTGTTTGGGTTTTCCAGGTGATTAAATTAAGTTTTACTGTTTTTGAAATTTTACTACTCTTTATATGATTCCCTTATAAACCTCTATGCTATGGTGGTTTCTGATTATACTTTGCAGGGACTTCCTGTGACAACTTTAGCTCATTTCAAAGATATCTTGGATGTCTTCAGTAGTTTAGCTATGAAAGGATGTTTTCTTTTTGGAGAATTGCCTAATTGGTTGGTTGAAACCAAAGTTGGTACAAAGGTTAGTAAACTTTAATGATGTTTTAAGACGAATCACATGAGGTTCTTATCTGAATTTGCAAAAAGAAGGATCATGAATGTTTTCTTGTTCGAATTTAGTCAACAGTAACGGAATGGATGGACAAGATTTTCACGATCCATGGTTTGAGAGTAGAGATTGTCGAGTATGATGAGGTTGCTAGAGATCTTGGTAAAGAGTCAGCTGCACCTGATGACCACAATAACATACTTTTTGTGGCGAAGCAGCTGCAGTATTCTGATGATCAGGTTCAATATAAATCCCATTTATGTTCAGTTTTGAAATAATACATGCATTTTTCATCTCTTTTCTCTTTTCACACACTTACATGTGTATGCATGCGCGCACGTGCACGCTTGTAGTGTGTGAAAAGAGAGATATTTTACAATTTGGTCCACAAATTTTCAGGTGGAGATGTGGAGAAAAGAGTTCCTCAGGATAGAAGAACAAGGAGATGAAGAAGGCTTTGAGGAGCTATGAAACATTCTACTCTTTTAGCCCTTCATTTCGGGCGATCGAAGACAAGGCCGATGATCCATGTAAGTCGAACTCACGGGCCTTTCTAGAACGGGGTAAAGCCCATCTCATAATGTCTATACTACTGTTTCTGATACCATTGCTCATCCATTTCGCATAATTAGGTATAATCAGAACATGCTAAACTTAATAAATATTTCTTGCGATTTATTGCTTTATATTTGGGCCCTTCTGAGCCACAACTCCAAAGATCATTATAAGCCACACACGCCAAAGAAAAGCTTATGTATATTACAATAATAAAAGTGTCATAAAGAAACCCTCCTTGTTCTTGTGTTCCCTTTGGCTGTCTACAATGTATCCACAAAGAAACAATCGTCTCTTGGTTGCATAAAAAGCCAAGCTCCAAAGCGTCTCATTTGATTTATTATTTTTCTATTTTCCTTTATTCTTTTTTGGGATTTTCGGACTTTTCCTATTAAAACCGAGCATTAATCAATCGAATACTATAATTTAATGGGTTCGATTTTATATAATTATGCTAACTTAATGAAAGGTCATAGTTAGGCTTTTGTCTTTAGAAACACTTGAGAAGAGCTTTGGGGTATAGTGATTCCATGTACATCTAACACACACTTATGTAGAGACATCAAAGTATTGTTTAATCTATTCTCATGCTTATCTCATAAACTTTGATGCCCTAATACAGGACCAACCTTTTGAATGCGTGTACTTTATTATAATCACCGAAAGTAGTTGGTATTTAGAATCTTATCCTCGCAAATATATATAGCTAGACTACATAGAACGACTCAAACATGAAGTCTTTAGTTGAATTAGCATGATAAGTACATATGATTATAAGTTATGACTTTGTAAAAGAGATACTGATGAATCCTAATCTAGCTAGCCAAGTCAGTTTTATTTTTTTAAGATACGAAAAATTCGAACTCAAACTATTATTTTAAAAAAATAACCCTTTAATTACTCGCCATTAGTGGTATGAAAGATTTATAAATTATAAAATAGAATAATTTAGAGAGAATAATTTGAGGTAGCTAGGAATTGCAATAATGTAAGGAAGGATAAGGAAGCATTATTTTAGCGAACATGCTACCGGTTGTCTGTATACACTATACACTGTATATATAAAATATATACTGCAGTCTACACCGCCTCAAAGAAAAGAGAATCTAAGTTATATATAATAGGAGACTGGAGATATCAGATAATTGGTTCTTTTAATTTAAGAATTTTTTCTTGAAAAATCATGTATGTTCACATTTGATGCATAGATATTTGGTCCAAAATATTCAAAATAAATAAACTTTGGAAAGAGATGATTGTCTTAAATTGTAGCCCACCCAACATAGGGAACCTGAGTTTCTTTATTTCTCTTCAATGCTTTACTTGAATATTAAATTTTGAAAATGCCCTATTTCTCCTTCTCTCTCTTGAGAGAGAGACGTATTTTTATTTATTTATTTAGGGATTAATTACATTTTATCATTTAAAAATATTATTTCTTTTTAACTTTACAATTTGGATTTTTTTTATCATAACCGATTATCGCCTGAATTATAATGACAAAAAAACAATTATAGATTCATCCACATATTTCAATCGTGAAATATGTTGCAGTTTCATCCATGTTAGGAATTAGATACTTATTATTATAATATTTTTTTCATATAAAATAATTGGAAAATTATTATTCATCATCTTAAAAATAAATACACGAAAATATATAATTAAGAATAATAAAAAAAAAAATGTGGGGAAAGAGTCAAAAAGAGAGCAAGTTGCACAAGAAATATCTATGGTGAGGAGGTTTGACTGAGAAATAATCACAAACCGAATACCTTTCAACCAAAGCAGACAAAGAATTCCGCCGCCTTGGCCTGCGCTTCTCCACTTGACACACGACACGTGTCCCACCACAAAGTGTCGACGGCCACCAAACGCCACATGTACCGACGGATCTCCGCCACCGCCACCGCCACCACCTGGAAAGTTCTTCACGTGTGTTTTTACACTACATAAAGGCCTTGTTTGGTTCAGGCTTTTCTTTCTTTCTTTCTTTCTGGAAGTTTACATTAGTTTATATAGGCTTGGATTTTTTCTTAGGAAGAAGATCGAATTCATCTTTGAAACTTCCTAGATAATTACGTGTAAAGACTATACTTATTGGGATTGTGGTTGCTCAAATTTACAGTATAATTAATCTATGGGACGCCCTAATGCATTTTCAATTTCTTATGATTAATGGTTAGAAATGTTTAACCTAACTTATTTACGAGTAATTGTCAGAAAATTTCGATTCAGAATAATAAAATCATGCTATTATTATAAAATCTATAAAAAAATGTTCAATTAGACGACGAATGTAACAAGTGGATGTAGCAGAGTGGAGAAAATTCATTCATTTTAAATTTAGATTTTAATTACGAAATAAATTTATTTTTATATCACTTACCTCAATGTTTGAGATGTTCATAATATGGTAAAAAAATTAATTATTATAACAGACGTCGGATGTTTCCTTCTAAAAAATCAACTCTAATACATCTATCCTACAATCTGCTAGTTTTGATCAGTCAAATTGGAGCCATAATTCTTCCCATCTAAAGGGCGTCAACTTGACAAAAAAGTTAAGCGACTTCAAGTAGGCGAAGAATGAATACAACTTTTGTCCTCTCAACCAAACAGACCTTTGTGAGAAGACTTAGAGAAGCGAGAGGAATTATTAGACGCGGCCCAAATCAACGCAAATGGCCGAACCTTCCTATTTTCTTTTTTGTTTTTCTATTTTTCTATATTTTTCCTCTCCTCTATAAATTCTGCGTCTTCTTGCCCTGCAAAACTCATCCATACAATACACGCCCATAAGCAGAGCTTCTCAAAGCACTGGAAAAGAAGAAATCATCGCAAGAGAAGAGAAGCTCTGCTCCTACTTTCTCTGTCCAAAGAGAAATTTATCTTAACCCACAAACGTTTTCATCAGTTCACATATAAATATCAGAAATAATGGCTCGCTCATTTGCCAACGTTAAGACCGTCTCTGCTCTCATCGCATCCGAAGTTTCATCCCTTGTCACCAGGTAATGATTTCTTGTTTAGCTTTAGACCATGAAAATGAGATTAAAAACAGAGGATTTCCGAGTATACCAAGGTTCTTTCCTTCTTTTTCCATGATTCCAACTAAAAGAGGGAAACAAAAAAAAAAAAGAATCTTGTTTTTCTGTGTTTGGAATTTGAATCGATCTAAACAATCAAGAATTGATCTTTTTCCAAATATGAATTTATAGTTTGGCCCATGAAAATGAGATTCAAAAGCAGAGGATTTCCGAGTATTATACTCATGTTCTTGCCTTCTTTTTCCTGGATCCCAACTAAAGTAGACACAAGAATCCCGTTTTCCTGTGTTTGAAACGATCTAAACAATCAAGAATCGATCTTTTTCCCAATACAAATTGTATTTTACAATATTATTGACGTGGGTTTATCATTTATGATGAATACAGAAGGGGATTCGCAGCATCAGCATCACAGAGTGGTGTTTCTAGCGGGTTGAGGAAGGGATCTCCGAATGTGATGTTGAAGAAGGGATCCGAAGAATCGGTGAAGTCTTCATGGGGACCCGACCCGGTTACCGGATACTACCGACCCGAGAATCATGCGAAGGAGATCGACGCAGCTGAACTGCGACAGATGCTCGTCAAGAACAGAGCTACAAGAAACTAGATCCGACCCGTTTGAATACGGGTTTCGCCATTGTTGCGACTCGCAGAAGGATTATACCGACTGCGAAGGGATTGAATGTGGGAAGTGGGGACAGTAATCTTGGTTGGAGAAGAGCGCCCAGAAATATGAATTCGTTTGCTGTTGTTGTATTGTATCGCCTCTGTTCTGGGGGTTTTGGAGTTGATTTGTTTTAAATGCAGTTTACTTTGGATTTTCGAAATAAAATAGTATTTTCAATTATTCTCTCTAATCTCGACTTATCTGTCTCTCTAAAGTAATTTACCATTGTTGATCAGTTTTAATGTAATACAGAATCAAGAAGAGATTCATTACTTATCTTAGTTATATACAATGCTTTCAAAAGTGGATCCGAGGTCAAAGCGGCAGTCTTATTGATCCCATCGATTCGGTCGGTTTAATTATCTATCCAATCGGTATCACATCATAAATAAAAATATTATTTATATATATTAAAATTAAAATATATAATATAATTTAATATTAGTCATATTTGTTCGGGACTTCGGGTAATAATTAATATCCAAACTTCAAAAACAAAATTCATTTTTAGATTTGACATTTGGGAATTGTAGGTTTCAAAAACGTTTTCAGACTTAAAAAACGTGAAAGGTTCGAGAATTTTAAGATTTAAAAAAAAAATAAATAAAAATAGAATATTAAATGATCGGCGTTCCGGTTCGATTCATAAGGTCAAAATCGATGGTTAACCGGTTGGTTTTTTTGACCTTGTACTAATTCGGGTGTCACTGGTTTTATAGGGTAGTTTGAATCGGACCAGGCATCGATCGAACCGGCCAGTCCGGTCCGCTTTTGAAAACATTGGTTATAACTTATATATGATGCATGTAGCCTTTCAAAAATGTTTCTTTTGTCATATTTTTTTAGTCATCTAACACTTAAATCAAATATTGTTGTGTACTTGTGTTAGATGTTTATCACTCAATAAATGAATTTTAAAAAATAATAAAATATTGAAATGTTATTTATACCATCAAGGTATAATATTGGAAACGAAGACACGCGAGAGTATCAATATGGAGGAATGACGACTATATATATAGATGATGAATTTTTCTATAATTTTAAGTTGAATGAAATTGTATAGTCACACAATTAATTATGGAAGAGGACGAACTTAGGCATCAAAATTTGGCTCTTTTTGAACTTTTGTATACAAATATTAAATGAGATTGACAATCGTATTCGTACATGAACAAATTGTTACAAGAGTTGGAAAATTAGGTTGTAAATTGATGCAGCAAAAAAACATAAAATCATGCAAGAATAGCATCTTTCATAAAAGATTAATAAATTATTTCTGACATAGCTTACCAGTCTAAAATTATTTAAACAAAACAATCCATTGAGAATAAGCAAGAAGCAATAGATAAATAAAACAATGGATAATTTAAAGGGCAAATTACATCCAGGTACCTTTACAATAGGCGAAATTACATTTCAGGAACCCTTGTTTGAAAAATTACATATTAGTCCCTGTAGGACGTGTTTGGCTTGAAGTCCCTGACGAAAAAGGCCATTTTTTCTTGTTTTCAGTTTCAATTACTGCATAAGCTAGTGGGTAAAGGCCATTGTTCCTATCAAATAACACGAAAAACAATGATTCGCCTACAAATTGCCCCTTCAAATGTCAGGGATTTCAAGCCAAACACGTCCTACAGGGACTAATATGTAATTTTTCAAACAAGGGTTCCTGAATTGTAATTTCACCTATTGTGAGGGTACTTGGATGTAATTCGCTCTAATTTAAATTCAAATTTAGGTGTAATAAAAAGTTAGGTCAATATTTTATATTTATTTTATAATTAATGGAGAAAATAAATGTAAATATCATAATAATAAAAGCTAAGTGACTTTAGGAATTATTGGAAATTAAAAGGCGTTTGAAGTTGTACATAAGACATTAATACATGACTTCGACGGAGGAGCAAATAGGAAACAGCACTGCACATACGAAGAAGCAACCTTTCAGCTTGTAATAAGACGTTTTGCTTCTTGTTCCTTTTGCTATGTTCGTAGTAATAGTGTTGCGCATTCCCTTGCTAGACTTGCAGCCTCGACCTTTGTTAGATCCAGGCTTTTGTTGGATGTCATTTCTCGTTTGGTTCAGTCAGAAGTTGTCGCGTCTTGACCGTTTCTGACTTTGTTTCCTCAAAAAAAAAAAAAAAGATGTTTTACTCTTTCGTCATTTTTTTTTTCCGTTATGTACTGCTAATCTCCATCATTTTTCTTCTTTTCGGATCGAACCTATGCTTAAAATTCCGTTTCAAAACGATCGTACGTGAAATCTGATTGATGTTGGTTTAATAATGCAGGAGAGGATTTGCAGCAGCATCACAGAGCGGTGTATCGAGCGGGTTAAGAAACGGGGCACCGAGTTTGATGCTGAAGAAAGGATGCGAAGAATCCGTGAAGTCTACATGGGGTATCCGGGTTCGGACCCGGTTACCGGATACTACCGACCGATAATAATTCAAAGGAAATCGACGCAGCTGAATTGCGCCAGAATCTTGTTGAGAACAAAACACACCACTAAAATTATCCTCTGTTAAGGCCTAGGGGGTTTGAATGTTTCTTTTAATTGGGTTAGGTTAGGGTTATGCCTTTCTGCAATAAAATAGTGTTGTAACTTGTAATTCAATTTGTATTAACTAGTTAAATTAAAATTTGAAAATTAATACCGATCGGTTATATTTAATTTAATTTATGATGGATTAAGAACTGGATAGACCATGCAGATGAGAGACTTAAAAGAGCAGTGATTAAAGTAGTTTATCATGGATGTGTTAAAGTCAAACCAAAGTTACTCTTACGTTTTTTAGGTAAAGTAGACCAAATTAGTGGTGTTATTAGTGACCATTAAGCAATAAGCATGATCGTTTTGATGGTAGCTCTTATAATGTCCACCTTCATGGACCATTTGTACGCTAATCTCTCTGGTTCGCAGAGCTGTAATTAACCTTTTTGGAGAAAAATTGTCTTCAACAATATAAATAGGATTAAATGCAATCATGTTTGATTAGAAATAGTGTTTCTCTAATCTGAATTCTCTAAGAATTTTATTAAAATTTAATACCAACGGAATTTATCCAAGAATTCGGACAATGGTCACACTCGCTACATTACTAGAGTTATTTGTCAGCCCCTTAACGATCCGCAGCATTCTGATTGACTTTCTCCCATTTATTTTATCTGATCAGGGTGTAAAAAACCTTAGGATTGAGAATTTAACCTTTTGTTATAAGAGTAATTTGTTAGGTTATTATATGAATAATAAATTCACAAAACCGTAACAAAACATGACCCGGCCACTAAGGTAAGTAATAATTATTTTGCTTTAATAATAAAGTTGGTTTTGGAAAATGACATTCAATAGGGATAGGAGACTCATTTTCCACTTATTTTGCGTGTTAAATATTGCAGTTCATACTTCGTATGGCATTTTGCCTCTTCCAATACTCTTTAACAAGTTGAAAATACCAACAACCTAACAAATCATTTTCAAATGGATTCCGAAACACAAATGTAGCAATTTGATTGATTTCTATATATAAATAGCTATAATCCCTTCTTATCTATTCATTTAAAGAAAATTATAGCCCAAACTTCACTTGAACCCATCCGGTTATCACAAAAAGTGTATTATATTTTTTATTTGATTTGTTATTTTTTTTAAATTTTTCACCAATCACACGATAAATGTAAAATAATCGTTCTTTTATTATATCGATTTAATTGATTTAGTCTCGAGTTAGAATTACTCGTAGATCGAAATGGACAAGTCCGGAATTGATTGATTATAAATAAAAACTATACATTGACGTAAATTTGTATATTCCAACACGTAGCATAGCTCACATCAATTAGCAATTAAACAATGAATTGACTTAGTATCGTTAGATGATTATGATGCAATCAAAGTTTGAACAATTATTTCCTTATAGATTTATTTTTTTAAAACTTTTATTAAATTTATATATTTTGGCTATGATTGATTGTTGAAACACAAGTTGTGTCCAGTTGCATTGAATATTGGTGGACTGAGTAGTTGCATTGAACTTGAACGTGTTAATTATTATTATCGTTAACGAAGGAAGGTGCAGGTATGGCCGCCTGTCTCTTTCGTCTTTTCGTCCTTAAGACCGGCACTTGACGGTTGAACCTAAGTAGGACTGTCGATGGTCGGATTTTAATCCGAATTCGATTCGAATTCGATCCGAATTTTAATATATTTTTTCGATAAAAATATTTGATGAATCATATCCGATTATAAATATTCGTTATTCGAAATAAATGGAACGAATATGGATTTAAGGAATCCGAATCCATTAAGAATCCGAATCCGATATTATATAATATTTAATGAATAAAATTATTTACTAGTACATAATATTAAGTAAATGATTAAAATTAAAATTTTCACATATTTATCACTTTAAACAATAATAAAATTTAAATTTTTTACTCTAAAAGTATATATTTTTTATTATTAATAAGTTGAAATTAACCTATTTTAAATAAATATAAACAAAACTATCAAATAATCCATTAAATAATAATTATTTATTAAATATTATGTAATTACATTTATTTCTTTATATCAAATTTGTTATTTAAAAAAATGAATTTTATTGCTAATCGAGTCGGATCTTTTATTGGATCTGATCCGACCCAATTATGAATGGATTAAAAAATAATGAATTCGAATCCGAATTCGGATTCGGTTACCGGACTCTCTTATCGAATTCGGATCCGGAATCTCCTGATCTGGTCCGAATCCAACCCGCTGACAACCCTAAACCCAAGTATGAGAAGAAGTAGGGAGATAGGGCTAAAAATAGAATTCTGAGAATTAATTTAAATATTCGGGTAATATCGAATAAATTCTCACTTGAACATCATATTTTTACTTAATTTCCCAATTGGACATCAATTTTTTATTTTACTCCGCACATATAGTACGAATATGATATAATGCAGTATTTATATCCTATCATGTTGTATAAATTTTCACCACTCACAAAATATGTTGTATAATTTTCATATAATATAGTACTAAAATGTTCTAATACAGTATTTATATTCTGTTATGTAGTATAAATTTTCGATGAATAAAGTAAAAATCTTCAAACTAATGTGGAGTTTTTTGAAATTGTCCCTTAAATATTTTGCAGTAGAATGTGTAATAATTCCTTGTATAACAGTTAAAGGTTAATAAACCCATAAAATATAACTCCTTATTTAATTATACTTTCTTGATCATAATTCATAAGCTATCTATGATGCGCGGATACGGACACGATACGATACGATACGAATACGATGATACAAATTTTTTCTTGAATTTTTCAAGTGAGGAAAGTCGAATACGGTGTCCGATACGACACAACATGATAAAATAATATTTTTAAAAGTATCCGTACATCATAGGAAGTTTTATATGGGCCAAGGACTATCTCCTCCTCCATTTTGGGGTTTGTTCGTAAGGAGAAAGGACTAATTACTTTGGGGTAGGGCTGTCAACGGGTCGGATTCGGACCGGATCTGAAAATTCCGGATCCGAATCCGATAAGGATATCCGATTACCGGATCCGAGTCCGAATCCTATAGGATTCGGATGCTTGAATGTTGAGTCCGCACAAAATCGGGTCGGATCCGATCCGATAAAAGATCCGACCCGATTAACAATAAATTTTAAGATTTTTTAAGAAAAATTATATATATAAAAATAAATATAAACATAAAATAATTATTATTTAATTAGTTAGTTATTATTTCTACATGTATTCATGTAATATTTGTTAATTTAAAATTATTAATGAAAGATTACATATTATTTTAAGATAAATATTGAAAGATATATTATTAATGCAATCATACATACATTGGAAGTTTAATTTTTAATTATTTTTATTAGTATTATTTATTAATAAAATAATTAATATAATAAAATATTATAAATAGTCGGATTCGGATCTTTAACGGATCGGATTCTTTAATTCCATATTCGCTCCATTTATTTCGAATAATGGATATTTCTAATCGGATATGATCCATCGAACTTTTTTATCGGTCGAATGTATAAATAATCGGATCGGATTCGGATTAAAATCCGACCCATTGACAGCCCTACTTTGGGGTATTCTTTAGTTTGTGGATATTGAAAAACAATTAGGGTAAAGAGGCAACCACACAATATTTGTGTAGGTAGCCCATTTAAAATAAAGAAAGGCTTATAAAACATTTGTTAATCAGGCCCACTAATTGAGTCGAATTGTTAATCAGGCCCAGTGGCCCACTTACAGATTCAAGTTATATTCAGTAATAATTGCAAGGCCCCAGAGAATGGTATCCGTACCTTTCAATATTATGAGCTTTGAATACTTAATTTAAGCCCCAACTACTTCGTCAAGTCGGGTATGAGCAGGGTAATTCTAGCCCGAGCCTGGCTCGACCAAACCGGTGTAACGAGAGGGCGAGTGTTTTACACTTGCCGTGTGGTTGGTGGAAAGTTTGGGAAGAGTGACCAATCAAATGGCAAGTGTAATACACTTACCTTTTTAATTGATTGGATCCGGCCAAACCGGGTCTAGGTTAGAATTTTCCGGTATGAGCGTCATTAAGTAATATCCATTTGTGCATCATTCTACTCTCATTCCATTTCTTATCTTCCTAAGGCTTTACTCAATTTGTCAGATTGGAGAAACCCAAACAACATTATTTCTCAATGAAATCAAGCTCAACAATTTTCTTATCGATTCATGTTGTTTTGGAACAAATTGTAGTATAGAAATAAAACATATTGAGCGGTAATTCTAACCCGAACATGTAATGAGGTGCCGGTGATTTACGCTGTAAAAAAATTAAGAAAAGTAACAAAGTGTATTACACACGCTACTATAATCGGTTGAGTTCGACCGAATGGAGTTTGGACTTGGACGATAATTTTTCACATAGCTGAAAGAATAATCAATCTATCTTGATATTATTCCTATTTGGACGAAAATTATAGCATGAATAGATAAGAGCTATATATATATATATATATATATATATATTGCATAATGCAATCGATCCAAATATAAACGCAGAATTAGTAAAGCTACAGTTTATTCCTTAGAATTCAAGACAGTTATAGCATCCTATATGTAGTTAACTCCACCGAACTCTAACAAGTACAGTTATTTAATTTTACGCCTAATCTCAAAGCTACCATTACTACATAATACTAGATGATCAGTACTGACACCAAAACCTCAAGTACTAATCCAATGCTCTAAAGCGTACCTGCGTTACGGTGGAGCTCTAATTCTCACCGTCAATCACGCTTCGAGCAGAGGAAGAATCCTCTTCAAGCTAATCAATTTCCCGGTACTCCTCTTCCCAGCGGCGGCGGCGGCGTTCACACAGTCAAATCCGCAACCACACTGCGGACTCTCGTAGAAATTATCCACCGGAAAACTCGCGGACGCAATACCGACTGATAACTCCAGCTCATCTCCATCCTTAGTAACCTCGATGATATTCACCCAGAAGAACAACACTTTCACCTGAATACCTTTCAGATCCTTGATTTTGTCCGTCGAAATCGTACCGGTGATGGTGCTCTTGTACTTGAGGTCGTATCCCTCTATGGTGAAGCTGCAGGTTTCGTTCAGATAAACGGAGAATTTCCCGGTGCTCCGGTCAAGCTCGTAGCTCAAGACGCCCTTCGGCAACAGTCCGACTGGAAAATCGTACGATTCGAGGACTTCGTAGACTGTTGGAGAGTCGTCGGCCGCCGCCATCGCCGGCGCGGCGGCGACGGAGATGAGGAGGAGGAGAAGGCACGTGGTAGACGACATGGATGAATTCCGAGGAGTTAGGGTGCTGGGTTCGTGTACGTAAGGGTTTTGAATTTATAGAGAGAAGATTTCTGTGAAGAATGGGAATGGCCAAGAGAATTCACCTTTAAAAGGATATTATATTCATTTTTCAATTTTCTTGTTGAAAATTGGAAATTGTTGGTTGGTGGGAGTACTTTGAAGGATTGGTGGTGAAACTTGAAAGTGGGTAGTTGACTTGTTGCAAGTTGCAACTGGACTTTGTAATTTTTGAATTTAATTTAGATAAAACTAAATTGTATTTATTTTGTAATAAACCATATAATAAGTTAACCATAGTTAATACTTTTTTTTTTTTTTTTGTTGAGGGAATTTACACAATTAATACTTGATACATAATGTTATCGGTAATTCTGGTTGGATGTCAGTTTAGTCAATTCAGTATAACAAACGAATATTAAATCATAGCAAAGAAATCTATATAAGTTACTAATTACTATAAATATCGATGAATCAAATATTTTATTTAGGGACTAATTACTATTCCAAGTAATTTTGCGAAAGTAGGAAGGTATTAGTGTGGTGATTGGGCTCTTAATATAACTTTTCTTCGTCTTTGATGGTAGTAAGTGTGGCATGAATCATGATATTGATAATTTAAAATTAAGATGATTTAGGGAGTATCCAAAGAAAACTTGGTCTGCAATTTTAATCGCAAATCCCTGCTTACGTTCACGAGTCTGTCTCCAATATAAAAAAAGTCACTTTTTCAAAGTGTCAATGTCTAAGACTCTAAATATATTTATTTATTTATTTATTTTTTGGTAAAAGTCTGAATATATTTAGATCATTACATGTTCGTCTAATAATTTCAATCCAAGTTATCAAAATTGGAACAGTTTCTACATATGCTTTGATTATCGTTTTTTTCTACATTTCACTGTTTAATTTTTTTGATTAAATTTCATTACCATCTTAATGCTTGGTTTCTGAGATATTTAATTACTTATTTTTTTTAAAAAAAAATTACCTAATATATATATATATATATATATATATTCATATCTTTTTATTGGACCTAATGATGCACTCATGCACCAACAGTCCAAAGGAATCCTTAGCCAAATCTTGAAGTAGGCTAGTCTCAACCCAATTAGGGGAAAAGATTTTTTTTTTCATCGTTTTTGTAATTTATTTTTCCGATAAATTTTCATTAGGTAAAAATATAAATTTGATCTTATAAGCTTATAATTTTAACAATTTAGTTCTGTCTATTTTAAAATTTATAATTAAGTCCTATAAGTTTATGATTTGGCAATTTTGATCTAGTTCGTTTCGAAATTCACAATTAAGTCTTGTAAGTTCTAAAATTTTACAATTTATGTCTAATTTTTGCAAGAAAATTTATTAGTTGCCGGAATTGGCCACATTGCTCATTTCTTTGCTGACTTGACGGGATGATATGATAAAAGTATCTGACTTGTATAAAAAAAATTAGTATACATGTGTTGTATCTAATAAAAAAATTTATATTTGAACAAAAGTATCGCGTCGTCCAACGAGGCCTATAAGAAGGTGACCCATTCAGACAACTGACTCCTTTTCAGTGGAAAAGAATAGTCAATCTAACTCAGTTAATTGGTCAATCCCAGAGATCTTATCGGTCGACAAACGACCACAGTCCCACGAAAATCTCTATGTACTTGTTTCAATTCAGGACAAGTGAAATCTTTCAGTTTGCGTTCGTGGGAATAGCTCAAACAAAGAAGAGTTTGGCTCGGTCCGAATTCAAACACGGCCTGTGCCGTCCGAATTAGGACATAAATTGCAAAATTCTAAAACTTACATAACTTAATTGCAAATTTCGAAAAGAACAAGACCAAAACTACAAATTTACAGAACTTAACTGCAAATTCTGAAACAGACAAGCCAAATTACCAAAATTTCAAACTTATAGGACCAAATTTGCATTTTTGACTTTTCATTATATGCCGCCATCTAATGTATGCATCTGTAACGTACCACCATTTATTTATTTTTAATAATTTTGGTTAAAAATAATTAATGTGTATATTTTATAAACATACAACTTATTATGTTTTCTTAATCAAAACCACTAATTTTTTTTAAAAATAATGATATATCATAAATATAAATATTGAAGGGTGATATGCAATGAAAATTTATCAGCATAGTAAATTATGAAAAGGAGAAGCGTTGAACAAAATAAATTATGTGTAAGGGTGATAAATTCTTCATATAGAACTTTTCTAACTAGTGGCGTCATACTGATTTTTTTTAATGTAATAAATACTTGTATATATTATGATTCGACATTCTACAAGTATATAAAAAGGGAATTATGGATGTAATGGTTTAAAATGACGCGAATCTTTTTATCGCCATATTCCGAATAAAGAGATGTTTGAATAAGGAAATGGAACCGATCATTTACTTTTTTGGTCTGAAATCTGAATACAATCAATAAATTTTCTGTAACAGGTCCAGTATCCATTTAGGATCTACACTTCAACACCATAGTTAACCCAAGACGGGAGAGATATGACACCAGATCACAGTAAATTTGATCACTTTTCCTATTGAACCCCCAAAATATAGTGTTAACCAAGACATAGATCACAAGAATTTTTCACTAAAGCGTATCTGAAGAATTACAGCAAAAATATGCAACAAACTGACATGAAATACATACAAGAATGGTTACAAATTCTTCTAGTGCAAAAAGGAAAAAAGAAAACCGGGCAATGATTGTCACAATTATTAGCAAGCAAGAAACTCTAGATATAAAAGGGGGAGTACAAGAAAACATACAGTTTGAGCAGTTTCAGTTGACGTCCTTGAGCCTTTTAATCAAGGCGTCGAGAGATTTCTTCTTCGGGTTCTGCTTAGCCCCTCTCGTTCCAAAAGAACCAAATAACCTATCCGATTGATCCCTTAATTTCTCGGAAATGGAAACCACTTTCCTGTAATCCAGTGCATTGTAGCTTCTTTCCCTGATAACCGGATTCAAGAAGTTCTCAGGATGATTGCTTAGCAGCAAATTGACCAATTGCCTTGACTCACAAAGCGCTGATTTCAATTGGTATGCATCTGTCTCAGACAAAAGGGAAGCTTGGTTCTCTGCAAATGATTCCAACAGTCGAATATCAATGTCAAGCCCCATGACAGAATTGATATTGAACCTTTTAACCGAGTCCCCATTTAAAGCTCCAACAATCATCTCAGATATATGAGTGAGAACATCTTGCAAAACCCGTTTCAGAACCTGAACAGGCAAAACCTGTTGTGCAGTTGAAACCAATGTTTCAAGGAAAATAATCACCTCATTTGCATACTCATTGCCACCGGGTGGCGGTTCATCAGCCATCCAATTCACATTTTCAATCAATGTTAGAAATCCATCAACCTTTTGCTTAAGCAAACCTGAGAGAGTATCTTCAGCTGCATCACGGGCTTTAATAAGAGGAAACTGCCTCCTCCCTCTCTCTGCTATCCTTAAAGGAATTCCTGAGAGCTGTGCAGCATGACGAAAGAAAAAATCACAAGCACGCTCGAAAACCGCCATGTTTGCTGCCATCTGCATAGCTTGAGTAACCCCACTGATTGAACCATTGATGACTTTTAATAAAGCCCCATCCAATCCTTCAGTTAAGAGCCTGTCCAAATATTTCTTGACCACATCATAAAACTCAAGCTGCCCACCATATGACATAAAACTTACAGAATCCTCAATAAAAGACCTCACAATTCTACAGCAATCAGGAACGGTGGATGAAAATGGTGCAACATATGGAAATGCAGGCATTATGTTTGAAGTTTGTATCTGGAATGAAAGAACATTCATGGAGTATTCATACTCTTTCTTCATATACATCTGCTCAAACTTATCAGCTGTCAGAGCCTCGGCAAATTGCTTCCGGCAATCAGACAACAACAGTTCATGATACTTATCCCTATGCTTGCTTAGCACATCAAGCAAAGCATCAATTGGATAACCGAATCTACGCAACGTGACACCAAGCAAACTAACATAATCCTTAATCAATAACAAATGATTTGCAGTTTGCATCCTGGAAAATTGATCCTCCAACACAGAGCACATCTTGCTGACGGCAGTATCCCATAGGTTTTCTACTTCCATCTTTGATATCAATCCTCCTCCCGTCCTCAAAACCCGATCCTCCACTATAAAAAATCCAGCAATTTGTGCGAAAAATGTCTGATGCGACTCAAGAAAAGGGGTCATAGAGGATACCTGGAAATCAGAAGTCAGCTGCAACTTTCTGTTCTCAAAATAATACTGCTTAAACCTATCCTCAAGCCCTAGCGTCTGATGAATATGATAAGCCCTGTACAAAGGCGTCAAATCAAACCCTGAAGATCCATTCCCTCCGTTACTTCCATCAATTAATCCGTCAATCTCATCATCCTCTTCTTCTAATGCATAAACACAATCTCTCAAGCTAAGCCGGCTTTGTTCCTCCGCTTGCCGCTGCTTAATACGAAGCTCTTCTTCTCTCTGGCGCGCCGCCGATGCTTGTCCAATTGCTAGCTGACCAAGGTTTCTGCTCACCGTTCGGATCTCCACTAGCCAATCTCCAAACTCCTTACTCACTTTCCTCTCTATGTGAGCCCTAATCGTCGGGATCTGCTTCTCCAACATTCTCTGCAGAGTAGAAGACGGCGTTTTCTCCAGGAAATTCGTTTCAATCGAGTCCAAACATTTCAACGCCATGTAGAAGTTGTTCTCCTTCAGGTGGAAATTCGCTCGCGAGCAGACCTCCATTAGCTGAACACAGGTGTTGAGCGAACTTATCGCGAGCGCGATGTTCGAGCACTTGTTCTTCGCCTCAACGTAAGCATCGAGAGAGGTCAGAAGCGGAACAGCCACGTTCTGAAGCTTGGAGTTGGAGTTGGAGAGCGACGATTTGAGCGAATCCACATCTGACAAGAGCGATCGGAGATCATCAACGGCCATAATAAAGTCCTGGTAGTGAGCGCGGCACACATCTTCGATCTCCGATTCCTTGGATTTACTGAAGTGCTTGAGGTGGTGGAGCAAGGTCTCCGGCTTGCCGGAGGCGAAAGTTTTTCGAACAAAGGGGCCGAGATCTTCGCCGTTGCAGATGGCGGAGGAGAGCAGGAGCTGGTCCTGCTTGTCCGCGGTGTCGCCGTTCTCCGCCGCAGCCGGAACGATTTTCCGGCGAGACTTCGTTGTGTTCATCGCCGCCGTTATCTATCCTACAGTAACCGCTTTGTGACGGGGCCGTTGAACGCGGAGAGGATATAGAGAAAATGGTGTGTTGTGGAAAATATTGTGGGAATAAAGCAGATGGTGTTAAGGCAATAATATTATGGAGTATTATTCCCTTGTCATTATTGTGGTAATATGACTATATGAGCCGAAGGCATTTATTGAGACAATATAACCACAATATTAATATAATAATATAATTTTATGAAAAATATTAGATTACGACCTATAAAATAATATTTTCAAAAATATTTTTACATAGAAAGACAATGATGCTATAATTGAGATTTGGTGACCAAATGAGAGCTGTCACGGGGTCATTGACCGCTGACTAACACGTAGACCTATTTCCTAATTAGTAATTACCATCTTAATAATTGATATTATTAGTCCTTAATTGATAAAGCGCGTTATTCATTTCTAACTTAATCAAATATGAGATGGGCATATATAGTAGCTGGTACTTTCGAAATATTACAACAATATCCAATATTTATGTGATTATGCTAGTAGTTCATTACCTACAATTAGGGTACAAGACCATAAATACATTACAATGATGGGAATTATTTGGATGTTGAGAAGTGGAGTGTATGATTGCACTTGCAGCTATAAGCCTTAAAAGCTAGTTCAAGAGAAGATAACATATTACAAAGTGTATGATTGCAGGTATAAGCAAAGCTGCCATCTTGGGGACTTAAAGGGGGTAATGAATTCAGCTCAATCTTACAATTGGGACTTAGCCACCTTTACTTCACTCGCCTGCAAAAAGTAGCGTGGATTTTCATCCCAAGAGATATATGAATGGGAAGGTGAGAAATTCAAGAAAAGATGAGAAGATATAGAGCTAAATATGAGATTGATTAATCAATGAGGGGATGAAAGAAATTATAAACCAAGAAATTGGAGTGAAAATGAAACTTGCCTAAGGAATTAGCTAGCATAATCTGGAAACAGGGCAGAATTTTTTCTAAGAAGATGTACAAATATTACTCACCAGGGAAGTTTTCTTAGTAGATCTTTCGACCATATAGTCGCAAGGCTTGAAGAATTCTCCATATTTCTTTGACCATTTCTCCAATCTTGAGCACACGTAATTGGAGCCTAATGAATCAGACCAGTAAAAAATTCCTCCCCTGGTGCATTCCATGAATAGAGTCGTTAATTTTTGTGTCGTTTGAATGAACGCTGTTAAAAAAGGAGGGTTAAATTGATAACCTGTATGATGGGAACCCCATCCCCAAGACGGATGCAACATCAAGATCAGATGACCTAATTACAGTACCGTCTGAAATGATACGGCTTGCTTCATTTAAAGCAGGAAAAAGGATCATCTCAACTATCTCATCAGTGGACAATTCCATCAACTGCAAGCGGTAGTTGGAAAATAAGATTTAATGGAATACATGGAGAAAGAACTTTTGTGAATTTTCAGATGTAGAAACTCAAAACTCTAGATTGACTCTAAACTGATTCAAACTCATACACACACACACACACAGAGAGAAAGACCGAGCGAGAGTGCAACCTCGGAAGCAATGGTCACGTTTAATACACTTTTAGCTTTTTCCATGTGTTTCCTTAACTCAGGATCTTGACTCTCCTTGCTGTAATTGTCATATATGTAGAAACCCTTGCCATTAAATTCACCTGGTATAAAAACCACTGTCTGTAATATATTCAATACAAGCAAATGGCAATATACAAATATTACAGAAGGGCACGCACACGCAGAGAGAAAAGACTGATTAAGTTACCTTGACGGTCATCTTGCTGTAAGATTGTGATTAGAGAAGGGTTGTGGGGCCTATCTGTAAGAGACATCACAACTCTCTTACTAATCAACCCAAAAGCTTGAAACCCAACCTTATCAACCAGTCTGCAAGAATTTCATGGGGATATAAACAGATCACACATCTTGTGTGAGACAGAGCAGACTGCCCCGTATCAAGAGTTCTAGTTGATACAGTATTCATCTATGACGGGTAAAGTTATACAACAAAGAAATTTGTTATCCGCTTCACATCCAAACTTCAGATTATGCAAGCAACCTTTGTGTATGTAATTGCGTGCTTGATATGAGAAGTAACTTATTTGGTTATATTTATGTTAGGGCATGTCTGGTGGTGGAGCTAAGGATTTCAAATCCATAATAACAAATTTAGTGAGCTTGTTTGGATAAATTTTTATTATAATGGATTTCAAATCCTTCAAGTCCTATTTTAAGCTATTCCACCTTAGAATCTTTTCTCCAAATCCAAATCCTTCAATTTAAAGATAGCTTAAAGTTGCAGTTGAATTGAAGCATATAAGGAAGGATCGGAGATAGTTTCATCATATGCTGGATTGCGCATCAACGAAAATAATGATTCAAAAAATAAAATGAATTGAGAAATCAAACATTTAAAATCCATTGCAATATGAATTTATTGAGACAAACTCGATGAATTTGTCATAATGGATTTGAAATTCTAACCTCCAAAACCATCTTGCAGAGTCCAGACATAGGCAATTCAAAACATCTTTCATACCTGAAAGGACCCAATTGCATCCCAAAGCCTTTAAGAGCTTGATCTATCTTGTAAACATCCAGACCTTGTTCTGCAAGTAACATTGCTGCATGCAGGTATGTAATAAACATGCTGTTGATGGTGCATCCACTCTGATCACTGACTAGAATTGGGGTTTTCCTCATTTTTCTCCCGAATTCTATTACATCAATGATTACTTGAGGTGATGTGTTCTCTGCATGAACTATTTCCAGAAGAGGCATGGATGGAGAAAGGCTGCATGGAATGATGAAGAAGATATCATGGACTAATTCATGCAGTGACAATAATTCTTCAACACTACATATTACCAGAAAAAGTTGATAAAAGCAATCCGATTTTGGCATTTGGCCCTTTCTCCTATCAAATTCGAGCTGGACGGTGAGGTATTACTGATAAAAATGCAATGTGGTGGACACCACTTTTCAATATTAGCAAAAATCTCTTGCTTCAATGACAAACTTTCAGATTCAGCCTGCTTAAAGTTCAAACGGTGACGAAGTCAGGGAAGTTGCATAATCCAGTCCATCAGAAATTTTTTCCTGACTGTGTTATACCTCTATAACCAAATCGACATCTTTAAAGCTGTTATAATCGAGAACACCCTTTAACAGACTGAAAGCTTTCTCAAGGCCCTTTTGAGCTGCAGTTCCATTCTTGAGATAATTTCGCAAATTTTCTGCCATAGAAAGAAATGGCTTCTGAAAACTCGTTTTTCAGAAGTTAAGAAAAAGAAAAACACCATTAATAGTATCAAAGGCTCTTGCCTTTGATTCTGTTGATCTCTTCTGACAGGTGCTTCTTGCACCTCACTTGCACAATGACTTGGTAGTTCCTAAGAACTAACAATGCTGCTATTTGTGCACTCATCAATCCCCCACCAATAACAGCAACCTTGTTTATTTTTCTTGGCAGCAAATTCATCTTAGGTATTCCAGGAATCTGAAACCAGATTCAACATGGATATAAGTAAGCTGATGAATTAAAGTTAAGAGAATATTATTTATCACAGGCATTGCTTAACACTTGCTGCAAGAAATTCATACCAATATTATTGCAATTGTAAATCAAAAATTGCATTTCTAACTAATTTAAACAAAACACTTCTACTTGAAGAAAACAGATATCATTAACCTACCATTGCATGGTAGTACGATCCTATTATCATGTTGCTTTTAGAGTAATTCTGTGGCCGTAATTGGTCTCATAATACTTTTCTAAACATCATGAATTGCTTATTCAAGAGTTGTTCACAGAAATTTCAGGTATTAGCAGAACCTTTGAAGTTTGACGTTGAGCGAAAAAGAAGTGGATTAGACTCCTGCATGTGCTAGATTGCCGAAGTTCTTCAAGAGCTTCTGCTTCCTGGAAGGAGAAGGAAAAATCATAAACTGCACTTCTTTGAGTACAATTCCAGGGGAAAAAAGATTAATCACATTAACCTTCCATAGTGCACTACGAGGGCCTGAAACAATGCCCTGTTCAATGACATTGATGCACACTAAAGGGTGCACCACATTTGGATTTTGTCTCTGAACTTCTAGTCGAGCTGAATTAAGTATTGCTCTAGCTTCTTTCAGGGGTGGTAATTTGTCAGTTTTATACAAACTAATCACCCATGGTTTTCTACATTCTAATATGTCCAGAGCCCATTGGCGAGCTACTCCAAGAAGCTTAGGTGCTGGAACTATGGCATCCACAAGAGACAAAATTTCAGCTTCCTTGGCATCTACTCGCTTCGACATCTGATGATATGCCAAGAAAGATTATATGATATGCACGGCAAGAATTGGAAACTCAAAATGAGCCCAAGCCTCATACCAAAATCATTTCAAGAGCTTTAGGGAGGCCGACGAGCCGTGGAAGCCTTTGTGTTCCTGGAGCAAACCAATTACCACACAGTTTGATTAAAACTAAACCATCATATCATCTGTTAACACAAGATTAAGAATGGTTGACTACAATGTATGGACAGTCTGTTTTGATAGCCTAATAGTTCCCTGCAGCATGAGGCACAAGCGCCAGGCATTCCTCCTTTCCTTTCCTTTGACTTATCAAATTGATGATTAGTTTCATCTTCTGTTCTCTTAGATCACTAGTGCCGCAGTGAGAGATAGGAAATGCAAGTAGACAAGCAATTGGAAAGGAACTGTAGTCCCAAATGAGGCATAGGGCAGATATCAAGCCAACAGAAGAATTTTAAAAATCTACAAATATTACCGCCAAAGCCAGGAAGAATCCCATACTGAAGTTCAGTAAGTCCTAGTTGTGCAGAGGAAGTCGATATGCGAGCATGACAAGCCTGAAAAGGAAAAATACTAATTAGAACTAAACATGGTTGAACCCCAATTAGATATTACCATACCTTACTTAGCCTCCAGCCTTGAACTTTTAATTGTACCACTTGATCATATATACTCTTAAAATTGAGTTTAAAAGGGTTGATCATCTTCAGTAAATATTTTATAAGAAAAATGGCTCATTGCCCAATCAGATATCTGCTATGTTACTCTTGCAGTGATGATCATGATTGGATATGAAGTGTCCACTGGTTTGTGAATGAGGGGAAGGATTTGTTTTTTGAACTGACTCAAAAATGTGAAATTTTTTGGATATTGTTAATCAGTTTCCAGCATCTCAATATTTTAGGCATTTAAACTCCATGTAGTTATAATGGATTTGTGGAATACAGTGATAAGCTAATGAAACATATCCTCGTACATACAAGAGCAATTTCCAGTGCACCACCAAAAGCAGGCCCTTCAATAGCAGCTACCAAAGGCTTTCTTGAAGCTACAATGGAGAAGTAATGATGAAAAGAGAAAGCCAATTAATATGCCAAAAGAGCAGAAACTGGTAAAAGGCAATACCTTCCAGAGTATCAGTAATAAATTGAATTGACATGAATCCGAGCTCCTCTTTTGCTGTTACAGCCTTCTACCTCTTAGTACTACATAAACTGTGTTGAGGTATTTGAAGTGGAAACAACATGCATGTAGCGAGTCTTACTCTTTTTTTTCCTTTGTTTACCACCAAAAGCTGACACATCAAAACCCGCGGAGAACTTCCCATTTACACCTGTTCAGTTAACTAGGTATTAGATCAATTAATCACCGGGGGAGAGGGTGGTGTTTTACCAGTAATGTGCTAACTTACCAGTAATTACAACTGCTTTCACATCATTTCTTGATAGAGCTCCTTCAACACTCTCTTTTAAGCTAAGCATCACTGGGAAATAAAACACATTTTACAAAAGTAGCAAAGCATGGAGAAAACGTGAAAAATATCAATTCAAGGAGAAAGAGAAAGAAATTTAGGCTTAAGAGGAGGTAGAATTTCCGCAGGATCATTCCACACAATTAATCCATGTGAATTGATGTGTAAAGCATGTTAAAATTGAAAGTTTACAATAACATTTTCAGCTGGATTTGTTCAGATGAATATGAACTACTCCGGACTCCATATCCTAATTCCAAAGCCACTTTCACTAATTATCGAAGCTGTCTGTACTGAAAACATATCCTAGACATTGAGGAACAAACAATTCCTTTCCAATTTCCGCTGAAACTCAACACGGATAAGCTGATAACGCCATTTCCACTCTTATCGACCTACAACCGCAACATTCATGACCTATATTGACCTAAACGGTAATTCCACACACACCAGTCGTAGAATCGTGATAGTCAATTTAAGGTCCATCAGAGTAAAAGATACCGTCAGTAGAGAGAAGATTGAGAGGTGGATTGTTAATCGCGATGATAGCCACACCATCGCCGCCTAACTCCAGCACCGTCTTTCCTAGCATCTTGGCCGCGTCGCGGTGGTCGACGTTGGCAGCACGGAGGTAGAAGTCTGGCTGCAGTAGACTGGCAGTTGATTTTCTAGCTCCTCGGAGCTGACTCTGGTCCAATAGATTTCGTTTGGCGCTACTTCACTTTATTCTGCGGACTGCAATGGGCCATATTATTGGGCCTTTAGGCCCATTAAGCCAGTTCAAATAGACTACTTGAAAATTGAAATCTCTGTGCATGGGTCCTCGGGCCTAGCCCAATTCAAATTTGATGAAAATAGGTCCAATTCTGCAGTCAATTCAAATGTAGCCCATATCAATCCCAAAACTGTAAACTATGATGCACAAATACGGACACGACACGATAGGTACGGTGACATGGGTTTTTTTTTTTTTTTTTTTAAATAAGAAGTGTTGGACACAAAATTTCTAACCTGATATGACAGGCCAAAATAATATTTTTAGGAGTGTTTGTACATCATATCCTATAAAGTTGCAACAACAATTATCTTTATTTTTAGGACAAATTGCATTTTTTGCCCGTAATATCTCTCTTTTTGTGTGGTTGGCCCTATATTTCTTGAGTATGTAGTTTTACTCCCATATTTGAGGTCCCATTTGCAAAAGTGTTCCCTCCATCTAGGCCTGGGCGCCTGGCATTGGGTGGAAAATCCCCAATCCAAACCTGAAATTTAATTATCCCATCCAAATCTAAATCCATATTTTTATATTAAACTCAAACCTAAATCCAAGTCCATATTTTAATTAAATATGGGTTTGGCTTTGATTTTTATTCATGGTTTCAAAACTTGAAAATACCCAAAGGTCAAATGGACAAACCCTCTTTATTTTCTCAAATTTTCCATTAATATTAATTCTGTGTATGCATATAATTAATATGAACATATCTTCATGTTTAGTGTCGTAATTGCTTTGTCCAAACTTACCATGCTCATTTTAATTGCATATATATATATATATATAAATGAGCTATGTAACAACTAGTTAGAATTCTATGCCAAGTATGTGCAGGATATTTTATTTAACAAAGAAGATTATGAATTCTCAAAATAAAGAAAAAGAATTATGATGTTTTATTATCATATTTTTCATTTATAATTATTTTTTAATATAATACTTTTATTATGAGAAATGAAAACGATCATTTTTTTAAAATATACATTAACTAAAATTATATTAAATATAACTTTATTAAATAAATCCAATATGTTCACAACTCTCAAGTAGAGAGAGAAAAATCCTTATTTAGAGAGAGAGAAAATCTACACATGATATACTATTGGGTTTTTCTAATATTCGATTAATTTTTTATTGGACCTTTAAAAATTTCCAATGAATTTCTGAAATTTTGGGTAGGTTTGGAAGCCCACCCACAAGTTTTGAATTTAGTTTGGAATTTGGATGAAAACCCATTGAATTTTGACATATTAGGTTTGAATTGAACTTAGATTTAAAAATTTTGAATATTGTTTGGATTTGGGCATAGATAGGGTAATACCCACCCAATGTCAGGCCTATCCATCGATGTTGGACGGAAAAGGCAAATGCATATCATGTACTCCGTTTTCGTATATTTTTACAATAAAACTTTAGATGTTTAAGATATGTTAGAGACAATATTGATTCAATTTACAAATTAAAATTTCAAAACTGTTGATCAGAAAATAAAACTATAGATTGATCTTAAACTTCTCATTCACTCACAATTTTAATACTTCTCTTTTCACCAAAACATTGATTGAAGGAAAAATAAAGTAATGAAGGTACACACGCGTTGTGATCCCCAAATTGCAATAATATGTTAAAATTGACAAAGGTACTTAAATTTTTGCAACTCAAAACTTAAAATGTAAGACTAAAATGACATTTTTTCTCTAAATCAAAACTGATTTCGAAAAATAAACTATTCACTCACAAGAAAATTGTAATTTTTTTTTTTTTTCTTTTTTATGCTCGAGTATAAAGAAGATTGATAGCTTCAATTCGTTGTATGCATGTGTTCAATTATTAACATCTTTTTCCTAATAAACCCCAATGAATGTGGGGATCATGCATGCCAACAAATTCTAAAAACTAACTCAAAAGTTCTTGCAATTATTAGTCTGAAACCCCCCACATGCCCACTCCTTGTCAATTGCCTGAGATGCAATCCATAGATAATGGTAAATAAATTTCTAAAAGATTTTTTTTTATTTAAAAGCACACACCTTGAAGAATTCGATTCCGAATAATTGTACCGGGGAAAAAACTTTTTAACCACTTGAACCAATTTCAATTGGTTAAAGTTCATGGGGCTATAGGGTTTTGAGCTACATTAATTATTATAAATTTCTAAAAGAAATAAACCCACCCAAAAAAGAAATAAATAATTTATAACTTAAGTTTTTTTTTTTTTAATATCAAAAACATTATTAATATATTGAAATATATATCCTCAGCCACGTTCGAAAATTCCCTTGTGGATCTAAGTTACACCTCATTGCATTCCTTTATTCTTCACCAACATTGCACATTGTTTTCGTACTCTGCATGTCCTCTCGATTTTATTAATTTCCAACAAAAATATTTAGTTTTCTTTGCTAGCTTAGTGGAATTGTAGGGGCTATAATTGACAGTTTTAGTGATGATTCTAATTTCATCGATCATCTTAGGAGATAATGTAGCTTTCTATTGTTTAAATTTGATACTTGCTAGGTTAAACACAATATATCTTACAACAACATAGATGGAGCAATAATCTTTGTAGTATTCGTATCATGTTATTTGTAGGGGTCGCTCCATTTCTAATATTTTCAAACGTAGTCATGGAATCTACGAGTACAAGCTATTACAATACAGACAACAAACTACTACGCAATAGAGATAAACTACTGGCAAATGACCAAAACAACACCCGTATCAACAAGCATTCGAATCCACGACGAATTCTCCACCTCACGCCTCCGAATCTAATTACAATTCATTATTTTAATTAATTATTAAAAATAAGAGAATAACATAATCCAAGCTGCAAATTTTTTGTTGAAAAAGGGATATTTGAAGGGAATACCTTAGAGCCAATGAGGATAAGGGAGATGAATAATAAAGAATGGTTTAGGCATGTGAGGGGATATCAGAAGTGCACATGATACTCCATTGAAAAAGGCCACACAAACATGCTTCTTCTAAGCTCTTATCTGGCCCAATCCTTTTTCTTGCTGACCAAAAGTTAAGACTTTTTCATGCTGCTTCAGCTTCTGCTTCAGCTTGTCTCTCCCTCACAGTTATCCAGACACAGCTACTCATTAAGATATATTTCTATTCTAGTGGGGGGTGCATTTATTATTACTGGATATTTGGGGGGCCAAGATGGCAAATATTCTTCTTTCTCTTTGCCTTATTAGTTAACACAACTGATGTTTATTATATGGCTTGCTTGCCTTGCCACCAATGCTGTGTATTTTTCTTGCTTGCTTGTGTGGAGGATCAAAAGATACAGGCAATCAGTGTCAAAAGTACTTTTAACTAGGGTTGTTTGATATATTCGTCTGATAAATTTTTTTTAATAAATCATATTCGATTATAAATATTTGTTATCCAAAAAAAATTGATGTAAAATGGAATTATAAAAGTTTTAACCAAAGAACGTTTGATAAATAATCCACAATATATGGGCTTTATACAACAATGATTCAACTTTCAAGAAGGCAACTGGTTTTTAACCTGACATGGTAATTTGGTCATTGGTGATGGATATCGGCCGATAGGAGTAGTCAATTGTATTTCTTTTAGATGCGTATAAATTTTATAAAAAAATTGTGAATTTGATAAAAATGAATTATTTTTGTTTCAGGGATGAAATTAGAGGTTAATTATATGGGGGTTATATACTTATATGATGCGACCTACCTCTCAATATTGTTGTAAACATAAAAATATATAAAATAGGGTTGAAGTATGCATACATATTATACATCAATATTCTTTAATCTAACTATATATCTTGCTTGCTAGTTAACTTTTTTCCAGAAACCGAGTCAAGAACTTCCTTAACACTCAAAATACCTGACATAATCCATAGTTAAAAATCATTATTTTCCATTCAAAACACGTCCCAAGACTTACCAAAATCATTGATATGGCAAGAAATTAAGAATTGAATAGACCATACGAAATAAAAGTGGGAGGTGAACTTAGGTGGAGGAATTATTGAAGCAAGAATGGGGTTTTGTTGGCCATTGTAGGAGGGCTCTTTGCTCGAATCCATCACATCTTCTTGATTAAAGTGCTGCTGCTGCAGAAGCACATGTCATGGGCTTCTTTTGACACTTTTTGACTAAACTCACTGAACTCGGAGATACCATATATACATACAATACAAGACAGACTGATATGTATATAATAGTACACTATGCCCATTCCCTCCCACATACTTTTTTATTTATTATCAGATCACCATCTTAAATAATAAATACTACTCCAATGTTTTTACTCATCTTTCTTGTATTTAATAAGTAGTGTGGCCTGATTAGTTCCTGGAAAATGGGAATGGGTGGGTTTTGGCTAAAATAAATGAAAAGGGTAAGAAAGGACGAGGGAATGACATGGTGAAGACTGAAGACTGAAGAGATGGAGAAATGGGTGTTTACCGAAATTTTAACTAAGGGTTTTTTATTTTGTTTCTCGGTTTTAGTAGTTTTTTTTTTTCTAAAGATTAAAACTACCGAGTAACAAGAAATCAGGAAATCTACCTTCAACATGAGCTCTAAGCTTTCATTTAATTTATCTGCGAGAGCGTTTGCATATGCATTACCACTCCTCAATGTGTGTATGAGTCGACTGTCTCAAGGAAGTCCTAATATGGGATTTTGCAGTTCAAAATAATATTTTCCAAAGGGTAATCGTCCATTTGAACACCCATAATGAATGCCGCCACAACAGTTTTTGACTCCGTCTCCACTATAATTCTTTTGAACTTTCTATTCCCATCTTCGTTTTAGTAGTTGAAGCTGGTGTTTGTAATGCTTACAATTTTATTTGTTTTATTTAGATGGGAAGAGTTTAGAAGTGTCTCGTATTCAATTTTTAACGACTTTTTAGGTATATTGTGTTATTTTTAATAATGATAGTTTCATATATGTTCAACTTTTATTACATAAAAAATTGTAAATTTTGGATAGTAAGTGTAGCATAATTGACATTTTGAAACACTAATAAATACTTTATTTTGATATGAAAAAGGGTGTTAGGTATTTAGAATCCTTAATTTGATGTTTATTTCACTATGCGAGGCCTTGCAGTAAGGGGCAAGGGCCAAGTCTAACAATAAAATGGAAAATAATATGGTGTTTAGCAACTTTTAGGGTAGTTGCTAAAACTGATTTTGAGTTATAGTAGAAATTAATTATAATTTTTACTCTCACAATTTCCATCCATAATTTGGTTATAATTACTGATAATTCTAATCCGGGTTTGATTAGATCAAATTGGTGTAACGAGAAGATACGTATTTTATACTTATCGAATGATTGATGAAAAATTTATAAAGAATAACCAATTAAATGACAAATGTAATACATTTATTATTTAATTAGTTAGGATCTGATTGAGTCGAATCTAAATTAAATTTTTTTCGAAATCACTGTGTTAAATTATACTCAAATTGCCAATATTTCAGAATTATATGATGAAATTACAATAGTACAAGCAGCATACGTCCAAAATGTCAATCAAATAAGTACAACATTTAATCCTTTTGTCTTAAAAAAAAAAAAAAAGAAAAAAAAGTACAACTATTAATCCAAATTTGCGCCCTTCCTTATCATTATTATGAAATTGCATTTCCTCCTTCTATCCATATATTGAAATAGTATTATATTTTAATTTTTAAGCGAAAAATCCACATTTCATCAGTATAAAAGAATTATTTTTCCCACACATTTTTTAGGTGACTATAGCGACTAATCTTCTACGAAATTACTAAAAATTTGAACTCCCGATATTTGATTAAAATTAAGGGTCAATTACATTTATCACCAGTTGGAGTTGTGATTGTTGATATTACAATCGATCTCCTTTTAGTTATTTTATTATATTTTGACTCCTTGTAAAAACTAGAAATTATATCAGATCAATTTTCCGTTAACTTTAGTCTTTAGGGTATCGTCATGGATTTTAGGACTTGAATTTTCTATTTTACCCTTGCCTTAAATTTAGGGTAAACTTAGTATAAAAAAGTTACTTGTTAAGACAGGGGTAAAATAAGAAATCCAAATCCTAAAATCCATGACGTCACCTAAATTTAACGAAAAATTTATTTAATATAATTATAATTTTTAAAAGGATCCAAAATATAATAAAATAACTAATAATGATCCAATTGCAATATCTGAAACTTTAGAAATTCTAAATGTAACTAGTCCTTTCCCAAAAAAAAATTAAAAAAAATGTAACTAGCCCTAAAATTAAATAAACTCTTTCCACACACTCAATGCCCCTAGTTAGTTATTATATTTTATGGAATATGCTAGTTGCATGAGACTTGATATGTCGCTACAAAAATAATAGTTGACACATAATTAGCTCGAATTTGAATTTTATAAATAAAAAAAATTACGTTGAAAACGATTCTCGTGAAAAGCGCTGTCAAAATAAACACATGAAGAAGAACAAGGTGTGAACTGGGTTCAAAACTCAGGGATACTTTCTTCCCGCAATTGACTGAGTCTGTCAAGTACATTATTTTGGGCACCGGAAAAATACGAGCCATAAAGAGACAAAGGAATGATTTATGATTATTTGAAGTACCATTATTATTATCCAATTGGAAAACGGAGAGGGAAGGCAACCATTTTCACGTGACAAGTCATATTCATTCTTACCGTTGAATAAAGTCATCCAACACTCCCTATAATAAATGTTTCACAATGTAACAAATTTGCATTAACTAATCACCCCAAATGCTTCTTTATCAAATATTTAACCCTAAAAATAAAAAATGCTCTAAAATAAAACTCAAAACTTATTGAAAAATCTATATATATGATATTGAAAAATGTAGGTACATTATTTCTAATTCCACATGCCAAATAATTTTATCCAAAGTGTTTAGCACTTTAGTGAACACCAACTCCAAAATGAAATAGTTGATTCGTTTTTTTATTGAATCGTAGATATTTTAAAGGATGAGACAACTCAACAGATTGTTTAAAGATGTTTTATATAAATAGGGTAACTTTAGTTCGATCTTAATTCTATCAAACCGGTATAATGAGAGAGTGAATGTTTTACCATTACCATTACATAAAATTAATTGGGTTCAACCGAACGGGTAGGAATTCCCAAATAAAAAAATATGGACCCTTTCACTTCACCAATAAACCTAATTTCCAAACAATATATTTAATGAAGATATTAGTACTTGTTATTTTAAATTGCATGTATTCTGCATTCTAGTACTAAAATGCAGATTTACTCCATTTCTAATGACTCGAACTTGCCGAATGAAAACAATTAATCACCATTAAATAATCACCACTAACCATGGCATGACAATAATTACAGAGGCAAAGCAAAGCAGGAGGGGTTTAAAAGAGGCAGCCTTTGCCTTCCTTTTGGTTTATAAATACAGCAGAGTGTTCCTCTGTTTCCTCTGCTTCTTGCCGGTTGGTTTCTTTCTTCCTTGGGTCGTGTTTGGCCTTTTGGGTTTTGGTGTTTCTGCTCTATTGGCACTATCCAAATGGCTTCTTTTCCCTCCTTTTCTTCAACAGTTTTTCCTCTGTTTCTAGTCTTTCTGCTCTGTTTTCAACAGCAGCTTCGCTGTAATGCCTCCCCTGCCAAACGCGGCCCTTTGAGCCACCACCGGCATGCTCGTTTTGCCTCGCATAATTACAGGGATGCACTCACGAAATCCCTTTTGTTCTTTGAGGGGCAGAGGTCGGGGAAACTGCCCCCTAACCAGAGAATCTCTTGGAGGAAAGACTCCGGCCTTTCAGATGGCGCTGCAATGCATGTATGTTTTCTTCTTTCTATTTTTTAGAAACAAAAGTTAAATAATGGGTCTTGGAAAGGTGCATTTCTTTGCATTTGTTTTGAGTTTTGAGCAAGGAAGGATGTAGAATGAGTTATTTCTCATGCTTGTTGGTTTTCTTGTTATGGGGTTAACTAACATGGCAATGTAGGTGGGATCTCTGTCTTGGTTTAGGTCTTAACATAATGCTCATGTTTTTCTTAGTTTTTTTTTGTTGGAAAATGAAGTATTTGAAGTGGGTTTAGCTTATTTTGTCCGGAAAACGAAATCTTTTAAGTGGGTTTTGCATATTCTTGGCTGGAAATGGTAATGTAGGTAAGTTTGCCCATTATTTCTGTGTCTTTTTTTTTTTTTTTTTTTTACTTCTTTCTTGGCCTCAAATAATGGGCACTTCTAGAGTATGATCTTTGTAAGACAAGCATTTGAAGAGGATCCTTTTCTTGTTTTGATGTTTAAATGGCTGTGCAAGCATATTACCCCTTGCTGTGTATTTTCTGTACTATTTTTCTCTCTTTTTCCACTCAAATAATCCCCTTTTTAGGTAATTTTCTTTTAAGTTCAAATAATTGTAGATGAGCTTCTCTTATTTTGATGTTAAAATGACAATGCAGGTTGATTTGGTGGGAGGATACTATGATGCAGGGGATAATGTGAAGTTCGGGTTTCCCATGGCATTCACCACCACTATGCTTTCATGGAGTGTGATTGAGTTTGGTGGCCTTATGAAAGGAGAGCTTCAGCATGCCAGAGACGCTATTCGTTGGGCCACTGACTATCTTCTTAAAGCCACTGCAAAACCAGACACCATTTATGTTCAGGTTTATAACAGAACAGACATTTATACTATTTAACAGAGCCAAAAAAGTCAGAACTTTAAAAAACAGAAAATATTTTGTTGTGAAGAGGGCTCTTTAATTACATTTTTCTAATGAATTGTAGGTGGGAGATGCTACAAAGGATCATGCTTGCTGGGAAAGGCCTGAAGATATGGACACTCCAAGAAGTGTATTTAAGATAGACAAGAATACCCCTGGCACTGAGGTTGCTGCTGAAACTGCTGCAGCTCTTGCAGCTGCTTCTTTGGTCTTCAGAAGATGTGACCCTAATTACTCCAAACTCCTTGCCAGAAGAGCCATGAGGGTATACTTTACTGCTTCATTAGTTTTTGCTTAAGTATTTCTGTCACACTGTAAAGTAAAATTTGTCAAGATTCAATTTTTATGGCACTTCAAACAAAGATAATAAATATAATTCCCAAGAAATTGATTATATAATCTGCATTTTGCTGTTCAGGTGTTTGAATTTGCTGATAAGCACAGGGGACCATACAGCAATGGGCTGAGACCATATGTGTGCCCCTATTACTGTGATTTTTCTGGTTATCAGGTAATAACACTATATAATTCTTGCAAAAATATTTTTCCTGTTTTAATTTACTGAGAATTGATCGTTTTTGTGATAATTTTTAACTGGTTGAAGGATGAACTGTTGTGGGGTGCTGCTTGGTTACACAAAGCCACAAGGAATCCAAGCTATTTAAGCTACATTCAAGCCAATGGTCAGACTCTCGGAGCTGATGAATCTGATAATACATTTGGATGGGATAACAAGCATGTTGGAGCCAGAATTCTTCTCTCCAAGGTCATATTTTTTTAACTGTTTTTCTTTTATTATTAATTAAAATAGGGTAGTAATTCATATTTTAATATATGTTGTTTGGAAATTATACAGGCATTTCTTGTCCAGAATGTCCAGCCTCTTCATGACTACAAGAGTCATGCAGATAACTTCATTTGCTCTCTCATTCCAGGGACCTCCTTCTCCACTGCCCAGTACACCCCAGGTTCTTGCTTTTTTCTCTCTCTTTTTTTTTTTTTCAAATAAAAACTCTCAAAATTTGTGACCCTTTATTTATTTTATTGAATTTTGTAAATTCTTTGATTATTATATGTGAAAATGTTGATTAATCAATTTGGGGTGCAGGTGGTCTTCTGTTCAAGATGAACGATAGTAATATGCAGTATGTGACATCCACCTCATTCTTGCTGGTTACTTATGCCAAATACTTGACAACTTCACACAAAGTTGTCAACTGTGGTGGAGCCATCATAACTCCAAAGAAGCTCAGATCTTTTGCCAAAAAACAGGCAAGTGGAATCATATTCTTGTTATTAGTATGACCCGTGTCGGGTCGGACATCGTGTCGAGCATTTGCCGTACAAAACTTTTAAGAAAAATTCGGTATCGTCATGATCTGTGTTCGAGCATAATCGTATGTACATTAAATGTGTCTTAAAGTTTCTCATGATTTTGCAGGTGGATTACTTATTAGGTGACAACCCCATGAAGATGTCTTTTATGGTGGGGTACGGACCACGGTATCCCCTGAGGATCCACCACAGGGGCTCATCTCTACCGTCCATCCGAGCCCATCCGTCGAAGATCCAATGCTCCGCCGGCTTCAGCATCATGAACTCCCAATCCCCCAACCCCAACATCCTCATCGGAGCAGTAGTCGGTGGCCCAGATCAAAATGACCGCTTCCCGGATCAACGGTCAGATTACGAGCAATCAGAACCCGCAACATATATCAACGCACCACTCGTTGGAGCGCTGACCTATCTCGCACACTCATTCGGCCAACTTTAGAAACTCATCCATCATTAACCAAATATATTATATATCCCACGGGGCTAGATTTATGTTTATTAGGGATTTGGCCCTAGTATTTACGAGTTTTAATTTCGATTTATGTCGATTAAAATGTAAGTTAAGTGTGGTTTGTTAGGCGGGTGGGTACCGGGGCCGAGGCTAATGGACTCGAGCCATAAACTGTGTACACAATTTGCCCAGTGTAATTGCTTTGAAGTCTTATTATTAATCAAACAAGTTTAAGTGTTTTATTATGGATCCGAATCGAATCAAACTATTAAAATACATGTTCAAGAATTTAAATACGAGATTTTGACATACTTAGCATAAAATCGAACAATTAAACTATTGGTATAAGTGTCGTGTGGTATTATTGGGAATTTGGGATGCATGGAAATGAATGCGAGTTTCGTGCCCTAAACGGCGCATGAGGAGCTGTAATGGCATTGGTGATTGAGCTGGGCTACCTTTTGGGTATATTGTGCCTTTTATTTTTTCCTGCTTTGGAACTTGTAATGTGTCTTCTACTGCTTTAACTTAATTACCTATATATAACAAATAAACAATTTTAATCGAGATTATGAACTTAGGTAAATTAAATATAAAGTTATAAAAATGATAGACATTCTCATAAAATAAACGAGACTAAACAAGCATTTTTATAAGAGATGAAATTATTATATTTACAGTAGACTTTCTATAGGGACGGAGCTAGGCGGGTTATTCGGCCAGGGCAACCCGTCGGCTTTCTTGTCCGATGCATCCGACTCTCTTGTCCATATTATATATACTATATCTTTTATCATTATTAATTTTCTCTAATATGCGACTTTTATATGTTTCATTCTTCATAGAGTTTTAAAATTCATTTTGCTAATTTCACACAGGTCAAATTCAAAAAATCAGAAGTAATAATCGTCGTTACTCAAATAAAATCTAAACTTTGTTACTATTTTGTGTCTTGATATTCTTGTTACTACATTCACACTTTATTACTCACATAAAAAAACTAATCTATGCATATTTAGGTGTAAATCACAAGTTCTAATTAATTTACAAATTTCGATACCCAAAAAAGTAATTTACGAAAAAGAAATATAGAAAATTCAGTCAAATTGCCACAAATTGTTAAAGTGTAAAAAAATAACGCGGGAACCAAAATAGAAATTATTGCCATTTTTTAACAGTTGTTGGAGGGGCCCAATATTTGACCGTTGGCTCGAAGGAAGAGCAAAATTTGGCGGGTAAAAAGAAAAAAACTAGCATGTGTCACGTGATGTAGCGCGGGGCTATGAGTGAAGGCACGTGGTCAAAAGCTGCAGTTTTACTGCGATATGTCAGAGAACTGCATTGAATAACGTCGAAGAGCCTATGGGTTGGGCCTATAATACGTGAAAAATAAAGCACATTTATCCGGTCCATGAAGATTGAAGACATTAAGTGCTTACATGACTTGGTCCAAACTTTTGGTTTTAATCTTTTATCTTTTGTTTTCATAATGCATTTTTATGGTCGGGTCACACTATTTAGATGTAATTCTTCCGGCAGTTATATTTTTAAGGATACGGATATAAAAATTCTAATTAAATTAATAATATCGAATTGTTAAACTATAAAAACTTGATGGTTGTTTGGTATGATATGCCATAAAATGGACGGGCCACGAAGCAACCTCGCCACCTCAGATGACTCACAAACCGCCACACGGGTCACGCCTGGTGGGATGCCACGTTGGATCGATTCCGACCCCATCCGCCGGCCACGTTGGCTTCAGGTAGCGCCTTGTCGATCCGGGATCCATGGCCCACATATCGATCCCGATCCAGGGCCCACATATCGATCCCGGACCAGGGCCCGCATGTCAATCCCGGTCCATGGTCCCATGTATCGATCCCGATGTGGGAACTCAGCACTGGAGCCATACTTGTCTTACATAGCATTCTGCTGAGCCTGGATCGATCTCGACCCCGATACGAGATATCGATCTCAATACAAAACTCCAGCCCAGGAGCCACACAACTCGACCCTAATAGTCGAGACCTTACGTCACCAGGCATCAAGATACCATAAAACATCTTTGTCGGGACACGTGTAGCTCCCTCATTCCCCAAGACCCATTGTGCTACAGTGCATTTAATGGCCATAGCCCCTGTCTACTCCAAAAGGGGAAACAAGGGACACTCGACCTCAAGTCAGTCTGCTCAGGCGTCCGATAACCAGATCGACGTCTGCTAGGTAATTAATGCATATTCGCGGTACACGCACTGCTATGTTAATTAGCCAAGACTATAAATACTCATGCCTTGAACAGTAGTTGGTAAGCCTTTAAGAGTATTTATTTCACATTCTCTTGCATTTATTTCTTTCACTCAAAATTCCCTACTAACTTGAGCGTCGGAGAACCAAACTTGGGCAAAACCCCAAGTCCCCGCAAGTTGGCCTTTTAGCTCACGTGCGTTGGTATTTTCAGATCGACAAGAGCCCACGCATATAAATTCTTGACCGATCGACCCGAGATTGACGGCTAGACCTCCAACTCAGCAAAAACCAATTTCAAACCGGATCATGGTAGATATTGGTCTTTATGATTTTCTAAAGAAGTATTTTAGAGCTTATTAGAATAAGGTTTTGTTAGTTTTGAGATTGAGCCCGAACCAAATAATCCAAGTTCGTGCTCAACAGATTGAAGAATATTGAACTAGAATCCGACTCAAACATTGATTTGAGTATGAACCCGAATAATTTAATAAAATTTGAGTTCTTGCTCCAGATCAAGCTCGAAAAACATGTTTTTATAAAATCTGTATTATATAATTGTATTTACAATTGTATATATAGAAATATGAAATATATATTTTAGTATATATTATTTTTCATAAAATTATAAATATATGTGTATACGTCTATATTTTATATTAAACTAAAATAAATATAATTTTTATGTTTAAAACAGGTAGCATCGCGAACCTACGAACAAAAGCTGGAGCTCGACTTGAGTTGGAGCTCAAACTTGTCGAATTCAACCCCAAACCTTTGATGACTCGCCTCATCGGGTTCGCGAATCCAGCTCGATCCGTCTACACTCCTACTCTCATCAGTCTTGGAACTTGTAAAATTCCCTAAAGCATTAATGTAGATTAATATTTACAACAACTTTGCTATATTTCTATACAAGCCCAAATATCTACCGCGAACGTCGCGTCGTTCTAACAATAACAAGCAAAATGGATGAACAAGAAGGGACGAAACTTGTGAATCACACGAATTAAAATTAGTTATGCTAATATATATTGGCAGCAAATAAAATGGAACTAACTCTAGGGGTGGTTAGCATATAACTTCTACGTGCTATTAGCATTTGAAGAAGATTACCAAAATTACATTAACCCCCCTCCAACAGCAATCACCAGCAAAAGCTGTTGATTAAGCAGCTTTTGCGGGATGAATAATCCGGGAAGGATGATCAACGCGTGCCTCATCATAGGCTTCTGCCTGCTCACCATCAATGGAGTGCAAGGCAAACGCGGTCACCATCGGGCCAGGGGCGGCCATCACCATCCGATACGCGCCGGCCTTAAGGTCGGCCCCCCGGAGGCTGTTTTTAACGTGATGCAATTTGGGGCGAAACGTGATGGCGACACGGATGATGCAATGGTAAGATGAATTCAAGGAATGACCTTTTGGATTAGAAATGAACAGATAACGAACTAGATGGTAGAACGCTCATTTTTTGGTATAAAAATGAAAAAATTTGCAATTTTACCTCGTTCTGATAATTTTTTTTCTCTTTTGAATCACGTCCCCCTCCCAAAATCCTGATTTTATCGCTATATGCGAATGTTGTAATTCAAGTTTCTTGATATGCACCAAATTTTTGTTTAAATTTCTTAAACCAAAGAAAGGGTTTGTATTTTAGAAATCCAGAATTAAGATACTCTATTTATAATTGATGCAATCAAACATGATTTCATCTATTGCTTTTCTTTCATGATTTATCAACTTTTTCCTCGAAGCAAATTACCTACTTGTTTAAAGTGGTTCATTATTAAGTATCATTTGTTATATATGTTCGTACTTGAACATAGAAAACACATACAATTTCAACTAAAAAAAAAAGCACCATTTCTGCAGGCGATGATTCAAGCTTTCCAAGCTGCATGCCACGCCCGTGGACCGGCACGAGTTCTAATCCCACGCGGGCTTTACGTCGTTGGGGAGGTCATATTCGAGGGACCCTGCACTTCCAATCCCTTGACCATCGATATTCAGGGCGATCTCATGGCCGTAACCGACTTGAGCGAGTACGATAATGGTGCTTGGATCATGTTAGAAAGGGTAAACAACATCATCGTTACAGGCGGCGGTTCCCTCAACGGCCGTGGAGACGTTAACTGGCAATATGCAGACGGCGGCTCTCCTTTCCCAGTCGTAAGTCTATATACTCATTGCTATATATAGATCAGTGACGGAACTACATATGAGTTAGGATATGTGTTGGACCCTTAAAACTATCATGAAAACTAATATGCTCTGATTTCAGGGTTTTGTAACCCCACCGCTATATATACATATATAGATTGTATGTGGAGAAATTGATTCGTGTTTTTTGTGCACCGATTCTTGCAGTCTCTTGTGCTCCAGACAGTGACAAATGCTCAGATTAATCATTTGAGTTTCATAAACAGCATGGGGTTCAACAGTAAAGTGACAGACAGTAGCAACATTGGTATCTCGTTCGTTAGAATCAATGCCCCTCGTGACAGCCCAAACACCGACGGGTTACACACGAGCAGCACTACAAATATCACCGTCACGGACGCTCAAATCGGAACGGGCGACGACTGCATTTCTATCGGTCCGGGCACCGTAAACATGCTCGTCGCCAGAGTGACATGTGGCCCCGGACATGGCATCAGGTATGCGTTATGCTTATATTTTACACCCATCGAGTGATTATTGTAAACCCATGATAGTAACCAATAAAAAAACGAGCATATAAACTCGTCCATGTCAATAGTTTGATTTGATCGAGCCAGACGTGAATTAAAATTTTAACTAATGTTGAAATTGCAGCATTGGGAGCTTGGGAAAGCGGACGTCCGAAACGGACGTGAGAGGAGTGACGGTTATTAACTGCACATTGACGGACACAGCAAACGGTGCAAGAATCAAAACCTACGGCGACTCACCCGTACTGAGAGCCTCCACCATCTTCTTTCAAGACATTCTCATGAATAATGTCAAAAATCCCATCATTATTGACCAGCAATATAACTCCAAGGGCAAAGGGGTAAATTCACTACACTCTCATAATTACAAAATAATTCTCTCTAGAAATGTCAAGATTTGCTACAGAAACGGTCAAATGTTCCTTTCATTTGGCCATAATTATATGATCATGATTCATGCGCCTAAGTAATCACAATCAACAAGTAATTAGACAAAGTTTTTCACTACACTTGTCCCAATGAGTAGATGTTATTTAACACATTAAAATTGTTGTTTTTATTTTCGTTTCAATTTAACTTACGTGGTCTGTCTTCTTATTAATTGTTACACTTCCAAGATTTTAATTTCATGAAAAACTTTTAAATTTCCTTTCATAAGAGGTGGATTTTGGATCATGCCTGCCTTCTTCACCCGTTAATGGTTTAGAATTCTTTGCTTCGTAAAGTAAATAACAATGAAAGGAGTGAAAAAAAGAGTAGAAGTGACCCCTCCTAAGGTTTATTTAAGTTTGAGTCTTACATTAAAGTTTCTTGCTAGTACATTTCTAATTTTTTTTAAACCAGTTTTCTTCTTTCCCATTGAATAAATTGTACAAATTAGAACAGTCTTGACTCTTGAGGCCACATCACAAATTCGACAAAATAATTAGTACAATAATTTCATATTTCTATTTGTTTTAAATCTTGTCTTTTTTTTAATCCCTCTCTTATCATTTCAATTATATATTTCATTTTCTGTTTCACATGTCAAGTGTACTAATAAGCTGCCGGGATTAAAATAGAGATTCATTTAATTTTGTTCCATAACATTTCATTTCCTTGTGTATCTGTTTGCAGCCATCAAGAGTTGCAATCAGCGACGTTCACTTCATAAACATTCACGGCACCACAAGCTCCCGCGTTCCGGTCAGCATACACTGCAGCTCGGCAGTCCCTTGCCAAGGCATCGAGTACAGAGACGTGAATTTGGCGTCGTGGGGTTTCATCGCTCCTCTCGGCTCGTCTTGCACCAGCGCCAAAGGTTTCGTCGGAAAAGGGAGGCTCAGTCCCCTCGCCCCTATCTGCGTCTAGACACATTTATGCTATTTGTATTTCACATCCATGAAATGCAAATATGATACCATTTCACCATCAATATATCAGCTTTCTGGAAACTATTATATCATCAGAGAAAAATATATAAGCATATTCAGAAACGGTTAAATGATGAAATTGTGACTTGAATTAATTAACGATTGATCATGTGCATAAGACATAAAAAGATGACCATATTCATGGGTGAGATTAACTAATTGTAAGTGGAAACTGCGCAATGATTTGAACATTATACCGATAAAGCATTGCGTCAAGAATCTAAAATAGCTAAGCAAATAATAGGAACAATTTATGTGAATGGCATAAATATGAATACATTCAATAAAAAATGAATACAAATTTTTCTACTTGTAGAATTTTAAGATCTCATATTTAACCGAAATAAGCAGATAACTTAATAGTAAGCTAGCATTTATATATGTGAACAAATAAATCACGAGTTCAAGTCTCATTAGGGCTAGTTGGAGAACCACCGATTTTATTATTTTTTTCTTCAAAAATGATCTCATATTTAACTCTTAATATATTTGATCATGCATATATTCAAAATAGGGGAACCAACAACTTTTTTTTTTTTAAATCCCCAGGTTTTTTCTGTGATTTGCTGAAATACCCATTTCTAACATTAACAATTAGACTAAGATAAACCCATATTTTTCTTATACACACATGATTAATTATGGTATTATATATTGGAATGCTGTCCTCACTATATATGAGACAGGTATCGTACTTGCACTCAGATGGAGTAGACAAAGGTTTACAATGCTTGAAAAGATTCTTATCACATGTAGTAATTGGACAACTTAGAACACGCACAAAAAATGTGGTGCACTAAAACGTTATCGTAAATGGAACATGTGTAGATTGTATAATATTTTCTTAGTCAATTGTGGTTCCTTTGAGCATAGGCATATTCTTGGTGCAATTTGGGATGGAAAGAAGACAATTCTATCAACCCTTTCACTTTTGGAGTCATCTTGTTATGCTCTTCTCCTCAAATGAAATAGGAAATATGCGACAAGGAAATATGCTTCCAAACTCATGTGTCTCTCTTTCCCCAATTACCTCCAGGCTCCAATAAAACTCGAACTCATGACCTATCAATTCACAAATGCAGATGCTTACCACTTAAGCCATTTGCTTGTCTTTCTCGTGAATGAATTAGTTATTTTTACTAAATTACGCCTATAGTTTTTATTTTGGTTGTATGCGCCCAACTGATCCCTTATGTTATTCGAAATGAATGTAAAAAACTTCGTGTTATATAAAATCTCATAAAAAAAATTGTGTTTTTTAAATTTTGTATAGAAAACCTTATGGTTGGCAATTTATATTACATGCTCAGGTTGTGCGAATTTTTTTAAAAAAAATGTTGTGTTTGTATTTATATGAATGGTCTCTTAGTTTCTATAATTCAATTTTTATCTGAATATTTATAGAATTTCTCAAATAGGTCCTAAAATAATTTATTTTAATATGTAATTTTTTATTCATTAATTTCTCTTTGATGTATTTTCTTATCAACTTTTGATTTCTTTATTTCTCGTATTTTGCTTCCGAATAAGAACTTTTGTAGTATTTATATTCTTCATTTATTTCTTTTATATATTTTTTTCAATATTTTATTTTATATTCTATTATATTTCTTTGCAAATTTTTATTTATAAATATTTTTTTATCTAAGTTTTGCTTTTATTTTTGTAAAAAAAGAGCAATGCGTGTGACTCAAACAACGTACGAAGGTTTTTTATGTTTAATTTTATAAAATACATAATTTTTATGCTAATTTTTAAATCATTATATTTATCTTTTATATTTTCGATATTTCATAAGTTTTTTTTTTTAAGTAATTATCTCGTTTTTATTAATCATTATTTGATACTATACAAACATCCCTTCTTCAATAAATGTATCATTTATTAGTCTACTGAATAACCTAAACATCACGTCCTAAGAAAATTATTATTGCGACTATCATCTCCCAAACTTTTTCTCAGAATACTTCTACCATCACATATACAAAATTCAAAAATGACATAACCAATGAAATTAGAATTGCCAGAATTCCTAGCGCAGTTCTCCTTCCCCTGCCTTCCCTAAATAAGGAAATACAATATGACACAATTTATTATGATAATTTTAGATCGAATTTGATTCCGTCAAATCAGTATAATAATATAAAAAATAATTATACCTTTCATTTAAATAATATAAAATTTTTAAAAATAACCAATCAAATATACATATTTATATAATTAGTTTAATTCGACCGACGAAATCTTGCATAAATTTTTTCTCTAATATTAAGTTTTTTATTTTTATTTTATTTTATAAAATATCAAGCTTTTAATTGATAATAAAGGCCGAAATTCCAATTGAGTCGCTCATAAAAGTTGGTGTATTTAAATTAAAGGCACCTGGAAAATCGGTGCCCCCGTACAAACACTACGCTGTACAACGCTACACTTGTCCACATTCTTGTCAACAAACATCATCAATTTGTGTTTTGATGCTTTGAGTTAAATAGTGTTACAGTCCTAGGCCCTCGTGCATCATAACTTGAGTAGTGTAGTGTAGTGCACATTAATTTCTCAGAAGTCAAACCATCAGTTTTTACTTAATTTAATTGATATTTATCAAAAGAAGAAATTAATTAATCAATTAAGTATTTATTATGAAATCAAATAAAATTTATCGAGATTTTGAATGTGATCACTGTTCGAATAATTTAAACCGGGGAAGCCCTCCCCAAATTTATTATGAATTTCTCAAGATTTGAAAATTCTTCCACCCAAAATTTGATTATTCTTAATCCCATCCACTAATGCTTAGCAATCCCTAATCTTGATAGTTCTAATTTCTTAAGAAATCTTTTAGTACAACTACTTAATTTCGGTTAAACATGCCGATCAATATAAATATTATATTCAATATTTAAGTTTTCGGCACCGCAACAATTAATTTTCTAGGCCGGACACTATTTACAAAATCGATCCAATTTTTAATAGCACCCGAAGCGTGAGATTGAATCTCATTATCGTTTATGATCAACAATATATAATTTCATTTAATAAATTTTCAAAATTCATCTACACTCTCTGATTTAATTGAAATGAATCCAGTAAATAGAAAGAGAAGAAGTAATAAATGCTAATACATAATTTTTGCTACAAAAATATATAATAATCTTGCAATTATAAGCTAAAAAACTTTGACTTGAATCCAAAATCTGGCATTTCTAGTGCACCATGTTGACCTTGGTATTTAGGAAAGTTTTGGAGATTTGCTAATCCCTTGTATTACGGGATCTTCAGCCTCCCTTGATTAGGGTTTTATTTCTATTTATCTTGATTCCTCTGTAATAGCGGCAGATCATTCCAGAATAATGAAACACGAAAACCTTTTCTCTCATTACTTTACTCTTCAACATGGTATCAGAGCCATACGACCCTGAGGATCATTAATCGGCATCATCATCTGCCAAAGGACACAACAAGACAATGGGCAACGACGCTGGGGAATCGTCACCAGCACTGTCAGAGGCTGCCACCGCCTTGTCTCAACAAATAGCCATACTCCTGCAACAACATAAACCACAACCCCAATCAAACTCAGACAGTCAAGTATCGATTGATCTGAAATTAAATAATGACAACTATGTTTTATGGGCAAGAATGCTCGAGATTGCCATCGGAGCACGTGGGCGGCTCAGCCACTTAACCGGACAGCCACCACCACCGCTGGAAAACGAGGAAGCGTATCCAACATGGAAACAACGTGACCTCCAGGTATTCAGTTGGATCACACAAGCCATTGAACCGTCCCTGGTGACCCAATTCATCCATTATCCCACTACTAGAGAATTATGGAAAGGGCTGTCAATCACATACCAATCCGGAGAAGATAGTCTCCAGATTTTTGATCTCATGACAAGAGCGGATCGAATAAATCAAGGACAAACCACCCTTGAGGAGTATTTTAGCACAAGTAAAAGTTTATGGGCTGAAATTGATCGGAGACGACCCAATCCAATGGAATCCCCAAAAGACATCACCAAATACAATCAGATTCAGCAAGAACATCGGCTTTTCAAATTTCTCTCGGGACTAAATCCAGAATACGACACCATTACTAGGGAAATCTTAAGAGAAACAGAGTTACCCTCAGTTGATGCCGCGTACGCGACCGTTCGCCGGGAAGCAGCCCGGAAAACCATTTTAGGGCCGCCGACTGCCTCCAACGAAGCGAATCCATCATCGGGCCTTGGAATGGGTCTGGTGGTACAGGGACAAGGAGGACGAAGCCGGCCACAGAACCAGAGGCCCCCGCGCCGGTCAGATCCGCCGCGCAATTCAGTGGCGCCATCACGGAATAAATCCGAGCTGGTATGTGAACAGTGCGGGAAAACGGGGCACGAGAAGAAAGGATGCTTTGAACTTATCGGATTTCCGGATTGGTGGGTGCCAAGGGAGAAGACGGCTGATAATGGTCGCGGGCGGACGCGCGGCACAGCAGCGGTCGCCAACGGGACCGGTGCCGGAGAAGACAAGGGGGAAATGGCTGTGGTGGCGGCGAGTTTTGCACAGAGCCGTAACCCTAGCGGCGGACCTTCTCAAATCACAAATGGAGGAGCAAACTCAGGCGTAACAGGTATAGGGCAAAAGGGGGTGAATTTCCCTTTTTGTCCTTTATCAAATAAGCATAAGTCTTGTGATATTAATACCGTGTATGAAAGTGATATGTGTGACATTAATTCAGTTTCTAAGTCTGATACTAAGAACTCGAATTGGATATTTGATTGTGGAGCGACTGATACAGTTACTTATGACCCGGGGGATATTATTTCTGTTCAAAGTCCGAGAAAACAGACAATTCAAACTGCTAGTGGGGAAATTGTCCCCGTTAAGGCGGGAGGAGTGGTTGAACTTACCCCTACGTTACGATTGTCAAATTGCTTATTAGTTCCATCATTGTCTAATAAACTGCTTTCCATCAGTCATGTTACCAAGGAACTGAATTGCACGGTTGTGATGTATCCCTCGTTTTGTGTCTTGCAGGATATCCGTTCGAGGAGGATAATTGGGCGTGGCACTGAACGAGGCGGTTTATATTTTGTTGATGAAGTGACCACGGGGGGGCGGATTAACTTGGCCCAGGGGTCGGATGACAGACAGAGCTGGTTGTGGCATCGGCGTTTGGGGCACCCTTCTGATGGTTATCTTAAAAAACTTTTTCCCAATTTCTCTAGCACAAATTTATCATGTGAAACATGTGTGTTATCAAAAAGTCATAGACAATCTTTTCCTTTGAATAATACTCGGGTTGAAATTCCGTTTTCATTGATTCATTCTGATGTTTGGGGTCCGGCCCCGGTCACTGGTGGGGGAGGATTTCACTATTTTGTGACTTTTATTGATGATTGCACACGGATGAGTTGGGTTTATTTTCTGAAGCACAAATCTGATGTCTTTGATAAATTCACTCACTTTTACCAGATGATTCGAACTCAGTTTAATGCACAGGTCCAAATACTCAGATCTGATAACGGGGGGGAATTTGTTAATCAAAAAATGCAATCTTTCTTCTCCGAAAATGGACTTATTCACCAAACCACTTGTCCCTACACCCCTCAGCAAAATGGAGTCGCTGAACGAAAAAACCGATTCCTCTTGGAAATCACCAGGGCCTTAATGATTGAGTCGTGTGTTCCCTCAATTTTTTGGCCCGAAGCCATAGCCACTGCTACCTACTTGGCTAATCGCCTGCCCACAAAAATACTTCGCTTCCGCACTCCCATACATACCCTGAGCGAATACACTAAAGTACCACTACCTCTCACTCTTACACCCCGGGTATTTGGGTGTTCCGTATTTATCCATATTCCAGCTTCTCAAAGAACCAAACTTGATCCCTGTGCTGAAAAATGTGTCTTTGTGGGATATGGGAATAACCAAAAGGGGTACCGTTGCTTTCACCCTAAAACTCGTCGGATGTTTGTCACGATGGATTGTGACTTTGTTGAAACTGAATACTTCTATCTGGCTTCAAGCCAATCTAGCTGTCAGGGGGAGTCTGAACAGCATAAAGACCCACTAGATTGGCTTTGTGCAACACCTCTGTCATCCGAAAGCAATCCGACCCCAGTTCACCCCATTCAAGAGATTGCCACTGTCCCAATTCCCTCCTCGACCGATATCCCTGAGGTTAGTACGGATCATATGGCTTCTTCCAGTTCCATTTCAGCTACTTCTAACACTGCAGGTGTGAGCGAGACGGACAGGTACGTACTCCCTGCTCGGAGTACACGAGGGGTTCCTCCTAGACGGTATCTTCCAGAACATGAGCCCAGAACGCAGAGATACCCAGTGGCTAATTTGGTCAGGGGGACCCTAACTGAAACAGCCAAAGCCTTTGCTGCGGCCATTTATACGGATAGTGTTCCAAGAAGTGTGGAAGAGGCAATGGAGGTGCCTGAGTGGAGACAGGCAATGGATGAGGAAATGAACGCGCTGAAAAAAAATAATACTTGGGAGAAGTGTCAACAACCGGCTGACAAGAAACCAGTTGGATGTCGGTGGGTGTATACGATCAAGAGAAAAGCTGATGGGTCTATTGAGCGATACAAAGCTCGTCTGGTTGCCAAGGGGTACACTCAGACCTATGGTGTGGATTATGCAGAAACGTTCTCTCCGGTAGCGAAGATCGACACAATCCGGGTTCTGTTCTCCATTGCCGTTAACCAAAACTGGCCTCTTCATCAGTTTGACGTCAAGAACGCCTTCCTTCATGGTGATTTGAATGAGGAAGTGTATATGGAGGTCCCACCAGGGTTCTCTCATGAGTTTGGGACACAGGAGGTATGTAAGCTTAGAAAGGCGTTGTACGGCCTCAAACAGTCTCCGAGAGCATGGTTTGGAAAATTCACCATTGCAATGAGGCGATATGGGTACATACAGAGTAACTCAGATCATACTCTGTTTTTGAAAAGGAGAGGCGAGAAAATCACATGTCTGATCATATATGTTGATGACATGATCATCACCGGGGATGACAGTGAGGAAATAAGGGGTCTTCGAAAGAACCTGTTCGGAGAATTTGAGATGAAGGACCTGGGTCACCTAAAGTATTTCCTAGGGATCGAGGTCATGCGATCTAATCAAGGAATTTATCTGTCACAAAGGAAGTACATTCTTGATCTACTAGCAGAGGCGGGATTGTTGGATTGTAAACCCAGCGACACACCTATGGTTAGCAATCACGGGTTAAGAATCACAGAAGGGGCTGAATCAGCAGACCGAGCGAGGTACCAACACCTTGTTGGGAAACTCATATACCTCTCACATACCAGACCAGACATTGCATATGCAGTTGGGGTCGTAAGTCAGTTTATGCACAATCCTCAAAAGGAACACATGGACGCAGCACTGCGGATATTGAGGTACTTGAAGGGATCCTCGGACACGGGGATTCTGTTTAGAAGAAATGGTCATTTACAGATCGAAGCATATACAGATGCAGATTGGGCAGGAAATCCGATTGACAGGAGATCGACATCAGGTTACTTTACATTTGTTGGAGGAAACTTAGTCACTTGGAAGAGCAAGAAGCAAAAGGTAGTAGCGCTTTCGAGCGCTGAGGCAGAGTTTCGAGGAATCGCCAAAGGGTTGTCAGAAGTCCTATGGTTGAGAAAGTTAATGACTGAGTTGGGTTTTCCACCAATAGGTGCATGTCCGCTGAAGTGTGATAACAAAGCAGCTGTCCACATATCCGAGAATCCAGTACAGCATGATAGAACAAAACACGTGGAGATTGATCGTCATTTTATAAAAGAAAAGTTGGAAGAAAGGATTGTATCACTCCCATTCGTGCGATCAGAGGACCAACTGGCAGATATTCTTACTAAGGCTGTTACAGGGAAGGTATTCCATGGAGCTTTACACAAGTTAGGCGTGGGACATCCCCCCGACCCAACTTGAGGGGGAGTGTTGACCTTGGTATTTAGGAAAGTTTTGGAGATTTGCTAATCCCTTGTATTACGGGATCTTCAGCCTCCCTTGATTAGGGTTTTATTTCTATTTATCTTGATTCCTCTGTAATAGCGGCAGATCATTCCAGAATAATGAAACACGAAAACCTTTTCTCTCATTACTTTACTCTTCAACACACCAAATTTTACTTTCCAAGCATTTGAACGCCACGAGTCGTGGTTTGACGTGGACGACTCACAATACTCCTCACACAGAGCAAAATCAGCCTTAACATCATCCACTTAAACTACACCCTAATTTTCCACCTACAAAATGACATTTTTATTATATATAAAAATAATAATAAAGCTAAAACCACGACGAAAAATGAAAATAAAAATATCTTTATCATACGCATATGTGTGGCCTCGACTAAAACTCCATTCTATCCCTCACCCGCTCTCTGTCTCTGCCCCTTCCCCTCTCTCTCTTGATTATCGCATTATTTTCACTACCTTCCTTCAATCTAAATCCTCTCTAACTCTTTGGTGGATTGAAGAATTGCTGTTGTTGTTTTCGGAGCGGAGATACTTTTGTTTCGACCTTTCTCGGCGCAGGAACGCGGAGTTTGTGTGTTGATCGAGCTCTGAATCGGCTGGCGTGATTATTGTTGGAGGAGCTGGTGGTTTAGTCTGTCGTTTGAATGCGCAGTTTCCGTACCGATGCTTCGGATTAGGAATGGCTTCTGCTTCTTCAATGTCAGGTGATTTAGAGTTATTGTTTGATTTGTGGTGGTGTGGTGAGATTGCTGTAATTTGTTAGATATTTTTGGTGAGCGACTTCGATTGTGTTCGAATTTGTGGTTTGTTTCAGCGTGGATATGTTTGGCCTTTTCTGAGGGGTGACCTTTCCGTTTATTTTTGAGAATTTTTGGCTGAGCGGATATGCTGTTACGTAGTTGAATTTAGTGAATTCAGTTGATTTTTTGAAGTTCGTTTGATTCTGAGATGCTGTGGCGTGTGCTTGGAGATTGTTGGTTGAGGATTTTGATGGTTATGTTTGTTTCTGAATGTTGGCAGTGTCCGTAGAATGCGTGAATATATGTAAGTTTTGGAAAGGGGACTTGAGTGGGAAATATGATTGCAGCATGCTATCGTGTGCTTCAAAAGCTCCGAGAGTGCTGACCGGATTTCTCGCTAGCACTGCTCATCCTCCTCAGGCATGTGGAAGAATTTCGAGAAGAAGTAACATCCGATGCGTGAGTGCTTTACCTTTGCTTAATGATTATTATAAATGCTACTTTTAAGGCGGCAAGTTTGGTTAACTTTTATGCCTCTGTGTTTATCATTTGGTTAATTATCATTCAGGGGAGTTGTTAAAGTGTGTATGTTGCCAAATGGCAATCTTAGGAACGTGTTATGTGAGTTTAATTTCTCTAAGAACTATGGCCACATGTCTCGTTGTGTTTTGAATTTAAGGTTAAAAGAGTTAAAATTGTATTCATGTTTGCACTATGGGTTTAATGTAGAATCGTACTCGTCACAGTTGCGACTTATAGGAGCAATAGTGATGGTTTTGTGGTTTGTAGAATCTAGTGGATTCTTTACTTTAGTCCCTGATTTTGGCAGCAATTTATTATTTTATGCCAGAGATGTGAAGTTCATAACTGGGGAAGATGGTCCTCATGTGACACCTCGGATTTTGCAACTTCAAAGCTTGTAAGCTCAAGAATAAAAAATATTGCTTGCAACAAATGGAAGTTATATTGTTCTCCATCTTCTTCTACTTCTTCTAAAGAAACTTATGAGGTTTCTCCAAACAGCTTGTGGGAGGTACGTGGATATTATATTTTTCTTAAAGATAGCTATTGAAATTTCGAGTATGTAGTAAAATTAGTGGGACTTGAGTTTGGTGCTTTATGACAGAAAGATGGAGGATGAAATGGATTGCTTGTTAAGCGGTGAAAGTGAAAGTAGTTCTCTAAACGATGAATTAGATATTTGACCCTGCAAGAAAAGCGTGTTGCGTCTCAAGGCATAACCATTAAACTTGATAGTAAGATTGAAAATTTTAATTAAATTGTAAAGCAATGGAGCAGTCGAGAGTGAAAAATTATGCAAAACTTGCTTTGCCAAGTTCTTGTTTAGGTGAAGTATTCCCATGAAAGTTGTAGTTGGATATGGAGATGTTTTGGCTTGACTCTTAGTACGATCTAAGTTAAGTCATATGGCAGGCTAGCAATATATTTGTATTAATGATATTACACCTTTGATTTGTTTATCCACAGGATCTTAAACCTTGCATCTCATATCTCTCTCCAGAGGAATTGGAATTGGTCCATAAGGCCTTGAATGTAAGTGTGTATCAATCTTATTGTGCACTTCATAGGGTTTGTATGTTCTATTGTTAATGTAATTCTTGACATTTTCATTTTAAAAATATGATACTGGTTGAAACATTGCCTGTGTTCTATTTTCTATTCTTTGTGTGTTTTTAGTTGGCTTTTGAGGCTCATGATGGTCAAAAAAGGCGTAGTGGAGAGCCCTTCATTATTCATCCAGTTGCAGTTGCTCAAATTCTTGGAGAACTTGTGAGTTATGCAGATTTTGCTGTTTATGATTATTACGTATATATTTTCCATTCAGCTTCACCATAGGTGCACCTTTCTTCAATGCATGCTTGGCTTTGATAATTTCAGGAGTTGGATTGGGAGTCAATAGCTGCAGGTTTGTTACACGATACAGTGGAGGATACAAATGTTGTTACTTTTGAAACAATAGAGGAACATTTTGGCACAACTGTTCGTCACATTGTGGAAGGGGAGACAAAGGTGCTTCCTCACACTAATTTCTACCTTTTTACATTTTTCCTTAAAATGAGGATACTTCATGTAAATTTAGTCATTTAGTAGAGTAGAAAAAGATAGTTTTACACTTGCCTTACGACGTTTTTAATCCGGCAGTCATACCTGAGCATTTCAAGCCTTTTGTGACCAATTTTTTTGAACCAGGTATCTAAACTTGGGAAACTCAAATCAAAGGATGAGAATCATTCTGTTCAGGATGTTAAAGCAGATGACCTCCGTCAGATGTTTCTGGCCATGACTGAAGAGGTAATTCAACTTGACTTTTTCGAGAATATGTTTAATATCTTTGTTGCTGGAGAAGGCCTCTGATGATTATGAAACGGTATGGTGTATCAGGTCCGTGTTATAATTGTTAAATTGGCCGACAGATTACACAACATGCGAACCCTTGCACACATGCCTCCACATAAGCAGGTGATCTTTTTTTTTTTGTATTTGTTTTGGCTAATCTGTGTATTTGGCCTCATTCTTAATATTGTCTATTATGTTCAGTCGAGCATAGCTATGGAGACTCTGCAGGTATTTGCTCCACTGGCAAAACTTCTTGGAATTTACCAGATAAAGGTAAGCCATTTGATCGTGTTAATCATATTGCAATGTTATATTTCAAAGGGATGTGTTTTATGTTTTACAGAATCTCCACGAATTAATTACATGATTTTGCATACTTGTGTAAGTTTCATGTCTATTTTTGTTGGTTTAATGTTGAGTACGGGCCTAAGGTTGCTTTATTAAGGATTTTAAACAATGAGAACAATATTAAATTCATGATTTAAGACTGGGGAAAATTAAGAAAGGAAAGAAAAGAGACACTTTAAAGAGTGCATATGCATACACGCACACTGAACAGTGAACACACATGCATACTTTTCTGAATCAGTTTACTTGAATCAAAATATATTTCTCTCATCATTATTTTTTATTTAGTTTCTCTTTTAGGTTTGCAACATCAGTTTTATTTACCTATATTTGGTTAGATGTTTTGTATTGCACTAGATCTCGTAAGATGGTATGAGTTGCATGTAGTAACTTTTATCAGTAACTGTAATGGTATTCTACCCTTCAGTTCTACTATTCTTTCCTTTGGATTGAAACCCTTTTCAGTTAGTACTCTAATGCTTAAAACTCCAAATTGCCATATTGTGCATTTAACCTATAGCATTTTCATATTTTACAGTTTGTATTATGCCCTATCCACTGTTGATCACACAGAGTCAAACCACCAAAGGTTCACACACCAACTTGGCAAAAATGTGCTTTTGAACTCTTAAGATTTTTGTATGTTGCACGTTTTAATATTGTTCTAGTTTTGTACTGACTCTATACAACTGAAGGCATTTGCGCACTGGACTTGGAATTCTGTAAAATAATGATCTTTTAGTGCATAACTACCACTAGTTTTATGTTCAGACTTTGTCAAACATAGGAAATTGAGTAATTTGACTATTAATCAGACGTTGACTAGTAAAACAAAACTAAAAAATTTCATGTATCAGCTCTGCCGTGCTTGGGACACTTTCTTTTGCCACTTATACTTTGTTTTTCTCTTTTAGGTATTACTGGTTTCTGTCTTTGATGAAGTTCTATATTTTGAATGTGGAATTTCAGCTCAATCTCTATTTCTTTTTGCAGTCTGAACTTGAAAACCTAGCATTTATGTACACAAATCCTCAAGATTATGCTAAGGTCAAGAGGAGAGTTGGAGATCTTTGTCGAGAACATGAAAAGGACTTCGAAGAGGTGAATTTGCTTATTTTGTAATTAACAAAGGTGTAATAGTTGTTAACTTTATTACTCCCTCCCACAGAACTAAGGCTTTCTAGATATGCACTCGTGAAATGATTGGTGTTTACTTTACACTCGTAATATATTTTTCTAGATGTTAGTGCTCTGCTGATGGTATTTTTGCATTCCATTAGGCAAACAAAATTTTGGTGAAGAGGATTGAGGAGGATCAATTTTTAGACCTTATGACCGTGAAAACTGAAGTTCGGCCTGTGTACAAGGAGCCTTACAGGTTATTTATTAGATATGTCTTTTATTATCATGAGATTGGCCCCTTAATGGCAGTTTTTCCCACGTGGTAATTTTATGTCTGTTTCTTTTCTCTGTGTATTACTGTTCGGGGTTGATCACTCCCCTTGGTGCAACGTCTGAGGCCAGAAGTAGAAAAGGCTGATACTAAATTTGTAACTCTAAGTTGTCTTTTTATTGTATGCAGCATCTACAAAGCTGCTATTAAATCTCAACGCTCGATAAATGAAGTTAATCAGATTGCACAGGTTCGTCATTTGGAACTTTGATAACCTTACTGATGTGCTAATCGACATCTATTCCTCACACATGCAAATGTCTTCATCTCCAGCTTCGAATTATCATAAAACCAAAGCCGTGCGTTGGAGTTGGGCCTCTTTGTAATGCACAACAGGTGAACCTATTTAGTTCCAAGTATTTTTGATGTAGTCTTCTAATAATTGAATTTACTATTCCTGACAAAAATTTCTGCTGCAGATATGCTACCATGTGCTTGGACTGGTTCATGGAATTTGGACCCCTATCCCTCGAGCTGTATGCCTTGTTAATCTCTTCTGTTTCTTTAATAAGAAGTATATATTCCTCTCTTATGTCCTCTTTGGATAACAGATGAAGGATTACATTGCCACCCCAAAGCCTAATGGCTATCAGAGTCTTCATACTACTGTGATTCCCTTTCTCTATGAGAGCATGTTTAGGCTGGAAGTTCAGGTCTGACAATATGCATTGATTATAATTCTATACTTAAACCTTTCTCCTTCTATCTCAGGAACCATTGAGCATGAAGCACACATTCAAATACGTCTTGGGTTGTCACATAATCTTTTGTTAATTTTCGTATCTTTTCTGGCTGACAGATTAGAACTGAAGAGATGGATTTGATTGCTGAAAGAGGGATTGCTGCTCATTATAGTGGGAAATTTTTCGTAAATGGCTTGGTTGGACGTGCAATGCCAAATGGAAACTCCAAAGGGAAAACAGTCTGCCTTAACAACGCCAATGTTGCTCTAAGGGTAAAGTACATTCTACTGTCTCAGATATTATAATTCTGTTAAGTCATTACCAGGTTCTAATTCTATGATGAAGTATTTTTCTCCTTCAGATAGGCTGGCTCAATGCAATTAGGGAGTGGCAGGAAGAGTTTGTTGGTAATATGAGCTCTAGGGAATTTGTTGATACGGTAACAAGGGATCTTCTAGGCAGTCGTGTCTTTGTATTTACACCGAGGGGAGAGGTAAGAGATTTATAATTAGCTTAGCTTGAAATAGAAATCTGTTAACTAGTTGGCTTACAATGTTTTCCTGTATACAGATTAAAAATCTACCCAAGGGTGCCAGTGTTGTTGACTACGCATACATGATCCACACTGAAATTGGAAACAAAATGGTGGCTGCAAAGGTGTATTTCCATTTTCTGATTCTTGTGTGCACTGTATGCTGTTATCCCTATGTTAGTCTTGTCTCAGTGTTGGAAAATTTTCTTTTACAGGTCAATGGAAATCTCGTCTCTCCAGCACATGTGCTTGCAAATGCTGAAGTAGTGGAGGTTATAACATATGATGTAAGCTCAGTTCTATCTGGATCTCTTACTTTCAGCACTTAAAACCAACTGAATATACTTGGTGGGTGTTTGGCTGGAAAGTAGCTTATAAGCTCTCATCTCTTATAACATTTTTTGGAGCTTATAAGATGTTGACAATGATAGTTGTATAATTAATTATCATTGAAAGCAAGGGAGTGTATTAAGATCTTAAAAAAGAGTGGGGGATTCCCAACTTATTTTAACTTCTTGTTTAGATATGTGATTGCCGAGATTTATGTTTTCTTCTCATAATATTAGTACCCTCATATAACTAGTCGTACAGGAAGCGTGATTATGTCTATGTCATTTTCTATCAACAAAATCTCTCCTTTTTATATATTTAAATCTTATTACCTATATTAGCATTTTTCCTATCAGGGACTCTCTAGTAAATCTGCCTTTGAGAGACACAAGCAGTGGCTGCAACATGCAAAAACGCGTAGCGCCCGACACAAGATAATGAAAGTAGGTTTACTTTCAGCTACTCATTTAACAATCATAAACCCCTCTCTCCCTCTCTCTCACACGCACAAAAATCATATAGTTTGTGAGTTATATTAATCTAAACCTCATATGCTTTCAGTTTCTGAGGGAGCAAGCAGCGCTGTCAGCTACAGAAATTACTGCTGAATCAGTTAAGGAATTTACAGCTGGATCTGAAGAGGAAAGTGAAACTGAAGCAGTAGTAAACCTTTCAAAAGGGGCTAAACACCCATGGGAGAAATTCATGCGAAATGATAAGCAAATAGCATCTACCAAGAGAAGTGGTGAAGATACATTTCAATTAGGCAATGGTAACATCGAGGTGCCAAAGGTCAATGGAAAGCATAACAAGAACATGCAAAATGTGACTTTGAAGGGCAAAGGAGAGATGCTATCTCAAGGAAACGGTATTGCCCAAATGATTCTGGCCAATATGCCTGTATATAGAGAAGTATTACCTGGTTTAGAGGGCTGGCAAGATAGCAAGATTATGTCTTGGCACAGCCTCGAAGGTCACTCTATTCAGTGGCTCTCCATAGTCTGCATAGACCGCAAAGGTAAAAGAAAATAATTAAATCCGTCTTCTTCAATCACCATTTGCCAGATTGGATTTTATTCGTTTCTTACTTTCTGCTCACATTTTGATTTGCAATAACAAACAGGCATGCTGGCTGAAATCACTTCAGCGTTAGCAGCTGTTGGAATTACAATATGTTCGTGTGCTGTAAGTTCAGACTTTACTACTATAATTGTTATTATCATTATAATTTGCTTTATGTTCAGATTGATAAATTGATCATGTATCATGACTCATCAGAGTTCCTTTACATGATACTAAATTTTGCTCATTGCTATATTTTATTAACCTGGATATATGACATAGGGATATTAAATGTGCAGGCTCAAATTGATCGGAGAAAGGGAATGGGCGTCATGTTGTTTCACGTTGAAGCAAGTTTAGAAGATTTGGTATGCCTCCTAAATCCAACATATGAGTTACTAGTTAAAACATTCCACTCTAAATTAACATTGCCTCTCTTCTTCTCTACCCTCTTTTCTCAGTCGACTGCATGTTCAAAGGTGGATCTAATTCTCGGTGTTTTGGGATGGTCAACGGGCTGCAGCCTGCTCAACTCAATGGAGAACCTCCTGTTTCTGGAGTGCTAATCTTCGTTCTAATGAACGTATCGTTCATTAGCTCTGCTAAAATGTTGGGATAAAGTTTTGTCACCACAGAAATTGAGTTCAATTTTTTTCCTTTTGGCTTGGGGAATTCGCTTCTAGTTTCTCTAAATTCTTTTGAACCCTTGTAAGCAAAAAATTCAGTGTAAGGTAGCAAAGTTTGTGGGGGGTGGAGGGACTGTATATAGAAAGAAGAGCGGTAGCACAGCTGTAGCAAAAGATGCAATATACGTGTAAATTGGATCGGTGAGATGAGTCAAGAATCTATAAAACATATTTTCATTAGGAGCGTTATTTTTGCATTGCTGCATGAATCTATTCATTTAATCTAATTTACTTTAGTGTTGTATATCTTTATGTTCTATTTATTTCAAACATAAAATCAAATTGGTACATGGTGGATTTGTAGTTGTAAATGACACAAATTCATTTCTCGGCAAAGTTCTCTTCCTCTGGATCTGCATTTGCTTATGTTGCCGGTTTCGTGCTTGGTTCAAATATTGTCCATTTGCAGCTGCAATCTCTGGTGCATATGGAGCCACTGACTTTGGATAGAACCATGGTGAGGAACATAATGAAGCAGAACTGGATTGAGGATAATCTCAGGAACCAAGAGCAGAAGATTGATGACAGTATGAATAGAACCCCGATTAGAATCCCCCACCTTGTTGAGTTTGTTGTTGCTGTTTCCGCCTCTTGGATTTCAGATTTTTCGGTTTCCATTGCTTCATCTTCCTGAATGTTTCCTTCAAGTTTATCTTGTTGATGCTCCTCGGCCGACTCCTGGCTGGAATCTCCAGTTCCTGATGAGCTATCGTCTGTCTGTTCATCTTCATCTTCTTCATCAGAACCTGTGATATTATCTTCAGCTTCACGCTTTCCCAGAATCAAATCATCTATGTTCTCTTCAATTTCTTGGCCTTTTTGCTGATAGACAACTTCTTCATTTGCCGCATCAATCAACTCATCTTTAGGCATTGCTGCAGTAGTCGAAATAATCAATTTCTTATCATAATCTCCAACAGTGGTTTCCTCTACATTGACAATTTCTTCATGAGTTTGACTGAATTCTTCTTCCTCTTCAGCCAATTTCTCCTCAACATGTTTGATTTCAACTTCTGGGCCTCCCTCAACAGCTTTATCCTCTTCAATTATTTCCAAGATTTCACTAGGAAGGACTCCTCTCTCGTCCCCATTCACATATTCGTGTTCGATTTCATTATATCGAAGAGCTTCTTGCCCACCTTCTGACAAGGAACCAACCACAATTACCTTTTCTTGAACGCCCCAATTTCCTCCACTCCACTCAAAACCATCGGCAGCCACATCCACCTTACTTTTCTCTATCTCTTTTTCTTCTTCTCCTTCTCCATCGGTATCAAATCCTTTTTCTTCAATAGGAACTTGCTTGAAACGATCATATTCCTTGCTCAACTCAATTTCCACTCCATGCGTCATATTCTCAGGCTCAAACTTCAGATTCTCACCCAATGGAAGGATCACTTGTTTGCTTATCACAAGTCCTTCAGAAATGGCTTCGTTTTCCGTACATTTGCCATTAATGGAGCTCAAAATCTTCTCAGTTTCCTCTCTATCAGAGACACAGACAACACTCCCGCCATTGATTTCAATCCCAGTCTTCTCATCCTGGACACATTCAACTACATTAACATCTAATATCTGAAAATATTCATCATCTAAGTCATTTATCCAAGAATGATATCACTACCAAGGACTTAAACCACAGAATTACCCGTTTCAGAATCTGAGTAGATACCAAACAGGCAGCTTCACTATCTGACTCCCAAACCTCTCTTCTTGTTACACTATGATTCCAATTTCCATAAAAAGTGATAAGAAAAACAACAATTACATAAAATCATTGAAATTAATAAAGAAAATGAATTCCCAAATCCCAAAACCTGGTATGCTTTTCTACACGTGAAGGTGTTTCAAGAAGAACAACATGCTGCAGCCCCGTTTTCGCTTCAACTTGTTCGTCGCAGTTCTTCAACTCGTTCGTAGCCGTGGGAGGTGTATTCCGGCGGAGATGGCGGCGGTTCTCAGCTGAGCTCCGCCCCCTTTTTCTCACCAGAAAGGCTGACGCCAGAGCTGCGGTGGCCAACGCGCCGCCCATAAGTATGACTGCTCCAATGCCGCCGCCGCCCATTTTAACGGTCATTTTGTTCATTTCTTGGCCGGAGCATCTCCTCTTCGGTTGCTCCATGCATACCTTTTCTTTTCTTCTATGCGTATTTACTTCGTATTGTTTTTTCCACTTCTCAATGAAGATAAAATCTTCTTTATCCCAATCTTATGGGATGTGAATAACTGTTTTGTTTGTTCGATGCTTTCTGTGTTTCTTCTCGGGATTCTCAACGCTCTTCCTTCGGGCAAGTCTCGAATAAAGTTGGCTTTTTTACTAGGTTGCGGTCCAAATCTTGTATGTATAACTATATTATATGGTCGGTTTTCTTTAAAATTTATATAATTCATAGAATAAGAATAAATTGTTAATATATATTCGAGTTAGGATTACCTGTTAAATAATTTCTTGGAGTTTAATGAGGATATTTGTTCGGGCTTCTTTTACATTAATATTTATTAATTAAATTATTTATGTATTTGCTCTCGAAACTAGGATTATATAGGCCTAAATATTAATTTACAATCGCTCGAATTTCACTCTCTTACAAGATCCCTCTTTTATTGTTCCTAAATTTAACTTTATTAAATTCCACCTGGTAGTTTTGTACCAATATTTTTAGTCTATATTAAGTATATTTCCCCAAAAATTATCTAATTACGATCAATTTTCTACTTCAACTATTAACAAAGATTAATTCAAATAATTAAAGAGATCTTTTTTCAAATAATAATTCCGATTCGTCGGCCCGGTAGAGATATGTATTTTCAAAATAATAAAATTCTACCTCAACGAATAGACCGTCCCAAAGTCTTGAACTAACCCATAAAAGTTGGCAAACTCGGTTGGCGTCATAAAAGTTGGCAAACTCGGTTGGCATCATAAAAGTTGGCTCAAATGTCTTCAATACATTATACACCCACACAACAAGTTGTACTTTGTACCAAAAGAAATAAAAAAAGAGTTGTACCTATGGAAATGACCAAACATTACCTATAATTGTAATTCGAAATAAATGAAAAGAAGAAAGATTTAATCAAATTTATCTGAAATAATAACATAATATCAATCTTTCAAGCATACCACCATTTATTTCCCCTTAAATTGAACAACTTTTCTAAGCACCAAAAGTAAAAATTGAACCAGTGAAGTAGTTAACTAACTTAAATTTTTTGGTGATGAGGATATCTAATTTAATTAGGTGGGATAATAAAAGTGATACTCTCTTTAGGGATATAGTTATGCCTACACCTATCTGCGTGACTAGTAATTATGCATATCCGATATATATACCTTAAAAAAAATTATTATTATTAAAATATACGAAAATTAAAATTTTAATATTAACAAAATATAAATAATTATTAAATTAGTCTAACACTTAATATAATATTAAAAATAAAAACAAGGGTCAGAACCATATCAGTCAAAATAATATTAGAAAACTAAAAACATTAAAAAAAAGGGGGGTTTTCTTTGAAAACTCCCCATGAGTTGAAAAAATTTATGTTTGCTTTCCATTTTCAAAATTATTCCTCTTCACTCTCCAGATGAGAATCATAATTCCCTTTTACTCCCAATTTTTTGTAAACGTAGTATAAAAATTCAAGAATCATGTACTTAAATCCCCAAATGTTGTATATTTTTCGCAATATCATATATATACATCATATTGCGAAAAATATATATCATTTGAGGATTTAGTTACATGATCCTTGAGTTTTTGTACTACGTTTGCGAAAAATTGGGAGTAAAAGGAAATTTTGATTCTCATCTGAGAAGTGAAGAGGAGTTTTTTTAAAAATTGAGAGTAAAGAGGAATTTGAGTCCCCATTTGGGGAATTCCCCGAAAAAAGAAAGTATTTTTTTGAAACTTATCAAAAACCCAATTTCTTTCAGCGGCCCAATATAGTGAAAGTGTTTTTAACATGTTGGAGGCCCATAATTAAATCATTAGCCCAATCATAAAAAGCCCATAAAAAACAAGGGAGCCCACATAATAAACCCTACTAGGGCAGAAACGTGTGATATATAAAATCTTATCTTCACATCTCTTCATTTTTCTTCCCATACGCACACCTCCTTCACAGAGACAGAGAGAGGAGAGATGGTGTCGCTGAAGCTACAGAAGCGGCTCGCCGCCAGCGTTCTGAAGTGCGGCAAGGGCAAGGTTTGGCTTGACCCTAATGAATGCAATGAAATCTCCATGGCCAATTCCCGTATGTTCTGATCTCTTCAATTCGATCCCTCACATGTTATTAGTTTCTCTGAGATCTGATTAATTTGGCTGGTTGATCATGATATCCTGCTTTCTTTAGCTCTCTCTCCTTCAGCAGTTTATTTACTTTCCGTTTTATCGTTTCATGGCTCCTTGTGGGTTTTACCTAATAGATGCTGTTTGTGTATTTGAAATTGAGCTGATCAGTGTTTAGTAAATCGGTGATTTGGACAGATTTGGTTTGGAGTGAAATGATTTAGTCTCATCAGTTTTCGTTGGTTTTGGTTTAATGCCGGAAATAGTCTCTGATGGCTATTTTCCTTTTTAAAATGGTAATTTTTGCTTAATTATGCATTCTGAGTTTTATTGCGGAGCTTGTTATTTTAGTGGCTGTAGTAATTTAGTTTTTACGCATTTGTATTGTAATTTTGATTTAGGTGGGGGCAGAAGTAATTTCAGAATAGGAAACGGATGTGATGCATCAATGCCACAACTGTGGCTTGCTAATGAATTTGATATGTGGTGTTTCTTAATATTCATAAGAAGAATTATAGAAAAATGTGAATAGAAAGCTGGAACAGTAATATTTTGACTCCCTCTTTGTTTGAGGATCGCGGTTTGGGATATTAAAGTTGCTGTATTTATATTTTTCCGTAATGTTGGATAGCTAGTATAATTCTTAATTCCAGTTCTTAGATGGTTCTAATTTATGGTACATGTTCCTAATTCTGGATGCAGGACAAAACATTAGGAAATTGGTCAAGGATGGATTTGTTATCAGGAAGCCAACTAAAATTCACTCACGATCCCGTGCTCGCAGAATGAAGGAAGCTAAGAGAAAGGGACGTCACTCTGGATATGGTATGATTTTGGTTTTCTTGAAATATTCCTGTTTAGTCATCTTAGCTGAAATTTGCTTTAATGAGTACGATTGTATAGCTCTATATTCTATAATCATTCCGCAATGAAACCAGGTAAACGTAAGGGTACCAGGGAGGCCAGATTGCCCACTAAGGTTCTTTGGATGAGGAGAATGAGGGTCTTGAGACGCTTGCTTCGCAAATATAGGGAGTCTAAGAAAATTGACAAGCACTTGTACCATGATATGTACATGAGGGTGAAGGGTAATGTCTTTAAGAACAAGAGAGTTTTGATGGAGAGCATCCACAAGACCAAAGCTGAGAAGGCTAGAGAGAAGACATTATCTGATCAGTTTGAAGCCAGGAGAGCAAAGAACAAAGCTAGCAGGGAAAGAAAGCATGCTAGGAGAGAAGAAAGACTAGCTCAGGTATTTACTGAAGCTAAAATTTTACCATCCCTTTTAGATCTCATGCATTCGTCTGTGATTCTTGTCTGATGTTGGCCAACGTGTTATTTTATTGATGTATTTCATCTGCGTCCTATATGACTTGTGCCAATTTATAATCGTCTTATCTACTGATGCAGGGACCTGGAGAAAAAGCCCCACCAGCTGCAGCTGCTGCAGCACCTACATCTCAACCAGCTGCGTAAGTGACTCTTAGTTTACCCTACTATGTGTCCGTTTATATCTATATGAGCTGGTTGGTCTGATTATACTCTGCAATATTTGCAATGCAGGGGAACTAAGAAGGCTAAGAAGTGAACGTAGACGACCAATCTTGATATAATTGGTGGCTCTATGTCATCTTTTCAAATTTTTGTTAGTATCCCGCGCTAGGTATTGTTATCTCAAATTTTGCTGTCATTATCCATAACTTTGTTATCTAGTTCAAGGAGTATTAAAAATCACACATCTATGTTTTGCTCGTAAGATGCTGGCGAAAAGTTACCCTTTTGAATTTACCTTATTTGAAAGTTATTTATGTGCTGGTGCTGCTTTTGTTTTTTTTATTTTTCAGTTTTCTTTCATCCTTAGTTACCCTTTGTTCGGAAGTAAAGTGTAACTTCATAAGAGGTTAGCATGATATGTAGCTAACTTGAGGAATTAATGTAAATCTTGAGATGAGATAAAACGGTAGATTATATGTTGGAATTATACCTTAGAGATTAAAATAGCTCCATAATTCAATATGTATATGTCCATCAATGGCTCATGCGAAACATAATTTTCACAATTTAACCCAAGAACGTATGTACAGTATGCCAAACATTTCTTTTTATCGGTTACTGAGGTAATGCTTACAACTAGTAACAACTATGATATGAACGTGATGCGAGTAATATTTGATACAAACGTTAATATATTATTTGTTGTATTTTTACATAATTGAAAATTCTAGCAATTTGATTCAGTCCGATGGCCCTATCATCTTCTCCGGCACCACAAAGCTATCAAATTCTTGAGGGCTAAGCACGCCATGCTTCAAAGCAGCTTCCTGCTCAATCAAAAATACCAACTTAACAAATAAAACCCAGAAAATTAAATATCAAATTAAATTAGGGGCCAATAATTAAGACTGAACCTTCAAAGTAGACCCATCCTTATGAGCCGTTTTGGCAACTAAGGCAGCATTATCGTATCCAATTCTCTGATGAAAAGTTTGGTCCAAATAAAATAAAAATATATGCAAAGGAATATACGAAAAAGAAAATAATATTAACATTCAAGAAGGAACTTACTGAGTTCAAAGATGTGACCAGCATGAGGGACTGCAGTATATTCAAAAACAGAATCACAGTTTTATAAGGTTGTGTCTAAATAGATTGAATTGTAATTTGTACGTGTTGAGCTCCCTACTAACCTCGTGTAACAACTTTGAAATTCTTTCTGCGTTGGCTTTGATTCCCCTAACGCAGTTCTTTTCGAAGGAGGCAGACGCATCTCCCAGCAATCTCAACGACTTGACAACAAAAGAATTTGGTGACACGACAAAACACAGGTAAACATTTTATGGGATGGAAATGAAAATGGGAAGACGATACCTGTAATAGGTTGCTGGCAATAACAGGCTTGAAAACATTGAGCTCAAAATGGCCATTGGAGCCACCCACTGTGATAGCAACGTGATTGCCCATAATCTGCAATTATAATGGGGAAACTAATTCAAGATATTAAAACTAACTTATATGATAGGGGGTGATGCGATTTTTCTGATAGTTCGAAAACACATCTTCTGAAGTCGTGTGGGTGATTGATACCTGAGCGCAAACCATTGTGAGAGCCTCACACTGTGTGGGATTCACCTTCCCCTGAAATATCAACATTGTTCAGAAACTTTTATTAATTATCCCTTATTATTTATTATTATCCTTCATCCCAGCCAATAGTGGTTAACTAAGTGGTTTGAGGGTTCTTCTTCGAAAGAAATGACCTGGGTTGGAATCTCTCTGACCACTTGGAGTGCGTGTATTTAAAAAATATATATATATCCTTCATCCCATTTGAGTTTCGAGGGAGGTAAGTGTAATTTCAAAAGATTCAAGTCAGTTGGTAATTTGATATTTGACGAGGGTATCAGTGTAACTAATTATATATATAATATATGTGAGTGTCAGATAGCGTAAAATTTGCACTAGTCATTGTGAATCATACGTAGCAAAAAGAGTTAATTTGTAACAAAAAGTATTTGCTACGCAATTACATCCGTAGCAAAGTATTTGTTACGGCTGTATTAATTACGGTTCTAATTGGTAGTAATCGCGTAGCAAAAAGTCTTTTACTACGAAATTTGGCCTTTTACCACGGTTTTTTGTCTGTAGTTAAATGGCATTTTTCTTGTAATTATATTTATAAAAGGATAACAATATTGATTTTCAAAGGAAAAATGTGAGTAACATTGAGTAATAAGATGAATATATATATACCGGCATGATGCTGCTGCCAGGTTCGTTCTCAGGAAGTATGATTTCTCCCAGACCACAGCGTGGACCACTACCAACAATTACACAGACAAGACATGAATTATCGTCCCAACAATTGATCAGTTCAAAACAAAATACTAAAACAAACATGAACATGCTTTGGTGAATATTTACATAAATATATACCTTCCCAAGAACCGAATGTCGTTTGCGATCTTCATGAGTGAAACAGCGATTGTGTTCAAGGCACCACTTGTCTCAACAAAAGCATCATGTGCAGCCTATCATCAATAGATAACACAAATTCTTCAAATTCCTACGAATTATGTTTAAGGGATAATTACGAATATCACCTAGAGGTACAACGTTCAATTACAAGAGAAAAATGGCATAGTTGAGAAACTACAAAAAACGCCATGAGGTATACGAAAGACTTGAGGGGTAGTAGGATAAACAGCAATCTAATACCAGTGCTTCAAATTTGTTTTCAGCAGTGAGAAAGGGCAAATTAGTTTCCTCAGCTACTGCTGCAGCAATCTTTACATCAAATCTGAAACGCAGCCAAGAAAATAGTTGGACAATTACTTACATATTACATAGACCAACCAAATGCATAATTGCTTACCCTTTCCTTGTGTTCAAACCAGTTCCCACAGCAGTACCTCCTTGTGCCAGCTGTGCTTAAATATATCCCATTAAAATCATAAATATGTGTATATTCTATATTGTATATGTATGTGTCTGTCTGTCTGTGTTGTCAACAACAGGGCCTAATATTTAATGGGATTATCACATTGTTTAAGAGGTTTGACCTAATTACATACTTACTTTGAGGTTCAAGGGAAGTTTTTGTAATTTCTCAAAAATGGAGGGAAGTTTGTGTAATTAGACAAAACCTCTTGTCATGTAAGTATAATTGTCCCATATTAGAATTCGCGATTCAAGTTTAACCTGGTAGATGCGGGGGAGGGTGCACAAAACTCGATCGATTCCATACTTCAACTGCACCGATAGAAAAAATTCTTAATTTGCACAAGTACTATAACTTCAGTAATATATTTTCAAGTAAGAGGAAATTATAAGCCTTACTTGAGTGGCATAGCCACTAAATTCTTGTCCAAGTGTTAGAGGTGTGGCATCTTGCGTATGAGTGCGACCAATTTTAACAATGTTTTTGAATTCCAGAGACTGAAACATGCACATAATTAATAATAAACCAGATTAAATTAATTAATATCTGTAATAGTATGAAACTTGGAGATTATTAATATAATTAAGAACCTTTGAATCTAGTGTTGTGTGTAACTGTTTCAGTTTCGGTAACAACCCAGAATTTATCTCCATCGCAGCTGCAATATGCATGACCTAAATGCATAAAGGAAATTAACCAAAAACCAGTTTAATTATGATACTTATATACTTATTATTAATTAAAAATATTATACACACACACGCACACTAATAATGCAATAATATATTTTGTTCTTAGCAGGGTATTTAGTTTACAGTTGGAAATGTGTCATTGGAAGATTGAGATCTGTTGACATGGTCATTTGGATGCACAAACTTTTCACCCTTCTTCTGCCCAATAATTTCAGCTGCTCTATTCGCAATCACCTGTCAAATAATAAATCATATAAGCATTTATGTACCATAGGGTTAATTACATTTCGTTATTCAAACGGTTGCTTTTAACCGTCTCACGATCACCATCTAAACTATTTAAGCAACTACAGTCTGTTATATACACGTCGTTTTTGGAGAGCCACAACCACCACGTGCACAATGGATGCAGACTTCCCGATGACCAGAACCACCACATATAATAGTGTAGATAGTATAACTGGCGACAACATTTGAAAGTTCAGATAATAAAGTTCGAGTACGTGTGTGAAAACCTAACGACGTACCTCATTGGCGTTCATGTTGGTCTGAGTACCGCTACCAGTTTGCCAAATAACCAAAGGGAAATGGTGAGTGAGTTTTCCCTCAGCCACTTCATGTGCAGCTTCCATAATAGCTCTCCCTATGAAGGGATCAAGGCCGTAGTCGATGTTCACCTTTGCAACACACTTCTTAAGTATGCCGAATGCACGTATAATTGGTTCCGGCATTCTTTCTCGCTCGCCTCCTATTTCAAAGTTTTGCAACGATCTTTCTGTCTGAGCACCCCATAATCTGAACATGCACAGAGATAGAATCAGGATTTATTATAAGAGGGATGAAAATTAATAAAATAGTAAAATTTCTAATTGAGAGAGAGAGAGAGACTTGTCGGAAGGAACTCGAATGGGCCCAAAGGTGTCTCTTTCTTCTCTGAAAGAAACCGAGTTCGACGACGTCGTTCTGGATGCGCTGCTTCTGCTTGCCATGCTAACGTTGTATGTTCTTACAAGCTAAGTATACGAGGTTCACTAAGAATGGAGTATTTTTGGTAGTATATCGTCTCTTTTCGTAGTTATATATATAAAGGGATATAACTTTGTGAATTAAAATGTGTTGATTAGTTGTCTGGGGGTACAATAATTAGGCGGTGTCAAATGTCAATGTCAAAACCTGACCAAATTCCTAATTTCAAACTGAAATTAATCCTAAGTTTGTTAAGCCTAACTTCAAATTTAACATTAATTTACGTTTAAAACTCAATACCTTTGAGTATTATGTATGATATGCATTTAGTTTCTCCATATAGCCAAAGAAAGATATTGTTTGAGCTCATCGTTTAGCATTAGTCTAATTAAAACTAAATACAATTTCAAGATAGTTGAGTATTATTATAGAGATAAATATTTATTACCATCTAAACTATAGACAGTTTTTGCGATTTACATTTTAAACTATTTTGCTTCATAAATCGTGATCCAACCTTTTCATTTATTACAAACTCTCTTCTAAATTCACTTTTTAACAATTTTAGTCTCCTAGTCGACCAATCTTTTCATTTTTACAAACTCTCTTTTAAATTCAGTTTCTAAACTATAGAAGCTCGCAAAAACCCACTTCGTGCCAAATTCTCCAACGGACACGTGGATATTCGGGTGAATTTTTTGACGAATCGTATCTATTCGAATCAAATAGTACATGAAATTGGGTAGAATTATGGGCTAGTTTTTTCACCAAAAATTTCTTTGTACCAAAATTGTGAATTAAACTGAATTAGTGTAAGCCAAAAATGCAATTTTCTCCATGGAACACAGTAAAACTTTTAGGGCTCGTTTAATTTTCATGTAGTGATAATGCATATAAGAATATCAAATGTTTGTGATAGTAGACATACTCACATTTACTAATCATGTCAATATATGTCATCAATTCATGTTTACGTTTAATTTGTTGTTTACTTTTATGGTCAATTAACGCATGATAGAATTAAATTACTTATATACCCTCAATTTATTTTAATTATTTTTTATTCTTAACTTTTACAAAAAATAGAGTTTTGTAGTCACAAAATAGAGATCTCCCTTTTCATTTTGATTTGAGAATTCATTACACCGTCTCAAATATTTTAATATCATAATCTCTTCGCATCTTGATTAAATCCTTAAAAAATGAATTATATTAAGTGAGAGGATGTAAAGTGAAAGAAAAAAAATAAATTAGGAGACGGTATTGTTTTTTATTTTTTTGGAGGAGTTTCGTCTCAATTTTTAAAATTATTTTGTGGTTCATCATGTTTTAACGTTTTAATAATTCACGTTCCTATTTAAAATTTTCTGTAATTATAAAATAAAAATAAAAGAACTTGATCAATTTGGAGAGAAGAAAATAAAATCTTTTGTAAAATAAAAATAAAATCTTTTGTAAAATCTTGAGAAGAAAATATATGAAAATAAAATATATTATAAAATCTTGAGATGAAAATAGATTAAAATAGAATCTTTTGTAAAATCTTAAGAAGAAAATAGATGAAAGAGAAATTTCTCCAAAAAAATTCTTTCAGAAAACGTGGGAGGAAAAATAGATATAAGTGGCAATTCTTTTGTAAATTCTGTGAAAAGATAGATATATTGGTAATTTTGTGTAGCGTGCCATAATTCTCGTGATCTATCACACGCCTTTTTGGCGGGTGATCTATATCTCAATAAAACACGTAAATCTCATACGCCAGAGTCTATCCTACAGGCTTTCACACATGCAATGTAAATGCACGTAGATATCGGTTATATATCACAAATATTCATTATCTGTAAAAATAAACACGGCCTTAGGGTAATTAATTTTATTTTTAAAGATGTAAATTCTCACATTAAATACTAATAATACAGTTGAATTATTAGATTTGAAAGTTAATTAGGTTTTAACTTTTACGTACGGTTGTTAAAAAACATTAGTGTTAATTACACAAACCCCCTGTTCTTTGGACTTAGGGCAGGTTGTCCCCCATTCTTTTGGGCGATTTGTTCCCTAAACTTTCAAAATTGTTGCACTTAATCCCTTTTCAATGTTTTCGGAGAATATTCCGATCAAGTTGAATTTTGACCGTCGATTTCTCCTCCAACACGTCGACCCAAGAATCAAGACCAGTACCATCATGTTCCTCTCCCCAAGAAGAACGAAATTCATATCTCATTCAACCCTATTGGCCGTCAGAAGTGTTGGAATTTGCATGCAAAGTTTCGCCCCGTTTGTCATCTTTGACCGATGATTCCTTATTCGTTGGTTGTTGGATTTTGATTTTGATACCACCGTTTTGTTCTTTGCGTCGAAACCTTCGATTTGATGTTAGGTATAATATCAACACGTTTGAAATCTGATTTATATAAATTTAGTTTTATAAATCACGAAAAAAAAAAATGAACTGAATATTCCTTAAAATTTCACCGAAAAGAGATTAAATGCAACAATTTTGAAAAGTTAGGGGCAAATCGCCTAAAATAAAAGAATGAGAGATAACCCGCCCTACGCCCCAAAAGATGGGGTGATGTAATTAACCCAAAACATTAATTAAGCGATCGTTTTGTTGCCCAACAACTAACAAACACAAAAATACATATTAAACTGTGAATAAGTTAATTCTAAAAATTAAATCTTGTTATTGCAACTTTATAGTATTCAAATAGAAAAAGGAACTATCCAAAAAAAAAAAAAAAAAAAAAGAAGAAGAAAATAGAACAATGTCTGACTTTAAAAATGGCGTACATGACTATTTTGTTAAAAACGAATGGGTAAGATGGCGGTTTGCAAATTAAATATTAAGACACTAAAATCGCTGAAAAGTGAACTTACTATGACAATTGACAAGTTTATAACAAATGAAAAGGTTGGATGATCATTTACAATACAAAATAATTTAGAATATTTATATACGTCATAAAAATCGTAACATTTCTGAAGATAAAAGATATTTATCTCAATATTTATTTATTCCACTTAACTCAATTTAAGGGAGTGTATTCCATTAACACCTTCTCAGAAAATTGGGTAATTCCATCTCGACCGAATCCACCAATGGTACGGCTCGTGTAATTTTTCTTTAATTCATTATTTATTTTATAGTATTTATCAATTATGCGGTAAATATAAAAATTCTCACACCCCTTATACGGCCCACTTGTTTACTATTTTGGGTTGTTCTAAACTTCTAATGCTTACTAATTGGGCCATCAATTAACCTCCTACCCAATTTGAGATAAAGAAAAAAATTATGTTTATTTTTTTCTTGAAAGGAAAAGCCATGAAAAACGTCTATTGTAAATCCAACGTGATACAACGAAAATCGTATCATTTCGTATTGCAAGTAGCTTCAAGAGCAGCCACACGTAACCCCTTAACTATTTCAACAAATAGGCAAACACTTCGTTAGAAGGACCACCGGAAATGTTTCTGGTGAAGCCTCTCCACTGAATTAAGTTAGGTACTAACACGGAGGAGTCGAGAATAAGAAATCTAATAAGGAAAGCGTGAACAAGTTACCTTTCCCCCACAAATGAGTGAGTATTTATAATGAATAGTTCCTGCATCTCGAGCCTATATGTGTCGCAATCTAATTTTACCCAAATTGCAAACATTTGTCCAAAACTGGTTTTGTGAATTGTGGGCCTATCTCCTTTTTGGTGAGTTATAGAACCCAATACCAATTGTTTCTCTGGGCTTTATTATTAATATGGTAAAGCCCAGAGAAACTAGGGTTGTCAACGGGTCGGATTCGGACCGGATCAGGAGATTCCGGACCCGAATCCGAATCCGAATCCGAATCCGAATCCGAATCCGAATCCAAATCCGAATCCGAATCCGAGCCCTATAGGATTCGAATTCATTGTTTTTGGATCCATAGATAATCGGGTCGGACCAGATCCAATAAAAAATTTGACCCGATTAGCAATAAAATGCCATTTTTTAAATAACTAATTTGATATAAAAAAATAAATATAATTACATAATATTTAATAAATAATTATTATTTAATTGATTATTTGATAGTTTTGTTTATATTTATTTAAAATAGGCTAATTTAAACTTATTAATAAAAGAAAACATATACTTTTAGAGTAAAAAAATTAAAATTTATTATTGTTTAAAATGATAAATATGTGAAAATTTTAATTTTAATCATTTTACTTAGTATTATGTACTAGTAAATAATTTATTTAATTAAATCTTATATATAATATCGGATTCGGATTCTTAATTGATCGGATTCCTTAAGTCCATATTCACTCCATTTATTTCGGATAACGAATATTTATAATCTGATATGGTCCATCGGATATTTTTATCGGACGAATATACTAAAAATCGGATCGAATTCAGACCGAATTCGGATTAAAATCCGACCCATTGACAGCCCCAGTTAAATAACCCATATTTATAGGCCCAAAATACTGACCCGTATCACAACGTGACAAAGTTCAAAGTACAAACAGAAATATCGAAAGTACCAACTCATATCGAAGCTGCATAACGAGCCAAAATATGAATAATTCTATTCGCATCATGTCTAAAAAGACAAGCTTCAAAATGAAAACTTAATCACTTGATTTCATATAACACATTTCCTTTATAAAAAAAATATATATATGTTTATTTAAAAAAAGATTATGTTTTCGAGTGACCCAAACGCAAAGGAGTTTGGTTAATATAGTATAGTTTCCAACCACTTGGCTTGCAATTGAGAACTATTCGGAATTAGGGTTTTGAGACACCCATTAGTTACAGGAGGAACACGAGCACACCAGAATAAAGAGTAAAATGATGATTTCGAATGTTAGATATAGCATGCATCAACTGTTCACTTTTTTGTACCACTTATGATGTCGCTGAATTTGGCAACAATGGCGTAATTAATGAGTATGTTTTCTTTCTTTCTTTTTTCTTTTTTGCCCTAACAAAATCAGGGTTTTAATGTTTTTGCTTGTAAGAAACAAAAGTGCAACTTTTTGGAAAAATTAATGATAATGGGGTGTAATTTACCTGGATTTTGCTATGTTTAAGGTGACTTCAGCGTAGTCAATGGAAGTTGATTCGAATGGTTAAAAGATTATTTCTTCGAAATAATGATGTAGATTCGAATTCTTCTAACCACTTGAGGGTTTATGTGTTAAAAAAAAACAAAAAGTAGTTTCAGCTTAAACAAGAAAATAGGTTACTGATAAATATTTATATTTATAAATAAATTTGAATCTCATTCAAGAGTTATATATGACAAAAAATGTAGTTTCAATATGCATTACCTTAGAGTCATGATACACTAATATTTTTAATAATATTATTTTATCGTATCAAATATGGTGTCGAACACCTATTAGGCAGTAAATTATTAAAAGTTAGACGTTATCATTGAGAATATATATATATAATTAAATAACGGAAAACTTTTGAAGGAATCATTTGAAATTTCTTTTATTGTTTTTACAATCCTGGAAATCTGAAAGACAGTGACAATTATTAAAGATTCAACTGGAAAATAAGCACAAGACACATGACCCTACGTCCCTACCTTATAATTGAAAAGCAAATCACGTTACTAAGATTATCTAAATTCTACTTATAAATAAAAACATATTGAGAATTATTGGGCATATTAAAAGTTTATTTGAAACTTTTTTTTAAAGCACACATTCTCAAGGGGATTTGAACCATGTTATTGCCATGAAGAATGAACTCGTTAACCACTTGGACTTACCCCTATTGATTAAAAAAAAAAAGAAAAATTATTTGAAACTTGAAAATAATATTAGAGAGAATGTTTTTTCCAATAAAACTTGAACGTTACAAAGCATTATGAGACTATAAGAATAAATAAATGAAAAAAAGTTTATTATTCTACTGTAATTATGTACTAAATTCAATTAAACAACATTTTATTAAAATTCAGTAAGAAATTTAAATTAAAATTCTAACTTTAACTTGTAATCCAATTAAAGAATTAAACACATTCCTAAAACAGTAATTAAAATGATCTGGCAAATGGAGTGCTGCCAGCTAGTCCAGCCGTAATTTAAATCATTGAGGTGTGGGTCCCATTTCCACATGCCACCTTCTCATGCATAATATAATACCTAGTACTATATAATTGCAAAATTACCTCAAAAGAGAGAGTTTAATAATTGCAAATTCAGCCCAACAAAATCTTTAATTCCATTTGTTCCCCTTCTTATGACCCTTTCTTTTCCCTTTTCTTTTTTATTTGGTATATCTTAATTAATTTATAATAGTAATCATCCAAATACGTATATGTGCATTTATTTTAACATATGAATTGTTGAGTGATGGGGCTAAAGAGGGGCATATGGCTGCATCTAGGGAGTTCAAACAAAATCGAGCTAGTTTATGAGTTTAATGAGATAAGCTTGAGTTGGCTCAATTTGAAATTATATTAAAACGAGTTCGAACTACCCATTATGTTAATTTGGAGCTTTTCGTATTTGAGCTCGTGACTTATGAATCGGTTTGCGAGTTTAGAAATATAAATATTTTTATAAATTATATATAAGTATGTTATATATACATATATAAATACAGAAATTTGCCAAAAGCATACTTATTACGGTATTACCACGACCATTTCTCTTTCTATGTAAATAATTTGTGGTTATTCTTGTGTCGGCAAAATCTCTTGGGACAGAGATTATAGGAGTGATTAATGTTTCATAAATGCGAGATTAAAATGATTTTACTGCCTTCCGCACCAATTAATTGCCTCGACCAAACAAAATTCCCTTTTTTTTCCCCAATAATAATTACTATTTTCCTTTCTAAAAGCCCATATATATATATATATGCAACATATTTTCTGCGTAGACGAAGAGCTGTCTTTTTCCCAGTCTGTGCTGTCTCTTTCACTTACCATCCGTTAAATTTCTTTCCTTTTTCTTCACAATTTATGTTATTTCTCTCTCTAATCGCCACTCCTAACCCTACTGTCGCACCCCTTCTCTTGCTTTTTCTTCTTCATAATTCTGTTTACAGTCAAAGATTTGTAGAAAGGTGGAGTCTTTGGAGAAAGAGAAATAATATGAAGAGGCTAGTAAGTACGTTAATAGTTTCTTTGTTTGTTATTTTTTGTTGATTTTATTGGTGATTAGTGTTTTACGTCTGTTGAAATCGTTTCTTGATTGTGGGTTCTGGAAAATTCTAGCATTCTTGGAGTTGGATCGAGTACGAGGTTTCTTGTTTTGCTTTTTTTCTTTTCCGGGCGCCTGTTATTCTTACAAGAAAGTGATTGTTTCCAGTTGGATTAAGCTTTACTCTTGTCTGAACTACGATTGAATGTTCTTTATTATGTTCTGGTAGAAAGAATGTACCTTGATCCTCTCCTTTTATTTTCCCCAACAAGTGTGAATTTTGGTTTCTTTTCTTGAAATGTGCTCTGAATTTGATTTATTCACTTTCTTGAAATGGCTGTAGTTTATAAGTGAGCATTTTCCAAAGCAGGCAGTTAAGAATTGGATTAATCTCTAGATCTGAAGAGGTGTTCGTCATGAATAGATGTCTTCTTCTTTTCCTTGTTATTTATCTGCTCTTTGCTATTCTTCTCTCAATTTAGTTTCCAAACTTGCAAATTTCACTATTTGGAATATATATATAAGGCCTTGTTGATTTTTCAGCTATTCTCTTCTCTAATGCACACTTCGTTTCTTATCTCCTTATGTTTGTTGTAGATATTCTTGCTTTACCTTGTGGTATCGAGCAATGCAGAATCATACAAAGGAGAATGCAATTCCGATTGGCCCCTTTTGCCCCGACCGCACAGCGTCTCTGTTACAGAATTTGGGGCAGTCGGAGATGGTAAAACTATAAACACAGTTGCATTTCAGAATGCCATTTTCTATCTTAAGTCCTTTGTGGACAAAGGTGGGGCACAGCTCTATGTTCCTGCTGGAAAGTGGCTTATTGGATGCATCAGTCTCACTAGCCATCTCACTCTTTTCCTGGAAAAAGATGCTGTTATTCTTGCCTCTCAGGTTTTGCATCACATTGTATTATGAATCCGATTCTCTTTTGGAGTTTATAGTATTAATCTGAAAAATATGATCTCGTCTGTGTGTTTGATTGATGGATTATAGTGGATTTCAAGTCCGATACTCGTATTTTGAACTACTATGAGTACTTTTGGGCATACTGTGGTGCATTTGGAATCTACTTTACCTGAAGTCTTTTGAAGTATTTGGAGAAAATATAATTATATGATGTCATTTTGAAAATTCCGTTAGTTATATTATAAAGTATGGCTGACACTTAGGGAGTTCGTTAAAAGGACCTTTTGGTTTGACCGCTTGAGAAGTTACAAAAACTACCTCTATCAGAGAACTTCGATCGATGAATTTGGATAATATCAGTCTATAATCTTTTATGAATAACCCGTTCGTCAGTGACACTAACTGGTCAATATTTAAATTAATATTTATGATTGTAGTAGCATGCATTGGGCCATACTTAACAGTATGCCAGGGGAAGTTTTTGTAATTTTGCAGAACTCAGGGCCAAGTTTATGTAATTAGGCCAAACCTCAGGGTATGTGAGTGTAATTATCCCTATGTATTTATATCTTTTTACTCTCACTTTTGCAGGATTCCAGTCATTGGGACGTAGTTGATCCGTTGCCTTCTTACGGGCGAGGCCTTGAGGTCCCTGGTCAACGATATCGCAGCTTGATCAATGGACAAAATCTTACTGATGTTGTCATAACAGGTAGAGGGGCATTCGTGTAATTTTCTTGGTTTGTTTCTATTCTATCAATTTCTGTTGTTGGCATCCTCTTACAACTTAGTTTTCTTCTCTAAAAACAGGTAATAATGGAACTATTGATGGTCAAGGGTCTGGTTGGTGGGAAAAAGTGAAAAATAAGTCTTTGAATTACAGTCGGCCACATCTTGTAGAGTTTTTGTGGTCGGACAAAATTGTTGTATCAAACTTAACATTCTTAAATGCACCTGCTTGGAACGTTCATCCTGTTTATTGCAGGTATCTTTGAAACAGTTTTGATTTTTTTTTTTTTTTGGATTGCTATTTTACTTCTTTTAGTTTTAACCCGGTTTTTTCTTCTGTGTGTGTTATTGCAGTAACTTGATTGTTCAAAACATCACTGTTTATTCTCCACCGAACTCGCCATTCACAACCGGGATCGTCCCAGGTTTGTTGAAATCTAGATTTTGTAAATCACATGCATATTCTAGTTTATCAAAGTTCGATTATTAACGCATTTGTTCATATTATGATGATCAATTTTGCCTTTTCGAGTGTGCGGTTGTGTCGATCAATAAACCATATTTCCTACTACAAACCAACCTTCAATATTTACCATCCTAGTTCATAACACCATACAATCCACACTAAAAATTTGATCTTTGCATCAAAATTTCTCAGATTCCTCCAAACACATCTGTGTCGAGAACAGCAACATCACAACTGGATATGATGCCATAGTCCTCAAAAGCGGTTGGGATGAATATGGAATTTCCTACAACAAACCGACCTCCAATGTCCACATTCGTGGATCCCGCCTCCAATCCTTCTTAGGGTCCGCCATCGCCTTCGGCAGTGAAATGTCGGGTGGCATTTCAAACATCACAGTCGAACACCTCCACATACACAATTCCCTAATAGGAATATGGCTCAAAACAGCAATAGGACGAGGCGGCTACATGAAAAATATTTTCATAACAAAAATCTACATGGAAAATGTGGCCCAGGGAATAAAGGCCACTGGCCAGTGTGGGACCCATCCGGACGAAGGGTTCGACCCTCAGGCCCTACCGGTGGTCAGTGAAATTACGTTTAAGGACATCGTGGGCGTCAACATTTCCAAGGCTGGGAATTTCTTGGGGATTGATGAGAGCCCATTTACTTCTATACATTTGTCCAATGTGTCCTTTTCGGTTAATTCAGACCCGTCCGAGTCATGGATGTGTGAGAATGTGCTGGGTTCGTCTGCCAACGTGTCGCCCGAGCCGTGTCCGGAGCTCGTTGGCCCCCTTTTTGGATTGAATCCTAATTGGTTGGGTGCGTCGAACCAACATTCGAGTAGTTGAGTTGGAGGGTCGTGATGCGATCTCTGATTAGTTCATTCGTTTGTCTGAGTTTGATGTTCCTTAGGAGGATATGGGGGCGAAGGCCTCCTTGTTAGAGGTTTGTGAGTTGGATTGGGTCGGGTATTGCATTTTGTGTACAGAGATTGGTTTTCTTGATTCTTGTTGTAAGAAAAGTTTTGGTAGTGGAGACTGGAGAGAAGACTGAGGGAATTGTTGCATACGAGGGTTGTTTGTTTTGTGGTTCTCTTTTTAGTCTTATTTATATTGTACATTCTTCAAGTTGGGATTTGTGAGCTTTGATTTCCGAGTGTAGAGATGTGTTGCTGGGGAATGAAGATACAGTTGCATTTGCAATGCAGTGTGTTTATTTTTCTTTTGCTGTTTTATTTATGTTATTCTTAATCTTTTCTTTATTTAAAATTTATGTAATCCCATGAGAAGTTAATCTATGATGCATAAACACTTTAAAAAAACATTTTGTCGGGGTCGTGTTGGACATTTCTCATGTAAAAATCGTATCACCGTATTTGTATCATGTTGTATTCGTGCATCCTTCCTATGTGCCAATTATGCAATAATCTTACCAAAGTTTACTAGAGTAATCTTGAAATCAAAATTTTGGTTAATGGGTCATCCAATTCCAACCAAAGCAGCATTTTAAATAAAAATATACACGAATCATAATATATATATATATAACGTGCTCATATTTCCTAACGATCAGTCATCAATTCGCCGTCGTTTCGGCGCCCCTTGATGAGATCCGTTGATCTCCAAGGCAAGTTTCAACCTTTCGTCTCTATCCATCATCTCCATCAACAAGCTTTGAAGATCCTCCAAACTCCTCTCTTCCTATTCATATTCACATCCCAAAACTCAGAAAATTTCGAGATAAACCAAAATAGAAAGACGGGAGTACGATGTTTAATGATCATGCAGCAACCAAATGAATGATAATTGAGGATGATTACCTGGGATTTCTCACTTTCAATCATGGCGATCATTTCTTGCATGAACCCATCAAATTCCTACAAAATCATGCAATGAAATTGAAACCCGAACAACATGTTATGAATTGCGAGAGAAATTTAAAACCTTTCTTACTTTGTCAACAATGTCGTCTTCCTTTGGAAGTTCGACTAATCCAGCATCATAGATCGTTCTCTTTCCCTTATCAGACAGAACTGCGAAACAAACAACAACCAGAAAAACAAGTAAAACCCACAAATTCTTTTCTCAACCAAAACAGAAAAATGGGTTCTTTTGTAATTTTGAAACCAATAATCTACCTGAATACGCTTCTTGGATTTGCTGAAACTTGTGCTTTGCTTCTCGAGCAATGGTGGGGTTCTTCATCCACCTGTCCGGGTGCCATTTCTTTTTAAGACCAAGGAATTCAAGCACTTATTCTCAAAACATATTCAAGAAACACACAATTAAAGAATACAAAATCCATGAAAAATGGATAAATAAATAAATGCTAGTTCTTGAAGAAAATTACCAAAGCTAACTTCCTATAAGCCACACGAATCTCAGCATCCGAAGCCTGTCTGCAAATTCCAAGAACAGAGTAATAAAAAGAATCTGTATCAGGCACTATTTCCTCAATCAGCACCATAGCAACTTCAACTTACGCTCCCTAAATCAAAATATAAAAAAATATATAATTTTCAACAAGAAAAATATTTCATGTTTGTGCTGCAAAAAGTGATCTTGGTTGTTATATTCATGGGAAAAATAAATACAATCAGAGAAAAAGTGTGGGAGAGGACAAGAGCGAGCTGACTCAGAAGAAGGTTCCAGATATTCAGAAAAGGTCATAGTTTTAACTGACTTTGAGGTTGTAATATTGTTAATTATTTTTCATTTTTTATTTTCCAGGTATGAATGTTATGAAGTATGAACCCACAAGGCCACAAGTTAGTTGCCAAATTAGAGTTAGAAAAGTGCTTGTAAATCACAAACAAAAAGATTTTTTGTGGTGGAAAATTGGTTTGTTGTCACATTCATGGGAACCTTTGTGTCCTTTACAATTGATATAAATTAGGTTCTGGAATCTTCCAAGTTAAAAGAAATTACTTTCTTTAGTCAGAGATAGGTAAGTTTGGACACCTGAGTTTCAAAAACTACAATTTTATTTGTTAATTATGATTGTTAATAGATTATAAATACTAGTAATTCGGCACACCCTATGTGTGTGCAAAGAAATAATAATTATTATTTAAATATATTAAATTAAATTATTTATTTTAATATGAATTCAATAATTATACATTAATAAGAAATAATTAAAATATAAATTAAAAAATATGAGGAAAAAAATAAAAAGAATATAAAAGTAGAGAATAAAAGTGGTGAGAAAAAAGTGGAGTTGAGACACGTTCTGCTGGAGAAAAATAAATAAATTAAATAGACAAAAAATAGAGACCAAGTCCAAGAGACCACATTTGTCTCTCTCTCTTAATATATAGTATAGATTATCTACTAAACTTAGCTAAGCATCTGATTTCTTTTTCTTTTTTTTAAATTTATGTTTTTATAAAGGCTAATCATTTAAATGCGTTTTCATTAAACAAATTATAAATATAGTAGTAATAATTTGTTTAATGATTTGTATAGAGACACCGTTACTAATGTTCAAATATTACTGAAATTTTTTAACATGAAGCATATTAAGTGAATGAGGTTGTTCCATTTTTTTTTTTAAATTAGTAAGAAAATACTGCGATGTACAGAACTTACAATGGCCGTGAGATGACTATTATGCTGGTGCAGCACACCAAAATTTTAATAGAAAAAAGTGTCATATAATTTCAAAAATCAAGAGGTGTGCAAATATGAATACACTTAATTATAGGCTTATAAATTGTAAGATCAGAATAAGCAGGAAATTTGAACAAGAATTTAAACAATTAATGACAAATGATTAGATAATTAAACAGTGTGAGTTTCTACAACATACATTTCAAAAGATCCAATGACACAAAAAAAAAAAAAAAGGAAACAAAGAAAAAAAAAACTCTACATATCAGTTATCCAAAAAACCATATAATAATAATAATGATAACACCTCGACATATATATTTATATTCTCTCTCTCCCACAATTAAAAAAAAAAAAAAAAGAAAGAGAGAAAGAAATTAGAAGGGGTGTTGGAGTAATATTGGTCTACTTTCTTGCAGCAGTCTTGCGTTTAGTTTCATTAGTGTGCCTTCCACTCCGAGGTGGAGGATGATGCCCTAATCCACCTTCATTAACAGCTTTTCGTGACGGCGATGGAGCTAATTTTGGTATCATCGACCTGATCCACATACCAATTACATCATCTTGTTAGCAAGTTCAAACTAGTATCAATTGTGTTTTTTGGTTCATGTTCGACGTAATTACACAAACTTCTCCGATGTTTGAGAAACTATAAAAACTTTTCCCAGCATATAACCGGAGGTTTGGCCTGCCGCGTGCTATTTTTGAATTTTTCTCAAACATGAGGGGAAGTTCGTGTAATTAAGTCTAATATATGAGTACGTTGGTAAATGTGTTACGGAGCTAAGTCGTTGGGTGCATGCATGAAATCCGAAACTCGATGCATGCAAAAGCTTACCTCAATTCCGGGCTTTTAGATTGTTGTTTAAAATTAGGCTTCGGAACTTTCTGACCAACACCATTGCCGTAGCTCCCAATTTTGGAGTGGTTAAACTGCCATAGCAAATCTGGCTCGGAAGAATCGCTAGTTCCAGCATCGAGCTCGTCTATATCATCGGTACCACTAACATCAAACTGATTGTTTCCGGGAAACAGTCCAAATGACTTATCAGAATAATCTGACAGGTATTTCTGATAAATAACATCAGAGGCATTGCCATTGTTAGGATCCCAACTAGGTAAAGGACTTTCGGCTCCATAAATGGATTCTTGCTTGTTGACCATTAGCTTGTCAACCCATTCACCGGAGCTGAATAGTTCTCTCTCATCTTCCAAGTTGTTTTGACTAGGGCTCGTGACAGGTGGCCACGGTGGGGAATTTCCAAGCAGCTCATCTAAATCTATGCTATGTCGTTTTTGTCTTGATAAGGATTTACGCCGAACCTGTAATACAACAGAAATCATTTTGCGAACAGATAAAGCATAGGTTACTTTCATGTTTGAAGGAAAAATACGGATAGTTACACGTACTTACTCTGAGGTTTGAGAAATTACACATTACCCATCAAAGAATTTATATTACATCTAGATCGAAGAATTTTGATGATATCATCTCTAATTCTTTATGAATATACCCGATTTTACCCTTGACACTTATTGGTCAGTATTTACCTTAATCCAACGGAAGTTTTTGTAATTTCTCAAACCTCAGGGGAGGTTTATGTAATTAGGCCAAACATTAGGGTATTCTAGTGGAATTATCCCACAAAAATATTCAGGGCCAAGTATGAGTGTGACTCAGTGTGAGTGTGCGTAAACTGGATGAATGGTAAAGTTAGAATGTAATATTGATTTACCTCCATGTTGCCGACATCGTCTGTTGGTTTCCTGAGGCCATTTGGCGATTGCAAGCTCACATCGCTAACATTTGAATTAGGTTGAAAAGGTGATGGCGGCATGCCACATGGACTCCCAGATATCTTCTGCTGTAGGGAAGCTGGCTCTCCATCTTTCCTTGCTAAGGCAGCCTTAAGGCTGGCAATCTGTGTACGAAATAAGAGTTATTATAAAGAACATTTATCTTACTAGCTATTTTAATGCATGAGAAGTGAATAACCTGTTCTTTGAGTTCTTTAACATCTGAAGAATCTTTATTTACTCGAGCTGCACCAAGTTCAACCGTTGCAACACGCTCAGCAAATTTAAGTGTACTGATTGTCTCCCCAATGGCATCAGGCTCGGGGCTTATGTGAACAAACATTAATGTCTTAGCTTGCCCTCCTAAACAAAAGCAAAAAAAGAAAGTTATACAAAAAAATGTATGAAGAAAATGGAAAATAAATAAATAAAGTTTGGGGCCATTATATTCTTTACCGAGTGAATCTTGCAGCAATTGAGTGAGTTTGCTATTTCTATAGGGAACATGCGTGTTCTTCTGGGAAAGAGACGCGATAACATCACCCAATGCAGAAAGAGATTTGTTAATATGCTGAGCTTCTTTGAGTCTATCACCAGTTACTTCAGATTTGTCGACTCTCTCACTTCCAGCTAGATCAACTAAATGCATGCAACCTCGGAGAATAGTTCCAGAAGTCAAATCTCTTCCTTGGACATGAACTGTTAAACAACTGCAATCAAGATAATGTTAATAAAAACTATATTAAGCTTACAAGTACATAGAAGATTTTAATTTCAAAAGCTCACCTGTGTGAGCGACTACTGCGGTCATTCAGTGCTGTTGCACCAACAGCACGATTTCTTTGTCCAAGGCTCATTAAATCAATAATATCAGATGTTGAGGAGACATGAACCAAACTTGCATCTGGTACACTCAAACCTGTCTGAGAACTATTTCGGATTTCTAATGTAATTCTTAGTAAAGGAAGAACATAAAATTGTACAAATCATGATAAATTGAAATCTTAGTGTCACTATGCTTCTGATCCAACGTAATAATTGGCAATTTTTTAAAGGATATCTTTTATTTAATCCATCAGTATTGAGGAGATCTCGAACTTGCTCATTATAAATCTCTATCATCTGGACAGCCACGTCATAGGAGAAAGTATCCTTTCTTTGCTCAGCAAGGTGGAATAAATCACGTAGTGCTCTGTAATTCACTCCTAAGCTATGCTCAGTTAGATCCTTTGGTCCAGTCTGGAAAAAAAATATAATAATGTTAACATTAATGTTGAGTTTTAAACAGAAATAGGCTAAAGTTTCACAAAAATCAGATATATTGTTGCCATCTTACCATAGTGAATGTCTTCCCCGATCCTGTTTGGCCGTAAGCGAAAATGCATACATTGTAACCATCAAGGACTGATCTTATTAGTGGTTGGGTGTCGGAAAAGACCTCCTCTGTAAAGAACCAAAAATTAATCAAAAAATCAAAACTAGTTTTCGTTCAATTCTCAAATAGTGAGAGGCCAAAAGGAAATGCCTGATGGCTTAATGAGCTCACCCTGAGTTGCAGAAGGGCCAAAGACTTTGTTAAAGTTGAAGGATTTTCGCACTTTTCCATTCTTTGCTAGAGTATTTATGCTTATGGTTCCTTCCTCAATATGATCTATAGTACTCATATAATCATATTGTCCATGCAGGAATGGTCTGACACGACAGTAAACCCTAATGCTTCCTGATTGAATTAAAACATAATGAAGTAATGCACTCAAGACAGAAGGAATAATACGAGGCAAAAAATGAAACAAGAATAATCTTACCCTTTAGATCTTGGACTTTATTATAAAGCTTCCGGTTTTCTTCAAGAACTTTATGATAACCAGAAGCAGCATGAGCTAATCCATGTATATGGAGGCCTACAAATAGTGATCTCAGTTAAAAATGGAACAAAAACAAGGAATTTTTCATGGAATGAAAGAAAATTCTCAAATTCCTACCAAGGTTGTGAATTTCTTCATGGAATTTCATTTGCATGAACTGCATACCGGCTTTCGTAGTAGAAAGATTTTGCTTCAACTCCTAAACCAGATAAATGAAGCATTATTTTGTCAGCTTTAATACCATAGAAAGATAAAGAATTTGCTAAAGATAAAGCATCCAGTTTCATTTGATTCTTACCTGCATATCTTTTTGCTGCTGATCAATGATCAAATGCTGCTTCATCAATCTGTGTTTTGATTCTTCATCAATTTTTTTCTTCTGCGATATGTCCTCTCTCTTCGGTATAGCAGCATTCATTTGGTCAAATCATATTTAGGAAAGATTAACAAATAAATATCACCAAAATAAACAGAGTGCTAAGAGAAATTAGCGATGTAGTAATAGATATCTTTGAACATACTACCTTTGCACTGGATGGAGAAGGCATTATTGTAGATTTGTTGCCATGAGAAATGATGGAGTCTTTAAACGAGGTTTTCTTCTGGTAGATCAACAAAGATACAAGAGAAAGACTGAGTTAGCATTTAGAGCAATTTCCAAATTGTTCCTACAGAAATCCTCGTCATATATAATTAGAAAATATCAGTCCTTATATGAAAGGTAATTTCAAGAAGTGAATCATAGTATTATTACAATTGTGAAAAATGCCACGAAGAAAAGAAATAATACCAAATCAATTTGGCTTGCAATGCGATTTTCGAACTCCTCCACAACCTTACTTAAGACAGACTCAACAAGCTGCAAAACACAAAATATGACAGCCCATTTTACCAAAGAAGGTTGAAATTACACAATTACAAGTCCATTTGAAATGTGCATATCATACTTACATTTGGAACTTCTTCAGGCTTCTTATCCAGCAGAATTGCTCGAACAAGCATACTCAAGGAAGAACTAGACTGCAAAACGAATAAAAATAAAAATAAAATAATATGTCACAGATTCTAAAGTATGGCTGAAAGCACAATTCAATGGACGACATACCCACCATTCTGTTAGAATCAGTCTCTGTACAGACACCATTCATGGACGTACTCCTAGATAAAGAATTCGAGAAGGGCTCTGAGGTTTTACGAACAAATTGTTTCCCAGAAGTAGCTGCTTTAACATTCCCACCAAATTTCCAGACCCCATTTCCTCCTGTCTGCTTCCATTCATTGTAGGACTTCATCGCCAACACACAATTCACAACCCTTGAAGATTTTCCTCCCTGAAAAACAATCGATGCTTTCAAACTGTCAGTTGACAAAATTATCTAAGTTAATCAATCAAAACTCTCGTTGCAATCTTCTAGCTACGTTTTCTTTTTTGTTTTTTGGTACAAGGAGAATCTATTCCAACCTGCTCCAGATCAGAGGCTTCAAAACTAGGCATCCCCATCTCTTCCACGGCTACAAGAAAATTCCTCACATTCTCAAAGTACTGATATGCTGATAATGCAGCACCATCTGGAGCATTCGTGGAGTCAATTGGACTTTCAACAACCTGAAATAGAGGGATCAAACGTAAATCCTGAAATAACATTTACTAACGATCCCATAAGTCGTGATTATAACAAAAAAATATAAAAGATAAGAAAACCTCAACAAATTACGGAAATGAGTTTTCACTGACCTTCTGCACAGTTCCAGGTTGAACTTTATTAAGTGCATTGCAGAGAATTATTCCACTTCTTAAGCCAAGCCTAAATTCTTCCTCAGAAGGCTCAGCTGGTAAATCTTTAGCAGCCACTACTCCAATCAGCTTTCTCAGCCATGCAGCAGCTTCATATCTTCGAATTGCTGCATTCACGGGATCAAACTTTTCATCTATAACTAAATATTAGATTTTAAATTTACAAAATGACAGCAACCACATAAAAGAATTCTAGTTGAAATGATAAATAACCCTCAATTCCAAATCTAAAACTTCAAACCTCTGATTCCAACTACTATTTTTAGTACATTTATTTTTAATTATAAAAAAGAAGCATATTTACTTTCTACTTGACTGGACAAAACTGAAGAGTCAGATTTACTCTACCAAGCCAAAACCAACCATCAACTTTCATCTTGAATATACGTTCAGAAAGTGGGAAAAAGAAAAAGAAACACCGCGCCATTTATACCCAAAATCAAACCAATGAACTTGTTCAAGGATTGAAATTCCAGGAACTACCAAATTGAAATTTCCACACAAACTTAAAGAATAATAAAATCCCAATAAGAATTACAGGATCAATCTCCAAACATCCCCAGAAATTACCAGCTTCTTCCGCTCTGCGAGCATCCAAATCGAGACCACGCGATCGATTCCCATGCTGCTGCAGAACATCCTCCACAACCGACGCCACGGAGAAGGACAATGCACCTTCAATCGCCGCCATTCCAAACTCACTACTTAAAAAACCTCCAAATTTCCAATCCACAGCCACAAACTTACAACCATTCAATGAACTTATATCTAATATCTGCTTCCAACTAGACGAAGCACGTTAAAAAGCAGAGAGACAAGGGTTTCAGCATCAATACAAATACATACAACATATAGATACAGAAAGACAGAGAATCATCACTTTGTTCTCACTCTACAACACTACAGTGGGGCAACCGCCATGGCTCCACCCTCTCTCTCTCTCTCTCTCTCTCTCTCCAAACTGGAGTCTGCAAAAGCATCCTTCTCAGTTCTAAGCTTTATATCTGTATGAGTGTGTGCCACTTTTTGAATATATCTTTGCCTAAAGCCCCATGTTCCCGAGCCTCGCTCCGAACCTCCAGCCTCGGAGTATAACTGTTCAGATGCTTTCCTTAAGTCGTGTTTGGTAATATGGAAAGTCGGAAGATTATTATGTTAATTCCTAAGATTTAATTATCATCAAATATTTCTTGACTTTTTAAGGAAGAAAGTTTCCTTTTTTTTCCTTATTTAAGAGAAAACATTTTAGAAACGTTGAGAATATGAGGACTTTTTGTGCATGCCAATAAACAATGATTAATAGGTGAGATATGTGTAATATATAAAAAAGAATTGAGTTGTATACAAAAATAAATACTATTTCTTTTCAAGTCTTAGAAAGAACCTTGATGGAAATCCCTGAACTATAGTTTATGATTCACGTACTCTTTTAAAAGTATTATTCAGTTGCGTCGTATATTCGTATTAGATATCGCATCGAATACTGTTAAATGAGAAATTTAGAAAAAAATTTGTATCATCATATATATATAAATATATCGTGTTATGTCCATAAAGTTTGTATTTGTATTCTTGTATGATAGAGCATGGTCATGTATGTTTTTTAAGACTTGTTTAGCAATAGGGTTTTTTCTAAAATTGAGCAGTACCTTAAGATATAGAAAGCTCTCGTAGACTCGTACGTATACTACAACGATATAAAACTTTTTCTGAATCTTTTATGTGAAAAATGTTCGATGTAATATGACACAGTGTAATAATACTTTTAGGAGTATTAGTGTGTTAGAGCTCCCATGCATGAAATTAAGATAGAGAAAAGATATGCATAAAAAAAAAAGTTGGCATGCATTTCGACTTTTGTCACAGCATATGACTTTCTTTAAGCTCTTTTTCATTTTGTCACAACATTATAAGGTTGTCTACACTTTTTCCTTTTGATCTGATAGCTTCATTGCTGAAGTTGAGAAGATGCCTACTATGTTTGAACAATGGAGAATCCAATGAAGAGTCAACTTTAGTTAAATCCGAGCTTTAATGTGATTAAGGGCTTTCTTGATGTCAATGAAAAATATAATTAATATTTTTAAAGAGATTTTTTTGAGAGAAAATAATTACTTATAGGAAGTATATGCTATTTATTTTAGGGAAAATGTCAGAGTTGATAATAGATAGCACATGTCTCAATTCGAGTAAAATCTTTGATATATATGTATTCAGAACTCGATATTATTGTAAGCATAATCATACGAATTCATAGAATAAACTGAATCATGAATTCACGCAGCGGAAATTAGGATCGAAATACCTCCAGCCATTGCTCTTCGTTTTGCCGATTGAATAACCGATGCAATCCAGAAAACCCAATTATTTGATGACTGAGAAGAACTCCGTCAATGACTTCAAGTCTTCTATCTGAAGAATTCTTCAAGCCCCTTTTCTCTTCGGTTCTTCTAAGCACCGAATCCTCACAACCTGATGGATATGGTTTTCTGTATGTGTGTTGTTCGTGCTTAGGGACCTTAGAGTTTCTCTATTATTTATATATCGTAACTCCATCAGTCACGATATATCTGTAGCGGTTTTTCTATAGAATAGTGGGGGGGTTATTGGCTTAGTGGGTCTTCTTTTATTACGTCATAATTAGTGGGAAATATAATATTAATAATAAATATTATCTTTATGCAGTTTAGAAATCCCAACGGACCACAAACTGCTAACATTCTCCCACTTGGTCCGTAAATCCACATTTACCCAAACTTTAGAAAACATAATACACGAATCATGGCGGTAGATCCTCTTATAGACGAGTAGTACCTTCTATGTATTACTATGTATTATGGTTTCAACTTTACCGCATAATCTTTATGAATAAACCTTATGTTTATTCGAGGTCCAATTGTATTGATATTTCTCAAAACAACATAAATGTGCACATATCCATAAAATATGAGAAATATCCATAAATTCAGAGTTTCACAATATTCGTCCAATAACGAAACTTGACATATGAGAAACAAGTCCCATACTAACTACATGATCCTTAAATTTATATGGTGGCATGCCTTTAGTCAAAGGATCAGCTAACATCAATTCAGTGCTAATGTGTTCAATGACCACTTCTTTATTCTTGACACGTTCCCTTATGGCTAGATACTTGGTGTCGATATGCTTACTTCGACTACCACTTCTATTATTCTTAGCCATGAAAACAGTAGCTGAATTGTCACAATGAATCTTTATTGGCCTGGAAATTGAATCCACAATTCCAAGCTCAGAAATGAAACTCTTTAACCACAATCCTTGTGAGGTAGCCTCAAAACATGAAACGAGCTCAGCCCCCATAGTGGAAGTAGCAATTAGGGTCTGTTTTGCACTCCTCCATGATACAGCTCCACCGGCAAGCATAAAAATGTATCCTGATGTTGACCTACGAGAGTCAACGCAGCCAGCAAAGTCTGAATCGGAGTACCCAATCACCTCCAAATTGTCTGATCGCTTATATGTAAGCATGTAATCCTTAGTCCCTTGAAGATACCTCAAGGCTTTCTTTGCAGCTTTCCAGTGGTCAATACCTGGGTTACTCTGATATCTCCCTAACATTCCAACTGCAAATGCAATGTCAGGTCTTGTACAGACCTGAGCATACATCAAGCTTCCAACAACAGAAGCATAAGGAATGTTTTTCATTTGTTCCCTCTCAAGATCGTTCTTCGGGCACTGATTCAAATTGAATCTGTCACCCTTCACTATGGGAGCTATACTTGATGAACAATTCTTCATCCGAAATCTTTCTAAAATTTTGTTGATATAGGCTTCTTGAGATAAACCTAAAATTCCCTTATGTCTATCTCGATGGATCTTAATGCCAATGACATAAGATGCCTCGCCCATGTCCTTCATCTCAAAATTTTTAGAAAGAAATTGTTTCACTTCATATAGCATCCCCTTATCATTGGTAGCAAGCAAGATATCATCCACATATAAGATAAGGAAACAAATTTTACTCCCACTAACCTTACGGTATATACATTCATCCTTTATGTTCTCAACAAAACCAAATGAAGAGATAACATCATGAAATTTTAAATACCATTGTCGGGAGGCTTGTTTCAATCCATATATGGACTTTTTCAACTTACACACCAACTGCTCACCATCACTAGAGGAGAATCCTTCAGGTTGTTTCATATACACCTCTTCCTCTAGATTACCATTCAAAAACGCCGTTTTCACATCCATTTGTTGCAATTCAAGGTCAAATTGGGCTACTAAAGCCAATATAATGCGTAAGGAATCTTTCTTAGAAACAGGACTGAATGTCTCTGAATAATCGATTCCTTCTCTTTGAGTGAACCCTTTTGCAACAAGTCTAGCCTTATATCTCTCAATGTTGCCTAATGAATCCCTCTTGGTTTTAAACACCCATTTACAACCAATGAGTTTTACACCGTCAGGCAACTTGACAAGATCCCAGACTTCATTGCATTTCATAGAGTTCATCTCATCCTTCATAGCATTGTACCATAATTCTGACTCATTACAACTCATAGCTTGTGAAAAGGACTCGGGATCACTTTCAGCTCCAACATCACAGTCAGATTCTTGTAAATACACAACATAGTCACTAGGGAGTGCTGATTTCCTTTCTCTAGTGGATCGCCGTAAGGCTTGACCAACATTCTCATTAAGATCATGCTGCTCTACCTGTTGTTCAATAACTTGTGGAGTTTCTTGAACAATTTGATCTACTTGAGTATCCTCAGCAATATGTGGATCTTCATTATGTTGTTCTTCGACACCCAATTGTACCTGAGGGGTGTTATGAATAACAACTAATCTATCACTTGAAGTAGAAGGTTGATCCCTTACAGAAATAAAATCCTGCAATTGATCACTCCCACTGATCAAGTCATTCTCAAGAAATTTTGCATTTCTTGATTCCACAAATCTAGTGCTATGAGATGGACAATAAAACTTGTATCCTTTAGACCTTTCAGCATATCCAACGAAATACCCACTAATGGTCCTTGGATCAAGTTTCTTTTCTTGAGGATTATAAACTCTCACTTCAGATGGGCATCCCCATACTCGTGTATGTCTTAAGCTCGGTTTCCAACCTTTGAATAACTCAAAAGGTGTTTTAGAAACAGCCTTAGTTGGAACTCGATTCAATACATACACTGCCGTTTTGAGAGTTTCAATCCATAAAGACTTAGGTAGCTTAGAACCACTAAGCATACTACGCACCATGTCCATTAAAGTTCGGTTTCTTCTTTCTGCTATACCATTTTGGTCTGGAGAACCAGGCATAGTGTATTGGGCAACAATCCCATTTTCTTGAAGAAACTTCGCAAATGGACCTTGAGCTTGTCCATCTCCAGTGTATCTACCATAGTACTCACCACCTCTATCAGACCTCACTATCTTTATTTGCTTACTGCATTGCTTCTCTACTTCAGCCTTATAAACCTTAAAGGCTTCTAATGTTTCACTTTTGTGGTGAAGCATGTAGAGGTGCATATATCGTGAGTAGTCATCAATGAAGGTGATAAAGTATTTCTGACCATATGCATCCATATCTGGACAACATATATCCGTATGTATGATTTCTAATATGGTTGTACTTCTTTTGTCACCTTTCTTTGACTTGTTAGTCTGCTTGCCCTTAATGCAGTCTATACAAGTATCAAGATCAGTAAAGTCTAAGGTACTAAGTACCCCATCATTTACTAATCTCTTAATTCGATCAATGGAGATATGTCCCAATCTCCGGTGCCATAAAACAGAAGAATTTTCATTTGTAACACATCTTTTAATACCAGCTTGAACATGCATAACATTATGAGTGGTATCATTTTGCAAATCAAGGGAATAAAGACCATCACACAACATTCCTTGTCCAACTATTTCAGATTCATAAGACAAATTAAAACAAGAGTTTGAAAAATTAAAGGAGTATCCCAAAGGGACAAGTCTTGAAACTGAAATTAAATTTCTAGAAAAACTAGGAATGTAAAAAGTCTTTTCTAAAGTCAAAACAAAACCACTCTTAAGAACTAAATTGCATGTTCCAATAGCTTCCACATGTGACTGCATCTTGTTTCCCGAATAGATGCATCGTTCACTTCCCACTGGGTTTCGCAGGTTGGTTAATCCCTGCAAGGAATTTGAGACATGGATTGTAGAACCAGAATCAATCCACCATGTGTTACAATTAACATCAACCATATTTGCTTCATACGTGACAAATGAGGTTAAATTACCTTTATTCTCAAGCCATTTCTTATACTTGGTGCAATCCTTCTTTATGTGTCCCTTCTTTTTACAGAAGAAACACTTGGATTCCTTCTTGATATCAGCATTAGGAAGTAATTTTTCCTTCGCCTTATACTTGGCATGAGAAGTCCTCTTTCCTTGGGTGGTCACCAATGCACTCTCTCCCATTTCCATAACCAATCGTCCCTCCTCTTGAACACACATGGCCATAAGTTCATTAATTGACCATTTTTCCTTATGTGTGTTGTAAGAGATCTTAAATGGGCCGTACTGGTTAGGAAGGGTGTTCAGTATGTAGTGCACAAGGAAGGTTTCAGACATATCAACCTCAAGATTCTTCAATTGAGCTGCTATATCCCTCATCTTATTGATGTGGTCACGCACACCTTTAACTCCGGTGAGCCTTAAGTTTGAGAATTTCATTATCAAGGTGCTGGCAAGTGCCTTATCTGAAGTCTCAAACTGTTCATCCAGTGCCTTCAGTAATGCCCGGACATCGTCATGCTTTTCCACAGAACCACGAATACCAGCAGGAACTTTAGTCTTTATGAACATGACACTGAGTCGGTTAGACCGCTCCCACTGTTCATAAAGATTCTTTTCTGCTTGAGTGCTGGTTTCAGTGATATGTGGTTTATCTTTCCGAATAGCATAATCAATGTCCATACACCCTAAATGGAGGAGAACCCCATCCTTCCATATCTTATAATTCTCACCATTCAATTCAGGGATTTCAACATTAAAATCAGAGACACCAACAGGTTTTCTAACTGCAAAATCATATAAACGTACTTACTAACTTAAATTGAGGCAAATAAACTAACTATGATTTACCAATGCAAACCATAAAAATGAATCAAGTGACATAAAAATTGCCTGTGGGCTAAATTTTTAATTCGATAAGATTCATTACTTGATGATAGAATTATCGAAAACTTGAGATAATTTCTATCCCTTGATAAAATTATTAAATTCAATTTCACAACCCTGTGGGTAATTGTGAAAGGGCATTTAATATTTTATCTTAATAATATAATTAAGTACCATTTTTGATCCCTAATAACAAATTTTATTTGATTAAAGATGCTGTGGCTAGTCTTTAATAAATAAAATTTAATTGATCACTGAAAAATCAGTACCTTAAATATGCATAAATATTAGACATTTTAAAATACTATATGTGGTTTTACTTTAACACATAATTAAATTTAATCAGAGTTGCTGTGGCTAATCTCCAATTAAATAAAATTATATGAACCACTAAATAATGTCTAATGCACATTCTTAATGACCAATTTTAAATTTTATGGGATCATATACTTAATTAAGTACTTCTAAAACGTGATTATCAAAACTTTATATAATCATTGTTCGTATGTATTAACGGACGAAGGATTCACAATTAAACAAAAGGCTTCGTACATATTCCAGCAGTAAGCTCTTAAACAGCATGCATACAACGAACGATGAATCTCCACTATCATATGTGTTCTAATTACACACGTATTCCAAGAATGAACCATCAGAATGTATACATATCCCATGCAGTAAATCTCCAAATTAGATTCCCAAAAGCACACGTATATATCATCATTAATGGCTTAGAATCAACAAGAATCTCACTTACATATGTACTCTAACTGCATAATTTTAATATTTTATCTTCATGTACACGTAAGGGATTCATAAATATTTCTGGGATAATGATTCTGCCGGAAACCAATCATAATTCTCCGAATATTGCTACAGATTTAATACATATGCAAATTGACAATATGATTGGCATGTATATCATATGAGATCTTGTGTCATGAGTTCTAAATTCTCGCACCGTCAATAGCATAAAACACGAAACAGAATCATTGAATAAGAGAATCATATGAGAAGCACCAATCCCGCAAATTGCTACGACATGTACAAATTGTGGATTCTCGCATATCAAATATATGAATGAAATACCATAATTTTCAATCAATCGGCATATAAGAGCAAGACAGAGGTATATTGTCATGCTCTGATACCACATGTAAGCATAATCATACAGAATAAACTGAATCATGAATTCACGCAGCGGAAATTAGGATCGAAATACCTCCAGCCATTGCTCTTCGTTTTGCCGATTGAATAACCGATGCAATCCAGAAAACCCAATTATTTGATGACTGAGAAGAACTCCGTCAATGACTTCAAGTCTTCTATCTCAAGAATTCTTCAAGCCCCTTTTCTCTTCGGTTCTTCTAAGCACCGAATCCTCACAACCTGATGGATATGGTTTTCTGTATGTGTGTTGTTCGTGCTTAGGGACCTTAGAGTTTCTCTATTATTTATATATCGTAACTCCATCAGTCACGATATATCTGTAGCGGTTTTTCTATAGAATAGTGGGGGGTTATTGGGTTAGTGGGTCTTCTTTTATTACGTCATAATTAGTGGGAAATATAATATTAATAATAAATATTATCTTTATGCAGTTTAGAAATCCCAACGGACCACAAACTGCTAACAATTATCACTAATATGACAACTAAGTAAATTATTTGGACTTCCAATTAAATGGTTGGTCTACATTCCAAAATTGTGTGTAATTGAAAGAACTAAATGATAATCAAATCTCATTTAAACAATTTGTTTCACACCGATAAAAAGAACTGAAATCTTGATCATATCTTGTAACGTCTTCAAAATCCATATGTAATTAAAGCTATTGCATAAATAACCGTATGTTACCAAATCAAGTTAATCCAATTATTGTTGCAATAATATAATAATTTCAAGTCTAATTTTGACCCATACTTACATTCTCATCGACATGTAATTCTTCAAGCACCTACCATTTCCTTGTCTCACTCTTGTTGACTAAAGAATCATTCTTTTTCTTGGATAACCTTTTTTAGGGTTAAGTTTCTCTTCTTTGCTTTGCTTAGTCTCCAAGATGTACCACTTGGCCGCATTTTCTTCTGTTTTTTTTTGCCCTCCAAATGCTTACCTATAAAATATGCTGTCATTATAAGACTCTAATTTTTATATTCACCTCTTACACCATTACATGAACATCTTCGGAAAAATAAATAAATAAATATATATATATATATATATATTTTATCCAACTTTATATCTAACACTTATTATTCACATAAACCAACTTATCTCTCATATAATCGCATAGTTTATCTCAATATGAAGTGCAAAATAATCGCAAAGACATTTATATTATCTCTCTAAAAAATGTACTTTTAAAAGAACTCAAATCAAACTTGGGTATATTTTCCAATTTAAACATTGTAATTTAATCCACTAGTACTTGTCACTTGGTAGGCAATTGGTCATTTTCAGAAAATGGGTTCTCCATCCAAAGTGGTTAACTTCAAAGTTCTTGTCACAAAATTTAAAATTTCACAACAACAAACTAGGATCTTGAATTCAAAGCTTGAATCTTCATAGTTCTTACCAAACCTTTAATTTCTTTGAGTCTAAGAATATTGTCTTAACAGAATTAACCATCCTAGGTGTTGCAAAGTTAGAAGCTAGGTGATATTGGGGATCCTATTTACTTTATTTGGAGAGATATATGTAGTGGTTCAATAACATGAACGTTTCACCTAAAACCAAAGAACCAATAGCCACAAACTTTGATATTATTGTTAAGAGGATAGAGGCTTTTAAATAGTGCAGACCCTTTAATTTGTTAAAAATAAATTAACTTTATTTATTTACATATACTTTGAAGAATTTTTTCTTTTCGCTATGTATAAATTCGATAGGCAATAACGTAAATATGGAAAATATATAGTATAATGAAGTATATAGTATCGTATTTATAGTTTTAAATAATTCATAATAATATAACAATTACAAAAGCAATATGAAAAATGATAAAATAGGCTGGTTCGGCTTTAATCGTGACACTTTTAGTAGGGTATTAGAAGTATGAAGATACACATGCACACACGCACACACACACACACACACATATATATATATATATATATATATATACTATTATATTAAGCGAGAGAGGCAGATAGTAATGGTTTTGGTCTATTCGACTCTTAGACTCTTTTCTTTTTTATTTATTTATTTTTTTATCACTTCAATAACGTTCCCTTAACTTCTCTTTTTTTCACCTCACTTTAATTCTCTTTCTTTTCTTTTTTTATATACTTTTTTTCCTCATGTTTTAATTTTTTTTTTCACTAATATGATGTTATCTTATACTATCTATTTATTTATTTATTCATCATAATTTATAATTATATTAAAAATAATTATAAAATATATATTAATATAAAAATTAATTCTAATATATTTAAATCATAGTTTATTTACACACGCAACGAATATGCATAATTACTAATATGAATTAAGATCAAGTCATCTTATTAAGGCATAAATTCTCCTTATCGATCAATAGAATTCCAACAAAACACCTCTAAGAATTCCAACAAAACACCTCTAATAATTATTAAGTATATAAAAATGTTGATCTTGTTGAAATGCAACCACCTTAATTTAATCAAAAAGGTATTTATCGTCCTTTTATGTTGGACTATACAACTAACGTTCGAAAATTTTAAAACTATGGCTCGGCATTACCGAACCTGGCAGGTTCGGGTAGGGATGTTTAGGTTCATAGCAAAGAGTGCTGGGCTCACCAATAACCGCCCACCATTCCCGCGGAATATGTACACAAACCTTTAAAATTCGCGTACTTTTCAGCTTTTTAAATTTGTCTTTATAATTTATCAATTAAAAGCAAATTTGTATTTTCATATATACTCATGGCATGGGTTTAGTAATTTCTTTATTTATTTTTGTCATAATTCAATGAATAATTTCATGACGTATTAAATACAAAAAATATATATTTTCCTATTTTCTTTTGATGCATAATATTTACCATCGGTGACTAGTCTCATTATTAAATTGTAGACATCTCAAATAATGAAGCGAAACTAATCTACTGGTCTCCCTGCTAAATTATAGGCATCTGATGAATTAACTGATCAAAAAACTTAAAGTTATTATACCAAAATTCGGGTTTAAGTTTCCGACAATTAGTTAAGGGAAATGATTTTTTTTTATCCGAACTTTGTCCTTTTTTACAATTTACCATCCCGACAAATTTTCGTTGTATACCGTCATTCAATGTTCGTATTTGTAACTACTATCATCTAAATTTTTTTTTAATGGTTTTAGTTAAAAAACCAACTGACGTATATGTTTTATAAATATGTTGCGTGTCATATTTTTTAACCAAGAATACTAAAAAAAAATAAATTTAGATGATGGTATGTCATAAGTACAAACATTGAATGGCGGTATGCAATGAAAATTTATTGGGATAATAAATTATAAAAATGAACAAAATTCGAATAATTAAAAAAGTTTAAATTTCTCTTTAGTTAAATATAGATGAGTTTCTTTCGGCCCGTCACACCTTTCCGGTCAGGTATATGTACTTTTTCCAACATCTAGTTGTTTGGTTTTTGTCTAATTAATTTTCATAAAAACTCAATAACATTTATTAATTTTACAAAACTATGATTGATTAAAAATGTGTGTTTTGTGGCCTCAATGTGCTATACCACATGCTGCAAAAGTGGAAAATCATAAATCGAAGCACTATTATATTGTTGGTATTGAGTATTGATATAATTAGCTTCACAGAAATGCAATGGAGCTTCATTTCCATTTCCATTCCCCATTTTGTGGTGGACCATATATAATTCATACAAAAGTATATTTATAATTATTGGAATGTATAATTTTCAATCGATGGCGAATCCTATGTCCCTTGGTTTTATTTTTATTCCTAATGCCTTTAAGTTACACAAGCTTTGAGTAACTTAAAGGCATTAGGGGGGGAAAAAAGTTACACAAAGCTTAGATTTAATTAAAAGAGAATTTTAAACTTTAATATATTTAACTACTAACTTTTTGTTTCTTGCTTTTCTAAGTTTAAGAATAGCTAAAAGTTACAAATTTTAATGCATGAATATTGATATGGTAATACCAACATGATGATGCATACAAGTTACAAACAGACACGGTTGATTTAAGTGATTAATGAGTTCATTTTTAAAGATAATATTCTGACTTCGAATCTCATTTAATAGGTGTGTTAAAAAAATAATAATAACGACTGGAAAAAAATATATTGGTAAACTCTCAAACAATAAAATAATAACCTTCAAATTTTGCATCTTGAAAAGCATAATAATAACCCTCCATACGTTTTATGATCTAACCTTAAAATAAGCCAAAATACCTTTACCTAACTGGAACCCATTATTTTAGTATATTTATTTAAGGATGTCACACTTTGCTGCTATAATCATCATGATTTTCAAGTGTAAGCCAACCCCACCAAAAATATATTATTTCTCGATGTCACCACAACCACATATTAATTTTACAAGATTTTTATAACCCTCAAATTATCTTTCTTTTTTATTTTATTTATATATATATATAAATTAATATTTAATCGCCATTGGTCCAAAGCAACCAGCCACATATTATTCCCTACAAAATCATGAAAGTTTTGCACTCCTCATAACTTTTGGAGGGCTTTTTAACTTTGACAGCCTATCAAACTATGATGAAGAGAAGATGATCTTCATTTCTCTATTCCATATTATATTCTTCCTTGCCTTAATTTAATCAATAAGGAAACAATTAATATTTGCTGCTTAATGATCATGATTATGTAGTATATATAACCCATTAATCCCCCATAAAAAAGTTTGCATTTCTTGTGTCCATTGTTCACCCACGTATACCGAACAAACTTTAAATAGAGTCACAAACTTTAAATATTGTAAACTTTTAGATTATTTTATTAAGCCGGTTTCAATTTTACCGGGGGGCCAATTTTTGAAAACTCCCCATGGGTTTGAAAACTTCCTTTTAGCTCCCCATTTTCAAATACATCATTTGGGGTTTTAGATACGCGATTCTGGGATTTAGATACGCGATTCTGGGATTTAGATACATAATTCTGGGATTTAGATACATGATTTTTTCCTTGTATTTCAAATACATCATTAGGGGTTTTAGATACGCGATTCTTGAGTTTTAATACATCATTTTTGAAAATGGGGAGCTAAAAGGAATTGGACTTATCATTTGGGGAGTTTTCGGGAATTCCCCGTTTTACCGGTTTATTTTTGATTTATTTTTTCACCATTTTCCCAAGATGAAATTGTAAATAATTGAAAAACTTCACCATTTTCATGTCCACAGAAGCCTACTACGTGAAAGTAGACTTCTCTGTTCACGTCAGCTTTTACATGCACATAAAATGTAACTGATGAGAAAAAAACACGAAAAGCACGTCAGCTTTTACATTTACGGAGGAGAAAAAAACATGGAAGCCTACTACGCGAAAGTAGGCTTCCCTGTTCACGTCAGTTTTGGAAAAATGGTGAAAAAATAAATCAAAAATAAACCGGTAACATTGAAACCAGCTTCATAAAATAATCTAAAAAAAATAATAATAAAACCCTAAAACCGGCTTCATAGAAACCGGCTTACAATATTTTTACAATAGCCCCAGAAACTACAATAGATGTGCAATATGTTTGGGAAAGTACAATATTTTTAGAAAAAGCCCTTATTGACTAGTAATCGTTATTACTGTCTCGTCGTCCACGTATCATAGTTTTGCGGCCAATCACAGGTTGTCTGTAGACCTGAAATCAAAGGATGATTAGAACACTTCGTTAACCAAGATGAGCTGTTGTCTTCCCTGTAAATTTACCTTTAATCAGTGTACTTAATCTGGATATATACCAAGAAAAAGGACCACAATTTATGTCACCGAAATATACCAATATTACAGTGCTTAAAGCTTTCAAGTGGGGACACACACATCCTCCAAGTTAAGGAGCATATTCTTAAAGTCTTTCATGACTTTTCATTAATCCAAGCCCGGGATGTGCAATACAACTAGATTAATTAAGGATAAGGCTCGTAAAAGTAATCATAATTACCAATAAATCAATCAAATCTTTTTCAATTTCTTCCCACTCACCCCAAAACCAAACCGTTGAAAGAAGTGTTCTCAGCTCATTGTCTATGATGCACGGACACTTCTAAAAATATCATTTTACCATGTCGTGTCATATCGTGTACTCCTTACATGGGAAATTCAAGAAAAAATCCGTGTCGCCGTATCCATGTCGTGTCGTGTCCGTGTCCGTGCATCATAACTCATTGTGAATTGAACATCATATTTTAAAATTTTAGATGTGGGATGTTTAATATTTTCCTCATTGTTTATTTTCATTTTACCTCAGTTGATCATTAATAACTTAAAAGTAGAATGATAATTCTTTTAACAAATTCTCAAGTGACCAAAAAAATTTGAACCCGAATTATTGTCGTAGAAAAAGAATCTTTTAGTACTTGAACCAACCCCCTTGGCTAATTCTTATAATTTTCTTGAAATCTCTAAACTAGGAAATGTTGTCCATGTTAGACCAAAAAAAATGGGGGTGAAATTTTGAAAAATATCGTCGAATGGGTCCAATATAATACATTTTTTTCGAAGGTGAAAGAGTCTTTGGCACGATTGGTAGATGCCTTGTGGGCTTTCATCTTCAAGAATCCTATTAATGATCCATTGTCTTAAAGCATAATGTCTGAATATTTCCCAACAGCTCACATGGAATAGTGCTAATGTGGACAGTGTTAATCATCACGCAGCCATAAATTGTTCCACAATGATGCTCTTCTAGGCAACATAAACGTTGTGTCAATGGATAGAATGATGCGAACATGATATAGATAAAATAATGGGGAATTCTCGAAAACTCCCCAAATGATAAGTCAAATTCCTTTTAGCTCCCCATTTTCAAAAATGATGTATTAAAACTCAAGAATCGCGTATCTAAAACCCCAAATGATGTATTTGAAATACAAAGAAAAAATCACGTATCTAAATCCCAGAATCGCGTATCTAAATCCAAGAATCACGTATCTAAATCCCAAAATCGCGTATCTAAAACCCCAAATAATGTATTTGAAAATGGGGAGCTAAAAGGAAGTTTTCAAACCCATGGGGAGTTTTCAAAAATTGCCCCATAACATAACACAAAAATTTTATTAAATTTTCACATCATGAAAGCTCGACACAGTTTGCAACATAAGCTTTTTATGAGACACTAGGTGATAAGATAGTAATTTTAGAAGTGCCAAAATGTATGAATTTAGGAGAAGTGTATGTAAAGTTTCTCTATAGACCTGAAAAATATTCTATATTCCGGTGTGTCTGACTTCACCTAGACACAGGGCCAACTTATTAATCAATCTAATATAATGCTCAGAATTTCAACTTGCTCACCTTAGGATTAATGCTGTCTGAAAGCAGAGGTTACCAATCCCAACTATTGGCAATATTCCAATTTGGGCAAAGAAAAACCACAAAATTGACCAACACGATCAAAACAAAACAAAACAAACTTTGATTCTATAATATGATCTGTACTATAACAAGTTATCATCATCATCACTGATAACAAAATATCACATCCCTTCCCCCTAAAATAATCAGAATACAGAAACAATCGGGATACAGTTTAATAATGGAGAAGTTAGAACCGAACAAGCTTCACTGTCACAAAGTTTGATGGTGAGGATCAGGAGGGAACACAGTAACCAGAAAGCGGTGGATCATTTCAAAACTGGTGAATGTGATTACAGCAGCGGGAGTTGTCCTCAGGAGATTGGTGGCACAACCCCGATAAAAACCAGGGATGCCGTCTTGATGGAAAACTTTCTTAACACAGTCTACAACACCAGAATACCGCTTCTCAGAGTGGTGGCCCTGTTCTTGAAGCCTTGACCGTACAACCTGAGTTAAATGTATAAAACAATTTTAAGAATCAGGTCATTTAATTAGTTAAAGAGATTTAGATTCAACAACAAATAAGCTGGCTCCAAATTTTTCATATTTCTTCAGCTTTATCAAGTTTCACAATTTGAATGATATAAAAAATTGTAGCATTTGGTCAGAAGGATCAGGGAGGATTAACTTATTTATATGCCTGTAATGGAAAGTTCAGCTGAATAATTAGATAATGCATATTCAACCAAAATATCCACATTGCCCTATCTCACTTTGCTATGGTCAAAACAAATTACGTAGTTTTACTTAAGAATGTAGACAAACAGAAGCTAGATTCATTGGCACAAACCTCATGTGGATATGTCAAGGTGGAAGCAAATATTTTTGATACTGATGAAGCTAGAGCAACATCACTTGCATGAAGTTTATCCACGGTGGTGTTACCTATCACCATTAAAACAAATTCACAAGATTCTCATTTTCTCCGAGGAACAATTAAGAAAGGAATTCTTTCATTTCTAAAACAAAAGTTTGCATACCACGATCTGCCAAATAACATTTTATGTTCTCATATGTTGGAAACTGAATTGCGACATGACTAATACCAGCCAAAGCTGGCACAAGACCACTGCACAAAACAAGAATACGAGAAAAAGAAAACGAAAGGAATAAATGCAAGGAAAAGAAAATGAATCAATATTTGAAAAAGAAAAGGAGAAACAAAAATCAATGTCAACATCATGTTGAAAAGAGAAAACTAACCTGTACAATCCCCGAATGCCCTCTTCGTGTGCAATTCTTCTTAGAGCAGATAGTGTGCTCTTATACGGCATCACACCTCCTCTCATTCCTTGTGTCTGCATGAGAAACAAATAGGCATATGAAGCTTTTCTTTATCTTGGTCCAATAACACCCAATATATATTAAAATGAAGTCCACTTGGTATTGCAAATATTTTAGCTCATTTTAACCTAACCAGAATTAAAACTGCAGAATAAACAAAAAATTCCAGAACAAAACACACACACACACACGTAGTGAGCAGGGATAGACATACTTGAAGCCTTGTTTTGACAACCCAAAGAGGATTTGTCGCAATTGTTGTTGCAGCTCCAGCACCAGAAGCAGCCATCATATTAGCACCAATAGAAAGATGATGATTTGTATCTATATTTCAAGAAATATAAAGCAATACTCAGTACACCAGAAAACAGAAAGGGAAATGGTCAGTTCTTTAAATAAAATTTACAGAAGAAAAGCAACTAAAGAACTAACCATCAGCACCAAGAAAAGTCTTTAGTTGTTCATAAATCGTGAAATAAACCTGTAAAATTTTGTTAGTAGGTCAGTTTACACAGAACTTATTTCCTTTTCCAAAATGGCAAAAAGAATTTACTGCCCCTTTTCATTAAGCATCATCATATCCATGAGCACCGATACAAACATTTAAAAGAAGTGGAATATCTTACTGCCCAATTTGGAAGCAAAGCAAGCACCGTAGGGGAGAGCCCACGGTACATACCACGCAACCCTTCCCTTTGAAATATCTGTTCTAAACTCCCTACTATAACACTACCTGCCCAATCATAAAGAAATAACCATCCATCAATATGGTTTCAAGCAGATTACATTACTGTAGCATTTACACCTTCGTGCAGACTAAATAACTGTAGCATCAACATACACACCCAAAAATTCATCGTGTCTAGCAACAAAAGTTAAGTGTTCTAACCTTTAATATTAGCATTAGCAAGCTGAGGCAGCCCATGGACCTGTAACCTAGTCTTTATAACATCTAATGGACATACAAAAGTAGCTGCAATGACACCTGGCCACATCAGAATTTCCAGATTCAGTTTCATCATAGTTAACGTCAAGTGATTAACCAGATAAAACCTACAACAACAAAATTACCACATGCTCTTCTTTCTCCAACCTAACCTAGTATGTAACAACCTCTTCAATAATTCTGCTACTGTAGATTCCAAGTATACGATAAATGAAATTTATAAATTATCCATAAACTTTGACCATGAGTAATCAGAAATGATCACCGTCCATTACGTGTCAAATAGCATCCAATCAAACAGCACTGAAACCGATGTTTTTTTAGAGAATTAACAATCATAGAGCTGAGTCGTAGATAAAAGAAAAGAAAGTAAAACGGAATAGCAGATAGTTACCGGCGGCGGCCCCCGCGCCGGCATTGCAGAGGAGGCCCTTGGGACTAGGGACATGACCTTCCGCAGTCATCGTGGAATCCACAAGAACCAACTCCTGAAAACCCGGTTTTCACAACAGCAACAACACACACAACTTCAGAGCCTTGATAATTAACAGCGGCGTTGCTTTCGAAGGAGTCCTCTCTCAAGAGGCCGATAACCGCCGATGACAACCGTCGCATGGCCAATCTGTACAGCTCAATTACAGATCAATCCAATTCCAACAATCCTCCTCACGCTCGATCGTAGAAATGAAAAAAACAAAACAAAAAAAAGGACGGAAACAAATCCAAATTCCAATTCAAATATATCAAATCAACAACAGGAATCAGAGGATTTCCGCCATAATAAGCACCTAAAATCAGACTCTTTTCCTCAACGACGGAATCGAGGTTGGAAATGGGAATTCGATGGCGGTATGCGATAAGAGACGGGTCCGAATCCCCTCCGCATCCGCTAGGTAGAGAGAAGGAAGAGAGAGGATTGGAATGAATCTTAAAAGGGTAAATATTAAAATAGAAATAGAAAAGTAAAAAAGACATAATAATTGATAAATTATAATTAATTCCAATTCAAAGCAAATCCAGCCACTCGTATGGCGACTTTACATTTGAGACCGGCGATTCGCCACAAATGGGTGCGCCCCATCATCTTGACCCACAAATATAGTCAATAACTTTGAGATTATTATAATAATAATTATTATTATTATGATATCATGGCTTAAAAGTTTGTGTTATTTTAATGAGATAATGATTTTCACCCATCCGAACTATAGGTCATTTGGCAATTCACCATCCAAACTATTTCGCCCCCGAAACCACCATCTAAACTTTTAATTCATGACAAACCACCATCCCACAGTGGTTTTGACCCTTTTTTGAGCGATTTTGACTTTTTTTTCAGCGGTTTTGGATATTTTAACACATGTAAATCTATCTCTCTTTGTTATTTTTCCATAGATTACGTGTTAAAGCATCCAAAAACGCTGAAAAAAGAGTCAAAACCGCTCAAAAAATGGTCAAAACCGTTGTGGGATGGTGGTTTGTCAGGAATTGAAAGCTTAGATGGTGGTTTCGGGGGCAAAATAGTTTGGATGGTGAATTGCCAAATGGCCTATAGTTCGGATGGATGAAAATCATTATCCCTATTTTAATTTAATAGTTGGGAAAAAGTTTTTTTGGCATCCTAACTATACCCGTTTTTATAATTTATCATCCAAATAATTTTTCATTACAAACCGCCATCCAACCTTTGCATTTTTTACAAAACGCCATCTGAAGGTGGTTTGGTCCGACGTGTATGTTTTAGAAAAATGCCACGTGTCAATTTTTTTCCCCAAAACCACCAAAAAAAATGGTTTAGATGGCGTTTTGTCAAAAATGCAAAGGTTGGATGGCGATTTGCAATGGAAAATTATTTAGATGATAAATTGCAAAAACGGGTATAATTCGGATGTCAAAAAATATTTATCCCTTAATAGTTTTGCATGTGTGTCACTTGTCACGTAACCCCAATAAAGAAAGGATGCACCCATCATTGGTTTTGGCATGTATCTATGCAATTGCTTCAAACCTTGAATAAAAAAGAATACATGTCGTGGTTTCGACTCAGCATTGCGAAATATATTATTATTGAATTTTAGATTTTAATTGAGAATTGATGTTATACAAAGAGTTTGTATTCACTAGACATAAACTACGTCGTATATCTTGCTTATATCTAAGTATTGCAACAAAAATATTTCTCCACTTAGGCAGGTGAATTGAAGCGTCAAATATTAGCTATTGTACTATAACCTACAAATTAATGGAGTCATTGTTTTGGGAAAAATATAAAAGAATTCAAGAAAGTTTGTAATGTTTCGAATTTGAAATAGTGGATAAGTTGCAATACTTCAGCATTAAATGGGGTTGGACAATCCATGAATAGTCATAATCAAACACACTAATAAATGGTATTGCAAAATGACATCTGTTATAGTAGTAGATAATATCCCCAAAGGGTATTGCGCAAATTGACATCTTAAATTGACATCTTTTATAATATTAGGAATTATTAGTTATCGTGGATTAGGTTTTTTTATTTGATTTAATTTTATTTAATTCTGTATTAAATAAATGATATTATGAATTATGAAGAGTGGGTATAATTAGATGCGATTACAATCGATTGAAATTACATTTCACTGAAAGTAGATGTAATCTAACATATTTTACATAATATTAAGTATTAACTATAACTCTTTAAAATCTAATCTATCTAAGATAATATTAATTATAATTTATTGGAGTTTTTTCATAAACTCAAGTATTAAATACAAGATGATATCTTGAATGCTTATATACGATCACAACTTACTTAATCTTAAATGATAAGCCCACAAGTTAACCCCATAAAAACAATATTGCATATAACTAACACTCCCTTGATCTATAATCTATTAGATAATATGTGTTTCTGCACCAAAAAAAAAAAAAAAGATAATATGTGTTTTCCTAACTTAGTCAAGTTCACCCGGTTAACATAACCTACACGTTCAGATCCAAACAATCAATAATAAACCTTGTTCGAAAATCAAATCAAACTTGAACCCATGAAATTAACCCACTTTAATACCATATTAAATATAATCTAAAGATATAACTCACTGTAATACCATATTAAATAACATATATTTGATTTTATTTACCCCAAAAGCTAACCGATGAAATGAAAATTGTCCTAACAGTATTAAGAATCAAGTAATATAGAATTTATTTGATGCAGGACAGGTTAACCATTTCAATAAAACCCAAGATTGAACACCAGAAACTAACAAATCCTGAAAAGAGTTTCACACATTATGACAAGAGCAGAAGGTTAAACTAGAAAATCCAGGATAGGTACCAGCAATCCAATAGCCAGATAAACAGAAGATTTAAGATTCAAAAATACATTAGCCTAAAAGGGATGAATGACTTACATACAAATACATTAAGCTGCTTGTCATACCTATATACTAATGATTCCCCATTAATAGACCAAAGACAATCACACACATTTTGCTAAAAATCAATCAGCAAATACAGTGGGCGATGGCGATTCTTCGGCCTTTTTCATGTCGATAACTTAGGCATCACAAATGCAACCTCAGGCAAGTCAGTTGTTCATAAGTCGTCAAAAATAGTTGATAATACTAATCCATGAACGAATTCACACCTCCTTGACTGCTCGTTATTCCAGTCGGTTGAAACAGTTGGTTGTACACTGCAGAAGGGGGGAAAAATTTGTTATTGCTGTAACAGCATGTTCACCAAATATGCCTTTTGTTCTACAAACCAATGCGAGCTGCAGGCAACGTATGAGAATGAACTAACGTGCTATTTATGACTATTACAAAAAAAAAATGAACTGATGAGATCTTTGGTAAATATGCGTATTTATTATTACTTTTTTTCAACACACACCCCAAAGTGGTTAGAGGGTTCGACCCCAAAGTGGTAAATATGATGTTACACATACCAAAGTAGGCCTTTTATATTTATGAGATGAAAAGAAGAAACCCTACGAGTTCTTCATTATACTTGGTTGTATATTCATCAATAACTCCCTCAACACCAAATCACTTTCTATGATTTATATAATAACCAGAGAAACCCATGTTAGCATGTGGGGGCAACAGAAACACATCCGTAAGCACTCAACAGTATTGCCAACTTTCACTAATAACAAATAACTGATGAAGATAGTAACAAGTGGCCCCAATACTGCAGGTGTTGTGATATACTAACTCAACCCCTACAACACTGGCAGCATTACAAATTTTATTCTATTCATGACTAAACTTATCAATGTAGAAACTTTAGCACCCTACATTCTGTACCCTGTAGCTTTCCTGGTAACGTGACAGATATGTACTCTAAGTTGTCTAAGATTGCCTTGTACACCACCATGTGAATGAAACAGATAAACATGCTAACATTCAGTCTTCCTTTCCCTTGTACATTTGATTTGCTTTTGGATTTCAATGTGAGATTGAAAGTTTTCTTGCTTAGAATATAATTCCAAGAAAATCTATCATGCTTATGATATATGTTTTAATCAGTGAGAGGATATATACAGCTACACAAGATCATGTAATGATGTCCACCCATTTTTGTGGTGGACACGGAAAGTCTTAACACATAACCAGTTATAATTTTTTTTGAAAAATATTGCACAAGAAGAAATTTTTTTGCAAATACCTCTCCAAAGAATCATCAGTGGAACTTTCTGCAGATGTGCTTGCTGAAGTAGAAGTAGAAGTAGCAGCTTCTTTGGCTTGAGGCCTATAAGCAAGGGGTCGACTATTTACAAATGACATAAGCATGGAATCACCTACCCCATCAGAAGAAGAATCAACCACTTTATACTCCTTAATATGACGTAAATATTTCTCCTGCAAATCTTTTCTCAACAGATATATTGCTGAACGAGAACGAGCTGTGTGATGTTTCTTACTGCAGAGAGCGTAAGTTAAGTTAAGGTGAACACAAAATGGCTAAATATTCAATGAAAACGAACTCCAACCATTGCAAATAATATAAGCATAGATGCGGGAAACAAATAGCACAATATTAGTAAGACATATTTAAAGGATATTTTTAAAACATTCTCGTGTTGCATGATTACATGCGAAGCCATGTTTATGCCCACCTTTGTCAAACAAACAGGACATATCTGCAAAAGGAAGGAATTAGGATTAAGAACACTTTTGTCAACAAGTAGACGGCGAAAGTGCTACAAATTTTGACCTGCATCGGAACAATAATTCAGCAAGAAAGCATGGGATGACAAGCTCAAAACAACATTCTAGTTTTGAATACAGCATCAAAAATTTATTAAACATTAGTGTACAAATAATTCAGCTCAAAAACCTAACTCCATAACTAAATTGACAAGACTCCTATTGACAAAACAACTTAAACTGATTACTCTTTCCTCCAACTACTCAGAACTCTTTAAAGACTTCATAAATACATACAAAGATATTACATTTTCCCAGTTACTAAGTCTTCGATGTAGGTATGAGTCCATATAAATAATAAATCCCCACTACCAGGGGAGCGTATGTCGGCAGCCGCCCCTCCTCCCCCAAACTTCCTAGCCCCGCTTACATATGTTATTTTTTACTAAAAAATTTAAAAAAATTCCCTGTAAAATTGCAACCTTTTGAGTTCTCGCCCCCTCAAAATTAATTTTCACGTTATTAATCCCACTCCGGGATAAAATACTCAGTTCCGGCACCGCGCACTAGCAAAAACTCAAAACATGAGGCGTACGAAATCAACAAATTACCCCAGGTTTAACCTCCACCCGATGGTCTGCATCAATATGGCAGCACAATCCGAGAACATCAAAATCCTCAGAACAAAACGGACAAGCCAATTCTTCATCCGATTTCCCTCGATTCCCTACATCGTTGACTTCTTCGTCATCGTAATCCCCTTCACTTTCGTCCTCCTCATCGTTGTAATCATCTAACAACAACCGATCACAAAATTAATAACCAAAAACACAAAAATATCAAACACCAACAACCAATCACCACAAATCAGAATCAAAACAAGATAAAAGGTTCGTATATACTAACTAACCGATGCTGTGCCTGGAGAAAGAAGACAGAGTAATTTCCAAATCTTCGTACAATCGATCGTCCATTGCTAATTCCACTTAAACCAACAAGAGATGAAACCGCTGGAGAAAACCTGAGAATTCGAAAATCCTAAAAACGGATAAAAATCTAGTACGAGTAGGGTTTGGGATGGGTTTTTTTACCAGCTGCCCCGTGTAGTAAGCGCGTGCTTGCAGAGAGAGAGAGAGAGTGTGTCAGTCAGGGGAGGAATATGTAATTTTGAGAAATATATAAAATAAAATGATACGAGTTTCGGGTTGGATTCTTATGGTACACGAATCCGAGACCCGAATATGCGTGGACTCCCGCGTTCTTCCGTCAGCCGCCTTAAAGTCTTTTTCTATTTTATTTTGTATTTTCCTATTTCCTATTTTGATGCTATTACATCATGATCCTAATTCAATTTTCTTTTTTAAACACTATGCCCCATTTAAATTTGATTTATTGTCTTTGAGAAAATCACATGAACCAAACTTTATTGCAAGGGAATTGAACCTGCAACTATGGGGTTAACAAAAGGACTCTCAAATCAGTAGGATGTTGAAAGTCTGTTTACGATTTTAATTCGATAATTGTGCTAAATCAATGAAACGAAGGAACTAGTGTTTTACACTTATTGTATTATCGGTGAAAATTTTAAGAAGATGAGTGACTGATTAAATAATAGGTATAGCATATGTGACATTGTAATTAATTGAATTTGATCGAATCGGGTTTGAATTAAAAAAATTTATATAAACCTATATGGTAAAGGGATCTGATCCTATAAATATTATTTTTAAATTTACCATCTGTTTAGTATCAAATATGACTAGGCGAAATAATAATATGAGAAAATATGAATGCATTAGAAATGTTGTTTTTATAATGGATCCCTTTCTAAAATAACATTTATAGGAGTTTACTAAAGTTGCATGCCTTCATTTGCAAAAACTGAGAAAGAAATCCTAAAATATAAACAGTAGCTAATCTATATTTTCTAAATTGTACAAATTTGTGGTTGATTGAGTGGTTTCAAAACGTGTTTGTTTGTTTGTTTGTTAATCTTTTTCGGTGGTTTTCTTTCATTGGAAGGAAGAGTGGCCGGCATTGGGTGGAAATTGGTCAAAATTAGAAGGCTCCAAGTTATAAGAAAAAATGAAAAATAAAAGAAGAAAATGCAACTACCAAGCAAGTAGTGTAGTGCAGACATTGTAGGCCGTCCAGTTCCAGGCCACATAAATATAGGAATATAGCTAATTTTAGGGCTGTCAACGGGTCGGATTTGGGCCGGATCAAGGGATTCCGGATCCGAATCATTTATTTTGAATCCATGCATAATCGAATCGGATTATATCTGATTAAAGATCCGACCCGATTAGTAATAAATTTTAATTTTTTTATTTAACAAATTTAATATAAAGAATAAATATAATTACATAATATTAATATATAATAATTATTTAATGAATTATTTGATGATTTTATTTATATTTGTTTAAAATAAGTTAATTTAAACTTATTAATAAAGGAAAATAGTAAATAATTCAAATTTTATTGTTGTTTAAAGTGATAATTATGTGGAAATTATAATTTTAGTCATTTTACTTAATATTATGTACTAGTAAATAATTTATTTTAATTAAATATTATATATATAATCGGATTCGGATTCTGAACGGATCGAATTCGTTAATTCCATATTCGTTCCATTTATTTCGGATAACGAATATTTATAATCGGATATTTTTATCCGACGAATATACTAAAATTCGGATAGGATTCGGATTAAAATCCGATCCATTGACAGCCCCCTAATTTTGAATTAAAAGTGGATAAATAGTTGCGGCCCACGAAATATTAGGCCCACTCAACTTTTGTAGCTGTAAAGTTTGGGCTTTTCGGAGGCTTATATTTTCGTATTTTTAGTCTTAGATTCTCACTATCAGTATCATCCAATTCTTCTAAAACGACAACCAGGCGAAGAAAAGAATCCTTAGAAAACACTCCAAAAATTTTTTTTTCTTTCTTTTTTTTTTTTCTTCCACTCCAAATTCAAATCAAGCTAAGTTAAATGAACCAGATTCAGCCATTATTTTTTCTTTTTTTTTTTAATACGTCAGTTCTCTTCAGACAAGGATTTGCAGCGGACACACTTTATAAATGAAGCTAGGGCATGAATTTTTCGCGTTTTTTTTTTTTTTTTTTTTTTTTTTTTTTTAACACACATCTTATTATTACCTTCGAGAAAAAAAAAATCCTTAACCATATGAACCAAACAGATCACTTAATTCTGCTCGACTATGGCTCCAGTTTAATTTGTGTTGTCTTTTTAAGAAAGATGTTACAAATATGCTGAATCTTAGGGGTGTTCAATCGGTATATACCGAACCGACCGAACCGAAATTTCGGTACGCCAAAATGGCGTACCGAATACCGAACCGAAATTATTTCGGTACGGTTCGGTATAAAACCGAATTACCGAAAAAAAATTAAAAAAAAAAAAGAAAAAAACGAAAAATATATCAATATTACAAAAACACTCAGAAGTCTCGAATTTGGCACTTTAAACTTTCAAGTCTCAAACTCTCAATTCTCATTTTATGACTAACAGAATAGAAATTGGGACTTGGGAATTAAAAGTTTCAATACATTTTTGAAGAGTTAAAAACTTAAATAAATTAATTGTACACCTAATTATAAGATATATATAATATATAATATATGTATAAAACAAATACACTAATATAATTTAGAAATCAATATATAATATATTATATATGTATATAAAAAATTATAATAATATCTAAAAATATATGTAAAAATTATTTAAAAAATTATTTCGGTATTTCGGTCGGTTCGGTATACCGTAGGTAATTACCGATACCGAACCGAATACCGAAATTTTGAAAATCTATATACCGAATACCGAACCGAATTATCGGTTCGGTTTTCGGTACGTACCGAATTTTCGGTTTCGGTCGGTTCGGTCAGTATTACCGAACTCTGCACACCCCTACTGAATCTTCTTGAACTATAGTTATGGCAAATATCTGTAAAATATATATAGATATAAATAAAAAGATGAAGTCGCGCAATTGAAATTAATAGAAAAAAGGAAAAGATGGTGCTGAGCAACTGGCCACGTTTGACGCCTACACTTTTGTATCAAAGTCGAAAAATGTATCATGCTTGCTACGTAGATTAAATTGTGTGACAAATATTATCAAGTAACTAATAAGTTATTTAAAAATCTGAAACATAGTGCTTCTTTAAAATTATTAATAAAAGCATGAATTATTTTGTTTTTATGGATATTGGGCAGCCGCAAAACAGCACTACATGTGCTTACAACTCTCATCATATACAAATACAATATAGCTGTAAGGCTATCTTTTATCGTTTAATAATCAACTTCCAAAATCCAAAGTTATCTCGAAATAGATATATAATAGTCGGCCTTTCATAGTGGTGGAGAGAGCAAACTTCTCATTTCCCACCACCACCACAGCCATCAACTATGTGTGCCTTGCACATCTTATATAATGCCCTTTCACTATTTCAGGTAACACACAATTTCTTACACCCATTTCCAATAATAGGAGATAAACGGATACAATATAAGACTGATATAATGATATATATTTTTTTTATAATTTATCACAGAATAACTATTAGACACAATACTTCAACACAATAAGATATATTTAGGAGTGATGAGTACTCACTACTCATCAAATCCCTCCTCCTCTTTTCTTCTCTAAAGTTTAGTTGTCCTTCATATCAACATAAACCCCTCGTTATATAGGTGTGGAGTCCTATTAAGGTTTAACTTTTTATTTAATATCTTAATTACTCTCTATCGGGACTTATCAATAAGTCGTCCTTATTATTCAACGGAAACATGTGTTTCTTTGCATACAAACTTTGAGGAGCAAGCTTAGCCAGCAAACTCCCGAACGTGCGTACTCTCTCTGATATGTTACTCGTGGGATTGATCACGTATGCTACTCGAGTAGAACCCATATTCTTATATTATAATCTAATAATACACACTTTTTTCTAACCGCCCACCACCACTATGTTCTTTCCCGGTCAATATAAGTGGAAAAGGTGTACTTACATTTCTGAAGACCAACTCTAAATCACCCAAAGTTGGGGAAATTTTGTTTTGAGTTTCAATCACAAAAATGACAATTTCCAACCACATTTGACGGTACATATGCAAGTGTAACCCTATTACACCATTCCCTCCTTCTCCATTCGAGGAATCTAACTCACATCTTTTGGGCACTTTTAACATCAAAATAAGATTCAAAACTCGAGTCAAGTTAATTACAGCATATATACAATTACATTTTCTGGGAAAGATTAACAATAGTTTATTCAACTGGATTAAATTAGTGTAATCCCCTGTCCCCGTATAAACAATACATATAGCAAACCAAGAAATAAACAATTCCTCCACGCATCGAAAGAATACCACTTTGAGCTAAGTAATCGGAGTATTACTAAATTAGATGCAAGTAGGCCGACATTTGCTGCATTTACAGGCAATCTCTTGAAGTTGTTCCAACTTTTAAGTCAATCATTCATGTAGTCATATTGGGTAATTCTAATCCGAGCTAAAATCGACCAAATCGATATAACGAATGAGCGAGTATTTCATACTTGTCGTTTGGTTTGGTTTGATTTGGTTTGGTCGGTGAAAAATTTAAGAAGAGCAATCCAGATATAACACTCTCCCTTTTTCTAATTTTAACGGCCAAATTAGTTAAAAATGATTAATTAGAATCGAGGGAATATACTTTCTGGTTCCTGTTCTTTATTTTCGAGGGTCAAGTGATAAAATACAAATCATGTTGGGGTGGACAGTTAATTATCGCTAGAAAGAAGGAAATCAATAATTGAACACAAAAAGAATTATACAAAAAAAATATATTTGAGAAATGAGGAGTCTAGAAAATATAAATAAAATTGAAAAGAAAAAAAAAATTAACTGGAGGGAATTTACCAGGCGGAAAATGGCTGTTACAGAGGATTGAAGAAAATTTATCTCAGATTGAGTGTCCGTAGAGATCAAATGGCGCCCACAAGGAGTCGAGGGGACATGAGTTTTTGGAGTCAAGCCTCAGCCATGGCTTCCCGCTCCCGCTCCAGTGCAGCAGGCTCACTGGACCAGGATGAAGATTTCTGCAGCTTCCTCTCACGCTATCCCCTCCCAGTCCGTGTTGATTCCACCTATGCTCGACGGGGGACAAGTTTCCGGCGAAGACTAACAGAAACGGCGGCAGAGAACCCAGCTCGTAGATGCGGGTAATGCTTGTCTTCTGTATTCGCATCCACCGCTCTATGCGGCGCGTGTACTCCAAGCGCCGCCACTTGTCCAGATCCATCACCATCACGCCTGTATTGAAGTAACACGGTTCCCGGCCGGAGAAGACGCCGGAGAATCTGGAGTTAGACCAGAAATATTCGGTGAAGTATTTTGTGAAATTGGCGTGGCAGTATTCCGGCGCGCCGATTGCCTTTCCGCCTAAGTTTGTGTTCCAGAGATTTGAGATGTCGTCCACGACTATGAGATCAGAGTCCAAATAGATCACCCTTGTTACGCACGGTTCTAGAAGATCAGCCAAGTAATTTCGAGCGTAATTTAACGGCTGTTCGAGAGCTTGCCTGACGGAGGTTGAGATTAAGCTTCGCACTCTTTCTGGATCAAAGTAATACACTCTGAACTTCAATTGAGGGAAGGTGGACCGCACCAGCGCTCCGAGACTCGTATCCTGAACCAGGAAATGGAAAAACACGCTCTCAGGGCATTTCGAATGCTGCAGAATCGAATGAACCGCGGCGATTGAGCCTCGTAGATATTCCTCATCTAGAGTAATCGCTACGTGAACGAGAGCCGGATCGCATATGGTGTATTGTTCCGATTTCTGCCAACCGCATTCCTCGGCATTGCGAAACGCCGGCGCTTGCCGGAATGGGAATTTCCCGGCGGTTTCCGACAATCTCCGATGAGGATCAACACGAGAAGACGTGATTGCCTCCGCCGGAGGGAAGGACTGAAGGGAGGGGGAGAGCACAAATGTCAACACCACGGCGAGGAGAACCCCGGAAAATCTCACTAGCCACCACATTTTCGATCCCCTGTAGAAGAATTTCTGCTGCTTCCTCCTCTTCGATTTAAAATCGAAACAATCAGACGAAATCGAGGAGAGGAGGAACGACGCTAGGGTTACTCTGAGGTCCGCCAGAATGATATTGGGGAAACGGAAAACGCCGCACTGCAATGAATTCAACGGCGAAACAAAAGCAGATTTATAATGAATTCCGATTACCAATTCTGCTTTGTCTCTGTCTCTAATGGCATGCCGTGGGAACGAAGCGAGGCGCGATGAGAGAGAATCAATCCATGAACGAATGAGCAAGTAAAAGAGAAGGGACGGTGCTAATGTGCGCCGACGTGCGTCCCTCTCTCTCTCTCCTCCTGTGGAGATGGTGAAGAAGATGAAAACAGAGACCTTCCGATGATGAGAGAGTGTTATGATTTATGAAGGGTTTTCCACCTTCAAAACTAATTTAAAAAAGAAAAAAAAAATAGCATATTTAGTTATTTATCAGTTTATTATTAATTAATAAGCAGCAACTCTGCGTAGTCGATATGTGTGCAAAAAATATATATATTAAACTAAAATTTTTATATTATTATTTAATTTTTAATTATTTTTATTATAATTATAAAATTATAATAAATTAATTAAATAAAATAATATCAAATTGTAAAATGAAATAAAGATAAATAAGTGATATAATTTTTTAAAAAAATTAAAGAATTTGAGAATCGGTGAATATATAAGAGTTTAAGTAGAAAACTGTAAAATTACGTGGGTAGAATTTATATTAAAAAATTTAAAAAAAAAAAAAAAAAAAAGAACCCATGATATTAAATGGATGTCTCGCTTAATATAATAGTATAGGTTATTAATAAATAATTACAATATTATCAGCAAAAGTTACCCTCGAATTTGATTATAAGGATTAAGGTCTTCTTTTCCAATATATATTAAAATAAAAATAATTAAAATCTGGGGTTTGCATAAAATACAGTTTGTGTACATAAAACAACTCAAGACATCCTAACTGTACACATGGTCCTAGACTCCCAGCACGGACTGTTTGTATCTAATCAATTATAAAATGATTTAAATGATTTTTTTTGTTTTGGTGAAATTTAAATGATATGTGATCATACAGCATTTGATTTTATTATAATATATTTTCGCCTTACATTTTTTTTTTAAAGATTAGTTATTGCAAATTTAAATGAGATATCATGATTCTCCTTCATTACAAGCTCAATATCTTCACTCAAATATCGAAAATTGCACGCCTCCAGACATCGAGGCCTCTATGCACGAGCGCATCTACACAAACCTCCTCACTCTTTAAGATACGAACGATGTTACTCTCCTGAAAAAGAATTATTAGATTTTGGCAATTCGAAATATTTTCACATTTTATTTTGTTTCCATAATAGGTTTGATTGTTGTAATTTCACTAGAAATTATTTATCTATCATTCAAATGTATGTGATTGTCCGAATTTTCCTTTTACAATATCATACGATCTTATGTAATGTGAAATTTTATTTGGGATATGTTTATTTGTTGTACCTTAATTTTTCCGTTACCAAGTATGATAGGGAAATATCTCAAGTTGTCAGCAAATGTCACGTGTCATCATGTGATGAACTCCTAGAAGTTTCGCTAGCCATCCATTGTGTCAGATGCTCCAACACAGGGTCCAATTATTGACCAAGTTCTTATAGTTTGGGTTGCTTTCTCTTGGCTAAATGTCTGGTAAAGCTTTTCTCGAGTTAGTTGGTCTCTCGAGTTTCGACTAGCATGGCTCTTGAGCGGATGATCAATTATCAAAACTAATAAGTATGTAGACAAGATTTAATACAAGACATCCCTCTTCATGCACATAAAATGTCCGTAATATCCTATAAATCATTTGCAAATCATCTGAGATGACAGATATAAGGAGTCATACCACGACTTATCTATGTCATCCCTGCATTCATTTAATTGTGTTTCCTACATTTACTACACTCTTACTTACTATTCTCAACTGAACTTATCTTGTCAAAATTGACTGTTTTGAGTGTCTGAGCACTAAAACAGGTTAAACTTTCAAGTTTTTTGTTTTGATTTTTGAGCTCACAATTTGTTCATCCTTGTAACTTTTAAAGAGAATCAAACCTTCATTATCTGCAAATTCTTATAAGCCATATTCGAACACTATCAGAGTAATAATTATTCTTTTCATGGATATTAGTTATTAAAATGGGGGAATTTGAGAAAACTCCCCAAATGTATAGTCAATTTTTAGTTTACTTCCCAGGTCTACAAAAATTTTAGTTCACTCCCCAATTCACATGCTTAATTTGAGTTAACTCCCCAATTTTGGGGGCAGATACCACATATGACGATTTAGATACACCATATGACGAATTAGGTACACGATTCTTGAGTTTATCTAAATCGCCATATGTGGTATCTAAATCGTCATATGGTGTATCTAAATCGCCATATGTGGTATCTGCCCCCAAAATTGGGGAGCTAACTCAAATTATGCATGTGAATTTGGGAGTGAACTAAAAATTTTTTAGACCTGGGGAGCAAACTAAAATTTATTCAACCCATGGGGAGTTTTCTCAAATCCCCCCTAATAAATTTAATGTTTAATCCAATTACACATAGAATTTAATTATAAAGTTTTTATTAAAAATATTTTAAAATTCGCTTGACGATAACGAAGTTGAATATGTTTTTTAATTGAATTATGTCAAACAAGAAGTTAACTGCATTTAATACTTTTGACAGAGCCAAACATTTATCTTTGGCACGAGGTTGCATGATTTCGGGCCACGTTTCCGATGGGATTTAATTGAATCTAATTAATATAATAAGAAAATATTAGTTATATAATATTATTTTTTGAAATTTAATCGCTATCATATTTGTTAGTTTAAATTTTTGCTTAATAATAATTTAAAATATTTAAAACTATGGAAAGTACAACCAATTACAGCATAATCAATTTGAAAAAGGAAATATATACATAAGCAATTACAACATAACCAACTGCACAAAAATTATCTTAAATATTTCATAGTGAGGGACGTAACTACATGGTAGGTGCCCATCCCCTATATTTGAAGGTATTTGAAAAGAATTATGCTATCCTTCAATCCATTGTTTTTGTCTTTAATGATTAGTTACATTTCGTACTAATCGGGGTTTTGAATATTATAATTGGAATCATATTAGTTATTTTATTATATTTTTATTATTTTAAAAATTATAAATTATATCAGATCAATTTTCCGTTAAATTTAGGATGACATCATATATTTTGAGATTTGAATTTTTCGTTTTATCCTAGTCTTATATTTTTTAATACTTAATTTACCCTAAATATAAGGAAAGGATAAAATAAGAAATTCAAATTCCAAAATTTATGATATCAACCTAAATTTAACGAAAATTGATCTGATATAATTAATAGTTTTTAAAAATGTACAAAATATAATAAAATAACTAATAAGGACTCAATAGTAATATCTAAAACTACAAAGAGCCCTAAATATAATTAACCATAAAATTTGAAGTAAATATAATATTACTACCATCACAAATTTGTCCCCTTTCCCATTTGACTGCCTGATGGTGTCAAAATCCGGGCTATGCACTGGACGGCCGATTAGGACTCCCAATCATCCAAGATATTTATATGGTGAGGAAGACTCTTATGCTTTCCCTAACTGGAAGGATGAAACAAACGTGAGCTCAAAGACCAAGACGGGGAAGGAGGGGGTTGGACCCGCATTGGCACTTCGACGCTCAAGTCAGTGAAAAGTTTTGGGTCGCAAGAGGACTGAAAGCATTTTTTTGTGTGTAGGAAAGCTTACCCTTGATGGTCATGGAAAGAGGCTTTTATAGGTTGGAGACGGACTCCGTGGGTGCAAGTACACCTCCCAGAAAGTGTGGATCTGGTTGGGAGAGGAAAGCGACGGGCTTTGGCCGGAACAGTGTTTTTCCAGGTAAAGCACTGCTAGTCTGCTCCTGCCAGGATGCCTGACATTGTACTGGGCGCAGCTGCAATTAATGCGGCCGACGAGGGGTGGTGTTTGCATTGAATGCGGTTGTCCGGTAGCGGCTGTGCCGGAGCTCCATTGGGTCGCACCTCTCTCTGGGTCGAAAGAGGACCCTAGGTCGCGGGAGACCGCCGCCAAGCTACGGCTTGAGGTCTGGCCAAGTGTTGAGTCGGTAATCACCTAAGTGGCTCGGTCGTTGAGCGATGACGTGGCATAGGCTGCCACGTGGTAGTGACCCCTGGCACTCGGTCACACTCCCCGATTTTCCCCTTATCACTGCCCTTCATTTTTATTTTTATTTTAAACGTTGAGTTGCCCTTTTTAGAATTCTAATTTCGTTTCTCCACCTAACAATCACTTTTATAATTCTTAAAAAGGTACAAAATATAATAAAATAACTAATAAGAGTTCAATAGTAATATCTAAAACTACAAAGAGTGCTAAATATAGTTAACCATAAAATTTGAAGTAAATATAATATTATTACCATCACAAATCTGTCCCCTTTCCTATTTGACCGCCCCTTCTTTTTTTTAACGTTGAGTTGCCCTTTTTAGAATTTTAATTTCGTTTCTCCACCCAACAATCACTTTTATAATAAATCAAACATTTCTTTGTATTTTATCTTATTTTTTAATGTATCATTTTAAATTGAACATCGCAATCAGTTCTTATTACGTGATAAAAACAAAATATACACAAAAAATGGTGGCTCTTTTATGAGGTATTTTATCCGTGCACTGAACCTCCTAGGCAAGTACCTTCAAAACTTAAAAGCCCACAGTTTTTGACAAATTTCATAAAATTACAAATATTGTAATTAAAAGAGTTACCCAAAATATCAAGATTGCATTTACGTTGCAGAAAAAAAATCTAGTGATGGTACGTTATGAGTTGTACTTTGTACCTTTGTAAACCCGCCTTTAAAGATCCGTCAGAGAAAAAATCTAGTACAGCGATAGCGCTGCACCACGCACCACAAAACCAATGGGGTCGTTGCGCTGACCATTGACTGGAAGGATGCTCGTGCAGGTGGACCAATGAGGGACTGCCACGTGGAGAACCAATGCCTGACATGTACGTCGCGTCACAGAAAGCGGACAGATGTGCAGGTGTACGGCGCTGTTTTTTGGAAGAAAAAGAAAAAGAAAATAGAAAAAATGGAGCGATCTTATTGGTCGGCGCAACGTGGTCTACGGTTGCCAGGCTGGTCTCCACCTCACTGTATGATGATCACCTGACCTCCTGAAAAGTGAGGTGATCTATCAGCAGGCATCGGATCTTCTACTTCATTTAGGTGCTTCATCTCATACTCCACGTATCGGATGAGTGACACGTGTAAGATTTTAATAGATTTTCTAACAAATAGAATTAAAAACAAATCTTTATATATCTAATATTAAAAAAAAGTAAATTTTATATATCCAATAAATTAAAAAATAAGTCCTACTTTTTTGAAAATGTTTTTTAATATTCAAAGTAAAAGCAAGTCCTATGATTTGATTGCTCAGCTGTCACTGTTCGAAGTTCTAACATTGCCATATTAGATTTTGCTTCCCGGTATTATTAATATTTTTTAAAGTTTTTATTTAAATTTTAAATATTTTAGATTATTATTTATACTTAGAAAAGAAATTTACACTGCGATATATGTTAATGGGTTATCATTTGGTGTCAAATTTTCGCTGAAAATTCCTTATACTTAATTGATCGAGATGACAATTTGAAAAAATTTTCAAAATAAAGATGATAATATGAAATATTTGAATGCTAGGATAAAAAATAAAAAAAAAAAACCATAGTGCAAAGTACAAGCCCCTTCTTGTGATAAAATTCGATTTTAATAAAATTTGAATTGGTAATCAATTTTAATAAAAGAATCAGTCACGTTGACCGCCTATCTGTATTTGTATGTTAAATTGGATATGAATAGGATTCATAAAATCGCGTTAGCCCTAACCTAATTCGAATGATTATAATGGTAGATTAAGTTATATTTAATTAGCGTGTGACTTGTGAAAAGATTCATTGATATTGATCAATAAAATCATAAATATAATGTATTTACTATATGTTTTGTTGCATTTTGATCTAAATGAGTCTGAATTTGATCTATAACTTTCCTGTTAATATGTACTACAACCAGCTTTTGTAGTTATTTCATATAAATATATATACACGGCACAATATGAAATATGCATATAATAGACGATAGTTGAACATAAGGAAGTCACTGTCAGATGGGTTGTAGTGCTATAAATTCCAATAGAATCTACTCCATGATATATAAATATGGATACAACGATACAGATATGATATAAATACAACGACGAAGATTTTTTTTTGAATTTTTCATATGAAGATCGTGTTAGACATTGTATCCAACATGTGTATCAAATACGACACAACACAACAAAATAATATTTTTAAAAATATTTATGTAACATCGAATCTACACTTAATTATATGTGTATATAAATGAACTAGATCATACTATATCCATGTATTATTAGTCTGCACTATGCCGATCCACATCAAAAAATTATAAAAAAACATGCTTATTGCTTAACTAATGATAAATGAATTAAATTCCAAAAACAATTGATATAGATCTTCAAATACAAATTGAATTAATTAATTCAACAAAATGTACCCGTTGTGAATGATTTGGGCACCAAGAAAAGTCATCTTCATACTGCTAAGTAAGGTATAAAAGTATTGACTTATGGAGAATAAAAGCCCACTATTATTAGAAAAGACTGGCCATGTATTTGTTCAAAATTCGACCGTTGAGTGTTCAACTTACGTCTTAACCGTCATTAAGCTCAACTTTATTTAAAATAAAATATCCACCACTATCTTTTTTTTTTTTTTTTTTTTGAACAAATATCCACCACTATCTTGTACGTTGGGAAAGAAAACTCTTGCCTAGTAATATCATTTTATCTATTAAGGACGACGACGTACTAACATTAATGATTAATGTAAAGGGATTGTATGATATTTGCATTTTCACGTGTATTTTGCGACATAGTGTACAACTAAAACTTTTGTATTCTAATAAAGATACGGGAGTTTTTTTAAATGATTAAATTTTTTTTTTCTAGGTACTAATCTGATTTTAAAATTTTCTAACCCTTTACTTGTATATATTAGGATGAGTGGATTATTTTGCAACCCATAATAAATGGTTTATTTTAATGGGTGATGAACCAATGATTTAAGAGCAAATCCGGTAGATTTGTGAATTAAGTATAAGATATTAGCTTTGTGAAAATGTCGTCGTTAATTTGTCTATCTCAAACAACTAATGTAAACAAATCATTTTCTGTTTTTTGGCAATTAACTCAATTTTTATATTTTACTAACCAGAATCTATTGAATTACTGTCTAGTGAAGTAAACGACTTCTTAGAAATTAGGGGTGTTTATTCGGGAAAAAAACCTTAGTTTTAAAAGAAAATTTTGCATTAATAATTTTTTCGATTCAAGTCGAATTCATAACGAAATTCATGACAAATGAGCTAAAGAAACAGAAACAAGAACAACAATATTGCATTTGTTAACTTTAGTGTGGGCGGGGCCAGTTATGCATTGGGCTACTACAATATTAAATGGGGGCCCATCACTCCATAATCTTTCGGCCCAGAGAACAAAAAAGAACTAATCTCTCTCTTGGGCTCCTTTTTTTTATTCTGAACTTCTATGGACTATGTGTATTGTTTGATTTTCAAATTTAATTTATAAAAAATATTAAATACATAAATTATTTTAATCAAACATTAACATGTGTTGAAAATATCTGTACAATATAATATATAGTAATATAAAATGAATTATAAAACTTTTTTTGTTCTAAGGCCTTATCCCATTCATCGATAGTAAAGGTAATTGGAGCTAGCCCATTATGATTGGACTATTTGGCAATTCTAATTCTCAATTGCAATATAACATATCCCAAGTTCCTAACCTACTGACCTCTAAGTCTTGCACATTGGTACAAGGCTCAGAGCCCATTATCGGCTTTGAGAGTTGGTTCTCTATAGGTTTGTAGAAGACACGTTTCCCTTTTAACGGGCTGTTAAGTATTTATTCTACTCTTTTCTAGTTGCTTGGTCGGGTCGGGGTATGGGAGACCCTTAGAATTGGTGATTCAACTTTTTACTTCGAGAATAAGACACATGCCGGGCCTAAGTCCTAACCCAGGACTTTCGGTCCAAGTAAACTAAGTCTACAACTTCTTTTACAGTTTTATTCCATTAATAGAATTATTTACGTTTAGACCCCAAACGAATTTTAAAATAATAAAATACCCCCATGTTTTGATTTATTAACATTGAATACCCAAATGAATTTTAAAATTACAAACGACCCCCTCTTCATTAGAAAAATTATTAAAAAACTATTGTATTCATTCGTAATTTAGATGTAAAAACTCATTTATGAGGGTGTTATGTGTTTTAGAAACTTATTTAGAATAAGAATTTTGACAAAATTATCAAGAATTCTATCGGGAGAGGGGGTCATTTGTAATTTTAAAATTCATTTGGGCATCTCATGTTATTTAATCTAAATGTGGGGGTATTCTGTTATTTAAAAACTCAATTGGGATTTACATGTAATTTACTCTCCATTAATATGCAGTAGGACAGTTTATTCATATCTTCAAACAGAGGAAGAAGCCTTAATTACTTCACCCATATACCTTGGCAACTATTTTGGTGGGTGGGTTTGATAATTTCAGCCTGTTGGTTTCCAACAAACCTAGTGAATACTATTAATGGAATTAATTCTTGTTGGGTAGCCTCTGCTTCTTATATAATTTCCACATTTATAACCATTATTAGTTGCCTTACAAGTAGATCAAAATTAAAATATAAAATAATTATCACGTATAATGCATGTACCTGATAATACAAATTTTCTAAAACTTAATTATATGATCATACAAATATCTGATGCAATACAATATGTGTAAGTTCACCTGAGGTTATAATATATTATACATACATGCAAAAAATGTAAAACCTTACTCTCCGCGAGAAAATGCTGAGTTTAGCATCCAAAAAAATAAAAAATAAAAATACTATAAATTATCACTATTTATTAACCTCATTGGTTGAAAATTATGTGAGGAAAAGGTAAGATAAACTTTCATGAAGAAAACAAATGCTAAATAATTTAATACATAATATGAATGGAAATTTCTAAAGATATTTTTCAGAACGAGATATTTGTGATCTCTTTAAAAATTAAAATTATCTGAATATCAGTAGTCTGAATCTGCACGGTTGAAGAGAATTCAATTGATTGCAGGATGAATCCTCCGAATGAACTGAGCTAAAAAATTACACAAAATTACTTCGTCTCCTTGAAGGCTTGAACTCGATCGATCGAGAAATTGAAACATTAGCAGCAGAATTATACTATTACTCTTACCGTGGGAAGCGATTTCGGAGCTAAAAACCTCCAGCGCCGTCACAATCTCATCCTCTCATTCCAATTCCATTCTCTGATCGATCTCATTCCGAATCCCCTAACTCCGTTGCCGCCAAACGCTCCCGATATCACCCGCGTGGTGGCGAATTTCAGCATCACGTCGACGTAGGCATCTCGGAGGCCGAGCAACACCTTCTTCGCCGCCGTGAAGAGGTGGAGCTTCAACTTGAACCGCCGCGCCGCCGCCAGATTCATCCGCCGCAACCGCCTCACGAGCAGAAGCTTCCTCTTCCGACGGCCGCTCATGTTCAGCCGGTTGTAGCCTTTGCTCCGCAAGCATCCTCTCAGCATTACTTCCATTTTCCCCTCTTCCTTTGATTCTGATATCTGCTGAGTATGCCTGCACTGCGATGTTTAAATGCGTGGAGAAATTGAGAAGACAAATTGAAAGTGTGCAGAGGTGGTTACGCGGTAATATTAATGGGGAGGCAGTTGGTTAAGGAGTTGAGCGATCAATAAAAGTGTTTCAAGCCTTCAGGAAACTTGTACCATTTTCATGAGGAAACTTGTACCATTTTCATGACAGGTAATTACACTAATTGATTCAACTGATTTTCTTTTTTTTTTGGGATAAATCAATCAATGAGATTGTTGGGTTACAGACGAGACCCCCACATATATATGAATCAAACCGTCCAAACATACAAACACTATAGTATAATTCAACGGAAAAAGATATTGATCGATTGAATCGGTAAAAGACAGCTCGATTCTATTGAACTTCTCAAATCCCGATGCTCAGAGAATCTCGATCGGTGTGACCTAAACATTTTAATATGACTTGTATTAAACGATCGAAACTGCCTAACCTTATTAAAATCAATATCAAGTTAACTGAATTATCGAAAGTTATAACCTTCACTGTTGTAGTTGAAAGATTACGATCTAATACTATACAAAAAAATTCCTACCAAAAAGCGAAACTAAAAATTTTAAAATAAAAGGGCTAAAATTTATAATTAGGGGGGACAAAAATCTAAAATTAGGGGGGGGGGGGGGGGGGTTAAATTTTGAAAAAATTTATTTACCCCTATCGTTGTTTTCTTTGTTTTCACCCTCTTGGGAAATGTTTCAAAAACTCGAACGAGATTATAACTTGCAAGTATGGGTGTTCAATTTATGTATTACTATTATATTACACCCTGTTTTATACCCACCAGCATAATGAGAAAATTGCATAATAGGTAACATAATTTAGATAACATTTTCAGAAATTAAAATGTAATACACTTGAATCTTGATTAGCGAGATAGAACTCTAGCGACTATTTGCATGCACATGGCTAAATTGAATCTTAGGTGTTATTTGTGGGAATTTCTTCTTTCCTAATCTCAGGAATAATGGCAAGTATCCTAGTGTACTAATTCCCAACAATATAATTCTGTAGCGTTCACTCACTTGCCATATGCTTGCGTTTCTTGGCCAGTACGTGCACAATAAATCTATCTCCAATAACGGCGACTCCCATCTTCCATCCATAAATGAAGTCATTACTTTTGGGGCAAAAGACTTTAATATTCAACGTAAGTAAGCTGACTGACGTAGTTAAACAGTTTGATGCTATATTAGTTTAATTATATATATCGTGTTCGATGATATATAAAAAGGAAAAACTACACGAATTTTTTTTGTGGTTTTTAATAATAGGAAACTGAATTGCAGCAGTGAATTTGTGATTTGTGAGGCTTCAATAACACAAATCCAATATTTTTTATAGCTTTTATCAAATACATTATCACTTCTTGAATAGATAAAGTGCAATGAAATACCCAATAAGCGAGTTACATCTAATGTGCAACTAGGGTATTACCGGCTGAGCCGGAGGGAGGGAACCTGAGCTAATGTCGCTGGCTCAAGAGGGAGGGAAGCTGGTGACAGCCTCCGATTCCCTTATCGGGATTAAGAAAAGTTGGTTTCGGTGAGCTGGTGTCGACGTATGCCCAGGGAAGAGAGTGGGGCGAGCAGGTGTCGACGCCCGTCCTTTGAATTTTTATATATCTATTCTATAAAATATTCGTTACCTCAGTATAAATCCCGAATATTTTGTCATCATCAATTAGCAAAAGGAGCATATAGTTGAGGTCTTAGGACCATACATACCATTTGATTGCTAAAATTGCTCGATCCCTATCTAAAGTGAAGGAAGCAGCAGTCGTAAAGGCATTTGATTACAACTTTTCAACAACAAACTCACTCAAAAACCTCATTATTCCACTGTTTTTACTTTGTAATGCTATTCCCACCAACCGCATACACTACTACAATTATTCAAAAACTAATTATTTAGAAATAATTAAATATGTCCTCATCAAATTCAAATTCTTCAGGCTATACACAAATAATTTCTTTCTTTATTTTCAATATATCTCATTAAATTTATGGTATGAAATGTGAAAAAAAAAAAGAACGAAGAAAATCTAAACAAAAAATAAATAAATTACATTTATGTACACAGCTTTGACAATTGCATAAAGTCAAGAATAAAGATCAGATTAAACTAGTCAATAGGCCCTAACCAAATGCATGATTGAATAATAATCATTGTTAGTGGGATTACATCAATCCACCAAACAAAATCCCATCACAGGCACAATAAAACTAACTTAGGTTAACACATTAATCTTAATTAGCGTAAGCCTCAAAATTTAGAAATTACATTAGGTTAGAAATTCATTTCCTTGTTCTTCCTCCTCCCTCTAACGTACTACGAAATCAGCTCGAGGTACCACTCAACTAAGCGTAGACAGATCCGCAGGAGAGAGCCATGAGGAGTATAGCAGCTTGTTCTTCCTCCCTCAATTTGCTCATCAATTTCCGCGATCTCTGCAACAGCATCTCGCTTCCAACAGCCTTGAATCGCATTTTCAGAATCTCTCTAACTTCGTCACTCCGATTAGCGACATTGCTTCTCTTCTTCTTCTTCTTGCTGTTTTTCCCGGTATCCAAGCCTAGAAGCTGCCTCCTCTTCTTGTTGTATTTGATCCCACAAGCATTGCACAACGACTGAAAAATAAAGTCCAGAAAACAAAGATAGGTACACAAAAAATGAAAATAAAAATGTTTAAAATAATTAATTAATTGTATGGATTACCTTGGGTCCAGCTGGACCGCCTCTCCAAAGAGGAGTCCTCGTCGTGCGGCAATCGCTGCAACTTTTGAGTGAAGGACTGCCATTGTTCTTATCATCAAATTCAAACTCCTCTTTCTGGAAATAAACAACAAAAATAAAAATCATTCGAGATTTGATACGAAAAAGGGTCTGGAAATGGAAAAAACACGCGATCACACGACTCCTCACCTTATCCTCTTTCAGATCCATACCATCAAGTCGAATATTCCTTCCGAAAATCCGAGAAAAATCGAAGAAGAGAGAGGAACACAGGATCGAAGAAGAGAGAAACACACAGATTTAAACGCTGCCAAAAAACGTTAACCGCGAAATGCCACGATCAAACGAGGGAAAAAAACCGAAAAAGTGGATGAGATTTAAGATCAGGGTTTAGAGAAAGGGAGGGAGAGAGATCAATGGAGTGGAGTGGAGTGGAGTAACTGTGTGTGCTCGAGCATGTGTGTGTGTATGTGGGTGATGTAATCTGCTTATATATGTGAAAAGAAAAAGAAATAAGAAAAGGGTATCTATCTGGTGGACACTGGTCAGCCGTACACGAAACCCTAGCTGACTCTACGTTTCCGAGTGGAATGACCGTTGTGCCCCTCATCAATTTCAAAATTTGAAATTTCGGGTGGTGGAATCCTGGCCGTTGATGGGAACAACAGGTTTCTGATGCTTGTACCGTGGGGATCAGGAAATCAGGTGATTAAAAGATTCATGTGACGAGTGTGTGTTTGGGTATGTCAAAATATGTATCTAAAACTGTATTTAATCACAATTTTAAAATAGTATTTGGGGATTTTTTTAAATAATATCCATGAGTTGAAAAAATCTTTGATTATTTTCTATTTTCAAAAAAATTTACGTTTGCTTCCCAGATGAGAGACAAATTGTTTGTTTACTTCCTATTTTTTGCAAACGTGGTATAAAAATTCAAGGGTCACGTAACTAAATCCCCAAATGTTATATATTTTTTTCAATATCATGTATATAAATCATATTACGAAAAATATACAACATTTGGGGATTTAGTTACGTGATCCTTGAGTTTTTATACCACGTTTGCAAAAAATGGGGAGTAAACAAACATTTTGCCTCTCATTTGGGGAGCAAACGTAAATTTTTTTGAAAATGGGGAGCAAACAAACATTTGAGTCCCCATTTGGGAATTTTTCGGGAATTCCCAGATAATATTTTGTCATTTCGTATTAAGTATTCTCGTTGGATACGATATCGAACACTTTTTACGTGAAAAATAACTCATTTTAAAAAAATAATTTTGGATTGTGAAATAATTATATATTAAATAATATATTTTTAAAATTTCGATGGGAGACATTTGACCTACTCCCTCACACCTAGTCTTAGAGCCACGGAAGACCTGCATGACAACTTGTAATGTGAAGTTTGCAAATCGAAATATTTGCAAGTAGGGAGATAGACATAAAATAAAATATATTTTGATACCATACTCTAAATTTGTGAATTAAGTCAAGTATATTATTCATCATATTCAAAATTTATATAATCATATTTGTATTATATCATGTATGTATCTATGTATTAATATTTGTGCACTGCAGCTTAGATTTGATCCTTTATATACTAAAATTTGGAGACATTTAATCTTAACAATTAAATATATATAAATAAATGAATAGAGGCCAATGGGAATTGGATTGATTTGACAGTAATAGGGTTGACCTGCGACATCCAATGGGCAGATTTCACTGCACCTAACCTTACATTTTCACACTAGTTTATCATGTTTCATTTTGGCATAACAAAAGGTTCCAACAATGCACAAAAGTAGACAGTAAAAGAAACATGTTGATTAATTTGAATCCCTTATAAGTTGTGTTGTTTAATAAGTGTAGGGGTGTAAACGGATAATAAATAGATAGGATGTATGATTATCATATCCTTATCCGTTTATGATTCGGACGGATACGAATAATATCCTTTTAAATCGAATTCGGATAATATCCTTTTTAAACATATACAAAGCGGATTCGGACGGATTCGGATTTTAATCGGATTTTCAACTATTCAAAATTTGACATAAATTATTTATTTATATAACTTCAAACTTTTAATCAGATTATCAACTATTCGTTTATAGATAAATTATTTAATAATTATATAACTTTGAATATATATATTTTAAACGAATAGAGAAATAATAAGTATATCTATATAGATCATTTTTATGTTTTAGAGAATGTATAAATGTGGTGAAATTATAAATTTTATCATATAATTAATTTGAAATATAATACTTTTATTAATAACATAATATATGTTAATTATATTATCTCTATATGAATATTTACGTGAACATATAGTTACTAATAAAACCTAAGGTTTTTCTTTAATAAATGCGCAAAAAAATTTACTTAATACTAATAATCTATCATACATACACAGTTTTGTGTATATATTTTAATATAATACATTATTTATTGGATACGGCTTATGGATAAATCGGATAACGGATATATCTAACGGATAATGAAACGGATCGGATGTTAAACGACCATATCCTTATCCGTTTATAATTCGGATGTCTATAATCGAATACGGATAATATCATCTTGAGACGAATTCGGATAATATCATCTGTAAATGAATTCGGATACGAATGAATATCGGATTTTCGAATATCCATTTACGGTCCTAAATAAGTGTTGGGAAATAAAGGAACACCAATTCAGAATTAAATATAAGAAAATGTGAAGAAGATTTTGGGTAAAAAGGGAATCAGGCTGGTAGGCTTGGTGCTGATATGAAAAGACACAAAAATATATTAAGAAATTGAACATCTATCATTGATAAGCACCAAATGGTTACACCTCAACCGAGAAAGAGAAGAAAGTAGAAAAATACAGCTGTGTTGTCCGATGCCCAATGCACCCATTTACAAGTCTACTTTGTCATTATTTGAGAATTATTGCTGTACCCAACTTCAAAATAAAGAAAATTTTTGTTATACAAAAACTCCTCTCTCTCTTATCACACAAAGAGACAGTACTGTAGCCATGGGAGAAAATTTCACGACGAAACACGACTTCCGAAAGTGTGATTCCATTTTCAGATGTGGTTGCGATGCTAGAATATTTCAACTGTTTTTAATCATATATATATATATTAAAATGCACGCTTGATTTCGAACTTGAATAATTATCTTAAAAAAAACAATAAATTTAACTACTTAAACCAACAATTAGAATCACCTGGCGTAACCATGCACGAGTTATCTGCAAGAGCATGTCGGCCATAAAGTTCAAGAAATCCAGAAACACTTTCACCATGAGGAAAAGGAGACAACTGAATAGCAGGGGAAGGGAAAAAATAAAAAGAAAAATGAAGTACTACTCCGATATCTGAAACTATTAAATCTTTGAGAAACCAAAAAGTTATATAACTTAAATATCACCAAAAAAATACAAATATGACTCGGTTTTCCCTTTATTTACTCACGGACAAAATATATACCAAATACTCTGTAAAATACGTTTCCGACTGTATCAAGACAAAAACCCAACACGAAACCCCGACCGACCCCCAAGAAGGGAAAAGAAAGAAGGAAAGATAAGTCTAATATTGAAGCGATTAGACTTGCATCAGAAAATTGGCAAGACCAAGCGCTCATCATCTTGATCTAACCCTGATGACACACCACACACCGACTCTTTAAGACGACCTGACAAAACGATGGACCGCATGCCTTCAACCATTACCATGACCTGCAACTTATGATGAAAACTCCAAGACCAACAGCCCACCTTGACTCCAATAAACACTCAGACTAGCCAGATCCTTAGCACTTTGATTTCAAAGATATAAGAGCTGCCTGTAAAATGTACCAACCATATGATTTTATTATTAGTATGCTAATTTAGAAATACACATAGGAAATAGACGGTATTTGCTGCAGGTTTGAAACGATGCAGACCATGATGATAGAAAATAAAAAGAAGTCGGAAGTACTAATGATGTTCAGGAAAATTCTCACAAGAAGATAAATTACACAATCTCTATGCCAAAATGATCAAATGGGGCGTTTCCAAATATTGAAAGTGTTTGGACAAGAAGGTAAAGATATCTGAAAGTTGGAAGTGTTTGGAAAAGAGGGTCAAAAAAGAACACTTCTACATAATACTGAGCAGAACACAGATGCTGAAAAAAGACCACTTAAGATGTTTCTATCTTCTAGCTTATTTTAAGCAGAAGCTTCTGCTTTTTTATGCTAAGCCAACAAAACAATTTTTTAAAAAGTTTCACTACCAGAGAAATGGAAAACTGAGAAGTTCTCGTACCTTTCAACCGAATTTGAAACCTCCAGATGGAACAGGCAGTTCACCACCTCCAAAGTTGAACCCAGCTTGTTGAACATCAGATGAGACGAGCTGCTCGTCATCTTCTTCCAACCAGTATGTTTCGAGTATCTTCACTGCCTTCTCATAGATTTCATTATTATCGTGACTCTGAAGACTTTCAATTTTCTCCAAACCTTCAGCATCATCAATCATCTGAGCAAAGACATTCACATCTCCTGTGTTGCCTTGGGCCTTTTCAGTTTCTCCAACCTTCAGAATGTTCTCAAGACCTTCCAAGCAGACTGTGACGATTCTTGGGTCTGGAACAATTAGGAGATCACAGAGTGGCTTTATGCATCCCTCGCGTACCAGAAACCTGCCAAATAAGTTGAATCAACTTTGAGAGCAGATGTGATATAATCAAGAAATGGACAATTAGCAAGAGGGGGGGAAATTATTATTACTTGATTTGCTCACTCGTTCCACCAGAAGTGGCATTTGAAATAGCCCAAGCAGCTTCTTTCTTTATCTCAAACTCAGCATTTTGAAGCAAAAGCACGAGTGGGCCAATGATACCCGCATCAATAACAGCCTGATCATTCAAATGACAGTCTCTCTCAGCAATCATTATTATAAACTTAAAACATCAGAGTGAAAAAAAGCTTCCATACTAACAAAAAGCAATAGAAGGGACAAAAAGTTGCAACTCATAATCCAATAGTCTAGTGATCAAGCAAAATAACTACTCCACATACCTGAATCTGATCTCTATTTCCTGCTGTGATGTTTGAGATAGTCCAACAAGCTTCCTTCTTGATGCTTTTCTTATAATTTTGTGTCAACAAGCTATGTAGGCAAGGAAGAGCCCTATTTTCAATAATAACCTGAAAATCAGCAAAATGAGGCAAGTTGAGAGTCCACCCTGATTACAAACAATAAATGAGGCTCATAATACACATGCTCATACTCAATATGCTCTTTATATGATTAATTAAACAAACATCAAAATTAGAACTAACTAAAAACTGGAAAGAGCATGCATTTAAGAACTCAATATGCTCTTTATATGATTCATTAAACAAATATCAAAATTAGAACTAACAAAAAACTGGAAAGAGCATGCATTTAAAATTGAATTATCTTTACAAGTGTATGCAAGTAAAACTAAACCTAATGACAACAGAAGATTAAAACTCTTCAAGATATTCGTATTCTTTAACTTATGGTCAGTCTATTCAAATGGAATAAGAAGGAAACAGTCAGATACCTGAGTCTGGACATCATCACCAGTCACAATATTACCGACAGTGCGCAGGGCCGGAATCAAAACAGAAGGTGAGGGATGTCTACAACACCAATAACAAAATGGTCATGAGATCAAAATAAGGAAAAGCACGATCATTACAATCCGATTGAGAATGAAACCAACTTCACAACCATTTGGCACGTAGAAATGATATTAAAGAAAACTGACACTCACATTAAAAGCTCAACCAGACGAGGGCAAACATTAGCCTCAATCACAGCTTGGATTTTGTCATTAGTACCATCAGACAGATAAGACAGAGCCCAGCAAGCATCCGTAAGGACTTCCTCATCACTTGTGTGTATAAGTTGCGCAAGAGTTGGGAGTGCTGGTTTGACCTGTCCAAGGGATTTCATAGGTTAAGGCAACATGGATTTGTTCGAACAAGAGCTAAAAACAAAGCATCACAAGAGACTAAACCTGCTCAAACTGAGGTTGTGGCTTTCCACGACAGAAGTTAGACAATGTCCACGTTGCATTTCGTAACATAGATAGCTTCGCCTGATCATTGAATTGCGCCAACAGAGGCATTAAAGCTCCATAACTAAGGACAAGATCGCGACACTTTGGCGAATCACCAGCAACATTTCCTAACGCCCAAACCGCCTACATGAACATAGCAAATAATATGACATAAATCCAATAAAAACTGATCCTGTAATATTATTGATCTATATTAGTTTATCCAAAGTTAGATAGATTTTATATCCAAATGGGGCAGTTGAAATTTGCAGTACATACCTGCTCGCGCACATCATCACTCAAAGAACTAAGAAGTCTCACAAAAATTGGAACAGCACCATGATCAATGACAACCTTTGTGTTATCAGAAGTCCCAGAGGCAATGTTTGTGAGCGCCCAAGCTGCCTCGAACTAGAAAATGAAGGAAATCATTACAGATAATGTATCAAACTTAATTAAAGCAAAATTGACATGTGACTAGTCCAAAATTTATACCTGAAGCTGTGGATAATCATCTCTTGCAAGAAATTCAACAAAGCGAGGAACAACTCCAGACTGTATAACTTCCTCAATTGGTGGATTTCGCTCTGTTGGAATATGATATATAACCAAAAGAATCTCAATCATCTTACCCAGACAAGAAAATATTATCCAAGTAAAGCAGACAAGAAGAATGTCAAATCGGCTATATTTAACATACACAATCGATAATTATTTACCTATTGAAAGAAGTTTACGGAACTGAGTTGTCGCCTCAAGTTGAAGCGCACCATCATCAGACCAAACCCCAGCCATCATCGCTGGAAGGCTTTCCAACTGATAATATAATATGAAAAATCACTACCAAAATCTTATAATAACACTTCATCATCCGTAATTCAACTAATTACTCATACGAGATTTACAATGCTACAAGGAATATCACGACACCAAAATCCGAGGACCGAGATGAATACCACTGAACCAATCGTTGCTAAGCAGATAAATACCCATATCAATAAATCAACGAACTCAATCCAATCCAATCGGATCCGATGAAAACTACAGAGAAAACCCTATAATTCACCCAAAGTCATCCAATAAAAAAACCCGGCCATCGGACAAATTTTACCTTCTTATCCAGCTGCGGAACATTGACCGCCGACTGAAACTGCTGTGCTTGAAGCCCCTCGCGTCGCTTCTTCAGCAAGTTCTCCTCCCTTTTACTCTTCCGGATCTCCACCATATTATCCTCCCTCCGTCGCCGCCCTTCCTCCGCGTCCACCGCCACCTTGTACCGGCTCCGGCGGACCTCCGTCCTCGCGCCCGGCCTTAGCGACATCGCTCCGTCAATCCAATACCAAAACAAAAAATCTAAAACCAAATTTATAAAAAAAATCCAAATTCCCCTTGAATAATTACGTCAATCTGCGTCAGATGACAATGGATTAATCGGAGAACTTTTTCAGATACGAATCGAAAATTAATCTCTGTGTTTCGCTTTACAGGAAAATATTTATGAGCAGAATCAGTGTGATGAGCTTTTCTTTCGTGAGAAAATGGGCCGAAGATCATTATAGCGGTGCAACCACCGTCTTGATTTGTAAGTGGGCTCGTTCGCGTGTTTATTAACGATAATGCCATTGACTTTGAATTTGAATGGAAATGTACGAAATAATCGGGTATGATTCTCTGCTCGCAGGACTACGGTACACCACAGATCACGAGTGAATTTAATTATGGGCCTGAAGATAGTGGGCCACATAAAACCAGGATAAAGTAGTTACTTTCTACTTGAGTTGGGCCAAGCCCACACACTTGAGAAATTATTGGAGAGATAGTGGGCCACATCAAACCAGGATAAAGTAGTTCCTTTCTACTTGAGATGGGCCAAGCCCAGTACACTTGAGAAATTATTGGAGAGGGGCCAACCGAGTGCAGCATAGAAGACCCGAAGTATAATTAATTAATTAATTAGGAGTATATCCGAGTGGTGTAATTTAACAGTTTTATATTATATCGTGTTAGGAATAATTTATTTTTTTTACCATACGAACTATATGTATTTCTACACTTTCACATCCGAATTAAAGTTTCACTTCATACCATCTTCTATGCTTTGTATTTGTTGCATACCGCCATACATACATTGTATTCTTTTATCACTATAAAATTTTGGTAGCATTTTCTCTCATATTAATTCTATTTCCTTTGGGGACGTCTTGAGGAATGAAAGGGGGCAATAGATTAGTGGCTTTGCGCGTGCTATTGGAAACGTCTCTACCATGGTGGCCGAGTTTTGCGACCTTAGGGAGGGGTACGTATAACGTGGGAGTTACGTATTCCCAAGATGAAAGTTTAGATCGACTCGGCGGTCGTGATTACTCTTGTTGAGCAGACTGAAATTTCGAGTCACCTTAGGGAACATTATTGCCGATGTTCGAGACCTTTTGAGAAAGCCGTGGGAGATGCACCTCAAGCATGTCAACAGAGAAACTAATTATTGTGCAGATTACCTTGCCAAGAAGGGGCACTAAATTCTGGAGTTGCAAACATGGTTTGAACCCCCCCCCCCTTTTGATATGGGGATTTGGTGGAATTAGTCATTGAGGAAGCCTGTTAGTGCTTCTTTTTCAATCAAAAAAAACAAAATTGAAAACTTTGTTTCGAATTTCTAAGCATACCGCCCACAATGACCAAGAACCTATATCAGAATCTCGTATTCGTGTTCCTAGGTTAATAAAAAATGTTTAATTTGAATATTACAGATCCTTAGGTTAATTAGAGATTTGTATTGGAATTTCTAAGGATGCTACTAAACCCCTATATTAGAGATTTTGTGTTAGAATATTTGATTCCATAGAAGTTTTGTGTGTGTTTTTTTGATGGATCATAAAAGTGTGGATTTGTAGACACTAGACAGCACTTAGCTTAGTTGCATGACAATTAATCCGTAGGAACTTTGCAATAAATCACGGCCCATGGCCATTACCATATGATAAGATGAAGTAGGTTTCCACGGGCACCGCAAAACAAAAGCCATATGATGATACGATTCCCCATATCATATGTAATCCATCACCTAAGATTGATATGGATTCCCTTTTACGCAACAAACCAAACAAGCCGACTATCCTCCTTTGAATACATCCACTTGTCCTATATTCCATTTGATAATTTTACAATTTTTAAGTTACTTCAAAATTTGTCGTTCAAAAACGAGGGTCGAATTTTCTATTTCAAATTAAGTATTCATCTCTTAATATGTCTTATATCTTATTTCACTCGCCCGTATACGCTAACTTTTGGACATTTTAAGTTCTTTAAAGAACTTGTAAGCTCAGCCAAGCACCCCTTAAACCTGGTTCAAACTAGAAATCAAGTTTTTGGCAGTTTTTGCTCGAGGCTTACATGAGAAAAGCAAAAATCCCAAGAATTTTCTTCAAAAATTTGATAAATCCCGGAATCAGTTCCTTTCACATTAGACCATGATTGGAACCGTAGATCTCGAATTATTCTTGCAAGTGAGGCATGGTATCCGAGGATTAATCTCACACTTTTTAGTGCGTATATTTTCCTTATCACTCAAGACTGATAAACACATGATTAGCTTCTGATAAATGAATGGAAGAAAGAGCATTAGCAAAGGATGTCCTTTCGGCCAAGGCTAAAAACTTTGCTTTAAAACTCATCCATCTCTCACCTTTTCCACTCCACCGCCATCACCACGTAGGTTTCTCCAAACAACAGTGTAATAATCCCATGTTATTTAAGTCCTGCTAGTCTCGTACCTCTCATGCGATCCTCGAATCTTGCTGCCCGTCAACAAGGTAAAATCGAGATGGATAATGAAAGAGCAAGCAATGAGGTTCCTGAGAGCTCACAGAACAGTGGAGAGAAGAGTGAATACCGTCTGGGTAAAGCGATAGCTCAGAGAGCGGTATACGGGTCGAGCCAGCGCAGGAGGAGGGCCCGAAGGGTCAGAAATAGTGATGCGAAGAACTTACCGAGTAGACTGAGCAAAGTTTCCTTAGCTGAAGAACCTGAAAATTAGCATTATATCTTCAAGAAATTTTACCATAGGTGATACTTATGTATTCCTGTGAGATTCACTGAATGATAGTTCTTGAATCTTTACACAAATTTCTATTTGACAGCTTTTAATGGATATACCAGAGCTTTCTGTGCTCATTGATCATAATGTAGAAAGTTGGGTACAATTGAGCCCATATAGCTATGTACAAAACAAGCTATTTGATAGTTGATACCATGAATCTATTTGATCTGTAAGAGCAATCTATCCTACGACTTAGCTCAAAGGTTTGCAAGTATAATTACGTATAGACATATTGTGTAAATACGCATACATACCTTTTCAACTATTATGCTATAGAAACCCTAGCCCATCTCCGTTTAAGTCATCGTCCCCCACCATGGGGCAATTACCAGCATCGTGCCCAAACTGCCCGCAACAAGGAACCGGACGACGTCTTCTCTTCCTATACATATCCATTTCTTCATCTCTCGACCTTCTCTCTTTGAACTTGGCAAAAGCTAAACAATCATGAGGATTCTCACTGAAACTCTGAGCAATACTATCAGAATCCTCGACATCCGGAAGAATCAAAGAATCAGATGGGCTATTGTTGTAAACAACGTCATTAGTAACTGGAAACTCTTTTATCCGGGCAAGAACTAAAGCTATATTATCACAAGCAACATCAAGGCGGTCTTCTGTCTCCATAGACTCTGAAATTAATGAAGAAATCATGGACTGCAACAAATGTACCTTTCCTGAAGAAGAAGAAGAAGCAGAAGAAGAAATGCGGGCAGATTTTGTTAATAATGAGGATTCACGCCACCGAAGGGGGAGATATTGGTCTGGAATGTGGAAGCAATTATTTGTTGATAGCACACGAAGAACATGTCTACATAGGATGCCTGAAAACTCAAAATGATGACAGCTACAAGAGATGAACTCGTCGTGTGGGACCCATAATACTTTGCACCCTCCATTTTCTTCCGTGTGGTGCCTCACAATGAAATAGTTGTTATCCACTAGCATAGTTGCAAATTGTGAGGCTGAAACTAGTTCATCTTGTAGTTTAGTGAACGCGTATGGTGTGAGGATAGTGGCAGCATGAGACTCAATTGGGGATCCTGTTTTGAGAGGTAATTTGGAGATTCTCTGAAGGTTTTTTTATTTTGCTCCCGCTTGATCATTTGCGTCTATGACTGAGGATACCTGAAAAAAGAACAACACATTAGTATCTTTAATTATTCATCAAGTCCGGAGCAAACTTCAGGCGATAATAGTTTCGATAGAAAGGGTTCTTTTTGGGTATTAACCAAAAAATAAGGATAGAGTTGGACCTGCTCGATGAAATTATCAAGTGTAGATTGTGCACCGAGAAACTGTTGGATGTAGAAGTTTATCAACTCTGACTAGAATGTATTTGACATTCCAGCAAAAAAATATGATCTCAAGAAAGGTAGTGCCCAGTACGAACGAAAGGCATACAAGCTAACGATGTGCCTATTTCCATGGAGTCCATACACATCCACCATCTCTCTCCATCCCACTTCAAATTCCTCAACTGTGTAAAGATTATAAAGACGATGGAATTCAGCTTTCCAATTATCATATTGTGAACCCAGTATGACAGAAAACCAATCAGAAAATTTTGATATGATATGCCAAATGGAGAAGGCATGTTTAGTCCCAGGCATTTCTGTACTGAGTGCTTCCTTAAGCCATGTGTTCTGGTCAGTCAATATTGTTCCTGGGGCTTTTCCATTCATGAAAGCCAAGAAACTCTGTAAAACACAACATGACAGAAATAAGCAAGATTAATGTCAACTAGAATAAGCAACATTTTATCTTTGTTGCCCAGAAAATTATGGATCGCAGATATCGCGGGATTTCTTAAGAATATTAAATTAGATAACACCAACCGAAGCCATGAAGAAAATCAAGACTACCTTCAATCCCCAGGAGAAAGAATGCACATTTTCATCTCGAATGAGCATGCAGCCAAAGAAGCAATATGTCCCATGATTGTCCACTCCAATCAAACTCCCAAGCAGCATATCATAAGCATCCAACGGTGAGCCGTATCAAAAACAACAGCATCTCCAAAAGCCTCATACAATCTGATGGATGAACCATAAGACCATGCAATGTGCTCTAACCTGTTATTAGAATCAATCTTATAGTTATATTTGAAGTTGGGATCTCTGTCTTTCTTCTCCTTACACATTTTCAGAAGGTCAATAGAATCATTATCCCTGTCCACATTTCTGAATGACTGGAGCAAATTTCTGACATCAATCTCAGAAAATGGCAAACAACCGAGCTTAACACCTTTCTCGAGCTCCATTAACCTCAGCATTTGGCGCACAGACATCCCAGCTTTAGCATACATACATATACGACTCTCATCATCAGTAGTCATGGTGCAATAGGCTGGAAGTCGCTGGACGTCATTTGATTTCACAAGTTCATGATTGTGAATATTGCTGAAACCAGTTACACGCCATTCCGGGACATCAAAATCAGCCCGTTTAACAATTCTCATATATGCTTGACACCCACAACGTGATGATTTCCTGTTCCTCTGTAGTTTTCCATCTGTTGTTGGCTTTAGCTGCGGATAACCACCTCGGTGACATGTAAAATCTCTTCTTGTGATTCCTCTGCCCACACCATCTTTTCTACGTGTACGGTGGCGTCTGATTGAGAACCCACACTACTTAGCGAAGCTACAATAAAATTCATAAGCAGCATCCTGGGATAAAAATCTCTGTCCAATGAAGGGAACAAGGTTCACAGATGTTTGTCGTGACAATATTGTGTCTTCTGGCATTTCCTCTATAGTGCCATTATCATCTGGAGATGACTCTGATCCATTCTCAGAAATTTCCTTCACTGTATTTGTTTGTTCAGACATTTCGTATCACCAAGATTTATTCAACACCCAAATATTGTGACTGCCTGGAATTAATTTAGAATTCAAATCCATTAAGCCCTATTTTAAAAGGCAAGCAATCTTTCTAAGATGTTTCATCAAAAATAACAAAACTGAATCTAGACTATGGATATAGTCACATTAATATTCAACAATCCAGTATAAGACTACAGTGACATATATGAGAAGTTCTTTGCCAAATTCAACAAACTCATAAATAAGAACACACAAGAAACTTTGAGAAATCACTGCTCTGATGAATTCGGGAAGCAAGAAGTTGTAGCAAAGATAAACATAATCTAAAGCAGTCCAACTCCTTAAGAATGCAATCACAGATAAATGAAAAACATATAATAACACCATTCTTAATAACGAAGCCTCAGACCCATATCTCATTCAAAGTACCATCTACAGAATGAAACTAGACACCTTATATACAAACAAGACCTTTCCACAGCAATTTTGTTCTTATTTCATGTCTGCATCAAGTAATCATTACCATTGAATTTTCATAGTATTATCACAATGAAAAGGTTCTTTATTCAGCTAAATAAGTTCATTATTTTACTTTACCAGCTAAAATATCCAGATCATAATAACCCTAGAACCTCCAAATGCTTCTCCACGTCGACTAATCCTCCAGAATATGCTCATACCAAAGTGGCAGAGTATGATTTGAGCATCTGAAAAATCAACGGCGACATCGCCATTAAACATCAAAACACTATTGCTTAGCTAATGCGTAAGTAAAATAATGAGGAATGCATATCAAATATGAGCATCAGCTCCAAAAGATCAACCAAAATGGTCGAAAAATAGCTCCGATCAAACGCTCAGCACTGAAAACAAACGCATTTGGGAAATTGACAAGAACTGAGGAAGAAATAAAAAGAAAATAACATGAATGAACTTACCAAGGATTGGGGAAAATGTGTGCCGATCTCTGAAATTCTTCCTTTTTTTTTTTTTTGAAAATTTTGAGGGAAAAATTCAAGCATTAGGGCGGGGAAGATCCGGAGAGGGCACAATGCGCATCCATGGAGGAGGATAATCGTCTGTTGCGTGGGCGAGCTATTGTGCGCTGAGTGAATGATAGAGCTTATCGTGCGCATGCCCTCCAACTATCTGCCGTCCGATTGGATGTTGACATTTCATTGGTCCAACGGCTGTGATGTTGTTTTGAGTTTGATGGAGATAATGGGATGGGCCACAGAATTATGAGTAATATCTTTGGGCCGAAACAACTTGTGGATAACTGATCCATATGGGTTTATTATTGTAGTTCCTTCCCAATATTTAAGCCCAATAGTTTCCAAATCTATTGCATAATAGCACAAATTACATTTAGACCCAATACAATTAGATGAATTTATGCTTGGACCCCTTTAATTTCATGAAATAAATTTTTACTCCTTATGATTTAGTACTATATTATAAATATCCCTCTCTTTAGGCACACAAAACCTTTTCGTTAAGATTTTGATGGGTAAAACTAATTATCTTATTACTACCACGGTACCACCATGAGTTGAATATCTTTAGTTTGAGGATCCCAAAATGTGTCAATTATTCTAATTAATCAGTTTGATAAGTTATCACTATTATGTATAATTTTTTTTATAAAAAAGATTAAAATTCTAACCGAGCCCAACAAAGTCAATATTTGTAAATTATATGGAATAAAAGTGTTCTTTCTAAAATAAAATGGAGTCAATTGTACATATACTTAATTATAGGGGTCTATATATAATTTAACATTAATATTATAATAATTTTTAAATGACCTTAAATTAATTATGATTCCCTAATAAATTTGTTATTTATAGAAAATGCCTAAATTTGACTATGATCGAGGGGGGCACGACATCTCCTTATAATAAGGGAATATTTGCAACAAAGTATACTAAAATATCTGTCACACTGGGAACATTATTGTCATTAAGACGTGCTTTAAAGTTTAATCATATAAACCAAAAAGAGATTCTTTTATGTCGTAACATCCTCTCACTAATATATATCATCAAACCAATATTTGTAAGTTATTTTTCCTCTCCATTATGAACAGTCAGTCGTCCTGGTCGCCGGAGTCGCAACCCGTTCCTCCAGCGGCGGCTCAGCCGTGGATATTCAGCGAATCGGAGATGAAGCGGCGGCGGAGATTGGCCAGGTATAAAGCGTACGGCGTTGAAGGTAGGGTCAAGGCTTGTATCAGAAATGGGCTTCGTTGGATCAAGAATAAGTGCGCTCTGAACTCATTCATGGCTACTGATTTAACTGTATAAGTTAATTTCTCTTCTTTTGCATTTGCTGCTAAAGAAACGTTCATGAGGTTCTTGTTTTTTGTCCCCAAATGTACGTCGTGGTTTCTTGTTGCCTTGCCTCATTCTATAATTTATATTCTAGCCATTCTTTATCATATATAATATATGTGGGTTCATGAGAAGAATAGGAGAAAGAATATCCAACTATTCGAATTCAATTCAAGTTCAAGCTCCACTCACTCACGAAAACTTTTATGAGTCCAGCAATTGATAAATAAATATTTAGTTGTATTACCTAATGACGATCGATAAAATTGTCACCCGGATTTGAACTTTCCGAGTGGTCACTCAGCTCGAAACCCGTTTTGACGAAGTTGCTCCGAATGACTATGAGAAATGAATGGCTCGTACGGGGAATGTGATTCTCTAATGATTATGATTATGATGGAGAAAAGCTCATATCTCAATGGTCTCATCACTCTCATATTATGGTTGAAGAAACTTGAAATTTCATTTTATTATCCTTCTCAGAAGCCAGGATTCAGATTAATTATCATGCACAAGGATCAAGGATGAATACAATGAAAACATCGGAAATGGTATTTCTAAAAGTTCGATCTCGCCTATAAGAAGAAAACTGCGAAATGCGAATACCAAATAATGGATCCTTAGCTTACAGCGAAATAAATGCCAAAAACTTCACATTGCATGCGTATTGTCAAATTAAACTGATTTAAAATCCTAGAACTAGCTATAAGGCAAAAAACGTGAATGAAACTTAATAATTCAAAAAATTCATGATCTCGGAGCCGAATTAGGTTCCGAGGCTTGCGATAATTGTGAAAATTTGAGTACCGTAGGGGCGGGAGCTGTGAATTCCCCTGAGGTAATGGTGTATGTGTTCTGTATCTGGATCTGATGGTAAAACTGGGCGATGAACTCATCGGCCTTTGAATCAATCGCCTCATCAGCACACTCCGACACGGCGGCGACCTTACAACCTCCTTCCTCCGCGTCCTCGCCGTCGCTGTTATAAATAATCGAATCACTGATGAATTCCGAGAGGCTCGTCGAATTTGCGTAATCGCCGCCAATGTCGATGATCGAAGGCAGCGACGGAGACGACCGCGGAGGCGACAGAGGCTGATCCATTCTCTCCAGGTCCCCGGCCGACGCCGCCTTCGTCGGCGGCTCGGATAGGCCAATCTCCTCCTGCTGCTCCGCCGCCTTCGCCTTCTGATTCTCCCCCTCCTCCGTGTTCGATTTTTTGTCGCTGTGCCGCTGCAGCGACAGGACGCTGAAGAAGGATTTCGTTCGCCGGCTTTTCTTCTTCTCCTCTACCTTCGGCGGAGGATTGTCGGCGGCGACGCCGATCGCCGAGTCCTTATCCTCCTCAGGAGGTTCCGGCGGTGGTGCCTGGGCATGTTTCCGGTGATGGTGGTGATATGCCGGCAAACATCCTGTTATCATTGTTCCGTGCGTGGAGACCTCCGATCTCTATCCTCTGTGTGTGTGTGTGTGTTAGTGCGTGTTTTGGTCACGCCTCCGCCGTGCCTGGCGCCGCCCCGCCGCGAATAGCACTAGGCAGAGAAGCTTAATGGAGGATTCATAAGAAGGAACAAGGAAGAATAAACAAATGCGTGGGACCTTTATATATATATTATATATGTATATATGGTAAGTTTGAGCTTCAATAAACGGGTCAAGCCCGTTTGACCTTTGTAAAATTGCACCACACGTGGCATTAGCTCATTGGATTGTTTCGCCATTCTTTAGGCTTCACCAGTGGATTTTAGTGCATTTAAATGGACAATATTAATCCTCTAACTTGGGTTAAGTCTTCTTTCTTGAATTTCTTTTTTTTTTTTTTTTTCCTAAAATAGTTTTTTTGATATATTTGATTTCCTCTTTCAATTGGCATATTCCACTCGAAAATTTTCCATAAGTCATATAAAAATTATATAAATTGTTTATCCCCTTATTACGCCAATTAGGTCGAAAATAATTCTGGACAAGAATTACCCATCTTAATTATTAATCGATCACGTCATCAGATGATTTCCCTCCCCCTCTCTCGCGATTGATATACTTTCCAGTTGACAAAAGAGCGATTGCAACTTGCAAGATAAAGGAGAAAAAAGACAAATGACGTACTTACTGATTTGTTGCTGCCTATTGACCTCTAACTTTTGAATAATGATGAAAAGAATGCATTATTTATGAAGGCAAAAGACACATTTAAATGGAAGCCGGAGATGGCGCCACATCGCTCCCTCTATATTTTGAATTTTTATTATTTTTATACATATATTTTGATATATTTATATTCTTGTCCACTTTTAGGATTTTTTTCGCTCGTATTTAATTTTCGTGCTCCCCTTGAATCGATGATCAACTGTTGAAGAATACTAATACAGTAATACTCATTGGAGGCCCAAAATCTGAGTTCAATCTACTTAGGCCCAGTTATAAATTGAGAAAAGAGAACTCCTTCAGAATTTTGGGCCGTCAAAAACAAACTTCAAAATTATCTAAACGTTATTCTTTTCTGGATTTCCTTTATCTAAAAGTAAATATAAATATAAATAATTGTATGGTTTGTATGAAGATATTAAGAGTAAATATAAATTAATAAAAAGTAGTATACAAACCTAACTTTGTATGAAGATAATAAGAGTATATATAAATTAATAAATAATAGTATACAAACCTAACTCTTCATATTAACACATCCAAGTATTCCCACTTTATTTCACCTGAATAATGGATCAATATATCTTGAATTTTATTTACTTATAAAAAAACACAAAAAAAAATTCAATATAGGTTTGAAGAAATTATATAACGTCACCTAGCACCAATATTTGACACAAAACAAGATAGTATAAATTCATAGGTATAAAGTTAAATATTCATAAAGAAGTATCACGGGCAACATATGATATTTAGAATTTACTAAAAGTGAAATCCTTTTTTTCAATCCACCATCAAAATAATTAAAGAAATTCGAACTCAAAATAATTAAATCAGTACAAAAATTCTTACCAATTTAAAAGTGAAATCATTAAAATAGATAAATCCAGACGCATCGTACATTTTTTAACTCAAAAAATTCATATAATTATACACCACTTCAGGTACGTTGGTGTAATTATTTCGTAACATAGGAAGTTTAACCATTTTTTCTATCTTTATTCTTTACCCCAAATAAGATCAATTACAAATATATATAAAATAAAATTATAATATCAATCAACATCATTAATGAAATAAATGCGCATAGCAGAACACAAACTAATATATAAGACTAATCCAAAGAAAATATGATTATAGTCTCTAATCACTCGAAAAATCATTGAAATTACTGCTAATGATATAAAATCATTATTTTTTTGGTTATGTAGATCATTTCCATATGTCAAAATGAATTGGATCATTTAGTTGTAAGTTCTCCGAACAATAATAATTGTATTTTCAAGAGATCGAACTTGAGACATCTAATTAATATAATATAATAATGAAGTGTTAAGTTATACGATATAATGATTAATAATCATTAACAACAAAATAAATATTGTTAGTGAACTATATGTAGGCCCCAAGTAGGGATGCAAACGAGCCGAGCCGAGCCCCTTTTTTTCTGGCTCGACCAAGGCTCGAGGCTCGCTCGGCTCGGCTCGAGCCAAATGAAAATATATTATTTTTAATTAAAAATTAGTTTTTTTAAAATAATTTAATATATTTTTATATATAATAATATATATTTATTAAATATATATACATATATATTATAAATATATTAATTTTTTATTAATTTTATATAAAAATCAATAAAAATATATATAATATTATATAAAAATAAAAATATTATTTTTTAATTAAATATATTAGCTCGCGAGCCACGAGCCTAACTAAAAGGGGCTTGAGTTCGGGCTTGGCTCGAGCTTGCTCGCCAGGCTCGCGAGCTGGCTCGGCTCATTTGCATCCCTAGCCCCAAGCATAAGAAAAATTGCAATTTTCTAAGACATTGCCACAAGATTTTCGTGTGTTTCCACGAAGTTGCCATTCTATTATTATAATTAACAGGAATTTCGGTAAATTTCTGACCAAATATTAAAATTAATAGTGATGTATATAGGGAATACTTTTGATCAAGTCAATATTATTTTATTTCTTGCCTAATTTAAAACTTTGTGCTCACACACTTTCTGCTAAATTTCCAGTTTGACATGGGAGGGTCCCTTTAATCCGGTCCTTCTTTTTCGTATATATTAAGTGAGGAAGTTTGGCAGTTGTTTGGTTTGAAAATTAAATTATATGTTCGAGAAGACTTAATTGGCTGTTGCCAGTAGCGTTTCATGAAAGTTTTTGGCATCCTATGATTGATATATATATATATATATATATATATATCGAGTTCGAACATGATTGAATCATTGAAATATAATATATTTTCTATCGATAATAGTCGTGTATTTGACAGTTAAGAAAAATGAAACTCATAAACAAAATTGATACGGGGTATCCACTATTTTCAAAGTTTTTACCCTCCTTATTTTTGGGGAGTGTGTCGCGTGAAACTTTAGTATACTTTTTAAAAATAGAGATGATAAAACCTTCAAGCACAAAAATTTTCGTGTCAATTTTGTCTCCGAGACTCATATTTTCCTTAACAATAATTGTATCCCAAGATATTAAAATACAAAATCTTTAATTGTACTAGTATAATGTTGAAATGTTGAGTTACACCACTTGGCGGGATATGTTATGATATTTGAGAATCCTACCGTTTAAATGTCTGTACGAAATAATAAATGAGTATTTTTATTTTCTATTTTAAAATTTGAAGGAAAACTAATTGCGTTATTATTCTTTGGTTTCTCTATTTTGGAATTCCTAATCAAGACGGGCACTGATTAAGCTTGAAAAATATTTATGGAAGCTGTGGAATGCTTAAATTTTAATTCAACAAGGGTTAATATATGAATGTGTGCTGTGTAATTTGTGATAATTTTATTATTTATAATAAATAAACTGAATTCAAAACATTTTGCCAGTATTTTATGTTGAAACGCCTGAAATTAAGTGGCAAAATATATATGGGTTAGTCTGAATCTCTCCCTTTAATTGGTGGTTGACTTAGTTGTCGTAGCTTGGTTGTTGGCTGCTAACATGGTTGTCGTGGCCTTGTGCTTAGCTTTGTCCTCGTTTGGGATGTTTTGGGGTTGGTGGTATAGCGTGTCTCTTAGAGGGATGTTACCTACTATCTTTCGTGGGCACTTTTGCTGGTTTTTTCTTTTGGACGATTGGATTTGCGCTTGTATTTGGTTCTTTGATTTTCGTTCTTTATATATGAGGGGGGGGCTCGGTAATAACCCCACGGTCTGTGTGTCGGTTCTACTGAAAAAAAAAAAAAAAAAAAAAAAAAGTGGCAAAATATATATATATATATATATATATATATATATATATATATATATATATTTGAAGAGAAATTGATGGGATTAGTAAGTTGTAATGTAATGTATAGCATGACAGAAGTGTGAAAGACACCTCAAAGTCATCAACCAAACCTCCAACAAATTGATTATGTTCTTAATTTTTTTTGGTTCGAATTATGTTCTTAATTAGCTGGACAAGTGCGCTCCAATTTTCCTAATCAATCAATAATAATCATTACCCTAAAATGCCCTTGTATAGTTGCTACCCCTTATTAAAGTCAGTAAGATGGTCTTATCAACTACCAAATAATCGGTGAATGTAGCTGAACACAAAGCAATCGTTCACCCTCAAATTTAACTATTTAGCATTATGCTGCCTTAATCAAAGATATCATATTTGTATTTTTAAAAATAAAACTATTTTTGATATGAAAAACTTTATATTTAAGTGATTCGATTCGATCTGAGTTTATTATAAGTGGTCAGATTCGATGTCAAGTCCATATGAACGTAATTATTATTGATAGAGAGAATTTTACACCTAAGTGATTCGATTCGACTTGAATTTTATGTCTAAGTGATCTAACTTGATTTCAAATTCCTAAAAATACAATTGTCATTGACATGAAGAACTTTATACCTAAGTTGTTCGATCCGATTCAAACTCAAATAAATGATATATAGAATCCAATCAAAATGAAATATTAAGATGTACCAAGCTTTAAATACGACAAGACTTTAAATCTCCCACCCCATTACAAAAAGAAGAAAAAAAAGAAGTTAAAATTTAATTTGACATGGACAAAATAAATATCTTACAGACTAATAGAAAAAAGCAAAATAACTTCTTTGCATTTTTATAATTGTTCATTAAAGTACGAATCTGAATAGTGGCAAAAGACCCTAACTAAGCAGGTAGAAAATTCAAATTAAAAAGGACATTCTCAATGATTATCATCATTTACATAATACATTTTATAAAGACTATTCTTCCTTCTCTAGACTAACGTTAAGAAACTCGATAGGACACAAGGGACTTTTGGGTTGTTATTTTCTTCTCACTCAGGGGTATTTCCGTAAACCCACTCCCGCTTCCAGCCGCGTATAAAACGAAAGTCCGCCGCCCAATTAACCAACACGCATTAACATATTACCTTTTTTTTTTGAAAAAAAAAAACTCTCTTTTCTTCTTCCTTAATTTACATTTCGACCGCGTAACGCCGTTACGTCAACTAATATAATTATATAAATCAAACTTGCCAAATCATCGTACACTATATAAATACCAAACCAAACCCCCTTTTCCTTCACAACCCACAAACACTCTCAAAAAGCAAAACAACTTTCAGATCAGCTCCCACTTTCCCATCAAAGCTTCTCTAAAAACTTACATACTTTTGTAGTTTTGTGGATGCAAACAACTTTCAGAACAGCTCTCACATTCCCATCAAAGCTTCTCTAAAAACTCACACACTTTTGTGGATGCCTAACGACAATCACAAGCAAGAAAGCAAACCAGCAAAAATGTCGAAAAAGAGCTCAGTTTCAAGCCGCAGGGCATGGGACATTCTTCGTCTTGCCTTGCTATGGGCTAGAAAAGGAGGCTTGTTCAGAAATAGGCTCGTCATGAACTTAAATGTACTTCAGAAAGGGATACGAAAACTGCGACACTCGAGCGCGAGCCAACGCGGGGCGCTTGCGTACGGGGACCGTGAGTTCTCGTTCGATGATACTCCGATAATTCACGTGAAGATGCATCGCCCTTCGTCGCTTCGGTTCAAGATGCCGCAGATTCCATGCATCAAGCCGCAAGTGGACTTCGACTATGATTTCGACTTCGATGATCGTGAGTATGGTTATGGGCCTTATGGCATGGATGATCAAGTGAAGAGGGTGAGCTTCTTGAAACAGGCTGAGGATGGAGATTATTATGAGGAAGAGAAGGAGGAAGATGTGAATGGGGAATGTGATGAAGGGATTGATTTGAAGGCGGAGGAGTTTATTGCTAGGTTTTATCAGCAAATGAAGATGCAAAGACAAATATCGTATCTGCAGTACAATGACACTCCCAGTAGAGACGCAAAATAACTGTGATAGATGATTCTGCTGTGCATACATACTCCTTTTGGTTTCCTTGAACTTCCATTTTTGGGCAAGCTTTTTTTGCTGTGTATACTCGGTTTGATTTCTTGAACTCCAATTTTTGGGCAATTCTTTCGTTCTTTTTGCTTTTATGTGGATACAATTGAGGTTTTGAATGGTATAATAAGATTTTGAACTCTTTTATTTTGAAGTCTGCTTGTAATTAATGTTCCAAGTGCCATTTCATTCATTAGAAAATGTCAAGTAAATATAGCCAAGATTTGGCATCCTTGTCCGTAATAATAATTAGCCCTGAAGAGAACAGTCTTGATTTCTGCCAACAGAGAGAGAGAGAGAGAGAGAAACCTGTTCAACCACAAAATATTCTTTCAATAATTAGCTAGAAAGTGTTGTTTACAGGTGGAATGTGACGAACACTTAAAATATGAATGTTTTATCTTCGATGTGGGGGTTATTTCTAAAACGGAAAATTCAAAACCCAAATCAATTACTTCAAATATTTATAAGAAAAGTGGACTGCATCTTTGCCCTTTTATGCCTATCTTGGTAGAAAACTAGCAATGCTAAGTTGAGGGAATTGAATCATCGGGGAGACATATTTACAGTTTTGGAATGAAATAGCAGTGTTATTTTCTTAAATAAAAGTACCAAACAAAACGGGACATTATATTAGGGTGAAACGGGGTTGTGTTTTACAAAATGAAATTTGGTCTTCACAGCCGCTCTTTCATCAAATACCGCCCTGGCATTGGATTGTGGTACACCTGCCTGTTGTTTACCTGCAGTAGAACATACATTCATAGCATCATTAAGATGATATAAGTTCCACTTATATAAAGGATAAAAGGTTTTCAGGTTCTTGGTGGAAAGGATATTACTTTAACAGCAATCGAGGGACCAATCGATGAAGTTAATCGGTTGTCACAGAGTCAAAAACAAAAGGGAAAAAAATAGCCAAACTATGCCCAACCTTTCCTGGTGAAATATTGCGGCATGATGCGAAAATGATAAAACGTGAAAAGTTTGGAAAGTAAAGTGTCGTGTAAAGCATATGTTCGGATGGTAAAGTGATGAAATACATCACGTTGTGTACAAAATTCCTCTCATCTCAGAGTAAAGCGTTAGTTTGTAACAAAAAATAGTTTAAATGGCAGGTCCTATGGATCCTCTGACTCCCAATTGCCGAGAACCGTAATCTTTACTAGGAACAGCTTCTAAACCTCCTATTTCAATCCCCAACGACACAGTGTATGAAAATGTCAGTCAGATGGCAAAGTGTTTTTGTTCTTTTCAGATTATTTCCAAGAGACCATGGAAGCTTCTTCCACCAGAGATTCACAGTTTAACTAACTCCAGCCATAAACTATCATTCCGGATTGAGGTACATTATTTCATTAAAACTATCCACCGACGCCATATGATTTGAGGTACATTATTTCATTAGAACCTATGCTTTGTCAATGTCCACTGCCATACCATCACCTCAAGATTGGTTCAGTCATGCGCTCACGCTAAATAACAATAACAAAATCAGAAACTGCCAAAGTTTTACTAAGTTTGGTTAAATACCGTCTGCGACCAAATTTTTACTACTGGTATTTCTCTTGAAAAAAGTTAGTTAGCTTAAAACCCCCCAAATCCCACAACCTCATTAGATCCATACGCTTATAAGATTGAACAGCCAGGCAGCACTTCTATATCAACTAAATAGGAACAAAATAATTTTTCAAATGATAATTGAGACACGTAATGCATGCATTAAGTTGTTCCACTGAAAATTCGGAAGTACCTCAAGCATAAGCAGTTGGAAAGGCTGGTTCAGAGTTTCAGTCCTACAAGCTTCCATTCTGAGGATTTTTTAGATAGCTTTCTAGCTGACCAGTTGCTGCCAAGATAAAACCTACAAAACAGAGCATTCATTCATAAAACATGTGGCTATTAATCTAAGTATTTCAAATACATGATCCTATTCAAAACTGAGACGATACTTATGACCATAACATATCAGAACGATAGCAGTGGCAGTTATGCAGCTTTAAATTATAACACATAAACAGGTGCCCGTGGGCTTTAAATTATAACAGTGGCAGTTATGCAGCTGATCACTTAACAACAATAAGTGAAAAATATGTCCACCAGCTAGATTCTTATATAAATTATTGATTATGTGTATAATAATGTTTACATTAATATGTTTTGTAATTATATTAGTTATGTCTTCATTTCATTATGAATTTCCTTCAGAATATTACTCTAATTATAAGAGAAATTAAATAAAGGAGAATTTCCATACATCAGTCTTAAGAACAATTATACACAAATTCAATTAGTCTAATTTCACATTTTAAACTGGGCACACTATCTACATCTAACATTATCTATTCATCTAGAAAAAAAAAAGGCATCTGATAATACCTAAGAATAGGGCTGAGGGTCTCCCAGGGCGAGATTTATATTCAGGATGAAACTGAACTCCCACATAAAATGGGTGGCCGGGGAGCTCCAAAATCTGCATACAAAAGAGAGGATATATATAGAAAAGGATATCTAGTTCTACGAATAAAATTATGACGGAAATTTAACTCATGAAACTTCAAATCTGAATGGTTTTGTCGGGTCGAGAAAAGGAATATTAACAAAATTAGAGACAATTAAAAATCACAGCATGCTAGAAGCTTACTTCCATTCGCTTCCCACTTTCATCCTTCCCAACAAATTTCAAACCCACTTCTTCCAAGTTGCTGACAATCTCGGGGTTCACCTATAGCAATTTATATAGAACAAAATTATTTTAGAAGACCAAACGTATGCCTGTCAAATAATCACACTCATGCCAAAAAAATAGTTAATCAACCTCATATCTGTGTCGGTGTCGTTCATCCACATACTCTGAGTTATGGTACCTGTTGGAAAAAAAATATATCACTAGAATAATTGGAGCAATAAAATAAATACTTCAGTTAAATAGGACAAGCTGTAATACGCATGCTTCTCGTTGTATTTCAGGCTTGGAGAAAATTTTATAGGAGTAATACAGCTAAACTCTTACAGCTTTGCCGTTATGCAATCTGGAGTTTGCAATAACGTTTTTCTACTACCAAGTCTCATTGTACTTCCCATATGTGTTTTTGAACCCTAAAAATGTGCACAAACAGCAAACCATTAATCAAATGAGGAAATATCCCCAACAAGAATATAACATTTCAGAATAGCTACCTCTGGCATGAAAATCACAACAGGGTTGGGTGTCTCACTATCAAACTCAGTACTGTTTGCCCTTTCCAAGCCCAAAACCTGCATTGTTGTAAAAGAGCATATAGCAGTTGTGCTCATAAAGGCAAAGCGCGCATGTATCGTTGAAGATATATAACTTACATTTCTTGCAACCTCAATTACAGATATCTGCATGCCCAAACAAATCCCAAGATACGGAACTTTGTTCTCTCTGGCATAATTTGCAGCCAAGATCATTCCTTTCACACCACGATCTCCAAATCCACCAGGAACCAAGACACATGCAGCATTCTAAAATAAAGAATATTTTTTGGTATTAAACCAACGTTACAGTTTATAAATAGTATAATTTTAACAACAAAAGCAAAATATTGGAGCGAAGGGCGGAAATGTCATATTGATGAGGCAGGATTTGGATCATTACTTTAAGTGTTCTCCAAGCTGATGCATGTGCTTCTGGTGTCTGAAAAAACAAATGGGTTGATGCTTGAGAAACATATTTTTCCTAAAGCAAGAGACAGGAAGTATCAGAACATGCAACAGTTGGAGTGCTATACCGATTGTGCACTATCTTCTTCAAGATCTGAGGCTGCAATCCAATCAATTACTGGCTCCAATGAACATGCAATGCAAGCATGCAGAAGGGCCTGTAAACAAGAAGCATCACAACACAAAGATCTACTCTAAGCACCAAGGTTGTTGATCCATAAGTTCCAGTTTAAAGATTGAGTAATTGACAAACCATCTAGTTAGCATACAAGAATATTTATGACAATGAAATGATAAAATCTGGATAGAGGTTGGCTGCTTATATTTATGCAGCTTTCCCAATATAGTTTAGAAGTACTAAAGTAAACAAACATGCCCAACAAGTCTCAGCATATATGGTAAAGAGGTAGCTCCACAGTTTGGATTACAGATTAAATTGCCAACACTCTCTTAGCACATCAAAAAGGCAGTACACATTAAGGGCATAACTGAGGAATAAAATTGAAGTATTATCTCACCTTAACAACAGATAAGTAAGAATCTTGCATCCCTATATACTTCCCCACCATTGCAATCCTTACCTGCACTAGCAGAGCACTTATTCACCTAATTTTAGATATGAATGAGTAGCATGCAGGTAAATGAAGAGTTGGCTACTAACCGAGTTTGTGAGGTTGTCAAATATCTCAGCTCTTTTGGTCCATTCTTGTAAATTAGGAGGGTTGGCAACACTGAAAAAAACAACAGCCAGAAGTTATGAAAATTACATGTCCAAAAAATCTATCACGCAGATTTATTTCCATATTCTCAAGAATTTTATTCGAGCATATGCAAAGGTAGGTCTGAGAAAACTGAGACCCTAATTCTAAATTGATTCAGCGCAGGGACGTAACCAGAATTTACGAGGAGGGGTGGCAAAACTAAAATTTTTAAAATAAAAGTGCTAAAATTTATAATTAGGGGGGCGAAAATCTAAAATTAGGGGGCAAAACTAAAATTTTTCTAAAATATATAGGGGGTAAATAAAATTTTTCAAAATTTAGGCGGGGCGGGGGCCACCACCTGCCCCCACTTTGGCTCCGTCCCTGATTCAGGGTCAACTCATTTTGAGGAAAAACAGAGATGTGAAAAGTCATGCAAGCAACTTACTTCACCAAGTTCAGATGTCTAAGAACGGCCTCATGTGCATTTTGATTCTGGACAGAAGAATAATGTCAGAGAAATTTTCAATATAACAAAGGATAAACTGGCATCAGGCCACAGATAAAGATTACCCACCCGAAGGAGAAGAGGTATGTGCCATATGTTTGGAACATCATGAATGTTAAGAATATTGCCAACCTAGTTAATTTCAGACAAAAAATTGCCACTCAGTGCATACTCTAATAGTGCAAAAACAGGCATTACATGTAACAAACTTACAGGGACATGGCAAAATTGCGACAATTTTTGCCTTGTATTTTCCAATAAAGGCTGCAAAATAGGAAGATGACCAAGATGAGATCTTCCCAATCTCAACACAACGGCAGAAGCTTGAAAATTCAAAAAGTAGCTAAGAAAACCTAAAGAACTCAAATAAATGAGCTACAGAACCAAAATAAAATAAAATAAAATGAAAACCTAAAGAACTGCACTCTGTAAAATTTTTAAAAAAAAAAAATATATATATATATATATAAAGAGGCTCTTTATTTATATCCATAGTGAGGAAATCACCGAAAACAAAATGATGGAAGAACCTATAAGAGTACAATGTTGTCAACACCTCAAGGAAGCATGCACAAGCATCATAGATGAAATTCAGCTTACCACCATAACTGCTTCAGTACTTCTAAGTTATCCATTATTTCTAATGTGGAAAGCAAATATTTGAAGAGAGTTAACCAAGTTCAATAAATCAGATGGAATATAAAACAGCAGTAGTTGCAAGCAAATGATTGGCTTTCATTTATATAGAATACATTCAATTCCCAAATAAGCTACCAATCATAAAAAGTGTACCTGTGCAGATCGGCAAGCCAGAAAATGAGGAGTTAAACCTAATGCTCTCAATTCCCGCACACTATGCTGTGTAGGCTTAGTTTTCTGCAGAAATTGACATGTATTAGACTACTGTTCAACAGTATAAAACTTATAATCGATAAGACTTCTGGGCCTTAGGGACTGAGTATAACCTGCTCACTAACACCACCAAGAACTGGTATCAGACTCACATGAATCAGACAGAAATTATCTTGCCCTACAGGGAGAAACATGAAAGGGAAATAAGAGAAAAAGTACTTCTAAATGCTTTCATGATGAAATTTTAAGGATCACGAAAGGAAGCCAAACAAGACTACAAGATCACAAAAAAACTAACATTGACAGGACAACATATGCAGAAACAAGATACGTGATTAACCCACCACGAAATAGCCAAATTGAGCATAATGGGTATAGCTTGAAAATATTGAAATAATAAAAAAGTGATACAGCAACATAGAAGTTACCCATAGAAGCATAGCAAGTGCAACCTTACCAACAGAGAAGAATAATTGTCGCAGCGCTTCAATGAATGGCATTGACTCGATATCACCTGGAGATGAACCATTTCAGATTATCAATTGACACATCTATGGATTGAGAAGTGTTTATGTATGAATCGACAAATTGAGGAATCATTTTTCAATCCAGAATATTTTTACCTACAGTCCCTCCCAACTCTATGACACAAACATCTGCAGGGCCCTCTTTCCCATCCACAGGAATAGCAGATACTGATTCAATCCAATTCTTAATGGCATCAGTAATGTGGGGAACTACCTGAAGAAATTAGAAACAACCCAAGGAAAATAGTAAATTCCCTCATCCCTTAGTTCATATGCACCGCACATAATAATATAAGTTTGGGACTACCTGTACAGTCTTTCCGAGATAATCACCTCTCCGCTCTTTTTCGAGAACAGACTACCAAACGGAATGCCCCGTAAGTGCCTCAGAAAAGAATCATAAAATTATAACTCCACCAGGGATAAATAGAGTCAAGAGCACCTGATATATCTTTCCTGTAGTGATATTGTTGTCTCTAGTTAAGGTCACGTCCAAAAACCGTTCATAGTTACCTAAATCCAGATCCACCTATTAAAAAGTTGCAAAAAGCTTCTCAGTAACCAAATTTGAAGCTCAAAAGGAAGGATAACAGCAAGGAATGTCACCATAACACTCCTAATAGAATTTCAGGTGATTTTTATTAATTTGATCTTTTTAAAGAAACTTCCACAAATTTTAAGACATAAAGCACTCGGGATTTAAAGTATGTACACATAAAAGTTACAAGCTAACATCTATTAGGATGACTGGCGAGACTATGAACCAATTTTAATTTGACATAAGAAATGTCGAGCATTAATCTCCGAGCACTTTGTTCAGTATTTTACTAGCTAACCACTGTTGTAAAACATGTTCATCTGCATCAGAGAAAACAGATAGAATCTGTGGTGGCAGATCATCTCTTGATATAGCTTAAAATGACCAAAACTCAAATGACACAACATGCAAAAACAATTCCACATCAAGCAAGTAAAATGAAAAATAAAAAAATGATGACACCTCTCCACCATCATCGAGGACAAAAACCTCCCCATGCTCAAATGGAGACATAGTACCAGCATCCGTATTTAAATAAGGATCTGCCAAAACAGAACAAAACAAAGTAGCATTAAGTAAAAAAATCAGAAAATCCACAATACACACACCAAATTGAAGACATCAATCTTATAAATACAGGATGAGACACATTTCAACATAAAATGGAAGACGAAATCACGCTCAACACGATTAAGCTACATCGTAGAATCATTCCTTCAGGTTTTCCTCAACGGAAAAATAGCTAATCCACAAGTACTGTACCATCACACGCAAGCAAAGCAGAAAATAAGAACAATTGGAGCAAACAGCTATCTCAAATTGAAGAAACACTCAATTAACGGACCGATTTTGATGGAAGTGACGCGAAGGCCACACGCTTTGAGAACAACGCCGATGCTGCTGGCCGTAACTCCCTTGCCGAGTCCGCTCACCACGCCGCCGGTAACCAAAACGTATTTCATCTTACTTTCTTCTGCAACTCCTTCTAGCGAGTGGCTTCGTATTGGATTCTGATTCTCGCTACGGAATCTGGGGAAGAACAAATTCGTGCTACAGATGTTAGCGTTAATGCGCGAGGAGGGAGCGGGAAGAGTGAAAAAGGAAGCTATTTCGCGCAAGCTCATCTCTTGTCAACTCCAGTCGCTTTCAATTTATAGCTCTGCCCTCCGCGAGCAGGGTTTTTTACCTTCACTGAGAAAGTCCTAAATTTTGAAAGGAAAGGCCCAGTCTTAATGCCTTCCTTAATGGGCCGTCAATAAAATATTTATCAACTTTATTAATAAATAATGAAGTTCTATATTATGAAATAATTATCTGTAATTAAATCTTAATAATTTTAAACTATTGTTTTCACTAGTGCTTTATATTTTCCTTTTCTTTTTTATATATAGACAGACAGATAAATAGATAGATAGATAAATAGTCATTTGTCGACGAAAACTCACCGCCTATGTTGGTGAAAAAACGGGCTAAGTGGCAGGATAATAATTCTAACCCGAGTATAATTCAGTTAAATTGATGTAATGAGAGGATGAGTATTTTTTTTATACTTGTCATGTTTTGAATAGAAGAGTTAAAGAATAGTGATAAATCATATGTCAAGTATAATACACTTATTACCATAATTGGTTGTGTTTGATCAAACCGAGTTTGAACTAAAAATTTTTAAGTGATGTTGCTCCTGAAAACACTAAATTGTGTAATTTAATAGTTTGAAGTAATATTAATTTAATTAGAATCTCTTATTCAAATTTTTTTGACATACAAGTGGTGTTGGTTACGAGAGTTTATATACTAAATATTGGACCCTTTTCATATCATAATTGAATATAGACCGAACAAGAAATGGACCAAGGTCCAAGTTATTGATTATCATCTTGGGCCGGCTTTTTGCTTATTGTGTGGGGCAAACATTTTATTTTACCATTATGGGCCTTAAGATATAAATCCATTGGAACTACTTTATCTAACCAGAAATGCAAAGATCGGAACATATTTGATAGTCACTGCAAATGCAAATGATGCCTAACATTGTTTCAATAATTCGTTGTCTTAACTCTTATCCCATTCAACCAATTAAACCAAATGAATTTTAGTTAAGACTTTTTATATCACCGTTAAAGCAGTGTAGTTTAGCTTTTCGATTATACTAATTTAATTACAACTACTATTAATAAAAATAGTTTTACATTTTAGTGATTCGAGTTCGCTCTTACCCATTTAAATGAGCAATAGAACCAAACAAATATATGAGAGAAATTCCAATTTTATATCTTTGGAAAGAACTCCTACATTACAATAATTTGCATTTTCTTTTGAACTATCTAGCTATCCAAAGTGAAACTCGGAATTTGGAGCAATATAATTGGGAAGTGAGAAAAGTGGAGCACAAAAATCAAAGAGAAAAATACCACCAGTGAGCATGGGTATGGGAAAATGTTCATAGCAATATCAAGAGAATTTCTAATTTTAGTGTTCGTTTTTTTTTATATTGCAATTTTGGTGTACTTTTTTTTTATATTGCAACTTTGGTGTAATGCTCTTTTTGAAAAAGCGGAATCAGTGAATCCGCTTTTTCAAAAAGAGGATTCAATACAAAATTTTATAAGTCTGTCAACACACTCATAAAATTTTGTATTAAATCCTCTTTTTGAAAAAGCGGATTCACTGTTGTGAACAGTGAATCCGTTTTTTCAAAAAAAGGATTACACCAAAGTTGCAATATAAAAAAAAATTACACCAAAATTACAATATAAAAAAAAAAAAGGCACTACAATTCGAAAAAACCGGCAATATCACGATGTAGTGCGGGTAGAATACGATCACTAGCTGTCACGTCCCCGCTGCGTGGACAATCGCAAAATCTTTAATTTAAGATGCTAGAACCATATCCCACGTACCTACAAAAATGAAATAATAAAATTATTATAGCGAACGTTGTTTGTTTGTAGATATAGATTTAGATTTGTACGTGGCGACGGAACGATTAACCTATGTGTCTTTGTTATACATAATCAATTGTTTTTGGACGAGAGTTGTTATAAATATGCGATTGATTTCAAAAAACAAAATGAACTTTTATTTTATCATTTATTTGATGAATTTTGCAACGAAATATTATTCCAAAAATAGCATAATTCTTACAAATTGAAGAGCTCATTGAGAAAGAGGCCCTCATCTAAAAATCTGAACTAGGGATGCAAATTACGAGCCGACCTGGCTCATGAGCCTGACGAGCAAGCTCGAGACAAGTCCGGACTTAAGTCTCTTTGAGGCTGGCTCGTGGCTCGCGAGCCAATATATTTAATTAAAAAATAATATTTTTTAAAATATATATAATATTATATATATATATATATATTATTTTTATATAAAATTAATAAAAAAGAATATATTTATATTATATATAAAAATATATTAAATTATTACAAAACTAATTTTAATTTAAAATAATGCCATTTTCCTCGAGCCTCGAGCTCGATCCATCAAAAAAAAAAAAAAAAAGAAGAAAGGCTCGACTCGTTTGCATCTCTATTCTGAACATAGAGGGATGTCCGGTCCATGGACATGCTGAGAGATTTTCCAACATAGCCTTTTAATGCTAAACTCTAAAGTCAATTTGAATTATTAGTGACAATATTAGCAACCAAACAATTCTTTTTTTTTTAAGGAAAAAACAAAAAACAGTGGAAACTTTCTAATATTTATAGGTGGAATTATATCTTTATTTGTATAGAGATACGCCATCCAAAGATTCCCAGAACAATTTTGACATATCTCTAATTTCTCAAATTCCATAATTCCTTGACAGATCTCTAATAGGAAGTGTGGAACAACACTTCCTAAACAATGCAGGTTGTTTGGGCATGGCCTCCATGCCCACGATAGTTAGTTCGACTCTTCTCATCGCATGCCTGCATAAACTCTGATCAATATGATCTATTAATTCAGAATCTCCATTATCCTTAGAATTAATATAGTACAACTGTGGAACAACAAAACGACGTTGTTTGACCTCCTTGATAGTCAGTTCGATTCTTCTCACTTGCTTCTCAATATGATCCATTACTTCAGAAATTTTTGCCTCTATTAATCTATGATCTTCATCCATGGTCTGAGTCTGACCCAATACCCTTGCTTGGAAAGCCAACAAAAAGAACCTCTGGGGTATAAACAAAGTTCCACAACCCAATGGAAATATAGCATCACCGCTATAGCGATAAAAATTTCCCAAGGGAATACCATAACGCATATCAAGAAAAAGATCACCTCTAGTTGGAGTTGGACTTACAGTTACAGGGGAATCTCTTCGATGGTAAGACAAACGCTCTGTATAGGAACTAAATTTCAACCATGTTCCAAATTGACCCCATCTATAAACCTTCACAAATTCAGCAAACGACTTCAAATCGTCGTCGGGAGCGCCATCTGCGACAGCGTCAACGAGCCACTTGACGTACTCGACCACCTTCGCCAGAATCTTCCAAGTGACAGGGATGCTGGTGTCGGCGGCGCAGTTATCCTCGATCATATTCGGGGCTTCGGGGGTGGACATCTTTCTCTGAAAACCCTAACCCTAGGAGACAATATTGAAGCAGCTTTACTTAGAAGTTAGAACTATTAGCAACCAAAAAATAATAAAAGCATAAAAGCTGTATGTCTCAAAATGCGTAATGGGGTAGGCTGACTCCCTAAATGCTATTCTATTCTATCTTCTTCTTTACTTTTATTTGATGATTGTTTTTCTCGGTTTAACCTAGCATCCTCCTCTTTTATATATTTATAGATAGATATCGCGTCTCTTGTAACCCTTCATGTTAATTTATCTTTATCTCTTCTGCTAGTTGTGACTTGTTGGGCACTCTTATCTCTATCATTCTTTTCTTACTCTCCTGAATTCTCCCCTATATCTCTATCATCCCGAGTCTGGCTCGGTCAAACCGGTGTAACGAGGGGACGAGTGTTTTACACTTGGCCTGTGGTTGGTGGAAAATTTAGGGAGAACGACCAATCAAATAGCAAGTGTAATGCACTTGCCCTTTTAATTGGTTGGGTTCGACCAAACCGGGTTTCGGCTAGAATTTTCTATCATATTGAGCCTTATAGGTATGTCTCTAATAAGGTATTTGTAAAGTTTTAAAGATATCATTTTATATATGAAATATTATAAAGTGGTGTAATTTAATGTATTATATTATTTTATGCGGAGATCTCATATTCGTGCCCATAACAATCATACGTAGGAACAACATCTACACTTAATCTTGAACTCATATAATACTTGAGAGTGGTCATGTGGGCTTTTGAAATGCTTTTATATAAGCATGGGCTTCAATGAATAGGCCCAACGAATATATTAAATACTCATATCTAAAATCAATATAGAGGGTGGGGATTGTTCCACAATATTCATCTTATAATCAACATTAATTTTAAAAGAATCAAAATAATTAAATCACGAGTATAACATATCTGATATTTAATATATAATTGATCGGTTGACCCTATCGAATTTGAGCTAAAGTCTACCTAAGTAAAAATATCATGAGATTTGAAGATATTTTCAACTTAGATTTTTGGGATATTTTGGATTTTTTAGGGGGAAGTGATGTCTATCGGCTTTTTTCAACTTTTATCCCAAATTGTACACTCAACTTCCAAGTAAAAAGTGAAAGGAAAATGAGAGTCACGGTAATAGCACCATTTTCCTTATTTGTTCAAACATATAGTAAATAGGGGCATATTGGTCTTTCTGCCAGCTGTCCTAACCTGCTAAAAACACAGCATGGGTGACAAACTCCAAAGTCCAAACCTTATAAAGCCGCCCCAATAATTTCCCTGAAAGAAGAGAACACGGAGAGCAGTACAAGCGCCAAACGTCGTCGTTCTGACTCTCCTTCTGCCAACAATAACTACGTGTCCTAAGTCCAAAAGCGTAGTCAGAACTCAGTTTTCTCTCTAAGATAATGCCTCCGTCGGACGCTAACGTGGCCGGAGATTCCTCCGCCGCCGCAGAGCCGCCGCGGTTCAGCGAAGACGTCGACAGCACTTGCTCCACGCCGTTTGTCAGCGCGCCGTCGAGCCCCGGCCATGGTCCCTCTGGTTATTTCTTCAGCGCACCTGCTAGCCCCATGCATTACCTTTTCACGACTGATCAGAAAAGTAAGCCTTCCTCCATTGATTACGATCCTGTTTTTCTTCCGTCTGATTCGGGTTCGTTTGAGTTCGAGTTTTCCTCTCGGTTTTCTCCGAACGGGTCGGGTGCCAATGCGTTCATGACGGCGGCCGATGAGCTGTTTTTCAACGGTCAGATCCGGCCAATGAAGCTGTCTTCTCATTTAGAGAGGCCTCATGATATGGATGCCGACGTGGCGCCATGCGTGGATCTCTATAGCGATGATGTTGGAACCCTAAGAGGCAGAGATCTGCGGTCGCGGAGTGTGAAATACTCCCACCGAAAAGCCAGATCCATGTCGCCCTTGCGGGGAGAATGGCGGGAGCCGAGTCCGCTCATCACCGGCGCCGATCACGAGAGTGAAATCAAGGAAAATGAATCCACCGAAACGACGCCGTCTTGCTCGACGTCTTCGTCGCGTTCGTCTTCCTCCGGAAGGAACTCGAAGAGGTGGATATTTCTAAAAGACCTTCTGCGTCGGAGCAAAAGCGAGGGGAGAACCACGCCTCACATGGACAAATTCTGGTCGGCCATTTCATTCTCTCCGGCGAAGGACAAGGCTAAAACTGCAGCTCCGCCGCCTTCCTCCGAATCTCCGGCGCCTTCGCCGCCATCCTCCCGCGACGAAACCAAAGGCAAACCGGAAAGGAAAACTCCGGCGTCTAAAAAGCCGGCGAACGGCGTTTGGCGGCGGCCGTCGGCGCACGAGCTGCATTACACGGCGAACAGAGCTCAGGCGGAGGAGATGAGGAAAAAGACGTTTTTGCCCTACAGGCAAGGGCTTCTTGGATGCCTGGGTTTCAGTTCCAAGAGTTATGGCGCTTTCAGTGGATTTACTAGGAATCTGAACCCTATTTCGTCAAGGTGAAAAATAATTATAATATTTAGTTTTCTGTATATTTATGCTCATTAATAATTTCGCCTGTATATTTTTCCACACACGTGTTTATTTGTGTGCTGTGTGTTTCTGAATAAATACGATACAGTATTTTTCGGAAATTAATAATTTCCATGTATATGTTAATCAAATTATTCTGCTACCAAGCTGATGATGGAATTAATCTGCAATTCTTGATTATTTTTTTTTTTTTCCTTCGATTGCTTGCTCATATAATCTTTTTTGAGGCTCATATACCAAAGAAAATGATAATTATATGTTTGGAATATTTTATAATTACAAAAATTTTTATTTTAACTCCCCATAAATTTATACTACATAATAGGATATAAATATTATATTATATCATATTTGTATTACATTATATGAAATTTATACGTGGAGAGTTGTCAATTGGAGATTTATTCCACATTATCCGTTACAAAAATTTGATCAAATTTAAGTTGGGATTTTAATTTTATTAAAGTTGGAATATTTAACAAATAATGGTGACAAATAAAAGTGGTGGAAAAGATAAGTGGTGGGGTTTGTGTGATTGACTGATCTTAGATAGTGAGGGCGTTTGGTTCAGATTCACATGGGTGACATTAGATTTAGATTGGAATCTTCAGTGTTGGTTGGTACATTTGCCCCCAAAATTTGTACCTCTTAGAAAAGCGATCAGCGTCCTTTTGGGATCTTCTCCCTTTAACCTTTTGCCTGCATTTGCAAAATTCTCCCCTTTGTGGCCCAATAAACATTATGCTTTCCTAATGGACCTTTGTTTGTCCATACTCGGCCCAATAAATCCAGGCCCAATTGATGTCTTCTGACAAGTCATACAAGGTATTTTTAGGCCCAATATTTGTCTTCCAAATTCGAAAATATAACTACATAATCGACTTTTTTTTTTTTTTTTTTTTGGTAAAAAAGATTTTAAATTAAGGGAAGACACCTCAATTCAAAGTAACAAATCTATTCGGTTTCAACGAACACTTAAAAGAATTTAAATTATACCTCACCGGCACCGCTCACCTTATAGAGATAGGATGTTCAGACTTATAACCTTGTCAAAAACGAACCCTATCATAATTCACTTGACCAACCTTATGATGTTTACACTTTACATGATGGACTTATGCAACATGCGAACAAAAATATGTAATATTATCAAAAAAGAAAAAAAAATTAATGAATTGCGCATTATTTTTGGCAGTATTCATTTGATGAAATGTGCCATTGCGTTTATCTGAAATTTCAAAAAGAACAAAATAATACCAAACAATATTTAACATTGAATCCATTTATTTCAAATTACAAATATTTATAATCAATATAATTTTATCAAAAATTCTTTAATATAAAAAATAGGGTCCGTATGTAATTATAGACTCAAAGAAATATAAAAAACTACAATTTAATACCATTTACATCATCTCATAAATTTAATAATTATATTATATATCTAAAAAAGTAATATTGTTATAACTCATGAGGGAGTATAAATATAATTATTAAATTTATGAAGTCATGTAAACTCCACCCCTCAATCCGTATTTTGGTCATTTCATGTCTCAGTTCCCATCACTTTCTTCATTTAAAAGACATAACTCACTGCCGTCTCAATTCTTCTGGAGAGTTTATGGGCGTAGAAGACTAAAATATTAATTTCCACATGACATAGGCCGTTGCGAATTAAGTTCAAATAGCTACAAAATTTAATAATAATATTATTATCAGACATGGCTAACATCATGACAGGTTATTAAGTTAATGCATATATTTATACAGGAGTTCAAATATATGCATGTAGCTGTTACAAATTATTACGTTGTCGTTTTAGGCATCAATATCCAGCAAAAGTGCCGCAAAGCAAAGGTTGTCCATTTATTGCAACGGCCAACGATCACCTCAAGCCAGCTAGTTGCGGGCTTCCAATTTATTGGATTCATTATTTTTTGCTAGGCAAGTGGCTTTTCAGTTCTTCTTATTTTCTTTCTAACTTCATTACGGGGTTTTCTTTAAATAGTAAAAATTCCCTTTAACTCTCCACTTTTAAAAAAGTTCTCGTTTGTTCCCCATATGGCAGACCAAATTCCCTTTAACTCCCCATTATTGTATAAAAACTCAAGAATCGCGTACCCAAATCCCCAAATCACGTAACTAAATCCCCAAATGATGTATTTGCCCTCAAATACATCATACATCATTTGGGGATTTAGTTACGTGATTTGGGGATTTGAGTACGCGATTCTTGAGTTTTTATACAACATGTCAAAAAAATGGGAAATAAAAAAGAAGTTTGATTTTCATCTGGAGAGTTCAGAGGAACATTTTTTAAAGTGGGGAGCAAAGAGGAATTTGAGTTTCCATTGGGGAGTTTTCGGGAATTCTCCAATTCATTATTTGGTGTGCACTGTGCACTTGTACGTGTGAAAATATATTATTCAATGTATCTTGTGTTATAATGCAGAATTAGTCGGACAATTCCTCAAAAATCCCTAAGTGTAAACTGAATTTCCTTGTCACTCCCCAATTTTGAAAAAGTTCCTGTTCACTCCCCAATTGAAAAACAAAATTTTTTTTCACTCCCCAAGGTTGTATAATAATTCAGGAATTGCGTATATTTTTTAGGGAATTGCGTATAAAAATCCCGGAATCTCGTATATACGAGATTCCGAGATTTTTATACGCAATTCCCTCAAAAATGTACGCAATTCCTAAAGACAATGTACGAACCTGTACTATTTGTGGGGACCTAAAAGGAATTTTGTTTTTTAATTGGGGATTGAATGAGAACTTTTTCAAAATTGGGGACCTAAAAGGAATTTTTTCAACTTTTTGGTACTATTCAAAGATTTTCCTATTATATTTGGTAAAACATAAGAAGTGAACCATGAAAATGAAAATTGATGGTGTGCCGTCTTTTCGTCCAAGTTTGGCTGGGCGAGATAGTCTAGCATGAACTTTATGGGGTTGACTTGGTAGAGTATGATAGAATTTGACTCTGATAAAATTACAAGTTTAGGTCTCCTTTATTTTTATGGAATGAGATACAATGTAAGTACTTTGTTAATATTTAATATTTATAAATATTTTTCATTTGCATTTATGAATTATGAGAATCAAATATCTGAGTAAGAAGGGCATAAAAGACTATTTAATATCTTTTTTTTTTTTTTGGTGGGAACTATTTAATATCTAAATAGTAAATTTATGCATATTTAATCTCAATTTTGATGAGGGGAACATATTTGTTGTCACGAGATAATTTTCAACATAAACTTTTTCATTTATACGGTAGGATTTCTTCACAAAATCCCTCAATTTTAATTCAAAACTCTTCAACCCTCGTATTTCTCAATCCAACAATACTCACGTTTTTCATGTTAAGGGAGAGTGAGTTCTCACGAGCCAAAACCAACACACAGCATCAAGATTCAACAAGCCCCCGTCTGCAAACTTGTTGAATTTAAAACATATGAATATATTTTATGAACTTACATCCAATATTCAAATACTATTCCCGCAATACATATACAAAGTAATATACATATATAGCATTACTTGCACGCTAAACTCCCATCAAAACTTGCACAAGACCTCTCATAAGCTATATATAGGTTGAGTACAACCCACTCAACTAGGTTAACCAACAAGAATAGCCATTTAATACTTAAGGATTTTGTGGGAAATTTTCGCCGTACAAATGGAAAAATTAACTATAATTTCAAAGAACCAAGTCGACCGCTAGAACTACTGGTCTTAGAACCAGAAAGAAATAGACTTAGTTCACTTGAATCAGAATGAGCGGTTTCAGCCCCTCTCAATGGGTAAATCGGGGTAGACCAGCTTTGTTAAAAGCTACTCCCAGCCATGTTCCCGCTCGGTTTCAAGTCTCAATAGCTAAATACATGGCAATTGAATCATAAGCCGAGATCATAAAGAGCATACTGCGAGTAGGAAGTGGAATTAATACAATGAATTCAAAAGCATCAAACCTCTCTTGTTCGGAAGAATCGAAACATATCGAAATAGTACCAGCCGTACAACATAATAGAAGGATTTGGCAGAAATATGTAAAATTGTCCCTCCTAAAAAGATTATTCCAGAATAAATAGACAATAGTTAGGAGAGGTGCGCCAGCAGCGAGCAGAAGCAAGGACGATATTTCAGTCCCACAGAGCGGGATCCGCAGATTGTTAAAACCCCAAACAATTTTCTCATTCTTTTTACCCTAGAGGAATTGCAATTGCGGGAGAATTCTAAATGTTCAGATGGCACCACAAAAACTCCAACGTCCGTTCTTTACTAATTTCTCTGTAGGGCTTGGGGCCTGCTAGGCTATTTAGAAGCTCGGCCCGGTTTTTTGGTGTCGTAGGGGAGGGATTGACCTTTCTAACGCATATTCAGTCGTACCGGCATGGCCCCACGGATTTGTTTTCGATCCCGTGAAGCTTGTTATAGTCAAGGAATCTAATATCACTTTATTTAAAATTATAGGGAGGTAACCAAGAATAAAATTATTACAAGGACGTATCAAATTTCAAAAGGGGTTATATTAATTAATAATACATACGAGAAACATAGCCTAAATTTAATTAATAAGAAGAAATCCTTGTTAAATATCATTAAAAACAAAGCCCCTTTTTCATTTCATTTCCGTGGTTATAATTATGCATACAACCACAAAAGCTCTAATCAACTTCAACAGCCAATATATAGGCTAATTAATTAATCTAGAAAATTCCTACGACCCTTGGAATATTCTAAATTTCTAATGCATATTAATTGGAAAATTCTAGCCCAGACCAGGCTCGGCCGAACACCAACCAATTAAAAAGCAAGTGTGTTACACTCGCCATTTGATTGGTCACTTTCCCTAAATTTTCCACCAACCACAGGGCAAGTGTAAAACACTCGCCCCTTCATTACACCGGTTTGGCCGAGCCAGGCTCGGGCTAGAATTACCCATATTAATTAGTCTTTCGTTACACATCTGTCTATGCATTAATGGGCCCTCTTCGTATTTGTTGGCATAATATTTGGATCCTTATAGTGAAGCAAGAAAATGTGTACATGTACTAATTAAGAGATAATTAATTAATTAAATGATGGGTTGAAAATTAATATTTTACGGTTAGCATAACACTATAAGCGACAAGCTATTTTACCCTTGTTTTGTCTTGAGTAAAAGTATACCCTCGTGTGATAATTTCTTCTCATGGTAATTTTTCCGAAATAGATTGGACACGTGTGAAGGATATAAACTTTTGTCACAAGCTAGTTAATTCGTGTGTGGGTGAGTTTCTTTTTCTTTTTTTTTTTTTTTTGAATTTTAGAGAGGACGAAGAAAGTAATCTCAATATTAAATTTTGTTTAAGGCATACATCGCATTATGCCGCTAGAGTAACTGACATTTAAGCTTCCCATCTGATTAATTCTTCTCTCACATTTTGGCCGAGTGGTCTAGGGCGTTAGATTTAGACTAACAGTTAGGGGTGGGCATTAGGATCGGGAAATTCGGACCCGTCTCGACCCAATCAGGTATTTTCCGATCGGGACGGGGAAATCGGGCTTTTAAATTTTCGGGATGGGTGCCAGATCCCGATCCAAAAATTCGGGATCGGGATTGAATATGTTACCCGATCGAGGAATTCGGGATCCCGAATTCCCCCAACATATTTAAAAAAAAAAAAAATATCTATATATATATATATATATATATATATATATTATTCTTATAAGTAATAATTTATTTATATAATTAGATATATATTATACTCAATACATGGTTTCTGTAAATATTTAACTTCATTTCGGATACATAGCTTCTGTAGTGTTATTCCAATATCCAAATAAAAATGGTGTTAGTAAATAATTTATTTGTTAATTACCGCACCATAGAACAATGAACATTTGATTGGTTGTGATTGTGAAATCAGAAAGTTATGACTTATAACTTACATTCATTATAATTTACAACAATGCCTTTTAATTGAATAAAGTAAATTACATAATGCCAATTGACAACAGCAGGTCAGCAGCAGGCCTAGTTATCATTCAACAACACTTTGTATTTCAATTATAAAATCTATTTGAAAAAAGAAAAAAAAAAAAAAACTGGCGGGATCCCCGATCCCAATCCGAAAAAGCGACTTTTTCGGGACGGGATCGGGATTCACTTTTTTCACCCCGATCCCGATTTTCCCGATCCCCGATTTCCCCATCCCGCACCCACCCCTACTAACAGTGGTCGATTCAAGTAGTTAAATAGTTCTTTTATCAAGGTAATTGTAAGGAATTTACTAACTCTACACCCTAACACACTATCGATTCCGACTTGTGAGGCCTCCAATCTTCGTTAAACCTCATTCGGGCTTAATAAGGTCTGAGAAGGTGTCAAATTGAAAAGGAATCTTAAGATATGTCGGATGTTTGAATTAGCCAAAAGATTTAATAAATTGTCCAAGTACAAGCTACGAGGTGTAGTACACTATGGGTTGATCCACGGGGAAGGGGAAATCAAAGGCAATTGTTATGCGTCTTCGTTAATCTATAGATCAGTTAAAGATTAAAGAGAAAGTGATTAACTAAGAACACAAATTAAACTAAGGAGACAACTAAACAAACACAAGCACTGAATACTCAAGTAAAATTCAAAGGATTAAGGTGGTTAGGGATGATGCTTGTATGAGGCAAGTAACGATTAATGCCCAATTAACTAGAGTGATTCTTGCTATCCAACCGCTAAATTATTTTTAAGCTCCTTTCAAAGTCAAAAGCATGTATTCAGGCAAGATCGATATCGCTCTCGTGATCATCAATTCAATACTCGAACCAAGAAAGTAAGGTTGAGGCAATCAATTAATAGCGGCTTGACATTGTCAATTGATTGTTAGATAGCTTAATTCCAATTTAAATATCCTTAGAAGTGGTAATTAAGTGTTAGTAAAAATTACCCAACCACTAGTTAATCTTTCAATTCACAAGTGGCTTTAAGATCAAAATTAAGTTGGTCAAACTCAAAATTATTGTAAAAGAACGTTTTCAAAACATAAGAATCATTTCTGGTCTAGTGGACATTTCATCAAACACCTAACTTACGCTATTTATCATCCTTAGCCCTAAGAAATTAGCCACTCATGCTTCCAAAAATGACCAACAAGCTAAAGGAAATTAAGATAATAGCATGCATTTTCATTGAATTAGAACAATATTCAAACATCCAAGTCATAAAGATCCAACACAAGATCAAATCTCAAGACTAGAGACATTAGTTTAACAAAGAAATACTCAAATGAACTAAAACAAGGAATTAAAAAGGAATTTGATACTAATTGAATGGAAAATTCTTCATGGAAAGCTTCAAGAATCCCAAGGGGTCAATCTTCTTCCTCCATGCCTCCTCTAGAGCTCCAGAACTTAATTAGGTAAAGAATGAGGCTCTAATCCTAACCAAGTCTCGAAAAAAAGTCTGAAAGAGGTAAAAACGTAATTTGCATCCCCTAACGACCGTTACAAAAATGGTACAAACGGCTGTTACAGAAAAACGCATTAGCAACTATCAGAACAGGCTAACACCCGTTAGTTACTTTTCTTCTCCAGGGAGACTAACGGCTGTTACGAATCTCCTCGGCTCCTGTACTCGCTAACGGGCGTTAGCCTATTAATACATGAGAAAGGCTAACGCCCGTTACTCTTGCCAATCCCGCGCCTGTTAGTCAGTTTTCAACACCTCAGGACTAACGGTTGTTAGTCCTTCAGATCTGTGTAATTACACCCGATTTCGCTTTGTTTCCTCGTTTTCCGATTTCAACACATTAGGTGCCTAAAAAGGAGCAAAAACATACAACATAAACTCATAAAACGGCGTAAGAATCATACGAATAAGGGTCTAAATGGAGGCGAAATATCTACTTAACAATAACGACTCTGGATTTGAAGTCTTTTGAGATATAGTAGTTAAATGGTTCTTTAAGTTCGGATCTCTCTAAAATGGTGGTTAAATTATACTTTCACTAGGTTAATGACTCTAGTTTTGAATCCCTTTGAGTTTAAATTTGTTTGATCACTTTAGTATTCTATGCTTATTTCAGATCTTGTTTATATAGACATAAAATCATCATAGAGTTTTATTCCTTTAGTTGATCTTTAATTTGTTACGCCATGAGCATCCAATTTTTATATCTCTAAATGATCTTCTACATTATTCTTGTTGTGTCTTATAAGTATCGCTTTCGAGATAGTTCGCTCATTTATTCTGATTGTTCTGGGTATTCTCCTACCATTGAATGCTCGAGCTCATACATCCCCTATTATTCACTCTGTTGTTTACTTGTCTAGATGGTGGGACTCCATCAGCTATAATAATAGCATAATGATAAAAAAAAAATTAAGTCATTTAGAGGGATGATTCGACTTACACATTTAATTTTTGCATTGTCCTATTGATTAAAATGCACGCTGATAACAGCTCTTATATACGGAAAATACATGATACATAGACGGTCACTATTGGCATAATTAATACTTTAAATATAATTAAACTAGTCACCGGGGCACGTCGTTCCTGAGTGCAAAAGAAAAAAATTATAATACTATTAGTTGTTTTTAATAAATCAACAATTAAAAATCAAGAAAAAATAAGAAGTGGTATCCACAACATGAACAACCTAAGTGTTAGAAAAAATTATAATGTAGTTAGTTGTTTTTAATAAATCAACAAATGAAAATTAAGAAAAAATAAGAAATGATATCCACAACATGAACAACTACAAAACAGTAATGAGTTGTTTTTTACTAAAAAGAAAAACTTACCAATATTTTTACCTTTAATAATGATGTTCACTTTTAGGCTATTTTCTTGTAAATTTTCCAATAAAATAAAATAAATCAATAATATTCACAACATGAGCAACTTGAGCAACAAAAAAAATTGCTTTAGACGATAAAAATTCCCTCTTTTGAGTTTCTTTCCCTTTAAATTTTCTTGCAAAATAAAACAAATCATATGTTTCTAAACATTTCTTGATATATTGCACTAACATAATACAAATAAGTACTTATTTTGAATTTTAGAGATTTACCTTTAATAAAAAAAATTCTCTTTTGTGGGTTAATTTTTCTGTAAAATAAAACAAATTAAGAAAAAATAAGAACTGAATAAAAAAAAAAATAAAGAAAAAATAAAAAGTGATTTCGCGGTATCTAACCGGTGTTTTTTAGAAATTGAAAATTATGATGACTTATCTTTGAATTTAAAAAAAAAAAAAACATATCAATATTTTTACCTTTGATGACAAAAATTCTCTCTTTTAAGTTTTTTTCCTTTCAATTTTCCTACAAAATAAAGTAAATCGTAGATGTAACATAAAATAAAGAAGTAATTATAACAAATTTTAGAGGTTTCCCAAAGCATTTCACAATAAAATTTTGAGAGTGTTATCGAGTTGATTTGAAAAGATAGCAATAATTTACCTTTGATGATAAAAATTCTCTCTTTTGAGTTTCTTTCCCTTCATTTTTTTTTTTTGCAAAATAAAATAGATCATATTCACAACCGGAGCAACTGTTGTTTTCTAAAAATTCCAAACTTTGATGGTTGATCATTAAATAAAAAAAGAAATATATCAACATTTTTAACTTATAAAGATTTTCTCTTTTGAGTTTCTTTCCCTTTCATTTTTCCTGCAAAATAAAATAAATCATATGTTTCTAAACATTAGGTGCATGTATTGCAGTAACATAAAAAACAAAGAAATACTTTGAATTTTAGAGATTCCCAAGAGCATTCCACGATAGAATTTTGAGAGTGTCATCTGATTGCATTGCAGCAGTTCCGATTTGAGTGTCCCAGAGTTAATGAGAAAAGAGAATTGCAACAATTTTGAATTGAATAAATCTATACTATATAAAAGTTTGAGATCGTGAAATAATGAGAAAAGAGAGTTCCAGAGATCGTAAATAAGTGAAATTGTCTTGATTAGAATAAAAATAAAGAAAATAATGAAAAAAGAAGTTTGAGATCGTGGAATAATAAGAAAAGAGAGTTTCAGAGATCGTGGTTACGTGAAAATGTGGAGATTTTAAATTCCAATTTAATCCTTAAAACTATTGATAGTCTTAGGGGCATAATAGGTAGTTTAGAAAAATTGGTGTCCAAACCTTAAAAAACCACCGTTTGTGAGACAAAAGACGTTTCCTTTTTTATATAGTATAGATGAAATAAAATAAAGGGAAAATTACATCTACATCCCTCGTGGTTTGGGGTAATTACAAATAAGGACCTATTGTTTCGTTTTTTACAAATACACCCCTAACATTTGTATTCCGTCTGTGATCCTTCTAATTCCGTTAGGGTTCCGTTAAATATTCCGAATATACCCCCAAGGACTATCATGTTATATTGTTAAACCTCAGGGTTCATTTTGTAAGAAATTATATACCTGAGGGACTAAATTGTAAGAATGTCCAAAAATTTCAAACTAGTTGTTTATAGTCGTTGGGATTGGACTACTATATATATTTAGTCAGGGTTTTAGCTTTTTAAAGTCAATTTTACATGGCTACTTCAAGAAATTCATCCCATACATATTATCAATGTTTGAAATATAGAAAAAAAAGATGTAGAGGACTTGTGGTTCATGCACAACAATTAAAGTGGTGGAGAAAAACAATTTAAATAAGAGGAGACTATTTTATTGTTGTGATTTGCATGCCTTCTCACACCGGTGCACACCAATTGAAGAATTCAGGGTTTGAAGCTCTATACTCTAATGAATAACAAGAAGCAAGTAGTGTTAATTTCAAGTCAATACAAGTCGGAGACCAAGAACAAGCAAAAAATAGCATATTTGTTATTAGACTTAGATATAGCCAATAAGTAGGCCTAACCGTTTATAACACGCTTAATATATTTCAATCATTCACACCCTCGCTAATTATTGATATATCACACGCAAATAAAGATTTTTTTTTTAAATTATAACATCATTTTAATTACTTAGTTGTGGGGCACATACTCAAAATCCACAATGTTATACTTATTTTTCAATTCAGGTCGATCAAAATCTTTTTAGTTTCTGAATTGATCTTTTTTCTACGTTCACTTATTAACAAAGGACGATCCTTCTCTTCTTATCCTAAGACTAGTAATTAAAAACTATAAATAAGCATGAAAAGAAAATTCTTTTGTTTTTCTTTAAAGGATTCAAGTATCTTAAAAGGTTAAAAAGTGCAATTAACACTACTTGCCTTTTATTCTTCATCAGAGTGTGGACCTTCAAACCTATCATCTTCAATTGGTGTGCACCAGTGTGAGAAGCCATGCAAATCACAACAATAAAATAGTTTCCCTTTGTTTAAATTGTTTTTCTCCACGACTGTGCATGAACCACAACTAATTACTCTACATCTTTCTTTTCTATATTTCAAATATTGATAATATGTATGAGATGAACTTAGTGATTAGCCAAGTAAAATTGGCTTCAAAAGGCTAAAACCCTGACCAAATATATATAAAAGTCCAATCCCAGTGGCTAGTTTGAAATTTTTGAACATTCTTACAATTTAATCCCTCAGGTATATAATTTTTTACAAAATGAGCCCTAAGGTTTAACAATATAACATGACAGTCCTTGGGGGTATATTTGGAATATTTAACGGAACCCTAACGGAATTACAAGGATCACAGACGGAATACAAATGTTAGGGGTGTATTTGTAAAAAATGAAACAATAGGTCCTTATTTGTAATTACCCAAAACCACGAGGGATGTAGATGTAATTTTCCCTAAAATAAAATATACAATCAAGATTAATTACATAGACCTCGTACCTGGCATGCCCCTTTAATTTTAAATGGCTTAAGTTTCAAAGATTTAATAAATGAACTAACTTTCACCAAATTAACTGAAATTGAGACATATAAATATATATTAATTATAAGAAATGTACTTATTAATTTTGAAAAATAACGTTGTAAATTTAAAATTTCTTGAAATAAGAAATTGTGCGTTGATTCATTAATGCTGGCAGCTTTAAATGCAGCAGCAAGTGGAATCGTGGTATCTCGTCTCTCCAAAAAAAAAACAAAAAAAAAGGAATCGTGGTATCTCCCACCGAATCTTTCTACGATTGACTGATAAATAATAATTAAATATAAACATGTTCTAGTATTTTCCTGCATTTAATTATACTTTCGGACAGAATAAATAAAACATATTCGCCTTTTATTCTGATTCTGATCTGCCTTCAGGAATGATTATTGATTTGTAGTTGTCTAAGCCACTTCTATAATAATAATAATAGAAATGAAAATTTCAGAAATTGTTGTCAATTATGTTCACAAAAGGGCAATATCTTTAATTTTTGTCACTTATTAAACTGATTCATTGGAAAGTATTATTGATTTTTTACGAAAATTACATCTAATTATCCTGCTAGATAGGATACTTATAACACAATCCATCGTTATTCGAAAATTACAATTTTACTTCCTAAATGTTATGGATATTTGTAATCCCTTGATTTCATTAGGGTTCATTAGGGTTGGGTTCTGTCATTCCATTTATTTAGTGAATAAAATAAAAAATTCATACCTACGATATCCACATTATAAAAAAAAAGATCTCTTGGTATTACGTATATAATAATGCAACCGCAGAGGAGATAGTCCAACACTATCGGAGTAGAGGGTCCACAACACTTAAGGATTAAATTTTATTTTTTGGATAAAGATGAACTATATTATAATTATCCTAGCAGGGTAGTTAAATGTAATTTTTCTTTAATATCTTTTATGTGACAATATGAATCAGTAGTCAAGAACTGGTATTTTAGCTTTCAAATAACAAAAAATATATATATATACTAAATAACCATCAGTGTCACATATAAGATTATTGATTTTGCCGTTATGATCGTGACAAAATTCTAATTTTATGTTCAACATGAGAAGGTTCAACTAATACGTAGTACCAATTAAAAAAAAAAACGTAATACAACTCTTTCTCAACATTCTTTCATAATGTACTAATAATATAACCCAAACAATTATTAATACACACAAAACTAGTAATTACAACGTGCATGATTTATTTAAATTTAACCAAATAAAAGCGAAAAAATCTAGTTTTTAATTAAATTCTACAAACTAAAAAATAAAATATTTTCAGGACATAAGCCAAGACACCATATCACCATCCAGTTCCAAACTAACATCATCAGGAAAACCTAGTTTCTCTTTGTCGCACTCCCAAAACCATGAAAACGTGTTTTCATCTTCCAATGATTTTCCGGGGGAGCACATAATCAGGTCGTTCCACTCTCCATTTCCAGGTCTCGATTTATCACTCTTCCTAAATTTTACTTCTCTCTCGTTCCCTGGATTCCCCGATATTATTCCTTCATTCTCTCCCTCTTCATCCAGGTTTAGAAACCCGTTCAAACCCTCCATGAAATCATCCAGGCCTAAAAACCCATCATCATTCCCCACCTCTTCGCACGTTTCCAGGCTCCCCGGAATATTATCGCCGCCGGTTTTCTCCTGCTGTTGACCCAGCCTGGAAACCGCCTCTTTCTCCGGATCCGGAGTCGTTGGCATCATTGAAACGGCGCCGTTAGGGGCTTCGGTAGCGTGCTCCGAGGTTTTAGGAACACCGGCTTTATGACTCCCGTTTTGGTTGTTTTTCGTGGCGGACTGGCCGTGGATTCCACGGCCGGTACTTCTCCGGGACGCCTTGGAGGCGGTGGCCGCCGCCAGCGGCGGCGGAATGAAGTGGGGATTGGGCCGCCGGCTCTGGATCTTTCTGCTCAAATGAGAATTCCAGTAATTTTTTATTTCATTGTCTGTTCTACCAGGCAAATATGCCGCAATCAAGGACCACCTACAAATCATAAAGACAACAATTAAATGAATGCATGGTCCTTTATCAAACCTTAGGCGCCATGATAATTAACACATGTCCTCATTCAGTTTTTTAAAATAATTGTATGTTGTTATTTCAATAAAACTTAGTGGTTTCCTCATTCAATTTTTTAAAATAAAATAAAATAAAATCAAACCCACTATTTTATTCGGGATTTCAGTTAATTTTTAAATAAACAAGTATCTTAAAACGTTTTCATAATAAAATAATTTAAAAGTAAACATAGTACACCCATGACTTCTCAGGGCTTCTAGTTCATTAATTAATTGACTAATAAGGACCTTTTATTATTCATTGTTATTAGCGCCTAAGTCCTAACTATCTAGCTACCTAGTTGCATGCGCCCACCTATCCAAGAACTCGTGTCATTTGGTGATGAAACAGGAATTTTAAACTTATTTAAATATATTAATTAAATTATAATTTTCAAATAATAGTAATAAGAAGAAGAATACCTATTTCCCAAGGATGCGTGGAGATTGATGATCATTTCCTCTTCTTCCACAGAAATGTTACCCCTTTTCAAATTTGATCTCAGGTAGTTGATCCATCGCAACCGACAACTCTTTCCACATCTCAGTAGCCCTAAATCAAAGACAAATCAACTCAAAATGTCACTACAAATCATAACATTATCACTATAATAAATTACATTTTCACCCAAAATCAAAGCAACTCAACTCGCCATATCCTTGTTAAACTAATTAACCTATACATATTCAGAGCACACCTTTAACGTACGAAATTTCAGTCTTTCTGCAAGATTATGAAATTTCCGTCGGTTTTTGACAGTTTTCTTTACGAATGAGCGATAGCAAATCCCAAGTGTATATATTTCTAGCGAGGTAATTAAACGATTGGTACCTGCATTCTTGGGCAATGATCTCCACAAACCTTCTCCGTTAGCTTCGATATATTTCCTAAGTATTTCATCTTCTTCAGCAGTCCATCTTCCTCTCTTCAGACCCACCTTATCGCAGCACGGAGATCTTCCCATCATCACCATAAACACATACACAAACACTAACAGACACAGTCTAAATGCGATGTCTGGTATTTAAAAGGACCAAAAATTTCACAAAACACAGAAAAACTATCATAAATAAATGCGTGAAAAATAATAATAATAAACACAGAAAAATAGTGGTCTCGTGTCTGTAGTGCAGAAAACCCGGTTGACTTTACTCTGTGTCTTGTTGGGCTGAGGCAAGAGACAACAGACGAAAAGGTGGAATTCGTAATATATAGAGATAAGGAGAAATATCAATTATTTATGTATTTATTAAAAGAAATAATGATAATAATAATAAAAGAAAATTTAAAAAGTGGGGTAACAGTACAAGTGTGTGCTATGTGGTGGCTAAATCCGCCACGAGGCTGCAGAGGCGGAGACCAGTCGTGGCTCTTCCACCGTCGAACGCCTCCTAACGGGGCGTCAATCTCCCACGTTGAATATCCCATATTTTTGCAAATTTTTTCGATTTTCTTTTTATTTTTTGTTCTAAATTTTTCTTTTTGAATTTATAACTCATTTTCATGGTCGATCGAATCGAACTAGTTACAAGTAAATAAATAAATAAAGTTCTCCCTAACAATAATTACAGTAGTTTAAAGGATTCGAACTTGAAGTTTTTAGTTAAATTAGTATAGTATCAAACTGCTAAATTTAATTATTTATTTTTTTGTTAATTTAGACATAATTATTCTCTACTCCCACTCTATAGTTTAAACTTCCACAGGGGTTTGCTAAATTAATTAATGCGTATGAATTATGATAGAGTGTTTAATTTGACATTAATTTTGTATGGCGGCCTAATTAAACTGTACTAGACAGAAAAAAATAAAAAGTTGGGAAAATGGGATCAATTTGAAATTATGAGCGTATATTAGGGACTTAGGGTGGACTGTTGAGTTCCTCGTGTGTAACATGTAATCGTCCCGTACATATTGTTACGATTGTATTTGTTATGTTATTATTATTATTATTTTGGTCCTGTAACGTACTTAAATACTCAAATATAAGATCTTTATAGTTAAGTTAATATATCGATGAATCATTAAGTTATATTACTTAATAGCATTTGTTATGTTATTATCGAGTATTACAACACTAATTTGAGTAATATATGTCATTTTAATGTACTTTTCGCATTATATGATAAAAGAAAGTTATGAGGTTCCAAATTTTATTTCTAATTTAGTTTGGTATAACTCATATATATTTACTCATATTTTGATAGACTATATAATAAAATGGGACTAATCAATATTTATTGTGCACATAGTCGGATTTAAGCAATCCCAAATTATAGATTTTTCGATCAAAAATTAATCAAGTAGTATGAAAATTAGAGAAGAAAACATTATTTGTATCGGGATAAAATAAGTCACCAAGTGTTTATATCATAAATTCATAACAATTAGGTCACACCTTGGATGGAAGCTAAAACAAATGGCACATAGAACATGTACATGAGAATTGAGAAAGCAACTTTACAAAACTAATAATTTGGAAAAAAGAAAAACTCTAAAAAACGTAGTTATCAAAGAAATTAATGCCCAATGGATTTTGAACCCCAAAGATGGCGTGGTGGTACATGAGATAATTTTGCATTAACATAGCAATTGCTTTCACAACTTTCCTCAAGTCTATAGTCTTGATCAAGTTACCAATCTTGAACAATAAGAATATTACTTAAATTACTTCTTTTCTCTCTGATTTAGTCAAATCGTTATAATCAGTATTTAACACTCTGATGGTGCAAGAATTTAAACTTTCTAAATGCAACAACACTTTAATATTTGTGAGAAGGGGAAGACCATCACAGGCGGGAAAGTCTCAGGAACTGGGTTTCCTTTTTGCGCGTGGGTTCTTCCAGCTAGGATAACACCAAGAGTGCAAGAGGTAATGGTGATGCAACTGTGGTGAGGTAAATGGAAAGCTTGAGAAGATAGAAGAAAGATGCCCAGAACTGTGTATGAGTGCGTGAATTTGAAGAAGATGACTTGGGGGGGAGTAAGCATGCGTTCTCCCCTATTTATATGTTAGGGATAAGGGTAAATGGGTAAATCGACCGTGTGGTCCCAAACCTGTGTTGCCCTAACACGTGGCAGCCCGTGAGGGAGTGAGAAGGACGTTTCTGAAAAGCAGACGGCGGGTCAGGTACAAGGTGCGTACAACCTATGTGTCAGAGGTTGTTGACGAGGGTCGCATGTAAGGAAGGACCAAGATCCCCTTCGCTAAGGTTCGGATTCCTCACAATGGGGTATGCTCATGCCCGAATGCTACTGACGCTCGGAGAGTGTACGGATGGCTTCCCCACGGTAGTTGACCCTTGAGTGCCAAAATCCCGAGCGTCAGGAAGGACCGTCAGCTAGGCACTTCCTTGAGGAAGGTGTTCCTGAGGGCCGTAATGTGAGCGTCAAACTGGTCAACTTGAACCCTTTATCTGAGCGGTTGGCCGAGGCCCATTGATCTGTACCGATAAGCAAGCAAGTGGGCTGGGAAGGCCCGCGAGCCCCGTAATTGTGAGCGTCCAGAGTCTTATTTTCCGAAGCTTTGACACGTGGACGGCTCTGATTCTAATGGGATTTTGGGTCTCATCACACTAGTTATATGATTCTGATTGATATAAAATTTCATATAAGTTATGAATTTTAATATAATTATGATATAATTAATTGAATTAATGAATGTCGATCTTCCAGTAACTTCGATCGGGTAATGTAGGTGCCTAGCTCACTATTTTGAGAGATCCTTGCTGCTTTTCTAAACAGGGACAAATTATTTTTGTTTATAGTCTATATTTGAATTCCAACTCATATATAGAGAGAGAGAGAGTTAATTCCAAACAATTTATATTCTTTAATTTCAATTTATACTGGTATGTTTTATTAAAATGAATCGAGTATAATATTTTTAAAAAATTAAGAGGGCGATAACACAATTCAAAAAATTAAACAATAAAACATACCAACCCTAAAGAATATGAATATTCCACGTTAACCTATAGACTTAGGTAGGTTTGGATTGGATTTATGAATGTCTTTTCTATTGTTCTCGGATAGATCCACGACACTCTCTTTTATGATAAAACTATTTGAATTTTGAACGTCACCTACGATTCTAAATTTGATACATAATAAGCATCATGAAGTCTATATTTTACTATTTTCACTTTTTAGGCAGCCCAATTGAATACATTTCAATTTAATCAAATATATCACTCCTGTCCTCAAATTAATTGGTTTATTCTAACCTCTAAATTTGTATCCTTTTTTTACTTCTAATTTAGTCAAGTAAATGCTGCCGTACTTAACCATGTCAATATCTTTTATGACAAAATTTGTGATGTACGACTCGACATATTTAGATGTTACAGTTAGACATAATTTTTGTAGATTTTTTATATGACGCGTGAATGTGTATAATAATATTTGTGTATTTTAATATATTATTTTCGTCGTGTAATTAGTTAAACAATACTTTTAATAATATCTATGTATCTTGGATATATTATATTTATCTTGTGATTAATTGCCTTCCTTATAATTATGGTACCGCATTATTAATACTAATTTTAATAAAATCAAATTGGGTTAGAATTTTCCAACATAGTTATATTCAATTTCGCACTATATGTACTGCGCACCTTTCATTTCAATATATATATATATGCAATTTATTTTAGTTGAGAATTCAACGATTTTGTAAATTCCTTTTTTTTGTTTTTGGTTATATTAAAATAGTTTATAACTCCCTTCAAAAAAATAATAATTTATAATTAACGTTATCTATTAAGATTATTAGTACTACAGAAAATCAATATTATTAAGAAAGAAACATGTTAAATATTAGAAAAATGAATAAGGCTTATATATATTTTACCTGCAATAAATTAACTAAATGTCTGCCTAATTAAATTTATAATATTTTCCATGGTTGTATCTCTACAAAGTTTCCTCCATGTTTTTTTATTCTCTTTCTATTAAACATATCCCTAAATGGATAGAAAAATTCAAAGTAAAAAAAACAATCCTTTAAACATTTGAATCAATCTCGATTTGTGATTCTTCTACTTCTTTCAACAGTAATGTTCATTTTTTACCTCTCAAATGACAAATCCAATTCTTACACATAACCTCAATACAAGGCAATATCCAAGTGTGTTGAATATTCCCTTAAAATTAGAATATTCAATGCATGAGTGAAGTGTCACTCAAGAAATAGTTGCATCCTATGTATGTATCAAGTGAGACTTAGTGGCCTCCTATATGCATCAAGTGAGACTTACGTGGATCGGTGGATGCATTAATATATTGTCTTTGATCTGCTCAAATCATATCATATATTTGGAGTTTATGATTTATACTATTTTTTAATTAAAAGGAACCTTGTTGCCGGCTCTTTTGAAGTGTGTAGTCTTTCTTTCTTCTAATTCCTATTTTAACCTTCTCATTGTCATTTTTTAAATTTGTAATGTGTAATTTAACTGTTCGTTATAGACCTAATCTAATTAGAGATCTCATATTTAAATCTTTCAAAATGTAAATACAATTAATAGAAAAAAAATTATTCATATGTACTCTGAGAGTTTTATTCTCTAAATGAACCGATGCAACTCGAACCTAAAATAAATGAAATATACAATTGTTTTTAGTGAAATTTGTCATTTAACTTCCATATTATTTTCCATCAATTATATTAACACACTATTATTTGGTACCTTATTATTTTTGGACGGGTGTTTAGTTTCTTGATTGGAGACATGCGTGTGGACTATGATAACACACGTTTTTGGGTCGTCCCCATCGCACTAACAACTCTTTGCTAGTCCCATAAATCGATATTTCGATATTTCTATTTCCATTGATAATAGGGTGTCATTAATTTGAACGCAGGCATCAAAGGAACCGACAATAACTATTTATTTATGTTTGTTGGTGAATTTCTAAAAAATGTGTCCTTTTTTTTTTAGTGATAGTATATTTTGGTGTATTTTTTGGATATATTGTAATTTTGAGGTTTTTCGCTTTTTGGAAAAGTGGATTTAATAGAAAACAAATTATGAGTTTATAAATTTTTATAAATTTTTTCTATTAAATCCGTTTTTCAGAAAAACGGAATCACTATTCACATTCCGTTTTCCCAAAAAACAAAAATCCTAAAATTACAATACACCAAAAGTATAATATTCCTTAAAAAACATACCAAAATTACAAAAAAACCTTTGTTTGGATATCAACTGTTACACAAGCTGGTGCTGGAATCACGACATTAATGTCTGAGGATGCCCATAGCCCCATACCTCACAAACTCTGTCCTAAACCGTGTATAGTTAAATACCGATCGTGGTTTGATCGTCGGGAAAATTATAAATTTGGTACACTAATTTAATTAATTTATCATTTTTGGTATAATTTATTTTCTGATAATAAAATGAATTATATTTTAAAAATTATGTAATTTAGTACACATTTTGACCCGAAATATGATTTTACCCACCGAATATCTGAGCCAATTTTGAGAAACTCTTAGTTCGACACGTGTAAATTTTAACGAGCAAAATCAGTTTTTCATTTAAAAAATGCATGAAATTATTTAATTTTTAAAATGTAATCATATTTTATCAACAAAAAATAACATAGATAAAAACACTAAATTAATCGAATTTTTATATTAATTTACAATTTTTCCCTTTTAACTGTGCTTCATACGTATGGGTTTTTTTACACTTTACGTACTAACTGTGAGGATTGAGGAGTGAGTGCGGCCGTCAAATTTTAAAATTAATCTTTTTCAAAGTAAATTTGTAATGTTAATAGAAATGCGTGTGTAATAGTGATTCTATGAAAAAATAAATAAATTAATTAAGGAATAATTTATTTTTATCTTTGGTTTCTTATTTGTCTTATGTTTGTGTTGTCATCTCTTTTTATTTTTCAACCTATTAATCTTGTACGTCTTTCATTCTACCTGCCTCAATCCATCTTTCTATCTTACGTTTTTTCTAATATCAAATACAATAATACATATGTCAAGAAATTCAAATCTGTGTCTTCCCTTCTTGCCTATCTCATGCTAAATCTTTTTTATAAATATTTTTCACCATCTCAACAAAATTTTTAATGTTTTTCTTTTTTCTTTTACTATCACCTCACTTTAATTTTTTTAATCTTAATTTTTAATTTTGGTTTTAATTATTACTTCATCTCAACAAAAATTTTAATGTTTTTCTCTTTTCTTTTACTATCACCTCACTTTAATTTTTTTAATCTTAATTTTTAATTTTGGTTTTAATTATTACTTTTTATTAATATACTATTACTTTATTTTATTTATTTATTTATTTATTATAATTGATAATTTTACATTAAAGATGATTATAAAATAATTATTAACATGAAAAATTAAATTTAATATTTATTTATATAATAATAATATTGTATTTGTATGCGCATAGTGCATCGAATTACTAACATAGCAATTAGCATATATTGAAGGTGTTTATCTATTTTCAAAATTTTTTTAGACCGTCTATAATTAGACATATCTATCTGTAGATTCCCATAAAATTTAAAAACGGGGAATTAGGGAAAAGTCCCCAAATGTGAACTCAATTTTTAGTTAGCTCCACATTTTTAAATTTATTTTTGTTTTGTATAAAACCTCAATAATGCAGTAACTAAATCGTATTGTGTCGTATAATTTTCGCAATATGTAGTATATATCGTACAAAATGGGGAGCTAACTAAAATTATGCATCTCATATTGGGAGTTTTGTATAAAAACTCAATAATGCAGTAACTAAATCGTATTATGTCGTATAATTTTTGCAATTTGTCGTATACATTGTACAAAATGGGGAGCTAACTAAAATTTTGCATCTCATCTGGGGAGTGAACAGAAATAAATTTGAAAATGGAGAGCTAACTAAAACTTTTTCAACCCATGGGGAGTTTTTTGAAATTGCCCCATTTAAAAATTATACTTCCATCCACTATAATTTGCTAATAGATTATAAAATTGGGAATCCATCAGGATTTGATAGAGATTTAGATATTTTTTAATTAAGAAATTTATATATTCCTAATGATTAATTAAATTGAACCATAGATACCATCAAAAAATTTTAGAATGACCTGATTAAATAATTTGAAATGCTCAGTTTTATTAAAACTAATATTATATTCACAACCATCGAAATTCGAAACCGTAGAACTTAGGGTAGTGATATCAGAAACTTACGAGTTATGATATTAAACATCACAATGTTACGAAAATATTTTTTTCCTAACAGAGTCTAACAAATAGGATATTTGTAATTCTTTCTTTTTATGCAACTGAAAAGTCTACATCTCTCTCTATACAAACACCTTCAACTTTTATTTATTGTCTTTCTCCAATAATAACACTTTTTTTGTTCACAAACACCAACTGCAATGGGCCCACTTTAATGATCAATTAAGTAATGGGTTTTCTATGGCTACCAGAAACCAAACGGGCCCAAAACTTACTGCATTAACTATGGGCCATTGACTTTGCAAGCTTCGTCAAATCTGTAAAACCATACATTTCGAGTACGAGGATTAGCTATAATTAAACCTTATTTAACGCAAAAGAACGGTACAACTTATTTCGATAATAGTAAGTTTTGAATCTGGGCATTTTGTAATTTTGGTGTGTATTTTTGTGTGTAGTACAAGTCTAGTGTTAGTTGAAAAAGTATTTCAATTTTAGTGTGTTCGGCTAATACCAAATGCATCATTGAATAGTAGTTTTTGTCTTTTTCTCATATTTTTACTATTTTGTATATTTTTCATTTAAGACCCAAGTTTTTATGATTGTTTTCAATTTGGTCCATTAATTTCTCTTTCATGTAATTTTTCTATAAATTTATTGTTTATATTATTTATTATCTTTCCTTTTTCTTTTATACCTTGTATAATTGTATCTCTATTTAATATATTTTTATTTATTGTTTTTTCATAATTTTTCTTATATATTTCCTCTTTTTGTAAGGATATTTCCAAATTTTTTCCCATTTGTTTAATATTTTTAGCCTTCATAATTTCTTTTACTTGTTGTTTTTCTTCTGTTATAGTGTCTATTTCTATTTTTGGTTTATAACTCATGATTAAGCGTGTGACATTTGATATGCTGTATCTCTTTTTCTTTTGGTATTTTTTAAATCATCGTTTGCCATATTTATCATTATTTCTTGAGTTCTTAATGATATATCTTTATTGTGTTTTAAGTTATGGTATGCCATTTTAACAAGATATTCGTTTATAATAACTTGTTCTTCTAATTCTTGTATATCACGTGTTATTCTTGATTTGTAATTAAATCTTTCCATTATGTTATAGTTAATTGTGTAACTATTTGTTTTGATTTTTCTAAACTAATAATGTTTTTCAAATGTTGTGTCTTGTCTGTTTTACGACCTTCGTTTTTAGCTTTCAAGTAAAGTTTTACTTCTTTAGCATAACTTTCGTTTATTGATTTTATATTGTCTTTATAAAATTTTTGTCTATTATATTCATACATATTGTAAATATGTGATTTTTAGTATTAATGTTTTGAATCGTATACGGGCTCTGATACCAGAAAGTAATCAGAGTGTTTCCTTGATAGTTGAGGCTAATTTAGCCATTTGATCGGCTAACTGTGTGAATTCGTTTTCAGTTATTTCATTAGAAGATCCCTCTTCTTTAAAGTTTTTAATAGAGGCCCGTGTACCAGTTTCATTAGTTCTTTGATTTGGTGGTAGATATGTATAACATGTGCTTTTACTTTTTAAAAGTTTAGGTGTTCTATTTTGAAAAACATTAGTATTAACATATTGTATAATAGGTGTCTTTGGTATATATTTTATACGAGAAACTTCTCGAAATATATCTTCCATATATATTTTATCTGTGTTTTTAAATTGTATACTATGATGGCTGTTTGTTAAAGCATATCCAATGGTGTATGTTATTGAAAATGGATAGTCGTTTGTTTCCATTAAATCTTGTCTTTCAAATTTATATGCAATGTTTAAAGATTTATCCAGTTTTTCTGTTACAAGTGGTATAGCATAGTGTAAAGCTACATTAAAAAGTAGTTTAGTATAAGCAAGGTTTCCTTCAATTATTCCAAGTATTTTATCTTTTATGTTCATAATTCTGTCGTCACATATAGCTAGTTTTATAGGTGAGTTTATTCCTTCAGCAAATGTACTCTTAATTAGTATATGTATTGTAGAAATATGTATATATCCTATTTCACTAGGTGTATATTTAGCTTTTTTAATTTTCTGAATTATATCAGCTTTGTTTATCAATGAAATAGCCTGTGTTCCTTTTGTTGTAGAAATTTCAATAGGTGTTTCACATGTAAATTTTCCATATAGTATAATGTTTTTTCTACTCAGTTTTGTTTTTAAATCTATTTTCATATCTTGTCCATCAATTAAGTTTAACTCTTTTCTTCTAACTTTGTTTAATTTTTTGTTGTCTATAACAATATCTTGAGAAAAGTATCCGTATTCTTCAGTTGTTTCAAAATTTTCAATCTGATCTATTAAACTCGTCTCCATTTATATAATTTCTAGTATACAAAAATATTAATAATAATTTCATAATAAAGTTTGTATTGTTTACCTGTTTGTGTATTCATATCTACTGTCTTCATGCACTCCATGTTACATGTTCATCTTTCTTCAAAGTATATATTTGTTTTTGGTATGAGAATTGTTTGGTTGTGTATGGTTGTTTTTTGTGTATGGTTCTGCTATTCAGGCGTGAGGCCAACAGAAAAGAAAAGCTCAAAGGCTTAAAACTCAGAGAGTTTTTTTATCAACACATGATCTTTTTCCTTCTATTCAAGTCTGAGTATTACATACTACATTGAGGCCATTATATAGGCGCCCAACTCACTATTACAGACGCGTTTTCATTTACAAAAAGTCAAAAAAGTAGAAAAAGACTTAAAGTAAAAGATAATAATGGTGCTCAACAACTGCACCTAAAAGCAGACAGAGACATAAAGTCTGCATTATTGAGGTGTATTCGTCATTGCTTACGTATTTCCTTGAGTGTTTGACGTCATTGCATGCGTCAGTTTACATTATTCTTCAGTAACAGTGTCTTCCTTTATTGACTCGTTTGAATTATGGGACCCCGTTTCTTCAGCTCTGTCTTCAGGTTTGTCTTGGCACATTGCACAGCTGTGTTCATCAATTATTTCGCTGTACTCACAGAAAATGAGCTTGATTTCCTTAGGCAGTGTCTTCAGGCTGTGTTCTTCAATTTTGATAAACGTTTTCTCAAAGTTTTCCAACGTTTTTAGCTGTAATGATGGAATTGTGTATCTCGAAGATCCATATATCAGATGATAATTGGATTTATAGTTTATCTTGACATTACTGTCCTTGTTTATCTCTTGTGATGCATAAAATATTTGATTTAGTTGTTTTGCAACTATCTCATTTATGTCATCAAGTGTCTTCATTGTATCAATGCAGGGGTATTCTCCATTTGAAACTATCAGTTTGATAATTCCATGAGAGTATACTGATACTCCTTCTTCGTTGAAGATAGGGTATGAAAGTGTAGATTTGAAGACTATTTCTTTATCCATGTTTCCTTTTGAAACTCGTCTAGCATAGTCCTGAAGTGTCGACATTAGTTTTGGGCTGAATTTTCGAAAACAGTTTGGGTTTTTGAAGTATAAGGTGTCAAGAAATCCATGTATGAAGAATTGGTATATCAAGTCTGGGTCTGCTTGTTCAAATATAACGACTTTTGGGCCGTTTCTGTTTACTGGATACCTAAAAAGGTTGTTTTTGTCTGTCTCTGGGTTGTATTCAAAAATGGATTTCAGAAGTTTGTCAAAATTTTCTTTTGAGGGTTGTATTTGGACCTTTTTTTGGGCTGATGTTTGAACACGGTCCATTGGGTTTACCATGGGTATATTTCCAAGGACTCTCATTTTTTCTTTAAAACTGTTTTGGGCTTGGAGTGTTGGAGTGGTTTGAAGGGAGTTTTTGTAGGTTTTTGTTTCTTCAAAGGCTTGTTTGGCTTCTGAAAGACTATTGTATGTTTTGTATGATATAGCTGGGTTTCCTTGTATATGAACATTGGCTTTTGACCATTGATCATATATTCCTCGGCTTGAACCATTGAATATAACGTACCATTGTTTAATTTGTTTTCTTTCATCTTCATTGCCTTGTGTAGCTGCTGATGATGAAGTATTCCCTTCTGCTGCTGTTTGTGGAAAAGTTTTTGATTTTGTGAATGTTTTGGATGGATCCACCACGCTTGCTGGGAACTCTGATGGTGGAAGTCCGGCTGCTTGCTGTACAGCGTGTAACGCTGCAAGAATTTCTTGACGTTGTGTCATCTTGGATTCTGTGAATCTTTGTATTTCCAAGTATTTAGCCTCTGTGAATTGTTGTATCTCACGATCAATTGTTTCAATGTTTTGTTTCATCAAGGTTATCGCGGCCTCCATTCTCGTGTGAGTGTATCTGCAAGGGCGTTCTCTTCTGATTTTATGTATACGATGTGAAACTGGTATCTTCTTATCTCGAGCTGCCAACGTATCAATCTTCCTTGATTATAGTTGTCTCGAAGTGTGTACCTGTAGAAGTTTGTTAAGTATTTTGAGTCTGTTCGAAGTTCGAATTCTCGAGGTAAAAGCTCGAGTTTCCACTTCCGAAGTATCTTTAGACATGCAAGTGTCTCTTTTTCATGGACTGTATAATTTTTCTAGGTTTCTGTAAATGTCCCAGATATATATTTACAGAGTTGTGTAATTTCGCGAACCTTTTTTGTTCTTGTATTCATATGACCTTCAAGGTCGTTTGTATTCATTTTTTCGGCTGGTATTGCATGCATGCAACCAGACCATGTATCATTTGAAGCATCTGTCTCAATTAGGAATGGCAACGAGCCGAGCCGAGCCGAGCCTTGGCCTTTTTTTCAGGGCTCGGGCTCGGCTCGACCAAGGCTCGAACCATGCTCGGCTCGGCTCGAGGCTCGGGCCTTTAATATTATTTTTAATAAAAAAATTAGTTTTTTTAATAATTTAATATATTTTTATATATAATAATATATATTAAATGAATATATATAATAAATATATTATTTTTTATTCATTTTGTATTAAATTTAATGAATATATATATAATATTATATATTAATAAAATATTTATATACATAAAAATTAAAAATATTATTTTTTTAATTAAATATATGGGCTCGCGAGCCGGCTCGCGAGCCACGAGCCAAGAAATAAAGGGTTCGAGTTCGGGCTGGGCTCGGCTCGTTGTCATCCCTAGTCTCAATGATAATAAAATCATTTTCCTTTGGATTGTATAAAACAGGCAATGTTTCACAATACTGTTTTATTTTCTGTACTTGTATTGAATCATCAATTCGCCAATTCCATTGTATTTTCTCAGAAAGTTTCTTTTGTAATTGTGTTCTTTCTTTAGCAAGGTTCTTTATGAATCCTTTATCAGAAATGTAGTTTAAACATCCAAGAAATCTTTGTAGTTGTTTTCGATCAGTAATTTGATCTGGAAATTCGTTTAATTTTTTCAAAATGTTGTCTTGAAGAACTATGTTTCCTTGTGAATCAAAAGTATTTCCAAGAAAATCAATTTTTTGTTTACATAAAACTGCTTTCTTTTTATAAAGAATTAGTCCTTTGTCTTTGCATCGTTTCAAAACTATTTTTAGTTTTTTCAAATGATCTCCTTTATCTTGATTACTAAAGATGATAATATCATCAATGTAAGCAAGACAAATGTCTTCTAAACCTTCAAGGTTTTTATCCATAAATCTCTGGTATATTCCAGGTGCTTGTTTCAATCCAAATGGTAAAACATTCCATTGGTAATGTTTTTGTGGAGGACATGTAAAAGTTGTTAGTGGTTTTGTATCTTCATGCAATCTTAATTGCCAATATCCTGATTTAGCGTCTAATGTACTGAACCATGTTTGTCCTTTTAACCTATCTTTGATATAACCAATTCTAGGAAGTTTATTTGCATCTCCTATAGTTTTTTCATTTAATTCTTTATAATTTATGACCATTCGTCGTTTTCCTCGCTTTATTTCATTTTTGTTTTCTACATAAAATGCAGGTGCTACGTGTGGACTTTTGCTTTCAGAAATTAATCCTTTTTCCAAAAGTTGTTTACATTCTTCTTTAAATTCATCAATATCTTGTTTAGAATAAGGTATATTATTTTTTACATTTACTTCGTCTAAAGGATTTTTAAGTTTAATTTCAACTATCATATGATTATTGTTCTTATCTTTATCTAAAGGATCTTCACTAGTGACAGAGTCTAAAATTTCTTCTATTTCTTTTTCAAGATTTGTTTTTATGAAAAATATTAATTCATGATTGATTAAATAATCTATTTTGTCTATGAGATTACTTCTGTCTTCAATCTTTACTATTGGTATTTCAACAGTTTCACTCTTTTGCGATAGTTTTTCATTAACAGGTGATTTTAAAGTGATGTATTTTAAATCTTGACAAAAAGGTCTGTATAGTTTCAAAAAGTTATTTCCTAGGATAAATGGTAATCCTGTTTCGTGTCTGTATATAGATGGTATAGTAAAACAATATCCCTGTATCCAAGCTTTTTCTAAGTATGTAGCGTACCATATATAATAATGACTTGCATCTGCTATCATTATTTTTAACGGTTGTTTAAGTTTTTTCCATTTGAATATCGTAAGAGCTGGTGAAGCAAAGCATAAACTTGCTCCTGTGTCTATAAATGCTTTAATAGTTTTATTCTTTATTTTTACTTCTATGAATGTAGCGTTAGAGTTTTTCATTTAGAAATCATCAGAACTATATTCAGTTTCTGATTCTGTAACAGTTTCTATTTCATATATGTTTTCCAAATCAGAATAGTCTTCTTCTATTGGTTCTAAATCGTATGTTTGAGCCACTTGAAGTATATGTAGTCTTTTATTTGATTGTTTTTGTCGTTTAGGGCATTCTCTTGCATAGTGTCCTTCTTCGTGGCAAAGCCAGCATTGACATTTTTTCTTTCCTTCTGGATAATATTTTTGTTTTGGTTTGTATTCTTTCTTTTTAAAGAAACGTCTTCTTCTTTTTTGAAATTTATGTTTATTATTGTCTACCCATCTTCTAGGTTTCTTTCTCCATCTATATATTTTATCCTTTCTCCTGTATTTTCTTTTTTTGTTTGGTCGAATTATGTATGGACTTTCTCCGTATTGTTGAGGTACTAAAGGATTTCCCTCACAACATATCGTAACCTTGTTTTTAACTGCATTGTGTAAATCTCTTTCATAACATTTGTCTCCTATAAATTGTTCTACTACAGTTTGCGCTCCTCCTAGTGTCTCTGAAACGAATCCTTCATTTACTTGTTTCTTAAATTCCGCATATATTATTTGGCCAACTGGATAGGGTAATTTATTGAAATATAATGATAGATATTTTTCTTTGTTTTCTTTGGATAAATCATAGTAATACATATTGTATTCACAGTTAAAGTGTTCTATAGCGCACATGTCTAATATTTGTGTATTAGCAAGATGGTATGCTGCTCTATCTTGTTCTCTTTTATTTACGAAGAGTCCTGAATCTTGTATAGGTATTCCAACGAATTCCGAATATATTTTTGCAACTATGTTCCATGTAACACCCCGACTCACAGTCGGTACAGGTAAATTATGTGATTTATAAATATTTGCGTTTTGGATTAATTGTATATGACTTATATGAATTATTTGAACTTATATGAATTACTTGAACTATATGTTGCATGTGATTTATTCGTTTTAATTTGAGTTGGCCTTATTTGAACCTGTATTTGTTGAACCGAACCAACTTGAACCGGGAACCTTGAACCGAACCCGTGAACCGACCGGTCCAGCCCTTAAAGGCTGAACCATTTCTCTCCTCCCTCATTCTTCACGTTATTTTCAGCAACAACCAAGCCAAGCTAGAGCTTAAACCCCAAGTTTGATCATCCAACTTCCCAAGCCAAGTTCTTTCTCGTTTCTTCGTCTTTTCTTGAACTTAGGTAGGTTTCGGAATCCCCTCGTCGTGCTCGTCATTTATATGGTTTAATTTCTGAGTTTGGAGTGAGTTTTGCATGCCTTTGCTTCCCTACGTGAATAGTAAGGGTTTAATGAAAAACTTGGATACTTGCTCTTTGCTTGTTGTAATTGATCCCTAGCTTCATTTATGAGTTATATGGGTTGTATATGTTGTCTTTATTGCATTAAATCCATGGTTGGTGGAGTATTTATTGATGATCATGATTTTAGCTTGAGCATTGCAATCCTTTGATCATGGCTTTTAATTCAGTTTTCTTGAGTTATTTGAGTGTTTATATGTCAAGCATGATTTATATGTATTGTTTGTGCATTTTGAGAGGTTGTGGCAACTCTTGGGATTGAACTTTGGCCATTTTTGGCACCATTTAGGAGCTTCCCCTGTTTCTGTAATAAAATCTCTGCTCCAGCTTTCGAACCAGGCCGGAACGGCCGTTCCCGCCCAGTTTCAAACTGGGAACGACCGTTCCCAGGCCATACTGTTCATGACCGAGAGTGGGAACGACCGTTCCCAGTTTGTACTGGGAACGGGAACGGCCGTTCCCATGGCCGGAACCCTTCTACTGGGTCAAATCCGCGAGGGTGGATTTTTCCCTTTGGAAAAATCCACGGGGGTGGATTTGAGGCAGTAGCTCTGGAAAAATCCGCTAGGGTGGATTTTTCCCTTTGGAAAAATCCATGGGGGTGGATTTTGCCACTTTTTCTCTTTGCCTTGTTTATGCATTTGTATGACTTTAAATGCTTTTCTTTTGCATATTAATTGTTATAATTTGATTGTTTTGCATAATAGATTGTAAATAAATATGTTATGCTATGATTTGTGAATTCTATGATTTAATTGTGACATTTTATCTATGAACATGGATCATGCATTTTGCCGAGCGTCTTCTTTGGTTCATATAGAGTCTAAGTCTTGGGCTTTTGTGTTTTCTTTTCAGAGGAGGTTCCAGTTGACGAGCCCGAGGCGTAGGTTGTTCACGTCTGCTCTTATTTTTGTCAAGCACAAGGTGAGGTTTAGGAATTTTATTAGCTAAGCGACCTAAAACCTTATGTGATGTTTTTAAGCCGTGCATGTGACTATATATTATATATATAGATATGTACGTGTTGATTAGAATACGTTTATGATCTTGTGAACAACTTTGTTTTGGGAAAAGATATTAAATAAGCTTATGTAAGCTATGTTTTGGAAAAAGGCTTTACAATTTTGCTAGCGAGATTGCCATGAAAGATTTGGCATTTGATATGATATGATTTGTATGTGTGGATCCAAGGAGCTACGGGTAAGGAACCCTCGGGACGGTTCGGGCCGTCGAGGTTCGGCCTGTGCGTAGTCTCCATCCGATATATCACACGCGACCCCTGGGAGTTTGGGAAGGTGTGATATTTCGATGCCTTCGGCGTAAAAACCGGGGAGGGCACGATGTGGGTTCGCTACCCCTCGTGAGTCTGTATATGTCTGGATGGTTAGGGCCGCCGGTGGCTCTTCCATCATTGGTGTAGAGGAGAGTGTATGATTTCTGTTTTGTTTGTTCTGAGGAGTAAAGGTTGGAAGCTCGTTCTCGCCGAGCATTATGTTTTGTTACGTATGTTTGAGAAGTATGAATCGGGATAGTGTTTATGAAAGGTTTAAAGTATATGAATTTGTTTTGGAAAGTTTTAGTTTGTAAAACCTATTCCGGTTTATAATTTCGCCCTTTGCTTTGTGCTCTGCTCTATATATATGTAGGGTGTGGGTGTGCGTTAGCCCCCTCACTCAGTCAGTTGACTGACTCCTCGTTTACTCTTTTAGTTGCAGGTTTTGGGAGCGTGAGCTAGGCGGAGAAGTGTGTCGTCTGTTACACTTGTCGGTCTAGGTTTCGTTAGGTGCATTTACATACCTGCACTTTATTATTTTGTAGTTGTATAGTTATGATTTGTATATACCTGCTTATCATTTTGTTCGAGCCGTGATGGCTTTTGTACAGGAATTGTTGGTACCTATATATATATGTGATGATGATTTTGCTCGTGGCTTTTATTTATTCGCTTCCGCGCACTCTGTTTCCGTTTGGTCTAGCTCCGCCTAGCCTAGAGTGTGTGTTTGGTCTCCCGTTCGCTATGATTCGGATTCGGGTGCGGACATTCCATTTCGTATTCGGGTTCGGATTATGGTGCGGGGGATGTGGCCCTACGTGTGGGTGCTACATCCTGAAGTGGTATCAGAGCGCGGTTGCAAAACCGGGCTCTAGTGTCGTGTGGGTCTGTCTAGGTCGTACGGCTTAGGACAACGTGATTGTGTGATCGTGTGTAAGTGTGCATATATGATTTGAGTATGTGATTACTTGATTAATTGATTACTTGATTATTTTCTAAATTGTATACATATTCATACACTAATGTACATGCATCCATATTGCTTGAATTTGTGAATTTCAGGATGCCTCCAAGAAGACATAACAACCGTGAACAAACCCCTGATTTGAATGAACCGGCTCTACATAACGCACCTCCGCCACCACCTATGAATGCGGAGAATATTGTTCAAGCCCTACTCAATCAACTCCAAAACAATCAAGGGGGTAATGTCAATCTGGGTGAAGGACAAGATATTTCAGCTGTATATCGGGAATTCCGGAACAACAACCCTCCAAAGTGGTATGGAGGTGATGATATTAAGGCGGAAGAGTGGTTATCTGAGATTCGAGGTATTTGGGAGATATGTCCAGGGACTTCTCAGGACAAGGCTGTTTGCACCGGGCGAATTATTCAAGGGCCAGCGGCTATTTGGCTTAGGAGTGTGAGATCCAAGCTTGAGAGAACGGGTATGGAATTCAACTGGGAGACGTTTGTGCAGGAATTCCATGAGAAATATATCCCTCATAGTGCACAAGAACGTCGCCTCCAAGAGTTCTCCAATTTGAGGCAAGGCAACCGGACGGTGGAGGATTATATTTTGGAGTTTGAGAGGCTAGCTCCGTATGCTACTCACATCACCGACCACGACGATCATAAGGCCCGAGCGTTTCTTCATGGACTTCGTCGGGATATTCAAGAAGCTTTACAGGCTACCAATGTGAGTACTTGGGCCAAGGTTACAAAGAGGGCAATACAAGTTGAGGCCCAAATGGCTCGGTTGAAGCCTCCACCTTTCTCTTCGACTAGAGGATCGGGATCAGGTTCTGGATTGGGTAAGAGGCCCATTTCTTATGCTCCACGAGCTCCTGTTCCACCGGCTTTTCGTCCCCAGGGTTTAGGGAACAAAAAGCCCCGTATTACCGGTCCCGTGGCACCTCCTGTTGCTCCAGTTCGACCGGCTCCAGCTCAGGGATCACCCGTTTGTTCTCATTGTCAGGGGAGACACCCGGTGGAGCGGTGTTAGAGACTTCTGGGTAAATGCTACGCGTGTGGGTCTTCTGATCACCTGATTGATGCTTGCCCGAATAGGAGGCCGGTTGTGCAGGCTCGCGTGTTTGCTCTGGAGGGAGAGGAGGAAGCTGCTGATGTCGACCCGAATGCCGTGATAGAAGGTACAATAAACATTCATGGCATATCACTACATGCATTGTTTGATCCCGGGGCTACGCATTCATTTATTTCCCGGGATATTGTTGCTTCTTTGCCTTTACTTGATGAATTATCTGCGCATGTGTATGTGGTGAATACTCCTTTGGGAGGATCTGTGGAAGCTGACAGGGTGTTCAGGGAGTGTCCGGTAGTGTTTGAGGGCCGAGTTTTTCCTGCAGACTTGATAGTTCTACCGTTGAAGAAGTATGAGGTTATTATTGGCATGGATTTTCTCTTCAGATACCGAGCTCAGTTGGACTGTCATGAGAAGAAGGTTTTGTTGGGGACAGTGGTCTTTACGGGTGAGAGGTTGAGGTCCAGCCCGTTTGTGTCTTTTATGGAAGCGAGTAAGCTCCTCCGGGACGGCGCGACAGGTTTTGTGGCCTATCTTTTGAATAAACCGAAGGATCAGGCCAAACTTGAGGAGACAGAGGTCGTGAGGGAGTTTCCCGATGTTTTCCCTGAGAATTTGGGTTCTTTGCCACCTGACAGGGACATCGAGTTTGTAGTCGACCTTTATCCTGGAGCTGAGCCTTTCTCTAAGACACCGTATAGGATGGCTCCTGCTGAGTTGAAGGAGTTGAAAACTCAGCTGGATGAGCTTTTGACTTGCGGTTACATCCGTCCGAGTACATCCCCGTGGGGTGCTCCCGTGTTATTTGTGAAGAAGAAGGATGGGACTTTGAGGATGTGTATAGACTACCGCGAGTTGAACCGGATGACAGTGAAGAATAAGTATCCTTTACCTCATATCGAAGAGTTGTTTGACATCTTGCAAGGGTCGCAGGTGTACTCTAAGTTAGATTTGAGGCAAGGGTATTACCAACTTCGTATCCGGGAAGAGGATATCTCTAAGACTGCGTTCAATACCCGTTATGGACATTTCAAGTTTGTAGTGATGCCGTTTGGGTTAACTAATGCTCCAGCTGTGTTCATGGATATGATGCACCGAGTGTTTAGGCAGTATCTTGACAAGTTTGTGGTCATTTTCATAGACGACATCTTGGTGTATTCTAAGTCTGCAGAAGAGCACGCATCTCACCTCAGGATTGTGTTGGAGACCCTTCGAGAGCACAAGCTTTATGCCAAATTTAGCAAGTGTGAATTCTGGCTCGACAGAGTGTCTTTTCTGGGTCACATAATTTCAGGTGAGGGGATTGAAGTAGATCCTTCCAAGATTGAGACCGTGGTTCTGTGGGAGAGACCGAAGAATGCCTCCGAGATAAGAAGTTTTCTCGGGTTAGCGGGTTACTATAGGAGATTTGTGAAGGATTTTTCCAAGATTGCTTGCCCGTTGACTCGATTAACTAAAAAGGAGGTGAAGTATGAGTGGGATGATGGGTGCGAGAGAAGTTTCCAAGCTTTGAAGGAAAGATTAACTTCAGCACCAGTTCTTACCCTACCCGAGGGATCCGAGGGCTATTCAGTTTTTGCAGATGCTTCTAAGGAAGGATTCGGATGTGTATTGATGCAAAATGGCCGAGTGGTGGCCTATGCTTCTAGGAAGTTGAAGGAACACGAGAAGAACTACCCCACTCATGATCTTGAGCTTGCAGCGGTTGTGTTTGCTTTGAGGAAGTGGCGTCATTACCTCTATGGGACGACTTTCGAGATATTCACGGATCATAAGAGCCTCAAGTATCTTTTTACTCAGAAGGAGCTGAATAATAGACAGAGGCGTTGGATGGAATTCTTAGAGGATTATGACTGCACGATTCAGTATCATCCGGGCAAGGCCAATGTCGTAGCAGATGCTTTGAGCAGGAAGGCAAGTGTTTCAGGTTTGAGTGCAGGGTCTTCAGGACAGGGTTCGACAGTTTTGGTTTCAGTGGCTCGGTTAGCTAACATCTCAGTTCAGCCGGATTTGAAACAGAGGTTGTTGGATTCTCAGGCTTCGGATGCAGAGATTCAGAGACTAGTGGTTCGGTCTAGGATAGACCCCGAGACGAAGTTTGGGTTTGATGATTCCGGTTTGTTCAGGTTCAAGACCAGGGTTTGTGTCCCAGAAAACCTCAAGAGGTTAATACTTGAGGAAGGACACCGTTCTGGATATTCCATTCACCCCGGTGGTACGAAGATGTACCGAGATTTGAAGGAATACTTCTGGTGGAATGGCATGAAGAGAGATGTCGCGAACTTTGTGAAGCGGTGTCTCACGTGCCAAGTGGTGAAGGCAGAACACCAGAAACCGGGAGGAACTCTCCAACCACTTCCGATTCCTGAATGGAAGTGGGAGCAAGTGACTATGGACTTCGTGTCCGGCTTGCCAAGATCAAGAGGAGGTTATGATGGAATTTGGGTGATAGTCGACCGATTGACCAAGTCAGCTCATTTTCTCAAGGTGAAGATGTCTTACAAGACTCCGAAGTTGGCAGAATTGTATTGTAACGAGATTGTGAGACTGCATGGGGCGCCTGCTAGTATTGTCTCAGATCGTAACCCGAGGTTCACAGCTAAGTTTTGGCAGGATCTTCAGAGTAGGTTGGGTACGAGGCTTAATTTCAGCACCGCTTTTCATCCTCAGACAGATGGACAATCAGAGAGACTGATTAAGTATTTAGAGGATTTGTTGAGGGCGTGTGCTTTGGATTTCCAGGAAAAGTGGGACAAGCATTTAGCTCTGGTTGAGTTTGCCTATAACAACAGTTTTCAGACTTCTATTGGTATGGCTCCCTACGAGGCACTTTATGGAAGGAAGTGTAGATCGCCTCTATTTTGGGATATGGAAGATTGGCGGTGGACAGAGGAGAACAAGCTCGAAAGAGCTACACCTCGAGAGAGATTGGATAAGACCACTGCTAAGGTTAAGTTGATTCAGCAGAGAATGAAGGCAGCTCAGGACCGTCAGAAGAGCTATGCGGATAAGAGGAGAAGGCCCCTTGAGTTTGAAATCGGAGATAAGGTTTTCTTGAAAGCATCTCCGAGGAAGGGATTTTCTCGAATAGGTCGAGGTGGGAAGCTTAACCCGAGATACCTTGGACCTTTTGAAATCCTTGAGAGGGTTGGAGAAGTGGCTTATAGGTTGGACCTACCGCCGAGACTGACCGGGATACATAATGTGTTTCACGTTTCGCAGCTCAGGAAATTTTATCCCGAAGAATCAACTATTCTCCCTGTGGAAGAGGTACAACTTGAGACAGATTTGACGATAGTAAGGCATCCGGTTGAGATTCAAGACCGGAAGATACAAGTGTTGAGGAATAAGCAGATTCCCTTGGTCCGAGTTCTTTGGAGAGATCAGAAATCTGAAGAGTCTACTTGGGAGATTGAGGAGAAGATGAGACAGTTGTACCCAGAGTTGTTCTCAGGTCAGACAGTTAACCTGGGGACCAGGTTCTCCAAAGGGGGGGAGGTTGTAACACCCCGACTCACAGTCGGTACAGGTAAATTATGTGATTTATAAATATTTGCGTTTTGGATTAATTGTATATGACTTATATGAATTATTTGAACTTATATGAATTACTTGAACTATATGTTGCATGTGATTTATTCGTTTTAATTTGAGTTGGCCTTATTTGAACCTGTATTTGTTGAACCGAACCAACTTGAACCGGGAACCTTGAACCGAACCCGTGAACCGACCGGTCCAGCCCTTAAAGGCTGAACCATTTCTCTCCTCCCTCATTCTTCACGTTATTTTCAGCAACAACCAAGCCAAGCTAGAGCTTAAACCCCAAGTTTGATCATCCAACTTCCCAAGCCAAGTTCTCTTTCGTTTCTTCGTCTTTTCTTGAACTTAGGTAGGTTTCGGAATCCCCTCGTCGTGCTCGTCATTTATATGGTTTAATTTCTGAGTTTGGAGTGAGTTTTGCATGCCTTTGCTTCCCTACGTGAATAGTAAGGGTTTAATGAAAAACTTGGATACTTGCTCTTTGCTTGTTGTAATTGATCCCTAGCTTCATTTATGAGTTATATGGGTTGTATATGTTGTCTTTATTGCATTAAATCCATGGTTGGTGGAGTATTTATTGATGATCATGATTTTAGCTTGAGCATTGCAATCCTTTGATCATGGCTTTTAATTCAGTTTTCTTGAGTTATTTGAGTGTTTATATGTCAAGCATGATTTATATGTATTGTTTGTGCATTTTGAGAGGTTGTGGCAACTCTTGGGATTGAACTTTGGCCATTTTTGGCACCATTTAGGAGCTTCCCCTGTTTCTGTAATAAAATCTCTGCTCCAGCTTTCGAACCAGGCCGGAACGGCCGTTCCCGCCCAGTTTCAAACTGGGAACGACCGTTCCCAGGCCATACTGTTCATGACCGAGAGTGGGAACGACCGTTCCCAGTTTGTACTGGGAACGGGAACGGCCGTTCCCATGGCCGGAACCCTTCTACTGGGTCAAATCCGCGAGGGTGGATTTTTCCCTTTGGAAAAATCCACGGGGGTGGATTTGAGGCAGTAGCTCTGGAAAAATCCGCTAGGGTGGATTTTTCCCTTTGGAAAAATCCATGGGGGTGGATTTTGCCACTTTTTCTCTTTGCCTTGTTTATGCATTTGTATGACTTTAAATGCTTTTCTTTTGCATATTAATTATTATAATTTGATTGTTTTGCATAATAGATTGTAAATAAATATGTTATGCTATGATTTGTGAATTCTATGATTTAATTGTGACATTTTATCTATGAACATGGATCATGCATTTTGCCGAGCGTCTTCTTTGGTTCATATAGAGTCTAAGTCTTGGGCTTTTGTGTTTTCTTTTCAGAGGAGGTTCCAGTTGACGAGCCCGAGGCGTAGGTTGTTCACGTCTGCTCTTATTTTTGTCAAGCACAAGGTGAGGTTTAGGAATTTTATTAGCTAAGCGACCTAAAACCTTATGTGATGTTTTTAAGCCGTGCATGTGACTATATATTATATATATAGATATGTACGTGTTGATTAGAATACGTTTATGATCTTGTGAACAACTTTGTTTTGGGAAAAGATATTAAATAAGCTTATGTAAGCTATGTTTTGGAAAAAGGCTTTACAATTTTGCTAGCGAGATTGCCATGAAAGATTTGGCATTTGATATGATATGATTTGTATGTGTGGATCCAAGGAGCTACGGGTAAGGAACCCTCGGGACGGTTCGGGCCGTCGAGGTTCGGCCTGTGCGTAGTCTCCATCCGATATATCACACGCGACCCCTGGGAGTTTGGGAAGGTGTGATATTTCGATGCCTTCGGCGTAAAAACCGGGGAGGGCACGATGTGGGTTCGCTACCCCTCGTGAGTCTGTATATGTCTGGATGGTTAGGGCCGCCGGTGGCTCTTCCATCATTGGTGTAGAGGAGAGTGTATGATTTCTGTTTTGTTTGTTCTGAGGAGTAAAGGTTGGAAGCTCGTTCTCGCCGAGCATTATGTTTTGTTACGTATGTTTGAGAAGTATGAATCGGGATAGTGTTTATGAAAGGTTTAAAGTATATGAATTTGTTTTGGAAAGTTTTAGTTTGTAAAACCTATTCCGGTTTATAATTTCGCCCTTTGCTTTGTGCTCTGCTCTATATATATGTAGGGTGTGGGTGTGCGTTAGCCCCCTCACTCAGTCAGTTGACTGACTCCTCGTTTACTCTTTTAGTTGCAGGTTTTGGGAGCGTGAGCTAGGCGGAGAAGTGTGTCGTCTGTTACACTTGTCGGTCTAGGTTTCGTTAGGTGCATTTACATACCTGCACTTTATTATTTTGTAGTTGTATAGTTATGATTTGTATATACCTGCTTATCATTTTGTTCGAGCCGTGATGGCTTTTGTACAGGAATTGTTGGTACCTATATATATATGTGATGATGATTTTGCTCGTGGCTTTTATTTATTCGCTTCCGCGCACTCTGTTTCCGTTTGGTCTAGCTCCGCCTAGCCTAGAGTGTGTGTTTGGTCTCCCGTTCGCTATGATTCGGATTCGGGTGCGGACATTCCATTTCGTATTCGGGTTCGGATTATGGTGCGGGGGATGTGGCCCTACGTGTGGGTGCTACATTCCAAAAGTATCTATAGAATCTCCTCCTATCAAGAGTGTTTTCTGTTCTTCTGATAATGAGGCTAAGTAATGTGTTACGTTTCCTGTTGTTTTATATTGTACAAAATTGAATATTGTTTTAAAAATTCCTAGTCTTAATCTATCTTCGGTTTCTATAATTAATCCTAGTTTATGTGCCCATTCGGTAATAAGTGTTGATTTGTTTGTTACATAGTCTAAATTTAATATTCCATCGACTCCTAATATTCCCTTTGTAGGTATATATTGTTCAGGTATTTTAGACCATCTTCCCTTTTTATTTGGAATATATCCCTTTTTAAAATTGTATTGTATGCTTGAATTTTTTAGAGGATTAGTATATTTATCTTCTTGATAAGTTTCCCATTTAATTTCTTCTTCCTTTTTTGTATTACTTGCTTCTGAAATATCTTTCTTATCTTTTTCTCGTTTTAAGTCGTGTTCCATTCCTAACACATCGTCTTCTGATGACTCATATCCATATATTATCTCTTCATTTTCTACTTCCGGTTTTATAGCTTCTAATGTATGAGTTTGTTTATTTTCTTCATCAACTATTTTTAATGATTCCAGTAAATTGTTTAATTCTGAAATTTTTTCTTCCAAATCAAAGGTTTCCATTATAATCGTGGAGCTTCTATTTGAAAAGGTTTGAGATTTTTATTTCCAAAATATGTTTCAAGATCGGCAATAGTTATATGTCTAGAATATTCTTTTCGTATAATTACTTCTTTGAGTTGTTTTAATAATTCTTGACAGTTTGACATAGGAAGTATTATTTGTTTTTCTTCAGATGTACCAATTTGGTTTTCCACTTGTTTTCCTTTGATTTCTCGTAGAAGTTTATCTAAAATTTATTGCGTATTGTCTATTTCATTTATAACATTCTGTTTTTTATCTAAAAGAATTTGTTGTAACATGTCTATAATGGTATTTAATTGTGGGTTTGTGGTAGTGTGAAATAAATGTGGATATTCTTCCCCCTCCTGATGACAAGAGAAAATGTTTTGATCAAATTTATAATATGATTCTATTTCTTGATTATTATTGATGTTGGTAATAGTATTTTCAAGTTGAGACATTTTTTCGTTAGTATGTTTTAGTTGTTCTGATAATATTTTTACAATATTATTTAAAGATTGTATCTGTTGATTTAATGTTTCTTCAAAATTTTGTAATTCATTCATGCCGATGAAAGTATATTTATTTTAGTTCTTAGTCTTTTGCACCATTTTAGTGTATTTTCAGTTTGTTCTCAAAATTCTCCTGTCTGTTCATTATGTTGTTTTAACCATTTCATATATTTTTCTAATCTTATTAAATTAACTGAAGTGTATATTTCATTTTTTATTAGTTGTCTCTCTCTTCGTTTCCTGCTATTAAGAATTTCCTCTTGTATTTTGTAGTTTGTGGGATGAGTTATTGAGTTTAAAACTAGAGTTTCTTGTTTTATTATGCTCCGAATCAGTCTTAATTCTCTTCGTTTTATCTGTTTATTAAATTGATCCATTTTTATCCATTTATTTCCCGTTGATATATTTTTTCTATCAATTTTGTATTTATTATATCAATTTGTTTAACATTGTCTGTCATATTTTTTATTTCATTTGGGTATATAAAAATCTCTTTCATAATAGAGTCGTATTTTGTTGCAACCTCTAAGTTCTTTCCCAATTTTCTTATATCGGTTTTGATTTTTCTTTGTTCATTCATTTTATTTTTTAAATCGTTTTAGTATTGAAATAGTTTTTTGTATCTGTTCTTGATAATATTCTGCCCAATATTCATGATATCTCGTGATATACCAGTGTGGCAGTGTCCATTATTTTTTGCTACTAAGTATGATTTTTTATGATAATTATGTTCGGCGTATAAGTCTGTCAAATATTCATTATATCTTTTCATTTTGAAAAGTATTGTGGGTGCAAATATAATATTTCAAAAGTTATTGTATTGATTTGTAAGAAAATATCAACTGTGTTATGATTTTGGAGTTCCGCTATTCCCAAGTGCGGATAACACCATATTTGAAATATGTTTCAATAGTACACCTTTTTTGCAAAGTGTATTTGTATTTACACTATTTTTAGAAAATGACCTTTGAATCTCATATTTTGTCTTCTAATTTTGCATTTTATCTACTATTTTATTTATACATATGCTATATGTATTAATACACATTGCAATTAAAAAAGAGAAAGAATTTAAATATAAAAAAAAGAGCAAATGCTATGTTTATTCCATAAAGTTTCAAGTTTGTGTCTCTCTAATTTTTAAATATTGAAAAGTAGCAAATCAGTTCTTAACGTTCCTAATTTATTTCAAATTAGTCTTTTAATAACTTTTCCAGAGAAAATGTGACCGATCTTTTTTTTTTTTTTAATTGATCTTTGAAGTGCGTCATTTTAAGAGTACAAAAAAAAAAAAAAAAAAAATCCTTACTAATAACATATATTGACGCAAATGAATTTTTTTCCGGCTATATTCTTACCGTAAAAAGTTATGAAATAACTAACTTGAGATAGATTAGTAATATTAAAAACTTATCTATTACTTTTAAAATTTTAAAAACTAAAGTGATATAAAATTAAAATTTTAGGGAATAAATATGACATTTAATGTCAAAAAAATGAAAAAATTTCCTCCTATAAAAAAAATAAAATATTCAAAATACTTGGGAGTTGGGAAGTATGGACAAATAAAATAGGGGATTATTTTGTCCCTATTCGTACATTGTCATGCCCAAATTAGAAGGCAATGAAATATAACAAAAAAATATGGAGTGAATATGAAAATATGAGAAAATATAAAAGTTTAATGTTCCAAAATTGGGAAGAAGAATACGCTCCCCCACAAAACAGACGGCTCCAAAGATGTTCCTGACACGTGGCGACTGATTATTGGTTCCAAATTGTTAGACTGCACTCTGATTGGCCAATTCTGCGTAGACCACGTTGCACTGACTCGAGTCCTCCCTAATATCTCAGCTCCATCACTGAAAATTGAAAATTATGAAAAATTTTGTATTTCCTTCCGCGGTTCAGCATTTTAGTTACTCTTGACACGCACAAATCCTTCAGTCATAGAATCACATTGGCGCATTTCATTGATTGATCGATCTTATTGATTAGGAGATCCGGTTTAAACCCTAGATATTTGATTTTGGTAGTTTTGATCTCTGTGCCGGATCAGGATGGCGCATCGACGATCAAAATTATTGCTGTTTTTATGCTTTCTGTCGTATTATCTGATTGCCATTGCTGCGTAAGTAGTAGCGTTGGTGTTGTTGTTGTCATTGGTTATTAGTCGAAGTGATTTTTGCAGCTGCTGATGGAGTTTACTGATCTCCGATTTTGCGCAGGAAGAGTTATTATGATATACTCCAAGTGCCGAAGGGAGCTTCGGACGAGCAGATAAAACGTGCTTATAGAAAGCTTGCGTTGAAGTATCATCCGGATAAAAATCAGGGAAACGAAGAGGCGAATAAGAAATTTGCGGAGATCAATAACGGTAATAGACTGTTTTACTGTGGCTGAGAATTTTATTTGTTGATATTTTCTTCATTTTTCAGCTTAAGGAGATGGTGTTATTCAGCATTACTTATTAGAAAATTTTCTCTGGTTTTGGATGCTTGGATTTTGTAGCTTATGAGGTATTGTCAGATAGCGAAAAGAGGGGTATATACGATAGATACGGTGAGGATGGTCTCAAACAGCATGCTGCTAACGGGGGTAGAGGAGGGGGAATGAATATGCAAGACATATTTAGCTCGTAAGTTCCTTTCCCGATGGTGCTATTTTTTCTTAGTTGTTGATGTGCTATGCTTATGCAATTTCCTTGGTTCATGTATTACCGTTGAATCCGTATTTTGGCATCCAACCTTTTCGCAATTTTTTATTCATATGTGTGTACACTTAGGTGATCCCTAGTGCTGTCTTACTGTTAAATCAGTGTTTTCAGATCCTGTCAGGTAGTTTGAAATTTGTTTGAAGGTGCAACATTTTGCTGACTCAAACTAGCGACATAAATGAGGGGCCTCAGTAATGCAAAAATCGTTTTATGAATTCAGCAGCTCAAGCCATTGGACCACAGAATAGCCAGTTATTTCTTTTATGCCTGTTCAACACGAAATATTACACTTGAAAAATGGTATCACAAGATTTTAAAAGCTAAAACATGCAAAATAAAGTTGAGATTAAGGTACTTTAGTGCAGCATATGCTGCAATTGTTGTAATATATTGGAGGTAACACTGTTATGCCATTTATGTTCTATATATTATATCTAATTGGTGGAAGTTCAACAATAATACGATGAGCTGATTTGATTACAAGAACTTATTTCCCAGCTTCTTTGGTGGAGGTCCCATGGAAGAGGAAGAGAAGATTGTAAAAGGTGATGATGTTATTGTTGAATTGGGTGCAACACTTGAAGATTTGTATATGGGGGGCACTTTGAAGGTACTGATTAGTAAATTTTGTATATATAAACAGAGAAACAAGCTTGCATGCACGTTGAAATCCTAGACTATGTTGGGGATTTGTTAGAACATCATTCTTTAGAGAATTACTGCCGTTGCATCTTGTTCATATATGAAACCAATTTATCTTTTCACTCGCACCATTTCATTCAGTTCATGTGTCCTTAAATTATCCAGTTATAGGCTGTACTATTCCAATTTTAGTTTGCTTTGTTCAAAACTAAAATGTCCATTGCATTTAAATGGGAAAAACTGTTAATGTGTACTTTTGTCTTTTAGTTGTAACTTTCGTACCATTTACAGTGATCTCCAACTAAATCTGGTTAAATATACATTTTTTTTCATGAAGACTTGCACCGAAGTTCGAACAAAATGAGCAATCTTATTTCTTTAATATGTTAATTTCAAATTGAGCCTTCATACACAGATATACTGATATACTGGTTCTTTGTATGAATCTTGAATCTATCAGGTTTGGAGGGTGAAAAATGTAATAAAACCAGCCCCTGGGAAGAGGAGCTGCAACTGTAGAAATGAGGTTTATCACAGGCAAATTGGCCCAGGGATGTTTCAGCAGATGACTGAGCAGGTCTGTTAAGCCCTATTTATATGTCATTTTAATATTACCTTGTATCTACTGTTATTTACATCTAACTTATTTTACATCATCTTTCAGGTCTGTGAGCAGTGCCCCAATGTGAAGTATGAAAGGGAGGGAGATTTTATCACTGTGGATATTGAAAAAGGAATGCAGGATGGTCAAGTAAGTTTTTCTTTCCCTTTCTAAATATTGTCCGTCTATTTCCCCACTGTAGTGAAACTATGAAAGAATGCTGCCTTCTATGTCCTGTCCTTGAATAGCCCAAAATATTGATTATCTTGTTAATCCATGCGTTTATTTGCCTGAAGCATTTATTTCATCACTATACTACTTTCCATTTGCAACAGTCTTGGTAACTTTAAATTTCATACATATAGTCTGGCAATATCAGTTCAGCTAGTCCAAATGTACAGCAGCATTTATTTTACAGACTTTTGAATCTTGTTCATTTACACTATGTATGGTTTTAGGATTATACGAGAAAGAAAAGAACATGATGAGGATAAGTATAGTTGGTGTTTGGATCTAAAAAATTACGAACAGAAAGAAAAGAAAGAAAACTTGAGGGAAATACACTATTTGCATGTTTACTTGGTTGGTTGGGATGAGATGGGATAGATGAGTAATGGAATGAGTGGTGGGATGTGATGGTGGATTGTTTATCCCATGGGGAATATGAGATGGATAATCAACCTTTTATCCTATATCATCTCGGGCCGTATCATCAATCCCGGGCTCGCAAAAAACTAGTAATCATAAGTTTAAGTAGGATTATTAATCTAATCCCCCCTCATCCTATAAAGTAAACATGCAATATAAAGAAGAAAAATCCTGTTTCTCGCCAAAGGAAAGGGAGACAAAACAAGAAAAAGTCTTATATTTTACATTTTTACAACTTGGTTTTATTTTAATCAATTACTCAATTCATTCCTACTATCCATTTTCATGAGGTTTTTTCGATATAGGAGAATCATTTTCCTCGCCATTTCTTGAACAACCAAACAAGTTTGAGGATTATGTTTCTTTACTCTCTTTTCTTCCTCTAGTATTTTCCTTTCCTTAGCAAAATCCTAGAAGCAAAGTACAAACATTGTGTTAATTTAGGCAGGGAGTGCGGGTTGTAAATAGTATGCTGGAAAAGTACCCATCTCTATAATGGCAGAAATCTTTCATGATGACATGTTTCTCTGTTTGCAATTCATGCCCCATTTGAAGATTTTCCATGAAACTTCTATTGTGCCTTTTCCCATTGTATTATCAAATAGGGGTTTTCAGAACATAACCAAATACTGTTCATTTTACAGGAAGTAGTATTTTATGAAGAGGGTGAGCCTAAAATTGACGGTGAAGCTGGAGATTTGAAGGTTAGATCTCTATTGTTGGTCTACAACGATTACTTATCACTTATCTAAATTTCTTTTTTCTAATTATTAATATCTATGCAGTTTCGCATTCGTACTGCTCCTCATGATCGCTTCAGAAGGGAAGGCAATGATTTGCATACATCAGTCACTATTACTTTGGTAATACTAGAATTATTATTCTCTTTTTACAAATTGTGCTCAATTTCACATACATTGGTTATACGTTGCTACGCATCATATGATCGCCAAATTAAGTTCATATTTTTAGAAGTATCTGTTCTAACTGTTAAGGATTGATTTAAAACCAACTCTTGTCTTTTGTTCAGATGCAAGCTCTTGTTGGTTTTGAGAAGACCATCAAACACCTCGATGAACGTTTGGTTGACATAAGCTCCAAGGTTAGTACAAACAAAAACAACACCATGCTGTTCGAAATTTCTTGCAGTCATTTTTATTATAATACGAAAGTTAATATCTTTTCCCTTTCCCCTCAGGGTATCACAAAGCCTAAGGAGGTTAAGAAGTTCAAAGGCGAAGGAATGCCGTTGAACTTTAGTAACAAGAAGGGCAATCTCTATGTCACGTTCGAGGTTCTTTTTCCCACTTCATTAACGGAGGACCAAAAGACGAAAATCAAAGAGATTTTTGGTTAGCACACAACCTTTTTACTGTAACATGTCCTTACACCTCCTTCGCAGCTCTATTAATCTTTCTTTTCCTTTCGTTTTTCTCTATTTACTCCTCGCAATTTTGTTCAATATAGCAGGCTTATTTTTTCAAGGGACTATAGGTCTCTAACCATGCGGGGGATGTCTAATATCCTAATCTTAAGCTAAAAAATGCTGCAGCAATTGCAGCAGCATTATGTATCTAACTATATTTACAAGTTTTGAACTTTCTTGTATACGGGTGTTGGTATGGTTGAAACTTGAAAAGTATGTAGGCTCATCCAAGATTTTCTAACCTATAACTTGTGCAGCTTTTCACTTTTGTTTGTTTTGCTTTTCGAAAACGTGCAGCTTCTGTTACCATATAATCTTGATCTATGATGCCCGAACATGGCCATATGGACACCATACAGTGATTTTTTCTTGAGAGGAGCGTTGGACACGACATGACAAAATGATATTTTTAAAAATGTCCGTGCATCATAAATATTAATACATGTTTATAGGGCTAAAAATGTAATTTTATCATATAATTTTGATGACATAATAAGCGATAGGGAGATTTAGATGGGGGGCCAAACTTCAAATTTCAGTATATAGACTTTTTAGGATCCATAGCGCGAGATTATCGTTAAACATTAGGCCCAATTTGAAAGGTGTGCGTTATAAAGAAAGTATTTGCTTGCCTCAACAAGGCCTGATGGTGAATCACGAGTCACGACTGTTCTGGACTAGTTAAGGTTTAGGGCAATAGGTAATTACTAATTAGGTATGGAAAACCATGCTCCCTTATTAATTCCTTACCTGTGGATTAGAGTGGGGGAATGAACTAACAACTAAATTATAGGGCTGGTCATTACTCATGAAAATTAAGGCCCTACAATCCATTTCATTTTTTGTTATAGAAAATTTTAAGAGTAAGGGTTACTGCTCCATCTCTAAGATCAAGCATACCAATAATTTTTTAAGATTTATGAGATTTTGTTTGGGCTATTAATCATCGAGCTTTTTAGAATTTACAAATGATCTGCCAACGAGTATTGTGGTAAAAACAATTATTATTATCATGGAGAAAGAACTCTCAATTATTTGAGACAATCCATATTGACACCCATTTCATATTAAACATTGCGAATTGTTGATTTTTTAAGAACAATTACACTTGCGCATACCCTTAATTTAATTGTAAATATGACTTCCTAATGTTTAAAAAATTATAAAACATCCTATAGCATTCGGTCAAATTTTACCTGGCAATTGATACTATTTAAATCTTGAATTTAATGTCAACGATGGAGTGTGCTTGAATTTAATGTAATCTTTCTCCCCCAACTTATGGAGTGTGCTTGTTTCTCGAAAAAATCCAATATAAAACAACAAAAATTACAAGGAATAATTTAAAATTTGCATGTTTTGACTTTACTGAGATATCATTGTCAACTAAATTAAACATATGTTAAATAAAACTTTAAAACCCCATGCACGATCACTTACACCCAATGAGAACGTTGTAAAGGCAAGAAGGTAGTTAAACTATCAATTACCTATGAGATTATAATAATTCATACGGTTAAAAATATTATTTTATCATATTGTGTTATGTCGAATATTCATATTTGAGAGGAGTTTTTTTAAAAAAAATTTGTATCACTATATTTCTATTATATTGTATTCGATACTTTATAAGTACGGGATGTCCATTTCAATCAAGGCCCTTCGAATTAAAAACATGAGTTCTAGTCTATTGCGATTCCATTAATGTAATATAATAAACATTTTCCTTACTTTGTTAAATTCTGCAACAATTTAGTAAAAACCAAAAACGATAGAGGACAGTGGGGGCCACGTGCACGTGCTGTGCACAAACGTGTGTTTAAAGCGAGTATTGGCTGACTGCTCCGAGAGAACCGACACGTCATGATATCTTTCTCGTTCATCTGCAAACACGGTGACGTGGTATTCATGCAATATCCATTTCTTCTTCTTTCACCACGCGTTTTCTTTTCTTTTAATTAATTTAAACTGCAATTTTTTATTATTTTTTCCGACAAATTGCATACGCCACCTGAGATACAGCAAAATATTATTAATTTTATTATTCAAAATTGTCATATATATATATATATATATATATATATATATATTACTACTAAATATCTATATATATCAAGGGATTGTCTTTTACTATTTAATATTTAGGAAAAAGAAATCATGAAAATGAGACTATAAAAATGTAATTTCCTGAATGATATGTTCTTTTGGATGACGTTTCAATATGTTTGTGTTAAAAAAAAAAATTGTTCGTATTATGATATTCGTTTTCAGGTATAATAAGTATTATTATTGATATATGATTACTAGGCTTAGTTATTTTACAAAATTCCCTTTAAATCCCAAACAAACCATTCATTTCTGATTTTTATATTTCATATAATATAATCATATTAATCTTCGCATTTTCTTCTTTTTATTCCACATAGGGCTGCAAACGAGCCGAGCCGATCCGAGCCGAGTTTGGCATGAAATAACAGGCTTGAGCTTGAGATTGATATTTTTTGCCCTGGCTCGAGCTCGGGATCGAGCTTGCCAAGCCTGGCATTTTCGGGCTTGAACTCGGCTCGCCCCTAGCTCGGGATCGGATCGGCTCGGCTCGGCTCGGTAAGGTTTGAAATGTTTTTCTTTCCTTTCATTTTTAATAAAATTAGTAATATATATATATATATATATATATATATATATTATAATTGTATTAATTAAATTAAATTAATTAATCATATATATTAATATTATATTATTAAATAACATTTATTAAAATTTTATCACACAAAAATATATAATATATAAGAATATAAATGATTGTTTGGTCAATTATTAAACCCAAATATAATATAATATAATATGAATCTATTATAATATATAACATATTTTATACGTTATCTTATTAAATAATATCGTCATATACATTAGTAAACTAAATATTATTAAGATTTAAGGTATAATGTATATTTATCATATATATTATGTTACTAAATAAGATACATTATTAGCCCATATATTAGTAATACAAAAACATATTTTATTATAATATATGATATATAATTACATACTATCTCATTAAATCATAATAGTTAGTACCATACATGTTAGTAAATTATATATGTAATTAAGCATTTGACACACAAAGTTATACATATAAAATACATGAAATATCAAAAACACATGTATACATATATAATATTGATTTAACCTATTAAGATGTATAAGATATAAATAAATATTAATTTAATTATTAAATCAAATACATTATTAGCTCATATATTATTAAGGGACACATATAATACATGATTGATATTAACTTGTTAAACTATACACATTGGTAAATCATATATTTTTAAGATTTTAAGATATATATAATATATACTATATGATATATAAATGTACATTTACATAATACAATATTGGAGTTTGGACCATATATGATTAATAAAAAGATTATTTATATGTATATATATTAAAAATTAAACATATATATATATATATATAAATTATAAAAAAAAATAACATATATATGCCAGGCTCGCGAGTTGGCTCGCAAGCCACGAGCCTGGCACACCAGGATCGAGATCGACTCGATGGCAAGATCGAGCTCGCCAAAGCTCGGATCGAGCTCGTCCAACTACGATCTCAAGCCGAGTCAGCTTGAGCTCGCAAGCTGGCTCGGCTTGTTTGCACCCCTAATTCCACAAGAAACCTTATTTGGAAGTTTGCAGTTGGGCAGAATAATCGTCTACATATGGAAAATGGGGAGAAAGGTCGTGTAAAGTTTGGTGACCTGTTTTTCCGGATATTTGATATTAATATTATTAATTAAATATTGACATTATATTATTATTATATATTAGAAATTGAAATTAGAAAACTGAGAAAAAAAGCAACCTTTTTCCTCCTCCTTCATCCTCCTCTTCAAAGCTCCACGCTTTCGTGAGGCCTATAAAGCCTACAACTTCCTACCTAAGAAGGGGAGGGACTCCATAATTCAACCATTGTGGGCTCACGTTAGCATCCTACGCCACCTTTCTCCGACCACCTATAGATATACTCGTACATATATTTATATATACACACAAAGAACCGCAACACAAGTTGCTCAAAATCGATTCACAATTGTAAAAAGAAGTAGTTCTTTGATCTTTTCGAAATGGATGCTCTGTGTCTGAATGCAGGGATTCACGGAATCGCACAGCCGCCAATCGCCGCCGCCGGAAATTTGGAATTCCGGCTGAGCGCCGCGGCGGAGAAGCCGTCAGTTTCGGCGGCGCCGCGGAGGAGCTTGCCGTGGGGGTTCACTTTCCGGCATCCGCTTAGATCCTTTTGGCCGGGGAGTAAAGCCCGGTACGAGCCGGCCATATCAGTAGACGACGCCGTTTTGGGGGAGGAGAAGGAAGTAATTGAAGAAACCGAACATGAGAAGTCGAATGAGAACTGGGTTTTCAAGATTCTGCATGTAACTTCGCTCTGGAAAGAGGGGGAAAAAGATAGTAAATTGGAGGAAGAAATGGGGGCAAAATTGGAAGAAGAATTCGAAAATGCTGTTGAAGGTATAGCCAATTCATGCGAAAAGGATGAAGATTGTGACGTCTGTTCCATGTATGAAGAAGATGATGAAGAAGAAGAAGAGAAGATTGAATTTGATAGAGAATCCTTTTCGAAGCTGCTTCGTAAGGTTCCTTTAGCAGAAGCTAGATTATATTCTAAGTTATCTTACTTGGGAAGTTTGGCTTATTGCATCCCAGAAATCAAGGTATACTTCTCCTCTAATCTTTAAATTAGTTTATTAAAACAAAATTGTCTACTAATTATTTGTTGATCTTGATCTTGCTGTTACATTGGTTAGTCAGTCTAATGGGATTTAGATTATTGGGGATTATTACACCGACGTATCTTGATGTTGGGCCTAATTACACAGAATTTCTAACTTTCTTTGTCAAAGAATTTATATTATATTTGGATTCATGAATCTTGGTGAGGTGAGATCATTTCTGATTTTTAACGAACGCACCATTTGGCTTTTGGAATATTTGACTTCAGACTCAGCGATCAATGATGATAATTGAAGTCTTGGGGGAACTTTTTGTAATTTTTCAAAATTTAAGGGAAGTGTGTGTAATTAGCACAGATGGGCATGCCCGTGTAATTATCCCCTAAGTTTACTACAACGAGATAATTTATGCTTTCTCTTGTTGTAGATTTAAGATTTTATGCTATGTTTAACTGATAGTTTTAAGCACACAAATGTAATGTTAGTTCAAAATGTGCTGATTATTGCAGCCTGAGAATCTTCTAAGGCATCATGGAGTACGTTTTGTTACATCATCTCTAGAGAAGAAAGAGCAGAGATTGAAGCTTGAAAAAGAAAAGGAGTCATCTGAAAAGGAAGCCAATGCAGACACAAACAGAACGGAACGGGAAGGAGGAGACGAGGAAGGCAAGGCTGTAACTGCTCCTGCTGCTTATCGAATTGCTGCGTCTGCTGCTTCCTGTTTGCAATCGCACACATTAGGCATTCGTCGGTTGAACTCCTCAAAATCGATAACAAATGAAGATGTGATGAACGATGATGTGGCCTCATTAATGGCAACAACTGATTCGGTAACTGCAGTTGTTGCTGCCAAGGAAGAAGTGAAGCAGGCAGTGGCTGATGATCTAAACTCGAATGTCTCATCGCCGTGTGAGTGGTTCGTTTGTGATGATGACCGGACCGCCACAAGATTATTTGTCATACAGGTACAAGAAATCTACTATATTTGTTTTGCTTTTTGATGTCTGATTCGATATCTATGTTATTTTGTTGGCATTAATTTGTTGTGCTAAATTTCTTGATGGATATTTTTCCTTACAGGGATCTGAATCACTGGCTTCGTGGCAAGCTAATCTACTCTTTGAGCCCATTCAATTTGAGGTAATATACGTGTTTGTGTGTGTGTGAATCTTGATGTTAATGGTATCCAACAAATGTACTTCAAAGAAAACCCTATGTCTGAAATTTTGAGGTATCTTTCTCTTCAGGGATTGGATGTTCTTGTTCATAGAGGTATATACGAGGCTGCAAAAGGGATGTATGAGCAAATGTTGCCAGAAATTCATGCACATCTTAATTCCCATGGGGATGCTGCCACGTTCCGTTTCACGGGGCACTCTCTTGGTGGGAGTTTATCGGTACTCGTTAACCTCATGCTGCTCATAAGGGGTGAAGTACCCCGTTCATCGTTACTCCCCGTTATAACTTTCGGTGCACCCTCTATCATGTGCGGAGGCGATCGTTTATTACGCAACCTAAGATTGCCGAGAAATCATGTCCGTTCGATTACAATGCATAGAGATATTGTTCCCCGAGCTTTCTCTTGTAATTATCCTAACCATGTTGCCGAATTCCTCAAGGCTGTGAATGGAAATTTCCGAAACCACCCATGTCTTAATAAACAGGTAATTACTTATTCATTGCTGGAAGCATTTTTACCCGCGCACTTGTGCGTACACGGTATACCTAATTCGGTTGTGGATTTTCTGGTTTAAGATTATTATGTGATTATTCCAAGCCTCATGTTAGTAAATATGATCCGCTCTTTGTTAACAGAAACTACTCTACACTCCGATGGGAGAGCTCCTAATCCTTCAACCGGACGACAAATTCTCTCCAGGCCACAGTCTCCTTCCTCCAGGCAGCGGTCTATACTTCCTAACCTGCCCCGAGAAGCAACTCCGGGCAGCCCAAGCCGTATTCCTAAACTCGCCTCACCCTCTCGAGATATTGAGTGACCCTTCTGCCTATGGCAACGAAGGCACCATTCAAAGAGACCACGACATGAATTCCTACTTAAAATCCGTCAAGAATGTAATCGGCCAAGAGCTAAACAGGATAAGAAAAGCAAGGAGAGAGCTTCGCCGTAAGGTTTGGTGGCCGCTCGTGGCACCGGGCGGAGCCACCGGTGGTGTGATCGTGGGACGGCCTCCTGCGCCGGGGAATTTTCTTGGGCAAAGTAGGGTTAAGTTTTCTGGTGCTGTGAAAAGGAGTAGAGAGTCGTTGAAACGATTTGGTACTTTAGTTGCATCACAACATATGCATCTGCTTGTGGTGTTATTGTTGCCAGCGAGTATTGGGCAGTTGTAGAGACTAGAAATGGTCCTTTTACGGTTGACCTCAAATGTATGTAGTAACTAGTAAATGATTCTTTATTGTATGGAAACGATGATTATTAATATCATATATGTATGGCAATCAGATTCTTTACTTATGCTGTCTAAAGATGTTTGTTTTTCTGAGGTTGTTTAGCTCAAAATTCAACCATATGTAGAATCTTGTGCTTTAGTTATCTAAAATTAGTGACTAAAATGTTAGAATCTTGACTTTTAGTATGTAAAAATTTTAAGTTTAATGATCCATTGTTACATTTTCGGATGATTTGTGAAGGAGCAGATTTTAATTTCATTGTAAGTTGTCTCACTCTTTAAGTTGTCACATTCTCATGATTTGGGATGAGTCTATTTTAATCTTATGGTCAGTTGTTTCACCTTTTGAATTGTTATCGTGAATGGTTTTTTTTAAAAAAAAAACAAAAAATAATTGTCGACGTTTTTCCATATTTGTATAATTGCGTATTGCGTTGAAGTTGAAATTGGAACGTTATTTTAGCATGTGCTACATTCTTCAGAATCTTAATAAGAGAATAGAGGCTGCGTGATTGCAATTAATACGATGGTGTCTTGGCGTCATTTGTGAATCTCATTCCACTGTTAGTCACCTTAATATCGCAATCAGTGGAACAAATTATTGCTTTTATATAAACATCTTTTTTTTGGTGGGATTTTATGTAAAGATCTACGCCTAACGACGACGAAATGATACAGTTTCTCTCTTCAACTTTACAATAATTCAACATCTCATTGGATATAAAACAGGCATGGTGTTAGTTGATTGGGTCGAATCCCAAATAATTTCATTTTGGGTTTGAATTTTCTTTAGGCATTATCCATTAGCTGTGTACTTTTAATAATTAGAGTGGACATTAGTTATCCACTTGTATAGTACAATTATACATTTAAACACCCGCTATCCTTTCTTTCTATTTGTGTGCAAAACAATGAAAATTGGGTTCGATTCAATTCGAATCTCAGATAGGCTCTACACGATATTACCACGAGTATCAAACTCAATCTATAGATAAACTTAGAACCCTCAATTATCCACCTAAACACGTGCTAATAAACATTTTTCGTTTGACACGGAATCTTAACCGGTTACCGATACAACGTCGACATGACAAGGAAGCAAGTTGGTGCATGTGTTGGGAGTAGGGACCATAAGCTGAGTCTTGTTTCATGTCAAAATGCGCGTCTTTTGGCATTTGCAAGAACCAAAGAGGGCTGATATATGTTGGTGACAAAATACGGGTCCCAAAAAAAAAAAAAAGTCCAAAAAGGCTGAATCCTCAGTATCTATCCATCCACCAAGGCAAACAAACCATGTGGGTAAATACTTTTTCTTGTTAGGATTTGGATCCATGCAGAAGAATACCTGCATTTTTAGGTCAAATTTCCATGTCCCGTCCCCATTTCAAAATACGAAGATCATACTTATTTTCTTGGATGAAATGAGTTGGAAATTAATGGGGTTATAAAGCAATCATATGATATATATTCCTAATATATTGGACGAATTTGGGGCAATTCTTTTGAGCTTAATAGATATTTAATTAGTTATATATAGTTTAATAACAAGTTAAAAATATCATTAAAAGAGAACATCATGAAAATATAATCCCAATATTTTAATTTTTAAGTAGTTTTTCTTCTCAAAGATGAGGGTTCCTCGTCAGCAGACAATTGTTCCAATTTGAGCCATATGACGTAACAATTTTTTATTTTTTATTTTTTTTTGCGTCAAAACTCAAAAATATACCATATGATGATTAACAAAAAAAAAAACATGCAAATAAAGTGAGCAAGGTATTGGGCTTCTTTGTGTCTCTGTGGCCCATTAAACTGGGCTTCTTTGTGTCTATGGCCCATTAAATTGGGCTGCTATGCTTGATGTGGAATTAGCAATTTTTCCTAAGTGAATCATTTTTAATTGTACAATGGTGTTGTCTGTTAGAAGGTCCAATAAAGCCTATAAAAACAAATATGGGCCAAACTAATACAATCAAGATCTATTATCAGCTGGACACTAGATGTATGCTAAAACTGCATCAAATTTTGACCTTTTTAATAGTGCAACTGTGCTGGGAGGGTCGTCTTAAGTTGGGCTTTGCGGTACATGAATTCAGGAAATCGAAAGGAAATGAAAAGAAAAGTACATTCAAGAATTATATAAAAAAATCAATTATTAAATGCATGTAAAATGAATATATAGTAGTCAGTAGATAAGCATATGCATTTCTGTGCCAATAAAGATTGATCCAAAGTATTTAATGGACTCATTCTCTAAAACAATAATTTTGGTTAAAATCTCATCAGAAAAATGTGCATTAAAATTGAAAAAAAAAATTTATCTGCATTTATGTGATTTGAAACCTTAACCTTTTTGAATAAACACAATTGAAATAAGAGGTTAAGTAGTATAGCTCTAGGGACGTGACAGCCCAAAAGGAATTGTAGAGAATATAGAGACACCCAAAAGTCTACATTATTATTATTATTATTATTATTATTAAAGAAATAGTGATGCCCTCGTGACAAACACCCCTTACTTTAGCCACAAGAAAATAGAAAATAATACGGACTGTTAGAGTGTCACGCAGACCCATACATAATCCTCTGTGTTAATGCAGCATTAAGAATATGTAACAATTTAAAATCCTTTTTTTTTTTTTGTGTCAGAAAAGTCATTGAATCTGTCATTCTGCCTCTCTTTTCTTCTGTTAATTAACGGGTTTCAAAAATATATTAAAAAAAATTAATTATTCTCTAAATCTCAACATCAATGAATATTGAGCCGTAAAGACTAAAGAGTGGTCAAGTTTAATATTAAGCTCTGAACATAGATGAGGTAAGGTTTTTATAAAATTTTAGTGAGAGCCACAAAATTTTAAAGAGATTTTGATGTGAAGGGATTCATTTAAATTGACAATTAACTTATAAATACGGAAATTATGGGGTCTTTTGGCTTATGATATGGGAAGCAAACATTTGCTTGCATTTCTTTGTTTATTTTTCTACGGAGTTCTCTATAAAAAAAAAATAATTCTTTAAAAAAAGGTTTAATTTTAATGTTTTTCCCCAAAACTCAACATTTTCCCTCCACTATACATATTCCTTCAATTTACACAAGTACACACACAAAACACGCACCATGCAACTAAACAGAGAGAATTAATGGCCTCTTAAGAAAATAATTAATAATTTCATTTAATTAAGCTTATTTTAGGCCCAACTAGACCTGCCACTCTACCAAATTATTTTAATTCCATCATGTAAGATGCAATATCTTAGCCAATTAAAATAAACATTTTTTTATATCTACATCATAATTACGACGTCACAACCCATATTCGCTTTTCAAATAAAGATTTTACGTACTCTGTCACTATGAAATTTTGAATTATAAATAAACTCATTTTTCTAGTAGTTAAGTTTTTCTAACGAGTGAATTGACTATTTTACTAATGACTTCGGAAATTAAATTTAAAAGGAAATTCAAATTTCCAATTCAATATTAAGGTAAATTAAAAAAACAAATTAACTTTGAGTATTTCACAAGTGAGTAAATTTTTTATTTACGCTTTTTATAACTTTAATTTGGGGATAGAATGATCCATTCACACGCTAAATCAATTTTTGATTTTAGAAATTCCTACGAGTATTGGAATATATAATATTTTTACTTCATATCGATCGTAATCATACAATTTATTTAATATGAATATTGAAGACCTCCTTTAATAATAACAATAATAAATGATATTGATAATAACAATTTCTTTGGCTCGTGTTTTTTTTTTACTTTACAATTCATTTATTTAAATTAGGATCAATTTGAATTAGATCACTTAAAGTATAAAATTTTCTTTATCCATAATAATTATATTCTATATTTTAATACCAAATATTTTTATTTTTTATTTTTAGGAAACCAAATATTTGATTAAATTAGTATAAAATGAAAATACTATATACTGTATCAATCATGATTTCTCTTTATTTCTGTGTGTGCAGTTGATTAGTCTTTGAGATGATTCCTTACACATCACTTACATTACAGCAGATATTCTTTCTGGGCTGCACGTGACTCTCTACTCTTTACTCATCTTTTTCTCCTCTCTTTTCTCAATCCAAACAGTGCGCAACAAGCATGAATATATGCTGCCATTCTTGATTGCTTTTGTATTATTATGAAGCTGGCTAATATATATCGGGTATTGATTTAGTGGTGACTGAGTAGATCAAAATAAATGGAATTTACCTAATTTTCTAAGAGGTCAAAAATTTGAAACGCTCTGAATATCTACAAAATCAATTGTCGAGCCCCCTACGAAAATAGTTTTTAAACGTAGTAGGATCAGGAGATTGGGGTTACCTCCCCTTAGATTTTAATTGCCCTCGATCTACGAATCCGACACTAGTACGATTTTCAAACCTATCAATTGTAACCCTAATTCAAGATTAGAATCTCATTCTTGTATTTAAACTCTTTCAATTTTATATAGAATTTATTTCTTACACTTTTCTACCGATATAAGATAGGTACATGGCAAACTTCTACACCGAATAAGATTGTCCTAAAACAATAGAAGTAATCAGTTTGATATTTCACAAGGGTTTCGGCGTATCCTCTCAAAATAAAATATCATTAACCCGGCCTAACTTTTCAATATAAAGAATATATTAAACTACATGTAATTGAAGAAATTATAACCCAAGTTGGCCAAATTTTGGTGTGGATAGTTGCTATAAAAACAAAAGTTAGGGTAAATATTCAAACATGGAATAGTGATAAATGTCATCCCCATACTCATACTCTTGAATCTTTCACATGGTTTATAAAGGGCGACAGGGAAAGATGGCCCTCTTTGAATTATTCCCTATAATGCCACATTCTTGGGATGTGGGGAACCATTCACATTGGTGGATTGGATTAGTCTACACAACACTTTAAAGAACCAAAAAATAAGTATATAATAATATAAATTTAAACAACACAAAGTATAATCAACACTCACTTCCAAGTAAAGTCACAAATATAAGAGTTTTTTTTTTATGTATATAAAAAGCCTAGTGCTATCTTTTTTTTTTTTTTTTATTAAAATTATTTTCTAATATCTGTTTTTTCTCACTTTTTTTTTTTGGACCGAATATCGAGAAATCTCAATAAGTAGTCATCCTCATCCTAAATTGATTCAAATCACAACTACAGAATTTGAATCATAAACCTCATTAAAAAAATTTAGTGTCTCATCTCAGCCGATCAATTAAAATTTTGATTGCATGAGTGGAGATTAATGATTGTAATTGAAAATTAATATTTTTAAAGAGAGAATAATGTGAAAGTTGCAAGTTGCCAGAGTTAGCTTGGAAGCTATTAATTTGTAAGCTTATAGCTTACTCTGTCCGCACAGAGAATCCTAGGCTTATTTGATTGGAGTGGGTAATGCATTACTTTAGATATAATTTATTTTAATTTGGATGTCACTATGTATTTAATATTAAAATTAATAATATAATATACTACTATATATATTCATATATAAAATAATCTGAGCTGAACTCATATAATATACTGGCACACCAGATCGAAAGGTCTACTGTATAGATATGAATGCTACTCATAAATCTATATTCTTTTAAATTAATATCCAACAATATGCTTGTTTTTTAACGTTAATGCTCAAATTAATACTTTAGAAATAATATTTTTTTATTTGTATGGTAAATGGAGTAATTAATGTAACAAACCGTTGATCATAAAAAACAAATGAAAAAAAAAAGGATTAAAAAAAGAAAAAAACTGAGTAAATTTGAGTGATCCAATAATCCCGTATTTAATTTGGAGCAGTTGTTGGCGATAATTAAGCAGTCAAAGTAATAATTATATTTATATACCAACCTTTATTATACCTGACCAAATAATAATTACAATTAGAATATTAAACTATAGAACAGTAATTATCAGGGTAAATCATGCAAAACTTCGCATAATGGTTCAATAAAGCAAGTTTGCGGTGGTGATTTGAAATCGAGTGTTTTCCTTTTCACCTTGATTGAAGAAGGACAGCTTACTTTTATAATCATTTGTTTGGTTCTACCTCCTATTTAGTTATATAGGTTTTAGTTGAAAAGATATTTTTACATTATTATGTCCTAAAATTCTCTATAGTAAGTAATAACAATTTTTGCTTTTAACCTATATTTCTTATGCACATTAAACAGAGGATCGGTTACTCTTAAACACAGCATTTTGCCATGTGAAAGAAAACTAACAAAATCTTCTCCATTTTACGGGCCGAAGATGAGATTTTGACAAAAAAATCAACATAAAAAATAAATATCAAATTTTAATATTTAATTAATTTGATCTGTCAGATTAAGTAAAAGTAATCGAGTTCTAAAAGTTAAAAAGAAAAAAGGTTGAAAAAAGTTACTGCAGCGGCAGGTGGGTAATTAATTAGCAGTAATGATGGGTGGTAAAAGGTTAGAGCAGAGGGGAAAAAATGTAGTCTTGTTTTGAGTGCGGATAAGAGGCTAAAGCTTATTGGAATACGGGTCATTGTACAGTAGACATTATCCACTGTACGGGTCATTTCTTCTGAAATACGGGTCATCTTTCACACACCACCTGCCACACTGACAATAACAAAAGGCAAAATTATGCCTGTACTATTATATATCATGCAAATATAATAATTGTTATTAATGGTGAAGTTAGTTCATGTTATTTATTGGGGCACTTCCCAAAAACTCCCCATGAGTTTGGTAAGTTCCTTTTAGGTACGTGATTCTGGGATTTAGATATACGATTTTAGGATTTAAATACGTGATTTTGGGATTTAGATACTGTCCATTTTCAAATACATCATTTGGGGATTTAGATACGCGATTCTTGTGTTTTTATACATCATTTTTTAAAATGGGGAGCTAAGAGGAATTGGACTTATCACTTATCATTTCGGGAGTTTTCGGAAATTCCCCGTTATTTATTTTATTTTAGAAAATTGTACTCGCTCAATTTAAATCTTCAGATTTTTTTGTTTTTTTGGTACATAGTTATTGAAAAAATATGCAAGTTTAGTACAACTTTTTGTTGATTAAATAAGAGGGTCATTTTTAAAAACTCCGTTTGTTCCCTATTTTCAAAATTATTTCTCTTCACTCCCCAGATGAGACTCATAATTTTCGTTTACTCTCCATTTTATACAGTACATACTAAATATTACGAAAAATATATAATATTTGAGGATTTAAGTACGTGATTCTTGAGTTTTTATACGAATCCCCAAATGTTGTATATTTTTTGTAATATGTAGTATGTATTGTACAAAATGGGGACATAAAAAATCAAGAATCACGTACTTAAATCCATAAATGTTGTATATTTTTCGCAATATATAGTATGTTTTATACAAAATGGGGAGTAAATGAAAATTATGAATCTCATCTGGGGAGTGAAGAGGAATAATTTTGAAAATGAGGAGCAAACAAAAATTTGAGTCCCCATTTGGGGATTTTTCGAAAATTCCCCGTTAAATAAAAGGGGATTCCGCAAGAGAAAAAAAGGTTTATGCTAGAAACATGCGACATTATTTTTAATTTTAAATTAAAAAAATTTTATATTATTGTTTCAATAATTAATGTCTTTTCTTTTTTGAGTTTAGTTGGATCATTTCTCGTCGAGAGTTTGAACCTTCTCGAATCGTTAAGATGTAAAAATGTGAAATTTTGTTGATGATAAGTGAGTGTTTATAAACTCAAATACGAAAATTTGAATTAAATTAACATAATAGTTAACAGCTAAATTTTACGAAATTGTGACTTTCCCTTTAACTAATAAATACCAGCAAATTTTAACCATAAAATAAAGTAATTTATCTCAAGGAATATATTATGGGGGCCGGGTGGGGGTAGAGATATTTCCAAACTCGGTGATCAACATAGCCACCGAATATATTGGGAAGTGTACGTACTTTCCCCGCTCAGAAAACTCTTAATTAAATTAGTGCATCAAATCTCAAAAGCAATTTCTCTTCAACAATGAGGGATAAAAAACAAGGTATAATGTCAGGGCATTTAGCATTGGCCTGATGATGACAGAGCTAAACCTGACACAATAAAGAAAAGCAATGCAGATAAAGACACCAAATAGAAGCCAAATTACGTAGCTAAAATCTTTAGAGTTTAGACCTTTCTTCCCCTGCTGCTGCTGCTGCTGCTGCTGCAACTTTGCAATAATACCTTCTTTTTCAAAAGGTTAATGGCATTGGCATTTAATACAACCTTCCCATTTTGAGGCTTATAAATTATGTCATGGGAAACTGGGAAGAAAACGACACACAACCAATTCCAATTCCAACTCCAACAAGATTATTCATAACTAGCAAACCCTTTCAAGTAAGGACATCCAAATTAAATCTGTACAGGTACCCGATATAGAAAATCATTTCAAAAACAAAAACAAAACCATAATAATAATAACCAAAGATCATAATAATGATAATACTAGTAACCAAAATTTTCTTCCCCCACCAAGTGTTGCAGTGCGTCCTTGTTGTAGTTGTACCAAGAGCTGTCCAGTTTGTACATTCCATGCAAGAACAATGTTTCTCCCGCCGGTCTATAATATGTTATTATTTAACTTTTGAAAGCGCCATTTTCCATAGGTTATTAAATAATTATATGTCCATTATCGCCGTGATTATCATTAATCAGCAGCTTAATGCTTCGAATTTCACCGGGATCGGACGATTAAACCCTGCTTGAGAAAGTAGGCTCCCAACCGCCGCGAGATCACGGCAGAAGACTCCTTGAAACACGGACGGCGGCGGCGATGTGATGGCGGGTTTGTTCACGATTTTTGGTTTATTGCATTTTGCTACATCCGGGGCGGTCGCTGGAGTCGAGTCGACTTGGGCGGCCGGCGGCGGTGGCTCGTGAGCCTGTTGAACATGAACCGCCACCGCGGGGGCAGCCTTCTTCCTCTGTTTCTCAGCTGCCTCTTCTTCCAGAATTATGCCCATTACATGATTATACCCCTTTTGGATCAATCGGTACAACAACAAAGAAGTCATTTTAGAACGATCTTTAACTGAATCCACATCCTTCTCATCAGCAAACTCGCATTTGTCAATGAAACTTGAAGATCTATCAGGCTTGTGTTTCAATGTCAACAATAAATGGGCTCTTTCTAGCTCTGATCTTGAGCAGCCTCTTCTCAATCCAATCAGTGCATAATAATCCACGTTTCCAGTTTCACCAGCAGCAACCCTTTGCTTTAATTGCTGCATTTTCGACGCCAATGAGCATAATTTTCCTGGGATTTCCCTGTATTGAACAGATTGTCTTTTCCAAACAGGGCCGGGGAGTTTCCTATCGCGCAGGATTGAATTATAGAGCAGTTTCAGATGTTCAAGATCGTGGAGACTGTCCGGCAAACACCTTATGGTTTCAAATAAAGTGGCTCTAATGGCGAGAGCGTCGATGCAGGACGTGTCTAGCGCTAAAGCCTTGTTGCAATCCGCGATTGCCTCGGCGATTCTTCCGGCGGAGCGATAGGCTGCAGCGCGGTGGACGTAGCATTCGGATAGAAATCCTTGAGGCGCGCCGCGGCGGCCGTCGAGGATTTTGGAGAAATGTCTGATGGCTTCTGAGTAGAGCCCAGCGTCTAAGGCGGCGATGGCGGCCGTCTTGCGGCGGATTAGGAGTTTGATGTGGCAGAGGAGGTGCGAGATGCTCTCGTACTCTGTTTTCGGTGGGTTTTCCGGCGGGGTGTTGGTGAAGTTCTCGCCGGAAAGTGGGAATTTGTTGAGCGAGAAGATGTCGTCGGAGAGGGAAATGCTCTCACGGCGGAACGCGGCGGTGGCGAGGCGCTTCCCCGTCTGGAGGAGCGCCATCGCGTCCTCCATTAAGCCTAGGTGGAAACATGCTTGACCTAAAACCGAGTACCTGTTTGATAAAATGCATCAAAGAACAGGTCAGCTCCAACTCAACTCAATTCGTTGAAATTAATGGACGAATCAATATTCGAGTCACCAGATTGAAACAAATTAATCATATCTAATCAAATTTGACTTTTGCAAGGAATATCAAACAGTAATCACAACAGGATTAGGTGAAACTAAATTCGATTACTGCCAGTTGTTTCGCGTGATCTACAAGCAATTGTTGCCTCAGAACAAAACAGAGGAAAATGAGGATTGATTCTCGAGATTACCTCCAATGGCCTTCTTTCTCCACGTATCTGAATAAACCAGTCATGACTTTCTTCTTCAAATCCGAGACAGAGAAGCACTTGAACACCGGCTCGTTCAAACTCAGTGCGTCACCACTGTAAGAAAGGAGCGTGACTCGCTCCCTCGACAGCTGAGTCGACGAGGTATCCGACGAGCCAGACGACGACGTATCGTCGGATATCACCATCTTCAAGCTGGGAATATAATCCTGCAGCATATCAGCCACCTCCTTAAACCGGTGGAGATACAACAAGCTCCGCGCCTTCAGCTCCAGCGCCGCCTCCATGCGCGGCGCCACCGCCAGCGCCGCCTCCAAAAGCCCCAACGCCGCCGCAATCTCGCTCCTCTCCTCCGTCGCAATCATCATCCTCGCTTCCTTCACGTTCCTCTCCACCATCTGCATCACATTACATTACATTCCAGTCAGTCCATACTACATATCATTCAACATGGCAGAGAATTAACAAAAAAAAAGGGATTTCTGAGCACCTTTTTGTTGGTGAGCCACCAGTGCTTCTTCTCTCCGGCGCCGTGAGATGGAGACGCTGCAGCCATTGCTAGGTTACAGGAATCAACCATGAAAAACAAGCAGAGCTCCCACTTCCTCTGAGCGTATGAGATAATTATATACGAGTGGAAAACATCTCACATTTTAATGGAAATTTACCCTCTTATGGAGAGGGAATGGAATGCAAATCTGAGAGAAATCATGAAGAGAGAGAGAGAGGTGTAGAAGTAAATAGGAGAAGAAGAGGGGTTTTAAACAACAAATGCCAGCTTTGACCTGAGAGAAAGCTTTGATCCTTCTACTTCATCGCTGGCACCAGATTCTCTCTCTCTCTCTACATTGGCTACAACTCTACGGCCTAAGACAACTACGGCTATCTTTACCTATTTCGAATCGAATACATTTTGTCCGAATTGGCCGTATTCGTATAGGATATCTGAGTATTAAATTATACGGTCCTGAAGACGTATTTTGGTAAATTCAAAATGTATATTAATTAAAGTAATTAGGTGCGGATATCTAACAATTTTGGCATCTACATCCACTGCTAATTAAACCCATACTATTTGCGTAGCAATGTGTTATGTTCGAGAATCTTGAATTTGACTATGGGGAATAATGTACATGGATTTCAATGCTTATTTATTTATTTAAATTTAACAAAGATCAAAAAGAAAGATTGGATATTAAAAAGAATATGATAATAATGATACTCAATTAATACCATGAACCGAATATTACTAGTATTCTGAGTACGAATCACAATTGTGTATGTTGATTATATACCACAAATATTCTGAGGTAGATTTTTATATCAAGATGGTAAAATAGTTATCCTGAATCTCACCTTCCATGGTTTATATAGTCATGGTTTGTTCTTACACGACGTGATGATAATATTAATTAAGATATTTAAATATTTATAATTTACTTTTTAAAATTTTTGAGTGTTTTTTTATTTATAATCGAGATAATTTCATATACCATATGTGATATGACATGACTCCACCTGTTGACTCGAAATAATCCTGACGCGACCGTGATAATCATGCGTATCTCGACTCACCTTTTGTAATTGATCGGGAGCATGGGTAAGTTACTCTCTCCACGCTCTCAAGCGTGAGTCTTCACAACCCTTCGTTCGAATGGAGCAATCAATGGCTCTAGTCGACCTCTCTCAACCCTTAGGTGGCGTTGTGATCACTTACAATTTTTTGAGGTACTGACCGACCACACATTAAATGCATCATGATAATGGAGCAGCTCATGACCAATGATGCACGGACACTCCTAAAAATATCATTTTGTCGTGTCGTGTTGTGTCGGACACGAGTCCGACACTCCTCACGTAGGAAATTCAAGAAAAAATTCGTATCGTATCGTGTCCGTATCCGTGCATCATAGTTCATGACAATTGGAGTGTCTTCCACGTTGTATGTTACCTCGCCGTGGCCAAAGGCCATAAATACCCTCTCAATTACTTTGGTAGGTAAGTTATATTTAATACATCCACTTTTGATCTCTTTCACTCAATTTATTACAATCCTGCTGATTTGAGTGTCAAAATACTTACCCCGTGTAAAATCCTATTTTGTCTCGAGCTCATATTTTTTCATCTTTTCAGGTATCAATTGATCCAACAATTTTTTACAAATCAACAAATTTTAAGTGATCCAACCGATCCATAATTCGAGTTCAACGCTCAGTATTTTGACTCGATCAATATCATTCTTCATTCAAATTAAATCAGGATAACAATTATTTTTTGATTTTTCACAAGTAAGCTTAATTGAAACAAGGCAAATTAAAAGTCTCCCTCGTATTTGACCGGCTGAAAGCGGTCACCAGTATTTCTCACCGGCTATATCCGGTGACTGATTCACGAGGTTGGCGAATTCAACCACCCAAAGGGGAAAGATAAGAAGCGCACCAAATTGCCTCACACTAAAGATAAGTAGCGTTTTATGAGCCTCTACGTCTAACCCCTATATATTTCATTTCTTCTTTTCTTTTCTCATTTTATTTTGAATTAATAAGAATTTAATTTGAATTTTCCTTATGCATTTAATTGGGTATTAAATATTGGGTTGTTCTACTTTCTTTTCAGTTTTGAGCACCAACGTAGCTTCGCCTAATAGGCTAATATCATGGACTTTTTTCACTTAATATATGAATTTATTGCAAAAGTAGTTTACCTGTAGTTTTGTGTTGATAATTTCTTGTGATAGATATAAATTATAATAATCTTTACTTGATTTGAATTGATTTAATATTTCAATTCATTAATTGATAGGCAGATTTATTCTTATACTACATCTCATTTATTATTATGGTTTCAAGTTAGACTCGTACTCAGTTGTCCGTACTAGCGTATTTGTGCGCATTTCTCGATTTAAGACAATTTAAGATCTCTTAATTCGTGCATTTAACAATATGGGATTTTTTTTTATTGATATGATTAGTGTAAAACAATGGGATTAGGTTATTATTATCAATCGTAAAACTAATTGTCTTACATTATTTCTTAAAATTTATTTGAAACTGTATATAAATAAAGTTATATGATATATATATATAATTATTAAAAAAAAAATTATTAAACGTTTTAACGCATTTCCAATATAATTGTAAACCGATAATGAAATTAGTATACGAGACAAATTGTTAAGTTGATTTTAAAAAATTATATAAGAAAAAATTGTGACAAATACAAGTATAAATTGAGGTTGACTTCGAGCAAAAAAAATAAATAAAATAATCCAAACTTGTTAGCACTTTTGTAGCTGTTTAATCGAGTACAACCAATGAAGTCAAAACTAGATTGAATTGGCCAATTGGGCATTCATGAGACAAGAGTAATAATTGAATGATTTTCATATATATATATATATATATATATTCAATTTACCTCTTACTCCAACCATAACTCAATTGGACATGATTGCCACCAATCCACCATCCTTACACAAAATCATGCTTCATTAATTTCTTTCTCCACATATTCAAAGCTGGCATGCCTTCCTTTTCTGAATTTCAATTTTTTCTACAATAATAATAACCACCAAAATTGATTAATTAATTAGGAACGTTCAAAATATCTACTCATAAAAAAAAGGTACCAAGATTGCGTAATTATTAGACTGGTTATTTATGAGTTCAATAGTATAATGTTTGATGACTTTATCGACCCTTTTCTGATTTCTTTTCAAAGGGATGGTAAATTGGAATAAATTCGATGCTTCATGGCGGAGTGGATTATTTAGATTCCTTTACTATAGGGGATGACTTAGTAAATAATGTTAATAAATATGTGGTACAAAGTTTCATGTATTGTTCCCAATTTCAATTACTAACTAGTATTGATTGCAAGATTAATCCAGATTTCTTTAGTGGGGGTTGATTATCTATTAAATATTATATAAATAACTATAGTTATTCGTTTATTTTTGACGAATCGCACTCGATGATATATGTGCATACATAAAACTTCAATTAGTGCATTTTATGATCTAAACAAAGGTATTGCATTTTGTATCAATTATTAAAGTGTAGACAACTCAAAAGATAAAACAACTGATTGAAAATTATAAAATCATTCAATTAATAAGAAATCATAAAATTTTAAAAATACGACAAAGGCTTCCTAACTAATAGAATATCATAATATGATAACCCGACTTTCACACAGGTACACATGCGAGTAAATTCTCAATCAGTCCATTTTCATTCTTAGATTAACTAAGCCGACATTCATCGTTCCATAATCATTAGACAACTTAAAATTGAGACCACAAATCAGAAAATATAAAACTGTTCGAACCCCATCCATCTCATGCTAATTAATACGAGAATGCGATACGTTTGTTCAATAATGTAGCATCAAATAATCAAAACATAGATGGAATCACATGTTTATTAAATAGGAATAATTAGGGAGAAAAGGGAGTGTGGGCGAGTCGTAAGCCACAAGATTGATTAATTTCATGCTTTATTTATTTTTTCCTTTTATATATAATATAATATGATACATCCCTTTGCTTTAGATGTCACACATAAATATTAAATATACATATTTGATTAATTGAGTGCACATGAAAATATGGATAGATAGGCAGATGGGTTTGTCTTAAAGCAATTCCCATGGAAAGGAAGACAGACACACACGCAGGCGGGCCCCATTTTCCTACAATCTCGTGCCCCGGCCCCACACCAACTTGCCACATCACTTAATGCTCCCCTCCACGTGGCGTTAACTCATTGGTTGCCCTGCCCATGCAGTTGGGGTACTACAATCTACATTATTGTTGTATATGTTAATCATTGTAGTATTTGTCAAGTAATGGTATGTAAATGTGATGCACCTACAACACAGTTTTTTTGTTTGTTTTTTTATGTGGATAGTGTCGGATATGATGTTTGATACGAGTGTTCGGCATAATACGTAATAGTAAAATAATATTTTTAGAAATATCGATGCATTAAAGGGTGCTATACATACATATATATAAACGTATGATATTTTGTGTAACAAACGGAAATTGATAATAATTGTTTGATGTGTTGTGTATTTCTGTTAGTTTGTGATTATGTTAATTGTGTAGTGTCGCGTGTTTTTGGATGAAATTAGTACTTTTGGAAGAAAGAGTTGTGATTCAACAATTATGATGACATAGTTGAATTATTCATCGACGAGGTTAGCTGAAAAGGTCATTGAATGAAGAAGTTGTCGAATTAACATCTAAATCAACACTAGTTAAGACACATGTACATAGAAAAATACGGCAACATAAACCTTCCGATCGATAAATATAATAATCTATTGATAAATACCACATTATTACTAATTATACTATTCAAAAAAATTGGAGCATCATCACATTTATTTGGTAACGTTATAATTTGCAGTATTTGCTCCTCAACATGAACAACGAAATAAATACAAATTGGTAGACAAGAGGACCAAACATGTGCAGTGCCTTAATCCATTAATTAATAAATCACGTTTGTGTGCTTTGTCGCCCTTTTCCATTAATTGTTTCTATCTACTTCTACTCCTTATGGGCAGATTAGAGAGAAGCTGAAAGCTATAAGCTGTTTAGTGGAAGAAGTTGACTATTTTGCACCCTAACTTTGCTTGATCACAACTAAAGTTTGTTATTCACAAGAAGCTAAAGTTTTGTCATTCACAAGAAGCTACAGTTTTGGCTTTACACATAGGATGGGAGGTTTCGGTTTTGGGAGGACCAACGACTTAATCATATGGATTTGATATTAAGTTGATGGAGTTATAGATTAAAATTTAGGGATAATTATATCCAACTATCATCAAATTTAGCTTAGTTATAATTCAATCCATATTCTTTGCATATTTGTCATGTAGTTCCTAAATTTTATATTTTATTTGAGATTCCTGACGTCTGTTAGGATTTCATTATGTTTGTCAGTTTTTTCGTTTCGAAATTATCCTTGAATTTATTATAATTACACCCTTACAATTTTTTTAATAACAAAACGATCCCTGTTCTTTTTAAAATTAATTTCAAAAGGGACAACTGATCAACCTAATGGAACTCTAACGGATGTCAGAGATCGGAATGTAAAATTTAGGGAATATATGGTAAATACACAAAGAATAATGATTGGATTATAATTAGGCTAAACTTAATTAAATGTTGTGGGATGTAATTTTTTTTAAAAGTTAATTATTATTTTGTTTTTTTATTATTTTCTAGTAGAAAAGTTGTTGATGTTTTCTGATTTAAGATTGCACAAAAGGAACAAGAATTTAATATTAAACATTTGAGAGTTGAATTCATGAATTTCTTAAAAGAATTGAAGATCCTGTCTTCAAGTTTCGGCAAGCCCTTGGAATTAAGAAAAGGCATTCATTTTATTTTGGAATAATATAAAAAGTAAGAAGTAGCTGGATCTATAACTGACATGCTGACAACATGGTAGTTCATAAATCTAATAATTCTGCGGATAAAGTTACGACCGATCTTTTCTTAATTTTTTCATTTGATAAGTATCCGATACGTGTTAGATAGGACACGGTTCGTGCATAAAAAATATACTGATACTTCTAAAACTATTATTTCATCACGTCGTGATCGGAAACTTGTTAGATTATGCATTTATAGAAAAACAAATTATATCGACGTATCCGTACATAAAAGCCAATAACAGGGGAAACCACAAGTTTTAACTTGTATAATAATTGAATTGTTGAATACGTTCCTGTGAAATTATGCAGGCTTTTGATGAATCGTGGTGTAGAATTCTCGAGATGAGTTTGGTGGTCATTTTCAGGGAAGCTTGCTGAATAAAAAGCCAATATTCAAGGGGGACCATATATGCATGCTTTACCCCTCCACTTATCTACTACGTTTCTTCCATCCATGCATTTTATGGCCATATATATACTTACAAACATGCATTTCAATTCCTATAGTTTGTATTCCCAAACAATAGTTTGTCCTAAGCGAGACGAACTAAATCCCACACTCATTCCTATCAACAAGAGGAGGGTTATCTCAAAGAACTATTGGCTCGGAGATCGAGTGTCCCGTCCTAGCCAATCCATTCGCGCTTGTAATTGTTCTTTGAAGTGATGACACGAGAGTCGAAGTGTGTTTTCTTGTAGTATTAGAACCAAAACGATGAAATTGCTCTTTCAACTCCAAGAATTATTATGATAGTTTAGTACCAGTATCAGTAACGTTCGAACGTACCATTATAAAGTGTAGTTTATAAATTCGAAAATATGTTAGTTTAACTAGAGACCTAAATTCCAACTTTTGGGTGTGCAATTATTGTCGGTACAGTAAATTTAACATCATAATAGTTCGACCAGACTCGCAGATACGACGAGTGAGTGGTAATTAGATGATCAATATTCCTTTCCTACTTTGATGCAAAGAAAAAGGAGAAGAAGAAGTAGTTGTCACGAGTAAGAGTCGATGCCAGGTTGGGAGGAGGGGACCGCTGGCCCTGTGACTCAATCATATGAAATGAAACTGAAAGCAGCCCATATTTCTATTTACATCGCTCACATATATACCCTGCGCCATTGTATGGGTTCATTATCTCTTCACAAATTCATGTAAATTGTATGTATACTATTTATTAATTATATTTATTCGTGGATTCAAAGAATTGCCCATTAATGGAATTACAAAAAGATTGCATGTGGATAACGCGGATCGAGTTTTTTATTTTATTTTTGTGTTTCATATTCATTTTAATTCGTGCATACCGAATACACACGTAGCGTATCGTGAACGGCTAAGATTAGAAGAAGGAGTAATTGTGTTTTGAGCAAGTGTCATATTTAATTCCTAAAATTTTAAATTTATATCACTAAACGTTATTAATTTGTTTCAAGTTTGACCCTCAATAACTTTTTCAACGCGAAGTATTTTTTTTAATTGGTTTTAAAGGGTGTCACTTTAAAAGTATAAGAGAAGAATACCATTGATAATCACATATCTAGCATACATGAAATTTTTTTCGGCCATATTTTTACCCGAAAAGTTATGAAAGGATTAACTCGAAACTTGAAACTTTAGGGATTATGCATGATATTTGTTCTTTTATTTTCTAAGATGAACGCACAATTCTAAATTAATTATTTTATCATATCGTATTATGTAATGTTGATACTCTCAAATAATAAATTTAAAGAAAAATAATGTCATTGTGATAGTATCTTCTTGTCGTGTTAGGATATAGGAGGATGAAAGTAAAGCATGCATGATGAACATTAACTCATCAAAGAGACATTTCACGGACTTAGAGGGTTTAGGTACAAAGAAAACACATGCTCTGTCTCACCCTATTGTTGTACTTGTACATGGTATGACCACTTTGATATTTGGAGCAATAATCGTACTTGAAATGGACTTAATTTATTTTCGTACACTTCAACTTTGCATTTACTCTCGTCTCCCACTTTTGTCCCTTCAAACTATATATTAGAAAATATCAATTCCCTTTTAATTTCATTCATTTATTTATTCACTCTCTTTTATGAACTTACTAACATAAATCATGATGAAATCTCATAGTGAAAATCATATATAATTTCTGTTTAAAAAGTTATTTACCATGAATACATTTAATGTTTCATTATAAAATGATCATTGTCTTGCATAATATCTTCAACTATAAAATTTAAATGAATTCAAGCCAAATCGGGAGTATTCAATTATGTAAAAAATTCTCTTTATTAGAGGTAATAATTAAGTAGAAACTCGAGTACGAGATCTTTAGTTACCTAAGCTAAACTATATTATTATCTTAATGGTAAATATTTGTATTTGTGAATAGATAAGTAAGAGGTTCGAATCCTATTGAAAGTAGTTGGAGAACCTACAATAATTTCCTTTGAAAAACATTATATTATTTGATGTGACATGTACACATTGGATCACATGATCCAATATATACTTGACAAGTAGAATGAGTGTCACTTCGATACGTCCTCTATTCGACCTTAGCATCGGGAATACTCCATTTTTCCCTTCTTATCGTGAGTGCTCGACCCTCGAGTCGACGTTTCATGACCAGATATGTTGTTCGATCTCCCCTCGACCTAAAAGGTCACATGACCACTAGCCATTTTTTGAGGAAGTGATGGATCACGCGTTAAATTGCACCTTCATACATAAGTTTGAATGTGTGATGAATGAGTTTGGCCTAGAATTGATGGCTTACAAAGACTCTATATTCCTCTATTAGCTAGTCCTAGTTGTCTCTCCAAATTCTATTCGTGGATTCAATACTTAATATTAAAACATGTCCTTGTTATGGTAGATGCCTTGATGGCAAGCACTAGGCAGCCTTTTCAACCACTTCAATTTTGAATTTTTCTTTATTCCAATAATTCAGCTTAGTATTTCAAATAATTTTTCTCAATAAACAATATAATATATACGAAATTCTCCCAATAAATAATATTGAGGAACAAGGAATAGTTGCATATAGACAACTAGACATTCCAATACATTTCAAGAATTCAAGCCCTATTATCAAATAAAACAAAAGGTCAACAACAAATGTTGGGATTTAAGGATTCTTTGCATGTTACCATGATATATGTCCTTGTAACTTAAGCCTTCCAATTTCAATTTCTTCTTTTTGGGGTGTCAAGTGTCAATCCAGTTCAAATTATTTGGATTAGACATCATTATAATCCAATAATTGGGATTTACAACAATTTTGGGTTGATTTAATTTATTCAAGATGAATATAAATTGAAGTGCTAGCTATAATAATTCTTTAAAATTTGAATATTATGAGAACAAATAAAGATAATTATATTGACAAATATTACTTTTATGGCATCGTAATTCGAAATATATTTATAGCATATGTAATTTCTAGAGAAAATCATATATACAATTTTAGGAATAGAACTTCAAGAAAAGAAACTAAATTAGTACTAACTTAAAAGGTAAACCAAAACCAAAAGGTCATCACTTGTCTAATAAAATGAGGAGTGCCCTCGGAGTTCACTATACCGCGAAATGTCAGTAAAAGACGGGGAGAGTTAAAGATTAAGAAATAATTATATTTGTACCACACGATAAGTATATCTTTTGAAATGAGAATAGAGATTAAGGAAAAGAGATAAACCATACAAGAACTCTATACCTATATAAATAGGGTTGGGCTAAACAAAGAGAGAGATATCTTATTCGGTTTATACTCATCACATATAAATCAAATAAAAAGAAAAATCAAATGAAACCAAAGTAAATAACGTACATACGTTATTTATATAATTATCCTTGTTCGAAGAAGATATGTAGATGCATGTGGGATAGAAATAGGAATATAGATGCATGTGGAAAGTATCCACCAAAAAAATTCTTATGACAAGATCCTTATATGAAGGGGAATCATGCATGATCATGGCAACTCATTTTTTATTTGCAATTTTTATATCAAAATTCCCATAACAAGATACTCGAATACAAAGGGAACTCTGATATAATTAAATAATCCCTGATTATATTATCCTAATTAATTGTACTTTTATAAATATTAATTTTGGGAAGCTCCCCATCTGTAGACATGTTGGTTTTGAAGGAGGCAATTGGGTGTTGTGAATTCCTAAAGATTCTCTTATTCAAGATAAGGTTCTTTCTTTTGTTTAAGTCAAAACCCGTATGTATTAATGCTTTTAATTTTCTTTTAACCAATCAAATGTTAATTAATTTCTGCATAAAAACCAAATTATAGATTCGAGTAAGAGGGATCTAAGGTGCAAATGTTCCCCGTAAATTGTAATGTACAAACATTTTTTAAAAATTATATTATCCTATATATTAGAGTCGAATATACTGTCTTGTAGTAAATAATAATAATAAAAAGTTGTATCATATTTTATAGGGATAAATACTTTTTGCCATCCGAACTATGTCCATTTTTACAATTTACCATCTAAACAAACTTTCATTGCAAACCGCCATTCAATCTTTGCATTTGTAACAAAATGCAATTTGAAGGTGGTTTGGTGTGACGTGTATGTTTTAGGAAAATGCAACGTGTTAATTTTTTTTCCGTAAAACCACAAAAACAAAAAGGTTTAGATGGCGTTTTGTCACAAATGCAAAGATTGGATGACGGTTTGCAATGAAAGTTTGTTTGGATGGTAAATTGCAAAAATGAGCATAGTTCGCATGACAAAAAATATTTATCCCTATTTTATATGTGTATCGTAGTCATAATTTGTAAAAATAATTTATTTTACTTAGTGAGATATGCTTCAATTGTCAATTGTCTCGTTACCATAATACTTTAATTCGTGATCGATCATTACCTCCAAAAATCGTGGTCTTGTAACCACTTAACGAGGGAGAGGGGTCGATAATCACTGTCGAGCGCTCCCTTCGATCAAGGGATCGAAAAAACTTACATTTACTTGAGTACATTTCAATTATTCGGACACCGGTCAAACCTAAAGTTTCAAATTAAATTCCTAGTGATGAATTCATTCATCTGGAGATTGGAATGTGGAGCTTCTAAATTCTATTTTCTGGCCTTCTGATGTGTCGAGTATTCTTTCGATACCCCTCAGCCGTGCCCCATGCGATGATGTTCTTATTTGGCATTTTACTAAGAATGGATGTTTTACTGTAAAGAGTGCTTATCATGTGGCCTTGGACTTGAAGCATCGGAACAAACCTGAGACTCATACTGCCGACTCCCTTACACTTCAGGATAATTGGAATTTTATCTGGTCTACTCAGGTCCCCAACAAGGTTCGGACTTTTATGTGGAAATTGGCAAAGGAGGCTATCCCTACATCTGTTAATTTAAGGAGACGACACTGTTATATCTCAGATGGATGCCCATGGTGTCACGAAGAACATGAAGATGCATACCATGCTTTCTTGACTTGCTCCTTCTCAAGACAAGTTTGGGCATTATCTGATATCCCATGGAAGGTGGTGTCAAATTGGGAGAGTAATGTTGAACTTTGGTTAAGAGAAATTCATAAACAACTCTCGTGTATCGACTATGCTCGGTTCTCTATGATTTGTTGGGCTCTCTGGATAAGTAGAAATAAAAAGGCTATGGAAAACATCTCTACACCACCTCATGGAGTCATTCAAATGGCAGATTGTTGTCTTGATGCCTTCAGATTAGCTTCGTTTCACGCGACCCCTGCTCATTCATCACATACCCAAGCATCCGGATCCTTATGGTCTCCTCCCCACGAAGGCGCCATTAAAATCAATTTTGATGGAGCAGTGTCTAGCTCGGAGTGTACCATGGGAGTTGGGGTTATTGCAAGAGACTTTACAGGTCACTGCATTGCGTGGAGGCCCGTTAAGATACAGCGTGGCGGGGATGCTCTTCAGGCGGAAGCATTGGCAGCAAGATGTGCAGTTGAACTTGCAGTCCGACTGGGTTTTGATTCAACTATATTAGAGGGTGACTCTTTGATTATTGTTCAGGCACTCAAGAAGTCTACACCAGATTACTCTCCAGTTGGAAACCTTATTCAAGAAATTAGAGATATTTCAAAACAGTTGCATTTCACTTCTTTCTCTTTTGTTCGTAGAGATGAGAATAGAACTGCTCATGCCCTTGCAAAATTAGCTGTTAGTGATTGTTCCTTCTCATCTGATGTACTCCCCGCTTCTGTTATGCACCTTGTAATGATGGACACCTCTCTATAATGCACAGTGCCTTTTTTCTTTCAAAAAAAAAAAAAAAACTAATCCGTTTGAACTGTATATTGACGGCTAAGATTAGTATATTATTAAGTGGGGATTGAACATTAACCAATCGAGTGCATACGATATGAACTCGAAAACTTAACCCTGTGAAAGGCTGCAAGCACGTGCCTGCTTTCACGTGCCCATGTGCCCAAATCGTGCGCCCCACAAACTTATCACAATCAACTATGCCCCTTCATTTTCCTTGCTTTTATATTAATTACTTTATATAACCCCTTCAACTTTTGTATTTCCACCCAATAAAAATAGAAAATAAAAAATAATACTAATAAAAAGAACTTTTGTATTTCCACAAAATAAAAAATATATATATATCTTGCAATTATTATTTGTCTAATTTATTAAATCTACATAAGGTCAAGTTTAATAATATTTATAATTATAAACATTATATATCTTTTCTTACACACAAAATAGGATGTGTTATCAATCTCTTATTATAACAGATAATTTCAGTTGTTTAATGAGTACGTATGGCTTACCTCTTTCCCACCTTTAATTCATAATTGACTTGAATTATTAATTTCTTGGCATGAAATTTTAATATTTAATTGGGTCGGTATGTCAACTAAGCTAATCGTGAAGTATTTAAAAATAAGTAGTATTGGTAAAATAAAAATATTTTTAGTCTTCCAATATGTAAAAGATGCTGAAAACTTTGGCGGGAAGACAAGCACCTAATCTGCACTGAAAAAATGGACGATCGATATTTGATAGACGTGCATGAACCGCAAAGTCAACTTTATTTTTGACCTTTTTTTGTTTTGTTTTTTTTTTCGCCTTTTTAAATAGGGGCAATTTGAAATAACTCCCCATCAATTTGAAATATTTTTACTTAATTCCCATAAAATTATATTACATAATAGGATATAAATACGGCATTAAAACGTTTTAGTACTACATTTTGTGAAAATTATACAATATATTTTGAGAGGTATTTTAAGTACTACATTATATGAAAATCATACAACATTTTGCCCAAATGGGGAGTTAAGTAAAAATATGATACCCAATTGGGGATTTATCCCACACTACCCGTTTTAAATAAATGAATTGAAATTAAATTTCTGAATTTACTTTTTATTTTATAGTCAAGGATTCAACTTGTGAGCGGAATCGGATTTCCAACTATTTTTTTTCATTCTACTTCTTTTACTTTACGTGTATTGGCAATCAATTGAGATAAGAAGAGAGAATACCGTCGATATTCTCTCTTCTTATCTGTTCTCTCTGATTATCTCAACCGTCTACCAATTCACTCGACATCTCTATGCTCTCTTTTATTATCTCAATCGTCCACCAATATACTTGATATGTGTATAGGTGGATCAAAGAGTAGATGAAACAGAAAAATATAACAGGAAATCGGACCACTCTTCAAACAAAAATATATGTATATCAGTATACCGAGAGTCTAAAAAAAAAACACATTATGGATATGATCATGGGCCTGCAAATTATGGGCTGGAGCGGCCTGCTTCAGCTTTCAAATTATGTGATTTATGATCATGACCAAGGTAGATAGTGTCCAAATTTCTTAACTTTTATATTTGATCAATTCTTACACTTGAACAAGCCCAACTTCCATACGTAATTATGCAGACCAAATCCTTGCTAAAACAATTTTCTCTTCATTTTCAACTTATCCTACGACATTTTCCATTTCGAAAACCTCGCCTGTTGTAACATTAGGACCAAATATGATGAATTAAGATTTGATTACTCCTAGAGCTTGGGCCTCAAAGGAAATAGCATGCCTCACATCCCCGATATGAATGGCATGTTCACCCATCGGAACCCGTCTTATTCCGTTCCTATCCACCACACTAAGCTGTTTACACACATGAATGCCGACATCGACCCGTTGCTGCCCCCGAGCCGGCACTCTTACTTTCTCGAAAGCGACGAGCTGCCGGTGTGGAGCCCAACTATCCCTAGGAGGGGACGAGAACACAAGGAGCGTGTGGGAGCCATCTCTTGAACCCGTGTTTCTCACGTCCACGCTCACCCTAAATGAGAGCTTGTTGCATTTAGCGTGATTCACGCGAATCCACTTGCTTGACCTAGCGGTGGCGGTGGTGTTGTAGCGGTGGCGCCCGTGTATGGGGATGTAGAACTTCCTCGGCGCATTCGCAATTGTGTGTGTGAAGCCGGTGTAGCTCAACCCATGCCCGAACGGGTACAAAGTGGGGCCTTTGTAGAACCGGTACGTCCGACCCGGATAATTTTTGGACGGATTTGCCCTCATGTCCATAGTTGTCATTGGCAAGTTGTTGAGGTATTCTTGGGGGTACCATGTCATTGGAAGCTTTCCACCTACATTTATGCATCTCTAGCTCAATCTCAAGTATATAACCATGAATCATTCATTCTTGAAAATAAAAATAATAATTTAAACCTGGATTGTGTGCTCCAAAGAGGACATCAGCAATTGCAACACCTCCATCTTGTCCTGGATATCCAACCCACAAAATTCCACCAATCTTTGGATCCTTCTGAGCAAATGCAATATCAACAGGACCACCACTCATCACTACCAAGATTGTTGGACCCTTTGAGGCTGCTGCAACTTTCGATACGAGCTCCTGTTGCCGCCCGGGAAGAAGAAGCCCGGCCCTGTCTCTGAACTCGGCCTCGATGGATTGATCTAATCCCACTACAACGACAGTGGCGTCCGCGTTGCGTGCGGCGTCAATGGCTTGCACGAACTGTGCGTCGTTGGCACAAGCGACGCCCACGCAACCGGTTTGATGAATTGTCTGTGTGTACTTCGATATTCCTTGCAAGGGAGTCGTGTACCCGCATGGAACACCTATGTAACAGACATAAACACAAGTTGGAACAGCCAAAATGTACTTAAAATGAAAACTAATGAATGAAGAGCATTTACTTACCAGCATAATTGCCTATCATGGTGTCCGTGACATCGGAGTTAGGCCCGATAACAGCAACCCGACGGTGTCTACGTGAGGATAGAGGCAAAGCCGGGCCGTTATTTTTAAGCAGAACAATGCCCTGTCTCGCAGCTTCTATGGCAAGCTCCTTGTGGGCTGGAGTGCACACATCTTTCGGGCCTAGATTGCCATACGGATGGGCGGATGGTTCGCCGTCAAACATTCCTAATCTCATCTGGACTGTTACTGTGTTCGCCACCGCGCCATCTATTAACGTCTCATTCACGAGTCCTCTCTTCACGGCGTTTTCCGTGTGCAATGCAAGGAATGGCCCACAATCCAAATCCAAACCTGGAGATCATTCAAAAATCGATAGATTGTTCAAAGAATTATGTGCGGCAAGGGATGTATGTGTAATTTTTGAAACTAAGAAGGGAGGTTTGTGTAGTTTGAGTATTTATGATCCCAGCTGTTAACCTGCTTTGATTGCATCGGCAGCTGCTTCTTCTGGTGTTCTGGTGTAATGCTGATTTTCATATAACACACCAACTGAATCACAGTCCGAAACTACATACCTATAAATAAAAAACATAATTGCAATTAAATACTGTTTTAACACATTTGATATAAGGTTTTAATTAATTATAAGTTGGACAGTCCTTCTAACGAAGTGTTTGCCTGTTTGTTAAAGGAGTTAGGAGGTCATATGTCGCGAGTTACTTGCGATGCAAAATGATACGATTCTTGTCGTATCAGATAGTGAAACGTACCCGTTGAGACCCCAAGCACCTCGTACGGTGGCACGGAGAAGTTTAGGATCGGCGCAGGTGGGAATGCCGTTAACTTGATTGTAAGAACACATGACACTTGCGACCTTGCCTTCCTTAACACAACTTTTGAACGGGATGTCGAATGTGTCTAGCAAATCCTGCTTGCTTACCTACAAATTATTATATAGGATTTTACTTTTTCATATAAGAGAGTCAAAATTAAAATATTAAAAATAATAAAGGAGATAAGAATATGAATATTTTATAATATAGAAATTCAAATTTTAGGTGGGTCGGGGGGCGCCCGTCTAATGTAGAATGATTTTTTTTTTTTTTAAGTCTGAATATGATTCAATATAATTTAATGAATTATCAAATTTAGGTAATTGATATTGATTTAGTTGAGCCTGATTTGGACTACAATTTGCTGAAATTGCAAAAATTGTTTGGAGAAACAAAAGAACATGGATGCAAGGCAACAAAATTTGAGTTTTTTCTTTAAATTGAATCTTAAGATACTTATTTTTCGATCTCTCAGAGTTTCCCCCCACCCAATTGAGTGAAGGACTAATCTCCCGAGATAGCTGAAGGCGCTTATTGCGGGGACCTCTCCCAACGTAGTTTTTTACATCCACAAGGTTCGAACTCGAGACCTTGCTTAAGTGAACTCAAGCCCCTATCCATTTGAGCCAACTGCCCATTGTTATCTTAAGATACTTATGAATATAGCTTAAGAATTTCTTATAGTTAAGAAATTGAAAAACAATATTGGAAAATAGTGATCTCTCTAATTTTTCAAGAAGTTTTCTCAAAATTATTGGGCAAACTTGGTTGGTGTTTTCTGTAATCTTTTAATCCTAAGAGTTATTTTCTTTTTTTCGTAATTGGATTAAATTTCAAGAATATTCATAATTATCATAAGATCAGTGATAATTTATAAACATTTAGTTCTTTAAATTTTTAAAAAAAAAAACATATTTATTTCCAAGAATCGTCTTAAGTTATTTTCAAATGCCCCCAAACTTACACTCCACAGTCCACAATATATTTCCAGTTACAAAATTATTCAAATATTAGATCATTTATTGATCAATTGATCAGAAAGTACCAAACATGTCAGTTTTTATTTTCATGAATCAAGATTCCCACACATTTCTCCTCTACAACACCACATATATTTTTTACCTAAAACAAACGAAACATACAAAAAACAAAGCATTGATGAGAGATTCCATACCTTTGCATTAAAGTGGAACCTATCGACCCCACCCCAGTTATCCAAATCATACGCCGTGTAATGCTTGCAACACGCCGCCACCTTCAGCCGGTCGCCGCCGCCGCTCCCCTGTAAGCCCCTAACGTATCTGGCCGCATATACGCCGGCAACCACCGGATCCTCGCCGGGAGTTTCCTGTCCCCGCCCCCACCTCGGGTCTCTTAATATGTTCACATTCGGGCTCCAAAACGTGAGGCCCGCCATTCCGCCGTTGTACATTGCCCGGGCCTCGTCGGAAACCACCTGTCGGGAAAATGGGTCGTCATTCGATAAACATGTGGGCCCAGTAGGCCCACTAAAGATATCCAAATTTGTAGCTTTTGATGGGATGCAAGTTGTAAATGAAAGTTGTCTTGTACTCTCTCTCAACTTTAATTGTGTAATCTAATCTAGTGCTGCTTTTATTTTGTGATTTTATCCTATGTTTTGACTTTCGAGGAAAAAAATTCTATCTTTTATGGGCATATGTCTTTTTTTTCTTCTTTCAATTTTTAGTGGAGATTTTGGGTTTTAATTTTGCACCTCTCTCCAAAATAGTCGTGTTTAATGCACGGGAAATTATATGCACGAATGCATATTAAAATATTATTTTATCGTGACATTACGTATCAAATACTATTATGTAATAAATTTGAAAAAAAGGCATCCGTCTTATGGTAGGTGATTTTCTACCATCCCTATCCTCCAAAACGGTAGACAATGCAAGAAAAGTGAGAAAAGTCGTTTTGATTTAATAATGTATATGCTATATGAAAGGAAAAAAGGAATTGATATTATAATTTGAGGGCAGATCGCAGAGATAGTTAAAAAGAGAAAATGTATAATGCCATTTATCAATAAAATACTTGGAATTCTATGACAAATATACCTAAACATAGGCAGATATGAACATAGATTTAAATTTAGAAAAATAAACAATTAATAATTAACACGTTCATGCAGTTGCATTAACCCAAAAAATTCCATATACGTACTGCGAGTCTGCGACAGACAAGAAAAAAACAAAACTGCCACAAGCATTACTCATAGAATCGTACTGAAACCAAAATTCAATATAGTAATTTGTAATTAATTAAGCATTAAAAGAAAAAAAATCTTACTTTCCCGATCTCTTCCCACAATGAAGCATTGAAAGCGGCGGCCGTAGTGATAACCTGGGGGAAACTGGTGGCGCCGGGAAACTCGCCACCGAACTTCGTCCCCGGGCCCACATTCGAAACGCCGTGGAGCGCCTCCGACCACCACTCGTATCCCTTGATCCCCAGCCGTGGCACGGCGGCGGCATTGTTCACTAACAGCCTCACTTTCTCCTGCAATGTCAGCCTTCCGATCAAATCCTTCACCCTGTCTATGGTGCGTAGATTTGTCCGGCAAAATGGGAAGTTCTTGGTGGCGGGGTTTTGAGGGTCGCAGGCGAACGCCGGCCGGCGGACGGCGACGGAGACCGCCGCTAGGAGCGTTATTAGGAGGAGAAAAATGGAGAAGGAAAAGTAAGTGTGTCTCTTCATGTTTTTGAAGAGAAACAAAAGAAAAGATATTTGTGTTAGTGAGTGTAAGTGTTGTGTATAAGCTAAGGAATGAGGGAAAATGAAGTGCGTTTATATAGGGAAATTTTGTGAAGGTTTTTAGAAGGGGAGTGTGAAATGATGATGTATGAGGGAATTGGTTTGGGAAATTGGATGTCCATCATTTTGTTCAACTGTTTTAGGAAATGGCTTTTTTGCAAAAAAAAATTATTTAATTGTTTTGAAGGGAAGAGGCATGCAACTTTCAAGAAAGGGTTACTAATGTAGATATATAAATTACTTATTCATACTTTTGTACCTTTTATTTTTTTGAAGAAAAGGAACAAAAGAAGGCCCTCTTTAGTTTAGCATATTAACTTTCTCTTTTATGTGTTTTAATTACTATAAATCTCATTTGCTTTAAATTTCACCACAAAAAATGGCATTGATATCCTACTTTAATTTGTTACAATTGGAACAAAAAAAAATCTACTTATCAGTGGTGCATAATTCAATTTCATTACAAAATCATTTTGTTCTGATGAATTTTTTGCAAGAGAACGGAGTATTTTCTTATATTGAAAAATTATTATACAAATGCAACCTTTATTGGGTAAATATATGACAAAATCAAATTTTATCATGAGTTTTCTCTTGGTGAATGGGGTACTTTTTTGTAGTAAAAAACGATTATGAAAATACAACCTTTATTGGGAAATATATAAAGAAAGTTTCATACGTAACTTTTTTTCTTTTTCTTTTCCAAACTTTCAAACATATTAAAACCATAGAAATTATCCAAGAAAATGGTTATGCTTTCTTCCCACTCCAAATACACAAATCCAGCCCGGATTAGCCATGATTAATAATCCCTAACAACTTGAAGTAAATTAAGAAGGAAACGTGGCGAAATTTCATTGGTAGAGGGATGGCTAGAAACTCATTTACCATTGGAAGTTGAGTGCACGACCCAACGTGTGTAGGGTCCCAATATTGAACAAAAACAGCGCACTTCAATCCATGAATATTGAATAATAACGACCCTTTAAGCCTTTTCGGCTCTCTTACACATAATGGTATGGGGCAGTTTCGAATAAGTTTCCTCCGGTCTGAAGATTTTTATTTTAATCTCTGAAAATTTATATAACATAATACGATATAAATACTACACTAGAATATTTTAGTACTACATTATGTGAAATTTATACAATATATTTGAGAGTGGTGTAAACATATACAACATAATAGAATATAAATACTGCATTATATCATATTCATACTACACGTGGGGACTAAAATAAAAATTTGATGCCCAATTGGGGACTAAAATAAAAATATCATGCCGTAGTGGGGATTTATCTCACATTACCCGTAATGATATTAAGTGTTTAATGTAGACATTTTTTCTGCGTTTCAAGAAAGAAATCAATTGCCATTTGATTTGGAAATTACGGGCTCTTGCATGCTGAAATAGCCAATGAAGTTGGGTGAGACACAAAGAAGAAATGAGAGGACGAAAGGAAAGAGTGATCATTCATTTGCCTAAGAAACGAAGTTGTTTTTCATCTGACATTGGTTGGTTGACACTGAATTAGTAGAAAAATGAACACAAATTTAAACCATGTTTGTTTTGTATTGGCAGATGGTGACGAACAATCATATTCGCTGGACTTCAATATTAGTTCGGTATTGTTTGATAACGACGCTCAAATCTCCAAGGTATGCTAATATAATTGACTTTCAAATGGGTTTTGGGATGCTCGAGTTAAGGTTTTACGTATAGTATAAGAATGTTTAATTATTATTGTTTGTTTTTATTACCAATACATTCTGAAATTTTAGTCTTGCGTATTTAAATCTGAAATAGAACAATGTCAATTAAATTATATTGAGCTTTTCGTGGAATTACACTGGGAAAATTAATTCGATAGTGCCATAGAGCATGGTGTTCTTAGCATTTCCCTTATTTGTAAAGTATATATATTGTTCCTTTAGAACAAATTTAAGCATCTACTGCACTTCTTAGTTCTTAACTTTGCTTACAATACAAGTGAGGGGTCAAATACAATATATGCCCACTTTGACTACTGCTGTGGGGCCCATTTCTTCTTCCTTCCTCTTTTTTTTTTTTTTTTTTTGGGGGTCATGAATCCCTTTATTATTCACCCAGTCTTTTCACTATGTGTGTCACTGTGGGGTGTGTCTGTCTATTATAGTAAAATAAAAAATTAATTAAAATAATTAATTAACAAGTATTGCAAGCCAATATGAGATCAAGTGCAAGATTGACCTTTTTGAAAGGCAAAAAAAGAAATGCACTACTCAAAGTTATTCGTTTAGATAAATTGAAGATTTACTGTTAAAAGTTAGAACAACTTGAGTTGCAAAATTTCATGATTGCTTAATTAGTTTTGCTTAAAGTCTCGCTAATTGTTGTCCTCTTTGTGTTCTTTCATCATGGTGTAATAATATATCTCTTTCTCTCCTAACAAAACTATCCAAAAATTCTAACTCAAACTCATTTCGATCAAGTCTGTCTTTTGAAACCCGAATCTGACCGATCGATCGAACCGGTTCGACCGGTCCGGATGAGCCTCCAAAACCAATCTCTCTTTGGACCAGTTTGGCCCGCTAAAAACCGAACCAAAACCGGTTAGAAAATCGGCCCAAACCGTTCAGTGGCGGTTTGGCTCGAATTTTTTGTTTTGTTTTTGTTTTTTTTTTTTCAAAATTGTAAAACCAAATCAATTGCTCCAGGGGTTCGGTCCCTCAACCCTCAAATTAGGAAAAGAGGGCCTCAAACACTTGAGCTGCTTGCTTTTTTTTTGGTTATTTGCTTGCAAAGTAAATCATATTTTTAAATTGAACTAGTAATTTTGGCACACTCGTTGCGTGTGCAAATTATAAAATTCTTTTGTTTAAAATATATTTAAATTAATTTTTATATTAATATACATTTTATCAGAATATCAAACAACACTATCTTTTAAAAAAATACAAAAGAAAAAAAAATTGAAATAAGGTGAGAGAAAAGAAAAGAAAAGATAAAAAAATGTAAGAGAAGAAAACACATAAAAATAAATAAATTGAAAAGAAGAGAGAAAATCGTAAGAGAAGAAAACTGACATGATAAAAAATAAATTAATAGAAAAAAAGAAAAAGAGGACACCAAGAGACCACATTTGTCTCTCGCGCTTAATAATATAGTATAAATTCTAGAAAAATATTAATTATGACTACAAGTATCATAATACAGAATTTAATTTACTCCTGAATAAAATAATGTGAAATAATTTATTTTAAATAATATATATTTATAAAAATATAAACACTTGTGTGATAGCTTTTTATTTATTTTTTAAATAAAAAGTATGATATTTGTTTAATCAATTTTTTATTGATGTTGATTATTTTGCTATTTGGTTAGATATTTAATCTATGTCATTGTAGATTTATCATTACATATGTTATTTGAAAATTAATGAATTGTTAAAAGTGATTTATAATTTTATTTATTTTTTTATATTATTAAACTTAATTGATTATTTTTAATTAATATTTATAATGTTGTATAATTGAATATAATTCATATATATATACATAAATAATTAAATATAATTATTACGTAATTATGACGTTATGTTGATCCGATCGGTCAAACCAATAAAACCAATAACTAGTAAGGGATTTTGGTTCGACAGAGTTTTAAAACATAGGATCAAGTTGATTAATTAATTATTTTTTTAAAATTTTATCAATTATACAATAAATATAAAATACTTAGATTGATTTGATAAAAACGAATTCAAATTAGAATTATCCGCATTGCTCGAGTTATTAACGGGTGCAACTAACAAGCAATTAATGTCAATCATGAGAGATGGAAATTAATTGGTTGAGCTTTAGTAATTGAAATCACGTGACATGATGATATATATCCCATCGGAACAAACGACAATAATTTCTCAGCATAAAAATCCATAATCCCATGAACAAAACGGGACCTATTTATGGGCCTTGTTTTAAAATCATTTCTCCAGTTTTAGACAGCTATTTATGGTGATGCAAATAAAAATGTGCATATAAATTCTTAGTTTTCTCTTTTATTTTTTTCTTTTTTTAAAATAAGAACTTTTATTATTGATTATAATTAATAATCTCCTAATTAAGTTATAGACATGCTAAAAAAATGAAACAACTAAAAGAATTTAACGTTGTGATGGGGTTAAGATCCGCTTGGTCCACGTTTCGACACGTGGCGCCATCAGCAACTGACGTATGGTCTTATGATCCACGGGACAAGTCTCCTACGAGCGTCCTCCCCCACGAAGTATTGAGATCCCTGAGTGACACGTGTCCTCGTCGTTGAGCGGCACGTAGTTGTTATAAGCCGCTCTCCAACGAGCACTCCTAAACGAGGCCCAAGTTCACCAAGGGAGTCACCCACGAGCGCTCACTCCCCTCGTATGTGCTTATGCATGTAAGCGAACCAAGGGACCCAGCTCCCTCTCATCTCATCGCGTTGTCCCGGATCAAACCTCGGTCCGCGGGTCTATCAGATACATGGTTAACACGAGCGCGCTAAAGGCCCTCGTTACCAACCTAAAACGGCTCTCTGACACCTCGTACGTGTCCGCACCACTACCACTGTTGCCCGCACCACCTTTTACACCAACTTTTACAGGAGATTCCTCCTAAGTTTCTCCTCATTGCGTCACGTGTGAAGACGACATTAGGGCAGGACCATAAGGGGACAAATTACGAAAGGGTTCTAGACCCTCAACTATAAATACGGGACTTCATCTCCTTATCTGTAAGCAATCCCTCATCGTTGAAGTTCTTACATCCTTCATTTTTCAGATCATCATCTGACTTGAGCGTCGGAGAGTCAAACTGGGAATCACCCCCAGTTCCCCCAGCTTGGCCGTCTGATATCTTTTTATTTGGTGTTTTTCCTAGAAGGTTGAACCCTTCATCTTTTCCGGTGATCATCATTGAGTTTCCCTACCTTAAACAAATTTTAAAGTGATTGGACTCTGTACTCCATATTGAGACTCATCACGTTGTTCAATATTTAAATTCTAGTTATGTAACTCAAAGGTTTAAGTTTTAGCAGGAAAATATAATACGAATATTTAAATTTATAAACCATGGGTTATGGAATTAATTAATTAAGGATATGGGTTGTTAAAAATGATGATTGATGAGGGGATAAATATGGATGCTGACTAAGGTAGCCTACCACTTCTGGCATTAATCAAGTGAACGTGGTGGGTGCTGGAAAAATGAATTATTAGAGATTTTTATGTTCCTAGGATATTGATAGAATTTTTAAACTCTAAAAATATTAATTATATTCCTTTTACTTATTTTTCATATTATTGTAGTATTTCAATTTGAAATAAATTACAATCTAGTAACAATGATATATGATACTAGCTCGTACGTTATTTTCGTAAATAAATCAATGTTAATTTAAGTATGATAAACTTATCTTTAAACAATCAATAGCTTTTTATAATTTTACTTGTATTTTTTCCCCAACACGTCACGTTTGCCATTCCATTTTTCTTTGTGAATTTTTAACTCATACTTTGGGCTTCTGAAAAGCTAATTTGCAAAACACCCAACATATATATATATATATATATATATATATATAATTGGATGTTCAATCATTCGAAAATTACCAGTATCTCATACTCCCATCTTCAAGTTTCAAATCATAGTGCTTTCTTCCACAAGCAAAATGCATTAGTGGTACCTGGTGGTTAACGTGAATTTGTTGTTCTCTGTCCAATGGGAACTTTTGTTGAAAGAAAAAGGTGGAAATCCCATCATTTTAAAGTTATGATCATTCTTGGATTTACGCAAATATGAGTACTATTTTGATTTTATACTATAGTTTTTATAATTATTATTTAACAAGGAAATAGAAGGTAATATATCCATGAGGAGTTGATTGAATGAAGTAATTGCTGATTCAAAATGTTTATATAATTACTTAAACGTAACGTATTGATGTGGCTCAAATATACAAGTCATATCAATAGTTCTTGAGTTAATCATCAGTCGCTATGTGAATTAAAGTCTAAAATGAATAGACATCGGGCCTCACCTCAAGAGGGCTTTATTGGCCCAGAATTTTCCTCAAACGACCTTTTTCTGGGCACTAGCTAGGCCTCCTCATCCATCCCTCGACCTCTAGTGTACTCTTCAAGGGATCAAAAGACGCATTGATCTTACAATTGTGAAAAGTATTAAATGCTGTAAATAGACATTAATACTTTGTACATACGTCTTCATTTTTATTTTACCATCTTAATAGGATTGATGTCACTCTCCTATGTGGCGATCACCTATTGAGACCCAACCTTAGGTTTAAACTCATCTTATGAAAAATTACTTAGAATTAGTCTTGAGTAATTAGTATTTTCCTATAAATACTTTAATATTTATTCAATTTGATAAGACATTCAAATCATATTAACTGCACTCACAACTCTCTACTGTTATGCCCATTTAGATTATTTTTTAAGGATTATTAACTTAGATTATTTTTTAAGGATTATTAATTTGAGTATCGAAGTGCTAACGTTGGATTAAACCCTAAATTGAAACTGTAACTCTTGTGTTCATCCTAAAAAGATAAAGACCCTCGAAGTTCGACCCCCTTGAATAAATTGAAAATCACTCTCCTCGAGTCCCCAAACTATTGAATCAAACTTCCTCCAAATAAATTCTAAATGGTTGTATGATTGTATCTAAACTCTGGTTTTAAGCACGAGTACATGACAATTTCCATTGATAGAATAACCAAAAAAATCTAATTACTTCGAGTACATAACAATTTCCATTGATAGAATAACCAAAAAAATCTAATTACTTGGAATCTTCATAAGTACAATATATACTGATAAAATAAGATTTATTGTATAAACAGCTATATTCAATAAGAATTATCAACACTCATGCAAGTGACAACTAAACGAGAGACCTAGTACATTAGAGTTTCGAATTTCCATTCTGGAACAAAAATAATTCAAAACTCTAAAAAGTTCTCAAGGGCAAAAAAGTCAATCCTCAAACGCCCTCACTAATCGGCTCCAAAGAAGGCTTCCACTGCTTCACGCGATAGCTCAAAATTCCAGAATCAAACTCCTCTCCAAATACTTTCGCCGGATTATCCCCACCGTCGCCGGAAATTTCCGCAACCACCGGCAGAACTCTGCAACTACGTCGTTTCGATCTCCTCCTACCGCCAGCCAACGCGATATCAACAATCTCCGATTCGGAAAGCCTTCCGTCGACTCTACTCACAGGTATCAGCACATAAACCTTCCCGGCGGATAAAGTTTCGTCGGCTTTCACCGCCGAAAACCGGCGATTGCTCACCACCGCAACCAGGTGGCCGGGCTTTTCGAGCATTATCTCGGCGGCGGTCACCGAAACGTCGTCGTGGTGCAGAATGTTCCCGCGAAGATCGACGAGCTTGGCCGCTTCGGGTTTAGCGCTGAAACAAGAGGTGATGTTTCCCATTATATTTCGAATATCTGCAATCGATGTTAGGGCTTCACTGAGTGATGATAATTCGAATATCTGCAATTGATGAGAGCTTGAGTTGAAGAAGGATTGGGGATTGTGTGATATGATATGAATATATAGGAAAAGGTTACGTGGAATCCGATTGAGTGGTGGAGAGTGTGTTTGACTGAATAAGCGCGTTGAAGAAGGTTGAGTCGACTACGGATTGTCTTCTGTTTTACTTTTACTGGGCAAAGAGTGGAGTGTGAGTGGGGTTTGGGGAATTAAGTATCAATGTATCATAATCATACTTGTTGATTTTGACCTCTTTTTTGTGTAACGTGCTATTTATATTTAATTTTCACGTAATTTTGTAGTTTGAGTATTTATGTTCAATTTTCGCGTATTTTCTAGGATTTGAATATTGTGGATGTGTTTAGTAGGGGTGTACATAGTGTGCATAAACTAACCTAATGGGATTGGAACATATGGACCACAAATTAAGGAGTGTTTTAAACTTTAAAAATAAGTGATTATAAAACTAGTGCTTATTTTCAAGCAGTTTGAACTTTGAAGTGTGATTATGGAATAACTACTTTTGTTTTTAAAACCAACTTTTACTTAAAATATAAGATAGAATTGAAAATAGGCTTTTACTTGAAATATAAGATAGAATCAAGAAGAATTCGGGATATGTTTTTAAATTTTGCTTATAAATTTTAAATTTTTCTATAATTAATTAAAATCCTATTCAGAGAATACTAGAATCTCTATTAAAAATCTCTCAGCACAAAAATCTTGATATTATATAACATGATAATTTAAAACTAATTTTTATATTAATATATTATGGGATAAGTAAATTAATAACTGGATAAAATTTAAAAATTCTCAATTTTTCTTAACAACCATCCAACTAATTATCTTTTTATTTATTGTACAATTGTATTTTATTATGGTACTTCAAATAAAGTTATAAAACAACGTAATCTGAACGGTTCAGTGCATACGTAGGACCCAAACTCTGATTGGTATATTTGAGTATCTCAACTCTCAAGTTTTCCATCACAAAAATCATAGCATTGTCAAGGTCCTTCTATGATGATCTATTTGCCGACATTTTCTGCAAAGACGTGGTCCGTTTCAAGAATGCGTATAACACAAATTACTTTGCTTCTAGAACATTCGAAACAAATTGACCTACTGACTACTACAACATCACAAACAATTTATAAAAAGATTCTGGAAACTTCGCAAACAATGAGCTCCAAGTGCTGCACTAAAAAAAAGAAGAATTGACAAGACGAGCAATAGTATCTTCTACAAACAGTTACCACAAAGAGCATATATGAATTTTCCAGCACAGTTCAAATTCATTGTAGAACAAAAAATTTCAATAGTCGGCCCCGAAATTAAATTTTACACAGAGATGCAATAGAATGTAAGATCACCTCACAAATCCAAAAGCACAAATCATATAAGTTTTCGACAACTAACAAAAAGAATCCAAAAGAAATGAATGTCTCCCGATTTTCATTTCCATCTTATGATGAAAGAAAGTTGCTCGGTCGTACCTATTATAACATTTCTGCTGTCGATGATGATGAAGAAGATAATAGGGGCAATTTTTGAAAACTCCCCATGGGTTTGAAAACTTCCTTTTAGCTCCCCATTTTCAAATACATCATTTGGGGTTTTAGATACGCGATTCTGTGATTTAGATACATGATTTTTTCCTTGTATTTCAAATACATCATTTGAGGTTTTAGATACGCGATTCTTGAGTTTTAATACATCATTTTTGAAAATGGGGAGCTTAAAAGAATTGGACTTATCATTTGGGGAGTTTTCGGAAATTCCCCGAAGATAATAACACCCTATTTTATATACTGAGAGACCCATTTGAAACCATCACCATAGCCCATTTTGCGCACGATGCTGCACATAAATACCTCCAATGCATATATTTGATTATGTAGTGTATATCAGTTGTGCAACATTTCGATCGGATAGCAATAATGAGAAAAATAAAGGCAAATACTCATCCAGAGTTACCAAAATTTGCATCAATTTCGGAGGAACAGAATACGGAGTGTTTCTAAACAAATGTTAAGCTTGTATATATAGTAACTTTAGACTGGTAAGGTACCGATGAATCTAATGTTACTTGCTGTACTAAACAAAGAAGCTCAACAATTTCAGATACAAGGTTATGTCAACTAATTATTGTTTACTCCAAACAAATTCATGAAAAGCTAACTGCTCACCAGAATTGAAGTTACTGCAGTTTAAAATAATTTACAGCACATAGCCACATAGGTTCGATAAGATGGCAAACAATGCATCGATGCAGCCAAGCAATAAAACTCAAAAATCACAATGACATCAATTTGTTAGAAATGATGATTGATGAGGAGATAATATGGCATTAATCAAGTGAACGTGGTGGGTGCTGAAAAATGAATTATTAGAGAATTTTACGTTCCTATAATCCTATCGATATTGATAGCATTTTCAAACTCTAAAAAAAAAAAAATAATCATATGATTTGTAATTATTTTAGTTATTTTCAATATTTTGACAGTCTTTCAATTTGAAATAAATTAGAATCTAGTAACAATGATATGTTTTGACCTATGATTGTAGCTTATACGTTATTCTTTTAAATAAATTAAAGTTATTTAAGTATGACGAAAGTATTTTTAAACTTTTTCTTTAAACAATCAACATCTTTTTATATTTTCACTTGGTACTTTTTTCCCAACACATTACGTTTACAATTCCATTTTCTTTGTATAAATTTTTAACTCATAATTGGGCTTCTGAAAAGCTAATTCGTTAAACACCCAACGTATATAATTGGATACTTGGATGTTCAATCATTCGAAAATTGTTTGTGTCCAATCTTCATCTCCATCTTCATCTATAAGTTTCAAATCATAGTGCTTTCTTCCAAAAGCAAAGTGCATTAGTGCTACCTGGTAGTTAACGTGAATTTGTTGTTCTCTGTCCAATGGGAACTTTTGTTGAACGAAAAAGGTGGAAATCCCATCATTTTAATATTGGATTTACATAAATATGAGTATTATTTTGATTTTATACCATAGTTATTATATTATTATTTAACAATGAAATTGTAGGCAATATGTCCATGTATAGTTGATTGAGTGAAGTAATTATTGATTTTGAATATTTATATAATTATTTAAATGAAATGTACTGATGTGAATTAAATATACGAGTCACGTTTATATTTTTTTAAAGTAATTAATGATTAATAGCAATGCGGACTAAACTCTAAAATGAATAGACCCCGGGTCTCACCTCTAGAGGGTTTCACTAGCTTAGAGTTCCCTCGAATGACCTTTTTCCGACCACTTGCTAGGTCTCCTCAGTCATTCTTATAATGTAATACTTCTTAAGGGAAAATTCTTGTATGAGCCGGGTGTACGCCTCTAATACACAATAAAAAAATATAAAATAAAAAATTATTTTTTTATTTGTATATTAGAGGCGGGTGTAGGGAACAGTGCCTACACCCGGCTCATACAAGAATTTCCCCTTCTTAAGGAATCAAAACGCAAGTTGATCGCACAGTTGTCAAAAGCATCGAACACTCTTAATAGACATTAAAACTCCGTACAAATATTTTCGTTTTCATTTTACAACCTTAATAAGGTTGATGTTGCTCTCCTATATGACATTCACGCATTGAGAGTTGAGACACATCCTTAGGGCCGACCTCGCATCCTTTCTTATAAATACTCCAACATTTTTTTAATTTAATAAGATTATAAGACATTTCAATCACATTAAATACATTATCTATTCTCTAACTCATTTATATCGTTTTTTCAATGTTTAACTTGTGCATCGAAGTTCAGTTATTAACTTGAGAGTAGAAGTGTCCAACGCTGGATAAAACCCTAAATTGAACCTCTAACTCTTGTGTTCATCCTAACAAGATAAAGACCCTCGAAGTTCGACTCCTCGAATGAACTCAAGAGCACTCTCCTCAAGTCTTCAAACGCTCAAATCGAACTTTCAGCAAATAAATTCTGAATGGTCGTACTTGAACTCTAGTTTTAGGCACAATCACATAACACTTTTCATCAAAAGAATAACGGAAATAATTTAATTAATTGGAATCTTTATAGGTACAATATATACTGATAAAATAACATTTATTGTATAAACAACTATATTCAATAAGAATTGTCACACTCTAATGCAAGTGTCTACTAAACGAGACCTAGTATGTATACTAGAGTTTCGAATTTCCATTCTGGAATAAAAATAATTCGAAACCCTAAAAAGTCCTAAAGGGCAAAAAGGTCAATCCTCAAATGCCCTCGCAAATCGGCTCCAAAGAAGGCTTCCACTGCTTCACGCGATAGCTCAAAATTTGGGGGGATTCTATTAAAAAGACCTTTTAAGTTTGCATTAAATTAAATAACCCTCAAGTTTCAAGTTGCTTACTAGATAACCCTTTTAATAGTGATCACCAATAATTACTTTTAGATCTTTTATTTTCATCCCCAAATTTTGACATATTACAAAAATGACCCAAAATTTTTCCCTCTCTATAAACCCTTGTTTTATTTCTCTCTCTCTCTCCTCCCTCTCTCTCTCTCCCCTGCGATGGCCCTTTCTTCACGATACAGGGTTATTGCTTTTTTTTCCTGAAATTTCTTCCTCTCTTTACTTCTCTAGGGATTGATTGTTCATCCAAACACCCTTTTATTCAAGAATCAAGATTGTTTATAGGATAAAGGAAGTCTTGAAGATAGTTCATACAAGAAAAAGTGGTTGAAGAACTCAACTTGTTGTGTTGGAAGAAATCTTGTGCAAAGTACATTGAAGGTAAAAAGAATTTCTATTTCTTGAGTGAGGATATTAGAGATAGATATTATGTGCATAAAACTTTTTGTTGAACAAGATTTTTCTGTGGATGTATATATATACACAGACGCACATACGCTTAGTGATGTAGATAGAAATTTTGGACGTGTTCCTTTATTTGTTCTTTGTTTTTTTGTGTGTGCGCTTAATGATCGAACTTGGCTTCTAAAGATAAATAATCTGTTTGATCGCTTAATGGAATATCGGTTTGATAAGCGATTTGGTGTCTGAAAAAGCGATCGCTTTTTTCAGGCAGCTGAAGTTAGCTTTATAAGAGAGATGAAAATAATAAGTGATTGTTTACTGTATTTAAAAGATCGCTTATTACTATGTGTTTGTTACGATGCAGGAACATTTTAACTTGATTGCATCAATGCAAGAATTTGTTATAGGTGTCGTATACGGCGAGTGGGTGGAGAAAGATAGTTGTTGGGAGTGGAATGCAACAAGTAATGTAACTACACCAATTCTTGTAACTAAGGATACTACCTTTGAGATGCTGGTCGTTGAAGTTATCAACAAGCGCGAGTTGAGCTGCTCACGTTCTCAAATACATATAAAGTATATTATAACAAATGCACCTCCGAATGAAAAAGTACCTCCAACTGAAATAACGTCGGATGAAGATCTAAAGATATACATGAGTGATGTTGGTTGTGGTGGTTGGAGGCCTATTTTGAAAGTCTCTGTAGCTGATGATGGAGAAAACAATGAATTGGAGCCACTGAATATTGATTTCAACTTTAATGAGGATGATATTTGTTTACGAAATGATGATATACTATTTGATTATAACTATAGTGCTGAAGATGAGATTGAGGACGTAGAGGAAGGCAATACAGTGGAAGAACTTAATGAAGACCCGAATGTCATGATGGAAGAAGATAATACGGTGAATGTTCAATTATATCTAGAGAATGGTGATGGCATCGAAGAAAATATGTTGACTGAAGAAATTTTGAGGGAACAAACAACAGGTGCGAATGTTAGTCGAGCATGCCACACATTCGACGATGGATCAAATTTATATAAAGGATATATCTTCAATGACAAGAAGGATGCGATAAGGCAGATAAAATTTGTTGCTGTGAAAGGAAAGTTTGTGTTTGATACTAAAAGATCTACAAAATCTCTCGTTGTTGTTGCATGTCCTGCCCCTAATTGCAAGTGGTGGATCCGTTGTGTTAAATATCCCGGATCACGTAAATTTGTTATTAAAAAATACATTCGGGAGCACACATGCGGTTTGAAATTTATTTCAGGAGAACATCGTCAAGCGTCGGCTGATGTTATTGGAGAATTTGTGAAACCTCTATTTGTAGATGGGAAAGGTCCTACACCCAAGGATATGAAGAGTTATGTACAATCACACTTGGGTTGTGTGGTGAGCTATTGGAAATGTTGGAAAGGGAGACAACATGCAAAGGATCTTGTGAGAGGAACACCAGAACATGGGTATGCAGTTCTTGATGCTTATCGCTATATGTTAGAGTTAAGCAACGAAGGAACCAAGACACATTTAGAGGTTGACCAAAAAAATAGATTTCTTTATTTTTTCGTAGCTTTTGGACCGTGCGTAAGGGGTTTTGCATTAATGAGAAAAGTTATAGCTCTTGATGGTTGCTTTTTGACGGGGAAGTTCGGTGGTACATTATTAGTTGCCACGGCACAAGATGGTGAGAACCATATATATCCAATTGCATGGGCAGTGGTCAATTCTGAGAATGACCGATCATGGGGCTGGTTTTTGGAACATTTGCGAGATATAGTTCCTGACAGTGATGAGTTGTGCATAATATCCGACCGACACGTTTCCATTAAGAATGCAGTTGCAAAAGTTTTTCCCACAGCGCATCATGGGTATTGCATAAAGCACCTCTGCGACAATTTAACGCAAAAATACAAGTGTGGTGAAATTATTGTCCATTATTTTTTGGCAGCCAAAGCTTATAGGCTTGATGAGTTTGATGAGCACTTTCGTCAAATTCGACGAATCCACAGTAAAGCAGCTGATTACCTTGAGCATGATGTAGGATTCCACCGATGGAGTAGAGCTCATTCTCCTATAAATAGGTATAATATTATGACAAGTAACATTGCAGAGTCTTTTAATTCAAGAATTTTAGTAGAAAGAGAATATCCAATTACTGCGCTCTGTGATTCAATTCGAAGAATACTTTCTGTGTGGTTTTATGAGCGTCGTATGGAAATTGTGGATTGCCCGACAATACTAGTTCCATCAAAGGAAGCTGCACTACGCAAAAATATGGAACTTTCTAATTTGCTTTTGGCAACTCCAATTAATGTGCATGAATTCATTGTGCGTGGTGGCGGTTCGGACGTTGTTGTTGATCTTAACAAAAAAGAATGCAGTTGTAGAGTTTTTAATATCGACAAAATTCCATGTTCTCATGCGTTGGCTGCTTTGAGAGAACAAAAACTCCCAGATTTTGGCAAGAGAATCTATACATTTTGCTCTCCGGCTTATAAAGCCGAAGCATTCTTGCATGCCTATGTAGAGTCGATATATCCAATTCCACCAGAGGAACAATGGGAGGTACCCGAATCAATAGCAAATGTTATCATTAATCCGCCAAACACAACGTCAAAAAAGGGCAGAAAACGAGTCAAGAGGATTCCTTCTGCATGTGAGGTCCAAAGAAAGAAGAACAAGTGCTCAAAATGTAAGCAACCGGGTCACAAGAAAAACACTTGCAATCAACCACTTGGTCCTCAAAGATCAAATTGATACATCTTTGATCATACTTCACTTTTGCGAATGTGGATAGTGATTTTGTGGAAATGTGTAATCTATTGTTCCAAGATGCATCTTTTGTTACAATGTGTAATATCGTTTATTCGTATATATTAGTTTATTCACATGAAATAAGAGATCGCTTTTTTCCTTGCTGTTTTTCATCACTACGAAAATAAGCGATCGCTTTTTTCCTTTGCAATCGCTTTTTTCAGCTTGTTCACTTCGCCAACGGAAAAAAGCGATTGCAAAGGAAATAAGAGATCGCTTTTTTCCTTGCTGTTTTTCATCACTACGAAAATAAGCGATCGCTTTTTTCCTTTGCAATCGCTTTTTTCAGCTTGTTCACTTAGCCAACGGAAAAAAGCGATCGCAAAGGAAATAAGAGATCGCTTTTTTTCTTGCTGTTTTTCATCACTACGAAAATAAGCGATCGCTTTTTTCCTTTGCAATCGCTTTTTTCAGCTTGTTCACTTCGCCAACGGAAAAAAGCGATTGCAAAGGAAATAAGAGATCGCTTTTTTCCTTGCTGTTTTTCATCACTACGAAAATAAGCGATCGCTTTTTTCCTTTGCAATCGCTTTTTTCAGCTTGTTCACTTAGCCAACGGAAAAAAGCGATCGCAAAGGAAATAAGAGATCGCTTTTTTCCTTGCTGTTTTTCATCACTACGAAAATAAGCAATCGCTTTTTTCCTTTGTAATCGCTTTTTTCAGCTTGTTCACTTGGCCAACGGAAAAAAGCGATCGCTTATTTACCTTGAAGTCGCTTTTTCCAAGAGGTTGACTTGTCCCTTGAAAAAAAAGCGATTTCAAGGTAAATAAGCGATAGCGAAAGCGATAGCTTATTTACCTTCAAATCGCTTTATCCAAGTGTTTGACTTGTCCCTTGGAAAAAAAGCGATTTCAAGGTAAATAAGCAATCACTTTTTGAAGGAGTTAGTTTTTAGATCGGTTTACATAACCTTTAAAAAAGAGATCGCTTATTTACCTTCAAATCGCTTTTTCCATGAGTCCGACTTGTCCCTTGGAAAAAGCGAATTCAAGGAACTAAGTGATTGCTTTTTTCAAGGAGTTAGTTTTTTAGATCGGTTTAAATGGAGTAAGATTTGACGTCTTACATAAATAATTTTTCTATGTTATAATATGCATAAATCGATTAATCATGTGCCATTAACACTCAATCATTTAGTGATTGCCAAAAAAAAAAAAAAAAAATTGTGCGTATTAACACTCAAAATAATTGTTAATCCACGTACTCTAAAATTAATGCTAAGTTTACATTAAATAACTCATATTCTTTGTTAGCATGTGCACATATTTCATATTTAATTGTAATTCCAACCGATTGGGACATCGCTTAAGTGAATCCTTGTATTTTCAACTAAATCACTTAAGCAAAAAAACCAATCGCTTATATGATTCCGCGTGTTTTTAACTAAATCGAGTGAATACTTTGTTTCACGGGAAGACTTGTTGAAATACTTTGTTTCACGGGGATACTTAATACAACTATTAACCAATGTAATTAAAAATTACATGAATTATATTTAATTGATGAAATGACAAACATTGATGTTGGAGTTTACATTAAATAAATAATATTTTTGGTAAATATGTGTACATTTTCATGCGTCATGGAATGTGTTATTAGTTTTACATGAAATACATTAAATGACTATAGAAAATTATAGTAATTGAATATATATATATATATATATATATATATATATATATATATATAAGTGTTAAAGTTAAAGTGAAAATCATAAGTATTCAAGTTAAAGTGAAAGAACTCGAGTATATTTAATTGTATCTCCAACCGATTGTGACAATCGCTTGAATTGTTCATGTTTTTAACACAATCACTTGAATGAACTAAATCGCTTAATCAAAAACCCAAATCGATTAACTGACAGTTCATGTTTTTTACTAAAGCGCTTAAGCGAAAACCCAAATCGCTTAACTGACAGCATGGTTTTTACTAAATCGTTTAAGCGAAAACTCAAATCACTTAACTGACGGTTCATGGTTTTTACTAAATCGTTTAAGCGAGGAACACAATCGCTTGAACGAACTAAATCGCTTAAGCGATGTTCCAATTCGCTTAACTGAAGGTTCATGTTTTTTACTAAATCGCTTAAGCGATATACTAATTCGCTTAACTGAAAGTTCATGTTTTTTACTAAATCGCTTAAGCGATGTTCCAATTCGCTTAACTGAAGGTTCATGTTTTTTACTAAATCGCTTAAATGGTTTTTACTAAATGACCCAAATCGATTAACTGACAGTTCATGTTTTTTACTAAATCGCTTAAATGGTTTTTACTAAATGACCCAAATCGATTAACTGACAGTTCATGTTTTTTACTAAATCGCTTAAGCGATATACTAATTCGCTTAACTGAAAGTTCATGTTTTTTACTAAATCGCTTAAGCGATGTTCCAATTCGCTTAACTGAAGGTTCATGTTTTTTACTAAATCGCTTAAATGGTTTTTACTAAATGACCCAAATCGATTAACTGACAGTTCATGTTTTTTACTAAATCGCTTAAGCGATATACTAATTCGCTTAACTGAAAGTTCATGTTTTTTACTAAATCGCTTAAGCGATGTTCCAATTCGCTTAACTGAAGGTTCATGTTTTTTACTAAATCGCTTAAATGGTTTTTACTAAATGACCCAAATCGATTAACTGACAGTTCATGTTTTTTACTAAATCGCTTAAATGGTTTTTACTAAATGACCCAAATCGATTAACTGACAGTTCATGTTTTTTACTAAATCGCTTAAGCGATATACTAATTCGCTTAACTGAAAGTTCATGTTTTTTACTAAATCGCTTAAGCGATGTTCCAATTCGCTTAACTGAAGGTTCATGTTTTTTACTAAATCGCTTAAATGGTTTTTACTAAATGACCCAAATCGATTAACTGACAGTTCATGTTTTTTACTAAATCGCTTAAGCGATATACTAATTCGCTTAACTGAAAGTTCATGTTTTTTACTAAATCGCTTAAGCGATGTTCCAATTCGCTTAACTGAAGGTTCATGTTTTTTACTAAATCGCTTAAATGGTTTTTACTAAATGACCCAAATCGATTAACTGACAGTTCATGTTTTTTACTAAATCGCTTAAATGGTTTTTACTAAATGACCCAAATCGATTAACTGACAGTTCATGTTTTTTACTAAATCGCTTAAGCGATATACTAATTCGCTTAACTGAAAGTTCATGTTTTTTACTAAATCGCTTAAGCGATGTTCCAATTCGCTTAACTGAAGGTTCATGTTTTTTACTAAATCGCTTAAATGGTTTTTACTAAATGACCCAAATCGATTAACTGACAGTTCATGTTTTTTACTAAATCGCTTAAGCGATATACTAATTCGCTTAACTGAAAGTTCATGTTTTTTACTAAATCGCTTAAGCGATGTTCCAATTCGCTTAACTGAAGGTTCATGTTTTTTACTAAATCGCTTAAATGGTTTTTACTAAATGTACAAATTCGCTTAAGCGATGTTCCAATTCGCTTAAATCGCTTAAACGGCAAAAAGCGATCGCTTTTTTGGCCTTGTTTTTCATCACCGAAAAAAAGCGATCGCTTTTTCCCGTTCCAATCGCTTTTTTCAGCTTGTTCACTTGGCCAAAATAAAAAAGCGATTGCAAAGGAAAATAAGCGATCGCTTTTTTGGCCTTGTTTTTCATCACCGAAAAAAGCGATCGCTTTTTCCCGTTCCAATCGCTTTTTTCAGCTTGTTCACTTGGCCAAAATAAAAAAGCGATTGCAAAGGAAAAAAAGCGATCGCTTTTTTGGCCTTGTTTTTCATCACCGAAAAAAAGCGATCGCTTTTTCCCGCTCCAATCGCTTTTTTCAGCTTGTTCACTTGGCCAAAATAAAAAAGCGATTGCAAAGGAAAATAAGCGATCGCTTTTTTAAGCCTTGTTTTCACAGCGACAAAAAGCGATCGCTTTTTTCAGTTCCAATCGCTTTTTTCAGCTTGTTCACTTGGCCAAAAGAAAAACGCGATTGCAAAGGAAAAAAGCGATCGCTTTTTACCGTTATCATACAACAAAATCCACAACTTACAAATAGCTCCTTGGGAAAAAATGTGAAGACATTATACAGAAATCCAACTACCAACAAAACAACATTTAGCTCTACACTAAAAGATACAACATAATCTAATATAAGAGCTTTAATTTTCATCACAGTGGTATTCACCTAAAAAAAGTTCTATAGCGAAACGTTCTCGCAAACCTTGAATTGCCACGTCATTAAGTTCATCCATAGGAGAATTAGTCATGTGAAATTCCACAAAACTCAATGCATAAGGCCCACAATCTCCGCTGCAATTTAAAAACAATAAGAAAATTAAAAATGACATTTTGGAAAAACTAAATATAAAAAGGGGTTCAAGACACTAACCCTTCTAGATTGGTTGGTAGGTTGGGAACATAGCGATATGACCACGGCCTGTTAAAAATCTCCTCTTTCAAATGAGAAAATTTACCAGAAAGTTTTAAAATCTTTGGTAAAACCACACATGGACCCCACATCACTTCTTCAAGTTCATGCTGCTTGTATGCTTTCGTATTGCAATCAAGAATTTCAATTCGCCCCTCATCCAACATCCACACAACTGTAAGCCAATGCTTGTCAAACACATTCAATACACAATAAATTTTGTTTACTTCGCACCAATTACGTCCGTCATGTGGCCTCTTTCCTTCGAAATACTCATTAAAAACAGTATTATATCCATTATCGTATAATATCTTCTCAACTTCATCCATATCAATCTTTTTTCCGTACCTCGGCTTGCCGTCATGCAAGGTGCCCCTTTTCCGTTTCTCTTTCTTCGGTTGTTCCTTATTGTCTCCCTCTTTATCACCATTCTGCCACTCAGAAATACGTTCGCCTTGTTTCAAAAGATATTGACCAAAATAAGCATCAAGGACTGCACATGCTTGATCATACAAATGAGGAGTATTCCGTTGTTTAAATCTTACGAGATTTAGCCCCTCATGTATGTGCTGCATTAAAAAGAAATACTCATTAGTAATTATATATAAAAAATATCAGTAATTACACTATGTAAATTTAATAAATTGATAAAAACGTACCGCATCATCAAGCCAAAACCCTTTAGCCAAAAAAGCAGAATAAAAGTCCCGCTTGTATTGTCCAACAAAACCGTTTCCACGAGTCAACTTGTCATTTTTCTCGTACCAGTCGTAGAATGCTCGCTTTCTGTCTTCTGCCGGCCTAAATATATCTTCTGGTTGTTCCCCTTCTTTCTCGGCAACTCTGACTTTCTTCAACATACCATCAGCGGTGTACGGCGATGTTAAAAAATGACTGCGTTTTTTTTCTCTTTCTGGCCTTTTATCAACAATATTTTCAACCAATCCAATCCTCTTCTCTAACTTCTCCACAATCCCTTTGAGCCCGTCAAATTTCTTTTCTAAATCCTTAAACCATTCCGTCATCTTCTTTTCCAGACCTTTCACGCATTCCATCGTGTTACAATCGTCAACATGAGAATGACGTGGCTGTGGTGTGCTGCTTCTAACAGGAGAATGTAGCGGTTGTGGTGTGTTGATTCTAACAGGAGAATGCAATGGCGGTGGTGTGTTTTCATCGCCCATATCTTCACTTTGTGCTTTTTCTTTTTTCAGATCCGCAAATTGGTCAATATGCATTGTTAACTGCGTAACTCCATCCAATTCCTTTGTCAATCGATCAATGTTTACGTCTGGATTATCTTCAGGCTCTTGAAATGACCGCATATATTCTTCTTGCATTTCACGTTTTGTAGGAATCAAAAATGGATGCACAACCACCTACAATATGGATTGGATAAATTAGTTTAAAGTACATAGCAGATTAGCTTATTATAAATATCTTTATACTACAAACATTAATTTGTAATTTTTGGATTTTTTTTTTTAACTTACCTCGTTATCTTTCAGCATTGATTCAATCATATCGTAGTCCCATTGTGCACTTCTTTTAGGATGCCATTGCAGAATCCTTGGGATAGGAAGTGCATCTCCATTTGATGGAGAAAGCCGAATTCCAGCATTGTGAAAAACTGAAATTGCTTCATACGCCCACACCTAAATATATAAAAATAAATTATACTATATATTAGAAAAATACATAAATGAATAAAAGATTAGAAAAAAAACATGATACTATTATTACCATAAATGCCCATGGAAAACCATAAAGATTGAATTTGGCAGATTTGCCACTGCTTCTCCACTGATTGTATGCTTGTTTGAACTTTCTGGTTTGGAGCGAGCGAATCGTTGTACGGAATGATAGTCTCCCCCACGGATAGGCATTGAAAAATCTTTTATCTTTCACAAAGAGGAACCAATCGAGTTCAACCTTCTTGCTCGCATCCCTTGCCATGAGAATCGAATGCAGAAAATATACAAGACAAATATTAATCCTGTCATCTCTGTTATAACGCTTCTCTTTCAACATTTCTTCCAAATCTACGCCCACAAGACTCTTTCTTTTCTTTCCTAAAATGTGCTCCAAATAATTCTTATTCTTTTTTTTTACTTTTTCCCTATCAGCTGCACTCGGAAAAGGTCCGCAATTCAGCCTCGTCACAATTGCAAATTCTTTCATCCCAAACCGTAGTGGCTTATTACCCAAAATAAACCACATCTCTCGATCTTTTCTACTCTCGACAAAATGAAGCAATAAATAATGACATAACATCCCATTAAATGACCAATCCTCCGATAGGTCTAGAAAATGTCCGAAACAGGTCTTACGGACCGCAGACTGCACTCCCGCATTACCTTCTTCTTCGCCGTCTTCAAGGTACCTCTTAATTACGTTTTTAAACTTAGACCAAGATGATCTCACCGTATAATTTGCAGGAAAGTATTCAATCTCATCTACCAATGGATGCAGATTAAAACCATGTATGTCTATCGATCGCGAACATTCCGGCATTGAGAGCATCTCTGGGTCTTCGCTCTCCTTCTTATTCTCCTACAATAAAGAAATAAAAATAAATTCTCTTACAATTAAACAAATGTATTAACCTTCATTTTCCCAACTCAAAAGACGTACCTCGTGTTCCTGACTTGTGATTAACCCCTTGCCAGATACCATCAAATTCAGCTAATCCAATCAATGATTATCGATACAACATGAAGCGACAATGATCAATACCGTTTAAATAATTATTTTTCTTCAAAAAAACTGATTTAATAAATATTACATGATATCTTCACATATACATACATAAACAAGATTTTTAAAATTATATGCAAAAATGATCCTAATTGGTTTAGTTTTAGAAGTGAAACAAAAATGAAATAATAATAATAATAATAATAATAATAATAATAATAATATACCATGTTTTCAACAGCTATCATCTCTTTCTCCAACATGACACTATGCTCACTCGCCTCGTCCTGGCAAAAAAATACTATAAATATTAGAAACTAAATTTTAGAAACTTAAAAGGCTTATCAATAAAAAGCAAATAACATCTAACTTAAATTTATTCAAAATTAAACATCAAATCAAACCTCAGTTTCAATGCATTCTTCAAACTTTTTGGTTGGTTCAAACTCTTTGCTTGTAACTTTTTGTCTCTTCTTTCCTTTCTCCGGCACATCGTTATGCTCATTTGCCTCATCCTATTCAAAAAATAGATTAAATATTACATTTGTCGTATCAAAATAAATCCACTCAAAATTTTAATCTATGGAACTTGATATAGATTCCACATTTTCAGTTTTTCCCATTTTAATCTCCTAAGGGCATTCCATAATATCTCATAATCAACATAACCACTCTCATATTCAACAAGATAGGATCAATTATCATTTTCGGCGGAGGATTACTTGTCATTCTATACATTTTATATTGAAATCTATCGCTTAAACAATAACCAAAATCAACATGGTATTCAAGCGATCGCTTTTATATTGAAATCGATCGCTTAAACAATATCATAAAAAAAAAGCGATTCTACCAAAAGAAACAACTAATAAAAAGCGATTGCATTGATTGAATAGTTCAAAATCAACCAAAATGTACAAACCATACTTCATACTACAATTTCATACCTCATGTTGGTGTTCTTGACGAAACTCTGTTTCATCATCCGCATGCCAGATTTGATTAAATCTAGAACTTTTTCGTGTAGATTTTTGCTTGTATTTAGGCATTATGAGCTCGAAGAAGCAGTGACAAGCAGCTGAGCGGAAAAAAAAATTGATAAACAAATCGGTCAGGAATGGGTTGATGCCGTTGGACAAATCAGAACACCACACTCCTTAGGAAGTCAATAGCTTATTTTTTTCACAACACACACGTGCATCATAATCCAAAATCATAGCTTAAACAAGGAAGAAACGAGCAAACCCTTGCTTTAAAAGTAAAAACAAGCCTAAAATACCTAAGGAGGAAGGAGGTGGTAATGCGGCGGCGGAGGTGGTACCTGCGACGGAGGAAGGAGGTGGTAATGCGGCGGCGGGGTGGTAGCTGCTACGGAGGAAGGAGGTGGTAATGCGGCGGCGGGGTGGTAGCTGCGACGGCGGCGTGTTGGCGGAAGGAAGAAGACGGCGGAGAGGAGCGGGAAGAAGACGGCGGTGTTGGCGGAAGGAAGACGACGACGGAGATGGTGTGAGAATTCTTCTGGGTTCTCTCTTCGCTTTTCTTCTTTTCCCCTTTTTTCCGATTCTCTTTTCTTTTCTTCTTTCCCCCTTTCTTCCGATTTCTTTCCTTTATTTTTAAATTTTTTTTTTTTATAAAAACATATTTTCAATTTAGTCCTTCATAAAATAAAAATTTTCAAAATAATCCCATTGTATAATTAAATAATTGATTTTATATTTATTACACTAAAAGAAAATACAAAATAAAATTGAGGGCTATTTTGTTAAATGCAAACTTGAAAGGCACATATGGACAAATTTCCTCTCAAAATTTGAGATTCAATCTCTTCTCCGAATACATTCACCGGATTATCGCCACCCTCGCCGGAATCCTCCACAACCACCGGCAGAACTCTGGAACTACGTCGTTTCGATCTCCTCCTACCGCCATCCAACGCGAGATCAGCAATCTCCGATTCCGAAAGCTTCCCGTTGACTCTACTCACAGGGATCAGCACATAAACCTTCCCGCCGGATAAAGTATCGTCGGCTTTCACCGCCGAAAACCGGCGATCGGTCACCACCGCCACCGCGTGGCCGGGCTTCTCGAGCATTATCTCGGCGGCGGTCACCGAAACGTCGTCGTGGCGCAGAATGTTCCCGCGAAGATCGATGAGCTTGGGTGATTTGGGGTTAGAGTTGAAACAAGAGGTGATGTTTCCCATTCGATTTGGAATATCTGCAATTGATGAGATTGTTAGGGCTTCACTGAGTGATGAGAGTTTGGCGTATATAGTTTGAGTTGTAGAAGGTTGGGGATTGTCAATTGTGTGATATGAATATAGTGGGGTGTTATATATATATATATAGGAAAAGGTTACGTGGAATCCGATTGAGTGGTGGAGAGTGTGTTTGACTGAATAAGCGCGTTGAAGAAGATTGAGTCGAATTAATACGCTGATTGTCTTGTGTTTTTACTGGGGAATGGAGTGTGAGTGGGGATTTGGGGAATTAATTATATTTCACAAAATACCTGGCTAATTCCGATTGGTTTATCGACAAATTTTCTACTATTGAAGTGATAGGAAGAAGGTTAACGAAAAACTACCTCATGATAAGTGAGAACCAACCACGGCATCCCACCGAAACAAGGAACTCTTCGGTAGCATTAATACGTAGTTTCTCAAGTTTCCTTGAAAACAAAATCAATGGCCACTCATCAGATTGAAGTTTCAGGTACAAATGTATTTCAAATAATCCGCTTCTCTGCAAAGGATTTTCTTTGATCCTGTACCACAAAAAGGGGGCACAACATTTTTGCCATCTAAAATTGCTCTTCAGCCAGACCGACTATAATATTTAAGTCTTTTCTAAACATCCTAAACTGTTCAACTCTGCATGCAGAGCGAAATTCCTGCAATAATCATAATTCTTATATGTGTACATCTCGAGAACTCCTAGTTTCGCTGCACTGTAACATTACGGTCAATGCAATGAGCAGGGACACTAATGATACACCGACTGTTATGAGCCCAGAAATAAAAATTGTAGCTGCAAAAGATGACATGTAATTGCTTCCCCTTTCTACAACAGCAAAAGCACCACATTTCAAAGTTCATCTCATGTAAGGAATGTAAGTTACTAACAAAAATCTTATTTTAATGAGGATTAGTGCTGGGAGGATACCACATATGGTGTATTTTCTTAGCGAACACATTGATATTAATGGAAAATTTTCCGACTACATGACATTTCATAATTAAGTTCAAAGATGAATCCCTCAAAGATAAATCTAGTACAAAAGATGATCAAGAATTTGGAAATCTGCCTGAACCCTCTTGGAGCGGAGTATTCTCGCTCCATTTCACGCCCTTAAGCAGACTTTTGTATGAGCCTTTTATGCTGCAATGTGTAACACCATCAATTCAGTTCTTGATGTCAACAAATTTTTATCTGCGTCAACATCCAACAATAAAGAAAATTGACAAGCTCCTCACTATCACCCATGCTCCCCATATCGCACCCCCTAGAACAAATTAGAACTTACCTGAAGCCTCAGCTCATCTCATCTCAGCTACCAGAAAATTCTATTTATGAACTTCTTCCCCTGCAATACACAAAAAATACCTCAAATATACCAAATTAAACTCTTCTGCAAATACTTTACAAGATTGAAAGAATATTGTAGCACCCCGGAGCGAAAGACACTACATCCCCCGCACCATAGCCCGACACGTGTAACGAAATGAGAACTCCGCACACGCACCAAGATACAGCGAACGGGTGACAAACAAAATCTCTCCTAGGCTAGATGGTCTAGACCTTAATACAGAGTGTGCAACAGAACAATTATCGATTGCGGAAGCACCAGGATTCAAACAAACAAACATACATTCATGCAATGGCCACAGGCCGACAAAATTTAAACATTCAGTTTCCATGCGGGTTTGGGCACACATGCCTCTTTTGAACATACGTACAAGCCCGACAAGGGCAAATTAAATTCATACGTATTTCTTATGGTACAATTCATATTCATATACATATTCCCCAAAATTGCAAATAATTAAAATGCGGTATGTAAAGGACTCCACCTATGACTCGAACAACTCAAAGAAAAACTTCAGCCTAGCCAAAACTCCCAAAAAATACCTGCAAATCAAAAGAAGTAAGAGGGAAAAAGAAACAACGAAAAGAGGTCAGTCTGGTGAGGGGGCTAACCCACGCACACGTACATATAAATAAGAGCATAACATATATAAATATGAAAATTCATGAATCGGGGCGTGGTTTTTGCATTCTAAATCATTTTAATCCAGTGATACTACAAATATAAGAAAAGGTTTAAGGCCGAAGGCCAAAATCAACCAATTTTAAAATTATAAATCCACTCCCATTTCACGAACAAGGTCATAATCAAAATCTAAATCCAACTACTCGGCGAGCACGAGTTTCCAACCTCACTCCATTCATAACAGAAATTCATAAATAAATACAAAGTTCAGAAACAATCTCACATTCTCCGTTTGGGGGTGAGGAAGGGCTCCCTCAACCCCGGTACTCTCGTCATAAGTTTGGAAACGGGGGATCATACCCGCTCCACCGACATGGTAGTGTCGGCCAGAAAGAGACCCGCCTTCCCCTCGACCTCCCAAGGATGGGCTCAGCCTCCCTTAGTGGAGTTGTGTTGATGAGAGAGCTCGGCGACCCCATGGTCAACCCGAGAATCACATACCACTTCTCCGGGCCCCATTCATAAATCATAAAAGTCTGAATTTTCAAAATTTCTAAATTTTCTTACAAGCTCGCTAATTCAAAAGTCACACACACCAACCCTTTTCGTAAGAAATAAATAAAAATATCTTACATACATGTAAAAGCGTTTTTCAAAAGATTTCTTAACAAAAAGGACTAATTCCCACAAAATACATATCAAAACACGTCTCTAAGTATGTATATATATACGTAAGTCGCATGCGGGCTCAAAATTCAGATAGGGTTATAGGTCATATTAACTAAAAGAAAGAAACCTCACCTGTCGACGAACCGGAGACAAAAAGAACAAACGGACGCCTAAGAGACCACCTCTTCAACCACGGAATGAACCTAAGGACAAAGACAAAGCCAAGAGACAAACTTAGACCCAATATGAACCACTTAGGCGCTAGACGAAGGCATATGAATGCAAATGATGTTCAAAGAATGCAACTAATTTTCACTTAGGTCACATAATGTCACATTAATGCGTATCAAGTTCTAGGTCACATAATTCACGTTAAATAATTTCGAAAAATTCACACAACACTCATAACACATCACACAACATAGTAGGCATCCATGCATATAAGAAAAGAATCAAGAAAATTTCAAACAATACACATAAAGGTCACCTTGATTTATGCATGCACGTTTAAGCACATACTGGGCAAGTTAGGTCATACATCACGTATAAGCTCATCAAATTCACGAAAAGAAATCATAATAAAATATCTAACATATTACTAATTCATACAAGGCAAGAAAGAAACAAGAAAATAAGTGAAACACAAACGAAAATGGAAACGAAACAAAACGACAACAACTCGAGAAAGCCTCAAAAAGGGGGTCGCGGGCGCGACCACCATCTCCTCCAACCTCTTCAGCATGCACAAGTCGAAGATGGGCTGAAAATGGGTTGCGGCCGCTACCCAAATCCTTCACATTTTGGTCGCGGGCGCGACCTCCGGCCAGCAGCAGCGGGAAGGTGAAAAACAGGGTTGTTCTGCGTCTCCAAGGCCACAAAACCATAGCAACACCTTCAAGAACCAAAAAGGCAAGGAAAAGGAGCAAAAAGAAGCACAAAATAACACCTAAACACGCAGCAAACAAGAAAGAAACAAAATTGGAAGTAAGAGATCAAAATTCATCTTCATCTTCAAGTTTCATGAAATTCCATTAATGGTGATTTAATTTCAGTCATTTAGCACAAAATTGAAGTTCATATTTACCTTGTTGAAGTTCTTAGGGTCATTTTCATAGCTCAAGCTCAAGAAATGGATCAAAGATGAGCAAGTTATCAACCAAGAAAACATTAAACCTAACTATTCACACTAGCCATGGCATGCTTGATTCTTCATGAAAATGGACAAGACCAAGTTTAAATCAAAGATATGGAGATGGAGATCACAAAACTATACTCACCTTTAGAATTTGACGAGAAATGATGGCCGAACGAGCAAGAAATCGAAAATGTGAATAGTGGCTCTCTCTTCTGTCTCTTTCTCCCTTTCTCCCATGTTACTGCTGCCTTTCTCTTCTCTCTTCAGGGCTGAAGGAAATGAGGGCTTAGTGGATTAAAAGAGGAGTGTCTTAGGTTTAATTAGACTTAAGTTGGGGGCAATTTGGTCAAAGGATGAATTAATTAGGGGCAAAATGGTAAAAGGTGGCAAATCTGTCACAAGGCTGCGTTTCGGGGAAAATTCGGGGAATCAAAAGGCTTTAGAAAAATATAAGGCCAAGTTATCTAGCTTCCATTCTTCGTTGCGAGTCCGTTTCCACTTCCGAAATTCAAATCCGAATTTCTGAGCTCAAGTTATGCCTTCCGGAACACAAGTTGCACTAAACGAGTTAGGCCATCATGTCCCTAAAAATTAAAACGGTTCAAAAACCATATCAAACAAGCTCAAAAACATAAAACGAGCAAGCATATAAATTCATAAAACATATATTCATGTATATCACGTATCACAAAATTAGGAAACAAGTAGGGGATCAAACAGATTAAAAACGGGGACGAATGGGGGTAAAACGTTCAAAATTCATAATAAAGCTTAACAATTAATTCATATAATAATTCAAATAATCACATAATTAATATAATGAACATATACTTACATTAATAAATAAATTAAAAACGCACATAACACTCTCGTTTCGGCGTATCTGTACGGCCGGACGAGTGGGGTGTTACAAATATAGTACAAATACCTTAAACTTGACGAGTTTGATATTCAATCGATACTAACCAACGCAACCTGCTGCCAACCAATTAAACTATGCTAAAACTGCTAATCCCACTAAGAAAAATAATTGGGTCCAAGAATGGAAAACAACCAATCAGCTAAGAATCATGCAAATTCAAATCGGATTCTCTTTAACTCTGACAAAAATAAAAAATCGGAAGGAAATAATCACACTCCTGTTTAGAGAAATCATTGTACTGGAAATGAAACGTCTCGAAGTGGATGCCTTTCATTGTTCTTCATCAATTACGTCAGACAAGATCAAATTGCTAACATGTGACCCACCTAAATTGACAGCTAAAAGGATCACCAAGTAAACAAACGTCTTGGAAAAAGATTAAACCTTGAATCAATCCAAATAAGGAAAAATATCAACTCCAAGCATGTAATTATCACAAAATTGAATAGTTGATGATGATGATGCAGAGTAATTAATAGATACAATAAAATTATTTATCCACACAAGTACCTGAGAACAATGATGATTTGAAGATTCCTAATCCTAACAACAGGCAAGGATAAAGAGGGCACCATCAATGAGCAGAAAAATTACCAATTCCCTCTGCTGCTTGGATAGATTGGATTGGATTCTTAACTCTATCTTGGAGAGCTCTCTAGCTATGTGGGGAAACTGAAGCATATGAAAATGAAAACATAGGGGCAAAATGGTCATTTTAAGGGAAAAGAAGATTCAGTAAATGTGACCCCTCTTATTTTCCAGCGTAAATGCTGAAGCTTTGAAACACATCAATGTTTGATCCCCTCTAAGCACTTCAACATGGTATTTCATGTACGTTATTACGCTCCATACAATTCCGTAAGCAAAAAATAATATTAGGTGTAACACATTATATTAGTACAAATAACATATATAAAAGAAAAAATAGATCATCTTTGGCTCATTCTCTAGGACCTGGGTATTGTGTCAAACAAGTACTCAAATTTGGGGAATTTTATATTTACGTATTAATTAGGGAACTGTACCTGGTCATAGTACCATGGAAAACTGTCAGATTAAGAAACAATAAGTTCTCTAGATGAGGCTCCAAAACACTTTCACATGATATGGCAAAGAAGAAGAACGAAAGGTGGAACGAAGAAGAAACACATCACATAACAGTGACGTCGTCATTTTGGCAAAGAGAGGGAATAATCCCATGCTTTGCACAATTCTGCACCCGGGTGACGAAAAGTATAAATACGGCTCTTACATATATTAAGGTAATAATCTATACTATTATATTAAGTGAGAGAGCTTTATAGTAACCGCTTTGGTCTCTTGGACTCTAAAATTATTTTCTTTTTTTATGTTTTTAATCACACTCTTAAGTCTCAACCTAAATTACATAATTCTTCTATTATACTCAAGGCACTCGCACTCAATTCTCCGCACTGGCGAATTTGTGTGCATTGCTCGCTTTAAGGAGACTTAAAATTTTAGTTCTTCGCACTGACGAATTTGTGCACATTTCTCGCTTTAAGAAGATCTAAAATTTATTTAATACACACATAAAACAATATGAAAGATAAATTTTAATTTTTTGAATTAACATACAATCATCGTAACATGATGAAATTAAATTATTATTATCAATAGTTAAATAAAATCAAGTTTTTATAGATATAAAGTTAAATAAAATAAAATTATATTATAAATACGGCTAGGTTGAGTTTTCTCTTTTTCTTTTTCTTTTTCTTTTGAGTCTTGATTTTAATTTAATTTTATTAATACTATATAAGGTAAAATAAAATATAATTTATATGAATAAAATTATTACAAATATATTAAATTTCCTCAAAATACAAAAATATCAATATGTTTCTTTTTTTTTTTTATTAGAAATATAATTATATAAAATGACTAATTAAAAATATAAATATACATAATGAAAATAAGGCTTATTAATTATATATATATATTTCTCTTTTTTTAATTTTTGAAGAAATATGATATTAATATAATTTAACACAAAGATACTCAGAGTACTTATTTTTTAAAAAAACAATCCCTCATTAATATGATGTTAACAATGTAGTCTTTGAGGGTATTTTGGTAAAATTAAAAAATAATAAAATATTCAGGGGTATTTTCGGTATTACAAGTCTAATTTTAACGGAACCTTAATGGCGTACAAGGACCTCAAACGGAACATGAAAGTTGAGGACTTATTTATAATTTTCCGATAATGATGGACCGCGTTGTAATTAGACCTAACTACAGGGTAATTGGATGTAATTTTTCCTATAGATATATGTAATATAATATATAATATACATATATTATATCTGCATAAATATATAATATATTGATATATTTTTTAATGTAATTGTAAAATATAAATATATACATATTTTTTTAGATTTATTCTTTTTTTGTTTTTATTTTTTTTATAATATTTAAAGTGTATTAATTAGGTGGATTTTTATTTCATTATATATATATATATATATATATATTATATTTAATTGACATGTGGGTGTATGAAATGGATGCCACATAAGCAAAATTTGACATGTCATTGCCATGTGTAAAGTAATTATCGGAGACACATCAGCTATTTTTTCCACGTCAGCGAATTCCGGCGATCTTTGTCCCAAAATTGACACATTTTTGGAGTTAGTGGACACATTTGTCGCCGGAGCTATTTGTGTCCTAAAAATGCTAGTGGAGGTCACTTAGTGTCCCGATTTTGCATTTTTCCCATATGGACTTGAATTATTTGTGAACTTAATTATTTGTGAACTTTGATTGGGTTTTATCTACTATTTGTGACTCTAAATGTGCTATGGGAATGCTGTGCGTGTTGTTGCTGTATGTATATATATACACACATATTTCATGCCTGAATGCTATTAAATGTTGTGTGTGCATGCATGTTTGATTTGTTGCATCTGTGTACGTGTGTATAACATGTATGGCATGCACGAAATTGTTGTTGTTTTGTTGCTGCATGCCTACGTATATATATATATTTGTATTATATATATTGCATGCATATTATTTGTTTGAATGTTGTTGTGGACGTACATGTATATATATATAATATATTAAGAATGTGAATTATTAAATCTAAATAAGCGGGACAAAAGTAAAATTTTTCTAATATATATATAATATATTAAGAATGTGAATTAGGTAATTGGAGTGTAGGTTGTAATTGCAAGTCGAGTCATTTTCAATTGTAATAACCCAAAAAAATTTTGGCCTCTAGAAGTGAAACCATTTACTAGTGTAATTAACGATTCGGCACTATGATAATACAATTACATATTTCGTGACCGAATCTTTAAGAATGAAACTAGTAATGATATATAGGAAGAGACTTACACCAAATTTATATTTTATAACTTATCTAAAGATGCATACAACAATAGGAACACAAATTTGACAACTCATATGTAGTTACATCTCTGCAATGCCGGAGAATCCAATCCAATTCCACGAACCTGATAACAAATTACAAAGTTAACCTGTCCGGGAAACAATTAAACACATACGAAAGACTCAAACTTTAAAATGAACTAACACTACTCCTAAATTCAGGGCACAGACTTATTATATTTGTATATAACCTTACACCTAACTACTCTATCAAGCACATAAAAACTAGGCACCTCATTATACCTTCACCCTACCCCCACCACCCTCTGATCTTTCCCTATCACCAAAAACATCCTCCATATAGTTTCCTTCAAACCTCACATTCTCCTCAACTCTCAAAATCAGCAACGACTTTTCAAACGAAAACGCAAGCAAATGCATCAACCACACACACTTAGCGGCCACAAAGAAGGCTTGGAGTAGCTGCTCCGGCCACGCCCTAGTCCACCCCAGAGTCGCGATGATCCCACTCATTTTCTGATCACAGAACTTGCTAAAATGTGCAGGACACAAACACAAACAAAAGGAAGCCTGAAAAGGAAGTAGTCGCCCATGGCAATGGGACCAAGAACACAAACAAAATTCCTTTTCAATGAACAAAAATTCAAGCTACAAAATCACAAATATAATAATACTAGTTTGCGTGGTAAAATGTGTCCGTTAATATAGTAATATGGCTTGTGCAATTAGGGAGAAGGAATTTAAATCACATATATAATACATTTATTTAGAATGTTCGAATAGGAGTCTTAAGTCTTAACCATTTGGATTTAGATTGGATTAGAAAATTCCGGATATAACAAGAAAATTTGATAACCAAATCCGAATTCAAATTGAATTAATTGATTTTAAATACACATATAATTGGATTGGATTCATTAAAATAGCTTATCCGATTAATAATAAAATATAATTTTTTTTTATAAAGGGAATAAATATAAAAAAACAAATATAAAAGCATATAGCAAATAATTATTGTTTAATGATTTTGTATATATTCATTTAAGATTAATTTGAAATTATTAATAAAGAAAACCATATTCTTTTAAAATAGATAATTCAAATTTTATTTATTGTTGATAGTGATATATATGTGAAATTTTTTATTTTATTTAATATGTTTTATCAATAAAATAATTATTTTAATTAAATATTATATAAAATCAGAGTTGGTTCTTTTAACGGATCGATTTACTTGATTTTGTATTCGCTCTATTCCCTACTCCGATCTACAAGTGGTAGTTCTGTTTTTTGAATAACAAATATTTATAATTGGATATTGATCTGGCTTAAAATTGGTTTTGCTGAGTTGGGGGTCTAGTTGGCAATCTCGGGTCGATCAGTCAAGAATTTATAGTAGTGGGCTCTTTAATCGATCTGAAAACACTCAAACACACGTGAGCTCAAAGGTCAAATTGGGGACTTGGGGTTGGACCCAAGTTTGGCACTCCGACGCTCAAGTCAGTACAGGGTTTTTAGTGAGAGAAATAAATGCAAGAGAATGCGAAATAAATGCTCTTAAAGGCTTACCAAACACTATTCAAGGCATGGGTATTTATAGTCTTGAGCAATTAACACAGTAGTCCGTATACCGCGACTATGCATTAATTGTCCTGGAAGCGATCGATCCGTTTGTCGGACGCCTAAGCAGGTGACTTGAGGTCGAGTGTACCTTGTTTCCCCTTTTGGCATAGACACGTACCGCGGGCATTAAATGCACTGTAGCACATCTAGTCGTGAAGAATAAGGGAGCTACACGTGTCCCGACAAAGATGTTTTATGGCATCTGGATGCCTGGTGACGTAAGATCTCGACCCATGGGATCGATACCAGGCATTTCGTGTTGAAACATATTGCACGGAAGGGGGCATATGCCTGGGGTTCGGGTCGAGTTCGATCCCACAGCGGGAACCGGGGTCGAACTCGATCCCAAGCCTTGTGCGGGACAAGCATGTCCGTGGCTTGGTTCGCGGAGGTTGGGATCGAGTTCGATCCCCTGATGTGAACCGGGGTCGAGTTCGATCCCAAGCCTTGTGCGGGACAAGCATGTCCGTGGCTTGGTTTGCGGAGGTTAGGATCGAGATCGATCCCTTGATGTGAACCGGGGTCAAGTTCGATCCCAAGCCTTGTGCCGGACAAGCATGTCTGTGGCTTGGTTTGCAGAGGTTGGGATCGAGATCGATCCCCTAATGTGAACCGGGGTCGAGTTCGATCCCAAGCCTTGTGCCGGACAAGCATGTTCCGGTGTCCAAGTCCGATTCCGGGATCGACAAGGAACAGGATCGAGATTAACCCGGGTAGTTGGGGTCGAGTTCGATCCTAAGTGGAATCGTGCCACGTGCGGTCCACTTGGCGATCCGGGAGTCGTCGTAGGTGGCGAGATGACCACGTGGCCCCTTCTGGGGCGTGCCACATAGCGTAGCCATTTTATGTCATATCAGATATAATTCGATCCTTAGGTCGTTCGGTTTATTGGATAGCGAATATTTATATATATATATATATATATTTTTTTTTTTTTTTTTCCGAAGACCAAAGATCCCGAGGGATCAATTTATTGCAAATCAATAATAACAAAGTTCAAAGCAAATAAAGGAATATCAACAGAACCAACGCAAACCGAAACCGCATTACGAGCTAAATTGTGGGCGCCTATATGCGCGCCACGCCTAATAGTAGAAAAACGACACTCTTCTAAATTAGAACATAGAAGCTTAATGTCATGGAAAATATTTCCCAAGTTAGAGCGAATATTTATAATTAGATATGATTCGATCCATGATTCACTGAATATTTTTATCAAACGAATATGCTAAAATTCAGATCAGATTTGAATTAAAAATTTGATCCTTAATTCTATATTCGCTCTATTTATTTTGGATAGCGAATATTTATAATTGGACATAATTCACTGAATATTTTTATCAAACGAATATGCTAAAATTCAGATCATATTTGAATTAAAATCCGATAGTAGATGCGAATATCATGAGTGAGTTGGATATGTTTCATTGAATATTTTTATCAAACAAATATGCTAAAATTCAGATCAGATTTGAATTAAAATCCGACCCATTCCTAGATACGAATATCATGAGCTAAGTCACATAATCCTTCTATCATACTCAACGCACTCGCACTCAGTTCTCGCACTGGCGAATTTATGCGCATTACTCGCTTTAAGACGACTTAAAATTTTAGTTCTTCGCACTGACGAATTTGTGCACATTTCTCGCTTTAAGAAGACTTAAAATTTATTTAATACACACGTATAATAATATGAAAGATGAATTTTAATTTTTTGATTTATTATATAATGATGAAATTAAGTTATTATAATCAATACTTAAATAAAATTAATTTTTTTATATACAAAATTAAATAAAATAAAATTATATTATAAATATAATTTTTTATTAAACGTTTTAAAGCGCACCCGCACTCAATTTTTTTAAAAATTTTGCGCATTGCGCATTCACACCCGCTCCCGCATTCTCATTATGTGACTTTAGATCATGAGTAAGTTGGATATGTTTCATTGAATATTTTTATCGAACAAATATGCTAAAATTCAAATCGAATTTGGATTAAAATCTGATCTAATCCATTCCGAGATACGAATATCATGAGTTGTGTGGACTTGATTACTTTGACCTCGTTTTTGTGTGGTATTTTATTTTCAATTTTCACGTAATTTTCTAGGATTTGAATAATTACATTCAATTTTCACGTAATTTCTAGTATTTGAATACTGTGGTGTGTTCGGACGGGTGTAGATAACCCAACCTAATCAGACCGGACCGAATCGTAGATCAACCAGCCCAATCGGACGAACCAAACCGAACCAATCCATCCGAAGTTGAGAAATTTGAAAAATAGCTATGATTGGAGCATATGGACCAAATTAAGCACGATCGTAGTATTTTATTTTGGTAATCCAAATAAAGTTGAAAAATAACATAATCTGAACGGTTCAGTACATATGTAGGACCCAAACTCTGATAGGTTTATTTCAAATATCTCATTTTTCATCACAAAAATCATGGCATCGTCAAAGTCCTATGAAAAACTATTTCCGACTTTTCTGCAAAGACGTGGTCCGTTTGCGTCTAACACAAATTAATTTGCTTCTAGAACATACGAAACCCTCGTTGAGCTGCACTAAAACGAAATTGACAAGACCAGCAATAGTATCTTCTACAAACAGTTACAACAAAGAGCATAGTTGACTTTTCCAGCACAGTTCAAATTCATTGTAGAACCAAAAATTTTAATAGTCGGCCCGAAATTAAATTTTACAAAGAGATGCTATAGAGTTTACGATCACGTCACAAATCCAAAAGCACAAATCATGTAAGTTTTCCGACAACTAACAAAAAGAATCCAAAAGAAATGAATGTCTCCCGATTTTCATTTCCATCTTATGAAGAAAGAAAGTTGCTCGTACCTATTATAACATTTCTGCTGTTCATGATGATGAAGAAGATGATAACCTATTTTATATACTGAGAGACCCATTTGAAACCATCACCATAGCCCATTTTGCGCACAATGCTGCACATAAATACCTCCAGAGGGCGGACATTAGAATCGGTGAGATTCACTTTCCCCTTGCCGGTAGTGACACCGGTCAGTCCGAGGTGATAACGCAGTTCGTCTTCTGAGGCAGCATAGGGGATGTCAATTTTGTTTCCTAAGATGAGAAATGGAACATTGGTGAGGCCTTCATCTGAAAGGAGTGCATCTAGTTCCTTTTTGGATTCTGCAAACCGCTCCTTATCATAGGCGTCTACTAGGTAAACCACAGCATCAACCTGTATAACCATTGTACATATTTGATTATGCCAAGTAGATCAGTTGTGCCGCATTTCAGATAGCAATAATGAGGATAATGAAGACGAAAACTCATCCAGAGTTAACAAAATTTGCACCAATTTCAAAAAACAGAATGTGAAGTTTTTCATAGTATTTCTAAGCAATGTTAAGCTTGTATATAACTTTGATTGGAAGATTGATTGTATCAAATCTATATTTTCCTGTCATAGGTTTTACATGACTGGCCGGTGAGGTACCGTTGGATCTAATGTAGCTTGCTGTACTAAACAAAGAAGGTCAACAATTTCGGATATAAGGTTATGTCAATTAAATTATTGTTTCCTCCAAATGAATTCATGAAAAGCTAACTGCCCACCCGAATTGAAGTTACTGCAGTTTAAGATAATTTACACCACAGAGGTCAGATGAGAGGCAAACAATGCATAGATGTAGCCAAGCAAGAAAACTTAAAAATCACAATGACATCAATTTGTTCAAGTATTATAAGACATTAGTTAGAGTCCAGATAAAGGACTAGTTGGAAAAATAAAGCAAGTTCCCCTTAATTGTTTCGTTGACTTTCACCTGTTTCTTCATCGGGTACTTCTTCAAAAGCATGAGTTATCAACATAAATGAATAGTTTATAAATGAGAATGTACTACTCTAGAACAGCACATGCAATAGAAAATTAACAAGTTACAGATTCCAACTACAAATCCTTTCAATCCAGGGAGAATATGGAAGATTGCAAAACAAGCACAGCTTTCATCCTATCACTAGCACAATTTAGGGATCTACGTGCTTCACATGATTAAAAACAAAAAGACATCTAAAGGAAAGGAGACCAAAACAATTCCAACAACACAGCTATAACATTAGAGACATTCAATGCCTTTTTTCTGGATAAACTCTGGTATTTATAAATAAACCAGTTAAAACTAGTACAAGAACAATAAAAACAATTAGATCTTTTGATGATGTGCAGCACACAAACAAAGGATCCAAGCTCGGCTCTCTTCCGCAAACCAAACACTCAACAATTCCACACAAATAATAACTTCCATTAAACTTCAAACGCACAAACCACAAAACAAAGCACATACCAATCCATCAATTCACAATTAAAAGCATAATTACGAAACACATTATTAAACCGCCGTAAATCAAATCTACCTTGGCGTAATAATCCTTCCAAACTCTACGAGCGATCTGATGACCTCCCAAATCAAACGCTTTGAACTTAATTTTGCCGATACTGAGCTCCTCCGAGGTCGGATATTGTGTCGGCTGATGCTGCACTAATCTCTGAACCAAACCAAACAAAAAAATAATTTCAAATCCAACGAATTCACCACGATCCACCAATCAAACAAACACCAAACCGATTCCGAAACTAAAATCAACAAACAAAAACCAAACACACAAACCTCATCCTTAAGCATATGAAGAAGCGTGGTTTTGCCGGCATTATCGAGGCCGAGGAACAAGATCTTCGCCTCCTTTTGCCACAGTCCGAGCGACGCCAACACACCGTAAAACCAATCGAGGAAAAACATATCTCCGGGTGAAATCGGAGCGCGATTTCGGCAGATCTGGAGAGGAATTGATGGAGGAGAAAACTGAGTGATTTGATAGCAGAGTCAAGAGCGATGGGCGATGGCTGGGAGAGAAATTGGTATTATTAATTGCGTGGATTCTATGTCTCACGTGTCTCTCTTCAGATTAATCTTTTCTTTCATGAATTGGTAATTTAGGTGCAAGACAAGAAAGGTATTGATGGGGGAATCAGTAAATAAATAGTATTGTACCAAAAAAAAAAAAAGTAAATAAATAGTATACCTTTACTTTTACAGCTCACCTCGCATTTTGTTACCATGTTTCAACACATAATATTGTTTTAAAAGGAAATTTTATTTAATTTATTTAGTAATTATTTTGTTCAATAATTGAGATGTGATTGGTTTGAATTGCTGGCATTAATCTTCTACAGAGTAATAAGGTATATTTATTTTTTCAATCTTCCTATTATGAACAGTGCAGTATGTAAAATACTGAATTATTGATATAATTGACTGATCTAGATTAAATAGTGTTCGATCGAACTTTAAAATTAGTTTTTCATTGACCCGATCCTTTCTTTTTAACCAAATTTTACTGATTGGAGTCGGGTCGACTCACAAAATGTGAAATTTTTCTTGTTAATAGTGTTAACCCACACACTGAATTTATAGTTGTGTTAGGATAGTTAATTCTTCCTCCAAAATATTTGAACTAAGTGCAAGGACTAATTTCAAGTGAAAATGACATCAAATAAAGAATTGTCATTCATGCGCTTGTGACGCCCCTATTTCACATCGACTCGTATATAATTTAAAGAGTTTAAATATAATATTTCTTTTGAATAATGCTTTAGGTACAATTTTAGATTATACTCAATCGATTCAAATTTTTACACTCACGTTTTGTGGGTCCATAAACTCCGGACATGATATATCCATAATTGAACAAAACTAATCGTTGTAATCGACAAAATTTATCGCATTGTAGACCAAAATGTAGAGAATTGTATATCTCCATTGGTATACCGTGTAATCGTTATAATTTATAAGTGTCCAAGGGTGTTATAGTCACTTTTCCTTAGTTGTATAAACAAATTTAAACTTTATCAAATAAATTACCAATAAATTATTGTTCCATTTAGTTTGAATTCTTTATCGAATTCTAGAAGTTTTATTTAAATTTTAATCGTTTTTTAAATATTTTCTTTTTCTAGTGATGTTGATTATTAGTTGGTTGGTGGCTGCTACTATAACTATTTCAATTTAATATGAAGACTTGGAAACATATGTAATAGTTGTCACTAATTTGAATTTCACTAAAATGTTTGTTAAGAGAAAAAAAAAAACACTAAAATGTGAAAACAGCCAAACATAACCTTAAGACAAGTCACAAAAGTGGTGGCCCCGAAGAATCTTGATAAAGCCCTTTGGGCCGGAAAAGGGCCCACTATTTCTAAATTTTCCTAATCAAAATTGGTCCAAGCAATTATGGGCGATTCCTTGCTTAAATATCAAATAGTATAATTTAATAATTCAGCATACATAAATATTATTTAAATAATTTTTTTTATATTTTAATAATTATATCTAACTTGAATTTATATTTGAGTATCTAAATATACGATTATTATTAGTATAAACAAAATTTAAACATTAGTTGTCCCATCTTGACTCAAAAAATATATTGGTGATATTTTTTTCATCAAAAAAACTTTATTAATAATTTCATTAGGTTGGTAAAAGAAACCAATATTCAACATAATTTCTTGAACACTATCCATCCAAACCTAGAGTGAGATTACGCTGACTATATTTTGTTTAATTAATAAGAAAACTTCATTAATAATTTCATTAGGTCGGTGAATTAACATAATTCCCAACACAATTTGTTGAATATTATCCATCCAAACCAGAGTGAGATTACACTTATTATTGGACTATTAAACATGGATCATTTGGGTTCACATTAACTAAGCTCCAATCATACAAATTCCAATATTTTATTCACCGAATATTGTTTAATCTCAATTATTGTTGAATTACCAAATCATTTTAATTTTGCATCAAATATCTTATTCAATTCAAGTTTGACCATTTCCACTTAATTATATCACAAGAATCATTGCATTTCTCATGTGATCTATCATTAATATGAATTATATATCAATTACAAATTTTGGTCAGGACAATTATAAAAAACACTATTTCATTCAAAAAAATATATATTAAATTGAAACTCATATTTGTGAAACTCCAACCCAACCTTTTTATTGCTAATTAAGCAGTGCAGTGTAGCAGTTTTCCATCATACTAGTTTAATTATAAATTTTATTTTTAAGACCTCGAAAATGTATTTATTATTAATGTGAAAAATTCTACACTTAAATGATCTAATCTGATCTGAATCAAGTACAGCAAATATAGAATAATTCAAAGAATAAATTATATCTATCTACAAAACATTATTTGGAACTAATGATTTTTGTGAAAGTAGATGTTTGATCTTAACTAACATCAAAAGTTAGTTTATAAGGTAAGAATCTCCATTATTTTTATCAATGCGGGACATGCTAATACCTAAAATATTTTTTACATGCTTAGACACAAGTAATTGGAGTCTAACATATAACGTGAAATTTAATTCAATTTCAATTTCAATTTCAAATCAAATGCACGATACAAACTATTCTAGTATTATATAAAAGTAGGTATTAGGCGCAAATCATCCTAAAAACTAACTAATAAGATAAAAATTGTCAAATTTTTATTAGATAATAATAATATCAACCCAACATTCCAACACTGTTAAACGTTTTGAATTACAAACCACTTTTGCCCTTTAATTTTGGTACCAGTAATAACGGCCTAATCTATAACTCTAAGTCTCTAATCTACCAAAGCTAGACCAAATACAATTATTTAGTACTTGGAAAAAGGACTCTCTTGGCTTCTTTTTTGATGGACGGAATTGAAGGCACAAAGCCCAATTTTATTTTATAATTTTAAAAATCAGCATGGCCTAGGGGCACGTACAACGTCATTAGATGCTGCCATTAATCATGGGGTCTTAAAATTACATCACAAATCAGTCATCAAATAAAAGTTTCTTACAAACTAAAGAATTACATACCAAGAAAGAAATTATTTGTTTATTTACGTGCTACAACGTTGTATAACGCGGAAGTTTTAAAAATACAAATACCTTTTATTTTTCTTATTGATGATTCCCTTTTAAGTTTTAATGGGAAACATCTATCACCTTCCACTATTAGATAAATATTTCAACCAGATCAGAGAATACAAACTATTATAAAATATAGTTAGTCATCAAATGTATTTTATATTGCACTTCACAGATCAATACATCTTTAAGTGTATTAATAAGTTATCAAAATTAGGAGTTAAGAGAGATTGATTCAAATAGTCAAAATATTCATCTTATAAAATAATAATATGAGTTCGAATCCCTAACTACTTGGAAGTGTATATTAGAAAAAAAAAAGTGATCGAAATTAGAAAAAAATCATTTGAATTTTTTCATAACACATTTATTATTTTATCGTCCTTAACTTTTTATTAATATTATTTTTGTGTGTATATATATATATGGAGCTCCCCCTTTCGCATTCCAGTCATGATCATTATTATTATTTAAGTAAATAATGGAGTCGAATTTGGTATAAGATATTTGAGAGGGGATAAGACTAACATTGTGGGTTACAGAAAAAATCTATTAAGCAAGTGGCTTTACTATTTATTAATGCGTTTTCACTAATAATACTCCCATTTCAAAGCATTTAAAAAGTCCGTACAAGGCTAATTTCGGTATTCCACATCCCTTCTCCTCCACATTTATAAATCCTAACTCTGCCCAGCTCAAACATAAAGCAAAAGAAGAACAGGACCGAGAGAGTGAGAGACAGAGAGAGAGAAGATCAACGCAAAAAACTTGGCTGAATCGAGAAAACTTGAAAATCATGAGTGATATTGCGTTATTGGTAGACGATTTGAAGCCTTTTTCAGTTACATCCCTCTGCAGAATATGCCATGAACAGGAATTTGAAAGCTGTAAAAGCTTAGAATCCCCCTGTGCTTGTTCTGGAACTGTCAAGGTTTGTTAATTCTCAAAAACTCTTCGTTATTTTCACACACTATGATTGTTTTGACCATAATATTTTGGCTATTTCAATTGATCGTCTCGTTTGTTTGTTTTCGTGTCTGTTGTCTGTTTAATTTCCAGTTTGCGCACAGAGATTGCATCCAGAGATGGTGCGATGAAAAAGGAGACACGACTTGTGAGATTTGCTTACAGGTAAGCATCGTATTGTTTTTGGTTATTGATCAACATCGACATTGTCGTCGTCTTCGCATTAATTGTGGAAGATGATCAATGCTTGGCTTTGGTTGATGATTTGGTGTTTCTGTTTCTGGAAAATTTTGGGATACTTTTTGTTGGAGTGACATGTTGGTTGTTTCTCTTGCCTATTTTGAGAAGTTTATGCAAGAATTCAGGTCCTACATTGTAAGGATGAAATGCTTTTCCTGTGACTTTTTTGTCCTAAGATTGTTTTTCACTTCTTTTTAGTTTTGTTTTTCTTTGTGGAACTTGTGTTCCTGCAATCGTGCTTCTGAGGTTGTATTGGTGCTGGCGAGTGTTTTGAACTGCAAAATATTTGAATTTGCATTCATATTTTTAAAGGAAAAAATCACCGTTTTTCAACTGTTTATCTCAACTTTCATGTTTAGACCATCACATGTACTTTGTAAAAAAATTTAAATTGTTATCTGACTATTTAGGTATTAACATATTTTTCATTTCTCACGAAAAATTAACAATTTCTAATAAAAATTGAGCCACGTGTTGATACCTAAATGGTCGAGATGGCAATTTGAAATCTTTTAGAAAGTATAGATTGTAATATAAAACATTTGGAAGATCGGATAAAAAATTTAAAAACCAATCATTTATGAGGATTGTATTTTTCTTCTATATTTTTAACCTATGAATTTTCAGCCTTTCAGGTTGTCTTTGATATTAAAAAAAAAAAAAAAAGTGGTGCTTGATGTTTTTGAAATTAAATAACGTTATAGTTCTGGAAAGTATATTTTTCCTTTTCCTCTTTAATAATCTTCACTTTTTACCTTTTTCTTTTCAAGAAATTTAAACCAGGATACACATCTTCCCCTAAGAAGACAAAGTTGATCGATACAACAGTAACGATAAGGTAATAAAATATAATGGTAATAATTCAACATTTATACCTTAAATCAATCACATACAAAGATGATTAAATTTCTTTGTGGATTATGCTGTTGTTGTCATAGGAACAACTTGGGAGTTGCACGAATAGACGCCGAACAAGAAATTAATGCAGGAGAAACCCTTGAAACTGACCACTCCGACTGTGCTTCTTGCTGCAAAGCAGTGGCTCTTATCGTAAGTTTTCAGTTCCAAATTTTCTATGTTGTGTCGTAACGAGCATTCATGTCGAATATTGTGTTCCTATGCTTTTCACGTGGAAAAAAAAAAATTTATCATTATATTTATATCGTATTGTATCCGTATGACCATACTCGTATCCGTGCATTATATATTTTAAAATAACCTTTTTTTTTTAAGTATTTTCTTAAATCTGAATCAACATAACCGAACTAGAAACTCTTGGAAATTAAGCATGCAGGGTTAGTACTTAGTAGTTGTTACATTGTTAGTTCATAAGTTACATCCATGTTATATATAGGTCTCGCTTTTGGATAAGCAATAGGTTGGTAATTGGTTAGCAATATTTGGTGGCAGACCGGTTGTTGTAAATTGTCATTAGGATGAGTGGGGTGGGGGGGGTGAGGGTGATTTTACTAAAATGCCCTTTTAATAAATTTATGTATTATTTTCTAAAATAAAAAATAATAAATTTATGTATCAAAATAATTCATAAACCTAACTTCCAATCCAATTCTTTCTAGATCTTCTTTTTATAGATAAGATTTATTAAATCTTCATTAATTCTATTTAATCTTTGACAAAATTAATAAATGGGTAGTGTTCTCTCCCTCCGGGTCACGAATAAATTGCCACGTGTTCTTATGATAGGATCCCATCAGATAGATACTTACCTTTATTTAGATTGTTCAGTTTTAAAATTTTATATTATGTCAACTACAATTTACTTAATTAATTTTATAATATTATTGGGTACGAAACTTTATTTTAAGAGTTTTATTTTTAGTAATTTAGTCGTCCTTGAATTTGCAGTTCACTGCTCTACTTCTGGTTAGACATTTGTTTGGCGTACTTACCGGTGGGTCAGGGGGTTACCCTTTTTCCCTGATTACGGTGAGTTGTATTCGTGCTCAATTATGATGATACTAGTCCATCATCAATATAACATTGTTAAACATAAATTTATTATATTCAAATTAATGTGGCAGGTACTTATAGTGAAGGCTAGTGGCATAATTCTTCCAATGTACATACTGATTCGGATTTTAGCAGTCATTCACAATGGTATTAAGCAACATCAATATCAGGTAACTCCTCCGACCAGAGATGGAGCCAGGATTTGATATAAAGGGAAACAAAATTGAAATATTAAAAATAAAGGGGACACAAATTTTAATTCAAGGGGAGAAAAATTATAAATATTCCAAAAATACATATATATAATTTAAAATTTTCAAAATTTAGGGGCCATGCCTGCAACATGTTCTGTGTGGTAATGACCCCCCATCAAGTCTATATTAATATCACAATATATTATAACATACACATATAATATTCAAAATTGTGTGTCAAAAATGACAATTATGTTTCGTGAAGTTTCAAAATATAATAATATGGCCATTACAGTTACTAACTATGAAATATTCATTTTTCTTGTTATGGTTTCAGGATTCATATTATGATGACAGTGAAGATGAAGATATTGAGCAGCAATAATAATGCTGAGATACAAGTACAACCCTAATTAATTCCATTTGTATATTCTACAAGGCTACAAGCCATTTCTTTTTCTTGCGTTATTTCGCTTTCCCTTAATCTCTGTGAATAATTATTTGACCCCTCAACATGTTGGTATAGATAAATAGGCCAATATGAAGTTATCTATGATGTACAGATATTTTTAAAAATATCATTTTATTGTGTGGTGTCGTGTCGGACACTCATGTTCGATACCGTGTCCGACACTCCTCACGTGAAAAATTCCAGAAAAAATTCGTGTTGTATCCGTGTTGTGTTTGTATTGTCGTGTCCATATCCGTACATGATAGGAAGTTATGAACCCCAAAAAGGCAAAAAATCATAGAAAGCAGCTCATTAGGTGCGCGACCATTGTCTGTCCTTGCAACAACCGGACAATGGTCAGCAAGCTTTCATCTCTGATTCTATTCCTATGCATGATTGATTAATTGTTCCCAAGAAAAAGACCCAAACATTTGAAAGCACTAATAAATCACAGTTCGTTTTCAAAGTAAGTTGAGAAATTAAATCCGAGTTAAGGGGGCCCTGATAAATTACAGAAAATTTCTGGATTCGCCACACACTATTCTAAGTTCTAACCAATGTTGTGTATTTATTTTTGTGTTAGAATGATAGTGACGAGAAAATCGAAAAATAAAAGAGGCCCCCACTAGAAAAATAAAGGATACCCTGCACAGCTCAGATGACCAACCACCTCAAATCTATTATAGGAAACAGAGGTTGAGCCATTTCAAAACTAGGTTGCAAGAAAGCGCGAAGCAAACAAACATTTGTATAGGCAGAGATATTACCTTACTGATGTCTTTATTTTATCTTCACTTTCTCAGTCCAGCATCTCTCTATACCTGATGCGTGCAAACACAACGGGCCCAGGCAACTTGCGGTAGGCATCAAGTGACAAAAGATGGCAATAAAGATTGGCAAAACTATGACCATTATTGTTTCCATTTTATGGTAGAAAGCCACAGAAAGGATCGCTCCTAAACACGAAATATCTACTTGAGGATATCTCATAATCCTAAATTAATCAGAATACCTACAAAATTTGTTAGCATGTTTTGAGCTCCAGCTCAGGTACAAATATGAGGAAAATAGCACCCAAATCAGTAGTTTGAGCGCAGATAACAGCCAAAAATGAAAAAATAAAAAATAAAAAAATAAAGAATATATATATATATTATGCATACTTTAGTAAATTGAGGTTTCCTTGTTTAAAGAGTTGGGTTATGGTCAGAATTCTTGGACAATTTTGCTTGGATAAGTCTGTCCAAGACAGCAGGTTCAAGAGGGACGACATCAAGACAACGCTCTGCAGTGCTTACTATAACCTGATCAATCCAAAGAACAACATAATTCTTATTTCTGTTGCCAAATTCAAATAGTGAAAAATATGTTAGTTCTGCTTTTCAATTACCAGTGTTTGGCCATGTTTCTTTTTACTAGATCATTTAGGAACATATAAGTTGTCGAATTTTTCTTCTTCTTGATTTTGGTGTGTTATAAGCTCTTTTTTTTTTTTTTTTTTTTAACACACACACCCCAAGTGGCCAAAGGGATTCGAACCCGGGACCTTGTCTTCGAGAAAGAACCCTCAGACCATTTGGCCGACCCCTGTTGGCTGGTATGTTATAAGCTCTTGATATTTGCTTTTAAAATTGAGCAAAAAAAGATAGCTCATAAGCTCTTTCTAGTGGAAAATTGACCAATATATGTAAATAGATAACTTGAGATGGTAAGAATATAATATTGGAAAATTTGCCAATCTTTAAGAGCTTTAAAGCTCAAAACATTTGAAAGAAAATTATGTGAAACCCTTAGTTTTTGAGTTTTAAATTTTTTTTACTGAAAAAGTAACTAGAGAATGGTTCGTATAGAGTGGCACAGTTCAAAGGACCCAAGAAAGAATGTCTTACCTCATCAAGCAAGAAATCAACAGCTGCTTCATCCTCAGCAATGTCCTTTAGAGTATTCTTCAAAAAGTGAATATCCAAGTGAATTTGTTGGAAACCACTACGGTTATATGTTTGAAGTCTCACAAACTCTTGTAAACTCTTTAAGGAAAGTTTCACTATTGTTGTTACAACTGATCCCTGCAAATTAAATCAATATCAAACACCATTTTCCCACACAATACTAATAATAAACCTTCTGTTCCCATACAAGAATAATGTGTACCCCTAACCTGTGTGTGCTCAATTTTTGTAAAGATTTCCATCTTCTGCTTAAACAATTTTGCCAGATGGCTCTCCAGGAGCTGACTTTTGGCTTTCTGAGTATTTGATCGGGTAAGTTTATCATCTCTCAAAGTATTACTGCGTGAGGAAGCAGTGCTTCCATTGCTGTTGGAATGTCGATTTTTATAATGTGGGCCTTGAGGTAAAACTTGCTTTACTTCACTTCTTATTTCCTCAAGCTAATAAGGGAGAATTACAATTTAAAGGAAAAAGAGAGGAAATCTTTAGTTCTCGAGCGTTGTTAAAAAAAAATTGGAACTACATAATCAAAATGGAGAAAACAGGTTGAAGAAATACGTCGCTCTAAGCAATGAAATAAGCCAACCACCAGATTTCGAACAATAAAATGAACAAAAAAAATAGAAAGGTAAAAGATTACCTCTTGAAGAAGTAAATCTACAACCATATGCACTTCTCTGGGTTCTTTGTGCTACCAAAACAAACGAATAAAATTCAGAGCTATTGAGATAAGGAGAAAAGTAACTTAAATCACTATTTAAAAGACTACCCACCTTGAACCAGTTTGGGGTTGTGAACCTCTTATTTAGGAGAACTGATATTCTTTGAGTTCTCATCTTTATGTACTGAAATTGACAATGAAGTGTAATGAGAACTTTTTATAACAGAAAATATAATTTTTTTAATTGCTCAAGATTTAGACTCAGAATGCTCACAAGGTGCAAGAAAGTTTCGCCAGATGAACGAAAGATGCGACAAATTTCAGTAGGTACAAATGCTTGACCATGAACTGCACCACTGAGAAAAGAAGATGCTAATTCCTGAAATTTTGAAGTGGGAGTCCTATTAATGACAGCATTAAAAAAAAAAAAAAAAAAAAAAAGAATAACAAAGAAAGAGATGGTTCTTCCTTGCCTCAGTAATTCTAGGAATTGCACTTTGTTCAATAAATTGAGTCAATTCGGCCAGCACAAGAACAAGCCCAGCCGCAATTTTGTTGTCAGAAGGCATCTCCTCTGTCAAATTCAAGTCTTGGCTCCCTGAATTACTCTTTCCAGATAGCAAGAGGAAATATCTATCAAGCTTCCTGAAGAAATCTTGGAAGCCTTCTTGGACCCAGTCAACTGTTAAATCTCTCAAATTGACTAATAATTCTAGATTTTCGTCAACAAGCTGTCGGAAGTCCTGAGATCCAGAAGAATACAGTTAAATTTCATCTAACACAAATTTCAAGTATAATTAGAATTTTAGAAATGAAGACACGAGTTTTTCAATGTAGTTACTGTTTGATGTTTTAAATTGAAGGAGAGCCCATGGTTTTCAATAACAGGTCAAAATTTTTCACAAATACGAAGATGAGAAATCAAGTGTGAGTGTGTGAAAATAAAATACTTCCCCAGGTAGGTTTCTTTACCAATAAGGTGTCCATACTGCCTTGAAGCACTGCATTTTTGCTGGCGTCAAGAACTGCCTGCAAAGAATATTCTTCCTCTATAACTTCCTTTGGGATAAATTGGACTTTCTTAAGGGAATCTGCATGAATATGAGAGTGAAACTGAGAGTTGAGATCTATGGAATATGATTATCAACGATCTATAGTTTAGGCTAAACTTGCAAGGAGAAACGAAGAATTGTATGCTACACACAGTGCAAAGAAACAAATACATGCGTGGTTTAATCAATAACAAAAAAAAGAATGACTTAGTACCAACCTGAAATATCAACCAAAAGATGACTGAATGTGCCACTAATATAATAATTGACAGCATCACGGGCATACTGAAAAAATATAACAATCAGCTTAATGTGCATGACAACAAGCATATGATTACCTGCAGGGAGAACTACATAGTTTAAGCATGGATTTGGACCTGCAAAGCAAAATTGGGCAAGGAAGCTTCAGGTAGCACTTCATCCATAAGAAGGACAACATTCCAAATAAGTCCTGGAAAATATAACGACAATATCTGTATCAAGTTTAATGCACAAAACTAGATGCATGGAATTGCAATTTGTTACTGTAGCTACTGCTTGTATAAATAACTTACAAAAAGTAAAAGATCAAGAAGCAATGAAGCATATAACTATTTTACAAAAAAACTCCGAGCCTACACCGGAGATCAATCAAATAGTCGGAAATTAGACACTAAGGTGAACATGGTAATCGTTTTTTTTTTTTTGTCAGCATTAGTATTCAAGAATGCAATTGTGCAGTACTTCTTAGGTCTTCCAACCATAAAATGATTGGGATTTAGCACAAAACACTATAAATCTCCAAAAATCTCCTATAATCTGGAAATGTACCAGCAATGACGAAGGTCGCGATCAACAAGACAATCTATGGCAGAGCTAACTTACGTAGCACTGCAAGAAGATCTGTGGATTGCTGCTTAATTTGTTGATAAGCAGCTTCAAAGTGCCTAAAATTCAGGCAACAAGTGGCAAGAGAAAATAAGAAATCTCCGATAATCCTACCAAACAAACAAAAAGATTTACCAAAACAAAACCGGTTATAAAAGCAGTCATACTTCTTAACAAGGTCTTGTGCAAGTTTAGATAGTTGGGGTTCTGAATGCAAGAATATAGCTTTATAAGCTCGGACAGCTTCCACAAATTGACGAATGGAAATCTGAAAACAAAGCTTGTCAATATAAATGTTAATAAGTGTAACATAAACTAAGAACCTACAATTCACGGGCAAATGGCACAGAAGATGGACAAGGTGCAACTCTGACATGAATATTAAATACATAAGCGCTCTAAGTTTCAAGCATGTGAACACAAATAAAGAGATGCTGATTTCTTTTTCTGTCACCTCATGTGCAGTAGCAGAAGCCGAATCTGGAGAACTATCTTGATTAGGAGGCTCATTTACATCAATTGAAATATTGGTTAATTCGTTTGATTCAAGATGCAGGTCCACAAGGAACTGTTCCAACTTTTCAAACAATTTAACCTTCAGATTTTCAACCTATACAACAAAAAGGGGGAAACATCAACGAAGGATATAATAACAAATGCAATATAAGAGAGAAGAGGTGCAATATAATAACAAATGCAAGAGAAACAAACCGGGAAATCCAACAACTTAAGAAGCATGACAGCCTCAGCTCTTTCTTGTATAGACTCTGAGTCCGAGAAAACTTTACCCTGAAGATAAAAATGAAACTTAAAACGTGGTTTTCCTCAAAATCCTTTTGATCAAATAAATGCCCACATATAAAAAGGGTTGATAACAACTTCTTTAAGTTAGATAACATGTTACTGGTAGTCTTCATCTCTTTTTCATTGTTAGACACGATTTGGTTACTCATAATAACATCACCTATACCAATATAATTGTCAATCACCACCACTAGCTACTGATGTTTTTTCCACCGCAGTTCATAACAATTTTTGCTCCATTATGTGAAACGAAGTATATTCATCCTGTATAAGTATTTATAACTAAGAAACTTCAATTCAAGTGATGGAGGCAGTAAATTAAAGGAAAAGACACCTTGCCTGCAAGTTTCTTGTAATTAAAGTCACTGCCTCTTCAGATGCTCGCTTACAATCTTGAAAGGAAGAACTCCCATAAGCCTGGTACCAATAAAAAGCAATGACAGCCACTGATCAAAAGAATAACAGATTATAGTAGTAAAGATAATTCCAAGCCGCTACATATGAGGTAAGATAAACCTGGAAAATTGGCGTGGCTCCAATATAAAACTTGATTGCTTCAGCATATGCTTCTGATTTAATGCATTTCTCAAGTCTTGTAGGTAGATCGTAAATAAACTGCTCTAACCACAAAAGATGACATCTCTTTAAGCTCATGCATGCATTACCGGAACTGAAGAGCAAATTAAAATGAAAAACAGAATCTTCATCATATTTGAAGTTGAAATCATTATTCAATTACAAAAGCAAACTTTCTCGGTTGTTATATGCCTCTTCCTCTAATTTATGATAGGTCATGATTTTTTTCATATGAAGTGAAGGACAATCTGATGTTAGAGCAACTCAACTGTGATTCAATTGGAAAAGGTTATGGTCAGTGGGTAAAAGTTGCAAGAATTCATGAAATGCTCAACTACCTGAACTTTCCGCAAAAGATTACGTGTTCGATGCAACTTCTCTATATGTTCTCTCTTTTCAAAAAGAGAAGTGTTCACCCCATCACTCCTAGACTGCACAGCTGTTATCTGTAAAGGTTAAAAACAGATTCAATTTCAGTTGATAATTTCAGTTGATATTGTTCTTTTTCATGAGTCCTCGCTGGAAATTCCGAAATTTCATTTGGAAATTTTATTTTGTACCGAGCACCTTATCCAAAAGCTGTTCCATATTTGTTTCCATGCCAACAATGTTATTTTTCATCCTGGAAACAGCGAAAATGATTAGTTTGACCACTGTAAGGTATATGCATGCAAATGAAAGGGGTTAAAGCAACGTGATTGTTCCTAATTGAAATCAAGTAAAAAAAGAATAGTTAAGGTCAAGCCATAATTAAACCAGAAAGCATACCTGCAAATCAGCAAGTATATTTGTGACCACGAACAAAGAACTGTATACTAATCTATATTACATTTTGTGACATTAAAAATAAGATAATTTACCTTTTTATTGTCTCTGTTGCGCTGATGAATTTGTTGTAGTTCTCATAAACTAACATTTGTAGGTCAGTATCAAGATTTTTAATCTCAGCTGCCATTTCGACATGCTTTTGAAGAAGCCCCTCCAGATTTGCCTTTTGTACCTACAGGATTGTTTAGAAAACAAAAACTCATGACTGAAGGGAAGCATATGCTACAGTGGGTTCTCAACTTCCCAACGAATGTAGAAAAGCAAATTCCAACGTGTTAGTGAGTGAGGAAACAATCAGAAAGAAAGTTTCCGCTTACGAGAAATGGATCAAGCATGCTTCGTGTGTTGCTTTAAGTCTTTTGCATTATGCATGGGAAAATTCTCATCAAATAGATTATAGAATGAACATTATTGCTGTGTATGTTACGAACAATCATTTTGGGGGTCTGTTCATACCAAAAAATAGTGGGATAAAAATGAAACAATTGACTGAACATTGAGAAGTGTCCACTCACATATGAGGGTCAATCTACGAGTACACTTTCCTCGTAGAACAGCATTCCACAATACTCGTTTCACATCATTCTAGAGCTGAGGTCTCTATCACAAAAAAATTCCCATTATGATAACTTGAACAGAATGGAGTCCACCAGGATTTTCATGCACAAATTCAAATTTGAAGACCACTTGTCCCATGTCTACAAAAGACTACCTTGCATAATACCGAATCATCTCTACCAACATATTAATCGCCCATACTTTTTGCAAACCAACAGATACACGCCATCTGATTCAAAATAAAAATCCACAAGACAAACGCCGCGGTAACCACCATTTGTTCATTCTATCTCAAGGATGCAGTTACCATGAATAATTTCGAAAATTCCAGTACTACACTTCCAATGAAAAATTGAAGCAGACAAACTAACGCGAGAAACATAAATGCATCATAACATCGATCAAACAAAGGCAACGACAAGCGAAATATGAAGAACAAAACATCAACATTCACGTCAAAGTTCCAATTACCAACAATGCCATAAGTCAATAACAAAAATCAAACAATAAATAAGAGGAGCGCCAGACTCAAATGCAGAAACGTACCAGGAGATTCATGTACTGCTCCGCGTCGAATGTGGTGGTATTGATCGTATCAAGTGTGGCGAATCGGGATGAAACATTTGGCCCCCGTGCCGCGGCAGAAGATTGATCCGTTGAATAAAAGCTCGATAACAGATCCCTCATTCTCCTCGCCTTATCATCCATAGGCACTCCACCTTCGACCTCCATTTCCGATCCCTTCTTCACTCGGATTTTACTTCCCAAATTCGTTCTTCTCTCTTCCTGCTAGGGGTGTTCATAAAAACCGAAAACCGAAAAACCGAACCGAACCGACCGAAAACCGAACCGAACCGAACCGACCGAGGAGTGTTCGGTTCGGTTTTCGGTTTGCCCCTTTTGGATTTTCGGTTTTTCGGTTTTTTCGGTTCGGTTTCACGGTTAAACCGAACCGAACCGAAAACCGAAAATCATTTTCTTTTTTTTTTTTTAATATATATATCATATATTATATATATATATATATCATATATTTTGATTAATATATACATATATTTTAATTATTTGGCAGAAATATATATGTATATATATAGTAATTATAATTATATATATATAAATAATTATATATATAATAATTATAATTATATATATATATATTTTTTGGTAAAGATATATATATATATATATATATATATATATATATATATATATTTGCCATTTAGGTTGATTGCAATTTTTACATTTTTCATAAAATCTCAACTTCAAAATTTTTTTAAAAAATTATATTCAGTTTTTTTTTTTTTTTTTTTTTTTTTTTTGAATAATATCAAATTTTCGGTTTTTCGGCCGAAAACCGAAACCGAACCGAAAATGTTCGGTTAAAACCGAACCGAACCGAACACCTTTCGGTTCGGTTTCGGTTTTGGTTTTTCGAAAACCGAAAGTTCGGTTAACCGAACCGAACTTTCGGTTCGGCCGAAAAACCGAACCGTGAACACCCCTACTTCCTGCAACTCTCTCCCCCTTCGAACTTCCACGGATTTTGTTATTATTTTTTTCCCTTTTAAATTAGTTTAATATATTTTTGTGAAGTATTAATTGAGAAATTGTTATTATTTTGTTTCCTTTTAAATTTCTTCGATATGCTGTTATATTTTTGTGAAAATATTTGCCTTGTATAATGTGATATTTTGTAGCATTAGGTAAACCAAATTTATGCAGTGTGACATTCTAAAATCTTTTGTTATTCCTATGATCGGAGTTTGATTCAAATGACGATTAAAATAAGGGAAGTAAAACAAACGTTATTTATTTTATTGGTTTTTAATATTTTTTTATAAATTTGAATCGGATCAAACCGCAAAAGCAAAACAACTCAATTCATTAAATGAGGACTATATTAAATCACAAAATTCAATAAATAACCAAATCTTATCGACAGTCTTATATTTTGATGCACGAATATGAATACGACGATACCGACAAAATACAATATGAATATTGACGTGGCACGTACCCGCTGTCGATCTAAGCCAATCACCTTGCCCCACGTGCCTGATCGGAGGTCAAATCTCGCTCGGAGATCATCTTTCGACCGTCCTACTCAGAGACTCATTTACCCCGCGAGAATTACCGCACAGGAATATCGACCTAAATGCTCGAACAAACCGAAAAGCATTGAGATCGACCCATAATCTCCAATTGACCAGCGCATTATTCCACTAGCGTAGTGGCCGACCGGGCATTTAATGCACGGCCTTAGTGGGGCACCTGTCAGCTCCACGCGCCACCACGTCGAGGCGGTAACTTCTCTCTCCTCTCTGTATAAATACCCCCGCCTCATTTATTGCACGGTAAGTTTTCCACCTAACACTTTTCACCACTCAATCTTTTCGGTCATCTTTACCGATCCTGACTTGAGCGTCGGAGTGCCAACCCGGGTCTCACACCCATCTTCCCCGAGTTGGCCTCGGAGCTCACGTTTGTCGACCTTTGCAGCATTCGAGCAGTCAGGCGGCTGTTTCTCCCATCAACAAATAGAGTGACCGCGTCGGATCTCTCGATCGATCATCAAGCGGAGATTTTGGCACGATCATTTGGCGCCGTCTGTGGGAAGACGCAACAAGAAGCCATTGAACATGACTACTCGAAACATAGTAAGCAACCGCCTATTCGACGAAAACGGCCGGGAGGTCATCCCTCAAGTTCCCTTACAGGTTGTTATTCCCACCTCCCTTCCGACACAGCTAGTCTACTCGACGCCCGAGATAGAAAAATACTTGAAAGCCTGTCGCGATGAGGCTGTTGCAGCGGCTGCGGAGGGGAGAGAACCTCGCATGCCAGAATGCCCAGAGACTCGACCGATAGAGATCATTCAACCCCCGATAAATCATCCGGGATATATGCGATCAGTTCAGTATCCTCCGCCCGGCACGTATTGGGCTGAAATTGGGCAAAATGCACAGCCTCAGCTTCCCCAACAACAACCGTTACCTTCTCAAGGAAATATGCGAAAGTCAGTTCAAGACAGGTTATCATTGCAACCCGGGGATGAGGTCGACTCTAGAACCCCAACTGACACCAGAATACATCGGGGCGGCGGTCGACGTGAGGCGGACGTATCACAACAGAGATCTCGATCGTCTCATCCCAGTAGGAGAAATAGCGATCGTAGATTGTCCGGATCCCAAAGAGGACGAAGCCCCACTTAACGTAACTCACCCCCACATGAATCGAAGGGAGTCTTTAACCGACTCGGACCACACGCCCGGGCTAATCAGATCAGGAGATCGAACAGGGGTCGTATCGTGAGGTCGAATGACCTTCGAAACCAGATACCTCCGCGTTCCGATCGACCTGATAACCGACAGAGGAACGAAAGTCAGGGATCATTCAGCCATTCGCCCCACCGATCACACTCCGTTTGGCGTGAACGTTCTAGATCACCCCGGCGCACACCGTCGGGCCCAAGGCATGTCCGCCCATGGAGGTATCGCAGTGAGAGAGAAGCTCAGTCTCCATTTTGTGACTCGATCATTGAGTCCACTACCGATAAGAAGATCCCCACCGGACTACCCACATATAACGGATCGACTGACCCGGAAAAGCATGTGTCGCGCCTCGAAATGCAGCTCAGCATGTTCGGACACTCGCCTAATATCTGGGCTAAGATCTTTGTTACCACCCTGGATGGCCCCGCTCTTGAATGGTTTTCGAGGCTCCCTCCTCGATCGATAACCTCCTACAAGACACTCGTCGATCGATTCAAAGCTCAATTCTCTTCCATGAAGGGAGATAAGCTTCCGCCGACCTACCTGTACACCATTAAACAGGCTCCTAATGAATCGCTTCGAGATTTCTTCACTCGTTTCTCGCAAGCTGTGGTCAAAACAGAGGAACCGAGCATCGATCTTTTGAGACCTATTGTTCACAAGGCACTGGTCAACATCGAGGCCGCTCGGTACATCTTCTTACAGAAACCAAAGAATTTGGCGGACATCCAAGCAGCTGCTTGCGATTGGATGCAACTCGAAGAATTGGAGAGTTCTCAGAGGAGCCCGGTACCCAGTCGAAAGGCAGATATCCATCGACCAATTAAACAAGACGCACGACCTAAGCCAGAGGGAGCGACAGGGCCTACCACTCGAAAGCATTACACCCAGCTGACGCGCCCGCTCGATGAAATCTACAATGTTATCGATCCTGCCCTACTGAAAAAGCCTAAGCCGATGCGGGACACTCCCAAGAACCGGGAGAGCAATAAATTTTGTAACTTTCACCAGCAAAAAGGTCACAACACTTCTGAATGTAATGCTTTACGAGATGAAGTCGAACGATTGATCAAAGGAGGCCTCCTCCAGGAGTTCGTGAAAAAAATGGATGACCACGCTCGGAACCGGGATCAGCCCGACAGGTCGCCTCCCAAACAACGGCTGGCTAAGCCTCCAACAGAACGAGACCCTCATAACCGACCATGCCTCGGTCGGATTGACATGATTTCAGGAGGACCTTCAGGTGGAGATTCAAGGTCCGCTCGGAAAAAGACGCGACGGACCGCTACTCAAGGATTCTGTAATCCCCGAAAAGTGATGCATATTCGGCCAGAAGACGCCTGGATCAACAAAGATATAGTGTTTAATGAGAATGATGTAATTGATCTACCGGGACGCTCGAGCGAAACACCTAGTTGTCCTATGGTTGTCACGCTCGACGTCGCCAACTTTGCTGTATCCCGCACTTTAATGGATAATGGAAGCTCGAGCAATATTATCCTTTATTCGACTCTTGTTCGCATGAATTTACACAATGAATTGCTTCTAGATCCCATTCGAACCCCTCTCACAGGATTCGGAGGTGCAGAAGTGTACACCAAGGGTCGAGTACGGCTAATCACATCCATGGACACTTTGCCCCGACGGGCGACACGCGAGATCGAATATCTTGTCGTCGAAATGCCCTCTGCATATAATATTATCTTTGGTCGACCGGGCCTCATCGATTTCCGAGCGGTTATATCCACTTACCATCAAATGATCAAGCTACCCACTCCGGCCGGAGTCGGCGAATTAAGGTGCGACATACCAACCGCCTGGAGTTGCTACTCTATCTCGTTAGACAAACCCAAACCTTCTTCGGAGAAGCACGTCCCTCTGTTAATCGATGATCCCATCATCGAGGATAAATTCGTGGACCCGGGAACCATCGACCCCGAGAATTCACGGAAAATGAGTTCTTCCCATGCGGCGAAAAGAAAGAAGCAGGAAGACAAAAAGCTCGAGCCCACAGAAGAACTCGAAGAGATTCAACTAATCCCGGGGCAAACAGAAAAAATCACTCATATTGGCGCTGGTCGAAAGGGAAAAGAACAGTGCATGCTCATTCAGTTCCTGCGTGACAATCTCGACGTTTTCGCGTGGAGTGCTTCTGATCTAGTGGGAGTGGACAGGAAAGTGATCGAACACCACTTGAATGTTGATCCCTCCTACAAGCCAGTCAAGCAAAAGCTACGTTCTCAAAGTGACTCCCGAAATGCCATCATCGAGGCTGAAGTCAACAAACTCCTGGACGCCCAGTATATCATGCCGATCCAATACGTCGAATGGCTGTGCAATGTCGTCCTCGTACCCAAACTAGGAGGAAAATGGCGAATGTGTAATGACTTCACTGACTTGAACAAGGCGTGCCCGATGGATCCCTATCCGTTATCTCGCATCGACCAACTGGTCGACTCCACGGCCGGATGCGAGCGATTGAGCATGATGGACGCCTTTCAAGGATACTACCAAATCTTCATGGCCCTCGAGGATCAGCCCAAAACCGCTTTCATAGTCTTCAATGGCATTTACTGCTTCAAAGTTATGTCGTTCGGACTCAAAAATGCGGGTGCTACGTACCAGAGAATGATGAACAAAGTTTTCGAGTCTGAGATCGGGGATACCATCGAAGTATACGTCGACGATATGCTAGTCAAAAGTGAAAAAGCCGTCGACAATTTGGGCCACTTGAAAAGAGCTTTCAACCTCCTTCGAAAGTACAACTTAAAACTCAACCCTGCTAAATGTACCTTTGGGGTCGACGGTGGTAAGTTCCTCGGATATATGGTCAGCCAGAGAGGGATCGAGGCCAACCCCGCAAAGATAAAAGCTATCCAACTTTTGCCGGTCCCCAACTCGATTCGTGACGTACAGAGACTGGTGGGTCGGATCATATCCCTTAACCGCTTCATAGCCCGATCGTCGGAAAAGAACTTGCCCTTTTTTAAAATCTTGCGCGACATCAAGAATTTCGAATGGACTCCAGAGTGCAACCAAGCTCTTGAAGACCTAAAAAAATACCTCACCTCCCCCCCTCTGCTTGCAAAACCCATCGACGGGGAAACCTTATATCTGTATCTAGCCGTGTCAAACGAGACCATCAGCTCGGTACTTGTCACCATTCGAGATCGAAAACATCTCCCCTTGTATTACGTAAGTAAGGTTCTCCATGGCCCGGAGATACGCTATCTCGAGATCGAAAAGTTTGCTCTCGCAGTAGTCCATGCTTCCCGTAAACTCCGACCCTACTTCCAAGCGCATCCCATCGTAGTCCTCACCGATCAGCCCTTAAAGACCGTCATGGACAAACCAGAAGTCTCAGGTCGACTCACGAAGTGGACAATCGAGCTCGGACAATTCGAGGTAACATATCGACCCCGGGTGGCATACCAGGCACAGATCTTAGCCGATTTCTTGGTTGAGAAAGGCCCGCACTCAACGATAAAGGGTGACCCAACTGTTTTTACCCTTTCGGTCGATGGCTCCTCAACCGCTTCCGGGGGGGGTGCCGGGGTATCCCTAGTCAGCACAAATGGCCAACAGGTCGAATACGCCATCGCCCTCGAGTATCCTGCAACAAACAATGAGGCTGAGTACGAAGCTCTTTTAGCGGGTTTGAGAATTGCGAAAATGCAGAACATAAAAAAACTTCGAGCTTTAACCGACTCACAACTGGTTGCTAGCCAAGTCAAGGGCGAATACGAAGCTCGAGAGGAGTCTATGATCAAATATCTCGCCTTGGCCAAAAGGGCAATCGCCCAATTTGATGGATTCGAAATCTCCCAAATTCCTCGAGAGGAAAACGGTCGAGCCGACGCCCTTTCTAGATTCGCCAGTGGTTCGCTCGGCACCCAAGATCGGACCATCACCTTTATGACCTCATCAACTCGGTCGATAGATCACACTCCACCCGAAGTCAACTCTATCGATGCGACTGAGCCGTGTTGGCTCGATAACATCGTCTTGTATCTTCAAAATGGCATCTTACCCGAGGATTTGACCGAAGCAAGAAGACTCAAGCAACGCGTGTTGAGCTATACGCTGGACCAGGAGGGTCGCCTGTACAAACGTTCATTCATCGGTCCAACTAAACGGTGCCTCCGACCATCCCAGGGTCGAGAAGTTTTAGCCGAAATCCATGAGGGATCCTGTGGGAATCATGCCGGGGGGCGGTCTCTAGCCCTAAAGGTATCTCGATCTGGATTCTTCTGGCCTAACTTACGCAAGGATGCACTCGAATTTGTGAGGAAATGCGATCGTTGCCAGAGGCATGCCAATTTGACCCATCAGCACCCCGCACACATGATTTCGATCGAGTCATGCTGGCCCTTTGAGCAATGGGGAATCGACATAATTGGACCCTTTCCGATATCAACTCGACAAAGGCAGTTCATCATTGTGGCGATCGATTATTTTTCTAAATGGGTAGAGGCTTTGGCAGTCGCAAAGATTACTTTCCACTCCTTACAAGACTTCCTCTGGAAGCACATCATCACTAGATTTGGAGTACCTCGAGTCATAGTATGCGATAATGGACCACAGTTCCGAAGTTCAAGATTTAGAGCCTATTGCTCCGACTTTAAGATCGATCAAAGATTCACTTCAGTCGGACATCCCCAGGCCAACGGTCAGGTCGAGGTTACCAATCGAACCATCATACAGAATCTGTGTACGCGACTCGAAGCAAAGAAGAGCCATTGGGTCGATGAACTTGAAGGCGTCCTTTGGGCCTATCGAACCACCCCTCGAATCCCCACGGGACAGACACCTTTCGCCATGGTATATGGCTCGGAGGCCATGATTCCGGCTGAGGTTATACATCAATCTCCCCGAGTGGCTCACTTCCAGCATGGTCGGAATAATGAACTAAGGGCTTTCGATCTTGACACGATAAACGAAACTCGAGAAAAAGGAAACATGAAGATGCAGCAGTATCGAGCCACGACTGCTCGGGCATACAATAAAAACCTACGACCTCTCCACTTTCAAGTCGGGGATTTGGTCCTCAAAAGGGTTGAAGTTACTAAGCACGTAGGAAAGCTCGATGCTAATTGGGAAGGACCCTACCGTGTCGCCGAAATAGGCAAAAATTGGGCATATCATCTCGAGGATCTCGATGGGCTACCGTTACCTCGATCATGGAATGCTCACAACTTGAAGAAATATTACTTGTGATTAATCGGTGTAATTTCTTTTGGTCAATTAAACACAATATGTAAATTTTCTGGTCGAATTAATCGATAGAACATTCTCCTGCCTTTTTAACAATCATGTTATTCGATCATATACTTGTGATTATACGACGCACGTACTAATTTCTTGTATACTTCGAAAGATTAAAGCAGCTTGCCTTGACATCTTCTCGATCATTATTTTCGATTGACATAAAAAGTTAAACGCCAAAAGCTCGAGAAGACACGTATAAAACCCAGAAGAGAACTTGCATAATGTATTTAAAACAGGAAAGTCTACATCGATCACAATTCTTTGATCATAACCTTACAAATTTGGATTTTACAAATGGGAGCAACAAACGCTCGGATTCCTACCTATTTACACATGAATCCCGAGCCAACAACTACTAAAGTCCGACCCCAACAGTCGGAACTTTGAAAATTGGATTCCCCTTGACCAAAGACCTCCGAGTGCGAAGATAGGGCTAGTCCATTCTCTCCGACTCAATCCTTGACCGCTCAGGATCCGGTCCCTTCCTCGATTGGAACGATGGCCCCCTCCCCAAAATACTCGGGGCACATATCTTTAGGGTCGAAGGAAGCATCGAGATCGAGCTCTTCCGTAGCTACGCTGTCTGGTTCCCCCGCCGCTCTAGATCGAGCCAACTTCACGGCAAAACCAAACTCGTCATTGTCCCAGTTTGGCTCGGGAGTAGGAGGTCGGGTGACCGGTTCAACTGGACGAGGATCATCTTGATATAGGCCGACCCTTTCCTGATCATAGTCGAGCGGAAGATACTTAGCCGCTTGCACTTGAGCTAAGCACAAATTGAAACCCTCCTCGACGTCCTTAAAGCTCGCGATCGACACGGCCTTCTCGTAAGCCTTAGACTTCATGAATCTGTAAACGCCTCGACGCTCGAGGTCGTTCACGGATTTAGCAAGGCCCCTTTTGCATCGCTCCAGAGCTAGCTTGGCGCCTTTCCTCTCTCCCTCCACCAAGCCGCGGGTTCTCGCTTCGGCCTCTTCCTGGATCGACCTCGCCACCCGATCCTCCGCCACCTTCAGCTTTTTCTCGACTTCCGAGAGATTTGTTATGGCATCCAAGAGATCGTGGTCGAGTTTTTCCTTGTCCTTGATGGCCTCGGCCAGCTTCTTATCCTTCTCCTCCAGCTCGAGCCTCATCGTCTCAACCTGCCGCTCGGCTTTCGTCCTCATCTGCCGATGAACCCATCCTCTCCGAGCCACTTGAAAGAAGTCCTGGCCCAACTGCAAAACATCATTGATTATCAGAAACTTCGACCATACACAGAAAATAATTTCTACAGGCACTTATAGCAAAATATTTCTGGACCCAAGACGCCTCGATCTCGTCGTCGGAGAGCGCCATCCTTTCTTTATGATCGACCGTTGTCTGGATCGAACTGTAAAGAGCTCCGAGTGCCTGGTAGTCTTTCGGGGCAGTTCCGACCCGTCTGGGCTCGCCTCTCTCGTTGACACTTGCAAGGCCGCACGGGAAATGGGGTTCCTCGAGGATCGGGTAGTCGAAGAACAACTTCTTCTCTTCTTCGCTCGATTTCCACGGCACCGCGCTCGAGGATCCCGCGCCAGGCCTTCGCACCCCCGCCAAAATGCTGGCCACGTTTCGAGGCACTATTGCCCCTCGACCCTGGTTCGGAGGGGTCGAGTAGGCTCCGACCTGGACCTCAACAATCGGCCCAAGCACCGCGGGCATAGGGAGTAAGGGGCTCTTCTCTCGACCTCTATTCTTATCGGCCCCGACCCCAGACTTCGCCTGGCCCTTAGTTTTTTGCTTTTTTGCCTGGGGGGCTCCATGGTCCTCGACCCCCGATGGGGTTCGCCCCCCTCTTCTCGGGAGCGTCATTGGTCCTCATCGCAAGAACCTCAGGCAGAGCCTCGATCGTCGCATCGGTCGATGCAGCAGTCTCCGCTTGGGTGGGAGGGGGCATTTTCTTCTTCTCGGCAGCCTTCTTCAGCTCGGCCATCTCCTTCCTTCTTGCATTCAAAGCAGCCGACATGATGTATTGCTCTGCACAGAAAAGGCACTTGATTATGAAAATAACCAAACAAGGAAAAACAACAACAAACAAATGGTCGAGACGCCTCGAGGGATTCGTTCCGAATACCAGGGTCGAAATGCTTTCTAACTCCCGGCGCGAGCCCCAGCTCGATTAGTGACTGCGGAGCAACCATGTCCTCCGACTCCACACTTCCCATCCTCCTCAAGGCCGCCATCAAAGTGTTCGGCCAACCCGGATGCCCCCTCGGAAGGTCCGACCGAGAAACCCAGCTCCATCCCGGATATTTTAGGCCGGGCCAACCCTTTTCACTCTCGATGAAAACAAATCTCTGCTTCCATCCCTTACCGTTCGACGAAGTAGGCGACCTAACGATCCGATAATTACTCTTCGATTGCAGTTGGATATACCCCGGGCCAGACTTCGAGGTCTCGGTCGTCAATCCGGCTTGGAAGATCTCGGAAATGCAGTAAACGTTGACCTTCATTCCCAAGCACCTCAACAAAGCCCTCAATCCGTTTACCATGGCGTAAGAATTGGGCATCAACTGCAATGGACTAATCCTAAGGGTGTTGAAGAAGTAAACCATCTCCTCGGGAATGGGCACCCTAAACCCATTTTTGACCGCCAAGTAGTTGATCGCGATACAGTTGGGCGGCGGGTCGGTCATGCGATCTCCTGACTGGGGCCTTATCACTCGATAACCCCCATACTCCGGAGCCCCCCCAAACAACCATTTCTGGACCTCTCCAAGTTTGTCCTCGGATATCGAACAGGTAATGGCTCGAGGGTCATTCTGTAGCCAACCCTCTGGCTCTAAATTCTCCACCTCCTCATCCTCTTCCTCCTCCTCTAGTTGACCTGGGGTCGACGTCACCTCTTCTGGCTCCCGAGGTACTACCACCTCTGTTGTCTCATCCTCGGACAAAGGCTCCGAAACCTCTACGACCTCGACGAACTCATCCCTCCCCTGGGGATTCGTCGACCTAGTCTCCATGGTCTCTCCAGAATCCGATGTCGAACTCGACCCAGATGTGTCCGAACTCGAACTCGCACTCACGGTCGCCACTCCCTTCCCTCTGGGGCCGGTCTCCGCTCGATTTGTTGACATCCTACAATGGTTGACAAAAACCTCGTTTTTATGGTGTAGTTCGGATACGAACAAATCGAGAGAGAGGAAGCCTTCGAAGAGGGAAGTGGTACACCTCTCCCTCGAAGAGATCAAAAACAAAAATAAAAAGCACAGAGAAAGAAAATTGAACAACAGATCGGAAATGTTACCTTTTGTTTTCCGAAGATTCGAACAGTCCTCTTATAAAGCGAGCGACCCCGAAATTCGACACACAAAGGACTCTTTATCGATCGAGAATGGCTCGAAACTCTCTTCAATTCTCTATCGCAAAAGTAACAAATGGATTTACAGAGGGAACTATTTATAGGGACAAAAATGGGCAGGAATCGAGAAGATGAAACGGCGTGATGATTACAGCGGGTCCCACTCTTGGGATTTGAAACGCCACTGCCACGTCAGCCCTAGCAGATGACGTTTCGGGGGGCTTATGACGTGGCACGTACCCGCTGTCGATCTAAGCCAATCACCTTGCCCCACGTGCCTGATCGGAGGTCAAATCTCGCTCGGAGATCATCTTTCGACCGTCCTACTCAGAGGCTCATTTACCCCGCGAGAATTACCGCACAGGAATATCGACCTAAATGCTCGAACAAACCGAAAAGCATTGAGATCGACCCATAATCCCCGATTGACCAGCGCATTATTCCACTAGCGTAGCGGCCGACCGGGCATTTAATGCACGGCCTTAGTGGGGCACCTGTCAGCTCCACGCGCCACCACGTCGAGGCGGTAACTTCTCTCTCCTCTCTGTATAAATACCCCCGCCTCATTTATTGCACGGTAAGTTTTCCACCTAACACTTTTCACCACTCAATCTTTTCGGTCATCTTTACCGATCCTGACTTGAGCGTCGGAGTGCCAACCCGGGTCTCACACCCATCTTCCCCGAGTTGGCCTCGGAGCTCACGTTTGTCGACCTTTGCAGCATTCGAGCAGTCAGGCGACTGTTTCTCCCATCAACAAATAGAGTGACCGCGTCGGATCTCTCGATCGATCATCAAGCGGAGATTTTGGCACGATCAAATATAATAATACGATATTTTTTTAAAAATAATTATATAAAGAGTATCAAATATAATACTTAACACGAATATCCGATATAATATAATATAATAAAATAATATTTTCAAACACTTATATAATTAGCATTGCATCTTTGGTATCAGTGTTTACTTGTATGAATATGATAGCCAGGGTATGTCATGGTCATATGATGATTTCACTGAGTCATACTTCACGCTTGTGTCCTATACCCAGTACAACAAATATTTTATTCGTATCATAGAGTATGATAATTGATAACGCCATATATCTAATGGAAGCACGCCGCCCCCTACCTATTTTACAAATAAATAAGTTATATTCTTTCTTTTTCTTTTTCTTTTTTTTTCCAAAGTTGAGTGTAAATCAATCGTCAACTCACAAAATTGGACAAAATTAACTAAACTCTTACGAAATGGGATAATTTATAATTTTCAAAAATCTTAAAAGGGAAATTTTATAATTTCCCGAATTATAAATTTTTCATATAAATATAAAGGGAAAATTGTAAATTTGGGACAATAATTATAAGAAAAAAAATGCAATTTAAGAACTCTGTCACCTCTAATTCAATTTTTCGATAAAAAAATACATATACACGGCACATACCACTTGAAAATATTTTCTTGGTATGATTGTACTTACATAGATATATCTTTGTACCATATGTAATGAACTAATATTTGATAACATCCAACATGACATTTTGCTATCCTTACACCCTAAATTATATTTATATATTATATTTTAAAAATGAAGCATTCAATTGATATATATATATATATATATATATTATATTTGCTGATGAGACTCCGCGTGTCATCACTGGATGCCTCGGTACAAGTCTAGTTAGTAATTCTGCCCACGTCAGCATCTCAACCTAACTCTCACCCTCCTCGAGCCAATACTTTTAAGTTTTACCAATAGTATGAGAAACTTGTCTCCCTATTTTACCTGGCCCCACACTCCTCGACCCATAAAGAGGTCTCCGACCCAAGGTTCTTTCGAACGAGTTGTGACATCGATCCATAGTGCACAAGTACAAGTGCATTAAATGAGGAAATCCCTCATTGTAGGCTCATTAAATGCATCCCTTACTTAGTACTTTATCTGCAACTACTCTAACAGGACAGATACAAGAGGCTATACTCCGCCATATTTGACCATGCCTAATCAATCCTCACCTTTGACTGTGTGTACTTACATGTAATAAGCTTTCAACTATAAATAACCCTGCATTTATTACTAAAGAACATCAGTGTTAAAACATTTAATACACTCCCACCTACTTCGCTATATCGACCATGTAGTCTCACTTGAGCGTCGAAGCGCCAAAAAGGGTTTAACTCTCATATTTCCTGTTTTGACCTCTGAGGTTACGTTTGCTCCATCTTTACATTTAAGGAGTTCCCGAGCTTTCTCCATCATACAAATTTATTGGGTGATTGGAAGTCCATGTAACGATATAGCCACACACATATATATATATATATATATATATATATATTGTAAAATATTCCTCAACCCCTGCCCATCCCCCTATCCGAACAATAAAAACAATGGCAAGGCATGTACCACGCAAAAACATGTATTAAAATATGTCATATCATCATTTTCAGGTAGTATGTGTCACACACATGCAATTTTTTCACTGAAAAATAGAACTAGGTACCGGAGTTCCAAAACTACAAATTTTTCTTAATTAAAATCTTAAATTACAACGGTTATAATTACTATACCAAAATGTCAACTGGGATATAAGTATTGTTCCAATTTTACAATTTGCCCTGGATATAAACATAAAGAACCCTAATAGAATTTACATTTGTCTTTTCTTTTAGACCGTTAAAATAAAAAATTTTAAGGATACAAATATCTTAATAATAATCTATAATAAAATTAAAAATATTTGTACACATCGTGTGCAATCAATTACATCAATTATTTAATAATGTTGTAAATTCAACTAATCTAGACAAAATAGCAATAAATAAAATAAAATAAAAAACACATTTATTTCATTGGAGTGACGAGTACTCGAATTCAATTTTGCTTGTTTTCTAAGACATAGAAATTGACTAAATCCTAATAAATTGAAAAAAAGGACAGAAATGGCAATTTTACAACCAATGGGCTTCAGCTGCTTAGCTGTCCTCCAACCCTATTACACCGACGGCACTTACTCATTTAATTAATACTTTTAAATTAAAATTAAATTTTCCTTCACTCTAACAATTAATTGTTTAAAGCTCTGAATCTCCTCCGCCTCCCCTATAAATAGCGCCTCTTTCAGAACCTCAAACCTTCTTTCGCCACAATCTGAAGCGCTTCTATAAGGTAAGCTCTCCCTTCTCTTTTTCTCCTTTTAGATTTGTTTTTCGGAGTTTTTCATTTTTGTTTTTCTGCTTTTGATTTGGTTTTTGCTTTCGATTCTAGTAGTGTTTAATGTTGGCTGATTTGTTCGTTTAATCGGTTCTGTTATGGGGTTTGGATTCGGTGGTTGATGGTGTGATTTCTGTTTTGGATTTTGTCTGCAGATTGGTTCGTTTGTTTGGGATTCTTTGATCCGGCTGATTGCAGATTTAGGGTTTTGTGTGAGCTTTTGGGACGCAATTTCAAACGATTATGTATCGGTTCGTTTGTGATTTTTTATGACATTAGCTATCCTGATGCGTCGGATTAGAATCCTCCACTCTTTCTCTGTAGTGTTCCTCTACTGGTTCTATGTGTTTTCATGAAGTAGCCCTGTTATAATCGTCTGAAACCCTAATTTCATTGCGATAAGCTAATTTTTTTGACCCATCTGCCTCCAATTTAAACTGTTCTAGCCCCAAATTTAACCAATATAGCTTAGGAAAACCAGCATTCAATCGTTTAGGGAACCTTGATTGTAAATTCCCAATCGCCCAATCAATATTCTGCTTTCATTTTTTTTTCCCCAATGGCTTCGAAACAATTGGCGATGAGTCCAAATTCCGACATGGACGAAAGAAAGAGGAAACGCAAGCTTTCCAACCGTGAATCTGCTCGTAGATCACGTATGAGAAAACAGCAACGCTTGGATGAACTGGTTGCAGACATGGGCAAGATGCAAGAGGAGAACAAGAAGCTGAGGCAGATGATCGACAGTGCCTCTGAGCTGTATCTCAACTTTGCATCCGACAACAACGTGCTGAGGGCTCAGGCGACTGAGCTAACCGACCGCCTTAGATCTTTGAATTCTGTTCTTCAGATTGCTTCCGAGGTGAGCGGATTGGCTTTCGATATTCCCGATATTCCTGATTCACTGCTTGAGCCGTGGCAGCTGCCTTGCCCGATTCAGGCAATCCCAGCTTCTGCCGACATGTTTGAGTACTGAGAAAAAGGGTGTTTTGGATATATCACTTGTAGTAGCCCTAGTTGTGATGAGAATTTGTTTATGTTGTTGCTGCTATCTGTTCTTGGGTTAGTTATGGTGATGGATTTGCACTATTGATATGAGCCTTTTGTTCAGCTTGAATTCTTGTTTAGGGTCTGAGTTGTGTTGTCTTTTAGGTAGTTTTGGTTTTGAGTAATAAAGTTGAAATGGTTTGCTTGTAGAATATTTCTTGGTTACTGTATTTTGGTGTATAAATAAATTTCTCTTCTGGTACTTCTTGATTCTATTGTCCTGGATTCTTCTATTTGCTTGTTTTGATAATTGGCTGGCTTGACATTGTCCTGGATTGTTCTATTTGCTTGCTCTGATAATTGGCCTGATTTTTATATTCTGATTAGTTTGACATATTCTGCAATTCAACATAGTAATAGAAAACTTCCAATTACCGCACTAATCACGTTGTTCATATAATAATGCTACTTGAGTTGATCAAGCCACTATTGCACTCTTAAAAGTATTACCAATCAACATCCAGCATTCATATGATAATCACCCAATTCTTTCTAAAATAAAGGCTACCAAACTTAACAATCCCAAATCATCACATTTAAGTATCACTAATCAACATCCAGCATTCATATAATAATCACCTAATTCGACTAAAATATAGGCTTTCATACTTAACAATCCCAAATCATCGTTTCTTGTATTCAAACTCCACATAAGCATCAACTAAACAGTCCAAACATCATACCAGTGAAAATAACAAACCACACTAAAAACAAGATACAATTAACTATCATAAGTGCGGCACTCCTCAGTCTCGGGGTTGTCACTGCAGTATTTCTCCAGCGGATCAGAGTCCTTCTTCCTGTCCCTGGCATGGCTGGCCGCGGCGCTCAGCTCCTCCACCTCGTCCCACGCCGCCGCACACTCGCCGCTAACTGGGTCGTCGGAGCAGGTTTCCTTGGCCTTCTTGATGCTCTCCTCCACCTTCTCCGATATCCGATCAGGCGCCGCCGCCACCGGGCGGAGGTACATCCGGAGTTGGGTGTTGCACCGCTTCCAAGGGGTGTTTAGGAACGAAAGCTTGATTGGGTTGGGCTTTGAGGAATCTGATGCCTTGGCGGTGATTTTAGGGTTTGTGATGCTGGCTCCGGCTATTGCTGCCATTGTTGAACGGCGGAGCAACTTTGATGGTGTAGCTTTTGAAGCTCTTCTTCTTGTGCAAGTACAATTGGGATGATGTTGAGAGCAAAGTTTGATATTTCGGTGGGTTTATGAAAACTTGGAAGTTATCTTAATGGGGTGTTGCGCAATTGTGGACACAAATTTCTTATCATTTTTTGACCAATCACATGCTTCCACATCTGCTCTGTACAAGCCAGATATTTGATCATTCACGGGATTATAATGTTTTTCCTTTATTTTTTTTCCAATATTTCATCTAATCATGCATCCTAAGCTACGTGAAGATTCTAAAATGTGTAATTCTATTCCCAAGAACTCAGATTGTCACAGGATTACAAATTACAAAACCTTAATCGCAATTCATGTAACTAATCATGCATCTTAATCCGTTAGTTAATTATGGCGTGAAGCCAAATTCGGAAACAACGTTTTCCTCTGTTGGAGGGTCTACTCTAGGGATCGGATACAATACCTAGTTCCTTCAGCATGTACAAGGAATCTGCAAATTCTTTTCTTTGCCTACGAGCAAGAAGAACCCTCCATCCTAGCAGTTATATTATGTTCAACTTAGCTTTGTATGAATACCATTAATCTTGAAGAAATTAAATTTGTGGGAATATGAGGATGCAGCTGCTCTCCCTCACTGGAATTCTCATCCTCAGCTTCATGGGTAATAGTATTATTCTTCCATGTTGCCGCACACAGACACACACTACACGTAATCATATATACATGAAAATCTTGCATTGATTTATCTTGGCTAGCACCATTATCCTGACCTACGACGAATAACAGCTGAGAAATGCCGGCAGTTCGTCGGAGAAGAACATTCTCTAAGAAACCGAACAGAGCGATTCACATTCACAGACTGCTTCGACATGGGCTACGGAACCGCGGCTTGCGTTCTCAAGGAGATAATCAAGCTCTATCTCTACTACGCCAGGGCCGTCTTCGTTCACAGAGCAAAAGCCGCCGCAACCGAGATGGCGCTGACAGAGAACTTATCCAAAAAGACGGATTTCGAGCATGCAGTGACGGCAGCACGTGAAGAAGGAAAGGCCGTGGCAAGGAAAGCATCACGGCAAGTGAAGCACGTGACGGGGCCGTTGTTGTCCGCAGGCTGGGATCTGTTTGAAACCATTTATGCCGGCGGAAGTGTGATGGAGGGGATTGTGCGGTTTGGTGGGACGTTCATCGGCGCATACGGCGGTGGGATTGCCGCAGAAGGGAAGATTGGGTGGCTCGGGTTTGTTGTGGGGAGTCAATTTGGGAGTTGGATTGGTGGTAGGATTGGGCTGATGGCGTATGATGTTGGGGTTTGTGTGCAGTATTTGCTTGAGCGAGTGTCTGGGAAAAATATCTCTGTACAATACAGCAAATGATCATTCCTACAATCTGTATTTGAATTAAGAGATTTAGATTTCAAATACAAAGAAAGTATTTGAAGGGAAACTTTCAAATAATTCCATATATAATTTGACAAGCTAGTCCTCCATATTGACTCAAAATGTTAGAACCAAAATATATAAAATTCAGTAATTCTTAAATCCAGCAAGCAAAACATAGTCAGAGTCTCTACCTTGAATTTGATAGCACGATAAATTAATCTAAAAAGAAATCTCGTATTTGAGTTCCCGGTATATTATTATATAATATGATATCCTCACAATAATATTGACGAGGTTGTATTCAGGGACGGAGCCAGGATTTTATGTGGGGGGCGAAAATAAAAAAACTATATAATATTTTTTTAAAAATAAATATTATTTTATTCGATATATATAAATAAAACAAGTATACCTTAATAACTTTAACTTATTATTTTGTGGTTGAAGTTTCAAGAATAACATTTGTATAGGTCCATTGCTATTATAGGTTTCTTGAAATAAAACTCCAAATTTCTTTTACTCACGGTGCCTATATAAATTTAAAAAAAATCATGAACTCAATTTAACATAATTTAAATAAAATAATAAAATCAAATAACAAATAAAAAAATAAAGAATTATTTATCTTTAACCTATTCTGATAGTCCTAAAGATAAAGATAACTCTAGTTAACAAATTAATTATAAATGTTATTTATAATTTTAAAAAAAAAAACTAAAATTACTATTTAAGATATAATTTTTTACCTAAATAATTTATCCATAATAAAAGAAAAATTAAAATTAACACAATTACTTTCATAATAAAAGACAAACTTAAATTACTATTTTGATACAATCTTTGAACTAAATAATCTCTATAATAAAAACTAAAATTAACATAGTTATTTAATAATAAATAAGGAAATCTTAATATACAGAACTCATATCAACATTAAATTATCTAAAATGAAATACATTATATTATCTAAAAATTAAATGCATTATATTTATCTATCATTAAACAAAGTTATCGTTATCCTATTGTTATAGAAATAAAAATATGATATTTCCTTAAAATATACAACTCTACATACTAAATTATCCAAAACTAAACAAAGATTGCACGTACTTATCTTTGATCTATTATTTTCTCAAAATATTGAACTAATGATTAACAAATTAATCATAAATTTTATCTAAATAATTTATTTATAATAAAACAAAAAAAAAAACTAATATAGATTTATTGGATAACTTGGAGACACGATCAACTCCTTTTTCCCATAAATATAGAAGATTAAAAAAATCAGAGTTTTAAGTTGAGTAAAAGAATAAGCCAAGAATAATAAAATGAAAAAGGAAGAAGACATAGATAGAGAAAAAGAAAGATTAATTAGAAACTTTTTAATATCGAAAGAAAATCAAAAGACTTTTATTGGGAAACGGAAGCAAAAAATGTATTTGCATTGAGAAAGAAATGTAATAGTAATTAAAGTAAATTAATAGTAAAAATAAATTTTAGCTATTATGATTGGTGAGCTTACTTTTATTTATTTATTTATTTTTTGGAAGGGGGCGAATTTATAAATTTAGGGGGGGGGGGGCAAAATAATAAAAACTTTAAAATTTAGGTATAATAATAAAATTTTTAAAATTTTTTGGGGGGGGGGGGGGGGCGGGCGCCCCCTCGAGGATTCTTCCGCAGGTTTAGCACGCCGTCCGAATCTGGTATCAGAGCCAGCCAACGACCCTTTAAGGTCAAAAGAATCTGGTAAAACACCAGCATATGAGTAATCCTATTACTCAAGAACAAGATTTAGTGGAAGCACTAAGAAAGAAAGGTATGGAAATAACTGGACCGATCATCCTTGCAGATGGATCAGGTAATAATCCTAGTTTACCATATCAGGGTTTTGGAATAAATATTCCAAAAAATTTACATCCAAATACTCGGTATAATTTAAGTTGCGGAGTTTTCACAAACCCAGCATCTAATATACAAAATATTGGATTTACGTTGAACAATTTGATAGAAATGTTGACGTTCCTAACTCTGGAACAGATACCATCTCATTCAAATTCTTCACAAGAAAATGTTGCAAAACATTTAAATGAAAATTTGAAAAAAGAAATTGAGATTCTGCAACAGAATCGCAAAGATATTTCAAGGACACTTGAAATAAAAGACAAAGAAATTGGTAAACAAGTTGAAACAGTTTTCCAAAATACTCAAAGGATTTCCGATTTAATTATCGAAATACCTTCGAAGATTTCAAATAAAGAAATATTTGAAAAAATTGATGATCTTAACAAAGAAATTTCCGAAATAAAAACTGAGATTTCTGAGATCAAGAAAGACCATGAAAATTTTGGTCATAAATTGATAAAGGATTTTAAAGAACTTTTAAAACCTTTGGAAAAGCAACTAAGCGACAGTCAAGATATGTGGAAACTATCTGATGGCTGAAGCAATCAGAAATTTGCTTTCGCAATTTGAAGAGAATATGAAACAACATATCTCTCAAGAAATTAAAAATGAGCTTGAAAAATATCAGAAGTCATTTTTAAATGATTATAAAACTAATCAGTTTTATACAGATGAATTCCTTATGGGATTATCATTACCGCATGACAACGTCAAGGCAGGTAACACGGACATATATGTATGCAACCAAACAGGTAAATTTCCTCATTTGTTCCATACATTTCATCCACAGTTGAACAATATTTCTGATATGCTTGTCGAAATATTGAAATGTACTTGTCATAAAAAAGACAAAGTAATTAATGATCTTGATAAAGCCCAAGAAGCTATTAACAAAATCATTAATGAATTTGACTTTCGTCAAAAACAGAAAATTGAACCTGAGCAAGGTCCATCAGAAAACGCTGATAGGAAAGATTTATCTTTACTACCAGAAGTTATTACTGATTTGAAAAATATTTTTGCAAATCTTAATAAACAACGATGTATAACCATCGAAGATTTACAAAAACATTTTCCTTTTCAGGGGGGGAAGGTAGAACCAACTCCACCAAAATTTGACGATAAGTCAAAACAGACTGTTCCATCAAAGGAACAAAAACCTAATTTCATGAGTTCATCGAACATTCGACAGAATACATGGAGTTAGAAGAAAATCTTTTTGAAGAGATTAATAAGTTGAATAACCAGCTTGAAAATCTTAAGCTAAATATGGCTTATGACGAAAACACTGAAGATTCAGAACATGAATCCGAAGTAAATGAAGTAGTCTTTGGCTACGAGTCCGACGAAAATCCTTATAATGAAACTGTTCGTGTAAAACAGGAACAAGGTTCAACGTCAGGAACAGGACAATCTCCATTCATTGTAGATAATAAAGGATCTACATACACCCGGAGAGGTCAAGGATATGAGAAAATTCCTTGGAGATACCAACCTAAAATCAGAACCGCTGAAGACAGGTTAGTATTAGATCTTGATTGTTGTGCCAACATTGATGACACAATACAAGATTGGTTAAATGAGTATTCATCCGTAATAGGATTGAATAATGATTTGAGAGGACTTACTTCTGAAAATTTGTTTACATATGTTAAACAAACGACTAGAGGAAATGTCTATCAATTTTTATCCTCAAAGGAAAGAGAAATTACTACTAATTTCCCACCAGAGGCTGATAATCTTAATAGATTAAACCTTATTGCAACAGCAATAAATAGAGAATTTACTGGAAGAGTAATTGGAAATGCTTTGCACACAGAAAAAATAACTGAAAAGGCAATTTACCAACTACTAAATCTAGAAATTTGTGATATGTGTGATTATGAAAGTTATGCATGTGAGTTTTCCGAGAGATATTACAATCTCCCGTTGGAAAAACAAGAAGAGGTAAAGCTTTGGTTTTTTCAAAAACTACCTCAAAGTGTTTACGAAAAAGTAAACGAATATTTTAATCAACGTATCCAGAATGGATATTGTGACGACACTTTAGGTGCCAGAATTGTAGCTGCCAGGGATTGGAAGCTCAAAGAATGTCACACTCTTGTGGCAAGAAAAGAAGGAAAAATCAAGCTCTGCTGCAAAAGACAGCTTGATCCTATTGGAAAGTATGGCTGCAAACAACCATACGAGTCGAAGAAGCGACGAAAGAAGAAGAGAAAAGTCTTCAAGAAGATTCCTAAACGAAAGTTTAAGAAATATCCTTACAAAAAATATTTCAAAAGAAGAAGTAAGGAAAAGAAACCTGATAAATTTTGCCCGACAGGTAAAAGAAAATGCAGGTGTTGGACATGCCATGAAGAAGGACATGTATCAACAAATTGTCCAAAGCGAACACAGCAAACTGTGCACACGCTCCGAACAATTTGGGAAAATGGTTTCCAACCATTAGAATATATTTCTGATATAGATACTATTGACGAAATATTTGTTTATTCTACAGAATCAGAATCTGAAGAAGAAGAATCCAGCGATGAATTCTAATGCCACCTTCATAAAGGTAGGATTGCAAGGAAAAGAAAGAGCTATATGCCTCAAAAACCCTGTGTTTTATCGAAAATGCACAAAAAACCCTGACAAAAAGAAATTAGTTAAAAAAACCTTTCGTTATAAATCATTTGCTCACCGCCCCTTAAACCTATTTAGTCAACAAAATAGTGTAAATTTCCTAATATACCATTACATATATATATATATATGCCCGAAAAACCATGTGTCTTATTGAAAATGCACAAAAAACCCTGAAAAAAAAAATTAGTTACTTGAAATATTTAATTGATGTTCATAATATTTGGGACATATTTGTAATATTTAATTTTAATATTGGTATTTACAACATATTACTTATTTATTTTGTATAAACTTTTAAAATTTATAATAATAACAACATATTATTCAATTGTTGTTCATCATGTTTGGAGAATTTTTATAAAATTAATTTACAATTTATTGCATAAAAAAATAATATTTACAACATATTATTTATTTATTTTATATAAACTTATAAATTTATAATATTTTATAGAAGTAAAATTCATATTATGTCTTAATTAAAAAAATTGTACGTTAATTAATTATCTTTCATAATATTTGGGACATATTTGTAATATTTAATTTTAATATTGGCATTTACAACATATTACTTATTTATTTTATATAAACTTTTAAAATTTATAATAATAACAAGGTATTATTCAATTGTTGTTCATCATGTTTGGAGAATTTTTATAAAATTAATTTACAACTTATTGCACCAAAAACAATAATATTTACAACATATTATTTATTTATTTTATATAAACTTATAAATTTATAATATTTTTTAGAAGTAAATTTCATATAATGTCTTAATTAAAAAAAATCGTACGTTAATTAATTATCTTTCATAATATTTGGGACATATTTGTAATATTTAATTTTAATATTGGTATTTACAACATATTACTTATTTATTTTATATAAACTTTTAAAATTTATAATAATAACAACGTATTATTCAATTGTTGCTCATCATGTTTGGAGAATTTTTATAAAATTAATTTACAACTTATTGCACAAAAAAAAATAATATTTACAACATATTATTTATTTATTTTATATAAACTTATAAATTTATAATATTTTATAGAAGTAAAATTCATATTATGTCTTAATTAAAAAAATCGTAGGTTAATTAATTATCTAATTGTTTGCTAATTAAATAAAAAAATTATTATTTAAATTAATTACCATTGTGGGATAGGCCTAATTTTTAGATTTCATGTGCAGGGTTTTTTATGCATATTTCAAGTAACAAGGGGTTAAACAAAAAATTAATTCAATAAGGATATTAAAGTCATTATACAGTCTAAAATGGTGCCATAAGACTTAAATAATCGCAGTCAACGCGCGTGTAAGCCAAACACATGGCTTAGGGTTTTCGGTGCAAAGAAAAACAAATATAAGGTTTTTAAAGATAATTTTTTTTTCATAGGGTCTTTTTAGAACTTTTCGTATAATACGAGGGGGTCCCGTGCAAAAACCCCGGAAAAGAAATACTTGCATATATCGACACAGGTGCCACACTTTGCTTTGCAAAGAAGGAACATCTGAAAGGATGGAGGCGGAAAAAGAAACCACTCCATATAACGATTGCCGACAAATCTAAGATACAGATTTGGCAGGTATGTGAACAGGTAAAGATTGTTATCAATAAATACGAGTTTATTGCTAAAACAATCTATGAACTTGATTCAGGTTTGGATATGATTATAGGAAATAATTTTCTACAATTGTATCATCCATTTGTGCAGACACCTTACTATATCAAGTTAAGATGTCCACAGACCAATTCACAACCAAGTAAAATGGTAAAAGCTTCAATAATTCCTGTTGGAAAAGCTTTAGCTATTTTAAATGGCAAAGAAATTCTGGAAATGATTTTCAAAATACAAAATCATATTGAATACTTGAAAGTAATTCAACCAGAGGAAGATCTTTTCAAAAGATTAAAGGAAATTTGTAGCGATGATCCTTTAGATCCTCGAATAAATACAAATGGAAAAGAGATAGAAATATTTCTTAAAGATCCTAACAAGGAAGTGAAAGTTCAAAATAAAATTCCGTATTCTATTGAGGATATAAGAATTTTTGAACAAGAATGTGCAGATCTAATGAAAGCAGGTCTGATCCAGAAAAGCACAAGTCCACACTGTGCTCCAGCATTCTATGTGAACAACCACAACGAACAAAAGCGTGGCAAAAAACGCATGGTGGTCAACTACATAGAAATGAATAAGGCGACTATTGGTAACACTTATCGTCTTACAAGAAAAGATTTTATTCTTGATCAAATCAAAGGCAAAAATTGGTTTTCTAGCCTTGATGCAAAATCAGGATATTGGCAACTCCGTTTAGCCAATAATACAAAACCCCTTACAGCTTTTTCTGCACCGGGAAATAAAATCTTTGAATGGAATGTTTTGCCTTTTGGCCTAAAACAAGCTCCTTCTATTTTTCAAGAATTTATGGATTCTACATTAGAGGGATTGGATGAAATATGCCTAGCATATCTTGATGATATATTGATTTTTACCAACGGAAATAAAAATCAGCATATCAAAGACTGTCTTAAGGTAATAAAACGCCTTAAAGATAAAGGAGTTGTTATTTCAGAAAAGAAAGCACAACTTCTAAAGAAAGAAATTGAATTTTTATCATTAAAAATCAGTTTTAATGGCGAACTAGAATTAGCAAGCCATATTCAAGAAAAACTAGAACAATTTCCAGACGTTCTAGAAAACAGAAAACAGATTCAGAGATTTCTTGGTGTATTAAATTACATATCTGAATCAGGATTTCTAAAAGAATTTGCAAAAAATAGAAAGCGTTTGCAAAAGAAAATTTCTGAAAAAATTAGATGGACTTGGTCTGATGAAGACACTAGAGCCGTCAAAATTTTAAAGAAAAATGCAAAAGTTTTGCCAAAATTATATAATCCAACTGAAAAGGATTATTTGATTGTGGAAACAGATGCATCAGACACGTCCTGGTCAGGATGTATGCTCGCCGTAAAAAACGGTAAAGAAATTTTCAAAATGGACTCATTCGGAGAAGTCCTTTTACCTAGCGATTTTGACCGCGATAATGGTAAGAATGGAACGTTTTATGTCCAAAAGATATGAATGTCCAATTATGTAAATACATAAGCGGAACGTTCAAAGATGCCGAAACTCGGTATCCAGTACATGAACGAGAAACATTAGCTATTGTTAATGTTCTTAACAAATGGAAACTTGATCTCATGTCAACGAGATTCGAGCTTCGTACAGATTCTACTTATGCTGTTGGATTCATGAAATATAAACTTCAAGATCCTTCAAATAATGCTAGAAAGATACGATGGCAGTTAAAGCTTCGTCAGTATTCCCCGCGAATCAAGCATATTAAAGGAGATCATAACTCTTTTGCAGATACGCTAACACGCGAATGGAAAGAATGAGTGAGATCAAGACACTCAAGAACCAAATCCAGATGCAAGACATCAGGATTAACAAGATCACAAAGGATCTTGCACAAGCCTTCGCAAAGAAGGAAGAACTTGTTTCACAATTATCCAACCTTTTGGGGGGGGGAGAGCGAGAGTGAAATAAAAAATTCTGAAAAAACAGAGAAGATTGCTGAAAAAATCCAGGTTCCAAAAGAACAGAAAAATGGAGAACCCAGCAATAATCAAAAGGCGAACTCTAAGGGAAAAGAAAAAATAGAAAAAAGCCAGAGTTCAGAAAAAAGATCCTCTGAAACAGCCACTGGTAAAAAACCAGAAAATGAGGACATCTTTAACTATCACATTACAGGTGATCATTCCAAATGGTATGTGATCTTCACAGGTCCACATACAGGAGTATACAAGCATTGGCATATTGTTAATGATCTTGTAAAAGGAACAAGTGCCACATTCAAATCTTTTCCGACCGAGGAAATGGCAAGAGAGGCATTTAAGAAAGCTGCAGTCTATATGGTTCAAAAGAAACCAGAAAAAAGAACATCAAAGCAGCCACTGCGACCACAACGTCCAGGAATTATAGACACGGAAGCTATCCACGAGTCTATACAACCCAAGGAGGAAGATATGAAGATCTACCTTCGCCACATTGCGAATTTCGGAGAAATTCAGCAGACAATGGGATTTTATCCGCTCACAAAGGATAAACCATTAGTATTCATGTTACCTACAGCACATCCTATCACTGTTTTTCAGTATTGGAAGCATGGGTTAACTGAGATAATCCGAACGTGCAAGGATCGGAAGAGAATTTCCAAAAATCATCCAAGAAGCAGTACAGCGATACCAAGAATTCGGAAAAACCGAAGACATCGAGTTACGCTGCTATGGAGGAATTCCTGAATTCGATCTATCAGGAAAACTGCGGGTGCCTAAGTATCAGGCCATGATCATGACACCAGCACCAAAGAAGTTTCCTTTAAAAATGATACCAAAAGGAACACTTGATTTTGGACCAAACTTCCAAACACAGAGAATTATACTTCTACATTCCATACTAACTAGTAACAAATACAGGGTTAAAGCTATGGATAAGTATAACATTGTCCTTTCTTTTGGGAAACCAAAAAAGGAAGATCTAATTTATCTCAATAAATTTGCTAAAAATATTGAGAAAATTACAGGACCCTTGAAAGAACTTAATCAAGTCACCAAGGAAGAACTTTGTGAATATTTTCAAAATATTCAGAAAAATCATGAGTGCCAGCTATGCAAGAAGGAAGAGCCAGCACCCATAATTGAAGATGACGTTAGCAATGACGAATATCCACCGCTTAGTAAGGAAAACGTAAGCAGTGACGATTCTCAAGGACTAAAGTCAGAAAGCATGTGATAAGGGGGGACCTTATCAACAACTGTCGGCCAAAATGTAAGGCAGACATTTCGAGACGCGAATTCCAAAAGTGAATTTGGCGTGAATTTGGTTCAAGGCGCCAAGAAAAAGCCTTTGTATCCCTAGTATTATAAATAGGTGTGCAAATTTACATTTGAGAATAAGCTTTTTTCGAAAGAAAAACCAAGAGCATTGAGAGCATAGAAAGCTTAGAATTTCTCGAAAGAGAAAATAATCCTTCGGGATTTGTAAATCATTCCTTTTAAAGGAATTGTATTATGAATTTTAGTGAGTAATATATTTGGAGTGTTTTCATCATAAAAAGAGTGTTTGAGTATTTTAATTCTAAAGAAAAATACTATAAGCTTGGATCTGATAAGCAACCTGGAGGCCTGTTTAAGCGCTGTCGAAGGAGTAGCTCTGTTGAAGGCAAGAGGCCGTGTTTGAGCGAAGTACTGACAGAAGTGGGGCTTGGAAAAATCGCTGCAGATCAAGAACGAGTAATTTTTCGGTAGAATTCTAAACTCTTACTCTTAAATGATGAAGCACTGCCATCTTATCTCATTATGAATATTCATAACCTGATTACTTATGAAAGTATTAACCAATACCATATTCTGGGTATTGTAAACAATATGATCACCCCTATCTTAATTGATACTGGTGCAGCGTTATCCTATGTGGGTAAGAAATATTGTGTAGAAACACAGAAAGAACAACCTATACAGGTTACAGGAATTGGAGGACAAAAAATGGAAACTACACATAGTAGTGTTGTAACCATTTTCTTCAAAGAAGAATGCCGATTCAAGGTAAAATTGTGGGTCGACCACAATAAAGAGGACCGATGTCTACTCGGTATGGATTTTCTAGATAAACTAGAAAATTTCTTTTTATCTAAGTATTTTATTGTTTTAAATAACACTGAAATACCTAGGATATTATTATCTGTCTGGGAAATCAAAGATTTCTTAAAAGAAGATGAATAATTCAGAGGTTACCGAAGTAACAAACTTCGATAATGAACTTGGATTTTGCCAAGATGTCATGATCGACAAGATCAGAAAATCAGACATAGATCTGACAGAAAAACATAATTTTTCAATATCTTTCAAAAAACAGGTTTATAACATGTTTTCACGACAAAATATTGTTAAATTTGGATTACTTATGGTAGAAATTCCAATAAGTATGGATCAGTGCAAAGGTCGCGCTGTTATTCCGATTATTCGACGAGATCGAATTAATCAACGGATAAAATTGATTAAGGACAAAGAAGAACAAAAGAAAATTAAAATTGTTCATTGTTCTACAACTCAATTTTTGCTAAAAAGCACTTTCAGGGAAGGGATTAACTCTCCAGTCCATCTGAGACTGTTAGACAATCGTCTAAACAACGAATCCGATAGCGTCATCGCTGAAGGAAAAGGAAATCTTTCTGCAGGAAAGATAAAATTTGGAGTCAATATCCAGCAGGGTATTGTGATCAAAGATGCAGAATTAGATCAATCTCTAATTCTCGAATATGATTTCATTAGATCAGACCTAATGAAGAAAGGTACATATCCATTTACCTTGACAGCATGTACTAATTATGCTTTAACCAATAGTCATCATAGTTTGAATTTCATTCAAAAAGATACTATTGAAATTGATGATTTGTTTGAAAACCTAATTCAATTTAATACTGGTAGTATTAATGAAGAATCATGGGTAATTCCAAAACAAATTCTTGATAAAAAACCAGAAGAATTTTCGGAAGAAAATAATAATGGTATTTTGAATATTCGAAAGAATATTGGACCAAGTAATCTTGATAGATTTTCAAAATCAACCCGATTTTTGGAAAAAGAAAAATTGAAAGAGGTTGTAAGAAGCCTTTCAACTCGTATTAAATGAAAAGAAAATACGAAAGGAAATCTGTTACTCGTAGCAGAGATCATGATCTTAAAGATAGTTTCTATCTTAAAGAATTTTTGCGAGCAGCAAAAGATATTGTTATAGATAATTTTGACATATCTCATAACAGATCTAATGTAGTTTCAAGACTACAAGATGGGATAGATGCCCTTACTAAGAGAGAGAAATCAGAAGATCTCTCCGAAGAAGATCAACTTCGTTTTGATCCTCAGCTTGATCAGTCTTTTGATGATTTATTAATTTGGGAAATGACTCTCAGAGAATTTAAATCCAAAAGATTAATTCAACATAGAAAAAATATCTGGGATGATATTTTTGCAGGTTTGCTAGTTGAGGATTCTTCCGCAGGTTTAGCACGCCGTCCGAATCTGGTATCAGAGCCAGCCAACGACCCTTTAAGGTCAAAAGAATCTGGTAAAACACCAGCATATGAGTAATCCTATTACTCAAGAACAAGATTTAGTGGAAGCACTAAGAAAGAAAGGTATGGAAATAACTGGACCGATCATCCTTGCAGATGGATCAGGTAATAATCCTAGTTTACCATATCAGGGTTTTGGAATAAATATTCTAAAAAATTTACATCCAAATACTCGGTATAATTTAAGTTGCGGAGTTTTCACAAACCCAGCATCTAATATACAGAATATTGGATTTACGTTGAACAATTTGATAGAAATGTTGACGTTCCTAACTCTGGAACAGATACCATCTCATTCAAATTCGTCACAAGAAAATGTTGCAAAACATTTAAATGAAAATTTGAAAAAAGAAATTGAGATTCTGGAACAGAATCGCAAAGATATTTCAAGGACACTTGAAATAAAAGACAAAGAAATTGGTAAACAAGTTGAAACAGTTTTCCAAAATACTCAAAGGATTTCCGATTTAATTATCGAAATACCTTCGAAGATTTCAAATAAAGAAATATTTGAAAAAATTGATGATCTTAACAAAGAAATTTCCGAAATAAAAACTGAGATTTCTGAGATCAAGAAAGACCATGAAAAATTTGGTCATAAATTGATAAAGGATTTTAAAGAACTTTTAAAACCTTTGGAAAAGCAACTAAGCGACAGTCAAGATATGTGGAAACTATCTGATGGCTGAAGCAATCAGAAATTTGCTTTCGCAATTTGAAGAGAATATGAAACAACATATCTCTCAAGAAATTAAAAATGAGCTTGAAAAATATCAGAAGTCATTTTTAAATGATTATAAAACTAATCAGTTTTATACAGATGAATTCCTTATGGGATTATCATTACCGCATGACAACGTCAAGGCAGGTAACACGGACATATATGTATGCAACCAAACAGGTAAATTTCCTCATTAGTTCCATACATTTCATCCACAGTTGAACAATATTTCTGATATGCTTGTCGAAATATTGAAATGTACTTGTCATAAAAAAGACAAAGTAATTAATGATCTTGATAAAGCCCAAGAAGCTATTAACAAAATCATTAATGAATTTGACTTTCGTCAAAAACAGAAAATTGAACCTGAGCAAGGTCCATCAGAAAACGCTGATAGGAAAGATTTATCTTTACTACCAGAAGTTATTACTGATTTGAAAAATATTTTTGAAAATCTTAATAAACAACGATGTATAACCATCGAAGATTTACAAAAACATTTTCCTTTTCAGGGGGGGGAAGGTAGTGCTAAACCTGCGGAATAATCCTCAACTAGCAAACCTGCAAAAATATCATCCCAGATATTTTTTCTATGTTGAATTAATCTTTTGGATTTAAATTCTCTGAGAGTCATTTCCCAAATTAATAAATCATCAAAAGACTGATCAAGCTGAGGATCAAAACGAAGTTGATCTTCTTCGGAGAGATCTTCTGATTTCTCTCTCTTAGTAAGGGCATCTATCCCATCTTGTAGTCTTGAAACTACATTAGATCTGTTATGAGATATGTCAAAATTATCTATAACAATATCTTTTGCTGCTCGCAAAAATTCTTTAAGATAGAAACTATCTTTAAGATCATGATCTCTGCTACGAGTAACAGATTTCCTTTCGTATTTTCTTTTCATTTAATACGAGTTGAAAGGCTTCTTACAACCTCTTTCAATTTTTCTTTTTCCAAAAATCGGGTTGATTTTGAAAATCTATCAAGATTACTTGGTCCAATATTCTTTCGAATATTCAAAATACCATTATTATTTTCTTCCGAAAATTCTTCTGGTTTTTTATCAAGAATTTGTTTTGGAATTACCCATGATTCTTCATTAATACTACCAGTATTAAATTGAATTAGGTTTTCAAACAAATCATCAATTTCAATAGTATCTTTTTGAATGAAATTCAAACTATGATGACTATTGGTTAAAGCATAATTAGTACATGCTGTCAAGGTAAATGGATATGTACCTTTCTTCATTAGGTCTGATCTAATGAAATCATATTCGAGAATTAGAGATTGATCTAATTCTGCATCTTTGATCACAATACCCTGCTGGATATTGACTCCAAATTTTATCTTTCCTGCAGAAAGATTTCCTTTTCCTTCAGCGATGACGCTATCGGATTCGTTGTTTAGACGATTGTCTAACAGTCTCAGATGGACTGGAGAGTTAATCCCTTCCCTGAAAGTGCTTTTTAGCAAAAATTGAGTTGTAGAACAATGAACAATTTTAATTTTCTTTTGTTCTTCTTTGTCCTTAATCAATTTTATCCGTTGATTAATTCGATCTCGTCGAATAATCGGAATAACAGCGCGACCTTTGCACTGATCCATACTTATTGGAATTTCTACCATAAGTAATCCAAATTTAACAATATTTTGTCGTGAAAACATGTTATAAACCTGTTTTTTGAAAGATATTGAAAAATTATGTTTTTCTGTCAGATCTATGTCTGATTTTCTGATCTTGTCGATCATGACATCTTGGCAAAATCCAAGTTCATTATCGAAGTTTGTTACTTCGGTAATCTCTGAATTATTCATCATCTTTTAAGAAATCTTTGATTTCCCAGATAGATAATAATATCCTAGGTATTTCAGTGTTATTTAAAACAATAAAATACTTAGATAAAAAGAAATTTTCTAGTTTATCTAGAAAATCCATACCAAGTAGACATCGGTCCTCTTTATTGTGGTCGACCCACAATTTTACCTTGAATTGGCATTCTTCTTTGAAGAAAATGGTTACAACACTACTATGTGTAGTTTCCATTTTTTGTCCTCCAATTCCTGTAACCTGTATAGGTTGTTCTTTCTGTGTTTCTACACAATATTTCTTACCCACATAGGATAACGCTGCACCAGTATCAATTAAGATAGGGGTGATCATATTGTTTACAATACCCAGAATATGGTATTGGTTAATACTTTCATAAGTAATCAGGTTATGAATATTCATAATGAGATAAGATGGCAGTGCTTCATCATTTAAGAGTAAGAGTTTAGAATTCTACCGAAAAATTACTCGTTCTTGATCTACAGCGATTTTTCCAAGCCCCACTTCTGTCAGTACTTCGCTCAAACACGGCCTCTTGCCTTCAACAGAGCTACTCCTTCGACAGCGCTTAAACAGGCCTCCAGGTTGCTTATCAGATCCAAGCTTATAGTATTTTTCTTTAGAATTAAAATACTCAAACACTCTTTTTATGATGAAAACACTCCAAATATATTACTCACTAAAATTCATAATACAATTCCTTTAAAAGGAATGATTTACAAATCCCGAAGGATTATTTTCTCTTTCGAGAAATTCTAAGCTTTCTATGCTCTCAATGCTCTTGGTTTTTCTTTCGAAAAAAGCTTATTCTCAAATGTAAATTTGCACACCTATTTATAATACTAGGGATACAAAGGCTTTTTCTTGGCGCTTTGAACCAAATTCACGCCAAATTCACTTTTGGAATTCGCGTCTCGAAATGTCTGCCTTACATTGTGGCCGACAGTTGTTGATAAGGTCCCCCCTTATCACATGCTTTCTGACTTTAGTCCTTGAGAATCGTCACTGCTTACGTTTTCCTTACTAAGCGGTGGATATTCGTCATTGCTAACGTCATCTTCAATTATGGGTGCTGGCTCTTCCTTCTTGCATAGCTGGCACTCATGATTTTTCTGAATATTTTGAAAATATTCACAAAGTTCTTCCTTGGTGACTTGATTAAGTTCTTTCAAGGGTCCTGTAATTTTCTCAATATTTTTAGCAAATTTATTGAGATAAATTAGATCTTCCTTTTTTGGTTTCCCAAAAAAAAGGACAATGTTATACTTATCCATAGCTTTAACCCTGTATTTGTTACTAGTTAGTATGGAATGTAGAAGTATAATTCTCTGTGTTTGGAAGTTTGGTCCAAAATCAAGTGTTCCTTTTGGTATCATTTTTAAAGGAAACTTCTTTGGTGCTGGTGTCATGATCATGGCCTGATACTTAGGCACCCGCAGTTTTCCTGATAGATCGAATTCAGGAATTCCTCCATAGCAGCGTAACTCGATGTCTTCGGTTTTTCCGAATTCTTGGTATCGCTGTACTGCTTCTTGGATGATTTTTGGAAATTCTCTTCCGATCCTTGCACGTTCGGATTATCTCAGTTAACCCATGCTTCCAATACTGAAAAACAGTGATAGGATGTGCTGTAGGTAACATGAATACTAATGGTTTATCCTTTGTGAGCGGATAAAATCCCATTGTCTGCTGAATTTCTCCGAAATTCGCAATGTGGCGAAGGTAGATCTTCATATCTTCCTCCTTGGGTTGTATAGACTCGTGGATAGCTTCCGTGTCTATAATTCCTGGACGTTGTGGTCGCAGTGGCTGCTTTGATGTTCTTTTTTCTGGTTTCTTTTGAACCATATAGACTGCAGCTTTCTTAAATGCCTCTCTTGCCATTTCCTCGGTCGGAAAAGATTTGAATGTGGCACTTGTTCCTTTTACAAGATCATTAACAATATGCCAATGCTTGTATACTCCTGTATGTGGACCTGTGAAGATCACATACCATTTGGAATGATCACCTGTAATGTGATAGTTAAAGATGTCCTCATTTTCTGGTTTTTTACCAGTGGCTGTTTCAGAGGATCTTTTTTCTGAACTCTGGCTTTTTTCTATTTTTTCTTTTCCCTTAGAGTTCGCCTTTTGATTATTGCTGGGTTCTCCATTTTTCTGTTCTTTTGGAACCTGGATTTTTTCAGCAATCTTCTCTGTTTTTTCAGAATTTTTTATTTCACTCTCGCTCTCCCCCCCCAAAAGGTTGGATAATTGTGAAACAAGTTCTTCCTTCTTTGCGAAGGCTTGTGCAAGATCCTTTGTGATCTTGTTAATCCTGATGTCTTGCATCTGGATTTGGTTCTTGAGTGTCTTGATCTCACTCATTCTTTCCATTCGCGTGTTAGCGTATCTGCAAAAGAGTTATGATCTCCTTTAATATGCTTGATTCGCGGGGAATACTGACGAAGCTTTAACTGCCATCGTATCTTTCTAGCATTATTTGAAGGATCTTGAAGTTTATATTTCATGAATCCAACAGCATAAGTAGAATCTGTACGAAGCTCGAATCTCGTTGACATGAGATCAAGTTTCCATTTGTTAAGAACATTAACAATAGCTAATGTTTCTCGTTCATGTACTGGATACCGAGTTTCGGCATCTTTGAACGTTCCGCTTATGTATTTACATAATTGGACATTCATATCTTTTGGACATAAAACGTTCCATTCTTACCATTATCGCGGTCAAAATCGCTAGGTAAAAGGACTTCTCCGAATGAGTCCATTTTGAAAATTTCTTTACCGTTTTTTACGGCGAGCATACATCCTGACCAGGACGTGTCTGATGCATCTGTTTCCACAATCAAATAATCCTTTTCAGTTGGATTATATAATTTTGGCAAAACTTTTGCATTTTTCTTTAAAATTTTGACGGCTCTAGTGTCTTCATCAGACCAAGTCCATCTAATTTTTCAGAAATTTTCTTTTGCAAACGCTTTCTATTTTTTGCAAATTCTTTTAGAAATCCTGATTCAGATATGTAATTTAATACACCAAGAAATCTCTGAATCTGTTTTCTGTTTTCTAGAACGTCTGGAAATTGTTCTAGTTTTTCTTGAATATGGCTTGCTAATTCTAGTTCGCCATTAAAACTGATTTTTAATGATAAAAATTCAATTTCTTTCTTTAGAAGTTGTGCTTTCTTTTCTGAAATAACAACTCCTTTATCTTTAAGGCGTTTTATTACCTTAAGACAGTCTTTGATATGCTGATTTTTATTTCCGTTGGTAAAAATCAATATATCATCAAGATATGCTAGGCATATTTCATCCAATCCCTCTAATGTAGAATCCATAAATTCTTGAAAAATAGAAGGAGCTTGTTTTAGGCCAAAAGGCAAAACATTCCATTCAAAGATTTTATTTCCCGGTGCAGAAAAAGCTGTAAGGGGTTTTGTATTATTGGCTAAACGGAGTTGCCAATATCCTGATTTTGCATCAAGGCTAGAAAACCAATTTTTGCCTTTGATTTGATCAAGAATAAAATCTTTTCTTGTAAGACGATAAGTGTTACCAATAGTCGCCTTATTCATTTCTATGTAGTTGACCACCATGCGTTTTTTGCCACGCTTTTGTTCGTTGTGGTTGTTCACATAGAATGCTGGAGCACAGTGTGGACTTGTGCTTTTCTGGATCAGACCTGCTTTCATTAGATCTGCACATTCTTGTTCAAAAATTCTTATATCCTCAATAGAATACGGAATTTTATTTTGAACTTTCACTTCCTTGTTAGGATCTTTAAGAAATATTTCTATCTCTTTTCCATTTGTATTTATTCGAGGATCTAAAGGATCATCGCTACAAATTTCCTTTAATCTTTTGAAAAGATCTTCCTCTGGTTGAATTACTTTCAAGTATTCAATATGATTTTGTATTTTGAAAATCATTTCCAGAATTTCTTTGCCATTTAAAATAGCTAAAGCTTTTCCAACAGGAATTATTGAAGCTTTTACCATTTTACTTGGTTGTGAATTGGTCTGTGGACATCTTAACTTGATATAGTAAGGTGTCTGCACAAATGGATGATACAATTGTAGAAAATTATTTCCTATAATCATATCCAAACCTGAATCAAGTTCATAGATTGTTTTAGCAATAAACTCGTATTTATTGATAACAATCTTTACCTGTTCACATACCTGCCAAATCTGTATCTTAGATTTGTCGGCAATCGTTATATGGAGTGGTTTCTTTTTCCGCCTCCATCCTTTCAGATGTTCCTTCTTTGCAAAGCAAAGTGTGGCACCTGTGTCGATATATGCAAGTATTTCTTTTCCGGGGTTTTTGCACGGGACCCCCTCGTATTATACGAAAAGTTCTAAAAAGACCCTATGAAAAAAAAATTATCTTTAAAAACCTTATATTTGTTTTTCTTTGCACCGAAAACCCTAAGCCATGTGTTTGGCTTACACGCGCGTTGACTGCGATTATTTAAATCTTATGGCACCATTTTAGACTGTATAATGACTTTAATATCCTTATTGAATTAATTTTTTGTTTAACCCCTTGTTACTTGAAATATGCATAAAAAACCCTGCACATGAAATCTAAAAATTAGGCCTATCCCACAATGGTAATTAATTTAAATAATAATTTTTTTATTTAATTAGCAAACAATTAGATAATTAATTAACCTACGATTTTTTTAATTAAGACATAATATGAATTTTACTTCTATAAAATATTATAAATTTATAAGTTTATATAAAATAAATAAATAATATGTTGTAAATATTATTTTTTTTGGTGCAATAAGTTGTAAATTAATTTTATAAAAATTCTCCAAACATGATGAGCAACAATTGAATAATACGTTGTTATTATTATAAATTTTAAAAGTTTATATAAAATAAATAAGTAATATGTTGTAAATACCAATATTAAAATTAAATATTACAAATATGTCCCAAATATTATGAAAGATAATTAATTAACGTACGATTTTTTTTAATTAAGACATTATATGAAATTTACTTCTAAAAAATATTATAAATTTATAAGTTTACATAAAATAAATAAATAATATGTTGTAAATATTATTGTTTTTGGTGCAATAAGTTGTAAATTAATTTTATAAAAATTCTCCAAACATGATGAACAACAATTGAATAATACCTTGTTATTATTATAAATTTTAAAAGTTTATATAAAATAAATAAGTAATATGTTGTAAATGCCAATATTAAAATTAAATATTACAAATATGTCCCAAATATTATGAAAGATAATTAATTAACGTACAATTTTTTTAATTAAGACATAATATGAATTTTACTTCTATAAAATATTATAAATTTATAAGTTTATATAAAATAAATAAATAATATGTTGTAAATATTATTTTTTTATGCAATAAATTGTAAATTAATTTTATAAAAATTCTCCAAACATGATGAACAACAATTAAATAATATGTTGTTATTATTATAAATTTTAAAAGTTTATACAAAATAAATAAGTAATATGTTGTAAATACCAATATTAAAATTAAATATTACAAATATGTCCCAAATATTATGAACATCAATTAAATATTTCAAGTAACTAATTTTTTTTTTCAGGGTTTTTTGTGCATTTTCAATAAGACACATGGTTTTTCGGGCATATATATATATATGTAATGGTATATTAGGAAATTTACACTATTTTGTTGACTAAATAGGTTTAAGGGGCGGTGAGCAAATGATTTATAACGAAAGGTTTTTTTAACTAATTTCTTTTTGTCAGGGTTTTTTGTGCATTTTCGATAAAACACAGGGTTTTTGAGGCATATAGCTCTTTCTTTTCCTTGCAATCCTACCTTTATGAAGGTGGCATTAGAATTCATCGCTGGATTCTTCTTCTTCAGATTCTGATTCTGTAGAATAAACAAATATTTCGTCAATAGTATCTATATCAGAAATATATTCTAATGGTTGGAAACCATTTTCCCAAATTGTTCGGAGCGTGTGCACAGTTTGCTGTGTTCGCTTTGGACAATTTGTTGATACATGTCCTTCTTCATGGCATGTCCAACACCTGCATTTTCTTTTACCTGTCGGGCAAAATTTATCAGGTTTCTTTTCCTTACTTCTTCTTTTGAAATATTTTTTGTAAGGATATTTCTTAAACTTTCGTTTAGGAATCTTCTTGAAGACTTTTCTCTTCTTCTTTCGTCGCTTCTTCGACTCGTATGGTTGTTTGCAGCCATACTTTCCAATAGGATCAAGCTGTCTTTTGCAGCAGAGCTTGATTTTTCCTTCTTTTCTTGCCACAAGAGTGTGACATTCTTTGAGCTTCCAATCCCTGGCAGCTACAATTCTGGCACCTAAAGTGTCGTCACAATATCCATTCTGGATACGTTGATTAAAATATTCGTTTACTTTTTCGTAAACACTTTGAGGTAGTTTTTGAAAAAACCAAAGCTTTACCTCTTCTTGTTTTTCCAACGGGAGATTGTAATATCTCTCGGAAAACTCACATGCATAACTTTCATAATCACACATATCACAAATTTCTAGATTTAGTAGTTGGTAAATTGCCTTTTCAGTTATTTTTTCTGTGTGCAAAGCATTTCCAATTACTCTTCCAGTAAATTCTCTATTTATTGCTGTTGCAATAAGGTTTAATCTATTAAGATTATCAGCCTCTGGTGGGAAATTAGTAGTAATTTCTCTTTCCTTTGAGGATAAAAATTGATAGACATTTCCTCTAGTCGTTTGTTTAACATATGTAAACAAATTTTCAGAAGTAAGTCCTCTCAAATCATTATTCAATCCTATTACGGATGAATACTCATTTAACCAATCTTGTATTGTGTCATGAATGTTGGCACAACAATCAAGATCTAATACTAACCTGTCTTCAGCGGTTCTGATTTTAGGTTGGTATCTCCAAGGAATTTTCTCATATCCTTGACCTCTCCGGGTGTATGTAGATCCTTTATTATCTACAATGAATGGAGATTGTCCTGTTCCTGACGTTGAACCTTGTTCCTGTTTTACACGAACAGTTTCATTATAAGGATTTTCGTCGGACTCGTAGCCAAAGACTACTTCATTTACTTCGGATTCATGTTCTGAATCTTCAGTGTTTTCGTCATAAGCCATATTTAGCTTAAGATTTTCAAGCTGGTTATTCAACTTATTAATCTCTTCAAAAAGATTTTCTTCTAACTCCATGTATTCTGTCGAATGTTCGATGAACTCATGAAATTAGGTTTTTGTTCCTTTGATGGAACAATCTGTTTTGACTTATTCTTACCTGAAGGGCATGCTCAGCTGAGTCATCTTCCATTTCTTCATGCTTTGAGGCGCCTCCAACTCCATGATCTTTAAACTCATTGGCTAAATAAACTATTGCTACATCGTATACTAGATCAGAAACATAGGCTTGAATCCTCACTGTTAACACTATCTCTGTCACCAGATCCTTGGATAAGCCCACTATCTTTGCAGATAGGATTGTCCATTCTCAAAGAAAGGAAATTTCCTGAATCATTAAATCCTCCTATATTATTTATATCATTTCTTGATGCAGCGAGAGCTACTAGATCAGAAACATAGGCTTGAATCCTCCTGCTGTTTTCTTCAAGTTTCTCCTACAAATTTCAGTACCCCAATAAAACACATCTTCTCTTAGCAAGTTCATCCAGAGAAAATAATAGAACAGAATCTGAAATTTTAAACAAAATTAGTCCACTTATGACATTTGGATTTGATGCATATGCTTACCGACAAGATAAGATTCAAGGTTTACATAATATATAGTGTTAATTCGTTAAAACTGGTGCTGACACCTAAATTATCCATAACACCAACCGATTAAATGTTTTTGGATAAAATACAGTGCTAGGCATGACATATACCGAACAAGAGAAAAACATTTTATAATCGTAAAAAGTTTTAGTATCAAGTGAGACAAAATTAAGATTAACATGTGAAAAATCTTGATCCAAAAATGAGCAATCATTAAGACAAAAAAAAAGCATTAGCTAATAAAGGAAATTCATGTGCATGACATATATTATCAATAGATTAAGTTAGCGAAAATTACCCCAGCATAAACAACTCTTTCGGACTGAATCTGTCTTTTCAGCTGGTTTAATTTATAACTCAAATTTCCCATAGCATCATTCCCCTAAGCAAAAGAGAAAAAAATCCCCATGAAGAATACAATCCAGGATAATCTTGCGCAACCAAAGAAGAAAGAAGATATAATTCAAGTGTGGACTGGCAAACGCAATTCGGAATAATCAGAAACATAACAATTACAATTACACTAAAAGACATGACAGAACGAATTTTCTTCAATAATTATCACTATACAGTCACTTCATGACACGACAAACAGATTGACTCTACAATTTTTCCGGCATCCCCTGCACTCGAAGCAGAGCAATTACTCAACAAATTCTTCAACTCTTTCCATCAATGATTCCTACACAAACATGAAACACGAAAAAGGAAGGAACATAGAATAGCAAGACAAAAATGTCAAACAAACTCCAGAACCATCGGTTTCCAGTAAATTTTCCACAGAAGCAAACTACAAACAAGGAAAGTACAGTAATAAACTAAGAAACCGACGAATCAGTTAAAAACAATTCAGTTCACCACATGAAATTCAACTAGAGGTCAAAATCAACAAGATAATTCAATGATCAGTATCAAAAACCTTGAACGTACGATCAATGTTTTGCAACAAAATTCGAAAATTCAAATTTGAGTATGATATTAGCAAGCTAGGTAGAGAGCGAATTGACGAAAAAGGAGGAGCGAGAAAGAGGAACAAACCCTGAATTTGGAAGAAGATAAGCCTGACTTTGAGACCATCACTCTGATTCGCGAACGAATTTTGGGAGAGTAAAGATACAGAGACTGTAAGCGAGAAAAAAATGTCAAAGAGAACGACATATATGGGGGCAGCTGACGTGTACTGGCGCCTGTTAGTGAGGGTTAAAATTGGACGAGCGCACATCTAAGGTCGGTGCTCTATACAACACAGGATTTTGGACCACGGCAATGAATTTCCTTTTTCCTTTCCTTACCATTTTAATGTATTTTTTAATTTAATTGCGTGTTACATTATTTGTTTTCTTTTTTCTTTCTTAAAGGGTTGTAGACTTGTTCCTAATTTATGAATTTGGTGTCGTCAAAATATATATATATATATATATATATGAATTTGGCATGGTATATTTAAGGCTTATGAGTTTGCTGAACTGGTATGATGTGATGATTTAGGGATGGAAGGGTTCGAATTATCAGGTGGGGATTGGGGAAGAGTTTGGAGAGCTGAAACGAATGTGATTCGGATTAAGGGGGAAGTAATGACAGAAGAAGGCGCCAAAAGAGCATGGTGGAATTAGGAGGCTGATTAACAAAGGGTTTAGTATATGATACTCACATATGCAAAATGTTCAAGAGAAAATCAATTGATCAGAATTCATTCTTGAAGACATATATATATATATATATATATAACACAATGGCGACTAGCCCTAGCGAAGAGCTCTATCTTTACTGATTTTGAGGTCCTTCCCTAGTGCATCCTTCAGCGCCCGCCCACCCCCCACACACGTGTGCACATTTTACGAATAAGGACATCCTACAAACTACAATGGCAATATAAGAACCAAACATGATATGAAATTGCTTGGAGAGCTTCAAAACCATCTCGCTAACCATTTTACATGTAATGTTAACATTGAGGGCAAGAATAATTCCAGAGAAAGTCGGATTCATTAGCGTCAATTACCAAATGGTAAATGGCTAGACAAAAAGAACTGTATCCACTAACGTACCAACGCCAAGTTGTTATGCATGTAAATGAAACTATGTTATGAAGCCAACCTGACCAAAAGCTGAAGCATATTCGTCCAAGAATTTTAGTTTCTTTAATAGGCATAGCGGTACGACATCGGAGCTCTCTGTGTATAGGTAACTTGTGGAGCTTTGACCCTTTTCAATGGTACAAATGCCACCCGTGTTGTCCACGATGTGTATAAAAACAATGTGTTGTCCACGATGGAACATAGTATATCAAAAAGAGAGAGAGAAATAAGGAGGTCATTCACATTTAATTTCATTGCACGCCAGTAAAATAGACAAAGCACATTTTCCAGCAGTGACTTCAACAGCTGTGAAGAATTTTTCATCACATTCTAGCAATTCAATAACAGGACCAAACTCTCCACCAATACCATGCTGTTCACATATCCTGAGCAAATTGAATAAAACGTAAGACTAAAAGCAGGAGTATGGATTTAGGAAGAGCAATCTTGAGAAGGCAGGACAAGTAGTGATGTATAAAATAGAAACGCTATACTTTTGGCAAACAAATTAGAGTCCGAATAAAGAAAACTTCACAAAAGAATCAATCGACAAGATAATCATACTTCCGCACATCATGTTGTTTGTCTATTTCCAATTTATATTGGTTGTAGGCTTGTCTGTATCCAGAAATTAGAGATTCTAGCGCTGCCACTTCATCTTTTCATCCCTTTATATGGGCATCCTGCTCTCTGATATCTTGCTTAAGCTGCTCAATTTCTTCCTCAAGTTCTCTCTCCTAGAAAAAGCAAAGCAAGAAAATGAATAGTTTTTCTAGTTTTCTCCTTATTATGGGTCATCCATCCAGAAACATATATTCCATTGCAGTGAAGGGAAGAGAAACAAAAACTAGCAATTAGTACAGTAAACTGTGACAACCTATGACAAAGGATACAGAAATTATCTACAAAACCCTTTCTTAAAGGTATCACAAACAAGTTTAAGTATAAGATAATAGGGATAGATAGTTACGAACGCCCCCCTTGAGGTTTGGCGTTATTACAGAATACCCATACCCCTCGAGGTTTCGGAAATTACGAACTCCCCCTGAATAGTTCACCCTTGCTTACAAATAGCACCGGCCGTTAATCACACCGTCTAAAATTGATGACGTCAATGGACGAATTTTGTACACCCTTGCTTACAAATAGCACCGGCCGTTAATCACACTGTCTAAAATTGATGATATCAATGGACTGATTTTTCTCTCAAGGGGGAGTTCGTAATTTCCGAAACCTCAGGGGGTATTCTATATTAACGTCAAACCTCAGGGGGGCGTTCGTATTTATCTCTAAGATAATATAAGATAAATGAGCAAAAACTATTAAGGAACGACATGGTAGTCTGGTCTCACACTTCAGGCACCAAAAAAAAGAATTGAGTCCTTAAGCCTTGTGCATCATGCTTCCAACAGCCTCTCCACTACAGTCTAGCAGCATGTTTACTAACCACAACCATGGTTGACTAGATCAATTACCTGTGCTTCATTCGAAGATAGAACTTGCTCGTAGTCCTTAATTTCTGTTTTAAGCCACTGGTGATCATGAGCTGCTTTGTTAGCAAACTGTGTTGCACGACCTTGTTTCTGATTCAGAATGCTAAGCTGCTTTTCACGATCCGTAATCCTAAAAAACAAACATCTAGAAATTATACTGCAATCAACCAGGAACTGCATGGACAAACCAGAATAAGTTAAGCATGAGGGCCATGACAAAAATGAAATGGTAAGAGGAAGACCATGAAAAGTTTTCTTCCACAAAACGCCGGTAGAAACCAAACAACTATTAAAAGAACCAACTTGCTACCTCCCTTCACAAACTGGGGAAAGCAGAGAAGTCTTTTCTTACTTCAGAAACATCAAATAGATGGTAAAAATTAACAGGCCACCATATTACATTAATCTGAACATACCCTCCAGTCAAATTCTCCTCTTTCCTGATCTGCTCATCATACAAATGCTTGATTTCATTGAGTTGAGCATTGGATCGCTGAATTTCTTCTTCCAAAAGCTTCAGTTGTATTTCAGCATCTTCCTGCAATAAAAAACTGCACACCATTGAAAATCCTCACCTCACATTCTACTACAAAATTCACATTTACATCCTCCGAGAACTCAAAAGGTTTCAACTTCCCCAAAATCTTATCAAGCAAATCTTTATCATCAAGGTCAAGTTTCGCCCGCTTCTTAATAGCTTCAGTCCTTTTTTTCTCTATTGCTTCTTTCTCTCTGATTAAAATCTGTGTTTCTTTAGTTAGGTCTTTAAGTGACTTGTCTAACTCCTTGTACTTTCCATGGACACCTGCAACACTTTCACGCAATGCAGCAGATTTCTCAGAAACCCTGTCTCGATCTTTGTCTATCTGCACAAAATGGAAAAGTTTAAACATAGATGCGGATACAATAATGATGCTTACAACTCTGACGTGCAGTAACCAAATGCATGTATAGCAACTCTAAACATCGATGATCTGAAGGAGGCAGTTGTAATTTCGAACAAAAATACGTATAAAGAACGGACCTGTCCTAAATCTACAGCCGGATTCATGCTCTGGACCTCTACCTGCAACAAAACAATTCAATATATTCATGGGGAAGTCGGCTGCCCCGGATGCAGCTCCGTCTATGATTATTTTCTTGATGCAACAGTACAATAAGCATACAAAAATGAGAAAGAACAAAAAAAAAAAGTTGAAAAAAGAACAGGTTGACCTCGTTGCATGCAGCACCATAGTTCAAGTACGATGAAGCCGATGATTCAACCACAAAATAAGAATGCAGCTAAGTTTATACAATGATTATGTTCCTGCATCAAGAAACCAAAAATAAGTTAATCCCATGCTGAATATATAGGGTTAATTACACTGACATACACTAGGCCTAATTACACAAACTTCCCTTGTCATACAGTAAAACTCTCTATGCGTGCCGATGTAATCACAGAATTTGTTATTTGAGATTTGTAGAGAAAAGTGTAATGCAAGTAACTTAGCTTCATGAAGGATCAAGGTTTTTAAGTACATCTCCACAGTATTTAAGCCACAGAGTTGCTTAATCACAGGCAAAGTAGCAGGAACATCCAGCAAAAATGTGGAATCCGTCCCTTCAACAGCTCCCCAAGACTTGAGCTGCTTTCGAGCTTCCTTAATGGCTGCTTTTGCTGCACAGTAAACCGATACCGCCAGAAGCAACGGAGGTTCACCACAAGCTGCAAGAAAAGTTGGGGAAAAATTATACTGCCGTACCGGCATATGCTAAGGTTTGGTCCGATCACACAAACTTCCGCTGAAGTCTGAGAAATTACGAATACTTTCCCTGACATCCTAAAAAATGGGCTAATGCATGTTATTATAATCATAAGTTTAAAATCAAATGCTGACCAGTGATTGCCAAGATCCAAATGTGATATAAATAATTTGATATGGGGAACTTTTGTAATTTCTCAAATCCCAGGGGATGTTTGTGTATTTAGACCAAACCACAGGGTATGTAGCGTAAATATTAATAAGATCTTAGTTCAAAGAAACATAAGCAAAAATTAATATAGTTCATAGCATTAGAAATTTAACCTTTGAGGAGAGAATGCGATTTTGGTGATGTCCAGTGTTTAGCACCTCAAAATTGAGATGTTTAGGTATAGTGTCAAGAGTTGGGATCTTCTAAGTCCAAGAGAAGATTATCATTATAGTTCATACATATATTCCAGTAAACTCATTTAGCTCTAATTTCAAACCAATGGAGAAAGTGTAATTACTGCGAACCCAAATAAGTCACCAGCAAAACTACTGATTTCATCAGCAAAATAAGGTTCGAATTCAAACAACGAGTTCCAAGAATTCCAGTTACAAACAACAGTAGACATAAAAGAAACTCCAAAGTCTAAAACAATAGAAATAAGGAACATAACAGAGTGTTTGATCATGATATTCAAAAGAACAATTCTAACTAAGCATCAGGTTAGGTGCTAGATCTTTTCTCTTTGCTGCACAACTTATCAAAAAGAGTCTCTAAACGAGTAAGTTTTTAACTAGAACAACCTTCACCCGCCCAAATATTCCTCCCAAACAACATAACTTCGTTTGCCGGGTGCTTCCTTTTTCTATTGTCATTTGCCGGCTGCTTTTCTTTTTCATTGTCCGGGAGCTGACGGAGTAACCATGGACTTATTCTGTGGCTTATACGTGGAATTCCATCCCCAAGTACGTGCATTGATGTCAAAATAGAATGGATAATCAATATTAGGGTCACTTTCCCGTTTCTCACACATTCAAAATGAAAATGCAAAATAGCATGAATTGGCGCCACGGGAAAGCAACCCAAGGGCCGGTACCACTCGCCATATGTTGAATTACACCTTCCATTCTCTGGTCACTTACCATGGCGCCGACGCGTATCCCAATACTCCAGTTGATTTGAAGTGAATTTGTAACAATCTCAGCCAGCTTCACAAATGGTATCGATGCATTCGTCAAGGACTGAACAATCTCAAAAACCAAATTATGGCGGGCATTTTCAATTGTCATAACGACTTGAGAAATGTCGCGAATTATTCGCGTAGGTGGTGGCGCTTTCTTCCCGGAAATAAACAATTTACCTTTGGAGAGGTTTTTCATCATAGCAACAAAATCTCCATCCTTAAGCCCATTATAATCAATAAATCTTTTCCAAATCCCAATCAACTAGTGGGTGAGGGTGAAATGGGAACGGGTTGGTTCGTTGATTCGCATGCAACGAAAGTTCCATAACACTGATCTCTAAGAGTCTTCGAAGTTAAGAGTGAAAGACTTATCCGTAGAGTTTTGCCCGGAGAAAATCGCATCACTAAAACTATATGGAAGGCGAAATTCTTCATCTAAATCAGACTGAGTTAGTACCTTCCACGAAGCAATGAGTTCGTCGGGTTCTTCAAGCACCCCGATAGGTCGGAAAATGAACTTTATTTCGTCTTCACCTAAGATTGGGTTGCGGTAGGCATGGGCAGAGACCATTCGGCAGACAACGTGAGTTGGTAGTTTTACTTTCAAATAATCAAATCCAAAATTACCCGTTCTCCCCGTCGGATAAGCTAGGTCCAAGTCATCTTGGGGGAAATAGTGCAACAACCCAACGCGAAACAACTCCCAGGGGTCCGTCGACGGTGGTCGTATGAGGAAATTTGGCTGTACATACCCTTCAAGTTTCTATTTCACCGAATAACCCTCAAAATATTTTTATTTTTTATTTTATTTAATAAACTTAAATTATATTATTTAAATATATAATTGGACTACTTTAAGAATATATATTTCTTCAAGGACTAAATTGAAATATCCTTAAATTTATTAAAAAAATACAAAATTAGAAAGAAGTCTTTTAGACTTCAACATCTCAGACAAAGTGAAGCTTCTTCAACACATTTACAAAACAAAAAAATAAAAAAAATAAAAACTTCAACCACCTCCTTTTCCGTCTTCCTCCTACCGCCACCGCAGTGCTGCCGCAGCTACCATAGATGTAAGATGCTCCTATTCAACTAGGGTACCTCCTTCCCGTGCATATTATCTCGTCTTTCTTCCCAGTGCCGCAACGGTTGGTCTCACTCTCGCATCTCATCGTCTCTTAGGTGGTGGTAAAATTGGTTATGATAATTTTTAATATTTATTCTTTTAGGTGGTGGTAAAATTGACAAAACTCTTATTTTTGCATATAGTTGTGAAGCTACATTTCATATTTATTAAATAGCTTTCCTAAAAAAATATATATATTATTTAAGCGGTGATGAACATTATTAATCATTGTTGTTCCATGGTGTATTAATAATGATTGATTGGAATAGCTATATTTGATGGTATCTGGCAAGTGGTTAATCACAAGTGTGGAGAATGAGGTACTTCTTTTGAGTTAGAGAAAATGGAGCTTAATACATTTCTTGTATTACAAAACGTTGATTTTTTTTTTCTTTATTGTAGGGGAATGAGAAGGAGAACGAAGACTTGGAGATGCTCTCAATTCCAGAATGTTCGCGATCCATAGACTTACGTGATTTTAATGTACACCCATTGATAGATGACATTGAATGCTTCCCGGGTAATTATACGGTGAGCTCGTCTTTGTCTAAGTTTAGAAATATAATTAAGAAGTATCTTGAAGATGGCGAAGAAGGGAGTAATGCAGGAGTACAATCTTTGGTCCGTAAGACTTGTTTTGGTCATTTTCTAGACTTGTCGGATGATTGGACCTTTAACGGGATGCTTTGTCACTATTTGTTGCTTCATTTGGTTCAAAGTAAAAAACAACGAGAGGTGTGGTTTATTGTGGATAATAAGCCACTACGATTTGTGATGAAAGAATTCGCCATTATTACGGGGCTGAATTGTGGACCTTTTCCTAGTACAGTTGAGAAAGAAAAAGTTAAAAAAAAGAACAAGAAATATTTAGATCACATTTTGGGAAATGAAAAAGAGAGTCTTGTAGGTTCAGATTTGGAAGAGATGTTGAAAGAGGATCACTATGATAGAAATGATAAGATCAATATTTGTCTTGTAAATTTTTTGCATTCTATTCTTACGGTGGGTGATGGTAGCAAGAAGGTTGAACTTAATTGGTTCCTATATGTGAAAGATAAACGATTCTTCAATTCTTATCCATGGGGAAGACTATCATTCCTTACTACGATTCGTTCTCTCCAAACAAGAAACTTAGATAAAGCATACGGGAAATGGAAAGGCAAAGACAAATTGGGAAAATTCAATCTTTACGGTTTTCCATGGGCATTTATGGTAATAATAGTTTCATGTTATTTTTCTAATTTTTTTAATTTATTTATGTACTTTTCTAATATATAATATAATTTAATTTTCTATATTTAGGTATGGGCGTATGAGACTATTTCAGCTTCTCACAATGCTGGAAATCGGCTTTCTCAATCAAATGGAGATTCACTTCCTATTCCAAGGATTCTGCAATGACATTCAAAAAGAAGTGCACAATGGGACTATGAAATGATTGAATCAATGCTCAAAGATAATGAGGTTAGACTAAAAAAATTCTAAGAGTTATAAATTAATATTTTTAGTATAAAAATATTTATATTCTAAGCTAATATGCATTGTACTTTAAGCTAATATTTTCAAATCCAACTTTTAGGTGGTTGTGCATCCATTTTTTATTCATACTAAACGTGAAATGAGATAAGAGTATATGAGCTCATTTGAAGAGCTTGAAGATGAGTCAGATGAAAATATCGATCGACTGAAGAAGAAATTGGATGGGGTTACAAAATTGACAACACATATTGACACCTTTGCGGATTTAAAAAATGAAAAGGTACAAAGTGAAGATATGGTAGAAGAAGATGAACAATCTAGACAAGAAAACACACCTCCGTCACTGCATTCTCCTGTTAGAACCAACACACAACGCCACTACATTCTCATGTTCCCGATTCTAACGTGATGGAATGCTTGAAAGGTCTAGAATAGAAAATGATGGAAAACTTGAAAGGTCTGGAGAAGGAAGTGATGAAAAGCTTGAAGGATTTACAAAAGAAATATGATGGTCTTAAAGATAGTGTGGAGAAGTTTGATAAGAGAATTGAGTTGAATGAACATATTGTTGATAAAAGGTCAGAAAGAGGAAAAAAGCGAAGTCATTTTTTAACATCGTCGTACACTGCCGATGGTATGTTAAAGAAAGTTCGAGTTTTTGAGAAAAAAGTGGTGTTGGAAAACACGAATCAGAAAGCAGCGGAATTTAAAAATTTTCTCAACAAAAGGATCTTGAACTCGCAATCGTGTAACCAAATTCGTAAAGATAGAAAACTTACTTTTCTTTTGTTCTTTCTTGAAGCGTTTCAAGCCACCCAAGAACGCTCTTCTCGCGGCTTGATCCCCTCTCCTTGGTAAAGCTCGAATCTTCAAACTTCTAACTTGAAGTCTCTAGAGAAAGTCCACCAACTTGATCACAATCTAACTAGTAAGGATGCTAGTTCTCTAGTTAGTGTTTAGGCTTAACCTAGGGTTTAATTTAATCTTGGAGAAAGGAAGGTGTTCAACACATGAACCAAAAGAATTGCCAATTAGCTCTAAAGGGGAGCATGAGCTCCCCTATATATAGGAAAGGGGAGGGGCGGCCGAAATCCTTGTCCTCATAGGCAAGGGTTTTGGTTCCTCTCTCCTATTACTTGATCTTCAAGTAATTTCCAACTTTGACTTTGAATTCAAATTCAAATCAACTTTAGGAGAGCTAAAAATATCCAAACTATTTTTGGATTATTTTATACTTTATTTATTTAAAATAAATAACTTATTTTATCTAATTAATTAATTCATAATTAATTAACTAGATTATTTTCTCCAAAATAAGACTTTCTTTTTAATTCAAAATTAAACCAAAGTCTATTAAATAATTAACACATTTAATTATTTAATACATATATATACAATATATATATATTTATTCACACGTGTGTGACACGTGTCACAGTGACACGTGTCACTCACGTGAGCCACACGTGTGATTTCACACGTGTGGAACCCTCTTGGCCCGATTAACTCGTTTAATCATTTTTAAGCCTCAACTCATGTAACCAAGTTGGTGTGTGTGACCCTCTAGGTTCTCAATTCAATTAGCAGTGACCCTAATTAATTAATTCACTAATTAATTAATCAGTCCACAGATTAAACGACCATAGTCTAGCAACAGGTGTTTAACCCCTAGCTGAATTGGAATGTTCGGATTCGACAGAACCTTTAAGTCATTGATTCATGTGAGATACAATCCTCCTACTTACTATCTCTCAACCAAGATCTAGGGCAAGGGAATAATCAGAACCCTAATAATCCGGTCTTAAAGCTAAGTGCATTTTATATCCATTTGATCTCAATCCAAGAAACCCTTTTCTTGATGTCTTGATCTACTGCCTTGGCCAAGGACTCCATATGGCATATGAATGACTTACAAAATAAGAGATCACCTTGCAAATGCAAGTGTAGGTCCTATCTTGATTCTCATTCACTTTCATGAATCACTTGTGCAGCCCCAGCATAAGCCTTGAATCGGTTGTCTAAGGCGACACCCTTTAAAGCTTATACCTAAGACTACAGAGTTAACTCATAAAATGACAAGGAACCTCAAGTCTAAGGATCAATTAATCACATCAATGACTCGTGAGATATTTCCTAATCTGGAAATTTCCATTTCCTGAAATAGAAACTTCCTTTCCCATTTAGGAATGCTCTCACACGGGGTACCTCAGTGAACTTACTTATTAAAGTAAGCACCCTCATGTATCACGTACGTATCAACTATACACTTTGCACCTCCATGAAACAAGGTGGTCCTTCTTAAGGGCGTGATCCCACAAGCAAGCCTTAGAGGAGTCAGGTTGACACTCCCACTGTCTGTAGGACTCATCGGCTTGGAGTATTTTACTAATCATGACTTATGTGATATAGGGCTCGTTTCATGAACCATTTCACCTAAATGGTAGAGTCCTAAAGTCATCAGGATTAGGGGAGTTCTCATACATGCACAGCAAAAGTAAACGCATACCAAACAAGAGCATATAAAGAAGTGTTGCCTTAATTCGTTATTTCATTCAAAGATTGTTTGTGATTACTATAAGGAAAAGCACAAAGCGGATATACAATCGGCTTTCTAGGGCACTATTCCTAACAATCTCCCACTTGCCCGTCAAAGCCATTCTAAAGCTATTCTAAGTCCCATCTTCTGAAGATGACCTTGGAAAGCTTCTCGACTAAGGGGTTTAGTAAGTGGATCTGCCACGTTCTCTGCTGATGTGACCCTCTCGATTTGTACATCTCCTCTTTTGATAATATTACGGATTAGGTGATACTTCCTCATAATGTGCTTGGTCCGTTGGTGAGATCTTGGTTCTCTTGCTTGAGCAACCGCCCCAGTGTTGTCACAAAACACAGTAATGGGGTCTTTCATGCTAGGAACAACATTCAACTCTTGAATGAAGTTTCTAATCCAAACACCTTCCTTAGCTGCATCATTTGCAGCTAAGTATTCGGCCTCAGTGGTCGAATCTGCAGTGGTTGTTTGCTTGGAACTCTTCCAACTCACTGCTCCGCCGTTCAGGCAGAAAATGTATCCTGACATTGACTTAAAATCATCTAAGTCAGATGCAAAGCTTGCATCGTAGTATCCTTCGACAGTAAGATCTTTCTGACCTCCGTAAACTAAGAATAAATCTTTACGGCAGCCCAGTGACCATCTCCAGGGTCAGATTGGAAACGACTTGTCACACTAAGTGCATAAGCCAAATCCGGTCGAGTACATAACATTGCATACATTATGCTACCTATTGCTGACGCATAAGGTGTATGAGTCATTCTCTCCTTCTCAAGGTTAGTCTTAGGACACATCTTCTTTGAAAGACATGTTCCTACACTCATAGGAAGGTTCTTAACCTTTGCTGACTCCATATTGAATCTCTTCAATACTTTGTCAATGTACATCGACTGTGATAGTCCTATTAACCTTCTAGATCTATCTCTATAGATTTTAATTCCAAGGATATAGGACGCATCACCAAGATCTTTCATCTCGAATTGGTTCGATAACCATAACTTAGTCACTTTCATGTCATCCTTCGAATTCCCAATAAGAAGGATGTCATCAACATAAAGTACTAAGAATTGCACTGAGGTCTCCAATTCCTTTCTATACACACATGATTCATTCGAAATTTGCATGAAGCCAAACGCTTTGACTGATTCATCAAATCGAATGTTCCAATTCCTAGAAGCCTGTTTCAATCCATAGATTGATCTTTGGAGTTTGCAAACCTTTTGCTTACTCCCACTGAATGTGAAACCTATGGGTTGCTCCATATAAATGTCTTTGTCAATGTCACCATTGAGAAAGGCAGTTTTCACATCCATTTGCCATATCTCATAGTCATAATATGCAGCAATGGCAAGCATGATCCGAATAGACTTTTGCATTGCAACTGGCGAAAAAGTTTCATCAAAGTCCACGCCTGGTCTTTGAGTGAATCCTTTTGCAACCAGTCTTGCTTTGTAGGCTGCAATGCTTCCATCAACTCCAAGCTTTCTCTTAAAGATCCATTTGCAACCTATGGGTTTGACCCCATCAGGCAAATCTACCAAGGTCCAAACTTGGTTGGAGTTCATGGAGTCCATTTCGGATTTCATGGCTTCTATCCACTGTTCAGAGTCAGAATCTGAAAGTGTCTCCTCATATGTTGAAGGATCATTATCCTTTTGAGAGATTTCATGGAAGAATCCATACCATCTCTCCGGCTGTCTAGGAGTGCGTTCAGAACGCCTTAGAGGAGGATTTACATGTGTATCGAAATTCGTGATTGGTTGTGGTTGATCAATAGGGGACGTTTCTTCAGTGGGTGGCGTGGGGTTACTTTGTACTTCTTCTAATTCTATGATCTTTCCTTTCTTTTCTTTAAGGAACGGTTCCTCAAGAAAAGTGGCATTTCTGGAAACAAACACCTTTTGCTCAGATTGATCATAGAAGTAGTATCCTATGGATTCCTTAGGATAACCTACAAAGTAGCATAAGTTAGAACGAGATTCTAACTTATCTCCCACTGTCCTCTTCACGTAAGCAGGACAACCCCAAATTCTTAAGTAAAAGTAACTAGGGATTTTACCATGCCACATTTCATAGGGCGTTTTGGGGACTGACTTAGAGGGAACTAGATTCAGAATCTTTGCTGCACTTTCTAGGGCATAACCCCAGAAAGAAGGTGGTAAGTCAGTGAAACTCATCATGGAACGAACCATATCAAGTAGGGTTCGATTCCTTCTCTCAGAAACTCCATTAAGCTGAGGAGTTCCCGGAGGAGTCCACTGAGAGATAATCCCATTATCTTTGAGATGATTAAGGAATTCTTCACTAAGATACTCGCCTCCTCGATCAGATCGAAGTGCTTTGATCTTGTGACCAGTTTGGTTCTCAACCTCCTTTTGAAATTCCAAGAATTTCTCAAAAGCTTCAGATTTATACTTCATTAAGTATACATAACCATACCGACTAAAGTCATCAGTAAAGGTTATGAAATACTGATGATTGTTTCTAGTGCTTACACTAAGCGGTCCACAAACATCAGTATGGATCAAATCCAAAACCTTAGTGGCACGTTCCACAGTTCCTTTAAAAGGGACTTTGGACATTTTTCCTTTGAGACAGGATTCGCAAGAAGTTAACTCTTTGAGATCATTTTCAGAGAATGATCCTAAAGTGTTTATCTTGCTAATTCTGTTCTTAGAAATGTGTCCTAATCTAGCGTGCCATAAGGGAGCTGAAACTTTGTCATCTCTCTTACGCTTTGTTTCTCGTTGTATATTCATAATATTGATGTGTTGAGTTAGGTAAAGTCCATTACTTAGAGTACCGATATGAACGGAAGAGTTGTTCCGTTTGATAAAGTATTTACCATTCTTAATATAAGTTTCATAACCTTCACAATCTAATATTGGAACTGAAATTATATTACGAATAATGCTCGGTACATAAAGGACTTTATTTAATACTAACTCAAAACTACCTAAATCTAATCTAATTGTGCCTAAAGCTCGAGCTTCAACGTTTGAGCCATCGCCGATCTTCAAGACACATTCTCCTTCTTTGAGTTGTTGGACTTCACTTAGCATCTGTACATCATTACAGATATGAGTTCTACAACCGGTATCAAGTACCCAAGAACTAGAATTAATAGAAAGATTTACTTCAACGAGAAAGATACCTTTCTTTAGAGTAGCCTTGTACTCTGGGCAGTTTCTCCTCCAATGTCCCGCTTTGCCACAATGGAAACAAACATCCTCTTTCTGATCACGCTTCTTCTTTTGGGCCTTCCCCTTCGAAATGCCACCAGTGGGCCTAAGGGGTTTCTTCTTCTTCTTTGGGCTTTCTTGCCCTTACCTTTAGAAGGCCCAGAAGAGGAAGATGGAGCATTCACCATCAAAACCTTATTGTCCTTCTTGATCGTGCTTTCAGCAGTCACAAGCTGACTAATCAGCTCAGCTACAGTAGCACCAGCATGATTCATGTTGAAGTTAAGGACAAATGGGTTGAATGATGGTGGGAGCGAAGCTAGCAACAAATCCACTGAAAGCTCATCTTTCAGTGGCATGTCCATGGAAGCAAGTTTCTCAGTAAGGGCAAGAAACTTGAGTCCATATTTATGGACACTTGAACCTTCCCTCATTCTCAAGTGGAACAATTCCTTTGAAGTGTTATACCTTGTAACACGTTCATGAGGGCGATAAAGTTGCTCTAAGTGGTCGTAAATCTCCCAAGCGAATTCCATGGCCTCATGTTGCCTTTGCAAGTCCGGAGACATGTTAGCCAACATAAGGCAACGGGCTTGGAGATTATCATCCTTCCACTTCTGAATCGCATCCCGCTCGGCCCGAGTGGGTGCCTCCCCTTCGGGACTGGGCTCCCCTTCGAAGAGAACATAAGTTCTCTTCTCAGAATCTAAAATGATTTTTAGATTCCTCAGCCAATCAGAATAGTTAGGACCAGTCAACTTGTTTGACTCGAGGATCGATACAAGAGGGTTTTTGGTTTCCATTTCAAAACACGTAGAGAATCACAGAATCTACGACCTAAATGGTAAAACAGAGAACTAGGGAGCATGTTGAATTATAACGATATACAAAAGATAAGGTCTTTAATCTAATGTAGCTCCCACTGTTTTTTAAAGATCTAGAATTCCCAAAGATCTAAGAGGAACACGTTTCCCAATGGGTACTAAGATCCTAGGCATTTTACCTCGAACCCACGACTCGCGGACATTCTAAGTAAGAACCCTAGGTAGGTACAACTTACCAATTCTAACACCTTTAGAACTCTTAGTAATTGTTTTTGCATCACCTATCTTTCAATATGGACCCACGACTCGTGCGACATCCATATTTACTTAGGCGTTAAGCTAGACCCATCAATCATAAGATCATGACCAAAACTTAGTTCGAACGACCCATGACTCGCGGACATCGCCCTTGCTAAAATTGACCACGAAATATTGATCATTTAAAATGATTAATTAGGTAACTAAGAACTAATAAGCTCCACTAGCTATCCCACGACTCGCGGACAATAACTAGCTTTACTTACTAAACTTAAAACCTATTGATGGAATGCTAGGAATTTAATTCAAAATTTGCATCTCGAATTAAACACCTATTTGTTCGAAATTAGCTTAATATTTAATGGGAATTTTCGAATCAACCGGAGAGTTGTCCGGTTCGACCTCACCAACATATATGTTATCCAATTTTATTAGTCTTGATTAATGCAAGTACACTTAAATGCATATCAAACAAGCACATAAACAGATAACATGTCTTAGCATGATACTAACATGTAATGATCATGATTCTACCTATCTTATGCGTGATATGTGGGAGCCACTCCACAATCACAAGTTCTAACATACATGCCACATAAACAGTTTAAATCACATAAGGGAAAGCGGTAACAAAATACGAGCCCTATCTCTATTACATTTAACAATTGAGATTCCCCTCCCTAACATTTTGAGGGGTCTTCACTTATGGCCTCCTTGTTACTTGAATGTGGTCCATCTTACTCCATGGGTGCATTGTCTCCAAAATGAAAATAAAACCTCACCACCTATCTCTACTCTCAAATTACAATAAAAGGAAAAAGACATAAAGTAATAAGGCTCAATCTTCATATTGGCCTTAGACAATTATACGGGCCTCAAAAACAGTAATATGGAAAGCCACATAATAAATCACATAACAGTACGCACATAAGTGAGGCTCCAACCTCAATTGAAAAACGCAACTATAGGGCTCCAACCCCAATTTAAACCATTCATGTGCATAAATTAAAACCATACATAGATCTAAACCCATGATCACCTAACATGCTTTTGCGAGAATTTAAATTTAGCCAATAAATTAAAATTCTCGTTTCAAGTCCTAATGACTTAAAACACGACTTAGATGCAATTCTTGTTCAAGAGCCTTTTCAATAAAACCCAAAAAACAATAAACCAATAAAATTCCAATTAATTTCCAAAATTAATAATTTTATTCTTTCATTATTTTCAGAAAATAAAATTCATAATTTTCCCAAAATCCAAATCGCTTTAATTTCTCAAAAATCCCAATTTAATCAAAATTTTAAAATAATTTTATTTTAACAAAACTGATTTTAAAAGATAAAATTAAAATAAAATTAAATCGGGATTTTTCGGACTGAAAAACACGAAACATGAAACCACGAAAACACGGGCCCGGGACGACGCGGGATCGCCCGCCCGCCGCGCAGGAACGCGCGCTAGGCGCGCGCCAGCGCTGCGCACAGCTGGCAGCGATTGCAAATGCAAGTGTAGACGTGCAGACGTGCAGACGTGCGGCGCGGGCAGTCCCGCCCATCCCTGGGCGGGCGCTCCCTCGCGGTTGCGGGAGGAGCAAGCGGCTGTCCCGCACGGCTGCGGGACAGGCGAGCAAGGCGCCTAGGCGGGCGGCGGTGATGGGGCTTGGGCGTGCGACGTGCTAGCACGCCCAGGCCCGTTCTTTTCGTGTCCCGTTTCGTATTTTTGGGTTTCTCCAAAACCCGGTTCAATCCAAAATTAAAAAAATTCGATTTTGATAAATTTCAACTAAAACGATTTCCAAAAACAGTTTTAGAAATTCAGGAAAAATTACAGTTTCGTATTTCAGGCTTTCTAAAAGAACTCATGAATACCTAATTCGCATCTAAGCCTAAGAATTTCTACCAAATTCAGAATAATTGAGACGAATCAGAAACACGATTAACGAGGTGGCTCTGATACCACTTGTTGGAAAACACGAATCAGAAAGCAGCGGAATTTAAAAATTTTCCCAACAAAAGGATCTTGAACTCGCAATCTTGTAACCAAATTCGTAAAGATAGAAAACTTACTTTTCTTTTGTTCTTTCTTGAAGCGTTTCAAGCCACCCAAGAACGCTCTTCTCGCGGCTTGATCCCCTCTCCTTAGTAAAGCTCGAATCTTCAAACTTCTAACTTGAAGTCTCTAGAGAAAGTCCACAAACTTGATCACAATCTAACTAGTAAGGATGCTAGTTCTCTAGTTAGTGTTTAGGCTTAACGTAGGGTTTAATTTAATCTTGGAGAAAGGAAGGTGTTCAACACATGAACCAAAAGAATTGCCAATTAGCTCTAAAGGGGAGCATGAGCTCCCCTATATATAGGAAAGGGGAGGGGCGGCCGAAATCCTTGTCCTCATAGGCAAGGGTTTTGGTTCCTCTCTCCTATTACTTGATCTTCAAGTAATTTCCAACTTTGACTTTGAATTCAAATTCAAATCAACTTTAGGAGAGCTAAAAATATCCAAACTATTTTTGGATTATTTTATACTTTATTTATTTAAAATAAATAACTTATTTTATCTAATTAATTAATTCATAATTAATTAACTAGATTATTTTCTCCAAAATAAGACTTTCTTTTTAATTCAAAATTAAACCAAAGTCTATTAAATAATTAACACATTTAATTATTTAATACATATATATACAATATATATATATTTATTCACACGTGTGTGACACGTGTCACTCACGTGAGCCACACGTGTGATTTCACACGTGTGGAACCCTCTTGGCCCGATTAACTCGTTTAATCATTTTTAAGCCTCAACTCATGTAACCAAGTTGGTGTGTGTGACCCTCTAGGTTCTCAATTCAATTAGCAGTGACCCTAATTAATTAATTCACTAATTAATTAATCAGTCCACAGATTAAACGACCATAGTCTAGCAACAGGTGTTTAACCCCTAGCTGAATTGGAATGTTCGGATTCGACAGAACCTTTAAGTCATTGATTCATGTGAGATACAATCCTCCTACTTACTATCTCTCAACCAAGATCTAGGGCAAGGGAATAATCAGAACCCTAATAATCCGGTCTTAAAGCTAAGTGCATTTCATATCCATTTGATCTCAATCCAAGAAACCCTTTTCTTGATGTCTTGATCTACTGTCTTGGCCAAGGACTCCATATGGCATATGAATGACTTACACAATAAGAGATCACCTTGCAAATGCAAGTGTAGGTCCTATCTTGATTCTCATTCACTTTCATGAATCACTTGTGCAGCCCCAGCATAAGCCTTAAATCGGTTGTCTAAGGCGACACCCTTTAAAGCTTATACCTAAGACTACAGAGTTAACTCATAAAGTGACAAGGAACCTCAAGTCTAAGGATCAATTAATCACATCAATGACTCGTGAGATATTTCCTAATCTGGAAATTTCCATTTCCTGAAATAGAAACTTCCTTTCCCATTTAGGAATGCTCTCACACGGGGCACCTCAGTGAACTTACTTATTAAAGTAGGCACCCTCATGTATCACGTACGTATCAACTATACACTTTGCACCTCCATGAAACAAGGTGGTCCTTCTTAAGGGCGTGATCCCACAAGCAAGCCTTAGAGAAGTCAGGTTGACACTTCCACTGTCTGTAGGACTCATCGGCTTGGAGTATTTTACTAATCATGACTTATGTGATATAGGGCTCGTTTCATGAACCATTTCACCTAAATGGTAGAGTCCTAAAGTCATCAGGATTAGGGGAGTTCTCATACATGCACAGCAAAAGTAAACGCATACCAAACAAGAGCATATAAAGAAGTGTTGCCTTAATTCGTTATTTCATTCAAAGATTGTCTGTGATTACTATAAGGAAAAGCACAAAGCGGATATACAATCGGCTTTCTAGGGCACTATTCCTAACAAGTGGAACAATCAAAAGATATATTCATGCCCACAGAAGATAAAAAGAGAGCATTCTACAACTAGTATAAGAGAAATGACCAGCCGAGCCATGGAAACGCTTTTACTGGAGAATACAAGCGGGAATTTTTTTTCGAAATTTTGGAGAAAGGGTTTTGGTTTGATGATTCAGTATGTATTTATCAATTCCCTACCGAGTTTAGTATATTACAATTGGACCCCTGTTAGTCATTTTATTACAGTTTGACCCCTTCTAAAATTTCAAAATTACTAAACGGTGAAGAAAAGATTCAATTTCGTTAAATATTTAACGGAATATTCCAAATAATTGTGAAATGACCATTATATTCAAAATAATTGTGAAATAATTGCTTGTTTAAACGTTTATTTATTCTAAAAAAACGTGATTTTTTTTCCTACTTTTATAAAACATGATCTTAGAACCAAACATAATGGTCGTTTCACAATTATTTGGAATATAACGCAATTATTTGGAATATAACGTGAAATATTTAATGGAACCGTACCTTTTCTTTACCGTTTAGTAATTTCGAAATTTTAGAAGGGGTCAAACTATAATAAAATGACTAAAAGGGGTCCAATTGTAATATACTAAACTTGGAAGGGGTCTAGATGTAATTAACCCTTTATTAAAATACAATGTTCATCTAAGCGACAAAAGATGCAAATATTGAAACAAGATATTACACATTTCTAACAATCAATATCCACATTTGCAAAAGTGAAGTATGATCAAAGATGTATCAATTTGATCTTTTAGGACCATGAGGTTGATTGCAAGTATTTTTCTTGTGACCTAGTTGCTTACATTTTGAGCACTTGTTCTTCTTTCTTTGGACCTCACATGCGGAAGGAATCCTTTTAACTCGTTTTCTTCCCTTTGATGACTTTTTTTTTTTCTGGTGGACTAATGATAACGTTTGCTATTGATTCGGGTACCTCCCATTGTTCCTCTGGTAGAATTGGATATATAGTCTCTACATAGGCATGCAAGAATACTTCAGCTTTATAAGCTGGAGAGCAAAATATATAGATTCTCTTACCAAAGTCCGGGAGTTTTTGTTCTCTCAAAGCAGCCAAAGCATGAGAACATGGAATTTTATCAATATTAAAAACTCTAAAACTGCATTCTTTTTTGTTAAGATCAACAACAACGTCTGAACCGCCACCACGCACAATGAATTCATGCACATTAATTGGAGTTACCAAAAAGTGAATTAGAGAGCTCTAAATTTTTGCGTAGTTTGGTTTCCTTTGATGGAACTAATATTGTTGTGCAATCCACCATTTCCATACGACGTTCTTAAAACCATACAGAAAGTATTCTTTGAATCGAATCAAAAAGCGCAATAATTGGATATTCTCTTTCTATTAAGATTCTTGAATTAATAGACTCTGCAATGTTGGTTGTCATAATGTTATACCTATTTCCAGGAGAATGAGCTCTACTCCATCGACGGAATCCTACATCATGCTCAAGGTAATCGGCTACTTTACTGTGGATTAGCCGAATTTGAGGAAAGTGCTCATCGAACTCTTCAAGCCTATAAGCTTTGGCTGCCAAATAATAAGCGCCAATAATTTCGCCATACTTGTATTTTTGACTTAATTTATCATTGAGGTGCCTTATGCAATACCCATGATGTGTTATGGGGTAAACTTTTGCAACAACATTCTTAATAGAGGTTTCACAAATTCTCCAATAACATCAGCGGATGCTTGACGATGTTCTCTTGAAATAAATTCCAAATCGCATGTGTGCTCCTGAATGTATTTTTAATAACAAATTTACTTGATTCGGGATAGTTAACACAACGAATCCACCACTTGCAATTGGGGGAAAAACATGCAACAACAAACAATGATTTTGTGGATTTTTTAGTTTGCAACTCAAACTTTCCTTTCACAGCAACAAATTTTATCTTCCTTATCGCATCATTCTTGTCATTGAAGACATATCCTTTATATAAATTAGATCACCATCGAATGTGTGACATGCTCGACTTACATTTGCACCTATTGTTTTTTCCCTTGATATTTCTTGAGTCAACATATTTTCTTCGACGCCATCACCATTCTCTAGATATGGTTGATCATTTGCAATATTATCTTCATCCATCATGGTATTAGGGTCTTCGTTAAGTTCTTCCGCCCTATTGTCTTTCTCTACGTCCTCAATCTCATCTCCAGCAATATAGTTATAATCAAATATTATATCATCATTTGGCAAACAAATATCATCCTCATTAAAAATTCAAATCAATATTCAATTACTTCAATTGATTGTTTTCTCCAACATCAGCTATAGAGACTTTTAAAATAGGTCTCCAACCACCACAACCAACATCATATATATCTTTAAATCTTCATTCGACGTTATTTCAGTTGGAGGTACCTTTTCATTCGGAGGTGCATTTGTTATAATATACTTTATATGTATTTGAGAACGTGAGCAACTCAACTCGCGCTTGTTGATAACTTCATCGACAAGCATCTCAAAAGTAGTATCCTTACTTACGAGAAGTGGTGTAGTTACATTACTTGTTGCATTCCACTCCCAACAACTATCTTTCTCCACCCACTCGCCTTATACGACACCTATAACAAATTCTTGCATTGATGCAATCAAGTTAAAATGTACCTGCATTGTAACAAACACGTGCTAGTTAAAAAGCGATCTTTTAAATACAGTAAACAGTCGCTTATTATTTTCATATCGCTTATAAAGCTGACTTTTGGCAAAAAAAAACGATCGCTTTCTGGGCACGAAATCGCTTATCAATCTAATATTCCTTTAAGCGATCACTCTGATTTTTTTTTTTTTCTTTAGAAGCAAACTCCGTTCATTAAGCGAACACACAAAAAAACAAATAAAAGAACAGGTTTAAAATTTCTATCTCCAACATTAAGTGTGTGTGTGTGTATATATATATACACACACACACACACACAAACAAACCTTCAATGTACTTTTCATAAGATTTCTTCCAACACAACAAGTTGAGTTCTTGAACCACTTTTTCTTGTATGAACTATCTTGAAGGCTTCCTTTATCATATAAATAATCTTGATTCTTGAATAAAAAAGTGTTTCGATGAACAATCAATCCCTAGAGAAGTGAAGAGAGGAGAAAAATTCAAGAAGAAAAAGAACAGGGGTCATTGCAAGAGAGAGAAATCAAAATAAGAAGAAGAGGGTTTCAATCGCAAGAGAGAGAGATGAATAATAAATGGGTTTGTAGTGAGAGAAAATTTTTGGATCATATTTGAAATATGGTAAAATTTAAGGATCAAAATAAAATATCTAAAAGTAATTATTTGTATTAATTATTAAAAGGGTTATCTATTAACTAATTTAAAACTTGAGGATCATTTAATTTAAAAGAAACTTGAAAGGCCTTCTTAGTAGAATCCCCCGTGGTGGTATTGCAGACATTGGTCGTCTTCGTCTTCGTCTGTGAATGTGAGAGATGAAATAGGAGATGTGATTTTGGTACCAAAACTTATTCAAAAATGAAATTGAAATTGGACGATCTTGTACGGCACGCATGCCTTTTGATGTAAATAATATATATTTATACTACCCGTTTATTAATTATTGTACTTTGTCCTGACCCGGCCCGTTTGAATAAAATCCGTCCACTATAATAACTTTTTTTTTTGAAAGGAATGTAGGCACACCACCCTTGTAATTTGGTCCAGCCCATTATATTAATTGAAGCATGGGTCCTTCTTACTGCTTTCAATGGGACGGATTTTAATCCGAATCCGATTCAAATACGATCCGAATTTTAGCGTATCCGATCGATAAAAGTATTCAATGAATCATATCTATTATTCGAAATAAATGGAGTGAATATGGAATTAATGAATCCAATCTGTTAAAGATCCGACACATTTTACTAAATTAATTATTTTTAAAAAATACTAATATATACATACAGGCCATACACTTAATAGCATAGTTCCTCTATATATTTATGTCTTCTAGTGATAATATGTAGATTGTAGTGAATCATATATCTTATATTTCTTTTTTTATATAGACTATATATTAAATAAGAGACCCAAGTGGTAACCGTTGTTTTATTCTCATGGTGTTCTTTTCTTTTTTTATTTATTTACATTTTATTTGTATTTTTTGTCTTCAGTTCTTCTTTTCTTTTTATTTATTTATTCTATTACTCTATAAATATCTTTTTAACTTTTCTTCTCTCTCCTCACTTAAATTCTTTTTTATATATATAATTTACTTTTTTTTTAAAGATAATGTTATATGATGTTTTATTTTTTTTACACTATCTATTTATTTATTTATTATAATTTAATAATTATAATAAAGATAATTATAAAATATATATTAGTATAAAAATTAATTTTAATATATTTAGGACGAGTTTATTTGAGAGTTAGTAATCTATCAAAACTTGATTATAAATGGTGAAAATATTTGCTAATTAACCATGATACCTTTTACTTCACCAGTTTGGGCTTTGCTATCATAGCCAAAATTGATATCTTATTTATTTCGCATGCTTGAACCATCCAGATTAGGGCAAAGTACCCTTATTGCTATCATAACCGTGTATAATGGTTGAAAACCTAATTTAAATTCCTCATTGAATGCTCCAATTTTGCCCCGTACGTGTCAGGTATTAGTGGTAAAATAGGAAGAAGTAGTTGGACATAATCTACTATTCCTACGAAAACTTGGCTAATTAACAACTGATTTGGATAGTTGGTAAATAGACCGGATGATTCTGACCAATCCCCGGGGCTCCAGGATATAGGCCAACAATAAATCTTGCAAAGCAAACAGTGGAATACGGGAATTTATATTGCTCAACTCCCATATTCTCTCAAAGGAAACTCGTTATTAGATAATAGAATTTTTTAATATGCACAAGCAATAATTGTGCTAGAATTACTGGTATATATTAAACACACATATACCCCCAAAGTGATGAGAGGGATTCGAACCCGTCCGCAAGATGTATCTTAAAGAGACAGATTTGCTGCAAGGTTCAATTCCAAGATGCAAGGTTCAATTTCCACAGGGAGTGTGAGAGTTTTATTCTTGAGTCCAATATGAGTTTTGAGAGTGGGCTCCTTATAAACTTGTGGAAGACACACCTATCTAATTTAACTCCTCCTACTTGCTTCGTCCAAAGCCGGAGTGTGTGAACTCTTAAGACTGGAAATTCAATCTTTTACTGCAAAGGATTCGAACCCAAAGTCATTATTCTGATTCGTGATGGACGAACACATACTAAATCATTCACACAACTTAAATTTTATTTTAGATTTTTCACCTGAGAAATAAAATAATCAATGCGGGAACTAATACGTGTGTGCACAATATGAACATAATAAAATAATATTTTTAGAATGATATTTGCATCCTTCATTACGTTATCAGCATTGGACCGAGTGGGAATATTTTGGGCTATACCCGACCCATTAACCTCCGCCACTCGAAAATTCCGAGGACCTAATCATTCCAAAAATCCTCAAATTATTTGAATGAACAAACTCTAACCCACTTTCGCTCTCTGCTCTTGTTCTCTCCACAATTCAGCTCTCCCGATTTCAGGCTACTCTATTCATTCCCCCAATAAATATCCCCCTATACACAATCACAAATGCGATTGCCCTGAAATCTCCACAGCAATTGTGCAAAAATTCAAGAGATGACGGAGACGCCGAGCTGTAGCCCGTTAATTTCTCCGACAAGCTCCCTCTCGGTGACGGAGACGGTAAACGGGTCGCAAATTTTGGTTATCCAGGGGTACTCTCTAGCCAAAGGCATGGGCATTGGCTAACACATTGCCAGTGATGAATTCACGGTGGGAGGTTATAAATGGACGATTTACTTTTACCCCTACGGTAAAAACCTCGAGGACAATTTCACCTACGTTTCGGTATTTATTGCAACTGAGAATGCACTGACGGAAAACTTATCCAAAAAGATGGATTTTGAGCGTGCAGTGGCTGCGGCACAGGCCGCAGCGAGGAAAGCATCGCGGCAAGTGAAGCACGTGATGGGCCCATTGTTGTCCGCCGGCTGGGATCTATTTGAAACCATTTACGCCGGCAGAAGTGTTGCAGAAGGGATTGTGCGGTTTGGTGGGACGTTCGTCGAGGCGTACGGCAGAGGGATTGTCGCGGAAGGGAAGATTGGGTGGCTCGGGTTTGTTATGGGGAGTCAATTTGGGAGTTGGATTGGTGGGAGGATTGGGAAAATTCTTATATGCACCGGGTGTGCCCCCAATTTTTTAATGCTAAAAATATTTTTTTTTTATTTTTCATTTTTTTATCTGTTTTTTATTATTTTTTTTTTTGGATTAAAAAAATTAAGGGGTATATGCACCAAGCCCCACACCTGGGGCATACAAGAATTTCCCGAAGGATTGGGCTGATGGCGTATGATGTTGGGGTTTGTGTGCAGTATTTGCTTGGGCGAGTGTCTGGGGAAAATGTAAATGTACAATACAGCAGATGATCAATTCAAAAATCAAAACTATGCGCCCTTACCTTACATGAACTTGCAGGCACCTTGTACTGAAATACTCGATCTAAGAGATTCTCACATCATTCCTACAATCTGTATTTGAATCGAGAGATTTCAATTTTAGATACAAAGAAAGGACGTGAAGGGAAAATTTTCAAATAATTCCATATTTAATTGACAAATCTCCATATTGACTCAAAATATGAGAACCAAAATATATAAAATTCAGCTATTTTTAAATCCATCAAGCAAAACATAGTCATGGTATCTACTCTGATAGCACGATAAATTAATCTAAATAGAAATCTCGTATTTAAGTTCCCGGTATATTATTATATAATATGAATATGATATCCTCACAATAATATTGACGAGGTTGTATTTATTCTTACCTGAAGGGCTAATACTCAACTGAGTCCTCTCCAACTTCTTCATGCTTTGAGGTGCCTCCAACTCCATAATCTCTAAACTCATTGGCTAAATAACCTATTGCTACATCGTATACTAGTATAATAATTTCAAAAAAAAATACAGCACATACAAATACACATAATGCTACAAATTCCACATATAATTATTTTCGTCTATACCGTTATATCTCAGCCAGATTGGTGCTTCTTGGCTCGACCTTGAACAATTATCGAATCATCTCTCTTTGAACCTTCAGGCTTTCGAGCCCATGCAGGAGCTTGATCTGGGCCATAGCGATAATCATAAAAGAGTTCTTCACCAGCTTCAATACGCTCGTTGGCGAAAATACCAACACGATGATCACCAGCAACTAACATTACCTGTACAGACCATTCTACATTACCAACATACTAGAAATTATAAGTGTATATTTAAGCATATGAACGAGAAATGTCAATACCTTTGCGTAACAGTTTGGAGTTGATGAGTGATTTGCGAATTTCAACTTGTCTCCCTTGCGGTAGGCATCGAGAACATACTGAAGCAAACAGAAGAATTATATTTATGCAATGTCTCTCTTTTCTTGGGTAGCAAATATATATATGGGTTAAGTACACTTCCCTTCCCTTCCACTCTGTGTGATTATACTATGTTTTCCGCTTCTTAGATAGTGTTCGCAAACTCAAAAAAATAAAAGAAAAATATTTGTGCACTTTTTTTCTTTTTTATATAACACTTTGTGTTAGCGTTCCAGAAACCAACTTCTGTTTATTGTAAATAGAAATAAGCTTACAAGCTAGGAGCTAGAAGCATGAAAAGACCAACTTCAGCTTCTAGTTCATTTCCAGAAATAATTACTTATCTAGTCGAATAAAAGTGTTCCTGTTAACCTTTTTATTTTTCAAACACTTCCCACTTTTGCTACTTTTAACTTCTGAGAACTTAAGTTTCTACTTCTACTCCAAAGTATAGAAACTTATTGGAATTTAATTGGACAGGCAACTAATCGATAAGCTTAAATAGATGTGGGGATTATATGTAACATCATTAACTAGGTGTTATTGGAAACAAGTAATAAGGGAGACGTCTGTAATTATGAAAGCAAGGGATAAAATTAGAGGAAGAGCCCCGTGATGATCACCATATACTTATGCTACAAGAAGGAATTACAGACATAGAAAGGACTATACAGGAAAATTTTACTTGCCTGATCATTCAAGTCAAAAAGGAATGATGAGTTTGCACGATCATATATTTTCCCCCGTTTATCTGCTTCTCGATGGGAGATCAATTCACCCGTATATTCTCCAAGGTAATCATTTTTATTAACGGAGTTCTGGAATTACACGATATCCCAATTTTATAACTTGACAAAGACAGAATACCAACAATCATGGCAGGAAATAATATTACATTCAATACCTTGAGAAAGGCTCCCCATCCAGCAACATCAGATTTGGCTAAGAGGATCTGTAATGGAAAAGAAGTTTACATTGCAGCTAGATTTTGGAAAAAGAAGTGCATATTAAATAAAAAGGCAGTAATGGGAAGGTTAACATCAGTTAGTCTACCCGTTGTTGTTGCCTCAAAAGGAGCCTCATGTTACCACACTGAGCATCTCCTTGCCTTGGTGGCTCACCCAATGAACCATCGCCACAGCTGCAAAAATATTGAAAATTTTGCATAATGAAAACAAGTTCTAATTTTCTAAAGAATATGGTTTAACTATTTTGATATATTTATTAACTCCATAATAATAATAAAAAAAATTAAAATAAAGAAGGGGGCGTGGGGAATAGAAATAGAAGATAGAGATGCACGTTGAAGTAAGGAGAGAGGAGTTGGACAAAGAAAAGTAGAAAGTAAAAGTTAATTTACAGCAAAATTAGCTGATCGAATTCACAAAACAAAAGGCAACTGTTTATATAGTATCGATTATTATTTTATTTTTTTTACTAAGGAACTGTTTCTAGACAAATCAAACATTTTATGGTTCAGTCACTAAAATGATCTTTTCGCTTATTGCTTACCGACTAATTTGATAAGAAAACAAACAAGAAATCCCCGCTATGAAAACGCTCAATACCTGACCCAGCAATTTCTGCAGACATCAGGGTCACATTCACGTCCAGCAGCAAAACAAGGGCATTGCCGGCTTTTACATTGGCTTTTAGCACAGTGACATCCTCTGAAACGATTTTTGCAGCTTTTCGAACACCTAAAAAGGCAGAAAAAGGTTACTTATCATATGAGATAATTATACTGACACACCCCAAGGTTTGGCCTAATTACACTAATTTCCCTAACAAAGAATTTACATTACATCTCAATCAATAAATTCTGATTGCATCCAGACAAACCTCAGGGCATGTCAGGATAGTTTCTGTAATTTCTCAAATTTTAGGGTATGTCAGTGTAATTATCCACAAAATTATAAAACACCAGTTCTTCATTCAGCCTTGTAAGATACCACGGAAAATACAAGTTTAATAATTACCCGCAGTATTTTTCACAGCAAGTTCCATTTTTCAGACAAGGGCATTGCTTCCCGCACAAGGACTGACATAAACATGGAGCATATTGTTTGCATGTCTGATCTTTTCCATCTGCAATCCTTCTCCATAGAGATGGATGCCCAGCAGACTTTCTAGAAGACTTCACCTTTCGTGCTCTGCCTCTCTTACGACATACTCTAGATTTCACTGCCAAATCATCCTGGATATAAACCAATATAGAATTTAAATAGAATTTCTTTTATTTTTTCACCTTGTGAATAGAAAGAAAACTTCATAAATCATTGTGAAGACGCTAACCATATAATCCATGTCCGCTTTTCTAATATCTTCAAATAATGAGCTCAAAATTAATGAAGAACCACCAGGGGTGACTGCCCCATCACCATACATGTAACTGGAGACTTCTTTGCAAGTTTTTAGACCAGGGAGCAAACTTCTGGCTATAAGGCAACTGTACGGAAAGTGAGATTTCAATTAGCTGTCAATGATGTATGATAGCCACCATATTTGTACGGTGTAAATAACAAAAGTGACAAATTTCCAGAAGTATAGAAGAGAGAAAGACAATCTACAAGAAAAGGCTTTAGTTTGGAACAACCTTGTATGCAGTATTTTACCATTTGAAAGCAAATCCACTCATCTACTTCTATACCCACAAGGCCACAACTCATCCATGAATATCCATGTACAATAATATGGCATGTCAAAAACAAAAGGGGGGCCACATGGCTTCTTCCGTAATTTTATGTATTTCTTCTGAAAAATTGAGCTTAAATTGCCAATTGTTAATAATTAGAGGATTTAATTGCCAATTTGAAATTATTGTATACTGAAATTACCAATTGACCTTTTCAAACAGGACCAACACTTCAATTTTACCTTTAAAAAGCAAACAGCTTAAAAAACCTGTGCTTACCATACCTGTTTCTTCCAAATATCTCTAACCCCTTTAAGTACAAATCTCTCTCAAAAGTTCTCCACTCACTCTGTCCATGTGGATCTTTCTCTAAAGCGAGTTCAGCATTGTCTTTTCCTTTTTCTTTGACATCAACATGCATAGCAGAAGGGGTGACAATCTGGAGTTCATTTTTATTTGATGCCCTCAATTCAGGGGACTGACAGACTGTAGATCCACTATCACCTAACGGATCTGGAGGAGCCAACTTTAGTTTCTTGCTGGAAGAACTTACTACGTCATCAGAAACCACCTTAGAATCAGTAGGTTCATGTATTATGTTCGTTCCTTTGTTTTCAAGATTATGTGCTGCCATGATAATATATCCACTCAGATGACTATCAAAGATAACCGAATAAACATATTAGGCAACAGAAACCGGAAACTTATATTCTTGCCTTCCTCATCGGATGATTTATTCTGGGACCCATCGGAAGGAACAGCTAAAGTGTTAGGCAAGTCTTTCGATCCATTCAACTGAAAGGATACAAAATAAAAATTTATATTCTCTTGAATATTTACATAAAAAAAGAGCCACATAACTTTTTCGCTAGTTACACTGACATACCCTATGCTTTGGCATAATTATACAAAATCCTCTTGAGGTATGAAATTACAAAACTTCCCATGTTGAAGAATTTACATTATATTTGGATCCATCCATTTTGATGATTCACCTCTGATTTTGCTGTGGATACCCTATTTTGCCCTTGAAACTGATCAATATTCGATTTTAATTCATGACCATAACATGTGTTAGGCCAAACCTTAGAGAGTATGTCGGGGAAAGTTTTTCTAATTTTTCAAACCTTGGGGGAAGTTTTTGTAATTACGCCAAAACCTCAGGGTATGTTATTGTAATTATCCTAACTATTTCTATATCTTTCACAAAGCCATACCCAAAGATAACACTGATCACCACATGGTTTACGTTCCTCGTCAGGATCAGAGGATGCAAAGGATTGTTTTTCAGTCTGCCAACCAAATATCGAGACGTGTATCAATCTCAGAGAAATTATAATAAAAAATCTCCATCAGAGGTTAACAGCTTTTCACTTACTGGATATACTAGGTTTTGGGAACAACCATGCAAGCGGCAGTCGAATACCTGTGGAATAAAAAATAAAAAGAATAGTGTCATTAATAAAAGTATTGCATTTTCTTTTCAACAAAGTAACCCACAGGCCAAGGTCACATACCAAACAACGACGACAAAATAGATTATCAAAAGAATCTAACGCAGCACTAAGGTTCTTGTCCAAGAATACACTATCTTCATTTTCCTTCTCTCCAGAACTTTCCACTATCTGTTTCTCTATAATTTGATCCTTTTCCCTGAGCATGTTGCAGCGCTCCTGAGAGAGAGAAAAACAGTGAAAACGTATGTTTTCTTTCTTTGAATCTTCCATATGTCTGCATAATTTAATCTAAAATACCTGGATTTCTGAGGAGGTTCCTCCAACAAATTGCATCAATAGGCTAAGAACTTCATCACCAACCCCACCCTCCTGAAAAGCCACCCTATGAAAGCACAATTATGCATATCTTCAAAGTGCCAATAAACATGACATAGTGAAAACTAAGAAGAATGAGAAGTTGAGAACAAAAGCACTGATTAAAATTTGCATATTCATAATATACATGTTTTTCGGCATTGCAAGAAATTCCTCTCAATAGAAAATTAGACACACTATTCATTTACTGAACTCTGTTGAAAACTTGTATTCTAGGAAGAATTATTTTTACAATTATGGTTCAAACTCACCTCAGAAAACGATCTTCTACCTCAGAAAATTCATGTTTATCCCCATCCAGATCCCCAAGTTCTTCTTCACTGTCACTGCAGATCAGAGCCTCACTACCATGTTGATCATAGTAAATGCGTCTCCTCCCTACCACAGACTGGTCATCAGCCATTCTCTGATTTCTGTGCTGTGTGAAGAAGATTTGAGAAAACAATAGCAAAAATAAATTTTAACTTCAAACAGGAAGAAAAAATTATATGTGCATAGTTATGGGGTAGCACATGTAGATTACAAAGAAAAATAAAGAAAAAAGTTAGTATGTAAACGTTTTATATCCTAAAAAAAAATAGGCAAATAGCAGAAAAGAAACTAGCAACTTGAACCAATAATAAACCAAAAACTGAAAAACTAATACGAAGATCGGGTACCTATCCAAAAAAATCCAAGTAGTATAAGGAGGAGCTTTCTCGATAGGGGGAAGCTTTGCAGTTGTAGAAAATACAACCTCCTCACTGTTAACACTATCTCTGTCACCAGATCCTTGAATAAGCCCACTAAATTTGCAGATAGGATTGTCCATTCTCAAAGAGAGGAAATTGCCTGAATCATTAACTCCTCCTGTATTATTTATATCATTTCTTGATGCAGCGAGAGCTTCTAGGTCAGAGACATAAGCTTGAATCTTCCTGCTGTTTTTTTCAAGTTTTTCCTACAAATTCCAGCACCCCAATAAAACACATCTTATCTTAGCAAGTTCATCCAGAGAAAATAATAGAACAGAATCTGAAAATTTAAACAAAATTAGTCCACTTAGGACATCTGGATTTGATGCATATGCTTACCGACATGATAAGATTCAAGATTTACATAATATATAGAGTTAATTCGTTAAAACTGGTGCTGACACCTAAATTATCCATAACACCAACCGATTGAATGTTTTTGGATAAAATACAGTGCTAGGCATGACATATACCGAACAAGAGAAAAACATTTTAAATCGTAGCAAGTTTCAGTATGAGGTGAGACAAAATTAAGACCAACACATGAAAAAACTTGATCCAAAAATGAGTAATCATTGAGACAACATGCATTAGCAAATAAAGACAAATCATGTGCATGACATATATTATCAATAGATAGAAGTTGGTGAAATTTACCCCAACAGAAACAACTCTTTCGGACTGAATCTGTCTTTTCAACTGGTTAAATTTATAACTCAAATTTGCCATAGCATCATTCCCCTGTTCCAAAAGAGAAAAATCCCCATAAACAATACATCCCTGGATAATCTTGTGCAACACCAAAGAAGAAGGAACATATAATTCAAGAATGGACTGGCAAACGCAATTCCAAATAATCAGAAACATAACAGTTACAAATACACCACAAGACATAACAGAACGCATTTTATTTAATAATTATCACTATACAGTCACGTCATGACACGACAAAACAGTTTGACTTTACAACATTCCTGGATAATCTTGTGCAACCAAAGAAAAAGGAAGATATAATTCAATTGTGGACTGGCAAACACAATTGGGAATAATCAGACGGATAACAGTTACAATTACACTAAAACACATAACAGAACGAATTTCCTTTAATAACCATCAATATACAGTCACTTCATGACATGACAAACAGATTGACTCTACAATTTTTCCTGCATCCCCTGCACTCGAAGCAGAGGAATTACTCAACAAACATTCATCAACTCTTTCCGTCAATAATTCCTACACAAACATGAAACACGAAAAAGGAAGGAACATAGAGTAGCAAGACAAAAATGTCAAACAAACTCCAGAATCATCGGTTTCCAGTAATTTTTCCATATAGGCAAACTGCAAATGAGGAAAGTACAGTACAGTACAGTACAGTAGTAAGATAAGAAACCGACGAATCAGCTAAAAGCAAATAAGTTCACCACATGAAATTCGACTAGAGATTAAAATCAACCAGAAAATTCAATGATCAGTATCAAAAACCTTGAACGTACGATCAATTTTTTGCAACAAAATTCAAAAAATCAAATTTAAGTAAAATATTATCAAGCAAGGTAGAGAGCGAATTGACCAAAGAGGAGGAGCGAGAAAGAAGAACAAACCCTGAATTTGGAAGAAGATAAGCCTGACTTTGTGACCATCACTCTGATTCGCGAACGAATTTTGGGAGAGTAAAGAATAAAGATACAGACACTGTACACGGGAAAAAGATCAAAGAAAACCATTATATACGACATATATGGAGGCAGCTGACGTGGCCTGGCGCCTGTTAATGAGGATTATAATTGGACGGGTGCATCTAATTACGGTACTCTATACAACACAGGATTTTGGATTGAAAATCACCGCAATAACAATTTTCTTTTATTTACCATTTGTATGTATTTCTTTTATTTAATTGTGAGTTTTCTTCTTTTTTTTTTTTTCTTTGGTGGAATAACGGGGAATTCCCGAAAACTCCCCAAATGATAAATCAAATTCCTCTTCACTCCCCATTTTAAAAAATTATGTATAAAAACTCAAAAATCGCGTATCTAAATCCCCAAATGATGTATTTGAAAATGGGGAGTATCTAAATTTCAGAATCGCGTATCTAAATCCCAGAATCATATACCTAAAACCCCAAATGATGTATTTGAAAATGGGGAGTAAAAAGGAACTTCCCAAACTCATTGGGAGTTTTTGGGAAGTGCCCCGTGGAATAATGAGGACCTATGATGCACGGACACTTCTAAAAATATCATTTTGCCGTGTCGTGTCGTGTCGTGTCGTGTCGTGTCGTGTCGGACACTCGTGTCCGATACCTTGTCCGACACTCCTCACGTGGGAAATTAAAAAAAAAATCCGTGTCGCCGTATCCGTGTCGTGTCGTGTCCGTATCCGTGCATCATAGATGAGGACAAATAAGGAATATCCCTTGGACATTGTCAACACTTTTAAAGTTATTAATTTGTAATTGTAAAAAAAAAAAGTTATTAATTTGTATATGCAAGAATTGCATAGAATTAATTTTCAATCCTTTGAACTACCAAACTTTATACCAAAGATGTCCGAGTGAGTTTTGAGTTAAATAGAGAATTCATTTCGTGAATTTCAAGATTTTTTTTTTTTTTTTTTTTTTTTTGAATTGTTGGTTCATCCCACTTTTGTCTTTGTTGTCATCAAATATTTTACGTCAATCAAGTATTTCATCTTTTAGGAAACAAGGGTGTTGGTTTCATGGTCAAATTGGGTTATAGTTAAGCTATGGATAAGATGATTTGGGCACAGCCGTAGGTAAAGGAAAATTAAGTATTTTATTTTTTATTTTATTTATTTGCAAGCACCAAATATATTGGTAGATAGTTAAAATTATAAATTAAAAAAAAAAAGGAATCTTTTGAATTGTGTGTATTTTACGAAATGAAATGGAACAGGAAACTGAGGTAAAGATATTTAATCCGTCTTTTGTTAGTAAAAACCTCCCCATTATGATAAAGACATTCTTGTCCATAATTAATGTTCATATACCACAATCCAAGAAGAAAAAAGTTTTTTCTTGTTTCAAAAAACCATATTTTCTTGTTGCAATTCGAGTCTGCCTGGGAAGTATACAACATCATATTTGATAAGAATAAATAATCTGTTATTTACTAATAAACTATGCAAATTGTTACTAAGACGATGATTGCATTGTCAGCATCCTGGCACCATGCAGCGGAGACATCATCCACGATCCAACTTAACACACTCCTTTTCTTCGAAAACAACAAAGTTGTCTATTTTACACCTTCCTCAAACAGCAATTAGACTGACGTTGCAGCAAATCACATAGTCAAATTTAGGTACAAACGTTGCGGTAAAGTATGAACTATGAAGACACAAACTACCAGATTTTTACGAGAACTTCCACGCTGTAAGAGAATGAAGGGGTGTTCCCTTCCATCCAACAATGATCCCCTTATTCCCATCACCACTCTCAAGACTGCAATGTTTCCCATGCACAAACCGCTTCAAAACTAAACTCGCTTGATACCGAGCAGACTCACCGATTTCGAGCTCGATCATCCGAAAACGATCAAAGAACGCCCTCCAGACGTCGAGTCTGACGCTCCGAGTCACCCTCGACTCACCATCGGCCGCCACTATGTTCGTTATCCCCCCACCAAAGTAAGTCCTTTCAAGAATCGCTCTGTACTGATCATCCCTCGCCATACAATCCTCCAGACAGTCGAAGAACGCGTTGTAAAACAGAAGGGCCTCAGTGAAACGATCAATAAACGAGGGAGAATTATGATTCGCCTCCACTTCAACCACCACCATCACAGCCGGTTTGAGCCTCCTCATCACTCTCATTACGTTTTCCATCACGGCCGGCTTCGATATCATGGACCGTAGCACAATATTCGCGTAAACTGCCACGGCCTCATCTCTTTCGATGCTCAGCATTTCTTCCCGGAGTTCACCTAAATTATTCACACAAACAATCTCAAACGAGAACGGTAGATTCAATGACCGGGCGAAATCGAGCAATCTCGTGCAAGTTTCCTCATCGGAGCTCCTGTAATCGGGTGTCGTCACCACAGTTAGTTTCATCCCCTCGATCGGGAAATTATCCGCGAGCCCCTGCATCAGGGCCGTGCAATGCACCCCGCTCCTTATCTGGAGATCGATCAGATGGATCCTGCCTCGTCTCCCCACGTTCTCTATAATGATCTGCACCGCAGCGAATTGCATCACCTGCGCGAAGGGGAGTTGTTGGTGGCTTGCTATGAACGCATTGTTTGTCCCCAATGCGAGAGGTAATTTGTCCTGTTTCCTTTCCCCTGTCTTCGACAAACTTCCGTAATGTTCTGTGACTGTGAGTGTATTCATCTTCTCCAGAAGAGCTTCGGCGAAGTAAAACGCAAGGCGCTGGATCGGCGTACCGGTGGCCGAGGCCATCCACAGGCACCGCGAGATCAGCTCGTTGGCGAGATCGAGCCGTTTATTGCTAGCCACGTGTTCCGCCGCGGCGAGGAGGTAGTGTGTGATCTCCACATCTCTCGCGTCATCCATTGAAAGACCTGAGAGAGACGAACCGTAGGGATGGATGAACGTGGATATGCCGTCGGATCTATTGCTGGAAAATTGGATGAATTTCTCTCCAGCAATCCGTAGAATCTCATCCGTTGATAATTTCTGTTCAACAAATTCGGCCTCGTGGATCGCAGGATAATTCCAGGTTTCTTCCGTAACTTTCATCCTCGAATTCAATCCTTTATAGCTCTTCAACAGATCCAACGATGGAAGGAGGAGTGAATTCGGCTGTTTTTCCTGGAAATTTTTGCTCGCGAAATCTGATTGGATATTCTCGGAAAATTCTCCGGCGACCTCATCGGAATTCTTCTCCATGGTGATGGTGTTGCTTCCTTGATCGAAAACTGAGGAAAACGAATCCATGAATCCATTTCCGTCGAGTTCGAACCACGGATCTTCTTCACTAGCTGCAGCAACTGATTCATCTTTTGGGTCGTAATCGATTGGGAGTTCATTGAATTGAAATGAGGAGAATGCAACATTCGCCATTATTGATCAATGATTGGGTTCAAAACCCTTTTGTCTAAAACAATGATGCAGTTTGATCAGGTATCATTTAAGTCTTGGGAGGTTTACAGACAAGCCATTCCCGACAAGGTTAATTAGATTAAAGAAATAAGATTTGGAGATGAGACAAAAAGTATAGACAAATAGAAGTATACGAGAAAATGCGACACTTATTGACATATGGACAAACAACGAGATTAATTTTTTTATAAAATAAATGATAATTTTGTTTTTTGGGTTGTATAATTTTGATATTTACATATGAATGTTTATTCTATATTAGATTGAGCAGACAGATTGTAACTTCCAACAACTACAAGAATGTTTTGTTACTAATTGATTTATAATTAAAGTTTCAATTTAATTTACTAAAAAGTTTGTCAAAAGTTGCTTTCACTAACGTAATATTTGGTTATAATTTTATAAATTTTATTATTAATGCTTAGTTTCTTATAGTTGATATTGTCTCTGATCATGTAATAATGTATGAACTAAGCAAGTACAATATCTTCCCACCATCCCACATGCGATAGGTTCAATTCGATTATGTTGCGTTTGGTCCAAAACGCTCTCTTCAATTTTACTATTTCCGATTTAGTTATTCTATTGTGATTCGATCCAAAATACTCTTTCCAATTCTATTACGTTTGGTTTGGTTATTCTATTGTGTCTGGTCTAGAACGTTCTATTCGATTTTATCCAGTTCTATTGCGTTTGTTTCGGCTATTCAGTTTTGTTGCGTCTGGTCCAGAATTCAATTTTGTTGCGTTCGATTCAGAATGCTCAATCCAATTCGGGACGCGACGCCCTGAGATTAACCCTATTTTCTCAAAACATTATTGTAGTAAGTTAGGGTTTCGAAAAGGCCAATTAAGATAGATTAAACCAAAAAAATGTATTTATATGGTTTACGTATATGAGGTTATGTCTAGTCTTACCAGAGTTTGTTCTTGTCCTGTCTTTTACTTTTATATGTTGATCTAAGATCTCCTTTTAGCTTTGTTCTTATCTCAGGATTCTATATCAGCTCAGATGGATTACCTGTTCGTTCTATCCAACGAGTTGATCGGTTAAACTCTCATATTCGTCTGTTCGATCGTTAGCTCAACTACTTGGCCATTAGGCTTTTTACTCTATATTTGAGTTGAACCTTAGATGGAAAGGCCCCATCGATTAAAATATTGATTTCTGGTCCTATATTAAGATTGTTTTTTTTTTATGGGCCAATTTTTCAAAAGGACCAAATATCTCTAATACTTATTCAAGACCCCCCAATTGAAATTTTATACATTTACCTAATTACCTAAAAAGTCTATTTTATCCCCATTTTTTTACTTTTTCCACACCTTTTTTGCTTCTTCCACACCTCATCTTCTTTATCCCTTAGCTTCGCCGGAGCGCCGCCGCCGCCACCACCGAACCGCCGCCAGACCACCACCGGCCGCCGCCGGAGGTGGTCCAAAAAATCCCGAAAAATTCACCGAGAACGTATTCCTCGTTCTCGTTCCATATTTTCGGTTAGTTTTTCAAAATTCGAAGCCATTTGTCCCCAATTTCAAATCTAAAAATTTTAGATCTAAAAAAGAAATGACGATAACTCTCAAACCGCTTGACGAAAATCGAATCCGTTCCGTGCAATATGTTTATCATGTTGAGAACTTCAAGATCCATACCATTTTCGTCGAAAAATATCGCCGGACGGAAAAACCCATTTTCTATTGAAATTTGCAGGTTTCCGGCGGACCTCCCAGCGCCTTCTCCGGCCATTTTCAATAGACGTGGTTGGTACCAATGAAGTCACGTCGTCGAAATGAGTTAAAACATGTAGGTCCCCGTCTCCGGAAAGTGGCCAGAGACGGCCGCGTCGCCACCCGCAGGTGTTCTGCGTCTTCAACAGAAAAAAAAGGAAGAAGAAAGGAAAAAGAAAAAAGGGGAAGAAAAAAAAGGATATTGGGGGTAATTTTTCATATTTTATTAAGGGTATTTTAGTTTTTTTATCCGAAATAGGGGATTTATAAAAACTTTCATGAATATTTGGTCCTTAAAACATATAAAAAACCAATTAGAGTGTTTAGAAAAAATATTGGGGTATACTAGGGATGTTTGATTAATTATCCGTATTTTTATTTATCAAAATTTACTTTTTCAGCCACAAATATTATTGAGGATTGAATGTTTCACAACACATTAAGCTTAACGTACAGGAGTACAAGTGGGGGACTAAATTTCAATGAAGGGGAAGTCGTTGGCCAACAAGAACTATGAATTATCTATCCGTCTCAAGCCTGCAAATATATTAATTTTCATCCATTGTTGGTTTCTTGTCTCTTTCGCCCTGCATGACCAATTGAATTAAATATTGAACAAATCAAACACGTAATTCTTGAAAATAGGTGTTAGAGAATCAAACAAACAATGCACCCACGATGTATATGTACTCTGTAGGGTTTGTTTACTTCTTTAATTAATTGAAATAAAAATTGGCTTAATGATTAATTGCATTGAGAGTTGAGTATATAACAAAAACTAATTTAAACTACTTTTATACGTTTCATTACATGCTATGTGAGATAGCACCAAGTATGAGTAGTTTAAAAGTTCAGCACTAAGTTAACAAATTTTATATTCAAAATCTTGTATAAATTAATAAACCTAATTATCATTGAACTATGTTTTGCCCACTAAAAATTGAGTTAATAAAATAAAGTCCAAATGTCAAAATAAGACGTTCAAAGCTGAAGTAAATCAGTAATCTTAGCCTATTAGTGATCGGAATAAATATCCCATTATTCATATTAGGAAAAACAACTCTTGCATTGTTTTTAGATTTGTTTTCTTGCCTTGTAAATTATATATAAGCTCCTTATTTAATTTGAATATTGGAGAGTCGATGTTGAAATTAATATATTTTCATGATGAATTTTTGCATTTAAATTTGAAATTAACGAATCACGTATACAATCTAAAAGAGTTGTATTATAAAGATTTTTTTTTTTTTTCACATTTTATTGGTTGAACTCCAAGCTCGGATGCATGTAGAGGTGTGGCTAAATGGTTTATTCTTTCCATGATTAGAACTTAAAACCCATATATGTGTATGCATAATTGCATAAATAAACCACATTTCTTATTAATTATACGCACATGCATCCAATTATAGTGTAATGATTGGAAGACATATATAATTTTGCTTGGCAAAACACCAACATTTCCCAATTTGAATACACCAACATTTCCCAAATTTTTAACGGAGTTCCGATAAACCCCCCGAAAAGAATATTTCTCAGAAAAATTACACAAGAAATCAAAAACAAAAGAAAATACAAAAAAATAAAAAATTGAACCGGTCCACCTCAAACCTTCTCATCATTAGGCCGGCTATTATTATCATCCCTTCCCTCTCTCCGCAGCGTCAAAATCACCACCGTGAAGATCAACCCTTTGACCACCCTCACCATCCCGATCGTCACCGTCAAATAATACAGCCACCACCCCACGAAATCCGTCGCGCCAATCCCCATCATCAGCTCCCTCTTCACCTCCGGCACCACCACCAGCGCCTCCACCTCCTCCCTCAGCCGCCACCACCACAGCCCGCCGTAGCTCGCCCCCACCAACGCCTTCTCCGCCCACCCCTCCTTCTTCCAACACCCGAATATCGTGTCGTCCACCACCGGCTTCACCACCGTCCTCCCCCAGAACGCCATCGTCTCGTGCAGCCCGAAGAAGAACACGGTTCTGCACACGAAGCCCAAGTCCTGGCCGAAGCCGGAACCCTCGATTCCGGCGGCGATGCTGCCCTCGATCCCCAACCCGACGCAGATTTGGAGGACGCAGAGGAAAATCCAGGCGGCGTACAGACGGTGGCGTATCAGGGGCTCGGGGGATTGGGTTACGAACGCGGTTTTCCCGGTTAAGGCGTGAGTCAGTGTTGACACGCTTATGATGGAAATCAGTAATTGGAGAAGTATTGGGGTTTTGGTGTACAGGAAAAGCGAGCATAGGGAAGAAATGGGGGTGGGGTAGGCGTCGGCGACGGAGAGGAGGTACTGCGCGGTGGAGAGACGGGCGAGGAGGAGGAATGAGAGAGGGAGGAGGAGGCTGAGGAGCGCGGTGGTGAGGATTTGAAACGGCTGCCTCACGGCGGCGGCGGCGGCGATGCAGACCCTGTTGTTGTTTCTCTCGTCGTTTGTTTGATTAGCTTCTTCTGATGAACTGAACCCCATTGAATCCTGCTTGTTTCAGACTATACGTTGTTCTCAGACAAGGTGACAATGGAGAATTGAAGATACTAAAAGCATCTATATATATGTGTGTATATTTATGGTGTGGTGAGGATTGAGATATATTTAAAATGGAGAGGGAGATTAAAGTGGTCGCCACGACCTGGATTGTTGATGATTGACGTAGAAGGAGAGGGTTGCATTATAAGGGGTTGGTTGTTGTAGCCTGTAATGGAGTATCTGTATTTGTTTATGGCGATGTCAACATGTCTGAAGAATTTTGTGGGCTTTTAGGTTATCCCCCACGGTTTACATATGAATAATGTCTTTTCTCGGATGTCGGAAGAGTTCTTAAACACGCTGTTGCTGAGAAAATTCTACCTTGACGCGGGGTGTATTTGAAATGTTTATATATGTATGGATTATGGACTTGCGAAGTATTAAAAGATGCTCAAATGGCTTCAACCTAGATGGGGTGGGTTTTATTGGTCAATAACGAGTTGATCTCAGCCATTAACTAGGAGAATATGGTTCAATTAATTTGAAACCAACTAATTTTATTTGAAGGGTTTTGTTTTTTTAATAAATTGATTGGGTTATCATCGCTCATAATTATGTGAATATTAATCATGAAACCATCAATTCAACAACTGTGACAAATGACAATCAACAAATATGTCAACTAACGAATAATTACAAGTTACAACAATCAAAACATGAACTAACTCGAGCACAAAATTGTTGGGTTAAGGTTAAGGGCCAAGTTCGTCTGAAACGTTCCTATAATTTCAAAGCGTGGAAGCACGTTGTGTGCATAGACAATTGCAGCTTCTAATTCAATCTTTTGCTTCTAATTTATAATTTTGTGGGTACATCTGAATATTGCGTTCAATGCAACGTAAATCCAGGGCAAAACGGTGAAGAGTTCCGAATTGTGAGTTTCTACATTCTAAACACAAATCGAGCTAAAATCACCGTTACAAATTGAGGTTCTTCTTGAATCTTGATGTCCAAAATAGTAACAGGAAATGCGATATATTGAGCTTCATGGATGGGAACTTGTCGAAGCTAATTCAGCATTGATTCCAAATCCCCTATCTGTAAAAAGAAAATCAAAATAAGCCATCTTTGCTAATGTAAACTGACGAAACAATGAAAAGGGAATAGGGATTAAGCGCAACCTTATTGATGTTCTGCTGCAACTGCGAATTGATTCACGGTTTTAAGAGGATTGAAGATGACATCATCGATAAGTCCGTACTCTTTGGCTTCTTGAGCATTCATGAAAAAGTCGCGTTCAGTGTCTTCGTCAACCTTGTGGTAGGTTTGACCAGTGTAGTAGGCCAAGTAACTGGTTAGAGTTGCTTTATGATGTAATATTTCATCTACCTGAGCAACAAGATGAGATTTAGGCTGTCACTAACTGAAATCATCGTCGCACCATATATCCACGAAAATGTCAAAATAGCAAATGTCTGAGGGGATCATGCAGCTGAGAAATAAATAGTACATAGTAATAAGACTGGTTTACTTGATCGTGGTTCAAGTTTGACAGGATTAAAGTTTTCCAGGTTAGTCCACTAAGAAATCAATCTTAATCCTGAAGCTCATCAAGAAATCAACTCAGGCATGAGGACCAGCCATTATATTAGATAAAAAACAGTCATCAATTCGAAAGGCTACAGGCTACAGCACAAGGAAATATATTTCGTTTTGCAAAAATAGATTTCCGCTTCCACATTCAAAGATAACAGCCTCATGTCACTTGCAGAAGATACAATTACCTGAATCTTGACTTCACTTGCAGCACCCTGTATTCCACCATATGGCTGATGGATCATCATCCTTGCATTGGGAAGGCAATATCTTTTTCCTTCATTGACCACCAACAAGAAAAGAATGTAAAGCCATTTGAAAAAGCAAGAAACCACAATTAGGCCTTCAAATTATCTGAAATAAGACAAACAGCATACCTTTAGTACCAGCACTAAGTAGAAAAGCTCCCATACTGCAAGAAAAAGTTCATCGAATCAATTTAATGAACAAAAATATATTTATATTATGAAACGATAGGACGAGGAGAATGCCAGTCACAAGAACGAGTTGCCGGCCACAAATTCCATGTGCACTTATCAAAGATGAGAGCTCAAATATTCAACTACAAACATATAGTTAGGGACATAATCCAATGATTAACATCAGTAGAGATATATCCAGCTGCCAGCCATTTAGTTTTATAATTGGTGGTGCAAGCTGGAAATAAGGGAGGGTTGGGGGGAGAAAAGGAATCAACAACATAAGTTCTAAGAAAAATGCAGTAGCCATAAGCTCAAAACATCTGATAATCGAATAGTACAATGAGACTTGCAGCAGCAGTAGCTTTCTAGGGCTTGTGCATTCATTGATTAGACCAAGAAGATATTGAATTAAAGGGCAAACATAACAGTTTTTGTTTAGATACCAACATAATTTATAGCAAGCTACAGTCAACCAGTATTGATGTGTCCTTACCTAGCTGCTATCCCGACGCATACGGTTGAAACATCAGGCCTTATATGCATCATTGTATCATATATGGCCATACCTAAATAGGGTAAAAGGAAGCAATTAAGATATTTGTAACCTCACTACCGGATATAGAGGAGACACTGAAAAGATGGATTACCAGCTGTAACCGATCCACCTGGCGAGTTAACATACATGATTATGTCCTGTTCGATTAGAGAAAAAATTTATCATTTAAATTCACTACACCAGTAAAATATTTGCTTAATGTTTGGCGTAATAACACTACACGTTGTCAAAAGGAGAATAACAATCTTAGATTATGCATGTTCAAGTGTACTAACCCGTCTAACTAAGTAATGAGAAGTATAAAAGATATACCTTAGTAGGATCAACAGCATCAAGATACATCAACTGAGCAACAATGGTGTTCGCCATGTCATCTTCAACTTCTCCACCACATCGTATTATCCGCTAAAAACCAATTGAGTTACAAGTAAGACAGACTAGTAACCAAAAATTTCAGCTCTATACATACAAAAAAAAGGCCACTCACATAGTGAAAGAGTTGGTTGATAATACTCGTATAGCGCTCTTGGCCCATTGGTACCCCTTGTGCACAAGTCGGAAGGAAAGGTGATGATGGAACTTGCAAATCATCCCTATAAAGAAAAACTTCATTATAAACAATATGTTTGCTCAAATCTGTTCAAATGCATCGCATACTCATTCATACATCCCATAATCATTCTTTACACATGCAATACTTGGTGTCCTTGATGCAAAAGTTCAAAATCTTCGTCTATTTTTCTTGGCATAACTTACCATGATAAGATTGTACTTGCAAATCATCTGTTGATTCAATTAATCTTTAACAACATACTAAGTTAACTTGCAGATGCATGTGTCAGTTTGTACATTACAAACTGGGATCATTCCATTTCTAATTTTCAAGCCTCTTCAGCTCTACTAATGAAAAACTCATATTCCCAAATACATTGTATCATTGAAATAATATAAAGCAAATCGTCGAATTATAAATTATAGTTTGAGGAAAAAGTACTGGAATTAACTGACGAACAATTAAGGAGCATGGTAATCTCACAATAACGCACTGGAGATACTGCCATCCTTTAAACACCCAATTACCGAAGATAAAGACTAACCTAATCGACCAAATGCCCCGGCGAGCGCTCTTCTCTGGATAGTACATCGCATTCACCGATGATTTCGTCAATTTCCTGCAAAATCAACATCAATAGAATAGATACATCCAAAAATATAGATACATGCGTGAAGAGAGATTAATTAACAAGCTGTTAAACAAACGAATTGTACCTGGAGCGGAGGGGCTGGAAGGGGAGAGAGGTGTTTTTGGTGGATGAAGAAGGGGAAGAAAAAGGGTTTGTTGCAGAGAGAGAAAATGAGGATGAGTTCAATCTGAGAGTCGAAGAAGAGACACACGTGTGCGCCATCTCCGCAGAAAACCGGCGGAGCTGAGATGCACTGAACTGAAAGGCTTATCTAATTTACGGCGGCCACTGTGGGTGGAAGAGAGAATATAGCGTCTTAGATAGATCTTTTGTTTTCTATTTTTCTCTAATTTTTGGGGTGAATGAGAGTATTAGCGTCTCAGTCTCTCTAAAACCTTCGAGGCTTCGCTATTAGTATTGTACTTCGCTTTCAACCATTTTCTCGTCCGTTATACAATATTTATAGTTATTTTCTTTTCATTTCTTAAGGAACTTTTTAGCCGGTAATATGGGATAAATCCCTATTGACATCAAATTTTAATTTAACTCCTCATTTTAACAAAATATTATATGATTTTTATATAATGACGTACTTAAAATACCTGTCAAAGACTCAAATCATTTTGGCAAAATATGGTATAATTTTCACATACTTAAAATACCTCTCAAAATATGTTTTATAATTTTCACAAAATATAGTACTAAAACGTTCTAATACCGTATTTATATTCTATTATTTTGTATAATTTTATGGAGGGTCAAGTAAAAATATTCCAAACTGATGGGAAGTTATTTTAACCTATCTATTTTTTTATATAATTAAAGTTAACTATATACAAAATGGTGTAAATGGTTAATGAGTTCATCGTGTAAGACAAGGCTTGCATTCGAATCCCAAGTGTGAATGTGTGTGAATTAAAAGAAAAAACAAAAACTATATACAAAACTAATTTAGTCAGAAAATTAACGATCTGAACGTTCGAGATGAAATTCGAAAAATTAATTTTGAACTTATTCTTGGCTTGATTCGAATTTTTAACAAATCAAACCCGAGTTATTTTCCCATTATTTTTCATCCTCAAGACATTGTGTTTTAATTAAAAAAATAAATATATTTATGATATATTATATATTTTTAATTATAATTTGTTTTAGTCACCGTACCAATTGTATGTTCCATGATTGTAACATTGTTATTATTCACACCAATAATTGTCACTATTCTAGTGTCTTTCTTTTTTCTCTATTTTTTCCCTTATTCCTACGTCATAATTGTTATTCGATAACCATTATTTTGAGCCATGGGTAGTGATTTTAATTTCTGGTATTATTCAACACAAATCATTCTGCATATGATAAATATGTTTAGAAACAGGGATACTGTTAAAAACAGTATTGAAGAGGAATATGATATACCTCAAAATCTTGATCTTCTTAATAAGTGGACTATTCCTAAAATAGATCCTACTGTTATTTATAAATTTGGTACTTTTGATAAATTAAGTTTTAAGCATGTGGTTAAAACTACAGAAGAAACTATTTCCCTTAATAAGGATGAAATGATTATTAAATTGCTCAATAATAGAGACCTCAATAAATATAGAGGTATTTACAAATTTATCCATATTGGATTAGTCCAAGTTGCTTTTAAACCTTTAACTTTAGAAGGTTTACCTGAGAGTTTTATAGCTGCTCTTAGAGATGGTAGAAATTTAATTTGGAAACAATCGTTAATGGGTATTATACAATCCAGTCTGGCTCATGGTCCAGTTTATTTTAATGTTTATCCTAATTTACAATTATCTTTATCTGATATTAATATTCTGGATGCTTTAACTCTTAATATCAAAACGCATGGTTATAATTATGCACCTGGATCTGAAGTTATATGTGTTTGTTATAGAATTTATTACAAACCTCTTCAGACTTTAAATCCTAGATGTAAGATGGTTGATAAACCAGCTGATGAAACTATACTTATAGAAAGTAATTTTAGTAGATCTGAGATTACTACTCGTAGATCTATTAAATGGGATGAAATAACTTTCCCAGAAAATTGGATAATTGAGCAAGCGGTACCTGCTCAACCTAATACTAGTTATAATCCAACTAGTATTATTCAAACTTCTGAAGGAAAGGTTCAAATAAGTTTTGAACCCTCCAGAAATATCATAGGAGGAAGTAGTAGATCTTATGCTAGATCTAAATCTCATCATCATATTTCCCCTATATATTTTACACAATCTCCTTCTAGAGCTTCTACTTCTCAAATAAGAGAAACAGAATCTGTAGAAGAATCTGATTTTGAAAGGGTTGAAGAATTAAAAATTCAACCTGATAATATTGTGAAAGGCATTTACAATGTCAAAGATGCAGATATAACTGCTTCAGAAATGAATTTTTCTTTATGATGATTAATAAACCCAAAATTGATTTTAGTCCGGGTTCTCCGGCAAGAAAACAAATTCAAAATGATTTTAATCTTCCTAAATGGGAACCTTTTAAAAAATGGCTTTATGAAAATTTTAATAAAGAAGATAGAAAAATATTTCAAGAAGAATTTTATAAAGAACTTTCTGAGAAAAATTTAAAAATATCTTTTGTTCCTTGGTTTATAACCAAGTATGTCGAAAATCATATTTCGGTTATTGAAAGAGAATACAAACTCACTCATAGTGGGGAAATTTTGAAAACAGAATTTCCACCTCCTTATGCTTTTTCTATAGAAAAAGGTCATGAAATTAGGTTTTATAATGCATTTCAAAAATTGTTTGAAAATAATACTTTACCTATTACTTTGCAACATATGAACAATATGGTTCAACAACATAATTTTACCAATATGTATTTAATAATTCTCGGAGAAAATATTTCTTCTCTAAGCAAAAGAGTTGACAAACTCATTTTTGATATTAAGAATTTGAAAATTCATAATAGTAATGAAAATTATCAGGGGGAATCTAGCAGAATTATTCCTAGTGTTCAACCTCCTCCAGAAGTCAAAGATTTTAAATTAAAATCCATGACTGATCTTGAAAAAATTCTTGATGAGAAATTCAAAGGGCTCAAAATTAGTGCTCTTAATAAAGAATTCGCAGACAGTATGTCTGATAATGAAGGTTTTCATAATACTGTGAAAGATGAAGTTAATAAATTATCTAAATATGCTGATAAGCCGACTCAAAGGATGTATTATTATCCTAGGCCTACTCCTCAAGATATTCTTCTTGAAGAAAATGAGTATATGTTTAATAATTCCTATAGTGGGAAAAATATTTATGAATGGAATATTGATGGATTTGCGGAAAGACAAATCTATAATACTGTTCATAGGATGCTTATGTATAGCACCGTTTGTAAAACCAATGGTAATAAAGATAAAGATATTGCCAAAATGATAATTGCTGGATTTACTGGTCAATTAAAAGGCTGGTGGGATCATTATCTTACTGATGCTAATAAGCAGGATGTTTTAAATACTATTAAAACTGAAAATGGGATTGATACCCAAGATGCTGTTTATACTTTGATTGTTAATATCATTGAACATTTTACTGGTAGATTTTCGGAAAATAGTGATAATATCAGGACTCTACTCCAGAATTTTAGATGTAAAACTCTTACATCTTTTAGATGGTATAAGGATACTTTCCTTAGTAGAGTTATGGAACTTCCTGAGTCTAATAGTACTCATTGGAAATCCAAATTTATTGATGGTTTACCTTCTCTTTTTGCAGAAAGGGTGAGAAAAACTCTTAGACAAGGGGAAGTTAATATTAATTATGATAGTTATAATTATGGGCAGCTTATAGCTGTTTGTAAAACGGAAGGACTAGCTTTATGCAATGAAATAAAGCTAAGCCAACAAATTAAAAAGCATAATATCAGTGAAAGAAGACAATTAGGTCAATTCTGTGATCAGTTTGGGATTTCTAATCCTCCTTTAGAAAAGGATAAGAATAATAAAAGAAAGAAATTTCATAAAGCTCCTGAGTTTTCTAAACATAAACATAGAAAACGTAGGGTGAAGAGAGAGATGAGAAGAGAAAAGAGGAAGACTAATAGTCCTCCTATTATTTGTCGGAAATGTGGTAAGATTGGCCATTATGCTAATCAATGTTGGACTAAAAAGAAAATCAGAAGCTTAGAGGTTGATGATAATATTAAGGACACTCTTTGCAAAATTCTTTTGAATTCAGATTCTGAAACTGAAAAATCATTACATTCAGATGATTTAGAAGTTTTAGAAAATGAAGATTATTCTTCTGAATCAGAAGAATGCGAACCATGTAAAAATGGTTTAACCTGTGATAACCAGGATCATTCTTCAGATATGGAAGAAGGAACTATTTATCAAATTCTTTCTCAATTCCAGGAAATAAATGTTATCACTAATGATAATATTCTTGATATTTTAAAAACTATTCAAGATCCTGATGTGAGATCAAAAATCATTGATCAGATTAATAATTCTAATGATTTAGAACAAAATCAAAGTTTCCAAAGGAATTCTGAACCTTATACTATGGCAGAAGTTCAAAAAATTTTGAAAAAGAGACAAACTTCCAATCATCCCTCTACTAAAATTGATTTATCCTTGGAGATTCAAAATCTTAAAAAAGAGATAAAAGATTTGAAAAATGATAATAAACATCTTGAAGAAAGAGTTTTTAAGTTGGAAATAAGCCGTGGAAAACAAGTTTATATTCCTGAAGAAGAAGAAAATCAAATTACTTTTTCTGAAGAAGATAATTTTCTTTCAACTCTTGAAATGGTTATATCCCAAAAATGGTTTATAAAAATTTCTCTTTTAATTGATGGAAATTATAAACAAGATCTTATAGCTCTTGTTGATAGTGGTGCAGATTTAAATTGTATCCAGGAAGACATTATTCCTACCAGGTATTTTCATAAAACTACTCATTCTATAAGTGCTGCAAATGGTCAGAAAATGAAAATTAATTATAAACTTCCTAAAGCTTATATTTGCAAAAATAAAGTTTGCATTCCTAATAGTTTTCTTTTGGTAAAAAATATTACCAACCAAGTTATACTTGGGACACCTTTTTTAAAGAAAATATTTCCTATAAAAAATATTGATGAAAAAGGTTTTATTGGAACTTTTGAAGGGAAAGAAATATCTTTCCACTTCATTATTGAACCCTTTACTAGAGTTTTAAACCAAATAAAGGATTCCTTAATTGAAAGAAAGGAAAAACAAATTAATTTTCTTAAACAAGAAATTGATTTCAATAACATTGATAATGTCTTGAAAAATGTCAAATTACAAGAAAAAATTAAATTTCTTCATAATCAATTCTCTTTACAAATATGTAATGATCATCCCAATGCTTTTTGGGACAGAAAGAAACATATAGTTTCTCTTCCTTATGAGGAAGAATTTGATGAAAAGAAAATTCCTACAAAGGCAAGACCTTGTCAAATGAATAAAGATTATTTAGATCTTTGTAAAAAAGAGATTGAATCTCTTCAAACTAAAGGGTTAATAAGACCCTCTAAATCTCCTTGGTCATGTACAGCTTTTTATGTGAATAAAAAAGCTGAACAAGAAAGAGGAGTTCCGAGGTTAGTTATTAATTATAAACCTCTTAATACTGCTCTTAAATGGATAAGATATCCGATCCCTAATAAAAAGGATTTATTGGATAGACTTTATGATGCTTTAATATTTTCTAAATTTGATTTAAAATCAGGATATTGGCAAATCCAAATTCATAATAAAGATATTTATAAAACCGCTTTTAATGTTCCTTTTGGACAATATGAGTGGAAAGTCATGCCTTTTGGGTTGAAAAATGCCCCATCAGAATTTCAAAATATTATGAATGATATTTTTAATCCTTATAGTGATTTCATAATTGTTTATATTGATGATATTTTAGTATTTTCAAAAAATATTGAAAGTCATTTTAAACATCTTGATATATTCAAGAAAATTGTTATTCAAAATGGTTTGGTTATATCTAAGCCAAAAATGCTTCTTTTTCAGACTAAAATAAGATTTTTAGGCCATAATATTGAAAAAGGAAAAATAATTCCTATTAATAGAAGTATAGAATTTGCTTCAAAATTCCCCAATCAAATTATTGATAAAACTCAACTCCAAAGATTCCTTGGGAGTTTGAATTATATTTCTCCTTATTATAAAAATCTTGCTGAAGATACAGCAATTCTTTATGATAGATTAAAGAAGAATCCAAAACCTTGGACTGAGAATCATACTCAGGCTATTAAAAAAATCAAGAATAGAGTTATAAATCTTCCTTGTTTAATGCTTGCTAATCCCAATTGGGATAAGATTATAGAAACTGATGCCTCTGAGATAGGATATGGAGGAATTCTTAAACAAAAATCTCCTCATAATCAACAAGAATATCTTGTTAGATTCCACTCTGGGAAGTGGAAAGACAGTCAGAAAAATTATGCTACTATAGCTAAAGAAATTTTAGCTATTCTTAAATGTGTTTTGAAATTTCAAGATGATTTATATAATCAGAAATTTGTTATTAAGACAGATTGTCAAGCGGCCAAATACATGTTTAATAAAAATTTTGATCATGAAGTTTCTAAGCAAATGTTTGCTAGATGGCAGGCTCAATTAGCCCCTTTTGATTTTGAAATTATTTATAAAAAAGGAACTGACAATAGTCTTCCTGATTTTTTAACTCGTGAATATTTACAGGATGTGTAATCCTCGAAGAATGACAGAATCATCTTCCCACATATTTGATAGAAATATCAATTGGGAAAGAGCCAAGAAATTTCACAATTATGTGAAATATTTAGTGTTCCTTGCTAGAGAGCATGAGAAAAATGTCATCTACTGGGATAATAAAATTCATGAAATCCTTGATCCAAGGAATAATCTGGATTATATCACCAGAAAAAGTAGTTATACTTATGCTAGTATGAATGTTAATACTAGTATTGATAATCATGAAAGACTTTTAAATGAAATTACTTATTATATTGCTTAATTTTGCAGGTATGGAATCTTCTAATAGGAAGATGAATGTGAAAAATTGGGCAGAATTCAAATATGAATTCGATCCCCCTTTAATTGGTCCCTATGATATTAGGACTAATAATAAACCACCCGGACTTAATACTGTCTGGCGTTATAGATTGTTAATTCCAAAGCTTATAGCTTTACAAAATTATTTAGAAGCTCAAATTGAGCAAACTAAATCCTTATGTTTTTATCTTAATATGGATCATGGTCTGGATCATTATATTGAAGAAGACGAAAAAGAGCTTATAGCTGTGAAAAATAAATTACAAAAGCTAATAGCTTAATCCTTTTAATATTTCAGGATGAGACCTCAAGGAGGCAGAAATTCCTCTAATAGAGGAAGAGGTGGAAGAACTATTGCCCAATTTGGCAATCAAAAGCTTATAGCTGAGAATATTGCAAATATTTCATCATCCTCAAGTAATACTCCAAAGGATGATCCATTATATCAGGAATTTTTAGCTTATAAAGCTAAGCAGGAAGGTAATACCCAAACTGCTCCAACCTATGCTAATATTGTAGGAGATGAAGAAATTGATTCATCTGAATTACCATATGAGCAGAATACTCATAAAGAGGTAATATTCCTCCTTGAAGATAAAGATTTGAGATGGAAAGATAATATCTGGCATCTCATTCAAAGATATTTGGATACTGCATCCTTTACTGCTGGTTCATATAAACAGCGAACCCATTTTGAGAATATACTCAAAGTGACAGGATCCTGTGAATTCACTCATTATTTTGCAGGAAAACAAACTAAAGTTTATAGCTTTAGTAAAGTGATTATCAAGCAGATAATATCTGCTGAAGAGTGGGGTATAAGTACACTCAGAGAAAGAGAATATAGTCTCCAGAATTCCCAAGTTAAAATTAAATTCAATTATTGGGATTATATTGAAGCATTTAATAAAGCATTCCTTTACCAGAATGAGCTTCATAAACATTCATGGTTTTTTAAAATCTGTCCAAATGTTTATAACAAGGACATTCCAAATTGGTTATACCAATGGTGGCTTTGTTTTGGCCCCACAGCAAAAATTTTGCCAAATAATTTTCAAGAATTATATTCTCAATGGGTAGAAATTTCTCCCAAAATTATTGATGCTCAGAGTAATGGAAAATGGATTGAAGGAATGCCTTTTCTCCATTTCTTCACTGAATTTGGTATCCCTTGGATTTGGAAATGGGAACCAGAGTTGGGAGAAACTCAACAGAAGATACCCTGTTTATTCAGAACCTTTTATACTAAGTTCTGGAAGAAAATGTTGGCCCTTAATAAAGAAGGAAGTATGGAAGGCCAAGAGACCATTGATAATATCAAGTCAAAAATTCATGAATATATTATTCAGGAGGAACAGAATAAAACTCCTAGTCCATTTGAATATATTTCAAAGAAATTATATTTTCAAAAAGGACAAGTTTCAGATGAAGAAAAAGTGGCTTCCTATCTTAAGGAAGTAAAAAAGGATTTAATGAAAAATCTAAGTTTTGATACACACTCCAGTGCCTCTATGGATACTTTATCCAATGATGAATATTGTCCAGCTGGAGAAGCTCAGAATCCGTATGAGGATATGTTCGAAGATTTGGACCAAGTTATTCAAAAATACTTGAATAAAGAAGGAAAAGGAAAGGACAAGATGGGACCTTGAAAGGATGATAAGGATGATATGCCAACCACTCTCCAATTACCATTAGCGGAAAGAATATTTGCCCGCTGTTTTCTTTGCCGTGGTTTTAATAAAGTAACCATGGTTTTATTACAGTTGTACTTTGCACATTCATAATAGTGCAAATTGTTTAGGTTAGTTTTTAGTTCCGGATTTCAAATCCGAGAATTTTGTGTATTTATAGGTCACTTCGCCAATGCATTAGGCAGAGCGAAAATTATCAAGTTTGTAAATTTTCTAGTTTGTAAACATTTCATTCTGAGTGAAAAATTTTGCAATCCTGCAAAACTGGTGTCAAGAATTAATAAGTAAGTAATTTTACTTTCTAGTTCTTTAAGTTTTTATAATTTTATTTCTGTTTCTGCCGCCTAATATGGCTGGCTAATTCTCTTGGTGTTGAATAATATCATGTTATTAAGATCAATATTCATGGTGGATTAAAAAAAAAAAAAAAAAAAAAGAGTACTCAAACAAAAATTTTTATTTCTGGGATGGTTCAAATTAAAAATAAGCCGAGATTAAGTTTAATACCGAAGTCTGGATTCGCCCACTTTGTTGCCATGTTTGTAGGCGTTTTTAGGGCTTGCCTCCATGACTGGTTAAGAACTAAATCTCTAGCTTAAATTTAATATGGTAAAATGACCATGTATAGTATAAAGATTTTTGTTGAAAGGCTCTTATGTTTTAAAAATTTTATGCTTTTACTTCCGCCTTAATAAAAGATCCTCACTGAATGGTATCAGAGCCATGGGTAGTGATTTTAATTTCTGGTATTATTCAACACAAATCATTCTGCATATGATAAATATGTTTAGAAACAGGGATACTGTTAAAAACAGTATTGAAGAGGAATATGATATACCTCAAAATCTTGATCTTCTTAATAAGTGGACTATTCCTAAAATAGATCCTACTGTTATTTATAAATTTGGTACTTTTGATAAATTAAGTTTTAAGCATGTGGTTAAAACTACAGAAGAAACTATTTCCCTTAATAAGGATGAAATGATTATTAAATTGCTCAATAATAGAGACCTCAATAAATATAGAGGTATTTACAAATTTATCCATATTGGATTAGTCCAAGTTGCTTTTAAACCTTTAACTTTAGAAGGTTTACCTGAGAGTTTTATAGCTGCTCTTAGAGATGGTAGAAATTTAATTTGGAAACAATCGTTAATGGGTATTATACAATCCAGTCTGGCTCATGGTCCAGTTTATTTTAATGTTTATCCTAATTTACAATTATCTTTATCTGATATTAATATTCTGGATGCTTTAACTCTTAATATCAAAACGCATGGTTATAATTATGCACCTGGATCTGAAGTTATATGTGTTTGTTATAGAATTTATTACAAACCTCTTCAGACTTTAAATCCTAGATGTAAGATGGTTGATAAACCAGCTGATGAAACTATACTTATAGAAAGTAATTTTAGTAGATCTGAGATTACTACTCGTAGATCTATTAAATGGGATGAAATAACTTTCCCAGAAAATTGGATAATTGAGCAAGCGGTACCTGCTCAACCTAATACTAGTTATAATCCAACTAGTATTATTCAAACTTCTGAAGGAAAGGTTCAAATAAGTTTTGAACCCTCCAGAAATATCATAGGAGGAAGTAGTAGATCTTATGCTAGATCTAAATCTCATCATCATATTTCCCCTATATATTTTACACAATCTCCTTCTAGAGCTTCTACTTCTCAAATAAGAGAAACAGAATCTGTAGAAGAATCTGATTTTGAAAGGGTTGAAGAATTAAAAATTCAACCTGATAATATTGTGAAAGGCATTTACAATGTCAAAGATGCAGATATAACTGCTTCAGAAATGAATTTTTCTTTATGATGATTAATAAACCCAAAATTGATTTTAGTCCGGGTTCTCCGGCAAGAAAACAAATTCAAAATGATTTTAATCTTCCTAAATGGGAACCTTTTAAAAAATGGCTTTATGAAAATTTTAATAAAGAAGATAGAAAAATATTTCAAGAAGAATTTTATAAAGAACTTTCTGAGAAAAATTTAAAAATATCTTTTGTTCCTTGGTTTATAACCAAGTATGTCGAAAATCATATTTCGGTTATTGAAAGAGAATACAAACTCACTCATAGTGGGGAAATTTTGAAAACAGAATTTCCACCTCCTTATGCTTTTTCTATAGAAAAAGGTCATGAAATTAGGTTTTATAATGCATTTCAAAAATTGTTTGAAAATAATACTTTACCTATTACTTTGCAACATATGAACAATATGGTTCAACAACATAATTTTACCAATATGTATTTAATAATTCTCGGAGAAAATATTTCTTCTCTAAGCAAAAGAGTTGACAAACTCATTTTTGATATTAAGAATTTGAAAATTCATAATAGTAATGAAAATTATCAGGGGGAATCTAGCAGAATTATTCCTAGTGTTCAACCTCCTCCAGAAGTCAAAGATTTTAAATTAAAATCCATGACTGATCTTGAAAAAATTCTTGATGAGAAATTCAAAGGGCTCAAAATTAGTGCTCTTAATAAAGAATTCGCAGACAGTATGTCTGATAATGAAGGTTTTCATAATACTGTGAAAGATGAAGTTAATAAATTATCTAAATATGCTGATAAGCCGACTCAAAGGATGTATTATTATCCTAGGCCTACTCCTCAAGATATTCTTCTTGAAGAAAATGAGTATATGTTTAATAATTCCTATAGTGGGAAAAATATTTATGAATGGAATATTGATGGATTTGCGGAAAGACAAATCTATAATACTGTTCATAGGATGCTTATGTATAGCACCGTTTGTAAAACCAATGGTAATAAAGATAAAGATATTGCCAAAATGATAATTGCTGGATTTACTGGTCAATTAAAAGGCTGGTGGGATCATTATCTTACTGATGCTAATAAGCAGGATGTTTTAAATACTATTAAAACTGAAAATGGGATTGATACCCAAGATGCTGTTTATACTTTGATTGTTAATATCATTGAACATTTTACTGGTAGATTTTCGGAAAATAGTGATAATATCAGGACTCTACTCCAGAATTTTAGATGTAAAACTCTTACATCTTTTAGATGGTATAAGGATACTTTCCTTAGTAGAGTTATGGAACTTCCTGAGTCTAATAGTACTCATTGGAAATCCAAATTTATTGATGGTTTACCTTCTCTTTTTGCAGAAAGGGTGAGAAAAACTCTTAGACAAGGGGAAGTTAATATTAATTATGATAGTTATAATTATGGGCAGCTTATAGCTGTTTGTAAAACGGAAGGACTAGCTTTATGCAATGAAATAAAGCTAAGCCAACAAATTAAAAAGCATAATATCAGTGAAAGAAGACAATTAGGTCAATTCTGTGATCAGTTTGGGATTTCTAATCCTCCTTTAGAAAAGGATAAGAATAATAAAAGAAAGAAATTTCATAAAGCTCCTGAGTTTTCTAAACATAAACATAGAAAACGTAGGGTGAAGAGAGAGATGAGAAGAGAAAAGAGGAAGACTAATAGTCCTCCTATTATTTGTCGGAAATGTGGTAAGATTGGCCATTATGCTAATCAATGTTGGACTAAAAAGAAAATCAGAAGCTTAGAGGTTGATGATAATATTAAGGACACTCTTTGCAAAATTCTTTTGAATTCAGATTCTGAAACTGAAAAATCATTACATTCAGATGATTTAGAAGTTTTAGAAAATGAAGATTATTCTTCTGAATCAGAAGAATGCGAACCATGTAAAAATGGTTTAACCTGTGATAACCAGGATCATTCTTCAGATATGGAAGAAGGAACTATTTATCAAATTCTTTCTCAATTCCAGGAAATAAATGTTATCACTAATGATAATATTCTTGATATTTTAAAAACTATTCAAGATCCTGATGTGAGATCAAAAATCATTGATCAGATTAATAATTCTAATGATTTAGAACAAAATCAAAGTTTCCAAAGGAATTCTGAACCTTATACTATGGCAGAAGTTCAAAAAATTTTGAAAAAGAGACAAACTTCCAATCATCCCTCTACTAAAATTGATTTATCCTTGGAGATTCAAAATCTTAAAAAAGAGATAAAAGATTTGAAAAATGATAATAAACATCTTGAAGAAAGAGTTTTTAAGTTGGAAATAAGCCGTGGAAAACAAGTTTATATTCCTGAAGAAGAAGAAAATCAAATTACTTTTTCTGAAGAAGATAATTTTCTTTCAACTCTTGAAATGGTTATATCCCAAAAATGGTTTATAAAAATTTCTCTTTTAATTGATGGAAATTATAAACAAGATCTTATAGCTCTTGTTGATAGTGGTGCAGATTTAAATTGTATCCAGGAAGGCATTATTCCTACCAGGTATTTTCATAAAACTACTCATTCTATAAGTGCTGCAAATGGTCAGAAAATGAAAATTAATTATAAACTTCCTAAAGCTTATATTTGCAAAAATAAAGTTTGCATTCCTAATAGTTTTCTTTTGGTAAAAAATATTACCAACCAAGTTATACTTGGGACACCTTTTTTAAAGAAAATATTTCCTATAAAAAATATTGATGAAAAAGGTTTTATTGGAACTTTTGAAGGGAAAGAAATATCTTTCCACTTCATTATTGAACCCTTTACTAGAGTTTTAAACCAAATAAAGGATTCCTTAATTGAAAGAAAGGAAAAACAAATTAATTTTCTTAAACAAGAAATTGATTTCAATAACATTGATAATGTCTTGAAAAATGTCAAATTACAAGAAAAAATTAAATTTCTTCATAATCAATTCTCTTTACAAATATGTAATGATCATCCCAATGCTTTTTGGGACAGAAAGAAACATATAGTTTCTCTTCCTTATGAGGAAGAATTTGATGAAAAGAAAATTCCTACAAAGGCAAGACCTTGTCAAATGAATAAAGATTATTTAGATCTTTGTAAAAAAGAGATTGAATCTCTTCAAACTAAAGGGTTAATAAGACCCTCTAAATCTCCTTGGTCATGTACAGCTTTTTATGTGAATAAAAAAGCTGAACAAGAAAGAGGAGTTCCGAGGTTAGTTATTAATTATAAACCTCTTAATACTGCTCTTAAATGGATAAGATATCCGATCCCTAATAAAAAGGATTTATTGGATAGACTTTATGATGCTTTAATATTTTCTAAATTTGATTTAAAATCAGGATATTGGCAAATCCAAATTCATAATAAAGATATTTATAAAACCGCTTTTAATGTTCCTTTTGGACAATATGAGTGGAAAGTCATGCCTTTTGGGTTGAAAAATGCCCCATCAGAATTTCAAAATATTATGAATGATATTTTTAATCCTTATAGTGATTTCATAATTGTTTATATTGATGATATTTTAGTATTTTCAAAAAATATTGAAAGTCATTTTAAACATCTTGATATATTCAAGAAAATTGTTATTCAAAATGGTTTGGTTATATCTAAGCCAAAAATGCTTCTTTTTCAGACTAAAATAAGATTTTTAGGCCATAATATTGAAAAAGGAAAAATAATTCCTATTAATAGAAGTATAGAATTTGCTTCAAAATTCCCCAATCAAATTATTGATAAAACTCAACTCCAAAGATTCCTTGGGAGTTTGAATTATATTTCTCCTTATTATAAAAATCTTGCTGAAGATACAGCAATTCTTTATGATAGATTAAAGAAGAATCCAAAACCTTGGACTGAGAATCATACTCAGGCTATTAAAAAAATCAAGAATAGAGTTATAAATCTTCCTTGTTTAATGCTTGCTAATCCCAATTGGGATAAGATTATAGAAACTGATGCCTCTGAGATAGGATATGGAGGAATTCTTAAACAAAAATCTCCTCATAATCAACAAGAATATCTTGTTAGATTCCACTCTGGGAAGTGGAAAGACAGTCAGAAAAATTATGCTACTATAGCTAAAGAAATTTTAGCTATTCTTAAATGTGTTTTGAAATTTCAAGATGATTTATATAATCAGAAATTTGTTATTAAGACAGATTGTCAAGCGGCCAAATACATGTTTAATAAAAATTTTGATCATGAAGTTTCTAAGCAAATGTTTGCTAGATGGCAGGCTCAATTAGCCCCTTTTGATTTTGAAATTATTTATAAAAAAGGAACTGACAATAGTCTTCCTGACTTTTTAACTCGTGAATATTTACAGGATGTGTAATCCTCGAAGAATGACAGAATCATCTTCCCACATATTTGATAGAAATATCAATTGGGAAAGAGCCAAGAAATTTCACAATTATGTGAAATATTTAGTGTTCCTTGCTAGAGAGCATGAGAAAAATGTCATCTACTGGGATAATAAAATTCATGAAATCCTTGATCCAAGGAATAATCTGGATTATATCACCAGAAAAAGTAGTTATACTTATGCTAGTATGAATGTTAATACTAGTATTGATAATCATGAAAGACTTTTAAATGAAATTACTTATTATATTGCTTAATTTTGCAGGTATGGAATCTTCTAATAGGAAGATGAATGTGAAAAATTGGGCAGAATTCAAATATGAATTCGATCCCCCTTTAATTGGTCCCTATGATATTAGGACTAATAATAAACCACCCGGACTTAATACTGTCTGGCGTTATAGATTGTTAATTCCAAAGCTTATAGCTTTACAAAATTATTTAGAAGCTCAAATTGAGCAAACTAAATCCTTATGTTTTTATCTTAATATGGATCATGGTCTGGATCATTATATTGAAGAAGACGAAAAAGAGCTTATAGCTGTGAAAAATAAATTACAAAAGCTAATAGCTTAATCCTTTTAATATTTCAGGATGAGACCTCAAGGAGGCAGAAATTCCTCTAATAGAGGAAGAGGTGGAAGAACTATTGCCCAATTTGGCAATCAAAAGCTTATAGCTGAGAATATTGCAAATATTTCATCATCCTCAAGTAATACTCCAAAGGATGATCCATTATATCAGGAATTTTTAGCTTATAAAGCTAAGCAGGAAGGTAATACCCAAACTGCTCCAACCTATGCTAATATTGTAGGAGATGAAGAAATTGATTCATCTGAATTACCATATGAGCAGAATACTCATAAAGAGGTAATATTCCTCCTTGAAGATAAAGATTTGAGATGGAAAGATAATATCTGGCATCTCATTCAAAGATATTTGGATACTGCATCCTTTACTGCTGGTTCATATAAACAGCGAACCCATTTTGAGAATATACTCAAAGTGACAGGATCCTGTGAATTCACTCATTATTTTGCAGGAAAACAAACTAAAGTTTATAGCTTTAGTAAAGTGATTATCAAGCAGATAATATCTGCTGAAGAGTGGGGTATAAGTACACTCAGAGAAAGAGAATATAGTCTCCAGAATTCCCAAGTTAAAATTAAATTCAATTATTGGGATTATATTGAAGCATTTAATAAAGCATTCCTTTACCAGAATGAGCTTCATAAACATTCATGGTTTTTTAAAATCTGTCCAAATGTTTATAACAAGGACATTCCAAATTGGTTATACCAATGGTGGCTTTGTTTTGGCCCCACAGCAAAAATTTTGCCAAATAATTTTCAAGAATTATATTCTCAATGGGTAGAAATTTCTCCCAAAATTATTGATGCTCAGAGTAATGGAAAATGGATTGAAGGAATGCCTTTTCTCCATTTCTTCACTGAATTTGGTATCCCTTGGATTTGGAAATGGGAACCAGAGTTGGGAGAAACTCAACAGAAGATACCCTGTTTATTCAGAACCTTTTATACTAAGTTCTGGAAGAAAATGTTGGCCCTTAATAAAGAAGGAAGTATGGAAGGCCAAGAGACCATTGATAATATCAAGTCAAAAATTCATGAATATATTATTCAGGAGGAACAGAATAAAACTCCTAGTCCATTTGAATATATTTCAAAGAAATTATATTTTCAAAAAGGACAAGTTTCAGATGAAGAAAAAGTGGCTTCCTATCTTAAGGAAGTAAAAAAGGATTTAATGAAAAATCTAAGTTTTGATACACACTCCAGTGCCTCTATGGATACTTTATCCAATGATGAATATTGTCCAGCTGGAGAAGCTCAGAATCCGTATGAGGATATGTTCGAAGATTTGGACCAAGTTATTCAAAAATACTTGAATAAAGAAGGAAAAGGAAAGGACAAGATGGGACCTTGAAAGGATGATAAGGATGATATGCCAACCACTCTCCAATTACCATTAGCGGAAAGAATATTTGCCCGCTGTTTTCTTTGCCGTGGTTTTAATAAAGTAACCATGGTTTTATTACAGTTGTACTTTGCACATTCATAATAGTGCAAATTGTTTAGGTTAGTTTTTAGTTCCGGATTTCAAATCCGAGAATTTTGTGTATTTATAGGTCACTTCGCCAATGCATTAGGCAGAGCGAAAATTATCAAGTTTGTAAATTTTCTAGTTTGTAAACATTTCATTCTGAGTGAAAAATTTTGCAATCCTGCAAAACTGGTGTCAAGAATTAATAAGTAAGTAATTTTACTTTCTAGTTCTTTAAGTTTTTATAATTTTATTTCTGTTTCTGCCGCCTAATATGGCTGGCTAATTCTCTTGGTGTTGAATAATATCATGTTATTAAGATCAATATTCATGGTGGATTAAAAAAAAAAAAAAAAAAAAAAAAAAAAAAAAGAGTACTCAAACAAAAATTTTTATTTCTGGGATGGTTCAAATTAAAAATAAGCCGAGATTAAGTTTAATACCGAAGTCTGGATTCGCCCACTTTGTTGCCATGTTTGTAGGCGTTTTTAGGGCTTGCCTCCATGACTGGTTAAGAACTAAATCTCTAGCTTAAATTTAATATGGTAAAATGACCATGTATAGTATAAAGATTTTTGTTGAAAGGCTCTTATGTTTTAAAAATTTTATGCTTTTACTTCCGCCTTAATAAAAGATCCTCACTGAATGGTATCAGAGCCATGGGTAGTGATTTTAATTTCTGGTATTATTCAACACAAATCATTCTGCATATGATAAATATGTTTAGAAACAGGGATACTGTTAAAAACAGTATTGAAGAGGAATATGATATACCTCAAAATCTTGATCTTCTTAATAAGTGGACTATTCCTAAAATAGATCCTACTGTTATTTATAAATTTGGTACTTTTGATAAATTAAGTTTTAAGCATGTGGTTAAAACTACAGAAGAAACTATTTCCCTTAATAAGGATGAAATGATTATTAAATTGCTCAATAATAGAGACCTCAATAAATATAGAGGTATTTACAAATTTATCCATATTGGATTAGTCCAAGTTGCTTTTAAACCTTTAACTTTAGAAGGTTTACCTGAGAGTTTTATAGCTGCTCTTAGAGATGGTAGAAATTTAATTTGGAAACAATCGTTAATGGGTATTATACAATCCAGTCTGGCTCATGGTCCAGTTTATTTTAATGTTTATCCTAATTTACAATTATCTTTATCTGATATTAATATTCTGGATGCTTTAACTCTTAATATCAAAACGCATGGTTATAATTATGCACCTGGATCTGAAGTTATATGTGTTTGTTATAGAATTTATTACAAACCTCTTCAGACTTTAAATCCTAGATGTAAGATGGTTGATAAACCAGCTGATGAAACTATACTTATAGAAAGTAATTTTAGTAGATCTGAGATTACTACTCGTAGATCTATTAAATGGGATGAAATAACTTTCCCAGAAAATTGGATAATTGAGCAAGCGGTACCTGCTCAACCTAATACTAGTTATAATCCAACTAGTATTATTCAAACTTCTGAAGGAAAGGTTCAAATAAGTTTTGAACCCTCCAGAAATATCATAGGAGGAAGTAGTAGATCTTATGCTAGATCTAAATCTCATCATCATATTTCCCCTATATATTTTACACAATCTCCTTCTAGAGCTTCTACTTCTCAAATAAGAGAAACAGAATCTGTAGAAGAATCTGATTTTGAAAGGGTTGAAGAATTAAAAATTCAACCTGATAATATTGTGAAAGGCATTTACAATGTCAAAGATGCAGATATAACTGCTTCAGAAATGAATTTTTCTTTATGATGATTAATAAACCCAAAATTGATTTTAGTCCGGGTTCTCCGGCAAGAAAACAAATTCAAAATGATTTTAATCTTCCTAAATGGGAACCTTTTAAAAAATGGCTTTATGAAAATTTTAATAAAGAAGATAGAAAAATATTTCAAGAAGAATTTTATAAAGAACTTTCTGAGAAAAATTTAAAAATATCTTTTGTTCCTTGGTTTATAACCAAGTATGTCGAAAATCATATTTCGGTTATTGAAAGAGAATACAAACTCACTCATAGTGGGGAAATTTTGAAAACAGAATTTCCACCTCCTTATGCTTTTTCTATAGAAAAAGGTCATGAAATTAGGTTTTATAATGCATTTCAAAAATTGTTTGAAAATAATACTTTACCTATTACTTTGCAACATATGAACAATATGGTTCAACAACATAATTTTACCAATATGTATTTAATAATTCTCGGAGAAAATATTTCTTCTCTAAGCAAAAGAGTTGACAAACTCATTTTTGATATTAAGAATTTGAAAATTCATAATAGTAATGAAAATTATCAGGGGGAATCTAGCAGAATTATTCCTAGTGTTCAACCTCCTCCAGAAGTCAAAGATTTTAAATTAAAATCCATGACTGATCTTGAAAAAATTCTTGATGAGAAATTCAAAGGGCTCAAAATTAGTGCTCTTAATAAAGAATTCGCAGACAGTATGTCTGATAATGAAGGTTTTCATAATACTGTGAAAGATGAAGTTAATAAATTATCTAAATATGCTGATAAGCCGACTCAAAGGATGTATTATTATCCTAGGCCTACTCCTCAAGATATTCTTCTTGAAGAAAATGAGTATATGTTTAATAATTCCTATAGTGGGAAAAATATTTATGAATGGAATATTGATGGATTTGCGGAAAGACAAATCTATAATACTGTTCATAGGATGCTTATGTATAGCACCGTTTGTAAAACCAATGGTAATAAAGATAAAGATATTGCCAAAATGATAATTGCTGGATTTACTGGTCAATTAAAAGGCTGGTGGGATCATTATCTTACTGATGCTAATAAGCAGGATGTTTTAAATACTATTAAAACTGAAAATGGGATTGATACCCAAGATGCTGTTTATACTTTGATTGTTAATATCATTGAACATTTTACTGGTAGATTTTCGGAAAATAGTGATAATATCAGGACTCTACTCCAGAATTTTAGATGTAAAACTCTTACATCTTTTAGATGGTATAAGGATACTTTCCTTAGTAGAGTTATGGAACTTCCTGAGTCTAATAGTACTCATTGGAAATCCAAATTTATTGATGGTTTACCTTCTCTTTTTGCAGAAAGGGTGAGAAAAACTCTTAGACAAGGGGAAGTTAATATTAATTATGATAGTTATAATTATGGGCAGCTTATAGCTGTTTGTAAAACGGAAGGACTAGCTTTATGCAATGAAATAAAGCTAAGCCAACAAATTAAAAAGCATAATATCAGTGAAAGAAGACAATTAGGTCAATTCTGTGATCAGTTTGGGATTTCTAATCCTCCTTTAGAAAAGGATAAGAATAATAAAAGAAAGAAATTTCATAAAGCTCCTGAGTTTTCTAAACATAAACATAGAAAACGTAGGGTGAAGAGAGAGATGAGAAGAGAAAAGAGGAAGACTAATAGTCCTCCTATTATTTGTCGGAAATGTGGTAAGATTGGCCATTATGCTAATCAATGTTGGACTAAAAAGAAAATCAGAAGCTTAGAGGTTGATGATAATATTAAGGACACTCTTTGCAAAATTCTTTTGAATTCAGATTCTGAAACTGAAAAATCATTACATTCAGATGATTTAGAAGTTTTAGAAAATGAAGATTATTCTTCTGAATCAGAAGAATGCGAACCATGTAAAAATGGTTTAACCTGTGATAACCAGGATCATTCTTCAGATATGGAAGAAGGAACTATTTATCAAATTCTTTCTCAATTCCAGGAAATAAATGTTATCACTAATGATAATATTCTTGATATTTTAAAAACTATTCAAGATCCTGATGTGAGATCAAAAATCATTGATCAGATTAATAATTCTAATGATTTAGAACAAAATCAAAGTTTCCAAAGGAATTCTGAACCTTATACTATGGCAGAAGTTCAAAAAATTTTGAAAAAGAGACAAACTTCCAATCATCCCTCTACTAAAATTGATTTATCCTTGGAGATTCAAAATCTTAAAAAAGAGATAAAAGATTTGAAAAATGATAATAAACATCTTGAAGAAAGAGTTTTTAAGTTGGATATAAGCCGTGGAAAACAAGTTTATATTCCTGAAGAAGAAGAAAATCAAATTACTTTTTCTGAAGAAGATAATTTTCTTTCAACTCTTGAAATGGTTATATCCCAAAAATGGTTTATAAAAATTTCTCTTTTAATTGATGGAAATTATAAACAAGATCTTTTAGCTCTTGTTGATAGTGGTGCAGATTTAAATTGTATCCAGGAAGGCATTATTCCTACCAGGTATTTTCATAAAACTACTCATTCTATAAGTGCTGCAAATGGTCAGAAAATGAAAATTAATTATAAACTTCCTAAAGCTTATATTTGCAAAAATAAAGTTTGCATTCCTAATAGTTTTCTTTTGGTAAAAAATATTACCAACCAAGTTATACTTGGGACACCTTTTTTAAAGAAAATATTTCCTATAAAAAATATTGATGAAAAAGGTTTTATTGGAACTTTTGAAGGGAAAGAAATATCTTTCCACTTCATTATTGAACCCTTTACTAGAGTTTTAAACCAAATAAAGGATTCCTTAATTGAAAGAAAGGAAAAACAAATTAATTTTCTTAAACAAGAAATTGATTTCAATAACATTGATAATGTCTTGAAAAATGTCAAATTACAAGAAAAAATTAAATTTCTTCATAATCAATTCTCTTTACAAATATGTAATGATCATCCCAATGCTTTTTGGGACAGAAAGAAACATATAGTTTCTCTTCCTTATGAGGAAGAATTTGATGAAAAGAAAATTCCTACAAAGGCAAGACCTTGTCAAATGAATAAAGATTATTTAGATCTTTGTAAAAAAGAGATTGAATCTCTTCAAACTAAAGGGTTAATAAGACCCTCTAAATCTCCTTGGTCATGTACAGCTTTTTATGTGAATAAAAAAGCTGAACAAGAAAGAGGAGTTCCGAGGTTAGTTATTAATTATAAACCTCTTAATACTGCTCTTAAATGGATAAGATATCCGATCCCTAATAAAAAGGATTTATTGGATAGACTTTATGATGCTTTAATATTTTCTAAATTTGATTTAAAATCAGGATATTGGCAAATCCAAATTCATAATAAAGATATTTATAAAACCGCTTTTAATGTTCCTTTTGGACAATATGAGTGGAAAGTCATGCCTTTTGGGTTGAAAAATGCCCCATCAGAATTTCAAAATATTATGAATGATATTTTTAATCCTTATAGTGATTTCATAATTGTTTATATTGATGATATTTTAGTATTTTCAAAAAATATTGAAAGTCATTTTAAACATCTTGATATATTCAAGAAAATTGTTATTCAAAATGGTTTGGTTATATCTAAGCCAAAAATGCTTCTTTTTCAGACTAAAATAAGATTTTTAGGCCATAATATTGAAAAAGGAAAAATAATTCCTATTAATAGAAGTATAGAATTTGCTTCAAAATTCCCCAATCAAATTATTGATAAAACTCAACTCCAAAGATTCCTTGGGAGTTTGAATTATATTTCTCCTTATTATAAAAATCTTGCTGAAGATACAGCAATTCTTTATGATAGATTAAAGAAGAATCCAAAACCTTGGACTGAGAATCATACTCAGGCTATTAAAAAAATCAAGAATAGAGTTATAAATCTTCCTTGTTTAATGCTTGCTAATCCCAATTGGGATAAGATTATAGAAACTGATGCCTCTGAGATAGGATATGGAGGAATTCTTAAACAAAAATCTCCTCATAATCAACAAGAATATCTTGTTAGATTCCACTCTGGGAAGTGGAAAGACAGTCAGAAAAATTATGCTACTATAGCTAAAGAAATTTTAGCTATTCTTAAATGTGTTTTGAAATTTCAAGATGATTTATATAATCAGAAATTTGTTATTAAGACAGATTGTCAAGCGGCCAAATACATGTTTAATAAAAATTTTGATCATGAAGTTTCTAAGCAAATGTTTGCTAGATGGCAGGCTCAATTAGCCCCTTTTGATTTTGAAATTATTTATAAAAAAGGAACTGACAATAGTCTTCCTGATTTTTTAACTCGTGAATATTTACAGGATGTGTAATCCTCGAAGAATGACAGAATCATCTTCCCCAATTGAAAAAAAAAAAAAAAAAAAAAAAAAAAAAAAGAGTACTCAAACAAAAATTTTTATTTCTGGGATGGTTCAAATTAAAAATAAGCCGAGATTAAGTTTAATACCGAAGTCTGGATTCGCCCACTTTGTTGCCATGTTTGTAGGCGTTTTTAGGGCTTGCCTCCATGACTGGTTAAGAACTAAATCTCTAGCTTAAATTTAATATGGTAAAATGACCATGTATAGTATAAAGATTTTTGTTGAAAGGCTCTTATGTTTTAAAAATTTTATGCTTTTACTTCCGCCTTAATAAAAGATCCTCACTGAATGGTATCAGAGCCATGGGTAGTGATTTTAATTTCTGGTATTATTCAACACAAATCATTCTGCATATGATAAATATGTTTAGAAACAGGGATACTGTTAAAAACAGTATTGAAGAGGAATATGATATACCTCAAAATCTTGATCTTCTTAATAAGTGGACTATTCCTAAAATAGATCCTACGGTTATTTATAAATTTGGTACTTTTGATAAATTAAGTTTTAAGCATGTGGTTAAAACTACAGAAGAAACTATTTCCCTTAATAAGGATGAAATGATTATTAAATTGCTCAATAATAGAGACCTCAATAAATATAGAGGTATTTACAAATTTATCCATATTGGATTAGTCCAAGTTGCTTTTAAACCTTTAACTTTAGAAGGTTTACCTGAGAGTTTTATAGCTGCTCTTAGAGATGGTAGAAATTTAATTTGGAAACAATCGTTAATGGGTATTATACAATCCAGTCTGGCTCATGGTCCAGTTTATTTTAATGTTTATCCTAATTTACAATTATCTTTATCTGATATTAATATTCTGGATGCTTTAACTCTTAATATCAAAACGCATGGTTATAATTATGCACCTGGATCTGAAGTTATATGTGTTTGTTATAGAATTTATTACAAACCTCTTCAGACTTTAAATCCTAGATGTAAGATGGTTGATAAACCAGCTGATGAAACTATACTTATAGAAAGTAATTTTAGTAGATCTGAGATTACTACTCGTAGATCTATTAAATGGGATGAAATAACTTTCCCAGAAAATTGGATAATTGAGCAAGCGGTACCTGCTCAACCTAATACTAGTTATAATCCAACTAGTATTATTCAAACTTCTGAAGGAAAGGTTCAAATAAGTTTTGAACCCTCCAGAAATATCATAGGAGGAAGTAGTAGATCTTATGCTAGATCTAAATCTCATCATCATATTTCCCCTATATATTTTACACAATCTCCTTCTAGAGCTTCTACTTCTCAAATAAGAGAAACAGAATCTGTAGAAGAATCTGATTTTGAAAGGGTTGAAGAATTAAAAATTCAACCTGATAATATTGTGAAAGGCATTTACAATGTCAAAGATGCAGATATAACTGCTTCAGAAATGAATTTTTCTTTATGATGATTAATAAACCCAAAATTGATTTTAGTCCGGGTTCTCCGGCAAGAAAACAAATTCAAAATGATTTTAATCTTCCTAAATGGGAACCTTTTAAAAAATGGCTTTATGAAAATTTTAATAAAGAAGATAGAAAAATATTTCAAGAAGAATTTTATAAAGAACTTTCTGAGAAAAATTTAAAAATATCTTTTGTTCCTTGGTTTATAACCAAGTATGTCGAAAATCATATTTCGGTTATTGAAAGAGAATACAAACTCACTCATAGTGGGGAAATTTTGAAAACAGAATTTCCACCTCCTTATGCTTTTTCTATAGAAAAAGGTCATGAAATTAGGTTTTATAATGCATTTCAAAAATTGTTTGAAAATAATACTTTACCTATTACTTTGCAACATATGAACAATATGGTTCAACAACATAATTTTACCAATATGTATTTAATAATTCTCGGAGAAAATATTTCTTCTCTAAGCAAAAGAGTTGACAAACTCATTTTTGATATTAAGAATTTGAAAATTCATAATAGTAATGAAAATTATCAGGGGGAATCTAGCAGAATTATTCCTAGTGTTCAACCTCCTCCAGAAGTCAAAGATTTTAAATTAAAATCCATGACTGATCTTGAAAAAATTCTTGATGAGAAATTCAAAGGGCTCAAAATTAGTGCTCTTAATAAAGAATTCGCAGACAGTATGTCTGATAATGAAGGTTTTCATAATACTGTGAAAGATGAAGTTAATAAATTATCTAAATATGCTGATAAGCCGACTCAAAGGATGTATTATTATCCTAGGCCTACTCCTCAAGATATTCTTCTTGAAGAAAATGAGTATATGTTTAATAATTCCTATAGTGGGAAAAATATTTATGAATGGAATATTGATGGATTTGCGGAAAGACAAATCTATAATACTGTTCATAGGATGCTTATGTATAGCACCGTTTGTAAAACCAATGGTAATAAAGATAAAGATATTGCCAAAATGATAATTGCTGGATTTACTGGTCAATTAAAAGGCTGGTGGGATCATTATCTTACTGATGCTAATAAGCAGGATGTTTTAAATACTATTAAAACTGAAAATGGGATTGATACCCAAGATGCTGTTTATACTTTGATTGTTAATATCATTGAACATTTTACTGGTAGATTTTCGGAAAATAGTGATAATATCAGGACTCTACTCCAGAATTTTAGATGTAAAACTCTTACATCTTTTAGATGGTATAAGGATACTTTCCTTAGTAGAGTTATGGAACTTCCTGAGTCTAATAGTACTCATTGGAAATCCAAATTTATTGATGGTTTACCTTCTCTTTTTGCAGAAAGGGTGAGAAAAACTCTTAGACAAGGGGAAGTTAATATTAATTATGATAGTTATAATTATGGGCAGCTTATAGCTGTTTGTAAAACGGAAGGACTAGCTTTATGCAATGAAATAAAGCTAAGCCAACAAATTAAAAAGCATAATATCAGTGAAAGAAGACAATTAGGTCAATTCTGTGATCAGTTTGGGATTTCTAATCCTCCTTTAGAAAAGGATAAGAATAATAAAAGAAAGAAATTTCATAAAGCTCCTGAGTTTTCTAAACATAAACATAGAAAACGTAGGGTGAAGAGAGAGATGAGAAGAGAAAAGAGGAAGACTAATAGTCCTCCTATTATTTGTCGGAAATGTGGTAAGATTGGCCATTATGCTAATCAATGTTGGACTAAAAAGAAAATCAGAAGCTTAGAGGTTGATGATAATATTAAGGACACTCTTTGCAAAATTCTTTTGAATTCAGATTCTGAAACTGAAAAATCATTACATTCAGATGATTTAGAAGTTTTAGAAAATGAAGATTATTCTTCTGAATCAGAAGAATGCGAACCATGTAAAAATGGTTTAACCTGTGATAACCAGGATCATTCTTCAGATATGGAAGAAGGAACTATTTATCAAATTCTTTCTCAATTCCAGGAAATAAATGTTATCACTAATGATAATATTCTTGATATTTTAAAAACTATTCAAGATCCTGATGTGAGATCAAAAATCATTGATCAGATTAATAATTCTAATGATTTAGAACAAAATCAAAGTTTCCAAAGGAATTCTGAACCTTATACTATGGCAGAAGTTCAAAAAATTTTGAAAAAGAGACAAACTTCCAATCATCCCTCTACTAAAATTGATTTATCCTTGGAGATTCAAAATCTTAAAAAAGAGATAAAAGATTTGAAAAATGATAATAAACATCTTGAAGAAAGAGTTTTTAAGTTGGAAATAAGCCGTGGAAAACAAGTTTATATTCCTGAAGAAGAAGAAAATCAAATTACTTTTTCTGAAGAAGATAATTTTCTTTCAACTCTTGAAATGGTTATATCCCAAAAATGGTTTATAAAAATTTCTCTTTTAATTGATGGAAATTATAAACAAGATCTTATAGCTCTTGTTGATAGTGGTGCAGATTTAAATTGTATCCAGGAAGGCATTATTCCTACCAGGTATTTTCATAAAACTACTCATTCTATAAGTGCTGCAAATGGTCAGAAAATGAAAATTAATTATAAACTTCCTAAAGCTTATATTTGCAAAAATAAAGTTTGCATTCCTAATAGTTTTCTTTTGGTAAAAAATATTACCAACCAAGTTATACTTGGGACACCTTTTTTAAAGAAAATATTTCCTATAAAAAATATTGATGAAAAAGGTTTTATTGGAACTTTTGAAGGGAAAGAAATATCTTTCCACTTCATTATTGAACCCTTTACTAGAGTTTTAAACCAAATAAAGGATTCCTTAATTGAAAGAAAGGAAAAACAAATTAATTTTCTTAAACAAGAAATTGATTTCAATAACATTGATAATGTCTTGAAAAATGTCAAATTACAAGAAAAAATTAAATTTCTTCATAATCAATTCTCTTTACAAATATGTAATGATCATCCCAATGCTTTTTGGGACAGAAAGAAACATATAGTTTCTCTTCCTTATGAGGAAGAATTTGATGAAAAGAAAATTCCTACAAAGGCAAGACCTTGTCAAATGAATAAAGATTATTTAGATCTTTGTAAAAAAGAGATTGAATCTCTTCAAACTAAAGGGTTAATAAGACCCTCTAAATCTCCTTGGTCATGTACAGCTTTTTATGTGAATAAAAAAGCTGAACAAGAAAGAGGAGTTCCGAGGTTAGTTATTAATTATAAACCTCTTAATACTGCTCTTAAATGGATAAGATATCCGATCCCTAATAAAAAGGATTTATTGGATAGACTTTATGATGCTTTAATATTTTCTAAATTTGATTTAAAATCAGGATATTGGCAAATCCAAATTCATAATAAAGATATTTATAAAACCGCTTTTAATGTTCCTTTTGGACAATATGAGTGGAAAGTCATGCCTTTTGGGTTGAAAAATGCCCCATCAGAATTTCAAAATATTATGAATGATATTTTTAATCCTTATAGTGATTTCATAATTGTTTATATTGATGATATTTTAGTATTTTCAAAAAATATTGAAAGTCATTTTAAACATCTTGATATATTCAAGAAAATTGTTATTCAAAATGGTTTGGTTATATCTAAGCCAAAAATGCTTCTTTTTCAGACTAAAATAAGATTTTTAGGCCATAATATTGAAAAAGGAAAAATAATTCCTATTAATAGAAGTATAGAATTTGCTTCAAAATTCCCCAATCAAATTATTGATAAAACTCAACTCCAAAGATTCCTTGGGAGTTTGAATTATATTTCTCCTTATTATAAAAATCTTGCTGAAGATACAGCAATTCTTTATGATAGATTAAAGAAGAATCCAAAACCTTGGACTGAGAATCATACTCAGGCTATTAAAAAAATCAAGAATAGAGTTATAAATCTTCCTTGTTTAATGCTTGCTAATCCCAATTGGGATAAGATTATAGAAACTGATGCCTCTGAGATAGGATATGGAGGAATTCTTAAACAAAAATCTCCTCATAATCAACAAGAATATCTTGTTAGATTCCACTCTGGGAAGTGGAAAGACAGTCAGAAAAATTATGCTACTATAGCTAAAGAAATTTTAGCTATTCTTAAATGTGTTTTGAAATTTCAAGATGATTTATATAATCAGAAATTTGTTATTAAGACAGATTGTCAAGCGGCCAAATACATGTTTAATAAAAATTTTGATCATGAAGTTTCTAAGCAAATGTTTGCTAGATGGCAGGCTCAATTAGCCCCTTTTGATTTTGAAATTATTTATAAAAAAGGAACTGACAATAGTCTTCCTGATTTTTTAACTCGTGAATATTTACAGGATGTGTAATCCTCGAAGAATGACAGAATCATCTTCCCACATATTTGATAGAAATATCAATTGGGAAAGAGCCAAGAAATTTCACAATTATGTGAAATATTTAGTGTTCCTTGCTAGAGAGCATGAGAAAAATGTCATCTACTGGGATAATAAAATTCATGAAATCCTTGATCCAAGGAATAATCTGGATTATATCACCAGAAAAAGTAGTTATACTTATGCTAGTATGAATGTTAATACTAGTATTGATAATCATGAAAGACTTTTAAATGAAATTACTTATTATATTGCTTAATTTTGCAGGTATGGAATCTTCTAATAGGAAGATGAATGTGAAAAATTGGGCAGAATTCAAATATGAATTCGATCCCCCTTTAATTGGTCCCTATGATATTAGGACTAATAATAAACCACCCGGACTTAATACTGTCTGGCGTTATAGATTGTTAATTCCAAAGCTTATAGCTTTACAAAATTATTTAGAAGCTCAAATTGAGCAAACTAAATCCTTATGTTTTTATCTTAATATGGATCATGGTCTGGATCATTATATTGAAGAAGACGAAAAAGAGCTTATAGCTGTGAAAAATAAATTACAAAAGCTAATAGCTTAATCCTTTTAATATTTCAGGATGAGACCTCAAGGAGGCAGAAATTCCTCTAATAGAGGAAGAGGTGGAAGAACTATTGCCCAATTTGGCAATCAAAAGCTTATAGCTGAGAATATTGCAAATATTTCATCATCCTCAAGTAATACTCCAAAGGATGATCCATTATATCAGGAATTTTTAGCTTATAAAGCTAAGCAGGAAGGTAATACCCAAACTGCTCCAACCTATGCTAATATTGTAGGAGATGAAGAAATTGATTCATCTGAATTACCATATGAGCATAGGTTGGAGCAGTTTGGGTATTACCTTCCTGCTTATTCTAGTGTCTTTCTTTTTTCTCTATTTTTTCCCTTATTCCTACGTCATAATTGTTATTCGATAACCATTATTTTCATATCTCTACCTTGCTTTTTTTTCATAAATATACAATATCGTTATTTCTTAATCACAAATATTTTCATATCTCCTCTTATCCTTTCCCCTTCTTTCTACGCCATAACAACACAACTCCATTGTTCTTCGTCATTCCCATACAAGTGTTTATTGCGTCGCCACTCCACCCTTGTTTTGCTAGTCTTTGCACTACCACCAGCGAACCACTAATGTTCTTCGGCCTTTTGAGTTAAATATAAAGTTAGATATTAAATTGGAAAATTCATATTTAGAAATAAATTTTAAAAAATGTTTGAATCTCAATTTCGCTACCTTTTCATTTAAAATGGAGTTGCTCCACCCTCTCCAAAAGCATACCCACAACTCTACGATAAATTATTATTTTTTTAAAGGGAAAACACTCAAATAAATTATAAGTAATTACAAAGTTGATGTTTTTTTTTTAATTTTTTATTTTTAAATTGATTGTAGGTGAATTAATGTGTCATAACAAAGGGTATTTGGTAAAGTAACTACAAAGTTGATGTGTACACTAATTTATTATATTATTATTATTGTTATTTTGATTGATTGTTTGTTAATTAATGCGTCATAACAATTGTGTTTGGTATTTTATTTTCGTAAAGATACCGATGCCATGAATAAGTGAAGGGTTGATGTACAATAATTTAAGAAAATTATTGATTAATTAATGTTCATAGCAAAACCGTATCTGATTGATATACACTAATTTAAGAAAATTATTGATTAATTAATGTTCATAGCAAACCCATATCTGATAATTATTTTTCTCAAAAGGCAGTAAATATTTTTGGTAAATAGCCGTTATTAGTACGGGGAATTAGGGGAAAATCCCCAAATATGGAGTTAATTTTTAGTTTGCTCTCTATTTTTTGCGACACATACGACATGTTACGAAAAATATACAACATATTACTATTTAGGTACGCAATTCTTGAGTTTTTTTTAATCAACATTATATATTTTTTACAATATGTCATATGTATTGCAAAAAATAGGAAGCATACTAAAATTCTCATCTGGAGAGTGAACAAAAATAATTTTGAACATGGGGAAATTAAAAAATTTTCCAAGTCATTGAGAGTTTAAAAAAAAGGCCCTTATTAGTATCGGGGAAAAAGCTGTCACGTTACCAAAAGAAATAAAAAAATTTCCTAAATCAAAATACGGTCGTAAATGCGAGATTTGTTTTTCCGGAAGAAAATCATAAATCGTCCTTGGAGAAGACGCTATCATATTCGCCTTGAAGAAATTATATTTACTGGCGAACCCTCAGTGTGTTCTCCGCGCACTTCAGATCCACTGATCGATAACGTCAATGGCTTCCGCAAGCTATTATTTTCTCTTCTTAACTCTTCTTCTCCACAGTTACGGACTCGCGGCTGCGGATTCTATTCAAGGATGCGGTGGATTTGTTGAGGTTTAGTCGGGGATTTACTGGATCTTCTACTTTTTGTTATTGTTTTTTGATTGAATTAGTTTAGAATTTGCAGATTGTATCCATTTTCGAGTTTAATTTGATAAATTAGTGTGGACTGTGGAGTGAACTTTTATCTGTTATTTTGTAGGCGAGTTCGGCATTGATAAAGTCGAGGAAGCCAACTGATGCAAAATTGGACTATTCTCACGTTACGGTACGATGATTTGTCTCTGTTTTATTGTTTGAAGTATGTGTTACTTTGTTGAACGTTCTGTTTACTTACTTTTGTTCAGTTGGAATTTGTTTAAAGTGTGAATGTAGTGAATACTGATTTTCGGGAATGCAGGTTGAACTTCGGACATTGGATGGCTTGGTCAAGGACCGGACACAATGTGCTCCTAATGGTTACTACTTTATTCCAGTTTACGACAAGGTCTTTGATTGATAAATTTATATTGTCCATTTTAACCTTTAACCTGAAATCTGTATTTTTGCCGTGTTGAATCTATGTTTCTGGTAACCGGTAACCTCAGTTCAGTAGTTTTGATAAAAATTTATCCGTATTCATAATTTATATGTTTGAGGATGGGAGCACCATGTCTTTGAGCCTGTGCTGTTTAATGCTTTGTTTAAGATCCACAAACATTGAACTTGGTTTTACCTTGGCACATTATTTGTTACCATCTGACTTGGCTTTCAGAGCAATAAATTATTTTCACTTGTATTTAACATGTCTATCTCTCCCTCTAGTTTTCCTTGTTTTAAGGGACTCTTAAACATTACATGACCAGTGATTGCTTGATGCATCCTTTTGTCAAGACTCTGCATCCTTCCCTCCTACAGAACAAAGTTTTACGTTTGCTCTCCCTCAATACTCCCCCAAAATATTTCCCAGGGCATGAGGCTGATCAGTAGAGATGAAAAGACTAAGGATCTATTTCTCAAAATTCTGCTTTTCTGTTAAAAGAGTGATGTTTATCATAAAATTCTCGTACAGTTTAGCAGAACTTGTTCAATTGTGATGGTTGATGATTGCATGCTGATCAACTATATAAAACTGATATAGTGGTCTAAAGCTGAATCTGGGGATGTTTGAGTGGTTAGTTTAATAAGTTTAATCAATTATAGTAGTATATAAGTCAGATGCTTTAGTTGTTATGTCCAGTGTTGTAGTGCCATATACATATTCCAGTAGTCATATGATTTCAGTTGAAATATGCTTTATGTTCGTCACAGGGTTCTTATGTGATCAAAATTAAAGGACCTGATGGATGGACATGTGCCCCAGAACAAGTTAAGTTATTGGTTACTTTTCAATAATATGGTACCCTCTAACAGTGCGTTTGTTTCATTTTGAGGACCTATATCGTTGACACACATCTGTTTTGTATTCTGACTTTACAAACTTATTTTTTAGGTTCCTGTCATTGTTGATCAAAATGGTTGTAATGGCAATGAAGATATAAATTTTCGATTTACTGGGTATGTGCTAATTGCCTCCAAGTTTTGAGTTCTTTCTTTGAATTGCTGAATTCTTTGGATGGACAACTGTGTACTTTTCTGTTCTGCCCATTTATTGTGTGTCTTGTGCTACAATGACTTGCTGCTTCTGATATGGTGAAGTTGTGTTACCTAACTACTTCTGCAGGTTCACCTTATCTGGAAGAGTTGTTGGAGCAGCCTCTGGAAATGGCTGTTCACTTAAAGACGGTGGTCCCTCAGATGTGAATGTCGAGCTTTTGTCTCCCAGTGGAGATGTTGTCTCGACAGTTTCAACATCAGCAGGAAGATACTCATTTAAAAACATCATTCCAGGTCTCCTTGTTTTTCCAATTTCTTTGCCATGAACTGTAGCATGTTGCATACTCACTCATTAATTGGGAATGGAGTACTAGTTGGGAATCCTCTTACGAGTTTGTTCAGTCAAGTCATCCCTTTTCAACTAGTTGTTATGTATCTCTCTCTTTCGTTTCCCCCCTAATTAGATGTCGCTTGCCAGGAAGAGGGTAGCTTCTGGTTTCCATATTTTTATAGCTTATATGATATTGTTGTCCATAGTTAATGCTATCCTTTCTCAAATTTCCATTTCCTCAGCAATATCTTTTTTTGGATGCAGGAAAGTATAAAATACGTGCTTCACGTCATGATTTAAAGATCGAGATCAAAGGTTCTGAAGAGGTATTGTGTGGATCCCCTTTCTCTTCCAGTCCTCTAAATATTTTATCATAGCCTTTTTACTTCCTATTATTATTGGCAAAATTTGCTACTTTCTTCTGCAGATTAAAAGTTTTCATTCCTGACATCCATATATGATATCATTCCTTCAAGTTCATCTATCATCATGCAGGTGGAATTAGGATTTGATAATGGAGTGGTTGATGATATTTTCTTTGCATCTGGATATGACATTAGTGGACATGTGGTTGCTCAGGTAAATATTTTCCCAACCCGTATGAGTACTTGCTTATATTCTTTCTGAGCTCCGACTAACCATCCAAACAGTTCAATGTTGCTGGTTGGTTATTCAGACTGAATGTCTCAAAATGACAACCTTTTCTTAATATTGCGCTTTTGTCCACGCCGTCTGTTCCATTCTCTACGTGAATGATAAAAGTTCTACATATGGTTCGAAACTTTTCCTTTCTTGCATTAGGTTTTTGTTTGTTTATTTTTTTGCAGCTGATTGTTACATAGTCTTGGTTACTAGACAGTGTTTATGAGAGAATAGAAGTACTCTTTCTCAGCTCTTTCTGTAATGTTACTTCTGCACAAATAGTACACCTGGTTTGCTTTGTTTCAATATGAATTGAATCACGGCAGGTTTTGATGTTATACAAAATGCATAGTTTCTTAATAGAGTTCTGTTTCCTGAGAAGTAAGATCTTTCTCCACGCTTATATTTTATTATGTGACAATTTCTACCCTCATACATGACAAAATTGTGGCAATTTCTACATTTGTTAGAGTCTCTAATTACAGAAGAGTTTGTTTTTGTCACTTTCTGTTATTATACTTGAATAAGCAACATCTGATGTGATGTGATACTGATAGGGCAATCCGATATTGGGAGTTCATTTTTACCTATATTCTGATGATGTTTCGGAGTTGAATTGCCCACATGACTCTGGTAGTGCACCTGGGTTAGGAAAAGCTCTCTGTCATGCTGTTTCTGATGCTGATGGGATGTTCAAATTCACATCAATACCATGTGGTACTATTCTGTGCTTCTGCAATTTTTTCTAATGTTGCGTATGCTTGGTTTTTGTTAATCTCTACAGCATATAATTTGCATGCCTCTCATGTAATAGTGTAATGTTTACTATTTCTGTGTCTAGGAATTTCTACTTTCAAAATATCTGCAAAATCTTGAGTCATTTACTTTCAGTTGAGATCTGGCATTAATTTTTCCGTGAGTGCAAGCCCTTTTTCTCTTTGTTGTTTTCTTATCGAGGATTCTAGTTTCTCAGGAATTGATCCTACTTGCTTTTCTGGGGATGTGTTGAACAGAACTCCTTTAGGGGTTTTCATTCGGTATATACCGAACCGAAATTTGGCGTACCGAAATTATCGGTTCGGTTCGGTTTTTACCGAAATTATTTCGGTACGGTTCGGTATAAAACCGAATTACCGAAAAAAAAAATTAAAAAAAAAAAACGAAAAATATATCAATATTACAAAAACACTCAGAAGTCTCGAATTTGGCACTTTAAACTTTCAAGTCTCAAACTCTCAATTCTCATTTTATGACTAACAGAACAGAAATTGGGACTTGGGAATTAAAAGTTTCAATACATTTTTGAAGAGTTAAAAAGTTAAATAAATTAATTGTACACCTAATTATAAGATATAATATATAATATATGTATAAAACAAATACAGTAATATAATTTAGGAATCAATATATAATATATTATATATGTATATAAAAAATTATAATAATATCTAAAAATATATATAAAACAAATACCGTAGGTAATTACCGAACCGAATACCTAAATTTTGAAAATCTATATACCGAATACCGAACCGAATTATCAGTTCGGTTTTCGGTATGTACCGAATTTTCGGTTTCGGTCGGTTCGATCGGTATTATCGAACTCTGCACACCCCTACTCCTTATCATGTTTTATCATGGATAATTGTTTGTTCTAATAGACTTAGTTTTATGTGTTTTCACATTCCTTATTCTCCTGGTCTGGATGATGCATTTTTATAAGGATATCAGCAATCAGCTCTAGATTTGGGCACTGATTACAGATCGAACATTCAGGAAGTTTCTCATGCCCCCAATCCCTCCCCAACAGATAGGGTTGCTCATCAAGAAAGTGAATTAGGGCAAATGCATCTTTATCTGTACATTCCTGCTTCCCCTGAAGTAGGGCTGTAAATGGATATTCGAAAATCCGATATCCGTCCGCATCCGAATTCGTTTACAGAGGATATTATTCGAATCCGTCTCAAGAGGATATTATCCGTATCCGATTATAGACATCCGAATTATAAACGGATAAGGATATGGTAAAAAGACATCCGATCCGTTTAACATCCGATCCGTTTCATTATCCGTTAGATATATCCGTTATCCGATTTATCCGTAATCCGTATCCGATAAATAATATATTATATTAAAATATATACACACAATTGTATATGTATGATAGATTATTAGTATTAAGTAAATTTTTTAGCGCATTTATTAAAGAAAAAACTTAGGTTTTATATTTTCACTTCAATATTCATATAGAGATAATATAATTAACATATATTATGTTATCAATAAAAGTATTATATTTCAAATTAATTATATGATAAAATTTATAATTTCACCAAATTATACATTCGCTAAAAAATAAAAATGATCTATATAGATATACTTATTATTTCTCTATTCGTCTAAGATATATATATTCAAAGTTATATAATTATTAAATAATTTATCTATAAATGAATAGTTGATAATCTGATTAAAAATTCGAAGTTATATAATTAAATAATTTATGTCAAATTTTGAATAGTTTAAAATCCGACTAAAATCCGAATCCGTCCGAATCCGCCTTGTATCCGCATAAAAAGGATATTATCTGAATTCGATTTAGAAGGATATTATCCGTATCCGTCCGAATCATAAACGGATAAGGATATGGTAATCATACATCCGATCCGTTTACTATCCGTTTACACCCCTACCCTGAAGTTGGTTTCAAACGGGGACTATAAGCAAATAGGTCTCTCTTATAGCTCCGAAATAAGTTTATATGATGTAAATTTGAATCATGGTTGTCTACTCTTGGTGTTTGGATAAATTCTACAGTCATTCAATTAACTGTTGAAAGTTATTGCTTCAGAGATTGTATTCACAATTGTACTAAGAAGTTGTTTCGAGTTTTCTGAGGCTTATCCAGTGATTTGGTGAAATTTGTAGGGACCTACAAGCTTATACCTTTCTACAAGGGCGAGAACACAGTATTTGATGTTTCACCTCCTTCGATGCTGGTGGCGGTTCAGCATGATCATGCTATAGTCGCTCAAAAGTTTCAGGTATGCAAATAATTGTTTCGTTTACATACCAGTCAATTTTTGCAAGCTAGGAATGCAGCGGATAAGCATTTATTAAAAGGTATAATTGGTTTTGTGGTCTGTTATGATTCTATATCTAGTGTCATTGGTTGTTGTTTCTGATACAACATCACAGTATTGCAAGTTACTAAATTTGTCTCCATGATCAGTCAACTGGTCTTGCCTCAAAAACATTGTCTAGTGTCTGCATATTGTAAACTTCCTCGTATTGTTGTTTTTGCCTGGGATTGGGAAGATATGCTGGTTAACTTTTGTGTGAGAGTATTGATTTTCTCTCCTGCTTGACAATGGGTTGTCGTAGTTATGTGGTGGAACTGTATTATCCCATAGAGTTATATTGTGCAGTGTCATTACAAGGTTAGTTGTTCTTGTCTTGCCCTGTATCCCTTTCATGACCAAATTGTGCTGCAACTCTTAAACTATGGAAGCTACGGCCACACTGTTCATATGCTTATGCAATTTACTGAAGACGAATTAAGTACTTTTCGGCTTTCATATTACCCAATTTTGGGTTTTTTCTCTTTCCCTGAGATATTATATGCCATGACAAATTGACTATTTGTCAATTATAACTCTGTCAATATTCATTTTATGGGACACCGAACTTTTGTTTCTTGATTCTTGAATATAGTTATCATCTGACATGTTGATGTGATATAGGTTACTGGGTTTTCAGTTGGGGGTCGTGTGGTTGATGGTAATGGAAATGGAGTGGATGCTGCAAAAGTTATTGTAGATGGCCATGAAAGAGCAGTAACTGATAAAGATGGATATTATAAACTTGATCAGGTAAAACTACTTGCCTTACAATTGAAATATTTCTTGTTTCTTGGGTTAAAGTCTAAAGGTATTTATTTAATCAATTATCCTTGCTACAGAAAACTTGATTCCATTGCTGTGTTCCTTATTTCCATTTCATTGTCCACTTAGATGAATATGCTGTTCACTATGTAGTTATGCTGTTTATGTGCTGCTATTTGTTTCTTATTTAAGGTATTTTCTTATTCCGTTTTAGTGTGTTGAAGTCTATAGCAATGTATATGTCCAAGGCACCGTGGTCGCCAGAACTGTGGCATATTTTAGCTTTTGAATATCTAATTATGGCTTTTTGTGAATACTGAATCCTATTGTGGGATAATAGACGTGAAAAGTTTAATCTCTAATCACTAATTGAATATTACTAAATAGAAACAACTATTTAAGAGAATTTAAATTGGGTTCAAAGTACTTAGCTGTCGTTTCATTCTAGTCAATTCGTTCTCTTTCCTTATCATGTCTAACGTGTTTCACAAACGGCAAACCATCCACCAAACCAGAGTCATCTTCCTTTAAGCTTTATGTATTGGGAATTTATGGCTGCGGTAGAGAAATCAAAATATGCCCAACCCCAAACCAGATGTTGCTTTGCTGCTCCTTCTTTGCTTTTGAAATGTCCTGGATATCTCATCTAATTAGTTGGGCTCCTTTTTATCTTAATATGTGATATTTATTGTTCTTCTGACATCTACTCTTCGTGATGATGGTTAATTCTTTTAGGTTACGTCTAAAAGATACAGAATTGAAGCCAAGAAGGAGCATTATAAGTTTGAAAAGCTTGCTGACTTTTTGGTGAGTCAATATCTTTTATTTTGCTGGCAAAGCTCTGGTAAATTAGCCAAGTACATAGACAAGTGATTTAGCTGCAACAGTTGATCTCCTTTTGATCTTCATTGGCTACTCACTGATTTACATATTTTCTGCTCTAACCTGATTCTTTCTTAGGTTCTACCGAACATGGCTTCAATAATTGATATCAAAGCTGTATCATATGATATATGCGGCACGGCTCAGACAATTAATTCTGCTTACAAAGCAAAGGTATTTTGTCTGTTACCTCTTTGCGTACCTTAATACTGTTTCTGCTTATTCATTTTTGTATTAGTAAAGTGGCTCAATACTTGGTTTAGAGGAAAGCGGGAAAAAAACCCACCGAGAAGCCTGTTTTTGTCTATTCCCCCTTTGTAATGTTTAACAATAGCATTTATCTGTAGCTCGAAGTTCACTAGTTCTTCAGTGGTTTAATGAAAAGACATTGTATTGTTGTTCTGAAGTCTAATGGTACGAGAACCTTTAAATGGAATCTTGAGGATGAAAATATTCTAGAGAGTTCCAGATAATCTAAGTTGTCTGGATGGTAATGGTGACATTCATCTTGCACATCCATTGGCTGGAAATTGGGGCAGTTAGCAAACTGCATATGTCATTCAAGAACTTTTGGGAACCTTACATAGTAGTTGTATACATCTTTTTGTTCTTGGGAATGTCAAAATCATAACCTTCGTTGACTTGGTGCAACTAATCAACTGACCTGAATGCCAGGTTGCTTTGACTCATGGACCAGATAATGTGAAACCCCAGGTGAAAGAAACTGATGAAAGTGGCAACTTTTGCTTTGAGGTGAGCTCTATCCCTGTGGTATTTCCTGCCACTGCTTATAGGGTTCATTTCTTGGTTCGATAGTCACTACTTCCCTTATCTATTTGCTGCATTGCCTATTTCACATATATGATGATGGAGCCAGTAGATAATACTATAAAAGCTATATGAAGGATGCAGGTTTTTGTTTCTGCTTATAAGTGGGTGTTTTTGGTTTTCAGGTTCCGCCAGGTGAATACCGCTTATCTGCTATTGCAGCGACGCCTGAGAGTGCTCCAGAACTACTATTTTCTCCACCTTATGTGGATGTTGCAGTAAAAAAACCATTACTAAGTGTCAAGTTTTATCAGGTGTGAGTTACTATCAAAATATTATTAAAATAATTTTGGTTCCTATCAAAATGCTTAGGAGTCATAATCATGTTTATTCTTACATCACTAAATTTGTTTGATTATTAGGCACAAGTCAATGTCCGTGGCTCAGTAGTCTGCAAAGATAAATGTGGGTCTTCCGTTTCTGTCATGCTCATGAGGCTCGATGGTAAAACTAAAGAAGAGAGACAGACAATATTGTCTGATCAGAGTACTGAATTTTCCTTTTCCAATGTACTCCCTGGGAAATACAAAGTTGAGGTAACGCTGCTAGTCTGTTGTTCTTTATTCTTATTAAATCAAATTATCTCCACTACTTTCTATATCCTTTTCTATTTCCAATGTAAGATAACTTGCTTCCATCTCTGTGGACCTCTTGCAATTCTGAATACTGGTAATTGGTGCTGGTCAATGTAGAATTCAGGAGAGTTGTCAGTTTTTCTGTTTTCCTTCTTATTTCTTTGGTCAAGTTATTACATTTCGGCATGCTCTCTTCCCACTTTGGTCTATTCTGATGTTACTCCTGAATCCTCATACTAAAGTAGCTATATGGCTTGGTGCTGAAGATTAAAGCTCTTCCTTATCATTCAATTTAGAGATTCTTCATCATAATTATCCCTTACTACAATCTGTAATCCGTTCTAGGTAAAAATCTATCCCCCTGGAATGTCATCGGGAGACGATATATGGTGCTGGGAACAGAATTCTATTAATGTGGATGTCGGTGGGGAGGATGTTGAAAATATTACTTTTATACAAAAAGGCTATTTGCTCAGGGTAATTTCCAGCCATGATGTAGTTGCTGACCTGGTACATGCAGACGATTCTCGGGTGAATTTGAAAATTAAGGTTAGAGCTATCCTTTGACTGTGAAGGTTCTGATTAAACATTTTGGGTGACATAATAATCAATATAACTGTTGTGAAATTGCAGAAAGGGTCCCAGCAGATCTGTGTAAAGGCTTCTGGTGTTCATGAACTCCATTTTATTGACTCATGCATTTCCTTTGGGAGCTCCACTTTGAAAGTTGATACATCAAAACTATCGGTATGAAGTTTATTGGGGTTAATCGATCTCTTTTTTGTGCTTTTTTGTCTTTCTCCTTTGAGGTTGGTTGATGAACCCCACGGTTTGGTTTCTTTTATCCTTTAGTGTTCACTTTATCTCGTCTTTGCAGCCTATTTCATTGAAGGCAGAGAAGTATCTGCTAAAAGGACAAATAAATGTTGAACCAAATGAAAATCTACCTGAGAAGATAGCAATTGACATCTTAGACGATAAGGAAACTTTAGTTGATGGAACTATTGCTAGACTTGTCTCTGCTCAAGATCAGTCAGGAAATGCTGCCTATGAGTATTCAGTTTGGACTAATTTTGGAGAAAAACACATCTTTGTCCCTAGGGATTCCCGGTATTTTTTGGCACTTGTGGCTTTATCTCAATTCTGTCTGCTGCTTAGTTTTAAAAGTTTCGGTTTGTAAGAACTATTTACGGTTTCATAACATCACTTCTACATCCTATGCTGATTTAATAATTTCACCTGATCTCTTTAGGTTGTCCTTTTTCATTGTACTGACTATTATCTAAACTGATTATTCAATTGTTATTCTGAATTTGTGTTCTCATCTTGAGTTTTGCATCTGTTGCAGGAATGTGGGAAAGAAATTTCTATTTTATCCCAGGCAACGGCATGTAAGGGCTTCACCAATTTCTTTTCTGTCGTGTTTCATATCCGTAAAACTTTCTGTTTGATGTTCTGATGATGTTTGATTAGGTTTCTGTGGCACAAGATGGCTGCCAAGTTCCAATTGCCCCCTTTTCTGGTAGATTAGGGTTATATATTGAAGGATCAGCTTCGCCTCCTCTTTCTGATGTTCAAGTAAGAGTTCTTGCTGTAAAAGATAGTAATATCTCTCTGCTTAAGCGAGGAGATATAGCAGTTGAAACTACCACTGCGACAGATGGTTCATATCTTGCTGGACCTCTCTATGACGACATTGGTTACCGCGTTGAGGCATCAAAGGTTCGATAATTTGATATGTCCATGATGCTTATTGTGTGATGTTTTGTTTGTTTATATGGCTTCCAGTCAGCAACCTGGTAGCTGTTTTCTGCTGTCTTGCAGTCAACATGCATTACAAATGAGATTTTCTCTTTCTTGCAGCCTGGTTATCATGTAAAACAAGTTGGAAAATATTCCTTTTCCTGTCAGAAACTTGGTCAAATTTCTGTGCGATTATATTCTACAGAAAACAGCGATGAGCCTTTCCCTTCTGTTCTCTTGTCTTTGAGTGGAGAAGATGGATATAGGAACAATTCTGTTACTGGGGTTGGTGGAGCTTTTGTGTTTGATAACCTATTTCCAGGGAGTTTTTATCTCCGACCTTTGCTGAAGGTAATTGCATTAAAAAATGCTTTATTTGTTGTTTGTCCTGATTGGTTTCATTTAACTCTACGGTTGATTCTAATGTTCCTGATTGGTTTCATTTAACTTTACGGGTGATTAGAGATTTGTTTCTGCAAGAATTTTCCTTTGTATGATTCTGTTGCATGAAATTTGTTACAAAAGCTCATCCTGCCCCTGGCATCAAACATTTCTCATTTCTCAAAATACGCGGTTTGCATTTAACAACTGAGATTGGATAGTAGTGTTATAATAATTGACTAGCTTTCTTTTCCTACTTCCAGGAATACGCTTTCTCGCCTCCTGCAGAAGCAATTGACCTTGGTTCTGGGGAATCCAAAGTAGTTGTATTTCATGCTACTCGTGTTGCTTTCAGGTATCTTTACACAAATTCTTTTCTAAGCACAACTACTTTTACTACAAGCAATATTATGCTTTCTTTAACTTGATAGTTTTTGTAGTATATCCTCTGCAAATCTAGGATAATGTTTTTTAAGACAGATTCTATTATAAATCAGCTTTTTATATGTGAATATGTCCCTCAATATTTTGTAATCATTTGAGGCGCCTGGATTACCTCCCAGGTGGTTTGATTTTAGGACACCAGGACTTAATAGTTCGCGTATATACTTCCTGTTTTCTCGCATGAGTTTAGAAAGTTAAATGTTGAAATACATTATATCAAGTAATAAGCCTGATTCTCAGGAATATAACTCTCTGTGTCATGTTATTATATTGCTTCCAAATCTAATCTAACTTCATCCAACTCTTAACCATTATTCTTTGAGAGAACCTTGAAATATTTCCAACCATCACAGTGCTTTGGGCAAGGTAACTCTATTGTCTGGTCAGCCAAAAGAAGGAGTGTCAGTTGAAGCGAGGGCTGAGTCGAGAGGCTTTTATGAAGAAACAGTAACAGATTCCTCTGGAAGTTACAGGTTGAGAGGACTCCAACCTGATACTACTTATGTCATTAAAATAGCAAGGAAGGGTGAGCTAAGTGGCGTGCTTATCGAGCGTGCATCTCCAGAGTTCTTGACTGTCAAGGTTGGTTCCAACTTGTTGATTTTGATATCCATATTTAAAACAAATCTACCTTGACCGTTTCTCTATCATGTCATTGATTTTTCTGCTCTTTGTATGCTTTTCGATCAATGAAAATATGGCATCTCAATAATCAATTAGGCATTTATCTCTATCCTCACCAGAATCACTCTCTTAAGTTTACCTTTTCCTCGCCAGCCTAGTCTTAGTGCTTGATCGAGATTATTGTCTGACTCCAATTTTTAGGTTGTCTGTTACAGACAGAAGGAAACAGAGAATTAGCATGAGAGCATAATATATATTTTCTAATTTTTGGTTAGTAAGCATTTACATAATAATTATATTAAGGAGAGATCAGGTAGTTGGTGGCAGTGCCTTGACCATGTTTAATGGTGACAATTCTCATTAGCTTTTCAAATATCCTAGTGATCAGAAAAAGGAAAGTTTTGATAGCTAGCTTAATTCTCTTTGCTGATGACTTGATGCTTTGATAGAATGAAATTGTTCAAAATGATCCTTTGTTTGCATTCAGTGTACTTATGTGTTCAAAACTATCATTGCTCTTTTTTTCCCCTCTCTTAAGCTTGTAGAGTGTATTTTCCTGATTTGTGCTTTTTTAGGTTGGCCATGGGGATATCAAGGAGCTAGATTTTGTGGTGTTCGAACAGCCAGAATTAACAATTTTAAGTGGCCATGTTGAAGGAAAGGATCTCAAAGATCTCCATTCAAATATCAGGGTGGAAATCAGGTCAGGAAGCGATCCATCTAAGGTCGAGTCGACTTTCCCATTGCCAATTTCAAACTTTTTTCAAGTGAAGGACTTACCCAAGGGTAAGCATCTACTCCAGCTTCGAGCTGCTATGCCAGCAAGTAATTTCAGGTTTGAATCTGAAGTTATTGAGGTCGACTTAGAGAGGCAACCACAAATTCATGTTGGCCCGTTAAGCTATAGGATTAATGAGGATATCTATAAGCAGGTAATGTCAGCTTCCCTGCCAAATCATTCGAAACTTATATTGCATTTTATTGGCGCCGCGGCTGTCTTAGATCTTGTGCTTTTAATGAATATATTTATTAGGGCAGGGTTCATTATGAATAATGCACTGAAGTTTGGCCTGTTTGTTTAAAAAAAATATTATTTGTAATTTTTCGTACCCCAAAACCATCTATGAGAATATGATGATGCCAACATTTTATTTTTGTGACAGTATTACAATTATTTTAATAAGTGGAATTTCCAAAGGGAGTAGATCCATATTTTTCGAGTTTATTGACTAGAAAGTTAGTAGATGTTTATATGGTCATAATCATGTGCATTTTGACAATGCTCTACATGGTAACAACATGAAAGTGGTATATAATGCTAATGGTAGAGTGCTTGTGTTGCCTTTGATGGACTTTTCAGGAATTGACTCCTGCTCCCGTGTATCCTCTCGTTGTTGGGATTTCAGTGATTTGCCTGTTCGTAAGCATGCCAAGGTAACTGATATGATTTTCAGGATAAATGTTCTGCCAACTTCATTAATCTTAATTCTTTACTCGTCCCACTTTCTATTTGCCACTCTCCGGTCATTGTAGGTTGAAGGATCTATATCAAACTTTGATAGGAATGTCCACGTCAGCTGCATCTGCAAAGAAAGATGTGAAGAAGCCGGGCATCCGAAAAAAAGCCTACTGAAAAGCCTTTCAGGAGCCTAAAGGGTAAATTAGCCTTTTATCTAACATCAGCCAGCTCTTTAATGTTAGGCAGGTTTTGGCTGGATGAATTTTGGCTGAATTGTTAGGCAGGGCCTTGCCAATAACATGTTTCATCCCAAAGAAATTGGCCTATTTAATTGGGGCATGATTAGTTATAGAGCTGCTTGTAGTCATAGTGATGATCCCCAAAGGGTATTTTTGATCTGCCATAGTGATGCTTGTGGTTATATACACGAGAATTAAACGGGCAGCTAAGGCCACACGACTGTCAAATTAGATATAGAAAGTTTTGTACTCTTTTCTAAACTGGTTGGGTACATGTAATACTTTAGCCTTGTGAGCAAGAACCACGAGTTTTTTGGCCTCATCCCCTAACGGCGCCAGGAAAGAATTTCGACAGCTCGTAAGTATGAGTTCTGGAGACATAAACGTTTTATTTTCACTTTCTGATGTCTTAAATACGCATTCATCTCATTTCATTTCAAAAAATAAAAAATGTAAAAGAAACATATAGAGACTTCTTACATGCTAGATTAGGTTAATCCTTTGAACATGTTTCTTCCCTTGCACTGGTTTCTCGTTCATTTATAGATAATGTTCATGTTTATGTAATGCCATACCGCAAGGATATAGACGCACATTGTGCTGCTAAGAGAGTTTTCAGTCCAGTAGTTGAACTTCCCTTCTAATCCCATATGTGTGTTCATGCTTGACTGTCTCTTTTTATTAATCATATTCACACAATAACGAACACTGACAAATTAGTTTCTTAAAAGGAACTTCTTTATTAGCTAGCTGTTGATAGGATGATTGAGAGCTCCCCGTACATTGCACAAATCTTAGCACGACTTCCGCAAATTATACGAGGCCACACACACACGATGACCCGATTGTGCACGTTTCAACCCCCACCCGAAAGCCGACACCCACACGCACACACACTTGTGGGTGTGTGTCAGTGTTGAAAGGCCTGATCATCCATGGCCAGCTGCATATATTATGCTGCCACAAGAACGTGGTGGTTATCCAATTCTGTAGCTTCAACATCACACAAAGTCGCAACCATAAATAATTTGGTTTGGGGAAATTATCATATTATTTTTCTCCCCAGTTTTCTGCTCTTTAGCATAGAATTATTAGCCCCAATTTACAGCTCCTTGGCAACTGGCGACAACACATTGATACGAAGTTTCGGATAGACCAACTTCTTCGTGGGACCAATCACGCTGCAACATATGAAGTAGTACAAAAGAATACACGCCTAGAATTTGCCACGATTTCGTATTCAGCCACCATTCAAATACAATTAATTGTTTCTTTGCATTCTTCAATCTTCACGATACTTTACACCATCTTTGTTTGCTTTGCTCCTCTCTCTCTCTCTCTCTGTCTCTCATCCAATATTTCTAGTCCCACCACATGCCTGCATGTTCTTGGCCACTTACAAACATTCACGATGGTTTCCAATTTCCATCATATAACGCCTTGTACAGTAATAAAATGGAATTACTAATGGTTGTGTTGTATACTATGATGTAAGGACACTTCTAAAAGTATTATTTTGTTGTGTCGGATACTTCTTACGCGAGAAATTCTAAAAAAAATCTATGTCGCATCGTGTCCGTATCACACAGTATTTGTATTCGTACATTATACGGTATATCTGAATATGTTAAAAAGGTTGAGTGGAATGTCTCTCTTGATCTAGCGTAATTGCCAAATTACTTCATTTTTTTTGTCAGAAGCATAATGACAATAATTCCACAAAATTTGTTTCTCATAATCTTGTTAACAAGTTCTTTTCACCCCTACATCTCCAAAATCAGTTCAAGCTAAATGAAATAGAGAGTTCTATTGCAAAGAAAAAAAAATTTACAATCGAGAAAATAATCACCGCAGTCAATGTTGGATATTTTGGTCTGAATTTAAAAAAAAAAAAAAAAAATTCTAGTCAAGATATAAATCATTTCCTGTGCATCCAAATTGGCCAACATTGAAGAAAACATGCTTAAACATGGTTCTTCAAACACTTTCCGTGCAGACTAATTGATGTTTCATATTAGAATACTCAATTATTATGCAAAAGAATAATTAAATTTCAAAAAGTACATGCATAAGATTCAATTGTCTCAAAAGAACTTAATAATCTATCCTAATCCAAAACACAAAAGAATATACTGCATGCAGACAAAGAAGGACACAAATCCATCCCCAATCTCAAACATTCAATGCACAATAATAGGCTTCCTCTTATGAAACATGGCCTCCGCCGTAACCACCGCCTTGCGCCGCCCTAAAAGGCGCCCCCGCCGTATATAGAATTGTGGTATGCCACTCAAATTGAGCTGGAAAAATTTTAATTAATTAAATTATACATACAAAAATTAGATTAAATTAAAAGTTTGGGGGAGTCCCTATCCAAAGTATAATTAGCTTTCACGTTTGTGTGCAATGAATTTGGAAATTAAAGTTTGGGAAAGGAATAATCCAGGGTGTTTTCGTGCGAGGTACTAGTATCACACTTAATTAGGATATTATAGTGGTTGTTTGCAAGAATTTTGGAATTACAGCTCGAATCCTATTTCATCCGTCAAGTTAATTAAGCAACGACTCCATTAATTAGCTAGTTTTTGAAGTGAGTGGATTTTTTTTTTTTTTTTAACATATACTTACCCATACTCCAATGAAACATGAACCCGCGATCTATCTGTTCACAAATGCAAATATATTTATCACTAAGATAGTTGTTTGTTCCTGAAGTGACCGGAACTTAACACATGCTATCTAACATTATTAGTGCTCATTATAGCCTACGTTTATATTTCACCCTTCATATTAAATAATTCCTAATTGTTCAGGTTTGAATGAACGGGGAGTTTGTTAACCAATTCCACTTCAAAAAACAATGATCTCCAATTCTTGGCCCTGGGCATTCATGGAGTGGTATGTTAACCGTTCCATCTTGAACAGATTACCTACAACCTGATAATATTTGAACAATCTTCATTTCATTAGTTAATTTTTAAGGTGATTAATTGAATCTAATATATATTAATTCTAACAAGAATTTCTAAATATCAATTTTCTCCAAATACTCAAAGTCATGTTTCCTGAAATTCAGAAACCAAAAAATTCTTGAAATTACAATATGACAAGTTGACAATACAAGACATTTGTACCGGACGTTGTCAAAATTAAACATAACCTAACTAATAACATTATTGAATAAAAAATAAAATGCGGCTTATCTAATTGGCTAAGTGTGCCCAACATAAAAATTTTCCAACCTTGTAGGTGATAAAGAGAATCATGTGGTTGCATGTGCACCAATAAGCTCATAGAACATGCATTCCCAAAACCCTCAAAATAATTAATAACCTTTCTTCCCACATCTTACACATGCCTCCCTTCCATTGATTTGATCATTGATCCCACTCCCTCCTATCTAATAATTCTGGTTCAATGGACCCGCATACATTAGCTGCCTCTCATAATTTTTAAATATGTAGTATTTTCTTTTATATATTTATTTTCAAGAATATTATCCTCAATGGTTGCCAACCCTTCTATCTCCCCATGTCACGATGTATATATAAAAGCTGTCATACACTGCCACCTGAATGAAAACTAAGTTTCCTTCATATATTCACTTCGATCTTGGCAATTCTTGATAAAAAGCTTAATAATTTCTCTATTTTCTACTAAGATCAGGCTTTCATGGGGTTAGCTTCAAATTCTGAAAAGGCTCTTATTTCGATCATCGCCAAACAAAGCTGTGATTTGAGCAACCCTTTGTGGAGAAAATGCTTTTCTTCGAAGAGCAGAAGCTGCAGAAGGATGTTGATGAAGAGAAGACCGCGTTTGGATCGCGGAATAAAGTCGAGAAACCCGGTCGAAAAGAGGGTCAGGATTCTCAAGAAGCTGGTTCCAAATTGCGAATCCGATGTGGGAGTGGAGGAGCTCTTCAGAGAAACTGCAGATTATATCGTGGCTTTGGAAACGAGGGTTAAAGTCATGAAGATTATGGTTGATGCTTTGTCGGGGTTCTGATAATGAGTGATCATTTAATGACTTTCTATTCTTTATATAATGGACGATATGTATTCAAGTAATATATATTCTTCTTTGATTTGTTATTTCTTGGGTTGATTTTTATGGGTTTTATTGTAATGTTTAGGTGTAGAGGCCTATATATAGGGACATGAGGCCATATTGCCTCGATTTTTAGGGGCATTGTCGATTTGAATCGTGTGAAAAATGACTTAGATCAGGAGATGGCATTTATGTTAAATGGATATTTCTATTTCATTCACACTGTTTAAGTATATGTATTACGTATATAGTTTCTCTCGATTATTTCCATACTTCTAAAAATATCATTTTGTCGTGTCGGATACTCGTATCCAATACCGTGTCCGACACTTCTCACGAGGGAAATTCAAAAAAAATTCATGTCACCGTATCCATGTCGTATCGTATCCATATCGCCGTATTTGTATCATTGCATCGTATGTTCCTCTCTTAGAGCTTTAGAAGCATCATGAATTGTTGGTATGTCGTATTCCCTACCAGCTGGAATTCCTTCGCAAGAGGAAAAACATCTTAATTCAAATTTAATAAAAGAAGTAACGAAAACCTCTAATTATACTTGAGTTACAACTTACGAGTCAAGTCACATGAAACACAATTATTTGTAGTTGCAAAATCTAAGCCAATAAATTTCGAAAATTAGTGTCCCCATTAATCATGGATATCTACATGCTTAATATATAATTTAACAGTTCAATGTTAGGTTAGGTTAATCAAATATCTCCTATTATGTATTTAGATACATGTATTATCATTAGTATAAGGCATTTTACATCTTAATATATAGTACAATCTAACTCAAATCCATAAGAGGATCTTGAACTAAAAGGAAATCTACTACCAAAATCTAACTCAAATCCATAAGAGGATCTTGAACTAAAAGGAAATCTACTACCAAAAAGCACGATCATTTGCAAGGACAAAGTTAACCATGGGAATGGCCGAGCAGAATAGTTTCATTCATCCATAATGAAACTTTGGTATGGAGTAACGTTAAGTCTTTTTAATCAACCGTATTATATATGAGATACTGTAATTCAACGAGGGAACTACGGTAATGAACTATAGATGTCTGATAACAAAAAATTACATAAGAGAAAATTTGAAGCTGATAGTTGAAACCTGAAACAACAATCCATCATATTGTGTACACTTCAGATTCATTATTACCATTAAATCATTAATACTAAGTCCGTATGTTAATGTGTCGGATCAGATCCGATAAAAGATCCGACCCGATTAACAATAAAATTTAAAATTTTTTTATAAAGAAATAAATAAAAAATATATAAATATAAATATATAATATTTAACAAATAATTATTACTTGATGAATTCTTTAATGGTTTTGTGTATATGCATTTAAAATAGGTTAATTTAAGATTTTTAATAAAGAAAAACATAATTTTTAGAATAAATAATTTAAATTTTATTATTATTTATAGCGAACATATGTGAAAATTTTAATTTTAATTATTTTATTTAATATTCTTTACTAATAAAATAATTAATTTAATAAAACATTATAAAAAAAATCGGATTCGGATCTTTAACGGATCGGATTCCTTAATTCCATATCCAGTCTATTTATTTCGGATAACAAGTATTTATAATCGGATATGATCCATCGGACTTTTTTATCGGACGGATATGATAAAATTCGGATTGAATTCGGATTAAAATCCGCCCCATCTTCATTTTAATTTTGAATTCGTAAGAACATAATGTTATATCTATTAGTGGTTTGTGTTGTGCCTAATAGTTTTGATCCAGATCTTAGACTGGGCCTCCATTGGGTTTGAGGCCCATTCATGTTTTTTTTTTGCTTCAAAAAAAAAAAAAACTCACCAGATTCCAGATAACCACATATGCCATCAAATATACTCCAACAAACCCAAATATCAAGCCTGAATTTTTACTTTCAGATAAAGCTTCAGATTTTTGCTCAAGCTTACCATTATTTTAAAAATTATTCAGGTATATCTATAAATAACTTTATCAATTAATAATGGTCAATGTTTTAAAAATATTAATTATAATAATGGTCGCGATCGGAGGGACGCAATTTTAATTTTAAGCTTAGAATCCGCCATAATTAGTGGTAATTCTGGCTTCATGTGCACAGCATGGATCATTAACAAACCAAAAAAGAAATAAATATGCATTATCTTGTGATGTACATTGGATAAATATGAATCCTTACCTTGAATAAATAATTTTCTTTTTAACTAGCTCATGAATAAACAGGCTGTAAGTTATAATTCGTGATCATAATACCTTTCTGCAACTTTAACGTCAACATTATAAGTTATTTTTTTATCAAATAAAAATAGAATGCAGGGGGAAAGTATTAGTATATGATGGAAACAATTAATCGAAAAGAATTAAACCTTGGGAAATATTCCAAAAAAAGGCATGAATGTAGGGCGCAGATGTGACTCTGCCAGCCCACCAAATATAAGACGGCGTGCGCTAATTTTCTTCCATTTATTTCCACCTTAAATGTGTCGATTTCTACCTTTTTTTTATTTTTATTTTTATTTTTATTTTAGACACGCACACCCAAATAGTTATATATTTTATATTGTTCATCCTCGTTGCAACCAATTATTTATTACCGACATCTTTTAAGGTTTCGTGTCAACTTATTAACTTGTGCAGTTGTGCCCCTCTATTGGTTTTGTTTTGGGTAATAAATTTAATTCTGATCTAATTATGTTAGAACACCTGAGATGGTTGTTTTATGAAGTTTGGTCGGAATTTTAAATATGTTTGTAATGTTTATTTTGGGAATTGTTACTTTTAGCCACCTTTAATTTTCTTAAATTCTTTTATAAGCTATGATTTTTATTTTTGAACAATTTATTAAACATAGTCCCCATTCAACCTAGCTAGTCTATGCTGTCAATGATTGTCTTTTCAAATTAATTTATTATCACGTTATTAATCTGGCAGTCAAGTAAAACAGTGAAAATCAAATCCAAATAATACCAGCATATCTTTCCGAATTGATATCCCATATTGTCATTCCATTAATTACGTTGTTCCCCCTCAGATCTCTCTTTGAACTAGACAATTAAATAAATATAACCTAATCGAGTGTTAGGGCGAGTTTACTTTAATGGTTAGCAAATCATTGAGAAACGGTTAGAAAATATAAAAATTTTGGATATATAAAACAGATTTCTATTTACTTTACTTGATAAGCTTCCGTTTAAATAGCCTTAATTTCTCATATTTTTATTTTTCTATTTTATGATCATTATCTTTCCATAGTTGTCCTTATCTTATTTCATTAAAATAACGGATATCTAAATATCCTATGCATATAATCGTTCTTTTACTAACCACATCTCCCAAATTTTATAAATAATAGTAATTAATGGTGCCCAACAATTAATAATAAAATTATAAATAATAATAATTAAATGTTCTTAGCTACTAATAGTAATATTTTTTTTCCATTTTTGGATACATAGCTATTAATAATAATATTTTTTGGTCAAAATTAATAACAAATTTTTGGATACATAGCTATTAATAATAATATTTTTTGGCCAAATTAATAACAAATTTTTGAAAAGCAGATTTGTTCTTAGATAATGTCACGGAGAGCAATTGTTGTGGAAGAAAAACAGATTTGTTCTTAAATTTGGGAATTGGAGGGAGAAAAAAGACACCGGGAAAATTGTATGGGAAAGTAAAAGAGAAAAAATTTTGAGCGAAATTATGAGGAAAAAAAAGGGATATTACCGTAAAAATACCTCTTCCAGAAAAAGTTGGGTATTTAGCGGCTACTTTTAATCCAGATTAAATACTCAACTTTTTTTCGTCTTAAACCCGGGACTCCAAAAAAAGAGCAGATTTCTTTTCTATTAAAGTAAAACCTAGAATATGGGTCTTTATTTTACCAAAACCCTCTATTCTACTAAAGTAAACTCACTCTTAAAGTGTTATTTTCATGGAAATGCAGAATTCAAGGATAATATATACATAGGATATACGAATCTATTGAACAAATCCCTGAAATATAGGAAAATGACCTAATAGAACGCCATACTAAAAATTCTGGACGTTAATATTCTAACTTTATATATATATATATATATATACACACTAAAACTCTAAAATAAAAAGAGAGGAATAAGACAAAGAATAAAACTATTTTGGAATTCATGCACACGAACTCCATTCTAGACTTTCATGCCGCAACATCCCACGTGTCAGCAGATCGCGTTCACACACAGCAACCGATTACCGGTCAAAACTAACATATGAATGCACTTCCATTTCTTTCACATTTATTGTAAAATTGTAAATGCGCCCACCGCCCCCTATCATTTCTCGGTAAAATTCCATCTCAAACTCGATAAGATCTACTCGTTACATTAATTTAGCCAACTTGAACTCGAGTTAAAATTACCCATTTATCCATACAATCCACCGGCATTTCCCGGTGACCTTCACCACTATAATAGCAATGCTATCTCGACCCTCATTTACTTAATCCCAAGCAACCTTACTAATTCTCTCTTTCTCTCTCAATCTCGATCTCGATCTTTTCTGTGTGAGGATGGGCGATAATCCACTGCGGTCGACTTCGAATCCATTCTCCGATAGTTTTCCGGTAATTAGCAGTAGTAGCAGCAGTGTAGTTGATGAAGTACTGTTTGATTACGACCAAAGGAGCCACTCATTAGGGTTCATGGATTTGCTCAACAATACACACGATTTTGGGCATTCTCTATTTGATCTTGTTTCGCCACCACCGCTGCAACTAGCTCCGATTCAATCTCAGCCGCCCAAAGTTCATATTCCGGAGGTGGCGGTCAATACACCCGCCACACCCAATTCCTCCTCCATTTCTTCAGAATCCAACGATCATGAACCGGCTAAAGAGGCTGAGGAAAAGGAAGACGGATACGAGGAAGAAGAAGGCCGAAAGGCCAATAAACAGTAAGAATTAATCTCATGTTTTTTTGGTTCTGTATTATTTGATGTGAGATGCGATGTTTGCTTGATTTTCTGACGTTCGTAGCTGTTTGTTTTAGTCTGAAATCGAAGCAGAAAATCGAGAAGAAGAAGAAAGAGCAACGGTTTGCGTTTATGACCAAGAGTGAGGTTGATCATCTTGAAGATGGGTATAGATGGAGAAAATACGGCCAAAAAGCTGTCAAGAACAGCTCTTTTCCAAGGTATTTGCTTTGCTTATTTAAGCCCTTTTTGTTTAATATGTTGTTTTCTTCAAAACCCTAATGATATGGCTAATATTGATGATTTCAACCCAATTTTCATAGGCAAAATTTTAATCGAGAGTTGGTTCGTCTGAACTCAACCAGTTATTCGAGCAATTTCTATCTTGATTAGTTATTTTTTAAAAAAATTACATCGATCACGTGACAAATATAAATTAAAACCTCTATCTACGTTGATTTAGCTGATTCAGTGTAGAAAACTCTATCTCATTGCATTGATTAATTTGTCGAATTAAGTTTAGTTTAGAATTACCATTTTAATATATACTTCTGGTAGTTTGTTTTTCACTTGTCTTTATGAAAATATAGAAAGGATTGCAGATTGAATTGGCAATCTATTCATAATATAAATAAGTTGAAAAATAAAATGTCAGCAATCTCTTAATTATTATGAAATGCTATTGGTGTTTTTTTTTTTCCCCTCCAAATTTATATATCAACTTTGGGTCATTTATCATCAGGAGCTATTATAAGTGTACGGCTGCTTCATGCAATGTGAAGAAAAGGGTGGAGAGAAGCTTCAAAGATCCAAGCATTGTCGTGACAACATATGAAGGCAAACACACTCATCCAAGCACCGCCGCCGCCCCGCTGCCACCTTACTCCGCCACCCTCTCGTATGGTGGCGCAGCCCCTTTTCCACCTGAATTAATGCTTTTATCGGCAGCCCAACAAACTCATTTCGCTCAATTCCACTAAGCTGTGACTACATGGATTCCAAGAATATTACGAGTTCTGCAACTTGGCTCACAGACCGTGGACATGTTGAAGAGAGGTGAATTAAATTTAGTTTGTAAATTATTGAACAGAAAATGGATGAAAATACTGCACTTTATATTGTGTTCTTTTATTGCCTTTTTCATAAAAAGATGAGTATTAGTGACGCAGTATAAGCCATGTAAACTCTCATTTGGGTTTTGTGTGTTAATATAACATACTCCCTACATATAGAAATTATCAAGTGCTCTGTATTCAAATTTTTGTATAAGTAATTATTGTTGATAGGGATAGTTTACGTCGAATTCAAATTCATAAACGGGAGACGTAGAAAAACTAAGAATAATTATTGGAAAATGTGTGTGTGCCCTCCTTTAAATGCATGAGAAACGTGTTCATAGTTATATGGTTTGATTCATTGAACCATGACCAACAACATTGTCTCTTGTGCCAACACAAAAAACAAGGGCGGCTGCTTATTCTTGATTCATTGTATACGTTTTCGCTTTTATCTAAGAAATTAATATTGATTTTGTGTTATAATGTCTCATTCCAATTGCATAACATTAATGTACATCTATCTATCTATCTATATCTATACTATAATATATAGAAAGGGTGTAGTTAACCAAAATTGAGTCAAATTAATATTGATTTTGTGTTATAATGTCTCATTCCAATTGCATAACATTAATGTACATCTATCTATCTATCTATATCTATACTATAATATATAGAAAGGGTGTAGTTAACCAAAATTGAGTCAATTTTGACTCAATATTTTTTTTTCATTTTTTAGAAAAATTTTATTCCTTAGAAATTATTCTATTGGTTGATCATTTATTAATAAGTTTAAAAACTTTTTAAAAAATCAATTACCTAAATTTTCTCAATTAATTGAATAATACCGTAATTTCAGGAAATATCTTTAGTTACTCAAATCATTTCCAAATTACATATAAAAAGCTTTTTTAAAAAATCAATTACCTAAATTTTCTCAATTAATTGAATAATACTGTAATTTCAGAAAATATCTTTAGTTACTGGAATCATTTCCAAATTACATATAAAAAGCTTTTTTAAAAAACCAATTACCTAAAATTTTCTCAATTAATTGAATAATACCATAATCTGAAATATCTTTAATTACCCAAATCATTTTCAAATTACCTATAATCATATTATTATGTCATAAATTTAGTTTCCTTATTTGTTATTTAAAGACTTTATTAACATAAATCATTTATTTTATTTCTCATTTCCTGTACTCATTTATATGGCCAACCAATCTTCAATCAAATATATTCGTCAACCATGAAGGTCTTTCTATGATTTTTTATTTTGTTTGTTCGCTTAATTTTCATTTCGTATTTCTTTTGAGATTTGTTATTTGATTATTAAATTTTATTTTGTTTTAAATTTAATTTCCTTATTTGTTATTTAAAGACTTATTAACATAAATCACTCATTTTATTTCTCATTTTCTGTACTCATTTCTATGGCCAACCAATCTTCAATCAAATACATCCGTCAAGCATGAAAGTCTTTCTATGATTTTTCATTTTGTTTGTTCAATTAATTTTTATTTCGTATTTGTTTTGAGATTTGTTATTTGATTATTAAATTTTATTTTGTTTTAGCCTTTTACTTATGATATTTACTTTTTGTTATTAAAAATTTATTATTATTTTTTATTCTTTCATGGTTTTTGTTTTTATTTAAATTATTACATTTACTTTAACTATAAAATAAATATATTATATATAATACAATAAAAATATAATATATTATTATGTTAAAATATTTTTTAAGTAATAATATTATTTAATATATATACGTGTGTATATTATATATTTATATATTTAATACATATAGGATATAAATATTATTTCTATTTTCATGAAAGTCTCTTTATGATTTTGTCATTTTGTTTCTTCGATTAATTTTTATTTCGAGTTTGTTTTGAGATTTTTTTATTTAATTATTAAAGTTTATTTTATTTTAGCTTTTTACTTACGATATTTATCTTTTTGTTAATTAAATTTTATTATTTTTTGTTATTCTTCTTTCATGGTTTTTGTTATATATATATATTTTTTTATAAATTTCATATTTACTTTGATTGTTTTTTATATTCTTTTATATTTTTATTTTATAATATTATATAATGGATTATTTTTATTGATTAGTATTGTATTACAAAATAATCACTATTTTTGCACTTCGCTTAGAATTTTTAAAATTTTGTAATATTTAATCATATATAAAATATTCGGAGTTCTTAAATCATCCAATTGATCGAGGCAAGAGTGAAAGCAAGATTAAGTGTTAAAAGGTTAGTCATTGTTTTTCTTTTTTTTTATTTAAGGGATACTCATTGAAATATATTTTATGTTTAAATTTCAAATGATTCATTTCAAGGTTTACATTTTTTTATTTTGAAAAAAATTTATGCATACTTTATAGCTAGCCTATATTTTTTATAAAAAAAAACTATATTTAAATTTGTTTACCTATAATTTTCTAAATTATTTCCTTTTATATTGGAAAATGATAGAGATATATTATTATTATTTTTATTATAATTATTATAATTAGGGCCAATTTTTTAAAAGGACCAAATATCTCTAATACTTATTCAAAACCCCCCAATTAGAATTTTATACATTTATAATCCCCAATATACAAAATATTTTTTCTAAACCCCCTAATCACCTAAAAAATCCATTTTATCCCCCATTTTTTTACTTTTTCCACACCTTTTTTGCTTCTTCCACACCTCATCTTCTTCATCATCTCCTTCCTCCCTTAGCTTCGCCGGAGCGCCGCCACCACCACCACCGGACCGTCGTCGGACCACCGCCGGCCGCCTCCAGAAGTGGTCCAAAAAATCCCGAAAAATTCACCGGGAACGTTTTTCTCATCCTCGTTCCATATCTTCGGTTAGTTTTTCAAAATTCGAAGTCGTTTATCCCCAATTTCAAATCTAAAAATTTTAGATCTAAAAAAGAAATGATGATAACTCTCAAACCACTTGACGAAAATCGAATCCGTTCCTTGCAATATGTTTATCATGTCGAGAACTTCAAGATACATACCATTTTCGTCGGAAAATATCACCGGACGGAAAACCCATTTTCTATTGAAATTTGCAGGTTTCCGACGGACCTCCCGGCGCCTTCTCCGGCCATTTTCAATAGACGTGGTTGGTACCAATGAAGTCGCATCGTCGAAATGAGTTAAAACACGTAGGTCCCGTCTTCGGAAAGTGGCCGGAGACGGCGCTGCCGCCGCCGCCGCAGGTGTTCTTGTGTCTTCAACAGAAAAAGAAGCAAGAAGAAAGGGAAAAAAAAAAAAAAGAAAAAGAAAAAGAAAAAAAAAAGGTATTTGGGGGTAATTTTTCATATTTTATTAAGGACATTTTAGTCTTTTTACGCGAATTCGGGGGGTTTAGGAAAACTTTTATGAATATTTGGTTCTTAAAACATATAGAAAACCAATTGGGGGGTTTAGGAAAAATATTGGGGTATACTAGGGATCTTTGATTAATTATCCGTAATTATAATAAACAACAACAACAACAACAACAATAATAATAATAATTATATATTATTATTATTATTTCCACATACCTAAAATTGTTTTTACTTTTTTGATATTTTCCTTTTTTTATTTTTTTATTTATTTTTCAAGAGTTTAACTTTGTTCTTTATTCCATTTTTGGTTATATGGATATACCAGGTTTTTTGGATTCTTAAAATCCTAATATTTGTCTTTTTCTTTTCTATTCTAATTGTCTATTTTTCTTATTTATTTTGGAAGTTTATAAAAAAAAAATTACTTATATTATATTTTTTATATAACATCTTTCATTTAATTATTTAACAAAATTTTCTCATTTTGCATATTCGAATTTTACCATATTAGTTTTGATGATTCTTCTTTTACATTTCTTTACGGTTATCTTTACTTTAGTTATAATTTTCTTCATAAATTTTTTTTCTACTTTTTATTTCTAAATGTTTTTAATTTATTTTTTTAAAAAATTATATTTTTAATGAGAGTACAGCAAACAAACTTACTTATGAGTTTAATATCTTAGATGGTATCAAATAATCTATCTCTATACTTATTTATTAGGCTATCATACTATATTTAAAATTTTTATGTTGGCTTGTGAGATCTGTTGCATTATTTATATTTTTCTTTTTATTTCAAATTTTATTTACATTCCTTTTATCATATTGAATGATATAAAATTATTTTTTTATAATTTTAATTATATATTTTAGTTTGATCCAAAAATATTTTAGTGCAATTTGTTTCCTTTTCCTTTTTATTCCGGTTATTATTATTAACTAATTTGATTTTCTTAAATTGAGAAAATATCACTTTCCAATCATATTTATTTTTTATTTTTATTTTCTGAATGTTATCTATTATTTATTTTATATCTTTGAAACTTCTTTAAAAAAATTTCATCCAAATTGTAATCCGGCTGAATCTTTTTTTTTTTCATTAAAATTTTTAGGATAATTCCATTGTTTATCAAGATTTATAATTATTTGTAATTCTCATCATTTTGAAAAAAAATATTTTTCATGTGATGATCTTTGATACCATTGTTAAGTAAACAAATATTTTTTCTTATATTAGATTTTTATCCAAAGTATAGATTACCTTAGTTTATAATATTTACGAGTAATTCATATAAATACCGTGCATAGCACGGGGTATACGCTAATTCTAAAGAAATGTTGAATTGATTTATTAGATTCATGAACATAATATTTAATTTAAATGTGCGAGGTTACAACTTATGAGTTTCATCATTAAATTCAAGGAAATTTTGGTATTAATTTGTGAATTCCATTATTCTATTGAGAAGTCAAATATATTTGAGAATGGTTTACATTTTAGATCCTAAAGAAATATGAAAAACTACAATTTGATATCACTTAGTCAAATAATTGTATTTATATCTTTTTTATAAATTTAATAATTACATTACAAACTTAAAATATGCAAATTTTTTGGGATATTATTAGATTCATGAGGGTGTATAAATATAATTATTAAATTTATGAGCGTGCGTAAATATAATTATTAAATTCATGAAGGGATGTTAAACTAATTGTTTGATTAAAAGCTCTAATGCACGGACACTTCGAAAATTTACCCCGTGCAGTGTCGGACAAGTGTTGGACACGGACACAGCTCCGACACGGCAAAATATGTCCAAAAATTAAAGAAAAATTCCGACACGCTGGGGACACGGCTCGGACACGGCTTAAGAAATATCCGACACGGCTCGGACACGGCTTAAGAAGTGTCCGACACAGCGACACGAAAAATTCAAAAAAAAATTAATTTTTAATTTATATTTCCTGAATATTTGAGGGTATATTAAATATATATATATATATATATATATATATATATATATATATATATATATATATATATATAAATTGCTAAAAAAAATTTAATATTAATTTAAATTCAGTTTTTTCATAATATTATTATATAAAAAATGTATTAATTTTATTTTTAATGATTTTATTGTTGAATTGGAAAATAATATATGTTATTTAAGTTTGTAATATTAAATACTTTTATAATATTTTATTTTATATAAATAACCATATATATATATTTTTTATTTATTTATATATAATATAGTCGTGTCGGAGCCGTATCGTGTCCTAAATTTTTCAAAAAATCCGTATCGCCGTGTCCGTGTCGTGTCGTGCCGTATCCGTATCGCCGCGTCCGTGTCCGTGCATCATAGATTAAAAGTGACCAAATTGTAGTTCTCTATATTTTTTTTCCCATACTCCATATCGATGGTAATGTATAAAATCCAAAAACATTTTTTATATTTAGATCATTAAAAACATCATAACATTTATTATTAATTAATTAGAGTCTTATTATCAGGAACAAAACAAAGTCTTATTTTATTGAAATTATAACAATTAAATTCATATTTAACGGGGTAATGTGGGATAAATCCCCAATTGGGCATCATATTTTTACTTAACTCACCATTTTGACAAAATGTCGTATGATTTTCACATAATGTAGTACTTAAAATACCTCTCAAAATATGTTGTATAATTTTTACAAAATGTAGTACTAAAACGTTCTAATGCCGTATTTATATCCTATTATGTTGTATAATTTTATGGGAAGTAAAGTAAAAACTAAAAATATTCCAAACTGATGGACAGTTATTTCAACCTGCCCCATTTAACCGAAACAATAATGAGAATTAATTAGTATACAGACAATTAAGGCATAATAAACTCCCTCTCAAGTTCCTTGTACATTCATCAGTCATCACGATTCCGTTAATATTCTCGGGGCTCTCTATACTTTCGGATAATAACATATATCCCCCCTCAAATATTATTAATGAAGAGCCACATTTTACTGTTTAATAAGGTTAATCAACTAAAGTTATTTACTGCCTGTAATATACAAGAATATATAGGGACACAAGAATATATAGGGGCCCCTCTATACATATATATTCAGTTGTGTTTACAACGTATATCAAGAATTGTGAGGATGAGTTCAAGAATGTATTCAGTTGTGTATCATGGCAATACCATTGAAACTACAGTGACAAACAAGGCTTCCGTGGCACAAAAATGGCTGCAAAATATCATCAAATCCCTGAAGCAGCAACCTGGAGTGAACAGAAACATTATCGGCATAGGCTGCAAATATATCCTGCATCCCATCAGATCAATGAGCAACAAAGTTGCACTACTGCAACTCTGCGTCGGCACCAAATGTCTCGTGCTTCAGCTTCAGCATATGGGCCGTATTCCCGACAATTTTAAGCATTTCCTACGTGCTTTGAATGCCACATTTGTCGGGATCGAAGTGCATGAGAATTTACAGAAGTTATCGAGGGAGTATTCGATCGAGGTGCAGAGGAAAGTCGATGTACGTTTTCTTGGAAGGACATGGTTCCCTTTTAGCTGTAAGGGCAATCCTAGTTTAAAAAGTCTTGCTTATGTTCTTTTAGGGTTTCCGATGCGAAAGAGTAAAGATTATGAGGGTGATTGGGAATCAAGGGTTCTTGATAAGGAACTGGTTGAGGAAGCCTGCGTTGATGTGTTTGCATCTTATAGCATTGCTTGCAAGTTGCTCAAAGATGGTTAATTATGTGTAGATTAATATGGATGCCTTGCTATGCATGCATGTCTCTAATCTAAGACATAATTGTAGTTCATTGTATTTACAAATGGTCCCCCCAAATACAAGCCTTGATATTGCATCTTTTGTGCAGAAACATCCATTGATAGGGATATTTTGGTAGTTTTGTGAATCCAAATGGGATGTTTTTACATAAAAAATGGATCGTATCGTTATTTTTTATACACGAGGGACCCTTTCTGTAATTTCATCAAACCTGGGGGTAGCAACTGCAATTCGCCCAATTAACAACCATTGATGTCATATGCTGATCGGGTTTGGGTCTCCTGTTTCAGAATTGTGTTTCATCTCCTATTTCACTCACATATATGCGTCACATGTATAAATAGAATCTAAACTACCTAATTATACACAATGCTCGTGTATGTGAGTGAAATACGAGATGAAATACAATTCTGAGGCAGGAGATCCAAAAACCATGCTAATTTATTAGTAACAGCCTAAGAAAATATTGAAACTCAATCAAAGTCAACATGGCCACAATCTTTAGTTCAAAAAGTAGCATACTATTACACAAATGAAGATCGGGGTAAAAGGTAATAAAAGAAGTTCAGGGATCACTAACATCTCACATGCCTTTCCCAAGCATAGCACGAGTCCTCATAGGCAATCCATATAGCCTAATAAACCCAGCAGCATCAGCTTGATTGTAAATTTCCCCGCTCTCAAACGAGGAGATATCTTGCCTGTAAAGACTATTAATGCTTTCTCTCCCCGTCACAGAGACAGATCCTTTATACAGTTTGAGAGTAACTGATCCCGTAGTAGTTTTTGTGATTTCCTTCATGAATGCATCCATGGACTCACGAAGTGGATCGAACCATCTGCCAGCATATACTAACTCTGCATATTTGAGTGCAAGAAAATCCTTGATTTGGATGGTTTCACGATCGAGAGTCAGAGATTCGAGTTCTTGGACAGCAGCATAGAGGATGGTGCCACCAGGTGTTTCGTACACCCCACGGCTTTTCATTCCAACTAGACGGTTCTCAACCATATCTATACGGCCGATTCCATGTTTCCCGCCAATTTCATTGAGGTTTGAGAGGAGAGTTGCGGGAGAGAGTTCTTTTCCATTAATTGAAACGGGGAGACCTTGGTTTATGCCAATTTTCAGGTACCTGAATAGGTTGAGATTGAGAGTAAGTAATATATATATACATATACATATATACATACACTTTTCCGCAACCAAAGATCAACTACACTTTTCATCATCATTTTCTTTACTTGTGATCCCTAAAATCCTAGAACGAAACAGAGTGTCGGTGCTAGACGGGTAATTGTAAATAGAGGAGGCTTTCTGTAATTGATGCAAGTCCCAGGGTTTTTATGCAGGAGCAATACAATGGAAAGGAATAGCAATTTACTCTGGTTGATCGGGTGCATCTTTAGGATCAACAGACATCATGTACATGTCCTCCTTCGGCTCAACTGCAGGATCCTCCAATATGTCTCCCTTCCATATCAAAATTACAAAAAATCCCATCAACTCTTGGATAAAAGAAAAATTACAGTTATGGTTACAGGCATAATTTTGAGGCTTCTAACATTGGAGACAAACAAAATACCTCGTGACTGAGATGCCATAGATTCCTATCTCTGCTATAGATGGATTTTTTCGTCACAGGAACAGGCACATTATGCTTTGTAGCATATTCAATTGCATCTTCTCTTCCCTTTATATCCCATTCCCTCCAAGGAGCAACAACATGCAGTTCAGGATTCAGAGCAAAGAAAGTGAGCTCAAACCGAACCTGTACTCACAAACAACAAGGTTAAACTTAATTAGGTACATAAATGAACAGATGACATTTAGATCAAAAATCAAGAGAAATTCATCCTAACAACATGCCTGATCATTTCCTTTCCCAGTACATCCATGAGCAACAGCATCAGCTCCGACCTCTTTAGCCACATCAACCATGGCCTGTATTTCCAATATAGATATTACTAATCATTGATAATATAAAGGATAGACATTAACCTGGGCATATCCCAAGGTGTGGACTAATTACACAAGCTTCCCCTGAGGTTTGAGAAATTACAAAAACTTGTCCTGGAATACCATGAGATTTGACCTTACTCATGCTATTATAGTCGTGGATATAAAATCAAATATTGACCAGATATGGCCAAATGCAAAGTAGGACATTCATGAAAGAAACAGGAGACATCATCAAAGTTTATTGATCTACTGATCTGGTATACAGTCTTTGAGGGGGGGAGTTTTAGTAACTTCTCAAACCCCAGGGGAAATTTGTGTATTGAGGCCAAACCTCAGGGTACATCAGAGCACGTATAGATATAAAGATGTGAAAGAATGAAATCCCATGTTTCTACTAATTTAATCTTGATAGTGTTACCTTCGCAATAACTGGTCTAGCCATTGATGTCCCAAGCAAGTATTTTCTCTCATAGATAGCACCGGCCCGCAGACAGGGAAATATAAAATCCCTCACAAATTCCTCCTTCAAGTCCTTCACAACTAATTGACATGCGCCACTGGCTTTGGCCTTCTGTTCCAAGCCTTCCAATTCTTGCACCCCCTAAAGAGTATCAATTTCATCAAACACAAAGCAACAACAAACTATACCAGCCCGCATTTTTCTTTCTTCTAAATTATTCAATTAAAACATTCTAATGATTGAGCTAAATCCTCAACCCCACAAATTTAGGGGAAAAATGGGTAAGAGATCAGTATATTCAAAGTGAAATGATTTTCACATACTTGTCCAACATCACCAGTGAAGCAAACCACCTCGCATCCATAATTCTCCCTGAAACGCATAAAGCAAAGATAAAAATACTGTAAACAACGTCCACTTCTGAAGGAACCACATTCTATGTCAGACTGTAAAAGAACTAAGCAATCGTACAAATTGATTATTGAGGAACCAACGTACCTAAGCCAAGGCACAATTACAGAGGTATCCAAGCCGCCACTATAGGCCAGCACTACCTTCTTCAATTTTTTACGCAGAACATTTCCTTCCACGCCAGTTGACGCCATTTCCTGTCGAGTAGCTGCTTCCACATTCATTAGGGGTTAACCAGAAACAAGCAAACGCGAGAGTTAGAGCTCAAATCAAAACTTCCAATGCAGATATACAACTATGACGGAACAGTAAAATCATTTTAAGCAAAAGTAGACGAAGATTACCGGGTTTCAACGGGGAGAGAGAGATTAGGTGACTGAGGGTGGCGATGGAGCAAGATATGTAAAACGTGTCAAATGTCAATGGTTTCTCAGTTACCAAGGCAGAAGAGCTAAACAAAGCATTTTGTATGGGTAAATCAGAAATGGGCTTTCATGTTGACCCACATGTATTGGACCCAAATTAAAGCCCAGATTTATAGATAGACCGTAGACGTGTGTATATATATATATATTTATTTTTTTTAATTTTTTTTTAATATCTCATTTAACTGAGTTTGAGCCGGGCAACAACCACAAGTAAAGCTCTCCCCAATGGATTTTTTTAAAAAGTAGGTTTGGAACACCTGATTTCTTAGAGAATCAGATAAAATTTATCTCTTGTGATCACCACTAGATTAAAACCCATTGAGTTCCATTTAATATATTCGCATTTGAATAGGTTAGGTTCAAGTTTCGTTGCGAGTAGTTACAAACCGACAACGACCCTCTTAATTTTTTTTCTTTAAATATCCTCATATGAAACCTATAATATTAGGCGATTAAGATTAAAAGATAAAACCTTTTGATTTTTTTTTTATATACAACTATTTTTTACATGTACGATTAATCGTTTATCAATACACTAACAACAGCACATACAATTAAAATAAGAAATCCCATGTCAAATATTACATACATGAATTTTCGTTAAAAACTTAAAATCTCTCCGTCTACACAAAAACTATTAAAGTTAGAAATTATAACTTATAATTAAGGGGAGAATTTGGACTTTTATCTGCAATAATACCCAAATTTACTTGGTCAGGAACAATAACAAGAAGTACTCTCGATTTCCCACAACAAGAATATCTTATCTAAAAAATCATATTTTCTTCCACAAATGAACCTACAGAGATGTTTCTTCATCATTTGCAGTAACAGGAACTACAGTTCTCAGCCAACGTGATAGATTTATCAAGAATGGTGTATACACAAAATAGCAAGTAATGGTCCAAGTTACCAGCCCCTGCAATCACACAGAGAGAGATTAAAATCTAAAATTCTGCCAAAATGCATGATGGTTTAAGCAGAAAAAAATTACAATACCTGGCCGAAAATTTCGATATTTGCTTGAGGATAGTACCACAGATTGTATAACCTGAAACAATCACAAAAACAAGAAAGATAGTAAAACACATAAAGATAATAACACTACCATACCCTAGGTTTAGCGTAATTACACAAACTTCCCGCTTCCCCGAAAGTTTGGCCTAATGCACGCTATTATAGCCATGGATTGAAAGTTAAATATAGACCAATAAGCAGCGAGGGCCGAAATAGGGCACTCGCAAAATTTTGAAATGAAATCATAAAAAATTCATCCATCCAGGTATAACGTGAATGACTACATTCTTTGATAGGGGGGTTTTTGTAATTCCCCAAACCTCAAAGGGGGCCTGTGTCGTTCGGCCAAAACTCAGTTTTTTCTTTTCTTTTTTTTAAAAAACACACACTCAAGTGGGGTTCGAACCCGGGACATTACCCCGAATAATGAACCCATTAACCATTTGGACCAACTCCCGTTGGCAATTCAGCCAAAACTCAGTTGATGTCGCTATAGTTATCCCGAAATAAAAGGATCGAATAAGATTTTGTGCATGGATATATACATATATCAAACATACTTCATAATGGGAACTTCTGCAAATGGGCAAGCAATGCCCACAAGACAAGCAAGTGCAAATCCAAGCCTGGTTTTATCCAGCAACAGCCATGCCAACTCTGCCCCAGCAAAGAGTATGTAGGCTTCAATGTTGTCTGCAACTCCAGCTTTGTAGAGTTCTGCACTTAATTCTATGAACACAACCAACACACTGAAAAAATATATTCTTCAATAATCAGATTTAGAACTATTTACTTATAATAACAATTAACAGGATAAAATCAATTACAAATCGTTAAAAGCTAAAATAAATACAGATTTAGAACTGTTTACTTAATCAACTCACACCAATGAAACAGCCGCCTTATCTGCACTTCCCTGAGGAGGAGGCGCCTCAGGAGACAACTTCTCATCAAGAATCAGCTGCAATAACCCCACACTCGAGTAAAATAGCCCAAGTAAAGGAGGCACCTACAAGATTCAAAACACACATATACACATAATAATTCAGTATCAAGAAATGGCAGATTTCTGCATAAATTACTCCAAAAAACTAATCTTTTTCACAAAACTTGCTTACCCATATGTTGGTGTGAAGAGGGCCAATATCAATAGCCCCATTTTGATAGACTACGAGGTTCACTCTCGAATGTAATCCATCTAAGATGGGCCCGAGGAAGAAACCCGACCCGAAAAGGGAGAGTGTGAGTGCGGGCCAAGTCTTGCTGAGGCTTGTTTGGCTCTGCTTTTTCAGACTGCAAAATGGTCTGTTTCTGGTTCTCTTCAACTGTGGATGGTGAGTGGATTGGTGGAGACGAGGGAAAGAAAAGCCAAACAAGGTCTGCATTTATTGATATTTTCGTTTAACAATATCTTCAATTACAATTGATGAGTTAAAAGACTTGAAATGGGCAATTGCGCAGGAAAGAGGTGCATAATCTTGACTCTACACGCTTTTACTAATAAACATAACGTTTTATTCTTCTTTACTCTTTCGATCCATGTTGTTCTAATATATTATATATCTTCTGCTCTTTATGTATAATTCTTCAAATACTAAAATCTGGCCAACTCCCCAAGGAAAAACCATATTGCAAGAAAGAGTTAATACATACGAAATGTTGAATTCTTGTCTATCCATTACCTGTAAACTGCAAGAACCAACCTGTCCACAATTTTCTATTTCCAATATTGCCCTTTTTACAATTCATTATTTAAGTTAACCTAAAATCGCAAGTTACCGAGAACTAAATACTAACTCATCACAATAGTCCACACACCACACTCCACAGTTTTTTTTTATAAAAAAAAGAAAACCATATCTCAATAAGGAGATTGATACTTCTCAAGAAGTGTAAGACATCATTTGGTTCGTTCCAAACCATGAACCACAGCAAGAGTGGTCAATCTTCACAAGATAGTCTGCGCACATATTACCTTCACGCCATGTATAAGTAATCTTTGCTTTCCAATGGCAAGCAAGGAGGGTTTTGTAGCCCCAAGGGTGTAGATCAAGGATACAGATAAGAGAGACTATCATCAAGGAGTCACACGGAATTAACTTAGGGTGCATGTATGCGGTCTGGATATATATATCAGTCAACTTTGCTTGCAATTATTGAAAAGGAGAAGGGTAGTTAAGTAATTTAATCTTCAAGTGGGAGCATAAGCATATCCTATTCCCAACTAATTAATAACTTGCAACTGCAAACAAAAATGAGATGAATGTTTTCGTGTTGATGGAACTCAAAGAGTTGGAAGCTGGCCACGAATTGTTTCCAGCTATAAATATACAGAATAGGATCAGTTGAGGAGTTACAGCAATATTTCATGGCATCGTTGATGTTGCTGCTAGGAGCTCTCCTCGGCCGCCCCCATAAAAACACGAGTTTGGTACTCGCGGAGGAGGAGGAGGGCGGAGCACGAACGCCGCCGCGACAGGCTCGCCGGAAATCGAGCATGGGATCAGCCAAAACTACTACCTCCGGCGAGCATTCAGGCAAATACTGTTGGGCCTTTGAGGATCTGCAGACCTGGCGTTGGGACCCTTCATCTCTAGTATTAATGTTTTAAGCTCGTTTATCATGTTTACGTAGGAATTAATGAGTTATTTATTACATGATGTTGTATTTAGTCGAGGATTTTGACATTAAAAAACACTAATCTGTAATTACACCAAACATCGTGGATGTAGATGGCCATGATCATAAAAGGTTTCCAGATTTCTAGAAATCTTTCATCTGAATAATGTAAATTATTTTATCAAGTTATGAAGTCATGGGAGATGCTGTGAAATCTGCAAAATATTCCAGAAAAAGTAGAGTGGACTAATGAAGAGTTTAGAATAAGATCTTATCAAATTCGCCGATGTCTTTGATTCTCCCTTTGGGTAATTCGATCCCCACACTGTTGTTTGATTCTTTAATTTGTCAAATGACTCCTATCTTGCATTAGGAAGGATGAAATAATTTCTTCTAAACTAATTACATTTACACCCCTTGAGAAACAATTGTATCACTTTTCTAGGTAATTTTTCACATTCCAGAACTTAACCCCCAAGAAATTCAAAATATTACAAACATTCCCATTCGACCCCGAAAGTTACAGTAATATCTGGATATTTCAGGGGTGCACATGTAATTCTTTAATACATTAAAGGGGTGTTTATGTAATATATACATTCTCGCGTCTTAGTTCTCTTATATTGTCAAGAAAGGGGTATAATACTAATATACTATAGTTTTAACGGGTATGGATGTGAATAAGTTAATACTTTTATCAATAAAAAGCCGAATCTTTAAAATATAAAATATTTATGTATATGGAGCTATACCAGAATGATATTCACAATGTTCAATCAAAAGATGCATATATGGAAAATGTAATTCCTTTTTGTTCGTTATAAGTTAGAAAGAGAGTAGATGATTTATTGGCGTGCCATAGATCACTGGAATTGGTGACTGTTATTCACTGCAACATTCTAAGGCCAGCTTGTGTTGAACTGTCTCCCCTCTTTATGTTCACAGATGAGAGCTTGTTTTTTCTCATCTTTTAGCAGAATCTACACATTATTGCAAATTATCATACAGTATTTGTAGTTATATGTGCATTGTGCAGTAACACCATCTCTCTCTCTCTGTTTGTGTTCTTGGCGCGCTTGTGTTGTGTCATTTCAAAGTTCACATCTTTATTTCATCGTAATCTTCAAGAATAGGTTTTGTTTGAATGGCAATGGGGTTTCCTTAAACAAATGACAGTTGGGAGTTCTGTGATAAGTTGTAAGTTCTTAAGAAGCCATTATTCAAGGGGATAATCTTTGAGTTTTGAGAATGGAAGATACTTTCGTGCCGTTTCGTGGGATCAAGAATGACATTCAGGGGAGGCTGCTCTGTTACAAGCAAGATTGGACTAGTGGATTCAAGGCCGGTTTCAGGTATAAATTATCCAAATGCCAATCTCGTAATCTCATCTTATAAGTCAAATTGCTTTCGTTTTCACATTCTTATTTCTTGCTTTGAGCTGTCATAAGCTCATTTCTTAGTTCAAAACTCAACCTTGGATATGCATATATTTATGGGTATATGTGTGTGTTATATTTCTTCATGTAATAATTTACCCCTGAATTTCAGGATATTGGCGCCCACAACCTATATATTTTTTGCCTCCGCCATTCCGGTGATCTCATTCGGTGAACAACTTGAGAGAAATACTGGTAAATTATTCAGTCTCTTTGTTGAGATGGGCTCATTCAGACAATGGTTGTTCACCTCACCATGTGATGATTGTAAATCATTAATCTTCGCAGACGGAATTCTTACAGCCGTTCAGACATTAGCATCGACAGCAATTTGTGGAATTCTACACTCAATCATAGGAGGACAGCCGTTGCTGATTCTTGGAGTTGCTGAGCCCACTGTCATAATGTATACCTTCATGTTTAACTTTGCCAAACAAAGGACAGATTTGGGTCCTCAGCTCTTTCTTGCATGGACTGGATGGTAACTTTTTCCTTTCTTTAATGTTATTCAATGTCTTTTCTGCTCCATATGTTAAACTCCTCATCGTTGTCGTTTGTCATAAACATCTGGTTTTATCAACATCGTCAGGGTATGTGTTTGGACTGCAGCTCTGTTGTTCTTGCTGGCTATTCTAGGAGCTTGTTCTATCATCAATCGCTTTACCCGTCTGGCTGGAGAATTGTTCGGGATGCTTATCGCAATGCTTTTCATGCAGCAAGCTATCACAGTAAGGAAAAATGAGTTCTTTTTTCACTTTCTCCCCAGATATATACTTATATAGTTTTAAGGAATTTCTGGATCGTTTTGTTCAGGGACTTGTGGAAGAGTTTCGCGTGCCAAAAAGAGAAGAGGCTAACCAAATGGAGTTTATGCCTTCATGGAGATTTGCTAATGGCATGTTTGCCTTAGTTCTTTCGTTTGGTCTACTGGTCACTGCGTTACGAACTAGACAAGCACGATCCTGGCGATATGGGTCCGGTAAGGATTGCCTTACTTACGGAAAATCCAAACCCAAATCACACTCGACTGAATCCAACCAATTATATGCCAAAAATTTTTACTTATGAGGGCAAGATCGAACTCTTGCAAAACATAGAAGCCATTTGTATCAAGATTTTGTTTTGGGGGATTTGCTCCTTCCAACCCCATAATAAGATGAAAACAACTCTCATGTTAGATTATGCTTTAAACATCTAATCATTATTGTTATTTGTGGTTTCCTTACAGGTTGGATTAGAAGCCTAATAGTAGATTATGGAGTCCCTTTAATGGTGCTGGTTTGGACAGCAGCATCCTACATACCTGCTAGCAGTGTACCCCAAGGGATACCGAGACGTCTCTTCAGCCCCAATCCATGGTTGCCCGGCGCCAACTTACTCAATCGGACCGTAATAAAAGTAAGCAATTCACTCAACCATGCAAAAGTTTCCTTTCTTTTAAGTTCTGGTTGTCGATCGAACCTCTTCAAAACTCCATATTTCGTGGCGAAATTTCGGCAGGAAATGCTGAAAGTACCGATTCTGTATGTACTTGGAGCCTTCGTTCCTGCCACAATGATTGCGGTGCTTTACTATTTCGATCACAGTGTCGCCTCTCAGCTAGCTCAGCAGAAGGAATTCAATTTGAGGAAACCACCTTCTTTCCATTATGATTTACTCCTTCTTGGATTCCTGGTATGTTGATGGAATCATATGATGTTCTGCTGAAAATGCATTTTATGGGCTAATACAAATACATTTTTCCTTTCGTGTTGTGTCGTGACAGACGCTGATTTGTGGTCTTATTGGTATTCCTCCATCAAATGGTGTGATACCACAATCCCCAATGCATACAAAGTGTCTAGCTACTCTAAGACACCAGGTTAATTACTTTATTTCAATGTCCGAATTTCTTTCATATGATCTGTTCCCCATTTAAAAGTAAATTCTTATGATGTTTTTGTCATATAATTCTGTTTGTAATGTGCAGTTGCTAAGGAATCAGCTCATTGCTGCAGCACGGGGGAGTATAAAGCAGAACACGAGCTTGGGGGAATTGTATGAAAACATGCAAGGAGCATATCGACAAATGCAGTCTCCTCTTAACTACCAGGAGCCGTCACATAGAGTACGTAAATTTGTAATTAAAAAATTGATAAACAAATATCAAAATAAACTTGAAAACATCATCCGTACAGATTATTGGGAATGGGATAACTGTTGGAAACAAGTTGTAATGAGGGTATGTGTAATTTCAAAACCAATAGGGGATGTTTTTGTAGCTTCTATAGTTATAGGGATGCAGTTGGACTTACTACTAAATATATGAATCTGCCAGGCCCTGAAGGAGTTGAAAGAATTGAAGGGAAGCTTGGACGCTCCATTTGGTGAAACGGTATTTGATATCGGAAAAGAGATCGACGATTTGCTGCCCATTGAGGTGAAAGAACAACGTGTTAGTAACCTGCTGCAAGCCATTATGGTGGGAGGATGTGTTGCTGCAATGCCTGCCTTGAGAATGATTCCGACCTCCGTTTTATGGGGATATTTTGCTTTCATGGCTATTGAAAGCTTACCTGGAAACCAGTTCTGGGAGAGGATATTACTGCTCTTCACTGCACCAAGCAGAAGATACAGGTGAGAGTATGCTTACTAAACTTTGAATTTACCTAAGCGATCCTTCAGAATTTGAATTAATTCTTTTTTTGGTGCAGAGTTTTGGAGGTCTACCATGCAACTTTTGTGGACACTGTGCCTTTCAAGACAATTGCTATGTTTACCTTATTTCAGACAACATATTTGCTTCTATGTTTCGGGATTACGTGGGTCCCGCTTGCTGGGGTTCTGTTTCCTCTCTTGATTATGCTTCTGGTTCCTCTGAGACAATTCTTGTTGCCAAAGTTTTTCAAAGACACCAACCTTCAAGAACTCGATGCAGCAGACTACGAAGAGAACCCGGCCGTAGCAGTCAGCGTGAAAGTGGTGAGAATTTTATTTTCTTGCACTCTCATGATCACCAGTAACAAAGGAGACTGATGTTGACCTAAAAGATGGTTTTGCCTTCTGAATCCATATATGCAGGAACCAGATGTAACTAGTACACTTTCTTTAGCTGAGGAAGGAGAGGTTTACGATGGAATCATTGCAAGAAGTCACGGTGAGATCAAGCATGTTTCAAGTCCTAAACTCGAGCCCGTGTCTCTCAAAGAAAGCATACAGCCCTCAGAGTCAGTAATCGAACATGATCTTTGGGAATTGTCCTTGTGATTACATGGTTCAACTGTGGCTGGATTGTTGAGATATGAATGTCTTAGTTTTCTCCAACTTGTTCTTCACGTAAAGCTGTAAAATAAGCGTATTTTATCGAGTTCTTGCAATGGCAAGCGATTCAGTTTCACAGCAGACCAAATGTAATTGCACAGCATCCCAAAGCAACAGCAAATACAAACCAGATGTTTTTATGGGGAAAAAAAAAAAACACATTACTGTTTGTAAAAATCATCAGAAACATGCCAACATAGTGCTAACAGAGCCCGAGATATGCAAATTGATTTCTTGAATGCTCAGGGATTAACTTCTTCAGCAACTCCAGAGATACACCCTTAAGTTCTAATAACAGAATTACAGAATCACATGGAAATATTCAAACTCTGATATAGGCATGACTAATTCCAAGAATCTGTCTATGATACTAACCATGTGCCTTGAAGTCGAACAAAGGAGGAAGGAATCGTCCATTTGGGAGGCGAATATTTGGACCGCGCAACTCATTAAAGAACGGATGGGCCAATACTTCCAACTGCATAACAAATACAGAATTCCAGAAAGCAACAAAAGTGAACTGAACAAGAATTTAAACTATAATATACTCACAGCAGTGGGTCGCAGATTCGGGGAATACTGCAGCAGTCTTGAAATAAGATCCACTGCTTCAGGCATGCACTTGCAAAGTATCTGCCGAAGAAACAGACTGTTAAAATCGCACTACAAAGACCACTCAAATTATTTGATCAAAAATTGACATCCCTATTACCTTGTGCCAAGGATAAGCTTTAATCTGAGGGAACTTAAACTCAGTATAATTAGGATTCATACATTTGATCTCCTCCCGCGTTGGAGTTCCAAGGACCTGCACAAAACATGACTATCTCTATTGCATAGAAATGCATTTCCTAGATCAGTTAATGTGACGAAAAATGACATCATTACCCGAATGATTTCAACGAGCTGGTGCACTGCACTCTCGCCAGGGAAAAGGGGCTGAAATATCCATACGAGAACATCTTTTCAGTAAAAGAAACTATGTCAAAATAAGTAATTGAAGAAAAAAGACTCAGGAGCACCTGTCCAAGCAACATTTCAACAAACACACATCCTGCTGACCAGATGTCAATGGCAGTGGTATACTCCACCGCACCAAATATCAGTTCTGGAGCTCGATAGTACCTCGAGCATATATAAGAAATGCTAGGCTCTCCTTTAACCTACATCATTTAAACAAGCATGAAATCTAGTTATGGTCCTTATGGACCATGACAACGGGAACGGGACAAGATTTGGGCGGAAAAGAAAACGAAGAGATACGAACCAAGACTTTAGCACTTCCGAAATCGCATAGTTTCACTTGGTGAGTATGTGGATCAACCTGTGAGTTGCATGAAAAAACATGTCAAGAAATACATTGGTATAAGTTAGGAAAGTGGATATCCTTCTTCTTTTTCTGATTCTTTTTTTTTTTTTTTTCTTTTTTCTTTTTTAAACTTACTAACAAATTTTGGGGTTTAATGTCCCTGTGGCAAACTCCAACAGTACCGTGGATATAAGCCAGTGCTCTGAAAATCTGCAAGAAAAGGTAAGCTGTGAACTCAGAAGGACTTCAACTTTTTCATGTAGTTTAAAATTGAAAGCTTTTTGGCAGAACATCAACACCACTAAACACCGAGGCAAGTTGAAGCAGACCTGATAAGTAAAAAGTTTTACATATATCAGAGGAATCCTTCGGCTCGTCTTGCTATAATGTCTGATCACCCGATGAAGAGTCTCAGGAGCGTACTCCGACACCAAATTAAGAAAAACCTCATCCTTCTTGGTCATTGAAACGAAACAATGCTTTAACGAGATGACGTTGGGATGATCTAGCACACGCATTATTTGCAGCTCACGGTTCTTATACCTCTTATCTTGATGAACCTTTTTCATCGCAACAGTCTCTCCAGTTTCTAGACATTTGGCCTGCACAACAACATAATACAACGATTTAAGTCCAACATCGAACTTCCAGAACTTCTGATCATCTCTGTTTCACCATGCAAAGATAAGAAGCATTGCAAAGCCAATTGCTTACCTGGAACACTACTCCGAAAGATCCCTGCCCTATAATTCGCTCGGCCATATAGCTGACAGTCTAAAAAATGTAGGACGAGAAAAATCAGACCATTTTACAGGTGTTCAACGACATCTGCAATAATGCAGGAACCAGGCTGAATCTCACCTGCTTTGGCTGGCTGTCTCTGCCACCGATTGTGGCCACGATTACACTCCCGGTTTCTGCTCCTTTACCATGTACAACACCTGGTTCCATATCCTGCAACTGATTACCATAGTTATAAACTCTTAAACAATGCAGGATGCCCTGAAGACATGATCACGTACCTTGTCATTCCTGAGCTTCAACTTGTTCATCTCAACAGACAATCTACTGAGACTACCGAGTTTTCCATGAGTATCTCCAACACCCGAAGAAGGAGCTGCACCAACCGAGGGCGTTCCTTTCATGTCTGTGCAGGTTTCTTGCTGGATAGATTGACTCAAGTAATGAAGGAGAATTAAGAATATATCAGCAATAAATCACATCTTAACACAGTTGGATTTTAGACTTTTTGTATAGTCGTAGGCAGCAAGCAGGCATTTTATTGATTTTTTCTCCTAGATAGTGTCTCCTTTTGACAATTCGTACCAGTGAGAAACTATTCTATGTCTTTGTCTAAGATCATTTGTTCATTGATGATACGTATCTATAATGCGTGACCACTTTTAAAAATATCATGTGTTGACCCTTGTCGAGACTCGAGTATCTGATGTTGTGTCTGGCACATATCACATGTTACATCCATTTTTAAAAGTATCACCTGGCAAATTTTTTTAAAAAAAGAATTATATCTCATGTGCACTTTTAAAAATATCATATGTGTTCCCACACATTTTTCGACTGGCCCGACTTGGCATACTCAGGTGTCTGTTATTTATTCAATTTCCCATTTACTTTTAGGGATAAATATTCTGAACATCTTGTACTATCGCGGTTTTTGGACTTTGCATCCCGAACTAAAAAGAGTTTGCGTTTGCATCCTCAACTATTGTTTTGTGATGAATTACAACCTGGTTCCACTCATCATGTGACACGTGGAAGAAATTTGGGGTACGTGTCACACATCCATTGGAACGAGGTTGCAATTTATCACAAAACAATAGTTGAAGATGCAAACGCAAAACTTTTTTAGTTCGGGATGCAAAGTCCAAAAACCACGATAGTACAGATGTTCAGAATATTTATCCCTTACTTTTAAGCCAATTCCCATCACAATGTCTTCTCTCTTTCTTTAGTCTTTTCAATAATTATTAGATTATTACAAATACCCACCAATTTCCAAGCAACGTTAATTAAAACATTCACCAATTACAATGACTTCTTATTGGTTTATGACAATTTCCATGGCAATGTCTTCTCACTTTCACAAGTCTTTTTAAAATTATTAATCAACGTAGAAAGGGAGTGTGTTCTCTTGTTAATCAAGTTCGGCCCAATCAATGCAATAACAGAGGTGAATGTATTCTCTTGGTTGATTTGAATGTAAACTCCATAGTGTATTCTCTTGGAAACATACTGATTAGTGCAATAAAGAGAGCGAGTGTTTTTCTCTTGTTGTATAATTGATGGTAATTTTAGCAAAAGTGGTGGATTAAACAACGAGTGACTTGTCATCTAATTGGTTGGGGTTTTAGCCAAGCCGGGGCTTCGCTAAAATTTTCTTATATCAAGGAGACAGGGAGTAACCGTTCACTGTAGAAAATGTTAAACCAATTTTATTTCTTAGCTCTAGCTTCAGCTTTACTCTGCATTTGATTCCTCTTCTTCTTCAGATGATTCCCTGAAGAAGAAGAAGAAGAATCAAATAGTAAGTGCAACAGAGATGAAACAAGAACAAATAAGTAGCAGTACTAGTAGTACTAAATTCGATATGATCATGTTAAAAGAACAATTGTTGAGCATTTGATATAAAAGTTATGAGTGAAGAATAGTGCAAAGATAGTCAAGCAAGGTGCGTGGCCAAAGGAATTAACTCTCATTTCTGCAATAATATAAACTTGCTATCTCATCATGGAGAACATTATATAATTTTGAAATTGTGAAGACTTTTGCAGATATAAAGAGAAAATATTACTACTACGATTAACTGGTTTTATAAAGCATACAATCTTCTACAATAGATATTACAATTTATTCTTGTAACCATGTAATCAAATGTATGGAGGAATGGACAACAGGGGGATCCAACAAGTAATAAACCTTAACTAGTTGGTGACACAAATAGCATCGGAAAATTATGATATATGTCGAACGGGACAGGTTATATAGCTGGTTGCATCAGAATTAGTTTAATACTGTTTCTGGATCAAACCAAGTTGTGGATTAATTAATGGATTGATGGATATATATATATGTGGATATTTGAGGTGCTGATTAAAAGCTTAGTCATGTGGAGTTCAGTTGCGAAATTTCAGGGATTTTTGTAATTTTCTGGCAATTGAGCTGTGGCTGCTCTGAAAAAATGTGTTGAGAAAGGAAACTACTCACAAGAATAACCAATTGCTTTAGTATTCTGACTCGAACAACGATCTCCCCAGTGCTAACACCATCAATATGAATCTGAATCTGCAGAAAAAAATCAATTTACACGTTAAATCCATGCAGATGACAATGAAATCTAACAAACTAAAACTGGGGAAAAGACAAAACAAAATGTATACAGAGTGCCATTACCTGAATCTTTTCCCATTGTTATTCGTCGGATATGACATTGAACGCGATTGTTTCCTAGGTCCTGTTGTTCTTCTTGAATTCTCAATGCTGATGAATTCAAATCTTCTCGGTTCATGTACAGCTCAATGAACTGAAGAGTTGGAATATCTCCAATTCCAAGAGGGATCTCCTTTAAATTAGGGCAGTATGATATGTATAGCTCCTCAAGGCACGGAAAGTGGACATCTTCTGCCCGCCAGCTCTCGAGTTCAAACAATGTCGTCATTCTCAGGGTTTTCAGTTTGGAGAATTCTCCTTCAATGGGTTCCCACTCTTTTCCCACAAAGGACAACATGTTTAGGTGGAGTACCTGTAGATTGGGCAATGAACCAACTATCGTCATGTCTTTCCAAGGAAGTTTGGAATTATACAGTCTCAACTCTCTCAGGTTCGACGGAAACGCAAAGTTATTAGGTAAGAGTACAACACCCCCAGCCCTTGCATTAAACGAAATCTCCAACGACTCAAGGTTGGTGGAAATGGACGAGATGTTTGAGGCCTAATTTCATCCAGTTACTTTTCATGCAGCGTATAGACAATTTCTTAAGGTTCGGAATTATTTCTACAGCATTACTGGTGAAAGTGAAGTTTCTTAGTTTGCAAAGTGTTTGCAGCTTTCCTAGGAGAGGAATTCCATCACTTCCAGCATAAGTGGGGACCGGGGGCAACTCCACAGTATCGCTTATAACATGCCTTAGGCGTGGCATCTTCCAAATTTCACATGGCAATATTATTGATGACGGTTTTCCATCAAAAATCAGTGTTTGAACATTCTGAAGTTTGGATATCGATGGAGGGATGCGGAAGAAGCGTTGGCAAAGTGCGAGGTACCTTAAATTTAAGAGTTGTATGATTGCATCAAGAGAATTGTCGTTGCACAAGTGTGTTGTATCCAATACTCTCAAGAGTTTAAACCCGGATACAACTGATGAGAAGTGCTCCCAAACTTGATCGTTGGCAAAAAAGGGAATGGCACGGATGCGGGAGAAGTGTTCTTTATTAAACGTGAGGAATGAGGAAGCATATGACCTTTGAATATAAAGGCGTTCTTGTTTAGACTTGAGAAATGAGGAATCATAAGACGTTTGAATATAAAGGCGACGTACTTCTCCACGAAAATCTTGCTTATGTAGGCGATGTAGAAAATTTTCGTAATGAGCTCTTTGCAAACACAAGTCCCTCAAGAGATCATGAATACTGCAAGTAATGAATTTTCCATTGGCCGCCTTCCGGCTGTCTGTAAAAACAAGATTTCTACCAACAAGATTGTTAGGACCGCGCACACCTTCACCCTAACTCCACATTAGTATGATATTATCCGCTTTGGGCCAAGTCCGCACAGATTTATTTTTGGGCATCTCCCAAAAGGCCTCATACTAATGTAATTAGGTGAACACTTATATATTGAACAAACTTCCGCCAATCTTCCGATGTGGGATGGGTTTGCTACCCAACAATCCTCCCCTCAAACCAAGACCACACCACTCGTGACCTCCCCTTCAGGGTCAATCTATTTGATCTGCCAACCATCTTGTACCGCTGCTACACATCTTTGCGGGACACGCCGCCTGACCTCCTTAACGTCAAGGGGACTTTCGACACAAGGCATCAACCACAGATCTCCAATTGCTAGGTCACATTACCTGACCTGTCAAACAAAGGTCACTTCAGCTGCCAAACATCTTGTACCGCCGTCAAACCAAACGGGACCCGCTGCCTGACCAACACTTGCCAGGAAGACTTTCGACACAAGGCACCCCTGCAGGTCTCTGGTCTTGTTACACAAGGAATTCCTCATAAAACGCAGTCCACCACTCCGATAAGCCCGAACCTGGGCTCTGATACCACTTGTTAGGACCGCGCACACCTTCACCCTAACTCCACATTAGTATGATATTGTCCGCTTTGGGCCAAGCCCGCACGGATTTATTTTTGGGCATCTCCCAAAAGGCCTCATACTAATGGAGTTAGGTGAACACTTATATATTGAACAAACTTCCGTCAATCTTCCGATGTGGGATGGGTTTGCTACCCAACAATCCTCCCCTCAAACCAAGACCACACCACTCGTGACCTCCCCTTCAGGGTCAATCTATTTGATCTGCCAACCTTCTTGTACCGCCGCTACACATCTTTGCGGGACACGCCGCCTGACCTCCTAAACTTCAAGGGGACTTTCGACACAAGGCATCAACCACAGATCTCCAATTGCTAGGGCACATTACCTGACCTGCCAAACAAAGGTCACTTCAGCTGCCAAACATCTTGTACCGCCGTCAAACCAAACGGGACCCGCTGCCTGACCAACACTTGCCAGGAAGACTTTCGACACAAGGCACCCCTGCAGGTCTCTGGTCTTGTTACACAAGGAATTCCTCATAAAACGCAGTCCACCACTCCGATAAGCCCGAACCTGGGCTCTGATTCCACTTGTTAGGACCGCGCACACCTTCACCCTAACTCCACATTAGTATGATATTGTCCGCTTTGGGTCAAGCCCGCACGGATTTATTTTTGGGCATCTCCCAAAAGGCCTCATACTAATGGAGTTAGGTGAACACTTATATATTGAACAAACTTCCGCCAATCTTCCGATGTGGGATGGGTTTGCTACCCAACAATCCTCCCCTCAAACCAAGACCACACCACTCGTGACCTCCCCTTCAGGGTCAATCTATTTGATCTGCCAACCATCTTGTACCGCCGCTACACATCTTTGCGGGACACGCCGCCTGACCTCCTTAACGTCAAGGGGACTTTCGACACAAGGCATCAACCACATATCTCCAATTGCTAGGTCACATTACCTGACCTGCCAAACAAAGGTCACTTCAGCTGCCAAACATCTTGTACCGCCGTCAAACCAAACGGGACCCGCTGCCTGACCAACACTTGCCAGGAAGACTTTCGACACAAGGCACCCCTGCAGGTCTCTGGTCTTGTTACACAAGGAATTCCTCATAAAACGCAGTCCACCACTCCGATAAGCCCGAACCTGGGCTCTGATACCACTTGTTAGGACCGCGCACACTCGACACAAGGCACCCCTGCAGGTCTCTGGTCTTGTTACACAAGGAATTCCTCATAAAACGCAGTCCACCACTCCGATAAGCCCGAACCTGGGCTCTGATACCACTTGTTAGGACCGCGCACACCTTCACCCTAACTCCACATTAGTATGATATTGTTCGCTTTGGGCCAAGCCCGCACGGATTTATTTTTGGGCATCTCCCAAAAGGCCTCATACTAATGGAGTTAGGTGAACACTTATATATTGAACAAACTTCCGCCAATCTTCCGATGTGGGATGGGTTTGCTACCCAACAATCCTCCCCTCAAACCAAGACCACACCACTCGTGACCTCCCCTTCAGGGTCAATCTATTTGATCTGCCAACCATCTTGTACCGCCGCTACACATCTTTGCGGGACACGCCGCCTGACCTCCTTAACGTCAAGGGGACTTTCGACACAAGGCATCAACCACATATCTCCAATTGCTAGGTCACATTACCTGACCTGCCAAACAAAGGTCACTTCAGCTGCCAAACATCTTGTACCGCCGTCAAACCAAACGGGACCCGCTGCCTGACCAACACTTGCCAGGAAGACTTTCGACACAAGGCACCCCTGCAGGTCTCTGGTCTTGTTACACAAGGAATTCCTCATAAAATGCAGTCCACCACTCCGATAAGCCCGAACCTGGGCTCTGATACCACTTGTTAGGACCGCGCACACTCGACACAAGGCACCCCTGCAGGTCTCTGGTCTTGTTACACAAGGAATTCCTCATAAAACGCAGTCCACCACTCCGATAAGCCCGAACCTGGGCTCTGATACCACTTGTTAGGACCGCGCACACCTTCACCCTAACTCCACATTAGTATGATATTGTTCGCTTTGGGCCAAGCCCGCACGGATTTATTTTTGGGCATCTCCCAAAAGGCCTCATACTAATGGAGTTAGGTGAACACTTATATATTGAACAAACTTCCGCCAATCTTCCGATGTGGGATGGGTTTGCTACCCAACAAAGATCATTCATATACTCCTCCCCCGATTCTTCTAAGCTTTTAGATGCAATAGGTTTTAGAAACCCTTCAGCAACCCATAGCTTGATGAGCTTGGAGACAGGAATTTCATAGTCTTCAGGAAAACCTCCCAAGTACAGAAAACAGGGTTTTAGATGATGAGGCAAGTGCTTGTAACTCAAAGATATTACCTTTGATATGTCCTCATCATTTCCGGCTGCTGCAGAGACATTTCTTGCAATTTCTTCCCAATCATGTCGCGTCTTATTCACCTTAGACAGGAGTCCTGCAACCACGACAATTGCAAGCGGAAGTCCTCGGCATTTCTTAGCAATTACCCTTCCAATATCCTCCAATTCAAGGGGACAAAGCACCTTCTAAGAAAATAGATTCCAACTTTGATCCGCATCTAGTAATTGGAGCTGATGAATAAACCTATAGCTGTCGGCATAAAAAGCCACATCCGACAGCCTAGTGGTCGTAATTACCCGACTTCCATTATAATCATCTGGGAATGTCCTCTTTACATCATCCCAGACTTTTGTTTCCCACATATCATCCATAACAATGAGATACCTTCTGCCTTTCAAATGTTTGTATATGTGTTCTACTAGTACCCCCTCCTCCCCTTTGCCTAATTCCCCCGTTTTTATATTCAGTGAATCTACAATAGCTTGAAGAATGTTAAGCAGACAATAATCTTGAGATAAAGTGACCCAAGCACGACAATCAAAATGCTCATCTATAAGTTTATCTTCAAAAATACTTCTAGCCAGAGTAGACTAATTACCTAGGCCTCCCATACCGACAATTGAAATGACCTCAAGCCTGGATGGTTCTCCACATAGTTGTTCTTTTATCGTTGTGATGAGGTCTTCATCAAATACGACCTTGGTATTTCTACGGCTCGGAGCTTGTACTTTCGCCACTTCTCCCGCACTAACTTGACAAATACTAGACGACTTTAGATGCAAATGAGGGCTTTGCTTGATTGTCATATGCTCTTCCACAATGGAATCAACTTCTGCCTTCACCTTCTCCAAGTCTTGATAATATTCCTTCTCCTCAAATCTCTGAGGTTGAAGCTTTTGATATGCCTTCTTGAAAACAGAGAAGAACAGCCGAGAAACCCCCTTAAACCGACGAGGTTTGTTCTCTGTAGGAATTTGATGTGAAATGTGAGATTCAAATTCAGTGATATCCCGAGCATGGTAAGCTGCTGTAGGAATTTGATGTGAAATATGAGACTCAATGATATCCTGGGCACGATAAGCTGTATCTCTGATTCGCCTTTCCAGAATATCATTTGATTCTTCGTTATGATTTCTTGGTGAATAATCTTCCAGCAATTCTAACAGAAGGTTGAACTTTTCATAGAGAGGGACATGAACTTGTTTGTCAAGAATAGACTTTGAATCAGGACAGGTTATCTCCTTGAGTAATTCAACCACAGAAACAAGAGCAGCATAACAAGCCATTGCTGATAGCCTTCAATATCACAGCAGTATAGTAGATTAGAGTCTGCTCTTGTTTGGCTTTAAACTTGACCATATCACAAGCAAGAAACCACTTGTATTAGTTAATGTAGCAGGCGGCTGGTTAACTTTAACCAGAGTGCACAAGTTGGAAGATGTGGACAACAGGTCAGAGTGCCTTTAATCCTCATCAACTATTGTTTTCACTTTCCCTTCACACCCAAAAAAAAAAAAAAAAAAAGGATAATTACGAACAATCTTATAAGGTATGACGAAAATACGAATTTCTTCCGAGGTTTGATTGTGGAGAAACTAGAAAGCATTCACTACTTTGGCCGAGTCATTCTCATGTTTCTGTTATCTATACAATTCCCCACTTACTTCTAGCCAATTCCCATCACGATGTCTTCGCTCTTTCCTTAGTCTTTTCAATAATTATTAGTTTATTACAAATACTCACCGATTTCCATCGCAAAGTAAAAGATTCACCAATTTCAAAGTCTCCCCTGTGCTGCTTCCTCAAATCAATTTCAAAGTGCCAAATTTGAATATAAACACTATTGGTGTGGTTATTTTGTTGGTTGGAATAAAATTGGATTGATTAGTAATGGAATAAATTATGGAATGTGACGGTGGACTGATCGTCCAATGGAAATGTAGAAATAATTACCCTTTTATCCGATATTATTTCAGGCCATATCATCAATTCCGAAAATATAAAAATATTAATAAACACAAATTTAAATAAGATTATTAATCTAGTCCATCATATACTCGAGGAGGGATGAAAGATTGTAAGCTTCGTGGCCAAATTAGTGCTCCGAAGAGGTGGGTGTCTTTGGATCGTTACGTAAGAAGAATGACTAATTAAATAACAATTAAAAAGGCGGGTGTACTTGGCGTGTGTAGAATGTAACAAGATTGACCAATATTTAAGAAGAATGACAAACTTTAAGAAGAAGGAGGACAAATTGACCATGATCAGCTACAAATCAAATTTGGGGTAAATAAATAAAGCTCATTTTATAACTACATCATTACAGTGTTTAAATTAAATTGATCATTCACTAAAGAATCTTACAAATAAGTTGGCAACTTCTAGGATCAATTCCATAATTAATATGCTCGAAGAGTAGAGAGAAAGTGCATAAATTTGAAAGAATAAATAATGCAGCAACTACGAAAACACCAACACAATAGCAGAAGAAGCATGAATTATCTTTAACAGAAAACTCATTTCAATTGTAAGCAAGATACCCCGACATAACAGTAGCGTTGTTTGTCAACGATATATTGAATAAACAAAAAAGAAATCCATCAGATAAAATCGCTGTTCTCAATCTCCACCAGCTTTGTTGTAGACATACGTAAGCCCACACTTACCACAGTAATGCCTGTCGAAATGGTTCGCCATGAAAGTACCGGCGCCGCACTCAGCATTGGGGCACTCCTTCCTCAACCTCTGAACCTTTCCCGAATCATCCACCTTGTAGAACTGCAGAACCGAGAGCTTCACCTTCTTCTTCTTGTGCTTGATCTTCTTCGGCTTGGTGTACGTCTTCTTCTTGCGCTTCTTAGCGCCACCGAGGAGGCGGAGGAGGACGTGGATCGTGGATTCCTTCTGAATGCCGTAGTCGGCCAATGTGCTGCCATCCTCGAGCTGTTTCCCGCCGTAGATGAGGCGCTGCTCGTCGGGTGAGATGAATTCGGTGTCCTGGATCCTGGCCTTGAGGTGTGAGACGGTGTCGGAGGGCTCTACCTCCAGTAATCTGGTGTTGGACGCAACGCTTCGGACGAAGATCTGCATCTTCGCGGCGGAGGTGGCGGCGGTGCTAGGGTTTTGGTTTCTGAAATGATGAAAAATGTTGAGGTGGTTTGAATCGAGCCTTAATATATGTTAGGGTTTGGGGAGAATTTCAGATGAAGCCCCATTTCTGTAAATGGACTACTTTTGCTAGTAATTGTACGTGGGCCGATGTACGCAGGCCCATAAAATTTCAAATTTTATCCATAATTTAATATTTTTATTGAATAAAAATATTAAATTATATTCAATTATAAATATTCGTCATTTTTTTAAAGCACTACTCACAATTATATAATCAAATCAAAAAGTACAACCAACACGGTAAAAGTTCAAATAACGCAACTCGGAGTTGTAATTTAAAGCTAATGAGGTAGTTTTTTTTTTTTTTTTTTCCCTTCCCTCACTTGGTCGAGGAGCTCCGAAAGAGCAAGACAAACAAAAGCATCAAATAAACTCAAAAGGAGGCGACTCCCAAACAGAAAAATGACCCTGAATCGTGTGTCCCATCTTCGCAAGCTTATCCGCGATGTTATTCCTCTCCCAGTAAACATGACGGATCTTGGTTTCCCAAGGCATGTGGAGCAAGCGTCTATAATTCGTAATGATGTTCTTCATTGGGTGATTTTCAATATCTTCCCGAGTCACCCAATTCAGCACAATCTCAAAATCAACTTCAATCTCGATCTTGGGAAATCGCTTCTCCCAGACGAGCTCAAGCCCTCTACGAAGTCCAAGAAACTCTGCCACGTTAATGGAAACTCCTCCAAGTTTCATACGGTAACCTAACAACCATTCTCCTTTTTCATTCCGAACCAAAATGAGATACATGGTTAAATCATGCTAAAGAGACTCAATTTTCAAGACTCAATAAAAATAAAATTAAACTCTAAGAAAGAGACAAAACTCTTATGCGTAATACTCAATAAATAAATTAAAAAAGAAAATGGTGGAGACGGGATCTATAGAGAGAACGACTTTGGTGTAAAGTTTGCTTTGACCAAAACCATAAAAATTGATTATGAAATCAAATAGTCGGGATCCTTTTAAAATTTTAAAACAGTATTTTATAATATTTTATTAAATTAATTATGTATGCATATAGAAGATACTAATAAAGGTAATTAAAAATAATTTTAATTGATCAATCATTCTATTTAATAATACATTTTTTACTATATTCTTTGAAGGTATATAGAATTAAAACTTCTTAAATTAAAATAATTTAAATGAATGTAACATAAAACAATACATTAAATGCAAGTTTTTTCAGTAAGACCGAAATTGACTCTTTCCTCTTGTATAATAAGTGATATAATTTACACAGGGGACATGTGTAATTAATGTATTATTAATGAGACTTGTGTGTACTAATTTTTTTCTTTAAATAGAGTGTGAATGTACTTTATTTAAATATGAAATACCACATGTTAAATATTTGTTTAAAATTATAATACACAGATACAAATACATGGATACCAATCCAACACAATACGGATACAATAAAATAATATTTTTAAAAGTGTGATACGCCAGAAGTGTAAAAATTCACTCTAATCTATACTATTATATATTTGAAAACGATGTTTGACTTTTTGTTGTGTATTTTGATGATGTGGAATTTTGTGGGTTTTTTAGATTTTTAATTAAATAGAAAAAATGCAATTGGTTGATCTTTATTTTGTATATTATTTATGTTAAAACAAATAGTAACTAATGAATATGATGGGGTCAAAATACGATCGTCCCACGTTAGGACACGTGGCATCACCGAGATGATGACATCTGTCTCCCCAAGGTTGCACCCATCAGTGCACGAGCGCTAAGCCCAACAAGCGCAATCCTTCTTCAGGAGTTAAGCCCAACGAGCGCTGTCACTCTCTCGAGCGTCCTTCATACTGTATGATTAAGGGAGCCCTCTTCGAGCGTCACACTCCCTCAGAGTGGCCTCCCCTTTGGCTCGTCACTTGAACTGGAGCCTTCATTCCCCCCCAGCGGATATCTTGGCTTCCAATACTCCAGGTTGTCATGAGCGCGCTCTTAAGCCCTCGTTACCAACCACCCAAATGGCTCTCTGACACATCGTACATGCCCGCGCACCTGCCACTGTTGCCAGCACCAACTTTTGGTCGCTTTTGCAGAAGATTCCTCCTAGGTTTCTCTCTCATGGCGCCACGTGTTAGGGCAACATTCGGCCAGGACCACTTAAGGCAAATGACCAAAGGGCCCTTGACCCTCAACTATAAATAGCTAAAGTCATCTTCTACACGGGTAAGCATTCTTCATCACTTAAACTGTGACTGAACTTACGTTTCTTCATACTTTGAACTGACTTGAGCGTCGGAGAGCCAAACTGGGTATCACCCCCAGTTCCCCCAGCTTGGCCTTCTGACTTTTATTGTGCTTGTCCCAACAGGTAGAACCCCCTTTCTCATCTCCGGCGAATCTCCGGCGGTTTCCTCCACAATTACAAATCGTAAAGTGATCGGATTCGGATCCTCACATTTCTGAACCCATCATTTTTGGCGCCGTCTGTGGGAAACCGGTCCTCCACCCCCTTTCTTTCTTTTTGTTGGTAGAAGAGCAAGCACACTCTTATCCTTTCCAGTCATGGTCGCTACAAGGTCTGGAGCTGTGGGAGGGGGAGATAACGCCTCCCAGGATGCCAATATCATTATTCCCTCCACCGCTACTGGTGGAGCCCCGCCTCCTTCCGTCACTGTTGGTGGAGCACCTCCCGCCGCTGGAGTGACTCCGCAAGCAGAGTCTTCAATACCTCCACCTACACCGTCGGCGCTGCCAGTTCCCGCCGCCGCTGGGGGAGTCTCTCTCTCTGCTCCTCCGTAGCCTGCTCAGAACCCATGGTTCCATCCCCAGGTGAATCCTGGATTGCAGGGTTACATGATGCCCCCACCCGGATATACCCTCACCCCGGCTGTTATGGTTCCGCCGGTCCAGCCGTACCATGCTGGTCAGATCCAGCTCCCGGTGGTGATCCCCAGGGAGATTGAAGGAGTGGAGTTACCTCCACTAACCACCCAGCAGTTGAGGGCTCTCTATGCCCAGTGTGAGGTTCAGGCGGCCCAGGGAGCATGGGAAAGGTTCCATTCCATGTACTTTCCCTCTGGGCAGGCCACTCAAGTTGCAGCCCCTTTGGGCGGACAACAAAATTTTCCTCTCAGAGAAGCCCAGGCTGTCCTGAGGGCACAACCACCGCCACCACCAGCCAGAGAAACGCCCCAGCAGGAGGGCAATGAGCGTCCCTCCATGGGCAGGAATAAGGAGCCCACGGAACGAGTTAACGAGAATGAAGGGGACTCTCATGTCTCCAGAAGGGGCTCACGAGCCCCCAGGCACGGGGACAGACAAGGGGACGTGAATCCTGACATCCTCGCGACTGTGCAAGACCAGCTGCAGGGTTTAAAGGATATTGTGGGACAGCTCTCACGAGGGCGATCAACTCAGATCTCCCCTAGTCGGGATGAACGGGTTGACGCCAGAAGCGCCCGTACCAAGGACCCCCCACCAAAGGTCCCCCACCGCAAGGAGCCGGAGGAAAACTTCGGCACGTATAAATACCACCCGTTGGCGAGGGGCTCGCCCCTCGTGGAGGAAGTTTTGATGGCCCAAGCAGGCATGGCCAAAATCCCCACTTCCATCAACCGATACGACGGGACGACTGATCCAGCTGAACACTTGGATCACTTTTTACATCTAATGCACCTCTACGAGCATTCCAGCAATTACTGGGCCAAAGTGTTTGTCACTTCCTTAGTGGGAATGGCTCAGGAGTGGTACAAGCGACTGCTGCCGCGCTCGATTCACTCATATGAAGAGCTGGCTCATGCTTTCCTCAACCACTTTAATTCTTTGAAAGCGCCAGTCACCGCACCTACCGCCCTTTACAACGTGGTGCAAGGAAGGAGCGAGTCTCTGCGCTCGTTATTCGCCCGCTTCAACAAGGAAATCCTACAGGTGGAAAGGCCTTCTATGGATTTCTTGATCCCAGTGCTCTTTCAGGCTGTGGATCACAAGCAGTATGTGAGCAAGAAGTTTGCCGACGCCATTGTAGAAAGGAGGCCAGGGACCCTCATGGCCTTGAGAGAGGTTGCCGAGCCGTTCTTCGCGCTCGAAGACATGTATGGGACGAATGGTCCCCGGCATCACAGTCCAGCCAGGAACGAGCGACCCCATCACGAGCGGGGACGGGAGGTGGTAGTCAAGAAGGAGCGCCCTCAAGAGCGCAAAAGGTCGCCACCACCCCCTCGGCGATTCGAGTGGGTCCCGCTCACCAGGCCGAATTCAGAAGTCTACAACCTCTCCGATAAAAAGCTCTTTAAGAGACCCATCAAGATGAGGGAAACGGACTCGCTCAGGCGCTCGAGCAAATACTGCGCATTCCACAAGCAGAGGGGGCAAGACACGGATGAGTGCCGACAGTTGGAAGCTGAGATTCAGAGGCTCGTCGCAGGGGGCCACCTGAAGGAATTCGTCCGGGTGCTCGAGCGTTACGATGAACGCTGCAGCGAGCGCACTGGAGGAAGAAGGAGAAGTCCGTCCCGATCGAAGAGCCCAATGGGTAGGGGACCCCCTGAAAGCAGCAGCCGCCAGGGCAATAAAAGAAAAGCCCCTGAGCAAGAAAACGAACCTTTCGCAGTCATAAATATGATTGCAGGAGGCTCGTCAGGAGAGGATTCCAACGCCTCCCGACGGAGGTATGTCCGGAGCTACAACCAACGCCCATCAATGCCTAAAACCATCTATGCCATCCAGAGTTCAAGCGCTCAACGGTCAAGAGAGAATGATGTAATAGGCTTCGATGATAGGGATTTAGAACACATTGTAACACCCCATGGGGAGGGTATAACCTCCGATTGCCCCATGGTGGTTAGTGTAGATGTTCATAATCATGTTGTAAAAAGGGTGTTGGTGGATAGTGGAAGCTCTGTTAATGTTTTGCCTTATTCTACGTTTTTAAAGATGAAGGCTGACCTTCCGCTCGAGCCTCTCAAAACAGCCCTCATTGGTTTTGGAGGCTCGAAAGTTGTCCCACGAGGGCAAATTCGCTTAGCTACTTCATTCGGCCGAGCCCCTCAGCGCAAAACACTCTTGGTAACATACGCAGTGGTGGAGATAGACATTCCTTATAACATCATAATTGGGCGCCCGGCCCTCGTGGACTTCAAAGCCATCATCTCCACCTACCATCAGAAGATTAAATTCCCTACCTCTGAGGGCGTGGGAGAAGTACTGTGCAATGTGCGAGAGGCTTGGGAATGTTACATGCTGTCCCTTAGAAAGCCTAAAGCGGAGAAAACCTTCCAAATTGGTTCCACCAAGAAGTCAGTAGATTTCCCCAATCTAGATGAGGACGGCCCAGCACGGAAAAGGGCGAAATTGAACAAGAAGAAGAACAAAAAGAAGAGGGGAGACAACGTGGAGAATCCCCTCGAAAGTGCACCACCAGGGACCGTTGGTGGATCGTCCTCAGAAGGAGACGAGCCAGGAGAGGGTGAACCAGCACCCGGTGACCGTTTGACAGGAAAGAAGAGGGCGCTCGAACTTCCTCGCCCTGAGATAAGGATCGAACCCTCGGAGAAGTTCCTTACCATTGAGCTGGAGCCCGGAAATAAGGATAAGACTACTCAGATAGGATCTAACCGCTCGGGGCCTTCTCAGATTATGATGATTGACTTTCTCAGGGAAAACAGTGATGTGTTTGCGTGGAAAGCCTCCGACCTCACAGGGATTGACCCGAGCGTCATTGTCCATAGGCTCAATGTGGATCCCTCTTTCAAACCCATCAAGCAGAAAAAGCGGGATGTACATGGCTTTCGAAAGAAAGTCATTGAAGAGGAAGTTAATAAACTCCTGGAGGCTCAATATATCGAGCCCATCTTGTACCCGGAATGGTTGTGTAATGTCGTTTTGGTTCCCAAGAGCGCGAATAAATGGCGCATGTGCAACGATTTCACTGATCTCAACAAGGCTTGCCCTAAAGATCATTACCCGCTGCCTCGGATAGACCAATTGGTGGATTCGACCGCTGGCTGCGAGCTCATGAGCATGATGGACGCTTTCCAGGGATACTATCAGATCTTTATGGCCCCAGAAGACCGCCCCAAAACCTCGTTTGTTGTCCATCTGGGGGTATATTGCTTCTTAGTCATGCCTTTCGGACTCAAGAACGCCGGTGCTACATATCAACGGCTCGTCAATAAGATGTTTGAAAAAGAAATTGGAAGGTCCATGGAGGTTTACGTGGATGATATGATCGTCAAAAGCGAGCGCCAGGACTTCCACTTGGAAGATCTCAAGCGCACTTTTTCAATCTTGCGTCAGTATGGGATGAAGTTGAACCCTTCGAAGTGCACCTTTGGAGTACAAGGGGGAAAGTTCTTAGGGTACATGGTCAGTCAGAGGGGAATTGAGGCCAATCCGGAGAAGATCAAGGCCATATTGGAAATCCCCTCCCCTCGAAATTTGCGGGAAGTGCAAGTCCTAGTAGGAAAAATCTTATCGTTGAACAGGTTTATTTTGCGCTCGGCGGACAGGAACCTTCCCTTCTTCAAAATTTTGAGGAACGCACGTAACTTTGCTTGGACAGAAGAATGTGAAAGGGCGCTGCAAGATATGAAGGCTTACTTATCAAGCGCACCACTGCTGACTAAGCCCGTCGAAGGAGAGAGATTATTTATGTATCTTTCCGTTTCTCCCGAGGCCACAAGCGCTGTTCTGATCGCTGTACGGGAGCGGAAACATTTACCTGTCTATTATCTGAGCAAAACATTGCAAGGAGCCGAAAAGCAGTATTTGGAGATTGAGAAATTCGCGTTTGCTCTTATTAACGCCTCAAGAAGGCTGAGACCTTACTTTCAAGCGCACTCCATAACGGTTCTCACCGACCAACCCTTGAAGCAAGTGTTGTCCAAACCAGATGTGTCTGGAAGATTAATCAAATGGGCCATCGAATTGAGCCAGTTCGACTTATGTTTCGAGCCCAGGACCGTGGTACAGGCTCAGGTTGTAGCTGATTTATTGGTCGAACGCTTTGGTTTAGAGCCCACCGTTGCGGAGAACGAGGGGTTATGGGTACTGCACACAGATGGTTCCTCAACCTCTCAAGGGGGAGGAGTAGGAGTGGCCCTCAGAAACCCCGATGGGATTGAGCTGGACTTTGCAATCAAGCTGGATTTCCAAGTCACTAATAACGAAGCAGAATATGAAGCCCTCGTGCAAGGATTGAATATTGCTTTTCAGAATGGAGCCTCCAGAATCACCGCTTATGTGGATTCACAGTTAATTGCGAGCCAGATTGAAGGAACTTATGAGGCTCGAAAAACCACCATGGTACAGTACTTAAGTAAAGCCAGAGAAATCATTGGGAAGTTCAAGGAATTTCATCTACTTCAAGTGCCGCGAGGAGAAAACGAGCGTGCGGACGCTCTGTCAAAGTTTGCATCAGCTTTAGAGGGCACTTCTGAACGTTCTGTTACGTTCCTTAGAACTGAGGAACCTTTGATCAAGGAAAGGGTCGCCACCGAGATAATCGCCATGATTGATCCAAACGAGCCCTGTTGGCTTGACGACATCGTCGTTTTCCTTAGGGATGGAATTCCCCCCACTGACAAGGTGGAAGCTAGGAAAGTCCGAAGTAAGGCCCCTCGTTTCGCTTTGGACCCCGATGGGAGGTTATTCAAGAAATCATTCCAAGGACCCCCAATGAGATGCCTGAGGCCCTCACAGGCGAAGGAGACGCTTGAACTCATCCATAATGGAAGCTGTGGGAATCATTCCGGAGGGCGTATCTTGGCAAAAAAGGTTCTGAGAAGTGGGTTTTATTGGCCTACAGTTCTCCAAGATGCCATTGAATTTTCGAAGAAGTGCCCCAAGTGCCAATTTCATTCAAATCTCCCTCAATTGCCAGCCGCACAGATGATCCCAATAGACGTCTCTTGGCCTTTTGACCAGTGGGGAATAGACATCGTGGGCCCCTTGCCCATGGCTGCGGGACAAAAGAAGTTTGTCATTTTAGCCGTCGACTACTTCACCAAGTGGGTCGAGGCCGAAGCCGTTGCAAAAATCACTTTCAGGGTTGTGAGGGACTTCATTTGGAAAAACATCATTTGCAGGTACGGCATCCCGAGGGTGCTTATCTCTGACAACGGATCCCAGTTCATAGCAGCCGACACACGAGAATGGTGCTCAGAGTTGGGGATCGAGCAGCGATTTACTTCTGTAGGACACCCTCAAGCCAATGGGCAAGCAGAAGTTACCAATAGGATTATCTTGCAACATCTGAAAACCATGCTTGAGAGCAAGAAAAGTGAATGGGCTGAAGAGCTGCAAGGAGCGCTTTGGGCTTATCGCACCACTCCACGAGCGGCCACTGGAGAAACACCTTACGCGCTCGTTTATAGATCAGAAGCAATGATACCAGCGGAGATAGTAAATGAATCCGCTCGTGTCGGCTATTTCGAGCCTCAGCTCAACGATGGCAACAGGAGCTTGGAGTTGGACTTGCTGGATGAAAGGAGAGACAAAGCCTGGGCTAAGATCCACCATTATAAAGCCTCTGTGGCCCAACAGTACAACAAGCGTGTGAGGGAAAGAACTTTCCAGTTGGGAGACTTGGTTTTGAAGAAAGTGGAAGTATCCAAGCACGTGGGGAAATTGGACCCCAATTGGGAAGGCCCATTCAAGGTCGTACAACTCAGAACTAACAACACTTACACCCTGGAGACACTTCAAGGTGAGCGCTTGCCTCGCCCTTGGAACGCATGTAACCTCCGGCGGTTTTATGTTTAAAAGCTCTTTGCGGAACATAATGTAACAACCCTCTTTGTTGGGTTCCTCTGTACTTCCAATTGTGAGTAAGTTCCCGTATAACTTTTTCTTAATTGTTCTAGCATTATGTTTCTTTGATCGCTTGATTGGATGAGACCCATGTCCCTCGTTTTCACGAGCGTGGTTGGCAATCCCCTAATATATGTATGCTGATACTTCGCACGGGTCACGCTGGCTAGCACTCTACTCCGCTTGGGGGGACGCCCTCATAAGGATAGACTGGTTACGCTCATAACCAATTAAACAAGATGGGGAAAATCCTAGTAGGCCTTGGCCGTTTCTTACAACGCCTTGCGCTCGAAAGTGGGATCCCTGACAGACGGAACGTCGCAAGTCTTGAACGAGATGGGGAAAATCCTAGTAGGCCTTGGCCGTTTCTTACAACGCCTTGCGCTCGAAAGTGGGATCCCTTGCAGACGAAACGTCACCAGTCTTGAACGAGGGCAACCTCTAAGTAAGACCCTCGTAAATACTCAAGACTTAGCATAATTTCCGAGAATAAGAAGAAGGTCCCCAAGACTTGAACGAGGGCAATCTCACAATAAGACCCTCACGACCGCTCAAGACTTATAACAAAAACAAAAGTTTATACAAGTCTTGAAAGGGAGGGTAATCTCACAGTAAGACCCTTACGACCGCTCAAGACTTAGACAAATTTTCAAGTCTTATAATAGAAGCAAAAATTTATACTAGTCTTGAGTGGGGGGCAATCTCACAATAAGACCTTCACGATCGCTCAAGACTTAGGCGAATTTTCAAGATTTACAGAAGTTAATAAAATTTCTCAAAGTTCTAAAGGCTTATCAGAGAAATAAAACATCCACAGAGTATGCTACACACAGTCTTATTATTACAAGATTTGTTCCAGCAAGCTCTAAGTATAAGTTCTGATTCATAAGTAAGCAAAGGAACAAAGTAATGAAAAATGGGATGTATATTCACTGCAAGATTACAAAATAAGGGCTCAAAGGCCTCTGAACATTGTTTCGGAAGAAAGAAAAGAGACAGAAAAGCAGGAAAATACATAGAGAATTTATAAAAGAAAAGTCTCAGGCAGCTGGAGCAACGTCTTCATCAACGATCACCAGTATATTCTGGGCCACGGGGCCATGAACGGGGCCCTCAGGCTCTAGCGGTTGGGCTTGGGGATCGTTGGGCTCATTGGTAGCAGGAACGGGGACGTTAGCACCCTCGGCAGCTGGGACAGGGGCATCCTCCACGATAGGCGCTTGGGGCTCATCTTCAGGGTCATCATTTTGAGCGGATTGAGCCGCACCCCCTTCCCGATGAGCGTCCGTGTACTCATCTTGGATCAGCTTAACCAAGAAGTCGTACTCCATCTCAGCAATGGCGTCCGCGGGGTCGTTTGGGTCCTCATCCACTTCCTCGCAACGCTCGTTGAACATGAGCCCCGTGCCCTCGGCTCCCTTCATAGCCGTGTTGGAAAACACGAATCAGAAAGCAGCGGAATTTAAAATTTTTCCCAACAAAAGGACCATGAACTCACAATCGTGTAACCAAATTCGTAAAGATAGAAAACTTACTTTTCTTTTATTCTTTCTTGAAGTGTTTCAAGCCACCCAAGTGTTGGGTTTAGTGCCCTGAAAAATCCAATTTCTTTGTAAATACATCGTATTTTGTTGGATTAATAAAACTGAAATTATCGCAAGTTATGAGTATATTAACATAATTAATAACGTGTGATGATATTCTTATATGAAATGTGTTTCATAGGAAAGGACTTTGGATATCGAAATCACGTGTTATTAAAGTTCTAGTCGGTGAGATAAGAATAAGTTCTTATCGAGACTATAATGTGTTATATAAGATGATTAGTCTTTCGTCATAGGGAAATGGAGTTTCCAGTTATAACACATTGATGATTTTCAATAGATTTGGAAACATCGAACTGGACCACTAAGATAGTTCATTTTAAACTACTATCTAAAATGAACAAATCCTATGGAGCATTGAACTCTTAATCCTGGTAGTATTTCGACTTTAGGCATGTAGTGTTAATCATTGTAACTTGCTCATAAGTGAGGTCTCGATATCGAATGACCAAAACCTTTGTACGTTCAGTGATTACATGAAATGTGCTAAAGAGAAATATTGATCGAGGAATCTGTGGCTTTGCTGGAAAGTTAAAAGATATTCCTGAAATAGATTTGCAAAGTTCGAATTAAAACTTTGGCCAAAGTACTTCGTGTGATGCGTCACTGAAGTCGTATGTTGAATGTGTTTCACGTACAAGAGATTTGAACTTAAGGCGAATCAGGAAATTTCAGATTAGAAATGAAAAAATAAATGATAGTAGTATTAATTTATTTTTCATTGATATCTACACGGAGGAGTAAAATGCAAAATTATTCTAGATCGGAAAAATTCGTGAGTAATTTAATTAATTTTAGAGTGCAACAAATATTTATTTAGTGGAATTAAATATTGTTAAACGGTAATTAATTATTATCATGGGATGATAATATATTAATCCGTTTGGAGCTAAAATTAATTAGTCCTGCAGGTCCCCCTGCAAGCCCCAATTAAAAACCCGAAGAGAAAATATTAAAAGGAGAAAGAGAAATGAATTTTCAAAGTGTTTGAAAATAAGCCAAGTGATTTATTTTAAGAAAATAAATCAAGTTCCAAAGAGTTGGAAATGCCCGGAATTTTATTTTGGAGAAAATAAAATTTTCATCGAAAAAAAAATAAAAAAAAAAAAAAAAAAAAATCGGTGATGACGTGGCAGATGACGTGGCAGTCCACGTGGCATGCCACGTCAGCAAGTGGGTCCAGGTGGCGCTGACTGGGCAGCCGTGTGGCACGCCACGTGTGAGACACGTGGATGGCTCAGATCGCGCCACGTCATCGCGGAAACAACGGTCCAGATTTGATCGGACCGGGTCGGTCAAACGGGTCAGGGTGTCGGGTCAACGGGCCGGGTTTCGGATAGGGTCAAACCGGGTTCGGATTCGGGTAGGTCCAACCCGGACACGTGGCCGAATCAGAATCGGCCACGTCATGAGCAACCCTAGCCGAAGGTGCAATGCACGCGCCACCTTGTGGCCGCGCGTGCGGGCGCGTGGAGTCGAATTCCGGCGATCGGCCGGCGGCGTTGGACTCGTGGTGAAGAGAGCTTCAACGTGGTGCTCTCATATTCCGTCAATTTTGCAAGTGGCAGTGCAAAATGACCAAAATACCCTTCCACTTATGTTTAAAATGACCGTTTTGCCCTCGGGTTTTTGCCTATAAATAGGCTGACCCCCTCCCTCATTTCTCATAACATTTTGGGAGAGGTTTTGGCTAGTTCTTAGCTTTGAAACCATATCCCGTTTCTCCTAGTTAATTCCGATTTATTTCGGGATTAATTTTAATTAGGTGTTTATATATAAACGCCTAATTTTGGGAGAATAAACCCTGAAAAGGGTTTTTAGTTTAAAGTTTTATTTTCTCTAAGTATTTAGAGAAATACTTTCGGAGCCCACACTCCGAGGGTGTCCCTGGGGAAATTGCAGGGAAGCTCTGCCGGTTTCGCGAGGAGGTCGGGAATCGGGTTCTCAGGAGGCGAGCTCCGGGTGCAGTAGCCATCTTCGGTGAAAGGTATTTTATATTGTTTTTATTTAAGCATGATGAATTAGGTGCTCTTAAGTGTTAATTGCATGCTTCATTTATCTGCTTTATGATTTAAAATTTATTATCAATTGCATGTATATACTTGAGTAGTTCCGGCTAGTCTTCCGCTGTTTGTATTTAAATATTTTAGAAATATTTTGATACCCGTATATTAAGAAAAATTTTAAAGTACGGTCCCGGACTGCTACTGTTCTGGGCCCGTATCCCAGCAACTGGTATCAGAGCCGTGCTCTAGATATATACATGCATTGATATGATGCATGCGATGCATAATTTTAAATCTGCTGCTGTACACGTAAATTCTATCAAAGGAGGCTGTTTTTTTTTTAAGTGGGAATGTTGTGACCCCTCCAGTGTTTCCTGGGAATTTACGTGGAATGGTAATTTTTCAGGGAATCAATTTCAATAATCTTCCTGGTTAATTACCGAATCAGTAAACATGATTTAAATTATGAGATAATTTATTTATAACATGTTTACTTTATGCCATTTATTTTAAGCATGATAATTATGTGATAATTATGTGATAATTATATGCGAGCATGCTTAATTGATTTAATGGCATGATCATGATAATATGAGATATTATGATATTTACAATTATGCGTATTTTATTTAATGTGATTAAATAGTAATGTTTAATAGAGATTAGACGCGATGCATAAATTGAATTAATATTTTTTGGCCTAATTAATAAAGAGTTATTAAATAGACTTAAAATATTATTAGGATTATAAAAGTGATTTAGTAATCCTAGTGGGAGGATATTAATTAGATTAATTACTTCCAACAATAAGACGCCAAAAGTGATTATTAAATAATCAAAAGATAATCCACACCTTTTAAAAATTCAAGTGGGAGCGAGATGAAAAGAGTTGGATTCTCACGGTCTCCATTACCCGTCTATAGTATAGTAAATATATACTACTCCCTTCGGCGGGTATATATTCGCGGTATACAAGATTAGACTTCTACGGATAGAATGAAATACGAGGAAGTCAGCTCGACCACGCTTCCGTGGAGTGTCTTGACCTACTAGTATGAATTTCTAGGTAATGGTGTACGCTTGACTGAGTGATGTATTAACCTCCCTTCGGAGCTCTGTTACACTCACTTAGAGACCAAAGGTTGACGTGGTGGATTAACATAGTTTGGTAAGAGTTACCTAGATGACATATTAATTAAGAATAGTTCTTGCTTTTCTAAGCGGTTTTCGACCTCGCCTCCGGGGAGTCAACTGCGGTTAGTTAAGTCACCATTGCGTAATTCAAAATGCTTACGTGGATTTCATTTAATGATTAAACGCTAAAGAAATAATATACAGATTCATAACTTGCGCATATTTTAAATATTTCAGTTTTAAAACAATGACGTCCGCTAGCCCGCTTCAATCGATTATTAAGGAAAATAGGCTTGAAGGTTCAAACTATGCTGATTGGAAAATGAATCTTGATATCGTGTTTGGACACGAGGGTTTGAAATATGTGCTCACTGAACCTTGTCCGGGAGTACCAGAAACCACAGCCACCCAGGCTTTGAAAGACAACTATGCCAAGTGGATCAAGCACAATGATCTGGCTATGTCTTACATCCTGGCATCTGTCTCAAATGTTCTTAAGCATCAAATGCATGAAATGCCTACTGCTAAGAACATGATGGAACATCTTCATCAGATGTTCGGTGGACAGAATCGTGCACGTAGGCACGAGCTGATGAGAAGGTTGGTGGTAACTAAGATGTCTGAAGGATCACCTGTTCAGGATCATGTTATGAACATGATGGCTTATCTGAACGAAATTGAGAGCCTCGGTGCTAAGATGGATAATCTCAGCAAACAGGACATGATCCTGTGCTCTCTGCCAAAATCATTCGATACGTTTAGGCAGAACTATTCTATGAATAAGTTGGATTTTACTTTGCCTGAACTAATGAATGAACTCAAGGTGACAGAAGGGGTAATGAAAGCTAAGGGAACGGTTCTCCTGGCACAGGCATCGACCTCCATGGCTCCAAAAGCCAATAAATGGAAGAAAGGAAAGGGAAAAATTTCCCATCCTAAAGGTAAGGTTCAGAAGAAGAAAGCTAAGCCAAGCAAAGGAAAATGTTTCCATTGTGGAGGTAATGGGCACTGGAAAAGGAATTGCCCAAAATACTTAGCCAGTCTTCCTGCTAAGTCGTCTGCACAAGGTATGTTGATGTCTTGTTTGTTAGAAGTATGTTTAGTTGGAAGTCCACCAGATTCCTGGTGTGTGGACTCAGGTTCAACTAATCATATCTGCAATTCATTGCAGGGATTCAAGCTAACCAGGAAGCTTGAAGACGGCGAGATGCAGCTACTGCTCGGAAATAATACTAGTATATCTGTATTAGCAGTAGGGACTGTAGAACTATATTTTGGCAGTAGGGTTTTGATTCTGAAAGACACTTTATATGTACCGTCTATACGCAGAAATCTGATTTCTGTTAGTTGTTTAATGAATAATGGTTTTAGTGTTTATTTTGAACAATGTTTAACCATTAAGCATAATAAAAGGTTTATTTGCTCTGGTACAGTAAGCGATGGTCTTTTCTTATTATACCCTGATAAAAACCCTAATTCCGAACTTAACACTACTAAACTTGACTTACCATCCAAGAGAAAAACTCCTATGCCTAACGAGGCTTATAAGTGGCACCTACGACTTGGTCATATTAATTCGAATAGGATCCAAAGACTAATTTCGGATGGACTATTGAGTCCTTTGGACTTGACGGAACTTCCAGTCTGCGAACCCTGTTTAGAAGGAAAAATGACCAAGAGGTCTTTCAAGACTAAAGGTAATCGAGCCACAGAGTTGCTTGAATTAATTCATACGGATGTGTGTGGTCCTATGAGTGTTCAAGCAAGAGGAGGTTTTGAGTATTTCATCACTTTTACGGATGATTATTCAAGATATGGATACGTCTATTTGATGAGACATAAGTCTGAAGCTTTTGAAAAGTTCAAAGAATATAAGGCTGAAGTCGAGAATCAAATTGGAAAACGTATAAAGGCACTTCGATCGGATCGTGGTGGAGAATATTTATCTACAGAGTTTCTAGAATTTCTCACTGAAAATGGGATTAAATCTCAGTTATCTGCACCGGGTACACCCCAACAGAATGGTGTTGCAGAAAGGAGAAATAGAACTCTAATGGAAATGGTAAGATCCATGATGAGTCATGCTACCCTACCGAGTTCGTTTTGGGGCTTTGCTCTCGAAACGGCAGCTCACATAATAAACCATGTTCCATCCAAGTCAGTCCCTAAAACACCAATGGAACTGTGGCGAGGGCGGAAGCCCAGTGTCTCCTATCTTCGGATATGGGGAAGCCCAGCCCATGTGTTAAGAAAGGATCCTGACAAGTTGGAATCAAGAACAGAGGTTTGTTTATTCATAGGTTATCCTAAAGGAACAAGAGGTGGGATATTTTACGATCCGAGAGATCACAAAGTGTTTGTAAGCACTAATGCTAAATATCTCGAAGACGATTTCGTAAATAACCACAAGGGTAGAAGTAAAATAGTGTTAGAAGAAATGACAGTATCAGATACTGAACTCCAAGAACCCATAACAACTGAAAATGTGATAGATACATATGATGTACCAGATACGACATATGATGTAGGGATAAGTACACGACAACCTCGTCGTAGTGGGAGGATTGTCAGGGCACCTGACAGATACTTAGGATTAACCCAAGTGGTTGAATCTGACGTATCTGATCCTATCACATATGATGAAGCTATAAGAGATATAGACGCTGACCGTTGGGTCAAAGCCATGGAATCTGAGTTAGATTCAATGTATTCTAATAAAGTCTGGGAACTTGTAAAGGCGCCTGAGGGCATTAAACCTATTGGATGCAAATGGGTTTACAAGCGAAAAAGAGGAGTGGACGGAAAGGTAGAAACCTTTAAAGCAAGGCTTGTGGCAAAGGGTTATACTCAGAAAGAAGGTATCGATTACGATGAAACCTTCTCGCCCGTAGCTATGCTTAAGTCCATAAGGATTCTTCTCTCCATTGCCGCTTATTATGATTATGAAATCTGGCAAATGGATGTAAAGACTGCCTTCTTGAACGGGCACCTTCAAGAAGAGATATACATGGCTCAACCTGAGGGCTTTATAGCCAGAAATCAGGAGCATATGGTATGCAAACTTAATAGATCAATCTATGGTCTTAAGCAAGCGTCTAGATCATGGAACATCAGATTTAATGAAGCAATTAAATCCTTTGGATTTATACAGTTGCCTGATGAACCATGTGTGTACAAAAGACATCAGAGTAGTGTTGTAACATTTTTAGTTTTATACGTAGACGATATTTTGCTCATTGGGAATGACACAGGAGTATTGTCAGCAGTCAAGATTTGGTTGTCAAATCAGTTTGACATGAAAGACCTAGGTGAGGCCAGTTATATTTTAGGGATCAGACTTTGTCGTGATCGTAAGAATAAAATGATTGGTTTATCACAAGCAGCATATATAGATAAGATGCTGGCAAGGTACAATATGGCTGACTCTAAGAAAGGTTCATTACCTTTCCGACATGGAGTTCATCTGTCTCGAGATCAGTGTCCCAAGACAGCTGAAGAGACAGAGGAAATGAAAAATGTTCCATATGCTTCGGCAGTCGGAAGCCTCATGTATGCCATGCTATGTACAAGGCCAGATATCTGTTATGTTGTGGGTATGGTCAGCAGATATCAGTCAAACCCTGGACCCCAACACTGGATAGCTGTAAAGCATATATTAAAGTACTTGAGAAGAACTCGGGATTATATGCTTGTTTATCGCAGTGATGAGCTCATTCCTATAGGGTACACAGATTCAGATTTTCAATCTGACTTAGATTCTAGACGTTCGACGTCTGGATACGTGTTTACTCTGGGAGGAGCAGCCGTAAGTTGGAGGAGTATTAAGCAAAGTTGTATTGCTGACTCCACCATGGAAGCCGAATACGTAGCAGCTTCGGAAGCAGCCAAAGAAGCATATTGGTTTAGAAATTTCCTAATAGATTTGGAAGTCATCAAAGATGGACTTACACCAATCACATTGTACTGTGACAATGCTGGAGCGGTGGCCAACTCCAAGGAACCTCGAAGTCATAAACGTGCAAAGCACATCGAGAGAAAGTTCCACATTATTCGAGATTATGTGGAACGTGGAGAAGTGGCAGTAGTAAAGATTGACTCGATAAATAATCTGGCAGATCCCTTCACTAAGACTTTGGCGCAAAAGAGTTTTAATACTCATGTAGAAGGGATGGGGCTTAGATGTGTAGCCAATTGGATTTAGGGCAAGTGGGAGATTGTTGGGTTTAGTGCCCTGAAAAATCCAATTTCTTTGTAAATACATCGTATTTTGTTGGATTAATAAAACTGAAATTATCGCAAGTTATGAGTATATTAACATAATTAATAACGTGTGATGATATTCTTATATGAAATGTGTTTCATAGGAAAGGACTTTGGATATCGAAATCACGTGTTATTAAAGTTCTAGTCGGTGAGATAAGAATAAGTTCTTATCGAGACTATAATGTGTTATATAAGATGATTAGTCTTTCGTCATAGGGAAATGGAGTTTCCAGTTATAACACATTGATGATTTTCAATAGATTTGGAAACATCGAACTGGACCACTAAGATAGTTCATTTTAAACTACTATCTAAAATGAACAAATCCTATGGAGCATTGAACTCTTAATCCTGGTAGTATTTCGACTTTAGGCATGTAGTGTTAATCATTGTAACTTGCTCATAAGTGAGGTCTCGATATCGAATGACCAAAACCTTTGTACGTTCAGTGATTACATGAAATGTGCTAAAGAGAAATATTGATCGAGGAATCTGTGGCTTTGCTGGAAAGTTAAAAGATATTCCTGAAATAGATTTGCAAAGTTCGAATTAAAACTTTGGCCAAAGTACTTCGTGTGATGCGTCACTGAAGTCGTATGTTGAATGTGTTTCACGTACAAGAGATTTGAACTTAAGGCGAATCAGGAAATTTCAGATTAGAAATGAAAAAATAAATGATAGTAGTATTAATTTATTTTTCATTGATATCTACACGGAGGAGTAAAATGCAAAATTATTCTAGATCGGAAAAATTCGTGAGTAATTTAATTAATTTTAGAGTGCAACAAATATTTATTTAGTGGAATTAAATATTGTTAAACGGTAATTAATTATTATCATGGGATGATAATATATTAATCCGTTTGGAGCTAAAATTAATTAGTCCTGCAGGTCCCCCTGCAAGCCCCAATTAAAAACCCGAAGAGAAAATATTAAAAGGAGAAAGAGAAATGAAGTTTCAAAGTGTTTGAAAATAAGCCAAGTGATTTATTTTAAGAAAATAAATCAAGTTCCAAAGAGTTGGAAATGCCCGGAATTTTATTTTGGAGAAAATAAAATTTTCATCGAAAAAAAAATAAAAAAAAAAAAAAATCGGTGATGACGTGGCAGTCCACGTGGCATGCCACGTCAGCAAGTGGGTCCAGGTGGCGCTGACTGGGCAGCCGTGTGGCACGCCACGTGTGAGACACGTGGATGGCTCAGATCGCGCCACGTCATCGCGGAAACAACGGTCCAGATTTGATCGGACCGGGTCGGTCAAACGGGTCAGGGTGTCGGGTCAACGGGCCGGGTTTCGGATAGGGTCAAACCGGGTTCGGATTCGGGTAGGTCCAACCCGGACACGTGGCCGAATCAGAATCGGCCACGTCATGAGCAACCCTAGCCGAAGGTGCAATGCACGCGCCACCTTGTGGCCGCGCGTGCGGGCGCGTGGAGTCGAATTCCGGCGATCGGCCGGCGGCGTTGGACTCGTGGTGAAGAGAGCTTCAACGTGGTGCTCTCATATTCCGTCAATTTTGCAAGTGGCAGTGCAAAATGACCAAAATACCCTTCCACTTATGTTTAAAATGACCGTTTTGCCCTCGGGTTTTTGCCTATAAATAGGCTGACCCCCTCCCTCATTTCTCATAACATTTTGGGAGAGGTTTTGGCTAGTTCTTAGCTTTGAAACCATATCCCGTTTCTCCTAGTTAATTCCGATTTATTTCGGGATTAATTTTAATTAGGTGTTTATATATAAACGCCTAATTTTGGGAGAATAAACCCTGAAAAGGGTTTTTAGTTTAAAGTTTTATTTTCTCTAAGTATTTAGAGAAATACTTTCGGAGCCCACACTCCGAGGGTGTCCCTGGGGAAATTGCAGGGAAGCTCTGCCGGTTTCGCGAGGAGGTCGGGAATCGGGTTCTCAGGAGGCGAGCTCCGGGTGCAGTAGCCATCTTCGGTGAAAGGTATTTTATATTGTTTTTATTTAAGCATGATGAATTAGGTGCTCTTAAGTGTTAATTGCATGCTTCATTTATCTGCTTTATGATTTAAAATTTATTATCAATTGCATGTATATACTTGAGTAGTTCCGGCTAGTCTTCCGCTGTTTGTATTTAAATATTTTAGAAATATTTTGATACCCGTATATTAAGAAAAATTTTAAAGTACGGTCCCGGACTGCTACTGTTCTGGGCCCGTATCCCAGCACCAAGAACGCTCTTCACGCGGCTTGATCCCCTCTCCTTGGTAAAGCTCGAATCTTCAAACTTCTAACTTGAAGTCTCTAGAGAAAGTCCACCAACTTGATCACAATCTAACTAGTAAGGATGCTAGTTCTCTAGTTAGTGTTTAGGCTTAACCTAGGGTTTAATTTAATCTTGGAGAAAGGAAGGTGTTCAACACATGAACCAAGAATTGTCTATTAGCTCTAAAGGGGAGCATGAGCTCCCCTATATATAGGAAAGGGGAGGGGCGGCCGAACCTAGTCCTAATGGACAAAGGATTTGGTCCCTCTCTCTCATATTACTTGATGATCAAGTATTTTCCAACTTTGACTTTGAATTCTAATTCTAGTCAACTTTTAAGAGAGCTAAAAATATCCAAACTATTTTTGGATAATTTTATACTTTATTTATTATAAAATAAATAACTTATTTTTATCTAATTAATTAATTCATAATTAATTAACTAGATTATTTTATCCAAAATTAGACTTTCTTTTTAATTCAAAATTAAACCAAAGTCTATTAAATAATTAACTAATTAATTATTTAATATATATATATAATATATATATACACACGTGTGTGACATGTGTCACAGTGACACGTGTCACTCACGTGAGCCACACGTGTGATTTCACACGTGTGGAACCCTCTTGGCCCGATTAACTCGTTTAATCATTTTCAAGCCTCAACTCATGTAACCAAGTTGTTGTGTGTGACCCTCTAGGTTCTCAATTCAATTAGCAGTGACCCCAATTAATTAATTCACTAATTAATTAATCAGTCCACAGATTAAACGATCATAGTCTAGCAACAGGTGTTTAACCCCTAGCTGAATTGGAATGTTCGGATTCGACAGAACCTTTAAGTCATTGATTCATGTGAGATACAATCCTCCTATATACTATCTCTCAACCAAGATCTAGGGCAAGGGAATAATCAGAACCCTAATAATCCGGTCTTAAAGCTAAGTGCATTTCATATCCATTTGATCTCAATCCAAGAAACCCTTTTCTTGATATCTTGATCTACTGCCTTGGCCAAGGACTCCATATGGCATATGAATGACTTACACAATAAGAGATCACCTTGCAAATGCAAGTGTAGGTCCTTTCTTGATTCTCATTCACTTTCATGAATCACTTGTGCAGCCCCAGCATAAGCCTTGAATCAGTTGTCTAAGGCGACACCCTTTAAAGCTTATACCAAAGACTACAGAGTTAATTCATAAAGTGACAGGAACCTCAAGTCTAAGGATCAATTAATCACATCAATGACTCGTGAGATATTTCCTAATCTGGAAGTTTCCATTTCCTGAAATAGAAACTTCCTTTCCCATTTAGGAATGTTCTCACATGGGGCACCTCAGTGAACTTACTTATTAAAGTAAGCACCCTCATGTATCACGCACGTATCAACTATACACTTTGCACCTCCATGAAACAAGGTGGTCCTTCTTAAGGGCGTGATCCCACAAGCAAGCCTTAGAGGAGTCAGGTTGACACTCCCACTGTCTGTAGGACTCATCGGCTTGGAGTATTTTACTAATCATGACTTATGTGATATAGGGCTTGTTTCATGAACCATTTCACCTAAATGGTAGAGTCCTAAAGTCATCAGGATTAGGGGAGTTCTCATACATGCGCACGTAATGGAAACACACAAAACACGTATTGGCATATAAAGAAGTGTTTGCCTATAATCAATCGTATATTATTCAAAGATTGTCTGTGATACAAGAAAAGTCCCAAAACAGATTACGTTGAATCGGCTTTCTAGGGCACTATTCCTAACAATCTCCCACTTGCCCGTAAAAGCCATTTAGGTACTCTAAGTCCCATCTTCTCAAGATGCACTTAGAGACCCTATTGACTTTGGGCGTTTCCAAAGTGGATCTGCTATATTCTCTGCTGATGTGACCCTCTTGTTTACACATCTCTTAGGAAACACCTTTTCCTTATAAAGTGATTCGTAATCACGTGTTCAGTCTCTTGGTGAGGTCTTGGTTCTCTTACTTGAGCAACCATCCATTTTATCATACAATATGATAAAGGAGTTGTTTCATGCTAGGAACTTCATCTAACAAGTTAGATGGAGTTTCTTACCCAAACACTTAACTTAGTATTATATAATACAACTAAGTTCTCAACTAGGATAGTTGAGTTTTGCAATGTCAGTCCTTGGAACCCCTTTCCAACACATTGCATTACCATTCTGGTAGAAGTTGTATCCTTTCAATGATTTCATAATCATCTATGTTTGATGAACGGTTACATCAAATATCCTTCTAACAATAAGATCTTTTGGGCTCTATAAACTAACACATGTCCTCATTTCTTCTCAAGTACTCTGAGGACATCCTTTACAGAGATCCAATGACCTTCTCTGAGGTCATATTAGATTCGGCCTACTACGCTTAGTGTTGCGCCATATCTAATTTAGTACATAACTTTTCATACATTATGCACCCTTTCACTTAAAGGGATTTTGGACATTCTAACTTTCTCAAAGTTATCTTAGGACACATACTCTTCAAAAGAGATGTTCCATTGTCCATACTAAACTCCTTTTAGTACCGTGGTTATGTACTCATTTTGTGATAATCCTTTTATTCTCTTAGATCTATCTTCTATAGATCTGAATGTCGAGAATATAGGATAATCACTAAGATCTTTCATGTCAAATTGTTTCTTAAACAAGAATTGGTAACTTTCACGTCGTCCTTGACATTCCTAATGAGAAGGACATCGTCTTCTAAAGAACCAAAATTGACTCTTACATCACTAACTTTCATATGTACACTCTGAGACTTATTCGACTTCTATCTGTGTCAAATGATTTGACTGTGGAATCGAATTGTCTAACTCCTAGAAGCCTTTATCAATCCACAGATTGACTTTAGGGATTTGCATACCTTATGCATACTCCCACTGAATATGAGATTTATAGAAATACCTTATTTCAGTCTCTTTCAATCTCATATTGAACAAGATAGTTCTCATATTCATTTATCATATCTCATAGTCAGAATATGAGGATGTGGTAAACATAATCCAAATGGACTTTTGCATTTCAATCGTCAAGAAGGTCGTAATGCTTTCCATTTACTCGAAGCTCCACGAGCTTGATCCTATCAGGTGGATCAACCAAGGTCAAAACTTGGTTTGAGTATATGGAATCCATATTGGATTTCAAGGCTTGCTTACACTACTCAGATTCCAAATCTGACAGTGTCTCCTCTTCAAGTAATTCCTTAGCTATCTAGGAACGCGTTCTAAACGCATCTTAAGAGAAGGGTTTTCACACTTGTACATACTCTAAAATTTGGCTAAGTTTTATCAGATGGGCTCGTTTCTTCTATATGTGGCATAGATATTTTTCTTCAAATTTCTTTGAGGTCTGCTTGCTTGCCTTTCTTCTTCTATAGGAACGATTCCTTAGGAAAGGTACATTCCTTGAGAAAAACAACCTTTGTCTAAGGGAATTGCAGAAACGATATCCAATATCATTGCATAAACTTGAACTCATTTCAAGCTTATCTCCCACTATCCTCTTCATGTAAGAGGATTCCATTGAATTCTTGGATAAGAATAATTAGGGAATTTAGTATGCCACTTTGCATAGTGCAACTAAAGGACTGATTTTGGAAGGTACTAAATTCAAAATCTCTAACTGCATATTCTAGTAGTTTATTCCTAGAATGATTATAAGTCAGTAAAGCTTACTATGGAATCGACCATATCCTATTAGGTTTCATTCCATCATTCGGAAACATTAATGTGTTCTCGAATTAGTTTACTGAGAGATAATCCTATTATCTCTAGGATGACTAAGGAATTAGTTGCTAAGATATTGGCTATCTCGATCATATCGATTTACCTATAACTTACGACTACTTCGGTTCCTAACCTCCTTTTGAAATTCTAAGAATTTCATATAAGTTTCGAATTTGTACTTTAACAAGTACATTCATTCATAATGATTAAACTGACGATTGTATCTAGTGCTTACATTAAGCATCTCACACTCATCAGCACGGATCGAAATCCACTATAATTTTGGAACGTTCCATGTTTCACCTAAACAATGTTCCGGGAACGTTTTCCCTTTGAGATAGGATTCACAGGAAGTCAACTCTATAGGTCCATTTTCATAGAATGATCCTAAGGTGTCTGACTTGCTAATCCTTTCATATCTCAACGTTCCAAAGTAATTCGAAGCTTTGTCATCTCACTTACTTTTGTTATCTCGTTGTATGTTCAGAACATTAGTGCCTTGAGTCTTTGCACAACGGATTATGCAGAATTGACTTAAGACTAGTGAATTCTATTCCTAGTAGAATTACTAAACGAGGTAACATTTCAGAGTACTCATACTCTTTGCAGTTCCCTTTCAAAGTCCTTATTTGCTAACATAGAAGCAAACGTCCTATTTGATCTCTAGTGTCTTTTGGGCGCACCCCTTACATGCCCCTCCATTGGGCTCTTAAGGGTTTCTTCTTCTTTAGGCCTTCAAGCCTTTAACTTAGGGAGTTTTAGAAGAAGAATTAACCATCTCAACCTTTTATTCCTTCTTAAGGATGCTCTCAACCATTATCAACTTAAATGATTAACTATGCTACATTAGCATCATTCTAGTTGAGCATAAAGGGTTTGAATGATAGTCGAAGCAATGTAAGCAATCAGTGCATTGAGAACTCTTTTCTCAGTTGATGATCGAGACCATAAGATCTTCAAATAAGATCTTTAGACCTTGTTCGTGTGCACTTGTTTCCTCATTTGGAATATTGAGTAATTCCATAATGTTATACCTTGTAACATTTTATGAGGTGGTTCAATTGCTTTTAAGTGGTTTGGAAAAATCCATTCACCTCAGATTGCTTCTCTTTTGGCCCGGGTCGACTTTTCACAATTGAAAACTTCGCCCTTTAGAGAACGCCTTTCTCCAGTCGGATTCTAAAATGAATTTTAGGATCCGAAGCCATTTAGAGTTAGTCAGGACTTAGTCAACTTATTTGACTTAAGGATGGATCCGAATGGGTTTGCATTTCATATTGTAGAGAATCACAGAACTACAACCTAAATGCTAAGCAGAGAACTAGGTGAGCATGCTGAATAATAACGATATACATAAGATAAGGTCTTTAATCTAATGTAGCTCCCACTGTTTTTCAAAGATCTATAATTCCCAAAGATCTTAGAGGAACACGTTTCCCAATGGGTACTAAGATCCTAAGCATTTTACCTCGAACCCACGACTCGTGGACATTCTAAGTATAACCCTAGGTAGGTACAACTTACCAATTCTAACACCTTTAGAACTCTTAGTAATTGTTTTTGCATCACCTATCTTTCAATATGGACCCACGACTCGTGCGACATCCATATTTACTTAGGCGTTAAGCTAGACCCATCAATCATAAGATCATGATCAAAACTTAGTTCGAACGACCAACGACTCGCGGACATCGCCCTTGCCAAAATTAACCACGAAATATTAATCATTTAAAATGATCAATTAGGTAACTAAGAACTAATAAGCTCCACTAGCTATCCCACGACTCGCGGACAATAACTAGCTTTACTTACTAAACTTAAAACCTATTGATGGAATGCTAGGAATTTAATTCAAAATTTGCATCTCGAATTAAATACCTATTATTCGAAATGAGCTTAATATTTAATGGGAATTTTCGAATCAACCGAAGAGTTGTTCGGTTCGACCTCACCAACATATATGTTATCCAATTTAATTAGTCTTGATTAATGTAAGTACAACTTAAATGCATTTCAAACAAGCACATAAACAGATAACATGTCCTAGCATGATACTAACATGTATTGATCATGGGTTCTACCTATCTTATGCGTGATGTGTGGGAGCCACTCCACAATCACAAGTTCTAACATACATGCCACATAAACAGTTTAAATCACATAAGGGAAAGCGGTAACAAAATACGAGCCCTATCTCTATTACATTTAACAATTGAGATTCCCCTCCCTTACATTTTGAGGGGTCTTCACTTATGGCCTCCTTGTTACTTGAATGTGGTCCATCTTACTCCTTGGGTGCATTGTCTCCAAAATGAAAATAAAACCTCACCACCTATCTCTACTCTCAAATTACAATAAAAAGAAAAAGACATAAAGTAATAAGGCTCAATCTTCATATTGGCCTTAGACAATTACACGGGGCATACCCCGGCCTCAAAAACAGTAATATGGAAAGCCACATAATAAATCACATAACAGTACGCACATAAGTGAGGCTCCAACCCCAATTGAAAAACGCAACTATAGGGCTCCAACCCCAATTTAAACCATCCATGTGCAAAAATTAAAACCATACATAGATCTAAACCCATGATCACCTAACATGCTTTTGCAAGAATTTAAATTTAACCAATAAATTAAAATTCTCGCTTTAAGCTCTAATAGCTTAAAACACGACTTAGATGCAATTCTTGTTCAAGAGCCTTTTCAATAAAACCCGAAAAACATTAAACTAATAAAATTCTAATTAATTTCTGAAAATTAATAATTTTATTCTTTCAATATTTTCAGAAAATAAAGATTGTAATTTTTCCAAAATTTAAATCGCTCAAATTTTCAAAATCCCAATTTAAACAATTATTTCAAAAATAATTCAAATTTATTAAAAAAAAATTTTTTAGGAAAATCAAATCGGGATTGGATTGGACTAAACACGAAAATCAAGATCGCGGAACGAAGGCCCCGGGTTTTGCCCGCGCGCCAGCCCAGGCCGGAGCACGCATCGAGCGCGAGCGCGCGCACACCGCGTCGCGCACGCCAGCAGCAGGGCTGCCGGCACGCGCGCGCAGCGCGCACGCCTTCTCGCGGGGTTGCGGGAGCTGCTGGCGGGTGCGCCTAGGCGCGGGCCTAGGCGCTGGCGGGCGACATCGGCGGGCAGTCCCGCGCGATTGCGGGACTGCTGGGCGGGTGGGCGCGCGGGCCTGGCGTGCTACGCCTTAGCATGTCCAGGCTCGCGTTTTCGTAACACAATTTCGTGTTTCGTATTTTTAGTTCAAAAACCAAAACAATCCAAATTCAAAAACACGATTTAAATTAATTTTTATCAAAACAGTTTTTCAAAAACACAATTTAAGAAAACAGTTTCAGAAATTAAAGAAAAATTACAGTTTCGTATTTCAGGCTTTCTAAAAGAACTCATGAATACCTAATTCGCATCTAAGCCTAAGAATTTCTACCAAATTCAGAATAATTGAGACGAATCAGAAACACGATTAACGAGGTGGCTCTGATACCACTTGTTGGAAAACACGAATCAGAAAGCAGCGGAATTTAAAATTTTTCCCAACAAAAGGACCATGAACTCGCAATCGTGTAACCAAATTCGTAAAGATAGAAAACTTACTTTTCTTTTATTCTTTCTTGAAGCGTTTCAAGCCACCCAAGAACGCTCTTCACGCGGCTTGATCCCCTCTCCTTGGTAAAGCTCGAATCTTCAAACTTCTAACTTGAAGTCTCTAGAGAAAGTCCACCAACTTGATCACAATCTAACTAGTAAGGATGCTAGTTCTCTAGTTAGTGTTTAGGCTTAACCTAGGGTTTAATTTAATCTTGGAGAAAGGAAGGTGTTCAACACATGAACCAAGAATTGTCTATTAGCTCTAAAGGGGAGCATGAGCTCCCCTATATATAGGAAAGGGGAGGGGCGGCCGAACCTAGTCCTAATGGACAAAGGATTTGGTCCCTCTCTCTCCTATTACTTGATGATCAAGTATTTTCCAACTTTGACTTTGAATTCTAATTCTAGTCAACTTTTAAGAGAGCTAAAAATATCCAAACTATTTTTGGATAATTTTATACTTTATTTATTATAAAATAAATAACTTATTTTTATCTAATTAATTAATTCATAATTAATTAACTAGATTATTTTCTCCAAAATTAGACTTTTTTTTTAATTCAAAATTAAACCAAAGTCTATTAAATAATTAACTAATTAATTATTTAATATATATATATAATATATATATACACACGTGTGTGACACGTGTCACAGTGACACGTGTCACTCACGTGAGCCACACGTGTGATTTCACACGTGTGGAACCCTCTTGGCCCGATTAACTCGTTTAATCATTTTCAAGCCTCAACTCATGTAACCAAGTTGTTGTGTGTGACCCTCTAGGTTCTCAATTCAATTAGCAGTGACCCCAATTAATTAATTCACTAATTAATTAATCAGTCCACAGATTAAACGACCATAGTCTAGCAACAGGTGTTTAACCCCTAGCTGAATTGGAATGTTCGGATTCGACAGAACCTTTAAGTCATTGATTCATGTGAGATACAATCCTCCTATATACTATCTCTCAACCAAGATCTAGGGCAAGGGAATAATCAGAACCCTAATAATCCGGTCTTAAAGCTAAGTGCATTTCATATCCATTTGATCTCAATCCAAGAAACCCTTTTCTTGATATCTTGATCTACTGCCTTGGCCAAGGACTCCATATGGCATATGAATGACTTACACAATAAGAGATCACCTTGCAAATGCAAGTGTAGGTCCTTTCTTGATTCTCACTCACTTTCATGAATCACTTGTGCAGCCCCAGCATAAGCCTTGAATCAGTTGTCTAAGGCGACACCCTTTAAAGCTTATACCAAAGACTACAGAGTTAATTCATAAAGTGACAAGGAACCTCAAGTCTAAGGATCAATTAATCACATCAATGACTCGTGAGATATTTCCTAATCTGGAAGTTTCCATTTCCTGAAATAGAAACTTCCTTTCCCATTTAGGAATGTTCTCACATGGGGCACCTCAGTGAACTTACTTATTAAAGTAAGCACCCTCATGTATCACGCACGTATCAACTATACACTTTGCACCTCCATGAAACAAGGTGGTCCTTCTTAAGGGCGTGATCCCACAAGCAAGCCTTAGAGGAGTCAGGTTGACACTCCCACTGTCTGTAGGACTCATCGGCTTGGAGTATTTTACTACTCATGACTTATGTGATATAGGGCTCGTTTCATGAACCATTTCACCTAAATGGTAGAGTCCTAAAGTCATCAGGATTAGGGGAGTTCTCATACATGCGCACGTAATGGAAACACACAAAACACGTATTGGCATATAAAGAAGTGTTTGCCTATAATCAATCGTATATTATTCAAAGATTGTCTGTGATACAAGAAAAGTCCCAAAGCAGATTACGTTGAATCGGTTTTCTAGGGCACTATTCCTAACAAGCCGGGTCAGTTAGCCCCTTGTGGATGCCCTGCTCAACTGCCAAGTTGAAGGCATTCTGGGCCTCATCCAGGCAGTGCAACGAGGCTGCGAAGTTAAAGGCCTTTGAGTGGCAGAATCTGATAAGGGCCTCTTTGTTCGCACGTTCCAGACTCCGAGGCCACTCGTTCATGGCGTCGTTGAATTTTCTCTCAGCCTCCAGAGCCCTCGTCTTCCAGTTTTCCCGCTCGGTCTCTGCCTTCTTGCAGCGCTCGTTAGCCTGGGCCAACTGGTTGCTCAAGCCGCTTCGAGCGCTCTCCACCACCTGAAAATCCTCCTTCAGTTTTCCCAGCTCCTCATCCGTTTTATTGTACAAATCCTTGAGGGATTCATACTTTGCAATCTCAGCGTCCAGCTCCGCTTGAATCTGAGCCGGATCGTTGGAATGAGCCATCTTCTTATACTTGGCTTTGCGGTCAGCGTAGATGGAGGCTCGCATTTACACATTTCGGAGCCGGGGAATAACTTGCTGCATAAGTTGGAGGAAAGGGAAGTGTTAGCCAAAAAAAAAAAAAAAAAGCTAACTTACAGAAATTAGCAAAGAAAGCAAGGAGTGAAGACTTACGGAGATTAGAGCGTGGGCCGCATCATAGGTCACTTTCTCCACAGACTCACTGAAGAGATGCCGGTGGTCCGCCGAGAATTGGGCCTTGTTGTAGAGATTCTCGGTGACAGCTTGAGCGAGCGTGCCAGGCCTCAGCAGAACTGGCCCACCGTCGGGGGCACCTGTGTAGTCTTTGTCCCCTCGTCGGGAGAACTCCCATAAATGTTCCTCCTCTGAAGAGGAAGTCTCTCCCTCGCCCTTGGGGCCCTCGGCCACCTGCTTGCCCTTGCCTTTTATTGCCACTGAATCGGGCATCCTCTTCCTCTTACGGGAAGGCCTACTGGCGCTCGGTGGGGCCTCGGTTATTGCTAGGGTGGTTATTGGCCTCGTTTGTTCTGCAGTCATAGGGGGTTGAACGTCTCCCGCTCTCTCTGTATTCAACCGCCCCCTGGGTACTCTGTTGGCCAGTCTACTCTCTCCCCGGCCACGAGGGGGTTGAACCTCTGGATTAGCGCTCGAACTGGCGCCCTGACTACCGCTACGAGCGTCTCCGCGATTGTTACGATTGCGAGGGCGCTGTTGCTCGCGCTGTTGGTCCCCTTGCTGGGCTGGATTCCTGTTGGCATGAGCAAAGCGAGCGGCTTTTCTGATTCCCCCTGCCATCTCTAATATAGCGGCTCCTGCAAAAATGGAAAGTACAAGGGTTATAAATCCTTAAACAGAATTATTAAGTGTGCAAATTACAAGTACAAAGATACAGTTAGTATTCCTATCTAAAGTTAGTGCCCTAAGAATCTAACCATCTCTCTCGATATCACGAGCCGGAGGGTTGTCAAGGTAATGAGGGTCGTCGGAAAGACCACACAGGAACATGAGCTCCGCATCGTCTAGCCAGTCCTTCGCCTGTATAAGGTGACCCTCGTCCCTTAAGGCCTCAGCCAAAGCCTTTGCCCAATCTTTGGGGAGGGCCGGCTCCAAACGGCTCTTCGCAACCGAGCCCCAATTTGCGGACACCCCAAAGCCCTCTCCTGTGGGAGCCTTAACAAAGATGAACTTCTCCTTCCAATTGGGGCCATATGTGCTTGTGGGAGAGTTGATTAGCTTTGTACGAGCCTTTGCTTGAATGTAGTAGAAGCCCACCTCAGGAGACGAGCGTGACGAGCTAACTACTTGGAAAAGTGTATGAAAGTTTCGCACAAAGGGCTCGTATCCAACACTCCTCATCAGAATCACGAAGCTTGTCAGTAGAGCCAAGCCGTTGGGCACTATTTGCGAAGGACAGAGGTTTAAGTCATTCAACAAGTGGGCTATTGGGATCGAAATGGGGAACCTCAAACCCCCTGAGCTGACCGAGACCACGTACACCGCCATTTCCCCAGGAGGCGGATTATTAGCACGCTCGTGGTTTTCTGGGATTCTCCACGTATACCGTTCGTCCCAGTAAATGGGCGCCATCATCGTTTTCACTTCTCCCACGGTAACTGTGCTGGGAGTCTCATCGGGCGTGCGCTCGGTAGCCTGGTAGCCTGATCCTTCACCCTCGTTAGGCCCTTTGGATTTCTGGGATTTCTTGCTTTTTCCTTTATTACGGGCTCTTTCTGAAGGCCCTGTTATGGCTTCAGCCACTGGAAGCGGGGTCGAGACGGCCACCGTCACAGTATGGCGGTGAGGGTGAGTGGCACTTTGAGTTATGGGGAGAACAACCCCTTGCCTTTCTGCCTCCATTACCAGATTCATCTCCTCAAAGAGAGGATCCACTCCGCCAGGATTCCTATCCTCCATGGCCATCACTGCCGCCCCCAACTCCTCATCTCTGGGGGAATCGGGGGAAGAGGAACTCTCAGTGGCCATTTCATGGATTTCACGGGCGAATTCCTCAACATGTTGGTCAGCCATGGCAGAGGCTGAGATTTGGGAGAGATTTAATCTGGGTTAGAGAATGGGAGTTTTCTGGAAAGAAATTAGGATTCCCCCTAAAGGAGTAAAACCTAAGAGATTACAAAGTCCTAAAGTCCGAATCTAAAGTTAGCAGAGTTAGAAAATTACGCTGGAAGTTTACCTTGAAGGTTTCTGAGAAAATCTGGGAGAAAGGTTGAAGATGCTCTAAGAACTGGTGTGCGAGAGAATTCTTTTTGCAAAGGATGCTTGGAAGTTCAGAATGCGTAAAGAGTAGCAAGATTTCAGAATCCCGTACTTATAGGGATGGGAGTTGGTACCTTTTTCGGCAATGAATTCAAAATGGTAATCATTTCCCGCCTAGGAAACTACCCACTTTATGGAACCGTCACATGCTTCCCGATGCTCACGCGCCCCACGCGCGCCTGCATTTAATGCTCTGACGTTTCGGATACTCAAGAATAGTACAACGCTCAGTGCAGAAGCCTTACGAGCGGTCAGTTGAAAAGACCGCATTAATGGCATAATCAGAGGAAAAATTGCTCAGCACGCCAAGTCCTATACGAGCGTTACATGCGAAAGATAGAACGTGTCAAAATTCTACAGTCCTTATCACTAAGGACTACAGAATTGGGGGGCAAAATGATGGGGTCAAAATACGATCGTCCCACGTTAGGACACGTGGCATCACCGAGATGATGACATCTGTCTCCCCAAGGTTGCACCCATCAGTGCACGAGCGCTAAGCCCAACAAGCGCAATCCTTCTTCAGGAGTTAAGCCCAACGAGCGCTGTCACTCTCTCGAGCGTCCTTCATACTGTATGATTGGCACGCCCACGTGCCAAGGGAGCCCTCTTCGAGCGTCACACTCCCTCAGAGTGGCCTCCCCTTTGGCTCGTCACTTGAACTGGAGCCTTCATTCCCCCCCAGCGGATATCTTGGCTTCCAATACTCCAGGTTGTCACGAGCGCGCTCTTAAGCCCTCGTTACCAACCACCCAAATGGCTCTCTGACACATCGTACATGCCCGCGCACCTGCCACTGTTGCCAGCACCAACTTTTGGCCGCTTTTGCAGAAGATTCCTCCTAGGTTTCTCTTTCATGGCGCCACGTGTTAGGGCAACATTCGGCCAGGACCACTTAAGGCAAATGACCAAAGGGCCCTTGACCCTCAACTATAAATAGCTAAAGTCATCTTCTACACGGGTAAGCATTCTTCATCACTGAAACTGTGACTGAACTTACGTTTCTTCATACTTTGAACTGACTTGAGCGTCGGAGAGCCAAACTGGGTATCACCCCCAGTTCCCCCAGCTTGGCCTTCTGACTTTTATTGTGCTTGTCCCAACAGGTAGAACCCCCTTTCTCATCTCCGGCGAATCTCCGGCGGTTTCCTCCACAATTACAAATCGTAAAGTGATCGGATTCGGATCCTCACATTTCTGAACCCATCAGAATATAACGGGTTTCTTTATATTATTTAAAAACTTTTTTAATCCTCTTTCTTTGTCTTATTTAAAAAAAATTCAATCCTCTTATATTTTAATTTTATAACATTAATTATGAATTTTTTTTTTAGTTTTTTATTCATCGTAATTATTTGTAGCAATTTTTCTTCATTAAATTTATATCTAATAGTTTACCTTTATTTTTTAATTTTTAATGTTGGCCCTTTGCGGGAGAACTCTTATTCTTATTCATGCAATAGTGTTATGATTTTTCCCCTTTTATTATTAGTTTCTTAATCTTCTTAATTAACTTTTTTTTTTTTTACATTCTTATTCTATTTTTCATTTTTTTCTTAAAACCCCAAAAGACACTTGAATAATAAGATTTGATTTAGATTTTATTAAATTTTGTGGGAAAGAGACAGTCGAAAAATAGCATAAGATTTGATTTAATGAAGATAATTTTATAAAGTAAAATATAAGTTGATTCGCAATAGATTGAGAATCATTAATACCATCAAGGTCGGGTAATGGATAATACCATGAATAAATTAAGGAATGAACATTATCTTGGGAAGGACTAATGAGCATTCTCAATTGTATTTTATACCAATCAAGGGTTTAGAAATGAATGTGAAAATGCTCATTCTATTCATACGTTATTTTATCACATCAATCATGTCGTTAGACTATAGAGTAGGGAAAAAAAATGATAAAGAAGAAGATTGACTATAGAGTATATTAACTCTTTAATTGAGGAAGTGATCTTATTTAAGTTTTATTAAAAATTATAATTGATTATTATTATTATTATTGTTAAATTATTACTTTTAATGATCAACTATTACAAATTTATAAAATCTATAAAATAAATATTATATTATGTAAAAATCTATAAATTAATTTTTAAATTATCATATTATTCATAATATTTTCATTATTTAGTATATAATGATATTACAAAATTGATATGTATTTTAAGAATGTGATGTGTTTTCGTGGTTCATGTTTTACTTCTTTTACTTCATATGGTTTTTTATGCAAAATTACATATATGGTTTTAGAATTATCAAATTGATATTCTTCAAATCTCTTATAATTTTAAGTTTTCTTTTATATACGACCAATTTCACTTTAAAGTTATATTCTTAGTTATATTTTATTCATTTTATATACTTCATAGGTTCTATATTCATTTTGGATAAATGAAATATTATTATAATATGATACTTATATTATTGTAATTTTAATGTGTGTAATATGTTTTTAGTTATCTTTTCGTGTTTTTTGGTTCACATACATTTTTTAATTAATTTTATCAATAATAATAACTTTACATATTTTTAGTTAGATGTTCTATATATATATATATATATAATATAATATAATATAATTATAAAATAACTTCTTTATAATTGTAATATTATTTTAATATTTAATATTTTTTAGTTATTTTAGAAAATATATAACTATAAAACTACGTGTATCACATGCATCGCATGTTAGCATATAATTATATACTATAAAAAATATAATTATATACATCGCACGGGTTGTGGGGGCATATACTTATATGCCACTAAAAAAAATAATTGATAATAATTTTCAACTATTTTAAATATAATATAATTTTGATAATTCTATATAATATTTTTTATTTGTTTTAAATATAATATAATTATAATCATTTCATGTATCGCACGAGTCGTAGGCTAGTTATTAAAGAAATATCAACAAAGTACATCTCTAGACCTATTAACTAATCTTTCTTAAAAGAACATCGATTAAAAACAACAACAACAACACACACTATGTTTTAGGGTTAAAACCTAATTTAATTAAGAAAGTTTTTAAAAAAAAAAATTAAGAAAGAAAGTTGAAATTGAAAAGTATTGCCTTTATGATTGATTAACATTCAACAACCACGCTATTATGATATTTTCTTCACAATTAATTATAAGACTCCAAAATTGTCACGAAATTGAAATTACGAATGTACTCAAAATCAATTATGAGGTTGTCCTCCTCAGTTGTCACATAATGATAAAGCAGGAAAACCAAAGTCCAAAACACCGTAAATATAGCACAGCTGCCCGCCATTTCACTTGGTCATTTAAAAATCTAACAGAATATTCTTTAAAATTATCCCATTATATCCAGATAAAAATTATTTCTAAATGACTAAAATATCTCTTATTTTGTCTCAATTTACATCGTGTAAAAAGAGTTTCATTTTTCTATTTCGACACTCCCTCCCACCTTCATCAAAACACTATGAAACCTTTTGTGTTCCCACCTACATGACTAACAAAAAATTTCTAAAATTTGAGTTTCTAGAAGCTTAATGCACTGTATGGAGGTTGGTGGTAACGAGAAAAGCTTCTTAGTTCTTACCATATTAACGGGACTTTCACAATTTTAAGGAATATTTTCTTAGATTTTTACAATATTGGATGTTATATGTAATTATTAAATTTGTGAGAGGATGTAAATATAATTTTTTGACTAAAAGATATTAAATTATAGTTTTATATACTCCTATGCAATCTAAACGTAATTACCCCTCACTATAAATACGACCTAAATTTCATGTTAGACTCTTAAGTAAATCACTATTGTAATTTCATGATTTGGAATATCAACGGCTAAATCATATAATATGGAAAATTTGAAGAATAACCATATTATATGGAAAATTTGAAGAATAACCATATTATGATTTCATATCTTAGTTAATTGGATTTGAATCGAGGTTTTAAAGTTCCTACCTCTTAAAAATTCGGATAAAATCGATCTTTGTAAATTGTAATTTAATTGGATTTCAAACTCTTAACCTTTTTAAGAATGGACTAACCCTGGTAATAAATATTTTATTAGTAGATTTTTTTTAATGATTTTGAAAGTCATAATGGTCGGAGTCCACTTTCCAAGTCGTGCCAGTCTGTGTAAAATCAGAGTTAAAAAGCCAGATATTTCGGCAGTATTATTGTTGAATTTTGGAACTTTATTTCCTTTTCATATTCTATGTTTACTTTTTTTTATTGTATATTGTAATTAAAGATAATACACTTTTAATAACTAAGAAATTTAAATTAATATCCGACGGTCTACGCCGTCAGCGACCTTTTACCATACCAAATCTCACACCATTTTCTCATTCCATTGCTCTCTCTTCCTCCGCCCAATTCCGGATTCTCTCTCTATCTTGATCACTCTGCCTGCTTCTGAAGTTTAGTGGAGTGGCGGATTGGCACGCTTTGAATCAATTGCTGATTTTACGGTTTGTTTTTGTGTTTTTGAATTTTAATTTGGTTTATGGATTTATTGTCTGTTAGTTTTGATTAGTAGTGGAGATGATCTTTTCAATTTGGTTATGGAGTTTTACTTTTCATCTGCTGTGAAATCTGCCTGAATTTTGATGTACAGTGCAGTGGGTAGTAATGGATGAGTCGGCATTTATTTACGATTTTTGGTGGTGTGATTTTCCTGTTGTTAAATTGGCTAGATCTAAATTGCTTTGGATTCTGATGGCAAAAGGTGGAAAAAGAATGCCAAATTTGGCGAGTGATTATTGTGGCACGTCAAATTCTGTTAGTGTTTATTGTGGAATGCCAAATTCAGCTAGTGTTTAGTGTGGTGCATTGCGCCCATCAATTTCATCCTACTTCGAGTACTCTTAGATTTATTAGATGGACTTGGTAAATTTCTGTGTTATGGTCCTTATGGATGTAGATTACAAGTGGAAAAACTATATCTTGGTTAGTGGTAATTAAAGTGGATTTAACCACCATTGCGTGATCTAGAATGACCCAAATAATTTAGGTATAGATTTTTGTAATGCAAAATGCATACAATGCATTCAAATGGACGCTCCACCACTTTATGAAGTCAGATGAGATGATCATGCTTCTCAATACAATATCCCAGGAAGGGGCTAACCCTGAATTCGGAGTCATCATTTGGAATGTTAATAGATTATAGATCCAGACAATTTTTTTCCAAGCCTTTTGATGATTGGAAGTTTTAACTACTAAATAGTAAATACTTTAGTGGCCGTGATAATATTGGTCTTTGATCCTTTATCAGTGTTTGCTCTCTGCCCTTATTGTGTGTCTTCATTACTCGTTTACTGAAAATTGACTGTGGTAGTAAGCATAGAGTGTGCTTAAAATATATGCATTTTGCCTTTTGTTATAGTTTATCTTTTGGCTTGTGCTCATTTGATTTGGTTAGTTCCTAAAAAACCTTGGGCCTGTCCCATTTACGATGAAATCTGATTTCTCTCTCTAATTTCTTGGTACTTTATATTATATTACCCTAAAGATTTTTAATGACTTTGTGGGTAATTGGGAACTTTACCTTGCTCATAGGTTTAGAAAGGACACTTGGTGAAAGAATAATGAGTTGTTTTAGCTGTTGCGGGGATGATGACATAAACAGACATGCTGATGGTGGAGGCCAATATGCAGTAAAACATTCAACTGGTAATTTTTATGAATCTGTTTGAGACATTCATCTTGTAAGAAAGCTTGATACATGTGATCTTCTCAATTAAATTAACATTTTTTTTTTCTCTTAACTCTTGGAACCCTTTTGTTATTTTGGGAACTATGCTAGTGTTTGCCTTTGAGGCCACAGCTCTTTGGCAGAAAAGGATAATCCCAATGCAAGATACCAGTTAGTGTTATAATACAAAATTGATATTGCTCATTCCTTCTTATAATCACTATGCATTATTGCTGTTAAATGTTGCATTAGCCGTTCGCGAACAAAGTTAATCCTTGCATGTTAGAGTTCATTAAGTAACGTATTTTGGTTTGAATCTAGATGAATTGTGTAGTTCAGCTTAATTACTGATCTGATCTATCCTGAAAACCTAAGGATCCTCTAGGTTTTCAGGATACTTCAACTGGTTTGGATTTGAAACACCTGTCATGGCTTGTCCATAAAATCTCTCTCATGAAGTATTTTGATTTTTGGATTTGCTCTGAACTTCGAAATCACGCCTAATTCAGCTAATTTATTCGCATATGGTAAAAAGTGACAAAATTGAAACTCCTCACTCCCATTTGATTTTTGAAATCCAATTTTGTTTGATAATTCCTTTTTTGCTGGAAAGTTTCCATTCCTTGAAGTGGAATTTCTTCAAATCAAAAGTAAACGAGGTGAGGATCTACTTTACACAAGTTTTTATTGCAGACGAGGTTTGAGAAAATCAGACCCTGTGTATCCTCCAAGGCCAATCTGCTTCTTCCACTTCTAAACAGTGTTCTTTCTTGGATTAGACTGTTGATCTATCCAGGGTCCTTCATCACAGAATTTTATGCTTGTAAACTCACCCTGTTTGCTAGTGTGCAAAAGGATAATCCCTTGGTCCACAGCATCATGATCTTTTTTACAATACCATTCATCAGTGTATACTTTTTAATTTGTCTGACGTGTAAAGCATAACTCGGAGTTATCAAGAGTGAAAGCATAAATGAAAATGATATACTTGTTTAGGGAATGATGGAGATTATCATGCTACGGAAATTGCATCAAAGGCCCAAGCTGTGAAAGTACAACCTATTGCAGTCCCATCAATTCTGGTGGATGAATTGAAAGAAGTTACAAGCAACTTCAGCACTGATTCCTTGATAGGAGAAGGCTCATACGGGCGAGTATACTATGGGGTTCTGAAGAACGGTCGCGCTGCAGCTATAAAGAAATTGGACTCAAGCAAACAGCCGGATGATGAATTCCTAGCTCAGGTAAGTTTGAGAATGTAGTAATTCTTGCTTTGGAAATTCTAAGTTGACCATTGATATTCTGCTTTGAAACTTACAGGTATCAATGGTCTCGAGGCTAAAACATGAGAATTTTGTGGAACTACTTGGTTATTGTGTTGATGGAAATCAACGCGTGCTTGCTTATGAATTCGCGTCGAATGGATCCCTTCATGATATTCTTCATGGTATATTCATGTCACTTTTAAATAAATGTCTGATTTTATTTAATCCCATGATTGCAATTTTTTTTTGTGCCACTCATTTTGGTATTTCCTAAAGAAAACAAAAAGGACAAAGAAGTGTTCACTCATGTCTTGTGCAGGAAAACATTAACTATAGCTAATGGCATGTTACAGGAAGGAAAGGTGTTAAAGGAGCACAACCTGGTCCTGTTCTTTCTTGGGCACAACGTGTGAAAATTGCTGTTGGTGCTGCCAAAGGCCTTGAGTATCTTCATGAAAAAGCAGATCCTCACATTATTCACCGTGATATTAAGTCTAGCAATGTACTAATATTTGATGATGATATAGCTAAGATTGCTGACTTTGATTTATCAAATCAAGCTCCTGATATGGCGGCTCGTCTCCACTCTACTCGTGTCCTTGGAACATTTGGATATCATGCTCCTGAGTGAGTTGCTTCTGTACATACACGTTAACATTGTTATCGACCACGTATTGTGCAAGATTTGTTTAATTAGGAAGCAGCATCATGCTGACCTTTTGTTTGAAGTTCATTCCCTTTCATGTCCTTTTTAAGTTCCATTATTCATGTATAGTCTCAATTGCTTGTCCATCTTATATATTTATTTGGCAGGTATGCAATGACTGGACAGCTGAACTCAAAGAGTGATGTCTACAGTTTTGGTGTTGTCCTTTTAGAGCTTCTCACTGGGCGCAAACCTGTTGATCACACATTACCTCGCGGGCAGCAAAGCTTAGTTACATGGGTATATCAAATCTCATTTTCTTTTTCTTAATTTTTTTTTCTCTATTTCCCTGTGCCTGTTATTAACTACAGGATTCTGGTATACGTTTTCAGGCTACACCGAAGCTGAGCGAAGACAAGGTCAGGCAATGCGTTGACAGCAGACTGGGAGGAGAGTACCCACCTAAGGCTGTTGCTAAGGTTATTACTTTGACTCCCAATTAGCTAATTTACCACTTCTACATGAGTGTGTGTCGTGTATGTGCATGTGCATGTGCTCATATATGCATTTTACGTACTCTTAGACACTTCATTACATTTACACCCCTTCAAAATTGCCATATCAGTATAACGTTTTCAAACTCCCATGGGTGGTTTGTGTAGCGTTCAAAAATTTAGGAAGTGGTTTGCAAAATTTTCAAACTTGTGGAAACCACCATAATATCACAATCTCTAAAAGGGTCTAGATGTAAAGTACCCTTCTTCACATCATCAATATTGTTGTTACAGAACACTAGTAACATCCATTTGATGTTTTTCTAACTCACATCCCGAATCCAGATGGCCGCTGTTGCTGCATTGTGTGTCCAGTACGAAGCCGATTTCAGGCCAAACATGAGCATTGTAGTCAAAGCATTACAGCCCCTTCTAAATACGCGATCCGGACCAGCTGGCGAAAGTGGCCAAACATGAAATTTGTTAAATAAAAGTTTGAGAATCTATAGCCTTCCCATATATGTATTTGTAATGTGTATGTGTTTTGGGTTATGATGAAGTTGCTCCAGAAGACCAGAACAGGTAGTTTTCCAGAATGATTGCTCTTTGATGCCCAACAGCCCAAGCAAGCATGATCGATTTTTGCTCTCTCTATATAGATGATAATTAAATTTAGAGTGTGATCTCCGAGAGCTGTAATCCTGTAAACGTTGGCGATGTTTGTTTATATATGAGAACATGTTGTATCCTCATGTAAATCTTGGACATCATGATTGTTTAATTGAAGTTTAAAATCATGGTCCTTCAATTTTGAAGCATAAGGTAAATTGAAGTTTGAAGCAAGGAAGTATTAATAACTTTTTTTAAAAATAATTGTTAACACACACCCTCAAGCGGTCAGAAAGATTTGAATTCGGGTCATTACCTTCGAGAATTAATCTTTTAACAACTTGAATCAATCCTTGTTAACAAGAAAGTATTAATAACTTGGTATTGCTATTAGCACCATATTTCGTCTTGGGAGAGGGCGGATCTCGGATTTTACTTGAGGAAAGGCGAAATTAATAAATAAAAGTTTATGAAACTTAAGGGGGTGAAATTAGTGAAATAAAGTTTTTGAGGGACAGCTTGAATTTTATTTGAGGAGGTGAAATTAATGAAATAAAGTTATTAAAAAAACTTCAAGGTCCAAATTAGTAAAATAAATATTTTGAAAATTTAGGGCCTGAAAAAATAAAATTTTAGAGAAAAGAATTCTTAAAAGAACTAATTACATGGAGTATGTTAGTTTTCCTTTTAATACAATCAACGTCAAACGACAATAAGAGTTGATCCAAGTGGTTATAAAGTTTTTTCTTTAGAATAATAATCTAGTTCGAATTCTTTTGCCACAATAATACAAATATATATAGTTTTTTCTTGAGTTCTTTTGCTTCTGTTGCATCAAACGGGCTGATTCACTTGAGTTCGTTGTTGTTGGACTGGTGGAAGTGCTTGATACTCAGGTTCTTGTTCGGGGGGGACTGCTGCAAGGGATGTTGGGGTGACAATTGGTTTCTCAAATCTTGAGGCCCCTATAACATGTCTCCGATTGGCGTACCGGCGGACTTCAGGTTGAACCCTAGATCTCAAGCGGTTGAACATGAGGGATGACCACAAGTATCGACGCCACTAAGAAGATCTTTCATCTTTATTTTGACCAGCGACTACTAGCCTCTTTCCTAAGTTGCGAGTGGGATGACCTGAGTCCCCCCACATGCTTACGGAAGTGAGCCTCGTCCTGCTGTTGTTGTTTCCTCCTAACACCCACTGGTATGCACGGTGGTTGAGAACGAAACAAATACTGAGCCTGATGATAGGCTGGTGGTGCATACCCCCAAACCCTTATCATAGATAGGCGTATTGGATGGGTCGTGTGTATGGTGGTGGGTAAGCCACCGTTGGGGGCGTCACCTCAACGGGGCTCGCTCAGGGTCTCTCAGGCATGTTAGCCTCCCTATTCCTCCTTACGGCAGCAGGGCTTCCTCTCTGCACTGCTCAAAGTCGTAAGTCAACTCAACCTCTGGAAAAACCATGCATGGTGGCATTTTGGCCTGCGAACTTTCTGCGTGGGGCGGGATGTGGTTGTTGCCTGCATGCTCCCTCCCTTGGGTGATTTTCTCACTATTTTCAACGGTTAGATAAGAACTACGTATCTTCTAGATCATTTTAGAGATTTTCCACAAACGACACCAAAATGATGGTGCCCGAATTTGGTGCACTGAGCTGGAGGCTGACTTAGTCACCAACACTCAAGAATTTGTATGGGTGAGAGCATCTCGATTTTAAAAATGACTGGAAAAGGAGTAGTAAATTAAACGTGAAATCAAAAGGTATATAACATTTTAGTATATACGATTGGAGGTGGTGCCTCGATATTCGAAACAATCAGGTTGCCCAAGAGAGAGTAAAAGAACAGTGAGGTGGAGTTCAAAGGATAACAATAAATGACTTACTTAATGCTATAAATACTGGGGGTATTTATAGTGTGGGACTCTGTGCATTCAGATACACACAGTCAAGGTGTATTAAATGCATCTAATGCGGTAGGTGAACATGCAGCACGACACATCGTACCTACTCTATCAATGAATTTGAAGGAGGATCTCAAACATTTAATTCTGAGTTAGAATAGATCTCAAACACTTTCCCTGGTCGAGAGTAGGGTGCCCGAGAAATCATGGTCACATGGAAGATCCCTTGTAGCTCCAGAATGGGGCCACGTGGTGCCAAATATCACATCGAGATACGACCTTCTCAAATTTGGTGTCGAATATTGTCCACGTCCTAACATTTTTCCACCACAATATATAAACCTTCAAAAAGTCCACTAACAATATACGAAACATCAAAAACTAAAGCACCACATGAAATAAAAATTAAATGAATTCTTTAAATTAATCTTAATATTGAAATAGCCAACAGTGGTTGTTTTAAGTGGTTAAAGAGTCTTGGTTCGAGTCCCTTTGACCACTTTGGTGGTGTACGTGTGTTAAAAAATCCTAATATTCAAATAATTAAATTGAAAGTTAATCTTAATGTTCAAAATAAAATTACATAATCGATTGAAATTATTTATGTTAAAATTGAATCAAAATCATAATTATACCACGTAATTTCTTTTCACATATATTGATTTGAAATTAACACATAATTACCTCATTTAATATTTGTTATAAATTAGGTAATACATTAGTTTAAAGGGCTAATTCTAAACACCCCTTCATCCTTTAGCCCTTAGTGCGTTTTGCTCCCCTAATCTTTGAATTAGTGATTGACCCCTAACCTTTAAAAAATATCATACTTAAACCCTTTTAATAAACTTTGACTGCCGATTTCTCCTCTGTTACGGTAATCCAAGCTTCAAAACCACCTCCATCGTGTTTGTCTCTCCAAAGCGAACAAAGTCCATACCCTTATCGACCCTATTAGCGGCCGAAGGCAGCTACAAAGCTTCGTCCATCGTGCGTCATCTTTGACTGGTGATTTCTGCTTCGTCGGTTGTCGGATTTTAGTTTTGAGGCCATTGTTGTGTTCCTTATGTCGAGAGTTTCAATTTGATATATAATATCTATACATTTGAAATCTTCTTTGTACAGATCTGTTTTGCTAAAGGGGTCAAGTGTGATATTTTTTCAACGGATAGAGGATAATCACACCGATTTAAAGGTTAGGGGGTTAAAGCGCACTAAGCCCCAAAAAATAGGGGAATGTCTGGGATTAGCCCTAGTTTAAATATAATACATGATTTAATTAATGCAAGCTCATGATTTAACTAATGCACACAAATTTCGCTCTACTTTTCCATAGTTGAACACAATTTCAATTTCATTTCTACGACTGAATTTGAAATTGTATTGTGTGTTATAGTTTGAGAATAAAATTCAAGAAATTAACTGAAAAAGTACCATGATAGATGGAATGCCTAGAGTATTAGCAGGGATAGGAGTATTTATGATATAAATCTTTAGTATTAGGTTAGTATTAATAAATATTAAAAGAAAATTATTAACATTTGATTATGATTTAATTATTATTAGAATTTGATTATAATCCTAGGGAGTTAAAAGACTTTGATTATAATTTAAAAAACCTTTGAATAGAACTAGATATGCTCAAAATTTTATAATTTGTTTATGTATTTAGTTAATATCTTATTATATAACTTGTCTAACTTATTTAATTATATTGTTTTGTTAATTTAATATTTTTATAATTCAAGAAACAACATATAGTATATAAAGTTTAATAATTAATTACGTAGTCGTTGTGCTTCTGCTTGAGATTCTCGGTCTGAATTGTGGGTGACATATTTCTTTCAACGCCTGGGGTTCTTCCGGATATCATATTTATTCTAAGTAATTCTTTTTAATATGTTGTTTCATCTGAAATTGTAATTTATCATGTTCGTGGTTGGTGGTTCTAAAATATGCTTTTAAAAATAATAGTTACTATACATAAACAAACGAAATATGAGATTCTTATTTGTATCCGCAATGGACAATACCGTCCTCCTCATGCTCTCCGCCTATAGTACTGCGTGGTTCAACAACATTAAAAAGTTTTAATAATTTATATTGAGCTATCATATGATTAACTAAGAAGAATTGAAACTGATGTTGTCTGTTATAACTTCGACAAACTATTCTCTAGTCCATGTAGTGTACTTAGTCTAGAAATCAAGTGAGAATCTTGACCTTGTTCCAAAATAAAGTTCTTTTCTCTTCTCTTAATAATGTATGGCGAAATGGAAAGTCTTGGATGATGAAAACTGAAATATTCAATTATTATAATTTGGAGTTGTTAACTAATTATTAGGGGTGTAAACGGATAACAAATAAAGTGGATGTGTAGTATTTGAATCCGAATCCATTTAGCATATTTGTTATCCAAATTCGTATCCGTTATCCGACGGGTAATGAACAAATTAAATGAATATATATATATATATATATATATATATATATATATATATATATATATATATATATATATATATGATCGGATATGGATTATGGATAAATCAGATAATAGATATATTTAACGGATATATAAACCGATCGAATATGTGATTATCATATCATTTGTTCATTTATAATTCTAACGTCTATAATCGAATACAAATAATATCATCTTTAAACGAATTGAATGCAGATGGATATCAGATTTTTTAATATCCATTTATAGCCCCTTACAAATTATAGTACTTATGTTCATGTGAAAGATTTGATCATCTAACTTTATTTGTAGTGATAAAAGGTCACTCAAAGAATTGTTGTGTCTTTGACAGACAGAACATGTTGTTGTCATTTTGCAGCAATTTAAGTGACTAATACAATTAATAACTGTTTTTTTGTTTTTAGATGACAATATCATGCAATAAATTCATTAAATATAAAAATGTGTGTGCATGCAGACATTTAGTTTGGATGCTTTTAGAACCCTTAAATTTATGCTTTTTGTCGAGTAAAGTCGAGGCAAATAAACATAAAGAATATTTTATTGTTGTTAATTTTATTCATAAAATAGTATGACCTTGATATGTACCAAATCAATATATCAAGTCCTACAATTGTTCATGGTGGTATTGTTTTGGGTTTGAGTGCTAGAGTTTGATTAGAATATTTTAAAATATTATGTGAATCATCATATTTAAATAATATTTATGTATTTAATTTTTATTTTAGTATATAGACTAAAGAAAAATGATGCACAGATATGAACACGACGACATGGACACGATATGATGTGGATAGGGTGATACGAATTTTTTCTTAAATTTCTCGCGTGAAGAGTGTGGAACATGACACGACACGAAATGACAAAATAATAATTTTAAAAGTGTATGTGTATTATAGCTAAAGAAAGATTATATGATTTGTTAGATTTAGATATTATAATTTTATTAGTATTAGTCTATTGAAAAATATTGACGTAAAATATTCAATTATATTATTTTGTTAATTAGATAGGTTATAGAATTATGATATGATTATAATTTAAGAGAGTTTATGGATTTAGAAAATTAGAATTATGGACTTAGATAATTGGAGTTACATTATGATTGATTCATTGAAAGTTATTTTATATAACTCATTCAATTTAAATAATAACTTACTTTACATAATTACCGAATTTTATTAAAATTTATAAAGTGTGATGGGGTCAAAATACGATCGTCCCACGCTAGGACACGTGGCACCACCAAGATGACGACATCTGTCTCCCCAAGGTTACACCCCTCAGTGCACGAGCGTTAAGCCCAACGAGCGCAATCCTTCTGCAAGAGTTAAGCACAACGAGCGCTCTCACTCTCACGAGCGCCGCCCATACTGTATGACTGGCACGCCCACGTGCCAAAGGAGCCCTTTTCGAGCGTCTCACTCCCTCAGAGTGGCCTCCCCTTCTGGCTCGTTACTTGAACTGGAGCCTTCATTCCCCCCAGCGGATATCTTGGCTTCCAGTACTCCAGGTTGTCACGAGCGTGCTCTTAAGCCCTCGTTACCAACCACCCAAATGGCTCTCTGACACATCGTACATGCCCGCGCACCTGCCACTGTTGCCAGCACCAACTTTTGGCCGCTTTTGCAGAAGATTCCTCCTAGGTTTCTCTCTCATGGCGCCACGTGTTAGGGCAACATTCGGCCAGGACCACTTGAGGCAAATGACCAAAGGGCCCTTGACCCTCAACTATAAATAGCTAAAGTCATCTTCTACACTGGTAAGCAATCTTCATCACTGAAACTGTTACTGAACCTACGTTTCTCCTTCATACCTTGAACTGACTTGAGCGTCGGAGAGCCAAACTGGGTATCCCCCCCAGTTCCCCCAGCTTGGCCTTCTGACTTTTATTGTGCTTGTCCCAACAGGTAGAACCCCCTTTATCTTCTCCGGCGAGTCTCCGGTGGTTTCCCTCACAAAAATAAATCATAAAGTGATTGGATTCGGATCCTCACATTCTGAACCCATCATTTTTGGCGCCGTCTGTGGGAAACCGGTTCTCCATCCCTTTCTTTCTTTCTGTTGGTAGAAGAGCAAGCACACTTGTACCCTTTCCAGTCATGGTCGCTACAAGGTCTGGAGCCGTAGGAGGGGGAGACCACACTTCCCCCGAGGTCAATATCGTTATTCCCCCAGCCTCTGCGGACGGAGGCCCACCGCTCACCGCCGTGGGTGGAGAGACGCTCCCCGCCACAGGAGTAACACCACAAGCAGAAGCTTCAGCTCCTCCGCCAACGCTGCCAGTTTCCGCTGCCGCCGGAGGAATCTCTCTCTCGGCCCTCCTCATCTGCTACAGAACCCATGGGTCCATCCCCAGGTGAATCCCGGAGTGCAGGGTTACATGATGCCCCCACCCGGATATACCCTCACCCCGGCTGTTATGGTGTCGCCGGTCCAGCCGTATCATGCTGGTCAGATCCAGCTCCTGGTGGTGATCCCCAGGGAGATTGAAGGAGTGGAGTTACCTCCACTAACCACCCAACAGTTGAGGGCTCTCTATGCCCAATGTGAGGTTCAGGCGGCCCAGGGAGCATGGGAGAGGTTCCACTCCATGTACTTTCCCTCTGGGCAGGCCACTCAAGTTTCAGCCCCTTTGGGCGGACAACAAAATTTTCCCCTCAAAGAAGCCCAGGCTGTCCTGAGGGCACAACCGCCGCCACCACCAGCCAGAGAAGCGCCCCAGCAGGAGGGCAACGAGCGTCCCTCCATGGGCAGGAATAAGGAGCCCACGGAACGAGTTAACGAGAACGAAGGGGACTCTCATGTCTCCAGAAGGGGCTCTCGAGCCCCCAGGCAAGGGGACGTGAATCCTGACATCCTCGCGGCTGTGCAAGACCAGCTGCAGGGTTTAAAGGATATTGTGGGACAGCTCTCACGAGGGCGATCAACTCAGATCTCCCCTAGTCGGGATGAACGGGTTGACGCCAGAAGCGCCCGTACCAAGGACCACCCACCAAAGGTCCCCCACCGCAAGGAGCCGGAGGAAAACTTCGGCACGTATGAGTACCACCCGTTGGCGAGGGGCTCGCCCCTCGTGGAGGAAGTTTTGATGGCCCAAGCAGGCATGGCCAAAATCCCCACTTCCATCAACCGATACGACGGGACGACTGATCCAGCTGAACACTTGGATCATTTTTTGCATCTCATGCACCTCTACGAGCATTCCAGCAACTATTGGGCAAAAGTCTTTGTCACTTCCTTGGTAGGAATGGCTGAGGAGTGGTACAAACGACTGCCGCCGCGCTCGATTCACTCATATGAAGAGCTGGCTCATGCTTTCCTCAACCACTTTAATTCTTTGAAAGCGCCAGTCACCGCACCTACTGCCCTTTACAGCGTGGTGCAAGGCAAGAGCGAGTCTCTGCGCTCGTTCTTCGCCCGCTTCAACAAGGAAATCCTACAGGTGGAGAGGCCTTCTATGGATTTCTTGATCCCAGTGCTCTTTCAGGCTGTGGATCACAAGCAGTATGTGAGCAAGAAGTTTGCCGACGCCATTGTAGAAAGGAGGCCAGGGACCCTCATGGCCTTAAGAGAGGTAGCCGAGCCGTTCTTCGCGCTCGAAGACATGTATGGGACGAATGGTCCCCGGCATCACAGTCCAGCCAGGAACGAGCGACCCCATCACGAGCGGGGACGGGAGGTGGTAGTCAAGAAGGAGCCCCCTCAAGAGCGCAAAAGGTCGTCACCACCCCCTCGTCGATTCGAGCGGGTCCCGCTCACCAGGCCGAATTCAGAAGTCTACAATCTCTCCGATAAAAAGCTCTTTAAGAGACCCATCAAGATGAGGGAAACGGACTCGCTCAGGCGCTCGAGCAAATACTGTGCATTCCACAAGCAGAGAGGGCACGACACGGATGAGTGCCGCCAGTTGGAAGCTGAGATTCAGAGGCTCGTCGCAGGGGGCCACCTGAAGGAATTCGTCCGGGTGCTCGATCGTTACGATGAACACTGCAACGAGCGCGCTGGAGGAAGAAGGAGGAGTCCGTCCCGATCGAAGAGCCCAAGGGATAGGGGACCCCCTGAAAGCAGCGGTCGTCGGGGCAGTAGAGGAAAAGCCCCTGAGCAAGAAAACGAACCTTTCGCAGTCATAAATATGATTGCAGGAGGCTCGTCAGGAGGGGATTCCAACGCCTCCCGGCGGAGGTATGTCCGGAGCTACAACCAACGCCCAGCAGTGCCTAAACCCATCTACGCCATCCAGAGTTCAAGCGCTCAAAGGTCAAGAGAGAATGATGTAATAGGCTTCGATGATAGGGATTTAGAGCATATTGTAACACCCCATGGGGAGGGTATAACCTCCGATTGCCCCATGGTGGTTAGTGTAGATGTTCACAATCACGTTGTAAAAAGGGTGTTGGTGGATAGTGGAAGCTCTGTTAATGTTTTGCCTTATTCTACATTTTTAAAGATGGAGGCTGACCTTCCGCTCGAGCCTCTCAAAACAGCCCTCATTGGCTTTGGAGGCTCGGAAGTTGTCCCACGAGGGCAAATTCGCTTAGCTACTTCATTCGGCCGAGCCCCCCAGCGCAAGACACTCTTGGTAACATACGCGGTGGTGGAGATTGACATTCCTTATAACATCATAATTGGGCGCCCTGCCCTCGTGGATTTCAAAGCCATCATCTCCACCTACCACCAGAAGATTAAATTCCCCACCTCCGAAGGTGTGGGAGAAGTACTGTGCAATGTACGAGAGGCTTGGGAATGTTACATGCTGTCCCTTAGAAAGCCTAAAGCGGAGAAAACCTTCCAAATTGGTTCCACCAAGAAATCAGTAGATTTCCCCAATCTAGATGAGGACAGCCCAGCACGGAAAATGGCGAAGTTGAACAAGAAGAAGAACAAAAAGAAGAAGGGAGACAACGTGGAGAATCCCCTCGAGAGTGCTCCACCAGGGACCGTTGGTGGATCGTCCTCGGAAGGAGACGAGCCAGTAGAGGGTGGACCCGCACTCGGTGATCGCTTGACGGGAAAAAAAAGGGCGCTCGAACTTCCTCACCCTGAGATAAGGATCGAACCCTCGGAGAAGTTCCTTACCATTGAGCTGGAACCCGGAAACAAGGATAAGACTACTCAGATAGGATCTAACCTCTCGGGGCCTTCTCAGATTATGATGATTGACTTCCTCAGGGAAAACAGTGATGTATTTGCGTGGAAAGCCTCCGACCTCACAGGGATTGACCCGAGCGTCATTGTCCATAGGCTTAATGTGGATCCCTCTTTCAAACCCGTCAAGCAGAAAAAGCGGGATGTACATGGCTTTCGAAAGAAGGTCATTGAAGAGGAAGTTAATAAACTCCTAGAGGCTCAGTATATAGAGCCCATCTTGTATCCGGAGTGGTTGTGTAACGTCGTTTTGGTGCCCAAGAGCGCGAATAAATGGCGCATGTGTAACGATTTCACTGATCTCAACAAGGCCTGCCCTAAAGATCCTTACCTGCTGCCCCGGATTGACCAATTGGTGGATTCGACCGCTGGCTGCGAGCTCATGAGCATGATGGACGCTTTCCAGGGATACTATCAGATCTTTATGGCTCCGGAAGACCGCCCCAAAACCTCGTTTGTTGTCCATCTGGGGGTATACTGTTTTTTAGTCATGCCTTTCGGACTCAAGAACGCTGGAGCTACGTACCAGCGGCTCGTCAACGGAATGTTTGAAAAAGAGATTGGTAAGTCCATGGAAGTTTACGTGGATGATATGATTGTCAAAAGCGAGCGTCAGGGTTCACATTTGGAAGACCTCAAGCGTGCTTTTTCAGTCTTGCGCCGGTATGGAATGAAGTTGAACCCTTCAAAGTGCACCTTTGGGGTACAGGGGGGAAAGTTCTTGGGGTACATGGTCAGTCAGAGGGGAATTGAGGCCAATCCGGAGAAGATCAAGGCCATATTGGAAATCCCCTCCCCTCGAAATTTGCGGGAAGTGCAAGTCCTAGTAGGAAAAATCATCTCGTTGAACAGGTTTATTTCGCTCTCGGCGGACAGGAACCTTCCCTTCTTCAAAATTTTGAGGAACGCACGTAATTTTGCTTGGACAGACGAATGCGAAAAGACGCTGCAAGATATGAAAGCTTACTTGTCGAGCGCACCGCTGCTAACCAAACCCGTCGTAGGAGAGAGACTATTTATGTATCTTTCTGTTTCTTCCGAGGCCACGAGCGCGGTTCTGATCGCTGTGAGAGAGCGGAAACACCTACCTGTCTATTATCTGAGCAAAACATTGCAAGGAGCCGAGAAGAAGTATCTGGAGATTGAGAAATTCGCGTTAGCACTCATCAACGCCTCGAGAAGGCTGAGGCCTTACTTTCAAGCGCACTCCATAACGGTCCTCACCGACCAACCCCTGAAGCAGGTGTTGTCTAAGCCAGACGTGTCTGGAAGATTAATCAAATGGGCCATCGAATTGAGCCAGTTTGACCTATGCTTCGAGCCCAGGACCGCGATACAGGCTCAGGTTGTAGCGGATTTGTTGGTTGAACGCTTTGGTTTAGAACCTGCCGTTGAGGAGAGTGAGGGGTTATGGGTCCTGCACACAGATGGTTCCTCAACCTCTCAAGGGGGAGGAGTAGGAGTGGCCCTTAGAAACCCCGATGGGATTGAGCTGGACTTTGCAATCAAGCTGGATTTCCAAGTCACTAATAACGAAGCAGAATATGAAGCCCTCGTGCAAGGATTGAATATTGCTTTTCAGAATGGAGCCTCCAGAATCACCGCTTATGTGGATTCACAGTTAATTGCGAGCCAGATTGAAGGAACTTATGAGGCTCGAGAAACCACCATGGTGCAGTACCTGAGTAAAGCCAGAGAAATCATCGGGAAGTTCAAGGAATTTCATCTACTTCAAGTACCACGGGAGGAGAACGAGCGTGCGGACACTCTGTCAAAGTTTGCGTCAGCTTTGGAAGGTACTTCTGAGCGTTCTGTTACGTTCCTTAAGACTGAGGAACCTTTGATCAGGGAAAGGGTCGCCATTGGAGTAATCGCTATGATTGATCCGAACGAGCCCTGTTGGCTTGACGACATCGTCGTTTTCCTTAGGGATGGAATTCCCCCCACTGGCAAGGTGGAAGCTAGGAAAGTCCGAAGTAAGGCCCCTCGTTTCGCTTTGGATCACGAGGGGAGGTTGTTCAAGAAATCATTCCAAGGACCCCCAATGAGATGCCTGAGGCCCTCACAGGCGAAGGAGACGCTTGAACTCATCCACAATGGAAGCTGTGGGAATCATTCCGGAGGGCGTATCCTGGCAAAGAAGGTTCTGAGAAGTGGGTTTTATTGGCCTACAGTTCTCCAAGATGCCATTGAATTTTCGAGGAAGTGCCCTAAATGCCAATTTCATTCAAATCTCCCTCAATTGCCAGCCACACAGTTGATCCCAATAGACGTCTCTTGGCCTTTTGACCAGTGGGGAATAGACATCGTGGGCCCCTTGCCCATGGCTGCGGGACAAAAGAAGTTTGTCATTTTAGCCGTCGACTACTTCACCAAGTGGGCCGAGGCCGAAGCCGTTGCAAAAATCACTTTCAGAGTTGTGAGGGACTTCATTTGGAAAAACATCATTTGCAGGTACGGCATCCCGAGGGTGCTTATCTCTGACAACGGATCCCAGTTCATAGCAGCCGACACACGAGAATGGTGTTCGGAGTTGGGGATCGAGCAGCGATTTACCTCTGTAGGACACCCTCAGGCCAATGGGCAAGCAGAAGTTACCAATAGGATCATCTTGCAACATCTGAAAACCATGTTTGAGAGCAAGAAAAGTGAATGGGCTGAAGAGCTGCAAGGAGCGCTCTGGGCTTATCGCACTACCCCACGAGCGGCCACTGGAGAAACACCTTACGCGCTCGTTTATGGATCAGAAGCGATGATACCAGCGGAGATAGTAAATGAATCCGCTCGTGTCGGCTATTTCGAGCCTCAGCTCAATGATGGCAACAGGAGCTTGGAGTTGGACTTGCTGGATGAAAGGAGAGACAAAGCCTGGGCTAAGATCCACCATTATAAAGCCTCTGTGGCCCAACAGTACAACAAGCGTGTGAGGGAAAGAACTTTCCAGTTGGGAGACTTGGTTTTGAAGAAAGTGGAAGTGTCCAGGCACGTGGGGAAATTGGACCCCAATTGGGAAGGCCCATTCAAGGTCGTACAACTCAGAGCTAACAACACTTACACCCTGGAGACACTTCAAGGTGAGCGCTTGCCTCGCCCTTGGAACGCATGTAACCTCCGGCGGTTTTATGTTTAAAAGCTCTTTGCGGAACATGATGTAACAACCTCTTTGTTGGGTTCCTCTGTACTTCCAATTGTGAGTAAGTTCCAGTATAACTTTTTCTTAATTGTTCTAACATTATGTTTCTTTGTTCGCTTGAATGGATGAGACCCATGTCCCTCGTTTTCACGAGCGTGGTTGGCAATCCCTTCCTATATGAATGCTGATATTTCGCACGGGTTGCGCTGGCCAGCACTCTACTCCGCTTGGGGGGACGCCCTTATAAGGATAGACTGGTTACGCTCATAACCAATTAAACGAGATGGGGAAAATCCTAGTAGGCCTTGGCCTTTTCTTACAACGCCTTGCGCTCGAAAGTGGGATCCCTTGCAGACGAAACTTCACAAGTCTTGAACGAGGGCAACCTCTAAGTAAGACCCTCGTAAATACTCAAGACTTAGCATAATTTCCGAGAATAAGAAGAAGGTCCCCAAGTCTTGAACGAGGGCAGTCTCACAATAAGACCCTCACGATCGCTCAAGACTTATAACAAAAACAAAAATTATACGAGTCTTGAAAGGGGGGGCAATCTCACAATAAGACCCTCACGACCGCTCAAGACTTAGACAAATTTTCAAGACTTATAACAAAAACAAAATTTATACAAGTCTTGAAAGGGAGGGCAATCTCACAATAAGACCCTCACGACCGCTCAAGACTTAGATAAATTTTCAAGTCTTATAACAGAAGCAAAAGTTTATGCAAGTCTTGAAAGGGAGGAGGGGGCAGTCTCACAATAAGACCCTCACGATCGCTCAGGACTTAGGCAAATTTCCAAGATTTACAGGAGATTAACAGAATTTCTCAAAAGTTCTAAAGGCTTATCAGAGAAATAAAACATCCAGAGTATGCCACACACAGTCTTATTATTATGAGATTTGTTCCAGCAAGTTCTGAGTATACGTTCTGATTCATGAATAAGCAAAAGGATAAAGTTATGAAGAAAAGGATGTATATTCACGGAAAGGAAAATTACAAGACAAGGGCTCAAAGGCCTCTGAACATTGTTTTAAAATAAGGAAACATTAAAGCAGGAAAGTACATTGAAATAGGAAGGGCTTCAAGCGGCCGGAGCAATGTCTTCATCCACAATCACCAGTATGTTCTGGGCCACGGGGCCATGGATGGGGCCTTCTGGCTCTTGGGGTTGGGCAGCTGGTGGCTCGGGAGCTTGCGGATCTACGGGCTCGTTGGCATTTGGATCGAGGGCGTTGGCACCATCCGCAGCTGGGACAGGGGCATCCTCTGCAATAGGCGCTTGGGGCTCATCTTCAGGGTTGTCATTCTGAGCGGCCTGTGCAGCACCCCCTTCCCGATGAGCGTCCGCGTACTCATCTTGGATAAGCTTAACCAAGAAGTCGTACTCCATCTCAGCAATGGCGTCCGCGGGGTCGTTTGGGTCTTCATCCTCCTCCTCACAGCGGTCATTGAACGTGAGCCCTGTGCCCTCTGCCCCCCTCATAGCCGGGTCAGTCAGCCCCTTGTGGATGCCCTGCTCAACGGCCAAGTTGAAGGCATTCTGGGCCTCATCCAGGCAGTGCAACGAGGCTGCGAAGTTAAAGGCCTTTGAGTGGCAGAATTTGATAAGGGCCTCCTTGTTCGCACGTTCCAGACTCTGAGGCCACTCGTTCATGGTGTCGTTGAATTTCCTCTCAGCCTCCAGAGCCCTCGTCTTCCAGCTCTCCAGCTCAGTCTCCGCCTTCTTGCGACGCTCGTCAGCCTGGGCCAATTTGCCGCTCAAGCTGCTTCGAGCGCCCTCCACCACCTGAAAATCCTCCTTCAGTTTTCCCAGCTCCGCCTCCGTTTTATTGTACAAATCCTTGAGGGATTCATACTTTGCAATTTCTGTGTCCAGCTCCGATTGAATCTGAGCCGGGTCGTTTGAGCGGGCCATCTTCTTGTACTTGGCCTTGCGCTCGGCATAAGTGGAGGCTCGTATTTGCACATTTCGGAGCCGGGGAAGAACTTGCTGCATAAGTTGGAGGAAAGGGAAGTGTTAGCCAAAAAATGCTAACTTACAGAAATTAGCAAAGAAAGCAAGGAGTGATGACTTACAGAAATTAAGGCATGAGCCGCCTCGTAGGTTACAGTCTCCACCGACTGGTTGTATAAATGACGATGGTCAGCTATGAACTGGGCCTTGTCGTAAAGGTTCCAGCTAACCGTCGTCGCAAGCGAGCCGGGCCTCAGCAAAACTGGCCCGCCGTCGGTGGCGCCCGAGAAATTTCTGTCCCCTTGGCGGACAAAATCCCACAAACGCTCCTCCTCGGAAGAAGAGGTATCTCCCTCGCCCTTGGGGCCCTCGGCCACCTGCTTGCCCTTGCCTTTTATTGCCACTGAATCGGGCATCCTCTTCCTCTTGCGGGAAGGCCTACTGGCGCTCGGTGGGGCCTCGGTTATTGATAGGGTGGTTGTTGGCCTCGTTTGTTCTGCAGCCCGAGGGGGTTGAACGTCTCCTGCTCTCTCTGTAGTCAACCGCCCCCTGGTCTCTCTGTTGGCCAGTCTACTCTCCCCTCGGCCGCGAGGGGGTTGAACCTCTGAAATAGCGCTCGAACTGGCACCCTGACTACCGCTACGAGCGTCTCCGCGATTGCTACGGTTGCGAGGGCGCTGTTGCTCGCTCTGTTGGTCTCGGTTCCTGTTGGCATGAGCAAAACGAGCGGCATTTCTGATTCCTCCAGCCATCTCTAATATAGCTGCTCCTGCAAAAGTGGAAGGTACAAGGGTTACAAATCCTTGAACAATATTGTTGAGTATGCAAATTACAAGTACAAAGATGCAGTTAGTATTCCTATCTAAAGGTTAGCGCCCTAGGAATCTAACCATCTCTCTCTATATCGCGAGCCGGGGGGTTGTCAAGGAAATAGGGATCGTTAGAGAGGCCACACAGGAACATGAGCTCCTTGTCATCTATCCAATCTTTCGCTTGAATGAGGTGGCCCTCGTCCCTCAGGGCTGCTGCCAGATTCTTGGCCCAATCTTTGGGGAGTGCGGGTTGCAAGCGGCTCTTTGCAAACGAGCCCCATTGCATGGACACCCCAAAGCCCTCTTCTGTTGGGGCCTTGACGAAGATAAATTTCTCCTTCCAATTGGGGCCATAGGTGCTCGAGGGCGAGTTGATCAGTTTCATATGGGCCTTCGCCTGGACGTAGTAAAAACCCACCTCGGGAGATGAACGGGATGAACTAACCACTTGAAAGAGGGAATTGAAGTTCCGCACGAAGGGTTCGTAACCCATGCTCCTCATTAGAATTACGAAGCAGGTCAGGAGAGCCAGGCCATTGGGCACGATTTGCGACGGGCAAAGGTCCAGATCATTCAGCAGGTGGGCCATCGGGATCGAAACAGGGAACCTCAAGCCTCCTGAGCTCACTGTGGCCAAGTAAACCGCCATTTCGCCTGGAGGAGGATTGTTGGCACGCTCGTGTTCCTCAGGGATTCTCCACGTGTAGCGCTCGTCCCAGTAGATAGGCGCCAGCATTGTTTTCACTTCTCCCAACGTAACTGTGCTGGGAGTCTCTTCAGGAGTGCGTTCGGTGGCCTGGTAGCCTGATCCCTCCCCCTCGTGGGGCCCTTTGGATTTCTTGCCCTTTCCTTTATTATGGGCTCGTTCTGAAGGCCCTGTTATGACTTCGGCTATCGGTAGCGGGGTCGCGACGGCCACCGTCACAGTATGGCGGTGGGGGTGAGTGGCACTCTGAGTTATGGGGAGAGTAACTCCTTGCCTTTCTGCCTCCATTACTAAATTCATCTCTTCAAAGAGAGGTTCCACTCCACCTGGATTCCTATCCTCCATGGCCATCACCGCCGCCCCCAACTCCTCGTCTCTGGGGGAATCAGGGGGAGATGAACTCTCAGTGGCCATTTCATGGATTTCTCTGGTGAATTCCTCAATATGTTGGTCAGCCATGGCAGAAACTGAGATTTGGGAGAGATTTAATCTGGGTTAGAGAATGGGAGTTTTCTGGAAAGAAATTAGGGTTCCCTAAAGGAGTAAAACCTAAGGGATTACAAAGTCCTAAAGTCCGAATCTAAAGTTAGCAGAGTTAGAAAATTACGCTGGAAGTTTACCTTGAAGATTTCTGAGAAAATCTGGGAGAGAGGTAGAAGATGCTCTAAGAACTGGTGTGCGAGAGAATTCTTTTTGCAAAGGATGCTTGGGAGTTCAGAATGCGTAAAGAGTAGCAAGATTTTAGAATCCCATACTTATAGGGATGGGAGTTGGTACCTTTTTCGGCAAGAAGTTCAAAATGGTAATCATTTCCCGCCTAGGAAACCGCCCACTTTATGGAACCGTCGCATGCTTCCCAATGCTCACGCGCCCCACGCGCGCCCGCATTTAATACTCTGACGTTTCGGATACTCAAGAATAGTACAACATTTAATGCAAAAGCGTTACGAGCGGTCAGTTGAAAAGACCGCATTAATAGCGCAACCAGAAGAAAAAGCGCTCAAAACGCCAAGTCCTATACGAGCGTTACGTGCTAAAGGTAGAACGTGTCAAAATTCTACAGTCCTTATCACTAAGGACTACAGAATTGGGGGGCAAAAATGATGGGGTCAAAATACGATCGTCCCACGCTAGGACACGTGGCACCACCAAGATGACGACATCTGTCTCCCCAAGGTTACACCCCTCAGTGCACGAGCGTTAAGCCCAACGAGCGCAATCCTTCTGCAAGAGTTAAGCACAACGAGCGCTCTCACTCTCACGAGCGCCGCCCATACTGTATGACTGGCACGCCCACGTGCCAAGGGAGCCCTTTTCGAGCGTCTCACTCCCTCAGAGTGGCCTCCCCTTCTGGCTCGTTACTTGAACTGGAGCCTTCATTCCCCCCAGCGGATATCTTGGCTTCCAGTACTCCAGGTTGTCACGAGCGTGCTCTTAAGCCCTCGTTACCAACCACCCAAATGGCTCTCTGACACATCGTACATGCCCGCGCACCTGCCACTGTTGCCAGCACCAACTTTTGGCCGCTTTTGCAGAAGATTCCTCCTAGGTTTCTCTCTCATGGCGCCACGTGTTAGGGCAACATTCGGCCAGGACCACTTGAGGCAAATGACCAAAGGGCCCTTGACCCTCAACTATAAATAGCTAAAGTCATCTTCTACACTGGTAAGCAATCTTCATCACTGAAACTGTTACTGGACCTACGTTTCTCCTTCATACCTTGAACTGACTTGAGCGTCGGAGAGCCAAACTGGGTATCCCCCCCAGTTCCCCCAGCTTGGCCTTCTGACTTTTATTGTGCTTGTCCCAACAGGTAGAACCCCCTTTATCTTCTCCGGCGAGTCTCCGGTGGTTTCCCTCACAAAAACAAATCATAAAGTGATTGGATTCGGATCCTCACATTCTGAACCCATCAAAGTGAACCAAAATATTATTTTTTAATTTGTTAGACATATCTTATTATAACATTTCAAATTAGTTTTAAAATTTAATTATGAGCAACTTATATTATAAAATTCGAATACAATTAATTAATATATTAATATTATAATAATCCTTGTTCAATTATATATCTTTTTTTTATTGAAGAAGTTATATCCTACCAAGAGTTCTATTTTAAGTAAATATGTACTTTTAAAATATATTTAAATTAATAATTTATAACATTTATTTACATAATTATTCCTGACTAACAATTATTAATATAATTACTGTGAGGGTATTTTAGCCGATCCGTATTTTATAAGAAACCAAAAACCCTATTCGTGCTTTTATAAGATATATAGATAGATATAGATATATTATTTCGACAAACATACAACTACTTATAATTCTTATAAATATTTTTTCAACGAATTTACTCATTACTTGAAATGCTTACAATGCTTTTTTTTTTTTTTTTTTTCCATCAGTTGTATCATGATGGTTATTATTCGCAAAGGTGGTTGGATATTAAACGTACAACTACTTATAATGCTTACAAGCATTTTTTTCATAAACTTACTGATACTTTTTTTTTTTTTTCAACTTACTGATCACTTGCAATGCTTACAATGTTTTTTTGTTTTTTTCATCAGCTGTATCGTGATGGTTATTATTCGTTGCAAACGGTCAAATATTTTGCGACAGTAACTTGTTCCTTCATATGTTTTTGTGTAAATATGTTACTCCAGCTTCTGTGGCCCCCTTGTCATCAGAGCAATTATATAGGGGTCTATCCATCCGCGCTCAAAAGTCATCATGATTTCATCATCATGTTTCTCTTGATCATCATTCATATCATCATCAATACTCTTGATATCTACTTGATCATCATATCATCATTACTCTTGATCTTCTTTTGTTGTGTATCAGGTCTCTCCTTTTATTGAACATACGGTACTCATCGATCCACTGTTTCTCTGCAGCGCGAATCCACGTTACTAGTTCGAGTGTTCACACTGGAGGACTTTTTCCTGAGAAGTTCAGAAAAGTTATTATGCTATCAACCCAATAGTTCAACCAATTACAATGGATAATTGGGAACGTGTGCTATTGTGAGTAATGCAGCCACACCCACAACCGACGACATATATACGGTGAGTGCTAATCAAGTTGAGAGTTAATAATCAACTGACGAACCCTGCACCGAAGTAATGGAATGTGTGGAGGCAAATCGAGGATAAAAAATAAATACGGGAGGTAATCGAATGGTGTGGGATTGCCGTAATGTCCCTCCAAACATGGGTAAACTTTCATCTCAATTTTCTTCATTTTTTCAATTACAAACTCCTCATTTGTCCCAAAAAACTCCGAGATGTTGAGTGTCGTTTGGTTCTGGAAGAACATTGTAATACGGAAGCAAGCAAACATCGCATACCTTAAAATCTCCCTCTGTAATTAAAACTTCTTGACGTATAAATTGTGGTTTGGTACATGAATCGGTCTAAATAATTCATCGCCTTATATGGAATTAGAGCACCAAAATCGGTTTTCTTTTTTAGATTTTCGATAAAAAAAACATGCATATCTGCGGGCACTTAGAGCATTAACAATGCCTAGGTAGGTTTGAGGCACAATAAACTTCTCTTCTAAGTTGAAGAGCTAGGCAAATGCTTGACGTCTCTCGACCGTATGCAAATCATGAAGCGTAGTGCACTTGCATTGAGCAAGTCCCGCCTTGGTTAGTTTCTTCTTTGCAGCTTTCTAGAGTTTTCTAGGGCTATCCTTTCTTCCAGAGTAAGGCTTAATGTTTGTTTTGGGACTCGTTTACATATTTCATACACTAGAAACATACCAAATATATTATGGAGTCTTTTTTTGATCTAGCGAACTGGAGTCGAACTCAAAAGGGAGACCGAGGGTGTCTTCCTCATCAATTGGGTGAGGTAATGTATTGAAAGTATAACCCGACATATCGAAACTTGTGACTGTCTTGCATGTCCACTCCAGTATATAAGTCTTGCTGATCTGTTCGTGATTTCTAAACTTATACCAAATGCGCAAGTGTACACAATTGAAATTGTAGCACAAAGGGGTCGTATCCCGAGAGAAGGATACATCAATCAATCGTATCGTACTTTTGCTAATCTATAGACCGAGATAAGGACAAAGATTAAGATTAACTCTTAAGTAACTAAACGACTAAACACAAACAAACACGAACTAAAGGAAGTAAATAACAACTAGTAACTCGATGAGATAAAAGGGAGCCGGAGGATGTCATAATCAGAAGTTAAAAGTAGAAGTGGAAGTTGTAAAAATTTGCAGTAGTAAAAGCAGTGAGTGTTTGGAAAAAAAAAAGTGAAAAGCAGTAAAATAATCAGTTTAGTGTTTGCAGAAAAAAATTGAGAATCACTTTTAATTTTTATGAAAATACTAAATTAACCCTGATATTTTTTAATCATTTTGGTTATTACCTATATATGTTGATCTTAAATTATAATAAAAAATTCAAATCTCTACAAAAATAAATAATCAAAAAAAATTACAGTAAACTAAAAAATGATAAAAGAGAAATATTTACATATTAATTGCATATTTTTTAGTTATGAGATTTTAATGGAGATTTCTAAACTAGAGAATTCAATTGAGGTTAGATTTTTGAGTGTTTAATGGAGATTTTGGAAATTAAAAATTTAATTGAGATAAGATTTTTCTGAGATTTTAATGGAGATTTTTAGATTTTCAAATTCTAATGGAAATAGGAAAGAAAAGATATAATAATTGTATAAATCCTAAACTTTTATTTGTGTTTAAAAAGTTAATTATGTATTATTAATATTTTAATGAGGATATTATTGTCTAAACAAAATATACAAAATCGCATAATCTATAAGCAGAATCCAGAAGCATGCCTTGGGCTGCTTCTCGATTCTAGCTTATTTATGCCTAAAATAATCAGAAGTTAGTTTTCCAACACTCAAAAACTGCTTAAAAATAATCGCTTATCACATAATCACTTAATTTTAGAGTTTACAAACACTCCCTAAATCTCTTTAAACTTATTATTTAGGTGTTAGGGAAAAAAATTACCAATTTGCCATTAATCTTTTAATTAGGAAGTGAATTAAAATAAAGTATGAGTAGGCCACACCCATACAAGTATTTATAAATCATTCTCCTAACATGAGATCAACTTAAAACATTTCATCAAACATTTAGCCCGTATTATATATCATCCCCTAACTCTAAGAATTAGCCATTCATACTTAAACATAATATCAACATAATAATAGGCTGCAACATATTTTATTGCAACTCAAGAATGAAGTTGCCATTGCGAAATAGCCCAATAAAGTAAATAACCCACAAATGAAATACTAATTAGGGGTTGTCTATTGTTAGGTTGGATTCGTACTGAACTTACGTTAGGTCGGTCCGTACTTATCTGTACTAATTTTATTTAATTTAAAAATATGTATTTTTAAATCAACCATCATGTTAAAGTTCCTATTTTTTCTCTAACCAACCAAGTTAATTTAATATATTTATTTTAAATTAAAACATTATTTGCTATAATTCTTCTACTTTATCTCTAATAATTTATTAAAAAAATATAATCTATAATTGACAATCATTTTTAAAAAAACTTTTAAATTCCTATTTTTTCTCAAAGTTCTACGCATTTTAATATTAAAAATTTTACACCAAAAAAATATTAAAAATTAATTAAAAATATGCTTGCAAAATTTTTTTTTTTTTTTTTTTTTTTTCAAAACCAGAAAATCAATAAATTAAAATAACAATCAAACAAATAGCAGCTTTTCAGTTACAAGCAAAAGCTATCCAAAGAAATTAAATGCCAGCCAACAATATCCATAACAAACACATTCCCCGCTACATCAATCTTTCTAAACCAATGCCAAAAAGCCCACCACCACCGCCGCCGCGGTTGCCATAAACCCGGTCCTCATCCTATCACCACCATTGGCCGGCGCCGGCGCCGGAGCATGATGGTGGTGGCTCTCAGCCAGAGACGGCCCCGGAGAATGTAGGCCATGTGCGCTGTGTTTGGCTGAAAGAACTTCGATTTCCAACTTCTGCCCCTTTTCACAGTGGCCTTTAGCCCCACTGATGAAGAAGAATGCCCCCGATCTGTCCAGTACAATCTTGGTGTTACCATCCTTGTAGGACTTAATGGGATTCGACGTGTTGCATGTTTTGTAGTCGCCTTCAGTCACTTCCAGCACGGAATCTGTCTTCCCATCGTACTCAAGAACAATGGAATCGCCGATCTGGAAGCGATTTCTCGAAGCCCATTTGCTGAACTCATCGGGAGAAGATGGCACCACCCACGAGTTCTTCCTGCCACCAATCTCGAATTCTCTTGCTTCAGAAAAGCTGAAGCTGACAGTGGAGAGAACTGCTGCAGCCAAACAGAGCATAAGGGTTCTTGAGAAAACCATTTCTGGAGAGAGAAGCGAAGAAATTAGTAGAGAGAGAAGGATGGAATGTTTTGCTGCAGAAAATAGAGTTTTGTTTTCTGGGTAGTCATGCATGCAAAATATGTTGTTTGTGAATATATCATCTTATAATTGATTTTCTCTAGTCTGACAAATACCAAAATTTTATTAGATTCTCATAAATTATGTTTCTTCTAAATAATTACTAAATTTCTAATGAAATTTAATTTTTTTATAAATTTGAAATACAATTATGTGTGTTTACCGATGAAACAAACATAGAAAATTATTAGTTTCATGTGGAGTCAAATAATATCGACTGAATTGAATTTATAAAATTAATCTTGATTTATATTAGTACAATCAATTTATTCTCCAAACAAGTTTAAAATGTTAACTTCATTTTACCACATGCATTGAATAAGTTTTAGTTTATTCTATATGTGATTTTTTTTTTTAAATAAAAAAATTTAGAAAAAAGTGAGTCATATTAGTTTTGTACTTCAATGTTATTAGTTATTTCAGAGATATAATGTTTCTAACTTAATATTATTTAATAAATAAATGATTTAATGTTTAATAATGAGGAAGAGCATAAATGACATTATATAATATTCGAAAAACTACGAAATATATATTTATTTTAAATTTGATAATGGAATCTCTTTTAAGATAATTAACATACATACATGTTAGGAATAGTGCCCTAGAAAGCCGATTGTATATCCGCTTTGTACTTTTCCTTATTGTAATCACAGACAATCTTTGAATGAAATAACGAATTGAGGCAACACTTCTTTATATGCTCTTGTTTGGTATGCGTTTACTTTATCTATGCATGTATAAGAACTCCCCTAATCCTGATGACTTTAGGACTCTACCATTTAGGTGAAATGGTTCATGAAACGAGCCCTATATCACATAAGTCATGATTAGTAAAATGCTCCAAGCCGATGAGTCCTACAGACAGTGGGAGTGTCAACCTGACTCCTCTAAGGCTTGCTTGTGGGATCACGCCCTTAAGAAAGACCACCTTGTTTCATGGAGGTGCAAAGTGTATAGTTGATACGTGCGTGATACATGAGGGTGCTTACTTTAATAAGTAAGTTCACTGAGGTGCCCCGTGTGAGAACATTCCTAAATGGGAAAGGAAGATTCTATTTCAGGAAATAGAAACTTCCAGATTAGGAAATATCTCACGAGTCATTGATGTGATTAATTGATCCTTAAGACTTGAGGTTCCTTGTCACTTTATGAGTTAACTGTGTAGTCTTAGGTATAAGCTTTAAAGGGTGTCGCCTTAGACAACTGATTCAAGGCTTATGCTGGGGCTGCACAAGTGATTCATGAAAGTGAATGAGAATCAAGAAAGGACCTACACTTGCATTTGCAAGGTGATCTCTTATTGTGTAAGTCATTCATATGCCATATGGAGTCCTTGGCCAAGGCAGTAGATCAAGACATCGAGAAAAGGGTTTCTTGGATTGAGATCAAATGGATATGAAAATGCACTTAGCTTTAAGACCGGATTATTAGGGTTCTGATTATTCCCTTACCCTAGATCTTGGTTGAGAGATAGTAAGTAGGAGGATTGTATCTCACATGAATCAATGACTTAAAGGTTCTGTCGAATCCGAACATTCCAATTCAGCTAGGGGTTAAACACCTGTTGCTAGACTATGGTCGTTTAATCTGTGGACTGATTAATTAATTAGTGAATTAATTAATTAGGGTCACTGCTAATTGAATTGAGAACCTAGAGGGTCACACACAACAACTTGGTTACATGAGTTGAGGCTTAAAAATGATTAAACGAGTTAATCGGGCCAAGAGGGTTCCACACGTGTGAAATCACACGTGTGGCTCACGTGAGCGACACGTGTCACTGTGACACGTGTCACACACGTGTGAATATATATATATATATATATATATATATATATATATTGTATATATATGTATTAAATAATTAAATGTGTTAATTATTTAATAGACTTTGGTTTAATTTTGAATTAAAAAGAAAGTCTTATTTTGGAGAAAATAATCTAGTTAATTAATTACGAATTAATTAATTAGATAAAATAAGTTATTTATTTTAAATAAATAAAGTATAAAATAATCCAAAAATAGTTTGGATAATTTTAGCTCTCCTAAAGTTGATTTGAATTAGAATTCAAAGTCAAAGTTGGAAATTTCTTGAAGATCAAGTAATAGGAGAGAGGAAACAAAACCCTTGCCTATGAGGACAAGGATTTCGGCCGCCCCTCCCCTTTCCTATATATAGGGGAGATCATGCTCCCCTTTAGAGCTAATTGGCAATTCTTTTGGTTCATGTGTTGAACATCTTCCTTTCTCCAAGATTAAATAAAACCCTAGGTTAAGCCTAAACACTAACTTAATATACTTTCATTTTAATAATAATAATATGAAACTCTTTTAAAAAGATTAATATACACACCCGAAAATCATCTTTATATAGTATAATAGAGCAAAACAGTATTGTACTCCTCATCATTTTCAGCTGAATAAAAAAATATCAATTTGAATATCATTTAAGTTCTTATCATTCCAAAAGAAAAATATATATGAAATACTCAATGTGATGGTGTCAGAATCTGGCTATGCGCTGGACTGTAGATTAGGACTCTCAATCACCCAAGATATTTGTATTTGTGATTGTGAGGCAACTCTGAAACTTTCTTGAACTGAAAAGAGATAACAAACATGATCTCAAAGGCCAAACGAGGGAATACGGGGGAATATGGGGGTAATGAACAATATTTGATAAGCGTATTTAAAGCACTTGAATTCATTACATCTTCTCTCTAAAAATCCAATACTAACTTGAGCGTAAGAGGGATTTCGCCGACTAAAACCCCAATTATTTTACCACTTAGGTGGATAATTTTAAGGTTTTTAAATTATTATATGTAAATGTCTATTTTATTCTAACTTAATTCAATAATTTATTTTTTTTAAAACTATATATTAAATTTGCAACCATTATAATTAAGAATTTAAAATTTAGTATGTAAAATAGTAAAATATTATAACTTTTATTAAGTATCTCATACTAAATACATAAATATACCTATTTTAATATAGTACCTAACTCTACATATATATATATATATATGTGTGTGTGTGTTACTTAACTCTTTAAAGCTAGAATAAAAATAAATAAATAAATAAATATAATTTTAATTCGATGTTGTTTTAAATTTACACTAACTATATATATAATAATGTCGTATGTGACCTAATAAATCATAACTAGCCTATCTATATAAGCCAATATCATATTTAAATTGGATAATTTTAAGGTTTCCGAGTAATTATATATAAATATCTATTTTATTCCAACGTAGTTTAATAATTTAATTTTTTAGTGAATTCTTGATTATTTAGTCTAGTGCACTTTTTAGTCTGGTGGTTGCAAAATTTGGCTAAATAACCAATTCATTTTTCACTTTACTTTACTAGTTAAGAAACCATTTGGGGGTCGTTTACATTTTTGAATATGTTTATGCATGTAATGTTTTGGTGGGTTAGTGATAGGAATCTAACCTATGTTTACTATCCATATTGGAAGGAATTATAACATCATGTTAATTTGTTTTTGGTTGTTTACCTTGTGTGTATACAAGGCATGTTAATTGTAAATGACGAATTTACCCCTGCTTTCAATTTTTGAGCATCCTTCATTCCTTCTCCATCCTTTTCTTTTTCCTATATGCAATCTACAGTGAAGCAGAAAAATTATTTGAGGATTATATATATATATTTTAAAATAATTGTATAAATTTATTAAAAAATATATTATTTTTATTTTTATTTCAAAATTTTCTCATAATATCGTGACATGTAAAATGTAAAAGTGTTATTTATAATGACTTTAAATATTAAATTTGATATGAATATATTTTATTTAAATTTATAATATGAATTATTCTTACAAATATCTTATTTTAAATTAATTACTAAATATAAATATATTTAGTTAGTGGCAGTCCAATGTAAATAACATAAATTATGGGGCACCGTAGTAATTTCCTCATCCATGTTAAAAGTCATGTCTTTTAAACACACCAAATTCGCGTGTTTAATTGGCCTCCATTTTCCCATAAATGACACGGGTCCCATGACTACAGCCGGGTCAAGAACAAAGATTAGTAAACCAATGTTAATGCAAGATAAATTCCCATAACATGCTTATTTTACAAAAGTAAACGACCCCTTGAATGTCTTACAAATTACCCAGCTTCCCTCGTTTGGATTTGCGTGCCAAACAGTGACTTTTGTACCCAAATCTCATTACAACTGTAATTCATTGCTCCAATTCATTGCTCTATTATTATAATATATACTTACACACACATATGTCAGTCATCGTCTTCCCCAGGCCACAACCAAACCCCCAAGAATTCTCAATCCAGGAGCCCGAGTCAAATTCAGCTTTCTAATTTTCAAACAATTTTGTTTACTTTTCCTCTTTCAGAAAGGAAAATTGATTTCCAAGAAACCAAATATATATATTAATCCAACCCATCAAAATATTTATACAAAAAATTAGATCACAAATGATGGCACCCGATTTGGATTTCGATTCTCTGAAAGCTCTCCACGATTCTGTGAACAAATCACTGCATTCCACTGAAACCAAGCTCGAGATCATCAACCATGGCCAAGAGAAGTACGTCCACGAGATCTCCGAAGCGTCGTTAAAGATGGCGGACTCTTGCGCCGCCGCGAAGGACCTCCTCCTCCTCGCCAAGGACCACCTCCACCACCTTCAGTCAGCTTTCCTCCACGTCGCCGCCACCACAGGGGCGGACCACGCCGGGAAGCATTTCGCCCCCTATAAAAACCTCTGGAAGCAGCTGTAGAAGGGGAAAATTGGGGGGAAAAGGGGGGGAATTGGTTTCTTCTTCATCGCGATGTTCAGCGGTTCAGCCTTCAGGTAATTAGTTCTCATGAAATACATTTTGGACCTTTGGTAAATTAAAAACTCATCCATAATCTTGCCCCTGTTCTCCAATCCCGCCTCAATTTTTAGCTTTCACGACTTCTGCAGATCCTCCATGAATTTTGGCAACCATCCCACCATCAATCTGTGCCACCTGCTACTATTGCAGGACTCTCCACGGTCGACCCGATCCAGAATTTTGGTTGAAGAAGATGAGGTGACGTCACCATTCTCAATCCTCTCTTCTAAATGAATCGCCACATTAATCGGGGGAGTGGGCTTAATTAAAGTAGTTGGGCAAGTAATATTGACAAATTATTAGAAATATTAATAATTAAATATGTCTTTTTTCACAAATTATCTCATCCAAGTTGTTCCACGTCGTTGTTTAAAAAAATCCCCACTTATCGGACTATTTTTCATTGTGAAATTGATAGCAAGAGGAGTCTCTTTTCAAAGGACATTTGGAGGGAAAGAAGATTTTCAGTGAAATCAAAGACTGTGATGCAGGTGAAACAGGTTTGTTCTTCGGCTCATGTTTCTGACAGAAAACACTACAAAGATGATTGGAGTTATAGCTTGTATCACTGTGTTGATAAACAAAATACATTTTGGGTGTAATTGTGTGTGAAATTATTGGATGGTTTATCTCTGAATGGGTTTATAATAAATAAGAACTTTGGATACAACTTTGGCAGGCCTGCTACAAGAGGAATCATGACCGATGATCAAACTAAAAAGCGGAAGATAGCATTTGACACAGAAAAGATTGAAAAGGAGGTTGGCATAGGCTTAAAATGGCAGTCTCCTATTCTAACACCACCGACAATGAAGCAGACAATCTTAAGCATGAATTCTCCTGCCACTTCAACCCCAAAGAGTAAGAATGTGGATGGTAGACAATACCATTTGGGTGAGGGAACCAATGAACAAAACTTCAGGCTGCTTATGAATGATAATGTGAGTAAAATTCTGAATTTATCAATTTGAATCAATTTTTTATTTTATTCTATGTATATATTAATTTTAACGAAAATATTATACTAATCTAAAATAAATTATTATTACTATTATTATTATTAGATACCATTATTATTATTGTTGTTGTCGTATGTCCTTTTTACAAAATTAGAGATTTGTGATTTGAGAATTTCTGATATTATATAACATTTGATAATGAAAGGAAATGAAGCTTGAGCACAGAACTTCACTTCACAAGATTGTGGATGCAAACTACCATCTCACTTTGGATCAAATCAATGCAATTGACAGCTTGGGTTTCGGGGCTATGACAAAGCTCAAGATAAGAAGTATCGATAAGGGTATGATGATAATTTTATTGGAAAGATTTGACATAGAAAGTATGACTTTGCAATTGCTTGGTCAAAATAAAATTATAATTACTCCTTGGGCTGTCCATAGAGCATTAGGTATCCCTGGAAATGGATCCCAATTGCCTCCTATAAATTCAAGAATGGGTATTAGTTTATATAAAGGAGTTGTAGACATGAATGGGGTACCTATGAGTTTATCAGAATTGTGTAATAAGGTTCGAAATTGTAAATCTTTTGGGATGGAGTTCAAGTTATGTATATGACTTTGTTATTGAGTAGTATTCTTTTTCCAAGTTATAAGCCCACAGTGAATTTAGACCACTTAGATATGTTGGTTGACTTAGAAAAGATCAAATACTACAATTGGGGAAAACTAGTACTTGAAGAACTATGCAATGGAGTTCGCAAATGGAAATGTCACGGAGGAACCTACGTCACAGGCTGTATTTTTCTTTTTGAGGTAATAATAACCTACTTGGTATATGCAAATACAAGTATCTCTCATTAAGTATGCCTAATTATTTGTTAACATTTAAATATATTTGTAGGTGTTATTTCTAACATTATTAGATGAATGTAAGCCTATACTTGGAGTGAGGAGGCTGCCTAAGTCGACTTTAATAGAGCAATTGACTGATCAACAAGCCCAGCAATGTATTTTGCAATTTCGTGATAATGGCGGTTTTTCTACCACAGAAGTATGTTCCATCAATTCAGTTGTTTATTTTTTATTTTTTGGTGTACATCAAATGATAATAACCCAATATTATGCAGATACTGAAGGGTAAAAAGATAGCTTCAGGTTCTAGGTTACATGGCAACGAGGCACTGGATGAGCAAGTAAATGAGTCAATATTATTCAATAAAGATTACTTAAAGGTCAAACAATCTGCAAAGATTTCTGATCATAGTACCCATAGTAATAGTGAGAAGAAACAAAAAGAAAACATTAATGACATGACCCAAAATGTTTCTTCAGATAGAGTTGGCTCTTTTATTCTAGACCAAGTTGCAACTTTGAACAATAGAGTGACTTCTATGGAAAATCAACTAAACTTGAGAGTTACTGCCATTGAAAATCAGTTGAGCAATATAATGAGTGTTGTATATTGTTCTCCTGGGAGTATGAATGTTTTAGCAACTGAGCTAGGTGGAAGTATTCACGAAATCAAAAGAGAGCTACTTAATATTCCGAGTTTGTTGAGGTCAACTGTTGCTGATATCACATCAAACATTCAACCAACACATAATCTTCCCTCAACTTCATTACAAAGACACCCAAACGTCACATGGCAGAAAGATCGTGCTAGCCCTCAGAGTAGTCTTGGTCCTCATAAATCAATGTCCGTTGACGATATATCTAGTGATTCTGATAAAAAGGAGTCAAATTTTGTTCTTCCATGCAACCCATTGGCTAACTATACAGAGGTGGTACATTATTTGTTCAATGGAGGTGATAAAATGTAAGTATATATATATATATGTGTGTGTGTGTATGTGTGTGTGTGTGTGTGTGTGTCTATATATATATATATATATATATATAATTTTGATATACATTACTGATTTTACTAATTACGTATATTGAAGGGAGCTTTTGGTAGATTATGGTAATTGGATGCTACATCGTGGAGAGTTGGCAACTCTAAAGTATGAAGAATGGGTCAACAGTGCCGTAAGTTTTCTCGAATATCAAATTAATTTTACATTAAAATCATTTTATATTCGATTCTAATTTAACATTTTTTTCCCATTTAGGTGATTGATTGTGTAGCATACATGTGCATGTTTGATAAAAAAGACGAATCAAATGGCTCACCAAATTGGTACTTTCCGGCAATGTTCTCGGTATGACTTATATGACTTGTAATGAAGTTAAAGTTGTACTCAACAATGATACATAAATATTTACTAATTAAATTTATTATTCGGAGAATTTGCAGAGGTTGGCTATTGATGATGCAATTTCTGATGAACAAATGAATAAAACTATATTCGGAGCCTATAAAGATTTCAGAGGTAATGCAATAAACTGCGAGACCATAAGCATTCCAATAAATGATGGTCGTGGACATTGGTTTTTGTGCACAATTGACATGACTATGGAAAAAATTTACATTGCCGATACACTCCGCTCAAAAGACTCAGATGCCCATAGAGAATCTTTAGTGAAGAAAGTGGTAATTTAACATGACATTACTGGCATTTTCTTTGGGTATTCATGTCTTAATATAACTTACTATATCTTTTCTTTTTGGAAAATTTCAATAGGCAGCAAAATTGCACATGCTTTCATGTTCATGGGAAGATGGCTCTTTTAAGTACAACAATTGGGCCAATGAATTTCCAATTGAATATTATCACTGGGTGCCGCAACAAACAAACGGGTAGAGCACTTAATCATATGTTATTTGAAGTAATATACTGATTTCTGTATATTGGAATATGACAATAACTTACATGTTTTGAGTTAGGTATGATTGCGGGTTATATGTGTGTCTATTTATGTTGTATCCTCATAGGTGTATCAAGAATCTAACTGAGGTATTACTAAATTCTTTAATGATATATTTTTTATTTTATATATTTAATCCATCATAGCCGAATTAAAAAAAAATATATAATTTCGATATTTATACAGGATCAATCAGCCAAGGCAAGAGAATTGGTGGCAGTTAAATTGTACAAATGCAAGAAAAATTTGAACCCTTCAAGGTAAGTAGCATCAATGACAAATATATATTTCTGTAATATGAGAATTAATTTCACTACTTTTTTATTTTTATATGTAGGCATCCTGATTATGAAAAGTTTATGCAACTTAGGTATGTAAATTTAACTTTATAGAATATCAATATATAAATATTCATAGTTATTGTATTTGTGATGCTATAGTAATATTGCTCCAATTCAACTTTTTTTTTTTTTTTTTTTTTGTGCAGAATATGGAAAATTGGCTTTTTCCTTTATCATGGGAATTGCCAATTCTGCATTTTGGGAATCCAAATTGATGGATTGACTTTGGCCAAACTACGTGAGGAAATAATTTCTGAGTTAACCGGAATGTTCGAGATTGAGCAATTATATTTTGATGGCATTATCCCGTTATCCGGTGGAACTATGCATATTGCCACAAATGAAGATTTACAATTGATAATATCCATGTACATTGATATGGGAAAGAATATGGTTGAATTGAAAATTAAAGATCCTGAATAAAATCTTACATTTATCCTTTTTTATTAGTTATGAATTTAATTTTTTTGATGTCTTGCTGTTATGATTTTTTATTTTTCTTAATATCATCTAAGAGTTTGAAACAGTTTCGTGATTTCTCTCTGTAATTACGTAATATCGATCCTAAGCCTATCTATGGATGGCGCTCAGCTCTTGGCAAGTGATGCACCAGAATGTTTAATTTGAATATGAGATGGGGTTTTCACATATTCACATGATCACATCTGATGCTTCCTAAACTCTTGATTTTTTTATTATAAGTTTCAATCTCATTACGGATTATATATTTTGAGGAACCCCAGATCTTCGGAGAAGCAATCGAAAGGTAATTAAGTTGGAAAATTACCCAAAAAAGATTATTAATTATTTCATTTTGTCTATCGTTCTAGATTTCTTCTTCTTAATATGTGACTAGATATGTTAGCTTATTCTTAAAAATTGTGTCATATGATGTATGTTTGATGAGAGACACGTTTGTGCACCAAGACAAATCAATTCATAAATATGTCCATGGCTAATTACTCGATTATTATTTCTTATAGCTTTTATATATAAATCAACTCCACAGGAATTCTCATTATATGCAAAGCAAAACAAAGGTTTGTATATACAATTATATTCCACCAATCAAATAAAATCGAAAGCAGAAAATGAATCAAGCAGCATTTGCTGGCACATTTTAAGCCTTGTAGCTCGAGTAGTCCACAACCACCTAACTGTGTGCAATCGGATTCTAATTGAAAACTAATGTATGTCTAGCCTTGAAATTCTAGCCATTTTCCCAGCCGGGTATATTAAAAAACCAGCCCGTACAGTCTCCAATGGTTCAGCTTGTTGCATGAGCAGTTCTGTTGTGAAGCATTATGCCCAATAGCAGCACCACAATCAAGAAAACTAAAATCTCTTTCTGCACAAAAATAACAAACAAATCACAACTCTTACTATATAACTTAATCTATCTTACTCATTAAAAAATGTAATTTATTGAGATTAAAATTCAAACCTACGCAGGTACATTTTCAACAAAATTGTTTTGTCTTCTTTGATTTCCACTAAATTTTTGCGGAGTTATGTGAACACGTACTGGCTTTATGACCTGGTTCCCTGCAAAAATATTAATTAAAATTAAAAGGACAATATATGAAAGATAAAAAATAATAATAATAACAATTTATGCAAATAAGTATAAATGTTGATATTTATGTATACATACCCGCATTTTCCACAACTTTGTTTTTTTGCTCTTGGTGCTCCTCTGGATCGAACTTTAGTTGGATCACGAACATCATAATAGGAATTTTTTTTCTTTGGGTCCCTAATGCAAAACCCCCTCTCCTTCACATTTAATATATCTTTGCCTGTCGAACCAATTACATTGTCATTTTCAGCCTTTTCAACAAGGTCTCGAATGTGTCTAATTGCTTCAAAGGTGGTGGATTCTGATTGAGATGATTGCAAGCATAAACTAGCACACTCTCTGTTCAAAATCGCAAATCTTTTGCGCTGATCATCCTCAAAGGGAAATTCTAATGGAAATATCCCACCTAATTGCTTACCTACAGCTATAGTCCACCGATTTTTGATGCATTTTTCAGGTAACTCTTGCAAACGTAAAAGTTTGAAGGCAGATATCAAGTGTCGACAGGGAAGTCCATCAGACTCTAGCATCTCACACTCACATTCAAATGTTTGAGCTGACCAATCTATTTTAACAGAGTAATGCCTACCGTCTTTCATAGCATATGAGCCAAATCTAAACATAAAAAACCTATCATTTTGATTTATTGCTTCTTCCACCATTAGGTCCTGCTCCTTCCTGATCTCTTTACGAACTATCTCAAACAAAGCTTTTGTATAAATAGAGGCAGCGTGACTCTCAAGGGGCTGAAGAGCAATACTGGTTAATGAGGGTGTTGATTTCTCAGAATCGGTTTGATTTTGGAAATATGTTGCTCTTAGTTTTTGAATCCATAGAAAATACTGCTTAAGTAACTCCGTCAACTTCATTCTCTGTTTTAAAAAAAGCTTCAAAAAAGAATTAATAGATTCTGACCTTTGTGTCGATCTCATCATTCCAAAAAAGTGCCCTCGAAAGTATGCTTCACTCCATAACTCTCTTTTCTTAAAAATATCAACAACCCATGGATGCTCATCTAAACCATATTTCTCAATCAAGCTATGCCAAGAGGTATGAAACTCTTCAATGGAGCACCTCTTTTTCAAAAGTCGTCCCATTTCACGAGTAAAAACTGGTATATGTGTATTTGTCATTGCATTTCTTTCTAAATGCCAACTACAAATTCTGTGCTTTGCTAAGGGCAACTCAATCTCAATCGCTGCGCCCATTGCTGCATCTTGGTCAGTCAATACAGATATTGGCATTTTCCCTCCCATTGCATTGCGAAAGTTTTGCAATAGCCACTGATAAGTTTCTACAGTCTCGTTATATAATAGTGCAGCACCAAAAACACAGGTGTTGTAGTGATTATTTACACCAGACAAGACAACGAGTGGAAAACGATATGCATTTGTCTTGTACGTACTATCAAATATAAGGACGTCACCAAATAGATCAAATTCTGCCCGAGATAGCCCATCCGTCCAAAAGAGTCTTGTCAACATTTGGTCTTCATCTACAGTGTACTAAAAAAAAAGGTCTTTGTCAAAAAATTTCATGCCCTCGAGCAATGCCAAAGCAGTATTCACATCCCCTTCTCTAATCATTCGCACACGTTCTTTGTTAAGATAGTTATATCCATCTTTTCTTCTAAATGCAATTTTTCCAGCACCACCTGCAATATATTCTAAATAACCCATAGCATTTGAGGGGCTAATTCCAAAACTTGTCATTCCACTTAAAAGATCCTTTTCAGATGTTCTTATGTACCTACATAATATTTTAATAATTATACAATTAAGTTCAACATTATTTATTAACCATTAATAAATATAATAACTACTTTGACAGCTTTAAGATTAAAAATATATATATATATTATTTCATTAACTATAATATTACCTGTTGCATCGAAGACTGTGAGCAGTTTCTGCTGACTCTAATGGATGGTTGTGAATCTGTACAAAATTCGTAACTCTATAAATATCATCATGTTGATCGTGGGCTATGCGAAACCGAGCTTTACATCCACATCTTGTTTCGCTTCTTGGTTGTCGCATGGGTTGAGTTGGATGTTTGTGAGATTGTCTAAATCCAGCTCTGGAGCAAACCCACTCGACGTTTCTTACAACACCTCGTATTGTCTTCTTGTGGCACCTTCTCACATCAAATCCATTTTGTCTACCATAGTTCGAATAAAACCTGTCAGCTTCCTCTGGAGTGTAAAACTCTAACTTTGTCACTTGATGATGGTCTAATTCCTTGCTATTTGACCCACATGAAGTACGTCCATCCACTCTTGAAGTTGTATCATTCTCTCCATTGAATGGGGCAGAAGGAATGCAACTTGACCCCCCTTCTATGTCGTTATCATTTTCACTTTGAGAAACCTGCAACAAACAACAATAAATAAGACAAAGATTAGATAGTCTAAAACATTATATATTTTCATTCCAACATTATGGGTTTTTGTAAGTTTTATTGCTTCGTAGATGTGGCGATAAGTTCATGTACATCATGTAATTAGTTAATTATATAAGATAAGTTTATATATAATTTCGATATTTATAGGTGTTTATTTCCCAAATGAACGGGTGATATTATTCCTCACATTCTACACACTCATTTCATATTGGTAAAACAAATCCAAAGCTTAGCAGATGATGGATCACAAAGGCCACAGATTCTTACTCGAGGTCCATGCAGGTAAACATGAATAAAATTACATTTAACCTCCCCTAGAATAAATGAGTTTCATTTAATCCCCCAGTGGCAGTTTCAGAAGATTGCATGATAACTTTAACATACTACGTAAAAATCAGATGGGAGGGGGTATTGGTAAGACGACGTAAAGTTGAGGGGGTCTATGTGAAATTTGTTAAACTCGAGGTCTAGATGTAATATACCAAAGGTTGCTGAAAAAGATCCAAAGAATTGAAGTAGTTTTCCAAGAAATAAAGCAAAATCTGAAGGTCCTTTCACACATGAATTTAAAACAGAATCTAGCTATCAATTGATTTAGTAAATTTTAAAATTAAAGTACAAACAAATAAAAGATAACTCACCATGAATTAAAAGTCACAGATGGATTAGTTCGTTCGGTTCCTTGGACTTCCCCTTTGTCTCTCTACAAATTTAGAAACAAAAAAATTTTCATAGAAATGGAAACGGTCAGCTAGAGTGCTATGAACTTAAGTTAAAAAACTTGCGAATTCAATAGCTTGGCCTTTTAGAATAACTCTCTAGTTCCTTCTACCAATTTGAAAGACTAAAACCTTGAGAACGGATGAGAAACTGGTAGGGTAAAAATCATATAGTATTACCATATTTCAAAACACATACATTACATAAATATAGACAATAAAATAAAATTGTATTATTTCTCCAAATAAAAGTCTCCAATGTATATAAGCAACATTAAAATTACAGAACTATAAAACCTAATAAACTGAGTAAAATGAAAGGAAAAGCCTGACGACTTGTGTATTCGAGGAAATTTTACCTGAGGAATAGCGGGGGCGGAGTGGTGAAGGTTGTCGCCGGAGACTGAATGCGATGCCTGCTGTGAGTTCAAGCGAACACATCTTACAATAATATCTCATGAAAAAAGGTCGTGCAAAATTTTTCGATTTGTAAAGAAGTATTCCATTTACTTAGCAAAAAACCTTGAATTTGGAAGATTTACAAAAAGAATATTGGCAAAGAACACCCCACTTGCTTTAATAGATATTCTTCTGTGAGCTTAGCCTAAAATATTGATCCTATGTATAACCATAATGGAAGAAAATTGGTTAATTTTCTTGTTCCTCAAATTCAGAGAAGGAAGAATCAAATCTTGGGTATCAATCAAGTTCTTGCTAATGCATATTTATGTCCATCATATTAGTCATCAAATTTTAGGAGATTGTCCAAATATAATGAAGTCTAAGTCAAATGTTCGGAACCACATACCAAAATCATGTTCTTAATGACATTTTAGTTAGATAAACGATGAGAAATTGACAGGGTAAAAAATTGCAGTGTACCCATAAAACAGCTGATACAATTCTTACGTAACTTCATCAGTGAACTGAAAATCACTACAAAAAATGAAGATATGCACATATGCTTGTTGAATCAATAAAACTACATGAGCAAAACCACCCTCTTCCTTTGGTTATGTCATCTTTTGCGTTAGTTTCTATTCTTTTTTACAAATACTAATATATGTGCATTGAATCAATACATATCACATCTTCACTCATAAACTCTATTCACAAAAGGGTGTCCTAGAGAATAGTTAACCGCTATAGCTTCCTTCAAGCAGGGACGATAAATGGGAAGCGTCAAATAAATGCATAATTCTCACAATTAATTAAATGATGAGAAGAATTACCTTTTTCTTGGCTGGTAAAGGTTAATTAATCTTCCTCGAAACAAATTAGTTGCAAGTTGCGAGCCGTATAGAGAACCTGACATGTGAATTGTGTTTCCACAAAGATTCGTAATTCACGATAATCATATAGATAAATAATCCAAATAAGTTTTATTAGTTAACACCCCAATTACCCCACAAAAAAATGCTATAATTTAAGAGAAGTTTGTAGTTTCATGTACAAAGAAACTATGGTCCACTATTTCAGTTCAAAAATAATATCCAAAGGATCATCTCATTGGTATATGACAACCAATTTAATTTGTAAATTGTAAATACACATGAAATCAAATAGGCCAAAAATTTTGTAGAAAAAAAAGGCACTGATCCATACCTTAAAATCAAATCAAGGATGAGTGAATTCACCCAGGTCTTCCTTACAAATGCTATCCCGAAATCTCAAATTTGCATCAAAACAAAAAATTCAGAGAAAAATGAGTCTTGACAACACACCAGTAAAACCAAAAGCCTCTATAAGAGGAGCCACTCACTAATTATCACTTCCCTAACAAATAGTTTGCAATTTTGCTTTCAAGTTCGTCTCTTCAGAACATAGAATTACTGCAGTCCTGTAATTCACAATCACCACATGAGTATCTTGATCAAATATAACTAAAATAATCTCACAAAACACAAAATCACTCAGTCCTGTGATTCAGGATCACCACATGTGTATTTTGATCAAATAATCCCACATAAAACAGATCATAGTGCATAGCCCTAAAAAAAATATGATGCTATTAGAAAGGTAAAAAGGGTGATTAGGATTTTAGAAAGAAACCAGGATTTGATTTCTGTGAGCCTATTTCTAATTTTTGTTTCTATCGATCTAAACACTTCCTCCACAAATTTCTTTGTTGTTGCTAGATGCTGAACAGAATGCAAAACCGATCATCACAGAACACACGCAAGTAGGGGTAGAGAAGAAGGTACCTGAAATTAAGGCGCATTCTTCGCTGAGTGCAATTTGTCGAACCAATTAGCAAATTAGAGCCCAGTTGAAAACATGTGTAAACACCACAATTTTGGCTAGTTCAAACAAAGGACATGCAATGAAAAGAACACACATACCGTTAATTGAGTGAGAGCGGCAACCGATGAAAGCAACAGCAGCGGAGATCAATAGGGCTCACGTGAAGCAGGAGCCGATTCAAACGACGGAGTGAAAGCAGCGGGAGGCGCAGTGGACTGAAAACCTTATCTTTGCCGGAGAAGGAGCAGACTTAAATCTTTGTTTTCGCCGGAGAAGCCGAGAAGAGCAGGATTAATTTTTCGCCGAGAAGAGCAGCATTAGTTTTTTCGCCGGTGGTTTTGCAGTAGGGTAAACTTGAGAAAAATTTTGAGTTTGAGAAGTGACATTTAATTTGAGGGGGGATTTGATGTCAATTAAAAATATAAATAAATTTTTTAAAATAAAATATTAAAGAGAAGTTGGGACTTGGGTGATTGTATATATATAATTTAAAATTATATAATATTAAAAATTTATTAAAAAAAATATATAGTACAATCTTGTACAGACCGACCTCACGTAAGGTCAGTACAGATTGAACTTTTGTTAGACATCCCCTACTAATTAACCCTTATATAAAAGGGCCCAAATAAACGATGGACTGTATAAATCTTTTTTTTTTTTTTTTAACACACGCACACCCAAGCGGGGATTCGAACCCGGGACCTTGCCTTCGAGAATGAACCCATTAACCGCTTGGACCAACCCCTGTTGGCTGTATAAATCATAATGTAATTGTTCGTAATTAAATTTTGTTGGATTGAAATTTAGCAAAGTAAATTAATTCTAAAACCCGACCCGATCCGACCCGAACACATTTGGTTTCGGTTTCGGTTAGTGTTTTTCTAGAAATGTTCGATTTTTACCGATAACCAAACCTTAGCCCCGTAGATTATATGTATTTTCAATTTTCCTCCTATCCTCGCTCAAAAAAAAAAAAAAAAAAAATTCCTCCTATCCCACAGGCCACAACCACAAGCCCATACGCTTTTATATTTCTTGGCCTTTGGGCCCCTATTCCTTTATTTCATAATTCATTATTCAAAGTCTCACCTTCATTTAATATTTCACAATTTTATATCTAGGAGTTCAGTCGCAGAGTCACACAGTCACACCCCGCCTCAACACTCAGTCGCCGCCACCACCCACCATACAGTTAACAGTCCAAGACGCCGTCGCGTTGCCACCACCACCACCCACCAAGACGCCGCCACCGTTGCTGCAATCGTCGAGAACCCCGCTTACGAACAGCCTTAGCCCCCTTCATTGTTAGTAACTCTAAGCTTAAACCCTCCCCTGCTATTTTTTTTTTTCTCAATTTGGTGTTCTGTTGAGTCACTAAAATTAGATTGTTAGATTATATTTGGAGTTCTCGTGGGTTTCTCAAGGTTTTTTTTTTTTTCTTATAATTTTGAAAGATGTTTGGTTTTTCGGTTTTTAACCGGGAAAATTTGGTTTTTATCGAACTAAAACCGACAGTGATCGGTTAAATGGTTAGCCAAATTCGGTTAATCGAACCGAATAACCGAATTTTCGGTTATTTACCCCCTAGACAAGATAAAAGCCATTGACTAAATGTATATCTCCATCCAGAAATAAGTGATTTTGAGTAAAACGAAGGACTTCTAATGTCAAGGGACATTAACTTTAGAAAATTCTTTGTTAAAAAAGAATATTTATATGCTATTAACGTCAGAGAAGGGTTAAAGTGTTCTCCTTTTCTTTTTTAAGTTAATTTTAATCCCTCTCACTATTTAGGGTCGTGTGTGTTTAAAATTTAAAAAAAAAATAAATAAATAACCTGAGAGGAGAGTAAAGTGCAATTTACAAGTGTTATGGGGCCAAATTGAAATTAAAATAAAACAAACTAATTAAGTGGAAACTCAGAATTTGCGACGCGGAGGCACAGCGGGCAAAATGAGAAACGGGGGAGATTTTTGGCGGTTGAATCGTTATGTAGCTGTTGCAGTATTACGAAAGCTTCAATCACATGGTTTCAATCGCCGGATGTATGTTTGCGCACCTCCGATCCACAATCGGAACCAGTTATTTGGTCGGCAAACACTCCGCCACCACCCTTACTCCGTCTCCGCCGCAGCCGGAACTGCCGAATCTCAGCCACAACTTTCTGTCGATTTGATCAAAATTATGGAGCAGAAGTTGTCGGCCATAGAAAGCCGGCATGCTCATCTTCAGGCGATTATGAACCAGGTAATTGCAACATGGTGCGTACCTTTTTTATATCCACGTACCTTTTTTATATCCACTTCTTATACCTGTTTGAGGAAATTCCTCAGTGTCGAACTCTTTGTTGCTTTGTGTTGGAAGACAGCCGGATGCCACGCCGGAAGAGTATGCCATGGCGAACAAAGAGCTGAAGAAGCTGCGGCATACAATTGATGTGGTGACTGAGTTAAGAAAGAAAAACGAGGTGAATTTATTGATTCGTTATGCGTTTTACTCTGCAGTGGATGAGATATTTAGCTATATATTACGGTTGTCTTGCTTTTGGCAGGAGATTCAGGGCCTAAAATCGCTGATTGATGAAGCTCAAGATGAAAAAGACATGATGGAAATGGCGTCAGAAGAATTGGGGCAGGCGTCTGATGAAGAGAACCGCCTCCGCTACTCGTTGCTCAAGGCATTGCTTCCTAAGGATGATGCTGATGAACGTGACTGCATCTTGGAAGTTAGAGCAGGTAGTAAATACTAGTCTCTTGGAGTCATATTTATATCTTATTCACAGGCTTCGTGTATAGTTCAATTGTATTTTTCTTTTCGACATATAAGCTGTTGGTTAGTTACTGATAAGTCTATTTCAGGAACTGGAGGAGATGAGGCTTCGTTGTTTGCTATGGACATATTCAAAATGTAGGTTACATCTGTATATATTTCTTGATTGGTCAAGTACTGCTTTTGGTGTTCTAATGACATCATATTTTTCATACATTAGGTACGAGAAATACTCACTGAAGAAAGGTTGGAAATTTGAAGTTCTGGATGTGGCGGAGTCTGACCTGAAAGGATATAAGGTGGGTTGGGTTTCTAGCTTATTATGTATCCTTTTCACTGGAAGTCATTTTTTCTGATACATGGCAGGGAATGGACGCAGATAGTCATGTCTTCTGCTTTTGCCTTAGGGAATGTTTCTTACATATATTTATTTCTTCTCAGGAAGCTAGTGCTGCAATATCTGGTGCAGATGTTTATGGGAAACTTAAATTTGAGAGTGGGATTCACCGAGTGCAGGTTTATTTTATTCCATGTTTATTTGCATTCCACTTTTTCTCCCTTATTTTCACAAATTCGCCAATACGCTTCGTTTGCAGCGAGTTCCTGTGACAGAGAAATCTGGGCGTGTCCACACCAGTGCTGTATCTGTTGCTATTCTTCCTCAGGCAGATCAGGTCTAAATTCATCTTATTTAATGTTCTTCCACTTATAGTAGAAGTGTAAACAGAGAAAAAAGAAGAAAAAAGATGATCCTTTGATTAGTTATGTGAACTCTATTTCTGCAGGTAGATGTACAACTAAGGAACGATGACCTGAGAATTGATACGTACAGGTCCGGTGGTTCAGGTGGCCAGCATGCAAATACCACCAACAGTGCTGTCAGGGTTACTCATATACCATCAGGGTTGACAATCACCATACAGGACGAACGCTCCCAACATATGGTAAGGAATCCCTTCTGAAATTGCATATGTTTACATTATTCCAGAAGATGATTAAAATTTACATCAAGAAGAGTTCTTTTTGGTATCCCAGCTTGTGTGCTGTAATGCTGGATATTTTTTCCTTTTGGGTATAATGTCATAAGCATTTGACCAATTTAACTAGTGATTTCCAAAATATGAATGACGTTATTTCTAAGTATTTTGTTTTTCTAACTCATCACTCAGTTTTAACTTAACAAATGCGATTCTTATCTTGTTGGTGACGAAGTCGCATTCCATCCTTTTTGTTGTTTCACCAGAACAAGGCAAAGGCGCTTAAAGTTCTATGTGCAAAGTTGTATGAGATGGAAAGGAGTAGGGTTGATGCAAGTCGCTCAAAACTTAGGGCAGAGCAGGTACCTACTTAAACCTTTTAAAAAATTTTATTTTCGTTATAGGCATATTCATAAATTTAATATCTTTGCATGCATTAAACAGATAGGTAGTGGGGACAGATCCGAACGTATTCGAACGTATAATTTCCCACAAGGTCGTGTGACTGATCACCGTGTTGGCATAACTAGCCACTCAATAGATGGTGTATTGCAGGGAGAGAATCTGGACACTTTTATTGATGCTCTTCTGCTGCGGCAAGAAATGGACGCAATTGCATCTTTTACCTCTAGACAGTAACTGATAGCTATTTTTCTCCAGATATGTTCCTCTACTCCACTCATTCTCTAGTCATTATCAGCTTTTTGGCCCTTATTGTCCTCTTGGGCAGTGCCCTTAGATTTTATAGAGAATTGCTTCATCGCATAATTGGGATTTGCATAAATATCTACTTAATCCTTGTCTTCCCTCAAAATTATTTATTGGTTTAGTTGCTTGATATTAGGAGAAATTCAAGCAGATTCATGATTGTACTCGGGTGTTTTTGAGATTGTAGTGGCAGTCGCAGCATTTGTGTATATCCACCATGCTTTTAAGTTTTAAGTTTGACAGCAGACTTTATAGTAAATTATTTCTTTTCCTGTTAAATCTTTAACAGAAGCATAATCAAATTGAACCTTAGTAAAACCACAAAAGATTTACTTTTTTAGTTTTCAGTAAACTTCCCGTAGCATTCTTTTGCTACGGTACATTTTGTTTTAGGCCCCAAAGAACCTGAAAAATGTGTACTTTAAACCAATGCGGAAGAAGCCTATTACTAATCTTTCAGGCCTCCTTCCTGTTCTTAACCATAGTTTCAATCTGGCACTTAGTAAAGTGTTTCGATCAAGTTAAAATGACATCGAATTCACTGAGAGTCCATTCAGCCACCTCCTCCTGATCACTAACAAAAATCTCGGTTCCCACATCAAGAGATGTCCAAATCCTTCTTGCAGGAGGGCTATCCGGATCCTGAAATATATTTAAACTTAAATTTCATAATGCATCCTTTATTAAGATCAAATACACATGAACAAGTTCATAGATTCACCAAAATACCTGATAGAAGTAAAGCCTACTAGAAAGCCCACCGACATCGAGCTCCCAAGTTCTCCTGTCTCCAACCCAACCATGTCCCTGCTTTGTTGGGTACCCATACTCGGCCCATATAGGATGAGGAAGCAATTGCATCAATTCTTGTGCTTGTGGATTACTATAGGGATCACAAGTGTCGTACGGTTTCTCCAGATGTTGGGCATTGCCGGGAGCACAGTAATAGTGGTAAGCTCCATAAGGAAACTTCTTGGTGTCGTTCCTGAGGATTTTGGTGTTGTTGGGAGTTATATGGTATGGCGGGCAATTGCCTATGTTTGTGGGGCTGCACCAAGCTGCGGTTTGTGGGTTGATAATCATCTCCGAGTATCTGGTTACATCAGTCAACACGTCCCCATCACAAGGCGCTCCGTTGTTTTTCCAACAGCTGCCTATGTCGATCAAGTAGAACTGGCTTTTAGGTCCTCCGCCATTTTTGATGTCCAAACTCAACCTCACCTTAAAATTAGGAGACTCCGGCAGCTGCAATAGAATCACATTTGTTACATACAGATAGGGGAAGAGCTCCTTTTTACTTTTGGATAATTACACCAACGTAGTTTAGGTTTTGCAAATTACACAAACTTCCCCTCAGGTTCGAAAAACTTTAAAAAAAGTCCCGTGTTAGAAAATCTACTTTGATGTTCTATCTCTTACTTTTTGCGACCATATACAGTATCCGTCCCTTTTATTTTCGCTGTCGTGAAAACTACACCTTTTGCCTCTAAACACAGCCCGACTACATGTGATTTTCGTAATTACACTTACACCCCTGATGTTAACATCCGAAAACAAAACCCCCCTAAGTTATGAATTATCCCTTTTGTTTTCATCTGTATAACATACATGTGAGGATGTAGGGTTGCCCAATTGGTGGACAGTTATGGCAGCATATCTTTCCACTCATCTAGGGCTGGCACCAACAAACATTTGGTGAAAACTAACCTTTGTTGTTGTTTGTTGAAAAAGATAGCAAAAAAAAAAAAGGTATATGTTAGGTGATCCAAAAAGAAGTTAAAGTCAAAGTGTTCATTACGTCTTAGAGCCTTTACCAATTGAAATGGAACTAAAGTAATCAAGTATTTATTACATTATATCATTATATGTGTATTATTATGTGACTTGTGATTGCACAGGGCCCTCCCTCCCCTAACTTCAAAACTTTTATTAAACTACTTTGACCTACTATCCTTATTTGTATGTCCCTGTCAACCTCAAGATAGATTAGTTAATGAGTAACACTGACTTAATGTTACAGTATGTCAAACTTAGCATCATATTAGTCATATATGCTCGTTTACTGTTGACGGAAATTCTTCTATAAGCCGGGTGACCAGTGTTCGGTTCCATGAACTGCGGGGAGCGTAGAGTCTAAAACTGAGTGTGTGCAATAATTTTCCTATCCTATTGTATGAATTATGAAGTAATAATAATGCCTAGATTATATACATGTGCTAAGTCCCTCTAACTACAATACCAGCGTATTTCATGACTCATGTTATATACCGTCAAGGCAGCTAATTCTCTCGCTTATGTTACTTTACACCCAAAGTTAGAGTTCGAACCTAATATTGGGTGGTTTGGTGGTCACATATGTAAATTTCATATAGTAACCATAGTTTAGAGACTAAAAATCAAATTTAAAGCGTCACTTTCTCTTCTACAAAAATAGTCAATATTCCCCACGAAATCCTTCGAAATAAATACCAACTCCTAAAAATTAATAACATGACATTTTGCAACATACCAAAACAAAACATAACGTATTTATTACCTTACCCCAAAAAACACACAAAAACATATCACCATGAATTAAAAAAAGGAAAGTAAAATTAAATTTCTTGGGACTCACAGTTTTCAGCATTCCTCTAGTGTCGTAATGATACCCGCCGGAAAACCCCTTGGTCGCATCAGCTCGTAGATACAACATAAGCCATGGATACTTCTTCGTTGTCTTCAATTTATGCTTGAAAACCCAACTCCCATTCCCCACTTTCTTCTCCCAAATCACCTCGAAATACGAATTCCCGCCACCGCTGCCGCCGTCTGCAGCGGCCGCGCCACCCAAATCGTAGGTACCACTAAACCCACCTCTCATATTCCCGTCCTCATCCAAAGCCGTGGGCTGGTGATGCAAAATGGGTTGATTCATACACCCGGATCCGAAACACGGAAACCGACCCGGATTAAAAGGTGGCACTTTTTTCCCATCTGCAGGACACAGACCTGATTTCGTGTCGTAATTTCCGTTCTTCAACATTACCATCCAAAATTGCCATGGATTTGGTTTGTCCGGAACTTCGCAGAGTGAACCCAGATACAGTTCTTTCTCTGCGGCGTAGAGGTCAGGATTGTTCAAAGCTTTCGGGTTTAGACCCGGAAATGGCGACCCGACTCCGAGCTTGTTGTCGTCCTCTGTAACTCTGTGGATCAAAGACCCATCTGAGAAAAAGTAGAAAAGAAATGATTTTTACCATCATTTTCGTGATTATTGCAGAGAATATGTTAGGGAAATTGAAAAAAGAGAAAGAAAAGGTTGTTCTTTACTGGAAAGATCGAAGCAATCAGCTGCTCTGGGGCTGCCCATGTCGGGTGCTTCCTGGCCGACTTCGTTGCAGAAGTTCCAAGCCTCGAACGCCACTCTCAGCCCGTCCCGCCGCATTCCGGGATCTCCCACGGCGGAGCCGCCGTTGGCGGTGGAGGCGCCGCCGGAGAGGAGGATGACAAGGAAGGGGATAATGGCGGTGTACATTACACGCAGCGCCATTAATCCTCCCTTGGGGTGGTGTGTTTGTATATATATGTATGTATATTCTGTACAAAAGCAAAGAAGAAGACAACACACGGAATTGAACAGTGGGAAAAAAGTGAGAATAAATACTGAAGATTCTGAAGGGGTTTTACAGAGGGTGGTTTTGGTGCCGACCCCAGTGTGATGTTTGATGTATCCGTGTTTTTTGGTCTCAATCTCACCACAGTAATATATATATATATGTTTCTGTGTTGTTTTGCTGGTTACCTTTTCTTTTAACGTTTTCTCCCTTTTTTTCTTGATCTTCTTTTATTTATTTCAGGGACTTTATTCCTTGCGTTGTTTATTTGCTGCTTTCTGGTTATATGATATATATATATATGTATATATATAAAATTGTTTGTTTCTTTTTCAATGAACCGTGAGGATTACAGCAACCATCAACGTTACCTACGGCTTGTTTTCTACGTTTCCAATCCATCCCTTGAACGCTAAATTTATAAATTAACAACGGAAAGAACCGTATTATTAAGGAGTTACGATGTATAAATACGGATATGATACGGTAATGCAATTTTTTCTTAAAATTTTCCAAGTAAAGAATATTAGACAATGCAATACGATACGATAAAATGATGTTTTTTAGAAGTCCTTACATTAGAGTTGGGAGGCAAGTCGAGGCGTAAATGAGAACTCTTTTTCAAGGTTTGCTAAAAGTTTAAAATTTTGAAAAATTTGTACATGAAAGGAATTTTTCTACTAACAATTAAGTCCAAATAGAGCATCGTGAATTTCTGCCCGTGGCTTAAAAGTGTGAATGATGCGGGTGGGTTGTTTACTTTATAAGAAAAAAGAATCAAGTTGCTGAAGAGATCACGTAAAGCCAATCAATGATGAACAAACCAATAAAATCTCAGCAACAATTTTAATGAATACCCATTATACTCTTTACCCTTAATTCAAAAAGAAAAGCTATGTTTTAGATATAGTTAGTTGAAAATTGAAATTGAATTCAATTGTTGATTATAATCGTAATTATTTTGGGAACTAAATAAATCGATGGTGTGTGCAAATAAAAGCTACTCTAAATATCTTTATCGAAGAGATAAAAGGATTAAAATACGACAATTAAGATCATATCATAAATTGTACGATGAAGTATCTTAGGATGTCGTTGGATGAAATCAACAAATCCTATATCCAGACATACGAACCATTATTAACTAAGATGAAATCAACAAATCCTATATCCAGACATACGAACCATTATTAAATGGACAAATTGAGGGATTTCTTAAAATAGATGGTGGTAAAAATAGAGAATTTATGAGTCAAATATAATTAGTACTAGACGTGTATTAAAAATGTGGGGATTTTCTAAAAAATATAATGCTTTTTTTCAAGTATTGCAACATTGTGGTATTTTTTGGGTGTATTGCAAAAATATGGTAACCCGGTTTTTGTGGAACCGGTTTCATCATGTATTTTTTTATTTCTTACTTTTATTGAAACTGGTATCTGAGAAACCGGGTTCACTGTTTATTAAAATTTATTTTTAGATTAATTTAAGTCTTATTATCATAAAGGGTAGTAGCATAAATTAAAATATCAATAATAAAACCCTTTTTTTGCGCAACCGATTTTTACATATTATTTCTTATGTTTAGTTGAACCCGGTTCAAGAGAAACCGGGTTTTATGTTATTTTCTCTTTCATTATCCCTTAACTAAATTTATTAATCACACTTCTAATTTTAATTCTTTTCCATAAATTAATTTTCCAACTAAATAAATTTGTGTAAGTCAGAAAACAATTTAAGTATGTAAACATGTAATATTTTCTTCGTATGGTTAGTTGAACCAGGTTCAAGAGAAACCTAATTTTATTTTTATTTTATTTTTTCATCTTTTTTGAACTAAATTTATTAATTAGACTCGTAAATTGAATTCTTTTGCATAAATAATTTTTATTACTAAACAATTTTGCTTTAAGTCGAGAACAATATAAATAATGAAGTCGGTTCCACATAAAACGGTTTCATCATTCGGTATGTAATTTACACTTTTATCCTTTCTGATAATAAGACACAAATTAATCTGAAAATAAATCGTAGTGAACAGTGAATCCGGTTTCTCAGAAATCAGTTTCAATAAAAGTATGAAAAATAAAAATACATGATAAAACCGACTTTACATAAACCGGGTTACCATAATTTTGCAATATCCCCAAAAAAGTACTACAATCCCCTAAAAATGTCAAATTTAATAAGAAGATTAGTTATTATAATCTATCAAGACTAATTGTACACGTTGGGGAGAGGCAAATGAAAGTAGTTTTCATTTGATTGATCGACTTGTACAAAAAGACACGATCCCATTGATCGCTTTCACTTGTTGGCTGCCACTTTTTGTTGGGGAAGGTACGCAAGTCAAGTTGCTGTTGGTCCAAAGAAATATCATTCTTGGACATCCTATTATAAATTAATTGAATCACAATATAATACATTTATTATATAATTATTAACTTTAAGCAACTCGTAAAATTTGCCGAAAGTTATGACACGGTACTCAATACGCGTAATATTAGTAAACAAGACTGTAATTATAGTTTGGACTTTGGATTGTTTAGTCGAGATCAGTGTAATTGGAAAATAAGTGTTTTATATTTATAATGTACATAATAAAAAAAAATTAAAAGTTAATTTTTTTTTGGTGCATAATTAAAAATTAATTAGTATAATATATTTATCCTAATAATTAATTGGGTATTGAAGACAAAAAAAAAAAAAAAAACAAAAAAACAAAAAAAAAAAGATGCTTCATATATACTTTGTTAAAATATTTAGTACATATTGTCAAAATAGGCAGACATGGGGCAAAATGAACCATGCGTGTGTGATGGAGCTAGAGATAAGGTGTCGGCATACCATCAATATGTGTATATATAATATATAAGTCGTACATTAAATACATATGATTAATGAATAATTTTAAAAATAATATTTTGTCGTGTGGTATTATAGATGTGGATATTCGTATCTGATACGTATATGATATTCTATATGTGAGAAATCTAAAAAAAAATCTATATTCTATACCCGTATCATATTTTGTTCGTATCGCTATGTTTATACTCAGGCATCATAATTTAATCTGGTTAAATTAGGAATCCCACAAATTAACTTATTTTTATATCTATTTGATGTTGTCGATTATGAAATCTGATTTGTATAAATAAGCACACATAAATTTTTTTTATGTATAAATTTCACATTAAATTCGTTCTACTTATACATCATTACAACCAAATTAATTATATTCTTAAAGAGTTGAAATATTTCCATGGCGAAAGATTCGAAGCATGCAAATACAATACACAAAAGATTTGGTCAACAAATGAATCGAACAAATATTTCGGAGTTGTTCCATAATGCCATGCATGCATCAAAACTAATACTCACACCAAAGCCAAACTCTCTTTTTTTAAAATATGTATGTATATTTAATTTACATTTATTGGGTACAATATACATTAAAAATAATACATGTCCTCATACAGAAATGATTAACTATATAAAGATTCAGTTGAACCACGATCCTCCTAAAATAAAAATTCGATTACTTCTATTATGTGCATCAACATTAATCTCTCGGTCTCGGATCACATTTTGTCGATACAATGAGTCGTCCGGACAAACAATTCCACATCTTTTATACGCAAAAATTTTCTTCCCCACATATATATGGAGGGCTTTTGCCACCCAATTTGATCATTTCAAGAGAAAATGATGTCCACCATTTCATGTACTGATTGCTTTGACATAAAATTTTTATTTTGTGCACTATATTACGTATTAATTGGACCATATTACATTATCACGAATGCCAATTTAAACCAGTTGTACTACACCTTTGTGTCACGGCCGACGTGAACGTAGGGGCGAGGTTCAAATTGCAAATGTACTTACGTTGATGTGATACATGAAAGTGGCCCAATACAAAAAACAATTTTAATTTTTTGTTCCATCTCCTATTTCACTTATATAATACCAACTTGAATCGGAAAATTCAAAGTCACTCCCTTATAAATATTGCCATTTGTTGAGTCCACTAACTTGGGCTTGTAATATCTTTTATCCAATAAATTGGGCTTGTAATTTCAATGTATTTATTTGGACTTGATTTCTTTATTCCATCCTATTCCTAATCCTACCAAACGGGGAAAAAAGAAAAATGGAAAATGATAGTTTCAGGCTTGATTCAATCTCGATCTGCGGCCCATTTTGACCGCGAAACACAACTTCGTCATCTGAAACTGCAACCCTAATGTTGAATCCTGTTTGATCATGCTTTGCTGCGGGAAGGAGAAGAAGGATCTGTGAAATAATTTCAGGATTAGAAAAGGTGTTCGTTTTCATTTGGGAATTGGATATGATCGGCGATTGACGCGGTGTCTCGCCCGCCGGAAAGTTCCTGCCGCCAATTTGTCCCTGACTCAGTGGCATTCATCGGATCCGCTTTCCGGCATTGTTTTGATTCTATACACTGTTCCTGGTCGGTCATAGGTTTGAATTGGATTCCTAACCCAGCTGCAAAATCGATTTTTTGGCGGACAATTGAAGGTTTCGGTATTTGATTTTGTATTTCCATTGAAAAATTGAAATTGGGGCAGGAGTTTCTGGGATCTGCCTGAGTTGACAATTGCAATTTCATGGCTAATCGGCAGCAATCTCCTTCGGGCTACTCTTCTAGTGTTACTCCTACCCTAGATACAAAATTGGGAGCTCCTTCCATTCCTGCGCCCTCGTCATCTTCGCCATCAGGACCAGGACCAAGGTTTCTTTCTCCTCCACCAGCTATACAACCAAATCTAATACCTTCTCCATCGGTAAGGACTCCTGATTTACCCTCACCGGCGAATGGGATCCGAGCCGGAATTCCAATTCCTCATTTGAGTACTCCGCCTGGTCCTCCTGTTTTTTCATCACCTCTGCAACCAGCTGCTGTCCCATTTAGAACTTCTCCTGCAACCCCTCAGCCCGTTGCGTATTCGTCTGGTTCCTCACTACCCACATCTTCGCCGCCGCCTCCGTTTTCTAATGGATCAACTGAGTTGCCGCATCAAATTTCTCAAGTTTCCGAAGAGCTGCCCGGAGATTTTCAGGACTCTCCGAATGTTCTATTCTCAGCTCACAAGGTATGTTGTGTATACTATGCTGCATCATGCAATTTATACGTATTTTCAATTGCATGATAACAATTGAAGAAGCCTAGAGAGAGTTGTCTCATATCTGATGAACTGGGGTTGTGAAGCACTATTAGAACTTACAAGTTATTCTTTCCCAAGGAAACTTCTTTAATTTGGTGTAGGCGGGTTATTTTGCCAAACCACTTTGTTGGTAGATTGATTGCTTCACAATTATGGATGCATAGTTTGATTGCGACCTTTGTCTTTGAATTTAAAGGTCCCATCATGTTTATACTTCTCTTGTTATTCATGTATCTCCAAAATCACTTGCATCCTTCTCTTACTACTATGATTTTTTAGGTGTTGAAACAAAAGAAGCTAGCGAATGTACCCAGTTTAGGATTTGGGGCATTAGTTTCTCCGGGGAGGGAGGTTTCACCTGGTCCTCAGATAATTCACCGCGATCCTCGCCGTTGCCAGAATTGTGGAGCTTATGCCAATCTCTACTGCAATATCTTAATTGGTTCGGGCCAGTGGCAATGTGTAATATGCAGGAACCTGAATGGAAGTGATGGAGAGTACATAGCATCAAGCAAAGAAGAACTCCGGAATCTGCCTGAGCTATCATCTCCTTTGGTTGATTATGTCCAAACTGGCAACAAAAGGCCTGGTTTTATCCCAGTATCTGAATCAAGAATATCTGCCCCGATCGTTCTTGTAATAGATGAGTGTTTAGACGAACAACACTTACAGCATTTACAGAGCTCATTACATGCATTTGTAGATTCCTTGCCCCCTACAACTAGACTAGGAATTGTGCTTTATGGACGCACTGTATCAGTGTATGATTTCTCTGAAGAATCAATGGCATCAGCCGATGTGCTTCCCGGTGACCAATCGCCAAGTGAGGATGCCTTAAGAGCACTGATTTATGGAACTGGGATATATCTGTCACCCATTCATGCATCTCTTCCCATCGCACATGCAATCTTATCATCGTTGAGGGCATATAAACTGAATCTGCCAGAAGTTTCCAGAGACCGTTGCTTAGGTGCAGCAGTGGAGGTAGCCCTAGCAATAATCCAGGGTCCATCAGCTGAAATGTCAAGAGGTATTGTCAAAAGACCCGGTGGGAATAGCAGGATACTTGTTTGTGCTGGTGGGCCAAGCACTTATGGCCCTGGTTCCGTTCCTTATTCTCTTAGTCACCCTAACTATCCCCATTTGGAGAAAACAGCAATAAAATGGATGGAGAATCTAGGTCGTGAGGCGCATCGTCGCAATACAGTGGTGGATATACTCTGTGCTGGGACATGTCCTGTACGTATTCCTGTACTGCAGCCTCTTGCCAAGAATTCTGGAGGAGTTCTTGTTCTCCATGATGACTTTGGGGAAGCATTTGGTGTGAATTTGCAGAGGGCATCCATGAGGGCTTCAGGCTCCCATGGTTTCATGGAAATCCGATGCTCAGATAATATTTTTGTCAGTCAAGTGGTGGGCCCCGGTGAGGAGGCACATCCAGATAACCATGAATCTTTTAAGAGTGATGAGGCACTCGTTGTACAGATGCTGAGTGTTGAAGAGACACAAAGTTTTGCAGTGTGGATGGAGACTCGTGGAGATATCAAGAGTGATTTTGTGTACTTCCAATTTTCAATTGAGTATTCAAATATTTATCAAGCGGATATCTCAAGAGTGATTACTGTCAGGCTGCCCACTGTGGACAGTATTTCATCTTATCTAGAGAGTGTTCAAGATGAAGTTGCTGCTGTTCTAATTGGTAAACGAACTCTTCTGCGTGGCAAAAACTTCAATGATGCTCTTGACATGCGAGTAACACTTGATGAGAGAATTAAAGATGTTGCAAGTAAGTTCGGCTCCCAGGTTCCAAAGTCAAAGCTGTATCGGTATCCTAAAGAGCTCTCGTTATTGCCTGAACTCTTATTCCATCTTAGAAGAGGCCCTCTCCTCGGAAGTATACTTGGTCATGAGGACGAAAGATCTGTCTTGAGATCTTTGTTCTTGAATGCTTCCTTTGATCTATCCCTTCGTATGCTGGCACCTCGTTGTCTAATGCATCGAGAAGGTGGGACTTTTGAGGAATTGCCTGCTTATGACCTTGCTATGCAGTCCGATGCTGCTGTTGTTCTTGATCATGGCACTGATGTATTCATTTGGCTGGTATGCTGTTCTATTAAACTTCTATTTTGTTTGATAACTTTTTCTTAGAGAATGGTACTGATCCAGCCAAACACAAGAAAGAGTTTCCTAGCAAGTGCGTGAGTCCAATGTTTTCCGAAATAAACTTCCATTTTCTTTAGTGTTTTACTTTGTTTCCTTGTTCTGATTATAGGATTGTACTGTTAACCCTAACTGCAATTATCGAGGCCTTCTGCAATGTAGAACCCAAATCATACGTGACTAACCAAATTATTTTGGCCAACCTAAATGATAATTGTTGCTGCCGTGTAGCATAATGGGAGTATGAAATTTTTCGCTAACTGAACTAGGTAGCCTAATGGGACTGTGAAACTTTTTGCCATGATAGTGTGACGATTAGTAATTGTTGCTGGTATGCTCAAGTAAATTGATACTTGGGGAAGATATCTTTTCATGTTACCCATTTCTGATATGTGATGTTTTTTTCTGCCCTCGTTATATACAATGACCAAATGGCCTTTTCCAATCTGTTTTAGCACATGTTCTCATACTGTTTCTGACTGTTTTTTGTTATTCAGGGTGCTGAGCTTGCTGCACAGGAAGGAAAGAGTGCTGCAGCTTTGGCAGCTTGTAGAACGCTGGCTGAAGAGCTTACTGAGCTACGGTTTCCAGCTCCTAGGATTCTTGCATTCAAGGTAAAAATTCCCTTTCTCTGTCTCTCTGGACTTTATAGCCATTATTCCATATTTAATTCACGAGCATAATTCTGATTTCTTCTGTTATGACAGGAGGGGAGCTCTCAGGCTCGATATTTCGTCTCTCGCTTGATACCAGCACATAAAGATCCTCCGTACGAACAGGTATCTGCTCATAACTATGTTATTTACTTGGTTTTAGTGTTTTTCATGCACCCCACTTCAGAAAATCTTCATAATCATCATATATTGTTTGATTGCAGGAGGCAAGATTTCCTCAGCTTCGAACTTTGACTGCAGATCAACGAACGAAGCTGAAAAGTAGTTTTATCCACTTCGACGATCCTAGTTTCTGTGAGTGGATGAGGAATTTGAAAGTATTGCCTCCAGAACCTAGCTGACAGACAGACTTGGGTTAAACCCTTTTTGTGGTAGATAGATGTTCCCATAAGCAAAAAAACTTATTGGCTGCATCAATTATGCTTGTGGAATCTCCTGTACTTATTTTTATACCTTTTCTTTTGTTGTGTTTTAGTCAGATATTCATACTTGTTCTTCATGATACTTGTTTTTCTCAAGTGGACATAGCTTCAATAATAAAAGAGACGCATTCTTGATCCATATAAATGTGCATTACAAGATGTTCCAAGAAGATGTACGATTTTACTTGTTTTTAACTCAAGAAAACTCGAGAAAAATTTAAACTTCCTTATGGATGTTAAAGCACAACATCTTCTAGTAAATCATAATTGAGCTTCCAGTTAGCAATTCCATTCATATGCAGATATCTATAGAGTAATGTTATGCATTCTTTGTAGTGAAGCTGGTAACAAATATCAGTAAAAGAAAACCAAAGCCCATCAAGCTAGACAAAGTCTGCAAACTATAGTAGCCAAAAGATAGTTACAGTAGGAAACACTAATATATATACACGCCAAAAGCTTCTACTTAAGCCACAAAATGGCTTCTTTTCTGCTTGCAATTCCAATTCAAGTTGCAAAGCTTCTACTTAAGCCACAAAGTGGCTTCTTTTCTGCTTGCAATTCCAATTCAAGTTGCCAATTCCGCCTCCAGTTTGAGCTAACCCGGAATTTTGTGCTGTACGGCCGTAGTTTCTTGAGAACTTCTTAATTGATGCTGTATGTACTAATTGAGAATCACTTAGAAAATCTTCTGATGTGCTAAAACCTTCACCATCACCTGGTTCTGGTTTAGCTACACCAGCATCGGCGAATGCACCCCTTTGCGGCATCAGTTCTTCGCCTTCGGGCACTAGGGTCTTCATCAGCTGCAAATTCAAAAGGGATCAAACTTTTAGTTCAGTTTCTTGATAAAAACCAAATATTTAGCTTTTTCTCCATATCATATTGGTAAATTTAACATAAGATCCCAATAGTGGTCAAACCTTCCAATCCTTAAAGTCGAATCTGAAGATGAACTGGTGGTGTTTAACAGCTCCACTCTTAATTTCCTTTGAACTCGGACCATTGCAAGGGACTACGAACAGAAAAATGAAAAGAATTAGAGATAGTTTATAGCAAATGGTAAGAAGGAAATGCTTATGAAACAGGGCATTTACCTATGACTTGAGAACCAGTCTCGTCTACGTCTATATTAACTCTCCCATCTTTTGTCAAGAAAGACAGTGCAAAAAGATTTTCAACTGTTTGAGCAAAAGAATTTCTGCTCAACATCAGATTTTCAATCTTAACTCTTTTCTTTTTCTTCAAGATTTCAAACATCACTTGCATGTTCCTATCAGTGTCCGTTACCACCTCAGCAGCTTTTTCAAGCTGAGAAAGATAAAAGTATAAAAGGATAATCAGCTAGATCAAAGAAAAAATGAAAAACTTGTTTATTTTGCAAGCATTCTCAGAAAATTCCCATAGTTACCTCTTTAGGTTGAGCTTTCACTGATGACTTCGATCTCTTCTTACGAACAGTTAACTTCCGTTGCTTAAGTTCATTTTTCATAGGCCCAATCCTAAAGGAAAAGATAATTAAGTGGAACAAATAAGACGACATTGTCTAAAATTAACGACTTAGCATGCATGTTTGCAATGCATGCAAACTTTCAGCAGATTAAAGATATGAATCATGGGATGAAAAAAACACTCACATTGTCATGCACCCTGGCACGTTCATGAAAATGGGTGAGACGGTGCTCCCAATAGTTTGCCAAGAAATATTATGGGAATTATCAAGATGCTCTTTTGTAGTTTTTTGCTGCCCAAAATATCTGATCAAGCAGGAAACGAACTCGGCAGGGGTAACATCTCCACTAGAATGTGTTTTAACAGATGCAACCAACGTGCTCGTTAAGCCTAGTAAAGCCTCTGCATCGGCTACCTGCTCCCTCGGTTTTTTCACTGATTTAAATGAATAATATGGTTAACATGAAATACTTTATGCAACACTCCAATATATTCCAAAAAATCTTAAACACACCAAAGAAAATTTGAACAGCTCATGTCAAAACATATCAATGGAAGCTCTCCACAAAACTTGGATGAAATTTAACACCTTAGTTTTCATTCTGACGCTGGATAAAAAACTTCAGAGAAAGATCTCTGAAAATTGAACAATAAACCATAATAACAAGAAAGTAAAAAGAATACGCTCTTGAAATACAAACACTGTGTGAAAAAAAAAAGTCTTTTTTACTCGGGGGTGCAAGAAAATAGCAAAAATACCTTGCTGATGCATGTTCTCCACTTCGTTCATAATGGCCATAAACTTATCGCAATCCCCATCTCCGATTTCATCCCTCCCCTCTGCACCACAAACAGTATAAAACATCAAGAAACAAGGGTGAAAATCACTAAAACCGCTGCACTAAACCTAAAAAACGCCAAGAACAATAGCAGCATCAAATTACATCAACAAAAAGGAGAAAACCCATCAATGAAAACCAGAAAAAAACAATTCACCATTGATTCGATTTCCGATTTCCCGATAATGTGACCGGATTGTTCTGCGCTTCGACACGGGCTCGTTGTTTTCTTCTGTAACCATGGACTTTTCCCTGTCATCCGTCACTCGATCTCTCTTCAACTTTTGCTCCATCTTGTGCGTGTTTGCGTGTGTTTAGAGAGAATATCAGAAGTTTGAAAGGATCTTGAAGAGGATTTTGAAAAGCCAGTTTCTTGTTTAGTGGAGGAGTGGGAATTTGGAAGGTTAAAACATTTCCATACATATTTCCCTCGCTTTCCAAATATTACCGGGAAATTTGCTTAACAAGCCACGGTTAAAACTCAATATTTTTATTAGGGTTTATTCTCCTTCTTGGGCTAAGATTTTTACCTAAATTATGGAGTACGCATCAATTATTTCCTTAAGTATTTAAGGTAATTACCAAATACTAACTAAACATAATTAATGTAATTATTATTTAGTTAAATTTGGAACTGAAGCTGTATTAAATTGTATGATATTCTTGTTAATATAACTTTTCTTGGACATGAGTCTCTTTGTTTATCCACCAACGACATTATTTGCCCTTATGCCATAAGTATATTTTTTCCTAATAAAAGCATAAGTATTAATTGCTTATTGATATTGATACTTCGGCAACACCGATTAATATAATTTAATAATTTGACTTTATCCTGATCTAAAGAACAAAGATTTAATAATCGAGTCATATAAAACACACCTATTATTATTATAAGAGAGAACTTTACTCAAATACAACTATTATATATTTGGTGAACTTTATAATTAAGTGATCCATCCAACTCGAACATGAACGCATGATATAAAACCAATAAAACAGATCTTGTGGGCTTTTAAGTTCTATTTTACCATTTTTGGGCTGCACTACAGAGGCCCACACCTTCATTTTGTGGGCCAAAGCGAAAAGGGCCCAATTTACAGAAAAGAGAAGCGGCAATTCTCGTGATTTATACGTGACATGTTTTATTTTTTTAAAAATTGTTTTGCCATATTTATTTTCAAATTTATTAATCATGGTTTTTTCACTAATCTTTAATTGAACCAAATATTAAATCAGACCTATTAAATAAATCACGTTTGGCAAATAAAGGAGAATCCGCTGTTTTATGGCCACATAAATATTGTGAAATATTTCTATAAATAAAAATAAATATCAAATTTTATTTCGATATATATTATTTTTTATCATATATAAGACGGGAATTGAGAAAATAGGGAAAAATAAGATCAGTCAAAGGAGTACAAAGTAATTAAAATTCAGGAAAAAATGCTTTCCCAGATTTCGGCATCACTTTCTCACTCTTCATCTTCTCTCACCGCCACCACCGCCTCCACCGCCTTCTCCTTCCGCCCCTCTTTCAGACCTATATTCCGTTTCAACCCTTTCAATTCGCGGAGCCGCCGCTTATCCGCCGTGTTTTCGATGGACGGTAGTTCTTCTTCCACCGCCGCGCCTGCGACCTCCGTGGACTCTATCTCTGAAGATTTGAAGAATCAAAAATTGGAAAATAGGAACGGAGGTAATTATGGTCAGGATGGGGTTCGTAACGCGATGAATGTTGAAAGTAATGGTCAAAATAGGGTTAGGTTGAAGCTGGAAGAGCTGAAGTGGGACCACTCGTTCGTCCGGGAGCTGCCGGGTGATTCTAGAACGGATTTCATCCCACGAGAGGTTAATTTTGTTTATTTGGCAATATTTTGCTCTTATTTTATCTGTTTGAATTCTTAGGCCTCTTGTGGACGTTGTTTTGTTCGAGTTAAGTTGCTATTACACGCCACATCATCTAAAGTTGTGTTATATGGAGTTTATAATATGAAGACTATTCTGTTGTAGATGTGTATGCTAATTGATTATGTTGGGGAAACTTTTTGGCATTTTGGATTTTTTAGGTTATGTTTTTGTTCGAGGCTGGCCCTTTTCTATTGTTTCTGCTTTAACATTCTTCTATTGGTGTTTTGTTTTAGAAGTATTGTTTATTTTGTCACTTCTTGAAAGGGTAGAAGATGTATCATTTCCTTTTTTTTTTTTCGATACTGTTACTTTAGTAGCAGATGCCTGGAAATGGGATGATTAGTTTACTACCATTATGATATTATTCTCAGAATAGCCCCATCTATTGAAATCTTGAATTTGATTAGTTTAGTTTGGTTTTGCTTTTTTACTGTGTTATGCTTTTAGATAAATGGAAAATCGTCTGTTATGTACTTGTTCGATTGGGATGTCACAAGATGTTTGGGATTTTTATGCTGTATCCATTTTATTTGGTACCACTTCTTTATTTGACATGTAAGTGCTATGTTTATATTTGCAGGTTTTGCATTCTTGTTATACAAAAGTATCCCCATCAGCCGAGGTCGATAATCCTCAACTTGTAGCTTGGTCGGATTCTGTTGCAGAGCTACTTGATTTGGATCCAAAAGAGTAAGTTCCCCAGCAACCTTCAGCAAATTTGAACTTCATTGGTCATGCATCTCTTTCCAAAGATGTTATCGTCTTTTTGTTATTACATCCTTGACATTTTCATGCCTAATTCATTTTAAATCCCAGGTTTGAAAGGCCTGATTTTCCACTGATATTCTCTGGGGCATCACAGTTGGATGGAGCGTGAGTTACATTTCCTAAAGTTCTTCTTGTCTGCTATTTGGTCCAACCTTAATTGTTATTTCTGCTATGTATAGGATGCCTTATGCTCAATGCTATGGAGGGCATCAGTTTGGCATGTGGGCAGGCCAATTGGGTGATGGTAGGGCAATTACCATAGGAGAGATTCTTAATTCCAAGTCTCAGAGGTGGGAATTGCAGCTTAAGGGTGCTGGAAAAACTCCATACAGTCGTTTTGCTGATGGTCTTGCTGTCTTAAGAAGCAGCATCAGAGAATTTCTCTGTAGTGAGGCAATTCATAGTTTAGGAATCCCAACAACTCGTGCTCTATGTTTGGTGACAACTGGGAAAGATGTTACTCGAGACATGTTTTATGAGTATGTCTTTAGCCTATCCTAAAATTCCTGAAAATACTCATTTTGATCAGCAATATGTTTATTTTGTTAGATAAGCATCATGCTATTTTAATTTTTTGGGTTGCATGAATTTTCCTACATGTCCATTTCGGCCTTTCGGGACATGTGTTCTGCATGAAACAAGAGTAATAAGTTCCAACATTTGACAATTGTTGGTTGATTTTCATGCAGTGGAAATCCAAAAGATGAGCCGGGTGCAATTGTTTGCAGAGTTGCTCAGTCCTTTATTCGTTTTGGTTCATACCAAATTCATGCTTCAAGAGGGAAGGAAGATCTTGGCATTGTTCGTACTTTGGCTGATTATGCCATTAGGCATCACTTTCCCCATTTAGAGAACCTCAGCAAGAGTGATAGTTTGTCTTTCAGCACTGGTGAAGGAGATGATTCAGTTGTTGATTTAACTTCAAACAAATATGCAGGTATATTTTAATTCGAGGAATTGATTGCACTCCCATTGCGTTGCTCATTGAATTTCATCTCTTAAATGATATTTATGGTTATTTGCCTCAATGACTTTACCTATGCCATTAATTGTCTGATTCATTGAAGGATGGTTTTATGTTTGCAATTAAGATGAGTTCTAAGTCATGTTTAAAATTTGTGAGTTCGTTATCCAGAGTTCCTAATGCAGGTGATACTGTCATTCTGTCTGTAGTTGCTGCTAACTTCATCCTATTGGTCGAAAGTTTATTGTTATATCTCAGCCTACTTAATTTTTTTGTTCAAATATTGGAATTAATTATCATGTCTTTTAACTTCCATTGTTTATTTTTGCAATGATAATAACCACCAGCTTGGGCCGTGGAAGTTGCTGAGCGTACAGCTGTCTTAGTTGCAAAGTGGCAGGGTGTTGGTTTTACCCATGGAGTGCTGAACACAGATAATATGAGTGTTTTGGGACTGACTATTGATTATGGTCCTTTTGGGTTCTTGGATGCTTTTGATCCCAGTTTCACCCCAAATACTACTGATCTTCCAGGCAGAAGATACTGCTTTGCAAATCAACCTGATATCGGTTTGTGGAATATTGCTCAGTTTGCAACTACTCTTTCTGCTGGTCAGTTGATTAGTGAGAAGGAATCAAACTATGCCATGGAGAGGTATTCTTAATGGCCTATTCATGTTTTCTTTACTTTACCTGCTTGAATATATTTGTAAATCTTCTTGATTTGTCAGATATGGAACGAAGTTTATGGACGAGTATCAAGCTATTATGACCAAGAAACTCGGTCTGCCAAAGTACAGTAAGCAGTTGATTGGTGAACTTCTGAAAAACATGGCTGTTGATAAAGTTGACTACACGAATTTCTTCCGGTTGCTCTCAAATATCAAAGCTGATCCCACCATCCCAGAAGATGAACTATTGATTCCTCTCAAGGCTGTTCTGTTGGACATTGGCAAGGAGCGCAAAGATGCTTGGACCAGCTGGGTAAAATCCTACATCCAAGAGGTATGCAGAACATTTGTATGATTTTTCCTTGCATTTTTGATGAGTTAACCACACAGTTTTATGATCCATTATTATGAATTTCATTAGTAAAAGTCTTATGCAAGAGAATATATTCCATGGCTTTAGATTTTGCATAAGTTCATGGTCTTTTTTTCCTGAATAATCCATGACCTTGAAGCCTTAACTGTTCAACCATAAGAAGCATCTCTTTTTATGGACTCCAATAATTGCCTTCTATTTTGTGCTTCTCAATATTGGTTTGAACCATACTAATTACAAACTGGTCATCACTAGCAACTCATAAGCTTCTATATTGTTCAAACAATTAGGAGGTTCAACTCAATTATAGAATAAAGCACATTATGCTTAATAAACATATTATATGATGCTTTAAATTAGCTTTTAGCAAAATACCCTCTTAGTACTATTGAGCTTCATGACTCCCTTATCTATTTCATAATTTGCTCCCAATTACAGCTCTCTGCAAGTGGCATTCCTGATGAGGAGAGAAAAACATCGATGGACTCTGTGAATCCAAAATACATTCTCAGAAACTATTTATGCCAAAGTGCCATTGATGCAGCAGAACAAGGTGATTTTGAGGAGGTTCGACGCCTGCTAAAGGTTATGTCAAAGCCATATGATGAGCAACCGGGCATGGAAAAGTATGCCCGTTTGCCCCCTGCATGGGCCTATCGTCCAGGTGTGTGCATGCTTTCTTGTTCTTCTTAATAAAACACATTACACACAAGGAGAGAGAATATGTAATATGTACATAAAAAGCATGTGTTTGCTGTTTCTGCTTTGTAATTGTCTGTAAAAGATGTAGCCTGTAATGCTTTGTTATCTTTTAAGGCATAGGGTTATATAGCTTACAAAAAATTATGCAAATTCGTTGGGAAAGAGACATACACAGTTCTTTGCTGGAGCATATACAATTTACTTGTTAAAGTGTTCTGCGGGTGAATTTTCAACTGCTACTATATGCTGTACTTCTATTTGGGATAATGACGAATAATCCCACGAGGTTTAATCCAATTACGAAACTCGTGGTTGAGAAATTATAAGAATTTCTCAATCCGAGTGTGTTTTTTGTAAATTTTTATGGTGTCCTTCGTACCTTGTTCAAATCTTCTAATAATTTACCATACGGTTTCTTTTCAGTATTTATTCCATTTTATATATCAGCTTATCAATTCCACACATTTAAGAAGGGAAGTGCACAAATTGACCATATATTTTCAAAACAATTGAGAAGTACTAGAAAATTTGTAATAATTCTATTATTTGAAGTCTTGATAACATGAAAATTTGGAATCAGAACCATTTTGGAAACATTTAAAATCTTTCCAAATCCATGTTGAACAACACCCGTTTTGTACCCGTACTTTGCCATCTCAATTCTCAATTGCCACTACAAGAAGCAAGTGCATTATTACGATGAACTGTAGACGTTAAGAAACGTACTTATTTTTAAGTGCTAAAATTGGAAAAAGGGTACAAGGACAATTGTCTCGAGCAATAATACACTTGCCTCTTTCAAGTGGGTCATTAATAAACAAAGCTATAGTAGACTACTCTTTTACTTTAAAATTCAACAAGGAGTCCATGTTCCAACTTCCAATGTAAAAACATGGTCTACCTTGGAATTGGAATACCAAATCACATGAGATTTGAAAAGATGAAATGTGGAATGATACGACCATACGGATACGATGATAGATTGTTTTTATATTTTTAACGTGAAAAGTATCGGAAACGACGTCTAACACGACACGATAAAATGATATTTTTGAAAATGTTCGTGTAATTTAGAGGTTTTGTCCAAACAATTCAAATCGTATTATATGAAAAAAGATTAAATTGATGATAACGGATTTATCAAATAGTTCAGTTTGTGTTATATTTAGGTACTTCTTCTATAAATGAGTTGAAAATCAAATGAAATCTGAGCCATTTAGTACATATCTGGAGCTAAATTAAACTGAATGTATGTAAATATAAAGAATTTTCCTGGTAAAATCTGAGGCTAATGACATGTGGAGTTGATATATAATATAGTCTAAAGGTACAGAATCCAAGCAGGGGTGCCCAGCTAAACCTAGCTGTGGTTGTTCTTTTCTTGCAATGATTAAAGGAAGCTTAAGACATAATTAAGAACTAAAAATGTCACGATGAAGTTTTAAGTAAAGAAATAAGAAGTAATGTGATGTGTTGTTACAAGTCACATGACACATGTTCTTTAATCTTCGGGGATTGCCTTGAACGCAGAGATCAAATATTAGTCAAATCAGCATCGCATGTGAAAGCTGCTTCCAGGTTCCAACTCTTTGAAAAACATGGATTTAAAGAGATGGATGAAGAATAAGGATCACTTTAATTTCACACTAATAGAAACAACTGAAAAGTGCACTTGGAAAAAATATCATTAAATATTTAAATATCTGCAATACGTCTCCATACCTGTAGACGGACTAAATGAGTGAGAGTAAAGAGTCGACCATATGACCTCTTTAGTTTACTTTTTGATACCATATTAAATGATGATCTGAAAGCTTAAATTGTTGGATCCATTAAGTATTTAAAATATCGTTAACATATGATGTGTTTTGATGCATGACATGTATCCGAAATTATCCTCGACATCTTCTTGGCATCAATTACATCCTCCGTTCGCCTCGTTTTTATTCGACATAAAGCACGAACCAAACATAGTAACACACGCACGAAGCATATCAAGAACCGTATACTTACACGACTAATAAAATCAGACAAATAACTACAAAACCTAACCACGAGACTCGTGATTAGTCAAATCGGGACAGCAGCAAAAACTTCCACAATGCATCGTCAGGGCCACATTCTTGACACTGTTTTGACTTAATCCCATTACTTCATGTTTTTTAGCCTTAATTTTATATTCTTGGTTACTTTTTCTACACAAAAACACATGTTCTGTCAGGCTAAAGCACGAGATACAACCATGAAATCACGCGTAATGGCATCACCACCCACACTATAACTAGCAAACACCAAGCTTTTCATTTTCTTTCATCTCCATTTCAATCATTTCTTGCAGAAAACATGAAAGGCAATACCAGGAAAACATTTGTACTCTTATTTCTGATCTTTCTGCATTTGAATCTCTGTCATGCAAGGGATATTCAAAAGGGATTCGTTTTGCAGTCGAGGAAGTTGATGGTTTCTGTTAACTCTTCTTCACTTTCTGTGAACAAAGGGAAGCTGAGTGGAGCAATGGTGGAGCCCGAAAAGGCAGTCGAAAACGGGCTGAGAAAACGGCCTCCGAGTTCTTCGAATCCGACGCAGAACTAATAGATGGGATCTTTCGGCTCGGTTGTAGGTTAGGAGGAAGAGAGATCAAACTCACATGTAACTCTCTTTTCATAATTTTTGCAGTTTTCCTTGTTTTATTTTTTTGAGTAAGAATGTTTCTTTTAGTATAGTTCGTAGGAAGGAAATTAGCAGTCTTCTGCTTAGTTTTTTTATGTGATCTTAGACTGAAGAAGTGTATCTATATTCTAAGGCAATGTTTTAGCATTATAAATCTGTCAAGACTCAAGATCTTGTTTACTTTTTAAGGAATTGCATTTGCAGCTCCAACTATCCACACTGACACTACAAGAAAATATTGACACTACAAGAAAACACAAGAATGTATTGGGATATTTAAGATTTTCCAATGGATTTCTTCCTCAAACAATTCCAGAGGGATTTCGAGGAGAGAAATTAGTCGGAAAATTTATGGCAAGTTAAGCACCATATTATACTATGTTAAGGTATTTTGAATTACAGAAACTTGACATATATATGTTTGTGTATTTTAGTATATAAGATGAATTTGTATAAGGATCATCGACACTTAAAATATTTGTTTAATAATTTCAGTAGATATTTATGTGAATTTAATAATGAAGTGATTGATATTGGTTTGTTTGTTATATTTTTCTATTCCAAAGGAAAATTTTGTTATTCTCAAACAAATAAGTTTAAATAAATTTATGCAAAAATATACATAAAACTAAAATATAAACATAAGGTATGAAATAATATGCATGAAATTAATACCTATTTCGATTTATACTTATAGATTAAATATAAATATTATATTAAATTATATTTTTTTAAATTAAAAAATACAAATTTAACTAATATTACAAATATATCATCACATTTTCAATATTATAACAATTTATCCTCTAAGGATAGGATCGGAATTTTAAAAAAATATTTTTCCAACCTTATCAAAATTTAAAGTAGAACCTCCATGATTATAATGAAAAACCTTGTAAATACTATAAAGAAAGAATAAAATATGTGAAAAAAGAGATGAGATTTTAGGAATAAAATACAAAAACAATTTATAAATTATCAAACTAGAGTCAATTTTACCCTTGGGTGTTTACTGTAATTATTTTATTTATGGTTGTTAAATGTAATTTTTCATAACAATTTACAAAAAAATCCGGTATAAAAACTAGTCATTACAAACAATTATTTTTTGTCAAATTTCACCGTTTGCAGCATTTTTCTTTTCCTATAAAAATGGTCATTTTTCCACCATGGAGTTAGGCAATCACTCTCCAATGGCTTCATCAAGTTCGTATTCAATGAATACAGTGTATTGAAATACAAGAACAGGAAATTTCGGAGTTCTAGGAATAATACAAATTCAAAATCTTATTATAAATTAACACTGCTCTTCTAATAAACTGCATCATGTCATTATCCCTACTAACCATGGGCATTACAATTCCCCAAAAAGCATTAGTCTTTAAGTACGAAAACCTACCCCTCATGCATCAATCCAACATTAGCCTTTAACAAAAGCATACGATTATCAAGTCCTTACAAATCCATACAACAAAAGGGGAAAAAAAAAAAAATTCGCTAAAATCAATATCATTAGCTAAAAACTTTAGAAACCATCCTAAACTCCCGAACCCTGAGTCGGAATTTGTTACGCCCACGGGTTTAGCTCAACGGTAACACAGGTAGCAGAATTGGAATAAGGACCCAGGATCAATGTAACGCCCCGTGTTTTCACACGTGCAGGTAAGAGTTACGTGCGCAATTACATTTAATTATATGATTTTATATCTTGCTTTACTAATTGACTCCGTTTCTAATTTGATTTGATTGTTTAAATTTTATATGATTCTAAATTGAGTTATGATTATATGAATGAAATTGTGAGAATGTGAATTTCATGAATTCGGTGTTAATTGAACGGAATTGCGTGTTTCGTGTAATCGTGGACTTGATTGTAACTTATTTGAATGTTTTGGACTCAATTGGAAATTGAGTTTGAGCTTAATTGCCACTTTTTGAAAGTTTAGGGACCTATTTGTATATAGGTAACCCTGAACGGTTTTCGCGATATCTTGAGCTCCGGACCTCGAAATCGAGATCCGTAACCGGTGTTGAGCTTGTCTCGACGATACCTATCCATTAAACTTGACCTCGTACTTTTTCGATACCGTTTGAACCTTCGACAACGAACCTTTGCATAGCCTCGACCTTATAACTTATTTGAACCGTGTATTAAACGAACCGGACTTGAACCGACCCGTATTCTACCCATTTTTTTTAGCACTAAAATCAGCATTTTTCCTCCTCCCTTGCACCCATTTTGATCGATCAAATCATCATCTCAAGAGAGAGGAGAGAAGCTCCAAGAAACCCTTGTTTGATCATCCAAACTCTAAGCTCAAGATTAACCTTCATCCAATCTTTTTCCAAGGTAAGCTATGTATTGTTTTCTCCATCTTCTCCTCTATCTTTTCATCCATGAATAGCTTGGCATGAGTGAAGGATTCTTGTGTTTTGAGTTTGAGCTTGATTGGAGGGTTTGGGCTTGATCTTTGGTTTTAATGTTTCTAAGTGAAACTTGAAGCTTGATGGATGATCATTGTAACTTCCTTATCATTTTTATATGCTTAGATCTCATGTTGGTTGTGTATAGCATGATGTGCCATTGATGAAGCTTGAAGCTTCCATGGATGAAAGCTTGTTATTGGGTGATCTTTTGCCAACTTTGGGTGTGAATTCTTGTATATATGAATGAATTGCATGATATATATGAGTTTTGTGGCTTGAGAGCATGTCTAAGAGTGTATAAGAGCTTCCTTGTTGCTGCCCCTGTTTTGCAAAGCTTTTTCCCCGAAAAACAGAGCTTCTGCTCTGTTTTTCCTCGCAGAACGACGAGTTGACAGGGCCATGTCAGCTTTGAACTGAAAATGGACACGGCCGTGTTGGGCTCTCGACTTTGAATTTTTTTTCTGAATTTAACCCTGGACACGGCCGTGTCCAAATCCTTTGAAAATTCAACACGGCCGTGTCAAGCCCTCGGCTTTGAATTTTTCTGATTTTAAACCTCGGACACGACCGTGTCCGTTTCCTTTGAAAACTCAACACAGCCGTGTCATTTGAAATGGCAGCTTTGGGGGAACTCTTTTATGGCTTGTTTTGCGTTTATGGCTCGTATTGGGAATTGTATGTAACGTGATTATGTTAAAGCTATGTTTAATGATTGATTAATGATATTGATAACCTTATGAATGCAAGTATGAAAGTATGAACGATATGAACGAGAATGAATACGGTGTTACTGTAGTTTGAACGAAATTTGTTGAATTATGTGTTTAATTGGATTCTATGACTTTCATGACCATAATTGAACATATTATCGCATATTAAGCATTCCATAGCATGTTATTGCATAGCCGAGCGTCTATTGTGGTCATAATTGAGTCTCACACTACCTTGTCACACAGGTCTTGGTCCGGTGGGTGACGAGGTCGAGCAGTGAGAGTTGTCGGGTTCTTTTGTCTACAGGTGGGTTTTTCTTCTATTAGTTAACAATATGGCCCCAATATACCCAATGTGCAAGATTTGACCAAAACCCTATATAGGTATTTATACCAAGTTTTCAACGAATCAATGCTTTAAACGAAAGCCTTTTTTTTATGACTATCCTACCAAAATGTTTTGGCGAGTATTGAATGAGTGATCACAATGAATGGGGGCCCGGGACTTAGTGTAGTGGTGAATCGGGGAAGCTTGGGCTGACGGGAATCCATTTATACTAGTTCCAACAATTTCGGCAACCTGGACTTCACTAGGAGATTAGTGAACGAAGGGGGACCCGCGCTTTTGGGGATTCATGTACCCCTCTAGCATTAATGAATGAGGGTTCGGGCCTTGCAAACCCGTTACCTACCCGGAGGAAAAAGGAGTATATGTATGATCGAATGAATGATCTAATGAATGTGCACGAAAGAAATGAATGCATGAACGAATGAATGAATGAATGAATGATTAATGAATCACACGAGGTGGTGGTTGGAGATAATGCACGCCCTCTCGCCGGGCCACTAATGACCTAATGAATGAAATGAACGGTTATAATCCTATTCGTTGTATCTTATTTTCTCCCATTTGGGAAAAAGGGTTCCAAACCTCGAGTAAGGATTATAACTTGCATGTACGTGTTTAAATTCCGCAATATTATGATATTATGCCTATCTTTTTATACCCACCAGTCTATCTAAGACTGAACCCGGAGTTGTTTCAGTTGTTTTTGCAGGAAGGGGATGCTAGGCGGGATGCGAGTCGGGAGGAGAGTCTTGCATAGTGTCTAGCCTTTCCTTTACACGCATTTGATTTCATTTTATTACTTTTGGATTTTGTATGTTTGGAGCGTACATAGAATGGTACCTATATGTATTTTACTTGAAATATTGGTACATAGAGCGTATAACTCAATATATGAATTACATGTTGGTACCTAGAGCTCCTAGCTCAATATATAATATATGAATGATTGCTTCCGCTATTCTTCTGTTGCTCTGATTGTTGTTGTGGTTGCTGTTGTTGGGGTTTAAGTTATAGGTTAGTCCCGCCTGGCTTAGTGAGTGTGTATGTCTCCGTTCGCTATGATTCGGCACGTGTATGGAAATCCATTTCGTATACGGGTCGGGTCATGGTGCGGGGGATGTGACGTCTCGCGCTCGGGCGTTACAATCAAACTCTAGCAGACGTAATTGTGGGGGTTTTATCCATCCAATGTGTTAGGTAGCCTTTGTGGCCACCAAATACCGTCCTCCTACCTTGTGGGGCCGTGAGTCACCATGATTTACCTCCTCTCCTACTGGTGTGGGGTCACTTAGGAGGGACGCCTAAGGTGGGCGATTCCACCTTTTGGAACAAGGAATTTGTTGGGAAGATTCACCCACTACAGTTGTTGATTTATTTCTTGGGGTTCTTCCCCTCCTCTTCATTCTTGGAATGCGTGCCAGTTGCCACGGTAGCTGTTGTTGCAGTAGATGCTGCTACAAAGTTGCTGCCTGATTGTTAATTGACATTCCACGTTCCACACCATCATTTGTTGAAGCTCTCCCTTGTAAAAATAGCAATAAAAATGCATCCCTCATTTTGTTCATTGCATTATTGAAATCAGTCAAGGTACAATCCATCAAATTTAAAACAGAAATCTAATGCAATTCAGATCCTAAAAATGCAATTTAGATATGCAATTCATATCCTAAATATGCACTTTCAGAACAGTGATCATATGCTATCCATGGGAAATTCTTGGCTGAGCCGGGTGTGGGCCCCGATCCCTACACCCGGCTCTAATAGATGAATAAAAAAATATATTTATATATTTTTTTATTCACCTGTGAGAGCCGGGTGTAGGGATCGGGGCCCACACCCGGTTCATCCAAGAATTTTCCTGCTATCCAGATAAAAGTTCAAATCCAAAAGTTAAAAGTTCAGACTTAAATTCTTTGCCTTAAATCAACAATTTGAAATTAATAGTAACAGCGCCAAAAGCACAAACTTGAAATTTGTTTCTGTGACGCCCCGTATTCTCGAAGGGCGTCCTGACGATATTAACAAGTAAGTATCTACACTTGTGTGTATTTAATTTAAGAGTTCTTGAATTATGTGATTTAATGTAAATCCAATTTAATATGTGATCATTTGGATTATTCTAAGATTAATTGTCAAGTTGATTTTAAATCCATCATGTTACTTAACTTTTTTAATTTCGGTTTATTTGAATTCCTTGAGATTAATTGTCAATCATGTGTTTACGAAGTGTCGTTAAATTGTACGAAAGGTTTCTAAAATTAAATTGAATTAAACTCTAATTGGTAAATCTCTTTTTTTTTTCATTTTAATTTATAAAATTAATTCGGAGCTTAAATGTTTATTCGTAACTTTACCAATTTTATTTACGATTATTTGTACGCGCTATTACTCTTTGCTACGCGATAAGGATACCCGGTTGTATATAACTTGTGCACAAGACACTTTTCTCCCAAATCTCCTTTCTCTCTCTCACTCTTCTCTCTCTCTCCTCTCCCACTCTCTCTCCCGCGGTCACTATTCGCGGCTTCGGTTACGAGCCCATAACTCACTCGTTTCTCGACGGATTTCGATGAATGAATAGCCGATTTTGATTATCTCGGCGAGATGTACGCAAGAGTACCAATTTCACTGCCTAACGACGAACGGTGGTGGAGTTATCACCGGATTTCAGTTACAGCGGCGGGGGTGTCGGACCACCGCCACTTCGCCGGCCGTTCGCGGCGGTTTCCGGCCATCTCCTTGAAGCACGTGCCCAAGACCCAGTAAGAGGACATCCCTGCACATCGTCTGACGTTGGCGGCACGGCCATCCGGGCCGCGATGGCTCCGCACGCGCCGCCTGAATCTCGCGGCGGCGGCGCCCGTCACTGTAGTGGAGGCGATTTCGCCTCTCCGGCGGTCTTTTTCGACGAAGGTTGGTGTATCCTACCCTTTTTCGACCCCCTGAGTTCATTTCCGACATCGATTTCATCCAATTTTGGCCGTAGGTGGTGGTTCCGGCGACGTGGGCGATGGCAGAAACTTCAGCGGCCAACGGGGCCCTTTTCCGGCGATCTTTTGGCCTCGGACCCTTCACGAAAGTTGTTCGGAACGATGAGAACTAGTGGCCATTGATCACGCGAGTCCAGATTTGGCCGATTAGCGGCGGATCGCGGCGGCACAGTGGCGGTGCAATGGCGGCGCTAGCTCCGAGGATTTTTCCGGTGAGCTACCTTAGGGCTTTTGAAGAGCTCGTCACGGGTAAGACAATGCTTCTTTCGGATCGCATTTTGGTTCACCGGTTTGGAAGTAATTTGAGTTTGAAGATTTTAGGGTTTTCGTGTTCTTAGATCTGAAATTGGAGGAGGTTGATTTGGAATTTCCAGAAATTGATCGAGGATTCGGAACGGGCACGAAGACTTCATTCAGGACTGATTTTTTGGGATTTTTCCGGCGACCTTCGGCTGCGGTCCGGCCAAATTCCGGCAGCTACAATGGTGGCCTTCCGGCGGCGTCGGGTCGGAATGTTCTTCTCGTTGTGGTGAGTTCAACGCCACTTTCCGTTCGTTAATCGGACACTCGATCTATTTATTACGAATTATTTTGCGTAATTGTGATTATTTGAATCAATTGTTTTAAGTGCAAATAAATTGGTTATTGTTGGTTTGTTGATCGAAATGTATTCCAATCATATACGAAAATATGTATTGAATGAATTGTGATATGCATGAATATTTTGATTTACAATTTGAATCCCGGTGTGATGAATTTACGCTATTTGTTAAGTACGAAGGGGTGTTAGTGTAATATTTAAAAACTAATCTTTTATGTGACTAAATGAACTTGAATGATATTTTAGAAGAACGAACATGTTTTGATTTCTCTATATGAATTTGAGACGTTCTCAATGCTATGTTTGTTGTAAATTGTGTTTCAAATATAAAATTGAGATACATGAAGGATGCTTGAACAACTTGAGACTTGATGTATGATAGGAGTTAGAATTGTAATATCTTGATTTACTCTTACTACTCGAAAATGGTATATTATGAATTACGATAAATTGATAATTGTCATGCTTGTAAGTAATTAATTCCTAGTTGAATAATTGTATAAACACTTTAAATGAACAATTATGCTTAGCAATCGACTAAGGGGATGTATGTGTAATAATTCTAAACTTTTATAAATGACTTAGGGGATGTAAGTGTAATATTTATGAAACTATGAATGTGACTTGAGCTTGTGTACCAAACATGTTGTGAAGTTGTAAAGTATGATCTTAAGTGAATTAAATGCACTCTTTATTTGTATCAAGCATGCCATCTACCTACAACAACTTTGTATGCTTATATGATCAAGTTGCTCTTACTTATGCACTTTATAACTCGACATGAACTTGATGCTTAATTCTAATATTATAATTGAACCCTGTGACATTGGATGATTTAATATGCATTTTGTGAATACATTGACTTCCTAAATTGATCTTGCATCTTTGGATATGGAATTGCATGATGGTTGCTTGTAAATATGACCTTGTTGAGCATTGATATGCCTTGAATGACCACAACACCTTATCCAAGCACAACATGAACACTTATGCATAACCACGATCATGTTGAGCAACGCCGTGCGTCTTGTTTGGTTCATATAGAGTCTAAGTCTAGGCTTCTGTATGTCTTGTCACAGAGTTTGGTGGTGCCGGTGGGCCCGAGGTTTAGAGTGTTTGGCCCTTCACACTCTCAGACTCTACTTTCATGAGGTGAGGTTTAGGATTTAGTATAGTTATGCGACCTATGGCCTTTACATGCTGATTTCGACCCTTGCATGTGAGTATACTCTACTATAAATACGTATGTGTTGGATATGATATGTTTATGATCTTGCGTGCGTCCTGCGTGGGTGGAGGTCATGAGGCTTAAAGTTCCATCGCGTAGGGATAAAATGTATAAACCAGTTTTTGAAGCATATGTAAGCTATTTTGGAAAAACAGTTGTGTTGTGATTATGTAGCGAGATTGCCATGAAAGATTGGCGTATGTGATCCGTTGTGATCTGTTCTGTTGTGATCCGTTGTGATCTGTGTGTGGATCTGATCCTGGTGAGCTGCGGGTAATGGATCCCCCGGAGCGGTTAGGGCCGTTGGGGTATTCATCTATTTCGTAGTTCCATTTGAGATATCTTCACGCGACCCGTGCTGTAGGGAAGGTGTGGTATCTTGAGCCTTCGGCTAAGGCCGGGGAGGACTCTTGTGGGTTCGTTACCCCTTGAGGGTGAGTCTATTTTTAGACGGTTTATTATAGATGGTTAGGGCCAACGCGTGACTCTTCCATCATTGGAGTAGAGGTTGGATTGATTTTGATTTACGTTATGAGGAGTTGAGGTTGGAAGCTCGTACTCGCCGAACAGTTGATTATGTTATGTTATGGAATTATGAACCGAGATAGAGTCTTTCTGAAAAATGGTTTCTAAACTTATATCTATATTCATTTGGGTTATTCTGAAATATTTTGGTATGCAACACCTACTCTCGGTTCATGAGTTCATCCTTTTATTCTGTGCTGTGCTCTTTATATATATATATATATATATATATATATATATATATATATATATATATATATATATTGTGGGTGTGCGTTAGCCCCCTCACTCAGTCAGTTGACTGACACCTCATTTTATCTTTTAGTTTGCAGGATTCTTTTGGCTTGAGCTAGGCGGAAGTGAGTCTTTGGAGTCACACTTGTCAGTCTAGTAGGTGTTAGGATGCATTTGTTGCATACTTTACTTATGTTATGTATTCATGTTTCACACTTGCAGATTATGTTTATGTTCTACTTAGACCTAAACCCGTGTGGGGTTAGTAAGCTAGTGTTTGGATGTTATTAGATATTGATGATACTTATGCTGTTTATTATGTTGGATTATGAATTGATATTCGGGACTAGGTATCTATGTTAGTTGAACCCGTCACCTGCTTTGCGTGTTTTGTTTTAAATGCTTCCGCTATCTATTGTTATTGGTTTTAATTGCTTCCGCACTCTGAGTTTGTCAAGTTAGATCCGCCTAGCCTAGTGTGTGAGTTGGTCTCCCCGTTCACTATGATTCGGATTCGGGCATGGACCTTCTATTTCATGACCGGGTCGGGGTCCTAGTGCGGGGGATGTGGCATCCTCCGTTTGGGGTGTTACAGTTTCAGACTTAAATCATCAACACGAAACAATACAAATTCGAGCTAAATACCTTTCAGACAATCAAAAATCACCCATTTCAAAATTCACAAAAATTCTGAAAATTATGTTGGAACATGTTTGCTACAAAATTGTCTAAAAAAACTCATCATGCATACGAACTCAGAGAAAATACGAGAGATTTAACTAGGGATTTTAAATGACACTGCAAAAATTAAAAAAAATGGCAAAAAAGTGATATGGATGGGAATGTCCAGGTCCATGAAGACAGAATTAAATTAGTTGGAATAGGATAGAATTAATATGATTCACGATATACATTAGTTTGGATAGAGTAGGATATGATTCAATATTTAGTAGCTTGGTAATTTGAGATTTTGTTGATTTGTTTTCCTTACTAGATGGTTGTTTTCTTTATATTACGTGAATTGTTTAGTTTGGTGATTAAGCAATAACTTAAAATTTCCCAATCTTTAAATCTGAATTCTCTCTCTCATCTCAAACCCTTCACCCGCCTTACCGGAACCCTCCCTTCTCCCCTATATTTCTACGAGTCTGAGATTACTCCGAAGTCTCATTCGATACGTTCATATCCTATACGTATCATTGGTGCTTTCATTGAATTTCGCTCATGGCTGCATTCGTTAGCACGACAAGTTTTCAAAAATTCCAACAATGAGTGGTTAGACAAATGATTTCTCACACCGCGGCGTTGTAACCACTCAATTAAACAATGCAGAAATTGCAACACGACTTGTCAGTCTACCTTTCGCGAACGGAGGAATCGCGAGCAGATTCGAAATCGTCTGAATCATCCAGTGTGATTCGGTGTGCCGAAGCCCATCCAACCTTCAACCCCACTCCGATAACTAAAGACGGACCCGGGGCGTGACAAATGGTATCAGAGCCGCTCGTCAGCCGCAGGAGCTAAGTGCTATATGAGGCAAAGTGCTACGCACATGGGAGCCACCTCTTGAGCCTGCGGGGCAAAGTGCTACATGCGTGGGAGCCACCTCTAGAGTCCCAACGCAGATGAGTCGGTCATGGGCTATATGTCATGCCGCAACGAGGACATCGAGTTCGGGAAAGTATGAGAGTTAAGTTCGGTATATAAGTTAAAGAGTTCAAGTATAACCAATGGATATCCCTTTCGGGTAGTGGTTTAGGCCCAATTTCACGTTATACTCGGTGGGCTTGGAGACTTGCGCTCACGTCCAACGGGTCCGCGGACCCGGGGCGTGACAAAGTTTCCTCTGTTGAAATGGTATTTGAAGAAAATACTCATGCAGTTGAAGATGATCAAACCGCAGTGGCTCTTAATAAAGATGTCGATCATTGTAAGGAAAATTCGAACGACGATGATTATGTGGGAAAACAGGTAATTCAAGATCTCGTATCACCCGTATTTTCAAAAATAACTCCTGAGCAGCCAATTTCGAAAGAGCCAACTTCTGTAATTCCAGAAACAGCGGAGCCAACTTCTGTAATTTCAGAAACAACTCCTGATGGGTCTCTTGATGCCATCTCATGGGAACCGGCGGGTAACGTTTGACGGGTTGTTCCCCAACGGGTTGTTCCCGAGTTACACCTTGAGGATAAGGTGGTTTGTGAAGGGCGGGAGAGTGATATGGATGGGAATGTCTAGGTTCATGAAGACAGAATTAAATTAGTGGGAATAGGATAGAATTATTATGATTCACGATATACATTAGTGGATAGGGTAGGATATGATTCAATATTTAGTAGTTTGGTAATTTGAGATTTCGTTGATTTGTTTTCCTTACGAATCTTGAGTCTAGATGGTTGTTTTCTTTATATTACGTGAATTGTTTAGTTTGGTGATTAAACAATACAACTTCAAATTTCCCAATCTTTAAATCTGAATTCTCTCTCTCATCTCAAACCCTTCACCCGCCCGGTCGGTCTTACCGGAACCCTCCCTTCTCCACTATATTTCTACGAGTCCGAGACTACTCCGAAGTCTCCTTCGATACGTTCATATCCTATACGACACATGATTCACAATGCATGATGTTATGGATGCTCGAACAACACTAACCAACCCTAAAATTAAACAAAAACATCGAAATTCTTTCTAATAACACAAAATAAATATAACAAAAAAGGATGGATAAAACCTCAGAAACAAAAACCCCTAATTTTTAGGGTCAAAATTGAATTTTTTTTTTTTTTTTTTTTTCCCCGCTTGGACAGCAACATACGAAAATTATGACAAAAAAAATAAGCTTGTAGGGAAGATTTTTGAGCCAAAATTTTCAGACATAAGTGGGGCCTTATCTTTCATGGCGGAAAATTGGTCGAATCTCCTCAGCGGTGCCCTATAACAACAAAATCGTACTTGTTTTCTGGTAAAAGACCAAATGCGAGCATAAGAAAGCTAAGAAATTTCTTGGAATCCACCTAGAAGCTCAATTTTCGCGTTGAATCGGTCGGAAATGTTAGGGTTAATGGAAATCTCTCTTAGTCTGTCGGCGTTTCTGAACTTCAGCATGTGGAAGACAATTTTGTGTAATGGTTTGAAATGTATGAGGGTCAAAAGTGAGATTTCATAATTATAATATTTTGGCTAATTTTTTTGAAATTATTTCACTGCAAAAACCGGGGTATAACGGGTAATTCACAATAATTTTAATGGAATTCTAACGTTTTTGGTGTTAAATGTAATTAAAAATTTTCATGCAATGGTATCTGTAATTAGATCTTATTATTAGTATACGAACCATAATTACCCCCATTAAAGTGGGTGTCAAGTGTAATTAACCCTTACTTTAAATAGTTTTGAAAACAAAATAAAACTTTATAAAAAAATATTTAAAAAGATTATATCAATTATTAACGTATTAAGCATTTAGGACCTATTTGGAAGATTTTATAAATCTTGGGGTCAAAAATAAAAATATAGAAATAAAAGTCCATTTATAAAAAGACAAAAATGAAAATTTTCAACAAAAAATGCATAACTCACGTGTAAGATACAATTACTAGGCGGAGTATTTCCCGTGTATATTTCTTATTATATAGAGTTTGGTTTGAGATTTTTCAAAACTTAGGATCCAATTTGAATATTACGCATTTTACAGGGGTTGCTCCTGCAAAAACACCCGACTAAATATATATAATATATGTATGATTTAATTATTTCAATTATAAAGGAAATCTTGAAGATCAAATTAAGTTGTTTTCTAAAAATTGTTTTTGTATTTACTGTAACAGAGACGATTTCTTAATCGGGGATGGGACTAGAAATTTTCTGAATTCTAGACTAATGATTAATGAAATATTGTTTCCTTACACAAGTTTTTTGAAAAACTTGTGTTTTGTGTAATTCGAAACACCTTATAACATATTATAATTTAGCCATATCATTTACTTACAAAAACGTCGGTAAGAGTCAGCAAAAGATTTGCAATGCAGTTTCATTTACTTGCAAAAAAAAAAAAAAAAAAAAAGCTGGGGAGGAGTGGGTAAAAGAGTTGCAACGTCACTTTTTACTACGATTTTTAATCCGTTGCTAAGAATGATTGCTTTTTGAAAACTTTATTGCTAATTGGGCTGCAAAAATCCTGTTTTTAGTTGATGGATTATCAACTAAACAAAAGATCTCACTTGTTTAATTTGCATTATGTTGGAAAATAAGTTATTTGTCTTTACCAATGTAGCAATATCAGACTGATGATCAATTACTTACTACTTAGTCAACCTTCCATTACCATTTTCTTTATATTTTACAGAATATTCCATGAGGAGCAGACTTCAGCCCAAGTCTTCCCTTTTCTTGGCATGTAATTGATTTGAAATTTCTTGACAAGTACAAGCGCTTACGCGGTAGGACAGTTCATAATCTCTTTATGAGTCAATTCTGTAGTCTATATTTTATATTTTTATGGTTTTTGCTGACTAGTCCATGAATAGCAATGAAAGGGCTGATAAGACGAACACAAGTCGTTCGTGTGTTCATGAATTATGGTGCATTAATGATTTCCAGCAACCCTTTGTTTTACTAAACCTTTTCTCTTTCCATCTCTTACGCACAGATTCAGAAACAAAGAAGTACTACTCTAATTAATGGCGGCTTTTGCAGCACTTCCACTCAAGCTGTTATTCATCACGCTGATACTTGTGCTGCCATTTTCAGCCACAGCACAGTCCTCCAGCAACGTTGTGGCTTTGGGTTCATCCATAGTTGCAAACAGTGCAAATTCCAGCTGGAAATCCCCGTCAGGCGAATTCGCTTTCGGGTTCCAGCAGGTTTCCCCTGGAGGCTACTTGTTAGCAATCTGGTTCGATCAAATTCCTGAAAAAACCCTGGTTTGGTCTGCCAATCGTGATAATTTAGCCAGAGAAGGTTCAAGAATCCAACTTTCCACAGATGGGAGATTCGAGTTAAACGATCCAAACGGTCAGCGGATTTGGGCTGCTAATTTCAATGGCTCTGGCGTTGGCTATGGCGTTATGCTCGACAACGGAAACTTCGTTCTTGCAATGAATAATTCAGACAACCTGTGGGAGAGCTTTGATGAGCCTACAGACACGTTACTGCCGACCCAGATATTTAATTATGGAAATTTAGTCTCCAGCTTTTCTGAAAAAAACTACTCGAGAGGGAGATTCAGGTTCTCATTGCAAAACGACGGGAATCTTGTGCTTTACACGAGGAACTTTCCCATGGACGACGGTCTTATACCGTACACAGACACAAATACTCTGGGCTCTGGATTTCAGGTGATCTTCAACCAGTCTGGTAATATTTACCTCATTGCGGAAAATGGAACGATTCTCGATTATCTGTTCTCAAATGTGGTTTCGAGTACCCAATATTACCAGAGACTGATTCTTGAATATGATGGGGTTCTCCGGCATTATATTTACCCCAAGTCTGCTAATTCGGGTGGCGAGAGTGCGTGGTCGGTTGGTGGCTTTTTGCCTTCCAATATATGCCTTCACCGTGTTGGACTAGATCTTCGAGATATTGGAGCAGGTGTTTGTGGCTTGAACAGTATTTGCTCGATGGGAAATGATCAGAGGCCTGTTTGTAGCTGCCCTCCTTCATACTCTTTAAGGGATGTGAATGATAGGATGAGTGGATGCATACCAGATTTTATTCCACAAAGCTGTAATCCCGAATCGAATGATAGTGAGCTTTTTGGTTTCAGGGATATACTAAATGTAGACTGGCCTAGTGCTGATCATGCTCAGTTCAAAAGAGTGTCCGAGGAATACTGTAGACAGACTTGTCTTGGTAATTGTTTCTGTGCTGTTGCAATTTATAAAGATGGAACTTGTTGGTTGAAGAAAATTCCGTTTTCCAATGGGAGGATGGATTCTACCTTACAGTTGAAGGCTTTAGTGAAGATAAGAAAAGATAGTAATGCAACCGTTGATGGCCCTTCTGGTGGTTTGCAAAATAAGAGCAAGCGTTCTGCTTTTATCATCCTGGGTTCTGTTTTGTTGGGCAGTTCGGCTATTGTCAATTTAGTCCTGTTTTCATCTGTGTTGTTTTTCTTCATTCCTCGTCTCAATGGAAGAAGATCGAAGATGGTTCCAGGGTATGCCGTGGTTCCAGGAGTGAACATGAGAAGATTCAGTTTTGACGAGCTGAAAGAAGCTACAAATGGATTCGAGGAAGAATTGGGAAGCGGTGCTTGTTCAACGGTTTACAAAGGGGTTCTCGAGGATGAAGATGGAAAAGTCGTTGCTGTGAAGAAACTGGATAAGATAGCTAAAGAAGCTGAGAAGGAATTTAAAGCCGAAATTAGCTCAATCAGCAAGACGAACCACAAGAACCTTGTCAAGTTGTTGGGATACTGTGAAGAGGGTCAAAACAGGCTTCTGGTCTACGAATTCATGAGCAATGGTTCTTTAGCAGACTTTTTGTTTGGAATCTCAAAGCCCAATTGGCATAAAAGAATACAGATAGCATTCGCAATCGCCAGAGGGCTTCGCTATTTGCATGACGAATGCAGCTCCCAAATCATCCACTGTGATATAAAGCCTCAGAACGTACTTTTGGACGAATCCCACACAGCAAAAATATCTGATTTTGGATTAGCCAAGCTTTTGAGGCCCGAGGAAACCAGAACCACAACTGGGATAAGGGGAACGAGAGGATATGTGGCTCCTGAATGGTTCAGAAACATGCCTATAACGGCTAAGGTGGATGTTTATAGTTTTGGGGTTTTGTTATTTGAGCTAATATGTTGTCGGAAAAATGTGGATCCACATGTCGATGATGAGAGGGAGGCGATACTTGTCGACTGGGCTTGCGATTGCTACAAAGAAGGGACTCTGCGTACGTTGGTCGCCAATAATGAGGAAGCAGTAGATGATCTTAACAGGTTAGAGAAATTTGTGATGATCGCGATTTGGTGCATTCAGGAAGATCCAGCGTTGAGGCCGAATATGAAGAGGGTGATGCATATGCTTGAAGGATCAGTTGAAGTTCCTCTGCCTCCAGATCCTGAATAATTCATCACATAACTTGTTTTCATGTTTTTTGACTTCTTTTTCTTCAATTGTTCTGTTGTTGCATTGAAGTTTGTATTTCATTTTTACTGTGTTCAGTATGTAAGTTATGTGATAAAATGTCACTCTTTCTGGTATCGATTCTCCACATTGCTATGCCTGGTTGAAAGGAATGATTATGTAATTGTTTTGGATTGAAAATGTAGAAGTATTTGGGATGTGAGTGATGCTTTTGTAATTTGCTTGAGGAATTACGTTCTTGAGACTCTTTGAAATATTTCTATAATTCAATACTTCTTTGATCAATAACTAATTTGAAATAAGACTTAATAACTTCTTGTTTCCAAATTAGATTAAATAATTACATGTGTATCTCGCTTTTAAGGGATAACTAGGAATAATCCCTTGTGGCCTTGAGTTATGGCGAAAATACATATTCCCCCTGAGTTTTGAAAAATTACAAACACCCTCTTAAGGTTTATACTTTCTCACAAATTGTCCCAACTATTAAAACGTTATTAAATTTTGATAACGTCAGCAAAATTATCTTTATAACTTCCAATCCTACCCTTAGAGGGTAAATTATAATAATATTAAAAATATGATGATATATTTGTAATATTAGTTAAATTTGTATTTTTTAATTTTAAAAAATATAATTTAATATAATATTTATATTTTATCTATAAGTATAAATTGAAATATGTATTAATTTCATGCATATTTATTTCGTATCTTATGTTTATGTTTTAGTTTTATGTATATTTTGTATAAATTTATTTAAATTTAGTTGTTTGAGGATAGCAAAATTTTCTTGGAATAAAAAACTATAACAAACACACAAATACCAATCAATGTATTATTAAATTCAGATAAATATTTATTAGAGTTATTAAACAAATATTTTAAAAATAAAAATTAACATTCATAAACTTGTAGTATGAAATTAATTCATTATAAAAATATTAAAATATCATTAAGTAGCATTTTTTCAAAAAAATAATAGATAGTTACTAAAACTCAAAGACTTACGTCAAATCCCCAAAAAATTTCAATATTTGAATTAACTCCATTGTCTTTGAATTTTTCTTACATATATCCCCTTAAATTTCAGCATATGGGAGGTAAAATAGTAAAATTGGACATTTTGTTAAATATAACGGTAGAAATAATGGGCCAAGGGGAATTCATAATTTCTCAAATTTCAAGGAAAATCCGTATTTTCGTCATATATCAAGGGATTGTTCGTAATTATCCTCATTTTTAAATACGATTACACTTGTACCCCTTTTAAAAAAATTTAATTACACTATCATGCAAATATGTCCCATTTTTTTTTGTAATTAATATATTTTTGGATAGGAGTTAAATGCATTATTCATGGGTTTATACATAATTAAAATTTTTTAAGTAGGTATAATTAAAATTATATTTAAGCATAAAGTATCACTTATAATTATTTCATCTAAATTGAGGTCAGATCTAATTCAACATTTAAAATAAATTGCTTGAATTTCATATCATGCAACAAGTCGGGTGATTGCCTGATTGGTGTAAATCGTAAGAAAAATGACTAATCAATTAGTAATTATCTGTACTCGCTCGTTTCATAGTTGGATTCAACTTCACCAAATTTACGCCGGAGTTTCTCTTGTTTGCTCAAGTTATTTTGGTTGAGCAAGTCTTTGGTCAAAATGGACTAAAAAAACCATAGAATTTTAGATGGTATAGTTTCATCGTCTCTTCGTTTTTTTTCTTTTTTTTTTTTTTTTAACGCACACACCCCAAGTGATTAGAAAGATTTGAACTCGTGTCATTTTTTTTTTTTAAATTAATTCTCAAATCACTTGGTCAACCGCAATTTTTTTTTTTTTTTTTTTAACACATACATCCCAAATGACCAGAATAATTCGAACCCAAATCATTATATTCGAAAAAAAATCCTCAAATCACTTGACCAACCCGGTTAGGAAGTTCAAATATTCAATGTGAAATCGTCTCATTTAAAATGATGGGAAATTGCATTCACCTACTCTAAAATATAGCAAACCCTCGCTTCAATGAGGAAAATATGGAAGATCTTGACAAAATCAGGATCATCGAGCCTACAGAGGATTATCCCTACCCTAAGATAGTCTTGGCAGAGGAATATGAGGCGGAGATACGTAGTGAGTGGCGTAATGCAATTATTATTCGGATCCTTGGGCGCAGCCTCGACGTGAACTTTCTAGCCGCAAGATTGGATCGCATGTGGCAACTCAAAGGGGATTATGATCTAATTGAACTAGGTCATGGATGCTATGTGCTGAAAACGACGGATCACGAAAAAGCGACTTCGATCCTTACCGATGGGCCATGGGTGATTAACGGAAGCTATCTTGTAGTACGAAAATGGATCCCGAATTTCCGACCATCTAAGGACAGCATTACATCCACTATCGCTTGGGTAAGGATATCGGAATTATCCCTGGAATACTATAAGGAACCAATACTCCATCAACTTGCGAGTGCTATAGAGATGCCGATCAAGAAAGACACAAACACATACTATGGAATTAAAGGCAAGTTTGCCCGAGTCTGTGTACAACTAGACTTAGAACGCCCTCTACGAAGTGCAATCGAGGTGGGAGATCGCTTATTGCCGCTGATTTACGAGAACCTCCCGTCAATATGCTTCACTTGCGGCAAAGTTGTTCACCGGTTGGAGGCCTGTCCATCAAAACCTAAAGAGGTGGAGACAACAGAGACGCAACCCCAAGAGCCACCGGAGGAGGCTAACAAGCAATCGGAGGGCCCAACTTACGGGCCGTGGATGATGGCCAAAAAGGGTCGGGGGAAACCGAAGGGTATGGAGGGCGGCGGAGCCCAGAGAGCGGCCAACAAAGCCCCGAACCCTATGGGGAGCAATCAATTTGAGATTTTCTCAAATCCCGAATTTAATGGCAAGGATTCTAATGACACGTACTTAGGGAGGGAAGAGTTACCTATTTCTAATGGGAAGTTTTCAGCTGGGACAAGCACGGATAAGAACAAAGATCACAATAAAAAAGATGCGCCACGTAAGGTTCGGAATTCACAAAGAAATGAGGTGACGGGTAAGGAAAAGTTAAACTTGAAAATTCAGCCAACTAAGGCAGACCCCAAACAGCAGCGAACACATTTGAGTGAGATCACAAAAATCATCCAGACTTCCAGCGTTAAGCAAGCCAACTTTACCACCAGCACTACCGGGACAGTCACGAGTAAGCAGCCTATCGATATGGATGGAGGAGCTAGGAACAGTACGACGAACTCGAGATTATCGAAGAGACGGTAATAGAGACAGGCTTCCAGCTTCTTATGGCCATGAATCAACCATTTGCAAGGATCACGAGTATCACCCCGTTGTTCCACCAGATGGAGATCCTGACCCATCACTTACCGATACCGAACCGGGGGATGGGATGTAACATGAATCTCGGTCTTTCGACTCAGGAGAATCGGCGATAATGCAGCTTGATCATAGCGGCGATGCTTCAGATAGCACAAGAGATGAACAACTTCCCAATTGAGAAGCAGATCACAGTTCGCGACTTCATGATGTTTCCAATGAAAGTCTTATCGTGGAATTGTAACGGAACCGAAAGTCTTGGTTTCACGAATGTGTGCCGGGCACCTACAAACGGTAGAGAGGGCGGCATCTGGCTGCTTTGGAACGAAGATAATATTCATGTACAGGTGATTAGTGTGGGTACTCAATTAATTCACGCTCAAGTGGGCCCGCATAACAATGATTGGGTGCTATCGGGGATTTATGCAAGCCCTTCACCGGGTAGACGAACCGAACTTTGGCATGATTTAAATCTTTTCAGTCAAACAGTGAACTTACCTTGGATGCTTACTGGGGACTTTAACGACATAAAGTGCCCAAGCGAGAAGAATGGCGGCAACCCGGTAAGCTAGAGTAAATGTGACAAGTTTAGGACAGCGTTTGAGAGTTGTAATCTTATGGATATGGAGGCGAAAGGACCACTTTTCACCTGGGCTGGAGTGGTGGCTAGGGGACGAGTCGTCCAAGAAAGACTCGATCGTGTCCTAGACAATGACCTCTGGTGTCAACGTTTCTCGGACAACACAATTTGGGTGCTCCCGCAAACTCATTCAGATCATAGTCCCATCTTAACGGATACGGAGGGCAGTGTGCGTACCCCAAGACCTAAGCCGTTTTGTTTCGAAATTGCTTGGGATGAGCATCCGGGATGCCGCGACCTCATCCAAGGGATATGGGAGAAACACCAAACTTTGGATGCTGCGGTCCGGGAACTTCCAGCCATTCTTAGGGCTTGGAACAGCCAGATTTTCGGCAACATTTTTTGCCGTAAGCGAATTTTGAAGGCTAGGATTGGGGGTATCCAGAAAATACCTTATCATCGCCTACACAATGAACTCCGAATTCTAGAAACCGAATTGATTAAAGATTTAAACGAGGTGCTTAAGCAAGAGGAACTCTTGTGGTTCCAAAAGTCTCGTATCACTTGGCTCAAGGCGGGAGATCGCAACACGAAATTCTTCCATCTCTTAACCTTGACGCAGAGACGGAGAAACAAGATACAAACTCTCTTTATTGATGAGGAGTGGCGAACGAACGTGGAGACTTTGAAGGGGCATTTGTATGATTTTTTCAGCAAGTTGTTTACTGGCTGTGGTGAGCAGATTTCTTGTGCACTTCCACAGAGCCCACTTCAACGCTGCATCACTCATGCGGACAAGAAAAGGTTATCGAATCCTATTTCAAAACTTGAGGTACATTCTGTGATTAAATCCATGAATGGTTTCAAAGCACCGGGTCCCGACGGGCTCCAAGATTTTTTCTATCAAAAATATTGGGATACGGTAGGGGATTCCGTGTTTGATTTTCTTAACAAGTGCTTTGAAACATGTAATATCCCTTCGGGGTCGTGCCTATATTTGTTTAATTCCAAAAGTCCCAAATCCAAAGTGTGCTAGTGACTTTAGACCGTTAGCTTTGTGTAATGTGATTTTGAAAGTCCTAACAAAGCTACTTGTTATGAGGATCAAGCCTTGTATTGCAGATATTGTCGGACCACTTCAAAGCTCTTTCATCCTTGGGAGGAGCACGCTAGACAATGTGCTGATAATAAAGGAGATTATGCATTCTATGAGGAAGTCTAAGAGTAGAATGGGGGGGATGTTGCTCAAGTTGGATCTAGAGAAAGCCTAAGACAAGGTTAATTGGGCTTTTCTTGAAGAAACTCTATCTTTCTTTAACTTCCTGGAGAAAGTGATTAGATTGATTATGAAGTGTGTTAAGAGTGTGCAGCCTCAAATTCTTTGGAATGGGGACCCTACGGATAAGATCGTTCCAACATGCGGTCTCCGTCAAGGGGATCCACTCTAACCGTATCTCTTCGTACTATGTATGGAACGGCTCAGTTATTTGATTGAAGAGGAAGTAGCTTCGAATAAATGGAAAACTTTCGCAATCTGCAGGGGAGGCCCGGCTATAAGCCATTTGCTTTTCGCTGACGATATCATCTTAATTGCCAAAGTTACTGTTGCTAATGCTACTGTCATCAATGAGGTTATTAATAAATTTTGCTAGGCCTCAGGACTCCGGATCAGTAATTGCAAGTCTAAGATGTGGTTCTTGCCGGCGTCCAACACAAAGAACAGAACTGCCACAAGCCCAAGTTCTAGACATCGAGAAAACGACCGCTGTGGGAAAATACCTTGGCATCCATCTAGGTGACAGTGGTGATTCCAACGAGGTCTTCAACGGTGTCATTGAGAAGGTTAATAACAAACTCTCATTGTGGAAAGCTAAGAATCTCAACATGACGGGTCGCATGACCCTGATCCAATCGGTGACTTCGTTAATCCCCATATATCATATGCACTCGAATTGGTTTTCGTCAAGTGTGTGTGATAAATTGGATAGGCTCAACTGAAATTTTCTTTGGGCAACCGATTCGAATCAACACAAGACACACTTGGTGGGTTGGAGTAAAGTTCTTCGTAAGAAAGAGGAAGGAGGGCTCGGATTACGCGAGGGTCGCAAAAACAACATTTCTATGTTAGCTAAGTCGGGCTGGCCAGTCCTCAAAGACGTGGATATTGTGTGGTTGCAGATTTACAAAGCCAAATATTTGGGCAGTGATACAATCCTCGATCACGCCCCTAAGATAACAGCTTCCGAAAGCTGGAAAGGGATCTGTAAAAGCTTGAAGGATGTCCAAGGTATGAAAGGCTGGCGCATAGAAAATGGTCGGACGGTTAGATTGTGGGATGACCTTTGGATCAAGTCTGGGAAATTGGTAGATCTTGTGCAAGGGCCAATCCTGGATGAGGAGCATCACTACTTGGTGGCTGATATTTTAGATAACAAAAACAGATGGGACCTTAGCAAGCTCAAAACTGTGCTTCATTCCACCGTGCGTCAGGAGATTCTAGGGATACCACTACCTTCGAACGCTGATACTAAAGACACACAAATCTGGAAAGGGGCTTCTAATGGTAGGTACAGCTGTGCTTCGGCTTACAACAGCATGACACCGACGGTGAGTAACCCAGATCCGTCTTGGGGACTCATTTGGAAAAGCAACATCCCCAACAAAGTGAAGTGCTTTCTATGGCAGCTAAACCATGGGAGTTTAATGTGCAATGCTTTGCGAAAGGATAGGCACATGACGGAAGACGGGAGGTGCTGAAAATGTGGAGCTGAAAGAGAGGATAGCGTCCACCTGCTACGACGCTGCCCGGTGGCGAACATGATTTGGCGCAACATCATAGATCCACGAGACTGGGCGCATTTTGGGAGCTTACAAGACGAGCAGTGGGCTGGGAATGTTTCGAAATAGCATTACCGTAACGTGCTAGCTCCTGATTGCGAATGGAAGTTTATACTCCTAGCCGGATTGTGGGAAATTTGGAAGGCGAGAAACTGATGGTGTTACGAGCATAAGAAACACCTAATAAGCATGACACTTCCCAAGATCAAAGAGATGGCTTTAGATATTAAAAGCATGCAGCGTGCCGCGAAGGATAAGGTGGGTAAGAATCAGGTCTTCACCTGGGAAAGCCTAAACCAGGGTGGTACAATCTCAATACCAATGGTAGCATGTTTGAGTGACGGAAGACTGCTACAGCTGGTGGGGTAATCCGGGACGAGCATGGGACATGGCTGATCGGGTTTGCTGTCAAGCTGGGGGATACGGACATTGTGAATGCAGAGCTAACGGGACTTAGAGACGGTCTAAAACTGGTATGGGACAGGAGACTGCCTTGTGTTGAAGTTGAATACAACTCAGCTTCGGTTATCAAGCTGTTACAAACTGAGGACATAGAAGACCATCCTTTAGGCGCGATTATTTTGGAGTGTCGTGGACTTGCCTGGTTAGGCATATCAAAAGAACTGGAAACAAACTTGCAGATTCACTTGCCAAGCTTGGCCAAGATATGGAGGAAGAGAAGGTGGTTTGGGACCACCCGCCGGAGGGCTTCGAGAATGAAGAATACATGAGCAACTAGTTTTTAGATCGCTTCGATTGTCACCAAAAAATCAATCAATTGAAGCTTTGATACGGCGGTGGAGAATACTATGCTCCATCGCCGGATCGATTCAGATCTATTCTGCTGTCAGATTCTCAGATTTGTTACATCGATACGGTTTGTGTTTGTTTCTTTAGGTTATGTTATATTTCAAGTTATTTATCTCTTCCGTATGGAAGTTTTGTCCCTTCCGTATGGAAGTTTAGTCAGTGTCTTTATGTTATTTTTTAGGGAAAATTACATCCAACTACCCTGAGGTTTGCCCTAATTACGAATCAGTCCCTCTTATTTCGTTTATTACATATTAACCCCTAAAAATACTGTTTCAATTACATTTTAACCCCTAAAGAGGGACTGATTTGTAATTGAAACAGTGTTTTTAGGGGTTGATATGTAATAAATGAAAAAAGAGGGACTGATTCGTAATTAGGGCAAACCTCAGGGTAGTTGGATGTAATTTGTCCTATTTTTTATTATGTTTTGTAATTCTCCGAGGAAATTTTTTAGCCGAGTTATCTGCTGTAGGCCAAAGTGTTCTTTTCAATCCGGAGAAAAGGTGGCTGCGGAACTTCACCCAGATCGGCTCTTCAACTTCAATGAGCCTGTTTCTTTTATTAAACGTGATGCTAATATAATAGCTCACAAATCTGTTGGAATTGTAGCTTCAGTCTACGTTAATTTTCCTGTTATTCCTTGTACTTTTGTTATTGTTCCTCTTGATGTTCAATAATATTCCCTTTTGAGGGTTTGAGTTTGAAAAAGATATAGCAAGGAAAAGAGTTGGAAAATCTGATCGTGTGAGGTGACGAGTTGATTTGGCATTTTCCATTGGGAAAAATTATATATGCACGTGTGATTTAATTATTTCAATTATATAGAGAGAGAGAGAGAGAGAGAGAGAGAGGCTTTTTTTTTTTGCAATAACACCCTATATGATTAGTAATAATATTCAAACAGGACATTGAGTTTTGAAAAATTTTAAACTGAAACCTATGTAATCAAAATATGCACGAAAAATCCTCCGCCTGATAATTGTGCCTTACGTGCGGGTTATGCATTTTTAGTTGAAAATCTTATTTTTGTCTGTTTATAAATGGATCTTTAATTTCTATATTTTTATTTTTGACTCCAAAATTTATAAAATCTTTCAAATAGGTCATAGAATGCTTAATATGTTAATAATCGATGTAATCTTTTTATATAATTTTTTATAAAGTTTTATTTTGTTTTCAAGAATATTTATATTAATAAAATTTAATTCTTCATAAAATATTTCTAAATCTTTCTCTTTCCTCTTTAATTTTTTTTTATAATTTTGTTTTTTATTCATAACATCTTATCTCTTTTTCCGCATATTCTTTCTTTATAGTATTTATAAGCCATTTCATTATAATTGTGAAGGTTCTACTTTAAATGTGCTTAATTCTGTAATTTTATCTTCTAGTTTAAAAAATTTCACTATAATCGTGGAAGCTCTATTTTAAATGGTTTAATATTTTTGCTTTCAACATATCTTTCAAGGTCGGTAATATTGATATCTAATTTGTTCTTTTCGTATAATTAATTTAAAAATAAGTGTGAATATTCTCCCCCCTCCTGATAACTAGAAAAAAATTTTGCTATCTAGAATGTATTATTGTTCGAGTTCATAATCAGTTTCTACTGTTTTAGTAAGTAGAATTATTTCTAATTTATGCATTTGTTCATTTGTATTTTGGAGTTCAAATAATAATTTTATTATTGTATTTGTGTAGATAATGTTTCTACAAATTTTTGCATTTATTGTATTAAACTCGTTTATTTGGTATATATAAACTTATTTAAATCATTAGGGTTTTATATGCATGTTTTTATAAATATAAAGTTTTTTATGCTAAGTTATAATTTAAAGAAGGAAATATTGTTATGTATAAAACACTCAACGCGTTCAGGGTTTCTGGTGCATATTTTAAAAAATATAAAATATTTTTATGCTAATTTTTAAAATACAGTATTCAACTTACAAATTATGAATAACACAGAGTTTTTTGTACAGTAAACTCGTTTTTGGTCTATTTATTGACCAAAGACTTGTTCAACCAAGAAAGACTTGAGCGATTAAGAAAAATTTCGGCCTAGATTTGGATCCCTTGAATCAACCATTGTACCAATGAATAAATACAACTGCTATTTGAATAGTTTTTTTTTTTCCCCTTAAAATTTACACGAATCACTAGATTTACTGCATTCGAGAAATTAATTTCAAAGGAAAGAAATATCGAATTATCAAAATATTTGAAAGAGTCTCATGCATGTAATTCCTGAAATAAATTACAAAAACCACTCACGTCCCAAAACACTTAAATATTTTCGATCCAAAACAATGAGTAATTTTACATTTACACTCCATGTGAGATTGAATAATTATAATTTATATCCCCTTAAATTTACGAATTTTTCTTGATTTGACTATATTTCATCTATAATTAAATTTTCACAACTCACACATCATTGTCAAATGGCAGACAAATAATTTATGAAGATTTTTGAAGGATCAACACATGATTCGTTTGTAAATTGATATTCGTGATGACCTTTTTTTTTATTCTCTCAGTTAGCGGCGAGAAACTAAATTGTATTGAGATATAGTTAATTCAATAATGATTTTGTAAAAAATCCAATCGCAATGAGTTCATTTGTAATTTTTCAAACTTGAAAAAGTAAGTTGTTTAATATTTTTACCTAAAAGAATACGAGTTGTAATTACTAAATCTCACACATTTAGGCCTATAAAAGGGTGGGCAATCCCAAGCCCAGGCCCGATAATTACCCGGCATTTAAGATTAGACCCAGACCCTACCCTTGCCCATTGTAGACCCAATGCCCCAACCCATTTATTATTATTATTATTATTATTTCATCATCAATGCCATAATTCTAACGCCTTAGAGATTTTTGTGATGCATGCTTAAATCTTAATGAATGGGATACAAAAATCATATATATTAATCATGAAAATTCGAAAAATGGGAATAAAAACCATCCAACTCTTTAAATTTTTTTTTTTTCTTTTCCAAACCACAAGCCATTTAAAATGTAAAAATTACAATTTCAATATTTTCAATTACATCTTTATCGAAATTCCATTAAAAATTACAATTTTCAATATTTTTTGGTGGTGAAAGCTAAATCCTGTTGCAAAATGAAACCTTCAATTAATTTTCAATGAAAGTAAATTTTTTATGAGAAAAATGGGAAAAAGAAGGTAAAGAGATTACGACTTTTGAATTTTACCAATGAAATATAAAAATCTACTACTCTTAAATAGTTAGAATTAATTAAATATTTCAAATATTTGCAAATAGCTAAATTCTTCTAATATTAAATATAAATTTGATTTACATTTAGATCCCAAATTGAAAATTTAAATAATAGAACACCTTTGCATTTTTATTTATTAAAATTGAACATCTAAATAAAATTTAAAATTCAAATAATCCCTCTTCGTTAGAATTTTTAATAATTCCATCAAAATTTAAAATTTAAATTAGTTTTTAAATAATAGAATACACCCACAAATGAGTTTTTACATCTAAACCCTAAATAATACAATTATTTTCAAATGAATTTTCTAATGGAGAGAGGGTTGTCTGCAACTTTAAAATTCATTTGGATGTTCAATATTAATATTAACGCTTAGAACCATTAGGGGTGACTCTAAATAGCTTAAAAGCTTTGATTGCGGATCTGGAAGCAATTCGTCATAAGCAAGAACCAAAGATGGCTCTGGACAATACAGTTGACTGGGAGAAACCCCCGTTGGGTTGGGTGAAGCTTAATACTAATGGCAGCCTATTTGAACACAAGGGCAAGGCGGCGACCGAAGGAGTGGTGCGTGATGATGAAGGTAGATGGATAACTAGTTTTGCGATTAAGATTAACACTCCGGAGATTGTTGTCACTGAGTTAATGGGACTTAGGGAGGGGCTCGAAATTGCTTGGGAAAGGCGTTTTGAAAGCATCGAAGTTGGATGCTACTCCAAAGTAGTCGTGGAGCTTATCAACAACACTAATGTGGAAGAACACCCTTTGGGGCTGATTGTTGAAGACCGCCGAGAGCTTATACATCAACCTTGGAATTGCAGTTTAAAGCATATACATAGAGAGCGCAACACTCTCGCAGATAGGATTGCCAAGTTTGGGCAAGTCATGGAGGAGGGGAGGTGCACTTGGGATCACCTTCCTTTTGATTTAGTTTAGGCGTTTTTTTTTTGGGAGTCCTTGCTTGCGTACCAACAAAAAAAAAAAAAAAAAAAAAAAAATTAAATGTGAAGGTGTTCTATTATTTAAAAACTCATTTTGGGTTTAAATGCAAATAAGTTTAAATATAAAATTCGAAAATTTTTATTTGTTGTTTTTTAAGGGATAAAAGTAATTTAGATTATGTCGTAATTATTTGAGAAGCCTTGTTTAATATAAGGTATTAAAAAACGTCTAGGCTTTCAGCTAAAAACACTACCCTTTCAAGGAATTCGGGTAAATATGGGGCAAATTTCGGGTAGGATGGGGTAAATGGACATTGGGTATAAATCAGGTCTATGCCCATACTCGAACCCATTCAAAAATTAAATTGGGCCTGGGCCTGGGCCTGGGAAAATATTTGGGTATGAGCTTGGATATTTTGGAATTCTACTGGACCTGGGTTTTGTCCACCCATTTACAGGCATACTGACTACACACATGTAGGGCTGTCAATGGATCGGATTTTAATCCGAATTCGGTCCGAATCCGATCCGAATTTTAGCATATTCGTCCGATAAAAATGTCCGATGGATCATATCCGATTATAAATATTCGTTATCCGAAATAAATGGAGCGGATATGGAATTAACGAATCCGATCCGTTTAGAATCCGAATCCGATTATATATATAATATTTAATTAAAATAAATTATTTACTAGTACATAATATTAAGTAAAATGACTAAAATTATAATTTTCACATAATTATCACTTTAAACAACAATAAAATTTGAATTATTTACTCTAAAAGTATATATTTTCCTTTATTAATAAGTTTAAATTAACTTATTTTAAACAAATATAAATAAAATCATCAAATTGATGGGTTCAGAAATGTGAGGGTCCGAATCCGATCACTTTATGATTTGTATTTGTGGAGGAAACCGCCGGAGGTTCGCCGGAAATGAGAAAGTGGGTTCTACCTGTTGGGACAAGCACAATAAAAGTCAGAAGGCCAAGCTGGGGGAACTGGGGGTGATACCCAGTTTGGCTCTCCGACGCTCAAGTCAGTTCAAGGTATGGAGGAGAAACGTAAGTTCAGTCACAGTTTCAGTGATGAAGATTGCTTACCAGTGTAGAAGATGACTTTAGCTATTTATAGTTGAGGGTCAAGGGCCCTTTGGTCATTTGCCTCAAGTGGTCCTGGCCGAATGTTGCCCTAACACGTGGCGCCGTGAGAGAGAAACCTAGGAGGAATCTTCTGCAAAAGCGGCCAAAAGTTGGTGCTGGCAACAATGGCAGGTGCGCGGGCATGTACGTTGTGTCAGAGAGCCATTTGGGTGGTTGGTAACGAGGGCTTGAGAGCGCGCTCGTGACAACCTAGAGTATTGGAAGCCAGGATATCCGCTGAGGGGAATGAAAGCTTTAGTTCAAGTGACGAGCCAAAGGGGAGGCCACTCTGAGGGAGTGTGACGCTCGAAGAGGGCTCCCTTGGCACGTGGGCATGCCAATCATACAGTATGAAGGACGCTCGTGAGAGTGACAGCGCTCGTTGGGCTTAACTCCTGAAGAAGGATTGCGCTTGTTGGGCTTAGCGCTCGTGAACTGATGGGTGCAACCTTGGGGAGACAAATGTCATCATCTCGGTGATGCCACGTGTCCTAACTTGGGACGATCGTATTTTGACCCCATCATTTTGCCCCCCAATTCTGTAGTCCTTAGTGATAAGGACTGTAGAATTTTGACACGTTCTAACTTTCGCATGTAACGCTCGTATAGGACTTGACGTGCTGAGCAATTTTTCCTCTGATTGTGCCATTAATGCGATCTTTTCAACTGACCGCTCGTAAGGCTTCTGCACTGAGCGTTGTACTATTCTTGAGTATCCGAAACGTCAGAGCATTAAATGCGGGCGCGCGTGGGGCGCGTGAGCATTGGGAAGCATGTGACGGTTCCATAAAGTGGGCGGTTTCCCAGGCGGGAAATGATTACCATTTTGAATTCATTGCCGAAAAAGGTACCAACTCCCATCCCTATAAATATGGGATTCTGAAATCTTGCTACTCTTTACGCATTCTAAACTTCCAAGCATCCTTTGCAAAAAGAATTCTCTCGCACACCAGTTCTTAGAGCATCTTCAACCTCTCTCCAGATTTTCTCAGAAACTTTCAAGGTAAACTTCCAGCGTAATCTTCTAACTCTGCTAACTTTAGACTCGGACTTTAGGACTTCATAACCCCTTAGATTTTTCTCCTTGAGGAAACCCTAATCTCTTTCCAGGAAAACCCCATTGTCTAACCGAGACTGAATTTCTCCCAAATCTCAGCTTCTGCCATGGCTGACCAACATGTTGAGGAATTCGCCTGTGAAATCAATGAAATGGCCACTGAGAGTTCCTCTTCCCCCGATTCCCCTAGAGATGAGGAGTTGGGAGCGGCAGTGATGGCCATGGAGGATAGGAATCCTGGCGGAGTGGATCCTCTCTTTGAGGAGATGAATCTGGTAATGGAGGCAGAGAGGCAAGGGGTTGTTCTCCCCATAACTCAGAGTGCCACTCATCCCCACCGCCATACCGTGACTGTGGCCGTCGCGAACCCGCTTCCAGTGGCTGAAGCCATAACCGGGCCTTCAGAAAGAGCCCGTGATAAAGGAAAAAGCAAGAAATCCCAGAAATCCAAAGGGCCTAACGAGGGTGATGGATCAGGTTATCAGGCTACCGAGCGCACGCCCGATGAGACTCCCAGCACAGTTACCGTGGGAGAAGTGAAAACGATGATGGCGCCCATTTACTGGGACGAGCGATATACGTGGAGAATCCCAGAAAACCACGAGCGGGCCAACAATCCGCCTCCGGGCGAAATGGCTGTATACGTGGACACAGTGAGTTCAGGAGGCTTGAGGTTCCCTATCTCGATCTCGATGGCTCACTTGTTGAATGATCTGGGCCTCTATCCATCACAAATCGTGCCCAACGGCTTGGCTTTATTAACCTGCTTTGTGATTCTGATGAGGAGCATGGGTTACGAGCCCTTCTTGCGGAACTTCAACGCCCTCTTTCAAGTGGTCAGCTCCTCTCGTTCATCTCCCGAGGCCGGTTTTTATTATGTCCAGGCGAAGGCACATATGAAACTGATCAACTCGCCCTCGAGCACTTATGGCCCCGATTGGAAGGAGAAGTTTATCTTCGTCAAGGCTCCAACAGAGGAGGGCTTTGGGGTGCCCACGCAATGGGGCTCGTTTGCAAAGAGCCGCTTGCCACCCGCACTCCCCAAAGATTGGGCCAAGAGCCTGGCAGCAACTCTGAGGGACGAGGGCCACCTCATTCAAGCGAAAGATTGGATAGACGATGCGAAACTCATGTACCTGTGTGGTCTTTCCAACGACCCTTATTACCTTGACAACCCTCCGGCTCGTGACATAGAGAGAGATGGTTAGATTCTTAGGGCGCTAACCTTTAGATAGGAATACTAACTGTATTTTTGTACTTGTAATTTGCACGCTTAACAATTCTTTTTAAGGATTTATAACCCTTGTACCTTCCATTTTTGCAGGAGTTGCTATAATAGAAATGGCAGGAGGAATCAGACAAGCCGCACGCTTCGCTCATGCCAACAGGAACCAAGCCCAACAAGGGGACCAACAGCGCGAGCAACAGCGCCCTCGCAATCGTAGCAATCGCGGGGACGCTCGTAGCCGTAGCCAGGGCGCTAGTTCGAGCGCTATTCCAGAGGTCCAACCCCCTCGTGGCCGAGGGGAGAGTAGACTGGCTAACAGAGAGACCAGGAGGCAGTTGACTACAGAACGAGCGGGAGACGTTCAACCCCCTCTGGCTGCAGAACAAACGGGGCCAATAACCACCCTAGCAATAACCGAGGCCCCACCAAGCGCCAGTAGGCCTTCCCTCAAGAGGAAGAGGATGCCCGATTCAGTGGCAATTAAAGGCAAGGGCAAGCAGGTGGCCGAGGGCCCCAAGGGCGAGGGAGATACTTCCTCTTCAGAGGAGGAACACTTTTGGGAGTTCTCCCGACGAGGGGACAGAGACTTCTCAGGTGCTCCCGACGGTGGGCCAGTTCTGCTGAGGCCTGGCACGCTCGCTCAAGCTGTCACCGAGAATCTATACAGCAAGGCCCAGTTCTCGGCGGATCACCGGCATCTCTTCAGTGAGTCTGTGGAGAAAGTGACCTATGATGCGGCCCACGCTCTAATCTCTGTAAGTCTTCACTCCTTGCTTTCTTTGCTAATTTCTGTAAGTCAGCATTTTTTGGCTAACACTCCCTTTCCTCCAACTTATGCAGCAAGTTCTTCCCCGGCTCTGAAATGTGCAAATGCGAGCCTCCACTTATGCCGAGCGCAAGGCCAAGTACAAGAAGATGGCCCGTTCCAACGACCCGACTCAGATTCAGTCGGAGTTGGACGCAGAAATTGCGAAGTATGAATCCCTCAAGGATTTGTACAATAAAAACGGAGGAGGAGCTGGGAAAACTGAGGGAGGATTTCCAGGTGGTGGAGAGCGCTCGAAGCGGCTTGAGCGACCAGTTGGCCCGGACTAATGAGCGCTGCAGGAAGGCAGAGACCGAGCGGGAAAGCGGGAAGGCGAGGGCTCTGGAGGCCGAGAGGAAATTCAACGACGTCGTGAGCGAGTGGCCTCGGAGTCTGGAGCGTGCGAACAAGGAGGCCCTTATCAAATTCTGCCATTCAAAGGCCTTTAACTTCGCAGCCTCGTTGCACTGCCTGGATGAGGCCCAGAATGCCTTTAACTTGGCAGTGGAGCAGGGCATCCACAAGGGGTTAACTGACCCGGCAATGAAGGGAGCAGAGGGCACGGGGCTCATGTTCAACGAGCGTTGTGAGGAAGTGGATGAGGACCCCAACGACCCCGCGGACGCCATTGTTGAGATGGAGTACGAATTCTTGGTTAAGTTGATCCAAGATGAGTACACGAACGCTCATCGGGAAGGGGGTGCGGCTCAATCCGCTCAAGCGCCCGTCGTGGAGGAAGCCCCGGTCCTAGTTGCTGAAGTTGCTAACGCCCCCGCTCCTGGTGCCAATGAGCCCAACGATCCCCAAGCCCAACCGCAAGAGCCTGAGGGCCCCGTTCATGGCCCCGTGGCCCAGAACATACTGTTGATCGTTGATGAAGACATTGCCCCAGCCGCCTGAAGCTTTTCTCTTATAACTTTCCTCTGTATTTTCCTGTTTTAATGCCTCTTTTCTTTCTTCTGAAACAATACTTCATAGGCCTTTGAGCCCTTTGCCTTGTAATATTTTTGTGCAATGAATATATACTCTATTCTCCGTGACTTTGTTCTTTTGTTCATTTACGAATCAGAACTCATACTTAGAGCTTGCTGGAACAAATCTTGTAATAATAAGACTGTGTGTAGCATACTCTGTGGATGTTTTATTTCTCTGATAAGCCTTTAGAACTTTGAGAAATTTTGCTAACTTCTGTAAATCTTTGAAAATTTGCCTAAGTCTTGAGCGATCGTGAGGGTCTTATTGTGAGATTGCCCCCCCCACTCAAGACTTTGTATAAATTTTTGCCTTTGTCATAAGCCTTAAAAATTTGTCTAAGTCATGAGCGATCGTGAGGGTCTTATGGTGAGATTGCCCCCCCCACTCAAGACTTGTATAAATTTTGTTTTTGTTGTAAGTCTTGAGCGATTGTGAGGGTCTTATTGTGAGACTGCCCTCGTTCAAGACTTGGGGACCTTCTTCTTATTCTCGGAAATTATGCTAAGTCTTGAGTGTTTACGAGGGTCTTACTTAGAGGTTGCCCTCGTTCAAGACCTGTAACATTCCTTTCGCCCTTGGGGGATTTTGCTAAGTCTTGAGTGTGTGCGAGGGTCTTACTGAGTGGTTGCCCTCGTTCAAGACTTGTGCAATACCTTCTTAATTCTGAGGCCATCGTTCGAGCGCTCTGGCTCTTGTCGTATTTCTGGCTCTGCAGGAAATCCCGTTTTCGAGCGCAAGGCGTTATAAGAAACGGCCAAGGCCTACTAGGATTTGCTCTTTGTAGGAGATCCCGTTTTCGAGCGCAAGGCGTTGTAAGAAACAACCAAGGCCTACTAGGATTTGCTCTATAGGAGATCCCGTTTTCGAGCGCAAGGCGTTGTAAGAAACAGCCAAGGCCTACTAGGATTTACTCTATAGGAGATCCCGTTCTCGTTTAATTGGTTATGAGCGTAACCAGTCTATCCTTATTAGGGCGTCCCCCCAAGCGGAGTAGAGTGCTGGCCAGCGTAACCCGTGCGAAGTATCAGCATTCATATAGGAAGGGATTGACAACCACGCTCGTGAAAACGAGGGACATGGGTCTCATCCATTCAAGCAATCAAAGAAACATAATGTTAGAACAATTAAAAGAAAGTTATACTGGAACTTACTCACAATTGGAAGTACAGGGGAACCCAATAAAGAGGGTTGTTACATCATGTTCCGCAAAGAGCTTTTAAACATAAAACCGCCGGAGGTTACATGCGTTCCAAGGGCGAGGCAAGCGCTCACCTTGAAGTGTTTCCAGGGTGTAAGTGTTGTTAGCTCTGAGTTGTTCGACCTTGAATGGGCCTTCCCAATTGGGGTCCAATTTCCCCACGTGCTTGGATACTTCCACTTTCTTCAAAACCAAGTCTCCCAACTGGAAAGTTCTTTCCCTCACACGCTTGTTGTACTGTTGGGCCACAGAGGCTTTATAATGGTGGATCTTAGCCCAGGCTTTATCTTTCCTTTCATCCAGCAAGTCCAACTCCAAGCTCCTGTTGCCATCGTTGAGCTGAGGCTCGAAATAGCCGACACGAGCGGATTCGTTTACTATCTCCGCCGGTATCATTGCTTCTGATCCATAAACGAGCGCGTAAGGTGTTTCTCCAGTGGCCGCTCGTGGAGTGGTGCGATAAGCCCAAAGTGCTCCTTGCAGCTCTTCAGCCCATTCACTTTTCTTGCTCTCAAGCATGGTTTTCAGATGTTGCAAGATAATCCTATTAGTAACTTCTGCTTGCCCATTGGCTTGAGGGTGACCTACAGAAGTAAATCGCTGCTCGATCCCCAACTCAGAACACCATTCTCGTGTGTCAGCTGCTATGAACTGAGATCCGTTGTCAAAGATAAGCACCCTCGGTATGCCGTACCTGCAAATGATGTTTTTCCAAATGAAGTCCCTCACAACCCTGAAAGTGATTTTTGCAACGGCTTCGGCCTCGGCCCACTTGGTGAAGTAGTCGACGGCTAAAATGACAAACTTCTTTTGTCCCGCAGCCATGGGCAAGGGGCCCACGATGTCTATTCACCACTGGTCAAAAGGCCAAGAGACGTCTATTGGGATCATCTGTGCGGCTGGCAATTGAGGGAGATTTGAATGAAATTGGCACTTAGGGCACTTCCTCGAAAATTCAATGGCATCTTAGAGTACTGTAGGCCAATAAAACCCACTTCTCAGAACCTTTTTTGCCAAGATACGCCCTCCGGAATGATTCCCACAGCTTCCATTGTGGATGAGTTCAAGCGTCTCCTTCGCCTGCGAGGGCCTCAGGCATCTCATTGGGGGTCCTTGGAATGATTTCTTGAATAACCTGTTGGAAAACACGAATCAGAAAGCAGCGGAATTTAAAAATTTTTCCAACAAAAGGACCTTGAACTCGCAATCGTGTAACCAAATTCGTAAAGATAGAAAACTTACTTTTCTTTTATTCTTTCTTGAAGCGTTTCAAGCCACCCAAGAACGCTCTTCTCGCGGCTTGATCCCCTCTCCTTGGTAAAGCTCGAATCTTCAAACTTCTAACTTGAAGTCTCTAGAGAAAGTCCACCAACTTGATCACAATCTAACTAGTAAGGATGCTAGTTCTCTAGTTAGTGTTTAGGCTTAACCTAGGGTTTAATTTAATCTTGGAGAAAGGAAGGTGTTCAACACATGAACCAAGAATTGTCAATTAGCTCTAAAGGGGAGCATGAGCTCCCCTATATATAGGAAAGGGGAGGGGCGGCCGAACCTAGTCCTTATTGGACTAGGATTTGGTTCCTCTCTCTCCTATTACTTGATCACCAAGTATTTTCCAACTTTGACTTTGAATTCTAATTCTAGTCAACTTTTAAGAGAGCTAAAAATATTTTTTGGATAATTTTATACTTTATTTATTATAAAATAAATAACTTATTTTTATCTAATTAATTAATTCATAATTAATTAACTAGATTATTTTCTCCAAAATTAGACTTTCTTTTTAATTCAAAATTAAACCAAAGTCTATTAAATAATTAACTAATTAATTATTTAATATATATATATAATATATATACACACACGTATGTGACACGTGTCACAGTGACACGTGTCACTCACGTGAGCCACACGTGTGATTTCACACGTGTGGAACCCTCTTGGCCCGATTAACTCGTTTAATCAAAAGCCTCAACTCATGTAACCAAGTTGTTGTGTGTGACCCTCTAGGTTCTCAATTCAATTAGCAGTGATCCCAATTAATTAATTCACTAATTAATTAATCAGTCCACAGATTAAACCACCATAGTCTAGCAACAGGTGTTTAACCCCTAGCTGAATTGGAATGTTCAGATTCGACAGAACCTTTAAGTCATTGATTCATGTGAGATACAATCCTCCTACTTACTATCTCTCAACCAAGATCTAGGGCAAGGGAATAATCAGAACCCTAATAATCCGGTCTTAAAGCTAAGTGCATTTCATATCCATTTGATCTCAATCCAAGAAACCCTTTTCTTGATGTCTTGATCTACTGCCTTGGCCAAGGACTCCATATGGCATATGAATGACTTACACAATAAGAGATCACCTTGCAAATGCAAGTGTAGGTCCTATCTTGATTCTCATTCACTTTCATGAGTCACTTGTGCAGCCCCAGCATAAGCCTTGAATCAGTTGCCTAAGGCGACACCCTTTAAAGCTTATACCTAAGACTACAGAGTTAACTCATAAAGTGACAAGGAACCTCAAGTCTAAGGATCAATTAATCACATCAATGACTCGTGAGATATTTCCTAATCTGGAAGTTTCCATTTCCTGAAATAGAAACTTCCTTTCCCATTTAGGAATGTTCTCACACGGGGCACCTCAGTGAACTTACTTATTAAAGTAAGCACCCTCATGTATCACGCACGTATCAACTATACACTTTCCACCTCCATGAAACAAGGTGGTCCTTCTTAAGGGCGTGATCCCACAAGCAAGCCTTAGAGGAGTCAGGTCGACACTCCCACTGTCTGTAGGACTCATCGGCTTGGAGTATTTTACTAATCATGACTTATGTGATATAGGGCTCGTTTCATGAACCATTTCACCTAAATGGTAGAGTCCTAAAGTCATCAGGATTAGGGGAGTTCTCATACATGCACAGATAAAGTAAACACATACCAAACAAGAGCATATAAAGAAGTGTTGCCTCAATTCGTTATTTCATTCAAAGATTGTCTGTGATTACAATAAGGAAAAGTACAAAGCGGATATACAATCGGCTTTCTAGGGCACTATTCCTAACAATCTCCCACTTGCCCGTCAAAGCCATTCTAAAGCTACTCTAAGTCCCATCTTCTGAAGATGAGCTTGGAAAGCTTCTCGACTAAGGGGTTTAGTAAGTGGATCTGCCACGTTCTCTGCTGATGTGACCCTCTCAATTAGCACATCTCCTCTTTTGATAATATCACGGATTAGGTGATACTTCCTCATAATGTGCTTGGTCCGTTGGTGAGATCTTGGTTCTCTTGCTTGAGCAACCGCCCCAGTGTTGTCACAAAACACAGTAATGGGGTCTTTCATGCTAGGAACAACATTCAATTCTTGAATGAAGTTTCTAATCCAAACACCTTCCTTAGCTGCATCATTTGCAGCTAAGTATTCGGCCTCAGTGGTCGAATCTGCAGTGGTAGTTTGCTTGGAACTCTTCCAACTCACTGCTCCGCCGTTTAGGCAGAAAATGTATCCTGACATTGACTTAAAATCATCTAAGTCAGATGCAAAGCTTGCATCGCAGTATCCTTCGATAGTAAGATCTTTCTGACCTCCGTAAACTAAGAATAAATCTTTAGTACTTTTCAAGTACTTAAGAATATTCTTCACGGCAGTCCAGTGACCATCTCCAGGGTCAGTTTGGAAACGACTTGTCACACTAAGTGCATAAGCCACATCCGGTCGAGTACATAACATTGCATACATTATGCTACCTATTGCTGATGCATAAGGTGTATGAGTCATTCTTTCCTTCTCAAGGTTAGTCTTAGGACACATCTTCTTTGAAAGACATGTTCCTACACTCATAGGAAGGTTCTTAACCTTTGCTGACTCCATATTGAATCTCTTCAATACTTTGTCAATGTACATCGACTGTGATAGTCCTATTAACCTTCTAGATCTATCTCTATAGATTTTAATTCCAAGGATATAGGACGCATCACCAAGATCTTTCATCTCGAATTGGTTCGATAACCATAACTTAGTCACTTTCATGTCATCCTTCGAATTCCCAATAAGAAGGATGTCATCAACATAAAGTACTAAGAATTGCACTGAGGTCTCCAATTCCTTTCTATACACACATGATTCATTCGAAATTTGGATGAAGCCAAACGCTTTGACCGATTCATCAAATCGAATGTTCCAATTCCTAGAAGCCTGTTTCAATCCATAGATTGATCTTTGGAGTTTGCAAACCTTTTGCTCACTCCCACTGAATGTGAAACCTATGGGTTGCTCCATATAAATGTCTTTGTCAATGTCACCATTGAGAAAGGCAGTTTTCACATCCATTTGCCATATCTCATAGTCATAATATGCAGCAATGGCAAGCATGATCCGAATAGACTTTTGCATTGCAACTGGTGAAAAGGTTTCATCAAAATCCACGCCGGGTCTTTGAGTGAATCCTTTTGCAACCAGTCTTGCTTTGTAGGCTGCAATGCTTCCATCAACTCCAAGCTTTCTCTTAAAGATCCATTTGCAACCTATGGGTTTGACCCCATCAGGCAAATCTACCAAGGTCCAAACTTGGTTGGAGTTCATGGAGTCCATTTCGGATTTCATGGCTTCTATCCACTGTTCAGAGTCAGAATCTGAAAGTGCCTCCTCATATGTTAAAGGATCATTATCCTTTTGAGAGATTTCATGGAAGAATCCATACCATCTCTCCGGCTGTCTAGGATTGCGTTCAGAACGCCTTAGAGAAGGATTTTCATGTGTATCGAAATTCGTGATTGGTTGTGGTTGATCAGAGTGGGACGTTTCTTCAGTGGGTGGTATGGGGTCACTTTGTACTTCTTCTAATTCTATGATCTTGCCTTGCTTTTCTTTAAGGAACGGTTCCTCCAGAAAAGTAGCATTTCTGGAAACAAACACCTTTTGCTCAGATTGATCATAGAAGTAGTATCCTATGGATTCCTTAGGATAACCTACAAAGTAACATAAGTTAGAACGAGATTCTAACTTATCTCCCACTGTCCTCTTCAAGTAAGCAGGACAACCCCAAATTCTTAAGTAAGAATAACTAGGGATTTTACTATGCCACATTTCATAGGGCGTTTTAGGGACTGACTTAGAGGGAACTAGATTCAAAATCTTTGCTGCACTTTCTAGGGCATAACCCCAGAAAGAAGGTGGTAAGTCAGTAAAACTCATCATGGAACGAACCATATCAAGTAGGGTTCGATTCCTTCTCTCAGAAACTCCATTAAGCTGAGGAGTTCCCGGAGGAGTCCACTGAGAGATAATCCCATTATCTTTGAGATGATTAAGGAATTCTTCACTAAGATATTCGCCTCCTCGATCAGATCGAAGTGCTTTGATCCTGTGACCAGTTTGGTTCTCAACCTCCTTTTGAAATTCTAAGAATTTCTCAAAAGCTTCAGATTTATACTTCATTAAGTATACATAACCATACCGACTAAAGTCATCAGTAAAGGTTATGAAGTACTGATGATTGTTTCTCGTGCTTACACTAAGCGGTCCACAAACATCAGTATGGATCAAATCCAAAACCTTAGTGGCACGTTCCACAGTTCCCTTAAAAGGGACTTTGGACATTTTTCCTTTGAGACAGGATTCGCAAGAAGTTAACTCTTTAAGATCATTTTCAGAGAATGATCCTAAAGTGTTTATCTTGCTAATTCTGTTCTTGGAAATGTGTCCTAATCTAGCGTGCCATAAGGGAGCTGAAACTTTGTCATCTCTCTTACGCTTTGTTTCTCGTTGTATATTCATAATATTGATATTTTGAGTTAGGTAAAGTCCATTACTTAGAGTACCGATATGAACGGAAGAGTTGTTCCGTTTGATAAAGTATTTACCATTCTTAATATAAGTTTCATAACCTTCACAATCTAATATTGGAACTGAAATTATATTACGAATAATGCTCGGTACATAAAGGACTTTACTTAATACTAACTCAAAACTACCTAAATCTAATCTAATTGTGCCTAAAGCTCGAGCTTCAACATTTGAGCCATCGTCGATCTTCAAGACACATTCTCCTTCTTTTAGTTGTCGAACATCACTTAGCATCTGTACATCATTACAGATATGAGTTCCACAACCGGTATCAAGTACCCAAGAACTAGAATTAATAGACAGATTTACTTCAACGAGAAAGATACCTTTCTTTAGAGTAGCCTTGTACTCTGGGCAGTTTCTCCTCCAATGTCCCGCTTTGCCACAATGGAAGCAAACATCCTCTTTCTGATCACGCTTCTTCTTTTGGGCCTTCCCCTTCGAAATGCCACCAGTGGGCCTAAGGGGTTTCTTCTTCTTCTTTTGGGCTTTCTTGCCCTTACCTTTAGAAGGCCCAGAAGAGGAAGATGGAGCATTCACCATCAAAATCTTATTGTCCTTCTTGATCGTGCTTTCAGCAGTCACAAGCTGACTAATCAGCTCAGCTACAGTAGCACCAGCATGATTCATGTTGAAGTTAAGGACAAATGGGTTGAATGATGGTGGGAGCGAAGCTAGCAACAAATCCACTGAAAGCTCATCTTTCAGTGGCATGTCCATGGAAGCAAGTTTCTCAGTAAGGGCAAGAAACTTGAGTCCATATTCATGGACACTTGAACCTTCCCTCATTCTCAAGTGGAATAATTCCTTTGAAGTGTTATACCTTGTAACACGTTCATGAGGGCGGTAAAGTTGCTCTAAGTGGTCGTAAATCTCCCAAGCAAATTCCATGGCCTCATGTTGCCTTTGCAAGTCCGGAGACATGTTAGCCAACATGAGGCAACGGGCTTGGAGATTATCATCCTTCCACTTCTGAATCGCATCCCGCTCGGCCCGAGTGGGAGCCTCCCCTTCGGGACTAGGCTCCTCTTCGAAGAGAACATAAGTTCTCTTCTCAGAATCTAAAATGATTTTTAGATTCCTCAGCCAATCAGAATAGTTGGGACCAGTCAACTTGTTTGACTCGAGGATCGATACAAGAGGGTTTTTGGTTGCCATTTCAAAACACGTAGAGAATCACAGAATCTACGACCTAAATGGTAAAACAGAGAACTAGTGAGCATGCTGAATTATAACGATATACAAAAGATAAGGTCTTTAATCTAATGTAGCTCCCACTGTTTTTCAAAGATCTAGAATTCCCAAAGATTTAAGAGGAACGCATTTCCCAATGGGTACTAAGATCCTAGGCATTTTACCTCGAACCCACGACTCGCGGACATTCTAAGTAAGAACCCTAGGTAGGTACAGCTTACCAATTCTAACACCTTTAGAACTCTTAGTAATTGTTTTTGCATCACCTATCTTTCAATATGGACCCACGACTCGTGCGACATCCATATTTACTTAGGCGTTAAGCTAGACCCATCAATCATAAGATCATGACCAAAACTTAGTTCGAACGACCCACGACTCGCGGACATCGCCCTTGCTAAAATTGACCACGAAATATTGATCATTTAAAATGATCAATTAGGTAACTAAGAACTAATAAGCTCCACTAGCTATCCCACGACTCGCGGACAATAACTAGCTTTACTTACTAAACTTAAAACCTATTGATGGAATGCTAGGAATTTAATTCAAAATTTGCATCTCGAATTAAACACCTATTTGTTCGAAATTAGCTTAATATTTGATGGGAATTTTCGAATCAACCGGAGAGTTGTCCGGTTCGACCTCACCAACATATATGTTATCCAATTTTATTAGTCTTGATTAATGCAAGTACACTTAAATGCATTTCAAACAAGCACATAAACAGATAACATGTCCTAGCATGATACTAACATGTAATGATCATGGGTTCTACCTATCTTATGCGTGATATGTGGGAGCCACTCCACAATCACAAGTTCTAACATACATGCCACATAAACAGTTCAAATCACATAAGGGAAAGCGGTAACAAAATACGAGCCCTATCTCTATTACATTTAACAATTGAGATTCCCCTCCCTAACATTTTGAGGGGTCTTCACTTATGGCCTCCTTGTTACTTGAATGTGGTCCATCTTACTCCATGGGTGCATTGTCTCCAAAATGAAAATAAAACCTCACCACCTATCTCTACTCTCAAATTACAATAAAAGGAAAAAGACATAAAGTAATAAGGCTCAATCTTCATATTGGCCTTAGACAATTACACGGGGCATACCCCGGCCTAAAAAACAGTAATATGGAAAGCCACATAATAAATCACATAACAGTACGCACATAAGTGAGGCTCCAACCTCAATTGAAAAACGCAACTATAGGGCTCCAACCCCAATTTAAACCATCCATGTGCATAAATTAAAACCATACATAGATCTAAACCCATGATCACCTAACATGCTTTTGCAAGAATTTAAATTTAACCAATAGATTAAAATTCTCGCATTAAGCACTAATAGCTTAAAACACGACTTGATGCGAGTCTTGTTTATAAAAGTTTTCAATAAATCCCAAATTACCAAAACAAATAAAATTTCAATTAATTTCTGAAAATTAATAATTTTATCAAGATGTATTTTCCCAAATATAAACCGTTTCAATTTCTCAAAAATCCCAATTTTAAATTTTGTTCAAAATTAAAATAAATATTCAAAAATAAAATTTTAAAATTAAAATAAAATTGGGACTGGATTGCACGAAACACGAAAAGGTCGGATCGCGAAAACGGGACCCGTACGCGGAGAAGAACGCACGCACGCGGCGCGCGCGACAGGCGCGCACTCGCGCGGCCGCGCGCTGCAGGCTTTCGCGCAAGCATGCGGGCGGGGTGGGCGGCCAGTCTCGGCCGCCCTGGGCGGGCGCGTCTAGGCGCGCCCGGAAGGCTCCCGCACAGGCGTGCGGGAGGAGCTGGGCGGCTGGCCGGTCTGTCCCGGCCAGGCCTGGGCGGTTGCCCTTGCGCACGCCTAGCACAGGCGGGCGGTGCGCGCGAAGCCCGCGCGCGCGACGCCTTCGCGCGCGGGGTTTCACGTGTTCGTCGCGATCCGGGTTTTCGTTTCGTGTTTTCGTTCAAAAGCAAAACCAATCCAAGAAATCCAAAAACAGTTTATACAGTTTCAAATCTAAAACAGTTTTCAAAAATTAAATTTTGTAAAAACCAATTTTCAGAAACTTTCAGGAAAAAATACAGTTTCGTAATTCAGGCTTTCTAAAACAATTACAAATACTCAATCGCATCAAGCCTAAGAATTTCTACCAAATTCAGTATAATTGAGACGAATCAGAAACACGATTAACGAGGTGGCTCTGATACCACTTGTTGGAAAACACGAATCAGAAAGCAGCGGAATTTAAAAATTTTTCCAACAAAAGGACCTTGAACTCGCAATCGTGTAACCAAATTCGTAAAGATAGAAAACTTACTTTTCTTTTATTCTTTCTTGAAGCGTTTCAAGCCACCCAAGAACGCTCTTTTCGCGGCTTGATCCCCTCTCCTTGGTAAAGCTCGAATCTTCAAACTTCTAACTTGAAGTCTCTAGAGAAAGTCCACCAACTTGATCACAATCTAACTAGTAAGGATGCTAGTTCTCTAGTTAGTGTTTAGGCTTAACCTAGGGTTTAATTTAATCTTGGAGAAAGGAAGGTGTTCAACACATGAACCAAGAATTGTCAATTAGCTCTAAAGGGGAGCATGAGCTCCCCTATATATAGGAAAGGGGAGGGGCGGCCGAACCTAGTCCTTATTGGACTAGGATTTGGTTCCTCTCTCTCCTATTACTTGATCACCAAGTATTTTCCAACTTTGACTTTGAATTCTAATTCTAGTCAACTTTTAAGAGAGCTAAAAATATCCAAACTATTTTTGGATAATTTTATACTTTATTTATTATAAAATAAATAACTTATTTTTATCTAATTAATTAATTCATAATTAATTAACTAGATTATTTTCTCCAAAATTAGACTTTCTTTTTAATTTAAAATTAAACCAAAGTCTATTAAATAATTAACTAATTAATTATTTAATATATATATATATATATAATATATATAGCCACACGTGTGATTTCACACGTGTGGAACCCTCTTGGCCCGATTAACTCGTTTAATCAAAAACCTCAACTCATGTAACCAAGTTGTTGTGTGTGACCCTCTAGGTTCTCAATTCAATTAGCAGTGACCCCAATTAATTAATTCACTAATTAATTAATCAGTCCACAGATTAAACGACCATAGTCTAGCAACAGGTGTTTAACCCCTAGCTGAATTGGAATGTTCAGATTCGACAGAACCTTTAAGTCATTGATTCATGTGAGATACAATCCTCCTACTTACTATCTCTCAACCAAGATCTAGGGCAAGGGAATAATCAGAACCCTAATAATCCGGTCTTAAAGCTAAGTGCATTTCATATCCATTTGATCTCAATCCAAGAAACCCTTTTCTTGATGTCTTGATCTACTGCCTTGGCCAAGGACTCCATATGGCATATGAATGACTTACACAATAAGAGATCACCTTGCAAATGCAAGTGTAGGTCCTATCTTGATTCTCATTCACTTTCATGAGTCACTTGTGCAGCCCCAGCATAAGCCTTGAATCAGTTGCCTAAGGCGACACCCTTTAAAGCTTATACCTAAGACTACAGAGTTAACTCATAAAGTGACAAGGAACCTCAAGTCTAAGGATCAATTAATCACATCAATGACTCGTGAGATATTTCCTAATCTGGAAGTTTCCATTTCCTGAAATAGAAACTTCCTTTCCCATTTAGGAATGTTCTCACACGGGGCACCTCAGTGAACTTACTTATTAAAGTAAGCACCCTCATGTATCACGCACGTATCAACTATACACTTTCCACCTCCATGAAACAAGGTGGTCCTTCTTAAGGGCGTGATCCCACAAGCAAGCCTTAGAGGAGTCAGGTCGACACTCCCACTGTCTGTAGGACTCATCGGCTTGGAGTATTTTACTAATCATGACTTATGTGATATAGGGCTCGTTTCATGAACCATTTCACCTAAATGGTAGAGTCCTAAAGTCATCAGGATTAGGGGAGTTCTCATACATGCACAGATAAAGTAAACGCATACCAAACAAGAGCATATAAAGAAGTGTTGCCTCAATTCGTTATTTCATTCAAAGATTGTCTGTGATTACAATAAGGAAAAGTACAAAGCGGATATACAATCGGCTTTCTAGGGCACTATTCCTAACATAACCTCCCCTCGGGATCCAAAGCGAAACGAGGGGCCTTACTTCGGACTTTCCTAGCTTCCACCTTGTCAGTGGGGGGAATTCCATCCCTAAGGAAAACGATGATGTCGTCAAGCCAACAGGGCTCGTTTGGATCGATCATGGCGATTGTCTTGGTGGCGACCCTTTCCTTGATCAAAGGTTCCTCAGTTCTAAGGAACGTAACAGAACGCTTGGAAGTGCCCTCTAAAGCTGATGCAAACTTTGACAGAGCGTCCGCACGCTCGTTTTCTCCTCGCAGCACTTGAAGTAGATGAAATTCCTTGAACTTCCCAATGATTACTCTGGCTTTACTCAAGTACTACACCATGGTGGTTTCTCGAGCCTCATAAGTTCCTTCAATCTGGCTCGCAATTAACTGTGAATCCACATAAGCGGTGATTCTGGAGGCTCCATTCTGAAAAGCAATATTCAATCCTTGCACGAGGGCTTCATATTCTGCCTCGTTATTAGTAACTTGGAAATCCAGCTTGATTGCAAAGTCCAGCTCAATCCCATCGGGGTTTCTAAGGGCCACTCCTACTCCTCCCCCTTGAGAGGTTGAGGAACCATCTGTGTGCAGTACCCATAACCCCTCATTCTCCGCAACGGTGGGCTCTAAACCAAAGCGTTCGACCAATAAATCAGCTACAACCTGAGCCTGTACCGTGGTCCTGGGCTCGAAACATAAGTCGAACTGGCTCAATTCGATGGCCCATTTGATTAATCTTCCGGACACATCTGGTTTGGACAATACTTGCTTCAAGGGTTGGTCGGTGAGGGCCGTTATGGAGTGTGCTTGAAAGTAAGGTCTTAGCCTTCTTGAGGCGTTAATAAGAGCGAACGCGAATTTCTCAATCTCCAAATACTTCTTTTCGGCTCCTTGCAATCTTTTGCTCAGATAATAGACAGGTAAATGTTTCCGCTCCCGTACAGCGATCAGAACAGCGCTTGTGGCCTCGGAAGAAACGAAAAGATACATAAATAATCTCTCGCCTTCAACGGGCTTGGTAAGCAGTGGTGCGCTCGATAAGTAAGCCTTCATATCTCGCAGCGCCCTTTCGCATTCTTCTGTCCAAGCAAAGTTTCGTGCGTTCCTCAAAATTTTGAAGAAGGGAAGGTTCCTGTCCGCCGAGCGCGAAATAAACCTGTTCAACGAGATGATTTTTCCTACTAGGACTTGCACTTCCCGCAAATTCCGAGGGGAGGGGATTTCCAATATGGCCTTGATTTTCTCCGGATTGGCCTCAATTCCCCTCTGACTGACATGTACCCTAAGAACTTTCCCCCTTGTACTCCAAAGGTGCACTTCGAAGGGTTCAACTTCATCCCATACTGACGCAAGATTGAAAAAGTGCGCTTGAGATCTTCCAAGTGGGAATCCTGGCGCTCGCTTTTGACAATCATATCATCCACGTAAACCTCCATGGACCTTCCAATTTCTTTTTCAAACATCTTGTTGACGAGCCGTTGATACGTAGCTCCGGCGTTCTTGAGTCCGAAAGGCATGACTAAGAAGCAATACACCCCCAGATGGACAACAAACGAGGTTTTGGGGCGGTCTTCTGGGGCCATAAAGATCTGATAGTATCCCTGGAAAGCATCCATCATGCTCATGAGCTCGCAGCCAGCGGTCGAATCCACCAATTGGTCAATCCGAGGCAGCGGGTAAGGATCTTTAGGGTAGGCCTTGTTGAGATCAGTGAAATCGTTGCACATGCGCCATTTATTCGCGCTCTTGGGTACCAAAACGACATTACATAACCATTCCGGGTACAAGATGAGCTCGATATATTGAGCCTCCAGGAGTTTATTAACTTCCTCTTCAATGACTTTCTTTCGAAAGCCATGTACATCCCGCTTTTTCTGCTTGATGGGTTTGAAAGAGGGATCCACATTAAGCCTATGGACAATGACGCTCGGGTCGATCCCTGTGAGGTCGGAGGCCTTCCACGCAAATACATCACTGTTTTCCCTGAGGAAGTCAATCATCATAATCTGAGAAGGCCCCGAAAGGTTAGATCCTATCTGAGTAGTCTTATCCTTGTTTCCGGGTTCCAGCTCAATGGTAAGGAACTTCTCCGAGGGTTCGACCCTTATCTCAGGGCGAGGAATTTCGAGCGCCCTCTTCTTTCCTGTCAAACGATCACCGGGTGCTGGTTCACCCTCTCCTGGCTCGTCTCCTTCTGAGGACGATCCACCAACTGTCCCTGGTGGTGCACTCTCGAGGGGATTCTCCACGTTGTCTCCCCTCTTCTTTTTGTTCTTCTTCTTGTTCAACTTCGCTCTTTTCCGTGCTGGGCTGTCCTCATCTAGATTGGGGAAATCCACTGATTTCTTGGTGGAACCAATTTGGAAGGTTTTCTCCGCTTTAGGCTTTCTGAGGGACAGCATGTAACATTCCCAAGCCTCTTGCACATTGCACAGTACTTCTCCCACACCCTCGGGGGTGGGGAATTTAATCTTCTGGTGGTAGGTGGAGATGATAGCTTTGAAGTCCACGAGGGCAGGGCGCCCAATTATGATGTTATAAGGGATGTCGATCTCCACCACCGCGTATGTTACCAAGAGTGTCTTGCGCTGAGGGGCTCGTCCGAATGAAGTAGCTAAGCGTATCTGCCCTCGTGGGGCAACTTCCGAGCCTCCAAATCCAATGAGGGCTGTTTTGAGGGGCTCGAGCGGAAGGTCAGCCTTCATCTTTAAAAATGTAGAATAAGGCAAAACATTAACGGAGCTTCCACTATCCACCAACACCCTTTTTACAACATGATTATGAACATCTACACTAACCACCATGGGGCAATCGAAGGTTATACCCTCCCCATGGGGTGTTACAATGTGCTCTAAATCCCTACCATCAAAGCCTATTACATAATTCTCTCTAGACCTTTGAGCGCTTGGACTCTGGATGGCGTAGATGGGTTTAGGCACTGCTGGGCGTTGGTTGTAGCTCCGGACATACCTCCGCCGGGAGGCGTTGGAATCCCCTCCTGAAGAGCCTCCTGCAATCATATTTATGACTGTGAAAGGTTCGTTTTCTTGCTCAGGGGCTTTTCCTTCCCTTGGGCTCTTCGATCGGGATGGACTCCTCCTTCTTCCTCCAGCGCGCTCGTTGCAGCGTTCATCGTAACACTCGAGCACCCGGACGAATTCCTTCAGGTGGCCCCCTGCGACGAGCCTCTGAATCTCAGCTTCCAACTGCCGGCACTCATCCGTGTCGTGCCCCCTCTGCTTGTGGAAGGCGCAGTATTTGTTCGAGCGCCTGAGCGAGTCCGTTTCCCTCATCTTGATGGGTCTTTTAAAGAGCTTCTTATCGGAGAAGTTGTAGACTTCTGAATTCGGCCTGGTGAGCGGGATTCGCTCGAATAGACGAGGGGGTGGTGGCGACCTTCTGCGCTCTTGAGGGCGCTCCTTCTTGATGGCCACATCCCGTCCCCGCTCATGATGGGGTCGCTCATTCCTGGCCGGACTGTGATGCCGGGGACCATTCGTCCCATACATGTCTTCGAGCGCGAAGAACGGCTCGGCTACCTCTCTCAAGGCCATGAGGGTCCCTGGCCTCCTTTCCACAATGGCGTCGGCAAATTTCTTGCTCACATACTGCTTGTGATCCACAGCCTGAAAGAGCACTGGGATCAAGAAATCCATAGAAGGCCTCTCCACCTGAAGGATCTCCTTGTTGAAGCGGGCGAAGAACGAGCGCAGAGATTCGCTCTTGCCTTGCACCACGTTGTACAGGGCAGTAGGTGCGGTGACTGGCGCTTTCAAAGAATTGAAGTGGTTGAGGAAAGCATGAGCCAGCTCTTCATATGAGTGAATCGAGCGCGGCGGCAGTCGTTTGTACCACTCCTGAGCCATTCCTACCAAGGAAGTGACGAAGACTTTCGCCCAATAGTTGCTGGAATGCTCGTAAAGGTGCATAAGATGCAAAAAATGATCCAAGTGTTCAGCTGGATCAGTTGTCCCGTCGTAACGGTTGATGGAAGTGGGGATTTTGGCCATGCCTGCTTGGGCCATCAAAACTTCCTCCACGAGGGGCGAGCCCCTCGCCAACGGGTGGTACTCATACGTGCCGAAGTTTTCCTCCGGCTCCTTGCGGCGGGGGACCTTTGGTGGGGGGTCCTTGGTACGGGTGCTTCTGGCGTCAACCCGTTCATCCCGACTAGGGGAGATCTGAGTTGAACGCCCTCGTGAGAGCTGTCCCACAATATCCTTTAAACCCTGCAGCTGGTCTTGCACAGCCGCGAGGATGTCAGGATTCACGTCCCCTTGTCTGTCCCCGTGCCTGGGGGCTCGAGAGCCTCTTCTGGAGACATGAGAGTCCCCTTCATTCTCGTTCACTCGTTCTGTGGGCTCTTTATTCCTGCCCATTGAGGGCCGCTCGTTGCCCTCCTGCTGGGGCACTTCTCTGGCTGGTGGTGGTGGTGGTTGTGCCCTCATGACAGCCTGGGCTTCTCTGAGGGGAAAATTTTGTTGTCCGCCCAAAGGGACTGCAACTTGAGTGGCCTGCCCAGAGGGAAAGTACATGGAATGGAACCTTTCCCATGCTCCCTGGGCCGCCTGAACCTCACACTGGGCATAGAGGGCCCTCAACTGCTGGGTGGTTAGTGGAGGTAACTCCACTCCCTCAATTTCCCTGGGGATCACCACCGGGAGCTGGATCTGACCAGCATGATACGGCTGGACCGGTGGCATCATAACAGACGGGGTGAAGGCATATCCGGGTGGGGGCATCATGTAACCCTGCATTCCGGGGATCACCTGGGGATGGACCCATGGGTTCTGAGCAGGCTCCGGAGAACAGAGAGAGAGACTCCTCCAGCGGCGGCGGGAATCGGCAGTGCCGGCGGTGTAGGTGGAGGTACTGAAGACTCTGCTTGCGGAGTCACTCCTGCGGCGGGAGGTGCTCCACCAACGGTGACGCAAGGAGGCGGGGCTCCACCAGTAGCGGTGGAGGGAATAATGATATAGGCATCATGGGAGGCGTTATCTCCTCCTCCCACGGCTCCAGACCTTGTAGCGACCATGACTGGAAAGGATAAGGGTATGCTTGCTCTTCTACCAACAAAAAGAAAGAAAGGGGGTGGAGGACTGGTTTCCCACAGACGGCGCCAAAAATGATGGGTTTAGAAATGTGAGGGTCCGAATCCGATCACTTTACGATTTGTATTTGTGGAGGAAACCGCCGGAGGTTCGCCGGAAATGAGAAAGTGGGTTCTACCTGTTGGGACAAGCACAATAAAAGTCAGAAGGCCAAGCTGGGGGAACTGGGGGTGATACCCAGTTTGGCTCTCCGACGCTCAAGTCAGTTCAAGGTATGGAGGAGAAACGTAAGTTCAGTCACAGTTTCAGTGATGAAGATTGCTTACCAGTGTAGAAGATGACTTTAGCTATTTATAGTTGAGGGTCAAGGGCCCTTTGGTCATTTGCCTCAAGTGGTCCTGGCCGAATGTTGCCCTAACACGTGGCGCCGTGAGAGAGAAACCTAGGAGGAATCTTCTGCAAAAGCGGCCAAAAGTTGGTGCTGGCAACAGTGGCAGGTGCGCGGGCATGTACGTTGTGTCAGAGAGCCATTTGGGTGGTTGGTAACGAGGGCTTGAGAGCGCGCTCGTGACAACCTAGAGTATTGGAAGCCAGGATATCCGCTGAGGGGAATGAAAGCTTTAGTTCAAGTGACGAGCTAAAGGGGAGGCCACTCTGAGGGAGTGTGACGCTCGAAGAGGGCTCCCTTGGCACGTGGGCGTGCCAATCATACAGTATGAAGGACGCTCGTGAGAGTGACAGCGCTCGTTGGGCTTAACTCCTGAAGAAGGATTGCGCTTGTTGGGCTTAGCGCTCGTGAACTGATGGGTGCAACCTTGGGGAGACAAATGTCATCATCTCGGTGATGCCACGTGTCCTAACTTGGGACGATCGTATTTTGACCCCATCACAAATAATCTATTAAATAATTATTATTTATTAATATTATGTAATTATATTTATTCTTTATATTAAATTTGTTAAATAAAAAAATTAAATTTTATTTCTAATCGGGTCGGATCTTTAATCGGATATAGTCCGATCCGATTATGCATGGATTCAAAACAAATGAATCCGAATCCTATAGGACTAAGTTGAGAAACACGGAACTGCCCAATAAAACAGAACCAGTGATGATAACAACAGATCGATTTCTCTTACTCAGACCGCCACCACCCGGCTTTACTGTTGTGTTACCCCCTTTATTTATCTTTACCAAAGTCTTTAACTCTAAGGTGGGATCGATCCTCCCATTGGAAAGTGGGACTTTCTTCAACCAACACTCTGCATCTTTAAAAGTTGCAACAGCACAGAAACAATCATGCAGACACATCTGTCTGCAGAAATCCTCATCGACTCCTTTAAAATTAGCATAATGCGAATTGTGCCACTCTAAATTCGGTATATCCGCGAAACTGAAAAGCTCACTATCATTTGATTCTTGATTACAGCTTTGTGGAACGAAATCTTGTTTGCATCCACTCATCCTATCATTTACATCCCTTAAAGAGTAAGAAGGAGGGCATCTACAAACAGGCCTCTGATCATTTCCTAATGAGCAAACACTATTCAAGCCACACGCGCCAGCTCCTATATCTCCACCAACACGAAGACAAATATTGGAAGGCAAAAATTCATCGACAGACCACGCCATAGCCCTCCCGCCACCTGAATTAGCAGACTTGGGGTAGATGTAATGCCGGAGAACTCCGTCATATTCAAGAATCAGTCTCTGGTGAAACTGGCTACTCGGAACCCCATTTGAGAACAGATTATTGAGAATCGTTCCATTTTTTGCAATGAGGTAAATAGAACCAGACTGGTTGAAGATCACCTGAAATCCTGTGCCGAGGGTCATTGTGGCTGTGTACGCCATAATACCATCGTTCTTGGGAAAGTTCCTCGTGTAAAGCACAAGATTCCCATCTGCTTGCAATGAGAACTTGAATCTTCCTCTCGAGTAGTTCTTTTCGGAAAAGCTGGCGACTAATTCTCCATAATTAAATATCTGGGTCGGCAGTAATGTGTCTGTAGGGTAATCAAAGCTATCCCACAGCTTGTCCGAATTATTCTTCGCAAGAACAAAGTTTCCAGTGTTCAGCATAGCACCATAGGCGACGTCAGAGCCAAAAGAATTAGCAGCCCAAATCTGCTGTCCCTCTGGATCGTTTAGCTCGAATCTCCCATCTTCAAAAAGTTGGATTCTCGAACCTTCTTTGGCTAAATTATCACGATTGGCAGACCAAACCAGGGTTTTTTCAGGAATTTGATCGAACCAGATTGCTAATAAGTAGCCTCCAGGGGAAACCTGCCGGAACCCGAGAGCGAATTCGCCTGACGGTGATTTCCAGCTGGAATTATCACTGTTTGCAACCATGAATGAACCCAAAGCCACAGCATTGCTGGAGAACTGTGCTGTGGCTGAGAATGGCAGCACAAGTATCAGCGCTATGAATAATAGCTTTAGGGAAAATGCTGCAAAAGCCGCCATTAATTAAAGGAGTAATGCTTGTTGTTTCTGAACCTGGGGTTGCTATAGAAATCATTAATGCACTATAAACTATGAACACAGGAAGAACTTGTGTTCGTCTTATAGGCCTTTTCGTGGCTATCCATGGACTAATCAGCAAAACCCATAAAGTACGTACAAACTACAGAATTGACTCATAAGAGATTATGAACAGTCATATCCACGTAAACGATTGTAATTGTCAAGAAATTTAATAGCAATTACATGTCAAGAAAAGAGAAGACTTGCGCTGAAATTTGCCCTTCATGGCTTCTTGTAAAATATAAAGAAAAATGGTAATGAAAGGTTGACTAATCAATTGATCAGTCTGATATTTGCTACATTGGTAAAGACAAATTACTTCTTTTTCTTTATTTTTTAACATAATGCAAATTAAAAAAAATGAGATCTTTTGTTTAGTTGATAATCCATCAACTAGCTAAAGCTTATAAGCATTAGAAAACAGGATTTTTGCGGCCCTATTAGCAATAAAGTTTTCACTTATATAAAGCAATCATTCTTAGCAACGGATTCAAAATCGTTGTAAATAGTGACGACTTCAGTTTCCATGGGTTTTTAGTCCATTTATTGACCAAAGACTTGCTCAACCAAGAAAGACTTGAGCAATTAAGAGAAATTCCGGCGGAAATTTGGTTCCGTTGAATACTTGAATCCAAGTGATCCAACCATTATACAATTGCTATTTGAATAGTTATTTTCCTTAAAATTTACACAAATTGCCTAATTTATAGCATGCGAGTAATTTAATTCAAATTAGTCATGGAAAGAAGTATCGAATTATCTAAATGTTTGAAAGAGTCTCGCACGTAATTCCTGAAATAAATAATTACAAAAATCACTTACATCCCAAACACTTCAATATTTTCAATCCAAAACAATGAGTATTTTTACATTTACACCCCATGAGAAATTGAGTAATTATAACTCATACACCCTAAAATGAAAATATTACACAACCTATCCTTTTAAGTTTGAAAAATTACAAATTAACCCATTTCGGTAGGATTTAATTGACTATATTTCACCTCTAATTAGTTCCTCACAAACAACTCACACATCATTCCCAAGTGATATACAAGTAATTTATAAAGTTTTTTTTTTAAGGATCAACATACGATTCGTTTTGTAAATTGATATTCGTGATGAATTTTTTTTTTTCTCAATTAGTGGTGGGATGTAATCAATTCAATAATGATTTTGCAAAAAAATCCAACAGGAATAAGTTCATTTGTAATTTTTCGAACTTAGGAGGGTAGGTTGTGTAATATTTTCAACTAAAGGTGTACTCATAAAAGAAAGAAAGGAAAACAGGTAGGGAGGTAAGAGCGAGTAAGACTAGGTTATAGCAAGACAACAGAGGTTAGAATCTCGCAAGGATACAGATGTAAACAACCCCAAAACAATTACTGAATCATTCCTTCCGACTAGACATAACAATATGGAGAATTGATATCAGAAAGAGTGACATTACATCAAACATAACTTGCAAACGAACACAGTACAAGTGAAATACAAACTTCAATGCAACAACAGAACAATCAAAAAACACAAAAACAAGTTATGTGATGAATTATTCAGGATCTGGAGGCAGAGGAACTTCAACTGAACCTTCAAGCATATGCATCACCCTCTTCATATTCGGCCTCAGCGCTGGATCTTCCTGGATGCACCAAATTGCGATCATCACAAATTTCTTGAACCTTTTAAGATCATCGGTTGCTTCCTCGTCATTGGTGACCAACGAACGCAGAGTCCCTTCGTTGTAGCAATCGCAAGCCCAGTCAACAAGAATACTCTCCCTCTCATCAACGGCATTTTGATCCACATTTTTCCGACAGCATATTAGCTCGAATAACAAAATCCCGAAACTATAAACATCCACCTTAGCTGTTATAGGCATGTTTCTGAACCATTCTGGAGCCACATATCCTCTCGTTCCCCTGATCTCGGTTGTGGTTCTAGTCTCTTCAGGCCTCAAAAGCTTGGCTAATCCAAAATCTGATATTTTTGCAGTGTGGGATTCGTCCAAAAGTACGTTCTGAGGCTTGATATCACAGTGGATTATTTGCGAGCTACATTCTTCGTGCAAATAGCGAAGACCTCTAGCGATTGCAAATGCTATCTGTATTCTTTGATACCAATTGGGCTTTGAGATTCCAAACAAAAAGTCTGCTAAAGAACCATTGCTCATGAATTCGTAGACTAGAAGCCTATTTTGACCCTCTTCACAGTATCCCAACAATTTGACAAGGTTCTTGTGGTTTGTCTTGCTGATTGAGCTAACTTCCGCTTTGAATTCCTTCTCATTTTCTTTAGCTATTTTATCCAGTTTCTTCACAGCAACGACTTTTCCATCCTCGTCCCTGAGAACCCCTTTATGAACCGTTGAACAAGCACCTCTTCCCAATTCTTCATTGAACCCGTTTGTAGCTTCTTTCAGCTCGTCGAAACTGAATCTTCTCATGTTTACTCCTGGAACCACTGCATACCTCGGAGTTGTTTTCGGTCTTCTTCCATTGAGACGAGGAACGAAGAAAAACAACACTAATGAAAAAAGGACTAAGTTGAGAAACACGGAACTGCCCAATAAAACAGAACCGGTGATGATAACAACAGATCGATTGGTCTTCCTCAGACCACCACCACCCGGCCTTACTGTTGTGTTACCACCTTTACTTATCTTTACCAAAGTCTTTAACCCTAAGTTGGGATCGATCCTCCCATTGGGAAGTGGGACTTTCTTCAACCAACACTCTGCATCTTTTAAAGTTGCCGCAGCACAGAAACAATCATGCAGACACATTTGTCTGCAGAAATCCTCATCGACTCCTTTAAAACTAGCATAATGCGAATTGCGAAACTCTAAATCCGGTATATCTGCGAAACTAAAAAGCTCACTATCATTTGATTCTTGATTACAGTTTTGTGGAACAAAATCTTGTATGCATCCACCCATCCTATCATTCACATCCCTTAAAGAATATGAAGGAGGGCAGTCACAAACAGGCCTCCGATCTGTTCCTAATGAGCAAACACTGTTCAAGCCACACGCACCTGCTCCTAGATCTCCATCAACACCAAGACAAATATTGGAAGGCAAAAAGGAATCAACAGACCACGTCATAGCCCTCCCGCCACTTGAATTCGCAGACTTGGGGTAGATGTAATGCCGGAGAACTCCATCATATTCAAGAATCAGTCTCTGGTGAAACTGGCTACTCGGAACCCCATTTGAGGACAGATCATATAGAATCGTTCCGTTTTGAGCAGTGAGGTAAATATAACCAGACTGGTTAAAGATCACCTGAAATCCAGTGCCGAGTGTCATTGTGGCTGTGTATGCCATAATACAGTCATTCATGGGAAAGTTCCTCGTGCAAAGCAGAAGATTCCCGTCGGTTTGCAACGAGAACTTGAATCTTCCTCTCGAGTAGTTCTTTTCAGAAAAACTGGAGACTAAGTCTCCGTAATCAAATATCTGGGTGGGCAGTAATGTGTCCGTAGGGTAATCAAAGCTCTCCCACAGGTTGTCTGAATTATTCTTCGCAAGAACAAAGTTTCCAGTGTTGAGCATAGCCCCATAGGCAACGTCAGAGCCAATGAAATAAGCAGCCCAAATCTGCTGACCGTTCGGATCGTTTAGCTCGAATCTCCCATCTGCGAAAAGCTGGATTCTTGAACCTTCTTTGGCTAAATTATCACGATTGGCAGACCAAACCAGGGTTTTCTCATCGATTTGATCTAACCAGATTGCTAACAAGTAGCCTCCAGGGGAAACCTGCCGGAACCCGAAAGCAAATTCGCCTGACGGGGATTTCCAGGAGGAATTTGCACTGTTTGCAACTATGGATGAACCCAAAGCGACAGCATTTCTGGAGGACTGTGCTGTGGCCGAAAATGGCAGCACAAGTATCAGCGTGATGAATAACAGCTTGAGTGAAAGTGCTGCAAAAGCCGCCATTAATTAGAGTAGTACTTGTTTGTTTCTGAATCTGTGCGTAAGAGATGGAAAGAGAAAAGGTTTAGTACAAAAATGGGTTGCGGGAAATCGTTAATGCACTATAATTATTAACACAAGAATGTTCGTCTTACTAGTCAGCAAAAACCATTCAGGAAGACAATCAAGAAACACAAGAACGACTTACCAGTCTTTCCAGAACTCCACAGTGATTGAGATGTAATACGGGTATTTGGCATTTTTATTTTTATTTTTATTTTGTAATAATACATGATTTAAATTAGGGATAATTACTGGCAGCCCCTGAGGTTTGACGATATTACAGATTACCCCCTGAAATTTGAAAAATTACGAACTCCCCCCCGCCTGTTATCTCCTCCGTTAAATTTAACGGAATGTGTGAAATTTACTATTTTACCCCCTAATATGTTAAAACTCAGGGCGTATATGTAATAAAGAGCCAAAGGTAAGGGGGTTAAGGCAAGCTAAGGACTGAAATTATTAGGGGGCTTTTGACGTAAGTAATTGAGTTTTGTGTCAACTTAGTATTTTTTCTTCAATAAATGCTACTTAATGATATTTTAATATTTTTATAATAGACTAATTTCATACCTAGAGTTTATGGATGCCTATATTTTCTGTAGATATTGACCATGCATATTTAATATTTGAAATAATTGTTTAAATGACTCTGATAGATATTTATGTGAATTTACTAATGCATTTGCTGATATTAGTGTGTTTGTTATAATTTTCAATTTTGAGGAAAAAATTGACAATGCACTATTTGATGTTTGTGTGGATTTTCTTATATGAATTTTTATTTTGAGGGAAAATTTGTTATAAATGCAAATAAATCATTTTAAATTAACTTTAGATGGACTTGTACAAGATATATTTAAAACTAGGATATAAATATGAAAGGAAATTTATAACTTATCATATTTTATAGAAATAAATATGCATGGAATATCTAATTCAATTTATATTTATAGATAAAATATAAAATATAAATTTAAATAACAACTTTTTAAATACAAAATTAACTAATATTACAATTATATCATTACATTCTAAGAACGATTACAATATACCCCCTAAGGGTGTTTTTGGAATTTAAATTTGAATTTAATGGTGTAATTAACGGCTGGTGTAATTTGTGAGAGAGTGTGCAAAGGTTGGAGGGGTTTCATAATTTCTCAAACATCAGGGGGTAATATGTAATATCGCCAAACCTCAGGAGTCAGGGGCTGCCCGCAATTATCCCTTTAAATAATTTATTCCAAATATCTTGATATGATGCAAGGAACATGTTTTAACCATCAAATTTTTTTTGAAAAATGAACACGAATTTTCTTTTAATTAAAATGTCATAAACTAGTCCCAGTTCAAAATTACTTGATTTTGTATTATATATGGTAACCAATATCCTGCTAATTTTCCCACTCGATTGTGGGTGTAGCCGTGTTCTTGTAGTGTTTTAAAAGTGCAGAATTAACTCATAAACTGAAGTAGTCAACAGTCATGTCCCATAAAAATATACAACGCTTTCAGTTGAAGGACAACAATGGAGTCGATACGTACACTGCTGCAACACACACCGAGTAGTTTTTGTTTTTAGGTTAGTTAATATTTCTCGCTAGTTGTTAGTTTAATCAAATTATTTTTTAATTCGGTTAATTTGGTTGTCTCAATAAAATTTAGTTATATTAGTTTGGTATTTGTTGTAATTTGTTTTTTTTTTTGTATTTTCTTTATTTCCTTTTCTTTGTTTAAGTAGCAAAGTCGTGTTTTGCTTTGTTAGGGTAGCGTTTTCTCCACGCGGTCCAACTAGCCGTTGCCGCGTGTCTGTGTATATATTTGGGAGCCTGCTTTGTTTACTATACTTACGCTTATTATTGAAACCCTAATTTCGTTTCTTCATCTTCTCCGCTTGCGCCGTTTCTCGTTCATCGCTTTCTTCATGGTATCAAGAACAGGATTGCCTCGATCCTGTCTACTTGCATCGCGTGTTTCATAGATCCAGTGTTTTTACCAATTGTTTTGTGTTTTTTCCTGCTTGTTTACCGATTGATTGCTCGGTTTTCTGACGATTCATCGTCGGATCTGCCTCCTTTCTAACATTTCACCGTTGGATCTACCTTTTTCTGGAGATTCGCCGATTGAATCTGCCTGTTTTCCAACACTTTCTGTTGGATCTGAGTTTTTTGTTCTGATCTGTCGTCTTCAGTGCTTTTCTCCCTGAGTTACCATTGAAGAGAATAAGAACAAGTCCGTCGTTCCCTCTGCATCATCCTCTCCTCACGATGAATCGCTGAACATCTCCAATAGAGATTCTTCCTTACTTTCAGTGGTTACTAGGGATGCAAACGAGCCGAGCCGAGCCTTGGCATTTTTGGCTGGCTCGGGCTTGGGCTCGCACTCTTAAAGCATGGTTCGGGCTTGGTTCGCGAGCCGGCGAGCCATAATTTTTTGGGTTCGGGCTTGGCTCGTGTAAAGCTTGAGATGGCTCGGCTCGCGAGCCTGCCTTCTCCAGACTTCTGCTTTTGATTTTGTGTGTCGAACCAGCATCAAGGAAGAATTCACTAATGTCCTTGGACATGAAAAAGAACCAAAACCACGAGAAAAACAATTTTAAGAAATTCCTTTCCCAAAAATCACATTAAAAAATTAAATCAGATAAACTTTTATGCCCTTCTTTCAAATAATCCATACTGCAAAACCCAGATTCAAAGCAACCTTGAAAACCAAAGGTTCAAAACAAATTCTATGCCCCTTATTCGATTTAGCATCTGATCTTCCAAAACAAAAAATCAGATTTGAGTTTGATTTTCAAGGTTGTTTTGAATCCAAAGATTCAAAACAAGATTCTATGCCCTTCTTCCATCTAGCATCTGATCTTTCCAAACAAAAAAGAAGATTTGAGTTTGATTTTCATCAAACAAAAGAATTTTAGATCTGATATCTTTAAAAAAAAAAAAAAGAAGAAGAAGAAGAAAGAAAACAGTGGTAGTGGTGGTGCCGTTTCCTTTAGTTCCATGTCCGTGTGGTGGCCGGAGTTGGAGAGGTGGTGCCGACTCAAGCATGTTGTGACTTAATTTGCGAAGGTGATGGCGGCTGAACTATAGTAATATGTGTTGCTGTTGTGGCTAAATTGTAGAAGACATGGTCGCGGTGGCTGGGGATGCGAGGTGGTGGCTCCGGCATGAGGCGTGGTTGCCGGAGTTGGAGAGGCGGAGAGGGGATCTTGAGCGGCTGAACGAAGGGAAATTAGAATGTGGGAATTTTAGGCTAGGGTTAAAAAAAAGGTATATATATATTTTTAAATTAAAGTATGGCTCGCGAGCCAACTCGCGAGCCACGAGCTGAGGAATATGGGGCTCGGGCTTGGGTTTGAAATCCTACGAACCGAGCCTAGGCTCTGCTCGCCATCTCCGAACCCAAGCGCGAGCTTTTTACGAGCTGGCTTGTCTCGTTTGCATCCCTAGTGGTTACCGTCACTATGGACGGTAAAAACTACCTTACTTGGCGGTGAACCATGAAAATCGCCCTTGAATCCAAGATGAAACTTGGATTCGTTGATGGAAGCATAGATCTACCCCTGGCTGATGACCCTACCTACAAGTCCTGGAAGCGTGTGGATAGTACAGTGAAGGCTTGGATTCTGAATTCACTGGAACGCGACATTCACCAGAGTTTTCTGTATGCTACTACTTCCAAAGAGCTGTGGGACGATCTTGAACAGAGGTATGGGCAGTGTAATGGTCCTTTGCTTTATCAACTAAAACGCGACCTTAGCTCCATTGCACAAGGTAACCTATCTCTGGCCTCCTACTTTAATTGACTTAAGAGTCTCTGGGATGAACTTGGCAACTTGAATAATCCACCTGTGTGTGAATCTGGAAATACTTGTGCTGTTACCAAGTATATCTTAGAGTTTCAGTCCTCTGACATGCTGATTCAGTTTTTGATGGGCCTGAATGAGTCTTACAATGCGGTTAGAAACCAAATCTTGGTTACGGATCCCCTCCCTGGTGTTAATAAAGCCTACTCTATCATCTCAAGAGTTGAATCTCAGAGAGATGTCCATGTTTCTTTCAACGATTCCTCTAATAACTCAGTTTTGTTTGCTAAGTCTGTAAACAGAGGGATTGGTATGGGTAGGGGTTCCAACAAGAGGAAAGAGAAAGCTGATAGACACTGCACCATCTGTAATAAAAACACACACAACACTGAATCCTGTTTTAAGCTCACTGGTGAGCCTGACTGGTACAAGGCCTATAAAGAAAGCAGATCCACTAGGGTTGGTTCATCCAACAGATCTTTCAACAACATTGCCAACTCTTTGGCTGAAACCCCAATGGATTTGGTTCCTGACCAGTCACAACCTGTTACTAATGCCTCTGCTTCCAATATGTCTGATTGTTAGGTTTAATTTCCGTATCCTTTTTGAGCTTGATTTAGACTGATTTTCATGCCGTTTGAGTGTTGATTAGAGTTATTTTGCTACCATATAGGTGTAATTCGAAGGAATGATGAAACGGTGTATAAATGAGAGGAATTTGAGCAAGTTATTCGAAAAAACGAAGAACCGAGCTTTGTACCGAAGACAACACGGCCATGTCCATTTTTACCTTGACATCAACACGGTCGTGTTGAGGCGTTGACTTGGAATTTTTTTTATTGGACACTGCCGTGTCAATTTTGGTCTTGTGAGTGACACGGCCGTGTTGAGGAGAAAGTGTCAGCACATTTTTGCCTCCTTTAGCCTATTTACGAATTTTAGCTTGGGTTGGAGGCTCATTCTTTACCTAATTCAGATCTCGTGCAAAAAGGGAGGCTATGGAGGACACCAAGTTCTTTCCCTTGTTCCATTGAAGATGATTGAAGACTAGTGTTTAATTTCTTTCCTTTTTATTGTTTTCCTAGTTCTAGCATTTAGTTTCCTAGTTCTAGCATTTAATTTCCTTGTTCTAGTTGAGTAAATGTTTGGTTGAGACCTTGAACTTTGTTGAGATACACTTGTTGTTGAGTGATTATCTTTAATTTCAATTAATGAATATGAATTCCGTAACTTGTTATCTCTCTTGTTTCTTGGTTGATTGCTTGAACATGATTGGCTAGATCTTTAGGCATAGGGGGGTGATGCTTTGTGCAGGGTAAGTGTTCGATGAAATGCCTAAGAGGGATTTTTGGATCTTATGGTTGTGTTATTGTTTTGCTAGTATGATTAAGATTGATCACCTTAATTATGAACTTAGATTTGCATGCTAATTGAAAGATTGTATGTAAATTGGAAGAGGTTTCACAACACTTAAGTTTTAGGTATAAATAGATTTAGCCTAATCTTGAGCAATCGAGCAATAGATTAACCGGGCCAAGCCGCTAGTTATTTGTTGCACTAGTCTTATTTGTTTGATCTAATTAACGTGCTAATGACCACGAGAGTAGGCTTAGACTTTGATTAGGTATACATGCACTCGACTTCGAGAGGAGTTTGTATATATTATAGTGACTAGGATTATGAGATCCGTGCCCCTTAAAAGCACTAATTGAACGTGAACCTTGCATGATCATTACTTCCCCTTGCCATTTTGTTAACTTGGTTATTTGCTACTTTATTTGTTTCCTAGTAATTTCTAGTTTGATTTTAGCTATCTTTCTTTTAAGCAAGTAATTAATTCACCCTTATAATTCCTTCCGGTCTATAGATTAACAAACGCACTTTGCAATTGACCTTGGTTTTCCCTTCCCTAGGGATTCGACCCCTTGTGCTATAATTGATTCTTGTACAAGTTGCACTTGGGTTATATTTTTACTACCAATTCGATCACCTTGCACATCTTGAGATTCCTTTCCGATTTAATACCTTTCCAGACCTTGTTCTGCCCGGATGAGGTTTAACGAAGATCGGACGACCTCATAAGCCGGAATCTGACAGGTTTCGAATCCGTCAAAAATAAATGTAAAACCTATTTAACGACTAAACACAGAGTATAGCGTAAACAGGGTCGATCCACAGAGACTGGTTGATTTATTTCTAACAATTCCAAGAAAATCACGAAAAGAAACAATTAAAAGGGGGGGTTTTAGAATTATTCTAACCTAAGTATGCGATTAAAATAAATAACAAGAATTAAAAAGCTAACTAAAACTAAACAAGTAAGATCACGTAGGATTAAATCAATCAGAGGAAACATTATCTAGCCAGGGATATTCAATTCGAATTGTTATATTGATCATCGATTCAAAGATAAATTCAAGTTATTCAGACAGATTGGCTATAGTTGATAGAGACACTCGATCAACCTCGTTTTTACTTAATTAATCGGATAACCTAGAGACACTCGACAGTTATCTTCCCTAACAAATTCACAACCCCTAGAGACACTCGACAGGATTTAATGAGTTCGCAGCATTAAGAACCATAAAAACACCAACCCTAATTAACCAAGTCGTGACACACGCAAGATTTAAATTAGATTATCAAATCCCTTAGTGAACGAGGAATGTTATCGCTAAGACCCTGCCACTAATTTGCCACAATTTATCAATCAACTTTACATACACTTCAAGCATCATGAATGGCAATATGCAAATTAAAACAACCTAGAGATCGTGCACTATCCCGAAATTGTCTAATCACAATAAACACGAAACACAGAGATAAGATAAATGCCTGAATAAACATGAATTAGTAAAAACGTTTAGGTCTCACAATATCCAAATCGAATCTTAATCCCTAGCTAGATAATTTAAAAGTTTAGCTACTAAAATTTATAAAAACAATAACTGAGGAATTCTTTAAAATAAATAAAATTAAAAACAAAACAAAAGAAATAAACTAAGAACGAAGAACTCGTGATGCCGAAATCTTGCTCCTGATGTTGCCGCAACTCCAAGAGAGCTGCTCCCAAAATCACGCCTCCAGCGTGTTACGTGATCCCTCAAGCTGTTGTCCAATATATATTCACGTTCCCAAGCTTCCAAATCCTCATGCAAATAGGACTTTAATTTCTTGCCCATCAAGCACTCAAAATAGCTGGGCCTAACCAAATTAATTCCAACGGCCCATCACAAAATCATGCCATATTGGGCCATCCCAATAATTTTCAAAACAACACTCACGCGGCCCAATTGTTAACAAGAAAGTCAACCCCATCTCTATTAAATTCCAAACCTTCCGCCAGCCCACATATCAATATAAACTCCACCTCCGAAATTAATTGGCTAAGCCCACATCAAGCCAAGCAAATTGGGTTTCTCTAATTCAACAAATGAATCAAACGTGCAGCCCACTTCCAAAATCTAAACAATTAGGCTTTCAATTAATTCCATGCATAGTCCCACTCTATTAGCCACAAAGTCACGCCAATTTAAGTATGCATGCAAATCCAATTACTCGCCCAACCTTACCAACAATGATAAATCCATGCATTAAGCCACTAACAACAATCTCTCCAGGCACAATTAATCCCTTACGGGAATTTCTTCATAAAAGGATCAATTTCTTTCAAGATAATATCAATTCAAGCACAATTCGGGGTAAAACTCAATTATAAAGATGACGAAATAACGAGTTATCAGAATCCATTGTGTGTTTAGATGTAGAGTTGAGAGTTAACAAGTTTTTGACGCCGTTGCCGGGGAAGGCGTTTGAAATCACTCTTGTTTAAGTGTTAGTAGTTAGTGAATTAGACCCTTATTTTTATTGAATTTGATGCTTGTTTGTCTCTTGTAGGTTCTTGTGCCTGAGAAGAGCTAAAAGTTGGGAGAATTTGAAACATTATCCGGACATCGAAAAGAAACTTCGTGCACTAAGGAAGGAAAGGAGACAAAAGGTATCAACCCCGATTCAAATGGAAGATTTCAATGCGAATGATGCCTTTAATGGGTCAAATAGAGGACAAAGACCACAACCACCCCCTAACCAACCACCTCAAAGGCAAATTAGGGAGTATGCAATGCCAAGTATGGAAAACATCCAGCAAAACTTTGGACGGCCGGGGGTGGCGGCGAATCACTTTGAAATTAAGCCTGCTTATATTTCTCTCCTCCAACAAAATCAATTCACCGGTTTAGCTACGGAGGATCCCATTTCACATATGAACTGGTTCGTTGAGGTTTGTGACACATTCAAACTCAACAATGTGCCCGAGGAAGCTATTAGGATTCGATTCTTTCCATTCTCCTTGAGGGATAGGGCGAAAGCTTGGCATAGTGCTCTTCCGTATGAGACTAAGGGATCATGGTCTCTATTGTCTCAATCATTTTTGGATAAGTTCTTCCCGCACGCTAAAACGGTTAAGCTCCGTAATGAAATTACCTCATTTCGATAATATGAGGGAGAAAGTCTATACGAAGCTTGGGAAAAGGAACTCCAATGGAAGTGCCCTCACCATGGATGCGAAGATTGGAAGCTTGTCTAATCGTTTTATGGAGGGATTTCCCAAACCTTGAAGGTCATGATTGACTCCGCCGCGAGAGGTGCTATAATGACCATGTACGAAACCGATGCTATACATTTGTTGGAGAGAATGGCGGCTAACAATTCTTGGGCAAATGAAAGGGCTACCACACCAATCCCGAGGCCTTCAAGCTCGACGCCCGACATGTTACAAGTTGGAGAATATACCGCCATGCAAGCTAAAATTGAGGCTTTGGAAAAACAAATGGAGCAATTTAAGTTTAATGCCGTGTCAAATCAACCCACTCCTATGCAACAATCAACTTGTGAGATGTGTAGTGGTCCACACAACTACGATTCATGCCCTTATGCTTCTCAAGAAAATCCATCAAGTCAATCTCCAAACCCCGAACAGGTTAATGCTTTAAACCAACAAAGGCCACAATACAATCCCCATTCCAACACATACAATCCCGGACTACGCAACCACTCTAATTTTTCTTGGTCCAACCCCAACAACGCACAAAATGCTTCAAGACCACCACCACAACCTAGAAACCCCAGAAATTTCCAACAACCTCCTCCTTTCCCTCCATAACAAACCCACTACCAAACTCCCCAAACTCAATACCAAGCACCACCTCCACCACAACCCCAAAAGCAAGGTTGGGAAGCCGCATTTGAGAAGTTCCTTAATGTTTCCTCGGATCGTTTCAAGAGTTTGGAAACATAAGTGGATCAAGTGGTTACACAAAATCGGAACATTGAGATCCAAATTGGGCAACTTGCTAATGCCATCAATTATAGACCTCAAGGAACGCTTCCTAGCAAGACGGATACAAATCCAAGGGAGCATTGCAAAGCTATAACTCTTAGAAGTGGGAAGGTTTATAATGAGCCACCTTTGCCTACACGGTATGAGACCGGTTCGAGTGGTGTGAATCAACAAGAGAAATTGGCGGATGTTAATGTTGAAAAAGGTAAAGCAAAGATGAATGAAATGGAAGAATTGGAGGAAAAGAAGGTGAATGAGGAAAGGGAACAAGAAGAGGAAATTGAAGTGGAAAATTCAAATTTGGATGAGCATCGTAACAAAGAAAAAGAGCCCCCTTTGAAGCCAAATGTTTACATTCCACCTAAACCGTATGTTCCACCGGTACCATTCCCTCAAAGGCTTCAAAAACAAGCAAAGGAAAAACAATTTGAGAAGTTCCTTACTATGCTCAAGCAACTTCATATGAACATACCATTTGCCTAGGCATTAGCTCAAATGCCATCTTATTTGAAGTTCTTGAAGGAGCTTGTTTCGAACAAGAAGAAGTTGGAGAACTTTGCAACTATTGCACTCACCGAGGAGTGTAGTGCCATTATACAAAGGAAACTTCCACCGAAACTCAAGGATCCCGGGAGTTTTTCTATCCCTTTCACTATTGGTTCTTTACATTTTGATAATGCTTTATGTGATTTAGGAGCAAGTGTAAGTCTAATTTCTTTATCTACTTGTAGAAAATTGGGTTTGAAGGAGCTAAGGCCAACCAATATGACTTTGCAACTTGCGGATCGATCGGTGAAGTATCCAATGGGAGTGCTTGATGATGTGCTAGTCAAAGTGGGAAAGTGTTACATACCGGTGGATTTAGTTGTTCTTGATATAGGTGATGATGAGAGCATGTCTCTTATTTTGTGAAGGTCGTTCCTAGCTATGGCCGGAGCGTTGATTGACGTAAAGAATGGATGCCTTACCCTACAAGTCGGTGAAGAAAAGGTGGAATTCAACTTGTGCAAGGCAATGAAGAGCCCCACTGTGGAGGAAAAGTGTTTTCGAGTTGAAGTTGTAGAGGATCACCGCATGTTTGAGTTGCACACCAAGGATCCGTTAGAGCTTTACTTAGGAGGTTTTGAGAAGATTGAGGGAGAAGAGGAGATCCTTGAAGAGCTTGAGTCGTATGTGAAGGCATTGGAGGCCACACCCTTTGTTCCCTTCCAAAGGAGGTACCACTTTGAGGAATTGGGGAGTGGTAAACCCCTTCCTCCTCCTTCGTGTGTTAAAGCTCCCGTACTTGATTTGAAACCCCTCCCCTCTCATTTAAAATATGCATATCTTGGTGATAATGAGAGTTTTCCGGTTATTGTGTCTTCGGATCTAAATGATGTGCAATTAGATGCTTTATTACGTGTTTTAAGAATGCATGTAAAAGTTTTAGGATGGTCAATTTCGGATATCAAGGGAATTAGTCCCTCAATTTGCATACATAGAATTTTGATGGAAGATAACCATAAACCCTCTATTGAGCATCAACGTAGGTTAAACCCGAATATGAAAGAAGTTGTGAGAGCCGAGATGTTAAAATTGTTAGATGCGGGTATCATTTACCCGATTTCGGATAGCTCTTGGGTTAGCCCGGTACAAGTTGTACCAAAAAAGGGAGGGATGATGGTTATTAGAAATGAAAATAATGAACTTATCCCTACAAGCACGGTTACGGGATGGAGAGTGTGCATAGATTATAGAAAATTGAACAATGCAACTCGTAAGGACCATTTTCCATTGCCTTTCATTGATCAAATGTTAGAGAGGTTAGCCGAGCATGAGTACTATTGTTTTCTAGATGGATATTCGGGTTATAATCAAATTGCCATAGCACCCGATGATCAAGAAAAATGCATTTTTACTTGCCCCTATGGCACTTTTGCTTTTAGAAGAATGTCAATTGGTCTTTGTAATACCCCGGCTACGTTCCAACGTTGTATGATGGCAATTTTCTCGGATTTTATTGAGCGAACAATGGAAATCTTTATGGATGATTTTTCGGTGTTTGGGTCTTCTTTTGATGCATACCTTGATAATCTTACTAATGTGTTGAAACGTTGTAAAGATACTAATTTGGTGCTAAATTGGGAGAAGTGCCACTTCATGGTGCGTGAAGGAATTGTCCTAGGCCATCGAATCTCGGCCAAGGGAATTGAAATGGACCGAGCTAAGATTGAAGTCATTGCTAAATTGCCACCACCCGCCAATGTTAAGGGAGTTAGGAGTTTTCTTGGTCATGCCGGATTTTATCGCCGGTTTATCAAGGACTTCTCCAAAATTACCTTACCTCTTTGCAAACTTTTACAAAAAGATGCTGAATTTGTGTTTGATAATGATTGTTTGCTTGCTTTTGATAGGTTGAAGAAAGAGCTTACTTCAGCCCCGATTATGGTGGCACCGGACTGGACCGTACCTTTTGAGCTAATGTGTGATGCAAGTGACTTGGCTATAGGAGTTGTTCTTGGTCAAAAAAGGGAGAAGCGTTTACACGTTATAGCATACTCTAGCAAGACACTTAATGATGCACAATTAAACTATGCTACCACTGAAAAAGAATTACTTTCAATAGTGCATGCATTTGATAAGTTTCGTTCATATTTGATAGGGTCGAAGACGGTGGTTTACACGGATCACGCGGCTATCAAATATTTGTTATCAAAAAAGGATTCCAAGCCTCGTCTCATTAGATGGATCTTACTACTTTAAGAATTTGATCTTGAGATTAGAGATAAGAAGGGAACGAAAAATGTGGTAGCCGATCATTTATCGCGTTTGGAATTCGAAGAGAGTGAGGAAGAACGCAAGATAAGCATTGTGGAGAATTTTCCGGATGAGCAACTTTTTAAAGTAGTTTCGGAAGTTCCATGGTATGTGGATTTCGTGAATTACCTAGTGAGTAGGATCATACCACCCGATTTGAGCTTCCACCAAAGAAGGAAATTTTTGTCCGATGCAAAGTATTATTTTTGGGAGGAGCCGTTACTTTACAAGAATTGCTCGGATGGATTGGTGAGAAGATGTGTTCCCGAGGATGAAGTTGAAAAGATTTTGGATGGTTGTCATGCAAGTCCTTATGGAGGCCACTCGAGTTCAAGAAAAACAGCGGCAAAAGTCTTACAATCGGGTTTTTGGGGGCCCTCTTTGTTTAAAGATGGACATAGTTTCGTGGAGAAATGTGACTCATGTCAAAGAACGGAAAACATAGGAAGGAGAGATGAGATGTCTTTGCGATACATTTTGGAGATTGAGTTGTTTGATTTATGGGGCATCGACTTTATGGGGCCGTTTCCGTCATCCCATGGCAATCAATACATCCTAGTAGGCGTTGACTACGTATCTAAATAGGTAGAGGCCGTGGCAAGTCCCACGAATGATTTGAAGGTTGTATTGAAGTTTTAAAGAAGAACATTTTCACTAGATTTGGAGTCCCAAGGGCTCTCATAAGTGACGGAGGATCCCATTTTTGCAACAAACCTTTGGAAATTCTTTTAAAAAAGTATGGGGTTCACCACCGGGTGGCAACTCCATATCACCCACAATCGAGCGGACAAGTCGAAATTTCCAATCGAGAAATTAAGGACATCCTTGAAAAGACCGTGAATAGTTCAAGGAAGGATTGGGCAATCAAATTGGATGATGCATTGTGGGCGTACCGGACAGCTTTCAAGACACCGATTGGAACATCTCCGTATATGTTGGTCTATGGCAAGGCTTGCCACCTTCCGGTCGAGCTTGAACACAAAGCGTATTGGGCCATTCGAGCTATCAATTTCGATCTTAAGCAAGCAGGGGAAAATAGGGCCCTACAACTTCATGAACTCGAGGAATTTAAGCTTAACGCCTATGAGAATGCCAAGTTATACAAAGAAAGGACAAAGAGATGGCATGACAAACACATTCGGGTGAAGGAGTTCAAAGTGGGACAACTTGTATTGTTGTTTAATTCAAGGTTAAAATTATTTCCCGGAAAGTTGAAATCTAGATGGTCGGGTCCTTTTCGAGTTGTTAGAGTTCTTGAAAATGGAGCAGTTGAGATTGGAAACGAAAAAACTGGCACTTTCCTTGTTAATGGACAACGTTTGAAGCCTTATTTTGTGGGAGAGCCCATTGAGAAGAGCACCTCGTATGTTCTCACCATTCCGACCATCTAATTTGGTGACAAAGTCGAGCTAGCGACTATAAACTTAGAACTATTTTTCTCTCCCTTATCTTTTTCTTTCCTTCTATCTCTCTTTTTAGGTGGTCTTTAATCATGTCTTTGTGTTGTTGTCTCCTTGTGTGTAGGGTGTTGATTTTTGAGCGAAGAAGAATGACCCCGTGATGTGCTTGCAAGTTTTGACACCCTTTTTATGGGGATGAGGTCCACTTTAAATTCCCTATTGTATTGGTTTGTTTGCCTTTATTTGTGTTTGGGCATGTCTTGGGATTTGTGTGCGCTTGTATACTCTTTATTGGCATTATGTACTTATATGCATTATTTGAGAATGTTGGACTATGGAACTTTGTGTAGTCGATGCGTCAATGATAAATTGTGTGCATTTATGTGTTTTTGGGTGACATTTCAATGTACTATGGTCGAATGTTGAATATTTGAGTTAGATTTCTTACAATCTAACGGGTTTACACATTGGAATGTGAGGCATGATTTGTTAAATTGAGCATTTGTTGATTTGGGAATTCATTGAATAGGTGAGTAACTCCGATGCCTTATGGTATGTTTAAATATCACTCATGGTTGTTGTATGCTCTTATGGTGAACCATCATTTGTGAGTAAGATTTTGATGTTCGATTGTTTCGAGGAAGCGGATACATGGTTAGTGTGTTAGTGTGTTGTGTTCTCGGTATTTCAATGTACTTTGGTTTGGCATGTTTTACCTTCCGAGATTAACTTGTGGCTTTTCAAGAGGTTTTGGACGAAATTTTTTTTAAAGTATGACTTGTGACACGGCCGTGTCCAATTATAACTGAGAGCTGACACGGCCGTGTTGGCACTTTGGAAAGTGAAAATTGATTTTTTTTTTAATCGGACATGACCGTGTCAAGAAACAACTGAAACTCAACACGGCCGTGTTGAGCTCTCGGAAAGTCCAGATTAATTTTTTTAATCGGACACGGCCGTGTCCAATTATAACTGAAAACCGACACGGCCGCGTCAAAAGGCCTGGGCGCGATATTAAGTCAGTTTACTGACTATTTTTCTCCCATTTCCACACAACACAAACTCACGCACGAAGTTGCTTCCAAGAACACATTTTGGTCCGATTTATTCATCCATTTTCTCGTTTCCATCTTCAAGGTATGTGATATTCTACTCCTTTTACTCATTCCTACCGATTGATTTGTGAGATTAGTGCTTTAAATTCATGTTATTCTACCCCTTTTCACCCATGAACCCTAATTTTCAAATTTCTGGGAATTTGGCCAATAATGATGAATTTTTGTTGCTCTATTTTGATATTCATGCTATATTAAGTCTAGATTGAGCATTCGTTGGTTGAAATTGAAGAAATTTGGTTAAAACCATACTTAGTCCACCAATGCACACAACATGTTCGATAAAATGCTTCAATGATTTTTTAATGCTAATTCTTGTTCTAATTAAGTCCATTTGCATTCCTTTTAGGTTGTCATGGCCCCCAAACGTTCCCGTGTTAATGAGGCTTCGAGCTCGAATGCTCCTAAACAAGCTAAGGCCTCCATTATTCAATCCACAAGATTCTTGGATTTGACTGCTTTGAACGAATTGGGTGTTGTTAGGGAGGTTGAAACTCTTTTCCGCAACATAGGATGGTGGAGTTTCATTAACAAGAGCGCTCAAACTTATGAGGCCATCACTAGAGAGTTTATTCAAACTTTCAAATGGGAGGATGGTGTTGCCTCATTCAAAATCAATGGGATAAGGCACAACCAAACAGCTGCTCAACTCAAGGAATTGTTTGAGTTCCCGGATGGCGAAACATGTTACCCCGACCCCTTTCTTGATCAAGGGGAACTAAATTCCGAGTTTTTTGCTTTAGGTGTCAAGCAAAGTACTGGACACTTTAATCCCCGTAACACTAGCGCCACCAACTTCACATCTCCAATTTGGCGCATTGTCCACAAGATTCTCTCCTCAACTATTTATGCAAGGAAGGAGAGTAGTGAGAAGATCAATACAAGTGAACTATGGACAATGTCTTGTATGCGACGTGGGGAATACTTTGATGGCACCTACTTCCTTATGGAAAAGATTCAAGCCGCGGTAAATGCTAAAGATGGTGTCTTTTGCCATGGGGGTTACGTTACAATGATGGCGCTGAAATGTGGTTGGGTACCAAGGGTTGATTCTTTAGGAGTACCACCGGTTTTGGATTGCTCAGCTTTTAGCCGGGTGAAAGTTTGCACGGAGTGGAAGAACACCCATCTTGGGTGGGTCATTTATTACCCGGAGAGCGATAGGCCAAGGTTGAGTCGGATGTATAACTTGGGGGTTAAATTTGAGCAAGATTTGACTGACGAGCAAATGGCCTTTGTCTTTGCCCCGGCTCATGAGGAGGAGCCTATGCATGAAGAGCCCGAACCACCACGCTACCATGAGCTCGTCGGGAGATTTGATGCTTTATCCCTTCGCTTTGATGCTCATGAAGAGGCCACTTTGAACCATTATGAGGATCTCGTTCGTCGTCACGACACTATGGCAGAGATGCAAGCGTCCCACAATGCCCGCCTTACCGCCATGGAAGAGATGCAAGAGACTATGAATGCCAACTTATTGGCATTTATGGGAAATTGGAACATCCAACCCCCACACCCTCCCCAATGATTCCCCCATTCATCTTTATGACTTTATTTACCCCATCTGTGGGGTTTTGCTTGCTAGACTTGTTGTTGATTTCATTTTTCGTATTCGTGGATAATTCGTGACTTGGTTGACTATGTGTGTAGGACCTAACTTTTGAATGTGCTTAACTTGTGTTTGATTTGTCTTTTAGCATGTGTTCCTTATCCATGAGTGTCTAAATTGTCTAGCTTGCTTTGCATATCTTATGAATGTTTGCTTGCCTTTTGCATACACTTTGAATGTTTATCTCTCGATGCCTTGATGCGTGTTTTGGAGTTGCAGATTTTAGGTTGTCTTTGGTGTTGCTATCCCGTTGCCGGTTCGTTAATGAGGGAGTTCTCTATTCTCTTTTCCTTTCATTTCTTGCATGGGACATAGCAAGCATTTAGTGTGGGGGAGTGAAAATGAGCTTTTATTGATCTACTTCATTTTAGGGATCATTTTTATCGCACTAGAACATTGATTGTCGATAGAATGTTGCATGATTGTGAGAATGGTCTTTATCCTTTGAATACGCTCTTGTAGATGATTGTTGGATTGATGCTTAATTAAGCTAAGCTAATCGAATGCGCGCAAAATTGTATGAATCTAGATAAGAAGTAGTGTGTTAGCATGCCCTTAAATTTTCTTGCACATTTGAATGTTTAACGCACTTCGACCCCTTAGAGGAAGTTTATTTCTTTTAAATAAACCTAAAATACAATTAGAGTGCACTTTAATGTCTTTCGAGGCAAAAATTTTGAATTGACAAGAGATTAGGGAAATGACTTAGGCATTCGTTGTCGGTGGAATTAGCCTTTCATTTGCCTTTTTCACTAAATAGCATAGTCCAATTGACCCCATTGAGCCTTATTGTTGTGCAAAATTTTTTTTTTAGCCACATTACAAGCCGATGTACAACAAAGTTTATGACCGTCCTTTTATTTTATCACGCCATGCTTGCTCGTTTGACTCGTTTATGTTGTATCTTTTGACCCCTTCTTGATGATTCTTGTACGAAAGATGTATGAAAAGAAAGAAAAATTGAGAAAAAGTCGAAAGAAAAGAGCAAAGAAAAGAAAAGAAAAATATGCAAAGTGTGAAACAAAAGAAAGAGAAATTGTAAACATATTAGTATGGGGGAAGATGTATTAGGCAAAGAAAGTTTTTGGATTTATTTTGTAAAACGACGTAAGCTTTGGTGTTTAGTCACTTGAATCCAAATTTCCATAACCAAGAACCTAAGCCTACATTACAAGCCCGAAAAGACCTTCCGATCCCAAGTCTTGAGTCAATTCCATTAGTGGAGATAGGCATGAAGAGTGTGTCTCGAAAGCGTAGATTGGTTCTTAGACGAAAGATATAAACCAATCCGAGTGATTGTTGTGCGTTATCTCATTCAAAACCACACACGACATAAGGGCATGCTATTTACACTATTTTCTTTAGATCTTGCATTCGATATGCTAAACTCAATTATGGTAATGAACCGGCGATTGACTTTCAAGAATGTGTTTGGGATAGATTGACTGTTTATCACTTTCGTTGCATTCCTCGAGGACGAGCAATGAACTTAGTGTGGGGGAGTTTGTTAGGTTTAATTTTCGTATCCTTTTTGAGCTTGATTTAGACTGATTTTCATGCCGTTTGAGTGTTGATTAGAGTTATTTTGCTACCTTATAGGTGCAATTCGAAGGAATGATGAAACGACGTATAAAGGAGAGGAATTTGAGCAAGTTAGTCGAAAAAACGAAGAACCGGGCTTTGTACCGAAGATAACACGACCGTGTCCATTTTTGCCTTGATATCAACACGGCCGTGTTGAGGCGTCGACTTGGAATTTTTTTTATCGGACACGGCCGTGTCAATTTTGGTCTTGTGAGTGACACGGTCGTGTTGAGGAGAAAGTGTCAGCACGTTTTTGCCTCCTTTAGCCTATTTACGAATTTTAGCTAGGGTTGGAGGCTCATTCTTTACCTAATTCAGATCTGGTGCAAAAGGGAGGCTATGGAGGACACCAAGTTCTTTCCCTTGTTCCATTGAAGATGATTGAAGACTAGTGTTTAATTTCTTTCCTTTTTATTGCTTTCCTAGTTCTAGCATTTAATTTCCTTGTTCCAGTTGAGTAAATGTTTGGTTGAGACCTTGAACTTTGTTGAGATACATTGTTGTTGAGTGATTATCTTTAATTTCAATTAATGAATATGAATTCCGTAACTTGTTATCTCTCTTGTTTCTTGGTTGATTACTTGAACATGATTGACTAGATCTTTAAGCATAGGGGGGTGATGCTTTGTGCAGGGTAAGTGTTCGATGAAATGCCTAAGAGGGATTTTTGGATCTTATGGTTGTGTGATTGTTTTGCTAATATGATTAAGATTGATCACCTTAATTATGAACTTAGATTTGCATGCTAATTGAAAGATTGTATGTAAATTGGAAGAGGTTTCACAACACTTAAGTTTTAGGTATAAAGAGATTTAGCCTAATCTTGAGCAATCGAGCAATAGATTAACCGGGCCAATTCGCTAGTTATTATTTGTTGCACTAGTCTTGTTTGTTTGATCTAATTAACGTGCTAATGACCACGAGAGTAGGCTTAGACTTTGATTAGGTACGCACACTCGACTTCGAGAGGAGCTTGTGTATATTCTAGTGACAAGGATTGTGAGATCCGTGCCCCTTTAAAGCACTAATTGAACGTGAACCTTGCATGATCATTACTTCCCCTTGCCACTTTGTTAACTTGGTTATTTGCTACTTTATTTGCTTCCTACTAATTTCTAGTTTGATTTTAGTTATCTTTCATTTAAGCAAGTAATTAATTCACCCTTATAATTCCTTCCGGTCTATAGATTAACAAACGCACTTTACAATTGACCTTGGTTTCCCCTTCCCTAGGGATTCGACCCCTTGTGCTATAATTGATTCTTGTACAACTTGCACTTGGGTTATATTTTTACTACCAATTCGATCACCTTGCACATCTTGAGATTCATTTCCGATTTGATACCTTCCCAGGCCTTGTTCTGCCCGGATGAGGTCTAACGAAGATCGGACGCTCATAAGCCGAAATCCATTGTGTGTTTAGGTGTAGAGTTGAGAGTTAATGCTGATCTCATTAGACAGGAATTGATAAAATTCTTCAAAGACAAGAAAGCTGGAAGTTCAGAACAGTTTCACTTCACCTCTGAGTTTTCAGGTAGCCCTTGGAACTATATCTTTTCATGTGCCGGCAACTTGAATTCTTTTCATTGGATTGTTGATTCAGGGGCTACGAGTCGTATTTGTTCTAATCTGCAGTTGTTTGATAGCTATAACCTGCCTGAAAACACAATGCCTATCTATTTACCTGATGGAACTTCTCATAATGTTTTGTTCATTGGAACTATTAAACTTTCCAACAGGCTTACTTTAGAGAATGTGTTATACATTCCTACTTTTAAGTTTAACCTAATATCAATGAATAAGGTGACTGATAGTACTAATAGTGAATTTGTATTCTCTAAATCACATTGGATCTTGCAGGTCCAGAATTCTAAGGAGATCATTGCCTCTGGGCAGAGTTACAATTATCTTTACATTTTTTATTCCAGACGTTTAGACATTAAACCTGTTACTGTTGTTTCTGCAAATGTGCAGTTTTATGATTACACTTGTAACTCTCTTAAGGGAGGCTTAGCTAATTTTCCTACAAACTGTAGTAGGAATGGCAGCTGTATGTCTGTCAGTACTCAAGATCTCCATACCTGGCATAAGAGGCTAGGACATGTCTCAGACAATGTTTTGAAACACCTGAATATTTCTGTTAACACTAACACTAATGGTGCTGTTTGTGATGTTTGTCAGAGGTCCAAGCAACATAGGCTGCCTTTTCCTGTAAGTAATATTTCCTCTAAAGAACCCTTTAGTCTTATCCACATAGACCTTTGGGGTCCCTTTAAAGTTAAAACCCATTCTAACTGTAACTATTTTCTCACGATTGTGGATGATTATAGTAGGTGTGTTTGGACTTTTTTGATGCCTTATAAGGATCATACCTATTCTGTTTTGGAAAATTTCTTGAAACTTGTTAAAACACAATATGGGAAAATAGTTAAAGCTGTAAGAAGTGATGATGGAAGTGAGTTTGTAAATTACAATTGCAAAACTCTCTTCCATCAATTGGGGATCACACATCAAACAACATGTGTTTATACTCCACAATAGAATGGGGTTGTGGAGATAAAACACAAACATTTATTGCAAATTGCAAGGGCTTTGATGTTTCAGTCTAAACTTTCTCTTGACTTTTGGGGTGATGATGTCTTGAGTGCCACTTATATCACTAACAGATTGTCCAGTAGAATCATCAATTGGGAAACTCTATATTTCAGATTGATGAATAATGTTCCTTCTTATGATCACCTTAGGGTTTTTGGTTGTCTTTGTTATGCAGTAGATAACAAACCTAATAAGCACAAATTTTCCCTTAGAGCACTTAGATGTGTACTATTGGGATATGCTAGTGGCACTAAAGGCTACAAACTGTATAATCTTGACAATAGGGTTGTGTTTATTTCCAGAGATGTCAAGTTCTTTGAGGATAATTTTCCTTATGATGATATAAATAACTCTGACAATATTGTTCCTAAGATTTATATTTCTGATGAAATATCTGATATTAAGCCTGTTGTTACTTCTGAAGTTGATCAGGAAAATGTGGAAGCTAACACTGAAACTCAGACTGAAACTATTCCTAACACTGTTTCTGAACTCAATTTGAGGGAAAGTGGTAGGGTTAGGAAACAACCTGCTTGGATGCAAGATTATGTCTGTAACACAGGTTTCACTATTACTTCGGATAATGTTTGGGAAAATAAGCTATGTGTCAATCATGATTTTCCTTATGCTTCTGATTATGTGAATTTTATATCTAAAATAGCCTCTATACCTGAGCCTGTTAATTATAAACAAGCCATCAAATATCCTGAGTGGATTGAGGCAATGAATAAAGAGCTTCAAGCCCTAGAGAATAATGAAACATGGAAAATTACAGATTTGTCAACTGGAAAGAAAGCTATAGAGTCAAAATGGGTTTATAAGACTAAATTTAATCCTCATGGCACTATAGAAAGATATAAAGCTAGGCTTTTTGCCAAAGGTTTTAATCAAACCTTTGGAATTGACTATTTTGACAGTTTTTCTCCAGTGGCTAAGCTGGTTACTGTGAGAGTTTTCCTTGCTATTGTTTCCATTAAAAACTGGGGCTTGTACCAACTGGACATTAATAATGCCTTCTTGTATGGCTATTTAGATGAGGATGTTTATTTGTTACCTCCTGAAGGGTATACTAAAGTTAAACCCGGTCAATTTTGCAAGTTAAAGAGATCACTATATGGCCTGAAACAGGCCTCTAGGCAGTGGAACTTAGAATTCACTTCCAAACTGCTAGCTTATGGTTTCCTACAGTCATCTCATGATCACTGTCTATTTACTTACAAAACTGATTCATGTTTTGTTATGTTAATTGTGTATGTTCATGATGTGTTAATCTCTGGTTCAAATGACACAGTTATACTGGATATTAAGAAATTCTTGCATAATGAGTTCACTATTAAGGACTTGGGGAATGCCAAATATTTTTTGGGTATTGAAATATTCCGGTGTTCTAATGGCATGGTTATTAGCCAAAAGAAGTACATATCTGATTTACTGTAGGATTCTGGTATGGAACATGCCAGATCTGCTTCTACTCCTTTATCCAGTGCTACTAATCTTTCTATTGATGATGGTAATCTATTTTCTGATCCGGGTAAATACAGAAGATTGGTGGGGCGGTTGCTTTACTTAAATTTAACATGCCCAGATCTCAGTTACTCAGTTCAGCAACTTAGTCAATATGTTGCTAGTCCTTTGCAAAAACACTGGGATGCTGCTATGCATGTATTGCATTATCTTGCAGGGACTAGGACTGCTGGTCTTTTCTTCCCAGCAAGTAGCTCCTTTCAGCTTACTGTCTATAGTGATGCTAACTGGGCTGCTTGTTCCCTTACTCGAAAATCTCTGACTGGTTTCTGTATTTTGCTAGGTTATTCTTTGGTGTCCTGGAAGTCAAAGAAGCAATCCACTATGAGCCGTTCATCGTGTGAAGCAGAGTACAGAAGTCTGGGTGCAGCTGTTGCAGAGTTGCAGTGGTTAAGTTACCTGCTTCATGACCTTTATATTCCACTCTCCACTCCTATTGAAGTTTGGTGTGACAATCAAGCTGATATACATATCACTGAAAACCTAGTTTTCCATGAGCGTACGAAACATCTAGAGATTGACTGCCACGTTGTCCGAAATCAATATAAGAAGGGCTTTATTGTACTCAAGCATGTTTCTACTTACTAAGTCTTTAGGGGGCCCTCTATTTCGCAGAATACTTTGCAAGTTGGGCTTCTTATTTAACGAAGCTCCAACTTGAGGGAGGCTGTTGTAATTTGTTTTTTTTTGTATTTTCTTTATTTCCTTTTCTTTGTTTAAGTAGCAAAGTCGTGTTTTGCTTTGTTAGGGTAGCGTTTTCTCCACGCGGTCCAACTAGCCGTTGTTGCGTGTCTGTGTATATATTTGGGAGCCTGCTTTGTTTACTGTACTTACGCATATTATTGAAACCCTAATTTCGTTTCTTCATCTTCTCCGCTTGCGCCGTTTCTCGTTCATCGCTTTCTTCAGTATTCAATTGTAAATTTATTTAGTTTTTCGTGTGATCGATACTAATACTTTTTCTATATTACTTGTTAGCGATACGTAAAACATTTGGCCCAACACCAACCAATGAAATGATAAATATATTACATTTGTCTTTTAATTGGTTACTTTTTTTAAATTTTTCGTCAACCACACGACAAATGTAAAATATTAACCCCTCGTTACATTGATTTAACCGAACTTGACTTGGGCTAAAATTACCCCTAAAATTCCTAGTCCCATCCCCGATTAAAAAATCGTCTATGTTAAAGTTAATACAAAAGCAATTTGTAGAAAACCACTTAATTTGATCTTCAAGATTTGCTTTATAATTGAAATAATTAAATCATACATATATATATATATTCCAGATGGAAAATGCCAAATCAACCCGTCAACTCGATCAAATGATCAGATTTTCAACACTTTCCTTGGTATATTTAGAGTAGGTGAGACGAGGGAAAAAAAATTCACTATTTTTTCATCTTGAATATTTGAATGAAGAGACAATGATTCTATACGATCTAAATTTCCATGGGATTTTAGTCCATTTATTGATCAAAGACTTGCCCAACCTAGAATTAAGAGAAATTCTGGCGTAAATATGGTTCCGTTGAATCCGACCACTATACGAGTGAATATATACAATTGCTATTTGAATAGTCATTTTTCTTAAAATTTACACGAATCACCCGATCGATTTATTGCATTCGAGCAATTTATTTCAAATTAGTTATGGAAAGAAGTATCGAATTATCGAAATATTTGAAAGAGTCTCACGCATGTAATTTCTGAAGTAAATTACAAACATCACTCACAACCTAAACACTTAAATATTTTCAATCCAAAACCGCCATTAGAGGATTGCTTCTTTGTTTCTCAATCTGTGCGTAAGCGATTATGGAAAGAGAAAAGGTTTGGTACAACAATGGGTTGCTGGAAATCATTAATGCACTATAATCATAAAGCAATTAGTTATTGTAACTGTGTTCGTCTCATTGACCCTTTGGTATGTATCCATGGAGTACTGGTCAGCAAAACCCATTCAAGAAGGCAATCCAGAGACTCGAGAATGACTTGACTTTCTAAAACCTGACAGTGATTGCGAGATCATAAGGGTAGTTTCCTTTTAAAAAAATAGATTATACAAAATTTAATTTATTCATTCTAAAGCTCTTGATATGCAGCCAGGAACGTGATTTGTAAGAAAATTTTTGAAAAAATGAAGTTTTTAGTATTACCACGAATTTTCTTTTAATGAAAATGTATAGAATTTTGTATTATATATGATTACAAAAATCTTGCTAAGTTTCGTACTCGGTAATGGGTGTAGCAATGTTCGAAATGCACAGAATTGAGTCATAAAGTGAACAGGAATAACCGCGTAAACGCCAATACAATTAATGTCAAGAAAAGTGAAGACTTGCACTAAAGTTTGCTCTTCATGGCTTCTTGTCCGGTAAAACATGAAGAAAATAATGATGAAAGGTCGACCCCCCTATTTCTCTTGTTAACCTTCCATGCGCCCCAGCTGGTTGTCCGTATTGACCCGTCACGGACACAGCAAATTGGTATGTCTACCAGCACATCAATCAGTCTTAACATACATTGCTAAAAGACCTCTCTGCCCAAAAGTTGTGCAAAATTACAACAAATTGTCATCCAATTCATTTCTCTCTTCTTTTTCGAGCTAGTAGTATTAAAAACCTTGAGTTATGCATAAGTTGTACGAAAAACCTTGTGATATAAAAATTCTCATAGAAAACCTCATGTTTTTCGAAAATATGCACAGAAAGCCTTCTGCCTAACAATTGTATATCTCCTGCGCGTTTTGAGGTTTGTCTTCGAGCTAACTTCAGCTCTGAATTCCTTCTCAGTTTCTTTAGCTATCTTGTACCAGTTTCGTAGCTTCTTAACTAAAATAGGGGGGGGGGGGGGGGGGGGGGGGGTTCAGACTAATAATGAAATTAACTAAATAAATAAACGACAAATTAACTGAACTAAATTGAGACGTAAATTAAACTAGGACAAATTCAATGGATATTAAATAGCCGGGATTTTCCTCCGCATGCATCAGACTATGATCACGGACAGGGTGATTAATTCCTCGTTAGGCTAGTTATAGTTATCAATTACCTTAGGCTCCCTCGTTTCTTCTTACCTTTTAGAACGACTAAAAGAAACTCCTAATAATCGTCCCCTAATCAACCGATAACCTTATCAGAAACTCCTTCTAAGATTCAACCGGATAATTGCTTTACGTAATAAAGAAACACTAACCCTAACCGACTTAGTAGAAACTCTTACTTCGCCTAATTAGACCGTAATATTCCACAACACAAAATCAGCCGAACTTAACAACCTAGTGTTGATTGCCACTTCGTTAACTGCTTGGCTAGACTCCACCAAACGAATTAACTAGCTGTATGTGAATTGCTTATCCTAAGATTCAACGTCTTAAATTAATCAAAGAATAGAATAAACACAATAACGTTAAACTAGAAATAAAACGGATAACTTGATCAATCAACCCAAAGAAATTGTCTCACAACATCTAAAGCATGCTTGGAAAATCCCAACTAAAAACGAATTAGAAATGCATAATGAAATTAAAAAACAAATACGAATAAGAAAACATAATATTTTGGTGCAAAATGAAATAAGGAAAAAGAGAAATAAACTATGTTGCTCCCCCCCTTTCAAGTCTGATGCGTGCTTATGTAGTGCCAAAGAACATCAATTCTTCCTCCACTTTCTCCACGTCTCACATCATTATGGCTGCCAATAATTCTCTTCCAGTGATCTTCATGTCCACTAAGGCCACTAATCATCCCATAATTTGCACAATTGGAGTCATAATTCTCAAAGTAACACCCACCTTGAAACCGCCAAAACGTGCAGCCCCATATTAACTTGAATTAATTCCCAAAGTCAAAGTTGGAGATTATGGGCTCTTTGTAAGCTAAAGCTAGACCTCCTCAAACGTAGCGTCCTTCTTCAATTTCCAAAGACTTGGGCTTGTGACAATAGGGCTTCCTCCCTAATATTGCATGGGCCATTATTGCCTTGTCTTCAATTAACCCACAAGAAACTTGATTTAATTTGAGTTCATGGCCTGCCGTCTTGTATGACTGCTCTACAATGTCCAAATATCTTGGCAAGCCCACATTTCCCTAAAGAGAAACATAAATCAGTTTATTGTGCACAATTGAACTAAAATATAGGGGGAAAATAACAATTATAAGCTGAATAAATCCATAAATATGCAATGTATCAATTTTAAATCCCCCCACACTTAGGCAATGCTTGCCCTCAAACATAAACTAAGATCAAAGATAAGAGAGAAATTCAACTCTATTCAATGACAACACGAAGTGGACAATGTAAACTAGGAATGAAAGCATAAATTTCACCCTACATTACCAAACATTGAACCAAATGCAATGAGACTCTCACATAAGAAAACACAACCCTGGTCACAACTTTAAGCACATGCACGATTTACCGGAATTGAATTATATACCATTTTAATCCTAGAAATCATATTCGACTTATTAGACGAAGGGTATGCGCAAGGAAGTTTCAAGTGAAATGGTAGTTGTGGGGAATTCGGGGTTATTCGCAATTAATACATTAAGACACTTTAGCTAGGAATTGCTTGAATTGTCATTGGCTTCGCCTTACTCATAATTACCCGATTTATTGTGATAAATCACTTATTTAGTTGGGTAATTAGCGGAGTATTCGTAATTTGCCTCACTCGTCGAGATTATTTGGGACCGTTTTACGCGAGCACAAACATTGGTGATGAATGTCACCCGGTTACTAAGCCCCATTTAATCTTTTTGATGGATTTTTGGTGCTGCACATAATAGATCATACCACGGAATTTCCAAACTTAAATTAAATCCTTAGCTCCACCACAATGTCCCACAAACAAGTGAAAATTCAAAGTGCATACCAAATTCAACTTCTAAGCTTCATAAGTTTCTATTCAAGAAATGGTATGATTTTAATCACACAATTTAAACATTCTAGCCATTAAAAACCGAGCATTCAATTTTCAATATGTGAGAATATCACCAACAAGTGGCTAATATTAAGCATGCAAAACTCAACCACACTTCCATATCCTTTTCAAAATAATCCATCATTGCCTAAATCGTGAAAATTCATCAAATATGAATCAAATTAGGCCATATCTTATCTCCTGATCATGCATAAAAGGAGCACAGCACTGAAATTACTATTCACAATCATAACACGTACACACAGTAGCAAATTCGCATATTTTCAGCCCATGATCAGCACGAAAATCATGCAAAAAATGCAAAAATTTTCTCATACAGCCCTAGGACAAAAACTTCCCTGAACTCAGAGGGTGTAGTATAGTGGTAAGTATTTCCGCCTGTCACGCGGACGACCCGGGTTCGATCCCCGGCAACGGCACCAAAAATTTGATAGGTGTCGAAGCTACCAAAAATAAGTCTCAAATATTGCACACGATTAAAATGTAAAATAGTGGCAATGGGTATCGATCCACGGGGATTGGGTGAGTTTGAAACCTTTTAATATGCCAAGAAATGAAACGAACAATTAAAATTAGGGGGGGGGGGGGGGGTTGTCAAGTTTTAGATTAAACTAATAATAATTTAACTTAGAATAAACGATTAAACTAACAAGAACTAGAAGTAAACTTGGATTAAACCTGGATAAATTCAAGGGATGGTAAATAGCCAGGATTTTCCTACGCATGCATCAGACTATCCTCGTTAGGCTAGCTATAGTTACCAATTAACTTAGGCTCCCTCGTTCCTTCATATTTTTAGAATAATCTGAAGAAACTCCTAAAGACTATTCCCTAACTAGCTAATAACCTTTTCAGAAACTCCTTCAAAGATTCAATTAACTAATTGCTTTACGAGCTAAAGGAACACTAACCCTAACCGACTTAGTAGAAACTCCTACTTCGCCTAATTAGACCGAATTATTCCACAACACAAAATCAGCCGAACTTAACAACCTAGTGTTGATTGCCACTTCGTTAATTATCCGGCTAACTCCACCAAATAAATTAACTAGCTTTATGTGAATTGCTAACTCTAAGATTCGAGCTCTTAAATCGAAGAATAAAACAAAACCCAATATCATGAAATCGGAAATAAAACGGATAACTTTGAATTAATCAACCCAAAATAAACTGTCTCACACAATCTAAAACATACTTGAAAAATCCCAACTAAAAAGTAAATTAGCTACTCATAACGAAATTAAACGAACGAAAGCTTGAAATCAACATAGTGTTTAAACGAAAAGAAAAGGAAGAGAATAAAACTATTCGATGCTCGAAGTCTCTTCCCGAACGGATTAGAGCTGCTGCTGCGTGACTTGGTGTATGAGAGTGAAGTTGTCGTAAGAAGTGTCTTTGTCTCCAGGGGCTGCGCGCACTTTTGTAGTGTAAAGGGCCATCAATTCTTTTCTCCACTTCGTCCCCCATGTTGCCCACGTTTTACCATCAATTGGCTGCCATTAATTTTCTTCAAGTCATACCAATAATCCTCAAAAGAACGTGCCGAACTATGTGTAACTCCCGCAATTCTGCTAATTAATTCTCACATCAAAATAGGGCTGCTGAGGAACTGAGCTCTTCAAGCAAGAATCTGGGCTTCTTTCATGGACGTTCCAATAAGCATCAAGTGGCTTCCCTATTTAATTATTTCTTAAGTCCATGGGCGACAATTGATTTGTTCTCCATTTTAATCCAAGAAGTGGGCCTTGAGTTGTAGCGCCTTGTCTGGTACAAATTTCCTGCAAATTCTCCCAACTACATTTCCTAAATAAAACAGAGAATGTTAAGCAATTACCCAAAATTGAATCAAATAGTGGGGTAAAACATAGGAACTCTAAGTCCAAAAATTAAGTAAATATGCAACGTATCATTAATTTTTAGAAATAAAACATCTGATATCAATCGGAAAAATGTACGCAAGCTCAGCACCATATCATAATATGTTGAGGTATTATGAGTTCAGCTAACTTGACATGTATATGTTTGTGTATTTTAGGGGAAAATGCATGAAACTATCTTGTGTTAGCCGAAAAGACATAAAAAAAAAAAAAAAAAAAGCTGACATATAAAAATTCATTTAGATAGCCTTATGTTAGTCCAGATTTTGCAAAAAAAAAAAAAAAACCTGTAGCACTACACGCGCGTTGATTGCGACTGAGATTGAATTTTTCATCACTTTTTCATACAAAAAGATAATTTTATCCCTGTATTATATATGTTAAATTATATATGTGCATATAATATATATATATATAACATACCGTTCATTGTCTTGATCACCGCCGGCATACCCACAATTGTCGCTGGTTCCATCGTCTTCATCGGCATCTCCTGCAGAACTGAATTGCAGGGGGTGACGACGAGCCTGTATTGGCGGGGTGGATGTGGGTGGGGAAGGAGAAAGGTTTGGGGTGGATTTGGGTGATGAAGAAGAAGACTGGGGCGGCGGCGGTGAATCGGGGAAGGAGAATGCGACGGCGGTGGATCGGGGGAGGAGAATATTTATATAAGTTTTATTTTTTAATATAATATGTATATGTTAAATATGTATATTTTAAAATAATGTAATTATGATATTTATATTTTTAATACATTTAATATCTATATTTTAATATTATTTTAATATATAAAGTAAGGGTATTTTAGGATTAAAACATTTAAGAGTTGATCAAATGGAGTGGAGGGACGGTGTGTAAAAATTGAAATAACATTGAGTTTTTTAACTAATTTTTATAATATAAGGTTTTTCCTGCAAATTGGAACAAATACAGGGGGTTTGATGCAGTTAACTCGTGTATTTTAGGATGTAAGATGAATTTGTACAAGTTTTTCAGAGAACTTGGGTAAGTGAAGGATATTTCATTAATCATTAGTCTAGATTTCCAAGTCCCATCCCCGACTAAGACTACGGGAGTGTTTGTAAACTCTACTCAATAAGTAGAAGTTAAAGCAGAAGTGAAAGTTGTGTAAAAGTGCAGTAGTAAAAGCTGTGAGTGTTTGGTAAAAAAAGTGATAAGCATAAAATTAATCAGTTGAGTGTTTGAAAAAAAAGTTAATAATCACTTTTAACTATTATTAAATTACTAATTTATCCCTAAAATATTTTAAATTATTTCTAAGTATTATAATATGATTTCAATATTATATTAATACAATAAATTATTATAATTTTATATAAGATTATTTATAATAATTCAAACAAAAATTAATAACAGATATTAGAAAACAATAAAATTGAAAAGCTTTAAAATAAATAAATTTATAAAAATTAAAAAAAAATTATCTAATAATTGAAATTTTTTGACCAATCAAGATTACGCAATTTTGATCCAGAACAGAAAAGGAAAAGTTATAAAGAATTAAAAAAGAAAAGATGCAAAGAATTTATAAACTCTAGAGTTATATACGTGTAATTTAGAATTATTAATATTTTATAAGGATATTATTGTCAAATAAAATTTTAATTAACCGTATAATCTATAAGCAGAATCCAAAAGCATCCCCTAACCTGCTTCTGGATTCTGGCTTATTTCTGCTTAAAATAAGCAGAAGTAGAGTTTCCAAACAATCCAAAACCACTAAAAATAAACGTTTATCTCATAAGTGCTTATTTTTAGAGTTTATAAACACTCCTTACGTCTTTGTTAAGATTAATCCAAAAACAAATTTTAGAAAATAAATTGATCTTTCAGATATATATATATATATATATATATATATATATATATATATATATATATATATATAATTTTTTTTGGTCAGAAAGGAAGCGAAAACCTATTCAGAGGTAAAAAAAAAAAAAAAAAAAATGAGAACTAATCAATGGGTTCGAAACTAAAGCCCTTAGGAGGACTCTCCCAAACCACCACTCTCTCCAAGATGGAGTGCCCCATTCTTGTCAACTGATACGTGCTTTTGTTTCTCGATCTCAGTATGTGCTTCAAAAGCAACTCCCACGGCTTCCTAAGAAGTTTCCGGCAATCAAACACCGAATTTCTCAAAGGACGTTCCTCGATGTCATCTTTCTTGATTATATTCAGCACCACTTCAGAATTTGTTTCCAGTTCAATACATTGGAACCTCATGTCCCAAGCTAATATTAGTCCTTCACGCAACCCAGTAACTCCGCACATTGATTGAAGTTTCCCCAACTTCATTGCGTACCCCAGGAGGCATGCTCCCGAACTATCTCGAATTAATCCTCCAGCCGCCGTCGAGTCATTGTGTTGATACATATTTATAATTGAAATAATAATTAAATCACACTTATATATTTTTTCCAAATGGAAAATGTCAAATCAACTCGTCAACTCACACAATTTGATTTTCCAACTCGTTTCCTAGGTATAATAACTTAGACAAAGTGAATGCAATTTTTCCCCGATTAGAGATAGTTGAATAATCAGTATTGATTCCTTTCTTTTAAAAAAAAAGTGAGACGATGGAGAAAAAAAAGCACTATTTTTCACATTGAATACATGAATGAAGAAACGATGAACCTATGTCATCTAAAATGCTATGTTTTTTGGGTCCATTTATAGACCAAATACTTGCTCAAACAAAAAAAGACTTGAGCAAATAAGAGAAATTTTCAGTTTTCCATTGAATCCAACCATCATAGGAGTGAGTATATACAATTGCTAATTGAGTGACTATTTTTCTTAAAATTTACATCATTCCCCCAAATATGGATAGTTCAAGCAATTTATTTCAAACTACTTGTGGAATGTATCGAATTATCGAAATATATGAAAGGGTATGAAGGTAATTGCTGAATTACATTACAAACATCACTCACATCCGAAATACTTTTAAATTTTCAATCCAAAACAATTACAGCATCATTCCTTCCAACCAGAGATGACAATGTGCAGAATTAATACAATAAGAGTGACATTATATCACATAACTTACAAACTGAACACATTACAAGTGAAAATACAAACTTCAATGCAACAACAGAACAATTCAAAAAGAAAAACACCCAAAAAAACGAAAAACCAGTGATAAATTATTCAGGATCAGGAGGCAGTGGAACTTCAGCGGATCCTTCAAGCATATGCATCACCCTCTTCATATCTGGCCTCAATGCTGGATCTTCCTGAATGCACCATATAGCGATCATCACAAATTTCTCGAACCTGTTAAGATCATCCGTTGCTTCCTCATCATTGGCGACCAAGGAATGCAGAGTCCCTTCCTTGTAGCAATCGCAAGCCCAGTCGGCAAGAATCACCTCACTCTCATCACTGACATTTGGATCCACATTTTTCCGACAACATATTAGCTCAAATAACAAAACTCCAAAACTATAAACATCCACCTTAGCCGTTATAGGCATGTTTCTGAACCATTCAGGAGCCACATATCCTCTCGTTCCCCTTATCCCCGTTGTGGTTCTAGTCTCCTCAGGCCTCAAAAGCTTGGCTAACCCAAAATCGGATATTTTTGCAGTGTGGGATTCGTCCAAAAGTACGTTCTGAGGCTTGATATCGCAGTGGATTATTTGGGAGCTACATTCTTCGTGCAAATAGCGAAGACCTCTCGCGATTGCAAATGCTATCTGTATTCTTTGATGCCAATTGGGCTTTGAGTTTCCAAACAAAAGGTTCGCTAAAGAACCATTGCTCATGAATTCGTAGACCAGAAGCCTGTTTTGACCCTCTTCACAGTATCCCAACAACTTGACAAGGTTCTTGTGGTTCGTCTTGCTGATTGAGCTAATTTCGGCTTTAAATTCCTTCTCAGCTTCTTTAGCTATCTTATCCAGTTTCTTCACAGCAACGACTTTTCCATCTTCATCCTCGAGAACCCCTTTGTAAACCGTTGAACAAGCACCGCTTCCCAATTCTTCCTTGAATCCATTTGTAGCTTCTTTCAGCTCGTCAAAACTGAATCTTCTCATGTTCACTCCTGGAACCACGGCATATCCTGGAACCACCTTCGATCTTCTTCCATTGAGACGAGGAATGAAGAAAAACAACACAGATAAAAACAGGACTAAGTTGAGAAACACGGAACTCCCCAATAAAACAGAACCCGTGATGATAACAGCAGACCGATTGCTCTTACTCGAACCACCACCACCTGGCCATACTGTTGCATTACCCCTTTTCCTTATCTTTACCAAGGCCTTTAACCGGAATGAGGGACTGATCCGCCCATAGGGGAGCGGGACTTTCTTCAACCAACAATTTCCGTTGGCGGCTACGATTGCAACAGCACAGAAACAATCATTCAGACAAATCTGTCTGCAGAAATCCTCATCGACTCTTTCAAAACGAGCATAATGCGAATTGTACCAGTCTAAATTCGGTATTTCTACAAAACTAAAATGCTCACTATCATTTGATTCTTGATTACAGCTTTGTGGAACAAAATCTGGTATGCATCCACTCATCCTATCATTCAAATCCCTTAAAGAGTATGAAGGAGGGCAGCTACAAACTGGCCTCTGATCAGTTCCCAACTTGCAAATACTGTTCAAGCCACAAACACCAGCTCCTATATCTCCATCAACGTTAACATAAAAACATATATCGGACGGCAAAAAGCTGTTAAAGGACCACACCATCGCCCTCCCGCCACTTGAACTCGCAGACTTGGGGTAGATATAATGCCGGAGAACCCCATCATATTCAAGAATCAGTCTCTGGTGAAATTGGCTACTGGAAACATTGTTGGAGAACAGATTATAAATAATCGTTCCATTTTGAGCAGTGAGGTAAATATAACCAGACTGATTGAAGATCAACTGAAACCCGCCGAAGGTCCTTATGGTTGCGTACGCCATAATACCGTCGTCCATGGGGAAGTTCCTGGTGTAGAGTGTAAGATTCCCGTCTGTTTGCAACGATAACTTGAATCTTCCTCTCGAGTAGTTCGTTTCAGAAAAGCTGGCCACTAATTGTCCATAATTAAATATCTGTGTCGGCAGTAATGTGTCCGTAGGCTCATCAAAACTCTCCCACAGCTTGTCTGAATTATTCTTCGCAAGAACAAAGTTTCCGGTGTCGAGCATAGCGCCGTAGGCGACGTCAGAGCCGAACAAACTAGCAGCCCAAATCCGCTGACCGTTAGGATCGCTTAGTTCGAATCTCCCATCTGCGAAAAGCTGGATTCTTGAACCTTCCTTGGCTAAATTATCACGATTGGCAGACCAAACCAGTGTTTTCTCAGGGATTTGATCGAACCAGATTGCTAACAAGTAGCCTCCCGGGGAAACCTGCCGGAAACCGAAAGCGAATTCGCCTGACCGTGATTTCCAGGCAGTATTAGCACCGTTTGCAACCATGGATGACCCCAAATCCACAACGGTGCTGGAGGACTGTGCTGTGGCTGAAAATGGCAGCACAAATATCAGCGTAATGAATAACAGCTTAAGGGAAATTACTCCAAAAGCCGCCATTACAATTCACAGTACTGCTTCTTTGTTTCTGAATCTGTGCATAAGCGATCATGGAAAGAGAAAAGCTTTAGATTAATACAACAATGGGTTGCTGGAGAATTTGACCAAGATTTTTCTCAGTTAGTTGTTTTGATGTCATTGTCGTCAGAAAATTATTGCATCTAGAATCATTAAACAATTAATTGTGTTCATTCTCACTGACCTTCAGGGGCCAAAAAAAATTAAAAAATTCAGGACGGCAGCCCAGAAAAACGAGACTTACAAAAACAAGAATGACTTAGCTTGTTAAAACTTGACTGTGATAAAAATACTTACTTTAATTACGATGCCTCGATTATTTTTGCATTAATTAATTTTCACAATTCCTGAGGGAAATGTTCTTCATCCTTTTCAACCTTTTGAGTTCATAGATCATTTAATATATATTGCTAACATAATCTAATCATTAGAAATTGTTTAGTACAAAAATGGGTTGCAGGAAATCCCTAATGCACTATAAATTATTAACACAAGAATGTTCGTCTTACTAGTCAACAAAAACCATTCAGGAAGACAATCAAGAAACACAAGAACGACTTACCCGCCTTTCCAGAACTCCACAGTGATTGAGATGTAATATGGGTATTTTGCTTTTTTATTTTTATTTTGTAACAATATATAATTTAAATTATTTATTCCAAATATCTTGATATGATGCAAGGAACGTGATTTAACCATCAAATTTTTTGAAAAATGAACACGAATTTTCTTTTAATTAAAATGTCATAAACTAGTCCCAGTTCAAAATTGCTTGATTTTGTATTATATATGGTAACCAATATCCTGCTAATTTCCCCACTCGATAGTGGGTGTAGCCGTGTTCTTGTGGTGTTTTAAAAGGGCAGAATTAACTCATAAACTGAAGTAGTCAACGGTCATGTCCCATAAAAATATACAAAATGCTTTCAGTTGAAGGACAACAATGGAGTCGATACACTGCTGCAACACACACCGAGTAGTTTGTGTTTTTAGCTACGTTAGTTAATATTTCTTGTTAGTTGTTAGTTTAATTAAATTAGTTTTTAATTCGGTTAATTTGATTGTTTCAATAAAATTTAGTTATATTAGTTTGGTATTCAATTGTAAATTTATTTAGTTTTTCGTGCCATAGATACTATACTTTTCTATATTTCTTTGTTTCTCAATCTGTGCGTAAGCGATTATGGAAAGAGAAAAGGTTTAGGACAACAATGGGCTGCTGGAAATCACTAATGCTCTATAATCATAAAGCAATTAGTTATTGTAACTGTGTTCGTCTCATTGACCCTTTGATATGTATCCATGGGCACCGGATCTTCTATTCCATTTAGGTGCTTCATTTCATACTCCACGTATCGGATGAATGACACGTATAATATTTACCAAATTTTCTAACCGATAGAATTATGATATCAATAAGAGGAAAAGAAAAATAAAAAAACCTTAATATATCTAATATTAAAAAAAAAAAAGCAAAATTTATATATCCAATAAATTAAAGAAAAAAGTCTACTTTTTTGGAAATATTTTTTAATATTCAAAGTAAAAATATAAATTGGTGTCGTCTATTTTTTATTTTTATTTATAATTTATAAAATTTTGTTTTTAAGTTAAAAATATTAACATTAAATATATTTTATAATATTCAACTTAAAAGTATTTTATAATATTCAAATTACAAATATTAAATTGGTATTCAAAGTTGTTATATTTAATATTAAATATATTTTATAATATCCAAAGTTTGAATATTATAAAATATATTTAATATTAAAATTTAAAACTTTAATAAGAATATTCAATTTTTAGTTTAAGTTAAAAATATTAATATTAAATATAATGTATAATATTTTTTTCTTTTAAGTTAAATAAAAATTTTATAACTTAAAAATAAAAATTAAAAAAAGGTGGCACTAATTTAATATTTTTTCTTTGAATATTAAAAAATATTTCCAAAAAAGTAGATATATTTTTTAATTTATTGGATATATAAATTTTGTTTTTTTTTTTTTTTTTTGAATATTAGATATATAAAGATTTTTTTTCCCTTTTATTGATAATATCATAATTCTATTTATTAAAAAATTTGGTAAAATCTTAAACATGTCACTCATCGAATACGTGGAATATGACATGAAGCACCTAAATGGAGTAGAAGATCCGGTGCCATGCCCCCCAGCCTGGTTGTTCGTATTGACCCGTAGCTGGCGGTGGAAATTGGCGCTCGTCCCCGGACACGGCAAATTGGCATGTCTACCAACACATGAGCCTTAACATGCTTTGCTAGAAGACCTCTCTGTCTAAAAGTCGTGCCAAATTACAACAAATTGTCATCCAATTCATTTCCCTCTTCTTTTCCGAGCTAATAGTATTAAAAACCTTGTATTATATACATAAGGTGCATGAAAAACCTTAGTGATATAAACACTCTCGTAGAATATGCACCGAAAACCTTCTAGCTAACAAATGTATCCTGCTCGGTTTGTGGTTGTCTTGGGACTAACTTAAGCTCTGAATTCCTTCTCGGTTTCTTTAGCTATCTTGATGAATAATGTGTTTGGCCTTACTCACCCCCAAAAGCTAGCTGTTGAGGGTGAGTAAGACCAAGCACATTATTCATCATGGTATCAGTGAACTTTCCCCAAATTGATCACGTTCTTCCGCGAATTTTCATCTGAGTTCTTCATCATCTTCATCGAAATCGCGATCTTCTTCGCGATCTGAGTTTTGACTTTGTGTCTCTCCGTCATCGTCATCATACTTGCGATTCTTATTCGCGATCGTCTTCTTCCTCTGTTTTCTTCCTGTTTTCGGAGTAGCGATTTCCTCGCATCTTTTCATCGTAATCTTCTGGATTTCCTGGCGATCTTGTGGTTATGGCGTCTGCAGAAGCTATTGCTGTGGCTGAATCTAGGCTCACTACGTCCAGTCCGTATTTTCTTCATCCAAATGAGAATCCTGCGTTGCAATTGGTGTCTCCTTCTCTGGACGGTTCAAACTATCATACCTGGGCACGGGGGATGAAGATGGCGCTTCAATCGAAGAATAAATTTGGTTTTGTCTCTGGTTCTTTGCCTATGCCGCCACCTCATATTACAGCTTGTAAAACTCCTTGTACTTTTACCTTTTTACTTGGGTTGAGGTGAACATAATTTACCTCCCATCAAAGGCTAAATACAGCCTTATGTAATTGTATATAAGAAAGACACTTGTACAAGTTTTAATTAATCAATTCAGTATTCAATTTTTTCCTTCAGCTCTTTTCTCTCTCTCTCTCTCTCTCTCTCTCTCTCTCTCTCTCTCTCTCTCTCATTACGGTTAAACATAGTTATCATGGTATCAGAGCAGGTCCGATTCTAGGCCTGTCTCTCCACCCCGCCGGATGTTCCGATTCCCGGCTTGCAGATGTTCCGATTCCTGCAATGTTCACGCTCCAGTTTGTCCCGCATTCCGCGGCCCTAGGCGTGAAGGGGGTGTGTCAAGTATCCCACATCGAATAATCAAAGATGTGGAGCTCAATATATAATGGCTTGGCAACCCTCCCCTCAACAGCTAGCTTTTGGGGGTGAGTAAGGCCAAGCACATTATTCATCATATCTTATACCAGTTTCTACAAAGCAACGGCTTTCCCGGCGGTAAACCGTTGAACAAGCACTGCTCCCAAATTCCTCCTTGAATCCGTTCGTAGCTTCTTTCAGCTCGTTAAAACTGAATCTTCTCATGTTCGCTCCTGGAATTCCTGAGGGATTTCCAATAAAATTTCCAGGGGGATTGCAAAATTGATTTTGAGAAAATAAGCCATCTGATATCAATCGGTAGCAAGCTCAGCACCATATTATAATATTGTTGACAACGAAAAATCGACAATTCTAATTAATTAATGGGCCAAATAAAGTTGGCTATTAATTGATTGTTTTATATTATAAGTCCATATAAAATTTGGACTTTGTTATAATTGATTCAAAATAATAAATATAATTTGTTTATTATTTTGGGTTAATTAAATGGGCTCTCAAATTCAAGTCCAAGTCCGATTCCAAGCCCATGAAGTGAATTAAGCCCATCACATGCCTATAAATAAGGTGTTCGGGTTCACAAATCAACGATGAAGAGAACACTATCAACAAATCAAATCAAGGGAAGAAGCTCTCAAGTTCCCGAGTTCTTGCCACGGCGAAGTGCTGCCGCCATAAAGACTCAACACTTCTTCAAGGCTTAAATCATCAAGTCTTCCAAATTAATCACCAAGTTCTTCATTTGATTCGAGATCAAGCTTCAAGCCCTCGAATCCACTAGTAGAGAAGAATCAGAGGATTTTTACAGAGATTGTAACACTTTTTACATTAAATCAATAAATTCTATGTTTCGCTATTTTCTTGTATTTTGCATTCATTTATTGCAGATTCCAACGAAAATTTGTGTAAACAAATTTTGGCACGCCCAGTGGGACATTCTCTGCCTCTCATCTCTTCATCCTACGGAAAATCGCAAATCCATCGTAAAAAGCACTTCCATGGCATCTGAAAAGAATCAACTCGCGTTGAAGAAGATTAACGTGGTCGACATCATTGCCAATATTGCTCAATCCTCTACCGGGGGCAAGCACAGCGGTTCAACCTCATCAGAATCGGACAACTCCCATCATTCCACTCCAAAAAGAGTCAATTCCACCACCTTTGCCAGTTTGCCTGTGATGACTACCAGCGTGACAAATGTGGAAGAACAACTCGCTCAGATGGCTCAAGCCATAGCTGATTTGCAAAAGATCGTGGAGGATAAAGATCTTCAAATTTCGCAACTAATGGACAAAATGGAGCAACAAAATGCTGAAGGGTCTAGCCACAACAGTCCTTCTCCTCCAAAACACACTCCGAATGAGAAGCTGGTTGATCATACACTTCGCAAGCCAGATTTTGCACAAAAGACCACGCGTTCAACAAGTTCGGTAGCAACCTTGTCCATGGAAGAGTTGCAGGCAATGATAGCAAATACAATCAAGGCGCACTACGGCGGGTCATCCCAAAATCGAGTTGCATACTCAAAACCATACTCAAGAAGAATTGATAATTTGAAGATGCCAAATGGATATCAGCCACCCAAGCTTCAACAGTTCGATGGAAAAGGTAATCCTAAACAGCACATCGCCCACTTCATCGAAACTTGCAACAACGCTGGAACAGGTGGGGACCTTCTTGTCAAGCAGTTCGTGCGATCACTCAAAGACAACGCCTTCGACTGGTATGTTGATCTTGAACCCGAATCCATCAATAGTTGGGACGAAATGGAGGGAGAGTTCTTGAACCGTTTCTACAGCACTCGTCGCACCGTGAGCATGATCGAGCTTACAAACGCGAGACAACAGAAAGATGAACCGGTCATCGACTACATCAATCGTTGGCGAGCACTAAGCCTATGTTGCAAAGAAAAGTTGTCAGAAACGTCCGCAATAGAGATGTGCACGCAAGGGATGCATTGGGAACTTCAATACATTCTCCAAGGAATCAAACCTCGAACATTTGAGGATCTTGCTACTCGTGCCCACGACATGGAATTGAGTATCGCAAATCACCGACCTTCGTTTCCATTAGGAGAACAAGGAAGAGGAAGAGAAGAACGTTGGAAGAATGACAAGTTTGTGAAAGCCTCTACCGAAGAGTCCATGGCCATTTCGGCTGCTACAAAAGTGCCTCCAAATGCTGAGAAGAACGAGAACTTTGGAGTTCCACACAATTCAAACGACGGTCATCGACCTACACTGAGAGAAAGACAAGAAAAAGAATACCCTTTTGCTGACTCTGATGTCCCGCATATTTTCGATGAATTAGTCGAAAGAAGATTGATCAAATTGCCCGAGTCAAAACGTCCCGAAGAAAGCGGCAAGGTGGCTGATCCCAAATACTGCAAGTATCACCGAATAGTCGGTCATCCTATTGAGAAGTGCTTTGTGGTCAAGGAGAAGATAATGTCGTTGGCTAATTCTGGAGAAATAATCTTCGATGATGATGAAGATGTTGCAGAGGTGAATCATGCTAGCCTTACTGTAACCAAGAGGATCCTTCAGAATTCTCAAAGTAAGAAGGTGATCTTTCCTCCATCTACACTCTCGGGGGCATCTGCAACATTTCAATTTGGGAGTCTAGACCCGAACTTGGCAAGGACCCTACTTGTTGATCGAGAAATCGAGCTAGCGACAAATCTTTCCAATAAGACTGTTGATGGCGATAGATGGATTCTTGTGACTCGCCGAAAAAGTTCAAAGCAGCGGGTTGATCAAGCTCATCCACTAACATCAAGGAGAAAGCCAAAGCAAACCAAAATCCATAGACGAAATCCACCAAGAAGTTCGAAGAGTTCTCGATCAAGTCAAAAGAAATCAGAAAGAACCTGCAAATCAAACCATGCAACTCTTGGAGATTTCTTTCCACCTACGTTTCTTGGAGAAGCCGACAACGTGTTCCCGAATAAAACCAATAAATCGATGGACAAAGCCAAGTTGCGCATCACCATCCAAAAGCCAAATTCCCCAAAAGGATCATCCTAAATGAAAGAGTTTGCTCCTTGACGTACGAGCCTAAACTGCACGTTACTCTTTGTTCGCATGAGTATAAACTGTGACCAAAAAAAAAAAAAAAAACTTTGAACTACGTGATGACTTGATCCTCTTTCTTTTGGGGTACGTAGGCAACTTGAATACTAAATTTTCAAGTGCAGTCATATCTCCAAATAAATCCAAATTGTTCGTGAGTTTCAACAAGTTCATGAAATTCCAACACCGGGGGCATGCATTGGAGTCATTCAAGATCAACATCAAAACGAAGAATGGCGAACGAATGCACAAAAAGAAAGATGCACAAAAAGATATGAAAGAACATTTTATTCCACAAATGGTGTACTTTTACATCAAAAGTGATCCAAAGGAATACAAAAAATGACGAAGTTGTACAATTTTGTCTAAATTCTTCATGTGGTCTCCCCAACTCTTTCTACACCAAATTCTCTGCCAGGGTTTCCATCAAAGTCAATATCTATGGGACAACACAATAAATTCTCTTTTCGTGGAAGTGATGATCTGTCTTGCTTCCATACCAGATTCAAAAATGTCTTGGACTTCTCTTACCACTGATCAGGAAGTTCTCAATCTTTTGACGACCCATCTCCTCAACTCGTTTTTCATCCTTCACCTGCACCAAATGAAAAAAAAAAAAAAAAAAAAAGGAGAAAAAGAGGAGATCCCATTACAAGAAAGTGCTGCTCAACCGGCGTGACAAGTTGAGTTTTTCCACTTCGTCATATTCCATCACAGCGATGTCTCCACAACACCAAATCATTTGGAAATGGATGGCACGTTGGGAAAATTGGTGGAATCCGGCAGGCCTTAAAGTTGTTGATCACCGCTACCGCTTGAGATGCAACTCCATGATGCGAAGGATTGATGGTCACCAACAATTTGCAACACTTTGACTTGATGGAGGTTTGAAGGGTGTTCTGCAACTCTTTCACTTCGTCGGGCGAGGAAAGAGATGACTTGCAGAGCTTGAAAGGGCAGAATTGTTCGTGATTCCTGAGCACGGTCCAGATGGTAGAGCAAATTGCATGCAATCCTACTGTCATGGGGCGTCGGAATGATGGCTTCAGCAAAATCTCCATTGATGCCCGAATGATGATGCATGTTATGGAGTCATGAAGTGGTGAATGAATGGCCTCCATGGTTCTGAGTCCAGATTTGAGAGAAAATCTGTCAGGATCTCAACGATGCCGAGGAAGGAGAGCACCACGACAATAGTGTTTCGATCAGGGGCAAGAGTCTGACACTTTTCTGCAACTGCAAGAATCTGAGTGATGTTGGATGATGATCGCGCACAAGCCATGAATGGTTGTTTTGTTTCCTAAGGTGAAAGCTTCAAGTGAGGATCATTGAGAATGAATTGATGGTTCTGGAGCAAAATTCCATGAGCATTTCTGTGATGTCGAGGGAAGATGGCATCAAGACGAGAGTCTTTATCAGGGCTGAAATGGCAGCACGGTGAAGACGAACGTCATATCCAAGCAATTGTGACGATTGAAACTTCAATGGCGCTAGACTGTGGGAGCAAACAAGGCTTCGAGCATGCTGCTGCTGTGAAGTGGACATCCTTGATGAGTTTTCATTTGCGGTGAGATCAGTGTGACATGAGATTTCCTGGCACGTGTTTCTGGTTATCGTGAAGGAGTGCTCGTACATGTTGATGGTAGAGTGGCTCGTTGAGGGAAAGATCATGCGCACATCCGTCTGATGATGTATGTCTGCAACAAGAATCTAGATTGGTGTTGAATTGACAATCTGGAAATTTGAGCAGGGTTCGACAGTCAGAGTGTAAAGCTTCCATAATGATAGGATGAGGTTGACTGTTGTATGTTTCTAAACTTCCCAAAAGCTGTGGAGAAAGAAATTGCGATGGCCATAATGAAGTGATGATTCCAGCAGCACCGAAGGGCGGATTGACGATTTATTCAGTTGCCTCAATGATTTATTCTGGAAAATGCATGGATTTGTCCGGAGAATCTGGATAATTGACGCTCATGGGCCGTTCATGAATAGCTATGGTGATGTCCTTGACTTTAAGGGAGCTCTAGTACCTCCTGATGACAAAATGTGGGCGTAGCTTCTGACAGTCTTTAATCTCCATGCCAAAAGTTAGCCTGAAAAGCATCAAGATGGTTAAGTCATTCACACAAATGAAAATGATAATAATTTAAATAAAATAAAAAAAAAAAACAAAGGAAAAGATGGTCCCAATGTTCAATCTGAAGCCGATCAACAGAAAATGGGAAAGGAAAGAAGTCTTCTTATTTCGTTGTGTGATTGTTGCTGCAATGAATGTGGATGTGGGATTGATACTTTGGGGAACTCAGATAAAACAAGCTTTATGAGATGCCTAATCTGATAAAAGGAGAAGCATGTTGGTCAAATTAAGAGTTTTATTCCATTAAAGAGCAAGAAATTCTCTGGCTTCTGCTAAGGAAAAGAGAAATCAAGACGTAGCTTCATCGTTCAATCGTCTGTATGCAATAGGGCCTCCTCACCAGCGGTGGCTTTCCAGATTGGCCATTTTTCTCCAAATAGCAGCTCTACAGTTCCTTTATAACGACGAGGTTCAGTTCCAGGGAAGTTCCGTTGGTAAAATGAACCAATTCCAGAAAGGTGTCGTCAAAGCCTTCAAGATGTTCTGTTCCATCAGGGCTCCGACGGTGTTCGAGTCAAACGTGCTGCTGTCGGGAGAAAGTTGTCACCGGAGATTGGTGCATCGAAATTCCTACTATTTCCGGAGAGGATTGCAGCATCAAGGTTAGCACCTTCGTCAAAGAAGATTGCAGCGTCAAGAAGTTGAAAGTTTGGGGGCAGTCTTATATGAAAGTAATGCGTGAATTTGGCGCACAAAATCAGAAACTCCGAGCTTGACGCAAGGAGTTTTCCTGCTAATTTATGGAGATTATCCTGATTTGCTGCACGAAGACCGGAGACGTGAAAACCACTTTTGCTACTGCTGTGGTTCCATGCGTGAAGCTTTATTGGGCCAATTGGATGACCCAACTTTAATTGCCATAAAAAAATAAAAAAAAAACCCTTGAGCGAATAAGGATGTCCTTGGCCCATGGGATCATCCTGACATTGGTGTCAATTGTCAAAGGCCAAATTTGGGAAAAAAATGTTTGGGCCAATAATTAAAGTAAGAGAGCCTGCCTATGTGGGCCCTACGGAAAAGGAAAAATTGGACAGAAGTGCTATTGCCTTGCTCTATTGAAATGCAATCTCAAATTTGAGGTGGGCCCGCTGATTTAAAAAATGAAAGAAGAAGAAAAAAAAAATCAAATACTTCAAGTTCCGACTTTCACAAACTCTCGACATGTTTTTCGTCGAACCTTGAAGTGGGGGCATCTGTTGACACCGAAAAATCGACAATTCTAATTAATTAATGGGCCAAATAAAGTTGGCTATTAATTGATTGTTTTATATTATAAGTCCATATAAAATTTGGACTTTGTTATAATTGATTCAAAATAATAAATATAATTTGTTTATTATTTTGGGTTAATTAAATGGGCTCTCAAATTCAAGTCCAAGTCCGATTCCAAGCCCATGAAGTGAATTAAGCCCATCACATGCCTATAAATAAGGTGTTCGGGTTCACAAATCAACGATGAAGAGAACACTATCAACAAATCAAATCAAGGGAAGAAGCTCTCAAGTTCCCGAGTTCTTGCCACGGCGAAGTGCTGCCGCCATAAAGACTCAACACTTCTTCAAGGCTTAAATCATCAAGTCTTCCAAATTAATCACCAAGTTCTTCATTTGATTCGAGATCAAGCTTCAAGCCCTCGAATCCACTAGTAGAGAAGAATCAGAGGATTTTTACAGAGATTGTAACACTTTTTACATTAAATCAATAAATTCTATGTTTCGCTATTTTCTTGTATTTTGCATTCATTTATTGCAGATTCCAACGAAAATTTGTGTAAACAAATATGCTGAGGTATTATGAGTTCCGCTAACTTGACAGTTGAAATGCATGTGTTTGTGTATTTTAGGATGTAAGATGAATTTGTACAAAGTTTTTCAGAGAACTTGGGTAAGTGAACGATATTTCATTAATCATTAGTCTAGATTTCCTAGTCCCATCCCCGATTAAGAATAAGTCTTTGTTAAGATTAATCCACAAAACAAATTTTAGAAAATAAATTGATCTTCAAGATATATATATATATATATATATATATATATATATTTATAATTTTTTTTGGTCAGCAACGAAGCTAAATCCCACGTAGGGATAAAAAAAAACCAAAAGAAAACTAATCAATGGGGTCGAAACTAAAGCACTCAGGAGGACTCTCCCAAACCACCGCTCTTTTCAAGATGGAGTGCCCTATTCTTGTCAACTGATTTGTGCTTTTGTTTCTCGATCTCGGTATGTGCTTCAAAAGCGCCTTCCACGGCTTCCTAAGAAGTTTCCGGCAATCAAGCACCAAATTCCTCAAAAGATGTTCCTCGATGTCATCTTCTTTTTATTATATTCACCACCGCTCCAGAATCCGTCTCCACTTCAATACGTTGGAAACTCATGTCTCAAGCTAATCTTAGTCCTTCACGCAACTCCAGTAACTCCGCGACGTTGTCCCCCAACTTCATTACATAGCCCACGAGGCATGCTCCCGAACTATCTCGAATTAATCCTCCAGTCGTCGCTAAGTCATTGTGTTGATATGTATTTATAATTGAAATAATAAAATCACACTTATATATTTTTTCCAAATGGAAAATGCTGAATCAACTCGTCAGCTCACACGATCTGATTTTCCAACTCGGTTCCTAGGTATAATAGTTTAGACAAGGTGAATGCAATTTTTCCATAATTAGAGATAGTTGGAGAATTAGTTTTTTTTTTTTTTTTCTTTTTTTAAATGAGACGATGGAAAAAAAAAAAAAACACTATTTTTCACATTGAATATTTGAATGAAGAGACGATGAACCTATGTAATCTAAATTTCTATGGTTTTTCGATCCATTTATCGACCAAATACTTCTCAAACAACAAAGACTTGAGCAAATAAGAGAAATTTGAGTTTTCCATTGAATCCAACCATCATAGGAGTGAGTATATACAATTGCTAATTGATTGACTATTTTTCTTAAAATTTACATCATTCCCCTTAATATGGATAGTTCAAGCAATTTATTTCAAACTAGTTGTGGAAATAAGTACCGAATTATCGAAATATATGAAAGGGTATGAAGAAGGTGATTCCTGAATTAAATTACAAACATCACTCACATCCCAAATACTTTAAATTTCAACCCGAAACAATTAAAGCATCATTCCTTCCAACCAGAGATAACAATGTGCAGAATTGATACAATAAGAGTGACATTATATCACATAACTTACAAACTGAACACAGTACAAGTGAAATACAAACTTCAATGCAACAACAGAACAATTCAAGAAGAAAAACACCCAAAAAAAAGAAAAAACCAGTGATAAATTATTCAGGATCAGGAGGCAGAGGAACTTCAGCTGATCCTTCAAGCATATGCATCACCCTCTTCATATCCGGCCTCAATGCTGGATCTTCCTGAATGCACCATATCGCGATCATCACAAATTTCTGGAACCTTTTAAGATCATCCATTGCTTCCTCATCATTGCCGATCAAGGAATGCAGAGTCCCTTCTTTGTAGCAATCGCAAGCCCAGTCAACAAGAATCGCCTCCGTCTCATCACCGACATTTGGAACCACATTTTTCCGACAGCATATCAGCTCGAATAACAAAATCCCGAAACTATAAACATCCACCTTAGCCGTTATAGGCAAGTTTCTGAACCATTCTGGAGCCACATATCCTCTCGTTCCCCTAATCCCGGTTGTGGTTCTGGTCTCGTCAGGCCTCAAAAGCTTGGCTAACCCAAAATCTGATATTTTTGCTGTGTGGCATTCGTCCAAAAGTACGTTTTGAGGCTTGATATCGCAGTGGATGATTTGGGAGCTACATTCTTCGTGCAAATAGCGAAGACCTCTCGCGATTGCAAATGCTATCTGTATTCTTTGATACCAATTGGGCTTTGAGATTCCAAACAAAAAGTTTGCTAAAGAACCATTGCTCAAGAATTCGTAGACCAGAAGCCTGTTTTGACCCTCTTCACAGTATCCCAACAACTTGACAAGGTTCTTGTGGTTCGTCTTACTGATTGAGCTAATTTCAGCTTGGAATTCCTTCTCAACTTCTTTAGCTATCTTATCCAGTTTCTTCACAGCAACGACTTTTCCATCCTCGTCCCTGAGAACCCCTTTGTAAACCATTGAACAAGCACCACTTCCCAATTCTTCCTTGAATCCATTTGTAGCTTCTTTCAGCTCGTCGAAACTGAATCGTCTCATTTTCACTCCTGGAACCACCGTATACTCTGGAACCGTGTTCGATCTTCTTCCATTGAGATGAGGAACGAAGAAAAACAACACAGATGAAAACAGGACTAAGTTGAGAAACACGGAACTCCCCAATAAAACAGAACCCGTGATGATAACTGCAGATCGATTGCTCTTACTCGGACCACCACCATCACCACCACCCGGCCATACTGTTGCATTACCCCCTTTCCTTATCTTCACCAATGCCTTTAACCGTAATGCGGGATCGATCCTCCCATTGGGGAGCGGGACTTTCTTCAACCAACAACTTCCATCTTTTACAATTGCAACAGCACAGAAACAATCATTCAGACAAGTCTGTCTACAGAAATCCTCATTGACTCCTTCAAAACGAGCATAATACGAATAATACCAGTCTAAATTCGGTATATCCGCAAAACTAAAATTCTCACTATCATTTGATTCTTGATTACAGCTTTGTGGAACAAAATCTTGTATGCATCCACTCATCCTATCATTCACATCCCTTAGAGAGTATGAAGGAGGGCAACTACAATCAGGTTTCTGATCATTTCCTAACGAGCAAATACTGTTCAAGCCACAAGCACCCACTCCTATATCTCCACTAACCTGAAGACAAATATTGGACGGCAAAAGGTCATTAACAGACCACGCCATGGCCCTCCCGCCACTTGAACTCGCAGACTTGGGATAGATATAATGCCGGAGAACCCCGTCATATTCAAGAATCAGTCTCTGGTAAAATTGGCTACTTGAAACACCGTTGGAAAACAGATTATAAAGAATCGTTCCATTTTGAGCAGTGAGGTAAATATAACCAGACTGATTGAAGATCACCTGAAACACGCCGAAGATCATTGTGGCTGAGTACGCCATAATACCGTCGTCCATAGGGAAGTTCCTGGTGTAGAGTACAAGATTTCCATCTGTTTGCAACGATAACTTGAATCTTCCTCTTGAGTAGTTCGTTTCAGAAAAGCTGGCGATTAATTCTCCATAATTAAATATCTGGGTCGGCAGTAATGTGTCCGTAGGCTCATCAAAGCTCTCCCACAGCCTGTCTGAATTATTCTTCGCAAGAACAAAGTTTCCGGTGTCGAGCATAGCGCCGTAGGCGACGTCAGAGCCGAAGAAACTAGCAGCCCAAATCCGCTGACCGTTAGGATCACTCAGTTCGAATCTCCCATCTGCGAAAAGCTGGATTCTTGAACCTTCTTTGGCTAAATTATCACGTTTGGCAGACCAAACCAGTGTTTTCTCAGGGATTTGATCGAACCAGATTGCTAACAAGTAGCCTCCCGGGGAAACCTGCCGGAACCCGAAAGCGAATTCGCCTGACCGTGATTTCCAGGCAGTATTAGCACCGTTTGCAACCATGGATGACCCCAAATCCACAACGGTGCTGGAGGACTGTGCTGTGGCTGAAAATGGCAGCACAAATATCAGCGTAATGAATAGCAGCTTAAGGGAAATTACTCCAAAAACCGCCATTACAATTCACAGTACTGCTTCTTTGTTTCTGAATCTGTGCGTAAGCGATCATGGAAAGAGAAAAGCTTTAGATTAATACAACAACGGGTTGCTGGAGAATTTGAATTTTGAACAAGATTTTTCTCAGCGTAGTTGTTTTGATGTCATTGTCGTCAGAAAATTAGTGCATCTAGAATCATTAAACAATTAATTGTGTTCAGTCTCACTGACCTTCAGGGGCCAAAAGAAATTAAAAAATTGAGGACGGCAGCCCAGAAAAACGCGCCCTACAAAAACAAGAATGACTTAGCTTGTTAAAACTTGACTGTGATAAAAATACATACTTTAATTTCGATGTCTCGATTATTTTTGCATTAATTAATTTTCACAATTCCTGAGGAAAATGTTCTTCATCGTTTTCAACCTTTTGCGTTCATAGATCATTTAATATATATTGCTAACATAATCTAATCATTAGATAAGGTTTAGTACAAAAATGGGTTTGCAGGAAATCACTAATGCACTATAAATTATTAACACAAGAATGTTCGTCTTACTAGTCAACAAAAACCATTCAGGAAGACAATCAAGAAACACAAGAACGACTTACCCGTCTTTCCAGAACTCCACAGTGATTGAGATGTAATATGGGTATTTTGCCTTTTTATTTTTATTTTGTAACAATACATAATTTAAATTATTTATTCCAAATATCTTCATATGATGCAAGGAACGTGTTTTAACCATCAAATTTTTTTGAAAAATGAACACGAATTTTCTTTTAATTAAAATGTCATAAACTAGTCCCAGTTCAAAATTACTTGATTTTGTATTATATATGGTAACCAATATCCTGCTAATTTTCCCACTCGATAGAGGGCGTAGCCGTGTTCTTGTGGTGTTTTAAAAGGGCAGAATTAACTCATAAACTGAAGTAGTCAACGGTCATGTCCCATAAAAATATATAATGCTTTCAGTTGAAGGACAACAATGGAGTCGATACACTGCTGCAACACACACGGAGTAGTTTGTGTTTTTAGCTACGTTAGTTAATATTTCTTGTTAGTTGTTAGTTTAATTAAATTAGTTTTTAGTTCGGTTAATTTGATTGTTTCAATAAAATTTAGTTATATTAGTTTGGTAATTTGTTAGACAAGAGGGGGGGTGAATTGAAAATTTCTTGCGCAATCCACCCAGATATGTGTCCTCCGAAACCTGTTCAAGGAACTAGCACAACTGGAACAAAGACGAGTTTGATACCAGTCTAGAACAATATGAGCAAGAGTAAAGGAACACAAGAGATTTATAGTGGTTGGCCTACCACAACTGTGAAAACACGAGTTGGATAAGTTAGTCCACTACCTAAGGTTTGTAAGCTTAGGATTTTGAACCAGATTGGATTAAGCAGATCACAAATACAACAAACGGGAGAGTGGAACCTATGTAACAACGACTATGGTTCCAACTCAAACCACCAGATAGAGTATCAAGAATGGCTACAAAATCACTATGAGACTAACACAAGAATCTCTATGTGAAAAACAAACAGCAGCTCTCCAAACTATCTAGTTCGCAATATATAGCTTTAGAAAGATGACCGTTGAGCAACGTTCAAATTGCTCACAATTCCCCAGGTTCCAGCTTCAGGATTTTGACTTGGGAGTGGCGGCTGTTTGACCTACAACTCAAATTGCCAGCATAAAAAAATATTTCTAACAAACTCCCCCTTTTTGAGGATGACAATTTGTTGCGTTAGGAAGCTCCCCCTATCTTACATACTACTATCTTTACGCTCCCGCTGTCTTAAGTACCGATTGATATGAAATTCATAAAGATAGAAAAGGTAAATGAGCAGATAGAGTACAGTACAAAACAACGACAATGGTGTCAACATCAACACTCAACATCAACACCAGCAATCCAGGTTTGTTTTAGACAAAAAGAAGTAAAAGTCTAAAGAGCATAGTCTAAAGAGCATACTTAACAAGCACAATTACACATCAACAGCATAAACACCACTTCACTCCCCCTTCATCCTCAAAAAGTTATGACTTGGATTTCTCGAGAGCGGTAAGGCGCCTACTGAAGTTGGCTTGTTCGGTACGAATGGTGTCAAGATTTGCATTGATCTGAGCAAGGACATCAGAGAGGTCAGCACCTTTAGAATGCAACTTAGCAGTTGAGGGTTGCTTTGAAGGTTCAGAGCGCATCCAAGTGGCTAAGTCCTTGTCATAAATGAACTTCATTTTGCTGAGAGTGCGATTGCCAAACCGCTTGTGGTACTTCTGATTTTCTTTCCAGTTATCAGGAAATGGGATCCCTTGATGTCCTTTGAGAAGACGTGTTAGCAGCATGAAGTACGGCAACTTGGTGTTCTTCACATGGCAATACTCCATGTTGCGAAGGATGATATACCCAATGTTGACCTGTATGTTCTGAAGAAATGCAAAGAGCAAGAAGGTGCTGACATAACTCATATTAGTGGAATGGTTACCTGATTCCACCGATCCAGAGAGAATAGTGAGACTTATGAGTTGATGAATTAGAGCATGCTCAGGAGAGAGAGCTCTTAAGGCAGCGCCTCCGCCAAGAGCCGGTTCATTTCCATTCCATAGAAGATCAATGACATTTTTCCAGGCAAAACGAGGATCATCCGGCCAAGTACCATGCTCAAAGTATTTAATGCCAGAGTGTGGACAACCCAGAAGAGAGTTTACAGATCGTGGAGTGAAGAAGATTTTGTGACCCATAATAGAGGATTTAACTTTAATCGCAGACCCATCAGATTTGGTGATAAACTCAGCGTTAGCATAGAAAAGTTTACAAAGCGTAGGATATGCAGTTTCATCTATTTGCAGAAAAGATTTCCAACCCAGTTCCTCAAGACGAGTGACAATGGCACAAGAGGGAAAATGAACAAAATTTACAGAGCGGTCTCTGTTCCATTTTCGGTGCACAAGTTCATTTTCAAAGTAATCCTGAGCCTCAAGATTTTGAAATAAAATTTCAGATTTCAAGGAATCAAGTGAGAGATCTTCAACCTTATGTATTACCTCGTATAGTGGAGGCTTTTCATCTTCTGTGAAGTCAGTGAAGATAATCTCGTCATCTTGGTCAGAGGCTTCCTCTGAGTCTACTGTCTGGACAGAGGGTTTTGGTGAAGATGGAGATGGAGAATCTTTGGAGGTTGAGGGCTTGGAGAGGGATTTCGCCCAGGCGGCCAAGACGATGTTATCATCCGATTCAGTATCGGAATCAGAGGAGAGTTTGCATTTCGTCATGAAGAAAGACAAGGAAGATGTACCGACGAGAAAGAGAGAGAAGATGAAAGAAGAAGGAAGTTTTTGGTTAATGAAGGAAGGGTATCGGACTTGAAAGGTTCATTAATTTTGAACATAAAAGTGTCTTTTCATGAGGACTTTGAACCCCATCCGTTAGATTAATTCTAGACGGCAAGATGAAATGATGCATCAGAGATCGCAAAATGGTTTTCTTAAGCACGTTTTTAGACTGAAATGCGATTTTAAAAATTTTATTAAGAATTTTGAATTTTAACAATGCCCAACAAGTTTTTAATGGAATCAAATTGTTCCAAAGGAAGAGGTTTTGTAAACATATCAGCCAATTGATTCTTACTATCAACATGAAGAATTTTGATGGTGAGATTTTGAACGTGATCAAGTAAAAAATGATGTTTGATTTCTATATGCTTGGTTTTGGAATGGAAAATAGGATTTTTAGAGATGCATATCGCACTGGTATTATCACAGAAAATGGGTATTTCATATAGATTCAAACCGTAGTCGGAGAGTGTTCTTTTCATCCAAATGAGTTGTGTACAGCAGCTACCCATTGCAATGTATTCTGCTTCAGTGGTACATAGTGCTACGACACCTTGTTTCTTGCATGACCAGCTGACAAGGCTCTTTCCCAGCAACTGACATTGACCACTAGTACTCTTGCGATCTACCTTACAACCTGCATAATCAGCATCTGAAAAACCTACTAGATCGAATGTTTGAGACTTTGGGTACCAAGGACCCATATTCATGGTTCCACTGAGATACCTGAAAATTCTTTTGACAGCTTTAAAGTGAGATATCTTTGGGTTAGCTTGAAATCTAGCACAGAGAGATGTGGCAAAGAGAATATCAGGTCGACTAGCTGTAAGATAGAGTAGATTTCCAATGGCTCCTCGATACATTGTTTGGTCAACGTTTTCTTCCTCAAGGTCTTTTTCAAGTTTGATAGAGTTACACATAGGTGTGGAAATGGGTTTTGAGTCACTCATACCAAATTTCTTAAGAATTTCCTTAATGTACTTCTCTTGAGAGATGAAAGTACCAGTGGAGATCTGCCTGATTTGCAAACCAAGGAAGAAATTTAATTCTCCCATCATGCTCATTTCGAATTCGGATTTCATACATTCTGAGAAATCATCACATAGTTATGGATTTTGGCTACCAAAGATGATATCATCAACATATATTTGAACAAGTATTACGTCCTTGTTGACAGTTTTGATGAACAGAGTGGTATCTGCAGTACCAATAGAGAACCCTTTGTCGGTTAGATAATTTTTGAGTCGATCATACCAAGCACGTGGTGCTTGCTTCAGGCCATACAGAGCCTTTTTCAGTCTGTAAACATGATTAGGGTAGGTTTGATTCTCAAACCCAGGTGGTTGACTCACATATACTTTTTCTGAAATCAAACCATTTAGAAATGCACTTTTTACATCCATTTGATATAATGTGAAATTGTGGAATCTGGCAAAAGGAAGAAGAATCCTGATGGATTCCAGTCTTGCCACAGGAGCAAACGTTTCATCAAAATCGATTCCTTCTTGTTGGCAGTAGCCTTTAGCAACAAACCTAGCTTTATTTCGAATAACATTGCCTTCTTCATTCAGTTTATTACGAAATACCCACTTGGTACCAATCACCTGTTGATCAACAGGTTTTTCAACTAACTCCCAGACATTGCTTTTAGTGAACTGAGCAAGTTCTTCTTTCATAGCTTTTATCCAATGCTCATCTTTTAATGCATCTTTTATACCTTTAGGCTCATCAATGGAGAGCATACCCTCGTGATTGGCACTTGTATGAAGCTTAGCTCTAGCCATTATACCAGCTTCTTTATTACCAATGATGTTTTGGGTTGGATGACTAGAGGCATGCTTGAACCTCCTTGAGGTCTTTTCCGGAATGGAGGCAGTGTAGCACCCCAAGCGGTGGGGCACCACACCCCCGCACTATGACCCGATACGTGTACGAAATGGAAAGTCCGCACGCGCACCAAGTCATAGCGAACGGGTGATAAACAAAAAATCCAACCTATGCTAGGCGGAACGTAGACCCTGAACTTCAAAATCAAAACATGAAATGAGTGCGGAAGCAGAAGCATTCAAATCAAATTAGATCATGCAAGAACAATTGACGGGTTCAACTAGCATAGATACCTAATCCCGAAGTCAAACACAAATCATAAATCAACGGGTTCAACTAATCCAAGTCCTGTTCTAACCTGTCTCGAAAATTCATACATTCGAAGCATAATCATAAACCTGCACAAGACATATCATATACATAATTTCATACATAGTTCGGAACAAAGTACTTAACAAAACCCCAATGGACTGACAAAGACTCGACAGACACGACACAAAGTCGCCTAGCACGAACTACAAGGACCTGAACCTGCAACTAAAAACATAAAGGGGAGGGGTCAGTCCAAAGACTGAGCAAGGGGGCTAACGCACACCCACACAATATACATAATAGAGCAAAGCACGTATCAAAAGGAGGAATCATGAACCGGGAATAGGTTTTGCACACCAAATCCTTTTTAAAAGAAAACCCATACATATACATATACTTAATAAAAATCATTTCATAAAACTATCCCCGTTTCACAATTCCAAGACATAGTCATAATGCTCGAGCGAGAAACGAGCTTCCAACCTTACTTTTATATTTAACATAAGAAAACCGAAATCATACATACCAATCCACCAAACTCCGAGACAGAAGGGCTACGTAAACCCAAACTATTCATACATACATAACCTCGAGGGGTAGCGATCCCACTGTGAGTCTTTCCCGGTTTTTACACCGCGAGCTCAAAGAGTACGCCTTGCCCAAACTCCCAGGGTTGTGCTTGACACTTCGGATCATATGGAACTATGCTAAGGAGTGATAATCCCGACGGCCGATACCGTCCCGGGTGTCCTCGCTCATAGCTCCGGGGCCCAGTCATACGGAACATAACATACATATACCAATCTTTCATGGCTTATCTCGCTTCATAACATATCATATCATAGCATATCATATCATAAGGGTTTCAAAACTCAAGCTTACATACGCCCGTATACATACTTTCAAAATTCAAAAGGTGTTTATAAGATCATAACATATCATACTTAGCACATATTTAACTATATATATAATATATAGTCACATGCGGGCTAGAAACATTAGCACATAAGGGTCATAGGTCGTTTAAAGATCCTAACCCTCACCTGGTACCAAACAGAGCCAAAGACACAGCAAGTGGTCCGCCCCGGAACCTGCACGACCACCCACAAGTCACCACCCCGGGTGCACCTAAACCAGCTGAACACACAAAACACAACACAGGGCTCAGACAGACTCAAACAACCACACAGAGACGCACGGCACATGCTCAAACACTTAAAAAATGCAATCACATAAGCAGGTTTAAATTCATATCAATTACATGCAACACAAAACATTATATAGTTCAATAAAATCATATTAATCATCAAAACATGTGTTGGAAAACACGAATCAGAAAGCAGCGGAATTTAAAAAATTTTCCCAACAAAAGGACCTTGGACTCGCAATCATGTAACCAAATTCGTAAAGATAGAAAACTTACTTTTCTTTTGTTCTTTCTTGAAGCGTTTCAAGCCACCCAAGAACGCTCTTCTCGCGGCTTGATCCCCTCTCCTTTGGTAAAGCTCGAATCTTCAAACTTCTAACTTGAAGTCTCTAGAGAAAGTCCACCAACTTGATCACAATCTAACTAGTAAGGATGCTAGTTCTCTAGTTAGTGTTTAGGCTTAACCTAGGGTTTAATTTAATCTTGGAGAAAGGAAGGTGTTCAACACATGAACCAAAAGAATTGCCAATTAGCTCTAAAGGGGAGCTATATATAGGAAAGGGGAGGGGCGGCCGAACCTAGTCCTTATGGACAAAGGATTTGGTCCCTCTCTCTCCTATTACTTGATCATCAAGTATTTTTCAACTTTGACTTTGAATTCTAATTCAAGTCAACTTTTAAGAGAGCTAAAAATATCCAAACTATTTTTGGATAATTTTATACTTTATTTATTATAAAATAAATAACTTATTTTTATCTAATTAATTAATTCATAATTAATTAACTAGATTATTTTCTCCAAAATAAGACTTTCTTTTTAATTCAAAATTAAACCAAAGTCTATTAAATAATTAACACATTTAATTATTTAATACATATATATATATATATATATATATATATATATATATATATATATATTCACACGTGTGTGACACGTGTCGCAGTGACACGTGTCACTCACGCGAGCCACACGTGTGATTTCACACGTGTGGAACCCTCTTGGCCCGATTAACTCGTTTAATCATTTTCAAGCCTCAACTCATGTAACCAAGTTGTTGTGTGTGACCCTCTAGGTTCTCAATTCAATTAGCAGTGACCCTAATTAATTAATTCACTAATTAATTAATCAGTCTACAGATTAAACGACCATAGTCTAGCAACAGGTGTTTAACCCCTAGCTGAATTGGAATGTTCGGATTCGACAGAACCTTTAAGTCATTGATTCATGTGAGATACAATCCTCCTACTTACTATCTCTCAACCAAGATCTAGGGCAAGGGAATAATCAGAACCCTAATAATCTGGTCTTAAAGCTAAGTGCATTTCATATCCATTTGATCTCAATCCAAGAAACACTTTTCTTGATGTCTTGATCTACTGCCTTGGCCAAGGACTCCATATGGAATATGAATGACTTACACAATAAGAGATCACCTTGCAAAGCCTTGAATCAGTTTCATGATTCTCATTCACTTTCATGAATCACTTGTGCAGCCCCAGCATAAGCCTTGAATCAGTTGTCTAAGGCGACACCCTTTAAAGCTTATACCTAAGACTACAGAGTTAACTCATAAAGTGACAAGGTACCTCAAGTCTAAGGATCAATTAATCACATCAATGACTCGTGAGATATTTCCTAATCTGGAAGTTTCCATTTCCTGAAATAGAAACTTCCTTTCCCATTTAAGAATGTTCTCACACGGGGCACCTCAGTGAACTTACTTATTAAAGTAAGCACCCTCATGTATCATGTACGTATCAACTATACACTTTGCACCTCCATGAAACAAGGTGGTCCTTCTTAAGGGCGTGATCCCACAAGCAAGCCTTAGAGGAGTCAGGTTGACACTCCCACTGTCTGTAGGACTCATCGGCTTGGAGTATTTTACTAATCATGACTTATGTGATATAGGGCTCGTTTCATGAACCATTTCACCTAAATGGTAGAGTCCTAAAGTCATCAGGATTAGGGGAGTTCTTATACATGCACAACAAAAGTAAACGCATACCAAACAAGAGCATATAAAGAAGTGTTGCCTCAATTCGTTATTTTATTCAAAGATTGTCTGTGATTACAATAAGGAAAAGCACAAAGCGGATATACAATCGGCTTTCTAGGGCACTATTCCTAACAATCTCCCACTTGCCCGTCAAAGCCATTCTGAAGCTATTCTAAGTCCCATCTTCTGAAGATGACCTTGGAAAGCTTCTCGACTAAGGGGTTTAGTAAGTGGATCTGCCACGTTCTCTGCTGATGTGACCCTCTCGATTAGCACATCTCCTCTTTTGATAATATCACGGATTAGGTGATACTTCCTCATAATGTGCTTGGTCCGTTGGTGAGATCTTGGTTCTCTTGCTTGAGCAACCGCCCCAGTGTTGTCACAAAACACAGTAATGGGGTCTTTCATGCTAGGAACAACTTTCAACTCTTGAATGAAGTTTCTAATCCAAACACCTTCCTTTGCTGCATCATTTGCAACTAAGTATTCGGCCTCAGTGGTCGAATCTGCAGTGGTAGTTTGCTTGGAACTCTTCCAACTCACTGCTCCGCCGTTTAGGCAGAAAATGTATCCTGACATTGACTTAAAATCATCTAAGTCTGATGCAAAGCTTGCATCGCAGTACCCTTCGACAGTAAGATCTTTCTGACCTCCGTAAACTAAGAATAAATCTTTAGTACTTTTCAAGTACTTATGAATATTCTTCACGGCAGCCCAGTGACCATCTCCAGGGTCAGATTGGAAACGACTTGTCACACTAAGTGCATAAGCCACATCCGGTCGAGTACATAACATTGCATACATTATGCTACCTATTGCTGACGCATAAGGTGTATGAGTCATTCTCTCCTTCTCAAGGTTAGTCTTAGGACACATCTTCTTTGAAAGACATGTTCCTACACTCATAGGAAGGTTCTTAACCTTTGCTGACTCCATATTGAATCTCTTCAATACTTTGTCAATGTACATCGACTGTGATAGTCCTATTAACCTTCTAGATCTATCTCTATAGATTTTGATTCCAAGGATATAGGATGCATCACCAAGATCTTTCATCTCGAATTGGTTCGATAACCATAACTTAGTCACTTTCATGTCATCCTTCGAATTCCCAATAAGAAGGATGTCATCAACATAAAGTACTAAGAATTGCACTGAGGTCTCCAATTCCTTTCTATACACACATGATTCATTCGTAATTTGGATGAAGCCAAAAGCTTTGACCGATTCATCAAATCGAATGTTCCAATTCCTAGAAGCCTGTTTTAATCCATAGATTGATCTTTGGAGTTTGCAAACCTTTTGCTCACTCCCACTGAATGTGAAACCTATGGGTTGCTCCATATAAATGTCTTTATCAATGTCACCATTGAGAAAGGCAGTTTTCACATCCATTTGCCATATCTCATAGTCATAATATGCAGCAATGGCAAGCATGATCCGAATAGACTTTTGCATTGCAACTGGTGAAAAGGTTTCATCAAAATCCACGCCGGGTCTTTGAGTGAATCCTTTTGCAACCAGTCTTGCTTTGTAGGCTGCAATGCTTCCATCAACTCCAAGCTTTCTCTTAAAGATCCATTTGCAACCTATGGGTTTGACCCCATCAGGCAAATCTACCAAGGTCCAAACTTGGTTGGAGTTCATGGAATCCATTTCGGATTTCATGGCTTCTATCCACTGTTCAGAGTCAGAATCTGAAAGTGCCTCCTCATATGTTAAAGGATCATTATCCTTTTGAGAGATTTCATGGAAGAATCCATACCATCTCTCCGGCTGTCTAGGAGTGAGTTCAGAACGCCTTAGAGGAGGATTTTCATGTGTATCGAAATTCGTGATTGGTTGTGGTTGATCAGTAGGGGACGTTTCTTCAGTGGGTGGCGTGGGGTTACTTTGTACTTCTTCTAATTCTATGATCTTTCCTTTCTTTTCTTTAAGGAACGGTTCCTCAAGAAAAGTGGCATTTCTGGAAACAAACACCTTTTGCTCAGATTGATCATAGAAGTAGTATCCTATGGATTCCTTAGGATAACCTACAAAGTAGCATAAGTTAGAACGAGATTCTAACTTATCTCCCACTGTCCTCTTTACGTAAGCAGGACAACCCAAATTCTTAAGTAAGAATAACTAGGGATTTTACCATACCACATTTCATAGGGCGTCTTGGGGACTGACTTAGAGGGAACTAGATTCAGAATATTTGCTGCACTTTCTAGGGCATAACCCCAGAAAGAAGGTGGTAAGTCAGTGAAACTTATCATGGAACGAACCATATCAAGTAAGGTTCGATTCCTTCTCTCAGAAACTCCATTAAGCTGAGGAGTTCCCGGAGGAGTCCACTGAGAGATAATCCCATTATCTTTAAGATGATTAAGGAATTCTTCACTAAGATACTCGCCTCCTCGATCAGATCGAAGTGCTTTGATCTTGTGACCAGTTTGGTTCTCAACCTCCTTTTGAAATTCCAAGAATTTCTCAAAAGCTTCAGATTTATACTTCATTAAGTATACATAACCATACCGACTAAAGTCATCAGTAAAGGTTACGAAATACTGATGATTGTTTCTAGTGCTTACACTAAGTGGTCCACAAACATCAGTATGGATCAAATCCAAAACCTTAGTGGCACGTTCCACAGTTCCTTTAAAAGGGACTTTGGACATTTTTCCTTTGAGACAGGATTCGCAAGAAGTTAACTCTTTGAGATCATTTTCAGAGAATGATCCTAAAGTGTTTATCTTGCTTATTCTGTTCTTGGAAATATGTCCTAATCTAGCGTGCCATAAGGGAGCTGAAACTTTGTCATCTCTCTTACGCTTTGTTTCTCGTTGTATATTCATAATATTGATATTTTGAGTTAGGTAAAGTCCATTACTTAGAGTACCGATGTGAACGGAAGAGTTGTTCCGTTTGATAAAATATTTACCATTCTTAATATAAGTTTCATAACCTTCACAATCTAATATTGGAACTGAAATTATATTACGAATAATGCTCGGTACATAAAGGACTTTATTTAAGACTAACTCAAAACTACCTAAATCTAATCTAATTGTGCCTAAAGCTCGAGCTTCAACGTTTGAGCCATTGCCGATCTTCAAGACACATTCTCCTTCTTTGAGTTGTTGGACTTCACTTAGCATCTGTACATTATTACAGATGTGAGTTCCACAACCGGTATCAAGTACCCAAGAACTAGAATTAATAGAAAGATTTATTTCAACGAGAAAGATACCTTTCTTTAGAGTAGCCTTGTACTCTGGGCAGTTTCTCCTCCAATGTCCCGCTTTGCCACAATGGAAGCAAACATCCTCTTTCTGATCACGCTTCTTCTTTTGGGCCTTTCCCTTCAAAATGCCACCAGTGGGCCTAAGGGGTTTCTTCTTCTTCTTTTGGGCTTTCTTGCCCTTACCTTTAGAAGGCCCAGAAGAGGAAGATGGAGCATTCACCATCAAAACCTTATTGTCCTTCTTGATCGTGCTTTCAGCAGTCACAAGCTGACTAATCAGCTCAGCTACAGTAGCACCAGCATGATTCATGTTGAAGTTAAGGACAAATGGGTTGAATGATGGTGGGAGCGAAGCTAGCAACAAATCCACTGAAAGCTCATCTTTCAGCGGCATGTCCATGGAAGCAAGTTTCTCAGTAAGGGCAAGAAACTTAAGTCCATATTCATGGACACTTGAACCTTCCCTCATTCTCAAGTGGAACAATTCCTTTGAAGTGTTATACCTTGTAACACGTTCATGAGGGCGGTAAAGTTGCTCTAAGTGGTCGTAAATCTCCCAAGCAAATTCCATGGCCTCATGTTGTCTTTGCAAGTCCGGAGACATGTTAGCCAACATAAGGCAACGGGCTTGGAGATTATCATCCTTCCACTTCTGAATCGCGTCCCGCTCGGCCCGAGTGGGAGCCTCCCCTTCGGGATTGGGCTCCCCTTCGAAGAGAACATAAGTTCTCTTCTCAGAATCTAAAATGATTTTTAGATTCCTCAGCCAATCAGAATAGTTGGGACCAGTCAACTTGTTTGACTCGAGGATCGATACAAGAGGGTTTTTGGTTGCCATTTCAAAACACGTAGAGAATCACAGAATCTACGACCTAAATGGTAAAACAGAGAACTAGTGAGCATGCTGAATTATAACGATATACAAAAGATAAGGTCTTTAATCTAATGTAGCTCCCACTGTTTTTCGAAGATCTAGAATTCCCAAAGATCTAAGAGGAACACGTTTCCCAATGGGTACTAAGATCCTAGGCATTATACCTCGAACCCACGACTCGCGGACATTCTAAGTAAGAACCCTAGGTAGGTACAACTTACCAATTCTAACACCTTTAGAACTCTTAGTAATTATTTTTGCATCACCTATCTTTCAATATGGACCCACGACTCGTGCGACATCCATATTTACTTAGGCGTTAAGCTAGACCCATCAATCATAAGATCATGACCAAAACTTAGTTTGAACGACCCACAACTCGCGGACATCGCCCTTGCTAAAATTGACCATGAAATATTGATCATTTAAAATGATCAATTAGGTAACTAAGAACTAATAAGCTCCACTAGCTATCCCACGACTCGCGGACAATAACTAGCTTTACTTACTAAACTTAAAACCTATTGATGGAATGCTAGGAATTTAATTCAAAATTTGCATCTCGAATTAAACACCTATTTGTTCAAAATTAGCTTAATATTTGATGGGAATTTTCGAATCAACCGGAGAGTTGTCCGGTTCGACCTCACCAACATATATGTTATCCAATTTTATTAGTCTTGATTAATGCAAGTACACTTAAATGCATTTCAAACAAGCACATAAACAGATAACATGTCCTAGCATGATACTAACATGTAATGATCATGGGTTCTACCTATCTTATGCGTGATATGTGGGAGCCACTCCACAATCACAAGTTCTAACATACATGCCACATAAACAGTTTAAATCACATAAGGGAAAGCGGTAACAAAATACGAGCCCTATCTCTATTACATTTAACAATTGAGATTCCCCTCCCTAACATTTTGAGGGGTCTTCACTTATGGCCTCCTTGTTACTTGAATGTGGTCCATCTTACTCCATGGGTGCATTGTCTCCAAAATGAAAATAAAACCTCACCACCTATCTCTACTCTCAAATTACAATAAAAAGAAAAAGACATAAAGTAATAAGGCTCAATCTTCATATTGGCCTTAGACAATTACACGGGGCATACCCCGGCCTCAAAAACAGTAATATGGAAAGCCACATAATAAATCACATAACAGTACGCACATAAGTGAGGCTCCAACCTCAATTGAAAAACGCAACTATAGGGCTCCAACCCCAATTTAAACCATCCATGTGCATAAATTAAAACCATACATAGATCTAAACCCATGATCACCTAACATGCTTTTGCAAGAATTTAAATTTAACCAATAAATTAAAATTCTCGCTTTAAGCTCTAATAGCTTAAAACACGACTTAGATGCAATTCTTGTTCAAGAGCCTTTTCAATAAAACCCGAAAAACATTAAACTAATCAAATTCCAATTAATTTCCAAAATTAATAATTTTATTCTTTCATTATTTTCAGAAAATAAAATTCATAATTTTCCCAAAATCCAAATCGCTTTAATTTCTCAAAAATCCCAATTTAATCAAAATTTTAAAATAATTTTATTTTAGCAAAAACTGATTTTAAAAGATAAAATTAAAATAAAATTAAATCTGGATTTTACGGACTGAAAACACGAAAAACATGAAACACGAAAGCGAGCCCGAAAAGGGCCTATCCGCGCGAAGCGCCGTCGCGCAGCAGCGCGCACAGCGCGCGGCAATTGCCGCTCGCGTGCGCGCGCAGCAGCGCCCGCCGCGGCTAGGCGAGCTAGGCAGGCATCCCGCGCTGTTGCGGGACGGGGCGCGCCCGGGACGGCTCCCGCGCTGTTGCGGGAGGAGCTGGGCGGCGGCGACGGGCCTGGGCGTGCGACGTGCTAGCACGCCTAGGCTCGTTGTTTTTTCGTGTTCCGTTTCGTATTTTGGGTTTCTCCAAAACCCGGTTCAATCCAAAATTAAAAAATTCGATTTTGATAAATTTCAACTAAAACGATTTTCAAAAACAGTTTTAGAAATTCAGGAAAAATTACAGTTTCGTATTTCAGGCTTTCTAAAAGAACTCATGAATACCTAATTCGCATCTAAGCCTAAGAATTTTTACCAAATTCAGAATAATTGAGACGAATCAGAAACACGATTAACGAGGTGGCTCTGATACCACTTGTTGGAAAACACGAATCAGAAAGCAGCGGAATTTAAAAAATTTTCCCAACAAAAGGACCTTGGACTCGCAATCGCGTAACCAAATTCGTAAAGATAGAAAACTTACTTTTCTTTTGTTCTTTCTTGAAGCGTTTCAAGCCACCCAAGAACGCTCTTCTCGCGGCTTGATCCCTTCTCCTTTGGTAAAGCTCGAATCTTCAAACTTCTAACTTGAAGTCTCTAGAGAAAGTCCACAAACTTGATCACAATCTAACTAGTAAGGATGCTAGTTCTCTAGTTAGTGTTTAGGCTTAACCTAGGGTTTAATTTAATCTTGGAGAAAGGAAGGTGTTCAACACATGAACCAAAAGAATTGCCAATTAGCTCTAAAGGGGAGCATGAGCTCCCCTATATATAGGAAAGGGGAGGGGCGGCCGAACCTAGTCCTTATGGACAAAGGATTTGGTCCCTCTCTCTCCTATTACTTGATCATCAAGTATTTTCCAACTTTGACTTTGAATTCTAATTCAAGTCAACTTTTAAGAGAGCTAAAAATATCCAAACTATTTTTGGATAATTTTATACTTTATTTATTATAAAATAAATAACTTATTTTTATCTAATTAATTAATTCATAATTAATTAACTAGATTATTTTCTCCAAAATAAGACTTTCTTTTTAATTCAAAATTAAACCAAAGTCTATTAAATAATTAACACATTTAATTATTTAATACATATATATATATAATATATATATTCACACGTGTGTGACACGTGTCACAGTGACACGTGTCACTCATGTGAGCCACACGTGTGATTTCACACGTGTGGAACCCTCTTGGCCCGATTAACTCGTTTAATCATTTTCAAGCCTCAACTCATGTAACCAAGTTGTTGTGTGTGACCCTCTAGGTTCTCAATTCAATTAGCAGTGACCCTAATTAATTAATTCACTAATTAATTAATCAGTCCACAGATTAAACGACCATAGTCTAGCAACAGGTGTTTAACCCCTAGCTGAATTGGAATGTTCGGATTCGACAGAACCTTTAAGTCATTGATTCATGTGAGATACAATCCTCCTACTTACTATCTCTCAACCAAGATCTAGGGCAAGGGAATAATCAGAACCCTAATAATCTGGTCTTAAAGCTAAGTGCATTTCATATCCATTTGATCTCAATCCAAGAAACACTTTTCTTGATGTCTTGATCTACTGCCTTGGCCAAGGACTCCATATGGCATATGAATGACTTACACAATAAGAGATCACCTTGCAAATGCAAGTGTAGGTCCTTTCTTGATTCTCATTCACTTTCATGAATCACTTGTGCAGCCCCAGCATAAGCCTTGAATCAGTTGTCTAAGGCGACACCCTTTAAAGCTTATACCTAAGACTACAGAGTTAACTCATAAAGTGACAAGGAACCTCAAGTCTAAGGATCAATTAATCACATCAATGACTCGTGAGATATTTCCTAATCTGGAAGTTTCCATTTCCTGAAATAGAAACTTCCTTTCCCATTTAGGAATGTTCTCACACGGGACACCTCAGTGAACTTACTTATTAAAGTAAGCACCCTCATGTATCACGTACGTATCAACTATACACTTTGCACCTCCATGAAACAAGGTGGTCCTTTTTAAGGGCGTGATCCCACAAGCAAGCCTTAGAGGAGTCAGGTTGACACTCCCACTGTCTGTAGGACTCATCGGCTTGGAGTATTTTACTAATCATGACTTATGTGATATAGGGCTCGTTTCATGAACCATTTCACCTAAATGGTAGAGTCCTAAAGTCATCAGGATTAGGGGAGTTCTTATACATGCACAACAAAAGTAAACGCATAACAAACAAGAGCATATAAAGAAGTGTTGCCTCAATTCGTTATTTTATTCAAAGATTGTCTGTGATTACAATAAGGAAAAGCACAAAGCGGATATACAATCGGCTTTCTAGGGCACTATTCCTAACAACATGTTCATGTGCACAATTAATGCAATTAAGAGAAATCGAAAGGCAATATAAATCACATTACTTCGTATTAATTCACTCAGTTCATAAGTCACACTTCATATGAAATTCACATATTAAAAAGGTCAAATAATTCACATAATAACATAATACAAATTTCATTTAAACCCACGAAATCACAAGCAACTTCCAACTAATTCACATAATAGATTAAATTCCAATTTGCGTGATTAAACCTTAATTCAAAGTTTCAAGGTTAGACTTATTAACTTCTTATAACGAAATTATAATTAGCATATTTGTTTATCAAGTAGTAAGGATTAATTAGTTCAATCCATACCAATTTTACATACTTAAGAAAATGACACAAATAACCCCTCTAAGTTAAACAAATAGTACAAATTTAACATATCGGAATTCAATTTGACAAAGTTTACTTAATTTAAATCAAGCAAATTCATAACGTTTCCAAAATTACACATACACCCCTTCAAGTTAGCCAATTCGCACAATTAGACAAAACGAGATTCAAATTGTAAATCAAAGCATCCATATCTATCATAATTCATTTCATACATGATTTTGTATACATTGGAATTCATATAGATCGACAAATCAAGCAATTAACAATTTATTGCAATTAAGACAATTAATTTCAAATATTCAAATTACACAAAATAAATCACAATAAATCAAGCGGACATCCGATTGACGAACGGAAAGTGGCGTTGGACTCACCACGATGAGGCGGACAAGCTGTCCGAAGGTTGCCGGAGCGCCGCCGCCAGAGCTGCCGGAACAGTGGCCGGCTGCCGTTCGGCCGCCGCCGGAACGTGCCGAAAAAATCAACCGTGCAAGTACTCCTCGTGCTCTTTCCAATTCCTCGATCAATTTCTGAAAATTCCAAGCCAATCATCTTCAATTTCAAATCCAAGTATACGAAAACCCTAAAATCTTCGAAATCAAATTACTTCCAAACCGTTGAACGAAAATGAGATCCGAAAGAGGCATTGGCTTACCCGTGACAAGCTCTTCGAAAGCCCTAAGCTATTCGCTGGGAAAAATCCCCGGAGCTAGTGCCGCCGTTGCACCGCCACTGCACCGCCGCGATCCGCCACCAAACGGCCAAATGACAGGTGTCAAATCCGTAAAAAATAAATAAAATCCCTATTTAACAACTAAACACAGAGTATAGTGCAAACAGGGTCGATCCACAGAGACTGGTTAATTTATTTCTAACAATTGCAAGGAATTCACGAAAAGCAATAATTAAAAGGGGGGTTTTAGAATTATTCTAACTAAAGTATGCAATAAAAATAAACTAACAAGAATTAAAAACTAATTAAAACTATCAAGCAAGTCACGTAGGATTAAATCAGGGAAAATTACCTAGCCAGGGATATTCGATTCGAATTGTTATATTGATCATTGACTCAAGGATAAATTCAAGTTATTCAGACAGATTGGCTATAGTCGATAGAGACACTCGACTCAACCTCGTTTTTACTTAATTTATCGGATAACCTAGAGACACTCGACAGTTATCTTCCCTAACAAATTCACAACCCCTAGAGACACTCGACAGGATTTAATGAATTCGCAGCATTAAGAACCATAAAAATACCAACCCTAATTAACAAAGTCGTGACACACGCAAGATTTAAATTAGATTATCAAATCCCTTAGTGAACGAGGAATTTTATCGCTAAAACCCTGTCACTAATTTACCACCTTGTATCAATCAACTTTACTACACTTCAAGTATCATGAATGGCAATATGCAAATTAAACAACCTAGAGATCGTGCACTATCCCGAAATTACCTAATCACAATAAACACGAAGCACGGAGATAAGATGAATGCCTAAATAAACTTAAATTAATAAAAACGTTTAGGTCTCACAATATCCAAATCGAATCTATAATCCCTAGCTAGATAATTAAGAACTTAGCTACTCATGAAATAAACTAAAAATCTAAAAAGAAGAGAGAAGAGAAAATCTTGAAAAATAGCGTGGAGAAGTACTCCCGAATTCCTCCCCGAATTGTTGTCTGTTTCGTCCCCCAAAATTCTCGTGATCCCAAAGTTCATGCCACAAATATATAGATGACTTTCAAGCCTCTCACAGCCACGTAACAATCCTAATCAAAATAGGATGAAATTCTTGCACTCCAAATTGGGCTCAACTTCTAATTCTCCAAGAGTCAACACAAAACACAAACTGGGCCTTCTTACAATAAATTAATTCCATTAACACTCACGGCCCACTAGCAATTAAAACCAAGAATCCAAATTAAGCCCACTCCAATTAATTACATATGTGCAGCCCCAATAGCAATCTTCCAATTCAAAAGCAATTTCCACCAAATGAAATCAAGCCCACTCTTAATTTTCCAATGCAAAGCAACTTTCCAATTGACCCACTAATAATTCATCCATCTTAATGGTTTCAAACACACCCACACGCAGCCCAATCTTCAAATTAATTCCAAGAATGCAATTGCCACCCATTCCAATCAACACAAGTCAACCCCCACTAAAACGTGAATTCATGCATGTGGAATTTCTAAAGTGCATCCCAATTCCATTTAATTCAACTACTTTAACAGATCCACATTAATTCCCAAAGCATGTGTAAGCCAACAACCATTAACCTCCAATTTGCCTTCAGACTCCTCCAACAATAACGAGCCCGCACGTATTGCTTCCAAATTTCTAATTCCTCATGCAGCAAGTCCACATAACAGTAAGTCCAGCTTTTACGAAAAATTCTTCATAAAATAATCCAATTCGTACCAATTTCGTGTTCAAGCCCTGAATCTACCATATAAACAAGAAAACATCAATTTCTTTCAAGATAATATCAATTAAAGCACAATTCAAGGTAAATCTCAATTATAAAAATAACGAATTAACGAATTATCACCAAATCAGGAGTCGTGTGATCAAAGGCTAATAGTTCTCGTCGTTCTGAACAACTTTCGTGAAGGGCCCGAGGCCAAAAGATCTGCGAAAAAGACCCCCGTTGGCCGCCGAAGTTTCTGCCGCCGCCCACATCGCCGGAACCACCACCTACGGCCAAAACTGGATGAAATCGATGCCGGAAATGAACTCAGGGGGTCGAAAAACCTTGGAAAACACTAACCTTCATCAAAAAAGACCACCGGAGCGGCGGAATCGCCGCCTCTACAGTGTCGCGCGCCGCCGCCGCAAGCTTTGGCCGGCGCGTGCGGCCCAACCGCCGCCCTGATGGCCGTGCCGCCAACGTCAAAAGATGCACCGGAAAACCTTCTTGCCGGGCCTAGGGCGCGTGTCGCCGGAAGATGGCCGGAAGCCGCCGCGAATAGGCGGCGAAGTGGCGGCCCCGCCACCCCCTCCTACGCGCCTGAAAATTGACGATATCTTCGCCATCGCTCGTTGGTTGGTCAAGATCTTGCTACGGTTGTGACCGCATCATCGAGCTCTCCGAAATGGACTATTGGTTCCTCAAATTCCATCGAGAAACGGGCAAGTTTGAGTTGTGTGTGAAAATACACCTTGAGTGTGTGTGAGGATCGTGTATCGCGGGAGAGGGAGGATCAAGAAAAGGGCAAGTTTGAGTTATGTGTGAAAATACACCTTGAGTATGTGTGAGGATCGTGTATCACGGGAAAGGGAGGAGAGAGAGAGTTGTTGATGTTCTGTCACGTTAAACGAGGATCCGAGGTGTTTTATCCCGGGTCCTCGCACGTAAAACGAACAGGCGGAAAGGCTAACGACGTCAGAATTGGGTAAACTTAGAGTCTACGGACTCGTTTCAATGCCCCGAACGCGTTGAAAGGGTCAAAAAGGTCAAAATCTCGATCGAACGAGCAGTGATCGAAAAACCCCTAAAAAGAGAAAATTATAAAAAGGGCCCTAAACTCTAAAAGAGTTCAAAATAGGGCCACGCCAAGTACAAAATCACGAAAATTAAACACATCAAAAGTTGAAACGTGGCGCACCTTATTTGTAGGACGAGCGGGGTGTTACAGGCAGGTTCTTGAGGATCGGTCTCCTGTTCGGGGCATTGATCGTTGTTATTTGACACATCACTTGTTTCCACATGACTGTTGTAGCATCCCGAAGGGGCCACAACCCCGCACCTTCGTACCTCTCAAGTAGCTAGGAGACCTAGCACCCAAGAAGCACGCCGGCGAACGGACAAAACATTACAAGATCAGAGTACTAAAAGAAAACATTGCAGCAGAAATATGGGCAATTTAAAACTTTTGGAACCAATAACAAGAATACAAGAGACTAAGCTGATTAAGGCCTAACAAAACAATATGATAACAACAAGTGAGTGGAATTTAAGATGGTTCAAAAGAACCTGGCCGAAAGAGTACAACATAAGATTTCCTATGCTTCAAGGTACCAACCAACCAGCAAATGCAGAACCTGAAACCATGGGGTTAGAAAACGGGGCAGAGGTATTAGTCAAAGGGACTAAGTGAGGCATAACTTTGGAATCATATAAATACTTAAAACTTTAGACTTTTCAGAAAAGGTTTTACTTCAAAACGGTACTTTAATACTGAATTTCAAAACTTTACTTTAACACTTTATTTCAAAACGGAACTTCAAAACATTACTTTGGAACAGGATTTTCAAGAAAGCACACACATGCGCACACATCAGAGTTTCCGGTTCATATATATACTTTACAAAACGGGAATAAGGTATTGGGTATATTTTTCAAAATATGAACCAGTCTTTAAAAACAGAATTTGCCCGCAAGCTAGGCGTTCTCCAACCTTTACTCCCAAAAACATTAACAGAGTTGGTATCGAGACCGGTTAGGATCCCGATACCCATAATCACATGCAACATCCTTCTTCCTCCAGTTGTCGCGCCCAGGGAGCTACCCCGCGGTGACGTAAACAGGAATGGGAGGAATTACATCCACCTCTCCCGACCTTCGATGTGGAATAACCAACCTCCGATTAAACCATCATCAAGGTCTGTACGACGGCCAGTATCATAGTAGCCATTGGCGCACGCCTCCCGGTCTACTACTCAACCATACCGTCAGGGCCCAACAGAACAGTATATCCAAAGCTTGCATTGCTCAAAATTTCAGAAATGCATAAAGCACACAAAATCCAGAACTAACGTTGATCAGAACAGAACTCCAAAACATTACTCATTACTCGTTAATCAAAACAGTACAACTTTAAACAAATGAAATATTAGAAAACATTATCTTTAAACAAAACAGAGTATCTTTAAAATGAAACAGTGCCCTAAGAAGGGAAACGTTTATCTTTGAAAACTAAGATCTTTAAAACCTTTAGGGATGGTTTTCAAACGTTTCGCATACATACATATTTTCATGGTTCCAGTTGAAAATAGCTTTAAACCTCACCTATAGAAAATGGTATTATGCAATAATACCGGAGCCTCAGTATATCCAAACTTCACCTGTAAGTGGTGAATAACTATAAGTTTCTATCCTTAAACCATATAGTCACAGAAGCACGTTCAAACCACCTCAAAACATTCAATAGCACATAATGATATCATATGATCAGGACAAAACTTTATCGAAGCATGTCATAACATGTAACGAGATCTCATGGTAAAATCTGATAATCATTAATACCATAATACATCATGAAAGCATGATCGAGTTCAAGTAATGAATCACATAATTGATAAGAAAGAACATTGCTCAAGAAGGATCACCCATATCAGAAAAAGAATTCAGGTAAGAGATTAATCTTACACGAAAGCTTATAACGTAAAATCAAATATCAGACTTAAAATTCTGAAACAACTTCAATCGAGTTAGAGTTTGGTTTGAAAAGCTTAATTTGATCCCCGATTTTGAGAATTAGCGAAAAAGGCTTTTCCCGTTGAATCCGTCTCGTCAAAACGAGTCCGTTGATATAAAGTCAAAGTTAATGGTCAAAGTTACTATTCTGGTCAAAGTTACTATTCCAGTCAAAGTTACTGTTCTCATCAAAGTACTGTTCACGTATACGTTGTTTATACGGTATTTGTACGAAAGTACATATAGTATTAATACGAAAATACGTTTGGTACTTATACGAAAATACGTATTTATACTAAAATACATTTGGTATTTATACAAAAATACATACCATATTATACGTAAGAAAACTAATATGTATACGTATTTTATACATGTATACTATAACTTATATCAATTGGTTAGGGAAACATGTGACATATGATCATATATTATAATTCATAACATAATTATTCCTATAGTATAAACATGTAACATATTATAAATGTAACATAATTCCTATCCTATAACATAATTAAATAACATGTAACATTTCATAAGTCATGTAACAATATAAGTTGCATAAGTATGATTATATTATAGATAACATGTAACATGTAACAAGTCATACTAGTTGTCATATAATTAAATTGTAGCCTAATTAAATCATGTAACATTTAATTTATAAACTATAGATTATTAAACAATTAAATCATATACTATAATTTAAACAATTATATATATCTAGCATGAAATTAGGGCATGATATAAACACATAATTTGTACACAAAATAAGGCATATATTAATTTAAAACATAACATAAATAAAACCTAAAACTAAAATAATTAAAACACAAATTAAATAAATTAAAACGAAAAGAAAAGGAAAACTCACCTTTCACAATGGAAAATCGGAAGCTACTAAACAAGGAAAAGAAATGAACCCCAAGGTCTTAATTTATAGGACTGATCAGGGGGGTGGATTCAATTAATAATTGCATTGGGGACTTAGGTGGGGTATCTTGCATAATTATTCAAAGTAAAAGAATTTTTTCTTCAAAATTAAATATAAAATGGTAGAAAAAGGGTATTTAAGTCATTTCACCTTCAAACGAGCAGCTGAAAGAGTGGAAAAAGTGTTCAAAGTCCGGGAAATAAAATTTCCTTCGAAACGACTATTCATACGTCAAAATCGGACGTACGGTTTAAAAGTTCTAATTCGTGAAATGAATAGTAACTTATTCGTTAAACGTTTTCGTTTATTACTCGAGCTAGGGTCGGAATTAGAATTTGAAAAGCATATCAAAATTCATGAAATAATCCAAGGGTCTTTTTAAGTATAATATTGAGGGGTAAACGGTGTACCGATCAAAAGTTCATTTCGGTGATGAATAGTAATTTTTAAAAGAAAATCCTAAATTGCTTCAAAAATACATAAAAGGTTCTCGGGACTTGGAAAACAAGTTTGAATGATTAAAAATCATAAGTTTTGATCCTTTAAAATTCCATTGACAAAACGGAGCAGTAGCGGTTCGGAAAATGAATAGTATTTTAGGGTTTTTTGTGCCGAATTTCCCTCGAATAACATAATATCACAAAAGAGCACGTATTTCACTTAAAGATGCAATGCATGAAATATTTTAAATATGGATCAAGGTCTATAAACGCTCTTACGATACCCTTAGCTTACCATTTACGACCAGGCCCCGATCCGGGCTATTACAACTGTCCTTTTCACGAACTTGGGAAAGCTGAGGAAAGCTTTCGTCGAGCACCGGAGGCCCGGTTGGATGAGTAAGAACAGGAATTGAGAGGTTGGGGTCTGATTCATCAAATGTAACATGAATAGGTTCCTGCACGATTGACTTTCTCTTATTGGAGACCCTATAGGCCCTGTTGTGGCTAGAGTAACCAAGAAAGATCCCTTCATCACATTTTGAATCAAACTTGCCACGAGGGTCCCTGTCATTTAGAATGAAACATTTGCATCCAAAGATTCGAAAATATGAGATGTTAGGCTTTTGATTTTTCCAAAGCTCGTATGGGGTTCTTTTGAGTAAAGGCCTTATAAACACCCTGTTTGATACATAGCAGGCTGTATTTACAGCTTCACCCCAGAAGGATTTGGGTGTATCAAATTCATTCAACATTGTTCTAGCCATTTCTTGAATGACTCTATTTTTCCTTTCCACAACACCGTTTTGTTGAGGTGTTTTAGGAGCAGAGAAATCATGAATATATCCATGCGTATCACAGAAATCTTTGAAGTTTTTCTCGTCAAACTCTGTCCCATGATCACTACGTATTTTGATCACTGAGTTTCCTTTCTCATTTTCCAGTTTTTTTATGAGAGGAATGAAGTGCTTAAGTACCTCATTTTTGTGAGTTAAGAATAGAACCCAGGTATACCGTGAGTAATCATCTACAATGACAAAGGTATATCTTTTCTTTCCAAGAGATTCAGTTTTCATTGGACCAAAAAGATCAGTATGTAGCAGCTCAAGGGGATGAGAGGTAGTTACCTCAGGTTTAGATTTGAAAGAGGTTCTGATTTGCTTTCCCTTTTGACAGGCAGAGCAAACTTTATCTTTGACTAAGTTTACCTTGGGTAGACCTCTTACCAGTTCTTTGGAGGAAATATGTGAGATGAGTTCCATGTTTGCATAACCAAGGCGTCTGTGCCAGGTCCAGCTTGAATCAACATTCGCAACTAAACACTCAACATATTGATTTGTAAGATCGTCCAGTGTGAAACTGTAAATATTTCTATCTCTCTTGGCAATAAACACAGTTTTCATATTTTTGGAAACAATACATTGTGAAGGAGAAAATTCAATTTGAAAACCACAATCACATAATTGGCTTACACTCAGCAAGTTATGCTCAAGACCATCTACTAGGTATACTTTTTCAATACGGGTACCTGATATAATACCAATGGTTCCTTCGCCTATGATTCTCCCTTTTGCATTGTCGACGAAGACCACGTTACCACTTAATACCTCGGATCTTGATAAAACATGACTTGCCCCCAGTCATGTGTCGAGAGCAACCGCTGTCGAGTATCCATTTTGTATTTACAACTGGTTCCTGCAAGATTAGCTGTAGTTATAGGTCCCCTTGCTACAGGGGGTCCTTCAGTGTCAGTTGTAAACCAAGGTTTTTTCGGTCTCCATTCCCATGTGCCAAAACCAGAGTTGCCTTTCCTACTTTTGATATTATGCTTAAACCAGCAAGTTTTTGCAATATGACCTTGTTTGTTGCACGTATGGCACCTCATTTTTCTGAAAGATTTATATCTGATCACTTACTGTAGAGCTATTTATTTTATGAAGAAAACTAACAACCCTTTCTGAGAGATAAATGTTCTTCTTTTCAAGGTTTTTAAGAGTTCCAGAAGCTCTCTGAAGCTCATTTTTAACCTCTTGCTTTTCTTTTATTACCTTCATAAGGTTTTCTTCAAGAAATTTATTCCTAGCTCTAAATTTTCCAAGTTTCTCTCTAACATCTTTGGAGATAATTTCCTCATTGTCAGATTCAGAGTCATAAAAAATATTCAAGGAATTTGATTTAGAGGATACCTGACTATCAGCCATAAATCCAACGTAATTGCTTCCTTCCTCCTTATTTGGGGGTTTTGAGAGAACTTTCCTTTTGGATACGAGGATTTCCAACTTGTTGATCAGCCTGGAGATCTCAACATTGTTGTCCTCCTCCTTTTGACAAAGAATACCACAGTAGCATTCATGATCAGACGATAAAGGCGCAGCTTCTCGGGGGGGATCTGAAAGTCTTTCATACTTATCTTGTAAGTATTTCCATAGATCATACGCATTATGGTATTTGTTGATATGAGTTTGTTCCTTTTCGCATAAGGAACTTTTAAGAATGATTTTAGCCTTAGCATCCAAAGAGATAAGCCTTTTCTCTTCGGGTTTGTACTCCTTCCTTTCAACTATTCCATGAAAGTTTTTCATGGAAATTTTAGGCCTGTTGACTGTAATTTCCCATAGGTCAAAGTTAATTGAGATGAGATAAACTTCCATCTCCTTTTTCCAGACAGCGTAATTTACTCCATTTAAGAGTGGTGGATCAATGGTGATCATTTTGCCCACACAATGGATCGCATTCCTTGGCGGTTAAGCCAATGAAGAGTGGAGAACCCGCTCTGGTACCACTTGTTAGACAAGAGGGGGGGTGAATTGAAAATTTCTTGCGCAATCCACCCAGATATGTGTCCTCCAAAACCTGTTCAAGGAACTAGCACAACTGGAACAAAGGCGAGTTTGATACCAGTCTAGAACAATATGAGCAAGAGTAAAGGAACACAAGAGATTTATAGTGGTTGGCCTACCACAACTGTGAAAACACGAGTTGGATAAGTTAGTCCACTACCTAAGGTTTGTAAGCTTAGGATTTTGAACCAGATTGGATTAAGCAGATCACAAATACAACAAACGGGAGAGTGGAACCTATGTAACAACGACTATGGTTCCAACTCAAACCACCAGATAGAGTATCAAGAATGGCTACAAAATCACTATGAGACTAACACAAGAATCTCTATGTGAAAAACAAACAGCAGCTCTCCAAACTATCTAGTTCGCAATATATAGCTTTAAAAAGATGACCGTTGAGCAACGTTCAAATTGCTCACAATTCCCCAGGTTCCAACTTCAGGATTTTGACTTGGGAGTGGCGGCTGTTTGACCTGCAACTCAAATTGCCAGCATAAAAAAATATTTCTAACAGTATTCAATCGTAAATTTATTTAGTTTTTCGTGCGATGGATACTATACTTTTCTATATTTCTTTGTTTCTCAATCTGTGCGTAAGCGATTATGGAAAGAGAAAAGGTTTAGGACAACAATGGGCTGCTGGAAATCACAAATGCACTATAATCATAAAGCAATTAGTTATTGTAACTGTGTTCGTGTCATTGACCCTTTGATATGTATCCATGGGCACCGGATCTTCTATTCCATTTAGGTGCTTCATTTCATACTCCACGTATCGGATGAGTGACACGTGTAATATTTTGCCAAATTTTCTTACAGATAGAATTATGATATCGATAAAAGGAAAAAAAAAACCCTTTATATATCTAATATTAAAAAAAAAAAAGCAAAATTTATATATCCAATAAATTAAAGAAAAAAGTCTACTTTTTTGGAAATATTTTTTAATATTCAAAGTAAAAATATAAATTAGTGTCGTCTATTTTTAATTTTTATTTATAATTTATAAAATTTTATTTTTATAAATAAAAATATTAACATTAAATATATTTTATAATATTCAACTTAAAAGTATTTTATAATATTCAAATTAAAAATATTAAATTGGAATTCAAAGTTGTTATATTTAATATTAAATATATTTTATAATATCCAAAGTTTGAATATTATAAAATATATTTAATATTAAAATTTAAAACTTTAATAAGAATATTAAATTTTATTTTTAAGTTAAAAATATTAATATTAAATATATTGTATAATATTTTTTTCTTTTAAGTTAAATGAAAATTTTATAACTTAAAAATAAAAATTAAAAAAAGATGACACTAATTTAATATTTTTTCTTTGAATATTAAAAATATTTCCAAAAAAGTAGATTTATTTTTTAATTTATTGGATATATAAATTTTACTTTTTTTTTTTAATAGTAGATATATAAAAAAAAAATTTCTCTTTTATTGATAATACCATAATTCTATTTATTAGAAAATCTGGTAAAATCTTAAACGTGTTACTCATCGGATACGTGGAATGTGAGATGAAGCACCTAAATGGAGTAGAAAATCTGGTGCCATGCCCCCCCGCCTGGTTGTTCGTATTGACCCGTAGGTGGCGGTGGAAATTGGTGCTCGTCCCAGACACGGAAAATTGGCATGTCTACCAACACATGAGCCTTAACATGCGTTGCTAAAAGACCTCTTCGTCTAAAAGTTGTGCCAAATTACAACAAATTGTCATCCAATTCATTTCCCTCTTCTTTTCCGAGCTAATAGTATTAAAAACCCTGTATTATATACATAAGGTGCATGAAAAACCTTGTGATATAAACACTCTCTTAGAATATGCATCGAAAACCTTCTAGCTAACAATTGTATCTTGCGCGGTTTGTGGTTGTCTTGGGACTAACTTAAGCTCTGAATTCCTTCTCAGTTTCTTTAGCTATCTTATACCAGTTTCTTCAAAGCAACGGCTTTTCCTGGTAAACCGTTGAACAAGCACCGCTCCCCAATTCCTCCTTGAATCCGTTCGTAGCTTCTTTCAGCTTGTCGAAACTGAATCTTCTCATGTTCGCTCCTGGAATTCCTGAGGGATTTCCAATAAAACTTGGAGGGGAATTGCAAAATTAATTTTGAGAAAATAAACCATGTTATATCAATCGGAAAATGTACCGCAAGCTCAGCACCATACTATAATATGTTGAGCTATTATGAGTTCGGCTAACTTGACATGTATATGTTTGTGTATTTTAGGATGTAAGATGAATTTCTACAACTTTTTCAGAGAACTTGTGTAAGTGGACGATATTTCATTAGTCATCAGTCTAGAATTCCTAGTCCCATCCACGATTAAGAATACGTCTTTGTTGAGATTAATCCAAAAACAAATTTTAGAAAATAAATTTATCTTCAAGATATATATATTTATAATAGTTTTTTTGGTCCGAAACGAAGCGAACATCCACGCAGGAATACAAAAAGCCAAAAGAAAACTAATCAATGGGGTCGAAACTAAAGCCCTCAGGAGGACTCTCCCAAACCACCGCTCTCTCCAAGATGGAGTGCCCTATTCTTGCCAATTGATCTGCGCTTTTGTTTCTCAATCTCGACATGTGTTTCAAAAGCGCCTCCCACGGCTTCCTAAGAAGTTTCCGGCAATCAAACACCAAATTTCTCAAAGGATATTCCTTGATGTCATCTTTCTTGACTATATTCACCACCACTTTAGAATCCGTCTCCACTTCGATACGTTGGAACCTCATGTCCCAAGCTAATCTTAGTCCTTCACGCAACCCCGGTAACTCCGCAACATTGTTTGAAGTTTCCCCCAGTTCCATTGCATACCCCAGGAGCCATGCTCCCCGAACTATCTCGAATTAATCCTCTGGCCGCCGACGAGTCATTGTGTTGATACATATTTATAATTGAAATGACTAAATAACACATATATTTTTTCAAAATGGAAAATGCCAAATCAATCGTCAACTCACACGATCTGATTTTCCAACAGGTTTCCTAGGTATAATCATTTAGACAAGGTAAATGCAATTTTTCCATAATTGGAGATGGTTCCTTTTTTTTTTTTTTTAAAGTGAGACAATGGAAAAAAAAAAAAAAGCACAATTTTTCACATTGAATATTTGAATGAAGAAACGATGAACCTATGTCATCTAAATTTCTATGTTTTTTTGGTCCATTTATCGACCAAATACTTGCTCAAACAACAAAGACTTGAGCAAATAAGAGAAATTTCAGTTTTCCATTGAATCCAAACATCATAGGAGTGAGTATATACAATTGCTTATTGATTGACTATTTTTCTTAAAATTTACATCATTCCCCCTAATAAGGATAGTTCAAGCAATTTATTTCAAACTAGTTGTGGAAAGAAGTATCGAATTATCGAAATATATGAAAGGGTATGAAGAAGGTAATTCCTGAAGTAAATTACAAACATCACTCACATCCCAAATTCTTTTAAATTTCAAACCAAAACAATTACAGCATCATCCCTTCCAACCAGAGATAACAATGTGCATAATTGATACAATAAGAGTGACATTATATCACATAACTTACAAACTGAACACAGTACAAGTGAAAATACAAACTTCAATGCAACAACAGAACAATTCAAGAAGAAAAAGAAGTCAAAAAACACAGAAACAAGTTATGCGATGAATTATTCAGGATCTGGAGGCAGAGGAACTTCAGCTGATCCTTCAAGCATATGCATCACCCTCTTCATATCCGGCCTCAATGCTGGATCTTCCTGAATGCACCATATCGCGATCATCACAAATTTCTCGAACCTTTTAAGATCATCCATTGCTTCCTCATCATTGCCGACCAAGCAATGCAGAGTCCCTTCTTTGTAGCAATCGCAAGCCCAGTCAACAAGAATCGCCTCTGTCTCATCACCGACATTTGGAACCACATTTTTCCGACAGCAAATCAGCTCGAATAACAAAATCCCGAAACTATAAACATCCACCTTAGCCGTTATAGGCATGTTTCTGAACCATTCTGGAGCCACATATCCTCTCGTTCCCCTTATTCCGGTTATGGTTCTAGTCTCCTCAGGCCTCAAAAGCTTGGCTAACCCAAAATCGGATATTTTTGCAGTGTAGGATTCATCCAAAAGTACGTTCTGAGGTTTGATATCGCAGTGGATTATTTGGGAGCTACATTCTTCGTGCAAATAGCGAAGACCTCTCGCGATTGCAAATGCTATCTGTATTCTTTGATGCCAATTGGGCTTTGATATTCCAAACAAAAAGTTCGCTAAAGAACCATTGCTCATGAATTCGTAGACCAGAAGCCTGTTTTGACCCTCTTCACAGTATCCCAACAACTTGACAAGGTTCTTGTGGTTTGTCTTGCTGATTGAGCTGATTTCAGCTTTGAATTTCTTCTCAGCTTCTTTAGCTATCTTATCCAGTTTCTTCACAGCAACAGCTTTTTCATCTTCATCCCCGAGAACCCCTTTGTAAACCGTTGAACAAGCACCGCTCCCTAGTTCTTCCTCGAACCCTTGTGTAGCTTCTATTAGCTCATCAAAACTGAATTTTCTCATATTTACTCCTGGAACAACCATAACCCCTGGAGCCATCTTTGCTCTTCTTCCATTATGACGAGGAATGAAGAAAAACAACACATATGAAAACAGGACTAAGTTGAGAAATGCCGAACAGCCTAACAAAACAGAACCCGGGATGATAAAAGCAGATCGCTTGCTCTTACTTTGCAAACCACCAGACGGGCAGCCAACCGTTGGAGTGTTATCTTTTCTTATCTTCACTAAAGCCTTTAACCGTGCGTTAGGATCCATCCTCCCATTGGAAAACGGGATTTTCTTCAACCAACAAGTTCCCTCTTTATAAATTGCAACAGGACAGAGACAATCATCAAGACAAGACTGTCTACAGTCTTCCTCAGACACTCGTTCGAAAGTAGCATATTCAGCACTAGGCCAGTCTACATTAGGCATGTCCCTGAAACTAAAAAGTTCACTATCATTGGATTCGTGATTACAGCTTTGCGGAACAAAATCTTGTTTACATCCACTCATCCTATCATCCACATCCCTTAAAGAGTATGAAGGGGGGCAGCCACAAACAGGCCTCTGATCATCTCCCAACGAGCAAATACTGTTCAAGCCACAAACACCTGCTCCAATATCTCGAATATCTACTCCACTAGTGTGAAGACAAATATTGGTGGGCAAAAAGTCATTTACAGACCACACCATGGCCCTCCCGCCGCCTGAATTAGCAGATTTGGGGTAAATATAATGCCGGAGAACCCCATCATATTCAAGAATCAGTCTCTGGTAAAATTGTCTACTCGAAACCCCATTTGAGAACAGATTATGGAGAATTGTTCCATTTTTCGCAATGAGGTAAATATTACCAGACTGGTTGAAGATCACCTGAAATCCAGCGTCGAGGGTGGCATTTGTGGCTTTGTAGAGCTCATTGTACGCCACAATGTTGTCATCCATGGGGAAGTTTCTTATGTAAAGCCCAAGACTCCCGTCGTTTTGCAACGAGAACTTGAATCTTCCTCGCGAGTAGTTCTTTTCAGAAAAGCTGGAAACCAAATTTCCATAATTAAATATCTGAGCCGGTAGTAATGTGTCTGTTGGCTCATCAAAGCTCTCCCACATCTTGTTTGAATTATTCTGCGCAAGAACAAAATTTCCAGTGTCGAGCATAGCGCCATAGGCAACGTCAGAGCCAGGAAAACCAGCAGCCCAAATCCGCTGACCGTTTGGATCGTTCAGCTCGAATCTCCCATCTGCGAAAAGTTGGATTCTTGAACCTTCTTTGGCTAAATTATCACGATTGGCAGACCAAACCACGGTTTTTTTCGGAATTCGATCGAACCAGATTGCTAATAAGTAACCTCCAGGGGAAACCCGCTGGAACCCGAAAGCGAATTCGCCTGACGGGGATTTCCAGCTGGAATTTGCACTGTTTGCAACCATGAATGAACCCAAAGCCACAGCATTGCTGGAGGACTGGGCTGTGGCTGAGAATGGCAGCACAAGTATCAGCATGATTAATAATATCTTAAGGAAAAGTGCTGCAAAAGCCATTAAAGGAGCGCTTGTTGTTTCTGAATATGTGCCTAAGAGATGGAAAGAGAAAAGGTTTAGTAGTTAGTACAACAAAGGGTTGTTGGAAATCATTAATGCTCTATAAATCATAAACACAAGAATAACTTGTGTTCGTCACTTCGTCTTATTAGTCAGCAAAAGCCATTCAGCAAGGCAATCAAGAAACGCAAGACACACCTGTCTTTGGGCTTTGGATCTCCTATTTCATGTTTATATTTCATCTTCTATTTCACTCAAATACACACGTCACGTCTATAAATAGATACCCAGATTAGGAGAAAAAAATAATTGTGTTATGGAAAAGATTTAAAAATCTCTCTTCTAATCTGGACGCCAATTTATAAGCGTGACGTGATTATGTGAGTGAAACCGGTGATGAAACACAAACCTAAAATAAGAAATCCAAAGTCCGATCTTTCTAGAGCTCGACAGTTAGTGAGATGTAATATGGGTGTTTTGCTTTTTTTTTTTTTTTTTTTTTAATCATACATAATTTAAATTATTTATTCGAAACCTATTGACATGATGCGAGGAACGTTATTTGTATCAAAAATTTTGAAAAATGAACACGAAACTTCTTTTAATCAAAATGTAATAAACTGGTCCCAGTTCAAAATTTCAAATTACTTATTATATAGGGCCGGGTAACTTACAAATATCTTGCCAATTTTCCAACTCGATGCTGACTGTTTTAATAGTACCGAATTGATTCATATATATTGCATAATGTGAAGTATGGACATGCATGTGAAGTATGGACAGTCATAATGTGAAGTGTTTTAATACTACATGAAGGCTTGTAATTGTGAAGAAGAAATTTAAAACCAATAACAAATCAAGAAAAGAGAAGACTTCCGCTAAAGTTTGCTCTTCATGACTTGTAAAATATAAACAACGGTGATTTACATCTGACTATCCTGTATTTAGGCCTAATTACAATGCAGTTCATCATTATCGAAAAATTACATTTTAGTCCCTATAAATTTTATTTAGTCTGAGGTCCCTTAACGGGATTTGTAAAAGTACACTTATGCCCCCGACGGTTTTATGAGTGTTACGTTGAATATATGACAAAAATTACAAAATCATCCCTAAAGTTTACAAATATAAACAAAACAATCCCTACAAATTATGAATTTAACAACAAAATAGGGGCATTTTCGGAATGACATAACGGAACCCTAGGAACCATAAACGGTTCTCAAAGTTATGGACTAAAATGTAATTTCTCGATAATGATGGATTATGTTGTAATTAGGCCTAAATGCAGGATAGTCAAATGTAATTATTTCTATAAATAAAATGATATCGAAAGGTTGACTAATTAATTGAGTTCGATAATGCTACATTGGTAAAGACTGATTACTTATTTTTCGATGCACCTGACACTTTTAAAAATAATATTTTGTCGTGTCATGATTCATGTCGCGTGAAACATCGTATCTGACACTTTCCACATGGAAAATTTGAAAAAAAAAAAAAAAAAAAGTTTGCATCAATATATCTGTATCATTCCGTATCCATGTCGTCATGTCCATATTCATTTGTATATCATAACTTATTTTTCTTTATTTTCTAAGCTTTTGCCTCTCTTCCCAACTTTTTTAAGTAAATGAAAGTATGAAACCATTGGAAAAAGTTAGTCCAATAATTGACTCAGTCGTCCAATGAAAAAGTAAAAGTGCTTCAATTCAAGGGGGAAATTCTTCCGTAAGCCGGGTGTTGACACCCGGGTTAGGGAAGAATTTTCCAATTCAAGGAGAGCAATGGAGTCGATACGTTGTGGGCCAGTGGCGACATTAATTTCCGTTCATGAATATATACTAATTGGCGATGAGCATTTATTGTGACCACAAACTATAATTATAAACCGAAAGTGCATGAACCACTAATAATAATAGCAATATAAAAGTCAAGTTTCAGGGTTTCCATACGATACAAAATTGAAAGGGATTTAAATTTCCTAATTTACTTATTTACATACATCAGAGAGAGAGAATTGATAATTGCCCAACAAAGTAGAACCCGAGATGATAAAAGCAGATGGCTTGCTCTTACTTAGCAAACCACCACACGGCCCACCAACGATTTCATTACTATCTTTTCTCACCTTCAGAAAAGTCTTATATTGCGTGGTAGGGTCTATCCTCCCATGGGAAACCGGATTTTCTTCAACCCACAAATTCCATCTCTATAAATTGCAGCAGCACAGAAACAGTCACACAGACAAGCCTGCCTACAGTATTCCTCACACTTGGAAGAAACGAACATATTCAGCACTAAGCCAGTCTACATTAGTCATGTCCTAGATACCAAAAAGCTCACTATCATTGGATTCGTGTTTACAGCTTTTGTAGAATCTCCCTCAACAGTACTAACACATATGTTGGAAGGCAAAAAGGCATCAACGGACCACGCCATCGCCCTCCCGCCGCCTGAATTGGCAGAATTGGGGTAGACATAATGTCGGAGAACCCCATCATATTCAACAACCAGTCTCTGGTAAAATTGGCTACTAGGAACCTCATTTGAGAACATATTATCGAGAATCGTTCCATTTTTAGCAATGAGATAAATACATCCAGATTGGTTGAAAATCAGCTGAAATCCAGTGCCGAGGATCATTGTGGCTGTATACGCCACAATGTTGCCGTCCCTGGGAAAGTTCCTCGGGTAAAGCACAAGATTGCCATCTGTTTGCAACGAGAACTTGAATCTTCCGTCACCAACATTCTTAGCAACAGATTAAAATTCGTTGTAAAAAGTGATGCTGTAAATTTTTTTTGTGGCTTTCCCAAAATTTTGGTATGTAAATGAAAAGGTAGTAAAAGGTTGCGCCACTAATTGGGTTTGAGTAATTACTATTTCGTTTGATAAAAAAGTACAAGTGCTTCAGTTCAAGGACAGCAATGGAGTCGAAACGCTGCTACCAACATTAATTTCCGGTCACGAATACAAGTTGGCGACAAGCATTTATCGTGACGTAAGCGGCCACCAAACCGAAGCTACATGAACTATTAATAATAATATAAATGTCGGGTTTCAACATTTCCATAGGATATGGCAATTGAAGGACACCAAAATAATAATTAATCTCTGGGTTTGAGCAATTAGTCCAATAAAGGAAAAGAAACTACAAAGACGAATAATTAATCATTTTGTGACCAACTAGTTCAACATGAGTCAATATTAGTTCATATTACCTCCAATGTGCATAATAGATAGCAGAAAGGGACATTTTATCAGGTAACTTACAAACTGAACAAAATAAAACTGAAATACAAACTTTACTGCAACAACAGAGCAATTCAAGAAGAAACCCAAAATATTTGATAAATTATTCAAAATCTGGAGGCAGAGGAACTTCAGCTGATCCTTCAAGCATATGCATTACCCTCTTCATATTCGGCCTCAGCGCTGGATCTTCCTGAATGCACCAAATCGCGATCATCACAAATTTCTTGAACCTTTTAAGATCATCTGTTGCTTCCTCGTCGTTAGTGACCAACAAATGCAGAGTCCCATCTTTGTAGCAATCACAAGCCCAGTCGACAAGAATCACCTCCCTCTCATCAACGACATTTGGATCCACATTTTTCCGACAGCATATCAGCTCGAATAACAAAACCCCGAAACTATAAACATCCACCTTAGCCGTTATAGGCATGTTTCTGAACCATTCTGGAGCCACATATCCTCTCGTTCCCCTAATCCCGGTTGTGGTTCTGGTCTCCTCAGGCCTCAAAAGCTTGGCTAGCCCAAAATCTGAGATTTTTGCTGTGTGGGATTCATCCAAAAGTACGTTCTGAGGCTTGATATCACAGTGGATGATTTGAGAGCTGCATTCTTCGTGCAAATAACGAAGCCCTCTCGCGACTGCGAATGCTATCTGTATTCTTTGATACCAATTGGGCTTTGAGATTCCAAACAAAAAGTCTGCTAAAGAACCATTGCTCATGAATTCGTACACCAGAAGCCTGTTTTGACCCTCTTCACAGTATCCCAACAACTTGACAAGGTTCTTGTGATTTGTCTTGCTGATTGAGCTAACTTCAGCTTTGAATTCCTTCTCAGTTTCTTTAGCTATTTTATCGAGTTTCTTCACAGCAACGACTTTTCCATCCTCGTCCCTGAGAACCCCTTTGTAAACCGTTGAGCAAGCACCGCTTCCCAATTCTTCCTTGAATCCGTTTGTAGCTTCTTTCAGCTCGTCGAAACTGAATCGTCTCATGTTCACTCCTGGAACCACCGAATACCCTGGAACCGTCTTCGATCTTTTTCCACTGATACGAGGAACAAAGAAAAACAACACAGATGAAAACAGGACTAAGTTGAGAAACACGGAACTCCCCAATAAAACAGAACCCGTGATGATAACAGCAGATCGATTGCTCTTACTCGGACCACCACCACCCGGAGATACTGTTGCATTACCCCCTTTCCTTATCTTCACCAAGGCCTTTAACCGTAATGTGGGATCGATCCTCCCATTGGGGAGCGGGACTTTCTTCAACCAACAATTTCCATCTTTTACAATTGCAACAGCACAGAAACAATCATTCAGACAAATCTGTCTACAGAAATCCTCATCGACTCCTTCAAAACGAGCATAATACGAATTGTACCAGTCTAAATTCGGTATATCCGCAAAACTAAAATGCCCACTATCATTCGATTCTTGCTTACAGCTTTGTGGAACAAAATCTTGTATGCATCCACTCATCCTATCATTCACATCCCTTAAAGAGTATGAAGGAGGGCAGCTACAATCAGGCTTCTGATCATTTCCCAACGAGCAAATACTGTTCAAGCCACAAGCACCAGCTCCTATGTCTCCACTAACACGAAGACATATATTGGACGGCCAAAAGCCGTTAACAGACCACGCCATGGCCCTCCCGCCACTTGAATTCGCAGACTTGGGGTAGATATAATGCCGGAGAACCCCATCATATTCAAGAATCAGTCTCTGGTGAAATTGGCTGCTTGAAACACCGTTGGAGAACAGATTATAAAGTATCGTTCCATTTTGAGAAATGAGGTAAATATAACCAGACTGATTGAAGATCATCTGAAACACGCCGAAGGTCATTGTGGCTGAGTACGCCATAATACTGCCGTCCATAGGGAAGTTCCTGGTGTAGAGTACAAGATTTCCATCTGTATTTTGCAACGATAACTTGAATCTTCCTCTCGAGTAGTTCGTTTCAGAAAAGCTGGCAACTAATTCTCCATAATTAAATATCTGGGTCGGCAGTAATGTGTCCGTAGGCTCATCAAAGCTCTCCCACAACTTGTCTGAATTATTCTTCGCAAGAACAAAGTTTCCAGTGTCAAGCATAGCGCCGTAGGCGACGTCAGAGCCGAAGAAACTAGCAGCCCAAATCTGCTTACCGTTAGGATCGCTTAGTTCGAATCTCCCATCAGCGGAAAGCTGGATTCTTGAACCTTCCTTGGCTAAATTATCACGATTTGCAGACCAAATCAGTGTTTTCTCAGGGATTTGATCGAACCAGGTTGCTAACAAGTAGCCTCCAGGGGAAACCTGCCGGAACCCGAAAGCGAATTCGCCTGACGGTGATTTCCAGGCCGAATTAGCACCGTTTGCAACCATGGATGACCCCAAATCCACAACGTTGCTGGAGGACTGTGCTGTGGCTGAAAATGGTAGCACAGATATCAGCGTAATGAATAACAGCTTAAGGGAAATTACTCCAAAAAATGCCATTACAATTCACAGGACTGCTTCTTTGTTTCTGAATCTGTGGTAACTGGTAAGCGATCATGGAAAGAGAAAAGCTTTAATTAATACAACAATAGGTTGCTGGAGAATTTGAACAAGATTATTCTCAGCGTAGTTGTTTTGATGTCATTGTCGTCAGAAAATTAATGCATCAAGAATCATTAAACAATTAATTGTGTTCATTCTCACTGACCTTCAATTTGTAACCATGGACGTGTCAGGGGCCAAAAAAATTTTAAAAATTTCAGGACGGCAGCCCAGAAAAACGCGGACTTACAAAAACAAGAATGACTTAGCGTGTTAAAACTTGACTGTGATAGAAATACATAATTTAATTTCGATGTCTCGATTATTTTTGCATTAATTAATTTTCACAATTTCTGAGGATAATTTTTTCATTGTTTTCAACTTTTTGCGTTCATAGATCATTTAATATATATTGCTAACATAATCAAATCATTAGAACGTACCTGCAGAAGTTGAAACTTTTTCGCCTGTACATGCACATTTTTCTTTTTATAAAAAATAGTTTAACATATATGACAGTATAATTTTATTTTATTTTTTGATTTTATATTTGATTTAATTGAGTTCGAGTCCAGCGACGCCCGACCACAAATAAAAATGTATACACAACTATTCTTGAGGGGCATAATTGGGACTTCATATGGCAAAGAGAGGGGCTCAATTAGAGTCTCGGGGTCAGGAGGGAGTAATTTTATGATCTTAGCGTCTTCTCTGGAGAGGAAAGAGTGCCAAGTCTGGAAATACTTTCCTCAAGTTATTGAGATGCTTTTGAGGTTTTGGCTATACGAAGTTATTAATAATAACAATAATTGTTCCTATATCATGCTTTTATCTTTATTTTGTCTAAACGTTGGAGTTGATGACTTTGTTAGCTACTAATCTTGTTGGTCATTGGTTCATTATTTTAGCTTGGAGGTTAGTCCATATATGTACTGAATGAGTTTCAGTGTTGGAGCTGTGAATTTTGGAGTCATTTGGAGCTATCAACTTTGGATGATTGATTTTGCAAATTCTGGTACTCTCTCTATTTTTCTCTCCCTGGAATCTGATCTCCCTCACTTTCTCTTATATTTCTCTTTCTTTTTGACAATTTATTTGCAATTTCCCGACACATTCCCTGCATTTTGTGTTGGGCTATCACTCATACCACAACATAAAACTCTCACCAACGATTTTTTTTTAGGGATAATTATTTTTTCCCATCCGAACTATGCCCGTTTTTGCAATTTACCATCCAAACAATTTTTCATTGCAAACCGCCATCCAACCTTTGCATTTTGTGACAAAATGCCATCTGAAGGTGGCTTTTTGGTGGTTTTGGGAAAAAAATTTGACACGTGGCATTTTTCTAAAATATACACGTCAGACCAAACCACCTTCAGATGGCATTTTGTCACAAAATGCAAAGGTTGAATGGCGGTTTGCAATGAAAAATTGTTTGGATGGTAAATTACAAAAACGGACATAGTTCGGATGGGAAAAAATAATTATCCCTTTTTTTTAACAAGTAAATTTCGGACTTTTTTTTAAAGTGGTTTCAAACTTTGATACCTTAGATAATCAGGTAAAGTTTGACTCTTCCCCACTAGACCAATATGCTTGGCTAAGACGGTGACAGTATAATTTATAGCCGCAAAGGATTAAATAAGAAAACGAATAGAATAATCATAGCAATCCAAGAAATAAGTTACTACAAGAATTTTTGTTAAATATTTCTTTGATTCCGTCTAAAAATAATATTGAAGATACAACCCCTCACAGTTTCAATGGCCTCACATTCAAATATTGGAGGTCAACGTGAGAAAAACAGAAAAAGTGTTGAGTTCTGAAAAAAAAAAAAAAAAAAAGTCATACTTCTCTAGCTTAGCGGTTTGCCTTTATATTAATTTAACCAAAGGTCTCGAGTTCAATTCCCTAGGAATGTAGCTACCATTGGTAGGGAGAGTTTTACACCTTAAGTGGCTCGTCCCAGTTCGATCCATGAAATTAAAAGGGGTTATAGAAAAAAATATATATATATCAATTTATCTTCATTAACTCTCTGCAGTATCTTAACCCAAATCTTTGTTATGTTACCTAATTGTCCTATACTCTTGCAGTCTTGCCTTTGCTACTATTTTAATCCAAATCTTTTTCGAGGTTGCCTAGTCATTCCGGACTTTTAGCGCTGCAAGAACATTATTATGTAAACCCTATATATTTGTAACCACTTAATTAATCAAAACTAGCGATCCGATCCAATACTAAGCACCTCATTCATCCCAAGGTTAGCTTCTCTTCATCTTGTTAATTATTGTTTAATTTGCCTCTTCTTTTCGATTATTTAATCAGTACTTGTTCATATTTGCGGTCTTTATTCCCAATTTGCAGCATTCACAATAAGGGAAAACTATTTCTTGTTTAATCTTTCATGTGTTAAATGTAAGAGGATATTCCCTTTTTCCGTGAGAAAAAACTCCAGAAACTATAATTGTAATGTTTTTCACATGATTTATAATTTTGGAGTGTTACACATGATGTACTAACACGAGATGTTAGTGTTGGTACGTGAAACTTAGTATTTTGTGTAAAATTAATTTTGTTTTTTTGGTTGCTTTTGAGTGATTCTTTATAATGTTCACCAAATATTAATCATCCTTCTTGTTTTTAGGAGTTTGGAAACCAATTTTGAAGTGATGAAGTCAAATTCTATCACCACCATCCTCCCAATCTTGGGACTCCTCTTCCTCCTCCTCCTCTCCGGGTCTTGGGTTACGGCCCAAGAGTCGGAGATCGACACCCGTTACAAGGACCCGCGCCTGCCCATGAACGAGCGGATCAAGATTCTGATGGATCAAATGACACTGGCCGAGAAACTGGGACAAATGGCGCAGCTCGATAGGAGCGCGGTGACGGCTGAGATCATGAGAGATTTGTCAATCGGCAGCCTGCTGAGCAGCCCCGGAAGTGAAGGCCACATGAACGGCACCGGCAGATACGCAAGTTTTCCGGGGCCGCAGGCGACGGCGGAGGACTGGATTGATATGGTCAATCATATTCAGAATGGCTCATTGTCGAGTAGACTTGGGATCCCTATGCTTTATGGGATTGATGCAGTGCATGGACATAACAATGTTTATAAGGCCACCATCTTTCCTCACAACGTGGGCCTTGGTGCAACTAGGTAACTTATAATTATGTATCATTATTTTTTTAAATTTTGTTATCTTTTTTAACTTAGATATTACTGTGTTGCAGAGATCCAGAGCTGGTGAGGAGGATTGGGGCTGCTACAGCTCTTGAAGTTAGAGGCACAGCCATTCCTTATGTCTTTGGTCCATGCATTGCGGTATATATATCATTACCACCCTAATATAAGCTGCATTTTATGATTCAGTAGAAATAGTTTCATGGTTTTAATAACTAAACTAATTTACGCGTTGAAAATGCGTAGGTCTGCAGAGATCCGAGATGGGGTAGGTGTTACGAGTCTTACAGCGAAGACCCTAAAATCGTCCAAGAAATGACGGAAATCATCAAAGGTCTACAGGGAGAAATCCCTCCCAATTCAAGAAAGGGTGTCCCATATATTGGTGGAAAGTAAGTTCATACAAATTAACACACATATGTCCTGATAACATGAGGAATTTTTTTTGAAAAAGTTAATGTTGGACCAAATTGTAAGAAGGGTTCAAACCATAAGGGGTGTAGATGTAATTTCTCATACCTTATGTCAATTATCTGAATTTGTTTCTGTGGAAATAAAAGGGACAAAGTTGCGGCCTGTGCAAAACACTATGTTGGTGATGGAGGAACAATTCAAGGAATCAATGAGAACAACACAGTTGCCGATTGGCATCAACTGTTGAGTATTCATATGCCAGGATATTATAACGCCATCATCAATGGGGTCTCCACTGTCATGGTTTCTTATTCAAGTCTAAATGGACTCAAAATGCACGAAAACAAGAACCTCATCACCGGTTTCCTCAAGGGAACTCTTCGATTCAGAGTACGTATTTTAATTAACAAAAACAAGCAAAATATGATATTTAAAGATGGGTTGATGTGTAATATTTAAAACTAAGACTCGGGTTTTTTTGTAATTAACTTTGTTTCAAGATTCTTGACTCGTGAATTTTCGAAACTTCTGCTCTAAATTTTCAGGGATTCGTCATCTCAGACTGGCAAGGAGTAGACAAAATCTATTACCCGCCACACTCTAACTATTCGGAGGCTCTTCTTAAAGCAATCAATGCTGGTATTGATATGGTTAGTGGCATATAAATCCAAGGAAAACCACTCGAAACACTTCAAACACCTGCTTTAAATCCAAATTCTCACATTAATTTAAATGTTTTTGTTTGGAAATTTAGGTGATGCTCCCTTATAATTTCACAGAATTCAGCACCATTCTAACTTCACACGTCGAGAACAACTTAATCCCGATAAGCAGGATCAACGATGCAGTTCAGAGGATCTTGAGGGTTAAATTCACCATGGGACTCTTTGAGAACCCCATGGCTGATTACAGTTTCGCGGCTGAAGTGGGCAGTCAGGTAAGCTCATTATCGAAAGATAGTAAATCATCACGTTTATCTTTGTACATTATAACTCATTACTGTGTCTTTTTCTCGACAGGCTAATCGAGATTTGGCAAGAGAGGCAGTTAGAAAATCACTTGTACTCTTAAAGAATGGCGAAAATGCTGATCCCCCAATGATTCCGCTCCCGAAAAAGACATCCAAGATTTTAGTTGCAGGAGGCCATGCCAACAACCTTGGACTACAATGTGGGGGTTGGACAATTGGTTGGCAAGGGATGGACAGCACGAATCTCACTGCTGGTAAATACTATAATGTCTTTCCTACTTAATTACATTTACATCTTTCGGATATTGTCACAATATAGTTGTCCTTGAAGTTTGGAGAAATTACAGAACACTGCCTGAAATTGTTCGACAGTGTGAGTGTTTGTGTAATATTTCCAAACTCTTAGGGGTGATTTCTGTAATTAAATGATTTTAAGAGTAATTCATAGTTCTTTATCCTCTTCGTTGTGCACCAGCATAGCATGCTCAATTTTGATATGTTTTCACCAACTAAACACAAATTCTTATTTTACACTTAGGAACCACAATTCTAGACGGGATCTCGAATGCAGTGGACCCCATAACAGAGATAGTTTACATGGAAAACCCGGACAAAGACTTTGTGAAATCCAACAACTTCTCCTACGCCATTGTCGTGGTGGGAGAGCCCCCGTATTCAGAAACAGCCGGTGACAACAAGAACCTAACTATCCCCGAGCCGGGATTGAGCACAATGCAGAATGTCTGTGCTGCTGTTAAGTGTGTGGTGGTTCTGGTGTCGGGCCGACCATTGGAGGTGGAGCCTTACCTCTCTTTCATGGATGCCCTTGTGGCTGCATGGCTTCCTGGAAGTGAAGGACAGGGAGTGGCTGATGTGTTGTTTGGCGATTACGGTTTTACTGGGAAATCGTCGAGGACGTGGTTCAAGACTATCGATCAACTTCCCATGAATGTTGGTGATGAACATTATGATCCTCTTTTCCCCTTTGGATTTGGAATTTCAACTTGAGGGAGACGATCTAACTATATATCTAACTATGGCATTATCTTTTTATAGGGAAATGTAGGTTTTTTTTCCTATATATTTAGGAGATGGTAGTGCTTTTGTGTATGTTGGATTTGATTCTTGAGTTATAATTTTTAGGATTTTGTTGGCCCGGTTTTTCCAGTTTTTGAATAACCATGTTTTGAATCATGGAGGCAAAAGAAAATAGATATCTCATGTTTTATTATTAGTGTTTTCTTTTTTAACAAATAGATATGACGTCATTATATATAAGAGTGGGCTTTTAAGTTAAAATTTCTTTAAAAAATAAAAATAAAATTTTGTCTTGATATTTGTTAGAATTAATGATAACAATATACATCAAGTTTAAGTTTAATCCATACTAATATTTATTTTTGACCTTTATTGCTTGATTATTAAATTTTGAAACAGTCCTTTTGAACTTATGAGAATACGTAATTTACTTTATAAAGAATAAAATACTTTAAAAAAAAATAGAAATAGAAGTTGCAAAAACAGATAAAGAAATCAACATCATGGCATCAAAAATATTAGTCATAAAATATTTAAAAAAAAAATTAAGTGTATATTCTTTGGTAAGGTTCTTTTCATTTTTCTACGTCTATTTTCTCACCAAAATCCAAAGTCCAAACATAGCTACAAGTTTTTCCTTGTCCAAAAGTACTATAATAGAGAAATACTATAATACTCTAGTCTACATACCTTGTCCAAAGTACAAGATTGAACAACCTCGAACTCTCTTTCACATTTCCAACATAGACTACATAGTAAAAGCTACTTTACTCTCCAACCGAAGGTTTGGTCATCTAATTCATGAATTCTCAAAAGGGGGTGATGACCCCCCTTCTTCACTAGCATGGCCCATGGCCTAATACTCTACTTCTATTTCCAACTTTCCCCCTTTAGCATTCTTTCAATTCTAAGCAAGCCACCATTTATTTGATTCTTATATTTGGCCTTTTCTTCTTTCACATTATGCATTCATTCTACTCCACAAACCTTCCTCTATTTGGTTCTTTATTCTTTTCCCCCTGAGAAATATAATTGACATAATCTCTTTGGCGTAGAAAATTTATATTTATGTTTTGTTTATCGTCTCGTTGTGGCGTTTGATTCAAGTTAAATAGCTAAATTGTAAAAATTTTGCCTATCAACATTAGTTACGTAAACAATAAATTCGAATAGAAAATAGAACCTAAATAAAAAGATATTTGAAAGTAAGAACTTGCAAACTAAAAATGTCTTTTCGTACTCACACTCACATAGAACACGCAGCGACTTAAACATAAAATATACACACTTGCATCCTACACTTCCAACAGAATCTACAAACCCAATCAACAAATATCTCTTCACGTTTCTCAGCCAAAGAGCGCTCTCTCTCTCTCTGTGGTGTGCTATCATCTCTCTGCGTTTTCTGCTTCATGTGCGTTTTACCCCCTTTGGTGCAATGTTTTGCCTCTTGTTTGGTATATCCTAGAAAGGCTAATCCTTGAGATTTCTGAATCAATCCAATCTTGTTTTTCAACTTTCTCGATCTGGGTTCTTTGTGCTCCCCACCAAGATCACATTTTTTTCACTAAAAAGTAAGAAACATCACTTGTATTGCTTTCTTTCTCCCTGCTTCCTATTGAAATTTTGAAATTGAATATTCATTTGGATTCTTGGGCTTTTGGAGGCTGTGGAGTGTCTGTTCTCTGCGCATGGTTGAACTGTTTCGAGGTTTAGCAGATTTCAGCTTAATGAAGTTTTAGATGGCTTTTCTGGTGAGTATTATACTTTTAAGATTCAGTTTTGCCTTTTGCGGACGAGGGATTTGAGAAATATTGAATCTTTTGGCAATTTGTAGCTTATGTAGTCATGGATCTGCTTTTAATTCGTTTGATTGGTTCGACATGGTTATGACCTTGTAAAGATAGTTTTTTCTGCTCTGCATGTTTGTTTCTTTTTGATTGAAAGTAGTCTGGGGACTGTCTCTTGAGGTATGAGTGTTGTTATGATTGAAAAGTTTCTCTCTTGTGCTCTTTTGATGTTGGTTCCTTCATTACAGGTTCATTGTTTATGTGTATAAATAGTTTAATCAATTATACTTTGTTCTGACTCTTGGTTTTAAGCCTGTTTAGACAGAAAATGTAGTAGTAATTCTTGAAGATTTGGACTTTGAAATGCTCTTATTTCCCACCTGAATGAATTGCTTTATATTTTGTGTTCCATGGGACCATTCTTTCTCATGGTGTTTGTGGGGTTACTTGTAATATGTTCGGAATCGAATCGAACTCTCCCAATAATCAGTAATTGTGCTTTGCAGTCTAAAATAATTATTGATGATGTGTGTGTGAGATGCTTGTTGCAGCTGCAGATTTGTGTTAATGTCATTAAGCTAGAGGCATAGATAATAGATAATAGATAAGATGCAGTTCTTTGAATTCATGCCCTTTCTCATGGTTGGTTTGCTGATTAAGTATATATGAATGTTGCCTACAAGTTGAATGAAGATTCAATCAAGACCTGCATTGAAGGGTCAATTGTGTCTTCCTTATAGTTGAGGCCTGAGGGTAATCGATATCGAGCTTTATTTATCTGATAAAACTTGCTAGTATAAGTTCGATTGTCAATGTCCATGTTTTTACCTTTGTCATCGTATGAGTACTATCTTCAAAGTTGCCACATCCATTACCAAGGGCATATAAAGATTATTATGAGCCTTATTTTGATACTTTCTGAAACAAAAACGATGTTTTTATTGGCAGAAACATTGAGTACGTGCGTGATATATCAAAGTTTAAGATAATGGGCCGTGGTAGAGCAAAGGGAAAGAAGAGTAACCAAGACGATACCGGAAGTGGTGATGAAGAGAAAATCCCAGCACAGAAAAGAAGAGGAAGACCGCAGAAACCACTCAAAGATGAGATAGATGAAGAAGAAGCTCAAAAATTAGAAGATGAAGACAGCGAGGACACAACGGGGATTCCCAATAAGGACTTGAAGAGTAAAACTGCACAGAATGGGAAGAAAAGAAAAAGAAACGGGGCAACTCAAGTGAAGGAGCCAGTCGACAAGGTGAAGGACGAAAATGGAAACGGGAAAAGATCAAGCACTGAAGAGTTGAATAAATCGAATGGTTTCCGTCCCAACGGGAATAGAAGAAAGAACAAACCTCGTCGAGCTGCTGAGGCAGTTGTTGAGTGCAGTTGAGAAAGAGATCATCAGTGATAGATTTTTATTTTTTTTTCTCTGTATTTTTTATGTTTCTGTTGCTACATTATTGCTTCTGACTTTGGATTAATTTAATTTGGATTCATTTTTATTTGGGGTGGCATTTTATTTGGATTCCTAGAATCATTTCTCTGTTATAAATGTGCTTGAATGGGGAAAATAAATCAAGCCCTATTGAATCATGAAACTTGATGTACGGACAAGGTGAAATGAACACGAACATGATGATATGAATTTTTTTTCTAAATTCCCGATACTATACATACAAGTTAGATATAAATTTTTTCTTAAATTTCTATCGTGATCATGACACAACAATGTTTGATATCAATTAAGTGTCCAATATCAATGATCATAAATCATAATCCCAACGACCCAACCAACCCAAAGGGCCCATCATGAATCTCACACTTTCCACACAGTACCATTTCTTGAATGATACCTACCATTACCATATGACAATTAATTAATTAAGCTATTATTATTCCATTAATTTTTCACCTAAGAATTGGGCCTTAATCATAATTCATGCTCAGCCCATTAAGAAATAAGATTATTGGCTTAACAGCCTAAACCGTTTAGGCTAAACATGTGGCCCAAATATAGATAACATGAGGCTCATTTTGTTGCCTAATAGAAACTTGATCAACTTCTCGATTTCATCTCTCCCGCCATTGAAGACGAGCAATCGAATAATTTACCTCGTAGATTACAGCTCATGGCTTTCTAAGAGCTCGCTTAACTCAGCCGAGGGAATGCGTTGAAGATGTGATTGATTCAGGCGGGCTAGATCTGTCAACTTCCCGTCGTATGTAAGTATCTGCATAGTTTTGGTTCATGATTTGAGCTGTACTGCTGTTGAAGCGCAATTGTTTGATTGATTGTTGTGGTGTGATAGTTAGAACTCAGAAATTAGACTTTTGGGAAAATTTTCTATATTCCATTGATTTTTGTATATCCGATTACAACAGAGGCTACAATAAATAGGATACAAATACCAACAAAAAAGGAAACAAGATATATACAGACGTGATTATCTAAATCCCACAAAATCAGGGATTCCTCCTAAATCCTAACCGTAATCTCCAACACTCCCCCTCAAGTTGACTGTGGGATCACACACATTCAACTTGTTTAGAACACTTGAGAACGCTCTCTCGGTTACAGCTTTAGTGAGGATGTCCGCCAATTGGTCTTCTGATCGTACAAAAGGAAGAGTCACGACCCCACTTTCAAGTTTCTCTTTAATGAAATGTCTGTCCACTTCTATATGCTTCGTCCGGTCATGCTGAACCGGATTCTCTGAAATACTTATAGCTGCTTTATTATCACACCATAAACGACACTTCTCTTTCACAGAAAAACCAAGCTCCTCAAGTAACTTTCGTAGCCACAAAACTTCTGCCAATCCTCGTGCAATTCCCCTAAACTCAGCCTCTGCACTGGAAAGAGCAACCACCTTCTGTTTCTTGCTTTTCCATGTGACAAGATTTCCTCCAACCATGGTAAAGTACCCTGAGGTGGAACGTCGATCATCCTGATTTCCTGCCCAGTCTGCATCTGTGTAGGCTTCAATAGATAGATTGCCGTGTTTTTGAAACAAAACCCCTCTTCCGGGCGATCCTTTGAGATATCTAACAATTCTGAGTGCTGCCTCCATATGGTCACGCTGTGGTTGGTGCATGAACTGACTCAATACACCTACTGCATAGGCAATGTCTGGCCTAGTATGGGATAAGTAGATCAGCTTCCCAATGAGATGCTGGTATCGGCCGCGATCCACTGTTTCTGCCCCGTCTATGATCTTCAACCCATGATTAACCACAATAGGAGTCCCTGCTGGTTTGCCGTCAAGTAAGCCCGTCTCTGCTAATAGATCAAGTACATACTTCCGTTGGGAAATAAAGATTCCCCGCCTCGACCTAAGTACCTCAATCCCTAAGAAGTACTTTAACTCCCCCAAATCTTTCATTTCAAACTCCTCAAATAGATTTTTCCTCAATTGCTTAGTTTCCTCAAGATCATTCCCAGTGATGATCATATCGTCCACATAAATGATAAGGCAGGTTACTAGCTCACCCCTTCTCTTAAAGAACAAAGTATGGTCCGAATTACTCTGTTTGAACCCATACTTTCTCATAGCAACTGTAAATCTTCCAAACCAGGCTCTTGGAGATTGCTTAAGCCCATAGAGTGCTCTCTTCAACCTGCATACTTCCCCAACACCAAACTGTTCAGAGAATCCTGGTGGAGGTTCCATGTACACCTCCTCTTCCAACTTACCATGCAAGAAGGCATTTTTTACGTCAAACTGATGCAACGGCCAATCCTGATTAGCTGCTATTGAGAAAAGTACTCTGATAGTGTCAATCTTAGCAACTGGAGAAAACGTCTCTGAATAATCTACTCCGTACGTCTGTGTATATCCCTTGGCTACCAACCTAGCCTTGTACCTCTCAATAGACCCATCGGATTGATGTTTGATGGTGAACACCCATCTGCAACCTACTGGTCTCTTTCTTGGTGGTAATCTACACTTTTCCCAAGTCATGTTCTTTTCAAGGGCCATCATTTCTGTTTTCATGGCCAACTTCCACTCATCTTTCTTCTGAGCTTCTTCAACTGTTCTAGGAAGCACATCACCGTAGACTGCCACTGAGTATGCTCTAGCTGTCACTGTTAGCTTTCCCTGTGCATAATCAGCTACCGGATACTGAGATTTTTTGGGTTCATACTCTGGTTCATACCTCCTTGGAGGCACTCCGCGATTACTCCTTGGTGGAAGGATATACCGGTCACTTCCCATGGGCTCCCCCTGAACCTGTCTTTCTTGTTCCTGTTCTTCTCCCTGAACCTGTCTATCTGGATCCTGTAATTCCTCCACGTGCAGATTATCAATAGTACCAACAATATTATTTTCAAATGAGGAAGTTTCAAGGGGTACCTCAGGAACATTCAGTGGTTCGGATCCTGGGACTGGTGCTGACATAAGGGGCTGAACTGTGGGAGACGTCTGCTCGGTGGTCCCGCCTACTGGATCTTTTGGGTCCGGATCTGGCATAGTGGAATAGGACACCCAACTTAGTGGATCTATAGACTGCTCCCCCTGACCGCTAGGTTGGGTGTGGTAGAAGAACTCGGTTTCTAGGAAGTTACAGTTCATGGTGGTGTACATGCGTCGTGTGGATGGGTGATAACAACGATACCCTTTTTGATTGACGCCATACCCAACAAAGACACATTTAACTGAACACGGGTCAAATTTAGAACGTTCCTGTTTAGGGATATGAACAAAGACTGAACACCCAAAGACACGAGGCTGTAGAGTCAGAGGTGTGGGAACACTAACATATCTGGAGAGTTCTGAGAGAGGTGTTTTAAGATCAAGAATTTTAGTGGGCAGTCTATTGAGAAGGTAAACAGCTGTGGCAATAGCTTTCAGGCCAGAAGGACTTAGGAACACCCGCATCAAACATAATGGCCCTAGCGATTTCAAGGATGATCCTATTTTTACGTTCAGCAACCCCATTTTGTTCAGGTGTATGAGCACAGGTGGTTTGGTGAACAAGACCCTTTTCTGAGAAAAACTGTTTAAAGCTGGAATTAATATACTCCCCCCCATTATCTGACCGAAGGATCTGTATTTTTGCATTAAACTGAGTTTGGACCATGTTATAAAATTGGACAAACTTAGAAAAAACCTCTGATTTATGTTTCAAAAAATATATTCAAGTCATGCGCGAGCAATCATCAACAAATAAAACAAAGAAACGAAAACCAGAGTGAGAACCCGTATATGGAGCTGGGCCCCAGACATCTGAATGTATCAGGGAAAAAACTGTATTCACACGGGTTCCAGAATAGTGATATGACTGTTTATGACTCTTAGCTAAAATGCAAGTTTCACAGGATAACTGACTCTGACTTCTAGACGGAAAAATACTTGGAAAAAGTGAATGCAAGTAGCTAACCGATGGGTGACCTAATCGACGATGCCATAGCCACTGTTGCCTCTCAACGGTCCCGTGAGCCAGCGCTGCAGTTCCGTTTTGAGTCACATCATCCACATAGTACAACCCATCACGTTCAGTGCCACGCCCAATCACTTTCCCCGACTGAATATCCTGCAGAAGACAGAAACCAGAATAGATCACTACAACGCAATTTAATTCCCGGGTAACATGACTAACTGAAAGCAACTTGCAAGATAAACTGGGAACATATAAACAATTTTTCAAGGTTAGGGAAGGAGATATATCAATCGTTCCGGTGCCCTGAACTGACAATAGATCCCCGTTAGCACATTGAATAGCTGGTCTCGCAGACTTTGACACTGTAATTAAGTCATTATGGTCATAAGTCATGGTATCGGTGGCCCCGCAATCAAGGATCCACTCAGCTGGCTTGGGTCCTTGAGTTATATAGGCACGTCCGCATTTTGGAGGATTATTTTGAGTTTCCACCAAACTTGGGGGGCCATTCTGTATAGAATTAAAAACTTGGGGACCAATCTGAACTTTCTTCAAACTTTGGGGACTGATCCGCAAACCCTTCAAACTTGGGGGGTTAACCTGTACAAAGCTGGGATTTGGGGGATTATATTGCAAATTTTCATTTAAATAGGGTTGGGTTTGCAAATCCCCAACCCTATTTCCTTCTCTTTCAGCCGACATCTTCCTTTTCAATTCCAGACTTGGGAAATCTGGAGGATTCGCCGCCTCTTGGCTTGGCGACCCCCGCTGCATCTTCTCGAACCCCGGCGGCACTGGCCTCGCCGCCGGCGGTCTCCGCTGCTGCAATCCACGCGACAGCGGTATTGTGAAGTCTGGAGGATCCGCCGCCTCATGGAGACCTGCCGCCTCCTGGCTTGGCGGCCCTCGCTGCACAAATCTGAGACCACTGTTCTTCTTCTCAACAAACGGCAGTACTAGTTTCGCTGGTGGTGATAACTGTTTCGGACCAAGAGCAGGCGGCACTGATCTCGCCGCCTGCGCCGTGAAGGCGAACCCTACTTCACCCTCTTTATTTCCGGTTTCTTGTGCTTCTGTGGTGGTGTTGGCTATGGCGGCGATGGTGGCGCTTCTGTTGCTACCGCCGTCGTCATGCCGCTGCTGTCTGGTTTCTTGTATTTCTGTGGCGACGGCTATGGCGGCGCTACTGGTGCTGCCGCCGTCGCACTGTGAAAGCTCTGCCTCCGATGGTCGCGGGTCTGGGCTTGGTTTGGTCATGCCGGCAGATGATGAGCCCGGAAACTCGTCGGAAAGCTATTAACGACGAACCTGCTCTGATGCCAAGTTAGAACTCAGAAATTAGACTTTTGGGAAAATTTTCTATATTCCATTGATTTCTGTATATCCGATTACAACAGAGGCTACAATAAATAGGATACAAATACCAACAAAAAAGGAAACAAGATATATACAGACGTGATTATCTAAATCCCGCAAAATCAGGGATTCCTCCTAAATCCTAACCGTAATCTCCAACAGTGATTTGTGAAGATGATTAATATTTTGCTGGGAAAGAAAATCACACAGTTTCCATAGCCATGATTCTCCCAGAAGATATGCTGATTTAGTGATTGTAACTATGTATTTTTTTTGTGTTATCTGAAAGATGGGGTAAATTACACTATAACCATGTTGTGTTTTACTGCTCCGAGAATATTTTCGTTTATTTGCATATTAACTAGAAGCTAGAAGCTGAAGGTTGGTCCTTGGCTGCTTCCAGATTATTTTTTATTCAAATAAGCTAAATTTGATGTTCATAGAACTCCTGCAACACAGAAAGCAAGCAAAAAGAACAAAAATATCTGTGTTTTTCTTCTTTTTTTTTTTTTTGAGTTTGCAAACACTACCTTAGTTCTTTTAGTGATATGTGAAGGTAAGTGTTAAAACTGGACAGAATTGAACTTTTATTGCGATAAATAACTCAAATAGAGACAAGTTTACACTGTAGGTTCCATCTCTCATTGTCTACTGGAAGCTTGAAAGACTAAGTAGTATATATATATATATATAGTCCTATACGATACAAAGAAACTAATTGACGAACTCTTCTTTCATTGCTAGAGATAGAGCACCCAGGCTACCTTCACTGCCCACCTTCACTCCCGGCATGGACACAGCTCGGCTTCCCACGAATCCTCCTTTCTTGACAACAATTTTCCCATACTTAACCTTTCCTCCCTCACCCTCATATATGTGGCCAAACAGCAAAGCTTCTCTTCCCACCGAACCATACTCTTCTATTTCCATCAATTCAGGGTTCAAAACAGCGCCTATGCTGTCAACATAAGCTCCTTTATCCCATGCAACTTCTGATCCCATGAGCTTCATCCATATATTAAACACAAACGACCCACCTGTCATCTCCATGAAATAATCTTCAACCAGTGTCCTTATAGCCTGCCATGTAGTGTCCATGAATATCCCTGCACTCCAAATATCCTCGGTTGTCCCAGGTTTCTTATTCCCAACGAGAATCCATTTGCACAAAGTGCAGAGCAGCCCTGCTAGGATTCCAGAGGAAATCCAAAAGAATGGAAGCAGGATATGCATTTGTGTTTTCTTGACCTTGTTGAGGTAGAAGATGAAGTTCATCGGAGCAAATATTACCAACCCCATCAGAAAATAAGGCAGAAAAATTTGCAGAAATGGTTGTGCAGTGATCAGCCAGAAGGTTATATACCAAGGCCGTTCCAGTGTCACTTCTTTAACAATGTCTTTCTGCAATGAGGTCCCCATCATCGGACAGCCAGAGAGGTCGACCTTAACATCAGACTGATCCAAGAAAGACCTCCAAGATTCAGGAAGTGGCTTTTTGCTTCTGAGATGTTGGCAAATCGAGTACACTACTGAACGGCCATGATCCATCGATGCACTCTGGTTACAAGACGAAGCCCTGATAACATCCACTTCGGGACATCTGAGGAACGGGTTGAACTCCAGCTCCTCTGATTCCTCTTTGGTCAGCACTTTATCAATGGTGATTTCTCCCACATCGAAATGTGGGAAAATAGTTTCATCCCATGGCTTGGTTATATCGAGTGCAACCTCCCGTTCTGTTTCCTCTTCTGGGACTGGGCGTATTTGCAGCTGAAATACGTAACGGATACCGTCTGGAGAATTCGCACGCCGTTGGAAATCATCAGCTAGGAAAAGCAGAGGTCGGTGATCATTCTCGTCTCTTGGGATCGCGCCTGTTTCTGGTGGAAGTATACCCCTGGGCTCCACTCTCCCGTTGTCCTCCCCAATGTTCTTATCGTAGGGCCTCAACTTGAACTTCACGTACATTTCTTGTCCGTCTTTGAATCTGAACAGCCTGGAAATGTTTGAGTAGTAATGAAGCTCGGTGTACGAGTCAGCCTGCCTCAAGGACCCCCACATTGCATCCCGTATGTGCGGAGCGTGCTTCACGTGCTCTTCTCGTGCTGCAGCTCCACAGACGAGCCAAGTAGCAAAGTCACCTATGGTTCTTGCATGAAACGCGTCTCCGGTTTTCAGTGTCAGATCGAAAATGGGAGATGATTTCTTATCTTCTGTTGTGGTGTTTGAAAGGATTCTTATTGCTGCACCACGTGGATCAAGGCGAGCATCATCGTCCGAGCTTAGACAATTGCTGTGGCGTATGATAATGGGGTACGTCTCGCCACGAGAGAAGATTGTGTGGTCTGGGAAAATTCCTGGTAATTCATCATAAAGCCTTAGAAAACCTTTACGGGCAGCGCCTATCCGGTGGAAGTACCTCGAATTCACTTTCAGTGTGGATCCCGCCAAATTTGCTGCGAGATTTCCAAGTACCAGCCTGTATTTCGTGTCCATCTCCTCTATTCTATCATCAAAAGAGTGCATAGTGTTCTTAACCATGACTGCTGCTGGAGAGCCAACATAAACACCCCCTCTCTTGAGAACTGTATTTGATGGAGCAACTGAAATTGCTCCGAGAATTACATCTTTCTCAAGGACAGAACCTGGAAGGACTAAGCCTTGACTCCCGACTACTGAATTGTCTTGGATCTCGATCCCTCCTGAAATGTAGCCGTTTGAGCTGTAATAGCCAGGAATGATACGGCTAAAATCCCCTAAATGCACGCCATCTCCAAGTGAAATGAGTTGTGGCTCTGAAACAGAGTTGATGGCTCTGATTGAACAATGCTTCCCAATTTTAGCTCCCATACAGCGTAAGTAGAAACAGAAAGCTTCTGTACCAGAAATAAACTTAGCAAATCGGACATGGGAAGCAGTCACGATCCTGTGAGAAAGCCAGGTTTTGAGAGGTGTGCGTGTGTTTCTTGCTAAATAGAATTTGAGTAAGCAAGTGAGACAACTGAGGACAAGGCCGTATGTGGTGTAACCCATGGCTATCGAGATGGCAAAACTGATGGGGTGTGAAGGGACAGTGTTGAATATCATTGAATATGCAACAATGGTGTGAGGAAACCAATGGAAGGCTCCGGATACACAAATAAAGGCAAAATGCTGCATGGTGGGAGGCTTTTGTAATATCCAGAGGTAGATGAAGTAAGAAGTAGCTGCTGATAAGCTGCCGAGAAAACCAAGTGCGTAGATGCCGAGTAAGTGAACCATGGATTGATAATGTCCACTGTTTTTGCTGATCATTTGCTTTTCCATTTTAACCTGTGCGTTGGAGATTTTATGAAAACACAAATATTAGAATTTTATGGCTAATTTCTGTAAATAACAGTAAAATGCTAAATTTTTAGATGACTACATCGAGTTCATTGCACTCAACCCCCTATGTTGTATCTAATGAGTATAAAAATCCCAGTGTAAAATGGTAAGTTCACAACTTAAAAACAAAGGGCTGTAATATATTTTAAATTTCAAAGATTTTTTTATCACAGAATTTTTTATTTACATAAGCCATAACACAAGGGTGTTGGATGCAATTAACTCCAATTAATTGTGAAAAACACTTCCAAAAACCATGATCGTAGATGTTTTCGTGACTAACCTTTTGGTGATTATCTACATCTAAAGCTTTCGTCATGCTCTTTCCTTCTCCTCCTGATGTCAGTGCAAGTACTTCATCTCCATCTTCCACCACTATGCCTCTGTGAAGCAGAGCATAAGGACCCACGGAAGCGCTCGAACCAATTCTGATGGGAGAAAAACTTAAAATTCCATTCCTTACTTCATGACTCTGAAGCAATGCTCCTTCTGCAAGAACTGCATCTTCCCCAATAGAAACTAAGTATGGATCAGTGATATCAATGGTGTCGAGTAATGCAGAGGGTGAAACCTTAGCTCCCAGCATTCTGAACCAGTAGTTGAGGAACACTGTGCCTCTCAGATGAACTGCAAGTACTTTTGAAGAAATCTCTTGAGCCTTGTATAGGGCCCACCACTTGACGAATTCGGTTGACCAAATTGAAACCTCAGGTTCCAATGCATAGTTTGGCTGCAGAAATGGAGTCCCCAAGAAAGCTATGCACATGCAAGTGGAGAAAATGCATAACATCCAAGAAAGAGGCGCACACACAAGAGTAATTATGTAATTACTTATGTGCCAATATGTGAACATGCTGACTGATAGATACGCTGGAAACATCAACAAAAAGCAAACATAAGCAAGTGCTAAGAGCTGCATCGACCAAATCTGCAGCTTATGATATGACGAAGGCTCAAGAACAGTTTTTTCTGCTGCTTTTGAGTTTTTCCTCGTAGTATTTGGAGAACTGGTTACTGCTCGAGGACGGGATTTTTTCAATAAAGCATCTGCAAAATTTGCCAAGTCATCTATGCAAGTTGCTGTGAAAATATCAATTGCGCCAACAGGGACTCCAAGAAAATCTGAGAGTTTTTGAGCAGCTCGAACAACCCCGATTGAATCAATGCCGTATGAAACAAGGCTTTCGGTGGTGGAGATTTTGTCAATAGCAACTCCTGTCATCTGAGAGAGAAGCTCCAACAAAAACTTTATTATGTCTCCTCTAGTTATACTAGAATTTTCTGGAGGCTGAGATTGAGATTGAGACTGAGTTTGAGTTGGCAGCTTTTCTCCTGAGGCTAGCTGATCAACAACATCAAGAGTTCCATCAGAAAACTTTTTAAGACATTCAAACCTCTTGATTTTACCTGACGTTGTCTTGCTAATGGTTCTTGGTTTTATCAAGACAACGGAGGCCAGAATAATCCCGTGCTCTTCCAGGACGCATGTCTGAATCTGCTTAATGGCTTCTCTCGTATTGGACTTAGCTTCTCGAACCTCTGCAATCATCACCAGCCCCACTTGATCAGAAGTTTCAGAAACTGTCACCCCTTTTGACAAAAGTGTCTCCTTTGGAACACCAATTGCAGCACAACATCCCGGACGAATAAGTTGGCATGAATTCTCAACTGTTTTCTCAATATCTGAGGAATATATATTCCTCCCTGCTACGATTATGAGATCCTTTATCCGACCCGTGATGAATAATTTTCCGTCAATTATTCGCCCCAGATCGCCTGTTCGTGTGTATTTCTTTCCAGGGTAGTTACTCAGCTCATTTCTGAATATCTTTTTGCTCAACTCCTCCCTGTTCCAATACCCAGCTCCAGCACTTTGACAACTAATCCATACCTCCCCTTCTTTTTCAGGATGTTCATGCTCCGTGCCGGTTTCTGGATCAACAATTTTGATATCAATATCATCGTCAGCCTTTTCTTGATTAATATAGCCACAACAAACTCTATCTTGCCAATCCACCAATATCTCTCCACCTTCTCCATATGCACTGCACACATAAACACAGTTCTCTGCTAAACCATAACCGGGGGCCATAACCTCCTGAGAGAGTCCAAAAGGTTTGGTCAACTCAAGAAACTTTCTCATGGTAGTTGCCCGGATTGGTTCAGCAGCAACCATGAGAAAAACAAGGGATGACAAATCGAAATTTTGTGCTTTGGTGGTTTCTAGCCTACGGATAAGGAGCTCGTAAGCGAAATTTGGTCCTGCGCTATGTGTAGCCTGGTATGTGCTTACAGTTTGCAACCATAAAAGGGGGTTCCTAATAAATGTCATTGGAGAAAACAAAATTGCCGACCCACCACTTACCATGCTAGTAAAAAGCCCCCCAATTAGTCCCATGTCATGATACTGAGGTAACCAACTTACTAACACAGTATTTGTATTGCTCTTGTATCTTTTCCTCATCATATTCACATTGTGAATAAGCCCACCTTGAGTTATCATGACTCCTTTTGGCTCGCCGGTTGAACCTGATGTGAATTGAAGAAAGCACAAATCATCTGATGAAGGTTCATAATCATACCTCTGATTCATCTGTCCATGTGGGATGGAAATTTTGGATTTCTTGACCCAAGAATCTGTATGCAGCCAAGGCAAATCAGGCCAAGAAGGGGAGGATTTATTGCTTCTTCTGAAAGAGAACATGTTTCTTGCTGAAGATGCCTTAACTGCTATGTGATAGCTAACTGTTGATAATATAGCAACTGCATTGCATGCTTTGGCTACATTTGAAACGTGAAGAAGTGATTGCCCGTTTTTCTGAGATGGGTCAGGTGGAATTACGGGCACTGGTATGACTCCGGCTCTAAGACAGCCAAAGAAAGCATCTACGAAATCTAGACCTGGGACATAGACCAAGAGAACTCTATCACCGGGCTTGATGTTCAGGTTATGATTTGTTGAAAGCTTTTCTGATATTTCAGAAGCATTTGAGTGAAGTTCTTTATATGTTCTCTGTGCTACAACATGGCCCTTCTCGTTGATCCATGTGTAAACCGTTTTGCTCTGGGTGACATTATGAGTTCCCCAATATTTCAAGTATGAGTCGAGTGAGCTAAGATTTGGGAACTCGGCTCCTGGTGATTCTTCCAGATGCTTAGGATTTAAGCCACCTTTGTTTGGTTTTAACGTCAGTAATCTCTGTAGAAGGATCGTTTTGGAAAATAACGAAGTTAGCACTCGCCCAAAGACTATCCATCTTGTTGTAATGAAATGTGCAGTATGTTTTCTTGTTACCTTGACATATGGATAAACGGGTTCAGGATTATCACTTGAGAAATGTTTTCTGACTAGCTCAAAGGCATAGCTAGAGTTCCTCTCTGTCAGCTCAAACGCCATCAGCCCGCCAATGAAGTAAGTATTTCTTTGACCTTGAAGTAGAAACTCCAGCTTATCATAGTACCCATCCTTCATATCTGTTTTTTGTTTAATAATAAGATATAGTCAGAACGAATGTGAAAGATCGCATCTGAATTGTCTTATTTATGTGTAAATTAGCTTACCTTCACTCTTCACATGAGGAAAGTATTTGAATTTTCTTTGTAAAATCACGCTTTCAATCTTGCCTCCCATTCTCTTAGCTGCAGCAATGGCAAGATCAGCAACTTGAGTCCCCTGAATATCAGCAAAGTTTCCATAAGACCAGAAAAGGAAAACATTTGTATCTTCATAAAATCTCTGCATGGCAACAGGGTTTCCTATAGCTGCTGGATCATCCATAAACTCATCAAAGTAATAAAACCCCTTCGGTATGTGCTCCAATCCATTTATTTTCAAAACAGTTGTGTAGTAGTCAATTGTTTGTACTTTACTAAACAACTCCTTTTCCAGTTCACTCATGTCCATACAATCGCTCACAATATCTGCACGGAGAAAAAGCAATTAGAACATCTGGAGGAAACTGTTTGAACTATAATAAACATAAAAGACAATTTATTTTAGGGTAATTACACTGACATGCAATGAGGTTTGGCATAATTACACCAACTTCCGATAAAGTTTGAGAAATTAGAAAAATTTCCCCTGCAACGAATCTACATTACATGTGGATTGATCAATTTTGATGATTTCATCTCTAAGGTTTGATGAATACCCTATTTTGTCATTAATACTTACTAAAAACTATCATACTTTAGACTAATTTACTACAATAGCATCTGTTGGCCCAAATCTTAGAGTATGTCTGGGAAATTTTTGTAAATTTTTCTAACTTTAAGTGAAGTTCTTGTAATTAGGCCAAAGCATAGGATATGTCGGTGCAATTATCCCTTTTACTTTTTTGAATTTTGAGAAAAATACAACATACCTGCTGTGTTTGCTGAAGGTGATCTGTAAGTTTTCCCATTATTAAATGGAAAAGCGCCAGATATAATAATTTTATCAAACTCCTTCTCTTGTTCTTCACCTTCCTCAGTTCTATATTTAACTCTAACACCAGATGAATCGCGTGTAACTGATCTTACTTCTGTGTTGCAACAGACTTGTAAAGGGAGTCTTTCACTCAGCTTCTTCCAGAGATTCATATAACCTCCTTTGAACCGTCTGATTTTTCCAGCCATTGATGTCCTTGTGAACTCATGAATATAAGCATAAGGCATATCTTGCACATATCCATATCCAGATGCTGTGTATCCATATATTACTGATTTAGGAACTGAGGAAAACCCTTGATTCTTGAGAAATTCTGGAGCTAAATCTGGAGCTATTTCACTAACTGCATGAACTCCAATTCGACCTGATTCTTTAGCCTTATCCTGCAAAAAGAATAAAACCGAATTTGAGTAGTTGAAAATTTACAGGTATTACGTTTTTTTCCCACATGATTTTGCTGACCTGGAGTTTGAGTGTGAGAGAGATCACAGATACATAATCTTCCACCAAATTCATTTCGCTTAAAGCTCCATTCAAACTGTTAATGAGAGCGAATTTGTGTGTGTCCATTTCCTCTGTTTCTACACCAACCTCTTTGGCCAAGTGGAAAATAGAAGGAGCACTATTTGCCGCAAGTACTTGACCTCCCAAATCATAGATCTTTCCTGCACATAGAGAAGACCATTAAAAGGTGACGTTGAGTTTTATGTTCTCTATGTTTTGTGACAAAATTAGACTACTTCAGAAAAATCATTCACCATATTTTACCTTCAATATCGACTGATTCACACATGCCTCCTGGGGACTGATGTTTCTCAAGAACTGTTACATTCAAGTAACCAAGTCTGCATAGTGCATAAGCAGCAGAGAGTCCACTGGGGCCTGCTCCGACTATGGCGATTCTTGTTTGTGGAGGAAAGCTAGGGTGCAGCTTTGAGAATTGATCGTCCATCGTTGATGTTCCGGCCATAGTTTTCCCCTCTGCAGGTAATCTTTTGGTTTACAACTATTAAGTTGAGAGGATATAGATAATGCAAACACAAGATGCACAAAAATAGATAAAATATAAACTATAAGTAGATTAGCTGCATTTTGCATGACAAATTGCATACTTAGACGATCTTTGTTGCTAAAATCAAGTGTAGAGTAGGAAACTCCTTACATTTCGCCCAACAGATCGACGAAGATCTCCAAGCCGGCCTGACGGTAGTAGAAAGATTATTAGTAATTGTGACTTAGTAGCTGGAAAATGGTGAAATCTTTACTGAATTGATATGAATATGGGGAGAGAGGGGTAACTAGGTGCAGAATGGCGGCAGATACATTAAGGTAGAGGTTCAGTTCCCTTTATGTTCTGCTCTCTTCAAGGTTAAACGTGTCTATATATATAGCATAAGCTGCATGAGGATAGGCACATGCATGAGACTAGTTAAAGAAATTAAACCACGACTTTCCTTTTTCTCCTTTTTTTTTTTTGGTTACAATTTTCCTTTATCTGGACAGATTCTAAGGTTCATAATTCAAACTTCAAAGTCGTCGTCTATATATCCAGGTTGATTTGGCTTTTTATTGGGACCATTAGGACAACACGTTATAGGCTTTTTTCCTTAGTTGAGAGGCAAATTTCCTTTTATTTGACAGGGTCTCACTCACCCTATACCATGGCCTTAGGACAAAAAATAGTGATAAAAATTAAATAGAAAAACCCCTTTCAGAGAAGCTTGACTTGGCCTTCGCCCCAACACCCTGGTAGTGGTGGTGGAACCAAGATTCGAGTAATAGCACGACAAGTATAAAATAATACGTTAAAGTTTTACTAAATCAGATTCGGCCTAGAAACTTTGTTATCGGCTAATTCGGTTTACCTTGGTAGGAGGATAACAACCTACACTTTTTTCTTACTTTAACTAAATCAGATTCGGCCTAGAAATTTTATCATCGGCAAATTCAGTTTACCTTAGCTAGGAGGATAACAAACTACACTTTCTTCTTACTTTAACTAAATTAGATTCGGCCTAGAAACTTTATCATCGGCTAATTAAGTTTACCTTAACTATGAGGATAACAACCTACTTTTTACTTTGTCATCCGTTAATTCAGTTTACCTTAACTAGGACGATAACAACCTACACTTTCTTCTTACTTTAACTAAATCATATTCGGCCAAGAAACTTTGTCATCGGGTAATTCGGCTTCCCTTACCTAGGACGATAACAACCTACACTTTCTTCATACTTTAATTAAATCAGATTCGCTTAGAAATTTTGGAATCGGCTAATTCGGTTTACCTTACCTAGGAGGATAACAATCTACACTTTCTTCTTTCTCTCCCTACAACGATTATTTTTGGATAAATAATATTGATAAGATTATTTTTTAATTTTTAAAATTACAAATCACTTTCTTACCCCGGCCCTTGAGTGATTTGCAAAGTTCATCACAAACCTATTCTTTTGTGTGAAAACTCGAAAAAGAAAATGATTTTTTGTCAGGTATATATGTCTTTCTTTGTATTATGTACGTCGGAAAAAATGTATACTAATATTCCTATAAAAACGGTGAGATTTATTAAAATTTAAACCCAACATATTCGAGGTATTTAGTTGGGCATATTCCTGAAAAACAAACTGAATTATCGATGCGACAATATAATCACTTTTGGCCGTCTTAATTGTGCTTAAAGCTTCATGCGTCCGTCTCCAAATATCAAAATTGATTCTGCTGTGTTATGAAACCGATCGATTTGTTTTAGGGCATATCTTTTAACTCTTCTGCAATTATGTGAGGCATATCCTGTCCCAGATCCAGAATCTTGATCAATTGCAGATTAATAATAATTAGGATGATTGGATTTGTGTTTGGAGCTTTGTTAAATCGATTCAAACCAACTTATGATGCTGTCGACGGTAGCAGTCGGTTTTCTTGAATTTTAGGAGCACATCTACGAGTACGAAAAATCGTTAGGAAATTTAAAGTTGCTTCATAATTGGAATTAGGGGACGAACCCCCTAACCTTTGGTGAATGACGGATTAGTCGGTAATGGGACAAGAAATTAAGTGATTTAGAGTAGTTTCATAACCAGGATTCGAATGTCTGATATTTGATTAAAGATTGATTAGTCTTTTGTATCCGGTCATACCCCGGATTAGCTCTTGAAATTTATGAGTTGGGCTAAATTCATTTTACATTTATATTCATCCACTAATCAAAAAATGTACCAAGTAAATTGCATATAATTAAAAAGAAATTGACAATTTAATAGTAAAATAGTGCAATGGTATATGTGTCAATGTAAAAGACTACGTGTAAGAATTTTGAAGTAATTATTTTCAATATTTGAATTAGAAAAGTCAGGACTTGAGAAGAGTTGGCCCAACATCGAACCTTGATTAATATTTTTTTTGTGTAATATTAAATATCCTTGTTTCACGGAAAATAATAATAACAACAATAATAAGTATTATAATTAAACAATTAATCACTTGACCTTTTACCAAAAAAAAAAATTAATCACTTGACCCGCGGGCCGTTGAGTCTTTCAACCAATAGAGATCAATTGACTGACCCAAGATCAGGTCTATATGCTATCCATGTTATTTAAATTAATTAAATAATAAAGCAATAACTGTAAATCACATTCATGTGCTAATAATAATATAAGAAGTTAGGTCATCACATGTAATAATAATATAGGAAAAAAATGTAAAATTGGGATGCTAATTATACTTCACTTGTAATTTTGGGACAAATTTTTTATTAATAAAACTTGTGTCACTCTATCCAGAAAATTATTATAATTTCGGGATTTTTGGTCATTGAAATCTGTTTTAATCGTCGGAAAATAACGAGTAAATGATGAGAATTTTGAATTATATGACATTACACATGTGTGACTTTTAATGCGTAGACAAAATGATAAGGTACCCGATGGGATTCTAGGCAGTTATGACTATTTTATTAAACGTGTTAGTTTTATTTGCTATTTTTTAACGACTAAAATGGATTCCGGTGATCGAAATCTTGAAATTGTAAATTTTTTGGGTAATTTCAAAATTTTTATTTGAAAAATATTTATTCCAAAATTACAAGTGAAGTATAATTAGGTTTTGTATTTTTTCCATATATATATATATACAGTTTAAATAAAATTGGCATCAAAATCCTAAATGTCTTTTAGGGTTACCTCATAACTACTAAACAAAAGCAACTTTGCGTGACGGACTGTACTACTCAATTGAGTTGACTTCTACTTTTAAACAGGTTTTAATTTCTAGATTATATATATTAATATATAAATGATTGAATGTCTATCCAAGCGGGTATAGTACATGTGATGATAATTTAATAATCTATCGATGTTTAATTTAAACTAGAATTTTATTCAAACTCGACTTGACTCATTTGTATCCCGATCAGGGGTAGAGCTAAGGATGAGTATCCGGTAGCACTTAGCATCTGCCCCACTCAACATTCTTGATTCTATTTTTATTTTCGTCTCCTATAATTTCAAATTTATTGTTTTATTACTTTCGGCCCCTCTCAAATAAAAATTTAAATTTGTTCATTGACTACTACCTAATTTAGTCATGTAACCGTAATTCGGTAATATAGCATTGTTTCAAACTCAATCACAACCGCTGGATGTAAACTTTCCGGCGGCTGTAATGGGCTAGAAACAACACATATATAGTAAAATGTGCATAATTTGGGCATCAAATATGTACTTTTTCCATTAAAATATATACTTTTTTATGAACTGAAGCTTGAAGGTAGCAAAGCATACTAACCTTGAAGACTCTACGACACACTTCTCAAGAACCGCAGCTTACAGAAACAATCTCATTGCAGATCAATGCAGCACTGCAACTTCTTTTGAAGAAGGAAATCAACTCATATTAACCCTAGGAATTTTGATAACAATTAGTGAATTAATGTTTTGAAATATATATTGCATGAAAATCTGATCTTCTGAGAAGCTATGAATAATTTTTATTGGGCCCTTCAGGACGAAGTGTAGCAGATCAACATTGGGCCTAAACTATATAGAGCCCACTTAAATATATTTAAGAAGCTAGACCTAAAATCTAAATGATCTTTCCTTTTTGTATTTTAGGTCATCCGTAGCTTATCACAACCAAATTCAATCAATTACCTATATGGTTTTAAACTTACAATCAATCATATGATAATATAAAATCTTTTTACTGATTTGTCCGAAGACTATAATTATCCTTTCCCATGGACAGATAATAAGGAAAAGAAAATGAGAAGTTGGCCATAAATTATGATTAGGAAGAAAAGACGAACCATCAACATCAGAATTCAGAACCAACCCATTATCTTATCGTATGAATCTTCACCATCAACAATGACAACCAACAGTGAAGCAGAAACAAAACGTGGAACTGAACTACTGGAGTACGAAAATTCAAAGAGGCAAGAGTTTTTACAGGCTGAAGCAATAGTTCTATGGCTTCTTACTCTACGCTCACAGAACTACAGTCTAGTTAGTTAATCGAGTCGTCGAACAATAACTCGTTGGTGAGAAAAGATTATATTTTGCTCAAATCTTCAATGGCGCCGCCGCAGATAGCCATTCTGGGAGCCGGCATCTTTGTCAAAACCGAATATATTCCAAGATTGGCTGACATTTCTGATCTTTTCGTTCTCAAAGCCATTTGGAGCCGTACTGAGGTAAAAATGTCCATCTCACTTTCTTGTTCCAGTATCTGGGTTTTAATTTGTTTCGGAAATCTGAAATATTGGTTGTAATTTATAGGAATCGGCTAAAGGAGCGGTTGATGTAGCAAAGAAGTTGTTTCCAGAGGTGGAATGCAAATGGGGTGATGCTGGTCTTGAAGAGATCATTCAAGATGCTTCCATTGTTGCTGTCCTTGTGGTTCTTGCTGCCCAATTTCAGGCATCTATTCACTATATTCTTCCTCTGTTTGTTTGTTCCTATTATAATGAATTGCTGTTGTTGTGTGAGGCAATCGAAGTGTATTGCTGTGTATGCAACTTTATATTACCGCTTATATGGCAGAGGACACATATTTGAGTAGATTTTTAATCAATCTTTGGTCTCTCGAATAAAAGGGGTAGCTTGGACGCTGGAAATGCTAGTGTTTAGTATGGAATTATGGTTTAGTTCTTGGTAGAGAACTGGTTGCCACATGGCTTTGATCGGTGTGAAATTGTGCAGGTGGATCTGTCTTTAAGGTTGCTGAAGGCTGGAAAGCATGTTCTTCAAGGTAATCGAGCCTAAACCTGTGGATAAAGAAAATCTATAGTTCGAGCCAGATTAGAATGGCATGCTATACTCTTATTCTGTTCATAAACTTGAAGTTCTTGTTGTTGGTAATGTGATAAACTAACTGTCCCGATGTTTTTGCATGTATTTACATTGCTTGGCTAATAAAGAGAAACCAGCAGCAGCTTGTAAGTAGAAATAAGATCGATTTATGCATATTCTTTGAACTTTCATGCACGAGAATTATCTCGATTAACCGATGAATGTTTTCAGCCCCTACTCAGGTGGAAACTGCACTGTCAAGCTATAATTCTCTTAGCACCACCTTGCCCTGTCAACCGATTTGGGCAGTTGCTGAAAACTTTCGGTTCGAACCTGCTTTTATTGAGGTAAATTGATACTTCTGCTTTTAGACTGTTAGGTTTGTAATTGATTGATATATTGGGGCTGTTGTATAAATTATTTCCTATTGCAGAGCAAAAAACTCTTGGCAGATATTGGAGATATGGTGAACTTTCAAATTATTGCGGAAGTTCCTATGAATACTTCAAATCCTTACTTCTCAAGTTCTTGGAGACATGAGTTCAATGTTAGTACAAAAATTTCAATAAGTACAATCTTTCTTGTCTGATTTTTCAGAAAACCTACCAAAAATTTAGGGATAATTACACTGAAATACCCTAAGGTACGGCCTAATTACACAAACTTCCCCAAAGCTTTGAGAAATTACAAATACTTCCCCTGTCACAAAATTTGCATTACATTACATCTGGATGGATCGAAGAGTGTTGATGATGTTATCTCTAATTTCGTGTGAATCTCCTATTGTTCCCTTGGCACTTACTAGTCAATAATTGACTTTCAATCCCTGACTATAATAACACGTGCTAGCCAAACCTAAACGTGTGTCTGTGAGAGTTTTTGTAATTTTGACAAGCCTTGGGGGAAGATTGTGTAATAATGAGTAATTAGGTCAAACCTCAGGTATCCCAGTGTAATTATGACAAAAATTTAATGATATTTTGTGATTTACCATTTTTGAGGATGTTTAAACAGAAACTTTACTGTTTTCTTAGGGGGGTTACATTCTAGACATGGGAGTACATTTCGTTGCAGCATTGAGGATGGTGAGCTATTCTTCTCTAACTCCCGATGATATGGTTAGCTTCGTATTTAAATTCATATAAAAATTTTCACTTTTACTAAAACAGATTACGGGATGTGAGATAACTTCAGTCTCGGCCATGACTTCTCATGTGGATACTACTTTGCCTCCTCCTGATAGCATGTCTGCATTAATGTAAGTTCAAGAAGCATAAACCTGGTTCGAAAAGTGATTCCATATTGATGAAATTGATAAAAATAACTTCTTTTTCTTCCTTGCACCACTTAAGTAAACTAGAAAATGGATGCTCAGGTGTGTTGGTTCCCGTTGTATCCGCAAAAACACTGAAGGTATGAAGTACAACGAATCCTAACTCCTCTGTTTGCGTGCATCATTAAGCCCCATTTCTAATCTTCTGCCCTGTGTAGATGTTCTATCGGATAGTGGGCACGAAGGGAACGGTTCAAATTGATATTGAGAAAAGAGAAGGGAAATACGGATATTTGGTATAGTTTGACATATGAATTTCCTGTCGATACGAAAACCATGCAAGAATCAATTGTCCTGATTAATGAATTGATCACAGATTACCCTTTTCAAGGCCGACGGGGAAACAAAGAGCAGCTACCACTCTTCTTGTGGCGTGACTGAAGAGTTGAAGAGCTTTTTTCATGATGTTTCACAAGCAAATTTGAAGGTATTAATGCAAGATTTTTTATGCTTCATCCTTCTGATACTATTGGTTCTTATTATCAGTACTAACTCCCTCCCTCTCTTTCTCTCTCTCTGTTACAGAAAGATGGCAGCTTCGAAGCCGAGAAGCGGCTCTTGTTTATTGAAGGGGTGCGGGATTTTGCTGCATTAGATGCAATGCTTGAATCTGGGAAGAAGCAAGGAGCAACAGTACAAGTGAAGAGTTTTTAGGTTTTTGGCTTTTCTTGGATGACCATTAGTACATCAGAATAATGCATGTTTTAACAGCAGGTCGACTTCGATTCTTGAATAATCCACATCACTTCTGCTTCTATTGTAACACAAGATTCCCTTTTTATGTGAAAAAGGCCCGTATCAATAATTCTGATTTTACATATGGACAATTCCTCAATATCTTGTTCATTCGCAACAAAATATTTTCTTTGTGCGTCGGTTAAAAAAATACCGTGCTTTTGGGGGCAGAGATACAGAGATGAAATACTCCCACCATCTACTTTTGATATGAAGGATTGAATTGGGTTGTTATACATAATTTTTTAAACGTCGACACACAAAACGATATATGGGGCAACAAAAATGGTTTGCAAACTGAAATAAATACTACAACAAATTGGACTAGATAAGAATATGGACTAACCACAGACGAAATAGCTATAAAATTTACTGTTCATAATCCAAATTTGATGGATTACGACATGTTAAAAGTAAACACTCTCTGAGAGATTAGGAATGTTTGCTCAATTGCTTGTCCTAATGAAATACTCCTCTTCCAAAAAGATGCAATATGGATAAAGATTCAAACCTACTAATCTTATTAAGCTTCCTTTAGTATAACAAGAAAAGTTGGCCATGATCAGGAAGAAAAGGAGAAACATAAAGATCATAATCAACGCATCATCTCACAATGAATCTATCAACATCAACAATGACAACCAACTACCATACCAAGTTGGTGTAATTTATAGATTCGTGCTCTACTAATTTAATATATCTTGTATTCAAAATTCCAGAAAATGTAAATATCATACCTAGAAAAGAGCTTTACATGAAAGTGTTTCCGATTCAAAAGAAAAAGGAAGAAGAAGACAACCGACGGTGAAGAAAATAAAAAGCGTGGAACTGAACTATTGAAAATTCAAAGTGGCAGAGTTTTAGAGGCTCAAGCAACATATTGTATCATTTGTATAGCTTCTTACTCAACTCTCACAGAACTTCAGTCTAGTTAGTCGAATCGTCGAACAATAACTCGTTGGTGAGAAAAGATTATATTTTGCTCAAATCTTCAATGGCGCCGCCGCAGATAGCCATTCTGGGAGCCGGCATCTTTGTCAAAACCGAGTATATTCCAAGATTGGCTGAAATTTCTGATCTTTTCGTTCTCAAAGCCATTTGGAGCCGTACTGAGGTAGAAATATCCATCTCTCTTTCTTCTTTATGGATGTTCGTGCCTTTATTTTGGGAGGAGTTGACTTCCTGCATCTGGTTTTCTTGAAAGTTGCAATAAAAATATAGGAATTTAGATGGGTCCAAAAATGTTGTTTGGGTGATCTAGTTCAAGATTTTCCTGTAATTTGTTTCGATAAATCTGAATATGGTTTGTAATCTATAGGAATCGGCTAAAGGAGCAGTTGATGTAGCTAAGAAGCTATTTCCAGAGGTGGAATACAAATGGGGTGATGCTGGTCTTGAAGAGATCATTCAAGATGCTTCCATTGTTGCTGTCCTTGTGGTTCTTGCTGCCCAATTTCAGGCATCTATTCACTATATTCTTCCTCTGTTTGTTTGTTCCTATTAATTGAATTGATGTTATTGTGTGAGCCAATCGAAGTGTATAGCTATGTAGGCAACTCTATGTTACCATTTATATGGCAGAGGACACATATTTGAGTAGATTCTGAATCAATCTTTGGTCTCTCGAATAGAAGGGGTAGCTTGAAAGCTGGAAATGCTAGTTTTTAGTATGGAGTTATGGTTTCGTTCTTGGTAGAGAACTGGTTGCCACATGGCTTTGATCGGTGTGAAATCGTGCAGGTGGATCTGTCTTTAAGGTTACTGAAGGCTGGAAAGCATGTTCTTCAAGGTATTCGAGCCTAAACACGTGGATAAAGAAAATCTATAGTTCGAGCTAAATTAGAATTACATGCTATTCTCTTATTATGTTCATAAATGTGAAGTTCTTGTGGTTCCTAACGTGATAAACTAACTGTTTCTATGTTTTCGAATGTATTTACACTACTTGGATTATGAAGAGAAACCAGCGGCAGCTTGTAAGTAGAGCTAAGTTCGATTTATGCATGTTCTTTGAACTGTCGTGCACGAGGATTATGTTGATTAACTGTGCATAGTTTCAGCCATTTCACAGGTGGAAATTGCATTGTCAAGTTATAATTCTCTTAGCACCACCTTGCCCCGTCAACCTATTTGGGCACTTGCTGAAAACTATCGGTTTGAACCTGTTTTTATCGAGGTAAATTTAAGGATACATCAGCTTTTAGACTATTAGGTTTGTAATTGATTGGTATGATGGGGCTGTTGTATAAATTATTTTCCTATTGCAGAGCAAAAAACTCTTGGCAGATATTGGAGATATGGTGAACTTTCAAATTATTGTGGAAGTTCCTATGAATAGTTCAAATCCTTACTTCTCAAGTTCTTGGAGACATGAGTTCTATGTGAGTACAAAATTTCCATAAGTATGATCTCTCTTGGATGTTTTTCTCAGAAAATCTGCAAAAAGTTTAAGGATAATTGCACCGACATACCCTAAGATTTAACCTAATTACACAAGCTTTCCCTAAAATTTGAGAAATTACAAAAACCTCCCTTTCCAAAAAAATTTACATTGCATCTGGATGGATCAAAGAGTGTTGATGATGTTATCTCTAACTTCTTATGAATTCCCTTGGAACTTCTAGAATAATTGACTTTGAATCCGTTGCAACAATAACACGTATTAGCGAAATCTGGAGTTATGTCTGGGGGAGTTTTTGTAATTTTCATAAACCTTAGGGGAAGTTTGTGTAATTAAAATAATTGGACCAAACCTCAAGGTCTACCAGTGTAATTATCACAAAATTTTGATGATATTTTGTGGTTTACATTTTTGAGGATATGTTTAAACAGAAATTTCACTGTTCTTGTAGGGGGGTTACATTCTAGACATGGGAGTACATTTTGTTGCAGTATTGAGGATGGTGAGCTATTCTTCTTCAACTCCTGACTATACGTTTAGCTTCGTATCTAAATTCATATAATATTTTACAATTTGACTAGAACAGATTGCGGGATGTGAAATAACTTCAGTCTCAGCCATGACTTCTCATGTGGATACTACTTTGCCTCCTCCTGATAGCATGTCTGCGTTAATGTAAGTTCAAGAATCATAAACATGGTTCTAAAAGTGATTCCATATTGATGAAACTATTAAAAATAACTTTTATTTTTCCGTGCACCACTTAAGTAAACTTGAAAATGGCTGCTCTGGAGTGCTGGTAACCGTCGTATCTGCAAAAATACTAAAGGTATGAAGTACGATGAATCCTGATGGTTTGTGTGCATCATTAAGTAACATCTCTAATGTTCTGTCCTGTGTAGGCATTCTATCGGGTAGTGGGCACGAAGGGAACGGTTCAAATTGATACTGAAATAAGAGAAGGGAAATTCGGATATTTGGTAAAGTTTGATATATGAATTTCCTGTCAATATGAAAACCATGCAAGAATCAATTGTACTGATTAATGAATTGATCACAGATTACCCTTTTCAAGGCCGACGGGGAAACAAAGAGCAGCTTCCACTCGTCTTGTGGCGTGACTGAAGAGTTAAAGAGCTTCTTTCATGATGTTTCACAAGCAAATTTGAAGGTATTAGTGCAAGATTTCTGATGCTTCATCCTTCTGATACTGTTAGCTCGTATTATCAGTACTAACTTCTCTCTCTCTCTCTCAGTTGCAGAAAGATGGCAGCTTCGAAGCTGAGAAGCGACTCTCGTTTATCGAAGGGGTGCGGGATTTCGCAGCATTAGACGCAATGCTTGAATCCGGGAAGAAGCAAGGAGCTACAGTACAAGTGAAGAGCTTTTAGCTTTTCGGCTTTTCTTGGATGAAGTATATAGTATATCAGAATAATGCATGTTTTAACAGCAAGATATGGTCCTGGGAAGAAGCCGTGACGAAAGAGTAATGCCGAATAAATAATGCATCAATAAAACGACTTTTCTTTATTTCATTTGAAGGTATATGTAATTGAATATTCGGGAAGTCATAAAATATGATCAACTTTTATAATTTTGTACACGTTTAAGTTAATACAAGTTGGGGAAATGAAAAGGGATCAAAATTGGTCTTGAATAAATGTTTTGAAATTAATTGATAAAATAATTTGTTTTCATGTTTTCGACCACTGCAATAAATAAATATCTGAGTTACAATATGGCTAAAGAATTAAAGATTCGAACTTACTCATCTATGATATACAAATACAGATATAATGGATTTTTTTTTTAATTTTTTAAGTAAAAAATATCACGAACGAGTGTTTAATACAATATGATACGGAACATTAACATGAGAATCAATGCATTATCTTACCATCATCAATTTGGAATGCACAGGAAACTTCAAAAAATGAATTCATACGGTGTCCAACACGGATAAGACTTCAACACATATTTTATGTGGTTGAAACCTGTTCAAAATAAAATTAAAACATGTTATTGGACACAAATTATTGGAGTGTCTCAGATGGATTTATGGGAATTTGGACACAACCGGACGAATTTTATAATGATACAAATTTTTTATATTTTTTTAATATTGTAAGTTTTTTTTATTTTTTTAACACACACGTTAAATGGCCAGAGAGATTTGAACCCAGGTCATTGCATTCGAGAATCCCAAACTTGTTTTTATGCTACCCAAATTAATGTTTATAAAATATATTTAGTTATATATATTATATTTATTCATCCTACACAATATAATTATATCAAAATATTTTTAAAAAAAACTTAAAAAAATTGAAAGGTTATATTTGTTTCCGACTTTCCGTACATCGTATGCATCAACCATGACAACCGACAGTGAAGCAGAAAAAAAACGTGGAACTGAACTACTGATAATTCTAAGTTGCAGAGTTTTACTTACAGGCTCAGGCAATTAATTTATTGTATCATTTTGTATGGCTTCTTACTCTACACTCACAGAACTACACTCTAATTAATCGAATCATCAAACAAACTTGGCGAGAAAAAGATAATATTTTGCTCAAATCTTCAATGGCGCCGCCGCAGATAGCCATTCTAGGAGCCGGCAAATTTGTCAAAACCGAGTATATTCCAAGATTGGCTGAAATTTCTGATCTTTTCGTTCTCAAAGCCATTTGGAGCCGTACTGAGGTAGAAATATCCGTCTCTCTTTCTTCTTTATGAAAAGGCGAAGTTACAATAGAAATGTAAGAATTTAGATGGGTTCAAATATGTTGTTTGGGGTGATTTAGTTCAATATTTTTTCTGTACTTTGTCTCGAAAATTTGAAATATGGGTTGTAAATTAGGAATCGGCTAAAGGAACAGTTGATGTAGCGAAGAAGTTGTTTCCAGAGGTGGAATGCAAATGGGGTGATGCTGGTCTTGAAGAGATCATTCAAGATGCTTCCATTGTTGCTGTCCTTGTGGTTCTTGCTGCCCAATTTCAGGCATCTATTCACTATATTCTTCCTCTGTTAGTTTGTGCCTATTAATTGAATTGCTGTTATTGTGTGAGTCAATGGAAGTGTATTGCTATGTATGCATTATATTGCCCCTTATATGACAGAAGACACATATTTGAGTAGATTTTGAATCAATCTTTGGTCTCTCGAATAAAAGGGGTAGCTTGGACGCTGGAAATGCTAGTGTTTAGTATGGAATTATGGTTTAGTTCTTGGTAGAGAACTGGTTGCCACATGGCTTTGATCGGTGTGAAATTGTGCAGGTGGATCTGTCTTTAAGGTTGCTGAAGGCTGGAAAGCATGTTCTTCAAGGTAATCGAGCATAAAGACGTGGATAGAGAAAATCTATAGTTCGAGCTAGATTAGATTATTATGTTCATAAACTTGAAGTTCTTGTTGTTCCTAACATGATAAACTAACTGTTTCTATGTTTTTGAATGTATTTACATTGCTTGGATTATGAAGAGAAACCAGCGGCTGCTTGTAAGTAGAGCTAAATTCAATCTATGCTTATCTTTGAACTGGCGTGCACGAGGATTATGTCGTTTAACCGATGCATGTTTTCAGCCGTTTCTCAGGTGGAAACTGCATTGTCTAGCTATAATTCTCTTGGCACCACCTTGCCTTGTCGACCAATTTGGGCAGTTGCTGAAAACTATCGTTTCGAACCTGCTTTTATTGAGGTAAATTAAAGGATACTTCTGCTTTTAGACTATTAGATTTGTAAATTGATTAATAATGATGTGGTGGTTGTATAAATTATTGCCTATTGCAGAGCAAAAAACTCATGGCTGATATCGGAGATTTGGTAAACTTTCAAATTATTGTGGAAGTCCCTATGAATAGTTTAAGTTCTCAATCCTCGAGAACTTGGAGAAATGACTTTCAAGTGAGTACAAAATTTCCAGAAATATAAACTCTCTTGCTGATTTTCTCAGAAAACCTATAAAATATTTAGGGATAATTTCATTGGCATACCCTAAGGTTTGATGTAATTACACAAGCTTTCCCTAGGATTTGAGAAATTACAAATACTTCCCCTGTTACAAAATTTGCATTACATTCCATCTGGATGGATCGAAGAGTGTTGATGATGTTATCTCTAATTTCTTATGGCACTTGCTAGTCAATAATTGAATTTTAAATAACTGACTATAATAACACGTGTTAGGCCAAACCTACGGGTCTTCTGGGAGAGTTTTTGTATATTTTCACAAGCCTCGGGGAACGATAGTGTAACAATGAGTAATTAGGCCAGACCTCTGTATGTCTGTGTAATTATCACAAAAATGTAATGATATTTTGTGATTTACCATTTTTAAGGATGTTTAAACAGAAATATTTCTGTCTTCTTAGGGGGGTTACATTCTAGACATGGGAGTACATTTCGTTGCAGCATTGAGGATGGTAAGCTATTCTTCTGTAACTCCTGACGATACGTTTTAGCTTCGTATTTAAATTCATATAAAATTTTACACTTTGACAAAGACAGATTACGGGATGTGAGATAACTTCAGTCTCAGCCATGACTTCTCATGTGGATACTACTTTGCCGCCTCCTGATAGCATGTCTGCATTGATGTAAGTTCAAGATCATAAACCTGGTTCTAAAAGTGATTCCATATTGATGAAATTATTAAAAATAACTTTTATTTTTTCGTGCACCACTTAAGTAAACTTGAGAATGGCTGCTCTGGAGTGTTGGTAACCGTTGTATCTGCAATAACACTAAAGGTATGAAGTACGACGAGTCCTGATTCCTCTGTTTGTGTGCATCATTAAGCCACATTTCTAATGTTCTGCCCTGTGTAGATATTCTACCGGATAGTGGGCACGAAGGGAACAGTTCAAATTGATGTTGAAATAAGAGAAGGCAAATTCGGATATTTGGTATAGTTTGACATATGAATTTCCTGTCAATACGAAAACCATGCAAGAATCAATTGTGCTGATTAATGAATTGATCACAGATTACCCTTTTCAAGGCCGATGGGGAAACCAAGAGCAGCTTCCACTCTTCTTGTGGCGTGACTGAAGAGTTAAAGAGCTTTTTTCATGATGTTTCACAAGCAAATTTGAAGGTATTAGTGCAAGATTTCTGAATTCTGATGCTTCATCCTTTTCATACCGTTCGTTCGTATTATCAGTACCAACTCTCTCCCCCTCCCTCTCTCTCTCTCGCGGTTGCAGAAAGATGGCAGCTTTGAATCCCAGAAGCGGCTCTCATTTATCGAAGGGGTGCGGGATTTTGCCGCATTAGATGCAATGCTTGAATCCGGGAAGAAGCAAGGGGCGACAGTACAAGTGAAGAACTTTTAGCTTTTCGGCTTTTCATGGATGAAGTATATTAGTACATCAGAATAATGCATGCTTTAACAGTAAGATGTGGTGTTTATTTCATTTGAATGTATGTAGTTGAGTTTATGTTAATATTCGGAAAAGTCATGAAATATGATCAACTTTTATAATTTTGTACATATTTATGAAAGCAGTGACGTAATTCCGGATCTCAGAATACGGCGCCGTTTGAAGAATCAGATTCGCGGTTCTTTTAGTTTCCCAGCATCAACATCCAACCCCATTATAATGGATTGGTCCATCATCAATGCATATTGCATAGTCTAGGAAGAAACCAAAACTACTTCCTTGTTATTGCAACTTTTATTTGTCAACTTCATCCCATCAACAGACAACAATGTCACATGTGAGACCTCAAACACTAATAAGAATTCGAGTGACCAGTATTGCATACTATGATGAATGGATACGAACACTATATGAATACGGCGTTATAAATTTTTTTTAAGTTTCTCACATGAGGAATGTAGCCACCAATATGAGTGTCTAACACAATACAATAAAATGATATTTTTCGAAATTTTCGTACTTCAGAGATTGCATATTACCAACCGATGTAATTTAACAGCAATATTCGTATTTGAGTTTTTAGATTTAAATATACAACTACTATCAACAGTGGCCCAATGCGTTTAATTTTATGATACACGAACACTTTAAAAAAGTCATCTTATCGTATCATGTTGTGTTAGATATGATGTCCAAAAATTTTTACATATAAAATTCAATTATTGTAATATCATTTTAAAAATATTATTTTATGCTTTTGTGTTTAATGATATTTGTTACAAATATTATTGTGATCGATATTCTTGATGTACAAACAGAAAAGGATATTGCTAGTTTACTAGTAATCCAGTGACATCATTTAATATTTTTATATACTGATGTTTATTTTAAAAAAATAAATAAATTGTAACTATCGTAAATCAATGAATTGCAGCACACGTGGACCGTATGGCAACCATATAAAATAGTGGACCGTTTACCTAAATATACATATTGGTATACAGTTGTTACTAGTATGAAGTATCTGGATTTTTGCGACTTGGGTTACGTGACCAAATCGATTAAACTATTACAAAGTTTCGTGTCCTACATTAACTCTCACCTCACCTAACTAATTAAATCATTATTAATATCAGAAGAATATTCATTATCTTGTTTTTTTTTTTTTTTTTTTGTTTGAAACAAGAACCAATATTATTACTCAACATAAACGTCCGACGTTACAAAAGTCGAAGTGTGATCAGGGATATCAAAGTCCCCTTCTTGAAAAACAGAGGCATTCCTAGCTAGGCTGTGTGCTACCCTACTTCCTGTTCTACGGACACACCGAAAGGAGACAACAGGAATAAGAGATAGAATTTCCCTAATGTCATCAATAATAGCACCGGTAATAGAACAATCTGGGTAGTCGTCTTTGAGCTTATTGATAACGTTTTGAGCATCGCCCTCAAATTCCACGTGGGACCAGCCCCTCCTGACTGCAAGCTTGACGGCTTCTAGTGCGGCAAAGGTCTCGACGATCTCTGGGTTAAAAATACCCCACCCCCATCTCGAGGCCCAACCTACAACATCTCCCTTTTCGTTTCTTGCTACAACCCCCACTCCATACTGTTTGTCTTTTTCAAATATAGCTCCGTCAAAGTTTAATTTCACGTAAGGTACCGCTGGGGGTTGCCAATTAGCCGACAAGCTCTTAGGCACAGCCACTGTGTGGTTCTCCACTTCTACCTCCCTGTAAGAATGCCAGTAGGAGCGAGCATATCGGATGAGCTCTAGTGGTGAGAAACATTCTCCTTCCATGAGCATCCTATTTCTGTTCCACCACATTGACCACATGATCAACAAAAACAAAGTTGAATCCTGCTCACATAGTCTACTCATCACCATCCTCATCCACCCTTCCGAGCTTCCTCTCCATTGCCCTATAACTGCCCAAGGAAGGTTGCTCATTGCCCATGTGATACGGGCTGACGGGCACCCAAGGAAGATGTGGCAACGAGGGCTTTCTATCCCTGAAATTGGATATGAGCAAAGCTTACGACAGAGTTGAATGGGTTTTCCTGCGAAGAGTATTGGCAAGATTGGGCTTTGAGACGAGGATAGTAGAATTGATTATGCAGTGCATCTCGCACGTGTCCTACTCTTTCATCTTGAGTGGCTCGCAGTTTGGTCAGATTACGCCGAAAAGAGGAATCAGACAGGGTGATCCGCTGTCTCCTTACTTGTTCCTTCTGTGCACCGAGGTGTTTAGCTGCCTTTTACAAGGTCAAGAGAGGCTGGGGAGCATTCGAGGGGTGACCATCAGTAAAGGCGCTCCTCGAGTCTCTCATTTGTTGTTTGCCGATGATACCCTAATTACTTGTGAGGCAAGAATGGAGGCAGTCGAGGCCATTTTGGAAGTTCTAGGCATTTACGAAAATATCTCTGGCCAGCAAGTAAACTTTCAGAAGTCTACTATTGTATTCTCGAGAAATTTGGATGAGGCAAGGATGAACCAATTTTCAAGGCGCTTAGGTGTTCAAAGGGAGGATTGTCATGCTAAATATCTAGGCTTACCGGTTGTTATTGGAAAAAACGAAGAAGGAGGTCTTTGCAGCCATTCGGGAGAAAGTGTGGAGTAAAGTTCATGGCTGGTCCACAAAGTTTCTTTCTCAAGCAAGTAGAGAGGTACTAATAAAGTCGGTGCTGCAGTCAATCCCTACATATGCCATGAGCTGCTTCAAGCGCCCTGACACTTTGATTAGGGAAATCGAATCAATCATTTCAGATTTCTTCTGGTGCAAGAATGGGATGAGCAAAATTCATTGGATTGCATGGAGAAAATTATGTCGTTCGAAAGGCGAAGGGGGACTAGGATTTAGAGACTTAAAGGCTTTTAATCGAGCATTATTGGCTAAGCAAGCATGGCGACTGATCATAGAGCCTCATAGTCTACTGAGCCGGGTCCTGAAAGCGAGGTACTTCCCGAGGTGTAACTTTTTTAGTGCAAGGGCCGGCTACAGACCTTCTTACATGTGGCGTAGCATTGTTCAAGCCCAGGATATTGTTAGGGTAAAAATATGTTATTGGTAGCAAAGAATTAAATTTCTCCTAGTTAATTTGATGAGTTTAATATTTTTTCAAATGTAACTGTAACATTATATTAGTATAATAAATTTTTCCCTTTTTTTGTTTTTGAAATTTGTAAATATTACATCAAACTTACATGTTTAGTCAGCATAGCAAGTGTAGACATATAGGATTACAGTTCATGATTCATATACATTGATTATATATTGCCTTTTTTATTGACCAATCGCAATCAGATCTTGAACTTTTTATTTATTTTTCTATTTATCATTATTAATTTTCTGGTAAAGTCTTTCCACGATTTTCGGCACCGTCGCAATATATGCGTCACGGGCCAGAGTCCAGACTGTATTATTTTTCTTGGAAAATTAGGCTAATTTTCAAGCTTTGACTAATTAAAATCTAATCCATTATGGACTTAGGAATTATTTTAATTTCTGTTCATGTGGGTAAGTAAGACAGTAAGTTTTATATTTTTAATTAATGAATAACATCGATTACAGTGAAGATAATTTAAATAGTTTCTACAAGCATACTATTTTTTATTTTTTATTTTGGTAGCATACAAGCATACTATTGAATATTGAGAATAATTGCTAAGATAGAACTATATATATATATATATATATATATATATTTGATAAAACTATAATTTATAGATATTCATAAGTAATTATATTAGGTCGAAGTCGTGAACCAAATAGGCTCAAGCATATATGTGTGTCAGCAATTTTGGATATTGAATTTGATAGCTATAAAACATATTTATTTATGATTTTTCAGTTCAGTTCAGTACTTCTAAAATCAGAATGAATTTGTTGGCATTCAAAGGGGACATTAATATCTGTATTCGTTAATTTAAAAAGGATTGGTTCAAGTGATTAATGAGTTTATTTTTCAAAATAATATCTCGAGTCGAATCTATATTTTTAATTAGCATAAAAACGTGTCAACAAGATTATAATCATACCGAGTACACAAAAATTAAGACCCCAACGTTGACATCGCGAGGGCACAATGTGAAAACACAAATTTTCAAAAGGAATTTTTTTTAATCTCATATATTTCCAATAAAAATTCTGATTCCGTCTCATAGTAATACGCATCATAATGAAAAAAAATGACACTTTTATAATGATGAAAAATATAGATGAAACAAACAAATAGAATTAAATGTAAACAAACACCTACTATGTCCTTATTTTCAATGTTAGGGACCATCACATTTACTCCAACTACAAACATTTTGATGCATTAACTACAATAATTTATCAATTTTTCTTGAATGCCAAACTATAATTTCAAAAAGAGAAAATTATCAAAATCGTCCCGTAAAATGAGCCACTTTTAGTTTTGGTCCCAACAGTTGCCAATGTCTCACCTTTGGTCCCATAAAGTGGCATTTGTCTTAATTTTGATCCCATTGACCATTTTCCGTCCAAAATAACGGTTGACCGTTAAAAAAATTACTTTTTACCCTATTTTCTTAAAAAATTTACTTTTTACTCCGTTAAAAAAATTACTTTTACTATTAAAATATATATTATATATATATATATATATATATATATATTTTTTTTTTTTTATATAATATTATATTATACGTATAATATTATATTATATATTTATTATACCTATTATATACATATATATATTATATATATATATATATATACACGTATATTTATTTGTATTATATGTATAATACATGATACATATTATATATATGTATGTATGTATATTATATTATATTACATATATATATTATATATTTATAATATTATATATACATATATTATATATATATATACACGTATTATATATGTATGTATATATAGGTTACATGTATTATACATGTGTATATATACATATAATATATATATATATATATATATATAATATTATATTATACGTATTATATATATATATATATATGTATTTTATCTTATATATATAATATATATTATAAAATATTATATATATATATATATATATATATATATATATATATATATATATATATAAACACACGTATTATATATGTATGTATATATACATTACATATACGTATTATACATATATATCTATATATATTATATTATATATATATATTATATTTTATAAAATATTGTATATACCTATATTATATATATATATATATATACACGTATTATAATATATAATACATATATATTATATATTATATAAAATATATAATATATTTTGTTTGGATTGAAAATATACAATTTAAATATTTTGGGGGTGAAAATATGGAATTAAAATAGTTTGGGGTAGTTTTGGAAATATAAAAGAACCAAAAGGACTAAAAAGTTACTTTTTTAACGGTCAACCGTTATTTTTGACGGAAAATGGTCAATGGGACCAAAATTAAGACAAATGTCACTTTATGAGACCAAAAGTGAGACATTGTCAACTGTTGGGACCAAAACTAAAAGTGACTCACTTTACCGGACGATTTTGATAATTGTCTCTTTCTAAAATAATTTTTTTTAGCAGGACGTTTTTAAAAAATTAATTACAAAATTACATATAATCTTATGTTAGAGACACAATTATTACTTTAGAGGAAAGTGTCCACTTTTAGAATATAATAGAAGAACATGGTTCCCACTAATTTATTTAATTAAAGATTGCCAATTTTATGCCTACCACGGAACACTTTTCTCCACTAATATATATAGGGATGTGCAGAGTTCGATAATATCGACCAAACCGATCGAAACCGAAAATTCGGTATATAGATTTTCAAAATTTTGGTATTCGGTTCGGTATCGGTAATTACCTACGGTATACCGAATCGACCGAAATATCGAAATAATTTTTTTAATATTTTTTACATATATTTTTAGATATTATTATAATTTTTTATATACATATATAATATATTGATTCCTAAATTATATTACTGTATTTGTTTTATACATATATTATATATTATATATATCTTATAATTAGGTGTACAATTAATTTATTTAAGTTTTTAACTCTTAAAAAATGTATTAAAACTTTTAATTCCCAAGTCCCAATTTCTATTCTGTTAGTCATAAAATGAGAATCGAGAGTTTGAGACTTGAAAGTTTAAAGTGTCAAATTCGAGACTTCCGAGTGTTTTTGTAATATTGATATATTTTTTGTTTTTTTTTTATTTTTAATTTTTTTTCGGTAATTCGGTTTTATACCGAACCGTACCGAAATAATTTCGGTAAAAACCGAACCGAACCGATAATTTCGGTTTGGTATTCGGTACGCCATTTTAGCGTAGCGAAATTTCGGTTCGGTCGGTTCGGTATATACCGATTGAACACCCCTAAATATATAAGGATACTTCTCTCCAAGTTCCCACCCTAAATACATAATAATTTTAGCACATAACATAAATTGCACTTTAACCCCTTGAAATATTTATCATTTGCACTTAACTCCCCTAAAATTATTAAAATATTTTATAGTTGTAGGGGTTGAGTGAGTGTTTTTCGAAATTTGAGGGACTTAAATGTGAATAATAAAAAAGGAGGGGTGAAAATGCAATTTGCCTTAAATCGAATCACTAAGGGTTTTTTTAAAGTATATGTGAAAATGACAAATTTGAGGGCTTTCATCGGACGGTGGTGATTATGCACAAATGTGTCTCTGATGATAATGTATTGGATTAGTTTAATAATCTTTCAAGATCATGAAATCTACCTCGATTTTGTTTATACTTAAATATGCCTGTATTTATTTAATTAAATGACTTCAAGCCAAAAATAAACATAAAAATTAAAATTAATGAGTTGTACGAAAGTGGACCTTCCAACTGACACATGGATTTAAGACTTGTGGTAAAAATACTTGTCAAAAAATTCAAAAGTGAGAGTGTATTATATTCTATATTATATTAATAAATTGGATATATAAAAAACAAGGGAATTTTTCATTTTTAGTCCTCTAAAGATAGACTTGTTCGCTTTTGGTCTCGTACTTTTCACTTTTCTCACATTACATCCTTTATGTTTCTCAATTTCAGTCATTTTACTAACGGACGTTAAAAAATTGACGGAAAAAGGAGCGTATCACTCATGCGCCACTCACATTAAAGGAAAAATATCATTTTTTGTCCTCTAAAGATGCTCTTGTTTGATTTTGGTCCTGATCTTTTAACTTTTATCACATTTTATCCTTTTTTATTTCATATTTTTCAATTTTAGTCATCTGCATCCTATGTGGCAAAATTTTGGGTATTTTTCCCAATGTTCCCCCCAAAATCTGAGTTGGCATATGATGTGGATTATTAAAAAAAATGCCACGTAATTACATAAACTATTTTTATTTAACAAAATACCACTCTATTATAGTTTTTTTTTTTCTAATTTTACCCCAAATTTTCTATTTTACAGTTGTTGTTTCGTTGTCCGGATGAATTGGATGATATGACCCCCACTGTTCAAGTCGTCTCATTGTGACGTTCGAAACGCGTACCTATTGACCTCATTCCATTGTCGGAAACGCTCGTTCGAGGTTCTAAAAGCCACGCCACTGTGCCGTCTTGAACTGACGATATCTCCGCCAGAACAGCACGTCAATCCTCGAGACCAATCCCAACAGATTCATCCTGAAGCATACTACAATTCTCGTGTTGTGGGTGCTCCGATTAACCGCTGAAATCGCCAGAAATGAAGTTTGAAATTGCCAGAAACGAAGTTTGAAACTGCAATTTTACCAACCAATATCTCCGTCGTCCGGCTGTTTCAGGCCATGAAACCACTCCCAGGTTGTAGCTCTCGTTGAGTAGATGAATTTTCATACTTCATTCACCGAATTCCGTTATCGGAGCTGGCTGCACGACTAGTTCAAATTTTTTGCTGATTTGAGTCGCGATCAGCCATGTTTAATCGGCCATATTTCTTAAACTGTTGGTCAGATTTCAATCTCATCTGTGTCATCATGTTCCTTGTGTCGCGGTGTTCGATTTACACTATTCATTTGCAAAATTCCGACGATAAACGACCTATATTCTATTTTCAATAATTACGTGGCATTTTTCATTTTTTTAAAATATTAATAATCCACGTCACGTGCCAACTCAGATTTTGGAGGGAAAATTAGAAAAAAAATCTCCAAATTTTTGTCACGTATGATGCAGAGGACTAAAATTGAAAAATATAAAATAAAAAAGGATACGATATGAGAAAAGTTAAAAGATCAGGACCAAGATCGAACAAGAACATCTTTAGAGGACCAAAAATGATATTTTTCCTTTTAATGTGAATGGCGCGTGAGTGACACGCTCCTTTTTCCGTCAATTTTTTAACGTCCGTTAGTAAAAGGACTGAAATTGAGATTTTTTAAAACATAAAGGATTCAATGTGAGAAAAGTGAAAAGTTCGGGACCAAAAACGAACAACACTATCTTTAGAGGAGTAAAAATGAAATTTTCCCAAAAAATAATTATAAAACCAAAGCAAAAAGCGGTTGAGCAGTGAAGACACTTTCATCATCATCCAAATATAAGAAGTTCAAATTTTTGGAATGAGTTTGAAAAATTTTTAAATTATTTGATCATTTATCACATCGAGAGCTATTATAGCTACAATTTAATAAAAAGATTAATTAATATAATAGTAATAATAAATAATCGTATTATCGGGTGAAATAGTTTGATGATTACTTTATTAGTTTAATCATATGATTCGTATGCATGTTGATGATATGACTCAATGATCTTGTATTCCACCATTTGATTATACATTTTGTGTTCAAATTTTTGGGGACACTGCCAATTTTTATAGAAATATTCTTATGTCTTAGTAGTCAGACTGAAATAATAAAATAGATTTCGCCCAAATAAGTTGCAAATAATTTTTGCATATATATATGTAGACTTCTATTTCTTTAATAAGTTGGCAATGCTATAAAGTTATTGTAACATGTCGATGTTTAAGAGCCATAAATACGTATGGTCTAAGCTGTTAAATGCAAGAAATGTCAATATTGAAGAATATTCAAAAGACATACTTCGGTTGCACATAAATCTTGTCGAAATTCCACTTCTTTCCACCCTTAAAAAAAGAAAAAAACACGATTTATGTTCAAGTCCTCAAATTATAAATCATATTTATTTCCACAATATTAATGACTTGATCAATAATTACCCGCATTGGCTTTATTCGGTCATATTCTTAACTTTTTATATTATATTTCAACTTTTCTACTGTCACAACAATGAAAATCATATAATTTTCGGAATATGCCTTTTATCACAAAAACGGTCAATTTCTAAAATTGGTGTCTTTTTTTTTTGACATTGTACTTTTGATGTATTTTGTTGGTGTATTACAATTTTGGAGTTTTCCTCTTTTTGAAAAATCACTGTAGTAAATAGTGATTCCATTTTTTCAAAAAGATGATTTAATACAAAAGTTATGATTATATCGTACATACTCATAATTTTTTGTATTAAATCTATTTTTTGAAAAAACGAATTCACTATTCACTACAGTGATTATACTATTTCAAAGAAAGAAAAATCCTAAAATTATAATACACAAAAAATACAATATAAAAAAAAAAAAAAAAAAAACACTAACAAAAACTCTAAAACAATTCAACAAAAAATAAAGTAAAACAAAACAAAAGTGAGGTCCCTATTATGATGCATCGATCATTCTAAGAATATCATTTTATCGAATCATATCATATCGATATTCATATCGAATAACGTGTCCGATACTTTTTACAAAAAAAAAATTTTAAAAAATACCTTGTATGATCATATCGTCGTAGCTGTGTCCGTGCCCGTGTGTCACAGGTTTCCCATTAAAGGCGTGGCAAAGCCCAAAACAGAAAGAACAGAGAGACAGCAGCAGTAAAACATGAAAGTCATCACAGAAGTAGAACTGTAAACTATTTTCCAAAAGGAGGACGACACTGTCAATTTACTGCATCAAAAAGAAAGCTCAAAGCTTGATCGATGCTGCTTAATATTTTTTTGTTTTTTCTTTTCCCAATAATTTTGCTTTCCCCAAACAGGCCGAGATCTCTGCACCCCTCGCTTCCCCATTGGCTCCACTCTTTTCCTCTCTCTCTCCCACCATCTCCACTCTCCTTCTTCCACTTTGAGCTCACTTCTTGAAGCCCTTTTACAGGAGAGGATAAATAAACCAGCAATCTTTTTTGATGTAAGAAAGAGTTATACATACATGTATGTAATTGTGTGTAAAGACTCTGCCTTTTTTGCTGTTTCTTCTCTTCTTCTTCTTGGTTTGTCTCTGTAATCTGACATGTATTTCCGTTCATATCGTGCTTTCTTTTGGTGAATATAGTCTTATCCTGACTTGGTCACTCCCATCATCCGGATTATATCTGTAATACCACCTTTTTTTTTTCTCTCAATTTTGTGTTAGTATTACCTTTTTCTGTGTGTGCATGTGTGTGCTGGAGTCTAGAAGAGTTCGGAATCTTTGCTCTGAAGAATCCTTGAAGGCTTCAAGATTAAATTTTCACTTTTCGAGTAAAACCTACAGCTTTTTTCTTGTGTTTCTCTCCCACCCCACGCCTCCTCTGCATTTACAAAGACTAAATCAGTCAATTTTTTTGGTTTTAATTGGATGAATCATTTTCCGCAGCAAAAACAACAATCCGGGAAAAATATGCAGATGGGTTCTGGATTAACGCGGTATCAATCCGCTCCAAGTTCTTATTTTTCCAGCTTTTTGAACAATCCCAGCAGCGATGGTGGTGGGTTTGGAGCAGATGATTTTGCCCGGCTTTTCAACCCTAGAGCTTCCAGTCCCGAAACGCAGAGAATTTTTACCAGATTCATGAATAGTGAAAATAGTGTTCAAGAAAACTGCTCCCAAAACATGAATTTGCAGCCACAACCACAACCCCATTTGAATTCCCAATTTTTGCCTCCAAAGATTGAGCCTGAGACTGAGCCCGAGCCCGAGCTACCCCCGCGGAAGTTGCAGAGGCAGCAGAGCAATGATTATTCCGCTGTTTCGCAGATGATATATCCGAGCCAAAGCTCTGTGACTGCAAATTCCGCCATTAACAGCTCTTATAGCAAACAAATAGCTTCAATTAACTCCAGCAGTGGAGCCCAGATCAAGATCGAAGGCGGTGGCGGTGGCGGTGGCGGTGGCGGTGGTGGTGGCAATTCAGGTCTCATCCGCCAAAGCAGCTCACCTGCTGGACTGTTTGCCAACATAAATATTGAAGGTGGTAGCTTTATCTTGGGATTCTCATTTCTAAACATGTTTTGCTTGAGTTTTTGGAGTATGTTACTATTTTCTGATAAGGATTTATACAGAAAGTCAGTAAAGAGAAGTGGTTTGAATTTATTGTTGTTTTATCAAGAAAGGGAGCTCAAATTGGTTATTGGTTTCAGCAATAGAAACAAAAGGGGGCCATATATACAATTATATATTTCTTTTCACTTTCACCCTACCAAAATAGGAAAAGAATTTTGCTTCATATTAATACTCCTGGTTCTGTACCAGATTGTTTTATTTGTTTCCAATGATTGCTCTTAATGTAGTAAAATAGTTCAACTTGGTTGGATGTAGTGCAGATATCTGAATATGTGGTGATAGTTAAACTGCTGCTATTTAAAAAGATTATCATTTTCAATTTTCAGACAAGGTTTTGTTGAGACATGGTACTGAAAATGTTGTAGCAATCCACAGATTTCAGTGCAATGAGGAGTTACGGGGCCGGTAATATTGCTAATGTAGAAGGGACGTTTTCATCTGCAAGCAGGTTCAGTAATCCGATGGCTCCAATTTCTGAAATTAAAGGAGAAAATATTCCCGTTGATGGACAGTTTGATCCTTGGGATGATTCAGCAGTCCTGTCTGATGATTTCCTTAAAGAGCTGGTCGAGGACGACCTTAAAGCATTTCCAAAACCGAGTCCTTCAAATGAAAATGATCAGGTCTTATTTCATAATCCAGATTGATTGTTGTTTTTACATCTGACTTAATCCCTTGTGATGAAAAGAAATTAAAGATAATAACTGTAATTAACAGAATAATGAGGTTCGAAGTGGGCGTCCGCCTCGATTATCCCATCACATGAGTTTGCCTCAGAGTAGTATGGAGAAACTCTTGCAGGATTCTGTGCCGTGCAGACTTAGAGCGAAAAGGGGTTGTGCTACGCACCCTCGAAGTGTTGCTGAAAGGGTAAATACGTTGAATCACATCAAATATGATGCATTATGCAGTGATTTTGTTGAGATCTTTTTGTGTAATTAGGTGAGAAGAACGAAAATCAGTGAAAGAATGAGGAAGCTTCAAGAACTCGTGCCAAATATGGAAAAGGTACAAATTTACGCTCACTTGTAGCATCATGTTACTTTTTTTGATACGTTACTAAAATTATATACAATTTTCGCAGCAAACGAATACGTCTGATATGTTGGATTTTGCTGTTGATTACATTAAGGATCTTCAGACACAATTAAAGGTATGATGATAGTGTGACAAAATCACCTGAATAACTTTAGTACTTTGTGGTGACTCTTTTGCTTTTATCTGTTCTTTGCAACTTTCAAGGCGCTTTCTGATAACCGTGCAAAGTGCTCGTGCTCGACTAAGAAGAAATCATGATCGACGGGCTACACGGAAAAAGTAAGAAAGGGAAAAATATTTGATGAAAATTAAGATAAGGTAATGTATGGAGGAGAATTCTGAGTGTGTTGCCTTTAGATGTATATATAGATTAGTCTATCTGTCGCTTTTCTTGTGGAATATGTTTACACCTGGGAATGATCATGGTAGTGCTTCGAAAACCCTTTTTGCTTCAGATTTCTCATTAAGATTCGTGTCTGAATCTTTAACATTTGCTGAAAGGGATTCACCATATGATGTCATTTTGAAAGAGAGATGCAGCAAAAGAGGAGTTAATAGGAGCAGTCTTTTCCAGGCAAACACACATATATTGAGCAATATTTATGCATAATTTTATTAAAGTTTAAATACCTTAATCCCCAAAAGTGACTAAAATATTCTTTATTGACCTTGTTTAATTGTGATAATTACACCGGCATATCTTGAGCGTTGGTCTAATTGCAAAACTTCCTATGAGGTTTGTGAAATTACACACACTTCCCCTCACATGCTTGGAAGTTTGGGTTTTTTTTTTTTTTTTTTTTTTTTTTGGCGTTGTCAAATTTATCGATACATCCGGGAAGTCTTCAAATATATCAAACCCTTGGGGAAGTTTGTGTAATTAAGATAAATCTCAGGGTATGTTGTTGCAATTATCCTTTCAACTTCTCAATCCTTACTCCCTTTTTCCTATCCATTGTGCTGTTTCATTTTCTCTTGTGGTGGTGACCACCTCTGATGGGGTTTCATAGTGCTAACCAATTTATCCAACTATCTCAATTTGCTTATGTGCCCTTAAACTTTTGCCTTTTCTAGTAAGCACCCTGATGTTCTTTTTCACACCTTTATGATTATGATGGTTTACACTGACTGCACTACTTTTTGGGTGTATGGGAGGGGGCAAAACTGAAATTTTTTGGATTTAAGAAGGTGTGAAAATTAAAATTTCAAAAATATAAATAATATTAATTTTAAGATGATGTGACCGTAATTTTCTTTAAAGTGGAGAGATCCTCTAAATAGGAGGAAAAAAATGTGAATATTTCGAACCTCCGCCCCAACCACATTTGTACCTTCGAGTCTGATCTTGAATCTCGATTGAACCTAGAACTTAACCAGACTGAAAACCGTCGAAATGAACAACCTTGATTAACTCCCCATCGAAAACTTTTGGGTTCATCACTCATTGTAAAACAATTTTCGAATCAAGTTAAAGAAGTATGATTCCTTAGACAATTCATTCTCCACCACAAATATATTCCCAGACTGTCTAATTTACCTTTTCTAAATCATAATATATGAAAATTGTACTTAATTAAAGAACCCTTTTTAGTAAAGAATAGCTAGCTTCTATTTATGTTGGTTATTTCCAAGTTGTAGACAGTGTAACATGGAAAATTTTAGTTCACGTCCGATTCGATCGAAGTCAACCAATTTAAAGAGTAAGAAGTCGTTTACTTCGATTGTTCTCAATCTATTCGATTTGAGTTATGAATATGATAAATTTAATAAAATCACTTAACATGAAAAAAAAATGAACTTGTTTACTTTGGTTGTTTATAAGCTGATTATTTAGCAATAGCTTTTGGAAGTTGCATTATACTCCATTCTTTTCAAATTTATCTACAAGGTCTTGCTTTATCCCATAGGCCCTAAGTCCTTTCAAAGTAAACAATTTTTTATGACTTATTAAATAGTCCATCTAACTTTTTCTACAAAAGTAAACTACTTCTAAGTGTATTATATTTATCATTGATTGATCACTCTCTCTAAAATTTTCACCAATAACGGGAGAAGTGTAACATACTCGCTTTTTCATTATATCAATTTGACAGAATCAAATTCGAGTTAGAATTAATTAGCTCTTTAGAATTGTGTTTCACGTGCAAAGAAATACATAAGAATCCTTCAGTCTGAGAATGAATCATGCACCCTGGTGAATCCTACGCCATATGATAATTGATAAGGGGCCTTGAGCAAAGACACAAAACGAGCCCACCTATTTATTGCTTTTCACAATTTTCTAATGCGAATATTCGATCCGTGGTCCAATAGCTTTTCAATAACATGTTAGTCACCTCCTTCGTTCACTCACCTAGAACGTGTATTCACAGACGATCAAGATTAAAAGTATTAATGGACGATCGAGATTATAAATAAAATTCTTTTATTTTCTTTTTTATATACTACTATTATTTTTTTCTTTTAGTTTCAATCACATGCCACCGATACGATAACCTATATATATATAAAATACCAAAATAAAATATGAGATAAAATATGAAAAGGAAACAAAATCCTAGTGAAACTAGAGATACAAACCCTAAAACTACTCCTTCATGATTTTCTTTTCAAAAGCAATCTTGGCTATATATGTGCAACGTATATGTAAAATCTGAATATAATTGAGATGAGAATTAGAATAAAATAAATTTGAATCTTATAATAAAGTTAAGAAAAAAGATTATTAGAAAATGTTATTAATAAAACCAATTGAACTCATGTCTTCATGATCAAAATATGTAAAAACTACTCATTTTTCTCAAGTCTTGTTCCATGAATTAAACAAATTGAACTTGTGTCTTCATGATCAAAATATGTAAAAACTACTAATTATTTTCTCAAGTCTTGTTCCATGAATTAAACAAATTGAACTTGGGTCTTCATGATCAAAATATGTAAAAACTACTAATTATTTTCTCAAGTCTTGTTCCATGAATTAAACAAATTGAACTTGGGTCTTCATGAACGACTAACTTGAAAAGTACTTGTTTGCCTCACTTGATAAATATTAGACTATCATTAAATAAATCGAGGAAGCAGTCACGGAACTACATATAAGGAGATCGAGTAAATCTGCTCCCATATTGTGCGACCTGTAAGCCATCCTGTTTTTGCCACGGCCAAGAACCTTTTTTTTTTTTTTTTTTTTAGATTTTGAATTTAATCTCAATAAGTTTAGCAAAATTTATTATGTCTTAACAATTGATTTCATTAATTTTCCCCTACGTTCCAAAAGAACCCCTGATAGCTAGGCATGTTCTGAGTATTGAAAATAAGCAACAAATTAAAGCATTATTCTTGTCAATGAACTCAGTCCATCCATGAATATCTAACCAATTAACCGAGCAATATTTTTAAAAGATCAATTATCAAGTATTTAGCTCCTGCATAATGGAAATATATAACCTACGCCGACAACATCGACTCTCAATCAATCATACCGTAAATGTATTATCCTTTTTAGCTATTTAATCCGTCATTCTTTTTAAAATTTATATCAATCACTCGTTAAACGTAATTAATTAAGCAGTCTTCTTCACATTACACTGAACGACTATAAGATTACCCCGAGAAATCATTTAACTACATAACAAAATCCTTCCTGGCCCACGATCAATACCATAATACTAGGAGACATTCTGCATCAAACAAAAGTTCTGTCGAGACACATGCATGTTCCAAATTGACAACACATGCACGAACAACACGCGCGTTACATAATTTTAACTCACATGTAAGACTTCATTAAGACAAGAAAATTTAATTCGAGCTGCCTACGTACGTACATAGTGGTCAATAAAAGGAGAAGATTGGGCAACACTTTGAGAAGACGCAGAACCCTAATTATTAGAGAAATGGCAGATTTGGAAGCTAAAATCGCCATCCCCAACTCAACAGATGATGTTTTCAAGATTGGAACTATTCCAGTAACCAACAGGACTACCACAACTGAAGATTCATATAAGGTAGAGATGTTCATCGTTGCACCAACGCAGAAGGGTACGTATCCAGTGCTGCTCTTGTGCCATGGCTGGATACTTCGCAATACTTACTACACAGATCTCATTACTCACATAGCCACGCATGGCTACATCGTTGTTGCTCCCCAGGTACGCGCCTAACACTTTGTTTAAGCCTTCGGTGAACGCTGCCCAAGCAACTTATGATTAGGAAAATATGTAAAAATGGGATACCAACTATATTCTTATTTCCTAACTTACATTTTTGACACTATTTATTATTATTATTATTTTTTAATGGTAAAATAGTCGTGTAAACCTGAAAAAATCGCAATTTGAGGCTAAACATTCACGAAAAAGTGACGTGTATACGGGTAATTCTAGCCCGAGTCTGGCTCGGCCAAACCGGTGTAATGAGGGGTCGAGTGTTTTACACTTGCCTTGTGGTTGGTGGAAAATTTAGGGAAAGTGACCAATCAAATGGCGAGTGTAACACACTTGCTCTTTAATTGGTTGGGGTTCGGCAAGAATTTTCCCGTGTATACATGGAAATCACACGTATACGGCATGTCACATGTGTCATATCAAAATTGATTACGTGTCATATTTAGTGTACATGGATAATTTTGTTATCCACATTATAGCCACATAAAAAAAATTTCTTTAGAATATATAAAGATAATAAAAAGTAACTTGTGTGTAATAGCCGATAGCGGTTGGTTCAAATGGTTAATGGGTTCATTCTCTAGAACAATATCCCATTTTCAATTATTTTTTTAAAATAAAAATAAAAATAAAAATAAAAATATTAAGATTAAATTAATATTTTTCCTCATTAAATTAAATATCACATATAGTTGTATATTATTTTTGAAAAATCCACATCATTGTTTGAGTGGATAATGGTTTTTCTAATGGAGTGTTTGCAAACTTTAAAAATAAGCACTTATGAGATAAATGCTTATTTTTAGTGGTTTTGGAGTGTTTGGAAACTCCACTTGTGCTTATTTTAAGTAGAAATAAGCTAGATATAATAGAAATTTTATTTTACAATAATATCCTCATAAAATGTTAATAATCCTAAATTTACCTTTTACATATGTATACAACTCTAGAATTTATAAGTCCTTATATCTTTTCCTTTTTAACTCCTTATATCTTTTCTTCTTCTATTTCGTTTTACTCTAGATCAAAATTGCTTAATCTTGATAGCTCAAAAATTTGCAATTATTAGGCAACTTTTTTTTTTTCCTTTTCTTAATTTTTATAAATTTATTTATTTTAAAGTTGTTTAGTTTCATTGTTTTCTAATACCTGTTATTGTGTGCAATTTTCTTCTCCCTGAATTTTTCGTATTAGTTTCTTCAGTTTTTTTTTTTTTTTAATATGCGTGAAAATTTTGTTTCCTTTATGTGGGTGTGTTCTTGTAAATTGTTGATTTTTCTTATTGCGTAGAGAAAAGTATCAATTTTCGTTTGAATAATTATAAATAATCTTATAAAAAATTATAATAATTTATTGTATTAATATAATACTTAAATCATATTATAATACTCAAAAATAATTTAAAATATTTTAGGGGTAAATTAGTAACTTAATAACAGTTAAAAAAGTGATTATTTTTTTTTTGACAAACACTCAACTGATTACTTTTCCAAACCTTTAACTGCACTTTTTTCACAACTTTAACTTCTACTTTAACTTCTACTTATTGAGTAGAGTTTGCAAACACCGTTAAGGGACCGGCCACCTTACTAGAAAAAAACAAGGGTACATGTGCCACAAATGTGGTTTTCCAACACACACATCACCTATCCGGCAAGATTCATCCTCAAATTGCAAATTATTAAAACTTACTTAGTCTACTTTGCTGCCGGAAAAATAGAGCACCAAAAATTTGAGTCGAGGTAGTTGATATCTCATTTTTAGATATTCCCCCTTAAACATAAAACACTGCTACTTTTGCTGGAGCAGTTCTACACATTGCCGATTGCTTGTCCAGTTCGTGAGGAAGTCCAGAAAGCAGTCGAAGTTGCGACATGGCTATCCACAGGTCTCTCCGGCGTGCTTCCTGAAAACGTCTCCGCCGACACGAAAAACGTTGCTCTTTCCGGCCACAACAGGGGAGGCAAGATTGCCTTCGCCTTAGCATTAGGGAAATACCAGAAAAAATCAAAATCTCGAAGAATGAAAGTAACGGATGACACAACACTCCCCAAATTTAAGGCAATAATAGGGATCGATCCAGTCGCCGGGAAATCCCCGTCGGACCTCCCCGAACCCAAGGTCCTCGAATACATTCCTCGGTGTTTCCAGCAGTCGATTCCGGTGGCGGTTATCGGCACCGGATTAGGCAACCAATGGCAGGGGCCGTGTCCGCCGTTCGCGCCCGACGGAGTTAACCATTCGGAGTTCTTCAATGAGAGCAAACCTCCGGTGAGTTATTTTCTTGCGAAGGAGTATGGCCATTGTGACATGTTGGATGATTGGATCATATTTCTGACGAGCTTTGTTTGTAAGAGTGGGAGTGGTTCTAAGGATAATTTGAGGAAAAGTATTGGAGGGATTGTGGTTGCTTTTCTCAAGGCTAATTTGGGGAGTGATGAGGTTGATTTCAATGCAATTGTAAAGGATCCTAGCATTGCCCCCGTAACTCTTGATCCCGTTATCTATGTCAAAGAGTGAAGTGGTTGGTTAAGGATTGTGTTCAAGAACGTCGTACCCTTTTGACAATTGTATTATAATATGTTGTAATAAAGTTGCGTTCGAGACAAGATATATAGGTCTCGAGCGCTTTTTGTTGTGTTTACTCGTAAGTGTTCTTGGATTGCTATCTCAGTTTCTATCTACTACTAATAAACTTTCACCATTGATGGAACTAATTAGTGCTTTATTAATGGAGCTTCTTGTTTGAGGAGCCCCTCTTGATATGTTTGAACATGAAAAACTTCATGTTATGCGTGCAAATTTTAAGGAAATTAATCTTCCCAATAAAAAATGCGTGCAATAAGAGGAATTTTGTGTCTGCTGATACACAAATTGAGATTCATTTTTCTTGACTCTAAAAATTATCGATGTTGGGTAGAAAATCCTGTATTTCTACGCCTTTATGATTATGAGTTATGAGCATAATGGTTTACACTGCACTAATTTTTGTTGGGTGGGACGGGGTAAAAATGGAATTCTTGGATTATATATGACTCTACCCAAATTAAATATTGGACAAGTTAAACATTATATCTAATTTGAAAGAACAACAAAATACCACCAGGTGGTGTAGTTTAGCGGTTCGGCGCTATGCTAGCTTAACCAAAGGTCTCAAGTTCGAGTTTCTGGGAACGCAGCTATCATTGGTAGGAAGAGTTTTACACCCTAAGTGGTCCATAAGTTAAAAATTCATTAGCGCAATAGGTTATAGAACCAAAAAAAAAAAAAAAAAAAGAAAAAAAAAGATAGGAAGAGTTTTACACCCTAAGTGGTCCATAAGTTAAAAATTCATTAGCGCAATAGGTTATAGAACCAAAAAAAAAAAAAAAAAAAAGAAAGAAAAGAAAGAAAGAAAGAACAACAAAATTAATTTTGAAAAAGAAATAAAAGGTATGAATAAGTTAAAAATTCATTAGCCTTATTTTTTCCAACAATTATTGTTTCTATTAGTATTTAATTTTTAAGTATGAAGACTTTTAAAAATACTAGTGATGTGAACGTGCGTTGCATGTTTTTCATTTAAGTTATTTAAATAAATTTAGCAATTATATTTATTGACCAAATTAGGATATTAAAAATATCTAGTTTGATTAAATAAATATAATAATATTTTTGATGAATCATTTTGATTTTGAAAAGTATATGAGATATCTCTTTCAAATTATGTACAATAAGTAATTCCGAAGTAGTGAAACATCTAAATAAATAAACAGTAAAAGTATTTGAAACTATCTTGTTTCATAAAATAAAATATTTAAAATGTATAATATAAATTTGCCCGAATAGTTCTAACTTTTAATCATAAGTAATAGTTTATAACTTTCAAATATATTTAATAAATAAAACGATTTATCATATATTCAGCTGAATGAGCATTCTTTTTCATTGAAGGAAAATTTGTTTCAATGAGATCTTGTATCGAGTCTTCTTCATTCTCATACTTAATAATCATCTCTTTTGGAACCTCAATATTTCCTTCAACATCAGTTGGTTCATCACCATTTCCAATTCTAAGTAAGAACTGACCAAAATTGAGATCCTTCGCAACTCTCATATTTTTTGACAAAGTAAATTTTGGCATTTTAGGCCACAAATATGATTTCACCAAACTTGCAGAAATAGTTTGGGAGATCGTTCCCCTTGGGACAAAAGGTAGTACTTGTCTAAAGTCTCCCCCGAATACCATTACTTTTCCACCGAAATACTTTTCGTTTCCCATTATATCTTGAAGTAATCTATCAACATCCTCTATAGCCCATCGATGTGCCATTGGCGTCTCATCCCATATTAGTAGTCGTGCTTTACGTAATAGCTCTGCAGCGCCAGATTGCTTAGAAATATCACACTAACTTGAATCATTTGCATCTATTGGTATTTTAAAATGTGAATGTGTTGTTCTCCCACCTGGCATTATAGCAGCAGCTACTTTAGATGTTGCAGTTGCGATTGCTATTTGATTTCTAGATCTGAGATGAGCTAACAATGTACGTTATAAGAATGTCTTTCCAGTTCCACCTGGTCCGTCAATAAAAAAAATTCCTTCATTTCATTTATTTATACAATCTAAGATCTTCGAGAAAACATCGTGCTAGTCTGGATTCAACTTCGTTTCTGCCTCGCAATCACCAAGAGGTACTTCTATTGACATCTCATCTTGTATTTCTTGTGGAAAATCATCCCGTATATCATCGATATCAATTGGAATGTTGGGAAGGTCATAGAACAATATGCTTTTTCTCATACTCTCCAAAAAAAATTCAAGCTTTTTAAAGTTTTAGCAATTTGTATTTCTATTAAGCTTCCAATTTCTCTTCTGAAATCCTCTGACATTGGTTCAAAATATGAGTCCCAAATAAGTCTCACATCTGTTGGTTCACAATATTCCAATATGATTGCAAATAACCTTCGAAGTTCTTTTGGCATTTGAAAAGTGATAGCTTCATTCAAACATTCAATAATGTTTTGATCAGAGTCAAGTAATCCTTTTTTTTTGTGCTGTTTCTTTAAAGTTCGAACATAGTAGTCCATTAACTGTTAGTAAATCTTGGAAAGATTTTGGTCCTCTAATATGATTCAACAGTAACTTGAGACAATACCTTTCCCCCTCAATAGGATTTGCACTATCTACACGTCCAATCACATTCTTTATTTTTTTTCTCTCTAGCATTTACCTTGTTTGTCTCATACGTAATGCTCCGGAAATTCTCTATAAAGATGTTTTCTTACATTTTTGTTTTTTTTAGCACATAGAAAAGTGTTCAGTGAGCATTATATTGTTTTGGAGCAATGATCCCAAGTCAAAATGTCTTTCAAGTTTTGATTTGACCAATAAGTCACGCATTGCTGATTTGGAAGGTGTAGGTCTCAATTGATAACTGCAAGATCAATCTCATTCAAATTGAATTCAAAAATTCTGCATATTGCTTCTTGAGCTGAGACCCACCTAGCATCTTGAAATTGTTTAATCTCATCTATTGGGTTTTGTTCATCACTGTGTGTGATATTGATTGCCACTTTGTCATGCCCTTTATAAATATACTTGTAAAGATATTTCACAACTGTCACTCCAGAGCAGATCTCGACATTAATGTAACAATTATACCTTAATAAGATATATGGATTATAAGGTATTACCTACTGGTTGTCAAATTGTGCCTTACGGACTTGAACCATCACTCTAGTTCTTCTTCTATAGATTGAATATCCATTTTTACCTTGTATTGTGCTTTCATAATATGGACGTGGATAATGATATTTACATTTTCCATCAATCATGCAAGAATTATTCAAGTTCTTTGATCCACATGGTCCATGGATCATGTGTTTTATAACTAATTCAAAAAGTTCGGGATTCTTTTCTTGATAGGGAAGTTCGGCACAAACAAATTGATCAAATTGATCCGGTGTGGTAATTTTATATTCTGACCTTAAAATTATCAAAATATGAGCATGTGGCAATCCTCTCTTTTGAAACTCGATTACATGAACATGTGCAGCAACATTTCCAAATATCTCCTTCTAGAATAATTGATCTTTCAAATTTTGTAACTTTCCTCGAAAAACTCTTGATGTCAAATCTGGACGATCTTGTGCTCATTGACCACGATACAAATTTTCTTGTATCTCCTTCCATTCTGGATTACAAGTCATTGTGATGAAAAGATCTGGTTTTCCAAATCGTTGCACCAATGCCAACACATCTAGATATCTGCGTCGCATATCTCTTGGACCTCCAATAAATGATGTAGGGAGAACAATTCTTTTCCCGACTTCACTTCCTCTCGTCTCTCCTTTTAGTACACTATTCATAATTCCTTGGTATAACTCAACTCTTATATTTGATTGATTTCGGCGATAAAAATCTATTCTTGTTGTTTCTAACTTTATGTACATATCTACTGCATATTGTTGTAACAATCTCCCCGCAAACAATAATCCAGATTATCTTGGATTTCTAATCTGCAACCTGTAACAACTATACTCACGACAAGAGACTTTTTTATCCGTTTGTTTGGACAAACCTACAAATTAGTAAATAAAACATGTAATTCCAACGTGATCCTCATTAATTTTCTAAATTTGATAAAATATATTTATTTTGTCCTATTTTTGATAATTCTATTTCTATTTAGTTCATTTTGCAAATTTACATGAACGCTAATATCAGTTGGATGTTTTCCTAGGTGATAATAGGCCATTTCACATTTTTCATCACTTAAATATGTTATGGTAAGTAATTCGGCATTTTCTAAGCGGTGAATCTTGATGTATACCTGTTCATTTCTATTGGTAATTATTTTTAATTGAGGTAGGCCGGATTTGGTTGGACAAATAAAATCTGAGTTTGCAAAAACTTACTGCTCTATTACATTAGTTCAGGTTGTTAAGGAAAAGTTCTCCAGGTAACTTAGTGTTTACTTTTCGAAATTTTGACTTTTTCATTTAGCTTGTACAATAAGTAAAACATAATAAGATCAACACATATATACCTTTTTGTTCTTGTGAAAGAACTTTATTTGCAGATGAAAAATGTAGTCTCCGAGTGACATTGTTATTGATGAGATCTGTTACTGAAAAATATATTTTTCCAAAAATATTTATACAATCATATGAGATAAAAAGCCACAAGAATAAACATTTAGACATACATAAAATTAATAGGTATTGTATCATATTTGTATTACTTTCACATACCATTTGGTTCATCTGTAATAATAGGACCGTCAAAATAAAACCTTGAGACAATTGATGCATTATTATCCTCTTGCACTAAAAATTTAAACGAAAGAATATCAATAAATTATATGTATTAAATATTATAAAAATTTTATGTAACTAATTTGGTGTAATAGAATGTACCTTGTTCTACTTCATTAGTGATTATAGTCGGTTGAATTTCCTTAGCAGGAAATTTTTTAATATTTTGATGCCATCCGCTCTCTCCTTTTGGAAAAAGTAATGGATATAGCAAAGGGTCATAACATACATAATAATGCTTTATTCGGTGTGTTTGGCCGGAGTGTGCATGAACTATAATATCTCATTCATAAGGTACATTAACATTATTCCCTTTAACCCATATGGTAGCAACTTGATCGGCAGTTGGACAATTGTAAACTCTTTGATCTAATCTAACATCTTTTGAGATATAAAGTTGAACATCTTAATTCCATGGAAGGATGATCTTTTAATCTTCTAAAGACGTTTGCATAGGGAGTTACCTCCAAAATTTTTATTAGTTTCTTAACCGTACCTTGTGATAAACTTGAATTCTTCAATACCTTCATTCTGTTCTCAACCTTATTTTCAGTCTCAACAAAGTATAACTGAAAAGGGCCACAACCCCAAATTAATCCTGGAAGGTCATGATATACCATTCCTTGTGCTCGAAAATTACATACACCTTATCATGCTGATGCAAGCTCTTTATCTAATTTCACGCCAAAAGTGGTAAAAGAAAATATACAATTGAATAACCGAATATTTGCCCGAAATTCTACTGCTTCTTCTGATTGTAAAGTGAATAACTCGTACAAATCATTTGGAATTTCAATATTCGCTAGTTTAAATTTTCCGTTGTCAAAACAAAATGTAGGACGCTCGTACTGAAATCTTACAGTTCCACAATTCATGCAATTTGGCATTTTTTTTAGTTCATGTATCATAGATGATGCATCATCATAATATATTGAATCTGCAAGAGAAATATAAGGAATTTTTTCGATTAAAATATAAAATTATATTTGATTATTATATATAGTTAAAAATAATGAATCACTAACCTTCAAATTTGTCCATAAGTGTGACTGCTCTTAAAAGCCACGTATTTGATTCCATATTCTTTTTTGTTTCATAATTTTATTTTTGTATTCTTGTTTATCAGATTCACTTAAATTGGAATATTTTATTTTCATTGAATCAGGACGCCTATATATATCTCTGCAACTGAAAAATAAAAAGTATAAGAGAATTAATAATATACCATTATTGAATTCTAATACATCTTGAATGTAGCACCCCTTGACACGTGGAGGTACCACACCCCCGCACTATAGGTCAATCCACCTACGAAACGGCCACTCCGTACATGAATCAACCTATAGCGAACGGGTGACTATGCAATACTCAACAAGCTAGGCGGGATAACTAAAACGTGCAATAAGATAAAGCGGAAGCATAAAGTAAACACTATCACTTATTTCCATTTGTCCAATCATAACATTTCTCGTTTAACAAATAAAATATATTTCAAATTATCATATCAATACCTTATCATCTCCAATTTAACAATAACAATAACTACAATTCCATAATAAATAAATACACGAACCACGGATGACATGACTACATGAACTGGACTCGACTCGACTCAACTCCCGCCTAGCACGCACCTGCAGTAACCTGAAAGGTGGAGGTGTCAGTCTGTGAAGACCGAGTGAGGGGTTTAAATACATATTAGCGCAGATAACATGCAAATTATATTCTCGGGCAAAGATTTGTAAAAGATAAATATATGAGTTCAATAATAATGTAGCTTCGCCCGAGAATACAACTATCAATATTAATCACTTGTTCTTTTCATGCAATTAATAAACATGCTTGCTTGCTTGTTAATCATTAGGTGATCACTCAAGTCCGTTATCATGCAATCATGTAGGAGTATTCAATTAGCACATTCATGGAATGGAATCATGCAATCAGTACATGGCGTGCTTGTAACATGATAGGGTTTGTTCCTCCTGTGATTGGACGGACAATCATTGGCACGAAAACCAATCCAGCGTCCCCACTAAGAAGGACCTGGCCAGGGGACACTCAGGTACACGATAGGGTTTTGTTCTTCTTGTGGTTGGACGGACAACCACTGGCAGGACCAGTCCAGCGCCCTCACTAAGGAGAACCTGGCCAAGAGAACACACGAACACGATAGGGTATTGTTCTTCCTGTGATTGGACGGACAATCACCGGCTCTAAGACCGGTCCAGCGCCCTCACTAAGGAGGACTTGGCCAGGAGAACACATGGCTTGCTTTCCTGACATGACATGCTTGATTCATGCACACTAACATGACCTACTTGCTTGATTCATAAACAATAACATGCTTGAAATAATAGGAGCTTTCATAAAACTATAAATATAAATACCTTTGGGTCAAAACCACGTAGAGGTTATACGGGTTCTATATAACTAGAAATTAAACCTCACCTGACAGGCGACACACGACTCGTGAATACGTGAACGTGCTCATTGACCATAATCTCCGCCCTGGAGAACAACTGGACAAGAAATGGAAACAATACGTGCATTTGTGAGACAATAAACGACAATGGTACCAATTATGACGCACGGCATGACCAAGTACGAGATATCGAGCAATAAACAATTTAGCATATAAAGATCATGCTTTGACATGTAAGCAATCATATAGTAGCAATTTGGGGTCAAACAAACCATCGGGTCGAGGGGCTAAAAATGTAATTTTGTGCAGAAACTTTCTGCACTTCCAGTGGCTTGGGAACGGCCGTTCCAGGCCTTAGTACAAAATGGGAAGGGTCGTTCCCCAGTCCCGAAGTGCTCCCCGAAGATGGGAACGGCCGTTCCCGTCTGTGAGACAAAGTGGGAACGGTCGTTCCCGTCCTCGCCGCCTGACCCAAAGTTCAACAATGGGAACGGCCGTTCCCCATTTACAAAGGGAACGGGAAGGGCCGTTCCCGTTACACAGAAAGTTCAGGAAACAGGGGAGAAGAGCAGGGGAGCTACGGCCAAGCTCCCAATTCACCTCAAACTCACATATTTCAATCCCATATGTTATAATTCATGAAGGGGAACATGTATATATCCATATAGTGCAATAACACCCAATATAAACACACAATCCATGCTTTAATCATCATAATCTCCAACTTGAGCATATATATAAATTCATCATATAATCCCATAAACCTCAAGATTTGAGCATGGATTTCAAGCTATAACTATGTAATCATATTTCTAACAACTCATACACAACATATCACATTCAATTCATAAACCCTAGCTTCACATGTTAATTCAAGAAATCCTATATCTCCACTTACATGAACTTGGAGGAAGAAAAATGGATGATCATGGATGCTTAATCTTGAATCATGAATTTCCCTAACAGATTCTAGCTTGAAGATGATGATTTCTCCATTTCTTTTCCTTCTTGAGTGAGTACCGAGAGAGAAAGAGATGATTGGAAAAATGGAATGAAGATGATTGAGGAAGAGATGTGTATATAACGATATATTTGAGGAAATATGCAATATTATAATCCAATCCCCCAAGTTTTATAAGTCATGCAATTGAGTATAAAAGGTTTGGAAAGTGATCAATTAGGTCCCCAAAAGGTTTGTATGCAATTTAGTCCCTCAATTGAAAGAAATGAGCATTTAAGGACAATTTGGTAATTACGTCAAATTGGACAATTTACTCATGTAACAATTAAATTCCACGCATACTAGAATTCTCATATTGCAATGAATATCATATAATTTTCACACAGTCATGTTGTACATATTGCATAAAAATTAATCTAACACGTTTAAATGAAATAAACGAAAATAATAAATCAAAGTCCTAACGCTCCAAAACCCACACGTGTCGAGCGTACCTGATGGTCTGAAAATCGGGCGTTACATTGAAATATTACCAAATTTATATTATTGTTACCTGATAATGAATTCGATGTTGAATATTGTCCACGTAACATTTTTCCACCTTAAAACACTATTATATACATATTATTATTTTATTATTTTTACTACTCTCTCTCTCTCTCTCTCTCTCAATCACCAGCATGGCAGTACTCTGTCCAAGTCTTGTGTCTATTATTCGATCATTCATTCAACATCAATTTCACTATATATCACTATGTCTTATATTCATAATCTATTACTTAACAAATTATTTTTTTAAACATGATCATTTATGTGTAGAATGATAGTATATCTAATTTGATAATAAAAATTTTGTTATTTGAGATTTATATTATTCACTCTACTAAAAATTTTCGTTAAATTATATAAAAGCAATATAAATTTAGTCCACCAGGGTGCACTACAAGAAAAAGAATTTTTTACTACGGACAAATAATCGTAGCATATGACCCAAATTCGTAGTAAAAACCCTTTTGCTACGCATTACTACGAATTTCTGATCGTAGTTGATGTGGCCGTAACAAATATTATACTACGATCAAATGATCGTAGCCAATACTTTTTGCTACGAAAAAGTTAGCTTTTACTACGGATAATAATTCGTAACAAATATGACACAAATACATTTAATTTTTGCTACGACTATGCTATTTGTAGTAAAAAATCAACATTAGCTACGATCATAATTTCGTATTAAAAAAATTTCAAGTTCTAATAGTAGTATTCACTACGCTCCACATTTCGTAGTATATGATGATTATTATTTAATTTTTATTTGATTGTATTTTTTTTATATTTTCCTAAAATACATTAGTAATTATAATCATCAAACTCAAAACCGAATGCAATAAGACATCAAATTATATAATCAAAATAATATTTTTCAATAACATTAATAGCATAACAATTTACAACCAAAGAAACTAAACTTTTCAAATACGAACTCACAAAAATGTACTATTTTTCCCCCGATAACTAACAGTATCGAGTAAAATTAACTATCTTAAGCTTACATAAAAATCCGCCAAAAGATAATTAGATCTATGCCTCCAAAACCTGCAACAAGCACTACAAAAAATGTAGTTAAACAATGTAATGGATATTGCAAAAGCAAACCCATATAAAAATCATAACATAAACAATGAGCTTTAGAAAAATCTCCTACAACAGCCAGGAGGGTATTTCAGTTTGGATCCCACAATGTAATAACCTTTTCAGTAACAATAGCCAGAACAGATCCACCACAAGAATGTGCAGATCCCACAATGTAATAAGTTTACTTAAGCAAACTATGCATATCCGACACACCAACAAACACAAAGTAAGGATTTCAACTTGCATATAGACAATTTTTATGTTGCATATTCTTAAAATACATGTCAAGGAAGTAAACTCAAAACTAAACAAAGAAGTATGCCAATGACATCAGTAGTAACAAAGCTATTGCTCTACACATCTCATGTATGTAATACATATCTTGGCCCCCAAATTGATTGTCAAACTTTATTCTTACAAAAGAAACATGATGCACCTGAAAATCCATGAAATTAACATATGAGTAATTCAACAACAATTTTGAGAAATCTGATAGTGTGGGTTGATTAGACTAATAACAGGTATAACATATAATAGCCCACAAAATATTCTGAACCATTAAACAACTTGGGAAAATGCCACAGAACTTCGATCAAGGAACAGGTGCAAAAGTTTAAAGTTAAATATATAAACAACTTGGGAGAATATGTACTGAGCAAGTAAGATAATTACCATAAAGTAGTGTTTCTCCTAAAACACATTTATGAAATTGAAAACTTTAAAGTTAAATATGTAAATAAACTGAAATTTACTAGGAAACGGTTGTCAGAGTTCTCGAACACATTCTCCACAGATGCAGAAACACGTGCTGGCCAGTATCTTCCTGACAAGTGAAAAAGCAATGAGCAATTAGTTCAGTTATACAGTATAGTTAGCAGAACATTTCATAATTGAAATCGGATAACCATGACGTTTCAAGACAAAACATATATATGAAGCAATGCTTACCTTTCTTCATTACGCAATTTATGTAATAGCTCAGTTTTCACAAACCGTATTAGTGCATATATCAGTTAACAATACCCTAACATGAAATCCCGCATTGCAACTGAATTAATATCAAATAACATGTCTTTATTGCTCAATTTCGTGTTTATAAGAATTTAGTTTAATACTATAAACAGAGTGTCTACACCAACCGCTCTTACTGTATATTGGCATTGTATTGGCAATTTTTTCTTCTAATTAAAATATTAAATAGAAAAATGATTTTTATCAATTTATTTATTTTTCTCACTCTTCAATGTTTCTATACTTCTCCCTCTACTATCTTCTGACAACTAAAACTTATCCGTCCAAAGTCTTCTTAAACATATTGTTCTGTATAATAAACTCAAAACAATTATATAACGGTAATATATGTATATCAAAGATGAGTAAGATGATACTTGAAACATGCCTGAAGCCGAGAGAAATCGAGTCGAAAAATTGCAAAAGACAAAAGAAGCAGATTAAAAGCCCTTTATTATTCCAAATACAGGAGCCCTTCTTCCTAATACTACATGTTCAAGTCACTATGTACAAATTATCACAATTCTTCAAATGTGGAAAAGTTTAGCAAGAAGCGAGAATACAATCTCAATGAAGAAAATTTGTTACCGCAACAACTCGAGGGAATTCCATCACAAGTGTGGAGTTAATTGATCCATTTCCATAAGAACTTTCAGCAAGATCACAACAATTTAGTATCAAAATGTGTAAGAGGATATATGCTGATATAAAATTCTAAATACAACTACCAATAAAAAAGGAATTTGAAACTATTGAAGAGCAAATTAGTTAACCTTAGAAAGTCTATAATAGTGGATCAGTCTTTGAGGGTCTGTATATCGAGAGATTTTAATTGCAATAGACAAAACATACTTCAATCACCATAAGAAAAAAGTTAATACTAATCATAAGAAAGTTATCGTATACCTAAATTGGATCAAGAAATTCATATGGTACTTCTCCCATAACAGATTCATCATCTCTGGTTTCTGAAGCAACAATTTTTGTTTTGCTCCAAGGTCAACAAACTCTTGTATAATCCTAGCATCTTCAAGACATCAGCTGCAGCAGCGAATAGTTATCCCCAAAAATCCAATCCAAGTATTATAAACTAATTGTACATACATATGTAACATTATCTGTTGATTATCAAAGTACATAACATTCTCTGTTACCTCATGTATGTCAAAATTCTCAACTACTCAAATAATTATCATAAGTAAACCATCACTCATTTATACAGCTATAGCATGAACAGAAGTAACAACACCAACTTAGCTAATCAAATAAGGATAAACATACTTAAAGTCCACCGGTCCCTGCAGATATGGCGAAAATTATATTTGAAATATTTCTAAAATCGTCCAAACACAAAAATTATTATTTTTCCGAACATACAAGATTTTGATCAATGAATTTTAGCAACATACATTCCAATCAACGTCCACAAATATGGAACAAAATCTCAAGAAAACACAAAAAATGCATCTAATTTAAAACTTAGAAAAGAAAACGCAGAACGATTTACCAATATCATCTTCATCATTAAGTGTTTTTTTCCATACCCTCAATTTTGAATTGCCGACTCCCAAACAATGCATTTTGTTTGTGATATTTAAATTTTGACTCTTGGACTTCAAGATAGTATCTTTTTGTCTTTTTTGAATCAATTTGTCCTTTTAAATATAAATACGAGCACATAAGGCATTGTGATTACACCATTGTTAAAAATGTTCAGATTTTGAAGCCTACAGGTGGCAGAAACAAATGGCACTAGTTGAAAAAACGATTGATACGATACCCTCAAGTTAATTGAAACCATAAAAACAAACTAGCATGGTGCATGGCTAATGTTACAATTTTGGACAAAGTTATAAAGTTTAAAGAAGGTTAATTACACATATATACTAACATATATAATCTCATAGTTTTATTTGTATAAAACCTGGCATTAATTTTAAAATACAATTCAAGAACAAAAACAAATATGTGCAACAAAAGAAGAAGCCCTTGCATTTTTTCAAGAAATGAAATTCTTTTAACTGTATATCCTCTGGCTCAAAACTCCCTTTTCTTCCCCAAACTTTAAGGAAAGCAAACTTTCAAGACAAACAACTAATATTTATAAAGGGAAGAGTTTCCCATATTTGTTTTACCCTTAATGTCTGAAATATTATAGTTCAGTTCTTGTTAAATAAGAATTAATACAATTATAATTGCAAGAATTTATGAATTTTGGCTACAACTACTACCCATTTAAACATCAACAGTTACGATTAATAAGGGTTGGAACCAGGGAGAATATTACACCACTCAATTGCATACGAAAAAAATACTACTCAAATTCATCATACTCAATAAAAGGTCAAATAAAATTCATCATTTCATATTTAACATCATCAATCAAGTACAGCAAGTCAAATAGCACAGAAAAGATGAGAGTTTAGTCTAATTTTAGTGCATATCGTAACCAATTTAAAATGTAACTAGCTCAAAACTTAAGACAATATCGCATTTCCTGGTAGTGTACCTTCTTGAAGAGGTTTAACTGCTCACTCTCGTCTTTTTAGGAATTCCCATAACACATCCAAATCAACATAGCCTCCCGAAAGTATGATTCTAACCTTGATTTAATCTTTCCAAGCTAGGTTATTTCTGAAACTATTTTACAGAATAGCTACACGGCCAATGGCTCCATTTGGGTCGATGACAAACTTAGAATATTCAGCAGAGTTTCAACTTGATATGATATTTCAGAGAAGGAAAAAAATTACCACTAATAACCCCTTATTTTAAGGACACCAATCATATGACTACACATCAGACTAAGAAAACAATTAAAAAAAACCCCCTAAATTAACAAATCACGGTCAGAACCTGGGCGATCGACAGCCAACGACCTTGATATCGGAGAGCTTGTCGGTACCACCGCTTTTGACCTTCGGAGCCAGGATCAGAAGCTTTCCTTCAGAGTTCGGACATTTCTCTTCCGCCGGAGCCAGGAGGGTTTGAAACGAGGCTTGAAGTAGAAGCTTTCTTGGTCTTGTACACTTCTCGCTCGAAGCTCCCCCTTGCTTTTCTTTACTGGCGCCGGAGGGTTTGAGAAAATTTTAGTCGTTGGGAGCAATTTTGGCAAATGAGGGTTTGTTTTTAGGCATTTTCGCTTAAAGGGCCGAAGAAAATGAGGATAGAAAAGTTTTGGTGGGATTTATTTTCCTTTGTCGGTTGATTTTGGGGAGAAAAAGTCTTTTAAGTTTTGGAATCTTTTAGTTAATTTTAATTAAATTTTTTTTTTTGTCCAATTTAGTTAATTTTAATTTAATATCAGTTTAAAACATTTAATGGATGATATATAGAAAATTAATTCATATTTATTTAATTAATAAAGGAAAATTTTAAGATTTGAAATATAATATTGTTTTGAGTTTCCCCAATAAATATATAGAAGAAATTTTAGAAAGGCATATATTTTTATTTGATATTATGTTAAATAATTGGTGGAAATTAAAAAAAAAAAAAAAGTATCAAATCTTTATAAGATACTATTTAAGAATTTAATTATATTTTTTTAGCAAAAAAATATCAAAACGACGTAGTTTTGATATATTATTTACTACGACAGTGGTTTCGTAGTAAATAGGTGTCCTATTTCGTAATTATTTACTACGTACAATAAATTGTAGTAAATAACTATCTTTTACTACGATCAAATGATCGTAACAAAAAATTTTGTAGTAACAAGTCATTTTTGTTGTAGTGGTGTAATGCAGCCTAAAACACACACAAATCACATACTGAGGGGATTGAATAAAATGCGCATATCATGACCTAAAAATAAGCATACTTTCGACCAGTTTGACAGGATGCTTTTACTTTTCATTTTTCGCTTAGCAGGGTTCGGTAGCATGAGAAATTAATTATAATATAGATTAGAAGTTAACTGTTAAATTGATAGCTAACTTTTAATTATCTAAGTATATTTGCGTGTTAAATTTAAAAATAAACTTTTAACACTACGGTATTTTGTGGATGATATTTTCTCATTGATAAATTCAATTATTTTATGGATTGTATCCAATTATGATTAATATATTAATTATAAATTATAAAATATATTAATTTAAAAAATCCTTATTATGATATATATATATATATATATATATATATATATATATATATATATATATATATATTTCCGTAGATTTGAGGAGTCTTCCTATTTTCATTCCTCAAATATATATATATATATATATATATATATATATATATTTTTAAATATAATACCGTCAATTTTTCTAAGGCATCAGTCTGGTTGCAAATTTTCGTCGATAATTCGCAGACTTTTTGTAGTGTTAGATTTTGTGCTATAGGAATACTTTGACCGATATTGTTTTGGTATTAATGTATTGTCTCTATATCGTGATTATATTTTGTGTGTGTAAGATTTATTTTGTAAGTCGTCATATTCATATAATTGTGCATTTTTTAGAATGTGGTTGGAATTATTATTAGTGTAGACTCGTTGAGTAGAATTAATAGGCTATAGTGTTTTGTAATTATTGGAAAACCTATCCAATTATATTTCTAATATACACAAATTTGATGATGATTAGAAGAATTAGCCACAGTTACAGTTGAATATGTGTACCATAACTTATATCTAAGTAAGGTTTGTTTATTGTTGTCGTCATCGCTTGGTACTTAACAACATTTAAATAGTCAAAATGATGTAATAGAGGAAAGAACCATAATATAATTCATATGAAAATCATCCATGAGATGAATTAAATGATACAATTAAAACTAATTACTAAGTAAAATACAATGAAATTAATAAATACTTGCATTTTTTTTTCATGTGAAAAAACTTCATTTGCAAACGAAAAATTTAATAATTAAGTGACATCGTTATTGAATCTGCCTGAATGTCGATCTTCACTATTATTTTAATAAAAATAATATTTTTTTGTGTGTTTTATTTATTTTATTAATTTAAATGCGGGTATCCAATTCCAAACCCCTATAGAATAGACTTTTTATTATTGTTTGATGGGTGATTTAATTCACCGGCATTCCTGGGGAATATTTCGAGATATATAAAGTGACAACTTAAACTTTATCATAAATTATACTGATAAAACACCAATTCTGTAGCTATAAGATAATTAAACACTATATAAAGTTGTCAATATAGGGTTGTCACTAATATGACATGTAAAATATCATATAAAACACGTCTATCTCTCTTTGAATATTATCACAAATATTTATTAAAATTTGTGATAATACAAATATTTTTATCTATGTCACTAATTAAATTCTTTGAATATTTATAAATAGTCTACTAACTTAGTTTATAAGGTCATGTTGTGAAAAATTAAAATTTATTGTCGCTTATTAAATTTAATTAGTGACGAACTTGAAGGTCATAGAAGAGTCCTATTTCAAGTTAATTTAGTACGTTAATTCTCTTCTAGGAAGAGTCCTATTTCAATTAATAAATACTTTTTAATATATTTAATTTAACAACTTATAACATGTATTTATATAATTGTTCCTAATTAATAATTATTAATAGAATTATTATGAGGGTATTTTAGGCGATCAACATTTTGTAAGAAACTTACTTGCTTTTATAATATAGATAGATTATTTTATTATGTCGTGTTGTGTCGAAATACCTTTTTTATGTAAGAAATTCCCCAAAAAAGTATAAATCATCGTGCCCGTATCTGGTGTATTCATGCATACGTATTCAACAAACCATTTTTGTTGAAATAAATGTTTGGACTCGTACATATTAATGGTTTCAATTGTTAGACCAATTTATGTTGGAATCATTGAACCATTTTCCCCTCTTTTTAAATAATTTCCAACTTAAAAAAAAAAAAAAAAACCAAGAAACTTGGGTTTTAACCGAATCAATTATGTTTGTCTCAATCCAATTTTTTAAAAACCGATCTTTCTGTTAACCGAACCTGAAATTCAACTTGGCCAAACTAGTCGAAATGAACAACCCTAATTAACCGCGATTTAAACTTTGGCACCATCACTGATTCCAAAATAATTATCGTATCAGTTTAAGAAGGGGAAAATGTCATTCAACTCCCCTGTGTAACACGAAAGAAGTAAGAAAAACCCCAACATAAAAAAAGTACTTCAAAAAACCCTCGGTTTTTCAAAATATGCACGAAAAACCCTAACACGAGAAGGTGAGACTCACGCGCATTGACTGCAAGTGGGATTGAATTTTTTTTCACTTTTTTTCCTAAAATGACTATTATACCCTTGTATTATATTTATTAAATAATATTAATATATATATATATATATATATATATATATATTCGACCGGTTGTCCAGGCCACTGTACTGCCATCGTACCACCACCATCGCCGGCAACCACAACAACTAACTCAGGAATTAGCTTTAACAAGAAGGCCAACTCCCTCTGCGAGAATTGTGGCTTTCTGGGCTCTACTTGATGCTCTGTTTCACCATTTTATGAACAGCTTCTGTTATTTCCTCTACAAATTCCACAATCACTCCATCAACGCCCATCAAATGCTGCACATACACCGCTTCCGCCACGTTACTGCACACAACTACCACCACCAAGAACAACAATCTGAAATCAAACCCAAATCCACATACACAAACTCAATTTCAGAAACGACAGACCTGAAGAAGACAGATGAAATGGCATTGTGCGATGGCGGTGCTCGTCGGAGTGGAGGACGGCGAATCTGCTCTTTAAGAAACCAGATCTGGACCGCCGCGCCTTCGGACCGCCTTCCGCGCCATCTCCGCCGCCGATGGCTTCAGAGGAGTCGCTTTTATGAGGACCTATGCGGCGTCGCATTTCGCGGATCTGTGGAGGTGGGAATTGATTTGCAGAAAGGTGTGGAGTTGTGCGTGGGGGTAGGGGTAAGGGGCGGAGTTGTCTCCGGCGATGAAGGAGAGTGGCGGCGGCAGATCTGTTGGGCAGTGGATGTAGAGAGAAGAAGATTAAACTTGGTGGCTGCGATGGAGTTTTGCAAAAAGTGGGTGGGGTGTGGTGGGGGTTCTGCAACGGCGAACCTGGAGAAGACGACGGGAGAGGCGGCGACGGAGTTGGGCGACTGGAGAAGACAACAGAAAAGGCGGCGACGGCAGTGGCGTCGGAGAAGACGATCGGAGAGGCGGCATGTCAATTTGGAAGACGCCTGAATATATATCATTGATATATATATATATATATGAATTATGTATATATAAACATATATTATTTCTATTAATTTATTTTATTACGGATAATTCATATGTATAAAATACATTTACACATATATATATATATATTAATTTATTAATGTTTTTAGTAAATATGATAATATATATATATAATTTTTTATATTAATTACATATATATATATTAAATTTTTTTTATAAATTTATTATATATATATATATTAAATTAATTATTATAATTGGTATATAATGTATATATAATTACTAATATACATATGAAATATTATTTCTATAAATTTGTTAATTTATTAATATGTATTATATATATATATATATTATGCTATAATATTTATCTATATTTTATATATTTATAACACTTTTTAATAGATATAATAATATAATTTAAATTGTATTTTATTTATTAATATAATATTTATTCTGAATTAAAAAATAATTTTTAATAATATTATATGAAATATTGTATAAGGGTATAATAGGAATTTTATATTTTTTCGTTGACCAAATGAGATTAGGGGGCGGTAAGTCTATTTTAAAAAACATAAGGTTTTTTAAAGTACTTTTTTTTTGTTGGGGTTTTTTAAGATTCTTTCAAAAAACACAGGGTCTTTGGGGTTGTTAGCTCGTTTAAGAAGTATGATTCCTTAGACAATTCTTTCTTCCCCAAAAATATATTCCCATGCAGACTGTCTAAGTTCCCTTCTCTAATCTTAATTAATATATATATGAATTTTGTACTTAAAGAACCATTCTTTGTAAAGATTTGCTTCTATGTTACTTATTTCCAAGTCGTAGACAGTACAACATTGTGTTTCACGAGCTAAGAAATACATAAAAATCCTTGTCTGAGAATGAGCACGTATCCCGAGCTATACGATAACGAGCTTGAGCACAGACAAAAACGAGCCCACACCTTATTTATTGTTTTTGACAAATTTTCTAATAATGCCAACGTTTCGTGGCCCAATAGCTTATAATTGTTTTGTTCTCCGAATCTCAATTATCTATCCATACGTGTCGTGATAACATAAATAAAAACTGAGAAAATATAAATATAAACAGGAAATTCAAATTCAGATAGGACTTACGGACTACATGTTTTTTGTTTTCAAACCAATCCTGCAGGATATGTGCTACGTACATGTGAAATTTGAATCGAAATGAGAATTAGACTAAAATAAATTTGAATAGTATAAAGTTAAGAGCGCAAAGTTTATTAGAAAATGTTATGAATTAAACCAACGAAACTCATGTCTTCATGATCAAAATATGAAAAAACTAATTATTTTCCTCAAGGCTTTGTTCTATGAATCAAACCAACTGAACTCGATCGTGTCTTCATAATCAACTAACGGGGAAAGTACTTGTTTGCCTCACTTGATTATAAATAATAGACTAGCATTAAATAAATCAAGAAGTAATGGGTAGCTACGTATAATTAGGAGAGTGCAAATTTGTCCCTATTTGGGCTAAAATCATATCTCGGGTTAAAATTTTTATCAATTATAAAATTAAAGTAAAACATTTTTCTCTCATTATATTGATTTATCCAAACCATTTATCGCGTGAAAAATAAATTAACTACCTAACAAAATCCTTATATGTGGCCACAAGAATAGTAACATAATACTAGGAGATATTCATCGTTGATTGCTGCATCAAACGAAGAGTTGTCGAGACATGCATTATCCCTAATCGACAAACATGCACGTACAACACGTTATGTAATTTAAACTCACATGTAAAACTTAAAAAATAAAAAAATAAAATTATTGGAGCTAGCTAGCTTATTATTAGTCTATAAAAGGAGAAGCTAGGGCAACAGTTTGAGATGCACAACCTAATTGTTAGAGAAATGGCAGTGTTGGAAGCCCAAATTGATATCTCTAACTCAACAGATGATGTCTTCAAGACGGGAAGTTTTCCGGTGACCAGTAAGACTATCAGAACCGGAGATCCCTCGAAGCCACCCGTAGAGCTATTCATCGTTGCACCAACCGTGAAGGGTCCGTATCCCGTGCTGCTCTTGTGCCATGGCTGGATGCTAGCCAACACTTGCTACACAGACCTCATAACTCACATAGCCACCCATGGCTACATCGTTGTTGCTCCCAAGGTACGTAATTTTTAGCTTTTTTTGAACACTCTCCGGGGAATTTATGATGAGGAAAAATTGCAAAATTGGGACACCTCGATTGACATTTTGACACATAATAATTGTGGCAATTGTAATTTAAGATTTTGATTTTTTTTTTTCTATAATTTTGGGATTTTGGTTACCCCGATTCAATTTCATGGATAAAAAGACATGTGGTTGACACGTGATGACCTAAATCGGACTTGTTTGACTATATAAAATTGAAAATTCAAGACACAATAAAAACTCTCATCATTTATTATTACCTAGTCTAACCGTTACTGTACCAAATTTGTTATTTTCCCTTTGCGATGAGCCCTTCTTACTTTTTCTTGAGCAGTTCTACGGATGGATAGCTTGCTCAGTCCCTCAGGAAGTCCGGAAAGCAGCCAAGGTGGCGATATGGCTATCCACGGCCACGGGGCTCCCCAGTGTGCTTCCCGAAAATGTTTCGGTCGACACGGACAACGTTGCTCTTTCGGGCCACAGCAGGGGAGGCAAGATTGCGTTTGCCCTAGCATTAGGGAGATACGAGGAAAAATCTCGAAGAAGAAGAAGAAGGAAAGCATCTGTAGCAACCGACGGCCCTACACCCCCCAAATTCAAGGCACTGATCGGTATCGATCCGGTGGCGGGGTCTTCCACCTCGAACCGAGCCTATCCCAAGATCCTGGAATACATTCCTCGGTCTTTCAAGCAATCAATTCCGGTGGCTGTGATTGGCACCGGATTAGGCGACCAGACGAAGTATGCCCTGGTTCCGGTGCCACCTTTCGCCCCGGATGGGGTTAACCACTCCGAGTTCTATAATGAGAGCGAACCCCCCGCGTGTTATTTTCTAGCCAAGGAGTATGGTCATTGCGACATGTTGGATGATTCGATGATACGACTGGTGAGCTCTGTTTGTAAGAGTGGGAAGGGTTCCAAGGATCTTATGAGGAGAAGTGTTGGAGGGATTGTGGTTGCTTTCTTGAGAGCTCATTTGGGAGGTGATGAGAAAGATCTCAATGGCATTGTCAAGGATCCTAGCATTGCTCCCATAACTCTTGATCCGGTTATCTATGTGAAAGAGTGAAATATATGGTTGATAATTGTGTTCAAGAATGTCTTACTTTCTGCTAATTAATGTACTATGTTAGAATAAAGTTGTGCTCGAGGTGGGATCTAATCTATATATACTTCTCGCCTTTTGGAGTGCAGGATTTGTGTTTGTAGTGTGCACCTTATGTTAATGGAATGCAAAGGTATTATGTGTAATTACTCGTAAATGTTCATACAGAAAACTAACAAACTGTTGAATATTATATGCTTTGGTTTGGCTCAACTCCATTTCACCGAAGGCTAAAAGATATACTTTTGAGTTTTGACCGAAAATTTGGTTGCCAAGTCGGTAATAAAAAAAAAATCCCACTTAAGTTATTATGTTAGTAACAAAAATTTTTGAATTGCAAAATATTTGTAACGGAAATTCGGTTGCTACTTGCTAAGTTGATGGAGAAAAAGTTATCAATTGTCCTTCTTGTACAATAATTTATCCAATTATGTGCATGTGGTAGGGAGATGGGCGACACTAGAAGAGTAAAGAAATCCCTTATCCTATGCGTTCCCATACTTGGGTAAGTGTGTTGCTGATTAAATTCAATAGATTTTTTTTCTTAAATAATAAAGGATAAGTTAATAGTGTGTTATATTGAAAAATAATTTTAAATTATTGTTTGTTTTTGGGGTATTTTCTAAAATATTGCTGGAGGAGCCATTGTAACATGGGTAACGAGCACGAAAATCTTGATGTTATAACAAATTTACAGAAATCTTCCTAATAAAAATTGCAACAGACCGTTAAAATTCTGAATGCGTATCCGGTGATGTATACACACACAACGTGCAATTAAGATTTATTTTTATAAATAATTAACTCTAAAAACACAATTCTATATCTAATAAAAGTTGGATAAAAAATCCTGTATTTGGAGAAGTCCAAGGAAGATTTTATTTTTTGTATACCAATTAAATTATTTCAACAATTTTGAGACGTTTTGTTTTCGGTGACAAAATAAGCTCATATTTTTTAAATTAAATAAGTTAGCGTCAAATTCGATCAGAGCCCCCAAATATCTGCCAACAAATAATCCCAATTTTTCACGTTTCAAGCTAAATCGGCCCACGTGTAAAATCTATGTAGGTTTTTCAGAGGGCAAAAAACAGTTCCGGACAATTTTGGCACTAAATTGCTTATTTTTGAAGATATGAGCTTATTTTGTCGTCGGAAAATAAAATGTCCCAAAAATCGTCGAAATGGTCAAGTTAGTATACCAAAAATGCAATTTCCCCAAAACGTTGTATGGAAATCCTTAAACATCTGTTTGCTAAAACTACTTAGGCTTTGATCTGGCTCAAATCTGGTCAATCCGACGTGTCGATCTGACTGTCAGATATGGGTCAATCAGTCAAGAATTTGTTTGAGTGGGTTCTTTATCGACCTGAAAGCACTAACAAACGTGAGCTCGAAACCAACTTGGGGGACTTGGGGTTTTTCCCAAGGTTGGCACTCCGACGCTCAAGTCAGTAATGGGGCTCTTTAGAGAGAGAATAAATGCAATTGAATGCGAATTAAAGGCTTACCAACTACTGTTCAGGGGGCGAGTATTTATAGCCATGGCCAAATAACGCAGTAATGCGTGTACTGTAGGTGTGCATTAATGGCGTTGCCAGTCGTCGATCTGGATGTCGGACGATGGAACTGGCTTGAGGCGGGTCGTTTGTACCTTCTTTCCCCTTTGGGTAAAAGCAGGGACTGACGGTCATTAATGAGCCGTAGTACGCCTGTTTCAGGGAATGAGAAGGGCACACGTGTCCCGACAGGAGTGCTTTACAGTATCCGGGTGTCCGGTGACGTATGTAATCGATCTGTAGATCGATATTGCCTTCCGGGATCCATAACTGGGTTTCCCACTGGAGGGGAGCAGATCGATCTGATGACCTGGCTTATTGAGATCGATCCGATGATCTGATGATCAGGTGGTGCGTAGATCGATGATCCGAGGGCCTGGTGCCGATCTGATGATCTGTTCGAAAGGCCGTCTCTGGTCTGTCCAGGCTGGCGCGGAGTCCACGCGGCACCACTTGGGGCGGCCGCGTGGCATTGTACTGTTATGCCATATCAGAGGCCCCCCAAATTACCAGCGTGAAATTTCGCGGTGGTAATTTCATCGATCTGGGAATGGGTAGGGGAACCGTCGTGACCGTCGAAATTGAGCCGTTGCCTCAGTTACGGGCGTGACTTTTTGAGTTAGATCGTTCCGACAAAGCATTTAATGCGACGCGACCTTCCATAGGATAGGCGTGTGCAGGGTAATTATGGCGTCGTTTCGTATTTCGAGGCGTTACTTTTCAACTTCTATATATAGGGGTTCATCCCCCCACCTCATTTTACTACTTTCACACTCTGGGAATTCGAACTGCTCTTGGCCGCGATCAGCTCTTCAGCAATCACAGCATCCGAACTCCGTTTCCTTTCAGAGGTAAAGTCCTTTCCTTTTCCCATCTTCTATGGCTCAGAATCAGGTAGCGTTCACGCCGTCGCCAGAACGAGAGGGGGACCTGCCAGCCCCACCTTCTCCGAATGAGGATTTCGAACTCAACTCCGTGCCGATTACCGGAAGGGACGGAGCTTCGACGGCGAACAGAGGGGGTCAGGCTTCGACATCGAGGGTACGGCGACCTATTGGGCTTTTAGACGAGCTGGAAGGGGAAGTTGGAGAAGAGGTCGGAGTGGGGCAAGCTGATGGAGGGGAACCCATGACACAGGTCGGAAACCCTCCCGCGCGACCTCCCCATGTATACAGGACACTTTCACACGTCTCTGAGAGGTTCTCCAAGATAACCTCACAGGAGCTCGCGGAGGTCACGCGGCTACTGGGGTTAGGTCCTCAGTACGCGGTTCGAAGGCCGGAGGAGGGGGAGACCGTTGAGAGACCGAGGGGTCTGAGATCGGTTGGGATGTACTATTCCTCTGTCAAGTATGGGTTCAGGCTCCCCCTTCCCCGGGTCATCTCTGACTTTTTGGTTCGATATAACTTATGTCCCTCCCAGCTGACCCCGAACTCATTCTCCCTGATGCATTGTATGATCATCACCATGAAGTGCCTGGGATTCGAGCCGGAGATCTGGGACTTCGGCGAATTCTTCACCCTTAACAGTGCCACCAAGTCCGGGGTCGGATATTTCAACCTCCAATCGAAGCCGAACCGGAAGATCGTATCGATCCCATCTACATCCCATGGTATCAACTGGAAGTCCAAGTTCTTCTTCATCGATCTCCCCATCGTTCCCCGCTTCCGGATCACTTGGGGGGATAACGGCCCAAGACGGCTCGTGACCAAATCGTCGACCTGGCTCCACAATCACTTCGAACTGTTGTCTAATATGGGTCTCCTAGATCATACCAACCTGACGAGGACGGGGAATCTGGTCGAAGCGGGCATTATAACTGGGCTCCATAAAAAGAACTTTCGCTTTGGTATGCTCTCACTTCGACCGGACCCCTACTCGATCAGGGTCTTTGAATTTCTTTTACTTGTTTTTTTTTTTTTTTTAATGCGTCGAACTGAATCTTTCGTTTTGCAGATCTACGACCGCTGATAATGTCTCGAGCTGCGAGAATGAGGGCGATGAACCAGAGGAATGCGACCCCTGACGAGCTGAGGCCTGTGACGGAGGCCGCTCGGGCCATCATCAATGCGCTTCCAGAAGCCCAACGAGCTCAGCAGGCGAGGTGCTCGAAGGAGCTGCATGACTTAGACGCCGATCTGGCGGAGCAGGTCGAGGGAGATCCCCCGCGTGGGCAAGAACTCGAGGGACGAGCCGGGTCATCAGCACAGCCAGCTGTCGAGGTCGATGAAGATGTCGAACAAGTAATAAATTTAGACCATCTTCCTTTATATTTTGATGAAGAATTAAATTCTCAACTCGAGCATGTTCAGGCGAGGCACGGGGTAGGCAAGAGGCCCTTTAGAGAACTGGTTCACGAGCTGCAGGATTCCGACGAGTCCGACGAGGAGGCCCAGCTCCTGGACTTTCCCAAGACTCCCCTTCCCCAATGGCCTGCGGGTCTGGAGCTCGAAAAGGCCGATGGGACCAAACGAGCTCTGGCATTCGGCAAAGCCGACCCCGAACTCCTGGCTGCCCTCTTCAATTCCGGGTGTATCATTGATGAGCAGAAGAGGCTCTCCCAGAGGTCGGCCAGGCAGAAGAGGTACCAAGCTGCCAGAGGCCTTTTCGGGGTAAGTTGGTATTGTTTTGTGTTTTTTTTTTTTTTTTTTTTTTTTTTTTGCCAACTCTTGGAGATCGGACTCATCCGATCTGACGACTTGTTCTTAGGACGTTCTCCCCGTCCTTATCAATTCGATCCACGAAGCTGAGGTTTTCAAGGCCGGCAAGGAAAAGTATAAGGAGAAGTACCAGATGATGAAAGGCCGGCTTGTTTCAGCGAACCCCGAGAGGGTTGAACAGCTCGAGCAGGAGCTCAGGGAGGCCCGCGAGGAGAAGAGAAAACGGGTCGAGGATGCACAAACCTTGGAGGCCCAGTGGAAGAGCTCACAGGAGGCCCTGAAGGAAGCGGAGAAGGCTCATGCGAATGAGCTGGCCCAGATGAGGGAAGAGTTCGCCAAGGAGCTCGAGACTGCTAGGGCTTCCTCGAAGGAGGAGGGGCGGAATGAGATGTTCAGCTTGGCCCAGGCGAAGCTCGCTAAAGCCGCGGAGGAGATGAAGAGATGTAAGCTGGAGATCGAGCGGTACGCCGTTCGTGAGTTCATGGAGGGCCCTGGTTTCGAGGAGGCGAGCCTGATCGTAGGTCAGAACGATCTGGCGGAGGGGTTCCAGATCGCCTTGAACCAACTAAATGCCCAGAACGCCATCATCCCCGACTTCGACTTTAACTCGATCGGCCCATTGCTTCCCGATCCTTGCGCTCCTGACCTCCCTGAGGAAGAAGAGCCGGTCCAGATTGACTGGGCGACCTTCAAATATGGACACGCCATTGAGATCGCTCAGGCCAAGAAGAAGAAGCGTCGGGTAGAGTGCGAGCTCCCTCCGCCGGTTCAGATCGAGAGCTTCCTCCCCACCGTTAGAGAGATCGAGCGGTCCCTTCGTCGAACTAGCCAAGAGCCTATCAAGCCCGTTGAGATCGATTAGATTTTTCTTTCATGGGTAGTTGTACTGACCTTCCAGCCGGGTTGTGGCTGTGTGAATACTTGTTTCATTTCTGCTTTGCTTTTTTACAAACATTTTGCCCATCGAGCCACGTCGCGTGGTGAGCCCGATGCGCTAGGTACATTCGATCTCTCATAATTTTTTGGAGATCGCTGTTTGCATGAATGAATTATGTTTCTCATACTTTTTTTTTTTTTGCTTTTACAAGTTGAACATTAATTCGATCTGTCATGCGCGTGATTCATCGACCTAGGTTTCATTTACCACTTAGCTTAGATTCTTATCGCTTTTGGATCGATTGGCTCATGAAGCTATTCGATCTCTTTTGGATGTCGATCTAGCTTCGTTGGGCGTTTGTCCATTCGCTGCGTTCTCTTTGGATCGATAGCGATCTTTGAGACGCTAATCTCTGGACCCCTTTGGATCTAAAACGACCTCATTGGATCTCTGGATCATTAATTTCTGGAAATGATTAAAAGTGCATTAAACACGCTAGGACTTAGGATCTCCTTGGGTCTAGAGACGACCTCGTTGGATCTCGATCTCTAACGATGATTAAATCGTTGCTTTAAAATACGTTAGGACTTAGGATCTCCTTGGGTCTAGAAACGACCTCGTTGGATCTCGATCTCTAACAGTGATTTAAAAGCATTAAATACGTTAGGACTTAGGATCTCATTGGGTCTAAGAACGACCTCGTTGGATCTCGATCTCTAACGATCGGATGCGGGGTGGCTCACTCCCTCCTCGATTCATGACCGTAGGTCGAATGAGAGCTTAATCGAGGGGATAATGGCCTGACGCGGGATTATGGATTGACTTTTAATCGGATACTCCAAAATATGTGAATTAATTGACTGATCAGAGGTCGATTCTCAGGCGAATTCGACCTCTTTAACTATTACAATGTTGAAATAAATTTGAAAGCTAAGTGTAAAACTTCTTCAAGTTGTGCGCGTTCCACGGTCTGGGTAACGGTTCCCCTGTCATGTCTTCGAGCCGGTAGGCCATGTTTTTCCCGATCTCCGTGACGCGATAAGGTCCTTCCCAGTTAGGCTCAAGTTTTCCGACATGTTGCAAGACCTCGACCTTTTTTAGCACTAGGTCACCGATCTGAAACGATCTGGGTCGCACGTGCTTATTGTATGATCGGGCCGCTGCTGCCTTGTACTGCCTGAGCTTCTGATAGGCTTGCTCTCTACTTTCTTCAATCACATCTAGATCTTCGGCTCTGATCTCCGCATTCCGGTCGAGCTGGTATTGTGATACACGAGCAGTTTCGTGCAGCAGCTCCGATGGGATGACGGCTTCGGATCCGTAAACCAGTGAGTATGGTGTTTGCCCAGTGGCTGTTCGCGGGGTAGTTCGATAAGCCCATAGCACACCGTCGAGTTCGTCCGCCCATGCGCCCAGTTTGGCATCAAGGCGGGTCTTGAGATTTTGGATAATGATTCGGTTGGTGACTTCGGCTTGGCCGTTTGCTTGCGGGTGGCCAACTGTAGTGAATCTGAGGTCGATCCCGAGATCTCGACAGTAGCTCTTGGTATTCTCAGATCGAAATTGAGGGCCATTGTCACAGATGAGTACCCTCGGGACCCCAAAACGGCAGATTATATTCTTCCAGAGGAAATTTCTTACCACTGCATCAGTAATTTTGGGGACTGCCTCGGCCTCAACCCACTTTGAGAAGTACTCGACGCATACTATGGCAAATTTTTTCTGTCTGGGTGCCAGGGGGAAGGGACCAATGATGTCGATCCCCCATTGGTCGAAGGGCCAGCACACATCGATCGGTATCATGGAGGCTGGGTGAGTGTGGATTAGGTTGCCGTGTTTTTGGCATTTGGGGCATTTCCTAGAGTGGATCTTCGCATCCCACACCATAGTCGGCCAAAAATATCCACTCCTTAAGATTTTTCGAGCTAGAGCTCGACCTCCGGAATGGTTTCCGCAGCATCCCTCATGGACTTCTTCTAGGATATCTCGGGCTTGGCTAGGTCGCAGGCACCTTAGAGGGGGACCTGTGAAGGATTTTTTAAACAACCTGCCCTCCCGATCCAGCATATAGAGCAGAGATCGATATTTTATTCTCCTGGCCTCAGTTCGATTTTGGGGCAAAACCCCGTCCTTAAGATAAGCGATTATATCGTCCATCCAGCAAGGTTCCGGCGGATCGATGGTCGCGACCTCGACCTTTCCTTCATCGATCGCCCGGCCCCCCGAGACCATGAACGAGATGGTCGCATCCTTTGTTCCCTGGAATCCGTTGGCCAACTTCGATAGGGCATCAGCTCGACCGTTCTCTTCGCGAGGGACCTGCTCGATTTTGAACTCTTTCAGCTTAGAGGCCAGCCCTTTCACCATTTTGAGATACGCTGCCATGGACTCTTCCCGAGCCTCGTACGTGCCGTTGACTTGGCCCGCGACGAGCTGGGAGTCTGTTACAACGGCTAACCTGTCGATCTGGTTCTCTGTGGCGTACTTTAGTCCTGCTACTAGTGCTTCGTACTCAGCTTCGTTGTTTGTTGCTTTAAAATCGAGCTTAATGGCGAAATCGAGCTGTAGTCCGTCTGAGTTTATAAGGGATATGCCCACCCCCCCTCCTTGGGAGGTCGATGAACCGTCCGTGTACATGGTCCAACTTGGCGTGGCACGGACGATTTCCGTCGAGCTGGTGTTCTTTTCGACTAGAAAGTCAGCCAGAACTTGAGCTTGTTGGGCGGCTCGGGGTTGGTAGGTGATGTCATGCTGACTCAACTCGACCGCCCATTTCATCATTCGACCCGACACGTCGGGCTTGGATAAGACCTGCTTAAGGGGTTGATCCGTTAGGACGATTATGGGATGAGCTTGGAAATACGGACGTAGCTTCCGAGCCGCGTGCGTCAGAGCGAATACGAACTTCTCGATCTCAAGATAATTTCGCTCCGCGCCGTGTAGGATCTTGCTCAGGTAGTAGATCGGTAGGTGTTTTCGATCTCTAATGGCGACCAAGACTGAGCTGAAGGTTTCATTAGAGAGGGACAGATAGAGGTACAAGGTCTCCCCTTCATTCGGCTTCGCCAGCAATGGCGGGGAGGCCAGATATTCTTTCAGTTGATCCAACGCTCGGTCACATTCTTCGTTCCACTCGAATTTCTTGAGATTCCTTAAAACCTTGAAGAATGGGAGGTTTCGTTCGGATGACCGTGATATGAACCGGTTGAGTGAGATTATGCGACCCACCAGCGACTGTACCTGGTTGATGCATCGAGGTCGAGGGATGACCTGGATTGCTTTGATCTTCGTGGGATTCGCCTCGATGCCTCGTTGGCTCACCATGTATCCCAGAAACTTTCCTCCTTCGACCCCGAACGTGCATTTGTCGGGGTTGAGCTTCATACCGTATTGCCTTAAGATCTCAAACGATCTGCGCAGATGATCTAGATGATGGTACGCCCAACGACTTTTCACGATCATGTCGTCGACGTAGACCTCCATGGTCTTTCCGATCTCATCTTTGAACATCAGGTTGACCAATCTTTGGTACGTAGCTCCCGCATTCTTTAGCCCGAAGGGCATGACCCTGAAGCAGTATATTCCCTTTACTACAATGAAGGCCGTGTGCTTTTGATCCTCGGGAGCCATAGAGATCTGGTAGTAGCCTTGAAATGCATCCATCATACTGAGCATCTCGCACCCAGCTGTCGAGTCGACGAGCTGATCGATTCGGGGCAGCGGATACGGGTCTTTCGGGCATGCTTTGTTGAGATCGGTGAAATCGTTGCACATTCTCCATTTCCCGCCTGTTTTTTGCACGAGGACTACGTTGCACAACCAGTCAACGTATTGAGCTGGAGTGACGTATCCTGCATCGAGGAGTTTATTGACCTCGGCCTCGATTATATCATTCCGCGCCCGACTTTGAGGTCTTAGCTTTTGTTTAATGGGTTTGATCGACGGATCGATCCCGAGCCGGTGGCAGATCACCTTCGGGTCGACTCCAATCAGATCTTTGGCAGCCCAAGCGAAGATGTCAGAGTTGTCCCTCAAGAATTCTATCATCATGACCTCGTGTTGAGGATGCATGTTCGCCCCGATCTTGGTGGTCTTATTGCTGTTTCCGGGGACTAGGGCAATTTCTTTCAGTTCTTCGGAGGGCTCAAGCCGCTCGCTGGCCTTTCTTTTCCGAGCTGCGGGGGATCTCTCCGCCTCGCACTCCTTGGTAGGAAGCTCGATCTCCCCATCAGCATAGGTCTGGAGGTCGAGCTCTGGCTCCACCTGTTTCCCGGATGGCTTTTTCAGGACGATGGCGTAACAAGCCCAACTGTCCATGATGTCGCAAGTCACCTCTCCGACCCCGCTCGGGGTGGGCATTTTCAGCTTTTGATGGTACGTTGAGATGATTGCTTTGAACTGAATAAGGCCAGGTCGGCCGAAGATCATGTTATACGCTAGGGGCATATTGACGACGACGTACTCGACCTCCTGGGTCACCCTCTTGGGGGATGTTCCCATCGAGGTGAGAAGTCGAATGCGCCCTAACGGTATGACTTCCGATCCGCCGAACCCGGAAAGCGGTGTTCGGATCGGATTGAGCTTTAGGTTGTGCAGCTTCATTTTTACAAGAGTCGAGTAAGGGATAATGTTCGAGCTACTTCCATTATCAACTAGGCATTTGGTTACATCATAGTTAGCCACGCCTAAGGTCACCACCATCGGACAGCTAGGCGCATCGCCTTCCCGATGGGGGCCAGGGCGGCTATCACTCTCACTAAAGCTAACCTCCTGCCTTTCCCACTCTCTACCACTATCGATCTGGAAGACTTCTTCGTGAGGACCGTTGTACTCTCGAGCTGCTCGCCTGATATTCCTTTTCCGAGCTGCATTTGAATCGCCGCCCTCGTGCCCCCCGGCTATCATGTAGATCTTGCCGTGAGTGGGGGGATTGTCTTCTGCCCTCTCCAGCGGCTGCTTCCCAGATCGTTTTGGGGGAGTTCGAGATCTGGACCTGTCGCGGTCGATCGACCTCCCCGCCTTTTCAGAGTAGTGGTCGATGCGTCGAACAAAATCCTTCAGGTGCCCCCCTTGGATGAGTCTTTCGATCTCATCTCGGAGGGCGTTACATTCCGCGGTCGTGTGGCCCCATTGCTGATGGTAGCCACAGTACTTCCCGGATGCCTGAGCCTTTGGGCCCTCCCGGATGGGCTTTGGTCTCTTCAAAAGGCTCTGGTCCATGACCACGTAAATCTGGTCTAAGGACTTGGTCAAGGGGACGTAGTTTCGTCGGTCGACTTGGGTCGGTTGGTCGACTTTCCCCTTGATCTTTTTTTGCTCGATCCCTTTCCGGTGTTGGGGCGAGCTGGACCCAATGACCTGCCTCTCAGATCGAGGAGGAGGTCCGTGCGCGAGGGCGATCTCCTCAACGCGCATGAAGCCGTGGGCGATATCCTGGATCTCCGTCAGGTTGCGCGGCCCGGCTCTGACGATTTCATCCGCCCATAGGCGGTTGTGGAGAGCTCGATGGACCACAGAAAGCAGGGTGTCCATCGTCGGGTTTTCGACCCGGACAACTTCCCTCGAAAAGCGAGTCATGAAATCTCGCAGGGACTCACCTTCCCTCTGATAGATGCTGTTGAGATAGGAAGGGGGAAGTTTTTCTCCCGTCATCGAGGAGAAGTGCGCCGTGAACCGATCTACAAATCGGTTGTAGGACGTTATGCACCGTGGCGGCAGGCGGATGAACCAATCTTGAGCGGGGCCGGTCAGCGTAGTGACGAAAAGCTTAGCCCAGATCTGTTGGGGATGGGAGTGTAGAAACATCCGGTTTTCGAAGGCCGTTACATGTTTTTCGGGGTCTGTGGTCCCGTTGTACATGGGCAGGCCGGTCGGAATTCGATCTCCGTCACAGGTCGTGCGGAGAATGTCCTCGCAGAAAGGGGAAGCTTCTTCCCTGTCGCTGCGGTAACGGAGAGGGCGTCGGTTCAGCCCTTCTCGAAGGTCGACCTGCCTCTGGGTGACGTGGGAGCCACGGTCACCCAGGCGGTCATGGACCCTTTTTCGGGGTGGGTCCTCACAGTAGTCTTGTTCTCTCCCCGCGCGAGCCGCGGCGATTCTGGCGGCCTCCTCCCTAGCCGTTCGGGGGGGAATTCGATCTCTGAGGTCGTCGAATTCGTCATCGTCCTCGTCGACCACGCGCTTGCCGCGGTTGTTGCGGCTGGGGTGGTCGGAGTCCCCGTGGTCTTCTCGAGGGACTTCTTTGTCTGCTGCGGGAGGGGGAGGTGGCGGAGCGATTCCTTGGATCTGCCCCGCCCCCACCTGGGGACTAGGGCCCCAAATGATCTGAGCGGGTCGCCCGTCGAGCGGTTGAAATACATAGGGAACTAGGTTCCCGTATGCTTGGACAGTGGGGGCCAGCGAATTGCCCACCACGGGGCTCGGTATGGTGGTAGCTGGGCTGGCCCTTGGTAGCTCCGGGCGCCTGGGTTCGCGACCCTCCGTCTGGGCGCGTTCGACCTCGACCCGCCATTGGTCGAGGAAGGCTTCCAGGTCCGCCTGGGTGACGGTGTACCTAGGAGTGATCTCCAGTGGAGGTTGGGGAATATTGGTGCTGGGGCCGTCCGGTAGGACAACGGAGGTGTTGCCAAGCGGCGCGTTGTAGTCATGCCTGCCTTTGGCAACCTCCTCCAGGTCCTCGTCCCGGTTGGTGTTCCTTGTGTTAACCATCGTTTTTGAAAGGAAGATGAGAGGGCTTTTATCTAGGTCGATTTGAAAGCAAAGGTTTCCCACAGACGGCGCCAAACTGATCTGGCTCAAATCTGGTCAATCCGACGTGTCGATCTGACTGTCAGATATGGGTCAATCAGTCAAGAATTTGTTTGAGTGGGTTCTTTATCGACCTGAAAGCACTAACAAACGTGAGCTCGAAACCAACTTGGGGGACTTGGGGTTTTTCCCAAGGTTGGCACTCCGACGCTCAAGTCAGTAATGGGGCTCTTTAGAGAGAGAATAAATGCAATTGAATGCGAATTAAAGGCTTACCAACTACTGTTCAGGGGGCGAGTATTTATAGCCATGGCCAAATAACGCAGTAATGCGTGTACTGTAGGTGTGCATTAATGGCGTTGCCAGTCGTCGATCTGGATGTCGGACGATGGAACTGGCTTGAGGCGGGTCGTTTGTACCTTCTTTCCCCTTTGGGTAAAAGCAGGGACTGACGGTCATTAATGAGCCGTAGTACGCCTGTTTCAGGGAATGAGAAGGGCACACGTGTCCCGACAGGAGTGCTTTACAGTATCCGGGTGTCCGGTGACGTATGTAATCGATCTGTAGATCGATATTGCCTTCCGGGATCCATAACTGGGTTTCCCACTGGAGGGGAGCAGATCGATCTAATGACCTGGCTTATTGAGATCGATCCGATGATCTGATGATCAGGTGGTGCGTAGATCGATGATCCGAGGGCCTGGTGCCGATCTGATGATCTGTTCGAAAGGCCGTCTCTGGTCTGTCCAGGCTGGCGCGGAGTCCACGCGGCACCACTTGGGGCGGCCGCGTGGCATTGTACTGTTATGCCATATCAGGCTTCATTTACTTTACTGGCTAGATATCCAGCGAAGGGGGTTTAGCATTTTGGCAAAGTATGACTATGCTGCCAAGTACCCCACTTTACTTTTGACGTTTGGACCATCACCCATTTGCACCATGTGGGGGAAATTTACTTTTTGGAGGCCATTAAGGGTTGAAATGACGAGAATACCCTTCAATAAATTGGCGTGCAATTGTTGCTGTGGTCATCCAACCCCATTCCCAGTTCAATTTCTGAAGCTTCAACGAGGCAGAGATTGCGAGAGTGGTTTGTTTGCTTCCCAGTAAGGCCGACGAGGTTATTTGATCAATTACCAAGGTAACTATGTCGGCATCTAATTTTTTTAAATGACGACCTGTTTTTGAATTTAGGAAGTGCAATCCATACATGCTGCGAAGTTCTCTTCTGGAAATTGTTGTCGTCGTTAGGGTTTCGGCGGTGGGTTGATAGGCGGGTTGGAACACCGGCAAAACTTAGAGCGCATTAAATTACTTCCTTATTTGGTTAATGTTTGAAGTGTAACGCATAGTTTATTTTTCATTGTGGCTTGCGGTATATCTGACCCATAGGTTCCGTGGTTCCCACCACTGTAATTGGGGATTCATTTGGCTGAAATATGATATGAATTTGCTGGATTGTTTGTTTGGTGTACTTCAGATGCAAAGATTTATTATCCCTTGTGAGTGTGGAAATGGCCCCAAAAATTTCTTGAAGGCAGGGCAATATGCGCAGCACCCCGGGAGGTTCTACTACTGGTGTCCTTTGAAGTTGAAATCCTGTTCTTTTGTTTGGGCGGACGAGTTACTGACACCGAAGCATTCCAACCTCCACCATATCATGCTGCCCCATCAATCCTCATTTCAGCAACCCCAGGCTTCTGGCGTTCGTACCCGCACGGTTGGGGTTGGAGATCATTCCTTCGATGAGAGATCCGAGGAAGCCTCGTCAAGTGATCGTGTTGTTAAGGGAATTCCACATGAACACGCAAGCGTGAACCGTTCAGATGCACTAAATGTGGTTTGCTGCTGCTATGGTCTTTTTTGTACGTTGATGTGTATGTTCGTGCTGCTGCTGTTGGTAATTGTTACAAGGAATTAGGTTGGGGTGTTTAGATGACTGTCTGACGCATGGATTATGAATGAACAAGTTTGTAATGTAGGACTTCCTAAACTTATGTAGTCGATCATTGGGATGTTTCGTAGTTTGTCAATTTCAATATATGTTGTTTGAATTTCACTATACAAACACTCGTGTAATCATGGTTTCTATGTGCTTGTTGAAGCAGTATCATACATATACCAAAATTACTTTTCAAAGGCCTGCATTACATCTTTCCTTACTTGCATTACCGACATTGTTTTGTAATACAATGCTGTTGTGTTATCATGAAAGTAAAGAATTATTTGGGCCAAATATTATGCGTGCATGTGTAGTCTTTCATTGTTGGATGCACATATTCACATATTCAGTCAGGCAACTTTTAAGAGAATCTTGCATGCTTTGCTTACAAAAAAAGGCGGACTAACAGCCTTTGCTCCTATTTGTTTTGTTGACTATGCCTTGAGATTCATGAAAGTACATATAAGGCCAAGCACATAGGACAAGCAGCTATTTGAAACTATCCCTATTAATATAAGTGCCTCCATTCACCTTATGAATACGTGAGTTTCCGTTTCACCTTCATTGCCATATCTTTGTCTCTCCCAATCTAGTATGGACGCGAACCCTCAAGAATTGCCAATGCCGGATCATGTTCGAGAGCATAAGATTCGTTCATATCTCCGGATATGGACTAATTTGGGGCTACAACTCAGCAATGATGAACTACAAGAAATGATACGTGTTTTGTGGTTTGCCTGTGAGCTTGTGGATCTGACGGATCGCAATGTCATGATCTACACATGCAAGCACCTCGCAGACCACTTATCACGGGTCTTCTCACGGGAGATAACAAAATCTATGGTCTTTCACGAAGTTAGCGCAATGAGGGGTGCATTTATCCGTTTTGCATATTTCATCCAACTCCCATGTGTTTCGTACGATATGGCAACGAACACGATCGAAGTGAACGACGACTACGTCCGCGACTATCAGCCCCATGTATGTATCCATATTTATATTTCTTACATACGTGTTTGTTCAAGATTTGACCTTAAGATGACCCAAGGTCTTGTAATTGTTTTTGTGACGTTAGGAATCTGTACATGAGAGAATTTTCAGGCGTGACGGGTTCATGTTCTACGAAGCAAGCTTTCAAGTGTTTGTCCAGCACTATGCTGCGATTGTTCCAGGAGAATCCAGTGAGAATGATGCAAAACGCCCTTTCCTTCCTCGTCGGTACATGCCTTAATGACCATCGCCACATATATGTTCTGAAAGGTAATGGGTCTATTGTCTTAGTAATAGCAGATTGCATTGCTTTGTAATGTGTTTGTTCACGCTAGTTTTTCTCTTAATCTTTACAAAGAATTAGTTTTCGATGGTCTAGTTTGCTGTTCGAACCAAGTTTCATGTATAACAGCGTATTGTAATGTTAGACGCGCAATACCTTTTCACCCAAGTGTTGCTGCGTTATGTATTCCTGGAAAACTCATTTCTGTTGTTTGCTTATGAATATGCAATAGTTCTTGTCTAAATATCAATTGTATTGAGTAAAGAAACGGTTGCATAAAGTTGCCATAATTTTCCATAACTGTTTATTACATTTGCATACCATTGCATCCCAACTTAGTATGAGAATACATTGTGGGCGCGCACATTATGCTGAGGCTGGTTACATAATTAACCACATATCATGCCGCAAAAAAGGGACTATAATCCTACATAATTACTAATTACATCCCTTGCACCATAATCCTAAAGTTATATATACTACATTACTGAAATACTTAGCCCCAACCCATCATTTGATTTTTAAATACAAAATGTAATGGCTATATATACCATTCACCACCAGCCGAGTAGTCAGATTGAGTTGGGATATGCTCCCAAACAAGGTTGATCAGAAGTAAAGGCTTCGCTTTGCACGTCCATTCTCACCGATTGATTCAACCGAGCCTGGAGAGTGGTTATGCTCAGGCGAGATGACAATGACTTCCCTTGTGGGTTTCAACACCTTCCCCTTGCCTTTAGTGGTGCTCATCCGATCCTCGGGGACATGCTCAATGACAATACCTTTTTCCTTTTGTTTCCTTTTTTGTGCACGTTCATGGGTACGCTTCTCCTCATCAACTGGGACATTTTAAAAACATACAAGCATATAGGGTATTCAAGATCTGAAATATGTCACTATATTTAACTACATTCACGAATAATGCACTTACGGTAGTCGGCCAAGACCTCGTCAATCGTGGGTAACGGACACCCATTCAGTCCGATGTTCTCGAATGCACGAGGGGGTTTTGGTGGCAGATTTGACTTGTTGTAAGCGAGACGTGCTTCGTCGGGACCGAAGATGGTATTCAACTCCGGCCACATCCTTTCCATTGAGACTTTATGGTAAGCACTTGCTAGCTCATACGTCTATTAACAAGTCATCCGAAATAAAGAAAAAAAACAGAGGATGGTTAAAATGGTAATCACCAAAGACACTATCAACATCAAAGGATTTTCGCCGAATTCATTTTTACCTCGCATAACTCGAGCCATGTCCAACAAGTTGCTTTGACAGAGTACGTGGATGGATCATACTCAACATCATCATGCTCCATGATACCCTTCCATGTTTCGTACCTAAGGTTGGCAAGCTTGAAACGCCGGTGGATGTCGAAGAGATTGAAGTCCAAGTGCGTACACCACTGCATATTTTCCTGTATCTTGGCGAGGATGGTGTCGTCGTCGAACGTGAGAGCCCGATGTGCATGGAGGGCTTCACTTTGTAACTGCAGAAGGAATTGCTCATCCAAACTCTCGGACCACTTTTGCTTATCAAAGAACGTTCCATTCTCTGTTAGGAAATAAGTCATCTTGAAGGAGTTTTGCTTTGTTTGATGGCTGTTTGTGTTTTTTCCTCATGATCGCCAATATCTTCCCCATATTAATAGAGGTTCACTCAACTCCCTTTCATTGATGGCACTTTATGATGAACCAACCAACTCCTAAATTGGCGGCAGGTTCCCAAATTTTAGAAGCATGGAACAGAGCATTTGATAATATTAAATTAGTCTCTAGGAGAACATTTGGATTCCAATGGGATTCAATGGGGTGTGTGTGGACTGAAATAGCTGTTTTCCATAGTTGGCAATGTCAAATCAATTAATAATCCCCAATATTTCATTGTTAGGTATAGTCCAGAAATAAATTAGTTTGACTTATATTACATTCATTTAGTTTGGTCATTAATGGCCGAGTATATATCTTGCCAACGTCTTGGCGTGAATGTTAAATTTAATGTTGGTGGTTGGACCAGTAAATATCTCCGATGGAAGTTCGATAAATATTGGCACTTTAGAAATCCTTTTTTCACGGAATACCTATTGAGGGGTAATTGTAGATGCGTCGAAGCAAATTTTATTTTCTTATTATTATGTCTGTTAACTAACATTGCACCTATGTGATTATATATGGTGTTTATGGAGTCATGTTACAATACTACATTATCTCATATTCAAAGTGAGTACCATCCCATTGGAGGAGATAATTTAAAAATATTTAGTCCAGCCAGTCCACTGTCACATAGAACTAATTAACACGCATCGTATTACGTCGGCATGAATATTACAAAATTAACACATAGCTGAGTAAATACTAAGTTGCCCAGCAATATTAAGGCTTCAATGGCTTCACCCAAAAAAACAAAATGATGGTTCACTGTTATCTAAGCCACTGGAGTAGTGTCATAGCAAAACAACTTCAAGCGCGAGGAGCATTGTAGGAAAACTATAGTTATATAATCTTGTTGCATACCTACTGCTCATTCACCAGGCTGCTTTCTGCAATGCCAAACAAACCAAGTCACATTTCTCAATATCTGGAAGTTCGAAGAAAACATCCAACTGATCCTGATGGTTAGCCAACTCACTTGTCGCCCGGACCTTCTCCAACCTTGTCAATTGTAAGGGTAGATCTTTGACACATTCATAGAGTTTCTTTCGGTTTTCAGCAGCTTTGACGTCAACACGAGTATTAACATCCTTCTCCAGTGCATCGGCAACCTTGTTTAAAGCAGCAGTTGCATTTCCCCACAACAACTCAATCCTGCTAACAACATCACTGACATCTTCGATCCTCTTTCGTTTACCCTTCGTTGCACTAGGATCGGACGTTGATTTCGGGGACGCGGACTGGGCCTGAGTTGGATTCTCAGAATTCACTAGGTTCGGGCTCTCAGTGTTCGTTTCTTCGATAACCTCAACTCCATTGCCTGCTCCATCATCAACCGGGACACTATTAAAGTCAAATGCTCCATTTCCGGTTGCGCCGTCACGTCCATAGATTTCAACCCACGTTTCATAGTACGGGAAAGGCTTCTCCCTCACATTTGCTAAATCAGGATTGTACTACAATTAACATAAAAACAACATAAGCCAGTTTTCCATTTGTCTATATCCAGTTCATTTTTAATTAATGTACGAATTGCATTTAACGGACTAACCATAATCAAATTGTCCCAGTCTTTAGGCAAAGCTCGAACCATCTTCTCGGTTGCATTCCATCCCATGCCAGTCTTGTGTAACGCCTCGTACACTTCGCGATAAGCTTTTTTCCATGTACCGTACTTTGACTGAATATGCGGATTGCCTCGCAAATCAGTTCCGGGTATTGCCATTTTCATACGCGCTTCGAGTTGTTCAATGAAACCTGCTCGGAAACCGTTTGGAGTTTTCCAACCTCCGGCAATGATGTCCCTAAATGCAGAGAGCAGAACACGCTCTTCATGAGTTGTCCATGCGCGCCTCGAGCCATTTTTCTTCACCGCACTCGTTTCTCCACGATAACTAATACTTTGCGTCTGTGACTGGGAGGGCTGCATCTGCAAAAGAATAATCTGAACATTTTCAGGTTCAAATAAAGAAACCATATTCGTGTGTAATGAAACCTTCCCACCTACGGTACTAATGTGAAATCAGATCCACAGACCAACAACAATAGAATCAATATGTACTAACTCATTCAATGAAAGAGACACGTAGTATTCGTTCGCATTTAAGTTATCATCCATTCAATTGGTAAAAGGAGAAATACGCTACCAACTTAACATTCATACAAAAACAGATTAATGGCCACAACTGACAGCCTGAAACCAGGTTATAGATCTCAATTGTAGGCCAACTGCAACACGGATTGAACAACTACGATAATTGCAAAGGTAAATTAAGCACGCGATCTAAAAGAGTTCCACATGTCCTCTGCTAGTTTGTCGCGGAAGTTGGTCCAAGCCTGAGTAGGTTCAATGTGAGGGACATAATCAGCTTCATTTTCGTCATGATCATTCCAGAGATCACAATCATCCAATTCTTGCTCCACGGGATCTACTTCCATCTCGTTCCGAATGAAATTGTGAAGCAACGCACATGCCATTATGATTTCGTTCTGTACTGTGATATTATAGAACGATGGGCTCCGGAGAATGGCCCATCTTTTTTTGAATATCCCCCACGCACGCTCAATCGTAGTCCTCGCAGAGGAATGCCTCTTATTGAACAATTCCTTGCTATTAAGTGGGACACGACTTCCCCACTCCTGCAAGTGATATCGAACACCACGATACGGAGCAAGAAAACCGGGACCGTTGGTGTATCCGGCGTCACATAGGTAGTAATTCCCTACAACAGAAACTTTGTAGCATTAATTTTAAATTCATGTCAAACTTTAGATGAGTAGTTCACTTTTGATAAATCACAGGAGCGTTAACGACATAAACCAAAGTTGTATACCTTCGGGAACTCGCAGTCCGTTTGGTCTACGCACGGCGTCACGCAAAACTCGGCCATCCGCAGCTGAGCCTTCCCAACCAGTCAACAAGTATGTGAAATTACATTTGCGGTTGCATACACCTAATACGTTGACATGGCACTTCCCTTTGCGTGAGCGATACCGACCCTTATCAGCGTCCGTTACCGTAACTTCAATCAATGTTCCATCCAATGCACCTAAACACCCCTGTTAATAACATATTTTTCAGGTAGTTAACTTCGAATCAAACAAACTAGATTGCTACTCAAATTCTAAGGAAGATCAGAATGGGCACCTCAAACCATTTCCAAGTGTAATCCATGCTATCGGCTTCAACAGGGGTCCTTTTGGCAATGAAGATTTGATGTAGTTTCAATATAGTCCTCAAGACTTTGTGGAAATATTTTGATATGGTACGTCCCGACCGTTCATAATCAAACTCGACAACACAATTTTTCTTATGATGTGATAAAACCCCAAGGAAAATGCATACTTGCTCAAGCACAGTCACCTCACGGCTATCGGTTAACCCACCCAAATCTCGAAGAATCACACAAAGACGGCCTAGAGCATTCCGACCCATACGAAGCAAACTAATACATTGTCTTTCCGATTTTCGTGTCAAACGGTCGAGATACTTTATACGTGCAGGCATTCTATCCTTCAAACTATATGACGTAGTCGAGTCACCTTCAATCCTACGACGCTTCGGAGTAAGCATCGAAACCAATACCAACGTATCAGTCAACATACCAAGCAAAAAAAACTTAATCACCGCTATTATGAGGAGAGCCTTCCTAGAATCCATCTGGATTGCACATATACCAAATGTTAAGAGCAATTACAATTACATTTCGCATTCCATAACCCATTCTTTTCGGAGAGGGAAACAACACAAAACAAATTAATACAGAAAACATCAACTTGCCAGAGCCGGAAATCAAACACCTGCTAATGCAAATGTACCGAGCACATACCTTGCTGAACTACACGCGAGAGACCCGCAACTGCCCTGATTCGATCTTCAAACCCTGAAATCATTCAATGAACCACGTTACCAGATAATTCTTCCACAAACAGAGGAAAAACAAAAAACCTAAACAAATGTGACCAGATAATTCTTCCAAAAGCCAGAGAAATCTTCGAACCAGCACAAGGTTGATAATGACTCGTGGGGGGAATATAAATGTAAGAAAATATTGACCCTAAAAAATGACAGTAACTGGCGGGGAAAGCTGAAAAAAGGGAGGGAAAACAGTGCAATTGAGTTAAGCACCGAGGGGTTTTTCTGTAATTGGCCGAACAAAACTGAGGACAAACATGTCATTTTGGCTTATCCATTCCCTTTGGCTTAAATAGCAACAGCTTTTAAGGGCGGCTGTATAAAGTCCCCTTTTCCTGGACCGTACCGGGGCTCCGAGAAACCGGATGAAATTGTGCCATTCAAAGTAAAAGCCTGAAATGGGTGGATATTATTGCTAACCTACCATATTCTAATAAAGTAAATGAAGCCTTAGTGTTATTCTAACCCAAGTCTAACTCCGTCAAATAGGTATAATGAGGGAGCGTGTTTTACACTTGTCCTGTAATTGATAAAAAAAAAATTAGAGAATAATAAATCAAATAACAAATATAATATATTTATCATTTTAATTGATTGAATTCGATCCCTAATGCAATAAATGAGGCAATGAACATTAATGCTTTTTGCAAACTTAGGGTTTATGGCCACGCAAGATAGGGTTCCACTAACCACTACTCTATATACGACTCATGGTATAGCTAACTTCAACATTTTCTACTGCATATATTTTGTGTCCATTATGTGCAAAGTATGATGTACGGATACGGACATGACACGACACCAATACGGTGACACGAATTTTTTCTTAAATTTTTCACGTGAGGAGTGTTGGACACCATATTTGACACGAGTGTCCGACACGATAAGACAAGGCAAAATGATATTTTTAAAAGTGTCCGTGCATCATAGTTTACAAACAATTACATATATATATACTAGTTTGTTCGATCACGAGTCATACTAGTGCACTACACTATGCTAAATGCTAACGGACACGAGCAAAACGAGCCCACAAATACTTATTCATTGCTTTTAACATTCTTCTATATATATATATTTTACCGGTGCTCGTGTTTCTCATGTGCAAATAGTTACAAACTATTTTTTTGTTTCAAGACGAGTAGTGTATAGTATACACGTACGTCAAATGCCCCTAAGACTTGAGCAAGAAACAAAATCATGAGCCCACAACTTATATATTGCTTTCACATTCTTCTATTCCCTATGCTTGTGATTTTGTTAAACTAACAAACATTTTCTTTGTCTCATATTAGTGAACAACACGCTAATTCAACTTTCTTCGAATGCTCGTGATCCTCTAGCCCAGAGTCTTGATCTCCAAAGGCATGAGATATTCAACTACAATTCTGAGGACAAAAAAGTGAGAAACATGAGAAAAAAGGTGAAGTATTAGTGATAATGTTATCATATGTTGAGTAGTTCAACTCAACTTCAGCTCAATAATTTACTTGTTTACAGTGGGAGTCATCAGAAATCGGTCTTCTTCTAACTGGGCCCGATCTGAAAGGGAATGAAGCCCATCAAGCGACTTCGTGTCTTGTTAACATTGTGGCTTGTGCTCATCACAATATATTAAGTTAAATTAAATAATTCTGTTCTTATATTTCCTTCTTTTATAAAATCTTCCAAAAAGTCCTCCATTTATTCCACGGGAAAAGGCACTATTTTCAAATTTTATAAATAAAAAAAAAAAAAAAAAACTCTATTATTCATCATGGTATTAAAGTAACCACATAGGCTCCGATTGTCTTGTGGTGTTCCAAGATGAGTGGGATTTATTAAATGTCTCACGTTGAAAATTCGAAATTCTTCATATTTGAACTTCCTTTTGGCCTCTGGGTATTGATTTAGGCGAATCATTATTCAACAAATAGAAAGTTCTATAAAGAATTTAAATACAATTGCATATTTAATAATTATATGTGGTCCAAGCCAACTCCATTATTCAATAACGAAACAAAGCTATGAAGAATTTAAATACAATTGCATGTGGAATAGTATTATTTATTATTAATTATTAGAATATTGAATTTTTGGAAACATTTGACAGGCCACTAATAAGATTAGAAATTTAGATATTGTTTTACAAACCTATTTGAAAATTCCCAAATGGTATGATCTTGGCTCTGGAATATTGAACTTTTAGCAGTGCTCTTGCTAAAACCTTATTCTAGATTTGCATAATAATTCCCTAATTGGTAAATAGAACTGAGTATGGTCATTGCTTTCACAATTCTTCTATTAATATTGCCTATACACTTGTGTGTTGGGTAAACTAATATATATTAACATGATTCATTCCAACATACAATATACTAAATGTTAGCGGTTGATCGAACCACGTATAAATTAATGAATACAATTATGGGTCCTCAAATGCTCGTAACTCTCTGACCCAGAATCTTGGCCGCATAGGCAAACATTTGAATTCTTTTTTTTTTTTTTTTTTGGAAACACAAACATTCGAATTCAAGAAGAATATTGTTAGGACTTAGGATACATATCATTAAAGAATTTAACTTTGAGGAAATACTTGAAATAATTATTTTAAAATGTTATCGTATGTTGCTTAAATTTGAGGATCACTGTATTTTTATAAAAGTAGTTAATTCAAGATCAGCTAAATAATTTATTATTTACAGCAGGAGTCATCAGTAATTAGGCTTCTTCTAATCGCGTCCTATTGTAAAGGGACTGAAGCTCATTAAGCGACTTTAGTGTCTTATTAATTAATATTGTGCTCATCAAAATATATTAAATTAAATTAAATTAAATTAAATTGTTCGTGGTCATGAATACATCACAATTTTATAATTCTTTACATTTGTGCTAACTTTTGGGGATCAACTTAGCTGAATCTATTATTAATTTAATAAGTGGGAAAATCCATGCAGAATTCAAGTCAATTTCATGTTCAATTATTCTATTTAATCGAGTTAGGTTAGCACCATTATACAATAATAAGGAAATTTAGGAAGAACTTAAATACAATTGCATGTTTCAATAGTATTATTTATTGTTATTAGAGTATTGATTTTTGGGAAATTTTTGATAGGCTACTAATAATATTAGAACTTTAGAACCTATTTGAAAATTCCCAAATGGTAGCATGATCTTGGTTTTAGAAAGTTGACATTTAATTTAGTGGTGCTCTACCTAAAATCTTATTCAAGATTTGCATAATAATTGCCTAATTGGTGAATAGAATTTTTTTCTTAACACACGACACATCCAAAATGGGATTCAAACCCAAAAATTTGTTCGGGAAAATTAACCCCATTAACCACTTTAACTCCTGTCAGCAAAATTACCCAACGGGGCTCAAATCCGCGACCTTAGGCGCTTGGTGAATAGAACTATGTTTATCCACAAGTCTAATTTGCCTATTCTTTTAAACTGAACTCAATGAAAACTAGCAAGTATAATAAGATGTTAGTGTATAAATTTGAACAGTAAGAGATCAGTACTTGATTTTTAGAAGAATTAAGACCGGCATAGTATCCTCAATCTACGTGGTTAATATTATATTTATACTGTTAATTTAGGAATTAAGAGTTGCATACTATCCTCAATTACCTTATTAATACTACACTTATACTATTATTTTAAACGCCAAGACTCTGGGAGTTAGAAAGGTCATTTCCTATTGATGATTAGAGAAATCACAAACAATTGAACATTCCTAATTTATACACACACACATATATAAACGGGTGCGAAGTAGGATAAGTTTGAATTTTTGTCGAACTCATTGGAAGCGACCTCATGAATAGAATTCGGGAATTCCCAAAAAGGGAAACAAGTAGATAAAAGTGGCGTACAAGGAAAAATGAATGAGAATGAATAAAAAAATTTCAATTCGGTGAGTATACAAGTATACATCATATATATATATATGTAATTTCCCAATCTAGCCTCGCTCATGTGTGGGTGGCCGGTGACTGTGAAAATAGCAAATATTTCAAACAATTAGTGCAACAATGAATTTCATTCATAAGAGAACAACATAACTAACAAGATTTCAACAAAAATATTCGTCAAATTTACCGACTTCAATTCAAACATCCAACTACAATGTACATGCATTGACGCAATTGATGTGGCTGTGGTATTGCACATGTTTGAGTTTTTAGCTTCACGGAAATAGCAATAAATGCGATAGAGACCTGAAATTAATATCATACCCTAAATTAGTTATTATACATAACTCAAAACCTGAAATTCTGGAGATAAATTTTACATAATAATATATTTTGTTGGCTGGATCGCGACTATTGTTTTGACCTCCCAATATTACAATGCGACTACGAAGAAATTGCAAGTCGCCTTTATTAATTTATTTGCTTGTTTAAATGTAACAACTGACTTGGTCTGAATTTCTTACGTTGTTTGTCAATATATAAAACATACTAGATTATTGTTATTTGTTAACAACTAACATTATAAATAGAGTGAGGCCTGAGCGAATGAGCTAGGGATTAAGAAAAGACTGGAGTCCAGACAACTTCACATTGTCAATGCTGCAGGAATCTTACGAATAGGAATATTTCTTATTATTCTATTTATGTTTAATATTTCAAATTGCATTCCTCATACATAAATTTTGGTTATAATTAACCTCATTTATTTGTTTCTATGTATATAAATGACTTTAAATTTCTTGTTCAATTATGTATTTTATTTCCTATTTCATTCACGTATACATACACTTTAATTGTATACCATGGTGTTGCGTCCTCTCCAAACCTCTCTTTCTTTCCTCTCATTGTTGTATGCATTAATCCTTTTGTTATGTTTTATTTATAGACACTCAATATCCTTGTAGTCTTTTGATTAATCACGTCTCCAAATTTAATCTAAATTTATTCTTATCTTAATTTTAGTTATTACTTCTTGAATATTCTTAAAAGACTCGTGAACGTTTCATATCTCTCTGCTCGTCTGTTGGCTTTCATAAGATGAACATGTAGTACCTCTTTACTCCTGACAAATCACCAAGTTGGGCTTATAGGGGGGGCCATCAGATATGTCTCCAACATACGGGTTACAATTAAAAAAACTTGTTTATTAATACACGTGATATATATATATATATAATAAAAGATGAGATACAAAACTGAAATAAAAAATCCAAATCGGAAATAAAGAGTTACACGTTTCATATAACATAATATTTTAGGTACCCATCATTTAATTATTGTTACATGTTAGTGTCATTAGATTTCCTACTATATTTTCCGGCTACATCTCATGCTTCATCCATCTATATACCCTAATTGCATGTTTACTTTGTAGGATGAAGGAGGGTTAGATTAGTAATCATACTTAAATTTATGTTTATTAATATTCTTGTGAGTCGGGGATTGATGACACGGCTTGAGAAGATATTGGATAAAAGGTTGCTTATTCATCTCATATTCCCGTGGGATGAATAATCCACCATCACATCCCACCACTCATCCCATTACTCATCTATTCCATTTCATCCCAACCAACAAAGTAAACATATAACAAGTGTATTGATAGATGATTAAAATTAAAAACGAAACTCTTTTAAATTTTTTATTTCAATCATCCATCGATACACATTACATGAATAAAGCAAATTTACAACTTAATAACATTAGCATCAGGGTGTCGTCGGCCACCACTACCTCTCTTAGATCTCACAAAATTAAGTTGCATTAAATGTTACCAATAAATACCCAAAACATGGAGTCTACAAAAATGTTCAACTCAATCATAACAAGTTACCCGAATCTCAAATAGTTAATCTAGTTAAATATTGTTGTGGTTTCTGGTAATTTTATCCCAAGTTCGATTGGATTAAATTGACATAATAACGGAGTAAATGTTTTATATTTACTGTATAATTAATAAAAAAAATTAAGTATTCTCGGAAGTTTTGGTGATTTCTCTAGTTATTACAGAAAATCATATGGTTTTTGAATTAGCTGGAAACAAAGCTAACCAACCACGCAATCCAAAATTATACCCAATCCGTTTCATTTTTGTCCTCCAATTTTGACTTCCCTCCATCTCCATCTTCCTTCCTCTTACTCTCTCTCTCTAGAAAAATACTAAAAAGAACCTGCGAAATTGATATTCATATCACTGCCATCTTTTTCCCATTCAACATTTCAACTACTCTTCTTCTTCTTCTTCTTCTTCTTCTGATACCATAATCCATCCATATCAGCTCAAACTCGAACAAAATTCAAGAGAAAGCCTTAAATCCCTTGCAGTAATGATCAAACCTTTCACCTAACCCCACCGACAAAAACCCCCAAACAAATGCCAATGGATGCATCGCGATACTCATCCTCTTCATCGGACAGCTCCCAGTTCTCCACCACCAGTTCTTCGCCGGCAAAGGACCCCTCCGCCGTCGTCCTCTCGATCGAGTGCTTGAAAGGCAGTTCGAAATCCGACGAGTGGACCGGCGGCTTGCTCCAGACCGGCGACATAGTCGAGGAGATAAGAATCGGCAACATGATTGTCAAATCGCCGTTCAGGAACGGGAAATCGGGAGTTCAGAAAGTCCTCCACACTTCGTTCAAGCAGAAGGAGACGTCGATTCACGTCCTGGTCAGGCGAGGATCCGACGATTTCGCCGATTTGCAGGCGTGTATTGTCCCCGCCGACCAGTTTCTGGGCCGGAAACAGTACGTTTTGCGGGCAATTGACGACCCCAATTACGCCGTCGGATTCGTTGATCGGACGGAGAGCGAGTGCCTCAACTTGCAAGGTGAGAAAACAACAAACTAATTTACCTGGGTTTGATTTTTCTTGTTCGTTGTTTTTAGTAATATTTTGGGAGATTACCGTGAATGTGAACGAGGAAGGGATGTTTTGGTGCTTGGGTCTGAACACGTTTCTTGAATTTTGGTAGGTGGGATGGCATTGTTTGGGTTTGGGTTCCAAATATTATGCTAAAGTCGTGTTTGTCACATGCGTTTAGGCCACTGATGTCCAACTTTTGTTTCTTTCTGCTTGATGATTGTTCTTTTTTTGTCTGTAACTCTGAATAGTCCACATTCATCATGGGTTATAATGTGTTAATTGAACAATAAGCAAGTGGAATAGCCACTACAACCAATCACATCTTATCTTAATCACGATTTTTACATCCTAATGATCCGACCCAGTTCGAAGTTCGAACTACTGTAAAAACAAACCGAAGATCGGTTCCAAACCAGAAAAGCACAAGTCTTTATTATTTGATACCTTTTATGGCTCTAAATTTCAGTTTCCGCAATCATATTCAAAGTGCCATAAGACTCGTTTTCCCTTCGTTCTCAAACAAGAAAAGGGTTTAATAAAAGGGGGAATAAAATCAAGCCCACGAGGCATTATCTTTGAAAATGGCTGTTTAATTTGGCTGAGACGCTGAGTTTCTCAATTATGCCTGGAAAATCGTAAAGCAAGTCCAAAGAGGGCCAAACTTGAGAAGTTCTGTCGCATTATTTGACTATAGGAAAGCGTTGATTTTCTTTTAATATTCAATGGTGAGGACCATTCAACCTCAATTCCTCAAACATCGTCTACCTATGGTGGATGTCAATTTCTTCATGGCCCTCACCATTTCAACAGCAATTATTGCTCCGTTGCCTATTGCAAAATCAGCACTGTTCTCCTTAATGCCATATTTTATTTGAATTAATAAAGTGAAATGCTGACATCAAGATTCTTGAGATGATTTGGGTTTGATTAATCATGTGTTGGTTTGATTCTGTTCAGCTTCGAGGACCATAAGGATGGTGAGTGCACTGGAGCGGACTCCGCTTCAGGACGGATACGTCTCGTATCCATGGGAGAGGAGGATGCATGAGATGCTTTCGGTTCCCAATTCGAGCAGTTTTTATTCAATTCTGTTCATGCCGAAGGCCTCGGATAAAGTTGGTACACGATATAACGATCTGGAGGACACCCTTGCACGAGCTAATTCGTGGATTAATGCTTCTCAGGAAATGGGGGTTCCTATTGTTTTCATGAATATTCAGACTGAATCGCTTCTTACGAAGGTAATTGAATCTTCTCCGGGGAGCATGGATTTCGATCGTTTTGCTAGCTCTGCTTGGTTTTGAATTTTTATTTCCTGTGCTTCAGATATCCGGTGACACTGCTTCTTCCACTGTCAGCGCTGGCTCACTCTCCGACCTGTCAAATCTTGCAAACACCAGTCTCTACGGCTTTGAAGACTACCATGGCGTAGACATTGGCGTCGTCCGAGCAGTCCGCCTCTGGTTCTCGCCCCTCGCCGGTGAGATCCCCATCGAGATCAAAATAAAAGATACCGACACAAAGCTCGGTTTCGCCATCAGCAGAACGGAAGAAGGATTCATTTACATATCAACCGTGATCCACGGCGCCGACGACGTCCCCTCCTCGAGATCCGGACTGAGCAACCTCCACGAGCAGGCCAAACGATCATCAAGGCTCTTAGTGGTCTCTCGAATTTCAAATCAAAAAGTGCTCCCATGGATGGTCTCCACCACCGGTGCAATTCGATGTTTCGATACGGTTTCCCTGAGCCAGAAGCTATCCCTGCACCGGCACACCAGGGTGCCGATAATGATGCACGTTTTTCTTTGGGATAGAAGCGCTAATTTCTCGAATGTAGGCAGCATTCGGGCTCGGGCAATGTCGACAAGCCTGCATTCGTCGCTGAGTGAGATACATTTGTCGCAGTCGTCGGTGAGCGAGGGTCGGGAAATGGAGGGATATTCAGGGGAGAGTAGGGACAGTGATGATGGGCCGCCGGAGATGATGCCGCAAAGGGATACCGCCGGAGAATCTTCTTTCCGTTTTCAAGATTTTGCTTTGAAGAATAATTGGGTGTAAAGTGTAATTTTTCCTCATCTTTTTGGTAATGTTTAGTTTCCTGCTGCTTTCATGTTGCTATTTTACCGTTTTGTGTTAGTTTCGTTGTTTTTTTTTTTTTTCAATGCAAATTTTGTGTTAGATTTATGTTGTATATATATATTATATAACACTGATTGATATAGTCGATTCCTAGTCGTTTGTATTCCAGTTAGTCGATTTCTACTTTTTATTATATTAAAATTTTTGCCACTATACTTCATTATTTTATTGTAAGATTGAACTGAGCCTGGAGTATAAGTTTTTTCCAGTAATAAAATACTGATTTAACTAGTATAACTCCAAATTACTAATTTAACCATTTTTGTGATTTTGTCCGTTTGATATGCAAAAATTACACTTCTGGTCATACATGAGTAGGACTACTTTTGAATTTTGATAAACATTTGATCTCATACAACCTCATGGTTACATATCATTGAGTCTTATAAGAACTAATTTTATGCACATTTAGTCACAAAAACGTTAGGTTTTTTTTTTTTTAAAAAGTTGGTGAAACGTTACCGTAACATTAAATGTTTGCCGACCATGTTTGAATAAAAGTTTTCCTAAATTTTGGACTAAAAAGTTAGAGATTGTGACTAAATATTTTTTAAAAAATCTTATGAGATCAAACTTCTAATGACCGATTCTTGTAAAACCAAAAGTGTAACTTTTTAGAAAATTACTAATAATTAAAATAATGGGTTAATTTCGGATTCCTCTTATCATTTGATTCTTAGTGCGTTTTGGTTCTTAACCTTTGAATTAGTGTGATTGTCTCCCTATATTTGAAAAATATAATACTTAATTTCTTTTAATTGATTTCTCCCCCGTCATAGCGTCCCAAATTTCAAAACCACCACTATTGTGTTTATCTCTTCGAGGCAAAAAAAGTCTATACCCCGATTGTTGTGTGCTATTTTTGATCGGTGATTTCTCTTTCGTTAGTTTTCGGATTTTAGTTTTGAGATCACAATTATGTTTCTTGCGTCAAGAGTTTCGATTTGACGTGTATATCGATACATTTAAAATGTGTTGTGTATAAATCTATTCTATTAAAAAGAATTAAGTGTAACACTTTCTCAAAGTTAAATAAATAATCACACTAATTCAAAAATTAGAAGTAAAACGCACTAACAACCAAAATATGAGATCAAGCCTCAAGGTATATAGAATTAACTCCTAAAATAAAAGTTCATCCAATCCAACTATCGACTACTCCATCTATTTATAAAAGAGCCCAAGAACCCATGGGCTCATTTATGGGCCTGTTGGTTGGATGATCCATTGATGGCGTACTAATTCCTGCCATCTCATTGGTCGCTTACTCGATACAAGGATCGTAATCCTCCCCCACTCCCTATAACACATCTTAACCATCAATTTCTCTTCTAATCAACGGCACACGATTCTCCATTTCCATGAAGAAAATTTCAAATCCCACCAAAACTTCAAACCCTCCCGCTCTTCCCAAATTTCCCCAAATGCTATATATTTCCACCCTAATCTTCAGCTTCATACAGCCATCTACACATAAATCTGTTGCAAATCTTCACAATCACAATCTACAAATTATCATCTTTTCAATCACAAGCAAATGGCACGTACGAAGCAGACGGCGAGGAAATCCACCGGCGGAAAGGCGCCGCGGAAGCAGCTGGCGACAAAGGCGGCGAGGAAATCGGCCCCCGCCACCGGAGGTGTCAAGAAACCCCACCGCTTCCGCCCTGGGACGGTGGCGCTTCGGGAGATCCGTAAGTACCAGAAGAGCACCGAGCTGCTGATTAGGAAGCTGCCGTTCCAGAGGCTGGTGAGGGAAATCGCTCAGGATTTCAAGACGGATCTCCGCTTCCAGAGCTCCGCCGTGTCGGCGCTGCAGGAGGCGGCTGAGGCCTATTTGGTGGGTTTGTTTGAGGATACCAATCTGTGCGCCATTCATGCGAAGAGGGTTACCATTATGCCCAAGGATATTCAGCTGGCGAGGAGGATTAGGGGCGAGAGGGCTTAAGATTTGTGTTCTGATTAACAATTATGTGTCTTCTTTTTATCTAGGTTATTATATCCTCTTTCAATTTTATATATTTAGGGATTAGGGTTTGGCTTTTCTGAATTCCAAGGTTATGTGGCTGAGGTAGAGTTCAGTAGATCTGGTAATTGTAATGATTCAATGGAAGTTTGAATGCAAAACTTGAATTTGCCTCATTATTGTGCGACAATATGATGATCAAACAGGGGATTTAAAGAACAACTTCAAACACTCTTACAAGACAGTAAACTCCAAATCCATAGCTACACTAATTATGCCTCATAATTATATGTTTCTGGGTATTTACAATATGGTTAATGATGATGATCTTCTCTTTTGGTCAGGTGGGATGTTGCTATTTATAAAGATGTATAAATAAAGCCCAAAAAAGGGGAAACAAAAGCAGGGGAGAAGATGTCATAATGATGTAAATAGTATGAATAACCAAATTGCAGAGCTAATTCCACAAAGAATCCTCCATATTGGCCTGATCTTCAACCATGTCCATGCTAAAAAAGGGCTTGACATGGTGAGAATGCGTGTCCCTGGACGAGGGAGAAGCGTTTTCTGGTGAGTTATTCATGGATGAATATTGGCGCATGCGCATGTGCACCACTTCAGCTTGTGCGAGCGCAAGCTGAGTTTGGAGCGCATCGATTTGTTGTTGTAGGGATGAGATAGCTCCAACACATCCGTAAACTGGATCTCTTACCCTTGCGTTTGCTTCGTAAACCATGGCACTAACTGCATCGCCTCTTTGATGCTCCGGCAGTTCCTGAAATTTCAAAATTTTCAATTATATTAGGATAATTAACCAATCTTTCTCGAGGTTTGAGAAATTACAAAAACGTCCCTTTTTCAAGAATTTTCCTTGCACTAATCGACAAATATTTGAATATAAGCATAAACTTAAAGGTATGTGAGGCAAATGTTGGTAATTTGTCAAACCTCAGGGGGTGTTTGTGTAATTTGGTCAAACCCCAAGGTACATCGGCGTAAGTATCCCATTATATAATTGAAATGCTGTGATTTTTGTTATAATGATTCTAGTAATTCAAATTTTGTATGAGTATGTCACTGAGAAAGGGACTATTCTTGAGTACTTTCGATGTGGGATGTTGATTGCGTCGCTTCTTTTTAGAGGAAATTACACTACTGAGGACAAAACGTACAAGTCTTGAACCACAATTGGACGGTACGCATGCTTTATGATGTGGGATAATTGTTGCTTTGGATATGTGAAGTACTTATCTTCTGTAAAATGGGAAAAGGTCCATCGAATTATTTGACCAAAAAAGGCATACATGTCTTGTGGAAAAGTGGGGGAAGAAGGAATATTAATCTTCTTTTCAGAAAGGTATTAACTGGTCTGGAATGAGGATTTAAGCTTTTCAATTTGTTGTTCGTCTTCTTCTTCTTCACTCCTCCATACTCTTCCATACTATTTTCGGATCAAAGAGCTTATTTAGGGGAGAGACAGAGAGAAGAAAAGGCTGCAAAAGATGTTGTTAGAGAAATAGTTTCTTTCTACCTGGAAAAGAAACAAAGAGACATCCTTCTTCTTTTTTTACCACTGAGATGAGTGATTCAATGTAGTCACGTACTGTGCATGAGAAACAGTAAAAGACTGAATATATGTTAAGCTCATCGGTCCAACCATTTAAGTGTAAAACTCTCTCTATTCATAGTAATTGTGTTTCTAGGGGGTTAACGGGTTATAATTCGAAACTTCTGGTTAAACTAGCACGCCGAACAATTTTTGAAGATTTTCATTCATCCTTAAAAATAATAATTTCTTTTTATAATACAAACACACAACTTTTTGTATTTTTAATTGGTATGTGCACGCACCATTATAATAATAAACGCAATGAAAGACGAGAGATTTTAACGTGACCACAATAGTTGACAAATTGTCCAATTCTGGAAGACAAAGACATGAACTTTTTGACATTTTACATGGAATTATTTGGAATGTGTTTGTAATTTAGTTAGCAGACATTAATGGAATGCTATATATTATTATTATTCTTTTTCCAGGTACACAAAAGAATGCGCCACTACTAACAAAGTAAAAGTTGGGACAAAATAAATATATATCATCAAAAAAAGAAACTAATCAGGATTCCCACTACAATTTATACTTTAATAATGTAATCTTTATTTGATGTCAAATATTTCCCACCACCACCACCCTTGATTTGCACTTCGCACTACTTTAATAATTTAACTTTATTTTTGATTAAATTCAATTAATTATGTGACAAATATGTTATATAGATCGTGTGATTAATTGATTTTAATAATGTTTAGGATAAATTATACAGGTTACTCTTGGAGCTAGGTGAAATTGCAAATTATGCTCTCTTATTTGAGAAATTAAAGGGGAAAATTGCAAATTTGGTATATTAACTCGATCAATTCAACATTTTTGGTACATTTTATTTTTTGGTTACCAAATAAAACTATGTTTTCAAAATCAAGCAATTTAATGCATATTTTGACCAGAACCCAGTTTTGTCGGTTTGGTCAAACTGTGCATTAAATTATTAACATACAGTCCTATTTTGTCGACAGAAAATAAAATATACCAACAACCCTGAATTGGTCCTAAATTTGTAATTTTCCCAAAATTAAAGTATAGTTCCTAATATTTGTAATATTGATGTGTGAAAATTCCAAAAATGCTGCCTGATATTTTATTGTCAGTGTCAGACGAAATTATACCGCAATTTCTGAAATAATAGGATTAATTTATAATTTCATCCTAATTTGAGAGATAGTAAATGTAATATTTATACAAATTAATTATATGTGGTTAGCATATATAAACCAATGATTATGTAATTAATAATGATTTGATGGGTCCGAAACTAAAATATCCTGCAAACCATACATAATAATTCATGCTTAGAATTTAGAAATATGGTCTCTAGTTATATAACACTAAATTTAGTCTAAAATTTTGTAATTTTCTCTTCTTAAAGTTTGGAAGATAAAAGATTCTCCAATCTTGTATGAAGTTAACATTCCACACTAAATTTAGTCTAAAATTTTGTAATTTTCTCTTCTTAAAGTTTGGAAGATAAAAGATTCTCCAATCTTGTATGAAGTTAACATTCCTGGTTTCATCCTATACACTTTAGTCCGGATAATTTTAACCCAAATTTAATTTAGAGGGAATGACAAATCAAATGACAAGTATAATACAATTGTCATTATATGTGATTAATTATATAAAACGGAGGAAAATATGTTTAACAAGGTAAAATTTCATCTCTTTAGGGTTTAGTGAAAGTGAAGAATCACTTAATATTATAGAATTCTGGTATGAGAGAGACACAGAGAGAAACCCTCTTTAAATAACTGGTACGAGAGAGACAGAGAGAGAGAGAGAGAAACCTGGAGCATCTTGTTGACATTGCTAGCACCGAAAACCTTATGCACACTGGCGAACTTCTGCGGCTCCTCCGCCGGAAAATAAGGCGCGAACACGCAATCCTGTGCACATCTCCGCCGGAGAAGCTTGCACGCCGCGCATGGCGACGCTGCACCTTGTTTTCTACTATCCTTCATTCCTGTCTCTCTCTCTCTCTCTCTATATATATATATATATATATAGTATCTATATAGGGTATACGTATATGTATACCTCAACCTTCAAATATGTATTCTGCCTCAACACTATTGATATATATACGTATGTGTACTTGTGCGGCTGCTATATATCTTCTTCAACATGCAGAGATTTATCTTTTATTTTTCTCTTTTTCTTTAAACCTTACTATTTCATGTTAATTCGAAGGGAGAAACTTGTAACGAGGAAACAATAACAAAGATATATAGAAAAGTGAGAGAGAGGTGCAATGGGGAGTGATGGGCTTAATTGGGAGAGGTTTTATATAGAAATCGAGTGAAGGACTATGTAAAGTATTGTTAATAGCTAGGTCCTACCATGGAAGCACCAGCTTTTGATTTTGCTCCCAAAAGTGTTAATTAGTTGGTACCAACAAGATTAAATATACAACTTAATTAATTAATGTTGAATATTTATTAGCAATGATGGTATTATAAGTCATGATCATAATAATATATAGTATGTATTTTATTAGAATATTGATTTCTAAAAATTATATATATATATATACATAAATCACTTTTAACCATCACACGGCCTATTTTAGTGAATGATGTTGTATGATCTGCTAAGTCTTGTGAATAGGTCGTCGGATGTCATCAAACCTTAATACCTACATACACAAACTAACGTTAGATGGATATGTCGAGAGGTATTTCAACGTGGCCGAAATTAGTCCAAGGAGCGCTTCAAGGAAGCCCATACCTAATTTGGTCGAATCCAACCAATTAAAAGGATAAGTGTGTTACACTTATCATTTGATTTGTCACTTTCCCTAAATTTTCTACCAATTGTATAACAAGTGTAAAATACTCGTCCCATCATTACGCTGATTTAGCCGAATCAGACTCGAGTTAGAATTAACTCAAGGAGCAAGTAAGTAAAGCTAATAAGACCGTAAAAGTTACCTTTGATTCGGGTGTTCCATTTTCATGTCTAAGTATCCTTCTTCATTAGATCCTGCCTGAAAATTTGCCTACACCGTGAGACAAGGGTACCATTTTATAAGATTTAAATCTAAAGATAGGTAGCTCTATTCATAGATATGTGTAATCAATTTAAAGCCTAAGCCCTAGCTAATTGATGCACTACTTCACAAGTTTTGATTATATATATATATATTAAAAAAAATTGTGATCTCATTGATTAAGACTCAGGTGATTCCCTTCAAGATTGAACGTCTTTAGTGATTTGACTGGTGATTAATTATATGCAGTAGGTTAGGTACAGTGTTTTAACAGAAAAATTATGTCTTTACAAATTGGTCAAGACTAATTATTAGGTTAGGGGATTAAGTATACTTAGCTGTAATCATCTTCAACCAAAATATGATCTCATCAGATTTTATGGGGACGGATTTATGATCATATTAATATTTGTCAATGGTGATTTATATATAGTTATTTTCTGGGGACAAGTTTTTTAATCTGATTTTACAGACTAAACCCTTTCATTAGTGTCGTTTTTAAAAATGTTTGATCTACTTTCTCAACTCATTTGGTCTTGGATTCCTACAAATAATTGATTAGAACGATAAATTACCCAACTCAAATTTATTAAGTGAATACTAAGATGACTAAAGTTGCAAAGGGGCAATAATTAGAGGACTAGAAATGCAAGTCTACCAAAAATTACTCATTATTGATAAAACCCTAAAACTATCCCAACAGGATCATCAAGAATCCATCATTCAAATTCAACAAAAAATTGATTATATTTATACTATTCAAATGATGTAGCTTAGCAACTCATGAATCCTTCATATTAGAGGACTAGAAATGCAAGTTTACCAAAAATTATTCGATATCGATAATACCCTAAAACTATCACACCGTATATGATTATCAAGAATCCACCATCTAAACTCGGCAAAAGATTGGTTATACTTATACCATTCAAATGATGTAGTTTGGAGACTCAGGGAAGTCTTCATATCAATAATGTGATTCGATAGGGAACGAAATAAAACGATACAAAGAAAATAAAAAAAACTGGTTAAACATATGCAGACGTACGTGGGTTTTTCTTGGACCTTACTTCCAGTTCTGAGAAGGACGTATTGTCTATATTTTCTAAGTAGTGTGTGCAATAATTGAGTAAATAAAAGACTTTAATCTGACAAATACAAGAGAAATGCGGCAACTGATAAGTAATTAGTAGACAATAATTATTCATTTTTTAGGGGTCAAGGATCTGATCAATAATCCAAAATACGTCACATTCTTGTGTGTGTGTCAATTAAAAATTTTCTTTTTCGGCTGTGATTTTAGAAAGTGAGAGAAATTCTTTCACATGGATAATAATAATAATAATAATAATAATAAGAATTGTATTACCTTTACCATAAGTGTAAAGCACTAGCTCCCTCATTACACTGATTTGATCGAGTTAGATTCGAATTAAAATTTTCTATCAAAAAAGACAGATATGAGTTTATTTAATTTGTATCTATTTGTTTATTGAACAAAATCTAGTTAGATTAAGTCAGTGCACGCGCGGGAGAACAATTTGATATTTTACAAAATTTATTTGATCATTACATATTTAAATTATGCAGTATGACTTGAGGTGGTTGGAGAAATGACAATAATAATTCTTTTTCTTTTTAACAGAAAAATATACATACTATGACTATTACTCTATTAGTAGGGTCCACTAATATGAAATAAGTATGTTTTATTTTATAAATAAAATGAAATTTATGTGATAGTACAATGTCATTTGAAATAATTAAGTAGTTCAACATTACTTTATATTGAATAACAATCTCGGATTTGAATTTTGGATAACATAATTATCATCGATAGGTGAAAACTTTATATTTTAACAAGTTTTGATCATTGGTGACTGATTAGATTATGAAAAACGAATTTTATTTAATTTTTTAAGAGATTAAAAATTTGAAACTTACTTATTAAAAAAAAACCTTAAAGAAAGGGAAACTTTATTTATCGTCCGAATCACGGGTCCATCCTATAATAATTTATAGAGAAAAAGAAATGGACAGTAACTCTTAACTCCCCATGAGTTACACAAATTTTAGTTTACTCCCCCACATAAAATTTTGTTATACCAACTTCCTAATTCAATTTTATAATTTGACTTTACTCCCCATTTACCTAAATTGACTGCAATACCCTTACTTATTTTGTTTTCCTTTTTATACTTCATTTTTAAAAATTGGTACTTTAACTTTGACGAGTAATACTTTATTTTTAAATTTGAATACTTTAAAACGTAAGTACTTTAATTTTTACAAATAATATATATTTTTTCTTTTTTTCTTATTTTTCCTTCTCGTATTTCAATTTTAAATCTGATTAGCTTATCGGTTACAAATAATACTCTATTTTATAATTTGGATACTCAGTTTTATAATTCAAAAAATTTATAATACTCTATTTTATAATTTGGATACTTTATAGTTTTTAATTAGTACTTCAAAATATAAGTCAACAATTAATTTTTACCCCGCCATCCACCTACACACAAAAAATATATATTAATATTTAAATATGAAATATGAAAATTATATTTTGAAGTATTAATATACAAAATGAAAGTATAAAATCGTGTATATGAAGTGTTATGTTAACAAAATGGTTTGTGGGAGGGAAGAGTGATGTGTCATGTCATTTCATGTTATATTTCAAGTACAGTTTAATAAATTTACACGAAATGGAGAGTGAACTAAAATTATAAAAATCAATTGGGGAATTAGTATGATAAATTTTTGGATTGGAAAACTAAGTAAAATTTGGGTAACTATGTGAGTAGATTTCCCACATTTTTTTAAAAAGAAAAAGAAACAATATATTGGGAATAAAGAAGATACTAGAATAGTTTTGACTAAAATGCATTAAAAAATGAGAAAAGTTTTGGGGTTTGGGGCGTGCTTTCTCCTGGTAGTTGCAGCAGTTACAGTTGAGGAAAATGATTATTGATTAGTTTTGACCATCAAGAAAAATGATTAGGGCAACTCCAAATTTTTATTTATTTTTGTCTCTCACGCGGGCCGTGAGATTCAGACCTTACTATCATTATTCATTCATTTATTTATTATTATTTACTTCAAATAAAATGAGAATAACAAATTAAATAAATACACTAGTGCAGTTGGAACTTGGAATGAATTATTTAATTGATTACCTGCGGAAAATTATTAGTTATTTGTCATGAATTTATCCCTTAAAAATTTAATTTAACAGCCTGAAACTAATTTAGATGAACATAGTTTTGAACTTTCTATATAGTAGAATTAAAGAAAATTAAATGTCACTCAAAGTGAAAGATTAAAACATACACTAACTTGGGAGGGACTTTTTAAATTAATCTACACAAGGAATATTAAAATAGCCAACGACAAGAAATTCGAACTCTTCGTGACTATGGTTATGTAAATCTCCGTTATTTATAAACCATGGTTATTCCTCAATAACATGAGTTAAAGACTTTAATTTGCTTTGTGTTGTTAAAATCACGCAAAAGTTAAAAAAATAATGATAATAATATAATTAATAATTAATGTGTATAGTGGAATTGGTAATTTGTACCTTGTGAATTGCCTTTTTAACGACAAATTAAGAAGGCCCACTAAATCACAAATTGACTTGATTCCTAGCCCACAAAACTAAAGGAAAAGAAACGCAAAAGTAAAATTTATGGGGTCCATTTGTAACTAATAACTACTAGTGAAAAAAGAAAATCAATTCCATATTGGAATGAAGAAATTGCTCTTTTTTTGTTTTTAATAAATAAACTCCAAATCTTTCCACACTAGCTTCTAGAGCACTTTTATTTATCACTAGCTTTTTAAAAGTTGTAATGCATTAAAGAAATAAATGGGACAAGGATAAATTCAGGCGGTAGAGACTGCATATTCCAATTATTATTTTTGTTATCAAAAAGAAAAAAGAAACTTAATTTGGAGCATTTTGCACCCATTTCCCTTTTATAGGTTTTAAAATTTAATAGTGATCAATATCTTTTTTTTTTTATGGTGGATCGTTGTTTAATTGCGATTTACCATTTTAATTTTATGAAAATTGCAGTTTGTCATCTCATATCGTAGTTTCGGTGATATATTTCGTTTAAAACTCATGTAATTGTGCAAGAGAACCACTTTTATGCATTGTGAAGCTCTACCCAACCTCTTATGAAGAAGCCTAAAACTAATTTTACAAAAGTCTGTGAGCTTATACGTTAGTGAAGTCCCATAGTATCAATTCGTGGCGGTTGTCGTTATTTCGATTTCTGTGATAGCCATAAATTATATCACTTCTAAAAACACTAATATCTTCTTAACAATAGTTTTAGTAAAAAAATATCTACAAATTAAAGACATTCATTATCTTGAATTTTCTTGTGACTTTTGTTGTCGGGTTAAGATTTTAAATTAATGACAAACTGCAACTTTCGTAAAAACACTCGCAGAATGGCAAGCAATGAAAAAGTTTAGATGACTTACTCTACCAAATTAATGCAACTTTCCTCTTCATGCCCAACTATAACATCCAATTGCAAATATATATATCTATATATATACATATATATATCATGTAACCTATCAAAATTGTTTCATATTTATGGAAACATAACTAGAAAAAGAAGGCAACAATAGTGATGTTGTCTCCTTCTTCCATAAGTAATCAAATCCAGTTACAAATACATGCGACAACTTAGTAATAATAGTGAGTAAATTGGTAACATATATAAATGGGAATTATTTTTGAAAAGATTCTGCAAATTTGAGGGGCCTCCTTGTCCAATACTCCATCAAGATTTTATCTATTTTGTATGTAAAATTCGAAACATGACCCAACAAAACAATCCCATTTAATCTTTGGCATGCGAAAACTTGTTCATGATTTCTTTACACGAAAAAAAAAAAGGTTGGAAATGTTGATGGGGTCGTCGTTGCTTGTTATGGGAGATTATTGGGGCCAAAAAGAGAATATTTCAAATGGATCCCTATAGTTCACATAAATAATTTCACAGTCATGTGGGTAGAGAACTAATTTAAGTCTAGAACTTATTTTTATGTGCATATTTAGATAGTTCAATAATATAATGAATTAAACATAGGATACACAATGGTGATGATCTCCTTAAGAGCTATTCTTTTTCTCTCTTTTGTATTTGTCTGTGTTACTCTGACTATTCTTCTTTTATTTATAGCCTTAAGGGTTTAGGTGTGTTCCAGATTTGCCCTAAATTTCTTCTTATCCTTATTGATCGCGTGTTGATCGTTTGAGATAGTTTAATTTATTTCCAGACTTGATGTTCGATCTTATCTATATCTCCATGTATCCTTTGTTGATTTTCTTTGGATTCTCCCTACTTTATCTCTATCTATTAACCTTCACTTCCAAACAAGTCACCTCATCCGAACAAAAGCTCGGCATTTTCATGACCGAACAGCCAGAGGGGTTCGGAGATACCCCAACACACAAGTTCACTATAATCACCAAAAATATTTATATTCGTTTTCATGGAGTCAAGCTTACACTAACTTATATATGCAAAAGATTCAATTGTTCGGAAAGATGAAGATTGAAAGTACTTTTTAGACTAATCGATAGCTAAAATGAAATTTACCTGGCATCGAACATTTGACCTTGCGAAAGAATTCTTCTTGGCAGAATTTTGACTTCGTGATGAAAAAAGAATTAATGAAATCAAAACATGATGGACTTGAATGACAAGTTAAAGATTTTGAGGAGAATTTTCGAAATATTGAAAACCTCATGGATCTTGGGTGCAATATAAATAATCCTTAATAAAGTAATAAACAACAAAATCTTCCCTAAGGCAGCTTATTCCTTAAACTGGCTTACGTATGTATTACTTTCACACTTATGTTGGAAAGGAAAAGGTTAAGCAAATCCAGGGATAATCTAACAATTAATAGTAATTAATGCTAATTAATTAATTAATTACTGAGCAAAACTTGTGGGGCGGTGGTAATTAAGCTTTGTTTAATGGGCGACAATGTCATCATGGATATTTTTAAATTTAAATCATGGATAACTTCTCAATTTGTTTCTTGGTCTTTATGTAAAACAGTTTAATTTGATGCAACATTAAGGTCCACTGATGCTAATCTTTGTCTTCCGCTGGGAAAATTAGGGCAAATTTGACATCACAAAGATCAGGATAAGATTTTTGATTGAAGCTTGCTCATGTAAAGATTTAAAGTAAGAATGAAAAGCTAAAGTCATAGATTAATTTGAGGCCAAAGAAGACTAGCATGTACTTAATATCATATTTTATTTGTTCCGAAAAGGCCGAGTGAGTATACGGTCTTTCGAATCTATGTTGTTAAACATTTTTATCAACTGTATTTGTATTTCTAGAAATTCGAACTCTAAATCAATAGTTGTATATTTAGGGTTCCAAAACCAGTTGCATATTCAATTATTTGAATACGAGGTTTTTATTGTGAATTCATGGCCCGGTATATAATGATTTGGATAGCCATCCCTTATGATCAAAATTTGAAATTTAGCTAAGATGAAGTTCATTTCAATAGAAAATATAGCTAATTAATTAATACCACTTGACTTGGTACGTAATTTCAAGTGCAATTTGGACTGGGGAAATGATTGTGTCACTAGGAATGCTTGATAATTGTGCAAAAATTAATCAACATTGCCGTGCTTAACTATTACCCAAAAATTATATTTGTTTGGTCAAATTGTAATTAATTTTAAAATTACAGTGACAACAATTTCTTTTTCATGCCATTTTGTGCAAGAATTAATTAGGCTGCGGTTGGGCAAATAATCAACCATTAGCTATAGCAAATTAATCATAATAATCATGAAATAGTTTAAGATAATTACTAAAAGATTTGACCATCTAACAACTCAAAATTACTCAAATTTGTCCAAGAAACTTGTTGTCATTATTTTTCTTAGCCTAAGGTCCTATTACTTTTCTCAATATGTTTCTAACTTTAACGCGTTGATAATTGGATATTTTTAAAAATATCATTTTGTCGTTTCATGTTCAATATTCGTATCAGACACCTCTAACGTGATAAATTAAAAAAAAATTCATATCATTATATCTATATTGTGTCATATCTGTATCTGCATATCATAGATTTCTACATCTCAATCTTCGAAAAGGGAGAGATTTCAAGATGTATAATAAAAAAGTTAGTTGACAATTAGGGCACTTAATTTTGGTGGTTGTGGAGGCTATTCTCATGTCACATTCCACCGAAAGACTGGGAGGCTGAGACGTATTTCAATTCATAATTATATAACTTTTGTGGTTGAAATAGAATTATTTAAGTTTCAAAATTTGAAAATTAGAATTTTTTTCACGTCATATTGAGCAATTACTTTACCTAATTACCTAAACATACATATAAAATCAAAGTAAATATTTTCACGATATTGCAATATAAATATTAACAGTAATTCTAGTTGCGTCAAACATTGTTATCAAGAAGATTCAGAATAAGATTTTGCATCGAGGAAGACATCTTGTTTGAATACAGATTGATGTGATGTAATTGAAAGAGAAAGACAGAATTTAAGAATTTTCATGGGATTTAATAACACCATTAAATTATTTCTACATTATTAAGTTTATTAAATAATAAAGTTGAAGAAAAAACCTAAATTCAAGAACATAATATTAAGTTTCAGGCCGCCACTATGAACAAAATTTAAGTCCAAACCCTAATTATATTAAAGGGATTTAAATAAGATTTTGGTTAAATTAGGTAATTCTACTCAAATCCGAAACAGAGAAAAAAAATTATTTATATTTATCACATAATTAATTAGGAAAAATAACAAATTAAATAGTAAGTGTAATATATTTTCTCATATTATTAGTTAGATTCTACCGAATCAGATATGAATGAGATGATAATTATTACTATTTACGAGTATATATGATGTACGGATACGAATACAGTCACATAATTTTATTTTATTTTATTTGAAATTCTCACGTAAGGAATGTCAGACATATCCAATACAAAACTACACGATAAAATGATATTTTTAAAAATATGCTTGCATCGTAGACAAGTATTAATATGGGACATAAATGTGTGAACAACACATATAATACAGAAAATAGGAGGGTAAGAAGTATTGAAAATGTTGATTAGAAGTTTAGATTTGACGCAGATGGTGTAAATTGGAGCATGATAACTGCGTGGAACAAAATAATGAAGGTACAAAATTAAAGTGTATTTATTTGAAATCGAAATACCTAAAAAGATGGGAAAGCATTCCTTAAAATGGAGCCCAAAACCAAAGATGTTTACTACGGAAAAATGTACTCCTTAATCATTTCATAATTCTTGCTTTCTTATGTTCTACGCGAACTTTAGAAAACCATTTCTTTCTCTAATTTTAAATAATAATAATAATAATAACAATAATAATCTCCACCAAACTTGCATCTTAATTGGGTATTGAGGATGCTTGTTAAAAAAAAAATTGTTTTCTAAAAAATTTTAGTGAAATTAAATATCTTAAAAAATTTTTTTCCTTCATTCGGCGGTGACTCACTTTCTTATTCGCTTAGCTATTAATTCTGGTAACGGGAACTACGTGTTTCCCGGTTTGGTTCTCAGTTATATTACAGTAGCAATTCTTAATTTTCTTCTGTTCTCTTTTTTTTTTTTTTTTTTTTTAAAACAAAAAAAAGAAATCGGAAGGGTTTAGAAAGGAAAAATGCAAAAGTACTTTTAAATGATACCTAAAAACACCTTGAAGCATGAGCAAAATAAGCCTAAAGAAGCTTATAGCTTCTAATTTAGTCCAGCTCTCATTATAGAACTAACAATGAAACAAAAGACTGTTTTGGTTCCTCCTATAAAAATTGTCTGTTCAGCGTGATGTTAATTGTGTGGCCATTAAGTCTCAAAAAATTACAATTCACCTCGCATTCCTTCATTGTAATTTCGTCTTATGTTATTTCGACTTTTCACGCATTAGTTGTATTATTTGATCTGATTATATAATATTATTTTTGTTTTTAAAAAAACAATGAAACAAAACACTAGGAGGAGTTATAAATAATTTTACCTTATCCGAGACAAGGATTTAATTGCCAAATAAAGAATTGTTAGTGGTAATTTGGGCAATTAACAGTGAAGGTGGAAAACCGTATGAGATCATCAAGATTTCAGCGTATATATCCTGTCCACCAGGGGAAATTCTTGTATGAGCCGGGTGTAGACACTGTTCCCTACACCCGCCTCTAATACACAATAAAAAATAAAAAATAAAAAATTTTTTTTTTATTTGTGTATTACTGTTCCCTACACCCGACTCATACAAGAATTTTCCGTCCACCACCACCCGCTTTTGTGCGTCGCATCATATGGTGGTTGAATACAAATTTTTTTCATTGATAAAAAAAAAAAAGAATGAAAAGCCAAAGTTGCCTTGCAAATTTCTGGAATTGAAAAAAAAAATTGAAACTGTCTAGAAACGAGACTCTACTTCATGCCGGGGAGAGAACGGTAATTTTAGCATGAATTTAGTTCGATCGAACTAATATAATCAAGAAATGAGTAGTTTATACTTGTTATATAATTAATATAAATATAAGAGAAATCGGCATCTGTGGAAATGCCGTTCCCGTGGTTTATAAGTCAAAAAGAAAACTATCAATCACAATTACTAGAAGCCAGAATTATCATTCTCATATATCATGTCAAGGTTAACATTTTCTCTGAGTAGCTACAACAGGAATGGATACTTGTATTCTCACATAGTAAAATGCAGTGATTTGGACAAACAAGACACATTTTCATGGCTTTAAAATTTACCTCCACAGCTGAAAGCATCATCATCTCATAGCATTTTCAAGTCAGGTCTCTAGTTACCTCACAAATGAATAACCATAAGAATCTCAGCACGATGCTTTCGATTGGGAAATGACGAGCAGCGATGACACCTGAAAGGCCCAAGTTGTTTGCATAAAAATGGAGTACAGCTGCACATCTCATGCAATAGTTGCATGAGATTTGATATAAGTGATTGATTCAACGTCAATATCCTAAATTCAGAGCTCAATAATTCATGATATAAGAGCATGCACGTTCCAATCAGTTAACAAGTCATTTCGGAAAGGTTGCAAGGCTTAAATAGAAAAGAAAAATGATTGAAAAATGTAGAATTTTCATCAAGCTGAATATTCTAAAAATTATTAGGAGTCTAATCATATAATTTTTCCTTATTCCAATTCCAAACCGATATAACGTGGAGAGGAGATAATTAATTGAGGTTTACTAGTGAGAGACTCGGCAATTTAAACGACTGCACAGATTTAAATGTAGGATAAGCAGAAGTAGTACCCAATAACAACATGTGTACCTTAGTTCCAGCCACAATGGTACCATTCAGGGGATGAGCCACACATGCAGTGACACTTTCAGACAATGATAAATATCTGTTTTGTGTTTGCTGGGCTGTTGGTTTGTCGGTACTCGGTATATCCTCACTATTAGCAACGAATATTAAAATTAGAACCGGCCTTAACCATCACATTATAAGGCAAGCTGGTCATTATATAATTCAAGAGGTGATAAAAATTCATTTGCAAGTGTTATCTACGGAAGTATGGCAACATGAATAAAGGCTACAGATGTAAAAATGAGGGCTTAAATATTTTTCATGACTTCTTACTTGTAATCTACATGACAGGGGGAGGTGCAGTCTGGATAGAAATCCAAAAGATAAAGGCCATTACTGGATGATGATCCAACAGCATAAATCTGCAAACATATTCCAACTTAGACGTAGAAAAATAAAGACGTACAACTGCATGGAAATGATCAACTCTAAAATCAATTCAATCAAAAAGCACTCGCTAAAGGTTTTCAGAACTTATACTTTTTTGAAACTTGAAATCATCACATGTTTTGTGAAGCTACTAAGGAAATTGAATAAATATAGTCCTAACAGGTTCTATTCTTTTCAGGCAGATAAATCTTGAATTGGAAGAGTAAGTGTAAAGACAACGGGAAAGAATTTAAATTTACTTTGGTTCTTGAGAAGTAAGTAGGCTGACAAGTTCAAAGCACTCTTCCTCCACTATTTTACAGCTCTTTCCTTATCTAGAGTATTAGTATATTGCACATCTCCCAAGCAACAGTATCAAATCTAACGCAGTTAAATATAAATGTACTGGTTTTGCGACTCACCGAGTTCATAGGAAGCCAACATGGCCTTTTCACGAATGAGAGATTGGCCAAATCATTGGGCTCATCCCTATTCCCTCAAATAATATGCAGATTAAATTGACACCAGTGAGAAATTTTGCCAATTCTTTTTTAGAGAGAAATAGTCAAATTCAGAGAAGTTTGATGTACTTACAACCACGCAGGTGGAGGGCAATGAATATGCGTCACTTGGAACTTATGGGTATTCAGGACGCCTGACCTGTAAAAAATTAATGGCAGTTCAATAAAGCAAGATAAGATGGGCTAAAGATCCCAAAGATAATGTAAGTTTAGTTGGTAATATGCCTACTTTAAAGAAGATGAATATTGTCCAAACTAAAGTGGGCTGTACCAAACCAGCTAAGAGGTTCGAATATGTTTATGTCTAGTTTCATCCTACGCTTGCATATTGACCAGAAAAATACTTCACAAATACAAGTCAACATGCACTTCTTAACAGACTTACCATCCATCATCTAGATGAAATGCCAGTTGATAAGGGCAAGACGGATCAATGTCAATTGAGTGTATTTCCTTTGAAAGAATATTTGCTTGAGCCTGCACCAAATATGTAGAAGATGTAATAATGTAGCCAACACCTGTTAAAATGAATTGAAAATGAAGAGAGACATATACTTGCATGGTACCAACCTAGTACGAAAATAGCAGACAGACATTGCTTAGTTTGCGTACCTTTAAAGGATATATTTTCTCCAGCTCATTTGCCAACTTTACCATTGTCAAAGGAGCAAAATATTCCTGAATAATCAAAACTCAAAGTTATAGATGACAGATTATAGAACACTGTTTAGTAATGGAAGTTAGCATAATATTAATAACATACCATCTAAATATGATTTCTTAGTTAAGTGAAAAACTGTTCAAGACCTCACCTTTTAGCAAGTTAAATTGAACAAAACAGTGAGCCTAACTCATTGCGAAAATGCCAGCAAATATTTTACCTCTTTATGGTTTCTGAAAGCAGTATTTGATCTTCCTCCACGTAGATCCCACATAAATATAGTTCCCTTCTTGCTAGCTCCATAAATAATCTACTGATTTAAAAATAAAAAAAAATTAAAAAAAAGGAGGAAGCCATCACTATTGAGGATGAGTAGTGAGGAATATTCATTGTTTTAATTTCAACTATTTGATTAAAAAATGACCTCGTTATCCCCACTTAATTTGATGCTATTAAGAGAACCAGTAGAATTTGTCGTGAGCTCGAATAGTGGAAGATCACTAACTCTTCTATCCCATACATTAATCACACCATTAGTGTCCGAAGCGAGTAACCTATTAAGGCATAATATAAATAAGCCCAATAGAAAATGAAATCCTTTATTAACATGATTATATTTAAAAGCAGTAATGATAACAAGAAACGGGTATCAAAATCAATGGCAACATTAAAACTTGACTGTTCGTTAAGCAATTTATCTAAGTAGCTATTTTATTCTACACATCTACTGTTTAGTTAATACCCTTATATTCTCTTAGGTCTTCAATTTCATCAATGACGCACATGTTTGATCTCATCACCAAACATATGGATGCTTCCCATTTGAAGCTTTCATTTCTTCTTACTTTTTCCTTTTGGAAAATAAATTTCATTATCTATATTTTTTTGTGGTCTATATTATCTATATTATATATAGAGGATTCAATGATTCTTCCAATAAAATCTAGATTCCACAGTATGCGGTTAAACAAAAAATTCCAGATAAGATTGGCTTACACACAAACCTTGAACTGTCATCAGATGAAAATGCAATGTCAGTAAAGCCTTTGTGAACATTGATCCCATGAACTGTGATGTTGGGTCTTTTTCTCAGGACCTGCATAATGAAAAACAAGATAGCTGTTGCATGCAGTGAAAATATTTATTCATCAAAACCAAGAGAATTTGCCACCAATTAAATAGCTTCACAGTGCTCAACGAGTTTATGTACCCTGTCTCAAGGTTCATAGGTGCAAGATTCTTATTTACCTATTTCAGCTTGTATGCCTCCACGTTATCTTCTTTTCCAAACAGCTATTTAACCATATTGCATAAATGCAACAGTTATGAAGAGTGGGCAAACTAGTGTGAATGTCCACTCATGCAATCATTTGGCATATTCTTTGTAAGATGCTGACTTACTAATGACAGAAAAAATGAGGCTCTTAATCAAGCCTAACCACATAGCACAATCTAGCCAAATTCAATGTAAAACAGCAAATATGAGTTTAAGTAATTTAGGTTTTGCTACAAAGTACAAAACAGAGAATAACCATGATGATGACATTTTCTCAACTACAGGTCGTGATCCAAAAAATTTAGAAGATTTAGTAATTATCAAGAATATCTCAATTTTTTTATTCTGCTAGGAACTTTTATTTCTGAGTATTGACAGATATAGTTTTTTCTTTATCGATAACCTCATGTTTGTGTATAAAGGAGAGATTCAAAATCTCAGTCGATTACTCGATTGTTCTGATAAAGATGAATATTATAAGAATTTTCATTGAAAACAGTAGTAAGAAATACTCACTTCAACAGGTTCAGATGAGATATACCCGATGTCAAAGATATGAACTTCACTACTTTTCATTGACGTACAGGCAATCTGTGATGATAAAGAGGAAAAGACATAACAAGTTAAAGTGCCAAAAGAAAAGGATGAAGAATGTTAATAATGGACAATTTTGTGGATAAGACGATAACTATTTTAACAGTGCAATATTTCTAGATCCCCGACAGATTATGCATGTTTGATTGTGCATCACATACAGAATGAAGATAAGTTCATACCTCATCTTGATTTGCAGGGTTCCATCGAATAACATCAAGTTGTTGACATGTAGATATGTGTAGCAACTGCTTTGCTTCATCTTCTTTCAAATCTAAAAGATATATAAGTCATCAAAAGCTTAATAAAAATAGTTAGGATACTTATAGCTCCTTTGCACAATGAAAGCATATACCCATATCACAATTCACAAATTAGGACGCCGAAATGGTGCTTGATTATCGGAGGCAACAACTTCATGACGAGCAAATCCAATTTAGGGTCATTCCATAACAAATATGGGTATTCAGTGTTTTTGAAGACTAATGTACAGTTTGTTCATCAAAACCGAGGAAACAAGTACAAATTTAAATTTAAAAGCTAATGCAGTGGACCACAGTGGTGTTTATGTAGATAACATTCAGTACCAAATGATTCACAATACTTAAGCAAGAGAAATAAGACATAAATCAAATTAGTATAGGTTGCTACCTTGGCAGTGAATATTATCGAAGTCGTGTACTGTTAAGCAACCTGATTTTGTTACCGAAGCCAAGTATACACCCTGTCAAAAGAAGGCAATAATTCAAAATCAAATGATTTATCTAATGGAACTAATTAAAGACATGAAAATAAAAATCTTTTAAATTACTTTACTACATGTTCCTTATAATTTTCTCCATTTACTGTTATCATGTATGAAACGATTCATTTCTAGTGACAATAAAAAGCAATGATATAAATAGCTTTGTGTCAACAAATTTCTCCACAAAAATGCTAAAGTCGTCGCCGTTAAATAACAGAAAATTCTAAGTCCATAGTTCAATTATTTATTATTATACACATCGATATCCATCACTCACCTTAGAGTCAAATTCAAGCGATGAAACGCCCTGCCTGACAGAAATCCAAATGTGCTTAATTATCACAACAGGATAGAACATGAGAAGGATAGAATCAAAAAAGAAACCCAACCTTCTACTTGCACTCGGGTTATTATTCAATCCGTTGATAAACCATTCAGCCTGCCAATCCGCCAAAAGCACAAAACATAATTCGATAAAATAATCAATCAGCTAAAATTTCCGTAACATAAGAAACCAAGAATATATGTGGAGATAATTGACGTACATGAGTCCGGCATGGCTCCCCACCGACATGGTATCTATGAGGAAACGCCCCAATCTATACAGTAGTCCCAAGCAACGGAAAAGAAATGATTTTTAGCACTTCGAAACTACATAAACGAGGTCAGAATCTCACACTCACCTCGGAATATGATTGAACTATGAGATTAAAAAGGCGGTGCCGGTAATTTGGGTCGAATTTTCCATTTAATTCCATGAGATTCCTCCTCCATGGACGCCTAACACAATTTTTCCCACAAATCACTACACTGTAAATCAGCCACAAAAGAAAGATTCCGTTTAGGGTTTAGGATGATTACCTTTTCGCGGATTTGGGCTTCTCTACTGATGGATTCGCTGGAACTAAGTACTTTTCCATGAATTTCAAGGGGAGAGTTTCTTGGATTGTAGGCTAATTGGGGGAAAGTTGTAACCCGAAGTACCAATTATGAATCTCCCGCCATCTTTATTCTCTTGAGATGCACGGCTACGATGTCTTTGATATCATTGGCTTTTAGAAAGAAAAAAGAAAAAGTAAAAACCTAATGGTATATAAAAATAACCTTAATGGGCCGACTCAAATGGGCCGTCAGAAATATAGCTTTGGCAACTCCGAAAGATACTTTATCGTTATCATCCCTGGGCTGTCATACAAACCAAATTGACAGTTGTAAGTTGTGTAACGTGGTTTACTGACACACACATACATGACGACACAGATATCGCACCATAGATATCTTACATAAGGAGAGTCGAATATACACCTCTTATTGTACATACATATTGTCTCAACTCATAGTTTGCGCTTCATAAAACCATTCATCTCGTATTGTATTGTGTCGAATACTTTTCACGTAAGAATTTTTAAAATAAATCTGTATTTATATCCATATCTTTGTACTCATATCCCATATATCAAAGTATATATATAACTGAAGTTTTTCTTTTTAAGTGATCCCTTGTGTTATATATCTAATGCAAGAACGCATCGTCGTATAACATAAATGAAATTTGATGTCGAATCACGGAATCTAGCTTGGCTTTATGACTTGGGTTTTGGTCATAACATAACATGTATCACTCATACCAGTACCACGATGTCCCTAAATATATGTTTTTGAGTTAAATTGCATTGAAAGACATTTACTTTTGATAAGTTGCATGATACAAAAGTTACGAATTAGATTCCACGTAGACGTAGTGTTGCGGATTAGGGCTTTCTGAACAATTATTCTGGCGAACACAAGATTATCAGACGCAATTAATACGTGTAATTTCGTACCTAGCTAGCTAATACGTACCCTATAAATTAACCACGACACCCATTGTTTAATTATTCTTTAATGGAACTTGTGTAGCTCCTCAATTCACCAAGACTTAAGGTAAAAATAAATATTTTCTTTCCAAATTAAAAACCATTTAAATTTATTAATGAACAGGTAAAAAGCACCCAAAATGCCTGAAATCTCGTCACCAAGTTGGAAAAATAATAATAACAAAAATAATGACGTTAGGTAGCGCCACTTACGTAGGCGTTAAATTTCGTCATTAAAACTTAATTGTTCACTAATTAACAAACCTTAATGGTTAGGGTAAACCACTTTCTGCATGTGAGGGTTGACAAATTTAGAAGCTTTTTAGGGAGTGGTTAATTAAGAAAGGCGTTTTGATTAAAGTATTATTAAAGTATATTGTTTTTGAAGCATATAGTAGTTAAACATGGGGGACCACCTCAATCTCTTTGACTAAACTTTAAACATTCTATTATCCCACCTGGAATTCCATATCACCTTCTCTCTGTCTCACACACACATGAATTATAACCTATACATAATTATTTTGCATTAATAGAAGTTAAAATATAGAAATTCAACCTACATTACATATAAGTTAGGACACATGAATACAAACACAACAATACGGATACGATCTGATACAGATACAGTGACATGGTTTTTTTCTTAAATTTCCTATATAAGAAGTGTTGGATACAATGTCCAATTTGAATGTCCGACACGACGTGAAATAATAAAACAATATTTTTAAAAGTTTAATTTGAACAATAAAAACCACCAATGTTAGCGGAGAAGATAAGAAAAGGAGAATACATAATGAATTGAACTGTCCCCAACCCCACCTCTTCCGGTTCCAGCCAACTCTACAACTTGGACAGCTTCCCTAACCAAAATTGCCTTCATGTCATTTCATTTTCCATCACTATTTTCATTTTTTTTTTTTTTTGTTTTTCAAATTTATCCGAGATCCCGTGCTTTCGAGTTGAATCTTAACTCTCCTACAATTTGTAGATACATATACAAAAAATCGGGCACAAAGACAATTAATTAAGTTAGCATAACGCTAAGCTAGCTATCAAGTTGAATAATTGTGTAACATTTGTATCACATTTCAAATTCTATGCAATTATTATGCATTTCTCCCATAAAGGGACGCGTGACCTTAATGCGAAATGGGCTTTAGTGCAATACTTGAATAGTAATTAAAATTTTACTAATAAGAAAATATAATGATTAAACTGCAATCATTCCTCCAAGTGACAACATGATTTCGTTTTCACTTTGTACAAGGAAAAGAGAAGTACTATTTCTTGTTCTGTCTCCTAACAAGTATAGACAAAACCCATGAAAAAGAATCCCAATAGCAATAGACAACACCAGATCACGAGAATATACATAGAGACAATTTAAATTAAATAATTAAAACATACGTCAAGAATTAATAAAATGAAAACAGAGCGTGCGACCATAATTGTGCAATACATGAGAAGCCGTATTAATCAGATTGGCACAATCGTAGCCACGCGTGAGACTATGGTTTATTGGCAAAATAGACCAATAATGGCCTAAATAGTATTTGTCATAATGGAGGCTTATGTGCATAATAATGATAATAGTTCTAATTATTATCTTAGAGATAAAAAGAGGGATTTGATGGGTTGGTTTGTTGCAAATGACAAGATTTGTTCTCGTGTTTAAAATCATGAAATTCAAGTTTAAGCTCGAGTTCAAATCAGATAGTTTACTTGTAAATTCGTGTGAATTGAGTTGAGATGAGTGAGTCGAGCTCCAATCCTATTTTTCTTGACCCATTACGTATAAAATAACGTTCGGTCGAATCGAGTCAGGTTTCAGTCCTATTTTTCACGATCGGTCGAACCTAAGTCCGGGTTTGAGTGAAGATTGAGGTAAACATGGGGGGCATTATTGGTAATGTACCATTTCTCACCCCATTGGGAGAAAGGAGTAAAAACTGCAACACCACTGTCTCTTGCCACTTCAGTACTCTTTCTGCTTCACATGCACTCTTACCAGTAACAACAAAAAACAAAAGAACCCATTAAAATTTCAAGGTACCAACACCCATTCTCTCTCTCTCTAGAATTTCTCTCGGCTCTCCAGAACCCTTCGCTGGATATGATATGATCCACTTTTCTGTACAATTCAATTCGAACCGTTGGATTTCTGGAGAAAGTTCCATGCTTTTGTTGTTTTGTTGCCTGTGACTAGAATTCATGGACACAAAACTCATCCACACAACGTAGTCTTCCATTCTGCTTCCATTCTTTCTGGTCTCACATATATATATGTGCATATATTTATCCTCCGTCAATGGCGGATATCTATGAAGAAGCTCTGAGAGAAAGTGGCAATGGAAATGGGATCAGCAGAGAAAGTATCAAAGCCGCCATTGCTAAAGCTGCGGAGCTGAGGGCTCTTCATGCTGCACTAATGCAGGGTAACAGTCCCGCCAATCTCAGATTCCCGTCTGCTTCCCCTGTTTCTCGCCATAACCCAAGCTTATCTGCGCAGGATTACCCTGTTTTCACCCCAGTAAGTACTAATTAAGTAGCCTTTCTTCCCCCATTTGTCTTCAATGTTAGTTGCTGATTCCAACTTGCTTGTGTTGGGTGTTACAGATTTTGGTAGCTCAATCTGTTTAGTGTAAATGTAATTATAACCCATAAATTCGTTTTCGGGAACTATATTTACTCTGCCCCTGTTTTCTTGTTTTTCCTCATTTTGATTTTATTGTTTTGAATTTGTTCTTGTTTCCTGTTTCCTGTTCATCGATTCTCGTGTAAAAAGGAAAAGTATGTTTTGAAAAGTAAACTTTAACGAATCTCGTCAAATGGGACAGTTCGTTACTTCATCTGCACTTCATATTAGTATATTTTTCCAGGCTTCCATTGTTTCAAGTTTCATAGAAATTCCCTCAGTGATCTCATAATTAATATTATTTCTGGATTAGTTCAAACCTCACAGATTAGTTTTGATTCACCTCTACAAGAAAAATTGCAGTATAATTGGTTAATTCTGCACTAGCTCATTCAACAATCTGAATCTGAACAGAGTTATGACGAAGACCCATTACCAGGGTACCAGCAAATCCTCATGGAGAATCAAAGCTACGCCGAAAGCTGGGGTGAGCACACCATTAATGGCGGAAACATGAACGAAACTGTCCTCTCGGATTACAGAACAACAAACGCATCTTCAAGAAAAGGCTTATCCTTCCCATGTGAACTCGAGGGGCATATATGTCCAGCAGAAGATCAAACTCCCGCCATTAATGTCCTCCGATCTTCCCCCGGACCTTACGCTCATACCAAAACCAGAAGAAACAGTATGGGCGACATTAAATCTGTTTCATCTTGCAACAAATGCAAACCAGCCATAATAAGCAGCGAATCATCAGATGCTCTCACGAAAAACAGCAGAAAATCTAACATTATAGTACCTTTAACCCATTCACACTCCTCCCTCCACTCACAGCCCAGAAACAGAGGACACGGGTTCTCATGGCTGATTCCAAACAGGCTCAAGAAGAAGAACAAGAATGAGAAATTCTCACCCCTTCCTTCCCAATCCGATCACGAGGTGTCCCAATTCGTGGCACCGATCGAGATGCTTAAAAAGGAGCTAACGGAGGCGAACGAGAGCAGAGATGCTGCTTTGAGTGAAGTTTCAGAAATGAAATCATCATTAGGGGAGATGAACAACAAGCTGGAGTATTTGGAGAGTTATTGTGAAGAACTGAAAAAGGCCTTGAAGCAAGCGGTTCAAGTAAACCTCACAAACATTCCGAAAATGGTTGAGAAATCGATGCCGGTTAGCGAAGAAGTAATGGTTGAGGGATTCATGCAAGTTGTCTCTGAAGCAAGATTATCAGTGAGGCAGTTCTGCAAAGCTCTAGTATCCCAAATCGAAGAAACGGACCTTACTTTGGTCGATAATTTGAACTCACTACTTCAACCTCATAAACTCTCCTTAAACTCAAAATACCCCAAACTTGTCTTATACCATTTGGAAGCCATCATAAACCAATCACTCTTCCAAGACTTTGAGAACTGTGTTTTTCGCAGAGGCGGCCCCCCCACAGTCCTGGACCCCGATCAGGATCGCGGGGTTCGGTTCCAATCCTTCGTTGCGTTGAGGAACTTGAGTTGGAATGAAGTGCTGAAGAAAGGGACCAAGTATTACAGTGAGGACTTCAGCAAGTTCTGTGATCAGAAAATGAGTGGGATCATCGCGACTCTGGGGTGGACTAGGGCGTGGCCAGAGCAGCTTCTCCAAGCGTTCTTTGTGGCCGCTAAGTGTGTGTGGTTGATGCATTTGCTTGCTTTTTCGTTTGAAAAGCCGTTGCGGATTTTGAGAGTTGAGGAGAATGTGAGGTTTGAAGGAAACTATATGGAGGATGTTTTTGGTGATAGAGAAAAATCAGAGGGTGGTGGGGGTAGGGTGAAGGTTATGGTGGTGCCTGGTTTTTATGTGCTTGATAGAGTACTTAGGTGTAAGGTTCTATGCAGATATAATAAGTCTGGGTCTTGAATTTAGGAGTAGTGTTGTATCATTTTAAAGTTCGAGTCTTCTGTATGTGTTACAAATGCTCCCCGGATGGATTAACTTGTAATTTTATATAAGGATCGTGGAATTGGATTCTATTCGATTCGATTCTTGGGTATTTAGAAGATGTAGCTATGTATGTGTTGCGTAAATTATGTATGTATTGTTGTATGCATCTCAATACAAGTTATAACGGATCAACTTAATGTAAAACTCTTTCTATATATCATTAATAGTTTTATAACTTTATTCTCATATACTCAAATCGGGAAGTATCTAATTGAACTAGTATATCGTCGAATCACTAAATTACGTTAGTAAATGTTAATCTAGCCTCCAAGGTCAAGCCTATTTGGGTTATCACTATTGAAAATGACTCGACTTAAAGGCACATTGGTAATGACTGATGAAGATGAGAAAGAAAGCGCGAGTATGTGTCTTTGGGCCTGGACTAGTCACATGCCAGACTTAGGTAGGGACAGTAATCAGTGTGCCCATAGCCCACTGTTGGTAATGGGCTCGGACCACCTTACCCAATAAACAGGTTGTCAAATGCCACGAAATTCTTTATTGATAAATCTTCTGTGGAAAAAGAAAGATTCGAGTTTGTCATAATGTATGCAATCAAAGTCTTGTCTTTAAGTATGTTGGAAAGGACAATCAAGCAATTCACTATGATATATAATTGATAGACCAAACTGGCAAAGATCATGTGTTCATATTTAATTCTTTGTCAAGCATAGCATTATTAAACTTGTGGAAATTGGAGTTAGTCATTTAGAATGATTGTATATACAACCATTTCTTTGCCAAACTTACGTATACAAATTATTCTATTCAAAAATGTCTTTTTTTAGTTAATTTGATTATTAAACAATACAATGTTTTCATTTAAAAACACCGCAATAATTCATCAAATCAACTCTAAAATGGTCAATTTGCCATCATCACGGTCAATTGTTAATTGCTCCAATCCCAAACTCCCCTAGGCCCTAACTTCATCTTCTTCTCTTCGTTTTCCTCTGTTTTCTGCTGAGCAAAACTTCTGCTGCAAAAGAAAGCATGGAAAATGGAAGGAAGTACGTGGTGCTATTCCCTTTCATGGCGCAAGGCCATTTCATCCCATTCCTAGCTTTGTCCCAACTCATACTCCGAAAGGGCTATTCCATCATCTTCGTCAACACTCCTCTCAACATCAAAAACCTCCAGAAATCATTCCATCCACCCTCCGCCTCCGTCAAATTCGCCGAAATCCCCTTCAACCCCGCCGAGCACAAGCTTCCCCCGGAGGGCGAAAACACCGATTCCCTCCCTTACAACCTCATCATCTGCTTCGTCGAAGCCACTACTTCCCTCAAACTCCCTTTCCGAACCCTACTCTCCGATCTCATCCACAATCACGGCGGCGAAAAGCCTCTATGCATCATATCGGACTTCTTCTTCGGATGGGCGGCCGATGTCGCCCACGAATTCGGAATTTTCCATTTGATTTTCAGTGTCACCGGCGGATTTGGTATGGGATGTTACTTCTCCACATGGCTCAATCTCCCACACAGATTCACCCACGAAGACGATTTTCTGCTGCCGGATTTTCCAGAAGTCGGAAAAATTCACATCACTCAGCTAACGCCGTCGATGATGGCCGGCGGCGAGCACGACCCTTTAACAGTTTTCCTTCAGAGAAACTTCCTATCATGGGCGAATTCAGATGGGCTTCTTTTCAATACAGTTGCAGAGGTCGATAAACTCGGATTAACATATTTTCAGCGGAAATTAAACGTTCCGGTTTGGGCCATCGGTCCTCGATTGTTATCGGAAGAAGACAGAGCAAGAACAGGACGACAATCAGCAATTACTCCCAAAGAATGCATCAAATGGATGGACAAAAAACAGCCAAATTCCGTTCTTTACATCTCCTTCGGTTCTCAGAGCACGATCCCAGCATCCCAAACGATGAAACTGGCAAAAGCCCTCGATTCCAGCGGCGCGAACTTCATATGGGTTCTCCGGCCGCCGTCGGGGTTCGACATAAACGCCGAGTTCGTGGCGGAGGAATGGCTGCCGGAGGAATTCCTCCTCCGCGTCCGCGAAGAAGATAGAGGGCTGATCATCAGCAAATGGGCACCCCAGGTGAAAATTCTAGCTCATAAATCCGTGGCGGCGTTTCTCAGCCATTGTGGGTGGAATTCGGCCCTGGAAACAATGAGATACGGTGTTCCGGTGATCGCGTGGCCGATGAGCGCCGATCAGTTTTACAATGCGAAGTTCCTCGTCGAACAGGCAGGAGTTGGTGTGGAAGTCGGCAGAGGGACACAGTTCGAGATCTCGCCGGAGGAAATCATGGAGAAGATAGAACTGGTGATGGGGGAAAACGGAGAAGAAATCAGAGGAAAAGCTCGTGAGGTGAGGGAGATTGTTAGGGACGCCATTAGAGATGAGGATGATTACAGAGGGTCTTCTGTGAGAGCTGTGGAGGAATTCTTTAATGCTGCATTATTGGGGAAGGTGAAGACAAATTAAAGGGGTGATGAGGGAATTAAATTAAATTTCATGTTTATCAATTATTTGGATAGAATTCCATAAGTCACCACTCAATTTTCACATTTTGTGGATTTTTGTTTCAATTTAATTGTGTTTGTGGGGGAATTAAAGTTTTTGACAAGTATTGAAAATTATTTGAAGTTTATGCTATTTTATATTCCATCCAAATTTATTTTATATTCGATACCAAATTAATTAAAGATGTTATCTAAGCAAATTAATTTTATTAAATATTGAGGAAAATACATATTGTGACACAATCAACAATCCAGCCCATTCGGAAGGGAGTGAAGTTTTAGCAGGAAGATTCAACCCATTGAAGAAATCGGTTTACGAACAAGTTGTTAGGTCTGTCGGAAGAGTCTATTCTCTATTATACCACATGTTTTAAATCAAACAAAATGAATTAAGAATCTTGAATGCAATTATTCATATAAACATTAGTGGTACTAAAATTTGTAAGCATCAAATAATATGTTTGAATTTTCAAATTTTATCATTTTATAGTTTTAGGATGAATGGATGCTAGAATAAAGAATAGGATTTGACATTCATCATTCAAACGCGAGAATTAAAAAATAATAATAATTCTCTTAAAACCAAAATGAAGCACTAATTTGTCAGAACATAAATTGTGAGTTTTTCTTTTCTCTATATAATTTATTAAGACATTTGTTTTTCAACTTTAGTTGATATTTTCAAATTAGTAATATTTTTACGTGTTCATACAAGTATTTAACAAAAGGTTAAATTGAGCTATTTATTTTACAATTACTAATATTATTGTATTATCTTTAAAAAATTCATATTGGATATTGAAAATATCAAATGGTGAAAAGTAATTTATAAAGATATTATGAAATGTACTGTATAAATTTAAAATTTTCTAGTATATTTCACAAACAATGATTATTCTAAATTTTGAGTAATTTCTATATTATTCAAAATGTTTCTAAAATATTTTATAATTATTTTTCAATATGAAAAATAATTTATTTATATAATTATTTCAAATAATTTAAATGATTTAATAAATTAAGAATATTAAATGATAATTAATGTGAATTTATGAATAATTTAGAAAATAAAAAATTACCATAAATATTGTCAATCAACCATAAAAAATAATTATCAATAAAAAATAATTTAAAATTCTAAAAAATTAGAATCCAATCAAAATTAAATTAATAACATTAACCAATCATAATTTTTAGTTTTAATTAAAAATCTCGAAAAAATCACAAAAATTCGTTCAATCAAAATTAATTGAATTAGGACCTTTCCTATATATTATAGTATAGATACCAAAATATTTAAAGATGTTATATAAGCAAATTAATTTTATTAAATATTGAGGAAAATACATATTGTGATCCACACGACAATGAACAATCTAACCGACGAACAAGTTGTTAAGTCTGTCGGGAGAGTCAAACAGGTCAAAGAAAAACTCTCAATCTTATAATTTTGCATATTATTTCCCCTCTCTTAACCCACATAATTTACTATTAAACAAAATGGATTCCGAATCTTGAATGCAATTATTCAAAATTTTTCATTTTATAGTTTTAGATGAATGCATGCTCATCGTTCAAATGCTGGAATTAAAAAAAAAAAAAGTTTAATTCTCTTAAAACCAAAATTAAGCACTAATTTGTCAGAACATAAATTGTGAATTAATCAAGAATTAATGAAAGGATCAAGTAATTCACGACCTAATCTAATTGCCATTTCGTATGCATAATGCATTAATGTCAAGTTGATTTGAATCACGTTACAACTTACACTCCAATTGCTGCCTAAAAAACTTACAAGTCCACGGTTTGTATAAACATGTTTCTAGAAAACACTCAAAAGCGTAATCCGAAAAACCCGTCTCATTCATAATCACCTCCTTCACCATGCACGCTTTTACCCTCATCACCTTCCCTTCGTAATCCTCCATCACTAACCTGATCTTTCGAACCAGATCCTCGTGTTCCACCTCCGCGATCACTCCGTTCGCCACCGCAACGGAAACCCCAATTTCTTCTTCCAGATACTGAGCATTGAAAGTCTGCTCGCCGCCCATGGGCCACGACAGCATCGGGACGCCATTGCTCAAAGCTTCCATTGTTGAGTTCCAACCACAATGGCTCAAGAATCCACCGATGGAGCTGTGGGACAAAATCTGCATATGGGGTGCCCATGATTTCACCAATAATCCCTTATTTGCTGATCGGATTCTCTCCTCGAAGCCAATTGGGAGCCAATTTTGGTTAGTCGATGAGGGATTGATTAACCAGAGGAAATTGACATTGCTATCTTCGAGGGCTTTGGCTAGTTCTAGTGTTTGTGTCTCAGAAGGGGAGCTCTGGGAAGCGAAAGATACGTAAAGAACAGAGCTTTTTTGCTTGGAATCCAACCAATCGGAGATTTGGGTTCCGGTGGCTCCGACGGAGGCGGCGGCGGAAAGACTGCCCCCCACGGCAAATACGGGACAATCCGGGAATTGGCGGCGGAAATAATTCAATCCAATGTGATCGAGTTCTTCGACGGTGTTAAACAGCATTGCATCAGTCTCCTTCCAGTAATCAAACATCTCCAATGCGAATTTCCAGGGCTTCTTCGCCGCCAACAAATACCTGGACAAATTTTTCCTCTTAAACCTGCAAAACGTGGGAAAACCCGGCAGCCAGAATGCGTCGCCGGAATCCAATTCCAGGTGGGGCAGATTCAGCCACGTGGTGTGCAGCGCCGCCATGCCGTAGCCTCCGCCGGAGTTGAAAATCGCATGGGAAGCACCGAACTCATGAGCAACGGAAGCAGACCAGGCGAAGAACATGTCAGATATAATGCAGGCCGGCGGATCGCCACCGCGGACCAGGCGTCCGATGAGGCTTCTGAAGGCGGGCTTGAGTAGATCCGCCTTCAGCGGAAGAGGCGAATCGCCTTCTGTGGTTTCGAAAGGGATTTGGAGGAGGCGAATGGTGGAGGATTCCGGGAGGTTCTTTTCCAATTTCATGATGTTTGGAGGAGTGTTGATTATAGTTACTGCGCAGCATTTTTCTTGTTCGAGTTTGAGTGCCAACGATAGGAAGAGGATAGCATGGCCTTCTGGCATGTAAGGGAACAAGATTATGTGATCTTTTTGTGGAGACATATTTGGGTTCTTGGAGAAGAAATCGATCGTCTGTTAAAAGTAGGAAATTTAGTGGGGTTGAAGGGGTATATATTGAGTTAGTTTATGTGTTCTTGTTTGGAAAGGATTGGTTAATGTTAATTTGTGTAGGATTGAGATTTCTATGTTGAGATGTTTATGTGTTCATCGACTTTTGAAAAAGGATTGGTTTGATGTTAATTTGTGTAGGATTTATGTTTACGTCTGTTAATGTTTGGAAAGGATTGGATTAAAATTCAGACTTTTGGGAGGATCGGACCCTATATTTTGCAGAAAATCTAGCAATACAAGTTATGTTAGTTATATTATATCCATGGAATGGAATTCTGGTGCGAGTAGAATACTTTCTCAATATCATTTTCTTCCAAGAAAATAAAAATATTTAATAAAATTTGCTTTCAAATATTTATTGTTATTTTATACCTAATTTACTTGGGTATGAGAGAGTTGAACCACTTGATATTTAAAACTCCAACATAACTTGAATAGAAAATTTCTAATTAAGTTAGCATACTCGAACATAATTTTAGTTAAGTTAGCATTCTTGAACATAACTGTAGTTAAGTTGACATACTCGAATATAGCTCGAATAGAAGATGTAACGACCCGTCTTTCGGAATAGGTAAAACGTGTGGGAACGTCCGAGAGTATATGTTATATTCGTTCGATGTATTAATTGCTATCTACTTGTCCTTAATTGCCAAATTTGCAAAGTATAAACACCTAAGTGAACTTTAATTGGATTTGTGTATTCCTAATGCAAGAATGTGAGAACTTAATTGCATAAACCATATAATATGAAGGATAGCTAATTAAATTAGGAATTAAAGTCAAGAATCACTTTATGACTCATGCATTTTAATAAATGTTTGTATACTTTTAATAAATATCATTGTCTTCCATTTCATTCCATACAAATTCAAGAGACAAGTTCATCTTCTTCCTCTCCCAATCCTCATCTCACGATCCATCACCATATCCACACACCTTCATCTTAAGTTCAATTCTTCCAAATTCAAGTAGAATTTATGTTTTTCTTCATGCATAGATATATCTCCATGGTTTAATTCTTGCATAATTATGAGTTTTCATGCATGACATGAATATATTTCCATGGAAGCTACGTTATGGAGGAGAATCATATAGCAAAGCAAGTTAGGAGGAAGTGTTAGAAGTAATTATGTTAGAAATCATGAGCTTGGATGAATTCAAGAAGCTATCATACATGATTCATAAGTAGGGAAAGCTTGAGGTTCATTAATGGAGATTGATAGGTTTTGAGGTTGATGATGATGAATATTAGCATGAGTTCTTGATGTATATTTGCTCCTTGAATGTTCTTAAGTGTGTTTTCATGTAAGATGAAATGAGTATACTTGATTCTAGTTATATCTTTGCAAATTTTGGATGGTTGATTGAGTCCTTGGCTTCCTTTTCTCTCCTCCCCTATTTCCCCCTGTTTTTGGTCGTTTTTCTGCTGTAAATACACTACCAGGCCGGGTAAAATCATGAAGAAAATCTACCCGGGCGGGTAGATTAATCCAGGGGGTTTTTCTGCACTTTTTTCCCCGGCCGGGTAAATTTTGACCTGTACTTTCCCCGGCCGGGTACCCCCTCAAATGAACTCGGATTGAGCTGATTTTCGGACCACTGAAACTAATTTAAGTGTAGAGAATTCTCCAATTAGAATCACCTTAAAATCATTTCTGAGGAGGGAGATATGATCGATCCAAAATTGTGTCGCCAAATTGTCGGAAATCTGCATTCAACCAACTTTGCACCTATGTCATTTTTGATATACTTTGAACTAAAATTTGGGCCATATATGGTTGAAAATCTCTATTTGTCTACTTTCATTTCCAACAAACAAAACTTAATTCCGACTTCTAAATCTTAAGATATACTCCATTCTTTACAGCATGCGCGTTTGGAGAAAACTGTCAGCTTTGCCAAGTTTTACTTAAATGCTCATTTCTTGCCATTTTCATCATTTCTTCCCATTTATTGAATCTCATATGTGATATAAATTCCTTATTTCAAGTGTAAGTTCTCTTATATAAGTATATTGTTTTACTAAAATTGCATGAAAGATGCCTAAACTTGTCCTAAATGATCTTTAATGTGAAAGTTAGTTCCTAAAGTGCCATGATTGCTCCTAATTGCCATTTCTTATATAAGTACAGTTTCATTGCATATGAATGTATACTCATAGCATTTCATGATGTTGCTTTGCATCGCCGAGCGTCTTTAGTTGGTCCGTTTGAGTTTAATGTCAACCGTATTCGTGTCTTTTGTTTAGGTGACCTTCCTAAGGACCCGGTGGATTGATACGTACCTTGTTTTGATTCTCTTTTGTCGAGGTTATCAAGGTGAGGTTATTCTCTTGCTGTAATCAATACTATATCGATATTATGGCCTGCACGATTTGGTTGTTCCTCACCCGAACTATTATACATATATGGTTGTTCCTCACCTGAACTGTAATAAATAAGCCATTGCATACTATTTTCCCGATTTTATCGAAAATGGTTTCTAATATCAAATGAGTTATATATATATGTTTTCTAGCGTGTGTTCATGGATCTCAATTGAAAATGAAAACATTTCTTGCATGCATGGCATAACGAGTGCTTGTCCTGTGATTGTTGGGCCCGAGGCAACGTGGTTTAGGGGATCCGGGAAAGCATAGGGCTGACGGTGAACCTACTCTGCGACTTCTATGGGTGTACGTGCTATCTTCGGAGGTAGTGGATATCACGTATTACCTGTGACCGGCTTCGGCCGAAGGAGCATAGTACTGAAATGGGCTATGACTCGCGTGTTCTTGGATGGTTAGGGCCTAATTAACCCTTCCATCACCCGGAGGAAGAAGGATGGTTTCTTGAATTGTTATTGTTCTTGTATTGTGAAGTAAGGTTGGAGAACGGGTATAACTCGGTACCCATTGATTGCTTGAAAACCCTTAACCCGATATATGCCTTATTATTGTAATGGAAATGATTGTATTGTAAAATAGGCTATATCCGGTCAAGGCGAAGTGTTATTGTTATTGTGCATTACATCTCTTATTATTACATTAATTATAACTTGTATATTGTTATCCCTCGCCAGTCACTCGATTGACCCTCTTTCCCTTTCCTTCTTGTTCCTTCGTATTGATTGCAGGTTTTGGGAGTCGACTAGGCGGCGGTCGTCTAGCCTTCTTTTGAGTCGAATCCTAGTTTTGATGTCTTTGTGTATAGTTTTGTTAGAATGATACTGGCATGTGGAGTAATACTAAATTATTTGCAACCTTACTTTTGATATGTTTAGCTGTTGAGCTTCTGGCTACATTTTTAACTCGCTTCCGCTAATGCATGAATCTTTGACGACTGTCCGTCTAGTGCCGCCTAGTTAGATGTGGTCTTGAGTGTCTTCCGTTCGCTAGCTCTTGGCACGTGTATGGATTTTCCATTTTATATACGTGTTGGGGTGTTGGGGTCTAGTGCGGGGGATATGATAGCTCCACGCTCGGGGCGTCACAGAAGACCTCTAGTTAAGCTCGAATAGAGGATCTCAAGTTAAGTTTGCATACCCCACGTTATCCCTCACTCTGTCTACTTGGTGTTGTTTTCAAATAAGTTTTTCAATAGAATATTGCTAAACGAGGTGTGATTGGCAAATTAATTACTCTAATAACTTTAATTAACATAATTATTTAAAGTTCCATGAGAGTTAATTAGTCAATCTACAAGTCTTGATCAATATTTTGATTGACTATTACCATCAGTATCTTGATATCTAGGGTTTGACTTGACCGAATTTCAACAGGGAAATTACATGCAATACTCTTCAACAATGGTATTTATTATTAAGCAAGATAACGAGATATTCAAAACAGAACCCACTACTTGAAACTACATATGTCTATTAGAAAGCATCATCAATCGAGCTACGTTAAGAACTACTTCTCTTGTGGCTCGACTTTGATCGCACACACGAGTTCTGCAAAGTGGGCAACTATCATTCTTCTGGAGCCAAGCCGTAGCACAAGCAACATGGTATCTGTGGTTGCAGGCAGACATCACCGTTACCGTTTCACCGTCTTCGTGTTCGTTCAGGCATATTGCGCAAGTATCGTTTGAATTTTCGTCTTTATGATACGTTTCATACATTAATGTGTTCTCCGGTGGTGGATTTGGCCTTGCAGTGTCATCTGCTGTCGGTGATTGTGGGTTTGGCAGCGACGCGGCAGCTTCTTCCTGTCTTTGCTGATCTTTCTTGAACAAACAATTTATTAGCAATATAAGCACAACATAACCCAACTGGAATAATGCAAAAGCAAATAGGTCCATTGTAAGGGTTTTGAGGGAATGTTTGAAACATAGATGGATGTGCCTGTGTATATATATATAGGTTAAGCCTTAAGGGAAGGAGAATATAATCAGGAAAGGACAACTAGTTAGAGTCCAAATCCATGTACAATTAGGAAGTTAAAACGGTAACATGTATTTAAAAACATAAAGTTAATTAGCTAGAAGTCTCTAAGATTTTGAAAACTACAAGTACTTTGCCATTACAGTTTTGTTATGGATTACAAATACAAGAAGATCTTAATTTAGAATCGTGAGAGGGTTGGGAGTCTTGGGACTGACGACGTTTGTTACAAGATCAAAAATAGCAAATAAAAAAGCGAAAAATATAAAAGAAGTTTATTCCTCGTACTGCAAATTAAGTGGGCAAGCATCAGTTTTTCTCGAGCCAGGCAATAACATAAAACCAGACGCTTTTGGGTTTTAGCAGAGAAGATTTGGAGAAGATAAACCCTTTGTCATTGATCGATCTTTAAAATCTGGAAAATTGATCGGTTTGAGGAGTATTTTGCAGAGAAGATTTGTAGGGTAAAAAAAAATTTGTTATTGAGCTTTAAAATCTTGAAAATATAGTTTAATTGATAGTGACATGGCAAGACCCACTCGTCTACATGGCATGCCCTGCATTTGACACGTGTCCATCAATAACCCTCCTGACACTCGGTTCATGACCGTGATTGATAAGAAGTCTCTCCTCCATTATGGAAGAATCTGATCATCGAGTTAAAGTTCCGGAAAAGGCACTTGATGATGCACCTCGACCTACTCTCGACCTCGAAACGCCACATGGTCACTAAAGATTTCTAGAGGAAGTGGTCGACCAAGCATTAAATGCATCTTCTATTGGGATAGTTGTCAACTTGAGCTGCTTCCACGTTAGTTGACGCCATCATTTTAACCAAGTGTATAAATACTCCCCAACTACTCAGGTAAATAAGACATTCTAACTACCATATTTATTGCACTCCTTTTCGACCTTTCGCTTTCGGTATCTACTTAAATTGACTCGTTGACTTGAGCGTCGAAATATCAACCCCAGTAAAAACTCCTCCAACTCGAGCTCACGTTTTCTCTTCTTTTCCAGATAATTGATCAGGCAGAGGCAGGTTTCCCCACCTATAAATTTTATTTGATTTGGCCAACTTGGCGCTTGAGCTTTCTCGATCCAATATTTGGCTCAATCACATAGGAATGGTTTAATATTGGGAAAATTGCAAATTTGGGACAATAACTAACCCCATTTTGCATTTTTGGACTTTAACTTGACAATTCTAATTTTAGGGACACTTACTCTCAAAATTTTGCAATTTTGGCCAAATCTCAGCCGGATCCTTAATTCCGCACCGGAAAACCGCACGTGACCCACCTGATTGCCTAAAATCGGTTGAAATCCAGCGTGGCAAAGTAGCCTGGGCCACATAAGCAAAAGAATGCATTGCCAAGTGGGATTTCAACCGATTTCAGGCGATCACGTGGGGTCATGTGCGGTTATCCGGTATGGTTTTCCAATGCAAAATTAGGGATCCGACTGAGATTTGATGCACTCTTTTGCTTATGTGGCCCAAACTATTTTGCCACGTGGGATTTCAACCGATTTCAGGCGATCACGTGGGGTCACGTGTGGTTTTCCGGGTACGGAATTAAGGATCCGGCTGAGATTTGACCAAAATTGCAAAATTTTGATAATAAATGTCCCTAAAATCAGAAATACCAAATTAAAGTCCAAAAATGCAAAATGGGGCTGGTTATTGTCCCAAATTTGCAATTTTCCCTTTAATATTAACACTTTTTGGAGGGTTGCATTCTGTATTTTGAAGAGAATCTATAAGTACGAATTATGTTATTTATCCGACTTAATTAATTGCACTTGGTCCTGTAATTATGACTACTTGGCAATTTTAGTCCCCTTTTTTTTTTTTTTTTTTCTCATTTTAGTCCTATAACTAATGATGATTAAATTGCATTTTTGAGCCTGTAACTACCGTCACTTTGCAATTTCAGTTCCCTTTTCTTAATTTCTCATTTTAGTCCTGTAACTAATAGCTTAATTACATTTTTGGTCCCGTTACTATGACCCCTTTGTAATTTTTGTCCCAACCTTTTTTAATTTGTCGTTTTGATCATGTAGCTAATTATTTTTCGCAATTTCGAGGTTAATGTCGCCGGAAGAAATATTTATCACATGAGTCGATCAGTGACGCAACCCTTTTTTTTACCTTGAAAATATACTGTTCACATGACATAAGTTTTCTTTTTACGACAATCACTACAAAAAAACAGCCATTTTCAGACGATTTCGTCTGGAAAATTCAATTTCCGATGAACTTCCGACGAACATCAAGTCGTCTGAAAAACACTCGTCTGAACATATTTCAGACGAAATTTCCGACGAACATATATTCCGGCGAACTTTCCGGCCAAATTCCGACGAAACATTATGTCGTCCGAAATCAATTGACTTCCGACGAACTTTCAGGCCAACATTCCGACGAATTTCCGATGAAACTTACGAACACAAAAAATCGGACCAATATTACTCCGACGAAGTTTCCGACGAAGTTTATTTTTTTCAGACGAACTTTTTAGAATTTTATTTTTTTAATATTATTTTTCAGACGAACTTTCAGAATTTTATTATTTTTATTATAAATCCAAACGAACTTTTTCGTCGCAAATTTAATTTTTTTTAAAATATATATTTTATAAATTTTTATTTGTAACCTGTTTTAATAATATTTTTTTGTCAATTGTATCTATATAAAAACGATGATTAGAAATTTAATAATATAGATAAATCTGACAACATTATAATTGCACATCCTTCAACGATAAATCCGTACAAGAACATCCAGCAATATTATAATTACAAATCCTACATAGATAAATTCGTACATGAAAATTGACAAATTCTAACATGAAAATTGACAAATTCTAACAACTTGAGAGTTTCTAAATAATAAAAGGAGTGCTACAAGTTTCAATCTGATAACCTTTTTTTCAAAACATAAAACAAATAGGTCATAGTAGTCTTGTTCCTTTTCACTTGCTTCTTCTAAATTCCTTTTCACTTGCTTGTTCATCGATCTGACAGAACATAAAATACAACAAAAATCAAGTGTATAAGCACCAATTCCACTTGAATTTAAGAATTTAAAATCAAGTTATAAGGCTTTCTATGAGTGGATTAATCACAAGTTCATTAAATAAGTCACTGAAACTTTTAGCAAATTTAGTTCTTGCGATCTTGACTTCACTCTTTTGATACTTTCTCCATTGACTTCTCATTTAGAGGAATAGCTTTAGCTATGGCCTTCATCTTCCTCAGATTCCTCAATCTCATTCAAGGGTGTACCTGTTTTTACCTTCCTGTAACAATAACTGAAATTGTTGGGCACAAATCAAAAGGCAAAAAGCATCATATCAGATGACTATAACTTATTCTATATGTTTTCTCAATTTACATGGCATTCGGGATCTTTCAAGAAATCAAATGCAAGATCAGTTGGGAAAAGCAAGTTCAGCAAAGTCCAACAAAATCAAGAGATATATTTAGAAAACAACTAGTATAATAATCAAATCAAAGGACTAGCAGCACCAAAAGATCTTGAGTACATCAGAGTTCAAATTGAAAACAATTAAAGCAACAACCCAATGTTCATAAACAAATACCAAAAGTTGGAAACACTTCGTCCTTTTTCGAACAGACCCTCAACCAAAGGACATGCTCCATAGAAACAGTAGTAATCTCAATTGATTTATCTCATTATTTTCTAAACTTCAATTTCCATGTTCTTAGGTATAGCAACACAATGGTCGAAGTTGCTCCTCTAAGTAACTTGATTCATTTCTACCTCATCCATTACGATTTTAGGTGTTGGGATAGTAAGGTAACTCATGTAGAGACCAATTCTATAAAATTCATACCCTGAAGGTTAAACTATAACAGAATTCAAAATATGAATCATACCTTATTCTTTGTTACAGCAATCCATTTTCCATGTTGAGATGTCAATATGTGATTCAAGAGAGTTGTCTGCCATAGTATACAATCACATAAAGTTCAGAAAACAAACATGCAAATAGATACACAGATATAGTTGTGCACAAGCCAAAAATTTCAATATCTAGATGCTTAAAGCCTTCAGGAGAGTTGAATAAAACATAACACTGATCCTACAAGTCAAGCCAATTACAAACTAAAGATTATTCAGCCCATAAATGGACAAATTTAAAATCGATACAGGGTACAAAATTCATAATAAGGCCTTGCCTTCTCTTTATATCTAGTTATCTGAAGTTTTCAGCACTTTAGTTACAGAATTTGACTTCAAAAGAAGGAAGATTAGGTATCTTGCAGCTGCAATATAGATTTAAATACCCACCAAATTGTTGTAGCAATTTAAACCCCAGATTAAAATAAAAAGGGAAAAGAAGAAACGCCTTTTCGGAGAAATGACTCTTCGCCTCATCAAATAAATGCATTAGATGTATATGCATTTCCTAAGCACCAAAATGCATCATGCTTGTCTATAGCATCTGCAGATAATTAAGTAATTCCAAGTTTGATAGTTAACAAATAAACTCAACTTAGATATCAGATTATTGCTATATACATGCTCATAAAGATAATCTTGATAATTTTAACAATTATTTCTCATTTAGCTCAATTGAAACCTAATAGTGCATGACATCTCTGCTCAAAGATTCTCGGTTGTCAAGCATAAGACAACTCAACAAATTATAAAACAAATGAATTACCTTGAACCATATGCTTTGACTCAGTGATGTTTTGAAGCTGAGACAACTCCAGCAGAACTCCTCCCCATCTAGATATTCAATGTAAGCAAAATTACATATTCAAACAGCCATTAGATGGGGCAACATAAATAAGGTTGTTACCTGAGCGCGGATAAAGCCACAAAGTGCAAAAGTAGAGCATTCGGCACTCCAAAATCCAAGTAATGCTCCCCAAAGCCCCAATAAATGATTCAGTCCATCACACACTTTATAACAAAAAATTAAAATAGCATATTCAATCCGTTAAATAGCTAACTTCCTGAACCAAAAAATAGAAATTGAAATAGCATACTGAGTTTATACCTTTCGAACAAGTATACTTAGCTAGTTCCACGACGACTTTGGCTGCGACAAATTTCAGTTAACAAATCCTAATGCTTAAGAAAGCTAGACATTTAAAGCAGCTTAGCCATGCTTAATGAATTTCCTAGACATGCATATTAAAAAAAATATTACGTAGATTTTTGGCTATTTGAACATATATTGAAATGTGCACACATACTAAACTCAAACAGTCAAACTAATTTACTTTATTTCAATAACCTAATACAAGAACAATTACCTAGTACAAGACCAATTACAACTTCAAAACTTACTGAAAGACATTCTATTAACTCAACACCATCTTTTAACAAACAGTTCTATCAAAAACCACAAAGGATTAGCAAATTTTCACTAAATATTTCTGTTCGCCCAGTGACAAGGTCCTCCGAAAGATAAAAATAACACGATACTCAGAAAGTGTATTACTAATAATTAGTGGTATAAAAACTAAGTACACAAAACTACGTTTAAGAACAGTATACACATCAACGCTGATAATAGAAAATTAGTAACTAACAACTCCAAATATGATCATATCTCAATAAATTTTAGCTTAAACATATTCACCTTAGCATGATGCAGCTCCAAATCCAACAGATAATAAAGTTTCAATCCAACATGAAGCTTAAAAATATGATCCTGCAAAAAAAGTTGAAATACAATCCATAAGCATGTGACAATACAATTACTAATGTCCCTCATATGGTCATATTTGATCAAATAATTAAAAAGAAGAAACCCCAAAATATCATTGACAGCTTATGATGTTACATCATTTTCCCACATGAATATAGAATCCATGCTTCCAACAAAGTCCTTAGCCATACCATCGAACACACACACACACATACACTCATTCACACTTTTTTCACACACACTACACACATTCACACTTCCTTAATACATTTGTTCTGAAAAGCTAGTAACAAGCTATATATCCAGCACTTCTAATATTACTAAAAGTCCACTTATTTTTAATTGATGTACGCCCTTATGTAAATACAAAACCTAAAATATTGTAGTAGTAATACTTAACAATGCAATCTTTCTACTCAACCGAGACTGAGAGCAAAAAAATGAAAAACTACGTAACAATGCAATCTTTCTACTCAACCACAAGCATCAAATTTGATTGTACCAGTGACCCCAACCAATTTCAACAAATTTTAAACAGACAACTCACAACTACATACACAAAATCCTTGAATCAAAAACCCATTACATTATGAATGATAAAGAAAAAGAAAGCTACCCATTCCCGCATAAATATTAAATCATTCAATTCAAAAGCATACATTTGAAGTAAAATTGCAAAATCACTATTCTCAACAAATTGGAGAGGTGGGTTACCTGGAAATCAAATAATTGGGGGCTTTGGGTTACCTGGAAATCAAATAATTGGGGGCTTCGCACACCTTAAAACACTGTAACCCACTGATGAGCAGAGCAGGCGACACCGACGACAGTGATGGAGGTGTCGGCTTGGCTGAAAGGTGAAATTAGCGCTCGCGATAAAAAAAAATTCGAAAACAATAAACTCCACTGATCTCACTTGCTAAAATCATAGGAACAAGCACTAACTTCATCCAAGTTCATCTTCTACATTGTATCGTCGATAATATAATCTCCAAAGGGAAAAGAAGCAATTCAACAGAAAAATGATTGATGAAGTAGGGTAATATCCAGGTGAATCATGGACTTAAATAAAAATGCAATGCCATACAGGCATAATTCAAGAGAAGCACACTTCTCCCAAGAACCTTAAACTCAATGCAGTACCAAAAAATCTCCTACTTAGGTTTCATGGAATTTTGGATTACTTCTTTACATATCTCGGCATACTATAACCAGAAGATTCTGAAATTGCAATACTTCCTGATCAGAATATAACTGAAACTAACCAAAAAGGAACAAAAGCGACAAAATCAGATCTACACTCAGCAATATTAGCTCACATACCGTATATTCTTGTTCTTTATCGTACCAAATTACATGCTTCTTTGTTTACTCTCTTACACCAAGATTACTCTAGCAGAAAAGCGTTATATACCCAGAACAAACCTCACATCTTCTCTTAGCAACTCATTTGTTCTCTCATAAAGCATTTCGTTCAGTACATTGTTAGGGCATCAAGCAATGGACAGTGAAAATCATTAACTCCAAATATTTGGGATATGTACATTGTAATGGAACCAAGGATTGAAATATACTGCCATCAATCACAGATTATTTGGGACACAGAACTTCCCACTTCTTTTAGTACCTCAAACCAAGAGACCAACTATTTAAAAAAAATGCTTTCCCATAGTAATCGACAAAGAAACCCTCACAAGCTTCCACTCAGCTCAAGGTAGAGGATCATACCATCACAAATAAGAAAATTTTAATTATAAACAACAACAAAAACCGGGAATCAAAGTTTCCAACAAACCTCAATTCTTTGAACAGCAGATGGAAACAATTAATAAATCAAGAATTCACAAAGTTCTAACTGTACACTAAAACAGGTTAACCTCAGGAATCCAGATTCCCTGTATATCAAAATGTAGAAGCAAATCAGATTCATCCTCATCATTCAACATTTAACAGACAAAGAAGAAGTGCGCAACATAATCCACCTAATAGGTCAACCAAAAATAATAAAGAACCATCAATTCACCTCAAATCCCTACGCGACACTTCTTTGGGCCGCCCCTCAATGTCCCGGACGCTCCATTGCCCAAAATACCAACCTCCAAATCTCCACAAAACACCTTCAAAATCCTCCTAGTTTTTGGTTGAGGGGCGGCGAGAGATTGAGAGAGGGAAAAGAGTGAGATGAGATTGAGAGAGACGGGCATGGGAGGGAGAAAGAGTGAAATGAGATTGAGAGAGGCGGGCATGGGAGGGAAAATAGTGAAACGAGATTGAAAGAGGCGGGATTGGAACTTAGGAAAAAAAATTAGGGCATGAATTTCCGACACAAACCTCGCCGCCGTTTCGTCGGTGAAATTTTTGAAACATTTCAGATGAAAGAGTTGGTCTGTGCTTTCTCGCAAAAATTGAATTGAGATGGTCTGTGCTATTTGCTAAACAAATCCCAAAGACTTTCCGATGAACATTTCGCCGAAGCTTCGCCGAATTAATGGGATTATTTCAGACGAAAAACTTCATCTGCTTGTCGTCAAAAATGGCAGACGAATTTCAGACCCTTTTTCGTCTGAAAATTAATTTACGAAAATAATTTTAAATTTCAGACGAAATTCGTCGCAATAGTCGGTCTGAGTAATAAATTAAAATTATTTTTTAAATTAAAATTTAATGTGGTCGGAATTTCGTCGGAAATTTTGTATCATACGTGACGTGGTCCCATCCAGTACAGCCACGCTGGCGACACGTGGACCACTATCCACGAGCCACGTCAAGTGGCAGACCGGTCAAAGGTGCCACGCAAGCCTCCCAGTCAGCCACGACCAACGGCAAACCCTTCAAGAAGATAAGTGCTGACCATTCAACCGTGTCGACTCGACTACCCTCAGGAATAGTCGAAACACCATCGACTGTGCCAAGATAAGTCGGCGAGTACTCGACCGTATAGTTCCTAGGTCGAACTGGGGTCGACCTTCCCCGGGGGCCCACTCCGCCGTTTCCAGCATTTAATGAGGCATGACAGGCCGTACGAAGCAGGTGATGCATTTAATGTACCTGCAAGTCGCACTGTACAGGTAATCATTACCTTAATAGGTATAAATACCCCCTCCCCCCCCCAATAAATGCCATTTAACACACAACTACCACATTAAAAGCGCACAAGTTGCTCGATAAGCTCCCAGCCACTCGATACTAACTTGAGCGTCGGAGTGCCGACAAAGGGAATCACCCCTCCCGTCCTTTGTCGGTCCGAAGTTTACGTTTGTCACTCTCCCCAGGTCAATTCCATATCGAGCTCTGCCCCACCAACAAATCTCAAGTGACTCGAGTCGATCATTACAGGACACAGCCACGTCATCGATCCGGATCCGACACGATCATTTTGGCGCCGTCTGTGGGAAACCGAACGAGAAGTCGAAGGGAAATGGAATTACGCAGTCATCGTACTCTGGGGGGTGACGTCCCCGATACGGAAACCCAACACAGGGTGGACGGACCGAGTCAGACCCCGAAACGACCGAGGGCCGAGATAATGGCCGCCCCTGCGACAATGGTGTACGCAACTCCCGATTTAGACGCCTACCAAGAGAAGTGTCAAGCCGAGGCAGTAGCGGCGGCGGCCGAGGGTAGAACCCCAGTCTTCCCAGAGAAGCCTCAGGCGACACCGGCCGTCCCGCCGACAGGCCAGTATGCATACTACTGCGGGCCGCCCGCTCATTATGGGTATCCGCCCCCTCCCCATTGGGGGTATCAGCCCGGCCCTATAGTATACCATCCAGATCCCTATGGCATGCCCCCACCGCCTGGTCAAAACCAGCGGCAAGGGGCAGGTCAGGAGCCACAACAGACCGAGGTGTTACCTTCCGACCAAGAGGCCCAATCGGTTCGGCGCCCAGGTAAGCGCCCAGTCGATCAAGAACATCAAGGTGCTAGGTCAAGAACCAAGGGAAAGGGAGGAGAACCAAGGACCGCCCGAGGATCGAGGGATGCGAGGGAATCGAGGAGCCCCTATCGCCATGAGAAAGAGCAGCGACCAAAAAACTCCAAGGTATTCGATCGACTGGGGGCTAGGGCCTCTCCGGAAGGCCCAAGATTGTCGAACCGAGGACTCCCCGTGGGGCGGAAGGATTTGAGACATCGCTTGCCTCGAAGGGGAGATTCCCCCCAGCGGTCCAGACATGGTAAAACTCCCTCTCGGGTCGATGATGACGAGGAAATATCCTACAGCAATCGGTCACCCCCACCCAGAAGGAGGCCGACTCATCAATACCGGAGCTCTCGCGAAGTGCGATCCCCCTTTTGTGAAAGGATCTTGGCAGCCATGGCCGCGGATAAGATGCCCACCAATCTCCCGACGTATAATGGCGTGTCCGATCTCGAGCGGCACGTAGATCGCTTTGAAATTGAGATAAGTATGTTCGGCCATTCGTCCGACGTGAGAGCTAAGATTTTTGCCACCACTCTCGTCGAGTCAGCCCAGGACTGGTTCTCAAGGCTGGCTCCGAGAAGTATCCAATCATACGATGAGTTGATAGAGCGCTTTGTGGCTCATTTCTCCTCTGTAAAAGGCGACAAGTTGCCGGCCACTTACCTCTACAACATTGTGCAGAGAGAGGATGAGACCCTGAGAGATTTTTTCACTCGATTCTCTCGAGCGGCGGTACAAGTTCAATCTCCAAGTATGGACATGGTTATACCTACCATCCACGCCGCTTTAAGAGATCGAGAGTGTGCTCGACACATCGTCCGGAAAAATCCCGCCTCGATATCTAAATTACTGGATATCGCCTCCTCCTGGATGAGGGTGGAGGAGGTCGAGTTGGCACAAAAAGGGGCCGCGAATCGTAAATCGGAAGCCATCCGGCCAGCGAAAGGTGAGCTTAAGAAGGACCAAAAGAATCGAGTCGACCACACCTCCGGAAGCAGCTCTAAAAGGCATTATACGCCGTTAAATCGGTCGATTGAGGAGATTTACAACATCGCCAACAAAAAGCTGTTCAAGAGTCCCAAAGCCATCAAGGAAACTCAGAAGAACAGGGATTCGGGGAAGTTCTGTCATTTCCATCGACAGTCCGGACACAACACCTCGGAGTGCTTTGCCCTGCGGGATGAAATCGAGAGATTGATCAGAGGAGGGGAGCTCCAAGAGTTCGTTAAAAGGCTAGATGAGTTAGCCACCCGAGCCGACGACCGCAGTCCGCCTCGACGTAGGGAGGCTAAACCCCCGACCGAGAGGGACGATCATAACCTCCCCTGCCTTGGTCGAATCGACATGATCGCCGGCGGGCCAGCTGGGGGTGACACAAAAACTGCCCGAAAGAGGACCCGCAGAGAAGCCCAGAGAAACTACTACGGCCCCTACGAGGTGATGGAGATCGAGTCGGGTAGAGAGTGGGCAGATCAGGATATTAGCTTTAACAATAAGGACCTAGTCGGCATGCCACCACGGGAAGGCGATACGCCTAGTTGTCCGATGGTGGTTACGCTCGACGTGGCCAATTATGCTGTATTAAAAACCCTCGTTGATAATGGAAGCTCTGTAAATATTATTTATCTCTCGACTCTAAATCGCATGAATCTTGCCAAAAGTTTGAACTTAGAGCCTCTCAAAACCCCTTTAACAGGGTTTGGAGGGTCCGAGGTATACCCTAAAGGTCGAGTCCGACTGATCACCTCCATGGGAACGCTCCCTAAGAGATCGACTCTCGAACTGGAATATCTTGTAGTCGATCAGCCTTCAGCATATAACCTCATTTTAGGGAGGCCTGGATTAATCGACTTCAGGGCAGTTATTTCCACTTACCACCAATTGATTAAGCTCCCCACCCCCGCCGGGATAGGCGAATTGAGGTGTGATGTGCCCGTGTCCTGGGCTTGTTACTCAATTTCCATGGAGAAGGTGAAGCTGCCCGACCGCCGGATCGTCCCCGTTTTGGGCCTACCCGACGGAGAAGAGGATCAGATCGAGGACATGGAAGCTCCTAGTGACGAGCCTATCCGCAAATCGAAGAAAGCTAAGAAGAAGCAAAAGGTTTCGGATAATCGACTGAGGGCATCCACTCAAACGATGGAAGTCGAGCTCCTTCCGGGACAAAGAGAGAAAATCACTCATGTGGGGCTCCCCGAACCGGGGAAGGAACACGAGCAAGTACTCCTAATTCAATTTCTTCAAGAGAACGCCGATGTCTTTGCATGGAGTGCCAACGATTTAGTGGGAGTCGATCCCTCCGTGATTATGCATCACCTCAATGTCGATCCATCCTTCAAACCAATCAAGCAGCGGATGCGAACCCAAAGCGCCAGAAGGAATGAAATAATTGAGGAAGAGGTGAACAAGCTATTGGACGCTGGATACATCACGCCTGCCACGTATGTCGACTGGCTTTGTAATGTGGTTCTGGTAGCCAAGTCAGGAGGAAAGTGGCGTATATGCAACGACTTTACAGATCTAAATAAGGCATGCCCGAAGGACCCCTATCCCCTCCCAAATATCGACCAGCTAGTCGACTCGACTGCGGGATGCGAGCTAATGAGTATGATGGATGCCTTTCAAGGCTACTATCAAATCTTCATGGCACCCGAGGACGAAGATAAGACCGCCTTTATAGTGGTGAAGGGTGTTTACTGCTTCCGAGTGATGCCCTTCGGACTCAAAAACGCGGGGGCTACATACCAGAGGCTGGTCAACCGAATCTTCGGGGAAGAGATTGGTAAAACCATGGAAGTTTATGTTGACGACATGATTGTACGGTCGACACGGTCGAGCAACCACCTCAAAGACCTAACGAGATCGTTCGAGCTGCTCAGGCAGTACAACCTGAAGCTCAACCCGAATAAGTGCACCTTCGGGGTGTCAGGGGGAAAATTCCTTGGTTACCTGGTTAGCCAGAGAGGGATCGAGGCAAACCCCGAGAAGAGCGATGCTATCCGCAACTTGTCCAGCCCGAAAACGATTCGAGAGGTACAATGTTTAGTTGGACGAATTATTTCTCTTAACAGGTTTATTTCCAGGTCAGCCGAGAAGAACCTTCCTTTTTTCAAAATCTTGAGGAATGTTAAAGAATTCAAGTGGACCGAGGAATGCGACCAGACTTTCGAGGCGGTGAAAAAATACCTCGAGTCACCCCCACTCCTAGCTAAGCCAAAACAGGGAGAAATTTTATACCTCTATATGGCCGTGTCGAATGAAGTGATCAGCTCGGTCTTGGTTGCTGTAAGGGAGAGGAAGCACCTGCCGATCTACTATGTTAGCAAAATTCTACACGGGGCAGAGACACGATATTTGGAAATCGAAAAATTTGCCCTTGCTCTTGTGCACACGGCCAGAAGACTGAAGCCGTATTTTCAGGCCCACAAGATCATCGTGCTCACCGATCAACCTCTCAAACAGGTGTTGTCCAAACCAGACAGTTCGGGTCGACTTGTTAAATGGTCTGTCGAGTTGGGCCAGTATGACTTATCCTACAAACCGAGGATAGCATACCAAGCCCAAGTCTTGGCAGACTTTTTGGTCGAGAAGCAACCTTTGGCCCCGCTCAGAGAAAATGCTTGTCGATGGACTTTATCACTCGATGGTTCATCGACCTCATCCGGCGGGGGTGCGGGAGTGTCATTGAGAAGTACTGACGGCGATGAGCTCGACTTCGCCATCTGTCTAGACTTCCCTGCCACGAACAACGAGGCCGAGTACGAGGCGCTCTTAGCGGGCATGAGAATCGCCAGAGAACAAGGCATCGAGAGCCTGGCGGCTTTAACCGATTCACAGTTGGTTGCTAGCCAATATGCTGGCTCTTATGAGGCAAGGGAAGAATCGATGGCCAAATACTTACAGAAGGTCAAGGAATGGGCCGCGAAATTCAAAAACTTTAGGCTTGAGCAGATACCTAGGGAGGAGAATGAGAGAGCCGATGTCCTTTCCAAGGTGGCCAATGGACTCAGGGGAACAAGGGATAGGTCGATTACCTTCCTCACAGTCACAGCTAGATCGATCGAGGAAGGGGGAAAGCCGGTACACAGCATCGACCCCGTCGAACCATGTTGGTTAGACGATTTGGTCTTACATCTAAGGGACCGCTTCTTGCCCGAAAACAGAACAGAGAGGCGTCGATTGATAGCCCGGGCAGCAAGCTATTCACTCGACCCAGAAGGCGTGCTATACAAGAGGTCCGTCAATGAACCGGCCAGGAGGTGTCTAAGACCCTCTCAAGCCAAGGAGGTCCTCGAAGAGGTGCACGCCGGATCCTGCGGAAACCACTCGGGAGGCCGAATACTCGCTAAGAAGGTCTCTCGGGCCGGCTACTACTGGCCGACCCTCCTGCGAGATTCGATCAATCTGGTAAAGAAATGTCCCAGCTGCCAAAAACATTCGAACCTCACCCACCAACACCCAAGGGAAATGACCCCGGTCGACATTTCGTGGCCCTTCGATCAATGGGGAATCGACATTGTCGGGCCTTTTCCCCTCGCCCCTAGACAACACCAATTCGTTATTGTCTGCGTGGAGTATTTCTCTAAATGGGTTGAAGCAGTCTCTGTCCCCAGGATCACCCATACAGTAATGACTCGATTTTTGTGGAAAAACATCATATGCCGATTCGGGGTGCCAAAGACTTTGATTTGCGATAATGGCCCCCAATTCCGAAGCAAGATGTTCAAGAATTATTGTTCCAAGTACGGCATCAGTTTGCGTTTCACTTCGGTCGGCCATCCTCAAGCCAATGGCCAAACCGAAGTCACCAACCGGATAATCGTGCAGAATCTGAAGAACCGACTCGACGGGAGCAAAGGAGCTTGGGCCGAGGAACTTGACGGCGTCCTATGGGCCTATCGAACCACCCCTCGAACCGCTACCGGGGAGACACCATTTTCAATGATCTATGGTTCCGAGGCGGTGGTCCCCGCCGAGTTGATACACCAAACCGATAGGGTGTCCCATTATCGACAGTTCGACTTAGACATGATTGAAGAAGCAAGAGATCGGGCATTCCGACGGATGCAGCAGTATCGAGCCGCGGTGGCCAGAAGCTACAACAAAAAGGTCCTTCATCGAGGATTCCGAGTCGGTGATCTCGTCCTGAAACGGGTCGATGTGACGAAGCATGTCGGAAAGCTCGACGCCAACTGGGATGGTCCTTTCCGAGTCTCCAAGGTCGGGAAAAACCACGCCTACCACCTCGAAGAAATGAATGGCAATCCTATACCTCGATCATGGAACGCCCACAACCTTAGGGCTTTTTATGTTTGAAAAGATGTAGTCTCCAACATGTCAATCAATAAAATTGGAGTAGTTTTTCGACCTAAAAGGTTGTCATATCCTTAATGGGTTAAATAGCCTAATCGATATCCTCGACTAAATTTATCTCCTAAAATCAACCTAACTGCTTGACGTCCTTCTCACAAGGGGCTAGAGCAATCTATGTTGTCGACTTGAGAGTATTGTTTGATTTGAACATGCATACTTGAAAATGTTAATTCGAATTTAACCTTGAAGCAAATTTCATTGAGATTGGTAAAACAATTACATTTGGATTTTCCAGCGGGAACATTGTTCGACCACCCTGGGTCGACTTACTACATCAAAATTCAAAATTTAAAATAAGAAAAAAATTACATTAAAAGAAGAGTCGGTGCAGGAAATCGGGAGGCCTAGTCTATTTCTTCATCGGAGGGAGTGTTCGCGGATTTCTCGAAGAAGAGCTCTGGGAATATTTTGGCATGGTTCAGAACCATAGGATCGACCCCTTGGGGCATCCGACTGGCATCCTCCTCGATTCCACCGACTATAGATTGTGCCAAAGGGATGGCGAATCCAAATTCATGCTTCGACCAATCCTCTTCGGGATCTTCAGCAGCTTGCTCGGTCTGAGGACGCGGATCTGGGCATAGGAGGCCAACCTTGGTCGTATCGTAATCGACCGGGAGATAACCCTCAGCACGACATTGGGCCAAGCATAACTCAAACCCCTCCTTCAGGTCAGACATCCCAAAGGTGGCAGTCTATGTTGCACGGACACGGACACGGCGACACGGACACGACACGACACGGACACGGCGACACGGATTTTTTCAAAATCTTAGGACACGACACGGCTCCGACACGGCTATATTTTATATAAATAAATATATTTTATATATAAATAAAGATATTTTATATAAAAATAAAAATATTTTATAAGTATAATCTATGTAACATAAAATATTTATATAAATATATAATATTAAAAACTAAAATAAGTTTTGTTATTTCAATTTTCACTCCAAAAAATTCAAAAAATATTAAAAAAAGCATAAAAAAATGATCAAATTTGCTCCGCCGTGTCCGAGCCGTGTCGGACACTCCACCTCGCCGTGTCCGACACCGTGTCCCAATTTTTTTTTTTTTTTTTTTTCCGGACACTTCTTCAACCGTGTCCGACACGTGTCCGAGCCGTGTCCGGGCCGTGTCCGTGTCCGACACGTGTCGGACACTGCACGGGCCATTTTTTAGGCGTGTCCGTGCTTTAGAGGTGGCAGTCGATCTTTTGAAGGCCGTCGACTTCATGAATCGGTAGGCCCCAAACCGCTCCGAGTCGGCGATGATTTGGTCATAAACTTGCTGGCATCGCTCAATGTCAGCCCTTGCACCTTTCACCTCCCCTGCCGATTCTCCGTCCTTGAAAGCGTTAAGGGTCTTCTCGGCCTCTTTGTCGAGCTTCTGGAGAGCCTCGTGCAGTTCCACCTTCTTGGCCTCCAGCTGTTTTCTGGTTTCCTCGAGGGCCCTCTCCGCTTTCTCTTTCCCCAGGGTCGCTGCCTTCGCGCTCGAACCGAGTCCCGCCTTCTCCGTTTCCAACTCCTGCACCCTCCTCTTCAAACCTTCGACCTCCGAGTCGATCCCTACCTTAGCCTCCAAATGTGTCCTCCCCTCCTTATAGATTTGGGCCCTCCGACTCATGTGATAAATATCCTGAGCAAGCTGTGATACGAAAAGAAAAGGGGGTTAATGGTCGGACTTAAAGCGAACCGATAGATAGGGAAGAGCTCGGATTCTTACCCCAATGATCTTCACCGCAGCCGACATTTCCAGCTCCACCTCTGACATTTTCCATCTCGACTCATGGTCGACTGGGACCTGGCAACAGTGATACACCGCCCCGGCAGCACGGTTGTCCCTTGGGATCGACCCTATCCTTCGAGGCTTACCATCGTCCCCAATCAGCTTATAGCCCCCAGGAAGATGCGGCTCGGAGATCTTGAGCATTTTGAAGAAGTCGGCTAGATCTTCCGCTGGGGGGTGGAATGGAAGGTGTGCCAATCTAATGGCCTCTGAGGAGAAGGGGGCCGGCGCCTTTTCGGTCCCTGAAGGAGTCGACGGGATCGAGCCGGTGGAATTCGTGCCCCTCGACTGGCTACCCCCAGCACTAGGATCGATGTTTCTTGCCGGCTTGGGGACAGACGCTCCTTTCGGATCCCTGTCCTTTTTCGACCGTTTCCTATCAGGCTCAGGGAGGGGGGCTTTGTCTTTCCTTTTCGAGGTTTGGGTCTGCGGCGTTTGACTCGGCTCGGCCCCTGCCATATCTGCCCCCCTCGGGAGAACGACATCCATGGTTTTGTGGGGCTGTGCCACCTCGGCCGCTTTCGCAAGAGCATGTTTAGCCACGAGCTCTTCCATGTCGGCCCTCATCTTCGCCAAGCGACTCATTATTACTTTATCTGTGAAGAAGAAAAGGCGAATGTTAGAATCGACTAAAAAGATGAAAAATGCAATTATGAGGGTAAAATGACCAGCCTGACTCGACCACATGATTTACCCGGGTCGAACATCCGACTAATATGGCCGGGGGCTAAGCCAAAATCGACCAGCACTTTAGTCTCGATCAATTTTTTGCAGTCAAACTGGCCGAGGGATAACATGTCTCGGATGAAAGTATTGGACCACCGTGTAGCTGCAACCGGTAACGTCGAGCTCGGCCTCCAACACCACATTCTGTTCCATAAATTCGGCCAACCCGACTCGCTCTCGACATATACGAATTGGTGTTTCCAAGATTGTCCGTTTGAAGAAGTCGGCGACGTTGTGAGTTTGCGTTTCTGTTTAAACGAAAGTTGCACGAACCCATAACCCGATCCGGACCCCTCCTTGGTCACACTTACATTAAAAAGGTCCTTAACTACCCCAAGCATGGGAATCCCGAAATACTTCATCAGAACTCGGATGCCATTAAGCATCGCATAACCGTTCGGCATTAACTGGACCGGGCTGATATTCAAGTGGTTCAGAATGTCGAGGACGTCATCATCTATCGGGATTCGAAACCCTGCTTGGATCATTTTCCAAGTTACGGTGATGCAATTTCTCGGGGGGTCGGTCATGGATTCCCCCCTTCGAGGTCGAACTAAACTGTATCCCCCCAGCTCAACATCTCCCCCAAACAAAATCTCTCTCATTTCTTCAAACATCTTGGCCGATACTTTGCTTTCGACTAGCCTAGGGTCCTTATTCAAAGTTCGGCTAGGGGATTTCCTACCATAAGGGATATGTACGCCACCCTCTCCTTGATTATCCGAGGTTGACGGCCCCGCGTCTCCTACTCGACTCGCGAATTCCGGGCCGAGGCTCATCCCAATTGGTGGAATCGCCGTTATGGGTTCTGCAGAGGCTACGAGACTCGAAGGAGAGGCCGACTGTCTGTCCTCAGAGTCCCCCGATGCTTCCGATACCTCTACCCTATCGGAGTCCTGCGATCTAACCGACTCCTCCTCACTCGACGTCGAGGAGAGCGAGTGTACATCATCCCCAGGGCCCGGGATCTTATCTGACAGGTCTGAACTAGTCAAGGTAGAAGAAGTCATCCCACCGCTCAACAGTTCTTCGACTGGATTCCCTTGAAGTTCGCCTTCTCCTTGAAATAAGGGTTAAGGTTTTTCGTGTCAGGGATCGAGTCGAAAGCGATTCGAGATGGGGTTCTTCTCATTTTACTCCAGACTCTCCAACAGATAGAAAATAAAGAAATTAAAGCGGTAAGAGAGAAAGAAGTTGAGTCGAAAAAGGCTTACCGGAAAATTTCGCAGATGATTTGGTCGACTCGAAGTATCCGGAGGCTGGTCTCGAAAAGCTTTTAAGGACTCGAACGGCTCTGAAGATTTCTAAAGAAGTGAAGGGTGCAAATGAAGGCCGTAAGAGGCTATTTATAGGGGTTACCTTGGGCGGGAAAATCGAAGGCGAACCGTCGCCATCATTACGCCTGGGGCCCACTTCTCGAAAACCGAAAGGACACTGCCACGTCATCGTGGCACCGCCTTTCCGGGGGCTAATGACGTGGTCCCATCCAGTACAGCCACGCTGGCGACACGTGGACCACTATCCACGAGCCACGTCGAGTGGCAGACCGGTCAAAGGTGCCACGCAAGCCTCCCAGTCAGCCACGACCAACGGCAAACCCTTCAAGAAGATAAGTGCTGACCATTCAACCGTGTCGACTCGACTACCCTCAGGAATAGTCGAAACACCATCGACTGTGCCAAGACAAGTCGGCGAGTACTCGACCGTATAGTTCCTAGGTCGAACTGGGGTCGACCATCCCCGGGGGCCCACTCCGCCGTTTCCAGCATTTAATGAGGCCTGACAGGCCGTACGAAGCAGGTGACGCATTTAATGTACCTGCAAGTCGCACTGTACAGGTAATCATTACCTTAATAGGTATAAATACCCCCCCCCCCCCCAATAAATGCCATTTAACACACAACTACCACATTAAAAGCGCACAAGTTGCTCGATAAGCTCCCAGCCACTCGATACTAACTTGAGCGTCGGAGTGCCGACAAAGGGAATCACCCCTCCCGTCCTTTGTCGTTCCGAAGTTTACGTTTGTCACTCTCCCCAGGTCAATTCCATATCGAGCTCTGGCCTACCAACAAATCTCAAGTGACTCGAGTCGATCATTACAGGACACAGCCACGTCATCGATCCGGATCCGACACGATCAATACGAGAAAAATAAAATATTTCTAAGTTTATCGGAATTTCGTCGGAGTTTCATCGAAAATTTACAGACGAAAAACGTTCGTCGGAAAAGTTCGTCTGGAAAAGTCTGTTTTTTGTAGTGAATCTAGCATCTTCATAGCTTCTAATACATTATTCTTTTGGTACTCTACATCTACTCCACTGCCATTTAGAATTTAAAAATTCCCAATAGCCAAACTAACTACGCGTATAGGACTCGAACATAGCTTGAGCACAGTTGTAGTTGAGTTAGCGACTCGGTTTAGTTAAATTAGCATACTTGAACACAATTCTAGCTAGTTAAGTTAGTAAACTCGAAAACCTCAAATTTAGTTAGCATACTCAAATACACCTCTAATTAAGTTAGTATACTTGAACATAACTCGAATAAAAGACTTTTAGTTAAGATGACATAACTTAGGACTCGAACATAGATCAAATAGATAGTTAAGTTAGCATACCCCTGGTGTCTTGTAAAAAAACCCACTTGGTGGTTGTTTTCAAATAAGTTTCTCAATGCGCGCGTATGTTTGGAATATTGCTAAATGAGGTGTGAATGGCAAATTAATTACTCTAATAATTTAATTAACATAATTATTTTAAGTTCCATTAGAGTTTGTCAACCTTGAACAATTGGATTGACTATTGCCATCAGTATCTGATATTTAGGGTTCAACTTGTCCGAATTTCAACAGGGAAGCTACATGCAATACTCCTCAACTACACTAATTGAAACTACATATATCTATTAGAAAGCATTATCAATCGAGCTACATTAAGAACTACACCTCTTGTGGCTCGACTTTGATCGCACACACGAGTTCTGCAAAGAGGGAAACTATCATGCTTCTGGAGCCAAGCCGTAGCACAAGCAACATGGTATCTGTGGCTGCAGGCAGACATCACCGCCAGCGTTTCGCCGTCTTCGTGTTTGTCCAGGCATATTGCGCAAGGCCGCAAGCATCGTTCGATTTTTCATCTTTATGATACGTTTCATACATTAATGTGTTCTCTGGTGGTGGATTTGGCCTCGCAGTGTCATCTGCCGTAGGTGGTTGTGGATTTGGCGGCGAGCAGCTTCTTCCTGTCTTTGCTGATCTTTGTTCAGCCACCAATATATAGGTCCATTGTAAAAGGTTTTGAGGGAATGTTTGAAACATAGATGGATGTGCCTGTGTATATATATAAGGGAAGTTTAAAGGGTAAATTGTATTTAAAAACATATAATTAATTAGCTAGAAGTCTCTAAGATTTTGGAAGATTACTTTGCCAATTACAGTGGTGTTAATGGATTACAAATATAAGATTTCTACAAGTCTCTAAGATTTTGGAAGATTACTTTGCCAATTTCTTTTTTTGGTAATTTCAGCGTTGTTAATGGATTACAAATATAAGAAAATCTTGATTCAGAATCGTAAGAGGGTTGGGAGTCTTGGGGCTGACATTGTTTGTAACGAGATAAAAAATGGCAAATAAAAACGCGACAAATAAAATAAGTCTATTCCTGGTGTGTTTACCTATACTAATATAGTAATATTATTTTGTTATATTATGTTTTTCAGTATTAAATATAACACATATACTAATATTATTTTGTTATATTATGTTTTTCCGTATTAAATATACCTGTCACGTAATAAATTTTGAAAAAAGTTTTATCATTGTCGCATCTCTATATCCCTATATCTTATGTTGAGGTTAGAGTCGTTTAATTTTGATCTCAAAATGCAGAAACGTAAGAGACCTTTTCCATCATATGATAACAAACCACCTCCACCATGCAATTGAACGACTAGACAGGCAAAGACGGTGTTATTACATGATCGAGTTCTCCCAATCATTTACATAAATGATGTCTCCCCAAAATGCAACAGAAGTTTGGGCCAAATTCCACCCTACCTCCAAAGAATCATAATTCTAATCAAGCTTTGCAGCACTACATCCCAGAAGAAAACAAGATAACAACAGATTTAAGTTCCTCACCTCCATTTAGAAAGATTTTTCAGCTAACTTGTAAAAGCTCATTGCCAAGAAAGTTTGTACCACATAAAGACAATAGAACAATATGTGAACATGAACAAGATATGTGGATCCCAACAGAAAACACAAACTACATTATGAATCAGACGAAGTCATGAGGGGAAGTACTGCATCCACTCATCTAAGTTGATGTCGGCGAGATTACCAAAACCGAAGTCAATATCAACAGTATCCAGCACACACGTGCCATCAACTTGAAACGGACTGTATCCTGGTAAATCAGTTGACAGATTATTGAGAGGAGATGGAACCACAGGCCTATCCGGCTCATGCGGAAATGTATCCTTCACAAATTGTGGGAGTTCTCCATCTTGACCAATATCGTTCTCATTTCTAGGTAATACCGGCAGAGGGAATGATGGATCTTCCAGTCTATATTGCATATCATGATTGCACAGACCAACATCAGCCATTGGAGTATAATAGTTATAAGTCGATTCATTATGGAATACGGGATTTTGGGATCCTTGAGGCAGGGTTGAATCTTGATGTCGTGCTTGCAATTTCAGAAGTTGAGCCCTATTATGCAACTGAGAATCTTGAGGCTGGTGAATCATGTGGGACTCGTCATAGGACACCATGTCAGCAATAGGGGTGGTGTTTGAAGAGGGAAAGGAGCAAAAAGGGATAAAATTAGGTTCCAAATGAGAACTATCTTGTGGGACAATAGTTGGTACACCATCCATTTCTTGATGCCCCTCGTTCATCAAGAATCCTTCAGACCGATGATTCATGTCCATCATCAAGTCCTCAGGATCATCATGTCGATGCTCGTTTAGGGACTGAATAACCAATTGGTTAGCAGATGTTGATTTCGGGAGTTTTCTTTTCTTACTTGGCCTGTCACCTACATTCTTTTGAACTTTGCCTAGTTTTGTTGTAACATGAGTTGAAGGCTCAAACGGAACTATATGTGTAGACTGATTTGTTGTATCATCTTTAGATGAAACAGATCCCAACCCATTCTCAACACCATTAGCATCATAATCACTATCGCTCTCGACACAAGCTTCGTTCTGATTCCCACGCCCTTTCGAAGGAGCCTCACTAATCCCAGAAGAACCGTTATCACAACTAGACTGCATAATAATCGATTCCTCCCTGCTCAAAACACCTAACCATATTGAGCTTTCTTTCACTGTCATTTTATCTTGCAAACACTTGGACTGCCTAATTAGTCTCCTAATCTTTGCAATATCGGGCGACATATGCTTTATGACAGCTGTCAGCACTCTAACTTTCCACATCTTCTTCAAATCATGGGGCTTCTTGTAAAGAGGAGTTTGACCCTTTGGCAAACCCAACCTCATCCACCATTCTTCATCCCCACTCGGCCACCATGGGGGCGGGGCCCCCTTCTCGAGTGGATACTTTCGCTGGGGTGGATCGCAGTGTTGCATCAAAGAGGACATGAGTGAGCCCAAGGTAGCATCTTGCAAATCTTGAAGAACACTCTGTTACCGGTGTTATTACCAACTCCGTCCTGGGTTGAGACGCATTCAGCTTCATACTTAGCTATAGCTGCAGGGCCGTTCTTGTCAAATTTCACCTTTTCTTTCCACCATGCCCGTATATTGTCTGAAGCACCGCCAACAGGCTTACCCTTTTCAGGTATAATACCATACACAAATCCACGAGCCTTGCATACTTCCATTAGTTTCAGCATGTACTTCAAAATACCGTCTTGGGCCGTGCCTGATCAGTTGTGGACTTAGCCTTTTGCTTACCAGCAGCTTGTTGTATAGCTAGCTTTTGTCTTTCTTTGATTCTCTTGAGCTTCACACGGTCCTTCCACATTCGTTTTTCTAATTCTTCTGCATCAATCTCTTCATCACTAACATCTTTCTCCTCCTCTATGTTGTCGTCAGCCTCTAATCTCATCCACTTCAATACCAGAACTGCTGAGCAATGCATAACCATTAAATGGAAACTGAAAATCTTTTATCAGAGTGATTATTGTCAGAAACCGGTTTGTGAAATTCGATATCAACTCATACATTAATCCAATCAAACGCCAAATAAGCTATAGGAAAAGCACACAAGTATGAGTTCATTGAAACTGAAAGATATGATCTTTCAATGACGCACGATTATATATATATATATATATATATATATATATGCTCAAATCTCAATAAAAAATTCACGTTACTAAAAATTACCAGAATCATGAACATTCACCGGCGCATCCAGGACCCCAATCAATAAAAAGAACAAAAAATCCTTTTTTTTTTATGAAAAAAAGAATAAAAATTCAAACACGAGAAGAATTACACAAAAAAATCAAGCACACCTGATATCAACTTCTATATCTTCAGTCACCGCCATATCAATCGACTTTTACGGCACAAAACCCTATCAAGAATTCGGAAGATCTTATTTGTTATGGGTAAATTAAACAAAATCGAAGGAGGGGGCAGCAAATAAATCTGCAAAATATATATATAGTCTAATTGATCGGTTTATGTATTCAAACATGGTTCATGTATCAACAGTCATATGGACGGAGATATGGTGTATCAAGAGAGAATAGAAACTTATCGAGAGAATAGAAATTGGATAAATTTTGATATTTAGTTTGATATTATATTATTTAATATTTCTTTTTTATTTCAGCACTTTTTGAGAGTCTTACTAGGTCTAGAATATCTTTACCTTTATATATTGTTTTTATTTCAGCACTTTTTGAGAGTCTTACTAGGTCTAGAATATCTTTACCTTTATATATTGTTTGAGAGTCTTACTAGGTCTAGAATATCTTTACCTTTATATATTGTTTTTATTTCAGCACTTTTTGAGAGTCTTACTAGGTCTAGAATATCTTTACCTTTATATATTGTTAGTCACGTTTCGTTTACGTTTCTCCGGCACCATATCCTTCTCTTCTTCCCTATTTTCATTCGTATCGGCACCATATCCTTCTCTTCTTCCCTATTTTCATTCCTTCTCTTCTTCCCTATTTTCATTCGTATCAGTGCACGTATATTTTTTAAATTATTATTTTACTATATTGTGTGTCTATCACCACCATATCAAATGCTTGTCATGTAATATCATTCTCGTATCTCTATATCCATACATCTTACATTGAGGTTAGAGTTGTGTGATTCTGATCTCAAAACGTCGAAAATGTACGAGACTTTTCCATGATATGACATCAAATTAAACAATCTCAACCATGAAATTCAGCAACTAGCTAGACAGGCAAACATGGTGTTATTACATGATCGACTTTTCCCAATCATTTACATAAAGATAACAACAGATTTAAGTTCTTCACCTCCAAAGAATCATCATAATTCTGAATTAGCTTTTCAGCACAACAGCCCAGATAACAACAGATTTAAGTTCTTCACCTCCATTCATAAAGATTTTTCAGCTAACTTGCAAAACTGACAGAGAGGAAATAGAACAATATATGAAAATTGACAGGGTATGTGGATATCAGAAAACACAAACTACATTATAAGACAGACAACTTCATGAGGCGAATTACCGCATCCACTCAGCTAAGCTGCTCTCGAAATATGATCACCAGTATCCAACACACTCGTCCCATCAAATGGAAAACTAAAGGGATCGTATCTTGGTAAATTGGGTGACGGAGTATTGCGAGGAGATGGAAATTGGGCATCGGCAACAGGCCGATTCGGCTCATGTCGAAATGCATCTCTTGTGTCTCGACTTCGATGACACACATGAGTTCTGCAAAGTGGGCAAGTGTCATGGTTCTGGAGCCAAGCCGTAGCACAAGCAACATGATACTTGTGGTTGCAGGCAGACATCACCGCCAGCGTTTGACCATCGTCGTATTCATCCAGGCATATTGAGCAAGTATTGGATGAATTGTACGTTTCAAACTTTATTGTGTTGTGGTTCATTGTAAGGGCTCTGAGGGAATGGTTTGGACTTTGGAACAAAGATGTGCCTATATAAATGCATATATAATCAAGAAAGCACAACTAGTTAGAGTCCAAGTACAAGTACAACAAGGAAGTTAAACCGTACATTATATTTAAGGAGAAATTACATCCTCCCTGGTCATGTCGAGTGTAATTACAAGTCAGTCCATTCGATTTCGGTTTTTAACAATTCACAGGGTCACATTCTATCCAAAAAAACTCCTTAATATCACTTCTAAAGTCAGTTATACTATATTTATATATCAAGATCGATTTCATATAAACTTGTAATTTAATAAGAGCACCGCACTATTAGGGTATATCCAAAAGGAAATTATGATTAAGAATGGCCGTACAAAATAAAGTGAAACCAACAGCAACAAACTACCTACTTACATTTAACAAGAAAAACGCGCAGATCAGAATTTAGGGGGTTTGAAAGAAAATCTGCATATAGTCCAAACTCCAACATAAAACGAAACAACACAAAAAGGATTTTTTTAAGTAAAAAACAAGAAACAACTAAACTCATATATACATCTACGTTAGGAACTTGAGAAATCTTACCTTGTTCACAATATCTTGAAATAAGGGTTTCTCGACGTCAAAATCAACAAATTTTAAAAAAAATTCTTATCGGATAAAAGTCACCTATTCTAATTTTAGGGTTGAATGTCGACTCACTGAAAAACACACAAAAGAAGCTTGAAAACTTGACTAGAGAGATGCCCAGAATTTTCTAACTCCTTTTATTCTACTTGCAGTCGCAGACAGTCATTTTTGGGGGAGTTTTGGGTGGGCTAGGGTTTTTTAATTTTAAAGAGGTGCAAATTAAAAAAATAAAAATAATATATATATACGCACATTCAAGCAGGATTTAAACCCGATTCATCCATTGTAGCATACGGCTAATATCGACTAATAAATTTTTGCACGAGTGTCCAAGGAAATTATTATTATTAATATTTAAATTTATTAAAATTAAAACTTTCATACTAATATATATTTTATAATTATTTTAATATAATTATAAATTATAATATATAAATATAATAATATTATCTATACTATATTATTAAGCGTCAGGGGCAAATGTGTGTCTTGGACTCTTTCCTTTTCTGCCCCTTACTTTTCAATTTTTTCTTTTCTTTTTATTTACAATACCCCTGAATTTATGGACTTTTTATTTTTTTTTAAACTTTTCAGACATAAATTCTACACACGTATTTCAACAGTTTTTTTTGCTTAATCTCTTCCCCAAACATTGGACTCTTAAATTATTTTCTTATTTATTTATTTACGGCTCCACCAACATCTTCATTATTTCACTTTTCTCTCACTCTACTTCAATTCTTTTTTTTCTTTAATGTATAATTTTTATCTTTTTCTCCTTATATCTTATATTTTTTATTTATCATCTTTAAATAATTTTAAAATTCATTATAGAAGATATATCAATATAAAAATTAATTTCAATATATTTAATAATAATATTATTTTTATTTGCCAACAAGTGTGCAACATTTACTAGTATTAATTAAATTAGAGAAAAGAATTAAAGTGAAATGAAATAAAAGAGGAGTTAACACGAGCTTAGAGTGTGAATTGAACATGTTATGATAAAAAAAATAAAAAAAAAAAGAGATCAAGAGACTACACTTATCCCTCTCACCTAATATAATCTATATATGTATAATTCAGAACCTCCAACTATTCACGTGTATACTGACGTGGATAATCTCAATAAATTTTATTATATTAAGTAAATAAATAATAATTTTAAAATATTTAATGTTTATCTAAAATTTTTATTTATTAGTTTTATCCAAAATTTAAAACTCCTTAAATTAGAATTATATGGTTGAAATATCAAATTTTGTTATCTTATAAATCTCAAAATCAGTTAGACAGAAATATCATAGAATTTGAATTTTATTATATTAAGTAAATAAATAATAATTTTAAAATATTTATGTTTATCCAAAAATTTTATTTATTGAGTTTGTCTAAAATTTAAAACTCCTTAAATTAGAATTATATAGTTGAAATATCAAATTTTGTTATCTTATAAATCTCAAAATCTAGAAATCTCATAGAATTTTATTGTATTACGTAAATAAATAATACTTTTAAATATTTAATTATCTAAAACTTTAAGACTCTTCTTAAATTCAAATTTTCATAAAAAAATCTCAAAATCTGTTGGTAATATCAAATTTTAAATTTAAATGAGTAGTTTGATAAAACATTCAAATCTATATATATATATCTATAATTCACAACCCTTGAGGCTATCCACGTATACACGTGGATAGTCTCAAAAAGTTTTAAATATTTTAATAGATTTTAAAATTAATATTTATTTTTTAATTAAAAATCTAATTAATCAAATTCATTTATTTCTCAAATTCTGTTACCCAGAAATATTTAAATTCAGAATACACGTATTAATATAAAATTTAATGAGATTCTCTTTAACAAATCACTTTTATCTAAAAAAATAAATATTTTGTATAGATATTGTAGTTATAAATTCAAATTTAAATTCGAATAACTTAATTTATCCAAAGATATTTTTATGCTTTTAAATAACTTGTTACTGAAAATATTCAAATTTAAAATGTTGGTGATACTAAGTTTGTTATGAGAAATATTCAAATTTAAAATTTTGGTGATAATTGATATGCACCATAAAATATTTAAGGTTTTAATCGTTAGGATCATTCTTCGTTCGTGTTTCTTTTTCATTCTAATAGCTAGAAAAATCATTTTTCTTACTAATTAACTACCTCTTTTCATATCCATATATGAATTTTCTTTTTCATGCAAGATCATTCTTTATCAAGGCAAATCAAGTGTTTTATTCAAATTCTAATAGGAAAATTATTTTCTTACTAATTATCTACATCTTTTATTATTTGTATATGAATTTTCTTTTGTATGCAGGATCATTATTTTCTCTCGTGGTAAGTCTTATTCTAATCCATTGTTCTTTTTTTCATTTTAATAGAAATTTTATTTGCTAATTTTCTACATATTAATATAAACTTTAATGAAATTTTCTCTAACAAATCACCTTTACCCAAAAAAATTAAATATTTTGTATAGATATTGTAGTTATAAATTCAAATTTAAATTCAAATAACTTAATTTATCCAAATATATCTTTATGACTTTATGCTTTTAGATAAATTTGTTTACGAAAAAATATTCAAATTTGAAATTTTGGTGATACACACTAAGTTTGTTACGAGAAATATTCAATTTTAAAAATTTGGTGCGCACATTATAAAAGATTAGTATAATATTAGTATCTTTATGCTTAGATAAGTTTGTTACAAAAAATACACACCATACAAGATTAGTATTTAAGATTTTAATCGTTTGCAGGATCATTCTTCCATCCACTTATTCTAATCAAGTGTTTATTTTGGATTCTAATAGAAAATTTTATTTTTCTTACTAATTACCTACATCTTTTCATATCCATATATAAATTTTCTTTTACATAATTATTCTTTATCAAAGTAAGTCTTAATCAAATGTTTTATTCATATTCTAGAAAAATTATTTTCTTGCTAATTATCTACATCTTTTCATATGTGTATATGAACTTTCTTTTTTATGCAGAATCATTTTTTTCTCTGGGTAGTCTTATTAGTGTTTTTTTTTCATTCTAATAGAATATTTATATTTTTGCTAATTTCCTACCTCTTTTTAGATCAATATATGCCTTTTCATACAAAATCATTCTTTACTCGAGGCAAGTTTTCTTATTCTAATCAATTGTTTTTTTTTTTTTTTTTAATTTCAATTGTTCTGTTAGTTTGATAATTAGGTTAAAATTATGTTAAAATTATTAATTTAGTTTTTAATATTTAATTTTTTTAATGTTTTAAAAGTTACATTTTTATAATATATTCTATTCATTATTATGTTCATTAAATTTATTTTTTAATATTTTTAATTAATTTTTTTTATTATTATACATGATACAAAAAATTTATTATATTTTAATAAAATATATTCTATTTTGACAATTATCAAATAATAATATGATATATTTTGATTTAACATGATACCTTTATATTTCTTTGCATATATAAATTTATTTGTGAAATTCTTTCAAAATTTGTAACATATTTATTTTTTCTTTATATGTGTGGAAATGTATTGCACAATTTTAGATTTTTATTTTTATTCATTTTCATTTTAGGAATATACTTTTCATAAGTAATCCCAGAGTGAGATGGAGCATTAGATATAGGATCTGAAAGAGAAGCATCGTCCTGATCATTGAGTGATGGAATAGGCAGTGGAATGTTACCATCATTAGGTGAGACAGGAAAAGGGCTATGTGGTTGCAGATCAAGGAATGGAAATTTATCTTCATGAAAAATGACATCCCTTGAAATAAAAACCTCTCTAGTATAGAGATCAAGTAATCTATAACCCTTGACACCGGGAGGATAACCAATGAACACACAAGGTCTTGCTCGTGGGGAGAACTTGTGCCACTGTGAAACCAATGTGGAAGCATAGGCCAAACATCCAAATACTTTAAGCTAATGGTAATCAAATGGCTTAGAATAGAGCAATTCAAATGGTGATTTATATTCCAAGTGGACAGATGGTGTCCTATTGATTAAGAACACAGCTGTCAACATACAAGCTGTCCAATGATGTAAGGGGATCCTGGATTGAAAGTAGAGTGATCTAGCAACATTGAGTAGGTGTTGATGTTTCCTCTCAGCAACTGAATTTTATTGAGGAGTTTCAACGCAAGAAAACTGGTGAATGACCCCTTTCTCTTTGAAGAAATCAGTAAAAGATAACTCCGGGGCATTATCAGACCTGAACTGTTTAATAACTTGTCCAAACTTATTTTTAATCATCTGAAAAAACTGTGGAATAATCTGCGGAACATCTTACTTGTATTTTAACAAGAAAATCCAAGTAAAACGTGTAAAATATCAACCAATGTCAAGAAAAATCTGAAATCATTTGAAGGAGCCTGATTAAAAGGTCCTCAGATATCAGTATGGATCAAGTCAAAAACATGTGAAGATCGAGTATTCTGAGCAGGAAATGGGAGTCTCTTCTGTTTGGCCAAAGGACACATAGTATAGGATTTACAAGATAAATCCAAATTATTGCTTACATCCAAATTCTGTCGAAGATGGGCAAGAATGGGAGTAGATACATATCCCAATCGATTGTGCCAAGTATGTACTGAAACCTTGTTTACAAATTCAAACTGAGTTCTATCAATAAATGAAATAGATACATCAAAAACATAGAGGCCATCTTGAACCTTAGCCCTGCCAATCATCTCTTTCCCCATTGAATCCTGAAGTTCACAATAGTCACCCATGAAGGACAAACGAATATTGGAATGCTTTAGCATATGACTGACTGAGATCAAATTAAATATGAATTGAGGAACCAGAAACACATCTTGAAGGGTAATATAGTTATTGAGTTTAACTGTCCCTTTGTGAGTTACTTTAAAAGAAGAGCCATCAAGAAGAATCACATTGGCATCATTAATCGGTTCAACGGCATCAAAGAAGGCCAAATCATAACATATACTTCTACTCGCACCAGAATCCAAAATTCATTTATGAGAATACAGCGGGAAAAATGACAAGACGGACAAAGATATACCTGTAGCAGGCTCTGTTTTCCCAGACTCAGAACCAATAGTAAGTGCAGGCTGCACCTGAGATGTCAAGAAAGACACAAGAGACTGAACCTGTTGGTTAGTCAAAGTATGCAGAAAATCAAGTGAATTGGAAGAAGGAGTAGCTGTAGATGTTGAAGTTGAGGCCACATCCACTTGATTGACAACGGATTGGAAAGGGGAAGGCTGATGAATAGATTGAGTGATGCGGGAACGGTTGCCAGGTGCGATTCTAGTAGTGTAACTGGAGGATATCCATGAAGGCGGTAGCACCTGTCCACTGTGTGGTTGCCATGACAGTAGCTGCACTCAAGCTTAGGTTTCCCTTTATTAGCAGAATAGGGAGGGCGAGAATGAAACCTGTTGGATCTAGGATTGGAACACCCTGTGCCGGAGGAATCACGAGTAGCAAACGCCATAGGAACAGATCTGGAAAAGGTACCAGAAGAGCGACAAAACCAAGGCCACGCTGGCGTTCCTCCTGTGAAACCAGTGCAAATACTTTGCCGAGTGACGGAAGAGGATCCATCATCAGGATCTGACTGCGAATGAGAGCATAGGACTCATGAAGCCCCATGAGAAAAGCCATAATGTACTCTGACTGGTAGTAATTGCAGAGATCGTGAACACCATTGCACGTACACCGATTACAAGTACAATTAGGGCGATAGTTGGACAACTCTTCCCAAATTGCCTTGAGCTTCGTGAAGTAGACACTAACGGGAGAACCATCCTAGCGAGTGGAGAGCAGAGCATGGCGCAGTTGAAATATGCGAGGACCGTTGCTTTGTTGAAATCGATCACGTAAATCAAGCCAGATCTCTCTGGCAGAATCAGAGAAGAATATGCTAGCGGCGATATCCTTGGAAACAGCATGGAGGATCCACAAGATAACAACGTGATTATTGCGGATCTATGCTTGATGACAGGCGGCGGACTCCGTCGCAGCTGGCGAAGTAAGGGATCCATCAATAAAACCACGCTTGTTCTTCGCGGAAAGTGCAATCAGCATAGAACGAGACCAAATTGAGTAATTATCACCGGTTAACTGTTGCGAAATGAGCAAAGTAGTGTTCCTATCAGATTGCTGCAAAAACAGGGGATCATCCGATGAGATCGCCGAAGAAGTAGAAGAAGACTCGCTGGAGGAAGTCATCGGAGGAAATCACAAGCAATCAACCAAAAAAATGAAAGCGGAAGCAATCAAAAGTCTCCTGATACCATCTTAGAAACAAAACTGAGAGAAATTTTTTGTATTCATTTCATAAAAAATGAAGAAGCTAAAGATTATATACAGTTGTCTCGCTTTTGTACAGTAACCAATAAATATCTCACACTCTAGATCTTTCCTAGCCACGTGACAGCTCCTCAACCTGACTGAGCTAACTGAGCTTGACTCAGCTTAACTAATACATATAAGCCAGCTAACTAATTTCTTAACTAATACTTTGCAGTAATTACAAAAGGGAGTTTGACAATTAAATATCCTTTTTTTTTTTAAATATACAAACTAACTGATTTTCGAACGAAATTGGGCACATGAATTAACAGTTCAGTTATATTAACTATAACTGAGAGCGCCTCGCAATACCTCACTACTCATTCTCCAGTTATAACTATAACTGAGAATGCCTCGCAATACCTCTCTACTCATTCTCCGATTACTCATTTCTCTCGTTTTTCTCTCAAATGCAATTAGCTCTCTGGTTACTCATTTCTGCAGTTTTTTTCTTATCAATAATGGAGGCTCCAGTTCCACCCATACACACGTATGGGCTACCACTTTTCGCCAACCCTGGGAGAGATCCTTACGTTTATTGAGACGAGGAATAGGAACCACCTTAATCCGGTTCCAGAGGCGCTAGTTGAGAGGGATATACACTCCCTGGATCCCGAGGCGTTAATTGAAGGTATATATATCTGGTTCATTTTCTTCGATTGAGGGCTAAATTTCTTGAGAGGTTTTGATTCATGCTTTAGTTTGTATGGTTTGTTGCGAGTTTGGAGGCGGCGGCGATGAAGTGAAGGAAGATTTGGTGTGCCGGAGTATGTAGTGCATCCCCACCATTGTACAGTAGCGGTGCGCGGAGGAAGTCGGAATCAGGGTTCATGGCGACGTGGACGGTTGTATGGTTTGTTGCGGGGTCGGAGACGGCGGCGATGAAGTGGAGGAAGATTTGGTGTGGCGGATTATGTAGTTCACCCCGCTATTGTGTTGTGGCAGTGCGCGGAGGTAGTCAGAATCGGGGTTTATTGCGGGCGGCGGCGGCGAAAATTGGAGGCCGTCCCGGTATTCCGGCGCCTCGGCCTATCCTAATTCATCGATGACATCAGAGTAATCACTGTCGCTGCTGGGGTAGGCACATCACCGGCGACGAAGAGGAGGAAAAGAGAACGACGGCTGGGATTAAGTCGGTTTACTATTGCACACCCACTAGGCGATTGCAATCAAATTCTTAAGATCTTTAACTTTCTCTTTCTTCTTTACTTTTTATACATTATTCGATTTTTATTTAATTTTTTTCACTTTTTCTATTTGTTAAAATTATTATTTTTTATAAAATATATAATTCTCTTTATTTTTTCAATTGTGATATGTATAAAATAAAATTTAATTATTTATATTAATTCTTTTATCTAATAAATTATTATATATAGAAAATTATTATTTTTTTATATCTACAAATTAATTTTACTTTCAAAAATATATTCATTTTATAATTTAACGACTCAAATTAGTTATATTTATTTTTTAAATAATTAATAATATCTCATAATTGAATAATATGTTATGAAAAAATAAATTTTGTGTAATCTACATATAATATATTCAAATAGTAGTGATTTCACAAGTTAGAAAAAAAAATTATGCCATATATTAGATTAAAAAAGAACATATATACACAATTAATTTTTTTTTTATACATATCATAATTAAAAAATAAATAAAATTACATATTTTGTAAGAAATAATAATCAAACAAAATATAAAAGATAAAATAAAAAAAAAAAGGATTAATGGCACTTCACCACCCTAAATTTATTTGGTTTAGCACAATACCACCTAAAAATTAATTAAAAACACTTTCCCCTAATAGTGAGAAATTTTATTGCATGGTAACCCCTAAATTAATTTTTAGTATTATTTTAATATTAAAAAATAAAATAATTCAAATTTATTAATTAAGTTAAAGGACAATATTGTCTTTTGAATTATCTATCGACAATATTTATTTTAAAGGAAAAGAAAACGTCAAAAGGCCATGGTTTTTCAAATCACCAAACAAAATCCCATATCACTGTCTCTTCTGCTATTGATCAAGTAGAAGTGCAGAACCCCAAAATCCAAATCCATCGCTCTCTCTTTCGTTATGATTTATGAACAATAGTTCATTGTGGTCAGCTCAGAAATTCTTTTCAAAAGGAAAAATTGCTGGAAAGGTAAAGGCCTTCAAATTCACCACTTCTCTCATCCACTTATCAGCAATAATCAAATTAGGTGGTTAGCTCAGAAAATTTTAGTTGAGGGGATGATAATGAAACTTAAAATTTTCTGCTATTCAGAGGCGATAATGGAGTATAGGATGTTATTTATCTTTTTTTAGTAGAAAATACGACTTTTATTATGGTTAATTGAGGCTCTAAGTTCCCTATGTTTTCTTATGTGTAGATATAGAGTGATCGAAGTGAAAATGAGGATAGAAAATATGTTTGTTTTTCTTCCCATTTGTGGGTTTCTTTTGTGTGTGGAAGATAACGTGTCTTCTGCTATTTCATGAATAATTTTTGATTGATAAAAGTAGGAAAAAGAAAAATTGATTAAAATTGTTTTTGGTTGAAATTGTGATATGATGATGTTTTCTTGTACGTTATTGTTGCAGGTCAAGAGAAATGAGTGCACCAAAAAGATGCATCAAAACACTGTTTGGTTCAAAGAGATCAAGAAAATGGAATATATGCAATTTGTAGACAACCGTTGCTTCGTTTCGTTTAATATTTCCATTTAATCTGAAGAAAAGTCAGATAAAGGTATTTCGTTCCTAAATATTGGTTACTGCTAGTTTGTTATTTTCATTTTGTGACTATTTGTTGGATTTTGACGGGTTATGCTATCATTATATTGATCTCTTGAAGTATAACTTGAAGTAAGAAATTTAAACAACAAACGTTTATGGATTATTAGCTTTGTCCATAGGGAAATTATCAATTTTCTCTATAGGGAAAAAAATAATAATAATCATAACAGTATAGAGTAAACATGATCTAGATAATATCATATATAAAAACAACCACTTCAAATAGATTCAATTTAGCAATAACAAGGGCAATTTACATCTGGGTCCCCTGAGATTTGGCGTAATTACAAATTAATCCCTGCACTTCCAGAAATTACATACAACTACCCTACTGTTTCCTTCCGTTAGAGGTCCCTGGACGCCGTTATAGTTCCGTCCAAATCTGGGTATTCTTGAGGGCTCGTTTTGTAACATTTTGTAAAATACAGGGACTTTTTTGTAATATTCAGGATAATTTTTTGGACGGGTATTCTTGAGGGCTCGTTTTGTAACATTTTGTAAAATACAGGGACTTTTTTGTAATATTCAGGATAATTTTTTGGACGGAACTATAACGGCATCCAGGGACCTCTAACGGAAGGAAACAGTAGGGTAGTTGTATGTAATTTCTGGAAGTGCAGGGATTAATTTGTAATTACGTCAAACCTCAGGGGGTCCAGATGTAAATTGCCCTAAAAAGGAAATATCAAACTAAGTCCAGAAATTCTAAAAAGTTATCTCAACTCCTAAACAAAGTTTACATCACATCCCTCATGGGTTGTATCTTTTCCTAAATGATTCACTTGATATAGGAGTGATTTGGGAACAGGTTTGGTGCTTGAGAGGGCTCTTAAACCTGAAATAAGATCTTCTGAATTAGTTTAGTGGAACCAAACACATACTAACCAAACAGAATAGAGAAATAAATAACTTAATAACCTGTTAAGAATGTGGTCTTGTGGTTGACATTTTACTTGATGAAGCTTTCTTTAGTCTCACCTACAACCCCATAAAGGATTTAATAAAAAATTCTTATATGTAGGCAAAGATCTTAAAAACTAACTAAAGACTGAAAAAAGGACTCTCTACTATAAGAAATTCATGATACTCTTACGGGAAGTTTGTGCAGCTCAGAACTTTTTGACATTGTTGTTATATTTGAATGGATTGAACTGAGTCCTTCTTGAGTAAACACTCTTAAATCCTCCAATGCAAAATTCTCTGATTCTTGCTGTTGAATACTTGCCATTGAATTCTTGCAACTTCTTTTATTATGTCCAATCCCTTTGCAGATTGAACACGTATTATGTGTACCTCTTCTTTTCAGTTTTTTGAGGTTATTTCCAGAAGGTTGCTCTTCAGGTTGTTTCTTTCTTGCTTTTTTAGGCCTTCCGGGCTGCTTTACTCTCTCGGGTGGTTGGAGAGGTTTTAAACCAGTTTTTGTCCAACTTTCAGGCCCTTCAACCCCATTCAATAAATGTTTATATGCTTTTAAGTAATGCTCTTTCTTGTAGAAACTCACAACAAAGTCTTCAGGTCTATAATGCATGTAAGACATGTTTGCCACAGCATGCATGCATGGTATACCCATAAGATCCTTTTTTTTTTTTTTTTGCAACTACAAGATCTTTGACCTAAATGAACTATGAATTTCTCTTGGTAGGCACCAAAAACTTCAAATTGGTCATGTTCATTCCAGTCTGCCTTATAAGCTATTGCACGTCTTTTTGTTTCATCCAACAATTTTTGAATCTTCGGACAAAGGATACAATCCTTTTTAAGCATAAAATCTCTCTGTTAGTGTATTTTTTTCATAAGCATCACTCTTATCATTTCGAGCATAACTATGATAGGTTTGTCCCTTGCTGGTAGAATCATGGCATCAAAACTCTCACACAAGTTATTCAGCAAAAATATCACATTTAGGCTAAGAGCTAAAGTGTGATCTAGACCAATTTAGTGTGATCTAGACCAATTTTGTGGTGGTTTAGTAGCAAGCCATTCAAAAGCCTTATAACAATCTTCATCAATTGCTCCATCACAGAAGTAAAATCACAAACTCTGGTTGTTGTAGCCGTCTTCCATAACATTTCCTTTAAATAAAGACCCATGTGTGACAATTTAAAATTATTATAGAGGTTCATGACACAAAATCTATGTTTTTCATTAGGTAAAAGCCTCTTAACTGCATCCACCAACCTTTTTTTGCTTATCTGACATTATTGTATAACAAAAACTGTTGTTAATACTTAAGTCATCGATAAGAAGGCCTAAAAACCATAACCAAGATTTAGTCTTCTCTTTCTCAACCACAACATATGCAAGTGGGAACTTATTATTTTCTCCATCTATTCTAACAGCTGCTAGAAGTATGCCACCACTAGGTCCTTTGAGATGACAACCGTCTAAACATATAACTAGTCTACAACCCTCCAAAAATTCGTTCTTCAAAGCTCCCCAGCAAATGTACAATCTCTTAAACTTTACCACATTTTGGCCAAAATGCTTGCATTTTATCTGTATCGTAGTATTAGGATTTTTGCTTTTACACTCTTCAACATAATCCCATAATCTTGCAAATTGCTGCATTTCTGTTCCACTAGCTTGTTGTAATCCTTTTTTCTTTGCCCTATACATTTGATATTTTCAAAACTCAAGTTGACATTCTTCTTTAGCTACAGCCATCATTGAACTCACGGGCCATTTTGGATTTGTCCTAATATAAGTATGATATTTCTTTGCTATGAATTTGGTATTAGCATGAGAAACTCTACCTTGCCTACAACAAGTATGCTCAGAGTTGAGAGTTTTAATTTGCATAGTTTTTTCTCCATGTTTGTAAGATGCAAATACTCTCCAACCACATTTTTCATTCTTGCACTTAACTTGTACTTTATCAAGATCATTTTTAACGAACCTAATATCTTTTCCATGCTTCATTGAGTGTCTTCTTAATGCTTTTCTAAGAATATCAGTAGACGTAAAACAAAGCCCAATATAAAATTTAAGATCTTCCATGTCTGTTTTCGGATTAAAAACATGTGGAATTGCAATATTACCTCTACTCCCTGATGCATTAGGTTCTGCCAAAATTTGAGAAACATGACTTGGAGCAACCAAACACCGATTTGTTTCCAAATTAGAGCCCATCCACTCAACATCAATGTCAATATTTTGATCATACATGCCATCATCGATCTCATAGTCACTATCGTGCAACTTTTCAGAATATTCAAAGTCATCCCCAAATGATTGTCCATCACTATCATCTTCTTGTGTATCTTTGTCATGATCGTCAACATCATCCCTATGTTCATCGTTTTTACCAATTTTATCTCTTAAAGTACCTCTGAGCTTACGAAAAGCGTCCAAGTCCAAGTGCTCTCCAAATACTCCAGTTACTCTTATCATTGTCCACAAAATTCTCTAAAAGGTGTGTATCATTATCCACAATCATTGTAGTTAAATTGTGTTAGGAAAGGGAAATCAAACGAAATGAGTATACGCAGGGGAAATCTAGATTCTCCTTTCCAAATACCCAGCAAATAATCAACCAAGTAATTTACCAAATGTGCCAACGCATATAAAAATAATCAAGTCAACCAACAACAATAGAGACACGCGATTTTTAACGTGGAAAACCCCTTCAAATCGAAGAATAAAAACCACGGGGTCTACGAGATCCAAAATAAATCTCCACTATAAATATGAGGCACAAATTACAACAATTCAAATACCAACAAAAGCAATTCTAAATCCGAACAAACCGATTCTCCAAATATATCAATCAAGAATCACAAAAACTGAAGAACACAAAGTAGCCCAAATCCGTAGCTACTGTTCACGTGAAAAAAACTGACCTATGGTGCTTTAAATCCGATCTCCACCGTTCATATTGAAGATTGAGGTGTTGGGAACGTGCTGTTAAAATTTCACCAAAATCGAACCACGAATGACCTCCCGATCGCCCGCTTGATGAACCTGCCGCCTCTCAAAATTATGCAGAAAAATGGAGTGCAGAAAAATATTTTTGTTCCTTCTCAAAGTTTTTGTTGTTGCGCCTTTGCCGAGGAAAAGGAAAAATATAGAACCCTATTCTTCCATGGGCTTAAACCTTGGGCTAACAGAAAATTAGTTGGGCTTCAATTTTCATCGGGCCAACAATTGTAATTGGGCTGAATCCAACAAATCTCCCCTTCCAGCCCATGTGACGAGGGAGAAACAACATAATATAATCAGTTAAACTTGAGACCGTCCAACACAAAACTCAAGTTTCTCACGGCTCACCACCTTTGTCAACATATCAACACCATTGTAATCAATGTGAATCTTTTCAAATTCAATCAACTTGGAATTCGAAACATCTCGAATACAGTGATATCTCACATCAATATGCTTTGACTTACCATGAAAACTCGGATTCTTACTGAGATGGATTGCACTCTGATTATCACAAAGCAAGACGTACCTCAGTTGAGAAAACCCAAGTTCATGAACAAACTTCTTTATCCAAATTAATTCTTTGCATGCTTTAGTAGCTGCAATAAACTCGACTTCTGTAGTAGATAAAGCAACACATTTTTGCAGTCTAGATTGTCACGCCACTGCTCCCCGTGCAAAAGTAATCGAATAACCGGAAGTGGACTTTCTCGAATCCAAATCTCCAGCCAAATCTGAATCTGTATACCCAAACAATATAGGCTTTTCAGACCCAAAACAAAGCTTCAAATTCGTAGTGCCACGGAGATATCTCATAATCCATTCACAGCATTCCAATGCTCTCTACCTGGATTTGAAAGAAATCTACTAATTTTGCCAACTACATAAGCCAAATCTAATCTCGTACAAACCATAGCGTACATTAAACTTCCAACAGCTGATACATAAGGGACACATTGCATATCCTTCTTATCTTCCTCAGTAGAAGGAAACTGTGCACTACTTAGCTTAAAATGTCCATCAAGATGAGTACTTACAGCTTTAGCTTTATCCATGTGAAACCTTTGAACAGCCTTTTCAATATACCTCTCCAGAGACAACCATAGTTGCTTGGCATTTCTATCACGCGAAATTCTCATGCCAAGAATGTGCTTCGCTAGTTCCAAATCTTTCATGGCAAAAGATTTGCTCAACTACTTCTTCAACCTGTCAATTCTAGCAGCACTATGACCAACAATGAGCATATCATCAACATAAAGCAATAAAATGACAAAATCATTATCAGTGAATTTTTGAACAAATACGCAGTGGTCAGCAGTAGTCTTCATATAACCATGTTGAAGCATAAATGACTCAAACTTCTTATACCACTGTCTAGGAGCGTGTTTTAGACCGTGTAAACTCTTTCTCAGTCTGCAGACAAAATTCTCTTTCCCTTTGACAATGAAACTCTCTGGCTCCTCCATATAAATCTCTTCCTCCAAATCACTATGGAGAAAATCAGTCTTCACATCCATCTATTCAACTTCTAAATCAAGACTAGCCGCTAAGCCCAAAACAAGACGGATTGATGACATTTTAACAACAGGTGAGAAAATCTCTTCAAAATCAATCCCTTTCTTTTGACTGAAGCCTTTAACAACTAATCTAGCTTTGTATCGTGGTTGTGAAGTATTCTCTTCTTGTTTTACCCGATAAATTCATCGGTTCTTCAGAGCCCTTTTGCCTTCGGGTAACTTAACAAGGTCAAAAGTGTGATTGTCAAATAAGGATTTCATTTCCTCTTTCATTGCTTCAAACCGTTTTTCCTTGAATTCACTCTCCATGGCCTCCTCATAACAATCAGGTTCTCCTCCATCTGTTAAAAGAACATACTCACTAGATGGGTACTTATCAGACTGCACTCTATTTCTGGTAGATCTTCTTAGCTGGATTTCAGGTTGCTCAATAGTTGGAGTATCTACTCCATATTCAATTTCATGATCTTCCTCAACGTGATCATGATCAACCCCTGTCTCGAAATTATTCTGATTGTTGATACCAACTGCATCAGGAGAACTTGTAATAGGTTTCGGATCCAAATCAATTAAGTCATCACCATCTGGAGATTCTCAATTACTTGATTTACCTATGTCTTCAATGGTTTGGTCTTCCATGAAGACTGCATCACGACTTCTGACAAGTTTCTTTTCAACTGGATCATAGAACTTGGAGCCAAATTCATCCTGACCATACCCAAGGAATATAAATTCCCTCGCTTTGGTGTCTAACTTAGACCGCTCATCCTTAGGTATATGCACAAAGGCTTTACAACCAAACATGTGCAAATGATCATATGAGACATCTTTTCCATACCACACCCTATTAGGGACATCAGTCTGCAATGCAACAGAAGGAGATAAATTGATTATATGAGCAACAGTAAGTAATGCCTCCCCCCAAAACGATTTAGGCAGTTTTGCTTTTGAAAGAAAACATCTGACCCTCTCAACAAGAGTCCTATTTATTGTTTCTGCTGAGCCATTTAACTGAAGGGTCTTAGGAGGCGTCTTCTGATGCCGAATACCCTGCTCTCTGCAATATAAGTCAAATGGGCCACAATACTCGCCACCATTATCAATACGAATACATTTCAACTTCTTACCAGTTTCTCTCTCAACTGATGTGTGAAAAACTTTAAACACATCAAGTACCTGATCTTTGGTTTTTAAGACATAAACCCACAACTTTCTTGAACAATCACCAATAAAAGTGACAAAATAAAGTGCACCACGATGAGTCCTTACTTTCATTGGTCCACAAACATCTGAGTGTACCGGTTCAAGTACCTCTGTCTTTCTTGAAGGGGGATGACACTTGAATGAAACTCGTTTTTACTATTCAGCCAAACAATGAACACACCTTTTCAGCTTTGTAGCTTTCAACCCTGACAATAGATTCTTCTTGCTCAAACAATCGAGTCATTTTTCACTAATATGACTAAGCCTCTTGTGCCATAACTCTGACAAGTTGTCATTCTCTACTGCATTAACAGAGCTCACACAAATGGAAGCATTCATCTTATATAAATTATGGAATTTATCACCACTGGTCATTACCAAAGAAGTTACAATAACAATCATCATCAAGCCTCTCTGCTTAGATCAGATCCAAATGAACACTAGGTGCATGTTTGACATCATGAAGCACCAAATTTGTTCCACACTTGGTCTACAAACAAATAGTTCCAGTGCCTACTACAGGTACCACCGTATCATTTCCCATCTTCAAAACTCCAAATCCACCAGAAGTATAAGAATTTAAGAAATCTTTCCTCGATGTTGTTAGGAATAGTGCCCTAGAAAGCCGATTGTATATCCGCTTTGTGTTTTTCCTTATTGTAATCACAGACAATCTTTGAATGAAATAACGAATTGAGGCAACACTTCTTTATATGCTCTTGTTTGGTATGCGTTTACTTTAGCTGTGCATGTATGAGAACTCCCCTAATCCTGATGACTTTAGGACTCTACCATTTAGGTGAAATGGTTCATGAAACGAGCCCTATATCACATAAGTCATGATTAGTAAAATACTCCAAGCCGATGAGTCCTACAGACAGTGGGAGTGTCAACCTGACTCCTCTAAGGCTTGCTTGTGTGATCACGCCCTTAAGAAGGACCACCTTGTTTCATGGAGGTGCAAAGTGTATAGTTGATACGTGCGTGATACATGAGGGTGCTTACTTTAATAAGTAAGTTCACTGAGGTGCCCCGTGTGAGAAGATTCCTAAACGGGAAAGGAAGTTTCTATTTCAGGAAATAGAAACTTCCAGATTATGAAATATCTCACGAGTCATTGATGTGATTAATTGATCCTTAAGACTTGAGGTTCCTTGTCACTTTATGAGTTAACTCTGTAGTCTTAGGTATAAGCTTTAAAGGGTGTCGCCTTAGACAACTGATTCAAGGCTTATGCTGGGGCTGCACAAGTGATTCATGAAAGTGAATGAGAATCAAGAAATGACCTACACTTGCATTTGCAAGGTGATCTCTTATTGTGTAAGTCATTCATATGTCATATGGAGTCCTTGGCCAAGGCAGTAGATCAAGACATCAAGAAAAGGGTTTCTTGGATTGAGATCAAATGGATATGAAATGCACTTAGCTTTAAAACCGGATTATTAGGGTTCTGATTATTCCCTTACCCTAGATCTTGGTTGAGAGATAGTAAGTAGGAGGATTGTATCTCACATGAATCAATGACTTAAAGGTTCTGTCGAATCCGAACATTCCAATTCAGCTAGGGGTTAAACATCTGTTGCTAGACTATGGTCGTTTAATCTGTGGACTGATTAATTAATTAGTGAATTAATTGATTAGGATCACTGTTAATTGAATTGAGAACCTAGAGGGTCACACACAACAACTTGGTTACATGAGTTGAGGCTTAAAAATGATTAAACGAGTTAATCGGGCCTAGAGGGTTCCACACATGTGGGTCACGTGAGTGACACGTGTCCTTGTGACACGTGTCCCACACGTGTGAATATATATATTGTATATATATTAAATAATTAAATGTGTTAATTATTTAATAGACTTTGGTTTAATTTTGAATTAAAAAGAAAGTCTTATTTTGGAGAAAATAATCTAGTTAATTAATTATGAATTAATTAATTAGATAAAAATAAGTTATTTATTTTAAATAAATAAAGTATAAAATTATCCAAAAATAGTTTGGATATTTTTAGCTCTCTTGAAAGTTGATTTGAATTATAATTCAAAGTCAAAGTCAAAATTACTTGATGATCAAGTAATAGGAGAGAGAGAGACCAAAATCCTAGCCCATTAAGGACTAGGAATTTCGGCACTCCCCCTCTTATAAATAGGGGAGCTTGAGCTCCTCTAGGAGCTAATGGGCAATTTTTTTTGGTTCATGTGTTGAACACCTTCCTTTCTCCAAGATCAAATAAACCCTAGGTTAAGCTTAAACACTAACTAGAGAACTAGCATCCTTACTAGTTAGATTGTGATCAAGTTGGTGGACTATCTCTAGAGAGCTTCAAGTTAGAAGTTTGAAGATTCGAGCTTTACCAAGGAGAGGGGATTAAGCCGCGAGAAGAGCGTTCTTGGGTGGCTTGAAACGCTTCAAGAAAGAATAAAAGAAAAGTAAGTTTTCTATCTCTACGAATTTGGTTACACGATTGCGAGTTCAAGATCCTTTTGTTGGGAAAATTTTTAAATTCCGCTGCTTTTTGATTCGTGTTTTCCAACAGATGTCACATGAAATGAGGTACCACTATCGACAACCCAACTGGAATCATCTCTGGCAACAACAATGACATTATCATCATAAGCAAGAATAAGATCATCATTGGAAGTGGTGGCAACAACACGATCATTATTGTTTTGGTTTCTCTTGTCGTGCCCATCACGATTAGCTTTGCACTCTCTCTTCAATATGAAACAATATTTCTTAATATGACCATGTCCACCACAATGATCGCACTTAAACTCTTTCCATCTTGACCTTGACTTGCTTCAACTTTTACTTCTACCTTTTTCGTATTAATGTTGGCTTCTCCCTCTATTCTCTGAAACCAACAACTCGGGTTGAGACGAATGCTGAGTTTGTCGTCTCATTTCGTCATTTAAGACACTACTCTTCACAAGCTCAATGGTTACACCACCATCAGACGAATCCTTAACAAGATAAACATGAAAAGTTTCTCAAGAATCAGGTAAAGTGGCAAGAATCCAAAGTCCGACAATTTCATTGTCAAATTTAATGCCCATACCTGTTAACTGATCAAGAAAACCTTGAAACTCATTCAAGTGATCAGTAATAGAAGTCCCTTCTGTGTATTTCAGCTGCATCATCCTTTTAAGCAAAAATAGCTTATTATTTCCAGTCTTAGATGCATACAAATTCTGCAACTTCTTCCAAAAAGATCGCGCATGTGTCTCATGTTGAATATGGTTATAAACATTCTCTTCAACAAAATGTCTAATAAATCCACAAACTTGTCTGTGCTCAAAATCCCATTCCTCATCAGTTTTAGACTCGGGCTTTTGAGTCACAAAAACAGGCAAGTGTAAAGCTTTCACAAATAGGAGATCCTTCATCTTATTACTCTATAAATGATAATTTAATCCATTCAAAGTAATCATCCTGTTTGTATTTATATCCATAGCCACACCGGTAACAGAACCAATGTGGCTTTGATACCACTCTATTGGGAAAGGGAAATCAAACGAAACGAGTACACGCAGCGAAAATCAAGATTCTCCTTTCCAAATACCCAATAAATAATCAACCAAGTAATTTACCAAATGTGCCAAAGGATATAAAAATAATCAAGTCAACCAACAACCATAGAGACGCGATTTTTAACGTGGAAAACCCCTTCAAATCGAAGAGTAAAAACCACAGGGTCTACGAGATCCAAAATAAATCTCCACTATAAATACGAGGCACAAATTACAACAATTCAAATACCAACAAAAGCAATTCTAAATCCGAACAAACCGATTCTCCAAATATATTAATCAAGAATCACAAAAACCGAAGAATACAAAGTAGGCCAAATTCGTAGCTAATGTTCACGCAAAAAAAAACTGACCTCCGGTGCTTCAAATCCGATCTCCACCGTTCAGATTGAAGATTGAGGTGTTGGGCACGTGCTATTAAAATTTCACCAAAATCGAACCACGAATGACCTCCCGATCGCCCGCTTGATGAACCTGTCGTCTCTCAAAATTATGCAGAAAAATAAAGTGCAGAAAAATATTTTTGTTCCTTCTCAAAGTTTCTGCTGCTGCGCCTTTGCCGAGGAAAAAGAAAAATATAGAACCCTATTATTCCATGGGCTTAAACCTTGGGAGAACATAAAATTAGTTGGGCTTCCAATTTTTCTTGGGCCAACAAATGTAATTGGGCTGGATCCAACGAATTGTTGCAATCATCACAATGACCTGTACTATAATAATACCTCATTGCCACAGAGTTATCACCTAATTTGTGATGTTCAAGTGCAATTGACATAGAATCCAATTCTCTCATTAACATTTCATCGATATTGCAGTAATCAAAATGATTCACCTTCCCCTTAATGTAATATCTCTTGTCAAGGTCAAGAAACTTACCTTTATGATGCATTCTAATGGTGAAATCTGTAGAACTCCCTACAAAATTGAAACACACACTTAGTTGTACATTTTGGTGGTCAACTGGTATTTATTTATTCATCAACAATTTATTTGCTTGGATTTTGCCATGGAAAAATTTTTCTTGCTTAAGTGGTTTGATAAGGATTTTCAATTAAGAGGCGTTAGAGCAGCCCCGTGCTCGTAGGATAATCCGGCAAGACCCGCCGGCGGGAGAATTTTGGGGAACGAGAGAGAATTAAGAGCTTTAGGGTTAAAAGAAATCTTCTTATTGCTTAAGTGAAATAATGTATGTAACAGACTCTTTATAAATAAGTTATGTCCCTGCCTCAAGTCTCCCACTAATTAAAATAACGCAAGTAAATAAAGCAACCGAATAGAATAACTAATCTAACTCAATCAGATAATAACTATCAGATAATAACTAAATATCACTTCATCTTGTAATCCTGCAAATAACCAGGTTTCGTCCTTGTTCTGCTACTGCGTCTCACCACCACCTCAACCGTCCCTTTTTCCAACGCTCCACCCTGATTCATATCGTGGTTGATGATAAATTTTGTTTTTCATTTTGAGGGCAAGTGTAGGATTTCTCAAGACAAAACAGTTTATCAGCATTTCATGAAGTGGATTTGATGCAAAACTTATGTTGGAAGAACTTGAGACAACAATATATGAACTGATAAGATATTAAAACATATTGAATTTTAGAATACTCACCAATTTAGGGATGCAAACGAGTCGAGCCGAGCCGAGCCTTGGCCTTTTTTTTCTGGCTCGAGGCTCGCTCGGCTCGGCTCGAGCCAAATGGATTTTATATTATTTTTAATTAAAAATTAGTTTTTTTAAATAATTTAATATATTTTTATATATAATAATATATATTTATTAAATATATATACATATATATTATAAAAATATTACTTTTTTATTAATTTTATATAAAAATAAATAAATATATATATAATATTATATAATAATAAAATATTTATATATATAAAAATTAAAATATTATTTTTTAATTAAATATATTAGCTCACGAGCCGGATCGCGAGCCACGAGCCTAACTGAAAGGGGCTTGGGTTCGGGCTTGGCTCAAGCTGGCGAGCCGGCTCGGCTCGTTTGCATCCCTACTCACCATATGAAGGAATTTGAGTATTTGGAGAGAATTCTTCTCTTAATTTCCAAGTCATGGCGTATGAAAGACCAGATTGATTCACTTGATTGTTTTCTTATTCTGCATAAAGATTGATTCTCTTTGTTTTCTTATTCTTTTTGTCAAACCCTAATCTTGATTAGGAAACAAATAAATTGAGTTTATGTTGTTAAGATCTTTATCGATGACATATATTTTTAGCGGGAAAGAAAATTGAGAAAGACAATAATGTCCTTTGACTTAATTAATACAATTGAGTTATTTTATTTTTTAGATTAAAATATTGTTTCTCATTATTAAGGTAAAGTGTTTTAATTGACTTTTAGGGGGTATTGTGCCAAAAGAAGTAATGCGATTTGTTCGAGAAATTCCTACTTCTCTATCTATCTCTGAGTTTTTTAGATTTTTCAAAATTCCATGGATATTTCTGGTCTTCGTAATAGAAAAGACATTTGACGATAAGTTTAGGCTTGTTTGGAGAGATCATCATAAATGATTAAAATGTGTTGTTTACAGTACATAAAATATTCAGTTAAAACAGCTCCTTGGAAGTGATAATAATCAAAATTTAAAAGGAATGACCTATTGTGTGCACCTAGTATATAGTAAACCGATTAAGTCTGAACTTAAACTTAATCTTGGAAGACCCATCCTTCCTTGAGAAAAAAGAAAGAGGAATCTTGATAGTTGATAGGAACCCCTCTCTCTCTCCTCTCTTTTCTCTCTCTCTGTGTGAAAAAAATACAGAGTGATTTTTTGAAAAAAGTATATTGTTGTACAGTGGCGGGTCTGAAAATTTTTGGATTGGGCTTGGGCTTGGGCTTGGGCTTGATCTTTAGAAATTGGCTACTGGAGTTTTTTGGTGAGTTACTGATCTATTTTCTCGTTTTTTCTTTGTTTGAGATTTTCGATTCCTTTTCTTGTTTAAGGTGCAGAGTTAGCATGGTGTATAGGAATCAGAACGAAGAAATTGAGCTCCAAGAAGCTTTGGCTTGGCAGTATCAGAGGTTCAGCCGTAGGACTTTGCGGTTCCTGGTCTTTCTCTTCAGGATCCTTGCAAATCTTCTTCAAGAATTGGTTTGTCATTCAGCTATAATTTATGTGTCTGTTTTTAGATTTTCAATATCTTTTTAATCAGTTTAAGCTTCTACCTGATGTTGTTGTTTGTGCTCGCATTTGTAGAAATGGGGTTTGGTTTGACATTATGTTCTTGATGGATTTTAGGTTGAAAGAATTGAAATTTCTGACATCTTTGTGAGTTTTATAGGAGTGGGGTGGTGGGATTTGGGGTCCAGTCCTCCATTATTGTTATCACTGTTCCTTGTCTTCTTGAAAGACAAAAGTTTGCTCCTTTTATGTTAATCTTCGTGTTTCAAGGAGTTGGAAAAGAGTATGATCGTGGGTTATTCACACAATTTGCTTAAACAGGGAGTCTTGTGTGGAAATGTGAATGAGGTTTCAGTGCATTTTTCTTTACAGTTATCGGTGGCATTATTGTAGTTGTCACAATGTTAGCTCTTTCTTTTCTCCTTTTTTATTTCTACCTTTTTTTTTTCATAAACTTGACATTAAAGGGTTCTGGATGATTTTGTGAACCTCGTTTTACCATTGTGTATTGTGAATTTAATGAAGTTCATAGAGTGATGATTTTGTGAACCTCGTTTTACCATTGTGTATTGTGAATTTAATGAAGTTCATAGAGTTTTTATGTTGTTTTTCGTGTATGTGTTTGACGAAAGTTTGTTATCTTAGTTTGATTTGGGGTAGTTGTGTTCTCAGAAGGAAGTTTAGTGTTTGATTTAATAGTATTTTGGCTAAGGATTGTCCAGTTAAAATGAATTGAAGTGCTGGTACTCGTCATGGAAATCTATGCATTGTGATTTTAGACTTCCAAATATTTCACTTGCTTTGGACTTTCTCCGATAGAGGATATATTTGTGGTAGGTTTCTTTCAATGCTGAAAGTACCGGCGTTGAGAACTCGCTGAATCTTAAAAGGAAACTGCAGTGTATGGAATGTTTGTTCGGTTGAACAGGGAATTATATATTTATAGTTTCTATTTGAAGTACATGTAGCATGTCATTTGAAAATGTTTCGGAGCCTTATCTAGGGAACTTATTGTTTCATAATCTGACAGTTTTCCATGATACTATGACTAGGTACAGTTCCCTAATTAATACGTAAATATAAAATTCCCCGAATTTTGTACTTGTTTGACACCATACCTAGGTCTTAGAGAATGAGCCAAAGATGATCTGTTTTTTCTTTTATACATGTTATTTGTACTAATCTAATGTGCTCCAACTAATATTATTTTTTCCTTTTGGATAGGTATGGGGCGTAATAATGTGCATGAAATACCATGTTGAAGCGCTTAGAGGGGATCAAACATTTATGTGTTTCCAAGCTTCAGCATTTACGCTGGAAAATACGAGCTGTCACATTTACTGAATCTTCTTTTCCCTCAAAATGATCATTTTGCCCCTATGTTTTGATTTTCACATGCTTCCGTTTCCACGCATCGCTAGAGAGCTCTCCAAGGTAGAGTTAAGAATCCAATACAATCTATCCAAGCAACGGATGGAATTGGTAATTTTTCTGCTCATTGATACTGTCCTCTTTATCCTTGCCTGTTGTTAGGATTAGGAATCTTCAAATCATCATTGTTCTCAGGTACTTGTGTGGATAAATAATTTTATTGTATCTATTAATTATTCTGCATCAGCATCATCAACTATTCAATTTTGTGATAATTACATGGTTGGAGTAGATTTTTGTCCTTATTTGGATTGATTCAAGGTTTAATCTTTTTCCAAGGCGTTTGTTTACTTGGTGATCCTTTTAGCTGTCAATTTAGGTGGGTCACATGTTAGCAATTTGATCTTGTTTGATGTATTTGATGAAGAACAATGAAAGGCATCCACTTCCAGACGTTTCATTTTCAGTACAATGATTTCTCTAAATAGGAGTTCGATTATTTCCTTCCGGTTTTCCATTTTTGTCAGACTTAAAGAGAATCCGATTTGAATTTGCATGATTGTTAGCTGATTGGTTGTTTTCCATTCTTGGACCCAATTATTTTCTTAGTGGGATTAGCAGTTTTAACATGGTTTAACTGGTTGGCAGCAGCTTGCGTTGATTAGTATCGATTGAATATCAAACTCGTCAAGTTTAAGGTATTTGTACTATGTTCCTTTAATCTTGTAAAGTATTTGCAGAAGAGTTTAATTTGGTATATTTGAGGTATTTTTTGTGTATTCCATGGGAAGAAGTTCATAAATAGAAATTTCTGGTAGCTGGGATGAGCTAAGACTTCAGGTAAGTTCTAATTTGTTCTAGGGGGTGCGATATGGGGAGCATGGGTGATAGTGAGGAGCTTGTCAATTTTCTTTATTGTTGAATGTTGACGCAGATAAAAATTTGTTGACATCAAGAACTGAATTGATGGTGTTACACATTGCAGCATAAAAGGCTCATACAAAATGTCTGCTTAAGGGCGTGAAATGGAGCGAGAATACTCCGCTCCAAGTCTTTCAAGTAGAGAGGGTTCAGTCATGATTTTCAAATTCTTGATCATCTTTTGTACTAGATTTATCTTTGAGGGATTCATCTGTGAACTTAATTATGAAACGTCATGTAGTCTGGAAATTTTCCATTAATATCAATGTGTTCGCTAAGAAAATACACCATATGTGGTATCCTCCTGATAAGTCGCATAATTGCCCAATTATTGAGCTTAAATTGTAATATTATGTCCCGTGATTTAGCCTACATGCGGATGATTAGTTGGTTTAATGTTTTCTTGGAGGAAATCATATCTTGTATGAATTTGAGGAAAATTGGACTCAATTGTGCTACAATTCCTTCAGCTTCAGACAACGTTATTGGAGAAGGCCTTTTCTAGTTTCAATTAGAAATTTATTAGGCATGATGATATTTGGCAGCCCACTAAGTCCAGTTCTTTTTCGAATAAAGTTGAAGAAAATACAAGTTGAAGTCAGTCACGTATTGACTGGAGAGAGAACCCATACACTCATAACCTTATTTGTGGCTACATTTTGGCTATTTGTGGAAGGGCAATTAATTCACGCAAGGAAAAAATGGGGGCAACAACTTTGGCGCACGTTTTGAGTAGTGGGGAGTTAGTGGCTTTTATCATGGAAGATCATGGAGGAGGAGTGGGGAGAGAATTCATGGTGATACACTACATAAAGGAGAGAACCGAGGGACTAAAGGACACACACACTTTCATAGAGAAGAATTCACGGAGCAGCTAGTTTAATTCCTTTCCCTTTATTTTTCGTTTATTTCATAGACTATGTTGATTTTATTTCAAACTTTGTTTGTTCAATTCAGCATGAGTAGCTAAGTTTCTTTTTAGTTGGGAATTTCCGAATGATTATGCTAGACTTGTGAGGCTAGTTTATTTTAATTAGTTGGTTTATGCTATCCGTATTGCTTCCGTTTTTCTTGTCATTGCTTGTTAATTAATTCTTCGATTTTGGCCAAATCTTGAATTGTTAATTTGCATATAGCTATCTAATTCATTTGACTGTGTTAGCTAAATAATTAGAATTTGTAGCCATCAATACTAGAACATAATGTTTGTTTGATTTTGTGTCGAGGAGCTTGCGGTCTAATTGAGTGAAGCAGGAGTCTATGCATAACCGGTTGAGATTAGTGTTTGTTTGGTGATCAATGCTGTTAATTAATTGAATCTTGGAGAGAGTCTCGAAAAGGTTATCGGTTAATTAGGGAGTAATTTTTAGGAGTCTCTTTGATTATTTTAAAACTAAGAAGAAACGAGGGAGCCAGGAGAAGTTGGCGACTATAGCTAATCTAGCATTCAACCAATGAAAATCTTGAGTCGATGATCATAATCTATGCATGATTAGAAAATTCCCGACTATTTGCTCTCTATTGAATTACTTGAATTTACTTTGAGTTTTAGTTCAGTTTAATTATTTCTTGTTGATTGGTTAATTTAATTACACAGCCCATATTACTATATTAATGGGCACATTTTACCGCGTAACTAATATTATTATATTTGTGATTTTGTAGCTTGAATTTCTGTTCATTGAAAAGGAATTTTGTTTGTGTTCTGTAGATAGTAGATACGTTTGGTCCCATTGCCATTGGCGGCTACTTCTTTTTCAGGCTTCTGCTTCTTGAACGTAGGATTAAAAGGAGTATGGAAAACCTATGATTACAAGTTTATCAATGCAGGGGATATCATAGTTGGAGGGGCATTGATGTCAGAGTTGAAGAGAAGAGAAGCTTCCACTACTACGCAGACGGTGAAAGAAATAAAACAAACTGGATAATGATTTAATACCGTCGCATTCATCCTCCAAAAGCACAAGAAAACCGGCCAGCAACTCATGCCATATGTCACATATATCTAAACGATGGAAGAAACATTGCAGAAGCTGGACCTGTTTTGCAATACTTTGGTGATGTTCCAGCTCCAGTTGCTGATGACCCGGTTGATCCAGCTCCACCTGATCTGGCTCATCCGAGGGAAGATGTCGACACCGTACCGAGTTACATCTATAAGCTTTAGTCCATGAAAGTGATTTCTTGTATTTTTTTTCTGATTTGTAAATACTTAATGGCATAACAATGGCTTTACTGTTCTCCATAAGATACTTCTTTTTGCTAATGCTTAATCTTTTGAGCATCAAGTCTTCAAGTTAGTAGTATACACATTTTAACTCTTCAGATTGCCCCTTTTCTTGTTCATCCATGGAAAGATATCAAATCCAAAATATCTATACTATTATATATTTGAAAACGAGATTTGACTTTTTATTGCGTATTTTGATGATGTGAAATTTTGTAGGTTTTTTTAGATTTTTAATTAAATAGAAAAAATATGATTGGCTGGTCTTTATTTTATATATTTTTTTATTATGAAAATAAATAGTAACTTAGGAAAATAATTATCTTTGGTAATATTTATAATATACTTTCTATATATGAACTTTTTCTAAAAATTATACATATTTTTACCAATAAAAATAAATGTCATATTTAATGAGATTTAAGTTAAGAAAGATTGAATTGATATAACTTTTATATGTCAAGACATCGACCCCATAATTAGGGTGATATTTAATACTATTATTAATTTGGATTAAAGAGATTGATAATAAAAAATTAAAATAAAAATATTTATTTTGTATATTATTTTATTATGAAAATAAATATTACTAACGAAAATAATTATTTTTGATAATATTCATAATATATTTTGCATGTATGAATTCCTTTTATACATATCTTTATTAATACAAATAAATGTTAGTAATTGGATTTGATGGGTTCGAATCTGAGGTGTCAAAACTCCGATCACTTTTCGATTTGTTTAGTGTGGGGAAACAGGGGATGGAACTCAAGTGGAATTCGTCGGAAAAGGTGGGGGTTCAACCTGCTAGGACAAACAATAAAAGCAAACCGTCAGAAGGTCAAGCTGGGGGAACTGCGGGTGATGCCTAGTTTGGCTCTTTGATACTCAAGTTAGACTATGAACTTGAAGAAGAAGAAAGAGTTGCAGAGCTAGCGTATGGAAGCTTGCTTACAATGGAGGAGATGAACTCGCCTATTTATAGTTGAGGGTCAGGGACCTCTTTGGTAATTAACACCTTGTGGTCCTGGCCTAATGTTACCCTAACACGTGGCGCGATTAGGAGAAATCTCCTGCAAAGGCTAGTGTAAAGTTAGAGGAGGGCAACAGTGATAGGTGCACGGACGTGTACCTTGTGTCAAAGAGTCGTTTTGGGTTGTTACCGAGGACGAGACGAACGCTCGGGTTTAATAAGGGCCTTGGAGTCTCGGAGTTCCGAGGGGCACCTGGGACAAGGCCATGGGACACGTGGGGAGAGTACTCTCCTGTTCATTCATGTGGGAAGGTTTACCCGAGGGTGAATGCATGAGGCCATTTGAGGGTCACAACATCTCTCGCACGAGAGTTAACTTCTTTGCAGAATTGGAACATCCTGGAGAACGAGGGCAAGGCTCGTTTGAGGGCGATTTACATGGGGGCCTGGTTGCCACGTGTTTCACATTAATGACGTCACGTGTCAAAAGGAGGATCAAGCGTGTTTTTGCCCCATCAGTATCAATTTATTCTTATTTTTTAAATTAATTAATTTTAGAATCAAGTTGCAATTCAATTCATTGACAAAATCAACAAACTTTGCAATTCTTGCCGGGCCTAAAAAGATTTCCGTGATTCTGAGTTTAATATCTTAAGGTGCGAGTTATTTTTATTTTTGTAAATTATCTTATTTTATATTTAAAAAGAATATGATATTTATACAATTTCAACACTTCATTTTATTATTATTATTATTATTATTATTTAGAACTAAATGATAATTATATATTCTTTCTAAAATTATTTTTCTTTTACAACGTCTTTACTTAATACTTAAATAAAACTACAATAAAAAAATACTTTAGCGGCAATTTATTTATTATTTATAAAAAATGTGCTTTATATCGAATATTTTTCATTATATATGATTAAGTTATTTATTTTAAATTATTTTAGTTGACAAGATTCATACATAATATTATAAGTTATATTATCATCAATACCGTGTATAGCACAGGGCATACGCTAATATAAATTATGCAAAGCATCACATATTATATTATATATTTAAGTATATTATTCGTCATTAAATATTTGAAGAAGAAAGTTCATTATTATTATTATTTTTTTAAAAATAAAAATAAAAATAAAAGAACAAGTTAGATGCATATATAAAGGATAAATTAAAAAAAAACCATAGTTCTAAATATTTGTTCGCCGCTTCCGCAACAATTAACAACTCCGTCCTCGTTTGAGACGCATTCAGATTCATACTTAGCTATAGCTGCAGGGCCGTTCTTGTCAAATTTCACCTTTTCCTTCCACCATGCCCGTATATCGTCTGAAGCACCGCTAACAGGCTTACCCTTTTCAGGCATAATACCATACACAAATCCACGAGCCTTGCATACTTCCATTAGTTTCAGCATGTACTTCAAAATACCTATCATTCAGCATGCCCGTATATTGCTAGGAGTTGACAGGTGCCCCACTATCATTCTGCATTAAATGTGTGGTCGGCCACTCAGCCAAGAGAGATAGTGGGCCGGCTCGAAGTTGGTCGGGAGGTATGAATCGATCGACTTGGATCGGAGAGGTTATCTCCGGGTCGAGATGCGGGATAGTAACTGGAAGCTCGACCTGGCGGTCGAAGAGGAGTATTCGATTGGATAAGTGGCGTGTGGTGATTGGTCCTAAGGTATGGTTGATCCGAGCCACGTCAGATATATAGGATTGGTTAAATGTTAACTTGTGTCAGACATTTTGGAGGGTTGTGCTCTATATTTTGAAGAGAATCTATATTAATTACTCTATGTTGAATTTGTCGGTGGATCTTGAAATTACTTCTAATAATGTATTTAACAAATATTGTGTGCACGTATATTTTTTAAATTATTATTTTACTATGTTGTGTGTTTATTACCACCGTATCAAATGCTTGTCATGTAATATCAATCTCATATCTCTATATCCATACATCTTACATGGAGGTTAGAGTTGTGTGATTCTGATCTCAATACGTCGAAAATGTACGAGACCTTTCCATGATATGACATCAAATTAAACAATCTCAACCATGAAATTCAGCAACTAGCTAGACAGGCAAACATGGTGTCATTACATGATCGACTTTTCCCAATCATTTACATAAAGATAACAACAGATTTAAGTTCTTCACCTCCAAAGAATCATCATAATTCTGAATTAGCTTTTCAGCACGACAGCCCAGATAACAACAGATTTAAGTTCACCTCCATTCATAAAGATTTTTCAGCTAACTTGCAAAACTGACAGAGAGGAAATAGAACAATATATGAAAATTGACAGGGTATGTGGATATCAGAAAACACAAACTACATTATAAGACAGACGACTTCATGAGGCGAATTACCGCTCCCACTCAGCTAAGCTGCTGGTGCTCTCGAAATATGATCAGCAGTATCCAACACGCTCGTCCCATCAAATGGAAAACTAAAGGGATCGTATCTTGGTAAATTGGGTGACGGAGTATTGCGAGGAGATGGAAATTGGGCATCGGCAACAGGCCGATTCGGCTCATGTCGAAATGCATCTCTTGTGTCTCGACTTCGATGACACACATGAGTTCTGCAAAGTGGGCAAGTGTCATGGTTCTGGAGCCAAGCCGTAGCACAAGCAACATGATACTTGTGGTTGCAGGCAGACATCACCGCCAGCGTTTGACCATCGTCGTATTCATCCAGGCATATTGAGCAAGTATTGGATGAATTGTACGTTTCAAACTTTATTGTGTTGTGGTTCATTGTAAGGGCTCTGAGGGAATGGTTTGGACTTTGGAACAAAGATGTGCCTATATAAATGCATATATAATCAAGAAAGCACAACTAGTTAGAGTCCAAGTACAAGTACAACAAGGAAGTTAAACCGTACATTATATTTAAGGAGAAATTACATCCTCCCTGGTCATGTCGGGTGTAATTACAAGTCAGTCCATTCGATTTGGGTTTTTAACAATTCACAGGGTCACATTCTATCCAAAAAAACTCCTTAATATCACTTCTAAAGTCAATTATACTATATTTATCAAGATCGATTTCATATAAACTTGTAATTTAATAAGAGCACCGCACTATTAGGGTATAAGCAAAAGGAAATTATGATTAAGAATGGCCGTACAAAATAAAGTGAAACCAACAGCAACAAACTACCTACTTACATTTAACAAGAAAAACGCGCAGATCAGAATTTAGGGGGTTTGAAAGAAAATCTGCATACAGTCCAACATAAAACGAAACAACACAGAAAGGATTTTTTTAAGTGAAAAAAAAAAAAAGGAAACAACTAAACTCATATATACATCTACGTTAGGAACTTGAGAAATCTTACCTTGTTCACAATATCTTGAATAAGTGCTTCTCGACGTCAAAATCAACAAATTTTAAAAAAATTCTTAAATAAAAGGGAAAAAAAATAGGATTGCATGGAGTCGGATAAAAATCACCTATTCTAATTTTAGGGTGGAATGTCGACTCACTGCAAAACACACAAAAGGAGCTTCAAAACTTGACTAGAGAGATGCCCAGATTTTTCTTAACTCCTTTTATTCTACTTGCAGTCGCAGATAGTCATTTTCGGGGGAGTTTTTTGGTGGGCTAAGGCTTTTTATTGTTAAAGAGGAGGAAAATTTTTTATTTTTTATTTTTTTTAAACAAGCACACACCCAAGTGAAATTCGAACCCGATTCATTCACTGTAGCACACGATTAATATCGACTAGTAAATTTTTGCACAAGTGTACAACCAAATAATTATTATTATTATTTAAATTTATTAAAACTAAAATTTTCATATTAATATATATTTTATAATTATTTTTAATATAATTATAAATTATAATATATAAATGTAACAATACTATATTAATTAAATTAGAGTGAAATGAAAAAATAGAGGAGTTAACACGGTTTTAAAGTGTGAATTAACGACATTTTGTGATAAAAAAATAAAAGAAAAAAAGGACCAAGAGAGTATATTTGTTCCTCTCGGTTAATATAATAGTATAAATAAAAAACAAAAAAAGTTAGACGTAGTATACAATTCCTAGTTAGGAATATTTGGAACATTTTATGTAAGAAATAAAGGTAAGTTGACATTTTCGATTATTCATTTTATTTTATTTTATTTTTCTAAGAACAAATCAGGATACAAAACTTCAGGAATATTTGGAACATTTTACTCTTTCCGTCAGGATTCCGTTGTATGATTTTGACAATTACAACTTTTAATATATAAGAAAATCTTAATTTAGAAATTAGAAGCGTAAGAGGTTGGGAGTTTGTTGTATAAGAAAAGTAGAAAACCTTTGTTATTGATCTTTAAAATCTGGGAGAAATACTCTAATTGATCAATTTAAGGAGTAAAATCTGGGAAATATATATAGTCTAATCGATCGGTTCAAGGAGTATATATCGAGTTGTTTAATGTTAATTTAGGTAGGATATTTAATGGAGGGTTGGACACTATATTTCCAAGAAAATTTATAAATATAAATTATGTCATCAATCTCATTGTAATTCTGGCGTAGGTAGAATACTTTCTTAATATCATTTTCTTCCATGGGAATTAAAATATAATATTTCATAAAATATGTTTTCAAGAAAGTTTCTTAGTGCGTAAATTTCTAATATAATAATATTCCCAGGGTGTGAATGGCATATTACTCTAGTAATTTATTTAACATAATTATTTTAAATTATTAGACTTACTAAGTGATTCAGATCATTATATTTGTATCATCCTCTAATACCCGTACTTGTATTCTGATCTTAACCCGCAGAAATGTAGGAGACTTATCCATCCTATAACAACAAAAGATCTCAGCTATGAAACATGCCAAAAATGGTGTTATCCTTTTCCCAATCTTCATTTACATGAATGATGTTTCTCCAACAGTACAGCACAGGTTGGGGCCAATTTTCACCCAACCTCTCAAGAATCATCATACTTCTAAATTAAGCTTTAGCAGCAAAAGAGGCTAGAAGAAAACAACATAACAACAGGTTTAAGCTCATTGACTACAAAGTTGGTACCACAGAAACACAATAGAACAATATATAAAAGTTGTATTCATGAGGCGAAGTAGTGCATCAGTTCAGCAAAGTCATTGTCCTCGACTTGATTACCCACACCAAAGTCGAAGTCAACAGCATCCAACGCATTCGTGCCATCAAATTGAAGACTAAACGGACTGTAACCTGGTAAATCTTGTGCCAAAGTATTGAGAGGAGATGGAAATTGAGCATCAACCACATGCCGAAATGCATCTCTTGTGTGTGGACTTCGATGACACACATGAGTTCTGCAAAGTGGGCAAGTGTCATGGTTCTGGAGCCAAGCCGTAGCACAAGCAACATGATATTTGTGGTTGCAGGCAGAGATCACCGCCAGCTTTTGACCATCTTCGTATTCGTTCAGGCATATTGAGCAAGCATTGGATGAATTGTACGTTTCAAACATTATTGAGTTGGGGTTCATTGTAAGGGCGTCGAGGGAATGGTTTGGACTTTGGAACAAAGATGTGCCTATATAAATGCATATATAATCAAGAAACCACAACTAGTTAGAGTCCAAGTCCTACAACAAGGAAGTTAATTAAACCGTATATTAGAGAAATTACATCCTCCCCCGCCAGGTGCAATTACAAGCCGGTCCATTCGATTTCAGCTTTTAACAATTCAGAGGGTCACATTCAATCCAAACAGCTCCTTAATATCACTCCTAAATTCAGTTACACTATACCTATCAAGATCAATTTCATATAAACTTGCAATTTATTGAGAGCACTGCAATGTTAGGGTACAAGCTATTTTGTCTCCCATTTTTCTTGTAACAAAAAAAAAACAAAGGTTCATGATCAAGAATGATCGCACAAAATAAAGTGAAAACCAACAAAAATACCCACTTACATTTAACAATAAAAACGCGTAGATCAGAATTTGGGGGTTGAAGGAAAATATTTATACAGTCCAACATAAATTGAGATAAACACAAAAAGGATTTCTAAGTAAAAAAAAAAAAAAAAACAACTGAACTCATACATGTAGGTTAGGAATTTGAGAAATCTTACCTGGTTCACAAAAGCGCCGAACAATATCTCGAAATAAGTGGTTTTCGACGTCAAAATCAACAAATTTTAAAGTTTTGCGTAAAAAAAGGGGAAGAAAAGAATTGCATGGAGTCGGATAAAAATCACCTATTCATTTTTTAGGGTGGAATGTCGACTCACTGAGATGCCCATATTTTTCTAACTCCTTTTATTCTACTTGCAGTCGCAGAACACGCAGATAGCCATTTTTGGGGAAGTTTTTTAGGTGGGCTAGGGTTTTTTAATTTTAAAGAGGTGAGAAGTGTTTGCTTAGAAGTTTTTTGTTTTTTTTTTTTTTATTATTTCAACGCACGCACATTCAAACGGGATTCAAGTCCGATTAATCCAATGTAGCACATGGTTAACGTCGACTAGTAAATTTTTGCACGAGTGTGCAACAAAATAATTATTATTATTATTTAAATTTTTTAAAATTAAAATTTTCATTTTAATATAACTATAAATTATAACATATAAATGTGACAATATTATAGTAATGAAATTAGAAAAAAAGAATTAAAGTGAAACAAAAGAAAATAAGAGTTAACGCGACCTTAGAGTTGTGATTTTTTTTTTTTTTTTTTTTTTGGGTTAACACACGCACACCCAAGTGGGGTTCAAACCCGAAACCTTACCTTCGAGAATGAACCTTGTTGGTTTAGAGTTGCGACTTAACGACATGTTGTGATAAATAAATTTAAAAAAAAAAAAACAAGAGAATATATTTCTTCCTCTCTCTTAATATAATACTAGCAACTTTGCACATTCTACGTATGTGCAAATAAAAGAAATAATTATTATATAAATATATTAAAATTATTTTTTGTATTATATATATATTCTATAAGTATTTTTAATATAATCACTAATAAATAAATGAATAAGTAGTATAAGATAATGTTATATTAATAATTATAAAATTTTAAAATATAAGTGAAAAGTAATAAAAATTATATAAAAAAGAAAATAAAAAGAATGCAAGCGATGAGAAAAAAAAAAAGAGAAATAATGAGACAGAAAAGAGAAGTTAAGAAAACGTGCATGAGATAAAAAGTCAGATGAAAAGAAAAGTTAATAAATAAATAAAAAAGAAAATATTTTTAGAGTCCATGACACCAAATGGATCTCTCGCTTAATATAATAGTATGGATTATAGATGAAAAAAGAAGAAGTTAGAAGTAGTATACAACTCCCAGTTGGGAATATTTGGAAAATTTTACGTAAGAAATAAAGGTAAGTTGACATTTTCAATTTTTCATTTTATTTTGGTCAATTTTTCATTTTATTTTATTATTCTAAGAACAAATGAGGATACAAAACCTCAGAACATAATTTTACTCTTTCCGTCGGGATTCCGTCGAATTTTTTTGAAAACTACAACTTCAATGTATGAGAAAATCTTAATTTAGAAGCGTAAGAGGGTGGGAGTTTGTTATATAAGAAAAGCAGAAAACCTTTGTTATTGATCTTTAAAATCTGGGGAAATATACTCTAATTGATCAATTTAACTATTTAAGGAGTAAAATCTGGAAAATATAGTCTAATTGATCGGTTTGAGGAGTATATATTGAGTTGTTTAATGTTAATTTAGGTAGGATATTTAATGGAGGATTGGACCCTATATTTCCAAGAAAAATTTATAAATATAAATTATGTAATCAATCTCATTGTAATTCTGACGTAGGTAGAATACTTTCTTAATATCATTTTCTTCCATGGGAATTAAAATATAATATTTCATAAAATATGTTTTCAAGAAAGTTTCTTAGTGCGTAAATTTCTAATATAATAATATTCCCAGGGTGTGAATGGCATATTACTCTAGTAATTTATTTAACATAATTATTTTAAATTATTAGACTCACTAAGTGATTCAGATCATTATATTTGTATCATCCTCTAATACCCGTACTTGTATTCTGATCTTAACCCGCAGAAATGTAGGAGACTTATCCATCCTATAACAACAAAAGATCTCAGCTATGAAACATGCCAAGCATGGTGTTATCCTTTTCCCAATCTTCATTTACATGAATGATGTTTCTCCAACAGTAGAGCACAGGCTGGGGCCAATTTCCACCCAACCTCTCAAGAATCATCATAGTTCTAAATTAAGCTTTTGCAGCAAAAGAGCCTAGAAGAAAACAACATAACAACAGATTTAAGCTCATTGACTACAAAGTTGGTACCACAGAAACACAATAGAACAATATATAAATATTGACAAGATATGTGTGACCCGACAGGCGACTTCATGAGGCGAAGTACTGCATCAGTTCAGCAAAGTCGTTGTCCTCGACTTGATTACCAACACCAAAGTCAAAGTCAACAGCATCCAACGCACTCGTGCCATCAAATTGAAGACTAAACGGACTGTACCCTGGTAAATCTTGTGCCAGAGTATTGAGAGGAGATGGAAATTGGGCATCAACCACATGCTTATCCGGCTCATGTGGAAATGCATCCTTCACAAGTTGTGGGAATTCTACACCTTGACCAATATCGTTCTCATTTCTAGGTAACACCGGCGAATGGAATGATGAATCTTCTGGTCTATATAGCATATCATCATTGTGCGGGCCAACATCAGCTGTTGGATTATAATAGTGATAAGTGGATCCATTATGGAATGTGGTATGTTGGGATCTTTGAGGCAAAGCTGAATCTTGATGTCCGCGTTGCAATTTAAGAAGTTGAGCCCTATTATGCAACTGAGAATCTTGAGAAGGGTGAATCATGTGGGAACCCCCATAGGGCACCATGTCAGCAACAGGGGCTGTGTTTGAAGACGGAAAGGAGCAAAAAGGGTTAAAATTAGGTTCTAAATGAGAACTGTCATGTGGGACAATAGCTGGTACACCATCCGTTTCCTGATGCCCCTCGTTCATCAAGAATCCTTCAGACTGAGCATTATCATGATTTATGTCCATCACCAAGTCCTCATGATCATCACGTGGATGCTCGTTTAGAGACTGAACAGCCAATTGGTTAGCAGATGTTGATTTCGGGATTTTTCTTTTCTTCCTTGGTCTGTCACCTACACTCTTTTGGTCTTTGGCTAGTTTTGCTGTAACATGAGTTGAAGGCTCAAATGGAACCATATGTCTAGATTGATTTCTTGTATCGTCTTTGGATGAAACAGATCCCAATCCATTCTCCACACCATCGACATCATAATCACTATCACTCTCAACACAAGCTTTCTTCTTATTCCCTCGCCCTTTCGAAGGAGCCTCACTAATCCCAGAAGAACCATTATCACTACTCGGTTGCATAATAACCGATTCCTCCCTGCTCAAAACACCTAACCATATTGAGCTTTCTTTCGCAGTCATTTTATCCTGCAAACACTTGGACTGCCGAATTAGTCTCCTAATCTTTGCAATATCGGGCGACATGTGCTTTATGACAGCTGTCAGCACTCCAACTTTCCACATCTTCTTCAAATCATGGGGCTTCTTGTAAGGGGGAGTTTGACCCTTTGGCAAACCCAACCTCATCCACCATTCTTCATCCCCACTCGGCCACCAGGGGGGTGGGACCCCCTTCTCGAGTGGATACTTTCGCTGAGGTGGATCACAATGTTGCATCAAAGAAGACAAGAGTGAGCCCAAAGTAGCATCTTGCAAATCTTGAAGAACACTCTGTGCGTTACCGGTGTTATTACCAACTCCGTCCTGGGTTGAGACGCATTCAGCTTCATACTTAGCTATAGCTGCAGGGCCGTTCTTGTCAAATTTCACCTTTTCTTTCCACCATGCCCGTATATTGTCTGAAGCACCGCTAACAGGCTTACCCTTTTCGGGTATAATACCATACACAAATCCACGGGCCTTGCATACTTCCATTAGTTTCAACATATACTTCAAAATTCCATCTTGGGCCCGTGCCATTTTCTTGCGCCGTGCCTGATCAGTGGTGGACTTAGCTTTTTGTTTTTCTGCAGCTTGTTGTATAGCTAACTTTTGTCTTTCTTTGATTCTCTTCAGCTTCACACGGTCCTTCCACATTCGCTTTTCTAATTCTTCTGCATCAATCTCTTCATCACTAACATCTTTCTCCTCCTCTATGTTGTCATCGCCTCTAATCTCATCCACTTCAATATCAGAGCTGTTTAACAATACATAACCATCGATTAGAAAGAAATGGAAACTGAAATTGAAATTTTTTTATCAGAGTGATAATTTTCAGAAAAACGGTTAGTGATGAATTAAATCAATCAAATACCAAATAAGCTATAGGAAAAGCACACAAATATGATTTCATCATAATGTTGGTGCTAAGCTGATCTTTACGGAAAATGGTTCATCATGAATTTCCGAGCAAACCGAATGACTTGAATTCTTAAATCGGCAAATAAAACATCATCAGGAAACTAATCAACCCCGCTACAAAGATACGATCTTTCAATCACAAATGATTAAATATACATGCTCAATACTCGCCATAAACCCAATAATCCCGCATACCAAAATTCAGCAAAATTCACGTTCTTCCAACCACATACTATAAATCACCAGAATCATGAACATTCACCGGCGCATCCGGTCCCCAATCAATAAAAAACACAAATTCAAACACGAGAAGATTAACCCCCCAAAAGAAAATCAATCACACCTGATATCAACTCCAATATCTTCCATCACCGCCATATCAATTGACTCTTCCAGCACAAAAACCCTATCAAGAATTCCGAGGATCCTATTTGTTATCGATAAATTAAACAAAATCGAAGGAGCGGGCAGCAAATAAATCGGAAAAAAGATTAAGAATTAATCAAGAATCAGGGTAAATCGATTCGTTCTCTGCAACTGGCGTAATAATTGTGGTGGGACTCATGTGTGTGTATGTATGTACGGCCAAGAGCGAGAGCGAGAGAGAAAGAGATGCATCTGGGTTTGATATGCAATTTTCTACAATGACGGAACTAAATCGTGTGACTGTTTTAATTGAGAAGCGATTTTAGGTCAAAACTGCACGATAGGACGGAACCAGGGGGAGAGAACCTAATATGTCAGAACTCAGAACAATACCAATACAATAAAACAATTATCTATATTATTATATTAAACGTACTTTTAATCTCTTTTTTTATTTATTTATTTTATTTTATAATTTTCACGTCTATCTAATTTTTTTTTTTCCCTCTCTCATCACTTTTATTTTTTTTTTAATATAGATAATGTTTATCTCTTTTTATTTATATTTTTAATTTTTACTTTTAATTATTAATATGATAATATCTTATGCTATTTATTTATTGTAATTTAATTACTATATTAATAAAAAAATTTATTTTAATACTAATAATTTTTTATTTACACATCGAATATGCGGGGTTGCTAGTAGCAATTAGGGGTGTTCATTGATAACTCCAAAAATCGATTAGTGAAAAACGACGGCGTAGGGTTTCTTCCTTAGACGTGAATTGGGTTTGTCCTTTGATTTGTTTCTTTAATTAAATAAAAGAAAACGTTATGGGCAGAATACATAAAGCGTTAAAATTGATTTGGTTCGATTTTCGATAAAAATCGAGAACCAGTCATTTTTTACCAAAATCTAACCGAAATTGAATTTATAGAAAGAAAAAAAAACCGAAAGTGAACCTTTTTTGTTCGATTCGATTAGTCTCGGTTCGATTCCAATTCGATTCCGATTTTGTGAACCCCTAATACCAATAAGTAATATAATTTTTTTAAATTTTTTAATGAAAAAATGTAGGAAATAATATTTGATACAAATATCTACTATTAGTACAAGACTGATGTGGGTGGCTAAAAGATTTACGAAAGGATCAAATGAAAGAGAAGTAATACTTTGTTTCGATTTCGCAAGTAATAACAAAAAGAAAAAATTTATTCTTTAGGTGAAAATTAGGGAGTAGTGGATGAATTCGAGAAAATTGTATGAATATATTAATTAAGCATGATAATAACCGCACTAAATGTGGATTAGGACAAGCACTACATCATTAACGGGACTAATTTGATATGATTTAACACAAGAACATAGTTCCTAGACCTATGAGGGTTGTCTTATTTATTAAAAGGCCTAATTAACATTTTGTCTTATCTATTTAAAGGGCTAATTAACATTTCATTAATTTGGTATTTAAGGGCAATTTATAAACAATGTGAGAATTTCATAATATAAATCAATATTCATTCTTAGTTTTCACAGTTATAAATACTGTCTCTCCCGTAACAAAAATAATGGCTCAGATGGTCGGATTCTTTTTAATCTGACAAAAAATATATTATATTTATTATTTAATTAATATTTTTTATAAAATTCTAATTTATAAGAAAATATAAAATATGAATCCCTCATTGTATTGATTTGTTTAGGTAAAATTAGCAAGAATTATCCTTTTAATAGTTATTTTTAATTATTTTGAAATTTGTTAATGTAAAACCCGTAGACCGTGAGCTAGCATCAATATATCCTCGAATGGAGTAAGAATTTTAATAAAAATAAGAGGAAATTAAAAATCACAAATATGCGGCGAAATAAAAAATATATATATCAAAAGTAGTACCGATAGTCACATAGTCACATCACATGATTGCGAGCAATACCTAAAAAAGTATGAGAGCGTTTGTTAGCCTAAATTATTCAATTTCACTTAATCTATTTGTGAGGAATTAAGGAAAATTAAGTATTTTTATAAGAAGTTAATTTTGTGTTTGATATATTCAATTAATAAATTTAGTGGTATCTAATTTTACTTATTATCCTGTTTGATATATCTCCTAAATTGAAATATCATTTAAAATACTAATTTTTATTTTTATTTTGAACTTATCTATAACAGATAAGAGTTAATTTGTGATAAACACACCCCCTCCCCTAAGATTTATTTGAGAACTTAATCTTTCTAAAGTATACAGATTACACCGGATCGAATATTAACTCTTACGGGTCGACAGAAGACTACTCTGGGATATCAAACGCTCTCTATGAATATTGGTGCTCATAATTAAATAATTAATTCATAAAGTTAATCCATTTCCCAAAAGCCAAATTTCTTCCGTCTATTGAGCGTTTGACCATGTCTATAATATAAAAAGTTTCTTCAATTTATTTTCTTTTACCTTTTTTTCAAAGTTTTCAAATATATCGTGACTGTACCTAATTTACATTAAAATTATTAATTATTATGATTCATGGCACAAAAGCTCTATATATAGATTATTTGTGAATGACCAAAATGCCCTTGGAAGTTTGAAAAATGTCTAGATACAATGGACATAAAGTTGAGGACGAGACTGCTTCGGTGCTTCCTCTTGGCGGACCATCCCTTATCCATAAATTGTCTTCATTGTAGTTTCTAAAAAATATTCCACCCAAAAAAAAAAAGAAAAGTTTCTAAAAAATATAATTAATTTCTATCCCGGTAATTAAATATCAAATTATAATGTTTTTTAATTTCTTATGAGCCGTTTAATTTTACTCACAATTACAATAGTATAAAGCATTAATGGAGGTTTTAAGATATACTAAACTTGCTATATTCTTGAAATTAGATTATTAGAGTTTCTTAATTTTGAGATCTCATATTTATTATTGAGACAATTTATTATTATTTTCTAACTCATCCTCAAGTGCGATTCGAACTCAATCATTGTCCTGAAAAATGAACCAATTATTAAAACAATGTTCATAAAAAGCCTAAAATTAATAAAACATCATTTAATTTTTTTTAAGAGAAATTTGATGTTTTTCTTTGGGGGAAACTGGTCATCACAAAGGTCGTGAAGTTATTATTAAGAGTCTGAACCCCCCTCCTCATATATTACCAATCGAGAATAGTATACAGACAATGAACCACAATCCATAAGTCAAAGTGAGCATTACGGCCAAATATATTTGACAGGTTGAAATATTATATATTACGCATTTATTGTTTATTTTTATGACTTGTATATTTTTCTGTATTTCAATTTTCATTAACACATGTTATACAAAAATACCTAATTCTCTTTTTTTTATCGATAAAAATTGGAAAGATGCGGAAACAATAATAGAAAATTGTCTTCATGAAGTGAGAATGAGATACAAAGTAAGTTATTTGTAAGTCCTTACTGATTTCGAAAATATTTTCTAGTTTAAATGGAGACGTTCTCCCACAATCTAAAATAATTTCAAACCAAAAATAATAGTAATAATAATTGAAAATGCATGACAAAGGATGAAACCAAACTTGGTAGACTTTATAAAACTAAAATGCTGTGAATTTATTCGAGAGTCAAGTTGACTTTGAAAGAATTAATTCCCTATGTCGTTGATACTTGATAGGCCGTATACTTGTGAATCAAATCCTGCTCAACTAGGTAGATGCTAATCAAATAGAATCAGTTGTATTGTACCCAAATTTGTGCCACAATGTGTCAAAATTAAAAGAATACGCAGTTGCTGCCTACAAAATACGGATATGAATACGGTGGTATGAATATAACGATGTGAACTTTTTTTTGAAAATTTTCATGAGAGAAGTGTATGATATAATATCTAATATGATACACTACGACAAAATGATACTTTTAGAAAAATTTATATGTTAACGGTACTACAATTTGATCCGTTAGAATAATGGGCCAAACTCCCAACAGCCCAACTCGTGGTCGGATATTGAAAGAATGTTTGGAGATCAGGAGATGGGCTCGGCCTAACGGAGATTGGTCGAACTAGGTTTGGATTCTTAGCCTATAAATAAAGCCTTTCAACTTCAACGGAAGAGACGCAAACCAACCTAAAAATAAAGAAAATTAATATTAATTTTAATAAAATTGAATAAACTTATTAATAAGGATTTTGGCTTCATAACTCATGTTAGTTTTAGAAATTTAATAATAATTTTAATGAGAGTGAACAATTTGGATTGTTTAATATAGATCACTTTGAAAAGTCTCGTTACTGTATGAACGATTCCATATATCATTTTGACAAGTCTCGGGGAATTAGTGATTTTGTAAATACCAATTTGATACTTTAGTGATGTTGATAGTTTAATATAATAAGTTATCATTATTATACTTGTTGCAAGTCGTTGATTTTCCAGTAAATAGGATACAATATATACTCTTTCATTTTCTAAACACCGATTTTCAATATACAAATTTTACGCATTATATTCCGCTAATAAGAATCCTCTACCAATTTTGTTTATTTTTCCTCTGCATTTATTATTCAATTTTATAGCCACACATACCTTTGAAATATTAATTTCAACCACTCATAACTTTATTCATTATTATTAACAATATTATCTTGATATATTTAAATTGAAAAGTTATAATAATATTATATTTATACAAGAAACACATATATCTCAGAAAATAAAAGTGGACCTAAAGGGATAGAATAGAATCATATTTCAGAGATGAATTCAGAGCGGGCCAGGCCTGGAATTCACATGAAGAATTAATGATCCGGGCCTCGAATTGTGCACAGACACAATTAATTTCAATTAAATCCACATTCTTTGTAAATTGTAATCCATGGAACATGTTCAATCATCTTCTTATTGCCTCTCATCAATTATTAGGTTTATTATCATGCATGCATGAGGAAATCAAAGCTAGCTGCATTTAAAGTTGACAATTATTGAGTGCCAACTTTTCCACAGTTGGGTCGCTGGTGACCACATTGCGACAAATATTTGACAGAATTAATACCACAAAAACAGCCCACTTTTAGTATTATTCTTTTTCTTTTGTAAATAAATAGTGTTTCTCGTATAGATACATGTAAGCTGTATTGTTATACGTGATCGTTCTTGATGCCCCGGGGACTTGATATGAATACTGATCGATATGAAACCTTTTTTTAAATTTATCAGAGAAGAAGTGTGTGATACGGTACCGATGTTTAGTAAGTGATCATAAATGATGTATAGGGAGGCTATGCCAAAAATACGAACTGGAAAGGGGGATTTAATAGTGAGATGAAAGTTAAATTTCTGAATATTGTGAAAAAAGGGACCCAAAAATCTGGAGAGGACGACAAAATGTGCTGGTTACAGAATCGGAATCACCATAAATTCAAATTTCAAATCATGTCTACAGGAGATAAATTCTAAATTTTCTTCTTTTTTTTGACTTTTTTACGAAAAACATATTTTTAGTTTGAAATTGGGGTCATGTTGTAACCATTATATTCAAATTTCCAACTATTAGCATTGTTGCATGGAATATTAGTATTTACATTATTCCTAGAACTAGCCTAATTTCAAGATGTGTAGTATGAGCTATGAAGAATTCTTGGAATATTCTACTTGCATAATTTCAAAAATGTAGTGAAAAGGAAGCGGACACGAAATGCATGCAGCAATCAATAGATTTGTGTCGTCGGGTTCGAATTTGAATTTCGGGTATGAAGTATGTTTAAACCTGTCGAACAAACTATTCCACCGCTTAACGTATGTGTAACTTAATGAAGAAATAAGTTTGATTCACTATAGTCGACGATGTATGGCGTATTCCGAATACTGCATATATAGGAGGAAAATATATAGAGAAGAACACACACACGCATGTATGAAAAGAAAGGGCTTATTTGTCTAGTCGTGTTTAATTCTTGCATCATCTGCAGAATTTGGATAGCTTAAGCTAACGTGGCTCAACATCCTCCAGTTCATTTTTCCTCATTTTCTATTTTTTTTTTATATTGTGTGTAGTTATTTAAAAAAAAAACAATAAATGAACATATACATAAAAAAACTAAATTATAAATGTTCAGAGAAAAAGAGCTAGAAAAACTAAAATTATGAATGTGTAGTAATTACATGGTGATTGAATCTCATAAACGCGCCGGTTAGTATATTCAAACACTCGTAGTTAATCACACCATAAATATATAGAAATATATACTTGTTGTATTATTTTCTAAATTTAATTACGGAGTCCGGATCTTCAATAAGTGTGGTAAGAAAAATAAATCATCAAAAGAGAAAGTTGTCCTCGTCGATTGGGGGTTTGGCGTCCCTACCAGCCCAACTTGACTCCAATGAGCGACGAAAACAGAAAATAAAACACATAATTGAAACAGGAAATTCAGTATCCTTTCTCAAACACAAGTAGAAGAAAGCAAATTTAGAAAAATACCACACATTGTAGCACATACATATACATAAGTATATGTAAAAATTATTTATGATATCATTTAATTTGGCACATTATATCCATCCCAATCTTATCCCACATATAAAGCCACAACCATGTTAGATTTGTTCACCCATACTTACACACTACATGTGGGAGGGCAAAACCGTCAGTCCATGTATCACGCTATATATAACCCCATCACGCAAGCCCACCTCTCAACATGCATGATTTCGCAATTGCACTTCTCCAGTAAACACTCTCACATGCAAACCTCTGTAGACAGAGAAACCTGAGTTCTAGAGAGAAGGTACCTCATCAATGGCGGCGACCACTGTCCTCTACTTTTTACCACTGCTACTTCTATCTCTAACGCCGGTAACACGAAGCTGCCCGCCTTCGGAACGGGCAGCTCTCCTCGCCTTCAAAGCGGCCCTCCACGAGCCCTATTTGGGGATTTTCAACTCCTGGAATGGCTCCGATTGCTGCAACAAATGGTATGGAGTGAGCTGTGATCCGAAGATCCACCGCGTCGCCGACATCAACCTCCGCGGCGAGTCGGAGGATCCGATTTTCGAGAAGGCTCGCCGGACGGGGTACATGACGGGGACGATTTCGCCGGCGATCTGCCACCTGAAATGGCTCTCGAGCTTGATCATCGCCGACTGGAAAGGTATTTCAGGGGAGATTCCGGCTTGTGTTTCGACGTTGCCGCTTCTGAGGATCCTCGATTTGATCGGGAACAACCTGACCGGAGGAATCCCGGCGGATATCGGGCGGCTGAGTCGACTCACCGTGTTGAACGTCGCGGATAATCGACTCAGTGGGACTATACCGAGGTCGCTCACCAACTTGTCTTCTCTGATGCATTTAGATCTTCGTAACAACAGGTTTTCGGGTACTATACCGATTGATTTCGGGAAACTGAGGATGCTGAGCCGTGCTTTGCTGAGTAAGAACGCGTTCAGCGGGCGGATTCCGTACACGATATCGTACATCTACCGACTCTCCGACTTGGATCTCTCTCTGAACCAATTCTCCGGCGCGATTCCGGCGGCGTTGGGGAAAATGGCGGTTCTCGCGACGCTGAATCTCGACGGGAACCGAATCGCCGGCCAGATTCCGCCGACGTTGATTAACTCCAGCATCAGCATACTGAACCTGAGCAGGAACGCCATTGAAGGCTATATTCCAGATAATTTCGGGCCGAGATCGTATTTCATGGTGTTGGATTTATCGCACAATAAGTTGAAGGGCAGAATCCCGAACTCCATATCATCGGCGTCGTTTGTCGGCCACCTTGACGTCAGCCATAACCACCTCTGCGGCCGGATTCCGGCGGGGTCGCCGTTTGACCATCTCGAAGCGTCGTCGTTTGTTTACAATGATTGTCTCTGCGGGAAGCCTCTCAGAGCTTGCTGAATATATATATGTATACGTATATATTTATGACGTGTTCCAGGTTGATGTCGGCATAAATATCCCTGTATGGCTGTATTATATATTTAGTAATGGGTTTAGATTTTGAATTTTATTGGCTAAAAATAAATTATGAGGTAATTATTATGCTTGCTATGCGGATGGTGTGATAGCAGTATTTTGCACAATTTGATCTTAATATATATTTATATAGTTTCTGTTATATTTTAATTTAGTATTTTACTTTGCATATTAACAAATCAATCCAAAAATTATGTTCCAACCGAAACAAGAATTCTAATTAAAGCTTTAACTAGAACCCAATGCTATCAAACTTGGAGTTTAGAAATATACTTACCTGCGTTACCGCGGAACTTTAACAGTTGCTTGAGCATGTTATCGAGGATTGTCGTAAACTCATCTAATAACTAAATGGTAGTTGAGAAAATGGTTTGGGATTGCCGGCGGGAAGAGCTCTGATGGGGTCAAAACACGCTCGTCCCACGTTTAGACACGTGGCAACTCAAGATGGCGACACCTATCCTTTTATGATTAAGGTAATATTACACGAGCGCCCAGACCCCTCAAAGCGTCAGCTTTCCTCAAGGACGCGTGTCATCCCTGCTACACGTGCACATGATCAACACGGCCGCCCCTCAACGAGCGCAACTCATATTACATGGCTAAAGCCCCAATCACTTAAGGAAGCTCCCTTCGAGCGCCACTCTCCCTCAGGGAAGCTTCCACTCCCCTTCGTATGAGCCTTGGCCTTCATCCCCTCGTGGATTTCTTGGTCTCCAAGGCTCTTGGTTGACACGAGTGTGCTCTTAAGCCCTCGTTACCAACCCCCAAAACGGCTCTCTGGCACCCCGTACATGCCCGCGCACCTGCCACTGTTGCCAACATTAACTTCCACCAGCTTTTGCAGAAGATTCCTCCTAGGTTTATCTCTCGCAACGCCACGTGTTAGAGCAACATTCGGCCATGACCACACGGTGCAAATGACCAAAGGGTCCCTGACCCTCAACTATAAATATGCAAGTTCATCTTCTTCACTGTAAGCAACTTCCATTACTGCAACTCTATATTTATCATTTTATCTCTTTCAGATCTTCATCTGACTTGAGCGTTGGAGAGCCAAACTGAGAATCACCCCCAGTTCCCCCTGCTTGGCCTTCTGACTTTGTCTGTGTGTTTGTCCTAGCAGGTAGAACCCCCATCTTTTCCGGCGATCTTCCAGTGGTTTCCTCACCTAAACAAATTTTAAAGTGATTGGACTCTGTACCCCATATTCAGACCCATCAAGCTCGAAGTCGAAAGGTAGGAGGTAGGCTTCTAGTTGTAGTTGTGTTTGTTGCCAAAAAAAAAGAAAACGAAAAAAAAATCTATATCTTTTTGAAATGAGTTAAGTACATTTAAAATTCTAAGAAAATATACAAATTTGTGATTTTTGAGTGACTTTCTTAATCAAATATTATATTTATACATATTCAATAAATTAGTTATCATACTATGCTAGTTATAATACAACTTTTAATAACTAACTAAAATCAATTTTAAGATGAAATCTGTATTTGAAATATTGCATCCTTTATTATTATAAAAGAAAAATCAAATATCTTAATTGCATAATAATAAATGAAGGGAAAATCTTTGAATAGTACCAAAAAGTTGAAAAAATTCCTTTTAGGTCCCCAGTTTTGAAAAAGTTCCCATTCAATCCCCAATTGAAAAACAAAATTCCTTTTAGGTCCCCATAAATAGTACATGTTCGTACATTGTCTTTAGGAATTGCGTACAAATTTTAGGGAATTGCGTATAAAAATCCCGGAATCTCGTATATACGAGATTCCGGGATTTAGATACGCAATTCCCTAAAAATTGTACGCAATTCCTGAATTATTATACAACATTGGGGAGTGAAAAGAAATTTTGTTTTTCAATTGGGGAGTGAACATGAACTTTTTCAAAATGGGGGAGTGAAAAGGAAATTCAGTTTACACTTGGGGATTTTTGAGGAATTGTCCGATAAATGAAGGCAAATTATATTTAGATCTGGGAGTTTAGAAAACCGAAATCGAGCCAAACCGAATAAGCTTGTGTTTTGGTTAGTGATTCTTTAAAATTTAATTGCCATAAAAATCAAACCTTAAAATTTTACCAGGCCCGCACAGATTTTATTAATTAATCCATTCAACATCACTATTGCACAATTTTTTTTTTCCCTTCTCTTGGTCAATAGCCGTACGCGTACCCCCTGCCGATTTAGGACGAGTATCTAGTTACCAACATCTCTTGATCTAGCCTTTTATCTCCCCAAGGAGTTAAACAGTATCAAAACCAGCGAAGATATTTATTTTCTTTGCATTCTACCATCTCTTAAAATTCTCTCGTTACGATTTCAAAAAAAAAAAAATTCTCTCGTTACTTCCTTTCCCAATTAATTTGGTGATTTAATTCAATTTCACTAATTCTCGATTTAGTTCATTGTTTTCTGTCTTGAGATTTTGCTTTTGAAATATAGAAATTTTTCAATTTTGGGAGAACTGATATGCACTTAGATTTGTGTTTCTGTTCAACGCTTCAACTTTGTACTACATTAACCATATATTTTTTGTTTTCTATAATTTATTTAGGTTTTAATTGAAATTTATTTTTGCCTTTTGTCCGAATAAATAGTTAGTATTTTCAGTATTTGAATTTTGGGTTAATCGAAATTAAAAAAAAAAAAAATCCAAATTTTTTAGACCCAATTAAATTATAGGGGCAACTTAAGCCATTAAAAATGCGCATGACAAATAGAAGATAAATTGAGTAAATCAAGTCTATTTTTAAAAAGGTGTCAAATAGGAAAATTGATGAACCTTAATCCTTGTGTATATTTTATAATAATTACTTATTTTGTGGTTGTAATTAATTGATTAAAAGGATTAGCGGTTGCTAAATCTATATTTACTTATTTAGCAATCGAGGCGAAGGAAATTACAATAAGCTTTTTATATATAATTCAAGGAAGGAAATCGCCCCAAAACCCCCAAGCATTTTGCCCTAATTCCCAACTAGGGATCTCGATTGCCCCTTTTCTTTTGCCCTAATTCGCAACTAGCTTTTACTCTTGCCTATGGGATCTCGATTCGCAACTGGCTAACTACGTTTGTCGGCATTCTGCAACCCATCGCCGCCTTCTGCTCTGTTCTCTATCAGGCTGAGTTCAATTCGAAACGGCTCAATCTACGGCAACCTAGCTTCTTGAGGTTTGTGTTTTCTCAGAATTAAAGTTTCTGTTTAAGTTCAATTGTCGATTGAGAATGGCTCGGAGCCGTCACAGTGATTCCTGTAGCAGTAGCGGAGACGAAAACCGTGAACCTAGCCGCCGGCGTAGTGAGAGTTCGGAAGATTACAGGAGAAGGAGGAGGGATACCGATAGAAACTCAGAGAGTGAAGGATCCGAAAGGGAAGTCAGGCACGACAGGGACAGGAGGAGAGAGAGAAGCGGTGATGAAAGCCGAGATAAGGAGGATAGGAATGGGAACCACAGGAGTAGGAATTCAAACATGGGTCGTGATTCTGAGATAGATGGTGGAAGATGGGGGGAGGGGCGAGAGGATGAGATTGAGGAGAATGGGCATAAGAGTAGGAAAGAAGATAGTGTTAGGGATACAAAATCTAGGCATGATAAGGTGGAAAATGAGCAGTATAGGAAAGGTGAGCGTCGAAGGCACAGAGATTATGATGAAGATGATAGGACTGCGCATAAAGAAAGGGATAGGATGCGTGATAGGGATTTGGAAAGTGATAGACAGGATAGAAGCAGAAGAAGTGAAAGAAGACGTGACGATGATGTTGAGAAAGGGGGTCATAGAAGCCGGGAGGACCGTCACAGCAAATATGATGGCAGAGAGGACAATAGGAAAGAACACCGAAGGGATAGAGAGCGAGAAAGAGATAGGAGACGCGATGAGGATATTGATAAAGATAAGAGGAGAAGAGAAAAGAACAAGAATGAAAGCGAAGCAAATACAAAAAGGGATGACAAGGAAAATGATCCTTCAAACGTGCAGAAGCCGGAAGTGAATGTGGCCGTTGATGCAATTGCAAATATGGGGAGGAGTGGTGGAGTATATATCCCACCATTTAAGTTGGCCAGGATGATGAAGGAAGTGCAGGATAAAACCAGTGTGGAGTACCAAAGGATGACATGGGATGCTCTGAGGAAGAGTATAAACGGGCTGGTCAATAAAGTGAATGCCACTAATATAAAGAACATAATTCCAGAATTGTTTGCTGAGAATCTAATACGTGGGAGGGGTCTGTTTTGTCGGTCATGTATGAAGTCTCAAATGGCTTCTCCAGGTTTCACGGATGTATTTGCAGCGTTGGTTTCTGTGGTAAATACCAAATTTCCTGAAGTTGGTGATCTTTTGGTGCGGAGGATAATATTGCAGTTTCAACGTGCATACAAGCGTAACGATAAGGTGTGCATCTTAAGACCTTTTGCTTTGATATGTTGCTGTATTAGTGTTTGGGAAGTGTTCAAGGTTCTAATATGTTATGATGGAATGTTTGGCAGCCACAACTGCTTGCTGCTGTCAAATTCATTGCACACTTGGTGAATCAGCAGGTGGTTTACGAGCTTATTGCGCTTGAGCTGCTAACCTTGTTGCTTGAAAAGCCAACTGATGATAGTGTTGAAGTGGCTGTGGGCTTTGTCACGGAGTGTGGATCCATGCTTCAGGACCTTTCACCTCGCGGATTGCATGGTGAGTACCGGTTTGAGCATTTTATTGCTATTATTGCGCTGGGTTTTCAGCATTTCCCGTTTTTCAAAAGTTGGAAACATAGGATTGGTCTTATTTCTTCTTGATTTGCGTCTTTAAATTTCTCATTTTACTGAAAGTTTCACACTGGTTCCCTATATTTGTTATGTCTTCATAAATATGTGCATATGTATGTTTATTACTTTTGCTCTGATTGATGTTCATGTGTCCTATCGATGGCAATTGGGAAGATTATGGCAATTCAAAAATATTGTGCCATCTTTTACCTAATAAATTGCAGTCTATCTCTTGTAACTCTTAATGCATTTTGATATCAGGTATCTTCGAGCGGTTCCGTGGAATTCTTCATGAAGGTGAGATCGATAAGCGCGTTCAGTTCTTAATTGAAGGACTATTTGCATTACGAAAAGCTAAGTTTCAGGTGAGCGTTCACTATGAATTATCAATTAGGAACTTATTGAATATGCATTATTTATTGTACATTTGTTAGCTTAGATGCGATTTTGATCTGTTTTATAAATGCACCTGTCGCAGGGCTATCCTGCTGTTCGCCCCGAACTGGATCTCGTGGAGCAGGAAGACCAGTTGACTCATGAAGTCTCCCTTCTAGATGACATAAACCCTGAGACCGCTCTAGGTTTCTCCTGGCTATGTGACTTCTTTCATCTTGTGCTCTTACCTCCAGTAACACTCGGCTTACATAGTTCTGTTCCCTTCTTGCAGATATCTTCAAGCCGGATCCCCAGTTCGCAGATAATGAGAAGCGATATGAAGAATTGAAGAAGCAAATACTAGGTGAAGAATCCGAGGATGATGAAGCAGAATCAGATGCGGATGAAGAGTCGGGTGATGAGGATGATGAAGACTCAGAGGAAGAGGATGAAGAGCAAATGAAAATAAAGGATGAGACAGAGACAAATTTGGTTAATCTTCGAAGAACAATCTACTTGACTATTATGTCTAGTGTTGATTTTGAAGAAGCAGGACATAAGCTATTGAAAATCAAATTGGAGCCTGGCCAGGAGGTATCATCTCTCTCTCATATGATGAATTTTCTTCTCTATTTGAGTGTAAATTAATAATAGTATTTACATATTGATCCTGGGAGATTTTTATTTGTGATTCATGCATTACAAGCTTGCTTAGAAACTATGATGTTCGTAACCAAAAAAAAAAAAAAAAAGAAAGAAAAGAAAAAGGAAACTATGATGTTGATCTGTGGCTTCTCATGTGTTTTCTGATCACTTCCAAAAAACAGAGAAGTGATAAGGCGGGACACCTTATAAGATGCACCTCAATCTTGATTAGAGGATAGAAATGTTTTTCATTTAGAATCATATTGCAGGAGTAAACATTAAAAGTTCAGTGAGGCTCTGCTTTTTCGCTATTTCCCAGGGGATATTATGTCATGATAAGTGGACGTGTATAATGTTGACATCTTCTCTTCCATATTTATATCTTTCCAACTTTTACCTTTGTGGTTTGCATAATTTTGCTTTGTTTTTTCTATGGGGTTCCTCTAATTGATGTCATATGTGCAGATGGAATTGTGTATTATGCTTTTGGAGTGTTGCAGTCAGGAGAGAACTTACCTGCGCTACTATGGACTTCTTGGACAGCGGTTTTGCATGATAAACAAGGTTCATCAGGAGAATTTTGAAAAGTGCTTTGTGCAACAGTATTCCATGATTCATCGACTGGAGACAAATAAACTGCGTAACGTAGCAAAGTTCTTTGCTCATTTACTTGGCACTGATGCATTGCCTTGGCATGTTTTAGCCTACATACGGTTGACTGAAGAGGACACAACTTCTTCTTCCCGTATTTTCATTAAGATTCTTTTCCAGGTAATTGTCAGCATCTTAAAATTCTAACTCTTATTTTTTTAAGTATTCTACATTTTGGATTGACCTTGCCAAAGGCTGACCATTCTAATTAAACCTATAAACTTATCTGTAAGCACAGTGACATTCACTAGTGTAGGCATGTATTCGGTGTTGGTTCTCCTTTCAAACTCGCAGTTGACAAACTATAGATATTGGTGAACTGAAAGTACTTGTTTCTGTAGTTAGCCGATAATCTGGTAAAATGCGTCGTCAAATGCAATAAAGGAGAAGCACACTTTATTAAAATGAACTATAAATATCAAATATGCATTTTCTCGTACTAGTGCTTCCTGTGGTTGTCCTGTTCTCTTTTGAAGAAGTTGTTAAACCTCAAATTATATGCTTTTATTTCAGGAATTATCTGAGCACCTCGGCATCCGCTTACTTAATGAACGTCTTAGCGACCCCGCCATGCAAGACTCCTATGAATCTATCTTCCCCAAGGATAATCCCAAAAATACGAGATTCGCTATCAACTTTTTCACCTCCATAGGACTGGGTGGGATCACAGAGAACTTGCGTGAATATCTTAAGAACATGCCACGGCTCATCATGCAACAGCAGAAGGCTGTCTCAGAGTCTGATGCTGAATCAGATGGTTCAAGTTCTGAATCTGGATCGTCGAGTTCTGGCTCGAGTGGAAGTGACTCGAGCGAAAGTGAGAGTGATAGTGATGATAAACGGAGGAGGAAGAGGAGAAGAAACTAGAGGACAATGCAAATGTCAGTTATGATAAATGTTTAATAGTTTTGGAATTTCCTTTTTGAAGAAAAAGTACGAGTAGAAGATGTGAACTTGTTTCTGAGAGTTTTTACATTATTCATCAGTCACGCACATGTAAGATATTTTAGTTTTACTCCTTAAAATACCAATTTGTTTGTACTTTGTACTATACTGTTGTCGAAACCATCAAGTGGTATAGTGTAACAGGCGTGCGATCCACCTTAGAAATTCCGACCCTCATACGCCCTTATGCCGTGTAGCACGCACACGCATAGGTCCTTATTTTGGGTGCCAATACCTGCTCTCATACAATTTTTAATCAGAGTTCAATCTGTTCCTAAAAACTTGGCTTAAAGAAGTTATGCCACCGTTTTTAAGGTCTGTGTTTGAGTGCTTAGAAACGTAACTACCATTTCTAGGGGGAATTATATATCGGTTTCGTCTCAAATTCATAATAAATGAGATTGGGAGAAGATTAATTATTACTTTCCTTGTTACAATTAAACTTGGGTCACCTTTGTCGAAAGTTGGTCGTTCTTTATGCAACCACTTTGCTGTAAAAATTAGTAAAAGAAAAAGAGGTCTTCAAAGCCATACAACTTTTGCATTGGTGTCACTGCACACGGATGCCCCATCTTCGCTCAGAAAATACTATCATTTGCCCACGTTGTGCCTCAATATTTTTCCTGGTTTTTGAACTTCCGTTATTATATTTTGGAAATGGTAAAAGAATCATTTATGGCTTATGGTGGAAATAGCATGACTCATACAAATTTGTAATAAAATATTATTGTTCTATTCTTTTGTTTCACATCTCATTGTATTCTCAATTATCATCTTGAGTCAACAAAGTAAAATGCACAAAGCTATAAAGATAGTCTCAAAAGCTTAATGCGTTGAATGCCATGATCATCTCACCAAACAAAACCCCTTTTGGTGTTGTGCTTATTTGAGCGAAAATTGGTCACATATTTCAGAGGAAAAATCAAATCTCATCAAATTCTACCCGAAAACGAGAGGGAATCCATTTTATACATATCGTGTAATTGATAAAAAAATTTAAAAGAAAATAAATATTTGGATAAAAATATATAATACGCTTGCCTGCTCGCTCACGTAAATGCTTAATTAGGTTTGGATACAATTGAGTGTGGACTAGAAAATTTCCATTTTCCTAAAGTCGGGAGTTTGACAACTATTATGACATTCAGTTCCTTAAATTAAGAACATTTTGTCGACTGATCATATATAAATAGGGACACCTCTACGCCAATGAAAAGGATTTAAAGCTGGACTTTGTACTTGGAGTATTTCTAAATTAATTATTAATCCATGCTAATTAATGAATTAAATGGCTCCTCAGCACTTAATTCTGGACAAAGATATCTCGTTTGAAAGCCTGTGGATTTATCAACAAATGTGAAGTAAATGTAAAAATAAACAAAATAGGAAATTTGATCCGTTTTGGAACTTATCAACAAATTCATGAAAATTTCAAGATGCAAATGTACTGCTTGAGTTTAGTAGTAATTGTAAATTAGCGTACTTTGTGTAACTAACTATGCAATGGCACGTTAAAATATATCTATCAGAAAATACAGTACTATAATAGTATTTTATATTTATCGTGTGATCGGTGAAATTTTTAGATACAGTTACAAAGTAAATAATAAATGTAATACACTTGTCATTATGATAAATTAGTTTTGGCCGATGTCAAGAGTCGCCCTTGTTTTAGGCCCCCTTGACGTGTAGCCGCCGCGCCACCTTGCAAATCAGACCGCAACAACGAGAAGACAAGCTTCAGTCGAGTCTTAGGCGCTAAGTCTTTTCCTTGTAAATAGTTAGGTAGTTGACAATAGGCAAGATGTTATCGATTTGTCCGTTTTGTCACGTTATATAACCCCTATAGTAGCTAACGATAACCCCTATAGTAGCTAACGAGAGCAAATCATATTAGTTTTTTAAATGTACTATAGGGAGCAGTGAGTTGAACCATAATTAAAGTGATATTTATGGTAATTGACATTCTTTCTTGGGCAATCATACAAAGTGTGTAATTATTTTTTATTATTGAATAATGTGTTTTGGCCTTACTCACCCCCAAAAGCTAGCTTTTGAGGGGAGGGTTGTCAAATCATTATATATTGAAGATCACATCATTAATTATTCGATGTGGGACATTTAACTCACATCATTAATTATTCGATGTGGGACATTTAACACACCCCCCGTCACGCCCAAATTGGTGCGTGAACGATGTGGGTACCATATTGAATAATGAGTTTTGACCTTACTCACCCCCAAAAATTAGCTATTGAGGGGAGGGTTGTCAAACCATTATATATTGAAAACCACATCATTAATTATTCGATATGGGACATTTAACATTTATAAATATAGTGAAAGTGAATTTTCCTTATCCCTTAAAAGCATCCTACTGGGGTGGGTAACCACGATATACATCGTTTGTTAATAATTAAGTTAAGGCAAACGTAGCAAATAAGAAGTCCGCTACTGACCACATAGTACACATTATTTAGTGACCAACTCGATGCCCCGTGAGAGGTGGTATAAGAGCCTCTGCTCTTTGATCCACAACTGAATTTAAACTAGAATTATTTATTTATTTTTTGTTATTAATAACAATGCAAAAAATTATTTTGTTGGTGAATAAATAAAAGTATAAAACACAGACAGGAGAAATTTGTAAAACTCAAGAACCTCAAAAGTTAAAATCGTTACTTCACGCACGCATCCCCGCCACTGTACTCCACGCGCCACCACTTGGGCGTTGCAACAATAGATTTATCATAAGCGTATCTAATCTCAATCTGTATTGGTAACCACTGACAACTACTCTTACTTAACGCCGGAATTCACGTCCCTCCTTATTTTTAATGTACATACAAACACTACGTCTACTTCACTTTAAATAAAAAAAAAAAGAAAAAATCTAAGATTTAACATATAATTCTTTACACGTGCGTCAGAACTCCGTTAATGAGACGTTACGTGGACTGTTCTCCGGCGACGGCGACCACAGCGGCGACGGCGGAACATTCAACTTCTCGAAATACTCCCATATGTCTATTCCTCCTTGTACCGCCTCCGTCTCTCCGCCTAACGGCAGAAACGGCGGCCGTAAAACTTCCGTCACCAAATCCCATCTCAGCCCGCGAAAGAACTCGTGCTCCTTGATCTCCGCCGCCCCCCGCCGGAACCCCAGGCGGCGCGTGGGATCCTTCTCCAGCAACTTTGCTATCAAGTCCGTTAACGCGTTGGGCTTTCCGTTAAACACCGGCTCAGCCAATAGAATCTTCTGGAAGGTCTCTTTCCGATTCCTCCCCTTAAACGGCGTCGTGCCGTACAGCATCTCGTAGCAAAGAACGCCGAGGGCCCACCAGTCTACGGCGAATTCGTGGCCGTCGCCGAGAATAACCTCCGGCGAGACATATTCGTCGGTGCCCACGAAAGAATTTGAGCGCTCGTGATGATTTGTTGAGGAATTGTTGGGATTTCTTCTGCCTACTGGCGATACGCGTGAGCTTTTCGCTCTCTTGAACTGATTCTTGCTGTTATACAATCTGAATTTTCGAATTTGCAGAGGCTTCTCGAGGTTGTTGACGTCGTCGGAGTTCATGGTGTTCAAGTCTCGTGAGAGGTCGAAGTCCGTGAGTGTCACGTGACCCGACTGTTGGACGAGGATGTTTTCGGGTTTGAGGTCCCTGTAGACAATGCCTTGGCCGTGGAGGTGCTCGAGGGCGGAGATGACCTCCGCCGCGTAGAAGCGGATGACGGCGGGGGAGAAAACTTGGTCGTTTTGGCGGTGGCGGAGGACGTTGAGGTCACCGCCGGGGCAGAAGGGAGTGGCCCAGCAGATGAATTCTTCACTTTCCGATGAGCCAATGAGGTGGGGGAGGAAGGGGTGGTGGGCGGCGGAGAGACGGCGGAGGACGGAGATTTCGTGGAGGGCGCGGCGGTTGGCTTGGTGGTGGAGGGAGGATTTCTCGACGACCTTGAGGGCGAAGGGGTGGTGATGGGAGTTGTGGTGGACGAGAAAGACTGTGCCGGTGGCGCCTCTGCCGAGTACTTTGGTTGCTCGGAGCTTCGTCATCTCCAGCTCCGGCGGTGGTTTAGTGACATCCATAATGTGGTGACGGAGAGGAGAGGAGGCAAGAATTTGGGGTGGATAACAAAGAGAGGATATATATATATATACACACATATATTGTCGACTACTAAATTACACAATTTAATAGTGTATAATGAGCATAAAGCAAACATTAATAAACTTAAAAGACATATCTCTATACGAAATAACGAGGGATTGAATGAGAATTATGATAATATGGATGAATAAAACTATCGAATGGGATTCTAGTAGCTAGAGTGGACTACCAAAAAAATTATTTTCGCATCTATGATAATGCTAGCTTAATTATAAGTTTCCGTTCATCAAAATATGAAATTACGAAAAAGATTAGTAGTTTGATTAGAATACAGAAATATTATCGTGCATATGTATATTTTTTTATTTTTATATCTCATTTAACTGAATTCGAGTTGGGCGACAAGCAGGTTTCAGGTGTATATTTTTTTATTTCGAGTTGGGCGACAAGTAGGTTTCAGGTATGCGACAAGTAAAGCTCTCTCCAGTGGACTTTTTAACAAGTAGGTTTCGAACCTCTGACCTCTTAGAGAATCATGTAAAGTCCTCTCTCCAGTGGACTTTTTAACAAGTAGGTTTCGAACCTCTGACCTCTTAGAAAATCATGTAAAGTCCGCCTCTTGTGATCTAGCCAATCACCACTAGACCAAGACCGCTTGGGTTTATCGCACATATATGTTAATATTAACTTAATTACAAATTTTCGTTATTATAGTATACAATTAACTATTACATATTTAACAACCGACTTAAAACTTTGTTCGAAATAATTTTTTGATAATAAAACTTATTAAAAAGTATTTTGAAAGATCAGAATACCACCATCAACAGTTGAACAATTTCTGATTTTGAAAAGGAAAATTAGATAATATTTGTAGACATCTTTAGACCAGTTGGGAACATGATTTGCCCCACCCTGATTTCTTAACCCTAAAATTAACTCTTCAAACCTTATTGTTGTCTGACATCATTAGGCAGGTGGAAATTAAATTAACCTTCCAACTAAGTTAAAATAAAAGGCAAAAAAAAACAAAAGTTAAAAACTTTACTATTTAGTACAAATATAAAATTCCTCCCACTAATAGCAAAGTGCTTTTGAAGGGGAAAAAGTTTTACAACATTTTGATTATGTGTGGTCGGTCATCACTCATCATTCTACCCTAAAAAGTAGTCATTAGCATAATTTTTTTCAAATTAACGTGGTCCAATTTAAAATTTCAGGAAAACAAATTCGTTTAGTATTGCTAATATCTTAGAAATTTATGGTGAATCACTATTGAAAACAATACAATCTTTTTGTTGGATGAATGTAATCCAAAATTAACTTGAATTCATTATGAAAACAGTTAAATTTTGTCGTATCGAACCATATCAGCCCATCAAAAAGCTAAATATAAATTGAAGGTATCAATAATTTTTGAGATTTTAAAATTAAGTTAATATATTTAATAAAAACAAAAGGGTGATTATTTCTCCCTCCATTATTTAAAGCTGAATATTTTATACTATTGTAATTGTTTGCGATTGATGGCATCACAAAAATTCAGAAATCATTGCTAAAACCACACAAATTTGAACCAAATTCAAATTGGGAAAGAATGATTAAGGTTACATGATTGTATCCTCGTGTGTTAGTCACCTTACACAAGAATAATAATATAGTGTTTATGTCACTTTGTTTTTTATTTATTTGTTTGTTTTCCTCTCTATTTTTCTTAATTATTACTAAGCATCTATGTGTTATTATTGCTTTTTTGAATGTATCACTCGCTTCTCATCCTTAAGCAATATGTTTTTCATTTTCTTAGGGCTGGGTTAATTTAATTAAATAATATATTTATCAGGTAATTATTACCATTTGGTAATAATATTTAATAAAGATATTATTTGGTTAAATAAATTGGATCTTCAATGAATTCGATTACTTAATTTAAAATCCTAGATCCACATAACACATATCTTGAATTATGAATACTTATAATTGAAAATGACTCGTCAAATTCTTTTTATGCAATAACAAAATATTAAATTTGGATTAAATTTGGACTCAAATTTGAAATAGGATATCCCTATATGCAGTTTATGACTTTATGTAATTTCAGAATATTTCTATATCAGATTCTGGGCCCGAGCCCATGACATACAATAAACACAAGCGTGGTTTTGATTTTGGGTCTTTATGCAGCCCAAATATATTTTTTGAAGGATCCGCCCAAAAATATTAAGAAGGGAACTGATATCGCTGCCATTTTTCTACACTTTTTCTTTTTTCTTATACTTAACATTGTGTTAAGACAACTTAATTTTGGGCAAAACCAGGTGGAATATCACTGGTCACTACATTACTTCGAGGTAAACGAGAAGTAAATTCCTGTCTTAAATTTATTTTTTTAAGAATTCCTAATTGAGAATTAAGTGAAATTCGTCTCCTATAATCTAATCAATCATTATTAAACTAAACTCCATTATTTTAATTTTTTTTTTTATAATACAAATACCCCAAGTGAGATTCAAATTTGGATCATTACTCTAAAAAAAAACTGCTTGGACAATTGAACTAACACATGTTGGCCCATTATTTTAAGAATACTTAAATGATAACAGTATATTTTTAGTTAATTACCATTATCGTAGTTATCTGCATCCAACTCTTTCAGATGTTAAGACTTACCCACTTCCTTATAATATTTGATTTTTGGGCAAAACTCCCATCTCATGCAATGATAATGAAGCTTTATTTAAAAATTAAATTGCCCATGTGAAGCATATAACAGCCACCTAATTGTTACTAATTTTCATAGTATGTATGTGACGTGGGCCAAACCGAACTGCCCACGTAGGCCTAACGTGGACCAATCTCCCCCCGCCACGTGTCCCTGTTGACCCTATTGACCGGACCGACGTGTTGCCCCTGCGCCAGCTTGTCGGGACCTCCGACCCTTTAGACAAGAGATCGGGAAACCCGACCCCTACCCGGCCAGTCGGGAGTTACTCGACTGAGTTTAGAAGGGGTCGACAGGGAGCCGATCTCTCCCCTAGCAGGTCGAAGCTACCACGACTCCTTAGTGGGCCAGACCGCCGCCGGCAGCATTAATTGCAGCCCATACCAGGCCGTACTTCCTCTGACACGCATTTAATGCGCCTGCAGCAGGTACAGGGAAGTCATCATTACTCCTCAGGTATAAATATCCCCTTCATAAATGCTATTCCTAAGCATCATAAGTGCATTTAATACGCCCAAACTACTCGAAAGTCTCTCATAAAACACTCGAAACTGACTTGGGCGTCGGAGTGCCGACAAAGGGATCACCCCTTCCAGTCCTTTCTCGACCAATAGCTCACGTTTGCCACCCCATCTTGCAGGTCAACACCAAGTCGAGGGCTTCCCTGTTACAAATTCTAAGTGGTCTAATTCAACAATTTCGAGCCACGTCAGCTGCCCGAAATTCGACACGATCAGTATGTAATTTATCCCAAAGGTAGGTCATATAATTTCAAGTTCAATGTCTTTAGACTATATATCAATGTTTCCTATCTGAGGTACGCCCATAATATTGTATCCTTACTTCTAATTTCTCTATTAAACTTTGATATTAATAACCAACCCCAACTCTATTTTCCCATGTCTTCTTTACCAAAACTCTTTTAATATTATTGAAGGTTCTTGCTTTGTGGAGGTTGCCCAAACAGAAGAAAGAACCTCTAACAATGAAATAAAAATAATGTATCTATAAAATTGAACAATCCAACGACAATAGCTCGACCTCAACAGATCGATATCCAATTTAGATCTTGATATAAAAATTTTATTGTTCGAATTATGTTTGTTTTTATATTTTGTTCTTTGAATTTATTTTCAATATTTTACCGATAGTAATACAATAGCTATCTTCTTAACAAACTTCCTCTACTTTGAGTTATGATATTATCTTAGAGAAAATGCAATTTTGATATACCAAATCATCCATTTTAACAATTTTTGTATAAACTTTTTTCCAATAAAATATGTAACCTATAACTTCAAAAGCTTGCAATTTAATCCAATTTTCATCAAAAACGGTCAATTACACCCAAAAACATCAGCAGCTTTCCATAATTTTTCACAATTTTCAAATAGAAATTAGTGGTTTTTGATAAAAAAAAATTACATAAAATTGTAAAATTTTAAATTTCTTGGTTATATTTGAAAAAAAAAAAAGAAAACATTTTCCCCATATTATCACCTTAGGAAACTTCCTTTAAAATTAGTGGAATAAAATCTACATTAGCAAGAAAAGTAAAAAGTTGATATCTAAATTGAGAAGTATAGAGTAGGGTTAAAAATGCAAATAAAGCTTTTATGAAAGCCTGCAAAGGAAATGGTCTCCACTAGGCCATAGGGTGCTTTAGTTGAATTCCACGAAATCTGGCCCCACACTTTTGCGTAATTATTAATCAGCCCACCACCATCACGCCAACAACCAACATCGCCACGCAAAGTAACTACTGCTCATACCACCACCACATTTTCATTTATTTACATTCTGCTCCACAACCATTTATTTTATTCAATTATGCACCACACAAATATTCATAATTCTAGCCTAACACATTTAATACCAATTTAATTTACCTGCCCACCATCACCCAAGCAACATAAATATTTCATATTTTTTATAAAAAAAATAAATAATAATTCTAGCAGTAAAAGATAAAAATCATTAATCAATAAGAATTGAAATACAAGAATTTCCACTCCGAATTATGATGAAGATGATCATATAATAATTAATAATAATAATAATAATAATAAATAGCTCTAAAGAAATAGCAGTAATACCCCTATACTTCATCGAATTTACAACAAAGCCCACCCAATCCTCCTCTCCGATCAACCACTACCAGAGGAATTTCTAACGAGAAATTAATCAAACTCAGCTAACCAGAAAACACGCGAGAAATCACAAAATCAAAACCCTAGATCTTTCGTCTCTTTCCGACGAATTCACGCGTCAAACCTTGAGAAGCTTCGCGGCTCTAACGACGGGATTTTCCCTGGCGATCGCCTCCCTGCCGGCCGCCTTGTAATCGTAGCTGCAATCGTGCCGATCTGAGTATCTGTGCTCCGAACAGAACGTATCCCCGCACCTGCACCGGAACCCCATCAACCCGATCTTCTTCCTGCAACCCGAACCGGAGCATCGGGTCACCTCCCTCGGTCTCTTCACCCCCACGCGCTTCTCCTCAGGCACCACCGGATCCGGCTTCTCCGGCGAGTTAGCCGTGCTCGTCCTCTGCTCGCACGCGCCGGAAACCTTCAGATCTGCGCTGTCCGGCGCTCTGGCCGGCTGCAGCTGCGGCGGCGGGGCGGAAATCGGCTGCGGAGGGGTGCAGATGGGTAGATTTTCGGGGACCTTGAGCTCGGTTTCTTCTTTCTCTCTCTTCTGGGCCATGATTAGCTTCCTGTTTGGAGAAAGAGAGCAGGAGAACGAGAGGAAAAAATGGAGATGGAAATGGAAAGAAGAGGAATCTGAAGGGGGTGTATTTATGATTTGGGCATAAATATGGGGCGTGTATTTTAAGGTGTTATTAGGGAAATAGAATAATATGTATGTGTGAACGCGTATGGGGCAATTTACGTGAAATGACGGAAATGCCCTCCGACTTGCTTTCCCTTTTTTGGGTGGTGGGCAGTGTTTTGAAAATCGGACCGGATCGGCCGGTCCGACCGGTTCAACCGGTGGCCGGTAGCCTGTCCGGTCCGGATGACCCTCTAAAACCGGTGAGTTTCGGACCGGTAGGGAACCGGAAAAACCGGCCGGTTAACAGGCGGTTTTGGTGCCGGAAACCGGACCGGATCGGCGGTTCTCGGAATTAAAGACTTTTTGTTTTGTTTTTTTTTTTTTCAATTTTTCCTTTTCCTCGTTTTTTACCATTCTTCTCCAGCGTTTCTGGCAGTCGCCTTTTCCCCTTTTCCTCCATTTTGGTTATTCTTCTCCGGCGTTTACAATGGAGAGTGAAAAGAGAGAAGCTTTCACTAGGAAATATGGAATGAATTGCTGAAAATTAATTACCTGAACAAGTCAACCACGAAGAAAGAAGAATCGATGTGTTGATGCCTGATGGTGAATAAGAAAGAAGAATTAATTACCACGAAGAAAGAAGAATCGATGTGTTGATGCCTGATGGTGAAGAAGAAAGAAGAATTAATTAAGCATGCGTGTTTCTTGTTATTTGCGGCGTACCTCTATTCCCAATTTTAATAGGGTTTCAGTTTTATATTATAACTGGGCTTTTGGGCTTTTAGGCTAAAAGTCCAAAATATATTTTTCATTCTTTAATTTTTTTTTCTCTACTTATGAAGAAATATCTTAATTTTTATGATATTTGACAAATATTTATGTGGTGTGAAAAAATATAATTTAAAAAAATTTACATGGTGTTAAAAAATATAATTTTTGTGTTATAAATGTAAATTATTTTAGATATTGCATAAGGAAATATTATTTTTTATTTTAAATATTAAAAAATATAAATATCTATATATTTAATTAATTAAATAATAATTATTTATTTATTACGTCATACCGGTTCGACCAGTGGTTGAACCGATCGAACCGGTTGAACCAGTGACCAGTAAGCTTGCCGGTTCGACCTCCGGTCCGGTTTTGAAAACATTGGTGGTGGGACGGTCATGGGGAAATGCGGCTTTAGATCACCCCTGACGTGGTGCTGCCTGGGCCGACTCTGGGATAAGGGTGTTTTCGTCTTTTTCTGATCATCAAATTGGATGCATGGTTTGACTTTTCAGTTGTAAATTTTCACGTAAACTTTTAAAAATAATATTTTAGCATTCGAGGAGTATTAGGGGTAGCTTAGCGGTTCGGCGCTATACTAACTTAACCAAAGGTCTCGAGTTCAAGTCTTACCAGCTACCATTGGTAGAGAGAGTTTTACACTCTAAATAGTCCGTTCCGACTCAACCCATGGAAATGGACTATAGAACCAAAAAAATTTTTTTTTAACACATCGCGTTAAATATTCGTATCGAATATATTATTTGAAAATTTTTGAAAAAAATTGTATTATTATATTTGCGTTCTATTATACCGTGTCATATTTATATTGTCGTGTTTGTATTCATATCATCGTAATCGTATTTATAAATCATAGTTCACCGTAGTATTATTATATCTGTATTCATATCGTCGTATTCGTACATATAAATTTCTGTTTTACTAAGCATTAGTTTGATGAGCACATTTTTGAATTAGGAAGTGAACAATATAATTTGTTTTAGTAAGAGAATGTCAGTTCCAATTTATGGATTTGATTAGTTGAGTCGGATAGAAGTTATATATTTTTTGAGCTCGTTTTAATTAGAATTTTAATTTTTATAATAATTTTCTTTAAAATATACAAATTTATGAGACAGTTCATATATATTTTTGTACATTTTATTAAGTTTAAAACATATATGAATAATGATAGCAGCTTCTATAATATTAATGATAAATTCATAAAATAATTGATATCGATTTTAAAAATTAAATTTTTGTTTCATGAACAACTAGCTCAGGTCTCAATAAGCTCGACTATAAATAAACTGAGCATAAAATTTCGAAGTAGATGAACATTTTTGTTTTTTGAACACATGCTCCCAGGGTGGAGAGAAAGTAAATGGGCATAATAAAATTTCGAAATAGATGAACATTTTTGTTTTTAAACACATGCCCAAAGGTGGAGGTAAAGTAAATAAGCATAAAATTACGTTTAAATCTACAAACTTTATGAGCTCAAGTTCAATTGGAAGTAGGGATGGCAACGAGCAGAGCGTTGGCATTTTTTGGTGGTTCGGGCTCGGGTTCGGGTTCGACCTAAAATTTTTTTTTTGAACCTGGTTCGCGAACCAACGAGCCCTGTATTTCTAACTCGGGCTTGGCTCGTGCTGGCTTAGCTCGGCTCACGAGCCAAGATTCCTGCACAAATTTCCTTTTTTTTTTTTAGGGGCCAAAGAACCAAGAATGCTGCTGCAAAGTAGATCAATGGCTTGCAAAAGAATAGCAGAATTTTAAAATTATGGATCCATTTATCATATAAATCGAAAATAAAAAAACAAGAATAAACCGAAAATTAGCAAAAAAAATAAAAAGAGAAATAAGAAAATCGATAAGATCTGAATCAGATCTGGGCTTCAAGAAAGGAGAACAAAGAATGGAAGGAGATTCCAAAAATACTTCATTGTCACTAATAGTGGTGGTCACCTTCAAGGAATCGGCGCACGGTGGTGGTGTCATGAGTAGGGATGCAAGCGAGCCGAGCCTTGGCCTTTTTTCATGGCTTGAGTTCGGCTCGACCAAGGCTCGAGCCAAATGGAATTTATATTATTTTTAATTAAAAATTAGTTTTTTAAAATAATTTAATATATTTTTATATATAATAATATATATTTATTAAATATATATACATATATATTATAAATATATTAATTTTTTTTAATTTTATATAAAAATCAATAAATATATATATAATATTATATAATAATAAAAAATATATATATATAAAAATAAAAATATTATTTTTTAATTAAATATATTGGCTCGCGAGCCGCGAGCCTAACTAAAAGGGGCTTGAGTTCGGGCTTGGCTCGAGCTTGCTTGTTAGGCTCGCGAGCCGACTCGACTCGTTTGCATCCCTAGTCATGAGAGCACAAGAGACCAATGGTGGTGGCGGTTGCATTCGTCGGTGATGGCGTCTTGAAGGTGCGGATAATGGTGGTCCTCGTTGTCTTCGGCGCTGGTAGGTGGTGTTGGTGGCGACAAAACAGGCGATGGTTCAAGGTGGAAAATGATGGGGCGGCTGGTTCCAATTGAAAGAAAGAAATGGATCGGAAAAATTCTTCAGATGAGAATTGGGTTATGTTAGTAATACATACAAGGGTTTTGTTTATAAATAATATTTAAATTAATTTATTAACTTTCTAATTAAGTTATTTAGATTAAAAATATATTTTATATAAAACATAAATAGATATATACAAATATATATACACATGTTGGAAAACACGAATCAGAAAACAGCGGAAATTTAAAAAAAAATTCCAATAAAAGGATCTAGGACTCGCAATCGTGTAACCAAATTCGTAGAGATTAGAAACTTACTTTCTTAATTGTCTTTCTTGAAGCGTTTCAAGCCACCCAAGAACGCTCTTCTCGCGCCTTGATCCCCTCTCCTTGGTAAAGCTCGAATCTTCAAACTTCTAACTTGAAGCTCTCTAGAGATAGTCCACCAACTTGACTACAATCTAACTAGTAAGGATGCTAGTTCTCTAGTTAGTGTTTAGGCTTAAGTGCTTAACCTAGGGTTTCGTTTATCTTGGAGAAAGGATGGTGTTCAACACATGAACCAAAAGAATTGCCAATTAGCTCTAAGGGGTATAATAAGGGAGTGGCCGAAAATCCTAGTCCTTATGGGCTAGGGTTTTGGTCTCTCTCTCCTATTACTTGATCATCAAGTAATTTTGACTTTGACTTTGAATTCAAATTCAAATCAACTTTCAAGAGAGCTAAAAATATCCAAACTATTTTTGGATAATTTTATACTTTATTTATTTAAAATAAATAACTTATTTATATCTAATTAATTAATTCATAATTAATTAGCTAGATTATTTTTCTCTAAAATAAGACTTTCTTTTTAATTCAAAATTAAACCAAAGTCTATTAAATAATTAACACATTAATTATTTAATCACCAAATAAATATTCACGCACATGCACACGTGCCCATGAAGGACACGTGTCACGCACGTGACCCACACGTGTGGAACCCTTTGGCCCGATTAACTCGTTTAATCATTTTAAAGCCTCAACTCATGTAACCAAGTTGTTGTGTGTGACCCTCTAGGTTCTCAATTCAATTAGCAGTGACCCCAATTAATTAATTCACTAATTAATTAATCGGTCCACAGATTAAACGACCATAGTCTAGCAACAGGTGTTTAACCCCTAGCTGAATTGGAATGTTCAGATTCGACAGAACCTTTAAGTCATTGATTAATGTGAGATACAATCCTCCTACTTACTATCTCTCAACCAAGATCTAGGGCAAGGGAATAATCAGAACCCTAATAATCCGGTCTTAAAGCTAAGTGCATTTCATATCCATTTGATCTCAATCCAAGAAACCCTTTTCTTGATATTGTAACGCCCCAGCTTTCGGCATTTCAGGTATGAACGACACGTGTGCGTTTGAGAGTTGTAATTTAATTATTAATTGTCTATTTCTCTAATTTTCCATAGCATATCATAATTTTATAAAATTGTATTCTTAACATTTTATTGAAAATTCTTACCATATCATATTTTTCGGATTTATTGAACGTGATTGCAACGTGGATGATTTTCTCGAATGTGATTTATTTCGTTTATGTCCTTAATTGATCATTTTATGCATATGGGGACCTAATTGAATTGGGCCATATTGATCATTTAAAATTGGATTTAGACTCAATTGCATAACTTATCTTTTCAAGGGATTTAATTGCAAACATTGGCCAATTCTTTTCTCTCCTTCATAGAACATCACGTACCATTTCATTTCTTTCTTCATACAAACCTTTCTTTCTTGCTTCATTTGCTTCCCATTTCAACCGAACCAAAAACCCTTGATTGGAGTTGGGAGATTTCATCACTTGAGCATCAATTTGTGTGGGTTTTGGGATCATACAAGCTTCTTCAACATCATTTCATCTTCTTGACTTCCATTTCTTGCTTTTGAGGTAATTGTTGGAGATGGATGATTTTATTGAAAATATGGTTTAACTAGGGCTTAGTTGTGCATTCATTGAATGGTGTATTGGGTGTTGGGAAATTTATTGTGGACTTTAAGCATGAGTTTGATGCAATTATCTTGAGTTTTATGAGCTTGGAGCATGATTGAACATATGGGTTTCAAGTGATTGATCATTGATGATTTAATGTACAAATATGTGTTTTTATGAATTGTTATTGATCGTTATACATGCTAGCATATTTAGGGTGTTTAATATTTGCTTTGGAACATGGTTTGCATCCATTTTTGTGGTTGTTTGATGTTTTTCCATGGCTGCTCTGTTCTGCTCTTCTTCTTCTTTTGCTCACGTATTATGGGAACGGCCCTTCCCAGCTCCAGTTCAAAATTGGAACGGCCGTTCCCATGATGCTGAGACTCAGGCCAGCGAGACTGGGAACGGCCGTTCCCACTTTGGCCTGCGAGCCGGAACGGCCCTTCCCAGCCAAAACGCATTTCCCTTTTTAAAAACGCTGGCGCGCGCTTCTGAGCCATGGGAACGGCCCTTCCCATTTTCAAGGGAAGGCCGGAACGGCCGTTCCCACGACGATTATAGTGCAAAAGCTACTGCATAAAATTAAATTTTCATCATCCCCTTCCAATCATTTCTTTGATCTCTAATTGATATTATATGATCGCATACATGTTGAAACGCGATATTTTCAAGGTGCATTGTATTTTTCCCGTCGTTTCGTCGTATTTTGCCGTTCGTCCTATTTGGTACATTTTGAGTCGTGTTTCACGGACAATTGTCTTTCTTGCACAGACCAGCTTCCTGGTGACGAGGAGCAGGCCCCGTGAGCTGTCTCCTTGGATATTTTTGGGTCGTTCAGGTGAGGTTTAATTTTAGATACATAGGACCCGTACAACCCTACGTGATATTTTAAGCCAAAACCTATAATTATACGTATAGTTTTCAAATGAGATTGGTTTTCAAATGTTTTATCGAAATATTGAAAGAAATTGATTGATTGATTGATTGATTGGGCGAGTATTGTATTGCACTGTGGGCCCGAGGGTAGTGATTCGAGCCAACCGGGAAAGCATGGGCTGACGGGTAACTCGATAGCTATCCTCACCAAATTGGGATGACCCCTGAACCCCCTAGGAGATTAGGGCGGGAAAGGAGTTCCGGGCTTAGGGATTCATGTACCCTCTGCCCAGATTGATTGGATGGTGGGGCCTTGCAATCCCACCATCACCCGGAGGAAGAAGGTGTCATTGAAATTGCTAATTGTGCACATTAATGAATTGCGTGATCACCTAATCACCTAATAATTGATTGATTGATTGATTGATGGTACACAGTCGGTGTAAGGTTGGAGAATTGCCCCACTCGCCGGGCCACTATTGATTGAATTGAAATTGATTGAATTGAAATCGGAATAGTTGTAATCTCGGGCGATAGTATCTCTATTAACTCTTAAATTGTATGGTTTTCCTAAATTATTAGCCGAGGTTATAGCTTGCATGTATGTGCGCTTATATTTATTTATACCCCTCGCTCAGTCCGAGTTGGACTGACACCTCAACTTTTCAGTGTTTTGCAGGGCGTGCTAGGCGGGAATTTAGAGTCATTTGGTCTTTAAATTTGGGTCTAGCACACTTCATTCCCACATTTTGAATGTATAGATATTTGGAATATTTTGTATCGCCTTGTGATCTATATTGTATTGACAGTGTAAGGGTTGGTACCTATTAGTAAATAAATAAATATGGTACCTATACGTATCTATTGAATGTTATTGCTTCCGCTTTTAATACTCTGATTCGATTGTTGGTCGGTTTTAAATTGAGGGTACCCGCCTAGCCTTGAGTCATTTTATTGTCTCCCGTTCGCTATCGCTTTGATTCATGTATGGATAGTCCATTTCATATGTGGATTGGAGCTATAGTGCGGGGGATGTGGTGCCGGGCGTTCCGGGTGCTACATCCTACGGTGGTATCAGAGCACGGTTGCAAAACCGGGTCTCTAGTGTCGTGTCTTGTGAGTCTAGGTCGCACGGCATAGGAACTAATTGTTAGTTGCGAGTCTTGCATTGTTATTTGATACTTGAACCTACCTGACCTACTTGAAATTAGTGGATTGTTGGAATTTTGAACTTATGTGCAAGTTGTGAATTATTTGCACACATTGGCATTGACTAATCGAACACGCATAATAGTGACTTGATTTCAGGATGGCTCGCGATAGACATCATCGTGATCGTTCTCCTAGACATCGACATCATCGACATCATCGTAGGGAGAGATCACCACCTCCTCCTCCACCTCCTCAGGCTCAGCCACAGGATTTTATGAATGCAGTGGTGGGTCTTATTGATCAGAGAGTTCGGGATCATGTTCCACCACCACCACCAGTTGCACCACCACAGCCTGGAGGCCAGATTTCAGCTGTTTTCAGGGAGTTTCAGAACCAGCATCCTCCCAAGTTTTACAAAGGAAATGATATTCAGGCCGAGCAGTGGCTCAGGGAGATCGAGAGGGTTTGGGAGCTCATTCCTTGTGAGTCTCAGGAGAAGGCCCGTTGTACGCTTTCTTTGATTCAGGGTGAGGCCTATTCCTGGTGGGAGAGTGCCCGGATAGTGTTAGAGGCAGCAGGTGAGGAAGTGAATTGGGAAGTGTTTGTCAGGGAATTCAGAAACAAGTTCATTCCTCCATCTTCTCGCACTAGAAGATTGAAGGAATTTACAGAGCTCAAGCAGGGAAGCCGGTCAGTTTTAGAGTACATCGCTGAGTATGAGAGATTGTCCCGCTATGCTCCTAATATAGCGAGTGATGATTTCCATAAGGCGATGCAGTTTGTGCAGGGCCTTAGACCGGATATTCAGGCAGCGATTGAGGCGGTCAACACGAGCACGTGGGCAAAGGCTACCAAGAAGGCTCTATTGGTTGAGGATTCAGTGAATGCGAGGCGGTCTTCTTACCGTTCAGGTTCAGGTTCGGGCTCAGGTTCAGGATCGGGATTCAGAGGGTCTGGATCAGGTTTCAGAGGTGCCGGATCAGGGCTTAAGGGTTCTGGCTCGGGTTCTGCTTCAGGCAAGAGGCCGATAGTTTATTCTTCTCCACCACCAGCTCCACAGGGCCCAGGGAAGAAGCCCCGACCTGCAGGACCAGTGATGAGAGCTCCAGTTGCTCCAGTTGCTCCAGCTGTACCACCACTACCCGAGAGGCCTGCTTGTACCTTCTGTGGTCGGAGGACGCATACTTATGATAACTGCAGGAGGCGTCTGGGTTTATGTCTGCTTTGTGGGAGCGACGAGCATATGGTAGATGGATGTCCGGATAACAGGATGCTACCACCGGGTGCACCGAGACCACTGATTAGGGCTCGGGCTTATGCTTTGGACGGAGAGCAGCCGGATGCTGATGTTGATCCAGCCGCGGTGGTTGAAGGTACTATTTGCATACATGGCACGAACATTCATACGTTGTTTGATCCGGGAGCTACTCACTCCTTTCTTTCGAGTGCTATATCTGTTTCTCTGTCTTTGCCTGTTACTCGTTCTTCTGCATGTTATGTGGTTAGTACTCCTTTTGGTGGTAGTATAGAATCTGATCGGGTGTTTAGAGAGGTTCCGGTGAGTATCGAGGGCCGAGTTTTCTTGTCAGATTTCATTGAGCTGCCGATGACTTGCTATGGATCTATTCTGGGTATGGATTGGTTGTTCAGACATTCTGCCACAGTTGATTGTAGAGCGAAGAAGGTTCAGTTGGGATCAGATTTGGTAGTAGGTTGGAGTTCCAAGACTATACCACTACTTTCTTTTTCTGAAGCTCATAAGTTGGTTCGAGAGGGAGCCACGGGTTTCATTGCTTATGTTCTCAATAAACCCAAGGATCAGAGTAAACTGGAAGAGACGGAAGTAGTGAAGGAGTTTCCCGAGGTCTTTCCTGAGGAATTGGATTCTTTACCTCCAGAACGGGAAATTGAGTTTGTGATCGATTTGTATCCTAACGCAGAGCCGTACTCCAAGACTCCGTATCGCATGGCTCCGGCCGAGTTGAAAGAGTTGAAGACTCAACTTGATGCGTTGTTGGAGATTGGGTACATCAGACCGAGTTCTTCTCCTTGGGGTGCACCGGTTTTGTTTGTAAAGAAGAAGGACGGAACCTTGAGAATGTGCATAGACTATAGGGAGTTGAACCGGATGACGATCAAGAACAAGTATCCTCTGCCACATATCGAGGAGTTGTTTGACATACTTCAGGGATCGAAGGTTTATTCGAAATTGGATTTGAGACAAGGTTACTACCAGCTGCGTATCCGATCAGGGGATATTCCTAAGACAGGATTTAACACTCGGTATGGGCATTATGAGTTCGTTGTGATGCCGTTTGGATTGACTAATGCCCCAGCAGCTTTTATGGATATGATGCACAGGATTTTCAGGCCTTTTCTGGATAAGTTCGTGGTTATTTTTATTGATGATATCCTGGTTTTCTCGAAGTCTGCCGAGGAGCATGCAAGACACCTTCAGTTGGTATTGAGGACTTTGAAGGAGCATCAGTTGTTTGCCAAATTCAGCAAGTGTGAGTTCTGGATTGACAGGGTGTCATTCTTGGGTCACGTGATTTCGGGCAACGGTTTGGAAGTCGATCCTTCCAAGATTGAATCAGTGTTGAAGTGGGAGAAACCTAGGAATGCCTCTGAGATTAGGAGTTTCTTGGGATTGGCAGGTTACTACCGGAGGTTTGTGAAGGATTTCTCCAAGTTAGCAGCTCCTTTAACCCGGTTGACGAAGAAGAATGTGAAATTTGATTGGAATGAAGAATGTGAGAAGAGTTTCACTTTCTTGAAGGAAAAGTTAGTGTCTGCTCCAGTGTTAGCCCTTCCGGAAGGTTCTGAAGGATATGCTGTTTATACGGATGCTTCTAAGGAAGGCTTGGGATGTGTGTTGACTCAGAAGGGTAAGGTAATTGCTTATGCATCCCGGAAGTTGAAAGAACATGAGAAGAATTATCCGACACATGATCTTGAGCTTGCTGCTGTAGTCTTTGCACTTGGGAAGTGGAGACATTATTTGTACGGGGTGTCCTTCGAGATTTTTACCGACCACAAAAGCCTCCAGTATTTATTCACTCAGAAGGATTTGAATATGAGGCAACGGCGTTGGATGGAAAGGTTGGAAGATTATGATTGCACGATCAAGTACCATCCCGGCAAAGCCAACGTGGTCGCCGATGCACTTAGTAGGAAGGCTAGTGTGTCGAGCTTGGAAGTGGGTGAGAGTAGTGGAATCGAGCCAATTATCTTAAAGGCTCGAGTTTCTAATATTTCGGTCCAGCCAGAATTGAAGCACAAGTTGTTTGAGGCTCAGAGTACAGATTTGGAAGTTCAGAGATTGGTAGCCAAGGCAAGAGCTGATCCAGAGTGTCCATTCGGGTTCGATGAAACCGGTCTTCTTCGTTTCAAGAACCGAGTGGTGGTACCCGAAGAGTTGAAGCGGGTATTGCTCGAGGAAGCTCACAGATCGGCTTATTCTATCCACCCCGGAGGGAACAAGATGTATAAGGACTTAAGGCAATATTATTGGTGGCGTGGATTGAAGAAAGATGTGGCCGAGTTTGTGAAGCATTGTCTCACTTGTCAGAAAGTGAAAGCCGAGCATCAGAAACCGGGAGGTCTACTTCAGCCGTTACCTATTCCTGAGTGGAAGTGGGAACAGGTGACGATGGATTTCGTGTCCGGATTACCTAAGGTGAAAGGTGGTTTTGATGGGATTTGGGTGATTGTGGACCATTTGACGAAGTCTGCACATTTTCTGCCGGTTCGGATGTCGTATAAGATTCGCAAGCTAGCCGAGCTTTATAACCGGGAGATTGTTAGACTTCACGGGATTCCGGTCAGTATCGTTTCAGACAGAGACCCACGGTTCACTTCGAGGTTGTGGCGTGAATTGCAAGAGGTTTTGGGTACGAAGCTCCAGTTTAGTACAGCTTTTCATCCTCAGACGGATGGTCAGTCCGAGAGATTAATAAGGTATCTCGAGGATTTGCTTCGAGCTTGTTCTTTGGATTTTCAGTCTTCTTGGCATGATCAGCTACCTCTGATTGAGTTCGCGTACAACAACAGTTTTCAGGCTTCGATTGGAATGGCACCGTATGAGCTACTTTATGGTCGGAAGTGTCGTTCTCCGTTGTTCTTTGACTTGGAAGAGTGGAAATGGACTAAGCAGGAAGGTGTTAAGAAAGGTGAGAAATTGGAGAAACCTTCCAAGGCAGTTGAAGCTATGATTGAGAAAGTCCAATTAATAAAACAACGGATGAAATCAGCTCAGGACAGACAGAAGAGCTACGCCGATCGTCGCAGAAGGGATCTCGAGTTTGAGGTTGGAGACCGGGTATTCTTGAAGGCGTCTCCACGTAAAGGATTTGCTCGGATTGGGAAAGGAGGTAAACTTAAGCCTCGTTATTTAGGTCCTTATGAGATTCTGGAAAGGATTGGAGAAGTTGCTTACAGATTGGACCTACCACCGAGCCTCACGGGGATTCATAATGTATTTCACGTGTCTCAGCTGAGGAAATACTACCCCGATGAAACCGAGATCATTCCCGTTGAAGAAGTGGAATTGGAACCGAGTCTTACCTTTGTTCAGAAACCGGAGGATTCCCATGGTTAAGGTTCTTTGGAGAAGTGATAAGACCGAAGAAGCCACGTGGGAGACCGAAGACAAAATGAAACGGTTCCATCCAGAGTTGTTCCCTTCCGATCAGTGAATCTGGGGACCAGATTCTTTTAAGGAGGGAGGATTGTAACGCCCCAGCTTTCGGCATTTCAGGTATGAACGACACGTGTGCGTTTGAGAGTTGTAATTTAATTATTAATTATCTATTTCTCTAATTTTCCATAGCATATCATAATTTTATAAAATTGTATTCTTAACATTTTATTGAAAATTCTTACCATATCATATTTTTCGGATTTATTGAACGTGATTGCAACGTGGATGATTTTCTTGAATGTGATTTATTTCGTTTATGTCCTTAATTGATCATTTTATGCATATGGGGACCTAATTGAATTGGGCCATATTGATCATTTAAAATTGGATTTAGACTCAATTGCATAACTTATCTTTTCAAGGGATTTAATTGCAAACATTGGCCAATTCTTTTCTCTCCTTCATAGAACATCACGTACCATTTCATTTCTTTCTTCATACAAACCTTTCTTTCTTGCTTCATTTGCTTCCCATTTCAACCGAACCAAAAACCCTTGATTGGAGTTGGGAGATTTCATCACTTGAGCATCAATTTGTGTGGGTTTTGGGATCATACAAGCTTCTTCAACATCATTTCATCTTCTTGACTTCCATTTCTTGCTTTTGAGGTAATTGTTGGAGATGGATGATTTTATTGAAAATATGGTTTAACTAGGGCTTAGTTGTGCATTCATTGAATGGTGTATTGGGTGTTGGGAAATTTATTGTGGACTTTAAGCATGAGTTTGATGCAATTATCTTGAGTTTTATGAGCTTGGAGCATGATTGAACATATGGGTTTCAAGTGATTGATCATTGATGATTTAATGTACAAATATGTGTTTTTATGAATTGTTATTGATCGTTATACATGCTAGCATATTTAGGGTGTTTAATATTTGCTTTGGAACATGGTTTGCATCCATTTTTGTGGTTGTTTGATGTTTTTCCATGGCTGCTCTGTTCTGCTCTTCTTCTTCTTTTGCTTACGTATTATGGGAACGGCCCTTCCCAGCTCCAGTTCAAAATTGGAACGGCCGTTCCCATGATGCTGAGACTCAGGCCAGCGAGACTGGGAACGGCCGTTCCCACTTTGGCCTGCGAGCCGGAACGGCCCTTCCCAGCCAAAACGCATTTCCCTTTTTAAAAACGCTGGCGCGCGCTTCTGAGCCATGGGAACGGCCCTTCCCATTTTCAAGGGAAGGCCGGAACGGCCGTTCCCACGACGATTATAGTGCAAAAGCTACTGCATAAAATTAAATTTTCATCATCCCCTTCCAATCATTTCTTTGATCTCTAATTGATATTATATGATCGCATACATGTTGAAACGCGATATTTTCAAGGTGCATTGTATTTTTCCCGTCGTTTCGTCGTATTTTGCCGTTCGTCCTATTTGGTACATTTTGAGTCGTGTTTCACGGACAATTGTCTTTCTTGCACAGACCAGCTTCCTGGTGACGAGGAGCAGGCCCCGTGAGCTGTCTCCTTGGATATTTTTGGGTCGTTCAGGTGAGGTTTAATTTTAGATACATAGGACCCGTACAACCCTACGTGATATTTTAAGCCAAAACCTATAATTATACGTATAGTTTTCAAATGAGATTGGTTTTCAAATGTTTTATCGAAATATTGAAAGAAATTGATTGATTGATTGATTGATTGGGCGAGTATTGTATTGCACTGTGGGCCCGAGGGTAGTGATTCGAGCCAACCGGGAAAGCATGGGCTGACGGGTAACTCGATAGCTATCCTCACCAAATTGGGATGACCCCTGAACCCCCTAGGAGATTAGGGCGGGAAAGGAGTTCCGGGCTTAGGGATTCATGTACCCTCTGCCCAGATTGATTGGATGGTGGGGCCTTGCAATCCCACCATCACCCGGAGGAAGAAGGTGTCATTGAAATTGCTAATTGTGCACATTAATGAATTGCGTGATCACCTAATCACCTAATAATTGATTGATTGATTGATTGATGGTACACAGTCGGTGTAAGGTTGGAGAATTGCCCCACTCGCCGGGCCACTATTGATTGAATTGAAATTGATTGAATTGAAATCGGAATAGTTGTAATCTCGGGCGATAGTATCTCTATTAACTCTTAAATTGTATGGTTTTCCTAAATTATTAGCCGAGGTTATAGCTTGCATGTATGTGCGCTTATATTTATTTATACCCCTCGCTCAGTCCGAGTTGGACTGACACCTCAACTTTTCAGTGTTTTGCAGGGCGTGCTAGGCGGGAATTTAGAGTCATTTGGTCTTTAAATTTGGGTCTAGCACACTTCATTCCCATATTTTGAATGTATAGATATTTGGAATATTTTGTATCGCCTTGTGATCTATATTGTATTGACAGTGTAAGGGTTGGTACCTATTAGTAAATAAATAAATATGGTACCTATACGTATCTATTGAATGTTATTGCTTCCGCTTTTAATACTCTGATTCGATTGTTGGTCGGTTTTAAATTGAGGGTACCCGCCTAGCCTTGAGTCATTTTATTGTCTCCCGTTCGCTATCGCTTTGATTCATGTATGGATAGTCCATTTCATATGTGGATTGGAGCTATAGTGCGGGGGATGTGGTGCCGGGCGTTCCGGGTGCTACAGATATCTTGATCTACTGTCTTGGCCAAGGACTCCATATGGCATATGAATGACTTACACAATAAAAGATCACCTTGCAAATGCAAGTATAGGTCCTTTCTTGATTCTCATTCACTTTCATGAATCACTTGTGCAGCCCCAGCATAAGCCTTGAATCAGTTGTCTAAGGCGACACCCTTTAAAGCTTATACCTAAGACTACAGAGTTAACTCATAAAGTGACAAGGAACCTCAAGTCTTAGGATCAATTAATCACATCAATGACTCGTGAGATATTTCCTAATCTGGAAGTTTCCATTTCCGGAAATAGAAACTTCCTTTCCCAATTAGGAATGTTCTCACACGGGGCACCTCAGTGAACTTACTTATTAAAAGTAAGCACCCTCATGTATCACGCACGTATCAACTATACACTTTGCACCTCCATGAAACAAGGTGGTCCTTCTTAAGGGCGTGATCCCACAAGCAAGCCTTAGAGGAGTCAGGTTGACACTCCCACTGTCGGTAGGACTCATCGGCTTGGAGTATTTTACTAATCATGACTTATGTGATATAGGGCTCGTTTCATGAACCATTTCACCTAAATGGTAGAGTCCTAAAGTCACCAGGATTAGGGGAGTTCTCATACATGCACATATAAAGTAAACGCATACCAAACAAGAGCATATAAAGAAGTGTTGCCTTAATTCGTTATTTCATTCAAAGATTGTCTGTGATTACAATAAGGAAAAGCACAAAGCGGATATACAATCGGCTTTCTAGGGCACTATTCCTAACAACACATATATTCACTGGCCCAAAAAAAAAAAAACACATATTCAGTATATGCACATATATATATATATATTAAATAATAATAGGGCTCACGAACCATGAGATAGGCATAATGAGGGCTTGGCTGGCAAAACACACGAACCGAGCCATGGTTCGGCTCGGCTCGTGGAAGTCGAACCCCAAGCCCAAAATTTCCTCAAGCTGACTTGCTTGGCTCGTGAGCCAGCTCGACACATTTCCATTCCTAATTGGGAGCTCAGACATTTTAAAATGAGAGTTTCCACGTATGAATACCATGTAAGTTACATCTTTCATGTTTTGATTGAGATTATTAATAATAAGTGTGGTTCATATCTCAGAGCAACAACAGATGGAGCTTATGATATCATGACATCTTTTGAGTTTGTTTTCATCTTGCATTTTATGGTTGAATTATTGAGAATGACTGATGATCTTTGATAACGTGCTTAATTTCTTATTTTTCGTATTTCCGGGACTGCACTTTTTGAGCCTTACTGTATATATTTTGGTGCTTTTGATGGGTTTTCATGTTTAGTGGATGCAGATGACGTGAAGATTTTATTTTGGGCTAATTTGTTGAATTTTAAAGCATTCGGGTGAGAGGCTGTATGGTTGCCCTTTTCACGAAGATTGCATGCATGGGAGATGAGAGTTTAGTTGGTTTTAATATTTTAGTGGCAGATTTCCTTTTCTTTGGGGCTGGATCTTTCGCTTGGAATGTGGGCCTGGCATGTGGGCTTGGTAGCTTGAGTTGTTCTCCAATTTGATGTAGTCTTGGGCTTGGAATGTAGTTTTGTCCGAGAATCTAAGTCCTTTTTGGACAAGGATTTGTGGGTTTTTGAGGGGGGGCTATTTATTCAGTCTCTTAGGGTAGCAAGAGGACTACTTTTCATACTCAATTTCCCGTGGCTTCTGATCGAGAGAGAAGGACGACCGAGAGCTTGAAGATTCACCAAGAGCAATCTTTCCTCCTTTCTTTAGTTAGACTATGTTTTTATTATATTTCTTGCTTTCAATCATGTTTATGAAGAACTAATTCCATAGTATCTAGTTAGGAGTTTACAATTCATGTTGCTACATCGTGAGACCTAATTAGTTTTATAATTCAGTTTAATTCAAGTATTTCTTAATTCCCCGTTTGCTGTGTTTATTGCTAATTAATTGCTTAGTCAATTAGGGCCGATTTTCTAAGTGGTTAATTGCATATTGCTAGTCTTGATTGTGTGAAGTTTATGTAACGCTCGATAGATAATTAGTAGCACGTTAGTGGTAGGAAGTCCTGAAGTCGAATCTAATTCACTAAGGGAATTAATAATCAAACTTGAATCTTGCACGTGTCGTGACTTGGTTAGTTTGGACTAGTGTTTTCTTTGATTTTAATGCTGTTAATTTATTGAATCCTGTCGAGTGTCTCTAGGGGTTGTAAGTTAATTAGGGAATAACTGTCGAGTGTCTCTAGGTTATTCTGCACTTAAGAGAAAACGAGGCGGAGTCGAGTGTATCTATCCACCATAGCTAGTCTATTTGAATAACTGAATTTATCCTTGCGTCTATGATCGATGTTTCAATTTGAATTGTGACTCTTAACTAGTTATTGTTTCTCCGACTGTTTTAAATCTCAATCTCTACGTGATTTACTGTTTTTACTTTGTTTTTAATTATTAGTTATTGATTAGTTTACAAAATCCACCCCCCCCCCCCAAAAAAAAATCTTTGTTCGTTAGTTTAAGTGAGCTCTTCTGTGATTAGATTAGAATTATTTTCGTCCAATCCCTGTGGAATCGACCCGTTCGCACTATATTCAAATTTTAGCTGTGAATAGGATACTATTTATTTTGACAAATTCGACCCTTGTCAATCTTTGTAGAATTCTTCAATGCAAGACTCAAGATATTCTGAATGCAGTGGATGTTGTTGCTAGTACGAAGAAAATTGTTCAAATTTTTAGAGAGAATGGTTCGGATGAACTATTTGTAAAGTGAAGATATTTTGTGAGAAACATGAGATAGACATCCCATACATGAATACTCATCGTACATCAAGTAGAGGTCGGGTACGCAAGGGTAATTCTATTGCCTTGGAACATTATTATCAAATTGATATATCCACCAGCACAATAGATTTCATATTACAAGAGATGAATTATCGATTTGATGAGAATGCACTGGAGTTGCTAAGATTAAGTTCAGTCTTGGATCCAAGAGACAAGTTCAAATCATTCAACATTGAAAATGTTTGCAAGTTTGTTGAGAAGTTCTATCCTGATGATTTTAATGGACAAAAGATGTTGCATATGAAATATCAGCTTAAACTATTTGATCTTGATATTTTGCATCACTTTGATTTTCAAAATGTGCAAACACTTGCAGAATTGTGTCAAGTAATGACAAGGACGGGAAAAACAACAAATTACTATCTTATAGACAAACTGATTCTGTTTATTTTAACTCTTCTAGTTTCTATTGCAACCACAGAGCGTGCATTTTTCCAAGTATGAAAATTGTGAAGACAAGATTACGGACGAAGATGGAAGATGATTTTTTGGCTAGTTAATTTTTGGTTTATATTGAGAAAGAAATCGTTCAAACCTTTTCTGATGATTCAATCATTGATGAGTTTGAAGTGATGAAAAAACGTAGAGTACAATTTAAAATGCCTAGCTTAAATAATAGATAGGATATTGTAGGTACAAGATGTAAGATTTAAGATACTTTTTGGTACATTATTAATCAAGTTAACATGTTGAGTTATACTAGTTTTATTTCCATGTAGAAAAAAATATATATTTTTATTTTTAAATAAAATAATATTTATGTTATAAAAAATATTATCTATTTTTAATTTTCAGATGTGTGCTTACTGTATCTGCTGTTGTTGTTTCTAGACGCGTTTGGTGTACAATCCAGGGTTGGTTATTTGTTTTCAAGGTTGCCTGCTAACAGGGTGAATATCAGTAGGACAACCACCAAAGGATATTGGAGGGCAACGAGTTACAATCAGATTTATGCAGGCGACGTTGTTGTGGGAGGGAAACACACGTTAAATTACTATACGCAACCACAAAAAGTCAAAACCGATTGAATGATGTACGAATACTTACGAACTCAACCACAAAATGAGGAAGAAAACAAGCCACCGATCTATGCATTATGCCATATTTTCCAACACGGACGGAGGTTGTGGGGGGAAGGATGGGCCGACCGCCCCTGCCATCCCAAAATTTTCAAAAATTTTATAATTATGTGTAAAATTTAATATTTTTATTTCTTTGCCCCCAAAATTACAGATTTGCCCCCCTCTCCCTTTAAACTTTCTTTTTTTCAACCAAATCTCATTTTGTGGGCTTGCAAAAAAATATATGTTTTTTGTTTATTCTCCCCACCGAAATTCAAGCAAGCTTTTAGCCTTCTCAATTGAATTTTTCACTCTCTCTCTCCACAAGCCAAAAAAGGCTTCTAAATACAATTTGTGCATTCTCTCTCCAGACTTCCATCTTCCTCCACTTCTTTTCTTTTTCTTTTTTAAAACAGACTTCAAAAATTACGTCTGCTGGGGAAAAAAACAAGATTATGATCTTAAGTTCAAGTTACTTATCATATAAAATCAAAGAAATGTTATATTAATTTAATTTTAATTTTAATTTTATATTATTTACATATTTTTTATTTTATTGAAGATATTTTGTTATTATATTTTAAATCGAGGTAAGTTGAAGTTATTCAATGATTTTTTCATTCATATAGTGACTATGAGTAAAAATAATATACATTTTTACTTCAAGAAACGATCTCGTCAAGATAATGACAATGCGCTTATTCTTGAAATTTCAGCAACTACAAATGTGAATTGTGAAGTTTCTAATTCTCAAGAAGATAAAGCTTCTACTCTGAAGTCTTCTACAACAAAAATTGAAAAACTTGATGGGGATTCTTGTGGCATTCAAATTGAATGTGATCCAAGTTTGCGAAGTTCTATATGGGATTATGGTGCAAATAAAAGAGAGGAAATTAGGTGTGCTTATCTAGGTCCTTATCAATTCATTCTGGTAAAGTCTTCTAGAAATACGGATAAACATGGCAGAAGATTTCTACCCACTTGGTTCAAATTATTTCCTGATTGACTTGAATACTCTTCTTCGAAAGATGCAACATATTGTCTTCCATATTTTCTTTTCATCAAACCTCTCCTAATGAACCCGTTGCAGCAAATTCCGAGAAATATGAAAAAAGAGTCCTTAGAGCTAATTGCGAAGAATCGTTTTGTGGCTCAAGGTTTCAATGGATGTTTCAAAATTATGTGCATTTCAAGGTATTGCCTTTAGAAGTCGGGACGAAAGCTCAGAGTCACATAATCGCGGTAATTTCATAGAGATCATCAGACACACGACTTCTTACAATGATGAGGTGAGATCTATTGTTTTGGAAAACGCTCCAAAAAATGATATTTATACTTCTCCTATAATTCAGAAGGAGATATTTTCTCTCTATGCCAATCAAGTTCAAAAGTTCATAAGGAAAGAAATCGGGGATGCTAAATATTGTCTTATTGTTGATGAATCTCAGGATAAATAAAAAAGAGAGCAAATGGCCATAGTTTTAAGGTTTGTAGATAAAGAAGTTATGTTCGGGAAATATTCTTTGATGTGGTTCATGTGGAGGATACTGATGTTATTACTTTAAAAAATGAAATATTAAATGTTCTTTCCCATTGGAATCTTCTTGTGAAAAATATTCGAGGCCAAGGCTATGATGGTGCTAGCAATATGTGAGGAGAATGAATGGCTTAGAAGCTCTTTTCTTGAATGAGTGTTCATATGCATACTATGTTCACTACTTTGCTCACCGACTGCAACTAATTTTAGTATCAATTGCTCAAAGCGTACTACCGATTGAGCATTTCTTTCGACACTTGACTGTCGTTGTGAATCTAGTTGATTCTTCTTCCAAACGTCATGATCAACTACAAATAGCTAATGTTATTCGAGTCGTAGAGATTATGTCAAATGGTGAACTAGAAACTGGAAGAGGGAAAAATCAAGTTGGCACTATACAACGTGTAGGTGATACACGATGGTCGTTCTCACTTAAAATCTCTTTTTGGCTTACTTAATATGTTTGATCTCATTCTTCATGTTTTGAGTGAGATTATTAATGACAAGTCTGTTTCATCTCTCAGAGCAACAGTTGATGGAGCTTATGATATCATTACATCTTTTGAGTTTGTTTTCATCTTGCATTTTATGGTTAAATTATTGGGAATGACTGATGATCTTTGTAGAATTCTTCAATGCAAGACTCAAGATATTTTGAATGCAATGGATGATGTTGCTAGTACGAAAAAAATTGTTTAAATTTTTAGAGAGAATAGTTGGGACGAACTGATTGATAAAGTGAAGATATTTTGTGAGAAACATGAGATAGACATCCTCGACATGAATACTCATGTACATCAGGTAGAGGTTGGGTACGTAAAGGTAATCCTATTACCTTGGAACATCATTATCGAATTGATATATTCACCAACATAATAGATTCCATATTACGAGAGGTGAATTATCGATTTGATGAGAATCCATTGGAGTTGCTAAGATTAAGTTCAAGCCTGGATCCAAGAGACAAGTTCAAATCATTCAATATTGAAAATGTTTGCAAGCTTGTTGAGAAGTTCTATCCTGATGATTTTAATGGACAAGAGATGTTGCATATAAAATATCAGCTTAAATTATTTGAGCTTGATATTTTGCATCACTTTGATTTTCAAAATGTGCAAACATTTGCAGAATTGTGCCAACTAATGGCAAGGACAGGAAAAACAGCAAATTACTATCTTATAGACAAACTGATTCGACTTATTTTAACTCTTCCAGTTTCTAGTGCAACAACAGAGGGTGCATTTTCTTATGAAGATTGTGAAGACAAGATTACCAAATAAGATGGAAGATGATTTTTTGGCTAATTAATTGTTGATTTATATTGAGAAAGAAATCTTTCATACCTTTTCTGATGATTCAGTCATTAATGAATTTGAAGTGAAGAAAAAACATAAAGTACAATTTAAAATGCCTAGCTTAAATAATAGATAGGATATTGTAGGTACAAGATGTAAGATTTGAGATACTTTTTGGTACATTATTAATCAAGTTAACATTTTAACTTATACTTGTTTTATTTCCATATATTAAAAATAATAATATTTTTATTATAAAAAATATTATCTATTTTTAATTTTTGTCTCCCTTTTATAAAATTCTGGTTACGTCCCTACATGTAACTAGAGGGAATTAGGTCCCAAGGGACACCCAAGTTTTTTTTAAGTTATGTAACCCTCAATGTTTTTTTTCATTTTTTTTTCTATTATCTGACGTGGCTTTTTTTATTTGTATTTTTTTATTTTTCCCTCCTATATTATCTCGAAAATCTTCCACATGATTTTAAATTTCAAACTCCCACCCATATCAAATTCTCTTTCTCTCTCTTTCTTTTCTCTACTTCTCTCTCTTCTTTAACGATGAATTCAGTCTTTCTTCTTCAACAACGATGAATCAGGATGAATCTCTACAACCATGACAAAGATAATCGGATGAATTACAGAAATCATGGATAATATATTTTTCTTCTCCTCTTTTTTTTTCTTCTCAATCTTCAAAGATTTTTGAAGATCTGATAGTCGATCTGCATAAATCTATGAAGATCGAGTGAATTCTTTGAAGATCGATTCACGCGATCTTCAAAAGAATTCACGTGACTTCATAGAATGATGAAGTCGAGTGCTTGATTATGATAATCGAGCACTCGACTTCATAATTCTATGAAGTCGCGTGAATTCTTTTGAAGATCGCGTGACTCGATCTTCAAAGAAATCACGCGATCTTCATAGAATTATGAAGTCGCGTGCGCGATTATGATAGTCGATCACGCGATTTTCATAATTCTATGAAGTCGCGTGATTTCTTTTGAAGATCGAGTCGATCTTCAAAAGAAATCACGCGATCTTCAAAGGAGATGAATAAAAATAATAAAAAAAAAGAAAAAAAAAAAGAAAATTTGAAGAAGAATAAAAATAATTAAAGAAAATAAAGAGAATAAAAGAAAAGAAAAAAATCGAGTGCGCGATTTCTGAGATCGCTCACTCGATTTTGTACACGTGGAAAATAATTATATTTACTATTTATTTTATTAGACAAAATTCAAGAAAAGGTTATATAACTAAAACTTAAAAACTTGGGGTTACATAACAAAATTCAAGTGTTCGATCGCATGCAGAAATAGAGTGTCGACCTTTAAAGAAGAAAAAAAAAATCAAACCAAAATAAAAGAAGAAAAAAAAAATACAAAAAAATGTAAGAAGATGATAAGATTTCTGGATCTTCAATTGCAGAAACAGTTGTAAGATATGACAAAGATGCAGTCAAAAATAGTTGTAGAAGATGAATTCCACGAAGGTGAGAAGACGACAACGAGATTGCAGAAGACGAATCGACGACGAGAAAACAACTATGGAGGCGATTGCAGAAAACGTCGGCGGCGAAAAAAGGTGAGAAGGAGAGAAGATGCAGAAGGCCGGCGGCGAGAGAAGGTGAGAAGATGCAGAATCGCAATGAGAGAATATGAGAAAGAGAAAAATAAATCTGAGCGTTTCTATCAAGATAATATCATAGAAAAAAAAATTAAAAAGTACACATCAGATAATAGAGAAAAATAAAAAGAGAAAAGAAATTAAGGTTATATCCCTCAAAAAAGATTTTGGCGTCCTCTGGGACCTAATTCTCTCCATGGTAACCATGTAAGGAATAAGAAACATGGGCAACTAATCAGACTATGGTTGAGTGTGATTGTGGTAAATTATTGATACTAATTTTTATTACATAAATATTTTTAAAAATATTATTTTGATGTATGGTGTTATATTGAATACCGTATTTAAAAAATTTTACACAAGAAATTTAAATAAAAAATTATGTCATTATATTTTTATCGTATTATATTCGCATCGTTGTGTTCGTATTTCATTGATGGTAAAACATGAAACTCTCAACAGTGAGTTGGTTTTGATGAAAATAACACGCAATTCAATTATACCGTATTTTACTTTTACTTGGTCCAATTTTAATTTGGAAATTTTTTGCAATTTTAAAATCATAATACACCCCATCAATTTGTGGTCGATAATTTAACATGATTCTGATTAGAAAATACCTTATAATATTAAATCATTAAAAAGAACATCTATAAATTATTATTAAAGGCAAATGTGTAAAATGTAAGCAGGGTTCAACTTTAAAATTTTTGTTTCAATTGTTGTTACATTATTTAACATGACTATAATTCAACTAAGAACCCGTCATTATATGTGCAAAAAAATTTCTAAAAATATCATTTTATCGTATCATATCGTGTCGGATATCGTGTCTAATACTTTTCATATAATAAATTTTAAAAAGATTATATGATTATATTTATATCGTAATTTTATCCGTATATCATAGAAGAGTAATATATAAGATTTGGAGGTATATATCTACTGAGGACCTGTAAACCAAAACAATATTCATGTATTTGTATGGGGCAATAATAATTTTATTCCCCCACATCAAATACCTAAGCATTATCGCCATTAAAATATAATAATTTTCATTAAAAAAGCTTATCCTATAACATCAAAATGGATCTTCTTGTCATACAAAATCAGAGAAAAATAATAATATTGCCTGATTGACTATTACTGTCCCCTTAATTAAGTGGTAAACAGATGTCAGACTTCGAATAATTATCAGCTTAAAGAATATTGCGATTTGGCTTTGTTAGCGTCACGTCACCTTTTCCACATTCATGCTGGATAATGAAAATTAATATAAATCGTTTCTTAGTAAAATCAAACTCAACAAATTCTTCAAAATGAATTTAAAAAAAAAATATATATTTAATAATAAATATAAGAATTAAAATATATTTCTGTGGGCAGAGACTCTTTGTTTATGGCTTGCTGCATAGTGCAGGTCACATGTTAAATATTGATCCTTCTTTTTCTGCTATTGCTTTCTGTATATCTTCTGTGGTTGCCAGAGACTGCCAAAAATAAAATAAAAATAAAAACAGATATATATATTCTTTCTTATTCAGTGTTGTTTTCAGATGTTCCTTTTTGTACAGACCACCTCGAAAACTTCAATCATCATTCGGGCCGAGTCAGGTTTTCCTAATATAAATACAGCAATATAAATATGTTATAAATATAATAATATAAATTTTTTCAAAATCTTTTACGTGAAAAATATCTGTCTGTCCAACACGCTATTCGGATGTTCAGCACACTATTTTTAAAAATGTGCATATATTAAAAAAGTTGGTGATTGATTTCAATGTTTTCATTGCAAAGATCTGATCTTTCTTACCTGGGCTCTATGTAAAGTGCAGAAAACTGAAGAGAATGGTCTTCAAGTTTGAGATTCAAGAAAGTAAATTTACACATATTATTAAGGGGACAAAGCTCAGAAATGATAATTAGAAAATAGATTATTTGAAAAATCATGGACATATTATAAAACAAATAAACCAAAATTTACAAGCTGACAAAGTCTATATGGATTGTCTTCATACTATCTAAGAACATAAGGCATAGGCCAATTCAGACATGAAAAAACCACACTAGAAAGAAGCAACAACGAGAACAAGAAGACGACTCGAACCAAATTATGTGGATTGATCTAATTCTGCCTTCTAAATCTTCTCAAGCTTCTCAGCCTTGACGACGGGGTTTGCCTTAGCTATAGCATCTCTTCCTGCAGAACGATAATCAAATGGGCAGTTGTGTTTGTCGGAATAACGATGGGACCCACAAAAGAGATCACCGCAGCGGCATTTGAAACCCGTTAGGCCTACCCGTTTCTTGCAAGTGGAGCATCTACTGGGGCCTGCCTTCAGCTTGGGCTCAGGAACAGCTGCTTCAGCGGAGGTAGTAGTAGAAGAGGAAGTGTTGAGTGATGGAGCGGAAATTGGCTTAAGCTGTACTGAATCAGTTTGCACGAGAGGTGATTCTTCTTCCTTCTCGGTTCCACTTGAAGATCCATTGACAATGTTCTCTATGGAGGATGCAGCAATTTGGGCTTGTTCTTGTTTCAGCATTAAGTCTTTGTAACATTTAGAGCACATGTTCATGTTTGAAGAGCTGCCAAAGAAGCCACAGTTGTTGATGCAGAGAATTGGACCTTCTGGAGGTGCTTGGCATCCCGCCTCCTCGTGTTCCATCTTGTAAATTCTGATGCATTATTCAAAGCAAGTGAAAGGAGTTATGATGCAATTTAGTATATTTTGACATCTTTCCACAGATAAACAAGAAAATGGGTGAAACTGTGTATACTACTAAGTTGAAGACTTATCCCCAAAAGATTAAGCATTAGCAACAAGAAGTCTTTAAAAATCAGAAAAAACTGAAAGATTATAAAAACTCATAGGATAGATGTCATTAGCAATGACGAAACATGCTTCGTTCAGAAAATGGAAATAGAAAGCCCTAAAAGGCTGTACGAGCATAAACATACACACACGCAGACGCACGCGCATTGTTACAGCCTCGTGCAAATCTTATTGTCATGTACAACAAGGTAATATCGCATTAGACATTCGTCACATTCGCAGTTTTGACAAATACCAACCAAATTTCAGAGAGGCAGAGTATAAAATTCATCAAAATAGAAGTGAAACCCCAAACATTGATGAATCCTAAGCTGATCATATTATGGCTGACAATGTAGCAAGTGAAGTGATGTAGAAAAGGTTGAATCTTCACCCGAAATATGTAAAAAGTCACAATTTTTACCAATCTTTTCAAGAAACACACAAAGTACATAATGAATCAAGTACAAACAAAATCGCCACCTTCAAACCCCCACCCCTCACATACAAAACACAACACACCAAAAAAGATACAAGAAAACAAAAATCCCTCCATCTACAAAACTCAAATACAGAAAGAAAAACTGAAACTTTGTCGAATAAAAAGAAAATCCCAGTACAAATTTTAAAAAAATTCAGGAAATTAAATCTAAACAACAAAAAAACACAACCCTTCATCAACCATATCCATGTCGAACACTAATCAAAAACCCACATAAAAAAAATCCAAGAAAACAGATCCATAATCACGCACATACAGATTTACAGAAACAGATCGGAAGAACAGGAAACTAACCGTAGTATCACAATATCAGAGAGTGTTTTTGTCGTATATTTGTCACCAAGGACCAAATCGATGAAGAAGGGCAAAATTTATTATATGGGATTTCCTTTTTACTTTTAATTATTTCCACTTTTTTCTTTCTTTTTTTGTGATTATCAAGAGAGAAGAAGAATCTTTTCTGTTCTACAAAAGCTCTTCTTTCTCCAATGAAAATCTTTTCGGATTAGGTAAAGCCGAGGGCGATTTTAATTGTTGAAATTTCTATTTTAACTTTTTGTTTGCATTTTTCATTTAATTTCCTGTTTTAACCTCACTGGAAAGCTCTAATTACGATACGGACCATTATTTTTATTTACTTTCTTGGCTTTTATTGCATGGAGGAACCAAGGACAATTTTGTCATTGCAGAAGTCACTGTGCATGTGGCTTATATTTGAAGCAAATACAACTTGGCAGTTGGCAGCATAACAAATAATTACGCTATGTTCGGCGCTATTTTGGACTGTATTAGGAAAAGGTTTGAAAATTATTGTAATTTATTTTGAGAAAAATATAATCTATCTATACTATCTATATCTATACTATATAAAAAGCAAAGAGGGTTTTTCTCTCACAAACGGTAGTTTTCTAGGTTGCAAGACCAATTTTTTTATTTTCCAAATATACCCTTTAATTTTAGTGTGTAAAAGAGAATTTGAGGGTCAAGAATTACATTTTATTAAAAAGATAATAACTTCCACTTCTCACGTTTCTATCTTATCTATTTTTTTCTCATCATTAATAACTCTCATTTTTTTTCAATCACATTTCTATTAGAAAAAATTATTTATAAAATAAGAAACCCCATGAAACAAACCAATATGGTAAAAACAGAAAAGAAAAATTAAAATAGGTAAAATTCAAATAATTTATATAATTTTTTTCATATTTCTTTTTTATTGACATCACAATTTATTCTAAATAATTAATTAGATTACAAATTTTTTTTGCACACAGGGACGGTGTGCACAGGTAACTAGTATAATTAAAAAGGAGGTAGATTTATTTTGACTTTGAGAAACCGTTTTCTTATTTAAATATTTGGTAAGCTAACTTAGACATTTATTATTTCTCAAATTAAAATCTCCAAATGATTATCCTAATCTCATAAATAAAATAGAAGTATAATTTCAAAACCAATTAAAAGTTTGATTACTAATTAAAGTCTCTAATCCAATGTTATTTTTAAAAATATCATTTTATTATATTGAGTGGTGACGAATGTTCATAGCGATATTATTTCCAACTCTCTTTACAAATAAAATTCAAATAAAAAATTATAACATTATATTTGCACCGTTTGGTGTTCGTGTCAACGTATTTATACTCTTGTATAATAGAGGGTAATTGACGGACAATTAGGCAAAATAATAGAACAATTAAATAGTACTTTATCGCTTTAAGTTCTGATGCGTCTCAAAATTTACACCACCCTATTTGTACGGGAATCTAGGCTATTGAGACTTTAATTTCCTGCAAAGATGGTTATTTGGAAAAAGAGAGTAAAACCTGCAAAGAAAACGTCAAATACCGTAGCACTAAATTAAATAATATTAGCAGATAACGAGATAATCTTCGGAAATAAATACTAGCTATATACTAATGAAGAGAGCAATAATCCACCGATCAAGAAGATGCATAAAGATAAAGAAATAAAGCAAGTTTATCGTGTCAAGCAGATTTTTGGAAATATTCAGAGAGAAGAGAGAATTAGAGAGAGAAGAGAGAATTTCTGTATATTTCGTAACGTAATTGAGAGTACAACTCTTATCTCCTATTTAAGGAGATTTCTAGGGTTTTACACTTTGTTAGGTTTCCTATCTTCTAGGGAAGTTGGGTAGTTAGAGAATAAAGTGGGGTATCTACACGTTATAAGGATGAGGTTTAATTTCTTGTGGGAAAAGACTCCTAAAAAATAGGTACAATTGATTTATTCTAATTTTAGGGTGCATCATAATTCCCCCCCACTCTCTTAGTCAAAATGAAATTTAGGCTAAGAGAGTAGAGAAGGTAGCCTCTATGTCAAATTCGCGGCCTCCTTCCTCTTTTAGGATGAACAAGAGCTTGTTGGCCTCCTTCCTCTTCCGGAACAAACAAAAGTTTTGCAGCATCCTTCCTCCTCGGGGATAAGCAAGAGTTTTGCGGCTTTCTTCCTCTTCAGGGATGAACCAAAGCTTTTCGGCTTCCTTCTTCTTCAAAACTTTCGCGGCTTCCTTCCTCTTCAAGGATAATGGTACTTGTTTAAAGGGTAACCTTATCAGCTCTTTCTGGCAAAATGTCTTCGAATAGTTTCCTGAAATGTTAGATAACCATACTACCAAGGAAATCGGGATGATCAAATGTTTAGAGCTTTTAAGAATTAAAATTCTATTAACAAGATTTTACGAAGTAGGATTATTTAAAGGATTTTTTGCCTTTTATGAAGAGAAGCATACGTGAAAACATAATTCATGTGAAATATAGAGTAGGAAGAATCAATACTGATAATGTTTTAGGATAATACGGCTAACCGTGATGCCTAGAAAGGTGTTATCTAAATCCAAGCAACATCTTGACATCCTTTGTAAGGGTGATGATACCACTGAGCCTCCTGTTATCAGCGCTCCTCCTCCTGTGAGACGTTTCAAGAATAAGGCGACAGGTATAGGTAGCAACATCTTCGAGCCTTCCTGGGAAGTGCAGGAAACCTTCTCCCTGTTGCAAAAGAGGGACGCTGATTCGAGGCGCTTCTTCCTCCAAGAAGTCTTGTAGGGTGGTTCCATAAGATCTTTGTGCAAGGACGTTCGTCCTATAAGACTTCCATATAAGGATGTTCGTTCCTTGAATTTTTCACTAGGACGTTCGTCCCTTGAATTTTGCACTAGGACGTTTGTCCCTTGAGTTTTGTAGTAGGACGTTCGTCCTTTGAATTTTGCACTAGGACGTTCGTCCCTTAAATTTTGTAATAGGACGTTCGTCCCTTGAATTTTGAAATAGGACGTTCGTCCCTTGAATTTTGCACTAGGACGTTCATCCCTTAAATTTTGTAATAGGACGTTTGTCCCTTGAGGAATGAGCTCATTGAGTTTGTATGTCGTCTTTGGACGATTATACCATCCTCCCTAAGTATGAGGAGGCACGATTTGGTCGTCTTAGACTTTTGTTGTTGTCCTTGCCAGTTTTACTTGACAGGGCGTAATGGAACCTTTTAGGAAAAGAACTTCTTCAGGTTGTTTGTATTTCTGGAATGCGAAGGTTTCCTGCCTTCTATATCTGCCATCCTGCCTTACGATCTCCTGGCATCCTCACGGGGGTTGGTCTCCTTGCTGAAGTCTTCCTGTGGTCCAGGCGGCGTCCTGTCTTTCGAAGCCTTTCTCAGGATCCTAACATATCGACTCTGTTAGGAGTCCTTCACGCACCAATCGCTCAATCTCATTCTTCAAGTGACGACACTCATCGGTGTCATGCCCGTAATTATTGTGGAATCAACAGAACTTGTCCGATGGGGGGTTAGTAAGATCGTTGTCTGCACTTCGAGGATGGTTTAAAAGTCTAGTTCCTTCTAGCTGCATGAGGATGTGAGATGGTGTTGCTTTCATTGGAGTGTGATTATCGAACCTTGTATGATGGGTAGTGTGAGTTTCCTGATGCTCCATCACCCTAGGTTTTTTAGTAGTGATCCAAGGAGTACTGTCGTCCTTCCTTTCCCTACGTCCTCCGTGTTGCTCGCGTTCCTTTCCCCATTCGGCCTCCTCCAGCTGAATGTATTTCCCTGCTCTAGCCAGGAGGTCGTCGTATCCAGTGGGGGGCCTTTTCACTAGAGACTTGAAGAAGTCTCCTCGGCGTAGTCCTTGAGTTAGGATGCTTACACGGGTCTCCTCTGAGGCTGAAGGGACCTCCAGGCTTGCAGCGACGAACCTATCTAAATAGCTTCGCAATGACTCATGTTCTTCCTGTTTCACGGTGAATAAAGCCATAGTGGACTTCAAATGTTTTTTGCTGCTTGTAAATTGGTTCAAGAACATTGATCGGAATCCTTCGAAGGAATGGATGGAGTCTGGAGGCAATTGACTAAACCACTGTTGGGCTGCCGTTGTAAGCGTTGTCAGGAACGCTCTACATTTCACTCCATCTGTGTATCCATGCAACATTGCCATATTTTCGAATTCAGTCACGTGTTGCTCGGGGTCCTCCGTTCCGTCATACTTGGATAGATCGACCCTTCTAAAATTTATTGGGAGTTCCTCCTCCAGGATGCATGCACTGAATGGCAATCCTCTTCTGGTGGTTGGCGGTCTTCTTGTCATCCTTTGTCTAACTTCTTGTAGTTCCTGTTGCATCCTAACGGCCCATTCAGGGGGACCCTCAGCTCTGATCCTTGCTTCCTGATGCAGATTAGTATTATGGACGTTTACGTCTATGTGAGGGTTGGTTTGAGTTCCCCCTGCTTGGTCCACTCCAATCTGATCTGGTTGAAGCGGCCTGAACCTCTCCGGTCGAATTCCAGTCCCATTGTTAGCAGGAGACCTCTCCCATGCTGGAGGTCGTAGGATGCCCTGATGAGAGATTTCCTCTTGCACGTAGGAAGGCTGGTTTCCTCGTACTGGATCACCTCCGCCTGTTTGGGTGCGTCCTGGTGCAATTACTTCTCTTACTACTTCCAAGACTTCTTCTCGCACGCAGGATCGGACCACTTCGGCTATCCTCTGATTCAGTTCATCCCAAGGCAACCGCGTTCCTCCTATGGATGTTCGTCTGGTATTGGCGACAGTGCTCCCAGTGGGCAGAGTGGTTTCCTGCGGGTTAGTGACTGTCCCGGAAGCGGAGAATTGAAGTCCCATACTCGTAGTGGAAGGTGCTGAAATGGTAGGATGGCTAGCGACCGACGTTCCTGGAGGTTGAATCCCGGTAACTTCGCTTCCTGTAGGATGGATCGTACTGACGAACTCAGTCGCTCCTGCAGTTGGTTGCACAGTGGATCTGGTTGAGGGAGTATTCTCCGGGGTAGGCGTGATTCCTGTGATTCTTACACTTGCGGAAGCTTCAGTGTTGTTTCCTCCTCCGCGTGTTTGGATGGTACTTGCAGGGATGGGGCGGAGGATCCCTCCGGTAGCAGATTCGGTGTTGTTAGATGTCCAGTTCGCCATGTAAAGTCCGGATCTAACTTTCTCACGTCTATAGCTCAATGTTCCCACAGACGGCGCCAGATGATGCGTCTCAAAATTTACACCACCCTATTTGTACGGGAATCTAGGCTATTGAGACTTTAATTTCCTGCAAAGATGGTTATTTGGAAAAAGAGAGTAAAACCTGCAATGAAAACGTCAAATACCGTAGCACTAAATTAAATAATATTAGCAGATAACGAGATAATCTTCGGAAATAAATACTAGCTATATACTAATGAAGAGAGCAATAATCCACCGATCAAGAAGATGCATAAAGATAAAGAAATAAAGCAAGTTTATCGTGTCAAGCAGATTTTTGGAAATATTTAGAGAGAAGAGAGAATTAGAGAGAGAAGAGAGAATTTCTGTATATTTCCTAACGTAATTGAGAGTACAACTCTTATCTCCTATTTAAGGAGATTTCTAGGGTTTTACACTTTGTTAGGTTTCCTATCTTCTAGGGAAGTTGGGTAGTTAGAGAATAAAGTGGGGTATCTACACGTTATAAGGATGAGGTTTAATTTCTTGTGGGAAAAGACTCCTAAAAAATAGGTACAATTGATTTATTCTAATTTTAGGGTGCATCAAGTTCCTTAATAAGATTTTCATATTTACAAATTTTAAATTATGAAAATTCATTATTTACCTAAAATCAAATAAACAATTTTCATATTATACTAGTAAATTTGCACATTTGAGATATGTGCAAAGAAAAAAAATATTATTATTTTAATATATTAAATTAAATGGTTCATCTTAATATAAATTTAATAATAGTATATTAATAAAAATTGTTAAAATGTAAATTAAAAAATACGAGAAAAAAATAAAAAGAATATAAAAAAAAAAGAATAAAAGTGAAGTTAAAGAAAGTGGGGTTAATAGTAACTAATTGATATGTTCTCTCTGTATATTGGAGAAAAATAAATTAATTAAATAAAAAAAAAATAAAGAGACAGGTTCAAGATAATACAATTGGATTTCGCTCTAGTATAGATAATATAATTTTCCACAAAAATTAACTACTGTTTTAGCAAAACGTGACACTCTGTACTAGAATTATCTCCGAAACTAACTCAATTTCATTTAATTTTGATTATTCTTTTTTTTCTTGTATCTCTTTTTTTTTTTTTTTCTCTCTCTCTTTTATTAAAATATAAATAATCGACTAGAATCACTAATTTTCTTGAAATTTTAAACTATTTTACTCGACCTACCGCATCTTTTACCCTCTCCTTTTTTTTTTTATCTGTCATCTTCATCTGATTAAGAATTTCTAAATTATTTTATAATTTGTAATTAATTGAAGTGTATTAAAAATAATTAATATCCAATAGAAATATATATAACATTTTTAGATTTTGTGAGTGACAGTTCGAGCGATCCAAACGAATGGGGACCGCCCTTCATCCCCATTTATATTTCCTCAAATAATTTCAATTGATTATATTAATATTTGAAAATCACCAAAAATATCAAATATAAAATAACTAAATATGGAACTAATATTTAGATCACGTTTCTTTTGAACTAGATCATTAAATTATCATACAATAAATAATTAATTAATGGCTCTGACAATCAAATACTATTCCCACTGTCTCACAAAAATACTCTTACTATTTTCCTATAAATTAAGTAAAAGTGAATTGTTTTACTCAATAGGTTAAAAAAGAAAAATTATTATTACCACAACATATTAACCATGCATAAACAATCATCATTGTACTGAAAAAGTAAAGTTATGATGCTCAATTCACTTCTTGTTTTGAGAATTTTCTTAAACAAAATAAATAATTAAGAAGTCCTAATTGAAAATAAGTCAAATAGAAAAGGGATATAAAGAAGATAATTAAAATATTAATTATGTTTAAAAGGAGAAATCAAAATATAAAGTAAGATTATCTTTACATATGGACGCCGATTTTTGGGGTAATTTTGGCTCATTTCGGATATCTTTAGAGTAATTTTAAATCCGACTTTATGGTTAAATTAATATAGCGAAAGAGTGAGCGTTTACACTCATCATAATACATTCGATCTCCACTCAACTTGGTAGTTGACACCATACTAACTTAATTAGATTTTTTTTTTTTTGTTCGAATACTCGAATTTGCAACTATTATTGCTAAAGAGAGTTTTACATCTTAATAGTTGGATTCGATTCTAATTAAGCCCTCATATGATTGATCGAGTTCGATTAAATCGGAATATAATATTTTGTACACATGGCCTGGTTTGTCAACTAAGTATTGTGGAGGAAGACAATACCTACCAACTACACAATGGTAAGTATAGGTATACCTCCACCAGTCTGAAAATAGAAGCAAAACTTTGGCTTTTCATTTAAATCTAGATATACACACCTGCAACCCCGGCCCCCACCCCCTTTTCTTTATTACTTTGCTTTAGCGTGAAATCTTCCCTCCCTTTTCACTTAAATTTTCATATAAATGTGGTCTCATATTATATTCAATTCCATGTTCTTGATTTGAAAATCTTTTCTCTTGTTGGGAATGTCTTTATACTTCACTCGTGCGCCCATTTTCGTTCACTGTTTAAGCTCTTGGTCATGGTTCTCTCATGATTCTTTCAATTAATTTGGCAGCTCTTTTTCTGTGATCTCATTTTACTGCTTTTGGGGTTTTCTGTAATGGGCTGTAAATTCAGCTTAGTGAGAGTGTGACTTGATATATATATACAGTTTCCGCTTCTGCTTCTGCTTCTGGTGCATAGTTTTAAGTTCAGAGACAGAAGTGATTGTCGTTTGCTGTGTTTTCTTTTAACAAAGTGAGATCAAAGATGGAAGATTATGAAGTGGTGGAGCAGATCGGGAGAGGGGCTTTTGGAGCTACTTTCCTTGTTCTTCACAAGGCTGAGAAGAAGAGGTAAAAAATGCTTCTTTATCATGATATGACGTTTTGTTGTGGATTTGTGATTGTTGTTGTTGTTGTCTAATGTCATTCTTTAGGTACGTTTTGAAGAAGATTCGCCTCGCTAAACAAACTGAAAAATTCAAGAATACTGCACATCAAGAGGTCAGTTCTCTTCTCTTCTTGCATACTCTGTTCTTTTCGATCTTCCAGACATAAACACGACGAGGGATCTAGACAAGAGTTAGACCAATAGTAGATTTCAACGAAGAATTGTAAATGTCATTTGATCTTAAATTGGTCCCCTTCATGTGGCTACAATCATTGGACCATCCATGGAAGTTATTTGTCATAATGTGAATGAATTCGTTATGTTGGGCATACCTACCTTTCTTGGAGTCATCTTTGCACATTCATTTCTGCACTACCTAACTTTTCTGTGAGAAAGCAAAGAGAACTGATGGAGTGGACAAAATTTTGGTTAATACTAAAATGTAAGAAATGATCTTTACTTACTTATTCGCTGCTCTTCAAATCATTTTATCTTGCAGATGGCTTTGATGGCAAAGCTTAACAACCCGTATATCGTTACGTACAAGGATGCATGGGTCGAGAAGGACTTGCTTGTGTGCATTGTGACGTGTTACTGTGAAGGTGGAGACATGTAAGTTTCATTAAGCTTCACTATTTGGGATAATTGCACTGGCGTATCTGAGGTTTGGCCTAATTACGGAAACATCTCCTAAGGTTTGAGAAATTTCAAAAACTTCCCATGGCATACCTTGAGGTTTGGCCTAATGCGTGCTATTATATTCATACGTTTTTATGTTCAAATGTCCATTAGTAAGCTGTGAGTGCAAACTAAAGTATTCATAAAAAAATTACAGAACTTCATGGATCAACTTGTAAAATACTCTGATAGGGGAAGTTTTTGTAATTCTTCAACGTTCAGGGGGAAAGTTGGTGCAATTAAGCAAAACCTCTGGGTATGTCAGTGTAATTATCCCGTAATATTTTCAAGATTTGGCCTTTTAGGATTTCTTTGACCTATATTTATACGTTGTGATATCTCAGGGCAGATAAGATCAAGAAAGCTAGAGGTGTACATTTTCCTGAAGAGGTAATAATCGATATTGAATGATTGAGTAAATTTCAAAGAGTTGTAAAAAATATGTTTTTCTTTTTGCAGAAGGTCTGCAGGTGGCTGACTCAGCTGCTATTGGCTTTGGATTATCTTCACTCGAACCGCGTTCTTCACAGGGATCTTAAGGTAAATCTTTTGATTCGTAACTTCCAGTGGAATAATGGAGGTGTGGTTACATGATTCTCATCTTAAACAATTCATTTTTGTGATCTTGACTCCAGTGTTCAAACATTTTCCTTACAAAAGATGACGAGATTAGACTCGGTAAGAAGAATGTTACATTAGTTTTTACTCTTGTCCTGTTTCATGTTTTTCTTCTGATACGGGACTTTCAGGAGATTTTGGGCTTGCAAAACTTCTAAACAAGGACGATCTTGCTTCATCAGTAATAGCCTCTCGCTCTCTCTCTCTCTTATATTCCTTTGAGTTTTCTGTACTGAGATTGTATGATTCTTAGGTTGTCGGGACACCAAGCTACATGTGTCCGGAAATATTAGCAGATATTCCGTATGGCTACAAATCAGACATATGGTCTTTAGGTACTATTAATCTCTTAAGATGATATATCACTGTACACTTGATTGCATTTGTGGCCCTCTCGAGGACGGCATATTAAAATTGATCCCGCAAATTTCAAACCATTACAAACTACTTCTTGAAAAAATAAATAATGCAAACCGTTGCTGATAAAGTGTAATAGTCCTCACTTTTCGACGGGTGGATTGTGTAATTTATAAACTTCATGGAGGGGGTCCAACTGTAATATTACAACCTTGGAGGGGGTGTAGATGTAACTGCACATTTTATTACCTCTTCAATAAAATTTGTATTCACTATTGACATTTTCTCAGGATGTTGTATGTTTGAAATTGCTGCACATTTACCTCCATTCCGAGCACCAGTAAGTTCCGTAATTAAGCTTCTTCGTACATAATTACATATCGATTAACATAATTGTAAAAAAATGTTGTTAATTGGACAGGATATGGCTGGACTTGTTAACAAAATCAACAGATCAACCGTTTCTCCTCTCCCCACAGCATACTCCTCCGTCCTGTAAGTTGTAGTTCTTCAACCTAGAACAAGTCGTAATACACATTTCATGTGATCTGATTATGCAATTTCTGTCGTGCAGCAAACGACTGATCAAAAGCATGCTTAGAAAAAGCCCCGAACATAGGCCAACGGTTAGTTAAATAAATTCGTACTCTAAATAGTTATACTAATATACGAGGATTTTTCCACGCCGCCCCTCTCTATATCTTATATTCTATCAAGAAAATCCATCAACCCACAGTTCATCACCCACACACGCAAAATGTGGCATAGAAAATCCTGTGTTTTACGACAGCTTTTCATATTCTCAGGCAGCAGAGCTGTTGAGGCATCCACATTTACAACCGTATCTTGCTGATTACACCAACTTATCTCCAGTCTTCCTTCCTGTAAAATCCAGAATGGGGTCGAAGTGCAAATTACCAAAACCCCATATGCCCGGAAAGCAGCACAGGAAAACCAAATCAGTTCCTGTATTCAGAACAGACATCGCAATCGACCCACCTTGTCCAGATGAGATGAGGAATACGAAATCTGGATCGTCATCAGGCTCGAGTACAGTGATCAATCCGCATGCAGATACAGAACAGAAACAAGAATCCAATTCCTCAAAAGCACTGAAACATCCGCGGGCGAAGAGCCAGGAAATCAATGGTAAAGATTTAGGCGAGCGGAAAGTGCAAGCCATGGAGTCGTTGCTTGAGCTTTGTGCGAAGCTTCTGAAGCGCGAAAAGATCGAGGAGCTGGCAGGTGTGTTGAAACCGTTTGGGGAAGAAGATCAAGCTGTTTCATCCAGGGAAACTGCTATTTGGCTGACAAAGGGACTGATGAAGCTTCAGAGGAGAGATGGAGAAGCATTAATGCAGTAGGAATGCTGTTGTTTTTGTGTAGGATTGTAAATTTGTAGCATTTCTTGTGGCTGTGTTTTGAGAGAGAATTGATAAAATTATTTCAAGATTTAGCATGGATTCGCCTATTACCGGTGTTATATCAGAGTTTCACTGAAACACCCCCTCGTCCTAACTCAACTAATGAATACGTACACGTATATTATATTTGTTATTTGATTGATCATTTTATATAAATTTTCCATCGATTACATTATAAACAGAATGTTAAAACTGTAAAATCGGTCGTATAAAATTTATATTTTGACAATTTAGTTCTGTCGAAATCTTGTTTAATAATTAAGTCCTATAACTTCTACAAAGTTGCAATGTTGATCGGATTTTCTCACGAAACGACTATGTGCCAGCTACGTTAGTGATATTGCCAAAAAATGACGAAATACCAATACGATTTATTTCTCCGGGAATTTGATTGTAACGAGCTGTAATACAGAATTAATCAGAAATTAAATATTAGAATGATTGATGAGAAAAAGAAGTAAAAGATTGCAACGATGAATAATAATGAAATATGAAATCATTGATAATCTTCTGTCTCTTGAGTCTTCTGTGTACAATGGAATTCTAAACAATATAATCTCTATGCTAGCACAACGACGGGAATTGCAGTATAAGAATGGTGGAAAGAGAATAATAAAAATGTAATTGCTAGTGTTTTTCTGTAAAGGGACTGCTAGGGTTTTGTAAACTCTCAAAAATGACGATATCTCTCCCCTTCTCTTCTCTCTCTCTCCCTTTATTCACTTCACAAAAATCAGTTGGGGCTTCTTCCTAAAATCTTGGCACGTGGGGCTCTTTGAATTTCAAATCCGTCAACACGTTCTGCTGCTGACTTCTCCATTCCCCCATTCTCTCAACTTCTTTTTCTTTCTCTCCCAATAATAATAATAATAATACTTCCCAATATTCCTTATTTAATTGAATAATCAAATAATGTGGCAAATTTGGCCCACATCACCACTCCCCCCTACTCTTGCAGTCGAACAGTGTGAACGGCTGTGAGAGTAGTGAAATCTGGAGAACAACTCTGGTGGTTGGACGTCTTGAACAGGTTGGTCTCCCTTCTTGGGTAAGGTGATTGCCTCGTTAAAAACCTCACTCGGGAAAACCACGAGGGAAAAACCCTCGTGAGTAAAAGGAGTACAACCGTTGCGTCCTGTTCCCAAGGCATAGTTGGAATTCTGCTTCTTGAAATCTTTCTGACTTTCTGCTTGGTGTCTTTATTCTTTCAACTGGTAGTTCCTTCCAGCTTTTCCTTTCTGTTTTTCCCTTCTGCTCGCTATGTTTCTTTCTGTTTTTCTCTTCCTGCTCGCTACGCTTCTTTCTGCTTTGCTTTTCCCTCCAGCTCAGATATAGACATCTCTTCTTCCCCAAAGTTTGGCGGGAATACATTCCTGCAACATATTTTCTCGGAATGTAACATATTTCTAGATGCAAGCACATCCCAACTCGTGAAACCATCATGGTAAATCTTTGCGAGAAATCAACAAATCCACCCTAGCGACGATAGGATAAATCCTTAAAGATTAATGCAATCCAAATATTTTTTTTTTAAATTTATTGCGATCGTAAACGAGATATCTTATCAAGATAACTCTAAATCTCATGCAATCAATTAATTGATTCAAGATTATCGTGTAGTAACTTAATAATATCATGAAGAGACATAAGCTATAGAGGAGGAAAAGATATCACCAAAACCGAAGAGTTTTAATCACATAGGGTTTCTTGTCTGAGTCGAAATTCAAAACTCATCTCCCACTTTTCCCTTATCTCTCCAACGAGAGACGCAGCATCAGGCGTTTCCTTCTTTCTCTTCAAAGCAGCCGGATTCTTCCTTTGGGCAAGAAACCAAACACCTCCGTTTCTCTTTCTCGGGTAAGGAACCAGTGAGTTTTGGTTCCTTTTCGCGTGCTCCGTCGCCGTTCCCAACGGCCCGCCACCACCACGTCAGCCGCGAGCTTCCTTCCCTCTCCCACTTTATTTATATATATATTTTTTTTCTTTTCGATTTTTGGTGGAGGGGACTGATCTTCCCTCTTCTTTCACAGATCCGAGCCCAGGCTATCCCCGAGAGTCTGCGTCGCCGAGCCTCTCATCGTCGTCCGCCGCTTGAGTTTTTCTCGATTCTTTACAGCGCTACCATCTAGCTCCGCCGCCGATCTATTGCTGCGCATGTAGGGTTTGTGTCCCCCTCTTTTGTTACTCTCTTGAGGAATCCAGGTTTAGATCCACCGGGTCTAACCATTTTCTTGGATGTTTTGCAGTGCCGCCGCCGCTCCGCCATCGTGTAGGTAAGGTCTCCGTCCTCTTTTCTTATTTCTTTCTTCTTTTTTTTCGACTTTTCTACGAAATCAGCCCATAACTCCCCAAAATCTGGGTGTTTTCTCGCGATTTGGTGTATGGCTATCACTGTTCAGCCCTAGTGCCACCGTTCGCGTAAAGGTCTCAAAATCGAAGTCTTCCCCTCATTTTTTTCTTTTTTTTTTTTTCGTGTTGTTTCACGAACTGAGGTGCTAAAGGAAATTGACTTCTGCTTTTAGATCTGGATCGAGGACCAGTTCTTCGTCGCCTGTTTTGATCGCCATTATCTCTATTGAAGAGATATCCCCGATCGGTAAGCATCTTGGCGTCTTTCGCAAATTCGTGTTGGATGGAAATTAATTATTTGATCTCCTGTTGATCTGCTAGGAATGCTTCTTGTTGGGGAACGAAATCTGATGCTTTGAATTTCTTACTGTTTTGTTGGCCTGTTGACGTGTTGCTCACTGCTGAATTGGTGGGATTCGTTCGCTCGTAGCATATCCCAGATCTTTGAAGGTGAATATTGCAATTTTTTTCTTGTATTTTCCATTTATGTAAAATGAATTTGCTGGCTTGGTTGTAATAAAGACAGCTAATTGTCTTTTTCTTGTAATGGAAATGTGTTGAAGATTGACTCTTTGTAATAAAAGTGTATTGAAAATGGCTTTTCTGATGCTAGTTTGTTGGGTTGTTGTCGGGAAAACTATCTCATTCTCTTTGTCTTGTTTTGGGAAATTACACTTGCATCCCCTCGTCATTTATTTATTTCCTTGCTGTTGTTGAGTGTGGACCATGGAATGTTGCTATCTTCCACGTGTATAACATGTTTTGCTTTTCTGCTTTGTTTTCTTACTTGTGTTCTTTTTTTTTTCTTTGTCCCTATTGCTGGGGGAATTACAGGCCTTCAGGTATGGACTCCCAGGATGGAGAATTGGAAGAGTTTCCTATAGCCTATCCAGCGCCCCTTCTGCTCGTGGGCCCTCCTGCTGAGCCCAGCCCTTCCACGGACCGAGATGTCTCAGCTAATCCTTCAACTTCCTGCCATATATCTGATCCCCTTGCCGATAATTCACTGATCCGTCAGCCTTCAATCACTTTCCTGACCTTTCCACTAGCAGCCCAGCTGACCCGTCAGCTGCCGGTCCTACTCCTCCACGTCCTGCGGATCTCCCCGCAGATCCTGTAGGTGCAGTCGAGGGTGACTCTAATCCCGGAGATGGCGGGAAGTATGATTATGAGCAATGCACCATGACAGAGACATAGCTGCGGAGAGTTATTAGGCGAATGAAACTTCCGGCTGGCTGGGAGGCATTCCTTCCAGGTCTAGGCGATGGACCAAATGATGCATCAGAGGGGGCGGCTTGTTTCTTCGTGGCCCAGGTAGATGCTGGGCTGCGTTTCTCTGTTCCCTCATTTCTAGCTGAGGTATCCGACACCTTCCGCATGAGCCTAGACCTCAGTTATGCTGTCCTCACGAGTTATACGGGAGTACCGATAGGGGCTATGGAATTTTGAGACGATTACATTATGCGGATAAACAAGTACGGGTTCTATTACATCATTCCTCAGATGAAGCCCGCCTTCTTGCAGCTTCTTGAATCCCCTAGGGACTGGGATACTCGGTACTTCTATGTGCACCCTCCTATGGAAGGATGGGGTAAACGCATGTATACCGCCTAGCGGTCCCGTTCCTCATTTGTTTCCAGGACCCAGCTGACAGATATTTCTTCGGAGTCCAAGGCTCGTAGAAGGTTTTGGGATTAGTGCTCTAAAAATCCAATTATATTGTACATATTTTGGATTAATAAAACTGAAATTATAGCAAGCTATGAGTATTTTACAAATTTAATAATTAATGACGTGTGATGGTATTTTTATATGAAATGTGTTTCATAGGAAAAGACTTTAAATACCAAAAATCACGTGTCATTAAAATTCTAATCGGTATGATAAGAAAATATTCTTATCAAGACTATAATGTGTTATATAAGATGATTAGTCTTTCGTCATAGGGAAATGGAGTTTCCGATTATAACACATTGATGATTTTCAATTAGATTGGAAACATCGAACTGGACCACTGAGATTGTTCGTCTTATACTGCTATCTAAAATGAACAAAATCTCGGAAGCATTAAACTCTTAATCCTAGCAATGTTTCCACTTTAGGCATGTAGTGTTAATCACTGTGATGTACTCAGAAGTGAGGTCTCGGTAACAGGTGGCCAAAATACTTTGTACGTTCGGTGATTGCATGTGATAACGCCGGAAATTGGTCGCCTTCGAAAGTGTGTAATCGGCTTCGAATCTCCGACGAATCAATTGAGTGTGGGTTCTTTTACCAAATCCGATTGTTTGGATTGAAGAGAGTTGAGTCGAGATTTCGGCAGAGTTTCGGTATGTATTTTTGTGTCTGTCCCCTCTCCCAGTGGAAGAAATGATATTTATATTCATCGTTCGAGCTGGCGCGACCTCGACTTTGACTTGGTGGGCGCGAGAATCGCGGACCACGTACTTAGGTCATGGGGTAGTTGGCGAGTGGGGATAACCGTCGACGTTGGGCTCGTGCTAAGCGCCCAAGAGCGAGCGCTAACACGCCGAGCACTTACAAGTCGAGCTCTTCCCTTAACCAATTTTAAGGGGTTATTCTTAGTACTTACGAGCTGGGCCCTCGATAGAACGAAGGCTTGCCTTAGCCAATTTTAAGGAGTATACTAAGCACTTACGAGGTGAGCACTTGGTATGACGAGCCCTTGCCTTAGCCGATTTTAGGAATACGAGGATTACGGATAGTCTAAAATACGAGGAGGTTACTTAGTCATTTTTCGGTACAATCATTTGCCCCCCCGCTCCTCGAGTACGATGCGTGCGAGGTGCTCGTGGAGCGAGAGTGTCAAGTTCTAAAATTTTGAAATTTCTTATTTTTTGCGTCGTTTGTTACCGTATCGTTTCGTGTTTTAGGGTTTTGACTTTTCACCATAGTAATTTTGAATTCACTTTTACCATCAACACTATTCATTCTCCTTCCAGCTTTCTGTACGAGCAGGCAAGACTTGGGTTCAGCCATTCGGTCCATCTACGGCGGCGGCGCTGGCCCGCCACTCTCGGCGACGGCGGTGCTAGATTTGCTCAGGCTTCACGGTGAGGTGAAGGTTTCGAGATCCCCGGTGACCTCGACGACCGATTCGCGTCCATTTATGCTGGTAACATCCTCCTCTCGGTGGCCGCATCCCTGCTCTTGAACTTCCGCCGACTCGTTCATCTTTTCCGACAGGTCTAGGGGAGTTTCGAGAGCTCTTCAGCTTCGGGTCTTCGGCGGCGTCGACAGTCAGATCCGTCTACCAAGTTGACGCTCAGATCCGAGGGGTATCGGTTTATGGGTCAGGTCCGTTGCTATGTTGCGAGATTCTTGCTTCTATTCCTCAAATTTCGGCAACTAACGATTTCCCGATTTTTCCGATCTGAAGGAATGGGGTTGGCGTGATACTTTCAGCGAGATTTGCTTAAACTTTGAGTAATCTGTCAGCCAGCTTGAAGGTTTTCGGTAAGGGCTGCTAATTTTTTCCTTACCTGCTGTTGTTTTTTTTTTTTTGTAAACTTCCTGATTCCCAAATTTCAGGCAATTTTTCGGAGATTCCAGCGACATTCGGTGCGGAGGTTTGGTGCAAATAGCATGTTCCTGGAATTCAGCTCCGGTTCTGGACTTTCTTGGTGAGAATCGGAGTTCTGTGTGTTTAAGATTTTCGAACATTTGCAATATTCTTGATTTTTGAATCCCCTTTCGCCTTTCGTCTTTCGGTGACCTCGCTAATGATTGCCCGACTCCGTCTTTGAACGATTTCCATATGTGAAAATGCCTAATTCCTTGGTTTGTTGTAATGATTGCAATTTGTATAATTAAATACATAGTTGCCGAGCAAGAATTTCTTTGAAATTTTATGCAGATCCTTGAGCATAGAATACTAGTGGTGGTCCCCATTCCAATTGCATTCTGGAGAATTTTGAGACAGAAGAGGTTGATTGCCAATTATTAATTCCCTAGTTGCTTGGTAAAATGATAGCATGTTTCTAAGTGGTTGATTTGTTAAATTGGAATTGCTTTGCCAATTTACACAGACTTCTGAAGATGAACGTTGGTGGCGGTCCCCACTCCAATTTGAATATTGCAATCTGGGAGAATTATGAAGTAGAAGAAGTTTATTTTTTTTTTCCTTTGAATTTCTACATGCTATTCAGTTTGTAACCTGGTGGGTTTGCTTGAATACTCAGTGAGAAATTTCGTTCTTCCATTTTGTGCAGTTATCATGGCTGATTGACCTTGGCTTGAGGAATTTATTTGAATTTTGATAATACTGTGGAGTTTCCCCTTTTGCCAAGTTACTCGACTCCGGGATTTGAGGGAGTGAGATTGCACGAATTTTGGTTGAACTGCTTGAGAGACGAGGGGGTGCTGCTCGAATTTTTAATATCGTTGAGGTAAATCCCGAGCTCTCTCCTTGAGTTATTTTCCTCGAATTGCTTGCATTGGATTTTATATGTCGAGATGCTTTCCCTACCGTAATCGCTATTCGTCGGGTTGGAATAGTGAAGTTGATATGAGTGACGAGCGGGGCGCTCGGGTTGATGGAGCAGTTGAGAGCTCAATTGTTGGTGTCGAGGCCGTCGAGGCCGAGGTGGATAACGCCATAGAGGAGACGAATGAGGCCATCGGGGCTGATTATACCGTGTCTAAGAGGAAAGGGGTTTGCTTCAACCCATCCGAAATGTCGTCAAACATAAGTGATTCGGAGTTTGACGAACTAAGGAGTTTGTTTCATATTCCAGATTTCTTTGAGATTATCGACCATTGCCTCACGAGAGGATTACTTCACCACCTGAGGGCACTATAGCGGTATATACCGATGCATTTACTTGCGGTTTTCGACTCCCGATTGGGCCCGACGTGCTTGAGTTATATAAGGCGACGGGGGTTAGTCTAAGCCAATTGGCACCCAAGCTGTATGTGATAATCCATTGTTTCCTCGTGATCATGGTGTGTTTGGGAGAGGTACCTTCGGCTGCGAATTTTGCAAAACTTTATAGGACTCAATGGTCTAGTCGATCGGCTGCCGATGGGGCAGATGCTGGATACCTTTGTATCACGCCTCAGAGTGATGCTCCTCGTCTAGATGCTGACACTCTGTATGACAGGACTTGGAAGAGTCGGTTTGTATTCATTAGAAATACGAGGGGCGATTCGTGGGGTGTGCCCGAGAAGTGGGTTATTCCTGAAAAACGAGCTAAGAAAGCTCGAGCGGGATTTGTCGAAGATGATTCGAGTGCGATCTCAAGTGACTCGATAAAGACATGGAAAGAATTGGGGTGTTTATCTGTCGTTAAACTGTTGGCTGAGCGAAATCTTTCTTGGGCCGGTATATCTCCCGTTTCGATTGGCTCCGAGCCGTTAGGTAGCTTTATTATCTTACAGCTTCGACTCATCTCTTTTCTGTTGTTATACTCCAGCTTTTGAGTTCGAAAATTCTAAGTATCCTGTTCGTGCTAATGTGCTTGTTTTGCGCTTTCCAGGCATCGACGACTTGATGAATGCTTAGGTGGAACTTGCGCTTGCTCAGGCGGTTCGAGGGAACAAGGTCGTTCGGCGCAAGCCCGGGAAAAGAAAGCGGGCCTCTTCGGATCAACAACATCCCAACTCTGAACGCGCATTGGAGCCGATCCAAGAAGAACCTATAGAACTGGCCCCCCTTGTCGGTGATAACGACGGACAATCTGATCCTCCCGTGCCTTCTCCAGCTGATCTTGTTGCCGAGGGGTCCCACACTACGCACCCTAGAGTGAATAATCTTGTGGAAGAGAGGTGCTTGAATCATCGTGCTAGGGACGTCGAAGTGATTGTCGCTTTGGATAATTTTCTGCCTTCTACGAGCATGCCGACCGCATCGGGCACCTCTACACCTTTGAGGGGTGCAGCTAGTAGAGGAGAGGCGCCTAATAATCAAGATTTGGTGGAAGCTTCCGACTCAGACAACGAGAACCAGCTGCCCGTTCATGACTAGCCCCGCGAGGTGCAAGGACTTTCTGATGCAATATTTAACTCGGAGCAGCTAGAGCACGATCTCCGGCGCTTGGGGCAAGTCGATTTTCAAACCAACCAGCTAGCTATGAGAGAGGGTGTCACGGTAGTTTCATACTTAGTCTTTTTGTCATTTCGCTTCTTATACTTATGTCGATATGGAGTAACACGCTGAGCCCTTATACTTGGTGTATTTTCAGGATCTTATGCTGAGGATCGAGCACTCCTCTCGCTTAGCTTCTTGGTATAATAGCAGGAAAGTCATGTATAAGCAGCTATATAAGCGAGCCAAGACCGATCTCGATGCACAAACTAAGGCTTCTGAGAGCCTTCGAGGCAGGTTCGAGAAGGCGAGAGAAACTATCCAGACACAAAAGAGTCAGTGTGCGAGGACCCAAGCGCTTCAAGACCAGGTGTTGGAGCTTAAGAAGGTGATCGAGGAGATGAAGGAGAAGTCGACGAGCGACGATCGCCTATTGGTTTTATCCAAGGAAAGACTCGACGGGAGTGAGAAGGCACGCTTGGAACTAAGCGTGAAGCTCGAGGAAAGCGAAAGAGAGCGTATGGAGTTGAGCGCGAAGCTTGAGGAGTGCGAGCTTGCCTCCTCTGCTCGAACTCGTTCGGATGTAGTCGAGGGAGTGAAGCGCTTCATGAGGAGTCCCGCATTCGATGTTGTTTGTGCTCTCAACAATGCTGATGGATTCCAGGCTGCTTTTGATCGTGCATATAACCAACTTAACCACTTGGGAGCCATTTATGAAGATGCCGAGATTGGTGAGATCGGTCTTCATAGGGACGACGAAATGAGGCTAATACTTGGCCGCGTGGGCGGACAGGATTCGACCTCAGGGGGTGCTAATGACGATGAGTTTGGGTTCGCCATTGCTGAGATACATGTCATAGATGCTGAGAAGAATGCTGCTCAGCCTGGGGGCGACTATGTTCAAATCGAAAGAGGGGCTCAAGACGAGCGCGAGTTGGCCGAGGCTCGAGGCGAGCGCGAGTTGGCCGAGGCTCGAGGCGAGCGAGGGGAAGTCGAGGCTCGAAGCGAGCGCGAAGACGAGAGTGTTATGGTCGAGACGACCGAATGGGCGGACGGCAACCATCAATGTACCGAGGATGACATCAGAGGTGCCGAGCAGATCATTGGCGATGTTATGGATCACATTGACGTAGATGTTCCTTAGGATGCTTTGTTTACTTCTTTGCATTTGATGTAGTTGGGGACATTCGTAGCGTAGTCTGTTTTGCTTTTGTTTTGGAAGGGAGCCCCTCGAATTTGCTATGTTGAGGGCCCCTTGAACTTTGTAAAGCCATTGGAATGAAATGCAAGATATGTGCTCGACAAACTAATTTGAATGCATGTATGTTTGTACTTAGCTTTTTATGCATGTGTTTGAAGATGTATGCAATTTGTTCGAAAAATATCTAAGTATTGTGATCAAACTTTGTCATGTAACTCATATAATTTGTATTGGGTAACGGAAATTTGGCTAAGTGTTGTGCTTCAACGTTGTATATTTGAACCTTGTTACCAAATTTTTGAGAATTTTGTATCGAAGGGGCTTGGCTTCCCCCCTCGAGTAGGCTTCTTGAGCCGAGGTCATGCTATAAGAAAAATTTGTCGGGTGTTCAAATACGGGGATAAAACGAGCAAAGTTGCGAGGTCTTCGCTTTTCATTGAATCAAACTGAACCGAACACTTGTGCAAATACAAATGTCTTTCTTTCCTAACATAAGCTGAATGCAAACTAAACTGAATGTCAAAGAAAAAGAACATCATACTTAGAATAAAATGCAACAGATCTTACGCGTAGAACTTTTTCAAGTTGATCGCGTTCCAAGGCCTAGGCAGGGGCTTATTCTCCGCGTCCGCCAAGCGATAAGCATTGTTGGCGAGCGCTTCGATCACCTTGTACGGACCCTCCCAGTTCGGCTGGAGCTTGCCGGCGTGTTGGGAAACTTAAACTTTTCTAAGCACCAAGTCCCCAAGTTGGAAGTTTCGCGGATTGACGCCTTTGTTATAATGCTTGGCCATTGTTGCCTGATAACGCTTCATGTTTTGCCAAGCTCTAATCCGCTTTTCCTCGAGACAGTCGAGTTCGAGCGCTCTGTTATCCTTATTGGTAAGTGGCGCAAAGTATGCGACCCGAGCGGTCTCGTGGAGAATCTCAACTGGTAGAACCGCCTCAACTCCGTAAACAAGCGAGAAGGGGCTCTCCTTCGTGGCGGTTCGAGGGGATGTTCGGTACGCCCAAAGAACACGAGGAAGCTCCTCGGCCCATTTGGTCATTTTCCCGTCGAGGACGGTCTTCAGATTCTTCAAGATGATTCGATTAGTCACTTCGGCTTGCCCATTTGATTGTGGATTGCCGACCGAGGAGAACCGTTGTTCAATCCCAAGCCCATAACACCAATCTACTGTTCGCTTGCTGATGAACTGGAGCCCGTTGTCCGAAACGAGGACTCTGGGTACTCCAAAGCGACAAACGATGTTTTTCCATATGAAGTCCTGAATAATAGAGTCAGTGATCTTTGCAACAGGTTCAGCCTCGGCCCACTTCGTGAAGTATTCAACTGCTACAATTGCATACAGCTTTTGAGCCTTTGCTAATGGGAATGGCCCAATGATATCGATTCCCCATTGGTCGAAGGGCCATGAGATCTCGTGACTCACCATTTCCGCAGCGGGTTGGTGGAGAACATTCCCGAACTTCTGACACTGAGGGCATTTGCGAGCGTAGTCAATGGCGTCAGCGAGCAGGGTTGGCCAGAAGAAACCCGCCCGGGCTATCTTTTTTGCGAGCGCTCGTCCCCCAGCATGATTCCCACAAGTACTTTCTTCTTGGCCAGAATGAATGTGTTTGAGCACTTCCTCGGTTTGTGATGGACGAAGGCATCTCTGGTCAGGCCCAAAGAATGATTTGCGAAATAATCTTCCATCTTCATCCAAAGTGTACCGGGTGGAGCGGTACCTTATCTGTCGAGCCTGAGTTCGATCCGAGGGGAGTATTTCATCCCTGAGAAAGATCACCAAAGGGTCGAGCCAACATGGCTCGGCTGGATCGAGGGAGAACACTTCTTTGCGACCTTCCAAGACGATCGCGGGATCCTTCGCGGTTAGGAAAGTGATTGCATGATCCGAGGTGCCTTGCATACTATTTGCGAATTTGGACAAGGCGTCCGCCCTTTGATTTTCTTCCCTCGGTATTTGTGAAAGGCTGAAGGCTTTGAACCGAGCACGGAGTTCGTTGACCTTCTGCAAATACTGGATCATGGTTTCTTCCTTCGCTTCGTACGAGCCTTCCACTTGGCTTGCCACAAGTTGGGAATCAGTAAATACCGCCAAATGTTGTATTCCTCTTCGTATCGCCAAGTTGAGTCCGGCCAAGAGGGCCTCATATTCTGCCTCGTTGTTCGTAGCTCGCCATTCAAGTCTTATGGCAAAGTCGAGCTCTTGACCGTCCGAACTCCTTAGTGAGATCCCTGCTCCCCCTCCTCCGTTTGTCGAGGAGCCATCAACATGGAGGGTCCATGGGAGTGCAACCTCTGCTGGGACGATCTCGTTGGGAAGATCACTTCGCTCCAACAAGAAATCCGCTAACACTTGGGCTTGTTGAGCAACTCTTGGTTGATAGGCGACCTCGAACTGCCCAAGTTCGATCGCCCACTTTACTAGTCTCCCCGAAACATCTGGCTTGCTCAACACTTGCCTCAATGGTTGATCCGTTAAAACAACTATGGAGTGGGATTGGAAGTAGGGCTTTAACTTCCTCGATGTATGCACAAGGGCAAGCGCGAACTTCTCAATCTCCAAATAGTTTAACTCTGGTCCGTGGAGCACTTTACTCAAGTAATATACCGGAAAATGTTTCCGCTCGCGCACGACCACCACTACCGAACTGATTGCTTCTGACGAGACCGCGAGATACACACACAATGTTTCTCCTTTGTTAGGTTTTGCCAGAAGAGGAGCTGATGCGAGGTACGCCTTAAGACTAGCGAGGGCCTCATCGCACTCCTTTGTCCATTTGAACTGTTTCATGTTCCTTAGAATTTTGAAGAATGGAAGGCTCCGATCAGCCGAGCGTGATATAAACCTGTTGAGCGAAATGATCCGCCCGAGGAGCACTTGAACTTTTTTGATCGAATCTGGAGGTTGGATCGCTTGAATGGCTTCGATCTTATCCGGATTTGCCTCAATTCCACGCTGGCTAACTACATAGCCCAAGAACTTTCCTCCTTCAACGCCAAATGTGCACTTGCTCGCGTTGAGCTTCATTCCGTATTTTCTCAGAATCGAGAAGGTTCCTTTAAGATGTTCCAAGTGGTCGGATGCCTTAACACTTTTAGTGATCATGTCATCGACGTACACCTCCATAGTGTCACCGATCTCGGAGGCAAACATCCGGTTTACCAGCCTTTGATAAGTCGCGCCCGCATTCTTGAGGCCGAACGGCATAACTTTGAAGCAATATATTCCGTTCACAACTACGAAGGCTGTTTTCGCTCGATCCTCGGGAGCCATGAAAATCTGATAATAACCCTGGAACGCGTCCATCATACTCATGAGTTCGCACCCAGCTGTGGAGTCGACGAGCTGGTCTATCCGAGGAAGTGGATAGGGATCCTTAGGGCATGCCTTGTTCAGATCCGTAAAATCATTGCACATACGCCATTTGCCATTTGCCTTAGGAACGAGGACAACATTACACAACCATTCTGGAAATTGGATAGGCTCAATGTAATCCGCGTCAAGCAGTCTATTCACCTCCTCGTCGATAATCGCGTTCCGTTCATTCCCTAACTTCCTTGCTTTTTGTCGGACGGGCTTCATAGAGGGATCGACGTTGAGTCGATGCACAATCACGTTTGGATCGATCCCTTTGAAGTCCGAGGGCTTCCAGGCGAATATGTCTGTATTTTCGCGTAGGAAATCAATCAACATGACTTGTTCTTTTCCTTTGAGTTGAGCCCCAACCTTAGTTGTTTTCGAACTATCACCCGGGATGAGCTCGATCTCTTTGAAATCTCCGGTGGGCTTCAGCCTCGTTTCCTTGGGCTCAATTTTTCGAGCCTCTAACTTGCGTTTTTTCGGATGAGGAATCCCCTCCATATCGGGCATTTCGTCTTCCTCTTCATGAGCCGCTTCCAATGGTTTCGGAGTTTCATGAATCGGCTTAGGCTTCACAGTTGAGAGCATGTAGCACTCCCAAGCCTCTTTTAATTGACAATTTACTTCTCCGATTCCGTTGGGAGTTGGAAACTTCATCTTGCGGTGGAACGTTGAATGAATGGCTTTAAACTTCGCAAGAGCGGGTCTCCCAAGGATCACGTTATATGGGAGGTTAACCTCAACCACCGTATAGATCAATGGGACCGTGGCTCTTCTTGGGGCGCAACCTAAGGAGCTTGCCAATCTTACTTGGCCGAGCGGGTATAGCTCTGATCCGCCAAAGCCGAGGAGAGGGGTCTCTACGGCATCCAGAGTGACATCATTTCCACATAACTTTTTGAAGGTGGAGAGTGGTAAGACGTTCACCGAGCTGCCACTATCTACCAATACCCTTTTGACTTGGGTGTTGTAGATGTCGACATTGATTACCATTGGACAATCCGGGCACTCACCATCCTCGTCGACTACGACATTATCAAAATCTCGATCTGTAAAACCCAGGACCTCGCCTTTCTCAATATGGAAGATGTGTTGAGCAGGAGTGTTAGGCTCTTGGCTAAATCGGCGTCCTGCTTTCTTTCGCGAGGTCTTGGTATCACCATTTGTTGCCCCTCCGGAAATCATATTAACCACTCCACGAATGGGCATGTTATCATCAAGTGCTTGCTTACTGCCTTTACTTGCTCGTCGACCGCGCTGAGGGCTGCGCGAGCGCGAACGAGACCTGCGAGGACTGCGCGAACGAGAGCGTGCTCTGCCTCCTCGCCCTTTATGATGTCGATCCATGGACTTAACAAATTCTGATAGTTTACCACCAGCTACCAAACGTTGGATCTCCTTCTCCAAGCTGATGCACTCATCTGTATCGTGTCCATTCTGTTGGTGGAACGCACAATAGTTGTTGGAACGGGAGTTTTTCTCGCTTTGGGGCATCGGACGAGGCTTTCTGAAGATCTTTGAGCCGGCAATGTTCAAGATCTCGGAGTTGCGTTTGGTAAGTTCAACTCGTGGTTCCCCGGGGAGGGGTCCTGCTCGCCGTTCTCTGCGCTCCTCCCTATTTGAGCTTCTTGATAGTCTATCCTGGATATTTGAGCTTCTTGATAGTCTATCCTGGATATTTGAGCTTCTTGATAGTCTATCCTGGACACGCGCTCGTTTCATGCGAGCTATGTCTTCCTGCTCCATGTACTCGCTTGCTATCCTCCGGATATGTATCATGTCCTTAGGTCTTTGACGAGCAATAGCATCTCCACATTCTGTACTGATCTTGGAGTTATTCAGCCCTTGGTAAACCGCTTGCCTCAAGAAGTCGCCAGACGGACTTTCAACCTTGGTTAGTTCAGCACCAAAACGAGCAAAGAATTCCCTTAGAGTTTCATTGGGACCTTGCTCCACATTCCAAAGGTATGTGGTAGGCAACTTGGTCTCCTTCAGAGGGCTAAAATGGCTATCGAATTGTTCATACAAGTCATCAATGCTCCGAATCGAGCCCGGGGGAAGTCGCTTGAACCAATCATAGGCAGTTCCTGAGAGCGAAGTAACGAAGATTTTGCACCAGAAGTCCAATGAATGTTCATACAAATGCATGAGGTGATCGAAGGCTGTTAAATGCTCCTCGGGATCACTCGTACCATCATAGCGAGGAACGTTGGTGGGAACCTTAGAATTTCCTGCTCGCGCCATCAATATCTCCTCGCAAAGTGGTGAGGCTCGCTCAGCCCTCGATCTTCGAGGTCGTCTATTCCTCCGACGAGGGGAGAGTTCGATAGGTCTCTCCCGATCGCCTTGTACTGGATGACGTCGGGGCTTATCGACCACTTCCTCATCCCGACGCCGATGATGAACTTCTTCGTCTCGACGTCGCGCATGTCGATTATGGACCTCTTCTTGGTCACCAACGTGAGACCCTTCCACGACCTTGCTCAGGGCAGCACGTAAGTTCTGGTTCTCCTCTTCTAACTGAGTGAGGCGGTCATTCTCTTTCTCCCCTACTCGAGCTTTTGAATGTTGAGCGGGATTGAGAGAATCCGGTTCCTCCTCGTCTTCCACCATAGTCTGTTTCCCATTGAGCCGCACAAACGGGACTTGGTCATCACCGTCCGGAGGTGGGATAGGGTCTCTCACTCGGCTCGGTCCCGCTACCGTTGGATTTGCCCCGGTACGAACGGGTGGGGGATCCGTTCGAACGGGCAGTTCCTCTTGTAGCGGCCGGTTGGCCGTGCGCTCTGCTCCGCTCGTCATGACGGTAGTGCGAGGCGGAGCAATGGTGGCCTGGACTCCTCCGATCTGGGCTTGCGTTCCACCCTGAAGCCCCCATACCGGGTTAAACAACAATGGGTTCAGCAGCAACGGGTTTATGCCTGCCGGAATGTTTAAGTTTTGATTCATTCCGGTGCCGAGGGCTTGCAAGGAGTGGACGGGCAGACTGAAGTCTACGGTGGCTCCAGTTCGATTTTTCTTATGTGGGAACGCAGGCGGCAAGCGGCGCAACACGTCAATGTTCGCCTGAGTCACAATGTTCGCCTGAGTTACCCGGGTTGGGGATAGTCGCGGCGGCAAACTAGAGCTGCGCTCGTCACGACTTCTAGCTTCAGATCCTGTCATCTTCCAAACGAAAATAAAGAGAATAACTTTGAAAAAGATTGGGAAATCCGGTGGTTTCCCACAGACGGCGCCAAACTGATAACGCCAGAAATTGGTCGCCTTCGAAAGTGTGTAATCGGCTTCGAATCTCCGACGAATCAATTGAGTGTGGGTTCTTTTACCAAATCCGATTGTTTGGATTGAAGAGAGTTGAGTCGAGATTTCGGCAGAGTTTCGGTATGTATTTTTGTGTCTGTCCCCTCTCCCAGTGGAAGAAATGATATTTATATTCATCGTTCGAGCTGGCGCGACCTCGACTTTGACTTGGTGGGCACGAGAATCGCGGACCACGTACTTAGGTCATGGGGTAGTTGGCGAGTGGGGATAACCGTCGACGTTGGGCTCATGCTAAGCGCCCAAGAGCGAGCGCTAACACGCCGAGCACTTACAAGTCGAGCTCTTCCCTTAACCAATTTTAAGGGGTTATTCTTAGTACTTACGAGCTGGGCCCTCGATAGAACGAAGGCTTGCCTTAGCCAATTTTAAGGAGTATACTAAGCACTTACGAGGTGAGCACTTGGTATGACGAGCCCTTGCCTTAGCCGATTTTAGGAATACGAGGATTACGGATAGTCTAAAATACGAGGAGGTTACTTAGTCATTTTTCGGTACAATCAGCATGAAATGTGCTAAAGAGAAATATTGATCGAGGAATCTGTAGCCTTGCTGGAAGGCTAAAACATATCCCTGAAATAGTTTTGCAAAATTCAAATAAAACTTTGGCCAAAGTACTTCGTGTGCTCATCACCGAAGTTATATGTTGCATGTGTTTCACATACAGGGAAGTTTGGACTTAAGGAAAATTAAAAATTTCAGATTGGAAGTGAAAAATAAATGATAGTAGAGTATTGATTTATTTTTTATGGATATCTGTACAGAGGAGTAAAATGCAAAATTATTCTAGATCGAGAAATTCGTAAATAATTTAATTAATTTTAGAGTTCAACAATATTTATTTAGTGGAATTAAATATTGTTAAACGGCAATCAATTATTGTCATGGGATGATATTAGATTGACCCGTTTGGAGCTAAAATTAAGTAGTCCTGCAGGTTCCCCCACAAACCCCAACGAAGATCAACGAGAAAATATTATAACGACAGAGAGAAATGAATTTTCAAAGTGTTTGAAAATAGCCAAGTAATTTATTTTGAGAAAATAAATTAAATTCCAAAGAGTTGGAAAATGCCCGAAATTTTATTTTGGAGAAAAATTAATTTTTTCAAAAAAAAAAAAAAAGTTTTTGCTGACGTGGCATGTGCTGACGTGGCAGCTGAGGTGTCATGTCACGTCAGCGGATCAGCCGCCAAGTGGTGCTGACTGGGCACCTCCGTGTGCGACATGTGGACGGCCAAGATCTCGCCAAGTCCCGCGAGTCAGACGGTCCAGATTGAACTTGGAATGGAGCGGGTTCGGATATAGTTCGGGTAGGTTCGACCCTATATGGACCGACCCGGACCCGTGGCACCACCGGAGACAGCCACGTATCAAAGGGTTCGACCGGTTCAACTTCGAACCGACCGATTCAACTTCGAACCGGTCTGAACCACTGGACCGCAAGTCTGGTCGTCCGGCCCGGACACGTGGCGATTGGTGGTGGCCTGCGTGTGTGGCACGCGCCAGCCACACAACTGCCTTCTGGTGGCGCGTGCCACCTCCGTTGGGCACGTGCCACGTGGCGTTCGGCTCGTGATGGGCTGATCTCCGTCGTGGCGTCCTCGGATTCGTTGTCTGAACTTGGGGCGCACGGTTGAAATGCGGAAATGACGTTTCTGCCCTTAAATGACTTGGAGTGCAGCCCATTTTTGGGAAGACTTGGGTCTAACGTTCAATTTCTGAAATTGGCAAACAAGTCCCATTTTGAAGCCTATAAATAGGCTGCCAACCATTTCATTTTAATCACCGAACTTGGCATTCCATTTTCAGTTTCAAACTGTCCGAAGCATTCTCTATCTTTTTAATAATTAATCTTCTAATTAAGGATTAATTAATTAATTAATTAGGTGGTTATATAATTAATATATAATCCACTTAATTAATAAAAAATAGGGATTTTCTGAGATTAGAAAAAAAGTGTTTTTTCTAGAAAAATATTTTCTCAAAGTATTTAGCGAAATACTGCCAGTGCCCACACTCCAAAATCTTAATCGGGGATATTGTGGGGAAGCTCTGCAGGTTTCACTAGAAAATATCGAGGTGCTGGAAAAGTGTCGTTGGTAGCCAATTTTGCAGTACGGTAATACCGTTATGCTGCCAAAATTATTATTTGCATATTGTGATTATATGCTATGTGATTTAAAATTATGTTATCGATGCCAGTATATATTAGAGTTATGTTGCCCGATTTGTTCCGCTGCTTAGTAAAATATTTTAAGAAATATTTTGATAACAAGGTTATGGCAAATTTTTTTGAAATATTACACTATACCGTCACTCTGTCTCGGGCCCGCCACACCAACAGAAGGATATTACAGAGATATTTATGTCCAGCCGTGGAGTTGTGTTCGGATTCCATCCTTTCGCACTTTGGTTTTAACCCCTAACATGTACCTCTTGATAGGCCGCTTGGTAGCCTGTTTATTCTTGCCTTCTTACATGACATGACTCTACCTGCTTTATGTGATGATTTATGTCGTATACCTCCTGATTTTTCCTGATGTTTATCTTTTTTTCTTGTTTTGCAGACGAAATAATGAGGTAATATCGTGTGACCCGTCGACCCCCTCCTGCTCAGGCTGAAGAAAACTCTCCAGAAAGGTGCACACCTCCATGCAGGCGTCGAAAACCATGCTCTGTTGCTGCTGAGGACTATCACCAGGCAGGGGGTAGATCCCCCAGGGGACGTCCCCCTCCTGCTTATCAGGCAGACCGCCAGCCTGATCCTCCTGCGCGTGCGTCTCGCAAGCGTTCCCCTCACTACTCTAACGAGCCCTACAAGAGGTACCGGGAGGTGCGCAGGTCTCTCAGCCCTCCCATCGATGAGCAGGGTGCCTCTAGAGGAAAGGGGCCTCTTCACCCTCATGCCGGGTGATAGGACCAGGGCCAGAGGAGAAGAGAGAGATTCGTCCCTCCTGCTACTGGCACATCGTCTGCGGTTCCTTCTTCTGGTCGTCCCAATGCTTCCTCCTAGCACCCTCCTGATCAGGGCGATTCTATCTTCTTCGACTCCCAGGGTGATTTGGGATTGGGGCTTTTGAAGGGTTTACCCACAGCGACTGACAGGGATTTTATGGCTGGGCTCTCCTGAGAGGCCCTTCCTGCCAAAGCTGCACTCCACCTCACACAGGTACATCCAGCTTTCCACCTCATCCTTTCCCTTTTGTTGTTATGTTATTTTTGTCCCTTTCCTTCACCTATTTCTCTCTTCGCAGGCGGGTATGCTCCTTGGCTGTTGGCATGATCAGGAGGCGGTCATCCCTCCTACTGTTGCCGAGTAGCTAACATGTCTCCAGTAGGAGGGGGATAATCTCCGCCATGATCTTGTGGCAGCCCATGTCTTGAAGAATGCAGCAGAGGAGAAGGCCGTGTCCTTGGACGCGAAACTGAAAGACTTGCAGGTTTCTTATAACCGCGAGAGGAGGGAGCGCCTTGCAGCCTCTGGCCCGCATCCCGTTTTCCTCCAGGCAGTTGATCAGTTCCTGGGGACAGCGGCCAGAAAGACTCTTTTGGAGGGGTGCTTGATGCTCCGCCAGGCAGAGTACTTGACTTTCCCCGCATTTTAGCAGGCCGTTGATAAGACATCCATGCAAAAGGTTATAGCAGCTTCTGCTTCTGCTTTTAAGCAGGGATTTCGTGCGGGATATGCCCGTCTGGTATCCTTGGGTCTCCTTGCTTCTGGTACGGTTCCTTCTGCTGTAGATATCCGTCATGCTCAGTCTCCTCTTTTAGGTGCGTGTTACTGTCAGGTTTCGAACTTCATAGTACTATTTCCTTTTTCTTGCTTTCCATGGATTTCCTTCAGCTTTCGTTAGTGACCTATTCTTTTGTTTCCACTACAGGCGAGGGCCCTACTCTCTCTCTAGCTAGCAACCTCAATCTCGCGGAAGATAATCATGCCTCCGCGCCGGAGCATGCGGTCGTTGCTGGTTTACAGTCCAGCCTGGAGGAGACCTCCCTTCCTGCTGTTGGCCCTTCTGCTTTCGCACCTTCCGCTAGTGTCCCGCCAGCTTCTGTTTCTCCTACCAGCTATACTCCAGATACCGTTCATGCTGCTACCGTCTTTCCTACTGCTGCCCCTTCTACCGGGCAGGTAGATCCACCGGGCCTTAGGCCTATCGCTCCTTATGCCTTTCTCTCGACATTTTTCTTCTTTGTTGATTTATCTTTCGTGAACCGTTGATGTTTCCGGTTCTAGACTTGATACTTCTGGATTTAGACTTGTTTGATCAGATTTACTTTAGCATGCTTCTTGTTTTGATGACTATGGTTTGGCTCGTTTTCCTCGAGCGTGCATGTGAACTTCTTCTTTTTTTTGTTGCCCGGAAAGCTTTGGGGCTTTTTTAAATGAAATAGATGGTTGAGCACTTGGTTTTTCCCTTTTGGCACATGCTTGTTATATTGTGTGGGAATCTGGCTTGTGTTAGTCTTCCTCTTCTTTCATTTTCTTTTCGTTCTGCTAGCAGGAAGTAGGCAGTCTAAGAAGAAGGTTCTGATGCGGTTCTGGTGAAGACCCTCTCCTTGCCCTGCCTGCTGCTTTCCTGTTCAGCTAGGAGCATGTCTTTCCTGTCAGGTATTTATGATGGAGGACTGCCAGATCCGCTCGTGCTGAGGGCATTCTCTCCGACCCTAGCAATAGCTGCTCCCTTCCAGCTAGATGACCAACCCGACTGGTGGTAGCAGGTGGAGAATCACTCCCAAAAGCCTTTCTTCCAGCTTTTCCCAAGGCATATGCGTAATCAACGCGCCTTTCCAAGAGGGACTTATTTTTGTGCCCCCTTTATTCCGGGTAATCAATCATTGAAAATGTTCAAATTTTCAGTAGTATAGCCGCGGAGGCTTAGTATGTGCCTGTCTCAAGGGTAAACTCAACAATAATATGATGTTTTCAGAGCATAACCCAACATAGTTTTTTTTCTCGTCATAATGCATATGCATTTAGAGCATAGCACGGGCTGGTTCTTTTCTCATCATCATGCATTCTTACGAATCTCATGAACTTAGTCATTCTAATAAAGCATAAACATAAAACATGATCTCCTTCCTTCTCATGAATCAAAATATCGAAAAGTTTATGTAAACAATTATCAAACATGCGAACAAAAACGTTGGAACCTGGAAGTTCTGATAATACGTTTCTTTTTCTACTCTCCTTCCAGGTGTGCAGGCTGCCGCCTGCTTAGCAGAAGAACCTTTTCAGGTTCTGCACGTTCCAGGGTCGGGATAACTTCTTTTCGTCAGCATCCTCCAGCTCATAAGCTCCTCGACCCACGATTTTTACGACTTTACAAGGTCCTTCCCAGCTGGGACCCAGCTTACTAACAGGTTTCAAGGAATCGCCCTCCTAAGCACCAAGTCTCCCACATGGAAGTCGCGCGCTTTCACCTTCCTGTTGTAAGCTGCTACCATTTGGTTCTTATACTTCGCCATTCGTATAAGTGCTCGATCTCTTGCCTCTTCTATAGTATCCAAGCTCTCCTTCATTAATGCTTCATTTTCTTCTTCATTGTAGGCTTCAACTCGCGGCGAGGGCATGCCTACTTCGGCAGGAATGACCGCTTCAGCACCGTACACCAAGCTGAAGGGCGTGTCTCCCGTGGTCACACTAGGGGTGGTTCGGTGAGCCCAAAAGACTGCGGGTGGTGGCCCATTTTTCTCTAGCTCCTTCCACCCTAGTTTTAAGGCCATGTAAGATGAGTCGGTTCATTACTTCCACCTGCCCATTTCCCTGCGGGTGATAAACCGCCGAGAAGCATTGTCGGATCCCTAGCTGCTGGCACCATTCCTTCAGCTGAGCTCCTCTAAACTGCCTCCCATTGTCCGAGACCAGCTCTCTCGGGACTTCGAATCGGCACACGATATTTCATTGTAAGAACTTTATCACTTCTTTCTCTGTGATCTTCACTAAAGCTTCTGCTTCTACCCATTTGCTGAAATAATCCACGGCTACTATCATGAACCGTGTTTACCCTTTTCCAGGGGGAAGCAGGACGACTATGTCTATGCCCCATTTGGCAAAGGGGCATGGTGAATACATTGCCTTCAGAGTTTCAGCTGGCTGATGCAGGAGGGGAGCGTATTTCTGGCATTGCTCGCACTTTGCAATGAACTCCTTAGCATCCGCCTTGATAGTTGGCCAAAAATATCCTGCTCTCAGCACCTTTCCAGCCAAGGCAATCTAGCCGGAATGATTTCCACAGCTCCCTTTGTGTATTTCTCCTAGCACGTATTGGCTTTCTTCCGATGACAAGCATTTGAGCAGGGGCATTGTCACTGATCTTCTATATAGAAATCCTCGTATCACCACAAATCGGGCAGCCTTTCGCTGCACTCTCAGCGATTCTTTCCTGTCAGTTGGAAGGATATCATGCAGCAGGAAGTCCAGGATCTCCTCCCTCCAGTCCTGGTCTTCCTGCCCCATCAGCACTTCCTAGTCAGCATTTTCGCCCTGCTCCAGTGCTCCAGCAGGAAGTGTCAAAACTGTAATCTTCCTGGTATGGACACCCTTCGGCGAGCTAGCCATTTTGGCTAGTCGATCAGCTTTTTTGTTTTCATCCCGTGGTATCTGCTACAGTTGGAAGGTAACAAATTCTGTCTTCATTTCATTTACTTTTGCTAAGTAAGCTATCATCCTTTCTTCATGTGCCTCATACTTTCCCTTCACCTGATAGGATACCAGCTGGGAGTCTGAATACGCGACCAGGTGCTGCGCTCCAGCTTCTTTGGCTAACTTCAGCCCCGTGATCAGCGCCTCATATTCGGCTTCATTATTGGACGCTTTGAAATCAAATCTGATAGCAAATTCAAATTCATCTGCTTCGGGGCTGGCTATCACCGCTCCAGCTCCGCTCCCCGAGCTGGTGGACCAACCGTCAACGTGCAGCAGCTACCTGCGCCCTTCCTGCTCAGGCGCCGTGGTCATCTCTAATATGAAGTCTGCCAGGGCTTGTGCTTTAATTGTTATTCTTAGGGAATACGATATATCGAATTCCCCCAGCTCCATGGCCCATTTGATCAGCCTTCCCAATGTCTTCGGCTTCCCGAGCACTTGCTTCATAGGATAATTTGTACGGACGACTACCGCATGCGATAGAAAATATGGTCGCAACCTTCGAGCTATGACCATGAGTGCCAACGCCATTCCATATCCGTGTACTGCTGTTCTGCTCCCTTAAGTACTTTGCTGATATAGTATACCGGTTTCTGGGTTCCATCATCTTCTTAGAGTATGACAGAGCTGACAGCTTGGCCCGATACCGCCAGGTACACATATAGGGGCTCTCCTAGTACGGGTGTGACCAGAAGGGGTATTCCTTCAAGGTATGCCTTCAGGTCTTCAAAAGCCTTCTGGCATTCCGGACTCCACGCGAATTTATGCTCCTTTCTCAATACTCCGAAGAAAAGGAGGCTTTTTTCTGCTAGCCGTGAGATGAAATGGCTCAGGGCCGCCATCCTTTCGGTCAGGTATTGCACCTCGTTCGACGTTGTTGGGGCCTTCATATCTCATATTGCTTGAATTTTTACGGGGTTGGCATGAATTCCTCTCTCTGTGACAATGTAGCCAAGGAATTTTCCTCCCTTCACTCCAAAAGAACATTTTAACGGGTTTAGCTTCATGTTGTATTTGCGCAGAACCTGGAAGGCTTTTTCCAGATCTGCCAGGTGAGTGCCAGACTTCCTGCTTTTCACCAGCATGTCATTCATATAAATTTCCATGTTCCTTCCTATTTGATCTTTGAACATTATATCTACCAGGCGCTGGTAGGTTGCTCCTACGTTTTTCATCCCGAAGGGCATGACCACGTAACAATATGTTCCTCCAGCTGTGATGAACCTCACTCTTTTCTGGTCTGCTGGGTCTAAAGGAATCTGGTGGTAGCCCTGCGAGGCATCCATCATACTGAGGAGTTCACACCCGGAGGTGGAATCCACAAGCTGATCTATGTTGGGCAGTGGATAGAAGTCTTTGGGGCATGCATTATTCAGGTTTCTGAAATCGACATACATGCGCCACTTGTTTTCTTTCTTGGGGACCAGGACCACATTGGATAACCACTCGGGGAACTGAATCTCCTTGATGTGACCAGCGGCCAGCAACATGTCCATCTGGTCTTGTATGACTTTATCCCTCTCGAGGCCATGTGTCCTCTTCTTTTGTTTCACTGGGCGAATCTTGGGATCCACATTCAGCCTATGGACCGCCACAGAACGGTCAATACCCTCCAGCTGATCGTCCGTCGAAGTCATCCACATTTCTTTTCAGGAAACCTGTCAGCTCTTCCTTCAAGCTGGAGTCCAGCTTCGATCCTATCCTGGTTGTCTTCTCGGGATCTCCGGGGATCAGATCGATGTTCAAGAGCTCTTCGGTAGGCTCTATTTTTTGATGAGGTCTGTCCTCTTTATCTTCTTTCTCAGTTTCTCTTCTTATCACTTCGATCTCTCTTTTCTCCCTCCTGCTTAGCTTCCTTCCTGTCTGCTTGCTGCACAGCTTTGACATAACACTTCCTAGAGGAATGTTGATCTGCCAATACCTCTCCAGCTCCCTCCAGCGTAGGAAACTTGATCTTCATGTGGTAAGTGGAGATAACTGCCTGGAAGGCGTTCATGGCTGGTCTCCCAAGTATAGCATTGTAAACTGAAGGTCTATCCACCACCAGAAACCTCACCATCCGGGTCCTTGTCCTACGCTTAGTTCCCAACACAACTGGCAGGGAAACCATCCCCATAGGTCGCACGACTTCTCCGTCGAACCCGAATATGGCAGTCTTCACCGGTTTAAGTTCAACTTTTCCCAAACCCATCTGCTCGTATGCCTTACAGAAGAGAATATTTGCGGAGCTCTCCGCTTTCTATGAAGATCCCCCCATGCCATAGCTGGCAATGCTGGCTGCTATGACCAGGGCGTTCTTGTGAGGAGCCTGAACTCCTTCCAGGTCTTCTGGACCAAACTGCAGTGTGGGCTGCGGCCCTGCCTGGTCAACCTCCATAATAAATGAAGCTGCCTGCGTATGAAAGGCAGCCTCCTGCGTGTGTGCTCTCCTAGCCCGGTAGGAGTCCCCATCTACCGGTCCTTCCATTATCATGTCGATAAACCCTTTCTGTTGCGGGGCTTCCTCCTGCTCATGCCTTCCTGCTCTTTCCGCTTCTGCTGGGGGTGCCTCAATCAAATGCTTATGAGGTGAGAGGCGCCTTCTCTGATCCCCTCCTCTTGGTTGGTGATCCTATCTACCGTAGTTCTGCCTGAGGGGATTCCCTCCTGGTGGTCTCCTTCTTGGTGCACCCCTTCCAGGTCCGTTCTTTACAGGCTCATTTCTTGCAGGCAAGCTCCCTCCTGCTGTATTTCTCCTTGGGAACATCCCCCAGCCTTTTGCTCGATCTCGGCATATCAGTTCCTGCAAGTAACTCTCCTGAATTAATCTCTCCATCTCATCTCGCAGGTGGCAACATTTATCGGTGTCGTGGCCATAGTCGTTGTGAAACCTGTAGAACCTCTTCGAAGGGGGCTTGTGGGGCCCACTCTCTGAATTCCAGGGCCAATTCAAGAGCCCCATTCCTTGAATTTGCATGAGAGTTTGGGCCGGTGTCGTACGCAGAGTGGTATACCGGTCGTATCGAGGCCCAAGGCTTAAGAGCTGCTCCCTCCTTTCAGGTATTCTGATCCTTTTCGCTGGAACTGGTAGGCATCCATCCTCCTTTCTCTCCCTCTTCCTGTCAGTTGTTGCCTCGGCTTTCCCCGCTTCTACTTTCTCCGAATTAATGTACTTTTCTGCTCTGGTTATGAGGTCATCCCAGCTGGTAGGATGCTTCTTGGACAGCGAAGTAAAGAATGCCCCTTTCCTCAGGCCTTCCTGAAAGGCACTAGCACGCACTTCCACAGTAGCAGAAGGGACTTCTAGCACAGCTTTTGTGAATCTGTTGATGTAACTCCTTAATGACTACCCCTCCCTCTGCCTTACTGCGAAAAGAGCATTTAGAGCTTTCTGGTAACCTCTGCTACTAGCGAACTGGTGTAGGAACAATGAGGAGAACTGGTCGAAGGAATGTATGGATCCAGGCTCATGCTGCCGGGCCCACTTTTGGGCATTATCCGTGAACGTGGTCAGGAACACCCTACATTTCACGCCTTCAGTGTACTGGTACAGAAGGGCTAAGATCTCGAACCGATCCAAGTGCTTTTGGGGATCCGTTGCGCCGTTGTTCTCCGGCAGCCCGGATGTCTTGTAACCTAGAAAGAGTTCAACAGCTAGGATCCTTTGGCTGAAAGGTCCGCCCCTCCTAGTCACTCTAGCAGGTCCTGCTTTTATTTGCCTTTCCATATCGTCCAGCCTCTGCTGCAGCCTGGCAGCCCAATCAGGCTGTTCAAGAAGGTCTGGTTCTCTTCTTCCCGTCTGGTAATCCATAGGTGGCGGTGGTGCCATCGGCTGCCCTGCAGCTCTACCTGCGACCCAAGGCTCGGTTCCGCCAGCTCCCTGCAGCACCAGGGAGTCTCTAATTGGAGGTAGGCCTTCCCCAGCTGAAGGTGCCAATATCCTTCTAATCGTCGGTTCTCCAAAGTGTGGTGGCGGGACTGTGCCGCCCTCCGAAGCTGGCGGCTGGTCTCGCTACACCGCGACAGCGGCAGCGACTACAGCTGCGTGAATCCATTGCTACAGCTCTTCCGCTGTGAGGTGGATGGGGATATCTGGCCGTAAAGGTCCGCCTCCCAATCCTCCAGATCCGTCAGCTGCTCGCTTAGCCTGGAACTGTATAGCAGCGGGGTTGATTCCCGACAGCGTCCCTCCAGGTATATCAGTCACCCTGGTGGTCTGCTGGGGGTTAAGTAATGCTTCCAGCTCTTCAGCAGACAGCTGGTAATTCCCTTGCCTGCCTGTTCCATCGGGCAGGTTCGGTCCTTCAGGCTGGGACGTCCTTCCAGGTGGAAGAACTCCTGCACCTGGGGGGATCAGCAGGCCTGCACCCCCAACTTCGAGATTTTCGCTTCGCGGATTCCTCAAACCTCCCGTCGAGCTGGATTCCAGGAGATCCGCGTTGTCCTCGGTTAGTGGTGTGACTCCCGTTACCATAATGACGGTTGAGTTAGTTAGCACGGGGATACTTCCGATGAGGAGCGGATTTGAAGCGCTTCCAACTGTCTTTTCAGCACCCGTCATGGCTGGAGCAGACGGGTTAACTGGAGTTGATATACCGCTAGATCCGGTCTTGGATTCCATGGAAAATTTTAAGAACTCACGTCTTTTGCTCAATGTAATTGCTTTTCCAAAAATAGCACCAGATGATATTGCCAAAAAATAACGAAATACCAACATGATTTATTTCTCCGGGAATTTGATTGTAACGTGCTGTAATACATAATTAATCAACAAAATTAAATATTAGAATGATTGATGAGAAAAAGAAGTAAAAGATTGCAACGATGAATAATAATGAAATATGAAATCGTTGATAATCTTCTGTCTCTTGAGTCTTCTGTGTACAAGGGAATTCTAAACAATATAATCTCTATGCCAGCACAATGACGGAAATTGCAGTAGAAGAATGGTGGAAAGAGAATAATAAAAATATGATTGCTAGTGTTTTCTGTAAAAGGACTGCTAGGGTTTTGTGAACTTTCAAAAATGACGATATCTCTCCCCTTCTATTCTCTCTCTTCTCTCCCTTTATTCACTTCATAGAAATCAGTTGGGGCTTCTCCCTAAAATCTTGGCACGTAGGGCTCTTTGAATTTCAAATCCGTCAACACGTTCTGCTGCTGACTTCTCATTTCCCCCATTCTCTTAACTTCTTTTTCTTTCTCTCCCAATAATAATAATAATAATAATAATACTTCCCAATATTCCTTATTTAATTGAATAATCAAATAATGTGGCAAATTTGGCCCACATCAGTTAGCAATATAAATTGGGAAAAAAATTCTAATAAATTGGGAAAAAAATTCTAGCTCAATGAATCGTAGAAATTGCCAATTCAAGAAAATGCAAAATTGATTCTATAAGTTTTTTTATTTTGACAATTTAGTTCTACTCGTATTATCATTTGAAATTAAGTCCTATAACTTTTAAAATTTTACAATCTATGTCCAATTTTTGCCGGTTAATTAATTTATCGACGGAAATATTTAGATGATTGTCACATCACTAATATAAATTGGATTAAATTGCCAAAGTGGAAAATTTATGGGACTATTTTTTTTTCTTGAATCAATATTTTCCCTAATTTATTGATTCAACATTTTACCCAATTTATGTTATTAACTGACTGCCACATAAATATTTTTGGCGAAAAATTGATTTTTCGGTGAAAATCGGACTAATATTACAAAATTTTAAAAGTTATAGAATTTAATTGCAGAACAAGATTTCGATATAACTAAATTGTTAAAATGAAAAACTTATAGAATAAATTTTGTATGCTTGCCTAAGTGTAATACGCTCAATCAATTTCTAGTTTCTCTCCTCCTCTTTTTTTCTCTTTGGTTTCTAAACCCACTCCTCTTTTATCTTTTTGGTTTCTACGCCTTAATTTACACAACTCGACTAAAAAAAATGTAGTCAATTGAAGTTTCGATCGGGCGGTGGAGAATACTATCGTTGCTCTACTGCAGGATTGACTCAAATCCATTCCGCCACTAACTTTTCAAATTTGTTCAGTCGAAATACATCCAGATTTGCTGCCACTCTTGGATCTACCGCGATCTTCTCAAATCTGTCATCCATATTTTTTTTAAGTTATGTTTTCTTTCGAGCCTTTGGTATTGAAGTTTTGTCTCTTCATTAGGGAAGTTTAGTTTTTTTTTTTTAAATTTATTTTTATTTCTATATTAAGTCTATTTAGTGTGAGGCTAACTGTGTAGCCCATTCGCTCTTGAAAATTGCAGTTTCGGCTTGCATTTATTCAATGCAGTTTCGACTTGCGTTATTCCGACTTTTATCGCGTTGGTTGTACTATCTAATTTGATTATATGATATTATTGTTGCTTTTTTTTTTTAAAAAAAAAGTGTAATACACTCTACTTTTAGAGCAAATTATATTTTTGGTCCCATAGGATTAAACCTTTTGCAATTTTGGTCCCATTACTTTGGAAGTAGACAAATTTAATCTCATTAATTTCAATTTGTTACAATTTTGGTCCCGTCGTAAAAATTGGATGGAAACCGTTATGTCATATGAGTAAATGACACTTTTGGTCTCATACGATTCGATCATTCTCAGTTTTAGTCCCACATTTTTTAAAATAAACATATTTAGTCCTTTATTTATTTATTTTTTGCAATGTTGGTCCTTCCATCAATTTTTTGACGGAATCACTCGGTTTTATGTGTATAGTATGCAACAGAATAAAGAGAATAATATAATTGGACTTCCTGTGAATTGCTTTTGTTCAAAGTTGCTACATATTCAAAATGTCATGATTATTCACGCAGGGACCGTGTGCACCAGTTACTAGTATTCAAAATGTCATGATTATTCATTTTCATGATTTGGTATATGTTCTTGCATGATAGCCTATAAGGACGAATTAGATGTCATAAGACATGTGTCAATTGAAATTTCATATTAACTATGAACTTTCATAGTAATCATGTGCGGAACAATTTCTAATATTTAATTCTCATAGATAGTGCATCTCATCGAGCTAACAAATTTCAATTTACTATGAATATGTAGGTTCAAGCTCCTTATTTTGGAATAAACTCACCATCGTGGAATTCAGACTAAAGAATTCATGGAATCTGACTCATCGGCTGATAATCGAGCAACCAGTTGAGCATGTAAGAGAAAGACATAAGCAATTTGAAATATTGTTTATTTTTACGTGTATTTAATATTTATAAAGATGCTACAAATGGAGTAGTGAAGAAAAGTTATTTGATTATTATTATCTGAGGGATATTATTGTTGGTGTGGCGGGCCCGAATCAGAGTGACGGTATAGCGTAATATTCAAAAATTTCGCCATAACCTCGTTATCAAAATATTTCCAAAAATGTTTTAATAAAGCAGCGGAATAAATCGGGCAGCATAACTCTAATATATACAGGCATCGATAACATAATTTTAAATCATCTAGCATATAATCACAATATGCAAATATTAATTTGAGCAGCATAACGGTATTACCGTACTACAAATTTGGCTATCAACGGCACTTTTCCAGCACCTCGATATCTTCTCGTGAAACCGGCAGAACTTCCCCGCAATATCCCCGATTAAGAAATTGGAGTGTGGGCTCCGGCAGTATTTCGCTAAATACTTTAAGAAAATATTTTTCTAGAAAAACCCTTTTTTCTAAAACTAGAAAATCCCTATTTTCTAATAATTAAGTGGATTATATATTAATTATATAACCACCTAATTAAGTAATTAATTAATCCTTAATTAAGGACTAATTAATTAGAGAGAGAGAATTAGCCATAATAGCTTTGAAACTGTTCAAAATTGTTCCGAACCTCTGATGATTTAAAATGAGAATGAAGGCCTTATTTATAGCCATGGAAATGGGACATCATCTCCATTTTCGCATTTCATACCGTAGCTCCCAAGTCCGGACAGCCAATCAGAGCACGCCGGAGTGGAGTGCACGCCAAGACGGTCACGGCGGTGCAAAGCACGCGCCAAACGGAGGCCACACGTGCCCGCACACGCCGCCCGTGTGGCGGCTGTGTGCTTGGCGCATGTGAGGGGCACGCCTGCTTGAGCAGCTGCCACGTAGCCGGTCCGGCCCTGTCCGACCGGCGGTCCAACTCTTGGACCGGTTTAGGAGTGAACCGGTCGGCTCAACTCGGTCTGACCCCATGGACACGTGTCATCATACTACTCGTCCACGTGTCCGGGTCAAACCTTGACGGGACCCTGTCCATTAATCCGGACCGCCGACCCGCTCCGCCGACCCGTTGACTTTTCAGTCAACATGATTTGGGCCGTTGGCTCGTGCTGACGCGGCAAGATCCTAGCCATCCACGTGTCGCACACGGTGGCGCCCAGTCAGCGCCACTTGGCGTTGACCCACTGACGTGGCGTGCCACGTCAGCAAAAAACTTTTTTTTTTTAAATTTTTTTATTTTCTCCAAAATAAAATTTCGGTCATTTCCAACTCTTTGGAATTTAATTTATTTTCTCAAAATAAATTCTTTGGCTATTTTCAAACTCTTTGAAAATTCGTTTCTCTCTCTCGTTTTAATATTTTCTCTTTGATCTTGGTTGGGGCTTGCGGGGGGACCTGCATGACTAATTAATCTTAGCTCCAAACGGGTCAATCTATTATCATCCCATGATAATAATTGATTACCGTTTAACAATATTTAATTCCACTAAATAAATATTGTTGAACTCTAAAATTAATTAAACTATTCACGAATTTCTCGATCTAGAATAATTTTGCATTTTACTCCTCTGTACAGATATCCATGAAAAATAAATCAATACTACTATCATTTATTTTTCACTTCAAATCTGAAATTTCATGATTCGCCTTAAGTCCAAATTCCTTGTATGTGAAACACATTCAACATACAACTTCGGTGACGAACACACGAAGTACTTTGGCTAAAGTTTTAATTCGAACTTTTTGCAAATCTATTTCAGGGATATCTTTAAACTTTCCAGCAAGGCTACAGATTCCTTGATCAATATTTCTCTCTAGCACATTTCATGCAATCACCGATCGTACAAAGTATTTTGGCCACCCGTTACTAAGACCTCACTTCTGAGTACATCACAGTGATTAACACTACATGCCTAAAATAGAAACACAGTCAGGATTAAGAGTCTAATGCTTCCGAGATTTTGTTCATTTTAGATAGCAGTATAAAATGAACAATCTCAGTGGTCCAGTTCAATGTTTCCAATCTCATTGAAAATCATCAACGTGTTATAATTGGAAACTCCATTTCCCTATGACGAAAGACTAATCATCTTATATAACACATTATAGTCTCGATAAGAACATCTTCTTATCATACTGACTAGAACTTTAATGACACGTGACTTTTGGCATTTAAAGTCTTTTCCTATGAAACACATTTCATATAAAAATACCATCACACGTTATTAATTATTAAATTTGTAAAATACTCATAACTTGTTTTAATTTCAGTTTTATTAATCCAAAATATTTACAATATAATTGGATTTACAGGGCATTAATCCCAACAATTATTATAATGTTTTATTTATCTAACTTACAGCTAGAATATAACTGAGGGATGATTCAAGGTTTTCATGGATATATAATCATTGTGGTTTTGTTTTGAAAGGCTTTATTATGGCACTCTTTTCTAATTATATTTATATTTCTATAGATTTAAATGACATTTTATTAATATCGTTTGATATTAATGTCAATAATGTGTATATTATAAAAAATTATTTTATTTTTTGATGATTTGTGTAAAAAATATAATATTTTTTAACTCTTGATTGTATTATCATTATTCGTAAAGTATTTTATGTTTAACTAGTAAACTGCATGTATATGCTGCTGGGATGCGGGCCCAGAACAGTAGCAATCCGGGACCACATTTTAAATTTTTTTATTATAATACAAGTATTAAAATATTTCTAAAACATTTTAATACAAAAGCGGAAGACTAGCCGGATCTACTCAAGTATATACATGCAATTGATAATAAATTTTAAATCACTTAAGCAGATAAATATCTAACATGCAATTAACACTTAAGAGCACATAATTTATCATGCTTAAACTAAAACAACTGTAAAATATTACCGTACTGCAATCATGGCTATGTAACGGCATTTTTCCAGCTCCTATCCCACTCGTGAGACCGGCAGAGCTTCCCTGCAATGACCCTAGGGACACCCTCAGAGTGTGGGCTCCGAAAGTATTTCTCTAAATACTTAGAGAAAATAAAATTTAAACTAAAAACCCTTTTCAGGGTTTATTCTCCCGAAAATTAGGCGTTTTGTACAAACACCTAATTAAAATTAATTCCAAAATCAATCGGAATTAACTAGGAGAAAAGGGATATGGTTTCAAAGCTAAGAACTAGCCAAAACCTCTCCCAAAATGTTATGAGAAATGAGGGAGGGGGTCAGCCTATTTATAGGCAAAAACCCGAGGGCAAAACGGTCATTTTAAGCATAAGTAGAAGGGTATTTTGGTCATTTCGCACTGCCACTTGCAAAATTGACGGAATATGAGAGCACCACGTTGAAGCTCTCTTCTCCACGAATCCAACGCCGCCGGCCACGCGCCAATCGGAGTTGGCACGCGCCCTCACACGCCGCCACAAGGCGGCTCGTGTGTTTCACCCGCGGCCTAAGGTTTGGGGATGACGTGGCCGATTCTTATTCGGCCACGTGTCCGGGTCGGTCCGACCCGGAACTGGACCCGGCCCGACCCTGTCTGAGACCCGATACCCTGACCCGTTTGACCGGGTTATCCGACCCGTTGATCGCCCCGGCCCAGAACCAATCTGGGCCGTCCAAGCGCGATGACGCGGCGCGATCTTCACCCTACGCGTGGCACGCCACGCGGCGCTGTGTCAACGCCACCTGGGTCCCGCCCTGCTGACGTGGCGTGGCACGTCATGTGCCACGTCAGCAATTTTTTTTTTTTTTAAAATTTTAAAATTTTATTTTCTCCAAAATAAAATTCAGGGCATTTCCAACTCTTTGGAACTTGATTTATTTTCTTAAAATAAATCCCTTGGCTTATTTTCAAACACTTTGAAAATTCATTTCTCTTTCTCCTTTTAATATTTTCTCTTTGGGTTTTCAATTGGGGCTTGCAGGGGGACCTGCAAGACTAATTAATTTTAGCTCCAAACGGATTAATATATTATCATCTCATGACAATAATTAATTACCTGTTTAACAATATTTAATTCCACTAAATAAATATTGTTGCACTCTAAAATTAATTAAATTATTCACGAATTTCTCGATCTAAAATAATTTCGCATTTTACTCCTCCGTGCAGATATCCATGAAAAATAAATTACAACTACTATCATTTATTTTTCATCTGCAATTTGAAATTTATTGATTCGCCTTAAGTTCAAATTCTCTGTATTTGAAACACATTCAACATACAACTTCGGTGACGTTATCACGCGAAGTGCTTTGGCCAAAGTCTTAATTCGAACTTTTGCAAATCTATTTCAAGGATATCTCTTACCTTCCAGCAAGGCCACAGATTCCTAGATCAATATAACTCTTTAGCGCATTTCATATAATTACCGAACATACAAAGTATTTTGGCCACCCGTTACCGAGACCTCACTTCGAGTATGTTACAGTGATTAACACTACATGCCTAAAGCCGAAATATTATCAGGATTAAGAGTACAATGCTTCCTGAGATTTTATTCATTTTAGATAGCAGTATAAAATGAATTATCTCAGTGGTCCAGTCCGATGTTTCCAATCCTATTGAAAATCATCAACGTGTTATAATTGGAATCACCATTCCCTATGACGAAAGACTAATCATCTTATATAACCACGTTATAGTCTTGATAAGAACATATTCTTATCTTACCGACTAGAACTTTAATGACACGTGATTTCGGTATTCAAAGTCTTTTCCTATGAAACACATTTCATATGAGAATACCACCACACATCATTAATTATTAATATATGAAATACTCATAACTTGCTGTAAATTCAGTTTAATTAATTCAACAAATTGAATTTTCAGGGCACTAATCCCAACAATCTCCCACTTGCCCTAAATTCAATTTGGCTATACATCTAAGTCTTATTCCTTCCACATAAGTGTCAAAACTCGTTTTGCACTTTTTCGTGCCAATACTTTAGTGAAGGAATCTTTTAGACGTTTCTCTGAGCCAACAACTAGGAAATCATGAATTCAATACATTTAACTGGCTGCTTCTCAAGCTACCATGTATTTGACTTCCATGGCGGTATAAGCAATACAAGTCTGCTTAACATTCTCCAATTAACGGGTGCTCTTTCTAGAGTAAACACGTATTCTGATGTCAAACATCTAGAATACAAATCAGATTGTAAATCCGAATCTGTGTACTTCTATTGAAATGAGCTCATCACTGTGGTAGACAAGCATATAATCTCAAGTCCTTCTCAAGTACTCCAATATATGCTTTCACTACTACCCAGTGTTAGATTCTAGGGTTTGACTAATATCTGCTGACTTAGACCTTTTTCATAATAGACAGCTGGCCTTGTACATAATATGACATACATAAAGCTTCCGCTGCGGAACTCTAATAATGTCTTCTATCTCTTCAGTTGTCCTAAGACACTGATCCCGAGATAGATAAATTCCATATCTAAAAGGTAATGAACCTTCCTTGGAATTCGTCATATTATACCTTGTCAGCATCTTATCCATATATGCTTCTTGTGATAAACCAATCCCCTTATTCCTATGATCACGACAAAAGTCTGATCCTTGGAATAACATTGGTCTCACATAGGTCTTTTTTTTTGTCAAAATGATTTGATGTCCGAATCTTGACCATTGACAAAATTCTTGCATCATTCCCAATGAGCAGAATATTAATTACGTACAAAGTGAAAGTGTTACAACGCTATCATGATGTCATTTTGTACACTTTATGGTTCATCAGGCAATTATACAAATCTAAAGAATTTAAATTGCCTTATAATTCTGATGCTCCATAATCTAGACGCTCGCTTAAGATCATAAATCGATCTATTAAGCTTGCATTATATGCACCTGATTTCTGGCTGTGAAGCCTTCAGGTTATGCCATGTATCTCTTCTTTTTGAAGGTGCCCGTTCAAGAACATAGTCTTTACATCCATTTATCTAAACTCATAATCGATAATGAGATAAAATGGAGAGGATAATGGACTTAAGCATTGCTATAGGTGAGAAGACCTCATAAATGATTTCTTCTTTCTGGATAAAATCCCTTGCCATAAGCTTACTTTAAAGTCTCTACTTTTGTCCATTTTTCCTTTTATCGCCTTGTAGAACCCAATTGTATCTAATAGGGTTTAATGCCTTCAGGCGCCTCTACAAGTTCAAGACTTTGTTAGAATACAGATATTCTAACTTAGATTCCATGGATATTGACCAAACGGTCAGTGTCTATATCTTCTACAGCTTCATTACACGTGACAGGATCAGATACGTTAGATTCAACCTCTTGGGTTAATCTTAAGTATCTTGTCAAGTGTCCTGACAATCCTCCCACTATAATGATGCTCTCGTGTACACGTCTCTACATCACATGTTGTATTTGGTACATCATATGTATCCAATATGTTTTCAGTTATCACGGGTTTATGGAAATCAGTATCTAATACTGTTATTTCTTTTAACACTACTTTGCTTCTACCCTTTGTGGTTATCTATGTAATTATCTTTGAAATATTCACAAACATCTTTTGTGGTTTCTCAAATTACAAAATATACCACCTCTCGTTCTTCTAGTATAACCTTAGAACAAGTAAACCTTTGTTCTTTATTCTAACTTGTCAGGATCCATCCTTAACTCGTAGACCAGGCTACCTTAAATCCGAAGATAAAAGATACAGGGTTTTCACCCTAGCTACAGATCCATCAGTGTTTTAGGAACTGACTTAGATAGAACTAGGTTTGTCGTTTTATGTGCAAGACCCCCAAAAAGAACTTCGTAGGGTAGTATGACTCTTCATGAATCTTACCATCATTATCAGAGTTTTATTTCTCTTTTTCTGTAATAGATCTTTGCCAACTTTCGACTTTTGAAAAAATTGGACAAAAATTCGGAAAAATACTTGGTCGCGGCCGCGACCATTTTGTGAAAGTTTTTGGTCGCGCCCGCGACCACCCTCTAGAAACTGCATTTTGTCCAACTTCGAACCTACGCCATTTTCACCTCGCTTTGAATTAGAAAACGTGCCATATAGCGTTGGAAAGGTCTATGTGTCTACTTTCATTCCCAACAAGGAAAATTCAATTCCCACTTCTAGAATTTAAGTTATTACCGTTTTCCCACAACATGTGCTTTTTTCCAAAATTGTCAAGTGTTCCTAAACTTCACCAAACACCTCTTCTTGCAGTTCTTTCACTCCCTTGGCTCCCATATGTGATTATTTGTAGTTATAGTAGTGCATGAACATTCTCATAAATTATAATTATCATCACTCCATGTCATGAACATGCCGTTCGTCCATTATTTGGTTCATTTGTCTAGAGTCTTATGTACACTCGTATTTCTTGCACAGAGTTTGGTCCAGTTGGGGAGCAGGGTCCGTAGGCTTATCTTTTCTTCACTCTTTTGGTTAAGGTGAGGTTTTCTTTATGTATTTAAAGCCCATAATATCTCTATGTGACTATTTCGGCCGAAACTTATATTATACCTATAGTTTTCCCTAAATGTCCAAGTGATTTATAAAAGAACCCCGTTTCTTTTAATAAAAACCTACCTACCATATTGTTTTGGCGAGATATTGCACTGTATTGTTTGGGCCCTAGGGGAATCGTGGGATTGGCGACCGGAACGGCATCGGGCCGTCGGAGAGAACCTCTACACGTAGTACCCATTGGGAATACCTTCGCGTGACCTAGGAGACGGGAAGGCGGGGTATTCCTGAGCCGGTGGTTCCCATACCATCGAAGGAGCGGGTAGGAGTCATGAGCCCCCGTCTCACACTGTACTTTGGTGGCTTGGGCCTTGCAAACCCGACCATTGATCCATGGAAGAAGGAGGGATATTAAGTTATCAATTGACTGATTATTTGAATACTGTTTTGCATGATCACCTCTTATTTGAACTGAACATTGTACACTGTCGGAGTTTGGATGGAATTTACCCACTCGTCAGGTCACGAATGCCAAATGATAATTGTAATTAAATGATACTTGTAATTTCGGGCATTGGCTCTTTTATTCAACTATCCACTTGGACCTTTGCTAAAACCATGCTCGGAATTATAGGTTGCATGTTTTGTGAGCTATATATATTAAACCCCTCACTTAGTCTTCATAGACTAACCCTCCTCACTTTCAGCTTTTGCAGGTCTCGCTAGGCGGGGAAATAGAGTCTGTCAAGTCTTTATTTTGTAGCCTAGCTTGAGCATGTTTTTGGTTGTTGTATAATTACATACTTACACTTTAATTATATATTATCGTTATGGAGAACTATTATGTATATGTGATGGCCGGGATGGCCTTTGATTGTATAACTTAATCTTGTGCTGATTATGTATATATGCTTCCGCCTTATGTTATTGCATCGTCGGTTTTATTTGGTTTAAGGGTTAGCCCCGCTTAGCTAGGTCGAGTTTTTAATTGTCACCCGTTCGCCACGTGTGTGGTTTGTGTATGGAAATTAATTTCATGCATGGATTAGACTAGTGGTGCGGGGGATGTGACACCTTTCGATGCGGGTGTTACAATATACATGCAATTGATAATAAATTAAAAATCACTTAAGCAGATAAATATCTAACATGCAATTAACACTTAAGAGCACATAATTTATCATGCTTAAACTAAAACAACTGTAAAATATTACCGTACTGCAATCATGACTATCTAACGGCATTTTTCCAGCTCCTATCCCACTCGTGAGACCGGCAGAGCTTCCTTGCAATGACCCCAGGGACACCCTCGGAGTGTGGGCTCCGAAAGTATTTCTCTAAATACCTAGAGAAAATAAAATTTAAACTAAAAACCCTTTTCAGGGTTTATTCTCCCGAAAATTAGGCGTTTTGTACAAACACGTAATTAAAATTAATTCCAAAATCAATCGGAATTAACTAGGAGAAAAGGGATATGGTTTCAAAGCTAAGAACTAGCCAAAACCTCTCCCAAAATGTTATGAGAAATGAGGGAGGGGGTCAGCCTATTTATAGGCAAAAACCCGAGGGCAAAACGGTCATTTTAAGCATAAGTAGAAGGGTATTTTGGTCATTTCGCACTGCCACTTGCAAAATTGACGGAATATGAGAGCACCACGTTGAAGCTCTCTTCTCCACGAATCCAACACCGCCGGCCACGCGCCAATCGGAGTTGGCAGGCGTCCTAACGCGCCGCCACAAGGCGGCGCGTGTGTTTCACCCGCGGCCTAGGGTTTGGGGATGACGTGGCCGATTCTCATTCGGCCACGTGTCCGGGTCGGTCCGACCCGGAACCGGACCCGGCCCGACCCTGTCCGAGACCCGATACCCTGACCCGTTTGACCGGGTTATCCGACCCGTTGATCGGCCCGGCCCAGAACCAATCTGGGCCGTCCAAGCACGATGACGCGGCGCGATCTTCACCCTACGCGTGGCACGCCACGCGGCGCTGTGCCAGCGCCACCTGGGTCCCGCCCTGCTGACGTGGCGTGACACGTCATGTGCCACGTCAACAATTTTTTTTTTTTTTTTTAAAATTTATAAATTTTATTTTCTCCAAAATAAAATTCAGGGCATTTCCAACTCTTTGGAACTTGATTTATTTTCTTAAAATAAATCCCTTGGCTTATTTTCAAACACTTTGAAAATTCATTTCTCTTTCTCCTTTTAATATTTTCTCTTTGGGTTTTCAATTGGGGCTTGCAGGGGGACCAGCAGGACTAATTAATTTTAGCTCCAAACGGATTAATATATTATCATCTCATGACAATAATTAATTACCTGTTTAACAATATTTAATTCCACTAAATAAATATTGTTGCACTCTAAAATTAATTAAATTATTCACGAATTTCTCGATCTAGAATAATTTCGCATTTTACTCCTCCGTGCAGATATCCATGAAAAATAAATTACAACTACTATCATTTATTTTTCATCTCCAATTTGAAATTTATCGATTCGCCTTAAGTTCAAATTCTCTGTATGTGAAACACATTCAACATACAACTTCGGTGACGTTATCACGCGAAGTTCTTTGGCCAAAGTCTTAATTCGAACTTTTGCAAATCTATTTCAAGGATATCTCTTACCTTCCAGCAAGGCCACAGATTCCTAGATCAATATAACTCTTTAGCGCATTTCATATAATTACCGAACATACAAAGTATTTTGGCCACCCGTTACCGAGACCTCACTTCGAGTATGTTACAGTGACTAACACTACATGCCTAAAGCCGAAATATTATCAGGATTAAGAGTACAATGCTTCCTGAGATTTTATTCATTTTAGATAGCAGTATAAAATGAATTATCTCAGTGGTCCAGTTTGATGTTTCCAATCCTATTGAAAATCATCAACGTGTTATAATTGGAATCACCATTCCCTATGACGAAATACTAATCATCTTATATAACCACGTTATAGTCTTGATAAGAACATATTCTTATCTTACCGACTAGAACTTTAATGACACGTGATTTCGGTATTCAAAGTCTTTTCCTATGAAACACATTTCATATGAGAATACCACCACACATCATTAATTATTAATATATGAAATACTCATAACTTGCTGTAAATTCAGTTTAATTAATTCAACAAATTGAATTTTCAGGGCACTAATCCCAACATATGCCTTATGAAATGGAGGTCTACATGATATCTGTCAAAATTACATAAAATATATATGGGATGCAACAACGTTTTTCTAGCCAAGGTCAACCAATTATAGGTTAAATGAAGTCGTAATCATGGTGGAATACGATATTGTTTTTGTGGTGATTTTTACTTTCTATTTCTTTGAAGTTTTAGATATTGTCTGATGAGACCTAAAATCACACTCGAATCAGAGCCGTCCACGTGTCAACACTTCGCTGACCGAGGGCCAAGACGCTCGCATTGATGGGCTCGTGGGCCTTCCCAGCCCACTCATTTGCCAACTAATACAGACCATTGAGCCTCGGACAACTATTCGGGTAAAGGGCCGAAGCCGACAGGCTTGGCACTCGCATCTCGGCCCTCAGGGTTACCCTCCTCAGGGAAGCACCCACACGGGGGACCCCATTCATGATGCTCGGGATTTTGGCGCTCAAGGATCATCTACCGTGGGGAGCCCATCCGTACATTCTTCGAGCGTCACCAGCGCTCATGAATGATCCTACTCCTAATGCGACGGATCTTAACCTTCACAAGGGGATTTTAGGCTTTCCTCTCACGCGACCCTCGCCAACAACGTCTGACACAAAGGTGGTGCGCACCTTGTACCTGACACGCCGCCTCCTTTTCAGAAACGTCATTTTCACACCCTCACAGGCTGCCACGTGTTAGGGCAACACAGGTTTGGGACCACACGGTCAATTTACCCATTTACCCCCATCCCTAACATATAAATAGGGGGGAACCCATGCATTCTCCCCCAAGTCATCATCTGCATACAAATCACACATATTGTTCTGGGCATTTCCACTGATCTTCTCAAGCTTCTCATTCACCACAGTAACATTACCCTTGTAGCTTGCATTCTTGGTGTTATCCTAGCTGGAAGAACCCATGCTTAAGAGGAAACCCAGATCCTGAGGCCCTCACGCCTGTGATGGTCTTCCCATTCATATACAAATACTAAAGTGTTGTTGCATTTTCGGAAACCTGATTTCCAGCACCATCATTTTTGGCGCCGTCTGTGGGAAATCCATCACCACCACTACCTGATTCTTCCTCTGAAAGCTAGTTGAGATATAACACCTTTTAAACTCTGAAAATGGTCACTGCAACCCGGTCTGGAGCTGTGGGAAACAAAAGCAGTCCCCCTCCAGTCAATGAAGCGAACACGGAGAGCAATGTTCCCGCTGGGGCCGTGAATCCACCGCCTGCAAGAAATGGAAGCGAGAATCCCGACACGGCGGCTCCGGCTCTCCCCCCGGGAGGAAACGCTACGGGAGGGCCCAGTTCCGTTGTTCCACCTACAACTCACACCACCAACGCTTCCTACCCTTATTCAGGTATGTATCCCATGGCCATGCCTCCACCGGGATACCCTTTTGTACAACCCGGAATGATGCCCGGGATGATGCCAATGATCCAACCGTATCAAGTGGGGACTCTAAATCTCCCCCTGTCATTACCGAGAGAGATACAAGGAGTGGAGATGCCCCAAATCACCACCCAGCAACTTCAGGCGCTGTATGCGCAGTGTAAGGGCCAGGCGGTCCAGAATGCTTGAGAGCATTTCATTGCAGCATATTTCCCATCGCACGCTGGCGCTCGGATGGCCCCACCTCTGGGAGGACTCCCTGCACATCCGTTAACGATGGCCCAAAATGCGCTGAGGGCCCAGCAACCTCTCCCACCACCAAACCAAGAGAATGAGGCCCCGCCGAGGGTCCAGCCAGATCCGCCACCGGTAAGAGATGAAAGGGCTCCTCGAAATGAGGGGGTCGGAGACAATGACGAGGTCCAGTCGAGGGCCACAGAAAGGGCAAACCGCAGAAATGTCGGTGACCCTCAGCTTGCAGCAGTGCAGGACCAGATTAGGGGGCTCCAGAACGTGGTGGAGCAGCTCTCTCGAGCACGGTCTCACGTCTCCCGTGGTGGGGGCGAGAGGTCCAGGGCCAGAGACGCTCGCAGACCACGTAGCCCCATCTCTCGCCGACGAAGGGAAGCCAGCCCAGAAGACCCGGAGGACAGGGATTACCGGATCGCGACGGGCGATTCTCCCCTCATCGAGGAGGTGTTAATGACTCGTGCAGGAAAAGGCAAAATCCCCACGTCCGTCGCCAGGTACGACGGAACCACGGATCCAGCCGAGCATCTGGATCACTTCGTGCACTTGATGCATCTATACGATCACCCCCTCAACTACTGGGCCAAGGTGTTTGTGACCTCCCTCGTGGGGATGGCCCAGGATTGGTACAAAAAGCTTCCTCCGCGCTCAATCCGAGGATACCATGACCTAACTGATGCATTCATTAGTCACTTCAACTCTTTGAAGGCTCCAGCCCCCGCAGCCACGACCCTCTACAGCTTGGTCCAGGGGCCGAACGAGACCCTCAGGTCATTCATGAGAAGGTTCAACAAGGAAATCCTGCTGGTGGAAAATCCCTCGATGGATTTCTTGAGGCAAGTTCTCTTCGGAGCCATTAACATGAAGCATTATGTCAGCAAGGAATTTGTAGAAGAAGTAGCCAAGAAAAACCCCCACTCATTGATGGAGATAAGGGACATAGCGGACTCGTTTTTCACCCTCGAAGATATGTATCTCGCGAGGGATCAGAAAATGGCGAACTCCCCTCGCCCCAGCAAAGCCCCCGAGGACCGAGGAGATTCAGCCAGGGGTCGCCGTCGAAGCCCCCCATCGGCTCGGAGGAACGCCTCTCCCCCTCGGAGGTTCGAACGCATCCCACTCAACCGCCCTATAGCCGAAGTATATGCCATGGCGGATAAGAAGTTGTTCAAGAGACCGCCAAGATTGAGAGAAACGGAAGCTCAGAAGCGCTCGGGAAAGTACTGTGCTTTCCACAAGCAGAAAGGGCATGACACCGGTTAATGTCATCAGCTAGAGAGAGAGATTCAGAGGCTGATCGCTGGGGGGCACCTTAAGGAATTCGTAAAGGTGCTGGAGAGATACGACGAGCACTGTGCGGAGCGAGCGCGTGCACTAGGGAGAAGCCGTTCGCGCTCTCGGAGCCCGCGTCACCATCACACCGAGCCCAGTGACCGTGGAAAAAGGAAGGCATCAGACGTGGAAAACCAGCCCTTCGCGGTCATCCACATGATTGCTGGAGGACCCTCGGGGGGCGACTCCAACGCTTCCCGGTGCCGCTACATCCGGAGTTATGACCATAAATCTTCTCGGTCCAGGCCAGTGCTCTCTGTTGATAAATCATCACGTTCGGAGAAGGATGAAAGCGTAGGTTTCACAGAAAAAGACTTAGAGCACATAGTAACGCCCCATGGGGTCGGTGAAACCTCTGACTGCCCCATGGCGGTTAGCTTAGACGTTCACAACCACATTGTAAAGAGGGTCTTAATTGATAGTGGAAGCTCCGTGAATGTTTTGCCTTACTCCACGTTCCAAAAAATGAACATCACGAACATCCCGCTCGAACCACTCAGAACAGCCCTCGTTGGCTTTAGGGGTTCCGAGATCGTCCCTCGCGGACAAATTCGCTTGGCCACCTCTTTCGGTCGTGCCCCACAGCGAAAAACTTTAAATGTTCTCTACGTGGTGGTCGAAGTGGACCTACCCTACAACATCATCATTGGGCGCCCAGCCCTCGTTGACTTCAAAGCTGTAATTTCCACCTATCATCAGAAAGTTAAGTTCCCCACCCCCGAAGGTACAGGAGAAGTATTGTGCAATGTTAAGGAAGCATGGGAATGCTACATACTCTCCCTTCGAAGCCACAGGCCCAAACAACCTACCCAGGTTGGCTCCACCAAAAAATCGGTTGACTTCCCCAAACTAGATGAGGATGGCCCCGAGCGCAAGAGGGCTAAGCTCTATAAAAAGAAGAATAAGAAGAAGGCCACGGACGGATCCGGAGATGTTGGGAACTCGCCCCTCGGAGAGGTTGGGGCTTCTTCCTCGGAAGACGAGGGTCATATACTCTCGGGAGATACCAGTGAAAAAGTCACAGGTAAGAAACGGGCGCTCGAGCAGCCGAGGCCCGAAGTGCGAGTGGAACCCACGGAGGGCTTCCTGACCATCGAATTGGAGCCAGGAAATCCAGATAAGACCACGCTAATAGGTTCCAGCCTCGACGGTCCCTCTCAAATTATGATGATCGAATTCTTGCGAGAAAATATTGATGTCTTTGCTTGGAAGGCTTCCGACCTCACCGGCATAGATCCGAGCGTTATTGTCCACCGGCTGAACGTGGATCCAGCCTTCAAACCTATAAAGCAGAAAAAGAGAGATGTCCATGGATTCCGAAAGCAGGTCATAGAAGAAGAAGTCAATAAACTGCTTGATGCTCAGTACATAGAAGAAATTCTATACCCCGAATGGCTTTGCAATGTGGTGCTCGTTCCGAAGAGCGCCAACAAGTGGCGTATGTGCAACGACTTCACGGACCTTAACAAGGCATGTCCCAAAGATCCGTACCCTCTGCCTAGAATCGATCAGTTGGTAGATTCGACCGCCGGATGTGAACTTATGAGCATGATGGATGCTTTCCAAGGATATTATCAGATATTTATGGCTCTTGAGGATCGTCCCAAAACTGCGTTCATAGTCCATATGGGTGTCTATTGCTTCAAGGTCATGCCCTTTGGGCTCAAAAATGCAGGAGCGACATATCAACGTCTCGTCAATAGAATGTTCGAGTGTGAGATCGGAAAGTCCATGGAAGTATATGTGGATGACATGATCGTCAAAAGCGAACGCCAGCATTCTCATCTAGGAGACCTCAAACGAGCGTTCAATATCCTGCGACGTTATGGTATGAAACTGAACCCTTCCAAATGTACATTTGGCGTACGAGGTGGCAAATTTTTGGGATATATGGTCAGCCAACGGGGCATAGAGGCAAACCCAGAGAAGATTAAAGCAATCTTGGACATACCCTCCCCTCGCAATCTGAGAGAGGTCCAGGTGCTCGTGGGTAAGATCATTTCATTGAATAGGTTCATCTCTCGCTCAGCGGATAGGAACCTACCCTTCTTTAAAATTCTGCGTAACGCTCGCAAATTTACCTGGGACGAGGACTGCGAAAAGGCTCTGCAGGACATGAAGCGGCATCTTTCGAGCGCACCTTTGTTGACCAAACCTAACCCGGGGGAGACTTTGTTTATCTATCTGTCAGTTTCCTTGGAGGCTACGAGCGCTGTCCTGGTGGCCATTCGCGAGCGTAAGCATATGCCGGTGTATTATTTAAGCAAGACTCTACAAAGAGCGGGGAAAAGATACATGGAGATAGAAAAGTTTGCATTTGCGCTCGTAAATGCCTCTCGGAGGCTAAGACCCTATTTTCAAGCGCATTCCATCGTGGTTCTTACAGATCAGCCCCTCAGACAAGTGCTTGCAAAACCGGACGTCTCAGGGAGATTAATTAAATGGTCAATTGAACTTAGTCAGTTCGACATCGCTTTTGAGCCCCGCACGGCGATACAGGCTCAGGCCGTGGCTGACCTATTGGTGGAACGTTTCAACTTAGATACCGTGCCCTCAACAGAGGATGGTTTATGGCTGTTGCACACAGATGGCTCCTCGACCTCACAAGGGGGAGAGCCGGGGTGACCCTCAGAGACCCTCTCGGAGCTGAAGTCGACTATGCGATCAAGTTGGCGTTCCAAATCAACAACAACGAAGCTGAGTATGAGGCCCTCATCCAGGGGCTCAGGATTGCACTCCAAAATGGCGCCACTCGGGTCACTGCATATGTTGATTCGCAGTTGATCGCGAATTAGATTGATGGTTCTTATGAGGCTCGAGAAGCCACCATGGTGCAGTATCTGGCGAGCGCTAAGGAGGTGATAGCTAAGTTCAGGGAATTCCACCTTTTGCAAATCCCGAGGGCAGAAAACGAACGGGCCGACGCTCTGTCAAAGTTCGCATCCGCCCTGGATGGTTCTAGCGAGCGTGCTATTACATTTCTTAGGACAGAGGAACCGTTGATAAGTAGAGGGGAACCTTTGAAGCAGGTGCATATGATTGATCCTTCCGAACCTTGTTGGCTTGATGAGATCATCAGATTTCTCCAAGATGGAACCAGCCCAAGCGACAAAGTTGAGGCTCGAAAAGTCAGAAGTAAAGCCCCTCGCTTCTCATTGGATGACGAGGGTCGACTATTCAAGCGATCCTTCCAAGGCCCACCACTGAGATGCTTGAGACCCTCGCAGGCCAAGGAAGTTCTGGAACACGTGCACAATGGAAGTTGCGGGAACCACTTGGGCGGTCGGATCTTGGCAAAGAAAGTCTTAAGGAGCGGGTTTTACTGGCCCTCAGTGCTACAGGATGCCATTAGCTACTCCAAGAGATGCCCTAGGTGCCAGTTTCATTCTAACACCCCCAAGTTGCCAGCGGCTCAAATGATTCCCATCGATGTTTCATGGCCTTTTGATCAGTGGGGCATCGATATTGTGGGGCCCCTCCCAATGGCGGCCGGACAAAAGAAATTCGTAATACTCGCTGTGGATTACTTCACTAAATGGGCGGAAGCCGAAGCGGTCGCCAAGATAACATTCAAGGTTGTGAGAGATTTCATCTGGAAAAACATCATCTGTAGGTATGGTATCCCGAGGGTGCTCATCTCAGACAACGGCTCCCAGTTCATCGCTGTCGACACGCGGGATTGGTGCTATGAGCTAGGGATTGAACAGCGATTCACCTCCGTAGGCCACCCCCAAGCCAACGGTCAGGCGGAGGTGACCAATCGAACCATACTCCAGCATCTGAAGACGATGCTCGAGAGTAAGAAGGGAGAATGGGCAGAAGAACTCCAAGGAGCCCTGTGGGCTTACCGTACTACTCCACGAGCGGCAACAGGGGAAACCCCTTACTCCCTCGTTTATGGCGCCGAGGCCATGATACCTGCGGAAATTGCTCAAGAATCCGCACGCGTTGCCTATTTCGAGCCTGCCGCCAACGAGGCCAATCGGGCGCTCGAGTTAGATTTGCTGGATGGGAAGAGGAATGCTGCTTGGGCACGTATTCACAAATACAAAGCAACCGTTGCTCGCCAATACAACAAACGTGTTAAGGAAAGGACTTTCCAGCTAGGGGACTTGGTCCTCAAAAAAGTTGAAGTCTCCAAACACGTGGGTAAGTTGGACCCCAATTGGGAAGGCCCCTTCAAAGTCATCCAGGTACGAGCAAATAACACCTACCTGCTGGAGACTTTGCAAGACGAGCGTCTCCCTAGGCCATGGAATGCATGTAACCTTAGAAGGTTCTACGTGTAAACATTGGTTCTTTTTGTAATTGCCCGTCGACAGCATGGGGTACTTTCTTTCCACAGAAAGCATATGGTACTCGTTTTGTAAATTGCGAATATAACAGTAAGCATTTTCAAATTCTGGATTATGTCATTTATTTGTTTTCCTTATTGGTTAATGATTTGAGCAAAACTTAAGGCCTACTCCGTGTCGAGCATCCTCCACGTCGAACGGCCTAAGTAATACCTCAATCGTTTTGAAGCAACGCTATTTGGGTGTGTGACAATTCGTAAGTGTGTAAAATCCTAAGAACGAGCGTGTCGGGCAACCGGGGGGCAAAATGCTTAATTTACGCCAGCTGAGTGCATGTCACTCCGGCTCGCGCTCGTAAAAACCCTGGTGACCCTCGACTTCTTGGGTGAGGGCACACTCAGAAAACAGTGAATCCCCTAATAACCCTTTCATGGGTCCCTCAAAATAACGTTTACCCCACGGTTACGCTCGCTTTGATCCTATACTTAGCAAATCCTACTGGTGATTTCTAAAGTATGAACAACATAATGGAGCGTTCAAGACGAAGGGTGCACATTATTGGGCCAATACTTAGGCAAATCCCCAGAGGTTTCCTAAGTTCAAATTCGAGCCCCATTACAGATACGGCCAGGGAACCCCCGGGGAAAACACCCTCGCGTTCGTATCTACACCCCTCAAATCTCCAGACGTTGCCAAACTTTAAACTGATGGTGCGTTATGGCGAATGTCGGGGCCCTCTTAAAGAAAACGCCCTCGCGCACAAACACACTCATCGCAAGCGTTTATGCAAGAAAGGCCAGTTCATACAGGGAAGAACGACGAGCGCAATGAAATAATATCATTCATCATTTAAAAATAAAGGAGAAAACATTCAGACATTCAAGCATTCAAAAAGGAGTTCAGTTATATGGGAAAACAGCATAAAGGATCCAAAGTACTCAGGAAAATAATGGAGAATTAAGTACAGACATAAAATTGTTCGTGAATGGAAAGAAGAATTTAAACTGACAAGGGCAAGAGGTTAGTCGCCCAGGGAGCTTCATTGGGCTGGAGCGCCAGGCTCGGGAGGAGCAGTTGCAAGGGGAACGGGGGTCAACACGTTGGCGTCAGAAGTCTGGATCTCGCCAGGTTCCTCGGCATCAACAGTATCCATAACGGTGCCCTCGTCTTCTATTTGGATGGGCTCGGGGCCTACAGTATGGGCGGCAATGAATTCCCGTTGGAGTGTTTCCACCAATTCTTGATATTCTGGCTCCGCCAAGCTCTCGTTGGGATCCTCGTCTGGGAGCATAGGCTCGCAATTTTCATCCAGGTCCATACGCAGGCGAGCGTCGGTTCGAGCGTTTTTAGGAGCCAATCCCAGTCTCACCATTTGCCCGATGGCCTTATGGAAGAAACGCCGAGCATTGTCGAAGCAATGGATGTTGGCCGCGAACACGAAGGCCTTAGAGCGTACGAACTTCTTCACTGCCTCCCAGGACACCCTCGCCTCCAAACCCTGTACTTTGCCCTGCAAGTCAGCAAGGGCCTTATTTGCTTCCTCGTTTTGGCGAGTGCTCTCCGCCAGCTGCTCACCCAGCTCCCTATTCTGCACCCTCAGCTGGTCCCGCTCATCCTTCAATTTCCTGTGACGCTCGTTAAGAACCAGATAGGCTTCATCGGCTTTCTTCAAATCCTCCTTCAGGCTGTCCTTATCATGATTGGCGGTGGTCAGTTCAGCGTGGATGTTGTTGTAATCCTCTTGCAGTTGGGCAGGGTCAGAGATTCGCAGCAATTTCTTGTACTTAACCTTATGCTCGGAGTAGGCCTGCGCTCGTCCCTGCAAGTTCTTCAACCTAGGGATTACCTCCTGAAAAATCAGAAGCCAAGGTTAGTATTAAAATGGGAACAGTGGACCTGGGAAGTTTTCAGAGGGTACTAGGGACTTACCGTCAGAAGGGCACGACATGCGTCGTCAGCAACACGAGCGGCGTCATGCTCGTTCAGCTTGTCATGATCGCCGAAAAATTGGAGTTTTCCGACGATGTCAGAGACGATATTCGCGGAGTAGGCGTTCTTCTTCAGAAGCACCGGACCCTCAGTCCGCTGACGCTTGTAACGAGAGTCGCCCCTGCAACCAATTTTCCAGAAATCTTCATCTTCTGATGAAGAAGTGTCACTGCCCTCACCTCTGTGCCCCACTACCACTTCTTTTCCCTTGCCGGAGATGGGGATGGAATCCGGCAACCTCTTCCTCTTCCCTAGACGGTCGGCCCAGATGGTTTCATGGATACGGACCAGTTCCCCCGAGCGATTTCGAGAACCGCTCGAACTTAGTGAGATTGGACCCTCGGGAGCCCCGGTGGAGGAGTGGCCCCACGGGCACCAGTCACCGTCAGGTCCTCAATGGGGCCCATATGTTCCTCGTTCTTCGCTCCCCCACTAGCGCCCCGATTGCCGCGGCCGGCTCCTCGCCTAATTCCCCTCCCCCTTGGAGCATTGGGAGGGCGGTTTGGCTGTTGCTGACGGTTTTGAGGGTTGGCAGCGTTTCCTTGAGCACCCAACATACGTGAAAGAGCCTCAGCATTCATGCCTTGAGATATTATTTGAACACCTGCAAATGAAAAAGAACGAGCGTCAGGAGTTGGTTGCTCGAATCGCAGATGTAAGGATACAGCAATCATTCTAAGTTAGAAGACTATTCTAAGAGTTAGAGCAGTTAGTTCCTAGGATCTAACCATCGAGGGCCATGATGTCAGTTGGAGGATGGAGTATCATGTCTGGGGGGCAAGACAAGCCATAACGAAACAGCACACCCTCGTTCTTCATCAGGTTTTCAGCCTTAATCCATTTTTTCTCAGCCCTCATCTCAAAGGCTAACCCTTGTGCCCAATCCTCAAAGTCTTTATTCCTCGTCCTTTCCGTAACCAGAGGACCCTCGCCATGAATCATCCACTGTCGGTGAACACCAAAAATCCCCCCAGGGGCCCCCACGAAGAAATATTTCTCCTTCCAATGCTCGCCGTAGGAGGTAGATGGGGAGTCTATCATCTTAAAACCCGATTTGGCCTGGGCGTAGTAAAATCCGTCCTTAGGTGACGAGCGTGGCGAGCGGGCCACTTGTATCAAACTGTCGAAATTGACTATCGAGGATGCTTTGTCTAGGGCCCTCATTGTTATTATGAAGGTGTTGATCAGAGCTATGCCGTTCGGCAGAATTTGTGAGGGGCAAAGCCCAAGATGATGATAGATGACGGCAGCGGCATGAGCAATTGGAAACCTCAAGCCCCCAGCCGAGACGGCATCCCAATAGACTGTCATCATCCCCGGTGGTGGTTGATTTGCTCTCTCCCCCTCTTCAGGAAGTCGCATAGGGAATACAGCTTCATCCCAGTAAGCTTTCGCCCTCAACTCCCTCAGATCGTCGAGCGTCAAAATACTCTCTATCTCATCCGGAGATCTGTCAGTTTGATGGCGGTTATCTTGCCTCACTCGAGTGGCAGGCTCCTTTCCCCTCCTTTGGCGCCTTCTGGAGGGTTCAGCCTCAAATTGGCGCCCGGATGGTCCTGCTTCACCCTCGAGAGCCGTCACGGCCACTGTGACTCTGTGATCTTGGGGTCGCACGGCACTATTCAACACCGGGAATACTCTCTCCCCTTGCCTCTGCATTTCCATCACATTGTCCATCTCTTCAAAGAGATCGTTGACCTCCCCAGGAGCACGCTCGTTCATCCCTTGAACGGCGGCATCAAGCTCTTCATCCCGGGCGTCATCCAGAGCCTGGGCCATTGGGATCGCCATGGGAATCCCTTCACCTGGGGGTGCCCTAACCGTCGGAACCGCCGTTGGTACATTGCCGTGAGGGGAAGAGCTCCCCACCGACATCTCCTCAATCTCCCGTACATAATCATCAGCTTGGTTTCCGGCCATGTTCAGTTTTCAACTTTTGGAAATGGGATTTCTAACAGAAAGCTCAAGGAAGGAGGAGATTTCTGAAACAAGTTCAATGGTAGACAGTGGCTCTTCCCTCAAGGGTTTCACTCACACAACCTAAAACTAATGTTAGTACGGGGAAAATAAGAAGAAGGGTAAGGAATTTTTACCTAAGATTTGAAGAGAAGAAATTCGCCGGAGCCTGTGGAACTGACAGAGATTTCTTGCTGTGTATATGCTTGAAAGAGTTTGAATGCGTGAAAAAGGTCCCAAAGCCCTGCAAACCCCTATTTATAGGGAAGATTTTACATGGATTAGGGCTGAAAATTCAAAACGCAATCATTTCCCGCCTAGGAAATCCCCCCACTTTTGGTAACCGCCTCACGTCTCCCGGAGTGCACGCGCCCACGTTCCCACTCAACATTAAATGCGGGCATGACTTCAATTAATGTTGCGTCAGACTGTGTCCGTTACAGAAGGCAAACAATCACTTCTTCAGCAATGGGCTTGACCCTCGGATATTCAAAAATTCAAAGCTCCATTCTTTTTAAATTCTACAGTACGCTCGAGCGATACTACAGAATTTGGGGGGCAAAATGATGAGACCTAAAATCACACTCGAATCAGAGCCGTCCACGTGTCAACACTTCGCTGACCGAGGGCCAAGACGCTCGCATTGATGGGCTCGTGGGCCTTCCCAGCCCACTCATTTGCCAACTAATACAGACCATTGAGCCTCGGACAACTATTCGGGTAAAGGGCCGAAGCCGACAGGCTTGGCGCTCGCATCTCGGCCCTCAGGGTTACCCTCCTCAGGGAAGCACCCACACGGGGGACCCCATTCATGATGCTCGGGATTTTGGCGCTCAAGGATCATCTACCGTGGGGAGCCCATCCGTACATTCTTCGAGCGTCACCAGCGCTCGTGAATGATCCTACTCCTAATGCGACGGATCCTAACCTTCACAAGGGGATTTTAGGCCTTCCTTTCACGCGACCCTCGCCAACAACCTCTGACACAAAGGTGGTGCGCACCTTGTACCTGACACGCCGCCTCCTTTTCAGAAACGTCATTTTCACACCCTCACAGGCTGCCACGTGTTAGGGCAACACAGGTTTGGGACCACACGGTCAATTTACCCATTTACCCCCATCCCTAACATATAAATAGGGGGGAACCCATGCATTCTCCCCCAAGTCATCATCTGCATACAAATCACACATATTGTTCTGGGCATTTCCACTGATCTTCTCAAGCTTCTCATTCACCACAGTAACATTACCCTTGTAGCTTGCATTCTTGGTGTTATCCTAGCTGGAAGAACCCACGCTTAAGAGGAAACCCAGATCCTGAGGCCCTCACGCCTGTGATGGTCTTCCCATTCATATACAAATACTAAAGTGTTGTTGCATTTTCGGAAACCTGATTTCCAGCACCATCATTGTCAATAAAAATAATTTCCTTTTTATTCTTTTTCGATTATGGATAGGACGGTCTATTGTAAAAGAGAAGCTGATTATTTTAGGCGTTCAAAAATACACTGAAAAACTAGGGGATAATTAGGAATTTCACATATACTTTTCATCTATTTTGTGGTTTTGTCCTCAACAATTATGTATTTTCTTTTAAATTTGGTAATGTGAATTATTCTTAAGATGTTGCATTCAGGATAATTTGTTAAATAACGAAGGGTTGGTTATACATATTATCAAAGGATTATATTAGTTTAGATGGATATATCAATCTAATTTTTTGCTTATCAAATTTTATTAGTAGAGTTTTATAATTTTTTTTATTCACTTAAATAGTAGTTTGAAAATTTATATTTTATAATGGTATCATAATATGCATTAGCGAACCCATCACCAAAGTTTTGATTGAAAGAAAAGTACAATGTTTTTTATCTATGATTTAGGGCTATATGTATTTCATTTTTAGGCCGATATAAAGTATCACACATATCATTAACTAAATAATATAAAGTATATTGAACTGAATTAAATTAGAATACGCACATTGTATTTAAATAAAATCATCATCATTAAATATTTAAAAAATAAATTTCATTATTTTAAAGAAAGAACAAGTTCCATTTTGTAATTGTAATTTTATCATATATAAATAGATAAAATAAAACTATATTTAACTGAATTAAATTAGAATAAGCACATTGTATTTAATTTAATTAAATTAGGATACATACAAAAGAGAAATCGCACTGGAAATTATTTTGGCACACTGGGACAGCGTGTATTTAACTGTATTTAAATATAGATTAGTACAAAAGAGAAATTACATTAAAAATTAACTTTAGATACGTACGAAAAAGAGATTACACCAGAAATTAAATTAGAGAGAAAATACACAAAAAATTAATTTTAGGAAACATGCGAAGAGAAATTACACCGGAAATTAACTTGGCACGCAAGGACGGCGTGCACCGGTTACTAGTATATAATATTTTTAGATTTTGTTAGTGACAGTTCGAGCGGTCCAAACGAATTGGGACCACCCTTCATCCCCATTTATATTTCCTCAAATAATTTCAATTGATTATATTAATTTATTTTTTGAAAGTTGATTATATTAATATTTGAAAATCACCAAAAGTATCAAATATAAAATAACTAAATATGGAATTAATATTTAGATCACGTTTCTTTTGATCAAATACTATTCCAACTGTCTCACAAAAATAGTCTCATTATTTTCATATAAATTAAGAAAAAGATAATTATTTTACTCAATAGGTTAAAAAAGAAAAATTACTATTCTAACCACACTATATTAACCATGCATAAACAATCACCATTGTATTTAAAAAGTAAAGTTGATAATGCTTGATTCATTTCTTGTTTTAAAATTTTTCTTAAACAAAATACATAATTAAGAAGTCCTAATTGAAAATAAGTAAATAGAAAAGGGATATAAAGAAGATAATTAAATTATTAATTGTGATTAAAAGGACAAATCAATATATAAAGTGAGACAATCTTTACATATTGACGCCGCAGCTAGTATTTTTAGGGTGATTTTAATTCAGACCTTGTTTGGTTAAATCAATGTAGTGAAAGAATGAGCATTTATATTCATCATAAACACTCGGATTACCACCCAATTTAATAGTTTAACACTAAACTAACTTAATTAGATATTTTTGTTCAAATATTTAGATGTGCAACTATTATTGATAAAAAGAATTTTATGTTTTTGTAGTTCGATTCGATTCTACTCAAGCCCTCATATGATTGATCGAGTTCGATTAAATCGGAATATAATTTTTTGTACACATGGCCTGGTTTGTCAACTAAGTATTGTGGAGGAACCGAGGAAGACAATACCTACCAACTACACAATGGAAGTATAGGTATACCTGCACCAGTCTGAAAATACAAGCAAAACTTTGGCTTTTCATTTAAATCTAGATATAGACAACTGCAACCCCGGCCCCCACCCCCTTTTTCTTTATTACTTTGCTTTAGCGTGAAATCTTCCCTCCCTTTTCACTTAAATTTTCATATAGATGTGGGCTCATATTATATTCAATCCCATGTTCTTGATTTGAAAATCTTTTCACTTGTTGGGAATGTCTTTATACTTCACTCGTGCGCCTATTTTTGTTCACTGTTTAAGAGCTCTTGGTCATGGCTCTCTCATGATTCTTTCAAGTTTCAATTAATTTGGCAGCTTTTTTTCTGTGATCTCATTTTACTGCTTTTGAGGTTTTCTGTAATGGTCTATAAATTCAACTTAGTGAGTGTGTGACTTGCCTAGTGCCTAGTGGTAGTTTATATAAATACAGCTTCTGCTTCTGCTTCTGCTTCTGTTGCATAGTTTTAAGTTCAGAGACAGAAGTGATTGTCTTTTGCTGTGTTTTCTTTTAACAAAGTGAGATCAAAGATGGAAGATTATGAAGTGGTGGAGCAGATTGGGAGAGGGGCTTTTGGAGCGACTTTCCTTGTTCTTCACAATACAGAAGAAGAGGTAAAATATGCTTCTTTATCATATATGAAGGTTTTGTTGTGGAATTTTGATTGTTTTTGTTGTTGTTAAATGTGATTCTTTACGTATGTTTTGAAGGAGATTCGCCTCGCTAAACAAACTGAAAAATTCAAGAATACATGCACATCAAGAGGTCATTTCTCTTCTCTTCTTGCATACGATGATTGAAACTCAGACATAAACACGACAAGGGATCTAGACAGGAGTTAGACCGATAGTAGATTTCAATGAACAATTGTAAATGTCATTTGATCTTAAATTGGTTTTCTTCATGTGGCTACAATCATTGGACCATCCATGGAAGTTATTTGTCATAATGTGAATGAATTCGTTATGTTGGGCATACCTACCTTTCTTGGAGTCATCTTTGCACATTCATTTCTGCACCACCTAACTTTTCTGTGAGAAAGTAAAGAGAACTGATGGAGTGGACAAAATTTTGGCTAATACTAAAATGTAAGAAATGATCTTTAATTACTTGGATAATATATGGCTGCTCTTCAAATCATTTTATCTTGCAGATGGATTTGATGGCAAAGCTTGACAACCCGTATATCGTTACGTACAAGGATGTGTGGGTTGAGAAGGACTCGTTTGTGTGCATTGTAACGTGTTATTGTGAAGGTGGAGACATGTAAGTTTCAGTAAGCTTCACTATTTGGGATAATTGCACTGGAGCGTCTGTGTTTTGGCCTAATTACGGAAACATCTCCTAAGGTTTGAGAAATTTCAAAAACTTCCAGCATACCTTGAGGTTTGGCCTAATACATGTTATCATATTCGTATGTTTTGTATCCATTAGTAAGCTGTGAGTGCAAACTAAGGTATTCATAAAAAAGAAGTACAGAACGTCATGGATCAACTTGTAAAATACTTTGATAGGGGAAGTTTTTGTAATTTCTCAACATTCAGGGGGAAAGTTTGTGCGGTTAGGCAAAACTTCAGGGTATGTCAGTGTAATTATCCCCTAATATTTTTCAAGATTTGGCCTTTTAGGATTTCTTTAGACTTATATTTATACGTTGTGATATCTCAGGGCAGATAAGATCAAGAAAGCTAGAGGTGTACATTTTCCTGAAGAGGTAATAATCGACATATATGAATGATTTTGAGTAAATTTCGAAGAGTTGTTAAAAAATATTTTTTCCTATTTGCAGAAGATCTGCAGGTGGCTGACTCAGCTGCTATTCACTTTGGATTATCTTCACTCGAACCGCGTCCTTCACAGGGATCTTAAGGTAAATCTTTTCATTAATATATTTCAGTGAATTAATTAGGTACGGTTACATGATTCTCATCTTAAATAATTCATTTTTGTGATCTTGACTCCAGTGTTCGAACATTTTCCTTTCAAAAGACGACGAAATTAGACTTGGTAAGAAGAATGTTACGTTACTCTTTATTCAAAGAGTCGTAAAAAATATGTTTCTCACAGGCTATCATTCGTAAGAAAACTAAAGACAACTAGGCTACTAAGCAAATTGCCGATGAAGAAAGGGGAATGTATACTAAACAATGTCAATGAACAGGTGCTGTCTAGTGAAACTAAAGGTGTAGATCGGCGTTCGGATCATCTTGTGGTGGAACTGGATTAACTGGATTTGGCAAAACTTAAGCTGGACCTGGTCCACCAGCCACCACCAGGTTTCTAGCACCCTGCTGGAAAATAACGCACAACGCATAGTTTGGTGCCACATTGTCTTCCTCGTTTTGTGGTTGAATCCTTAGGTATTCATGCATCACCCATTCTGTTTTGACCCTTGGTTGGCGCGTGTGGTACTGCAATACCCGTTTTCCTCCCACAACATCGTTCCCGGCAAAAATGTCATCGTATGTCTTTGACCTCCAAACTCCATTAGGTGTAGTCCTCCTGATATTTACCCTATTATCCGGCAATCTTGAAAAGAAATACCCATGTCTCTGTTGCGCACCAAATGCATCTACAAAAAATAAAAGCAGCTATCAATAAGCACACTGCTGTGCTTCAAAAGTATGAGAACTGGACAGGAAATTTTACCCAAAAAAGCTACTAAATGTATCATCAAACATATTTGCACGTATTACACATACAGATCCAGCAGTGCTCCAAAAGTATGAGAAGTTGACAGAAATTTCACCACTACTGAATGTATCATCATACATATTAGCATGTACGCATACAGATCCAGCAGTGCTCAAAAGTATGAGAACTGGGCAGGAAATTTTACCAAAAAAAGCTACTAAATGTGTCATCAAACATATTTGCAAGCACACACATACAGATCCGGCAGTGCTTCAAAAGTATGAGAAGTGGACAGAATTTTTACTACTACTGAATGTATCATCAAACATATTTGCACGTACACATACAGATCCAGCAGTGCTTCAAAGGTATGAGAACTGGACAGGAAATTTATCATCAAAACATATTTGCACGTAAGCACATACAGATCCACAACAACACAGAAGACAATTCAAGAAAAAGGGAAAAAAAAAACCCAATAATTGAGACACAAGAATCTCAAAGCTGAAGAACGCAGAAAATGAACAAAAATCGACCCCAAGAACAGTCAATCAACAGGCTGATTCCCAAAATTAAGCTCTATTCGGATAAATTAATCAATCGAAAGAAACTAAACCGAGACACAAGAATCTCAAAGCTGAAGAACGCAGAAAACCGAACAAAAATCGACCCAAGAATTAATCCCTATTCGGATAAATCGAAAGAAACTGAACCGGTTCGCATAGTAGAGCCCGACCCAGGTAAATACTATAAGAAATATATCAATCAACCGATTCCCGACCCGCAAGAAGAATTCTCTTAAAATCCAACACAATCCGACCCAAAACCCCATGGAAACCATACAATAGAGTGGGAAATTTACAACAATTCGAGCCTAACCTATTCGAAACCTCAATGTGCATCAAGAACCCTTGGAAACCATAAAATATAAACCATTAATCAAGAGCCGATGCTTACCGGCAATGATTGTTTGTGGATCAGCAGTGTAAATTTCTGCATCCTGCAGTACTTCCGGCACCTGGATTTGTTCATTGTTTCTCCGCATCACTATGTAGGCTAATATCTCTGATTCGGTCGGCACAAACCGATACCCCATTGGGTATGGAGGTCCTTGATGTGCGGCGGCCATGTTTAGCGCGCGGCTGAATCAGAATATGAGAAGGAGAACGGCAGAATACGAGAGAGAATGAGAATGGTGATCGGAGAAGGACTATGAGAATTGAGAGAGAATGGGAATGGTGTTCGGAGAAGGAATATGAGAATTGAGAGAGAATGAGAATGGTGATCGGAGAAGGAGAACGGTTATGGGCTTATATGAATGACAGGTATATATCCTCCCGCGCGCCAACTTAAAAATGAATTGCCAACTGAAATTTGACTACTTGTTTATTTAAAAAAAATAAAATAAAATTGGGAATTCAATTTAAAAAAAGCATGCAGCTGACAAAGTGCGGACGGGATCTTCTGTTCCACTTTATGCTTCATCTTCTGCTCCACCCATCAGATGTGTGACATGTGTCCAATTTTAAGATTTTATTAAGGGAAAATTACAAAAATGGTATACCAACTCGGGCCATTTTGCACTTTTGGTACAAAATGTTTTCCGGTGACATCAAAACCCCACAGCTCCAAAAATTTTGCAAAATCATGCAAAATTTCGCCGGAGCTGGAAAAACCGGTCGGAAATCCGCTCCATTTTCAGAAAACCACTTGTGACGTGGCTTTAAGTCCTGCGTGTGTCCAACGTGGGCGCCACATAAGACGAACATTGCCAACTAGCCGATGACGTGTCCTCCACCTAATTTAACACTTAAAAAACAATTGAGCATTTTATTAAATAGGATTATTGTTATAAATTTTGTGATTTAACTTTATTAATATTTAAAATAAATTTGACAAAATAAAAAATAATTATATATATAATATGACATTTATCATAAAAAAATTCAAAATAAAAAATTTAACATAATATGTTTTATAATATTGATTATTTTTAAATGCATAGATATTTATATATTTTAGTATTGAATTTAATTAAATACATAATATAAGGGAGGTTTTCAAACTAAAATCATTAAAGTTCATCTTCTTCCCAAAACTAGATCTGAAAGATTCAAATGAAAATCTCATTAAAAATAAGGGAGGTTTTCAAATCTCATTGGAAGAAAATTTCATGAAAAACATCATTGTTCTTCTTCTTCCCAAAAAATGTAATAACGTTTCTTGCAAATTGGATCTGGAAAAAAAAAAAAAAAAAATAGATCTATTATCTCCAAAGTTCCTTGGATCTAAAAGAAAATCAGATGTATAATCATATTTCATCCTGCAATTTCCATGGCATGAAGGTAATGGTGGCTGCCAGTGATAGGGACGGTGGTGGATGACGGTGGGTGGCGAAGGCTGCTTGGTGGTGCTGGACATTGAGGAAAGAAAATGAGAAGAAAATATAAAAAAGGTTGTGGAGGCCGGCGTTCCACCTTCAACCATCGAGCAAGGAGGAGAGGGGACTCAGAAATCACCAAAGGGCTTGAATGCCTGTACAAGCTGCTCGGAGGTGGCGTCCCAACTGAGGCCGTGCACGAATATTTTTCGGTGGGTAGGATCCGAATCCACCACCTCGACGATTTTGGATATGAGCTTTGGGTCTTTTGCGGAAGCCTCTTTGAGGAGGTTTATGATTTGGGATTTTTCGTAGGGTTCCAATAATTCGCGGAGGGTTTCTCTTTTGGATGCCTCGTCGTTTGGTTCATCTTCGGAGGAAGATGATTCTTCCTCTTCTTCGTTTTCGGATTCTGATTGTTGCTCACTTGACGAGGAATCTTCTTCGGGTTGTTCTTCTTCTTCTTCATCAGATGTCTCCTCTTCTTCTTCTTCTACTTCTTCTACAACTTTACGACTTATTTTGGGTTTTTGCTCATGTTTCTGAGAAGAAGTAGCTTTTCGTTTCTTCGCCATTAGAGCAACTGGCGAAGCTTTTCACTCTTATGCGGCAGCAGATGAATCGGGAAGATGAAGTTTTTCCCTTTTTTTTTTTAATTTTCTTTATATGGAATATTATATATATATATATATATATATATATATATATATATATATATATATATATATATATATATATATGTATGTATGTATATATATATAGCATATAAACTGTAAATTATAATTATAGTTAATGTACAATATATTTTTATTATAATATTATATATATTTATTAATTAATATATATGAATATATTTATTATAATATATATTAGGGGAAATATTATACACACATATATATGAATATAATAGTATAATGTTTTAAGAGTTTATCCATGTGTGCAGTGGTTTGTGACGTGTCATAGTGGTTTTGCCACATTCTAAACATTCTGGCCACATGGGATGCCATATCAGCTTTCCGGTGGTTTTTCCAGCTCCGGCGAAATTTTGCATGATTTTGCAAAATTTTTGGAGCTGTGGGGTTTTGATGTCGTCGGAAAACATTTTGTACCAAATTTGCAAAATGGCCCGAGTTGATATACCATTTTTGTAATTTTCCCTTTTATTAAAATGCATAATTAATATGGATCCCTAAGAAAACTAACGGTGTGTTAATATCGTTAGTCATAAAATTAGCAACAAACAAATCCTTCAATTTCTATACAAACACCAATTCGTATAAAAGGGAGATTGATTACAGATTTATTCAAGAAATCAAAATAAAAAAAGAACGCAATTTTCAGATCATCCTCATCTACAATTGATTTCATACAAAAAAATTCACGAATTGTTATAAAACAAAATCTCAAAAAACATCCTATATGTCCTTAAGAAAACAAAAATCTTTGACTCCAAACAAAAAACTACTGTGAGAAGTTGTGGCCACTGAGTATGTTTTTTCATGATAATATTTTATTACCAATTTCTCAAGATATCAGTAGGTTTGACGTAGAAAAGGGGAAATGCAGATGGATGATCTCCATGAGAGAAATTGGCCATGGATTAACAAAAATCCGCCGCCACGTTGAATTCATTCACACAACTCCTCATGAGCCGCCGCCCGTTGAATTTCTGCTCCACCGGGTCACCTATAATTGGAATGGATATTTGAAGGTTTTTGAGGGGATGCAATTTCGATCTCCTACTTTTGTTGGGCGTGGCAATCCGGGAAATTTTTTGTTATCAATTCGAAGATGTAATCATGGACCGCTGCCGATTGGATTCATTAACCACCCCGTTGCTCAGAAAAGGGAGATTGATTCGAGGGTTTTGAGGAGAAGAAATTAATCGATTAAGTGAGAGAATGTGGAAGAAAGAAGATGTCAGGAAATTGGAGGATTTGTTTGTTGTTAATTTTGTGACTAACGATATTAACTCACCGTTAGTTTTCTTAGGGACCCATATTAATTATGCATTTTAATAAAATCTTAAAATTGGACACATGTCACACATCTGATGGGTGGAGCAGAAGATGAAGCATAAAGTGGAGCAGAAGATCCCGTCCGGACAAAGTGAGGGATATATTTGGTTTCAAAAGGGAAACATTGCCATTTCTCTACCTTGGAGCGCCTATTTTCTGTGGAAGACGAAAAATCATCATGATGGTCTAATTTCGGAGCTCAGGAATCAGCGAGATTCTCTTATGGTGGGAGACTCCAATTAATCAAGAGTGTGTTGTATATATTCAATTCCAATCGTACACGTACGCTCCAAATCCTCGAGCCTCCTAAGTTTGTGATTCTTCGCTTACATGGCATCATGAACAGATTTTTTTGGGGTAGCTTCAGAGACCAAAAAGATTCACTGGAACACTTGGGAACGTTTGTGTTATCCTACAGATGGAGGATTAGGTGTTCGTAATCTACACGACATGGTGGAAGCCTTCTCGCACAAACTTTGGTGGCGACTTAGAACGTCGAATACTTTATGGGCCCGGTATACAAGAAGCAAATATTGTGGAGATTGGCATCCGAACAAAGCGCCGGTTACAATCCCAAGTTCGCAGATTTGGCGTCGATTGTGTCAGGTCTATCTTATATCAATTGGACTTTGGGTAGTGGAAATATTTCCTTTGCAGAGGATAGATGGTTTAACGGGAAGAAGCTTTCGGAGACGTCGGTAGGGCTGGATAGTGAGCTTAGGGTTGATCTATTCTGGAATGGCACGGAATTGTGTAGAGAGACTTTACAAACTTTTGTTGGCCCTCAGATAGCGAGCCAAATAAAAGAGGTTCCAATATTACAAGGAGAACAAGTTATGGCTTTATGGAACTTGGAAGTTGGAACCTACTGGACAATTTTCATGCTATAAGGAATAAAAGAGATTGCTCAACCTCTTGGAGAGCTATCTGGAGCTGCAATTTGACACCTACTATACAAATATTCTCTTGGAGGCTTATTGGGGATTGACACCGCTGGACGAACGCTTGGAACGTAAAGGAATTGCTATCCCCTCCAAGTGTGTTTGTTGTGCTGCCGTAGAGACGGCAGGCCATGTTTTCTTGAGTGGCATAAAAATCAGGAAAATTTGGGATTATTTCTGTGATCTTTTTAGAATGAATCATACCACCACAACCCCAATTCAAACTATACAAGGTTGGATAGCTTCAACTCCTGACAGCAACAAGAGACATATCCGAATCATTATTCCAATCCTAATATGGTGGAATGCATGGTTGGAGTGCAATAGAGCAAAACATGAAGGGATGCAATTTTCCTATCTTAACATCATTCATAAAATTAAATATCACGTGTATCAACTAACTTGTATTGGTCGATTATGCAGGGAATGGTGGAAAGGAGATACACATGTTGCTGGAAAATTTGGTAGATTGTTGAATAAAGTATGTCGCCGACCTCCTTTGGTGGTTAGATGGTTACGACCACAGTTTGGGTGGTGGAAATTAAATACGGACGGAGCTTCCCGCAGCAAACCCAGACCTTCTTGAATAGGAGGTCTCATCCGTGACTGTAATGGGACATGTTCGAACATAGAAGTCCCAACACAAGAGTAGTGATTTTGGGGCCAGTAGCTTTTGCCGTAAACCGTGTTCGAACACGTTAGTTTATGTTGGAACATAGGAAGGGGAAATTTAGGTCAGTAGCTTCTGTTGGAAGCCGTGTTCGAACACAGGGGTTTATATTCGAACATGCTAGGAGGAGTTTTTGCCCAGTAGCTTCGGCCGTGGGCCATGTACGAACACAGGAGGTTTATGTCGCAACACAAGAAGGAAGAGTTGGTACAGTAGGATCTGTGCCTGAGAGTGTTCGAACATAGAGGTGCATGTTCGAACACCAGGGGAAGTTTTTTCAGTCAGTGGCTTCTGTGCAAATGTCTGTTCGAACACAGGAAGGCATGTTCGAACATTCATGGACGAGTTTTTGGCCAGTAGGTTGTGTGATGATACATGTTCGAACACGCGAGTCCATGTTGCAACGTATAAACAGGGGCAGTGTTATTTGATAAAAAAATTAATTTTCAAAAAAAAGAAAAAATCGAAAATTAATTTTTATTTAATAAAAGAAAACCACAAACGATTAGGGCTAGGGTTGGCAACGGATCGGGTTTGGGGCAGACCCGATCCAGACCCGTTAAGGCATAAACGGGTCCAGACCCGATCCAGATCCTCTAGACCCGTAAGACCCGCTGGACCCGGGTCCAGAGCAGACCCGTTTTGGCCCCATTTGTCCATTTTTATATTTTTGGTCCATTGGAGCTATTTTTCACACGAGGAACCAATCTTACATTCATTTGATCTATTTATTTAACAATATTCGACTTTGTTTAATCTATTTAAATTGGTTGGATCCATTTTCTATATGTTAAATTCCTTTAATAATGTCAACTTATCTATATAAATTTATACTCCACAATTCTTGAGGTTTGTGTAAAGAACCTAAGCCAGAATCAAAATCTCCCTTTCCTGAATATATTCTTCAAACAAACATTTACATCCATATATATAGTTTCTTTATGTCATAATTAAAAAAAAATTAAACTTTTAATATAAAAATTAAGATAACTTATAATAATTATCATATATTTGATACAATCCTAATATGCAAATCAAATCCTAAAAAGCACAGGCCCAAGAGCACGGCCGAACCCATCATCTTCTCCAAACAAATATGCAATTGGTTTTGTAACCATTCCTTTCCAATTCCTCAGTTTTGAAAATTTTAAAATCAATCTCATGTATTATTCAACTAATTCTTTTTCACTTTAGCAAAATAGAAATACTAAATATCACTGGTTGTGGACTTGCGGCACAAAGGAGATCAAATTTCTTTTTAGCACTTGAACCTTGAGTGAATTTCAGAGGCAAAGAAATAATATCATAGAGAAAACAAAACTAGTCTTTTTTTCCAGATCTGGCCAAGAAAAGAAGAAAAGGGAATTTATTTTTTTCGGGGATCCGATTTTCTTACCGAAGTATCCAAGATGCTTTCTCGCTTCATTCCTAAATCTTCCTGATCTCATTGTTAGCTAATTCAATTTTCTTCAAAAATCGACATTGTTAATCGAAAACCCATCTCCAAAAACCTTTTATTTTCAGATCTCAAACATTTCTTCACCCCAAAACTCCCTAATTCACATTTTTCTCCACAAAAGGGGAAAAGGAAACAATGGGGACGATTAGATTGTATGGCGGCGGACGCGGCGGTGGGAAAAGACGGCTGTGTAGCAGCGACGATGTGGTGGCGGAAGATGATGGCTTGGTGGTGGAGGATGGTGGTGAAATTGAGTTCAGGCGCAGAGAGAATGGATGTGGACGGTGAGTTGGTGATTGCGGAGAAACAGAATAGGGTTTGCTACATTATCATTTCTTTTTATATGGGATACGGGTCTGGAGCGGACCCGTTAAGGACCCGTATATAAACGGGTCCATTTTATCAGGTCCGGACCCGATCCAAGACCCAATGGATCGGGTCTCTAACGGGTCTAGCGGGGCGGGTCCGGGTTCAGACCCGGTGGACCCGGCCCAATTGCCATCCCTAATTAGGGCTGTCAACGGGTCGGATTCGGACCGGATCAGGGGATTCCGGATCCGAATCCGAATCCTATAGGATTCGGATTCATTTATTTTGAATCCATGCATAATCGGATCGGACTATATCCGATTAAAGATCCGATCCGATTAGCAATAAAATTTAATTTTTTTATTTAATAAATTTAATATAAAGAATAAATATAATTATATAATATTAATAAATAATTATTATTTAATGGATTATTTGATGATTTTATTTATATTTGTTTAAAATAAGTTAGTTTAAACTTATTAATAAAGGAAAATATATCCTTTTAGAGTAAATAATTCAAATTTTATTGTTGTTTAAAGTGATAATTATGTGAAAATAATAATTTTAGTCATTTTACTTAATATTATGTACTAGTAAATAATTTATTTTAATTAAATATTATATATATAATCGGATTCGGATTCTAAACGGATCGGATTCGTTAATTTCATATTCGCTCCATTTATTTCGGATAACGAATATTTATAATCGGATATGATCCATCGGATATTTTTATCGGACGAATATGCTAAAATTCGGATCGGATTTGGACCGGATTCGGATTAAAATCCGATCCATTGACAGCCCTGAAACGAATAACACCCACGGTGACCCACCCCTCCCCCCAAATTCAATTAAGCCCCAATTTGACATCTGAAGAGAACCCTAATTTTCATACCTGTTGCAGCCGTCGTTCACCGGTCCATCTCTCTCACCGCCGGCGTTGCGCCGGTGAACTCTCCGACACCGTGAGCAGCCGCAGGCAGTCCTCCGCCGCTTCTTCAAGAATCTTTTCCCGCCGCCGCACCGCCTCGCATCGTCCACAATCCGCCAATCTCACCCGCCGGCGAGCGGTTCCGTCGGGGCGCACCCCACCACTGCCCACTCCGCCGCGCACATTCTTCTGCGCCACTGTTTCTCCGCTCCTTGCTACCAGGTACTGTTTCTTTCCGATTTTCTCCGGCCGAGGTAATCTCTGGGGTGATATTGCTCTGGGATTTGGATTGCGTAGTTTTTTTGCCATGAATTTACCTTCGTTCGGGAATGGGTAGTATATTTTTAATTTTGGAATTGAAGGTTGAAGTGGCATCTCTATGCGTTTTTGAATGTATTTGCTGGCTATGTGAACGACTTGTGCAGAGTTGTTTAAATAGGTCTAATGCCGCCTAAGAAGGGTGCTGCTGCTGCGCGGCCTACTCGCCGCACTAATGCCCGTACTCCTGCTACGGTCACTCAACACCCGATCGATGCACCACGATTCATTAGCCCGGCTGCTGAACAAACTTATTTACAGAAAACTGTGAAGAGAGGTTTTGTTGAGGAAAGTGGGTTTGAAACGACGACAGAGGAGAGCGAGTACATTGTTGAGGACCGAAATTGGCAGGCTTTTACCGCACAACCTGAGGATGCCATACCTGCTTTGGTCCGAGAGTTCTATGCAAACCTCCTGCACAATTCGGATGATGAGCTAGTGTATGTTAGGGGAATTCAGGTCCCATTCTCACAGTCCACAATCAACGAGTTCTATGGCACAGATAACTTAACTGGGGAGACAGAATTCGAGCACTTTATTGAGACTGATCTTGACTATGCCGACATGGCCGAACATATGTGCCGGTCTCCTCCAGAGTGGACGGTTGGGGAAGAACAGAAATTACGACACTTCAAGGCAAATGCTTTAGCACTTGACAGTTATTGTTGGTTCCGTTTTGCCATTCGTCGTCTCATGCCTAGCTCGCATCTTACGAGCATTACTTTGGATCAGATGGTGCTTATCTATGCTATATGTATGGGCATTCCTATTGATATTGGGCGCATTATTTACCGCGGTATCCTACAGTGTGCATCGGGCTCTCACAATGATACGCTTCACTTCCCCCATTTGATTACGGCTTTGTGCTTACGAGCAGGAGTCCCTCGGCAGCCCTTTGAAGAGATTTTACCGCCTGCAAAGTGTATATCTTCTTTCCCTCGGCGACCAGATGCCTCCGCGGGTGCACGACCTGCCTTGCGCCCGCCACGACAGAGACCCTTGTTCCCTGATATGACGCAGCTTGCTGCCAATCTTCGAGCTCAAAATGAGGGCTTCCACTTGACTTTGCAAGCCCAATCCAGATACTTGGTGAACTTGGGTGAGGCCCAACATCAGTGGTTCGGGGCTCTTGCATCTGTGATGAAATTACCGGGTGATGCCTTCATCGATGCCCCACAGATTCCCCCGGGGATGCTACTTCCATCAGATGACGATGAGGATGCGTCGGCGCCGACTGCCGATGCTTAGGTGACTTCTCTCTAATTCCCTCCGTTTGTTTTTGTTTCGCGTGTGTTGTTGTTGGGTTCTTGTGTCTTTGGGGGTGTGTGTCTGATGAAGTTGTTGGAAAACATATGCTTATAGGAAGAATTCGTGTTATTCTGTGATGATATTGGTTGTGAAATTGCTAAATTGATGAGTAAAATGTGACCTCATGATCAGTTTGTGTGTTGATAAAGTAGCATTATTGTTAAGAGTACTTCCTATATCTTGCGCACTTGGCTGTCTAATGTTTGCAACGTGGTTTAGATGAAATTTATGCGCTTGTGCCCCCACCCCCCATGAGCCCCTAGATTTGATTGAATTTTATTCGAAACGAAATGTTGAATGACACTTGGTTAGGAAGATGATCTAGCCCATCTTTATAAATATTTTTTTGAGCCTATTAGCCATTTTTTTTTCTATTACTTTACCCATTGGCCCCCGTCAGCCCTATGCATTGTGTTGAATTTCCTTCAATTAGCAGTCATTATCAGCCAAGTAGCCAACAATACCATGAATATCCCACCTATGTTTTTACGCTGACTGCTTGCTTTGATGGGGTAAACGCTAATAGGGATAATAGGGGTGGTAATGTGTATGATTTAATAAGCCAAATAAAATTGTTATGGTGGATGCTTTCGAAAAGAGGAGAATATGAGAAAAAAAGAAAATAGAAAAGAATGTAAGAAAGTTGTGAGGAAAAAAAAGTGAAGAAGCAAAAGAGAAAAAATATGCAAAAGAAATAAAGAATTGAGTTAGAAAAAAGAAAGCATGGTTGCAAAGAAGTTCAAAAGGGTTGAAGTGGAAAGATTCTTTTATATAATCGAGTAATTCCACTACTCAAATCACACAAAACCCACTTCAACGATCAAATTTTTATGTAGTTTTCGAAATTATATATTTTTTCAATAATTATAACAATTTTCTTCTGTATTCAAAGAAAAAAAAAAACACTACTGATGAGTGATGACCAAGTAAAAGTCAACACAGTTATTTTATGTACGAAATAATTAATTAAATGGAGTACACACAAAGATTTCTTGATATATTAGAAAAGAGGCCCAGGCCCCCCATAGGCCCACACCGTTACTGTTCATTTATATCTGAACCCAAATGAATTTTAAAATAACAAAATATCTTTATTAGGGCTGTCAACGGATCGGATTCGGGCCGGATCAGGGGATTCCGGATCCGAATCCGACAAGAGGATCCGACAACCGGATCCGAATCCGAATCCTATAGGATTCGGATTCATTTATTTTGAATCCATGTATAATCGGATCGGATTATATCCGATTAAAGATCCGACCCGATTAGTAATAAAATTTAATTTTTTTATTTAACAAATTTAATATAAAGAATAAATATAATTACATAATATTAATATATAATAATTATTTAATGGATTATTTGATGATTTTATTTATATTTATTTAAAATAAGTTAATTTAAACTTATTAATAAAGGAAAATATATACTTTTAGAGTAAATAATTCAAATTTTATTGTTGTTTAAAGTGATAATTATGTGAAAATTATAATTTTAGTCATTTTACTTAATATTATGTACTAGTAAATAATTTATTTTAATTAAATATTATATATATAATCGGATTCGGATTCTAAACGGATCGAATTCGTTAATTCCATATTCGCTCCATTTATTTCGGATAACAAATATTTATAATCGGATATGATCCATCGGATATTTTTTATCGGACGAATATGCTAAAATTCGGATCGGATTCGGACCGGATTCGGATTAAAATCCGATCCATTGACAGCCCTATCTTTATATTTAGATTTAATAATATGAAATGTCCAAATTTAGAATTACAAATGACCTCTCTTTGCTAGAAATTTTATAATTCCGTCCAAAATTTTAATTTAAATGAACTTTTAAAACACAAAATATCCTAAAAAATGAGATACATTAGTTTTTAAATAACTTTTTTATTGGATAGGGGATCATTTGTAATTTTAAAATTTATGTGAGTGTTTAATATTAATAAATATAAATATGAAAATGCTTTGTTGTTTAAAAACTTGTCTGAGAACATATATGTTCTGGGCGGCAAATATTGGAGATAAGTAGCCGTCCAGAACATATAATTGGACATCCTATTGTCTTTTCACTTCACCTTTCACTTTAACCCCCTCCGTTATGGTTTACTATATGCTAGGTCATGACCCATTAGATTATTCCTCTCTCTTCTTTATATTTTATGCATTATCCTTATTTTTATTTAGTTTTTTTTCATTTTTTCTATTTCGTTTGATTATTATTTTTTATAAAATATATAATTTTATTTATCTTTCACTATGATTTGTCTAAAATGAAATTTAATTATGTATATATGTTTTTTTTCTAAATCTAATATATTGTTTAATTTTTTTCCAAACTGGTGAAATCACTACTATTTGAACATATTTTATGTAGATTACATAAAATTTATTTTTTATTAACATATTATTCAATTACAAAATATTACTAATTATTTAAAAAAACAAATATAACTAATTTGAGTCGTTAAAATATAAAATGAACATATTTTGAAAGTAAAATTAATTTGTAGATATAAAAAAAAAATTAATTCTCCATATACAATGTTTTATTAGATAAAAATAATAATATAAATAATTAAGTTTTATTTTATACATATTATAATTGAAAAATAAATAGAATTATATATCTTATAAGAAATAATAATCAAACGAAATAGAAAAAGTGAGAAAAAGCTAAACAAAAATAACGATAAAACTAAACAAAAATAAAGATAATGCATAAAATATAAAAAAGAGAAAGAAAATAAAAAGTATCACAATTTGAGAGCAATGACCTAGTGGATCAAACTTAGCATATCGTAAACCATCTTTCTTTTTGGCCAGAAGCACAATATAGTCCTTTTCTAATCCACTTGCTTGCGTAAAAAAACCTTTCTTTTTTTCTTTTTTCTTGGGAGTCAACTAATTAAAAACTATTCATTTATCTTGAGAAAAATTAAAAGGACTATTCATTAAAGAAACTGGATTTGGTACAACCCCAAACAAAAATATTTGCTAAATTAGGATTCAAAACTACAAAGATTAGAGATTAATAGCCATAAAAAGTATCACCAATTTAGGGGTTATATAAATTTAACCAAAAATCTTTTTTTTAATACTTGGTACGTGACTATTATTAGTATAACTTTATATCTCAGTAGTCCTATAAAAAATGGAAAAAGAATTATGGACCAATCTTGGGTCCCTTATTTGATTCAATAAATAAATTACACACACAAAGAATTAGGAAAAAAGGTAAGGCCACTGGTTTTCATTATGAGGATCAATACATGGGGTAAAATTCAAATTTTAGTGTATTAATTTTTGTGTATTGCAAAAATAGTGTGATTTTTCAAACTATTTCAATTTTGGGGTAAGACGTTTATTAAAAAAAATGTCTTTATCATGTTATTTATTTATTTGCAAAAATAATTAAAACGTTTTTTTAGAAAAACATCTTCATTAATTGAGTGGGTCAACTCAACATTTAATGAAAACGTATAAAAAAGTAGAATTAGTAAAATAATGAATATAAGTGTTTTGTTTAATTATAAGTAGATAGTTTTAAACATAAAAAAATGTCTTAAAAAAATTCTAATGATGCACATGATCTATGCATTTTTTTTAATTGATTTATTTATAATGGATCCTCAAATTCTCAAAAATTATATTTTTTCATTTAAATTTCTAAAATCATTTTTATCGTCCATCTTCAATTTCGATGATTTCATTATTTGAAAGTACATTTTTTATCTAAAAAGTTAAAGAAAGAAAATGAAGATTTTCCAACGGTACAAATACATGCATGTGAATGAGAAAATATAAGTATCTTATCATATAAAATTATTTTACACAATAAAATTTAGTGTTTCAAGTAATATCCAATAATATCCGTTCACACGACAAAGTTCATTCCTTTTAAGGGATGCCACTGGCATGTTTTCAACAATATCTGCTTGGGAAGTTATTCGACACAAAAGGGAGTTTTCATCGATATTCAAGGCCGTTTGGATGTCAGGTTTAACGCCCACAATTCAGATTTTTATATGGAGATTATTGGCTCTTGATAATAGGTTGCAAAGGAAAGGAATAACGACGGTTTCCGAGTGCACTTGTTGTGCAAAGGAAGAAGATCAGAGACGTGTGTTCCTAGATTCACCGAAAGTTTCCATGGTATGGACTCACTTTGGTGACATATTCAAAGTTAATAGACCAGATACGAGCACTCCAGCTGTATGTCTAAAACATTGGATGAACTCTTCCAAGTTCGGACCAAATAAACACATACGAGTTGTGATTCCGGTACTAATTTTGTGGTACACGTGGAAAGAACGAAACAGAGTTAAACACGAGGGAGGTACGTTTTCTTCTTTTAACATTATTCGTATGGTGAATAATCATATCTTTAATCTCTACAGGGCAAAAAAGATAAATCATAAGTGGTGGCGCGGAGACGTGCATATTGGACCAAGGTTTGGAGTTAAATTGTGGCGCCCAAAAGAAGTCAGACCACGGTTGGTGGTATGGAAGGGACCTCGGGAAAACTGGCTCAAGTTGAATAAAGACGGATCTTCTAAAGGAAATTCGGGTCCGGCGGGTATTGGAGGAGTCTTAACAGATGCGGCGGGGGAAGTTTTAGGAGCTTTTAGCCGGGGAATTGGAGATGATGGCGCTGGTAGAAGGGTTTCAATAAGCAAAGGAGATGGGATATGCACTAACCTCTGGATAGCAATGGATGCTAAAGTAATTATAGATATTCTCACACGTGGAATTGTTGGAAACATGGAAGTGCAGATTCTCATTTTAAGGTATTTTCAACTAACAAAGCTCATGAATATTAGAATTTCTCACATCTACAGAGACGGAAATAGGGTTGCCCATTTTTTGGCAAATATGGGAGCAGATACGCAGGCAGCATGGTCATTTCCAGAAAATACTGTTCATCACCTTTTGAAAGGTTTGATCCGAGTGGATCAATGGGAGCTTCCATCAATTAGTTTTTTAAAATGAGTTCTACAAGTATTGTAATGGATCGTATAGTTGTTAGATGTTGTTTTGAGTTTTTGTGGAGTTGCAGGCAAATGCTGGGAGGTCTCGGGCTGGAATTTTTAAATGAAACATCCATTGCAAGAGTCTGCTGGTACAATGGTGAAATACTATATATATATATATATATATTGTTATAAATTAGCTAATAAAACAAGAAAAACAACTAGAATTGTGATTAGAAATTTCCTTGAACCCTTAGTATAACTTTCTTCTTATTTCTTTGTAATCAAAATGAGAAGATACAATCTCCTATTTATAGGAGAAAACTAATCATTGTGATATAGTGGAATAATATGATATATGTAGTGCTTATTTAGGTAAATCATACTTTTGCATTATATACTACATGTAGTGCTTGTATGGGCACACCATTATCTCACAAGTTGCAAATCTAATCATGTATGCAACTCTTGAATTTCTAATACTCCCCCTTGGGGTGCCCATGCAATTGTCTCTTCCAATGCTGCCTCATTAAAAACCTTATCAGGAAAAACCCAGTGGGATAAAAACCTGAAGAAGGAAAAGAGTACAGCCACGTATGCTCCCCCTGATGTTAACATTGGTGAGATCTTCTCATAGATCTCGGAGGTGACGCATTCCAATGTCATGGACATGTTTCTTGAAAGTTGTAGTGGGGAGCGCCTTTGTGAAGAGATCTGCTGAGTTGTCACATGATTGAACATAATGGACATTGATTTCTCCTCTCTTCTCAAGATCTTGTGTAAACTGAAAGAACTTTGGATGAATGTGTTTGGTTCTATCGCTTTTGATGTATCCCTCCTTCATTTGAGCAATACATGCGGCATTATCTTCATATATCGTTGTTGGACTTTTATCAATTGATATGCCGCAGGAGGTCAAGATGTGTTGTGTTACTGATCTTAGCCAAACACACTCTCGGCTCGCCTCATGAAGTGCGATTGTCTCAGCATGGTTGGAGGAAGTAGCAACAAGAGTTTGCTTCTGTGATCGCCATGAGATTGCAGTGCCTCCAATTGTAAAGACAAAACCTGTTTGGGATCTAGCTTTGTGTGGATCTGATAAATATCCTGCATCTGCATAGCCAACCAAGACTTGTTTTGCATCTTTAGAATAAAACAATCCCAAATCAATTGTACCTCGAAGATATCGGAATAGATGTTTAATCCCATTCCAATGCCTTTTCGTTGGGGATGAGCTGAACCTTGCTAACAGATTAACTGCAAAAGATATGTCAGGTCTAGTACAATTAGCAAGATACATAAGTGCTCCAATAGCACTGAGGTATGGTGTCTCAGATCCGAGAACTTCCTCGTTCTCTTCGCGAGGGCGAAAAGGATCTGTTTCTATACCAAGAGATCTCCCAATCATTGGAGTGCTTAAAGGGGTTGCTTTATCCATGTTAAAGCGTTTCAACACCTTTTCAGTATAAGTTGATTGATGAACGAAAATTCCATTTCGTTTATGCTCAATCTGCAAACCAAGACAATATTTGGTTTGTCCAAGATCTTTCATTTCAAACTCATTTTTCAAGTAAACTGCTGTTTCTTGAATTTCTTCAGCAGTTCCAATGATATTCAAATCATCGACATAGACTGCGATAATCACATATCCAGATGTTGTTTTCTTAATATATACGCATGGACAAATAGGGTTATTCACATACCCTTTCTTTGATAGAAATTCGCTCAAGCGATTGTACCACATGCGCCCGGATTGTTTTAACCCATAAAGAGATCTTTGTAATTTGATTGAATACTTCTCTTTAGGTTTTGATTCAAATGCAGCAGGCATTTTGAATCCTTCAGGGACTTTCAAATAAATATCACTATCAAGTGATCCATACAGATAGGCTGTAACAACATCCATTAGACGCATTTGCAATTCTTGGGAAACTGTAAGGCTGATTAAATATCTAAACGTACTTGCATCCATAACAGGAGAATACGTTTCCTCATAATCAATTCCAGGTCTTTGAGAAAATCCCTGGGCAACAAGTCTTGCATTATACCTTGTTACCTCATTTTTCTCATTTCGTTTTCGTATGAAGACCCATTTATATCCGACAGGTTTCACACCTTCGGGAGTGAGGACAATAGGTCCAAACACATTTCGTTTATTCAGGGAATTCAATTCAGCCTGAATAGCATCTTTCCATTTTATCCAGTCATGTCTATTTCGACATTCAGTGATAGATCTTGGCTCAGGATCTTCACTTTTATGAGTGATATCATGCGCTACGGCATAAGAGAATATATCATCAATTTTGATATCACTTCGATTCCACATCTTTCTAGAATGAAAGTAATTTATTGAGATTTCCTCGTTAATCTCACTCTGTGTCTCTTCTGGGACACATTTCTCATTTTGTACCTCTTCTGGGGCACATTCCTTGTTTTGTGTCTCTTCTGGGACACTTTGCTCATTATTGGGGTTATTATTCACATTTGCTCCTTTTCTTTTACGAGGATTTTTATCTTTAGAGCCAATTGGTCTACCACGCTTCAGGCGTGCTGTAGACTCATGAGTGACATTCTTTTCGGATTATCCTTTCGGAACCTCAATCCGAGCAGGAGCATTAACAGCTGGTATATATGATTTAGTCACTCTTTTTGTATCTGTAAATGCATCTGGCAATTGATTTGCAATGCCTTGCAAATGTACAATCTTTTGTACTTCCATCTCGCACTGCTTTGTGCGTGGATCAAGATGCAATAATGATGGTGTATACCATGTAATATCTTTTCCCAGCTGTTTATTTTCTCCCCCTAATGCTGGAAAAACATTTTCATCAAAATAACAGTCGGCAAAACGTGCTCTAAACATATCACCCGTTTGTGGTTCAAGATATCTGATAATGGATGGACTTTCATATCCAACATAAATTCCCAACCTTCTCTGGGGCCCCATTTTAGTACGTTGTGGTGGTGCTACAGGCAAATATACTGCACAACCAAAAATTCGTAGATGGAAAATATTTGGTTCTTGACCACATGTAAGTTGGAACGGGGAGTATTTATGATAAGCACTTGGTCTGATGCGAATTAATGTCTCTGCATGTAAAATCGCATGTCCCCATACTGAAATTGGGAGCTTTGTTCTCATTATCAATGGTCTAGCTATAAGCTGAAGACGTTTAATTAATGATTCAGCTAAACCATTATGTGTATGGACATGAGCAACATGATGCTCAACAATAATTCCAGTTGCCATACAATAATCATTAAATGTTTGGGATGTGAACTCACCAGCATTGTCCAATCGAATTTTCTTGATTGTGTTATCAGGGAATTGTGCTCGTAATTTAATAATTTGGGCAAGCAATCTTGCAAATGCCATATTACGAGTTGATAACAAACAAACATGTGACCATCTGGTAGATGCATCGATTAATACCATAAAATATCGAAATGGTCCACATGGTGGATGAATTGGTCCACATATATCACCTTGAATACGTTCAAGAAAAGCAGGTGATACATCTTTTATTTTAACTGGCGATGGTCTCACAATTAATTTCCCAAGAGAACAAGCTGTACACGGGTCTTTTCTTATTTGAGGAATCTTCTGGTTCCTTAAAGGATGCCCTTGTGTACTTTCAATGATTTTTCGCATCATTGTTAATCCGGGGTGACCTAATCGATCATGCCAAATAATAAAATCTTGTGGATCCACAAACTTCTGGTTTGTGACGGCATGTGCTTCAATTGCACTTATGCGTGTATAATATAAACCTGATGAAAAAGCAGGTAGTTTTTCCAGAACACGCCCTTTACTTGTTATATACAAGTATTCAATATTTCTCTCATTTCCAGTTTCAATGTGATATCCGTTAAGACGGATATCCTTGAAGCTTAATAAATTTCTTTGGGACTTAGAGCAAAATAATGCATCATTAATAATAAACTTTGTCCCATGGGGTAGCAATATCGTAGCTCTTCCGGAGCCTTCAACTAATTTTGCAGTACCCGATATAGTATTGATACTTGCTTCATTTTTTATCAAATGAGAGAAATATTTTCTATCCTTTAGGATTGTGTGCGTCGTGGCACTGTCTGCAAGACACATATCCTCTTTATTTGGATTGCTCTCGTATGAATGCAGTGATGTTACCATATCTTCATAATCAAAATAAAGTAATAAGATCATGGAAATAACATATGTATAATGATACAAGTAGCATAAATAGGGTACATAATGATGAGGAATAAAAACATAATATAAGTTGAGAGTAAATTCAAATAACATAATTAATAATCAATTTAAAACTCGGGTTTATTTGTGATGACGGATAAAAATCATGGCCTTTGCCTTTTCTTGGCTAGATGCATTATTTTCTTTAGTTATTGTCTCCCCGAGACCTTTTTGCATTTAGATGAATTTTTTGCATCAAGCACCCACGACAAATAATTTTTTTTTCCAGATATATCGAGGGCCGTAAATTTAAGCTTCGTGAGATTTGACTTATTTGTAACTAATATAAGATAAAGAAAATAATTAGTACATTTATTCAATTAGATAATACGTACAATAATTTTAAATGCCAATATCAAATGTTATTCCTATGAGCAACAATGGGATCATAACCGATACGACAAGCATGATGTACATATCCCGTTCTGGGATGTCTATACTAAGAATAAAAATAGCAAAAGCAATAACTATGATTATCATAAAAATTCCTTCAATTGACAACATCTTGATATGGTAACGAGGTCTTCTAGGTTTTTTAGAGTAAGAAATAAGATGTAGAAGTGAATGAATTGTATTTACCAAAATCATCTAATTATAGGGAAAAAATACAGGTAGCCGTTGCAAAACTAGCCGTTATACATATATAATTTTATTTTATATTTTATATTAATTTTATAAAAAAAATAGCCGTTGTAAAAGTATATATATAAATATATATATTTATTTTATAAAATAACCGTTGGGAAAAGTATATGTATATAAATAAATAAATATGAATGCAAGAATTAATGATAATGATTTATGCATATTTAGAGTTGATGAAGATATATGCAAAGTAATAAACATATAAACATGAATATTAACAGTTTAGGACATAAATTAAGTGCACATAATTATACGTTGCATAAAAGAAAAAGTAGGAGGCACGGCCTTCCATTTGCAGGTAAAAAAAAATATAATATGGAGGTTTTATCCTCTATTATATAAGTAAATATTATTAGGGGATTTAATCCACCATTAAATATAAATACGTAATATTAGAAGGCTTTAGCCATTCATTATATATGTATATATGTATATATATAAATATGTATTAAGAGAAGACTTTAACCATGTAGATAATCTCACCTTTTGTTTGGAAAGTTGAAAATATATATATATAGAGGTTATAGTCGGTTTGTCGGGGAAATGATTCGTCGGAACTTGGATGGCTCGCCGGAAGAATTATAGTGGATTTGTTGGAGAACTTGAATGACCCGCCTTTAGTTGTTTTCTCGGAAATATTAGAACATTCGTGCTGATAACGTGTTATAAATTAGCTAATAAAACAAGAAAAACAACTAGAATTGTGATTAGAAATTTCCTTGAACCCTTAGTATAACTTTCTTCTTATTTCTTTGTAATCAAAATGAGAAGATACAATCTCCTATTTATAGGAGAAAACTAATCATTGTGATATAGTGGAATAATATGATATATGTAGTGCTTATTTAGGTAAATCATACTTTTGTATTATATAGTACATGTAGTGCTTGTATGGGCACACCATTATCTCACAAGTTGCAAATCTAATCATGTATGCAACTCTTGAATTTGTAATATATATATATATGTTGATTTTTTTGACTACTTAAATATTCCTTAATATGTGGATATTATTTTGGAGTATGATGCTTGGCCGAGATGGATTTTCTTGCAGGGCATTATCCATGGTGATAATGGAGGCGGCCATGGAGTCCAAGAGACTTGAGGATTGCAGCTCGAGAGATAGTCACTTTTTGTGGCCAGAAATATACTTGGTTATTGGCGGAATAAAAAACGATCAGTTTATTCACTACATACCGGGTTGTTGGCTTATTTAAATCCATGTTTTGGCGCTAGCTCTGAGGATGCCATCAATATGAAAGCAAACGCTTGTCGCTCGATTGTGGCTCGATTGTGACCACGTTGGATACAATCAACGTTGCCCTTGATTGATCCTTGGATCATGATTTTGTACTTATTAAATTGCACACCGATCAATATATGTGGTGGGGTCCTCCTTAATAACTCTACGGCTATTTCTGATCTGTTTTTAACGAAAAAAATTATTTTTAAAAGCTTTTACGTATGAATAGAGAGAAAAAGAAAAAAAGAAAAGGAAAGGAAAAAGATAAAGATAAATAAAAAAAGTTTATGATATTTTTGATTTAGAAAAGAAAAGAAAAGAAAAGCTTGTATTTTGGTGTGAATTCTAGATTTATTTTTGATTTTGCTATGAATTATTGATTTACTTTGGATTTTAACGAATTCTTCAACAAGAAAATTAATGATTATATATTTCTTTTACCATTTTATTTGACAAGTTTGATAAGTTTTATGAGAATCCTGACATTTAAATTTTAAATTTATTGGAGTTTATATGATAATATTAATAATTGGAGTTCTAATTTATATAAATCACTATTTATAAGAAAAGATAATTAATTATTCGTAAAAAAAAAAAAAAGAAAAATAATTAATTATTTGTAAGAAAAAATCTCACAACCGTTAATAATATTACTACATTTAGGAGTGTATAAATCTTAAGAGTTCCAACCGTGCGTAAAACACTATTTTAGAGATATTAATATTTTAAAAAGGACAGTATTATAGTAGCGCCCAAATAGGTTTTTAATTAATTATAGAAAAACTTATGTCAAAAAAAAAAAAAAAATTATAGAAAAATGTAAAATTTATAAATAAAATTCAAAACTAGAAATTAATTTTTCAAATACAATGGAAGCGCCGAAAGGTAGAATCCCATAATCACTTAACACTTTGGTAGTAATTCAATTGCATTGGGTTATGAAAATTGAAAATATACAAACTTATTAAATAGTTCAATATTTAATTGGATTTGTTTACTTCAATGTATTTAAACATGTGTATAACTTGTTCAGGATCAAAAAATTATGTAAGAGCAGCGGAAACGTCTTACGCAACGGTTTCGAAACCGAAGCCTGAAAAACCTCGTATCGTTAGATGGTGTGTTAAATGTCCCACATCGAACAATTAGTGATGTGGTGTTCAATATATAATGGCATGGCAAACCTCCCTTCAACAGCTAGCTTTTGGGGGTGAGTAAGGCCAATGCTCATTATTCAATATGGTATCAGAGCGGGATCACAGATGTTCGATTCCTGTGCCTGTCTCTTCTCTCCACCCGGCTTGCAGATGTTTCATTCCTGCGGCTTGCAGATGTTCATTCCTGCAATGTTCACGCACCAATTTGAGCGTGACGGGGGTGTCCCACATCGAATAATTAGTGATGTGGTGTTCAATATATAATGGCATGGCAAACCTCCCCTCAACAGCTAGCTTTTGGGGGTGAGTAAGGCCACATCGAATAATTAGTGATGTGGTGTTCAATATATAATGGCATGGCAAACCTCCCCTCAACAGCTAGCTTTTGGGGGTGAGTAAGGCCAAGGCTCATTATTCTTTTGGGGGTGAATAAGGCAAGGCTCATTATTCAATATGGTGTCGTCCCCCTGCAGGCTTCAAACGGCAACCCAGGACCGTCTGGCATAGGAGGAATCATCAGGGATTGTAATGGAAAAACTATTGCAGCTAATAGTCTAGGTGTCGGTGATGGTTGGAATATCAAAGCTGAACTAATGGCCATTGTTGAGGGAGTCAATGAAGCTTTTAAGTTGGGAGGCAGATCGCTGTGGATTGAGGTGGACGCCAAGGTCGTTATTGACATCATAAAAAGAGGCAAAGCTGGTAATCTGGAACTGCAGCATCTACTTTTTCAGTTCAAGCAATGGGAAAGTGCAATGTATATTAGCGTGTCAGATATTTTCCGAGAGGGAAACGGAGTGGCGGATTTATTGGCTAAGAAAGGCGCTGACTCTCAACAAAGCTGGAAGTTCCCTGGGGACCCAATCCCGGTGGAGATTAATGGTATGCTAAGACTTGACAAGTGGGTTTTAAGTTCTTAATTTTTCTGTATGATGAATGTTTTGAGTATTGTTTTCTTCAATTGTCGGTATGATAGTAGGCAGCCTGCCTTGAGATTTAATATTGCTTTTTATTTCAAGTTTACTGGTCTTGATTGTTGGGTCCAGCCCAATTGCCAAACATTTGTTGGCCCAAGAAATATTGAAGCCCAAATGATTTTTATTAGCCCAAGGTTAAAGCCCATGAAAGGAATAGGGTTTTATATTTTGTTTTTGGCTAATTGCGCAGCAGCAGTGCATCTTCACGAAAGGAAAAAGAAAATTTTCTGCTCCAATATTCTGCATAATCTTTGAGGCGGCAGGTTCATCAAGCGGGCGATCGGGAGGTCATTCGTGGTCCGATTTTGGTGAAATTTTAACAGTACGTTCCCAACACACCTATCTTGAATCTGAACGGTGGAGATCGGATTTCGAGCACCGTAGGTCAGTTTTTCTCGCATGAACAGTAGCTGCGAATTTGGCCTATTTTGTGTTATTCGGTTTTGTGATTCTTGTTGGATATATTTGGAGAATCGGTTTGTTCGGATTTAGAATTGCTTTTGTTGGTGTTGGAACTGTTGTATTTGTGCCTCGTATTTATAGTGGAGATTTATTTTGGGTCTCGTAGGCCCCGTGGTTTTTACTCTTCGATTTGAAGGGGTTTTCCACGTTAAAATCGCGTGTCTCTATTATTGTTGACTGCTTTGCTTATTTTATATCCATTGGCACATTTGGTAAATTACTTGGTTGAATATTTGCTGGGTATTTGGAAAGGAGAAGCTTGATTTCCGCTGCGTGTATTCGCTCTGTTTGATATCCCTTTCCCAACAGAGTGGTATCAGAGCCACATCGGTTCTGTTACCGGTGTGGCCATGGATATAAATACAAATAGGATGATTACTTTGAATGGATTAAACTATCATCTATGGAGTAATAAGATGAAAGATCTCCTATTTGTGAAAGCTTTACACTTGCCTGTTTTTGCGACTCAAAAGCCCGAATCTAAAACTGATGAAGAATGGGATTTTGAGCACAGACAAGTTTGTGGATTTATCAGACAGTTTGTTGAGGAGAATGTTTACAATCATATTCAACACGAGACACATGCGAGAAGTTTGTGGGAGAAGTTGCAAAATTTGTATGCATCTAAGACTGGAAATAATAAGTTGTTTTTGCTTAAGAAGATGATGCAACTGAAATACAAAGAAGGAACTTCTATTGCTGATCACTTGAATGAGTTTCAAGGTGTTCTTGATCAGTTGACAGGTATGGGCATTAAATTTGACGATGAAATTATCGGACTTTGGATTCTTGCCACTTTACCTGATTCTTGGGAAACCTTTCGTGTTTCTCTTGTTAACTCTTCGTCTGATGGTGGTGTAACCGTTGAGCTTGTGAAGAGTAGTATCTTGAATGAAGAGATGAGACGAAAAACTCAGCATTCGTCTCAACCCGAGTTGTTGGTTTCAGAAAATAGGGGGAGAAGCCAACATAAATATGAAAAAGGTAGAAGTAAAAGTCGAAGCAAATCGAGGTCAAGATGGAAAGAGTTTAAGTGCGATCATTGTGGTGCACCTGGTCATATTAAGAAATATTGTTTCATATTGAAGAGAGAGCGCAAAGCTAATCGTGATGGGCACGATAAGAAAAACCATGAAAATAATGATCGTGTTGCTGCTACCACTTCCAACGATGATCTTATTCTTGCTTATGATGATAATGTCATTGTCGTTGCCAATGATGAATCCAGTTGGGTGGTCGATAGTGGTGCTTCATTTCATGTGACATCGAGGAAAGATTTCTTCACTTCTTATACTTCCGGTGATTTTGGAGTTTTGAAGATGGGAAATGATACGGTGGTACCTGTAGTAGGCACTGGAACTATTTGTTTGAAGACCAATTGTGGAACAAATTTGGTGCTTCATGATGTCAAGCATGCACCTAGTGTTCGTTTGCATTTGATCTCAGCTGGGAGGCTTGATGATGATGGCTATTGTAACTTCTTTGGTAATGGCCAGTGGAAACTCACGAAAGGGAATTTGATTGTGGCCCGAGGTGATAAATTCCATAATTTATATAAGATGAATGCTTCCATTTGTGTGAACTCAGTTAATGCAGTAGAGAATGATAACTTATCAGAGTTATGGCATAAGAGACTTAGTCATATTAGTGAAAAAGGTCTCGACTGTTTGGCCAAGAAGAATTTGTTGTCAGGACTGAAAGCTACAAAGCTGAGAAGATGTGTTCATTGTTTGGCTGGGAAGCAAAAACGAGTTTCATTCAAGAGTCATCCCCCTTCAAGAAAGACAGAGCTGCTTGAACTGGTACACTCAGATGTTTGTGGACCAATGAAAGTAAGGACTCATCGTGGCGCACTTTATTTTGTCACCTTTATTGATGATTGTTCAAGAAAGCTGTGGGTTTATGTCTTGAAAACTAAAGATCAGGTACTTGATGTGTTTAAAGTTTTTCAGGCATCAGTTGAGAGAGAAACTGGTAAGAAGTTGAAATGCATTCGCACCGATAATGGTGGCGAGTATTGTGGCCCATTTGACTTATATTGCAGAGAGCAGGGTATTCGGCATCAAAAGACGCCTCCTAAGACCCCTCAGTTAAATGGCTTGGCAGAAAGAATGAATAGGACCCTAGTGGAGAGGGTCAGATGTTTGCTTTCAGAGGCAAAGCTACCTAAATCTTTTTGGGGTGAGGCTTTACTTACTGCTGCTCATGTAATTAATTTGTCTCCTTCTGTTGCGTTGCAGACTGATGTCCCTAATAGGGTATGGTATGAAAAAGATGTCTCCTATGATCATTTACGCGTGTTTGGTTGTAAAGCTTTTGTGCATATACCTAAGGATGAGCGGTCTAAGTTAGACACCAAAGCGAGGGAATGTATATTCCTTGGGTATGGGCAGGATGAATTTGGTTACAGGTTCTATGATCCAGTTGAAAAGAAACTTGTTAGAAGCCGTGATGCAGTTTTCATGGAAGACCAAACCATTGAAGACATTGGTAAATCAAGTATTTCAGAATCTCCTAGTGGTGATGACTTGATTGATTTGGATCCGAAACCTATTACAAGTTCTCCTGATGCAGTTGATTTTAATAATCAGAATAATGTGGAGACAGAGGTTGATCATGATCATATTGAGGAAGATCATGAATTTGAATATGGAGAAGATACTCCAACTATTGAGCAAACTGAAATCCAACTAAGGAGATCTACCAGAAATAGAGTGCAGTCTGGTAAGTACCCATCTAGTGAGTATGTTCTTTTGACAGATGGAGGAGAACCTGATTGTTATGAAGAGGCCATGGAGGGTGAACTAAAGGAGAAATGGTTTGAAGCAATGAAAGAGGAAATGAAATCCTTATATGATAATCACACTTTTGACCTTGTTAAATTACCCGAAGGCAGAAAGGCTCTGAAAAACCGATGGATTTATCGGGTGAAACAAGAAGAGAATACTTCACAACCACGATACAAAGCTAGATTAGTTGTTAAAGGCTTCAGTCAAAAGAAAGGGATTGATTTTGAAGAGATTTTCTCACCTGTTGTGAAAATGTCATCAATCCGTCTTGTTTTGGGCTTAGCAGCTAGTCTTGATTTAGAAGTTGAACAGATGGATGTGAAGACTGCTTTTCTCCATGGTGATTTGGAGGAAGAAATTTATATGGAGCAGCCAGAGGGTTTTGTTGTCAAAGGAAAAGAGAATTTTGTATGCAGATTGAGAAAGAGCTTGTACGGTCTAAAACAAGCTCCTCGGCAGTGGTATAAGAAGTTTGAGTCAGTTATGCTTCAACAGGGTTATATGAAGACTACTGCTGACCACTGCGTATTTGTTCAAAAATTCTCTGATGATGATTTTGTCATTTTATTGCTTTATGTTGATGATATGCTCATTGTCGGTCATAGTGCTGCTAGAATTGGCAGGTTGAAGAAAGAGTTGAGCAAGTCGTTTGCCATGAAAGATTTGGGACCAGCGAAGCACATTCTTGGTATGAGAATTTCACGTGACAGAAATGCCAAGCAATTATGGTTGTCTCAGGAGAAGTACATTGAGAAAGTTATTCAAAGATTTCATATGGATAAAGCTAAACCTGTAAGTACTCCTCTTGATGGACATTTTAAGCTGAGTAGTGCACAGTCTCCTTCTACTGAGGAAGATAAGAAGGATATGCAAGGTGTCCCCTATGCATCTGCCGTTGGAAGTTTGATGTACGCTATGGTTTGTACGAGACCAGATTTGGCTTATGCAGTTGGCAAAGTTAGCAGATTTCTCTCAAATCCAGGTAGAGAGCATTGGAATGCTGTGAAATGGATTATGAGATACCTCCGTGGCACTACGAATTTGAAACTTTGTTTTAGATCTGAAAAACCTATGTTGGTTGGCTATACAGATTCAGATTTGGCTGGAGATTTGGATTCTAGAAAATCCACCTCTGGTTATTTGGTTACATTTGCAGGGGGAGCAGTGGCGTGGCAATCTAGACTGCAAAAATGTGTTGCTTTGTCTACTACAGAAGCCGAGTTTATTGCAGCCACTGAAGCATGCAAAGAATTAATTTGGATGAAGAAGTTTGTTCATGAACTTGGATTTTCACAACCAAGGTACGTCTTGTTTTGTGACAATCAGAGTGCAATCCATCTCAGTAAGAATCCGAGTTTTCATGGTAAATCGAAGCATATTGATGTGAAATATCATTGGATTCGAGACGTTTTGAATTCCAAGTTGATTGAACTTGAAAAGATTCATACCGATTACAATGGCGCTGATATGATGACAAAGGTGGTGAACCGTGGGAAACTTGAGTTTTGTGCCGGGTTGGCCGGTCTCAAGTTTAACTGATTATACTGTGTTGTGTCTCCCTCGTCACATGGGCTGGAGGGGGAGATTTGTTGGGTCCAGCCCAATTGCCAAACATTTGTTGGCCCAAGAAATATTGAAGCCCAAATGATTTTTATTAGCCCAAGGTTAAAGCCCATGAAAGGAATAGGGTTTTATATTTTGTTTTTGGCTAATTGCGCAGCAGCAGTGCATCTTCACGAAAGGAAAAAGAAAATTTTCTGCTCCAATATTCTGCATAATCTTTGAGGCGGCAGGTTCATCAAGCGGGCGATCGGGAGGTCATTCGTGGTCCGATTTTGGTGAAATTTTAACAGTACGTTCCCAACACACCTATCTTGAATCTGAACGGTGGAGATCGGATTTCGAGCACCGTAGGTCAGTTTTTCTCGCATGAACAGTAGCTGCGAATTTGGCCTATTTTGTGTTATTCGGTTTTGTGATTCTTGTTGGATATATTTGGAGAATCGGTTTGTTCGGATTTAGAATTGCTTTTGTTGGTGTTGGAACTGTTGTATTTGTGCCTCGTATTTATAGTGGAGATTTATTTTGGGTCTCGTAGGCCCCGTGGTTTTTACTCTTCGATTTGAAGGGGTTTTCCACGTTAAAATCGCGTGTCTCTATTATTGTTGACTGCTTTGCTTATTTTATATCCATTGGCACATTTGGTAAATTACTTGGTTGAATATTTGCTGGGTATTTGGAAAGGAGAAGCTTGATTTCCGCTGCGTGTATTCGCTCTGTTTGATATCCCTTTCCCAACATTGATCTGTGCTTGTGTGTTGAGAATCAGGTGGTAGAAGTTTACTGCTTTACCAGGAGCAGAATCATGAATCCCATGGGAAGAGACAAGTTACATAATATGGTGCGGAGTTGGACGATTAAGTCGCAGAATATTAATATGCCACCAATTAGAACTGTGTTAGCTGATGTTTCTTTTAGTCATAACCCCATCGTTATTGTTCACCAACTCAAGATTAGTCCAAATGGGGTTTTAAGTAGCACCCTCTTGCTAGTCCGAACTGGGAATAAGTCGCTGATCCGGGTTTAGTCTGAATCTCTCCATTGATCTGGCAGTTGATTTAGTTGTCATAGCAAAGGTGATGGCTGCTAGCTCGATTGCCGTGGTCGAGTTGGTTATTATCCTCGAATGGGACTAGGAGGGGTTTTGAGTTTGTCCGACGTAGGAAGGTCATGGCTTGTAGCTTTCACGAGCATTTATGTAGGCATTTTCTTTTGGACGATTGGCTTCTTGCCTATATTTGGTGGTTTGTTTTGATTGCTCTGCGGATCGGTTTAAAAAAAAAAAAATGCTCTAATCAACCGACTAGAGTACTTGCCAATAGGGTTGGTCAAGTGGTTTGAGGGTTCTTTCTTGAAGGTAATGACCCGAGTTTGAATATCTCTGCCATTTGGGGTGTGTGTTTAAAAATTTATATATATATTTAAAAAAAAAACCGACTAGCTTACTTCAATAGTTCGGTTCAACCCCTTTTTATCCAAAAAAAATTACTAATATCTTGGTTATGAAAACCATATAAAAATAATGATGTTGGGGCAACAATATAAATTACGTTATTGGGTAATAAATAGACAAATTTTATGACAAGAAAACTTGAGCCAATTCGCCTCACCGAACAGACCAATCCTCTGACACAAAATCATAACACAAATGAACAAAATAATTTTATATGAATAATAATTGAGTCAAACCCAAATCTATATCTATAATATTATATAGAGTGAATTACATCCAGGTACCCTCACAATAGGCGAAATTACATTTCAGGAATCCTTGTTTGAAAAATTATATATTAGTCCCTGTAGGACGTGTTTGGCTTGAAGTCCCTGACATTTGAAGGAGCAATTTGGAGGTATGTCATTGTTTTTCGTGTTATTTGATGGGAACAATGACCTTTATCCACTAGCTTATGCAGTAATTGAAACTGAGAACAAGGAAAAATGACATTTTTCGTCAAGGACTTCAAGCCAAACACGTCCTACCGGGACTAATATGTAATTTTTCAAACAAGGGTTCCTGAAATGTAATTTCGCCTATTGTGAGGGTACCTAGATGTAATTCGCTCTATTATATATTCAATAACGATATTTGACTTTTCATTGTGTATTTTTATGATGTTTATCACGTGGAATTTTGTGATTTTTTAAAAGTTTTTAATTAGATAAAAATAATATGATTGATTTATCTTTGTTTTGTATATTATTTTATTATGAAAATAAGTAGTAACTTAAGGAAATAATTATCTTTTCAAGTTTGATTGAATGAAATTAATTTTAATATTTCTATTAATTAATGGCGCCGATGCCGGGTATTGGTTATTAATTGATTTTGTTTCTTTTTCTTGTGCCTAGGAACCTTCATACGAGCAGTTGGTGAAAGTTAGAAATTGTTTGAGCTGGATATTGATACAGATTCTGAACAAGAGTTTACAGTTGCGCAGCAGACAGACAGGAAACCTGATCACTTTCCTGTCAATGATCACGGTCAGGATATGGCTCAGAACAGAATACTTCGGGACCTTGCCCGACCTACTGAGGCACAGCAGCCCCTTAAGCCCCCTGATCGAGTAATTGAAAATTCGGATAGTGAGGTGAAGGGCCATGGACTGCATCCTTTTTATGAAGGATTTAGATCGCACACGGTTGAAGGGATTAATCTAGAGGACCCTCCTAGAGGAGGATCCTCTAGATTGATCCCTTCAACGATGTGCGGTGCAAACCCTTCATAAAACGGCTTTAGTCCACTTCCCTTCACCTCACTATACAAATTGTCAATCACTCAATCAGGGAGCTTAAGGATCTTCTTTTTCACCATCTCCATTATAGGCGGGTGTAGCCTATGTCGGGCTGCTCTATGGGATTGGGCTCCTCGTTGCAAAACAATATCATGCTTATTCCCCAAAGGCGTCAGTCCCTTGACATTTGTGATGGTCCATTCAACTGCCTCTTTGTATTTTTGAAGTACTCCGATCAGTTTTTCCTCTTCCAGACTGTCAAACGTTCTAGCTATGATCACTGGCAGTGGCTCCCTTTCACCCAGGTATGCACGTTTTAAAAGCTCAGGTAGCTTGTCAAGTTCCAGTGTTGGAGCCTGCAAATTGGAAGGTAACAGTTCAGTTTCAGACCGAGATAGCTCATTAGGCACAAATTTTGAACTTGTAGTCTTATTGCCTTCTAAAGTATGAACCTTATCAAGATTACCATCAGAAGACTTAAACCGATCAGAAAATCTCTTAAGCTAATCAACAGATATGTCCACTACAAGAAATTCGCCGAAATCCGAAGAAAAATTCCGAGGGAAACACTCCGTCGGAATTCCCTCGGTAATTCCGACGGAATTCCGGCGGAATTCGATTTTATAAAAAAAATTAAAATTAAATAATTCCGACGGGATTTCCCTCGGAATCCCGTCGGTATTTTTAAAAGATAAAATAAAAATTTAACATTAGATAATTCCGATGGGATTCCGAGAGAAATCCCGTCGGAATTTTTAAATTATAAAATTTCAAAATAAAAATTAAAATTTGCGGTTTTTTTCATATAGATTTAATAATTAACATTATATAATTCCGACGGGATTTCGAGGGAAATCCCGTCGAAGTTTTTAAATATAAAATTTAAAAATAAAAACTATTATAAATTTTAAATAATATAAAATTTCAATTAAATAAAAAATAAAATTAAAAATTAAGGGAAAAAATACAAATAATAAAAATTAAATAATTCCGACGGGCTTTCCCTCGGAATCCCATCGGGTTTTTAAAATATAAGATTTAAAAATAATATTAAAATTTTCCGACGGGATTCCCTTTCTAAAATAGAAAATTTAAAAAAGTTCTAGTAAATAATTCCGATGGGATTCCGAGGGAAATCCCGTCAGTTTTTTAAAATATATAATTTTAAAATAAGATTAAATATTTCCGACGGAATCCCGTCGGTTTTTTAAAATAATAAAAAAAAAAGTAAATCTGAGGGTTAAAAATGAATTTTGAATCATTTTCACCCAGTTGCAAATTGCAATCCCTTCCGCGTAACCCTCGCCCCCCCTCCAACTGTGCGGCCGCCCGCCTCCCTCCTACTGCACCCGCCGTCACTCGCCATCGCCTGAGCAGGACGCCGCCGCTCGTCATCTCCTGAGAAGAAGGCCGACGCTCGTCACCGCTTTGAGTAGGCGGCACATAAAACCCTTTTTCTCTCATGCAACTCCGCCTATACTTGCACGCACCTCCGCCTGCACCGCCGCTGCTTGCCTCTTCCTGCATCGCCGCCACTCTCCTCCTCTGCCGCGCAGCCTCCAACATCTGCTCTTGCACTCGCCTAATGTTTAATGTTGTGAATTCATATGAAGTTCCTTTCCCAATAGTATGTTTGTAGTGTTTTCTCTTAAAAATAATAACTTCTTGATTTGGTTTAACTGATTGTGAGATTTAGCATTTGTTTTCTTGAGATTTTGGCTGTCAAAATAACAAAAAATCACGTTTGAGAAAGAAATATGTACTGAAAGAAAAAGAACCCCCTGCAAATTTGGGGATTTCTGTTGCATAATTAGAGAATTAACCATAATTGAGAAAATGGAATATGTTGCTGATATGTATTAGGGTTGATGACTTCTATTACAAATTTGGCATTTATGAGATTTATTAAAAGCTGTCTAGACCGGAGTCAACTGATTTATGGACTCTCAGAAGTCTGTGGTGTAGCCCCTTGCATGTTCTGAACATACATTCATGTTAAGTGTTTGCTCAAGAAATAATCACTACAAGTCTTAATTTGTAGGCCTGAAATGTGCTTTGCCTTCTTGAAATATGGTTGAGTATCAATCAGATTGAGTGGTTGTTTACTTAATTTAATTAGTAGGCCTGAAATGTGCTTTGCCTTCTTGAGATTACAGCAAGTGTATAGTAGGTACTCTGAAGTTGTAATATTTTCTGAATGGTAATACAAATTATGTAAGGTTGGAGGTTTTGCACTTTCAAAAATCTGGACTAGGTTTTTTCTTGACTTGCCGCCCGTATTTCTAAATGCAACTTAAAACATTTAGCTGGAATGAATTGAGGTACGAGTGATTTAGAAAGAATTCCTTTTGCTTTAGTGATGGTCATTAAATTCTAGAAGAATTGGTGTATGAACTGTAGACTACTAGAACTTATCTGAATTGGTGTATCTGAAGTTTTAAACTTTAAGTACAACACGTACATACATAAAATATTGTCATGCTCCTTGTTTACTTTATCTATATATTGCTTCTTTGTGTTGATCTCATAGTTTGTCAAAGTACCATTTTGTAATAGATGATGAATAGATAATTTTTGTATGGATTAGTGTGTGTATTTGTAAGGTTATTTGATGAATTGGTTTTGAATAAGTACTTTTGAATGGCTGCAAATTAATTTTTTTTTAACGGAATTTCCGTCGGATTTATTTATTTATTTTTATTAAATTTTAAAAAATCCGAAGGAATTTCGAGGGAATTTCCATCGGGATTGTTTAATTTTTTTATTAAATTTTAAAAATCTGACGGGATTCCGAGGGGATTCCAGTCGGAATACTGTAATTTATTTTTTTTACTTTGATTATTTTTAATAAATCCGACGGGATTTCCCTCGGAATCCCGTCGGAAATATTTTATTTTATTTAAAAAATTCGATTTTATTTTCCCTCGGAATTCCGTCGGTTTTCCCTCGGGATTTTGATTCCGAGGGAGGGTTTTCCTACGGACTCATCCCCGTCGGAATTCCCTCGGAATGCCGTCGGAATTCTCGAAATCCAACGGAATACCGAGGGAATTCCGACGGGCCTGTCCGTCGGATTTCGGCGAATTTCTTGTAGTGGTCATGACTAATAGCATAATTCAACTCAACGTTATTATTTAAGCCAAGAACCTCATGAGTCAAATTCTCAGTGACACCAACACTATAAACGCAAGATACATCATCAACATGCTTAGTGGGATCATAAACATTGAATTTCACTACTTCACCATCAAACTCTAAGGTTAGTGAACCATTATGCACATCAATTTTCGCTTTGGCCGTACTAAGGAAATGTCTACCCAATAAGATCTCAGAGGACTCAGATGAATAATTATTTTCCATATCAATCACAAAGAAATCGGCTGGAAAAATCAATTCATTAACTTGTATCAAAACATCTGCTAAGACACCTTCGGGAAAAACAAGTAACCGATTGGCTAATTGAATGATAACTTCGGTATTAGCTAATGGACCAAGACCCAAAGAAGTGTAAACGGATAAAGGCATCACATTGATAGAAGCTCCTAAGTCGCACATAGCCTTACCAATACCGATATTACCAATTTTGCATGGGATAGAAAACATACCTCTATCACGACATTTAGGTGGTAACTTCCTTTGTAAGACAGCTGAAACATTCTCACCTACACTCACCTTCTCATTACCTGTCAACTTACGCTTATTGGTGCATAATTCCTTAAGGAATTTGGCGTAGGGTGGAACCTACTTAATGGCCTCGAGAAGTGGAATGTTTACTTCGATTTTTTCAAAAAGAGCATAGATGCTCTTATCCTCTTTGTCTTTCTTGCTCTAAGCCAGTCTCTGAAGGAATGGTGGTGGTACTACCAGTGGCTTAGGCTTTTGAGTGATTTTAATCTGATTGGAATTCTGGCCGTGATCATGGACAGGATCCTTCTCAATCTCCTTTTCAGTTTCTGCATCAGATACCTGTACCTGATCACGTTTGTAACTCCTGTTGACTGGAGGCTGTAATTCCTTCCCGTTTCGCAACACAATCGCACTCACATTGTGTGTTTGCGAAGGCAGTTTGCCTCGACTCTCCAATTTGCTCACCGATGATGCAATTTGTCCCATATGAGTCTCCATGAATTTTATAGTGTCCTCTATCTTTTGAATCCTGTTCGTCGTGTCCTGTTGATATTTCTCGGTATTAGTAGCCAAGATATGAACAACTTCACTAAGAGGCATACCTGAACCCGGAGGGTGTTGTGGTTGTGGTTGCGGTAGAGGTGGATGAAAGTTCTGATTATTCGGTTGGTTGTTGGCATAACTGAAATGCGGGTGGTACGTCCATCCGGGGTTGTAAGTGTTTGAATACGGGGTTAAAATTCCTTTGCTGAAAATCGATGGCATTTACATTCTCCGATGTCTCCTCGTGGAGTGTAGGGCATGCATCGGCTGGGTGCTCAATACTAGTGCAAATGCCATAAACTCTTGTCGGTGTAGTAGGACCTACATTCATCTTTTACACCAAAGTTGTTAGCAAAAACTTAATTTCATCAAGTGAATTGGTGTTTACCTCGTTCACCCTTCTAGGGATATCTTGCCGAGCTTCAAATTATTGAGAATTTGCAGCCATGGTAGGTAGATATGAGCTCTCTAGCTTCGGCGGGAGTCTTGCTAACAATAGCTCCACCACTTGTAGCATCCATCATCCGGCATTCCATTGGAGTTAGGCCTTCGTAAAAGTATTGGATAACCAATTGATCCGAAATACCATGTTGGGCGCAGCTTGCTAACAACCTCTTAAACCTCTCCCAATACTCATAAAGGCTTTCGGAATCCCTTTGCTTCACGCCACAAATTTCTCGCCTAATGTTTGTAGCGCGAGAAGCCGAAAAGTACCTCTTAAGGAATTATCTTGACATCTCCGCCCAAGTTGTGACCGTACCCGAAGGTAAGTAATATAGCCACTCTTTATCCGTATCTTGTAACGAGAAAGGAAAGGCCCTTAGCTTGATTTGATCCTCTGTCACGTTTTGTGGCTTCATGGATGTGCACACAAGGTGAAATTCCTTAAGATGCTTGTTTGGATCCTCATTTTCCAACCTACGGAAAGTTGGTAACAAATTGATGAGTCCGGACTTTAGTTCGAACCCTTCCTGCAGTTCTGGAAAGGTTATGCACAGTGGCTGTTATGCCTCAGTGGGCCTGGCAAGGTCCCGAAGCGTTCTGTTCTGAGCCATATCCTGACTGTGATCACTGTCAGATTCACTGACAATCTGCTCTTCAACTTCTAACTGCTGTTTAGTTTCAATGTCAGAATCAAGATCAAGCAGATTCGAACTTTCACCAACTACTGCTTGCTTCTTGCTTTGCTTAGACCACTTCCTAAGCTTCTTAGCGGTCTTTTCAATCTCGGGATCATACTCGGCTAGTTGTCCCGTACGAAGGTTCCTAGACATAAGAAAAGAAACAAAATCAATTAAAAACCGATCCCCCGGCAACGGCGCCAAATAAATAGTTGTTGCTGCGTCTTTCTCTTCCTCAAAGCGTGTCGTCCCCCGAATGCTCTCGGTTCTTACTGTATAAATAGCGTAAAGGTGCTGAAAATTCTCCCCACTCCTCTTTCCATGTTCTGTCGGAATTGATGACCACTAACTCCCACGTTCTCAATGAGTGCGCCCAATTTGCTGCCCGAAAAACAGGTCAGGGTTCTTGACCGTGACCTCACGTAAGCTTCTTCACTATTTTTCCACATTCTCTCCTCAATAAACGCCCACTAACTCTAGAAAGTAATGCCATTAATCCCCCCCCCCCCCCCCCCAACAACGTGTTGTTCTATTTTAACGTATGTAACTCCTAGTTAAAATTAGGGCTTGGGCTTTATGGACTTCTCATGCTCATGTGGGCTTGAATCAAGTTTTCTCCAAAACCACGTCTAGTAGCGGGCCTAGACTCTCACACATGTGTGGCTGTTGATTTATGCCAAAGGCACCCCATAGATTATATTGCACAAATCACGCAGATTGTATTTTCCTCAATTTGCATAACTTCCTCACAACTTGTATTTTCCTGCACAAAACCATAGGTTTCAATTAATAATAAACAATTAAACCAAATCAAGCAGCTAATTATAACAATTCAAACTCCATAATCCGTCAATTATATGCCTTATCAATTAACTATATTTTGATATCTATATCTATATCCATACTATTATGTATTGATTTTAAATTTAAAATAATCAATTAATTTTATGGAGTAATTTAAGCAACTTAATCAATTCGCTTTATTTTGTAATGTTTGAATTTAAATTTTAAATTGCAGTGACTTTTTATAGACATTGTATCAATGATTTAGGTAATCAACCATTAAAATTAATTTAAGAAATATATAGAAATATAAAAATATATGCATATAATATTAACCTTAGTTAATTATTCAGTCGAACTTAAAAAATGCAAGATAAAAAATCAAACACTGTTATCATATATATAATAGTATAGATATAGATCACAAATTTATTAAGTACCAATTTTAAATTTAGAAAATTAATTAATTTGATGGAGTAATTTAAGCAACTTAATTAATTCGTTTTATTTTGTAATGTTTGAATTTAATTTTTAAATTATAGTGACTTTTTATAAAAATTGTATCCGTGATTTAACTAATTAGGCATTAAAATTAATTTAACCAATATATAGAAATACCAAAATATATGCATATAATATTAACTATAATTAATTAGTAGAAATATCAAAATTAATTTAATTCAGTCAAACTTAAAAAATGCACAATAAAAACTCAAACATCGCTATCAAATATATAATAGTATAGATATCAAAATATATACGTATAATATTAACATTAGTTAATTAGTAGAAATATCAAAATTAATTTCATTCCATCAAACTTGCCAAAGATAATTATTTTCCTTAGTTACTACTTATTTTCATAATAAAAAAATATACAAAATAAAGATAAGTCGATCATATTTTTTCTATTTAATTAAAATTTTCAAAAAAATCACAAAATTCCACGTCATAAAAAATGCGCAATAAAAAATCAAACATCGTTATCAAATATATGATAGTATAGATTTTTTATTTTTAAGTTTTAAGTTTTTTTCTTTACCTGTAATCCTTTAAAAAGTTTATCTTCATATAGTTTATATTTTTCAGTTGTTTGACTTTAAAAAACTGGAAATACTAAATTTAAATATAATATTTTTTTAGAATATAATGACTAACTTAACCAACACTCTTATAAGATCAATTTGATATTCTTAATAAATTTTGTAATATTTTCTATTAAAATAGTTTAATTTACTATTACATAATTACATATAATCATAATAATTACTATTCTTAATATGTTCATTTATATAGTTTATTTTTAATTTATATTTGTTTGGTGAGTCAAATGACTTAAAAATGCAAACAATTTATGCACGAAATTGTCTTTTTTATAGAATATAAATTTATATGTACTTTGCGTTTTCAATTAAGTTTTATAATTATAATCTAAATTATGTAAAATAATATGTTTATATCTTTTTACAAATTACATTTAGTAAACTAATGTAAATTTAGAGTATTGTTCATAACAGATTATTTTAGGTTAACGTCTTACAATAAATGAGCAGGCCTAACAAAATGCATGATTTTAAAAAATTAAAATTACTAATACTTAAATCTTTAATTAGTTTTTTAGAGTATAATCACTAACATAACTGATATTTTTATATAGCTTATTTGATATTCTTAATAATATCTGTAATATTTTTTTAATTAATATAATATAATTAATTATTTTTTACTTTTTAGTTTTCATACTGTTATTCTTTTTTATCAACATTTTCTTTTAAAAATTTAAATTTACATAACACATAATTTCTTGACGCATACAGATATTAAAAAAAGGAATGAGAAACGAGAACATAAGAAATTGGAAATTTCTTGACACAAATATCTTATAATTCAATAGGGTTGATCGGTAATACACTAGAGGACAAATTAACTGACCAAAAAATTGGAGGACAAATTATGATGATTGTTTAATACTTGTTCGCTTTAACAAATAAATTGAGTTGAACTTAACAATCGGTTAACAGTGTCGGTTTGAATTTTGAGTCCCACATGCATGTAGTAAGATGTTAGCATAATGTTAAAGTTCACACATACATATTGGAATTTCAAATTCAATTACGATTTCATCCAAAAAATAATCAAAATAATTACACAAGAGGTTCAATATCACGTGTCCAGACTCCAAAGAAGGCATAATGCTTTTCTCTGTCAACCATATCGGATAAGTAGGTGCATTTCCTCACCGAGGAAGTGAAGAGTTTCTTCTATATTCTTTTCGTCGACCATATCGTATAAGTGGGTGTCGTCCCTCATCGAGCAAATGAAGAGTCTCTTTTATATCAGTAATAAGACCGAAGCTCCGTGAAGTAAAACGGGTAATAAGACCGATTCTCCGTGAAGTAATAGTAGTCTTAATACCTAAATCTCTCAATTTGAAACTCAAATCCTGACCATCATAATAACAAACACAAGCAAAAATTCCACCACCTGGACTCCTTTCAAGTATAACATGCCCACTGCCGGTCATAGGCCCCACTGTATCTGCTTTTCCTATCGGAAGATCAACTATTCTAACAGCAGTCCAAGATGATGATCCCGATTCAGATTTAGATTCTTTATATATGTAACTCTGAATGGGAATTCCTCTATCATCAGGTTTGAGGATAACAAGAAATCCATTGACCACCGTTATCCTATTCATTAGATTCATTGCTGATCTATCTATCTCCATCTCTTCCATTTCTTGTTTCTCCAAATCTATTCTCAAAATCATACTTACGGAGTTATACAGGCTAATCAACCAATAGACAGAACCTTTGAAGGAAACCTTAGGACCTAAACCGAAAATTTTAGATCTTTCCAACCTCCCTGATGGAGATTTCATTCTTGTCCATGAATCCGTTGACAACGAATACATCTCTACTCCAGTTAAATATTCTCCTTCCACCGACAGCTTTACAATCTTATAATCTCTGCTTTGAGGAGCAAAACCAAATCCCAATTTTCTGTATGTTCCTCGAAATTGGCCTGCTGGATTAATTTGTTTCATGTTTCTAATAAAAGGATTCCATAGGTATACATCGGAATGTGTTCTCAAGCAGACTAATCCCTCCGCTAAATTTATTTAAATTAATTAAATGATAAACGCACGTTCACTTCATTAGTCTTTTGAAATGAGCAAAACAATTCTCCAATTATGAAAAGTAATATGGTATCAGCGTAATAAATTTCTTCCGTTGTACTTCATCTTCTCTTGGTATTACCAAAATCTCCACCTCCGCCACAAATTCTCTAATCAATTTTTCTTTCTCTCCACCTTGGAGAGTTGAGGTTTTTTCTCCACCCTGAAGAGGTTTTTTTTCTCCATCTTGCAAGTCTGTCATAAATAAAATAGATATTCCTTCTACCATATTCTCCACCACTATAGATTCCAATCACCACAAACAAATCTTCCACCATCACGGCAAGAAGAATAAGAGTCCTCCATCCGCCGAATGAATAATCTTCCACCATCATCACCGCAACAAATTCTTTTGATACTTTTTTTCTTCATCGTCGAGTCATCTCGGTCTTGAACTCATATAACAGTCTCTTATAGGAGATAACTAGGCCTCCTAATTTTATTTCATGTGGCTCACTTTTACGGTAAGAGAAATAAGTTGGGATTATCAAAAGGAGATAACTTTGCCTTCTGAGCCCAATTCCTTTATCGGAGATAATTATGTCTCCTTTCATTCAATTGGTGTTTATTTCACCAAATCAATTCTAATTGGGAAAAAAATCCCTTTGTCGGAGATAACTATGACCCCTTTCATTCCATTAGTATTTATTTCACCAATATCAATTCTATTTGAGAAAAATCCCTTGTCAGACATAATAATTAACCTATGACTCCTTTCATTCAATTGGTGTTTATTTCACCAATGTCAATTCTATTCCGGAAAAATCCTTGTATTGGAGATAACTATGACTCCTTTCACTAGTGTTTATTTCTGCAATAGTGTTTATTTCTGCAAAATCAAGGCAGTTCCATCACCCTCGTCCTCATCAGTTCGATCAACTCCATCAATTCCTTGCATGACATCCAAGATGGACTCTAAAAGATTTTATAGTCCATCTTGAGGGGGCTATTAAGAATAAATAATGCATATTTATTTAATTATTTTTACTACGTCGTTAAGTTAGTGGATAGAATTCTGTTTAGTTTCCTATCTTATATTTTATAGTTTCTTCGTATCTAGTATTTAAGTATTTCTCTGTATATATACTCGATGTACTTAATCTTTTGAAATGAGAAAAACAATTCTTCAATTATGAAAAGTAATATATGGGAGGAAATTCCCCGGTACGATTTGCTCGGGTAGACGATATCGATTTTACTCTAGCCGAGACAGCTATGTCGTCTTCTTCCTCTTCTTCATGTATAATAACAAGTAGAATAAGGGGGCAAGTGCGACTAATATAGCACTATATAATAATTGTGAGAGTTTCATAGTGATGTGCACTGGCCCTAACATAACATCTTTCGTATAGAGGAAGAGTCCTTTTATTGCATGTTTACTTTATAGGATGAAGAGGGGATTAGATTAATATCCTACTTAAACTTATGTTTCCTAGTTTTTTGCGAGCCCGGGATTGATGATACGGCCCGAGATGATATAGGATAAAAGGTTGATTATTCATCTCATATTCTCCATGGGATGAGCAATCCACAATCACATCCCACCCACTGATCCCATTTACTCATCTATTCCATCTCATCCCAACCAACCAAGTAAACATGCAATAAAGGTATAAGTCTCCGTAACCGATCCTCTCCTAGACTCCTCCTTGTACTCATGGATACGTTATCTTTTAGTTTCCCCAGCTAGCTAGGAACGTTGTCTCATCTGAACTCTCCTAATGAGCTCGTTAAATAGTGAGCTCACGAACTCTATAATCCTACTTTACTAGCCAAGTGTATTTATGGGTATGACCCATCAAATATTGATATATATATTATATATATATATATATATATATATATATATATATTTGTTCGATTCATATGTATGACAAAATGAATATTATATCATTCCCTACTTTTTCCTTTATTCTTTGAAGATATAAAGATGGCTGCTAGTCTGACGACCACAATAGAGAGAGATTCTCGTATGAATATGGTGTGGACTCTACATATGCATAGAAAATTAATAGTTTGACACATTTTTTCAAACGAGAATAAAAATATATGTGTAACGCCCCAATTTCCAGACAGTCAGGTACGCTCGAGCACGTGTGAGTTTCGAGCGTTAGGATTTGAAAAATTAAAGAATTAAAATAAAATCCCACGCTCACAAACTCTCACGTGGCGTGCTTACCTGTTCATCCGGAACCGGGCGTTACAACTCTCCCCCCCTTAAAAGAATTCAAGCATGCACGTATTGATCACGTTTGGTGTAAAGGTTGGAAAATTAATAATTAAAGAATTAAAATAAAATCCTATGCTCACAAACTCACACGTGGCGTGCTTACCTGTTCATAGCCGAATCGGGGCGTTACAATCTGAATCCAGACAAAACTATATAATGTAATAAAGTAAAATACTGACACCATCATATATATATCAGGACGATATCAACTTAGTTCAGCATACAACCATTAAGATAACATCTCGTGCCCTATTGATGCATGTTTATTACTCTCTGCAGCTACCATTTGCAGAGAAATACGTTAACATAAACTAGAACGGATGCATCAACGAGAGAATCAAACGAGCCAGTTCGCATTAGGGCTAGTCGAGGAGAGGGTGTGAAGTGCGCAGCCGAGAGGCCACGCCGCACCGATCATTGAGCCCTGGTGCTCTATACTTTTCACCGCCGTCACCTCCTTGAAATTCGGTCTACCTGAACATGTAAAACAATCAAACAAACAAACAAAATATGCATACAATTAGTTATCTAGCAACTTCTCAATCATTAAAGATAAATCATCGAACAATAGTTGATCTCCCAGCCCCAAATACGAAATATTTGATTAAGTCTACATAGCAACGAATTGCTTTAATTACTATACTACTTAACTGATGGTATACCTAGTTCAATATCTGCCGAAATCACGGGTAATTACTGATAAATGATTGTGTACGAATAACTATCTCATTTAAAAACTCAAACTGTCAGGATCAAACATTTGGATATATACGTACCGAATCCGTCTACCAACAATGTGTACAAGTAGACAAGATCCATGCACAAGAATGGGACATCTCTCTCTTCCAAGTTAGGATACTTTGCTCTCATTTCCTTCACATTTATCCAACAAGCTGCCATGGCTTCCTTAAGGTACACTATTGGCCTGAGTTTTGTTGATTTTATGCTTGGGTCCACAATGCCAACCTGTATGATAGTCATTAATTAACACAGCACGTATATAATTGGGAAAATGCGATTTTGGTATACTAACCGACCCATTTAATAATTTCATTACAAATTTTTTTTCCGGTGAAAAATTTAATCCACAATTCCAAAATTTGCAGTTTAGTGTAAATTTTTATCGGAAACCATCAATCCCCTCCGGAAAACATCTGTGGTTTTCCATGGTTTTCCGGAGGGGATTGGTGTTTTTGATGAAAAATTGCATTAAATTGCACACTTTTATTTTTCAACGGAAAAAAATTTGTATAAAAATTGTTAAAATGGATCGAGTTGGTATATCAAAATTACATTTTTTTGTATTTAATCACACAACAATCTTATAGAAATCTTGTCCTAGTCTAGTTTGACAATGCCGAAGTAATCAGATCGTTAAACTATTACACTTATCGTATGATTGGTTACGTAAACACAAAAAACAAATAAGAGGACAATAGCAAGAATTCATGCACATATAATAATAGTTAAGGTTAATGTGTATGAATGGATATTACCCAAGATGCAACATCATAGAAATACGAGGCAACGTAGAGATTCTTCTGTCCCGCTCCACCTCCGCCGCTCCAAGCCCGTTGAAGGTGCAGGATTCGTATGGACAATTGGCGTCGAAATTGAATGCTTTTTTAACTACGTTTCTGCATTTTAGAATGTTCGTGCCTGAAGGAGGAGGTGACACTTTGTAGTCTTGCCCCGAATAAGTGTAGTTCCCTTTCAAAGAAATGGAGAAAATCATAAAAATTAACTATAAGCTCCGTGGTGATCACCTTTGAATAACGAAAAAGTGGATTAGAAGATTTAATTTGCAGTTAATAATTATTGGATTTTGACATTATACCTTGATAGCCATTTGTTACACATGGATTGCCGTCGTTGCCTGTGAGGGATAATATTTTTGCTCTAGCAGCATTCAACCCATAATTCAAGTAACTGCACACGATTTGACATATGTGTTTAATTTTCAAATTTGTTGTTACATACATTCTTGGGATATTTACGGACCTCCGTTGTTGTTTTAGTTACGATTTTTTTTTTCTCATAATTAAAATTTTATAGAAAAATATTATGAGATTTAGAGAAATGTTATGAAAAAGCATCCTGAGCAATGTAATTAATTTCTCAAATATAAGAATTCTTTCCGTAATTTCAATATTGAAATATTAAACAAATTGATATATGGTTCTTTGCCTGAAGGGCGCCAACAAATTACCTTTACTCTCATTGAGTTCAGGTGGAATTACAAATTAATCTTTTTTACTTAAAAACTATCGATATCTTTTTGACAGTTGCATTAATGGAAAAATTGCAAAATTAATATATCAATTAATAGATTAATTCAGTAATTTTGAAACGTTTTGTTTTTCGCTAATAAAATAAATTAATAATTTCAAAAATAAGTTAACTTAATGTCAATTTTGACTTGAACTGCTAATATCCACCTGAAAATCCACTTGAATTTCTACTTGTCACGACTTTTTGGACATGTGGAACATCTTGTGGTTTTTTCTGGCGTGTATTTAGGGGTTCTAATCAAATTTAGCATTAAATTGTTGATTGTTGAAATTATGAGTTTATTTTGTCATTAAAAATGAAAAGTACCAAAATTAATGAATTGATTTGATTGGCATATCAAATGCAATTTCTCCTTGCAATAATTTTATAAAACTTCAAAAATTACCTCGAAATAGCCTTTCTGAAACAATTAATGAGGTATTTACTCAAATTTATAGACTAACGCATATTTTTTCAAACAACGAAACGATTTATTAACTTGTAATTTCACACACCCTAAATACAATAAACATAAGTGGGTAATTCTAACTCGAATTTAGTTCAGTCAAAACAGTGTAATGAGGGATAGATATTTTCACTCTCGTATGATTGGTGGAAAATTTAGAAATGTTTGACGGACCCAGATTTGAGTTAGAATTTTCTAATGTAAGTTGCCCGATCTTAAACAGAACCCTTACAATTCAAAAAGGAAACTAACCTGTGAGCATAAAGGTGATAATTAGTTCCCTTAAAATCCATTTCATTTACATATTCATCCTCTTCAGACGTTGATATTGGTGCATTTTCAGCACTTCTCTCTGATATAGGCATAAGCCAATTTGCACAGATCCACCCCCAAGATCAACCACTCCAACGGTGTTCGAGTACTCTTGCCCTAAATTCCCTAATAAATAGTTTATTGCAAGCTGCAATTTCATTTATAAGATTTGAGTTAATGGAGATTTATCCAACGTAAAACTGATATATATTTTTACATTTAAATCAGATACCGAATTACTAGCTAAAGTATAAAATTAATTATCCCGCAGATGTTGATTCTGTGATATTATACGAATTAATTAATGAATCGATCTCAAGTAGTTTTGATAAATATAACGAGTTAGATCTTTATAATATGATATATATAATATGCCTTTTTTTTTTTTTTTTTTTTTTTCCCGGATAGCACGTACGAATTTCATTTTCGATATTTTATTTAACAATATGTTATTTAAGGGTTAAACTTTTTTGCACCCATACGTTTGGGGTGTTTTGCATTTTAGTACTCAACCTTTGAATTTTTACACTTTAGTACCCAACATTTGAATTTTGTTGCACTTAAGTGCCCAATATCAGACATGTCATTTGCCTTATTGGTCGGTTGGGTACATGTGTCATTTTCTTATTGGTCGAGGGCAGACATGTCATTTTGCTTATTGGTCGGTTGGGTACATGTGTCATTTTCTTATTGGTCGAGGGCAGACATGTCATTTGCTTATTGGTCGGTGGGTACATGTGTCATTTTCTTATTGGTCGAGGGCACTTAAGTGCAACAAAATTCAAAGATTGGGTACTAAAATGTAAAATTTTAAAGGTTGGATACTAAATGCAAAACACCTCAAACGTTGGGGTGCAAAAAAAAGGTTTAACCCGTTATTTAATGCATATTGAGCAAAAAATATAAAAAATGAGATTTTGTCAATCTTAAAGTAAAAAATAAATGCTTTATTTTGCTGGCACCTGACTTTAGCCAATGTCTCTATTTTCATAATATATGTCGGATCAAACTTTGTAATTTTGTTGGTACCTAAAATCCCAGAAAAGATACGCTATCATAAAATTAATATATTTAATCATATCAGTTAATTAATGGGCCAAATTCTTCAACCCCGTGAAGGAATAGTGATGAAACTGTAATTAGTCAAATTAGATAGATTTAATTAGGGATAATTAGCGAGGGGTTTTAGTTAACACTGATTAAATGATAAGAAATGATGTTTATCCTGATTTTTTAAGTGATTGGGTTGAAATCTACTTGCAAAAATCCTTGACGGGAACTTTGCATGTCATGTGGCTTAAACCTAACTAAAGTGGTATATAAAAAAAATTCAAAGGCTAATTATAGTGAAATGATGTATACTTACCCACATATATGAACCTTCTTGATATCCGTTGAGAATAGATACCCATTCTGCCCTGTACTTGAGCTTGCTCTCACTCTCGAAAAGTTCTCTTACCTTCATTTAAAGGGTCAAAATTCAGCAAGATATTGGGTTTCCTTCAAGAAAATGTATTGTTTTTCTTGAAAAAAAGTGGCAAATATGAGAGTTAATTAAGAGGATTTTTTACATACGATCAATGGAATAAGGAGTTATTAGTAATTTTACTTCGTACGACGTATACAATTTTCTCTTGTAACTCAGGGGTGTTTTGGTTGTTTGATTTAGGGGTTCGTTTCCTACAAAAGGAAACATTTAATCCGCGGGACACATGTGGAACAATTGAAGCAAGAAGTTTTTGCAGGAACGAACATATGCGGATGAAGGACAAAAATAAGCAAAACTAAGCCATGAATATAATATTCAAGTGTACCGCTTGTAAAATTCTTTCAGCTGTATCTCCACTTAATTGCCTCAAGCCTGCAGTTGCCTGCTTACAAGTAATTAAATTAGTTAATCTCTTGTAAATATAGTGAATAATTAATTTAATGAACAAAAATTAATTAAATTAAATAAGAAAATTAAGAATAATCACCCCGAGTCTGAGGGGGGTTTGGGGCGTAATTCTTGGGGAACAGTGGCTTCAGCTGGGGTTAGCAGCTGCATTAAAGATGCAGCTGCAGCCTTCGAATCGTTTGCATATGCACTTAAACCTGGTCTAATCTGAAACAACAATTCATAAACAAATATATTGTAAATATTTTATACTTTTTTTTTAAAAAAAAATTATACGTTTATCACTAATATCAAGAAATATGTCATAGTGGAAAGGGATACTAATTACCGAAGAAATTACGAAAAGTACTTTGAAACAACAATTTCTTGTATTGTAATTAGGTTTAATCGGGATATTCTAGTATGAGGGTTTGAAGTTTGAACCCATGCAAAGCTTGTTGTATCTAGATTTCCATATCTTGTCTAATTTTTAACACCATATTATGTTTTCTTTCTCGATCTCCTGTACAGAGGTTAAGTTAGGTCAGACCGTTGAGGTGTAGAAACTCTCTTTATTAATAATAACTGCATTTATAGATATTTGAATATGAAACTTTGGTTAAACCGTACATTAATATCTTTCAAAAGAATGCAGTTGTTTTGGAAGACTGGAACTACGATGATCCATTACTTACAGAGTCAAAGTAGACCAAATCACTCCCAACTGGAAGGAGGTTGAAGTCCTGGTCAAATCTGAAAACGTTGACTCTGCTACCGGTACTTCCGGGCGTCAAATATGACGGCGTATCTGTCGGAGTTTTCGTCGCCAGAAGACCTGATGCGGATGTAGTTAACCGAAGAAACCTGCTCGGCTCAGAGTCTTGCAGAATCAGTGGTGAGAAATGCAGCAGCAATGTTGATGATGATGAAGAGAAAAGGAGTGAAGCTGAAGCCACGTAACTTCACCATGATTATGGAAAGGAATGATATATACTAAGTTAACGTGGAGAACATGAAGATGGTGAAGAATGGGAAGATAGTGCTCCATTTATAGGAGGAGGAACACTTGATGAAAGGCTTGATTTTGTTAGGGATACTGTCGGCTGACGTACGATGATCACTATTTTTCCAAGGAAATGCAAGCACATTTTAATCATGATTCGAGTTTGACGTACGTTCCATTAATGACGAATGAGATTACTTCCAACCAATCACGCCTCTGGTTTAAGGAGAACCTTTTGAATAGGGTGTGTGTGTAATTTTACAATCTTCTGAAACTCATAAATGATTTGATAGCTAATTGAGCAATAGCAGCTAGTTGTCTTTTAAATGCGGAACGTTTCTAATTCAAAACTCGATTTGGTTAAATAATCTAACTAATTGTATTGAAAATGTATTGCGCCACCTATCTGATTGAACAATCACCTTAAATTTTTCATCAATTGTATGTATGAAAAGTAGAAAAGTACTATGATAATTTTTTGAATTAAATTGAGTTAAAATTACATTCGGGCCTATTACGACTTTGAATTGCAAGCATAAACGAGTTGAGTAGATGGACCTCACTTGTACTGTTAAAATTTTTAATTTTTTAGGTTTCCTCAAACAGTTATATTATTTAATGTCACGCTTAAATGATCAGTTCACAGTATTGGTTTCCCTCGGTAGTGTCATAGTCATATTATTTTTCTTTTCTTGGAAAAGTAACATTATAGATTAAGTAATCAAATTGAAAATACAAACAACGCAACAAAAATCAGAATATTAAACGAACAAATAGAAGGCGAAACATTCGAAAATGAATGAGTTACACAATTAATCTCACACTGAATAAAAGTAAAATAAATATAAAGAAAGAGGTATCATTCACGTGGAGAAGACTAAACAATTTCTAAGAAGATACTCAACTTCCATGCGGAAAACTTAATAAAACAACCTAAAAAAGTGATGGTAGTACCGGATCTATAAAGAAACTTATATTTCATTTCAGACAGACTAAGATCTGTTCCACCGTCACTCTATCAGATATATACCGTTGCCGCTCTTTTAAATTTAATCTTTTACTATCCTATTAGATTTGTTTAATTAATCTCCGGTTTTTATGAGATCTCTGTTCGCTAAGTTTCCGATTATGTATTCTTCGTGCGAAAGAGAGAGAGGAAGACTGTATTATTGTATTTACTAATCGTGTTTTCTACTTCATTTTATTACTAATTTTATACAATTCAAATAGTAAAATCTATACAATTCAAATTGTAAAATCTTATAATTAAGGTGTATTATGGGTTGCAACATGCCATCAATCTTGAGGCATAAGAGTGGATCCAATATACGACAAGGCGACAAACTCCTATATATTCATAGATGCAGAAGTTTATCACTAAGTTATCTACTTGTCTCAATTGATGATTTGTTTCTTTTCAATTGAATTATTCGTGGTTTAATAGTCATGCAAGGTCGTGTAGTGTGTGTGTATATATATATGTGTGGTGTTTTACTCGTTGAAAGCTATATATGCAGATGCTTAACCTTCATTCTCGCCATGTACATGTGAAAAATGCAGCAGGGCTGTCAACGGGGTCGGATTCGGGCCGGATCTAAAAATTTAGGATCCGAGTCCGAATCCTATAGGATTCGGATGTATGAATGTTGAGTACCGTATAAAACCGGGTCAGATCGGATCCGATAAAAGATCCAACCCGATTAACAATAAATTTTAAGATTCTTTAAAGAAAAATATATATATAAAAAATAAATATATACATATAATAATTATTATTTAATTAGTTAGTTATTATTTCTACGTGTATTCATTTAATATTTGTTAATTTAAAATTATTAATGAAAGATTACATATTATTTTAAGATTAATATTGAAAGATATATATTATTAATGCAATGGTACATATATTGAAGTTTAACGTTTAATTATTTTTATTAGTATTCTTTATTAATAAAATAATTAATATACTAAAATATTATAAATAGTCGGATTCGGATTTTTAACAGATCGGATTCGGATTTTTAACAGATCGGATTCTTTGATTCCATGTTCGCTCTATTTATTTCGAATAATGGATATTTATAATCGGATATGCAACAATCGAACTTTTTTATCAGTCGAATATGTAAATAATCGGATCGGATTCAAATCGGATTCGGATTAAAACCCGACCCATTGACAGCCCTAAATTGCAGGATATATATAACCACGGACGGATTCAGAATTTCGCAACAACTGGAGCCAAAAATTCCTGGATCTCAATATATTAAAAAAATAATAATAATTTAAAATTAATTAAAATATTCAAATTACACATAACTTCTTTATAATTTTGTGAGACGCTGAACTCATAGATGATGACTGTTTCGATAATTCGTCATCACTTCAATTTGCTCCCATCATTTTTTTTCAAACTAAAGTTTTCACGTACAGATAGTAATATGGTCTCTTATAAAAAAAAAATATTAAAATTTATTTCGAGATTAAAATATCCATTATCGAGTATAAGTAATTAATCATCTCGCTAAATTATAGGTAAGTTAAAGTATAGAATTGATGAAAAAAACTTTGCACAATATTTTATTAAGATAATATGTGTTGGAAATTAAATTTTTTTATTATATTAATTCGACAAGAGTTAGGTTTTGATTAAATTATCCACATGATATGATATTTATACAATAATATACAGCATATTAATTTTTTCTTACATAAAAACAAAATACATTGATTCTTTCCTAAATTGTTCGGTGCATCATAACAAAAATCGCACACTTTTAATTATTTTCATATTCAAACCAAACTTAAAATTATATCTAATATATTCTATCATATAACATTTATTATAAATAATAGCTACTACATTCTCAAACGATGGGGTTGTGGGGGTACGTGGCTGACAAGTCCTAGGAGACTCAGATTAATGTCCCCACCTTCTAGTGCTATTGCAATAATGGCCATAATGTTTTGCGACAATAATTTGGAGCTATCTCGTCCGTCGAAATAAAATTTTCATTTATTGATTTTGTTTTTCTCAAGAAAATCCCTGACTTAGCCACTGTATGTACATGTGGGCAAAGATAACGCTTAGGGATGCAAACGAGCCGAGCCGGCTCGCGAGTCTGGCGAGCAAGCTCGAGCCAAGCCCTGAACTCAAGCCCCTTTTAGTTAGGCTCGTGGCTCGCGAGCTAATATATTTAATTAAAAAATAATATTTTTATTTTATATATATAAATATTTTTATTTTTATATAATATTATATATATTTTTATTGATTTTTATATAAAATTAATAAAAAATTAATATATTTATAATATATATATATATATATATATATAATAAATATATATTATTATATATAAAAATATATTAAATTATTTTAAAAAAACTAATTTTTAATTAAAAATAATATATTTTCATTTGGCTCGAGCCGAGCCGAGCGAGCCTCGAGTCTTGGTCGAGCCGAGCTCGAGCCAGGAAAAAAAAAAGGCTCGACTCGGCTCGGCTCGTTTGCATCCCTATTAACGCTAACTATAAATGTGTATAGTCAGAGAATTGGAGGTACTCATGAGCAAAGTAAGAGCAAAATCCTTATATTTGGAGTGAACTTCAGGTCACGGAGCCATTATAGTACTAGTATGAAAATGTACACTTCAGTCGCGGGAGCCATTAACGAGCAATTTGGCGCCAAAATGTACTTCATAATCACGTGGTCTGCAAATGACCTTGATTTTCTTTGAATGTAGCATGTAGGGAAGACTCGACGAGCACGATAAGCTTGTTTCAATACTTGGGGAAGTGGGTACGTGGTGATCTGCATTGCCGTACCCTCGAGTTTTCATTGTCAAAAGATTTTAGAATAGTTACAGAGCTATAAAATCTGAAAATATCGATGATTTGCTTCTTTTAAATTGAGTTATTCGTGGTGTTTTATGTCATCTCCTGACTAAGTTCATATATTTTTTAAGAGAGTAATCAATCGTATTGCTAACGTGATATCAAATCCGACCAAGAGTTTTTCGGTAACAACACGCATTTGAATATAATTAGAAGATTGAAGGCAACAAACTAGAGAGAAGTGCTTGTTTGGTTACATGAAACTTATTACAAGATCAAGAACATTATTAGAAGATCTGCGATTGAGAAGCCGAAGGGGAGAGGACGTCGACTGCACAACCCAACGACCAAGCTGCACCGATCATCGAACCTTTGTACTCTAATTGCGTCACAGCAGTCACCTCCTTCAATGGATCTATGCCTGATTAATTAGCAGGTGAATTCATCCGTCAGTAAAAGTATATCATGTTTGGAGTTAATTACACTGACACCCCATTGAAAGAACAACAAGAAAACCGTTAGTTTTTCGTTATTAATATCACTAAGGTCCCCTAAACTGAGGGGTGGTATACGTAATTTTCCCTAAAAGTTCTGGTAATCTTATTAGTTCCCGTTGAAAACTCTGAAGGGGTAGTATATGTAAGTATTAAATGGAAAACGTAAATTAGTGGTTGGTTAATACTACAAGAGTACAAGATATCAAGTAGAGAGTTGTTGCAACTGTAATTAATCCTTACTAATTAATTAATTAATTAATCAATCTCAAATACTTACCAAATCCATCGACCAACAAAGTGTACAAGTAGACGAGATCCATGCACAAGAAGGGCATATTTCTGGCCTGCAAATGAGGATATTTTGCGTTTATATCGTTCACATTCGTGGAACAAGCCCTCTTGGCTGCCTTCAAGTACGCCGCCGGCCGGAGTTTCGTCGACGTTACGCTTGATCGACAATGTCAGACTGCGGGATAGTAATAATATGATTATAGATTCAAGAAATTGATTGACTGAGTGATGCTTAATGATAAATATATATAATATATACCCAAGCAGCGACGTCATAGAAAAAAGAGGCGACGTAGAGGTTGTTCTGGCCGTCTCCACCGCCGCCGCTCCACGCGCCGTTGAAGGTGCAGTTTGTGTACGGACAGTTCGCATCCAGCTTCAGCGCCTTCCGCGTCACTGCACGGCATTTCCGGACATTTGCACCGAACGGAGGAGTCGACACTTTGTACACTTCCCCCGAATATTCGTATGTCCCTTTGGAAAACAAAGAATTAAATATTATCGGTGTCAGGCACTTCACATGCGCACTATAAATTTAAAAGAACAGAGTGTATCATCGATAGTTTGATTCATATTGTCAATATCCACGTCATGTTTGATTCGTATCATGTTGTGACGGTCACCGTATATCAAGCTAAGATTACCTTGATAGCCATTTATGACGCATGGATTTCCGCGGGTCTCCGGTGATTTTCAGTATTTCTGCCGAACAGCATTGAGCCCGTAATTCAGGTAACTGCACGGGATTTGATGTCAAAATGTCATTCTCTGTAATTACTATATATTAATTTCTTAATCATTATTCATTACTAAATTAAAAGATCACGATCCTCTTCAACAATGAACAAACTATCATCTATCATCTATCAATGTGACCCATTGTCATACTGGCAAGCCTGACCAGACAGCGACGGAGACCGAATTTTATTCGACAGCAAAATTAATAAAATAAAAAATTCTACATTTCAAGACAATGAAAACCCAAAAAATAATAAAAAAATCAGTAGGTGAAATTTTCATTTACTTTTTTGAAAAATAAATTACATATATAATAAAGGCAACAAAGTTGGGGCGGCCGGCTCCCCTTGCCTCTATCCCTTCAAAGCGAGTCGATTGATCTTTTATTTTTTCAATATTGATATTAAAGTTTAACAATTAATTAGGACTTATAAATGAAAGATAATTTACCTGTGAGCATAAAGGAAGTACTTGGTTCCCTTAAGATCTCTTTCCTGCAGCATATGTATCCTCTTCAGAAGTCGATACTGGTGCATTTTGAGGCCCTCTCCTCTGATATAGCATAAGACATTTGAACTGATCCACCTCCAAGATCGACCACGGCAACAGTACTAGGATATTCTTGTCCCAAAGTTCCTAGTAAATAGTTTTATGGCAACCTGCGTCGTCAAATTAAACCAATTATATCAAAACTACGCAACATTTTGTAACGGGATTGTAATTACGATATTTATATACTTATATTTCGGTCCACTTGAAGTGCATCTGAACTTAATCGAAAATTCATCAGAAAATGCTGTTTTCGGATAAATAAATAGAATTTTTGTCCGAAAAGTTCGTCCGAAAATAACCGTTTGTAACAGGAACTCACCCACATGTAGGAGCCTTCCTGAAATCCATCGAGAATGGATACCCACTCGGCTTTGTATTTGAGGCTGCTCTCACTCTTGAAGAGTTCTCTTACCTTCATTTTCAGAGGGAAAAGATTAAGGTAGTCTTTAATTATTCAAAAAAAGATTAATTATTAGCAAGGAAATTTTAATAAATAGTTCATTGATTTCCGACAATTATTAGTAAGGATATTTTAATAATAAAATTTGTAAATACCATTAATTAAGGATCGATGAAAAAGGGCTCAAAAGTCAAAATTTATGATGTAAGAATACTTTTAAAAATATTATTTTTCTGTTTGTATCGAACACTGTATCTGATATTCCTCACATAAAAAAATTAAAAAAGCAAATTTAAATTGCCATATTCATGTTGCTTTATCCGTATTCATACATCATAATCAAAATTAATCCAAAAATTAAGTGAAGTACCGCTTGTAAAATTCTTTCAGATGAATCTCCACTTAACTGCCGTAAACCCGCGGTGGCCTGCTCACATTACAATATCACAAATTAGTTGATAGAATTAATTAATTAATTAAGATATTAATATAAGTTGACATAATTAAATTAAAGACAAATTACATTTACGATATCTTTCTTTTTGACAAATTACGACATGGTCACTAATATTTGCAATAAATGTATAAAACTTCGGAAAATACCCCTAGGGGTATACACATTTATATATATAGTAATGTCATAGTTATATTATATATTACTAAATCAAATAAATGAAGGACAATTCCTAAAAAAATCCCAAGTGTAAACTGAATTTCCTTTTCACTCCCCCATTTTGAAAAAGTTCCTGTTCACTCCCCTAATTGAAAAACAAAATTTCTTTTCACTCCCCAAGGTTGTATAATAATTCAGGAATTGCGTACAATTTTTAGGGAATTGCGTATAAAATCCTGAAATCTCGTATATACGAGATTCCGGGATTTTTATACGCAATTCCCTAAAAAATGTACGCAATTCCTAAAGACAATGTACGAACATGTACTATTTGTGGGGACCTAAAAGGAATTTTTTCAACTTTTTGGTACTATTCAAAGATTTTCCCATAAATGAATTTATAATTACGCTAAAACGGAGATTAATGAATGTAATTAACTCTTAAATTGGAAAAAATAAGAAGTAATTACCCCAAGTCTAACGGGGGTTTGGGGGCGCAACTCCTGTGGGACTATGGCTTCAGCCGGGTCAGTAATGGGCTTCAAAGATTGAGCCGCCGCTTGTGGGTCGTCTGCATACGAACTTAAACCCGGTTCGACCTGAATCAAAATCAGGTGAATAAGTTATTTGAATATTAAATAATTTAATATAATTAGTCGACCTTTTATCTATACTGTTATATTAAATACAATATTGTTTTAGTCTCTTAACTCTTAATTTTTTTTTTTTTTTCTCAGTCACCCTTAGAGTATTTATTTTTTATTTATGTCTTAAGTCTTTTTTTTCCTTTTACTTATTTATTCATTTATTTACTATAAAACTTACAATTATATTATAGATAGTTATAGAATAAATACAAATATAAAGAATTTGATGTAATGTATATTTAAATTAATTATATATTTCTTATTTGCACACACATCTAATCCGCAAAATTTTTAATTAGATATTATTTGTTTAGGTTTTTTACATCTGCTCAGTGAATTGATTATTTTTATCCACAACTTAATTTTTAAAAAGAATTAGAAAAGAATTATTTATAAAATATTCAAATTAAATTTAATTTTAAAATTACTCTAATATTAAATCAGTTTTTTTAAAATATTTTATTTTAATTTTTTTAATTTTTAAATTAATGGTATAAATATAAATTTGCAATGACTTAAACACTAAAAAAAAATGAGGTTATTTGTAGAATAAAATTTATAATATCAATTGTGATTATGCCGAGAAAACCCTATGTTCTAATAGTATTATCACTTACGGCAGCGTAGAACTCAAATTCTCCCCCGATGGGTAAGAGGTTGAAATCCCGATCAAATCTGAAGACATGCACGCGGCTGCCGCTGCTTCCGGCGTCGAATACGACAGCGTACTTGTCGGAGTTCTCGTCGGAGGATTTTATCAGAAGGTGGTTCGGCGAAAACCTACGGTTCAGGCCTGCCACTCCCGCGGAATCAACTGGTGCAGCACTGAAGAAGACGGCGGCGATGTTGACGATGGTAAAGAGAATAGAAATACTGCAGCGGCGGCGGCCGTCTTCCACCCGCCATGTTTGACTTGTTTTATATATCTGCAACGGAGATTAGGGAATGATTAATATTGTTAAACGTCAATTAATTATAGGAAGAGAATGAACTTAGCTAATTATGAGGGAGAGCAGATATGTACCTTAATGTGGGAGATGATGGTGGGCAATGAGTAAGGGACGATACTTAATTTATAGAGACGAGCACAAGCAGGAAATCCAAATTTATAAAATTTTGAAAATACTTCAAAAAAATAAAAAATTACTGCGCCTAAAAAATTAGGGGCCAGGGGCCGCTACTCACCTCCCTCCGCCGCCGGGAGAAGATTATAAGTGGCGATGGGTTGACTAGATTTGACCGAACTGCGTATAGAATGACTCGATCTCGATTATGATCGACAATATAGTTGATTGATGTAATATGTAATTTTTAAAATTTAGAGTGTTTTTGTTTTGAATAAATCAAACCTCAATGGATATTTTTATTTCCAGGCAAAAATAGCACTATTAATATATATATAGAGTAAAATAGGGAGTTTTTTAGCATAAATTTGTCGGCAGCTTTCTTGCAATTTTCCAGGCTCGGCCGTTTAAGATACAAAGAAAGAAAACGTTTTTTCTTTTGTCCTAAACGAATTCCATGGAGCTAAGAGGCTGAATTCACAATTCTAAAGGTTCTCCATGCCCTAACTCGATAAAACAGTGGGGAGGTTGTAAATCAGGTACTCAACGGTCCATTAAGGGAGGAGTGTATCTCCCACAACTTATAAGTAGCTTGTCTTCAAAACTCATAATAAACTTAAAAATAAAGGCTCTCACACTTTACAATATGGGAATTAAAACCTCCTACATTTGGAGTAAATATAAACCTTCCGGAACTAATTGAACTACGCTTTGAGTGCTCCTAAACGAATACCAAGATCTACGCTAGGGGGTCAAGAACTAGTCTCAGATTTCCATTGCCAACGAACTGGCCATTCCAAACCAACAAATTGTCTTTAATGGAGTGTCTCATTCTAACAAGTTTATCCTTATTTTTATTGAGCGTCCTTAAAATCTCACGTTCCATTGCTTCTTAAGAAACCCTGGACAATCCAAAACAAGGTTATTCTATGGATAATCTTTCACGAATTCTAATTTTAGTAATTGCGCATATGAATAGTAAGACATGGTAGTTTATATACTCATACGTGTGAAGATATCACCTACATATTTTCATGGTCCCAATCTTTATGATAATTAATTGATATATGTCGCCTGTCGGTCTCCAAATGGACCATGATTCCATCAAATTCAATTGATTACTATACTTATGAAAGGATTTATTATTAAACTTAAAATATACATTCATAGAGCGACAAGCACAGTAAATACTATGATTTGATAAAATTAAATTAAATTAAGAACAATTTGAACTCAAATCTAGGTCGCTGAACTAACTTAATCATTGGATATAATACTCACACTCGTGCATGTGTGATTTATAGAAATATCAAACACTTGTCGTACGATAATGTTGCGTCCAGTCGGTTAATCAAGAGAGATCAGACTAGTCATATCTCAATAGTCTTGTTTATAGGGTCTAGAATTTTTCTTACTTCTATTAAAATCCGTTGTGTCATGTTTCTTATTCAAGAATCTTATTTATAGGGTTTAGGGTTTTCCCTAGTCCCATCGGAGGAGTTACGTTGTTGCAATGTTTCCTAATGTTGTCATTATCCAATATCTTTTTCTAGTCTTATTATTATCTTTTCTAAACGTCTTTAATTCCCAGACCAGCTCAATCATTTTACCTGTTGTCATATTGTCCTAGTTGTTTGTTGAAACTAGTGGTCTAGTAGTTGAGCCTTTGTCTTTAGAATGAATTTTCTTAGGTAGAGGGGCCCCCAACAAATAAATATTAAAAAACCAATTGCGTCAATGTATGTATTTGTCTCGTTATCATATAATGTTCCATATTTATATTCATAAACAGTGAATTAAATATAATACACACGTCAGGACCATCAAAGTAGAAAATCTCATTTTCAAATTTCTACCACATAATTCACACCATTCTAGTCGTTTTCACTGTTAACCTGCCAATATAGTATATGATGACAGTGTTGTGGGTCCTTTGGCCTTCACCATTTTTCTCCATAATAAACTCATGCAAAATTGAGCTTTCAAGTTGAAGATAAGAGTTCCATAACTTCCATTCATTGCCGCATATCTACTCTTTTGTGGTCCTATATTCAATTTTACTCTTTAATTCAAAAATGCAAAAAATATTATTCTTTAGGTGAAATGTTTCAAGTGGGGTTGTCATTGTTCGGTACGGACAAAATACCATCCACACACCAATATTTTTTGGATCTCCAAAATATATATCCCCAACTAATTGAGTCATGGACTAGCGAGAAAGAAATTAATCTCTCTAAATATTAAAGGTACTTTTCACGGGGATTTCATATCTCAAAATGTCCCCTGCTCAATTGATTGGGGAACTAGTGAGAAAACTGAAAACGTTCTTTACAGAAACTTCTCTCAATATAAGTTTTTACGTCCAACAAAATTCGAATTTGAAATCTTTTTTAAGTGAATTCAAACTCTTTTATATTTGAGTCAAATGTCCGTCAGTATCAGCAGATCAGTATAGAAGAAGCATAACGGTAACTTAAACATATAAATTCACAAACTACCCTACGTTGTCTAATCACTTCACAAAGTTTCATTTTCATACCTCTATTTTCTAATATAAGTTCTTCAATTTTCTCCACTATATATATCGATATTTTATATGCCATTACTAATTTGATGTTATTTCATTTTATTATTATTTGTTTATTTGAAAAAAAAAAACGGAATAAGAAGATTTAAAATCCAAACAGAATTAAAAATATAGGTCTCTCCTATTTTTCGCTTATCTGACGAGGAAGTTTGAACCTAGTAAACTTATTCACGACGGCCCAGCCCAATGCTCGAAAGGGTCATGGAGTGGCCCGGCCCAACATTCACTTTATTAATATTTTTCGTTTACGAACAAAATATAGTTTCTTGTTAAACCAAACCTTATTATTATTTATTTTTTTGTTTGGTCAAAGAAAACCAAACCTTTTTTTTTTTTTAGCTATCCTAAAACCAAACCTTATGCATCCAATAAATTAACCACATTGGAGGATCATCCTTTGCCGAACCCTTATTATGATTGCCGTTTAATTTGTCGTTGAGAAGGCCGTGGAAGGTTAATTCAAACATATATCGAGAACGCGCAATATGAGTGTCGATAAGTTTGCGAGAAGAGTCACCTGCTTGTTGATAGGTTGGTTATATGGGAGACGTCTCGAATTGAGGATAGCAATGAGTTTGGTTAGAGGTTCGTGACCCCTGCGTGGGTTTCGTTTCGTTCAGGATCAAAAAAAAAAACAAAACACCACTCATTATATATTATTATTTTATGATGTAATCGATACTATCAAAAATATCATTTTATTGTATCGTGTTGTGTCGGATATTTGTTTCGAAAATTGTATTCAACACTTCTCACGTATAAAATTCAAAAAAAAAAAAAATCAATATCATCATATCATATTCATATCATCGTATCTATATGCATGTATCATAAATGATATTCATGCAAGTCTTTCATTATGGGCCTGCCCACTGAGGAATGCAATTCCTGCCCAATTCTACTTGCCTGTTAACTTTTTTCAATACATTAGGACATATAGTACCCTGAAACCTAGACATTCCTTGTCTTTTAACAGCAATCCTATTCATGACCCTAATCCTAATCCACTCAAACATGTCTACCACTGGTTTTTCTCGTGCAGGTAAAATCATGTTATTGAAAGACTCGCATAAATTGTTTACCAACACATCAGACTTACAGCCATTCCTGAAGTAGGCCCTTGACCAACAGTCAGGATGCAATGCAATTAGCCAATCGTATGCTGTCATCTGGCCGTCATCATGCCTTGGATCTTCTGTTTTGATACTGTCCATTGCATCCCTGAACTCAGGTTTGTTGGCAGCAGATGCTGCTTGCCAGAAAAGATTTTTCATCCTTTGTCCCTTCCAACGAACGCTGAAGTTCTGATCAATGTTTTCAAAAGCGGACCGGAGGTCAAAGCGGCAGCCTTACTGGTCACCGGTCGAACCGGTATGACGTCATAAATAAAAATATTATTTTTAATAATATATATATATTATTAATATGCTAAAATTAAAAATATAATATATAATATAGTTCAATATTAGAATAAAAGCGTCATATTCAAGTGTTTAACGTCTAATTTGAGGCATGTGATTTTAAATTTGGGATTTGGGAATTGTAAGTGTGCAAAAAACGTTTTCTAAGACTCAAAAAAGGTTAAAGGACGTGAGAATTTTAAATTTACAAAAAAAAAAAAAAACTGAAAATTGAGTAAACCGACGGTCCGGTCCGGTTCACAGGACCAAAACCGCCGGTTAACCGGCCGGTTTTTCCGGTCCTGTGTCGGTCCGGTCCACACTGGTTTAGGGGGGTAGTTCGGACCGGACCAGCCACTGGTCACCGGTCGAACCGGCCGGTCCGGTCCGCTTTTGAAAACATTGGTTCTGATATAAGTGTCGTAAATAGAACCTAATAAAAAAAATTACCACAAGCATCAAATATATTAGAAACAGATTTGATTTTAGCAAAAATTAAATGTAGGATGCAAAAAGCATGAATTACCTATGCTCACACTCAGGAGCAACCTCATTCAGTGCATCCAACAGACCTTTTTGCCTATCACTTATAAAGGTCCATCTCCCTCCTTCTGCACCACCCAAATCAGTCATCAATGTACGCAAAAACCACTTCCAAGTGTTGCTGTTTTCACTTTTCACATAGGCTACTGCAATGGGCCAGAGATTATCATTGCCATCCTTCCCTACTGCTGCAAGTAACTGACCACCATGAACTGTCTTGATGAAACATCCATCAAGACCAATCAAGGGCCTACATCCATCTAAAAACCCATTCTTCATTGCAGCAAGGCTGTAATATAGCCTGTCAAATCTTGGAGTCTCTGGATCATCTGTTCTGTGCAATATAATTGTACTTCCAGGGTTTTTTTGTCTGACAGTCTCACAGTAGTCCTAGAGGATAGCAAACTGCTTCTCATCATCCCCTCTCAGCTTTTCCATTGCTAGTTTCTTGGCCCTTAACCCCACAAAGTAAGTTATTTCCACCCCAACTAGCCTCTTTGCAATATTACAGAAAATACCAATCCTTAAGTCTGGATGATCCCTCACAACCTGTTGAACAAATACATTAACTGTCAAATATAACACATATATAACTCACACCTAGATGTAATTCACACATATATAAGTACCTCTTCCATCATTTTAGCAATGTAAGCTGCATTTGCTCTTGAGTTGTTGCTTTTTCTTACACAACTGTGTTGTCCCTTCAAGGTTTTTACTTGAAATTGTGAAGAGTCCTGCATAACTGATGCATGTATTCTCCAACCACATCCATCTCCTTTACACAATGCTGTAACTCTGGTTTTCTCACACTTGAAGAAGTCAAGCTCAAAGCCCTTCCTAACACTCCAGTCTGTGAGGACTTCTTTGTACTTGTTCACTCCTGAAAATGTCAGCCCAACATGGAATTTGAGATCATCAATACTGTCACCATCTCTAAAAATAGCAAATTTTGGCCCCTCATGATCTGATTCAGGGGGGACATCAAAATTTTCATCCCCTTCATTCTCACTGTACCATTCAGTTCCATCTCTGCTTCGTTCTCCAACCACTCCACCAACATCTGCCACCCTTGCTTTCCTCATTTGCTCCATTCTTTTTTTTCTCATTTCACTTAACTTTTTCCTCTTCTGCTCCTTACTGTTGTCCCTCTCATTGAAGATATCATCTTCTTGAGAGCCTTCCACATCATCATACCAGTCAGACGGATCATCTGATTGGTTATCTGCATCACTAGGAGATTCCTCAACATCAGACTCCTCCCAATCTCCATCCCCATTGTCTCCAGGTGACTCTTCAGGATCACCTAACACAACAGCAACTACACAGTTAACAATATGTATTTAACAGGTTCACCATATCAATAACACATGCATGGTAATGCAGAAACAATAAAACAATTAGGAAGACAACATTGACCTGATGTATGATTCATTCTAGCTTGTCTGAACTCCTCCTCCATCTCAGGGCAAGTTTCCAAGTCACTGAGATTTTCATACTCAGCTGCATCTTCAATGTCTGCCTCATGCCCATCACTAACATCTTGTTCTCCTTCATGATGCTGCCCTTCAGGTACTCCCCCAGCAGGTAATTGCTCATCATCAACTACTACTTGTTCATGCATCTGCTCTTGAGGAATCTCAGCATCAGAAACTTGTTCATCAAAAGTGAATTCATAATCTGCAAATGGATCTTCATGTCTTGGGGATGACTGATCTTCAGCAAGTATCACATTTTCTTGTGTCAATCCTTCTTGGGGTTGAGTTTCAGTTGCCTGACTTTCATTACCATCTCTCACTTCTTCCTCTTCATTAACATCCCTCATTTCTTCCTCTTCATTAACAGCCCTCATCTCTTCCTCTTCATTAACAACCCTCATCTCTTCATCCCCATTAACATCCCCTGTTATAATTTCTTCATCTACATTACCATCAATAACTGCTTCCTCTGCCTCAGGTTCACCCTGTTCTCTAAGGTGTAGAATTGGCTGACCTTGGTCTACTTCTAAAACCTGCATTGTAATATCTTTGCCTTCCTTATCCAATGCAGCAATTGGAGCTGGCCCCTTCACTGAGTATATTACTATCTCTTCTTGCTCACTATGGTGGTTTTGCATTTGTATTATTGACCAGCCATCTACAATCTTCCTTAAGCCAGTCTCAAGAGTATGACCTGGCTCTAAGTAAAAAAACTCTACAGCCATTCCTCTTCCTCTACACCTCTGGTACAAATCCATCAGCTGAATTTCGAAAAAATAATCAAGATTGATTTTGACGCTGCGGTATCTTCTTCCACCAAGGTACAGAAGACTACGGTTTGGAATTTGTATGAAATCACCCCCATAGAACAGGTTAATATGGTGCCCCTTTTCTCCCATTCTGAAACAAAAGGTGAAAACAAGTACGTTCAGTTAAACCCTGGATCTAGGTTGCAAATGAAACAAAAACTTAACTAACTTTCAAATCAATGCAACATTTAGCTTATATCAGAAATGAATGTCGCGAAATGTTAATATCCAAATGCAGCGCAAACCCTAATTTATCTCCGAAAATAAAAACCTTCAAATTGGTGTTCGCATCCACGCGCAAATCATTTAAACCTCAAACTAGGAAATAAAAACGAGAAAGAAGGCAGCCACCCACCCACGATGATGCGACATACCTTGCAATGAATCTTTCACGCACGGATATTGGTGGATTCTCCCAATTCTTGTGCCCAGATATGCAAAGTCACCAGATTAAGATGCGAAGATTTCAATGGCGAAGAGATTCATGAAAGCTCAACAAGGGTTTTGTGGTTTCGGCAAAGGAGGGAATTTTCCCACCAAGTTCTTCCACCTTAGATAATTGCTTTTCGAAAAGATGAAATGGATACTTACAATGTACTGGAACCGTACTGAAGGGGTATTTTAGGTTTATCACATTTTACAGTTGACCAAATGAGATCGAGGGGCGGTGTGCAAAATTTAAAATAACGCAGGTTTTTTTTTGCTAATTTTCATAACTGAGGGTTTTTTCTGCAATTTGAAACTAACACAGGGGGTTTGGTGCAGTTAACTCGTAAAATTTCTAAAAACAATTATTAAGTTTTATATGTACGATCACATTTGGAGTTAAATGAAAATTAAAATACTAATTAATGTATAAGCAGCAATATTGTTACTAATCCTCAGTAATATATAATGTTGATTATCCTGAATTATGAACATGGATACACAGATTTATTTCCTCATTAAACTATAGAACGAGACAGCTGCCCAGTGATTAGACTCGCTATTGAGATATAGATAACTTTAAACGATGGGACATCTGGTTAATAATTAGTTTTCTTTCAGAATTTGTAGATTATTATAAAAGATGAGACAGTTGATTAGAAAATTTAAAACGACATAATACCCGATATTTAGTTAAAGACGGTTTTAGTAAATACTATATCTGTCATGCATAATCTAGAATTACCTAATGCTCATATATATAATGACGGAGCTAAAGTCGGCAGGGGTGGCCCCCCGCCTCCCTTAAATTTTAAAAAAAAATTATATTTATATGCAAATTTATTTTTATATATTCCTCCCTCTCTTTCCCTTTAAAGTTTTGGTCCCGCATTTTACACAAAATTATAATTTCATCACAATTATTATTATTTATATTTAATTTTTACCCCTCCTATTCTAAATTCGGGGAATTCCCGAAAACTCCCTAAATGATAAGTTCAATTCCTTTTAGCTCCCCATTTTCAAAAATGATATATTAAAACTCAAGAATCGCGTATCTAAAACCCCAAATGATGTATTTGAAATACAAGGAAAAAATCATGTATTTAAATCCCAAAATCATGTATCTAAATCCCAGAATCACGTATCTAAAATCTCAAATGATGTATTTAAAAATGAAAAGTACTAAAAGAAAGTTTTCAAACCCATTGAAAGTTTTCAAAAATTGCCCCTTCTAAATTCTAACTCCATGGGACGAAAAGGCGTTTAATTTGTGATATATATACTTCCAACATTCTGATATACTTATGCCTTTGACATGACATTTCATCAGTCAAGCTGTATTTGACTCTCTCTCTCTGTGTCCAGAGTTATGAGAACTGAGAAGAATGAAAGATGTGTTACTGTTGCTGTCGCAAATATTCTACTGTGTCTTCGCCATTCATGTGGAGTCGTATAGGTTAATAGTTTTCTCACTGTTTGTCCTTAACCTAATTCTTCATACTCTTCCATTCATCTTCTTTGACCGACAACCCTATTTTTACCCGTGTCTCTTCAATTCTTGAAAATTTTGTAATTTAGATCGATTCAATCAAATTTAATTAATTATAATAATAACTGTATTATATTTATTATTTAATTTGTTATTCTTTCTAAATTTTTTAGATTCAGATTTTGGCCGAATCGAATTCAAAATTTTAATACGTCTATAATAGATAGTAAAATATAACATAAGACTGACAGTACAAGAAATCAGTACTTTACCTGGTGATCAATTAATAACACATAAGAAATTTGTTGGTCAAATAAAAATTGCGGTAGTTGGAATTATTATTATTTAACTAGCTAGCTATATGTGACACAAATTTAGGTAATTCTATCAAGAACGTAACGTGGTTCATTCAATTGATGGTTCATTCAATTCAATATAACTAGCTAGCTATATAACGGGAAGGAATGCGTTTTATGTTTATTGTGTTGAGCTGCAATTCACCCCTAAAGTTATTGATGATTTAATAAATAAAATGGTCTTTAGTTGGTATATCTAATGTACGTACCCTTCTAAAAATAATATATTATTGACGCTGGTATTAAATATTTATCATCTGAAATGACAATATTTGTTTCGTGTTATGTTTATATTGTTATGTTCATATTTATATTCGTATTTGTATTAGTTTATGATCCTAGTTTATAATAACCGTGCGTAGTAATAATAAATACTTCCACTGCAATAAGCTATTTTCCGAAACCAATAACTGGGAGTTAGATATACCATAGGAATAAGGGAAAATTACAAAAATGGTATACCAACTCGGACCATTTTGCAATTTTAGTACAAAATGTTTTCCGGTTACATCAAAACCCCACAACTCCAAAAATTTTGCAAAACCATGCAAAATTTCGCCGGAGCTGGAAAAACCGGCCGGAAATCTGACATGTCATCCTACGTGGCCAATATGTTGAGTATGTGGTGAAACCACTATGCACACATCATAAACCACTATACATATTCCTTGAGAAAATTACAAAAATGGTATACCAACTTGGGCCATTTTGCAATTTTGGTACAAAAATGTAATTCACCCTAATAAATATATATAATATTATAATAAAAATATATTGTACTTAACTATAATTATAATTTACAGTTTATATGCTATAATTTACAGTAGTAAAATAAACATTTTAGAGATGTTTTAACTATTTTAATTAAATATAACATATATAATAGAGTAATAGACACAAGAATCTCGAGAAGAGGTGTCACCATCAAAACATAACTATTTGCAATAAAAATAAAATTGTAGCTAAAAAAATGATTGCGAATTTGATAATTTGTTGTAGTGTATTTGTACACTTGTTTATGTCGAAGCCATGCATAGATATATATAGAAATGTATAATATGAAATATATATTACTTTATAAAGTTATAATCTAAAAAATAAAAATAAAAAAGAAATTTGAGCCTCTTCACTATGTATTAATCTCATGCATGTAATATATATGTGTAATATATTACATATACCAGAAATGATATTACTAAATACTCAATATAATCGTATACTTAATTATATGTATACGTACATCAATGACCCCGTAGACAGTATACATAACGAAAAAATTAAGAAGATACAACGTGCATGTACCCAGACAACCCGAGAGCAGCAACATTTGTCTGTAAAATAAAATTTGATGATTCCTAAACCATCCATCTCTTATGCCTCTATAATATTATAAGCTATAATATAATCGTAATATATATTCATTCAACCACAATATTAACATTATGGGATCCTTCAATGCTAGGGCTCCTCATAATCTTCTCCAAACTTATCTGTCTAATCATCTTCAGGTCGGGGACCTTGAATTGGGACAGCGAGGCGGGTTCGTGGACAGACTCCGCGATCTTGACTGTGCAGGAAATGACCTCGATCAACAACGAGGCGACTGTGATTGCAGGGACGATCTCAAGGAGATTGGTTTCGGCCCACAAGCCCTTTTCTAGCAATGCTTTTAGCTTTTTGGCTGAAGCTTTAGCGTTGATGAGATGAGAGTCTGCTGAGAATGAGCATCCCATATATATCACTGCTGAGAGTCTGTTGATCAAATTACATCCCATATATATCACTAAAAATTTTAATAAATCTCAAAAAATTATACCTTCCAAGAAAGTTCCAAGCTTTTCAATATTACCAGCAGTTATGTATATTTATTAGGGCGAATTACATTTTTGTACCAAAATTGCAAAATGACCCAAGTTGGTATACCATTTTTGTAATTTTCCCAAGGAATATGTATAGTGGTTTATGATGTGTGCATAGTGGTTTCGCCACATACTCAAGATATTGGCCACGTAGGATGACATGTCAGATTTCCGGCCGGTTTTTCCAACTCCGGCAAAATTTTGCATGGTTTTGCAAAATTTTTGGAGTTGTGGGGTTTTGATGTAACCGGAAAACATTTTGTACTAAAATTGCAAAATGGCCCGAGTTGGTATACCATTTTTGTAATTTTCCCTAGGAATAAATAGGTACTATCATGCCACTTTTGTATGGCCTCGTGTCTGTCCTATACTTACTAGAGCTCTTCATTATCCCAAACTTAAGGAAAGTTCTTCATAATTATGCCTACATCCTTAAATAGTTGATAATAACCAGTAAATATTTATGGTTAATTAATTTGAGTAATCAATGTAATCAATTATAATATAGTACACCACCGCTCCTGACAAAAACAAAAATTTCTTTATATTTTCAATAATAATTCAACTCACACGAATTTATGACTGATAATAAAGGTAAACAATTTATAATATTTAAAAGTAAAATAAAGTGAGCACCAAAAAAGAAGAAGTAAAATAAAGTAATAAATTAAAATTAATTACTTAATGAATGACAGATATATAGGGGGTGTTTACAAACTCTACTCAATAAGTAGAAATTAAAGCAGAAGTGAAAGTTATAAAAAATTGAATTAGTAAAAGCGGTGAGTGTTTGAAAAGAAAAAGTGATAAGTAGAAAAATAATCAGTTGAGTGTTTGAGGAAAAAAGTTGATAATCACTTTTAATTTTTATGAAGTTACTAACTACCCTAAAATATTTTGAAATATTTTTGGACATTATAATATGATTTAAGTATTATATTAACATAAAAGTTATTATAATATTATGTAAGTTTATTTATAATTAATCAAATATAAAATTATTTTATATATACCTTTATTTATAAATTTATAAAAATTATGAATAGAGAAAAGATACACTTGGTAATAGGATATTTTTAGTCATGAGTTTTTTCGGGATTATCAAATTTTGATTAGAGTTAAAAAAAAAGAGAGGATATAATGAATTGAAAAGGAAAAGGTAAAGAATAGATATAAACCTTAGAGTTGTATTTATATGTAAAAGGTTAAATTAAAAATATTAATATTTTAATAAAGATATTATTGTCAAAATGAAATTTTAAATAAATATAAAAAACGTATAAAAAGAAACAGAATACAAAAGCATGCATGTCTTTGGCGCATTTTGGCTTATTTCTGCTTAAATTAAGTAGAAGTGGGTTTTCCAAACTCTCCAAAACTTTTTTTAGAGTTTGCATACTCTCTTATAATCAACTTTGTTATCTTGCTTAATTAGTTAGTTCATTCAAGCACGACACTCCATATTTTTTAGTGCACTATCGAATACCTATCGGACACAAACACGATAAAAAGTGTCCAAAAATTAAAAGAAAAACTTGACACGCGAGGAAGCAGGAAATTGAAAAAAAGAAAATTTAATTTTGAGCATTTTATTTTTTTAACAAAAAAAAAAAAAAAATTATTAAAAGCTGTATTATATTAATTTAAATTTAAATTTATTTTTATTTTTATTATGAATTTTTGTCATGATATCCTAATACACAAATTTATGTATTAATGTTTATTTATAATAACTTTGGATGTTGAATTGAATATTAATTTATTTTATTAAATATGTAATATTAAATACTCTTATGCATATCTCATTTTAAAAAAATTTAATAAATATGAAATATATTTATTTATATATAATATTATCATGTCAGAGTAGTGTGGTGTCCTAAATTTTAAAAAAGTTCGTATCATTATGTCCACGTCGTATCTGTTCTATGTCGCTATGTCCGTTCCGTGCACGTAGGTTTAGGTTGATTAGTACTTTATATCGCTGTATATCTGTTTACAAAACAGTAGATTAACAACATACATATACATATACATACTAAGAAAAAGATTTAGCCGGAGGGGACAAGGTGACACAAAGCTTTTTGAGGGCCAAAGCCTAAATTTTAAATTTTATTGTACCCGCTCTTGGTAAGTCAATAATTCAGTCTCAAGTTGAAACAGTGACCTTTGGCCGTGGCCACAATTATATCTCCTCCCCAATCTGAAAATCAATAACATGTAACAACACCACAACCACCCCAATATCTCCATTGATCAAATCTCCTATTCCACTTCGTTTCTCATTCCATCTTACATCTCAATATCCAAATTCACGACATAAAATTTATGCAGTCAGATACAGACAATACAAAAAGTGGAACAGAAAACCGTCGTGGCTAATCACAGCGACGACTCATTATCCTGCTCGATTTCCGAAGCAGGTTCTTCATCCTCAAAGCAATCCACGCCGTACGCTTCATGTCCGTCGCCGAAGGCCTTGATATGGTCCTTTAGGGACCGTTTGTGCTTGAAATCGGAACCACAAATGCAGTACCACAATTTCCCACAATTCTTTTCGTGAGTTCTCCAATCCCCTCTCACAGCAAAAGCCTTCCCACATTTCCTGCACATAAAGGGCTTTATACCATGCTTTCTTTTGTAGTGTGTTTGGAGGGTTCTGAAGTCTTTGAGAGGCTTGGCTCTTGGATGGTCGATGTTGTTCCTACACCCAGGCGCGCAGCAGTAGCATGGGAGCCTCAGCATCGCCGTTGGCTGCGTCCCCCGGAGAGATTCGGGCCCTTTTCTGTACTGCGATCCGTGCCCCCACATATGCATCTGTGATCATATACAAATCCCAGATATGAAGATATGTTTAGAACTTCTTGTAATTAGATTAATGTGTAAACATATTCACTTTTTAATTTCGTAAACATGTGATGTAGTTTAGGTTACTTAGTAGCTTTTACAATATGTGAAATGCAAAATGAAAGAGAACTAATTAAATGGAGAATCATGCTATTTATTGTCATGGACACAAGGAAGTGTATAGAGAATCAAATAGATCCGCCTCGACTAAAGACTAACCAATCACATATTTGATTGATCAATTTTCTTGAAATTTATACCTATGAGACGACAAGTATCACTCTCCCCTTTTATGTTAGTTTGGTTAAACTAGATTCGAATTAAAATTAAGAAGTAGCATAAGTATGTAAAGCTCTTAGGTTTGAAAATGAATGTGGTGGTATTAAGGGAATGTAATTACATTAATAAAAAGAGTATCAATATTTTGATTTGTTATTTCAAATATAAAATATAATTTCAGTAATAATATATACCACGCTACGTAGAATAACATAAATTTATTTGAAACCCTGAATGAAATATTAAATTACACATATAAATTAATTATCAAACATATTGCACATAAAATCAAACACATATTTTTCCATTTCACAAACTATACATTGTTTGCATTTTTGGACAATTTAAAGGTAGCTATAGGTAGCACGAATCCCCAAACATTAATCTAATCCCAAGTTTCTGATTTACCAGCAATACTTATATACATAATTATGTTTGTTTTTGTGCATGGATTTGATCGAATTAGTGAAGTTTCAGCTGTTATCAACATGAGCTGAGGCTAGGTTCCTGTTTTTCTAAGGCTTAATTTTCAGATTTGGAGAACATTTTTCCAATCCCTCATCTTTAATTGAAAGAAAGATCATAATCTGTCATGATGACGATCATCAACAAACTGGTAAATATTTCAGTGTTTCTTCACACAGTAACCTGGCAATGTGAATAATAATGATAACAATACAAACTTCAAGGACAAAAAGCATAATATAATGGTTGTCTTGTTCAATCAAATAAAAGAAGGCGGACTCGACTGACCAGGTAATCAGTTGGACCAGATGGAATTATGCAGATCCCAAAAACCCATGCATATACACTTAAAGCAAAAGAATAATAATCAAGAACCTAAATAAGGATAAATTATATATACCCTTTTGAAAAAGCCGAAAGAAAAACTTGAAAAGAAGGATAAATAAAAACCTAAGGACCCATACAATCAGTCATCCAATCAATCTGGTAAAGCAAAAGTTTGAAATTACACAAGAAAAGATGTGACCAAACAATGATAAACACGGGGTTTAAATTTTCTCTTTTTCTGCAAGAAAGAAAATTTTCAAAGGAAAAGAAAGATAATAAAGAGAAAATCAAGATGCACAGCCTTTACATAATCAAAGATTTATATGTAATTAATTGAAATATATACCTGCATGTTGTTGTATCTGTTGAAAGTTTTGAAGCAAAGGGGGCATGAAAACTGGGTCGGGCCGATCAGAATCTGGGCAGGGGTCGGGATCCAATACTGACCCTTATTGAGTGGGTTCGGACTACTGTTCGCTACAGTAACAGCTGCCTGATCTTCTTTATGAGCTGCTGCAGTACTGTTATTACTCAATAATGCGTCTGCGGACGACGACGAAGAGCTGGGCATTGGAGTAATTGTTGTCAGATGAGTAGATAGCCCTAAGTTGAGGGTTACTGTGACGCTAGTATCACCGTCTTCGTGTTCGTGTTCGAATTCGTGGTCTTCGTCGTCCTCTTCGATGTTTTTGATGTTGACGTCGACTTCCATGGAGGATTCTTGGTTATCCGGAGATGGGTTGAGGCTGAGGAGGGGGAGAGCCTCCTTGAGCGGCGGAGACGACGGCGGTGCAGATTCGGGAAATGGGGAATTGTGGTTGTTGAATTGGATTGAGGGTTTGAAGAAGTTGAAGTGGTGGTTAGGGTTGAGGTTGAACCATCCATTGTTGAAGTAATTGGAGTAGGGATTCGACATGGTTAGCAGAGGTGGGAAGTGAATCGGAGAGAAGATGCAGTTAATTAGGTAAAGGAATTTTTAGAGAGAGTGATCGGAGAAGATGAAGATTAAAAGATGACCTAAAAAAAAAAGTTGGAAAAAGTAATTAAGGATTCAAGATCAAGAGTGGTGCTTGAGAAGGGTGGGAGAACCAAATTAAAGAGTAGCTAAAAAGATTTGACATTGAAAGGAAGTAGGGGTGGGGTGGGGGTGTTGTAAAAGCATAACATAATGAGAAGAAAAGGATAGAAATGAAATCATGACTTGTGAAATAATTTGACTAAACAATATGCCATACCACACACACATGTACTAGAGAGAGGGAGAGAGTTGAAGGACAAGAAGCCCCATTTTGAATATAGGAAATATACGACTCATCAATATAAAAATAGCGATACGAACACGACTTGATAAGGATATGGTGATACAATTTCTTTTTTAAAATTTTTTATATGAGGTAGGACACAATAATATAATATTTTTAGAACTGCTCGTAAATCATAGAGTGAAACACCTTGCTTCTTTTATAGGCTCGAATTTAAGTATAAATTTTTCCTTATTATTAGTAGTTGCATATCTACATATTCAAATACGTTTCTTATTAAATTAGCATAGTATCGTACCGGTAAACTATTCAATTTGGTGGTATTTCGATATCTTTTCTAATTCATTGCGGAAAAAAAAAAGAAAGAAAGAAAGAAAGAAAGTGCATTATATATATATATATATATATATATATATATATATATATATATATATATATATATATATATATATATATATATCAGCATTATGTGAAATATATGTTGAGATAGAACTAATATTCAAAGTACTTGTCAAGAATGTGAGTTAATTAATTAGCTTGAGCAATATGGTACACTTTGTAGGGTATAACATGCAACGGTAGCTCGCAAATTTAGTATAATTAATTTGGTGCGGGTGAAACTTAAATTAAATTTTAATTGAAAATTTTCTGCTCCAACTTAATTTTGTCGAAATAATTGAGTTTCTACGTGAGTCGAGTTTGAGTCAAATGAATATTCACCGGCTCATGAGCCTTTATTTGAACTATGTAATTAGACCGAAACTATGTTATAAATAAAAATAAAGCAAAAATGTAGATTTGGTCCATTGTTACCATATCGAGCACTAGTCATCCATATCAATGCATCATAGATGATATTCCATATGATAAAAAAAATAAAAAAAATCTGTATTACCATATCGTGTCTCATCCATATCAATGCATCATAGATGATAAGTGAGTCTTCTTAAGTCCGAACGGCTTAGATTATCTCAAATGTAGTTCATAACCTCCACCAGCTCAAGTCTTTGGAAATATTACTCTCAATTTTAATCCTAAAATTTTACTCGAACTCATATTAATTTAGATAGGACCGAAATTAGGATTTCAAGTGACGGGCCCAACTTAAAAATAGACATTTTTTAATCGATTTAGGAGACAAAATAACAAATTAAAAATCGGGCTCAACTTAAAACACGAATAAATATGAAACAATTAGTGCAATTTTTTTTATAAAATCTCTAATTAACTTAATATAGCTAGTGTCGAATCTTTAAAATACAGAACATATACAGATGATAAAATAAATTGTTATAGCCATCTTACATCACAAAAAATTGAAATTACAATGGAAGGACCGACATCGACACACTCGTGAAAATTAAGAGGGCTGTCCAAATCATGGGGACGAAATTAGGGTTCAGTACTGGTGTTGTCCCCAATTCGACCACTTCACAAGTGGTGTTGTGTTTGCATACATACATACAGAATTACAGAATTACAGAATTACAGATATGATGATGCATACATACAAAGACAGTAATTAAATGCATCTAATTCCGAGCTGTTTCTTGGGAAACAAACAGTGAGAGAGGATGAATCCCATTCCCAGCAAACACATTGATACTCGAGCACTGGTCGGGTAATTGTAATTCCCACAGTAGTACGAATCATCATTCATCATCCCACATCGAAATTATTCTCTTTCTCTCATCTCTCTAGTCCTAGTGCATGCAGATAATCAAATCAAGTCACTGTTGAGTCGTCAGCCATTTGAGCCCTGCATGTGTGGCTGGCCCCTACAGTGGAAATTACAGAGAATTGCATGGTGTGGTAGCTATCAGGGAAAAAGTAAAGAAAATTGCTTCTTGTTTTCATCCAGCAGCGTTGCAAGTACACTTTCGAGGGTATTATGTGGGAACGAACGATGACATCTCGTGATTAATGTTGTGTGACAACAATGATTAGGGTTCTGGTAATTTTTTTGTGTTTTTTGAACTGGAGAAGATGTGTACGTAGAGCAGGTTTTGGAAGAATTAGTTAGATGTGGGGTGTGGCGTTTTGCGCATAATTAGGGTAAAATCAGGGATTAATTCCAATTTTAACTTTGGTTCGGTGAGAGAGCAAAGGTTTTACGTTTATGTGTAATAATGGCGGAACATTTATATGGAGGATGACTATTGATAAATGTAAAATGTATACTTACGGAGTTTCGTATGCACGTAATGCACTTCGCTCCTCGGAAATATTTAATTTTTGGATTAAATCCTCTAAATCATACCTTAACAATTTAATTTTTGTTCACTTCACCCCAAATGTGAAACTCTCACTAAAACCACATCACAATTTCTCAAGATTTAAACCATGTGGCATGTGGGGCTGTACAAATTTAAATATATTTCCTCCACATGAACAACTATTTCACACAATCAAAGTCCACCCAATTTACCCCTTCCCAAAGTGATAGTCAATTTTAAGGAATAAATACTAAATAAAAAGTCAAATAAATTAAAGCAAAAGTTTCTCTTTCGAAAGCCATTATGTAATTTCCATACTCTTTTTTTTTTTTTTTTTTCTTTTTTTCTTTTCGTCATTTATCATTTATAAAATTAAAGAAGCTAAAGTTCAATGTCAAACACGAACGATTAATTACTACCCACTATGGGTAAATTAAAAAAACATAATTCATAATTGTTCTTCTTCTTGCAATAAATGGAGGTGGACCGTAGACCCTAATAGAGGGCTCAACGCTGCAATTAAAATTTGTACAGATCTTTCTTAAGTCATTGGGAAAAGATATAAGTAGAATGAAATTAGTGTGAAAGAGAATGGGGACAGATTTAACTGAATGTCATGCACACTTTTGTTTAAGGTCATAAAAGGGGTCCTAAAGATTAGGCTTTTCTTTATCAAGAATGTGTTAACCACAATCGGGAAAATTACAGAGCAGACTCGGTTCGAATAAACTCAACTATTCTTTTGAAAAATACTTTCGACAATCAGTTTAAAATGCTATCTCTTGATTAAATTAGTTCGACCAAATTAGGTTCATATCTATTTTATCGTATTGTATCGTATCATATTAGCTTATAAGATGTCTATCACGTGATAAATTAAGAACAAAAACTTAAAAGTATGTGAATTATGAGAGTAGAATACTAGTTTTTTCAATGTTAAAGAGAAGCATCTACCTGTGTCATATAGTTAGGAAGGTTTCCCCATTAACATTAAATGCATCTTGGCAATTATTGCAACAGTTGTGTACAGCCTGAGATTAATGAAAGGAAGAATCATATTCATGGGGATTGACAGACGCCAATGTTGTAAATTGTAAGTGTTCATATGTCAATTTTCAGACTGTGAACATTCTCAATGCATCGAAATTATGCATTAACTTTGTGGGGAGACTTTAATTAATGTTGGTCTTGTCAAAGACACGCCACTAGAAAATTGGTGAATATCAAAACTTCTTCTTCCAACTTCCAATCATGCAATTAAGATAAATTTACATGATTAGTCATTGGATTACTACTTTTTTTTTGAAAAGGTTGAATCCTAACCCTAAGTCCTCACACCTTGGTAAATATCAAAACTTCTTGTTCCAACTTCCAATCATATAATTAAGATAATTTTATATGATTAGTTATTTATTTGATTACTACTTTTTTTTTTTTTTGAAAAAAGTTGAATTCTCAATCCTAAGGGTCCCTCACACCTCGGCCTAACGAAGCAAGTGAGAGAAGATAAATCAGGTACTCAGTGGCCTGTTAAGGGGGAGGTGTGTCACCGACAGGTTTACAAGAAGACCACCCTCAAAGCTCATATTGGACTCAAGAATAAAGCTCCCACATTACAGTCTTTGAGAATTAAACCTTGCACGTTGTAGCAATTTTGCCCCTCCAGAACCAACTGAGCTACGCCCTATGAGCTGGATTACTACTTTTTCTTTTTATATTTATGGTATTTGTATAAGCTTATTAAAATAGCTTAAGCTCTTTGGAGAAGATGGTGCAACTTATCTGCATCCGCTGCATAGACGGTTGGCATTATAAGAGAGATTATTTTTTATTTTTTCAATTCATATTACGATGATTTCTCTTTTTTAATATTAATCGCGTGCCTGGAATAGGAGATTTAGGTCAGGATTTATCTTTTAAAATCTTAAGACAACTCCCTTACTTTTAATTACAAATAAAAATGTCCCAACGGGAGTTTGTTCAATTGGTTAATGAGTTCATTCTCTAAAGCAAGGTATTGGTTGGGTCATGGGTGTCCATGTTTAAAAAAAAAAAATTACAAATAGAAATGTGTCAATAATAGCACTTTGAATTCAATAAATAGGCGGGTGGAACGTATTTATTTATTGGACATCATGGATGAAATAGGGTAGTAATAAAAGTCATATGAGGCCCAATATGAAACATTTGGGCCTTGGCCCACTTACGCACTCTGGGCATTGATGCAACAACCCATAAGCCCGTTTTATTTGTGCAGATTAATTATGATGTATGATGAGTGATGACTTTTTTTGCTTATTTATCCTTTTTGATGAATTTTCTTACTAAGTTTCTTGACCCAAACATTATAACACAAGTATAACAATCATGCTGAGTTTCACCTTTTTTGGAATTTATTGTATAGGAATAAGCCTGCACTTGATCTTATTTCTTTGTCCAGCTACGTGATCATTAATAGGAAACATAATAATAGTCTGGACATGGATTTTAACGGGGAAATTCTTGAATGAGCCGGGTGTGGGCCCCAATTCCTACACCCGACTCTAATACATGATTAAAAAAAGAATAAAAAAAATAATATTTTTTTAATCATGTATTAGAACCGGGTGTAGGAATTGGGGCCCACACCCGGCTCATGCAAGAATTTCCCATTTTAACGAGGAGAATAAGTACATGTTTGGTGGGCTTTTCACTGTGAATGCCTTATTTATCATGTGTGGTAATCTATTTAATTACTTTATGGTTCTTCTTTGGGGTTTGATATGTAATCTTGATCAAAGCCTTGTTGGGAAAGATTTTTTGTGTTGGCAGGATTGCAGCTGGAAGCACTACAGGAGTATGAAGGGTCACCTTTGGTGGCGAGATTGTTACTGTGTAATTGACGATCGCTATCATGTACATGTTGTCCGACAACAACCATATGCCATCACACAAAGCCCTGAGGACGCAAGTAACATAGAAGCGATCTCTTGTTGGTGAGAGATCCTGTCAGATTACTTAGCAAGAGGGGTTGTTGCAAAAAACTTGACATTAATCTTTATTTCAATATCATTGTGGTTAGTAGTAGCTTGAATATTATCAATTGTTGGAGGTCCTCTGCCCACTTGAGACTCAGCTTTGTGTATTTTCGTGGGCATTCGTGTTCGTGTAGTCTTGAGGACCCTTGGATCATGCACGATTGTATCCCTTTTGGTTTGGTTGTTTATTTATGAGGTGGATGCCTAGTTAAAAACACTACGGCTTTTGTACCGGTTTAAAAAAAAAAAAAAAAAGGGAAAAAAAAAAGAAAAAAGAGGAGGTAAAAAAGTTCCTGCATGACAGCTATGTTGTTGGAAATTGGAATGTTGGCAGTATTAAAATTGTCATTATTGATTATATATTGAGGTGCTTTATATAACTTCAAATTCATTATAAACTTTAAAGTTTATAACTATAGATTTGACAACATTTGATATTAAAATTAATTGCGTAGAAATCGCCATTATTGTTACTATTGCTATTTAACAATATTATTGTGGAGAGAAATCAAGAACTACAGAATAGAGCCAAATAATGTTTGATGGTACGTCCATGTTCATCCACTTTAATTTTGTATTGTGTATTATTATTATTATTATTATTATTAGGACATTTACAACTGTTACAGAAACTAATTCTTTTATCATGATTTGTGACTACCATGATTAATCTTTTTACAAAATTGTTGTTTATAAAAAAAATAGACAATTAACAAATAATCGGACAATTTCTCAAAAATCCCCAAATGTAAACTGAATTTCCTTTTCACTCCCCCATTTTGAAAAAGTTCCTGTTCACTCCCCAATTGAAAAACAAAATTTCTTTTCACTCCCCTAGGTTGTATAATAATTCAGGAATTGCGTACAATTTTTAGGGAATTGCGTATAAAAATCCCGGAATCTCGTATATACGAGATTCCGGGATTTTTATACGCAATTCCCTCAAAAATGTACGCAATTCCTAAAGACAATGTACGAACATGTACTATTTGTGGGGACCTAAAAGGAATTTTGTTTTTTAATTGGGGATTGAATGGGAACTTTTTCAAAATTGGGGACCTAAAAGGAATTTTTTCAACTTTTTGGTACTATTCAAAGATTTTCCCACAAATAATTTAAAAAATAATAATATATAAAGTTAGAAATTGAATATTTAACTAAAAATAAATGAATATGTCAATAGGGATTGACCAAATCCCTCTAGCCACTTGGGATGTGTGTTTAAAAAAAAAAAAAAAATTAATATCTTTGGCAAAACAAAACTGAACCAAATAAAAAAAAAAAATGATGGATGTATAAGTTGAAGTCAACCCCTCTAATTAAAAAGTTACTGTTTAAAGCTTAGACTAATAAAGTTTTTTTTTTTTTTTTTTGGTGACAATAATAAAGTTCATTTGTTGTGTGTGGAAACATAGAAAATTCCTAAAGTGTTGCTTTTCGTTTTCAATTTTTGTTTAAATTGGACTCTCAACAGGACAAAGTCACCGTCCAAAGTCCTCCCTTTCAATTTCGTCATAATCTTTGAATCAGATTATCCAACGGCCACAAATGCATCCAAACAGACACAATATTTACAAATTGCGGATTAGCCCTCATACTTTTGCAAAATAGCAATCAAAGCCTCATTGTATTTAGGATCCTTTAATCACGTCCCTTGAGATTAAGTTGATAAAATACAAACAAGATAACCTCAACTCAGGATTATCGAATAACCCGTTTGAAATTGATGATTGTTATTTTGCAATTGAATCTTGCATGATGAATATTTCATTTGAAAATGCAGACTAACCCTTCATTTCACTAATAATGTGTAATACTTTAAAATAATATTTGTTGTTTATTTATTATATCTTTACTTGATTCGATCTTATTTCGTCACGTGCCAACTTCTCATTCGACTTAGGTGGCACCTCTCGATCTTTAGGTCGAAAATGGTAGCCTTCAAAGGACTCGAATTCACTCTCACCGCCACAAAAACCTTTGCTTGAGCATGAGGGCGGATAACTTGTCCATACACTCGGTTGAACCTCAACAATCCATATTGAATGGCCAGGTCGAGGTTAGATCATTGCAGCAAGTGGTCCAGAGGTCCCACTAGCCTTTGACAATAAGTACACCCAAGTGCACACCGTCGATGCCAGACATTAAATGCATCAGAATAGTATATTAGGTGGCATTAAATGCATCTTATAAACTGTGCACTACATCCACATCGACAGGTAAGCCATTTATTGTACACTTAGCTCGATCATATACTCGTCCCGTTCGATATACTAACTCTGAGACCGATCCTATTTTGCCTTATGCCGGCCTGAACTCACGTTTATTTCATATTTTCAGCACATCTTCCAACTTGAATAGTTTCCTTCGAATATAAATGTTTGAGTGGTCGACCAATTTCTAACTCGAACATTGTAATAGGATTTGACATAATCATATCTCAATACCATTTTAAAGTGGTTGAATAAAATTTTGGACAAACAACTGATTAAAAAGAAAGTAAAAGTAAAAATTTAAAATTAATTTTTTACTTTCTTGATTATATTTTAGAAGCTTCCATTTTATGTTGAATTCTTTTAACCGGTCAACTATGAAGGTATCCCAATGCAATTTCTCAAAAGTTTGCCAAATTGTTCACGTTTCACAACATGGGATGGGGCTTTAATCTTAATTTAAAAATAAATAAATACATAAATAACACATGGGCCTAAATCTACCTTAAATAGGTCAGCAACTATATAACTCACAAAGCAGCCTCCGCCATTGGCCTCTTCAACGCTTTCTCTCACTGGTCTGCCCATCTCGCCTTCCGAATTCCAAGGCGAGTATAGAGCAGGTAAATTATTATTATTATTATTTTTTTAGGCGTATGGAATTGTTAGATTTGTTTGGTTTTTTCTCAGGATCTAGCATGAATTTCGGTTTCGTATGACTGGCCTTCTTTTTCGAATCTGTTTGTTTGATTTTTCTGTTTTGGGTCTCTATAAGATCGTGTTTGTTTGCTGTGTGATTTCTTCTTTAGATCGGTAGGTCTCGGCCTTTTGGTGCACTATAGTGAGAATAAGGTCTCTGGAAGTTTGGATCTGTATGCGTTTGGTTTGTTGGTTGATTGTGTAGATCTGATGAATAGAGTTGGTGTTTTTTTTGTTCTGTATGATCTGTTTGGAGCGAGATGATCATGCTAGATGTTGTTCTTAGTGCTTTGTGTTTCGTGATCTACGGTTTTAGCTACTCTTTTATGGTTGTTAGCGGATCAGTGTTTATGGTTTTGCCCTTTTGACTGAAATCCTATGGATAGTCTATGCCCACTTTCTTGTTTGATATGATTATTCGAGCATATTTGTTTAAAGATGAAGATCAAGCTTGTATAATGGCTCCTAAAGAACGTCGAGATTTTATCTGTGATTTTACGTGGGTGTTGTGGTTTGAAGGTATCTTCATGTGATGTTGACACTCACTTGTTTCCTTTGGTGGACCTTATGCATGGTCAATAATAAGAATAGTGACAATAAATGGTGGCTAATATTTTTGATCGGTTCATTAGGTTACAGTAAGTGCTTAGGTAAAATTTTGATTATACCACCCTGTTACAATAAGTCATGTGTAAATGTCACTAAAAGTACCACCTTTTTTGAACTACTGTGATATGTTATATTGACATGTCTCAATTTACTCTCTAAAAAAAATCGTATCTTACTCGTATTTCTCAATATCTGGTATAACTGAATTTCATCACTAGGTGTTTATTCTGGGAATGGAAAGTCTTATTTTGTACCATTCCACGGTTTGTACTTCCTACATGTGATCGGTGATGTTGGATGCCAAGAAAGTGTTTTATGAGATTATTTCTTAATGAGTTGAGGAATTCTTGAAATTTTATTTTTCTCTATTTTCTATATCTTTGAATGATTGAACGGTTGTCTCAGTTTTGCTCTTGAATTGAAGTAGTCCTCGTTTGATATATTTTTGTTTGTCTGACCACCATTTTGATGTACCATCAGGACTGTTAACTAGATCTACTATGGCGGATAAGCATCACCCAACTGTCGCCCAGAAGATAGCTAACCAGCTACATCTTGGCACCAGTCTCTCCCTGGATGTTCAAGGTCGATATGGACCATCTATGCCCCAGAGACGATTTGCATATGGCAATTATACCAATGCTGGATTACAGTATCCTATGACTTGCCGAACCAGTCAGGATCTGTCATTGATTTCTGCAAATGCTTCCCCGGTGTTTGTTCAGGCTCCATCAGAGAAAGGAATTGCTGGCTTTGCCATTGACTTCCTCATGGGAGGAGTTTCGGCTGCTGTGTCAAAAACAGCTGCTGCCCCTATTGAGCGTATTAAGCTTTTGATCCAAAACCAAGATGAAATGATTAAAGCTGGCAGGCTCTCTGAGCCATATAAGGGAATTGGAGACTGTTTCAAGAGAACAATTCAGGATGAAGGATTTGGATCATTGTGGAGAGGAAACACTGCCAATGTCATCCGTTACTTCCCCACTCAGGTTTGCTTAATCTCTTGATTGCATGAATATAAAGTACCTTTTTTTTTTTGCTCTTCTCACTTATTAGCTAAATATTATTACATTGTTGTACAGGCTCTGAACTTTGCCTTCAAGGACTACTTCAAGAAACTCTTCAACTTCAAGAAAGACCGTGATGGTTACTGGAAATGGTTTGCTGGAAACCTTGGGTCTGGTGGTGCTGCTGGTGCCTCCTCATTGCTCTTTGTCTACTCCTTGGATTATGCCCGTACTCGTCTTGCCAATGATGCCAAGGCTGCCAAGAAGGGAGGTGAAAGGCAATTCAATGGTCTGATTGATGTCTACAAAAAGACAATGCAATCTGATGGTATTGCCGGTCTTTACCGTGGATTCAACATCTCATGTGTTGGTATTATTGTGTACCGAGGTTTGTACTTCGGAATGTACGATTCATTGAAACCAGTTGTCCTCACCGGATCCTTGCAGGTTAGTTATTATATCTTTTTACTGACTGTTTGGTTCTAAGATTTTAGGGAGGAAAAGAATAAAAAGGATGGAGAAAGTATCGGTTCCTAAGGAAAATGGGAAGCTGGGGGAATGATAACCCATGAAGTAGGATATAATCCCATTTCCTCACAACTCATTTTTATTCAAATATATATCACCTAAATCCTCTTTACTCTAATCCATCACTCTGTAATTCCAATATTCCAATTTAATGTCTTATATACTTCAATTTCCTCTCCATTTCTCTAACAATCCAACCTCTGGTCTTTTAGTAAAATCCTAGAGCCGAACATTGTTTAAGCCTCCTTACTTCTTTGAAATTAACAGCAAAACCTCACCCTGTTTTCAAACCTGTTTTTTATGATTACAGGATAGTTTCTTCGCCAGCTTTGCCCTAGGTTGGCTCATTACAAATGGTGCTGGTCTTGCCTCGTACCCAATTGACACTGTTCGTAGAAGAATGATGATGACATCTGGTCAGGCAGTGAAGTACAAGAGCTCGATGGATGCCTTCTCTCAAATCCTTAAGAATGAGGGTGCCAAATCCTTGTTCAAGGGTGCCGGTGCTAACATTCTCCGTGCTGTTGCTGGTGCTGGTGTGCTTGCAGGTTACGACAAGCTTCAGGTTCTCGTTTTCGGAAAGAAGTATGGCTCTGGTGGTGCTTAAATAACTCACCTTGCTAATAGATGGTGATGAAAATCCCCTTTTTTTTTTTGTTAGTTTTGAGAATTCATTGAATGCGAAGATTTTTACGCGGTTTTTAAATAATTTAAATTTAGAGGAGGGTTATTGAAACCCAAACATTTTGAGTCCCCAATGAGAAGAAGGGGATGGTGGTTATTTTTTTCATGGAACCTGGAACCTTGTGGTTGAAGAGGTGTACTGACGGATTTTGTTATAATTTATGCGATTTTGATTTTAGTTTAAAGGTGTGTTCCAGTCATTGTGGTTTATGATTATTTCTTAATTAGTTATGACTTATGATTTATGATTGTGTTTGTTTCTTTTTGCTAGCTTTTGTTTCGGGTAGCTTATGATCCAAAGAGTTTCCCTGTTTAGTTCGCACTTTGGAATTTTGAGCTTAGTTAAGATGCATGGATATAGATACACGAATAAATATTCGACAACATAAAATTATATTTTTTCAAGTGTTTGTGGATCATAAACCTTAATTAATGGGATGAATTATGTAATTTCGAGTTTTAAACCACAAATCCATGTGCTGATGTTAACAAGTTATAATGTCAAAATAAGTTAAACACTATTTTCTCCATTTTAAATTATTTTGTAATCTTTATTGTATTTATGAGAAAAATAAGGGTTAATTATATTTAGATGGATGGAAGTGTAGTTTTCAAAATTTAGAGGAATCCATGTAAATATGCCTAATTACAAGGGTGAAAATGTAGTTTACTCTAAGTTTAAATATTAAACAATCTCAATAAAATGAGATAAATAATTGAAAGGAAAATAAAGAAGAAAGAAAGAGCATTAAGTTCAACCAAAACATTGAAGTTAACAGACAACCGTTCCACACCATCGATCCTTCCACCACCGCCCAACCCCGCCACGGCGCCACCATTGCTTGGCGTCGGCGACGCTTTTCCTGCTGTCCTCTTCCGCCGCTGCTCAACCAAAGGTATTTGTTTTCGTTTTTCCTCATAGTTTAGATGTTTGGAATAAAAGATGAGAATCATGAGATTAGATAAGCGGAAAAAAGACATCTTGCTCTCTTTATTACCTCTTAATCAACAAAATTCATACTTGAATCCTCGCCCATCGCCATTTCGAGAGACGTAAAATTGTTCTCTCTCGTCTCCAGCCACCATTCTGATGCTGTCTCAGTTCATCCTCAGCTTCCCACAATGTTGTACTAGAAAACCCTTCTCAAATCCCTCTCAATTCTCTGCATTTCATCTCCATACGCTCGCTCTTTTGCCCCAAAGAAACAAACCCAAGAAACCTTCTAATATTACCGCCACTAACTGGAATACGACGCACAAATTTGTGCTCTCTAACCCCACTCTCTGTCTTCTCGAGACGAAATGCAAGTCCATGATCCACCTCAAGCAAATCCAATCCCAAATGATTACATCTGGGCTTCATTTGGATGGGCTGGCTTACAGTCGTTTAATTGCTTTTTGTGCGCTCTCTCCAGCGGGTGATCTTGATTACTCCAAAAGATTGTTGTTTGCAATGCGGAGCCCTAATGAGTTTTCTTGGAATGTAGTCATTAGAGCTATCAGCGAGAGTGAGAACCCGTCGGAAGCTTTCTTTTTGTACAAACAAATGTTGGTTGTTGTTCGCGTTGGCGGCTTTAGTTTAAGGCCTGATAATTATACTTTTCCTTTATTGTTCAAGACCTGTGCTAAGCGGTTGTTTTTTGATATGGGGCATGAGATTCTTGGTCATGTTTTGAAAATGAACTATGAAACTGACATATTTGTGCACAATGCTTTGATTCATTTTTTGGTTTCATGTGGGGAGTTAGAGTCTGCCCATAAAGTGTTTGAGGAAAGTTCTGTGAGGGACTTGGTTTCTTGGAATTCGTTGATTAATGGGTACGTGAGGAGTGGGAGAGGGAAGGAGGCTTTGAGGATATACAGGGATATGGATGTGGAGGGAGAGGTTGATCCAGATGAGGTTACTATGATTGGTGTTGTTACAGCTTGCACACAGTTGGAGGATTTGAAGCTCGGGCGTGAATTCCATCAATATATAAGACACAAACGGTTGAATATGAGCATCCCACTTGCTAATGCTCTTTTAGATATGTATGTTAAGTGTGGAGATCTTGAGAAAGCAAAGGAATTGTTTGAGACCATGGAGGACAAGACTAAGACTATAGTGACTTGGACTACAATGGTAGTGGGCTATGCTAAATTTGGGAATTTGGATATGGCTCGGAAGATATTCGACCATATGTCAGAAAAGGACGTCGTGCCATGGAACGCTATGATAAGTGCATATGTCCAATGCCAGTGTGCCAAAGAAGCATTATCTTTATTTTACAAAATGCAAGAAATGAAAGTCAATCCTGATGAAGTAACCATGGTTAGCTGCTTATCCGCTTGTGGCCAACTTGGAGCACTTGATGTCGGCATTTGGATTCATCATTACATTGAAAAACACAACCTAAACCTAAACGTTGTTCTTGGAACAGCTTTAGTTGACATGTATGCCAAATGTGGTAACATCAAGAAAGCCCTCCAGGTTTTCCACGAGATCCCTGGAAGAAACGCCCTAACTTACACTGCTATAATTGGTGGCTTAGCACTTCATGGAGATGCACACGACGCTTTATCATGCTTTACAGATATGATTAATGCCGGTCTAGTGCCGGATGAAGTGACTTTTCTTGGGGTTTTGTCAGCATGCTGTCATGGAGGATTAGTGGAAGAGGGTCGAAAGATATTCTCTCAAATGAGATCTAAGTTCAACATTCCCCCTAAAGTCAAACACTATTCGTGCATGGTCGATCTTCTTGGAAGGGCAGGTCTGCTCAAGGATGCTATACAACTTCTCGAGAGCATGCCCATGGAAGCAGATGCCGTGGTTTGGGGAGCAATGTTTTTCGCTTGTAGAATACATAAAAACATCGAGTTGGGGGAACGAGCTGCCATGAAGCTTCTTGAACTGGATCCTGATGATAGTGGGATATACGTTTTGCTCGCGAATATGTATGTCGAAGCGAATATGTGGGACAAGGCGGGAGAGGTAAGAGAGATGATGAGAGAGCGGGGAGTTGATAAGACACCAGGTTGCAGTTCCATTGAGGTTAATGGGAATCTTTATGAGTTCATAGTTAGAGATAAGTCGCATTCTCAGTCGAAGAAGATTTACGAATGCTTGACTCTGTTGTCAAAGCAAATGGAGCTTGTGGATTGTGTTTCCCACATTAAGGATGAGTTCTTGTTCACGTCTGAAGTTGGCTGCTAATATTTGTAAGTCAGTCAGAATCCCGAAATATATTCATTGGATTGACCTGAAAAAATAAAAAGAATTTAAAGGGTATATTTGGTACTTAAATTACAAAAATTTGATCGTTATTTTCGGCTAACAAGCTTTTTTTTTTTTGTTCGATTTTAGTTCATATTCCTCTACCACTTTGTTATGCGTGTGTTACAAAAAAAAGCAAGCTTTTTTTGTGCGATTAACTCAATATAAATGGAAATTTCATGCCAATATATAGATGACCATAATAAACAGAGAGCTCATGACGAAGGTCGCTAAAATGTTTATAAACCGCAAACCAAATTAAGTGTATCGTTAGTCAATAGGGGTCGGTTCAAGTGGTTAATGGGTTTATTATCCAGGGTAACGATTCGGGTTCAAATTTTACTTGAGCGTGTGTTCAAATAAAAAATAAAAAAAATTAAGTGTATTGTCATGCTCATATTCAATCAATTTCGTACTAAATAAATTGTATTTAATTATATAACAAAATATGAAATATTTCTTGTCAAATATTTACACAAACTTTCTATGTTTTCATAAGAGCTAACAACATCCACAACCCTGTGTTAATCGAAAGTATCATAAAAAACACTGACAAAAAAAAAAAAAAACTCTAAATAACCCTATGTTTTTTTAAATATGCACGAAAAACCCTGGAACGAGAAAGTGAGGCTCACTCGCGTTGACTGCAAGTATAACAAGCTTTTTGGCCTACTTTTGTTGGTGAAATATCGTTTTTGCCCTTAAGACTATTTTACCATGTAATATATATATATATATATATATATATATATATATATATGTATATAATAACCACCATGGCCGCCCAGTGCTCTGCAAATCCAGGCATACCACCATGGCCGCCGGCGGCTTCTGGTTACTGGGGGGATCGTTCGGCGGAGATCTAGGGCGGTGGAGGAGGAGATCGAGAGGCGGCGGCGTTGGGCCATGTTCGGCGGAGATCGGGGGCTGTGTGAGGCGGTGGAGGAGGAAAGAAGAGAGGCGGCGGTGGCGGCTTTGAGCGAGGGAGATCTGGGCTGTGTGAGGCGGTGGAGGAGGAGAGAAGAGAGAAGAGAGACGGCGGCGTTGGGCGTTGGGCAGAGGAGATCTGGGTTGTGTGAGGTGGTGGAGGAGGAGATCGAGAGGCTGCGGCGGCGTTGAGCCATGTTTGGCGGAGACCTGGGACGGTGGAGGTGGAGAGAAAAGAGGCGGCGGTGATGCGGATCTGTTGGGCGGTGGGTGGAGGTCGAGAGAAGGAGAGGCGGCGGCTATTGGAGGTGGCGAGGCGGCGGCGATTGGGCGTGGCGGCGGCGGCAACTGGTGGGTTGTCTTGAGGAAGAAGACGCTGTATATGTATATAAATAATGTATATGTATATCAATATATTACATTTATTTATTATTATTATTTTTTTGGTACATATATTACATTTATTGATATTATATTATTACATACATTTATATCATATTTTCAGTAAATATGATATTATATATATATATGTAATTATTTATATATGTATATATATTAAATTAATTATTATAATTAGTGTATAATATATATATAATTACTAATATACATAATATACATATGAAAAATTATGTTTATATTTACATATATCTTATTTCTATAAATTTGTTTATATATATATATATTGGTTCGTTATATTGCACATATATAAAATACATTTAAAAATATATATGATAATTATTATAATAGTGTATAATATATACATATACATATATATATTCAATATATATTAATATGAATTATGTTTATATTTACATATATTTTATTTCTATATATATATATATATATATATATATATATATATATATATTGGTTCTTTATATTGCATATATATAAAATAAATTTACAAATATATATAATAATTATTATAATAGTGTATATATATATATATATTTATTTATTTATTAATTTATTATTTTTTTAGTAAATATGTTAATATATATAATTATTTATATAATTAAATATATATATTATATATTTTTTATAAATTCATTATATATATATATTAAATTAGTTATTATAATTAGTATAATATATATATATATATATGTATATACATATTTATAGAAATAATATTTCATATGTATATTAGTAATTATATATATATATATATATATATATATATATATATATATATATATATATATATATATTTATTTATTTATTTATTTATAACACTTTTTAATAGATATAGTAATATAATTTAAATTTTATTTTATTTATTAATATAATATTTATATTGAATAAAAAAAAATATTTAATAATATTATATGTTTGAAAGACTGGAAGAGTGTATAAGGGCATTTTAGGGATTTCAAGTTTTTATTTTGATCAGATGGGGCTAGGGGCCGGTGAATATATTTTAAAAAATACAGGGTTTTCTAGAGCACTTTTTTTTTATTAGGGTTTTTTATGATACTTTCGATTAACACAGGGTTGTGGGTGGTGTTAGCTCGTTTTCATAATACAAACTAATTATTAAGTTTATGCAAAAGAATTCCTAATAAATTATTCCAAATTCCAGTGATCCCATCTTACCTAAACATCTCTCTCCTCTTTGTCGTTTTCCTCCTCAAATTGTCTCCTAGACACCAGTGACACTCTCCACTCTCAAGTATCCAGGCCAGCGAAGCAAAAGAAAAAAGAAAAAATAAAACGAAGTTGATTCCAAAGATTCAATCTTTTTCTCTTTCGGTTTTCCCTTAACCTACCATTTCTGCGCCTGATTAAAAACTCAAAACAGTGTTGCTCCACTCTATCCGCACGTTAAAATTGCAGAAAGAAATGGGAGGTAAAAGAGATCCCTTTTTCACAGCAGAATGAATATTTTGGTTGTAATTCTTGGCTTGTGAGATTTGGTATTCTTATTTTTTGGACGATTTCTTGGATGAATTTATCTCCCATTTACGCCACCTTTAGACTGAAACTTTTCGTTTTATATCTGGGTTTTGTGAGATTTATAGTTTTCTCGTTTTGATTTTTTTATTTTTTTGGGTTGAATTTTGCAGGTGGTGAAGTGGGTGGCTCAAGTCCAAATCTTTGGTTGGCTCAAGACCCCAGCAAAAGATGGGGTGAAGTATTCTTCCTTCTTTACACTCCCTTTTGGCTCACTCTCTGCCTCGGCATTGTTGTTCCCTACAAACTTTATGAGGTAATTTCAACACTCACAATCATCATTCTTACTTCGGTTGTATGTACTTTGTTCTTAGCCATGCAGTAATAACAGTTCTACTTTGCTAAATTTCTAGCTAGTGCAATGTGAACTTCTGTATCAGAGAAAAAGAAGGAACAGAATATTTATTTGTTTTCCATATAACGAATGATTTCTATATAATCAGAGGAACAGAGTATTGTATCAATTCGGAAGTACGAATGTGTTTGATATAACCTTCTCTGGCCTGAATATCGATGCAAAATGTGTTCAATACCATCATCTATGTTTATCTTGTTTTGCGCTTCAAAATGGGAATGAACTCATGAAGTGATGATAATAGAATCATATTAGGGGTAGACTCGAGACGCCGTGTTGCTCTTCTGATCATTTTCTTAATTAATTCTCACCTTCATAATTTGTCTGAAAATGACTTGAATGGCATGTAATCTTGAAATGTTTTAATCTTCTTTTTCAGAATTTCACGGAGTGGGAGTACCTCTTTCTGGGACTTGTTTCGGCCCTCCCTGCTTTCATTATTCCTTTGTTTCTGGTTGGAAAGGTAAATTAATGTTTACTCAATAATTTCATTTTATACACATCTGTTAGAACAGATAGCCAAGATGTTATTGTTTGTAACATGTTCCTTTTGTCCCTTTTCTCTCTGAACTTTTCCAGGCAGATAGCACCAGATGTTTGAAGGATCGATATTGGGTCAAAGTAATTTCCTTTTCTTTCTTTTGTTCCTTTTTTGTTTTTCAATTGTTTACCTCGCTGTAACTGGAAAATTGTTGTTCTCCCAGGCTAATCTCTGGATCATACTTTTTAGCTATGTTGGAAATTACTTTTGGACCCACTATTTTTTCACAGTTTTGGGCGCCTCATATACATTCCCGTCATGGAAGATGAATAATGTGAGTATTATATTTTACCTTGTGATGGCAATTTTATTAATTCTGGGATTTTTTCATAATAAGTGGTAATGTTGTGCAGGTACCACACACGACCTTCCTTCTCACACACGTGTGCTTCTTGTTTTACCATGTTTCATCGAATATGACACTCCGACGACTCCAGCATTCTATTGCTCATTTGCCACAGAGTAGTCAGTTGCTCTTCAAAGCTGCTTGGGTTCTTGCTCTTTCGTATTTTGTAGCTTATCTCGAGACAATAGCAATTTCCAATGTAAGTGAAAAGGATAGTGTTCTATAAATGGATAGGATGAGTATATTGACATAGCCTGGTGTTGTTTGACATAACTACACAAGCTTCCCCTGAGGTTTGAAAAATTACCAAAGCTTCCCTCATCAAAGAAATTATATCTGAACCAATGAATTTAATGATATCATCTCTAATTGTTTATGAATTCCTTGTTTCACCCTTGCTATTCAATATTTGAATTTAAAGTTATAACGATAGTAGCATTTATTAGGCCAAAACTCAAGGTATGCTAGACTTTTGTAATTATCTCAAACTTTGGGAAAGTTTGTATAATTAGTTTGAACCTCAGGGTATGCCATTGTAATTCCCCCTAATTTATATGATAAATCTTCTGAAATAATTCTTGTGTTGTGATCCTACGCAGTTTCCCTATTATGAATTTGTGGATCGGTCTTCAATGTACACTGTGGGCTCCTTATTTTATGCAATTTATTTCTTCGTGAGCTTCCCTATGTTTTTAAGGTAAATCTTAACAAAGCGAGCATGTTTTATAGCCTTTTCTTTCTGCTCATTTCTTGTAACGGGCTTTATTTGCTATTCCCAGGATTGATGAGAAACCTGGCGAAAAATGGGACTTGCCAAGAATAGCAGTTGATGCTTTAGGTGCTGCAATGCTTGTGACAATCATACTCGACTTATGGCGTATTTTCCTTGGTCCGATTGTTCCAATACCGGAATCCAAGCAATGCCTTCGACCAGGACTCCCATGGTTTCCAGGTAATGCCTAGGCAAAGTTTGTTCATCTTGTTGTTGGATTTCTTGGACATTTTGTTCTGTTAGATTCTTGTAACTTAATATATCCAGGACAATATTTGCTTCTCCTATTTTGTTGATCAATTTCTAGTTAGAAACCTTGGTTCTTGATCCTCTTTGTTTCTGTCACTACTTTAGTATAAGCCTGTAATGATTTCTGGTCGGTCTAAAAGTAGGCAATTAATTAAGTTTGTTTAATTAATTAGAGCAGTTTTAATTGTAACCTCAGAAGTTTATCCAAAAATAGAAAAAGAAACTGAAAGTCTAAGCCTCTAAGGCCTAGGGGTCATACCTGAAGTTTAATTAAGAGGGATTTTGTGCTTTTAGCTTATTTTCAACACTTTAAAAGTGTTCTAAATCAACTTCTACTTATTTTAAGTAGAAATTAATTATAAGCATGTAAGTTGTTTAAGAATTTAAAATGACTAATTAAATTTTGTGATTATATACTTTTATTTCATTAAATTAAAATTATCCCCATTAGACAGAATAATGGTCATTGATGATTGAACTAATAATTGAAGTTTGGGCCAATACCAGAATAAGTTTGCAGTCATGCCAGGCCATTTGAGAATTGGGCTTCTGAATAGCCCAAAATGTGATTTTTCAGAAGAAATCTGTCTTATATATAGAATTTTAGACAAAAGGAAAATGTTAATAAAATGATTTTTTAAGAATATAATGAAATAAATATTCCTAAATAAGATGGCATGTAATTATTTTTATTAGTACCTTTATACATAAAATAGTTAATTTGAACAAATATCATAAAACTATGATTCAGATCGTTAGTGGGTTAGTTTTCGATCAATTAGTTTAGATTACACCATCAAGTAGTGTTAGACACTATGTTAACTTAATCAGATTGTCTCGAGTTCGAGATCTTGGGAACACACAATAGGAAAAATTTTGTATTTAAGTGGTTCAACTCGACTCAATTCATGAAAATGAATTATAAAATTTAAAAAAAAAAGTTTAAATTATAAATATTTATAATTAGATATGATGCGAATTCAAATCAAAATCTCATCCATGGACAATCCTGATATGGTGCAAACTACAGTGACTTGAGAGCCAAAATAGCAAGAGCCATGCATCTAATCCAAACCATATTGTTGATATTGAGTTAACTATGTAGTTCAATTGCTTTGGACAACTACAGTTTCGGCTAGCATTTGTTTCTTATAGTTTCGATTTGCATTATTTCGGCTTGTGCCGCTTCAATTGTATTTTCTAATTTAATAATATAGTTGGTTTTTCTTTTTCTGAAAAAAAAAACTATATCGTGGCTGCCACATCTTTGATTAGAGGAGAAAAGGTTTCTAATCTTTTTGATTAGAGGAGAAAATGCAAATTGAAATATTTGATAAATCAACGTGGAGGCCTTATTTCATTTTACAAAGGATCTTTAAACCATTTTTATTTTTTGCGTTGAAACTATATCTTCACTAACAGGAATTGACGTGCAAATGGTGGTACTCACATCTTTGAGAACAACAAAATAAAATAATTTGATCAAATTACAAAGTCAACTCACAACCCAGAGCCAGGAGTTTCTTTCTATTAGATATTGCTAAGATTGATCAGTATATAAGGAATTAGACATTTCTTTGGTTCTTCACACTAAACACAGGAGTTCCTAAACATGAAAACCCTTCGAAAATCAGGGCAGATGCCCTTACTCGTATGTGCTTTGGCATTGTGTCTCATTGCCACTCAAGTGGCTGCCAATGAGCCATACATTTATGCCTCACCTCCGCCACCACTCTACTTTTATAATTCACCACCGCCACCAAAAGAGGTCGAACATTCGAAATATGTTTACAAGTCACCACCTCCGCCAGAAAAGAAGTACCGATATAGCTCACCTCCACCGCCGCCGTATTCGTACAAATCTCCACCACCGCCGAAGCACGTGGAGCATCCACAATATAGTTACAAATCACCACCTCCACCGGCAAAGAAGTACCAATACAGCTCACCTCCACCACTACCACCGAAACACGTCGAACACCCTCAATATTCCTACAAGTCTCCACCTCCGCCAATAAAGAAGTATCAATACACTTCACCTCCACCACCACCGTACTCGTACAAGTCCCCGCCACCACCACCGAAACACGTCGAACACCCTCAATATTCCTACAAGTCTCCACCTCCGCCAATAAAGAAGTATCAATACACCTCACCTCCACCACCACCACGACCGTCCTCATACAAGTCCCCACCACCACCTAAGCACGTCGAACACCCTCAATATTCGTATAAGTCTCCACCTCCACCAGTAAAAAAGTACCAATACAGCTCACCTCCACCACCACCGTACTTGTATAAGTCCCCACCACCATCAAAACACATTGAACATCCTCAATATTTGTACAAGTCTCCACCACCGCCGGTAAAGAAGTACCGCTACAACTCACCTCCACCACCACCATACTCGTACAAATCACCACCACCACCACCTAAATACGTTGAGCACCCTCAATATTCCTACAAGTCTCCACCTCCACCAGTAAAGAAATACCAATACAGCTCACCTCCACCACCACCTAAACACATAGAACATCCACAATATTTGTACAAGTCTCCACCTCCGCCGGTAAAGAAGTACCAATACAGCTCACCATCACCACCAGCGTACTTGTACAAGTCCCCACCACCATCGAAACACGCTGAGCATCCTCAATATTCCTACAAGTCTCCACCTCTGCCTGTAAAGAAGTACCAATACAGCTCACCTCCACCACCACCATACTTGTACAAGTCCCCACCACCACCGAAACACGTTGAGCATCCTCAATATTCCTACAAGTCTCCACCTCCGCCTGTAAAAAAGTACCAATACAGCTCGCCTCCTCTACCACCGTACTCGTATAAGTCCCCACCACCACCTAAACACGTAGAACATCCACAATATTCCTACAAGTCTCCACCTCCGCCTGTAAAGAAGTACCAATACAACTCACCTCCACCACCAGCGTACTTGTACAAGTCCCCACCACCACCGAAACACGTTGAGCATCCTCAATATTCCTACAAGTCTCCACCTCCGCCTGTAAAGAAGTACCAATACAGCTCACCTCCACCACCACCATACTTGTACAAGTCCCCACCATCATCGAAACACGCTGAGCATCCTCAATATTCCTACAAGTCTCCACCTCTGCCTGCAAAGAAGTACCAATACAGCTCACCTCCACCACCACCATACTTGTACAAGTCCCCACCACCACCGAAACACGTTGAGCATCCTCAATATTCCTACAAGTCTCCACCTCCGCCTGTAAAAAAGTACCAATACAGCTCGCCTCCTCCACCACCGTACTCGTATAAGTCCCCACCACCACCTAAACACGTAGAACATCCACAATATTCCTACAAGTCTCCACCTCCGCCTGTAAAGAAGTACCAATACAACTCACCTCCACCACCAGCGTACTTGTACAAGTCCCCACCACCACCGAAACACGTTGAGCATCCTCAATATTCCTACAAGTCTCCACCTCCACCTGTAAAGAAGTACCAATACAGCTCACCTCCACCACCACCGAAACACGTTGAGCATCCTCAATATTCCTACAAGTCTCCACCTCCACCGGTAAAGAAGTATCAATACAGCTCACCACCGCCACCGGCGTACTTGTACAAGTCCCCACCACCACCGAAACACGTTGAGCATCCTCAATATTCCTACAAGTCTCCACCTCCACCTGTAAAGAAGTACCAATACAGCTCACCTCCACCACCACCGAAACACGTTGAGCATCCTCAATATTCCTACAAGTCTCCACCTCCACCGGTAAAGAAGTATCAATACAGCTCACCACCGCCACCGGCGTACTTGTACAAGTCCCCACCACCACCGAAACACGTTGAGCATCCTCAATATTCCTACAAGTCTCCACCTCCGCCTGTAAAGAAGTACCAATACAACTCACCTCCACCACCAGCGTACTTGTACAAATCCCCACCACCACCAAAACACGTTGAGCATCCTCAATATTCCTACAAGTCTCCACCTCCGCCTGTAAAGAAGTACCAATACAGTTCGCCTCCACCACCATACTCGTACAAGTTCCCACCATCACCTAAACATGTAGAACATCCACAATATTTGTACAAGTCTCCACCTCCACCTGTAAAGAAGTACCAATACAGCTCACCTCCCCCACCACCGTACTCGTACAAATCTCCACCACCACCACCAAAATACATTGAACGTCCACAATATTCCTACAAGTCTCCACCACCCCCTCCGAAATACCACTATAACTCACCGCCACCACCGAAACACTCAGAACAAGCACCAACTACTTACAAATCTCCACCTCCACCATACTACTATACATCCCCACCACCTCCATCACCATCCCCACCACCAACTTACTACTACAGCTCCCCTCCTCCCCCTAAGCAGTACTAAGAAGTTCATCGGCTATTCCAGAGTTCAGCTATGACAATTGGGTTCCTTAAGAATTGACCATCAGCAATATCTTTAATCTCCTTAATTATTTATTTAAATCGACGTCTCACTATGGAAGATGTTCGGTATGATCCTTGAATTGTGTTGTCGTTTCCTTTCCTTTGTTGTTTCGTTTAATGAGGATTTCTTGTATCACTTTCTTTTGTGTCGAAAGTTAATAAAAATTCATTATTGACTTTCAAGTATCGCATGCAATGATAAGGCTTTTATGGGTTCTAGATTATCAACGTTGAACCTTTTAATATCATCAAGTAGAACTTACAAGGTTCTTTTTATTACCCCAGTATGGAATTTTATAATCAGCCTCAAATTAAAAAAGAAAGCTCATTATACGCTTGATGAAAAGAAAAATAGGCTAACAGAACTTTTTATAAACTATCAAACAGATTTGATAAACAGATCGCGTTCATTGCAGAGAGATTATAATCCCTATAATTCTACACATACTCAATAGACTAACAAATAGCATTACAATATATGTTTCTCACCTGTATAATCCTCCTAGGTGTAATACACAATCCACAAAATTGGATCAAAATTCCGACCATCATCACGAGCTGCTTCGATCTTCAAGAACACTGGCCTAGGTTTGCATACACACAAATGCTTCTCCCTGATCACCATGAATCAGGCTTTCATTTCTTCCCTCATGTGAAGGGCCTTTAATTTAGATAACGTCCGGTTAACTTAGCAACATATTTAGCTTGTGCTTGCTACTGCCAAGTTTCTGTCAACTACTGATGAATTCACTTGTGTCTTCACAGAAGCATCCTTCCCTGGAATAAACAATATTAAACACGTTCATTTGCTTATATTCCTAAAACAATCAAGATTACGCTTTCTCTTTTTGTTTTTTTTTAAATATAAAAGAGTTTGTTGGAAAAAGTACATCCAAAATTCCATGTATTTACACATAGATCCCTTTTTTCAACAATAATACAAGTGTAAACACACTTCGTTTTCACTGAGGGGGTATGTGTAATTTCTAAACTATAGGGATCCATGCGAGTAAATACATCAAACGTGAGGGGGGTTTTAAATGTAATTTACCTAAAACATAAAAACAGTGAATACATGTATCAATATGAGCATATGCAGTTATGGCTTTACTTGACATGCATGTATCAGTCAAGGACTCAAGGTCATATCATTTCTTCTATTTTCATTTTTCTTGTTTCCTATTTTATGGTAAAAATAATATTCTTAGAACTTACCATCACTTTTCTCTACTTTTCTTCTGCTACGCCATAGCAATCGAATTGGGGTGCCTGGAAATCCTGCACTTGCTCTGAGTTGCTTCTCCATATATCTTCGGTATGTTTCAGGGAAAAGCTTCGAATCATTTACAAAGAACACAAATGTGGGAGGCCTTATCGCTGCCTGTAAATAATTAATTGAGCAAGTATTCATTCAAGAAATAAAAAGAAAATTTCACAAAAACAACATTATATTGATGCAGCATAAACTTACCTGGGTACAATAATAAACCCGACCTCGTTTTCCTCCCCTAGTTCTTGGAGGTGCCTTGAATGCAACAGCTTCTCGTACCACTTGGTTTAATGTAGCTGTTGATAATCTCCTCGATCTCTCTTTTTCAACTGCACTAGCAGCCACAATGATCCTAGAAAATTTTCAAAAAATCTAATGTAAATATTACTTTCAGAATAATACGGGGTAAATTACATCTACAGCCCCGGGTTGATAGTAAATTTGCATGGAACTCCCACACTTCCAAAAATCACAAAAAACATTACAGAAGGACCTCATATGAGACGGGGTATTTGTAATATTGGAAAAGTGAGAGTTGTTTGTAATTTCACTAATTGGGTCCGTAGATGTAATCTACCCAACTTAGCACCAACATTATCTCTGCACTCTGCTTAGACTTAGAAATATGAAAATAAAGTATTTGAATATTACTTATCAATACTCTGCCCTAGTATTGCTGATGAGTACACAATTGGTGCCCAGTTAAGAATACGTAGCTTTGCCCTGACATCTTCTTCATAGTGCGTAGCAGTTAGCTGATTCTTGTTGGGTATCGTGTCCCATTTGTTCACAACAATTAGGCAACCCTTTCCTTCCCGTTCAATTCTTTCGGCAATCTTGAAATCCTTCAAAGTTGAAAAATCATAATAACAAAAATCTCAATAAAGAAAACCCAATTAAAAAAAAAAAGCAACACAAGGGCAAAATTATGTATTTTCAATTCAAAAAACTCATGATAGAATCCAAGAGAACTTTTTTACTTGTTCTGTAATGCAGGCCATAGCTTCAATTACAAGGGCCACAACATCAGAGCGACGAATGGCACGAAATGCGCGATTCACAGACAGAGCTTCTGTTGTGCTACCTGATGAAGCTACAGAGGTTCTCTTTCGGATACCAGCTGTATCTATAAGACGAAATTTCTACAAAAATAAAATAAAATAAGCTGAACAAGAATACAGAGTGACTCACAAATGGCTAATTTTTGGCATTTCAAAAGATAGTTGATAGGATAAGATATTATTTAAGAAAAGGGATAATTACACTGATATACACTCAGGTTTGACAAAAACTTGCCCCAAGGTTTGAGAATTTACAAAGACTTTTCCTGTCAAAGAATTTACATTACATCTGGATTCTTGAATTTTGGTGATTTCATCATTAACTTTCTTTCTAAATACCCTTTATATTGCCCTCGACACTTACCAATCAATATTTGACTTTAAATTCATGACTGTAATTGTCAAACCTTAGGGTATGCCCGAGTAGTTATCCCTAGAGATTATGAGATAACCTGTCCATCTGCACCAGTAAATTCAGTATCTATAGCGTCACGAGTAGTTCCACTGACTGGACTAACAACTGTTCGATCCTCCCCAACCAAAGCATTCAAGATACTACTTTTACCAACATTTGGTCTACCAACTATGGCAATAGCAGGAACATATTCTTCTACATCAAGATTCCCCGTCTCCTGCAAGGAATCATCAATAGGAGAGTCAAATCTTTTCCTTTTCTTTTCCACTCATTTCCAGGTAAAAAGAAATTGTTAAATATACTTGATAAATACATTTGGCAAAAATTTACAGCAAGTGAAAATTCACCTCAACTTTTTCCAATTGTGAGCAGATGGAGTTAAGAAGCTCCCCAGTTCCACTCCCAGATATAGCAGATATGGGAAGTGGTGAAAACCTAGTAGATGAAGAAACCAATAGGAAAATTTACATAAAAATAAAAATAAAAATAAAAATGAAAATGAAAATGAATTATGGCTCACCCCAAAGCCCAGAAGTCTGATGCTTGCATGATTCCTTTACGGGGAGATTCACATTTATTCACAGCAAGAATAACACATTTGTGTGAATAGTTCTTACGTAGCCAATCCCCTATTTCAATGTCCGCTGCATTTAGACCTGCCTGTTCATATTTCATTATATACATATAAAATTAAAAAAATATGATTCTTAGAAGACGAAGTTTCATATAAAAAGGGATAAATTACAATGATAGATCCTGAGGTCTGGGCTAATTACGCAAACTTCCCCCGAGGTTTGAGAGATTACAAAAAATCCGGTGACATGTCCTAAGGTTCGCCTTAAGGCGTATTATTATAGTCATAATTTCAAAGTCAAATATTGACAAACTAGTGCCAAGGGCAAAATAAAATATTCATAACAAATTAGAGATCACGTCATCAAAATCAAAATTCATCAATCTAAATGTAAATTCTTTAACAAAAGAAGTTCTTGTAATCTCTCAAACCTCAGGGAAACTTTGTGCAATCTTGCCAAACCTGAATGGATGTTTGTGAAGTTTTTGTAATAATTCATACAAAAATTGGTGAAGTTTTGCTAAAAAAAGTTATATTCATTCATAGTTTCACTACTAACCTGACCGTCAACGACAAATATGATGACAGATGACTCGTCAACAGCAACAGCAGCTTGTTTCTCCACCATGGAAGGCATCCTTGCAACAGCCGCCTCCCTAGTGGCAAGAGGAATACCCTCCATTCCAATGGTTGTAGATATAGCTAATTCTTCCATAACTTCCTCCTGAGATTTTGATATTGTAAGTACACCTCCAGTATCTACTACCATAAATTCATGGTCTCCCCAAAATGCTCTTCCATACAGACGATCCCTGGTAACACCAGGTTCATCAACCACAATGGCTTTGTTCCCCTGCAAACAGGCAGCTCGAATAAATTCTTTGCTCTTAAATTAATTTAAAAATAAAAAAGAATTGTGAAAATTTGAGGTAAACGTACATACCCCAACAAGACGATTGAATAGTGCTGATTTACCAACATTTGGCCTTCCAACTATAGCAACCTTAGGGAGAAGATGGTCGGGGATCTGAGGAAATGTTTCATTAATACAAGATTAACTAATACATTAAAGAAAAGCTAGAGCTATTAGAACAGTTTTGTATGATGGAATAAATTCTCTGAGCCTTTTGCTCTGAATCAACTACAATAAGAAATGACAATTGAAGCAAGAGTTTCACTGACATTGCTTCTGGGATTCGCGGGCTTCTTTTGCTTTCCCCGTGCTTCCCTTTGTCTGGGAGCTTCTTCTTCTGCAATGAAAAGGGATATATGGAGCGTCAAAATCGACATATAACAAAAACTTCAAGGAGCCCTTTTCAATTGAGTTTTACAAGTGTTAATTTCTTAATACCAATCTGTTCTATCTTGAAGCAACACCAACTCTGAACATTCATAGTTAATACATTCCTCCACCCAGAAAAGACAAATTAAATACCCATGAAGCCTGTTTTTTGCCCACTTTATCCTCGTTTTTTCACCCATATTGCCAATGCACATTGTTATCAACATTTAACAATAAAAGGGAAAACTAAAAGAGAACAAAAAGGGTGAGGAATTCGAGAGACGAACCGATTTTCAGCTCCCGCGACAATGAAGCGGAGAACTCCTTCAGTGCTTGTTTCGCCTCGCGCTCGAATTCACGAACATCAACTGCCTCTCCTTCATCCTCGGATAAAAATTCTTCCTCCAAGAACCCTTCTTCATCAAGCTCAGTATCTTGCTCACTGTCATCCCTTATCTCCGGCAACAAAAAGTCGTCTTTTTCTGCGTTCGCGGCGAAATGGGTGGCCAATAAGGGAGCACAAAATTGCCGCCGAAGGTGCAGGTGGAGGTGGCGGTGGCGGAGAGTGGAGGGAGAGTAGGCAGTCGAAGAAGGAGAAGGTTTTGATAGAGGAGAGAGAAAGGAAGAGTTCTTACAGCATGGAGTTAAGGCACATATATCCAATGACGCCATTTCAAGTCTCTTCTTCCTCTCAGCTGCAAGAGCTGTTTTAATGGCGGGGAAGAAAACGCCCAGAGGTTTATCCTCTTCCTTTATTTGCTTTACTTTCTACAGAAAGTGCTAAAGCTACAGTCCAGATATTTCCAACTTCCACGTTTTTAGTGACCAAGAACACGATTACTTAGTCCCTTATTCGTCAACTCAAGTACGACCATCTATAATGTAAGTATACGGACTCAAAGAAAAGGCTATATTACATTGCACGAACACAACGATATAAATTTTTTGTTTAATATTTACCAAATGATAGATGGCCAACACTGTAATCAGGAAGTGTGATTGAATAAAAAAGAGTCAAGAGACTCATCGATCCTTAATAATGAAAGGAACTCATCTATTCTTAATTAAAATATTAGGAATTTGAATCATCATCTATAGTAGCAATTATTAATTTCTTGACCCGTTGTTCTACCTTTTTAGATGTTTATAATCCAACGAAAATGTATATAATTCAACGAAAAAATTACTCACTCACCTTAAATGTCTACAATTCAACAAAGAGACTAATTACTGTAACCAACATTTGATACGCTAATGATAGTGTGCATAATTCCCGATATTTCGTGCAATTGTGGCTGCGTTTTGATACCCTAATTTGTATAAAAAAATATGTTTACAAATATCAATGCATCAGAAACTCGATGGAAGTATGTACTAGTTAGTTACTTAGTTACAAACTAATTTAAAATATTTAATGGAACAAGACAATTTTTACCCAAAAAAGGGCACCTATGTTCATCAATCTTCACAGGTGTGGACATTATAATTTAAACATATGATGTTTTTTCTCAATTTTCATGTGTAAAAAGTGGAAAACAAATGGGCATAAGTTACAGAAGAGCCTCCTCCCCCTCCTTCCAAGATACAGGGTGTATCAATCTCAGTAAAATTAGATACAGATCAAAACTTGTTCTAAGATAACTTCTACAGACAACTAAAACACCCGTGCAAATTTGTCTAATATCTGCTGCACACATTTTAGTGGATAATTAGAGCTTGCAACGTTTTGAGATACCATTCTTTCGCTGGATGCAACTGTTTCACAATTCACTGATGTTGAGTCGAGCTTCACGACATGTTCGATCGGATCGAATTCCTCTTTCTTGCTCAGTCCGGTCACTTTAATCTTTACTGGCTTCCCAAGCTTTGATTTGTCTTCCATCTTTGCAACCTCAAGAGCTCTAGAACAAACGGGAAAGCCTTGATCGTCCCACGACTCCAAGATGACACCAGAGCCGATGCAGGTCGAGTCGTGGTAGAAGGCAGCAAACTGCCCAGCTGCAAGACCTTGATCGTCTTCAGATAATTTGACGACTGCAATTTCGTGCCCATTTCCATCAGCTTCTATCGATAAATCACAACTGTAGAAACCAGGACCATGCCGAACCTGAAAGGTTCAAAACCTTTTGATCTGAATGATCTTTCATTAAATAACATCTCAAAGAAACATAATCAACAGAAGCTTCTACTTCCTGAACAGAGGAGAGAATACCCAAAAACCCAATTTCTGAGAAATTTTAAGCTTTGGGGTTCTCTTATTTCCGTAAGAAATTAAGTTAATCACCGGAAATAAATTAGGGGAAAGAGAGGAGAAAAAACTTGGGAGAATGGAGTAAAGAGGAGAAAAAAGAAAGAACCAAGTTAAATAAAGGGGGATGACAGCCTAATATACAGAGAAGTGTTTATGAGCAACAGACAGAAAATCATACCTTGCATTGAAGCTGAGTGATCTGCATGGGAGGACAACCACTAAACCATCTTAAAGATCCAACACGAAATATGCGTCTTCTTTTGTCAACTGAAAAGTAGTTTCTGGAAACAAATATTACATTATTTTCCACATCTTTCTCCACAACATACCTACATAAACAAAACACAAGCATTTTGATAAATCTCTACTGGTATGTATGGTTGAGAATCAGTGATCACCATGGCAGTATTAGAAACTGAAGGAGAAGTAGTCATACCAAGGTCCACCAGGAAGACGTAATCCTTGACGTTGGCCAATTGTATAAAACCAAAAGCCTCGGTGTTTCCCAAGGAAGTCTCCTGTCTCAGCTTCCAACATAACACCTTCTTTTTCCCCAATGTGTCTCGCAACAAATTCACTAAATTTAATCTGTGACGAAGACACACCAGAATATTAGACTGCAGCGGTCAACTACACGGAAGTTTTAGAATGACAAGTTGCAACGAATACATGGGGCCAACTGTCAAGTCAAAGCTAGAAAACTCAAAATGGGTTAAATTCAGACAATTTAATGTTTCATTTCAACCCATAGTTAAAAAAAAAAAACTTAAGCAACAAATTAGTGCAATAATAATTTGAATCTAAGCATGAATTATAACTGCTCCACAGTCTAAACAGTTTTGTGTCATGCTAATCATCATTGATTTGCACAATGATGGTGTCTAATGATGCAACATACCTTTCCAAGAAAGCATATCCCCTGTGAATCTTTTCTGTCTTGGTTAGGTAACTCAAATATTTTCGCAAGTTGCCGGACTTCTTCCTGAAAATGGTCGTGGAAGAGCAATTAGATACTAACAACACAAGCTGAGCCAAAGTAATGTAACCAAATACTGAGTTTCTGATTCATCCACGAATTTCCAATTTGTGAAATCATAACTTGCCAATGAAAAAGGAGAAGCACTACAAATAGCTGTCAGCCAAAATAAAATAGTACACGCATTCAACATTTCCAAACAAGAATCCCCAACTGACCTTCCGGATACATCCAAGAGGAAAGATAAGTCTTTTAAGCTGCGACTGTGAAAGATGAGATAGAAAGTATGTCTGATCCTTAACCTGAAACATAGTAACCATAGGTGTGAATTTCCCGAACACTACTTGAGAATAAAAGCACCGCTGAGAACAAAAACATGACTTTTATAACAGTCATGAACTTAAATGAATGCAAGTGCTACTACTCACGTACCATATCTTTTGACAAGCCCAAAGTAGAAGGCTCGTCCTTATCACCACTATCTGGGTGAACAACCCTCGCATAGTGTCCAGAGGCAATGAAGTCAAATTTCATACCATCTATTGCATCAACAAATGCACCTGTGACCAAAACCCAAACCCAACCTATTGATCAATTATGCGCCAATGAGTGAAATAACATATATGAGGGGTTTAAAAGCTGACCAAATTTTATTCTAGTATTGCATAGGACATCGGGATTTGGTGTACGGCCGCATCGATACTCGTCGATGATATATGATACCTGAAACATTATAATAACTATCACTTCGCAACATGCGTCTTTGAGGAATCAAATCACCCTTTATATATTAGTTGTTGTTTAGGAATTTGGGGTGGCTGAAATACCAAATTGTATGAGTATGTATGAGGACATAAATGAACTTGAAAATTTGTGGTAGACTATACAAGATTCAAGAAGCAATGGAACCACCGTATCTGGTTTCAACCAGCATGCACAATCATCTACCATAAATAACACAATTTCCTTCAAGTAGAAAGGATTACTCCTAAACTAAGGGACATACAGCAAAGTAAATTCAGAGAATTTGGGTCCCTCTTAAGATACTACCATAACAAAGAAAACTAGCTCAACAGCCAAAGAAATTGAAAACAGATGTGATTCCCAACGGGGCACAGAGTGAAATGACAAGGATACATGTTTTTCCCAATCTAGAGATCCCTTTTCTCTCCCCTCCTCACCCACCCCCAATGCCACCAACCCATTCGTAGAAGGTGAAAAATGTTTGAATGCTAACAGGAAAAGAAACTGTTCAATACATTCTCCACATTAAACGAGTTGCATAAGGAAGAGAAAAGAAGAAATATTCACCACATTATTCCAGTATTCATCTGTCAAATGCACAACTTCCAGAGGTACATCAACCTGCAACAAACTATACACCAAATTTAGTGAGAACATCTTAGTGTAAAAGAATTAAAAATTATAAAATTCACCCTTCAACAAGGGGATATAGATTCATGAGGAGTTCAGAAATTGGCATACATCAAACATACAAATGAAAGATGTATAAATATAACCTGATCACAAACAGCTTTTGCATATCTCAGATCTTCTTCCCATGGGCATTCAGACCAAAAGTTCTCAAAGTCTTCCTAGATTAGAAGGGTTGTAAACATGATAAGTAGAGTTTACTGTTTGTAAAAAGCATGACCAATAAACTAATGCAATTTACATACACTTATGGAAGTTAAATAGTGAGTTGTTTGATTCTTGAAGCATGTATACACATATAAGTGTATCACGAATCCACACCATTTAAGCAGGAGAATTTTCTTTCCCAGGCCTTGCTAAAAGTTAGTGTTAATTTCCAAGAAATTTGAACGAGGCTTGTATTGAGCCTTACTGCAGATGTTTGACAATTGATAGTATTCTTCAAGTTATATGCTGTGACTTAGACTTTCGTGGTACTTACTTAGTTAATCATCCCTGAAGGTCTACTCAATTCCAGTACACAGAAAACTAACAAACAAATAATTGTATAGATACAGTAACCATACCTAGTAAGTAAGTACACCAAACAGAGCATTTCAGCAAACAAGATAAACAAGGAAACAATCAGTGTCATCATCAATTAACAACATATCATAAAAAAGGAAGCCAATGGAATACTTGAAACCATATTTTGAGGTAGAAAGCGGTGCAGGAATGACCGGCGGCGTGGAGGAGACGGAGGGCAACGCTACTGTCAACGCCGCCGCTGACAAGGACTGCCACTTTGAGAGACTTCTTTTCCGGTAAGGAACATGACAAGTAGGCAGGGTCAATTGTTTTCCCGGAAGGTGAAATTAACGATAAAGACGAAGGTTCTGATTCTACGGATGCGGCGGATGGAGTCGAGAACGACCTGAGAGTAGAAAAGAGCGGCTGAGGTTTGGGATTGGGGATAGAAAAAAGTTGACGGAGCACAGCGGCGGCGACGGAGGGTCTGCGGCGGAGAGGTTGTGGTGGGAAGTAGAGGGAGAGAGCGGACATGGCTGTCGTCCTCAACGGCATTGCCGCTTCAGTCGAGCTCTGTTCTTGAATTCTTGGATAATCGAAAATTGAGAAATGATAATGCCCCAAATTCAAACAAAAAACCTTTTTAATGATTTATTTGATTATTTCTTGAATTGTTGATTTTTAATTTTTTTTTAATCATCTATAAACATAATTAAGCTGATAATTTATAGAAACTTTTGTACCCACAATAACATTTTATTTGATGGAACTTAATTAATCAATTATATATATATATATATATATATATATATATATAAGTATGCTAAATTTATTATTTGTTATATTGAATAATTATTATTTTTTCAATTTATATGAATGATAAGATAAGTGTATTCGAATCTTGGGCTACTTGGGTGCGTGCGGGTTAAAAATAAAAAAAAAAAAAGATAAGTGTATTCGTTTGACTATTTGATTGATGGGGGAAATTTGAGAAAACTCCCTATGGGTTGAAAAATTTTTAGTTTGCTCTCCAGGTCTAAAAAAATTTTAGTTCACTCCCCAATTCACATGCATAATTTGAATCAGCTCCCCAATTTTGGGGGCAGATACCACATATGGTGATTTAGATATACCATATGACGATTTAGATACCACATATGACGATTTAGATAAACTCAAGAATCGTGTACCTAATTCGTTATATGGTATATCTAAATCGCCATATGTGGTATCTTTCCCCAAAATTGGGGAGCTAACTCAAATTATGCATGTGAATTGGGGAGTGAACTAAAATTTTTTTAGACCTGGGGAGTAAACTAAAAATTGACTATACAATTGGGGAGTTTTCCCAAATTCCCCCTTGATGGAATTGATTTGAATAAAGATATTTCCAAACATAACTTAAATTAGATCGTCTTTAAATTTTATATTTAATTAATTATCATCATGAGACGAAGTCAAAACTTAACATAACATGAATAAAAATTAAAAGGATAAAATTGAAAAGATAAAATTTTTAAGTAAGAGGGAGTATAAATATTTTAAAAAATATATAATTTAAAAAAAGAAAAAAAAAAGGGACAAGCCATCACATGTCCTTTATCTCCTTTTCTTATCTCCATCGTCTCCTCTATGCTCCTCCTACTAACTACGCCTCGTGCCGCTGTTATTTTTTTGTTCTCGTCATCGATTAATATTTGAAATAAATCACATATATATCTTTCCTAATTTAATTTTGATTTTTAGTTGATTTTAGTGGGAAAATGAAGAAATGGAAATGGTCGTTTTAAAATGAAGAAATGGGAAATAGTTGATTTCTATTATAATTATTTATTTTCTTATATATGATGTTATTATTGTCAGATATGGAGAATTTATATTAAAAAATTGCAACTCCCATAGTACATGGGTCAGATTGCAATTTCTAAAACTTAAGAGGCCTAAGTGAGTTTTGAGGACAAATGATGGGCTTAAATTGAAAACATTACCTTCATTCAGATTTCAGCCATTCTTGGTCTCAGTCGCCATTCTCATTGTTTGCTCCTTTCAAGCTCTCCAATAGAAACTCTTCGGCAGCTAACAGTTTCCCCCAATTCCATGATTTTACGCAGGTAAGCAGTGACATATTCGTTTACAGGCCATGGGAAAATCCGTTTGCGCTTTCCTGTTCTTTCTCCTCTTCATCGACTGTGCTTTTTCTTGGAAAAAAGATGAGTTCAGAAACTGCAACCAGACTCCATTCTGCAAACGTGCGCGATCTCGGAAACCTGGGGCGTGCTCTTTAATCGCGGCTGATGTGTCCATCTCCGACGGCGATCTCGTAGCAAAACTCATCGTCAAGGAGAAAATCGAAGAAAATACTGAGAATGGAGAAAAGCCCCCCACGAAACCATTGGTTCTCAGAATATCAGCCTATCAGGATGGAGTAATGCGGCTGAAGATTGACGAGGACCAAAGTTTAAGCCCACGGAAGAAGAGATTCGAGGTGCCTGATGTGATTGTATCAGAGTTTTTGACCAAAAAGCTGTGGCTACAGAGACTGAAACAGGAACAAGATGAGGAAGGTTCAGGTGCTTTATCTGTCGTTTATCTTTCTGATGGGTTTGAAGGTGTGGTTAGGCATGAACCCTTTGAGGTTTTTGTGCGGGAGAGTGGTCAAAAGGGGAAAAGGGTGTTATCTTTGAACTCAAACGGGTTGTTTGATTTTGAACAGTTGAGGGATAAGAAAGAGGAAGATGAGGATTGGGAAGAGAAGTTTAGGAGCCATACTGATACAAGGCCGTACGGGCCACAGAGTATTAGCTTTGATGTGTCATTTTATGAGGCTGATTTTGTTTATGGCATTCCTGAACACGCCACTAGTTTAGCCTTAAAGGCAACTAAAGGTCCCGGTGTCGAGGATTCGGAGCCCTATAGGCTTTTCAATCTTGATGTCTTTGAGTACATTCATGATTCACCTTTTGGCCTGTATGGAAGCATCCCTTTCATGATCTCACATGGGAAATCAAGGGGTAGTTCTGGTTTTTTCTGGCTCAATGCTGCCGAAATGCAGATTGACGTGATGGCCCCTGGTTGGAATGATGAGTTCTCCTCAGTCTTGAGGCTGCCTTCCGATCAGAAGAGAGTTGATACCTTGTGGATGGCCGAGGCTGGTGTGGTGGATGCATTCTTCTTTGTGGGACCCAGCCCGAAAGATGTTGTTAGCCAGTATACGAGCGTAACTGGAAAACCAGCCATGCCTCAGTTGTTTGCCACTGCTTACCATCAGTGTAGGTGGAACTATAGGGATGAGGAGGATGTGTACAATGTTGACTCTAAATTTGATGAGCATGATATTCCGTATGATGTTTTGTGGCTTGATATTGAGCATACAGATGGGAAGAAGTATTTTACCTGGGATAGGCACCTCTTCCCTAATCCTGAAGAAATGCAGAAGAAATTAGCTTCTAAGGGAAGGCATATGGTAACTATTGTGGATCCGCACATCAAAAGGGATGACTCGTATTACATACATAAGGAGGCTTCTGAGAAGGGACATTACGTGAAGGATGCAACTGGGAAGGACTTTGATGGATGGTGCTGGCCTGGTTCTTCGTCGTACCTGGATGTGGTGAATCCAGAGATTAGGTCGTGGTGGGCTGATAAATTCTCGTACAACAATTATGTCGGTTCAACTCCATCCCTGTATATTTGGAATGACATGAATGAGCCATCTGTCTTCAATGGGCCTGAGGTAAATCTATGATCGTTCATCTGGTTGCACTATTTCTTATGGTTAGTCTAAATTTTAAGTTTCTATGTAGAAATATGCTAGTTACAAGCAACAATGAATTGAGGCTCTTTTGTCTTCATCAGGTAACAATGCCCAGAGATGCTTTACACTACGGAGATGTGGAGCATAGAGAGTTGCATAATGCCTATGGGTACTATTTTCACATGGCTACTTCAGAAGGTCTTGTTAAGAGAGGGGAAGGCAAAGACAGGCCTTTTGTTCTGTCAAGAGCTTTTTTCCCTGGCACTCAAAGATATGGAGCTGTTTGGACTGGAGATAACACTGCTGAATGGGAACAATTAAGGGTTTCTGTTCCCATGATCTTGACAATTGGTCTTACAGGGATATCTTTTTCTGGTTAGTAGATTTGTTTTTTGGTAATATTATTAACTAATTATAATCAATCTTTAAATTGTTGTTGATTTTTGTTCTTTATAATAGGTGCTGATGTTGGTGGATTTTTTGGTAATCCTGATACTGAGTTGTTGGTTCGCTGGTATCAGCTTGGTGCCTATTATCCCTTCTTTAGAGGCCATGCTCATCATGACACCAAAAGACGGGAGCCTTGGTTATTTGGGTATGATATTTTCTCTCTATTATCTTTTAAAATTTGATAGTCTTTAGGCAACACTCTGTATATTATAAAGGTTTGCTTTGTGTATGTGAATGTTATTTTTGGTAAATTAGTTTTCCGGCTGCACGAGTAGAAACTTTTGTTAACACAAATTATATGCCCTCGGGACGTACTTAACCTATTATGCCGCTCCACTATAAAAGATTTATAATTTTTTTGTTTGGTTTGTAATAGGATGTTTTAACTTGCAGTTGCTTATATTTCTCTCTCATACGTTGTAGGATTGATCCTGAAGAGTTGGTTAATGGTTCTCGTAGGGATGCATGTGCTTTTTCTTAATTTTAGTATAGTTCTTATGTTTCTTAATGATAGTTTTATGAAAACTATTGTGCTTAGGTATAAAATTTCTTGTCTTTAATTCTCTTTGACCATTATAAAGGTAACAATGTCATGTAAAATACAACGATCTACGGCAGGAAATTACTGAATTAGCATAATGATTGGGTACCCCGAGATACTCATTTTCTATTTTACTTTTCTTTCTTGTAATTTCAAGAGGGTTCTGAAGGGAATTTAAACATATAAAAAGTTTCAAGTTTGTGTCGATTTTTCACTCATTCAACACACCAAGTGTGAGAGAATCACTTCTTTACCTCCTCTCTCAACCAGACAATGCTTAGATGGATAATTCCTGTGTGGTCGTCAGCTGTAGAATAAAAATTGTGTGAATAAATACAGGAACTGCTGCATTCTATCTAAATAAAGTACTTGATATTTGTATTCTTTCATTTCTTGGTTTGATCTTATGTATTAATTAATTGCTCTCTTTCTTTCTTTGTTTTCTTTTTGTTCATCTTCGTATGTGCTTCACATATATATATGAACCTTGAAATGTGTATATAACATGGTACCTATATTAAAACTTTTCCATCTAATGAACAAATTTACAGTATAATTCCATGTATTATTCTGACATGACATTGATAGATAATCTTCCCATTTTCTTTGTTTTCTTTACTATTTGTTGCCTTTCATAAAAAAAAAACTGTGTTATTAACTTTGTAATTGTGTACAGTGAACGAAATACAGAACTGATGAGGGAAGCTATACGCATACGCTATATGTTACTCCCGTACTTCTACACATTATTCAGAGAGTCAAATTCCAGTGGCATCCCAGTTGCACGTCCACTTTGGATGGAGTTTCCTGCTGATGAGAAAACATTCAGCAATGATGAGGCTTTTATGGTTGGAAACAGTCTTTTGGTTCAAGGAATATACACTGAGGTTCCACTCTATCCATTTCCTTAAGTTTAGCAAATAAACTGTTCAAATGTAGTTATTGTAGGTGTCTCTTGACAACACTTGTGATGGTGAAAGTCCCAACTCAAATTGAAAGTAATGTTACTGCACGATTGGGGTTATAAAATTTCTTGTTTACATCCATCATAATACTTTATCACTTGAAAAGTCTGTTTTAAATTGTCAAATTGTAAATGGTAACACGAATTAACAAAATGCTGTTTCAAAAAGCCCCAGGGACATATCTTAGTAACTTACATAAATCAAAATCTGTTCTCAATGTCAAGAAACCCCCCTTTTCCTCAAGCCTGACTAAAAGATTCTTTTAAAACACCATGAATGCTTTATTTGAAATTAAGGGATAAGAAATTTTCAAGCAATTAATCAATGAAAAATCTTTTGTAGTCTCCTTTTCCATTACCCTTCACTGATACATTTTTGAAAATTTTCAACAGCGAGCCAAACACGTCTCGGTATATCTTCCTGGAGAGGAGTCTTGGTATGACTTTAAAACTGGAACTGCTTACAAGGGTGGAATAACACATAAATTGGAAGCTTTAGAAGACGGTGTACCTGCTTTCCAACGGGCTGGTACAATTATTCCAAGAAAAGACAGATTTAGACGAAGCTCCACACAAATGGAAAATGATCCTTACACTCTGGTATGTCTTATGTTGCAAGTTCCCTTTTTTTCCTTTTTCTTTTTCCTTCATAAATTCTTAGATTGTTAGTTGAGATGTTTGGAAATGTGTGAGAGAATGAATCCTTTGATACTTTCTTGTTATGTTATAGTAGCGTAAATTATCTTACTGTTGAAGTAGTATGGCAAGTATGGAATTTATTTGTTCGTATTTTATTTTGAAAGGAAAAGATAAACATCAAACGCCTATGTTATTTTACAGTGTAAGATTTAGAGGGTGTTTGTGTAAGTTTATATGTCCCTTAAAGCATATTATAAGTCGTTTGAGAATTTATAAGAAATTTTAGGAATGTCTGGTAAATTTATTGAGAGGGAAGCTTATAAGGTCACAAAATTGGATATTTGGTTTTTATAAGCTACTTCCTTCAAAAAAGGTAAATCTCTAGTTTATTTTAAGTTTTAAAATTAAGATCGTAGCTTCTCTTTGAAATCATATTAATGTCAACATTGTCATTTCCTAGCATTTTACAAACTCCAGGAAATTATGTTTTCTAGCATGTTATAACTCCATGGCCTTATATTCAATATGTTCCCTCATCTTAGCAGTTATTTGAAAGGCTGCTTGAGCCAGGAGTGAGTGTTTATTACAGCATCAAACGATTTTGTAAAAATCTATCATCATGTTGACACCAAAGAACTATTGGAATTCACCCGTAAAGGCTTATCACTTGTTTGTTTCATTTTCATTTGCCTTTTGTAGTTTCAAAATTCTCACTTTTTTTATAGTAAATTTTGGTTTTTGTGTTGCTTTGCTGTGTTCTTGATGTGATTGAAAAGTTTATGATGCTATGGTTCAAAGTTAGGGTATTATGTTAGTCATGAAAAATAATATTTTTGAAGCTGATAAAGTTAATATATTAGTATTTAATTTATTTTTATCATCGTAAAATGATCAACTTGGAATTAAGTGCTTTGATGATCCCAAAAATTACAGAATTTAATTTACAAAAGGACACCATCAATTAGGTATATGTCGGATTTTAAATAGCAAGTGCACCTGCGAATAGATGGGTCATGGGCTCGAGTTTTATTGGGGGTATCTGGAGAACCAGCATTGATCCTCTTTTAAAAAAAAAGGAAAAATGTTTCTTTGCCTTGTAAAAATTTATGATCATGTAGTGCTACCAATGAACTTAATGTTTTCCTCTGCCTCGCAGGTTATTGCTCTCAACAGTTCCATGGCAGCAGAAGGCGAGCTTTACATAGATGACGGGAAGAGCTTCGAATTCCAGAAAGGTGCATACATACACCGCCGATTTACATTCTCTAACGGGAAGCTCACTTCTTCCAACCTGGGCACTACCACAACCGGCAAGACAAATTTTGCCTCAGACTGCACTTTGGAGAGAGTAATTATTCTAGGCCTTTCCCCTTCACCCAAAAACGCGATGGTTGAACCAGCCAATCACAAGGCAGATATCGAAATGGGCCCAGTCATGCTTCGAGGAGGTAGGGGCCTATCAGCCCTCACCATTCGCAAGCCTAACGTGCGCATTGCAGAGGATTGGACCATCAGACTCTTGTAAGAAACTGATTAGATGATAATCCAGACATTATATTTTCATTAGAATCGAATAGACTGGATTCTGAGTGAACTTTCATTTAGAGTATTTGTTATCACTCTGGATCACGAAATAGTATACAAATCGCATGACAATGAATGAACAATTATTTAGTGTTCGAAGTTTCTAAATTTGGATTTGGAAGGATTTGAGGTTGAAAAGATTTCAGGCGATGGAGGACTTGATAATGTAATGGATTTCAAATCCAGCAGAATGTAGCCTTGAGGAGGTGGGAATATGCCTTTTTTGTTATGATTTTCTCAACTTTTTGATGTGTTGGAAAGGGAGATTCATATCTGAAATTGATCCACAAAAGACGTATGATCGAAAGCTTATCTGATTCTATGCATTTATAGTGCCACAATCATGGTATATCGACTGCCAATCGGACTATCAAGTAATATAACTCAACAGTTCAACATTATGCTACATAACTTAGATGTTTCAGGTTCGTTAATTAATTAATGTTGTTTTCATAAAAAGTTTTTCTTTTTCTAGTTCTAAAGCCTATTTTTATGAGTCGTGTCAAATATGCCCATGGAACGTAAAATCCTTTTTAATATATGATCTCAACTATCCAAAATAAAAGAACAAAAAAGCCAAAACAACCAACCACCAAGAATTGTTCACACATACAAAGCAACTAATGAGATATATCTCTTTTTCAATATATACCATTTTAATAAAATATAAAACCGTTAAAGCAAGTGTTTTTCTTATTTATCCTTTAAGTTTGAACCCAATTAATTTGTAAATTGTACTCTCTTGGTTAAATATTCTGTTAACCATCTTACATATATATATTTGAAATTAATCATCATTTTAAAACTAGTTATTACTTTAACAAATAATCACGACAGGTAGAGATTCTTCCTTTGATCCTTAACCAAGTGATAGATGTTCGATTTTTAGTTTTGGATTCGAAACAACTTTAAATTCTGAACCAGTTATCTCATACCTTATACAATTCAGCGAGTAAAATCGACGATGGATGTCATTCTCTAGACAGAATTTTGTTATTAAATAGGAACAATTTCTCATGCCTAAAAAGCTTATACATGTTTACACTACACGTTATTAAAATTTACATATATTTAAACAACACCTCATTTTTTTATCTTTCACACACACAATGGTCATTAGACAAACGTATTCCATATAGAATTATACCGAATTAAGGAGGTTAATTATGCATAATTAAGAAGGGTTAATTAATGATCCTTTTAGGGGGAGGCATGGATGTGGATGATGAGCTGAAAAAAGATACAAAGATTGCTTACTGTGAAGGGCAATCAATTCGCAGAGGGACATATCTTGCAAGGGATAACAGTGCACATAAAGCATCAATAAAGTTAACCTAAAACTGCTGCTTCCTTCACTATATTATATATATATATATTTTTTTTTTTTTTTCTACATTTTTTTCTCGTGTTCAATTATTTTTATTTTAATTCTGCGTGTTCATTAATCTGCAGCGCAGCCCCAATAATACAATCAAAAAGTTTGCTCAATATGTATATATTACGTTGATTAATTTAGTCACAAACTTTGAATTCCACTTCTTGGAAACTTATTTCCTACAATTTACTGCCCATTCAATTTAAACATGGAAATTATCCCTTCATTATATTTCTTTTTTCCCACTTTTGCTGTCTCTAAATCTAACCTTTTTAGACAGGTTTCCGACAAATAATATCTCGTTACTTGAATCCATGGTCGATCTGTTTATTATAGGTAAAGACGTTTATCACTAAATTATTTTCTCGTTCTTAACATGACCGCTTACATATTTAAAGGTTAAACAATCGTGCTTGTTCCAATCCAGCTTCATTTTGTATTTCATGTTCTCATTATTGGATGAGTTTTTCTTTCTCTCTTCTTTATTTTTTGGCAAATTCATAAAGAAGCAACGTAATATAAGTATATAAGCTATATTATTCGATTCCCATGCAACGTGTTTAACATGATTGCACTGTTTGGCCCATCAGCAGAAACTTAAGGAAAATGACAACTCAAACATATAAGCATAAATAATACATATGTAAATTTGGATTTAAGAACGGTAGGCACGCATTACCTAATAAATTAAAGATTATTTTTATCCATTTTTAATAAGTTACAGAATTTACCAAATAATCTTTTTTGTAACGAGTCGAGAACCTCTTAATAAATTACATTTTTTTTTTTCATAAATTAATTAAATTCACTGACGAAAAGGGGTGTTTGGTTTCGAGCTTGTAAAATAGCCAAATTTCTTATAGTTTTGTGGCTTGATATTATTTACTGACAGCATAAGTAAGAAATGGAGCATGCTATTGGATGGTAGGTACATTTTGATAGCAATTAATGACTTCCTCCTCATTGACACTCATTTCTTATGATGATTTTTAGGAGTATGATTTAGATTAGACCTCAAACTTTTCCATCATCTAGAATGCTTCAATTAACGGATTTGGGTTTTGAGAGTGAACAAACACTTTTTCACTTTTGGTAGCTTCTAAAAAATAAGTAAATAAAAAGAAGTATAAAAAATATAGAGATTTTTTGTTACAATCGAGAAGTGAGGAGAGTTATATAAATAGTTGAAATAAAATCTAGGAGTCGATCGAGAATAGTCAATAATCCCTTGACGTTCATCATTGACACTCTAGTTGTCATACTACATAAATATGTAGAGGTAATTTTAAAACGAAGAAGGTAATTACCCTTACAAGAAATTTGTCAAAAAGCGATGAACAAACAGATAGATTTTTCAAAAATACAATCAGTTATACATTGGAAAAATAAGTTTTGAACGAAAAACCGACATCCACAAAAACTTGTTGGATAAACCCTTGTCAGAAAAACAAAACCAACAGACATATATATATTCCGTTAGTTTTTTATCGAAATTTACTTTTCAAGGAAATTCTGACGGAACTGAAATTGACATCCTCAAACCCGTCTAATAAACCCTTCGAAAAGCAAAATTAATGGACATCTTCTGATGGACCAAATTAATTTTCTGCGATCATTTTCTCTTTTCTTCTTTCTTCCAATATATGTAGGTAATCTATTGGTACTTCATCGAGTTTATTTTCTAATTTAAATGTAACTCCGAACACCATATTCGATAGCATATCATGCATTGTCCAATGGGATTCGACCAATGTGATACACAAATGATCTTTTTTGACCCCTGCACTCACTTAATTTAAATATTTTCTCCAATATAATATATGGATCAACTATTTGTAAAGAACTCAACCTTTTTCCTTTATCCCTTGTGTCCCATTTGAGAAATAATTCTAATAATGGGATTTCTATTTACTGCACACTTCTCTTTTTTTCACTTTATTAATTATTCGAGAGCTAAAAAGTTTCAAAGTTGTGCTTCATTTGTGTCCTATAAATTCGACAAATATGCATAGAAATGATGTTATGGTATCATAATATTCTGTTACTTGAAATACACGTGTGGTTGCATGAGAGATTTAGAGTAAGAAAAACTATATATTATATTATGTGTATTGGAAGCTAAATTCTGGGCTTGCTAACGAACAAATTAATTCATGGTGTCCGTCACATCATATATGGAAAATTATAATGATTGCCTTGCAATTGAAGAATCTGATCAAAGGTAGAGGACAAAAAGGGACTTATTTATATGCCATTTTTATTATAAATTTTAATTAATTATATTACAATTGTATTATTAGGATTTAAGAGTCTTCATTTCGATAGTGGCTATGTTTCTATATATTCGAAGAGGAAACATTTAATTATATATGTCAGTATGTTGCCGAAATTCTAAATAAAAAGGAAATACAATTTTGGTATACCAATTGATTATTAATTTTGGTACAAATTTTTTTTTCTAATGAAAATTGTAACTCAAAATTCCAAAATTTTGCAACTTAAATTCACATCTTTAAAAATTTGTAATTTTTCGGCGAGAATGGGTAGTTTCCGATGAAAAGTTATATTAAATTGCAAAATTTTGGAATTATGGATTAAATTTTTTATCGAGATTTTTTTTTTACCAAAATTACTAAAATGTGTCAGTTAGTATATAAAAATTGTGCTTTCCCTTCTAAATATCACTTGATGGTATTGACTTATAATATCTAGGTTACGCGGACATTATACAAAAACAAAAGGTTAATATTAATAAATAATAAATAAAGTATTTAGAGTTGTCATTACTAAATTTATAATAAATATTAAACGCTAACATTTTAAGAAGCAAAGTCATTAAAACAATTTATTAGTTTGTTTTGCAATGTAATAATAAATCTTATAGTATACCGGCCCACAATAGCGTATATCTTAATAATTAATTTACAAATCTTGACCCAAAAAGGGTATAATATATATGTTTAAACTTTAAAGCTTAAATTAAAAAATACACGCAAAACGAATTTACCATGAAATATCTCGAAAATAACGTAACTTCAAATAAAATATAGTCAACATATCGTACGAAAAGTACAATTTTATGTGCCCCAGCTCCCTTTCATACCAAAATATACAGTATTTAATTCTTTCCACCATTAAAAGAAAATAATATCCGAAAACTTCTAATCTAAATAAAAACCTGATTTGATCAATCCAAATAATAATATGAATAATTATATTATATTTATTATTTAATTAGTTAATTGTTTCTAAGTGTTATTCTAATCGTACACGAATCAAATTTGAGATAGAATTATTATTAAAAAAACATTTGTATATCTTGGCATTAAAGTCCATGTATTAATAGGAACATCTAAGTTAGCCAATTCCCCGTTTCTAAGCAACAAAACCCCACAAACCCATAATGATCATCATTTTCACACTCTGTCCAAGCCTCTTCATCTCTCTCTCTCTCCCCAACATTCCTGTTGTCTTGTCTCTCTATATAACCACCATCACTCCTTCACATCAAAACAGTTGGGGAGATTCAAAAAGTAGTGATCAGTACTGAAACCCTACCTTCAGTACTACTACTACTTGATCATCGCAGCAAGAACATACACATCATGAGGAAACCAGAGCAATCCCCAGGTAAGAACAACAACATTCACGACGCCATTAATAACAACAGTACTACCCCGAAGCTGCGTAAGGGTTTGTGGTCGCCGGAGGAAGACGAGAAGCTGATGAATTACATGATCACCAATGGACAGGGCTGCTGGAGCGACGTCGCCCGCAACGCCGGCCTCCAACGCTGCGGCAAAAGCTGCCGCCTGCGGTGGATCAACTACCTCAGGCCAGATCTCAAGCGCGGCGCCTTCTCGCCGCAGGAGGAGGAGCTCATTCTACACTTGCATTCTCTTCTTGGAAACAGGTACTTTTCTTTTTTTCTTTAGCTATACCTCTCGATTTTAGATCATTTTCTGAATTAAATAATTATATACTTGTGATTTTATACTAAAATTTTGAAGTTCTTATTATAAAAATAGTAGTAATATTATCCCACAAAACCAAGATATATGTATTGGAATGACGTACTAGACCGCTAGACGTTGAAAATGTGTGTTACACGTAGTGGAATTAAAATTTTTTTTAATCTTTTCTATTAAGTCATGTTTGCGTAAACAAAACATATATTTTGTTGTAATGACCTCGTAAATTGTACATAGGAAGCTATGATCATACTTGTTGACTAAATCTAAAACATTATATGTCGTCCGCAAATGCATTAGTTATAGGACAAATTAATAATACTCATCACATTGATTAGTTATTTTCTTAATTAAGAATATATATATATATAGATAGATAGAAATAAAACTATAATTTAATATAAGGAGGGACAAAAATTAAAATATCCAAAATTAAAGGGGTGATTTCAAGGGCAGGAAGAATATAAATTCTTTGAAATATATATACAAAATTAAAAAAAAAATTCAAATTTTGGGTGTGCCCCCCATGCCCCTTGTTGAATCAATGACTATATTTCTCAGAATTTATTATACTTGATTCTGTTGAATAAATTTGGCAACCTAGTAGGCTAGTACCTTTCAAACTAAATCGGATATTTTGAAAAGGAACCGTGATTTATACTGGGAAAATTCTAGTTTATGGTTGGATTAAACCCAATCAATTATAATGATAAACGTATTTATATTTATCATTTAATTTGTTATTCTTTGTAGATTTTATATCAACCATATAAAAAATATGTAAAATATTGGTCCCTTCGTTATAATAATTAGATTTGGATTAATCGGTTCGTTTACATGTAAATAATTTATGATTAATTAAATGTACCGACACGGACTACACTGGGGGAATATATCTCTTATGTGAAAATGTTGATTTAAAAGGAAAACTTTAGAAATCACATGATATATGTCGGGACCAATTGGTAATTCATGGTTAGTTATGATGACTCGTGAGTTTTGTCAATGAAGTAATCAACTCTTACATTACAATCGTGGTGCATTACTACCCTATTAGAATATGTCACTCTACATATAACTAATTATTAGTATTATTAGACATAAATACATATGCATGCATACATAAAATTGTAACAAATATAGTGTGTAGGTCCGTAGGATTTAACTCTATATTTTAGTCTATCCGCTCAACACAATACTAATTTAACTAAATATTTTTTATCAAGTAGATAGAGTTTTATATCAAAGTAGTTTGACCTGAACCGAGAATAACAGAACCCAAAAAGATTACTTGAATGGTCCCATCCGATCGAATTGAATCTAGAATAAACGGCCAATATAACCCAAAAAGAGTGTAAAAAATTCTATTATTTATGATACACTCTTGCCTTGTTCCTGAAGTATTTTTGTACCAAATTTTTGAGTTTTTAATTTCACTCTCTTAATTTTCTTGAATTTCACTCTACAGATGGTCTCAAATAGCGGCACGTTTGCCCGGACGAACTGACAACGAAATAAAGAACTTTTGGAACTCAACAATAAAGAAGAGACTCAAGATTTCATCATCTTCTTCAACAAGGTCGCCAAACACGAGCACTGATTCCTCATTGGAGCTGATGGAGCATCATGGCATGGGCGATAATATCATGGCCATGCAAGACCACAGTCATCTCATGATGGGCATGTTCATGGACTCATCATCATCTTCCACTTCAGCCAACCTATCCTCCTCCTCACCATCGCTATCCACCATGCACCACCACCCCATGACTCCGATGGCCACCATGATCAACGACTCGTTCCCGTACATGCCGACGGGGGAGTTGTACTTCAACGTGCAACCGTGCGTTGCGCAGTCGGGGATGGGTGACGCGAGTAGTATTCATGTGTATGATGATCTGAATAAGGGCACGTTTGGCCACCTCTTTAACATTCCCGAGGAAACCTCGGGAATCGGAAATTCGGGGGAAATCAAGAGGGAGAGAAACAACGACCACAACAACATTGTTCATAATATGAACTATAACATGGTTAACCAATGCAATAGTAACATTAATAACATGATCAAAGTGGAAAATGAGGAAGTTTTGGGGGGTTATTTGGAAGGTGAAGAACTAAGAGTGGGGGAAATATGGGATTTAGAGGAATTGATGAAAGATGTAAACCCTTCCTTTCCTTTTCTTGACTTCCAAGTTGAATAAACTTTAGCCCTCCTACCATACACTTTCCTCTTTCACTCCACCACATACTTAATATCTTCTTGAAATTTAAGAACCCTTTTTCATGAGTGACTTGATCTAGCTAGATAGCTGGAAGAAACCTAGGTACGTTGGAGGAAAAAATTAAATAATTTTTCTATCTTTGTAAAGAGTTGTGGAAGTTTAATTTGTTAATTGTTGTCGGGTAGTAAAAGTGTAATGTAGTTATTATTTTTTCCGTTATTTTAAGGTGGGTGTAAAAGTAATAATGATACTTGATAAGATGTGAATAGATGTCGGCAGGGTACAGTCGGGATTAGTTATAGGAATTTGATGTACTCAATTATGTTAAAATGTCAAAGATTAATAAAGCCCTAAGTAGTGGGTTTATAGCATGTAATTATTCTCCAAGATTTGATGATTACGTAGTTGAAATCTTCTTCACTCTCCACGTATATTCTGTCATGGCTGATGGCACTATACATAATATATATATTGTTCATATAAATATATAAATAACAAACTCATCTTTCTCTATTGCATGAAATACATAATAACAAAAGTATAATAGAAATTTGAATGCTACAAAAAACATGCGTAAGATAAATTAATTTGTGGCATAATCTTGATTTCTTTCATACAATATAGAATATGTACATTATGTATGTACATATGATGTGATCCTACCCAGATAACAGTGACTAGCCCAAATCAAAGCGTGTAACAGATTATCTAACAAACAAATGAACTAAACCCTAGAAGAACTCTACGTTGTCTATATAAACAGAATTAGTGGAGCTATAAACGCCAGGGAACAAATAAGCCAAAAATGAGAGGAGAAAAGATTCGATTCGAGAGATATTTATCAATATATATATATATATACACACACGTGTATCTATATATATTCTCATGGGGAATGAGCATGCATTAATGAAGAAGATGATTTTTCCTTGTAATGGGGTTTAATCACTTAGGTGATACGTCCACTTGGATTTAAAATCAGCATAAAGAAAGAGTAGAAAGTCAGCATGTTGTTATGTCGATATGGACTTGCTAATTGTAACATTAATTAGATTAACGAAATGGTAGGGTCTTGGAATCATTATAGTATATATTTTTTTAACTTTTGGTCCTATTTCTATAGATGCCAACTTGGGTACGTAATTTTGTATGGAATTTAGGGAAGAAATGTCCTCAAATATAATATTAGTGAAAAGAATTATCTGAAAAACATGAGAATTAGATGTATTTATATCATGCAATATATATTTTAATCATGTCTATATTAATCTATTATATATATATATATGTATATGAAATTAAAACCCTTAATTATACTGTACTAATGTTTGAGAGATATTTGTTTAGAGAAGAAGAGAAATCCAGTAATTAGGTTTCTTGGTGGCTTGGGATCCCTAAGTTTATAGTGCTTTTGGAAATCATTTCACCTCAAAGATTAATTAGTTTAATTATTATCATGCCATAACTAACATATGTGACATTTTATTGTATATGTGGCAAATGTTTTATTCGCTTTTAGGAAGTCTAAAGTCTAAACACTTATTGGGGAGGATTTCTTGGCGGGTCCCAAAAGTCACATCCTGATGGAACCATGTCGGGATTACGTAAATTTTACACGTTAATGCAGTCATAATGTGTTTAATTTTATAATTAATAGTAATAATATATGTGTTGGGACCAACCCTAGAACCCAAAGTTCAACCCAACACATAAATAAAATCAAGCCCAAGTCTCACAATCCAAAGGCAGCAAAGAAGCAGATTAGCCCGAACAGAAGACGTGTCTTGCAAAAGTAAGGTAACGAATTCGGTAAGATAAATTAGATAAGAATAAATCTGGAAGATAATTACATAATGTGAATAACTAAATGATAAGTCTCAATATTCTATAAATAAAGCCCTTAGATATGACATCTAAGCTTTTGGTCTGATATTTTAATTAGTCTCTCTAAAACTCTGGCTTAATTCGATAAGATCCTTGAGTAAAGAGGAATTAATCTTAAGGTTTTGGGTTGGACGCAACAATATGTTGCTCATGTGAAAAAATAATAATTATAATAATATGTGATTCGACCATATTTAAGGATTTTTACAATTATCCCTAAGGTTTATTACGATTAAAAAAATATTTTTATATATAATTGGAAAATTATGAAAAATACTATGGGGTGTGAATAAGACGATTATTATAAATAAACACAATTCACAAGATGTGTTTGAAGGTTTTAAGATATTAGATTTTTAGGTTAATTACACCTAAACTCCATATTAAATTGATGGTTACAATTCGTCACTATTTTTATGATTTAATTTAAAAATGATGATAAATTATAATCATCTCATCTAATATGGGGACCTGTACGTTTTATTTCAAAATAAGTATTTAAAGTGCTTGGACAAAAAAGATTTAATTTGTGATATATTAGTAATGAAATTGTGTTATCAACATGGTCAAAAGGAAAGCGAATTTATGAACCTGGTTGTGATAAATAATGTGTTTGACCTTGCTTACCTCATAAAAACTAGTTATCAGTGGTGGGTTATCAAACCATTATATATTGAATTCCACATTTTTTATTATTCGATATGGGATATGATGGTTGTCGAACCCACCAATTAAATCCTTTACTTACCGCACGAAATATAAAATTGTAACATAGCAGCAAAGGGTCAAACCCACAGGACTAGATAGACTTATATTCAATGTATCCAAGAGAATATTCAAAAGAGACTTAGAAGGGGGGGTTGTTTGTGTAATTAAAATAAACTAATTTGAAGCACAGAATCAGATTTCTTCAAATAACTAGGGCTGAAAATAAAGAGAGTTGTGAAGGTTGATTATGATGAGAAGTATCTTAGCTAAGTTGCTACTTCATTCCATGCCTGTATCTAATCCTTGATGCAAAAATCAAATCTAATCAAATGGTAGATTAACTTACAATAGACAAGAAGCTTGTCCATATCATCCTTTCTTATTTTTAACTTAATCAAGAGAAGCTCATCAATTAAATTCTTACCACATAGCAGTCCCGCGAACAAGTTTCTAGGATTTAACTATATGATAGCATTGATCACCAAAAGGACATTAATCATGATCCAAAATCTCAAGAAGCTTGGACTTATGAAGTCATATTACGCATGCCTCATCATTTTATTGAGTAAACATGGCGGTAAACTCTCAACGATGTATGGTTCTTTTACACCTCTACAGGACTATTACGTATCAAGTATCAGTATAACCTCATCAAGTTGTTATCTAGGCATCGATTGATCAAAAAGATGATTTGAAAACAACTCATATAAGTACGTTCAAAGCATGCATAAATACCATAGATTAAATTCGTATTCACTCATTTAGATCTCATAGATGTTGGCAAGGAATAAAGATACAACCTAACTAAGACAAATATGTTCAGCCACGGATCATCATGCGAGATACACAATAATCGCTATGATCATAAACTGAACTTAAGACAAAATCAAAATAAAAACCGAAACTAAATCCTTAAAACTTATAAACTGAAGATCACAGTTTTGAGGATGAAGCCCCTCGCTATTCTCTGCTGCTAACTGCTGCTACTTCCTAATTTCTGAGTTATCTAAAAGTCTCCTTATTTTTCCCCACTTAACTAGTTTATATAAAGTATCCTTAAGTTTATCAATTACAATGATCAAGGGGGACAAAATGGTTTTTCCAAATCCCAATAAGCATGATTAGGATTTCTTGAAACTTAAAAAACGCAGGATCAACTCTTGCATGTAAGCCATGTTAGCAAGCTGTTGCATGTGTGCCACCTGTCCCAGCAAGAGGAGTCAGCCGTACTTGTTGACCGTGGTCTGCTTTAAGCGCATTGGCCTTAGGGATGATCATGCTTTGGGGTCATGGCTCAGGCATTTTCATCACTTAGCATCTTTTCCTTCATAATTCTGCCAAATCCCTCATTTATCAACATGTTTCTGCAAAAGCCAAATAAAAGCAAATTAAGTAGAAACCTAATCCAATTCAAGGGGAAAAGAAAGAGATTTTCATGTAATTTATGCATACTATCAGGATACTTGATAATAAGCTATTAAACAACTTATGCACAGTTTTAAAGAGCTTATAAGCTCAAACAAACACCCTATTGGTTTGTAAAGTACTCCTTAAAACAATAATAAGTTGTTTGAGAGCTTATAAGATATTTAGCATTTTTACCATTTTTTTTTTTTTTTAATGAAAAGAGCTTATAAGCTCCTAAACTAAAATGTTGGGAGCTCATATGCTCGTTCAAGATAAGTTGATCTCATTCTTTTGGATCATATTAATTATGTAATTGTTATTGCGTCTCGAATTCGTAATCCATTTTTGTATCGTGTCCTACATCGTGTTCGACACTCTTCACAGATAATTTTCAAAAAAAAAAAAAAAAAAGATGGTGTCGCCGTTTCCACGTATCGTGTCGTGTCCGTATTCGTGCATAGTTTCTAGAGCGATACTTTTGAAATAAGACCCGACAATGTATGAGCTCCGAAAACATCTTATATGGTGTTACCAACTTAAAATCTCCTCAAAATAAGCTTATCCAAGTAGCCAAGTACCCTTTTAGTTAAAAGGCCCCCATCTTAAAATTCTAGTCCCCTCTTATAAAAGAAAAGATTACAATTTACAAGAAATATGCCACAATTCCTTGTGAGGTTGAGTTGGATATAGGCCCAATAACAATGAGATTCAAAATTACTTCGTTTTTCTTAAAATCCTTTATTTTTCAAGCTGAATTTGAATTTCAGAACATTATCTCCTAATCTTAAAATATCAATACTATGAAACTTAGAATTTTTTTTCCTTTCTGTTCTCATAAAAAAAACGAAAAAAAAAAAAGGGAGATATGATATCGCCATCACCACAAAAGAGATTAGGATTTGGATACATTCTCAGATGGACTTTTGGGCCTATGATAGAGGCAGCTTTCTGAAAGGACACAAAATCACCGCCACTCGCATTCCTCTTTATTAACATCTTTCCATGTCTATTTTTAGATTTTTAGTGTGAATAAATATGAATTTTGTTTCTCATTTTAAATTTATCCAAAGTAAATACATTTTTGTTTTTAAGATACATCCGCCAAAGTGATTAGGGGTTGAAGCCAAAGTCATTGATTTGGAGAAAGAACCCTTCAGCTATTTAAATTAATTGTGATTGATGTTCAAATAGATATATCTTATTCCCAAATATAAATGTACTAGCATAAAACCCGTGCGATGCACGGAAATTATTTCAATATTATTTTTTATTGACATTTTTCTTCAAAAAAGAGAAAAAATGATCGATAGAAAAAAAATATTTTTAAATATTTCTTTTCACTTCATCCAGAGATAAGAGAGAAAGAAAACATTTACATGTTTTATATTTTATTTAAAAATTAAATCACACAATAAAGGTAAGAAGTATACGGATACTTTCACTCATGTTGATAGTTATTTAGGATATTTACCTATTTGATGCTATGTATTCAATCTAAGGATATTAAAGATAAGAAAAGAAAAACGATATAAACAAAAATTTTAAAAAGTTATAAGGTTAAAAGACATCATAATATCATTCTTCATGTAAACTATACGAAATATTAGAATCGAACGAATGCTAAGTATATAATTTCTTTTTTGGTGAAAAGCTACGTATATAAATGCATTCAAGAAGATAAAAATTCTAAAATAAAAATAAGACAATCTAAAATACTTTGATTGATAAATCTCAAAATGCAATGAAAATGGTAAATGTAAAGGTCGGAGAAGAACTACAAAATCTTAAAATGCAATAAGAAATATAGAAAAAGGTTAATATATGTATCTAAGAATATAAAACCTATCAAGATGGAAACTTAAAGATAAGAAAAGAAAACCGACATGAACAAAGATTTAAAAAAATAATAAGGTTAAAAGGCATTATAATATCATTTTTCGTGTAAACCATATGAAATATTAGAATCGAAAGAATGCTACGTATATAATTTCTTTTTTTGGTGAAAAGCTACACATATAAATGCATTCAATAAGATAAAAATTATAAAATAAAAATAAAACGATTAAAATAATTTGATTGATAAATTTCAAAATGTAATGAGAATGATAAATGTAAAGGTCGGAGAAGAACTAAAAAAAATCTTAAAATTGAAATAAGAAATATAAAAAGGTTAATATATCTATCTAAGAATATAAGACCTGTCAAGATTGAAACTTAAATCATTAAAAATGAGTAAGAGAATATAAAACTCATAAAACTATAAAATAATAGCTTTCAAAATCTTAAGAAAATCTTCAACATAACAAAAAAAAAAAAAAGAAAAAAGGTAGAAAATCAATTGAATGTATAGGAATTAAAAAGTGAAATTCCAACCTATCAAAAAATACCAATTTATTCTTAGAATTTCTTGACAAATGGATTATTATTCACCGTTAACTGTGCTTATTCTTCAATTTATTTTTCAAGATATAGAGTTCAGCAATCGAAACTTTTATTACTTTCTTAAACATATTAAATAATTGATTTTAGTTATGGAAGAAATAATATTTTAAACTATAAAAACTTGAAGAAAAAATCTAAAATTTTGACAGTTACCATAAATAATAAAGTTTTTAGCTAAGATAGCTATGATTATTTCTGAAATTAAGGGATTCCATAAACATTATTTTAAATTTGATTAATAGTTTAAATATGTCTTCTAATAAAATAATATAAATTTCTAAAAGGTCACCATTTGATCAAAATTGAACTAATTATGATTTAAAAACATTCGTCTAAATATATAATTTGATATTTAAAAGAAAAGAAAGATTTGATCAATACGATATATAAAGACTCAACGTCCAAAAGATTTTTCCCTTAACTCTTAACAAAGGAAAATTTTGACCAACACTAATATGAAAAAATCCATAATACTTGAATTAAAGTTATTAATTATTTTCTTCATCCAAAAGATGTCTTCTTTGAGAAAAGAAAATTTTGCCCAAAAGATGTCGCCCTTAAAGACTCAAAATTAAATATAAAATTTTAAATAAGATTTAAAAAGATATTTATTATTTTAAAAGATGATTAATTTCAGAAATAATCATAGCTATCATATCTATATATATCTATATATATATATATATATATATATATATATATAACACTGAAATAATATAAAATATAAAAAAAGTTATTACTATTTCATAATTAATAATATGGTGAAGGTGGACAAAATAAGAATTTAAAAACCACAAACTTAAAATAAGATAAACTGAAATACACTTAAAAAGATATGAAAAATGCGTAGAATTTAGAAAAAAATTGGGCGAAGAAAAAAATAAGTATATATATATATATATATATATATATATATATATATATATATATATATATATATATATATATATATATATCAAATTAATGAACTCAACATATATCTCTCCATTTTATAGAAAAACACCTTTCAAAATAAAAATTTATAGAACAAAATCAAATCTTTCAGAATAAGATTCAAATCGACTAAACCCACAAGAAGTAAATTAAGTCCCAAAGGATCTTAAAAGTCTAATTTATAACTCTCAATAGGCATAAGAACCATCACTTCGTTCATCTTTTCTCTCCGGAGGAAGATCACATGACAATAGCATTTTCTGCATAAAATTGTATCCCTCCTGGACAACAGATTCGTTCTCGGCGATGATGAAGTAGGCCAACATCGGTTAATGGCCAACATAGAATGCCTAACTATCTCGATGGATGTTCACCACCCATTCAAATCGAGTCAAGTAGGCATGGCCAGTGCCGACACACCTGGCCTGCTAGTGCTCGAGCTAGGAGTTGATGTTAAACCTGTCACTAAGCTCCTGAATAACAATAAGTTAATTACATCAAAATAATCATGAACGATTATATATAAACAAAAAGAAAAACAGATTGACAAAACTGAAAGAAAAAATATAAATATCGAATAATTAACCTAAAAGGTTAAATAACAACAATAATCTACTAGGAAAAAAAAAAAATCAAAACACGTAATTTAACAACACAATGAAGGAACATATGCGAGAAAAAAATTGTTTGTTAAAGAGAGAGAGAGTAATATAATAAAGTGAGTTGTATAAAAGATGAATGAAAAGGAAGAAGTAAGTCTCATTTTATAATGTAGGATAAATAAATATTTTGTAATTATGTAAAAATATTACTATGTATAAAATCAATTAGCATTAATTATGATTTTCAAATTTTGAAATCATATGGTGACAATAAATTTGGTATTGATTTGTAGATAATTATTTACATTTATAGATTAGATTTCATCCAAATTTATTTATATGTGTATATATAAATAATGCATTCCAAATAAATAAATTAATAATAATTTTCTTAAGTAATTAAAAGAATTTGAAGTTAAATGAATTAATTTTTCAAATAAATAAATAGTATAGCATTTAGTTCGTATTCCATATTTTAATATATACAAATTTTAATTCATTTAATTTAATTACCACATTTTGGAATGATCATGCATAGAATTTCCTTTTTCTTTTTTCAAATGATTTAGGCAAAATGTAAGGGATTAATTATATTCACATTAATAGTGGATAATTAGGATAAATAAATATCAATTTACAACTCATAAAAGAATTAATAATAAAATTATGTCAAAAAAGAAAAAAAAAATCTATTTGATCAAAATTGCATGATTAAAGTCAAATATAGTTATTAAATATATAATGATATTGATATAGATATAAATTTATTAAGCATTAATTTTAAATTTAAAAAAATTAATTAATTTGATGGAGTAATTTAATTAATTTGTGTCAATTATATATATATATATATATATATATATATATATATATATATATATATATATATATATATTAAATATTAAATTTAGATTTAAAAAAAATTAATTAATTTGATGGAGTAATTTAAGAAACTTAATTAATTCTCTGTATTTTGTAATGTTTGAATTTAAATTTGAAATTGTAGTGATTTTTTTTTATGGAAATTGTATCCGTGATTTAAGTAATTAGCCATTAAAATTAATTTAATAAATTTATAGAAATATCAAATACATGAATATAATATTAACCTTACTTAATTAATAGAAATATCAAAATTAATTCCATTCGGTCAAACTTACCAAGATTAATTATTTTCCTTAGTTACTAATTTTTTTTTTTTAGCTTATTTTCATAAAAAAAATATTATACAAAATAAAGATAAGTCAATCACATTTTTTCTTTCTAATTAAAAACTTCAAAAAAACCACAAAATTCCACATCATCAAAATGTACAATAAAAAGTCAAATATCGTTATCAAATATATAATAACTAGCCTACGACCCGTGCGATGCACGGAATGATTATAATTATATTATATTTAAAACAAATAAAAAATATTATATAGAATTATCAAAATTATATTATATTTAAAATAGTTGAAAATTATTATCAATTATTTTTTTTAGTGACATATAATTATATGCCCCCACAACCCGTGCGATGTATATAATTATATGCTAACATGCGATGCATGTGAGACACGTAGTTTTATAGTTATATATTTTCTAAAGTAACTACAAATTATTAAATATTAAAATAATATTATAAAATGAATAAAATATAACTAAGAATATAACTTTAAAGTGAATTGGTCGTATATAAAAGAAAACTCAAAATTATAAGAAATTTGAAGAATATCAATTTGATAATTCTAAAACCATATATGTAATTTTGCATAAAAAACCATATGAAGTAAAAGAAGTAAAACATGAACCGCGAAAACAAATCACATTCTTAAAATACATATCAATTTTGTAATATCATTATATACTAAATAATGAAAATATTATGAATAATATGATAATTTAAAAATTAATTTATAGATTTTTACATAATATAATATTTATTTTATAGATTTTATAAATTTGTAATAGTTGATCATTAAAGGTAATAATTTAGTAATAATAATAATAATAATCAATTATAATTTTTAATAAAACTTAAATAAGATCACTCCCTCAATTAAAGAGTTAATATACTCTATAGTCTATCTTCTTCTTCTTCTTCTTTATCATTTTTTTTCCCTACTCTATAGTTTAACGACATGATTGATGTGATAAAATAACGTATGAATAGAATGAGCATTTTCACATTCATTACTAAACTCTTGATTGGTATAAAATACAATTAAGAATGCTCATTAGTCCTTCCCAAAATAATGTCCATTCCTTAATTTATTCATGGTATTATCCATTACCCAACCTTGATGGTATTAACGATGCTCAATCTATTGCGAATCAACTTATATTTTACTTTTATAAAATTATCTTCATTAAATCTAATTAAATCAAATCTTCTACTATTTTTCGACTGTCTCTTTCCCATAAAAATTAATAAAATCTAAATCAAATTTTATTATTCAAGAGTCTTTTGGGGTTTTAAGAAAAAAAATGAAAAATAGAATAAGAATATCAAAAAAAAAAAAAAAAGTTAATTAAGAAGATTAAGAAACTAATAATAAAAGGGGAAAAATCATAACACTATTGCATGAATACGAATAAGAGTTCTCCCGCAAAGGGCCAAAATTAAAAATTAAACAATAAAGGTAAACTATTAGATATAAATTTAAATAAGAAAAATTGCTACAAATAATTACGATGAATAAAAAACTAAAAAAAAATTCATAATTAATGTTATAAAATTAAAATATAAGAGGATTGAATTTTTTTAAAAATAAGATAAAGAAAGAGGATTGAAAAAGTTTTTAAATAATATAAAGAAACGCATTATTTTCATTAGTTACTATTTGTTTTAAAATAAATAATATACAAAATAAAGATCAACCAATTGCATTTTTTCTATTTAATTAAAAATCTCAAAAAACCCACAAAATTCCACATCATCAAAATACACAACAAAAAATCAAATATCGTTATCAAATATATAATAACTAGCGTATACTCCGTGCTATGCACGGTTCTTATATAAAAATTATAGTACGTGAATTATAATATTAAGATAACACTAAAAAGTAATCAATATTTAGGATAGATAGTCAATTTATATAATATACGGAATAGAAAATCATCCAAAATGTATCAAGTTAATTAAAAATAATATATATATTACTTTGATATATTTATTTTGAAAGTATATATGTATAGTTTATTCTATCGAAACTTCGTAAAAGATTATTATTAATAATATTATTATTATTATGAATTCACATCACATCTAAACTCATAAGGTAAAAAGAGATATAATTGATGAATGAACTCTTTTTAACATTATATTTGGATTAAGTACATAAAAGAATAATAAATAAATTATTAATTTAGGTAAAACTAACTTTAAAGAGAAAGAATAATAACGGTAAAAGAGAAAGACTACATTTTTACTTCAAATAAATATACAACACAAATAAAGTGAAGTAACAAATAAAATATTTATAAACAATAAATTAACTAATACATTAATGTATTCTAAATTTAATGTGAAGAAAATATGAGAATAAATTACAGAAAAATAAATTTGTTTACTCAACAATGAAATCAAAGACTCTTAGATGAGAAATAATTTTCAGAAGACTTGAAAGCTAAAAAAAATTATAAGTTTAATAAACAGTGCAATTGTTTAAAAAAATTCAAATTCAACCCGAATAAAAAAAAAAGATTTAAAAAATTGAAAAAATTATAAATAAATAATAGATAACATTCTTAGAAAATAAAAACTAAAAATAAATATTGTTCAAAATTAATATTAATATTAAAAATATAGAACTTATATAAAACTATAACATATTTTTTCAATCTGGGGAAATCAAATTAGTTAATAAAAATGAAAAATTACTCAATTATTAAGAAAATAAAAATTAAAAATTTTAAAAAAAAGAATACAATATAAATAAAAATAATTATCAACAAAAACAATAAACATAACTATAATAAGTATTCAAACTATAAAACAAATCTACATGTTATAAATTAAAAATATATAGTGTAATTGTGTAAACAAAAAATATAATAAAACAAAATGGAGAAGAAAAAAATAATAGTAATTAAAAACTTAAAGTTCATCTAAATTTGAACATCGCAGAAAGATATTTTCATTCAATTAAAATATTTAAGATTATTTGATAATGAATAAATACAAAATAAAAATATGATATAAAGTAAAATAAATCAGAAGTAGTAAAAAAGGCATAATAATTCTTATTGATAACCAATCTATACAAAATAACATAAATCAAAATATAAAAATCAAACATAAATGTCAGTCATCCATAGAAATTGTATAAAGTAAATAAAAATTATAATAAAAAAAGACAATAAAAATTTAAAGTTCATTTAAATTTGAGTGATCTAAAAAGATTTCTCCAATCAAGTAAAAGGACAAAATTAATTGATAATGAACAAATACAAAGTAAAGGAATGATGTAAAATAATATAAATCAAAAGTAATAAAAAAATTAATTTCGTTAGTTCTTGATAATAAGTCTGTACAAAATAAAATAAATCAAAAGTAAACAAAAGATAAAAATGAAACAAAAACATTATATTTATAGAAAATGTATATTTTTTCGGTTCAACCAATAAATATGCGATTATATGAGCTATACAATGGAGAAATAATAAAAAAAAATGATAGAACAAATATTGTTTTTACTATTTCATAAGTTGTTTTAAAGTAAAAATTGGTAATATAATTTTCGTGTATTGTACGGGTGATATGTTATTACAAAAACTATATAAACGATGCATAAATTATCGTTGTGTTTAATTACCTGCTCACAGATCGCTACTTGAATAACGATTTCAAAAGGTCTTACTCTATCGAAAAAATAAGAGAAAAAGAACCCAATTACTATACAAATAAATATCACAAAAGGTTAAAATATAGGTAAATTATGTTTGAATATGATATGAACAATTACCTTCTAACGTGTCGATTTTTGAACAAAAACTTCAAAAGTTACTTTTTCTACAAAAAAAAGAAAAAGAAAAAGAAAAAGAGAAAAGAAAAAAAAATCATAAATGAGTATACAAATAAATACCACAAAAGTAAAAATTATGTATGGTGAAAATGGAAGAAAAAAACTTACGCTTTAATTCCTATAACATGGGCGGAATTGCCTGACAACTTTTTCTTTTCCCTGAAGCATTGTAACAAAAAAAAGTGAGAAATAAAAGATAATATACAAAAAATAATCGTGATTGATAATTCACCTGCTTCAATAATACATAGAAGAGGTTCTTGCATCTCTTGAAGAAGCAATTAAAACAACATATACTTGAGCCATATTCAATACTTATGCAATAGTTTGAGCTTTATATAATTTGTTAATTCTTTTAATTAAGTCAAGACTTATAAATAATAAATTTATGGTTAATAATAGAAAGAATTTTTTTTATTAATATCAAGATTTCATCATATATTATTCACGTTATTATTTAATAAAAAGAAGTGCCCAAAAAAGTTAATTCTCTTAATTTATAACAAAATATGTTAAGTTTATTCCCCATTAATTGGAATCAATCAATTAATTAGAATATTTATATTTGTTTGTTTCCTTATTATGCCGAATCAATTAACCGATTGATATAAATATTATGTTATTGATTGCGAGTTAAAAATGTTATAGATATTGTGCTTAAGTATCAATCGGATATTTTCTTAAATTAATTAATGTCATTTAGTAAATATCATTTTTTTTTTTTTGAAAAACATAATTAAAGTTTCTAAAATATCAAATATTATGAAATTTTAATTGACCAAAACACCCTTCCTGTATATTATAGTATAAATTTAGATATATATATTAAAATGTGAATATATATTATAGTATAAATATAGATATATATATTAAAATTTGAATAAATAGTTTGAAGTATAGATATAGATATCAATCAAAGAAAATTTATTAATATATTATAGTATAAATATAAATATATATATATTAAAATGTGAATAGATAGTTTGAAGCATAGATATAGATATCAATGAAAGAAAATTTTATTATAATTAAAATATTTCTAAAAATGTGAGAAGTAAAAAAATGAATTTCATGAGTTTTTATTTGGATTTTGGGTGTTGTCATTAATTATATGAGTTGTATTTGAATTTAAATTAACATATATTTTCCTAAATTTATGCATTCAAATAAATTGTATTATAAATTGATACTTTAATTTAGGATAACTTCCAAAAATCAAGGGATATTAAATTGTTAAATAAATAAATTAATTTGATACCCATCAACCAATCACAATTTTTAATTTTAATTAAAATTTTCAAAAAAATCACAAAATTCTATTCGGTCAAAATTGGCTCAATTGGGGTCAAACACACCCTTCCTATATATTATAGTATAGATATAGATAAATAGATAGATATAAATTTATTAAGTATTAATTTTAAATTTAAAAACAATTAATTAATTTGATGGAGTAATTTAATTAATTTATGTCAATTATATATATATATATATATATATATATATATATATATATATATATATATATATATATATATATATATATATATATATATATATATATTTTAGACTTAAAAGAATTAATTAATTTGATGGAGTTATTTAAGAAACTTAATTAATTCTCTGTATTTTGTAATGTTTGAATTTAAATATGTAATTATAGTATTTTTTTTTTTTGGGAATTGTATCCATGATTTAAGTAATTGGCCATTAAAATTAAATACATGCATATAATATTAACCTTACTTAATTAGTTGAAATATCAAAATTAATTCCATTCGGTCAAACTTGCCAAGGTTAATTATTTTCCTTAGTTTCTACTTTTTTTTACTTATTTTTCTTATTTTCATAAGCCAATCACATTTTTTCTATCTAATTAAAAACTTCAAAAAAACCACAAAATTCCACATCATCAAAATGTACAATAAAAAGTCAAACATCGTTATCAAATATATAATAGTATAGATATAGATATAGATATAGATTATTATAATTAATTTTTAAAATTGAGACACCCAACAAACATCTAAAAGAATGGAATAATTGGTCAACATAACTTATCTTGTTTAATTGTATACACTTCAAAATACTTTTTTCATCGAATCATAAACATTCCAAAAGATACGATTGATGTAGGGTAAAAAAAGAAAAAAAAGATACTAACAGTTTTAGAATTTTAAATGTATTAATTTATAGCATAAATGGGCCCCACCATTTGTTAAGTGGGCCCACAAAGTTACACAAATTTGTCATGGAGCACGTGCACGTCTTGTGGTGGGAAATCTCCCAAGCCCACTTTCGTCATTTTGTTCCTAGCTTTCGCCGCTGTCGACTTTAACAAGTCAAGATCCACTTACCAATCAAAACTCGCCACATCATGTTCAATACTGGCCACATTACCCGGCGCAAGTTAGCTTATTTATAAGAATTTATCAAATATTTTCGAAGATTAACGAAACATTACTCAATAATAGTTCCAATAAATAAGATTCAAGAATTTACAGAGGCTCCAATAAATAACATTACTCAATAATACTTAAATGTACAAGTTATATCAATTATTAAACATAATTCTTCTACATCAAATTAACAAGGGCTAATTCCAGTCACCCCCAATCTTTGGGGGTTGTGCGCTTTGCCCCCTCAACTTCCAATCGATGACGGAATATTTCGTTCAAAATTAACTTTGATCGTCGATTTCTCCTCCGACACGGCGACCAAAAAGTCAAGACCACTACCATCGTGTTTCTCTCTCCTTGACGAACAAAACCCATATCCCGTTCGACTTTATTAGCCATCGGAAGCGTCGGAATTCACCTACGAAGTTCGCCGGTCATGCGCCATCTTTGATCGTCGATTCCTCCTTTGTTGGTTGTCGGATTTTGATTTTGAAAGAATCATTGTGTTCCTTACATTAAGATCTTCGATTTGATGTATAATATCAACACATTTGATATCTGATTTGTATGGAATTGCAATATGAAATCACCCCAAAAAAATTTCAATTATTCCGTCGGGATATTCCTGGAATATTCCACCGAAAAGGGGTTAAATGAATATTTTGCAAAGGTGAGGGGATTAAACGCACCGATTGGAAGTTGAGGGGGCAAAATGCACAACCTCCAAAAGTGGGAGGTGACTGGAATTAACCCTATTAACAATAATTAACACAGTCACACAACTTACCTTAAGCATTTATATGATTTAAAACTATTATTAAACTGTTCATTTTGGGAGAGTTCGCATATACCACTCATGACTGACCACTCTCTCACTCCCACTCCAAGAATCTCAATCTTACGAAGTCCACGTGTCTGTACAAGTCCTCCATTCCCTGATCTGCACGTGGCGCAGGTAATGTTGAGCTGTGACCACGGCGCACGTTAGCACTTAGCAGTTAGCACCGTCAACAACATAGAAAACCCCTTTTCTTTTCTGCCATTACAGAAGACAGCAAGATCAGAGGCGGAGTTAGCAAAATCCCGAGACGGACTTTCCTAAGCACAAGAACGCCGCCAACCTGGACCCCTCTCTGTCCGCATATTCCAAACCCCACTTCCGCCGTTAGATCCAAACATCTGACGGCCCACCATCACTCTGTCCCTTCTCCTACACTTCCATATACACACACCTCTGTTACTCCCCACCATCTCCACCTTCACAGGGCTCAGATCTCCGCCGCCGTCCAAAGATGGCGTCTTTAGCCCTCTCATGCGCCTTCAACCTCCGTCTCCGCCCCGTCTCCACCGCCAAATCGCGCCCCGCCGCCCCCAAAGTGCTTCACCTGAGTTCAAGATGTAGATCCTCCATCAGGAGCAGCTTGAGCAATTCTAGCAACCCAAATGGAGATCAAATCCAATTCGCTAAGCAAAAACCCCTCTTTTTACTTCCCGCCACCAAGAGAGTACCGGTAGCACTTCCCGCCGCTTCCTCCGCCCCTTCGCCGGCGGTTTCTCCGGCTCCTCAGCCGTGGCAGGGGGCGGCGATGAAGCCGCTTTTGGCTTCCATCGCCGTCGGAGTCATTCTCTGGTTCATCCCCGCACCCGACGGCGTCTCCCGCATCGCGTGGCAATTGCTTTCCATTTTCTTGGCCACCATCGTCGGAATTATTACCCAACCCCTACCCCTCGGCGCCGTCGCGTTGATGGGCCTCGGCGCCTGCGTACTGACGAAAACCCTAACGTTCGCCGGTGCATTCTCGGCTTTCGGGGACCCGATTCCGTGGTTGATTGCGCTAGCCTTCTTTTTCGCTCGAGGGTTTATCAAAACCGGATTGGGTAACAGAATTGCGTATCAATTCGTTTCGTTATTCGGGAGCTCGTCTTTAGGATTGGGTTACAGTTTGGTTTTCAGCGAAGCACTTTTGGCGCCAGCGATTCCCTCTGTTTCCGCTAGAGCTGGTGGGATTTTTCTGCCATTGGTGAAATCTCTGTGCGTTGCTTGCGGTAGCAATGTGGGTGATGGGACAGAGCACAAGTTGGGTTCTTGGTTAATGCTGACATGTTTTCAGACATCGGTGATTTCATCTTCTATGTTTTTGACGGCTATGGCTGCTAATCCTCTGGCTGCTAACTTAACAATGAGTACTATAAATATGCCGATTGCGTGGATGGATTGGGCCAAGGCTGCAATTGTGCCGGGGTTGGTGTCATTGCTGGTTGTGCCGATGTTGCTGTACATAATCTATCCTCCAACGGTGAAGAGCAGCCCGGATGCACCTAAGCTTGCTAAGGAGAAGCTGGAGAAGATGGGGCCAATGTCGAAGAACGAGATCATCATGGCCGGGACTCTGTTTCTCACGGTATTGAAACTCGATTCGCTCATCTTCGTAGTAAATCTTTTGATTCTTGTTTGATGATGCAGATATGTTGTTTTGCGGTGTTTGATTCAAATACTGACTTTTGTTACTAAGTTATTATTACAGTTGGTGCAGATTCTTTTACTTTCTTGATGTTTCATAGATGCATTCGAGTTTATGCTTGTGATTTATGAGCTCTCTGTTGATAGATTTAATGTGGAGGGGATTGCATTTTTATTTTATTAGTTGGAATTCAAGAAAACCAAGTCTGGGTTTATATATATTCTACCATCCGAAGTAAAATATGTTTAGGCTTAACAATCAAAACCTTTTCTATTGCAGATTATCATTTAGAATGTGAGTTTCTTAAAACACATTCTAAAGGCACATTAAAGCAAGAAAATGATATTTTTGACCTTAACCTACAGAACATACACATGGGATGAAAAATCGATGAGGGCCAGCACGTCTTCTTTTTTTTGGGTGGAATGTGCATTTAGATGATGTTTTGCAAAACCTTGAAACTTAGATGATGATTTGAAACAGAATAAAGTTTAGATGTTTAAGTCCAAAAAACAAGGCAAAATGTTTTTCTTTTTTTATCAATTAGTTAATCTCTGTGTAAATTTGACAAATTAAGTGAACATTTCTCACAGAATGTAGAAAGACCTCTACGAAGTAGTGATTGCGTGGGTATAGAAATTATCGTAGAGATCCTTTATTCCGTTATTCTATTATGTTCATGCAAATTAATTTTTGTCTGATGTTTCTTATTGAAAACATCAGGTTGGGCTCTGGGTTTTCGGAAGTGTACTGAATGTTGATGCAGTTTCTGCAGCAATTCTTGGTTTATCAGTCCTGCTTATTACAGGGGTTGTCACATGGAAAGAATGTCTAGCTGAATCAGTTGCTTGGGACACTCTTACTTGGTTTGCTGCACTCATTGCAATGGCTGGATATCTAAACAAATACGGTCTTATTTCTTGGTTCAGCCAAACAGTTGTGAAGGTATATATGTCTTTTTACTTATCAGTATGGGATAATTACACTGGCATTCAGAGCATAATTACAAAAACTTCCCCTGTCAAAGAATCTAGACATATGAATCAATAAATATTGATGAAATCATCTCTAAGTTTTTCATGTACACTTGCTCATCATTATTCGAATATAAATTTATGACTGTCATAGCATGCAATAGGCCAAGCTTCATCCATACTCCAAGGGAAATTCTTGTAATTTTTTTCAAACTTCAGGGGGAGTTTGTGTAATTAGGTCGAATCTCAGGGTATGCAAGTGTAATTATCCCAATTACTTAATGTCAAATTCACTATTAATTTGTTCAAAACAAATTTGACAAAATATATCTACTTCTCCTTGTGCAGTTTGTCGGCGGATTGGGACTATCATGGCAGCTATCTTTCGGCATTCTTGTTCTTCTTTACTTCTACTCCCACTATTTCTTTGCTAGTGGAGCTGCTCATATCGGGGCCATGTTCACAGCATTCCTATCTGTAGCAAGTGCATTGGGTACTCCCCCGTATCTCGGTGCTATTGTTCTCTCCTTCCTTTCGAATCTCATGGGCGGTCTTACTCATTACGGGATTGGCTCAGCACCTGTTTTTTTCGGTGCTGGTTATGTCCCTCTTGCCAAATGGTGGGGTTACGGGTTCGTGATTTCCATCGTCAATCTTATAATCTGGCTCGGTGCTGGAGGAGCGTGGTGGAAGTTTATTGGCTTGTGGTAGAGTTTTGTTCTGTTTTTACACCAGTTGCACAATCTTCGTTCTTGTAAAGCCAAGAATTCAGTAGCTTGGCGCGGGGGTGGGGGTTAAATTTGATAAGAAATGAGGCTGCTATTCACAGGTGAAATGTTAGGGTTTTTAGCTGTTGAAATTTTTGACATTGGAATGCATATCCGAGCTGCTTTATTCAAATGTATCCCTTTTTTAGACTTTTGGGCTATAGTTGTTAATGGGATCGTTGTTGATTGCAGCGGCATTCCCTGAGGTTTAGTATATTACAAAAAAATCCCTCGTGGTTTGAGAAAATTACAAAAACCTACCCTAATGTACTATGAAATTGAACCTAAAAGTTACTTTAACATTGAATTAATTTTTTAAATATTTAATTTTTAAATTTAAGGGTATAAAGGTTAATTTATCCATTAATTGACTTAAATCCTATTGACCCAAATCCTAAAAAAATGAGGTTATTTGTAATTTTTATAACTTTTGAGGTAGAATTTGTAATATTTATATCCAAGTAGATATAGATTACGAGTTATAATTATATAATTTCGTAAAAGATTTAGACGACCAAAGAAAAGATTTAGGCGGAAAAAACTCAGCAAAATAATAATCTTTTGTTCTATTAGTTAATTTTCTTTGTCGAGAAACTTGGATGTGCAAGGTATTTGTAGCCCTCTCGATACTTTTTACTATGCTAATCAACGCATTTGTCCAATTAGTTATACTAGCATATGCCCCGTGCGATGCACGGTATTGATAATAATATAACTTATAATATTATTTATGAATCTTGTAAACTAAAATAATTTAAAATAAATAACTTAATCATATACAATGAAAAAAACTCTATATAATACATATTTTTTATAACTAATAAATAAATTGCCGCTAAGTATTTATTTATTACAATTTTATTTAAGTATTAAGTAGAGACGTTGTAAAAGAAAAATACTTTCAGAAAGAATATATAATTATCATCTAGTTCTGAACAATAATAATAATAATAATAATAATAATAATAATAATAATAATAATAATAATAATAATAAAATGAAGTGTTGAAATTGTATAAATATCACATCCTTTTTAAATATAAAATATGATAATTTACAAAAATAAAAACAACTCTTTATCTTAAGAGATTAAGCCCAGAATTGCGAAATCATTTTAGACCCGACAAGAATTTCAAACTTTGTTGATCTTGTCAACGAATCGAATTGCAACTTGATATTCTAAAATAAATTAATTCAAAAAATAAGATTAAATTAATACAATTAAACTTTGAATTAATTTTTTTTTTTTAAATCGTACCTTATGAGATTGAGCCAAAAATCTTGAAACTCTTTTAAATCTTTTTGGGATTTTAAACTTTGTCAGCCTCATTAAGAAATCAAACTAAAATCTCAAATATGATAATTTATAAAAACAAAAACAACTCGTACCTTAAAATATTGAGTAAAAAATTAATGTAACCGATGGACATTTTGCTAGTTTGCTATGTATCGTAACATATAAATCTAAAATAACGTATTTAAAAAAAATTCTAACATTATACCAATTTATAACATTAATAAATATAATTAGTGTGAAATATACACATATTAACTTATATAGTTAAAATTGTATTTCTAATAAATATTTATTAACAATATAAATTAAGTAGTTAAAATTTTATATTTATAACAAATGAACAATCTCATACATTATTTGTATTTTTAAGTTGTTCGGTAAGCTTTCTATACAGTACCTTGCATCATTGAAACACATACAGATGTTGGTGCCCCGAGATCATTGTTGTTTTCCAATGGAAACGTACTGGTTACAAAAACTTCATCTTCTAACTCCGAAAATTCACGTTCTTGACCCCCTAATTGGTAGTACGTAATGTTATGATAGATATATAAAAGTGTTTTAATTTAAAATAAAAAATGAATTGTGGCAAATTAACATAAAATACATACTCTGTAAGTTAGAGCAATGCTCCTCAGGTCGATTCATATGTGCCCGAGCTATATTTGTACAACCATGCTCATAAATAGATGTACCGGTTATAGCTACTTGATTGTGTGGAATATCAATAATATGAGATTTTTGAACTACAATATTCCGATCAACACCTAATATACATAAAAAAAAATCATTAAACCAACAAAATAAAATGTTGAAATTAAAATAAAAATTATATATAAAAGAAGAAATATTACGATTTGTAGTTTCCACACATTCTCTTGCATCAACTTGACTTTTATCTCTAATAATTCTATGCTCATCGATAATGTGATCTATGAATATAATAGTATACATTTGCAAAGTAAGTGAACATATATAACTAAATAATATGATCAATGCCTAAAAAATTAAATTATACCGAGTAAAATAGGAACAAAACAGAGTCCTTGTGAATTGAATTGCTAGGTCACCACCGGCTTGTACTTCCCCTATATTGAATAAGTATAAATATTATGATGTATGGCAAAAGAAGTAATCACAATTTAATAAAATATATATCAAAATTCAATAAATATACACCAATATAAATATTAATGAGGAGCATATCATTCGAAATAATCTAACCATCACGCATTAAATCAGTTGTGTGAGATGATGACCCTCGTCTTGAACGCGTTCTTGAACGTGTCGATGTTCCTCGGGCTATTCGCCTGCCTCTTGATGGTGGGCTTTAGATATTACAATCGCATACTTCGCTTGGAGAGTTATTATGGAGTCCGAATAAAAATTGATATTCTGTCTGTAATCGTGCCAAACGTTTGGCCACTAAACCTTCATTTACTCCTCTATGTCATTTAATATATAAATCTTTCTTTCTATTCAATCGTGAAAGCTTGTAACTGATTTGATTGTTATTCATTTTATCCCTGCTCAAAATAAAATAGATAGTTGAATTTATTTGACCTAAATTAGATATTACAAAAATATCACTTTTCGTAACTATTTGCATCGCATAAGCATAAAAGAAAGTGGCCGTGTGATTTCTAATGTAATTATAATTACAACATTTTCTAATGGTACTAAATTTTTTTGGAATTATATTTAGTTCTGCTATTAGTTCATAATTTGATAAATTATTTTCAATTTAAAATTAATACAATTCTAGCCTAGAGTTCTATCCTACAAACCTTAATCACGACATCAACCTCATAAACATAAAAGAAAGCGGTTATTAAAACCTTAATCATAGCATCAACATTTTCCCATCAACATGACATCTGACATTTTCACATCAACATGGCATCGACACCAGGAAATAATCAAGTATTGTCTAAGCATTATATTTTCATTTTAAAATTTTCATCAATAATATATTTTAATAATATCAATACAAAATCGGTTTGCATGTTGATATTTTAAAATGAATTAATTCAAAATTAGTCAAAATATTCTAAACTAATGAATTTAGAATATAAGATTAAACCTATACAATTAACAAAAACAAAAACAAAAATAATTCGTACCTTATGAAATTGATCCGGAAATCTTGAAAGTTCTTTAAACCTCGTTAACCTCATCAAGATTTTCAAACTTCATCAATTCTGTCAAGGAATTAAATTGCTACTTGATATCCTAAGGAAAATAATTAATTCAAAATATAAGATTCAAATAATATAATTAAACTTTAAATTAATTCGTTTGTTGAATACCATATCTTTAAAATTTCAAATATGATAATTTATAAAAATAAAAATAATTCATACCTTAAGAGATTGAGTCAGAAATCACAAATTTTTTTGAACTCCCACAACCTCATCGGGGATTTCAAACTTGAAAAGTCTCACCAAGAACTCGAATTATAATTTAACATTCTATAAGTTTTGTTATAGTGTTTTTTTTTTTAATTATTATTTTTTTTATTTTTTTAATTTATGGATATCTTTTTAACCTAATTACTAATAGTAATAAAGATCTCTCAAATTATGGAATGGATGCCCTACTGGATATATAAAAGTTCTCAACTTAAACTTTATTAACGTAAGTTTCGTTAATTATAATAATAATATTAAATACTAACCCAGTTATGGGGTGGATGTCAATTAAGTCTCCTTAATTATGGGTGCTAAACACATATAAAATTTATATATTCCTTTCTTAAATATATATATCTAATTTTTTTTTTAAAAATCCTTACATGGAAAGTATATTATGAATCTTGCCAAAGATAATTATTTTCTTTAATTACTATTTATCTTCATCATAAAATATTATACAAAATAAAGATCAACCTATCACATTTTTTTTTATATTATTTAAAAACTTTTTCAATCCTCTTTCTTTATCTTATTTTTAAAAAAATTCAATCCTCTTATATTTTAATTTTATAACATTAATTATGATTTTTTTTTTAGTTTTTTATTCATCGTAGTTATTTGTAGCAATTTTTCTTCATTAAATTTATATCTAATAGTTTACCTTTATTTTTTAATTTTTAATGTTGGCCCTTTGCGGGAGAACTCTTATTTTTATTCATGCAATAGTGTTATGATTTTTCCCCTTTTATTATTAGTTTCTTAATCTTCTTAATTAACTTTTTTTTTTTACATTCTTATTCTATTTTTCATTTTTTTTTCTTAAAACCCCAAAAGACTCTTGAATAATAAATTTTGATTTAGATTTTATTAAATTTTATGGGAAAGAGACAGTCGAAAAATAGTAGAAGATTTGATTTAATTAGATTTAATGAAGATAATTTTATAAAAGTAAAATATAAGTTGATTCGCAATAGATTGAGAATCGTTAATACCATCAAGGATGGGTAATGGATAATACCATGAATAAATTAAGGAATGGACATTATTTTGGGAAGGACTAATGAGCATTCTTAATTGTATTTTATACCAATCAAGGGTTTAGTAATGAATGTGAAAATGCTCATTCTATTCATACGTTATTTTATCACATCAATCATGTCGTTAGACTATAGATATTACAAAAATATCACTTTTCGTAACTATTTGCATCGCATAAGCATAAAAGAAAGTGACCGTGTGATTTCTAATGTAATTATAATTACAACATTTTCTAATGGTACTAAATTTTTTTTGGAATTATATTTAGTTCTGCTATTAGTTCATAATTTGATAAATTATTTTCAATTTAAAATTAATACAATTCTAGCCTAGAGTTCTATCCTACAAACCTTAATCACGACATCAACCTCATAAACATAAAAGAAAGCGGTTATTAAAACCTTAATCATAGCATCAACATTTTCCCATCAACATGACATCTGACATTTTCACATCAACATGGCATCGACACCAGGAAATAATCAAGTATTGTCTAAGCATTATATTTTCATTTTAAAATTTTCATCAATAATATATTTTAATAATATCAATACAAAATCGGTTTGCATGTTGATATTTTAAAATGAATTAATTCAAAATTAGTCAAAATATTCTAAAACTAATGAATTTAGAATATAAGATTAAACCTATACAATTAACAAAAACAAAAACAAAAATAATTCGTACCTTATGAAATTGATCCGGAAATCTTGAAAGTTCTTTAAACCTCGTTAACCTCATCAAGATTTTCAAACTTCATCAGTTCTGTCAAGGAATTAAATTGCTACTTGATATCCTAAGGAAAATAATTAATTCAAAATATAAGATTCAAATAATATAATTAAACTTTAAATTAATTCGTTTGTTGAATACCATATTTTTAAAATTTCAAATATGATAATTTATAAAAATAAAAATAATTCATACCTTAAGAGATTGAGTCAGAAATCACAAATTTTTTTGAACTCCCACAACCTCATCGGGGATTTCAAACTTGAAAAGTCTCACCAAGAACTCGAATTATAATTTAACATTCTATAAGTTTTGTTATAGTGTTTTTTTTTTAATTATTATTTTTTTTATTTTTTTTAATTTATGGATATCTTTTTAACCTAATTAATAATAGTAATAAAGATCTCTCAAATTATGGAATGGATGCCCTACTGGATATATAAAAGTTCTCAACTTAAACTTTATTAACGTAAGTTTCGTTAATTATAATAATAATATTAAATACTAACCCAGTTATGGGGTGGATGTCAATTAAGTCTCCTTAATTATGGGTGCTAAACACATATAAAATTTATATATTCCTTTCTTAAATATATATATCTAATTTTTTTTTTTTTTAAATCCTTACATGGAAAGTATATTATGAATCTTGCCAAAGATAATTATTTTCTTTAATTACTATTTATCTTCATCATAAAATATTATACAAAATAAAGATCAACCTATCACATTTTTTTTTATATTATTTAAAAACTTTTTCAATCCTCTTTCTTTATCTTATTTTTAAAAAAATTCAATCCTCTTATATTTTAATTTTATAACATTAATTATGATTTTTTTTTAGTTTTTTATTCATCGTAGTTATTTGTAGCAATTTTTCTTCATTAAATTTATATCTAATAGTTTACCTTTATTTTTTAATTTTTAATGTTGGCCCTTTGCGGGAGAACTCTTATTTTTATTCATGCAATAGTGTTATGATTTTTCCCCTTTTATTATTAGTTTCTTAATCTTCTTAATTAACTTTTTTTTTTTTTACATTCTTATTCTATTTTTCATTTTTTTTTCTTAAAACTCCAAAAGACTCTTGAATAATAAATTTTGATTTAGATTTTATTAAATTTTATGGGAAAGAGACAGTCGAAAAATAGTAGAAGATTTGATTTAATTAGATTTAATGAAGATAATTTTATAAAAGTAAAATATAAGTTGATTCGCAATAGATTGAGAATCGTTAATACCATCAAGGATGGGTAATGGATAATACCATGAATAAATTAAGGAATGGACATTATTTTGGGAAGGACTAATGAGCATTCTTAATTGTATTTTATACCAATCAAGGGTTTAGTAATGAATGTGAAAATGCTCATTCTATTCATACGTTATTTTATCACATCAATCATGTCGTTAGACTATAGATATTACAAAAATATCACTTTTCGTAACTATTTGCATCGCATAAGCATAAAAAAAAGTGGCCGTGTGATTTCTAATGTAATTATGATTACAACATTTTCTAATGGTACTAAATTTTTTTTTGGAATTATATTTAGTTCTGCTATTAGTTCATAATTTGATAAATTATTTTCAATTTAAAATTAATACAATTCTAGCCTAGAGTTCTATCCTACAAACCTTAATCACGACATCAACCTCATAAACATAAAAGAAAGCGGTTATTAAAACCTTAATCATAGCATCAACATTTTCCCATCAACATGACATCTGACATTTTCACATCAACATGGCATCGACACCAGGAAATAATCAAGTATTGTCTAAGCATTATATTTTCATTTTAAAATTTTCATCAATAATATATTTTAATAATATCAATACAAAATCGGTTTGCATGTTGATATTTTAAAATGAATTAATTCAAAATTAGTCAAAATATTCTAAAACTAATGAATTTAGAATATAAGATTAAACCTATACAATTAACAAAAACAAAAACAAAAATAATTCGTACCTTATGAAATTGATCCGGAAATCTTGAAAGTTCTTTAAACCTCGTTAACCTCATCCAGATTTTCAAACTTCATCAATTCTGTCAAGGAATTAAATTGCTACTTGATATCCTAAGGAAAATAATTAATTCAAAATATAAGATTCAAATAATATAATTAAACTTTAAATTAATTCGTTTGTTGAATACCATATTTTTAAAATTTCAAATATGATAATTTATAAAAATAAAAATAATTCATACCTTAAGAGATTGAGTCAAAAATCACAAATTTTTTTGAACTCCCACAACCTCATCGGGGATTTCAAACTTGAAAAGTCTCACCAAGAACTCGAATTATAATTTAACATTCTATAAGTTTTGTTATAGTGTTTTTTTTTTTTAATTATTATTTTTTTAAATTTATGGATATCTTTTTAACCTAATTACTAATAGTAATAAAGATCTCTCAAATTACGGAATGGATGCCCTACTGGATATATAAAAGTTCTCAACTTAAACTTTATTAATGTAAGTTTCGTTAATTATAATAATAATATTAAATACTAACCCAGTTATGGGGTGGATGTCAATTAAGTCTCCTTAATTATGGGTGCTAAACACATATAAAATTTATATATTCCTTTCTTAAATATATATATCTAATTTTTTTTTTTTAAATCCTTACATGGAAAGTATATTATGAATCTTGCCAAAGATAATTATTTTCTTTAATTACTATTTATCTTCATCATAAAATATTATACAAAATAAAGATCAACCTATCACATTTTTTTTTATATTATTTAAAAACTTTTTCAATCCTCTTTCTTTATCTTATTTTTAAAAAAATTCAATCCTCTTATATTTTAATTTTATAACATTAATTATGATTTTTTTTTAGTTTTTTATTCATCGTAGTTATTTGTAGCAATTTTTCTTCATTAAATTTATATCTAATAGTTTACCTTTATTTTTTAATTTTTAATGTTGGCCCTTTGCGGGAGAACTCTTATTTTTATTCATGCAATAGTGTTATGATTTTTCCCCTTTTATTTTTAGTTTCTTAATCTTCTTAATTAACTTTTTTTTTTACATTCTTATTCTATTTTTCATTTTTTTTTCTTAAAACCCCAAAAGACTCTTGAATAATAAATTTTGATTTAGATTTTATTAAATTTCATGGGAAAGAAACAGTCGAAAAATAGTAGAAGATTTGATTTAATTAGATTTAATGAAGATAATTTTATAAAAGTAAAATATAAGTTGATTCGCAATAGATTGAGAATCTTTAATACCATCAAGGTTGGGTAATGGATAATACCATGAATAAATTAAGGAATGGACATTATTTTGGGAAGGACTAATGAGCATTCTTAATTGTATTTTATACCAATCAAGGGTTTAGTAATGAATGTGAAAATGCTCATTCTATTCATACGTTATTTTATCACATCAATCATGTCGTTAGACTATAGATATTACAAAAATATCACTTTTCGTAACTATTTGCATCGCATAAGCATAAAAGAAAGTGGCCGTGTGATTTCTAATGTAATTATAATTACAACATTTTCTAATGGTACTAAATTTTTTTGGAATTATATTTAGTTCTGCTATTAGTTCATAATTTGATAAATTATTTTCAATTTAAAATTAATACAATTCTAGCCTAGAGTTCTATCCTACAAACCTTAATCACGACATCAACCTCATAAACATAAAAGAAAGCGGTTATTAAAACCTTAATCATAGCATCAACATTTTCCCATCAACATGACATCTGACATTTTCACATCAACATGGCATCGACACCAGGAAATAATCAAGTATTGTCTAAGCATTATATTTTCATTTTAAAATTTTCATCAATAATATATTTTAATAATATCAATACAAAATCGATTTGCATGTTGATATTTTAAAATGAATTAATTCTAAATTAGTCAAAATATTCCAAAACTAATGAATTTAGAATATAAGATTAAACCTATACAATTAACAAAAACAAAAACAAAAATAATTCGTACCTTATGAAATTGATCCGGAAATCTTGAAAGTTCTTTAAACCTCGTTAACCTCATCAAGATTTTCAAACTTCATCAGTTCTGTCAAGGAATTAAATTGCTACTTGATATCCTAAGGAAAATAATTAATTCAAAATATAAGATTCAAATAATATAATTAAACTTTAAATTAATTCGTTTGTTGAATACCATATTTTTAAAATTTCAAATATGATAATTTATAAAAATAAAAATAATTCATACCTTAAGAGATTGAGTCAGAAATCACAAATTTTTTTGAACTCCCACAACCTCATCGGGGATTTCAAACTTGAAAAGTCTCACCAAGAACTCGAATTATAATTTAACATTCTATAAGTTTTGTTATAGTGTTTTTTTTTTAATTATTATTTTTTTTATTTTTTTTAATTTATGGATATCTTTTTAACCTAATTAATAATAGTAATAAAGATCTCTCAAATTATGGAATGGATGCCCTACTGGATATATAAAAGTTCTCAACTTAAACTTTATTAACGTAAGTTTCGTTAATTATAATAATAATATTAAATACTAACCCAGTTATGGGGTGGATGTCAATTATGTCTCCTTAATTATGGGTGCTAAACACATATAAAATTTATATATTCCTTTCTTAAATATATATATCTAATTTTTTTTTTAAAAATCCTTACATGGAAAGTATATTATGAATCTTGCCAAAGATAATTATTTTCTTTAATTGCTATTTATCTTCATCATAAAATATTATATAAAATAAAGATCAACCTATCACATTTTTTTTTATATTATTTAAAAACTTTTTCAATCCTCTTTCTTTATCTTATTTTTAAAAAAATTCAATCCTCTTATATTTTAATTTTATAACATTAATTATGATTTTTTTTTTTAGTTTTTTATTCATCGTAGTAATTTGTAGCAATTTTCTTCATTAAATTTATATCTAATAGTTTACCTTTATTTTTTAATTTTTAATGTTGGCCCTTTGCGGGAGAACTCTTATTTTTATTCATGCAATAGTGTTATGATTTTTCCCCTTTTATTATTAGTTTCTTAATCTTCTTAATTAACTTTTTTTTTTTACATTCTTATTCTATTTTTCATTTTTTTTTCTTAAAATCCCAAAAGACTCTTGAATAATAAATTTTGATTTAGATTTTTTTAAATTTTATGGGAAAGAGACAGGCGAAAAATAGTAGAAGATTTGATTTAATTAGATTTAATGAAGATAATTTTATAAAAGTAAAATATAAGTTGATTCGCAATAGATTGAGAATCGTTAATACCATCAAGGTTGGGTAATGGATAATACCATGAATAAATTAAGGAATGGACATTATTTTGGGAAGGACTAATGAGCATTCTTAATTGTATTTTATACCAATCAAGGGTTTAGTAATGAATGTGAAAATGCTCATTCTATTCATACGTTATTTTATCACATCAATCATGTCGTTAGACTATAGATATTACAAAAATATCACTTTTCGTAACTATTTGCATCGCATAAGCATAAAAGAAAGTGGCCGTGTGATTTCTAATGTAATTATAATTACAACATTTTCTAATGGTACTAAATTTTTTTTGGAATTATATTTAGTTCTGCTATTAGTTCATAATTTGATAAATTATTTTCAATTTAAAATTAATACAATTCTAGCCTAGAGTTCTATCCTACAAACCTTAATCACGACATCAACCTCATAAACATAAAAGAAAGCGGTTATTAAAACCTTAATCATAGCATCAACATTTTCCCATCAACATGACATCTGACATTTTCACATCAACATGGCATCGACACCAGGAAATAATCAAGTATTGTCTAAGCATTATATTTTCATTTTAAAATTTTCATCAATAATATATTTTAATAATATCAATACAAAATCGGTTTGCATGTTGATATTTTAAAATGAATTAATTCAAAATTAGTCAAAATATTCTAAAACTAATGAATTTAGAATATAAGATTAAACCTATACAATTAACAAAAACAAAAACAAAAATAATTCGTACCTTATGAAATTGATCCGGAAATCTTGAAAGTTCTTTAAACCTCGTTAACCTCATCAAGATTTTCAAACTTCATCAGTTCTGTCAAGGAATTAAATTGCTACTTGATATCCTAAGGAAAATAATTAATTCAAAATATAAGATTCAAATAATATAATTAAACTTTAAATTAATTCGTTTGTTGAATACCATATTTTTAAAATTTCAAATATGATAATTTATAAAAATAAAAATAATTCATACCTTAAGAGATTGAGTCAGAAATCACAAATTTTTTTGAACTCCCACAACCTCATCGGGGATTTCAAACTTGAAAAGTCTCACCAAGAACTCGAATTATAATTTAACATTCTATAAGTTTTGTTATAGTGTTTTTTTTTTAATTATTATTTTTTTTATTTTTTTTAATTTATGGATATCTTTTTAACCTAATTAATAATAGTAATAAAGATCTCTCAAATTATGGAATGGATGCCCTACTGGATATATAAAAGTTCTCAACTTAAACTTTATTAACGTAAGTTTCGTTAATTATAATAATAATATTAAATACTAACCCAGTTATGGGGTGGATGTCAATTATGTCTCCTTAATTATGGGTGCTAAACACATATAAAATTTATATATTCCTTTCTTAAATATATATATCTAATTTTTTTTTTTTAAAATCCTTACATGGAAAGTATATTATGAATCTTGCCAAAGATAATTATTTTCTTTAATTGCTATTTATCTTCATCATAAAATATTATACAAAATAAAGATCAACCTATCACATTTTTTTTTATATTATTTAAAAACTTTTTCAATCCTCTTTCTTTATCTTATTTTTAAAAAAATTCAATCCTCTTATATTTTAATTTTATAACATTAATTATGATTTTTTTTTAGTTTTTTATTCATCGTAGTTATTTGTAGCAATTTTCTTCATTAAATTTATATCTAATAGTTTACCTTTATTTTTTAATTTTTAATGTTGACCATTTGCGGGAGAACTCTTATTTTTATTCATGCAATAGTGTTATGATTTTTCCCCTTTTATTATTAGTTTCTTAATCTTCTTAATTAACTTTTTTTTTTACATTCTTATTCTATTTTTCATTTTTTTTCTTAAAACCCCAAAAGACTCTTGAATCATAAATTTTGATTTAGATTTTATTAAATTTTATGGGAAAGAGACAGTCGAAAAATAGTAGAAGATTTGATTTAATTAGATTTAATGAAGATAATTTTATAAAAGTAAAATATAAGTTGATTCGCAATAGATTGAGAATCGTTAATACCATCAAGGTTGGGTAATGGATAATACCATGAATAAATTAAGGAATGGACATTATTTTTGGGAAGGACTAATGAGCATTCTTAATTGTATTTTATACCAATCAAGGGTTTAGTAATGAATGTGAAAATGCTCATTCTATTCATACGTTATTTTATCACATCAATCATGTCGTTAGACTATAGATATTACAAAAATATCACTTTTCGTAACTATTTGCATCGCATAAGCATAAAAGAAAGTGGCCGTGTGATTTCTAATGTAATTATAATTACAACATTTTCTAATGGTACTAAATTTTTTTTGGAATTATATTTAGTTCTGCTATTAGTTCATAATTTGATAAATTATTTTCAATTTAAAATTAATACAATTCTAGCCTAGAGTTCTATCCTACAAACCTTAATCACGACATCAACCTCATAAACATAAAAGAAAGCGGTTATTAAAACCTTAATCATAGCATCAACATTTTCCCATCAACATGACATCTGACATTTTCACATCAACATGGCATCGACACCAGGAAATAATCAAGTATTGTATAAGCATTATATTTTCATTTTAAAATTTTCATCAATAATATATTTTAATAATATCAATACAAAATCGGTTTGCATGTTGATATTTTAAAATGAATTAATTCAAAATTAGTCAAAATATTCTAAAACTAATGAATTTAGAATATAAGATTAAACCTATACAATTAACAAAAACAAAAACAAAAATAATTCGTACCTTATGAAATTGATCCGGAAATCTTGAAAGTTTTTTAAACCTCGTTAACCTCATCAAGATTTTCAAACTTCATCAGTTCTGTCAAGGAATTAAATTGCTACTTGATATCCTAAGGAAAATAATTAATTCAAAATATAAGATTCAAATAATATAATTAAACTTTAAATTAATTCGTTTGTTGAATACCATATTTTTAAAATTTCAAATATGATAATTTATAAAAATAAAAATAATTCATACCTTAAGAGATTGAGTCAGAAATCACAAATTTTTTTGAACTCCCACAACCTCATCGGGGATTTCAAACTTGAAAAGTCTCACCAAGAACTCGAATTATAATTTAACATTTTATAAGTTTTGTTATAGTGTTTTTTTTTTAATTATTATTTTTTTTATTTTTTTTAATTTATGGATATCTTTTTAACCTAATTAATAATAGTAATAAAGATCTCTCAAATTATGGAATGGATGCCCTACTGGATATATAAAAGTTCTCAACTTAAACTTTATTAACGTAAGTTTCGTTAATTATAATAATAATATTAAATACTAACCCAGTTATGGGGTGGATGTCAATTATGTCTCCTTAATTATGGGTGCTAAACACATATAAAATTTATATAATCCTTTCTTAAATATATATATCTAATTTTTTTTTTTTAAAATCCTTACATGGAAAGTATATTATGAATCTTGCCAAAGATAATTATTTTCTTTAATTGCTATTTATCTTCATCATAAAATATTATACAAAATAAAGATCAACCTATCACATTTTTTTTATATTATTTAAAAACTTTTTCAATCCTCTTTCTTTATCTTATTTTTAAAAAAATTCAATCCTCTTATATTTTAATTTTATAACATTAATTATGATTTTTTTTTTAGTTTTTTATTCATCGTAGTTATTTGTAGCAATTTTCTTCATTAAATTTATATCTAATAGTTTACCTTTATTTTTTAATTTTTAATGTTGACCCTTTGCGGGAGAACTCTTATTTTTATTCATGCAATAGTGTTATGATTTTTCCCCTTTTATTATTAGTTTCTTAATCTTCTTAATTAACTTTTTTTTTTACATTCTTATTCTATTTTTCATTTTTTTTTCTTAAAACCCCAAAAGACTCTTGAATAATAAATTTTGATTTAGATTTTATTAAATTTTATGGGAAAGAGACAGTCGAAAAATAGTAGAAGATTTGATTTAATTAGATTTAATGAAGATAATTTTATAAAAGTAAAATATAAGTTGATTCGCAATAGATTGAGAATCGTTAATACCATCAAGGTTGGGTAATGGATAATACCATGAATAAATTAAGGAATGGACATTATTTTGGGAAGGACTAATGAGCATTCTTAATTGTATTTTATACCAATCAAGGGTTTAGTAATGAATGTGAAAATGCTCATTCTATTCATACGTTATTTTATCACATCAATCATGTCGTTAGACTATAGATATTACAAAAATATCACTTTTCGTAACTATTTGCATCGCATAAGCATAAAAGAAAGTGGCCGTGTGATTTCTAATGTAATTATAATTACAACATTTTCTAATGGTACTAAATTTTTTTTGGAATTATATTTAGTTCTGCTATTAGTTCATAATTTGATAAATTATTTTCAATTTAAAATTAATACAATTCTAGCCTAGAGTTCTATCCTACAAACCTTAATCACGACATCAACCTCATAAACATAAAAGAAAGCGGTTATTAAAACCTTAATCATAGCATCAACATTTTCCCATCAACATGACATCTGACATTTTCACATCAACATGGCATCGACACCAGGAAATAATCAAGTATTGTCTAAGCATTATATTTTCATTTTAAAATTTTCATCAATAATATATTTTAATAATATCAATACAAAATCGGTTTGCATGTTGATATTTTAAAATGAATTAATTCAAAATTAGTCAAAATATTCTAAAACTAATGAATTTAGAATATAAGATTAAACCTATACAATTAACAAAAACAAAAACAAAAATAATTCGTACCTTATGAAATTGATCCGGAAATCTTGAAAGTTCTTTAAACCTCGTTAACCTCATTAAGATTTTCAAACTTCATCAGTTCTGTCAAGGAATTAAATTGCTACTTGATATCCTAAGGAAAATAATTAATTCAAAATATAAGATTCAAATAATATAATTAAACTTTAAATTAATTCGTTTGTTGAATACCATATTTTTAAAATTTCAAATATGATAATTTATAAAAATAAAAATAATTCATACCTTAAGAGATTGAGTCAGAAATCACAAATTTTTTTGAACTCCCACAACCTCATCGGGGATTTCAAACTTGAAAAGTCTCACCAAGAACTCGAATTATAATTTAACATTCTATAAGTTTTGTTATAGTGTTTTTTTTTTAATTATTATTTTTTTTATTTTTTTTAATTTATGGATATCTTTTTAACCTAATTAATAATAGTAATAAAGATCTCTCAAATTATGGAATGGATGCCCTACTGGATATATAAAAGTTCTCAACTTAAACTTTATTAACGTAAGTTTCGTTAATTATAATAATAATATTAAATACTAACCCAGTTATGGGGTGGATGTCAATTATGTCTCCTTAATTATGGGTGCTAAACACATATAAAATTTATATATTCCTTTCTTAAATATATATATCTAATTTTTTTTTTTAAAATCCTTACATGGAAAGTATATTATGAATCTTGCCAAAGATAATTATTTTCTTTAATTGCTATTTATCTTCATCATAAAATATTATACAAAATAAAGATCAACCTATCACATTTTTTTTTATATTATTTAAAAACTTTTTCAATCCTCTTTCTTTATCTTATTTTTAAAAAAATTCAATCCTCTTATATTTTAATTTTATAACATTAATTATGATTTTTTTTTTAGTTTTTTATTCATCGTAGTTATTTGTAGCAATTTTCTTCATTAAATTTATATCTAATAGTTTACCTTTATTTTTTAATTTTTAATGTTGACCCTTTGCGGGAGAACTCTTATTTTTATTCATGCAATAGTGTTATGATTTTTCCCCTTTTATTATTAGTTTCTTAATCTTCTTAATTAACTTTTTTTTTTACATTCTTATTCTATTTTTCATTTTTTTTTCTTAAAACCCCAAAAGACTCTTGAATAATAAATTTTGATTTAGATTTTATTAAATTTTATGGGAAAGAGACAGTCGAAAAATAGTAGAAGATTTGATTTAATTAGATTTAATGAAGATAATTTTATAAAAGTAAAATATAAGTTGATTCGCAATAGATTGAGAATCGTTAATACCATCAAGGTTGGGTAATGGATAATACCATGAATAAATTAAGGAATGGACATTATTTTGGGAAGGGCTAATGAGCATTCTTAATTGTATTTTATACCAATCAAGGGTTTAGTAATGAATGTGAAAATGCTCATTCTATTCATACGTTATTTTATCACATCAATCATGTCGTTAGACTATAGATATTACAAAAATATCACTTTTCGTAACTATTTGCATCGCATAAGCATAAAAGAAAGTGGCCGTGTGATTTCTAATGTAATTATAATTACAACATTTTCTAATGGTACTAAATTTTTTTTGGAATTATATTTAGTTCTGCTATTAGTTCATAATTTGATAAATTATTTTCAATTTAAAATTAATACAATTCTAGCCTAGAGTTCTATCCTACAAACCTCATAAACATAAAAGAAAGCGGTTATTAAAACCTTAATCATAGCATCAACATTTTCCCATCAACATGACATCTGACATTTTCACATCAACATGGCATCGACACCAGGAAATAATCAAGTATTGTCTAAGCATTATATTTTCATTTTAAAATTTTCATCAATAATATATTTTAATAATATCAATACAAAATCGGTTTGTATGTTGATATTTTAAAATGAATTAATTCAAAATTAGTCAAAATATTCTAAAACTAATGAATTTAGAATATAAGATTAAACCTATACAATTAACAAAAACAAAAACAAAAATAATTCGTACCTTATGAAATTGATCCGGAAATCTTGAAAGTTCTTTAAACCTCGTTAACCTCATCAAGATTTTCAAACTTCATCAGTTCTGTCAAGGAATTAAATTGCTACTTGATATCCTAAGGAAAATAATTAATTCAAAATATAAGATTCAAATAATATAATTAAACTTTAAATTAATTCGTTTGTTGAATACCATATTTTTAAAATTTCAAATATGATAATTTATAAAATTAAAAATAATTCATACCTTAAGAGATTGAGTCAGAAATCACAAATTTTTTTGAACTCCCACAACCTCATCGGGGATTTCAAACTTGAAAAGTCTCATCAAGAACTCGAATTATAATTTAACATTCTATAAGTTTTGTTATAGTGTTTTTTTTTTTTATTATTATTATTTTTATTTTTTTTTAATTTATGGATATCTTTTTAACCTAATTAATAATAGTAATAAAGATCTCTCAAATTATGGAATGGATGCCCTACTGGATATATAAAAGTTCTCAACTTAAACTTTATTAACGTAAGTTTCGTTAATTATAATAATAATATTAAATACTAACCCAGTTATGGGGTGGATGTCAATTAAGTCTCCTTAATTATGGGTGCTAAACACATATAAAATTTATATATTCCTTTCTTAAATATATATATCTAATGGAAAGTATATTATGAATCTTGCCAAAGATAATTATTTTCTTTAATTACGATTTATCTTCATCATAAAATATTATACAAAATAAAGATCAACCTGTCACATTTTTTTTAGGGCAATTTACATCTGGGTCCCCTGAGGTTTGGTGTAATTACAAATTAATCCCTGCACTTCCAGAAATTACATTTAACAACCTTACTGTTACGTTCCGTTAGAGGTCCCTCAACTCCGTTATAGTTCCGTCCAAAATACTGTTCACTTTTCCAAAATTACCCCTTATTATTTTAATATTTTGTTAAATTACCTAAATACCCTCAGGGACTGTAATGTTGATTAGGTATTCTTGAGGGCTCGTTTTGTAACATTTTGTAAAATACAGGGACTTTTTTGTAATATTCAGGATAATTTGAAACTAGTCGGTTTCCATTAATTTTCTTATGAAATTAATTTTATTTCAGTGTATTTATTCAATTCCAAATTTGCCCAACCAACGTTATTGTTGAATACCCCAAGTAATCACATGACTTCATAATCAGCATCTCTCAAAAAAAAAAAAGCGGGTGTGTGACCCTTTGGTTCCCGCTTTGAAAACCCTACCCAAACTCCAAGATTTCCGCCATTGAAGACCCTCTTGAAGTTCGAAAATCTTGGTTTCAAAGGGATTTTCTTGCCATCAACACTGGATTACACCATATACTTGTAGGACTTTGACAATCCACCGGTGTAGGTGAGTATACATCTCCGTTTTGTACGATTTTTTTAGGGTTTTCATAAAATTCTTTTTTTCTGAAAAAGATCAGTATTTTTAGGTCGGATAAGTACGATTTTGTAGATCTTAGAGACATTTTTGCAACTTCCGATTGCTAGCTGCGTTGAAATTCCCATTTTTTTTGTGTTACAGTGTTTCTTTTAAGGATTTAAGGTTGAGAAACCCTTGTTTGATGGTGTGTGAACTATTTTATTGATGACATTTGTATAGTTTTGTCTTTAAAAGAAATCCCCTAAATTTTAGATGCAGGGTTTCTGTTTTTTAGTTCGAAAATGAGTGTGTTTAATGTCTGATTCTTTGTTTTCTTAATGTAGGTACAATGTCAGAGAAGACCTACACTGTGGTTGTCCATTTCAGAGACACAATAGCAAGTATATATAAGGTTGATCCAGATAAGTATAGTATTTTTGATTTTGAAGATGATATTAAGAAGTTATTTGCATTGGATGATCTTTCTTCATATAAGATTTTGGCTGCTATGTCTGGTTCTAGGAGTAGGATGACTGTTGAAAATGATAATGATGTGTTGAGGATGTTTGAGATAAACTGTGATGATGCTTCATTTGATGTGTTTGTTGTTTCTTCTTCAAATCAACCTCGTGTTAACATTCAGAACTTAAATGCATCTATTAATGTGGAAAATGTTGGTGTTAATGTGCAAGTTGACAAGATGCATGGTAGGACTTCTGTGAATGAGGGTGTGGGACATGGAAGTAGCAATATAGTAGGCAATGGCAGAAAATCAGTGAATATGAAGTCTAAAGAGAAGCAAACTGAAGTTGATAAAGGGAAAAAAGTTGATTTGGGAACTAACAAGTCTAAAAGGAAACAAACTAAGTCTCGTGGAAATAAAAATGGTGTGGGTAGAAGTAGGGATGTTTTAGATGATGATGAGGACTATAACAGTGATGACAGTTTGTTTGTACCTGAGATTGATCTTGAAAACATTGATAATGTGGATTTAGATGATTGTAATGACAGTGATGACATGTCCAATAATGGGTCTGATGACCACTGTGAAGCTGAAAATCTGTCTGATGATGACTTTGATAATGATCCATTAAAGGGTACATTTAACTTTCCTTCTGATGATTATGATGAGGGTATTGGGAAGGTTGAGTTGAGAGTGGGTAAGTACTTTAAAGATGTTTTTCACTTAAGAAGAAGATTGAAGGAGTATGTGATTCAGGAAGGTTTTACTATGATTAGGAGAAAGAATGACTTAGAAAGGTTTACTGTTGAGTGTGAAAACCATGGTTGCATGTGGAGATTACATGCTTCTGTTTTGTTGGATAAGAGGACCTTTCAGATTAAGACTTACAATGGTATGCACACCTGTCTGAGGAGTGACTGCACTAAAGAGGCAAGTGTTGATTGGATGGCTAGTAAACTTGTGAAAATATTAAGGAAAACACCTGATTTAACACCTAAGGACATTGAGTCAAAGTTACAGAAATTCAACATCAAACCTAGTTACATGCAGATCTATAGAGCTAGGTTGAAAGCTAAGGCTGAAATAGAGGGAAATCATACTGAATCTTATGGGAAATTGCCATATTATGCAAGAGTTATACAACAGTTGATTGAGGGTAGTATAGTGACATTGCAATCACATACTCCACCAGGACCAAGCCTTAATGTGACACCAACTTTCCTCAGATTCTTTGTTGGTTTAGAACATTTAAAGAATGGTTTTTTTGCTGGATGTCCACCCTTTCTTGGATTTGATGGGTGTCATTTGAAGGGACAGTTTGGTGGGGTGCTTCTAGCTGCAATTGCATTAGATGGAAACAATGGACTCTATCCATTGGCTTATGCTGTTGTAGAGACAGAGAATAAGGAGAGCTGGACCTTTTTCTTTGAGAATCTTGGAAGAATGCTAGGGGGATTTGACATAAGCCTCCCCTGGACTTTTATGAGTGACAGGCAAAAGGTAACATGATCTGAATCTACTATATTATTCCTTTATTATTATGTTCTTAATTTTAGCATTAAGGGAAATTAACTAGTTTATCTGTCATATTTTGTTGTAGGGTCTGACAGAAACCATATCTGAACTGGTGCCTCATGCTAACAGTAGAAGATGTGCTAGACACATTTTTGCAAATTTCAGGATGGAATTTCCAGGCCATGCTTTGAAAAAGTACTTTTGGGAAGCTGCCAGATCTTACAACAGAAGGGGATTCAACTTTGCCATGGGTAAGGTCAAAGAAATAAATCCAGGAGCCTATGCCTATTTGATGGACATTCCACCTTCTCAATGGAGCAGACATGCATTTGACCCATCATTGAAGAATGATCATTGCACTAACAACATCTCAGAATCATTCAACAACTGGATAGGTAAGCTAAGAGGTAAGCCTATTTTGGCACTTGTTAATGGCCTTAGAGCCAAGATCATGAGTAGATTGCATCAGAGAAATGCAAGGGGTCAAAATTGGAAAAATAGGATTGTACCTACAGTTGTGAAAAAGTTAAATTTCATTAGAAGTGAAACAAGAAAATGTGGCTTGTTGATTGCTGGAGATGATAGGTATGAGGTGCAGGATGGACCTACTCACTATGTTGTTGATATGGCTTCAAGAAGTTGTCAATGCAAGGAGTGGGATATAAGTGGTATCCCTTGTATACATGCACACACATGCATTGCATACAGGAGGGAAAGGCTTGAAGATTACACAGCTGCTGTGTTCACAAAGGATACCTATATGAGCTGCTACAAGTTCATGATACCTCCTGTACCTGATGAATCCTTTTGGGATGAAATGCCAGATGTGCTTCCAAAAGATCTGTTGCCACCACTCAAAAAGAGATTGCCAGGAAGGCCTAGAAAGAACAGGAAGAAAGAACCTGGTGAAAGTCAAAGCATGCCAAGGTCTTCTGTTGTAAGATGCAAGATATGTCAAACTTTAGGACATAACAGAAGGACAAGCCCTTTAAGAGTACAGGTGCCTTCAGCTATGAAAACAAGCATCTTATAACTTCTTTTCATATGAGTTTGAACATTGAGTAACTGTATTTTTAATATTTGCAGGAGTCAAATGAGCAAGGTGGGCCTTCACAAATGCTAAGTCAGCCTCAAAGTTCAGCTGGAGTCTGTGATAATTTGGATGATTGGAATGAGCATGATTTGGATGCTATCTATGCCAGCTTGGACCAGCATGAAGCACAGAGGGATGCAGTCAATCAAGAGTTCCATTTGGACAATGAGATTCCTGAAATGATGACCACAAAGAAAAGGGCAATCACATCATTGATTGCAGAGTTCAGGTATCCAGTTATTCCTAGTAATTAAATTCATATTTTCTGTAGATTGAAACCAATTTTATGTGGATTACAGTAAATGTTGTTGAGTCTAACAAAAGGAAGAAAGGATCCATCTCAGAAAAGGCCATGCCTGTCTCGGTTTCAGGTATCTAATTTTTATAGTTTTGTTCATTAAAGATGTTGTGTGTAGATTGTAACATTTACTTTGTGGAATACAGATAGTGTTGGTGAACCAATGGCTAAGAAGAAGAGGGCAACCCCAGAAAAGGGTACTGATGTTTCAGGTACATGTTGGTTTCTGCAATACATCCTGCTCATTCATACTTCTACTTCTTTTTTTTTTAATGGTCCAAGATACTTCTAGATTGTAATACTTGTGTTTTCATTGCAGTGAGTCAGCCTGTAACAACTAGGTTAAGAAAGACAGTACAAAAGACATATGCCAAAAAGATGCCTGCTGCTAAGGGGGTTCAAATATGTGAACCAACAAATTCTCAACCCCCACCTAAAAAAACCACTAATGATATCTTGAAACGGCTTAGCAAAGGTGGAGAGGTGAGATCTTTTAGTCAACCCACAACATGTTCTAAGGGAAAACAGAAAGAAACCGTTACTGCAGCTGAAAAAGGCAATGTCCCTCAAAACCAACCAGCTGACAAGTTGAAAAACAAAGGTTTGGATACTGCTGCTCACAGTCCTAGGTTCTTTAGCCAAGGGTTCCAACAACCACCAGCCACTAATAGCAAGAAGAAATTGGATTTCAGTGGTGCACAGCTCAGACGCGTATGGAAGTTCTGATTATAATGGGATTTTTGAATGCTTCTGTTACTAGTATGATGCAATCATCACTCTTTTGAAACAATTTGTGAATGATTCAAATATTTATCTATTTCGGGGCTTGCAAGCCATTTGACAATGACTGTTGCATGTTGCATGCACTGCTGTAGTATATATGCACTGTTGTAGTATGTATGTTTTTGGGAAACAACTGCTTATGGTAGTACATGCTGTACTTTTCTTCCATTGTTGTTCATTTGAGATACATAAATACTTCTTCCATTGAATTACGCAACAAGTTTGCCAAGATGAAAGAGCAACAACATAGCTAAAATTGACATGTTAAACACTACTAGCTTATACAACACTGGAGAAATAGGACTTGCTTCTGCAATTGGAAATGAACGACGAACAACACTGCTTACTTCTTCCACTTCATCACCATGATCTTCCAAAGGATTGCACCAGTGGGAAAACCCATGAAGCTCACACCAGTAAAAAAGCCTTCCTTTATTAGAATTATGCTTCTCAACCACCTTTATGGTGGTCCAAAGCATGCAATTTGCTTCCCGACAACGATCCTTCTTATACTTTAAGCCCCCATCAACTGTATTAAGTGATCTTCTTGAACTTGTCATGATTTTTGGAGATGAAACGGTAGTAAAACCACAAAACATATATATAGACTGATTCCCAACGGCTATAAACGGCTAGTTTCAAATTATCCTGAATATTACAAAAAAGTCCCTGTATTTTACAAAATGTTACAAAACGAGCCCTCAAGAATACCTAATCAACATTACAGTCCCTGAGGGTATTTAGGTAATTTAACAAATTATTAAAATAATAAGGGGTAATTTTGGAAAAGTGAACAGTATTTTGGACGGAACTATAACGGAGTTGAGGGACCTCTAACGGAACGTAACAGTAAGGTAGTTAAATGTAATTTCTGGAAGTGCAGGGATTAATTTGTAATTACACCAAACCTCAGGGGACCCAGATGTAAATTGCCCTTTTTTTTATCTAATTTAAAATCTAAAAAAAACAACAAAATTACACATCATAAAAAATACACAAAAAAGTCAAACATGGTTTTCAAATATATAATAGTATAGATTACTTCCCGTAATCCTTTCTTTGATTTGGGATACCTTTTACTATGCGGGATCACTTTTACCCGGAGGTTCGGGACCTATTTAGGCCAACGAGTATTTCGCGAGATTTGATGTGCACGACTTTTTGTATGTTTGCGTTGATTAATCCGTGGATCATATCTCTTTAGATCTATGTTGCACGGATACGGATAGGGCGATACGGACACGACACGACACGGATACGACGATACAGATTTTTTTGTGAATTTTCCACGTGAGAAGTGTCGGACACGAGTGTCCGAAACGACACCACATGGCAAACTGATATTTTTAGAAGTGTCGGTGCATTAGAGCTTTAGATATATACTTGGTTTTCTGTTCTAATAAATGAGGAAATTTGGTTAACAACCCTCTATCGCATTGATGACTTGATTTATCTAAAAAACGAAATGGATAGAAAAAAAAATAATAAAAATTAGAGAGGATTTTTGGTTGTTTGTGGTGGGAAATTTTCCTCTACCTTAACTTACACACACGACTTTTTGGAAATTTTTTAGTTGAAAAAGAACCAAAAAATTAAAAAAACAATGATAATAATAATAGAAGGCTTAAGCTTGCATTATAAAATTGCTAAATAAGAATGTAATTCATATTGAATTGACTAAATAGCTTTTTTTTTGCTTTCTTTTCCAATGTTATAAATAACATTTTTAAGAATATAAACACTGTTGGCAAATTTTGATATATGATTGTACTAAATTATCATAGATAATCAAATTTGCAGTATATATATAATACACGATATTGTTAAGTGATCTAAAGCAGAAGTACCAGAATGATGCAGTAAAATATCAATTAAGATAGAAATACTAGTAGCAAACAGATCCATGTCAGAATAAATACCAAAACAATACCAACAACATAATTAGAAAACTTATCATGATTGAATCGCGGCAAAGCGGACTTTTCTTAAATAAGTATTCGCCCTACTACTAGTGGTTGTGAAGCTCCTCCCAAGATAATACAGTCCAAATATTTTCAAATCACAGATACGCACGATCTCAGAAGAATCTCATTTCGGCTATTAACCTATCAGATTTCTGTAAGAAATTATTTTATGATCCAAAATCACACCATGAATATAGAATACCTAATAAGTCGAGAATTAGGATTACCTGATTTCGCCATCTCTGATAATCTTTCGTAACCTCTTGTGCTATGAAATCAACTCTTCTGCCTAGGTCTTCCTCTCCTTCTCACACCAACAGTTGACAGCTTAATGGGAAAGCGGATATCATAACGCGGAGTGGAGAGGGGATCTAGCCACCATATATAAATCCCTGGAAGCCCTCCCATCACGGGCTTTCTAGAGTGGGTCTACACTAGTTGTCGATCGGACCACGTCTATTAAATCAAACCTTTTAACGAAATTGGGTCAACGAAATAGGCCTTATTAGTTTTTCTTATTAACCGTATTATTTAGCCCGATTTATTTAATACAATCATCAATTAATATAAGTCCAACAAGAAATTTTCTTACAATTTCTTCAATGGGGCTAAGCTACCTAAAGCTTATTCGGCTACCTCTGTGGTGCTCATGCCAAAAAAAGAGAATCCGGCACACTGGTCAAACTTCAAACCAATTTGCATATGTAACGTGAAGAATAAAATCATAATCAAGACGTGTGCCTCTTATGACCCAAGCACTACAATGAAAGGATATGCTCTAAAATGACACAGAAAGGTATGTGAAGCATAGTTTGTTGCAAGGTAAGGTATATTACGTATATAATGAATAAATTCATAGCCTAACAATTAGGTTTAAAATAATACACCAATATTGAAAGAAAACTAACAATTATGTAAACATAAATGATAGATTGTTTATTTAACAACTTATTAGGTTTTAATTATCTTATTTTATTCTCCACATCCTATACTTCATACGTTTTCATATCATTTTCATGTCTAATTGTGTCTAATTTGCTCCATTTCAGTTCATATTTTATTTGGGAGTCAAAGATAGAAGAAATGGTGAAAACAATGCATAAAACGGAGTTTAGAAGACAAAACGAATCAAAACAGCCGAAGGCAACTGTTCCAGGCACTCATCACGAGTGTGATGATCTTTGGCGAAAATGCATCACGGCCCCTCAACCACATTCCTTCCTTTTCCTCGAATTCTAACGTGGCTTGATTGGAACGCCATCTGATAAATCAAGTGGAGAGGAGGAAAATTTGTTGTCCTTACGCGCTCACCTTATATTTATGTAGTGTGTGTGGGTAGCCCCTCACTCAGTCAGTTGGACTGACCCTCTTCCTCCCCAACATTTTAACTTGCAGGTTTCAGTTTTGAAATTTGAGCTAGGCGGCTTGAGTCAAATCTTGGTGTCGGTCGGTCATGTTAAGTCTTTTGTAGAGGGCTCTTATGAGAGTGTGGTGTCTAGCTGGTACTTCAGAAAATGTGTTAAGTGTGTAAAGGAGTTTTCTAACTAAACTCACAAGTATCAGTGCGTATGTGTTTTGTATCAGACTGTATTTTTCAATACCAAACTAAAAATTTATCTATATTTCTAACACTTACCTAAGTCGCCACAAGTTATATCTATAAATGATGAGGCCTGAAATTCATTCTCGAATCAGAGCCGTCCACGTGGCAGCACACCGCTGACTAATACCCTTGACGCTTGCCTTGGTGGGCTCATGGGCCTTCACGCCGCTCAATTGCCAGCAAATGTCATCCATCAGCCAGCGGATGACCATTCGGACCAAGGGCCCCAACCAATGGGTTTGACGCTCGGACAGCGGCCCTCAAGGTTATCTTTCACAGGGAAGCACCCACATGGGGGCCCCATTAATACGCTCGGGATCCCGACGCTCAAAGGGTCATATATCGCGAGGAGGCCATCCATGCATTCTTCGAGCGTCACCAGCGTTCGGGCATGTCCATGCCCCGTTTCGCTGGATCCGAACCTCGGACGAGGGAATCTTAGGTCCATCCCCTCGTGACCCTCGCCAACAACCTCTGACACAGAAGTACTATGCACCACGCACCTGACACGCCGTCAACCTTTTCAGGGATGTCATTCTCAGTCCCCAAAACTTTGACGCGTGTTAGGGCAACACAGGTTTGGGACCACATGGTCAATTTTACCCATCTACCCCCATCCCTAACATATAAATAGGAGAGAAGCCATGCATTCTCCCCCAAGGAATCTCCTGCACAAAATCCATATACACTGTTCTGGGCATTTCTCAGCTGACCTTCTCAAGCTTTTTATCTCGCCATAGTAACACTACCATTGTAGCTTGCGCATTTGGTGTTATCCTAGCTGGAAGAACCCACGCTCAAAAGGAAACCCAGATCCTGAGGCTCTCACGCCTGTGATGGTCTTTCCCTTTTTAAACAAATTCTAAAGTGTTGTTGCATTAGGAAACTCAGATTCCCGCATCATCATTTTTGGCGCCGTCTGTGGGAAATCCATCACCACCATCTTTGGTATTGCCATTCTTCTTCCTCTGAAAGCTAGTTGAAAAGTAACACCCAAACCTTGAATCATGGTAACTGCGACAAGATCAGGAGCATTGAGAGAGAGAGGATCTCTTCCCCCCGTCAACGAGGAGAACCCGGAAGGCAACGTCCCCGCCGGGGAAGTAAACCCCCCAGCTGCAGGAAACGGGGGCGAGAACACAGAACCCACAGGGGCAAATCTCCAGTTAGGAGGAAATGTCGGGGGAGGACCTAGCACCGTTGTTCCTCCAGCAGCTCCCACCGCCCATGCTTCCTATCCGTACACCGGTATGTATCCCATGGCCATGCCACCTCCGGGATACTCGTTCATGCAGCCAGGGCTGATGCCCGGAGTGTTACCGGCGATCCAGCCTTACCAGGTGGGGACTCTGAATCTCCCCACATCGTTACCAAGGGAGATACAAGGGGTGGAGATGCCCCAAGTTACAGCCCAACAACTCCAGGCGCTGTATGCGCAGTGCGAGATCCAGGCCGTTCAGAATGCCTGGGAGCATTTCACGGCCGCATACTTCCCCTCTCAGGCTGGCGCTCGTCCGGCCCCACCACTTGGCGGGCTCCCCGCGCATCCTTTAACAATGGCCCAGAACGCGTTGAGGGCACAGCAACCTCTCCAACCACCGAATCCGGAGAATGAAGCCCCACCGAGGGTCCAACCTGAACGACCTGTGGGAGGAGATGAGAGGGCCCCTCGAAATGAGGTGGCCGGAGAAAATGAAGAGGTCCAGTCAAGGGCCGCAAGGAGGGCAAACCGCAGAAATGACGGTGACCCTCAGCTAGCAGCTGTGCAGGATCAGATACGAGGGCTCCAAAACGTGGTAGAGCAGCTCTCTCGAGCGCGGTCTCACGCTTCCCGCGATGGGGGCGAGAGGTCCAAGGCCAGAGACGCTCGGCGACCACGTAGCCCCGTTTCCCACCGAAGAAGAGAGGCCAGCTATGAAGACCCCGACGAGCGAGATTATCGGATCATGGCGGGCGATTCCCCTCTCATCGAGGAAGTCCTGATGACCCGCGCAGGGAAGGGTAAAATTCCCTCATCAGTCAATAGATACGATGGAACTACGGATCCATCCGAGCACCTGGACCATTTCGTGCACCTGATGCACCTCTATGACCATCCAGACAACTACTGGGCCAAGGTGTTTGTCACCTCCCTCACAGGAATGGCCCAAGAATGGTACAAAAAGCTCCCCCCGCGCTCAATCAGAGGATATTATGACCTGACGGACGCCTTTGTCAGCCACTTCAACTCGCTAAAAGCGCCTGCCCCGGCCGCGACCGCTCTTTATAGCCTGGTCCAAGGGCCGAATGAGACCCTCAGATCCTTCATGGGGAGGTTCAATAAAGAGATCTTGCTGGTTGAAAAGCCCTCGATGGACTTTTTGAGACACGTTCTGTTTGGGGCCATCAACATGAAGCATTACATCAGCAAGGAATTTGTGGAAGAAGTGGCCAAGAAGAAACCACGCTCGCTGATGGAAATTAGGGAGATTGCCGACTCCTTCTTTACCCTCGAGGATATGTACATAGCGAGGGATCAGAAGATGGCCAATGCCCCTCGAGCCAACAGAGCCCACGAGGACAAAGTGGAACCCCACCGGAGTCATCGCCGCAGCCCAATACCCGCTCGCCGTCATTCCTCTCCTCCGCGGAGGCTCGAGCGTGTCCCCCTCAACCGCCCAATTGCAGAAGTTTATTCCCTGGCGGACCAGAAGTTGTTCAAAAGGCCGCCCAAGCTAAGAGAGACCGAGGCTCAAAGGCGCTCGGGGAAGTATTGTGCTTTCCATAAGCAGAAAGGGCATGACACTAACGAATGCCGTCAGCTGGAGAAGGAGATTCAGCGGCTGATTGCTGGGGGGCACCTCAAGGAGTTTGTAAAAGCACTGGAAGGGTATGACGAACATTGCGCAGGACGGGCGCTCGAAAGAAGAAGAAGCCGCTCACGTTCCCGGAGTCCTCGTCACCAACGCCCTGAAACCAGCGAGCGTAACAAAGGGAAAGGGGTAGATATGGAAAATCAACCCTTTGCAGTCATTCACATGATTGCGGGAGGCCCCTCGGGAGGCGACTCCAATGCTTCCCGCCGCCGCCACATACGGAGTTATAATCAAAGGCCGGCGCTCCCTCGCTCAGTGCTCTCCGTGGACAGCTCACCGCGCTCAAAAGAGGATGATGTTATAGGGTTTACAGAGAAAGATCTTGAACACATTGTAACACCCCATGGGATAGGAAAAACCTCTGACTGTCCCATGGTGGTTAGTTTAGACGTTCATAACCACACTGTAAAGAGGGTTTTATTTGATAGTGGAAGTTCTGTGAACGTTCTCCCTTACTCCACGTTTCAACAAATGAATATAACAAACATCCCCCTCGAACCTCTCAGAACTGCCCTCGTAGGGTTTGGAGGCTCCGAGATCGTCCCTCGGGGACAAATTCGCTTGGCCACCTCTTTTGGTCGCGCCCCACAGCGAAAAACTCTGAGCGTCCTCTACACCGTCGTCGAGGTGGATCTTCCTTACAACATCATCATTGGGCGCCCAGCCCTCGTGGATTTCAAGGCTGTAATTTCCACCTATCATCAGAAGGTCAAGTTCCCAACCCCCGAGGGTACCGGAGAAATTTTGTGCAACGTCAAAGAAGCTTGGGAATGCTACATACTTTCGCTTCGGAGCCACAAGCCCAAACAATCCATTCAACCTGGGTCTACTAAGAAATCCGTTGATTTCCCAGAGTTAAATGAAGATGGCCCTGAGCGCAAAAGGGCCAAGCTGAACCGAAAGAAGAATAAAAAGAGGACAGCTGGGGATGTTCAGTGCTCGGAGAGTGGGCCACCGGGGGCCGTCGACGGCTCTTCCTCAGAAAACGAGGGTGATGAGCCCAAGAATACTCTCACTGGAAAGAAACGAGCGTTAGAAGCACCAAGGCCGGAGGTTCGGATTGAACCCACTGAGGAGTTTTTAACCGTCGAATTGGAGCCTGGAAATCCGGACAAAACAACCCAGATTGGCTCGAGCCTGGATGGGCCCTCGCAAGTTTTGATGATCGATTTCCTAAGGGAGAATCTTGACGTTTTCGCGTGGAAAGCTTCTGACCTCACCGGAATAGATCCGAGCGTCATTGTCCACAGGTTGAACGTGGATCCAAGCTTCAAGCCCATCAAACAGAAGAAGAGGGACGTTCATGGATTCAGGAAACGGGTCATCGAAGAAGAAGTTAATAAACTGCTTGACGCTCAGTATATTGAGGAGATCTTATATCCGGAATGGCTCTGCAATGTGGTGCTCGTTCCAAAGAGCGCCAATAAATGGCGCATGTGCAACGACTTCACAGATCTTAACAAAGCGTGCCCAAAAGATCATTACCCACTACCGAGGATCGATCAGTTAGTAGATTCTACAGCCGGATGTGAACTCATGAGTATGATGGACGCCTTTCAAGGATATTATCAAATCTTTATGGCGCCCGAGGATCGCCCCAAGACTGCGTTTATTGTGCACTTAGGTGTTTACTGTTTCAAGGTCATGCCCTTCGGGCTCAAAAATGCGGGAGCGACTTATCAACGCCTTGTCAATAGGATGTTCGAGCGCGAGATTGGAAAATCTATGGAGGTATATGTGGATGATATGATAGTCAAGAGTGAGCGCCAACACTCCCATCTGGAAGATCTCAAGCAGACTTTCGACATCCTTCGGCGTTACGGAATGAAGTTGAATCCCTCGAAATGCACCTTTGGCGTTCGAGGAGGTAAGTTCCTGGGGTACATGGTTAGTCAACGTGGCATAGAGGCAAACCCCGAGAAGATTAGAGCCATCCTGGACATACCCTCCCCTCGTAATCTGAGAGAGGTCCAGGTGCTCGTGGGAAAGATCATTTCACTAAATAGGTTCATCTCCCGCTCAGCGGACCGGAACTTGCCCTTCTTTAAAGTTTTGCGCAACGCTCGAAACTTTTCCTGGAACGAGGAGTGCGAAAAGGCCTTACAGAGCATGAAACAGTACTTGACGAGCGCGCCTCTGCTGACCAAACCGGTCCCGGGGGAAATCCTGTTTATCTATCTATCAGTTTCTTTAGAAGCCACGAGCGCTGTCCTCGTAGCAATCCGCGAGCGTAAGCATATGCCGGTATATTACCTGAGCAAGACTTTACAGGGGGCCGAGAAAAGATACTTGGAAATTGAGAAATTTGCCTTTGCGCTCGTTAACGCATCCCGAAGGTTGAGGCCATATTTTCAAGCTCACTCCATCACAGTGCTTACAGATCAACCACTCAAGCAAGTGTTATCCAAACCGGATGTTTCGGGAAGGTTAATTAAGTGGGCAATTGAACTCAGTCAGTTTGATATCTCCTTCGAGCCTCGTACAGCCATCCAGGCTCAGGCCGTGGCCGATCTATTGGTAGAACGTTTCAATTTGGAGAGTGGGCCACCGGCGGACGAAGGTTTATGGCTTTTGCACACAGATGGCTCCTCGACCTCACAAGGGGGCGGTGCTGGGGTGACCCTCAGGGATCCCCTAGGAGCAGAAGTTGACTACGCAATCAAACTGGCATTTCAAGTCACCAACAATGAAGCTGAATATGAGGCCCTCATCCAAGGGCTCAGGATTGCGCTCCAAAATGGGGCCGCTCGTGTCACAGCATATGTTGATTCGCAGTTGATCGCGAGTCAAATTGATGGTAGTTATGAGGCTCGAGAAGCCACCATGGCACGGTACCTATCGAGCGCCAAGGAGGAGATAGCGAAGTTCAAGGAATTCCATCTTTTGCAAATTCCGAGGGCGGAAAACGAACACGCTGACGCTCTTTCGAAGTTTGCGTCCGCCCTAGATGGCCATGATGAGCGCGCTGTTACATTTTTGAGAACGGAGGAGCCGCTGATAAGTAAAGGGGAACCTCCAAAAGAGGTGCACATGATTGACCCCTCCGAGCCTTGCTGGCTTGACGAAATTGTCAGATTCCTACGGGATGGAACATGCCCGAGCGACAAAGTCGAAGCTCGGAAGATCAAAAGCAAGGCCCCTCGTTTCTCGTTGGATACTGAGGGTAGATTGTTCAAGCGATCCTTCCAGGGCCCGCCGTTGAAATGTCTGAGACCCTCGCAAGCTAAAGAAGTTTTAGAGCATGTACACGGTGGAAGTTGTGGAAACCACTCGGGCGGACGAATCTTGGCGAAGAAAATCTTAAGAAGTGGATTTTATTGGCCCTCGCTATTGCAGGATGCCATTGAATATTCCAAGAAGTGTCCCAAGTGCCAGTTCCATTCCAACACTCCTCAGCTGCCGGCAGCTCAAATGATTCCTATCAATGTTTCGTGGCCCTTTGATCAATGGGGCATTGATATCGTGGGACCTCTCCCAATGGCGGTAGGGCAAAAGAAGTTCGTAATACTTGCTGTGGATTATTTCACCAAATGGGCTGAGGCAGAAGCGGTCGCTAAGATAACGTTCAAAGTTGTAAGGGATTTCATTTGGAAGAATATCATCTGCAGATACGGCATCCCGAGGGTGCTCATTTCAGATAACGGTTCCCAGTTTATCGCTGCAGACACGCGGGATTGGTGCTATGAATTAGGGATCGAGCAACGATTCACTTCCGTGGGTCACCCTCAAGCTAATGGTCAGGCTGAAGTGACCAACCGAACCATACTCCAGCATTTGAAAACAATGCTCGAGAGTAAGAAAGGAGAATGGGCTGAAGAGCTTCAGGGAGCTCTATGGGCTTACCGTACTACACCACGAGCGGCAACGGGGGAAACCCCTTATTCCCTCGTGTACGGATCCGAGGCCATGATACCTGCGGAGATTGCACAAGAATCCGCACGCGTAGCCTATTTCGAGCCTACGGTCAACAACGCCAATAGAGCGCTCGAGTTAGATTTGCTGGATGAAAGAAGGAATTCTGCGTGGGCACGCATTCACAAATACAAAGCAACCGTCGCCCGCCAGTACAACAAACGTGTTAAAGAAAGGACTTTCCAGCTAGGGGACTTGGTCCTCAAAAAAGTCGAAGTCTCAAAACACGTAGGTAAGTTGGACCCTAATTGGGAAGGCCCCTTCAAAATCATTCAAGTGCGTGCGAATAACACCTACTTACTAGAAACTTTGCAAGGCGAGCGTCTTCCTAGGCCATGGAATGCATGTAACCTTAGAAGGTTCTACGTGTAAACTTCAACCTCTTTGTAATAGCCCGTCCGCGGCAGGAAATGTTTTTCTTTGATGGAAAGCGTGTTGTAACAATTCCCAAGAATGCATTTATATAACAGTAAGTATTTAATTCTTTGTTTTTGTTATCTATTTGTTCTCTTATTTGATCAAGTGATTCGAGCGTCAAAAGGCCTACTCCGTGTTGAGCATCCTCCACGTCGAACGGTCTACGCAATACATCAATTATTTCAAAACTACGCTGTCCAAGGTGTTGATATTCATCCACCTATAACAATTTGAGCGATTTGTAAGAACAAATCCTAAAAAATGAGCGCGTCGGACAGCGGGGAGTGCAACGCTCAACTTACGCCAGCTGAGCGCTCATCGCTCCAGTTTGTGCCCGTAAGAACCCCCTCTGACCCTCATCCCATTGGGTAAGAGCACGCTCGTAAATAGTGAATGCCACTAACACTACAGCTATGCTCGTTTTAACCCTTACTGAGCCTACCCTACGGGCCAAATGTCTACGGCCGACACTCAACTGAATCTTTAGGAATTTCCTAAATTAAAATTCAAGCCTCAAGAAGAATACAACCAGGGAATATTCGTAAGGAATCCCCCTCGCGCCTGTATTTCCTCAAAGGTTTTCTAAGTCCAAATACACAGTTCATTTCCACTATGGCCAGGGAACCCTCCTAAGGGTCACCCTCGCGCCCATACTTACAATAAGCCAACCGCCTGTTGTCGCGAGCATCTAAACTTAATATGCATGGTGATGAGTGTCAGAGGACCGTTGTAAAAGACGCCCTGGCCCACTTACACACTTAACTCAAACGCTCGAACAAGCAGATATCAATATGGAAGCGGTATGCACAATGGAATAGTGTCATTCATCATTTGAAAGCAAATAAGACAACATCCAGACATCCAGATATTCAGATATTTAAAAACGAAAGAAGTACAAGATTAAAATTGTTCATAAAGGAAGATTTGAATACAAGATTAAAGTTGTTCATAAAGGGGAAGAGGCATTCGAGCGAATAAGAGCAAGAGGATGGCAGTCTTGGAAGCTTCACTGGGCCGGAGCGTCAGGCTCAGGGGGGGCAGTCGAAAGGGGAACTGGAGCCAGTACGTTAGCATCAGAGGTATGGTCCTCGCCTGGTTCATCCGCCTCCGCTACGTCCATAAGAGTGCCCTCATCTTCAATCAAGAAAGGCTCAGGATCCCTCCGGTTTGCGGCAATAAACTCCCTCTGGAGCGTTTCCACCAACTCCTGATACTCGGGCTCCGCCAGGCTTTCCGAGGGGTCCTCCTCCTGAACCATGGGCTCACCATTCTCGTCGAGATCCATGCGGAGGCGAGCGTCGGATCGAGCGCTTTCTGGGGCCAGCCCAAACTTCACCATCTGCCCAATCGCTTTATGGAAGAAGCGACGAGCGTTGTCAAAACACTGGATATTGGCCGCAAACACAAATGCCTTGGAGCGCACGAATTTCTTCACAGCCTCCCAAGATACCTTCGCCTCCAAGCCCTGTATTTTGCCCTGCAAATCAGCGAAGGCCTTGTTGGCTGCCTCGTTCTGGCGGGTGCTTTCCGCTAGCTGCTCCCCCAATTCCACATTTTGAGCCCTCAGCTGGTCTCGCTCCTCCTTCATTTTCTTGTGACGCTCGTCGAGGGTAAGGTAGGCCTCGTCCGTCTTTCGAAGGTTCTCCCTCGCTTGGTCCAAATCACGTTGGGTTGTGGTCAGTTGAGCGTGGAGGTTGTTGTAATCCTCTTGCAGTTGGACCGGGTCAGAGACGCGCAGCAACTTCTTGTACTTGGCTTTATGATCAGAGTATGCTTGCGCTCGCCCTTGCAAGTTTTTCAGCCTCGGGATTACCTCCTGGAAGCAATAAACGAGGGTCATAGCCCGTATATGGAAGGAAGAAAAGAAGATTTGATATAGAGGAATAAAGAATTACCGTCAAAAGGACGTGGCATGCGTCATCCGCAACGCGAGCGGCATCATAATTGTTCAGCTTGTCATGATCGCCGGAAAATTGTAGTTTTCCAACGATGTCAGAGACAAGGTTGACAGAATAAGCGCTCTTCTTTAGGAGTACGGGGCCCTCGGTCCGCTGCCGCTTATAGCGAGAGTCACCCTTGCAGCCTATCTTCCAAAATACTTCATCCTCAGAAGATGAAGTGTCGCTGCCCTCGCCGCGGTGGCCCACGACCACCTCTTTACCCTTGCCTGAAATGGGGAGAGAGTCTGGCATCCTCTTTCTCTTCCCCTGACGGTCGGCACGGAGGATTTCGTGGATACGGACAGGCTCACCCGAGCGGTTCCGTGACCCGCTGGAACTGAGGGAAATTGGGCCCACGGGGGCAGCCGGCGGAGGAATGGCCTCGCGGGGACCCTCCAGCGTTAAGTCCTCGATTGGGCCCCTCGGAGGAACCTCATCTTCTGCACCCCCATGAGCGTGGCCTCGCCCGCGACCGGCCGCTCGGCGGTTTACCCTCGCCCTCGGGGGGCGGTTCTGCTGCTGTTGCGGCTGTTGGGGGTCAACTGCGGGTCCTTGGGCGCCCAACATCCGTGAAAGGGCCTCAGCATTCATCCCTCGTGAGAGTATTTGGATACCTGTAAATGAAGGGGAACGAGCGTCAGAAGAAAGGTTGTTTGAACTGTATGAACAAGGAAACATAGATAATTGCTGGTCAGAGAACTATTCTAAAGGTTAGAGATGTTAGTTCCTAGAATCTAACCGTCGAGGGCCATGATGTCAGTAGGCGGGTGGAGTATCATTTCAGGGGGGCAGGATAATCCGTATCGGAACAACACCCCTTCATTCTTCACTAAGGACTCCGCCTCAATCCACTTCTTTTCGGCCCTCATCTCGAGCGCCAACCCCATCGCCCACTCCTCAAAATCCTTGTTCCTCATCCTCTCTCTAATCAGTGGACCCTCGCCATGAATCAGCCATTGTCGGTGAACTCCAAAAATTCCCCCGGGAGCCCCCACGAAAAAATATTTTTCCTTCCAGTGCTCGCCATATGAAGAAGATGGAGAATTTATCATCTTAAAGCCTGATTTGGCCTGAGCGTAGTAAAATCCATCTGTGGGAGACGAGCGTGGTGAGCGGGCCGCTTGGATCAAGCTGTCAAAATTGATGATCGAGGGTGCTTTGCCCAAGGCCTTCATCGTTATTATAAACGTGTTGATTAGGGCTATGCCGTTGGGAAGAATTTGTGAAGGGCAAAGCCCTAAGTGCTGGTAAATGTTGGCGGCTTCGCGAGCGATGGGAAACCTCAGACCCCCAGCAAGAACGGCATCCCAGTATACAGTCAACATCCCGGGCGGTGGTAGATTGGCTCTTTCTCCCTCCTCCGGGAGCCTCATGGGAAACACGGCTTCATCCCAATATGCCTTCGCCCTCAACTCATCCAAGTCACCGAGGGTCAGAATACTCTCAATTTCATCCGGAGACCTGTCAGTCTGATGGCGGTTGTCTTGCCTTACTCGAGTGACAGGCTCCTTGCCTCTCCTGTGACGCCTCCTGGGGGGTTCAGCCTCGAATGGACGCCCAGATGGTCCCGCTTCATTCTCGGGAGCCGCCATCGCTACTGTGATCCTGTGATCTTGGGGTCTCACAGCACTGTTCAAAACTGGGAGGGCTCTTTCCCCTTGTCTCATCATCTCCATCACATTACCCATCTCCTCAAAAAGATCTTCCTGCTCACCGGGAACCCGCTCGTCTATCCCTTGAACAACAGCGTTCACCTCTTCCTCCCCGGCATCAACTGGAGCCTGGGCCACCGATATAGCCATAGGAATACCTCCAACTGGGTGCGCCCTAGTTAGGGGAACGGCCACGGGAACATCCCCATGGGGAGAAGAGCTCCCCACAGACATCTCCTCAATCTCCCGCACATAATCATCGGCTTGATTTCCGGCCATGGTCAATTTTCAGTTTTTCGGAAATGGGACTTCTCACAGAAAGATTAAGGGAGGATAAAGTTTCCAGGAACGAATTCAATGGTGGATAGCGGTTTTTCCCTCAAGGGTTTGTCTCACACAACCTAAAGCTAATGTTAGCGCAGGGGAAATAAAAAATAACCAGAAGTTTTTACCTAAGATGTGAAGAAGAAGAAACTCGCCGGAGCAAAGGGTTCTTGCAATGGATATGCTTGAAGGAAGTCTGAATGCGTGGAAAAAACTTCCAAAGCCCTGCAAACCCTTATTTATAGGGGAGATGGAACATGGATTAGGTTTGAAAATTCAAAAAGGCAATCATTTCCCGCCTGGGAAACCCCCCACTTTTGGTAACCGCCTCACGTCTCCCGGAGTCCACGCGCCCACGTCTCCACTCAGCATTAAATGCGGACTTGACAGCATTTAATGCGATGTCAGTTGTGTCCGTTACAGAAGGCCAGCAGTCTCCTCGAGGGTAAGGCCCCGTCCCTCGGATATTTGAAGTTCAGAATTCACTCTTTATAAATTCTACAGTACGCTCGATGCGATACTACAGAATTTGGGGGGCAAAATGATGAGGCCTGAAATTCATTCTCGAATCAGAGCCGTCCACGTGGCAGCACACCGCTGACTAATACCCTTGACGCTCGCCTTGGTGGGCTCATGGGCCTTCACGCCGCTCAATTGCCAGCAAATGTCATCCATCAGCCAGCGGATGACCATTCGGACCAAGGGCCCCAACCAATGGGTTTGACGCTCGGACAGCGGCCCTCAAGGTTATCTTTCACAGGGAAGCACCCACATGGGGGCCCCATTAATACGCTCGGGATCCCGACGCTCAAAGGGTCATATATCGCGAGGAGGCCATCCATGCATTCTTCGAGCGTCACCAGCGTTCGGGCATGTCCATGCCCCGTTTCGCTGGATCCGAACCTCGGACGAGGGAATCTTAGGTCCATCCCCTCGTGACCCTCGCCAACAACCTCTGACACAGAAGTACTATGCACCACGCACCTGACACGCCGTCAACCTTTTCAGGGATGTCATTCTCAGTCCCCAAAACTTTGACGCGTGTTAGGGCAACACAGGTTTGGGACCACATGGTCAATTTTACCCATCTACCCCCATCCCTAACATATAAATAGGAGAGAAGCCATGCATTCTCCCCCAAGGAATCTCCTGCACAAAATCCATATACACTGTTCTGGGCATTTCTCAGCTGACCTTCTCAAGCTTTTTATCTCGCCATAGTAACACTACCATTGTAGCTTGCGCATTTGGTGTTATCCTAGCTGGAAGAACCCACGCTCAAAAGGAAACCCAGATCCTGAGGCTCTCACGCCTGTGATGGTCTTTCCCTTTTTAAACAAATTCTAAAGTGTTGTTGCATTAGGAAACTCAGATTCCCGCATCATCAATAACTCTCTCTATCTCTCTCATATTCCGAGATCTGGAACTTCGTATTTATTGGAGAGAGGAACCATGACTATTAATTCTCTTGTTTATGGCAAACCATAATCATCACAATTAATATTACAACTATAATACATAATTAAACTTAAAAAAACATCTAATACGTTTTTGATTAGATACCAATCCAAATTTAATGAGTTAATGTCACATAATTATTATTTATAATTGTCCAGTAGCAGCATTATTTCTAATTCAAAATAAATATTCAGCAATAAAATTCAAGTGTAAATATCTTATTATATATGATGTGGAGTATAATATACCACAAAATTTCAATTTTTATTGCTTCCAATATATATATATATATATATATTACTATTTTATGGACTTTATTCTATGAATTCCCATCAAGAAATTTGATATTTATACAAAAATAAATTTCATCCACATGTCAAAATATTCCACCAAAAACGTGCGTTAATTAATTTTATGAAAAAGAAGTCGTTTTCGTGCAAATTTAAAGCAGTTGGGAATTTCTAGTATAAAAGTATGGTGAGCCCTTTGGCAAATGACCACATTCTCAAGAACACATTAAACACCACAAATACATCTCAACATTATATTCTTGATATGGCTGCAGTTGTAAGCCGCGTTGATGTTGCTAACATTCTTCCCAGGCCGACCAAGGGTTTCCCTCCCACTTTGTTTGCTGATAAATTCATCTCATTTACTTTGGATAATCAGGTTAATTATTCTATCATAATGATATCTACTTTTTTTTTTTTCTATTTTTCTTCTTTGTATCATATCACATATGTGTTGAGTTCAACTCAAAATGCACGAATAAAATAAAAAATTAGTCTTTCTTTTCTTAAAGAATTACTGAAGTAAATCACGATTGATCTATATGTATGTTTAATATTTTGATTATCTATGTGTGTTGGGGTTCTCCCAAATCCCTAAGGCTGTTTGGCCATGAAGAGATGGGAGGTCCTATTCGCTCAATCTGGTTTGGACAGCGGAAGTAGATAAAGATAACGAAAATCAAAGAAGAAGTTAAGATAGAGTGATACGATGGAAAATAGGAAGATAGAGTCCAATATAAATTGTAAGAATAGTTAACAAGCAATTAATAATAATAAGAAGAGATTTAGAGCAAATGGTCGAACACACCAAAAAACTTAAAGTTATAAATAGGGATGTAAACGAGATGAGCCCGTTCGCGAGCCTAACAAACCAAATCAATAAAGATTCGGGCTCGTATTCGAGGAAAACGAACCCGAATCGAACCTTGGCTCGGTTCGTAACCTTCACGAACCGAATTCGAACCCATTCTCTATAAAATTTAGGCTCGCGAACCCTAAAATTTTAATAGAAATATTATTATATATTACATATTATGCATTATTATATATATATATATATATGTATATATATATTAAAATATAACATATCTAACCTATTTCTGTAATTCAATTTCTTAACCCATGCCATCAGATATCAGCCGCCCCTCTTCTAAATCCAAACCCCAAGTCCCCAACTTCCATCATTCTCAAGTCGAAGCCAACCACCATCTCCACCGCCCACTGCCACGCTTCCACCGCTCAGCCGCCCACTGCTGTCGTCACTGCCCAAAGCTGTTGTCATGCGGTGCTCCTCCACCACCACAGCGCCACCGCCCGCCTGCGCCTCCTATATCTTTTTCTCCTCCAACATCACAGAGCCACCCCCGGCTCCTCTCTTTTTCTCCTCCACCACCGCGATGCTGTTGTGTGCTCTTCATTGGGTCTAGTTGCTGCTGCCTTATCCTTTTTTGGTGTAGATCTGGACTTGGACTTGACTTTCTTCTCGATTTGAACGTAATTTCTCAGATCTGGGTTAACCACTCTTTAATGGAATTTTTTTCAGATTTAGCTTTCACATTTTTTAACTCGAACCGGCGAGCCGAACACGAACCGAATCGAACTCGAACCACAAATTTCCTGGTTCGTTAGGTTCGAGTTCGGGTTCGTCAAAAAAGCACTCGAACCGAACTCGAACCCTAAAAAACAGGCAAGATTCGGCTCGGCTCGGCTCGGTTCGTTTACATCCCTACTTATAAATAAGAGAAGACTTACAATGTATACACATAAAAGAGAGAAATGGAAAATCTCTTAAGGAGATCGCCATGAATGTGTATATTTTATATTTTGATGTGGAATTCATGGTCTGAATCAATTGAGCGTTGCAACGCTGCTATGCAAAAACTATTAAATATAATACTAATAATCTAATATTTATCACATTTAATTTCAAATTAATAATTAAGTACACTAGATGCGTATGCTAAAAACATTATTAGTATTTAAATATATTAAAGTTAAATTTTTTATATTAATCTATATTTTATAATTATTTTTAATATAATCATTAAATTATAGTAAATAAATTTGATAATGTCATACTAGTTAAAATAATAATTAAAATAGAAATGAAAAATATGAAGGAAAAAACTAATAAGAACTTGAAACAGTTTATTAAAAGAAAAAAATTGAAATGATGTGAGAGAAAAAGAAAGTTAAGAAATAATATATCTTGTAATTGTGAAGAAAATAAATAAACAAAAAAAATAAAAATTAAAACAATTATTTTAGAGGTGAAAAGAAAAGAGTTGAAGAGATGAAAATATCAAATGATTTCTATTGGGAAAAATACACAAAAAGGACACCAACTAACTCCAATTAGCAGTTTCGGGACAAATTTTTTTCCGGTGACAAAATAGTCCAATATCTCCAAAAAAATATCAATTTCAGGAAAAAGTCACGGGAGACAAGCTTATGTGGATAAAATGCTGATGTGGCCTTGGGACTCCAGCCACGTCAAAAAAACACTCACCACGTGGAACCATATGTTGGATGACTTACTTTTTTTTTTTTTTTTTTTTCCCCCCAAGTCTTTACACGTTTTATTAAGGAGGCAAAATTTCCCACCAAAACTAAACTTAGTTTGCCAAAATTTGAGCATCCCTTTTCTTTAAGAACCCTAGGCCCCACAAACATCAGCTTCACCATAGCTTCAGACCATCCCTTTTTTTTTCCCCCATTTTACTATCAACAAAATCACCTGCTTCAAGTTTTGCACGTACATTCATAAATATATTCTTTTTTATTGAAGAATATATTCATAAATATATTCTGACCACCCAACAATGCAATTAAACAATGCATTAAAACTGGTAAAGCTTAAAATGAAAATAAATAATATAAACATCAAGTTGATGCATTACGAACATATTCTGACCGCCCAACAATTGTCCAAAAAGGGGATCAAATTTCCAACAACCAAAAAGAAAATGCATCAAATAAAAGTTATTAATCAAAATAGTTCAGAAGATGATGCAGGAATTTTTTTCCAAACATTTGAGCAAGTCTACGGAGCAGCAGACTTGGATGGTCCAGAAAGATGCAGGAATTTTTTTCCACCTTCAACAATGATGCTCTTCTCCAGTAAAGGGCCACAAACACTTGATTGAGACATAAGAAGATCATCTTGTGACATGGCTGGGGGGACTCTCAAGTTGACACCTCTGTTCTTCATTGTCTTTTTCTTTTTATTGGTTAACTCTTTGACCATTGATTCTCTTATCTCATGTAGTGTTTGTAAAGGTCTTCTCTTAGATTTTCTTACCCCTTCATTGCCCATTTGCATCTGATCAAACATGGAAGGACCAACAGGTGAAGGTGCATCATTATAGTTGTACAACTCAACATCCAAGACTTGTGAGTCCTCTATGTCATCTTCTGGTGGAAAAGTTTGCGGATTTGGGGGGGAAATTTCAGGTGCATCCTGTATAACAATTTTGGTCAAATCATTCATTGTCATAGTAAGTGTAAAGTAAAGTAAATTAAAAAAAGAAGTTACTTCAGCAATGTCATTCACAGTAAAGAACCAAATCCAATTCTCCTTGTTTTCTATGGAAACCACTGCATATGCTAAAGGGAAATTGTTGTTATTTGGATCAACACCCATAGCTGTAAGAAACACTCCCCCATGTGGTCCTTTTAGATGACAACCATCTACTCCCACTATTGGTCTGCAGCTCTTAAACCCTGTTTTCATTGCCTTAAAGCAGACATAAAATTTAGAAAATCTATTTTGTCCATCAGAGTCATTTGTCCCTAAGATGACAGTTGATCCTACATTTGTTTTCCTCAATTCATTAGCATAGTCCCAGAGTTTTGTGTACTGAAAATCAGGATCACCCTCTAATATCTGGATGGCCAGTCTCTTTGCCTTATAGGCTTGTGCAGTGGACACATTCACACTAAGCTCATCTTGCACATCTAATCTCCAACCTAAAACATTCCTTTTAGGATCTGATTTGAAATATCACACAAATTTTTCAGCAAGCCATCTTGTCCAATGTAGAAAGTGGGGTTATAGATGTCTGTACTACTATATGTAGGGAAGTTGTCAATTTCATCCTCATCAGCAGAAACCCTGTACATATCTAACTCTTCTTCATCACTGCCTACTACTCCTTCCATAGATACACTATCATTAGAATCTGTGTCACTGTTCTCATTGTTATTTTGACCAATCTCAGCACTAGAACTCACATTTTCATCAAATAAAACATCATCTAATGAACTATCAACATCAGCAGGAGCAACAAAATCTTCATCATCACCAGAGTCATAGACCACATCAAAATTCATAAACACTGTGTCCTCACAGTCCATTTCATTCTCCACAACATATGCAGGTTTAATACCATCAATAGCATTATTCTCAAACAACAAATCATCATCCTTGTAACTATCATTAATATCATTGGAGTAATCAACATCAGGCTCATCAAAGATATCATCAACAAGATCTTCAACTACAACATTATCAGAAGATGTACTAGGGTACCTCTTACTATATTCATCTGACCATTCTTTAGTGTTTTCAGCCCTACAGATGAATTCAATAGTTGATTCCCTTTTTTCCCTTTGTTTAAACATCCCCTCCAATTCAACATTCTGTTCTTGATCACTTGGATGCTCAGAGATATCATCACCAATTTCAGGTACAATAGAGTCCAAGAATATGGGATACTCAGATTTGTTTTTCAAGTACTTTCTACCATATTTTTTTAACTCAGAATCAGACAATAATAGCTTAAATCCACCTGGTACGGAAGTATAAAACCTATTGTGATGACCATATTTGACTAGGTCCTGAACATACTCATGTAAACATTCAAGACAAAGCAAATGAACATTTGACCCTAAAAAATTTGGCAGAAATATATACACTTACGATAGGTTGGTGGAGGGGAGTTTTCAAGACCTTGGCGATGAACCCTAACCATCGCACTTCCCTCTCCGGTAAGCTTCGTTTGAATCTTTCTCAGTACGCTTCAATGGAGAAAATTCTAGGCCTTTCTTCTTTTTCTTTGTAATGAGAGAGATGGATGAATGAGTCTGGGGAAGTGAACCCTTTCTTGGAGAAACAAATTAAACCCATTGTGTTATTTTAATTTTGATAGCCGCACTTGTGGCTTTGCACGCGAGAAGATATTTTTCAAAATTGAATTTGAGTTGTATGCCACGTATGTGACAGGTGTTAATTCAAATCTGACGTGGCAAATTTAGTTTACACGTAGACTTATTTCCGGCAGTCAAATGTTGTCTCCGGTGACTTTTTCCTGAAATTGACATTTTTTTGGAGTTATTGGACTATTTTGTCACCGGAAAAAAATTTGTCCCGAAATTGCTAGTTGGAGTTGGTTGGTGTCCTTTTTTTGCATTTTTCCTGATTTCTATTTATGTTTAATGCTTAATATAATAATATAGATATTGTGTAAAAAAATTATTTAATTACCTTTGAGATTAGTAGGTAGTTTATGGGTTTGGTAATTAGTCCATGTGAGGCAGGTTAACACACACCCCTCATACTCAAACCCGAACAATCGGGTGTCAACCTGGATACAGTCTGCAGCATGTTAAAGTATGTGTTTGACCTAACTCACCTTAAAAGCTAGCTGATAAGGTGAGGATTGTCAAGCATTATTAAAATAGCAGATGATTTGATAATTAATCAATGTGTGACAGGTTAAGATAATTAAAGAATTTTTCTCTCATAGGTTCAGGAAAAGTATGCAAAGTGTATTGAAGAAATGAAGGAACAAGTAAGATCCATGGTTATGAACAAAGACACTAAGCCGAAAGATAAAATGATAGTAATTGACAATGTTGAGCGTTTGGGAGTTTCATATCACTTCAAGCAAGAGATTGAAGACCAAATTGAACACATCTTCAAGATAAAGCTTGAGGAAGGAGAGCAAGATTTGTTCACCACTGCACTGCATTTCCGTCTCCTTAGACAACATGGCTACAACGTTCCTTGTGGTACGATTCTTTATAAGTCAATCTCTAGATGCCCTATCTGATATGATTAATGATGATGAGAACGAAAGTTTTTATGTAGTAACATGATGAAACCCTTAATGCGTGTTAGTTATACACAGGTTGGAAGTACGATTGAAACTTAAATTTCACTATAATTGACCGTAAAAAGACAATTCTATCCTGAAAAGGTTGTATTGAAAATTTGAAACCTTCAATGGCAGGCTAGTAATAATAAAAAGGATGGTATTTGAAACTTGACCATTCAAAAGTACATTTAGGTAGGGTGGGCGGTGGCAACTGCGAATATTGGAAATTTAATGCTGAGTTTTAATACTATAATAGGGTAAAACATAGGTTTTGGATGCAATAAAATTTATTGTGTACATCAACTTATAGGAAAATTGTTCATTTTATCTGTCCAATATGTTCGATTTGAAATCTTAGGACATAGTTTTAAAAATTAGCAAATATAAGACTCTAATTATTTAAATCATAGACAAAACTCAATCAAAAATCTTCTTCCTCGCCGAAAATTTTCACATGAATAACGGAAAGACACATTACAAGACACATGGATTACTTTTCTCCACGAAGAATTACACATAAGAATTTTTGCCACAATATATTAATTAAAAAATTTTGGAAAAAAAAAATTCAGTTTTTTAAACATATTACTTAAAAATAATCCTCTACCTCCTCCACCGCAGGCCACCATATTGCAAACCCTTTAGAAGAAATGAAAAACAAGAACATCAATATTTCAATTGCCACGAGATATTTGTATTTCGCATCTAGGATCTCCATTCAATATAATTATGCAAATCTGCACAGTAACTGTTGAATATATTGAAACAGGAGTGTTCGAACAATTCAAGGACAAGGAGAGCAACGCATTCAAGAAAACCATGAACAGTGACATTGAGGGTTTGCTAAGCTTGTATGAAGCAAGCTTCCTACAATATCATGGAGAAGACATCTTAGAAGAAGCCAAGGTCTTCACAAGGCACTGCTTAAATCAAGCAAAGTCAGAATTAAACAGTTATCTTCAAGCAAAAGTGACACGAGCCCTAAAGCAGCCTCTTCATCGAGGTGCTCAGAGAGTGGAAGCACGTTACTACATCTCTATCTATGAGAAAGATGAGTTGAGGAATGATCTGCTGCTTAAATTCGCCAAATTAGATTTCAATTTTGTGCAGAATTTGTACAAAAAAGAGCTGAGCGATCTCCTAAAGTAAGATAACCCTTTGACTTTAATTAATATTTCATTATCATACTCTTATGTTACCCTTGGGCGCTTTATGAAAGTGATCTCATTATGTAAGTGTCACAACCAGATTCCTGAGCCCCGTTGGAGGTCAATCTGACTTCAAGATATTTCGAACCCTTTTTGTGTGGAATTTATGAAATATTTTTTTTTTTTATGTGAAGAACTCTTTTCTTAATTTTTTCAATAAAACATCCAAATTGCTCTCAACCCGTCATAAAAAAAAATTAATAGGAATTATATGTGCAAATTGAGATTATTTGTAATGAATTTGTTAGTTTCCGATCCCCGTTTTATCAAAATTATAAACCCTAAAACCCGTCCTTCGTCATATATATATATATATATAACTAATGTTGTACGTTACATACTAATCAATTTTTGTTTAATGTTACAGGCGGTGGAAGGGATTGGAGACTATAAAAAAACTTTCATACATGAGAGAGAGGGTGGTGGAAAGCTATTTTTGGGCGGTGGAATTCCATTCCGATCCCGGTTCCACTTTATCCCGATTAGCTTGTGTTGATACCACGGTTATGATTACGATTATGAACGACACGTATGATTATTGTACGCTCGAAGAACAACAAGTCTTTACAGAGGCTTTGCAAAGGTATGCACTACGTTTATTTACTTTAATCTTAATTTTTTGATCTAATACAACATTCACAGGAAACATAGGCAAACTATCACGAGAGTAGAAGAAATGCCATGCAACATATGCGTACAGTTATTGAGTAGTGTTTTGTAATGTATCAAAACATATAACTAGTATAAAATACTCTAAGTATTATGTTGTTTCTTCAGGTGTGACACTAAAGAAGTCGATCCAGCACTCCCAAATTATTTGAAGATTGCGTGCAAACCTTTTTATAGTTTATACGAGGAGTATGATCACAAATATTTGTCGAAACAAGGAAGATCCTACGCAGCATCTTATGCCAGAGACTTTGTAAGCACGAAACATTAATTTCTGAAATATAGAAATTCAATCTTGCATGTTTTCGAAAATATAAGCACAATATATTATATCTAAATAATACAAATCCAATTTCATATTTTCTTTCTTTTTGCCCTTCATATTTTGGCTGAATTTAAACAAATATATTACAATGATGGGAACCCTAACATCAAACTCATGTGTGACATACATGAAGATGAAAGAACTTGGCATGAGTTACCACCAAAAAGCCTTGTGGTACAAGGGAGTAGAGACACCCACATTTCAACAACACCATTCCATAGCGGGCATCAACAGCACAATCTATGTCGGCCTCTCAGCGTTCTATATGGGAACCGAATCAGCCTCCGAAGAAGCTTTCCGTTGGCTCACGACCCGGCCTAAGATGGTTGACGCTAGCGGTTTCATAGGTCGGTATTTGAACGATATCGGTAGCTATCAGGTACATAACCACTTTTCAGAATTGGAAAAATTAGCTGAAGATATTTTTGACAATCACGCTTAGTTTTTACGCTTCTCAAAGTCGTGTTCCATTTTGCTTCTTTCTTTGGTCAACAGAGTTGGTTAGTTAGTTGGCTTAGTGTTTGACACGTGTCTCGGTAGATATTTATTCTTCCCCTTTCCAGAACTTGTATATAATGGATTGGACTGTAGCTTCTGTCCTTGAGCAATGATAATGAAAATTTCCCAAATTCATTCCTTGGTTTAGATTTCAATACCACTCTCCTTCTCCGTTACTACCCATATAAAGATAATTTTAAAGTTATGTGTCGTCACCGCACGTTGACTTATACATAACTCCGCAATGTAATTAATCAACTATTGATAAAGACATTTTTATAGCTCTTTTGGAAAATTTCTCTTATATATTCAACTTATTAAATGATGTGTGAAATGAGTATAAATCAGCGAGAGCACGAGTCGGGCCAGTATCCGAACGCTGTCGATTGCTACATGATAGAGAATGGTGTGTCAAAGGAAGAAGCGTTCGACAAGCTTGCTGGATTTGTTGAGGAAGCGTGGATGGTTTTGAATGAGGAATGGGTTGTTAATTTGACAAATAAAACTGTACCAAGGTATGTTATGGAGCCTGTTCTCGGCTATGCACGAGCTACAGAAGTGACCTACAAGCTTCGCACGGATGGCTACTCCGATTTAGGAAGGTCGCCATTTGAGCTCGACGTGATTTCTCTGTTTGACGAGCCCGTAATTATTTAATTAATCTATTAATGTACTGTGCTGAAACACTTTGGGGAAGTCTAGAAATCATGAATAAGTACATGGTCATGTGTGTGTGGCTACATATATATATGTTTAATATAATGTTTCGTACGTGAAATTAATATTTCTGGTCGACATGGGATATGCTGATCTTCCAAGCTATCCAAACTTCATTACTATAATTTGGTTATTTGTAATCTTCGACGGATATAATTTTGTTGTTTCTAGCTACTACACATCGCGAAAGTAATTGTTATTTAATATTAGGGTTAATTACGCCTAACCCATATATATTAAATGGAATAATTACAATTCGTCACCCTTTTTAAATTAAATTACAGGTATTACTCTTCAGGAAATAAGTAATTGCTCTTAATTCCCATTTGCATTTTAAAATTACTAATCTTAATGAATTCAAAATTAGAAGTTAGACTTTCTTTTATATGGAAAATTATTCAATTCATCCGGTTGGTTATTCCAACTTGTAATTTTTGGACATAATTTTTCTAATTTGTAAATGTGAGCATGTACTTTTCAAAATCATGAAATTATTGGACAATTTTAAAAAACGAAATAAGGTGGAAAATATTAGATTACATATCAAACAACGTGTCGGTCCGATAGATACGTAGACTCAGGTGATCATCTCAGGCAAAAATTTTCAAATTTCAATCACTAACTTTCTAGTAATTTCAGGTCTTTCTTAAAAAAAAAAAAAAAAAGGTGGGGGGATAATTAAAAAAAAAAAAAGATCTATTAGATCATTAAATTTCAATTGAGACCTCATCACTATATTTAAAATTAAAAAATTAATGTTTTAGATATTTTCATTTTGATAATTCAATTATTTGAAATATTTAGATAAATTATATAGTTAACGTTGCAACACACATTGTTTTTAGTAGCAAAATGATATTTTTGAAAAAGGGATAATTAATAATTTTTAATTCGGTGAATCAAAATTATTATATCAATTATATCATTATATGCATAAAATAACCTACCCGTTCACGAATTGCGTGTCACATGAGGCCACGCAGTGCAAATGCTGGAGCAAGTACAGGTGTAAATATGCTAGTGTGCAAAATTTTACAAAAAAGTTGAGTGTGGGGACGCCTTATAGCGTCTAATAAAAAAAATATTTTAAATAATTATATATATAATATAACTTTATGTTATATATGGTTTCAAGTAAAATTTAAGAAATAATAAAAAACAATTAGTTTTACTTTAAATTATTTTTGTTAATAATCCTACAATCATTTTCTTAAATATGAATTCTGTCAATTTTCTTTAATATCCTTTATAAATATTGTCCAATACATATATTGTGTAGTTTATATATAAAAAAAAAAAACTCGATTTTATTTAAGTATTGATAGTAATAACTTAATCCCATCATTTTACAATGATCATATGTTAAATAAAAAAATTAAAATTAAAATTTATATTGTTAAATTCGTGAATTAAGAAATCTTAAGTCGTGCAAAAATTGTGCACAAATTCGTCAATACGGAGAACTAAAATCTTAAATCATCTTAAAGCGATAAGTGCGCACATATCGCCAGTAGAGAAAACAAAATGTATCATATTCAATATAATAGAAGGATTATATAATTTAGGTCACTCATATGTAGATTTCTCATTAAAGTTTAACGCTTCTCTCCCGACTTCTTTATATATATCACAAAATAATTGTATTTTTTTTGGAGATACATATTTTTTTAATTTCATCGGTCAATTTATAACGTCGCGTGTATTGGCTTTTTTTTTTTTTTTTGGTCTGATCGCCCGTATTGACTGTTTTTTTTTTTTTTGGTCTGATCGGTATATTGACTTTTTTTTTTTTTTTGGGTTTGATCGCGTGTATTGACGATTTTTTTTTTTTTTTGGTCTGATCACGTGTATTGACAGTTTTTTTTTTGGTCTGATCGCGTGTATTGACGAGTAATGGAAGAACAAAAAGATTTTAGTACCTTTAATGGTTTTTCATACTTTGATTTGGTCTGATCTCGTGTATTGACAGTTTTTTTTTTTTTTTTTTGTCTGATCGCGTGTATTGACAGTTTTTTTTTTTTTTTTTTGTCTGATCGCGTGTATTGACGAGAACAAAAAGATTTTAGTACCTTTCATGGTTTTTCATACTTTGATTTGGTCTGATCGCGTGTATTGACTGTTTTTTTTTTTTTTTGATCTGATCGCGTGTATGGACGAGTAATGGAAGAACAAAAAGATTTTAGTACCTTTCATGGTTTTTCATACTTTGATTTGATGGAACTGAAGGGCAGGAAAAAAAAATTTAGCCAGTTGTGCATGGCGTTCATGGAATCTGAGGAGGACCAGTCCTTTCCTGGACTCGCGAGACATGATGCAGATTACTTGCTCCAAAATGTGATAAGAATATAACTGTACCAAGACTTTTAAAACAGGAAGAAGATGGTTCGAGCAATTGATACAATTTTTTTCTTACTCAAATCAACATCTATTCTATTATATTAAGTGAAAGGAATAGATAAAAATTATTTTGATGTCTTCGACTCTTTAATTTTTTGTCTCTCCACTCTTCAATTTTTTTTCTTTTCGATTTTGTATTTAAAACTCTTTATTTATTTATTTATTTTACTATTGCACATATTATCTCTAAAATTTTTTTTCTCTGATAATTTTTTCTTTTAATAACTTTTATATATTCTTATTATCTTTTTTTTACTAATATTATCAAATTTATTTATCATAATTTAGTACTTATTTAATTTTTATTAGTATAAAAAATTTAATTTTAATCTATTTCAATAATATTATTTTATTTTTGATATACATATCGAATGTACCTAATTAGAGTGGGAAATATAGAGGTGTCTTAAAAGTTAAAAGTCAAGCCCCCAGGACCCCAAGGCTACAGTAGCTATATTTGATACCATATTTTTAATTTTTCAGTTTTGTAATTCGTATTTAAGATTAATGTAATTTTTAAGGGTTACTTTAATATATTTTAAAATAAATTAAAATGGCTTAAATTGACTTTTTTTTTTTTTTTGGTTAAAAGAAGTATTTATTGCAATGTTAAAAAATTTCTTGGGACATACTTTGAAAACTCCCCATAAGTTGAAAAATTTTTAGTTTGCTCCCCATTTTCAAAAATATTTCTGTTCACTCCCCAGATGAGACTCATAATTTGAGTTTGCTCCCCATTTTGGACACCACATACGACATATTGCGATTTAATTACGATCTAATGCGATTTAATTACGTGATTCTTGAGTTTTTATACTAAGCTTTTTTACACCATTTTGACGAAATATTCTAAACTCTGGAACTTTATATTTATTGAAGAGAGGAGTCCTGATTATTAATTATTTTGTTTATGACATGTTATAATCCTAACGAATAATGAGTTAATATCACATAATTACTATTTGTAATTATCCGGTATCAGCATTATTTTCAATTCAAAATAAATATTCAGTAATAATACTCATATTTATACTTGGGGCATACTTTGAAAACTCCCCATGAGTTGCAGAATTTTTAGTTTGCTCCCCATTTTCAAAAATATTTCTGTTCACTCCCCAGATGAGACTGATAATTTGAGTTTGCTCCTCATTTTGGACACCACATATGACATATTGCGATTTAGTTACGATATAATGCGATTTAGTTACGTGATTCTTGAGTTTTTATACATCACGTAACTAAATCGCATTATGTCGAAACTAAATCGTAATATGTCGTATGTGCCCCAAAAAATGGGGAACAAACTCAAATTATGCATCTCATCTGGGGAGTGAACAAAAATAATTTTGAAAATGGGGAGCAAACTAAAAATTGAGTTCACATTTGGAGATTTTTCGCATATTACCCGTTTATACTTTTCAATATGTAATTATTTATATAACTCAATATACAACCCTTAATTACATATAAGGTACAAATATCTTAATATATTATATGGAATATAACATACCACAAAATTTCAATCTTTATTACTTCCAATTTATGTATTATTATTTTATGGACTTTATTATATGAATTCCCACCAAGAAATCGGGTAATGTGGGATAAATCTCCAATTGGACATCATATTTTTACTTAACTCCTCAATTGGACATCATTTTTTTACTTAACTCTCCACGTATAAATTTCACATAATGTAGTACAAATATGATATAATGCAGTATTATATCCTATTATGTAGTATAAATTTAGTAATATGTTGTATCCAAAAGTTTCATAAATATATTCTAACTCTAAAAATATGTTGTATAATTTTCACATAATGTAGTACTAAAAGTTTTACTGTATGTAGTATTTATATCCTATTATGTATTATAAATTTATGGAGAGTTAAGTAAAAATATTCAAACTAATGGGGAGTTATTTGCGACTGCCCCTCAAGAAATTTGATATTTATCCAAAAATAAATTTCATCCACAAGTCAAAATATTCCAACAAAAACGTGAATTAATTTTATTAAAAAGAAATCGTTTTCGTGCAAATTTAAAAACACTTGAGAATTTCTAGTATATAAGTATGATGAGCCCTTTGGCAAATGACAACATTCTCTAGAACAAATTAAACACCACAAATACATCTCAGCATTATATTCTTGATACATATGGATGCAGTTGCAAGCGGCTTGATGTTGCTAATATCCTTCCCAGGCCGACCAATGGTTTTCCTCCCAGTTTGTTTGGTGATAAATTCATCTCATTTTCTTTGGATAATCAGGTTAATTATTTCATCATAATTGATAAGGGGAAAATCGGGGAGTCTGATTTAGCGCCAGATGTCATTGCCAAGATAAGCAGCCTGTGCCACGTAAGCTTTTCACGACCGAGCCGCTTAGGCGGTCATCGACCCACTACTTGGCCAAAGACCACAAGTCCTAGTTTGGCGGTGGTCTCCTGCGACCCAGGGTCACCTTTCATTCCAGAGAAAGCCGCGACCCAGCGAGTCCCCGACCCGGTCATTACCGGACAACCGCACTTAATGCGAGTACCACCTACGGCTGGCCGCATTAATTACAGCCGCTCCCAGTACAGTGGCAGGGATCCTGGCAGGAGCAGGCGAACAGTGCTTTGGCTGGAAAAGCACTGTTCCGGCCTGAGGACCAGGACACTCTCCTCCCTACCAGATCCACACTTTCTGGGAGGTGTACTTGCACCCGCGAAGTCCATCTTCACCCTATAAAAGCCTCGCCCAGCGACGGCCAAAGGTAAGCTCTTTCTCACGCACAAAAACTCTCAAATCTAGCAATTTCCAAGAGCTTAAGCTGACTTGAGCGTCGGAGTGCCAAAACGGGTCCAACCCCCACTCTTCCCCGTATTGGCCTCTGAGTTCACGTTTGTTCTATCTTTCCAGCTGGGAGAAGCGCCGGAGTTCTCCACACATTACAAATATCTTGGGTGATTTGGCGTCCTAGTCTGGAACCCCGTGCAGTGTCCAGATTTTGACACGATCATCTTGGCGCCGTCTGTGGGAAGCTCTGAACAAAAAGTCTTTCTTCCTCACCAGCTTAATCCATCTCTCCATTGACGATGGTCCAAACACGTCACGGGCGACGAGTCTACGGCGAGAATGGTGAAGAGATCTTTCCGGATCTCAACACCTCAGGGGGGAACTTCCCACCCCCCCGTAGTGGGGATCGTCGCTACGGATGCTGGCCCTAGTGCTCCTAGCCGTTTGATACTTTCAGAAGTGGATTTGGCGGCTTACGCAGAGAGCTGTCGGGCCGAGGCGATGGCCGCTGCAAGAGAAAACAGGGAGCCGGTCATGCCGGCTCCCCCAAGAGGGAGCCCTTTGGCTCTAACCCCTCAGAATGTTGCACACCCCACGGTTCAAGGGCCTTCTGCACCGGGGACGTATGCTGTCCATCAGCATGCTCCTCAGCTAAGTATCTGGGGGTATCCGCAGCTCCCCTACGGTCAAAACCCCTACGCGCAACCTCAGACCATATACATTGCTCCGGCCTTGGGAGCCCAGCATCCAGTCCATCTGGGTGCGCACCTGGAGGAGGGTTTTGATGACAATGAAAACCCACCCCGCCGACAGGAGCCAGCCAGAAGAAGGAATGGTCAGGCTGAGGAACGCCCCTCGCAACTTTTGCGCAATATGAGGGAAACGGATAGGGGCGCGCGCCACATTGCAGGGACGGCAAGCTAAATGAATAGAGACGTTCCTGTCCCTAGAAATGTGCCTGTTTTCGATCGCCTGGGGGCCAGGGTCCATCCCAACGCCTACCATCAGGCCAATCGGGGACATTGGGTGGGACAGGGCGATCTCCGAAATAATCTCCCCCGGAGACAGCAGCAGCAACAACAGCAGCAGCAGCAAGCTTATTTACCCGACCCGGCACCGGAGTCGGAGTATTTTGATCCACAAGAGGAAGTGCCATCACACTTCCCCCAGGGGCAGGTCTTTGAGGAAAGGGCACCTGCCCACCGCCACGGTCACTTCCACCCACGTCAGGGGAGGATGTACCGCAGCGAACGGGAGGCAAGGTCCCCCTTTTGCGACGAAATCATCGACGCCAAAGTGGTGGATAGAGTTCCCACCAATCTGCCGATATACCACGGGAGCACCGATCCCGTGAAGCACTGCTCCAAATTCGAAGCACAAGTCAGCCTTTATGGCCACTCCAAACTCATCTGGGCCAAGATTTTTGAAACCACGCTCGAGGGTCCAGCCCAAGACTGGTTTGAGCGGCTAGCTCCGCATAGCATCCGAGATTATGATCATTTGGCCAGAAAGTTCAAAGCTCACTTCTCCTCCATGACGGGAGTCAAGCTCCCGTCCACCTATCTGTATAGTATCACGCAGGAAGAAGGCGAGACCTTGAGGAGTTTCTTTTCACGATTCAACGAGGCATTCGTCAAAGTCGAGCACTTGGACATTGACATCCTGACCCAGACCCTACACAAGGCGATCCGCCACACGGAGTGCGCCGATGAAATCATCCTCGAGTCTCCCCAGAATATGGAGGAAATAATGGCCATAGCACGCCGTTTCATGCGGTTGGAGGAGGTCAAGTCCACAACGCGCGCTTCGGGGCGCAAAAGCGATCGACGAGCAAACGACCCAGCTCCCGATAGGTTCCCCAGATCCGACCCACCTCGGTCGGAACCTCCAAGGATCACCAACAGAATGGAACAGAGACTCAAGCGGGAAGTCCCCTCTACGAGCGGGGTCAGGAAAGGTTACACACCGTTGGTTTGCCCCATAGAGGAAATTTACGAAGTCATGGATCGAGGACTCCTTAAAAAGCCAAAGCAGCTGAAAGAAACCAAGAAGGCTAAGGAGTCTGGGAAGCGCTGCGCTTACCACATGCAGCCCGGTCATTGGACATCAGAATGCATCGCTTTAAGGGAGGAGGTAGAGCGATTAATTCAAGGAGGCCACCTCATGGAGTTTGTCAAAAAATTGGACGAGCGGGCCCGCCAAATTCTCGACCCAAGGGAGTCGCCTCCGCCCAGGAGGGGACGAAAGCCGCCATTGGAGAAGCCGGGAGAGGCTAATCCCCACAACATGCCCACAAACGAAATCTTCATGATTGCGGGTGGCCCCACGGGAGGAGACTCCAAGACGGCCCGCAAGCGGTCAAGGCGTCAGGCGGGTCGGGAGCTTTATGGGCCCAGAGAAGTCATGCAAGTGGAGCTAGGGCAAGAATGGCGCGAGCAGGAAATCTCGTTTAGCGATAAGGACTTCATACCCGTGATGCCACGAGACGGGGGAATGCCTAGTTGCCCGCTGTTCGTTACTTTGGACGTAGCAAATTGCGCTGTTCATAAGACCCTAGTCGACAGCGGGAGCTCCGCTAACATTATCTTCTATTCCACCTTGCAAAAGATGAACATCCATAATTCCCTTGACTATGAGCCTATTAAAACACCATTGACAGGTTTTGGGGGCTCGGAGGTCTATTCTAAAGGAAGAGTCAAGCTTGTTACCTCCATGGGGAAGCTGCCGCAACGGGCCACGCAATTATTGGAGTACTTGGTGGTGGAAGGCCCCTCTGCTTACAACATCATCGTGGGACGCCCCGCTCTGATCAGCTTCCGAGCGGTGATTTCCACTTACCACCAAACCATCAAGCTGCCAACCCCGCATGGGATAGGGGAGCTCCGTTGCAACATACCGGAATCATGGGAATGCTACTCCATCTCCATGGAAAAGGTACAACTTCCGAACAAAGCTGTCGTTCCTTTAATAGATGTAGGCGATTTCCTAGATGCGGAGCTTGCCGACCCAGACGATCCCACCGCCGAGATGTGTTCCAAGCAGATGACCTCCACCATAGCAAGGAAGAAGCGGAAGCTTGATGATGGTAAGATAGAGGCAGTAGGAGCCCTCGTCCCAGTCTCACTGGTTCCGGATGACCCAGAGAAAACCACGCACATTGGGGCGAATCTCAAAGGTAAGCAGCAGTGCATGCTCATCCAGTTCCTATGAGATAATGCAGACGTGTTTGCTTGGAAGTCCTCAGACTTGGTCGGAGTCGACCCAAAAATTATCGAACACCATTTGAATGTGGACCCAAGTTTCCGACCCATCAAACAACGGTTGAGGGCCCAAAGTGATGAGCGAAACAAAATAATCGAGCAAGAGGTCAACAAACTGCTGGATGCCGGATACATTACGCCTGCCAAGTATGTGGATTGGCTCTGCAATGTCGTTCTGGTAGCGAAGACAGGAGGGAAGTGGCGAATGTGCAATGACTTCACCGACCTAAACAAGGCCTGTCCCAAGGATCCTTACCCTCTCCCACGCATTGATCAGTTGGTCGATTCGACTGCCGGCTGTGAGCTCCTGAGCATGATGGACGCCTTCCAGGGCTACTATCAAATTTTCATGGCCCAGGAGGACAAGAGGAAGACCGCTTTCATTGTGGTGAAGGGAATCTACTGTTTCGAGGTCATGCCATTCGGATTGAAAAACGCTGGCGCAACCTATCAAAGGCTGGTCAACAAGGTTTTCGCAGACGAGATAGGCAAAACAATGGAGGTCTATGTTGACGACATGATCGTCAAGAGCGAGAGGGCAGAGATGCATTTGGCCGATTTGGGTCGGACTTTCGACCTACTCCGCAAGTACAGGATGAAGCTGAATCCCGGCAAATGCTCCTTCGGCGTAGAAGGAGGGAAATTCCTTGGTTACATAGTCAGCCAACGAGGAATCGAAGCCAACCCGGAGAAAATCTTAGCTCTCAAAGGAATCAACAGACCCCACAACGTGAGGGACGTCCAGCGTCTCGTCGGTCGAATCATTTCACTTAACAGGTTCATCTCTCGCTCTTCTGAGAAAAATCTCCCGTTCTTTAAGATTTTACGCAATATTAAAAAATTCGAGTGGACTGATGAATGTGATGAAGCCTTTGAGAGGCTCAAAGAATATCTTGCTTCTCCTCCCTTGCTTGCTAAACCTGTAACAGGAGAAACTTTGTACCTTTATTTGGCGGTCACGGAGGAGGCCGTGAGCTCTGTGCTAGTAGCCGTCCGCGAAAGGAAGCACATGCCGGTATATTACGTTAGCAAGATACTCCACGGCGCGGAAACGCGCTATATGGAGATCGAAAAATTCGCACTGGCCCTCGTGCATGCCTCCAGAAAGCTAAGGCCTTACTTCCAATCCCATTCCATCATTGTCCTCACAGACCAAGGTTTGCGCCAAGTCCTGGAAAAACCGGAAGCATCGGGAAGAATCGTGAAATGGGCCATCGAGTTGAGTCAGTTCGATGTCAACTACCAGCCCCGAGCTGCATATCAGGCCCAGATCCTCGCTGATTTCATCATTGAAAAGAGCGACCCCCGTAAGGAAACTCCGCGCCTAGCGCTATGGACAATGTCGGTCGATGGCTCCTCAACCTCTCAAGGAGGCGGTGTGGGGATCTCCTTAACCAGCGCGGGGAGCGAGACGCATGATTTCGCCATCTCCCTGGACTTCCCAGCCACCAACAATGAGGCAGAATACGAAGCGCTCATCGCAGGCCTTAAAATCGCAAAGGAGCATGGGGTCGAAAGAATTGCCGTAATGACGGATTCACAGCTGGTGGCGAGCCAGTTTCAGGGCTCCTACGAGGCGCGTGAGGAAACTATGATCAAGTACCTTGCCAAGGTCAAATCCTTGGCGTCTCAATTCAAAGAATTTACGCTACAGCAGGTCCCCAGGGAAGAGAACACGCGTGCGGACGCGTTGTCAAAATTCGCGAACGGAATGAGAGGCTCCATGGACCAAAGTATCACTTACTTGTCAAGCAAGGGGAGAGTGATTGACGGCGAGGCAGAGGTAATATGCTCCATCGACCCCGCAGAGCCGTGCTGGGTCGACGAATTTATACTTTACCTCAGAGATGGAGTGTTACCTGACAACCGAAATGCCGCGAGACGCCTCAAGTACAAGGCCGCAGGTTACTCCCTAGATTCCGAAGGGAGATTATACAAGCGGGCATTCATGGGACCAACCAAGCGGTGCCTACGTCCCTCACAGGCTTTGGATGTCTTGGAAGAGATACACAGCGGGCAGTGTGGGAATCATGCGGGCGGTCGATCCTTGGCCAAGAAAGTTTCCAGAAGTGGGTTCTACTGGCCCACTCTAAACGAGGATGCTAAGGAATACGCCCGTAGGTGTGTTAAGTGCCAAAAACACGCCAACATCCCGCATCAGCACCCCGCAGAAATGGTCCCTGTAGATATTTGCTGGCCCTTTGATCAGTGGGGCATTGACATCGTCGGGCCACTGCCACTCGCGACGGGTCAACGGCAATACCTATTAGTCGCGGTGGAATATTTCTCTAAATGGGTCGAAGCCCAACCCGCGGCAAAAATCACGGACAAGGTTATCCAAAATTTCTTATGGCGCAACATCATTTGCAGATTTGGGATCCCCAGGGTCCTCATCTGCGACAACGGCACTCAATTTCAAAGCGCCAGCACTAGGTCCTACTGTACAGATATGGGAATCAGTCAGCGCTTCGCATCGGTCGGCCATCCCCAGGCGAACGGCCAGGTCGAAGTAATTAATCGGATCATTATTCAGAACCTCCAAACCAGGCTGGAAGCCAAGAAGGGAGCTTGGGTCGACGAACTTGACGGTGTCCTATGGGCATACCGCACAACTCCTAGAACTGCTACAGGGCTAACCCCCTTCTCAATGGTCTACGGGTCGGAGGCCATGATCCCCGCGGAGCTTCTACATCAGACTGCGAGGGTTTCCAACTACCAGCTCGCCAGAAACGCTGAAGATCGAGCGCATGAGCTTGACACCATTGAAGAAATTCGGCAGAAGGGATTCCGACGCATGCAGCAATATCGAGCCACGGTGGCTCGGAGCTACAACAAAGGGGTCAAGCCCCGCGCTTTTCAAATTGGCGACCTGGTTCTCAAAAAGGTTGAAGTGACTAAGCACGTGGGCAAGTTACAACCTAATTGGGAAGGCCCGTACCGCATTGCTGAAATAGGGCGCAACAAAGCTTATCACCTAGAGGATATGGAGGGAAACGCCATCCCCAGGTCTTGGAATGCGCATAACCTCAAGAAGTTTTATGTTTAAGAATTTCTCTAAGTTGTAGGTACCATTTTGTACTTTCCCCATGTTCGTCCCCAAATGGTGGAAAGTACTTTCAGTCCATCTGAATTGTCTTTTATCTTCAGCTAAGTATTGTAAAGTACTTTCAGTCCATCTGAATTGACTTTTATCTTCAGCTAAATGTTGTGATGTATACGTTAATCGAAGTTTACGTATGCGATCCGAAACATCTTAAGAAGGATGAATAACGAAAAAGTAGTCGTTCGGGGCGACTCGCGAGGCAGGTTCCCAGCGAGCCAGTGTTGGCTCGCAAGGGCAACCTCTTCCGACCCACCACATGCACTTTTCAAGTTTCATTTAAGTTTTCGTTCAAAAGATTGCGAAAAAGCCTTACTCGCCAATAAGACCAAAGTCTTGGAGATAAACAACATTAGAATAAGGCAGTATCAAAAGCAAATAATAAATGCTTGAATTTACAGAAGGTGGGGGGTCAATCCCCGGAATATTACAAAGAAATAACAGTAATAATGGTACAAAGGCCGTTCGCCTTCAAGAGTTGGAAGGAGTAGTTCGAAGATCAGGCTGAGACAAGGGGGGAGTTACTTCAGTGGCGGGAGGGAGTGATGCCAAAGGAGGGATCGCTAAAGCAGGACCACCCGTTTTCCCGGTTAGAAGGTCATCATCTTTCGACCCGCTACTTGAGGGAGCATAAGTAGCCAGCAAAGTCTCTTTTGTCCGCTCAATATCCACGGGGCCCGGCAAAGATACCGCTTCTGCCTGCTTGTCGAGTTGAGATTCAGCCCATTCCACGGCCCAGCCGTAGGTCACTTTGTTCCAGTCCGGCTCCTCTTCGTCTTCTTCACCATCTGTCGCTTCCTGATTCGCCCTTTCTTCGAATTCAACGCGGGCCATGAACTCTTCCGGCAATGTGTTGGGAACATACCCGTTCGCCGCATTGAGTTTACGAGGGTCGTTAAGAAGGGCATGGGGGATTGGGTGGTGAAGGTGGATCTGCGATAGAGCCCTCATGAAGCCGGTCTCTATATCTGAAGCCCCCAGGGTGCCCGAGACGGTGCCAAACACCTTGGATTGAAGAAACTCTGCCACGGCGCTATCCTTTATCTGCGGCACTATTTTCTCGACCGTCCAGAAGGCCGTTTTGGTCCCATCCTTCTGCCCTTCCACAAAGCCATCCCGCCATCCATCCTATTTGCCCTTGGCATAAGCAGCCTCGGTTTTCGCTTCCGCGGCGTCCAACAAGCTTTGCCGCGTGGCCACACCCGTTCGCAGCTCCTCGTTCGCAACCCTTAGTTCCTCCAACTCCTTCTCTAGGGCAGACCTCTCCATAAGGGAAGCTTTTACCAGCTTGTCCATTTTGTCAAGCTTCACGGTGTACGCTTTCTGGGCATCTTCCAACGCCTGGGATTGCCTCGCCGCCTCGTCTTTCCAGCTCTTCTCCTGCAACACCTCTGCCCTCTCTGCCAGCAGCTTGCGGCGGGCTTCATCGGCCAATTCCAGTCGCATGGCAGACTGGTGCTCCCTTACTATCAACTGGGAAGAGGAAAAGGAGAAAAAGTCAGAAACGAAACAGTGAAAAGCACGACCCAAGGAAAAGAAAGGCGAAAGGGCCCTTACCGCGTTCAAGAGCGCAATCTTGTTATAAGAGAGGGTCGCATTGCTCTCCTTGGCCAACTCCTGGTGGTCGCTTGCGGTTTGTAGGGAGTAATAAATGGCCCCCAGCACATCCTGGTCGACTTTCCCAGTAGCGACCTTCCTCTCTGACCCATCCTCTTTGCGTTCTGAAACCCCAAAGGGATACTTGGGCCCGGCGAATGTGGGGACAGCGACTATACGCTCATAGTCTCCCCTCAGCATGGTGAAGCCGGGCGAGGTCCCCGGCCGAAGAGTTGGGGGAGCCCAGCCGCCCGGCGGCCGGAAAGGAGGATCATCCCGCTTAACAGGTCTCTTGGGGGCCCGGTCCACCACCTCATCCTTGTCCTTCCTCTTCAGAGTACGCCGACCCCTGGGCACTTCCGGAGGAAACGACCCAGAGTTGGTCTCTGAGTTCGTATCCGGTCGCCCGGCAGAAATGACCACCTTCCCTTTTGGTTTTGAAGGGACAGCGCCTTGATCTACCGGAGGTGGAGCCGCGGCATCGTTTGCCGGGGGGATCCAAGCGGCTCCTTGCGCATCCGCTTCTCCCCCATCCGTAGGAACGTGGGCATCAGCCCATCTTTGCCCGGCTGCCCGCTCCACAGCCGCAATCCGACCCGGGGAATCTGCCTCCGTGAGGCCCTCCTCTTGCGCTATTTCTTGGGCAGAGGGAAGCGGGCCAGGCACTCTTTCCTCAGCAATTTTCTTGGCCCTCTCGGCTTGTTTCTTCTTTAAAAGGCGATCCACGGCTTTGGCTCGTCCGGCTACCATTATCGACCCTGCACATGGGGAAAAAATAAGGTTCAGCGGGCAGAATTAAAAATCAATGTGGTAAAGAAAGGATGAAGTCAGGGAAGGGAACGTGCTTGGCCTAAGAGTATTGAGGGTATAGTTACCCATTCTGAAATCAATGTGTCTCCGGGTTCCCGGAGCCAACCCCAAGTTAATTAGCAAATGGGTGTTCGTGAAGATCCCTGTATCCAGGGGATGCACCCCCCTCAGCGCAGCTAACAAGGTGTTAGGCCAATGTACCGGACCCCTCTCCAACCTAACCTGGGCTACGTCGTTCCAAGAAGTGTGTTCTAGCCCGTTCCACCCGTCCGTATATTTCAGGAAGACAAATTTCTTTTTCCAATCCACGCCATGGGAGGACTTCTCGGCGTCGAAAATCTTATTCCCCGACCTAGATTGCAACTTCACAAACCCCCTCCTATTGGGGGAAGCAGCTGAGTCGACGGAAGCCACAAATAGTTCTGCAAAATGCTCCACGCATTCAACCTGACCCAAGATCTTCATCAAGGACCTGAACGCTGTTACCATCGCGTGACCATTTGGGAGCAGTTGAATGGGGCTGATCTGTAGATGATTAAACAGAGCCACCTGAAATGGGGAGAGAGGGAGTCGGAATCCGTATTCAATGGCCTGCAGGGATATGGCGATACACCCTTCAGGGGGTGCCCCCATGTGTTCATCCTTGTTGGGAGTGAAAACTTCGCAACGGGCGTCCAAATCTCTCCAGCCAGTCAGCCTCTTTAGGGCGGTGGTCCTCTCCGACCCATACACCTCGGCCCTAAACTCGTGATAGTACTTCGGGCATTTCTGCTGCCCTCTCCTTTTCGCTTTCCCCTTTTGGGGCCCCCGCTCAACATCCGAAGCTGCGCCGCCCGGACCTTCTTCCTCCAGCGACATCTCCTCAATCTCTGCGGCCGTATCCTCTACAACCTCGTTGTTTACTTCGCCTTGCATTCTATCACCGCTCAAGGGGACGGATTCAGCTTCCATGGAACCTTCACTGTCAGCCGGTTCCCTCAGAGCCGATCCGGTGGCTTCCTCCGCTGGGTTCCTGATATACATCGTCACGGTGGGATCCTCCCACCTGGCTCTCCCTGGAGCCTTAACCCCTATGCATTCTAGTGACACCTCAGAGTCCGACGGAATGTCCCGCGGGCCGTAGCTCCTCACTTGCTCATTTGGGGGTTGGCTCTCGAAAGGCCCGGAGACGTTCCTCTTGGGAGCCATTTCTGGGATGTGAGGGAGAAAGGAAGAGGGGAGAGATCTGGGATTGAGAAGCGTACCTCGAGAATGTGCTTGCGAATTCTCCCGGAGTGCGTTTTGACAGAGTCTGGTGGAGGGCAAGAGTCGCTTCAAATCTAGGGTTTGCTCTTGGGGAAGGCGTGGAAGGAAGAAAAACCGCCTAAGTCCCCAATTTATAGCTACGTTTCAATTAGGCGTGGTTATCCCTACCCACGTGGCCATAAATTAGTATACTGGGGAAGAACGTGTCCCCTTACCCCCAAAACGGCCGCCTGCAACCGAACCTTAAAACCCGTGCAAGTCCCCCAAATTTCAAAAGTGTAATCATGACTCTGGCAAAGGGGGTTTCCAGAGTTCCCCGCCCAGTGGGGCACAGCTGGCGTCTTGGGTCGAAATATATCTGGGGTCGAAGGAGGCTGGCTCGTCGAATCTTGGCTCGGACAGTTTTCCCCAACGATCCAGATCTTCACGAAATCATCGCGACCCAGGCCTCCCCCATTTTACCCCAGCCGAAAAGCCTTCCTTGAGATCCGACACCACTCTTTTAATGGTGCCCGATCTGGGGGGGCAGATGATAAGGGGAAAATCGGGGAGTCTGATTTAGCGCCAGATGTCATTGCCAAGATAAGCAGCCTGTGCCACGTAAGCTTTTCACGACCGAGCCGCTTAGGCGGTCATCGACCCACTACTTGGCCAAAGACCACAAGTCCTAGTTTGGCGGTGGTCTCCTGCGACCCAGGGTCACCTTTCATTCCAGAGAAAGCCGCGACCCAGCGAGTCCCCGACCCGGTCATTACCGGACAACCGCACTTAATGCGAGTACCACCTACGGCTGGCCGCATTAATTACAGCCGCTCCCAGTACAGTGGCAGGGATCCTGGCAGGAGCAGGCGAACAGTGCTTTGGCTGGAAAAGCACTGTTCCGGCCTGAGGACCAGGACACTCTCCTCCCTACCAGATCCACACTTTCTGGGAGGTGTACTTGCACCCGCGAAGTCCATCTTCACCCTATAAAAGCCTCGCCCAGCGACGGCCAAAGGTAAGCTCTTTCTCACGCACAAAAACTCTCAAATCTAGCAATTTCCAAGAGCTTAAGCTGACTTGAGCGTCGGAGTGCCAAAACGGGTCCAACCCCCACTCTTCCCCGTATTGGCCTCTGAGTTCACATTTGTTCTATCTTTCCAGCTGGGAGAAGCGCCGGAGTTCTCCACACATTACAAATATCTTGGGTGATTTGGCGTCCTAGTCTGGAACCCCGTGCAGTGTCCAGATTTTGACACGATCAATAATTATATTTATTTTTTTTTCTATTTTTCTTCTTTGTATCGTCGTATCACATGTGTTGACTCAATTGAGAGTTGCAATGCAAAAACTATTAAATATAATGCTAATAATCTAATATTTATCAGATTTAATTCCAAACTAATAATTACGTATATGTATTAAAGTTAAAAAAATTTAATAATATATATTTTATAATTATTTTTAATATAATCACTAAATTATAGTAAATAAATTTGATAATGTCATACTAGTTTAAATAATAATTAAAATAGAAATAAAAAATATGAAGGAAAAAAAAATAATAAGAACATAAACAGTTTATTAGAATTAAATTGATGTGAGATATCATCTTAAAGTATATGTTTGGCCTAACTCACCTCAAAAGTTAACTGAAGAGGTGAGGGTTACCAAACATTATTAAAATAACAAATGATTTGGTAATTAGTCAATGTGAGACAGGTTATGATAATTAAAGAATTTCTCTCTCAGGTTCAGGAAAAGTATGCAAAGTGTATTGAAGAAATGAAGGAACAAGTAAGGTCTATGGTTATGAAGAAAGACACTAAACCGAAAGATAAAATGATAGTAATTGACAATATTGAACGTTTGGGAGTTTCATATCACTTCAAGCAAGAGATTGAAGACCAAATTGAGCACATCTTCAAGTTAAAGCTTGAGGAAGGAGAGCCAGATTTGTTCACCACTGCACTGCATTTCCGTCTCCTTAGACAACACGGCTACAACGTTCCTTGTGGTACGATTCTTTATAAATCAATTTCTATACGCCCTATCTGATATGATTAATGTTGATGAGAACAAAAGTTTCAATCGTACTTCCAACTTGTCTATACCTGATACGCATAACATTTATTATATATAATAGTTAGTAAATATTATACTCTTAAAAAGTGTTAATTGATTTATTTTTAATAATATATATTTGTATTTTGAAAATCAATTTTGAGGGGATTAATGGGGTAGGATTAAGTGGCTCCGCCCCTACCCTGAGGCCACCATTGCAACCCCCTTAGAAGAAATGAAAAACAAGAACATCAATATTTCAATTGCCACGAGAAATTCATCACCATTAAGATAATTTGACATACAGAACATCTCGAACGAAAAGTTAAAGAGCAACTGAAATGGGTTTTCGACAGCCTCCAGAACCACTGAAGGGTTGAGATGCGGTCAGGGGGGATGGGTTTGGAGCGGCGATGGCACTCGGTGTTGTGGTGGTGTGTGCTGGTGGGAGGGGGTGGCGGTGGTGGATTTGGGCAAGTTGAATGCGGTGGAGGAAAGAGGGTGGGAGGGTTGGGTATACAAAATATTTTATGTATAAAATTATATGTATGTGTATATATATAGATACTGAATACGTGTAAAAAATAGAATTTTTCTTCTTTTTTTTTTTCCTTTTAAATTAACATATTGTGAAAAAAATTCTTATGTGTAATCGTATGTGGTGAAAAATAATTCATGTGGCCGTCATGTGTTTTTCTGTTGTCCACATGGAAAATTCCAACAAGGAAGAAGATTTTCGATTACATTTTGTCTTGTAATTTCATGATTTGAAAATTTGGAGTCCTACATTTGCCAATTCCCAAAACAATGTCCGGAGATTTCAAATCGGAGATGTCGGACGGATGAAATGAACAATTTTCTCTTAAAACTTATTAATTAATTTACACTTATGTTTCATGAAAGATTTGTATTTCGCATTTTGGATCTCCATTCAATATAATTATGCAAATCTTCACACATTAACTCTTAAATATATTGAAACAGGAGTTTTCGAACAATTCAAGGACAAGGAGAGCAACGCATTCAAGAAAACGATGAACGGTGACATTGAGGGTTTGCTGAGCTTGTATGAGGCAAGCTTCCTACAATATCATGGAGAACACATCTTAGAAGAAGCCAAGGTCTTCACAAGACATTACTTAAATCAGGCAAAGTCAGAATTAAGTTGTTATCTTCAAGAAAAAGTGGCGCGAGCCGTAAAGCAGCCTCTTCATCGAGGTGCTCAGAGAGTGGAAGCACGTCACTACATCTCTATCTATGAGAAAGATGAGTCGAGGAATGATTTGTTGCTTAAATTTGCCAAATTAGATTTCAATTTTGTGCAGAATTTGTACAAAAAAGAGTTGAGCGATCTCCTCAAGTAAGATAGCCCTGTGGCTTTTATTAATATTTCATTATTATACTCCGTATCTTATCCTTGGACGCTTTATGAAAGCGATCTCATTATATAATTGTCACACCCAGATTCGCGAGACCGTTGGACGTCAATCTAACTTCAAGATATTTCTAAACCTTTTTGTATGGAATTTATCAACGAGTATATTTTTTTTTTTTATGTGAAGAACTCTTTTCTTAATTTTTTCAATAAAACATCCAAATTGCTCTCAACCCGTCACAAAAAAATTAATAGTAATATGCGCAAATTGAGATTATTTGTAATGAATCTTGTTAGTTTCCGATCCCCGTTTTATCAAAATTATAAACCCTAAAACCCGACCTTCGTCATATATATATATATAAAAGTACTGTTGCACGTACTAATCATTTTTTGTTTAATGTTACAGGCGGTGGAAGGGATTGGAGACTATAGCAAAACTTTCATACATGAGAGAGAGGGTGGTGGAAAGCTATTTTTGGGCGGTGCAATTCCATTCCGATCCCGGTTCCACTTTATCCCGATCAGCTTGTGTTGATGCCATCGTTATGTTTACGATTATGAACGACACGTATGATTATTCTACGCTCGAAGAACAACAAATCTTTACAGAGGCTTTGCAAAGGTATGCGCTACCTTTATTTACTTTAATCTTAATTTTTTGATCTAATACAACTTTCACAGGAAACAATAAATAGGCAAACTATCAGTAGTTTCTTGTAATGTACCAAAAACATATAATTAGTATAAAATACTCATCACCTAATTAATTGATATTGGTTGGGACGAGCTGATTGGACTTCGAATATCCACCCACACCCCCGTAATGAAAACTTAGAAGCTAAGTATGAAAGAATTTTTGGAAGTATGATTGTGAAAAAGGTGATTTCTATGATCTAAGATTGAATAAGAAAATATGAAGATAAAGTGAAAGAAGTTTTTTATATGGTACTAAAATTGAGGTAGATCTTACTATGTTACCCAAAATGGAACTATGACTACAAATAATAAGCGATAACAATTTGATATATCAAATATGATATGTGAGCATTAAATGACAACAAAATTTTGTTCTTCTAAAATTTTCACATTGTTCTTCTAAAATTTTGTCTATTTAATAGACAAAATTTTATAATACATGAATCAAATAATTTTGGAATTATAAAACATTTTCCCCATCTATATAGTGTACGCTTTCGATCACAGAATCTCTCCACAAGAATTTATGAAAATTGAAAAGTAGTTCAAAATATGTACCAAAAAGATAAAAATATTTAGTTAATTAACAACAAACACAAACTAATTAATATATTATGTTGTTTCTTCAGGTGTGACACTAAAGAAATCGATCCAGCACTCCCAAATTATTTGAAGATTGCGTGCAAACCTTTTTATAGTTTATACGAGGAGTATGATGGCAAATATTTGTCGAAACAAGGAAGATCCTACGCAGCATCTTATGCCAGAGACTTTGTAAGCACGAAAACTTAATTTCTGAAATATACAATTCAATCTTGTTTTCGAAAATATAAGCACAATATTATATCTAAATAACACAAATCCAATTTCATATTTTCTTTCTTTTTGCCCTTAGTATTTTGGCTGAATTTAAACAAATATATTACAATGATGGGAACCCTAACATCAAACTCATGTGTGACATGAAGATGAAAGAACTTGGCATGAGTTACCACCAAAAAGCATTGTGGTACAAGGGAGTAGAGACCCCTTCATTTCAACAACACCATTCCATAGCGGGCATCAACAGCACAATCTATGTCGACCTCTCAGCGTTCTATATGGGATTTGAATCAGCCTCCGAAGAAGCTTTCCGTTGGCTCATGACCCAGCCTAAAATGGTCGACTCTAGTGGTTTCATAGGTCGGTATTTGAATGATATCGGCAGCTATCAGGTACGTAATCACTCTCCTTCTCCGTTACTACCCATATAAAGATAATTTTAAAATTATGGGATCGTCAGCACATTCTGACTTATACATCACCCCGCAATTGTAATTAATTAACTATTCATAAAGACATTTTTATATATAGTTCTCTCGGAAAATTTCTCTTTTATATTTAACTTATTATGGCATGATGTGTGAAATGCATACAAATTAGCGCGAGCACGAGGCGGGCCAGTATCCAAACGCTGTCGATTGCTACATGATAGAGAACGGCTTGTCGAAGGAAGAAGCGTTCGACAAATTTGCTGGATTTGCTGAGGAAGCGTGGATGGTTTTGAATAAGGAATGGGTTGTTAATTTGACAAATAGAACTGTACCAAGGCATGCTATGGAGCCTGTTCTCGGCTTTGCACGAGCTTCAGAAGTGACCTACAAGCTCCGCACAGATGGCTACTCCGATTTAGGAAGGTCTCCGTTGGAGCTCGACGTGATTGCTCTGTTCGACAAGCCCGTAACTATTTAATTAATCTATTAATGTACTGTGCTGAGACACTTTGGGGAAGTCTAGAAATCATGAATAAGTACGTGGTCATGTGTGTGTGGCTACATATATGTGTTTCGTGAAATCAATAATTCTGGACGACATGGGATATGCTGATGTTTCAAGCTATCCAAAGTTCATTACTATAATTTGGTTATTTGTAATCTTCGACGGATATAATTTTGTTGTTTCTAGCTGCTACACATCGCGAAAGTAATTGTTATTTAATATTAGGGTTAATTACGCCTGGCCCATATTAAATGGAATAATTACAATTCGTCACCCTTTTTAAATTAAATTACAGGTATTACTCTTCAGGAAATAAGTAATTGCTCTTAATTCCCATTTGCATTTAAAAATTACTAATATCAGCAAAAATTTTAATAAAAACACGAAAATACCCTCCGTTGACTTTGATTGATTTTTTAATTCCTATGTTGCCCATGTGATTAATTGTAATTAACTATACTAATATGAGGGTTAAGTGTAATATTTTTAATAAAAATTTTCAACTGTCATTTTTGGACAAAATATAGTCGTTATAAAGGTTATATTCCTCTTTCAGTTTTAATTTATTAATATGAATTAAATATTTATCTTATTGTTAATGTTAAGGTAAAAAATAAAAATTAATTAATTATGGTCAAAGATCAATTAGAAACATAACTAATCATGGTGATTTGATTGTTGAATTTGTTTATTTACTTATCTTAATGAATTCAAAATTAGAAGTTAGACTTTCTTTTATATGGAAAATTATTCAATTCATCCGGTTGGTTATTCCAACTTGTAATTTTTGAACATAATTTTTCTAATTTGTAAATGTGAGCATGTTCTTTTCAAAATCATGAAATTATTGGACAATTTTAAAAAACAAAATAAGGTGGAAAATATTAGATTACATGTCAAACAACGTGTTGGTCTGATAGATACGTAGACTCGGGTGATCATCTCTGGCAAAAATTTTCAAATTTCAGTCAGTAACTTTCTAGTAATTTCAGGTCTTTCTTAAAAAATAAAAGGGGGGGGGGGGATAATTAAAAAAAAAAAGATCTATTAGATCATCAAATTTCAATTGAGACCTCATCACTATATTTAAAATTAAAAAAATAATGTTTTAAATATTTTCATTTTGATAATTCAATTATTTAAAATATTTAGATAAATTGTATATTTAATGTGCAACACACATTGTTTTTACTAGCAAAATGATATTTTTGAAAAAGGGATAATTAATAATTTTAAATTCGGTAAATCAAAATTATTATATCAATTGTATGCATAAAATAACCTACCCGTTCACGAATTGCGTGTCACACATGAGGCCACGCAGTGCAAATGCTGGAGCAAGTACAGGTGTAAATATGCTAGTGTGCAAAATTTTACAAAAAGTTGAGTGAGGGGAAGCCTTATAGCGTCTAATAAAAAAAATATTTTAAATAATTATATATATATATATTATAACTTTATGTTATATATGGTTTCAAGTAAAATTTAAGAAATAATAAAAAACAATTAGTTTTACTTTAAATTATTTTTGTTAATAATCCTACAATCATTTTCTTAAATATGAATTCTGTCAATTTTCTTTAATATCCTTTATAAATATTGTCCAATATATATATTGTGTAATTTATATATAAAAAAAACTCGGTTTTATTTAAGTATCGATAGTAATAACTTAATCCCAACATTTTACAATGATCATATGTTAAATAAAAATATTAAAATTAAAATTCATATTGTTAAATTTGTGAATTAAGAAATCTTAAATCGTGCAAAAATTGTGCACAAATTCGTCAATACGGAGAACTAAAATCTTAAGTCATCTTAAAGCGATAAGTGCGCACATATCGCCAGTAGAGAAAACAAAGTGTATCACGTTCAATATAATAGAAGGATTATATAATTTAGGTCACTCATATGTAGATTTCTCGTTAAAATTTAACGTTTCTCTCTCGACTTCTTTATATATATCACAAAATAATTGTATTTTTTTTGGAGAGACATATTTTTTTAATTTCATCGGTCAATTTATAATGTCGCGTGTATTGGCTTTTTTTTTTTTTTTTTTGTCTGATCGCCCGTATTGACTTTTTTTTTTTGGTCTGATCGCGTATATTGACTTTTTTTTGGGTCTGATCGCGCGTATTGACTTTTTTTTTTTTTTTGTCTGATCGCGTGTATTGACGATTTTTTTTTTGGTCTGATAGTTTTTTTTTTTTGGCCTGATCGCGTGTATTGACGAGTAATGGAAGAACAAAAAGATTTTAGTACCTTTCATGGTTTTTCATACTTTGATTTGGTCTGATCGCGTGTATTGACTGTTTTTTTTTTTTTTTTTTTTGGTCTGATCGCGTGTATTGACGAGTAATGGAAGAACAAAAAGATTTTAGTACCTTTCATGGTTTTTCATACTTTGATTTGGTCTGATCGCGTGTATTGACTGTTTTTTTTTTTTGTCTGATCTCGTGTATTGGCGAATGATGGAAGAACAAAAAGATTTTAGTACCTTTCATGGTTTTTCATACTTTAATTTGGTCTGATCGCGTGTATTGACTGTTTTTTTTTTTTTTTTTTGATCTGATCGCGTGTATTGACGAGTAATGGAAGAACAAAAAGATTTTAGGACCTTTCATGGTTTTTCATACTTTGATTTGATGGAACTGAAGGGCAGGAAAAAAAAAAATTAGCCAGTTGTGCATGGAGTTCATGGAATCTGAGGAGGACCAGTCCTTTCATGGACTCGCGAGACATGATGCAGATTACTTGCTCCAAAATGTGATAAAAATATAACTGCCCCAAGACTTTTAAAACCGGGAGGAAGAGGATTCGAGCAATTGATACTATTTTTTTCTTACTCAAATCAACATCTATTCTTTTATATTAAGTGAAAGGAGTAGATAAAAATTATTTTGGTGTCTTCGACTCTTTAATTTTTTGTCTTTCCGCTCTTCAAATTTTTTTTTTTTTTCGATTTTGTATTTAAAACTCTTTATTTATTTATTTATTTTACTATTGCACATATTATCTCTAAAATTTCTTTTCTCCGATAATTTTTTTCTTTTAATAACTTTTATATGTTCTTATTATTTTTTTTTACTAATATTATCAAATTTATTTATCATAATTTAGTACTTATTTAATTTTTATTAGTATAAAAAATTTAATTTTAACCTATTTCAATAATATTATTTTATTTTTGATATACACATCGAGTGTACGTAATTACGAGTAGTCTTAGGAGTGGGAAATATAGAGGTGTCTTAAAAGTCAAGCCCCCAGGACCCCCACGCTACAGTAGCTATATTTGATACCATATTTTTAATTTTTCAGTTTTGTAATTCGTAGTTAAGATTAATGTAATTTTTAAGGGTTACTTTAATATATTTTAAAATAAATTAAAATGGCTTAAATTGACTTCTTTTTTTTTTTGTTAAAAGAAGTATTTATTGCAATGTTAAAGCTCTCTGTTGTTTATTTCTATAATTTCTTATATGATTATTGATTTTAATTTATCATGTCTTCCTTTAGTTATGGCTCCTTTTTTTTTTCATTTCACAAAGTCGGCTTATTTTCATGTTGATATGATAATTTCAATTTATCTCATCCCTCTCAAATTATGGTTCTTTTTTTTTTTTTTCTTTTAAACCGTCCAATTAATTCAATTATTTAAAGTTATATTTATAAGGGATAATTTTCGCATAATGTGTTTTATGTCTCCGTCGAATTATGGTCCTTGTACCTTTCTAAGCCCAATTATTTCAAGTTTCAACTATTTAAAGATGCAACTAAAATTGTTGATAATTTTCATTTCTTTTTGGAGAAAATAGTTTTCATATTGACATGTATTAATTTAGTATTCAGGGTACCTTCGATTGATATATTTATTTGGATTAAGAAAATTTTATTCCTCATTTTTAATCCAGTACCATATATTTACTTTAATTTACTTCTAAAAATTCGTTGTCTACGGTCACATGACATAATTAACCTCGTCAATCATAATCTATTGTTCTATAAATAATTATGTTTACACTGTTGTCTAAGTAAATTCGATTTACTTCTATGCTAATTCCAAATCCTTCATATCATTTGTAATTTGGCGTGTTTTGCTCCTAATATTTGAATTGGTGGATTACCTCCTTAATATTTGTAGAATATAACACTTAAGCTTTTTTACACCATTTTGACGAAATATTCTAATCTCTGGAACTTTATATTTATTGAAGAGAGGAGTCCTGATTATTAATTATTTTGTTTATGACATGTTATAATCCTAACGAATAATGAGTTAATATCACATAATTACTATTTGTAATTATCCGGTATCAGCATTATTTTCAATTCAAAATAAAAATTCAGCAATAATACTCATATTTATACTTTTCAATATGTAATTATTTATATAACTCAATATACAACCCTTAATTACATACAAGGTACAAATATCTTAATATATTATATGGAATATAACATACCACAAAATTTCCATCGTTATTACTTCCAATTTATGTATTATTATTTTATGGACTTTATTCTATGAATTCCCACCAAGAAATCGGGTAATGTGGGATAAATCTCCAATCGGACATTATATTTTTACTTAACTCCCCAATTTGACATCATATTTTTACTTAACTCTCCACGTATAAATTTCACATAATGTAGTACAAATATGATATAATGCAGTATTATATCCTATTATGTAGTATAAATTTAGTAATATGTTGTATCCAAAAGTGTCATAAATATATTATAACTCTAAAAATATGTTGTATAATTTTCACATAATGTAGTACTAAAAGTTCTACTGCATGCAGTATTTATATCCTATTATGTAGTATAAATTTATGGAGAGTTAAGTAAAAATATTCAAACTAATGGGGAGTTATTTGCGACTGCCCCTCAAGAAATTTGATATTTATCCAAAAATAAATTTCATCCACAAGTCAAAATATTCCAACAAAAACGTGAATTAGTTTTATTAAAAAGAAATCGTTTTCGTGCAAATTTAAAAACACTTGGGAATTTCTAGTATATAAGTATGATGAGCCCTTTGGCAAATGACAACATTCTCAAGAACAAATTAAACACCACTAATACATCTCAGCATTATATTCTTGATACATATGGATGCAGTTGTAAGCGGCGTTGATGTTGCTAATATCCTTCCCAGGCCGACCAATGGTTTTCCTCCCAGTTTGTTTGGTGATAAATTCATCTCATTTTCTTTGGATAATCAGGTTAATTATTTCATCATAATTATATTTATTTTTTTTTCTATTTTTCTTCTTTGTATCGTCGTATCACATGTGTTGACTCAATTGAGAGTTGCAATGCAAAAACTATTAAATATAATGCTAATAATCTAATATTTATCAGATTTAATTCCAAACTAATAATTACGTATATGTATTAAAGTTAAAAAAATTTAATAATATATATTTTATAATTATTTTTAATATAATCACTAAATTATAGTAAATAAATTTGATAATGTCATACTAGTTAAAATAATAATTAAAATAGAAATAAAAAATATGAAGGAAAAAAAATAATAAGAACATAAAACAGTTTATTAAAATTAAATTGATGTGAGATATCATCTTAACGTATATGTTTGGCCTAACTCACCTCAAAAGTTAACTGAAGAGGTGAGGGTTACCAACATTATTAAAATAGCAAATGATTTGGTAATTAGTCAATGTGAGACAAGTTATGATAATTAAAGAATTTCTCTCTCAGGTTCAGGAAAAGTATGCAAAGTGTATTGAAAAAATGAAGGAACAAGTAAGGTCTATGGTTATGAACAAAGACACTAAGTCGAAAGATAAAATGATAGTAATTGACAATGTTGAACGTTTGGGAGTTTCATATCACTTCAAGCAAGAGATTGAAGACCAAATTGAGCACATCTTCAAGTTAAAGCTTGAGGAAGGAGAGCAAGATTTGTTCACCACTGCACTGCATTTCCGTCTCCTTAGACAACATGGCTACAACGTTCCTTGTGGTACGATTCTTTATAAATCAATTTCTAGACGCCCTATCTGATATGATTAATGATGATGAGAACAAAAGTTTCAATCGTACTTCCAACTTGTGTATACCTGATACGCATAAATAGTTAGTAAATTTTATACTCTTAAAAAGTGTTAATTGATTTATTTTTAATAATATATATTTGTATTTTGAAAATCAATTTTGAGGGGATTAATGGGGTACGATTAAGTGGCTCCGACGACCCTGAGGCCACCATTGCAACCCCCTTAGAAGAAATGAAAAACAAGAACATCAATATTTCAATTGCCACGAGAAATTCATCACCATTAAGATAATTTGACATACAGAACATCTCGAACGAAAAGTTGAAGAGCAACTGAAATGGGTTTTCGACAGCCTCCAGAACCACTGTGTATCGTGGACTTTAGCGACGGTAGTGGAGAAAATTCCGACAAAAATAATGGCCGAGAGGAGGGACATGGAGAGGCTGTGAAGGGTTGGGACGCGGTCAGGGGGGATGGGTTTGGAGCGGCGATGACACTCGGTGTTGTGGAGGTGTGTGCTCTGGTGGGAGGGGGTGGCGGTGGCGGTGGTGGATTTGGGCAAGTTGAATGCGGTGGAGGAAAGAGGGTGGGAGGGTTGGGTATACAAAATATTTTATGTATAAAATTATATGTATGTGTATATATATAGATACTGAATACGTGTAATAAAATAGAATTTTTTTTTCCCCCTTTTAAATTAATATATTGTGAAAAAAATTCTTATGTGTAATCGTATCCGGTGAAAAATAATTCATGTGGCCGTCATGTGTTTTTCCGTTGTCCACATGGAAAATTCCAACAAGGAAGATTTTCGATTACATTTTGTCTTGTAATTTCATGATTTGAAAAATTGGAGTCCTACATTTGCCAATTTCCAAAACTATGCCCAGAGATTTCAAATCGGATATATCGGACGGATGAAATGAACAATTTTCTCTTAAACTTATTAATTAATTTACACTTATGTTTCATGAAAGATTTGTATTTCGCATTTTGGATCTCCATTCAATATAATTATGCAAATCTTCACACAGTAACTCTTGAATATATTGAAACAGGAGTTTTCGAACAATTCAAGGACAAGGAGAGCAACGCCTTCAAGAAAACCATGAACAGTGACATTGAGGGTTTGCTGAGCTTGTACGAAGCAAGCTTCCTAAAATATCATGGAGAACACATCTTAGAAGAAGCCAAGGTCTTCACAAGACACTACTTAAATCAGGCAAAGTCAGAATTAAGCTGTTATCTTCAAGAAAAAGTGACGCGAGCCCTAAAGCAGCCTCTTCATCGTGGTGCTCAGAGAGTGGAAGCACGTCACTACATCTCTATCTATGAGAAAGATGAGTCGAGGAATGATCTGCTGCTTAAATTTGCCAAATTAGATTTCAATTTTGTGCAGAATTTGTACAAAAAAGAGTTGAGCGATCTCCTCAAGTAAGATAACCCTTCGACTTTAATATTTCATTATTATATTCTGTATGTTATGCTTGGGCGCTTCAAGAAAGTGATCCCGTTATGTAAGTTTCATGTCATGATCCGCGAGCCCGTTGGACGTCAATCTGCATCAAGATATTTCTACCACTTTCTGTATGGAATTAATAAATGAACATTATTTTATGTTAGATATTTCTAACGTTGCACGTACTAATTGTTTTGTTTTTAATGTTACAGTCGGTGGAAGGGATTGGAGATTACAACAAAACTTCCATACGTGAGGGAGAGGGTGGCGGAAAGCTATTTTTGGGCGGTGGCACTCCATTCCGATCCTGGCTACACATTATCCCGATTAGCTGTTGTTGATGCCATCATTATGGTTACCACTATGAACGATACGTATGATTATTCTACGCTCGAAGAACAAAAAGTTTTTACAGAGGCTTTACAAAGGTATGCGCTACGTTTATTTACTTTAATATTGATTTGTTGCTCTAATACAACTTTCACGGGAAACATTGGCAAACTGTCACGAGGGCAGAAGAAATGTAATGCAATATATACGCACAATTATTGGGTAGTTTCTTGTAATTTACCAAAAATGTATAACTAGTGTAAAATACTCATCACATAATTAATTGATGTTGGTTGGCCGGACGATCGTCAATGGGCATCAAATACCCTCCCACACTTCCATAATGAAAACTTAGAAGCTATGTAAATATTAAAATTGTTTTGGAAGCATGATTGTGAAAAAGGTGAGTTCTTTTCTTTTATTAAATGTGAGGCTAATATAATAGTTTACAAATCTGTTAAAATTGCAGTTTCGACCTGCGTTTATTTTTCTGTTGTTGCTTCTTGTATTTTTCTTATTGTTCCTCATTATTTGCTATAATATTCCCCTTTGAGGGTTTGATGGTAAAAAAAAAAAAAAAAGATTGATTAAGAAAATATGAATATAAAGTGAAAAAGTTATCTACATGGTACTAAAATTGAGGTAGATCATACTATGTTACCAAAAATGGAACTATGACAACAAATAGTAAACGGTAACAATATATTAATATACCAAATATTATCACTTGTCAGTCGTCAGCATTAAATGACAAAACAAAAACTATTACTGATGCAGTTAGTTTATAACAACATAAATGCCATCTAATTTAATACGACAAATTTGCAAAGAGGTACCGCATGTTAGTAGAAATAGCACATAAAATTCTGAGTTAAAAAAACTATTCTAAAAGATCTTATGTTATTTAAATTTTTCATAATTAAAAAACCTTACAACTCGAATCTGGCCTACACGCATGTTGACTGTAAGTAGGATTTAAATTTTTTACATTGTTTCGCATAAAATGACTATTATACTCACGTATCATATTATATATATATATATATATATATATATATATAGACATAGACATACCCCAACTCAGGCCGGTACAATGTAACCACCGTTATCACCGGCGGCCCCATCACTGCCGCTTTCACCTCCCAATCGACCACTGCTGCCACCACCAAAACACCACCAACCACCACCTCCATTCCCCTTCTCCTCACCACCAACCACCACCAACCTATTCTCCTTCTCCACACACACAGACACAATGTAATACACACACAAACACTTAGATTTAGATACAAATTTAATTTAGATCCAGCAAGAGGGTGGCCGGCGGCTGGCCGGCTGGGGTAATTTGGCGAAGGAGGGGGGTTGTTATAATATATACATAATATTTAAATAATATTAAAAAGTGATTTTTAAATTTATAAATTTATTATATTATTATAACTATATAATATTTATATAACATACTATAATATAATATAGATTATAATATTAAATAATATGTATATAATATTTATATATTTTTCACTTTCTCATATGTATATTGTTAATATTATTTTAGTATGTAAATAAGGGCATTTTAGGGCTATTACAATTAAATGTTGACCAAATTGGATAAAGGGAGAGGTGTAAAAAATAAAATTTACATAAGATTTTTTAGATCAGTTTTTATATCGCAGGTTTTTTTTTTTATACTTTCGATTAATACAAGGTTTTTTTATAGTTAACTCAGTTTAATATATATACATATATAGATGCTTCTCACATTGTTCTTCTAAAATTTTGTTGCCAATTAGACAAAATTTTATAATACACGAATCAAATAATTTTGGAATTATAAAACGTTTTCCCCATCTATATAGTGTAAGCTTTCGATCACAGATTTTCTCCTCAAGAATTAATGAAAATCGAAAAGTAGTTCAAAATATATACCAGAAAGATAAAAATACTTAGTTAATTAACAACAAACAAACTAATATATTATGTTGTTTCTTCAGGTGTGACACTGAAGAAGTTGATCCAGCACTCCCAAATTATTTGAAGATTGCATGCAAACCTTTGTATTGTTTATACGAGGAGTATGATGGCAAATATTTGTCGAAACAAGGAAGATCCTATGCAGCATCTCATGCCAGAGACTTTGTAAGCGCGAAAACTTAATTTCTGAAACATACAAAGTTAATCTTGTTTTCGAAAATATAAGCACAATATTATCAAAATAATAACAAATTCAATTCCGTATTTTCTTTTCTTTTCTTTTTACCCTTCGTATTTTGGCCGAATTTGAACAAATATATTATAATGATGGCAACCCCTAACATCAAACTCGTGTGACATGAAGATGAAAGAAGTTGGCATGGGTTACCACCAGAAAGCCTTGTGGTACAAGGGAGTAGAAACGCCAACATTTCAACAACACAATTCCGTAGCGGGCCTCACGAGCACAATCTATGCCCTCACCTCAGCAACCTATATCGGAATGGAATCAGCCTCCGAAGAAGCTTTCCGTTGGCTCATGACCCGGCCTAAGATGGTCGAATCTACCAGTTTCTTGGGTCGATATTCGAATGATATCGGCAGCTTTCAAGTAAGAGTACTATTACAATATATATAAGGGTAATTTTAAAGTTAGGCGTCATCATCACACACTATTCATAAAATCGTTTCTACAGGCCCTTGCAAAATTTCTCTTGTATATTTAACTTATTACATGATGTGTGAAATGCATATAAATCAGCGCGAGCAGGAGTCGGGCCAGTATACGAACGCTATCAATTGCTACATGATAGAGAACGGCCTGTCGAAGGAAGAAGCGTTCAACAAGTTTGCAGGATTTGTTGAGGAAGCGTGGATGGTTTTGAATAAGGAATGGGTTGTTAATTTGACAAATAGAACTGTACCAAGGCATCTTATGGAGCCTGTTCTCAATTATGCACGAGCTACAGAAGTGACCTACAAGCTTGGCACAGATGGCTACTCCGATTTAGGAAGGTCTCCATTTGAGCTCGACATGATTGCTCTGTTTGACAAGCCCGTAACTATTTAATTAATCCATTAATGTACTGTGCTGAGACACTTTATGGAAGTCTAGAAATCATGAATAAGTACGTGGTCATGTGTGTGTGGCTACATATATATGTTTCGTGAAATTAATAATTCTGGTCGATCGACATGGGATATGCTGCTGTTTGAAGCTATCCAAACTTCGTTACTATAATTTGGTTATTTGTAATCTTCGACGGATATAATTTTCTTGTTTCTAGCTAACTATACATCGTGAAAATAATTGTTATTTAATTTTAGGGTTAATTAAGCCTAGCTTCTATATTAAATGGAATAATTATAATTCGTCATCATTTCTAGATTAAATTACAGATATCATCCCTCAGGAAATAAATAATTATACTTAACTCCCATTTTCATTTAAAAATCACTGACGTCAGTAAAAATTTCAATAAAAACACAAAAATGCCTTCTATTGACTTCAGTCAATTTTTAATTCCTACGTTGCCCTTGGGGTTAACTGTGATTAATTATACTAATATGAAGATTAAGTGTAATAGTTTTAATAAAAAAATTCAACTGTCATTTCTGGACAAAATATAGTCATTATAAATTAAGGATATATTCCTCTTTCGGCTATAATTTATTAATATGAATTAAATATTTATTTTATTATTAATGTTGAGGTAAAATGTAAAAATTAATTAATTATGATTAAAGATCAATTAGAAACATAATTAAGCATGGTGATTTTATTATTGAATTTGTTTATTTACTTAACTTAATGAAAAGAAAATACTAATTCAAAATTAGAAGCTAGATTACTTTTTATAGGAAAAATTATTCAATTCATCCGGTTGATTATTCCAATTGGTAATTTCTAGACATAATTTTCCTAATTTGCAAATGTGAGCATGTACTTTTCAAAATCATGAAATTACTGGATAATTTTATTCCAATTGGTAATTTCTAGACATAATTTTCCTAATTTGCAAATGTGAGCATGTACTTTTCAAAATCATGAAATTACTGGATAATTTTAAAAAAAGAAAATAAGGTGGAAAATAATAGATTACATTTCAGATTATGTGTCGGTCTGATAGATACGTAGACGCAGGTGATATTCTCTGGCAAAATTTTCAAATTTCAGTCACTAACTTTCTAGTAATTTCATGTCTTTCTTAAAAAAAAAGAAAAAGTCTTAAAAATTAAAGTTTTTTTTGGTGGAAAATAATATATTATATGTCAAATTACGTGCCGGTCTGAAAGACACGTGGACGCACGTGATTGGCTCCGACAAAATTTTTCTAATTTCGACCACTAACTATCCAACAATTTTATAATTTTGAAAAGTACATGCTCACATTTGCAAATTAGAAAAACTATATCCATAAATCACAAGTTGGAATAACCAACTAGATGAATTGAATAATTTTGCCTTTTTATATAGATTAAGTTAATTGCTAATAATTATTAAATAACAATTAATTATAAATTAAAATTACAATTTTTTTATTTGTTATATATATGTTAAAATTTTCACGTGAATATAAAAAGAATTTCCTCTCACGAATAAATAATTAGTAAAACTTTCAATATTGAACCATTTTAGTTAGAATTAATTTGATTCGAATTTGAGTGAATTTATAATTTTTTTATTTTAGTGAGAACAATTTGTAGTTTTGACTGCATGGTACAAATTGTAGGTTTCATATTTTAGAGTTATTTCAAATATCGTTACAAACAAATATCTATTATAAAGTATTAAATTCCTTAAAAACACTTATTTAAGTAAATTAAGATAATGTATTAATTAAAAATAATACTTATTTAATCTGAAGAAAATATGAGTGAATTTTATAAATCAAACTAAATATATAAAATCAAAACTAAAATATGAACGAAGGGTGTAGTCAATTATAGTTGAAAGAATAATATAACTATTATAACGATCATATTTTGTCAAAAAATAACGGTTGAAAATTTTTATTAAGTGAAATTTTGTAACCAGCTAAGATGGGATTTTCCGATGAATGCGGTGGCAAAAGAGATGAGAGATTTGTTGAGACTGGACAAATGGAAATAAGATGCAAAGCAATGGATATATGATGACCCGGCAACATGTGAGAGATCAGAACCATATGACGGCCTATATCGTGCTATTAACTTAATTAACTTCCAAAACCATATGGCGGCCTATACTGTTGAGCATAAAATAGATCAGAACACAATAAAATTTATGTCTGTTATTTTAGTGTACCATAATTTGTCTATTTCTTTAGAGTGTGGCTTATGGGCTTATGAGGAAGGTATGCTTTTGTTGCAAAGAGATATGGATGCGAGTGTGGACTTCTCTGGTATGAGCACGACCCGACCATGGAAGCCTCTTTCCATAGCTTTTCCCCTAATTTATTCGCGTATTAGTACGTACGGGTATTATTAACTTTTGCAGGTGTAGGCTTAATATGTTGCAGGTTGGAAGCACTGAGCGAACCTGGGAGATTAACAGCAAGTTGGGGCTTTGGCCTTGGCCAGTTTGCAACTTTATTGCTATTGACGGTTCAAACAATATACACGATGTTATTTACCGGCCGAACCAGATTATGAATCTTGATGATGCTTTCAACGCTGCTGCACTGCGATTTCTGTTGCATGCAAGAAGCCACACAGACTTTTCTTGCTGCTGCCCGGATGTCTGGTCGCGATGTTCAACCAACGAGGAACCTGATCAAGTCGATGAGTTGTTCCTGTATAACTTTGGGGTTACGGCACATTTTTATTTAATCGTTATTTCCGACATTTACATTATGATGTTTTGTATGTAAGCTTGGGTTTCGGTTGTTAATATATGAAGGGGTTCGGTTGTTAATATATGAAGGGGGGGCTCGATTTCAACCCTACGGTCTCATCCGGTTCTTTAAAAAAAGTCAAAAAATTAAGGTTTGATTCATAATCAAGCTAAAAGATCAAAGGCCAAGAAGAGAATGTTTACTTACATATCCATCAAAATCTGGTTATGAGTAGTAAAGAAATTTAGCAATATAGCTGTTATGTCCGGCCCAAACCCTAAGATTAATCTCTACCTGTCTCAAAATCTTACCGAAATAAGTTAGGATTTCGGAGAGATTAATCAAGAGATCAGACGACCAAAAGCTCAGATCATCATACCTCAAGTGTTTTATAGTATCTCGGGACTTAGGGTTTTACTTATTCACGTTATCTCTTTATCATGATTGAAGTTTATCTCTTCATCTCATGATTGGAGATCTTCCATCGGAGTTGTTACCATATTTCCAGAATTCTTTCCTCTCTAGCTCGCCTCTTATTTGTTCGCCTTAGTTTAGTAATTTGGGCTTCCAACCTTATCCACGTGTTTGGCTGAAACTTTATCTAGGTAAGTATGTCCCCAACATTACTCCCCCCTCAAGTCTGCGATGTTCGTAGAATAGAGGGGATTGATTGATAGAAGGTTCAACCCAAAACAATCCCTCCATGTTTACTTCTTCATGATTGTCAGCATTCCTCTCTTCTTTGTATGTTCACCTCTTGTTCATCTGTCCGCAAAAATCACGAGTTCAAAATTATATATCATAAATTCAAATTATATATCAATCAAAAAATATTACAATTTTTTTGGTGAAATAGATTGAAATACAACATATTTTTTGTTCAACATATATCAAAATGGTTAATGGGTTCATTTTTCAAGATAATATTTTGAATTCGAATCTCGTTTAAGTATGCGTGTATTTAGAAGAAAAAATTCTTTAGAAAATAAACAGATGATTTTGGGAGTTCAAGGTAAAAAACACGTATTCTTAGGCAAAGTAAAGGAGGCCTAAGTGGGCATGTACAATATTAGCTTTAGGAGCAGGAATGTAGAGGGATTGAAAGCCTAGCCCCCCACCGCTACAGTAGCTATATTATATGCAAAATTTTTTGACTAAATTCATAAGTATGAGTGCATGTGTTTTTATACAGAACTGTATTTTTCAAAATTAAATTAAAATATGGGACAGCTATTTAAAAGGACCAAATATCCTAAAAAGTTATCTTAAACCCCTTAATTTAAAAAAAGTATGTTTTAGATCACCGATACATATCTTATTTTTTGTAAACCCCCTAAAACCCTAAAAAGTCTGTTTTGCCCTTATTTTTTACTACAACCACACCATTTTTATTTCTTCCAATCCAATATCCCTTTAATCATCTCTCTTCTTATTTTTTTTCCTTTTTTTTTTTTTTTGTTTTTTTTATCAAGTAAGACTCAAGAAACTGATATGTACTACTAAATTGGTAATTATTTTGGTTGGGTAATTTGGTGTTAAATCTAAAATTATTTTCTGTTTTGAGTATTTTAGTTCGTTTTTTGAACAATAACTCTATCCAATTTGAGATTTATGAAATTTCGGCATATATCTGTATATATTTCTGCATAATCTAACTTTGAGATCTCAGCGTATTTTAGTTAGTTTGAACAATCACTCTATCCAATTTGAGATTTTTGAGATTTCGGCATATATTTGTATATATTTCTGCATAATACTTTGAGATTTCTGCATATACACGAAATCCTACAGTCAGTTTATGCAGATATATATAAAAATATATATTTGAGATATATACAGGTATATATCTGGATATATTTTTGTATAAACTAATCTGTATATATTCTGACTGTGAAATTTCTGTATATATCTAAATATATATTTGTATAAATTGATTGTGAGATTTCTACATATATCTGAATATATTTTGTATAAACTGATTGATTATCTGTTGTTGTATTTGTTCTCATAAATAGATTATAATCACATACTGTAATGATTTGTTTTCTCACAGAAAATTGAAGAGTAATCGAGCTTCTGAAGGATGCATGACCATTTTATGATGATGAACCATGTTACAAGATCCATTTTTGAATTACATAATTCTAGTTTGGTATTTATGTTTATTTTCTTCACTTCTCGTTGTAATTTACGAATGAGCAAGGAATTTTAACTAAAAAATGCGTAATAAAAAACAGACTTGCCAGGAATTTTAACTAAAAAATGCGTAATAAAAAACAGACTTTGTCTAGTGAAACGTTAAAAACTAGTAATAAAAAGCAGACTTTGTCTAGTGAAACATTAAAAACTAGTAATAAAAAACAGACTTTGTCTAGTGAAACGTTAAAATTTAGTAATAAAAAACAGACCTTGTCTAGTGAAACATTAAATACTAGTAATAATAAGCAAACTTTGTCTAGTAAAACGTTAAAAACTAATAATAAAAAGTAAACTTTTTCACTAAAAATTAGTAATAAAAAACAGACTTTGTCTAGTGAAACGTTAAAAATTAGTAATAAAAAGTAGCCTTTGTCTAGTGAAACGTTAAAAACTAATAATAAAAAGCAGACTTTGTCTAGGGAATAGTTAAAAATTAGTAATAAAAAACAGATTTTGTTAAGTGAAACGTTAAAAACTAGTAATAAAAAGCAGACTTTGTTTAGTAAAACATTAAAAACTAGTAATAAAAAATAGACTTTGTTAAGTGAAACGTTAAAAACTAGTAATAAAAAGCAGACTTTGTCTAGTGAAACGTTAAAAACTAGTAATAAAAAGCAAACTTTGTCCAGTTAAACAGGTTTAATGCGTAATGGAATTGGGACTTTATCCAGTTAAACAGGTTTAGTGCGTAATGGGATGGGGACTTTGTCCAATTTAATACCTAATGGGATGAGGACTTTGTCCAGTTAAACAGGTTTAATGCGTAATGGGACAAGAACTTTGTCCAGTTAAACAGGTTTAATGCGTAATGGAATGGGGACTTTGTCCAGTTAAACAGGTTTAATGTGTAATGGGATGGGGACTTTGTCCAGTTTAATGCGTAATGGGATGAGGACTTTGTCCAGTTAAACAGGTTTAATACGTAATGGGATGGGGACTTTGTCCAGTTAAGATTGTTTGATTATCATAAGTGTAATTTAATTATCATAAGTGTGATCAATCAATCTTGAGTATCATTATTGTAGTATTTTTGTCCACAACATTACACTTATTATAATCAATCAATCTCTAGTATCATTATTGTAATATTGTTGTCCACAACATTACACTTATTATAATCAACCAATCTCGAGTATCATTATTGTAATATTGTTGTCCACAACAATACACTTATGATAATCAACCAATCTAAAGTATCATTATTGTAATATTGTTGTCCACAACATTACACTTAAGATAATCGATCAATCTCGAGTATCATTATTGTAATATTATTGTCCACAACATTACACTTATGATAATCAATCAATTATGAGTATCATTAATGTAATATTCTTGCCCCCATCCAATTACACTTATGATAATCAATCAATTTTGAGTATCATTATTGTAATATTCTTGCCCCCATCTCATTACGCATTAAACCTGTTTAACTGGACAAAGTCCCCATCCCATTACGCATTAAACCTGTTTAACTGGACAAAATCCCCATGCAATTACGCATTAAACCTGACAAAGTCCCGATCCCATTACACATTAAACCTGTTTAACTGGACAAAACCTCCATTCAATTACGCATTAAACCTGTTTAACTGGACAAAATCCCAATCCAATTACGCATTAAACATGTTTAACTGGCCAAAGTCTCCATGCAATTACGTATTAAACCTGTTTAACTAGACAAAGCCCCCATCCAATTACGCATTAGGCCTGTTTAACTGGACAAAGTCCCCATCCAATTACACATTAAACCTGTTTAACTGGAAAAAGTCCCCATCCAATTACACATTAAACCTGTTTAACTGGACAAAGTCCCCATTCAATTACGCATTAAACCTGTTTAACTGACAAAGTCCCCATCCAATTACGCAACTGGACAAAGTCCCCATCCAATTACGCATTAAACCTGTTTAACTGGATAAAATCCCCATCCAATTATGCATTAAACCTGTTTAACTGACCAAAGTCCCCATTCAATTACGTATTAGACCTGTTTAACTGGACAAAGTCCCTATCCAATTACGCATTAGACCTGTTTAACTGGATAAAGTCCCCATGCAATTACGCATTAAACCTGTTTAACTGGACAAAGTCCCCATTCAATTACGCATTAAACCTGTTTAACTGGCCAAAGTCCCCATCCAATTACGCAATAAACCTGTTTAACTGGCCAAAGTCCCCATTCAATTAAGTATTAAACCTGTTTAACTGGACAAAATCCCCATCCAATTACGCATTAAACCTGTTTAACTAGCCAAAGTCCCCATTCAATTACGCATTAGACCTGTTTAATTGGACAAAGTCCCCATCCAATTACGCATTAGACCTGTTTAACTGGACAAAATCTCCATCCAATTTCACATGATAAAGACCCCATCCAATTATACATTTTTCTAGTTTTACTTGACAAATATATATTTGTACATATCTCTGCAGAAATCTCATTATCTAGAAATACATTCATTAACATTGGTGATTATAATCTGGAACAAATACAATAACAGATAATCTCAAGTCTTTAGCAAAAATTTCTCTCTGCAGAAATCTCATTATGTAGAAATATATTCATTAAAATTGGTGATTATAATCTGGAACAAATACAATAACAGATAATCTCAAATCTTTAGCAAAAATTTCTTTAGATATATATAGAAACCTCAAATTTCATAACACTCCCAAAATTACGTCTGATATAGGCAGAAATCATAAATATTTTTTAACAAAAATCTACAATCTAATAGCAAAAATTTATTTAGAGGTATATACAAATTTCAAATAGTTTTTTCAAATATATAAAAAAATCTCAAATCTTGTATTTATTAAAGATTGAAAAAAAATGGAGAATCTAGGAACGATTATATTTCTAAGAAAACCCAATAATTATATTTTTACCAGCGTTGACGGAAAACACAGAATCCAAATCTAACAAAAAGAAGAAGATCACAAACCATTTTAGTATTGTCCTCCTGAATTCGAAAGATATGAAAATCGTCTTCAAAATAAATATTGTACCAAATCTGTCCATAAATCTCACTCACGCAATCGATCTTCAACGATTAAGTTTTTCAAATTTGATATCAAACCAACACTATTCTATGCAAATTGGGTTTTTCGATGAACGATTGGGGATGCTGTACATCAGATCGATTTTGTGTAACCTGAGAGAGAAGCAGAGGAAATCGTCGGCGATGGTCGGGTTTCAGAACTCAATCGATAAAGAGAACTGGGAAGAGTAAAGAGAGAACGATAAAGATGAGATATGTCACATCTTCTAATTCATCATGGACATTATGGTAATTTTATGCGTTTTGGGGGGTTTACAAAAAATATGTTGTATAATAGGGATCTAAAATAGGCGAATTTCAAATCAGGGGGTTTAGCAAAAGTTTTGAACCTTACTAGGGAGTGTTCATTAATTTGCCGTTAAAATATATCTATATTTCTAATACTTGTCTAATTCACCACAAGTTAAAATTATGACTCTCTTAACTCTCTCATATTTTGAAATCTAGAACTTGGTATTTATTGGAGAAATGAGTCATGACTATCAATTGTCTTTTTATGACGGGTCATAATTTCACAACTAATACAACCATAATACATAATTAAACTTTAAAAAATGTCTAGAACAATTTTGATTAGATATCGGTCCAAATTTAATGAGTTAACGTCACATAATTATTACTAACGTATACCCCGTGCAATACACGGTATATATATAAAGAATATAGTAGGAAAGTAATATTATATATTTATCATAAAATGTTAAATTAAGATAAAATTTAAAAAATTATCTATATTTAGGATTAAAGAATCATTTATTTAAAATATATTGAATAGCTAATCACTTATATATCAAATTCAACAAAAGTACAAATCTATTACTTTGATGTATTTATTTTAAAATATATATTACTCTGGATATGGTTCATTGAATTGAGACTTGATAAAATAAATTTGTTCTAAAAATGGTAGATATTTTTTTTAGTAAAAAAAAAAAGGTAGTTATGATTGTAATTAAATAGTAATAACATATATATAAACTTCACATCACATCTAAATTTATAAAATATAAAGATATATAGTTGATAAATAAACCTTTGTCGATATCATATTCAAACCGAATAAGATAAAAGAATAAATAATAAATCAAGTTTAGACAAAAATACATAACAATAAGTAAAGAACCAATTTATGTAAACTAATTTTAGGCCAAAGGAATAATAAGTAAATAATAATAATAATATATTCATATGCCAAATAAATGTACACTACAAATACCCTAAAATAACAAAAAATTTAAAATATTTATAATAATTAAATAAATTAATAATTTATTTACTCTAAATTTAATATGAAGAATAAATGAAAAGAAAGATGAAAAATACAAAGTTTAATTCATTTTCGATCACTTACTATAATGACAATAAAGATTTGCATAATGTCACAAATTAATAATTAAAAATGGCAAAGATTATAAATAATTAGAAATTCAATAACCGGATGGAAAATAAAATGTTAGATCTAAAAATTAAAAAAGTTATAAATAAATAATAGATAAAAGAAACTAAAGAAATTGTTGTTGAAAATTGATATTAAGTGCCAAAAATATATAATCGATATAAAAATACAACATACTTCCTCAAATTGGAAAAACAAATTAAGTAATACAAGGGGAAAAAAAAACACCCTCAATAATTAGGAAATAGAAGAAAAAAAAAAGGAAATAATAAAAATAAAAATAAATAATATTAACAAAGAAAAAATACATCTCGGTAATAAGAACTGATGTGAGACCCGAATTTTCAAAAAAAAAAAAAATTTATTTTATTTATTTACTTAAATATATTCTTTATTATTTGAATAATAGTAATATTACTAGAAAATGATAGAAAGAAAATGTTTAGATAATGAGAGTAGTGGCAATCCCACGATGCTTTTGAATTGTTTAAATTTCTCAAAAGATATAGATGATTTTTTTTGATAACTTTTGGCGGGTATTTATTTTCTAAAATTGTGGGATAATCAATTTTCTGTTAAAAGTTCTTATTTATTAGAAACTATAAAAAAAAAAAAAAAGAACTCTATTTATTAATATCCGTATTAGAATTCTGCAGGTTTAATTTTTCAGTATTTTTAGTCTTCCTTTTCTATAGGTTTAGTTTTCCACTCTAATTCTATTATTACAGAGAAATATTTATTTTAATACTTTACGAATTTCATCACGATCGGAGAGAAAAGAAGTTTATTTCGTTGCTTTACGAAAGTCGGGTTTTCATCGTCGTTGATGCAAGTAATTCTCAAAACTTTTCTATGATTTTATTAAATTAAATGATGGTTTTTACGAATTCCATGATGTTGTAGTGTTCAATATCTGTGAATGTGTGAATTAATTTTTTTATTTGAAAGAAAGATGTATTTTAAAAAAAAAAAACGGATCAAGCTTAAACAAAATTGGTTTTGAAAAATTTTTATGTGTATGTAAACGAGCCGAGCCGAGCCGAGCCGAGCCTTGACATTTTTTGTGGGTTCGGGCTTGGGCTTGGTCTTCAGAAAACTGGCTCGGGCTTGGCTTGCGAGCCACCGAGCCATGAAAAATGTGGCTTGGGTTTGGCTTGAAGTAATGTTCGGCCGAGCCGAGCCGAGCCATCGAGAAAACCCTAGATCTGAAGCTTGAGAAAAAAAATCTAGATCTATCTTTCATATAGATCAGTTTTGGACAGATCTAAATCTAAAGCATGATAAAGAAATCTAGATCTATCAATCATATACATCCCAACACATAAAACATAAATGAAAAGGGATTCAATTTTAAAACAAACAAAAATCCTTGGAGGAAAATTAAATTCAAAATCTAGTCCGAAAATTTAAATCAACTTTTAACACATATTTACATACAAATTTTAGGACTTTTGGGACTTGATTCAAATGCCTTCAAACTTCAATTTTTGGAATCGGGGATGGCATTTTTGAAGCAGCAAGAGACTTGGTTGTCGTGGCGGTGGCCTGAAACGTGGTGGTTGTCACTGGCGGTGGTGGTGGCGAAAAGCAAGCTGCAGCGGTGGTGGATTTTGGAGCAGGAGCAGTTAGAGGAGATTAGAAGAGATGGAGAAATGTTTGGATTTAGGAGGCACAAATCTGGTGGAAGGTGGCTGAGAATTGAGATGGAGATGGCGTGAGATAGTGGGCACAAATTTGATGGGAGACGACTGAGATGGAGATGGACTGGCCTGAGATAGTGGGAGGTGGTGGGAAGCTGCTAAGAAGTTCAGGCCTTTAGGGTTTTTTTCTTCTCTTGATGTTTGTCTATCATTTAATGGGATTAATATTCATTCATATGTATATATTATATACGCAAGCTTCTGTGCATATATAAATATGGGGGAATTATTAAATAGGACCAATAATGTTAAAAAGTTATCCTAAACCCCCTAATTTGAAAATTCTTCATTTGTGATCACCAATATAGCACATATATTTTGTAAACCTCCCAAACACCTTAAAAGACTACTTTACCCTCAAGTTTTACTCTGATACACACACGATTGATTCATCACCTTGCAACTAAACTCCCTTTGATTCTTCCCGCAATTCTGAGTCCGCCGCCGCCCCCGTCCCCGCCGTCGCAGCCATAAGCCTATTATCATAGCACCCCCAATTATTGATATTGGTATTTTGATTTGATAACCGAAGCGGACACCACTTGTTTGATACGAAATCAAGAAAACCCAATCTGGGAAGATGGATTCCGGCAGCTTGGTGACTTGTTTGATTTGGTGTAGTGTATTTTTTGAAGGCGAAGATCATGTCTTTCAACTTCGGGAGAGCGATACGGTTGAAAGAGTGTTTTCGGAGATTGAGACCCATTGGCCTGCGTTCGATTGTGATACATATGTGGTGCAGTACAAGGCTGCCCATATGGAAGATGAATCATGGATTACTTTGAAAAAAGATCAAGATGTTGAGAGTATGGTGGCAGTGCATGGTCTAGCAAAACAATACATTGCAAAGTTGAGAGCAATTCAGCCCCCTTCAAGTTCATCTCGGAGAAGGTAGTCCCTGTATTTTAATTTGCTCTGTTCTATGGCTGATTTGGGATTGCGATGCATATGTGATGCGTTATTCATTTGGCTTGTATCTTATTTGAAAAGGGATGACCAGGGAATGACCTCGACAAGTCAAGCCCTAGTCGTTCATAATTCCAACAACAATGAATCCTAGAGTCGTTGCATCCGTCGCGTTGGACAGGCCTTTAAGGATGCTAATGACTGTAGGGTTCATTTAAAAAATTATCACATTACAGTGAATCGAAAGTTTAAATATATGAAGAATGATACTGATAAGATTATAGCTACTTGCCCGGATGAGAACTACAACTGGAGGTTTTATGCCTCTTATTGTAGGAGAGATGGCGAGTTTGCTATAAGAAAGTTAAATGTTGACCATGTTTGTGGTTTGGAAACTGTTACGAATAAAAGGTCACACCCCAATGCCGATTCAAATTGGGTTGCGTGTGTGATGAAGGCTCATATCATGGCAAATCCTAAATACAAACCGAAAGATATAGTTTCTTATATCCGGAATGAGCACAATGTGGAAATTCCATACCATACTGCCTGGCTGGGCAAGGAGATAGCACTACATGAAATCCATGGTTCTGATGTTGGGTCTTATAACCGACTCCATTGGTATGTGAATGTTGTGAGATGTTCGAATCCCGGCAGCATTTGTGATTTGGAGACAAAACAACCGGATAACAGGTTTAACCGCTTGTTTATGGCTTTGAATGCTTGTTTGGTAGGATTTCTTAGAGGTTGTAGGAAAATAGTTTTCCTTGACGGCACTCATATCAAGAGCAAATTCAAAGGTCATTTGCTTTGTGCGACAGTGAAGGATGGGAACAATCAGTTGTTTACAATAGCATACGCTGTCGTTGACTTAGAGAATGATGAGAATTGGGAATGGTTTTGCCAAAAGTTGAGACATGCTCTTGAAAGTCAGCTTGTGCTTTATGATTTTAGACAGTACACATTCTTCTCCGACAGGCACCTGGGACTTGTTACGCATGTGCCAAGGGTATTTTCAGGCTGCCAACATGCATTCTGCCTCAGACATTTGGTGGATAACTTCAGAACTCAGGTATTTGTTTACCAATTACTGTGATGAGTTGATACGTATGCTCCTTTTCTTGATAATAAAGTGGATGTGGTTGTCATTATCGCAGGTCCTTAGGAAGCATTATCCCGAACTGAACAAAAAACATTGGACCAATGTGTTCAATGCAGCAGCATATGCTCCTACCAGGGCTGAGTACTCCCTGCACATCAACAAAATCCTTAAAGCAATGCCATTGGCCGCAGATTTCTTAAATAACTCCGCTCCTGAAAACTGGGCTAATTCATTATTTACCGGTAATCGATTTGGTATCATCAACAACAGTATTGCAGAGTGTTGGAACAGTTGGGTAAAGGATGCGAGATCCCTCCCAATTGTTGTTTTGATTGGCCGGATTAGGCAGCAGATAATGACCATGATGTGCAATAGAAGGGAGCAAAGTCATGAATGGCAAACGCACCTTTGTATGGATATAGAGGTGATGGTCAAGGCTGAATTTGAAGTAGGGAGGAGCTTGGATGTTGTGCGAGCCAACTCAGTGACATTTGAGGTGAATGAAGGGGAATTCCGACACACAGTAGACCTTGGCAAGCGGGAATGTTCTTGTTATTACTGGCAGATCTTGAAGCTCCCCTGCAAACATGCTTGTGCATGCATTGACAAAAAAGGGTGGTCGGTATACGATTTTTGTGATGGTGCTTATTCAGTTGAAACGTATAAAAAAACATATGAGAACATTATTTTCCCTGTACCGAATGCTGATATGGTCTCAAATGTCGAGGTTCAAATCATGCCTCCCGATGTGAGGCCTCAGCCTGGTCGACCGAAGAGGAATAGGTTCCCATCGCAGGTCGTCAAAGCTGTTACTATATGCTCATCATGTAGAAGGCATGGGCATAACAAGAGAACATGCAGGGGCCCTGTGTCAAATTGACTGTTTGTATGTTGTTGGGTATGTTGTTTAATTCTGGATCCTAATCAGGTTTATATGATTTGTTTTCGCACAGAAACTGAAGATTTGCCGAGATTTCAGTGGAGGCTTGCCATTTTGGCTTGATGATGGACCTGGTGAATGACTTTTTTTTAACTTTTTTTCACTTGTCTTTGTATTTTTTGTTGTATGGTGAATGACTTTGTCGTAATAATGCGTAATTTGAAGGGTGATTTGTCCAGTGAAACTGTAATAATGCGTAATTGGAAGGGTGATTTGTCCAGTGAAACTGTAGTAATGCGTAATTGGAAGGGTAAGTTGTCCAGTGAAACTGTAGTAATGCGTAATTGGAAGGGTGATTTGTCCAGTGAAACTGTAGTAATGAGTGAAACTGTAGTAATGCGTAATTGGAAGGGTGATTTGTCCAGTGAAACTGTAGTAATGCGTAATTGGAAGGGTGAGTTGTCCAGTGAAACTGTAATAATGCGTAACTGAAAGGGTGATTTGTCCAGTGAAACTGTAGTAATGCGTAATTGGAAGGGTGATTTGTCCAGTGAAACTGTAGTAATGAGTGAAACTGTAGTAATGCGTAATTGGAAGGGTGATTTGTCCAGTGAAACTGTAGTAATGCGTAACTGGAAGGGTGATTTGTCCAGTGAAACTGTAGTAATGCGTAATTGGAAGAGTGATTTGTCCAGAAGGGTGATTTGTCCAGTGAAACTGTAGTAATGGGTAATTGGAAGGGTGATTTGTCCAGAAGGGTGATTTGTCCAGTGAAACTGTAGTAATGCGTAATTGGAAGGGTGATTTGTCCAGTGAAACTGTAGTTAAAACATTGCAACATTAACAAGATTGATTGAATGATGATCAAATCATTACAACAATATACTTATGAACAAGATTCTGAATAAAACATTGCAACATTAACAAGATTGATTGAATCATGATGACATCATTACAACAATATACTTATGAACAAGACTCTGAATAAAACATTTCAACATTAACAAGATTGATTAAATGATGATCACATCATTACAACAATATACTTATGAACAAGATTCTTAATAAAACATTGCAACATTAACAAGATTGATTGAATCATGATCATATCATTACAACAATATACTTATGAACAAGATTATGAATAAAACATTGCAACATTAACAAGATTGATTGAATGATGATCACATCATTACAACAATATACTTATGAACAAGATTCTGAATAAAACATTGCAACATTAACAAGTTTGATTGAATCATGCTTACATCATTACAATAATATACTTATGAACAATCTTGTTCATAACTATATTGTAGTAATGATGTGATCATCATTCAATCAATTACGCATTACTACAGTTTCACTGGACAAATCACCCTTCCAATTACGCATTATTACAGTTTCACTGGACAAATCACCCTTCCAGTTACGCATTACTACAGTTTCACTGGATAAATCACCCTTCCAATTACGCATTACTACAGTTTCACTGGACAACTCACCCTTCCAATTACGCATTACTACAGTTTCACTGGACAACTCACCCTTCCAGTTACGCATTACTACAGTTTCACTGGACAGATCACCCTTCCAGTTAAGCATTACTACAGTTTCACTGGACAAATCTGTTGGAAAACACGAATCAGAACGCAACGGAATTTAAAAAATTTCCCAACAAAAGGACCTTGGACTCGCAATCGTGTAACTAAATTCGTAGAGATAGAAAACTTACTTTTCTTTTATTCTTTCTTGAAGCGTTTCAAGCCACCCAAGAACGCTCTTCTCGCGGCTTGATCCCCTCTCCTTGGTAAAGCTCGAATCTTCAAACTTCTAACTTGAAGCTCTCTAGAGATAGTCCACCAACTTGATCACAATCTAACTAGTAAGGATGTTAGTTCTCTAGTTAGTGTTTAGGCTTAACCTAGGGTTTTATTTAATCTTGGAGAAAGGAAGGTGTTCAACACATGAACCAAAAGAATTGCCAATTCGCTCTAAAGGGGAGCATGAGCTCCCCTATATATAGGTAAGGGAGAGGGACGGCCGAACCCAATCCTTGTTGGGCAAGGATTTGGTCCCTCTCTCTCCTATTACTTGATCATCAAGTATTTTCCAACTTTGACTTTGAATTCTAATTCAAATCAACTTTCAAGAGAGCTAAAAATATCCAAACTATTTTTGGATAATTTTATACTTTATTTATTTTAAATAAATAACTTATTTTATCTAATTAATTAATTCATAATTAATTAACGAGATTATTTTTCTCCAAAATTAGACTTTCCTTTTAATTCAAAATTAAACCAAAGTCTATTAAATAATTAACAAATTAATTATTTAATCACCAAATAATTATTCACACACATGCACACGTGTCCATGAAGGACACGTGTCACGCACATGACCCACACGTGTGATTTCACACGTGTGGAACCCTTTGGCCCGATTAACTCGTTTAATCATTTTAAAGCCTTAACTCATGTAACCAAGTTGTTGTGTGTGACCCTCTAGGTTCTCAATTCAATTAGCAGTGACCCTAATTAATTAATTCACTAATTAATTAATCAGTCCACAGATTAAACGACCATAGTCTAGCAACAGGTGTTTAACCCTTAGCTGAATTGGAATGTTCGGATTCGACAGAACCTTTAAGTCATTGATTCATGTGAGATACAATCCTCCTACTTACTATCTCTCAACCAAGATCTAGGGCAAGGGAATAATCAGAACCCTAATAATCCGGTCTTAAAGCTAAGTGCATTTCATATCCATTTGATCTCAATCCAAGAAACCCTTTTCTTAATGTCTTGATCTACTGCCTTGGCCAAGGACTCCATATGGCATATGAATGACTTACACAATAAGAGATCACCTTGCAAATGCAAGTGTAGGTCCTTTCTTGATTCTCATTCACTTTCATAAATCACTTGTGCCGCCCCAGCATAAGGCTTGAATCAGTTGTCTAAGGCGACACCCTTTAAAGCTTATACCTAAGACTACAGAGTTAACTCATAAAGTGACAAGGAACCTCAAGTCTTAAGGATCAATTAATCACATCAATGACTCGTGAGATATTTCCTAATCTGGAAGTTTCCATTTCCTGAAATAGAAACTTCCTTTCCCATTTAGGAATGTTCTCACACGGGGCACCTCAGTGAACTTACTTATTAAAGTAAGCACCCTCATGTATCACGCACGTATCAACTATACACTTTGCACCTCCATGAAACAAGGTGGTCCTTCTTAAGGGCGTGATCCCACAAGCAAGCCTTAGAGGAGTCAGGTTGACACTCCCACTGTCTGTAGGACTCATCGGCTTGGAGTAATTTACTAATCATGACTTATGTGATATAGGGCTCGTTTCATGAACCATTTCACCTAAATGGTAGAGTCCTAAAGTCATCGGGATTAGGGGAGTTCTCATACATGCACAGCTAAAGTAAACGCATACCAAACAAGAGCATATAAAGAAGTGTTGCCTCAATTCGTTATTTCATTCAAAGATTGTCTGTGATTACAATAAGGAAAAGCACAAAGCGGATATACAATCAGCTTTTAGGGCACTATTCCTAACAAATTTTATACTTTATTTATTTTAAATAAATAACTTATTTTATCTAATTAATTAATTCATAATTAATTAACTAGATTATTTTTCTCCAAAATTAGACTTTCCTTTTAATTCAAAATTAAACCAAAGTCTATTAAATAATTAACAAATTAATTATTTAATCACCAAATAATTATTCACACGCATGCACACGTGTCCATGAAGGACACGTGTCACGCACGTGACCCACACGTGTGATTTCACACGTGTGGAACCCTTTGGCCCGATTAACTCGTTTAATCATTTTAAAGCCTCAACTCATGTAACCAAGTTGTTGTGTGTGACCCTCTAGGTTCTCAATTCAATTAGCAGTGACCCTAATTAATTAATTCACTAATTAATTAATCAGTCCACAGATTAAACGACCATAGTCTAGCAACAGGTGTTTAACCCCTAGCTGAATTGGAATGTTCGGATTCGACAGAACCTTTAAGTCATTGATTCATGCGAGATACAATCCTCCTACTTACTATCTCTCAACCAAGATCTAGGGCAAGGGAATAATCAGAACCCTAATAATCCGGTCTTAAAGCTAAGTGCATTTCATATCCATTTGATCTCAATCCAAGAAACCCTTTTCTTGATGTCTTGATCTACTGCCTTGGCCAAGGACTCCATATGGCATATGAACGACTTACACAATAAGAGATCACCTTGCAAATGCAAGTGTAGGTCCTTTCTTGATTCTCATTCACTTTCATGAATCACTTGTGCAGCCCCAGCATAAGCCTTGAATCAGTTGTCTAAGGCGACACCCTTTAAAGCTTATACCTAAGACTACAGAGTTAACTCATAAAGTGACAAGGAACCTCAAGTCTTAAGGATCAATTAATCACATCAATGACTCGTGAGATATTTCCTAATCTGGAAGTTTCCATTTCCTGAAATAGAAACTTCCTTTCCCATTTAGGAATGTTCTCACACGGGGCACCTCAGTGAACTTACTTATTAAAGTAAGCACCCTCATGTATCACGCACGTATCAACTATACACTTTGCACCTCCATGAAACCAGGTGGTCCTTCTTAAGGGCGTGATCCCACAAGCAAGCCTTAGAGGAGTCAGGTTGACACTCCCACTGTCTGTAGGACTCATCGGCTTGGAGTAATTTACTAATCATGACTTATGTGATATAGGGCTCGTTTCATGAACCATTTCACCTAAATGGTAGAGTCCTAAAGTCATCAGGATTAGGGGAGTTCTCATACATGCACAGATAAAGTAAACGAATACCAAACAAGAGCATATAAAGAAGTGTTGCCTCAATTCGTTATTTCATTCAAAGATTGTCTGTGATTACAATAAGGAAAAGCACAAAGCGGATATACAATCGGCTTTCTAGGGCACTATTCCTAACAAAATCAGCCTTCCAGTTACGCATTATTACAGTTTCACTGGACAACTCACCCTTCCAATTACGCATTACTACAGTTTCACTGGACAAATCACCCTTCCAATTACGCATTATACAGTTTCACTGGAAAAATAAATAACAATCTAATTGAAATTTCAATTATATAGATGAACCAGATTGTTTTTCTAGAAAGGCATTGGCTAACTTAAAGCGGTATTCGGCGATGTTGCATGTCTCGGCATATGTCCTGAACTCGTCAGTCTCTCGAACAAGCATCTCACCATATAGACACATTAATACACCACAATCATTGCTCCCCCTATCCTGAATTCTCATTCGTCCTCGCCCCAATTCCCTCTCTTTGGAACTCTTGACAACATTGTTCTTAATCCACAACTTCCAGAGGAAACCTGAGTATACTTCGACATCGGTGGCAGCTTCTTCTGTATGCATTGAGTTGTAGTGACTGAAACGTTTGTGCTCGGTCTCATACACCAACATATGCCAGTGAGAATTTGTCAATAAAGGGAAAATAATATAACGACATGAGAACATAACTGTTGAAGACACCTCGTTCAGTGTCATGACGTAGTCACTTTTCATCTGGTGCGGCATGAACTCGTTGATTGCAGATGGGACAATGTAAGGGACAGTCTTCTTCTTTGTCTTTCCTGTACCCCTGTTCTTCAATTTCCCCACAAATTCAACTGACACATGAGGGTTAACAAAGTGTACATCGTGGAATTTCGGCACAAGGTAACCAGGACTTGTTAGCAGGTCGTAATAGGACAGAATAACATTGTCATTGGTCTCCTTCCCAAAAATTAGATCTCGTAGATCGTACACGAAGACAAAACTCGTCTTACTTGTATACACAACATCATGGCTGCAAAAGATTATAATGAAACAGTCAACAACATTCTGCCAACTAAACTCATTGAATTAAGTAAGAACACTTACTTTTGCGCCTCCGTGTAGCTCATAATCAAATTAAATGCCCTATTTCGTTGCTCCTCAGTGACGACCTCACATCCTGGGGCCTCCTTAGGCCTACTGTCCACTTGAGCTCCATCAAACACAGTCACCTAATACATAATTATCCAATGATAAATCAAACACACGCGCATAGTTAAAAGACATTGTAATATTAAATCTTGTATGTAATATGTTCACACATTTTCTTCCACACGCTCCCTCACATCGTTCTTCCTCTTCGATCTAACCTCAGCTCGTCCGGAATCACAATCACCTTCCCCATCCTCAATCAAATCAACTTGAACTCCTACATCAACACATTCCGGTGCCTCTTCCACACAAACCGTTTTAACTCCTTCATCGACACATTCAGGTGCCTTTTCCACACAATCGGTTTGAACTCCTTGATCGACACCTTGCGCTTTTTCTGCTACGCAAACAACTTGATCCCCTTCGTCAACAAAAATTTCTTCCTCCGCTCTGGACAGACTTCTCTCCATTTTGTTAGCCGCTCGTAAGGGAACAATCTGCGTGTTTTTAAATCAACAGGCTTTCTTACAAAACATTTGAATAAAATATGCATATTGGTTTAAATTACCAAAGATTACGGACTTACATCTGAGAGGCAAATACTTTCCAGATCCTTCTTCGCATTCTCTTTCGTACTAGGCAGTGCACTTCCTTTCCATTTAAACAAACGAGGGAATGCTGCCAACCTTCTTGAGATGCCAAACTTCTGGATTCGTTCATGAAACCATGCCTGACATAAACAATAACTTAAGTAGGTGTATATATAGGTATAAACGACACAATCTACAAAACCAAGCCGATGACTTACCAACAAACCCATAGTACATCCATCAAGAAAATCATGTTTATCCACAACATGCTTCCTAATACCTTGAATCAAAAACATATGAGCCGCCGTGCCCCACGCGTACTGTCCAATCCTGGACAAATCATCTACATACCAAATAAGCGCAGCAGGCACACGTACACTGCTACGTGGGAACAACAAACAATTAAAAACTTATAAAATGTACATCCGTACAAAATCATCAATGCCATCATCATCAGTCCTTCCGACGAATTCGTGCAGTTTACTCTCGATGTTAGTTCGGGAGACATTGTTTCCCTTATTGCCAAAATGCTTGATCAAGGTATTGGATTTACTCTTGCCCACAACCACGACAGGATGACCGGAATGCCGCATACCAATAACAATGCTGAATTCCTCCTCACAAAATAAAACTTCTTGGCTACCAAATTTAAATGTATTTGTGCTGCAGTTGTAGTAATCGAGCAACAACCCAACTCTGTTAATGCTCCCCTTCTAAACAGGCGCTCCCAAAAAACAACCAAACGGCGATTTCTTAACTGCACCGAGTTGACCAGGAGACATTTGGTCACGAATTTTATAGATAACCTCACTGAATCTCTCCAACACGCACTGATGCAAAATCGAATACACCCGCTTCTTCGAAAGCGTGCCCTCATCAGTCTCATGGAAGTCTACCTCTGATCTTTTTCTCTTTCCCCTGCTTGTTTCGGCCGGGGACGGAACAATCATCAACGGCGTCTTCGACATTGAGCGAACCATCAATCGAATAAAAATCAATTCAATGTTCCTTATTTAACAAACTCCTGAAACCCTTACTTGTTGAGTTAAAATCATCATTTACCAAATACAAACTGGAATATGGCGGAAAAAAATGGAATTTCTGACCATTTATGGAAGAAAACTAACCTCGACAGTTTGGGTGCAACGTACCTTCCTCTCAGACCTTACCATTTCAAGCAACGACCTCAAAAAGAGTGTTCGTCGTGGGGGCGTGGTTGGTAGCTCGTAGGGGTTTCGCCTCTAACGTGGGTGTGTGGGCCGTTCAGTCTCCAATAACTTCTTCTACACTTGTCGGCGGTGGTGTGCGGCGATCTGCAGCGGCGAGCGGTGGCGGGAGATGGTGAAGAATGACAAATTCCCGCCGATGGAGGAGGGATTTGGATGCTTGGTGTGGATTGTGATTATTCAATTTTAGCAGGGATACTTTGGTAATTTTAGGCGATTTAGGGGGTTTTGAAAAAATATGTTGTGTATTGGGGATGTAAAATAGTACGATTTCAAATTGGGGGGTTTGGGATAACATTGTTGTCTTATCAGGGATTGTTCAATAATTCTCCGTATAAATATATAAATATATAATAAATATATATTTATTTATATTTTAGTATACAAATATATAATGCGTGTATATGTATATATATATTATATTATATGATATAAAATATATTTTTTTTAATAACTTAGTTCGCGAGCTTCGAATCATAAATAAAAGGGCTCGGGCTTGGTTCGAAAAACACACAAGCCGAGCCATGGCTCAGCTCGGCTCGCTAATTTCGAACTTGAGCGCGAGCTTTTCCTGAGCTGGATTGTGAAGCTCGCGAGCCAGCTCGGCTCAATTACATCCTTATATATATGTGGTTGGTTGTTTAATCCATTGAGTTATATAAGTTCGTCTCCGGAGTCATCTGCGTGCCTATGGTTGAGGCTCATCTGTATGTTTCGTCCCTCAAGAGGATAATCTGTTTTGTGAGGGTCATCTGTATGTTTCGTCCCTTAATAGGGTTATCTGTACGTACCCTACGACCAAGGGTTCATCTGTTTCTGTGCTCAATGGATATTGTTGTTAAGGATAGTATTGTTATGGAAATTTTTGTTATATGTGGCTAGAAAATGTTTTGTATGATGCGACTTTTCTAAATTGCCACTATAAAATGTTGTATGACAAATAAGGTATTATGGTATTTTTCTGAAACTCATGCTTGATCCGATAGAGAGGTTTTGTAAATTGCTTATCGAGTATGCAGCTCACCAATTGCTTTTTTTTTTTTTTCAGATAATTAATAGTTCTTTGGATTTTGAGGAAGATGGATAGAGGGATTTTACTTTAAGTTCGGGATCATAGATGCTCTGTATCCAAACTAAGATTTTTGGATTTTGTACTTTTATCTTTGTAAATTAATTATTGTCGAGTTTTTGTTTTTCAAGAAGGCTTCGTGTTATTGGGATGCAACCGACAACATGGTCAGTCATGTCTTAATTTTTAGGGCGTGACAACTGAAATTGTGAAGTAGATAATTTTTAAAAAAAATCACTAATTATTACAAAATATATCTAAATAAATTATAAAAACCACAAAATTAGATGAAATAAAGGTTACTGAAGAAATCTATGAAAATTTGAACGAAAAAGAAAAAGAAAAAAAAAATTCTATCAGAATCAGAATGGTATGAAATTAAACCCTTCTAAGTGTACATTTGGCGTTCGAGGGGGAAAGTTCTTGGGATATGTAGTCAGTCAGAGAGGCATCGAGGCCAACCCGGAGAAGATCAAAGCAATCCTAGACATTCCCTCCCCTCGAAATGTCAGAGAGGTCCAAGTGCTGGTGGGCAAAATCATCTCCCTGAACAGGTTTATTTCACGCTCAGCAGGCAGGAACTTGCCCTTCTTCAAAATTCCACGTAACGCTCGAAATTTTGCCTGGGACGGAGAATGTGAGAAAGCGTTACAGGACATGAAGCACTACCTGTCATGCGCACTCTTACTAACAAAGCCAAACCAAGGAGAGAACTTGTTCATTTACCTCTCTGTCTCCTTGGAAGCCACGAGCGCAGTCCTCGTAGCTATACACGAGCGTAGGCATCTGCCAGTATATTACCTAAGTAAAACTCTGTAGGGTGCCGAAAAGTGACAGATGGAGATAGAGAAGTTCGCATTTGCCCTTATTACTGCTTCCAGAAGATTGAGGTCGTATTTCCAGGCTCATTCCATCACGGTGCTTACAGATCAACCCCTCAAACAGGTCCTCTCGAAGCCAGATGTCACTGGGAGGCTAATAAAATGGTCAATTGAACTCAGTCAGTTTGACATCAACTTCGAGCCTCATATAGCTATATAGGCTCAAGCAGTAGCGGATCTGCTGGTCGAGCGTTTTGGTCTGGATTCAGTATCCTCAGTGGAAGAGGGGTTATGGCTTTTGCACACAGATGGTTCCTCGACCTCACAGGGGGGATGAGCGGGGGTGACCCTCAGGGATCCCCGTGGAATTGAAATTGATTACACAATCAAACTAGCCTTCCAGGTAACCAACAACGAGGCTGAATATGAGGCTCTCATCCAAAGGCTCAGGATCGCCCTTCAGAATGGAGCATCCTGGGTCACTGCTTATGTGGACTCTCAGCTAATTGAAAGTCAGATCGATGGCACTTATGAGGCTCGAGAAACCACCATGGTGCAGTACCTGGCAAAAGCTAAGGAAATCATTTCCAAGTTTAGGGAATTCCATTTGTTGCAAGTTCCACGAGCAGAAAACGAGCGTGCTGATGCCCTCTCTAAGTTTGCGTCGGCTCTGGAAGGCTCCAGCGAGCGTTCCATCACGTTCCTTAGAACGGAGGAACCGTTGAAAAGCGAGGGAAAACCCTCGGGTGAAATGAACATGATCGATCCATCCGAGCCCTGTTGGCTTAATGACATCATCCGATTCCTAAGGGATGGGATATGTCCGAGCGACAAAGTGGAAGGGCGGAAAGTCAGGAATAATGTAGCACCCCTCACGATAGGCGCCACAACCCCCGCACTACAAGTCTAGTCCACATAAGAAATGGATAGTTCAAGTATGGACCGGACTCATAGCGAACGGGTGACAAAACAAAAATATCCTGGCTAGGCGGAATCTAACCCTGAACCAATTAAATTAGAATACCAAAGCATATTGCGGAAGCATCAGAGCCAAACATGAATTTCAATAATGGCTACAAGCCCAATACATATCATGAACATAAATTAAAGCAAACATGCAACCTAACAACGGGTTCAACTAAACACGCAACCTGTCCCGAATCAAATCCAATAATCAAAATTGGCACCGAGGCCTAAATTCATAAAGAGATACAATTAAATTCATAATAATGTGAAATGTGACTCAAGTGAATAAGTGACTCGAACAAATATGATAAGACTCGACTCCCGCCTAGCTAAACCTGCAAGAGCTGAGAGAGTGAAAAGAGGGATCAGTCTCTAGAAGACTGAGTGAGCAGGGGCTATACATATAATATAGAAACATGCGCATGCAAGCCATAAATCCCGAGCAAAGTTTTATTTGAAGTTAGTTCCCTCGAAGGGCTAGAAATTAAGTAAGCAATGCTCGAACTTTACGACTAATTCATATTAAATTCATTTAAGTTCATAATTCATACATAAACATCAAGGCTCGGCGAGTGAGCGTGCATTATCTCCAACCAAACTCCGACCGTGTACGACAAATATCATCAATATATTAAATAGGTGATCATGCAATATATCATAATACACACAGATCATATATCATATCCTAAATCATATTCGTTTGGGCAATCCGTGTCCCGGCCTTCCCGCACGGTGCCTATCAATCATAACATATTCATAATCATAATCATAATCATAATCATAATCATAATCATAATCATAAAATGAGTTCCAACTTTCTTCCTCCGGTTGGTGGACAGGTTAGCTAGACCTGAACACCGGTCCATACATAGGCACAATGAGGGTACATGAATCCCTCAAAGGCACTCGGCTCCCATTTCCCGCCAAATCTCCTAGCGAGGTCCGGAGTCGCCGTTAGTTTGGTTGGGACTAGTATACGGGATCCCCGTCAGCCCTTGCTTCCTCGGTTAGCCACATATACTAAGTCCCGGGGCCCGTGCAATCATAAATCATATCATGCATCTCGCCAAAACATTTCAGTTCATAAGAAACATAACATAATTCATAAATCATTTGAAAAGGGTTTACTCGATCAATATTTACTCGGTACGTTCATTTGAAAACTATATATAACTATAATAGGTTTTTGGCCAAATCTTGTCACATACGGTTGTAGGGTTTAATACGTAACTAAAACGAAAACACCCTCACCTGGAATACCACGAGACAAGAAACATGAGCAATACGGGTGCCTATTCAATTTGGAAGTCTCCGCCCTGGAAACAAACTGTACAAGAGAAGGAACAATGTGTACTCGTGAGAATTGACTCAATATGAAACCACATAGACGCACGGCAGTGCTAAACACATGATATGAGATGTATAAGAAGTAAAATGATGTTATGAAGTTACATAATCAAGTAATTCGTTCAAGTACACTCCATACATGAGGGTTTCAAGCCCAATCATTTCATAATTCAAAGCAAATCAAGTCATGAACTTCATATAACATTTATAATTCAAGTATATCAAGTTTACAATTGTAAAATAAACAAATAGAGACATTCAAATCATTTAAATCTCACAAAATCACATACCAATTCTAACTATATCAATTTTATATAATTCACACATGGCATACTCAATTCATATATCACTAAACGGATTCAATTAATAAGGTTACCTAATTAAATCAAACATTATTCATATTGTTTACAAAATTACACATACACCCCTTCAAGTTAGACAAATAGCTCAAAGAAATCATTTTACAAATTGGGACACATTCATGCGCACAATTAATGTAAACAAGAGAAATAGAAAGACAAAGCAATTTCGAATTATTTCATATTAATTCATATAGCACATAGTAATTCCATATTCGTACAATTAAACTATTCTTACATGCAAAAGTTCTTAATTTAATCATAGAAGTCTTATTCAATTCAGATATTGCATACTTGGTTCATATAATGCGCATTTACAAAGAAATCAAATCAATTCACAAGTCATGTAATGGATTCAATTAGCAAGATTATTTAATTAAATCAAACAAATTCATATATCACATTTCATACAAATTCACAATATATATGACCAATTAATTCATATAACATGTTACGGGTTCCATATAGATTCACAAAGTCATTTATCAATTTCCAACTATATCATTCAACTATACAAAGTTCATACAACTCATATTTTTCTAAAATTACACAAACATCCCTCCTATAATTGTTATATTAATTTTAATGGCATGAAACGAAACTAATATCAACAACAATATGAATTCATACATTCATAATTTATTACATGTTTTCAAATGCCATACAATGCATATTCATTAATTATCAAGCATACAAGAACAAATTACATTTTAAAACAATTAACAATTAATACAATTTCGGCATAACGGGATTCAAATTGCAAATCAAAGCATCAACATATATCATAGTTCATTTAATACATGCTTTTGTACACATTGGAATACATTTCGATCGACAATTCAAGCAATTAACAATTTATCGCAATTAAAACAATTAATTTCAAATAATTAGAAATACACAAAATAAATCACAACAAATCAACCGGGCATCCGATTGACGAACGGAAAGTGGCGTTGGACTCACCACAACGAAAGGAACCTTCTGTCCGAAGGTCACCGGAATGCCGTTACCGGAGCCGCCGGAACAGTCGCCGGCCGCCACCGGAATACCGTCTCCGGTGGTCGGAAAAATCCCCGGAAGGACAGAAACGTACGTCTCAGCCTGCTCAACAAAAGCCCTCAATCAATTTCAGAAAATACCAAACACACCGGACTTCGTTGATGAAAAACCGAACTTAAATCCTAGTACGAAAACTGAAATTAAATACAAACCGCTAAACGAAAATAAAATCCGGATATACCGTTGGAAAGCTTGTAACGAGCCCTACGACAGCCCCAAGTCAAATCGCCGGAAAAATCGCCGGAACAGTAACCGGTTCAGACCCGCCGGTTCACCACCGGTTCACCGCCGGTCCGACGCCAACGGCCCGTTCTCGGAACACCGTCGATGCCATCCACTACGTTTCGTCATTCCAAGCAACTTTCGTGAAGGCTCCACCACCAAAACCGGCCGGGAAAAGCCCGAAATCGCTGCCGAAGTTTCTGCTGCTGCGTCATCGCCGGAACCACCACTTGCGGTGGTTTTCGTGCTGAACGGAGGCCGGAAATGGAACGAGAAGGTCCAAAAACGTAGGGTAGGGTCAAGCTCCGCTCGCGAAACTCGCCGGAATGCCGCCGGCGAAGTGGTGGCACCACCCGCCACTTTCAGGCCGTCGATGCGCCGCCGTCGGTCTTCGGTTGGCCACGAAATTGATACGGTTGTGACGGGCTCGTCGAGCTGATAAATTTCCACTATTGATTCGTCGAATTCCGTCGAGAAATGAGGGAGAACGGCAAGTGTGTGTTTTCACACCTTGAGTGCATGTGAATAGTGCCTGCGGGAGGAAGAAGACGAAGCTGGAGCTGCTGTGAAATGGCACGCAAAACGAGGACATCCGGGTATATATCTCGGGTCCTCGTACCCAAAAATGGTCGGAAGAACGGGCTAACGAAGTCAGAATTGGGCAAACTTAGAGTCTACGGACTCGTTTCGCTATCCCGGACGCGATAAAGGGATCAAATAAGTCAAAATCTCTACCGAACGAGAAGTGGCCGGAAAAACCCCTTAAAAGGAGAAAATTACAAAAAGGGCCATAAACTCTAAAAGAGTTCAAAAGAGGGCCACACAATGCACCAAACACATAATTAAACATATAAAAATGTTGAAAGGTGACGTACCTTATTTATCGGATGAGCGGGCCGTTACAAATAAAGCCCCTCGTTTTTCCCTCGATAGTGAGGGCAGGCTCTTCAAGCGGTCTTTTCAAGGCCCACCGTTGAGATGCCTAAGGCCCTCGCAAGCTAAGGAAGTATTGGAACATGTGCACAGTGGAAGCTGTGGGAATCATTCCGGCAGTCGGCTTTTGGCTAAGAAGGTGTTAAGGAGCGGATTCTACTGGCCCTCGGTATTGCAGGACGCCATCAAATACTCCAAGAAATGTCCTAAGTGTCAGTTTCACTCTAACAGCCCTCAACTGCCAGAAGCCCAAATGATCCCAATCGATGTCTCATGGCCCTTTGACCAGTGGGGCATTGACATAGTGGGACCCCTCCCAATGGCGGTCGGACAAAAGAAATTTGTGATCCTCGCTGTGGACTACTTTACCAAGTGGACCGAAGCTGAAGCGGTCGCAAAAATCACGTTCAAGGTTGTAAGGGACTTCATTTGGAATAACATCATCTGCAGGTATGGAATCCCGAGAGTGCTTATTTCAGACAATGGCTCTCAGTTCATCGCTGCTGACACTTGAGAATGGTGCTCGGAGATGGGCATTGAGCAACGCTTCACTTCCGTGGGCCACCCTCAGGCCAACTATCAAGCTGAGGTCACCAACAGAACCATACTCCAGCATCTAAAAACGATGCTCGAGAGTAAAAAAGGTGAATGGGCAGAAGAGCTTCAAGGAGCCTTATGGGTGTACCGTACTACCCTACGAGCGGCCACCGGTGAGACCTCTTACTCTCTCGTTTACGGCTCTGAGGCTATGATACCTGCGGAAATTACTCAAGAATCCGCACGCGTTGTCTATTTTGAGCCTGCGGCAAACGAGAGTAACCGGGGGCTCGAGTTAGACTTACTAGACGAGAAGAGAGATACTGCTTGGGCCCGGATCCACAAGTACAAAGCGACCGTAGCCCATCAGTACAACAAGCGTGTCAAGGAAAGGACCTTCCAGCTAGGGGACCTGATCCTCAAAAAAGTTGAAGTATCCAGGCACGTGGGTAAGTTAGACCCTAATTGGGAAGGCCCCTTCAAAGTCATTCAGGTACGAGCGAATAATAACTACCTGTTAGAAACTTTGCAAGGCGAGCATCTCCCCCGACCGTGGAATGCATGTAACCTCAGAAGGTTCTATGTGTAACTGCAACCCTTGTAAACCCCCGCTCGAGGCACTTTGTATCTTCTTTTGACAAAAATACAAATACATCAGTAGGTATTTTCCATTCATTATTTGTCATTTACTTGATTCAATTAATGCTTTGCATGATCAATTACATCAACGCCCACTCCGTGTCGAGGGTACTCCACGTCGAACGGCTTGATGTCCACCCGGACCAGACTCTTAAATGAGCGAGCCCTTCTCCAAACCCACCCTATCGGTGTGTCGAAGACCCTCCACACTGAACAGCTTAACGCCCATAAGCACATAAACCCTTAAAACGAGCGACTTAGAATTGGGGGTTGATATATGCTTAATTACACCAACTAGGTGTTGATCACTCTAGTTCGCACTAGTAAACCCCTCAGAGACCCTCATCCTATTACGGATACGTACGCTCGAATATAATAAACGCTTAGCAAATCTTCTCATGGATTCCTAAGTACAAAGTTCATACTACGACTACGCTCGTTAATATCCAACACTTAAGCTAATTCTCATCAAGAATCAACACTTAGCAAGTCCCCTAATGGATTTCTAAGTTCAAAATTGATTCTTATGATGGATATGGCCAGGGTATCCCTCATATGGCTCGCCCTCGCGCCCATACATTCACATCTCACAAAAATCCAAGTATCAAAAGGAACTCAACAGACAACACTCAAAGCCTAACAACATCGAAGGAAAAACAAATTCCATTATGAAAGAGGAGAAGGAAGTTACAGTGCAGAAACAGGAAAAGTAATGAAGTTACTAAAGGAGTTCAAAATAATTCAAAATGATGTTTATAACAAAAATAGAGGAAAACGAGCAGCAGGAATGCATGATAGGCAGCAAGGGCAAGCAGAATATTCTTGAGAACAGCCTTTACAAAGCTTCTTGAGAATCACCTCCAGCGGTCGAGTTTGGCGCTTGGGAAGTCTGGGCCTCAAGAGGCACGGTCGCCAAAGGAACAGGAGTCAGGACCTCGGAATCTGCATGATGAATGTTACCCTGACCCTCTTCATCTGGGGCATCCTCATCAGCATCTTCGTCTATTTTCAGGGGCTCTGGATTCGGAGGGTTGGCCACTATAAATTCATCTTGAAGTATAACAACTAAGTCATTATACTCCAGCTCTGTTAAGTCCTCGATCGGATCCCTATCTTGCACGACCGGTTTCAAATTCTCATCAAGGTCCACTACAAGAAAACAGACGAATTTCGAGGGAAATTTCCGAGGGAATTCCGAGGGATTCCCTCGGAAAATCTCATTTTCCGAGGGAATTCATTCCCTCGGAAAAAGCCTCCTCGGAATTGGTTCCGAGGGAAAAATTTCCGAGGGAATTCCCTCGGAAATATATTTCCGAGGGAATTCCGAGGGAATCCCGAGGGAAAATCTCAATATTTATTTTCCGAGGGAATTCCCTTGGAATTCATTCGCCAATGCTATTCCCTCAGAAAGTATTCTATTTTCCGAGGGAATTCCGAGGGATATTTCCCTCGGAATGTTGCCATGAAAATATGAAAATTTATTTTCCGAGGGATTTTTCCCTCGGAATTTTATATCTCATTTTATTAAATTTTGTTTTTCCGAGGGAACTCCCTCGGAATCTATAAAAAAATTATATCATATATTTTCATTTTAAATAAATATTGTACCTATCATGAGATATTCAACAAATGTGAAATATAAGTATATATCAAATCACAAAGCTGAAAATATAAATATAATTAAACAAATAAAACCCAAAATCACAAAGCTGAAAATATTATTAAATATAATTAATTAAATACATAAAACCCAAAATCGTTTGTTCTTACATCAACCCAAAATGTCTACTAAAATAACAAAGTAGTAAAACAAATTGTCTACTGAAATAGACAAATACAGAAATAAACAAATTGAGTTCCTAATAGATTCTATCCTATTCAATGGATCGGCATCAGGAGTCCAGCATTTGGTGTCTGTGGCATTGGCTATAACAGAGAATCCAGTTCTGAGGCCGCAACTGTTTCAATACTTTATGATGATGTTCTGGAAAAAGGAAAAGAAAGAAAACTGTTAGGAAAACATCAAATTACTTAAACACGTAACCTAAGAGTCCAAATTAAGCATCTGACCCAAAATACAGCACCTCATTTGAAAATTTTTGCCCAGTTGTGTAAGAATCTCTCCCAAGCAATTGAAAAAGAAATGTAATGAACTATTTTGCTAAAAGAGTCGAATAGAAGACAAATGAAGAAATTTCTGAAATGAATCAAATGAATCAAATGGTATATAATACAGATGCATTGTCTTCACCTGAAGTTGGCAGGTGAAAATACTCCAATCCAGCCATCAATATATGGGAGTGAGCTGCTATATCCTAAAGTAATCCATTCTTTGTTTTTCTCCCCCTGAAAAGGTAATAGAAGTGCAAGTAACAACCGTCGGTTCAGGACATCAAACTATGTTTCTGTTAAAATTAAATAATTTCATAGTCATACAAGTTTGTAACTTACATTGACTCCAAGAACTGATGGAGATGCTTTGAGATGTATATTCCATACAAAACTTGAAAACAAGACTCCACATCTGAATAATTACAGGCAGATAGATAAACACAAATAATCATGACATTCACTAAAAGGTCTGCTAAAAAGAAATTACAACCATGAATGCACCCAAAATATTGCATTTAGTAGTTGTGCTGAGTGCTGGAAATTCAAGTTCAAGATTAAACGGAAACATTACCTCTGTTATCATGAGTTCTGAAACAATTTTTACAGTGTTCTCCTAACTGTCCACTGCTCGTTCTTCTTCCTCTTCTTAAATACCACTTCATGTATGTAATTCAAAACCGCCACCGACGCCTCCTCTGACACCACGATCTTCAGATCGTTTTTGAAGTCAAGCCTCACATTCTAAATCAAAACCAACAAACAACCACTACATTTAAATTCATATCTGGCCGAAATAAAATTAGGGTTCTGAAACTCAAATTGGGGCATAGAAATAGAGAGGGCTTGGGGATGGCCGAATAGAGAGGGCTAATCCAAGCTAAAAACTTACTTCACTCCTCTAACCTCTTCATCCAAAACTTTCAGAGGAAAAAAACAACGAAAAGCTTCATAAAAAATATAAGAGCACCTAAAAGGACTGAAGTAAGCCGATGGATGTCGTGTTTTCTCCTTCCCCACAACCACCAGATCTTAAAACTTTGAGTATCTACATAAAATTCAAAGCTCACAATTATTCAAAATCAGCATGAACATCCAAACATACAAATAAAAAGAAATTGGCAAATGCTGAAAACAGAGTGGACGACTCGCCTTCAACAATTTTCAGATCCTCCTTAAGCCTAATAATCTCTTCCTTCCGCTGTTTGGCCTAAAATAAAAAATCAATTCAGGAGCTCACGCATCTGAACCCAAACCTTTCTCTTCCATTTGATAGCGTCCGATCCAGAATTGACACCACTGAACGCTTGAGAATCCGCACTGCAAGCAGCGGCGGTGGTGGCGGCAGAAGTGGCAGGACGCTTCTGGCGACGCCTTGCTTCAACGATCTCCATTGCCAAAGCGAGTTTGACAGGAGGATCCAAACCGCTGTTAGTTTGCTTCGCCTGATTCTCCATTTCTCGTAGCTGAACTTGATTTCAAGGATCGACATACGAAAGAGGGGGAAGAGAGGGGCGATGCGGCGACGAAAAGGGTTTCAGAATTTGTAGAAATTTTGGACCCTTTGTTTGTGATAAATGGGTTTGGGAAAGGACTGACACGTTTCTAGACACAAAAAGCGTTTTATTAAGCTACAAAAAAATGGTATAAAAAGTATATTACGTATTTGTAAAAAATAATACTTATATATTTATTTTGTATTAATATATTATACGTATAATATATATATATATAAAGTATAATACGTATTTATAAAAAATAATACTCATATATATATTTTATATTAATATATTATATGTATAATAATATATTATATATTATATTATATATTTATTTCCATTGAATTAAATAAGAAAAATATTTCTAAAATAAAACGAATGTCTCGTTCGAAATACCTACCGACTGTTTGATTACACAAGTATAACCATCAATTCACTCATTTAATAACTAAAATTATCTTACTTTATTCACTAAATATACATATAATTGTCATGGATTGTATTTAAACTCAACAAATTATTATGTAGTGCTTAATTTTAAAAAATATATATTGTAAATTCCGAGGGAATTCCGAGGGAAAATGGTGTTCCCTCGGAAATCCCTCGGAATTTCGAAAAATAACTAACTATTAGAAAAAGAGGAAAAATTGTTTTTAAATATTAAATGTAATAATGTAGCACCCCGCACGTGAGGCACCACATCCCCCGCACTATGGCTCAACACGAGTAACGAAACAACAAATCCGCACCCGTATCAAACCATAGCGAACGGGAGACAAACATAAAAACCTTCCTAAGCTAGGCGGAACTAGACCCTGCAATGAAGCCAATCAACAACGTATAATGCATTGCAAACTCAAATTCAAACATACAACTCATAAGTAGAATTTGGGCTCTTCAGGCCTCTTTTAAACTCATAAATACAATCCAATAAAACAGTTCAATAACAATTACATATTTATTCAAGTCATGATACCGAAGGCTCGAATCATACATAAATCCAATGCAAATGCGAGTGCAAAGACTCTCCTAACCTAACTCGACCCACCTAAAGACTCCAAACACCTCCGCCTAGCTCGAACTCCAAAATCAAACCTGCACACTAAAAATTGGGGAGGGAGAGGGTCAGTCTCTAGAAGACTGAGTGAGCAGGAGCGATATATATATATAAAACATGCACATGCAAGTCATAAATCCCGAGCAAGGTTTTGTTTGCGATTAGTTCCCTAAAAGGGCGAGAGAATGATTAATCAATGCTCGGATTTTATGACTAATCATATTAATTCATTACATTCATAAATCATACATAAATATAAGGCTCGGCGAGTGAGCGTACACAATCTCCAACCAAACTCCGACCGTGTACGACAAATATCATAATATATTGATTAGGCGATCATGCAGTATATCATAATACACACAAACCATAAATCATGTCATAAACATATGCGTTTGGGCAATCCGTGACCCGGCCTTCCCGCACGGTGCATAATTCTATCATAACATATATATATAAGAAGAGGCATAAATCCTAACCAACCTTCTTCCTCCGGATGGTGGACGGGCTTGCAAGACCCGGCCACCGGTTTATACATGGGCCAATGGGGGTACATGAATTCCGCAAAGGCACTCAGCTCCCATTCCCCGCTAAACCTCCTAGCGAGGGCCGGTATCACCGTAGTTTGTTGGGACTAGTATATGGGATCCCCGTCAGCCCTTGCTTCCTCGGTTAGCCACATATACTAAGTCCCGGGGCCCGAACAATCATAAATCAGAAATGTGACTCGCCAAAACATATCAATTCATAAGTACATATCATAATTCATAAATCATATCATAAGAAATCATACCTTACCGTGTAATTCGGCATATGCTATATACATACCTCTCCGTGTCATCCTATTCCGTAGCTAGCATGAAGACACACGGTTTGGAGCATAGCCTCATTACAAAACCATTTTTAAGTTTATACGCTCATACGCATAATTCAGAAGGATTTACTCGATAACTTCATTTGAAAACCATATATATATATAATCTTAAGGTTTTGGCTAAAACTTTTCACATAAGGGTCGTACGGTTTGTTACATAGCTAAAACGAAAACCACCCTCACCTGAACCGTGACGATACAAGGATACGAATACCAAGTGCCTGAACGAACAAGATCTCTCCACCCTGGAGATAACTGTACAAAAGACAACATGACGTGTTTGTGAGACTCGAGACTCCAATGAACCATATGTGACGCTCGGCAATGAAGTGAATATGACATGAATGCATAAATGATCATATTATATCAATAAAATGTTCATGTGCACGATTAAGAAATTTAAAACATATAATCAAATCATTCATTCATATGTTTCGTTCAATTTCATAAATTCATAAATTCATATTTCATAATTTCATAAATTCATAACATTCATAATATTCATAATGCATATCAATTAATCCATGAATTCATTTAATAATCATAACACATAATATTCATATTCACATTTAGGAATAAAATAAATAAAACGTTCAATCAATAATCAGTAAATTAAATACGCGAAATAGAAATCAATTAAATTCAAAAATTGAATTAAATCAAATAATATTTGAAATATATAATAAATATATATATATATATATAATATAATAATTATATATAATCATATATAATAACATATAATATATATAATATATGTATATATATATATATATACGTACACATGCAAACATACACATGCAAACCCATGCACACACACAACATAAGATATATATACTATACATTATATACATGCAATTACAAACACAAAGCTATGCACACACCAAAGCCATTCATGCAACACACACACACTGCACACCCAACCATGCATACAAATACAACAGAAATCCCAGGAAAGACGCAGCAAAATAGCAGCCAGCAGCAGTCCAGGAAAACGCAGAAACAGCCAAGAAAAAACGGGGTGACACCCCCGTGTCACCCTCCAAACCTAGACCGAGACACCCCCGTGTCTCGGTACAGAAATTCCAAACCACAATTGCACCCCCGTTCCCGCTGGAAAGGAAGAAAAAGACACGCCCGTTCCTGGCCTGCGACAGTCCCTGTTTTTACAGCTGAAACGCAGCAGCAACTACAGCCATGTACAAGCAAGAAAGGCAACAAAAACCATGCATGAAATGCTGCAAGAACTCAGCTAAAACACATCCCAACACGCCATGAAAGTTTACAGCAAAAGCACGCAACGCAGCAGCTCAAACCAGTCCCAAAACAGGACAAGAAAGTCACGGAAAAACAGAGCATGGCTAATCCTCTTCAATCCCACATATTCATATCAGTTAAGGCCATCAAATGTGCAGCAAAACAACACAAATTCAACCTATAACTCAGTTCCAAACAAGCTCAACCAAGAGAAGAAAGGATACGTGACTTTCATGAAAATTTCCTCAAAGTCTCATAAATGATATCTCATAAATATCTCAACCACCAAGAAATTAAAGACCATAAATGATATAAGGATATCAAAACAATCAATCTCAAGCTTGTAATCAATCAAAACCATGAGAAATCGAAGGAGATCAACAATTTGTCCAAAATTCCCCATTTTCGGAAAAAGCCCAGAAAACCTCGATTTCATGCTCAAATTCGTGAATGAAAGGATGAAAATAACTCTCATAGCATGTACATAGCATATCCAATCTTACCTTGTGGATTAATGGAGGTTTGGAAGGAGATTGAGCTTGAATCCCATGGCAAAGCTCGAGTTACGGGAGAGACTGGGGAGTAGAAAGTGTTTGAGATATTTTCAGTAGGTGGGGAGGGTTATCTCGGTTTGGGGGATTAATGGATGAATAGAGGGTTGAGTTAGGGTTCCATAGCATCCAACCATAGTTAGTTTGGTCAAGGTTTGAGCAAGATATGGTCATTTTAGTGCAACAAGGTCAATTTGGTCGCCGCCTCGTTTCTCGGTTGAATTTCGGAGGTTCAAATGACTTAGGAAAAATATAAGGCTAAGTTTACTAAACTCGAATTTTCATTACGAGTTCAGCGGAGTTGACGGAACTCGAATCCGAGTTCCCGAGCTCAAGATATTAAATTCGGAACCAAGGGTACGCTAAGTGCTCATTAGCCCCCAATTTGGTTCCTCAAATCAAATTAAATTCGTTAACAAATCAAATGAATTCGAAAATGTAAACCGAGCATAAAATCATATCCATAACACATATATTTACAACATACCACAAATTCGTGGCGATCCGAAATCATTTCATATAAGAAAGAAGCTCAAAATTAACAATCAAACTCAATCATGCAATAAACATAAACCCCATGCACAATTATAATTTCCCATGCATAATTATTTTAATTTGCATGCATAATATATGATTTCCATGCATAAAACTTAAATAGATAAATTAAATCCAATATTAAATAATTTATATTAGGTCACGTAATTAATTAACTAAAACATGATTAATTAACATAACACTTAATTAGCATAATCATTAAATTAATAATAAAATAAATAAACATATATATATACATATACTTAAATACGAAATAGTTTTTAAAAGAATAATATTGAATTAAAATATAATATAATAAAATAAAACAAACACAATTAATCACATAATTAAATAATTAAATTGCGCAATTTAAAAGCAAATATGACATATTAATAAAATTGAAAGACCGGGGCGTTACAATCTCTCCCCCTTAAAAAGAATCCGTCCTCGGATTCACTGCACGCTTAAAACCACTAATGAGAGATTCCCCGTCTCTCACAAGCAACAAGGAGAGAGCCCCGTCTCTCGAGCAACAATGAGAGAACCCCGTCTCTCGCAAGCAAAGAGAGTACCCCGTCTCTCAAACAAAAATAAGAGAAGCCCCGTCTCTTAGAAACAACGAGAGCACCCCGTCTCTCAAACAAAAATAAGTAAAGCAAGGAAGTCTCCAATACTCCCAAGCAGCACACGCAAAACCAAATTCAAAATCACACAAGCCATCTCAAGGTAAATATCAGATATCATCCATGTTAATCATCAATTACTTCACGTAATTTAACTTGATAAGGAAACAAAGCACATAACAAAGAAATTATTAAATTGGATTTGCATGAATGTATGCTTCATGAATGCTATAAATACCGTTCACCGTAGTCACGAAGTTTTAAAATTGTGAGTTGTCGTTGTTCAGTGTATCATCTGTCCCGAAAATAGATTCAGTGCTCAGTTTGTCTTTAACCTCTTCAGGATACCCCGATGAAACAATCAGTGAATCCTTCAGGGATTATACTTCTTAGATCCCTTCTGCCCGGTACTGCTCCCAGTCTCCATCCTTCCTCTTAATCCTCATTCAGCCAACTCTTTTTTTTTTTTTTTTTTTTTTTTATCCGAGCTTGACCTCCCGAATACTCTTAGATCATCCGTCTCGAAGTTAGGTCCCTAGCTACTATCTTACCCATATCGGAGTTTAAAATACCCTCGAGAATAACTACCCCTGACAACCTTGACAATTCAATCCCTACCTAGAGGTATTCGTCATTAGGATCTACCTTAACACGAATCCTTTTCCATCTTTCGTTCATGGTATCCATTCATTCCCTTTGACCCCTTAAGGTTATATTTGGCATCTAGCTCCACATTTCTTAAATCGAAGATAAAATGTTCCTGATGCGTTTTGAAGTTTGATGTAAATCCTCCATTCGTCATCTTTTCCAGTTTGGTTTCTTCTTAGATTTCCTTCCGAAGTATCGTGGGACTAACCGAAGACTTGATAATATTGTCATTATTGAACCCCCTTTTTGTACCCTATTGGATTACTCGTGATCGCCATCATTCCATCATATGCCAACTTGATTCGACACTCTCTCTTGTCAATTCTGACTTAGGAGTTTCTAGAAGCTCCCTTAAAATTCTGTTATCCCCAGATCCATGTTCTATACATAGGAATATTCTCCAAGCCATTTCCGTTATACCTAATGAGGGACTCCAACCCGAATTGAGTAACTTAACTCTCCTCTTAACAACTTAACCATTCAAGCCATCTTGTTTATTTCTGATCATCACTAATAGGACTCCCAGGTCTTCCTTAATTTGCAATTTCATTATTCTCACTAAAATATTTCTTCGAGCACCCTTTCAATCGTCAATTTGTTCCTCGGTCGTGCTCTCCCCCTTAAATTTCTGTTGTCCCGGGTTGAACTCCATCGATTCTTCTCTTATCCAAACTCTTGATGAGTAAATCCCATTAGATGGAGTTTTACTGATGTAGAAATCAAAGATGTGGCCTTTCAACTCCTTCCCTAGTTCTCTTGATGTCCGAAACTCCCTTCTTAATCTTGTCCGGAACTTTAGTCTCACTTCTCCTTCTGAATTCTTGTTTTCGTTAACCTATCCCTTAAAAGAAGTTCTTATTTCCCAAATTCACTTTCCTTCTAATGTCATCCTATTATTTCTCTTCCTCATAACTCAGATGCGGCTCGGTCAAATAATACTTGATAGTTGAGGCGAAAGGACTTCCTATCAAATAAACACTAAAATGCATGTTGGGTTAAAATGACAATGCATGGGTCACGTTTACATCAAGCAATTATACAACACATTAGCGCAACGAAACCAATTAGAAATGCACGGATAAACATAAAGTCAAGAGAATAAATAACTAATGCAAGATATGATGCACGTGCTATGAATGCTTTGGACCCTGTCACCAAGTTGATAAGTAGTTAGCTCGGTAGCTTTTCCTCGTTCCTCCAATCCCGAGGTTACTTTGACTTGGTGAGTATCCCTTGCCTTTCCCACGGTCTTCAAGTTTTCCATGAGTCTTTTTGCATCACTTGTATCTTCCACTATCCGAGATTGTAATTCCTTAATCCTTAATTCTTCCACGTCCACAGGGTTAGTATCCAAATTTCTTCTCGAAATTCGACCTTTACTTCTAATCATCACCTCAATCAAGAATTCCGCGCTTATCCTTTGTGGATTTAATTCACCTCCAATTGCTTCTACTTGAGCGCATGATTTCCTCTTTTTCTTGTTTCCATTTGTTGCTCCCTATCTTCCAATTTAACCTCCCAACATGATAATTCAGCTTGGATTTGGAAAAATGAACTCAAATCCTGTTTTCAATATCGCCACCTTCCCTCTATTCGTGTTTACCCAAATGCTTGCCTTCTAGAACCCGACTTCTAATCACTAGGCTTAGTTCGAAGTCCTTCTTTGTAGACCCTTGATGCATAACCTCTACCGGACCCCTGTTATCTCTACTCCTCTTAGTTTCTAGTACCTCTTCCATGATCCAAATCCGGGACCAATATATCTTCAAGGTTTTGTTCCCTTCATTCCTTAGGTCGCAAGATCCTGTTGAATCCAATTAATGCACTTCAAGTAGTGGATTCACATAAGTTGTTCTTCTGAGTCATAACCATCCTTTGATTAACTCCTATTCTTATTCCCCCAAATGTTCCTCTGCCATCGCATCGCCAAGGTCGAACCTACCATTCTGAATCCCAACCGTTAATTTCAACTCAGTCTACAAAGCCACACAACTAGCATTCTCCACATTCCCCCCCGGGCATCCTTCCTATCTTCCGTGCCTCCGAAGGAATTGTAATAGATTGTTGTGATCATAGAACTTGGCCGTGGTTTGATATCATCTTTATAACCTGGAAATTATAACTCAATTCAAGAGTAGATGCATGCGATTAGTGCATGCTCATGGCACATATTCGATACGAAAGGCAAGAACCCGTATAAGATGCAACAAGTGATTCAACAAAATTCTTAAGAGAAACCAAATTCCATATTCAAGATCGATGCAAAGCACACAATATCACGTAGTCCCTATGCCGTTCGACTTAGACTGACTCCAACACGACTCAAGAACACCGGTTTTGCAACCGGGCTCTGATACCACTTAAGGATGTAGCACCCCGCACGTGAGGCACCACATCCCCCGCACTATGGCTCAACACGAGTAACGAAACAACAAATCCGCACCCGTATCAAACCATAGCGAACGGGAGACAAACATAAAAACCTTCCTAAGCTAGGCGGAACTAGACCCTGCAATGAAGCCAATCAACAACGTATAATGCATTGCAAACTCAAATTCAAACATACAACTCATAAGTAGAATTTGGGCTCTTCAGGCCTCTTTTAAACTCATAAATACAATCCAATAAAACAGTTCAATAACAATTACATATTTATTCAAGTCATGATACCGAAGGCTCGAATCATACATAAATCCAATGCAAATGCGAGTGCAAAGACTCTCCTAACCTAACTCGACCCACCTAAAGACTCCAAACACCTCCGCCTAGCTCGAACTCCAAAATCAAACCTGCACACTAAAAATTGGGGAGGGAGAGGGTCAGTCTCTAGAAGACTGAGTGAGCAGGAGCGATATATATATATAAAACATGCACATGCAAGTCATAAATCCCGAGCAAGGTTTTGTTTGCGATTAGTTCCCTAAAAGGGCGAGAGAATGATTAATCAATGCTCGGATTTTATGACTAATCATATTAATTCATTACATTCATAAATCATACATAAATATAAGGCTCGGCGAGTGAGCGTGCACAATCTCCAACCAAACTCCGACCGTGTACGACAAATATCATAATATATTGATTAGGCGATCATGCAGTATATCATAATACACACAGACCATAAATCATGTCATAAACATATGCGTTTGGGCAATCCGTGACCCGGCCTTCCCGCACGGTGTATAATTCTATCATAACATATATATATAAGAAGAGGCATAAATCCTAACCAACCTTCTTCCTCCGGATGGTGGACGGGCTTGCAAGACCCGGCCACCGGTTTATACATGGGCCAATGGGGGTACATGAATTCCCCAAAGGCACTCAGCTCCCATTCCCCGCTAAACCTCCTAGCGAGGGCCGGTATCACCGTAGTTTGTTGGGACTAGTATATGGGATCCCCGTCAGCCCTTGCTTCCTCAGTTAGCCACATATACTAAGTCCCGGGGCCCGAACAATCATAAATCAGAAATGTGACTCGCCAAAACATATCAATTCATAAGTACATATCATAATTCATAAATCATATCATAAGAAATCATACCTTACCGTGTAATTCGGCATATGCTATATACGTACCTCTCCGTGTCATCCTATTCCGTAGCTAGCATGAAGACACACGGTTTGGAGCATAGCCTCATTACAAAACCATTTTTAAGTTTATACGGTCATACGCATAATTCAGAAGGATTTACTCGATAACTTCATTTGAAAACCATATATATATATAATCTTAAGGTTTTGGCTAAAACTTTTCACATAAGGGTCGTAGGGTTTGTTACATAGCTAAAACGAAAACCACCCTCACCTGAACCGTGACGATACAAGGATACGAATACCAAGTGCCTGAACGAACAAGATCTCTCCACCCTGGAGATAACTGTACAAAAGACAACATGACGTGTTTGTGAGACTCGAGACTCCAATGAACCATATGTGACGCTCGGCAATGAAGTGAATATGACATGAATGCATAAATGATCATATTATATCAATAAAATGTTCATGTGCACGATTAAGAAATTTAAAACATATAATCAAATCATTCATTCATATGTTTCGTTCAATTTCATAAATTCATAAATTCATATTTCATAATTTCATAAATTCATAACATTCATAATATTCATAATGCATATCAATTAATCCATGAATTCATTTAATAATCATAACACATAATATTCATATTCACATTTAGGAATAAAATAAATAAAACGTTCAATCAATAATCAGTAAATTAAATATGCGAAATAGAAATCAATTAAATTCAAAAATTGAATTAAATCAAATAATATTTGAAATATATAATAAATATATATATATATAATATAGTAATTATATATAATAACATATAATATATATAATATATGTATATATATATATATATACGTACACATGCAAACATACACATGCAAACCCATGCACACACACAACATAAGATATATATACTATACATTATATACATGCAATTACAAACACAAAGCTATGCACACACCAAAGCCATTCATGCAACACACACACACTGCACACCCAACCATGCATACAAATACAACAGAAATCCCAGGAAAGACGCAGCAAAATAGCAGCCAGCAGCAGTCCAGGAAAACGCAGAAACAGCCAAGAAAAAACGGGGTGACACCCCCGTGTCACCCTCCAAACCTAGACCGAGACACCCCCGTGTCTCGGTACAGAAATTCCAAACCACAATTGCACCCCCGTTCCCGCTGGAAAGGAAGAAAAAGACACGCCCGTTCCTGGCCTGCGACAGTCCCTGTTTTTACAGCTGAAACGCAGCAGCAACTACAGCCATGTACAAGCAAGAAAGGCAACAAAAACCATGCATGAAATGCTGCAAGAACTCAGCTAAAACACATCCCAACACGCCATGAAAGTTTACAGCAAAAGCACGCAACGCAGCAGCTCAAACCAGTCCCAAAACAGGACAAGAAAGTCACGGAAAAACAGAGCATGGCTAATCCTCTTCAATCCCACATATTCATATCAGTTAAGGCCATCAAATGTGCAGCAAAACAACACAAATTCAACCTATAACTCAGTTCCAAACAAGCTCAACCAAGAGAAGAAAGGATACGTGACTTTCATGAAAATTTCCTCAAAGTCTCATAAATGATATCTCATAAATATCTCAACCACCAAGAAATTAAAGACCATAAATGATATAAGGATATCAAAACAATCAATCTCAAGCTTGTAATCAATCAAAACCATGAGAAATCGAAGGAGATCAACAATTTGTCCAAAATTCCCCATTTTCGGAAAAAGCCCAGAAAACCTCGATTTCATGCTCAAATTCGTGAATGAAAGGATGAAAATGACTCTCATAGCATGTACATAGCATATCCAATCTTACCTTGTGGATTAATGGAGGTTTGGAAGGAGATTGAGCTTGAATCCCATGGCAAAGCTCGAGTTACGGGAGAGACTGGGGAGCAGAAAGTGTTTGAGATATTTTCAGTAGGTGGGGAGGGTTATCTCGGTTTGGGGGGTTAATGGATGAATAGAGGGTTGAGTTAGGGTTCCATAGCATCCAACCATAGTTAGTTTGGTCAAGGTTTGAGCAAGATATGGTCATTTTAGTGCAACAAGGTCAATTTGGTCGCCGCCTCGTTTCTCGGTTGAATTTCGGAGGTTCAAATGACTTAGGAAAAATATAAGGCTAAGTTTACTAAACTCGAATTTTCATTACGAGTTCAGCGGAGTTGACGGAACTCGAATCCGAGTTCCCGAGCTCAAGATATTAAATTCGGAACCAAGGGTACGCTAAGTGCTCATTAGCCCCCAATTTGGTTCCTCAAATCAAATTAAATTCGTTAACAAATCAAATGAATTCGAAAATGTAAACCGAGCATAAAATCATATCCATAACACATATATTTACAACATACCACAAATTCGTGGCGATCCGAAATCATTTCATATAAGAAAGAAGCTCAAAATTAACAATCAAACTCAATCATGCAATAAACATAAACCCCATGCACAATTATAATTTCCCATGCATAATTATTTTAATTTGCATGCATAATATATGATTTCCATGCATAAAACTTAAATAGATAAATTAAATCCAATATTAAATAATTTATATTAGGTCACGTAATTAATTAACTAAAACATGATTAATTAACATAACACTTAATTAGCATAATCATTAAATTAATAATAAAATAAATAAACATATATATATACATATACTTAAATACGAAATAGTTTTTAAAAGAATAATATTGAATTAAAATATAATATAATAAAATAAAACAAACACAATTAATCACATAATTAAATAATTAAATTGCGCAATTTAGAAGCAAATATGACATATTAATAAAATTGAAAGACCGGGGCGTTACAAATAACATGATGCTTTCTTTGTTAGTAAATTAAATAAGAAAAAATTCTCTTCAAAAAATATGTGAAAACGAAATTCGATTTCAATTTAAAATAAAACGAATATCCTTAACGCTATGATATCGTTCGAAATACCTACCGAATGTTTGATTACACAAGTATAACCATCAATTCACTCATTTAATAACTAAAATTATCTTACTTTATTCACTAAATATACATATAATTGTCATGGATTGTATTTAAACTCAACAAATTATTATGTAGTGCTTATTTTTAAAAAATATATATTGTAAATTCCGAGGGAATTCCGAGGGATTTCCGAGGGAAAATGGTGTTCCCTCGGAAATCCCTCGGAATTCCCTCGAAATTTCGAAAAATAACTAAATATTAGAAAAAGAGAAAAAATTGTTTTTAAATATTAAATGTAATAACATGATGCTTTCTTTGTTAGTAAATTAAATAAGAAAAAATTCTCTTCAAAAAATATGTGAAAACGAAATTCGATTTCAATTTAAAATAAAACGAATATCCTTAACGCTATGATATCGTTCGAAATACCTACCGAATGTTTGATTACACAAGTATAACCACCAATTCACTCATTTAATAACTAAAATTATCTTACTTTATTCACTAAATATACATATAATTGTCATGGATTGTATTTAAACTCAACAAATTATTATGTAGTGCTTAATTTTAAAAAATATATATTGTAAATTCCGAGGGATTTCCGAGGGAAAATGGTGTTCCCTCGGAAATCCCTCGGAATTCCCTCGGAATTTCGAAAAATAACTAAATATTAGAAAAAGAGAAAAAATTGTTTTTAAATATTAAATGTAATAACATGATGCTTTCTTTGTTAGTAAATTAAATAAGAAAAAATTCTCTTCAAAAAATATGTGAAAATGAAATTCGATTTCAATTTAAAATAAAACGAATATCCTTAACGCTATGATATCGTTCGAAATACCTACCGAATGTTTGATTACACAAGTATAACCATCAATTCACTCATTTAATAACTAAAATTATCTTACTTTATTCACTAAATATACATATAATTGTCGGGGAATTTCCGAAAACTCCCCAAATGATAAGTCCAATTCCTTTTAGCTCCCCATTTTCAAAAATGATGTATTAAAACTCAAGAATCGCGTATCTAAAACCCCAAATGATGTATTTGAAATACAAGGAAAAAATCACGTATCTAAATCCCAGAATCGCGTATCTAAATCCCAAAATCGCGTATCTAAATACCAGAATCGCGTATCTAAAACCCCAAATGATGTATTTGAAAATGGGGAGCTAAAAGGAAGTTTTCAAACCCATGGGGAGTTTTCAAACATTCCCCTTATAATTGTCATGGATTGTATTTAAACTCAATAAATTATTATGTAGTGCTTAATTTTAAAAAATATATATTGTAAATTCCGAAGGATTTCCGAGGGAAAATGGTGTTCCCTCGGAAATCCCTCGGAATTTCGAAAATTAACTAAATATTAGAAAAAGAGAAAAAATTGTTTTTAAATATTAAATGTAATAACGTGATGCCTTCTTTGTTAGTAAATTAAATAAGAAAAAATTCTCTTAAAAAAATATGTGAAAACGAAATTCGATTTCAATTTAAAATAAAACGAATATCCTTAACGCTATGATATCGTTCGAAATACCTACCGAATGTTTGATTACACAAGTATAACCATCAATTCACTCTTTTAATAACTAAAATTATCTTACTTTATTCACTAAATATACATATAATTGTCATGGATTGTATTTAAACTCAACAAATTATTATGTAGTGCTTAATTTTAAAAAATATATATTGTAAATTCCGAGGGAATTCCGAGGGTTTTCCGAGGGAAAATGGTGTTCCCTCGGAAATCCCTCGGAATTCCCTCGGAATTTCGAAAAATAACTAAATATTAGAAAAAGAGAAAAAATTGTTTTTAAATATTAAATGTAATAACATGATGCTTGCTTTGTTAGTAAATTAAATAAGAAAAAATTCTCTTCAAAAAATATGTGAAAACGAAATTCGATTTCAATTTAAAATAAAACGAATATCCTTAACGCTATGATATCGTTCGAAATACCTACCGAATGTTTGATTACACAAGTATAACCATCAATTCACTCATTTAATAACTAAAATTATCTTACTTTATTCACTAAATATACATATAATTGTCATGGATTGTATTTAAACTCAACAAATTATTATGTAGTGCTTATTTTTAAAAAATATATATTGTAAATTCCGAGGGAATTCCGAGGGAAAATGGTGTTCCCTCGGAATTCCCTCGAAATTTCGAAAAATAACTAAATATTAGAAAAAGAGAAAAAATTGTTTTTAAATATTAAATGTAATAACATGATGCTTTCTTTGTTAGTAAATTAAATAAGAAAAAATTCTCTTCAAAAAATATGTGAAAACGAAATTCGATTTCAATTTAAAATAAAACGAATATCCTTAACGCTATGATATCGTTCGAAATACCTACCGAATGTTTGATTACACAAGTATAACCATCAATTCACTCATTTAATAACTAAAATTATCTTACTTTATTCACTAAATATATATATAATTGTCATGGATTGTATTTAAACTCAACAAATTATTATGTAGTGCTTAATTTTAAAAAATATATATTGTAAATTCCGAGGGATTTCCGAGGGAAAATGGTGTTCCCTCGGAAATCCCTCGGAATTTCGAAAAATAACTAAATATTAGAAAAAGATAAAAAATTGTTTTTAAATATTAAATGTAATAACATGATGCTTTCTTTGTTAGTAAATTAAATAAGAAAAAATTCTCTTCAAAAAATATGTGAAAACGAAATTCGATTTCAATTTAAAATAAAACGAATATCCTTAACGCTATGATATCGTTCGAAATACCTACCGAATGTTTGATTACACAAGTATAACCATCAATTCACTCTTTTAATAACTAAAATTATCTTACTTTATTCACTAAATATACATATAATTGTCATGGATTGTATTTAAACTCAACAAATTATTATGTAGTGCTTAATTTTAAAAAATATATATTGTAAATTCCGAGGGAATTCCGAGGGATTTCCGAGGAAAAATGGTGTTCCCTCGGAAATCCCTCGGAATTCCCTCGGAATTTCGAAAAATAACTAAATATTAGAAAAAGAGAAAAAATTGTTTTTAAATATTAAATGTAATAACATGATGCTTTCTTTGTTAGTAAATTAAATAAGAAAAAATTCTCTTCAAAAAATATGTGAAAACGAAATTCGATTTCAATTTAAAATAAAACGAATATCCTTAACGCTATGATATCGTTCGAAATACCTACCGAATGTTTGATTACACAAGTATAACCATCAATTCACTCATTTAATAACTAAAATTATCTTACTTTATTCACTAAATATACATATAATTGTCATGGATTGTATTTAAACTCAACAAATTATTATGTAGTGCTTATTTTTAAAAAATATATATTGTAAATCCATTTTCCCTCGGAAATCCCTCGGAAGTCCCTCGGAATTTACAATATATATTTTTTAAAATTAATGACTACATCCGAGGGAAAATGGTTTTCCCTCGGAAATACCTCGAAAGTCCCTCGGAATTTCGAAAAATAACTAAATATTAGAAAAAGAGAAAAAATTATTTTTAAATATTAAATGTAATAAAGTTATGTTTTCTTTGTTAGTTAATTAAATAAGAAAAAATTATCTTACTTTATTCACTAAAAATTAAATAAATTCTAATTTTCCGAGGGAAAATTCCCTTGGAATTCCCTCGGAATATTCAAGATTTTAAAATATGAAAATTTCCGAGGGAATTTCTCCCTCGGAAATCCCTCGGAATATAATTTTAATTTAAAAATTAAATAAATTCTAATTTTCCGAGGGAAAATTCCCTTGGAATTCCCTCGGAATATTCAAGATTTGAAAATATGAAAATGTCCGAGGGAATACATCCCTCGGAAATCCGTCGAAAAATAATTTTAATTTAAAAATTATATAAGTTTTACTATTCCGAGGGAATTTCCGAGGGAATTTCCCTCGGAAAACTCAAGATCTAAAAATGCGAAAATTTTCGAGGGAATATATCCCTCGGAAATCCCTCGGAATATAATTTTAATTTAAAAATTAAACAAATTCTAATTTTCCGAGGGAAAATTCCCTCGGAATTCCCCCGGAAAATAGTTTTAATTTCAAAAATTATTATGTTTTAATATTCCGAGGGAAAAGTCCCTCGGAAATCCCTCGGAAATCTTGGCGGCTAATCTTGGCGCTAATATTTCCGAGGGAATTTTCCCTCGAAAATTAATTGGGTGAATTCCCTCGGAATTCCCTCGGAAATTCCTGAGGGAAATAGTCCCTCGGAATGCCCTCGGAATTCCCTCGGATTTTCCGAGGGAATTCCGAGGGATTTTTTCCCTCGGAAATTTCCCTCGAAATTCGCCTGTTTTCTTGTAGTGGTCCATGCGTAGGCAAGCGTCATTACGAGTACTGGGGGGCAGCACTCCCATCTTGATCAGTTGGCTCATCGACTTCCAGAAAAACAGCTTGGCGTTGGCGAAGAAATGAAGGTTAGCAGCGAAGGAAAAGGCCTTGGAGTGCACGAATTTGAGGACCGCGGCCCAGGCCACCCTCGATTCCAAGTCTGTAGCCTTACTTTGGAGGTTAGCAAGTTCTTTCCTCATCGACCCCAGTTGTTGGTCACGCTCATTTAGGACTTGGGTGAGGTGCTCATTATCCTCCTTCAGCCGGTTCCGCTCCTCCTTCAACTGCTTGTGCCACTCTTTAACCTCAGCCATGCATCCTCTTCATCTTTGAGGGCTTTTTTCACATTGTCATGGTCGATCTTGTGGGCTGCGAGGTCAGAAGAAACCATGTCGTAATCCTGCTATAGCTTTCCGGGGTCAGAAATGCGCAACAGCTTCTTATACTTGGTCTTGCACTCAGAGTAGGTTTCCGAGCGCCTCTGCAGGTTCTTCAACCTGGGAACCACCTCTTACAACAGCAGAAATCTCATTAAGTACCAAACTTAGAGAAAACTAAAGTTATGGGAAGCAACTTAAAATACTTACCCTCAAGAGGACTTCGCAGGTATCGTCGGCAACTTAAGCGGCCTCCTGGTCATTCAACTTCGGGTGGTCGCAGGAGAATTGAAGCTTGTGGATGATCCCTGTGACCAGATTCCGGGTGGATGAACTTTTCTTCAAAAGCACAGGGCCCTCTTCCACTGTGCGCTGGTAACGAGCGTCTCACCCCTCTCAAACTTCCAAAAGCTCTCATCCTCAGAGGATGAAGTGTCGCCTTCCTCCCCTCGAGCACCCACCACTACTTCTTTCCCCTTACCTAGGGATGGCAACGAGCCGAGCCGAGCCCGAACCCGAACCCTTTATTTCTTGGCTCATGGCTCGCGAGCCGGCTCGCGAACCCATATATTTAATTAAAAAAATAATATTTTTAATTTTTATGTATATAAATATTTTATTAATATATAATATTATATATATATTCATTAAATTTAATACAACATGAATAAAAAAATAATATATTTATTATATATATTCATTTAATATATATTATTATATATAAAAATATATTAAATTATTAAAAAATTAATTTTTTAAATAAAAATAATACTAAGGACCGAAGCGAGCCAGGTTCGAGCCTTGGTCGAGCCGAGCCTTGAAAAAAGGCCAAGGCTCGGCTCGGCTTGGCTCGTTGCCATCCCTACCCTTGCCAAAGATGGGGATTAAATTTGCCATCGGCTTCTTCTTCCGTGATTGTTGGGCCCTCTCCTCATCTAGGGCCCTTATCACTATCCCCGATCGGTTGCGGGGGGCGTTAGACACTTGTGCTTGCTCCTGGCTGGGAGGGGTAGCTCCGCGAGCGTCCCCAAGGGTTAAATCTTCAATGTGGTCTGCCCCGCAACCACCACTACCATCTCCGCGGCCTTCCCCTCGGCTGCCTAACCCTCGCCTGGTGCCTTGGCCCCCTCGTGGGACAACTGGGGGCCGTTGTTGCTGCTGTTGTTGGTTCCCGCCCGCTCTGCGAGCGCGCATCATTGCTGCAATACTTTCGGCTCTCGTTCCCGCCATCAGGATGTCTACGTCTGCACAAGGAGAACAAACGAGCGTTGATGCTCATATCCAACCCACTTCTACAATAAGCATAATTAAAGGAGTTAGCATTCCTATTCAAGTGTTAGCAGAGTTGGTTCCTAGAACTTAACCATCTCTATTCAAATATAAATATAATGTTAGAGATGCTTTAATAATTAAATATATTACCCAACTTAAGCTAATATTATTATTTTTCGGTGGATTTATGAAAAAGCGGGAACACTTATTGTTAAAAAAAAGAACTAAATCAAATATCATATATTTCAATAAAGATAGTAAAAAAAAGAAAAATAAATAAATAAAAATAATAATATATAGTTTGGTTGGGGAACAAATCAGAGATGTACATAAAAGTTGCCTCCAGACTGATCGGTGCTTGAACAAAATTTTCAGAAGAAGATATTTCTGTAATTAAAACACAGAGAAAAACAATTATTAGTTAATAAATAAAGGATCTTGTATTTCTATTTTCACTCTCTCAGGCGATGTGAGAAAAAATATTTATGTGTAGAGTACAAATAAATAAAAATTATTTATGTGTGGATATATGCAAATAATCTATATTTAAAATTATTTTTGTAATCTAAATATACAAATAATCTGTATTAAAAAAAATATAAATAATATATAAAATATTCTTGAACAAATTAAAGGTATGTATAAAAAATTACCTCCTTACCGATGTACTTGAACAAAACTTCAGAAGAAGATATTTTCTGTGTTAAAACACGGAAAAAAAAAACTATAAATTAATATATAAATAAAAACCACAATATATTAAAATATAAATGTATTGTAAATGTGCAAGAAAAAAAATACACTAATAATTCATAAATTGTCACTAAAAATATATATATACAAGAAATTACCTTTTCACACAGCGTAGTTGAACAACAACTATATTTCTTTATCAAAAAATTAAGAAAAATCAGAAAATCAAACACATATGTAATATATAAATTATCAATGAACAAAAGTATATATAAAATTACCGTACCACATATGCTCTCTGGAAATTAAAAAGAGAGGGAAAAAAACTATGAATTAGTATACAAATATATACCTTAAACAATTAAAATATAAATATGTTGAGAATCATTATAACCGTATATCTATATACGATGTAAGAACAGACTCAATAATTAAAGAAAAATAGACTCAACAATTAAAGAAGAGATTACCTCCTCCATTGTATTGAAAGTTTGTGCCAAAAGTAACGTCATAAAACTAATATTGTAAATAAGTTTATGTCAATTGCATCTCTATATAAAAATATTTTTACAGGTTATTCAATGATTTGACTTAGATATAGGGTGAAGTTATAAATCAATAACAATAACAATATATAATTATTATATTGTATACAAACTAGGACTAGCATATCCCAATAAATCAGAGTTCTAAATTTACGTATAAAATTCTTGACATAAATAAATCGATATTAGTTGAGTTTTCCTAAATTTATGGGATTAATATCTTAATTAGGGGATTAAGGATTTTGTGATTGATTATTAATCGGATATTTCTTAAATTTTTTAGATTAATAACATAAATAATGTGATTTGATAATTAATTATAGTTTTCTCAATTAGTGAAATTTAATAAATAACTAAAATATTCAATAGTTTAAAAGGTTAACCAACCAATCAAATAATTTTTAAAGAATAAAAAATCTCAAAAAAACCACAAAATTTCATTTGGTCAAAATTCACTTAATTTGGTCAAAAGACACACTTCCTATATATTATAGTACTAGTATTATCCCCATGCGTTGCACAGATTTTTAAAAGTATTTTAATAAATTTTGTAGGAATTATATAACACGTGATAGGGGAAAAAAAAAAAAAGAAGAAGAAGAAGAAAAAACAATTATAAAGTTTTTCTTTTAAAATATAAATAGAATTACTTTAAATTTTCTTAGTATATAAATATAAATATTAAATAAAAAATAAAAAGTAATTGAATGATAAAAAATATACAAAATAAAAATTATAGAACATACACTATGCATAGAAAAACAGATAAAATTTATTTTGTTAGTTATTAATATGTTTTCTTTTAAATTCATTAATACTTTTCATAATTCGTAGTTATATAATCTTTATTTCCAAATGTCAATAAAAAGAAAACTGAAACAAATAAAAAAAATTTGCTAAATGTTTAAAGGATGACTATATATTGTCAATATATTAATATACTATTTTATTTTACTTTGCCAAAAATTTATATTAGATATATCAAAGTAAGTGAATATGATTAATTATTTAGTATATAGTTGTATGCAAGACTTTATAAATTTAAAATATATGAATAAAAATTAATATGAGAAACATACTTAATTTATCCAAATATCTTAATAAGAAATAAAAATAAGTATATATATAAATAATATAGTATGTAAGCTATAATATTACATATTTATCGTAGAATTTTGAAAATTAAGATAACACTAAAAAACAAAAATTATATTTAGGATTAACAAATCATTTATGTAAAATATATCAAATAATTAATCACTTATAGGTCAAGTTCATAAAAAATACAAAATCTATTACTTTGACGTCTTTCTTTTAAAAGATATATTATTATTCTGGATATAGATCATGAAATTGACATTTCATAACATAAATTTGTTCTAAAAAAGGTGTATATAAAGAATGGAGATATAAAAATATATTAGTCGATAAATGAACCTTTATTGATACCATGTTTCGATTGAGTACATAAGAAAATAAATAAATAAACTAAATTAAGACAAAAATCATAGTAACTAAAGAATCAATTTATATATAAACTAACTTTAGGCGAAAAGAATAATAAGTAAATAAAAAATAATACATTCATATTTCAAATAAATGTATATTATGAATACCGTGAAGTAACAAAAAGTTTGAATATATATAAATACCAAGTAAATTAATAAATTTATTTATTATAAATTTAATACGAAGAATGAACCAAAAGGAAGAGGAAAATTATAGGAATGACAAAAATTAAACATAGTAAAAATTAAAAATAATCACAAATTCAATGATGACCGGATAAAAAATAAATTGTCAGACTTAAAACATTTGAAAGCTTATAAATGAGTAATAGGTAAATATTTTCAATAAAATAGAAACTAAAAAAAAATGTTGTTGAAATTTGATATTAAGTGCGAAAAATATAAAACCTATATAAAAACATAACATACATCCTCAAATTAAAAAACAAATTAACTAATACAAAAATAAAACCATTCAATAATTAGAAAATTAGAAAAAAAAGATTAATAAAATCATAATATAAAATAAATATTAATAAAGAAAAACAATACATCACTATATTAAGAATCGAAATTGAGAATTAGATAAAACAAAAAAAAACATTAATAATTAATAAAATATCTAAAAGAATTATAAGTCATAAAATTAGATGACATAAAGGTTGTAAAAAAAAATTATGAAAGTTTGAATGAAAAAAAAAATTCTATAAGAATCAAAGCATTCGAAGCAAGCATTCAATTTATATACGGGTCGTGTCTCAATCCCAGTTTGATCGATCATAGCAATATTCGTATAACAAACCAAATATTATATTATCATAAACTATCAAACAAAAATTGAGAAAACAAAATGCAAATTCTATTCTAAAGTTGTACAGTATGTAAAAGTAAAAATGATGATTAAAATCAATGAATACAATATACGTACCATAAAAATTAGAGACTATATATTGAGGAGAAATCTATAACAAAAAATCTATGAAAATATGAAAGCCATACAAACCAATAAAATAGTTATTATCTTGATGCAATTGATGGGAAGTTAGATAATCAATATTATCAAGATGGTGAAGAATGTTGTGGTTTGACCTCCAAGAAGTTTGACAAGATTATTCGAAAGTAACGCAGAATTGGTTATGAAAAGAATACATACAATGTTTATAGTGAAGAAAAACCTAAAAAATAAATAAGGAACGGGGAATTCCCGAAAACTCCCCAAATGATAAGCCCAATTCCTTTTAGCTCCCCATTTTCAAAAATGATGTATTAAAACTCAAGAATCGCGTATCTAAAACCTCAAATGATGTATTTGAAATACAAGGAAAAAATCATGTATCTAAATCCCAGAATCATGTATCCAAATCCCAGAATTGCGTATCTAAATCCTAGAATCGCGTATCTAAAACCCCAAATGATGTATTTGAAAATGGGGAGCTAAAAGGAAGTTTTCAAACCCATGGGGAGTTTTAAGGAATTGCCCCAATAAGGAAACATAATTAAATTGTTTATTTTGAAAGATTTCGAAAATCAAGGAGATAATTAATTAGAATTTTTAATTGCAATTAAGAGCAAATAATTTACCATTAAAATACTTTTATCAATTAATTTTTTTTAATATTATGTTATAGTATAAAAGTTAGGACAAAAATCTATATAACATAATATTTTAAATTTAAATTATAATATATTTTACTAAATTTATGCATTCAAAATAAATTTTACCATAAATTGATACTTTAATTGAGGGCAACTTCCAAAAATTAAGGAATTTATAAATTATCAAATAAATAAATAAATTTAATAACTATCAACCAATTACAATTTTTATTTTTAATTAAAAATTTCAAAAAAACCACAAAAATCTATTCAGTCAAAATTGATTTAATTAGGGTCAAACACACCCTTCCTATATAGATATTCACGTTTAAATATATTATACTGATTATTCAATGGATTATTTTGGAAAAAAATAAATAAAAAACATTTGAACCTTGCAAATTGCACCATAAAGTATATAGTTATCCAAGGTGTCTTGATTTAATGATAACCGACTAGATCATAATAGACGAACTTTAGTCGGAGAGAAATTAAGACGCATGGTATGGTAACAAACGAAACAACCACCGACACTGGTTGATCTTAAAAAAAAGTATTAAAAGCGTGTCAGGATGTGCTAAATTCCTAGTCTTGCCTCTTTCAATCCTAGTACTGCCTTCGTCAGTAGCCTGATTCGCGATAATCTGGAAACGCGATTATCGTTCTCCAAATCCGGCGACTTCGGAGCACCCAAAAACACGATTTTTAAGGATTTCGAGGCTCTCCTCAATTTGAAATTCGAAGCCTAAAAACAAAAACGAAAAAAGAGAGAAAAAAAAAAAGGAAGACGCCGGAAACTGTACAAATCGCACCAAACAAAATAGATACAGATACATACAATCAATCAATCATCTCCCAACCCCCGCAGATACCCCCCACCACCCCCTCGCGGCAGCTCCGCCTAGGTCGTGCATTCCCTCCGCCGCGTCGGATTCGAGGTTTGCTCCGATAGTATTGTTCCTCTTCCCTGCGACGATGCCCGCCTCCGCCGCATCGAATCATGGCAGCCGTCCGGAGGACTTGATCGGGCGGCTGAACTCGGCCCATACTCCGTACGAGGTTAGGCTGAAAGCGTTGAGGGATTTGAAGAACCAGATAATTGGGAATCGAACGAAGAAGTTGGCCTTTTTGAAGCTGGGCGCGGTGCCCTCCGTCGTGGCTGTTTTGTCCTCCTCTGCCGCCGCCGTGGACGGTGGTGGAGAGAATCGTGAATTTCATGAGGCGGTGTTGATTCAGTCTGCTGCCGCTATTGGGAGTTTTGCGTGTGGATTGGATGCTGGAGCTAAGGCGGTTTTGGATGCCGGCGCTTTTCCCCTTTTGTTGAGTCTTATTTCCCATGCCAATGAGAAGGTATACTCGGGTTTCTCTGTGTTTTTTTCATTTCTTCTGAGGAAATAGGGATACCTTCAATCTCGTTGTTTCTTTGTTTTTTAACTTTTCCTAATTGAGGTGACAAAGTTGTGTTTTTTCGAGGTGTTTGGATTTTAGAATAAAGTAACATTTTGTTCAATTAAGGAAATTGAGTTAATTTAGCTTAATTTTCAATTTCGGTGTTTAATTTGTGCTCTCAGAGGAACTGGAAAAGCAGTCATGTACGATAACCATGCTGTTTATTTGTTTATCTAATTTGTGATGAAATGCGGTTCTTGTTAATGCATGTTTTTAAGAGCTGAAATAAGAGCTTTAACATTTCAGTACTTGAATTGATTCTTTTACTTTTGTTATTTTGCTGTCTTTGATCTTGGAGTATCAGGAATGGACAGTAGCCTCACTAAATTGTGGTTTGTGCAACTCATTCATTGATGGTTCTTGTTAATATTGGTTCTACCATGTATATATCCATTTTTTGTGGGTTCATGAAGTTTTCAAAAAAATTGGACTATTACATCCTCAGACAACAAGAAAATATTATGCAGTCGTTTTGAATTAAACCAGCCATCATGCTTCTCTAATGTTTCTTTAGTTTTGTGCATAAGTTTAACATTGTTTACAGTGCTAATAGCGGAGAGTTTTTTCTGTTTATTGTTTTTGGGTATACATGCAATCTTTTACCAAAGAGCAATATACTTGGAACCTTTGCTGCAGGTTGCTGATGCTTGTGCCCGTGCTCTTAAACTGATTTATCAGTCAAAGCTGGCTCCAAAGTATGATTTTCTTCAAAAGAATAACATAGACTTCCTCCTTTCTCTACTGAACAGCGAGTTTGAGAATGTATCTGGTCTTGGTGCGAGTATTATTACGCATTCATGCCAGACAGTGATGGAGCAGCAGTCATTGAGTGAAGCTGGAGTTATAAAAAGGCTCGTTAGTCTTCTTGGTGGTTCTCTAACCCAGAGGGATGCCAGTTTAGAGGCTCTGGCTGCTGTCGTCAGGGATAATTCTAAAGTCGCTTCAAGGTTCATAGGGCCTGAAAATGGACGGGAACTAAATGTTGTGATTGAACTGGTTCAGGATAAGTATCCTCGGACACAATTATTAGCCTGTATGTGTTTGATCAATATAAGAAACACCGCTATATCTTATCTTCAAGACCCAAGCATCAGGAATAAATTAATTTTGATATTACTGGAGCTTCTTGATGATCCTGGCCAAGTTGGAGATGAAGCTCCCTTTGTATTGTCTAATTTGATCTCTGATAAAGAGGATATGCAAAAATCAGCATTTGATGCAAATGTTGTTGAGAAGTTGTGTGAGCATTTAATGAGGGGTTCTTTTCAAGTCAAACGCCTACAAGGAATATTTATAGCACTGGCTGATCTTTGCTCAAAATTGGAATGCTGCAGGGACAGGGTCCTTCTTTTAAAGGTTTGTTCGTTGATGTGAACCGTTATCTCATGTGGACAGTTTCTGCTATATGATAATTTGTTGAATATTGTTTGTTGCCTGTTCTTTTCGGTTCTCGTGCATGCAATGCTTCTTCATACGCTAGGTATTCAAGTAGACTCTTTAAATACAAATCACATTCATAGTTAAAAATGGAGCTGGACTGATGGGTTTTGCAGATCATATTATGTAATATTTTGGGATAAATACAGTCACCCCCCTATCCTTTGGGGGCATGTGCACTTTCCCCCCTATGCTTCAAATCGGTGCACATTGCCCCCTCACCTTTGCAAAATGGAACACTTCACCCCTTTGAACACACTTTGACCGTCGATTTCTCTTTCGTCACGGAGACCCAAGCTTCAAGACCACCGCCATCGTGTTCGTCTCTCCAAGGAGAACAAAACTCATACCCCGCTTGACTCTATTAGCCGCTAAAATCCTCGTTCATCGTGCGTCGTCTTTAACTGATGATTTCTGCTTCGTCGGTTGTCGGATTTTGATTTCGAGACCATTGCTGTGTTCCTTGCTTCGAGAGTTTCAGTTTGATATATAATATCAACACATTTGAAATCGGATTTGTACAGATTTACTTTGTTAAAGTTTATTGAAAGGGGTGAAGTGTTCCATTTTGAAAAGGTGAGGGGGCAATGTGCACCGATTTGAAGCATAGGGGGGAAAGTGCAAATGCCCCCAAAGGATGGGGGGGTGACTGTATTTATCCCTAATATTTTTGTCTGTAGAGATATTATTGGTGGTTATTCATCCACTGAGTTAGCTTTTGCGGCTCAATTAATTAGTAATATACTTCAGGAACTTGGTTAATATTATGTAATATTTTTGTCTGTAGAGTGTAGAGATGACATTTTTGATATATATACTTCAGGAACTTGGTTAATAGTAAGCCTATGAGGTAGATGGCAAGAATGAAGCTTCATGTGAAGATTATGCAAGTTGGGGAAGGAATCATCCTTCTCCTGATATTTTCAGTAGCATATTCTGTCTGTTTAGCAAAGATACCCATTGACATAAAGGCTAGATGTCTGAAGTCTACGGGTGTCCATCGCATAACGTAGCTAAGAACTTCTGTATTTGACATACCTAATCTCAATGCAGGCAATAAATATCGTAGCAGAGGCATTAGCTCATGATAGTGCTGAAGTACGTGCTGCTGCTTGCATTTTCTTGAAGAATGTTTCTCGTTCTGTCAAGGTTTGCCTCATAAATTAGAGCAGATTATTTCTTGAATTTTCTTATCTGTTGGTCTTTTGCTAACAAAAGGCACTTCAGAGTTTAAGTGCAGGTCACTTCATGAATGAAACAGTTGTTGTCCCCTTGGTTCAACTTTTGTACGACTCCTGTACTTCTGTCCAGGTATATTTTGTATTCTATGTGTTTAGGTTTCTCATATGCTTCACAGCAATCCGTTAATTTCTTTCTAATTTTATAGGATTCTGTTCTCAACTATTTAATGGAACTAATATATCTTTTCCTTTAATCCTTGATTTCTTCAGATTGCTGCGCTGGGTGCTATAAGCAATGTGGTGGTTGATTTCGCACCCCATAAGTCACTGTTCATTCAATGTGGAGGTCTGAAGCAGCTGGTGCAGCTTTCTAAGTCTATGGACTCAGCTATTAGAGTCCATGCTGTATGGGCCTTAAAGAATCTTACATTCCTTGTAAACAACAAATGTAAAGAAGAAATCCTCTTGGAATTGTCAACATCCACATTAACAAGCCTTATCTCTGGTACTTGACTTGTTTAATAGTATAATGGGACATAATTACAATTTTCACCTCTATTCACATTCTGCTATTTACTCATCATGGTAGACCCTGAGGCTCCTGTCCAAGAACAAGCTTTGGCTTTGGTTCGGAATCTCGTGGATGGTAATCTCAACTCCATTGAGTATGTTTTCAGAGAAGATTGTCTAATCCTACATGCTATTGGGAGACAATTACGTAACACTTCAAAAGCTGAAGTTCTAATTCAAGTACGAAGTTCTTTTCCTCTGTTTACACTTGAGTAGTTCATTGTGAATCGCTGTTTGATTATGGCATAACTAATAGTTATTCTTCGCAGTAGGTAAAACAATGTCAAATTGCACTTGTGATATGACTCATATCCGAGTGATGTGAGGGCCAAAAAAGAGAAAAATAGGCATATAATCAAGTTATAATTAATTATATGGAACCAATTTTTACAAGAAATGAACATGTTCTTTTTTTACTTCCGGCAACAAAAAAAAAAAAAGAATATGTTTTTGACTTGATCCAGACCATGTATGTAATTGTAGTCTGTAGGAAAACTTGGCCTTGAATCTTGAATGACCCGATCATATAATCCCAGTTGCAGCAAACTCAGAACTAAGTATAAAGGAGATAAGGTCTCAATTACAATGCTGCTGTGCTGAATAATGATATCAACTGTTATGTGACAAGATGAGGAGATACAGAAATGGAATGTGAAGCACATACCTATTTAATTTTCAAAGAAAAAAATTCATGAATGCTAATTAGATGCAAGTTTTGTTTATATATATTTGTACATTCGAAGTTATTAGCCATTTCAAATTTTATAATTTACGGTGCGGATTATGAATCCGGAACCCACTGTTCATTCATTCAGGGAATGTACGCCCTCAGCAATGTGGCTTCTGGGAATGACCACCACAAGGAAGCTGTCATGAATCAACTTTTCCCCCAAGCAGGCAGTGAGACGGAGTCAATTTTGGTCAAATTTTTGCAGAGTAGCAGCAGCCAATTACGAACAGCTGCTGTTTGGGCAATTGTAAATCTTACCTTTCCAAGCTGTCCAGGCGTGTGTGGTAGGCTTGGTGAACTGAGGAATGCTGGTATAGTCACCCAACTAAAGAACCTGGTTAATGACCCTTGTTTGGATGTGAAGGTGAGTAACAAAAATGCTGGTCATGTTATGGTATAAGAATTTGTTTGTTTGAGCTAAGTAGTTTCGCTCTTTTTCTGTTGCAGCTACGAACAAAAACAGCTCTTGGGCAACTAATGATGTTTGGCGATGCTTCGGCATAAGAGTATATTTTTCATACACTACATTCACCATTGAAGAAATTTTGTTGGGAGATGGGGCTCGGGCTTTTACCATGTTATGTTGTAACATATATAGGACTATGATAACATGGTGCATGCCTCCATCAAGGTTTAGGGTCAATTTAGTATCAGGCAGCAGTCTGGATGAGGTTTTTCTTTTTTTTCCTTTTCAACTCGAGAATTTATACAACTCAATTTTCTGTGCAATATATTCGAAGATCGTCTTTTCCAAGATAGTCACGGCCACATGAGGCAAGTCAATTAAAATGTCAATAGTTCTTTGGCCTATTATCACTATTGAATACATCATATTAGAAATCTGTTTTGGGTAAGAACTTTGATGTCACTCTATTTTATTTTGATCGATTTCTGATCTCTTCTGTATCCACAGTATCGTGGGGGAGCTCGACTGAAATGTAGTTCAAGCTGAGCAGATTCCCATGATGGCCCTTTTTAATTCTTTGGTTTCACATTCTTTTGAACCACTGGAAAGCAAGCAGTTCTCTTCTGGTACTATCTTCTTCCTGTCTGCTTAAAGAGTGTCGGCATTCAGGCTCTATGAAGTGGTTCTTGGTTCTGTTTTTGTATCATGATGTAAAATTTCCTGAGTAGTTGATAGTCTATGAATTTTTAGAATGTTGTTGTAAATTTCATTGTTGTTTCTATAATGAAGATACAGCCACTGATAAATTGAAGACCTTTAATAATGAATAATGCTGACATTTTTTAATGAAATAGTGTGGCATACTGTGAAGTGCTCTTTCAAGCCTACCTAGACTATATATAAATACCCTTTACAAATTCTTACAGCAGCTGAATTTAAAACATGAAAAAGAAACAGGGGAGAAGAAGAGATTGTATAAGATCTTTCTTGACGTTTTAACCATAGAAACCAAAGCAGATCCAGAAACGTTAACGCCCTTTATCCAACCACCTCTGTGTTGGAGTCATCAGAGGGCCATATTACAGTCTCCAGGAGGCGTTCGCGCATTAACTCCAAATTCTGGTCGGAGATCCTTTCGTACATCTCTGTGTGATCACATTTCTGTAGAAAAGAAAAGTTAAATGGATTTCATGTCTTGAGGTTTTGGTCTAATTACATAAACTCCGTGAACTTTCATTGAGGTTTGAGAAATTACAAAAACTTCCCTAGCCTAATGCAAGCTATTATAAAGATTTGGCCAAATGCAAGCTATTATAAAGATTTGGCCAAATGCAAGCTATTATAACAGTCTTGAATTTGAATACAATTATTGAGAAGTAAGTGAGGTCATCAAAATTTATCAGTCTAGATGTAAGATAACTTCTTCAATAGAAACTAATTTTTCTAACTTCAAGGAAAGTTTGTGTAATTATGCCAAAACTCAGGGTATATCCTATTTAATAGGATGAAAGGTTGAGACGAATTAAAATGATGACATTAAAGGACGGATTCACACCTTGACCCATTTTCCATAGAGGTGAAGGCGTGTCACCATTATTCTTTCAGCAAGGTCATGCTTCTCCTGCAAGAGATGAGTTTCATGAATGAGGGAGACATTGATGATCATGATGACGATACTTGCATCGAAAAAGGTCGAGTAAACCGGAAAAAACGTACTTTTCCGAGGTCACGAAGAAATTTCTTTCCATAACCACGCTCGTTCGATGCAATAAAGCTGTGAGATAAGATTGACAGACAATGAACATATGTCTAGCAACTGTTATGTATAGCTTTGTGCGTGTGTTCACTAGCAAACAACTTTCGTTACCAGCCCTTCAGATGCACAGATCAAGAAAATGAGATAATTTTAAACTTCCATATAATTTTGAAGGACTTACTTATAGAGCCATCGATACTGCGGAGGATTCATCTCATAAAGCTGGTTCAACACAGTCCTTACAGCTTTATATGTGAAATAGTTGAGAACTTGCTGCAACAAAACCCACAGCAGATGAACAACAACAACAACAACAACGACAATCATCAATTATCGTAAAACAACTAAGGAACTGTCTTACTGTTTTCACATCTTCAAAGTTGTCATCATAATTCCCAGCCAGTTCATTCACAATCACAAGGCTCTTGTTTTTCCTCTGTTTTCCCAAATTCTTGGACCCCGACAGAGCTCTCAACGAGGAATGATCCATAAACGAGTTGCTCAAATCCAACGGCCCAAAACGAGGCGCCTGCTTCTTCCCAAATGGCTGCCTTTGCGGAACCAAATCTCCAGACGAAAGCATGGAATCCACACACAGACATGGGCAAGACTTCGCATCCAGCAAAGGAGACGAACCCACAACGGATACAGCTCCAACCATCCTTCCTTAGCGGCACAAACCAGTAACAACAACTCTTCCAAATGCACCAAGATTGGATCTTTATAGCTGATTTCAAGAAAACAAGAGAAGCCCACCAGCGGAAATCACGCAAAAGTTGAGAAATTAGGTGGGCTTTGAATTTAGATTGGGGGATGAAACTTAAAGGCTCATGAACTTGGACTAAGAGGGTGTTCCAATTCACGACGGAAGCTGAAGAAATTCAAGAAACAGGGGAACGTTGTGCAGTGGACGGCAAATCTGAGCGAGAAAAAAACACGAGATTGGTGATTTTGTTGAAGGGAGTGTGTGAAAACTCTGACCAGAATAATAATTTGAGGCCCAAATTGATTCCTGAAATAGTGTGTTGCTTGTCTTGGAGTAGACAAAGATTACCAGGTGACACGCTAGAATCTTCGTCAGACACGTGTGTGGGATCCGTGTCTAAATAGACTAAATTGTTCTGTCGTTGGAGAATCTGTTAGAAATTCTCTACACCCAGATTCGGGGAGGAAGAGGTTACCTAATTCACTTTTTTTCCTTGATTCTTTTTCTTTTGATGAGATTACAATGTTTAAAGTCAAATTTGGAAAGGTATAAGAGCAAAATGGAGGGAAATTCTTAAATTTGAATATTATGCGTGATCGATTGACGTTTTGGACAATAATTTGATAAGTTGTATTCAGGTTAGATAAGTAGACAACGATAAAATTCTTAAAAATTTTGGAATCTAACGTGGTTGGAGTCACAATGTCTTTCGTAGAAGTGTGATTGTCAGTCGCATAACATACTGAAACAACTCTACTTCAAATCCACGTGTTAATGTTCAATAGGTAGAGTTTTTAAAAAGAACAAATTTTATGAAAGTGTGTTTGTATGACATACTAAAACAACTCTACTTGAAATGTACATGTTCAGACTTAATAGTTAAGGTTTCCTTGATTCTTTTTCTTTTGATGAGATGACAATGTTTAAAATTAAGCTAATCAATGAATTTGAACAAATTTGGAAAGCTATGAGAGTAAAATGGAGGGAAATTCCTAATTTTAAATATTATATGTTTTCAATTGACGTTTTTAACAATAATTTGATAAGTTGTATTCAGATTAAACTAACTCTTAGATTCTTGAGGATTTTGGAATCCAACGTCCTTGGAGTCACAATCTCTTTCATCAAAGTGCGTTTGTTAACGGCATGATATACTGAAACAACTCTACGTCAAATCTACGTATAAAAACCCAATAAATTTTATATTCAATTCATGTAATTTTTCCCAAGTATTATAAGCCATAAATTTTATATTCAATTCATGTAACTTTTCAATCTTATGTATTTTTTCAAATTCTTTTCCCAATATAACAACGTAACATTTACTTTGTTAGATAGCTAAATGATTTTGTCCCGAATGAATTAGTGCTACGTTGAAGTATCAACAAGTGACCGACACACATGAATTTGTGGCAAGATTTTGGGCCTCCCGTAATGTTGATTAGCAAGATTGAGAATAAACATATTCTGAAATAAATTATGGTCCAAAATGTTAATTTAAGATATATTGGTATCTCATATTTACAAATTATATAAACTAGTGGTGTAGATTAATAGTTCGATGCTAGCTTAACTAGATATTTCAAATTCGAGTCATTGGGAAAACAACTACTATTGATCGGGTTAGAAGGGGAATTTTACACACTAAATGGTTCTTTCGGACTCGAACTCGACCCATAGAAATGGAATACATAATTAAAATATATTTACAATTATAAAAATTTGTCAATAAATTTACATTACATCTAAAATTTCAATTGTGAAAAAAAAGAAATAATAAACTTCTTTTTATAAATATTGTATTTTGTTCTTGACACTCGTTTATCCAAAAAATAAATTCAGAATGATTATATTTGATATTATTACGATGTCCGTATATCTCTTTCCAAATTACTCATTTAATAATTATTCAATTTTGTTACATTTATTATGTTTTTGTATATCTCTAAACTAGCCTACGACCCGTGCGATGCACGGAATGATTATAATTATATTATATTTAAAACAAATAAAAAATATTATATAGAATTATCAAAATTATATTATATTTAAAATAGTTGAAAATTATTATCAATTATTTTTTTTAGTGACATATAATTATATGCCCCCACAACCCGTGCGATGTATATAATTATATTTTTTTTATAGTATATAATTATATGCTAACATGCGATGCATGTGAGACACGTAGTTTTATAGTTATATATTTTCTAAAGTAACTACAAATTATTAAATATTAAAATAATATTATAAAATGAATAAAATATAACTAAGAATATAACTTTAAAGTGAATTGGTCGTATATAAAAGAAAACTCAAAATTATAAGAAATTTGAAGAATATCAATTTGATAATTCTAAAACCATATATGTAATTTTGCATAAAAAACCATATGAAGTAAAAGAAGTAAAACATGAACCGCGAAAACACATCACATTCTTAAAATACATATCAATTTTGTAATATCATTATATACTAAATAATGAAAATATTATGAATAATATGATAATTTAAAAATTAATTTATAGATTTTTACATAATATAATATTTATTTTATAGATTTTATAAATTTGTAATAGTTGATCATTAAAGGTAATAATTTAGTAATAATAATAATAATAATCAATTATAATTTTTAATAAAACTTAAATAAGATCACTCCCTCAATTAAAGAGTTAATATACTCTATAGTCTATCTTCTTCTTCTTCTTCTTTATCATTTTTTTCCCTACTCTATAGTCTAACGACATGATTGATGTGATAAAATAACGTATGAATAGAATGAGCATTTTTACATTCATTACTAAACTCTTGATTGGTATAAAATACAATTAAGAATGCTCATTAGTCCTTCCCAAAATAATGTCCATTCCTTAATTTATTCATGGTATTATCCATTACCCAACCTTGATGGTATTAACAATGCTCAATCTATTGCGAATCAACTTATATTTTACTTTTATAAAATTATCTTCATTAAATCTAATTAAATCAAATCTTCTACTATTTTTCGACTGTCTCTTTCCCATAAAAATTAATAAAATCTAAATCAAATTTTATTATTCAAGAGTCTTTTGGGGTTTTAAGAAAAAAAATGAAAAATAGAATAAGAATATCAAAAAAAAAAAAAGTTAATTAAGAAGATTAAGAAACTAATAATAAAAGGGGAAAAATCATAACACTATTGCATGAATACGAATAAGAGTTCTCCCGCAAAGGGCCAAAATTAAAAATTAAAAAATAAAGGTAAACTATTAGATATAAATTTAAATAAGAAAAATTGCTACAAATAATTATGATGAATAAAAAACTAAAAAAAAAATTCATAATTAATGTTATAAAATTAAAATATAAGAGGATTGATTTTTTTTAAAAATAAGATAAAGAAAGAGGATTGAAAAAGTTTTTAAATAATATAAAGAAACGCATTATTTTCATTAGTTACTATTTGTTTTAAAATAAATAATATACAAAATAAAGATCAACCAATTGCATTTTTTCTATTTAATTAAAAATCTCAAAAAACCCACAAAATTCCACATCATCAAAATACACAACAAAAAGTCAAATATCTTTTTCAAATATATAATAGTATAGATAGATAGATTGTGATGTTATTACCTTATGTGGATGCAATCGAATGTAAAACTTTTTCTATCTCGATTCAACTCTCTCTACCAATAATAATTCGCAGTGAGGTCGTCCGCTAATACGGACTTAAATATTCGAATATAATTAAGTAATTACTAATTAACCAAGGAAAGTTGCAATTATGAAATTAGGGGACAAAACTGAAATCCAATAAAAGCCTCGGAACGACGCCGTCTTCTGGTACAAGGGATTCAACCCCTCCATATCTCGTCGTCGCGCATAGAATCGCACAATCACGCAGCTCCCCCTGATTTTGATACGCGAAGCTCCACAAAAATTGTTCTCCTGAAGTGGAAGCAATGTTCTACAGAGGGTAAGAAGATTCTGATATCACAATTTCTTGTCCAAATTTTATCCGTTTAGTACTGCGGTATCATAATTTGTTGGGGATTCCTGAATTTTTTTTTTCTGAATTATCCTGATTATTCTGTCCTTGGCGCGCTTAGTTTGGGGGTTGAATTTGGTCGCTGTTGATTATAGCTTTTATATCTGTTTCATTTCATCCATAAATTCATTTTGTGAATACCTTTCGATACCCTGGAGTTGCTATTTTCCAATAGATTCCCGTGATTTGAAGAAAATTCGTTCTTTTGCTACCGTTTGGTTACTTGGAGATACTCGTAGTTTGAATATTATATGAATATAATACCGTCAGTGTAAGAATTGTATCCTTAAGCTGTTGCTATACTATAAGCTGAACATTTGGACTAGCTACTTATTAAATGATCATAAAACAGCATTTTGTTGTGGGAACCATGATTTGCTTAACAATTATGTTTATGGCTGATAATGTATAGAGCTGACCTGATAAATATTAATTTCTTCTTTTTTTTGTGAAGTAAATATGTGGACGGTGGAGATGGAAGGGAAATGGGTTTGAAACGACAACGGTTGGATCAGGGGTCCCCGTATTACGGTGCTCCTGGTCCAAATTACATGTATGATGCTCCACCTCCGCCTCCTCCAGCATATTCTTATTCTCCCCCACCTTTTCCCGTTGTCCGGCTTCGAGGCCTCCCATTTGACTGTGCAGAGGCAGAAATTGTTGACTTTTTTCACGGTTTGGATGTAATTGATGTCCTTCTTGTCCATAAAGGAGGCAAGTTCACTGGAGAAGCTTATTGTGTTTTGGGATATCCTCTTCAAATTGACTTTGCCCTTCAACGGAACAGGCAGAACATTGGCAGGAGATATGTCGAGGTTTTCAGAAGCAGAAAAGACGAGTATTATAAGGCGATTGCAAATGAAGTTCTTGATGCTGCTCCTAGTGGTTCGCCTCACCGTGGGGCCCACTCAAGGGCGAAGTCTGCTGAGGAGAGGGACTTGTCTGAATTTAAAGGGGTATTGAGGTTGAGGGGGTTGCCTTATTCTGCAACTAAGGAGGAAATTGTGAAATTCTTTAAGGATTTTTCTGTTTCGGGAGATAAAGTTCATTTGATTGCTAATTCTGAGGGAAGGGCAGCTGGGGAAGCATTTGTGGAGTTTGCTAGTCCTGAGGAATCGAGAGCTGCAATGTCTAAGGATAGGAAGAGTCTAGGAAATCGTTACATAGAACTTTTTCCCGCATCTCGTGAGGAGTTGGAAGAAGCAGCTTCGAGGGGGCGGTAAATATACTATTCTTTTGTTTTCTGCTATTTGCTTATTTGTTGCTGGTTTGTTTGGTAATTGTATCTTGCTAGTAAAATAATGTTAAACTAGTTTTGCTTTGTTGAATGATGGATTTGCTAAGGTATTTATTGTTCTGTGGCTTTTGCATATAACCATGTTCATGTCTCCTTTCTTTTCCACCAGCACCCTATTTAAAGAACAGGAAAATAACAGCCTCATTACTGAAGGCATAATAATATCAAGTTTTGGTTTTCTCTTTATTTGATCAGTTGATGGATGGTCAAACCAGCCAGTTTTCTTGAAACAAAGTCTGCATATGTGCATTTCTAGCTATATAAGGATATTGCTGGTAAAAACTACTATTGTCTATATAGCTATATTCTGTTTTTCAATTTGCAATGGTATCCCTGGTACCTTTGGAACACCTTTGTATCATTGTTAACTGAAAAGAATAAATGAAACAAACTGTATGTATTCCAATTGTGGGACTCTTTCTTTCTCTAATAATTTTTTCCGAAGCTTTGACTGATTGATTAGAATATTTCATGCTGAAAATAATTTTCCTTGCATTATTGGCATCGCAGACTTTGATTCATATACTGGTGTGTTATTTTTATGCATTAATGCCTTATCTTATAAATACTTATTTTGTGCTTAAAAACATTCAGAATTAGTTCTTTGTCATACAAATGTAATAAGAATTTGGGAATGGTAAGTTGCCATTCTATATATGTGTACAGAGAACTTATGGGGATCATTTCTCAAGTAAATTCAGGTGCCATTTCTTATTAAACTTCCAAATTTTGTGTCTTGATCACTAGAGTTAGAATGTATGGAACAAACGATCCCCAAGTAAATTCAGGTGCCATTTCTTATTAAACTTCCAAATTTTGTGTCTTGATCACCAGAGTTAGAATGTATGGAACAAACATTATATCCACTTTTGCTTATATCAATGATGCGATTCCATTTATTCCATTACGTACACTGTTTGTTGGCTGAAGTGAAACTACTTTCTGAGAAATATCCCTTTGCCATTGTCTACGTTAAATTATCCTGACAACTTCTTTTGGCTCATTAGAACTTTTATACCATTCATTTTGTCTCATAAAAATTCTGAGTTTACAGTTACTGACCTTTTCTAATTAGGTTAATGGCAAAATCGGTAGAGGGGAAGGATGCAACTGAACCGACACCCGTATTACGGATGAGAGGGTTGCCATTTTCAGCCGGCAAGGATGACATAACTGATTTCTTCAACAATTTCACTTTGTCTGAAGAATCAATTCATCTCATTTACAATTTTGAGGGACGGGCCACCGGAGAAGCTTTTGTGGAGTTTGGTAGTGCAGAAGATGCAAAAGCAGCCTTAGCTAAGGATAGGATGACTCTCGGGAGTCGTTATATAGAGCTGTTCATGTCATCACCTGAAGAGCTGAACGAGGCAACCTCGAGGGGACGATGATGATTTTTCTCAGCCATCTTTCGTCGACATAGGGAAGTACTTGTGATTCATGTTTAGGTTTAGTTTGTTGGCATAAACTCATCTTCCGTCGTCGATGGGGATTTTTATAGAATCATTGAGAATTGATGATGCTGTTTGTGTTTATACAGATGTTTTCCTTTTTGCCCTTTTGGTGAAAGTTGCTATAGCCTTCGCATGAATGAACTTACTGCTGTGGCTTTCATGTCTGATTCTAGTTGAAAATTTTCTGGGGAAAGGTTTGCTTAATTTGGGATGTTTAAATAAGGATTAATTGCAGTTTCACCCCTTGGGAGATTATTGTATTACAATTCGTACTCGTGATCTTCAAAACCTTACAGATTAACCCCATCTTTTGTATAATTCTTCATATGCCCTGAGGAAGAATGTGCCCTCAAGAATGGTCATAATTTATGTTTTCTTGACCCATCGTTAATATTAGTACATGAAATTATATTTCTGAGTTAGATATTTATAAGTTGCTTATATAAGTTACCCAAAACATGAGATAAGATTTGTGATATACCGATATTTTTAAAAATATTATTTTATTATATTATATCAAACATTATATCTATTCGATATTTTTTACCTAATAATTTTTAAAAATATATATATTATCATTTTCATATTATACTGTATCTATATCTTCGATTTAGTGTCCAGGTTGAGATGCTATAAATTTTGATATTTTTTAATATTTTTGTCGAGATTAAGCAATTACATCATATTAGTTGTCTTTTATGAATTACCCCAAAACACGTGCAAGAGGCAAGTTGCTACAAAACACAGCAGCAGACAATACATGCATCCCAAAGCTCAAAACAATTCAGACAATTGCACGTGTATCTTACTATGTCATATTCTGATTTGCCTAATTTCGGGGTATCCTAAGTTCATGTCCCGTAAATTTTTTTTTTTTTTTTTTTTCTCTCTCTCATATTTTTATGGATCAAGTCCGAACTTATCATTTATAATGTGAAACTCTTCTTATCTATAATGATTGCATTCTTAAAAATTTGAATTCTAAATCTTTGGTTAAGTTAACATGGTGTTTGCTAATGCTACAATTGCTACACTCATACATCAAATTATTATTTGGGCAAATTACATCTACACCCCCTGAGGTTTGGCTTAATTACAAATCAGTCCCTCTTATTTCATTTATTACATATTAACCCCTAAAAATACTATTTTAATTATATTTTAACCCCTAAAGAGGGACTGATTTGTAGTTGAAACAGTGTTTTAAGGGATTGATATGTAATAAACGAAATAAGAGGGATTGATTCGTAATTAGACCAAACCTCAGGGGGTGTAGATGTAATTTGCCCTTATTATTTTTAAGTTTTTGAGTACTTTAAGAAATCACTTATAACTATTTTCAGCAGTAAGAATTTGGGAAACAAACTTTTAACTTCTGGGTTTCTCTTAAATTGGATATTTTTAGCCGATTTGCTTTTTTAAATACTCAAATTTTTTTATTTAATTTTTAATTTTTCTTTAACATCACTATAATTTTTTTAATCTTATAATTCAAACATCTATTATCAACTATAATAAATAATTCAAGATTTAAATATTAATATTTAGTTAAGAATGGATAGATCTCACCCTTAGGACCACACTTTTGTTACAATTTTAATTTTTATTTGTGTTTTTACGCATAATCTTTTACGAAATATCCCAAAAACAATCATTAATCAAAGTTATTAACAAGTTGTAAGAAGGTTTTGATGGATTACACATAACAAAACGCGTAAAGTAACAGTAAACACGTGTTGTCAATCATCATCAATCCTTTACATTTATCAAATAACTCGATCACTTCTTTATTCATTAAATTGTAGAAAAATAATTAACCTAAAAGGGAGGAGAAGAAAAAGAACGCATTTAATTCAGGGAATAAAAAGAAAAATATAACCTTTTTAATCTTTAATAATTTTGAATTCCATTCTAAAGTTGAACCCAAACTCGAGACAACCACCTTAGACCACCAATGACCAATATTTTGAATTCTTGGCTAAATTAGAATATATAAAGCAAATATTTGAAAAAATTCTTCAATTTGAATTCCTCATTTTCTTTCTTTCCATCTTACATTTAGCAATTAACATTAACATGCTTTGCTTAATTTAAGGGCCCCATAATCATTATCCACATCCCCCGGGCAGCGGGCACTCTGCCCGAATCATTTTCCTTCCATATAAAGCCCTAAACTGGCAAAAAGATGATGAGAATTACTTAAATACTACTGCAAATCAGTCATATCTCTCTCTCTGAGTTTCATTTTCTTGCATTCTCTCTCCATTAAACTTCCGACCCTTTTGCTCATCGGAGAAATCTCAGTTTATATGAACTCTATCGGCTTACACGATTGATAAAGTTGCAGTCTTTAGGGTTTATCAGCACAGTCGTTCAACTTTTATTTCTCACTTTTATTCAGTCAAAAATTAATACCTAAGTCGGCTTGATAAAGATACAGGAATCCTGCTAATGGCGATCTTGTTCTTACACTTTTCGTAGGCCTTTCAATTTGTTCTTCTACTGGTAAAAGATCTCCCTTAAACTACTACAGCATTATTCCAGTACTTTTTTTTTTTGTAAATTACAAACCACCCCAGAATGATGGGGCCATCTTGTAGAAGAAGAACGAGAACACGGAGATCATCGTCAAGAAGGAAAACCCTTTTCAAGAATCAGCCTGAAAATCCAAGTGATCGTGAGAATTCCCCGGAAAATTCTCCTGTGAAGCCCTCAAATGATTCGTCAACGGAGTTGGAATTGAGTGAAGAAATGTGTTCTACTCCGAAAGCTGAAAGACACCGAATACCGGAGATCCAAACATGCCCTCCGGCGCCGAAGAAGAGGCGAACATCGTCGACGACGGCGAGCTGTTCTTTGAGGAGAACTTCCATAGCTTTTTTCGCTCCTCCTGATATAGAGCTCTTCTTTAACTTCGCTCTTCGTGGCATTCCAGTTTGATGATATAATCGTAGGTTATGTTGATGATGAACCGATGATCATCTAGTTTGCTGGTCTAAATAGAGTGTGGAAATAGAGTTTTGAGAGTGATGGTAGGGATTTGGTGTAGTTTTTTTTTTTTTTTTGGGTTTTTTTGTAATTTGTGCTGAATCACAACAAAAAGATATGCAGAGTTTCCGAGGGAAGCTCTGCCGGAAACCTGTCGGAAACGCTGATTCCGACGGGTTTTCTAGTGTGTAGAGGATATACTTCTGATAGGGCTGGATTTTAGCAGGCTTGTGCTTTGTTTCCTGTTCTTATTTTCCTTAATTAATGTGTTTCTGACTCTTTCGTAATTTGAATTAATGAGTGAAATTTTCTTATTCAATTTAGGTTCATAGGAATTGGCATCCTGAATTCTTTTATGGAAAGATCAAGCTTTTCTTTGTTAGTTGTAACTAAAATGCAAGTCTTTTTGGAATTCTAACTCTGATATTGTTCTAATACGGTTGCATTAGGTACTCGTGTGGGAGATTTTTAGTCTGGACCTAATTCGATTGATCATATAAACTAACAATTACCGAATGGTGCCATATCCTAAATAGTTCGATGTTAGATTTGTACTTATGATGTTCGTATGAAAGCTTCGAATTTTGTAGTTAGATAACTTAATTAATAATTCATTGCATTCCTTAATACTATTCAAAAGTTTGTGGTAGGCGGGAAAACCATCTAGGGACCAAATTAGAAACTCAACTTTTAAGGACGAAAAAAAAAAAAAGTAATTAGTGTCTAAAAGAAATTCCATTATTTTAGAAGAAAAAGTATATAGTTTGGATAAATTTACGTATAATACTTAATTTCTCGCAAAATTAATGTAAGGGGCAGGTTGCACTCACCAGTTCCAGAGAACAACCATTGTCGGACAAAATTGCAGTTTTCGGTCTAACGATTTAAATTCTATTTTGGGTTTTATTCTTTAACTTGCTAGGTTTTACAAAAATAGGTTAATTAATATATGAGAGGAAAATACAACTTTAAGTTTGTGACATAAGTAGGGTTGAACTCCATATAAATCTCAACTCAAAAGAATTTCATTTTATCATAATTAAATTCATAATGAATTTTTTTACTATTTAACACAAAGTGTAAGGCTATTGATTAATTCTGGAGAGATTGGAATTTATATTTCAATAAAAATATAATCAAGGATATCTATGCATCCCCAACCACAAATTCCTAACTCGCATATGATCGAGTAGCGCTATAAAAATAATATTTTATCGTATCGTGTTACGTTAGACTTTCGTGTTGGATACTCTATCCCATGCGTCTCATATGGAAATTTTTAAAAAAAATCTATGTCACTGTCGTGTTATGTCATGTCCTTATGTATCCTGCGAAACCCAAAAAAGCAAAACATTTGGAACTAAAATGAATATCTACCTAATTTCACAAATGAGTGCACCTACTAAAGAACAATATGGACTCTCAAACTTTATCTTATCGATCACCACTTGTTCATCTTCCTCCTATTGAGTCGAAACCCTAAATTCAAATAATGGAGAATTTTCCTTCCAATTCAAACCATGTGTAGGGGAAATTTTTTAGTCTATCTCCGACTAGGCGAGTCGAATCTAACCATTTATATAGATAATTACTTTCTCTAAAACTCGAACAAATTATATGATAAGAGTAGAATATCTTTTTTCTGGTTATATTAATTTAATCGAATTAGGTTCTGATCAAAATTATCTGACTCGTCTTTTCCACCATAAATACAGATAGAACTATTCCATTTGGGAGCACGTCTTTTCCACGGTAAATACAGATAGAATTATTCCATTGTGGCAGTCCAAAGGCTTCTAATTCCATGATTGCGAGAGGGGCCACTGCCCCCATAACTGCTATATTTTCTGCTTTTCTCAACTGTAAAAGCCCACAAAAACCATATTTATCTGCAATATGTGCCTGAACTAATTTCCCCATTTTCTGAATATTCCTGTCACGCTGTAGACACAATGTTGCTGGATGATGCTAAGCAGTTAAGCTTCTTTTATCAAACACTTTGGAAACCAAAAGCCTGTTAAGGTTTTTGCTGTTTTTAATGCTGAAAGGTGAAATAGATTGTCAGGTTCCTTTTCTCCATTCTTTTTTATCTTTAAAATGTATTGCGTCAGTCCGTGGGTGTCTACATGTCTCACCCATGGATAGCATCACTTAGGGAATCCGATGAAAAGGCTCGTGCGGGTTGTCATCATCATTGTAGTATTGCATTATACACATATGTATATATCTATATATATGAATGATTACAAAAAAATACTCTAATATTTGGATAAGAATTATGAAAAATATTCTAAAAAATTATAAAAGACAGTGATATTTGTGATCGAGATGCTTTCGGTAATCTCTCAACTGCGAGGTTCTTGCACTACAAGAAATTCGAATTTCCGACCCTGTCAGTTTTATCAATTTCGAGGGATCTGCGACAGGATATCTCGTCAAAATTTATATTAATTTTTATTAAAATAAAAATTTTAAATTTCGTTGACGAGTTTTGATGACGCTTTTATTTTATCGGGATTATTTTTTATTTTATTTTTTATCCTTTCCGTCGGTTTACTAGGGAAAACTCCGGTGAGGTTTTGCTCGGAAATTCCCGTTGGTAACCGACGGATATATATATATATATATATATATCGTTTTGTATAGTGATTTAAGCTCAATTTTTAATTACATTCGATAGGTTCATTTTTATTTTTTTTTCTCACGTCGAGAAGCGTGACATCATAAACTATAAAGATTTTTTGTAATTAAGTTAAATTTAGGGATATTCGTAGTTATCCCTTTTATGTATATAAATGGAAACTAATGGAATCTGAGGGCATAATGTGTCATGATCGATGGTTCTTCTTCATTACATTTTTTAGTACTTTCTGATTGGTGATTATGAAAGAGTTTCACTCGTGGATGTGTAAATCTTGACTGGTTATTATTATTCTTCTTCTTCATGCATGAGTTGTAATATAATTCTTCAGACAATAATTCATGACTACGTGAATTTATCAGAAGGAGATGATTGTTTGCGAATCTACTCGAGTAAGTCTGGGAGTTGCATGTTTACATGTTTTTTGGTTTTACTTGCATGAAACGAAGATGTTCATCATTTCTTAAGAGTATAATCATTCCTTGGAACTTCTAAACAGTAGATTCTGATTGATTTTTGACCATATATAATTAACAAGTTCACATGCACACAATCCATGGTAATTAACTCATTAATCATAAGGGCGCGTTCGAGTGAAAAATATTAACTTAGTCTTAGTTAAATGTTCCTAAAACAGTTCTAATGATTACTTATTTTGTTAATTTGATGTGTCTACAAGTTAAGGAAGAGATTGGACGCCACTTTAGATCCAAAATGGATGTAATTATAGTTTTTTTTTTCTATATTAATTGGGTTCGAGTCGAACGACAAATAAAACTTTTTTCAATGAATTTTTTTAATAAGTAGCTAGGTTCCGAACCTTTTACCTTTTAGAGAATCAGATAAAGGTTATCTCTTTGTCATCTAACTAGGTCAGTCACCACAAGACCGAGATCTCTAGGATTGTAAATAATAATATTTTCTTTTTTTTGTTGGAATCAATAGTAATTGTTAGATAGTATGACGTGCATGTTTGACCCAACTCACTCCAAACGCCATTAACGAGGTAGGAGTTTGCCAAACATTATTAGGTAGAACATGATTTAGTATTTACTCAATGTCAGACATGTCAACACATCCTCTGCACATTCACATCCGAACAATCTAGGTTAACTTGAAGCATGAAATTTTAACAGTTAGAACAATCGACGATCAATCTAGAAATTTAAAGGTTAGAATGAACACACGAATGATCAACCTAGAGTCTAAATTTTAAAAAATCGATATATAGTCTGTCCCGATACCATATTTGATAGTGTATGATTGACCTAACTAAAAAAACTACCTAATGAGGTGATGATTGTTAACTACTAATAAGTTGAACTTAGTTTAGTATTTTTTTAAGCAGGACATGTTAACACTGAGGAAATGTTTATTTTCTTAGTTTATTATTTAGTTGGATTTAATATGATCATGTTAAATTTTTGTTAAATATCCAATTCAATTTGTTTACTACAATAGATTATCCTAGTTAATTAAAAACTCCTTTTTGAAGTTGTTAAATAGCATAGTACATTCTTATATTTTCTTGGGCTTTGTCAATAAGATAGGGCTCTTACAATATTTTAATAAACATAGAAATTGATGGGTTAAATAATTAACACAACAATTTATAATAAAGTAAACTATCTCTAATTATATATATAATTATGGGTGGTTGAAGGCATTTTACTATGCTCTTAATTACAATTTTAATATACACAAGGTTATGCATCTATTTAAAGTAAATTAATGTTAACTACCGAAAGCAGAAAGACATTAATATTATATTCTATATACATTTTAAAGCAAAGGGTAGTTAGTAGTGCCCTTTCGTGCATGCATCATCATGAGGAACTTACTTAAGTCTTTCCCACTCAACATTTCTTTAACAACTTAATTAATTGCATCATTTAGACGTAATTAAGATTTTAAAAAATGTTACATCCATCTAATTATACATATATATTGTATATAGCCTAAAGAAGGGGCCATATTTCTCAGGGCCAAGTTACAGTTATTTCCCCTCACAATAACTTTTTGTTCATTACAATTAATTCTCCCATCTCTTTTACAGTTTACTGAGAGCATAGCTGGAGATGAAAGGAAGAGAATCTTATAAAATAAATTATGCATGTTATTGTTAAATATATTAAGTATGGAGGGTTATGAGCTAAAATGGGAAAGATAAGTTTTGTGGTGGTGGTGGTGGTGGTCATGTATCTGTTGAGGGGACAATAATTCATGATGGGATGAAGCAAGTGGCTAAAGCTTCAGCCTTTTCACACCTCATCTTCAAAAGCCCTTTACCAATATATAATCATATAATTGCAGACACCATATGTAAATGGAACTGCACCATTCATTAAAGATTTTTCATGAAGAACATCTCTCTCTCTCTCTATACATAGAGAGAGAGATGTTAGGGTGGTTGTCCCATCTCCTAAGTCAGAAAATATCATCGACTCTTTGAGATTTATGAGATCCTGTTTGGACTATTAATCAGTATGCGATTTTTGAATTTTATAGATGACTTACCAACAGAGAACTGTGGCCACGAAGATTAGAACACAGAATCATTACCATGGAGAAAGAATCTTTAACTATTTGAACAAAGAACCTTTAATTACCTTGACTAAATCATGTTCGCCTTTGTCTCTATATGTATAGAAATATATATTAATGGAAATGGAGAATACATTGATTAGAAGGGCCTTCAAATCTTGTTTAAATTGATACCCTTCTTGTATCCTTTTCATATTGTGGTGGACCGTTGTCATGCCATGATTTGTACTACTTGTTATGGTATATGGACCCTTAGAAGACTAATATTATATCTTTTGATTTTAATGCTAATCCCTTTTTTCTCAAATTTGCTCAATTGTTTTTGAAACGGTTGTAGAGAAGGTAGGGTAATTAATTAACCAAAATTCATCTTTAATTATGTCTCTAGCTACCTCTCCATGTTTTAGTACTTATCTAACATAGTTTCTTAATTTTCATGATGGTGGGATAAAATTATATTTGCGTATATACAATTTGAAAAAATAAGATGATTCTTGGCACTATCAACACAGTTCCTTAATTTTTCATGATTTGGTCTTTTTTTCTATTTAAAAGTGGAAGGAAAATAACTGTTGCCAACTTGCCATTAATGACGATCGATTTAGGGGATGTATTTCAATAGACTTATCCATTTTTAATGGAATATTAGGGATTTGAGTACTTATTTTTCTTATTGAGCGATGCTTAATTCCCTGATTGGTTTTTTTATTTTTTAAAGTGTCTATAATTTAGGAAAAAATTTAGCTTAGACCCAAATTAATTGAAATCGAATACAACTGGACAAATATACTACACTTGTTATTTGATTGGATCATTTCTCTAAAATTTAAATTAATAACAGCACAAGTATAAAATATTCTCCTCTCGTTATATTAATTTGGCAAAATCAAGTTTGAGCTAAAATTATTTGAAATTTAGAAGAGAATTCATCAATTGGTGATGGATGCATTGCTATGAACAAAAATAAATGAGGGTGGGATTTGAGTAACAAAAAGGTTTAGTAGAAATTGAGGTGGTCACTTAGTTCTTGAAATAAATGAAAGCTTGATTAGTACGGAGTTAACACAGATTACTAAATTGTGCAACAAAATCTCTGTCTTGATTTGAAGTGTGTCGAAGATTGAATAAAGCTTGCTTTAGCAAACACTTTCATTTTCAACTGTGGAATTAAAGGTATTAAAAGGGTATTATCTGAATTCCCAAAAAAAAAAAGATTGATTGGAATTATTATAATATTTGAAAATTTTAAAATTTAATAGAATTCAAATTATAATTTTCAATTAATATGTTATTGAATTTTATCTCTAAATGATGGGTTCTCATGACCGTCTAAACACGTGGCCAGCTCACAAATACAGACAACGAACTGAATTGGAGCTTACTAGTATACGAGCTCCCAAAGAGTGATAGGTATCTCAAGGAGGACGCCCTTTATTTCAGATTTCGATAGTTGCTAAGAAATGTGGACATATAGAGAAGAATCCAACAAAGACGAGGACTCAAAAGAAGACTAAGTAAACCCTAAATGAATTCTCTTCTATAAACGAAGGTACTCGTGTAGCATACAATTTAAGTCATAAGTGATAGAAAAAGAGCCATAGAATAGATTTATCGAGTATTCATATGCGTCAATTAAAATACAAAATGCATATGAATTGATGTCACATATATTTTGTGAAAGTAATAAATTTACCTTTTTATCTTTAGATCATGTTATGTACGATAATATTCCATTAAGCACTATGATATTTGAGTACTTTGCTTAGAATTATCTTTATTTATTGCATTTTGGGGTTATAATTTTTCTAGAATACGAGATTACCCCATCTCTTTCCTAAAGTAGATCAACTCTTCTCTTTTGAGTCAAACCATTACACCTGCAGACACCTATCTGCCTTCTTATTTTCCATGTTTCCCACTTTAATTTCCTCTATTATTTGTATTCCTGTTTCTCTTACCATTTTTCCTATTTTTGACGAGAAATTTCTTTTTTAGGTTGATGAAATTGTGATTTAAAAAAAAATTCCTCTATCTTATCTGTTGAAGTTTTTTCGTGATGGAATCAAAGCTTTATTTCGATTCAAACTATACGTAAAACTCTCTCTATTAATAACAATTATATTTCTAATAATTCGAATATGAAATATTTGATTAAATTAATATATCGATCAAGCAGTGTTTCAATCTTAAACTGATAAAGCAAGGCTACAATTAAAGAAAAACCAAAGAGGAATAGGATAATGGAAGAATATATTAACGGGCCTAACTAAAACCTTTTGCTTATTGGATCGGGCTTTGCTTCAATAAAGCAAGCTCAATAAATATTATGAAATATTTAATTCCAATAATTGTCTTTTGTTAGTTGCTGAGTTAGGGCTGTCAATGGGTCGGATTCTAATCCGAATCCGGTCCGATTCCAATCCGAATTTTAGCATATTCCTCCGATAAAAATGTCCGATGGATCATATCCGATTATAAATATTCGTTATCCGAAATAAATGGAGCGAATATGGAATTAACGAATCCGAATCCGATTATATATATAATATTTAATTAAAATAAATTATTTACTAGTACATAATATTAAGTAAAATGACTAAAATTATAATTTTCACATAATTATCACTTTAAACAACAATAAAATTTGAATTATTTACTCTAAAAGTATATATTTTCCTTTATTAATAAGTTTAAGTTAACTTATTTTAAACAAATATAAATAAAATCATCAAATAATCCATTAAATAATTATTATTTATTAATATTATATAATTATATTTATTCTTTATATTAAATTTGTTAAATAAAAAGAATTAAATTTTATTGTTAATCGGGTCGGATCTTTAATCGGATATAATCCGATCCGATTATACATTGATTCAAAATAAATGAATCCGAATCCTATAGGATTCGGATTCAGATCCGGTTGTCGGATCCTCTTGTCGGATTCGGTTCCGGAATCCCCTGATCCGGCCCGAATCCGACCCGTTTGCAGCCCAACAGCTGAGTGGCAAAACCACCGGCACTTGAAACTTGAAAGGAAGTGGGCCCCCTAAAATTTATGAATAGAGGCCCAAACGTATTGGTAATAACCAAAGTCTCACATTTACTCAATTCTATATTATTATTCTAAATTTTGATTGATGCTTATAGATTTTCCGACACCATTAATTAAATATAAGAAGCAATAAAAATGAACAGAATAAAATAATAAACGCTAAAATAAGAGCAAAATTTTGTATGTAAATGCAATGAGTGTGTGTAGAACAATACAAGTGTCAAAAAGTCTGAAAATGGAGTACGTCGGGTCGGGTCATAAATAAAAGGGCCGTCTGTGTCAAAAAGTCTAACTCCTAAATGGATTTAATTCTGTGTCTAAAATTGGGTCATAATACAATAATTCGTAAAGAATATATATATATATTTTTTTCCCTTAAGTGAGACAAGAATCCACTTAAGATCAGAATTAAATCACAAATTCATTCCTATCATAAAAGGGTGGGATATATGATTAAGCTATGTTACTTTTCATGCCGAGTGATCCTCCATATTATTATTACTAGTGTGTGTCCCGTGCTATGCACGGTTTTAGTGTATAATATAAAGTATAAATATTATAAACTATAATAATATAAAATAAATTTCTTGATCTTATATGATAAAAAAACGACAATAAAGAAATTTTAAAAAAAACATTTAGCATAAAGCCTCAAAAAATATACAAAACACGGATCGATTTTTTTTTTTGTTTGTCCTACAGTTTTTAAAAAGTTCTATCCTTTTAATTTTTTTCCCGAAAAATAATGTCCCAAAATACAAATAATTCACTTTTACTCCCAGCGATATTAAATTTTTACCAGAGTTTTAGACCTAAAAAATTTATGTAAATAGTTTTTTTTTTTTTTTTTTTTTTTTAGAAATACAAATTTATAATTCTATTTTTCTTAAAAAAACTTCATATTCAATATTAAAAAAATATCACATAAGTGATGTGGATTTTATTTTATAAAAAATAATAAATTATCATATTATAAAATATACATGTTATATTAAAAGTATAAAATCCAAAAATATTAAAAATTCATATAGCACAACATAACTAATGAAATAACTTTTAATATACAAATTAAAACTCTAAATAAAATTTAAATATTAAAGAATTTTTTTGGAGTTTAATAAACTATAAGTCAACTTCATTTTGCCATTTCGAAAAACTTTGTGTATTTACATTTTATGAAAATGTTGACCTTAATTTCTAAAGCCAAAAATAAGGCGGAGGTTCACGTTTTCTAATTTAAAAAAAAAAATGGGTGGAGGTTCGAATCCCAATTGAAGGTATAAGTTTTTAAAAGAAAAAATGATTCAAATTATTTTAAAATTTATTAACCGATTTTATACAATACTTTCTATAATTCAAATTTGCAAGATATATAATTAAAATTATAAAACTATACAAATAAATTTATATGTCCATATATTAACAAATAAAATTATCTTTAAGGAATATTTAAATAACTTTTAATGATTTATTATATATTGTTTGTATTATTTTTAAAGTTGGAATTTTTTATACATCATATGACCCAAATAAACAAATTAAACTGCCAACATTATGAAAGAAAAAAAAAAAAAAAAGAACAACAACATTACTAAAACTCATCATAGCTACTTATCCACCCATCAAGATTAAAATGGACGGAGGTAACAAAGTTCGAATGAGCCGGAAGTACTTTCGTGCATTTGCCAGACTTGACATTCCAAATTCCAACGGTCTCATCGAAGGAACCGGAAGCAAGCATATTTTCGTGCGTCGTAGGGTCAATATGCTAATACCAAAAGAATATATATACAATTCATAAATTATTATTGAACAAAGATATGTATAATATTACCTTCTCACAATCAGTATCAAAAAATGGAGAAAAAATTTATAATATATACATATATATATAAACAATACATAATTATCATTGAACATAAATATGTATAAAATTACCTTTTAAGAATCGATACTTGAACAAAATCTTCAAAAGAAGATATTTTATCTATAAAAGAATGAATGAAAAAATTATAAATTAGTAACAAATAAATGTAACAAAAATTTAGAATATAAGTATATTGTGAAGGTGGAAGAAAAGAACATGACGTCTTAGTTCGTAAAATGTATATGATAGAATAACACATAAACAATCCTTTTTATCCTTAAAAATTTGTAATAAAAAGAAAGTAAAATTAAAACACAAAAATAATATATAAACAATATATGAATAAAAAAAGGCTACAATATGTAAACCATTATCACTTTTGATGAAAACTATAAAACTCAAAAATTTTAGAGAGTCGAAATATTCAATGTTTATGTCAAAATTGATGTAATTAAAATTTAGTGAGTGAATAGGATCGGATTTTTTTTTTCTATTTTCAAGTATATATATATATATATATATATATATATATATATATATATATATATATATATATATATATATTTGTCAAAACGAAGTAGCAATGTATATTTGTGAATAAGTCTCGACGATGTTTGACTAATAATAATAATAATAATATGAAAAAAAAAAGAAAAGACATATATTAATAAATTATAAGTACAAAATAAAATAATTAAAGGGAAATTACGGTTGCAATAATGAAGCCAACCTTGCTTTCTTCTTCAATTGAATTTCCTTGATGGCTTGATTTATATCAAGATTTCGTTATATTGTGCACATATATTTGTTGAAAATAAGTTTTAAAAAATCTAATTCCCTTAATTAATTCAAAATAAATTAAATTTATTTTTAATTATTGGATCAATCAATTAATTAAAATATTTATATTTGAATATTTTTTTATTATGTAGAATCAATTAATTACTTGACAAAAATAAAATATTGGCAGTTGGACTTTCTTAAATTTATGAGATTGATATGTTAATTAATGTGACTTGGTAAATAATTAAGATCTTCAAAATATTAAATATTATGAAAATTTTATTGACCAATGACATAAATTTTAAAGAATAAAAAATTTCAAAAAAGAAAAAAAATAGTATTGAATCAATTTTTGTAAAGTTAAAAAAACATGAGTAAATTCATAGACACAAAAAGATACAAATACTTCAAAACAAATAATCAAAATCAGATACTAAATTCAAAAGATAATTATTATCATATAATTAAATGAATTATAAATAATAAATAAAATTGTGAATCAATATTTTGATATTAACAACTTTCCTTTCCACGTGTTAATACAATTACATAATATATTTTAAAACTACATTTGACAACAAAATTTATGCCAACAGGGGATTGACCAAGTGGTTTGAGGGTTATTTCTCGAAGGCAAAGACACGGGTTCGAATCCCTCTGGCCACTTGGGGTGTGTGTTAAAAAAATATATATATATATCAATCAAAAATAAAATTAATATATATCAAAAAATCAATGAAATTTAAAATAGAGTAACTGTTGCTGCTAAAACTCAACTTGAAGTGGAGATAATTCACGAAAAGAACAGTAACAACTCAACTTGAAGTGGAGATAATTCACAACTTGAAGTGGAGATAATTCACGAAAAGAACAGTAGTTGTATGAAATACAAAAACTCACTTAAATTTAAACATTGCATAAAAAAAGTTTGACTCAATTAAAAAAATATACTGATTGATAATGAGTAATAAAAAAAAGATGGTGCAAGATAAAACGAATAAAAAAAAAACATATAGTCATAATATGTAAAATATATATATAAAAAAAAAAAAATCAAACGGATCATTATTTACAAAGTTGTAGAAGTACTTACATGTTATTGGAATTCATCAGATTCTCTCATAGCAAGTAGTGGTCACGAAGAAAAATGAAAAAACATATCAAATAGATGAATTAAAGAAGAAAACTAAAACACCAATATTAGCCGATGCAAGACGTATGAAATGTAATATCAATATTTATGACAATTTTCTTTACTCAACATTAATTTGACGAAGTAGTTTAAGCAACTGATTATCCATTTTACTTTGAAAGATTTGAATTTAAAATTGGAAATGTAGTAATACTTTATGGGAGTTTTCCATGATTCGAATGATTAGCCATAAAAATGCAATTTTTGGAAAAACCAAAAAATCTACATTATTACTAACCTCAATTAATACTATTTAACAATAAAAAAATTCAAATTCTAAAAATTTCTAATAAAATTGACACAATTAAGTCTGAAAAAATACATTTTTATATATAATTGTGTGTGTATATATATATTAACTATTAATTTTAAATTTTAAAAAATGAATTAATTGATGGAGTAATTTAAACAACTTAATCAATTATCTTTATTTTGTAATGTTTGAATTTAAATTTGAAATTACTGACTTTTTATGGAAATTATATCCATGATTCAAATAATCGGCCATTAAAATTAATTTAACAAAAATATAGAAATATCAAAATATACACATATATTTAATTAAGATAATATATAAAATAAAAATCAATGAATCACATGTTTTCTATTTAATTAAAAGTCTCAAAAAATCTAGAAAATTACACATCATCAAAATGCACAACAAAAAGTCAAACATGGTTTTCAAATATATAATAGTATAGATTAGGATTATTAAGAACAAACAAACTTTTCAAATTAGATAAACAATTCTTTAACACGACAGTACAGTTAGGCGGCGGCGTAACTCCAATTAAATAATCTTAGACTAGACCCACCATTACGCCCCCAAATCTATAAACTAATTCCATTCGAGTACACATCTTAATCTTATTTAACATTTTCCCCTAATGCGATCATGATTTAGGTTCAATTTTCTCTACTCCAATTGGATCTCATTTTTATTTTATTACTGAAGAAAACTCAAAACAATTCAAGTCCGCCGCGACGTGGCTCGTGCTCCGCCGTGATTGGGTGGCCACCGGCGGGGACCACCGCCGGGACACGCGTCGGCAGCCTGAGTGCGTGTCATGTCATGTGGGCTTTTCTGAAATTTCTTAAAATTTTATATAATTTCCTTATCGTAATCAAATCCTGATAATCTCACCCTGGCCCCACAAAAACTGTCTTTTTTCAACATCGACCCTTTTGTTTTATTTGTTTTGCGCCATGGCCCACTATTAGTTTAATGTATTAGTACTAAAATCACATACGAAGTTTCATTTTGTGAGTTATTAATTGGTAGGTAAAGATTCCTAATAATGAGAAAGTTGGCATTTAGTATATGAATTGATGGGCCCACAATTGATATTTTTTGTGATGACTCAGTTCATGTTCCTTGCATAATCTTTTCTTAATTCTTGTTTCTTGGTATTTTTTTATAGGTTAATGTTATCTATGAATAGATTTGATTAACATTTTGTTACTAAATTTTCAAAAATTTACAATTAGTATCTAATTTATGAATTCCACCTCATTGTTTTCATTGGATAAGTACATGCTCACTCTATCTCGAAGTAATTTCTTCAGCGATATTAAAGTTTGTGATAAAATGGTGAAGTAAAACAAAATCAAATAAAATGAATTGTTTCGCTCTAAATATTTTTTTTCTTATTCTTTTATCGCCCTTTTTCCCACTCAGTTTCCATCACTATATGCTTAAAGTAGTGTTTGTTTCATCCACTTTGTTTCGACTCCCTCTCATCTTAACAAAGATAGACTATCTGTATTCGTGGGACTATTTAATAAGTCATAAAAAATTGTTTATTTTGAAGAGCTAGGATCTATGGGATAAAACAAGGCTTTATAGATAAGTTTGAAAAGAATGGAGTATATTGTAATTACCAAAAGCTATTGCTAAATAATTAGTTTATAAATAATCAAAATAAATAAATCCTTTTTTTTTTTTTTTCTATTAAGCGATTTTATTAAATTTATCATATTTATAATTCAAATCCAATAGATTGAGAATAATCAAAGTATTCAATTGTTCAAAAATTCCAATGATTCCCTAACTCCTACGAACGAGCGAGTTGATTCCCCTTACCAAACTCATCCCCCCTAACAACTATTGCATAGAAGTTCGTTAAAAAAATATTATTTAAAGATTTTACTAGATTAATAAAACAAATTTACGAGATGGTAGACTCTGAATTTAGTATAAAATCCGAATTTCGGATGGGGTGATTTTTCTTGAAAATTAAGTCAAACCTAGTCTACTATGTGAGATTTAGGACCGTATTGAAAGATTTTTAATATTTGAGGGGGGTTTTGATATCAATTTCACAGTAGAGGTGTCAAAAAAGGAACAGCTCATGTAATGTAACACGTTTGTCGTTTTGCACAGTGAAGTGAAGGGAAGGCGGGTCCCACTTGGGTGCACGCATTCTAGGTGCTTCTACGGGTGACTTTATCCAATCCCATTACACACACAGATACAGATAGTCTCTCACACTTTGCAGTTGCACGGTAACTTCGAATTCTGCAGTCTTACCTGATTCCATCACCACACTGACTCTAATTCTCTCTCTATCCGGGAAATTCTCAAACCCCCCAAAATTGTAGGGTTTTGTTTGTAGTCATCATTGGCCATCGTCGCAACTGGTAAATTTTTTTAATTTTATTTTTGGGGAATTTTTTGCAATTCGCCGGTATTTTTATTATTTGGAAATTCGCTCTCTGCATGCGTTCGGCATTATGTGGATGTATTGGTGTGTGCATGCAAGTAATTGTGAGGTTGGTGATCTGGGTTTTTGATGCTTTGTTATTCTGTTGTGGAATTTTTCTTTTCTTATTTATGAAGTTGTTTCTTTGTGGCGAGTAAATTCATTATGCTGTGTGATCTTTTTTGGAACTTAAAAACAGAATTGATTTGGAAAGTTTGGGTCTTTTGGCTTAATTTGATGAGGGTGTGAAGTTACCTGTGGTATTCGAATGGGTTGAGGCAATTTCTGCCAAAACGATGAAAATAGAGGTCCGATTTGCCAAGTCAAATGAATTGGTCAAGGTCCATGAGATAAAAATGAAATAAGATCAAATGGGTTGTGTAAATTTAAATTCTTGGTGAAGAATAATATGTTTAGTTATTTTTTGTCTCCTTCAAAGCACAGTGCATAAAGAGAATTTGCTTGAGCCTTTTCCTGTTAGGAGTGAATAAATACTCTATGATGCATGGAGAAGATCTTACCAAAAATAGTCATGATCTATCAACTAGTAAGGTTGTGGAATCTAGTAATTGTTGGGAGATTTAGATTGGTGGATGTACCTATTTATTGATTTTAACTGAAACAGAGATTTTGCAATGTGGCATAGGATACAATACTAGTGTTCTGGAATCTGGTAATTGCTGGGGCCTGGGAGATTTAGTTTGGTATATGTACCTATTTATACATTTTATACTTTAGAGTTTAGACAGAGACTTTCCAATTGTGGCTAAGGGTACAATCAGAAATATGGAAAAGAACATGTTATATTGTATTTTTCTCATGATCTAAAGTTCACACTCTAAATGCTTCTAAAGTTCCACTATGACATTTCCAATATTTTGTTTGATAATCTTCATCCAACCTAATGGTTAGATTCTAGAATGGCACTGAGGACCAGTAAATGATATAAATCTTTAATCAGTTTATTCAGAATACATATTGTGCCTTGTGCATGTTTTAATGTCCGTGGCTTCCTTTGGTGTTCAGAATACATGCTATTTTCTTTTAAGCGACCTTAATACATTTCTCATGTTCTTGGTTTGCCCTCTATAGGCAATCGAATATATTTTAATAATGACGAGTAGAATATGTGCCCCTCATACAGAACTATAACAAAACTTTATAGCAACATTGAATGCGGAATATAATTTACCTGTGATCATTTGTTTCTCTAAGTAGTTGATTCGTTTTTTATGTTTTGAATTCTTCATGTTATTTCCATGTCTCTTTTGTGTCCCTAGTATGTCTTTTCTTGGCAACAAAATATAAGCTGTTTTCTCAAATCCATATATGTTGGCTTAGAAAAATTTTCTCATGTGGATTCCATAAGGACTCTTGGGTTTAGTTCTTGGAAAAAATTACGGGAGCATGCAACCAAAGTCTAAGAGTGCGAATGAAGGAGAACCCAACCTTTACAATGTAGCAAACTCTGATCAGTGGTGGAACAATAGAGGATTCAATTCCTTTTCCCCTGCAGCAATGCGGGGAAATGCATCAGATTCATCGTCTGCTGAACAATCTGAAAATGGGCAGTCTCAATCTGAGGGTGGAATCAATGATGAAGATGATGATACTGTCAAAGATTCACCTAGTGCTACAGCTCTGCAGCCAGGTATTGCTTCAGATTAAATAATACTCGCTCCAAGTCTAATGAGCAAAGAGACTATTTTGAGTTATTCAATATCTTTCGTCCTCTATTTATATAAATGTCAACAGCAATGTTACCACTGCCAATTTCAGATAGAAATTATAGGCAGGAGGATAAGAATATCCAGCATGTGGAGCCCACCTTGCACCCAGCACCTGATGGAAGCATTGCGCAACCTGTGCCGCTTGAGCTTGTTGGGCACTCAATTGTAAGAGTATTGGACTCTTAAACCCCAATATGTTGGATGTTTGTCATTCTTGAATTATTGTAGTAATATTGAACTATTGAGTTTAGTGTTTATGGTATGGAAGTATATTCATGATGTTGTGGTGAATTATTTCAGGCCTGTGCTTCAAATCCTTATGATGCGTATTATGGAGGCATGATGGCTGCTTATGGCCAACCTATGGTATGTGCATGACTCATTAATTATTTCTATTAATGCAGATTTTGTTTTCATTTCTTCTATTTGCATTGTATTTTGATCCTATTCATTTTGATCAAAGATTAGCTTGTGTTATGATTGTGCATCTGAGAGGATACTGAATCTCATCTTCCCCTCTTTCGGCGAAATCCTTTCACACGTTTCTTCTAATTTAAATTCATAAATCTCTAACAATATTTTGTCCCTTTATTTAATCAAGGTGCCTCATTTATATGATATGCATCAAGTGAGGATGCCACTGCCCCTGGAGATGGCACAGGATCCGGTTTATGTGAATGCCAAGCAGTACCATGGTATTCTGAGGAGGCGGCAATCACGTGCCAAGGCAGAGCTTGAAAAGAAGTTAATTAAAACTCGCAAGGTTGTTTTCCCTTTCTTTTTTTCTCAGTTTTTGTCCTTTCCTTACCGTATGTCTGTTGAGAATATTTCCGTCTTTGTTAACTCACAGCCATATCTCCACGAGTCTCGGCACCAACATGCCATGAGAAGGCAAAGGAGCTCTGGGGGCCGTTTTGCAAAAAAGTCCAATGCAGAAAGTTCTAACGGAAAAGGTTCTGCATCGGCTGGTTCATCTCAATCCATGAATTCATCTGGAGCAGAAGTGGCTGAGGAACAGAATCAGTATAACACTGATGCAGGGAGTTATAGAAAGCAGAGCAACTTACAGGAAGCAGTATATCAGTCTCATTCTGGCAATATGGGGGAGGGATCTGCTGCTTCTCAGCATTGGGGAAATATCCCGTCTAACCGTGCGCTTGCAATGCAGTGAAGTTGGTCTTGGGCTTTTCTAAGACGGGCGGCAATTCATTCTTGGCTGTTTCTTGATTTAGTTATCTAGAGGTGGGTGGGATCTGATGGTTTAATGTCTCCTTTTCAAGCGCCGTTGTCCTTAACTAGTGTACAAAATGCGGTGTAGTTAGAAAATGGAGTTTGAGTAGGATGAAAAAACCACTTTAATGGGACATGTAAATTCTGACTGGAGTAGCAGTGTCTTGCTTTCCTTTATTGCAAACTCTTGTCTTTGAACATATTAACCAAAATATTAGTTGTGAGATGACGATGATGATTCAGCTTTGTGCCATATCTTCAGTATGATCATATAACACAATATGGACCACAAAAGTGGAGCGTAAGATTTGATGCCTAAATCGACTGCCAATGCTTGAAAATACTAAAGGGGTGATTGCACCAATATTTATATTCCAAATGGCGGTCAAGCTTTGGCCAAAATTTCTTGAATATCCTAGTTTAACTTTATTGCCTAAATTTTTCATCACTATAGCATGTTGGATCGAACCATAAAATATGCCGGAAATTTGTGTAGTTAAGTCAAATCGTAGTTATCCGGACAAAGAATCACACTGTATTTCAGAAATTGCTTGCTGCAGGATTGATAAGCAAATTGTCCAATTTTTACCTCGTTTGCCTGTTAAAAGGAAATAACAGCAATAATAGCCTCTTGTTCGGGGATGATATATCACAATATAGTACAAATTCGAGGTTCTATACTGCAGGGATGCTCATCGATGCTGAATCAGTATCTAGAATATACTGTATGCCGAAAATTTTGAACACAAAAAAATGAAAAATAGAGAAAACTGTTGATTTATAACGTTTTGGTTCCATTCCTGTGGTTACATGATGTTTGTAACATGAGTATCATGGATCTGGATCTCCTACATTTTCAACTTCTTCTGCCTCATATTGGTCATCGACGGTTCCTCCCTGTGTGTCTTTGGGGTGGGGTATGTTTTCTGTGCCGTCAGAAGTGTTGTTACTTGAGTCGGTTGCGTTCACCACAGTTTGTTTGTCCATCATCCCAGACAGGGCAAGAGACGGGGACCATTCGAGAACATCATCGATTATGTTGGACACCCGCTTGTGGTACCTGCATTAAACCAATTCATGTGATAGGATAGTTTTCTGAAAAAGGCTTACATGAATATGATGCCGTGGTAATAAATGAATACACAAAATAATGGTGAAACTGTGAAAGAGAGAGTTTTCTCTGTGTATTTACTAATAAAATGGTATATCTCACAAAATAGCTCTCATGTTCTGTGCAGAAACCAGGATTTTCAAAGGAATTATAAATTTTAATTAAAATATACAGAAGCTATGCTTATATATACCTGGCCCTAGCAGCTTCGTCAGGAGCATGGTGCCTCAGTAGCAAAATGACGAGCAAGGCCACTACAGCGTAGAATAGCCTAGCGGTCCATTTAGGACGCTCATCCTCATCTTTCTTTGGCAAAAACTGGAATAGTTCCTTTAGTGTAGCTTCCTCGGCCAGAATGTTGGGGAAGAACCATACCCGCTTTCCAATAAGGATCCATAGAGCTCCAAATACAACGGCTCTCACTGCATAGAAATATTAACTCTCATAAGCCCAATATAATTAATAAAATAGCAGGCAGCAGCTCCTCTTAAATATGGCAATGAAACAGCAAACCAAAGTTATATCAACATAAGCACCACAAAGAATTACTTTGTAAAGTGATTGGTCAGGTCATCATTCTGCATGAAAAATAGATTGTGAAAAAGAATGGTTTGTATATGCATCACAACTCAAATAAGAATACTCAAAATTAGAATTCCACGGTGTTTACAAGTATGAGCAGTATGGTGGTTTCCTACTTACTATAAAGATAATCAATCCTCAAATTTCAGAGAAGGATAATTTGTTTGTAAGCTTCTCATAATTACCACTATGGTTGCTCTCCAATTACATCACTGAGATTAATAAGTTCCCCAACAGGGACATTATCACCAATAAATAAAGAAAATGTACATAAAAAAAGAATGTGAAAGATAAAACTAACAAGAAACCAATGAGCCCCAAAAACTTACACGAAAGCACGCAAAGTATAAGTAGCAGGACACCAGCACAGAAGTATAGTATGAGCAGCTTGACCTGGTGAGGGTACACAGGAAACAAGCAGATTGCCAATGTCAAAACAGGCCAGATGAATGAAAGAAGAGTTTGCCATAAAGGTCGTCTGTTTACAAAGGTCCAGGCGTAAAATGCATCATTATCAGAAAACATTTGATCCTGTAAAACACAACAGAAAAAGAGATATAAGTAAAATATCAAGGCAATACAAATGAGTTAATATCTAAAGTTTCTCATGAATAATAGCAGCAGAAAAAACGCTCATCCTTAAGAAATTTGTCTAAACTGCTTTGAAGGGTACTCACATCATAAATCTCCAAATGCGCTGGCCAAGTAGACAATTTTTTCTTCCCAGGACGAACAGTTTTGACAACGCGGTCACATCTCAGTATAAGATTCTTTCTCAGTAGAATGTTAGCAATATCTTCAGTTTCTAAATTCTTATCTGATTCTAGTACATCTTTGAGTCCTGGATGATTTCTTAAGAAACTAACAAAATCTTTTCCTCTAAAATATTCAACTCTTGTCTCCTGTAACACAGCCCACCTAGACTCCAGCTCTTTATGATCTCTTACTTTCTCAGCAAATATCTGAAAGACGTCCTTTTGAGGAACTTGCTTCTGAAACCAAATTGAGGAGAAGATCAAAGAATAAAATTTGAGGATCATTTCCAATTCCTTTCACACAAATAGCATCAGGACAAAACAATACATTGAAAAAGTTCAGTCATTGCAATTGAAGGGTGTGTTTGAAGCTTGTGGTGTTATTAAGACACCTGCTCCCAGGAACAACATATGATATCAACAATATGGTCGATATGACCAGTGCGAACCTGATTTATGATGATTTGCAGTGCGAGAAAACTTGAAATTTTGTCTAAAAAAAAACTACGAATTTACATCACTTCCGTATTATGACTGCCAAAGATAGTAGTCACAGTACAAATTCTAGAACTTGAATTCCATAATAGAAAATGTTAAAACAGGAAAAAGTATTAAAAAAGAATCCCAATCACAACTAAACTAAGACTCAATACATACTAAGAAGTCAGAAATGCGGAGAACGGACGAACAGATACCCCCTGGGGCCTGGAACGTCGAGAAAAAGGGTTCAGTTTATTTGCACCACCATGTAAATTTTATACAAACTAATTCTATGTTTAATATCATTTTCTGCATAAAGCTAGTGATCTTTACGACACCTAACATTTGATAAACATGAAGCGTCAGAAAATCTAGCTCACTGATCCCACACGGCAATCCCTCTTATGCCACCAGAACTTGTGGAAAAACTGCAATTCACAAATTAAAGAGACAGACTCCAAATAAGGTGGTGGAAAACCCCACCTTCCTGGCTAATCCTATGGTCTACCACTCATAAATTTTCAAAATTCCAGAAAAAAGAAAAACCCCAATTCCACATACAAAAACAATAAATTTCCACAAGTACCAATAGGAGGGACAAAAAAAAAAACTACCTAATTTTTAAAACCAGCGCCAGATCCTTCCACAAACCCTACGTAGACACCAAATTACAGAAAGCAGAATCACATAAACACAATCAAAAGTAATCAAACCGGGAAATGCTCATGCGTAAACCAAGGCGCGAGTAAATTTAATTAGTCAAACTCAAACCACCTTGGGAGGAGTGTCCGCAGCTGCGTCGCCGTGCGAACGCCGCGCCCGCCTTTTTTCGCCGGAAACTCCACCGCCACCGCTTCCGCCGCCTGCTTTCTTCATATCTATTTCTCGTTCTCGATTATCTTTCTCCTCACACTGCTTTCCTTTTTCATTTACAATTTCAGCTAAATCGAAATCCAAATCACGTGGAATTTAATTAATCTCAACGTGAGTTGGTGGTAATGGGCCTTGGCCTGTTCAGTTTTTAACGAGATTCTCGGTTATTGGGCCCGTGGGCCTCATAATTAAGCCCAATTACCGACTATACCCACGAAAACTAGAAAGAGTTGAATGTTGATGATAACGAAGAGTTTAGAAGGAAATCACTCTTCAGAATGTTGTATCAAACTGAAAAATCAAGTCACATGCAAGAGAATAAAACAGAGAGAGAAATCTAATTCGAGAATCACTTACAATTTCAAATATAAAAATCCTAATCAAACTAGCATAATGTCCGCCTCTAAATCACCTTAATGATATTCTCTATCGATCATTTTTAAAACTACTAACTCAACTTCTATTTATCAATTAAACTTTAAACTTCATTAATCTTAAGATATGATGTACGAATATGAACACGACGTAAATATAACGACACGATTTTCTTTTTTAAATTTTCCACATAAAAGGTGTCGGTATGCGATACAACATCACAAAACAATATTTTTAGATTAATTTGTGCATCACATAATGTAAGTTTAGATTGGTCTTTAATCTACATTAGTTGTTGCAGTTTTCGTATATCAAGTGACTAGCCTACGACCCGTACGATGCACGGAATGATTATAATTATATTATATTTAAAACAAATAAAAAATATTATATAGAATTATCAAAATTATATTATATTTAAAATAGTTGAAAATTATTATCAATTATTTTTTTTAGTGACATATAATTATATGCCCCCACAACCCGTGCGATGTATATAATTATATTTTTTTTATAGTATATAATTATATGCTAACATGCGATGCATGTGAGACACGTAGTTTTATAGTTATATATTTTCTAAAGTAACTAAAAATTATTAAATATTAAAATAATATTATAAAATGAATAAAATATAACTAAGAATATAACTTTAAAGTGAATTGGTCGTATATAAAAGAAAACTCAAAATTATAAGAAATTTGAAGAATATCAATTTGATAATTCTAAAACCATATATATAATTTTGCATAAAAAACCATATGAAGTAAAAGAAGTAAAACATGAACCGCGAAAACACATCACATTCTTAAAATACATATCAATTTTGTAATATCATTATATACTAAATAATGAAAATATTATGAATAATATGATAATTTAAAATTTAATTTATAGATTTTTACATAATATAATATTTATTTTATAGATTTTATAAATTTGTAATAGTTGATCATTAAAGGTAATAATTTAGTAATAATAATAATAATAATCAATTATAATTTTTAATAAAACTTAAATAAGATCACACCCTCAATTAAAGAGTTAATATATTCTATAGTCTATCTTCTTCTTCTTCTTCTTTATCATTTTTTTTCCTACTCTATAGTCTAACGACATGATTGATGTGATAAAATAACGTATGAATAGAATGAGCATTTTCACATTCATTACTAAACCCTTGATTGGCATAAAATACAATTAAGAATGCTCATTAGTCCTTCCCAAAATAATGTCCATTCCTTAATTTATTCATGGTATTATCTATTACCCAACCTTGATGGTATTAACGATTCTCAATCTATTGCGAATCAACTTATATTTTACTTTTATAAAATTATCTTCATTAAATCTAATTAAATCAAATCTTCTACTATTTTTCGACTGTCTCTTTCCCATAAAATTTAATAAAATCTAAATCAAAATTTATTATTCAAGAGTCTTTTTGGGTTTTAAGAAAAAAAAAATGAAAAATAGAATAAGAATGTAAAAAAAAAAAAAAAGGTTAATTAAGAAGATTAAGAAACTAATAATAAAAGGGGAAAAATCATAACACCATTGCATGAATAAGAATAAGAGTTCTCCAGCAAAGGGCCAACATTAAAAATTAAAAAATAAAGATAAACTATTAGATATAAATTTAATGAAGAAAAATTGCTACAAATAATTACGATGAATAAAAAACTAAAAAAAAAAATCATAATTAATGTTATAAAATTAAAATAAAAGAGGATTGAATTTTTTTAAAAATAAGATAAAGAAAGAGGATTGAAAAAGTTTTTAAATAATATAAAGAAACACGTTATTTTCATTAGTTACTATTTGTTTTAAAATAAATAATATACAAAATAAAGATCAACTAATTGCATTTTTTCTATTTAATTAAAAATATCAAAAAATCCACAAAATTCCACATCATCAAAATACACAATAAAAAATCAAATATCGTTTTCAAATATATAATAGATTTCGATAAATTTAGGTCACAACAAACTAATATAATTTAGGGTGCAGTCCGCGCCAACTAACAATTAATTAAATTTTACAATGAATTACAAGTAATATAATTTAGGATATAACCGAATTATTGGCGTTCAAAAAGGAACATAATTTACATAGAGATTATCCCTTTAAATGCTTTGATATGGAGCATTTTTGTGCAAAATGGTTTTCCTTGAGCTAACTTCGAACACAATATTCATTCATATACCTCTGTTCTTGGTGCAGTAAAATTGGTTTAAATAAAACTGAATTAGCGTTCGTATTTTACAGAGCAACCATGGAGAAAGAGGGGGAAATGGAGATCAAACACAAGAAATAGACGATAATTTCATAGCTACACACAACTACATAATTTCCATTCAAAGAAAACTTAAAAACCCAGTTTATACAAACAGGTGAAGATCCAAGTACCCCAAAACCTAAAACAGTTAAAAGCCCAAAAGAAATTCTTAAATCAGTAAAAGAGGAGAAGAAGAAACCCTAGGAAATCGTTCAAGAGCTAGTGAATTTCGTGACGGCCTTGGTCCCTTCAGAGACAGCGTGCTTAGCCAATTCTCCAGGGAGCACGAGTCTCACGGCGGTCTGGATCTCCCGAGAGGTGATGGTCGGCTTCTTGTTGTAGCGAGCGAGCTTCGAGGCCTCCTGCGCCATCTTCTCGAAGATGTCGTTGATGAAGCTGTTCATGATCCCCATGGCCTTGCTCGAGATTCCGATGTCGGGGTGGACTTGTTTCAGCACCTTGAAGATGTAGATCTTGTAGGTCTCCACGCTCTTCTTCACCCTCTTCTTCTTCTTGTCGCCGGCGGCGCCGCCTTCCTTGGGGAGCTTCTTCCCGGCCTTGGGCTTCTTCTCCGCCGGAGCTTTCTCGGCCGCCGGGGCCTTCTCGGCGGCGGGCTTCTTCTCCGCTGGCTTCTTCTCTGCTTTCGGTGCCATTTGATTCCTTTTCGATTGGGTGGAAAAAAGGTTGAATTGAAGGGAAATTTGGAGATTCAGCGAAGTGGTGAGTAGCTGTTCTCTTGTGTGGTGGAGTTTATGTAGAGAGCTGTGGTGGCTTGTGATTGGTCCTCATCAAGTGTCGCGGATCGAGGTCTCAACCGTTGATGAGATGAAAAAATCGACGGTCCAGATTGTGTGTGGAAAAGAAGTGACTTTGAATTTTTGGATCTGTGCGCCAATGGGGCACACGACAACGACGTCGTTTTCCTTTACGAATGCCTTTGGGCCCTAAAACTTTTGGACGCAATAAAACTTGGATCACTTGAAGGCCCAATTAAAATAATTAACTAAATTTAAGCCCAATTTAAATAAATAAATAAAAGATGAGAGAAAGAAAAATAATTAATAATAATAAATAAAATATCCAGGATTATTTATTCTCAAAGTTAACTCATCGCATTCAGCTCGTCGTCTTCAGAGATGCTTCATCTTCGCCACTGTACTTATCTGAACACTCCTTCATCCTCTTCCTTCAATAAGACGAAAAAGTTCATCTTTTTATCTGGTTCAAGTGTTGATGGAGACAAGGAGCTGTTGGGATTCAGGAAAAGTAGGAAAAATGGCGCCATGGATAAAGATTCTGAGTTTGAGGTCGACCGGGATAAGGCCCGTGAAGCTTTGAGAAAGCTTGATGAGGAGCTTCAGTCTCTCTCCAAAAAGAAAGCGAACGTTCCAAAGATTAGAGGTGATTTTGACAATTTTCTCTTACCCAATACTGTGTTTAATTGTATACATGGATACAACCAGAATTATAGGCTTGGGACCAGAAAAGATTTGGTAAAAAAGTTAAAAATCTCATCTTGTAATGTGAAAGTTGAAAATAGGTCTGTTCTTGCATGTGGGGGCCAAACAAGTTCAATTCTTGATAACATTCTGCATTGCGTTTGCCTATAAATTGTAATAATAGAGGGGGATTGTGGAGTGTGGGGGCTGGGGCTGTGGGTTGGGGGGTGAATTTTGTGGAATTATGCTGATATGTTGGGTGTTTGATGTTTTATTGTTGTATAATTGAATCTGTGAAATTAATGCAACAGTTGCATTAATTTATGACCTGATCATATCGGTTCGATTAGGGATTGGCATGATCGTCCTGACTAGTAAGGTCATCGGTTCACCTTCCTGTCGGATTTTCAAAACATTGAATTGCAACTCGTTGCAGTCATGATTGAGAGGAACCTTGAGTGCATTAGTAACTAAGCAAACAAGAGATGAATATTCCCAGATTGTGTTTCTCTTAATTTGTTTATGACTAAGTGGTTTCTCTGTTGGCTTTGTGTCTTACCTGATAGATAATGCCTCGTAACAAGAACCGCAAATATGAGATACTCATAGTCAGAATCTGGTTCCTCCAAATCAATTACTCACGAGCACGACCCATTATTTTACACAAAAAACATGATACCCTTTCTAGCATCCTACGTAAATAAAGATTTGTGTACCCTTTATGATCATAAAGCTATCAAGTTGTTTGCCAAATCATAGAAAACTTTGTTGGCACCAATTGTTATTCCGCCTTTTGTCGAACCAGATCCGAGCTAGTATTTGTGTACCCTTTATGCTTGATCAAACATTCAAGTTCTTGTAATTTGTCAAGATCTTTTCCCTTGTCAAATACAAATCCAGTCAATGAAGCATATTGAAGTGGATCTTATGTTCTAACTGGACTCATTTCTCACTGGCATTATCGCAGCTGCGGACCTGAAGCAATTAAGTGCAAGAGAAGATGAAGAAGTTTCAGAGTTTTCAGGGGCTTTCCTGTCTTATGTAGCCTCTGCTCTCCTAATATTTACCATTTTCTACAACGTTGTATTCTACACAGTAATCAAGCCATCAGTAGATGGACCAGATCAGCCCCCTCAAGAAAGTGCACCCCTGCAACAACCATCAACAAAATCAGAGTTACCATTTGGGCCATGAAAATATTGTATTTTTCTTGTAATTGATTAATTATCATATGCTGAATTGTTTGTATAACCATGGATATTATTCCTCTTTTCTGAGATTTTTCTTTCAAAATTATTGTGAATTTAGGTATGGATGAACTGCACTAATAGACCTGAGATTTGATATTATTATACAAAAGTTTCCATGTCATTTGAGAAATTACAAAAATCTCCTAAATCAAAAATTCACCTTATATTTATAAGAGAGAAAAAAAATTTCCCATCCGTACTATGGCCGTTTTTGCCATTTACCATCCCATCCAACTTTTGTTGTAAACCGCCATCTGAACTCTACGTTTCTTACAAACCACCATCTACATTGGAAAATTAGTGGTGTCATTGGCTGAAAACCACACACGTGACTTTCACATGACACGCGTAAGGACAATTTTGTCTGTTCAGGTTACATAAGAATTTAACCCCTGCTTTAGGGTTCATAGCAGACACACTCTTCACTCTTTTCAACTTCCTTTCCTTACAAAAATTCATGAAGGCAACGAACAATTACCACTGAAGATTTATCACAATGGTTTGGGTTGTTAGGTCGAAATCCAAGGCGAAGATCCCCAGAGGTCGAACTACGCCAAATTACGGTAATTTTTTTCATTTGTTTATGCTAATCTTTCCAATTTTTTTATCAAACTCAATGACGCATGATTAGGGTTCTTGTATTTTTCCTGATTTTATATGTCTTTTGTGTGTTTTCGAAAAAGAATGGTCCCCCATTGTGTCGATATGTGCAATGTGTGGTCCCTATTGTCGGATTAAAGCTCAATTCTTTCATGTTAAATTCCAATTTTTGGTCGCTACCTGTCGTCTCCTTATGTTTAGTAACATAACAATGTTCCCTCTTTGGCAGGCAATGAAGATAGGCAATTCAGTATTCAAATGCATCATTCTGGACGTTTCTTGCATAACTTGGGCAAACCCATATATTTTGGTGGTGAGTTTGGTTTTATTGACTATTGCCATTCAGATCAGATTTCCATGCTTGAGCTCAGTACAATGGCTAAAGAATTGGAAATTTCTGAAGTAGACAGCTTGACATTTCGTTTTAGCAAGATTGGGCCTACTGATGCAGAATGTCTTAGTTTGCTAGAAACTGATGTGGATGTGATGAATCTTGTAAATTTTGTTGATGATAATAGGCTAGTTGGTGTTTATGCTGCGCATCCTGCTAATAGTGAAGATGAAATAGAAGAAGAATCTGTCAGTTTTAATTAGGGTATGCAGTTTGTTTTTGGTAATAATGCTGGAGATGGTGATGATGCAGTGTTTGAGAGTCAAGCTGATAACAATGAGAATCCAAATCCTCCCATAATTGAAGGTGAGATAGATGAGCAGCAGTTTAGAATGACTTATGAGTTATCATATACGAGACCAAAATGTTAGTGACAGTGATGAAGATGCTTTGGTGGGGAGTGATTCTGAGGATTCAGATGTGCTGCTAGATAGTGATTATGATGCCAGTAATGATGATGTGCTATTTGAAGAGATTGTTGATGAAGAAGCTGAATGGGGGGCTAATGTGGGTACCAACAATCCACAAGCTGATGAAGGGACTAGTTCACAAAGAATTTCCACCAAAATTGCAAACTTGTATAGAGGATTCCCTGTGGTGAATAAAAGGTTGGAAGAACTAAACCCTAGATTTGACATCACTAACCAATACCCAGATGGACCATCATTCAGAACAGCTGTAACGCAACATGCTATTAATTTGGGAAGGGAACTGAAATGGCCATTGAATGATACTAAGAAGATTCAGGCAAAATGTAAGCATAAAACCTGTCATTGGGTTATTTATGCCTCTAAAGTTAAAGATGAGGATACTTTCCAAGTGAAGACTTTTGTGGATAAACATAAGTGTCCAAGGAAACAGAAGGTCACAGCTGCAAATGCTAAGTGGATAGCAAATAGATATAAGGATAAGATGTGGAGTGATCCTAGGTGGCCTATTGATTCTATGATGTATGTTCTACAGAATGATATCAAACTTCACTTTCAGCTACATCACTTGTACAGGGCCAAGAAGCTTGTTGCTTCCATGGGTAATGGGACAGAAAATGAAGAGTATGCTATGCTTTGGAGTTATGCAGCTGAGATTAAAAAGGCTGATCCAGACAATACAACAAAGATCAAATGTAAACTAATTGATGGATTGCCTAAATTCAAGAGGTTTTATGTATGTTGGGGGGCATTGAGGAAGAGATTTATTGCAGGATGTAGACCGGTTATCTTTCTGGATGGTTGCCATTTGAAGATAGTGTCTGGAGGTGTACTTTTGACTGCTGTTGGGATGGATGGAAATGATGGCATATATCCCTTTGCCTATGCTATTATGGAGAAAGAAAAGTTTAAATCTTGGTGTTGGTTTATGAGTCTGGTCATCCAAGACTTGAACATCCAAAATGGAGGTGCCTGGACTATTGTTTCAGACAAACAGAAGGGTTTGGTAGAAGCAATAGATCAGCTACTTCCGGAGTGTGAACACAGGTTCTGTGTAATGCACCTTTACAAAAATTTCAAACAACTACATAAAGGATTGGTGTTGAATGATTTGCTTTAGAAAGCTACTAGATCCACAAGAGTTGTTGATTTTGAAAGACACATGAAAGAGATGAAAAACAGAAACCTTCAAGCATTTGAATGGTTAGCATCTAAACCTCCTCATCATTGGTCTAAGTCTCATTTTTTAAGAAAAGAGTGATGTGTTGTTGAATAATATGTCTGAGGTTTTCAATGCATTGATTTTGAAAGCAAGAAGTAAACCCATTATCAGCATGTTGGAAATCATAAGACACACACTTATGAAGGGAATACATACAAGAAGAGATAAAATGAAAAGTTACGCTGGTGGTGAGTACTTTCCCAAGATAACCAAGCTGCTGGAAGAATTGAAAAAAAAAGTCCATGGAGTATATAGCACACTGGATGGGTTAAATCAATTTGAGATAGAGATCTGCTATGGTACAAGATACAAGTTGGACTTAAGCACCAAAACATGTTCATGCAGGTGGTGGGATCTTACAGGGATACCTTGTCCACATGCAATTTGTGGCTTATGTTACTTGAACTTAAATCCTGAAGACCATGTAGATTCCTGTTATAGTAAGACAACATTTCTGAATGCATATAGCTATGTGATGTCTACTTTAGATGACAGTGATATGTGGCCAAGAACACCTCATGCTCCATTACAACCTCCAGTACCTAGTAGACTTCTTGGAAGACCTAAGAAATACAGTAGGAAGAAGGATGATGATGAAGTTAAAAAAACCAAGACAAAAAAGAAAGGTGATGCTCCTATAAAGATGAGCAGGCAGGGTGTTGTAATCACATGTTCAATCTGTGGGAAGGAAAATCACAATGCCAGGGTTGTCCAAGCAAACCGGAGTCTGAAATAGAAGGTGTAGAAGTACCTATAGCAAAACAATCTACTAAATCCAAAAAGAAGGTATGTACTATTTATAAACAAGTTGATTTTATGGAACAATGTCTCTGATATATATATGTTGCATACTGCAGGTTCCAAAAAAACCAACAGGTTAAGCTGCTGGGTCATCTAGAGTTGTGGATCCACCTGTTCAAAGTTCTCCTCAAATGAATAGCCCTCACCAGGAGTAAATCTGCATCAATGAATCCACCACCCGCAGTACAAAGTTCATCTCAAGTGACAAGTCCGTCAAGGGTTACCAGGAGTACAACTGAATGTTGAACCAACTCATGTGGCAAAAATTACTACAAAAACATTGGGTGTTAAGAGAAAGCTTCCATGGAAGCCAACAGGAAGCTCAATCACACATGATGTCAGATTTTCAACAAGGAGTGGCAGGCAGCCTCCTACTAAGAAGACATTTATAAAGGCAGGGGAAGAAGAAGTGGGGTGAAGACAATAATTGTTTATCCAATGTGCTTGTTTTTGTCACTTTTTTGTTGTTAAGTTGTTGGTATCTTTTGGACACAGTCACTAAACATTTGGGAATATTTGTGAAATATTTTGACATGCTGTAATTGCTTATGATGTGTGACAAACATTGGTCAAGCTACTTTAATGTATGTTTTTTTATGAAGGATCATTCTCTACTTATTGTATTGCATGATGGTTTTGGGATATCATATGGTGCTGAAAGAAGGTTACATTTCATTCATTTCTACATGAAAGACAAGTTACATTTCTGTAGAACATAATTCACTTACAAGGGAAAATGTGAATTTATGTTCATAAATTAACAGGAAAATAAAATTACAACATGGAGTAAATAATTTTTTCTCCCTATAGCTTTTTTTCTTCAGATCTGCCTCCAACCTGTTCACATGCCGCATCAATTCGGGAATAAATTGCTTAGCCCTTGGGCACATTGGTGGATCAATCCAGCTAAAATAAGTGCAACCTCCAGCTTGCTGTACAAGATCAGAAAATTTATGTTCATTATTTTTTGATTCAACAGCGATGGTTTTGAGATGAGAGGATTACAAAATTCTTGAGATGAGGGAATTACAAGTGGAAAAACGACATCCGACATGCTCTTCTCTCCACACGTCCGACGAACAGCCTGCAAGCCGCATAGGCAGAAATCTTCATCTCCAACAGCAACTTCTGCAGTTTTGTGCCACATTTTAGGTTGATTGATCTTCAATGCGAGAAAGAGGACAATAGAATGGGTATTAAAGGGGTTAAATTCTTATGTAACCTGAAAAGACAAAATTGCCCTTACGCGTGTCATGTGAAAGTCACGTGTGTGGTTTTCAGCCAATGAAACCACTAATTTTCGAATGTAGATGGTGGTTTGTAAGAAACGTAGAGCTCAGATGACGGTTTGCAACAAAAGTTGGGCGGGATGGTAAATTGCAAAAACAGCCATAGTACGGATGAGAAATTTTTTTTATCTCTATTTATAATATGGCTCCAATCCATACTTAATTGGGCTTCTATTAATTAGACTCGGGCTTGGGCTCACAAAGGAATTTAAATCCAAATAAGCTCATCCATTTCTAGGCCCACACACTTCGTGTGACACGTGATACTGTTCATTATAAATACTTGGTCATTTATTTTGGGAAAGGTAACTGATTCATATTTTTTTCAAATTTGCTTTCTTGTTTTACAACTCATTTTAATATCTACAATCTAATTTGAGCGTTGAATGATCAATGCCATACAAAATTTTGACTTGTATCTCCAACGAAATGTTTGCCGTATTTGGTTGTTAAGACTCGAGATCACATTTATCGGTTGAGGAGTGATGTTGAACAAAGAAGATATGATCCAAAACATTATATCAATATCATATCTAATTACTTTGTTCTCGCACTCTGTAATCAATATTTAACTTTAAATTCAGATAATAATATGTATGAGTCAAATCTTAGAGTATTTCAAGATAAGTAATTATAATCCCTCGAATCAAAGAAGAAATACACGAGAATATATGAAAAACAATTTGGATATATAAATAGGATGTATATATATATATATTGAATTGAATTATAAATCTAAACTCAGTTCAATCAAACTTAAAAATCATATGAATAAGTACATTAAACTTGTTATTTACCCAACCATTTTTCTTAAATTTTATACGATTAACATAAAATACTCTTCCATTAATACACAAGTTTTGTTCGAACCAATTTCCAATTAAAATTATCCCTATAAAATGGAACATAATCGATGTGTTATCACATGAAGAGGGAGATGTAAGATGTTAGGTGGGGTACTTTATGAGCCACCAAAATAGGGACAAAATCATCTGTGTAGATGGGATTATATGTCAAATTGTATCAATGTAGGCCGTAATCTAGAAGGTGATTACATTTAAATAAAGCCCGTCACAAGACACTGCATATGATGGTGAAATGTGTGTTGCTCATGTGTTGTAGCGTAGACATGTCTCTGGGTGGTCCTTAATCAAAACTAATTAATGCTATTTACCAGTGTTCTTGACTTTATGCTCCTATTTTTGCAATCTTGTTCGACTTTAGTATGTGGAAAATTTATCCATATTATGTGTTCCGGAACCCACGATTCGTTTACATTTCTAATCTTGTTATTAAACGAATAAGCAAATGAATAACAGTATGTATGGTTTATGAATTATATAAGATTTTGTGAAAGGAGATATATGTTATATTTAGCTAATGTTAATAATTCAAATTAACAAGTCTATTACATCAATCATGCACGAAACAAATATTTAGAATACTAGCTAGACTTTGTGTCGACTAAGAATATATATATATATATATATATACGAACTAAGTCGGATTGCAAATTAGTCGAGCCGAGCCTTCAAGTGTCGAGTTCGGATTCAACAATTTAAGATAGAATTAATTTGACCCGATTCTCTGGTAAAATGTGCAAGCCGAATTCAAGCTTCAAATTGCTCAGCTCGTTGAGCTTGAGCTCAAACTATAAAAATAGCAAAATTTGGTTGGACTAAACTTATTTACGTTCATAGTTTTCATTAATATATTAGTTGCATATTTCTAGAAGGGCGTGCGTGCAAGTGTACATGAAAAAAAGGTGTATGAGTATCTATTGCTGATAATAATGTGGTGACCAATTATGGATTGATACGGATACGAATACGGATATAACGATACGAATACGATACAATACGAATATGGCGATATAAATTTTTTCTTAAATTTTCTATTTAAAAAATATCGGGCACGATATATAATACGATATCGAACACGATACGATATCGTAAAATAATATTTTTAAAAGTATTCACTCATCGTGACCAATTCTAATTCAAAAAATATTAGAAAAGATGTGGCCCACATTCCAAGGCATGCCGTTATCCATACTACCATCCATTTCTTACTTTTGAAAAACATGCATTCATGTCAAGTTCTCTTAAATTTTTTTTATCTTTTTCCCCCGTTGCCCCATAGCAACTTGGACATGATCGTCTACCAAACCAAACAAGCAAAGATAATTCAAGAATGAATGTGGACTTCACATATTCATTGCAACCACAATTTAACTTACACTAACATTAATATGGCCTCAATTAATCGTGCCATATAGTCTAATATAGATATCTTTCGAGCCAATCAACACTTGATATATGGTCGTCAATAAACGCATGAGTTCTCTTAAGCCCCCAAGTTATAAGATTCTAAGAAATCATGTTTTTCTTCGGGTAGCGTCTCTCTCTATACTATCATTCCATTCATTTCTTTTCGGAATACTGCCTTATTTAAGTGTCGGAGTACCAACGTTAAGACACATTTCAAGTGGTTTTCTAAAGCTTCTCTCACTTTTGCATGTGACAAAACAAAACCAATGTCATCTATTTCATTCATCTCAAATTGAAAACACCACAATTGGAGCTCCACTAAGTTCAACCCGTTTCTTGCCATACCATATTTGTTTTATTAAAAAACGTAGCAAAATTGACATAAAAGTGCAAACTAATGATTAAGAAATATTCCTAATCTTTCTTGGTTCAACCTAATTTTTAATCTAAACCATGTTTAATTTCACATCAGATATCAACATCAAGATCGCAACTTTCCTAAGATGTGGCATCGTCAATCTTATTTTTCATTTAATTCTAAGATAATAATTCTTTGATACATTCAAGTTTTTACAAATTAATAATAAACTTTATTTAAAAAAATATCTGAATAAAAAAGGATCAATAAAAATCGAGGTTTGTTGGACAGTAAAGCAAACATGCAAAAGGAAAGACAAAAAGGACGAAGGAAAAAAGTGTTTATTATAACTTATCACATGAAGAATACATGTCAGACAACAAAAGGGGATAGAGAAAACCCAACAAAAATTAATTCAAGAAATAAAATATAAAACAGAGTACAGAGAGAGAGAGAGAGAGAGAGAGAGACAGAGAGAGAGGAGGAGGACGATGGGGGGAACTTAAGGAGAGAGAAAAGTCTCTGCAAAAGAGCTTTTTGACTCTTTCTCTTCCCATGGCGGATTCACACCTTCATGTATCCTTCCTTTCAAATTGCCATATTCATATTGTTCATGGTTGATTAGGGTTCTTTTGACCACATTTTCTGCCAAATCCGAAGATAAATTTGTATACTCAAGGTGGGATTCTTATTTTATTTTTAAATTTCCCATTACCCTGCATTTTATTATTTGTGAAGCTAAATCGTCATTTCATTTAATAATCATTCATTTCCGTAGGCTATTTTTGTTCTTAGCTTTTCCAGTTGCAAATATTTAAATGATTTCTTCCCTATTTCCTGGAGATTTTTGTTGAATATATGCAAAAGGTAAGAAATATAGCCTCTTAGTGAAAAAGAAGCTTTTTTATTTCCTTTCTTTGGGAAATTAAAGAATTTTATTCATGGGATATTCTTCAAATCCGTCAACAATATGTTATAAAGCTCGAGTATCGTTTATTTTCTTGATTTCTTTTGTTCTTTACTATAATCAGTTTTTGGAATATCATTTTTTCTGATACCGTGGAAGAAAATCTCAGGGCCCCATATTAGTATAGAAGGGTACTTCAATTTTGAATCATGGGGAACTGCTGTGTGACCCCTTCAAGTCCTTCCTCCAAGAAGAAGAAAAAGAACAAACCAAATCCATTTTCTATTGACTATGGTACAAACCAAGGAGCTGGTGGTATAAACAAGCATGCTGTGTTGAGTAATCCAACAGGAAACAACATCAGCGAAAGATACTGTCTCGGGCGTGAGCTCGGTAGAGGTGAATTCGGGGTTACTTATTTGTGTACTGATTTGGAGACAGGAGACAAATTTGCCTGCAAATCAATATCAAAGAAGAAGCTGAGAACTGCTGTGGATATTGAGGACGTTAGAAGGGAGGTTGAGATCATGAAACATATGCCTAAGCACCCAAATATTGTTAGCTTAAAGGACACATATGAAGATGATACTGCTGTTCATATTGTAATGGAATTGTGTGAAGGCGGCGAACTGTTTGATCGGATTGTTGCTAGGGGACACTATACTGAGAGAGCTGCAGCAGCTGTTATGAAAACCATTGTGGAAGTTGTTCAGGTTGAGTTTTATATGAAAATGAAGGTTTATGGGTTTTGTCCAAGAGAAGTGTTTATTTGTTGTTTGTAGTGTTTTTGGTTTATTCTGCTAATGATGTAGAATATGGATATGGAAGTATATATCTGTTGAAAGGAGACAACTTGGTCACCCCAGGGGGGTTAAACTTATCAATTTTATGAATGGATAACATACTAATAAAGGATTATAAATTTGTTTCCAAAAAGATGATAAAAATTGAGGGACAGTTATACTTAAGTGTACCAAGTGTCATTATTATTGTCTTTGCAAGGATTTGTGTGTAACTGCTTGTTTTTACTTGTTTCTGCAAATATACACCGTATTTGTTTACAATTTGAGCTACTTTCATGTAATTTTTCATGGTTCTGTTAATTATGAACGCTCCTTAGATTTGCTACTTATGAATACTGAATGAGTGAAACTTGATAGACGGCAGCATGTTCCTTATATTTTGATTCAATTGAAGGGGTATTTAGAACTATTTATCTGATTAAGTGTATTATATCATCAACCTCTGATTTGCTCTCTGTAAAGGGTTAACATTTATTTTCTCTGAGTTTTCTTGATTTATATGTCCTGCTTCATTGTGTTGCAGATGTGCCATCGGCATGGGGTAATGCATCGGGATCTCAAGCCAGAAAATTTTCTTTTTGCAAATAAGAAAGAAACATCTCCCTTAAAAGCAATCGACTTTGGACTGTCAATTTTCTTCAAACCAGGTAAAGCAAAAATCCATTGTAGTATTCTCTTTTGTTTCCATCCAAGTTAAGGTTTTGTCTGATATGCTTCAATCTACAGTATTTGAATTACCTTAAATTTTTTTTAGGAGAGAGGTTTAATGAGATTGTTGGAAGCCCTTATTACATGGCTCCTGAGGTTCTAAAACGTAATTATGGACCAGAAGTTGATGTTTGGAGTGCTGGAGTTATCCTTTATATTCTGCTTTGTGGTGTCCCCCCGTTCTGGGCAGGTGGGTTGGTAATTCTGTACTAAAAAAGATTTGATTTTTAATCCAAAGAATTCAAATTATTATTTTATTCATGAAACTTGTCCGATCTTTTAACCAAATAAAGCTTATGATAATTGAGCAGAAACTGAGCAAGGAGTGGCTCAAGCAATTATTCGATCTAAAATTGATTTCAAACGGGATCCTTGGCCTAAAGTTTCAAACAATGCGAAAGATCTTGTAAAGAAAATGCTTGAACCTGATCCCAGTCGGCGTCTTACAGCTCAGCAAGTACTCGGTAATGCTACCTGATGTCACTTTTCTTTGTGTATCAAACGTTTTGTTTGATCTTTATAGTGACTTGGGGAAAATGGAACAACTAACAGTAATGTTTCACCAACTGTACTTGTTTGAAACAGAGCATCCTTGGTTACAAAATACAAAGAATGCACCGAATGTCTCTTTGGGTGAGACCGTGAAAGCAAGGCTAAAGCAGTTCTCTGTGATGAATAAGCTCAAGAAACGTGCTCTAAGGGTACACTCGTCTTACCTGCATACTTCATCATCAAGAAAATGTGGAAAGATGGAAAGAAAAGAAATAATTTCAGACATTCCTGAAGTAGTTTCAAGAATAAATAATCTTATTCCTACCAAAACAAGATACAGTTCTAAAAGATACAAAAAATGACGCATGCTAAAAGTGAAGAAATCCTTGATTAATCTCTATATTATTATTACCCTCTTTTCATGAAAAAGAAACTATTGAAAGAATATACAAAGAATTTTTTAATCTATCATTAATATTAATGATTCTTGAATCTGCAAGACTTAATTATTGGTAAATTAATCTACAATAATGAAAGAAAACAAGAAAGAATTAACTAGAAAAAGGAAAACTCTGATTTGGTTTATTTCGAATATAAAATTGTTTTTTAATTATGTTCATATTGTTCCATAAACAGGTGGTTGCTGAGCACTTGTCTGTGGAGGAGGTGGCTGGAATTAAGGAAGCATTTGACATGATGGATTCTGGAAAAAGGGGTAAACTTAATCTTGAGGAATTTAAAACAGGTCTGCACAAGCTGGGACATCAAATACCCGAAGCAGATGTTCAGATTCTAATGGAAGCTGTAAGGATTACGTTTCGTCTCTCTTCCTTATATTTAACTTATGAAATTATGCATTATTATGTTTTTGATGTTCGATCACTTTGTTGTTTCGCAGGCTGATGTTGACGGAGATGGAACTTTGAATTACGGGGAATTTCTTGCGGTTTCTGTGCATTTGAGAAAGATGGCCAATGATGAACATCTGCATAAAGCTTTTGCCTTTTTTGATCGGAACGAAAGTGGATATATTGAGATTGAAGAGCTCCGTGCTGCTTTGAGTGATGAAGAAGATGCCAACAGTGAAGAAGTTATCATTGCTATCATGCATGATGTTGACACAGATAAGGTCAGTTACACCAATCCTTTTTTTAGGGATAAAGTGTTTTTGGCCATTTGAACCATGCTCAGTTTTGCACTTACCAGCTAAACTTCTAATATATTTTGCACAACCTCCTCAACTCCATGTTATAATGATTTTGCACGGGTTTTCTAGGCTTATGTCATGGTATTGGGACAAAATATGTGTAATTTTTGGTTGGACATTCCGAAAGTAGCTATGGGTTGGTAATGAACATTATAACAATTCATTTAGTTGGGTAAAGTGAAAAGAAACTGGTTGTTGAAGTGCAACACAGCCGTAGTTCGGATGTTTGAAGATTTTTATACCTCTTTTTTTCCCCTCTTTTTATGTCTTAGTTGTATTATTTCATCCCTGTTTAGTAATTGTAACCATTTTGTCTTTGATGGGCATTTCTTGAAAGAAAATCGAAACCCTCAAAAAGCTTTCCAAACCCATAACACGGTCAATTTAAAGTAATACGGGGAAGTTGATATGCAGGATGGGCGTATAAGTTATGAAGAGTTTGCTGCTATGATGAAGGCCGGCACAGATTGGAGAAAAGCATCGAGACAATATTCCCGCGAGAGATTTAACAGTCTAAGCTTGAAGTTAATGAGAGAAGGGTCTTTGCAATTGGCGAACGAGGGTCGATGAACTATTACCCCTGCAATACCAGATCATTTTGAGGGTGGGAAGACTAAGGAAGGTGCTAAGAGGGACATACCCCTTCTTTCTTTTGGCTAGGTTTATGAAATTTCTTCCTCGATCTTCATATTCTTTTAACCCCGTTACATGATAGGGCTGATTCGCTTGTAAATTAGCTACAGGGATGAATGTTTTACCACTGGAAATGTTACGGAGGTTCGCTCGTGTATTAATGCTATAGGTCGATGGTGGACGAATATTAATCGTCGTCAAGAAAATGTGTAACGTGTTTAGCTGTTTGTTTCGTGTTCTGCTCATGATTTTACCCTTCCATTTGAATGTGTGAGGTAATGATCTGATGTCTTACATGCAAGATGGAGCTTGTGAGCTAATAATTTTGTTAATTTTCATCTGGTTTTGGTGCTTATTTCGTGTTGATTTGTTGTGGAAATGGAGTTTTTGTTTGAACCAGGCTGGGAGATGGTACGATTAAAAAGAGATTTGAATTTTAATTTGTTGATACTAATGCACAAATCCAGAAGCTTTTCTTCTTCAGGTTGTAGTTTCTACCATTACACTTCAGAAATAGCATCAATTTATCAAAATGCCGTAAACAAATTCAGACAAAAAAATAAGGTCCACTTCATTTAACATTTTCTCAAAATTCAAATATATTTCTATATATAAATTCAAATATAAATACGGGAAAATTGTTCAATTCATTCTATCCGTATGTCCAACTTAAAATTTCTAGACATATTTTTGAGAAATGGTAAATGTGGGACTTCAAATGTTTGAGTCATGAAATTAGAGTACATCGGAATTCCCTTTGCTTGCCAGATTTTTCCACATAGCTGCCAAAGCAGCAGTATGAAGGCCGATACGATTGGCCGGAACTGCAGTCTCACGAGGGATTTAGCAGTTCCGTGATTGTATATTCAATCCGGAATGACACGTCAGCGCCCATAAATTTTTTTCGTGCCACATTGGATTATACAAAAGAATTATTTAAAAAAAAAAAAAAAACTTTTTAAAAAACACATATCTCAAATATTTTTCTATCTTTAGCTTAAAATTAAAAAACAATTATCATTTCCCACCTCTTTCGATTAATCATATGGAAGCACACTTTGGCAACAATAGAAAATCTACCAAACTTGAAGCAGATCCTCTGATAAACCAGGCCTTGCCTCCCAATTCTCCATCCTCAACACTGGTAAATTCTAAAACACAGTAATCCTTCTAAAATCCATCGGAATATCGCCGATTAAGCACCCATAAAGTAGAAAAACTCACCAAAATCGAGGAAGAAACTTCTCAAATCACAGCCTTTGGAAGCCATGGGGAACTTTTTTCCTTTTTATTTGTGCTATTCCCTCTTTTTTTTTTTTTTTTTTTTTTTTTTTTTTTTAATATTGAATGTTTGTAAATATGGGTATAATATGAAGAAGTGTTTTATAAGGATGCATATATATTTACATTTAAAGTATTTTTCTTAATCTGTAATGCATATATATATATATATATATATATATATATATATATATATTGATTTCTTATTTCTTATAGGCAAAAGTGTAATTTTGATCTTGTAAGTTCGCAATTGTGGTAATTTAGTTCTGTCCGTTTTAAAATTTACAATTATATCCTATAAGTTTGTAATTTTGGCAATTTTGGTCCTTTTTGTTTTGAAATTTGCAATTAAGTCCTGTAAGTTTTAAAACGTTGCAATTTATGTTCAAATTCAGACGGTACGGCCATACATGAATTCAGACCGATACAAACTCTTCTTTGTTTGAGCTGCTCCCATGCACACAAACCGGAATATCTCACTTGTCCTAAATTGAAACAAGTACGTAGAGATCTTCGTGGGACCGTAGTCGTCCATTTTCGATTTGTCGGTAGATAAGATATTTGAAATTGACTAGTTAGTTGGGTTGGTTTGACTATTCGTTTCTATTGAAAATGAGTCAGCTGTATAAGCGAGTGACCTTCTTATAGGCTCCGCTAGACGACACGACATTTTAGTTCAAATATACTTATATTTTTTTAGTTAGATTTTCTTTTATTAGATACGCCACATGTATAATATTTTTTTTATACAAGTCATATATTTTTGTAATGTAATCCCGCCAAGTCAGCAAAAAAAGGAGCCACGTGGCCAATTCCGATAATTAATAAATTTTCCTGCGAAAATCAAACATAAATTGCAAAATTTTAAAACTTACAGGACTTAATTGTAAATTTCGAAACGAACATGACCAAAATTGCTAAAAGTGCAAATTTACAGGATTTAATTGCAAATTTTCAAACGGACAAGACTAAATCGCCAAAATTACATATTTACAGGACCAAATTTGTATATATATATATATTGATTCTTCTTATTTTTTCGTTTTTCTAAAAATTTAGACTTTTTTTTAAGTTAAAAGAAAAAAATATTTGGCGTGTGTTTTTAAAAAGTTTTTTCTTTCTTTTTCAATAGTATTTTGTGAAATTAATTTTTTTTGGTGGGAGTATTTTGTGAAATTAATCATCGCAAAAAAAATCCATATAGGCGCAAAGACGTCATTCCGGCATCCTTGTGGAAGAATTCAACAAGCAAAGGAAATTTGGGTGGGGATTTATTCCGACAGGTGCCTGGAAAAATCCAACAGGTAAAGGGAATTCCGTAGGTGACTTAGATGAATGCAAGTCGACCTCCGGTTATACGTTTTTGCTAAATGATGGCCCCATATTGTGGAATAGCAAGAAAGAAATATGTGTATCTCTATCCACTATGTAAGTAGAATTTGTGGCTTGTGCTTCTACAGTTCAAGAAATTGTTCAATCATTTTGGGATTGATAAACAACAATGTGGTAGCCGTGATAATTTATTGTGATAGTCAAGTAGGCATGGCTTCTACTAAAAATTCCAAATATCATGGAAAAACCAAACACATAGATACAAAATATAATTTTTGTGTGTAATATTATAGAGAAGAAGGAAGCGATACCAAGTCAAAAAGTCTTTCAATCCTCCTTGGCAAAATGAGAGCAGACGTGGCTTAAAAAAGTCAAACTCAGCAAATTTGACCCGAAAAAAAGAGTCAAACTCAACAATTTTGACGCGAAAAAATGTTTTTAAATCGTTAATTATTTTGATAATCAAAAGAAAAGTTTTTCACACAAAATTTCATAACCAAAACACAAGCCACAAAATTAGCATTCTCAATAACTTGATCGTGATCTAAGATTAGTGTGGATACGCTTTATAGGATTCCTGTTTTGGTGTCTAAAGAAGAACCGTTTCTCGAGGGACAATCCACTTGAAAGGTGATTGATAGGTGAAATCAATCATCAATAAAAAGTTTCAATTAACCATAAGTTTCTTGAATCACTCTAAAAGTTTTAAAACGAACATTACAAGCTAGCTCATTTCCAATCTATTACAAAAAACAATTGTCCTGATCTAGAATTTCAATGTGGGATATAAACTATGCCACAAACCAACAAACCTCCACCTTGGCATAATTTGTGGTCCCACCAAAGCAAACAGACTTTATCTCCGAATCAAACTGTAGTGTCTCCAAATGCGCTAGGGATTTTGTCTTGTAATTTTATGATTCAAAAAGTTTAAGTCTTATATTTGTCATTTCCCAAAAATATGTTTGGAAATTTCAAGTTGGACATATCAAACAAGATGAATTGAATGATTTTTCGAAATTTCATATTAAAGAGAAAAGTCATTTATTAAGTCATTGTATGTTGTTTAACACGACAATTCCTAAAAATTCAAATACATTTCCACAAATTTAAATGTTAATACTTCACATTAAGAATAAGTTTTTTTATTGAACTACAAATGGCTAAATAGCACAACGGTATATGATTCAACAAATGCAAAAGTAAATAATTCATATTAACATAAAAGAATTTTATTTAACAACCAACTATTGCGTAATACTATAGTTCTTCTAATTTTAATTTAGAATAAAATAGACAACTTATGTTAATAGATGTCAGTAGGGGTTGGTCAAGTGGTCTGAGGGTTCTTTCTCGAAGGCAAGATCCCGGGTTCGAATTCCTTGGGTCACTTGGGGTGTGTGTGTTTAAAAAAAAAATAATAATAAATAAAAAATTTTGTTAATAGATAATTTATAAAAATAAAAGAGGGAGTTTTCTTTAAAAAAAAATCCTAATAATATAAAATATAATTATATTGATATTATAATTATTATCTATACTATTATATTAAGTTAGAGTCTTAAAGATGTAAATCTGGACTCTTGAACTCTAAAAATGTATTTTTTTTCTGATTATATTTTTTTCACGGCTCTCACAATAATTAATTCATACTCTATAAACATGAAAACTCTTCTTTTCTCTCAACTAACTTTAATTATTTTTTCTAATAATTTTTTTATTTTCTCCCCTCACTTTTATAATCTATATTTTAATTACTATTTTTACTAATATAATATATCATATTTATTTATTATAATTTAATAATTATATAAAAAATAATTATAAAATATATAAATATGAAGAATTTAAATTTAATAAATTTAAATAATAATAATTATCTTGTTACACACTACTGTGCCAAAATTACTGGTAATAGATGATGTGTATTTAATTTGAGGACAATTTGCTTAGTAAAAATTAAATCTCTACCACATTTTATACTAGAATTTAACTTTTTTCAGTCATTACCCTACCGTTTCGCTTCACACATAATTTTATGCATTTGCATTTAATTCTTTTCCCTATAGGTGAAACTTGAAAGGAGAAAAAAAGGATGATATCTATTTTGAATTTGATCGGATTTATATAAACAAATAGTACTATATTTTAGTTGCACGAGAAAACAATGAAAATTATTTATATTTACTGAAGCAATATATTTATTTTATATTATTTTTCCCTAATTATTATCTTCATTAAATATTTGGAAAATAATAATGTGATTTATATTATTTTCTTCTAATTATTATCTTGATTAAATATTCGAAAAATCAATGTGTATGACTGACCTCTGACACTTTCAAATTCCAAATAATCGAGATTAATCTGATAATCAGATAAATATTTCAAATTAAAAATAATCGAGATTAATCAGATAACTATCATATACCTAAAAACCCGAAATATCTTATAAAAATCCTGAAAAAGGAAGATTTCTTAGAACATACAAAGATCTAAATGAACTCTAAGTCTTACGGACTCTCCTTATAAGAGAGTCCTCAGGTGTTCAATAACAAATCATCAGGTGTGTTCAACAACATATCAAGAGTTTAGGTCTACAATGGCGTCTTTCTCAAGTCCAAGCGGCGTAGGAGACGGAGTAAACACACCTATCTCCTCAATTTCGGCTGAACAAGAAACTGATACTCCGCCAATGACAGAAACACATACTCCGTCAATGGCGGCGGAAGAAGAAACTGAGACGGCCGCCTCCAATGTATCAACTCCGGCGACTGTGGAGCGAGATTTCCCACCTGGTTATCGTTTCGTCCCAACCGATGAAGAACTCATTCTTAAGTATTTGAAACCGAAAATCAAGAACGAGCCCATTCCAATAAAAGAGATGATTGAGGTCGATCTGGCTAACTATGATCCCCAGGTCCTCTCAGGTACGTGGGTCTACGTTTCTTGAATATTCTTGATTCTTTGAATATGATCATTATACGAATAAGAATTCAAGATACAAAAAATCAACTTTTTTTTCTCATGGTTTGTTAATCAGAGTCATACCCTCGCATCGGAGACAATGAATGGTACTTCTTCACTCCCCGGAAACGGAAATACCCTAATGGGCACCGCCCGAATCGGGCTGCCGGAGAGGGTTACTGGAAAGCCACCGGAGCCGATAAGATGATCACCAACGCCGAGAACAATTGCGTCGGGTTTCGAAAGGCGTTGGTCTTTTACCGAGGAAAGCCGCCTAAGGGAGAGAAAACTCACTGGATCATGCATGAGTATAGAATGGATCAGCCTTCAAGAGTCAAGACAGACCCTCAAGACATGAGGGTACGTATACTTGCAAATCAATATTCAGTCTGCATGAACATTTACGATTTCTTGATTGTTTTCATGTTAATTTCCACAGTTGGATGATTCGGTTTTATGTCGCATTTACACCAAGCCCATCAGGCAGAATCAGAATCAGGAGGATAATGATGCTAATGCGGTTGCAGGCGACGATCATCTTCATCTTCCTACACACGTAGCAGAAGAACAGCCAGAAAATCACAATGCTGCACCTGTCATGAACAATGTCCCTGAAAATGTCGAGAATCCGGAACCGGTCCCCCTCGGTATGCCGGAAAACATCGAGCACGTCGATTATGAATCCATTTTGGCTCAGTCGTTTTTAGTGGACCCTTTTGCGAGTTACTGCGATGTTCCTGACTACGATTTCAGTATGAGTCCGTTAATTGATAATCCATTAGGGCTCAGAAACTGGGGTTTTCCCCAGGATTATAGTACCAATTGGGGTATTCAGAATAGTTATGTTCCTACTGCTTCTACTTCTGCTGATTCTTTTCTGCCGGGGCCGTCGACTGGTGGTTTCCAGGATTCAGTTATAAAATCTGAGGAGTTTAGCCCTGATGATGTGCAGGCAGGGAAAAGAAGACGTTTTTGAAGTGCTTTTTTTCGCTTAGCTTAACAGGATTGGTTTGGTGTTTTCTTGAAGTGTCTATAATTACTTTAGGGTAGTGTCTTTAGGCCAAAAAAAAAGAACAAAATTTTATTTGAAGTGTCTATAATACATGGAATAGTTTTAGTTAATTTCTTAGGTTTGTTTTAAGTGATATGCACTGTGTTTTTATGAGATGTAAGTATCATATCTCATAAAATATGATAGTGTAGTCAAACTTTTTATGGTTGTATTCTATTTTGTGCATTAACTTTTGTGAATTATTTTCTCGTACTTGTGCTCATCTTTGTTTGATTGGCCTGAATGGTCTTTAGTTACCATAATTTTTTATGAAGTATTTGATAATGTGTTTACTCTTTAGTAAAGAAACTTATAAATATTTAAATACAATTACAAGATAAAATTGTGTAATTTAGTTGTCTAGCTTCGTTAAGGGTTCGTTGTTATATTAGCTTTGTTAAGGTTTTGGTGCTATGTTAAATTAATCAAATCTTGCTATGCATGTTAGCTTAATCAGATCTTTGGTATGCACTATGCTAATTTAAGTAGATCTTGTCCAACCCGATTTTAGTTGGGTCTGACCCAACTTGTCCCATCGATCTTAATTGTCTGATCCAACTCGTCATATAAATTGTTTCGATGCCTGATCAGTATGCAAGTTTTACACCTTATTGTTACATATGTGTTAGTCCGTGGGTATGCAAATTTTACATCTTAGTTGTTCCATATAAATATGTTCGAGTTCCTGGCCGTGCACAAATTTTACACCTTAGTTATTTGTTCGAGCCGGCTCGTTTCATATAAACAATTTATACATGAATATTTACTTTTCTTTCAATATTATTTTATTTTGATAAAATTGCAAGTTGCAACTTTTGAGTAATCCCATCATGAAGTTTTTATTGTAGTTGATTCTTTTCTTATAGTTGATTTTTTTGACATTTTTTTTGTGATCGATTTTTAGCCTTTTTCTTGTAGGTAACCATAAATTAATAAGAACAGTTTATGTATATATATATTTTTTTAAATTTGACCAAATTTAAATTCATAAGAATAATTTATGGTCATTTTTCTAATTTGGCTAAAATTCGGGTCAAATGCTCATCACGTAGCAAAACGTTATTGTACTTTTCACAACAATTGTACATATAATAACAATTATACGAGCTTAGAAGAGAAACACACTAGAAAAGCAATTTTAATTAAACTAATGATTTAGCTAAAAAAAGATCCTTTTTGGTTTGGAATTAACTTCATTATTTAATTTTTCTATAAAAATCTTATGGTATGGTATTAAATTTAATTTGCAACCGTTTGTGTTAATTGAAAGGATTCAAAACGTTATATTTTCTAGCTGTGAATCTTAATTCTCTCCAAGCTGAATATACCTTAGATTATTTCTTCTATTTTACTTGGCTAACTACTTTTGTTGTTTGAGCTAAGACTGCATGTGGGGGCAGTGGCCCCTCAATTTTGACTCCCAACTAATTATATAAAAATTCTAAATATAAGTTTAAGAACATAAAATTTCTAATTTCGATTCTTTTAATAAATTTTAATCACACACTAAAAAAAAAACCTAACCAGCTTATCAACTTGCCGAGACAAATAAATTATTTAGTTATAAGCATATACATTTGTGAACAAATAGGTCACAATTCGAGTCTCATTGGGATTTGGGATGTGTGTGCAAGTGTTAAAAAAAAAAATTTGATCAACTTGCATGCATTAAAGCTAATAAGTTATTTCGAATCTCTCTAACAATTGGGGGTTGTTATTTCGAATCCTCTAGTTAATTGAGGGTGCATGTGTGTTAAAAAAAATATATTTTATTTATTTTTATTTTTGTTAAAGTTATATAAATAAGTTAAATTAATTAGCAAATACTTAATTATTAATTTGAAACAAATATAAAATAGGATTGGAGTTCGATTAGTAATGGAATTTAGTTCTGACCAAAAAAAAGTAATGGAATTTAGTTAGTTTAGTTTGCGAATTCGTAGAATCCCTTTGGAGTAAGAAGACTAGATACGTGATTTTAATAGATTCAGATTTCTATTAGAGTTAGCTTTATCATCACATATATAAACCCCTCCCGAAGATTTCTCTCACTGTTTCCTCTTCCAAAATCTCTCTTCTTAACTAAAATTTCTTTAGTCGGTTTACCCACAATTTACTGAAACTTCCTTTATTCGACAATGGCGAAATACCCACCGGGCTATCATTTCGTTCCCAAGGACGACGAACTCATTGATTACTTGAAGATGAAAATGAGGAAATGATCCAATCCCTGTTACTGAGATACGCGATGCCAATGCCTATGCCTCCGATCCAAAGAATCTGATTGCAGGTACAGAGGTACGTGATAACATTAACTCTCTCTTCTGTTTTTCTTGATAACTCTGTTATCTTCCTTGATTATTGTGCGTCAATTATATTATATACAATGTTGGTTTAGGATTTTTGAGGGTTTTGTGTTTGAAAGGTTAACTAGTTCTTATTCTGCATGTTTGCATTTACATATGTAGCTCATGCATGCACGCAAATCTATATGCAGCTTCTTTGTCCTTTATTGGTTTGGGTTTTTTTAAGTTCTGAGAGATGGGGATTTTGTATATATATGAAATAATTCATATATATGTGCATCAAGAAAGATTATTTGATAAGGAAGGAAGGTTGGAAAGATTTCCATCGTTACGTTTCTGATGTGATGGATTCATATATATATATATATATATATATATATATATATATTTCTAGATATATATAACATCAGGTTACGGTTTAGAAAAAACTTTCTCATACGTAATACATGAAAGTTTGGATTTCCTATTTCAATTTCATATTACGGTTTAAATTATGAGAGGGAAACAATTTTGGCTATGTTACAAATTAAAACATTACCTTTATAATTGTTCAGCTAATACAAGCTTTTCCTTTACCTTTCTTGAATGTGTAGAGATATTCCCTGAATATGGAGAGCATGAAAAAAGCGGTTATTTTTTCAGCCCAAGAGACCGAAAGTATCTGAAAGGATCACGGCCGAATCGAAAAGCCGGCAAGGGATACTGGAAGGCGATCGGCGCCGATATAAAGATCAAAGAAGGAAGTGGCATTATTGTATAAGAATATTTCTTATTGGACTTCTATTAATTGATGATTGTATTAAAATAAAATGGGCTAAATAAATACGGTTAATGGGGCAAGACTTATCAGACCTATTTATTTGACCCTGCGTAAGAATATTTCTTATTGGACTTCAATTAATTAATGGTTGTATTAAAATAAAACGGGCTAAATAAATACGGTTAATGGGACAAGACTTATTAGGCCTATTTATTTGACCCTGTGTAAGAATATTTCTTATTGGACTTCTATTAATTGATGGTTGTATTAAAATAAAACGGGCTAAATAAATACGGTTAATGAGACAAGACTTATCAGGCCTATTTATTTGACCCTCTATCTTGAAAGGCTTGATTTTAGTAGATGTTGTCTGTCAGCTAGTGTAGGCCCACTCTAAAAAAAACCCGTGATGGGAGGGCTCTTAGGGTTATATTTATTGATGGCTAGGTCCCTTCTCCACTCCATGTTCTTGATATTCTGCTTTCCCATTAAGCTGTCAATTCTCGGTGTGAGAAGGAGAGGAAGATCTAGCCAGAGGAGTTGATGGAATAGAACGATAAATATGATATTCAATTCAGTAAATTAAATAAGTAGGAAATCAGGTATGCCTACACTCTCAATTATATTGGTATTCTAAATTCATGGTGTTGATCTTGGCGAAAATATCTTACATATTGGCCATAAAAAAGTTTTGTGCTTTCTCATGGGAGAGCATCCTCATGGACATAAAACCAAGTGGATCATGCACGAGTCTACGTTACCAGGTCAACCTCCCAGGATCAAAGTAAATGAAAAAGACATGAGGGTACGTTTAGCTACTAGTTCTTGATACACAGTAGCAATTGCTAAAATTTTGCAAATAAACTCAAAAATAGTAAAGATGAAATATAAGGCTGAAGCAATGAGAACACATGCGATTTATACAGGTTCGACAAGCCTACTCCTGTCCCCAAGTTGTGAGCTGGGGAGTTTTTCAAGATATTCTTATTAAGTACTTTGAGGTTACAAGAAAAACCTTGTAATCTCAAGAAAAACCTTGTAATCTCATACACCAACACTTAGTGGGATAAATAAGTCTCACTCACTTATTTATCTCACCTACACGCACTAATTAAAAGGTATTACCAATGTTCTGGAACTAATAGAAGATAGTACACTACAAGAAATCCTGCAAATTCCGACGGAAAATTCCGAGGGAATTCCGACGGAAATAGTGAATTCCGACGGAATTCCGAGGGAATTCCGACGGGACACATGCCGTAGGAAATCCCTCCCTCGGAATTCAAAACCGACGGAAAACCGATGGAATTCCGAGGGACAAAAATCATTAAAAAAAATTAAATTTAAAAAATGCCGACGGAATTCCGAGGGAAATTCCGTCGGAATTTGCTTTAAAAAAAAATTTTAATTAATTATTTCCGACGGAATTTCCCTCGGAATTCCGTCGGAATTTACTGGAAAAAAAAATTTTAATTAATTATTTCCAACGGAATTTCCCTCGGAATTCCGTCGGAATTTACCGGAAAAATAAAAACTTAATGAGCCCCTGGGGATTCGAACACCCGACGTTGCGGTAGGAAGACCTTATGGAAACCAAGGTAAACCAGTTGAGCTAGATCAATTCATTGGTTTAGTTTGATACAAATATTTATATATCATTTGAAATAATAAAATCATAAATTTTGTAGACTATATTTAAAATTGAGTTCTAAGAAAATATTAATTATAACTACAAATATTATAATAAGTCATAAGAATTCAATTTAAGCATAGATAAAACCGACGGAAATCCCGTCGGAATTATTTAATATTATTTTTAATTTTTATTTTTAAAAAATCCGACGGAATTCCGACGGAAAATTCCGTCGGAATTATTTAATATTATTTTTAATTTTTATTTTTAAAAAATCCGACGGAATTCCGACGGAAAGTTCCGTCGGAATTATTTAATATTATTTTTAATTTTTATTTTTAAAAAATCCGACGGAATTCCGACTGAATGCCCGTCGGAATTATTTAATTTCTATTTTTATAGTTTATATTTAAAAAAACCGACGGGAATCCCATCGGAATTCCGTCGGAATTATTTAATATTATTTTTAAATTTTATTTTTAAAAAAATCCGATGGAATTCCGACGGAATTTCCGTCGGATTTATTTAATTTTTATTTAAAAAAAAAAAAAAATTCCGTCGGAATCCCGTCGGAATTCCCTCGGGAATTCTGACGGCCTGTTTCCCTCGGAATTTTCCGTCGGATTTCGGCGAATTTCTTGTAGTGGTACCAGAAAGAATTATCCAGTCTCTGGAACTAACAGAAGAAAATACCAGAGATTACAACCACACAACTGGAGAACAAATGTCTCCTCACAATAAACTCTGGATCACTCGGATTCTGAAAATCTGCACCAACGCTTGACAGTCTTGCTACAACGGACTTATAGACTTGTGTCTTCTCTCTATGTTGAAGTCCTTTATATATTGACCAGCTCTGAAACTAGCCGTTGGGATATAATCTTCACTCAAGAGTTATTGGGCTTGATTACTGGAGTTTGTCTTCCTTCAATCACGAGCTGCAGACTGTTTGTTGTCTTTTCCAAGAGTTTAGGAATGATTTAGCCAAAGTCTTCCTTTAATAGTCTTGGTTGATTTGATTGACTGGAACTTTCCAAGCTTAGTTCCTACAAGAAGATTTATACTAAGAATAGGCTAGATACACCAAATCAATTATTTAGAGGGAATCAACAAAAACTTCCCAACATTCTCCCCTTTTTTGTTAGAATCCAAGTCATATTCTCTCTCTGGTACTTCTTGATACTTTGTTTTGGAAACCCAAATCCACTTGGTTTTTCTCGATCTTGGCTCATGACAATAATATTGAATATTACCTAATTTCCCACAGTTATAACATCTTTTCCTAGGAAAGTGCCTATGTTTTTTCTTTTTGTTATTCACTTTGTGCACAATTTCACTAAGTCGTGAGTGTTCACATGATATGTGCTCATTTTCTTTTTCAAGAAGTTCTTTCTCTATGTTTAGTTGGTCAATAGCCTGGAGTAGTTTATGTTCCATGTCTTTCTTTTCCTTAATGATTTTCAATAAGTTTTCTTCCAGTTTTTTGTTTCTAGCAACAAGGTTTTCAATTCGGTTTGAGCACGTTTCAAGTAGTTTTTCAACATTTACACCCTCAATATCTTCATCTACACAATTTTTAACTTCATTATGAGGGGGTTGAGATGTGTTTACCTGATTGCTAGCCATAAGAGCAATGCAGTCTTCCTCATTATCAAAAAACTCTTGTTCATTCTCGTGATTCCAGTTGACAAAGCAAGAGTTTTGTCTGCCTTCATTCTCCTGATTTTTCTTTAATAGAGGGCAGTTGGGCCGGATATGTCCTGGTTTTTTGCATTCGTGGGAAACGACACTGACCCCATTGTTCTGGAACTGCTGGGATGCATTGTTGGAATTGAAATTACTGTTTTGATGCTGCTGGAACCTCCTGTTCTTATTCCTATTGGAGGCAATCTCCCTAATTCTCCTTGAGAGTAGTAATAACTCATCATCAGTTTGATCTTCCAAATTGAGAGTTTTTTCAACAGCAAAGGCAATATCCTTCTTGGTATCTACCTTGTCTTCTTTTAATAGAAGGGTGAGTTCATGAGAGATTAGGGATCCGATGAGTTCAGCTATCGTGAGGGTGCTCAGTTTCTTTGCCTCGGTGATGGTAGTGACTTTGGGCGTCCACTCCTTAGGTGATCGTAGGATCTTTCTAACTTGTTGTCCCTCTGATAGTGGTTCACCAAGTGCACTCATTTGGTTGGCTAAGTTTGTGAATCGGGTGTGCATTTGACTGATAGTTTCTTCTGGAATCATCTGAAATGCTTCATATTGAGTGGTTAGAATTGCCACTCGTTCCTCTCGAACTTGTTCAGTCCCTTCATGGGTGATTTGCAGCATATCACACATCTCTTTTGCTGTTTTGCAGGTTGAGACCCGATTATATTCTCCATTGACAAGTGAGCATGATAGAATGTGTTTGGCTTTAGCATTCATGGAGAGTAATTATTTGTCTTTACTACTATATTCTTCTTTCACTTTCGATATCTCTTGTCCTTCTTTCTTCTTCATTGGCACTTTTTCTCCTTCAATCACAATTTCCCATAGATCGTAACCTATGGAGATAAAGTAATCCTCGATTCTATTCTTCCATGTAGTATAGTTAGTACCATCAAATAAAGGTGCATGTGCGTGTGAGGGAGCTTCAGCAAAATATTCCATTTTAGCGAGTGGTTTTGGATCCGAAAGGTGATTAAACCTTTGTTTTTAGAGAGGAAACCTGCTCTGATACCAATTGCTACACGGTAGCAATTGCTAAAATTTTGCAAATAAACTCAAAAACAGTAAAGATGAAATATAAGGCTGAAGCAATGAGAACACATGCGAATTATACAGGTTCGACAAGCCTACTCCTATCCCCAAGTTGTGAGCTTGGGAGTTCTGCAAGATATTCTTATTAAGTACTTTGAGGTTACAAGAAAAACCTTGTAATCTCATACACCAACACTTAGTGGGATAAATAAGTCTCACTCACTTATTTATCTCACCTACACACACTAATGAAAAGGTATTACCAATGTTCTGGAACTAACAGAAGATAGTACCAGAAAGAATTATCCAGTCTCTGGAACTAACAGGAGAAAGTACCAGAGATTACAACCTCACAACTGGAGAACAAATGTCTCCTCACAATAAACTCTGAATCACTCGAATTCTGAAAATCTGCACCAACGCGTTACATTCTTGCTACAACGGACTTATAGACTTGTGTCTTCTCTCTATGTTGAAGTCCTTTATATATTGACCAGCTCTGGAACTAGTCGTTGGGATATGATCTTCACTCAAGAGATATTGGGCTTGATTACTGGAGTTTGTCTTCCTTCAATCACGAGTTGCAAACTGTTTGTTGTCTTTTCCATGAGTTTAGGAATGGTTTAGCCAAAGTCTTCCTTTAATACTCTTGGTTGATTTGATTGACTGGAACTTTCCAAGCTTAGCTAATTTCCTGCAAGAAGATTTATACCAAGAATAGGCTAGATACACCAAATCAAATAGTTAGAGTGAATCAACAAAAACTTTCCAACAGTTCTATATATACGTAATCTCAGTTATTAAATGAGCTTAATTTATAACCAAATATATCTAATCTTTTTTCATTTTGATCGACATTTGCAGTTGGATGATTTTGTTTTATGTCACATTTACGAAAGGGCTCTGAGGAGATCCGATGAAGATCATGAAAAAGTAATAGCGGTGGATGATAATGCTGCCGATTTGCAGCAGGATGATAATGTACAAGTAACAGAACCACATGATGCTATTACTGCTGCTCATGATCCTGCCACCGAAGCTCAATATACTACGCATACCACAATGGCTGAGAACCCGGATAATTGGTTTGATCAGCTGCTGCTGATGCTGCTGCCGGAGTTTGGGAACCCGAATAATTGGTTTGATCAGGCGTACAACAATGACTGGGAGGGAACTTCAAGTAGTTATAACTATGAACCGCCGTTGGGAGAAACGATGAACGAGTATAGCAACTATGGATCTCCATTTGGCAGCGGTTTTGGAGCTCTAATGTTGAAGGAAGCAAATGAGGCAACAAAGAGACCGAGAAGGCAATAAAGAGCTAGAGCCAGCCTTGTGGTGTTGATGTAAGCTGAGTTTCTGGGGAATTAATGTGGATTATGTGTCGTTGCTGTTAATTCGTGTTTTTTTTTTTTTAATTAACTCTACAGGTACAGTAAGAGTCAGTCAATTGTCATTAATTAGAACGTATCTTGTGAATTGGAAAATCAAATTGTGCGGAAGTTTAGGTGTCCTTTGTATCTTCTTTCATGCTTCTCATGTTGTTTGCAAATAATATGGAAGCAAGGCTGGGTTTAAATATCCTGTTTTCATTTTGTGTTCCAAAGCCTAGGCGATTTTGGCCTTTCACTTTTCTTTAAACCTGGTAATGCATGTTTTTTTCTATACCATTTATTGTCCGAGTATTTTCCATGTATAGTGCTTACTGGTTAATTTATCTTTCATTTTGGTAGTATTTTCCCATATATATACCCAGGGTTTGTCTTAGTCACTAGTGTGCTGAATAAAATAATGTACGCAGCTTTTGGTAACAAGTTAAATAATGAGAAATCCTTTGGCTTGAGGCCAGACGTAGGAATGATAGATTATTATTCGGAGGTTGTCAGCTGGGGCAGAGTGGATAAATTAATCTATTTGAACTTTCTCCATCTCTTGCTGAATATTGATCGACAATCTCTTTTATCTAATTTGGATTCTTTGATCGTAGAAAAATACGCGATCGATTTACTATCCACTTTCTTATATCGTCCAATTCTTGATATAAACGGCAAAGATTGGCCCAACGAAATTGGTGGAATACCAATTCTTGTTTACTGAGCAATTTGCTCTTAAATCATGTCATACGAGTCTTTGATCCAATTTTTCTTTCTAAATTTCCCAATCAAAGATTCGGTTACACCTTCGGAATACCCCATTTGGGAATTTTCTCTACTCCCCCAATCTTCACTTTACGCCACGCCGACTCCACTTTCGAGGGTTTGAGAAATTACAAATACTTCTCATATGTGTAAATACTTTGCTGGGGAAATTTTTATTTTCCAATGAAAACCAATAAAACTTAGGGGCAATTAATAAAGAGGACCAAATATGTTCAAAAGTTATCCTAAACCCCCTAGTTTGAAAAAAGTATGTTTTACATCACCAATATACATCTTATTTTTTGTAAACTCCCCAAAGTCCTAAAAAGTCTGTTTTGCCCTTATTTTTTTACTGCAACCACACCATTTTCACTCCTTCCAATCTCAGATCTCTTTATCATCTCCCTTTTTATTTCTCCATTTTCTTTACTCATCGATTTTGGAATCCGACCACCAGTGGCAACAAGCTCAACTCATCGTCGTTGAAGAAGCAAAAGAAGAAGTCGATACATTTAAGTTTAATCTCAGGTATTTTTATAACCTTTCTAATTCAAAATTTTTGGATTCAAATTTGTAAAAATTTCTGTAAAGTTGAGAATTCTACATATATGTGAATAAATTTCTGCAAATTTGATTTCTTCATGTATTTTTGTGAATATCCAAAGATATTTTTTTGGTAGCTAAGAGATTTGAGATTTTTGTATATATGTGTGAAGAAATTTATGTGATTTGTGATTTTTGCGATTTGAAATTTCTGCATATATCGCAATAGACTTGATATGTACTACTAAGTTTGCAATTATTTTTAGTTGGGTAATCTGGTGTTGAATCTAAAGTTATTATCTGTTTTAAGTATTTTAGTTGGTTTGAACAATCACTCTATCTAATTTGAGATTTCTAAAATTTCGGTATATATTTGTATATATTTCTGCATAATCTGACTTTGAGATTTCTACATATACGTAAAATCCCACAGTGTATGTAGAGATATATACAAATATATATATTTGAGATATTTGATATATATATGAATATATTTTTGTATAAACTAATTTATATATATTTCAGCATAAACTGACTGTGAGATTTCTGTATATATCTAAATATATCTCTGCATAAACTGATTGTGGGATTTCTGCATATATCTAAATATATTTTTGTATAAATTGACTAATGATTTGTTGCTGTATTTGTTCTCATAAATAAATTATAATCACCTATTGTAATGATTTGTTTTCTTACAGAAAATTGAAGAGTGATCGAGCTTCTGGAGGATGCATGACCAGTAAAAATTTAAAAATGCGTAATTAAAGGCAGACTTTGTCCATTGAAATCTTAAATATGCGTAATTAAAGTCAGACTTTGTCCAGTGAAAGTTTAAAAATGCGTAATTAAAGGCAAACTTTGTCCAGTGAAAGGTTAAAAATGTGTAATTAAATGCAGACTGTGTCCAGTGAAATCTTAAAAATGGGTAATTAAAGGCAGATTTTGTCCAGTGAAAGGTTAAAAATGCGTAATTAAATACAGGTTTTGTCCAGTGAAATCTTAAAAATGCGTAATTAATGGCAGACTTTGTCCAGTGAAAGGTTAAAAATGAGTAATGAAAGGTTAAAAATGCGTAATTAAAGTCAGACTTTGTCCAGTGAAAACTTAAAAATGCGTAATTAAATGCAGATTTAGTCCAGTAAAACGTTAAAAATGCATAATTAAAGTCAGACTTTGTCCAGTGAAATGTTAAAAATGCGTAATTAAAGACAGACTTTGTCCAGTGCAACGTTAAAAATGCGTAATTAAAGGCAGACTTTGTCCAGTGCAACGTTAAAAATACGTAGTTAAATACAGACTTTGTCCAGTGCAACGTTAAAAATGCATAATTAGGGCAATTTACATCTGGGTCCCCTGAGGTATGGCGTAATTACAAATTAATCCCTGTACTTCCAGAAATTACATACAACTACCCTACTGTTTCCTTCCGTTAGAGGTCCCTGGACGCCGTTATAGTTCCGTCCAAATGTGGGTATTCTTAAGGGCTCGTTTTGTAACATTTTGTAAAATACAAGGACTTTTTTGTAATATTCAGGATAATTTTTTGGATGGAACTATAACGGCGTCCAGGGACCTCTAACGGAAGGAAACAATAGGGTAGTTGTATGTAATTTCTGGAAGTGCAGGGATTAATTTGTAATTATGCCAAACCTCAGGGGACCCAGATGTAAATTGCCCTGCATAATTAAAGGCAGACTTTGTCAAGTGAAATGTTAAAAATGTGTAATTAAAGGCAGACTTTGTCCAGTAAAACGTAAAAAATGCGTAATTAAAGGTAGACTTTGTCGAGTGAAACGTTAAAAATGGGTACTAAAGGCAAACTTTGTCAAGTGAAACGTTAAAAATACGTAATTAAAGACAGGATTTGTCCAGTGAAACGTTAAAAATGCGTAATTAAATGTAGACTTTGTCGAGTGAAACGTTAAAAATACGTAATTAAAGGCAGACTTTGTCCAGTAAAACGTTAAAAATGTGTAATTAAAGGCAGGCATTGTCTAGTGAGACGTTAAAAATGCGTAATTAAAGGCAGTCTTTGTCCAGTGAAACATTAAAAATGCGTAATTAAAGGCAGACTTTGTCCAGTGAAAGGTTAAAAATGCGTAATTAAAGACAGTCTGTGTCCAGTTAAACATTAAAAATGCGTAATTAAAGGTAGATTTTGTCTAGTGAAAGGTTAAAAATGCGTAATTAAAGACAGGCTTTGTCCAGTGAAACGTTAAAAATGAGTAATTAAATGCAGACTTTGTGGTCATTATTCAATAAATCTTGAGTATCATTATTGTAATGTTGTGGTTAAAGACAGACTTTGTCCAGTGAAACGTTAAATCTTCAGTATCATAATGTTATTGAATCTTGACCACAACAATACAATAATAATTCAATAAATCTTGAGTATCATTATTCTAATGTTGTGGTCATGATTCAATAAATCTTAAGTATCATTATTGGAATGTTGTAATGTTGTGGTCATGATTCAATAAATCTTGAGTCTCATTATTGTAATGTTGTGGTTAAGATTCAATAACATTGCGGAATAACATAAGTGTCCACAACATATAACTCAATATTGAGTATCATTGTTTATAACTCAATATTGAGTATCATTGTTTATACGTAATTAAGATTCACAACATGTAATGGTAACTTTTTAACGTTTCACTGGACAAAGTTTGTCTTTAATTACGCATTTTTAACGTTTCACTAGACAAAGTCTACATTTAATTACACATATTTTACGTTTCACTTGACAAAGTCTGCCTTTAATTAAACATTTTTAACGTTTCACTGGATAAAGTCTGCTTTTAATTACGCATTTTTAACGTTTCACTAGACTAAGTCTGCATTTAATTACTCATTTTTTACGTTTTACTGGACAAAGTCTGCCTTTAATTACGCATTTTTACGCTTTCACTGGACAAAGCCTACCTTTAATTACGCATTTTTAACGTTTCACCGGACAAAGTCTGCCTTTAATTACGCATTTTTAATGTTTCACTCGACAAAATCTGTATTTAATGACGCATTTTTAACGTTGCACTAGACAATACCTTTAATTACGCATTTTTAACGTTTCACTCTACAAAGTCTGCTTTTAATTACGCATTTTTAACGTTTCACTAGACAAAGTTTGCGTTTAATTATGCATTTTTTACGTTTTACTGTACAAAGTCTGTCTTTAATGACGCATTTTTAACCTTTCACTGGACAAAGTCTAGCTTTAATTATGCATTTTTAACGTTGCATTGGACAAAGTCTGCCTTTAATGACGTTTTTTTAACGTTTCACTCGACAAAGTCTGCTTTTAATCACGCATTTTTAACGTTTCACTCGATAAAGTCTGCATTTAATTACACATTTTTTACGTTTTACTGGATAAAGTCTGCCTTTAATTACACATTTTTAACCTTTCACTAGACAAAGTCTGACTTTAATTACGCATTTTTAATGTTTCACTGGACAAAGTCTGCCAAATAACCTTTCATTGGACAAAGTCTGCCTTTAATTAAGCATTTTTAAGATTTCACTGGACAAAGTCTGCCTTTAATTACGCATTTTTAACCTTTTACTGCACAAAGTTTGTCTTTTATTATGCATTTTTAACCTTTCACTGGACAAAGTCTGCATTTAATTACGCATTTTTAACCTTTCAATAGACAAACCTTTCACTAGACAAAGTTTGCCTTTAATTATGCATTTTTAACCTTTCAATAGACAAAGTTTGCGATTGATTACGCATTTTTAAACTTTCACTGGACAAATCCTACCTTTAATTACGCATTTTTAAGATTTTACTGGACAAAGCCTGCCTTTAATTAAGCATTTTTAAACTTTTACTGGACAAAGCCTGCCTTTAATTATGCATTTTTAACTCATCACTCAACAAAGTCTGTTTTTAATTAAGAATATTTAACCCATTACTCTACAAAGTATGCTTTTAATTACGAATATTTAACCTATCACTCTGCAAAGTTTGCTTTTAATTATGAATATTTAACCTATTACTCTGCAAAGTTTGCTTTTAATTACGAATATTTAACCCATCATTATACAACCAGAATCGAAGAAAATAAAACATAAATATCAAACTAAAATACTGTAATTCAAAAACGGATTGTGTAACTTGGTTCATCATCATAAAATGGTCTTGCATTTTCCAGAACCTTGATCACTCTTCAGTTTTCTGTGAGAAAACAAATCATTACAGATTACAATTTATTTATGAAAAAAAATACAGCAACAGATAATCAGTCAGTTTATAGAAAAATATATTCAGATATATGCAGAAATTTCATAATTAGTTTGTTCAGAGATATATTTAGATATATACAGAAATCTTACAGTAAGTTTATGCAGAAATATATACAGATTAGTTTATACAAAAATATATTCAGATATATATATTTGAGTATATCTCAAATATATATTTGTATATATCTCTGCATAAACTGATTGTGGGATTTTACGTATATGCAGAAATCTCATAGTCAGTTTATGCAGAAATATATACAGATATATGCAGAAATCTCATAAATATCAAATAATTGTTTTACAAAAATCTTAAATATCAAATTTCAAGCAAAATTCTCTTTAGATATATGAGAAATTTCAAATCGCATAGCAAAAAACTCAAATAAATTAGCGGTATAATTGATAAAATGCCCAAAACACAGGTAATTGATAGAGTCATTGTTCAACAAACCAGCTAAAATACTCAAAACAGTTAATAATTTTAGATTCAATATTAGATTACCCAACCAAAAACAATTGCAAATTTAGTAGCACACATCAAATCTGTTGAGATATATGCTGAAATTCCCAAATCGTAAAAAATTTCAGATATATGCAAAAATTACAAATCGCAAAAATTACAAATCGCAAAAATTTCTTCACATATATACAAGAAATCTCAAAGTCTCTTTGGATATTCGCAAAAATATATGGAGAATCTCAAATCTCATAGCAAATAAAATTCTTTTAAGTATATATAAAAATTTCAAATAGTATATATTTAGAAATATCCAATTTGCAGAAATTTATTCATATATATATAAAAATCTCAAATTTGCATAAATTTATCAACAAATTTGAACTTAAAAATATCGAATCAGAATGGTTACAGAAAATACCTGAAATTAATTTTGGTATGGTGGAAGACGCAAAGACTTCTTCTTATTCTCTCATCTTCTTCTTCAACAACGCAGATACGCTCGTCTGGAGCAACGATTTCTTCCTCTTCGTTCCTCTTCTCTCATCATCATCTTCTTCTTCTTCAACATTAGATTTCAGTCTAAACTCCATTGGTACAGAGGTTGGAGAAGTAAGAGAGAACGATGAAGATGGGATATGACTTGTTATTTTTCTAATTTATCATGGGTATTTTAGTAATTTTACGTGTTTTAGGGGGTTTAGGAAAAAGATGTTGTGTATTGGGGATCTAAAATAGGCAAATTTCAAATCAGGAGGTTTAGCGAAAGTCTTGAGCCTTATCAGGGAGTGTTTATTAATTCTCCGTAAAACTTATTTCAAAATTTTCTTTCAATAAATTTTTGAAATGGAATTCTTATGGAGGTTTCATGTAATTTCTGAAATAAAAAGAATTATTTTGTGATTATAAAGGATTTTAGTTATTCTCCAATCTGTTCATAATAATTTATTCTCCGCCACTTTTATTGACTTTGTGTAAGGTTACGGATAATGAGTTTGTAGTTTGTTTGGTTATACTTATTTGTATCCATTAAATTAAAATAAATGCTATTACCACAGTTTCCGTATGATAGTTGAAATTGTTGCAACTTGTAAATATATTTATAAGGGTTAATTAATTCCAATATCCCAGCACCAGTCAAGAATGGCTAATTAAGGCATTTCCCTGGATTATAAAACTCAATCTCAATTTTTCATATATAAATGTAATTAAGGTATCTCCTTGATATAGGATTTCTCCGTAATGACCATGAATGATTGTTTGTAGAGGGGCTTAGTGTGTTTTGCTAATTCTTTTAATTTGAGTGATTGTCCCTAATTTTTATGAAATGTAACACTTAGCCTCTTTTATACAATTCTGACAGAATATTCTATAAATATTTCGTTCAAAATAAATTTTGACCATTGAGATATCTCCTTCGTCACGGCGATCCAAGAGTTAAGACCATCGTCATTGTATTTCTATCTTGAGACGAACAAAACCCATACTCCATTCATCCCTATTGGTCAGTACTGGAAGTCGAGCCATGCCACTGCAAAGCTCCAACCATCCAACGTCACCTTTGACCGATGATTCCCCCTTCTTCAGTAGTTTCAAGACCACCGTTGTGTTCTTCTAGACCACTGTTATATCCCTTGTATCGAGAGTTTCAATTTGATGTGCAATATCATAAAAATTGAAATCGGATCACTATAAAATTGTCCTTATAAATTGAGCTTAAATTTTATTAAAAAAATTAAATGAAATATTCTCAAAAATTATGTCGGAAGGAGCCAAGTACTACATTTTTCAAATGGCAGAAGTTTTATTGAAAAAAACATTAAAAAGAAATAAAGCAATAAATTGAGAATTCCACGTGGCAAAAAGGCAGCTGTTCTCTTTCTTCTTCTGAAAGACTGAAACGCAAAAGGCAACTGTTCTCTAACCCCTCTTTGCTTTTGTTTACCCAATTGACTTCTTTCTCCCTAAGCCCACTCTCTCTCTCTCTATCTCGATGAAAATGGCGATCCGAGCTCTGCCCACCCTCCTCCTCCTCTCCCTACTGGCGGCCGCCGCCTCCGCCCGCCCTTGCAAAACCCTATTCTACTTCTCCGCCACCACCACAACCACCACTTTTTACCCCCACCATTCCCTCAACCCAAACCCTAGCCACAATTTCCACCTCCGCGGTCAAAACCCCCGCATCTTCACCCTAATCTTCACCACCACCACCACCGCCACCAGGTTCCCCAGCCACCGCCCCTCCGTCAATTTCGTCTCCAATAACGCCTTGGATGAAGACTCGATGATGACGTCATCCGATTTCCCGATGAAATTCTACTCCTCCGTCTCCAGCTCCATCCGCGATCGCGCCAGGGACATCATGAGCGTCGTCGGAGCTCTTCTCTTCGGCGTCGGCTGCGGGGCGCTCACCGGCGTTGCTCTGTACTTCCTCTGGGCACTCTTCTTCCCCCGCCATTTTGGATTTGATGATGTTTCTTCTGATGATGATGAAGGAGATTATGATGATGCCGCCGTTGCCAAGAAGTTGGGCTACTTGGCGATCCCTACTAAGCCCAAGATGGGTGATGATGACCTCAAGAAGCCGGCACTCCCTGCTAAGCAAGTGGTTTGATCATTGATGGGTAAATTGTTTAATGCTTTTTTAAGTGTTTTTGTGAATTTGATGAACCTTATGATGGGAAATATGATTCCTTTATATCTGGATCTGTATGCTTATATTGGTACTGCTGTTGCTGCTATATGTGAATTTGGTGATCATGTTATGTCACCTTTGTGCTTTAATTGCTTTATGTTGTTTTACTTGCATTCACTAATTTGCAAATAAGATATCTGTTGCTATGTCTTTCTTGGATTAAACTTTGCTGCTTCTTGGCGTGTCTACCGTGTGCTGTTACCGAGTTCGTTCAACTAAGTGTTTTTGAATGAGAGCTCGGAAAACCAATCAATTAAGTGTTTTTGAATGAGAGCTCGGAAAAGCAATCAATAAAGTTTGATGTAGTTTGATAGTACAGCAATATGCGGGGTAAAATGTTCGACTTGATAACATTCTAGCATGGGTTTTGGACTTAAGTAATCTTTAGCTATCCCTTTGTTGACGTCCTTAATATTGTTTGGATCTGTTAAATGTGTTGATCTCCGGGCTGATATGCTATCTAGATGGTCATTTCTGTTCGTCCCGCAGACTAGCTTTTACCATGCTTCGTTTAATTATTGTCAAAAAGGCAGACCATTTTAGTAAAACCTAGCAATAGTTTCTGCTGTAATGTGTGTGGAGCTTTCACTGATAAGTGATAAATGATAATTCAAAAGAATAAAAAGAAGATGAACTTTCTCTGTTTTCCTTAATTTCGATATGTAATTTGGATTGCTTTTAGATTGAACCATTCACTTTTAATACAATTTCAGCTTTATGTTAGTTTTGCTTTGCTCTGTCATTTTTGGTCTAAACAAACAGCTACAGACAAATGAGCTATTTTGTTGCTCTGTTCAAGTTTTAGTCCAATCCTGAGCAATTTTGTTGCTCCGTTCCAGTTTCCAATCCTTCAATTATGTGAGGGAACTTTTAGCATAATGTTAAAGTTCACACATACATATTGGAATTTGAAATTCAATGAGGACGGACTTCATCCAAAAAATAATAAAAATAAAAATTCAATCAAACTTCAAAGAAGGTACAATGTTTTTCCTCATCCTATGAGTAGGTGCTTGCTTTTCCTCATCGATCAAGTGAAGAGTCTCTTTTATGTGCTTCGGTGCTTTTCCTTTTGTTCTTCGACCGTATCGTTTAAGTCGGTGCTTATCCTTATCGAGCAAATGAAGAGTTTCTTTTATAGGGGTAATATGACCAAAGTCATGTGAAGTAACACGGTCACAAAAACGGAAGCCCCGATCCCTAAATCCCTCAATTTGAAACTCCAATTCTTGCCATCATAATAACCATCACAAGCAAAAAGTTGGCCTGGACTCCTTTCAAATATAATATGGCCACTCCCGGTTACAGCCACTATATCTGCTTTTCCTATTGGAAGATCAACTATTCTAGCAGCAGTCCAAGATGATGATGATTCCTGGTATATGTAAGTAGTCTCAACTTAACATTTGAGGAGAACAAGAAATCCATCGACTGTAGTCTCAACGTAAGATCTGAGGAGAACAAGAAATCCATTAACCACCTTTATGGCAGTCATTGAATTGATCCTCGATTTATCTCTCTCTATCGCTTCAATTTTTTGTTTGTCCAAATCTATTCTCAACATCGTACTTAGGGAGTTAAAGAAATGAACCAACCAATAGATACAACCTTTGAAGCAAACATTTGAACCTAAAATGGAAACTTTATATCTGTCCAACCTTAGTGATGTAGATTTAATTCTTGTCCATGAATGCGATGACAAGCAATAGATCTCTGCTTGACTTAAATATCCTCCTCCTTCCACCGACAGCTTTACAATCTTATGATCTCTGCTTTGAGGAGCAAAACCAAATCCGAATCTTGTGTATAATCCTTGAAATTGGCCTGGATTAATTTGTTTCATGGATCTGATAAAAGGATTCCATAGGTATACATCGGAATGTGTTCTCAAGCAAACTAAACCCTCAGAAGATCCCCTTAATGGTGGAAAAGGTGTTTCTTCTAGCTCCCGGTCACTAGATTCGGGTATTAAGGTGCAATATTTCCGACCACGATCTTGGATGTGAAGAAGATGGGAACATGATATATTCTTGATATTCTTGTTTATTTGACGGTGGACGGATATGAAATTCGGGCTTTTGATAGAAGCTTTCCATGATTTCGAGACACTGGTGAATCTCAGGAGACTCTTTTGTGGGCAATCTGTGAAGTATTTTCAAGATAATGTCATAGGGAACATACCTTTGCGTCGCTGGCTCCTCACTCTTCATCTTCTTGGCCATAGCCACAGCCTCAACTGTTTCTTGAGAGAGAGGAGAGATTTTAGCGGCGAGCGAGGTTTTAAGTTCACTCTTTTCTAGAGTCTATATATTCCTTAAATAATTTATCAGTAACAAGATACGCTGATAACGTGATCGTGTGGAATTCAAGAGGATTGATTTTATGGGGAGTCTACAGAGTTTTGAAATGTTGAAACGTGTAGAGGGAAACAAGATTCGTGTTGATTTGCTATCTAGATGCGCATTTCTTTCGTCCCGCAAGTTAGCTTTTATCATACTTCATTTAATTAGACCATCTTAGTGTTTAAACCGAGCAATAGTTGCTGACATAATGTTGCTGATCATTTGAAAGAATGAAGAGAAAATGAACTGTGTTTCTAACCCTGTATGGACTTGTTGAATGAATCCTTGTGCAAAGGTTTCAAACAAATTCTGTGGATTTTTGGAAGTTGGTATTGCAATACAAGTTGGTATTGCAATACGTAATTCAAGACATGGAAAAAGAAAATGATTCAATCGGTGAAATTTTGGAAGGATGGAATTAATTCAAGTAGCCTGTTTCCTGTAAAAACAACAAAAATTTCACCACACCACATAACGAAATTTGTTTTAAATCCAGCCAGAAAATAAATAGAAGGAAGAAACTACAATTTCTAAATCAAACAACCTCAAACATTCAACTGAATTACACAGCCAAAAAAGGTCCCATTGTATTCAAAATGCAGCTCCAATCGCAATCAAAACCATACCGCTGCCATCTAGTAAAAGAATCCAAGAACTTTGCCCCCAACATTTTTCCTACGGGCTTCTTCGTGATCCATGATTCCAGCAGATGTTGTCAGCACGATATACCCGAACTGCGTACCAAGATTATGAGATGATTGTTAGAAACATCATAAGAACTAGTACCACAACAGTTCCAAGTATGAAACAATCATAACATAGCTATAGTTAAGATGAAGATTCAGTTGAAGAGGACTCCTAGAACAGAAAATGTTTCAACCATGCTCAAACGAAAGCTTTATAATTATCTTTTGTCAATAAATACCTGTCTTGATGGGAGCAATCTGGCAGTCCATGGTTCGATTTCCTTAACACCGACATCAAAGCGGGGACTGATAACTCCACACTTGTTCAGTCTTCCATTTAATTCGACCACAATCTTTCCAGATCTGTGGTCATCGACATACTCAAATTCACCAATGTATCCTGTGAATACAAACATAAAAAATGAACATTTCATGAAAAAGTGGAGATATTAAAAAGCAGATAAAGAACAAGGTCATGTAAAAGAAGCTCACCGTGCTTCTGCATAACCAGAAGAAACTTGATAATCACTTTTGACGAAGGCCTGATCATGACCTGTCTTTTACCCCTCTTTTCCGCATTATACATGCTCTTCAGAGCATCATTCAACACACTGACTCTCACCATCTTCCAAAGCAAGCTGATGAAGAAATTATCCCAAATTTAAATAACAAAAACAAACCTTTACTACATAATCATACAGTGCACCATGTACAGAAACTCATATAAAATGCATCTGTCATGCCCTTATCCTTACGGGCGTATGCGTAAATACGAAACAAGAGTGCAAAATCCAATAGACCAAACTCAACCCCCTTCCCACCCCAATCCACCCACCACTACTCTAGTAAAAAAAATGTAATAAGTGTCAGAAGAACAGCATAACATTTACATGATTCTCAAGTGACCTTTCCCCAAAAACAAATCGAGCCCCAAAAAACAAAGAACGCGGCCCAAAATTCAATTAAATTTTCGCAGTTTCTAATCTTCCACAAACAGACAAGCTAAAATTACATCCCACTCCAATTTTCTGTCTAACAGAACATAAAGCCTCCATTTCGAAAGAAATACATGATAAATATCAAATTCAACAGGAAAAACCAACCAAATATGGGAATAGAAACAAAACTCGATCACCATTACAATAAAAACCGAGCTAAAAACATACCACACAAGATCATCAAAACGAACACAAAAATCTAACCAGAAAACATGAGAGTAACGAAATACGCTGCATAATACGATCTACGAACAATTACCAGAAGAATTAAGCCGCCGGCTTCTCTTCGTGATTCAGGGGCGCGGGGAGGCGAGTAAGAGAGAGAGACTTATGAGATGGTTAGGGTTTGGGGTTTTATAAAAGAAAAAAAGTATACGGTTTGGGCTTCAAAAGAGGCCGAAACATATATTGTGGGCTTAATGATTATGGTATCTTATATGGGCTATTAGCCCAATAATCATGTTGCCAGCCAATTAGAAATAAAATTTAAAAGGTTCAAGTAGGAGTGTAGGACTATCAATAGACCAGATTTTAATTCGAATTCCATCTCTATTTTAGCATGTTCTAATGGATCATATCTAATTATAAATATTTATTATTCGGAATAAATAAAAAGAATATGAAATTAAGGAAATTGATCCGTTAAATATCTGAATTTAACTTTTTGTTAAATGTACATTATATTATTATTTTTTACTATTACGAATATATAATCAGATTGAAAATTTAATAAAATATATTAAATTTTTGTAAAAATAAATATAAGTGTAAATATAAATATAAATATAAATATACTATATTTTATATAGGGTTAATCTTTCTTTGCACCCCAACCTTTGGGGTGTATTGCACTTTAGTACCCAACCTTTGAAACGTTGCATTTTGGTACCCAACCTTTGAATTTTGTTGCACTTTAGTACCCCGACCAATGAGGAAATGCCACGTGGTACCAACCATGGGGGTACACGTTTGCACTTGGGTACTAAAGTGCAATACACCCCAAAAGTTGGGGTACAAAGAAAGATTAACCCTTTTATATATTTAAAAGTACATGTTCAATATATTATTTTATTTCCTTATAAATTCATAGATATGAGTAATATATTAAAATATTCTGTAGAAATTAAATTGATATTTATATTTGATGAGTATCAATAAGAACGGCTCCTCTTTTCTCTCTTGCTCCTCTTCTCTTTGTTTTGTATTGTTTTGTTGTATGTGCTATTTGCGTCTATTCGTTCCTTTATATAGACGAATACAAAGAGTCCAGTTAGGGTTTACTAATCGTCTACATTAGAGTCCTTCCCGAGTGCTTCTTCTATTCGTTCCTATATGCAGAATCCTTATTCTATTCGTATGTGCATAGATTCGCATGGATTCGTTCTTATCCCCATAGTCCTTCTTCTACTTGTATATCCATGGAGTCGTTCTTATCCGTAGAGTCCTTCTACTTGTACATGTGTGAGTTGTTGCCACGTGTCCTATAGGGTGGTCCCCATCACTACTCCCTCCCTCAAGACCATTTCAGCTCGTTAGATGGGGAATGGTATTGATAACGTGGCAACAACGAAAAGGAAAAAAGATATAACTTGTCATATCTATCTTCCGCAATCCTAGCCATCGTACTGCTGTCGTTGGAACCCACTGCAGCTCGCGAAAGTGCACCCAATCGCTAGTGGGTCCACCAATGCAACCATGAACTCGTGACAGCTCATACGTAGCTATGTTAAGGCCTTTCCCAAGTACTAATACAAAAATTGAATAAAAACCCCAAACATGTAGCCGAAACCAAATCCCTTTATAAAAAGATAAATTAAAGGAGATTGCCATATATTGCCATAAAAATTGGTTTGAGGTGCCCAATCGCTAGTGTGTCCACCTATGCAACCATGAACAACATTGGATGCATGGCGAGTGCTCTATCTTGCGTGAACGAGCACTTGATGCGAGGTGAGACGAGTTGTCCAGCTTGCAGATATCCTTGTACGTTTATTATTATTTTTTCGACCAAATCTCAAATGGTCTTCTACCATTCGGTAGGAATTTCATGATGCTTCTCAACCAAAACTCGGATGGTCGTTTGCCATTCGGCAAGAATTTCATAATTTTTCCCGACCAAAACTCTGATGGTCGTTTGCCAGTCGACAAAAATTTCATAATTTTTCTCGACCAAAACTCTGATGGTCGTTTGCCATTCGGCAGGATTTTCATATGTATCATATCGCGGATTTGACAATGTATTCTGAGCAAGAAATATATATTAATTCAAAAGAAAATGAAAGTCCTAGCATATAAGAGGAATTTATTTGTATTGAAAGAAAAACAACTTATATAATCATGCGTTCATGTTGCCTCGTTAAAAACCTTGTAATAGGAAAAAATCTTTCGGTAATAATTCTTACGAGGGAAAAAGAGTACAACCGTAATGTTACTAAGCGTAGAAATTCTTCAAGGGTTGTGCATTCCTAGCTCGCGGCAACTCGATGCCTTCTGACTCTAGCTCGCCCGACACTTGCACTCCTGTTCGCTTTTGTTTGTTCGGGTCATATCCCACCGAGTCGACGAGTACTTTGTCTGGCTTGGTCTTATTCTGTTCGCCGCCTATTATCATATGTATAACTCCCCTGATCGACGGATCTCTTACTATCTGTTCAGTTTCCACCCGTGTATGTTGCCTAGATCGTTGTTCGTTTTCCCTGTTCGTCACAGTCCCCCATGTTACGACATCTTGTAATTTTCCATCGCGGGCCAATCTTTGCATTTCATTCTTTAGATGTTTGCACTTTGTCGTTCGGTGTCCATATTCATTGTGGTATTCGCAAAACGAATCCGAAGGGGCTCTTTGTGGTGTCACAGCTCGTGTCCGAGGCCATCAGAATCCTTCCAACTTTTTGACATTTTGCAACATTACCTCAGGTGTTTCCTTAAGTACAAAATAGGTGTCATACCTATCGGAAACACGTGGAGCTGCCCCCTCGATGTGGTGTCGATCTCTCGTGGTGTATAATTCCTGGCCTATCATTTTCTTATTTACTTCGCTTACCACTACTTCTCTTGCGACTAAGGATTCTTCCAAGTTGATGTATTTTCCTGCTCGTTTCAACAACTCGTCGAAGTCTTGCACTGGGTCTAATGCCAATGATTGAAAGAAATATCGAACTAGTGAACTGATTTTGGAATAGTCTGCAAAAATCATCAAAACAATGTATCACATTAGAAGGTTTATTCGTTGCGCCGGTCCTCTTAGAGTTGTGACGAATACTCTACACTTTATTTTGTCGGAAAGTTTGTGTAGCATGGCCACATGCTCGAACTCATTGATGTGCTCCAGCGGGTCCCCCATCCCGTCATACTTACCCACTTGCATAGATTGAAAATTATATGGGAGATCCTCTTCCATCACGTCTTCTGAAAACGGGCTTTTTTTCTTTTCTTGCATGGGGCCTTGCATGTTCCGCTTCAGATCTTCCACAACTTTTCCTAGATCTTGCATCCGCTCTTCCCAATTGTTGGTTTTCTTAACCGGTGGAGCTCTGGTCCTGAATAGGGTTGGGGTTGTAGTTCGGCCCTCCCTCTCATGGTAATTTTCATCTTTAGTGTCCGATTCTCCCTCCAGGTCAATCGGGTCCATTCGAGTTCTTTTTTCTTTCCCACTCATTTGGGTATCGCCTTCCGGCATCTCACAATATCCCCGCACTCGACTGGGCCCTTCCCGCTTTGCCTGTGCCTCGGTAATCATCTCCACCAAGCCTCGCAGTTGTTCAGTTGTCATGTTAGCTAGTAACACGGCTGGCATCGGTTCCTCTTCCCGTATCACTCCATTTTGTGTCCCTACTTGGGGAGTTGCGTAATTCTTCTTTGCCTTCCGCGGATCCTGATTCTCTGGTAGAATCTATTCAATCTTATCCAACAGTTGGTTGATATGCTCACTAGACATCTTGTTTTTTTTTTTTTTTTTCAAGGGAGAACAAGAGATCAAGAGAGGCTGTTTAATACTAGTTCGGAAGCGGAAAAAAAAAAGTTACTCGCTTCCCACAGACGGCGCCAGTGATGAGTATCAATAAGAACGGCTCCTCTTTTCTCTCTTGCTCCTCTTCTCTTTGTTTTGTATTGTTTTGTTGTATGTGCTATTTGCGTCTATTCGTTCCTTTATATAGGCGAATACAAAGAGTCCAGTTAGGGTTTACTAATCGTCTACATTAGAGTCTTTCCCGAGTGCTTCTTCTAGTTGTTCCTATATGCAGAATCCTTATTCTATTCGTATGTGCATAGATTCGCATGGATTCGTTCTTATTCCCAGAGTCCTTCTTCTACTTGTATATCCATGGAGTCGTTCTTATCCGTAGAGTCCTTCTACTTGTACATGTGTGAGTTGTTGCCACGTGTCCTATATGGTGGTCCCCATCAATATTAAATTTATTTTTAAATATCGTGCATTATATTAAATATAACAAAATTATATAATTAATACATTTTATAATATTTATATGTATATATAAATCACTCTCTTTCACGTGCGCGCTCGCGCGCGCGCACACACACACACATATATATTTATATATTTGATTAGCGCATAAAATAAATATCATATATAACTTATGATGCACATACACTTTTAAAAATATTATTTTGTTGTATTATGTCGTGTCAGATATTATTTTATCGTATTATGTCGTGTCAGATACTTGTGTCGGATATCGTGTTCGACACTTTTCACGTGAGAAATTTAAGAAATTTTTCGTGTTATCGTGTCCATATCCTAATATCATAATATATAATATAAAATAGTTATAATATATTACCGTTCGTGATGTATTCTTTTATCATTACCAAACAAAACCTGGAACTCGAATACTTGTGCTAAAACCTAAAAGAATAGTTCCGAAGTTCCACATAAATAAAATCTCTTATTTGAGTGGCCAAAGTGCATATGACAAACGTGGATAAGAGTTGATTTGAATAGTTTAAGATTTTTTTATTTTTTTTTTATAATAATAGTTCGTGTTGGAATTTTGAGAAGACAAATCAACCTCAAACTCTTCGGAAGATTTTGAAGGTTATTATTAATTTTTTTTTTGGTAAGATTTTGAAGGTTATTGAGTTATACTCAAAGTTTACTCTAAATTAATTTTAATTAACCCATTTTTCAGAAAAAAATCGACGATTATATATAGTTTTGGGAAAGAGAAGAAATTAATACAACTGGAATATTTAGGATTCCGGCGAAATGTCAATCTCCACCACCGCGGGGTCTCTCTAATTCCCGCCTACCCGCCACCACGTCCTTCAGCTCGCTTCCATCTCTCTCCTTCGTTTCCCAGAAAACCACCCTCTTTTCTCTCTCCCTGACCCATACCCCTCACCGCGCCTTATTCATATCTTCCTCCGCCAATGCTGCCGCCACCAACACCGAAATCGACACCAAATTGGCCGGCGGCGGCGGAGGAGGAGGGAAAAAGGGCGGTGGGGGTGGAGGCGGAGACGATAGCCGTGGAAATGAAGGGAATGACGATAAGAACAAGGAAGAAGCTTTAATGGCGCTGGCGGAGGCCGGGGGGAGTCTCGAGAGCTTGCCTAGTGATTTGGGAGCTGCCATTGAAGACTGCAGGAGCAGGATTCCTGCGTCGAATGCTTTGAGGTGCTTCGGACTTGGAAAATCTGAATTTCTTTCTTGGCGTAGGAAAGTCAACGAGAGGTTGTTGGATGATAATATCTTCCAGGCTAAAGTTGCCATGGAATATGCAGTTGGTGTCTTCACAAAGGTATCCCAATTTAACCAAAAAAAAAAAAGGGTTCTTTATTCTATTTTCTCACTGTATTTTGTTCTTTATTGTTTGCATTTTTCTGCATTGTTGATGGATTAATTTGTTGTTTCTGTTTTTCCCCTTATCTTCAATCGAAGATTGGATTAGATTTTTGTTGATTCTTGTTTGTTTGGGTGATTTTCATAATTTTCTTTGTATTATAGCTTATTCATATATAAGATCAAGCAGCCTTTTTTGATCAATTTGTTGATTAATAATTTTGTCTATTAATATTATTATGATGAGAATGGGTGAGAGTTGAGAGTAAGATATAGACTGGATGCACGTTGAAAAGTTTGCATCTTTGATATTCCAATATGATAATTTTACATTTGTTCCGTCCGCCAAATTTCTCAGGTCCTCAATCATCTTACCATGCCTTGTTTTGCATTGGATCTGCACTTCCTTTTGGTTGATATGTTATGGCATGCCGATTCTTTTTATGAATGAAACTAAGGATTAACAATAATGTCCAATTGATAGCTGGAAAGTCACACCACAATCCTATCAGAATATCTCCTGGAAATAAGAGAATTACAATCCCTCGCTATTAAGCCGAAGATATCAGTTTTCGGATGTACCCTGTATTTTAAAATGCCTTTCTTGATATGAACGTTGTTTATCTTGAATCAAGTTTCTTTCAGCTGATCTTGTAACTTATCTTTTTTCTCTCGTGTTTGCTGATTATCTTGCATTTGCCTCTCTCTTTAACAATGAATTGTTTACATGATATCATAAGTTTGTCTTCTGATTGGTACATGATATCATAAGTTGAAGTGGAAAAACTTTATCCCGCCCCTCCTAAATTTTGAATTTTTTTAAAATTTATATATATTTTTTGAAAAATTTATATTTACCCAAAAATAAATGTAACTAAATCTCAGTTTGCGTTGTGTTTAGGTCATGGCAATTATAGCAGGTGTTGTGTTTGTAAATTTCTCGGTTCCTACTGTGTTTATCCAACCCGCTCTTGCACTCGATGCCGACAGTCCTCCTAAACTCTTCCACAATCGTCCAGATAATGCTTTCCAGGCTAGTTTACTCAAATTGGTATTGCTTTATTATTACATATAATATCTACTAACTGCAAAAATCTTGGTTAAATGCTGTATTCAGCTTGCTTTGACTGGAGCAATGGTAAAGTACCCTCCGGGGTATCGATTTGTCCCCAATGACATGGAACTTATGAATTACTTGACGATGAAAATCAATAATGATCCAATCCCTGTTCCTGAGGTCATACGCGATGCCAATGTTTATGGTTGTGATCCACAGAAGCTGATTGAAGGTATAATATGTAACTCTTCTGTTTTTCTTTTATTCTTTCTGGTTTCTTGTAATATAATCTTGGTTTAGGGTTCTTAAGACTAAAATTAGGATTTCGAAAGGGTTAGCTCTTGTTATGCATGTATGAATATACGAATGTAGCGCGTGTATGAATATATGAATATACTTTTGTTCGTTAATTACATATTCATCTAATGCAATCTTTTCTTTCATCTTTCCTAAATTAATTCGTAGAGACATTCCCTGAAGGCGGGGAGCGTGAAAAAGGCTGTTATTTTTTCACCCCAAGGGACCGAAAGTATCCAAATGGATCACGGCCGAACCGGAAAGCGGGCAACGGATATTGGAAGGCAACCGGAAGATCAAAAGAGGAAATGAAATTGTCGGAAATAGAAGAGCATTGAATTTTCTTACAGGACAGCAACCTCATGGACAGAAAACCAGGTGGATCATGCAGGAATATACATTACCAGCTTGTAAACTTCCCAAGGTCAAAGAAAATAAAAAAGACATGAGGGTACGACAGGTTTTACTATGTAATATAATCTTAGTTATTAAATTAGCCTAATTTATGACCAAATATGTTTAATCTTCTTTTTCATTTTGACGACGGACTTTTGCAGTTAAATGATTGGGTGTTATGCCACATATATGAAAGAGCATTGAGGAAATCCGATAATCAAGATTATGAAGAAGAAGTAATGGTTGCTAATCCGGCTGAGAATATACAAGTAGCACAACATATTATTGCAGCTCCTTGTACTACCACCCAAGCTCATTATACGACGGAGATGGTTCCAGCACCGAAACAGGTGATGGCAAAGGCATTCGATGGCCAAGCATGTGGTACCATTAGTGCAGCTCAAGGTCCTAACTACTAACGTCAAAGCTCATTATACCATGGCACCAGAAATGCAGTTGGATTTCTTTGGGTATCCGTTTGATCAGCCGTACAACGTCGGAGGAGGAACGTCTTCAACTAATAATTATGAGGGAACGTCGTCAGCTCTCAACTTTTGTGAATCGCTGTTGAGAGAAGAAGGAACTTCAAGTAACTGCTACGAATGGCCGTTTGGAGACATGATGAAGGATGGTAGAAACAACTATCAACAGCCATACAACGGAGGAGAAGGAACTTCAAGTAACTATTATGAATGGCTGTGTGGAGACCTGATGAACGACAGCAGCAACTATGGAGACCCAAATAATTATGATATGATGGACTATGGCTGCTTTTAAAGCTAAGCGAAGGAGGCAACACCACACAAGGAGTCAGATGACAATAGCCAAAGGGTAGCAATCTGCAGTTGTGTTGTTGAATAATTGTGGATCATGAAAGCTGAATTCAGGATTGATTAGGATCAGACGTTAGAGAGAAATTTTCTGCACACTTAATTTCTTCTTAAACCTCTCACAGTAGTGGAAATTTATTTTGTGTGTTGTAGGCCTAGTGGTTTTTATCCCTTTTTTTTTTTTTTTTTGATAACACACGCACACGCAAGTGGGGTTCGAACCTGAGGCTTTACTTTCAAGAATAAACCCATTAATCACTTGTACCAATCTCTGTTGGCCAGTGGTTTTTATCCTTCATATTGAAGAAGTTTTCCTCGTTAAAATATCACGCGCCTGTTATTCTGTTTATTTTATATTGGTTGGCTTGGTTGATTAATCAGGGGTGAGTATTTAATGAGCTAGCTTAAGACTGAGAAATTAAAGATGAGAATTGAGAAGAAAGCAAAGTCGATAATTATTATTCACCTTCACCAAAGCATCAATGTCTCCTCCATTTCCGCCCAAACCCAAATCCCATCTTCCATTTACTTGCATTTTATTAATTACTTGGAATCTTTGATATTACAGTAATTTAATATTTTTATAGTTAAGGGATAATAAATTTTAAAATTCAAGAATTACATATCTCTTTCACACAAAATACTACTTTCTCTCAATTAAATCAGCATAACGAGGTTAAATCAGGTTCGATTAGGATTTTTATGTGTAGTCTAATCAATGTAATAAGCATTTCATTGATGTACAATAGGCCTAGATCACACATCATTCGACCAAATCCACGTAACGTAAGTTAGATTTGTATTAAAATTTACTTTATTTTATTGTGTTTGTCAAATTTTAATTTATTAGCTAGTCACTAAAAACAATAAACAATACATCAAATAAAGGACCCTTTGGTCATTTCAAAAGACAGTGAGACCCTTGTCACACCCTATATATCTCTGTACCGTTAAATTCAAATTTATTACAGACCTCAAAAGAAGCAAAGAGCATCAACTCCCAGTTCACAGACACACACACACACACAACACAAACAGAGTAGACCCCGGAGCATGTCGACAACATTTAGAAGACCCAAATGGCATCTAGCGCCGCCTCCTCCGCCGTCTCCCAAGATCCTCCACTTCCCCCTCAGCCGCAGGACTCGCCGGAAACACCACCGGAGCAAAACTACCTTACTTCTCCCCAACCAACCTTACTACTTCTCTCACTTTGGAGATGCCCATAACCTGTTTGATCGGGAAACTAACACTTTCCCCAAAAATATCAAGCCCCAAACGGCTTTCTTTAATGCTCACTCAAAAAATGAGAGGAGGGAGAGAGTGGAAGAAGAGAGAGAAGAGTGTTTCGGCGAGTACGACGGAGGCGGAGGAGGAGGGGCGAAGGGTTTTGTGGAGGAGAAGTGGAGGTTCCAGGCGGAGATACTGAGGGCTGAGTGTAATTTCCTGAGGATGGAAAGGGAATTGGCTTTGAAGAAGCTGGAGAGGAATCGAGTCAAGATGGAGAGGACTCTTCGATCAGCTGTTCAAACACTCGTCTCTGTGAGTCACTTTTGTTTTCTATGGTTTGAACTTTGAATTTCATGTGTCTGTTGGAAAGTACGATGCTTTTTGCAGTGTTGCTGTGAAAACTGAAAACTCATGTGAACTTGAAGAAAAAGGATACGGTCTTACCCCCAAACTGTTCCATTTTGTCTGTTTTTGGTTTTTCATTTATGGCTTCTTGTTTTTCGATGATATTATCTTAATTTTTTCGAATTAATTATAGTTCAACAGTTCTAACTCAGCTAGTTATCATGTTTTTCATGTCCCGTTGGTTAGCAGGGGAGAAAGAAGATATTCGAAGGGAAGAGCGTAAATGCAACGTTGCAGAAGGAGATCGAGGATTTATCCGAAAAGCTACAAGAATTACACAGAACCTCAAGGGTTAAAGACAGTGAAGTTAGGAACTGCACTAATTTTGACAAAAAAGCATGCCTTTTGCAGAGGAGATTAGAAAAGCTTAGAGAGTTATCAGTCGGGAGCTCCTCCGTCAATACAAGTCACAGCATTGATAAATGCATTTCGAATAGCGAAATCGAAAATAAGTCCATTGAAGTAAGAAAAAAGGTTTAACTTTTCCTGCTAATCTTGATAACCAAGAGATATATATCATTTTCTTGAAAATGATTTGCAGATGGAGGTTATATTAGATAAAGTAGAAGAAGAGAATAGTTCAGCTGCCAGCTCTGCTTCTATTTCCAAGAGAAATGAGTCTCCCAATTCCCTTGGCTTTCCAACCAGACAATTGTATCAGGCAAACGCTCTCTCTCTCTCTCTCTCTCTCTCTCTGTATTTTTAAATTTCGATTTCAAAAATGATTAGTATTAGACAAATCAATTAGTGCAAGATGAATTATGAACGTTGGGGCTAATCTAGTATTTTAATTTGTATTATGTTTGGCTTTTGTTGTTTCAGTTCACACTGCCCAAAAACATGTTGTCTCAGTTAAATTATGTCTAAACTTAGGGTAGGACCACTCTTACTAATTCTAGTACATGATTCTATTTCAGTTTTCTTGTATTTTTTTAAGAAGACTTCTGGAATGAGTATCTAGGAACAGTTCTGACAGAATTCAAATTATGTTGGTCAAGAAATTCCTACATTTTACTAAAACAACATATTCTGGATTAATTAATGAACTTCTATACTTATATTTTGTTTTTGTTTTTGCTTTTTTTTTTCTTTTGGCAGGAAGAACCTGTGTTATTGCATGAGGACAACCGATGTTCTGGACATTGCAAGGCTATTATTCATAGGATTTTGGAGCAAGTTAGAGCTGAGACAGAGCAATGGTCCCAAATGCAAGAAATGCTGGATAAAGTGAGGGGAGAAATGGAAGAACTCCAATCGTCTCGTGATTTCTGGGAAAATCGAGCCCACAATTCAGATTACGAGACCCAATCCCTTAAACATGCTGTAAGAGTAGTTCGTTTTGTAAAACTGCAGAAATTTTAATGTATAAATAGGGACGGAAGTAGGGGGCGTGTGGGGGCAGCCTCCGCCCCTCAACTTCCTTGGACACCTACTACATATATACTATTTTTTTTTTAAAAAAAATCACTAAAATTTGCAATTTCATGTGTTTTTGCCCCCTCAAAACTTGAAAGTTTGATTTATCAATCGCCCCCCCACCAAAATCCCAACTCTTACATCATGTGTAGGCAAGGTTATGTGTTTTAATCGGAAAACATATGAAATATTGTTCTGTATCTCTTCTCAGGTGGAGGAATGGAAGGAGAAAGCTCTTGGCCATGAATTAAAAACCGATGAGCTGCAACAGGAACTCTCTCTGCTTCGAGATGAGCTTCAAAAGTCCAAAGCAGAGCTAAACAACAATGTGCAAGAGAAGAAGTGTACATCTGAGAACGAGCTGAATATAAATGACTGCAAGGAGAAAGGAAGGGTGCAGACTCAAGACTTGCCAAGTATTTCCTTGGGTAAGCAAATTGCAAAGGAGAAAAGAATGCTTATTCATCGGTTAAACGAAATACGAAGCGAAAATTACGAGAGAGGACGCAAGCAAGAACTCCCGTCAGAAGGAAAACGAAAGCCTTTAAGGGATATTGGAAACTCAACATTCTTAGCATTAGAAAGGTTTAGAGAATGAACCCTTTATATCTTAGCCAGTCATTGTTTTCTCCTTGCTCTTTTCTGAGGAAATAGCCCCAATTTTGGCACTTGTAAGTTTACGTTGAAGAGCTTTCTCGCAGATATGAATAAACGGGCCTTTTATTTTTTGTTGAAACAATCTTTCTATTGCACAAACTACAAATAAAGGAACATTTTTTACCAAGAAATGGTGCCTCAGCCCCTCAACTCATCCTTAATTTCGAATAAAATTCTAGCTCGGCAACGTATACTTAGGTTTATATTTACTTACCCGATGGCCTGCATTCATGAAGTGAAGTGATAATTAAAATCAGACATATCCTAATAGAGGATCCAAGGTACGAAACTACAAAAAGCTATTCAGAGGAACTTTTAATCATTCTTCACTCACTCAATCTAATCAGTTATATTAAAAAGTGTATTATATTTATTATTTATTATCAAATTTTCTAAACTTTTTATCAATCATACAACAAACACACAACACTTGGCCTCTCTTGGAAACCATAGGAACAAATGGTAGATTAATTACGGTGAAGTTTCTCATAAAAACAACAAGAACAAATGATTATGATGAAAATACATATTTATTCCGGCAAGCCTATCAACAAAGTCATGGTCCATTTCATCAAATCAAATCCACGCACAACCAATTGCACGGAAAATTGTAAATTTGGTACACTAACTCGATAAATTCAGTATTTTTATACATTCCATATACCAAATTTGCAATTTCCCAACTCAAGGCCTATATCAACAACCGGTTCGAGGAGGGAAACCCTTATCCGAATCATCATCAGACTTATTGGAAACCCTACTCCCAAACAGAAAGAACCCAAACGTATGTCCCGCAACAGCAACAATGAGCACACCAACGTTGAAAGACATGACAGCCAACATCACAAGGTAGCCCAGACCAATCCTTATTCCGTGAACAATTGTTCGAATCACCACCACACCACTTGATCTTTTGTTGTTGACGATCTTGGAGCAGTTGGAGAGCCACTCCACGAGGACAGAGAGCAGGAAGATGATTATGAGGGCTAAGACGTACATCCCAGTGCGAGTTCCAGGCCATCCGGAGAAGAGGATCTCGGCGTTCTTGCCCCAGAAAAAGGTCATATGCGAAGTCATCGCCATTTGATCATGATGATGATCCATTCCAGGCATATTCTCCATCTCTACTGTATATGATTTTGGAATTTTAGTGATTTCAAGACTATGAAATGGAAAGAAGATAAGGAGTGGCTAGCATTTATTCAGCACAACGTACGTAGTTGTATAAGGTAGCGTAGGCTGTAGCTGTAGCTGTACTGCATTGTATGTGTGCATTGTACATTTGTACTGCAGTTTTGACTATATACAACTCTTATATATATATGTATATATGTAATATTGGTATGTTTATTATTACTTGGATTTAAAATGAATCGGACAATTAAGATATTCTCGATGGCTCGGAGAAGAAAGTATTGGTTGAAACTAACATAAGGCCGAAATATTTAATAAGCTAGATTACTAAGTGGTGGTATGGTCTCGAATAGAGAGTAATTGTGTAATTTTAAACTTAATTGTTTTTTTTTCCTTAAAATTTTAAGTTGAGGGAATGATGTTCGAGTTTAAGAAAGAGATTTGTCTTTAAATTCTATAGACTACTTACAAGTAACTTATATCGTATCTTAAAGTTTGTCATGTACGTACTAAATCATTATAATGAGAGAGAAGTATTTAAAGTTTGTTATGTACTAAATCATTATAATGAGGGATAAGTATTTTATATTTGATATATTACGTAATTAATTATGATTCGGCCAGTATTGGGTTAGAACTTTCATAATATTCTGAATTATGTTCCACGATGGGTTAGAACTTTCATGATATTCTGAATAAGTTAACATGAGCAAATTGCATTTTTGGTCCCATACTAATAGGCATTATCACTTTTGGTCTCATGTTTTTCAAAAGTGGTTTTTTTGGTCCCGTAATAATTTTTTTTGTCAATTTGAGGACTTCCGTCAATTATTTGACGGAAGTCACTGTTCATCCATTAAATCTTTTTGGGATGAATAGTGCCTTATGTCAACGGATGATAGTGATTTCCGTTAACGGGTGAACAGTGACTTCCGTCAATTATTTCACGGAAGTTCTCAAATTGAGAAAAAAAATTACTAAGGGACCAAAAAAACCATTTTTGAAAAACATGGGACCAAAAGTGATAATGACTTATTAGTATGGGACCAAAAATGTATTTTGCTCAAGTTAACATATATTGGATAATGTAGATATTTTAGATAATTAAGAAGTTAACATATTAATTTTTAAATTAAGATTATTAAGGTAGTCAATGCCCTGACCAAGTCAATGATCCATTTATTTATACATACATATGTATCCCATAATATTTTCCATAACCCCAAAAGATTTCTATCTTCCTGTACAAAAATAATATATAAATATTGCCAAAGACAAATATTTGGTGTCTCTATTAAGCTAAAAAGGATAAGTTCAAGCTCTGATAGAATTCGAACAAATAATATTAATTAAATGATAAATATAATATTACAGTTATATGAATATATATAGAGCAACCATATATATAATTAATACAACAAACATATCTGTCAACTTGCTAGTACGATAGACAAAAAAACTTTTTAATTATAAGTTTACTTGTTGTAAAGATCCAATATGATTATATGAAAACGATTATCCGTAACATAAAAATTTCCATTAATATATATTGAATAATTGGAGGTGATACGGCACACTTCATGCCGTTAAGAACCAGCTTCTTTGTAGAGTCGTGGGACAAATCATGCTTATAATTTAAAATAAAATAAAACAATTCAAACGATGTTGCACAAGCTATTTGATAACAATTCAATGATTATGATCATTCCGTTCAGCCCCCAACTACGGTGGACTTAATGCACGACGATGATGTGGTATCCATTGAAGATGCCGACCTATTATTTGAGGTGGGAATTGACATATTGGTAGATGAAATAATTGATCGTACTTTGCCGGTCAATTAAAAAAAAGAAAAAGAAAAGAAAAGAAAAATCATCAAAAAAAAAGAAGATTTTACCTCCAATTTCCAAAACAAAACAACAAATACAGTTGTCAAGCCTAGAAAGTAATGAGGTAATCCTCGCCTCAGAATTGAAATCTCACTATTTATATAAATAAAGAACACTAATAAAAATAATTAAGATTTAGAATTCCAATTTATGTATCATTACATTAATAATATATCTTTTAATATTTATCTTAAAACAACATGTAATATTTCATTTATAATTTTAAATTAAAAAATATTAATGAATACAAGTACAAATAATAACTAGCTAATTAAATCATAATTATTTGGTAATTGTTATATGTTTATATATATAAAATTTAAATTTTTATTGTTAATCGGATAAGATCTGACCCGATTTTATGCGGGCTTAACATTGATAAATCCGAATTCTATAGCACCCGGATCCAAATTCGATAATAGGATTCTTATTGGATCTGGATTTTTAGATTCAGCCCGAATCCGGCCCACTAATAGCGCTCGACACCACCTTTTCATTATGCACATTCCAGGCATTTCTATTGGGCCACATGAAATTTGAGCTAACTGATTATGGGCCTGTTTACTCACCCAGTTAAGTTACGTTGATAACCAGCTAAGCTTAGTGGGTTTCAAGTTGACCTCTTTCACCCGTTTTTCGACCTATTCGACCTATTTTGGAATCATTTGACCCGTTTTGGACCAATTTCACCCAAATTTCAACATGTTCGACCTATTTTTGACTCGTTCGACTCGTTTTGGGCCTCTTTCACTCGTTTTTCGACCTATTCGACCTATTTTGGAATCGTTTGACCCCATTTCGGGATCGTTTCACTCGTTTTTCGACTTGTTTGTCTTATTTAAGACTCGTTTGACCCATTTTTGGCCATTTCGACCTATTTGACCTATTTTGGACTAATTTGACCCATTTTAAACCCATTTCTCCCGTTTTTTGATATGTTCGTTCTATTTTGGACTCGTTTGACCCATTTTGGGCTATTTTAACCCTTTTTTGGACCTGTTAAATCTATTTAGACTCGTTTTGAACCATTTGAAGCCCATCTCACCCGTTTTTCAACCTGTTCGACCTATTTTGGATTCATTCTACTTGTTTTAGGCCCGTTTTGGACCACTTGACCTATTTTGGACTCTCTTTTAACTTGTTTTTGACCTATTTGTCCTATTTTGGAATCGTTCGACTCGTTTTGGACCCTTTTCACCCGTTTTGGATCTACTTTACCCATTTTGGATCCATTTTATCCATTAAGATCCATTTTACCCATTTGTATCCATTTTTACACATCTTGGTTCCATTTTACCCATTTGGATCAATTTTACCCAAATTTTACCCACTTGGACTCATTTTACCCATTTTGGATTCATTTTACCCATTTGGATCCATTTTACCCTATTTTGGATCCATTTTACCCACTTGGGTCCATTTTACTCATTTGGATCCATTTTACCAACTTGGATCCATGTTACCCACTTTGGATCCATTTTAACCACATTTTACCCACTTTGGATCCATTTTACCCATTTGGATCCATTTTACTCACTTGGATCCATTTTATCCACTTGGACTCATTTTACCCATTTTGGATCCATTTTACCCACTTCGATCCATTTTACCCACTTGGACTCATTTTACCCATTTTGGATCCATTTTACCCATTTGGATCTATTTTACCTATTTTGGATCAATTTTACCCATATTTTACCCATTTTGTATCCATTTTACCAATTTGGATCCATTTTACCCATATTTTACCCACTTTGGTTCCATTTTATCAATTTGGATCCATTTTATCCATATTTTACCCATTTTGGATCCATTTTACCCACTTGGATCCATTTTACCCACATTTTACCCATTTGGATTCATTTAACCCATATTTTACCTATTTGGATTCATTTTACCCATTTGGATCCATTTTTCCCATTTTGGATCCATTTTATCCATTTGGATCCATTTTACTTATTTTGGATCTATTTGGCCCATTTTAGATCATATTCACCAAATTTGGATATATATGATACGTTATAGTAAACATGCTAAAACTAGGTGAAACAAGTCCAAAATGGGTTGAACAAGTCAAAAAACGGATCAAATGGGTCTAAAATAATTCAAACACATAAAAAATCGGTGAAATAGGTCTAAAATAGGCCAAACAAGTCCAAAATAGATCGAATAGGTTGAAAAACGAGTGAAACAGGTCCAAAACTGGTCAAACGAGTCCAAAATTGGTCAAATAGATTGAAAAATCGATAAAAATGGTCTGAAATGGGTCAAACGAGTCCAAAATAGGTTGAACAAGTCGAAAAACGGGTGAAATGGGCTCAAAATAAATCAAACATATTGAAAAATAGGTGAAACAAGCCCAAAATGGGTTGAACAAGTCAAAAAACGAATCAAATGGGTCTAAAATAATTCAAACACATAAAAAAAAAAGATGAAATAGGTCTAAAATGGGCCAAACGAGTCCAAAATAGATCGAATAGGTTGAAAAACGAGTGAAAGAGGTCCAAAACTGGTGAAACGAGTCCAAAATTGGTCGAATAGGTCGAAAAACCGGTAAAAATGGTCCGAAATGGATCAAACGAGTCCAAAATAGGTTGAACAAGTTGAAAAACGGGCTCAAAATGGGCCAAATAAGTCCAAAACAGGTCTAATAGGTCGATAAATGGATGAAATGGGTCCAAAACTGGTCAAACGAGTCCAAAATAGGCCGAATAAGTCGAAAAACGGGTTAAAATGGTCAAAAACGGGTCAAACGAGTCCAAAATGGGTTGAACAAGTCGAAAAACGGGTGAAACTGGCTTAAAACGGACAAACGAGTCCAAAATAGATTGAACGGGTTGAAAAATGGGTGAAATTGATCAAAAATGGGTCAAACGAGTCTAAAATAAATATAACAGGTTGAAAAATTGGCAAACGAGGTAAAAATCGTGTCCGTATGTGAAAATACGTGTAAAATTATGTTAGTGTGTAAATGTGTGTTAAAAATGTGTTATTGTGTGAAAATATGTGTAAAATTGTGTTAGTGTGTGTAAATGTGTTAGTATGTGTAAAAAATGTGTAATTATGTTTAAAAAATTTATGAATAGAAATATAATATTTAATTTATGGGGACGGTAAAATAGTAATAAAATATTAAAATTGGATAATTAATCTTAAACCATTAAAGACCCAACTCAAACCCAATATCAATCCACCATAACCCATTAAGGACTCATTACTTTCCTAACCCATTATTGACCAAACCCAAACCAACCCAATTTAAATTTCATCAAAACCAACCCAACCCAACCCACCTATAATGGGTTGGACCCATCGGATTCAACCCATTTTGCCACCCCTAGTTTCAACAGTCAATGGGCTAAATCAATTGCCATTTTCTTGAAACAAATCCAATTGTGAAATTTAAGGTTTTTTTGCTCCTTATATTAAATATTTTTTCCCATTTTTTATATTTCCCAATTTATTTTACTTATAGACTTATGACATGCATAGAACTATTTAGATGAAAACATAACATATAGTTACCCATATATTCTACCCAATACTCGAGTCGCATATTCAAATAATGGGAATGCATAGAAAAATAGTACATAAAGTTGAGGATTTGATTCGGAACCACAAAGGTAAATTTGAAAACCGGTGTAGTGATGGAATCTCAATTTGCAACAAGTTTTTTAATCATTTCCTGGGTCAATAACATTTACAAGAAAGAATAAATATTTGGAGATGGGCACAAAAGTACTGTTGGGGGTTTAATGTTTGTTGCGATAATTATCCGATTATCATGTCATTTACGTTGGCCCAAAAGAATAAACCAAAAGCTCGCGGCACAACGCTACATACCATGATACAAATTACCAAGTTTTGGTCTTATTTCTTTCAACAATCATGACGTACCTACGTATGCACGACATTTTACCTAATTATTTGCAAGTATTATGATGTTAACTTGTAATTATTCAAGATCGAGAAGGGAATGAAAAGTATTACCTTGTAGCCCAAAGTCCTCGTCCATTGTTGTCACAAAATGCTGATGGAGTCCGTGCAAGCACTTCTAGTATTGGTAGCTACAGATAATGCTTCGTTTTGGCCCAAAATACTGACCGCTAGATCTGAACATTATAGACATAAACACTTGTTTAGTTCATGATGCATTAGTTGGCATAGTAAATGGCAGGGGGCCTAATCTCATTTTTCAACAACCATTAGTATGAAATGCTCAAGAGAATGTGGAAGATTATATTGAACTAATTTTATTTTTTTTTTGGTGGGAAGATTATATTGAACTAATGCGTATATAATTGTGGTCTGAAAATGAGATTAAGACTAAAAGGCTGCATGCAATTTTACCAGAACTTCATCTTCCAACCTATATATGGGTATCCCAAAATTTAAGTTAAGACAGTAGTTGATATCCCAATTTTATATTTTTTTATATATATTTAACTACCTATTAAGTTTCCCTAAAGGAGATTTTGCTCATTTTGAAGATCGCAGGGGTAATTTCAGTTATCCCTCATTCCCTCCTTCTAAAATTCCGGATAGAAAGAAAGGATTTATCGAAAAGGATGTATATATAACGTAATTATGGAATTTCAAATATGCGACGAGTATTTTTACCATTTTTGGCTCAATAAATTTTATAAGAATGAACAAAATATTTGGAGACGGGCACCAAAGTATTCTCGGGGAGTTTGATGCTTTGTGGGTAGGAAAATGTTGAGAAATTTAAGTTTCTTATAAATCGGGTGTGTTGAGTGTATAATTAAAAAGTAGGATCAATTAAATAATAAATACTAGTAAATACTGCACACTCATTGCGTGTGCAAATAAAAATAATAATATTATTTAAATACATTAAAATTAATTTTTATATTGATATTTATTTTATAATTAATTTAATATAATTATTAAATTATGATAAATATAAAATATAAAATATAAGAAAAAAAAAAGATAAAAATTTTACATTAAAAAAATTAAAGTAGGGTGAGAGAAAATAGATAAAATAAAGATATTGTTGAGGTGATAAAAGAAATAAATAAATAATAAAGAAAGAACAAAATACAAGAGAACAAAACAGATTAAAAAAGTTAATAAATAAAAAAAGAAAAGAAAAGAGAAAAGAAATAGGCCAAACCGTTACAAAGGGAGTTATGTAAATAAATAAACAGAAAAAAAAAAAAAGTTCAAAAGTCATGGGACAGAAAAGGAAAGAGTCCAATACACCACATTTACCCCCAAAGCTTAATAATATAGTATAGATAATATAGATAATCATATAATTGTATGCATGATTGTGTCGTGCGTTATCTACTCATGTTTTAGGCCATAGTTCTATTCCATGGCACAATCTTGTACAGTTATAACCATAGTTTTATTTCATACTATACTTGCAGTTCATATGTTAAAAGAGTTTGTTGGAACAATTTTGACTAAAAATTAAATTGGGGCACCAGACCAAAAACTCGTCGCGGAACACACAACCTTTTTCTAGCTAAGAATCCCATTATTGATTGAATAGAGGTGGATTCAATTTGTCCGCAAATGAAAAATCTGTCATATTTACCCTTAGAAGAAATCTAAGAAAGAGAAGATTCACTCAGACAAAGTCTTGGTCTTGGGGAGAATAGAGAATTAATACTTATTTCTTTCAACAATAATTGAGGTTTGGTCCACACACGTACGACGTCTACCTAATTGTTTGCGGATATCCTATGATGCATGGACACGGACACGACACGATAAGGATACGGTGACACGGATTTTTTCTTGAATTTCCCACGTAAGGAGTGTCGGACACGATGTCGGACACGACACGACACGGCAAAATGATATTTTTAGAAGTGTCCGTGCATCATAGCGAGTATCATTTATACTAGACAACATTTGATTTTATGAACTCTTTTTTTATTATTTTTTTTAATTTTATCCAAGTATTTTAGCGGTTATCCACTTAATCTCTTCCATTGGATTTTCAAATTCTTTTCCTTTTTATTTATTTATTATTATTTATTTATATTTAATTCTTTTTTCTTTCACCTCATTTTAATTTTTTTTTAATTTCTACTTAAATTATTACTTTATGCTAATTTGATATTATCTTATTTTATTTATTTATTTATTTAAAAACTATAATTATATTAAAAATAATTATAAATTAAGTGATAACAAGAAGATTTTAATTAATATATATATTTTTTTGGCACTCGAATCAGTGTGCAGATCACTAATATAATTATTATAATTTGTGTCATTAATTTGAGCTCAAAACTGGCAATTATAACGGAGAACAGTAGTACACATTCGTAATAAAAGATTAGTCTTCATCAAATATGATATTACAATTAATTAAAACACACCTTGCAATTAACTCCAGCAAATATGTATGCGCATAGTACTACAGTCATTCGAATTTTATAAATATAAAATTAATTATCCCCGCCATAAATACCTCAACTACTTTCTTTTCAGATTTTATTTTTCATTCTTTAAAGTTTAGTCTCTTATCATATTAATTCTGCATCCCTGCCAAAGAGAAAATAGTTGTACAAATTCCTGGTATTTTCCTTAACACCTTTTTCTCAACTTTTCCACTGTTTCCTTTTGATAAATCGCACTTACCCTGATTGATCGTTTAAAATTGTGTCAAAATGAATAATTAGGACATATGACAAATATTCCACTTACTCATTACTTTCTTTTAACTTTTTTATTCAAAGTCACACTTATTTCGTATTCAAATCAAATCGAGTTAATTAGTGAAGTGTGAATTAATTAAGTTCTCTCCATTATAAATATATGCCTTAAATTTCATACTTGAAGAGATTTGTGGTAGCTTTGTGTTTCATTGATTGAATAATACAGAAGTGAGGAGGTACATATATAGATTACAGAATACAGAGACGTATCTACACCAAAAGTAACGGATGCCTAAATACCAGCTTTTGTAAGATAAGGCCCGTAACAACATTCTAAGATAAGATCATGTAACAATTTCCTAAGATTACTCTCAATCTTCTACACGCCCCCGCAAGATGGAGTTTCTATGGGAAACTCCAATCTTGTCTCGACACCGAAGAAACTACTGTCGGGGCAAAGCTTTGGTAAAGGTGTCAGCTAGCTGATCACGGGAGGAGACGTGACGGACACAAAGAGCACCGGATTGTACTTGTTCCCGAACGAAATGGAAGTCAATGGCAATGTGTTTCATACGTGAGTGGAATACTGGGTTGGAGCATAGATGAGTGGCGCCGATGTTGTCACAGAGTATCGTTGGTGGTTGAACAAGCTGGACGCCTAGCTCAGAAAGGAGGGAGCATATCCACCGAACCTCAGCCGAGGTGGAGGCAACGGCACGATACTCCGTCTCCGTTGATGACCTCGCAATACTGCGTTGCTTCTTAGAACTCCAGGAAATCGGGTTCGCTCCGAGGTAAACAATGTGGCCACTAGTAGAGGAGTAGTCATCCTTATTCCCTACCCAATCGGCATCGGAGAAAGCTGTTAAATGAAGAGGGATGTTACAGCGGATGAACACGCCAAAGTCGGACGTTCCGCGAAGATATCGTAGCAATCTCTTGACAGCTTGAAGATGGAATGACGTCGACCGATGCATGAACTGAGATAGTTTATTGACAGAGAAAGCAATGTCCGGTCTTGTTAGTGTGAGATATTGGAGCCCACCGACAATAGAACGATATTCGGCAGGGTCAGGCAGAGATGTGCCGGCAGCGAGGCGGAGCTCCGTGTCCGGGGAGAGTGGTGTACTGACGGGATTCGAACCCGCCATCTCCATGCGATTGAGCAAATCATGAGTATATTTGCGCTGAGATAACATCAGGCCACCGGGGGTGCGGATGCATTCCACACCCAGAAAGTATGTAAGAGGGCCTAGGTCCTTGAGAGAAAACCTGTTAGATAAGAGTCGGATGAACTTGGAGACCTCATTTTTGTCAGGACCAGTAACCAGAATGTCGTCAACATAGACAAGCACATAGAGCAATGTTGTAGCCGAATGCAGGATGAAAAGAGAGGAGTCAGAATGAGAGTTGGCAAATCCTTGAGTGAGCAAGAACGCACGCAATTCAGAATACCAAGCGCGCGGAGCCTGCTTAAGACCATAGATTGCTTTGTGCAATTTGCAAACATGATGCGGCAGGTCTCGGTCAACGAATCCCGGTGGTTGAGCCATGTAAACAGATTCATAGAGACGACCCTTAAGAAAAGCATTATTAATGTCAAGTTGACGAATCGGCCAATGTCGTGTGACCACAAGAGTAAGGACCACGCGGATGGTGGTGGGCTTGATGACAGGGCTGAAAGTCTCCTGAAAATCTATTCCTGGACGTTGGTGAAAACCTTTGGCGACAAGACGCGCCTTGAACTTGTCAACCGAACCATCAGGAAGTTTCTTTACACGGAAAACCCATTTGCAACCTACCAGATTTGAAGCCTCAGAGGCAGGAACTAGAGACCATGTACCATTTTTCACGAGAGCATCATACTCTGTGGCCATGGCTGAACGCCAGCGTTTGTCACGCATGGCTTGGGTTGCGGTTTTGGGCTCGATATCCGAACTGGGAACCATTTGGGTTGAGAGATTCAGTTTTTGTGTTGGCATGTGGATGTTATTTTTGGCACGGGTTATCATTGGGTGAGCGGGTGGAGGGGTATTATTTGTGGAGGGGGACATAGTTGGTTGGTGGTTAACGGCAACAGGGGTGGGAGATGACTGGGGCAGCGGCTGCAAGTTGGAAAATAACGGAGCTGGAGACGGTGAAGTAGCTGGCGGCGGCGAGCGATCCGGAGCATTTCGGGGTGACACTGCAGGGATATATGAGACCATCGGTTGCATGGGAGGAGAGTCGGATGAAGTTGATTGGGTATCAGCGGAGGAGGGTGAGGAGAGAGAGCCGACAAAAGGAAAGGAATGCTCGACAAAACGAACATGGCGAGACACATATAGGCGAGATGGGCGGGGGTCAAGACAGAGATACGCACTTTGGGTGAGGGAGTAGCTTAGGAAGACACAAGGAATGGAGCGAGGGCTTAGTTTGTTAGTGGAGTAGGGGCGGAGCCATGGGTAGCAGAGACAAACGAAGGTGCGGAGTTTCTCATAGTTAGGCGGTGTGACAAATAATTTGAGATATGGTGAGGACATGGCAATAGTTGGAGTGGGTAGCCGATTTATGAGATAAGCTGCAGTGGCGAAGGCATAGGGCCAGTAAGAGAGAGGGATGGACACATGGTGGAGAAGGGTTAGACCGGTTTCAACAATGTGGCGATGACGCCGTTCAGAGTAGCCATTGTGTTCGGGTGTGTGAGGAGGCGTGGTAAGGTGAGAGATGCCGTTGTCGGCTAGGTAAGAAGTGAGAGTGGTGAACTCACCGCCATTGTCGGAATACAAGGTAGAGATTTTTGTACCAAATTTGGCTTCAACAAGTGCTTTGAACCGTTTGAAGGTAGCGAAGACTTGGGATTTGTGAGTGAGGGGGAAAAACCATATGTATTTGGTATAGTGATCCACGAAAATAACATAATATTTGTGATTATCGTTTGAGTAAACGGGAGAAGTCCATACATCACTGAACAGAATATCAAGAGGAAATTTTGATTTTATTGAAGACTCATGAAAAGGGAGCTTGTGGCTCTTATTACAAAGGCAAGAATTACAATCATTGTTGGGTGGAGGTATGGAACTCAGAAGATTATAATGGTGAAGGACATGACGCTGGATAGGAGGGGAGGGATGGCCCAGCCTGTTGTGCCAGTCGACACGTGAGACTTTCAGGCAAGAGGCGGAAGTAGCAGACGAGTTGGGCAAGGTTGGTTGGTGTGTTGGCCACTCATACACCCCATTAGTTGCTTGACCCGTCATGACCGAAGCCCCCGTCGCCAGATCCTTCACTTGAAAACCAGAGGGAGTAAATTCAACAGAAACACGATTAGATTCACAGAGTTTGGACACAGAAATCAAATTTTTGTGAATCGAGGGGACACACAGAACATTGTCAAGAGCAATAGATGAATCAGAAGACGGTAAAGAAATACGACCTGAGTGAGTGATGGGTAGATTGGTGCCATCCCCGATCATGACAGTATCTTGGTTGGTGTAGGGAGTCCGAAGGGACAGAGAGTCCAAGTCAGCAGTGATGTGGTGGGATGCCCCACTGTCGAGCAGCCATGATGGAGGGGAGGATGTTGGTGTGGCAGTAGTGTAGTGAGCCCGAGGTTGCCATGGGGTGTAAGACGGTGGTGGACGGCGCATCTGTGGAGGATTGGGAGGAGAGGTGTTGGCCGGTTGGGGAGTGGTCGGTTGGTGTTGGAGAATGCGGAATTGAGGACAACCACGTGCCGAATGGCCTTGAATGCCACAGAGCTGAGACGGGCCAAGGTATGGACGTTGCGGGCGTTGGTGGACAGGTTGATGAGCCAAAGGGGATGAGGCACGCCACGGTTTGGATCTGGGATGGACACCGGCAAGGTTAGCGGAGATGGGAAGTGTGGATGGGACTATTGTGGTGGATTGATGAAGAGAGAGTTCTCGATTCAATAATTTTTCATGTAGCTCGGCAAAGGAGATGGGAGTTTCTCTAGCATTCACGGCATCAACGGTTGAGCAATAAGAGTCATCAAGACCTTCAAGAACAATGTCAGTAATATCCTCCTGACCTAGAGGATGACCAAGCAGGTTCAATTCGTCAGATTTTGTCTTGATGAGTGTCATGTATTCAGTGATGGTTTTGGACCCCTTGGTTATCCGTTTCAGGCCGTCTCGAAGCTGTTTGATGTGTCCCCGGGAGGCGTTTGCGAACGTAGTGGAAAGGGTATGCCACGCCGCTTGAGAGGTGGTGGCGCTGAGTATGATCGGAGCAACAGAGTGATGTAGTGAGCCGGCTATAGCAGCGAGGATGAGTTGGTCTTGTTGGAACCAGGCGGTGGACTGGGTGGTGTCGGAAGTGGATGTGGCTGAGGCAGACGCGGGTGCGGGCGCGGGGATGGAGCCGTCGACATAGCCGAACAAATTGTGTCCCCGAAAGAGGGCCTGCATATGAAGCTTCCAAGCCATGTAGTTATTAGCATGGAGCTTGACAGCGCCGAAGGAATTGATCAGAGTAAGATTCCGTGTTGATGCATCCGGAATTGTGGTGGAGGAAACCGATTCGGTTTGCATGATGCTGTTATGGGTGAGGAAAAAAAAATTCTTTCAATCTTCAGGAATCGGATGCTCTGGATACCATGAAGAGATTTGTGGTAGCTTTGTGTTTCATTGATTGAATAATACAGAAGTGAGGAGGTACATATATAGATTGCAGAATACAGAGACGTATCTACACCAAAAGTAACGGATGCCTAAATACCAGCTTTTGTAAGATAAGGCCTGTAACAACATTCTAAGATAAGATCATGTAACAACTTCTTAAGATTACTCTCAATCTTCTACACAAAACATCTAACTAACCTAGCTAGCATAATGACAAATTATTAACGCACTAAAACCGAGTATAATGGTGATTAAATATTTGGGGAAATTGAAGTTGAGCATTAAAATATGAGAGAAAATTACAAGGAAACCTCTTGCTCTTGTCCCTCTGGTGGAAATGTGGAATATAACTGCTTTTCTAAACCTTGAAAAACATACTCATGATATTGATAACACCAGCAGGGCAGAAACGTAAATTCAGATTGGGCAAAAAACACTGTAATGAGTCAACCGAGTCATCCCTCATATAAATGTAATGAATATATATAGTTAGAAAATAACATGGGTCGGTTCTCAATTGTTGCATGTCCAGTTTTTTTTTTTTTTTTGAAACAGTTGCATGTCCAGTTAATTAGATGTGTATTTGATTCAACAATAGGGGAATTTTCAAGGAAGTTTCCGAAAATATAGATGGTCCCGAGTCCCAACAGATTAAAATTATCTAGGAAATCATGTCAATTTCGAAAAAAAAATAGAAAATTCAGCAATTGCTTCTCTGTATCAGCCTATATTATATATATGGACTCCATGCTCCCCCATAGGCATAAATCATAATATGTTTCTCAGAAGCTGTGAAAAACTATTACCATGTCCGTCTCCCTCTCCCCCTTCTCTCTTTCTCTCTCCGTCTCTCCTCTCCCCCTTCTCTCTCTCTCTCTCACTCTCTCCCTCCTACCTAATTGTCTGTGATTTTTTTTTTGGCACCCAAATAATTGTCTGTGAATGTGTTGTTGTTGTTGTTTGTAGAGGTTGCAAATAGATGGGAACTGGGCAACCAAAGCAAGTTGATCAGGAATTAAAGCCGCCGAAGGGAGATATTGTATATTCTTCACCAGCTCGTAAGCTTCATTCGTCTCGCTTCTTTTTAATCTTTAATTTTCTACATGATCTAATTATTTCCTGGTTAATTAGGTTTCCATGTTGATATATATGTGTTTCTTTTTCCTGTTAGATTTAACCGGAAACATGCCCTGTTCATGTTCTAAAATGGGTTCTTTATAAGAACTTTTCCTGATAATTAACAGTTAAATGATTCATAACTAGTCTTTAGATGAACATTTACCCTAAAAAAACAAAGGGAAACAAGTGAAAACTAGTTATCAAGTATCAACCACACATGCTTGCATGTCAACGTCGAGCAATAGCATATCATTATTTTTGCTTGGGAACATTTTGGCTGCTTGCGAAAAAAGAAGTACTATTGATCCAGGAAGACTTCAATTGAGTCAACTATATCTAACTTAAATGGCATATGGTGGTTGGCATAAAGGATTAAAAGTTTATTCTCCTAAATAATTATTCTGGGTTGGAATCCCTTTAGAGTCTAACCAGAGTGTGTATTTAAAAACACAAAAACTATATCAACTTAAACTTCTCTCTTATATTTTTGACCGGTTGGTATTTGAATATATATATATATATTACCATAATTACTTTTGAAATTTTGATCTAGGATTTTTTTTTTACTCACATACACTCAAATGAGATTTGAATCCAAGACCTTGTTTTAAAAATTGAATTCATTAATCACTTGAACCAATCTCATGAGCGAAATTTTAATTAGGGTTAATAGACGAGTGCTGAATAATAACCAAAATGGGAAAAAATAATAAAAATAAAGAGACAGAGATTTTTTTTCCGTGTACAACAATTCTATCCACTCAAAAACCACACATGGATAGCCTCTTTAAGTTATGTTTTTGTCGAGTAAGTCCACTCGTAATCATGTTTGATTCAAAAACGCCACACACGTGATATCTCGCTGCCACCTGCAAGTTTCTCTTTTTTATTTCAGTGGTTTTTACTTAAAGTTACTACACATATGATATCACATGTGTGGTATTTTTGAGTCAAAATCGCTGAAAAAGAGTCAAAACCACTAAAAAATAAGTTGGAATGATAATTTGTCATAAAATAATAGTTTGAATTGTGGTATTGAAGTTGAAATAATTTAGATGGTAAATTATAAAATGGTTCATAGTTCGGATGACAAAAAATCATTATCTCTAACTATAAATAAAAGAGTATATAATAGTAAAATTAATAAGGAATTGCATTCTAACTGGTACTTTCATAAATTACAAGCAAATACCAACCATTTGGAAGCATCCTAAACATGTCGTGGATCATACACATCTTCCTCAACTGCCCAATCCCACACCTTATTATGATATGAAGAAATATTAAGTTAAATATAAAGGATAAATATTTTTTACCATTCGAAATATGCTCATTTTTACACATTGCCATCTGAACTTATTTTCGTTATAAATCGCCATCCTATCTACATAATTTTTACAAAACCATCATCCCATTTATACAATTTTTACAAACCGTCATCATATCTATAAGTGGTTTTCAATGTCTGAATACCCTGCTCGTGATGTGCACGTGTTTTTTATAAGAATAAATTAGTCTTTCCATTATCTTAGTCATTGTCTACCAAATTATGGTTCTATAATTGGGAGATTAAGGTTGAAAATCTCTTAAATTTTATTTTCTCAAGACCGTCAAAAGCAATAATCATTAAGATTTTTGAAATTATTTGATTCATCCGCATTTTGTATGTTAAAATTATTTGATACATTCGCATCTTTTTGAAACGATTTGATCCGTTATTCTACTCTTTCCATTATTTTTTCATTTCTCTTCATTTTTTCCCCCTCAAGATGGAGGTATTAATACATAAGAAATGATTTTATTTATTTTCTATGTTTATTAATTTATTATATCCATTATTGATTTGAGAGAATTTGATGACATGAAAGGTTATGGACCACAATCTGCATAAGTGAAATAGAAAATTTTCAAACTACAATGTATCCCATAAGATAATTTCTTTGTTAAAATTTTAACGTATCCAATCAGCTAATTTATAATTATATATATATTTTTCAACCCATTATCTCATAATCAAGTGATCAGGAAATCGAAGGAAAATGAAAAAATAAGAGTTGTGATTGTCTTCTATTATATTAAAACTTTACAAAATGACCGAGATAATGAAAAAATTGATTTAATTTTATTAAAAATATGTGCACATTGCGTGTGGAGTATTTAGACACCGAAAAACCACTTAAAATTGGATGAAGATGACGGTTTGTAAATATCACATAGATGGGATGGTGGTTTAGAACGAAAATTAGTTTGGATGGTAAAGTGTAAAAATGGGCACAGTTCTAACTATAATTATACCTAATCTTAACTCAAATATTCACTTTGATTTCAATCTCTTATAGCATATCTTATTGAATGCTAAATAGGAACAGAGTATTTCAAGAAGCACGCACCATTGCAGAAAGCAGCACTAAAGGGTGACTGGGAGGCTTCTGAATCATTACTTAAAAATGATAAAAATTTACTTAAAGCTCGAATAACACACAAGGAGGAGAAGCAGCTTTGCATTTAGCAGCTTTAGAAGGGCATCACTTTTTTGTTTCTAATTTACTCGCGAAAATGGGAATACACGACACTGAAATTCGGAATAAAAAGGAGAGCACTGCACTTTGTTTTGCTGCTGCTGCTGGTCATGTAGATATAGTTAAGGAAATGGTTAAGAAGAACATTTATTTATCAATAATCAGGGATCCTGAAGGGGTTACGCCAATTTACATGGCAGCATTGCAAGGCCACAAGGAGATGGCCGAGTTTCTTTTTCCTTTATCTGATTTCGAACGTTGGAACTAGGAGGATCAAGTTACACTTCTTACGACGTCCATTGAATCAGGATTGTATGGTAATATATATTACACTTCTTACGACGTCCATTGAATCAGGACTGTATGGTAATATATATTACCATACAGTCCTGATTCAATGGACGTCGTAAGAAGTGTAACTTGATCCTCCTAGTTCCAACGTTCGAAATCAGATAAAGGAAAAAGAAACTCGGCCATACATATACAAGGATGTTATAGGTTTGAAGATGAAGTTTTGGTATAATTTACATGCAGCCCTTTAGGCTTAATGTCATTTTCAGACCTCAATTGGATATGCATTAGTTCAACTTAATGTTCCATATATTCTTTGGGCATTTTATACTGATTGTTGTTGAAAATGAAATAAAGTCCCCTGCCATTAGCTATGTGAACTAATTCATCATGAACTAAATAAGTGTTTGTTCCTTGAATGTTCAGACCTAGCAATGAGTATTTCGGGCCAGAACAGAACATTAGCTGTAGCTACCAATAGCAACGGCCAGACTGCACTTGAAGTGCTTGCACGAATTCCATCAGCATTTTGTGCCAAGAATATGCGAGGTCTGGGCTACAAGTTAATACTTTTCAATCCCTTATATATTTTATTCTTGTTTCTTTTTCCTTTTTTTTTTTTTTTTTTTTCGTTTAGTTCGTTTTTGACATTAATATGTTATTGATGCAGTAATAGATTTCACGAAACGGAGGACTGATAAAAAGCCAGCAACGTGTACTAATGCTCATGCATTATTCGAGTGTCTCTGGGATAGCATGATGACCCAGGAGGATATTGAAACAGGGAAAATTATTAATGAAAACACTTCTAAATTGCCTTTTATAGCTGCAGAATCCGGAAACGATGGCTTCCTCTGTTATGAATAGTGCCCTAGAAAGCCTATTGTATATCCGCTTTGTGCTTTTCCTTATTGTAATCACAGACAATCTTTGAATGAAATAACGAATTAAGGCAACACTTCTTTATATGCTCTTGTTTGGTATGTGTTTACTTTATCTGTGCATGCATGAGAACTCCCCTAATCCTAATGACTTTAGGACTCTACTATTTAGGTGAAATGGTTCATGAAACGAGTCCTATATCACATAAGTCATGATTAGTAAAATACTCCAAGCCGATGAGTCCTACCGACAGTGGGAGTGTCAACCTGACTCCTCTAAGGCTTGCTTGTGGGATCACGCCCTTAAGAAGGACCACCTTGTTTCATGGAGGTGCAAAGTGTATAGTTGATACGTGCGTGATACATGAGGGTGCTTACTTCAATAAGTAAGTTCACTGAGGTGCCCCGTGTGAGAACATTCCTAAATGGGAAATGAAGTTTCTATTTTAGGAAATGGAAACTTCCAGATTAGGAAATATTTCACGAGTCATTGATGTGATTAATTGATCCTTAAGACTTGAGGTTCCTTGTCACTTTATGAGTTAACTCTGTAGTCTTAGGTATAAGCTTTAAAGGGTGTCGCCTTAGACAACTGATTCAAGGCTTATGCTGGGGCTGCACAAGTGATTCATGAAAGTGAATGAGAATCAAGAAAGGACCTACACTTGCATTTGCAAGGTGATCTCTTATTGTGTAAGTCATTCATATGCCATATGGAGTCCTTGGCCAAGGCAGTAGATCAAGACATCAAGAAAAGGGTTTCTTGGATTGAGATCAAATGGATATGAAATGCACTTAGCTTTAAGACCGGATTATTAGGGTTCTGATTATTCCCTTGCCCTAGATCTTGGTTGAGAGATAGTAAGTAGGAGGATTGTATCTCACATGAATCAATGACTTAAAGGTTCTGTCGAATCCGAACATTCCAATTCAGCTAGGGGTTAAACACCTGTTGTTAGACTATGGTCGTTTAATCTGTAGACTGATTAATTAATTAATTAGGGTCACTGCTAATTGAATTGAGAACCTAGAGGGTCACACACAACAACTTGGTTACATGAGTTGGGGCTTTAAAATGATTAAACGAGTTAATCGGGCCAAGAGGGTTCCACACGTGTGAAACCACACGTGTGGCTCACGTGTGAAAATATATATTGTATATATATATATATATATATATATATATATATATATATATATATATATATTAAATAATTAAATGTGTTAATTATTTAATAGACTTTGGTTTAATTTTGAATTAAAAAGAAAGTCTAATTTTGGAGAAAATAATCTAGTTAATTAATTATGAATTAATTAATTAGATAAAAATAAGTTATTTATTTTAAATAAATAAAGTATAAAATTATCCAAAAATAGTTTGGATATTTTAGCTCTCTTGAAAGTTAATTTGAATTTGAATTCAAAGTCAAAGTCAAAATTACTTGATGATCAAGTAATAGGAGAGAGGGACCAAAATCCTTAGCCCATAAGGACTAGGATTTTCGGTCCTCCCCTTCTTATATATAGGGGAGCTCGAGCTCCCCTTAGAGCTAATCGAGAATTCTTTTGGTTCATGTGTTGAACACCATCCTTTCTCCAAGATCAAATAAACCCTAGGTTAAGCCTAAACACTAACTAGAGAACTAGCATCCTTACTAGTTAGATTGTAGTCAAGTTGGTGGACTATCTCTAGAGAGCTTCAAGTTAGAAGTTTGAAGATTCGAGCTTTACGAAGGAGAGGGGATCAAGCCGCGAGAAGAGCGTTCTTGGGTGGCTTGGAACGCTTCAAGAAAGAATAAAAGAAAAGTAAGTTTCTTAACTCTACGAATTTGGATACACGATTGCGAGTCCAAGATCCTTTTGTTGGGAAAATTTTTAAATTCCGCTGCTTTCTGATTCGTGTTTTCCAACAAGTGGTATCAGAGCCACCTCGTTAATCGTGTTTCTGATTCGTCTCAATTATACTGAATTTGGTAGAAATTCTTAGGCTTGATGCGATTGAGTATTTGTAATTGTTTTAGAAAGCCTGAATTACGAAACTGTAAATTTTTCCTGAAAGTTTCTGAAAATTGGTTTTTGCAAAATTTAATTTTTGAAAACTATTTTAGATATGAAACTGTATAAACTGTTTTGGATTTCTCGGATTGGTTTTGCTTTTGAACGAAAACACAAAACGAAAAGCCTGGATTACGAACACACGAAACCCCGCGCGCGAAGGCGTTGTGCGCCACCGCCCGCCTGGCCTAGGCGTGCGCAGGGCAGCCGCCCAGCACCATCCCGCAACCGCGCGGGAGGCCTCCCGGGCGTGCCTAGGCGCGTCCGCCCGTCGTCCGCCCACGCTGGGCGAGAATCCCGCAAGGCGTGCTGGATTGCTCTCCCAGCCGCCTGCACTGGCCGAGAGGGCCGCACGCGCGATGCGCGCAGATCTTTCGCGTATGGGTCCCATTTCTTCGTAATCCGTTTTCGTATTTCGTGCAATTCAGTCCCAATTTTTATTTTTATTTTAAAATTTTATTTTTTGAATATTTATTTTAATTTTTGAATAAAACTTAAAATTGGGATTTTTGAGAAATTGAAACGGTTTATATTTTGGGAAAATACATCCTTGATAAAATTATTAATTTTCAGAAATTAATTGGAATTTTATTTGTTTTGTTAATTTGGGAATTATTGAAAACTTTTATAAATAAGACTCGCATCAAGTCGTGTTTTAAGTCATTAGGACTTGAAACGGGAATTTTAATTTATTGACTAAATTTAAATTCTCGTAAAAGCATGTTAGGTGATCATGAGTTTAGATCTATGTATGGTTTTAATTTATGCACATGGATGGTTTAAATTGGGGTTGGAGCCCTATAGTTGCGTTTTTCAATTGAGATTGGAGCCTCACTTATGTGCGTACTGTTATGTGATTTATTATGTGGCTTTCCATATTATTGTTTTTTAGGCCGGGGTATGCCCCGTGTAATTGTCTAAGGCCAATATGAAGATTGAGCCTTATTACTTTATGTCTTTTTCTTTTTATTGTAATTTGAGAGTAGAGATAGGTGGTGAGGTTTTATTTTCATTTTGGAGACAATGCACCCATGGAGTAAGATGGACTACATTCAAGTAACAAGGAGGCCATAAGTGAAGACCCCTCAAAATGTTAGGGAGGGGAATCTCAATTGTAAAAATGTAATAGAGATAGGGCTCGTATTTTGTTACCGATTTCCCTTATGTGATTTAAACTATTTATGTGGCATGTATGTTAGAACTTGTGATTGTGGAGTGGCTCCCACATATCACGCATAAGATAGGTAGAACCCATGATCATTACATGTTAGTATCATGCTAGGATATGTTATCTGTTTATGTGCTTGTTTGAAATGCATTTAAGTGTACTTGCATTAATCAAGACTAATAAAATTGGATAACATATATGTTGGTGAGGTCGAACCGGACAACTCTCCGGTTGATTCGAAAATTCCCATTAAATATTAAGCTAATTTCGAACAAATAGGTGTTTAATTCGAGATGCAAATTTTGTATTAAATTCCTAGCATTCCATCAATAGGTTTTAAGTTTAGTAAGTGAAACTAGTTATTGTCCACGAGTCGTGGGATAGCTAGTGGAGCTTATTAGTTCTTAGTTACCTAATTGATCATTTTAAATGATCAATATTTCATGATCAATTTTAGCAAGGGCGATGTCCGCGAGTCGTGGGCGTTCGAACTAAGTTTTGCTCATGATCTTATGATTGATGGGTCTAGCTTAACGCCTAAGTAAATATGGATGTCGCACGAGTCGTGGGTCCATATTGAAAGATAGGTGATGCAAAAATAATTACTAAGAGTTCTAAAGGTGTTAGAATTGGTAAGTTGTACCTACCTAGGGTTCTTACTTAGAATGTCCGCGAGTCGTGGGTTCGAGGTAAAATGCCTAGGATCTTAGTACCCATTGGGAAACGTGTTCCTCTTAGATCTTTGGGAATTATAGATCTTTGAAAAATAGTGGGGGCTGCATTAGATTAAAGACCTTATCTTTTGTATATCGTTATAATTCAGCATGCTCACTAGTTCTCTGTTTTACCATTTAGGTCGTAGATTCTGTGATTCTCTACGTGTTTTGAAATGGCAACCAAAAACCCTCTTGTATCGATCCTCGAGTCAAACAAGTTGACTAGTCCCAACTATTCTGATTGGCTGAGGAATCTAAAAATCATTTTAGATTCTGAGAAGAGAACTTATGTTCTCTTCGAAGGGGAGCCTAGTCCCGAAGGGGAAGTTCCCACTCGGGCCGAGCGGGACGCGATTCAGAAGTGGAAGGATGATAATCTCCAAGCCCGTTGCCTTATGTTGGCTAACATGTCTCCGGACTTGCAAAGGCAACATGAGGCCATGGAATTCGCTTGGGAGATTTACGACCACTTAGAGCAACTTTACCGCCCTCATGAACGTGTTACAAGGTATAACACTTCAAAGGAATTGTTCCACTTGAGAATGAGGGAAGGTTCAAGTGTCCATGAATATGGACTCAAGTTTCTCGCCCTTACTGAGAAACTTGCTTCCATGGACATGCCACTGAAAGATGAGCTTTCAGTGGATTTGTTGTTAGCTTCGCTCCCACCATCATTCAACCCATTTGTCCTTAACTTCAACATGAATCATCTTGGTGCTACTGTAGCTGAGCTGATTAGTCAGCTTGTGACTGCTGAAAGCACGATCAATAAGGACAATAAGGTTTTGATGGTGAATGCTCCATCTTCCTCTTCTGGGCCTTCTAAAGGTAAGGGAAAGAAAGCCCAAAAGAAGAAGAAGAAACCCCTTAGGCCCACTGGTGGCGTTTCGAAGGGGAAGACCCAAAAGAAGAAGTGTGATCAGAAAGAGGATGTTTGCTTCCATTGTGGCAAAGCGGGACATTGGAGGAGAAAACTGCCAAGAGTACTAGGCTACTCTAAAGAAAGATATCTTTCTCGTTGAAGTAAATCTTTCTATTAATTCTAGTTCTTGGGTACTTGATACCGATTGTGGAACTCATATCTGTAATGATGTACAGATGCTAAGTGAAGTCCAACAACTCAAAGAAGGAGAATGTGTCTTGAAGATCGACGATGGCTCAAACGTTGTAGTTTGAGCTTTAGGCACAATTAGATTAGATTTAGTTAGTTTTGAGTTAGTCTTAAATAAAGTCCTTTATGTACCGAGCATTATTCGTAATATAATTTCAGTTCCAATTTTAGATTGTGAAGGTTATGAAACTTATATTAAGAATGGTAAATACCTTATCAAACGGAACAACTCTTCCGTTCACATCGGTACTCTAAGTAATGGACTTTATCTAACTCAAAATATCAATATTATGAATATACAACGAGAAAAAAAGCGTAAGAGAGATGACAAAGTTTCAGCTCCCTTATGGCACGCTAGAGTAGGACACATTTCCAAGAACAGAATTAGCAAGATAAACACTTTAGGATCATTCTCTGAAAATGATCTGAAAGAGTTAACTTCTTGCGAATTTTATCTCAAAGGAAAAATGTCCAAAGTTCCTTTTAAAGGAACTGTGAAACGTGCCACTAAGGTTTTGGATTTGATCCATACTGATGTTTGTGGACCGCTTAGTGTAAGCATTAGAAACAATCATCAGTATTTCATAACCTTTACTGATGACTTTAGTCGGTATGGTTATATATACTTGATGAAGTATAAATCTGAAGCTTTTGAGAAATTCTTAGAATTTCAAAAGGAGGTTGAGAACCAAACTGGTCACAAGATCAAAGCACTTCGATCTGATCGAGGAGGCGAGTATCTTAGTGAAGAATTCCTTAATCATCTCAAAGATAATGGGATTATCTCTCAGTGGACTCCTCCGGGAACTCCTTAGCTTAATGGAGTTTCTGAGAGAAGGAATCGAACCTTACTTGATATGGTTCGTTCCATGATGAGTTTCACTGACTTACCACCTTCTTTCTGGGGTTATGCCCTAGAAAGTGCAGCAAAGATTTTGAATCTAGTTCCCTCTAAGTCAGTCCCTAAGAATTTGGGGTTGTCCTGCTTACGTGAAGAGGACAGTGGGAGATAAGTTAGAATCTCGTTCTAACTTATGCTACTTTGTAGGTTATCCTAAGGAATCCATAGGATACTACTTCTATGATCAATCTGAGCAAAAGGTGTTTGTTTCCAGAAATGTCACTTTTCTTGAGGAACAGTTCCTTAAAGAAAAGAAAGGGAAGATCATAGAATTAGAGGAAGTACAAAGTGAGCCCACGCCACCCACTGAAGAGACGTCCCCTTCTGATCAACCACGACCAATCACGAATTTTGATACACACGTAAATCCTCCTCTAAGGCGTTCTGAACGCACTCCTAGACAACCGGAGAGATGGTATGGATTCTTCCATGAAATCTCTCAAAAGGATAATGATCCTTTAACATATGAGGAGGCACTTTCAGATTCTGACTCTGAACAGTGGATAGAAGCCATGAAATCCGAAATGGACTCCATGAACTCCAACCAAGTTTGGACCTTGGTAGATTTGCCTGATGGGGTCAAACCCATAGGTTGCAAATGGATCTTTAAGAGAAAGCTTGGAGTTGATGGAAGCATTGCAGCCTACAAAGCAAGACTGGTTGCAAAAGGATTCACTCAAAGACCCTGCGTGGACTTTGATGAAACCTTTTCGCCAGTTGCAATGCAAAAGTCTGTTCGGATCATGCTTGCTATTGCTGCGTATTATGACTACGAGATATGGCAAATGGATGTGAAAACTGTCTCTCTCAATGGTGACATTGATAAAGACATTTATATGGAGCAACCCATAGGTTTCACATTCAGTGGGAGTGAGCAAAAGGTTTGCAAACTCCAAAGATCAATCTATGGATTGAAACAGGCTTCTAGGAATTGGAACATTCGATTTGATGAATCAGTCAAAGCGTTTGGCTTCATTCAAATTTCGAATGAGTCCTGTGTGTATAGAAAGGAATTCGAGACCACAGTGCAATTCTTAGTAGTTTATGTTGATAACATCCTTCTTATTGGGAATTCGAAGGATGACATGAAAGTGACTAAGTTATGGTTATCAAACCAATTCGAGATGAAAGATCTTGGTGATGCGTCCTACATCCTTGGAATTAAAATCTATCGAGATAGATCTAGAAGGTTAATAGGACTATCACAGTCGATGTACATTGACAAAGTATTGAAGAGATTCAATATGGAGTCAGCAAAGGTTAAGAACCTTCCTATGAGTGTAGGAACATGTCTTTCAAAAAAGATGTGTCCTAAGACTAACTTTGAGAAGGAAAGAATGACTCATACACCTTATGCATCAGCAATAGGTAGCATAATGTATGCAATGTTATGTACTTGATCGGATGTGGCTTATGCACTTAGTGTGACAAGTCGTTTCCAATCTGACCCTGGAGATGGTCACTGGGCTGCCGTGAAGAATATTCTTAAGTACTTGAAAAGTACTAAAGATTTATTCTTAGTTTACGGAGGTCAGAAAGATCTTACTGTCGAAGGATACTGCGATGCAAGCTTTGCATCTGACTTAGATGATTTTAAGTCAATGTCAGGATACATTTTCTGCCTAAACGGCGGAGCAGTGAGTTGGAGTTGCTGGGAGGCGGGCCCAGAACAGTAGCGGTCCGGGACCACCTTTTAAAATTTTTTTATTATAATACAAGTATTAAAATATTTATAAAACATTTTAATATAAAGCGGAAGACTTAGCCTGGATCTACTCAAGTATATACATGCAATTGATAATGAATTTTAAATCACTTAAGCAGATAAATATCTAACATGCAATTAACACTTAAGAGCACATAATTTATCATGCTTAAAATAATATAACTGTAAAATATTACCGTACTGCAAACATGGTTATCTAACGGCATTTTTCCAGCTCCTTTCCCACTCGTGAGACCGGCAGAGCTTCCCCGCAATATCCCCGACTCGACCCTCGGAGTGTGGGCTCCGCGAGTATTTCCCTAAATACTCGAGAAAATATTTTCTAGAAAAAACATTTTTCTAGACTAGAAAATCCCCTAATTTTTCTAATAATTAAGCGGATTATATATTAATTATATAACCACCTAATTATATATTAATTAATCCCTTAATTAGGGATCAATTAATTTGAGAGAGGAGAGCTCTCTCTAAAGTCAAGGTTGGCTGAAAATTGGAATGAGAAATAATGGCAAGGGGGTCAGCTATTTATAGGCAAAAATCGGAGGGTATTTTGGTCACTTTGGACATGAAATGAAGGGCAAAATCGTCATTTTACCATTCCGCGTACAAACCGCGTCCCGGACGGCCAATCCAATTGCACCACGTTGAAGAGCTCATCGTCGCGGATCCAACGCCACCAACCACGCGCCGCCACGTGTCCTCACGTGCCTCCACGCGCCGCCGGAAGGCCGCCAAGTGGTTGGCGCGTGTTGAGGCGCGTAGACGCCTCCAGACAGCGACACGTGTCCGTGTCTGGTCCTACCCGGACCGGACCCGGTTTGACCCTGCCCGAGATCCTACCCTTTTGACCCGACCCGAAACCGGGTTGGCCGACCCGTTGACCCGTCTGCACTGATCTCATCCGGGCCGTCCGCGTGGCTCGATCTATACCGTACGCGTGTCACGCCACGCGGCACTGCATCAGCGCCAGCTGGGGCCCAACCCACTGACGTGGCGTGCCACGTCACTTTTTTTCTTTTTTTTTTAAATTTAAAATTTTATTTTCTCCAAAATAAAATTCCCGGCATTTCCAACTCTTTGGAGCTTGATTTATTTTCTTAAAATAAATCCCTTGGCTATTTTCAAACACTTTGAAAATTTCATTTCTCTTTCTCCTTTTAATATTTTCTCTTTGGGTTTTCAATTTTTGTGGCTTGCAAGGGGACCTGCAGGACTAATTAATTTTAGCTCCAAACAGACTAATATATTATCATCTCATGACAATAATTAATTACCGTTTAACAATATTTAATTCCACTAAATAAATATTATTGCACTATAAAATTAATTAAATTATTCACGAATTTCTCGATCTAGAATAATTTTGCATTTTACTCCTCCGTGTAGATATCCATGAAAAATAAATTGCAACTACTATCATTTATTTTTCATTTCTAATTTGAAATTTATTGATTCGCTTCAAGTTCAAAATCTCTGTATGTGACACACATTCAACATACAACTTCGGTGACGTATCACGCGAAGTGCTTTGGCCAAAGTCTTAATTCGAACTTTTGCAAAATCTATTTCAAGGATATCTTTTACCTTCCAGCAAGGCCACAGATTCCTCGATCAATATAACTCTTTAGCACATTTCATGTTGTCACCGAATCATACAAAGTATTTTGGCCACCCGTTACCGACACCTCACTTCAAGTATGTTACAGTGACTAATACTACATGCCTAAAGCCGAAATATTATCAGGATTAAGAGTACAATGCTTCCTGAGATTTTATTCATTTTAGATAGCAGTATAAAATGAATTATCTCAGTGGTCCAGTTCGATGTTTCCAATCCTATTGAAAATCATCAACGTGTTATAATTGGAATCACCATTCCCTATGACGAAAGACTAATCATCTTATATAACCAAGTTATAGTCTTGATAAGAACATATTCTTATCTTACCGACTAGAACTTTAATGACACGTGATTTCGGTATTCAAAGTTTTTTCCTATGAAACACATTTCATATAAGAATACCATCACACGTCATTAATTATTAATATGTGAAATACTCATAACTTGCTGCAAATTCAGTTTTATTAATTCAATAAATTGAATTTTTAGGGCACTATTCCCAACAGGAAGAGTTCCAAGCAAACTACCACTGCAGATTCGACCACTGAGGCCGAATACTTAGCTGCAAATGATGCAGCTAAGGAAAGTGTTTGGATTAGAAACTTCATTCAAGAGTTGAATGTTGTTCCTAGCACGAAAGACCCCATTTCTGTGTTTTGTGACAACACTGGGGCGGTTGCTCAAGCAAGAGAACCAAGATCTCACCAACGGACCAAGCACATTATGAGGAAGTATCACCTAATCCGTGATACTATCAAAAGAGGAGATGTGCAAATTGAGAGGGTCACATTAGCAGAGAAGTGGCAGATCCACTTACTAAACCCCTTAGTCGAGAAGTTTTCCAAGATCATCTTCAGAAGATGGGACTTAGAGTAGCTTTAGGATGGCTTTGACGGGCAAGTGGGAGATTGTTAGGAATAGTGCCCTACAAAGCCGATTGTATATCCGCTTTGTGCTTTTCCTTATTGTAATCACAGACAATCTTTGAATGAAATAACAAATTGAGGCAACACTTCTTTATATGCTCTTGTTTGGTATGCGTTTACTTTATCTGTGCATGTATGAGAACTCCCCTAATCCTGATGACTTTAGGACTCTACCATTTAGGTGAAATGGTTCATGAAACGAGCCCTATATCACATAAGTCATGATTAGTAAAATACTCCAAGCCGATGAGTCCTACCGACAGTGGGAGTGTCAACCTGACTCCTCTAAGGCTTACTTGTGGGATCACGCCCTTAAGAAGGACCACCTTGTTTCATGGAGGTGCAAAGTGTATAGTTGATACGTGCGTGATACATGAGGGTGCTTACTTCAATAAGTAAGTTCACTGAGGTGCCCCGTGTGAGAACATTCCTAAATGGGAAAGGAAGTTTCTATTTCAGGAAATGGAAACTTCCAGATTAGGAAATATTTCACGAGTCATTGATGTGATTAATTGATCCTTAAGACTTGAGGTTCTTTGTCACTTTATGAGTTAACTCTGTAGTCTTAGGTATAAGCTTTAAAGGGTGTCGCCTTAGACAACTGATTCAAGGCTTATGCTGGGGCTGCACAAGTGATTCATGAAAGTGAATGAGAATCAAGAAAGGACCGACACTTGCATTTGCAAGGTGATCTCTTATTGTGTAAGTCATTCATATGCCATATGGAGTCCTTAGCCAAGGCAGTAGATCAAGACATCAAGAAAAGGGTTTCTTGGATTGAGATCAAATGGATATGAAATGCACTTAGCTTTAAGACCGGATTATTAGGTTTTGATTATTCCCTTGCCCTAGATCTTGGTTGAGAGATAGTAAGTAGGAGGATTGTATCTCACATGAATCAATGATTTAAAGGTTCTGTCGTATCCAAACATTCCAATTCAGCTAGGGGTTAAACACCTGTTGCTAGACTATGGTCGTTTAATCTGTGGACTGATTAATTAATTAGTGAATTAATTAATTAGGGTCACTGCTAATTGAATTGAGAACCTAGAGGGTCACACACAACAACTTGGTTACATGAGTTGGGGCTTTAAAATGATTAAACGAGTTAATCGGGCCAAGAGGGTTCCACACGTGTGGCTCACGTGTCCTTGTGACACGTGTCCCACACGTGTGAAAATATATATTGTATATATATATATATATATATATATATATATATATATATATATATATTAAATAATTAAATGTGTTAATTATTTAATAGACTTTGGTTTAATTTTGAATTAAAAAGAAAGTATAATTTGGAGAAAATAATCTAGTTAATTAATTATGAATTAATAAATTAGATAAAATAAGTTATTTATTTTAAATAAATAAAGTATAAAATTATCCAAAAATAGTTTGGATATTTTAGCTCTCTTGAAAGTTAATTTGAATTTGAATTCAAAGTCAAAGTCAAAATTACTTGATGATCAAGTAATAGGAGGGAGGGACCAAAATCCTTAGCCCATAAGGACTAGGATTTTCGGTCCTCCCCTTCCTATATATAGGGGAGCTCGAGCTCCCCTTAGAGCTAATCGAGAATTCTTTTGGTTCATGTGTTGAACACCATCCTTTCTCCAAGATCAAATAAACCCTAGGTTAATCCTAAACACTAACTAGAGAACTAGCATCCTTACTAGTTAGATCGTAGTCAAGTTGGTGGACTATCTCTAGAGAGCTTCAAGTTAGAAGTTTGAAGATTCGAGCTTTACGAAGGAGAGGGGATCAAGCCGCGAGAAGAGCGTTCTTGGGTGGCTTGAAACGCTTCAAGAAAGAATAAAAGAAAAGTAAGTTTCTTAACTCTACGAATTTGGATACACGATTGCGAGTCCAAGGTCCTTTTGTTGGAAAAATTTTTAAATTCCGCTGCTTTCTGATTCATGTTTTCCAACATCCTCGTCAAGCTCATTGATCGGTATCCTGATTTTCTGTATCAAGTAAACCAATCAAAACACAGCATATTTCATGTAGCTCTGAAGTATCGCTATGTCAGAATCTTCAATTTGATATATGAGTTCAGCGGCGTTAGGGATCTGATAACAACGTATATGGACGAAAATGTTGAAAACATTTTGCACTTAGCAGCAAAATTAGCACCTCAGAATCATCTCAATGGAATTCCTGGTTATCCTCTTCAGATTCAGAGAGAAGTATTGTGGTACAAAGTTTGATATAATTATACAAACTTCTCCAAATGTTAAAAAACTTACAAAAACTTGAGCTGTCAAAGGACCATTAAATTTTATTATTTCACTCTAGATTTTTATTTATTTATTTATTTTTAAACACATGCACACCCAAGCGGTTTCAAACTCGATACCTTGCCCTGGAGAATCCATTAACCACTTCACTCTAGATTTTTATTTGACTACCTTATTTGCCCTTGCCATGTGACTTTAAATTTATGATAATAGTAGCATGTCGATTTCCAAACCTTAGATTATGCCAGGGAAATTCTTTGCAATTTCTCAAACTTCAAGGTAAGATTTTGTAATTGAGCCAAACCTCAGGGTATGTGAGTTTAATGCCCTATAATTTCAAATCTAAATTCTAATATATACAATGTCATATGCGATATTTCCAGGAAGTTGAAAAGATTGTCCAGCCCTATTACAGAAACATGAAAAACTCAAAAAACAAAACACCTTACGACCTGTTCTTAGCCGAACATGAAGATCTGATGAAAGAAGCAGAAAAATGTATGAAGTAGACAACCAAGTCCTGTATGCTCGTGACATTATTGATCACCACCCTTGTCTTTTCAACTGCTTTCACCATTCCGGACGGCTACAACAATAACACAGGAGTTCCGATTCTTGAAAATAAAAGGTTGTTCATGGTTTTCCCTGCATCTCAGGCAGTGGCATCTTGATAATTTTGTACCATATATCTCGGACCACCTGTAAATGTTGATGGCAATATTAACCGTCTACCGGCTGAAGAAGGAGTTGTATCTCCTCCTACAACAACATCACATAACCCTCCATATAATTCTGCCCTGAGCTTCTTTTGATTACTGCGAATCCAATTCAAATTATTCTCCTCGATGCAAGTCCAAGCATCAACAATGTATTGGTTATATAATCGACCGCCTCGAATTAGTGTTTTTCCCTCATGTTCTCTATTCTGGTTCCTATAAGCATAGTACTCACGCATGGTAACCCATTTTCGCTTTGTACTATCTTGACCATTACCAATTGTACTCCTTGGTATGCCTATACGAAAGCCATCTTCTGCATATGGAAAAAGGAGTGGATATTGCATCACCATGAAACTTGGATGCAACTCATTGATCCTATGTAAACAACGACTTTATGTTTCAACAACCACATCTCGATTTCCAATGCACTAGCGCCCATCTCCGATGATAAGTGCTGCAACTTCTGAAGCTGTTGGTAGATTATATTGTCTCCCATCGTTATTTCGCTGACCAATTAATCTAATACTCACAGGAGCATAATCATTCTCTTGAAAGCGGTCCCTAGCCATTCGAAATATTTGGGCGAGTGGATTATGTCCATCCAAGATGTCTTTTAGCCCTTGTACTATAGTAGGATCAAGTCTTGTATTATTATCAGTTTTCTTCATAGCCCGCATCCGGTTCATGACCTCATTTTGAGTGTCATATATATACAACTGAGAAAAAACCGCGTCTCTGCTTGGTGTGGTGGAGGAAGTAGAGAACCTATTTTATGATGATTCTAACCATTTATGCGGTATACATAAGGTCCACCACCATTATTTACGCCTCTATCTACGGTTCCACCGGTAGATGTGAATGCGAACATTGAGTTGTAAGTTCTGAGATTCTCTTTGAATTTTTTATTTCTACGCCCACTTGAATGGTCTAACAACTCTTTTAAAAAGTTTGGAGCATCTTTAAGAGACGGTAGTTGGACTTTCCCCTCTCTACAACAAATTGAAAACTTTGGAGATGTTGGATTTTTGCTTTTCATGGATCTTTCTTCATACCGTAAGATCGCTCTACAATAACAACAACTTTCACTTGGGGGTCCAAAATTCCATGCCTCTCGAAATTTTCCTGTAGATCAAGAATGTGGACTTATTCGTAAATCAACTATACTTCATCAAGAATAACAAAAAAATAATTTACATTTTAACTTACGCTTTGGAAGTGTTACTTCGTTGATGGATACTGGAATGTCATTTATGTGGTCCTCTATAACACATCCTGCGAATATTTAGATGTCTATTAAAAGCTAAGGAATATACTGATACGTGAATTCACTTAATTATTATAAGTAAATGACATATAAATGGAAATGATAAAAGATAATTAATTACCTTCATCATCAGAGGACGCACCGAAATCACATTCCCTGGGCTAAAAATGTGCCCCAAGTTGTTGTTGATTAGTTATGCATGGACTATTAACATAAGATCAACTTGGCTTGACGGATGATTTGAGACAGGAGTTTGAATGGAAATATGATCATTGTTGTTCATGAAATGAGGATTGAAGGGCTGAACTGGCAAACTGGTAACGCAATAGGATTCCCCATTTTCCATTGTCGAAGTGGTAATCGAACCATCTTGGTTTACAACGGTCCGAGATACAAAGATATTAGGTTGCCTTACAGATCCTATAACACTGTTCGAGCTACTACTCGGGCGTCGTCGACTGGGTTCACTATTATGTCTATGATTATCCAAAATTGTCCATCTCCGACGTCTTAATTCTCTAGCTTGTTGCAACCGATCCATAAAACTATATACTTAAAATTCATTTAACTAAATATTAAAAATTCATTTTTTCCCATACAACTTCTAAGTGAGAAAAATTACACAGATGAATATGTATAAGAACATAAATAAAAGAAACACCAAATATCACTAATCACCATATGTTATAGTCGTCTATCCAATTTAATCCAATTAATGATAACTTATACTCCATCAGATGTATTCAATGTCATTTTTATATACATATAGAAGTACACTAATAATTATAGCACATAAATTTCATCCCATATTTCCAAAACACAAAATTTCATTTCATTTCAGAACATTCGGAATATTGCGAGCCAATATTATTCCAATAAATAATAATTAGCAAATACCAATTAAAAAAATTGCATTCGAAACATATCTTTAGGAGATAATCAGTCGGTGGAAATTCGACTGATAGAACAACCAAAATCTAGATAGCCTACAATAACAATGAGTTTTCGTTTAGATTGAACAATAAGGAAATTTGACGTTTAATTACTAATTAATTTCACAATTGAAGAATTTCATAATAGAGTTCGAACGAAAGTACGTGAGTGAGGACGCACAGGGTTTAAAACATTTAGAAAACAAAATGACTAAAAAGATTAAAAGAGCGCGAGGATACAAAAAAAATTAAAAAATGATTGGAGTTTTAGTAGATACGGGACTCCTATACACTAACGAAACGTGAACACCTGCAAACATGAGATTTTCTAGGAGTTTATTATTCTATTTTTTTATATTATTTAAAATAAAAGGATGTTTTCTTACCAACCTGAGTGTCCTGCAGCAAAATGGATCTCTCTTTCGATTTTCATGGTTTAAAATACTTATCCGTATCATATCAAGAACCTAACATTCCCTCATGATAGATATTAATGAACAACAAAAAAAGTTTCTAACGACACACGTTCAATATAAGCAGTAGCATGAGTGTACAACCCATGTCTTTCCAAATCATAATTCATCTTAGTAGAGATTATTGAGCGTTAAGAAACCTAAAAAGTAAGAAAATTAGAAGGAAAAGGAAATGTTTTTCCAAGTATAGAAACATTGTAATTAAAATTAAAAAAAAAATTTAAAACAAATATTTAAATTTCAAAGCCCCCTAATTATTCAATGAAAAACCACATCTTCACCAAAGTTTACCCACTGCCATTATCCTGGACGTAATTCTATAAAAAGATTACGCAAAATTGAAGGGACAAAACAATCACAAATATGAGAAGTGATCGATAAACAGACCTCCTCAATTACTACTCTATGCTCCACTACCCGACATGTTAAGTGATCTCTGCCCAATTCCAATCTAACTTGAGCCAATTAACACGAAACGGCTGATACTCGAGAACTCAAAAAACATAGTAAGAAAAAGAAAAAATGGGTAGGAATTTTGGCACAAAAAATAAAATATCTTGCAAAACACAAACAATCGAAGTGCAATAAAATAACTTCACATAGACATTACTCCGGCAATTCTCTGCTTTGCAGTGGAGACGAAACGGCGGGAAATCGAGTGCAATGATACGATTTTCTGACGATTGATTGGCGTGTGACCCCGTAATAGACCGGGACGGCACGGCGGAACGACCACATTTATCTCGAAAAAACTATTTAGCGATTACAATGGATTATCCTAATTTTTCTTCTCCTAATTTTGCTGCTTCGATTTATTTTCTTCACATTTGGGTTGCTGGGTTATTGAGGTGGGTTTTTTTGGGGGAAAATGGAAAAATGGTAGGTGGACTGATGGATTGTTTGGGAAAGAGAGGTCGGAGAGATGGGTCACTGTAATTGAAGGTGGGATCGTGAGGAATGGGATTGAATGTGGATATGGATGCAGAGGAGGGGCAGCCATTGACGGTTCAATGTCCCAAGTTTCTTTTAGTTAAAGGTTTTGTTTTTTTTCCAAACAAATAAGTGTGCAAACATGGATAAGTATATTTTTAATTTAGGGTATGAAGCACTTGATCCTTATTCGTAATTAAAAGGAACAAATAAGTGTTCTTTGAAGAATTATTTGTTCTTAATTTTTTTGGCGGACAAATAAGTGTCCAAATTTTTTAAGTGAACTAATATTTAATATTTAAATTTAATAAATAGACTTTTGTAAGATAAGAATGTTGGAGTCCAAGACAGAGGAATAACATTAATTATTTTAATCAAAATGAACTTAGATAGTTCATGTATCATTACTCATGAGTAATACATGACAATTATTTTGAAAATTATTTAAAAAAAAAAAAAAAAAAAGGCTTCATTGAAGCCATTGTCTTGAGTTATCTGATAGGACTAATAGTGAAAACTTCTTTCATTGCATCTGCACACAAACAAATAAATTAATAATCTACAATAAAAAATAACACTATGGTCATATTCAAAATAAAAGACTTATGAACAAACTTATAATATACCAATTTTGCCGATTTCGTTTGCTACCATAACATAATACATATATGTTGCCATCCTTATGACATCAAGCATGTAGGAATGAATAATCAAAATTCCTTCCACCACATCTGCAACAAAATAAATAAATAAATTATATCATACTACAAATAACATAGAAATCATAAAAAATAGATAAATTAAGAATAAGAACAAATTGTATACCCTAAATGAAAATATTTCTTCAATGCATTTGCACTTCTAAATAATTTGTGATAGGTCTGCCCTTTACTGATATAACTGTATACATATAATATTGATTTACTGCATGAATATTCTTGAACGTATAGATTATATGTTAAATTTAATTGTAACTGATAGGATATAAATGAAGTTCGTTTCAAACTTCGATGAAACAACACATAATTATGAGCGTCGTCGTCACTTTCCTGCATTCAAAAGAATAAGTTAGTTAATAAATGTATATATAAAACATTATATTATGAAATTAATAAACTAAAAAAGGAATCCCTTTTACCTGTTCATAGTCCAGAAATATGAACCTCATAGCAGACAACATGGCTGAATTACTTAAACAGTTTAAATATACCTTAAAAGGACAAATAGAAGACACATAAACGGAAAACTTAATATTATCGTAAGAACAAATTAGAACAATTTGATCGACATTTTTGGCATAATTTTCTTTTGGGACGTGTTGGGTTTCTTTTGAATCAATCATATAGAAAGATGAAGGTTTATATTGATTTATAAAAAGGAATGTTTTCATGTCTGAAGATTTACAAAAAGATGAGGGAGAGACTTTATAAAGGTGAAACATGAGAGATACATGATATAAGATTTCTCTACCCACCTAGCACCAAATCTTATCCGATAGATATTTAATATTTTAGTAAATTGAAGTTTAAAAAGTCTTTTGGATAATCCTTAAATATAGGAATCAATTTTAAATCTTACCTCAAGGTTATCCACATGTACAGTGACGTGGATAGCCTCAAAAATTTTAAATATCTTAATGTAATTTTAAGTTTAATATTATCTTTGAAAATCTCTCCTTTTTTTTCAAATTCCCATTTAATTCTCATAATTTGTTGCGATACAAATATTTGATTTGAAAATTTAACTAAAATTTATTGAGAATGAAGTTATCATAGTTTAACTAAAATTTAAAATTCAAGAATTATGTACTTATCTAAATATTTAAAATTATTTAAATTCAAATTACTTTTGGCTCAAGTACCATAAAACCCATATACTTCTCATCTATATATATATAATTTAGAAACCTCAAGGCTATCCACGTGTACAGTGACGTGGATAGCCTCAAAAATTTTAAATATCTTAATGTAATTTTAAGTTTGATATTATCTTTAAAAATCTCTCCTTTTTTTTCAAACTCCCATTTAATTCTCATAATTTGTTGCAATACAAATATTTGATTTAAAAATTTAACTAAAATTTATCGAGAATGAAGTTATCATATTTTAACTAAAATTTAAAATTCAAGAATTATGTACTTATCTAAATATTTAAAATTATTTAAATTCAAATTACTTTCGGCTCAAGTACCGTAAAACCCATATACTTCTCAATATATATTTGTTAGAAATATTTGAATTTAAAATCAACAATATCAAAATCAAATCTAATAAAAAAATTCCTCTACAAATCGGTTCTAATCAAATCTCATAACAAAGATTTTTGTTATGATTATATATAACAAAGATTTTTATTATGATTATGATGGGGTCAAAATACGCTCGACCCGCGTTTGGACACGTGGCGACACGAGAAAGTAACACGTGGCCTTTCCTGACTGGGGCAGGTTATCAACGAGCGTCCAAATCCCCCGAGCGTCAAAACCCCTAAAGAACACGTATCGTCTCTGCTATGCGTAAGCGTGGTCATCCCTGCCGCTCAAAAACGAGCGCACCTTCCAAAACGGAATACAGTCCCAGCTTATCTTGGAAGCCCCCTTCGAGCTTTATCATCCTTCGAAGAAGTTTCCACTCCCCCTCGTTATGCAACCTTGGCCTCCATCCCCTAGCGGATTATCTGGCCTCCAAGGCCCTTGGTTGACACGAGCGTGCTCTTAGCCCTCGTTACCAACCCCCTAAAAAGGCTCTCTGACACCCCGTACATGCCCGCGCACCTGCCACTGTCACCAACACTAACTTTCACCGGCTTTTGCAAAAGATTCCTCCTAGGTTTCTCCCATAACGCCACGTGTTAGGGCAACATTTGGCCAGAACCACACAGTGCAAATGACCAAAGGGTCCCTGACCCTCAACTATAAATAGACGAGTTCATCTCCTTCATTGTAAGCAAGCTTCCATACTTGAGCTCTGCAATTACTTTTCTTCTCTTTCAGTTCCTTAACTGACTTGAGCGTCGGAGAGCCAAATTGGGCATCCCCCCCCCCCCCAAGTCTCCCAGTATCTCTTTCAGTTGCAAGTAAATCTAATCAATTTTAAAATTCAAATTCAAAATCTATTGAAATCTAAAATTTGGATTTAATTTGATTATTCCTCGAGAAAAGGAAGTTAGTTCCAATTTTCTTATTTAAAAGTTATGCATTCTATTTTAGTCTCACTCAAAATTTTCTCTTTATTCATGTATTTATAGTTCAAGTTTATCGCTTAGTATATATGCATCTTTTTTTTTTGTTTTTTTGAAGCAAACGAAGCTCCAGGGGCCACAACTTAAATTAAAGCAACAATACTGATTGACGCATACAAGGGAATATCAGACGAACCAACGTAGGCCGAAGCCGCATTACGAGCTAATAAATGAGGGGCACAATTCGCACCGCGACGAACACAAGAGAAACTGACACCTCCCAAAGCCAGGCTTCTAATATTTGTAACAATATTACCAAGCACAGAGAGATCAGCTTCAGTTCCTCGCATTTGATTAATGACGTTAACATTGTCTCCTTCGAAGATTACACGATGTCAGCCAAAGTCCCGAGCCAAAAACAATAACTCTGCATATTATTTAAAGGTAATATGGAAATCCATCTGTTGGGATTGACAGTCGAGAATTGATTGATATCTTAAATTGTTATGGGACGTGATTTTAAGGCGTGACTCGATCAAGAAATAAACCGGCCGACTACTTAGCAAGATCGAGGCATGATATTGAAGACAGACCGATCATCATCTGGAAGGAGCGGTCTTCTGATCCGGAAGAAGACTTGAAAAGTTAATCGTTTCCCCTTTGTGACAAAAAAAAGAAAAAGTATCTTTCTATATTTTCCTCTTATTAATTTTTAGATCTTACTATATGCATTTGATTTTTGTTTACATATGTTATTTCAGTTTTTCATTTTGTATTTTATTAATAAGTTGTAAAATATTTTATATCTAAAATAATTTGATATACTTTTTCAGTTTGGTTTTACATTTGTATATTCTAATTTATCTTTTTAAAAGTTTATACTTTTAATGTTTTCTACCATAGTTTTCGTGTTTTTTATGATGACTTTCGTGACAATCGTTTGTTTCTAATTATTTTAAAAAATAATAATTTTTTATTAATTTATAATTTAATACATCTAAAATATATATATAAATTAATTTTTTCTATTATATTATAAATAGTTGTATCCGTGCCTTGGCACGGGTTTAAAACTAGTCATGCTTATAATTTAAAATAAAATAAAACAATTCAAACGATGTTGCACAAGCTATTTGATAACAATTCAATGATTATGATCATTCCGTTCAGCCCCCAACTACGGTGGACTTAATGCACGACAATGATGTGGTATCCATTGAAGATGCCGACCTATTATTTGAGGTGGGAATTGATATATTGGTAGATGAAATAATTGATCGTACTTTGCCGGTCAATTAAAAAAAAAAAAAAGAAAAGAAAAGAAAAATCATCAAAAAAAAAGAAGATTTTACCTCCAATTTCGAAAACAAAACAACAAATACAGTTGTCAAGCGTAGAAAGTAACGAGGTAATCCGCACGTCAGAATTGAAATCTCAAATTGGTGTTGTCTTTGGAAGTTCACACCAACCTCAATATTTAGGCCATTGCATTTGCACGAGCAGTCTCACTATCAAGCACTCCAGCAAGTGATTCGGTCAAGTAACGCTCTTGTAAAAATATTAGTACCGTAATCCAATGAATATCTTCTTAATGCATGCACTAAGTCGGCATTCGGTGCATAAACGTTTCTCAGATTGAATTCATTAAGTCACAGTTTGAAAATATATTCATTCCCAAAAGACAATTTTGTTCTTACGATCAACCTTCAACATATCGAGATGAAAATATTGATGATTGAGACTACTATAATGGTGATTATCGATAAGATATTTCTAGACTTTTTGATGAAAGGAAAGTTATATTCTTTAGTTTGAATAATTTATTTCTCTTATGTAATTTATTTCTCTTGGCATTCTTTTAATAAGAGGGGGGTCTTCAATAAAATTTGATTTTATTTATTCTTTTAAAAAAATTGATAAATTGTATTTTGAGCAAATTATGCATCGTTTCGTTTATCTTTTATTTATTCAACCTAATTTCACATAGAGTTTCGGCCAAATGAATACATCTTTCTTTTCTATTTTTCTCTAATGCACGTATATTCCTAGTTTTGGTCTATGCAATTCGAATATGTGTCTGATACCACAAACCGTGTGTAAGAATTAAAAATATTATTAGACATTGAACATGAAAGGGTTCAAATAGAACATCGATCGGAGAAGGGCTCGACAAATAAACGAACGCGTGGCTAATTGTGCAAACCCATATTTGGGTTATCAGGAGATCAAGGTCGAGCATTGGAGATCGAGAGAAACTCAAAAGCCTCGAATCTCATCTAAGATTTCATAGGCATGATTTAAATCATATGATAGGATGAAAGCAAGCAGAAATACTTTCTAAAGATATTAGGCTTCTGAACATTTGAAATAAACGAAAAATAGAATTTATAATTATAAATTTATTAAAAGTCGTATTTGAAATCATTCATCTTCTTTCCAAAAAAATTTTTGTTGTATGTTGTGGTTATAAATCTGGACAACCCAGAAGATAGGGCTGTCAACGGGTCGGATTCGGGCCGGATCAGGGGATTCCGGATCCGAATTCGAATCCTATAGGATTTGGATTCATTTATTTTGAATCCATGTATAATCGGATCGGATTATATCCGATTAAAGATCCGACCCGATTAGTAATAAAATTTAATTTTTTTATTTAACAAATTTAATATAAAGAATAAATATAATTACATAATATTAATATATAATAATTATTTAATGGATTATTTGATGATTTTATTTATATTTATTTAAAAAAAGTTAATTTAAACTTATTAATAAAGGAAAATATATACTTTTAGAGTAAATAATTCAAATTTTATTGTTGTTTAAAGTGATAATTATGCGAAAATTATAATTTTAGTCATTTTACTTAATATTATGTACTAGTAAATAATTTATTTTAATTAAATATTATATATATAATCGGATTCGGATTCGTTAATTCCATATTCAGTCCATTTATTTCGGATAACGAATATTTATAATCGGATATGATCCATCGGACATTTTTATCGGACGAATATAGGGCTGTCAACGGGTCGGATTCGGACCGGATCAGGAGATTCCGGATCCGAATCCGATAAGAGAATCCGAATATCGGATCCGAATCCGAATCCTATAGGATTCGGATTCATTGTTTTTGAATCCATATATAATCGGGTCGGATCCGATCCGATAAAAGATCCGACCCGATTAGTAATAAAATTTATTTTTTTAAATAACAAATTTGATATAAAAAATAAATATAATTACATAATATTTAATAAATAATTATTATTTAATGAATTATTTGATAGTTTTGTTTATATTTATTTAAAATAAATTAATTTAAACTTATTGTTAAAAGAAAATATATACTTTTAGAGTAAAAAATTTAAATTTTATTATTGTTTAAAATGATAAATATGTGAAATTTTTAATTTTAATCATTTTACTTAATATTATGTATTAGTAAATAATTTATTTAATTAAATATTACATATAATATCGGATTCGGATTCTTAACGGATCGGATTTCTTAAATCCATATTCGCTCCATTTATTTCGGATAACGAATATTTACAATCGGATATGATCCATCGAATATTTTTATCGGACGAATATGCTAAAATTCGGATCGAACTCGGATCGGATTCGGATTAAAATCCGCCCCATTGACAGCCCTAGACGAATATACTAAAATTCAGATCGGATTCGGATTAAAATCCGATTCATTGACAGCCCTACCAGAAGACTAAGAGTGTAATATAATAGGCCCATGTTGAGAGGACAAGCTAAGGTGCACTTTAATTCAAAATTACAATAAACCCTAGTTGTCACAATCCCTATCCAACTTCAATTCAAAATTAGTAAAAAGTGAAATATATGCTACTGTTCAATAAAAATAATTAGACTATAATTATATATGAACCCCAACGGAATATGAAGGACTATAAATTGGTACCACATAATCAAATGATTATATTTTCACTCCTTTATAAATTTAATAATTGTATTTACACCCCTCATGAATTTAATAATATTCCAAAAAATTAGCTTCTTTTGAATGTGTAATGTAACTATTAAATTAATAAAGGAGTACAAATACAATTATTTGACTAAATAATACTAAATTATAATTTTTTATATTCTTTTAGAATCTAAACGTAAACAAACCTGTTAAAAAGAAATTACTCGAACATGGTTAAGGTGCTAGGCGCAGTTGTCGAGTATTAGTGCCGGGCTAATCTCTTGTAGACGCCTAAGCGCCATTAATTTCTGCTAAACCCTATTATAATGGCATAGTTAACCTGTATTATAAATTTATAATTGATTATTTTCCCTATTGAAGACACTATTGTTAGTAGCATTATAACAAGTATAATTAGCTGCATTAACCAACTACTAAATATGCTTAGAATGTAGGTAACCAATAGAATGGTTTTATTTTAATTCTTACAAAATGCACCACTTCAAACAGGCCCCATCATCCCACATAATAATCGTGGTTTGAAGAGAAAAACACTGCACTGGTATGCAAGAAATGACATAATCTCCAACTCAAGTACATACATGATCAAGAAAACATTGATATGTATGAAATGACATAATCTCCAACTCAAGATCCATTGCCAATACAAAGGCTTGTTTTTTTACATGAAGAGGTAGTTCAGTTTCTGACCCCGGATTAGCCTTCGATGAGGGCGTTTAAACAGCTCATGCAGGTTTAAAGAATCCCTTCTCTATCAAGCTTTCGACAGTTTCCTTGATTCCTTGTTCGAGAGGGGTGAATTCAACACCTAGAGATAAAGCTCTTTCTTTCGAGACCTGGTACGTAGGCGTAAATGGTTTGTCGTCTATGCACCTGCCCCAAAAGAAATATAACAAAAGTGAGTTACGAATCTAAGTTCACATGGAAGGTTGATAATATGATTGATCAAGTTTGCACATAAAGTATGAAAATCTAAAAGCTAAACTGCAGTGTGGACTTACTTGTCAGGGAGTTTAAAATTTGGGTACTGGTCACGCAGTATTTTCACTACATCTGAGTAGTGTGCAACTCTTTCCACCAGACAATATCTCCCTTCGGCTGACGGATTCTCATATGCAAGAATATGAGCAATGGCAACATCTTTCACATTTACCCATCCAAAGGTGCCATTTGGATATGCTTCGGCACCTGCATGTTTCAATACCAACGTGAAATTACTCCCAAGTCACAACCCAAGAACATATTATAAGCAACAGGATAAAGTTCCAAGAAATGATACAAAAGCAAATAACGGTATACAAATGGAGCCATTCAGACTTGAAAGGGGAGAAGGATTAAAATCGAAGCATACATCGGAAGGAACTTACCATCTATCAATTTTAAAATTGCAGCGGCACTTGTATTGAGTGTTGGCTGCAACAATGGACCAATCACCATGGCTGGATTTATGGCAACCATGTGAATACCTTTCTCTTTCACAAACTTCCATGCAGCTTCCTCAGCCAATGTCTTTGAAAGCACATACCACATCTGGTATATCCAATATCATGAAAAACAGTCAAGAACAACATCACCTTCAATAAAATTGCCTTCACAAATCTTATCCAAGGAAATATTGCTGCGTGCCTAATTAATAAGGAAAGAGGTTCTTGTGAAATCTTATCATAGAATAAAATAGGAGAGCTTTTAATATTGTCCATATTACCATTATCAATATTTTTCTCATAAATTGAAGAGAAATAGAAAAAACAAACCTGGTTTTGTCTGCAAAAATCTGGGTTGGACCACCAAGTCTCATCAACTACCACTTCAGGTGTTCGAGGTTTACCATTGTAAGCAACTGCAGCTACAGAAGATGTCAACACAATCCTTTCAACAGATGGTGTTTTTGTGCATGACCCAAGAACATTGAGCGTCCCCTTTAGTGCAGGATCAATCAAATCTTTCTGAAGGAAGTGAAAATTGAAGTGAGCTACAACTTATTGCTAAACAAGATAAAGCCAACTAGAAATGAACCAAGAATTTAACCTCAGATGTCTCGTATATTCACTTACCGCAACTCCTTCCCTATAATTATATACAACTTACACAAATATCCCCTCTTGGTTAACGAATTAGACAGACCACCCCTGTAACGTAGTAACACTTTACCGCCAGCCCACGTATATTGATTATTGCACATTTAATAGAATTTATTATGCAAACTTTAGTAAAATCCACAAAATTTCCTTGCATATTTGAAGTCCGTTAACAAATGTTTGAGTTTTAGTTAAAGTTTGAGGACCGAGAGGCAATATTTGTGTGACTAACAGTAGTAGCAGGGTATATCAGCGAAAGGAAAGCACACCAGCATTACTCAAAAAGGAAAAAAGCATAAAACGAAGAAAGGAAAAACGGAAAAAAGAGAAAGGAAAAGGCACCTGCGGATCTGAGGTTGCAAAGAAGAAAGGAGACGCAGTATGAAAAACACATTCACATCCATCAACTACAGAATCAAAAGACCCTTCTTCTAGCAAATTCGCTTTCATCAACTTAAGTCTCTCCTTGGCTCCATCAAGGGCAAGTAAATGTTCTGTCTTCTTCGGATCATCTGCACATTACCACAATTTCCTAATATCAAGTCATCAACAGCTTATAAGGGTAAGAAGATGCGAGTATTGTGAGCCAGAATCTCTAGCTATAAGCTAGGGGACGCATCTCTATCCATTGAGTTATACCACAATATATTAACTGAGGAACCATGCATATTCACTTCCATCAACATCCGTCAACAAAACGACTTATCACAATAAAAGAAAACAGATTAATTCAACAAAACCAGACTTTAATCTGCCATAAATCCAAACATTCAACAGTAAGTCCAGACCAATGACCGGCTCGGACGGTATTGAAATGTGAATCTCATACCATCAAACGAACCATACCGAATCATCAAACCCGATCCCAAATCCCAAATCATCAAATTAAGCCCTTTTGCCGCCTTGATTAATCGAGGGTTTACAAAAAAACAAAAAAGGGGTCAACTTACTCAGGTCACGAACAGATGCTTTCACGGTATAACCCCGCTGGAGCAAAAACTTGACGAGCCATGAAGCAATGTAGCCTGATGCTCCAGTTACACAAACCGTCTTCGTCGCCATTATCGCGGCATGAGGTTTACGGTGGACTGGTGGTGGTTTTATAGTCACAGTGGGCTATTGGTGCTGCCGTCAGCCATGAGTTCAGTAAGAGAATTTTCTTTTTCAATTATGTGGACCACTTTTATGGTTTTTGTTATTTTGGCATAATATTTCATATAATTATTTGTGAGATTTTTAAGTATATACACATATGTATATACGTGAATAAAATTTACTTTGGAAAAAAAAACTACATACTACATAAGAATGTGCCCGAAAAGTGCAATTTTAAAAATAATATTGTAAAGATGTTTCTCAGACCTTCTAGATTAAATTTAAAGCCTTTTTTGAATGGTCAATTTTGGGAAATTTCTCTCAGATTCAATTATCAAATTTTATATTGCATTTTATTTCTTCTTTGTAATACGAAATTTCTTATTTTTTTGCAGTATATGTCCAAATCCTTTACGATGCTTTTGTTGGGTTTACAATTTACTCTCTGTCTTTTTTAATTTCTTCTTCCATAAATCAATTGCAACCTTGATCGATATCTGAAAATTTTCAAGTTAAACACTTTGATGTGGGCATATTTTTGCAATTAATTAAATGTGAAATAAAAGAAGATTATTATGGTGGTTGGAAGAGAAGTGGGAAGTTGAGAGACTGAGGGAAGACCGAGTCAAGGAAGATAAACGTGGAAGGGGATTTGAATCAGTCTCACATACCACGTGCCTAGAGAAGTGGAGACTCTCAACTGCCAGAAAAATAATATAAATTAAAGGAAGAAAGAGAGAAGAGGATACGCTTGAACCTCTCACCAGATTTCTAAAGATTTCCCCAACTCTCTAGAACTCCTATCTGCAGAAAACTCATTGTTGATATTACGCAGTTTATTCATTAGAGATTATCTGAAGAGCTTTAGAGATTGTTTTTAGTGGAAGGCCAATATTTCTGCACTATTTTATAGATTCTATTGTATTTAGCAGTTTCCAGAATTCCAAGACAGAGCAACGAGGATATATTCATTTCACTTCAGTTTCTTTATTATATCTCTATTTCCTTATTTGCTCTTTCTTTATTTATCTTAATATTTAGATCTAATTATCATGTTTTGCAGCTTGATTCGACCTATTTCCTGCATAAATAAATTGTAATGGTGTTAGTCAATTTTTGGCAAACATCATTTGGCGCCGTCTGTGGGAAAGCGATTAAATCGAGCAAAAGGCGTGAGTTCTTGTAATTTTCCATGGCATCCAACACCGGATCTGATACCCCGGCGATTTCAGCAAATCCGTCGGCCCCGGCCAGACCAACGTCGAAAGCGCAACTGGTAATAAATCAAGTCAATTCCTCATCGCAAATCTTCCTCCCACACCAACCGACTCCACCCTTGGGGGAGTCGTACCATCAACCGAAAGGAACCAGTGGAGTGAAGAACAGGAGGTAGGAAGCAGAAATCCGCTGCACCCTCCAGGTGCAGGAGACTCCCTGCCTGGAGGACTGGACCTGCCCGCTTGGAGCAGGCAGGCAGGGGGATTACCAGCCATCTGCTGAAGAGCTGAAAGTATTGCTGAACCAGACCTTCAACCTCCAGCAAACTACCAGAATGACTGATATACCTGGAGGGGCGTCAACAGGAAGCAGCACCGCTGCCATACAGTTCCAGGCCAAGAATGCAGCTAAAGGATCTGGAGGATTGGGAGGCCGTCTTTTACGGTCAGATACCCCCATTCACCTTACAGCGGGAGAATTTCAACAATAGATTAATGCAGCTGTAGCCACTGCCGTAGTTCATCGAGACCAGCCGCCAGCTCATGGGCGGGAAATAGCCCCGCCACCATATGTTGCAGAACCGACGACTGGGAGAAGAGTGTCGCTTTCAGCTGGGGAGGGCTTACCTTCAGCTACGGACACTCTGGCGCTGTAGGGAGCTGGTGGGAATGGAGCTTAGACTGCGGGCAGAGCTGTCTGGCAGCAAGTGGCGCCACCGCCACCTATGGACTACCAGATGGGAAGAAGGCCACCAGGAAGGAATGCTCCCAGGTAGAACTTCGGCAGGAAGGACTAGCTACCAAGGGTGAAAGAGCAGAAAAGATATCTCTCACCAAAAAGATTCAAGCGACTCTTGCAGAACCAGGAAGTGCAGAAGAAAGTGAGCTAGAAGAGGATCCTGGGAGAGCAGAAACGCTGAAACCTGTAGGAAATCTGGGCCGCAGCTAGGAAGGACCCCTCAAAATTGTGAAAGTTGCATGACAAAAAGTCCACAAATTGGAAGAAACTGACGGAATAAAGTTACCTCAACCTTGGAATGCTCAAAACCTGAAAGAGTTTTCAGTTGAGTAGGCCGGCGGCCTGCACACCTGGAAGGAGAGCAGAAGGAGGAACGTATCATCAGAACTTCCAGGTTCCAGCCAAAACCTGAAGGGGTTATTTCTACTAAGCAGGCGGGTAGCTTGCACACCTGGAAGGAGAGCAGGAAGAGAAATGTGCTATCAGAACTTCCAGGTTCCCACGTTTTATTCGCATGTTTGATAGTTGTTTTACATAAACTTTTTGATATTTCAATTCATAAGAAAGAATGAGATTATGTTTTATGTTGATGATTTATTAGAATGACTTAAATCCATGAGATTCGTGAGAAATGCATTATGATGAAAAAAGAACCATCTTATATTATGCTTTGAATGCATCATATTATTGTTGAATTGACACTTGAGAGCAGGCACATGCAAAGCCTCCGCGGCTACATCGTTAAAAGATCGAGCTTTAACGATACTTGAAAATCCCGGGTGGAGGAGGGCACACAAATAAGTCCCTCTTGGGAAGGCGCGTTGATTACGCAAATGCCTTGGGAAGAGCTAGAGGAAGAGCTCTTGGGAGTGTTTCTCCACCTGCTCCTGCCAGTTGGGTTGGCCGCCTAGCTGGAAGCAAGCAGTTGATGCTAGGGCCGGAGAGAATGCCCTCATCAGAGCGGGATCTGACAGTCTTTTACTATGAAAATGGCACCCTCACGAGCTGATGGATGCTGTAAGGGATCAGAGAGAATATCCCCAAAGCTGCTAGCAGGAAGGGTTAACCTTCAGCTGAACTGGAGAGAGCAGGCAGCCCAAGGGACGGCTCGTACAGCTACTACACCAGAACCGTCCCCTTAGACTGCCCACCTCCTGCTAGCCAAAGAAACAGAAATCGAAAAGAATAAATAAAGACTGCATCAAACCAGATACCCTTGCAATATGAAAAACATGTGCCAAAAGAGAAAAATCAAGTGTCCAAAACATTTACGAACGCTCGATGGAAATGAGCGAAGCAAAAATTCAACGGGCAGCTCAAAGGAATCGAACTCAGCCTAGTAAACTCGATTCAAAAACAAATGCAAGAGAAAATTTTTAAAGTCTTTGCAGGTTCAGGAAATTCGAAGGAGCTTAAACCCCTCTTACGTTACTAACTTTGCTGGAAAATTAGCCGCTCCGGCAGACGGAAATGAGTGCTAGCTAAAATAGTACCAGCAAGGGGGAGTCAAACCTTCTGCTTACAGCTGTCCAACTTTATCCCTGCAGCTGCCCAACCTGACCGCAATACCTGCTGCTAAACCTGGAAGGAAGGCAAGACTAATCAGAAAGCAGGAAAACAGAAAGAGAGAACTGGAAGAGCAGCCGGATAATATGCAGCTTGTTGGAAGTCTAACAAGAAGTTCAATGGGAGGAAGTTCAGTGGGAAGAAATTTCAACAGCTGCTGATTCCAGGCGCAGGCGCATATACTCGTTGAAGAATGCTGGAAAGAAAAGCAACAATCACTTTTCATCCTGAAGCTGAGATTCACCCCTAATCATTAGCAGGGTGTAAGACAACAAGCCACAAAGGAGAAATTGAAGACAGTTCCAACTGAAGCGGCAGAAGAAAACAGACAAGCATCATTTCCAATACAAAATCAAATAGACAACTCAACAAAGTTTGCATTATCAAAGCCCATTCCAACATATTTCTATTACAAGAAGAAAACAACAAGTGGTCTTCATTACAACAAGGCGGCAATCCAATAAACTCAACATGTACGTGCTCGAGATACAAAAGAAAAGTGCAATCTTTATCTTCAACAAGCTGAAAATGCATCACACGCCTGCAAATCCCATCAACTCCATCAATGCAGCCACGAGCAACGACACCAACATATCACTAAGCAAGCAAGAAAGTCGAATTTCAGATTCTTTTCAACAAGAATAAACAAGAGATAACAATCCACGGCCAAAGTTGAAAAAATCGCGAAATATGGCTTACCGAAAATGAAGATCTCCTCAACGAGATTACTGGGGGCCGGAATAATCGCCTCCGGGCGGATTCTCAATCCAAATCAGCAACAAAGAAGCCATCCTTAGCAAATCAAGAACCAAGGAGTATACGAGGATTCCAGCGGAAAAAGAGAAGAAAAATCAAAGAAAAAAGACGCAGCAGCCGGTGGAGAAAAGCGGCGACCCGCGCAGCACCACCACCAACCAGACACAGCAGCAACGAACAGCTGAAACGCCCGACGAGGACTGCCGGCTTTGGACATACCCGCCGCTAGAGCTCTTGCTCTCCAGATTCGGCGTCGCCATACCAAAAGAGAAAAAAAGAAAAACAGAAAGGGAGAGGCCTCACCAACGCAGTGGTGGCGAGTTGCGGCGGATCGCGCAGGTGGCGGCGCTGTACGAAATCAAAAGAAAATACTCAGATCTATGGGATTTAAGCCCGATTTCTTGAGCAAATTGAAATAGACGAAGAAAGCAGGGAAAAAGAGGGCGTAGGGAGCGAAACCTCTACCTGAGCAGCAACATGCCGGTGGTGTAACGAGGCATAGAGCTCCGGTGAAGCGTGGCCCGGATCTGCAGGAAAGAGGAGGAGATTAAGCTCACTCTAATCAAATACAGAGCAAAATAAAAATAAAATAAAATAAAAGATACAAGAAAAGGAGAGCCCCCCAAGGCCGGCGGCATGGCATCGACTTCCCTAACAACACGACGGAGAAACAGCGACGGGGTCACAGCAGCGTGAGTCGCGCCGCAGCGATGATGGATGTCCGAAACGAGCAAGAAAGAAGTGGAAACCCTTGTTTCCTTCCTGGAGAACGAAGAAGACAGTTATGGAGTTGCTTGCATTTGGCAAAGGAAAAGGGGAAGAGAAGATATCCCCTTTGAATCAAGATGAGATAAGAAAACCTATAAGTCAAACCCTTCAAATCCCGGTGACATCCTTTCTTCTTTTTCTTTAGTTTATTTTTAATTTTTTTCTCGTAAATTATTAAGACCATGATGACAAATCAGACTAAATGGTGTTTGGAAGAATTTAGGAACTATATTGATGCTTATTGCAACAAATTTGAGAAAATTATAACGATAAGCTTAATCAATTACCATAGCGATTTTAATTTTCGATTTCTAAGAAATTATCTTCTTCATGTTAGGATTAGCTTATCAATTACCGTAGCGATTTTAATTTTCGATTTCTAAGAAATTATCTTAATATTTTTTCTTTTTATATGATGGAGCTCTTGAGAATATGCCAAGGAAGGAAAAATAATTTTGAAAAATCAAATCACTTTTGGGTAAAGTAAATAAAGCCCTATCATTTTGCCACGTAAAAGAGTATCATGCCTCATTCTTCTCATTCTGTCTTCAAAAAATATCTTTTTATTGGTTCTTGATCACAATCCGTGAAGATGTATGATGATCTTTAAGTGGGAAATTGTCTGAATAATTCTTTAAACTTCTTTGAATAATTTTAATATTTCAAGAAATTATGGTCGGACAATTTGAGAAATATACTGAAATAGAAAAAAAGAAATTTATATTAATATTTTGTGATATGATGGGATTTTGAGAAATATTGCAGGAATTTATTCTCGCTATATTCCTGGAAAGATTAAGAAGGGATGCAATTCAAAAGAAAAATAAAAAAGTGCAGTGAAGGACTACCCAGGGAATGACCAACTTTGGTAGGGTGAATTAAAATACATCCAAATTGAAAGTCATGATTGGTTCTCTGCGTACGAGTTCAATTGGATTGAAGCTAGAAGGCAAAAGAGGACGTGGTTTTGAGCTAATTGAAGAATAAAGCCCACAAGTGATACGAGACTCTTCAAATATCCGGTGACATCATCCCCTTTTTATTTAAAATTTTGAATTATTTAAATTTCTTTTATTTCTATCAAAATTTTGGATTATAATCTTGCAAAAATAAAGATAACCTCGTGACAACTGATTATCTCATGGTTGTAAGCCTGTAAGGAATTATCTTGTTAATAAGGGAATTTGTGGAAAAGTCTTCCTAAGAAGAATGTCTGCCTGGAGAAGCGTGATGGGAAAGATGGAAAAAGTTTTTGAAATAACCAAGGAAAAGCAAATCCCACGTTATACGAATTCTGTAGATCTTGGTGATATCTTTCCTTACCCTTATTTTCCTCATTTTCTTTGTAATTGTTATGCCTAATTTGGTGGAGATAAATTGAGATGTTTAGCGTAATTTTAAGAATTAGCTAAACAATTTTTTAAGTCTTTTAGGAATTGTCTCACTCATTCTGGAAGTTATCTCACCATTTTAAGAGATTTATCACGAAAATATAAAATGATTTATAGCAAACAATAAAACCAGAAAAGTACCGCAATTCACTTTTTAATATTTTTTTTCTTCCTAAATAATTATTGGTCCCAATTGATAGCCGGGGAGGAGATTATTTTAATAACTCCTTGAATTTCTCTAAACTATTTTACTAATTCTTTGATACCCTCATGATTTCTGGAAGTTGAGAATTATCTTATTAACGTAAAGGATTATTTTGACAAAAGATTTGTCGTACAAATAATTATCTGGTGATATATGATAAAAAAAAATATATATATCATATTTATAATTCGAGATATAATTGGGTCTTGACAAATATTTTGCAGAGATTATATTCTTGCCATATTCGGGGAGAAAGAGCTGTATTTTCGGATATTTTGAAGTTTTGCTGAAAAATTTATGTGGAATGAAGAGAATAAAAGTAGAAAGGAACATGGTGAGCAGAAAGGAAAGAAAAGCAGAAGGGATACGTGAGCAGAAAGGAGCATGTGAAAATCAGTTGAGCTGAAAGTCAATCTAGCTGGAAGGACAAAGATATTAAGTTGCAAATCAGGAAGACCTCAAGAAGCAGAATGTCAACTACGAAGCAGGATGTCAGCAAGTTTCAAGAAGCAGAATGTCAGCTACGAAGCAGAATGTCAGCAAGTTTCAAGAAGTAGAAAGCCTTGGGTACGGGACGCAATGGTTGTACTCTTTTTACTCATTAGGGTTTTGTCCCACGTGGTTTTTCCGAGTGAGGTTTTTAATGAGGCAATCACCGTACCCGAGAAGGGAGATCAACCATTCCAAGATGCCGAATATCTAGAGTTGTTCTTCGAAATTTTAATACTCTCACAGCCGTCTATACTATTCGACTGTAAGAGTAGGGGGAGTGATGATGTGGGCATATTTTTGCAATTAATTAAATGTGAAATAAAAGAAGATTATTATGGTGGTTGGAAGAGAAGTGGGAAGTTGAGAGACTGAGGGAAGACCGAGTCAAGGAAGATAAACGTGGAAGGGGATTTGAATCAGTCTCACATACCACGTGCCTAGAGAAGTGGAGACTCTCAACTGCCAGAAAAATAATATAAATTAAAGGAAGAAAGAGAGAAGAGGATACGCTTGAACCTCTCACCAGATTTCTAAAGATTTCCCCAACTCTCTAGAACTCCTATCTGCAGAAAACTCATTGTTGATATTACGCAGTTTATTCATTAGAGATTATCTGAAGAGCTTTAGAGATTGTTTTTAGTGGAAGGCCAATATTTCTGCACTATTTTATAGATTCTATTGTATTTAGCAGTTTCCAGAATTCCAAGACAGAGCAACGAGGATATATTCATTTCACTTCAGTTTCTTTATTATATCTCTATTTCCTTATTTGCTCTTTCTTTATTTATCTTAATATTTAGATCTAATTATCACGTTTTGCAGCTTGATTCGACCTATTTCCTGCATAAATAAATTGTAATGGTGTTAGTCAATTTTTGGCAAACATCACACTTCATATCTAGTTTATTATTAATTTATTAATTGTAATGTTAAGTATTGTTAAGAAATTAATTTTTTTATGATTTAATTTGTAAAGCTGAACATATAAAACATTGAAATAAGAAATGTATTTATTAGTAAATATGCGAAAACATTTAAATTAAATGGATAAATAATTATACACTGCCGCACTTAATTCGTATAAAGTGTAACTTTTTTTAAGTTTTTAATTTGTAAAAGTATATTTTTTTCAAGTTTCTAGTTTGTAAAACATTAGATTAAATCAATTTAATTTTTAAATGAATGATCTGTTTAATTAGATTTGAACTCAATATCGGTTCAGATGTAACAAGGGGTAACTTTAGGAATAAATTTTAGGGATAATTAAAGTGAATTGAAGGGCAAAATAGGAAAATCATGTTACAATGTTGAAGATGTTATCAAAAATGTGATGGAAACTTAATTTTTTGGTGTTTTTTTGTAATTAACAATTTTATGAATGAGTGTAAGTATAATTATTTGATTAAAAGGGATATGAGGTGTAGTCTCCAATACTTCTATGGAGTCTATAGGTAATTAACTCTAGTAAAAATAGTAATTAGAATATAGATTATAAAATATGAGGGGGAAAAGATAAAAAAATTATTAGAAAAAAAATTAAAGCAAGATGAGAGAAAAGAGTTATCACATATATTGTATAGACACAAATATAGTGATACGGACGCTATACGATATGGATACGGCGACACAAAATTTTAAAAAATTTTAGAATACTGTACGACTCTGACATGACTATATTCTACATAAATAAATATATTTTATATATAAATAAAAATATTTTATAAGTACAATTTATATAGCATAAAATATTTATAAATGTATGTAATATTAAAAATTAAAATAAATTTTATTATTTCAGTTTTCTTCAAAAAAAAAAAATCTAAAAATATTAAAAAAGGAATATAAAACTTTGTATAATCGTAAAATTTGTCCTGCCCGGCCAATCTGTGTCGGACACTTCACCCCCTGGTGTCTGACCCCATATTCTTTTATTTTTTATTTTTTATTTCGGATATGCTTCAATTGTGTCTTACACGTGTTGGAGATATTTGAAGTGTGTCCTTATTTGGTACGTGTCGAACACTACACGCGTCAATTTTTGGTCGTGTCATTGCCTTTCAGTAATCACGTATTTAGAGTGTGAATTGACCGTTACGAGAGTAGTGAAAATAATAATAATAATAATAATAATAATAATAATAATAATAATAATAATAATAATAAATATTTTTAAAATTCAAGATACCACATTTATCCCTTACTATATCTCCTTAGGGAGCATTTACTTTTCTTAGTATGGATTTTGCATGTTGTGTTTTTAACAGTTTAAATTCATGTGATAGAATTCATTACCCTTTGTTTACTTTTCTTATGTAGAAAGCATATTTTTTCTCGAAAAATAAAAGTTCTATTCATTGATAATGACATTTGAATGATAAATGACAAAAATATCATTGTTTATTCCATTACACCATGTGGACAACTAGTGGTAAATTTTGATAATATTGAATAACTTTTGGATACAATGGTATTTTTATTCCTCATGTGATAGCTCATGACATTATCACATGCCAAAAAGGCATGTGATACTACAGAACCAAAATCATGATTACCCTACAAGCTATGCCTTTTATTCAAGGCCCTCGTACATGCATAGTAAATAATAAATAATGCATGTTTTCCGTAAATGACATGCAATATTTGGGAAAGGAAATGATCCCTTAATGCATGTAAGATATGTACTAAGGTGGTGGCTTTATAGTCACAGTTGGTACTGGGGTGGGTGGCTGCTGCAGTCAGCCATTAGTTCAGTCAGAGAATTTTCTTTTTCAATTTTTTTTTTTGTATTTATTTTCTTTCTTTTTCAATTATGTGGACCACTTTTATGGTTTTTGCTATTTTGGCATAATATTTCATATAATTATTTATGCGATTTTTATTAATTATATACGCATATGTATATATGTATCACGTGAATAAATTTTACTTTGGGGAAAAAAACTACATACTATATAAGAATGTGCCCGAAAAGTGCAATTTTAAAAATAATATTGTAAAGATGTTTATCAGACCTTCTAGATTAAATTTAAGGGCTTTTTGAATGGTGAATTTTGGGAAATTTCTCCCAGATTCAATTATCAAATTTTACATTGCATTTTATTTCTTCTTTGTAATACGAAATTTCTTATTTTTCTGCTGTACCTGTCCAAATCCTTTACGATGCTTTTGTTGGGTTTACAATTTACTCTTTGCTTTTTTAAATTTCTTCTTCCATAAATCAATTGCAACCTTGATCTATCTGAGAATTTTCAAGTTAAACACTTGATATCTAGTTTATAATTAATTTATTAATTGTATGTTAAATATTGATAAGAAATTAATGTTTTTATCTTTTAATTTGTAAGGCTGAACATATAAAACATTGAAATAAGAAATCTTAGAAATGTGTTTATAAGTAAATATGCGAAAACGTTTAAATTAAATGGATAAATAATTATTCACCGCCGTACTTAATTCGTATAAAGTGTAACTTTTTTTAAGTTTTTAATTTGTAAAAGTATAATTTTTTTCAAATTTCTAGTTTGTAGAACAATAGATTAAATCAATTTAATTTTTAAATGAATGACCTATTTAATTAGATTTGAACCCAATATCAGTTCAGATGTAACAAGGGGTAATTTTAGGAATGAATTTTTTGGGATAATTAAAGTGAAGGGCAAAATAGGAAAATTATGTCATAATTTTGATGATGTCATAAAAAATCTGACGGAAACCTAATTTTTGGATGTTTTTTTGTAACTAACAATTTTATGAATGAGTGTAAATATAATTATTTGACTAAGAGGGATATGAGTTGTAGTTTCCAATATTCCTATTGAGTCTATATGTAATTAACTCTAGTAAAAATACGCTCGTATCAGAGCCGTCCACGTGTCGCCATCTGCTGATTTGAAGGCTGGACGCTCGCACTGATGGGCTCCGGAGTCAACCCAGCCCACTTACTTGCTAGCCTAATACAGACCCGTGAGCCTCGGCCAACTGTTCCTTTACAATGTTCGGGCTGTCAGACCTGGCGCTCGCATGCTGGTCCCCGGGGTCAACCTTCCCAGGGAGGCACTCACAAGGGGGCACCCCCCTTTCGGACGCTCGTGGATTTGACGCTCAAAAACCATCCACCGTGAGGAACCCAACCGTGCGTCCTTCGAGCGTCATCTACGTTCGCGTGTGGTGTTCTTCAACGGGGGCTACGAGCGGTCGCAAGATGAACCCTTGAGCCATCCCTGCTTGTGACCCTCGTCAACAACCTCTAACACAACAGCAGTGCGCGCCTGACACGCCGCCTACTTTTCAGAGCCATCACTTTCATGCCACCACAGGCTGCCACGTGTTAGGGCAACACAGGTTTGGGACCACACGGACAAATTACCCAATCTACCCACACCCCTAACATATAAATAGGGGAGAACACTTGCATCCTCCGCCAAGTCATCTTCCATATACATACACACTACTGAACTGGGCATCATTTTTCCTCTGCATCTACTCCAAAGCTTCATACCTTTCACCATTTTCTTGCACTTTAGCTGCACGATCTCCTGGTGTTATCCTAGTTGGAAGAACCCACGCTCATTGGAAACCCAGTTCCTGAGGCTCAACGCCTGTGATGGTCTTCTCTTCTACAAACAAATTCTAAAGTGATTGGTGCTTAAGCCCTTTACTAGATTCTGCACTATCATTTTTGGCGCCGTCTGTGGGAATCCATCATCATCTCCTCCGTCATTATCAGTTTCTTCCTTTAAAAGCTAGTTGAGAGGGCTGCAAACGAGCCGAGTTTGGCATGAAATAACAGGCTTGAGCTTGAGCTTGATATTTTTTTGCTCTGGTTCGAGCTCGGGATCGAGCTTGTCAAGCCTGGCATTTTAGGGCTTGAACTCGGCTCGCACCTAGCTCGGGATCAGCTCGGCTCGGCTCGGTAAGGCTTGAATTTTTTTTTCTTTCCTTTTATTTTTAATAAAATTAGTAATATATATATATATATATATATATATATATATATTATAATTGTATTAATTAAATTAAATTAATTAATCATATATATTAATATTATATTATTGAATAACATTTATTAAAATTTTATCACACAAAAATATATAATATATAAGAATATAAATGATTGTTTGGTCAATTATTAAACCCAAATATGATATAATATAATATGAATCTATTATAATATATAACATATTTTATACATTATCTTATTAGATAATATCGTCATATACATTAGTAAACTAAATATTATTAAGATTTAAGGTATAATGTATATTTATCATATACATTATGTTACTAAATAAGATATATTATTAGCTCATATATTATTAATACACATACATATTTTATTATAATATATGATATATAATTACATACTATCTCATTAAATCATAATAGTTAGTACCATACATGTTAGTAAATTATATATGTAATTAAGCATTTGACACACAAAGTTATCCATATAAAATACATGAAATATCAAAAACACATGTATACATATATAATATTGATTTAACCTATTAAGATGTATAAGATATAAATAAATATTAGTTTAATTATTAAATCAAATACATTATTAGCTCATATATTATTAAGGGACACATATAATACATGATTGATATTAACTTGTTAAACTATATACATTGGTAAATCATATATTTTTAAGATTTTAAGATATATATAATATATACTATATGATATATAAATGTACATTTACATAATACAATATTGGAGTTTGGACTTTGGACCCTATATGATTAATAAAAAGATTATTTATATGCATATATATTAAAAATTATATATACATATATATATATATATATATATATATATATATATATATATATATATATATGTATATTAGGTTTGATATGGCATAATGGTACGGGGCCACGTGGTCGCCCCCGGTTGGTGCCATGTGGACCCTAACGCCAACCCGGACAAACCAAGAACGACCTCTTGGGCAGGTCATCAGATCGATACCAAGTCCTCAGGTCATCATATTTGTTTAGGGGCACCAAATTGATGGGGCATACCATCAGATCGTCAGATCTTCCTGAGACCATCAGATCATTAGATCGATTTGATAGCTCAGTTGATCTCTAAATCGATCTACCCTCTTCTGAGGAAACCCACAACATTAAGGATCCCGGAAGGCAATATCGATCTACAAATCGATCTCATACGTCACCGGACACCCGAATACTGTAAAGCACTCCTGTCGGGACACATGTACCCTTCCCATTCCCTGGAACAGGCGTACTACGGCTCATTAATGACCGTCAGTCCCTGCTTTTACCCAAAGGGGAAAGAAGGTACAAACGACCCGCCTCAAGCCGGTTCCATCGCCCGACATCCAGATCGGCGACTGGCAACGCCATTAATGCACACCTACAGTACACACACTACTGTGTCATTTGGCCATGGCTATAAATACTCGCCCTTTGAACAGTAGTTGGTAAGCCTTTAATACGCATTCAATTGCATTTATTCTCTCACAAAAGAGCCCCTTTACTGACTTGAGCGTCGGAGTGCCAACCTTGGGCAAAACCCCAAGTCCCCCAAGTTGGTTTCGAGCTCACGTTTGCTGAGTGCTTTCAGGTCGATAAAGAACCCACTCAAACAAATTCTTGACTGATTGACCCATATCTGACAGTCAGATCGACACGTCAGGTCGACCAGATTTGAGCCAGATCAGTTTGGCGCCGTCTGTGGGAAAGCTCTTTTTCACATCGACCTAGATAGAAGCCCTCTCATCTTCCTTTCAAACACGATGGTTAACACAAGAAACACCAACCGGGACGAGGATCTGGAGGAGGTTGCCAAAGGCAGGCATGACTACAACGCGCCGCTTGGCAACACCTCCGTTGTCCTATCGGACGGCCCCAGCACCAATATTCCCCAACCTCCGCCGTCACGGGTCCCCCTCTAAGGTGCCTGCGACCTAGCCAAGCCCAAGATGTCCTAGAAGAAGTCCATGAAGGATGCTGCGGGAACCATTCAGGAGGTCGAGCTCTAGCTCGAAAAATCTTAAGGAGTGGGTATTTTTGGCCGACTATGGTGTGGGATGCGAAGATCCACTCTAGGAAATGCCCCAAGTGCCAAAAACACGGCAACCTAATCCACACTCACCCTGCGTCCATGATACCGATCGATGTGTGCTGGCCCTTCGACCAATGGGGGATCGACATCATTGGTCCCTTTCCCTTGGCACCCAGACAGAAAAAGTTTGCCATAGTGTGCGTCGAGTACTTCTCAAAGTGGGTTGAGGCCGAGGCAGTCCCCAAAATTACTGATGCAGTGATAAGAAATTTCCTCTGGAAGAATATAATCTGTCGTTTTGGGGTTCCGAGGGTACTCATCTGTGACAATGGCCCTCAATTTCGATCCGAGAATACCAAGAGCTATTGTCGAGATCTCGGGATCGACCTCAGATTCACTACAGTTGGTCACCCACAAGCAAATGGCCAAGCTGAAGTCACCAACCGAATCATTATCCAAAATCTCAAGACCCGCCTTGATGCCAAACTGGGCGCATGGGCAGACGAACTCGACGGTGTGCTATGGGCTTATCGAACTACCCCGCGGACAGCCACTGGGCAAACACCATACTCTTTGGTTTACGGATCCGAAGCCGTCATCCCATCGGAGCTGTTACATGAAACTGCTCGTGTATCACAATACCAACTCGACCGGAATACGGAGATCAGAGCCGAAGATCTAGACGTGATTGAAGAAAGTAGAGAGCATGCCTATCAGAAGCTCAGGCAGTACAAGGCAGCAGCAGCTCGATCATACAATAAGCATGTACGGCCCAGATCGTTCCAGATCGGTGACCTAGTGCTAAAAAAGGTCGAGGTCCTGCAACATGTCGGAAAACTCGAGCCTAACTGGGAAGGACCTTATCGCGTCACCGAGATCGGGAAAAACATGGCTTACCGACTTGAAGACATGGCCGGGGAACCGTTACCCAGACCATGGAACGCGCACAACTTGAAGAAGTTTTACACTTAGCCTTCAAATTTATTTCAAGAATTGTAATAGTTGAAGAGGTCGAATTCGCCTGAGAATCGATCGCTGTAGTTAAAGAGGTCGAATTCGCCTGAGAATCGATCACTGATCAGTCAATTAATTCACATGTTTTGAGGTATCCGATTAAAGTCAATCCGTAATCCCGCGTCAGGCCACTATCCCTTCGATTAAGCTCTCATTCGACCTACGGTCATGAGTCGAGGAGGGAGTGAGCCACCCCACATCAGATCGTTAGAGATCGAGATCCAACGAGGTCGTTTTTAGACCCAAGGAGATCCTAAGTCCTAACGTGTTTAATGCCTTTTGAATCATTGTTAGAGATCGAGATCCAATGAGGTCGTTTCCAGACCCAAGGAGATCCTAAGTCCTAACGCATTTAATGCATTTTTAATCATTTCCAGAAATTAATGATCCAGAGATCCAAGGAGATCGTTCAAGATCCGAGGAGATCCAGAGATTAATAATCTCAAAAAAAAAAAAAAAAAAAAAAAAAAAAAAAAAAAACGCCCAAGGAAAATGCGAACGCCCAATGAAGCTAGATCGACGTCCAAAAGAGATCGAATAGCTTCATGAGCCAATCGATCCGAAAGCGATAAGAATCTAAGCTAAGGTGTAAGCAAAACCTAGGTCGATAAACCACACACATACCAGATCGAAGTAATGTTCAACTTGCAGAAAAAGAAACAAGTGTGGGAAACATAATTCATTCATGAATCGATCTCAAAATTAGAAAAGATCGATCTTACCTAGCGCATCGAGCTCACCACGCGACGTGGCCCGATGGGCAAATGTTCAAAAACCAAATTAATAACAAGTATTCACACAGCCACAACCCGGCTGCTAGGTCTAAACAATTTGCTACAAGGGAAGAATTCAGTATATCTCAACGGGCTCGGAAGGGGACTCCTGGGCAATTCGGCGAAGTGACCGCTCGAGCTCCCTGATGGTGGGAAGGAAGCTTTCGATGTGAACCGGCGGAGGGAGCTCGCACTCTACCCGACGTTTCTCTTTCTTAGCCTGAGCGATCTCAATGGCGTGGCCGTATTTGAAGGTCGCCCAATCGATCTGGATCGGCTCTTCTTCCTCAGGAAGGTCAGGAGCGCAAGGATCGGGAAGCAGTGGGCCGATCGACTCAAAGTTGAAGTTGGGGACAATGGCGCCCTGGGCTCTGAGCTGGTTCACGGCAATTTGGAACCCCTCCGCCAGGTCGTTCTGACCCACGATCAAGCTCGCCTCCTCGAAGCCGGGGCCCTCCATGAACTCGCGAACGGCATACCGTTCGATCTCCAGCTTACACTTCTTCATCTCCTCCGCAGCCTTGACGATCTTCGCTTGGGCCAAGCTGAAGATCTCGTTCCGCCCATCGTCTTTTGCAGCAGCAACGGCGGCATCGAGCTGCTTGGTGAAGTCCTCCCTTATCTTGGCCAGCTCGTTCGCGTGGGCCTTCTCCGCCTCCTTAAGGGCCTCCTGCGAGCTCTTCCACTGGGCCTCCATGGTCTCCTTCTCTTCGACCCGTACCCTCTTCTCCTCGCGAGCTTCTCGGAGTTCCTGTTCGAGCTGTTCAACCCTCTCAGGGTTCGCGGAAACAAGCCGGCCTTTCATCATTTGGTATTTTTCCTTATACTTTTCCTTGCCCAGTGGCTGTCCGCGGGGTAGTTCGATAAGCCCATAGCACGCCGTCGAGTTCGTCTGCCCATGCGCCCAGTTTGGCATCAAGGCGGGTCTTGAGATTTTGGATAATGATTCGGTTGGTGACTTCAGCTTGGCCATTTGCTTGTGGGTGACCAACTGTAGTGAATCTGAGGTCGATCCCGAGATCTCGACAATAGCTCTTGGTATTCTCGGATCGAAATTGAGGGCCATTGTCACAGATGAGTACCCTCGGAACCCCAAAACGGCAGATTATATTCTTCCAGAGGAAATTTCTTATCACTGCATCAGTAATTTTGGGGACTGCCTCGGCCTCAACCCACTTTGAGAAGTACTCGACGCACACTATGGCAAACTTTTTCTGTCTGGGTGCCAAGGGAAAGGGACCAATGATGTCGATCCCCCATTGGTCGAAGGGCCAGCACACATCGATCGGTATCATAGACGCAGGGTGAGTGTGGATTAGGTTGCCGTGTTTTTGGCACTTGGGGCATTTCCTAGAGTGGATCTTCGCATCCCACACCATAGTCGGCCAAAAATACCCACTCCTTAAGATTTTTCGAGCTAGAGCTCGACCTCCTGAATGGTTCCCACAGCATCCTTCATGGACTTCTTCTAGGACATCTTGGGCTTGGCTAGGTCGCAGGCACCTTAGAGGGGGACCCGTGAAGGATTTTTTGAACAATCTGCCTTCCCGATCGATCATATACAGCAGGGATCGATATTTTATTCTCCTGGCCTCAGTTCGATTTTGGGGTAAAAGCCCATCCTTAAGATAAGCGATTAGATCGTCCATCCAGCAAGGTTCCGGCGGATCGATGGTCGCGATCTCGACCTTTCCTTCATCGATCGCACGGCCCCCCGAGACCATGAACGAGATGGTTGCATCCTTTGTTCCCTGGAATCCGTTGGCCAACTTCGATAGGGCATCAGCTCGAATGTTCTCTTCGCGGGGGACCTGTTCGATTCTGAACTCTTTCAGCTTAGAGGCCAGCTCTTTCACCATTTTGAGATACGCCGCCATGGACTCTTCCCGAGCTTCGCACGTGCTGTTGACTTGGCCAGCGACGAGCTGGGAGTCAGTTACAACGGCTAACCTGTCGATCTGGTTCTCCGTGGCGTACCTTAGCCCTGCCACTAGTGCTTCGTATTCAGCTTCGTTGTTTGTCGCTTTAAAGTCGAGCTTAATGGCGAAATCGAGCTGCAGTCCGTCTGAGTTTATAAGGGATATGCCCACCCCCCCTCCTTGAGAGGTCGATGAGCCATCCGTGTACATGGTCCAACTGGGCGCGGTACGGACGATCTCCATCGAGCTGGTGTTCTTTTCGACTAGAAAGTCAGCCAGAACTTGAGCTTGTTGGGCGGCCCGGGGTTGGTAGGTGATGTCATGCTGACTCAATTCGACCGCCCACTTCATCATTCGACCCGACACGTCGGGCTTGGATAAGACCTGCCTAAGGGGTTGATCCGTTAGGACGATTATGGGATGAGCTTGGAAATACGGACGCAGCTTCCGAGCCGCATGCGTCAGAGCGAATACGAACTTCTCGATCTCAAGATAATTTCGCTCCGCGCTGTGTAGGATCTTGCTCAGGTAGTAGATCGGTAGGTGTTTTCGATCTCTAATGGCGACCAAGACTGAGCTGAAGGTTTCATTAGAGAGGGACAGGTAGAGGTACAAGGTCTCTCCTTCATTCGGCTTTGCCAGCAATGGCGGGGAGGCCAGGTACTCTTTCAGTTGATCCAACGCTCGGTCACATTCTTCGTTCCACTCGAATTTTTTGAGATTCCTTAAAACTTTGAAGAATGGGAGGTTTCGTTCGGACGATCGTGATATGAACCGGTTGAGAGATATTATGCGACCCACCAGGGACTGCACCTGGTTGATGCATCGAGGTCGAGGGATGACCTGAATTGCTTTAATCTTCGTCGGATTCGCCTCGATGCCTCGTTGGCTCACCATGTATCCTAGAAACTTTCCCCCTTCGACCCCGAACGTGCACTTGTCAGGGTTGAGCTTCATACCGTATTGCCGTAAGATCTCAAATGATTTGCGCAGATGATCTAGGTGATGGTACGCCCAGCGACTTTTCACGATCATGTCGTCGACGTAGACCTCCATGGTCTTTCCGATCTCATCTTTGAACATCAGGTTGACCAATCTTTGGTACGTAGCTCCCGCATTCTTTAGCCCGAAGGGCATGACCTTGAAACAGTATATTCCCTTTACTACAATGAAGGCCGTGTGCTTTTGATCCTCGGGAGCCATAGAGATCTGGTAGTAGCCTTGAAATGCATCCATCATACTGAGCATCTCGCACCCAGCTGTCGAGTCGACGAGCTGATCGATTCGGGGCAGCGGATACGGGTCTTTCGGGCATGCCTTGTTAAGATCGGTGAAATCGTTGCACATTCTCCATTTCCCGCCTGTTTTTTGCACGAGGACTACGTTGCACAACCAGTCAACGTATTGAGCTGGAGTGACGTATCCTGCATCGAGGAGTTTATTGACCTCGGCCTCGATTATATCATTCCGCGCCCGACTCTGAGGTCTCAGCTTTTGTTTTATGGGTTTGATCGACGGATCGATCCCGAGCCGATGGCAGATCACCTTCGGGTCGACTCCGATCAGATCTTTGGCAGCCCAAGCGAAGATGTCAGAGTTTTCCCTCAAGAATTCTATCATCATGACCTCGTGTTGAGGATGCATGTTCGCCCCGATCTTGGTGGTTTTATTGCTGTTTCCGGGGATTAGGGCAATTTCTTTCAGTTCTTCAGAGGGCTCAAGCCGTTCGCTGGCCTTTCTTTTCCGAGCTGCGGGGGATCTCTCCGCCTCGCACTCCTTTGTAGGAAGCTCGATCTCCCCATCAGCATAGGTCTGGAGGTCGAGCTCTTGCTCCACCTCTTTCCCGGACGCCTTTTTTAGGACGATGGCGTAACAAGCCCAGCTGTCCATGATATCGCAAGTCACCTCTCCAACCCCGTTCGGGGTGGGCATTTTCAGCTTTTGATGGTACGTTGAGATGATTGCTTTGAACTGAATAAGGCCAGGTCGGCCGAAGATCATGTTATACGCTAGGGGCATATTGACGACGACGTACTCGACCTCCTGGGTCACCCTCTTGGGGGATGTTCCCATCGAGGTGAGAAGTCGGATGCGCCCTAACGGTATGACTTCCGATCCGCCGAACCCGGAAAGCGGTGTTCGGATTGGATCGAGCTTTAGGTTGTGCAACTTCATTTTTACAAGAGTCGAGTAAGGGATAATATTCGAGCTGCTTCCATTATCAACTAGGCATTTGGTTACATCATAGTTAGCCACGCCCAAGGTCACCACCATCGGACAGCTAGGCGCATCGCCTTCCCGATGGGGGCCAGGACGGCTATCACTCTCACTAAAGCTAACCTCCTGCCTTTCCCACTCTCTACCACTATCGATCTGGAAGACTTCTTCATGCGGACCGTTGTACTCTCGAGCTGCTCGCCTGATATTCCTTTTTCGAGCTGCATTTGAATCGCCGCCCTCGTGCCCCCCGGCTATCATGTAGATCTTGCCGTGAGTGGGGGGATTGTCTTCTGCTCTCTCCAGCGGCTGCTTCCCAGATCGTTTTGGGGGAGATCGAGATCTGGACCTGTCACGGTCGGTCGACCTCCCCGCCTTTTCAGAGTAGTGGTCGATGCGTCGAACAAAATCCTTCAGGTGCCCCCCTTGGATGAGTCTTTCGATCTCATCTCGGAGGGCGTTACATTCCGCGGTCGTGTGACCCCATTGCTGATGGTAGCCACAGTACTTCCCTGATGCCTGAGCCTTCGGGCCCTCCCGGATGGGCTTTGGTTTCTTCAGAAGGCTCTGGTCCATGACCAAGTAGATCTGGTCTAAGGACTTGGTCAAGGGGACGTAGTTTCGTCGGTCGACTTGGGTCGGTTGGTCGACTTTCCCCTTGATCTTCTTTTGCTCGATCCCTTTCCGGTGTTGGGGCGAGCTGGACCCAATGACCTGCCTCTCAGATCGAGGAGGAGGTCCGTGCGCGAGGGCGATCTCCTCAACGCGCATGAAGCCGTGGGCGATATCCTGGATCTCCGTCAGGTTGCGTGGCCCGGCCCTGACGATTTCATCCGCCCATAGGCGGTTGCGGAGAGCTCGATGGACCACAGAGAGCAGGGTGTCCATCGTCGGGTTTTCGACCCTGACTACTTCCCTCGAAAAGCGAGTCATGAAATCTCGCAGGGACTCGCCTTCCCTCTGATAGATGCTGTTGAGATAGGAAGGGGGAAGTTTTTCTCCCGTCATCGAGGAGAAGTGCGCCGTGAATCGATCTACAAACCGGTTGTAGGTCGTTATGCACCGTGGTGGCAGGCGGATGAACCAGTCTTGAGCGGGGCCTGTCAGCGTGGTGACGAAGAGCTTAGCCCAGATCTGTTGAGGATGGGAGTGTAGAAACATCCGGTTCTCGAAGGCCGTTACATGTTTTTCGGGATCCGTGGTCCCGTTGTACATGGGCAGGCCGGTCGGAATTCGATCTCCGTCACAGGTCGTGCGGAGAATGTCCTCGCAGAAAGGGGAAGCTTCTTCCCTGTCGCTGCGGTAACGGAGAGGGCGTCGGTTCAGACCTTCTCGAAGGTCGACCTGCCTCTGGGTGACGTGGGAGCCACGGTCACCCAGGCGGTCCTGGACCCTTTTTCGGGGTGGGTCCTCACAGTAGTCTTGTTCTCTTCCCGCGCGAGCCGCGGCGATTCTGGCGGCCTCCTCCCTAGCCGTTCGGGGGGGAATTCGATCTCTGAGGTCGTCGAATTCGTCGTCGTCCTCGTCGACCACGCGCTTGCCGCGGTTGTTGCGGCTGGGGTGGTCGGAGTCCCCGTGGTCTTCTCGAGGAACTTTGTCTGCTGCGGGAGGGGGTGGTGGCGGAGCGATTCCTTGAATCTGCCCCGCCCCTACCTGAGGACTAGGGCCCCAAATGATCTGCGCGGGTCGCCCGTCGAGCGGTTGAAATACATAGGGAACTAGGTTCCCGTATGCTTGGACAGTGGGGGCCAACGAATTGCCCACCACGGGGCTTGGTATGGTGGTAGCCGGGCTGGCCCTTGGTAGCTCCGGGCGCCTGGGTTCGCGGCCCTCCGTTTGGGCGCGTTCGACTTCGACCCGCCATTGGTCGAGGAAGGCTTCCAGGTCCGCCTGGGTGACGGTGTACCTGGGAGTGGTCTCCAGCGGAGGTTGGGGAATATTGGTACCTCTTCTGCCTGGCCGACCTCTGGGAGAGCTTCTTCTGCTCGTCAATGATACACCCGGAGTTGAAGAGGGCAGCCAGGAGTTCGGGGTCGGCTTTGCCGAACGCAAGAGCTCGTTTGGTCCCATCGGCCTTTTCGAGCTCCAAACCTGCAGGCCATTGGGGAAGGGGAGTCTTGGGAAAGTTCAAAAGCTGGGCCTCCTCGTCGGACTCGTCGGAATCCTGCAGTTCATGAACCAGTTCTCTAAAGAGTCTTTTGCCTACCCCATGCCTCGCCTGAACAACCTGGAGTTGAGGATCAATATCTTCATCAAAATATAAAGGGAGATGATCGAGATTTATTACTTGTTCGACGTCATCCCCGACCTGACCGCTCGGCTGCGCGGATGATCCGGCCTGACCTTCGAGCTCTTCACCACGGAGAGGCTCCCCTGCGGTCTGCTCCGCCAGATCGGCATCCAGGTCGTGAAGCTCCTTCGAGCACCTCTCCTGTTGAGCCCGCTGGGTCTCAGGTAGGGCGTTTATGATGGCTCGAGCGGCTTCCGCCACGGGCCGCAGCTCGTCTGGGGTCGCATTCCTCTGGTTCATCGCCCTCATTCTCGCAGCTCGAGACATTATCAACGGTCGTAGATCTGCGGAATGAAAAATTCAGTTCGACTAATTAGATCGAAAAAGCAAGTAAAAGAAACTTAAAGACCCTGGTCGAGTAGGGGTCCGGTCGAAGTAAGAGCATACCAAAGCGAAAGTTCTTTTTATGAAGCCCGGTTATAATGCCCGCTTCGACCAGATTCCCCGTCCTCGTCAGGTTGGTATGATCTAAAAGGCCCATGTTGGTCAACAGCTCGAAGTGATTGTGGAGCTAGGTCGACGATTTGGTCACGAGCCGTCTTGGGCCGTTATCCCCCCAAGTGATCCGGAAGCGGGGAACGATGGGAAGATCGATGAAGAAGAACTTGGACTTCCAGTTGATGCCATGTGATGTAGACGGGATCGATACGATCTTCCGGTTCGGCTTTGATTGAAGATTGAAATACCCTACCCCGAATTTGGTGGCACTGTTAAGCGTGAAAAACTCCCCAAAGTCCCAGATCTCCGGATCGAATCCCAGGCACTTCATGGTGATGATCATACAATGCATCAGAGAGAATGAGTTCGGGGTCAGCTGGGAAGGGCATAAGTTATACCGGACTAAGAAATCTGAGATGACCCGAGGAAGGGGGAGCCTGAACCCATACTTTACGGAGGAATAGTACATGCCGATCGATCTCAGACCCCTCGGTCTCTCGACGGTCTCCCCCTCCTCCGCCCTCCGGACCGCGTACTGAGGACCCAACCCCAGTAGCCGCGTAACCTCCGCAAGCTCCTGAGGGGTTATCTTGGAGAACCTCTCAGAGACATGCGAGAGAGTCCTGTACACGTGGGGAGGTCGCGCGGAAGGGTTCCCGACCTGTGTTGCGGGCTCCCCTCCCTCCTGTCCCTCTCCTCCATCTTCCCCCTCCGGCTCATCTAAAAGCCCAATTGGTCGCCGTACCCTCGATGTCGAAGCCTGACCCCCCCTGTTCGTCGTCGGAGCTCCGTCCCTTCCGGAAGCCGGACCGGAGTTGAGCTCGAAATCCTCATTCGGTAATGGTGGGGCTGGCAGGTCGTCCTCTCGTCCTGGCGACGGCGTGAACGCTACCTGGTTTTGAGCCATGAAGGTGCAAGAAAGAAAAACTTTTTACCTCTGTAAAGGCCGAGTTCGGAGACGAAAGATTGCCGGCGAGCTGATCACAATCAGAGCAGTTCGATTCTTAGAGTGTAGTAAGTAGTGAAATGAGACTGAGGCAGGACCCCTCCTATATATAGGAGTTGAAAAGTAACGCCTCGAAATACGAAATGACGCCATAATTACCCCGCATGCGCCTATCCTATGGAAGGTCGCATCGCATTAAATGCTTTGTCGGACCGATCTGCTCAAGAAGTCACGCCCGTAACTGAGACGACGGCTCGATTCCAAACGTCACGACGGTTCCCCTACCCAATACCAGATCGATGAAATCACCACCGTGAAATTTCACGCTGATAATTTGGGGGGCCTCTGATATGGCATAATGGTACGGGGCCACGTGGTCGCCCCCGGTTGGTGCCACGTGGACCCTAACGCCAACCCGGACAAACCAAGAACGACCTCTTGGACAGGTCATCAGATCGATACCAAGTCCTCAGGTCATCATATTTGTTTAGGGGCACCAAATTGATGGGGCATACCATCAGATCGTCAGATCTTCCTGAGACCATCAGATCATTAGATCGATTTGATAGCTCAGTTGATCTCTAAATCGATCTACCCTCTTCTGAGGAAACCCACAGCATTAAGGATCCCGGAAGGCAATATCGATCTACAAATCGATCTCATACGTCACCGGACACCCGAATACTGTAAAGCACTCCTGTCGGGACACATGTACCCTTCCCATTCCCTGGAACAGGCGTACTACGGCTCATTAATGACCGTCAGTCCCTGCTTTTACCCAAAGGGGAAAGAAGGTACAAACGACCCGCCTCAAGCCGGTTCCATCGCCCGACATCCAGATCGGCGACTGGCAACGCCATTAATGCACACCTACAGTACACACACTACTGTGTCATTTGGCCATGGCTATAAATACTCGCCCTTTGAACAGTAGTTGGTAAGCCTTTAATACGCATTCAATTGCATTTATTCTCTCACAAAAGAGCCCCTTTACTGACTTGAGCGTCGGAGTGCCAACCTTGGGCAAAACCCCAAGTCCCCCAAGTTGGTTTCGAGCTCACGTTTGCTGAGTGCTTTCAGGTCGATAAAGAACCCACTCAAACAAATTCTTGACTGATTGACCCATATCTGACAGTCAGATCGACACGTCAGGTCGACCAGATTTGAGCCAGATCAAGGTTATATTATATGTAAATATATATTTTTATTATATAAAAAAATTTAAATATATATATATATATATATATATATATATATATACCAGGCTCGCGAGCTGGCTCGCAAGCCTAGGCACATCAGGATCGAGATCGACTCGATGGAGAGATCGAGCTCGTCCAACTACGATATCAAGCCGAGTCAGCTTGAGCTCGCCTCGTAGAGCTCGCAAGCTGGCTCGGCTTGTTTGTACCCCTAGTTGAGACATAACACCTCCTGTTCTAAACATGGTAACTGCAACAAGGTCAGGAGCGGTAGGAAGCAAGGGTGCTCTTCCCCCTATCAACAAAGAGAATGCAGGAAACAACGCTCCCGCCGGAGGTACGCCCCCGCCCACGGCCGGAGACGGGGCCGGGAACACGGAAACTATCGCTGCCGCTCTTCCCTCGGTTGGAAACGAGGCAGGGGGCTCCGGTTCTGTCCCTCCTCTGCTAGCTCTCGTTTATAATGCTTCTGCTACCCACCCCGGTGCGTACTCCGTGGCCATGCCACTGCCGGGATATGCTTACATGCAAGCCGAGATGATGCCCGGAATGATGCCTATGGTTCAGCCCTACTAGGTAGGAACGCTAAATCTCCCTTTGTCACTGCCTAGGGAGATACAGGGGGTGGAAATGCCCCAGATAACTACTCAGCAACTAGAGACGCTTTACGCGCAATGTGAGGGTCAGGCGGTCCAGAACGCTTGGGAACACTTCACTGCGGCCTATTTCCCATCACTGGCCGGTGCTCGAGCGGCCCCGCCCCTTGGAGGACTCCCAGCGCACCCGTTGACGATGGCAAAAAATGCGTTGAGGGCACAGCAACCTCCCCCACCACCAATCCAGGAAAAGGAGGCCCCGCCGAGGGCCCCGCAAGGGCAACAACCCACCGGAAATGAAAGGCCCCCTCAAGGTGAGAGGGCAGAAGATAACGAAGAAGTCCAGTCGAAAGCCACAGAGAGAGCAAGCTGCAGAAATACCGGCGACCCTCAGCTAGCCGCGATGCAGGATCAGATAAAGGGGCTCCAGGATGTGGTGGAGCAGGTCTCTTGAGCACGGACTCAAGCCTCCCATGACTGGGGCGAGAGGTCTAGGGCCAGAGACGCTCGCCGACCACGTAGCCTAATTACTCGCAGTCGAAGGGAAACCAGCTATGAGGATCCCGAGGACAGGGATTACAGAATCATGACGGCGCGATTCCCCCCTCATCGAGGAGGTACTGATGACCCACGCGGGAAAGGGCAAAATCCCCATGTCCGTCAACAGATATGATGGGACCACTGATCCCGCTGAGCATCTGGATCACTTTGTGCACCTGATGCATTTGTATGATCACCCGAGCAACTATTGGGCCAAGGTGTTTCACTTCCCTCACTAGAATGGCTCAAGACTGGTACAAATAACTTCCCCCGCGCTCAATCCGAAGGTACTATGACCTGACAGACGCCTTCGTAAGCCACTTCAATTCCTTGAAGGCACCAGCTCCAGCCGCAACAGCTCTCTACAGCTTGGTCCAGGGGCCGAACGAGATGCTCCGGTCCTTCATGGGAAGGTTCAACAAGGAAATCTTATTGGTGGAGAAGCCCTCGATGGATTTCTTGAGGCACGTTCTCTTTGTAGCCATCAACATGAAGCACTACGTCAGCAAAGAGTTCGTGGAGGAGGTGGCCAAGAAAAAGCCACGCTCGTTAATGGAGATCAGGGACATAGCTGATTCGTTCTTTACCCTCGAGGATATGTACATCGCGAGGGATCAGAAGATGGCGAACACCCCTCGCCCCAGCAAAGCCCCCGAGGACAGAGGAGACCCTAACAGGGGTCGCCGCCGCAACCCTATTCCGGTCCATCGTAATTCTTCGCCTCCGCGTAAGTACGAGCGAGTCCCCCTCACCCGCCCAATCGCCGAAGTATATTCCATGGCGGACAAGAAACTGTTCAAGAGACCTCCAAAGTTGAGGGAGATTGAGGCTCAGAAGCGATCGGGAAAATTCTGCGCTTTTCATAAGCAAAAGGGGCATGATACCAACAAGTGCCGCCAGCTGGAGAGCGAGATTCAAAGGTTTATCGCTGGAGGGCACCTCAAGGAGTTCGTAAAGGTGCCGGAGAGGTACGATAAGCATTGCGCGGAGCGAGCGCGGGCTAGAGAAAGAAGTCGCTCACGCTCACGGAGTCCCCGTCACCATCACACTGAGACGAGCGATCGTGGCAAAGGGAAAGGTACAGACATTGAGAATTAGCCATTTGCGGTCATTCACATGATCGCTGGAGGGCCCTTGGGAGGCGATTCTAGCGCATCCTGACGCTGTCACATTCGGAGCTATGACCAGAGATCATCCCTTCCTAAGCCTGTGCTTTCCTTGGATGGCTCATCCCGCTCAAAAGAGAATGACGTCATAGGGTTCACAGAAAAGGATTTGGAACACATTGTAACACCCCATGGGGTTGGTGAAACCTCTGACTGCCCCATGGTGGTTAGTTTAGACGTTCATAACCATGTTGTAAAGAGGGTTTTGATTGATAGTGGAAGCTCTGTGAACGTTCTCCCGTACTCAACATTTCAGAAAATGAACATAGCAAACATCCCCCTCGAACCTCTCAGAACAGCCCTCGTTGGCTTTGGGGGTTCCGAGATCGTCCCTCGCGGACAGATTCGCTTGGCCACCTCTTTTGGTCGCGCCCCACAGCGAAAAACTTTGAGCGTCCTTTATACAGTCGTTGAAATAGACCTCCCCTACAACATAATCATTGGGCGCCCAGCCCTCGTAGATTTCAAAGCAGTAATCTCCACTTATCACCAGAAAGTCAAGTTCCCCACCACCGAGGGTACAGGCGAAGTCCTATGCAATGTCAAGCAATCGTGGGAATGTTATGTCCTTTCCCTTCGGAGCCACAAGCCTAAACAGACCATTCAGGCAGGATCCACTAAAAAATCAGTTGACTTTCCCAAATTGGACGAGGACGGCCCAGAGCGCAAGAGGGCCAAGCTTTACAGGAAGAAGAATAAAAAGAAGACCCCCAGTGGAACCCAACGCACGGAGGATGGGCCACCGGGTGCCGTCGAAGGATCATCATCTGAGAACGAGGGTGACGGGCCCTCGGGAGAGGAGAGCGGTAGGCTTACGGGGAAAAAATGAGCGCTCGAGGCTCTACAGCCTGAGGTCCGCATTGAGCCGACCGAGAAGTTCTTGACCATTGAGTTGGAACCAGGGAATCCAGATAAGACCACCCAGATCGGCTCGAATCTCGACGGTCCCTTGCAGGTTATGATGATCGACTTCCTCCGGGATAATCTTGATGTATTCGTTTGGAAGGCCTCCGATCTCACGGGGATAGATCCGAGTGTTATAGTCCACAGGCTCAACGTGGACCCAACCTTCAAGCCCGTTAAACAAAAGAAAAGGGACGTTCACGGTTTCAGAAGGCTAGTCATTGAAGAAGAGGTGGGTAAGCTCCTTGACGCTCAATACATTGAAGAGATTTTATATCCAGAATGGCTCTGTAACGTAGTGCTCGTCCCCAAAAGCGCCAACAAATGGCGAATGTGCAATGACTTTACGAACCTCAACAAGGCGTGCCCTAAAGACCCTTATCCCCTACCGAGGATCGATCAATTGGTAGATTCGACAGCAGGGTGTGAGCTTATGAGCATGATGGATGCCTTCCAGGGATACTATCAGATCTTTATGGCGCCCGGGGATCACCCCAAAACCTCGTTTGTTGTGCACTTGGGCGTTTACTGTTTCAAACTCATGCCGTTTGGACATAAAAATGCGGGAGCGACTTATCAACGCCTCGTCAACAGAATGTTCGAGCGCGAGATAGGAAAATCTATGGAGGTATATGTGGACGGCATGATAGTCAAGAGTGAGCGTCAGGAATCCCACCTAGAGGATCTCAAACAAACTTTCAACATCCTACGCCAATATGGAATGAAATTGAACCCCTCCAAGTGCACATTTGGCGTTCGGGGTGGAAAATTCTTGGGATACATGGTCAGTCAACGTGGCATAGAGGCAAATTCGGAGAAGATTAAAGCAATTCTTGATATTCCCTCCCCTCGGAATGTTAGGGAAGTCCAAGTGCTAGTAGGAAAGATCATCTCATTGAACAGGTTCATCTCCCGCTCGGCAGACAAAAATTTGCCCTTTTTCAAAATTTTACGCAACGCTCGCAATTTCGCCTGGAACGAGGAGTGTGAGAAGGTTTTGCAGGATATGAAGCTATACCTCACGAGCGCACCACTGTTGACCAAGTCTAACCCTGGAGAGAACTTGATTATTTACCTTTCAGTCTCCGCAGAGGCTACGAGCGCTGTCTTAGTGGCTGTCCGTGAGCGTAAACACATGCCTGTCTACTATTTGAGCAAAACTTTGCAAGGGGCGGAGAAAAGATACATGGAAATAGAGAAATTCGCTTTTGCGCTCGTCAACGCGTCTCGAAGGTTAAGGCCATATTTTCAGGCTCATTCTATCACAGTGCTTACAGACCAACCACTGAAACAGGTGCTCGCGAAACCGGACGTATCAGGGAGGTCGATCAAATAGTCAATTGAACTCAGTCAGTTTGATATTGCCTTTGAGCCTCGCACTGCTATACAGGCTCAGGCAGTGGCAGATTTGCTGGTGGAGCGTTTCAATTTGGACGATGGGCCCTCGGTGGAAGAAGGACTGTGGCTTCTGTACACAGATGGCTCCTCGACCTCACAGGGGGGGGGGGGGAGAGCCGGAGTGACCCTCAGAGATCCTCATGGCGTAGAAGTAGATTATGCTATTAAACTGGCGTTTCAGGTCACCAATAACGAGGCAGAGTACGAAGCCCTAATCCAAGGACTCAGGATAGCCCGTCAGAATGGTGCCATTCGAATCACTGTGTATGTTGACTCCCAGTTAATTGCAAGTCAAATTGATGGTACTTATGAAGCCCGAGAAGCCACTATGGTGCAGTACTTGGCGAGCGCCAAGGATGTGATAGCCAAGTTCAGAGAGTTCCAACTGTTGCAGGTCCCTCGAGTAGAAAACGAGCGTGCAGACGCTCTTTCTAAGTTTGCTTCAGCCCTTGACGACTCTTGCGAACGCTCGGTCACGTTCCTCAGGACGGAGAGACCGCTGATTCGCGAAACGGAACCTTCGGGAGAGGTGAACATGATTGACCCCTCCGAGCCCTACTGGCTTGACGACATCATTAAGTTTTTGAGGGACGGGACTTGCCCGAATGATAAAGTAGAGGCTCGAGAAGTTAGGAGTAAGGCCCCTCGCTTTTCTCTTGATGGCGACGGACGGCTGTTCAAGCGGTCCTTCCAAGGCCCGCCGTTGAAGTGTTTAAGGCCCTCGCAGGCCAAGGAAGTGCTGGAACACGTGCATAATGGAAGCTGGGGGAATCAGTCCGGCGGTCGAATTCTGGCTAAGAAGGTGTTAAGAAGTGGATTCTACAGGTCCTCATTGCTGCAGGATGCCATCAACTACTAAAAAAAGTACCCTAAGTGCCAATTTCACTCTAACACCCCTCAATTGCCGGCGGCTCAAATGATCCCTATCGATGTCTCTTGGCCCTTCGACCAGTGGGGCATCGACATTGTAGGACCCCTCCCAATGGCGGTCGGGCAAAAGAAGTTTGTAATATTCGACGTGGATTATTTCACCAAGTGGGCTGAAGTCGAAGCGGTCGCCAAGATAACGTTCAAAGTTGTGAGGGATTTCATCTGGAAAAACATTATCTGCAGATATGGCGTCCCAAGGGTACTCGTTTCGGACAACGGTTCCCAGTTCATTGCTGCTGACACGCGGGATTGGTGCTATGAACTAGGGATTGAGCAACAATTCACTTCCATGGGCCATCCTCAGGCCAACGGTCAAGCTGAGGTAACCAACCGAACCATACTCCAGCATTTGAAAACGATGCTCGAGAGTAAGAAAGGGGAATGGGCAGAAGAACTTCAGGGCGCCCTCTGGGCTTACCGTACTTCCCCATGAGCGGCCACAGGGGAAACTCCTTACTCCCTCGTGTATGGCTCCGAGGCTATGTGATACGTTGCATATTTACGGATTTATTCGCTTTATAATTATTATATTTTTTCCCCTATTTTTGCTAAATTGTGTGAATTGAACTGACTAATGTTTCTCTTTAGGAACACGTGGGCTTGCCAAGATTTTTGGACTTTATAGCAATATTTATACAATATGACGGGCCATGAACTCAAATTAAATCAAGTGACCCGTTTCTTGTGGGTCAATTGAGATCAAGACAATTAAGGCCATGTAGGAGCCCAATTGCTACTTGAAACTCCACGCCTGGGAGTGTCCACTAGTCTTTAGGCTTGGTAATTGATTGGCTAATAGTTTTGGAGAATTAAAGCCACCACTAAACCACGTTTCTGGAAAAAGGGTGTTACAAAAAGGAATTAGTTCCCTCAATTTATGACACAAACGTGGGCGAGACGTGGGAGAGGAGTAGCACCACTCAGGCAATATTTATATGCAGCAGCGGTTTACGATGGAGGAGACTTCCGACTCTCATTCTCATACACAAAAGCACGCAGCAGGGGAAGAGATTTCGGCCATCACTAGTTTATTCCTTTCTTCCTTGTTTCATTGAAATACTATGTTTTCCTATTCATGTTTGTTTAGTTTCGTTATGAGTAGCTAATTTAATTTTAGTTGGGATTTCCCAAGCATGCTTTAGGATTTTGTGAGACAATTTATTTTGGGTTGATTAATCAAAGTTATTCGTTTTATTTCCGATTTTCATGTCATTGAGTGTTGGTTTATTCTTTGATTTAGTGCACGAATCCTAGAATTGTCAACACACATATAGCTAGTTAATTTATTTGGTGGTGATAACCGGATAGTTAACGAAGTAGCAATCAACGCTAGGGCATAAGGCTTGTCTGAATTCGTGTTGAGAAATAATTCGATCTAATTAGGCGAAGTAGGAGTTTCTACTAAGTCGGTTAGGGCTAGTGTTTCTTTAGCTCGTAAAGCAATTAGTTAATTGAATCTTTGAAGGAGTTTCTGAAAAGGTTATTAGCTAGTTAGGGAATAGTCTTTAGGAGTTTCTTCAGATTATTCTAAAAATACGAAGAAACGAGGGAGCCTAAGGTAATTGGTAACTACAGCTAGCCTAACGAGAAATTAATCAGCCTGTCCGTGATCACAGTCTGATGCATGCGTAGGAAAATCCCGGCTATTTGTCATCCATTGAATTTATCCAGTTTTAATCTGAGTTTCAATTCTAGTTCTTGTCAGTTTAATCATTTATTTTAAGTTAAATTATTATTAGTTTAATCTAAAACTTGATAAACCCCCATATTTTAATTATTCGTTTTATTTTCTTGGCATATTAAAAGAGTACAAATTCGTCCAATCCCCTTGGATCAATACCCGTTGCCACTATCTTACAATTTAATTGTGTGCAATACTTGGGGTTTATTTTTGGTGGTCTCGACACCCATCACTATGATACCTGCGGAGATCGCTCAAGAGTCCGCACGCGTGGCTTATTTCGAGCCTGCAAGCAACGAAGCCAATAGGACGTTCGAATTGGATTTGCTAGACGAGAAGAGGGACACAGCGTGGGCTCGCATCCACAAGTACAAGGCGGCTGTAGCCCACCAGTATAACAAGCGTGTCAAAGAAAGAACTTTCCAACTAGGGGACTTGGTCCTCAAAAAAGTTGAAGTTTCTAAACATGTGGGTAAGTTAGATCCCAATTGGGAAGGCCCCTTCAAAGTCGTTCAAGTACGAGCAAACAACACCTACTTGCAAGAGACTTTGCAAGGCGAGTGACTCCCGAGGCCGCGGAATGCGCGCAACCTTAGATGGTTCTACGTATAAAGGTCCACCTTTGTAATCGCCCGCTCGCGGCCCTTTGTACTTCCTTTTGACAGAAAGCATGTTGTAAACATTTCAAACATTGCAATCATAATGGTAAGTATTTTATATGTTGGGATGTCATTTGTTTGCTCTTTCCTTTGATTAATGGACTGGTTACTAAAAAGCTTACTCCGTGTTGAGCGCATTCCGCGTCGAACGGCTTAATTAATACCCCGATAAACTCAAATCGACACTATCTGTGCCGTAAAAATACCTCACACACCCTGACGCTCATAAGCGTGTAAACCCAATGAATAAGTGTGTCAAATGGCGGGATGCTAAACGCTTAATTTACGCCAACTGGGTGCTCACCACGCCAGTTCGCGCTCGTAAACCCCTAATGACCCTCACCTGCTTGGGTAAGAGCACGCTCGTAAAATAGCGGATTCTAGACCAACCCTTCCATGGGTACCTCATGATGGCGCTAACACTACGACTATGCTCGCTTTAATCCCTACTTAGCAAATCCTACAAGTGATTTCTAAGTACGGTCAATTCAATGGAGCGATCAAAATGAAGGTACACGTCAAATGTTTAAGGTCAATACTTAGTTAAATCCTTAAGAGGTTTTCTAAGTTCAAATTCGAGCCTCATTGTGAATACGGCCAGGGAACCCTCATAAGGAACACCCTCGTGCCCATACTTGCATCTCCCAAGTTGCCAGACAACTCCAAATTTTAAACTTAATATGCATGAAAACAAGCGCCAGGGAACCCTCAAAGAAAACGCCCTCGTGCGCATACACTCCCATCACAGACACTCAAACAAGAAAGACAAGTGTACAAACATCAAGCGCAATGAAGCAACAACAATCAATATTTAAGAACAGAAGAAAACAAATATAAATATTCAAGCAGTAGAGGGAAAGTTCAAATATGATGGGGAAAGCCTAAGGATCAAATACATATATTAAATGTTCATAAACGCGAATTGAAATCAGGCAAGCAGGATCTTGAAGCGGCAGTTGGAGGAATATCACTGGGCTTGGTGGCCAGGCTCCGGAGGGGCGGTCGCGAGGGGAACGGGGGCCAATACATTGGCGTCAGAAGTCTGGGCCTCTACAGGTTCCTTATCCTCTGGCGCATCCATGACGGTACCCTCGTCATCTATCTGGATGGGCTCGGGGCCTAGGGGATAGGCAGCTATGAATTCCTGCTGGAGCATCGACACCAGTCCTTGATACTCCGGCTCCGCAAGGCTCTCAGAGGGATCCTCGTCGTGGACCATGGGCTCACAGTTGTTGTCTAAATCCATGCGCAGGCGTCCGTCGGTCCGAGCGCTCTCAGGAGCCAAGCCTAGTTTCACCATTTGCCCGATCGCCTTGTGAAAGGAGCACCGAGCGTTATCGAAACACTGGATGTTGGCCACAAAACACAAAGGCCTTGGAGCGCACGAACTTCATTACTGCATCCCAGGACACCCTCGCCTCCAAACCCTGTACTTTCCCCTGCAAATCAGCGAGGGCCTTCTGCGTCTCCTCATTTTGGCGAGTACTCTCCGCCAATTGCTCACCCAGATCTTTATTCTGCACCCTCAACTGGTCACCCTCCTCCTTAAGCTTCCTATGACGCTAGTCAAGAGCCAGATAAGCTTCGTTGGACTTCTTCAGGTATTCTCTTAACCTGTCCTTCTCCAAGTTAGTGTCGGTCAGTTGAGCGTTGACATTGTTGTAATCCTCTTGCAATTGGCCGGGGTCAGAGATTCGTAGCAATTTCTTGTACTTGGCCTTATGTCCGGAGTAGGCCTGCGCTCGACCTTGTAGATTTTTTAGCCTCGGGATTACTTCCTGGAAAGCCATTGGCGAGAGTCACTATCAGAGCTAAGATGGAAAAGATGGGAATTTTACAAAAGGAATTAAGGACTAACCGTCAGGAGTGCGTGGCATGCGTCATCCGCAACCCGAACGGCATCACGCTCGTTTAATTTGTCATGGTCGGCGGAGAACTGTAGCTTTCCGATGATATCGGAGACCATGTTGACAGAGAAGGCGCTCTTCTTCAGTAGGACGGGACCATCCGTCCTCTGGCGTTTGTACCGAGCGTCACCCCGGCAGCCTATCTTCCAAAAGTCCTCATCCTCCGATGATGAGGTATCGCTACCCTCGCCCCGGTGGCCTACAACTACCTCCTTTCCCTTGCCGGAGATTGGGATAGAGTCCGGCATCCTCTTTCTTTTTCCTTGGCGCTCGGCCCTGATTGCGTCATGGAAGCGGGCCAGCTTCCCGGACCGATTACGGGAAGTGCTGGAGCTGAGCGCTATGGGCCCTTCGGGAGCAGCTGGAGGTGGAGTAACCTCCCGAGCGGCATCCACTGTAAGATCCTTAAACGGGCCAACGACTGGAGCCTAGCTTCCAGCGCCCCTGGCCCCGTCGCCTCGTCCTAGCCTTCGACGGATTCCTCTGCCCCTCGGGGCATTCGGGGGTCACGCCTGTTGCTGCTGCTGTTGTTGTTGAGGGTAGGTGCCAGCTCTCTGAGCGCGCATCATACATGCAAGAGCCTCAGCATTCATCCCGGAGGTTAGTATTTGGATATCTGCAAAGAGGAAATGCGAGTGTTAAGAGATAGTCACTTGGAGGATAACTACTGAAAGCATAATAAGTCAAATGAAGTCAGTAATGCTATCCTAAAAGTTAGAACAGTTAGTTCCTAGAATCTAACCATCAAAGGCCATGATTTCTGCTGGAGGATTGGTTATCATGCTTGGGGGGTAGGACAGTCCATAACGAAATAGTATCCCCTCGTTTTTCATCAGGATCTCAGCCCTGATCCATTTCTTTTCGTTCTTCATCGCGAGGGCCAATCCCTTCGCCCAGTCCTCAAAAGCTTTGTTCCTATTCCTTGTCCTAATCAGGGGCCCTTCCCCATGAATAAGCCACCCTCGGTGAACCTTGAAAATTCCCCCAGAAGCCCCAACGAAGAAGTACTTCTCCTTCCAGTTCTCGCCGTATGAAGTGGACGGAGAATCAATCATTTTGAAGCCCGATTTGGCTTGAGCGTAGTAGAATCCATCCGTGGGGGACGAGCGTGTCGAGCGGGCCACCTGAATTAAACTGTCAAAATTATCAATGGAAGGTTATCGGCCTAATGCCCTCATCAGAATTACGAAAATATTTATTAGGGCGATGCCGTTGGGGAGGATTTGGGAAGGACAAAGCCCAAGGTGATGACAAATGGTGCAAATGGTGGAGGAAATCGGAAACCTTAAACCCCCGGCCACGACCGCTTCCCAATAGACCGTCAGCATCCCCGGCGGTGGCGAGTTTGCTCTCTCCCCCTCCTCAGGAATGCGCATGGGGAACACCGTCTCGTCCCAGTACGCCTTTGCCTTTAATTCTTCCAGATCCTCGAGAGTCAGAATACTCTCAATCTCATCTGGAGACCTGTCAGTTTGATGAGGGTTGTCTTGCCTCACTCGTGTAGCGGGCTCTTTGCCCCTCCTCTGGCGTCTCCTAGGGGGCTCGGCCTCAGCATGACGCTCGGAAGGCCCAGCAGCGCCCTCAGGAGCCGCGATTGCTATCGTGATCCTGTGGTCCTGGGGCCTCACAGCACTGTTAAGAACAGGGAACACCCTCTCCCCCTGCCTTTGCATTTCCATGACGTTATCCATCTCTTCAAAGAGATCATCTACCCCTCCGGGAGCACGATCGTTCATCCCTTGAACGGCGGCATCAACTTCCTCATCCCTAGCTTCAACCGGAGCCCTGGCCACTGGAATGGCGATTGGAATCTCATTGCCTGGAGAAGCTCTGGCCATGGGAACAGCCGTGGGTAAATAATTGTGAGGGGAAGAGCTCCCCAGTGACATCTCTTCCAGCTCCCTCACATAAGCTACTGCATTGTTATCCGTCATATCTGGAATTTAGTTCTTGGATATTGGAGTTTTTCTCAAAGGGTCCAACGGAGGAGGAACTTCTGGAAGGGATCCAATAGTAGAAAAGGGGTTCCACACTTAGAAAGATCACTCGCGCACAACCTAAATCTAGAAGTTAGTATTAGAATGTCAAGATTTTTGGAAGTTTTACCTAGAAGATTGAAGAAGAAGCCTGCCGGGATACGCAGAAGTTGCAGAAAATTCTTGCCTTTTTGGATTGCTAGAAAGAGAGTTGAATGCGTGAAAAAGGTCTTTGAACTCTGTAAATCCCTATTTATAGGGAGGGATTTATATTGATTAGGGTTAAAAATTCAAAAGCAATCATTTCCCGCCTGGGAAATCCCCCCACTTTTGGTAACCGCCTCACGTCTCCCTGAGTACACGCGCCCACGTTCCCACTCCGCATTAAATGCAGATAAGACATCATTTTTTACAGAAGTCAAGAGGTCGCTTCTCTTGCTGAGGCCTGACCCTCGCGTATTCAAAAGGGCAAGGCTTGCTTCTCTTAAATTCTACAGTACGCTCGAGCGATACTACAGAATTTGGGGGGCAAAATGATGAGGTACAAAACTACGCTCGTATCAGAGCCGTTCACGTGTCGCCATCTGTTGATTTGAAGGCTGGACGCTCGCACTGATGGGCTCCGGAGTCAACCCAGCCCACTTACTTGCTGGCCTAATACAGGCCCGTGAGCCTCGGCCAACTGTTCCTTTACAATGTTCGGGCTGTCAGACCTGGCGCTCGCACGCTGGTCCCCAGGGTCAACTTTCCTAGGGAGGCACTCACAAGGGGGCACCCCCTTTCGGACGCTCGTGGATTTGACGCTAAAAAACCATCCATCATGAGGAACCCAACCGTGCGTCCTTCGAGCGTCATCTACGCTCGTGTGTGGTGTTCTTCAACGGGGGCTACTAGCGGTCGCAAGATGAACCCTTGGGCCATCCCTGCGCGTGACCCTCGTCAACAACCTCTGACACAACAGCAGTGCGCACCGCGCGCCTGACACGCCGCCTACTTTTCATAGCCATCACTTTCATGCCACCACAGGCCGCCACGTGTTAGGGCAACACAGGTTTGGGACCACACGGATAAATTACCCAATCTACCCACACCCCTAACATATAAATAGGGGAGAACACTTGCATTCTCCCCCAAGTCATCTTCCATATACATACATACTACTGAACTGGGCATCATTTTTCCTCTGCATCTTCTCCAAAACTTCATACCTTTCACCATTTTCTTGCACTCTAGCTGCACGATCTCCTGGTGTTATCCTAGTTGGAAGAACACACGCTCATTGGAAACCCAGTTCCTGAGGCTCAATGCCTGTGATGGTCTTCCCTTCTACAAACAAATTCTAAAGTGATTGGTGCTTAAGCCCTTTACTAGATTCTGCACTATCAAATTAGAATGTAGATTATAAAATATGAGGGAAAAGATAAAAAAAATATTAGAAAAAAAAAAATTAAAGGGGATGAGAGAAAAGAGGAATTAATCACCTATATTGCACGGACACCAATATAGTGACACAGACACGATACGATACGATACGATACGAATACGACGATACAAACTTTTAAAAAATTTTAGGATATGGCAGTCTAACATGACTATATTCTATATAAATAAATATATTTTATAAGTATAATTTATCTAACATAAAATATTTATAAAATTATGTAATATTAAAAATTCAAATAAATTTTATTATTTCAGTTTTCTTTCAAAAAAATCTAAAAATATTAAAAAAGACATAAAAAACTTTGTATAATCATAAAACTTGTCCCGCCGGGCCAATCCAAGTTATTACGTATTTAGAGTGTGAATTGACCGGTATGACTTGTGAGAGTGGTGAAAATAGTAGTAATAATAATAATAATAATAATAATAATAATAATAATAATAATAATAATAATAATAATAATAATAATAATAATAATAATAATAATAATAATAAAGTCTAAGGTACCGTATTTGTCTCTTACTTATTATATCTCCTTAATGCATGTACTGATGGGGTCAAAATACGATCGTCCCACGTTAAGACACGTGGCACCACCGAGATGATGACATCTGTCTCCCCAAGGCTGCACCCATCAGCGCACGAGCGCCGAGAGCAACGAGCGCAATCCTTCTTCAGGGAGTCAAGCCCAACGAGCGCTATCACTCCCACGAGCGTCCTACATACTAAATGATTGGCACGCCCACGTGCCAAGGGAGCCCTCTTCGAGCGTCACACTCCCTCAGAGCGGACTCTCCTTTGGCTCGTCACTTGAACTGGAGCCCTCACTCCCCTCAGCGGATATCTTGGCTTCCAATACTCAAGGTTGTCACGAGCGCGCTCTTAAGCCCTCGTCACCAACCGCCCAAATGGCTCTCTGACACCACGTACATGCCCGCGCACCTGCCACTGTTGCCAGCACTAACTTTTGGCCGCTTTTGCAGAAGATTCCTCCTAGGTTTCTCTCTCACAGCGCCACGTGTTAGGGCAACATTCGGCCAGGACCACTTGAGGCAAATGACCAAAGGGCCCTTGACCCTCAACTATAAATAGCTAAAGTCATCTTCTACACAAGTAAGCTTTCCTCATCACTGCAACTGTGACTGAACTTACATTTCTCCATACATTGAACTGACTTGAGCGTCGGAGAGCCAAACTGGGTATCACCCCCAGTTCCCCCAGCTTGGCCTTCTGATTTTTCTTGTGCTTGTCCCAACAGGTAGAACCCCTTTCTCATTTCCGGCGAAACTCCGGTGGTTTCCTCCACAAAATACAAATCGTAAAGTGATCGGATTCGGATCCATCCATTTCTGAACCCATCATTTTTGGCGCCGTCTATGGGAAACCAGTCCTCCATCTTCTTCCTTTCTTTTTGTTGGTAGAAAAACAAGCACACCCTTACCTTTAACAGTCATGGTTGCTACGAGATCTGGAGCTGTGGGAGGAGGAGATAACACCTCCCAAGATGCAAATATCATTCTTCCCTCCACCGCTACTGGTGGAGCTCCGCCGCCTTCCGTCGCCGTTGGTGGAGCACCTCCCGCTGCAGGAGTGACTCCACAAGCAGAGTCTTCCATACCTCCACCCGCACCGCCAGCGCTGCCGATTCCCACCGCCGCTGGAGGAGTTTCTCTCTCTGCTCCTCCGTCGCTTGCACAGAACTCCTGGGTCCATCCCCAGATGAATCTCGGAGTACAGGGTTATATGATGCCTCCGCCAGGATATACCCTTACTCCGGCCGTCATGATGCCGCCGGTCCAGCCGTATCATGCTGGACAACTCCAGCTCCCAGTGGTGGTCCCAAGGGAGATTGAAGGAGTGGAGTTACCTCCACTGACCACCCAACAGTTGAGGGCTCTCTACGCCCAGTGTGAGGTTCAGGCGGCTCAGGGGGCATGGGAAAGGTTCCATTCCATGTACTTTCCCTCTGGGCAGGCCACTCAAGTTGCAGCCCCTTTGGGCGGGCAACAAAACTTTCCCCTCAGAGAAGCCCAGGCTGTCCTGAGGGCGCAACCACCACCACCACCAGCCAGAGAAGTGCCCCCGCAGGAGGGCAACGAGCGTCCCTCCTTGGGCAGAAATAAAGAGCCCACGGAGCGAGTGAACGAAAATGAAGGGGACTCTCATGTCTCCAGGAGGGGCTCACGAGCCCACAAGCACGGAGACAAGCAAGTAGACGTAAATCCTGATATCCTCGCGGCTGTGCAAGACCAGCTGCAGGGTCTCAAGGATATTTTGGGACAGCTCTCACGAGGGCGCTCAACTCAGATCTCCCCTAGTAGGGATGAACGGGTTGACGCCAGAAGCACCCGCACCAAGGACCCTCCACCAAGGGTCCCCCGCCGCAAGGAGCCGGAGGAAAACTTCGGCACGTATGAATACCACCCACTGGCGAGGGGTTCACCCCTCGTAGAAGAAGTTCTGATGGCCCAAGCAGGAATGGCCAAAGTCCCCACTTCCATCAGCCGTTACGACGGGACGACTGATCCAGCTGAACATTTGGATCACTTTGTGCATCTTATGCACCTCCACGAGCATTCCAGCAATTACTGGGCGAAAGTGTTTGTCACTTCCTTGGTGGGAATGGCTCAAGAGTGGTACAAGCGACTGCCGCCGCGCTCGATCCACTCATATGAAGAACTGGCCAATGCTTTCCTCAACCACTTCAATTCTTTGAAGGCGCCAGTCACCGCACCCACTGCCCTGTACAACGTGGTGCAAGGCAAGAGCGAATCTCTACGCTCGTTCTTCGCCCGCTTCAACAAGGAGATCCTACAGGTGGAAAGGCCTTCAATGGATTTCTTGATCCCAGTGCTTTTTCAGGCTGCGGATCACAAACAATATGTGAGCAAAAAATTTGCTGATGCCATTGTGGAAAGGAGGCCTAGGACCCTCATGGGCCTAAGAGAAATAGCCGAGCCGTTCTTCGCGCTCGAAGACATGTATGGGACGAATGGTCCCCGGCATCACAGCCCTGCCAGGAACGAGCGACCTCATCACGAGCGGGGACGGGATGTGGCTGTCAAGAAGGAGCGCCCTCAAGAGCGCAGGAGGTCGCCACCACCCCCTCGTCGATTCGAGCGAATTCCGCTCACCAGGCCAAATTCAGAAGTCTATAACCTCTCAGATAAAAAGCTCTTTAGGAGACCCATTAAGATGAGGGAAACAGACTCACTCAGGCGCTCGAACAAATACTGCGCCTTCCACAAGCAGAGAGGGCACGACACGGATGAGTGCCGGCAGTTAGAAGCTGAAATCCAAAGGCTCGTCGCAGGGGGCCACTTGAAGGAGTTTGTACGGGTACTCGAGCGCTACGATGAACAATGCAACGAGCGCGCCGGAAGGAGAAGGAGGAGCCCGTCCCGTTCAAAGAGCCCAAGGGGTAGGGGACCCCCTGAAAGCAGCAGCCGCCGAGGCAACAAAGGAAAAGCCCCTGAGCAAGAAAACGAGCCCTTCGCAGTCATAAATATGATTGCAGGAGGCTCATCAGGGGGGGATTCTAACGCCTCCCGACGGAGGTACGTCCGGAGCTACAACCAACACCCAGCAGTGCCCAAACCTATCTATGCCATCCAGCGATCAAGCGCTCAAAGGTCACGAGAAAATGATGTAATAGGCTTTGATGATAGGGATTTAGAACACATTGTAACGCCCCATGGGGAGGGTATAACCTCAGATTGCCCCATGGTGGTTAGTTTAGATGTTCATAATCATGTTGTAAAAAGGGTATTGGTAGATAGTGGAAGCTCCGTTAATGTTTTGCCTTATTCTACATTCTTAAAGATGAAGGTTGATCTCCCGCTCGAGCCTCTCAAAACAGCCCTCATTGGCTTTGGAGGCTCAGAAGTTGTCCCACGAGGGCAAATACGCCTAGCTACTTCGTTCGGCCGAGCCCCTCAACGCAAAACACTCTTGGTGACGTACGCGGTGGTGGAGATTGACATTCCATATAACATCATAATTGGGCGCCCTGCCCTCGTGGATTTCAAAGCCATCATCTCCACCTACCACCAGAAGATTAAATTCCCTACTTCCGAGGGCGTGGGAGAAGTACTGTGTAATGTGCGAGAGGCTTGGGAATGTTATATGCTATCCCTCAGAAAGCCCAAAGCGGAGAAAACCTTCCAAATTGGTTCCACCAAGAAATCGGTGGATTTCCCCAATTTAGATGAGGACAGCCCGGCACGGAAAAGGGCAAAATTGAACAAGAAGAAGAACAAAAAGAAGAGGGGAAACAGCGAGGAGAATCCCCTCGAGAATGTTCCCCCAGGGACCGTTGGTGGATCGTCCTAGGAAGGAGACGAGCCGGTAGAGGGTGAACCAGCACCCGGTGATCGTTTGACAGGAAAGAAGAGGGCGCTCGAACTTCCTCGCCCTGAGGTAAGGATCGAACCCTCGGAAAAGTTCCTTACCATTGAGCTGGAGCCTGGAAACAAGGATAAGACTACACAGATAGGTTCAAACCTCTCAGGGCCTTCTCAGATCATGATGATTGATTTTCTAAGGGAAAACAAGGATGTATTTGCGTGGAAAGCCTCCGACCTCACTGGGATCGATCCGAGCGTCATTGTCCATAGGCTTAATGTGGATCCCTCTTTCAAACCCATCAAGCAGAAAAAGCGGGATGTACATGGCTTTCGGAAAAAAGTCATTGAAGAGGAAGTTAATAAACTCTTGGAGGCTCAATATATCGAGCCGATCTTGTACCCGGAATGGTTGTGTAATGTCGTTTTGGTACCCAAGAGCGCAAATAAATGGCGCATGTGCAATGATTTCACTGATCTCAACAAAGCTTGCCCTAAAGATCCTTACCCGCTGCCCCGGATTGATCAATTGGTGGATTCGACCACTGGCTGCGAGCTCATGAGCATGATGGACGCTTTCCAGGGATACTATCAGATCTTTATGGCCCCAGAAGACCGCCCCAAAACCTCGTTCGTTGTCCATCTGGGGGTGTATTGCTTCCTAGTCATGCCCTTTGGACTTAAGAACGCCGGAGCTACATATCAGCGGCTCGTCAACAAGATGTTTGAAAGTGAAATTGGGAGGTCCATGGAGGTTTATGTGGATGATATGATTGTCAAAAGCGAGCGCCAGGACTCCCACTTGGAAGATCTCAAGCGCACTTTTTCAATCCTGCGTCAGTATGGGATGAAGTTGAACCCCTCGAAGTGCACCTTTGGAGTACAAGGAGGAAAGTTCTTAGGGTACATGGTCAGTCAGAGGGGAATTGAGGCCAATCCGGAGAAGATCAAGGCCATTTTGGAAATTCCCTCCCCTCGAAATTTGCGGGAAGTGCAAGTCCTGGTAGGCAAAATTATCTCATTGAACAGATTTATTTCGCGCTCGGCGGACAGGAACCTTCCCTTCTTCAAAATTTTGAGGAACGCACGTAACTTTGCTTGGACAGAAGAATGCGAAAGAGCGCTGCAGGATATGAAGGCTTACTTATCAAGCGCGCCACTGCTGACTAAACCGGTCGAAGGCGAGAGGTTATTCATGTATCTTTCCGTTTCTCCTGAAGCCACGAGCGCGGTTCTGATCGCTGTGCGGGAGCGGAAACACTTACCTGTTTATTATCTGAGTAAAACATTGCAAGGAGCCGAAAAGAAATATTTGGAGATTGAGAAATTTGTGTTCGCTCTTATTAACGCCTCAAGAAGGCTAAGGCCTTACTTTCAAGCGCACTCCATAACGGTTCTCACCGACCAACCCTTGAAGCAAGTGTTGTCCAAGCCGGACGTATCTGGCAGATTAATCAAGTGGGCCATCGAATTGAGCCAGTTTGACCTATGCTTCGAGCCCAGGACCGCGATACAGGCTCAGGTTGTGGCGGATTTGTTAGTTGAACGCTTTGGTTTCGAGCCCACCGTTGCGGAGAATGAGGGGTTATGGGTACTGCACACAGATGGTTCCTCAACCTCTCAAGGGGGAGGAGTAGGAGTAGCCCTCAGAAACCCCGATGGAATTGAGCTGGACTTTGCAATCAAGCTGGATTTCCAAGTCACTAATAACGAAGCAGAATATGAAGCCCTCGTGCAAGGGTTGAATATTGCTTTTCAGAATGGAGCCTCCAGAATCACTGCTTATGTGGATTCACAATTAATAGCGAGCCAGATTGAAGGAACTTATGAGGCTCGAGAAACCACCATGGTACAGTACTTAAATAAAGCCAGAGAAATCATTGGGAAGTTCAAGGAATTTCATCTACTTCAAGTGCCGCGAGGAGAAAACGAGCGTGCGGACGCTCTGTCAAAGTTTGCTTCAGCTTTAGAAGGCACTTCCGAACGTTCTGTTACGTTCCTTAGAACTGAGGAACCTTTGATCAAGGAAAGGGTCGCCACCAAGATGATCGCCATGATTGATCCAAACGAGCCCTGTTGGCTCGATGACATCGTCATTTTCCTTAGGGATGGAATCACTCCCGCTGACAAGGTGGAAGCCAGGAAAGTCAGAAGTAAGGCCCCTCGTTTCGCTTTGGATCCCGAGGGGAGGTTGTTCAAGAAATCATTTCAAGGACCCCCAATGAGATGCCTAAGGCCCTCACAAGCGAAGGAGACGCTCGAACTCATCCACAATGGAAGCTGTGGGAATCATTCTGGAGGGCGTATCTTGGCAAAAAAGATTCTGAGAAGTGGGTTTTATTGGCCTACAGTTCTCCAAGATGCCATCGAATTTTCGAGGAAGTGCCCCAAATGCCAATTTCATTCAAATCTCCCTCAATTGCCAGCCGCACAGATGATCCCAATAGACGTCTCTTGGCCTTTTGACCAGTGGGGAATAGACATCGTGGGCCCCTTGCCCATGGCTGTGGGACAAAAGAAGTTTGTCATTTTAGCCGTCGACTACTTCACCAAGTGGGCCGAGGCTGAAGCTGTTGCAAAAATCACTTTCAGGGTTGTAAGGGACTTCATTTGGAAGAACATCATTTGCAGGTACGGCATACCGAGGGTGCTCATTTCTGATAACGGATCCCAGTTCATAGCTGCTGACACACGAGAATGGTGTTCTGAGTTGGGGATCGAGCAGCGGTTTACCTCTGTAGGACATCCTCAAGCCAATGGGCAAGCAGAAGTTACCAATAGGATTATCTTGCAACATCTGAAAACCATGCTTGAAAGCAAGAAAAGTGAATGGGCTGAGGAGCTGCAAGGAGCGCTTTGGGCTTATCGCACCACCCCACGAGCGGCCACTGGAGAAACCCCTTACGCGCTCGTTTATGGATCAGAAGCAATGATACCAGCGGAGATAGTAAATGAATCCGTTCGTGTCGGCTATATCGAACCTCAGCTCAACGATGGCAACAAGAGCTTGGAGTTGGATTTGCTGGATGAAAGGAGAGACAAAGCGTGGGCTAAGATCCACCACTATAAAGCCTCTGTGGCCCAACAGTACAACAAGCGTGTGAAGGAAAGAACTTTCCAGTTGGGAGACTTGGTCTTGAAGAAAGTGGAAGTATCCAAGCACGTGGGGAAATTGGACCCCAATTGGGAAGGTCCATTCAAGGTCGTACAACTCAGAGCTAACAACACTTACGCCCTGGAGACACCTCAAGGTGAGCGCTTGCCTCGCCCTTGGAACGCATGTAACCTCCGCCGGTTTTATGTTTAAAAGCTCTTTGCCAACCCTGATGTAACAACCCTCGTTGACGGGTTTTATGTTCTTCCAATCACAAGTAAGCAGTAATATAATCTTTTTAATTTCATTAATATTCCTGTCTCTTTGGTTGCTTGAATGAATAAGTCCCACGTCCCTCGTCTTTGCGAGCGTGGTTGGCAACTCATTCCAATATGTATGCTGTTATCTTGTATGGGTTACGCTGGCCAACACTCTACTCCACATGGGGGGACGCCCTCATAAAGATAGACTGGTTACGCTCACAACCAATTAGGCAAGCTGGAAGAAGATCATGAAAAAAAATCCTAGTAGGCCTTGGCTGTTTCTTAAAACGCCTTGCGCTCGAAAATGGGATCTCCTACAAGAACGAATCCTAGTAGGCCTTGGCTGTTTCTTAAAACGCCTTGCGTTCGAAAACGGGATCTCCTACAAGAACGGATCCTAGTAGGCCTTGGCTGTTTCTTAAAACGCCTTGCGCTCGAAAACGGGATCTACCACAGAGAAAGTCCTAGTAGGCCTTGGCCGTTTCTTAAAACGCCTTGCGCTCGAAAATAGGATTTCCTGCAGAGCCAGAAATACGACAAGAGCCAGAGCGCTCGAACAATGGCCTCAAAGTCAAGAAGGAATTGCACAAGTCTTGAACGAGGGCAACCACTCAGTAAGACCCTTACAAATACTCAAGACTTAGCAAAATCCCCCCAGGGCGGAAAGAATGTCACAAGTCTTGAACGAGGGCAACCACTCAGTAAGACCCTCGCACACACTCAAGACTTAGCAAAATTCCCCCAAGGCAAAAATTTATACAAGTCTTGAGCGGGGGGGCAATCTCACCATAAGACCCTCACGATCGCTCAAGACTTAGACAAATTTACAAAGGAAAAATTTATACAAGTCTTGAGTGGAGGGCAATCTCACTGTAAGACCCTCACGATCGCTCAAGACTTAGACAAATTTACAAAGGAAGAATTTATACAAGTCTTGAGTGGAGGGCAATCTCACTGTAAGACCCTCACGATCGCTCAAGACTTAGACAAATTTACGAAGGAAGAATTTATACAAGTCTTGAGTGGAGGGCAATCTCACTGTAAGACCCTCACGATCGCTCAAGACTTAGACAAATTTACAAAGGAAAAATTTATACAAGTCTTGAGTGGAGGGCAATCTCACTGTAAGACCCTCACGATCGCTCAAGACTTAGACAAATTTACGAAGGAAGAATTTATACAAGCCTTGAGTAAGGGGGCAATCTCACAATAAGACCCTCACGACCGCTCAAGACTTAGACAAATTTTCAAAAGCAAAAAATAAAATTCATACAAGTCTTGAGTGGGGGGCAATCTCACTGTAAGACCCTCACGATCGCTCAAGACTTAGACAAATTTTCATTGCATCAGAGAAATAAAGGACAAATTCATGAGAAATGAACAAAAGGACAAAGTCATGAAAAATGGAATCTTCATTCATTGCAACAAGAAATCTTACAAGCAAAGGGCTCAAAGGCCCATGAAATACTATTACAAGAGAAAGAAAAACAGGAAAATACAAAGGAAATGCTATAAGGGAAAAGCTTCAAGCGGCCGGGGCGATGTCTTCATCAACGATCACTAGGATATTCTGAGCCACGGGGCCATGGACTGGGCCCTCAGGCTCTTGCTGTTGAGCTTGGGGATCGTTGGGCTCGTCTGCACCGGCATCAGGAGCGTTGGCATTTTCAGCGGCTAGGACCGGGGCTTCCTCCATGACAGGCGCTTGAGGCTCGTCTTCAGGACCATCACTTTGAGCCGCACCCCCTTCCCTATGAGCGTCGGTGTACTCATCTTGGATCAGTTTCACCAAGAATTCGTACTCCATTTCCGCGATGGCATCCGCGGGGTCGTTGGGGTCCTCATCTACCTCCTCACAGCGCTCGTTGAACATGAGCCCCGTGCCCTCAGCTCCCTTCATTGCCGGATCCGTCAGCCCTTTGTGGATGCCCTGATCCACTGCCAAGTTGAAGGCGTTTTGAGCCTCATCCAAGCAGCGTAACGAGGCCGCGAAGTTGAAGGCTTTGGAATGGCAGAATTTGATTAGCGCCTCCTTATTCGCACGCTCTAGGCTTCGAGGCCACTCGCTGGCTGCATCGTTAAATTTGCGCTCGGCCTCCAAAGCCCTTGCTTTCCAGCTTTCCCTCTCCGCCTCGGCTTTCTGGCACCGCTCGTTAGCCTGGGCCAGCTGGTTGCCCAAACCAATTCGAGCGCCATCAACCGCCACAAAATCTTCCTTCAGCTTTCCCAGCTCCTCCTCAGTTTTGTTGTATAAATCCTTGAGGGATTCATACTTGGCAACTTCTGCATCCAGTTCTGATTGGATTTGAGCCGGGTCATTCGAGCGCGCCATCTTCTTATATTTAGCTTTCCGGTCGGCGTAGATGGAGGCTCGCATTTGCACGTTCTTGAGCCGGGGAAGAACTTGCTGCATAATCGAGAGGAAAAGTGTTAGCCAAAAAAAAAAAATGGTGATTTACAGAAAAGAAAAGAAAGAATGCAAGGAATGATTACTTACAGAAATTAGGGCGTGGGCCGCATCGAGGGTCACCGTCTCCACAGACTCACTGTAGAGATGTCGGTGGTCCGCTGAGAACTGGGCTTTGCTGAACAGATTCTCAGTGACAGCCTGAGCGACCGTGCCAGGCCTCAGCAAAACTGGCCCCCCGTCGGTGGCGCCTGAAAAGTCCCTATCCCCTCGACGGGGGAACTCCCACAGATGTTCTTCCTCTGAAGAGGAAGTTTCCCCCTCGCCTCTGGGGCCCTCAACAACTTGTTTGCCCTTGCCCTGGATTGCGGCAGAATCGGGCATCCTCTTCCTCTTGCGGGAAGGCCTGCTAGCGCTCGGAGGAGCCTCAGTTATCGCCAGGGTGGTTACTGGCCTCGTTTGTTCTGCAGGAATGGGGGGTTGAACATCTCCCGCTCTTTCTGGTCGCCCCCTGGACTCTCTGCTGACCACTCTACGCTCCCCTCGGCCACGAGGGGGCTGGACCTCAGGATTGGCGCTCGAACTGGCGCCACTACGAGCGTCCCCTCGATTGTTGCGGTTACGAGGGCGCTGTTGCTCACGCTGTTGATCCACTGGCTGAGCCTGATTCCTGTTAGCGTGGGCAAAACGAGCCGCTTGTCTAATTCCTCCAGCCATTTCTAAAATAGCGACTCCTGCAAGAATGAAAATTTCGAGGGTTAGAAATTTTCAAACCATCTACTCAGATTGCAAGTTACAAGTACAGAAAAGAAGTTAGTATTTATTCCTATCTAAAGTTAGTGCCCTAAGAATCTAACCATCTCTCTCTATGTCACGAGCCGGAGGGTTGTCAAGGAAATAAGGATTGTCAGAGAGGCCGCACAGGAACATGAGCTCCTCATCATCTATCCAATCTTTCGCTTGAATCAGATGGCCCTCGTCCCTCAAAGTGGCTGCTAGGCTTTTGGCCCAATCTTTAGGAAGTGCAGGTTGCAGCCGGCTCTTTGAAAACGAGCCCCATTCTGTGAGTACCCCAAAGCCTTCTTCTGTTGGAGCCTTAACGAAGATAAACTTCTCTTTCCAATTGGGGCCATAGGTGCTCGAGGGCGAGTTGATCAGCTTCATATGGGCCTTCGCCTGAACATAGTAGAAACCCGCTTCAGGAGAAGAACGAGAGGAACTGACCACTTGGAAAAGGGCGTTGAAATTCCTTGAGTAGGGCTCGTAACCCATGCTTCTCATCAGAATCACGAAGCAAGTTATGAGAGCCAATCCGTTGGGCACGATTTGTGACGGACAGAGGCCCAGATCGTTCAACAAATGAGCCAACGAAATTGAGATGGGGAACCTCAAACCCCCTGAGCTGACCGAGGCTACGTACACCGCCATTTCTCCAGGAGGTGGATTATTAGCGCGCTCGTGGCTTTCTGGAATTCTCCACGAATAGCGCTCGTCCCAGTAAATGGGTGCCATCATCGTCTTCACGTCCCCCACGGTAACTGTGCTAGGGGTTTCATCAGGCGTGCGCTCGGTAGCTTGGTAACCTGACCCTTCACCCTCGTTGTGTCCTTTGGATTTTTGGGATTTCTTGCTTTTTCCCTTATCACGGGCCCTTTCTGAAGTCCCGGTTATGGCTTCCGCCACTGGAAGCGGGTTTGCAACAGCCACGGTCACGGTATGGCGGTGGGGATGTGTGGCACTCTGAGTTATGGGGAGAACAGACCCTTGCCGTTCTGCCTCCATCACTAAGTTCATCTCCTCAAAAAGAGGATCCATTCCGCCTGGGTTTCTATCTTCCATAGCCATCACCGCCGCCCCCAACTCTTCATCTCTGGGGGAATCGGGGGAAGAAGAACTTTCAGTGGCCATCTCTTGGATTTCACGGGCAAATTCCTCAATATGTTGGTCGGCCATGGCAGAAACTGGGATTGGGAAGTTTTCCGGGAGAGAGATTAGGGTTCAGAAAGGCGAAAATCTAAGGGGTTATGGAATCCTAAAGTCCGAATCTACGGTTAGCAAAGTTAGAAAGTTACACTGGAAATTTACCTTGAAGGTTTTTGAGAAGTCTGGAAGAAAGGTTGAAGATGCTGGAGTGCGAGAGAATTCTTCTTGCAAAGGATACTTGGAAGTTTTGAATGCGTAAAGAGTAGTAAGATTTCAGAATCCCGTATTTATAGGGATGGGAGTTGGTACCGTTTTCGGCAATAAATTCAAAATGGTAATCATTTCCCGCCTAGGAAACCGCCCACTTTATGGAACCGGCACATGCTTCCCAATGTTCACGCGCCCCACGCGCACCCGCATTTAATGCTCTGACGTTTCGAGTGCTTCAGAATAGTACAACATTTAATGCGGAAGTATTACAAGCGGTCAGTTGAAAAGACCGCATTTATAGCGCAATCAGAGGAAAAATTGCTCAACACGCCAAGCCTTACACGAGCGCTGTAGAGCGTGTCAAAATTCTACAGTCCTTATCTCTAAGGACTACAGAATTGGGGGGCAAAATGATGGGGTCAAAATACGATCGTCCCACGTTAAGACACGTGGCACCACCGAGATGATGACATCTGTCTCCCCAAGGCTGCACCCATCAGCGCACGAGCGCCGAGAGCAACGAGCGCAATCCTTCTTCAGGGAGTCAAGCCCAACGAGCGCTATCACTCCCACGAGCGTCCTACATACTAAATGATTGGCACGCCCACGTGCCAAGGGAGCCCTCTTCGAGCGTTACACTCCCTCAGAGCGGACTCTCCTTTGGCTCGTCACTTGAACTGGAGCCCTCACTCCCCTCAGCGGATATCTTGGCTTCCAATACTCAAGGTTGTCACGAGCGCGCTCTTAAGCCCTCGTCACCAACCGCCCAAATGGCTCTCTGACACCACGTACATGCCCGCGCACCTGCCACTGTTGCCAGCACTAACTTTTGGCCGCTTTTGCAGAAGATTCCTCCTAGGTTTCTCTTTCACAGCGCCACGTGTTAGGGCAACATTCGGCCAGGACCACTTGAGGCAAATGACCAAAGGGCCCTTGACCCTCAACTATAAATAGCTAAAGTCATCTTCTACACAAGTAAGCTTTCCTCATCACTGCAACTGTGACTGAACTTACATTTCTCCATACATTGAACTGACTTGAGCGTCGGAGAGCCAAACTGAGTATCACCCCCAGTTCCCCCAGCTTGGCCTTCTGATTTTTCTTGTGCTTGTCCCAACAGGTAGAACCCCTTTCTCATTTCCGGCGAAGCTCCGGTGGTTTCCTCCACAAAATACAAATCGTAAAGTGATCGGATTCGGATCCATCCATTTCTGAACCCATCATGTACTATGACTCGGCCTTCAATGCGTAAACGTTCCTCATCCACTGGAATTGAATTCGTTAAGTCACATTTTGAAAATATTTTCATTCCCAAAAGATAATTTTGTTTTTGCAATCGACCTTCAACATATTAAGATGAAAATGATGATTATTAAGACTACTACAATGGTGATTATCAATATGATATTTCTGGACATTTTGACGAAAGAAAAGTTATATTCTTTAGTTTGAATGTGGATGTTTATGTAATTTATTTCTCTTTTACGTTCTTTTCACAAGAGGCGGGGTTCTCAACAAAATTCGATTTTATTTATTTTTTAAAAAAAATTGATAAACTGTTTTTTGAACAAATTAGGCATCGTTTCCTTTATCTTTTATCTATTGAACCTAATTTCATATAGCGTTCCGGCCACATAAATACATGTTTCTTTTCTATTTTTCTCTGATGCAGGTATATTCTTAGTTTTGGTCCGTGCAATTCGAATATTAATAGACACTCGATATGAAAGGGTTCAAATAAAACACTGACCGGAGAAGGGCTCAACCAATAAAAGAATGTTTTGTTAATTGAGCAAACCCATATTTGGATGATTAGGAGGTCAAGTCAAGGTCGAGCACTGGAGATCAGAGAGAAGCTCAAAAGCCTCAAATCTCATCTAAGATTCCATTGGCAAGATTTAAATCATATGACAAAAGATGACAGCAAGCAGAAATACTTTCTAAAAATATTAGGATTCTAAACATTTGAAATTGAAAAGAAAAAAGAGATAATAGAGTTTATAAATTTATTAAAAAAATGTATTATTGTAGTCATATTTTGAAATCATTCATCTTCTTTCCATACAGCCCAGGAGAGTGTATAATATATAATAGTCCCATGTTGAGAGGACAAGCTAATGTTGAATAAAAATAATTATTAAAAGAAATTACTGGAACTTGGTTTAGGTGCTAAATGAAGTTGTTGGGTATTAGTGCGGGGCTATTTTTATTTTTTTTTTTGGTGCAGCAAGACCACAACCCCAACCTATCCACCATCGAAGCCATCCGCAGCAAGAAGCTCAATCATGCCCATCGGGGGCTCATGCCATAATCTGTAGCGCTCCTCCATACCATGCCCATACTTACGCCGCGTTCCCGGAGCGATTGATATGCCTGATTTTAGCCACCCACGGCTTCCGTAACAGAGTTCTACATTCATCAATGAGATGCTCCAACGGGTGATCTGAAATATCCCCCTTCTCAACAAGTTTAAGGATGCTCTCCGAGTCCGTTTCAATCTCGATTTTGGGAACCCGCCGTTCCCACGCCATTCTCAGCCCTTCTCTCAGACCCAGAAGCTCTACTGTATTGATGTTCACCCTCCCCAGCTTCACGGTGAAACCACAGATCCAATCACCCCCTGCTCCCCGCAAAAGCCCGCCTGCAACGGCGTTCTCAGTGTTGGTGTATATGCTCCCATCAGTGTTAAGTTTCACATATCCTATTGCTGGCTTTTTCTGTTTTTTGCTCTGCTGTTCAGCTAAGTTCATCAAATCCTGACACAGCCGCCTTATCCCCTGTACCAAAGACATAAGAGAATCCTCCTTACCCTGATAGCTAGGAGTGAGCAAAACCGAACCCGAACCGAAACCGAAACCGAACCGACGATAACCGAACCGAACCGAAGCTGGTTCGGTTCGGCTTCGGTTAGTGTTTTTCTAGATTTTTGATTTTGGTTTCGGTTTCGGTAAACACCGACATTTTTTCGGTTTTTACCGAAATAACCAAACTCACACATATTTTTTTTATTTTCCATGCTTTTTAGTTGTTAGTCCATTAGGTTAGTAGTCCATTAATTATTAATTCCAAGCCCATACAATTTCATACAATTTCTATTCTTGATTTTGAATCTAAGCCTGGATTCACAGAAGTAAATGGCACATTGTCAAAGGCCACCACCGCCTCTTGCTGGCAATACTAAAACGCCACCCACCTAGCACCCTCTCTCCGCCAACCCAACGAAAGCAAGCAGTTGAAGCCTTGAAGGATCTCAACCGGAGCTTGTCAGTTTAGAATTTTAGTTTTCAATTTTGAGGTTTGAATTCTAAAATTTGAAATGTAATTTTTTTATATTTTGAAGAATCGTCGATTGTTGTGCACGAATTATGAGTGAATTGAATGACACCGGAAGATAATAGCTTTCCCACATAAATTCTTATCTTCGTTTTTGTTGAAAAGATAGATGTCTTTGTTTTTTTTTAATTTCGGTTATTCGGTTTTTAACCGAAATCGAACCGAAAATTTTCGGTTTTTACTGAACCGAAACCGAGACTTTTCGGTTCGGTAAACGGTTAGTATTTTTGCTAACCGAAATTTCGGTTAACCGAAACCGAAAAACCGAAATTTTGGTTTTTTACCGATTGCACACCCCTACTGATAGCACCACTTATTGCGAGCTTTCCAAACCGTCTAAATAGTTGCCAGAAATACGATACTCCATGGCGCATTGACGTTTATGTTATTCTCAAACCCCTTGCGGAGATTGGTCTCGACCCATTCCTCCCAGGGTGTTCCAAAATTCACGCCAATCTGTTGCTTTCACCATCGTCTCCCAAACTTTGTAAGATTGCTTGCAGAACAGCAACGTGTGTTACCCATCTTCTCGCACCCTAGTGCATCTCGTACAACCTGCACTGTCCGTCATATTTCTATCAAAGCGCAGGCTATTCGTCATTAGGCTATCATGTTGATACTGCCACAAGAACATCTTGATCTTGTGCGGGCATTTCAAGCGCCACAACCAGTTCCATGAGGCCAGCAGCTCCCCGTTATCCCTTGTTAGAGCCTCATAGGCTGATTTACAAGTAAATTTCCCGTTCGCCGAACCACCCCAAATGATCGCGTCTCTTGCTCCACCATTGGCGAAAATAGGTAGGCTCAGAATATCATTCTTGATTGACTCCGGCAGGACCGTCTTGATCCGTGCAAGCTGCCACCTTCCCTGATCATCCAGAATATCACCAACCCGTAATTCTTTCTCTTCGGGGAGGATACTTATATTCTCCTCCTCCTCCAGTTTTCCCCTGCTCAGCCATTTGTCCCCCCAAACAGATATATCACGCCCATCTCCGACTCTCCAAATGAAGTTAGCTTCCACCCTCTGAGTACTACGAACAATCCCCTTCCAAGCCCGAGACGCATATGGTTGGGGTGTATGGTTCGTGATGTTCTCTCCTCGTAAATATTTCTGCCTGAAAATAGTGTTCCAAATGGTATCTGTGTTCCGTAGAACTTTCCACCCCGCCTTCGCAAGCATTGCAATATTCGTGTTGCGCGCATCGCGTAGTCCCAAACCCCCATTTTTCTTACTTTTGATGACTTTGCTCCACCCCACTAAATGAGTCTTCTTGACCGAGACGTCTGTGGACCACAGAAAGTTACGATTCAGCTTATCCAGTCTATTACACACCTGACTCGGCAACCAATTTGTATGCATATGATATGTCGGGATTACCGACGTCACTGCTTGAATTAACGTGGCTCTACCCGCAATATTAAGAGTTTTAGCCTTCCAACTCGATAATTTTTTCTGTACCCTCTCCACGATATGATCAAAGACCTCCCGTGAGGTACGGCCAAATCCCATCTGAACTCCCAGGTACTTACCCAAATGCTAGTTCTGCTAATCCCAAGCACTCGCTCAATTTCATCCCGCTCCCTATCCGCTACCCGAGGTGCAAAGAGTACCTTGGACTTTTCTTGGTTAATCCGTAGGCCTGATGCTTGGCAAAAATGTTCAAGCACAGATTTAATAATTGTAGCATTATCTTTAGTCGACCTCGCACAAAGAATGATATCATCCGCAAACATGAGATGAGTAATTTTCAGGCCATTTTGACAAACAGACTGAACTCCCAGGTACTTACCCAAATGCTAGTTCTGCTGATCCCAAGCACTCGCTCAATTTCGTCCCGCTCCCTATCCGCTACCCGAGGTGCAAAGAGTACCTTGGACTTTTCTTGGTTAATCCGTAGGCCTGATGCTTGGCAAAAACGTTCAAGCACAGATTTAATAATTGTAGCATTATCTTTAGTCAACCTCGCACAAAGAATGATATCATCCGCAAACATGAGATGAGTAATTTTCAGGCCATTTTGACAAACAGACACCCCCTTCCAATGCCCTCTATTTATTTCTTCCTCAATCAAATACGATAACCGCTCCATGCAAAGAACAAATAGGTACGGTGATAGAGGATCGCCTTGTCGAATGCCACACCTCGGTTGAATCTCTTGAGTAGGTTCACCATTCCACAACACTCTCGGTTTAACGTTACACACACAGCTCATGATTAGCTTGACAATATTCATCGGAAAACCAAAGAAAACAAGCGTTTGTTCCAAAAACCTCCAATCCACTTTGTCATAGGCTTTCTCCAAATCTAAATTGAGGACCATCCCCCCTCGTGTATCCTTGGATTTTTTAATAGAGTGTAACAGCTCTTGGAGAATAAGAATATTATCATGCGTATTTCTTCCCGGAATAAATGAGGTCTGATAAGGGCCGACAAGACTGTTTATAAACGGCTTTAAACGGAGGACAAGAGTTTTAGTGAGTATCTTGAGCAGCACATTACAGAGTGCTATTGGTCTCAACTCGCTCACAATACTGGGTTCCGGAACTTTAGGTATGAGACATATGTACGCCCGCCCCATATCCTCAAAAACCGATTGATTAGCAAAGCATTCACCCATAAGTTTCGAGACAGAATCACCTACAATGTCCCAGTACTGTTGGTAAAAAAAATGCTTGAAAGCCATCTGGCCCGGGCGCCTTATTCGGGTTCATAGTGTTAACAACCCCTTGAATCTCTTCCTTCACTGGTTGTTTGCTCAATGAACGACTCCCATTATCCGGTAAAACGCGCTGAAGCGTACTCTGGGGAAGGCTGTATATCCTGAATTCTCCCCTCCAGCGAACATGGTATTGAAGTACTCCCACACATGACACCCCAATTTGTTTTCATCCGAAACCCACTCTCCATCAATTTTCAGCGCATTAATCCTGTTTCTACTGCGACGACACACTGTAGTGATATGAAAAAAACTAGTATTCATGTCCCCCTGTTTCAGCCACTGGACTCGGGATTTCTGATACCACAGCAATTCCTCCTGTTGAAGCACAAGATTATAGTCTCGCACCAATTCTGTTTCTAGCTTTCTAAGATGATCATGAAGGTGGCTATGTAGAATTTTCTGTATGCCTGCAATCCGAGCTCTAAGCATTTTTTTCCTCCAAAATATGTTACCAAATTGCTCTTTATTCCACATCTTAAACAACTCCGGAGCCCTATCCAAGGCCTTTCGAACATCTCCTTCTTCTCGCCAGATTTCCCTAATAAGTTCCCTACATCCCAGATTGGTATCCCACGCCATCTCGAATCTGAAGGGTCGGTGGCAGGGAATAGTAGTAATCCCACAAAAGTACATCAATAACCGATTATGATCTGAGTGCGTTTTTGCTAAAATACGAAGTGTACCCTCCGGAAACTTCAACCTCCAACTTTCATTGCACATTGCCCTATCGAGCCGTTCGCGAATCCTGATACCACCCGTGGTGACCCCGGACCATGTAAACTTGGGTCCTGTGAAGCCCAAGTCCATAAGGTTACACCAGGTCATGGCTTCACTAAATCTTGTGCATCTGCTCCAGCTTGCCGGCGCTCCCCCTAATTTCTCACTCGGGCTCAAAATATCATTAAAATCACCAAGTAGCAACCATGGCAGTGTTTCTACCCGGCTGATCTCTTCAAGAGACTCCCATAAATCATCGCGCTTCCTCCTATGCGGGCTGGCATAGATTCCCGAGCAAAGCCATTTATCATTGTTATTATCACCAATGCAGGTGTGTATAGCTTGAGCCGTAAGAGCGATAATATCGACATGGACGTTATTCTCATCCCAGAGAAGCCAGATGCCTCCACCTCTACCCACCACTGGGGCCCTAATCACGTTCGGGAACCCCAGCCTGGTCGAGATATCCATCGCTCGCTCTTCAGATACTTTGGTTTCCATGAGGAAAACCACATAAGGTTTGCAATCTCTAATGAGTTCACGAAAATTTCGATTAAATTCCCTACCCCCAGCACCTTGACAATTCCACGTAAAGATTTTCATCATAAACAATTAAGAGAAAAGATACTTCCCAGACCATGGGTTAATCATCCATATCCTGATAATAGCCCGTAGCTGAGCTGAACGCTTCTGTATTCATCCACATACTCTCTCTCGACACTCCATCTGTTTCCTTATCCTTTTCCCCGCCACCCCGGGTCCGGTTCTAACGCATAACTCGTATCCACCCTTCCTTCCCTAGTAGCTAGGAATTTTTGGTGTCCTGAGTCATCTGGTAAGTTCATCTCCTGCAATTCTTGCTCTCTCCCCTCTAACCCCCGCCTTCCTGCACCCTCTACAGGATTTTCAGGCTTAAATCGCTCCCCATCAAAAGTAGGATTTTCTCTAACGTTACCCGTCAGAGTACGATTAATCTGGTGTCCTGGCTGGATCGTCATGTGTGTTACCATGGGTCGGTTTGTTATTTCATCCAAAGCCACACGGGTTTCATTGGGCTGCACCCCAGGCTCACTTTGTTGTCTCATTCCCTGCCCTTGTTGGGTTTTATGCGTTTGGGCTTTAGCCGATCCACTCCTGTGAGTTTTCCTTGCTGCATTGGCCCCATTCATATTGACATTCCTTTGGTAACTTGTACTCTGTTTCTTACTTGATTCCCCCAAATCCGAGATAGCCTGAACTTCCGCCTCTGCAATAGCAGCTTCCTGAATTGGCACTTCCATTTCCATATTGGAGAACACTTCGAATCTGTTCCTTTCCGAAGAAGGTGTATCCCCAGCCACCGTGGATTTTCCGGCGCCACCTACCATACGCCCGCCTCTCCCTTTTTTTGCGATCATCCAACTCCCGTACTCCGGTCCCTTAGGTTTCTCCAGCCGTGGTGCGACCGATTGTTCTACCCTAACAGCTTCAGAGGTCACCTCCGCCGGGGCCGGCCCCTCTGGGCAACTACCAACACGATGTTAATGCAAATGCTATTATGCTAATGCTAATCTCTTGTATTGTACGCCTAAGCTACAATAATTTCTGGCAAGCCTATCATAATGGAATATTTACCCTAAGAGTTAACCTCTACTATAAATTTATAATTGATTATCTTCCCTGTTCAACACACTATTGTTAGTACCATTATAAAAAGTATTGGAGGAAAATATAATTTGCCTCATCTAATATGAGTATTTTTTTAATTTTTTATTCCAACTTTTAAATATCTTAAATTGTTATTTTTGCTTTGAAAAAAAATATATAAATTGCCATTTCGGTGGAGAAGGTGTTGATACGTAATTAGTCTACAATTTTAATTTTTTTTAAAAATATAGATGATAATTTAAAATATTTAAAAATTCGAATAAAAAATTAAAAAAATACACACCCCCTAAAAATTGACCACTTGCCTACGAGTTGCATGGAGAGCGAATAGGAGCAATACATTCGCATCATATCCAAGGCCGTAGGATGTAAGAATAACTGAAACACAAACTTTACAAAATATTTACAAATCAAAAATCGAACGTCTACTCAGATGATAAAATAAACTTAGAATAAAATACTCATGATAAATAATATATTCCATCTTGTTCACAAAAAGCTCCAGGGGACAAAACCTAGAGGGGACCTTATTCACTCAAAGTACATTACAACTCAATACATTACCAAGAAAACACTCATAAGCAAGAAATGACATAAATCTCCAAACTCGACATACATAACCAACATAAAGGCTTGTTTTTTGACATGAAGAGAGAGTCCAGTTTCTGAACGGAAAGAGGGGAAACCATCGGAGATGCTGCCACAGCCACACATTCATTATTCATATCATTGCATAAAACGTCTTACATCACAAAGCGAACAACACCGACCCTGGATTAGGCTCCGACAAGGGCGTTTAAACTGCTCATGCAGGTTTAAAGAATCCCTTCTCTATCAAGCTTTCGACAGTTTCCTTGAGTCCTTGTTCAAGAGGGGTGAATTCAACACCTAGAGATAAAGCTCTTTCTTTCGAGATCTGGTACGTAGGCGAAAATGGTTTGTCATCTTCGCACCTGCCCCAGAATAAATATAACAAGAGTGAGTTGTGAATGTAAGTTCAGGGGACGGTTGACAATATGATTGACCAAGTTTGCACATAAAGTATGAAAATCTAAAAGCTAAACTGCAGTGTGGACTTACTTTTCAGGGAGTTTAAAATTTGGGTACAGGTTGCGCAGTATTTTCACCAAGTCTGAGTAGTGTGCAACTCTTTCCACCATACAATATCTCCCTTCGGCTGACGGATTCTCATATGCAAGAATATGAGCAATTGCAACATCTTTCACATTTACCCATCCAAAGGAGCCATTTGGATATGCTTCGGCGCCTGCGTGTTTCAATACCAACATGAAATTACTCCCAAGTCACAACTCAAGAACATACTATAAGCAACAGGAGAAAGTTCCAAGAAATGATACAAAAGCAAAGGACTGTTTACAAATGGAGCCATTCAGAGGAGAGAAGGATTAAAATCGAAGCATGCATTGGAATGAACTTACCATTTATCAATTTCAAAATTGCAGCAGAACTTGTGTTGAGTGTTGGTTGCAACAATGGACCAATCACCATGGCTGGATTTATGGCAACCATGTGAATACCTTTCTCTTTCACAAACTTCCATGCAGCTTCCTCAGCCAATGTCTTTGAAACCACATACCACATCTGGTATATCGAACAATGTCACGGAAAACAGTCAAGAACAACATAACCTTTAACAAAATGCTTTTACAAATCTTTATTGCTGTGTGCCTAATTAATAAGGGAAGGGGTTCTTCTGAAATGTTATCATAGAATAAAATAAGAGAGCTTTTAATATTAACCATATTACCATTATCAATATTTCTCATAAATGGAAGAGAAATTGAACAAACAAACCTGGTTTTGTCTGCAAAGATCTGGGTTGGACCACCAAGTCTCATCAACTACCACTTCGGGTGTTCGAGGTTTACCATTGAAGGCAACTGCAGCTACAGAAGATGTTAACACAACCCTTTTAACAGATGGTGTTTTTGCGCATGATCCAAGAACATTGAGCGTCCCCTTTACTGCAGGATCAATCAAGTCTTTCTGAAGGAAGTGAAAACAGAAGTGAGCTACAACTTCTTGCTAAACATTATAAAGCTAACTAGATAAACTAAGAATTTGACCTCAGATGTCTCCCGACTCCCATCCCATGTTCAATTAACGCGACTCCTTACCTATATTTATACACAAATTACACAAAAATCCCCTCTTGATTAAAAAAATTAGACAGGCCACCCCTGTAGCTTAGCTTCACTTCACCGCCTACCCATGTCTACTGATCACTACACCTTCAATAGATTTTACAATGTAAATTCTAGTAAAATTTACAAAATTCCTTGCATAATTAGATGATGTTATTCGCGTTCGTTAAATAAATGTTCTGAGTTTTAATTAAAGTTTGATGATGGAGAGGCAATATTTGTAATTTCAAAACTAATAAGGGAAGTTTGTGTAATTAAGACCAGTAGCAGGGCATATCAGCAAAACCAGCAAAAGGAAAGCACACAAGCATTACTCAAAAGTAGAGCAGAACAGATTAAAAATGAGAGAAAGGAAACGGCACCTGTGGATCTGGGGTTGCATAGAAGAAAGGAGAAGCAGTATGAAAAACAGCAACACATCCATCAACCGCAGAATCAAAGGACCCTTCTTCTAGCAGATTTGCTTTAATCAACTTAAGTCTCTCCTTCGCTCCATCAAGGGCAAGCAAGTGCTCTGTCTTCTTCGGATCATCTGCACATTACCCCAAATTTTCAATGTCATAAAATATCTGGAAACAACGCATTTGTCTAACGGATCTTAAAACACCAAATCAAACGATTCATCAGAATAACAGAAAACAGATTAATTCAACAAAACCAGACCGTAATCTGCCATAAATCCCAACATTCAACAGTAAGCCGAGACCAATGACCGGTTCGGACGCTATTGAAATGTGAATCTCATACCATCAAATCAAACCCGATCCCAAATCATCAAATCAAACCCTTTTGCCGCCTTGATTAATCGAGGGTTTACAAAAAAAAAACGAAAAAGGGGTCAACTTACTCAGGTTACGAACAGATGCCTTGACAGTATAGCCACGCTGAAGCAAGAACTTGACGAGCCATGAAGCAATGTAGCCTGATGCTCCAGTTACACAAACCGTCTTCGTCGCCATCACCGCAGTTTGAGGTTTATGGTGGACTGGTGGTGCATTTATAGTCATAGTGCTGCGTCAGCCATGAGTTCAGCAAGAGAATTATCCTTTTCAATTATTTTTAATCTACTCTTTTGTCCTATTATTATTGGTTCATGTGTACCATGTTTATGGTTTTTGCTATTTTGGCATAGTGTTTCATATAATTATTTATGAGATTTTTAATGTATATACACATATGTATATGTGTCACTGGAATATAATTTACTTTGGAAAAAAAATAAAACTACATCCTATATACAAGAAAGTTGCAATCGTAGAAATGCTTTGGTAAAGATGTTTCTCAAACCTTCTTCATTAAATTTAAAGCTTTAAATTTTGGTAAATTCCTTCATGTCCCAAAATTGAATCAGGGTAATTAATAATTTCTAAATACTCGAGGATTCGATGTGCATAACGAAATAATTATTATTATCAAAATTAAAATTTTCAAAAATTGAAATTTCCATATTTATATATTTTTTATATTCATTTTAATATAATTATTAAATTATAATAAATAAATGTGATAATATTATATTAGTAAAAATAATAATTAAAATATAGATTATAAATTTGAGGGGAAAAAATAAAAAAAATTAAAGTTACGTGAGAAAAAGAGGAGTTATCAGTATTTAGAGCTGAATTGATTGTTGTGGGTGCCAAAAATAAATAAATAAATAATATCTTAAAGTTCAAAATATCATATTTATCTCTCTACTTAATGTAATAATACAAATAATATTTTAACCGAAGTTGGTTTAAATGATTAAATTGTTCTTTTTAGGATAATAATTCATTCAAATCCTTGAGGCTAGTCGTGATAAGAAAAAAAAATACTATGGATTGACGTTCTTTAAACATATAAACAATTCTGTCTGCGTGGACAAGATAAAAATAGAATTGAAATTAGATAATATGATAAACTTTTGTAATGCAAAATTATAACTTAGAATTTTACTTTGATGTTTTTGCAATCCAACGTGCTATGTTAAAAATATAGATAATTATGCTACTTTTATTATATGTTGTTAAACATAGTCGGTTTGCTTGCACACTCCTCCAACTCTTCCTCTTATTTACGTAAAATGCCACTGTATTTCTTAAAATAAGTTGGGGCACAAAATGGATATTCATGAATTAAAGGGAAACGTAAACAAAAAATACAAAACACAGTATACCCAGTAGGGGTGTGCTCTGAGCCAAACTAGTTTGTGAGCCGTACAAGCCGAGCTCAAGTTGGCTCGACTCGAACTCGAACAATGTCAAACTCAAGCCAAGCTTAATCGAGATCGGCTTGTGTGTCAAGTCAAACTCAAGCCTATTTCTTTGAGGCTCAAGGCTTGCAAGCCAGCTCGCAAGCTAGTATATATATATTTATATTTTGTACATATATTCATATGCATATTGTCTTTTATATATATATATATATAATATTTAATAATTTGCATATATAAATATGCAGTAAATTAATCTACATTTATATGATCTAGTAATACTAAATATATGATATATTATATATTTTTATCTACTTATTTTGACAATAAATATGATTTAATAATATCACAATTCAATAATTACAACAACATATCATTCTATACATTATTACTAACATATACCATAATAACTAATTAATAACATAAGTATATGTTTTAATAAAATATTAGTTAATAATTTTTATTGTGTAATTACATAATTTATAGTTTATTATAATATAATTAATAATACTCATACATAACCTAAAATATCAAGTATATATTAATGATTACAATTTATTAATAATGATATAAAACTAAAAAATATTAATATACTATATATATATATATTATATATCTTAATATCTTTGTTATTATTTAATATTATTATTGAATGAGAGTTATAAAATATCCAACAACAATCTATTGGCTTGTCGAGTTGAATCGAGCTCGGCTCGATTTTTGGCAAGCCAAGCTCAAGCCCTCAAAAAATAAGTTTGACAAGCTCAATCTCACTCTCAATCTCAATCCATACAAATAATTTTCAAACTCAAGCTCAAGTTGGATTTTTTTTGCCAAACTCGACTCGTCTTGGCTCGGCTCGAAACGCACCCCTAATAGCCAGCAAATAATGGCAATATAACAACTCTAACCTTTTGGATTGTTAACATAATATAAATTAGCAATTTTCCACCTTTGCAAATAAAAAATTATCTTTATATAGATATATTTTTGTTAATATATTCTATAATTATTTTTAATATAATTACTAAATCATAATAAATAAATAAATAGATAAAATAAGATAATATCATATTGTAATTAAATAAAAATTAAAAATATAATTAAAAAGTGACAAAAATTATAGATAAAAGAAAAATAATTGAAATGAAGAGAGAGAAAAAACATTAAGAAGAAGCGATTGAAGTTATAAAAACAAAAAAAGAGCTGAAGAGATAAAATCGAGTAAAAAAAACTAATAAATAAATTAAAAAATATATATTTTTAGAATCAAGAAACTCTTGCTTATTATAATAGTATAAAAGCATAAATGTATAATTTTGAAAAAAAAAGAAAAGAAAAGAAAGTATAATACATTTATTGTATATTTATTGTAATGGGCCCTCACTTTTAACACAAGGCTCAACAGTCAACACATATAAAAAGTAAATAACATATTATGGTATGTAAATAGGCTAACGTGATGTAACCAATAAAAGTCCTTCTCTATCAAGCTCATGCAGGTTTAAAGAATCCCTTCTCTATCAAGCTTTCGACAGTTTCCTTGATTCCTTGTTCAAGAGGGGTGAATTCAACACCTAGAGATAAAGCTCTTTCTTTCGAGTACTGGCACGTTGGCGAAAGCGGCTTGTCGTCTTCACACCTGCCCCGAAATTAAGTGAGTTATCAATATAAGTTCATGGGGACGGTGATGCTATGATTGATCAAGTTTGCTCTTAAGTATGTGAAATCTAAAAGGTAAACTGCAGTGTGAACTTACTTTTCAGGGAGTTTAAAATTTGGGTACAGGTCGCGTAGTATTTTCACTACGTCTGAGTGGTGTACAACTCTCTCCACCATACAATATCTCCCTTCAGCTGACGGATTCTCATATGCAAGAATATGAGCATTCGCAACATCTTTCACATTTACCCACCCAAAGGTGGAGTTTGGATATGCTTCGGCTCCTGCATGTTTCAATACCAACATGAAATTACTCCTAAGTCGCGACTCAAGAACGTATTATAAGCAACAGGTAAAGTTCCAAGAAATGATACAAAAGCAAAGGACTGTTAACAAATGGAGCCATTCAGAAGAGAGAAGGATTAAAGTCGAAGCACGTATTGGAAGGAACTTACCATCAATCAATTTCAAAATTGCAGCAGCACTTGTGTTGAGTGTTGGCTGCAACAATGGACCAATCACCATGGCCGGATTTATGGCAACCATGTGAATATCTTTCTCTTTCACAAACTTCCATGCAGCTTCCTCAGCCAATGTCTTCGAAAGCACATACCACATCTGGTATATCCAACAATGTCACGGAAAACAGTCAAGAACAACATAACCTTTAATAAAATGCCTTTACAAATTTTATCCAAGAAAAAAATGCCGCATGCCTAATTAATAAGGAAAGGGGTTCTTGTGAAATGTTATCGTAGAATAAAGTAAGGGAGCTTTTAATATTGTCCATATTACCATTATCAATATTTCTCATAAATTGAAGAGAAATCGAACAAACAAACCTGATTTTGTCTGCAAATATCTGGGTTGGACCACCAAGTCTCATCAACTAGCACTTCAGGTGTTCGAGGTTTACCATTGTAAGCAACTGCAGCTACAGAAGATGTCAACACAATCCTTTTAACAGATGGTGTTTTTGCGCATGACTCAAGAACATTGAGTGTCCCCTTTAGTGCAGGATCAATCAATTCTTTCTGAAGGAAGTGAAAATAGAAGTGAGCTACAAGCCTACAACTTATTACTAAACATGATAAAGTTAACTAGATGAACTAAGAATTTGACCTCAGATGTCTCCCATGTTCAATTAACTCAACTCCTTACCTATAATCATACACAAATTACACAAATATCCCCTCTTGATTAAAAAATTTAGGCAGGCCACCCCTGTAACTTAGTTTCACTATACTGCCAATCCACGTCTATTGGTCACTACACGTTCAATAGATTTTATAATATAAGTTCTAGTAAAATTTACAAAACTCCTTGCATAATTAGATGGTGTTATTCGCTTTCCTTAATAAATGTTCGAGTTTTAATTAAAGTTTGATGATGGAGAGGCAATATTTGTAATTTCAAAAGTAATAGGGGAAGTTTGTGTAATTAAGAGCAATAGCAGGGCATATCAGCAAAACCAGCAAAAGGGAAGCACAAAAGCATTACTCAGAAGTAGAACAGCTTAAAAATGAAAGAGGAAGGAGACGGCACCTGTGGATCTCCGGTTGCATGGAAGAAAGGAGAAGCAGTATGAAAAACAGCATCACATCCATCAACTACAGAATCGAAGGACCCTTCTTCTAGCAGATTTGCTTTCATCAACTTAAGTCTCTCCTTGGCTCCATCAAGGGCAAGTAAGTGCTCTGTCTTCTTCGGATCATCTGCACATTATCACAAATTCTTAATTTCATAAACTATCTGGAAAAATCTTAAACCATGAAATCATCAACAGCTCATCTACAATCGACTAATCTGTAGCTTTGGGTTTCAATTCTACCTATTGAGCGATACCACAATACATTTACTGTGGAACCATGCATATGTACTTTCACCAACACCCGTCAACAAAACGATTTATCACAACAAAAGAAAATAGACCAATTCAACAAATCAGAAGTCAATCTGCCGTAAACTCCAAAATTCAACAGTAAGCTGAGATTAACAACATTGAAATGTGAATCTCATACCAAAAAAAAAAAAGAACCATACAATATTGAAATGTGAATCTCTTACGATAAAAACGAACCATACCAAAATCAAACCCGATCCCGAATCCCAAATCATCAAATTAAGCCCCTTTGCCTGCTTGATTGATCGAACAAAGACCGGAAAATAGATAAATCGAGGGTTTAAAAAGGGGTGAACTTACTGAGGTCACGAACAGACGCTTTGACGGTATAACCACGCTGGAGCAAAAACTTGACGATCCATGAAGCTATGTAGCCTGATGCTCCTGTTACACAAACCGTCTTCGTCGCCATTATAGTGCTATAGCTATAGTAGTACAGTGTGTGTGTAGCAGTAGCAATCTGAGTTTTATGGTGGTGGCTTTATAATATGGGTCATGGGTGCGGTGCTGCCGTCGCCCGTCAGCCATGAGTTCAGTTAGAGAATATCTTTTTAATTATTTTTTAGGGATAATTACATACAGGTCCTAAGGTTAATCCTAATTACAAACCGATTCCTATTCTTTTAAATATTACACTATCGTCCCTAATCCTTGTTAATTTATTAATTTTTGTATATTTTAGAGATAATTTTACATTTTTGGTCATACATTATATATAACACTCACAAAACCTTTAGGGACATAAGTGTATTTTTACAAAATTCGTTAATGCACCTCACACAAAACAAGAAATATAGAAATTATAATATAATATTTAAAAGAATAGAGATTGACTTGTAATTAGACCTAATCTGAGGGACCTATACGTAATTATCCCCTTTTTTAATCTACCCTTTTGTCCTATTATTAGTGGTCCATGCGGACCACGTCCCATTTGCATGGGCCACGTCCCATTTATGGTTTTTGCTATTTTGGCATCATTTTTCACATTTCATTCTTTTACGAGATTTTTTTAAAAACTCTTTTACGATATATACTTTGTTTTAAAACTCATTTAACTTATTTTATTATTTTTAATTCATATTTATAATATTATATAAATATTATTATTAAATATAATTATTACGTAATTATGACGTTATACCGGTTCGACCGGTGGTCTAACCGGCCGAACCGATAAAACCAATAACCAATAAGACTTTCGGTTCGACGTCCGGTCCGGATTTTAAAACATATGATATATATATATATATATATATATATATATATATATATATATATATATATATATATAAATACTATATGAGAATGTGCTCGAAGAGAAGAACGGTAGAAATAATTTTCTAAAGATGTTTCTCGTAATATCTTCGCCAACCTTCTTGATTAAATTTGATAATCTGATTAAACTTTATAATATAATTATAATTTTACTTTATAAATTTAAGATAAGTTAAAAGTAATTACAATCTTACCTTTTAAATTTAAGACAAGCTAAAAAAAACTTTATATAACGAATATTTCCCAAACTAAAAATATTTTTAGTTAATTGCTTTTTTTAGTTAACTCTCTAATTATTATAAAATGATTTAATTGTTTCATATTGTTGAATAATAGAATAATTTGTCATGCACATAAAATTTTATACTTCATATTTATACAAAAGATCTTTATTTTAACAACTAATTGTTGCATAGTATAATAATTCTTTAATGTTCATATATAATTTCACAAATTAAAATATCTTAGCTCCTGATAGTAGACATGGTGTTAGAATTTAAGCGTGGGGTGGTATCAACATTACTGGTTTGTACCAGTCAGCACAACAAATATAAAGAATTTAAGCACAAGATGATTTATAGAAGTTTGACCATAAAGGTTGTGAAAACACGAACCAAAAGGATTAGTCCTCTACATAAGGTTGTTAAACTTAGGATTTTGAAGAGAGATTCCATTAAGAATGAGAGACACGAAGGTCTTTACAATACAAAACAACACTAAAATGTCCGGTACCAGCACCAAAGGTCAAGGCTCACATGAGACGCCTGGTACTACTAATACCGCAGTCAAGTTCCAGAACTTTGCTTAATCACTCCTATCTATACTACATTATAAGCCTAACACTATGAGAATACACCATCTCCATGTGCTTCCAATAGCTACTGTAATGTAGGAGGATGAAACTTTATTGTATGAGTTAATACTCAAATAATCAGTCAAAGTCTCTTTATATAGAGCTCCAAAATGTAGCAGTTAGGATCTGGTATTTGAATTTCAAATATTGAGCTTTGGCTCCACTTTTGTTCTAGCTGTCACCAACTCTCTCTCTCTCTCTTCACAAACCTACAATGAAGACTTCATAAGAAATAACTCAACGGTAATATGAAAGCATATAAAATAAGTCCAAGCTTTTAATTGAAAAATGTGGAAAATAATATTTGTTTTGTCAGTTTCAAAACATATAAGCCCCAGTTTGTTCCGATGAGATTCCAGGACTAACATATGGACTTCGATCCCACACAGCCACTGGAACATTAATTGCGTGCGAATCCAAATTCTTTTAGCGATATCCTCACCAATTATAGGCAACGATTAAATCAAGGAGAACATTAATTGTGTGGCTTGAATATAGGCTAGAAATTATTTTTACGTATTAACACTTTTAAGGATGGGAAAATTCTAGCAATAATGACAACAAATGTCCTAAATTCATTAACAGTAGGAGAACTTCAACAAGCCTCCTTAGGAGAACTTCAACAAATTAAACCTCCTTATTTTATGTGATATTTAGTTTTATCTATCTTGTAATTACCTTTTATTCTTATCTTGAATTTGTATAAAATAACTTCTATTGTAAATAAATTATATATATGTACATATTTTGTACTTTAGAAATCATTGAAAATACGTTCATAATATATGGATTATAGAATAATTATTCTTTTTCACTCATTTTCTCTCGGCATATCCATTGAATTTCCAACAAATATGCTAACTAAAACAGAATAAGAATTTTAGATTTTAAAAAAACAAAAAGGAAAAGAATTAGACCTAGGATATAAAATGGCATAACGAAACAAATGTAACAAAATCCATAATCCCAGAATTTGTAATTCACATTCATAACAAAATTTGGAACTTACGATCTATGGATAAAAGGAACTTGATTCTAAACAGCTAGCCTTTTGTAATCCCCCTTAATTTCTTGATCGAGCCACATTAATGTCTCGGCCACACGAATAACTGTCCCGCGGGGGGTTTGATTTGCCAGATTAATTTTCAAATCTCTTAATCTAAAACTCAAACTATTGCCATCTAAATAACAATCACAGGCAAAGAGTCTATCATCTTCCTTCCCTTTAACCATAATACTATAGCCATCCTTCCCCAACGGCATTTTCCTATCTTGTTCCGGGAGAAGAACAACATTCAAAGCAATCCAACCCGACAGTTGCTCGTTTAGTCTCCAGGCGGCAGTAACACCTTTGTGTTCCTACTGCTAACTTCAACAAAAAGAAGAAATCCATTAACCTCCATTACATCCAGGCAATATAGCGAATGTGGAAGCTCCACAACATTAAATATTTCCTCCTCGACATCAAACCTCAGAATCACACCTCTGCATGAGTTGACGCAGATGGATAACCAATAAATGCAACCTTTGAAGGAAGCCACTTGGAGAAAAGGAACTGGAGAATACTGAAACTCTTTAGGTAGCTCCATTCTTCTCCAACATTCTTTGGCCAAGGAATATATCTCAAATCCATTACACCGGCGACAACCGGTACTCGCTACAAGCGTGTAATCGTTGCTCCGGCGATTGAACCCAAATCCGAAGGCGTGTACTACGTGATGTGGATCTGGATTTGTGGTGGAGCTAGGACTTGGTATGGTTTTCAGGATCTGGAGTGTGGGATTCCATATGCCCAAAAGGGTCGGCTTGGGGGGCATCCGAAAGGCAGATTAAGCCCTCACAAAAACCGACAACGGTATGCTTCTCGAGGCCGCCGCAGCTTAACGATTGGTTGTTCGGACGGCTCCTAAGCACCATAGTTGGAGACGGATTGCCATAGCCGGTAATATAGATTTGGGAATAGCTTTTGTTGTTGTGTATCTTATGCTTATCGTGGGCAGATACGAAAGAAGAGGTTCTAATCATAGCGTTCCATGATCGGGAGACACTGCTAAACCTCAACACGCTCTCGGAAGGCAATTTGGAGAGCATTGAGAAGATTATATCATCGGGAATCCGCTGCGCCATGGTTGTCGACGAGTTCGAGTTCTCCGTTTGTTAGATGATGGCTGCCTTTCATTTCTCAAATAATTAAATTAAGTAAAGAAAAGTTATTAAGGAGTTACGTTCGGTGTGTTTGACTTAGTACGCGTGAAAGAACAAATTAATCCAAACCAAAAAAACAAAGAAAGAACAAATTAAGAGAGAAAAAGGCGATTAAAAACTGTAGAGCATGGAATGTGGGGAGGGGGAGATTATTTGGAAATTTAAATCTCCCACGTGCTATAGAAAAAGGAGGATTCTAACGGCTTATTTTATTTTGCTAGAAAAGAGAATATAAAAAACAAAAAAGAGGAAAAAGGACTAAGTATTGTGTGATCGGTATTATTTGCAACATTAAATTTTATATTATAAAGTAATTTTATATTATAAAATATTTATATTTTCTCAATACATGTTCACATCTATTTACACTGTTTAAAAATTTTGATTTTTTTTAGTTAAATTTTCAGATAGGAAATGTGTCTTCAAATAGTAAAATCATGGAGGTGTGGGATGATAATTTACTTACACTAACAAGTATCAATTCGGCTCTGGCCTCTGTGTAAGTATGAGATTTGAATTATGATTTCTGTAACGTTTATATTTTATAATATTCAGATATGTTACTTTTTTTAATTTTTTATTTTACTTTATTAAACTTAATACCTTATTTTCTATTTGATGGGGTCAAGCTCCCACGTTTTGACACGTGGCGCCACCAGCAACTGACACGTGGCTTATCAATCCCTCCTCCGAGCGTCATCCACCCTCGGGTGTTAAGACCCATGAGCGACACGTGTCGTCGTCGTCACGTGACACGTGGATGTCAATGTCATAATCGCTCACCAACGAGGGCTCCTTATACTACAAAGCAAGACCCAAGTTCACCAAGGGACCAAGCTCCCCTCATCTCACAGCCTTGGCCCGGATCCACCCTCGGGTCCGCTGGTCCATCAGGCTCATGGTTGACACGAGCGCGCTCATGACCCTCGTTACCAACCCAAAACGGTTCTCTGACACCCCGTACATGTCCGCGTACCTGCCACTGTTGCCCACACCACCTTTTGCAGGAGATTCCTCCTAGGTTTCTCCTAATTGCACCACGTGTGAGGGCGACATTAGGGCAGGACCACAAAGGGGTAAATTACCAAATGGTCCCTGAACCTCAAATATAAATAGGAGTCTTCATCTCCATCTCTGTAAGCAATCTTCCATTACTGAAACTCTTACATTCATTCTCCTCTTTCAGATCATCATCTGACTTGAGCGTCGGAGAGGCAAACTGGGTATCACCCCCAGTTCCCCCAGCTTGGCCATCTGACCTCTTCTTCTTTGGTATTTGTCCTAGCAGGTTGAACCCACTATTCCTCCGGTGAGTTTATTCCGGTTTCCCCACATCAAACAAATTCTAAAGTGATCGGAGTTGGACACCTCAGATACTTACCCATCACTATTATTCATAAGCATTCTTGTTATTTAGGTGTTGCATCTTATCGTATCTAGTTAGTGTCGCATTTTATTGTATCTAATTAGTAATTTTTAAAATATATTCTTTTCTCTTTGTGTATGGTGTATTTAGGTGTTCGTATTATATTGTATTGAGTTAGTGTTGCTTTTTATCGTATTTAGTTAGTAATTGTTAAAATTATTAATCTAATAGATAGGCGATAAAATGGTTTTAAAAGATTCAATGACAAAAATATAAAATTTGAAAACGTGAGAATCAACTATAAAGAAAAACGAAAAATGGTAAACAAAATAGATAGTCAAATATTGCGATTAAACTAATCATTAATCCAATGGTTAGTCAAATATTGGGATTAAGCTAATCATTAATCCAATGATCATGATTGTTGATTTGTTTGTATAAAAATCTGTTTCTTCCGAACCATTAAAAATATAATGGTTTTTTTAAAATAAAATATTAAAGAGAAGTTGGGTGATTGTATATATATAATTTAAAATTACATAATATTAAAAATTTATTAAAAAAATAATATAGTACAATCTTGTACAGACCGATCTCACGTAAGGTCAGTACAGATTGAACTTTTGTTAGACATCCCATTGAGTTTCGAACACTTGACCAAGGCATATGCACAAACCAATTGCTCTACCAACTCCCTTGACAATTTTTCGGTTGAAAAAATATTAGTAACCATTTCGAATAATAAACTCTCATAATTTACAAATTATATTTAAAAATTGAGTGTTAAGAAAATATTAATTACAATTACAAATATTATATACGTAGTATGAACCAAATTTAAATACAGATAAAATAATGTGAAATATTTTATTTTTTATAATATATATCTATAGAAATATAAATGAATGTGGGATTTTTTTTATTTTTTTTCCACAATAAATAGTATAATTTTTGTTAAATCAATTTTTATCTAAATTGTTTGTAGATTTTTAATTTGAAAATTTATTATTGGAAAATGTTATTTGAAAATTAATGAATAGTTGTAATTTAAAATTATATTTATTTTTGTATGTCATTTAACTTATTTTATTATTTGTAATTCATAGTTATAATATTATATAAATATATATTATTAAATATAATTATTATGTAATTATGACATCACATCGGTTCGACCGGTGGTTTAACCGATCGAACCGATAAAACCAGTAACCAATAAGACTTTCGGTTCGACGTCCGATCCGGATTTTAAAACATAGGATATATATATATATATATATATATACTATATGAGAATGTGCTCGAAGAGAAGAACGGTAGAAATAATTTTCTAAAGATGTTTCTCGTAATATCTTCGCCAACCTTCTTGATTAAATTTGATAATCTGATTAAACTTTATAATATAATTATAATTTTACTTTATAAATTTAAGATAAGTTAAAAGTAATTACAATCTTACCTTTTAAATTTAAGACAAGCTAAAAAAACTTTATATAACGAATACTAAATATATAAAAATGGATATTTAGAATTAAACTTCTATTTGGAATTTGCGTATATTTCCCAAACTAAAAATATTTTTAGTTAATTGCTCTTTTTTAGTTAACTCTCTAATTATTATAAAATGATTTAATTGTTTCATATTGTTTAATAATAGAATAATTTGTCATGCACATAAAATTTTGTACTTCATATTTATACAAAAGATCTTTATTTTAACAACTAATTGTTGCATAGTATAATAATTCGTTAATGTTCATATATAATTTCACAAATTCAAATATATTAGCTCCTGATAGTAGACATGGTGTTAGAATTTAAGCGTGGGGTGATATCAACATTACTGGTTTGTACCAGTCAGCACAGCAAATATAAAGAATTTAAGCACAAGATGATTTATAGAGGTTTGACCCCAGAGGTTGTGAAAACACGAACCAAAAGGATTAGTCATCTACCTAAGGTTGTTAAATTTAGGATTTTGAAGAGAGATTCCATTAAGAATGAGAGACACGAAGGTCTTTACAATACAAAGCAACACTAAAACGTCCGGTACCGACACCAAAGGTCAAGCCTCACATGAGACGCCTGGTACTACTAATACCGCAGTCAAGTTCCAGAACTCTGCTTAATCACTCCTATCTATACTACATTATAAGCCTAACACTATGAGAATACACCATCTCCATGTGCTTCCAATAGCTACTGCAATATAGGAGGATGAAACTTTATTGTATGAGTTAATACTCAAATAATCAGCCAAAGTCTCTTTATATAGAGCTCCAAAATGTAGTAGTTGGGAGCTGGCATTTGAATTTCAAATATTGAGCTTTGGCTTCACTTTTGTTCTAGCTGTCACCAACTCTCTCTCTCTCTTCACAAACCTACAATGAAGACTTCATAAGAAATAGCTCAATGGTAATATGAAAGCATATAAAATAAGTCCAAGCTTTTAATTGAAAATTGTGAAAAATAATATTTGTTTTGTCAGCTTCAAAACATATAAGCCCCAGTTTGCTCCGATGAGATTCCAGGACTAACATATGGACTTCGATCCCACACAGCCACTGGAACATTAATTGCGTGCGAATCCAAATTCTTTTAGCGATATCCTCACCAATTATAGGCAACGATTAAATCAAGGAGAACATTAATTGTGTGGCTTGAATATAGGCTAGAAATTATTTTTACGTATTAACACTTTTAAGGATGTTGGTTTAAAAAAACGGTAGGGGTTATTTACTTATTTTAAACTCTTGCAATAATGACAACAAATGTCCTAAATTCATTAACAGTAGGAGAACTTCAACAAGCCTCCTTAGGAGAACTTCAACAAATTAAACCTCCTTATTTTATGTGATATTTAGTTTTATCTATCTTGTAATTACCTTTTATTCTTATCTTGAATTTGTATAAAATAACTTCTATTGTAAATAAATTATATATATGTACATATTTTGTACTTTAGAAATCATTGAAAATACGTTCATAATATATGGATTATAGAATAATTATTCTTTTTCATTCATTTTCTCTCGGCATATCCATTGAATTTCCAACAAATATGCTAACTAAAACAGAATAAGAATTTTAGATTTTAAAAAAATAAAAAGGAAAAGAATTAGACCTAGGATATAAAATGGCATAACGAAACAAATGTAACAAAATCCATAATCACAGAATTTGTAATTCACATTCATAACAAAATTTGGAACTTACGATCTATGGATAAAAGGAACTTGATTCTAAACAGCTAGCCTTTTGTAATCCCCCTTAATTTCTTGATCGAGCCACATTAATGTCTCGGCCACACGAATAACTGTCCCACGGGGGGTTTGATTTGTCAGATTAATTTTCAAATCTCTTAATCTAAAACTCAAATTATTGCCATCTAAATAACAATCACAGGCAAAGAGTCTATAATCTTCCTTCCCTTTAACCATAATACTATAGCCATCCTTCCCCAACGGCATTTTCCTATCTTGTTCCGGGAGAAGAACAACATTCAAAGCAATCCAACCCGACAGTTGCTCGTTTAGTCTCCAGGCGGCAGTAACACCTTTGTGTTCCTACTGCTAACTTCAACAAAAAGAAGAAATCCATTAACCTCCATTACATCCAGGCAATATAGCGAATGTGGAAGCTCCACAACATTAAATATTTCCTCCTCGACATCAAACCTCAGAATCACACCTCTGCATGAGTTGACGCAGATGGATAACCAATAAATGGAACCTTTGAAGGAAGCCACTTGGAGAAAAGGAACTGGAGAATACTGAAACTCTTTAGGTAGCTCCATTCTTCTCCAACATTCTTTGGCCAAGGAATATATCTCAAATCCATTACACCGGCGACAACCGGTACTCGCTACAAGCGTGTAATCGTTGCTCCGGCGATTGAACCCAAATCCGAAGGCGTGTACTACGTGATGTGGATCTGGATTTGTGGTGGAGCTAGGACTTGGTATGGTTTTCAGGATCTGGAGTGTGGGATTCCATATGCCCAAAAGGGTCGGCTTGGGGGGCATCCGAAAGGCAGATTAAGCCCTCACAAAAACCGACAACGGTATGCTTCTCGAGGCCGCCGCAGCTTAACGATTGGTTGTTCGGACGGCTCCTAAGCACCATAGTTGGAGACGGATTGCCATAGCCGGTAATATAGATTTGGGAATAGCTTTTGTTGTTGTGTATCTTATGCTTATCGTGGGCAGATACGAAAGAAGAGGTTCTAATCATAGCGTTCCATGATCGGGAGACACTGCTAAACCTCAACACGCTCTCGGAAGGCAATTTGGAGAGCATTGAGAAGATTATATCATCGGGAATCCGCTGCGCCATGGTTGTCGACGAGTTCGAGTTCTCCGTTTGTTAGATGATGGCTGCCTTTCATTTCTCAAATAATTAAATTAAGTAAAGAAAAGTTATTAAGGAGTTACGTTCGGTGTGTTTGACTTAGTACGCGTGAAAGAACAAATTAATCCAAACCAAAAAAACAAAGAAAGAACAAATTAAGAGAGAAAAAGGCGATTAAAAACTGTAGAGCATGGAATGTGGGGAGGGGGAGATTATTTGGAAATTTAAATCTCCCACGTGCTATAGAAAAAGGAGGATTCTAACGGCTTATTTTATTTTGCTAGAAAAGAGAATATAAAAAACAAAAAAGAGGAAAAAGGACTAAGTATTGTGTGATCGGTATTATTTGCAACATTAAATTTTATATTATAAAGTAATTTTATATTATAAAATATTTATATTTTACATGTTCACATGTATTTACACTGTTTAAAAATTTTGATTTTTTTTAGTTAAATTTTCAGATAGGAAATGTGTCTTCAAATAGTAAAATCATGGAGGTGTGGGATGATAATTTACTTACACTAACAAGTATCAATTCGGCTCTGTGTAAGTATGAGATTTGAATTATGATTTCTGTAACGTTTATATTTTATAATATTCAGACATGTTACTTTTTTTAATTTTTTATTTTACTTTATTAAACTTAATACCTTATTTTCTATTTGATGGGGTCAAGCTCCCACGTTTTGACACGTGGCGCCACCAGCAACTGACACGTGGCTTATCAATCCCTCCTCCGAGCATCATCCACCCTCGGGTGTTAAGACCCATGAGCGACACGTGTCGTCGTCGTCACGTGACACGTGGATGTCAATGTCATAACCGCTCACCAACGAGGGCTCCTTATACTACAAAGCAAGACCCAAGTTCACCAAGGGACCAAGCTCCCCTCATCTCACAGCCTTGGCCCGGATCCACCCTCGGGTCCGCTGGTCCATCAGGCTCATGGTTGACACGATCGCGCTCATGACCCTCGTTACCAACCCAAAACGGTTCTCTGACACCCCGTACATGTCCGCGTACCTGCCACTGTTGCCCACACCACCTTTTGCAAGAGATTCCTCCTTTGCACCACGTGTGAGGGCGACATTAGGGCAGGACCACAAAGGGGTAAATTACCAAATGGTCACTGAACCTCAAATATAAATAGGAGTCTTCATCTCCATCTCTGTAAGCAATCTTCCATTACTGAAACTCTTACATTCATTCTCCTCTTTCAGATCATCATCTGACTTGAGCGTCGGAGAGGCAAACTGGGTATCACCCCCAGTTCCCCCATCTGACCTCTTCTTCTTTGGTATTTGTCCTAGCAGGTTGAACCCACTATTCCTCCGGTGAGTTTATTCCGGTTTCCCCACATCAAACAAATTCTAAAGTGATCGGAGTTGAACACCTCAGATACTTACCCATCACTATTATTCATAAGCATTCTTGTTATTTAGGTGTTGCATCTTATCGTATCTAGTTAGTGTCGCATTTTATTGTATCTAATTAGTAATTTTTAAAATATATTCTTTTCTCTTTGTGTATGGTGTATTTAGGTGTTCGTATTATATTGTATTGAGTTAGTGTTGCTTTTTATCGTATTTAGTTAGTAATTGTTAAAATTATTAATCTAATAGATAGGCGATAAAATGGTTTTAAAAGATTCAGTGACAAAAATATAAATTTTGAAAACGTGAGAATCAACTATAAAGAAAAACGAAAAATGGTAAACAAAATAGATAGTCAAATATTGCGATTAAACTAATCATTAATCCAATGGTTAGTCAAATATTGGGATTAAGCTAATCATTAATCCAATGATCATGATTGTTGATTTGTTTGTATGAAAATCTGTTTCTTCCGAACCATTAAAAAAGAATTTTCCAAAAAAATATAGATTAAAAGAATAATGATGTAATTAATTATTTTTATAAATTTAAAATAGAGAAAAGACAAACAAAGAAGGCTAGCATAGCAAAGCCCATTAAGCCCAATATCAAGTCTAACCGAGCTGAGGCCCAATTTATTTATATGAGTCGAGTTTGATCGGACCATTCTATCTTTTTATTTTTTTAAATTATTATTATTATTATTATACTTGGTTCTATATAAATAACAACAATTAACTAAGATTAGTGTTTAGGTCTTCTCTTTGGTTTCAAAGAAACCCTTCTCTTTGAAACTTTCAACAGTTCCTCTTATGCTTTCTTCCAAGGGAGTGAACTCCACGCCTAAGCTCTTGGCCCTCTCTTGGGACACATTGTACATAGGTATGAATGCCTTTTCATCCGCACACCTGAAAAAGTTTCACCTTCAAATAATTTTTACGTAATTAAAATTAGTACATCACATGATTACGATGACGCCTCAAAAGGTTTAATATCCGTGTAAAACATGCGTATAAATTTTTCTACGCTCACACCATTTGAAATGCATGTAGCGTCACACTTCCAATAGTGTATCGTTCTAAGAGTCAATGAGATTTAAAAAAATCTTTTTGTGCAGATGCTTATATATCAAAGCTTTTATTACTAATTCAAAACGATTTTTGCAAGACTTGTCAAATTTTATGCGAAATTTTGAGAACAAAAAGTGTGAAATTCAACTTACTTGTTTGGAAGTTGCATGTCGTGATAGAGTTCCCTAAGTATGTTGACAAGTTCAGAATAGTGTGCAACTCTCTCAACAAGGCAATATCTGCCATTAGCAGAGGGGTTCTCGAAAGCCAGAACGTGGGCATTGGCTGTGTCTTTGACATCAACCCATCCATACTTTGAATTTTGATACGTTTCGGCCCTTGCTTAAGCCATTTTTTCCCCAGTTAGAATTTAGGAATAAAAAATAGGGAAGAGTACTATATATATAACACCCTGACTTAATTTTATTAATTAATAATATTAAGTTACACAATTAACATTTTAGTTTTAGTTTAAAAGCACAGAGTAGAGGTAGCAGTACTACTCTAATAACCTTACTCGAGGGATGTTTTGACGCCAAAAATAAAATCTCAGGAACCCTGAAATATTAATTAATAATACAAGATGAACTAATTTGTTATTACTTTTAACTCAGGAATGGTATATGTAGTTTTTCTCAAAATTGGGTAAATTATATATAGCAATACCCCTATTCAAGCGATATTTTGACACAACCAACAGAGGTTGGTCAAGTGGTCTGAGGGTTCTTTCTCGAAGGCAAGGTCCCGGGTTCGAATCCCTTGGACCACTTGGGGTGTGTGTGTTAAAAAAAAGAAGAAAAAAAAAAAGCGACAAACAACAAGATTGATTTCTCTTCTAAGATTGATTTCTCTTCTAATCTAAATCGTCAATTAATACATGGTGTGTATAGGTAGATGAACACAGAAGATCCAGAATCAAGATTCAATCGAGAAACAACGCATACCATTTATTAAGTCGAAAATTTTAGCAGCACTTGTATTGAGACTGGGTTGTAAGATTGGTCCAATGACCATGGAGGGGTTTATGACAACCAAGTTGAGACCTTTCTCTTTTGCAAATTTCCAGGCGGCATCCTCAGCCAACGTCTTGGATAGGATGTACCATAACTGGCAAAACAAACAAACACATCCAAGAAGCAAGCAAAGACATAACAGACCAAAACCAAAGGGGCTAAGTGTAATATTCAAACTATGATAAAGAAAACTCGCAAGAAACCCTGAATTATCTTCAACTTAAACCCCACCTTGCTTTCTCTGCAGAAATCAGGATCAGACCACCAGCTCTCGTCGATCACAACATCAGGAGCTTGAGGACGAGTGTTGAATGCAATGGCAGCAATGGAAGATGTCAGGACCACCTTCTTTACGGTGGGAGTTCTCGCGCACGACCCCAGCACATTGAGAGTTCCCTTTAGTGCAGGATCGATTAATTCTGCCTGAAAACAGTTGATTGAGTACTTCGGGGTTAGAAAGAAATATGATTTGTTTTTATCTTTGGAGGAAAATGTGCACGAGAATAAACCTGTGGGTCGGAGAAAGACTGGAGATAAGGAGAAGCTGTATGGAAAACACCTTCACAGCCATCAACGAGAGCATCGAATGAGCCTTCTTCTAATAGTTCCGCTTTCATTAGGTGAAGCCTCTCTTTAGCTCCATTGAGAGCACGCAAATGGGCCGTCTGAGTTCTATCAGCTGCAGATGTAAGACATACATATATACCATAGATAAGTAGATAATTTAGTGATAAGCATCTGCAGATGTGAATAGAATGGTCACGGATTTGAGTCTCGTCGAGAGATAGAGAGGGGCTAATTACTTGGGTCGCGAACGGATGCTTTGACAGTGTAACCACGTTGAAGCAAGAACTTGACAAGCCATGAAGCTATGTAGCCTGATGCTCCAGTAACACAAACAGTACTCGTTGCCAACAAACTCATTTTTGTTTCGTTTTCCTTCAGCCCTAGACTGGATTTCTGTGTGAAATTATATCTCAGTGGGAATTATTTTACACGAAGAAAGTAAAGCTTATATGCAGTGATGTTTTCTTCTCATTTATTCTCTCTAGTGACTAGCAGTCAGTCCCCCCTCTATGGCTCTAGCCTCTATCTCCTTTTTTTAGCTGGGAAGAGGTTGATTTTTCTTTTTTTTAGCAAGAGATTGATTTTTATTTCGGAACGTTCTAGTTCTAGTTCTAGCTCAAGCTCGATTCAACCAAATCCAATTAAATATAATGACAAGTTTAATTATTACATTTACTAGTTGATTTGTTACTCTTTCTAAATTTTTCATCAATCACACAAGTGTAAAATACTTGCCCGTATTTATATTAGTTTGATTGAACTAAACTCGAATTAGAATTACTGATTTTGTTCCTCCTTGTTTGTTAAAGAATTTCACAAAAATATTGATTTTTACTCTGATTAGACACGACAACCATGCCTTGCTTAAGATATTTCCGACCAAAAAAAAAAAATTATTTGTAAGATATACATCGCGGTTTTTTGTTTTGTTTTTAATTATTATACTTTCAAGAATTGCAATTTAAAGTTTAAACATGGCTGTTATTTTTCTACGCGGTCAATTTCATACATTAATTTCGTGTAGGGGTGGTTGTTTTGGTATCAATGGGATGAATTATTGGGGACCTATATACTAGCTAGGTTATAATAGTCAAACTGTATATTTGATTGATCGAGTATCATGGTTCATGTTAGATTTTTGGAAATTAAATTTTAGTTCAAACCTCTCTCGATTAAATCCAACCGATCAATGATAATTGCATTATGCTCCTGTTTAATTGGTTAATCCTTTTAAAACGTGTAAGACAGTTAAATTGGGTTCGAGATATAGAAATACACGAAATATTCATATTAGACGTTATCGACCCCTCGCTAGCCCTCGAATTTATATATGGCATCTAACCATGTGAATTTCAAAAGGCCAACCCGATGGAACCTAAAAACTCACCAATAAATCTGGACTTCTGGCCAATAATGGCGTCCAAATTTACCTTCAATATGATCCCTAAGTGAAACTGGTTGCATATGCTAGAGCAACAAGAAATTGGATACTGGCTATGCAAAAGTGTTTGCTATTTTGGTTGTAAAAAGTTATTTATGCCTTCTTAATACTATATCACAATTAATGTTAAAAAATTAACTTATATAAAATGTGAAATAATAGTTGTAAAAATATAAAACATAACATATTTCAACTCTTCCAATAGTGACAACAAAAGTCCTAAATTCCTTAACAGTACCACGAATATGCTAAATTACGTTGGACTCTCCCAACGTAATTTTTTTACATCCACAAAGTTCGAACTCGAGACCTTAGTTAAGTGAACTCGAGCCCTTATTCATTTGAGTCAACTGTCCGTTGGTTGAATTCATTTATATTAATACTAATTCAGAGAAATTCAAACTATTATGGTCTGTACTATACATCCTCTACAATTTTCTAAATTAAAGGAATAATTAGGTAAATTTTCATAAATTAAAGGGAAAATTTTTTTTTTTTTGCCATCCGCTTTTTATAATTTATCATCTCAATAAATTTTTATTACAAACCGTCATCCAATCTTTGCATTTGTAACATATGGTCATCTGAACTTTTCTTTTTGTGATTTTAACTAAAAAAATGACACGTGGCATGTTTATAAAACATACACGTCAGTTGTATTTTTACCAAAACCAAAAAAAAAAAAAAAGTTTAGATGGCGGTATGTTACAAATGCAAAAATTGAATGGTGATTTGCAATAAAAAATTATTGGGATGGTAAATTATAAAAAGAGATAAAGTTGGAATTGAAATAAATTAAAAATAGAGAAAGGTCAAAGTTGAAACAAAGATGAAGATTGAAGGCTAGCATAGCAAAGCCCAATGTCGAGTCAAACCGAGCAAGGCCCACTCCATCTTTTATTATTATATGTACTTGTAGAAATAACAACTAGTAGCCCAAATTAGCTCATTTTGTGTGACAATACTCTGTTTGATATTTGAGATTGGCCCGTTTAAGTCTGCATGATAGTTATAAGGATCACGAGGAAGTGATCTTACAACTTTCAGTAGGTTTCTTTCTTTCTTGTTTTGTTTTGTTTTTTTTTTTTTTTTTTTGTACACATGCTAAACTCAAGCGGGTTTCAAACCCGTGACATTGCTTTGGAGAACGAACTCATTAACCACTTGGATCAACTTTCGTGGGTTAAAGCTCTTATAGTTGCATCTCCATTATATTGACCTCAACATAAATGAGATAAGCTTAAGCTTGGCTGTACAAACAACCTTATTGATGAAGCATGTACATATTCTTCTTATGCAATTTATGTGCAAACTTTTCTCTTGTTTATCAAATATAATGAATGAAGCACTTTCATCCTTGAAAGAACCAAATCTCAAAGAACATCCTCAAGAACTCGAAGATAGATCTTAAGCAACTTTTTCGACCACTAAAATTTTAACGAAATTGACAAGTGTTAACCGAATATACTGGAAATAATCATCCTCAATAGCGTATATATAGTACGAGTGGCTTGATTTTCGCTTGTAGGTTTACTTGTTTGGAAGTTTGGCTACATTGTTTTTTATATTATATAACTTGTGTTGACTTGACAATTTACTTGTTTGGAAGTTGGACTAGAATGTTTGTTATGATATTTGGTAATTTTGAAGAAGATTACCCTGTTGGATAAAGTTGGATGTGTTATTTTGGGATTTGAAGATGTGGAGCAAATTTGTGGAAATTACAAAAACCTCCCCTGTAATTTCTTTGATTCCTACATGGACTGAGATTTAAGGCCGAAAACGCCAATTTATGGGTACAACAATAATCTTTCATATCAAACAGAGAATGTCATAACACAGTAAAACTTAAATTTCACTTGAAAAAACCCAAATGAGATTAACTGTCAAAAACTCATTTCAAGTATCAAAATTAGTAGTGTTTCAGCATCATACAGCTGAGGCCTCTTCTTTGGGCTTAAAGAAACCCTTCTCTTTCAGAGTTTCAACAGTTTCCCTTATGCTGTCTTCTAAGGGAGTGAACTCCACACCTAAACTCTTGGCCCTCTCCTGGGACACATTGTACATCGGTATGTATGCCTCTTCATCCGCACACCTGAAAAAGTTCACATTTTTGTCAAATAGTTTTTATGTAATTACAAATTAGTCCATCACATTACGAAGACACCTCTAAAGATTTGATATCCGCGTAAAACATTCCTAAATTTTCTATAGGCTCACACCGATTGAAACAACCCATCGTCCTAAGAGTCAATGCGTTTTAGAATCTTACAGAGGCCGATAAAAGTCTCTAGATATGTCATATCATCGATGTCGCAAATAATTTGCCACTCTCGAGTGAACAAAAAGCGTAAAATTCAACTTACTTATTTGGAAGTTGCATATCGGGATAGAGTTCACCAAGTATCTTCACAACCTCAGAATAATGTGCAACTCTGTCAACGAGGCAATATCTGCCATTAGCCGAAGGATTCTCGAAAGCCAGGATATGGGCATTGGCTATATCTCTAACATCAATCCATCCGAACTTTGAATTTGGATACGTTTCGGCCCCTGCTTAAGCCATTTCAGAGAGTTAGAAACCGCCAGAGCAAGAATAAAAAATAGGAAACTTACGTTACTATCACTGAAGTTAGAAGTAACTATAAATATAATCCCTCAAGCATTAAGGTATCAAACATTTCATTTTTACTCCAAAAACATCCCTAATAAAAATAAAAATACTACGTTAACAACCCTGCTTGAGGGATGTTTTGGCACAATAAAGAAAAATGAAATCACAACCACCTTGATGTAATTACTAAGGGGTAGTATATGTAATTTTCTCAAACTATGTAAATTTACACATACCCACACCTATACTCGAGGGATGTTTTGGCTTCAAAAACAAAATGCTAGGGACCCTTATGTACTTAAATAATTAACAATTTTGAAGGACTAATTTGTGATTACTCCTAAACTTAGGGGTACTAATGTAATTTAAAAAAAAAAAGATATAACACATACGACAGGAAAAAGGAAAAATCTTCGAATAGTACCAAAAAGTTGAAAAAATTCTTTTTAGGTCCCCAATTGAAAAACAAAATTCCTTTTAGGTCCCCACAAATAGTACATGTTCGTACATTGTCTTTAGGAATTGCGTACATTTTTTAGGGAATTGCGTACAAAAATCTCAAAATGCCGTATATACGAGATTCCGGGATTTTTATACGCAATTCCCTAAAAAATGTACGCAATTCCCTAAAAAATGTACGCAATTCCTGAATTATTATACAACCTTGGGGAGTGAAAAGGAATTTTGTTTTTCAATTGGGGAGTGAACAAGAACTTTTTCAAAATTGGGGAGTGAAAAGGAAATTCAGTTTACACTTGGGGACTTTTGAGGAATTATCCGCAGGAAAAATCAATTAGCTAACAACATATACCATTTAATAAGTCCAAAATTTTAGTAGCACTTGTGTTGAGACTGGGTTGTAAGAGTGGACCAATGACCATGGAGGGGTTTATGACAACCAAGTTGAGACCTTTCTCTTTCGAAAATTTCCAGGCAGCATCCTCAGCCAATGTCTTAGATAAGATGTACCATAGCTGGCAAACAAACACATTCAAGAAGTAATTATCAAAGACATAATAGACAAAAACCAAAGGGGCTAAGTGTAATATTCATAAAAGATAAAAATTCACAAGAAACCTTGCTTTCTCTGCAGAAATCAGGATCAGACCACCAGCTCTCATCGATCACAACGTCCGGAGCTTGAGGACGACCGGCGAATGCAATGGCAGCTATGGAAGATGTCAGGATAACCTTCTTTATGGTGGGAGTTCTCGTGCATGATCCCAGCACATTGAGAGTTCCCTTTACTGCAGGATCGATTAAATCTGTCTGAAAACAGTTGATCATCGAGTTTGAGTTTGGGGAAAAATACGATTTTTTTTGTAGTTTTGGTGGAGAAAATGTATGAGAATTAAGTTAACTAACCTGTGGGTCGGAGAAAGACTGGATGAAAGGAGAAGCTGTATGGAAAACACCTTCACAGCCATCAACGAGAGCATCGAATGAGCCTTCTTCCAACAGTTCCGCTTTCATTAAATGAAGCCTTTCTTTAGCTCCATGAAAAGCCCGTAAATGGGCTGTCTTCTTCTTATCATCTGCAGATATAAGACATACATATATATATGAGAAACGATCTGCATCTGTGAACTGACAAGTCACGGGTTTGAGTCTCACTGAGAGAGAGGGACTAATTACTTGGGTCGCGAACAGATGCTTTGACAGTGTAACCACGCTGAAGCAAGAACTTGACTAGCCATGAAGCAATGAAGCCTGATGCTCCAGTAACACAGACAGTACTCGTCGCCAACAAACTCATTTTTGTTCCTGGTGGATTAATTTCTGTGTGAAATCTCAGTAGGAATTCTTTACACGTCTCATTTTAGACAAGGAAAAGCTTATATACGGGGACGTTTTGTTCTTATTTCTCTCTAATCAATCCCTCCCTTTCCTTCTCTTGTTCTGGGAAAAGATTGATCTTTGTTCATTAGTGTTTGTAACAGAACTTCACAAAAACTTTGATATTTACTTTGATTAGATCAGTCATTAGATACGACAATCATGCCTTGCATGCATGTGGACACTTCATTTTGGAAGATACCACAGATTTTTTTCTTTTTCTCTTTTCAAGAACTGCAATTTACACATGGTTGTTATTGTCCTACTAGGTCAATTTCAAACGTTAATTCATTTCAGTGGTTGTTATTTTGCTATCAATAGGATCAATTATTGGGGACTTATACTAGATCATAATAATCAACTGTATTTGCATTAGATGATTTCGAAAAAAAACTAAAATTTCCACCCCTTCTTTGAGGAGCTTATAAAATTCCAGCCCTTCTCAGCTAAGTTTATAAAATTTAATCCAATATGAATTCCAAAAGACCAAACTAAGCTCGATCATATTATAATGCCATCGGAGGATCAAGCCCTCATTCTATAGCGATTTTAAAAGACAAGTAGATGGCCTAAGTGATAAGTATCTGCACCTATGAACCGATAGATCACATATGAGATCGAGTCTTATTGGAGATAGTTGGAGAACCATCATTGATTCTCTTCCCACACATGATTTAAAAAGTTGTGGTACTAGCTAGTAGCTAGTCCAATAGCAACTGCAAGCATGCAGCCAAGGTTTCATTGATCTTTCAAGATTCGAATGAGTAGCCTTTATTTTCTTTTGTATACTATTTTTCTGGTGCAGAAATGAGAATGCAAAGTGAGTGTTGTGTCTGTGTCATATACATCTAAATCAAGAATTGACTACCACTTTGCTGATAATCCAGAAAAACGTGCTAAATAATTGGATGCATGCATTCCCTTTTCATATTGATGATATAATACGAAAACACCTTAGGTGAAGCGTGTACGTGATTAAATTCATAGTGGTACCATTTTTGGGATGGCTTTTATTTTTCAAACTAATGGAACCAAAAGCGCCATTTTCTGAAGCTATCATCAACGTGACGACCATGAGATATATAGAAATAATTACATTTGACTACCCTATATTTATGCCTAATTATAATGCAATCTATTTAAATTTAAAAATTATATTTTAGTCCCTAACTTTAAGAGCTATTTGTAGTCCCCGAAGTCCGTTTAGGGTTTCGTTATGTCATTCCAAAAGTACCCCTGATTTGTTGTTAAATTCATAATTTTTAGGGAAAAATGCAAAATCAGGATACCAACTATCCCGAACTAGCGTTTTCGGGACACTAAATTTTCCGGTGACAAAAATGTCCATTATCTCAAAAAATCTGTCAATTTCGGGACAAATTCACCGGAAATTGCCAAGCCATCACCGGAAATCAATTGACGTGTCCAATTTAATGACGTGTCATTGCCATGTGTCTTAAGTTGAGAGACACGTCAGCGACTTTTCCACGTCAGCCCATTCCGCTGAACTTTTTCCCAGATTTGACACAATTTTGTAGTTGTTGGCCTTTTTTTGTCACAGGAAAAAATAAGTGTCCTAAAAATGTTAATTGGGGTCAGTTGGTATCCCGATTTTGCGTTTTTCTTGAAAAAATAATAATGTCCCCATGTGGACCCCGAGCCACCATGGCCAACCCAAAGACAGCCACATGTGCACCACGTACGCTCCATGTCGGTCCATGTGTTCGACACAGAGGGCCACGTGGGGGCTAAAGAAGGCCACGACGTGGACGCCGGACACCCTGCTATGCGGCACCCTAAGCCGACTTAGATCGATAAAACAACCTCAAGGCTAGCCCCACTTGTCTAAGGCAGCAGATCGATAAGACTAGAGCTAGATCGATATGGTTCTAGCTCACTCCAGAACGAGATGATACAACCTCAGTTAGATGGGCATATCCACCTGAAAATATGGACGCTGACGACAAAGTATTGATCCCTTGGATCGATATCATACGTTACCAGATTTAAGCCAGATCAATATTGATCATGCTCGAAGTTGGTCTGGTGCTCTGGTTGATTCCGGAGCTCGAATCACTTAGAATTTATAAGCATGGGATGATCCTCGATCGGATCTGAAAAGAGTAACAAACGTGAGCTGAAGGACAAATGCGGGGAATGGGGGGTTATATCTCAGTTTAGCACTTCGACGCTCAAGTCAGGTGCTTGCTCAAAGAAGTTAGAGTAGTACTGAAGGTCGAATGAATAGTAGTTGTGCTTACCAATGCCATATATGCTATGAATATTCATAGACCCAATGTGGGTGTGTGATACATGTTCACACACTAGAGGTGCATTTAATGCTCTGGCTAGTTTGTTAAGGAACAGTAAGTACGGTATGATACCTTTATGTCAGACTTGGTCCCTTATTTCCCCTTACATGTCTCGGCCCCTTATCGTGCTCTTTGCTAGCCGTATGGCCTTACGCGCGGTCGATTGGTTTGGCGGTCGAGAAGTCCTTTTGAGGTCAAGAGCCTCACGTGGTGGGGGTTGGTACCCGAATATCTTGTCCGGTCGATTGACCTCTACGGGATGCTCATCGACTGGTTAGTATCAAGGTGTCGAGGCTGGCCGACCGACTCTTCCGACGGAGTATTGTGCTGACGTGTTAATTCACGTGGAGCATGTTGTTGAGGTGTCACTCCTTAGTTATTGGGCCACGTGGCGCTCTTGGAAAGTGCCCCGTCAAATATATATCCACACTTCATTATTTAATTCCGCGATTGCTTCTTTGGGTTGGCCATGGTGGCTCGGGGTCCATATGGGGACTAGGGATGTAAGTGAGCTGAGCTAGCTCGCGAGCTGTACGAGCTGGCTTGAAGAAAGCTCGCGCTTGAGTTCGAGAGTAGCGAGACGAGACGAGCTATTGCTCAGCTCGTGTAATTTCCTAGCCAAGCCCGAGCCCCTCCATCTGCAGTTCGAAGCTCGCGAGCGAAGAAATCTATATAAAATATATTATATCATATATATATATATATGTATTTGTACGTTAAAATATATAATATATATATATATATACCCAAAGCTAAAGGAAAGCAAACAAACCCTAAAAGCATAAATCAATGTCGCCTCCTCCCAGCCCCTTCGTCTCCACTTCACATCTGCCTAATTTCTTCCTCCACCACCCCACTCCTCCCACCGCTATAGCTTCCTGTGGATTTCTGTGCGCCACCGCCCGCTTCGATACGAGATTTCTGTCGCCCGCTGCTCCAGCTTCCCCTGTGCCACCATTGCCGGGCTTTAATATTACTGCCCACCACGGCACCACCACCACCGCCAACAACCACCAAATTCTAGGCCTCTACCATCTTCTGTAGCTTCGAGAAAGCCACCACCGCCCGCGCGATATAGAGAGGTTTTAAAAATTGTTTGTAAAATTGTTTAGAAAGTAGATTTTAACTTTCAAGTTTTTTAGTTCTTTGTAATTTTAATCCAGAAGTCACTCTCCTTTTTTCTGCTTTGAATTAGATCTTCTCTTTCCATTTTTCTTTAGTTTATTGTAATTTTAATCCAAAAAGGCTTTGAATATACATGGTCAGATCTTCACTTTCCATTTCTTTTTTGTTGGCGTTGAATATACATGAATAGATCTAGATCTGGCCAAAAGTTCTGATTCTCGAGGGTTTTCCTTGGCTGCTCACCGGCTCGACTCGACGAACCCGAACCCTACTACGAGCCGAACCCAAGCCACCTTTTCTGTGGCTCGTCGGCTCACAAGCCGAGCCCAAGCTAATATTTTTATGGCCGAGCCCGAGCTCGAACCTGGAAAAAATACCAAGGCTTGGCTCGGCTCGTTTACATGCCTAATAGGGACATTATTATTATTTCAAGAAAAACGCAAAATCGGGATACTAACTGACCCCAACTAACATTTTTAGGACACTTATTTTTTCCGGCGACAAAAAAAGGCCAATAACTACAAAATTGTGTCAAATTTGGGAAAAAGTTCAGCGGAATGGGCTAACGTGGAAAAGTCGCTGACGTGTCTCTCAACCTAAGCCACATGACAATGACACGTCATTAAATTGGACACGTCAATTGATTTCTGGTGATGACTTGGCAATTTCCGGCGAATTTGTCCCAAAATTGACAGATTTTTAGAGATAATGGACATTTTTGTCACCGGAAAATTTATTGTCCCGAAAACGCTAGTTCGGGATAGTTGGTATCCTGATTTTGCATTTTTCCCTAATTTTTAGGAACCATTTTATTTTTATTTGTTAACTATAGGGATGATTTTATAATTTTGGTCATATATTCAATGTAACACTCGTACAACTACTAGGGGCATAACTATACTTTTACAAATTCCGTTAGAGCACTCAAACCAAATAAGATTTACATAGACTATATTGTAATTTTCCGATTTAGATGAATTGCGTTGTAATTAAACATAAATGCAGGGCAATCAGATATAAATCATCCAAAAATATATATTTGCTGTGTAATTTGAACAAATTTTAATTAGTTATGATAATGGCTTATTGGGATTATTACTAGAAAACAAAATTTGACAGTGTCCGATCTTCAATAACGGACCTTTAATGTGGGATTCAAAGAGAAGTGGGACTGGACTGGACGGAAGCGCGTAGTTGACAAGTCTGCATTCACCATATATATTACTCGCCAATATCATCACCAAACAGTCAAAACATGTTTTTTCAGTGCTTTTCTCATATCTTTTACTTTTTTGGCTAATAACTTAAATTCAAACAACTCATAATTTAACGTCCTTTCTAACAATTATCTTTTCCTCTTTATCTATCGCACTCCTCTTATCAATAAATTTTTTCCCTTAATTTATTTTTTGGGTTTTTATTCCCTTCTATTTCGAGTTTGGGCGCTTTGCATAGACCCAATATATAGGCTATCGATCCTTCAAATCACATAATAGAATCTCAAATTATATTTAAAAGATCTAGTATTTTATCCCACTACACTAACTCATCTTGATAGTTTTATAGTTTTCTTGGCATAAAATTCGAGTTTATTACACAGTACTTTAGATATTAAATCGAAATATCTCACATTGGATTTGGGAACAGAGAAAAGTTTACTGTTTAGATTTTTAATGAAGGGAAAAAATTCGATTTGTAATACAATGCAAACAATTTAGATCCGATAAGTTGATGAGATGAAATGAATATCACCACCACACACTCAACTTTCTTAAGGATGTCATGCATCATACAGAATATTCAGATCCAAACCCCACAAATTTTGACTACTTTCGTATAAAATTTACGGCAATGACACAATAAATATGACATATTTTTCCATATTTACGCGGTGGAACCAAAATCGGACTTTAATTACACCAAATGCAACGAGCAGCTACGTGTGTGATAACTCATAACATATAACTACATCTATCCCTACAGCACTCATTCTCTCTGCTAAGTGAGTACTACCCTTTTCCCTTTTTCTCCATACTTCACAAGTCAAGAAAGCTTCTCCTCCTCCCATGGCGTCTTTACACTCATCTTTCACCAGTCCCACTAACCAAATCCACAACAACTCCCTACAGTCTCCACCATCCTTCAACTCCAAAAAACCAAGAAACCTCTTCTTCTCACCCAAAAAAACATCCTCAAAATCAAAACAATCACCGTTTCTTGTAAGATGCTCAACTCTTTCAAGCGTGTCACCAGAAACCCTCCAACAAACCACCAGCCACCACCACCACCACCAGCATCACGACGAAACCGCCACCGAAACCCCGGAAAACCAAAACCTCCACGAAATCTGGACAGAAATCCAAGGCTGCAACAACTGGGACAATCTCCTCGACCCCATGAACCCCATCCTCCGCCGCGAAATCATCCGGTACGGCGAAATGGCCCAGGCCTGCTATGACTCCTTCGACTTCGACCCGAACTCGAAATACTGCGGCACCTGCAAGTACCAGGGCGCCCATTTCTTCGAAAGACTCAACATGGAAAATCGCGGCTACACCCTCACGCGTTACCTCTACGCCACCTCCAACATCAATCTCCCCAACTTCTTCCAGAAGTCCACAGTCAGCAGCATATGGAGCCAGCACGCGAACTGGATGGGCTACGTCGCCGTCGCCACGGACGAGGCAGAGGTCCGCCGCCTCGGCCGCCGCGACATCGTCATCGCGTGGCGGGGTACTGTCACATACCTGGAATGGATTCACGACCTGAAAAACATCCTCCACCCCGCTCAGTTCCGCAACGATTCCTCTATTAAAATCGAAGCCGGGTTCTTCGATCTCTACACCTCCAAAGAAAAAACTTGCGAGTACTGCTCCTTCTCCGCCCGGGAACAAGTCCTGGCGGAGATTCGCCGCATTATTCACCGTTACAGGGGCGAAAATCTCAGCATAACGATTACTGGCCATAGCTTGGGAGCTGCTCTGGCGCTGTTGAGCGCTTACGATATAGCCGAAATGAAAGTGAATCTCCTCGACCATGGCGATGACTTCATAACCAAGATTCCGGTGACTGTGTTCTCATTTTCCGGCCCCAGAGTTGGAAACCTGAAATTCAAAGAACGCTGCGACGAGCTCGGGATTAAGGTTCTTCGCGTCGTTAACGTCCACGATAAGGTCCCAACAGTGCCTGGAATCATCGCAAACGAGAAATTTCAGTATCAGAGATACATGGAAGAGAAGATTCAATTCCCATGGAGCTACGCCCACGTCGGGGTGGAGCTTGCTCTGGATCACACACACTCGCCGTATCTGAAAAACAGCGGAGACGTCACAAAAGCGCATAACCTCGAAGCTCATCTGCATTTGTTGGACGGTTATCATGGGAAAGACAAGGAGTTCAGTTTGGTGAATAACAGAGACATTGCGCTTGTGAACAAGAGCTGCGATTTCCTGAAACGTGAGTACGACGTGCCGCCGTATTGGTGGCAGGATGAGCATAAAGGGATGGTGAGGACGAGGGATGGGCGGTGGATGGTGCCGGAGCGGCCGAGGGTGGAGGCGCATCCGCCGGACACGGCGCACCACTTTGAACAAGTGATTAAGTATGCTAGGGCCAAGTTAGAATTGTTCTAATAAGTCGGGATTGGTGTAGAAATTTTAGAAATGTTATTTGATCTTTACTATGTGTAATACTAATAAAAAGAGATAATGATTGAAGTTCATTTCTTCGTATTGTGTTAGGTTATTAATTAGGTAATTATCATTGTCATAACTAATTAAAGGAATATCAAGAATTAATTTCATTTTGCATAGTATTTTGAACAGGAAATATAATGGACGAAATAGTATTTAAGTTGCACTCTAGATTGTTGATTAATTAAGCGAAGGGACAAAAAATGTTACATTTGTTTCGGGAAAAAAAGAGCTACATTGGTAGTTTTGAGAAATAATAAAAATAAAATAATTATAGAATAGTAATTTATTGGAGTGCAAATATCCATTTTCTTGATATCATCACATAAATAACTCGTGAAAAGATGCAATACTTCACATATAAATGAGGAAAACATAATATATAAAAAATTTAAGATAGATCGATCATAAGAAATTAAATTTGATTACATGAAAAAAAAAAAATCCGTTTTATCTCTTAAATAATAACAAAATTGTGAAAAAATAGACAAATATAAAAGAAAGGTGAGGTAAAAGAAATAAGGTATGTAAGAACAAATTAGTATGAAGTTTAAAGAAAGGAAAACATTAATATGATTTAAGAGGTATTGGTCTAATGGTAATTGACTAAATTACAGACTATGATGCATGGATACGGACACGGCGACACGGACACGACACGGATACGGCGACACGGATTTTTTCTTGAATTTTCCACGTGAGAATGATATTTTTAGGAGTGCCCGTGCATCATAGATTACAGAAAATGAATTTTATGTAATTCTCTAATAGGTCGGAAAATTCCAAATCTACTTGTTAAAAAGACTTTAAAGAAAATTTTTATTTGTCTATATTTATATGAAATTAGGAGAAATACTTTTGTCAAAAAGCATTTCATATGAAATATTAGCCCTAATTATTCCTTTTTGTATGACTTAAGATTTTGTGTTTGATACGTAAAATTGGCTCGTTTTAGCTGCATGAGTCAATATCACCTACCCATTTCAAGTTTTATTGTTTATCAATCACGCATCATTCTGAATCATGAGAATAAGGGTTCGAGTTCGACTAAAACATCTTCTCTTTACCCTCCCTCTCCACGCAATTATTTTCCGTCAATCTTATCCCAAATACAACTTTTGGGTAATTTTAGTCCGAACTTGGTTAAGTCAAACCGGTATAATGAGAGAACGAGTGTTTTATACTTGTCGTGTGTTTAGTGAAAAATTTAGGAAGAGTGACCAATCAAATGACAAAAATAATATACTTGTCCTTTTAATTAATTGAGCTTGATCGAACCGGATTCGTGGTGGAATTTTTCCCCCTTTCCATTGTAGCTTCAAAGAAGGAATGTTTACTATTTTCCGAAATAAATTAGTTTCAAAAGCTTAAAATTTTATTTTTTAAAATTCATTTTTTTTTGCGTTTAATTTTCTAGAAAAATTGTTAGAGTTTTATACAAATATTGGATTGTGATTGAAAGGAATGGAACCAATACGTTACGATCAGTCCACCTTCTCGGAAAAGGAAAGGGAAAGAGCTGACAGTTTTCATTTTATTTGTTTATGTGTTGGGAAAAAATAACAATTTTTTTGTGTTGGTAATTTAATAGTTTAGTATTATGGGACAACGATATTGACATGTAGGACCGATTTGATTTCACTAATAACTCATATTATTTAGATTTGTGTTCCAATTGAAACAAGATTATATCACGAAATCAAAACAACATTGTCTTTGTCGAATCTGTGTTCATTAAATTTTTTTTGGCTTACTTAAAAATAAAAAAGTTGCCTTTATTAAGACTTGCATGGGGGAATTGGCTTCATCCAATAATACATTAAGAAATTATAAAAATATGAATATGAGACGGCACGATACTTTATAAGTTTGTATTTGGTTTGAGAGTTTTTAATGAGGGGTAGTTTTCAACTATTAGGTTCTTTATAAACTTATAAAAATATTTTTCAACCTTTTTTTTTTCCCTCAATGGTCAGCCTCTTCTCTTTCGACGTTGTAAGGTTTTCTTTCTTTTTCAGGAATTAAATATTCACTACACAAATATTTTACAACTCTACTCCTAGAATAGAAATTTGACTTCATTTGTGGATCGAGACGTAAGATTTGTAACCTGGGCTTGATTTGGCCCATTTGAGAGAAGGACGAGATTTGTAGTCCAACTTGTGTATATGATTCGACTAAATAAGGCCCGACTCAGGACGATTTAGCGTTTTATTTTTAAATTTTTTTTTTTAAACACACATACTTAAATGACCTGTGAGATTCGAACCCTGATCATTGTCATGAAAAAATAACCTTTTAACCACTTAAAAGATTTTTTTTCCTAATTTTGGTGTTTATTTTTAGAGAGATTGTATTTTTGGTGTTTTCTAGTTCAAAGTATTTTGTAAAGTTGTTACTTCCTATTTCGCGATTTTGTTTCCAGTCAACAGAAACAGTTAAGTGCAGCTGTCAATGTGAGCTAGGATCTTAACACATGTATGGCTAGGATCCGGTTAGTTAGATATTTATGAGCTGAGAGTTTACAGCTTTCAGTCTTTGTATATAAAGTCAGTGTACGTGTACTCTGTTCTTTGAGAAAGGAAATTATGTTGAAAATCTTCATTCATTTGTGTTTACATTTTTAAGATGGTATCAGTTGTCTTTTGCTTCCGCTTTCATCTTCGATTCACGTCTGCTGCGTGAATCTCCTTTCTCCTATCTCGATTTTTTTGTGTGTCTGTGCTCTCCGCCATGAGTTCCGGTGCACAATCCTCTGTTTCTCCGGTGATCTCGCCGGATGATCCGTATTTTTTGCCGCAATCTGAGCATCTCAACACCTCTTTGGTTTCTCTGCAGCTCACAGGCGATAACTACACGACATGGAGCAGATCTATGTTGATCGCCCTCTCCGCAAAGAATAAACAAGGCTTTGTGGATGGTTCTCTCACTCCGCCGGCGGCAACTGAGTCTGACTCTCGCCGGAATGCCTGGATACGCAATAATCATATCGTTATTTCATGGATCCTTCATTCTGTCTCTAGAGAGATTGGCACTAGCATCTTATTCTCTGACACGGCACGCGAAGTGTGGCTTGATCTTCGTAAGCGTTTTCAACAGTCCAACGGACCTCGCATCTTCCAGCTTCGCCATGCTCTGCTTTCAACACGTCAGGACAATACCTCTGTGAGTGTGTACTTTACAAAATTGAAAGCAATCTGGGAAGAATTGACGAATTACAGACCTGTATGCACCTGCAATAGATGTAATTGCAATGGCGTTCGAGACTTATGTGCATACTACCAGTCTGAGTACGTAATGGCCTTTCTAATGGGATTGAATGAGTCCTACGCATCCATTCGAAGTCAGATCCTGATGATGGATCCACTCCCTACTATGAGCAGAGCCTTCGCTCTGGTTACACAAGAGGAAAGGCAACGCGGTTTGGGAACGACCTCTGCATCTCATTCTTCTCCTTCCATCGCGTTTGCTGTGCGCAATGCGCCTCGTTTTTCCTCTGTCAATGGCCGTTCCGGTGGTGTCATCCGTGGTGGTAATTTCTCTGGTCGCGGTCGTGGCCGCCTTGAATGCTCTCACTGCCATGGAACTAGCCACACTGTGGAGCGATGTTACAAGCTGTATGGCTATCCACCAGGGCATCCCTTGGGCCAGAGACCACCATTTCCTCAATCCATTCATCAACCGAGTCGTTCATCCTCTGTTAATCATGTGGATACTGCCCCACTAAACAATTCTACCATTTCTGCCACAATCAACTCAGTGGAATCCTCTTTGAATTCCAATTCTAACACTCACAGTTCCACTTCATCTCTCAGGTCATTGACTGATCAGCAGTATCAGGCTCTCATTTCCATGCTTGCTTCACAGATGCACACTTCAGAGGCAGGTTCATCTAGCACACATACCTCTTCTACAGGTATATCTTTGTCTGCTATTTCCCATTCCAGTATTGGTAAAACTAAGTGGATTCTGGATTCTGGGGCCAGTAGACATATAACATGTGATCCGTCAAATTTTACAACTTCTGAGTCTATTACCAACACTATGGTTGTTCTTCCTGATGGTACTTCAATTGCTGTGCATTTTAAGGGTTCAGTAAGACTCCATGACTGTCTCACGTTGCATGATGTGCTCTTGGTTCCTCAGTTTAAGTTCAACCTTCTGTCTTTGAGTTGTTTATTGAGGTCAGCATCCATTTCAGCTTCTTTCTTGGCTAATGACTGTGTCATTCAGGATTCAATGCAGAAGGTGATGATTGGCAGGGCTAAGCTGCTCAATGGGCTATATGTTTTGGATACCTCAGTTCATTCACATTCTTCTACTCATTTGGTTTCAAAGGTGGCTGTACACACTTGGCATAGCAGATTAGGTCATGTACCTTCATCTATTCTTGAACAGTTGAAGGATGTTATAGGATATGATATTGTTTTGAAAAATGCACATTGTGATGTCTGCCCATTGGCAAAGCAAAAACGTTTGTGTTTTCCAGTAAGAAATAATAAATCTGCTCATGCTTTTGATCTCATACATGCTGACATCTGGGGACCCTTTAATCATGCTCCTGCTAATCCTTTCAAGTATTTCTTGACATTGGTTGATGATCACACTCGTTTTACTTGGATATTCTTGCTGAAAGCTAAGTCTGATGTGGTTAGCATTGTCCCTCAATTCTTTAAGATGGTGCAGACACAGTTTCAAGTCCCAATTAAATGTTTTAGATCTGATAATGCCCCAGAACTATCCTTTACTGAATTCTTTAAAGAGAATGGGGTTCTGCACCAATATTCCTGTGTAGAAACACCTCAGCAAAATTCTGTTGCTGAGAGAAAACACCAACATTTATTGAATGTGGCTAGGGCTTTATACTTTCAATCAGGGATTCCTTTACAATACTGGACATATTGCCTTATGACTGCCACTTACTTGATCAATAGGACACCTTCTGTACATTTGGAGTATAAATCACCTTTTCAGCTGCTGTATGGATCAGTTTTTGAGTACTCTTCCCTCAGAACTTTTGGTTGTCTAGCATATGCTTCTACTTTGGTGTCCCAAAGGCATAAGTTTACCCAAGAGCAAGGGCTTGTGTGTTTCTGGGATATCCACCAGGTATTAAGGGCTACAGAATGTTGGATATTGAGTCTAAGGATATGTTCATCTCCAGGGATGTAACCTTTCATGAAGAGATTTTCCCTTTTAAGAATCCAAAGCCATCATCCACATCTGTTGTTGACCATCACTTAGATCCTTTTGCTCACATCAGCTTCCCAATCCCTGTTGAAGATGTCTCTGTTGATGCTCCTACAGGATCTCACCAAACTGCTATCCCTCAAAGAAGGTCTTCTAGGACCATTCAAAGACCTTTTTACTTGCAGCACTATCACTGCAATCTTCTCCATGATGTTCCACCTCCTGAAACTTCTAGTTTATACCCTCTGTCATCTCACTTGTCTTATGACAAATTATCTCATGCCTATAAACATTTTTCTCTCAATTTATCCAGTGTTTTAGAGCCCCAGTCCTACCGAGAGGCTGCTCAGTTTCCAGAGTGGCAGCAGGCCATTCAAGAAGAGCTTCAAGCCATGGATTCCAACCACACATGGACTGTGATGCCTTTACCTACTGGATCTCACTCCATAGGTTGCAGATGGGTGTTTAAAACAAAATTTAAGTCAGATGGCAGTGTGGAAAGACATAAGGCCAGGCTGGTTGCTAAGGGCTACAGTCAATTAGAAGGGATAGATTTTCTTGACACCTATTCCCCTGTGGCAAAATTGGTGACTGCCAAAACCTTGTTGGCTTTAGCAAGTGCACATCAATGGCATCTTGCTCAGTTGGATGTTAACAATGCTTTCCTTAATGGCTCATTGTTTGAAGAGGTATATATGGACTTACCACAAGGTTATTCCCCTTCTGTTTCTCCAGATTCAATTTCAGGTCCAGGGAAATTGGTTTGTAAGCTAAACAAGTCCATTTATGGATTAAAGCAAGCTTCCCGGCAATGGTATGCTAAATTTTCATCCTCTTTGGTTCAGTATGGATTCACTCAGTCCAGGGCTGACTATTCTTTGTTTACCAAGGGATCTGGATCTTCATTTCTTGCCTTGCTTGTGTATGTGGATGATATTATAATTACAGGGCCTAATTCAGATCTTATTAGTGATTTAAAGCAGTTTTTACATACTCAATTCAAGCTTAAAGATCTTGGAGATTTAAAATACTTCCTTGGCTTGGAGATTGCTAGATCACAAAGTGGGATTGTGTTATGTCAGCGCAAATATACTCTTCAATTACTTGAAGAGACAGGTTTTCTTGGGAGCAAGCCGGTTTGTACTCCTATGGATCCAAATGTTAAATTAAATTCCTTTGATGGAATCCCCATTCAGGATATTGCCATGTATAGAAAGTTGATTGGCAAGCTGTTATACCTCACACTTTCACGACCTGATATAAGCTTTACAGTTAATAAACTTAGCCAATTTGTGGCTCAACCCAGAACAGGACACCTTGATGCCGTGCATCATCTACTCCGGTATCTCAAAGGAACTCCTGGTCAAGGGATATTCTTTTCATCAAGTAATGACATGTGTTTACGTGCTTTTGCTGATGCAGACTGGGCTTCGTGCCAAGATACACGACGTTCGACCTCAGGTTTTTGCATTTTCTTAGGAAATGCTCTGAAAGATATTTTCAAGCCACCTTGAGGGGGGTGTTTTGGAATTAGTTCAAAGTATTTTGTAAAGTTGTTACTTCCTATTTCGCGATTTTGTTTCCAGTCAACAGAAACAGTTAAGTGCAGCTGTCAATGTGAGCTAGGATCTTAACACGTGTATGGCTAGGATCCGGTTAGTTAGATATTTATGAGCTGAGAGTTTACAGCTTTCAGTCTTTGTATATAAAGTCAGTGTACGTGTACTCTGTTCTTTGAGAAAGGAAATTATGTTGAAAATCTTCATTCATTTGTGTTTACATTTTTAAGATCTACTTTTTGAAAAAACAGAATCACTGTTATTTTTTTAAGTGAATAGTGATTCTGCTTTTTTAAAAAGCGAATTTAACAAAAAAAATTTATGATTGTATGTACAGTGATTCCGCCTTTTCAAATAACGAAAAACACCAAAATTGCAATACACCAAAAAAATACACCAAAAGTATAATATCCCTAAAAAAACACCAAAATTAGAACCTGCTTGAAATTTGAATCAATCAATTTTTAAAGTTGAAAATTCTTTTCCTTGAACAAACTTCCAAGATAAAAATAAAAAGAAAAAGAACAAACTTGCGAGAGGTTTTTTACATCATCAAATCTTTTGAGCATTTCGAAAGTTTGATGTTCCACCACTTAAAAATTGATGGACAAACTAACATCGTGCACAATTTCTTGAATATATGTTTTTTTGGGGACATATGAATAAAATTATTATCTGCCCTCTTATTTCAATAGCATTTTCGAAATGAAATCGGGTGGATCCAATGAGATAAAAGATTTAAACAACAAACTAACTAATGTCATCAATCTCAAATTACATTTATTTATAATCAGATATATAATACATCAGTTTTTTTTTTTTTTTCTATCAGTCATATTATTTGAGGCTCAAATCGAAGAACAACTGGATCCAAATTAAATCCCAATCCACGGACAAGCCTAGAAAGACATAAAATGGTACATTTACATGTAATCATGAACTTTGTAGTTTGTACATCTTCTACATTGAGACTCAAATCTTTTAACATATCAAAGCTAAAATAGAGGCGACGACAAAATAGGGTGATACTCCATTTATTATCATAGTTAGCCTATCGAAACCCCATCCACGAACCACACTCCTCAAAATTCAAATACCCACACCATTAAACCCTAAAGACTCCACCTTTAATTTATTTTATGAGGACCACTATTCTTGCTTTATAATTTGGGAATTTGCTAAAATTATATAAGATTATTCTGAGTGATTCTGCATTAAAAAGGTGTTGAGAAATTGGAAAAAGAAGAACCTTTGCCATCCACTTTTCATACAAATAAATCAAGAAATAGTCATGTATAAAGTTCTTGGACACTATTACCAAAGAGAGCAATAAGCATCTGCCAGGAGGGTGGTGTAATCTGGTGTGGACGACATATGGAAACCTATGAATTTCTATTTCTTTCAGAGTTGCACCATTTTTCCAAAAAATATTATATGATATGAAGACATGAATTATGATATAAATTTTTTTAAATTTTCACATAAAAAAGATATTGGATGCGATATGAAATACAAATATTTGATACAATATAATATTATAAAATAATATTTTTAAAAATATCGTAACATCTCATAAGAAAATACTCAATAGTGCTCAAAGTTTTCTCCAATAAAATGTACAATTGAATATTGAGGGTTCAGGTGCACCGTCCACAGCGTATAAAACCCGTATCCCTAATTCTCACCAACCTAAACAGCGTCAGTTGAAATGACAGTGGAAAACAGAGCTCCAAGAACGGACTTTTCTGCGCCACCACCCTCCAAGATCAACACTTTCTGCACTCTCTCTCACTGAAAATTTAGATACCGGGACAGAGGGAGCTCCACCGCAACCCTCGCCGCCGCCGCCACCCGCCGAAATGTCAATCTCCACCACCCTAAGGTTCACCGCATCACCACCGCGGGGTCTCTCTCATTCCCACCTGCCCGCCTCCACCTCCTTCAGCTCGCTTCCATCTCTCTCCTTCGTTTCCCAGAAAAACACCCTCTTTTCTCTCTCCCTGGCCCATACCCCTCACCGGGCCTTATTCATATCTTCCCCCGCCAATGCTGCGGCCACCGACAGCGAAATCGACACCAAATTGGCCGGCGGCGGCGGAACAGGGGGAGACGGAGGAAAAAGCGGCGGTGGGGGTGGAGGCGGAGACGATGGCCATGGGAATGAAGGGAATGACGATAAGAACAAGAGGCAGAACAAGGAGGAAGCTTTGATGGCGCTGGCGGAGGCGGGGAGGAGTCTCGAGAGCTTGCCTAATGATTTGAGAGCTGCCATTGAAGACGGCAGGATTCCTGCGTCGATTGTTTTGAGGTATTTCGAACTTGAGAAATCTGGGTTTCTTTCTTGGCTTATGAAGTTCGGAGGATTCAAGGAGAGGTTGTTGGCTGATGATCTCTTCCTGGCTAAAGTTGCAATGGAATGTGGCGTTGGTGTCTTCACAAAGGTACCCCAATTCAGCCAAAAAATGGGTTCTTTATTCTATTTTCTCACTGTGTTTAGTTTTTTATTGTTTGCATTTTTTCTGCATTGTTAATTGGTTAATTGGTTGTTTATGTTTTTCCCCTTATCTTGAATCGAAGCTTGGATTAGATTTTATGTGATTCTTGTTTGTATGGTTGATTTTCATAATTTTCTTTGGATTATAGCTTAATTACATAAAATCAATTTGTTAATGAATAATTTATCTGTTAATATTGTTATGATGAAAATGGGGGTGAGACTTGAGAGTAAGATGAAGAATGGATGCACACTGACTGAAAATGTTGCATCTTTGATATTCCAATAGGATAATGTTACATTTACTCTGTCCGGCCAAATTTGTTGAGTCCTCAATAATCTTATCTTTCCTGGTTCTGCATTCGATCTACACTTTCGCTATTTTGGTTGATATGGGGTGGCATGCCTATTCTGTTTAAGGATGAAATTCTGGATTAATAATAGTGTGCAATTGATAGCTGGAAAGTCACAGCAGGATCCTCTTAGAATATTTCCCGGAAAAATAAGAGGATTGCAATGCCTCGCTATTAAGTTGGAGATTTCTGTTTTCTGATATTTCCTCTATCTGAAAATGCCTGTTTTATATGAACGCTGTTAATTTGAATCAAGTCATATATAATATTTCAGTCCATCCCTTTAACTTCTTCTCTTTTTTCTTTCTAGACAGCTGCAGAATACGAGCGTCGCAGGGAAAACTTTTTCAATGAGCTGGAGATTGTGTTTGCTGATGTGGTACAGTATATTCCTTTTTGGATATCTCTGGAATCAAATCCTACAAACTTTCTTGTGTTTGCTGATTATTTTGGATTGGATTTTCTCTTTAATAATGAATATTTTACATGATTTCATAAGTTTTTCTTTTTCTGATTGTCACATGATATCATAAGTTGAAGTGGGAAAACTAGTTATGAAGTAAAACGCTATGAGGACCATGATGCGAACTAATTTATACTTATATCTTCCGACACAAAGACCTTTAAAAAGGCCCAAGAAGGGTTCAAAAAGAATAAAAGAAAAGACAGAAGAAATCAGACTTAAAATCTTGTAAGTAAATCTCAGTTTGCATTGTGTTCAGGTGATGGCAATTATAGCAGATTTTATGCTTGTGTATCTTCCGGCTCCTACTGTTTCTCTCCGACCCCCTCTTGCACTCAATGCTGGTGGTCTTGCTAAATTCTTCCACAATTGTCCAGATAATGCATTCCAGGTGAGTTTACTCAAATGTTTATTGCTTTATTATTACATATAATATGAACTAACTGCGGAAATCTTGGTTAAATTCTGCATTCAGGTCGCTCTGTCTGGAACCTCATTCACAATGTTGCAGAGGATGGGTGCAATAGCAGTAGGAACTAAGAAGATCTAAACTCAATTTGTTCTGAAAGAATCTTAAAGCACAAAGTTCGGATTTGATCATTTTGTTTTTGTTCTTTTATTTGGCAGCGCAATGGAGCAAAGCTTTTTGCTGTTGGCACTACTTCGTCTCTGGTAACTTTTCAATTTTCACTATCAAGGTGTTAATATATATAATAGATGAGTTTTTGATGTGAATATAATTTGTTGATGAATGATGACTAGGTTGGTACTGTCGTGACAAATGCATTTATAAATGCTCGTAAAGCTGTGGACCAATCTGCTGCTGTTGAGGTGGAGAATGTTCCTGTTTTGGCTACCAGTGTAGCCTATGGAGTTTACATGGCCGTATCCAGCAATCTCCGGTATGTGTTGATTCATAACATTGCATATGCTTATTTTTTACGACGAAATACGGCTACTATCCCTTAGGTTAGTTGAGTTTGCAAATGAATTCCTTTGGTTTGCGAAATTATGTGATTGTCGCCATACTTCTGCAGTAAATATGTAAAACTTCCAAAAGGTTTCAAAGGGGGTTTCTACACATTTATTGCGAAATTCAGACTATATTTTAATTTCTGAAGCCAGAGTGACTAATTTATAAATTCATGTAACCTCAGGGAAATAAATGTAATTCACCCTATTTTTTGTTTGATCTATAAATTGACCTCTATATCTTATTCTTGTACCTTCTTCCCAACAGATACCAAGTACTGGCCGGTGTAATCGAACAACGTATATTAGAACCCATGCTCCACCAACACAAGTTACTCTTAAGTGCTCTTTGCTTCGCTGTGAGAACCGGCAACACGTTTTTGGGTTCATTATTGTGAGTTCTCTCTCATTTCCCTCTATTCTTTTCTCATTTCTTGGTTATCCTCGCATTATACCTTGCAAATTCATTTTTCTGTTTTTTGCAATTTCCCACAGGTGGGTTGATTATGCTCGTTTTATTGGCATCCAGAAAGCGCAAGATCTAGAATGATAGGTACTAAGTCATCACTCTTAAGTTAGGTTTCCTGGATATTTTTATTTGTATCATTTCTGCTTTGAGATTTACAGTGAAGATACAGTTGTGTTCTTATTTGACTTCACCATCGTCATCAAAATTCTACCTGGCCGATTTATTTTCAGAGCAAATTCCCAAATACAAAGGAGAAAATTATGTAAACTGGTGAGTACTTTATTTTCTTGAACTTGTGTTGGACTTCATGGAAGAGGAATGGGTTCAATGAGTAAGGAATATACGCGTTCCTTAGATTTACCTCCTGGAAGTCCATGCCCATCATCATCATACTGATACATGAACTGGGAAATTCTTGCACCATCCATTGCTGCTGTTCTGAAATCCATCGAGTATTCACGATTCATCATGACATCCTTGTTTATCTTCTTCCATGTTGAACCAATAAGGTTCTTGATGTATTTGCGAGATTCTTCTTCGCTGCAACCCATGTCATGCATATGGCATTGGATTGATTTTGGATTATCGCCCTTCTTCAACTCATCCTGGAATGCAGGACATTTTGTATCATTTTTTAAGGAGAGAATTACATCTACTACCCCTGAAGCTCGGTGGAATCACACAAATTAATCACTCCTGTTCAAGAAAGTTACGGTATAGTCCCTGACCTATGATGCACGGATACGGACACGACACGGATATGACGATACAAATTTTTTCTTGAATTTTCCACGTGAGTAGTGTTAGATACGATATCGGACACAGGTGTTCGACACAACAAAATGATATTTGACAAGTGTCCGTGCATCACAGTCCCCGACACATGTTATAATCGTGCAAAACCTTCAAAAACTTATAAGCCTCATAGCACCCCTATTGTTTTGAAACTGAAAGCGTGGGTACTGACGTGGCTATACCGTAATTTCTCAAACCCCGGCAAATGAGTTTGTATCCAGACAAATTAATTAAATAATAATGTTCATGCACAAAACCCTATAATATACGAAAATAAATAATTACATCTGACTATATTGCAGTTAGACCTAATTACAACCTAATCCACGATTTTTTGGAAATTACAAATTAGTCCCTCACTTTTAAAAACCGTTTGTGGTCCCTAGGGTTCCGTTATGTCATTCCAAAAATAGCCCTGATTTGTTGTTAAATTCATTATTTGTAGGGATCGTTTTGTTAATATTTGTAAACTTCAGGGATGATTTTGTAATTTTGGTCATATATTAAATGTAACACCCATAACACCGTTAGGGGTATAAGTGTACTTTTACAAATTCCGTTAAGGGACCTCAGATCAAACATGATTTATAGGGATTAAAATGTATTTTTCCACTAATGATGGACTACGTTGTAATTACATCTAACTGCAAGGTAGTCAAACGTAATCCACCTATATAAAAATGTAGGAAATATCGCGTACTGTTGAAGTTCCCAAGTCATCTGCTAGACGAACTATATACCATGGATACCCATTTGATGACTTGAGGATTTGTTCGTAAATCATGGATTTGTTTCTCTTTCAGTGAATCTGTCATGCAAAAATAAGCAAGAGCCAAGGCAAGAGGACCTGCTGCGGAAATCAAACCTTGGCCGAGGGACTCATTTAGGCTTGGTTTACGTCCACTATGGTACCAGTTTGCTTCAATTAAGTATGCCTTGCAAAGTTGTGCCCACTGTATCAAATGGCAAAAAACAAGAGATAAGGTCAAGAATCATAAAAGTTTTGTGCTAATGAAAATTCTAGTCCGGACCTAACTATACCAAACATAATTAGTCCGGACCTAAATTCATTCAACGCTGTTCTTATTGAAAGAGGGGACAGGACAGGCGCCGCAAGGTTATCATCAAATTACCCGGGGCATAGCCAAATATATTATATTTATTACATGATTGATAACACAACCTAAAATATCGAAAGAATACCCTATATGAAGAATGCGGGGTGATATTGAACCCTTTGTCTAAAAGAAAGTCATAACCCCATTCATTAACTGTGTTAAAGAGAGCAAGAAAACATATTTGCATGTACTCCGGCAGTTGCTCTAGACCGTTGATGTCCCACCTGGAAATTAGCAAACCAAGAACCATAAAAAAACTTATGAATCAATTTGATATTTTTAATATAACAATAATGATGAATAACCCTTTGAAATGTAATCCAATTCCGAAATGTCAAATCACGAATAACAACATGAGGTTTGAAAACCGACCTGTCGACTGCATGAGTGAAGAGTTGAAGTTCATCAAGAGTACCATAAACATCATAAATATCATCTATGAAAGTTATTAAAGTTATGCTCTTGGCAATCATCATCCTGCAATATTTAAAACGAGGTTCGGAGGCGAGCCCAAGACCCCATAAGTAGCTTTCCACCAATCGATCCCTCGCAAACCCTAGCTTTCCTGACAAACGAGTTTTACTATGCCACCTGTAACCGATTCAATTTCTTTAAGTGAACTTGCAAAAAATATGCATGAACACGGTGAAAGAAGAAGATTCATATCCTGGTACGTACTTGGACAATTCTTTGAGTTCATCCTGATACATTGACTGCACCATGTTGAAATCCAGTTTGGCAAGCTCAAGAAGAAGAAGATTCATATCCTGGCTTCTTTCGTATGCATCTATGGACCATCTTGAGTCAAGTTTGGGCACTCTCCAATGGAGTGGGAGCTCCAAAGCATGGGCTATTTCATCAGCATGATTTTCGTTCAGTTTTTGCTTGAGATGGTGAGTGGCAAAAGCTTGGGCCGAATCCATGATGGTCTCCCCTTCCATTGCTAGGTATGAAGCTTCGTATAAGCTTAATAATCCCTTTATATCATCATAAAGGCTTTTCTTGAAATTTCCTGTCTCATCCATGAAATTTCTGAAAACCTCTGCACATATAAAGTAGAGAATTCATATAAGGTAGTTCTACTATTTGAGATATTAGCTATTGTATCATTGGAACTCTGAAATAGCCCGCTATTGTTTTTCTTTTTTTTTTTTTTTTCTCCATAAATTTCAAAAAAGAAAAGGCCTAATATGTGTATCGAAATGTATTGTACCGGGAGAGACATCGTATCCGTGCTGCCTGAGGAGCCTAAAACTCAATGCAGTTGCATGCAAGTTGTCCGCATAATTCCATTGACGACCATTTACAAGGATATTGTAAATATTCTCCAGAATTCTGTCTATATAATCTGTGAAGTGATAACATATAGCAAGTCCTTCCAACACATCAACAAGCTCAATCTGATGATCAAGTGGATCACTTGTTTTCTCCAGCATTGTCCTCACTTCATCTTTAAGCTTCTCCGCTCGTTCCAAGAACCTCCTTTCCTGTAAAATTACATGCATTTTCATCAAACACACACACAAGGAAATTACAATTTTAGTATACCAACTCACCCTACTTAGCAATTTTGATACAAAAAATATTCTAGTGAAAAAAATAACCCGTAACTCTAAAAGTTCGCAATTTTATGCACTATTTGACCAGAATAGATATAGCCTGCCACAAAACCTGCCGAAAGCTTGCAAAACTAGTTTCATGGCAAATTCTGCAACTGACACATGGTGGTCCGGTGGGTTTTCCGACGGGTTATTTTTATTCGGGTCAAATAGTGCATGAAATTACGAACTTTGTGAGTTATGGGCTATTTTTTTCACCGGAAAATTTTTGGTACCAAAATTACGAATTAAGGTAAGTTGTTATACTAAAATTGTAATTTTCTCCACACAAACATATAGGAAAAACTTGCATGACTTTGCGTTATAAATGATATCATACCCCGTAGATACTGTTTAGTGATTGGAGATATTCATTATTCCAGATAGTTGGCTTGTAGTTAGCTGATCTCCTGGCTGTGGAACTCATTGTACAATGGTTAATCAGGAACTGGTATTTGATGAAAATTGAAGCCTGCAGATGACGCATGAAGATGGAAATATTTGCAACTTATATAAGATTAAATTTGTTTTAGTACTGATTAATGGACTGTTTACATGTTTTACGGGTGCTAATCTTATGAATTCAATGGTAGTTAGTACTTGATGCATTTTCAAGCACAAATCTGCCAAAATTAGGCGTGTAAGATTTACGTTCACGAATATAATGTTCTAGAAGTCGGGCATAGCGGGTTTGATTGATGTTTACGAATAATTCTATTCCGAATTTGATTTGTTGAACTGCAGGTATAATGAAGGAAGAATGTACTTTATATTTATCGTGTAATTGTTGTGTCCCGTTGTCTCTGAATTCTTTTGTAAGTAATACTTCAAAATTAAACAAATTCCATAATTGTATGGAAATTAACAAATTAGATTCGCGTTAGAGTTGGCCGGAGCATGGGAAAGATGTCACGTTGATTTTAACGATTTGGAGAGCGCAATCCTTTCATCCATAGACTATTCCGGTATTCCCTCGTTATTCTTATTACAAAATAAGACTATCTAGCTAACAATAGGGAGAAGATTTCGTACATATTTATCCGTATAGAAATAGAATGTACGATAGTGACTTTTTGGTTAGCTAATAAATTCTTGCACTATTGTGAGAGGTACTTACAATAGTTACATTATTTAATTTATAACTGGTGCTTACAAGTTACAACTCTTAAATACAAGAAATAAAAATCTTTTATTTAAAATGAAACTACTGTGACGTTAATATTTGTTATTGATCTTGAGAATGCAACTCTGTGATCTACTGACCAACTCCTCGCCCTCTCTGAATAACTTGGTTGCTTAGCTATAAAAAATTTAGTTTGTTTTTTTGTTTTTTGTTAATTACTTCCATTTTAATTTTATTGTAGACATTTGTAATTTCTTATTTCTTTTGTCTTTTATTTTGTTTTGTGTTTTTTTTTCTATTGTTTTGATCACATTCTATTTTTATTTTTTTATTAAAAAAAAATATATACTTTTTTTAATTATTTATTTGGTTGTGTTTTCTATGTATTGTTTTTCTTTTCATCTATTTTCTTCTGATCGTTTTATTTTTTGTTTTTCCTTTCTATTTAAAAGTAATAATATGTTATAATTAATTAATGTTTATTTTATTATCTTAGGTACAGTACTCTTATTTATCTATTTTTGTTATTCCTATTTAATATTTTGTGTTAATTAGTCTACACATGGTTTGGATTAATGTTTATTTGACTATCTCGTGGCCTCCTATGTGGCTAACCACCCGCAGTCGGCAGTCTTGCCCCATTGGCAGAAATATTTCTCCGCAACCCACAGCCACACACCAGTCGCACGTGCCGCCACATTCGAGTACGATCACTGTCGCGCCGCGCCGTCCACCCTAAAGTCCATGGCCACGTCGTGTTGTTATGTGTTTTTATTTTCGCATGATGCCAACCGAAAGCCCTATAGAGTTGTCTCAGAGCAAAGCGAGATTATAAATATTTTGTTTTTTGAAGCTAAAACTATCAAGTTCTTTTTGTTGTTTAGATAGTTGTCTCAGAGCAAAGCGAGATTATAAATATTTTGTTTTTTGATGCTAAAACTATCAAGTTCTTTTTGTTGTTTAGATTCGCACTGATGGAGAAGTTCTCACACAGATATCCAACGATGACGAGATTGCACGAATTGCTCATGGAAATGAATCTTTAGGGTGAGTCTATAGTTGGTGTTCTTAATATTAAGCATGTGTTAATTCATTTGAGCTGTAACGAATTAGACAAAGTTGTGGATGCAAAACATTATTATGAGGATGGGTTTTCGATGCGAGTTTTTAAATGGACACCTACTTTCAGCATAAGAACTGCGTTTTCAGTTGCTTTTGCATCGGCCAAATTTTCTAATTTCTCGAGTCAATTTTTTAAGTGGCCGGGAGTCTCTATTTGATATTGCTAAAAATATTGGCAAGCCGCTTTGCTTTGATAAAGGGTACATTTGATGCAAAGTGACCATCAACAGCGCGTGCACGCGTTGAAATTGATCTAATGAGGCCCCTCAAGAAAAGATTGAGCTTGACTTATCACGGAGTGATATGGACTCAACCTATTCTGTATAAGCGGTTGCGCCCGCATTCTCGTTTTTGAACACATATTGAACATAGTGAAAAACAAACCACTTCGCCCCAAGTTTGAACCTCCAGCCGGTTGTCGGCCAGACTTTCGGCTGCCACTAGAGCCCGCCTCCACCTGCCATCGTCCCACTCTTGAAAAACGCTTCCCAGCCGTTCCATGCGACCACACCAGCATCGGCAATGACGAGAAATCAGAGTAGTGAGGGGAAATTTCTTGAGGAGGAGGGAGTAAACAACCGTTCGAAGGATGATATTGACTCAATTGTTGACCAGATAGTTGATCGTGCTCTCTGTGTGAACTAGAAAAAAGAATGAAATAGATCAAAGTCAATAAATAACACGGGCATTGAGGAATTGTGGAACCCCATAGAAATAACCCCAAATATGCCCCAGCCTAAAATTAAATTGGTTATTGGTGTCATTTTTTTAGATGAATTAGAACAATCGATCAATCTAGAGAAATGTATCATTAATCAATCCGAACAAGACCGGATCGGATTGCCTCAGGAAGTGGCGGAAGATGACCCAAAGAAAATCAAACAAAAAGATCTTTATCAATGCTCAAATTCGTTATCATTTTTGCAAGATACTAAGGAAAGTCCCAGAGATTTGAAAAGATCCATCTTCGGAGAGGCTTGCCCAGATTAGTCCTTAATTTATAAAGATAGAGATAGTGAAGATCTTGATTAAGATATTTTCGATGAAAATAGTACTTTCCTTTTTTAATCCTAGACATTGGGTTGCGTTTTCAGCTCTCTTTATTTTTGTTCTTTTATCTTTCGAGCAGGGGTTCTTTATAAAATCCTTTTCTTTAAAAAAAATTATTATTAGAGACAAATTGCTACATGAACAATTGAAACAACATTATTAAGTCTAATTTTCTACAATCTCGAAATTTTAATTCATAAATAATTAAATTAGATTAAAGAAAATTTGATTTTTGACTTCTATGTGTTTATGTTAATTTAATATTTTATGGTAATTAAGTACTTGACGCATATTTGAGCAGAAACTCACCAAAATTAGGCATGTAAAATTGACGTTTACAAAATATAATGGCCTTTATCCGTAAAATTAACGTTCACATATAAATCTAGTTTAAACTTAATTTGACAAAATTAGTACAAAAGAAAAGAGCTTATATTTTATATTTATTGTGTAATTATTATAAATTTTAAAAAATGTAAGAACATGCTATTTCTTATTCCCTCGGGAAAACTCCATCATCATCATCTTCATTATTATTATTATTATTATTATTATTATTATTATTATTATTATTATTATTATTATTATTATCAACAAGAAACCCACAAAATCATGATTCATATATATCAATTTATTAAATCATATACTTTATATTAATCGAATATAACATGTCCCCAAAGCTTTGGGCGGCACTCGCAGCACATTTTATAATAACTTAGTATACATATATCAAACTCCCATATAGCACATAATTATTAACCAAAACTTCGAAAATGTTTAAGAAAGAAATACGATCGATGTCTTGTAAGTTGTAAGGCTGATCAGTCAAGATCCGCGTACAAAGCAGAAGCTTAGGTACTTTATTTATTTGGTTGTACTTGTGTTGGACTTCATGGGAGAGGAATGGGTTCAACAACTAAGGAATATATGCGTTCCTTAGATTCACCATCTGGAACTCCATGCCCGTCTGCATACTGATACATGAACTGGCCAGTTCTTGCACTATTCATTGCTGCTGTTCTGAAATCCATGTTATATTCACGATTCATCAGGGTATGCTTGTTTATCTTCTTCCATGTTGAACCAATAAGATTTTTGATGTAGGCGCGAGATTCCTCTTCGCTGCAACTCGCGTCGTGCATGTGGCATTGGATTGATTTTGGATTATCGCCTCTCTTTAACTCATCCTGGAATGAAGGAAAGAGTGAAATTCGACATTTCATAATATTTTTTAGGGAAAATTACATCTAACTCCCATAAGGTTTGGCCTAATTATAACCAATTTCTATATGTGGGTATTTACCATGTATTCTATAAACTTTAATTATATTTCATTTGAGATCTCTAACGTATGTTACGAAGTCAGTTATCCTTCGCAAATTACTCCTGAATTTATTAAATACATCCCTACTAGTTTTTTTAAAAACAAAACGGTCCCTATACCTTAGGAAATTTGGGAAGGCAACTGACCAACCTAACTGACATAAGAGATCTCAAATGGAATGTAAAATTTATAAACTACATGGTAAATATATAAAAAAATAGGAATTGGGTTGTAACTATATCAAACCTGAAAGTAGTTGGATATAATTTTTCCCACTTTTTATACAGCGAATAACATTTAATTGATCCTCAGACTGGATGAAATTACAAATCAATCTCTCCAGTTTGAGAAATTGCAATATAATCTCCAACACTTGCAGTAAATGACAGTAGACTTTAAAAAAAGCACCCCTCATATATCCCTTTTCTTCAAACAGAAAGTAATAATGGTATTTTTATGAGTTTTACATATTTAATTTACTGTGAATGTTAGAAACTATATCATAGTTTCTCAAACACGATAGATTGGTTTGTAACTTGTAAGTTCACCTAACCACGGGTTAATCTGATGTTGTATCCAGACATAATGAAAGTGTCTGCGCACAAAAGTCTAGAATGAAAATATAGTCAGAAACTGCATACCGTGGCGGTTCCCAAGTCATCTGTAAGACGGAGAACGATGGATATCCATTTGAACACTTCAGGATGTGTATGTAGATCATTGATATGCTTCAAATTGATTGAATCGGTTATGCAAAAATAAGCATGAGCCAAGACAAGAGGACAAGCTATGGAAATCCAACCGTTGCTGAGGAACTCATTTAGGGTTGGTTTATAACCAGTATGGTACCAATTTGCTTCAATTAAGTACTTCCCGCAAATTTCTGCCCACTGCATCAAAAGCCAAAAAACAAAAAAAAAAAAAAGAAAAAAATGATGTCTCATTGTTTGTGAAGTCTTATATGAAAACCAGAATATATCAGTAAGGGTAATTTGACGCTGCCCTTCGATCTTTGTATTATAATTTGGGCGTTACAAGGGTATATAAGCTTGAGATATCCTGTTTTAATTTTGTATTTCATCTTTTATTTCATTTGTATACATAGACCACGTATATAAATAGATGGTTGAAACTACAAGAGAGAAACAATTGTGATATCGAAAAAATAATTAAAAGATTTCTTTTTTAATCTCGCACTTGGCTTGTATAGATACATGCATGAAGCATGAGATGAAATAGAAATTTGAGACAGGAAATCCAAAGATGGGAATATATCATCAAATCACCCTAGACATACCCAATCATATTATATTTATTACCTAATTGATATTACAAACTTTAATATCAAAATGAGAGTGATAGAAAGAGAGAGGTGATTGCATTTTTTGTTTGGTAGCTTTCTATATTTTTTTACTTTAGTCCAATACTAATTGAAATTACATTAACTTAGCCCCATAAGTGGGAAAAAGTTTATTTGCATTTTTTAATATTTTGAACTTTCAGTCCAATTATGGGATGTAAATTGGAAAAATAAGTTTTTACAACTTATATCCCACAAGTTGAAATGTCTTGAAATTGTTTGAGTTCCACATATTGCATTCTCCCTCCCCTGCCACCAATTTTTTGAAAAAATTTATTATTATATATAAATTTTAAAATATTTATGTATTTGTCTTCCCAATTTAGAATTTTTACCCTCCACTTTAAACAAAATTAGAGTGTCACTGCATTTAATATTATTTATATCTTTTATTTTTTTATTTTTATCCCTTTTATTTTAAATTCTGGCTTCGTCCCGATGAACAGAAAGGGAAAGAGAAAATCAAACAGTACCCTATATGAAGAATGTGGGGTGATATTGAATCCTTTGTCCATAAGAAAGTCATAACCCCATTCATTGACTGTGTTAAAGAGAGCAAGAAAACAAATTTGCATGTACTCCGGCAGTTGTTCTAGAACTTTGATGTCCCACCTGGAAATTAGCAAATCAAGAAGAATAAAAAGACTTACGAATCAATTCGAGGTTTGATAATTTCAATATAGGAATAATTACGAATAACACTTTGAAATGTAATTCAATTCTAAAATAAATTTTTGCAATTGAGAAACTACAAAAACCACCCAGATATTAGAAATCTGGTTTCTAAGTTCTAACCTGTGAACTGCATGAGTGAAGAGTTGAAGTTCATCAAGAGTACCATAAACATCATAAATATCATCTATGAAAGTTATAAACGTTATGATCTTGGCAACCATTATCCTGCAATATTTGTAACGAGGTTCGAACGCGAATCCAATACCCCATAAGTAGCTTTCCACCAATCGATCCCGTGCAAACCCTAGCTTTTCTGGCAAACGAGTTTTGCTATGCCACCTGTTACCAATTAGATTTCTATAAGTGAACTTGCAAAAAATATGCATGAACACGGTAGAAGAAGAAGAAGATTCATATCCTGGTACGTACTTGGACAATTCTTTGAGTTCATCCTGATACATTGATTGCACCATGTTGAAATCAAGTTTAGCGAGCTCAAGAAGAAGAGGATTCATATCTTGGCTTCTTTCGTATGCATCTATGGACCATCTTGAGTCAAGTTTGGGCACTCTCCAATGGAGTGGGAGCTCCAAAGCATAGGCTATTTCATCAGCATGATTTTCTTTCAGCTTTTGCTTGAGATGGCGAGTGGCAAAAGCTTGGGCTGAATCCATTATGGTCTCCCCTTCCATTAGTAGGTACGAAGCTTCGTATAAGCTCAATAACCCCTTTATATCATCACAATGGCTTGTCTTGAAATTTCCTGTCTCATCCATGAAATTCCTGAAAACCTCTGCACATATAAAAGTAGTTTTATTATTTAAGGGGCAAATTTTTGTTATTTTACACAATATATATAAAGATTCATACTTTTATTATTGGGAAAAATGCAAAATTGAAATACCAATTTATTTTGCACTTAATATAAATATTTATACATAATAAGAGGGAAAAAAAATTAAATTTGATGAATAAAAAATATCCCTCAAACATTTGTATTCTCAAGTTAATATGCACATCTAAATTTAAAAAAAAAAAAAAACAAATCATTACTGGCATTGACGCACACACATAATATGACGTAAATGTGTCCCAAAAATACATCTTTTTAATTTGTGTCACGGGTCAATTTTGATTACCGAGAAAAAAGAGGGGGAAAAAAAACATGTCCCAAAAATATAAGTTAAGGGTAGTTGAAATCACGATTTTGAAAATTTTCCTTTGATAATTAGTAGGGGGATGTTAAAATGTATAATTTAAAACGAAAAGAGAGATTTTACCTCTAATATTGTGAGGTTCATAAATTAGTTTAAAAAATTACAAAACTTGCCCTGAAAATAGAACAATTTCTTTTAAAAATTATGGTTAGTAGACACTTAAAAAATACTGGAAATCGTTGGATGGAGGATACATGATCCGTTGGTGTGAACATTTCTAGAATTAGACAAAAGTTGACTAGTTGGCCGAATTGAGAGAAACCGATAACGATATTAACTACTGTATAGTTGGAATTTTGACTATGACAAATTGACAATTGGTTTTTTTTTTTTTTTTTTTTTTTTTTTTTTTTACTTTTTTCCACGTAAATTTCAAAATATAATGATATAATATATATATAATTAAACCAAGACCTAGCTACGTACCTGGAGAGACTTCGTATCCTTGCTGTCTGAGGAGCCTGAAACTCAATGCTGATGCATGCAAATTGTCCACATAATTCCACTGACGACCATCTACAAGAATGTTGTAAATATCCTCCAGAATTCTGTCTATACAATCTGTGAAGTGATAAAATATAGCAAGTCTTTGCAACACATCAACAAGCTCGATCTGATCAAGAGGATCACTTGTTGTCTCTAGCAATATCCTCACATCATCTTTAAGCTTCTCCGCTCGTTCCAAGAATCTCGTCTCCTATTAGATTATTGGTTATAAATTCTCGTGTGTTTTGTGCAAAAATAATTTAACAAATAAATTGAGTTATAAATACCATACCCCATAGATACTGTTTAGTGATTGAAGATATTCATCATTCCAGATAGTAGGCTTGTAGTTTGCTGCTCTCCTGGCTGTGGAAGTACTCATTGTAAAATAGTTAATCAGGAACTGGGATTTAACAGATTGCATGAAGAGGGAAATTTTTGCAGCTTATATAGGATTAATTTGTTTTTTGTCCTCATTATTAATGGACTATTTACACGTTTTACGGGTGCTAAACCTTGTCTTATACTCGATGCATTTTGACGGGACGACTCTAGAATTGTCAGGGAGTAGGATAAAAAAAAATTAACTCATAATAAAGAACTATTGGAAAATTTAATTGTTTAGGGTGTTTAATATTTAGGACAACATTAAACGGGTTTTTATTTTTACAATTGGGATATGTGCTCCTTTTATTTTATATTCAATTCTAAAATTGAAGGTGTAACGCCCCGATTTCCAGACAGTCAGGTACGCTCGACACTTGTGAGTTTCGAGCGTTAGGACTTTATTGTATTATTTTCGTTTATTCAAATTATACGCGTTATATTAATTTTTATAAATTGTATCTCAACCTGATTACTTGAAAATATATGAAAACGTGTCAATTCACGAATTATTGTACATATTGAATTTAATTGTTACGTGAATTAAGTGCCCAATTTGTTCTAAGTGTTTGATTGACCTTAAGTGACATCTATTTAAATTAGTGGACCAAATTGCATGAAAACATTCTTGGACTAAATTGATCATTTTCCAAACTTGTTATACCCAATTGCGCAACTTACAAACTTGGAGGATTTAATTATAATTTCATACATTTCTCCAAAATCAAGGAGATGAGTTACGTTATATTTCTTCCAACATCTATGATCATTTCATTTCATGCCAAAATTATACCTTTAGCTTCCTTGCTCCACCGAACTCAAACCTCCATGGAAGGGAGAGGGATTTCTTCATTTCAAGCTAGTATTTTGGGAGAAACTAGGAGCTTTCAAGTTCAATCATCATGTTACTCCATCTTTTGTCTTCTTTCTTTGATTCAAGGTATATGTGAATATATACATGAATTCTTGAATTTATCATTTGAAGCTAGGGTTAAGATTCTTATGGATTAGCATGTCTATGTGATGCTAGAAGCATGATTCTAAGATTCAGACTTGAATTTCATGCCTAAATCTTGAGAATTATGGAATTATGTGATGAATTCATAATTGAATAGATGATGATGATTTTGATGATCAAGGCATGAAATGAGTGGTTAAGTTGGATTTTATTGCATTTTAAGTATGCTAGCATGATTCTTTCATGAAATTATGTACTTGGGGATGGAATTATAAGTGTTTTGTGGGGTTTAGTTGGTGATCCGTGCTTCCCCTATTTCGTCCCCTGCTTCTGTACCATCTGCATGGCGGGAACGGCCCTTCCCGTCCCAGTTCATTCTGGGAACGACCGTTCCCACCCATTTGAAAATGACAGGCGCGCGAGTATGGGAACGGCCCTTCCCAGTTTTGGCCTGTGGCTGGAACGGCCGTTCCCAGTTGTCTGATCAGGCAGAAACTTTCTGCATAAAATTGAGAATTTCATTCCCTTTCCTTTACCCTTAATTGACCCCAAATTGTTATTATATGATTAATTACATGCCAAAACATGATATTTACATGCTACATTGTTCATTGCACGATGTCTCGTTACTTGATCACGCCGTGCGTCTTATATGTGGTAATATTCTTGAATTGTGGTCTCATGCACGTACATTGTCCCGTTTCTTGTCCAGTTATTCTCCAGGACGGAGATTGTTGATCATGAGCACGTTCACGCACCCATGAGTCGTCATGTCGCCTGTCAGGTGAGGTTTGATTGCTAGCTACATAGAACCCGTATAACCCTTATGTGCTCTTTCGGCCAAAAAGGTATTTATATCTATAATTTTCTTGAAATCACTTATCATTTCAAGTCATGTTCATGAAAAGCAAGCAAGCAAGCCATGTTTTGTGCATGTTTTAGGTGAGTAGCATGACCGTTCACGTTGGGCCCGAGGATAGTGACTTGGGATGACCCCTGAATCCGCTAGGAGATTAGTGGAGGAAGGAGTTCCGGGCTTAGGGATTCATGTACCCTCTGCTCAACACGTCGTGGATGGTGAAGGCTAGCTACCTTCCCATCATTGGAGGGAGAAGGAAACTGGGGACGGGTCCGGCACCACGGATTGTCCTGGGGTTGTTGCATGATCCATTCCATGAATGTGTTACATGATTACACTATCGCACGATTGCACGGTAAATTGAATTGCATGGTCAATTATTAATTAACAATCAAGCAAGCATGTTTCATGTACATTTGGAGTAAGCTTGGAGACCGCCCTCACTCGCTGAGGCCATGTATTGAATGCATGAAAATGAACAAGTATTTAATATTGATAGTTGTATTCTCGGACGAAGAGTACTTCATTATTGAACTTATACATTATCTTTTCTAAAACTTTACCCGAGAATATAGCTTGCATGTTATCTGCGCTAATATCTATTTAAACCCCTCACTCGGTCTTCACAGACTGACGCCTCCACCTTTCAGGTTAATGCAGGTGCACTCTAGGCGGGAAGTGAGTCGAGTCTAGTCCTTGTAGTTGAGTCAAGCATGGTGTATTTTATTTAATTGTTTATTTATTATTCCAAAGGAATTAGATTCAATGTTATTTGTTATATATTTTAAGAAATGATAATGTATTGATATGTGAACTAGTATACTAGTTACTGGGCAAATGATCAATGTTATGGTATGCTAGTAGTGATATTTGTTATTGAACAGGTTATGCTTCCGTTTTATTTCTATTGCATGTATGAGTTAGTCCCGCCTAGCCGGTCATTTTATTTTTATGGTCACCCGTTCGCTGCAGGTTGGTTCATGTACGGACTATTTATTTCGTGGGTGGATCGACCTGTAGTGCAGGGGTGTGGCATCTCCACGTGTAGGGGTGCTACAGAAGGGATTAATACATTTATTTTTTTTTTTTTATGTGGGGTCAAATTCTAGGGTCGTCCTTGCATTTTGGAGCAGAAATTCAGCAAAATTAAGGTTGTAGGATAGATTTTTAGTCGTTTATGACTATATAATAGTCTAAAAGTCGAGGCCTAGTCCATAAAACCGAGGTTTACGAATAATTTTAGTTCGAATTTAGTTTGTTGATATATCTAGTACAATAAAGAAAACACATATTTTATACTTATCATATGTTTTATTCAATTTTTTTTTAAAAAAAATAATCAATCAAATAACAAATTTTGTCTTGTTGTGCTCCGCTGACTCCGAGTTCTTTTGTACTTGTTATATTAGTTTGATCGAATTAAAGTTACCGGAGTAGCAAAAGATGACATGGTATTTTTTAATGATTTGGAGGCCGAAACTCTTTCATCCACACACTATTCCCTCGTTATTCTTTTTCCAAAATAAAACTTGTCACGTTATTCTTATTCCAAAATATGAATTGATTTGAAACCGAAAAAGAAAATGAATGGTTGATCTTTTATTCAAATGAGGTGATTGGTGAGCCACTGTTTTGGGGAAAATTCAAACACTTGGTTGCAACAGACGTGAGGGATTCTATGTAACTTTAACATCACATAGATTGATTTGCAATTTTATGGCGTAATACATTTATCGGTTAATTGATATGATTGACGCGATTTACTTTATAAAAATATTCATATTTGATAGAATGACATTAAATATATAATCCTTTTAACCGGGTATTTTCACAAAATCCTCACATACAAACTCAAATTCCTATTTGCTCCACACTTTCAAAAATATTTCTCTGAACTCCTCAGATGAAAATCAAACTTCCTTTTTATTCCCCATTTTTTTGACATGTTGTATAAAAACTCAAGAATCGCGTACCCAAATCCCCAAATCACGTAACTAAATCCCCAAATGATGTATTTGTCCCAAATCACGTGATTTGGGCCAAATACATCATTTGGGGATTTGGGTACGCGATTCTTGAGTTTTTATACAACAATGGGGAGTTAAAGGGAATTTGGCCTGTCATCTGGGGAGCAAACGGGAACTTTTTTTAAAATGGGGAGTTAAAGGGAATTTTTTCAACTTATGGATACTATTCAAAGAAAACCCTTTTTTTTTAAATTAAGATTAAAATTTAATATTATTTTATTAATTAAATACTTTATCGTGAAATATTTAGTTGGAGTAAACTTCATCTATTGATGATGTGCTTTAACCAATAAAATTAAATCTTTGAAAGTCAAGACAAATCATTATCGACATGTGGCACGTTGTGCTACACGAACTAATCAAATTTAAATTTTATTTAATATTATCTCTTTAAAATTAAATATATTAAAGAGATAAATATTTATGTAAGTTTTATTTGATATTATTACTTCAAAAAAAAAAAAAAAAAGAGACAAATACTAAATATGTTTGAATTGAACTCCAATTCTCAAATTCTACCCATATATAAAGGGGTTCATTCTATATGTCAAATCAAGACGGAGACAACAACAAAAGTCAAGATGTAAACATCAAATCAAGACGGAGGAGAAGTATTAACAAAGGTCAAAGTTCTTTTTACATACCCGAGGCAGAGTTCTAAGACTTTATAAGGCATTATTCCCAAATTTACTAAAATCAAGGCGTTACAAGTGTTCGTCATCGAAGTTACTAAAATCAAGATGTTTGATCTACAATCAAGGTGCTAAACTAGCAAATCGGCATTATTCTCAAGTCAAATTCACATTATTACTGGCGAGTTCATCAGTGTTCTTCACGGCGTTCATTGGAACCCAATGGTTGATTTATAAATAAATCAAAAGATCTACAAAATTACGTTATTTAAGTCTAATCAAAGTTTGAAGAAAGATCAAATCACCAAATCCATCGAGGAGTGCTTGGGTATTCCAACAACTTTAAACTCGAAAGGAAGAATTAGAGGATAAAGTTGAAGATTGAAAAACGCTTTTATATTCAAATTCTCAAATCATTTGTACTTATTATTTTGTATTTATCGAAATCAATAAACGTGAATTTTTAGTGTAAATAAATTGGCTCGCCCGATGAGACAAATCTTACTTCTCATCTCTTTACTTCACAAATCAAGCTGGGAGTTCAAAAGATACTACTCAACTCTTCAAATGTCAAGTTATAAAAAACTATAACAAGGGGATGGTTTCTTCACGTCACCAATCAAATTCCAACAGAAATTCCAGTAGATAATTAATCTTTTATGAAAGTTAAAAGACTTCTTAATATCAGCATAAACTATATACAAATTCAAATCAAGGCTTTTACTTACGAGCATAAACTCTCTACAAGTACAAATGAAGGTTTTTTTACACGAACGTAAACTGTTTATAGAATTCAAAGTAAGGCTCCTAACCAACGGGCAGTTGGCTAAAATGGATAGGGGCTTGAGTTCACTTAAGCAAGGTCTCGGGTTCGAACCTTGTGGATATAAAAAACTACGTTGGGAAAGGTCCCCGCAATAAGCGCCTTCAGCTACCTCGGGAGATTAGTCCTTCACTCAATTGGGTGGGGGAAAACTCTGAGAGATAAAAAAAAAACAAAGTAAGGCTCACTACAACAAATTATCAAATTCGCAACTATTTTTTTAGCAACAATTTTATTTTTGTTGTAAATAATTATGTTTTGGCAACGAAAAGTAATTTTCGTTGTCTTTTTTCTCACTTATTTAGCACAAAAAAAATATTTCGTTACCAAAGTTATATGTCTCTCAACTGTCACATTTAAATCTTATTTGGCAACAATTTTGACAAATTGCAACAAAAAAATTTGTAGGTAAAGTACAACTCTTTTGGGAACAATATGAAATCATTGCCAATAATAAATTTCTACAACAAAATATAATTGTAGCTAATAATGCCCTTTGTGCAACGAAATTTGTCGTTGAGAATTCTTGTAAAAAATTACCTACGATATTTAATAGTTGCTAAATATTTAACTTTTTCCAACAAAATATTTTGTTGCGGTTGTAGCTTTTTGGCGACAAAGTATATCGTTGTTAATACTTCCATAGATTAGCAACGATTATTATTGTTGAAAAATATTAAGTACTTTTGGCAACAAAAACTTTTGTGGCAAATACATATTTAACAAAATTATAAAAACCAAATTAATTATATAATTAATTTTCTTTTTGTAAACATTACATCTAGCCAAATTGGTTCGGGGGCACTTATCTCTTGTTATCAACCCGAGTTCAAATCGTGCAAAGAACACAATTAAATAATATATTTTAAAACTACATTTGACAACGAAATTTATTTTGTTGTTGTAGAAAAATACATTTAAGCACGAAAAATTTTTCGTTGCAAAATACATGGTATTTTTGCAACGAAATATATCGTTGTAAATAATAATAAATTATAATTTTAAAACAATTTATTGGCAACGAAATGTTCAATTTGCCTACAAAAAAATATAAAATTAGCAACAACAATATTTGTTGCCTTTTTGAATCATATTTTGCAACGAAAAGTATATCGCTGTCAATTTTACATGTATACGCAACGATATTGATTTTTCGTTGCCATGAACTTTTAGTAACGAGGATTTGCCAACGAATCCGGCAACAAAAATATTTTGTAGTTAATAGAATTGACAACGAAAAAGTATACTTTTGGCGACGAAAATATTTGTTGGTAAAAATGAAATTTCTTGTAGTGGCTCCTCGATACGAGCATAAGCAATTTACAAATTCAAATCAAAACTTCTTCATAAGAGCATAAACTATCTACAAATTTAAATTATAGCTCCTTGATACGAGCGTAAATTGTCTACAAATTCAAATCAAGTTTCTTAGGTACGAACATAAATTATCTATAAATTCAGATCAAGATTCCTTGAAACCAGCATAAACTATCTACCAAATTAAGGCTCCTTTATATGAAAATAAACTTTGAATTTAGAGGTTGAACTGTCAAAACTCCTTGATGAGAGGCTGAACTATCCAAACAACTTCTTAATTAAATGTCAATATAAATTGTTTAAAATTAATTAAAAAATACTCCTTAAAGAGGAGTATAAACTGTTTAAAATCAAATGCACCTTACACGAGTATAAACTGTTTAAGTCAAAATCAAATGTAGTACTCCTTGATGAGAGGCTGAACTATCCAAACAACTTCTTAATTAAATGTCAATATAAATTGTTTAAAATTAATTAAAAAATACTCCTTAAAGAGGAGTATAAACTGTTTAAAATCAAATGCACCTTACACGAGTATAAACTGTTTAAGTCAAAATCAAATGTAGTACTCCTTGACACGAGCATAAACTGTTTAAATTAAGTTCAAGTGTATTCCTTAAACAAGAGTATAAACTGTTTAAAATTAAAATTTAAAATACTCTTGACACGAGTATAAACTGTTTAAATTAAATTCAAATGTACTCCCTAAAAACATAAACTGTTTAAAATCAAAATCAAGTAATTCTTAAATACGAGTATAAAATACTTGACATCAAATTCAAAGCACTAGTTGACACGAGTATAAACTGTTTATCTTCAAATTCAAGTTTTCTCCTTCACACGGGTATAAAATGCCTACAAGTTAAAAGTAAAATAAAATTGAACTACGTCATGATTTGATCATATTGAGGAGTACGTATGTTAGGAATAGTGCCCTAGAAAGCCGATTGTATATCCGCTTTGTGCTTTTCCTTATTGTAATCACAGACAATCTTTGAATGAAATAACGAATTGAGGCAACACTTCTTTATATGCTCTTGTTTGGTATGCGTTTACTTTAGCTGTGCATGTATGAGAACTCCCCTAATCCTGATGACTTTAGGACTCTACCATTTAGGTGAAATGGTTCATGAAACGAGCCCTATATCACATAAGTCATGATTAGTAAAATACTCCAAGCCGATGAGTCCTACCGACAGTGGGAGTGTCAACCTGACTCCTCTAAGGCTTGCTTATGGGATCACGCCCTTAAGAAGGACCACCTTGTTTCATGGAGGTGCAAAGTGTATAGTTGATACGTGCGTGATACATGAGGGTGCTTACTTCAATAAGTAAGTTCACTGAGGTGCCCCGTGTGAGAACATTCCTAAATGGGAAAGGAAGTTTCTATTTCAGGAAAAGGAAACTTCCAGATTATGAAATATCTCACGAGTCATTGATGTGATTAATTGATCCTTAAGACTTGAGGTTCCTTGTCACCTTATGAGTTAACTCTGTAGTCTTAGGTATAAGCTTTAAAGGGTGTCGCCTTAGACAACTGATTGAAGGCTTATGCTGGGGCTGCACAGGTGATTCATGAAAGTGAATGAGAATCAAGAAAGGACCTACACTTGCATTTGCAAGGTGATCTCTTATTGTGTAAGTCATTCATATGCCATATGGAGTCCTTGGCCAAGGCAGTGGATCAAGACATCAAGAAAAAGGTTTCTTGGATTGAGATCAAATGGATATGAAATGCACTTAGCTTTAAGACCGGATTATTAGGGTTCTGATTATTCCCTTACCCTAGATCTTGGTTGAGAGATAGTAAGTAGGAGGATTGTAGCTCACATGAATCAATGACTTAAAGGTTTTGTCGAATCTGAACATTCCAATTCAGCTAGGGGTTAAACACCTGTTGCTAGACTATGGTCGTTTAATCTGTGGACTGATTAATTAATTAGTGAATTAATTAATTAGGGTCACTGCTAATTGAATTGAGAACCTAGAGGGTCACACACAACAACTTGGTTACATGAGTTGAGGCTTTAAAATGATTAAACGAGTTAATCGGGCCAAGAGGGTTCCACACGTGTGGGTCACGTGAGTGACACGTGTCCTTGTGACACGTGTCCCACACGTATAAATATATATATATTGTATATATATATTAAATAATTAAATGTGTTAATTATTTAATAGACTTTGGTTTAATTTTGAATTAAAAAGAAAGTCTTATTTTGGAGAAAAATAATCTAGTTAATTAATTAATTAGATAAAATAAGTTATTTATTTTAAATAAATAAAGTATAAAATTATCCAAAAATAGTTTGGATATTTTTAGCTCTCATGAAAGTTGATTTGAATTTGAATTCAAAGTCAAAGTCAAAATTACTTGATGATCAAGTAATAGGAGAGAGAGTGACCAAAACCCTAGCCCATAAGGACTAGGATTTTGGTTCATGTATTGAACACCATCATTTCTCCAAGATAAACGAAACTCTAGGTTAAGCCTAAACACTAACTAGAGAACTAGCATCCTTACTAGTTAGATTGTAGTCAAGTTGGTGGACTATCTCTAGAGAGCTTCAAGTTAGAAGTTTGAAGATACGAGCTTTACCAAGGAGAGGGGACCAAGCCGCGAGAAGAGCGTTCTTGGGTGGCTTGAAACGCTTCAAGAAAGAATAAAAGAAAAGTAAGTTTCTTAACTCTACGAATTTGGATACACGATTGCGAGTCCAAGATCCTTTTGTTGGAAAAATTTTTAAATTCCGCTGCTTTCTGATTCGTTTTTTCCAACAACGTAGGCAACTTGAATTAAAATTAAAGCTTAGTCTCATCTTTAAAAAAAAAAAAATGGTCCCCTCCGATAAGTAAGCGAATTTGAATACTTCAAGTCTCGTCTTCGTAAACTACTTGGCACTTTCTTCGCAAAGACTTGAAGTGGGGACATCGGTTAACACGATTTGTTTTATAAAAATATTTATTTTTCATAAAATAAAATCAAACATATAATCTTCCAAAATCAAGATTAAAATTTGATATTATTTTGTTAATTAGATATTTTTGAGAAATAATCTCGTCAGAAGTTTTGTAGGAGTATAACTCCATTTGTTGATGTACTTCGACCAATAAAATTTTGCAACCTAAGAAAGCTAAGACAAATCAAGTGTCGACATGTGGCATGTTGCGTCACACGGACCAATCAAATTCAAATTTTATTTAACATTATCTCTTTAAAAATGAATATATTAAAGAGACAAATATCTAGTTGATATTATCTCTTTAAATAAAATAAAATAAATAAATATTAAATAATTTTGAGTTAAACTTCAATTTTCAAATTTCACCTCTATATAAGAGGGTCATGGGTAATTCATTTTATATATCAATCAAGACTGAGACAACATCAAAAGTTAAGATGTAGACATCAAATCAAGATGGAGCAGAAGTATTATCGAATGCCAAAGTATGTAACCTTACAAGAGAAGTATTATCGAATGCCAAAGTATGTAACGTTACAAGACGTTCTTCTTCGAATTTACTAAAATCAATGCGTTACAAGGCGTTCTTCCCCAAAGTTACTAAAATCAAGACGTTTGACCTGCAATCAGTTTGAGCAAATCGGCGTTATTCTCAAGTTAAATTCACTGTCAGCGAGTTTATCGGCTTTTTTCGCAACGTTCATAGAAATTCAACATTTGATTCGTAAATAAGTCAAAGGACCTACGAATTAACGTTATTTAAGTTCAGATTCATTGAAATCAAACTTTTGATTTGTAAATAAGTCAAAAGGCCTACGAAAAATATTCTTCAAGTGCAATCAAAGTTTGGAGGAATATCAAACCACCAAATCCATCAAGAAACGTTTGCGTATTCTAACTTCAAACTCGAAAGGAAGAATCACATGATCAAGTTGAATATTACTTTAATATATTTAAATTCTCAAATTATTGTACTATTTACTTTGTATTTGTGGAAAATCAATAAATATGAATTTCTAGTGCAAACAACACGATGTGAATACCTACATACAACTAGGTTTATACTTGCATTTTTTCACTAGCTTATTGATTTGATGTAAATATGCCCTAAACAAGCAAAACAACTTATTCTTGCCAACTTCAGCATATTCACAAGATCACTATGTATACATAAATCTACCATCTAATCCCACTTTCATCTCTTTCACGAATGCCAAGTATTAGGTATCCATCTGTACACTAAAATCACAAAGAAGCATAAATTTCTAGGAAACAATGATCCGCATTACGTCTCATGAGGACCATCGAAGGACTGAGTCCTCCTCAGGTTCCAGTGAAGGCCATCGTGGATGCTACGAAGGAAATCGTTAGTGGAATCGACTTGACAGGCAGTGGGAACGGGCCAATGAGCCATGCTGCAGACGAGCGCATCTCCGGGAGCTAACTGTTTTCTGCCCTTTCCATCAAATGAAACCCATGCATGGCTCCTGCTGTTGAAGGGTACTACTACTCTGAGAGTGATGTGCTCAGGTAGCATTAGAGGTCGGAATGAGAGGGAATGGGGGCATATTGGTGTGAAGAGTATTCCAGGGACCTACAAAGAAATTGCGAGAAATTAGATACAGATTTTGAGGAAGATCGAGAGTTTATATGGTTATTTTTTAACCTAATTTGTGGACATGATTGGTATTCTATTTTAGAACAATTAGAAAGATTAATTTTTATGTGAACATTAAATAGTTACATAAATATACCCTATTGATTTCAAAATTACACATGACTCCATTATAACTTATTTCCACCAAACAGGTAGCCTTCTGATTTGATCATTATATATTTATGCAACGGGCAACCATTGATGAAACAAGAATGCCGCTAGACTTACCTGAGGGTGAACCATCGATCCTCCAGCTGCCAGTGAATATGCTGTGCTCCCAGACGTAGTGGATAATATTAAGCCGTCCCCTTGGACGCAGGTGACAAAAGAATTGTCACAGTAGCATTCCAAATTCGTAAGGAATGATGAAATTCCCCGGTCAATTGTCACCTCATTTAGGACGAGCATGGGGCCTTCATTCTCATATTCGCTCTTAGCTGCATCTCTGATGATGTGGCATTGCAATCGATGCCTTAATGTGATGCTGATAGGTCCGTGAAGAATCGAATTAAGATAGTCCCGGTAGTGTTCACTATCTGATTTTTGTTAAAGAATAAATTCATCATAAAGTGGTGGGGTTTTGTACTATACAATTGATCAATATGCTTAATTATGCAAGAAAAACGAAAAATTGGAGAAAAGATTGAGGATACGAAATGGAGTCATGAAACCGAGAGAACCTAATGAAAATGGCACGACGGGAGGAACTGGCCCTTTGAACATTGAAGCAGCCTGCAAATGAAATTATTAATTACCAAAGTTGCTCGGGCAATAGAAATGAAAACTTAAAAAACTTAAAATGAAAATTAGTGGGAAAAGATTGCAATACCTAGAACCTACTTATTCTTTCTAAAAATGAACAAAAGAGGGAATGAACGTACCCAAAGGACAGTTCCATCCCCACCCAGCGTCACTACGAGGTCAACTTTTGTATGCAATTGCAGCATATCAGTTTCTGTTGGCAAAATTGATATTTCAGCTATTTGTTTAAAAAAAAATCGAGGAAATAGATGTTCTTAATAGAGCATGCTAATTATTAAGAACTATGGCCATTTTACTTATTTGGAAAAAGTGTTTGCCCCGTGATATTAAGAATAGAATGTTTAAAAAGCAATCACAAAATGGAGGGAGATTGTTCTTAGATTCATTAATAAGTGGATTCCTACAATTGGTATAGCATTTACAGACAAACCAAAAGTTAGATTCCCATATAAAGAAGAAATATACAATATTCCCACCAACAAAAATGTCCACCCTTACCTTTGACAGCACTCCAACACATTAGATGCTCATTTATAGAAGCGAAGAGAAAAAGTTGAGAAGAAGAAACTTCAAAAAGAATAGAAAACAGTATTCAGATCAATAAAATGATCATATGGGAATAAAGCATGAATTGGGGACAAAAGTCACATGCTGAAGTATCTGAAGATATGGTAGTATTATTGAGAACCCATTTGAAGAAGAGAGGTGAAAGAGGAAATCAAGAATCGTATTATCTCTAACATTTCAAAAAAGAACAAGTTTACCATCTCGCCAGGTTTGTACAAAGTTGTAGTACATTGATTCTTTCAAAAGCTCAGTCTTCACTCGTGGCTCCACAACTATATTCAACTTCTTCTGGTCTTTCAACCATCTAGGAAGGAGATAAAATTAGAAATTTAGACATGCTTCTTGAGACATCAAATAACAAAATAGTAAGAGAGAGAACATATTGGATAATATCCATCGATTTATATTCTCCTTCCTCTTGATATTAAAAACCAGTAGATTATCAAGAACTAAGGGAAGAATAATAAATAATAATGACAAAACGATTGTAAAATTCAAATCCCTAATGCATCCTACCTGATCATTTCAGAGCACAAAATTCGAACAGAAGTCGAGTTTGGCTTTGTCAAAATAAGCACAGTGTGTGGAGGAGATTCCCACTTCAAGCAAATCTGAAAAATCAAACAGTCTAACTCATTAAGTGCTAAATTGCAACTTGGAACATAAAACAATTGATTGAGGGGAAAGAAGAGTGACATGAGATAATATATGTACTTGTTTACTACTGCGCTCTGCAGTTGTTATGTTTCCCTTCTCAAAAGAGACAACGTCTTGTTTGTGTCGGTCACTTTTTTCACCCTTGCAGCACCATGATAACTTAAAAGATGCCTAAAAATGTATGCCAAACATCAAATATACATTTGCTCTTCAAATTAATTGATATAGTGATTGCTTGAATTTTCACCTTACTAGTTACTATTGATGAATTTTAAAATACTCTCATTTAAACTTTTCATTTTTTAATCATTGATCAGAAGAGAATAGCATACTTTTCTTGTCATCTTATTCTGAGCAGCAGAGGAGTCATAATCAGCTCCACCATCTCGAAGAACCTCATGAGCACAGATATCATCTTTTCCACTGCATGACTCACATTGTTCTCTGTTTTCATCTACGGAGACAACCTTGTTCTCCAATTCTCGTGATCTTTCAGCATCTGACTCACTTTGAAGGCCTCCTGATGACAGCCCTGTAAATCAAGCCAGCAAATTATATCAAAAAAGGATACTAATTTCAAAAACAACCTTCATCACATATTACAGCAGGATGTACACCCAGGAAAAGTAAAAGCACATCATAATTATCATGGAAAAGTGAAGAAGATGAGAATAAATGGCAACAAACCACATATTTGACATTTTGATGCATGATTACTGATTCACTAAACCTTTTCTCTCCAACTGAAAATTTCGGGCACGCTCGAGTTCATATTTACGCTTCCATTCAGCAGCCTCAGCTTGAGCAGAAGCCTTGCCATCAGTGACCCTTCTTAATGCCTTTGCAACAGCTAAAAAACAGATTTTCAAGATTTAGTAAACTGGTCGAGAAGCAAATTCTTAATAGAGAAGATAATTGAAGAAGGTATTAAGACACACTTCTCAAAGCCTCAGAGAATTCAATGAGATGATCATCAATTTCCTGGAGCATAGGCTGTTCAATAATTTCCTGGACAGCCTTTTCGGAGTTCAATAGAGAGAATGAGTCGATAAAACCATTCTCCGAGGGTGACACGCTGGCGTTGCCCTGGTAAGAAGTTGCATATTAGTCTTTGAAATTGCTTTTCCTAAATTTTTATTAAATTTTTTTTCTTTTAAATAAGATGAGTTTGAAGAAATTTGTATAGAAGGGGTGTAAAAAACAGGATTAATGAAATTAACTGCAACTATAGTTAAGCAGAGGAAAAAAAATTTAATCAAGGTGAGCTCCATTCACCAACAGCAGTCAACTTTTCAGAGAATTAACATGTTGCTTCGTCCATCAAACTTTAGATTATCGATATTCCTAACCCCAGTGTCTTTAAAATGAATAAATTCCTCACCATTTTCAACTGGAATGAATATGATAAGTTTGTCAGCATATCAAATTATAGTCATCTCTTTTGAGTCCCATCTAGAAGTGATGACTGTAATGACAAGAATTATTGACTGGTAACAACTACATGGCTCATTGTCAACATATCAAGGCTATCATCCAATAGTTTCACCATGGTAGATAATCATTTTCACTTGTTCTTGACTATACTAACTTTTGCATACGTAAAAGAAGAAGAACATCAACAACCTACTTACAAGAACAAGTAATAGTGGTACACAGTTGGAACTGCAATTGGGCTTGTGTTCTAAATTTTGCAATCAAGTTAAAATACTTAAACCTTCTACAGTCACCATGCTCATGTTACAAAGTGCACTTCCACAGAAACATATATATCAGAAATGACATCATTTCAATGAATTCACCAGTCAAACAAGCATATATTCAATAATATAACTCAATTAGGAAAAGGAAAACAAAATCTTGAATTTCAAGATGAAAACCACAAAGAAACAAAAAGACAAGAAAAAACAGAAATTCAAGGCGCAGTTTTCCATGAACCAAGACAAAACTAATCAGTTAGCAATAACTGGGAAGCCTCACCACCGATCAACAAGCCAATACACTAATACAAGGGTCCCAGAAGCAAAACCAACGACACGCAAAACGACAATCAAACCGAAACCCGAAAAATCAAAACTTTCGCATTTAACCAAACAGAGAACATACATTGGCGGAGGTCGAACTGCTCGGGATTGGGGGGCCCTCTCTCTTATACATGTGTATCCGTGTTGCACACACAAACACACACAGTCAAGCTGTTTGCAGAAATTCCCCAAAGAGAACACAGCCAATAAATGCAGCAGTTGTTTGTGGCGACAAGGAATTCACACATATGTGTATGCAATCATATAAAGATCACAGATTCATGGAAACTGAGCTGAAGGGATGGAAGATTCTGGGTAGGAAATGGTTGTGGGGGGCCGATGCCGACCATGGAAGACGCGTGGGGAGCATGGAGGACTGGAGAAGAAGACTTAAGAGAGTGGAGACACAGATTTTGACCTGTTTATTTAAATTACTAAAATAAATAATCTGCCTAATTTTCATTTTGTTTATTATTTTAATACTTAAAATTAATTAAACATTTCGTTTTATATTATTGTTCCTTAAATTAATTATTTAACATAATGCAAATTAAATATTATTGCTCCTTAAATTAATTATTTAGCATATTGCAAGTTTAATTTGACATCAAAGAAATACTGGGCCGCCTCATAATTAAGCCAAAATAAAATAAAATAAAATAATTAATTATGCCCCGGCAATCATCCTCTTTAAAAAAATATTATAAATCAATAATACTTGGCCTTAAAAATACCTTTTCTTTTCATAATTAATACATCTCAATGATCTCATATTGGAGTTATATATATTTTTTTCCTACCAAAAAAAATATGAGAATTATATATAACTAGTGTGTTATTGGTGAGAGTTATACGTAATTAAAATTATCAACGTATTGCATCATATAATTAATTCGAATACGAACCAAAAATCCAAATTTTAACCTCTAAATTTTTTATTTTTTTTTTTTTTTTTGTGTGTGTAATAAATAATTTTATAATTAAAACCAATAATAATAATAAAGAAAAGGGTTGATTTGTGTGGTCTCCTCATTTATAGGGTGGACTAAGTCATTTAATTGGAACAATACCTACTCAATCTTGAGCCGATTGGTTTAAATTTGTATCCAAATTTAGAATAATGATTTATTCCATTTAATTTTGTGAGTGGTTAGTGATTTGATACGTGTTTTCTTGAAAGTTAAATGACATTAATCATCAAGCCACACAACTAAGTACCAACTCTTGGTGGGCATGTTATCTTGACTTGGGGATTCCTATTATTTGGTGTCAATTATATTGAATAAGGTTTATCAAAAAAGATTGTAGGGATATAGTTATTAGAAATGTTCCCATGAGATTTAACTTAATTAATTAGGAGAAAAAAATTATTATACTTGAAAAATTACAAAAAAATACGCTTGACATGATATTATTCATAATATTTAAAGTATTTATGCAGTTCTTGTTCAATACTTGCGGTGTTTCTTAGTAATTTTCTCGATTATCAGGTTTTTATTTTATTTTTTTTTTCTATAATGAGATTAAACTTCAGCAGCATATTCATACTTATCTCAAAATTACATTATATAGGATACAATCTTTTTTAATTTCTTTTAATCAAAACATTCAAATAACAATTTAACTTATTGAAGAAAACAAAAGATTGCATAAACAATTAAGGGGTCGAAATTCGTGCCGAACTCATTTAAAGCTAATTAAAGATGTTTATCTTTTTCCCTTTTCTTTTTCTTGGGGTCAAGTTTTAAAAATGCTCATCACTTTATTGGTTTGGTTCCTAGCAATGACGTTCGGATATATACACGAGTTGAGTATGACGATATAATTTTTATTTAAATTTTTTATATGAGAGGTATCGGATATAATATTCGAAAAGTATTCGTATATCATAGTTTTCGAATCCTTCTTTTTCTCGTAAAGGAGAGAAAACATAGAAATTGCAACATAGAATTATTATTATTCTTTTTTGGTCAAACATAAAATTATTAATATTATGAGTTCAGAATAATGTATAATAACTTAATATACTATTACAATATTAAAAATTCACATGCACAACAAATTTAGTTTTTATTTTTAAATTAAGAACGAGTATAGTACAAATAAATGATCAATTATATCAATATTTTATTAAATCAAAATAAGTACAAAACTATTGCATGTAGAATCCCCTCCCCCTAAGAAAAACAAAATAAAAATGACAAATTATCATTCGCAACAAAGATATTCTATATATTCTTGATACTCGAGGTCGAAACATCTTTTTAGAAAAAAATTGCATCATCCGGTAGAAATTGAAATTTTGAGTTTTTAAGATTTAAATATACACCAATTAAGGAGAAATATTTTTTATCATATGATCATTTTAGAGTGTAATACTAATATACGAGAATGAAAATAACAAGTCACGTAATATAACAAAGAGTACTCCTTAATTAATTATTACAAATATACTGATTAAGTATATTCTTATTTTTTATTTCTATATATGCTGACTTTTGAAGTTACATATATTATAAGTTGTGAGATATGAGGGAAAATCGTGAATTTGGTAAATTAACTGGACCAATTTAGTGTTTCTGGTATATTTTAATTTTTGAAGATAAAATAGAACCGAATCCAATATTGCCTATTGGAAACCCAACTCGATTTTATATGTGACAAACTTCAAATTTGCCACATATAAATTTCAACGAGCAAAATTAATTTTCAGTCAAAAATGTGCATCAAATTGTTTGATTTTGAATATATGATCCTATTTTATTGTCGAAAAATAAAATGCATTAAAAATACTGAATTGATCGAATTGGTATAAAAAGACTCCTATTTTGTCTTCAGTCCTTTAGACATATCTCCATCTCTCCTTTTGTATTAATCAATGTTTTCAAAAGCGGACCGGACCGGCCGGTTCGACCGGTGACCGGTGGCTGGTCCGGTCCGAACTACCCCCCTAAACCAGTGTGGACCGGACCGGCACAGGACCGGAAAAACCGGCCGGTTAACCGGCGGTTTTGGTCCTGTGAACCGGACCGGACCGCCGGTTTACTCAATTTTCAGTTTTTTTTTTTTTTTTTTTTTTGTAAATTTAAAATTCTCACGTCCTTTAACCTTTTTTGAGTCTTAGAAAACGTTTTTTGCACACTTACAATTCCCAAATCCCAAATTTAAAATCACATGCCTCAAATTAGACGTTAAACACTTGAATATGACGCTTTTATTCTAATATTGAACTATATTATATATTATATTTTTAATTTTAGCATATTAATAATATATATATATATATTATTAAAAATAATATTTTTATTTATGACGTCATACCGGTTCGACCGGTGGTTGAACCGGTCGAACCGGTCCGACCGGTGACCAGTAAGGCTGCCGCTTTGACCTCCGGTCCGCTTTTGAAAACATTGGTATTAATTGGATTCGATAGTAACCCATTAATATATAGAATATAATTACATCTAATTACCCTATTAAATAGCCTAATTACGATGCAATCTATCTATATCGGAAAATTACGTTTTAGTCCCTAACTTCTGAGAACCGTTTGTGGTCCCTAGGGTTCCGTTATGTTATTCCAAAAATACCCCTGATTTATTGTTAAATCCATAATTTTTAGGGATCGTTTTGTTAATTTTTAGCGATGATTTTGTAATTTTGGTCATATATTCAATGTGACATTCATACGACCGTCAGGGGTATTAGTGTACTTTTACAAATTTCGTTAAAGAACTTTAGTCCAAACAAGATTTATATGAACTAAAATGTAATTTTTTCTAATATAGATAGACTGCACTGTAATTATGCTAATCTAAAAGGGTAGTCCGATGGAATTCAGTGATCTTTAAAATTTTGAGTAACTCTTATCAATTATGTTTGTTTTGGAGTACTCTTGATGTAGGTGAACCCCTCTATGTTGATATGCTGTTTATTTGCATAACAACTAATTATTTTCATTTGTTATTTATGATAGCAATTATTTACACTCAATTAAAAGGTTTATAAATTTGGTAAAAAGGTAATTAGAATTTGATTCAATATCCATTATTTGTCACTAGAATTTGCTTCGACATCTTATATATCAGAATCACCAACACTCTTTTAATTCATTGACAAGAAGGTTCTAACTTCAAATATGACGTGTACTTACAAGTATCTCCAAGTTTCATTTTCTCATTTTCATTAATGGAGGAACAAAATTAATTAATAAAAAGGGCTAATCCCGATCACTCCCCTTTTCTTTTGGAGGTTTTGCACTTCAACCCCCTATACTTTGATTTTTAGTATTTATTCTCCTAACCTTTGAAAAATATCATACTTAACCCCCTTATAACAAATTTTAACAAAGCAAAACTATACAAAGATAATCTCAAATATGTTGATATTATATATCAAATTGAAGCTCTCGACGCAATGAATAAGACAATGGTCTTGAAATCAAAATCCGACAACCGAAGAAACAGAAATCATCGGTTAAAGACGACGCACTACGAACGAAACTTTTGGCGGTTAATAGGGTCGACTAGGGTATGGGCTTTGTTCTCCTTGGAAAGATGAACATGATGGCGGTGGTCTTGAAGCTTGGGTTGCCGTGACGAAGAAGAAATATATCAACGGTCAAATTTTTTTAAAGAGATTAAGTATGATATTTTTCAAAGGAGGGTAAATGCTAAAAATCAAAATATAAGGGACAAAGTGCAAAACCCCCCAAAATAACAGGGGGAGGCCAAGATTAACCCTAATAAAAAAGTTACATTTCGTAGCTGGCGCAATTAAAAGAACCGCCAAAATCATAATAAAATCAAAAGAAATTTATTGATTGAATCAAGTTATTATAATGATGATATGTATATAATTAGTATACGATGACAAATGATTGCGATATAAGATAATTTATAATTTCTTAAGAGGCATGAAGAAAAGAGGAGGATTTAAAAGAAAATTAATGACGAAATTACTATGAGACTACGATTGATGAGTGATAAATAATCACGGAAAAACAAACTTTACAAGAACTAAATTAAAATAATCAAAACAATAAAGAAATACGATTTTTAACGAGGAAAATTCAAAAATCAAATACAATAATATGCGACAAAATTACAGCATTCTTCTAAAAAAAAAAAATTGTGCAGAAAAAATTTCTCTGGACCAAACACAAATCAAATACTTCTCTTTATTGCCAGTATTTTTGTTCTCTTTGTTGCCTCCGTTGCTTCAAAATTGCCATAGTCCAATATCATCAAAATTATTTGAAGGAGGTTGATAGTTCCTAGTAATGCCGTTCATCATGTCTCCCAACGGCGGTAGTTGTTCATAATAATTAGTTAAAGATGTTCCTTCTCCGTTGACGTACGGCTGATCGTGCAACCAATTATTTCCGAAGCCATTGAACTGTGCCGGTGCCGGAACCATAGGGGTGGTATAATGAGCTTCGACGAACGCCTCCGGCATCGGCTGTACCGGTGCCGGAATAATATGTTGTGCTACTTGTACATTCTCAGCCGGATTATCAACCATTACTTCTCCTTCTTCATAATCTTGATTATCGGATTTCCTCAATGCTCTTTCATATATGTGGCATAACACCCAATCATTTAACTGCAAATTAAAAGTCGATCAAAATGAAAAAGATCAAACATATTTGGTTATAAATTAGGCTAATTCAATAACTAAGATTATATTACATAGTAAACCTACGTACCCTCATGTCTTTTCCATTTTGTTTGACCTTGGGAAGTTGACGAGCTGGTAATGTGTATTCGTGCATGAGCCACCTGGTTTTCTGTCCATGAGGTTGTTGTCCATTAAGAAAGTTTAGTACTCTTTTGTTTCCAATAATTTCGTTTCCTCTTTTGATCTTCCGATCAGCGCCGGTTGCCTTCCAATACCCGTCGCCTGCTTTCCGGTTCGGCCGTGATCCATTCGGATACTTTCGGTCCCTTGGGGTGAAAAAATAACAGCTTTTCTCACGCTCTCCGCCTTCGGGGAATATCTCTAAAAGAAAAGGTTTCATTAATATTAGATGAACATATAATCATAGAGTTTACAGCTACATACTAGTACTGCCTTGTTAATGTTTTCTTGTACAATATATCATAAAAACCCTGTAAACCTACATTTATTACCCTAGGGTTTGGTGCAGAATTAAACATACATGACTGTTAGGAATTTTTTGAGAACTAACCCAAACCTCAGGGGTGATATATGTAATTAAGTAAACTAAAGTAGTACTCAAAATCTCTTTCTTGCTATACGCTGTTCGTGTACAAAATCATAAGTAGTTTATCAATAACTTCAGACCAAGATCATATATAAATCAAGAAAACTTAAGAAAATAACGTACACGACGTGAAACCCTATATTTTCAGAACTTAAGAAACCCCTACAAAGAAGTTGCATACTTCCATGCACGCGTTCATACATATATGCATGCATAACAAGAACTAACCCTTTCAAAACCCTAAATTTTAGTCTTCAAGAACCGAAAACCAAGATTGTAAACATTATAATTAACAGAGAAAAATAAAGAAAAACAGAAGAGTTAATATTGCGTACTTGCAATCAGATTCTTCGGATCAGAGCCATATGCATTGGCATCGCGTATCTCAGTAACAGGGATTGGATCTTTCCTTATTCTCATCTTCAAGTAATCAATGAGTTCGTCATCCTTGGGAACGAAACGGTAGCCCGGCGGGTATTCCGACATTGTTGAATAAAGAAAGTTTCAGTAAATTGGGGGTGAAAACCGAATAAAGAAGTTTCAGTTTATAAGATGAGAGATTTTGGGAGAGTAGACAGTGAGAGAAATCTTTGCGATCAGAGGTTTATATTATATATGATGATAAAGCTAACTCTAATAGAAATCTGAATGTATTAAAATCACGTCTCTAGTCTTCTTACTGCAAAGGGAGTCTAAGCATTCTCAAACTAAACTAACTAAATTCGATTACTAATGGAGCTCCAATCCTATTTTATATGTAATTGCTAATTAATTTAGTTATAACTTATTTATTATTAAAGCCAAAACCTGGTTGACTCGAGTAGTTAAAATTAATCATTCTCCAGTGTAATGACTTACTTAAGTAGTTAAAATTAATCATTTTCCAATGTAATGTAATGACTTTAACCTCGAATCCCACTAACCACCCCCCAATTTTGAGACGTATTTTGTTTTTTTTTTTTTTTGAAAAAAAGACTTTATTATTATTAAATAACTAAACTTCAATGGGCGCAGATTCATAAGTTGGTTAGTCACGGCCTCACGGGCATTAGCTTTTTGAGTAATTTTAGTTCCAACCTAATACAGTCAAATTAATATAAGTTATAACACAACAATGTGTTTTTTCCCCCCTTAAAAAAGATCAAAACAACCATTTTTTTTTATTCATACAGCATCACATAAAAAGCTCAAAATAATCGGGAATAAAATAGAGAACAACCTAAATCTCAGTAACTGGAAATAAAACAGTGAACAACCTAATCAGATAGATTTAGATCTGGTCTGATTGCCCGCTCCATGGCAACATCAAACGACTCTCCCTGCTTTTGCAGGGTGCAGACGTCCAATTATCCATGACGACGTGAGTTACATCGGACACCGCCCTTTGTCTGGTGAAAGAGATCGCTGTGATGACAAATACTCCTTAGCCTCTCAAACAAGAAAGAATGCAAATAGTCGAAGGGCTGATGATCACTTTCTTTCACGGACCCACTCAGTGTCTCTGAACCGATTATCTCTTCAATTCCTGACGATGAAATTGGTTCTCATCTCCAATAGGAAAGTTTTAACTCCCACCGATGGCTTGTACTCACAACGTGGAACCATATCAGCATCCACCCAAAAATTGTAGCGATCATCGTACCCAAAATTATTTGTTTCCATCACCTTCTTGGGTAGGAGATCTGAAATTTGGTGTGCTATCATTTTTTTTTTTTGGTAGGAGAACTGAAATCAGGCTAGGGTTTTGGAAGAGGAAACATGACAGTGTTTTATTCTTGATGGGTAATTTGTAAGAAATTTAGAAAGAATAATAAATTAAATAATAAGCCTGAATTTACAAAGTTTTATTAACCACCACATTATTTTCAGATAGAGGTTAAAAGTGAATGTTAATACACAATATTCAACAAAGTTATTATTCAATTAGATTATTTAATTACCTTACTTAAATTTGTGAATACACTCGAAAATGAGGCAGTTTGAAATAACTCCCCATCAGTTTGGAATATTTTTATTTTGCTCCCCATAAAATTATGCAACATAATAGGATATAAATACTGCATTAGAACGTTTTAGTACTACATTTTGTGAAAATTATACAACATATTTTGAGAGGTATTTTAAGTACTACATTATGTGAAAATTGTATGACATTTTGCCAAAATGGGGAGTTAAGTAAAAATATGATGTCCAATTAAGAATTTATCTCACATTACCCGCTCGAAAATCCATGATTTTGAATTAAATAACATACTAACAAAAATATTACGTGAGGGTTTCCAAGATAACTACTAAATTATTAAAAATGTAATGGCACTATAGTATATTTTTCCTTAATAATAATAATAACAGACTATTTTTTTGATCTCTCAGAGTTTCCCCCCACCCAATTGAGTGAAGTACTAATCTCCCGACTATTAATGTAATTAAAATATTTAAATTAGATTGTCTTCGTTTGTTATACAATTGGGCTGCAGTCCAAGCCCAAAACAATTTAAATGGGCTTTTTTGGGTCCACCACGTAGGCCTGTAAATGGGTAGGGATTCTCCAGGCCCAGAACCAGGTCAATAATTGTCTATTATTTAAGTCTAGGCCCAGATCCAATCCAGCCCCATTAAATCCCCAGGGCTGAAAAATGGGTAAGAATCAGACCCATTTCCATTGGGTCTGAGCCTGGGTCCCGCCCAACGTCCCAGCTGCTAATATTGTGTTTTCAACTTTCTTCAGATTATTGATTATTATATCATCGCGTTTCTTTAACTTTCGTTATTCTTCCTTTACTCTGGATTTATGATGTAAGCAATTCTCTTTTTTCTTTTAAAAAAAAGTTAGCTTGGCGTTATCATCTAGGAATATTCTAAATTTTTGCACTTTCGAACTATTACGGAATTTATATTTAAATTCCACACGTCCTATAAATTGGTCCTTTTTTATTAATATTTGCGGCATAATTGTTTTCCTTTGAATTATAAATAAATAATAGAAATTAGAGGTTAATTTTTGGTATATATATATGTATGTTTTTTTTTTTTTTGGTATATATATATAATATTTAGAGAAGTTGGTAGAATTTTTTGACCAAACTTTCATATCAAAACAAAATAAAAATCCAACACAGTGTAAATTATAATTTTTTTTTATAATGTGATTTTTTATTTTTAATATTATTATCTTATCCATTGTTGTGTCCCAATTATTACCGTAACCCAGTAATTAAAGGAAGTTAATCAATCACATAACCCAGTATTTAAAGAAAATTAACCGAGAGTTCACATTAGTTGTAATCTTTTATTTGATTGTGCAATCAGATTTTTATCGGATTTGGTGTAATTCGTTCTAAGATAGTCTATTATGAGGGAAATTTATTTTTAAAGAGTTTTCATGTTTCATAGGACTCTGCTAGCTCATCAGTTCACGTTCTTTTACCACACCTTAGATTAGATGGGTAACCTCATCAACTATTAATATTAGGCAATTTTAATTTTTTTAATATTACTTGATAATTTTCGATTAAAAATTTATTACAAAGTATCAGTTGATTTTTAAATTACTCAGGATAAAAAAGTGCATAAATTAATGTATAAAATATTTTAAAAGATAAGTTTTAATATTTAGAAAAAATTTAAATACATTTTTAAACACCACAATTTTATATTAACTCATAAATTAATATCTACAATTTTAAAAAAATGCATAAAAATCAAGAAATGAGATACAAAATTCATCAAGTTTATACTAAGTACCTAGCTTTCAATTCATGAATTAAAATCAATTTTTTCCTTAAAGAGACATGAGAGAGACGTGAGAGAGGGAAATATAGGGTTTTAATATGGGTATAATTTGGGTAAATGGATATTGAGTTTAATTCGGATCTAGACTCAGGTCAATACCCATTAAAAAATTATATTGGGACTGAATCTGGGCCTGGGCCTGGGAAAAATATATGTGATTGGACCTAAATATTTTAAAGTTTTATGGGCCTGGCCCGGAGAATCCCTACCCGTAAACGGGCCTGTCACCACGAAATATTCAAGCTTACTCTGCTTTATAATGTTTCCTCGACACTCGATTGATTGATGCTTTAAGCTCTAATGGACGGCAACAATGGAGTTTCCACTCCTCCGCCACCAGTAACGCTTACAATGGACGAGGGCGGTGCAGTTTCCACTCCTTCGCCGCCTGCCACTTTATCCAATGGTGGTGCTGCCGTTGATTCCCCCACGGATTTGAACACCGTCACCAATCCCGAGTTGAGCGAATCCGCTCCCAATCACGTTAATGGAATCAAGGAAGAGAGGGAAGCCGGTGCCTCTGAAGAGCTCTCCTCCGAAGACACCTCAGTCTATGGTACCCCTCAAGGTCCCGATACCGACCAAATTTCCCCCATGGAAACACAGAATTCACCGAATCTGCCTCCAGAAACAGACGGCGACGAGGAAGAAGAGGGAGAGGAAGAGCCGCCGCCGAAGAAACAGAAGCAGCTCTCCGATTTGCCGAAAATCGAACCTACGGAGGCGGAAAAGACCGAATCGCAGTCTCCCGCGGCGGCAATTGGCGGTCAGTCTGTAAACGGGAAGTCCTCGACGAAATCGGGGAAGAAAACGAAGAAGAAGAACAAGGATGTGTGGAGCACCACGTCGAGGAAGGGCAAGAAAAAGACGAAACATGCTTCCAACAGCAATCACAATTCCAAAACCAACGGCGAAGCTGAAGAGAAAGTATTGATTGCCCCAATCCCTAGATTTCCGGACAAAAACGACGATAGCCCTGACCTAAAAATCTGCCTTTCGAAGGTTTACAAGGCTGAAAAGGTTGAATTGAGCGAGGATAGGCTGAGTGCGGGCAGCACAAAGGGGTATAGAATGGTGAGAGCTACTCGGGGAGTCACTGAGGGAGCTTGGTATTTCGAGATTAAAGTGGTGCATTTGGGTGAAACGGGCCACACGAGATTAGGGTGGTCGACTGATAAAGGGGATTTGCAGGCACCTGTAGGATACGATGGGAATAGCTTTGGGTATAGGGATATTGATGGGAGCAAAGTGCACAAGGCATTGAGGGAGAAGTATGGAGAAGAAGGGTATAAAGAAGGTGATGTTATTGGATTTTACATCAATTTGCCTAACGGAGGGGCTTATGCCCCTAATCCTCCACGCTTGGTTTGGTACAAGGGACAGCGGTATGTATGTGCTCCTGATGCCAAGGAGGATCCCCCGAAAGTTGTTCCTGGTGAGTAAATTCTTGTTCTTGCAATGTAGGTTGTTGTAATGCTGGTTAATTTTGTATTGTTATGTCTTCTTGTCTTGATGAGTGATATGTCATACATGATTATGCATGATAGATTTCAATTCAAGAACTACAGCTTATTGGAGGAAGGTTCATATTATGCTATCGTGTCCGAAGTTATAAGTTTAAAAGATGATCGATTGATTGTTTCCAGTTTTGCCTTATGTTTATGAATAGATAGCTGTATGCATAAATTTGTTTTTAGATTTGGATATTGAGCTCTTTTGTGTGGCTTAATTCTCTTTGTAGCACTTAGGTGATGGATTAGGAGAAAAAAATAATAGAAGAAGAAGAATTGGGTTCTGGTTGAAGTTTATTAGTGGATGCTCTATCAGTTGGAAACATCATTGTTTGGTTAATGCTGAGAAAATCTCTGTTCGTAACACTTTCTTAAACAGATCAGTAGTTATGTTGATGGATTTTAATAGGAAATAATGCTCCTCAGAACATAGAAAACCTTTTAAGTAGGTCGCAACCATTAATCAGTTTTGTGCATTATATGATCTTTGAGATGCGTTGTGGTTAACACTGAGAAGCAACATTATCCATGGCTATCACCTCAATCATCCATCAGAAATATATATACTTATTAGGTTTGCCTGGGCTATGCTTTGAAGTTACTTTTTCACTATTCAGCTCAAGCTTTGTCGTGGTTTTTTATATGACTAGTTCATGTCAAGAAGGTTAGGATAGGAGACCATGCCCGCTGATATGGTATCTGAGACAAAGAGCACTAATGCCTGAAACCTGTTTATATTAAACCAAAAAGAAGGGTCCGATTTTCCTTAAGTTTATGGAGTGTACTACCTTCCTCTGGCAAATAAAACAAAAGGTAATGCCTGACGGATGAAATACTCGTGGTTTTAAAATCTTTGGCACCAGAATAGCTATTACCAATGACTTTATTCATACCAGAATTCTTATATTAAAAGCATTGTTTGCTCCTTTAATTTCGTCTGCTCATATTAATCTTAAGACCTTGCTCTGTTTCTGGTGAATCTGAGTTTCTCAGGCTTGTAATGCTAGTACCGGAATAACCTATTAACTATATGTGTATGGAATATTGTTTATGGTTTGCAGGAAGCGAGATCTCTTTTTTCAAAAATGGAAAATGTCAGGGGGTTGCTTTCAGAGAATTTTATGGCGGTCGTTACTACCCTGCCGCCTCAATGTACACTCTTCCAAACCAATCAAATTGTGTTGTTAAGTTCAATTTCGGTCCTGATTTTGAGTCCTTTCCTGATGACTTTGGCGGGCGTCCTCTCCCCAAACCTATGATTGAAGTCCCATATCAATCTCACGACAGCAGAGTTGAGACTGGTCTGTCTAATGAGAAGCAACAGTAGCTACTTATTCTGTTTCCATATTGCTTTATAAATTTATTTAGGAAACAAGATGTTATTTGATTTAGATTTCCATTGTAATTTTCATTGCTGTCGCTAACAGTCTAACATGACTGACATATCACAAACAGTCACCTAGTTGTAAACTCAACTTCTTTTACAATCTTTTCCAATTTTTTAGTTCTTAGATATGCCATTTTTCTTTCCTTTTATTGAAATCTGTTACCTTCTTCACGAGCATCTCTCTCTCTTTTTAGTACTGGAACTGTAAGAAACTGCATAAAAGCGGAATATGAAAGCACGATTACAGCACCGATAAAGTCATTTGTGCACGTTATTTTGGTCGTGTGTTGTACACGTTTGAATTCGCGTGTTTTATTTTGAAGAGGAGAAGGGGAAGAGAGTGCTTCTCCTGATAGAAAACTTTGTTTGTGATGACAGGTAGCCCAAGGAATATCACCAGAATGTGCCCTATGCAGTATAATTGTGAAGGCTCCTGAAAAACGGTTCCTTAAGCTTGAGAAACACACTCAGGTTGGTAATGTTTATATTTAAAGAATCTACGTGCTTTATTTTTACAGTTACTGAGCATTTCTGAAGCTTTGTGTGACCTCAAGGATAATATACCCTCTTAATCTATATATAGTTCTTATGATCTCTTAGATCCTAAATTCTGTGTTACATGGACTTATATTTTGGCTACATGAATGTCTTCCAACTTCCCTTGTTACTTGACGAACTTGGGGGTTTGGTGTACCTATTGATTCCCTCGAGATTCAAGAAATTACGAACTTCCCCCCTTGTTATGATATTTATGGAAAAAATTGTCATACAAATTAACTAAAGTTGCAAGAAGGAAATTATACATATGGCGAGGTAAATGAAAACTAACACATGAGTTAATATATTTGGTTCACAAAATATTTCCCTTTATTAGCCTAACCAGGTCATTTCAGTTTGAGCCTCATTCGGCCAAATCGGTGTAATAAAGGAATGAGTGTTTTTCGCATTTGTCGTATGGTTGGTGAAAAATTTAGGGAGAGTGAAAAATCAAATGACTTGTTAGGTTGAATTGGTTCGGATTTGGGTTAGAATTTTCCCAGAGTAAGGGTTCCTAATGAAGTGAGAATCAAATAATGATAACCTAAAGTTCAACATAATTATAGACGTAATTATTGGTAGATCATGCCATAATTATGGGTAGATTTGTTGAGTTTTCAAACTTACATTGAGTACCCTTGCCATGAACGGAAGTCTAAGAAACTATGATATACGAACACTTTTAAAAATATTATTTTCTTGAGTCTTGTCATGTTGGACACTCTTCATGTAGAAAATTCTAGAAAAAATCTATATTGCCGTATCTGTATGAACGTATCCATATCCGTGCATCATAACTAAGAAATCACGAACTATCGGTCTGAGGGTTACATGATGTTAATCGAATCATTTCATGATTTCTCTTGTATTTATTTGTATTAATTCTAAAGTTTATATTTGAATAATGGTTAGGCCATGATTAGATCAAAAATCTTAGTTCACTTAGTAGTAGAACAAACATGAAGAACAACTCCGATAATGTATTTCAGTAATCTATATTGGGAATTTGGGATTGGTTTGAAATCCAATTAATTTGCTTACTTTTTTTTGCTTTGAGGTACTTGAAGTTGCTTTTTATTCACAATAATCTTTCTTGTGTTACTGACCAAATTAAATCAGAATAAATTCGCATATTAGAATAAGTTGCTATTTACTGCTCTCGAATCCAATGAACTTTCAACCCGACGGCTTACTTGCATCCAACAGGTTTGCAAGGCTAAGATTAAATCAAATAACATTTTTTATCGAAGTTTTGTAAGTTATGTAGAATTTTAAATCTGAATCCGACATTTTATAAGTTATTTAAGAATTGAAATTGGAAATCGGAGAGTTTATTATGTTGGTGTTGAATTAGTATTCAATTTTTTTCTTTTAGTTTTGTGTTTTATTTCTTATTTTATTTGTGCGCATACGCTGCATTTTCTTTGATGGGCTTTTACTTTTAACCCATTGGCAATGGGTTATGAACGGTAAAAAATGAATTATATAGCTCAATCCTCCTTTTTACTTCGATATATAGACCTTCTGGTATTTTGCTAATATTTTGGACCTCTTTACTTTGATACTTAACAATCCTTGAGTTAACATTGTTATTTACCATTGTGGCCCTTCTTCCTTTGTTTTGGGGGAAAAATGTCTTATGTCTATGCTGATTTGGAAGGTAAAAAGAGTAAAATACTTGAATGTATGAGGGCAAAATAATAATTTCAAGTCATCCAAAGAATCTTGGCTATTTAATCACTACTTTTTTGAGTAGGTAAATAATTTGTAGGCACTTATTCAAGTAAATGCAAGAAAATAGGATCTTTATTAGCCAACTGCCCTTAATATGCCAAAGATAAACTTAGAGCGTATATGGATTAGTGAAATCGATGATGAAATACATAATTAAAACATAAAATGAATGAAAAGGGAGATGAAATACATAATTAAAATCGAAAACCCAATAAGACTTGAATCCGCATCAAAGAACTCATTCATTTTCAACCGGTAACTGCAGAAGTCTCCTTCAACTCTTTATTTTCTTTCCATGGAGAGATTAGTCCACATTCAACTTCATCTTCTACAGTTAATGGCTGCACCATAATGAATATGACCTAGTGACAGCAATATCTTCTTACCATAATTACACTTAAGAGTCACTGACAATTGAAATGAACAAAAATAGTCTACTTCCACTCCTAATAATCATGCCTTAGAAGTCAAGCAACATAACAGAGACAAGCAGATGGTTTAGTGGTAAGCATCCGCACCTGTTAACACATAGTTCACGTGTTCAATTCTCATTGGAGCTAGTTGGGGAACTGGCAATAATCTTCTTTTAGAGAATATAAAAAAAAAATGGGCCGAGCAACATTTCAAGAATTTCACATTATTAAGCAATTTCCCAGCCAAGTCATGTGAATTATCATGAAACTGTCAAGAAACGCAATCCAAAAATATTACTATCAAACACTTCATTGACTAAAAAATACAACAAATGATCGTTTTGTACAAACACAAACTCGCTCATTGTGCTTATACAGTCGGGAACAACTGGTCACTTCACATCGAACCAAATCCGGATACGGGGGAAAAATCAATATTCATCAATATAACAACATTTCTTATTTTTCTTTCTTTTCTACCAGGAATCAGAGAACCGTGAGTATAATTTCGTAGATTCTGCACCTGATGCAATAACTCTGAATGAATAACATGTGTCGATTTGAATCTAGGTCCACTTCGCCTTTTGTCCCGGCGAAATTTGAGTCATTAAACAACCTTCGAACTCATGTCATTCATTCAGCTACCCAATAGAGAAGCATCTAGGGTAGAGGAGAGTTTAGACCTTCTTGAGAAGACAATGAAACCATCTTTGAAGATTGGAATAACTTCCTCTCAAACGAAGGGCGCCTTTTGAATTGGTATAATGTTCTCTTAGCATAAAGTGACTGGAAATATTGTGCAGTTCTCTCCTTAAGCTTGAGAATAATGAAGAAGAGAAGCCTGTAACATAGTATAAGGACGTACAGAGCGAGCAAATCCCACCACTTGGAATGGTTCAAGGATATTCCAAACATGTTCTTTATTACATCCTCTCCGGTTAATTTAGGATCACCAGGTACCAGAGGGTCGAATACGACTCCAATCATGTCATTCTTGTATGATCCCTGCATCCACAGATGACATCAAAGTGTGCAATAAGCTTTAAATGTTTACTCATAAAAACATGTATTAGTATCATATGATACTTGCTGATTTTGACCCGTAAGTGAAGGTCTATTCATACAATTAGTGATATAGTTGGTGTATAAATACGACTAAAGATGTGTAATTAATTATGATGTGAGTATAAATCAACTAAATTGTGCTAATAACGAAGGGGAGCACAAGAATTACCTCATATACTAAATAGAAGAGTGAAACATAAATAGTTCTTAATTACTTCAAATATTGCATGAGCCATGATCTGCCTCATCTTTGATCCTTTCCATGCATTATAATTGTAATTTGTTTTTAATCACGATCTTTCATTCACATGATATTGGATAATGAAAGAAAATATATATATCAGCAGAAGAAGAGTCGTCGATGGATGTGTTACAGAGGATGGTGTAAGGGTATATTCTTAAGTAGAAGAACCAGCCCTTTATTTGAGCTACAACATTAGCATATGCATCATATTATACAAATATACCTTTGGAATAAAGCAAAAAAAAAAAACAAAAAGAAGGGAGTCCCTCTTAGAACAAAGCTTAGGGGATTGGAGAGTTAAGTCCCTCCTGAGAGGAAAGTGAATGAACATTCTGTTGTCTCTTTGGAGTAAGAGACCGCAACCTTTGGAACTAGGGCCTCCTTTGAAGGCGGTGTTTTGTTCTCAGGGCATAAAGTGAATACATGAACGAAGAACTTCTCTCCTTTAACTTGATGATGAAGAAGAACGTAATTCTGTAAATTACTAGTAGGACATATAATGCAAGTAAATCCAACCACTTGGAATGATCCAGTGATATTCCAAACATGTTTGTTAGGACGTATTCGCCGCTTAGTTTTGGATTACCGGGGAACATAGGCTCGAATTCGTATCCGATCATTATATTCTTGTATCCTCCCTGCATTTCTTTTTCTTGTTAGCAAAATCATTTTATTTCACATATTACAGCTCCTGTTTCTTTAAGAATCTACTACTTTTGCATGAAGAACTCCAATTATATTGAAATATAATTAATTAGCAACTTTTACGTGAGTTTTGCTCTCTAAAGTGTTTAGCAATGTAGGCAAACTTCTCTGCTTTTAGCTTATATAAAAAAGCTTTTAGAAAACATATACAGAGTATTTTGCTTTCCTGCTTTTGCTTCAAACCTTTTTTTTTTAATAAAAATACACCCCCAAGTGGCCAGAGGGATTCGAACCTACCGTGACAAAGAACCATTTAGCCATTTGAACCAATCCTTATTAGCTACTTTTGCTTCAAACCTTGAGCCAGCTTCTCTCAGTTTATTTTTCTGTTTATTATTATTTAAAAGTACTAGCAACATATACGTGCGTTGCTCGTAAGTATATTGAATTTTAAATATATGTTGATTATCATTATTTATTCTTTATTAATTTTTAAATTATTTTTACTTAGATTTGATAACATTATACTCTATTTCAGCTATATGGGTAAATCGTTTTCAAAATATTCCAACAATAACAATATATATTATTGACTTATTGTTGCTAGTCTCTTTTGCAACTTTTGATCCTAGCCCTTTTTTTCATGTTAAAAAAGTTTAGTAAGTAGATTTGTATATTCATAAGAATATATGTCATCATCAATATGTTAGTCATATTCATATTTTCTTATTTTCTCCCAGTCTTTAATGTCTTCAGATTATCTGATTTTCTCACCGTTATAAATAACATTACACCCCTCCCTTTTGCCACTACAATTCTTTTGTAATCTTTGATACAACACGTTTAGCTTTTCTTCTAGCTAAAGAAAAAGCAGAAGCAAAGAAAAGCTAAAGAAAAAGCAGAAGCAGGCATTCCAAACACTTTTCTATCGCATGATAAAACAGAAATGTCGAAAACATTCAGAACCGAACATTTTTTAAATTGTGGAAATACCTGTAGTGCCCAAGCACCATATCCAATGAAGGATATCGGATAGCGCCAGACGGGCTTGGGAAGGTCCGGCAGCAACCGGAAGAAGCCGGCTGTCATCATCATAATCCCCTTCAGACATTCAAAACCATGGTAAGAATAACAAATATCTGAGGAAAATAAAGACACATCTCTGAAGCTTACAGTAACAGGATTATTTTACTTACAAGAACTCCAGCACCAGCTATGATCCCCATCAGGAAGTTAGGAACCAATGCAGCAACGATCATCATAACACTCTCCACCATAGCAATGCATCCGAATATATTGAGACAAAAGAATACATAGCGCAAAAATGATGCCCGGAAAACCATGTAAAATGTAATCGTCCCAGTAATCAACGAGACAGCAACCAAGAATGGGAACGAAGAGAGGAAGTTTGATAGTATAAACACAGCCACCCCATAATAGCCGTTAAGCCTTTCTCGTGTAAAGACCTGTTTGTCAAGAAAATATAGTTTAGAGAGGTGCAATTGGTAGTGAAGCTATTTCTCAAGGGGCTGTAAATGTAATTATCCCAATTATATATATATTTGTTACCTTCATTTCCTCAATGAAAGATGGAAAGCCTCCAATGGACATGAAAGTCATGAAGCCCGTGACGAAACCACCACAGGCTCCTCTAGCTAATATTGCTGTATAACTTGTGCCGACGTCGTAGAACAGGGTTCCAACACATATACCAACGATGGTGTATATAACTATTCGTGACCAATAATATCCAACATCTCTAGACATATTCAAGAACGATCTTTGTGTCAAGGTCGAAAGCTGCTTCCACCAACTTGCATGGCTTCCTTTCAATGTTTCAATATCGAGCCCTTGCTGCAAAATTCAAAAAGCTCGTTAATCTTGACGTGGAAGTACATATCTCGTTTGCATGCAAGAATTATATTCGAATCTCATGATCACTTACAAAGACGGAGACTTGTTCAATCCTCACTCTTGCCTTTTTTGCATAGTCTGAGTGTTTGTATTTCTCAATAAGCATCGATCTGATATCTGCTGTTGCAAAATTCATCAGAGGATCTGATGTTATTTGTGTTTCCTGTCATTAGAAAGATAGAATGATTTCAACATGGATTAATATAATTCATAGTTGAACGAAGATATGTTTTAATCTAATCTTTACGCAATGTTATGGAGAATTGGTGGGAGATTCGTACCCGTAGTCTTTGTGAACCTTTCAGTGTGGCTGTAACGACATCAAAGTCGGAGTTGATACAGCGCAAGAAATGATCTGAAGGGTTTCTCCTACTTGGACAGCTGAATCCTGCTTCTGCAAAAAACTGAAAATCAAAATGCCAAGACTTAGTTTTGAGTTATTTTCATGCATCTTTCTCTCTCTATATATATGATATGAATAAGTTAATTACAAAAACTTCCCCCCGTTAAAGAATTACATTACATCTGAACGATGATAAATGTTGACACTTCTAATTATCTTGAATGCACCATTTTGTCCTTAGCACTTAGTGATTAACATTTTATTTTAAATTCTTCACTATAATAGCATGCGTTAAGTCAAAACTTAGGTATGTTTGGGAAAGTTTTTGTAGGTCAAAACTTAGGTATGTCTGGGAAAGTTTTTGTAATTTCTCAAACATCAGGGGAAGACCGGAAAGTACAAACGAAACAATCAATATGTACTACCTTTGTTGCCATCTTAGCTTCTCCAAAGTAGACGGTTTCACCCCCGGACAGCAAAAACAGATCATCGAACAGAGCAAAGACTTCACTACTAGGTTGATGAATGGAAGATATCACCGTTCTTCCATCTCTTGCCAGATTCTTAATAGCTTGAATCACAAAAAATGATGCTGCGCTATCGAGTCCCGTAGTAGGTTCATCAAGAAACAGTATACGGGGTCGTACAAGTATCTCAAGGGCAATACTTAATCTCTTTTTTTCTCCACCACTAATCCCTCTCTTCTGCCAATTCCCTATTTGCCTATCAGCACAGTCTTGAAGTCCGACTTCCATTATAGTTCCCTCGATGATTCCTCGGACCTCTTCTTTCGGCATGGAGGTTGGCAACCTTAAATGGGCTGAGTAAGTTAAGGTTTCTCTTACTGTAAGAGTTCCCAGCAATACATCTTCTTGTGTGACATAAGCCTGTATTAGGAAGGGAGTTGAGTTCATTCAAGTGTTAATGCAGTTTACCCCTGAGAAAAACAAAAATTACAGAACCACCCCTCCGAACAAAAAGAAAATGCAAGAAACCTCGGTTTAAGGGGTCATTTTGTAAATCTTGTATTTCCCAGGGGGGTAATTGCAATTAATCCGTTTGTTAAAGATACTTACAACACCACCGTAGTCTAGCCTCCTTTTCTTTCCATTAAGTAGGATATTTCCTGTCATGACCACATTTCTTGATAATCTACCTGTGTCCAAAGTAGAAAGATACTATAAAATTGTTATGATGGGGTTCTAATTTTATAAATAAATAGTCATTTTCAATTTAAATTCCATTTTCTTCTCCAATTTAACAAAACTATAATATAATCCATTCGGAGACGTAGTCACCTGATACAATCTATTATGCGATTTTGTATACTTTACCATCTGAATTTACATCCGTTTTTACAATTCATCCGAACAATGCAAATGTGGGCAAGTCCCCGTGACTTTGTGATAATGAGCCTCCCGCATTGTTTGGATGGTGAATTTGCAAAAAAATGGGTATAATTTAACCAGAAAAGTGTAAATTCTGATAGTTAAGACAACAAAAAATCTTCATCTAACATAAAAACACGGGTATTTGCAGATTGTGCTTTTAAATTTTTACACTAAGAAGTAGAGTTGGCATTTTGACAACCACCAATGCTTCATTAACTCGACTGTCCTTCCCAACTACCTTGCCTGAACTAAATTAATGGAATCAGCTTCTTTTTCTTCACGAGATCCAACTCAGAATCACGTTTTGATCTAAGCCCTGATTTTGGTGAAAGGGATTTTACTGTCCAAAGGGCAAAGGGTTGTCGTTGCATTATATAGTTTTTACCTTTTCTTGATTTGGGTAAAACTAAAACACACTTTTATCTGTCCCAACTCTCAAGTCCATTCATTTTTCCAGAAAAAGATCCCACAAAATCAGAGATCCACCTAAAACTCTAGATCAAACTATATATACATACTAGTCATATACCAGATCATAGTCGACAGTGCATGTACCGATCTAGCTAACTTTTTACGATTAAACATACATGTGTTGCACAAAGTTATTGTCTTTATCTTTATTAGGAAACCATAAGGACAATTAACAACTACAGAAAGTGCAGAAGTTCATGCATATGTGTAAAAATGTGTGAAAATTTTTGAGAGAGAATGACAGACCTGCTAAAGAATCAAGAAGTGTAGATTTGCCAGAGCCAGAAGGACCCATAATAGCCATGATCCTCCCCGGTTCAGCGAACCCACTTAACCCATTAAGCAACTTCCTTATGGGGCCGTGTCCAAAGTTAGGCAGCACCACCGTCAAGTCCTGCCAAACCAAATACGCCTCGCCGCCTCCCCGCGGCCGACCCGCCTCTATATCGCCTCCGGAGCCGCTACCACTGCCGCCAGCCGTCGCCATTGCACCACCACCACCCGCCGCCGCCTCAATTTCCATCGGGGAGCCGAAATGGTGGCTGAAGATCACAGAGAAGGTGGTGAGAAGCCAAAGTCTTGATGAATAACTAACTTCATTCACCAAAGAAGCTACAACTTATGTCCCTTTTGTTTTTTCCATCTTTCTTCCCTAATATATGAAATGTTGAGTAATTAGAGGTCCCATCTCGTAGTTATGTGAGAATGACTTTGCATGGCTACTTTTTTTGTATATGAGAGTGATGAAAAGGAAACTCGAGAATTTAATGTAATGGGGTCCAAATACGAATGGTTTACAGTTGCATTTAAAGTTTTTATTGGCGATTCATACCTAGAAATGCAGCTAATACAGCTGCACCTATTAAATAGTATTTGGTATATGCGAGAAAGTTCCTCCTAGATATTTGTTAGTTCGTATGTTACACTTATAGGCTATAGCTTTGATTAAGCACTTAAATTTAGCTTTTTATAATTGTATGAAATTATATATGGTTTTTCTTGTTGGGAGTTGAGAGTTGACTGTATATCTTTTTCATGCTTTCGCGTTTGGATATGAATTGTGGAGAGCAACTCTTGAAAATGGCATGTGAATAAAGTAGAACGAAAATTAAACATTGTTTCTCTTTATTTAAGAAGATCGTTGTTGATCTCCGACTATCCCAATAAAACTCAAATACGTGATTTATTATTTAGACGTGTATATATTTACCATTAACCTATCTGTTTGTCTTAAAAAAAAATTAACTATTTCATCTTAGTTGTCTATTACCTTTTTGACCAAAAGTTGGTTTGGTGGTATTGAAAAACTCATGTTCAAAACCTGTTCAATCGAATAACTAACCATTATTTGATAAACATATTACATCTATTATTTAATCGGTCGTTCTTCCTCAAATTCTTATTAATCACACGACGATAAATGTAAATATTCATCCCTCGTCATACTAACTTAAACAAGCTAGATTCATCACACTAATTTAAACGACCTAGGTTCTCACACGGTACAGATTCGAGAAGATTGTCTGTCAAAATACTTAATTTAAACGACCTAGATTCTCACACTGTGCAGATTCGAGAAGATTCTCCGTCAAAATACTATTTCCGTAATACCGAATTTTCAATAAAAACTTAGAGAATCCCAATGTTATATATATCAAAAACAGAAACAAATGATAATTTAATTACAAAAATAATTTATAAATTCAAAAAGCGACTCGCGGCGCTAAACACGTGTATTCTTAATTTAGCATTAGAGGGGGTGAATAAAGTGATTTAATAATTCTAATTAATGCAACTTAATTCCGAAGTTGAAAATTTGCCCGTATTAGAGGACGGCTTATCGTACCCATCCTATAAAACAATAAAATGGGTCTAATACTTAGGCATTATTTATCTAATTAATTAACCCTTCGTACAAGTTTGCTTAATGGAATTTATAATTCCGACCAAATAAGTTCTTCCCAGATTGAGCCCTATTAGAATTTAGACAGTGGCCTCAAAAATAGCAAGCCTTAGCTTTAAACCCGAGTTTTTGAGAGCTTACAGCTTATTTGGGGAGAAGTAGCTTTTGCAAATATGGACAAATTTTGGTTGGCATATTACATGTCACATACGCTTCCAAATGGTGTGGTACGCATGAATGAAAATGGAAAACAGCTTTTCAGATGACAAGTAACTTCGCAAGAAGTCGTAAGCTTCTGCTTTTTTACCAAACTTCTGCTTTTACTAGCCATATAAGTAGCTGAAGGTACACATTTCAGTATAAAGTTCAGTAACAGAGTAGCATGACATGACAAAGGGCGCAAAGGAATACATGAGAAACTTAACTCACTCCAGCAGATTGAATTGTACATTGAACTTGAAGTGTGCGCTCAAATAACTTGAAATTTTGTACAACATTCGACCAAATCTAGCTTATATCGAAATGTATTCCACGTCAAATAGGGGTTAGAAAAGTGTGCAGATGTGACCTGTCCGATTCGTCTAGGCTTTGTCGGTGTCAAAAGGGGGCAATTTTGAAAGAATTAGTGGAGACTGATCTGCCTGCACCATTGACGTGATAAAACTGTCTCGGAACACGAATTCCGTTAACCAAAAACTCGTTCCCTTACTCTTGATCATGGTAGAGTTGGAGGTCACATGAACAACGGTAAGATTAGAAAAATACCTGTAGACACTGCTTCCATGATGTGCAATTACGGTGAAGGACCCTTACAGCAGCAGGATAAACCTGTAGTTAGAATGTATTTCAAATAATTGTGCCTGCAGAATTAAGAATTTACGGGGTCGGACTTCTGGGAAGTTATTTTGAAGGGACAATCACATTGACATATCCTGAGGTTTGGCATAGTTACAAAAAATTCCCCCAGCTTACTCAGAGGTTTGAGAAATTATAAAAACTTCCCTTGTCACAGATTTATATCTGGATCAATAAAAGTTAAATAACAACATCTCTAATTTCTTATGAACAACCTTTTTGCCCCTGGTACTTGCAAGTCAATATTTAATTGTAAATTCTTTACTATAAAGCATGCGTTAGCCACGGGAAGTTTTCTTAGTTTTAAAACCTCGAGGGAAATGTAATTATGCCAATGTAATAATCCCTATTTTTAATCTACAAAAAGGAAGGTAGGGACTCTCAGATATTTTGCAACTATAATATACTTTGATCAGAAGGGAACAACAGGTCACCAATACGTAAGAGGGGTGGAAATACGTACAAGCTCTAAAAGAGATACTTCAAGAGGCCAAAATTTTAACTTCCACCGGTATTTGACATGTTCTTCTTTTTCCTTTTGTGCTTAGGCTTCACAGCATCTTTTAAAGTCTTGGGTTGGTTCTTCTGTTCTCCAGATCCAGCTGTCTCCTGTGATGAAGGTGCTGCATCTGCATCCTTAACAGATTCATCCATTACAGGGACCTGTTGCTTTTCAGGTGGTTGTGAAATATCCATCTTTTCATCGGGGGTAGCTTCAGATGCAAAATACAGAATTTAAGATACCAATTTATTTAATTGGAAGTTATAATCAGAAATTTATAACTACCAAAATACAAGTTTCTGATTATAAATGCAAATTAAAAAATATATATTACTCTATCGGCACCCAATTAATTGAAATACATCTATTTTCATGTAACAATTACCAAAGAGCAGAGAACCAATTAAAATTTCAACTAGAAAGAAATAAGAACACATCTTCTTACAGAAAATGTTTATATGTGGTCATTCATACAAACAGGCAAGTTAATACCATAAAATACCTCGTGAAGCCAGAGACGCCTTCAATTCATCAGCATTAACTCCCTTGGAATATGGATCCCTGCAGGGGAAATATTCACACTGAGAATCAAGATGTAGTTGAGTAATATACAGCACGAATATAATCTGTCTTGATATTAAGAGAAATTCCAGACCACTCGATATGAAATCAACAACGCATATCAATTTTCTTAATAATAAGAAATGTACATCTAGTTTTGTAATATAAGTTCTGAAAAAGTTGGATAGGAATAAAGCTTTACCAGCTGGATGGTGCACCAATGAAAGGTTTTCGTTTGTAATCACTACCCCCATCTTCCTTAGAGTGGATGTCAATATCCATGTCATGTTTTTGACTGACATTTCCATCTTCTATTTTCAGTTTAGGCTTCTCCATTTCCTTCGAAACATTTTTGGGGCCTTTCCAAGCAGCTCCCTTTACATCAACAGAATCAGGGTGTCGTTTAATCTTTTTCAAGGCTCTTGCTGTATTGTACGCTTCAACCTGCAGAAAAAGTTAAAAAATTTCAAGAAGAAGAAAATGTCTCCAGAGCACCTGCAGTCTCATCATACATCATTGTTCTCATAGCATGGCCTTAATAAATTCTGAAGGATATCCAAGTTGTAGAAACTACAATTGTTTATAATTGTCAGAGCTATACAATTATACGGCATTGTTAGGAGTTTTCAAATAACTTGAGGGAGGTTGGCAATATCTTTAGGGGAAACAAAGTCAAACATAAAGATTTCTCGGAGCAAATAGTGAGAGAATAAATAAAAAACTGATTATTTAACATGTAAAATAGCCTGCAGCCAGGAGATCTAAAAATTCAAAAGTGGGCCATTCTTTTGATAGCTATTTATATTTACATGGTTCGGATTTTAGGAGAAGTTATCCAAAGCATCAAACGCAAATAAGGAGCAAAGATACATACGGCATGAATTATCATTCAGTATAGAAACAAGGTGTACATGGAACAGAGAGAAGTAAAACATGTTCAAGTAGTTTCCACTTTCCAAACAGCCGATAGAAGAAATACTGACAGCCAATTTTATTTTGTCTGTTATGTCGGCAGCCTTCACAGAAGCAATCCTCAAGCATTGCATAATAACACTCTGTATGATGCCTGAACCTCCAGCTTTTTGAATAGCACAAACATCACCATTTGTGTTCACTGTAGCAGTCAGCCTTCCTCCCATAACTGCTTCTTCAAAATGTGACGGGTCAATAACCTAGCAGCACATATTCCAAGAAAAGATAATGTGTCAAAAGATGCAACTCATTGTAGAAGAGAAAACCAACAGGAAAGTCAAACTGGAAAATAACTTCAGAATGATCAATGCGCTAACCGCTGTGCTCTCATCACCAATAAACGCAAAGGTTACAGCAATAGGGAGGTGGTGTACAATCAATGGAACTGGTTCAGTCACCTGCCATAGTACCAGGAAAAAAAAAAAATTGAAGCTCAAAGTTTAAATTTCCAGAAAAGCAATTCTACACAGTGAAGTTAGCAAGCACTAATTTTCCTGATATTTACAGTGAGAAAAGCAACCTTGATAACTAAGAAAGCTACATAACCAAAGGAACAGGTTGCGGCCCTCAGAGACCTAAATTACGTACAATCATACCAAGTTCACAGCAAACAGACCTTCATAAAGCACAAAGTGCATCTCTGATATCCCTTATCCAGATAATACAATTCATGGTCCATTACAAAACTTCACATATTGACATAATAAGAACAGAATTTTCACATCATTAAAATATCATTAGAAGGAAAAGAACTGACGTCTGGGGGATGTATTATCACTTCCTCATCAGTTTTTGTGCACGCTGGCCTTCTGAATGTCAAAAGAGCAGCCAAAGCAGCAATATTGGCAGCATCAATAAGATTTCTATTCCCAAGGAAATGAAAGATGCCAATCAGATAGTGCATAATGGATCACATAAATATGGATCGTGTATTCTGAATTTGTAAGTACATATTCACAACTTACCCTCCATTGTCTAGAATGTGGAGATCAACACGAATAGACCATGCCCACTTCCCTGGATCAACACAAAGTGCTTCTGTGTCTACAGCCCTGCTCTCCCTGTAACCCACATCCCATGTCTCAATATGAAACAAGAGAATGACTCAAGTTGTGCAAATAAGACATATCTATACATTACCTCAACCCACGATCAACTATGCGACCCAACTCCACAGCGAATTCCCCGGGGCGGCCTGCTTCAAATGCAGGATCGGCCATTGGAGAGAACTCGGTAAATATTGCAAGACTTCCTTCATTGGGACGATCTCGATAAGGTTGCACCAGTTGGGATGTAACAGACCCCATTACACGAGTCTGGCCCAGCGTCACCTCACACGAGCCATCTTCACTGTACATAAACCAACATTTCAAGAACTAATAGAAATTCATATACCCATAGAATATTCAAAAAGTCAAAAGGAACACCCAGATTTTATAGTATCGGAAACTTGTGAAGCTATCACCCAATAACTTCCATCATTTATGTTTTATCCGAATGGAGAAATTAGAGAATATAGAAAGCCTACTTATTAAAAGCATGAGCAAGCGCTAAAGAGAAATGAGGTTCTGCGCTTTGCTCTTAGACTTTTCCTGAAGTGCAAACTCAGTGAGCTTAGTGGGCTATGAGAAAAATAGAACGTGAGAAAAAGGGGACGAAGTGGAAAAAAAAAAATCTGCTGATAAAAGCTTCTAATGAAGGTCCTAATGGCAGCAAACATAAGAATCCTAATGGCAGCATAAACAATTTCATTCAAAGACAAACATTTAAAAAATTCCAATTCAGATAGTCCTAGTGCATCCGAACACAAACACTTAAACTCGAAGTAAAACTGAGCAAATGAATTATTGTCGTCACTAGCAATTTTTTAACGCATGCACTGGGTGCCAAAGCTGCAGCCAAGTTTAGGAGCAACACCTATAGGAGGCAGCCTGCACCAAATCCATTGTTAGTCTTAATGCAGATACACAAATTAACTGCGTCAAAATTAAAACTTATTGTATGGAAATCCATCGAAACAAGTAACCGAAGCAATATCACCACTCTGTTCAACCCTCCAAAAGACCACTGCTTGTTAAACCATTGCCACATGCAACTGGGGCTAGCAAGAAAAAAAAAACAGATTTCTGGAAAATGGGCTTGCGAATTCTTACCTACCAAACTGGATAGTCACATTCCGGTAATCAAAAGGGCCACGCGCATCAATTCTGAGGTTAGAAAGCAGCGCTTTTTCGATGATGAACTTCTTCTCATTCACCGTCATACGCCACGTATTAGCCAACCTCTGCTCCATCTTCTAAGCTCTTTTTTTTCAATTCCCCAAGAATCTCAAAAGTTCTTTCTCGGAATGAAGAACAAGGAAACTTAAACAGAATAAGAACGAGTAAATTTCTCGCAGCCAAGAACCGATTAGGAACGCCTCTCCGTCGATGTGTGGAGAAGAGGAGGAAATGTTGAGAGCAGGAAATTAGGGTTTATGGTGTTCTGGTCAGGGTTTTTGATTGATGATCTTGGTTGCCTAATTTCACGGGTCGGGCCAATTTGTATAACAATTCGGGTGGTTGTAAGACATAAAAAAACTGTGGTCCAATACCAACATAGATAGATATAAGCCCATTTACAAAACGAGGCCCAATTAAATTCAATAATAACAATTAACACATACAATAATTTATCATGTTAATAATCAAGGGGGGAAAAAAAAAATGTTAATAATCAAGGACAGAGTCAAAGGGGGCAAGGGGTTGCCACCCTAAATTTTGAAAAAATATATATTTTTATTTATATGTTTTAGAAAAAATTTAATTTTTTCTCTAATTTTTAATTTTCGTCCCCTTAATTATAGATTTTATCACTTTTATTTTATATTATAAATTTTTATTTCCCTTTTCGTAAATTCTGATTCCATCCCTATTAATAATAAATTGTTTCCGTTAGTCCCGGAACCTCACGAAATGAACTAATGCTTAATATTTGAAGTAGATAAGCTAGAAAGCACGGACACGGCAAAAAAAGTGTCCGTGCAGTGTCCGACACGTGTCGGACATGGATACGCCTCGCACACGGCTGAAACGTGTCCGAAATATAAAAAAAAAAATAGGACACAGCGGGATGAAGTGTCCGACACGGTTCGGATACGGCGGGGCAAATTTTCTAATTAAATAAAGTTTTTTATGCAGTTTTTAATATTTTTAGAATTTTTTGGGGAGAAAACTAAAATAACAAACTTATTCTAGTTTTTAATTATACATATTTTTTTAAAATATTTTATTTTATCTAGATTATACTTATAAACTATTTTAATTTATATATAAAATATATTTATTTTTTTAAAATATAGCCGTGTCGGAGCCGTGTCGTGTCCTAAAATTTTTAAAAAATCTGTGTCGCCGTGTCCGTATCGTGTCGTGTCCGTGTCCGAGTCCGTGCAACATAGTATATAAGATTTGATAATTGCACGCACAACATAGATCCCATAAATATAAACATACTAAATTATATTATACCTAACTTAGTTGTCCATTTATTTATTTATTTTTTTTTATTTTTTATTTTTTTTTTTTGACAACACTTAGTTGTCCAATTAAGACCCTAACATAATTTTTTTAAAGAAAAACATTATTTGCAACTATACATTAAAATTTCATCACCGATCTAATCAGAGAGTTACAAATGGTTTGCAAAAAAAAAAAAGTCAATTCTTAGAATATTAAATATGATATCTTTTTTCCTTTCAAAAAACAAAAAATATGGTATCTTTTTGAGTCTGAATATTTATTTTTTCGGAGAATTATTCAACACTCCCCACCATACATCAATACTTTTTCTAAACCCCCAATTGGTTTTTTTTAAGTTTTAAGGACCAATTATTCATAAAATTTTTCCTAAACCCCCCATTTCATGTAAAAAGACTAAAATACCCTTAATAAAATATGTGAAATTACCCCAATAACCTTTTTTTTTCCTCTCCTTTTTTTCTTTCCTTTTCTTTTTCTTTTTTTTCTTTTTTTTTTCTTTTCTTCTTCGTTTTTCCTGTGGAAGACGCAGGTGGTCCTGCGGTGGCGGAGGCGCCGTCTCCGGCCACTTTTCGGAGACGGGAGCTACGTGCTTTGACTAATTTCGATGACGCGACTTCATTGATACCAACCACGTCTCATGAAAATGGCCGAAGAAGGTGCCGGGAAGATCGACCAAACCTACAAATTTTCAATAGAAAATTGGAAATGGGTTCGTCCTTTTCGGTGATATTTTTCGACGTTTTTTGTATGGATCTTGAAGATATCAACATGAAGAATCCATTGCAATTGACGGAATCGATTTTCGTTAAGCGGTTTGGGAGTTATGGATATTTTTTTTTTAGATCTAAAATTCTTAGATTTGAAATTGGGGACAAACGGTTTGGAATTTTGAAAAACTAATCGAAGATATGGAACGAGTACGAGGATTACGTCCCCGGTGGATTTTTCGGGATTTTTCGGATCATCTCCAGTGGTGGTCCGGCGGTGGTGGCGGCGCTCCGGCGAGATGAAGGATGAAGAAGATGATGTGTGGAATAAGGAAAAAAGGTGTGGACAAAGTAAAAAAATGGGGGCAAAATAGACTTTTTAGGTGATTAGGGGTTTTAGGAAAAATGTTTTGTGTATTGGAGATTAAAAATATATAAAATTTAAATTGGGGAGTTTTGAATAAAAATTAGGGATTATTGATACTGTTCAATAATTACCCCCTTTTTTTTTTTGTCCCAACAGAACGCACCCTAATATTAATTATTTAACTAAAAAGATTCTTTTATCGTCCCTCAAGATTCCATGGATCCACAAGTAATCAACCGGGGCCGTCTGTTAGATCGCTTTCTTGGGTCCCAATTCTTTGTTTTCATTAAAAATTTTCAAGGTTCAAAATTGTACCATATTCTTCAATAAATTAAAGGGATAATTATGAAAGACCCCCTGAATCTGGCGAAATTACAGATACTCCTAAGATTCGAGGAATTACGAATTCCCCCTTAACTCGTTATATCTTCCGTTAAATTTCACAGAATTTGTGATTTTACTATTTTATCCATCATATCCTGAAACTCAGGGAGATATATGTAATAAAAGTCCAAAAACAAGGAGGTTAATGTAAGTATTAAAATTCTTGGAAGGTTTGATGTAAGTACTTAAATTTTGTATTTACCTAACATTTTAAATTTTTTTTTGGGTTTAGCAAAAAAATGTTACTTAATGATATTTTGACATTTTAACAATGAACTAATTCAATTCCTAAATTCTATGAATACCAAATATTTTCTTGAAAAAAAATTAGGCATGCATATTTATATTGGAATGTTGTTCGTATTTAAAGTACATGCATTAGAAATCACCAACGTTCGAAATATTTGTTTAAATAATTTTGATGGATATTTATGTGAATTTAACTTGTTTGTTATGGTTTTCTATTCATTAAAAAAATTATTATGCTAAACGAACAAAGTTTAAATAAACTTATGAAAATATGCATAAAACTAAGACATATACATAAAGTGGAATCTGTAATTTTTTATCATACTTTATTGGAACAAATATGCAGGAAATATTTATTCCAATTTATACTTATAAATAAAATATAAATATTAATTAAATTATAAATTTTCAAATTGAAAAATACAAATTTAACCAACAATACAAATATATCATTATACTTTCAATATTATTACAATATACCCCTTAAGGGTATGGTTGAAATTTTTAAAAATAATATTATTAACGTCAGCAAAAGTTAACACTGTTATTAACGTTAGGACAATTTGTGATAGAGAATGTAAATCTCAAGAAAGTGTTCGTAATTTCTCAAACCTCAGGTGGAAATCTGTATTTTCGCCTACTTGGGGGCCTTCATAATAATCCCTAAATTAGATAGTTTGATTTCAAAAAACATATGGAATTATTTGAAATATAACGATGAGATTACCAAAATTAAAAATAATAAAATATCTTACCTTCCACCGGTAATTTATATATATATTTTTTACCTTCATTTGTTGACTGAGTAACGACAAAAATATTTTTTAATTAATTTCTTTTATTTAATTTGTATATCGAACTAAATTTTGGTATAAAGGCGGACAGTATTTCCTTCAATCTTTTGAGAAAGAAACCATAGACGAAACTCGTCATTGATATCTGCTTTTATAAATTCAATTTGACGTTATTCTTTCCATTGATTTTCGACAAATTTTGCTTAGTTAAAATCATAATTTATTACTTATATTTCATTATTAAAGAGAAATGGTTGTCGATATCACTAAAGGGAACTCTTTTAGACGTATATATATATATATTTTGGTAAAATTTTAGACATATATATATGTGGAAAGATAAGTGTTGACATTTAGCATATAATATTAATTACTCTTACGTGAAATCCCACATCAATTGTCACGTTCTACTCATCAAAAGACTTTTTATGGAGAAAATGGTGATGTCTTACCTCAGCTGATAATTACTATTTCCTTGTAAATTAATTCAAAGCCAATGCAAAAGTTGAATTATTAACGATAAATTTTTATTTTTCAAAGACAGAATTTTTGAAGTTTTTCATATAAAGTTGGATAATATTAGTAAAAAGTTTAGGAAACAAAAATCTCGATAGACGTGGATCACCAAGTTTTTAACCAATATCGACTTCTAAACTGATTAATTGAACGACATAAAATGCTTTCATTGTATCAACATAGTTGGAATTCATTAAAAATTGATCAAACAAGTGATGTTCACATGTACATAGAGAATTTACGAAGATATTGATTATCAATTCACCGTAAGATCGTAACTAACATTAATACTGAATATTGTTTAGAAAAGTTCAGAATTTAAATAATTAGAAGGGAGAAACCAAAACCACACTAATGGAATCACATAATGTGCATGTGTTATTATATTGTTCCAATGGCTTTGATTTGTGGAATATGATCTAAATAGTGGGGTCATTGATAAAGTGAATCTAATTCTTGATATGCACAAGTTTCTATCAAATAAACTTCTACCTAAAATAAATGGAACATTTCTCCCCAAATTGCCCATCATATTCATTCCTTGTAATTTAAAACTAAAGATTAATATTAATTTAAAACTAAAGATTAATATTGGCCACAAATAATCATCACCATAAGCTGAGAAAAGGGATTTGGACTTTGTCAAAAAGTATGAAGCACCATGCAGATTACTTAACCCAGTTAAAGTGTCACTCCAGCCGTGACTACTATAATTTTGTAAATTACAAAATAGTCCAAAATAGAATGTGACCTATGCTCGAGCCCGTTAGACCATTAAGGACGTAAAGTTCATTCCACCGATAAAAATCTTATATATAGGACTCAAACATGAGATCTAACTAGTGAAAGTTCATGCCAAACGAAACTATTAATATAAATTATGAAATAATCCAAATTAGAATATGATCTATATTCAAGTCAGTGTCATGATATCACTAAATATAATATATATATTTTTATTAATGACAATTGTATACTAAAAAATTCAAAGATGATACCTTAATCAAAGTAGCATATGGCTGAAGAGTCGGCTAGCTAAAGTCGATAAGAAACTTGAAAATATTACTGTAAAATCCGAATACGATACGTTAATTAATCTAGCATGTGCCTGAGCAGTCGGCTAGCTAAGGTCCACAAAAAACTTAAAAATATTATTGTAAAATTCAAATACGATATATCAAATACCAAATAATAATAATAATAATAATAATAATAATATCAAGATTTGAATAATTCATAGCCCATCAACAACTTCAACTTCCATAATTACGGTGAGGGTTGACAAAAAGTGGTGTTTGTTGATTTCTCCAAAGAAGTTGATGATCTATAAACTTGAGTTATTAACTGCCCTATACCCCATATACCTGGACCCCAACCCCACACCTTCTCTCTCACACTTTTCTCTTCTCTTCTCTATCTGTCTGATTTTCTTGCCCCTTTCAAATCCCAGGTGCAGAATTTTTGCCTAATTTTCCATTTATGTACATAGATTGTCCTTCCCACTGTTTGATAGTCTAGTCTTTCCATCTGGGACGCAAAAGAATTGCACAAAAACCAAAACTTGTCCATGAATTTCATCAAGAACTTCAAATGTCGACCGTCTCTTGCGTGTTCTTGCTCTGTGTAGTTCTATCTCTGAGCCATAATACCGTACTTTCTGAGGGCGACTCTTGCTTTATGCATCAATACATGAGGCAGGCATCCGCTGATCGCAAATTTGAGCAGAAGAGCAAGAGATTCTGGGAGTTTAGTGAGAAATCCAACACTTGGGTTGAGGTGGAATTGCCTTACGACTTGGTTTCCTGCACCAATGGCAACTGTACAGTCGTGGGTTCAATTCAAGACTTAAGGAACAAGAATGATGACAAGAAAGATCATCAAAATGATGACAAAAAAGATCGTCAAAATGAAGAAGATGGTGTTGGTTCTAAAACAGTTTTGCCTCTAAGGAAGAGAGTTTGTTTGACTAAAATGTCAGAATCATCAATTTGGGTAACGGGTCAAAGCGGGTCGATATACGAACGATTCTGGAATGGATTGCAGTGGGTGATCGCCCCCCATGAACTACCACTATCTGCTGGATATGCAGTTTCTGTGTTTTTGGTGAATCAGTCGATTCTTGCCCTGTCTGAAGCAGGGGTGTTGTATCAGGTAATGATTCCGCCCTTTTCTTGATTGAGTTCTGTTTAACTATTGTTGAAAAAGAATTGTCTGGTTTCATGGATGATGGATTTCTGTTCTTTTATTGAAAACTTTCAATCTTCTTTCTTTTATGTTGGTTGTGTTGATGAATTCAGATGCGGGTGACTGAAGATTTCCAGCCAGTATGGGTTGAATTCATGCCAGAATTTGATGAGGGCACGAGCAAGACGGAAACAGATCAAAGCTCTGCAATCCAGCTTTCTTCTGGAGTGATCTCGAATGACAAGGAGTGAGTAAAGAAGAAAGATTCATTTTCTTGAAATTCTCGATAATATATTTAGAAAGATTATGTTATTGGAAGCTAAATATGGTAAATTATACCTTGGTTGTGGTTTTATACTCAGGAGAATGTATTTCTGCACGAAAAATGGCCATTTATTGGAACTTCTTGAAGTTGATCCTCCGAGGTGAGAGTTCGTGGGATTAAGCTTTCAAGAATTGGCAAAATTCTTTTATGGTTTATCCCATCTGAACTTTTTAACTTTTTATTTTGAAATGTTGATTCATTTAGGTGGGCGAATCACGGGCGGCCCAAAGGAGTGAATATAGCAGCAATAGCTGATGCTGCTGATATTAGACGAGGGCTTCTGTTCACGGTTAGGTGAGCAAAGAAGTGTTCCATCTATCTTAAGGGTTATATTTGCTCCTGATAATGAATTCTTTTAGCTATGAAAAGTAATAAAAAGCATGATATTTTCAATCAAATATGAGTTCATGTTGTGTCACAGTGTTGCAGGAGATCTTTATGAGTACGATCAATCGTCAAAGCCTCCATGGAAAAAGCATATACATCTTGAAGGATCAGCAAAGAACACGTCATTGGCACCGTTTAAACCGTGCAGTTTACATGGAGTAGTTGGAGCTCACTCTGTGTCTCACTTCCTCTTGACTAAGGTAACATCTTGGGTGCAGCCAGGAATTTAACATTTAATCTGAGATAAAAGTATATCTATCACACAGACAAAAGATTTTTAAATATTACAATTAGCTCCAAAGCATATGGAGGTCGTTTTTTAAATTATGTTTTTGGCTTTTCTTTTCCTTCAACCCCCCAAATAAACCAAAGTATATAACGGGCAATTCACAACATCCGTTAGGATTTCCAATGCCGGTTAGTTTGAGGGGGTGTAGATGTAATTGTTCATACCTGAGGGGGTCTAGGTGTAATTATCCCAAACTTTTTAATTTGATTTGCAAACAGGCGGGAGAGTTGATCGAAAGGCGACTGCACTGGAGGAAGTGGAAATGGGTGGTTCATGGCAATCCCAGAGGCCATTCATTGTCCTCCATCACATGCATTTCCCAACAAGAACGTACTGAGAATCCACACTCATTGTTCGTCACAACAGCAGCCGGATTTGTTTTTGAGTATCATATTCAGCAGAATCCAGGTAAAGACAATGTGTAATCGCACAAACATTTCCTCTTCATTTCAAAATTACAGAGACATCCTTTCCAACAATCACAATTCGATTAGAACAAACAAAAGTTCCATAATAGCATCATCTTAACTACAACTATTTCATTTCATTTAGATAGTTCTGAAAATAAAAACATGGAAGAGAGCTGGCATAATCATGAGCATCCTCCCCATGCAAAAGCTGCCAGAGGCATTTCTGGCCTGCAGCTGCAGACTGGGAGACTGATCTTCCCATTGGATGATGGCAGATTAGCAGAGCTTCATTTATCGGGCCTCGGTGGTGAAACCATGGGCCCCAATACTCCAATCACTACTAGAAGAAAATCTTTGCTCAAATATGTTTGGTCAATTTTAGACGCCCCCGAGACTGAAGGATGGAATGCAGAGTACTGCAGAGAAGAACGCGGGCCCTCAAATTGCATAATGGGCACGAAAGACGAAATGACAGTATCACGCTGGAGAAAGGATGGAAGAACACAGCAGAATTACCTGTCTCCTAATCCTCCAAACGAGGGATTATATCCAGGGGAGGAGGATTATATTATCCCAGATAATTGGATTGGTAAATTCTTCAAACTCCGGCTAATGCAGGGAGGAAAGTCGTTTTTCTTGATAACGGATAATCATATGACGTTTGAGTATTTGAATACGGAACATGCATGGTTTTGGCTGAGGCACGAGCATCCAACAGGGATGAAAGGTGCTGTTGGGAGCTATAATGGAAGCTTGTTTCTTGTTGATGAGAATGGGAGTTTGCTTATTAGGGAAAGAAGCAGTAGTGATTTAGCTTGGATTAATTGTACAGCCATGAGAAGAGGTAGGCAGGTGATTGGTGGTCCACCTTGGGACGGAATGCCTGGAGAAATGCCTAGAGCTAAGCTAGACGATGCAATTTTCTTCGTGGGCAGAAATGGGACATTGCTACAGTTCACTGTAAGTTGCATAAATCCAAGTAATCTACTTCTAGAAAGGTAGTTTGAATTCGCTGAGACAGGCTAATCATGCTGACATGCAAATCAACTTTGCCTACATATCCGCATCCAATAACAAGATTATGGCCAAATTGATTGCAATGGCAGTATAATTCGTCGGGTTCCCGTGAGTTCGAACTAGAATTGCAAATTCTTCAAGGGATAATTACACTACACGAACGTCCCCAGGGATTTGAGAAATTAAATTACAAAAACTTCCCCTCAAATACCCAAAGATTTGACCTAACACAAGCTATTATAGCCATGAATTTAAAGCCAAATATGAAAGTGTCAAAGGGAAAATAGTGTATTCAAATCATCAAATAATTTTATCAATCCCAATGTAATGTTAATTACTCGACAGGGTAATGTCGATAGACTTATTTTACGACTTAAAGAAAAAAGTTGAACCTTCAAACCGGTTCTGCAGGTTGCCCTCAGAAAGTTCAAATGGAAAGACTGCAAAAGCCCTCCAGGAATTAAAATCACGAGTATAGTGGATCAAGAAGGATTCAGAGAAAATATTGTTTTCGTCGTTGGAAACAACGGGCGGTTATACCAATACAACAAGGTCACAAAACTGTGGCACGAACACTACCAATCCCAGCACTTGGTTTTATCAAGATCACCGGGGACAGCCATGAGACCATCAGCAGGATCACTCAGGGGCTCCGTTTTCATGCTATCAGAGGATGGTGGATTAGTGGAATACCAGTGGAGTTCTTCTGTCGGGTGGAACTGGATAGAACATGGAAGGCCACGCACTAATGTGACGCTGGTTGGTGCACCTGGACCATGCCTCGGACGAACTGAATTGTTTTTGATTGGTTCGGATGGAAGTGTTTATCTAAGGTACTTTGATCAAGGGGAGTGGAAATGGAGAGACTGGGGGTTTCCTAACACGGCGTACAAAGGTGAGGAGAACGAAAGGCAAGTTCAGGAAAAAGCTGAGAACGAGGGGACTTGTATAGACAAAGAACTCTCTGCTAACCTTCCGAAGATTGAAGAGAATTTGAAGGAGATTGACAAACATTGCAACCCAAAGGTTGGTTTTGATCTGTAAATTAATATCAACATTGGTGTGTCCGTGTCTGTAAATTAATATCAACATTGGTGTCTGTGTGTGTGTGTGTGTGCTCACGCGCGCGTATATGTATTCTAATGGACATTTCGCGGGCAGGTTGCATCTACAAGACCAATCCCATTTTCTGAAGATTCAGTCATATTTGAGCTGCAAGATGGACGAGTAAGTTCAATTCCTGCCTCAGTACTTTCTTCATTGTTTTCATGCTGAACTGTTGAGAACAAATCTACATTTCTAACATATCCCTTATTGGAATTAAATGAAATATTCATGGCAGTTAGCAGAGATGAAACGCATTGAAGACGAGAAATGGATATGGTCACGTACAATCGGCACTCCAACGAGTTTGTGTATGGAGAATTTCTGGATGGAGTGGCTTCCTGATACTGAACCAATGTACAGCAGATAACTAGAATAAGAGGAATAGTCAGTAGAATACACTTCGACTAAAGAACTGATGAACTTAGCACCAACATACAGGATATGTACAGGCTTGAGAATATAGAAACGTATACCATCTTTTTTCCCTTCACGAGGAGGTTATAGAAAAGTATACTCTTTTTTCCCTCGTGTTTTATAGAAAAGTATACTCTCTTTTTTCCCTCCACTTCAAATACAACTGGTCGGTATAGTAATACTGTTTCACATAATAATTCAACGAGCAACGGTTGCTTATCTGGCATGGCCACTAAACAAATCACTCAAAGATGTCTAACGAGTTCAATTAGGGTACTCGAAACAGTATCACAAAATCAAAGAGAATCATACCCAAGAAGCCTGGCAATTATCCGTACAAGGAAAACGAGCAAAAGAAAAGAAATAGAAATGTCCATCAAAACCAGCAATCAATACATTACATTGTCAACAAATAGTAGCGATTCAGACAGTATCTTCACCCTAAACCAAACAGAAAAACTGTCACTGTCAACGCATTAGAATCTTCTCCTTGGACTCCTGGAACGATGACCACGGGGTGATCTGTAGAGAAATTTAAGAAACTGGATCAGAGAAAACATAATCAAAGCAATGAGGCAAAACCCAGGCAAGACTGAAGAGGGTCTTTCTATTTATCAGCTTCACGGTAATAGAAAATAATACATGAGGCTGCCATGATTTCTAAAGCTATAAGATTACACAGATATAACCGCAAAAGACTGACAAGAAAAAGAAGCAATATACGTTATCAAAGTCATTATTATGAAATTCATGCAGAAAATCCTACATGGTTGTCTGTCAAGATGCTCCCGATCTGTAAACCTGAGTTGCAATTACTCTGATGCCCATAAATATAAGCTTTCTATTTACCAATACTACACGATTGCTGTTTGTAAGTTCAGAACCTCAAGACCAAATGCCCCAAACATTGTATACTTCACCAAAAAAATTTCTTTTGAGTTATGCACTGTGTGTAGTCCGAAAATAAACTAAGCTAATATAGAAATTCAATAGCTCATCCATCCCCCAGGCATATATTCTATCGCGAGCAATGGCAAAAATTACTTCTCACCAAAGTTTGAACATTTTCAATGAGAGCAGTATCAATGTAGCCAACAATACACATGAGATTCAGAGAATTCCTACCTCCTCCTCATGTTCCTCCTCCTGAAAGGTCCTTTGCTGAATGCCCAGTCAACATTTATGGTCTGCGTGAGCAGTTCAGTTCCATCCATTTCATTTATAGCTCTCTGCGCCTCCTCAAAGTTCTCAAATTCAATTAAAGCATAGCCCTGAATATTAGAATAAACATTAAGAAGGCGGCAGATACACATCTAAGAGAGCAAGCTATAGACCTGGTCAGAAACATAGCTGGACCATTTTCATCAATTTGAGTGTCAAGGATCGCACAAATTTAAATGTTCCACCCAATAAAATCAATAAAATAAGCCCTAGATAAGCATTTTTCATTTATTTGATTAGTTCATGCCATTACAAGCTACATTCAGAATGTGCAGTAGCATCATCAAGATAAGAGTTTTTCTATACCTTGACAAATCCCGTACGGCGGTCAAGATTCAAATGCAAATTCTTTATCTCTCCAAATTCACCAAATGCATTTTGTAGATCATCCTCTTGCGCCTCTTCATGAACTCCAGTGACTAGAACAATCCATCCTTCAATTGCTACAGCAGTGCAATACAAATTAGAACTCCACTCATATTCTAATGTCAAACAGAAATATATCTCCACTGGAGGAGAACCGTGTCCGTACCATCTAAACCAATGAGCCCCTATAACTTGGTTTTGTAATAGATAACAACACGAAACATAAGAATGAATCTAAAATTCAACTGGTAAAGCAACAACTACATAAAAGAATTCAGTAACTCTCAATAATAGTCCTCCTATATCTATCTATCTGAAGTTGTACTTATGTGAGGAAACGGATCCTTATTTGTACCGATGCTACTTCTAAATTGGAAGGAGAGTGAGGAAATTAACATACTTCTTTATCTTTTGAATTGATATAAGCATTCAATTTTCTCAACATCAACCCATTCTTGGCTACTAATTATAAAATGTGATGTATCAAAATAGTAACCTCTTCATATCCAAAATACAAGACCATTCCTTAATACCTCAAGAAGGAAGAATCTCAAAAGCATCATAGACTAGAATCAGAAAGCCAGGGCAACATTTAACTTCTAAACCACAATAAGAGAAAGGGAGAGAAACGTTTGCCCTTCCCCAACCCTCTGTGTCCTGCTATTCAACTAAATGAGAATTTCTCATGAACTTTAGCGCACAAGTAAAATCCTCAACAAATTGCTTAAAATGTAAAGAACATCTTAGAAAATCAGAAGTCTCAGAGTAACCTACATAACTTAGAAACAAAGCATAAACAGCAAACATGGTAAAAGACAGCTTCTCAGATTTTCCTCTCCCAACTATATTCTCCACCAATTGGAAACAGAAAATCGATTAACATCCCATTTTCTGCATAACCCGAGAATCAACTAACCTCTACATATGTAAATATCAAAGTTCATGAAAAATAGCCGTATCAATACGTATCAAATCTGCTTCTCAAGCTAAACATAAGAGCAATTAAGTCAAAAATTCATGAACACTAGACTAAAGAACAACAAAACTATATGAAAACGAAACAGCTACCTACAGCCCAAATTGTACCGTAGCAAAATTAAAAAGTAAACAAATAAACATCAGAGGAAATGGCTAGGGTTTTAGATACTGACATCTTTCCGGGCCAGGACCACCTTCGGAATCGAGCGTGTCAAAGCGGGCAGACATGCGAGCACTGCGGTCAGCTTCAGCAGTAGCCTCGTCTCTGAACCCTCTGCCCTTGGTCTTTCTGGGAGCCGAAGAACCGCCAGTGATGGCGGACTTCAGCCGAGGGGCGGCCGCGGCAGTTCTTCCGGGAGAGCCATCTCCGACGTCCTCGTCCATGAGATCGTCATCCTCGGGCTCGAAATCAACCGCCTCCGCTTCGGCGTTCGCCATTGACGCTTGACAGGGGAAATTTGGGAATTCTTACCCTTTGGCTTTAGATGTCGCGAGAGAAGAAGGGTTTCTGAGGGCTGGATTTATGATGATTCTCTTTTATGCGCTGGTACAATTTTGAAACCCTTAATTCGGATTCGGGTCGGTCTTTTTAACCCGTTTTTCTAAATGGGTCAATTTGTTTCCTGTTGTATTTCCCTTTTTAAATATAATTACGTTTACACCCTCCCTAACAAATTTTAATTACAATAGCTTACAAAGATGCTCCATTTTTCACTTAATTAATATACTTTACATGAGAGTTGTATGTAATTAAAATTTTGTGAGTAGGATATAACTATAATTATATCTAAAAATGGGGTACAATTTGTAATTACTCCATAACTAAATCGGTTTTTAAGTAAAATTTTCCATTTTATGTGTTATATTGTTACATTAAAATCTAATATTAATATATCTTGCTAATTATGATTGAAATAAAAATAATTTTAGAATTGTTGGAATAGTTTAAAATGAATTTTCTTTTTTGTTTTTCATTAGAATACTATATTAAGGGTGAGTTTACTTTGAGAGTTAGCAAACCACCACGAGTGGATTAAAAAATATAAAAATTCTGTAAATATATCCAGAATTTTCATTTACTTTAATTGATAAACTTTCATTTAACTAGCTTTAAATTCTCACATTTTTAATTTTTTATTTTATAATCATTATCTTTCTAAATTTGCTCTTATCTTGTTTCACTAAATAACTGCTATTGATATCCAAATATTCTACGATATTAAACTAAATTAAGGACACATTAATTTACGCTTACCAACGACATCTCTCACATGCTTTACTTTTTCTCATACAACAAAAATAAAATTAATGATGCTCGGCAATTAATAATAAAATTAATGATGCTTAGAAATTAATAATAGTAATTAATAATGCTTAGCAATTAATAGGGCTGTCAATTTGGGACCCGACCCGTGAACCCGACACGACCCACCCGCCTAAATATCAGGTTAGGGTTGGGGGTTTTCGGGTTCGGGTCAAATCGGGTCGGACCCGAAACGAACCCGGGGAAGAGAGAGAGAAATCGGGTGGGTCTCGGGTTGACCCGAGTAGACCCGAAAATCATTAAAATGGATACCATATAAAAGCCAAAACCCTACCCTAATTCATTCTACACTCTTCTATCTCCAATTTCCGCTGAAAGCAGCCGCATCTTCTCCCCAAAATTTCCTCACCTTTCCTCCGTCTCACAGCAGCTCTCCTCCGTCTCGCCGCCGCCCTCCTCCATCTCGCCATGAGGTATGCAGTTGTTCGTCTCTTCTTCTTCTTCTTCTTTTTTCTTTTTTTAATTTTCTCCAATATTTCTTCACTCACACAACTCAAAATCCGAGTTCGATTTTTGACCCTTCCTTGCGTAGATCTACAATTTTCACCGTTGCTTGAGGCCTTCGCAGTCATCCTCCGTGCTGACAAGGTAAGATCCGCCGACGATGATGTTTTTTCGATTTTAATTTTTTATTTTTTTTCCTTTTTTTTTTTTCAAATTTCAATCTATTTTCTCGTTATTACAATTTTGCTCCATGTACTTTCAATATTTGTTGGATTTTCTTCAAATTTTAGATATATGTGTTGGAAAACACGAATCAGAAAGCAGCGGAATTTAAAAAAAAAAATTTTCCCAACAAAAGGACCTTGAACTCGCAATCGTGTAACCAAATTCGTAAAGATAGAAAACTTACTTTTCTTTTAATCTTTCTTGAAGCGTTTCAAGCCACCCAAGAACGCTCTTCACGCGGCTTGATCCCCTCTCCTTGGTAAAGCTCGAATCTTCAAACTTCTAACTTGAAGTCTCTAGAGAAAGTCCACCAACTTGATCACAATCTAACTAGTAAGGATGCTAGTTCTCTAGTTAGTGTTTAGGCTTAACCTAGGGTTTAATTTAATCTTGGAGAAAGGAAGGTGTTCAACACATGAACCAAGAATTGTCAATTAGCTCTAAAGGGGAGCATGAGCTCCCCTATATATAGGAAGGGAGGGGCGGCCGAAACTAGTCCTTATTGGACTAGGATTTGGTCCCTCTCTCTCCTATTGCTTGATGATCAAGTATTTTCCAACTTTGACTTTGAATTCTAATTCTAGTCAACTTTGAAGAGAGCTAAAAATATCCAAACTATTTTTGGATAATTTTATACTTTATTTATTATAAAATAAATAACTTATTTTTATCTAATTAATTAATTCATAATTAATTAACTAGATTATTTTCTCCAAAATTAGACTTTCTTTTTAATTCAAAATTAAACCAAAGTCTATTAAATAATTAACTAATTAATTATTTAATATATATATATAATATATATATATACACGTGTGTGACATCACGTGAGCCACACGTGTGATTTCACACGTGTGGAACCCTCTTGGCCCGATTAACTCGTTTAATCATTTTCAAGCCTCAACTCATGTAACCAAGTTGTTGTGTGTGACCCTCTAGGTTCTCAATTCAATTAGCAGTGACCCTAATTAATTAATTCACTAATTAATTAATCAGTCCACAGATTAAACGACCATAGTCTAGCAACAGGTGTTTAACCCCTAGCTGAATTGGAATGTTCGGATTCGACAGAACCTTTAAGTCATTGATTCATGTGAGATACAATCCTCCTACTTACTATCTCTCAACCAAGATCTAGGGCAAGGGAATAATCAGAACCCTAATAATCCGGTCTTAAAGCTAAGTGCATTTCATATCCATTTGATCTCAATCCAAGAAACCCTTTTCTTGATATCTTGATCTACTGCCTTGGCCAAGGACTCCATATGGCATATGAATGACTTACACAATAAGAGATCACCTTGCAAATGCAAGTGTAGGTCCTATTTTGATTCTCATTCACTTTCATGAATCACTTGTGCAGCCCCAGCATAAGCCTTGAATCAGTTGTCTAAGGCGACACCCTTTAAAGCTTATACCAAAGACTACAGAGTTAACTCATAAAGTGACAAGGAACCTCAAGTCTAAGGATCAATTAATCACATTAATGACTCGTGAGATATTTCCTAATCTGGAAGTTTCCATTTCCTGAAATAGAAACTTCCTTTCCCATTTAGGAATGTTCTCACACGGGGCACCTCAGTGAACTTACTTATTAAAGTAAGCACCCTCATGTATCACGCACGTATTAACTATACACTTTGCACCTCCATGAAACAAGGTGGTCCTTCTTAAGGGCGTGATCCCACAAGCAAGCCTTAGAGGAGTCAGGTTGACACTCCCACTGTCTGTAGGACTCATCGGCTTGGAGTATTTTACTAATCATGACTTATGTGATATAGGGCTCGTTTCATGAACCATTTCACCTAAATGGTAGAGTCCTAAAGTCATCAGGATTAGGGGAGTTCTCATACATGCACAGCTAAAGTAAACGCATACCGAACAAGAGCATATAAAGAAGTGTTGCCTCAATTCGTTATTTCATTCAAAGATTGTCTATGATTACAATAAGGAAAAGCACAAAGCGGATATACAATCGGCTTTCTAGGGCACTATTCCTAACAATCTCCCACTTGCCCGTCAAAGCCATTCTAAAGCTACTCTAAGTCCCATCTTCTGAAGATGACCTTGGAAAGCTTCTCGACTAAGGGGTTTAGTAAGTGGATCTGCCACGTTCTCTGCTGATGTGACCCTCTCAATTAGCACATCTCCTCTTTTGATAATATCACGGATTAGGTGATACTTCCTCATAATGTGCTTGGTCCGTTGGTGAGATCTTGGTTCTCTTGCTTGAGCAACCGCCCCAGTGTTGTCACAAAACACAGTAATGGGGTCTTTCATGCTAGGAACAACATTCAATTCTTGAATGAAGTTTCTAATCCAAACACCTTCCTTAGCTGCTTCATTTGCAGCTAAGTATTCGGCCTCAGTGGTCGAATCAGCAGTGGTAGTTTGCTTGGAACTCTTCCAACTCACTGCTCTGCCGTTTAGGCAGAAAATGTATCCTGACATTGACTTAAAATCATCTAAGTCAGATGCAAAGCTTGCATCGCAGTATCCTTCGACAGTAAGATCTTTCTGACCTCCGTAAACTAAGAATAAATCTTTAGTACTTTTCAAGTACTTAAGAATATTCTTCACGGCAGCCCAGTGACCATCTCCAGGGTCAGATTGGAAACGACTTGTTACACTAAGTGCATAAGCCACATCCGGTCGAGTACATAACATTGCATACATTATGCTACCTATTGCTGATGCATAAGGTGTATGAGTCATTCTCTCCTTCTCAAGGTTAGTCTTAGGACACATCTTCTTTGAAAGACATGTTCCTACACTTATAGGAAGGTTCTTAACCTTTGCTGACTCCATATTGAATCTCTTCAATACTTTGTCAATGTACATCGACTGTGATAGTCCTATTAACCTTCTAGATCTATCTCTATAGATTTTAATTCCAAGGATATAGGACGCATCACCAAGATCTTTCATCTCGAATTGGTTCGATAACCATAACTTAGTCACTTTCATGTCATCCTTCGAATTCCCAATAAGAAGGATGTCATCAACATAAAGTACTAAGAATTGCACTGAGGTCTCCAATTCCTTTCTATACACACATGATTCATTCGAAATTTGGATGAAGCCAAACGCTTTGACTGATTCATCAAATCGAATGTTCCAATTCCTAGAAGCCTGTTTCAATCCATAGATTGATCTTTGGAGTTTGCAAACCTTTTGCTCACTCCCACTGAATGTGAAACCTATGGGTTGTTCCATATAAATGTCTTTGTCAATGTCACCATTGAGAAAGGCAGTTTTCACATCCATTTGCCATATCTCATAGTTATAATATGCAGCAATGGCAAGCATGATTCGAATGGACTTTTGCATTGCAACTGGCGAAAAGGTTTCGTCAAAGTCCACGCCGGGTCTTTGAGTGAATCCTTTTGCAACCAGTCTTGCTTTGTAGGCTACAATGCTTCCATCAACTCCAAGCTTTCTCTTAAAGATCCATTTGCAACCTATGGGTTTGACCCCATCAGGCAAATCTACCAAGGTCCAAACTTGGTTGGAGTTCATGGAATCCATTTCGGATTTCATGGCTTCTATCCACTGTTCAGAGTCAGAATCTGAAAGTGCCTCCTCATATGTTGAAGGATCATTATCCTTTTGAGAGATTTCATGGAAGAATCCATACCATCTCTCCGGCTGTCTAGGAGTGCGTTCAGAACGCCTTAGAGGAGGATTTTCATGTGTATCGAAATTCGTGATTGGTTGTAGTTGATCAGTAGGGGACGTTTCTTCAGTGGGTGGCGTGGGGTTACTTTGTACTTCTTCTAATTTTATGATCTTTCCTTTCTTTTCTTTAAGGAACGGTTCCTCAAGAAAAGTGGCATTTCTGGAAACAAACACCTTTTGCTCAGATTGATCATAGAAGTAGTATCCTATGGATTCCTTAGGATAACCTACAAAGTAGCATAAGTTAGAACGAGATTCTAACTTATCTCCCACTGTCCTCTTCACGTAAGCAGGACAACCCCAAATTCTTAAGTAAGAATAACTAGGGATTTTACCATGCCACATTTCATAGGGCGTTTTAGGGACTGACTTAGAGGGAGCGAGATTCAAAATCTTTGCTGCACTTTCTAGGGCATAACCCCAGAAAGAAGGTGGTAAGTCAGTGAAACTCATCATGGAACGAACCATATCAAGTAGGGTTCGATTCCTTCTCTCAGAAACTCCATTAAGCTGAGGAGTTCCCGGAGGAGTCCACTGAGAGATAATCCCATTACCTTTGAGATGATTAAGGAATTCTTCACTAAGATATTCGCCTCCTCGATCAGATCGAAGTGCTTTTATCTTGTGACCAGTTTGGTTCTCAACCTCCTTTTGAAATTCTAAGAATTTCTCAAAAGCTTCAGATTTATACTTCATTAAGTATACATAACCATACCGACTAAAGTCATCAGTAAAGGTTATGAAGTACTGATGATTGTTTCTAGTGCTTACACTAAGCGGTCCACAAACATCAGTATGGATCAAATCCAAAACCTTAGTGGCACGTTCCACAGTTCCTTTAAAAGGGACTTTGGACATTTTTCCTTTGAGACAGGATTCTCAAGAAGTCAACTCTTTGAGATCATTTTCAGAGAATGATCCTAAAGTGTTTATCTTGCTAATTCTGTTCTTGGAAATGTGTCCTAATCTAGCGTGCCATAAGGGAGCTGAAACTTTGTCATCTCTCTTACGCTTTGTTTCTCGTTGTATATTCATAATATTGATATTTTGAGTTAGGTAAAGTCCATTACTTAGAGTACCGATATGAACGGAAGAGTTGTTCCGTTTGATAAAATATTTACCATTCTTAATATAAGTTTCATAACCTTCACAATCTAAAATTGGAACTGAAATTATATTACGAATAATGCTCGGTACATAAAGGACTTTATTTAATACTAACTCAAAACTACCTAAATCTAATCTAATTGTGCCTAAAGCTCGAGCTTCAACGTTTGAGCCATCGCCGATCTTCAAGACACATTCTCCTTCTTTTAATTGTTGAACATCACTTAGCATCTGTACATCATTACAGATATGAGTTCCACAACCGGTATCAAGTACCCAAGAACTAAAATTAATAGAAAGATTTACTTCAACGAGAAAAATACCTTTCTTTAGAGTAGCCTTGTACTCTGGGCAGTTTCTCCTCCAATGTCCCGCTTTGCCACAATGGAAGCAAACATCCTCTTTCTGATCACGCTTCTTCTTTTGGGCCTTCCCCTTCGAAATGCCACCAGTGGGCCTAAGGGGTTTCTTCTTCTTCTTTTGGGCTTTCTTGCCCTTACCTTTAGAAGGCCCAGAAGAGGAAGACGGAGCATTCACCATCAAAACCTTATTGTCCTTCTTGATCGTGCTTTCAGCAGTCACAAGCTGACTAATCAGCTGAGCTACAGTAGCACCAACATGATTCATGTTGAAGTTAAGGACAAATGGGTTGAATGATGGTGGGAGCGAAGCTAGCAACAAATCCACTGAAAGCTCATCTTTCAGTGGCATGTCCATGGAAGCAAGTTTCTCAGTAAGGGCAAGAAACTTGAGTCCATATTCATGGACACTTGAACCTTCCCTCATTCTCAAATGGAACAATTCCTTTGAAGTGTTATACCTTGTAACACGTTCATGAGGGCGGTAAAGTTGCTCTAAGTGGTCGTAAATCTCCCAAGCAAATTCCATGGCTTCATGTTGTCTTTGCAAGTCCGGAGACATGTTAGCCAACATAAGGCAACGGGCTTGGAGATTATCATCCTTCCACTTCTAGATCGCGTCCCGCTCGGCCCGAGTGGGAGCGTCCCCTTCGGGACTAGGCTCCCCTTCGAAGAGAACATAAGTTCTCTTCTCAGAATCTAAAATGATCTTTAGATTCCTCAGCCAATCAGAATAGTTGGGACCAGTCAACTTGTTTGACTCGAGGATCGATACAAGAGGGTTTTTGGTTGCCATTTCAAAACACGTAGAGAATCACAGAATCTACGACCTAAATGGTAAAACAGAGAACTAGTGAGCATGCTGAATTATAACGATATACAAAAGATAAGGTCTTTAATCTATTGTAGCTCCCACTGTTTTTCAAAGATCTAGAATTCCCAAAGATCTAAGAGGAACACGTTTCCCAATGGGTACTAAGATCCTAGGCATTTTACCTCGAACCCACGACTCGCGGACATTCTAAGTAGGAACCCTAGATAGGTACAACTTACCAATTCTAACACCTTTAGAACTCTTAGTAATTGTTTTTGCATCACCTATCTTTCAATATGGACCCACGACTCGTGCGACATCCATATTTACTTAGGCGTTAAGCTAGACCCATCAATCATAAGATCATGACCAAAACTTAGTTCGAACGACCCACGACTCGCGGACATCGCCCTTGCTAAAATTGACCACGAAATATTGATCATTTGAAATGATTAATTAGGTAACTAAGAACTAATAAGCTCCACTAGCTATCCCACGACTCGCGGACAATAACTAGCTTTACTTACTAAACTTAAAACCTATTGATGGAATGCTAGGAATTTAATTCAAAATTTGCATCTCGAATTAAACACCTATTTGTTCGAAATTAGCTTAATATTTAATGGGAATTTTCGAATCAACCGGAGAGTTGTCCGGTTCGACCTCACCAACATATATGTTATCCAATTTTATTAGTCTTGATTAATGCAAGTACACTTAAATGCATTTCAAACAAGCACATAAACAGATAACATGTCCTAGCATGATACTAACATGTAATGATCATGGGTTCTACCTATCTTATGCGTGATATGTGGGAGCCACTCCACAATCACAAGTTCTAACATACATGCCACATAAACAGTTCAAATCACATAAGGGGAAGCGGTAACAAAATACGAGCCCTATCTCTATTACATTTAACAATTGAGATTCTCCTCCCTAACATTTTGAGGGGTCCATCTTACTCCATGGGTGCATTGTCTCCAAAATGAAAAGAAAACCTCACCACCTATCTCTACTCTCAAATTACAATAAAAAGAAAAAGACATAAAGTAATAAGGCTCAATCTTCATATTGGCCTTAGACAATTACACGGGGCATACCCCGGCCTCAAAAACAGTAATATGGAAAGCCACATAATAAATCACATAACAGTACGCACATAAGTGAGGCTCCAACCTCAATTGAAAAAACGCAACTATAGGGCTCCAACCCCAATTTAAACCATCCATGTGCATAAATAAAAACCATACATAGATCTAAACCCATGATCACCTAACATGCTTTTGCAAGAATTTAAATTTAACCAATAAATTAAAATTCTCGCTTTAAGCTCTAATAGCTTAAAACACGACTTGATGCGAGTCTTATTTATAAAAGTTTTCAATAAATCCCAAATTACCAAAACAAATAAAATTCCAATTAATTTCTGAAAATTAATAATTTTATCAAGATGTATTTTCCCAAAATATAAACCGTTTCAATTTCTCAAAAATCCCAATTTTAAGTTTTATTCAAAAATTAAAATAAATATTCAAAAAATAAAAATTTAAAATTAAAAATAAAAATTGGGACTGGATTGCACGTAACACGAAAAGGCCGGATCACGAAAACGGGACCCGTACGCGGAGAAGACCGCACGCACGCGGCGCGCGCGCGACAGGCGCGCACAGCGCGCGGCCAAGGCCGCGCGAGTGCGCGCGCTGCGCGCTGCTGGGCGCGGCTTTCCCGCAGGCATGCGGGCGGGGTTGGGCGGCCAGTCTCGGCGGCCCTGGGCGGGCGCGCCTAGGCGCGCCCGGAAGGCTCCCGCACAGGCGTGCGGGAGGAGCTGGGCGGCTGGCCGGTCTGTCCCGGCCAAGCCTGGGCGGTTGCCCTTGCGCACGCCTAGCACAGGCGGGCGGCGGCGCGCGAAGCCCGCGCGCGCGACTCCTTCGCGCGCGGGGTTTCGCGTGTTCGTCGCGATCCGGGTTTTCGTTTCGTGTTTTCGTTCAAAAAGCAAAACCAATCCAAGAAATCCAAAAAACAGTTTATACAGTTTCAAATCTAAAATTGTTTTTCAAAATTAAATTTTACAAAAACCAATTTTCAGAAACTTTCAGGAAAAAATACAGTTTCGTAATTCAGGCTTTCTAAAACAATTACAAATACTCAATCGCATCAAGCCTAAGAATTTCTACCAAATTCAGTATAATTGAGACGAATCAGAAACACGATTAACGAGGTGGCTCTGATACCACTTGTTGGAAAACACGAATCAGAAAGCAGCGGAATTTAAAAAAAAAAAAATTTCCCAACAAAAGGACCTTGAACTCGCAATCGTGTAACCAAATTCGTAAAGATAGAAAACTTACTTTTCTTTTAATCTTTCTTGAAGCGTTTCAAGCCACCCAAGAACGCTCTTCACGCGGCTTGATCCCCTCTCCTTGGTAAAGCTCGAATCTTCAAACTTCTAACTTGAAGTCTCTAGAGAAAGTCCACCAACTTGATCACAATCTAACTAGTAAGGATGCTAGTTCTCTAGTTAGTGTTTAGGCTTAACCTAGGGTTTAATTTAATCTTGGAGAAAGGAAGGTGTTCAACACATGAACCAAGAATTGTCAATTAGCTCTAAAGGGGAGCATGAGCTCCCCTATATATAGGAAGGGAGGGGCGGCCGAAACTAGTCCTTATTGGACTAGGATTTGGTCCCTCTCTCTCCTATTGCTTGATGATCAAGTATTTTCCAACTTTGACTTTGAATTCTAATTCTAGTCAACTTTGAAGAGAGCTAAAAATATCCAAACTATTTTTGGATAATTTTATACTTTATTTATTATAAAATAAATAACTTATTTTTATCTAATTAATTAATTCATAATTAATTAACTAGATTATTTTCTCCAAAATTAGACTTTCTTTTTAATTCAAAATTAAACCAAAGTCTATTAAATAATTAACTAATTAATTATTTAATATATATATATAATATATATATATACACGTGTGTGACATCACGTGAGCCACACGTGTGATTTCACACGTGTGGAACCCTCTTGGCCCGATTAACTCGTTTAATCATTTTCAAGCCTCAACTCATGTAACCAAGTTGTTGTGTGTGACCCTCTAGGTTCTCAATTCAATTAGCAGTGACCCTAATTAATTAATTCACTAATTAATTAATCAGTCCACAGATTAAACGACCATAGTCTAGCAACAGGTGTTTAACCCCTAGCTGAATTGGAATGTTCGGATTCGACAGAACCTTTAAGTCATTGATTCATGTGAGATACAATCCTCCTACTTACTATCTCTCAACCAAGATCTAGGGCAAGGGAATAATCAGAACCCTAATAATCCGGTCTTAAAGCTAAGTGCATTTCATATCCATTTGATCTCAATCCAAGAAACCCTTTTCTTGATATCTTGATCTACTGCCTTGGCCAAGGACTCCATATGGCATATGAATGACTTACACAATAAGAGATCACCTTGCAAATGCAAGTGTAGGTCCTATTTTGATTCTCATTCACTTTCATGAATCACTTGTGCAGCCCCAGCATAAGCCTTGAATCAGTTGTCTAAGGCGACACCCTTTAAAGCTTATACCAAAGACTACAGAGTTAACTCATAAAGTGACAAGGAACCTCAAGTCTAAGGATCAATTAATCACATTAATGACTCGTGAGATATTTCCTAATCTGGAAGTTTCCATTTCCTGAAATAGAAACTTCCTTTCCCATTTAGGAATGTTCTCACACGGGGCACCTCAGTGAACTTACTTATTAAAGTAAGCACCCTCATGTATCACGCACGTATTAACTATACACTTTGCACCTCCATGAAACAAGGTGGTCCTTCTTAAGGGCGTGATCCCACAAGCAAGCCTTAGAGGAGTCAGGTTGACACTCCCACTGTCTGTAGGACTCATCGGCTTGGAGTATTTTACTAATCATAACTTATGTGATATAGGGCTCGTTTCATGAACCATTTCACCTAAATGGTAGAGTCCTAAAGTCATCAGGATTAGGGGAGTTCTCATACATGCACAGCTAAAGTAAACGCATACCGAACAAGAGCATATAAAGAAGTGTTGCCTCAATTCGTTATTTCATTCAAAGATTGTCTGTGATTACAATAAGGAAAAGCACAAAGCGGATATACAATCGGCTTTCTAGGGCACTATTCCTAACAATATGTATGATTAGTTACTAATTAATATCATTTATGTATTTAAACATAAGATAGCTATTACAAGAATCAGCACTTTTAACTATAAATACATTCGTAGTTGATGAAAAGACCTCTGCATATAAGCCCTAAATGAATTAGACACTGAGTTGAGTTTAGGTAAAATTAAATATAGTTAAAAATTGTTAATTGAAATGAAATGAAGGGCATAGCAGGAGTGATTATGTGATAACAGTGCAAATTTATGTTTTGTTTTCCCCAAGTTTTAGTCTTGTGCAAATTAATGTTTTGTTTTCCCTAAGTTTTAGTCTTGTGCAAATTAATGTTTTGTTTTCCCTAAGTTTTAGTATTAGAAAGAAATTAATGATGGATTGTGGCCTCAAGTAAGGAATCAACATATAGGATAAAAGAGATTAGAGATGTGGTCAACTAATGTTGAGATTTGTCCAGATAAAACCACTCTTCATTTAATCTCTATCTGTTAGGAATAGTGCCCTAGAAAGCCGATTGTATATCCGCTTTGTGCTTTTCCTTATTGTAATCACAGACAATCTTTGAATAAAATAACGAATTGAGGCAACACTTCTTTATATGCTCTTGTTTGGTATGCGTTTACTTTAGCTGTGCATGTATGAGAACTCCCCTAATCCTGATGACTTTAGGACTCTACCATTTAGGTGAAATGGTTCATGAAACGAGCCCTATATCACATAAGTCATGATTAGTAAAATACTCCAAGCCGATGAGTCCTACAGACAGTGGGAGTGTCAACCTGACTCCTCTAAGGCTTGCTTGTGGGATCACGCCCTTAAGAAGGACCACCTTGTTTCATGGAGGTGCAAAGTGTATAGTTGATACGTGCGTGATACATGAGGGTGCTTACTTTAATAAGTAAGTTCACTGAGGTGCCCCGTGTGAGAACATTCCTAAATGGGAAAGGAAGTTTCTATTTCAGGAAATGGAAACTTCCAGATTAGGAAATATCTCACGAGTCATTGATGTGATTAATTGATCCTTAGACTTGAGGTTCCTTGTCACTTTATGAGTTAACTCTGTAGTCTTAGGCATAAGCTTTAAAGGGTGTCGCCTTAGACAACTGATTCAAGGCTTATGCTGGGACTGCACAAGTGACTCATGAAAGTGAATGAGAATCAAGATAGGACCTACACTTGCACTTGCAAGGTGATCTCTTATTGTATAAGTCATTCATATGCCATATGGAGTCCTTGGCCAAGGCAGTAGATCAAGACATCAAGAAAAGTGTTTCTTGGATTGAGATCAAATGGATATGAAATGCACTTAGCTTTAAGACCGGATTATTAGGGTTCTGATTATTCCCTTGCCCTAGATCTTGGTTGAGAGATAGTAAGTAGGAGGATTGTATCTCACATGATTCAATGACTTAAAGGTTCTGTCGAATCCGAACATTCCAATTCAGCTAGGGGTTAAACACCTGTTGCTAGACTATGGTCGTTTAATCTGTGGACTGATTAATTAATTAGTGAATTAATTAATTAGGGTCACTGCTAATTGAATTGAGAACCTAGAGGGTCACACACAACAACTTGGTTACATGAGTTGAGGCTTGAAAATGATTAAACGAGTTAATCGGACCAAGAGGGTTCCACACGTGTGAATTCACACGTGTGGCTCGCGTGAGTGACACGTGTCACTGTGACACGTGTCACACACGTGTGATAATATATATATGTTAAATAATTAATTAGTTAATTATTTAATAGACTTTGGTTTAATTTTGAATTAAAAAGAAAGTCTAATTTTGGAGAAAATAATCTAGTTAATTAATTATGAATTAATTAATTAGATAAAATAAGTTATTTATTTTATAATAAATAAAGTATAAAATTATCCAAAAATAGTTTGGATATTTTTAAGCTCTCTTAAAAGTTGACTAGAAATAGAATTCAAAGTCAAAGTTGGAAAATACTTGATCATCAAGTAATAGGAGAGAGAGGAACCAAATCCTAGTCCAATAAGGACTAGGTTCGGCCGTCCCTCCCCTTTCCTATATATAGGGGAGCTCATGCTCCCCTTTAGAGCTAATAGACAATTCTTGGTTCATGTGTTGAACACCTTCCTTTCTCCAAGATTAAATTAAACCCTAGGTTAAGCCTAAACACTAACTAGAGAACTAGCATCCTTACTAGTTAGATTGTGATCAAGTTGGTGGACTTTCTCTAGAGACTTCAAGTTAGAAGTTTGAAGATTCGAGCTTTACCAAGGAGAGGGGATCAAGCCGCGAGAAGAGCGTTCTTGGGTGGCTTGAAACGCTTCAAGAAAGAATAAAAAGAAAAGTAAGTTTTCTATCTTTACGAATTTGGTTACACGATTGCGAGTTCAAGGTCCTTTTGTTGGGAAAAATTTTTAAATTCCGCTGCTTTCTGATTCGTTTTTTCCAACAAGTGGTATCAGAGCCACCTCGTTAATCGTGTTTCTGATTCGTCTCAATTATTCTGAATTTGGTAGAAATTCTTAGGCTTAGATGCGAATTAGGTATTCATGAGTTCTTTTAGAAAGCCTGAAATACGAAACTGTAATTTTTCCTGAATTTCTGAAACTGTTTTCTTAAATTCTGATTTTGAAAACCGTTTTAATTGAAATATATTTAAATCGAATTTTTAATTTTTGGATTGAACCGGGTTTTCGAGAAACCCGAAAATACGAAACGAACACGAAAAGCAACGAGCCTAGGCGTGCTAGCATGTCGCACGCCCAGGCCCGTCGCGCCGCCCAGCTCCTCCCGCAACAGCGCGGGAGCCGTCCCGGGCGCGCCTAGGCGCGCCCGCCCAGTCCGTCCCGCAACCGCGCGGGACGCCTGCCCAGGCCGTGCCGGACGTCCTGCCCAGTCCGCCTAGTCGCGGCGGGCGCATGATGCGCGGCCGGCGCGCGCACGCGAGCGGCAATTGCCGCGCGCTGTGCGCGCGCTGCTGCGCGTCTGTGCCGCGCGATGCTAGGCCCCTTTTCGGGCCCGTTTTCGTGTTTCGTGAGTTTCGTGTTTTTCGGTCCGAAAAATCCCGATTTAATTTTATTTTAATTTTATCTTTTAAAATCAGTTTTGGTAAAATAAAATTATTTTAAAATTTTGATTAAATTGGGATTTTTGAGAAATTAAAGCGATTTGGTTTTTTGAAAAATTATGAATATTATTTTCTGAAAATAATGAAAGAATAAAATTATTAATTTTGGAAATTAATTGGAATTTTATTAGTTTAATGTTTTTCGGGTTTTATTGAAAAGGCTCTTGAACAAGAATTGCATCTAAGTCGTGTTTTGAGTCATTAGGACTTGAAACGAGAATTTTAATTTATTGGCTAAATTTAAATTCTCGCAAAAGCATGTTAGGTGATCATGGGTTTAGATCTATGTATGGTTTTAATTTATGCACATGAATGGTTTCAATTGGGGTTGGAGCCCTATAGTTGCGTTTTTCAATTGAGGTTGGAGCCTCACTTATGTGCGTACTGTTATGTGATTTATTATGTGGCTTTCCATATTACTGTTTTTGAGGCCGGGGTATGCCCCGTGTAATTGTCTAAGGCCAATATGAAGATTGAGCCTTATTACTTTATGTCTTTTTCTTTTTATTGTAATTTGAGAGTAGAGATAGGTGGTGAGGTTTTATTTTCATTTTGGAGACAATGCACCCATGGAGTAAGATGGACCACATTCAAGTAACAAGGAGGCCATAAGTGAAGACCCCTCAAAATGTTAGGGAGGGGAATCTCGATTGTTAAATGTAATAGAGATAGGGCTCGTATTTTGTTACCGCTTTCCCTTATGTGATTTGAACTGTTTATGTGGCATGTATGTTAGAACTTGTGATTGTGGAGTGGCTCCCACATATCACGCATAAGATAGGTAGAACCCATGATCATTACATGTTAAGTATCATGCTAGGACATGTTATCTGTTTATGTGCTTGTTTGAAATGCATTTAAGTGTACTTGCATTAATCAAGACTAATAAAATTGGATAACATATATGTTGGTGAGGTCGAACCGGACAACTCTCCGGTTGATTCGAAAATTCCCATTAAATATTAAGCTAATTTCGAACAAATAGGTGTTTAATTCGAGATGCAAATTTTGAATTAAATTCCTAGCATTCCATCAATAGGTTTTAAGTTTAGTAAGTAAAGCTAGTTATTGTCCGCGAGTCGTGGGATAGCTAGTGGAGCTTATTAGTTCTTAGTTACCTAATTGATCATTTTAAATGATCAATATTTCGTGGTCAATTTTAGCAAGGGCGATGTCCGCGAGTCGTGGGTCGTTCGAACTAAGTTTTGGTCATGATCTTATGATTGATGGGTCTAGCTTAACGCCTAAGTAAATATGGATGTCGCACGAGTCGTGGGTCCATATTGAAAGATAGGTGATGCAAAAACAATTACTAAGAGTTCTAAAGGTGTTAGAATTGGTAAGTTGTACCTACCTAGGGTTCTTGCTAAGAATGTCCGCGAGTCGTGGGTTCGAGGTAAAATGCCTAGGATCTTAGTACCCATTGGGAAACGTGTTCCTCTTAGATCTTTGGGAATTCTAGATCTTTGAAAAACAGTGGGAGCTACAATAGATTAAAGACCTTATCTTTTGTATATCGTTATAATTCAGCATGCTCACTAGTTCTCTGTTTTACCATTTAGGTCGTAGATTCTGTGATTCTCTACGTGTTTTGAAATGGCAACCAAAAACCCTCTTGTATCGATCCTCGAGTCAAACAAGTTGACTGGTCCCAACTATTCTGATTGGCTGAGGAATCTAAAAATCATTTTAGATTCTGAGAAGAGAACTTATGTTCTCTTCGAAGGGGAGCCTACTCCTGAAGGGGAGGCTCCCACTCGGGCCGAGCGGGACGCGATTCAGAAGTAGAAGGATGATAATCTCCAAGCCCGTTGCCTTATGTTGGCTAACATGTCTCCGGACTTGCAAAGACAACATGAGGCCATGGAATTTGCTTGGGAGATTTACGACCACTTAGAGCAACTTTACCGCCCTCATGAACGTGTTACAAGGTATAACACTTCAAAGGAATTATTCCACTTGAGAATGAGGGAAGGTTCAAGTGTCCATGAATATGGACTCAAGTTTCTTGCCCTTACTGAGAAACTTGCTTCCATGGACATGCCACTGAAAGATGAACTTTCAGTGGATTTGTTGCTAGCTTCGCTCCCACCATCATTCAACCCATTTGTCCTTAACTTCAACATGAATCATGCTGGTGCTACTGTAGCTGAGCTGATTAGTCAGCTTGTGACTGCTGAAAGCACGATCAAGAAGGACAATAAGGTTTTGATGGTGAATGCTCCATCTTCCTCTTCTGGGCCTTCTAAAGGTAAGGGCAAGAAAGCCCAAAAGAAGAAGAAGAAACCCCTTAGGCCCACTGGTGGCATTTCGAAGGGGAAGGCCCAAAAGAAGAAGCGTGATCAGAAAGAGGATGTTTGCTTCCATTGTGGCAAAGCGGGACATTGGAGGAGAAACTGCCCAGAGTACAAGGCTACTCTAAAGAAAGGTATCTTTCTCGTTGAAGTAAATCTTTCTATTAATTCTAGTTCTTGGGTACTTGATACCGGTTGTGGAACTCATATCTGTAATGATGTACAGATGCTAAGTGAAGTCCAACAACTCAAAGAAGGAGAATGTGTCTTGAAGATCGGCGATGGCTCAAACGTTGAAGCTCGAGCTTTAGGCACAATTAGATTAGATTTAGGTAGTTTTGAGCTAGTATTGAATAAAGTCCTTTATGTACCGAGCATTATTCGTAATATAATTTCAGTTCCAATATTAGATTGCGAAGGTTATGAAACTTATATTAAGAATGGTAAATACTTTATCAAACGGAACAACTCTTCCGTTCATATCGGTACTCTAAGTAATGGACTTTACCTAACTCAAAATATCAATATTATGAATATACAACGAGAAACAAAGCGTAAGAGAGATGACAAAGTTTCAGCTCCCTTATGGCACGCTAGATTAGGACACATTTCCAAGAACAGAATTAGCAAGATAAACACTTTAGGATCATTCTCTGAAAATGATCTCAAAGAGTTAACTTCTTGCGAATCCTGTCTCAAAGGAAAAATGTCCAAAGTTCCTTTTAAAGGAACTGTGGAACGTGCCACTAAGGTTCTGGATTTGATCCATACTGATGTTTGTGGACCGCTTAGTGTAAGCACGAGAAACAATCATCAGTATTTCATAACCTTCACTGACGACTTTAGTCGGTATGGTTATGTATACTTAATGAAGTATAAATCTGAAGCTTTTGAGAAATTCTTAGAATTTCAAAAGGTGGTTGAGAACCAAACTGGTCACAAGATCAAAGCACTTCGATCTGATCGAGGAGGCGAATATCTTAGTGAAGAATTCCTTAATCATCTCAAGGATAATGGGATTATCTCTCAGTAGACTCCTCCGGGAACTCCTCAGCTTAATGGAGTTTCTGAGAGAAGGAATCGAACCCTACTTGATATGGTTCGTTCCATGATGAGTTTCACTGACTTACCACCTTCTTTCTGGGGTTATGCCCTAGAAAGTGCAGCAAAGATTTTGAATCTTGTTCCCTCTAAGTCAGTCCCTAAAACGCCCTATGAAATGTGGCATGGTAAAATCCCTAGTTATTCTTACTTAAGAATTTGGGGTTGTCCTGCTTACGTGAAGAGGACAGTGGGAGATAAGTTAGAATCTCGTTCTAACTTATGCTACTTTGTAGGTTATCCTAAGGAATCCATAGGATACTACTTCTATGATCAATCTGAGCAAAAGGTGTTTGTTTCCAGAAATGCCACTTTTCTTGAGGAACCGTTCCTTAAAGAAAAGAAAGGCAAGATCATAGAATTAGAAGAAGTACAAAGTGACCCCATACCACCCACTGAAGAAACGTCCCACTCTGATCAACTGCAACCAATCACGAATTTCGATACACATTTGAATCCTCTAAGGCGTTCTGAACGTACTCCTAGACAGCCGGAGAGATGGTATGGATTCTTCCATGAAATCTCTCAAAAGGATAATGATCCTTTGACATATGAGGAGGCACTGTCAGATTCTGACTCTGAACAGTGGATAGAAGCCATGAAATCCGAAATGGATTCCATGAACTCCAACCAAGTTTGGACCTTGGTAGATTTGCCTGATGGGGTCAAACCCATAGGTTGCAAATGGATCTTTAAGAGAAAGCTTGGAGTTGATGGAAGCATTGCAGCCTACAAAGCAAGACTGGTTGCAAAAGGATTCACTCAAAGACCCGGAGTGGACTTTGACGAAACCTTTTCACCAGTTGCAATGCAAAAGTCCATTCGAATCATGCTTGCCATTGCTGCATATTATGACTATGAGATATGGCAAATGGATGTGAAAACTGCCTTTCTCAATGGTGACATTGACAAAGACATTTATATGGAGCAACCCATAGGTTTCACATTCAGTGGGAGTGAGCAAAAGGTTTGCAAACTCCAAAGATCAATCTATGGATTGAAACAGGCTTCTAGGAATTGGAACATTCGATTTGATGAATCAGTCAAAGCGTTTGGCTTTATTCAAATTTCGAATGAGTCCTGTGTGTATAGAAAGGAATTGGAGACCTCAGTGCAATTCTTAGTACTTTATGTTGATGACATCCTTCTTATTGGGAATTCGAAGGATGACATGAAAGTGACTAAGTTATGGTTATCGAACCAATTCGAGATGAAAGATCTTGGTGATGCGTCCTATATCCTTGGAATTAAAATCTATAGAGATAGATCTAGAAGGTTAATAGGACTGTCACAGTCGATGTACATTGACAAAGTATTGAAGAGATTCAATATGGAGTCAGCAAAGGTTAAGAACCTTCCTATGAGTGTAGGAACATGTCTTTCAAAGAAGATGTGTCCTAAGACTAACCTTGAGAAGGAAAGAATGACTCATACACCTTATGCATCAGCAATAGGTAGCATAATGTATGCAATGTTATGTACTCGACCGGATGTGGCTTATGCACTTAGTGTGACAAGTCGTTTCCAATCTGACCCTGGAGATGGTCACTGGGCTGCCGTGAAGAATATTCTTAAGTACTTGAAAAGTACTAAAGATTTATTCTTAGTTTACGGAGGTCAGAAAGATCTTACTGTCGAAGGATACTGCGATGCAAGCTTTGCATCTGACTTAGATGATTTTAAGTCAATGTCAGGATACATTTTCTGCCTAAACGGCGGAGCAGTGAATTGGAAGAGTTCCAAGCAAACAACCACTGCTGATTCGACCACTGAGGCCGAATACTTAGCTGCAAATGATGCAGCTAAGGAAGGTGTTTGGATTAGAAACTTCATTCAAGAGTTGAATGTTGTTCCTAGCATGAAAGACCCCATTACTGTGTTTTGTGACAACACTGGGGCGGTTGCTCAAGCAAGAGAACCAAGATCTCACCAACGGACCAAGCACATTATGAGGAAGTATCACCTAATCCGTGATATTATCAAAAGAGGAGATGTGCAAATTGAGAGGGTCACATCAGCAGAGAACGTGGCAGATCCACTTACTAAACCCCTTAGTCGAGAAGCTTTCCAAGGTCATCTTCAGAAGATGGGACTTAGAGTAGCTTTAGAATGGCTTTGACGGGCAAGTGGGAGATTGTTAGGAATAGTGCCCTAGAAAGCCGATTGTATATCCGCTTTGTGCTTTTCCTTATTGTAATCACAGACAATCTTTGAATAAAATAACGAATTGAGGCAACACTTCTTTATATGCTCTTGTTTGGTATGCGTTTACTTTAGCTGTGCATGTATGAGAACTCCCCTAATCCTGATGACTTTAGGACTCTACCATTTAGGTGAAATGGTTCATGAAACGAGCCCTATATCACATAAGTCATGATTAGTAAAATACTCCAAGCCGATGAGTCCTACAGACAGTGGGAGTGTCAACCTGACTCCTCTAAGGCTTGCTTGTGGGATCACGCCCTTAAGAAGGACCACCTTGTTTCATGGAGGTGCAAAGTGTATAGTTGATACGTGCGTGATACATGAGGGTGCTTACTTTAATAAGTAAGTTCACTGAGGTGCCCCGTGTGAGAACATTCCTAAATGGGAAAGGAAGTTTCTATTTCAGGAAATGGAAACTTCCAGATTAGGAAATATCTCACGAGTCATTGATGTGATTAATTGATCCTTAGACTTGAGGTTCCTTGTCACTTTATGAGTTAACTCTGTAGTCTTAGGCATAAGCTTTAAAGGGTGTCGCCTTAGACAACTGATTCAAGGCTTATGCTGGGACTGCACAAGTGACTCATGAAAGTGAATGAGAATCAAGATAGGACCTACACTTGCACTTGCAAGGTGATCTCTTATTGTATAAGTCATTCATATGCCATATGGAGTCCTTGGCCAAGGCAGTAGATCAAGACATCAAGAAAAGTGTTTCTTGGATTGAGATCAAATGGATATGAAATGCACTTAGCTTTAAGACCGGATTATTAGGGTTCTGATTATTCCCTTGCCCTAGATCTTGGTTGAGAGATAGTAAGTAGGAGGATTGTATCTCACATGATTCAATGACTTAAAGGTTCTGTCGAATCCGAACATTCCAATTCAGCTAGGGGTTAAACACCTGTTGCTAGACTATGGTCGTTTAATCTGTGGACTGATTAATTAATTAGTGAATTAATTAATTAGGGTCACTGCTAATTGAATTGAGAACCTAGAGGGTCACACACAACAACTTGGTTACATGAGTTGAGGCTTGAAAATGATTAAACGAGTTAATCGGACCAAGAGGGTTCCACACGTGTGAATTCACACGTGTGGCTCGCGTGAGTGACACGTGTCACTGTGACACGTGTCACACACGTGTGATAATATATATATGTTAAATAATTAATTAGTTAATTATTTAATAGACTTTGGTTTAATTTTGAATTAAAAAGAAAGTCTAATTTTGGAGAAAATAATCTAGTTAATTAATTATGAATTAATTAATTAGATAAAATAAGTTATTTATTTTATAATAAATAAAGTATAAAATTATCCAAAAATAGTTTGGATATTTTTAAGCTCTCTTAAAAGTTGACTAGAAATAGAATTCAAAGTCAAAGTTGGAAAATACTTGATCATCAAGTAATAGGAGAGAGAGGAACCAAATCCTAGTCCAATAAGGACTAGGTTCGGCCGTCCCTCCCCTTTCCTATATATAGGGGAGCTCATGCTCCCCTTTAGAGCTAATAGACAATTCTTGGTTCATGTGTTGAACACCTTCCTTTCTCCAAGATTAAATTAAACCCTAGGTTAAGCCTAAACACTAACTAGAGAACTAGCATCCTTACTAGTTAGATTGTGATCAAGTTGGTGGACTTTCTCTAGAGACTTCAAGTTAGAAGTTTGAAGATTCGAGCTTTACCAAGGAGAGGGGATCAAGCCGCGAGAAGAGCGTTCTTGGGTGGCTTGAAACGCTTCAAGAAAGAATAAAAAGAAAAGTAAGTTTTCTATCTTTACGAATTTGGTTACACGATTGCGAGTTCAAGGTCCTTTTGTTGGGAAAAATTTTTAAATTCCGCTGCTTTCTGATTCGTTTTTTCCAACACTATCCACTTTGATGCATATTTATAATAGATTTGTCCAGATGAAACCACTCTTTATTAGCAAAATTATATAGTTCTTCATTTGATGTCTATCCAATTTGATGCATATTTATAATAAAGTAGTCACGCTCCCAGTAGGCTATTGAAAATTGATTTGATGAAGAGATATAGCTGGAATCATATTCTGTAAAAATAGAGAGATGAAACTAATGAAAGAAAAAGAAATTCTGGTACAGAATATAGCTGAAATCCTTTTTGTTGAATGTGTAAAGAAGTTATTCTCATGTAATAAATGTAGGGTCAAGTGGTCACTAGAGTAAATCTTGTTAATACAAAATGCTTTATGGAGGATTTGGTTTTTGTTGTTACATAATTTATATTTATAATGTTCTAATTTTTTTGCTTGTATTATTTTCAGATGGATTCAGCTCGTTCTAGGTAAAGATGTGAAGTCACTGGTTTTTTTTGGAATTGCATCGAATCAGATTACAATCAAAATTGCGTTCTTTTTCCTGTGTAGCTACGGTGTTCCATTTATGCTTGCCAGTTTCAAGAGACAATTACTTTATTGCAAACAGAGGCATTAGGAGCTTGTCACATGTAGAGATTAGTTTTCTTGATTGTGGGAGCGGCTGCAACCGTGTGTGCCTCTGTGATGCTTGTACATGTTCTTTTATGTTCCTTTTTTGGTGAGTTATAACTAGAAACAACATACATAGCTTCGTGTATACTGATCATTCAATCTTCTATAGACTCTTGAAACATGCATAGATGATGGATATCTGTTGAATTGGTACAGAATGTTTTATGGTGGATTTGGTTTTTGTTGTTACATAGTTGATACAAAATGTTTTATATAATTCATGTTTTTTATATTTAACATTTCAATATCTTACTATTTAATATGAATGTAATCTTAATTAATTTGTCTATTAATTTAGGTAGCATGGCTGAGGAAGAGTGTTTTTGGAAGATGAAGATGTGGAAATGAAACTATGCAATGGTGTATTGATTTTTGTTTCAACTAGTTTCAAATCTATGTTTCTTGAAGTTTTTAAGTTTATTCAAGTTTGAAGTCTAGTTTATGGAACTAATTATGTTCTGTAATGAGCAGCCATTTGAGCTAATTGCTAGTTTTTATGTTTTAATTCATTATTTACATAGTATGTCCTGGTATATTAGTTCTACTTGACAGGAAATATAAAACAGAAGGGAAAAAATGCAAAAAAAGAAAAGGAAAAAGAACAGGTCGGGTCGGGTTATTCGGGTGGGTCGGGTTATTGGGTGACCTGAAATAGAATCAGGTCAACCCGAACCCAACCCGAACCTGATAGGGTCAGGTTAGGGTTGGGGTTTTCGGGTTCAAAATCAGGTCGGGTTGGGTTCGGGTTGGGATTTTTCATGTTATATCCCTATCTCAACCCGACCCGAACCCACCCGACCCACCTGAATTGACACCCCTAGCCAATTAATAATAAAATTATAGATAATAGTAATTAATAATGCTTAGCAAGTGACCAAGGAGAGAAGCACATATATATTTCTTAGATTTTGGCGGAGAGTAAGTGACCAAGAAGAGTAGCAAATATATTTCTTAGGTCTGGGAATTGGAGGGAGAAGAAAAAACTTCTAAACTAGCGGGGAAATTATGCGAGAAAGAAAGTGGGGATAATTTTCAGCCAAATTATCTCCAAAAGAAGAACGTGATATGGGTATTACAGCAAAAACACTCTCCCAGAAAAAGCTACTGATTATTTAGCGGCTACTTTTTATCCAGATTATATAGTCAAGTTTTTTCCATCCTTATCCCGGAACTCCAAGAAAAGAATAGATTTCTTTTCTATTAAAGTAAAGCGTAGAATAAGGGTAGAATAAAGGTCTTTATTTTGCCAAACCCACGTATTCTTATTTTTAATTAAAGTAAAGCATAGAATAAGGGTCTTTATTTTGCCAAACCCACGTATTCTTATAAAGTAAACTCGCCCTAAATGTTTAAATGTGTATATTTTGTGATCTTTTATTAAGGTGGAAATAAAGACAGTAAATAAAAACCTTTAAAAGCCCATATCAAAAACCTTATACTGTACATGGTAGTTTTACAGGATTAAATAAGCTAGAGATATGATTCTTAACCAGTCATGGTGGCAAGCCCTCAAAACGCCTAAATCACGGCAACAAAACGGGCGAAACCAGACTTCGGTTTTAAATCTAATCTCGACTTATTTTAATTCTAACCATCTTAGAAATAAATTTTTTGATCTGGTACTTTTTTTTTTTTTTTCTCTTTTTTTTTTTCCCACCATGAACATTGATCTTAATCACATGATATAATTCAACACATTAATATTTAGCCGTCCATTTTAGGCGGCGAAAATAAAAGAAATATAAAATGTAAACACTGGAAAATAAATTGACTTACTTAAAGGATGCACACCAGAGTTGCAAGATTGCAAAATTTTTTCACTCAAAAAACTTTAAAGTGTTTACAAACTTGGAATTGAAAATACCAACTTAGTAATTTTTCCCTCTGCCTAATGCAGTGACGAACAAACCTATAAATAGACAAAATATTTTCGGATTTGAAACCCGGAACTAAAGGCTAACCTAAACTATTTGCACCATTATGAATGTGCAAAGTACAACTTTATTAAAACCATGGTTACTTTATTGAAACCACGGGAAAAAAAACAGCGAGCCGCCCATGGTATTTGTAGGGTGGTTGGCATATCATCCTTTCAGAGTCCCATCTTCTCTTTTCCTTCTTTAGTCAAATATTTTTGAATAACCTGATCCAGGTCTTCGAACATATCCTCATAAGGATTCTGAGCTTCTCCAGCTGGGCAATATTCATCATTGGATAATGTATCCATAGAAACACTTGATTGTGAATCAAAATTTAGATTTTTCATTAAATCTTTCTTTACTTCCTTAAGATAGGAAGCTACTTTTTTTTCATCAGAAACTTGTCCTTTTTGGAAATATAATTTCTTTGAAATATATTCAAATGGACTAGGAGTTTTATTTTGTTCCTCTTGAATAATATATTCATGAATCTTTGTCTTGATATTATCAATAGTCTCTTGGCCCTCTATGTATCCTTCTTTGTTAAGGGCCAGCATTTTCTTCCAGAACTTAGTATAAAAGGTCCTGAAGATACAAGGAATCTTCTGTTGATTTTCTCCCAGCTCTGGTTCCCATTTCCAAATCCAAGGAATACCAAATTCTGTAAAGAAATGAAAAAAAGGCATTCCTTCTATCCATTTCCCATTATTCTGAGCATCCATAATTTTTGGAGAAATTTCTACCCACTGGGAATATAATTCCTGAAAAATAGTTGGCAAAATTTTTGCTGTGGGGCCAAAACTGATCCACCATTGGTATAACCAGTTGGGAATGTCCTTGTTATAAACCTTTGGACAAATTTTAAAAAACCATGAATGTTTATGTAGTTCATTCTGGTAAAGGAAAGCTTTATTAAATGCTTCAATATAATCCCAATAATTGAATTTTATTTTAACTTGGGAATTTTGGAGACTATATTCTCTTTCTCTGAGGGTGCTTATTCCCCACTCTTCAGTAGATATGATCTGCTTTATGATAACTTTACTAAAGCTATAAACTTTAGTTTGTTTTCCTGCATAAAAATGATTGAATTCACAGGATCCTGTCACTTTGAGTACATTCTCAAAATGGGTTCGCTGTTTATATGAACCAGCAGTAAAGGATGCATTATCCAAGTATCTTTGCATGAGATGCCAAATATTATCCTTCCATCTCAAATCTTTATCTTCTAAAAGGAATATTACCTCTTTATTAGCATTCTGCTCGTATGGAAGTTCCGAAGAATCAATTTCTTCATCCCCTACTATATTAGCATAGGATGGAGCAGATTGAGTATTACTCTCCGGCTTAGCTTTATAAGCCAAAAATTCCTTATATAAAGGATCTTCCTTTTCATCCTTTGGTATATTACTTGAGGATGATGAAATATTTGCAATATTTTCAGCTATTAGCTTTTGGTTGCCAAATTGGGCAATGGTTCTTCCACCTTTTCCTCTATTAGAGGAATTTCTGCCTCCTTGAGGTCGCATCCTGAAATATCAATAGGTTCAAGCTATTAGCTTTCTTAATTTATTTTTTACAGCTATAAGCTGTTTTTCATCCTCTTCAATGTAATGATCAAGGTCATGGTTATTAAGATAGATGCATAAAGATTTCGTCTGCTCAATTTGAGCTTCAAGATATTTTTGTAAAGCTATAAGCTTTGGAATCATCAATTTATGACGCCAAACAGTTTCAAGGCCAGGAGATTTAAGATTAGTCCTGACATCATAGGGACCTATTAAAGGAGGATCGAAATCATATTTGAATTCTCTCCAGTTCCAGATATTTATAGTCTTATTCTTATAAATATCTCTCTCAGTGAGAGGGTCCATACCTGCAAAATCAAACAATATAATTTTTGATCTCATTAAGAAGTCTTTCATGATTTTCAATACTACTATTAATATGCATACCAGCATTAGCATAACTGCTTTTCCTGGTGATATAATCAAGATTATTTCTAGGATTAAGAATTTCATTATTAATCTTATCCTCCCAATAGATGACATTTCTCTCATGTTCCCTAGCAAGGAACACCAAATATTTCACATAATTATGAATTTTCTTGGATCTTTCCCAGTTGATAGATTTATAAAATCTGTGGGAAGGAAACTCCTGTATTCTGCTAGGATTGCACATCCTGTAAATATTCACGTGTTAAAAAGTCAGGAAGACTATTGTCAGTTCCTTTCTTATAAATAATATCAAAATCAAAAGGGGCTAATTGAGCCTGCCATCTAGCAAACATTTGCTTAGAAACTTCATGGTCAAAGGTTTTATTAAACATATATTTAGCAGCTTGACAATCTGTCTTAATCACAAATTTCTGATTATATAAATCATCTTGAAATTTTAAAACACATTTAAGAATAGCTAATATTTCTTTAGCTATAGTAGCATAGTTTTTCTGACTATCTTTCCACTTTCCAGAGTGGAATCTAACAAGGTATTCTTGTTGGTTATGAGGGGATATTTGTTTAAGAATTCCTCCATAACCTATCTCAGAAGCATCAGTCTCTATAATTTTATCCCAATTGGGATTAGCAAGCATTAAACAAGGTAAAGTTATAACTTTACCCTTGATTTTCTTGATAGCCTGAGTATGATTCTCAGTCCAAGGTTTTGGATTTTTCTTTAATCTATCATAAAGAATTGATGTATCTTCAGCAAGGTTTTTATAATAAGGAGAAATATAATTCAAACTCCCTAGAAATCTTTGGAGTTGGGTTTTATCAATAATTTGATTTGGAAATTTCGAAGCAAATTCTATACTTCTATTAATAGGAATAATTTTCCCTTTTTCAATATTATGACCTAAAAATCTTATTTTAGTTTGGAAAAGAATCATCTTTAGTTTAGATATAACCAAACCATTTTGGATAACAATATTCTTGAATATATCAAGATGTTTAAAATGACTCTCAATATTTTTTGAAAATACTAAAATATCATCTATATAAACAATTATAAAATCACTATAAGGATTGAAAATATCATTCATAATATTTTGAAATTCCGAAGGGGCATTTTTCAACCCAAATGGCATAACTTTCCATTCATACTGTTCGAAAGGAACATTAAAAGCGGTTTTATAAATATCTTTATTATGAATTTGAATTTGCCAATATCCTGATTTTAAATCAAAATTTGAAAATATTAAAGCATCATAAAGTCTATCCAATAAATCCTTTTTTTTAGGAATTGGATATCTTATCCATTTAAGAGAAGTATTAAGGGGTTTATAATTGATAACTAACCTGGGAACTCCTCTCTCTTGTTCCGCTTTTTTATTGACATAAAAGGCTGTGCATGACCAAGGAGACTTGGAAGGTCTTATTAATCCTTTGGTTTGAAGAGATTCAATCTCTTTTTTACAGAGGTCTAAATAATTTCTGTTCATTTGGCAAGGTCTTGCCTTTGTAGGAATATTCTTTTCATCAAAGTCTTCCTCATAAGGAAGATAAACTATATGTTTTTTTCTATCCCAAAAGGCATTAGTATGATCATTACATATTTGTAAAGAAAAATGATTGTGAAGAAATTGAATTTTTGCTTGTAAGTTAACGTTTTTCAAAACATTATCAATATTATTGAAATCAATTTCTTGTTTAGGGAAATTAATCTGTTTTTCCTTTCTTTCAATTAAAGAATCCTTTATTTGGTTTAAAACTCTAGTAAAGGGTTCAATAATAAATTGGAAAGATATTTCTTTTCCTTCAAAATTTCCAGTAAAACATTTTTCATCAATATTTTTAATTGGAAATATTTTCTTTAAAAAAGGTGTTCCAAGTATAACTTGGTTGGTAATATTTTTTACCAAAAGAAAGCTATTTGGTATGCAAACTTTATTTTTGCAAATATAAGCTTTAGGAAGCTTATAATTTATTTTCATTTTTTGCCCATTGGCAGCACTGATAGAATGAGTAGTTTTATGAAAATACCTGGTCGGAATAATTCCTTCCTGGATACAATTTAAATCTGCACCACTGTCAACAAGAGCTATAAGATCTTGTCTATAATTTCCATCAATTAAAAGAGAAATTTTTATAAACCATTTTTGGGATATAACCATCTCTAGGGTGGATAAAAAATTATCATCTTCAGAAAAAGTAATTTGATTTTCTTCTTCTTCAGGAATATAAACTTGTTTTCCACGACTTATTTCTAATTTAAAAACTCTTTCTTCAAGATGTTTATTATCATTTTTCATATTTTTTATCTCTTGTTTAAGATTTTGAATCTCCAGAGATAAATCAAATTTTGTAGAAGGATGATTGGAAGATTGTCTTTGTTTCAAAATTTTTTGAACTTCTGCCATAGTATATGGTTCAGAATTCCTCTGATAATTTTGATTTTGTTCCAAATCATTTTTATTATTTAATTGATCAATAATTTTTTATCTAACATCAGGATCTTGAATAATTTTTAAAATATCAAGAATATTGGTAATGACATTTATTTCCTGGAATTGAGAAAGGATTTGATAAATAGTACCTTCTTCAGCATCTGAAGAATCTGCCTGATTATCACAGGTTAAACCATTTTTACATGGTTCACATTCTTCTGATTCAGAAGAATAGTTTTCATTCTCTAAAACTTCTAAATCATCTGAATATGATGATTTTTCAGTTTCAGAATCAGAGTTTAAAAATATTTTGCAAAGAGTATCTTTGATATTATCATCAACCTCTAAGCTACGAATTTTCTTCTTGGTTCAGCATTGATTAGCATAATGACCAATCTTTCCACATTTTCTACAAATAATAGGAGGACTATTAGCCTTCCTCTTTTCTCTTCTCATCTCTCTCTTCTCCCTACGTTTTCTATGTTTATGTTTAGAAAACTCAGGGGATTTATGAATTTTCTTTCTTTTATTATTTCCTTCTTTATTTAAAGGAGGGTTAGAAATTCCAAATTGATCACAAAATTGACCTAATTGTCTTCTTTCACTGATATTATGCTTTTTAATTTGTTGACTCAGCTTTATTTCATTGCATAAAGTAAGTCCTTCAGTTTTACAGACAGCTATAAGTTGTCCATAATTATAATTGTCATAATTAATATTAACTTCCCCTTGTCTAAGGGTTTTTCTAACCCTTTCAGCAAAAAGAGAGGGTAAACCATCAATAAACTTAGACTTCCAATGAGTACTATTAGACTCAGGAAGTTCCATAACTCTACTGAGGAAAGTATCCTTATACCATCTAAAAGATATAAGAGTTTTACATCTAAAATTCTGGAGTAGAGTCCTGATATTATCACTATTTTCCGAAAATCTACCAGTAAAATGTTCAATGATATTAACAATTAAAGTATAAACAGCATCTTGGGTATTAATCCCATTTTCGATTTTAATAGTATTCAAGACTTCCTGCTTATTATCATCGGAAAGATAGTGATCCCACCAGCCTTTTAATTGACCAGTGAATCCAGCAATAATCATTTTAGCAATATCCTTATCTCTATTGCCATTAGCCTTACAGATAGTGCTATACATAAGCATCCTATGAACGGTATTATAAATTTGCCTTTCAGCAAATCCATCAATATTCCATTCATAGATATTTTTCCCACTGTAAGAATTATTAAACAAATGCTCATTTTCTTCAAGAAGAATATCTTGAGGAGTAGGTCTAGGATAATAATACATCCTTTGAGTAGGCTTATCAGCATATTTCGATAATCTATTAATTTCTTCTTTCACAGTATTATGAAAACCTTCATTATCGGACATACTGTCAGCGAATTCTTTATTAAGAGCACTAATTCTAAGTCCTTTAAATTTTTCGTCAAGAATTTTTTCAAGATCAGTCATAGATTTTAATTTAAAATTTTTGATTTCAGGAGGAGGTTGGACACTAGGGATAATTCCACTAGATTCTCCTTGGAGTTTTTCATCCTTTTGCTGAATTTTTAAATTATTAATATCAAATATGAGTTTTCAACTCTTTTACTCAAAGAAGAAATATTTTCTCCTAAAACAATTAAATACATATTAGTAAAATTATGTTGTTGAACCATATTGTTCATATGCTGCAAAGTAATAGGCAGAGTATTATTCTCAAATAATTTTTGGAATGCATTATAAAATCTGATCTCATTTCCTTTCTCTATGGAGAAAGAATAAGGAGGAGGAAAATTTGCTTTCAAAAATTTGTTGCTCTCTCGTTGGGTATGTTATTATTCGTAACCTTCACTTGAAAGACAAATGATTGAAACTGCAGCTGATTAAATTTTGTAAGCACCATATCCTCACATTGCTCTCTAGCCTGTAAATATTTATAGTTCAACCTTAATATCATAAATGTCTCATCATGAAACAATACAAAAGTATTTCAAGCATCATGAAACAATACGAAAGTATTTCAAGCTAATTTTGAGATCTCAAGCAAAGTTGATGCAATACAATTAATTATTTGAGGCGCTTCTCAACTTCCATTGGGGGCGTTGGATTTTTTCTGGATTTCTGGATCATCCTTTGAGGCGCTTCTCAACTTCCTTTGGGGGTGTTGATTTTTTCTGGATTTCTGGATCAATGAGGGCGTTGGATTTTTTCTAGATTTCTGGATCAATGATATGAATTCTTCTTCTCCCTTCAGTTCTGAGTGATTACGAATGTTAACAATAAAAAAATTAGTGAATGTCAATGCACTCTGAGCACATATATTTTTTTGAAACTCAAACCCTCAAAGGGGAATATTATTGAACATCAAGAGGAACTATGACAAAAATACAAGGAATAACAGGAAAATTAACGCAGGTCGAAGCCGCAACTCCAACAGATTTGTGAGCTATTATATTAGCATCACGTTTAATAAAAGAAACAGGCTCCTTGAAGTTGAAGATCCGATTTGGGTAAAGTTCCGCAACCACTTTTTCTCTGGATTGAAAAGAACACTTTAGCCTACAGCAAATAACTCAGCCAAAAAATTTCCTCGGAGAATCACAGAATATAATAAAAAAGAATATAAAGAAACTGACTAAACTTCCATACGGAAGGGACAAAACTTCTATACGGAAGAGAAAGAACTTGAAATATAACATAACCTAAAGAAAAAAATACAAACCATATCGACGTAACAAATCTGAGAATCTGACAGCAGAATAGATCTGAATCAATCCGGCGGTGGAGCATAGTATTCTCCACCGCCAGATCGAAGCTTCAATTGATTGATTGCTTTTTCTTGAGTTTGAAACACGTAGCGTAGGGTTTTGATTTTTGAGAGAGTTTGAACAAACGCGAGCACATATATATATATATATTAACACTATCTAAAAGAAAAAAAAATTAAATTATTTAGATATTAAATATTTAGATAAACTTGAAATTTGAATTGAGTTTGGATGAGTACAGGAATATGTTTATATTAATAAAACGTAGAAAAGAAATATTAAATTCAATATTTAGATATTAAATAATAAGTATTTAGATAAACTTGTAATTTGAAATTTAACTTTTGTAGTTGATATTTGAATTCAAATATTTGTTGCAACAAATTATGAGAATTAAGTGGAATTTCAAAGACAATAGATATCAAATTTGAAATTTCGAAAGATAACTTCGTTCTGTGCATATGTTGTCTAACAAAACATAGAAAAAAAATATTGAATTCAATATTTAGATATTGAATTAAGTATTTAGATAAACTTGTAATTTGAAATTTAGCTTTTGTACTTAAATTCTGAATTCAAATATTTGTTAGTAACAAATTATGAGAATTAAGTGGGGTTTTCAACATGATAAATATGAAATTTAAAATCTCATTTAGGTATTCTCAAGATAACTTCATTCCGTATTATTTTTATCACATTATATAAAAATAATTATAAAAAAATAAAGAATATATTAAAAAAATTATTGAGGCTATTCATGTTAACATACACGTGAATAGCCTGGAAGGCTGTGAATTATATATATATAGATTTGGAAAATGGGAGAAGGGTTTTTCTATGAATAGTACCTAAAAGTGAAAAAATTCCCTTTAACTCCCAATTTTTAAAAAAGTTCTCATTTGCTCCCTAAATGACAGGCCAAATTCCCTTTAACTCCCCATGGTAGGTACATCATTTGGGCATTTAAGTACGTGATTTCGGGGTTCGGGTAGGCGATTCTTGAATTTTTATACAACCTTCCAAAAAAACGGGGAGTAAAGAGGAACTTTGATTTTCATCTGGGGAGTTCAGAGGAACTTTTTTGAAAGTGGGAGTAAAGAGGAATTTGAGTTCTCATATGGGGATTTTTCGGGAATTTCCCGACGGGAGAAATCACCCATCTAACGTAATAGCGAAATAAAACAGTTATTTTAAACTAAAAAAAAAAATAAAAAATCATATTTATAATATTTAGAAACACAGGATTTGTTGCTGTTAACAGGAAATAATGCATCTTTGGAAGTTGGAAGCATTTATTGTTAGCTTTAAACTACACGACGCTCTTCCCCTTCTCTGAAGTAATTGCTCCATTGGAAGTGATGTAAGATCAATCGTATTCGTACCCCATTGGATAAGTTTAAATATTAAAACCATTCTTCTTCGTGATATTTAAATATTTTTTTCAGCCGAATATTCAAAGTGGACTGTATTTTTAATACTCTCAATTTTTAAAATTTGACAATTTAATGCCCGATTTTTATTTTTATTTTTATTTACCCTTGTGCCTAACTCATTTATCGATAGAATTTTTAAGTTAAAATACCACACAAGATACATACTGAGAGATTCATAAGAGCAAAAATCAAATTCATAAATTTCAAAAATTAGTTTCTACAATAAAATTCGCCTCAAATGATGAGGTGCTGAAGATATTTAACCCTTTAAAATATTGGTGCATACTTAAACAAATAAATGAGTATAACATAACCCAATTCAAAGCATGATTTTGTTCGGTTAGAGTTGAATCATTAAAAAATCTTGATTTCCAACTCCTTTAAAAGACTTTGAGCTGATCCACATGAGTTGGAGCTTGTTCACAGATTTATACATAAATTTTATTTTCATTTCAATAAATATTACCTAATTTGTGTTGGGTCCATATTCATATAACACAGCCAGAAACTACATTCATAGGTGTCCACATGTTTGTATGACCAATTATTCGTACCACACATCTCATATTCAGATAATTAGGATTAGATTTAGGGCTGTCAACAGATGCAGCAGTATGCAAAATGAGGCTTGCTTGATTCGTAATTGATTGAATCACTCTAGTTTCAAGGGGTCCAAATGTAATAAACCCAAATTTGATTGTAATAATCACTCTTCAAACCCATCAAACTCAAATGTCACTATTTGAATCTCAACATAAATGATACATAATGCGGAGTTTACATCACTCAAGCCTCAAGGGCAGGTGGTGGGATCATACTCAGATTGATATAATTAGGATAAACACATGGCAAATCAGACGTTTACACACACCTAATCTTGGAAAATGACTAATCAAAATCAATTATGCAAATTGTTTCACTTTAACAAGATACATAGAACTTAGAAGCTCTGCTCTTAATTCATCATGTCTTGTTTTTCTTCCACAAAGGGCAAGTAAAATAAATTATAAGAATCCTCAACAATACATTATACATCTGACAGACTGACACACATACAATCCCTGCTCGGATATATCCTTTTTTTATGTATTTTTTTTTTTTTAATTTTATTTGGAGATTCTTTCCCCTCATCAGAGTGATGAGAATCATGAATGCCATGACGCAAAGGTGAGTTCTTGATAAAGTAAAATGATACAAGTAATGGGAGATTTAGGTACCTGTAGTTGTAGTTGTGTTTCGGGTATTGATTTGAGGGTAGCCCTCAAAAGAATCAATAAAAGGGCGGCGGAGGAGGGGAGGCATAGGAAACCCCATAGATGGGGGGTAGAGGGCCTTCGTATACTGGAGTTGGCGGCGGCGGTGAGGCCGCCGGTGGGGGAGGAGACTCGTAGATATATGGCGGTGGTGGGGGAGAAGGTGATGGTGGAGGCTTGTGTATGTAAGGTGGGGGAGGAGATTGGGTTGGTGGTGGTTCTACACAAGGTGGTGGTGGGGGAGGAGGTTCTATACAAGGTTGTGGTGGTGGTGGGGGCGGTGGAGAAAAGGTTGGGGGAGGGGGGTAGTGAACTGGAGGGGGCGGAGATGCGTAAATGTAAACTGGCGGCGGAGGTGGTGAATGTGGTGGCGGTGGCGGTGAGTGTACCACCGGTGGAGGAGGTGAGTTATAGTAATAGGGAGTTGGTGGCGGTGGTGAATGATGTGGCGGGGGTGAATGAGGTGGGGGAGGAGGTGGGGGCGGTGAGCGTATACAAGGAGGATAAGGTACCGGAGATGGAGGTGGTGGAGGAGGAGAATAGACTGGAGGCGGGGGTGGTGGAGGAGAGTAGACCGGAGGCGGGGGTGATGGCGGTGGGGGAGATGGAGGAGGGGGAGGAGGCGAATAGACTGGAGGCGGGGGAGAGGGTGGCGGAGGAGATGGGGGTGGGGGAGAGGGTGGTGGAGGAGATGGAGGAGGCGGAGGTGGAGAATAGACTGGAGGCGGGGGCGACGGTGGTGGTGGAGATGGAGGAGGAGGAGGTGGAGGTGGAGAGTAGACAGGAGGAGGTGGTGACGGGGGTGGAGGAGAGGGCGGTGGTGGTGGTGGAGAATAAACAGGTGGAGGAGGAGAATAAACTGGCGGAGGTGGAGAGGACGGCCGCACAACCGGCGGTGAAGGGGGCGGCGGTGGTGGCAGAGTAGGAATGAAGCGGTGACACTTGAAAGCACCACAATGAATTCTCTTGGACAAGAACGCCTTACATTGAGATGCTGACCTTTGTGCCGGCCTATTCGGCAAGCAATTCACCCTATCGTCAATCTCCGGCACCGCCAAACACACCGGAACTTCACCGGTGAAGAAATTGTACGAGAAGGTGAAATTCTCAAGCCTCGGAAGCCTGCAAATGCTCTCCGGAATATTCCCCGAAAGCATATTATGCGCCACATTCAACTGCTCCAAGCTCACCATTCCACCGATGGTATCAGGCAACGGCCCCAACAGTCCATTATAGCTCACATCCAACACCGTCAGGTTTTTCAGCATCCCAATCTCCGGCGGAAAGCACGACCTGAATCCATTGTTCATCAATATAATCTCGTTCAGATTGCTCATGTTACCCAGGCTCGCCGGCACGCACCCATGGAACTTGTTGTTGGCCAAAACTATGACCGAGACAGGGGAATTCCCAAAATTATCCGGCAATTCAAAGGCAAATCTGTTGTGATTGATGAAGATTGCATCCAGAGGCTTGTCGAATAGCTCAGGCGGGACAGTTCCTTCAAACTCGTTGAATCGAATATCTAAATAGATCAGCTTAGGTAAACTCAGCACAACGTAAGGAAACTTGCCTGCAAACCTGTTGTTGCTCAAGTCCAGCTCGAAGAGTCTCTTCAAATTTCTGAACTTGTTCGGGACTGTGCCGCAGAAACGGTTGGAATTTATGTGGAAAATACCTAAATCCGTGAGAAGCCCCAATTCTTCAGGGAGATAACCAGCTATATCGCCGTGGTTGAGATCGATCCCCGCCACCGTCCGGATTGAAGGATCATCCAGTGCAGGTGCACAGAAGATTCCAGTGTAGCTGCAAACATTAGATCCGTTCCAATTGGCGGTTAGACCGAGGGGATCTGAGAGTATCGCCTTCTTCCAAGCTTGCAGAGCCATGTAAGCTGCTCGCAGCCTAGGGTTCTCAAAGACAAGCGAAGGATCAACGGTGACATTTTCGCCTCTGTCCCCGAACTCATCTAAGTAGTACAGCAGCTGCCTCTTTTTGATGAAGTGAACTTCCGCATCAGTGAGAGCTCCGCCATTGCTGCTGACTTTGACGTTGGTTGCACCTGCTGGAGAAGACGAAAAGGACAAGAGGCAAGCAAGCAGCAGCAGCAGCACTACACTGAGATTACTGCACCAAATCCAGCAACAACTACACCCCCTTTGCTTCATCTCACACCAGACATCTATCTATCTGAAGCCAATAATCTGTTCTTCCGAGTCGCTGCTTCTCTCTTCCTTCTGCTTCCCTCGCACCTCATAAACTCAACCCAGCATGGGAGACCAAGACAAACAACACAACAGAAGCTGAGATCCGGGAAGAAAACAATTCAATCCCAGAATGTGAGTCAAGAAAATGAAGATACAGGCGAGATCTGGGACTAGGGAGAAGAAATTTTCAAGGGTTCTTGATGTGAGGGAGAGAGAGAGAGAGAGAGAGAGAGAGAGAGAAGAGGGTTTTTACACTTTTTCTAATGGCGTTTTCGTTGGGGATTGTGTGATGAGAGAGAGAGAGATTGGGTGGCTGCGGTGGTGTCTTGATGAGAGAGAGAGAGAGAGAGAATAGGTTTTCTTCACCTTTTTTCTAATAAATGTGAGACGCTCTGCGTATTAAAAAATTGTCGTCTCAATAATTTCAAATGTTGAGCAATGCGCACCAACTGGAAAATGAATATTAATTTCACATTTGTTTAAATCCCTGGGGATGTGCATCATGAGATGAGATTGTAATCCCTTAGTTTAATGAATAAAAGTGTCTTCATTCTTTGTATAACTACTAATTAGTTATTGCTACAAGGGAAGGGATTGTCTTATTCTGGGGAAGATTAGCTTAATTGCTTAAAGTAATAAAGAATCTGTGTTGTTTTGCTATTGAATTTAACTAACCAAGAATCAATAGAAATAGGAAAAAAAATGAGCAGCTATATCCAGCTGTTTCTAGTTGGAAGTGAGTGTGTGTGTGAAAGCGAGACAGAGAGAGACTAGAACCTAAGTAGAGGCGCGTACGCGGTAGGCTGTTTATGAATAAAATTCTTGTTTGAAACCGAAATATGCGGCTTGATGAAATGACGGACTATAATAATAATTTGTTCAAATGTTTTTATATGGAGACGGATTAGTAGTCTCATCTGACCAGCTTTATATTTGTTTTTATACTTCTATTTCTTTATGCTTGGAATTTTAATCTAAATACAAAAGACTTCCGAAGAGCATGTCAACTTTATTATTCTATTTTATAACTTGGTGCAACACTAATATATGATAATTATTTTGATTATTTGGGAACGCAAATATTATTGGTAGAGAGAGTTTTACGTCCTAAATGATTCATCCCAACTCATAAAATTAGTCTATAGAACCATATATATATATATATATATATATATATTGACATGATCAAATTTCATTACATCAAGTGGCGTCGTGTGGCACCTAAGTCATCACACACGTATCACCAGTTCTTGGGTATGCATCGCCTCATCATCTCTCATGGTCGACCAGTTTGACCATCTCACATTGCCCAACAGACGATCGATCTACCTCTCGGGGTTGGAGGACACCGATCGATCAATGCACTGCTTGGGCATCACAAGGTCAGGGGAATTCGACCGGCAGAGTGTCTTGACCAATTCTAACCTAATCAGGGAGCAAGGTTGACCATCAGTTCTCACTCAATCTTCAAGGGTCGACTCCTCTATGGGGACCAAAATCTTAAGGGAACAGACCCTGACACCGCCTACATGATAGTTCTTATTGTCTCCTAATTACTACACAAATGCATTTAATACACCATTAGTGTGTGGACAAGTGTCACCCATAAATCTCAATCCTATAAATATCTCCAACATTTATGTCATCTTTTAAACAAAACTCAATCCTATAAATATCTCCAACATTTATGGCATCTAGTAAGCAAATATTGTTCACTCCACTGTTTATACTTTCCTATTTTATTGAACAAGAACCTGATTTGACCCATTGGAGTGTCAAAACTGAGCAAACTCCACATTCCCCCAATTTGCAATTTGACTTATAGCTAATGTATGTTCTTGTTACTTAGTTGCTATATATATATATATATATATATATGAGCATAGGTCATATTCGGTCCCTCAAGTTTCAACTTTGTATCATTTTTATTTTCAATATTCTAAAAGTGACATTTAAATATCTAGAGTTAATAATTCGTCACACTTAAGTCATTCAAATCAAATTTTAGTAAATTCTAGCCTCTAACTTTCAAGTTCGTATCACTTTCATTTTTCATATTCTAAAAGTGATATTTACGTCCCTAATTTAATAATTTGTTTTACTTAAGTCATTCAAACCAAATTTTAGTAAATTCTAGCCTCTAAACTTTAAAATTTGTATCACTTTCGTCCTTAATGTTCTAAAAGTGATATTTGTGTCCCTAAAATTAATAACTTGTCTCATTTAAGTTCTTTAGACCAAAATTAATATTCTTATTTCAAATAAAAAAGAAAAAAAACAATGTTTCTAGTCAAATCATGAAGTGACCAAGAGAGCAAACGATGAATTAGGTTGGGTGGTTCTGACGTACACCCTCCGATTTTTAAAAATGACACTTGTAACTCGATAGAAAGTAGGTGAAAAAGCTCAAAAGAATTTCATAAGTCAAGTGAGCACAACAAATGATCGGGTGAGTATTTCGTAGATGAAAAAGCTCGAAAGAATTTCATGCGTTTCATTGTAAGAGCTCTATGCTATTAGCATAACCCAAGAAAATATAAGAATACAGTATGCAATTTAAACTCCAAAAAGAAGTTTTTAATTAATTAGGATAATCTATTGTAGTTGTAGCACCTTGCACGGTGGGTCACCACATCCTCCGCACCTAAGCCCAATCCACATACGAGATGGGAAACTCGTATATGAACCAAGCAGAGGCGAACAGGAGATAGACAAACTCACACCTAAGCTAGACAGGATGCAAATCCTGACTGCAACACGAGGCAACAAAAACAATGCGCATGCGGAAGTAAATCATACATTCAAACATAAAAGCACAAGCAATAGGTGATGGGTTAATTCTGTCCCTAGAAGCCTGTCCCAAAATTCATATAAATATGATAAACAATGCATACATAAACATTCGTACTTATACAAAATTCCAAATCATATGAAATGCGACATACTCGTACGAAACAAAAGACTTAACAAGATCGACCGACTCCAAGACTTGACTCACGCCGCCTAGCTCGAACTCCAAAGACGACCTGCAATCTAAAAACATTGGGAAGGGAGAGGGTCAGTCACACTGATTGAGTGAGGGGCTACCCACACACACTACATATATATATGGTGAGCATAGCACATTCAAATCATTATAATATTCGTGAACTCATGGATAGTTTTTGCACACCAAAACATTTGCCTGTGATACATACGTATAGGGAAGCACTTAGCAAAGCAAAACGGAACATAACTTAACTTATGCAAATCACATTTTACATTTCATAACGAAACATATCATTTCAAAACTTATCTTATCGTTTCAAAGCATAACCATATTTTATCTTATTACGAATCTATCCCCGTTTCATGAATCTCAACATATCATACATACATAACTTGGCGGGTACGAGTATCAAAATCCATCCTGGACTCCTCATACATATCAAATCATATTAAAACAAAACAAACATACCTTACATACATAACATACCTCCTTCACTCCGGTGATGGAAGGGTGTATAACCCCTAACCATCCATACAGACGAGGGGAGAGCGAACACTCAACCCTCAGGGTCCCATCTGTAGTACCCCGAGCGATGGGCACCACATCCCCCGCACTATAGCTCGACACGTGTAACGAAACAAGGACTCGACACACGTATCAATAGCGAACGGGAGACAAACAAAAGCAAACCTTAGGCTAGGTGGTCTATACCCTAATACAGACAGCACAACAAAATTAAATCACAAGTGCGGAAGCAACATGATCCATATAAACCAATATACATGCATACAATAAACTAGTATCACTTTAAAACACTTATACATGTCATGTCACTTGGCCAAATTAAATCATAACACATGTTTTCCAAATTGTATCATACTCATATACATAGGTACGAAAACTCAAGAATACAGAATAAACTAAAGTAAATACATGAGACTCGAACAACTCGACCACCAGGACTTAAAGACAGACCGCCGCCTAGTACGAACCACTCCTGCACCTGCAACTCAAGAAACAAGGGGGAAAATGTAGCACCACAAAGGGGGGGGGCACCACACCCCCGCACTATAGCCTGACATGTATAACGAAACCAAACCTCCGCACCCGAGCCATAGTGAACGGTGACAAACAAAAATCAAAACCTAAGTTAGTCGGAACGTAGACCCTGCACGAAACGGTACTTAACAGAATATGTGGAAACGTGCTCATGCCAAACAAAAAGTCAAAACCATGCAAACAGGTGACGGGTTCAAACTAGCCTAATTCCTAATCCCAAAATCAATTCATAACATAAATCATATATATACAAACGGGCTCAATTCTGTCCTTAGAAGTCTGTCCCGAACTCAAATCATAATTAAACAAATCATCTATACAGACGTGCGATCATATCATACAAACATAATTCGAATACGGAATACAAAATGCGAAAAATACAGACTTAACAAAAGACACGACTCGAACGGACTCCACAGACAAAAGACTCTGCCTAGCTCGAACTCCAAAGCAACCTGCAAAGCTAAAAACGTAAAGAGAGAGGGGTCAGTCACACTTGACTGAGCAAGGGGTTAACACATGCACACTATACATATATACATAGCAAAGCACGTTAAAAGAAGATGTTTGTGAATCCGGGATTAGTTTTTGCACACCAAAATATTTTCCCCGTGATAATATATAATATATATATAGGGTGACTTAGCAAAACAGAACAAACGAAACTTAACTTATATTAAAGCGTACGTTCAAATTCATGCAGACTTATCAAACTTATCAAAACACATTTTAATAAGTTAAAAGTATACCAAATTTTATCTTAATTTATGAATCTACCCTCGTTTCACGAACTTAAGACAAATGTAACGAAACTCGACGGGCTCGAGTGCAAACCTCTCAAACAAAACGTGCAAAATAACGAAATAAACAAAACAATACATACCAATAGGTGCAGACGTGTCAAACCTCGAATCAAAGTGATGGAAGGGCTGCATGACCCTAGCCATGCAAAAACGGACGAGGGGAGTGCTCAATGCTCCTCAAACCCTCAGGACTCCATCCCCCAACCTACTCCCGGGTGGGTTCCGGTACATCCTTAGCATATAACGTACGTCAGGGCCCCATCAAATAAAACATAACACGCACAAAGCATATTTAATCCTAAACCCGCTACAAATGTGCATACCAAAACATATCGTGTGTGCCACAAACATATGTATCATATACACACATACATACGGACTTGCATACATACAAACTTGCATACCACACACAAACGTACCAAATCCAACACAAGCATACATAGACTCATACATAGCGTTCATACTTTCAAACATATAACAAAACCATCAAAATACATATTCCGCACATATTTACATATACATAGGGCTTATAAATTGCATGCATTCAAAACGAGCACGTTGCATTAGGGTATAACTCTATCCTAACCTCACCTTATACCAAACGAAGTGAAAGACAAAGCACTTGATTCACCCCGGAATTAACTTGGCCGACAAAGCACCACCCCGGGTGCACCTGAACAAACTGGAGATAAAATACAAAACTTAGACTCAAGAATGAACCACATAGACGCACGGCGTATGCATAAGCACTTAAGAGATGCAAACACATAGGCATAGTTCATAATCAAACTCATTTCATGCAAATAAATACATCCTATAACTTAACATAATTATAATTCATAATAAAACATGTTCATGTGCACAAATAATGCAAATAAGGCTAATCGAAATACATATAATGACACTTAATCAATTAAAGCACATAACACGTTTTTGCCCAAAAACGAATCATATAATTACAAAACATGTCTAAATGCATAAATTCATATTCATAATATATCATTAATCACGTTAGGATCATGTTCGGGGAGGGTTAAAGCGTAAAACGAACATACGAAACGAAACTGGGCCAAAAAAAATACCACGCACACCCACAAAAACAGCGCAGGAACGGGGGTTACCAAACCAAGGCAAAAAGGGGTAACCTCCCTTACTAGAGGCAGAAGCAAAGCCTCCCAGCCGAGCCTGGGAACGGCCGTTCCGGTCTTCAAGGCAAAACGAGAATGGCCTTTCCCGCGGGCGAAGGCTGACGTACAAGTTAAAATTCTCGAAACTAGCTCAAACACCCTAAATCCCGAACCCGATACTATTTATCGTCTTCCCAAATAGGCCACTTAGACACGTAATATGAGGCATAAAAGAGATACTAAATTAAAGCACTTAACGAGAGAATTACAATGGTTACCTTGGTTCTTCGATCTGGTGGTCGGATGGGGCGCGAGCTTAAGGCCAAAAGGGGGCTTTCTTCATTCTCTTCTTCTTCCTTGCTTCAACGTGTGAGAGAGAGGAGGGAGAGGGCTGGTATTTTCAGCCTTCAAGGGCTGAAATGGGTCGGTTAAATGAAAACGGGTAGGATCAAATGGTATCCGGTCCAAACGGATAGGATTTTAAAACAGTAGGGCTATCAAACGGCTTTAGAAAAATATAAGTTAATTTCATTGAATCCGAATCATCAAAACGAACTCAATGAAGGGGTCGAAATTTGAATTCGAATTCCCGAGCTCGAGGTTACCACGAAGGCTAAAACATACTAATTACAATTAGGTCCCTGATCTTTCAAATATTGGGCATTCGAGCCCAAACATTTTAATTAAATTCTAAAGCGCATATAACTTAAATAAATTACACGTTGACACTTAAAGCATGTGAATCACATAAATACGGAATTAAACTCTCTCGCCGTACCTGGAATACCGAAGAATCAGGATGTTACAGAAAAAGAGAGAAACAACGAGGGTCAGTCCTAGAGACTGGTGAGGGGGCTAACACACACACACCAGTATACATATAGAACAAAGCACGTAACAAGATCGTAATAATCCATGAACCGGGGATGGTTTTTGCATACCAAAATATTTTCTGTGATAATAGTTATATATATACTTAAAAGAAGTTAAGGGCCGGAGGCCAAAATAACCAATTTTAAGTAATTAGAAATCCATTCTCAGTTCATAGATTCAAGACAAGACAAGAGAAGACATACTAACTCGGCGAGTACGAGTTTCTCCATGTCAAGACAAGTACAAATCAAACAAGTTCAAAACAAAACAATCCCACCTCAACTTCGGTGATGGAAGGGTCGGCCGACCCTAAACCATCAAAGCAAGCAAGCAGGACGTGAGTTTCGCGACACTCACACCTGTCGGACTCCATCCTCTACCAACCTCCTAGTGGGTTCCGGTACATCCTACAAGTGGAGATCATGAACGAGACGTGTGTCCGGCGACCCCTTGGTCGAGCCGAAGTCTCTGTCCCACAATCCCCGTGGCCCATCAAGTCAAGTACAAGTTCAAGGAACCTATATTTCAAGGTAAATCTCGTGATAAGTTCAAAACGTATCAAAAGACTTTTCAAAACAAAGCAAAATGTATTGTATACACATATAAAAATGTTTTCAAGATCTTTCACAAGTTGGACAAGCCCTTAAAATACATATCATGCACGTATCTATCACATAGTATATATATTTCGCATGTGGGCTTCAAAACATATAGGGTTTTATGTCAATATAACTAAAAGGAACAAAACCTCACCTCGACGAGCAAACCGAACAAAACGAGGCAAAAACCACGTCTACGGAGCGACTCCACCCAACGAGATACTCCTTAAGGACAATCTAAATAAGAGAGACAACACTTAGACTCAATATGAACCATATATATGGTCAGCGAATGCATATGAATGCAAGTGATGCAAATGAAACAACAAGAGTTAACACGTTCAAGCGTTCAAGTTCATACACGTATACAAGGGTCAAAATCATATAAACGAGGCACAAAACCATACATAACACGTCATATGAACATCATATATATCGTATCATAACTCATGCATATACAAGCTTAGAATGCTCAAAGAATGCAACAAGTGCAAGAAAGTACAACACGTAGCACTTAATTGTATATGTATTTACGGTCACGTTTACACATAGAAAACAAGGCTATAAAATCAAAATGAGCATCCAAACACAACAAGTTGGGATCATAATCGGGGTGGGAGAAAGCAACGAAAATGAACGAAACAATGAAAGAATCACGCAAGGGCTGCCACCAGGGTGACATGGTCGTGTCAAGTTTGTGCATGATTTGGACACGGTCGTGTTAGGCATTTTAATTCCAAAAAAACAACTTTCGAAGATGGGACACAGCCTCGCCCAAAACCAGGTATATCATGACACGACCGTGTCCCTTATTTTAGCTGAAAGTCGAGGGCAGAGCACGGCTTCGCCCAATTTGAGGCCAAACATAGCGCGGCAGTGTTGGGCTTCTTCTTCAAGGAGAAAACGCAACAACAGCCATGTATGAAGCAGGGGAAGCAAGGAAGGTCATGCAGCAGCAGCTAGGGACGAAGGTAAGCAACAAAATCGAGCATAAAACGCAACAAGATCCATCACACAATGAATACGTCAAGGCAAGGCACGAATTCAAACAAAAAGCTTCAAAATCTCAAGGTTTCAACAATGGTGGATCTCTTCACACAACATATAAATCAAATTCAATACTAGGAATAGATCAAGGATACATAAAGGATCACATAGCACTTCACGGAGCAAGAATCAGAGAAAAAACAAGCAAGATATATACAAATCTTTACAAACCCACAACTATTCACACATATGTTCATACCATGCTCAAAATGGAAGAATCAAGGCTTGAAAGATGAACCATGAAGTGGAGAATAAAAAAATATGCTTACCTCTTGGATTTGACGAAGAATGGAGGCCGAACGAGCTTAAAATCGGTCTTGGGTGAATAGTGGCAAAAATTTCCTTCTCTTCTACCTTTTCAGCTCTCTCTTGGTCCTTATGCAAGAGGGTCTGAAATGTGAGGGTATGGGAGGGTAGGTGGGAGAGTTAGGGAGATATAGGCTCAAGAATCGGGTCAAACGAAGTTAAAACGAGTCGATTACGAGCAAAACGGTAAAGGGTGGCAAATCTGCATGTGAGGCTCGGTTCGGGCAAAATTCGGAGGATCAATTGGGTTTAGAAAAATACAAGGCTAGGTTCAAAATCTCCCAAATCTTGTTACGAGTCCAACACCAGTTCCAGAATTCGAATCTGAATTTCCGAGCTTAAGTTACGCCTTCCGGAATCCAAGGTGCGCTAAAACGAGTTAGACCCTCAAATCCCTTAACAAATAAAACGGTTTAAGAACTATATCAAACGAACTCAAAAACACTTAACAAGCACATAAACGAGTTCATAAATCACGTATTTCATGCATAGCACATAGTCACAAAAATAAAAAATGAAAACGAAAGCAAACGAGTCACGTACAAGGGCAAACGAGCAAATATGTAATAAAGTTCATATAAAATATTTAACAATTAATTCATATAAATTCAAATAAGCAAATAAAAAATATATTAAACATACTAAAAACATAAATAAATAAATAAATAAATAACGCACTTAGCACTCTCGAAACGGTTTTATCTGTACGACCGAAGAATCGGGGTGTTACTGTAGCACCCCGCACGTGAGGCACCACATCCCCCGCACTAAGACTCAACACGAGTAACGAAACAGATAATCCGCACCCGTATCAAACCTTAGCGAACGGGAGACAAATATAAAAACCTTCCTAAGCTAGGCGGAACTTAGACCCTGCAATAACAACCAACCCACACAAAATATAGTGCCTCGAAATTTCTAAAACTCAAACATACAAACCCTAAGCAAACTTGGGCTCTTCAGACCTCTTTTAAAATCATAAACACAATCCAACAAATCAATTCAATAGTAATTATACAAGAATCAATTCCAAGATCTTACAATGTCGAATCAATCACAACAAAAATACATGAGGTGAATGCAGAGACGCTTCTAAAGTAACTTGACCGACTCAAACTCAACATAACTCCGCCTAGCTCGAGACTCCAAAGCCAAACCTGCACGCTAAAGTGTTGGGGAGGGAGAGGGTCAGTCTCTAGAAGACTGAGTGAGCAGGAGCGATAAATATATATATATAAAAACATGCACATGCAAGTCATAAATCCCGAGCAAGGTTTTATTTGAATTTAGTTCCCCAAAAAGGGCAAGAAAGTAGATAAACAATGCTCGACTTTTACGACTAACTCATATTAAATTTATTACTTTCATAGATCATACATAAATATAAGGCTCGGCGAGTGAGCGTGCACAACCTCCATCCAAACTCCGACCGTGTACGACAAATATCCATAATATAGTTTAAATAGGTGATCATGCAATACGTCATCATACACACAGACCATAATTCATATCATAAACATATTCGTTTGGGCGATCCGGATCCCGGCATTCCCGCACGGTGCACAATCATATCATAACCAACCTTCTTCCTCCGGGTTGGTGGTGGGTTTGCAAGACCCGACCACCTCTGTCTTTGACCAAAAGGGGTTACATGACTCCCCAGATGGCACTCAGCTCCCTTTCCCCGCCAATCTCCTGACGAGGTCCAGTACCGCTGTTTAATAGTGGGACTAGTATATGGGATCCCCGTCAGCCCTTGCTTCCTCGGTTAGCCACATATACTAAGTCCCGGGGCCCGTGAACATATCGTATTTGCATACTCTCGCCAAAACATATCCATACATACATATGATACATATTATAAGAAATCATACCTTACCGTGTAACTCGGCATATGCTATATACGTACCTCTCCGTGTCATCCTAATCCATAGCTAGCATGAAGACACACGGTTTGGAGCATAGCCTCATTACAAAACCATTTTCAAGCTTATATACGCTCATACGTATAATTCAGATGAATTTACTCGATAACTTCATTTGAAAACTATATATATATAATTATAAGGGTTTTGGCCAAAGCTTTTCACATAAGGGGTGTAGGGTTTGTTACATAGCTAAAACGAAAACCACCCTCACCTTAACCGTGATGAAACAAGGATCGAACACCAAGTGCCTGAATGATCAAAAGCTCTCCACCTGGAGACGAACTGTACCAAAGACCACAAGACGTGTTCGTGAGACTCAAGACTCTTAATGAACCATATATGACGCACGGCAATGAAGTGAATATGATATGAATGCATAATTGATCAAATTGTAACAATAAAATGTTCATGTGCACGATTAAGAAATTTAAACATATAATCAACTCATTCATTCATATGTTTCATTTAGTTTCATAAGTTCATAAATTCATAAATTCATAATATATTCATAATTTCATAATTCCATAAATTCATAACATTCATAATTCATATCAATTAATCTAATATTCAATTTATAAGCATAACACATATAATATTCATATACACATTTAGGAATAGAATAAATAAACGTTCAATCAAAAGTCAGTAGAATAAATACGTGAAATAGAATTCAATTAATTTCAATAATTAAATTAAATCAAATAATAATTGAAATATATAATAAATATATATAATATATAATATATATATAATATACAATATATAATATATATACATATATACACGTACATTTACACACACACACCCATGCATGCACAATATATATATTATATACTAAATACAACCATGCATGCATTATAACACAACACACCTCATATATATATATATAATTACGTACACACACACAACATGCATGCACATAAACACAAATATATATATATTATATATGATATACACCTGCATGCACAATAACACACACAAAAACATGCAAGATGCATCAGCTAAGCCACCAAAACAGCAGCATCAGCAGAACCGGGAAAAAGCAGAAACAGTTCAGCAAAATGGGGGTGACACCCCCGTGTCACCCTCCAAGCCTAGGCCGAGACACCCCCGTGTCTCGGTACAGAAGTTCCAGCCCTCACAGCACCCCCGTGTCTCGCCGGAAGAGCAACCACGACACCCCCGTGTCGTATAGCAGCAGACTCCCAGTTTCGACAGAAAAAACGCAGAAAACAGGACAACTAAAAGCATAGGAAGAGCAAGCAACCAAAGCAACATTACAAGGCACAAATTGCTGCAAGAATTCAACAAGATTACACACCAAAAAGCCATGAAAAACGACAGCAAAAAGAAGGAAGAAAAACAGCAGTTTGGCAGCAATTTCAGTCCGGGAAAAACAGAGAAATTTTCGAAGAAAAACAGGGCATGAACGAACTCACTCCTTCTCCAATCATTCAACTCAGTTAAGGCCAACCAAGAAGCAGCAAAACATTATATATTCATCAAGTAAATCAATTCCCAACAAGCTCAAACAAGAAGAGAAGACATACGTGACCTTCAAGTGAAAATTCTGAAATTTATCATAAATGATATGTCATAAATTCTTCAACAACCACGAAATTAATGATCATAAATGATATGAGGATGTCAAAATAATCAATCTCAAGCTTGGAATCAATCAAAACCGTTGAGAAATGAAGAAGATCAAGATTTTGTCCAAAACTCATATTTTCGGTAATAAGCCCAGAAATGGAGAATCCAAGCTCAAAATCATGAATGAAAAGATGAAAATGACCAGAATTAAACATACAATACAACCCTAAGTTTACCTTGATAATTGGTTGAAGTTTGAATGAGATTTGAGCTCCAAAATCTCCAAAGTTGAAGGGTTACGGGACTGGAAATCAGAACAGAAACTTTGGCTGAGTTTTGGGCATTGTGAGGGGATAATCTCGGTTAGGGCCTATCATGTAATGATAAAGGGTTGAGTTAGGGTTTCAAAGAATCCAACCATGGTTAATTTGGTTATGGTTTGGCCTAGATATGGCTGATTTAGTGTAACAAGGTCATGTTGGTCGCCGATTCGTTTTTCGGTTGAAATTCGAAGGTTCAAACGACTTAGGAAAAATGTAAGACTAGGTTTACTAAACTCGAATCTTCGTTACGAGTTCAGCGGATTTGACGAAACTCGAATCCGAGTTTCCGAGCTCAAGCTATTAAATTCGGAACCAAGGGTACGCTAAGTGCTCGTTAGCTCCCGTTTTGGTTCCTCAAATGAAATTAAATTCGTTAACCTATCAATTGAATTCAAAAGCATAAATTGAGTATAAAATCATGTTCATAACACATATATGTACAACATATTACAAAATCGTGGCAATTTGATATCATATCATAGGAGAACGAAGCACAAAATAAACGAACAAACTTAATCATGCAATTCATGCAATGCCCATGCAAAAATGAAATAAACCATGCATAAATATAATTCTCATGCATAATTATGATTCCATGCATAATTATATTAAATCCCATGCAAAATATGAAATTCATGCATATATTATACCAATCCCACGTATAATACATATATATAAATAAGTAATTAATTAAGACATGATTAATTAATATAACATATAATTAACATAATCATTAAATTACTAATAATATAAATAAACGTATACACATATATATATACTTAGAGAAATATATGTGTATGTATATATATATATAATACGATACATATATATATATTAGAATTAATAATAATTTAAAAACAAAATATAATAAAATGAAATAATAACAATTATAATAAAATTAAATATAAAACACGTAAAAACAATTAATCACATAATTAAATAATTAAATTGCGCAATTTAGAAACAAATATGACATTTTAATAAAATTGAAAAAACCGGGGCGTTACAGTTACACCATCTCCCAACCAAACCTCCTGGTGGGTTGCGGGTAGGGCTGTAAATGGATATCCGAAAATCCGATATCCGTCCGCATTCGAATTCGTTTATAGAGGATATTATCCGAATCCGTCTCAAGAGGATATTATCCGTATCCGATTATAGACATCCGAATTATAAACGGATAAGGATATGGTAATAAGACATCCGATCCGTTTCATTATCCGTTAGATTTTCCGTTATCCGATTTATCCGTAATCCGTATCCGATAAATAATATATTATATTAAAATATATACACACAACTGTATATGTATGATAAATTATTAGTAATAAGAAATATTTTTAGCGCATTTATTAAAGAAAAATCTTAGGTTTTAATAGTAACCATATGTTTACTTCAACATTTATATTGAGATAATATAAGTAACATATATTATGTTATTAATAAAAGTATTATATTTCAAATTAATTATATGATAAAATTTATAATTTCCAACATATTTATACATTCATTAAAAAATAAAATTAATATATATAGATATAGTTATTATTTCTCTCTTTGTCTAATATATATATATATTCAAAGTCATATAATTATTAAATAATTTATTTATAAATGAGTAGTTGATAATTTGATTAAAAATTCGAAGTTATATAATTAAATAATTTAGGTCAAAATGAATAGTTGAAAATCCGATTAAAATCCGAATCCGTCCGAATCCGCCTTGTATCCGTATAAAAAGGATATTATCCGAATTCGATTTAAAAGGATATTATCCGTATCCGTCCGAATCATAAAAGGATAAGGATATGGTAATCATACATCCGATCCGTTTAATATCCGTTTACACCCCTAGTTGCGGGTTAGTCCTTATCATGTGGAGACTACGCTCAGGCTTATCCCGATGGTCCACTGCCATTCGGGTGTTCTGACTCGTAGACTCCGGGGCCCAACAATCCGAACAGATCATACCATAACAGAACATATATATCATATCATAACCCGCTACATAACATAACATATCATAACTTACGTTAACATTCCTTACCTTGCAACAACTATGCTTTACATACCTCTCCGTGTCAAATCCATAACATATCCTTAGTGCATAGCTTCCGACTCAAGGCACACGGTTTGAAGCATAGTTTAATGTTGCAAAACATAACGAAACATATCAAACCATAACAAGCGTACTTAGGCTTGTACATAGCGTATCATACTTGCAAACGTATAACAAAGTCATAAAAATACATATCGCTTGTATTTACTTATACTTAGGCCATAAATCACATGCATAGAAAACAAGCACATTTCATTAGGGTTTAACTATAACCTAACCTCACCTTACACCTACGGAACCGAGAACGAGACGATTGATCCACCCCAGAATCAACTAGGCTAACGAAACACCACCCGGAGTGCACCTGAACAAATCGAACACGTAAATGCAAGACTTAGACTCAAGAATGAACCACATAGACACACGATGTATGCTTATGCCCTTAAAAGATGCGATCATGTAGGTATAACACATATTCATATCAATTACATGTAGAAGAAGACATTTCATATCATAACATACTCATAAAACACGTTTAAGAGATGTTCATGTGCACAATTAATGCAAACAAGTGTAAATGAAAAGCATACGGTAGCACTTAATCGTTTATGAACACATAACATATTTTAACACTTAATTACATACCACAAATTTGCATAACATATCATATTACATCATATAATAAGCATATTGCAAGAAGGGATCAAGATTGGGGATGGAAAAGCGAAAGAAACGAGTTAACGGACAAAACGGACCACAAACACACCTCAGGGGACCCGAACGGCTGTTCAAAACACCCCCTTACAAGGCCGAACGGCCGTTCAAGAGGTCAGAAGCTCACCTCCCCTGGGAATGGCCATTCCGAGCGTAGAGCAATTTGGGAACGACCCTTCCCGTTCTCAGATGCTGATGTCAGCCAGAACCCGCGAAAGGCCATTCTGGCTCTCAAGTTGAGATGGGAACGGTCGTTCCGGCCTAGTTCGGCTGAAAAGAAGCAGCAACCAAGAATGGCGTCGAGAAGAGACGCCAAAAACCACACACACGGCCACACACAACACAATACCACCCCAAAATAACACAACTAAGCATATTCGCCATGTAGAACACGTAAGTACACGTTAGAGCTCACGAAACGAGCTTAAACACGCAAATAATTAAAATAAAATACAAGTTGACACGTAAGACATGCAAAGCCACGTAAATCACGAAAATATAGAATCAAACTTTCCCGTGATGCTGTACCTGGATTGCCGAAGAAACAGGGTGTCACATTAGCAAACAAATTAAATTTGGTATTTAATAAAATTTTAACACAATCATATTAAATCCAACTAGATAATAAACTAAGTAAGTAAACATTTTCTTAGGAGGATCGGGCCGGTGCGGTTATAATTTAAGGGGCTTCGAATTATTGTACCGGACGCCCAAAAAACTAAAGGTTATAATATTTTCCAACCCCACTTATTTATTGGTTGAACAAATCAATTCGATTTCAGCGGAGTATATGCATACATGATACACCCCTAATCTAATTAGGCACCGATGTATCATTTAATTTAAAATCTTCAACACTTGAGCCCTTTTTCCAGGGTCAAAATGATGTTCACGGGTGCTTTCAAAATACAAGGGGAGGGAAGGAAAAGGCAGCAACACTCTTGTCCTCGGGCTTCGTTCTTTGCAGAGTTCTTTTGTCCAATTGGATAAAGACAACCCCACCTAATCTTAAAGAAAGATAAAAAACTGAAGCTGAAAGTGAAAGAAGAGAGAAGCACCAAAAGCAGGGGAAATAAAGCGCTTCTTTACTCTCCCAAGGCTGCAACTTTCACAACCACCACCAAAACAGTGGTTCTTGTTCTACTTCTCAGTTCAAGAACCGCCAAAGATGCCGTCTTTGTGCCTTCCTCCGCCGCTCTCCGCCTCCTGCTACTGAACTGAACTCAGTTGTAAAGTAGAGGGAGAGAAGATACGCAAAATCACTTTCTTGTTTCCTTGCATGTCCTCGGCGAGCAATAAATGTCCCTCTGTATAATGCTTTGGTTAAGTGTATTTATGTGATGATTACCGTAATATAAGCACCAGCTCATCATTACCTTTTATAAGGTGAAAATCTTAGGGACGTCCTTAATCCTTAATGATTCTTGAAATTAAACACACCTCTTCGATAATCACTCTTGCTTCTCTCTCCAAAAAGGTTTTTGGGTTTTTTCGAACGACTTAAAAGTTAGAACCCTATCCCTTCCGCTTCTCTCTCATTTCTAGAGGGAGGGAGAGAAACCTTTTAGCAGTAGGACTCTTATGGGGTTTTATTTATTCAACTTCTTATATATACAGGCAGACTCAGAAAATGTTCGCAAAGATTAGAGAAAAACCACATGTGACATGACCATGGATGCATACAAGGCTACACACACTCTTATGTCGAGAATCCGAAGTATAGATCCGGAAAACGCTTCAAGAATTAGTGGCTATGTACTGATGAACGCAGATGAGGAGGAGTTGATAAGATTAGCTTTGGGCCCTGATGCCCTCCTGTTGTCTTACGTAAACCAAGCAAAGGTTTATCTCTCGGGTTTAGGTTCTTCAAAACCCTTAAACCCAAATCCCGGTAGGCCTTTACAAGAAACTTCACCGCGAATCGTGATACCCAATAATGGGTTTCATCTGAGCAGCCCCTTCCCGCCGCCCGCCGCCGCCAGTCCCCGTCCCAACTCTTATGCTTCCGTACTCAACGCCAGCAAGAATGTCGACGGACTTGATAGCAGTTTTTACGGCGCTAGTGAGTTATTCAGCAGTAGTAGTTCCCAAAATCAAGATCAGAGTCCGAGTGAGAGGAGTGATTCTCTGTTTTTCGATGTAGGCAACGCCATCTCCTCCCCACACCCCCACAGCCACGGCAACCAACTTCATAGGCGGAGTTTTTCAGTAAATGATGCCGTTGGCTTTGAAGATGGGGACGATGAGGGTGGATTTGGGGGCAGGCCTTGCATGTATTTTGCTAGAGGGTTTTGCAAGAAAGGCAGTTCGTGCAAGTTCATACACAGTGAAATGGGCGGTGATGTTACTGGTGGTGGTGGAACAATGGAGTTGGGTTCTCCAAGTTCGGGATTTGATGAATTGTTGAAGTTGAGAGCTCTTCAGCAGCAGAGGGCTGCTCTTATGGCTTCCGGTGGTCACCATTCTTTTTCTTTCAATCAGAGGTAAATATGTAAAATACTTCACTTCTTGTTTTACAAATATTGTTCTTTTTTTGCTTTTCTGATAAATTCTGGGCTAATTTAATTTTGTACTATGGTGTTTATTTGTTGTTGCGTTTCACTTTTTGCAGAGTAATTTTATCTTGTGCTAGTTTTTTTCTTTCCATGTAAATTGTTTTGCTGCAATTTCTGATTTTATTGGTTATTTCAAAGAAACTGTTTATTTATGCCTTTTCCAGCATAGGTATCCATCCATGATTAATCATGTCTTTCTGTTTCTGCCATGTTTTTGGATTCACTAACTTATCTACTTGCTGCTATTTGTTCCAGTTATGCACATTACAGTTCTTAAATGTTGAGATTTGAAGAATCTTGATGTGTTACCCAATTTCTTATTTGAAAGCAGACATTTGTTGAGCTGTCTATATATAAATATTTGTGGTCCTAACAGGAATATTGATTTATCACCAACGGGGATGGGTGCCGGTTCCAATTCAAGCGCGAGGCAAATTTACTTGACCTTTCCTTCCGACTCCACATTCAAGGAAGAGGATGTTTCGAGTTACTTTAGGTAAACAAATTGTATAAAGAAATTATGTTTCTTGAAATTACTTACTACAGTGTCAAATGATGTTTCTCCTTATACTCTGTTTGAAGCACGTTTGGGCCGGTCCAAGATGTTAGAATTCCATATCAGCAGAAACGGATGTTTGGTTTTGTAACATTTGTCTACCCGGAGACCGTAAAACTGATTCTGGAGAAGAGGAACCCTCATTTCGTTTGTGATTCTCGTGTTCTTGTTAAACCGTACAAGGAGAAAGGAAAAATCCCGGACAAGTACTAAATTTTTTCCCACTCTTAATGTTAATTCTCTTGATTCATCTTTGTCAAAATTTGACTCATTAATGATTTCTCTTTTGTTTAATTGAATTATTTAAGGAAACAATTTCAGCAGCACTTGAGCCAGTCTCGGATTGATTCGAGGGAAGTCTTTAGTGTCCCTGTTGGTAAGCATGCATATATAGGCCGGTTATTTAATTTCTGCCTAATAAATAAGTTCATAAGTTGAATTTTCCTCCCCCTTCCCCCTTTTCTTGAAGGACCTAGAGTGTTGTTGAACAATACACAAGAGATAATGCTGAGGAGAAAACTGGAGCAGGAAGCAGAATTACAGCAGGCCATTGAACGAAGGATGATGAATTTACAATTGATGGACTTAAATAATCTGCAGCACAATAATCGTCGTTTTCTCTCTCCAAGACAGGCTTCGTTGCTCATGAGCCAAAATTTAAATGCTGCTTCTGATGCCATTAATCTGGAAAATTATCAAGGTCAGCACTGTAATTCATCTGCTCGTATCTTTCTTCTGTTTTTTGAACCATGACATAAAATATAGAATTCGACATAAAATATTGTTACAGAGTTTGATACCGGGCAAGAAACATCCACCACGTACACCATTAGTGGCAACAATAACTACCAGCGCTTAAATGATAATGACTCGTATACTCTTGAAAGGTATGTTAAGTATTTTCATGTTCTGTTTTTCCTTTCCAGATTTTACATTATTTGCTAATTTTCTGTATGCTGATTAAGTCTCTCGTTCTATGCTATAAAAGCAGTTTGGGACTAATCCTACCAGACAGCCATGGTGCTTCTCCAACAAAATTAGCTGTTGAAAATCAATCCTTTTCCTTGCAATCTTCAGCTGAAGCCAATAACAGTACGATACCCGTAACCAGTACATCATCTAACAAACAATTCTCTTAAATAGCAGTTCTCGCCTCAGTTTACTGAAAATACGAGGTAAACTAGTCGATACTTCTTTGCTACTTAATTACAACATCAAAGAACGTGCATATCTATTTACTTAATTCTTTCTTTCTTTTTGTGGGCTTGAAGCCTTTGGAATTTAGGTGTTATATCTCATCATTGTTAGCAAGACATGGATTAGCTGCTTAGATTGGTAAGATTAAAACCACTGATCTTGAACCATTTTTCATTTCTAAACATGTTTATTGGATTCTATCTTTTGATTATTTTGTCTTTTTTTTTTTCTTCTTCTTATTGGGGTCATACAGAAAGTATGAGTTAGCATATACAAGTAAAGAAAGAAAGTTGTGTAGCTGTGCATAGAGAAACCATACCAGCAAAACAGAAGAAAAAGTGGATCTGTAAGGAAGATTTTCTCAAGATTACTATCATCATCAACACCATACTAGTCTTAACTAAAGAAATACATAATGCATGAGTAAAAGGGACATATATGAACTGATATTATGTGAGGGTGGGTCTCTCTCTCCCCCTCTCTCTCTCTCTCTGTTTTGTAATTATGTGCTGGACCATATAGAACTGTAGCACATATATAACCAAACAAAAGGCTAGTATTATAGTTCACATCATACTACTATCATAGAATGAAAATTTTCACCTTCCATCCTCTGTCTCTCTCTCTCTCATCTCATCAATGCATGAATTGTTTATCATGTAAAGTAGGTATGTAAAGTAAAGAGATGGAGAAATTTCATAACTTGATGATGTTGCAGCCTCTTTTGTATAATAAATTGAATCATCAAATAAAGAAAGTTAGAAAAAAATAAAGGGGTTTGCAATTGAATAAATAAAAGTGAGTAAAGAAAAGGGTGTTCTTTTATGCTATGTATGATTAAAGGGCCACTTTAGGGGTACTCTTTTGTCTCATTTTGTGGCTTTATTTAATGTGTGGAGGGGTCCATTGAGTCACATGGGTGCTGACACCACTTGGATTGGTATCAACTATCAACTATGATGGCTACCTAAAATAAAAACTTCCTTTTACTCTCAGCCTCTGCCTTTGCTTGTATGTTTGGCCTTTTCTTTTAAGGCTTATAGTTGCCCTGCAGTTTTGGTATGTTTTTACTCTTTGAATAGTGGTTCTTGACCTTGAGTCATGTGCCTCTTCAGCTTTGGTCTTTGCTCTTAAACTCTTGGATTTTAGTCTTTAGTCTTCTGGACAGAGGGTTATGCTTTGATACATATGTTGGACCCTATTGTGTGGGAGATATTTTGCATAAAGTAGGATTCAATATTGCATTGTAAAATGAGTGTATTTTGATGGAGGATTGAAGAGTTAAATGGTTCTATACTTGTATATTTTGTGATCCATACTCTGATCTCAGCACGAGTGCTAGCCATCCTCAGAGTTGTTTCGTCCTACTGGAAGAACCTTGCATTTATTAGCATCTGTAGAATTTTGGAAATTCCTATTGTGTTATCCAGTTTGTCGCGAACATAAGAGGCGAGCCGATTTGTATGTATCGTGTAGATCGGAATAGCTGTTGTGACTGCTTGGATGTGAGTTATGCGACCTGCTGGAGTTAAGGTTCTGGCCTCCCTTGAGGAAAGCTTAAGTAGGACTGTTTCAGTGATGTCCTCGTTATGTTCTCGATGGTTTCAACCCAACTACTTTGATACCGGAATATTTCAAGGGTTAACCGTTTTCTGGAATGTAAGGATGCCTGTGAACTGTGATGTATCTCCCTGGAGATTTATATCTGTTTAGATTTAGAAGTGTTGATTTTGAGACCAGATGCACACAAAAGCTATCAAGAATATCTCGAACAAGAACAGTACCATTGGCTTGAAGAAAGATATCATCGACAAATAAGTGAGACCAGACCCATTCCCTCAATCATATAAGTATGCGGGTCCATACATAACACGAAAGATATAAAGGATCAATCATATAAGTATGCGGATCCATACATAACTCAGAAAGATGTAGTAATATATAAAAGGATCGCCCTGACGAAGCCACAACTTGGATGAAATGGTCTAGTAGGTTCCCCGTTCCAAAGAATGCCCGGTGATGGCCTCACGATACTCATGCAAGACGATAAAAAACCTGTCAACTTCTGAGGGTAACATACGTCGGAAACCCGCACGAATGGATGAATTCCAATTTCCAATTTAACTTTACAAGGTCAAGTTTAAGTATCATTCCAGCCTTCTTGCTGTTAGACCTGCCAATGGTGTGATAAGGAGTTCTTGCAAGCTCAAAAGTTTGCTCCTTAATTGGTTCTTTGTAATTGATTAAAACCAACTAATTATACATTATAAGCAGATCTGTAGCAACTCTAACCAAACAAGCCACTACGAGTGAACAGGATTTGGAGGACAAGACAATTGTTTTTTCCAAGTAAAAGTCTCTTCTCTTGAATAGACATATTCCTACTGCCATTAAATTCGTTACAGTAGGCTCCTTAAGTCCTTCGTCCTAACATGTGGAGTAAAATTGTTTTCTTAGTCTTTGTGTATAGATATCTTCCTACGATAATTGAAAATTTTCTTTTTTTTTGGAGAAGGGACATTGGGTTCAGTCACTACATATCTGCTTACAATGTATTCATTAATTAGTTGATTTTAAGCAAATTATAAAGAACCAAGTAACAGAGCTCAAACTCCAACAAGTGGAATAAATAATTTTATATGAGTGGTAATCGAGTTAATTCAACATAATCAGTTAAAATAAACCACTTTTAAGTTTTCAGTTGATCCGATTAAAGACGTTAATTAAGAATATGAAATTCGAAATTCAATATATATATATATATATATCATGAAGGACATTTAATTTAGTGCTTCATCTCTTATTAGATACAGTGGATGTATGTCAAAATAAGAAAGATAATCCTAACAGAGTTCTATTAAGAGAAGGGGGGAAAAAAAATTGGGAAAAAGAAAAAAAACAGAAGAAAAATAAGGCTAACTAAGAGTAACAGAGTCAAAATAGGAAAAAGAAAAAACGTAAGAAAAACAAGAGTAGCAGGGTTCTAATTCGACCGTAATTGTAATTTCTCTTCTATAAAAGTACTCATATGTAGCACAACATGAACTATGATACATACGGACGTCTAGTCCCAAGAACAATATAATGGCTGACCTTGTGGCGGACAAAGACGAGGGGTTTACTATGGAGATTACAAACGCTTCGCCTGCACAAGATTGAATCTTTTTCTTTACTTTCGAAGCACGGCATTGACAAATATGAATCCAGAGAGTTTGAAGCCGGCGACTACAAATGGAGGCTCGTAATCCATCCCAATGGAGTGATCAAGAGTGGGAACAATGAAGACGATCATGTTTCTGCATACCTAACCATCGTTAAGACTGATTCCTTGCCCGATGGTTGGGAAGTTACGGCTGCTTTCAGCGTCTTTCTTTATAATCACGTCTTAGATAATTATATCTGTTTTCAAGGTAAAATGCGTCGGTTTCATGCATCGAAATCCCAATGGGGTTTTTCCAAATTAGTCTCGAAAGAAAGCTTGAGAGCTCCAGGTAATGGATTCCTTGTCGATGACATTTGTGTGTTTGGAGCCGAAGTTGCTGTTGTCAAAACCCAACGTATGTGTTTCTCAGTGTGTGTCTGTATGGGAACTAGATATTCCATATAAGCGTGATTGGAAGATTTTAAACTTCAGCAAATTGAAGCAAGATTGGAAATCAAAAGAATTCACTGTTGGAGATTACAAATGGTACATTCGACTACATCAAATGGATATAGCAGCAAAAAGGGGCGAAGTTTCTCCATGGATTTACATCTTGTGGGCGCAGAGAGCTTTGATTCTCATGAGAGAGTGAAAGCAGATTTTCACTTGCGTATCAAGAACCAGCTCAATGATCAACACAAATCTAGACATGCATCTCAGTGGTTTTCGTCTTCAATACGTAGTTTGGGATGGTCTGCATTCATGCTGCTTTCTGATATACGCGACTCCAAGAAAGGATTCCTTGTTAAGGACCGCTGCATTGTCGAAGTTGAAATTTCTATAGAAGCTGTTATCCGCGATGCATCCTCAACCAACACTAAGATTAGGGGTGTTAGAGAAAAGCAGAACTTGAAAACTGGTCCAACTTGTTTCGGTTGGATTTTAGGTTTTTAGTTTTTCAATTTTTTAGTTCAGTTGATCAGTTAAACCAAACTGAAGGAATAAACCGATAGTTAACTGGTCAAAACGAAATATTTGTAAATTTTTAGTGTATTGTCTGCCCAATCGAAATATTTTCAAATTATTATTTTTAAGTGAATGTTGATTGCCCAAGCGGAATATTTTCAAATTATTTAATAGCAGTTTTTCCCTTTTATTTTCTTTCCTTATTGTTGGGTGTGTCCCACCTCCTAGGTCCTAACTATCAACTATTCCCTAATAATTTATACAAGAAATAAGTTGTTTTATGTTGAGATATTTGGTTAAACTAGTTTAATAATAGTTTTATCTTGAGATCTTTGGTTAAACTAACTTAACGTTGGCTTATTTGTTAAATTTTTTTGATACCTTTGGTTAAACTAACTCAGTGTTGTTTTTTTATATGTTTGGTTAAACTAATTTAATAGTTATTTTATCTTGAGATCTTTGTTAAACGAACTAGGTTAGCCCTGCGCATACAAAAATTACCATAGAATGAAATTATTATACTAAAATCAATGGAATGATTATTACACGAAACTCTTAAACATTATTAAAGAAATGCGATATGTAAGCGAATGAAACACGGGAAAACATAATATTGAAACCGAAGATCTAGAACGATGATCTATATACGTACCAAGCTTGATAACGTAAATTATTGCATTGTTAAACACATAATATCGTATTTCATCCATTCTTTCCATCTTTCACACTCTTCACTGGAAACTGATATCGTATTTCATCTGCTTGTTAGGATAAAACACGCCAAAATGCTGCTCAACATTTGCTCCATCCTTATTGTTCTCATCAAACATGGCAAAAAGGTGCGTGATCGTAGCCTGCCCTTTTCTCTTGGGCGTACCTGCACCGCTCTTCACATGATCGATCAAATTCCGGTAATAAGCATTCGCATTCTCCACCGTCGCCGCCAATCCGCCATCGGACGGCCATCCGCTCTCGGAAACAACGACCTCGACATTTGGCCCGCCAGCTTTCTCCACAGCATAGTACATCCCGTCCACCATAGCATCAAACATGTTCTGGTATCCATACTGATTTACTTCTTGGCCCGTGAAAAGAGCATAAGAAAGCGGGATCCCATTAGGGTCACCAATATAAGCGAAATATGGGTATATATTTGCCAGAAGGGGGTTCCCGGTTCGCTCCAGGAACCCGATTATTGGGTCCATGAATGATCTGTCCTTGAAGACGGAGTTCGACGGGGGATAAGTGTCCTCTAAGAGGGCGGAAAACGTCGCCGTTGAGACCTTGATTTGGTCCTGCAAACCGTTCTGCGAGAGCGCCCTGTATATGCTTTCCATGGCGGGGAGGACTAAAGGGACGAGGCTAGGAGTTGTTTCGGGGTTGACTTCATTGCCGACGGCGATGTAGCTTATTTTGGTCGCCGGAAAGTATGGCAGGATGTTTGTCGTGACCCATTCGGTGGCGTCGCTTTGGAGGTGTTGGAGTTGATCGTTGCCAACATCGACGATCAGTTTGATGTCGGAGCCTTGGAGGGCTTTGAGAGTTTCCTGACTAGGCCAGTAGATTCGCATTCGTTTGATTCCGGCGGATTTGTACATCTCCACCACCTCGGCTTCCGGTGGCAAGTTGTCGGCGATGCGGCCGTTGCACACTCCGATGGATTCTGGAATAGTGAATTTGTTGTGATTAGGGCTTTTCATCTATGTTGGCTAATGGCTACTAGGGTTGGTCCAAGTGGTTGGAATGTTATTTCATGAAGATAATAACCCGGTTCAAATCCCTCTAGTCACTTGGGGGTGTGTCAAAAAAAAAAAAAATTGTATGTTGGCTAATTTTAGTGAAATGCATGCATGGGAGGAAGTTAGTAGTTATATATAGTAAATAGAACGTTAAGTATATACAATTAATTAGTGAGCGAGTGTTATTTATCATAATAATAAAGAACTATATGCACCCACAACCCTGTGTTTTATGAAATGAGCCAAAAAAACCCTGTAAAAAAAAAATTAGTAAAATAAACCCTGTATTTTTTATTTTTTGCAAACCGCCCCTTTACACCATTTAGTCAAAGAACCGACGTGTTTTGTCAAAATTGCCCTTCTTTCATTACAATACATTCTTAAAGAACTATATGCACCCACAACCCTGTGTTTTATGAAATGAGCCAAAAAAACCCTGTAAAAAATTAAATAGTTCAAAAATTATAATATATATATATATATATATATATATATATATATATATATATATATATATATATGTAAATATATGCAATAAATAAAATATTAATAGTATATATATAATTATAATTAGTATACAATACATATATATTTTCATTATAATATTATATATATTTATTTATAAGATTTTTAATAAATATATAAATATACATTATATATATACATATTAAATATTATTTATATGTATTGTAAAATAATTATAATTATATATATATATATATATATATATATATGTATATTAAATAAATTTATAAATAATATTTAATACAGATAGTACATTAGTAATTTTAATATTTTATACATATGCATGTATATATATAATATATTATATAATACATACATATAAAAGAAATTTCAAAAGGAAAAAAAAGACATTACATATATACATATTAAATATTATTTATATGTATAGTACAATAATTATAATTATATATATATATATATATTGTATGTATATTCAATAAATTTACAAATTCTACAAAAAAATAAATAAATAAATTTATAAATAATTTGTAGAATTTGTAAATTTATTGAATATACATACAATATATATATATGTATGTATGTTCAATAAATTTATAAATTCTACCAAAAATAAATAAATAAATTTATAAATAATATTTAATACATATAGTACATTAGTAATTTTATACATATACATGTATATATATAATATACTATATAATACATACATATATATACATATAAAAGAAATTAAAAAAAAAAAAAAAAGTTGATAGGATTTCTTCCGCCGAAATTTAAAAAACGCGCCTCAAAGTTTTTTCTGCAAAAATTTGAAAACATAGGGTTTTATATGATAATTTTTTTTTTCACGGGGTCTTTTTTTATCATTTCACATGACACAAGGGGTTTCTTGCAAAAAACCCAAATATAATGTTGGGGTAAATTTGTCATTTTACGCGAAAAAGTGAAGAAAAATCCAATATCACACGCAGTAAACGCGCGTGTGATTCAAAAACGCGTCTCAGGGTTTTTTCTGCAAAAATTTGAAAACATAGGGTTTTATATGAGAATTTATTTTTCACGGGGTCTTTTTTAATCATTTCACATGACACAAGGGGTTTCCTTGCAAAAAACCCTAATAATAAATATCAATCATGACCATAATGTATATATGCTAACAAATATTAATAATGACACCTTAATTACTTTGTATATTACTTATTTGGCCTTATTAGTTGGAAATTGATTGATGGGACTACTAATCTTAAAAATATGCCACATATATATATGTCTAATTTTTAACACAAAAATGTTCATTATAATGAGGATTTCCTTGCAAATAGAGAAAACAAAATAATCTAAACGTGGATAACAACTTAGCAACCAAAAGGGAATTAAAGAACAACATATTACGAGCCGACACTTCTGGTAATTAACATTATACATGATATTTTCTAAAAATATTATTTCATCGTATGATGTTATATCGAATAATTATAATTGATATTTTATCGGGCACCCATCACATGATATAAAATAGAAAAAATAAATATAGTTATATTCATACCGTACCTTGATTCTGACCCAAGACAGCAGAAAATGCAGCAAAGATCATCAACGAATAGAAGAGGAGGTGATCAAGCGACTTATAAGCTGCATACATCCTCGAACAATATAGTTATCTGGTAAACTCAAAATTATGGTAAGAATTGAGAACCGAGAGAAGTGCAGCGAGAAGGACTACAATGGCTGCAACCATATTTATAGCCCAAGAACCACTGTGTACATACTATGAGTTGGCGTGTTGGAGAACTCCTATGCAATTAAGCTCCAAGCACAGATACGAATACGAAGACACGGGCACGACATGATATGGATACGGGGATACAGATTTTTTTTTTTTAATTTTCCGCATAAAGAGTATCGGATACAGTGTCCAAATGTCCGATACGACACGACACTGACATACCAAAATGATATTTTTAAAAGTGTTCGAACATCATTGGTTATACCATTAATCGTCTTTTATGCGTCAACGATTTTTCTAACCTATTGAATATGTCAATACTTAAGAGCTTTGCCGTGCGGTTAGGGCACACTTTGACCTTTTGCATATCTTTCGAAGTTTTAATTAAGTTGTTTTTATTTGTTAAATTATTATGTTAATTATTCATCTTCTTGGTTTTATCCTCGATTTTCCTCGCATCTATATGGGTTGAATGATTACAGAGTTGATTATGTTACCATATATGTATTGTCACTTGTACATGCACTAACATGACTTGTAGATTGGTGTAAGTCATTATTGACCGGTTGAAGAGAAAATCTTGGCTAATATATATCGGTGAGTCAACATAAGACCTAAGTGGAAAGAAGAATACAAAAAGATTATTTTGAATTAAGAATAGTCATATCCTTCAATCACGCATAAACTAAAAGAATGATAAATTATGTAGCGTTGATTAAATAAACTAGAGTGTGCCCCCAGCTTATAAACAATAAGAGCATTATGTAATTTATAATATTAACTATAAATATATAAATATATTAGTATAATCCATGAAAATTTATAATTTTTACTAATTAAAAAAATAACTTAAACATATACAAATAGGGAAAATTGCGAAATTGGTACACTATCTCTTCCATTTTAGCTGTTCTGGTACAATAACTTTTCCGGTGACAAAATAATCCCATAACTGTCAAAAAATTACAAAGCCATGCCAATTTTGCCCGAATAGGCATAAACCCGCCGGTGATTCGACCTATTTGAACAGGTGTCAGGCGAAAACGTGTTGAAAATGGGTCGGATCACCAGCGGGTTTATGCCTATTCGGGGTAAAATTGACATCGTTAGTGTACCAGAACGGCTAAAATAAGGGAGAGGGTATACCAATTTTGCAATTTTTCCTATACAAATAATATCAATAAATTTATTATTTTGTAATCAATAATTTTTTTATCCTAAGATCAAACTCGATATTTAATTTATTTTGACTAAATTACACTCAAGAACCTTTTATATTCAAAATTCAATAAATTTTAATAAAAGAATTGGCTTTCGAGAAGGTTTCAGTTAAATTTCTACCATGCTTGGAGTCGTGAATCGTGATCCATTTTTTTACAAATTAAAGAAAAAAACCCATCATCAAATTTTTTATGCTGTCTATTTTCTTTGTTGCCTTTGTCATGATCATCTTTTCTTCAATATCCATCTCAATAATTAAATCCACTCGTTAATTCAATATCCATCTCAACAATTAAATCCGTTACAATAGACTCCTTAATTCCTTTTATCCTTGCACGCGGAATCGAATTGTTTATTTAAGTCTTTGTGTATACCTTTTTTCCTACTTTCAAATAATTTAATTAATTAATTTCTTTATTTTTTATTGGTAAAAATCAAAATTCAGGGCGGAAAAACTATACAAAATCATTCGTCTTGTCAAGGGAGATCTCATATGTACGGGCATTTTAAAATTATTAATTTATTAATTACTAGCAATTTTGCACATTTTATGCATGTGCAAATAAAAAATAATTATTATATAAATATATTAAAATTGAAAAGTTTTTATTCAATATATACTCTATAATTTTTTAATATAATCATTAATTTATGATAAACAAATAAATAAGTAAGATAAGATAATATCATATTAATAATTATAAAAATTTAAATTATATAAAGTGATAAAAATTATAATTAAAAAAAATACAACCGATAAGAAAGAAAAGAGAAACTAAGAAGACAAGTGATGAAATAGAAAAGAGAAATTAACAACACGTGGAAGGGATAAAGTTGGATAAAAGATAAATAAATAAAAAGAAAAAGAAAAGAAAAAGAAAAAGAAAAGAAAAGAAAAAGAGGACACCAAGAGACCAAAGTGGTTACAACTTGGGTCTCACGAGTAATATATAGTATAGATATCATGTCAAATATTATATCAAACACATATCACATTAATTTTTCTAAAAAAATTATATTATATTCATGGGCAGAGCTAGGGGGGCCGACTCCCCCCCTTTTTTTTTTAAATTTATATATATTTTTTGAGATTTTTATATTTTCGCCCCCCAAAATTAAAATTTCGTCCCCTTAATTTTGTATATTTTAATTCCCTCCCCTCCCCCATCCTGGTTTCGTCTCTGATTATATTGTATCCTTATGGTAGAAGAATTAATTAGCATCCAACGAAATTATTATACTAATTAAATTCCGGAGAACGATTATAAAACGGAACTCTTGATCTTTATTACATAAACATGACGTCTGTAAGTGAAAATTCTCGAATGTAATATGTGTAAGCGAATGAAATATAAAATAAAACACAGTAAAACATAATATTGAAACACAAAGAATAACTAAAATCAAAAACAGTATAATAATACCAACGTTCTCAAATCTCTCCATTCCGTTCCATCTCCGACAAACTTCACCGGAAATTGAGATCGTATTTCATCTGCTTGGTAGGATAAAACACACCAAAATGTTGCTCACTCGTTTCCCCAGTCTTCTTGTTTTCATCAAACATCGCAAAAAGGTACGTGATCGTAACCTGCCCTTTTCTCTTGGGCGTACCCGCACCACTCTTCACATGATCGATCAAATTCCGGTAATAAGTATTCGCATTCTCCATCGTCGCCGCTAATCCGCCGTTGGATGGCCATCCGCTCTCGGAAACGACGATCTTGACGCTCGGCCCTCCAGCTTTTTCCACGGCATAGTACATCCCGTCAACCATTGCATCAAACATGTTCCGGTATCCATACTGATTCACTTCTTGGCCCGTGAACAGAGCAAAAGAAAGCGGGATTCCATTAGGGTCTCTAATATAAGCGAAATACGGGTATATATTTGCCAGAAGCGGGCTCCCAGTTCGCTCCAGGAACCCGATTATGGGGTCCATGAATGCCCTGTCCTTGAAGACGGAGTGCGACGGGGGATAAGTGTCCTTTAAGAGGGCGGAATACGTGGCCGTTGAGACCTTGATTTGGTTCTGCAAACCGTTCTGGGAGAGGGCTTTGTATATGCTTTCCATGGCGGGGAGGACTAAAGGGACGAGGCTAGGAGTTGTTTCGGGGTCGACTTCATTTCCGACGGCGATGTAGCTTATTTTGGTCGCCGGAAAGTATGGCAAGATGTTTGTTCTGACCCATTCGGTGGCGTCGCTTTGGAGGTGTTGGAGTTGATCGTTGCCAACATCGACGATCAGTTTGATGTCGGAGCCTTGGAGGGCTTTGAGAGTCTCGTGACTAGGCCAGTAGATTCGCATTCGTTTGATTCCGGCGGATTTGTACATCTCCACCACCTCAGTTTCCCGCGGCAAGTTGTCGGCGATGCGGCCGTTGCATACTCCGATGGCTTCTGGAATAGAGAATTTGTTGTTAGTAATTTGCTGGATAATTTTAGTGAAATGCATGAATGGGAAGTTTGATGTTCTCGTAATGGCCATCTGCAGTATTCGAATTTGGTAGAAAATCGATAGAAAATCAAGTGGAAGACCAAAATTTTTGTGACAAATAAAAATAAGAGGGAATTGCAATTTTGGTATATCAACTCAAAGCACTTTGCAATTTTATCATAAAAAATTTTCTGGTGAAAAAATTAGCTTATAATTCTAGAAGTTCGCAATTTCAAATACTATTTAATTCGAATAGATATGACCCGTCGGAAAACCCACCTGAAACTTGCAAAACCAGCTTCATGGCAAATTCTCCAACGGACACGTGGAGATCCGGGTGGATTTTCCAACGGGTCATATTTATTCGAGTCGAATTGCGAACTTTTAGAATTACGGGCTAATTATTTCATCGAATTTTTTTTTTTGCATCAATATTGCGAATCAGGGTAAGTTGATATACCAAAATTACAATTTTCTCGTAAATATAATATCAAGAACAAATTAGTTTGAATTTCTTTTTCTTTTCTTCTCATTGGATTATCTATTATAAATGTGCTCATAAATATCTATAATGACCACACATGTGCTAATAAGTATCTATAATGACCATAAATGTGCTAATAATATCAATAGTGACAGCTTACTTTGTTTTACGTATATTTGGCCTCAAAAACAAGAAAACCAATTAGTTGGAAATTGAATAATGTGACTAGTGACTACTAATCTATAAAATTTGCCATATATATATATATATATATTTCGGTGGCTATGGAAAATAGTCATGAAAGATTCCTGACAAATTTTAGAATGAATTGTATTTCCTTTTTTGTGTTCTAGGATTTTATTAATTTGTAAATAATATTTTTCATTCTTTGTAAAAGTATTATGCAGCAGCAGTACAAATAATCCTCAATCTTTTACGTCCTTTAAAATATATGTATAATTTTTAACACACAATTAATGCTTACTAGAATGACGATTTGTTTGCATTAGAGCAAACACAGTCATCAAAACAAGGAGATCAAGTTAACAACCTAAAGCAAATTAAAGAAAAACATATCACAGGATACTTTTGATAATATAATATTAGTTCATTTCTAAAAATATAATTTTATCATGTTATTTTATATTCGACACATGCTTTATCAAACTTGCATATATCACGTCCTATAAATTTAAAAAGAAAAGGCAAAAATCATCATATTACCTTGATTCTGACACAAGACAACAGAAAACGCCGCAAAGATCATCAACGAATAGAAGAGGAGGCAATGGAGTGACTTCGCTGCAGACATCCTCGAACAATACTAATTACTAGGTATTCTTAAAATATGGTAAGAATTGAGGAATGAGAAGTGAACTGAGAAGGAATAGAATGGCTGCAACCCTTATTTATAACCCAAGAGCCACTCGACTTATGTACGTAGTTGCAACTTCGTAGTAAGTCCGTTATGGTCGCGTCAAACTTTTTTTTTTTTTTTCCCTAACCTGTTGAACATGTTAATATTTATGGGCTTTGTCGTGGTGTTAGGGCACACTTGGACTTTTCCCTTGAAGTTTTTAATTGAGTTGTTTTTATTTATGTTGGTTGTTCTTTAGGTTTTGTTCTCGATTTTCCTCGCATCTATATGTATATATTATTTGGTGGAATAATTGGGTTGATTATGCTTTTATTCTTGGGTTAATTACATTTAGACCCATGAAAATATAAAACTACAATTTAATACCTCTTAGTCAAAAAATTACACTTACACCCCCTCACGGATTTAATGATTAATTACATATAATATATAACACTCAATATTGTAAGAATCGATTAAAAATCTAACAGAATATTTTTTAAAATTGTGAAAGTCCCATCATATCCTGGCCTGCTAAAACTGAACTAATTTTAATTATATAAAAAATTTATTTACAAATGACTAAAATACTCCTTATTTTGGCTCACTTTACATTGTTTCTCTTTCAACACTCCCTCCCGCCTTCATCAGAACACCATAAAACCTTTTGTATTCCCACCTACGTGACCAACAAAAAATCTCTAAAAATTAATTTTTTGGAAGCTTAATCCACCGTCTGGAGGTTGGTGGTGACGAGAAAAGCTTCTTACAATATTAACGAGACTTTCACAATTTTAAGTAATATTCTGTTAAATTTTTAATAGATTCTTGCAAGGAAGAATTACATTTGGTTACCCTACTATTAGGCCTAATTACAACATAGTCCATCTAGATTGGAAAATTACATTTTAATCCCTAACTTTTGAAACCGTTTGTGGTCCCTATGGTTCCGTTATGCCATTCCAAAAATACCCCTGATTCGTGTTAAATTCATAATTTATAGGGATCGTTTTGTTATATTTTGTAAACTTTAGAGATGATTTTGTAATTTTGGTCATATATTCAATATAACAGTCATACAAGCATCAGGGGCATAATTGAACTTTTACAAATTCCGTTAAGAATTTCAGTCCAAACAAGATTTACAGGGATTAAAATGTAATTTTTCAATTTAGATGGATTATATTGTAATTAGGCCTAATAGTAGGGTAGCCAAATGTAAATCTTCCTTCTTACAATATTGGGTGTTATATGTAATTATTAAATTTGTGAGAGGCTATAAGTGTAATTTTTCAACTAAAAAAATAATAAATTATAGTTTTATATACTCCCATGGGGTCTAAATGTAATTAACTCTTTATTCCTTTTTAAGTACTTTATTTAATTTCCAAAATTATACGGCAAATTTTTCGTTGAAAAAATAGAACTCCAAACGCAAATTTCAAAGAACTAATATCTTAATTGGGATAAATTTTTTATCTCATTCTGAACTATTTCATTTTTTTAAATTTGTAATTTGAATTATAAAATATTTATATTTGTAACCTCAATTATTATTTTTTAATAAATTGTAACCGGATCTCATTCATAGTGTGACACGTACATGAAATATTTTCCACATATTACACTATGAGTGGAATCAAGTTGCATTTTTTTACAAAACAATAGTTGAATTTATAAATTTAGACATTTTATAATTCGGATTATAAATTTCGAAAAAACGTAACAGTTCGGAATGATTAAATTTTTTATCTCATCTTAATTTTACAATTTTCCCCGTGCAACTTTTACTACCATATTTATAACCATTAACCGACGAACTATTGGACGTACGTCCGAGGTGCGGAGGTGGGGTTTTGGAGAAACTACGCAGAAACTTTTCCACCGTTCATTGACGAAGAAACTTGATCATCTTTTATAGTCTGCGTCCGCGTAAGACAATTTTTTTTTAGCCGCCGCACATGTTAATATTAAGAGCCTTGTCGTGGTGTTAACGCACACTTGGACCTTTTGCCTTTGAAGTTTTATTTTTCAGTTTTTATTCTCGATTTTCCAAACATCTATTATTCGAATAATTGGGTTGATTATGCTTATATTTTTTTTTAAATATCTTATTTAATTAGCAATTACCTCCTTAATATTTTAAATTAGTAAAAGGAAACACTAATCGGTCCTTAATATTGACTTTTATATATATCCAAAAAATCCATGAAATTATTTTGTAATCAATAATATTTTTTTTTTTATTTACATCTAACTATCCTACATTTAGGTTTAATTACAATACAATTCATCTAAATCAAAAAATTATATTTTAGTCCTATAAAACTTGTTTGGTCTGAGGGTCTAACGAAATTTGTAAAAAAACATTTATGTCAGGTTATATGTGATGGGACCAAATCACGCAGGGGCCCGCTTTGACACATGGTGTCCCCAGCATCAAATGCGTGACCACTTGATCCCCAAGCAAGCCTCCCCGAGCGTCAGTAGCCCTCGTTGGCCTAGATCCATGTGGGACACATGGCCCTCATAGACGCTCTCCAAAGAGCGTCCTCCATGCTACCATATATGTCCCATTCCCTAAAGGATTGATTCCCGAGCGCTCACTCCCCTCGGATGAGCTTCCGCATACAAGCGAACAAAGGAGCCCAACTCCCCCTTATCGTACAGCCTTGGCCCGGGTCCACCCTTGGATCTGCGAGTCCATCAGACTCATAATAGACACGAGCATGCTCCCAGCTCTCGTTACCAACCCAAAACGACTCTCTGACACCCCGTACGCACCTGCCACTGTTGCCCGCACCACCTTTTCACCAGCTTTTGCAGGAGATTCCTCCTAGGTTTCTCTTCATTGCGCCACGTGTTAGGGCAACATTAGACCAGGACCACAAGGTATAAATTCCCAAAGGGTCCCTGACCCTCAACTATAAATAGGAGTCTTCATCTCCACCACTGTAAGCAATCTCCACTACTGAAACTCTGCATTCACTTTGTTCATCTTTCAGATCATCATCAGACTTGAGCGTCGGAGATCCAAACTAGGAATCACCCCCAGTTCCCCCAGCTTGGCCTTCTGACCTCTGCTCTATGGTGTTTGTCCTAGCAGGTCGAACCCCCCAGCTTTTCCGGAAAATTCCATCCTGTTTCCCCACATCAAACAAATTCAAAAAGTGTTGTAGTTTGAACATCTGAAATCAGACACATCATTTTTTGTCGCCGTCTGTGGGAAACCACTTCTTTTCTTCTTCTTCTTCGTCAGTGCTAGTTGAACAGCAAACACCCTTTCTTATAATCTTTACCGTGGTTACTACTAGATCCGGAGCAGCAGGGGGCGGCGATAATTTCCTAGATCCCGGCTGTCACCGAAGGTGCGCTTCCAGTAAGAGGAGCTCCCCCCACAGCGGAGCAAGTCATGCATCTGCCGGGTGCCCCCACTGAACAACTCCCTGCCTCGGTGGCTGGGGGATCTGGGCTTCCTGCTCCCCAGAACATCGCACCCGATCACTAGCCCATCGCACAAGTCCATCTCGGAGGGTACCCTGTCATGATGCCACCGTCTGGATACACCTTGACGTCTTCCCCGGTGATTCCTATGGTTCAGCCCTATCACTCTGGCCGGATGTAGCTCCCAGTCGTCCTTCCCAAGGAGATTGAAGGGGTGGAGATACCTCCCATGACACCGCAACAGCTGCGAGCCATTTACACACAGTGTGAAGTTCAGGCAGCCCAGAACGCCTGGCAAAACTTCACCGCCACATATTTCCTTCGGGCACAGCCGCTCAAGTCGCCCCTCCCATGGGAGGATGGCATGTTCACCACCTGACTGGGCCCAAACCGTTTTACAAGCCCGACCGCCACCTCCACCTGGCAAAGAAAAGGAAGTCCCCACGAGGGGAGGAGAGGAACGTCCACAGGCTGACAAAAGGAAAGAGCCTCAAAGAATTGACGTTGATGATGAAGCCCACTCACAAGCCTCAAAACAAGGTTCGCATGTCTCCAGACGAGGTAGCAAAGCTAGGCGAGAAGATCCCAACCTTCTCGCGGCTGTGCAAGACCAGCTGTAGGGGTTGCAGGTGTTGGGAATAGTGCCCTGAAAATTCAATTTGTTGAATTAATTAAACTGAATTTATAGCAAGTTATGAGTATTTCATATATTGATAATTAATTACGTGTGGTGGTATTCTTATATGAAATGTGTTTCATAGGAAAAGACTTTAAATACCGGAATCACGTGTCATTAAAATTCTAGTCGGTAAGATAAGAATATGTTCTTATCAAAACTATAACGTGGTTATATAAGATGATTAGTCTTTCGTCATAGGGAATGGTGATTCCAATTATAACACGTTGATGATTTTCAATAGGATTGGAAACATCGAACTGGACCACTGAGATTATTCATTTTATACTGCTATCTAAAATGAATAAAAATCTCATGAAGCATTTTACTCTTAATCCTGATAATATTTCGACTTTAGGCATGTAGTGTTAGTCACTGTAATATACTCGAAGTGAGGTCTCAGTAACAGGTGGCCAAAATACTTTGTATGTTCGGTGATTACATGAAATGCGCTAAAGAGTTATATTGATCAAGGAATATGTGGCCTTGCTGGAAGGTAAGAGATATCCTTGAAATAGATTTGCAAAAGTTCGAATTAAGACTTTGGCCAAAGCACTTCGCGTGATACGTCACGGAAGTTATATGATGAATGTGTTTCACATACAACGAATTTGAATTTAAGGCGAATCAATAAATTTCAGATTGAAGATGAAAAATAAATGATAGTAGTTGCGATTTATTTTTCATGGATATCAACACGGAGGAGTAAAATGCAAAATTATTCTAGATCGAGAAATTCGTGAATAATTTAATTAATTTTAGAGTGCAACAATATTTATTTAGTGGAATTAAATATTGTTAAACGATAATTAATTATTATCATGGGATGATAATATATTAACCCGTTTGGAGCTAAAATTAATTAGTCCTGCAGGTCCCCCTGCAAGCCCCAAATTGAAAAACCCGAAGAGAAAATATTAAAGGGAGAAAGAGAAATGAATTTTCAAAGTGTTTGAAAATAGCCAATGAATTGAAGTTCCAAAGAGTTGGAAATGCCCGGAATTTTATTTTGGAGAAAATAAAATTTTCATCAAAAAAAAAAAAAAAACAGATGACGTGGCATGCCACGTCAGCAGAGGCAGGCGACATGGCGCTGACTGGGTGCCAGGTGGCGCGACACGTGTGTGGCTGTGATCGCGCCATGTCGGCGTAAAACAACGGTCCAGATTGGATCTGGATCGGGTCGGTCAAACGGACCAACGGGCCGCGTCAAATGAATAGGGTCGGACCGGACCAGACCGGACACGTGTCGAACCGGTTCGGCCGGACCGGACCAAGGCCAACAAACCCTAGCCGCGTGTATTTCACACGCGCCACCTACAGGTGGCGCGTGCGGGCACGTGAAGGGAAATTCCGGCAAGCGGCCGGCAGTGTTGGACTGGTGGTGATGAGACCTTCAACGTAGTGTCCTCGGTTTTCATGTCCAAGTTGCACACGCAAGTGAGGTATGAAATTACCTTTTTGCCCTCGGTTTTTCCCCTATAAATAGGGGTCTTGACCTTCATTTTTTCATTCACATGTTTGGGTGGTGGTTTTGGCTGAGTTTAAGCTTTGAAACCATATCCCTTTTCTCCTAGTTAATTCTGATTTATTTTGGAATTAATTTTAATTAGGTGTTTATATAAAACGCCTAATTTCGGGAGATTAAACCCTGAAGAGGGTTTTCTAGTTTAAAGTTTGTTTTCTCTAAGTATTTAGAGAAATACTTTCGGAGCCCACACTCCGAGGGTTTCTCTGGGGTTATTGCAGGGAAGCTCTGTCGGTTTCACGAGGAGATCGGGTATCGGGTTCTCAGGAGGTGAATTCGGGAGCTGAAAAAATATCGTTAGATAGCCATGTTTGCAGTACGGTAATATTTTTCAGTTATTTTATTTTAAACATGATAAATTATGTGCTCTTAACTGTTAATTGCATGTTAGATATTTATCTGCTTAAGTGATTTAAAATTTATTATCAATTGCATGTATATACTTGAGTAGATCCGGCTAAGTCTTCCGCTTTGTATTAAAATGTTTTAGAAATATTTTAATACTTGTATTATAATAAAAAATTTAAAATGTAGTCCCGGACTGCTACTGTTCTGGGCCCACCTCCCAGCAGCAGGATATTGTGGGACAGCTCTTTCGAGCGCGGTATCAAGCCCCCCATGATGGAGGCGAGAGAGCCAATGCCAGAGACGCTCGTCGTCATCCCCGACAGCAACACGCCCCTCGGAATCATGAACAAGAGGAAAACTACGAGAATTATGACTACCACCCCCTCGCGAGGGGTTCTCCCCTCGTTGAAGAAGTCTTAATGGCCCAAGCCGGAATGGGCAAGGTCCCCACTTCCATCAACCGTTACGACGGGACCACCGATCCAACGGAGCAATATTTGGATCATTTTCTTCACTTGATGCAGTTATACGAGCATTCGAGCCACTACTGGGCCAAAGTGTTTGTTACCTCCCTTATCGGAATGGCACAAGAATGGTATAAACGTCTGCCGCCCCGCTCGATCAGGGGGTACGAAGATCTTGCCAATGCCTTCTTGAACCATTTCAACTCCTTGAAGGCTCCTGTCACCGCTCCCACGGCTCTGTACAATCTGGTCCAGAGAAGGCACGAATCCCTCAAATCCTTTTTTGCTTGCTTCAACAAGGAGATACTCTTGGTTGAGAGGCCCTTAATGGATCTCCTGATCCCGGTGCTCTTTAACGCTATTGACCATAAGCAGTATGTGAGCAAGAAATTTGTGGACGCCATCGTTGAGAGAAGGCTCGGATCACTCATGGCCATGAGGGAGATTGCCGAGCCTTTCTTTGCGCTCGAAGATATATATAGGACCAACGCGCCCAGACACCCTAGTCTTTTGAAGATTGAGAGGGGGCGCGATGATTCACGGAAAGATTGTTAGGAATAGTGCCCTAGAAAGTCGATTGTATATCCGCTTTGTACTTTTCCTTATTGAAATCACTGACAATCTTTGAATAAAATAACGAATTGAGGCAACACTTCTTTATATGCTCTTGTTTGGTATGCGTTTACTTTAGCTGTGCATGTATGAGAACTCCCCTAATCCTGATGACTTTAGGACTCTACCATTTAGGTGAAATGGTTCATGAAACGAGCCCTATATCACATAAGTCATGATTAGTAAAATACTCCAAGCTGATGAGTCCTACAGACAGTGGGAATGTCAACCTGACTCCTTTAAGGCTTGCTTGTGGGATCACGCCCTTAAGAAGGACCACCTTGTTTCATGAAGGTGCAAAGTGTATAGTTGATACGTGCGTGATACATGAGGGTGCTTACTTCCATAAGTAAGTTCACTGAGGTGCCCCGTGTGAGAAGATTCCTAAATGGAAAAGGAAGTTTCTATTTCAGGAAATGGAAACTTCCAGGTTAGGAAATATCTCACGAGTCATTGATGTGATTAATTGATCCTTAGACTTGAGGTGCTAGACTATGGTCATTTAATCTGTGGACTGATTAATTAATTAGTGAATTAATTAATTAGGGTCACTGCTAATTGAATTAAGAACCTAGAGGGTCACACACAACAACTTGGTTACATGAGTTAAGACTTTAAAATGATCAAACGAGTTGATCATGCCAAGAGGGTTCCACATGTATGAAACACACGTGTGGGTCACGTGCGTAACACGTGTCCTATATGGACACGTGTGCACCATGCGTGTATATTTATTTATGTATTAAATAATTAATGTGTTAATTATTTAATAGACTTTGGTTTAATTTTGAATTAAAATGAAAGTCTTATTTTGGAGAAATTAATCTATTTAATTAATTGTGAATTAATTAATTAGATAAATAAGTTATTTATTTATTAATAAATAAAGTATAATATTATCCAAAAGGGTTTTGGATATTTTAGCTCTCTTAAAAGTTGATTTGAATTAGAATTCAAAGTCAAGGTTTGAAATTACTTGATGATCAAGTAATAAGAGAGAGGGACCAAATCCTTAGTCCAAAAGGACTAGGTTCGGCTGCCCCTCTCTTGGCTATATATAGAGGAGCTCGAGCTCCCCTTGGTGATTGATCAATTCTTCTTGGTTCATGTGTTAAACACCATCCTTTCTCCAAGATCAAATAAACCCTAGGTTAAGCCTAAACACTAACTAGAGAACTAGCATCCTTACTAGTTAGATTGTAGTCAAGTTGGTGGACTATCTCTAGAGAGCTTCAAGTTAGAAGTTTTTAAAGATTCGAGCTTTACCAAGGAGAGGGGATCAAGCCGCGAGAAGAGCGTTCTTGGGTGGCTTGAAACACTTCAAGAAAGATTATTGAAAAGTAAGTTTCTTTACCTTACGAATTTGGATTCATGATTGCGAGTTTCGATCCTTTTGTTGGAAAATTTTAAAATTTCCGCTGCTTTCTGATTCCATTTTTCTAACACCTCATAGATCATGATGATCAACTTCCTAAGAGAGAATATTGACGTCTTTGCCTGGAAGGCATCTAATCTAACCGGGATTGACCCAAGCATCATAGTCCACAGGCTCAACGTGGATCCCGCCTTCAAACCAATCAAGCAGAAGAAGAGAGATGTACACGGATTTCGAAAGAAGGTTATTGAGGAGGAAGTGAACAAGCTCCTCGAAGCCCAATGTATTGAGCCCATACTATACCCAGAATGGCTTTGCAATGTGGTGCTAGTACCCAAGAGCGCTAACAAATGGCGCATGTGTAACGATTTTACTGATCTCAACAAAGCTTGCCCCAAGGATACCGACCCTTCACCTCGGATTGATCAATTGATGGATTTAACCGCAGGCTATGAACTCATAAGCATGATGGATGCCTTCCAAGGGTATTACCAAATCTTCATGGCGCCAGAGGACCGGCCCAAAACCTCATTTGTGGTACATCTGGGGGTATATTGCTTCTTGGTCATGCCATTTGGGCTCAAAAATGCAGGTGCCACGTACCAGCGCCTCATAAATCGAATGTTTGAGAAGGAAATTGGCGGATCCATGGAAGTCTACATGGACGACATGATAGTCAAAAGCGAGGGTCAAGCCTCACATCTGGAGGATCTCAAGCGCACGTTTGGCATCTTGCGCCAATACGGTATGAAACTAAACCCCTCTAAGTGTACATTTGGGGTACGGGGAGGAAAGTTCTTGGGCTATATGGTGAGCCAACGCGGAATTAAGGCTAATCCTAAAAAGATCAAAGCCATCTTATATATTCCTTCCCCTCTTAACGTCCGTGAAGTACAAGTGTTAGTGGGAAAGATCATCTCTTTGAACAGATTCATCTCCCGCTCGGCAGACAGAAATCTCCCGTTTTTTTAAATTCTACGCAACGCTCAAAATTTCTCTTGGACCGAGGAATGTGAAAAAGCGTTGCAGGATATGAAAGCTTACCTCTCGAGCGCACCGCTCTTGACAAAGCCAATGGAGGGTGAAAACTTATTCATATACCTCTCAGTGTCTGCAGAGGTCACGAGCGCGGTACTGGTGGCCGTACGCGAGCGCAAACATTTTCTGGTCTATTATATAAGTAAGACTCTACGAGGCACTGAAAAGAACTATCTGGAAATTCAAAACTTCGTCTTTGCCCTCATTAATGCATCGCGGAGGCTAAGGCCTTATTTCCAGGCACACTCAATTACTATCCTTACGGATCAACCATTGAGGCAAGTTTTGTCCAAACCAGACGTCTCGGGAAGGCTAATAAAAAGGGCTATTGAATTAAGCCAGTTTGACATTAGTTTCGAGCCTAGAATAGCCATACAAGCATAGGTGGTTGCGAACTTATTGGTCGAAGGCTTTGGTTTAGAGCCCACCGCTCTTGAAAATAACGGTCTATGGGTCCTGCACACGGACGGTTCCTCGACCTCTCGAGGGGGAGGGGCAGGAGTAACCCTCAGAGATCCCAACGGAGTTAAAATAGACTTCGCAATCAGGTTGGATTTCCAAGTCACAAACAACGAAGCAGAGTACGAGGCTCTCATTTAAGGGTTGAAAATCGATTTTCAAAACGAAGCTTCCAGGATCACAGCTTATGTTGATTCACAACTGATTGCAAGTCAAATTGAAGGAACTTATGAGGCTCGAGAAACCACCATGGTGCAATACTTAGGGAAAGAAAATGAGATAATCAGAAAATTCAAAGAGTTTCACTTACTTCAAGTTCCACGAGCGGAGAATGAGCGTGCAGACGTTTTGTCCAAATTCGCTTCTGCCCTCGAAGGGTCTTGTAAACATTCCATCAGATTCCTAAGAACGGAGGAACCATTGATACAAGGAAAAGATTCTACCCGAGCGATAGCCATGATTGATCCCACCGAGCCCTGTTGGCTCGATGACATCGTCAAGTTTCTCAAGGATGGCATCTGTCCTACTGACAAAGTAGAGGCACGGAAAATCCGGAATAAGGCCCCTTATTTTTCCCTGGATTTCGAGGGGAGACTTTTCAAGAAGTCCTTTCAAGGCCCACCAATTAGATGTTTGAGGCCCTCACAAGCCAAGGAGACCTCGAACACATTCACGGTGGAAGCTGCGAAAATCACTCTGAAGGGCGTATCCTTGCCAAGAAAATTCTGAGAAGCGGGTTCTATTGGCCCTCGGTTATTCAGGATGCCATTGCATTTTCCAAGAAATGTACTAAGTGCCAGTTTCACTCTAATGTTCCCCAATTGCCAGCTGCTCAAATGATCCCTATAGACGTCTCATGGCCCTTTGATCAGTGGGGTATTGATATCGTAGGCCCCCTACCTATGGCTGTCGGATAGAAAAAGTTCGTCATTCTAGCCGTCTATTACTTCACCAAATGGGCCGAGGCTAAGGCCGTCGCAAAAATCACTTTCAGAGTGGTAAGAGACTTCATATGGAAGAACATCATTTGTAGATACGACATTCCAAGAGTACTCATTTCAGACAATGGGTCCCAATTCATAGTGGCAGACACCCGAAAATGGTGCTCGGAGTTAGGCACTGAGCAATGCTTCACTTCCGTGGGTCACCCTTAGGCTAATGGTTAAGCTGAAATCACCAACAGGATCATTTTGTAACACTTGAAAACTATGCTTGAAAGCAAGAAGGGTGAATGGATCGAGGAGTTACAAGGGGCTTTAGGGGCTTACCGTACCACACCACGAGCGGCCGTTGGTGAAACCCCTTACTCACTTGTATATGGCTCAGAGACAATGGTACCTGCGGAAATTGCACAAGAATCCGCTCGAGTGGCATACTTCGAGCCTGGAGTCAATGAGGAAAACAGGGCATTTGAACTGGATCTTTTGGAAGGAAAAAGAGACAAAGCCTGGGCACGTATCCATGAATACAAGGCGTCTGTGGCTCGGTAATATAACAAGCGGGTCAAAGAAAGAACTTTCTAGATGGGAAACTTAGTCTTGAAGAAGGTTTAAGTATCCAAACATGTGGGAAATTAGATCCCAATTGGGAAGGTCCATTCAAAGTTATACAAGTCAGAGCCAACAATACTTACACGCTCGAGACACTTCAGGGCGAGCGTCTCCCGTATCTTTAGAATGCATGTAACCTCCGACGGTTTTACGTTTAAATCTTGAAAAACTTTGTAAAAGCCCACTTCTGGGTGTTATGAAATCCTTGTTTACAAGCGGTATATATATTGGAATGATTTTTCTCTACAAAGGCAGGTCTTTTATGTTCTCGTTGTGGCAAAAGATTCCCTCTTGGAAACCTAGGTCATAGCCGCACAGGTCCAACACGCGCGAATCCACCATCACTGGGGGTGAAATATACTCAGCGAGCTCCAAAATCCCACCCAGAGGTTCACCCTCTTTGGGAAATTGGACGAGCGCTAGAAACAGTCCCAAGGCGAAGAATGAGTCCAACCGGGCCCCACTCCTGGTTCTCACTCGGGGAAGCCGCCCAGCAAGCGCATACACAGGGACGCTCGCGGCCACCTCCTATCACTCTTGAATGAACCTCTCATGTCCAGACACTTGGGTGGAAAACTTTCAGACAAGTTTTTCCGAGTTTTGACCAGGGCACCCTCAAAGTTTAGTCCTCGCGTCTACCAAGACTTGGTAGATTTCTTAGTGACCAGGGGTCCCTCATAAAAGATCCCCTCGTGCACAAGCACTTGGAGGGAAAACTTTTAGACAAGTTTTCACAGAATTCGGACCAAGGCACCCTCAAAGAGACCCTCATTACAGGAACCCCCTTGTGTTCAAGCACTTGGGTGGAAAACTTTTAGACAAGTTTTCAGTCCTAATCAGGATGCCTTCGAAGCGTGCCCCTTGCGTCCGCAAAACTTAGTAAAATTCTTAAGTGACCAAGGGTCCTCTTGAAGACACCCTTTGTGTCCAACGCTCGCACAGAAAGAAGAACAAACATGTTTGCACAAGCCTTGACCAAAGTGCCCTCAAAGTGGTCCCTCGCTTAAGCAAAGGCTTGGCAAAATCTTCAAATTGACCAGGGACCCTTGCGAAAACTATCCCTCGATTTTTACATTTGAATACAAACTTTTAGACAAGTTTTTATAAGTCTTAACCATAGGTCTCTCAAAATGGGACCCTCGCGTCGTCAAAAGACTTAGCATAAATTCTCAAAGTTTTAAATGGCTTATTTACTTAGCTTCTTTACTCAGTTCTTAATAACAAGAAAATGATAAAATAAGCACACAAGTAAAACGCATGAAAGATAAAACATTGCAGCAAAAGAAAATTTTCATTTATCAAGGATAAGGAACGAACGCTCGAAATTACAAAGCTGCAAGGGCACTTACGCCCTTAAGAGTTCAAACAAAAGAGAAAATTACAAATCAAAAGAAGGTAACATTCAAGCAAGGGGATCATCTTAAGCATTTGGAGCAGAGCCATCCTCTAAGTCAACCACTTCATTTTGGGCTTGGGGAGTTGACTCTGAAGCTTGGGGAGTTGAAGCATTAGGATCAAAAGGGTTTACGGGGGCAGGAGTAGGAACGTTTTCAACATTTGGCGCTTGAGGCACGTTCTCTGGATGACCCTCGGGGACGGATACAGCATCATTAGCCCCCTCATTGTTTTGTTCCATGCGAGGCGCCTCTTCTGCCTGGCGAGCGGCCATAAATTCATCCTGGAGGAGTTCCACCAGGTAGTTATATTCCGGCTCGTTCAAGTTGGCTTCTGGATCCCCTCCATCCTCCTCAGGCATGGCGCGGTGCTCGTCGAATCTAAACCCCATATCAGTACGCCCTCGCGAAGAAGCCTCTGCTAAGCCCAAGTGGATCATCTGATCAATGGCCAAGTTAAAGGCATTTTGAGCCTCATCATAGCTGTAACACCCCGATTTCCAGACATTCAGGTACGCTCAACACGTGTGAGTTCGAGCGTTAGGATTTATTTATTATTTTCGTTTATTCAATTTATATACGTGTTATATTAATTTTAAAAATTGTATTTCAACATGATTACGTGAAAATATGTGAAAAACTCATTTATGAGCTTGAAGTTGATGATTTGTGATGATCAAGCATGATTTAAGTGTTTAGGTTAGACTTTATTATACTTTAAGTATGCTAGCATGTTTCCTTCATGATTTATTACAATTAAGATTGAATTATATGAGTGTTGATGAATTTGGAGATGATTTCGTGGCTCCCCTGTTTCTGTTCTTCCTGCGTAACGGGAACGGCCCTTCCCGTTCCCTTTGTATTTGGGGAACGGCCGTTCCCACGTATTTGAATTGTGTGCATGGCGGCGAGGACGGGAACGGCCCTTCCCATTTTGGCTTGTAAGCTTGAATGGTCGTTCCCATCTTCGGAGAGCAACTTCGAGAAGCTGGGAACGGCCCTTCCCATTTTGAACTAAGGGTTGGAATGGCCGTTCCCAGGCCTCTGGAGGTGCAGAAACATTCTGCATAAAAATGGAGTTTTGGAATTTAACTCCAATGGTTTATTTGACCCCAAATTGTGATTATATGATTAATTACATGCCGAAACATGATATTTACATGCTACATTGTTCATTGCATGATGTCTCGTTACTTGATCATGCCGTGCGTCTTATATGGGATAACATTCTTGAATTGTGGTCTCATGCACGTACATTGTCCCGTTTCTTATCCAGTTATTCTCCAGGGCGGAGATTGTTGATCATGAGCACGTTCACGCACCCATTAGTCATCGTGTCGCCTTTCAGGTGAGATTTAATTTCTAGTTATATAGAACCTATACAACCCTTATGTGAGCTTTCGGCCTAAAGGTATTTATATTTATAGTTTTTCATGAAAATACTCATGATTACAAGCAAGTTATCTCATTTCAAGCAAGTCATGTTCATGAAAAACAACCAGGCAAGCAACCCATGTATCATGCATGTTTTAGGCAAGTAGCATGACCGTTCACGTTGGGCCCGAGGGTAGTGGCTAGAGCCAACCGGGAAAGCAATGGCTGACGGGTAACTCTGGCACTATCCTCACCATACTTGGGATGACCCCTGAATCCGCTAGGAGATTAGTGGAGGAGGAGTTTCGGGCTTAGGGATTCATGTACCCTCTGCTCAACAGGTCGTGGATGGTGAAGGCTAGCTACCTTCCCATCATTGGAGGGAGAAGGAGACTGGGGACGGGTCCGGCACCACGGATTGTCCTCGGGTTATTGCATGATTTTCATTCCTTGAACGTGTTACTTGATTACACTGTCGCACGATTGCACGGTAATTGAATTGCATGATCACCTAATGATTAACAATCAAGCAAGCATGTTTCATGTACATTTGGAGTAAGGTTGGAGACCGTCCTCACTCGCCGGGGCCATGTATTGAATGCATGAAATGATCAAGTATTTAATATTGATAGTTGTATTCTCGGGCGAAGAGTACTTCATTATTGAACTTATACACTTATCTTTTATAAAACTTTACCCGAGAATATAGCTTGCATGTTAACTGCGCAAATATCTATTTAAACCCCTCACTCGGTCTTCACAGACTGACGCCTCCACCTTTCAGGTTATTGCAGGTGCACGCTAGGAGGGAGTCGAGTCAAGCCCAGTCCATATAATCGAGTCAATCACGGTGCATATTGTTTATTGTTGCCTTAGAATTATTATTACAATTAATTGTTATTTATTCGGGGATGATAATGTATTGATATTGTGAACTAATATACGAATTATTTGATGAATAAGTAATATCATAGCATGTTTAATAGTTGTATTTGATACAGAGTGAATTATTCTTCCGCTTTATTCTGTTGCATGTACGAGTCAATCCCGCCTAGCTTATCGCTATATTTGCATTGTCACCCGTTCGCTGTAGGTTAGTTCATGTACGGATTATCCATTTCGTATGTGGATTGACCTATAGTGCGGGGGTGTGGCATCTCCACGTGTAGGGGTACTACAATAGCAATGCAGGGAGGCGGCAAAGCCAAAGGCTTTGGAATGACATAACTTAATAATGGCCTCCTTGTTCGCCCTCTCAAGGTGCTCGGGGAGCGACCGCTAGAACTCCTCCTCGCAAGCCTTCCTAGTGGCGTCGGTGTACTCTTTTTTGGCCACGTTGAACTTGCAAATCCACTCGTTTGTCTCCGCCATCAGCTTCTTATGGTTCTCAGAAAGGTTCGTCGCCTCCGTTCGATATTTCCTTCGAGACTCCTCCGACCTCTTGAAATCCTCTTTTAGCTTGTTATGTTCGGTCTCGAGAAATAGAAACTTGGTCCTCTCCACATCCAGTTCCTCTTGGATTTGAGCGGGGTCGTTTGAGCGCGCCATCTTCTTGTATTTGGCCTTGCGCTCAGTACACCGTCGAGCACCTCTGGAGGTTCCTAACCTTCGGGAGAACTTGCTGCAAAGCTTCCGACACTTAGCATTTTTCAGAAGCAAAAAGTAAACACTTGAAAGGAGTGAGAAATAAGGGATCTTACGTAGATAACCGCGTGAGCGAGATCTTGGGCCACCTGTTCCGCGCTTTGGGAGTATAGCTTTCTGTGGTCCCGAAAGAACTGGACCCTCTCATAGAGCCCGTAGGTGATGTTCCTGGCGAACTTATGATTGCTAAGGAGGGTGGTGCCCTCTTCTGGCACACGATGGAAATGTTTATCTCCCGCGCGCTCAAAATTCCACAGCTGGTCCTCCTCGAAGGAAGTAGTATCATCGTCGCCGCGGTCGCCCTCGACCACCTGCTTGCCCTTACCCACAATCAGAATGGCATCAGGCATTCTCTTTCTCTTTTTTTAGGGCTGAACTTGGCACTCTTGGAGTTCTCTTATTACCACGCTCGAGCGTGGTCTCTGTTGGTTGGCTTAACTGGCTGTTTAGGGCCTCTCTCCACCCCTTGGGTTTGCATTGCTTCCCTGTCTTGGGACAATGTATGTTTCCGGGGTGGACGCATGACTATCCCCTCGGCCACGTCCAGCCGTGCTGGAACTTGCTCCTTGATGGCCCCCACTGCCATCACCTCTATCGGCCCCACGGCCCTGACATTGCCCCTGTTGGTTTTGGGGTTGTTGTTGTTGCTACTGAGGGGCGCGGGCATTGATAAGGTTGGCAACATTCCGCATGTTTCCTCTTCTTGCCATAAGAATGCTTGCACCTGAAAAAGAGAAGAACGAGGGTCAACTCATCCTTGTAAAAACAAACAGAATGCAAAATTAAGTCAGTAACCCTATCTAAAGTTAGTGCCCTAAAGATCTAACCATCTCTCTCCAAAATATGAGCGGATGGATTTTTGATCATATCGGGGTCGTTTATGAGCCCACAGCGAAATAGGACCTCATCGTCGTCTATCAGCTTCTTGGCCTGGATAAGCCACTTTGTATTTCTAAAAGTAAGGGCCAATTCCTAAGCCCAGGATAAGGAGAACGACGGTTCCAAACGAGATCTTGAGAGGGGCCCGTCACCATGATCTACCCACTCTCGAGGCACATCAAAGTCTTCAACCTCAGGGGCCCTCACGAAAAAGAATTTCTCCTTCCAATTAATCTCGTACGATGTTGAGGGGGCATCTATCAATCTCAAATTTGACTTGGCCTGAACATAATAGAAACCCTCATGTGGAGACGAGCGTGGCGATCGGACTACTTGAAAAAGACTGTTGAAGTTGTGGATGGAAGGCTCGTTCCCCGTGCATTTCATCAAAATTACAAAGGAGGTAATTAGGGCGATGCTATTGGGGACTATTTGTGAATGGCTCAAGTTTAAAAGGTTCAGAATACTTGCAACCGCGGACAGATATGGGGAACCTTAACCCCCCAAATGTTATAGCATCTAGGTAAACTGCCATTCGCCCTGGAGGGGGATTGTAAGCTCTCTCGTGGGGCTCTAGGATTCTGTACGTGTAGCGCTCGTCCCAGTACCTTGGAGCCCTCATCAAAACCAGATCTCCTAGGGTTAAGGTACTGGGAGTCTCATCTGGTGTTTTCTCAGTCGCTTGCATTCCCTCGCCCTTGCCCTCGGCGGATTTCTTTGATTTCCTTGTCTTTCTTCTGCGTTTCGCAGGAGGGTCATCCGAGGGCCCAACACCCTCACCTTCAGGAATAGGGGCAGAAATAGCCACGGTCACCGTATGGCAGTGGGGATGTGTGGTACTCTCCATCAACGGCAACGTCACCCCTTGCCTCTCCGCCTCCATCACTAGGTCCATCTCCTCAAAGAGGTGTTCAACACCTCTGGGATCTCTCCCCCCTATAGCAAACACTGCCGCATCTAAATCTGCATCCACAGTTTCATGATGAGGAGTAAGATCATGTAGGGAGGAGTTTTGACTTGCATTATCCTCCAATTCACGGACAAGTTCCTCAACGTGTTGATTAGACATAGTTCTTTGAAGGTGAGGAGGATATGAAGATTATGGGGGCAAATGGAGTTTCGGAGGATTGAACCTAACAATCTATGGTTAGAAAGTCAGAAGGGGCAAGAAGTTACCTAAGTTTTTGGAATGCTTGAAGGAAATTCGAAGTTCTCTGAAGATTGCTCTAGAGGTTTTTTGCAAAGTGCTCTGGAGATTTGTTTGAATGTGTAAAGATTGAAGAGATATGAAATCCCCAACTTATAGGGAAGACGTTGGTACGGTTCTGGGTATTGATTTTAAAATGCAATCATTTCCCGCTTTGGAAACCGCCCACTTTTGTAAAACGTCGCGCACTTCCCTATAGTCACGCACCACTTCCTAAAGAAACGTGCTCACGCGCCTGACATGCATTTAATAGCTGATGGTTCGAGCAGTCAGTTGAAAGGACTTCATTTAATTATCATCGGAAGTGGATTTCACAACACGCAAGCTCTTTACACGAGTGTCATCCTCAAATATCCAAAGAAATTTGAATTCTACAGCCCTTATTACTAAGGACTACAGAATTTTTTTTTGTGGGTGGGGAGGGGGGGTGGGGACGGCAAAATGATGGGACCAAATCACGTAAGGGCCCGTTTTGGACACATGGCGTCCCCAACATCAAACGCGTGACCACTTGATACCCAAGCAAGCCTCCCCGAGCGTCAGTAGCCCTCGCTGGCCTAGATCCATGTGGGACACGTGACCCTTATAGACGCTCTCCAACGAGTGTCCTCCATGATACCATATATGTCCCATTCCTTAAAGGATTGATTCCCGAGCGCTCACTCCCCTCGGATGAGCTTCCGTGTACAAGCGAACAAAGGAGCCCAGCTCCCCCTCATCGTAAAGCCTTGGTCCGGGTCCACCCTTGGATCTGCAAGTCCATCAGGCTCATGATAGATACGAGCGTGCTCCCAACCCTCGTTACCAACTCAAAACGGCTCTCTGATACCCCGACGCACTCACGCACCTGCCATTGTTGCCCGCACCACCTTTTCACCAGTTTTTGTAGGAGATTCCTCCTACCATAGGATACTTGTTGAGCTTTGAATTAATATACTTTGTGTACGAATTATGGCGAATGACCGACGAAGTGTTCGTCGAATAATCGCATAAAAATATGTGAAAATTTTCAGATGAGATTTTTCGTCTGAAATTCGTCCGGAAAATCAATAGGTTTCGATGAAAAAAGTTCCCCTTCTATATTCTTTTGAAACGTCTCTGAGACGAAGTTTCGTCTAGTATGATTTTTAAAATTTTTTTTTTTCTGAAGAAATTTTCGTCGCAATATTCATCGGATTATTTAAAAATATTTTTTATTTATATTCTTTCTAAATATCCGGCGACTTCCAGACGGATGTTCGTCTAATTTTATTTTGAAAAAAAAATATTTTATTTTTTCAGACGAACTTGTCGTTGCAATGTTCGTCATACTTTTTAAAAATAAATGTATTAAACTTTTATTATATTTATTTAATGGGAAAAATACAAAATCAGAATACCAACTGACCCAATTAGCAATTTCGGGACACTTATTATTCCGGTGACAAAACAGTCCATTAACTAAAAAAATATGTCAATTTAATGTCAAATTCATCAAAAATTGCCTAATCATCACCGGAGATCAGTTGACGTGTCCAAGTTGATGACGTGGCATTACCACACCTTGCCATGTCATTTCCATATTTTTTATTTTTTTTTTAAAATCCACCTAATATACTTTAAATATTATAAAAAAGAATAAAAACAAAAAAAAATCTAAAAAAAATGTATATATTTAAATTTTACAGTTACATTCAAAAATTATATAAATTTATTATATATTATATTTATACAGATATAATATTATATATATATATATATTAATTATTATGAAAGCATAATATATATATATATATAGACACACACATCATAAATAATAATGTATATAATATATTACATATTATCATATGTCATATATATTCAAATTATGTATACTATACCCTAATAATATATATTTTTGGTAGAACTATAATATCTATATATATTATTATAATACATATATAGTATATATGTATATATTTATAGAGAATATACATACATTTACGAAAATTAAATATATAAAAAATATATAAATACAAATATTTATTATATATTTTAATTTAAAATATATATTTTGTAATAAATTAAAATATATAATAAATATATAAATACATATATTGATTATATATTTTAATTTATAATATATATTTTGTTGTATGTATATTCTCTATAAATATATACATTTTTTTAGATTTTTTTAATTTTTTTTATAATATTTAAAGTGTATTAGGTGGATTTTAAAAAAAAATGTAGAAATGACGTGATAAGGTGTGATAATGCCACATCATCAACTTGGACAAGTCAACTAATTTTCGTCGATGAATAAGTAATTTCCGACGAATTTGTAATTAAATTGACATATTTTTTGAGTTCGTGGACTGTTTTGTTGCCGTCTTGCCGGAATAATAAGTATCCCAAAATTGTTAGTTAGGGTCGGTTGGTATCCCGATTTTATATTTTTTTCCTTATTTAATTGAATTAAACAACAGTAATATTTAAATTATTAAATAAACACAATACTAAATAATAATGGTGCGTCATGATTTCACTGGTATTAAAAAGAATACGGGATATCACGGTCATTGTATCATTGTATGGCAGACAAGTTTGCCCGCAGTATTGGGAAAGCCAGACTTTGACAGGTATTATCCCCCGGCATCCATTTAAGTACAAGTGTACAAGCCAACATCTTCATCTTGCTTGTAACTGATAATCCAGGAAGGAGAAACCCATGGATCTTTTCGCACTTTTGTTTCTAGCAGGTATTGTCTTTCTGCCATGTTTCCATTTTCTAAGATCAATTTCCCGACCGGCGAAGCTTCCTCCAGGGCCTTAACCACATCCCATCATCGGCAATATTCTTCAAATTGGCCGAAATCCCCATCAATCACTGGCAAAACTGGCAAAAATTTATGGCCCGTTAATGTATCTGAAGCTCGGAACTATAAACACGATCGTAGTCTCCTCACCAGAGCTTTCTAAACAGGTTCTTCAAAAGCACGACCTGGTTCTCTCCAGCCGGACCAACCCAGTTTCCCTTGAAACTTACAACCACAACGCGTTGTCGATGGCGTGGATCCCCGCGAATGCCCGGTGGCGTGTTCTTCGGAGAATTTGCAAAGATTCTATGTTTTCGCTGCAAAAACTCGATGCAAGCCAGGGCCTGCGGAGGGAGAAGCTGAGGAAACTGGATGACTATGTGCTGAAATGTTGCCACGAAAGTCGGGCTGTGGATATTGCTGATGCTGCTCTCACTACGTCGCTGAATCTGCTTTCGGCGACTATGTTTTCGATGGATTTCGCGGAGTTTAGTTCAGATTCGTCGCATGAATTCAAGGAAACCGCGCATGGCATGATGCGAATCGCGGGAACCCCTAACGTTGCTGATTATTTCCCGATTCTTAAGCGTCTTGATCCTCAGGGGGTTATGCCCAAAATGGCGGCGTATATGCAAAGATTGTTTGACATCTTTGATGGCATTATTGACAAGAGGCTGCAACACCTGGAATTGGAGTCGAAAAATGATGTCCTGGAATCCCTACTTGATATCAGCTATAAAAATGAGTCCGAATTGAGTAGGAATGACATACTACATCTACTACTGGTATGTAAAGACCTCAAAGTTATTTTACTCAATGCCAACTTCTGAATCAATAGCTCGAAAATTTCTAAAAATATTATTCTATAGTGATACATTGGTTGAATAGGAAAATATATAAGAAAATTCAAATCACCATGTTCACTAATCATTTCTTATTTATGTCAGGACTTATTTATTGCGGGTACAGATACGACATCCACCACAGTAGAATGGGCGATGGCGGAATTAATACGCAATCCCAAGAAGATGACAAAGGCCAAACATGAGCTAATCGCTATCATAGGTGAAAAGGGAGAGATACAAGAATCAGACATATCAAAGCTGCCATACTTACAAGCACTAGTAAAGGAGGTGTTTAGGCTTCATCCCTCTGGTCCTTTACTAATACCTCATAAAGCTGAAGCCGATGCAGAAATCAATGGTTTCCAAATGCACAAATTTTAGTTAACCTATGGGCAATCAGCAGGGACACCAGGATATGGCGGAATCCTGATTCGTTTGAGCCCGAAAGATTCCTTGATAGTAAAATAGATTTCAAAGGTCAGGATTTTGAGCTGATTCCGTTCGGCTCGGGAAGGAGAATTTGCCCAGGATTGTCATTGGCTACTCGCATGGTGCACCTGATGCTGGCGACACTGATTCACAACTTTGATTGGAAACTTGAAGAGGGAATTGAGGGAAAAGAACTGAATATGGATGAGAAATTTGAGTTCACGCTGCAAAAGACCGTGCCCCTAAAGGCTGTTCCTATTAAGTGCTAAATAATAATATAATTGATCAAGATTCCAGCATTATTTCCAAATTCAGGGAGTTTTCAAAATTGATTGCAAAAATATTGGAGATGGATCGTGCGAAGTCTATAATCCATGAATAAAGCCTCTTTAGGGCTAAGTCTTGTTTAGATGGCCAAGGATAGGCCTCATTGGATCATTTACTCTTTTATAATAAAGATTGAAAATGAATTTTAAGATATTTAGAATCAAATTCTTATACTCATCTCGAAAAGAAAAGATCGAGATTGATCACGAACTTTGAGATTCAAATTTATCTTGCATCTTGAGTTCAATTTTAACTTGTGTGACACAACCCATACGAATAATAAAAATATCATAACCAATAGAAAGACTTAACAAAAAATAAACATAAAAGTTTGAAGGGATAATTACAACTCCCCATAACGTATGATATACGGACTCCTCTAATCTAACTAACTTTCAGAATTTGTCTTAAATCCTGAAATAACTCAATAGTAAGAGGCCCAATTTATTAGAACGGATTTAGGTCGAGTCGGGTCTAGGTTAGAATTTTCCCAGGACTAAGAATAGTGGTTTCTACCTTTGAATGTGACGTTTTCATGGGAATTCGGGAATGGAAAGTAACCGCTATCCATACGTCACAAGTCAACAATTTATAAATCCTAGCTAGGGAAAATTAAAGTGAAGCTGATATAAATGAAAAAGATTTTACATTATTCAATCACTTCGATAGGGCGGTGAAGTTGATTGAGCAAGCAAATACTGATCGAGGAGCAACTCCCTCAGCTACATCATTGAGGAGTGTCGTGCTTTAGTCAAGAAGCCGTGGTATCGTGAGCTGAAGCACATCAAGCGGGAAGGATATGAGTTGGTTGATAAGATTGCGAAGCTGGGGCAGTATATGCTCGAGGATAGAATGTTCTGGTAATCTGGAATACCCAGTCTTAAGGGTACTTAATGTGGTGGGACGGGGGAAGCGACGTGTTTAGTTTGGCTGTTGCATCAAAAAGTAATCAACCATGTATCTTATTAAATAAATTCGTATAATAGAGTAAGACTTGTACAAAAATATTGGAAAATGTACAGGACACTTAAAAAAAAAGTATTATTCAATTGTATGGTATAGGATATTGTATCCAATGCTAAGCCTGAGTGTTTAAATCCAAAAAATTCTATATTATTATGTGGGTATTGGATTATGTCTATATTTGTTTAATCAATATTCATGCATTAAAGATAAAATAATTCATTTGGACCATAATCTAAATATCTAGGGATTTGTGGGGGACAAAGAGTATCGTGTTGGGAAGCCAGTAGATCTAGAGGTCGAAATTGAGTGACGGGCCTTAAAAAATTAATTGATCTCTAACTGACGCTTTAAAGCGGATATAAATAAGAGGAAAGAAACAACTCGGCCCATATATTAGTGATTTAGTGTTGACAAGGAAAGTTAGGTTTTAAGGGATTTGTGTAATCCCGTGATTGTGTAAATTATTCCCTTTCCTTTCCTAACTAGTTTGTTATACAAAAAAATCATTTCCCCAACTATGGAGTTTTTTTTATAGCAAACATGGTATCAGAGCAGAACCCAGTCAAACAATAAATTGGTTTTCTTGTTCATCACGTCCCTCGCCACCCAATTAGTCAGTCTCATCCAGAACCTGCAACCCCAAACCGAAAACAATCAGAACCACATACCACAAACCATATCCATCAGTATCAAATTAAACCAGTTCAACTACTCCCTTTGGGCCCAATTGATGAAACTGGCGATTGGAGGAAGAGTAAAACTGAGTCACATCACCGGAATCCCAAAACCGAAAACTGAGTCACATCACCAGAATCCCGAAACCCCTATATACGTGACCAACCCAGCTATCACAGATGGGAGCAGAACAATCTTATTGTCTGTTCTTGGCTCCTAGAGAACATGGAGCCCGAACACATCACATATTACGCCGAATACCCTTCAGCAAAGGCGTTATGGGATGAACTTTACACCACCTACAGCCAAGGAGGTGATGACCTGAGCACCAGGGCCAATAATTTGAAACAAGAAACGGACTCCATTGAACAATACTATTGCAGTATTCAGCGGATCTGGAGGGAGATCGATGTGACTTGCCACCCGCCCCCAATCAGGCGCGCCGAAGAAGACTCCGGCGCCATCATTCCGGAGCGACGATGGAGGCCGAATCGATATCAAGTGGATAATAATTATATAGTTTTTGTGATTTTTTTTTTTTTTTTTTTTTTGTTACAACATCTCTACTTAATACGTAAATAAAATTATAATAAAGAAATACTTTAGCGATAATTTATTCATTATTTATAAAAAAAAATATGTATTATATAGAAAATTTTTCTTGTATATGACTTAGTTATTTATTTTAAATTATTTTAATTTACAAGATTTATACACAATATTATAAGTTATATTATCATCAATACCGTACATAGCACGGGCCACAAGCTAGTGTATATATATATATAATGGATTTTGAATGAATAAGGTAATGAGAATTTCTAAAATTAGTTAAAAGTTCAAATTATATTAAATAATTTTTCAAACAAATAATAAATAGCATTTAGTTCAAAATTTATATTTTAATATATAAAAAATTAACTCATTTAATTTAATTACCATAGTCCAGGATCATTCCATACATATAATTTTTTTTTTTCATTTTCCAAATCATTTAAGCAAGATTTAAGAGATTAATTATATGGACACCCAATTAAAGTTCTTGAATTTATATTATAATTGATAATTAGGATAAATAAAAATTAATTTATATCTCATAAACGAATTAATAATGAAATTATATCAAATAAGGAAAAATTTGTTTTGGAACTACCAATAATAATCTTTTTAAATATTAAAAAAAATTCAAAATTCAAAGAATTCACTATTAGAAAAAAAAATATACACATAAAAATTATATTATGAATTTTGTCAAACATAATTATTATTTTTAATTAATATTTATTTCATAATAAAATAATATACAAAATTAAGATAAGTCAATCACATTTTTTTTATTTAATTGAAAATAAAAAAAAAACACACACACACACAATATCATTCAATCAAACTTGTCAAAGATAATTATTTTCCTTAATTACTACTTATTTTCATAATAAAATAATATGTAAAATAAAAATCAGTCAATTACATTTTTCTATTTAATTAAAAATCTAAAAAAATTCACAAAATTCCACATCATCAAAATGCATAATAAAAAATCAAATAGTCAAATGTGATTTTCAAATATATAATAGTCTTGATTGATATGGACCTAATTATGTGAGACTAACCCTCTACTATGTGAGATTAACCCTTTATTATGAGGCATCGGATCTTCTACTCCATTTAGGTGCTTCATCTCATACTCCACGTATCGGATGAGTGACACGCACTAAAGCACGGACACGCCTGAAAAATGGCCCGTGCAGTGTCCGACACGTGTCAGACATGGAAACGGCTCCGACACGTGTCAGACACGGCTGAAGGCGTGTCAAAAAAAAAAAAATTTTTGGACACGGCCAGGTGAAGTGTCCGACACAACTCGGACATGGCAGGGCAAATTTTATAATCATACAAAAGTTTTTTATGCCTTTGTTAATATTTTTTGGAGAGAAATTTGAAATAACAAAACTTATTTAAGTTTTTAATATTACATATTTTTATAAATATTTTATGTTACGTAGATTGTACTTATAAAATATTTTTATTTTTATATGAAATATTTTTATTTATATATAAAATATATTTATTTATATAAAATATAGCCGTGTTGTAACGCCCCGTCTTTCGAAACAGGTAAAACATGTGTGAATGTTCGAGAGTATATGTTATATTCGTTTGTTGTATTAATTGCTAACTACTTGTCCTTAATTGCCAAATTTGCAAAGTATGAATACCTAAGTGCATTTCATTTGGATTTGTGTATTATGGATTCAAAAGTGTGATCACTTAATTGCATAAACCATATAATATGAAGGGTAACTAATTAAATTGGGACTTAAAGTCAAGAGAACCTTATGACTCATGCATTTTCATTAATGTTGTATACTTTTTATAAAATATCTTAGCCTTCCATTTCATTCCAAGATTTTCCAAGAATACAAGACAAGCTCTTTTCCTTCTTCTTCTCTCCTCATCTCACGATCCACTCTCCTTCCTCACACACCATCATCTCAAGTTCATTTCTTCCAAATTCAAGGTAGAATTTATGTTTTTCCTCATGCATAAACATATTTCCATGGTTTAATTCTTGCATAAACATGAGTTTCATGCATGGTATGAAGTGATATGGAAGCTAGATTATGGTGGAGAATTATATATATAGCAAAGCATGTTAGGAGGAAGTGGTAGAAGTAATTATGCTAGAAATCATGAGCTAGGAAGAATTCAAGAAGCTATCATGCATGAATCATAAGTTAGGAAAGCTTGAGGTTCATTAATGGAGTTCATTGGTTTTGAGGTTGATGATGATGAATATTAGGCATGAGTTCTTAGTATATATTTGATCCTTAAGTGTTCCTAAATGTGCTTTTATGTGTTATGAGTTGAGAATACTTGATTCCAAGTGTATCCTTGCAAGTTTGAGTGATTGTTTGAACCCTTTTGCTCCCTTATCTCTTCCTCCCCTGTTTTCCCCTGTTTTTGCTCGTTTTTCAGCTGAAAATACACTACCCGGGCGGGTAAATTCATAAAGAAAATTTACCCGGGCGGGTAGCCTTGTCCAGGCGATTTTCTGGACTGTTTTTCCCGGTCGTGGAATTTTTACCTTAGACTTTACCCGGCCGGTTATCCCCTCAAATGAACTCCAAATGAGCTGATTTTTGGACCACTGAAACTTCTTTGCGTTTAGAGTATTCTCCAATTGGAATCACCTTAAAATCATTTCTGAGGAGGGAGATATGATCGATCCAAAATTGTGTCGCCAATCTGCCGAAAATCTGCATTCAACCAACTTTGCACCTATGTCATTTTTAATCCACTTTGAACTAATATTTGGGCTATATATGGTTGGAAATCCCTGTTTGTCTAGTTTCATTTCCAACAAACAAAAAGTAATTCCGACTTCTCAAACTTAAGATATACTCAATTCTTTACAGCTTGTGCGTATGGAGAAAACTATCAGTTTTGCCAAGTTTTGCCTAAATGCTCGTTTCTTGCCTTTTTCATCGTTTATTTCCGTTTATTGAACCTCATATGTGTTATATACTCTTTATTTCAATTGTAAATGCTCTCATATGAGTTTATTATTTTACTAAAGTTGCATGAAAAATGCCTAAACTTGCCCTAAATGATCTTCAATAAGAAAGGTAATTCTTGAAGTGTCATGATTGCTCATATTTGCCCATTTTTTACATAATTATAGTCTCATTGCATATGAATCTATACTTATAGCATTTCATGGCATTGTTTTGAATTGTCGAGCGTCTCTAGTTGGTCCGTTTGAGTCTAATGTCAACCGAACTCGTGTCTTTTGTTCAGGTGATCCTCCCAATGACCCGGTGGGTTAGATTGTACCTTGTTTTAGTTCCCTTTTGTCGAGGTGGTCAAGGTGAGGTTTATCTTCTTGCTGTAGCCAACAACCTATACCCTTATAACCTACACGAATTGAAATTGTTTCCCCGCATGTGAAATATTATACATATATGTATACCTATCTAATAAATACGTGATTGACTACTATATTCTCGAATTTTATCGTAAATGGATTTCAAGTAACAAATGGGTTATACATATAGATTCTTGTGCGTGTGTTCATGACTTTAAATTGTGAAAATGGAAAGGTTCTTGCATGCATTGCATAAACGAGTGCTTGTTCTTGAAAATTCTCATTCGCGTGTTTCGATGGGGCCCCACTATTTGAGTGGGGTAAGGGCCAGAGGCAACGTGGAGAGAGGAGCCGGGAAAGCATGGGCTGACGGTAAATCTATCTCGCGGCCTCTACGGGGGACTGTGCTATCATCGGAGGTAGTTGATACCACATGTCACCTGTGACCGGCAATGGATGTCGAAGGAGCATAGTACCGAAATGGGCTATGACTCGAGTGTTCTTGGATGGTTAGGGGTTTGCTACCTCTTCCGTCAATCAGAGGCAGAAGGATGGTTTCTTGTTATTGTTCTTGTTCTTGTCTTGTGGAGTAAAGGTTGGAGAAAGAGTATAACTCGGTACCCACTGATTGCTTGAAACCCTTAATCCGGTATATGCCATCGTTCTTGAAAATAAATGATTGTCTTGTTCTTGAAATTGGGACTAAAGTAATTGATGGCTTTATTATTGAAAATTGAGGCTATATCGGATCGAGACAACTTGTTATTGCATTGCATATCTCTACCTATTGCATTGTGTATATATCTATTATATTCCTTCCGCCTCACCAGTCGCTTGACGGACCCTCTCTTGTTCTGTTTCTTGTTACCTTGTTGGCTGCAGGTTGGAGTCAACTAGGCGGCGGGTTGTCTAGCTTTCTTTTGAGTCGAGTCCTGGTCTTGATGCTTTCATGTATGGTTTTATTAGAAATGATATTGTCATGGGATGTAATACTGAATTATCTGCCACAATACTTTTGTTATGTTAGTAGTGAATTTGATTTATGTAAACTAGTAAATGCTAAGTCTTGAATTATTGTTTACTTGATGAGTTGCTTCCGCTATGCGTTTAATTGTTGTTAACCGTCTGTTTAGCACCGTCTAGCTAGAAGTGGTCTTGAGTGTCTTCCGTTCGCTAGTTCTTAGCACGTATATGGACTCTCCATTTCATATACGTGTTGGGTTCTAGTGCGGGGGATGTGATAGCTCCACGCTCGGGGCGTCACACGTGTCATGTCCTAAAATTTTGAAAAAATTCTTGTCGTTGTGTCTGTGTCGTGTCGTGTCCGTGTCCGTGCAACATAGGTGACACGTGTAAGATTTTACCAGATTTTCTAATAGATAGAATTATGGTATTATTAATAAAGGGAAGAAAAAAAATCTTTATATATCTAATATTAAAAAAAGCAAAATTTATATATCTAATAAATTAAAAAAACAAGTCTTACCAAATTTTAACCATCTGATTAACATCTTTATATATAAAAAATTCTTGATATACAATGATATATATATATTGAATTTTGAATTTTAACCATCTGATTAACATCTTTATATATAAAAAATTCTTGATTAACGTATTTATGGTACAAGATAGAGATGCTTTTGCATTTCATGATTAGGGAATTAACTAGTGAGAAATGATTTGCTTTAATTGATTATTTTGGGTTGATTCAATTATCACTCGTATAAAATTATTTAGTTCATTTGTGATATGGTTTTGTATTAGAGGATGAGCCTGTTTGGTAAGGCGAATTAGATAAAGTTTTCTTGACATAAAATTTTTGTTTATTTATTACCCAATAATATAACGGACAATTCCTCAAAAATCCCCAAATGTAAACTGAATTTCCTTTTCACTCCCCAATTTTGAAAAAGTTCCTGTTCACTCCCCAATTGAAAAACAAAATTTCTTTTCACTCCCCAAGGTTGTATAATAATTCAGGAATTGCGTACAATTTTTAGGGAATTGCGTATAAAAACCCCGAAATCTCGTATATACGAGATTCTGGGATTTTTATACGCAATTCCCTCAAAAATGTACGCAATTCCTAAAGACAATGTACGAATATGTACTATTTGTGGGGACCTAAAAGGAATTTTGTTTTTCAATTGGGGATTGAATGGGAACTTTTTCAAAACTGGGAACCTAAAAGGAATTTTTTCAACTTTTTGGTACTATTCAAATATTTTCCCATAATATAATTTATATTATTACCCCCAATATTATTACTTTTACGGGGAATTCCCGAAAACTCCCCAAATGATAAGCCCAATTCCTTTTAGCTCCCCATTTTCAAAAATGATGTATTAAAACTCAAGAATCGCGTATCTAAAACCTCAAATGATGTATTTGAAATACAAGGAAAAAATCATGTATCTAAATCCCAGAATCATGTATCCAAATCCCAGAATTGCGTATCTAAATCCTAGAATCGCGTATCTAAAACCCCAAATGATGTATTTGAAAATGGGGAGCTAAAAGGAAGTTTTCAAACTCATGGGGAGTTTTAAGGAATTGCCCCTTACTTTTATGTGATTTTCGTTGCTCAAAGAAACAAAAAGGTATTAGTAATTTTTTCAAATAAAAAGGGGTTCAACCGAACCATTAAAGTAAACTAGTCACTTGAGTAGAGTAATTAGGAAGGTCCAATTACATTGAAGTAAATAAGTCCAAAATTGAATATTAGACTATTCGATAAGTTTGTATATTTTCATAACTCAACACAGTTGAGTTACTACGAGAGTGTTAAGTGATTATGGGATTCTAGTATTCTATCTTTCAGCGCTTTAATCGTAATCGAAACACTTGGGACTTACATTTTGAATTTTACTTATAAATTTTATGCTTTTTCTGTAATTAATTAGATTAATTTCAAATTAAAAAAGATTTTTTAGCGAAATTATTAGTTTCATTGAAATTGATATTTTTAGTGTCTCTCTTGAGATGTAATTATACAATTGATGTGAAAAATTCACAATAGTTTGCAATGTGAAGCATTTTATATAGCCTCGTCTAAAAGCTTACACCGATAGAAATAATTATCATTAAATATTTAAATATTTCAACAATTATATATATAGCTTCATTTACCAATCCACTTGACATAAAGTCACTCCTCCCATTTAATTAAATCTTATAGTACTGAAGTAACAGGAATGACACAAAAATGAAATAAAGAAAATTATTAAAGAAGAGAGAGTTTATTATACAATTATTTCTCTCTTCAATGTTGTGAAGAGCTGCTAAGAAGCAGCAGCAACACCATTATGAAGTGCCACCAAAGAGGCATAGATGCCACCTTTCTTACTAATCAAATTTTCATGCTTCCCTTTTTCTGCAATTACTCCATTTTTCACAACTGCAATCAAATCTGCATTCTTGATCGTTGATAGCCTATGAGCAACAACTATGGTGGTTCTGTCCACGATAGCTCGATCCAACGCATCTTGGACCACTTTCTCAGACTCGGCATCAAGAGCACTGGTGGCTTCATCAAGTAGCAGAATCTTTGGAGTCTTCACCAAGGCTCGCGCAATTGCCACCCGTTGCTTCTGGCCACCGGATAATTGGATTCCCCTTTCGCCGACCACCGTGTTGTATCCCTATATGTACATTTTTCAAATTATGCACGTTTTCAACACTATGAAATTATGAAAGGAGTATCGTAGGGGTTATCTTGCTTATTTTTAAAAGATAACAGTGACATACCCTTCTAAGTTTGAATTATTTACACAAAATTTTCCTATGGTTTGAAAAATTACAAATACTTCCCCTAAATTTTGTGAAATTAAACCTTCGCTAACATACACTGAAGGTTGGATAATGCATGTTATTATAGTCATAAGTTTGGGTTTAAAATACTGATCAGTGAGTGCAAAGGTAAAAATAGAGCATTCATAGAAAATTAGCGATTATATCGTCAAAGTTCATAGCTCCTAATGTAATGTAATTTCTTTGACAGGGGAGATTTTTGTAATTCGTCAAACCCAGGGGAAGTTTGTGTAATTAAATCAAATCTAAGGGTATGTCACTGTAATTATCCCCTTTTAAGACGACAAGGAGTCTCCGCTGGTATTTGATCTTTATACTTTTTTGAGCAGGTGGATTTCACAGAGATGTGCAGGATTAAACCCTGTGCTAATTAAACCTTTCAATACAATGACAAGCCACACCCGGGCCTTCGCTGCTCGGCCTCCAAGCCAGCCTGAAGTTATTTTTACCTATAGACAACCTTTCAACTACCCTTTTTGCAAAAACTGATTTGTTCTTTTCCTTCCTATATTCAAGTCTCAAGATGCATAAAGTGCATGAGATTTTAGACAAAAAGCATGTATATATACCTTCTGCAATCCACTGATAAATTTATTTGCATTTGCCAACTCTGCTGCAGCTAAGATTTCTGCCTCAGTGGCATTCCCTTCCTTTCCATATGCAATATTAGCCCGGATCGAATCATTAAACAATACGGGCTCCTGGCTTACGAGCCCCATCTGCTGCCTCAACCATTTCAACTTCAGTTTCTTGATATCAACACCGTCTAATGTGATCTGCCCTGAATTCGGATCGTAAAACCTTTGCAGCAATGAAACAACCGTCGACTTGCCACTTCCACTTTCTCCAACAATAGCAACAGTCTGATGAATAACCAAATAAAACACACGCACGATATTGTTATTGCTCATTAATCTTCGTCATGGTCGGTTTATATTGACAGGATAGAATTAAGATCATTCTTTACCTTGCCTGAACGAACTGTTAAGCACAAATCCTTGAAAATCTGAACATCAGGCCTACTAGGGTACCTGAAATGGACATGCTGGAAAACGATGTCCCCATTTATGTTTTCCAGTGTGAGTCCCAAGTTGTCTGAAGAATCTATGTCTGGTTTATGGTCAAGAAGTGTGAAAATAGAAGCAGCACCGGCTTTAGCTTTACCCGAGTCGGGTGCAAGAGCTCCCGACTGGGATATACTGACAGCTGTCATGCTGAGGCCGAGAAAAACCTGCAGTTACATACAGAGAAAGCAGTCAAAAACTACACTTGCCAAAAACAGAAAAATTTAGACATCAGAATAAGCATGTCTATTATATATGCATATATATGTCGAAGCTTACTCGGAAAACTTCACCAAATGTGATCTTTCCTGCACCAACGAGACGGGCTCCAGCATAGTAACTAACTGCCCAAACTGAATATAAAAAGAAAAGGGATATTCCAAAACCTGCTCCACTTATTAATCCTTCTCTAGTTCCTACTTTAAGTGGAGCTTCACATTTTTCTTGATGCAGTTCAATCACCTTGTCTTCTGCAGAGAAAGAAGCAACAGTTCTAATGCTTCCAACAGCATCACTGGCAACTTGACTCGCTTCTTCATATAATTTCTGTTAATGCCATGAAAAAAAATTGCCCATAAAGAATATTGGACTCACATTGAATTTTCAGTACTACTTGGTTGAAAACAAGATTTCCTAATTGTTCTGTTGAATAATCTACAAGCAAATTAATATCTCTAATAGAGGATTTAGTCGACTGAACTAAACGAGAGCAACCCCGCTTCAGTGACTGGATTTGTCACTAAAAGTTTTGCCCATAGTTAGTTTAGTTCATGACATGATTTTTGAATAATCTATTAAGAAATCCATCAGATAATATATTTCGTGACGATTGATCTAGTAAACTGACATATAATGATAAAATTTAGTGACAGAAAATGATTTTTTGGTTGCTGAAAGTGGTGATTCTTGTAATATCTAACCTTTGAGTCTGCAGTAAAACCAGCTACAAATTTCATCTGAAAATATCCATTTAGTCCAATGAGAGGCAGCATGGCCAAAACTATAAGGGACAGCTCCCAGCTTGCTTCAAAACCGATGATCAAACCTGTAACAGCTGTTGCAAGATTCTGCACAATTAAAGAAAGGGACTCTCCAACCAAATTTCTCACAGACTTCGCATCTGCAGAAAGTCTCGAACCAACCGAACTACTAGAGTTCTCAATTCTATCGAACCAACTTATATCCATATGAACAATTTTCTCGAAGCACATTAGCCTTATCCTTTTGATTAACTTACATCCTGCCACGGCAAAGAAGTATGTTCGGAGTGGGGTAGCAAGGAGAGAAGCAACACCAAGAACAACAAACATAGAAGCCCAGAATCTGGAGTTTTTATGAAGTTCATGAACCGGATCATAGAATGATTTGATCACACTGGAAAATATTAGTCCGTGAAGTGGTAATATAGCACCGTTAATAATTGCAGCTAAAGAACCGAGGATTAGATGTGGGATTTCTGGTTTATTAAGGTAAGCCAAACGGGATAGTGATACTTTGTTCATTTTCTCCTGCGTGTTTGGAGAGGTGATAGTTTTTGTTTCTACAATTTTCGTCTCCGTTGCCATTGAGAATGAATGACGACGGCTGCTATTGCCTATTTCAGATGAGCATGCATTAATCTCTGATCCAGTTTTATCATTACAATGATTTTGATGAATTGCCTCTTTGTTCAATTCTTGCAGTTGTACGAGCTGACTGTATGCCCCATCGCGATTTAGTATTAGCTCGGAATGAGAACCTAGTTTCAGTTAAAACATAAAAAAGTTCAATATCTGTTCTTTCGAAGAAATGCATCAAAATGAAGTTATGTAAATATTGATGCAATTATGAGGACCTTTCTCTACAACTTTTCCTTGATGAATGACAGCAATGGAATCAGCATTTTTCACAGTGCTGAGTCGATGAGCTACGATAATGGTTGTTCGGTTTATCATGATCCTGTCCAGTGCATCCTGTACAATTCTCTCAGATTCAGCATCAAGAGCACTTGTAGCTTCATCCAGAAGAAGAATCCTGGGATCTTTTATAATTGCTCTGGCTATAGCTATCCTCTGTTTTTGCCCACCCGATAGCTGAGTTCCATTCACACCTACCATGGTGTCCAGGCCCTAGAAACATAGGTTCAAACACGATAATGATTACAGTTCATAGAATTAATTACACTAGCCTATCCTGAGGTTTAACCTAATTACACAAACCTTCCTGCTAGGTTTCAAAAAAATTACAAATACTTCCCCTGATATGTCCTAACATTTGGCCTAACTTATGCTATTACAGTTGTGAATTTAAATCAAATATTGAAATCTAAGTTTAAAGGTCTAAATTAGAGATTCACAAATTAGAGACCGTGTGATCAAAATTTAGATGTAATGCAATGTAAATGTTTTGACGTGGGGGGGGGGGGGGGGGTTTCGTAATTTTCTAAACCTCATGGGAAGTTTTTGTAATTTGGTCCAACCTCAAGCTATAATGTCAGTGTTCCAAATAATTCCCCTTATATTCCTCACGGGTTTTTGTGATTTTTCAAACCTTATGGGAAGCTATAATGATTTTAAAGGGCTCAAGGTTTGTCTGTGTAGTTATGGGAAGCTATAATGAGTTTAAAGGGCTCAAGGTTTGTCTGTGTAGTTATTCCTAGTTTACGTCTAAATTATTATTAGACGTAAGGACAACTTCTCCACCACTCCCTTATTCTGTCCATGTATATTATTGTTGTACTTTTTTACCGTTCTTATAGGACAAATTGCGAAAAATTCCAACCTGAGGAAGTTTGTCTATGAATTTAGCAGCATTGGCACATTCTGCAGCAGCTCTAATATCTTCAACAGATGCACAATCCTTCCCATAAGCAATATTATCTTTGATGCTCAAGGCAAACAACACCGGTTCTTGGCTTACCAGACCAATCTTTCCTCTAATCCACCTGAGCTGAAATTCTTTAATATTTACACCATCAATCAAAACTTCACCTCCTTGCGGATCGTAAAACCTCTCAACAAGATTGATGACCGTTGATTTCCCACTTCCACTTTCCCCTACCAAAGCCAATGTACTTCCATTCGGTACCCTGAGAGATAAACTGTCGAAGATTCTCTCGTCCGGTCTAGAGGGGTAGCTAAAATGCACATCCCTTAGCTCAACTTCCCCATTAATGTCTTCCAGCACCCGGCCCTCAGTGCTATAAGGGTCGATATCTGGTTTTCTTCGTATCGTCTCAAAAATTTTGAAAGCAGCAACTTGACCGGCTGCAAACGCACTCAAGCATGGAGATATCTGCCCTAAAGAACTGAAACAAAAACCACGTGCTATAGATCATATACATTCTCATCAACATTAAAAACGAAGGAGTTATTCACACATAATCAGCAATGGTATAGCTACTGAGCAAAATAATAAACAGTGTGATACAACAATATCATAGAACTCATATGAGATATGAAGTCAAAATCAAGATTACTCTTTCGCCCTCATCTCTTTTTTTTTTTGGTTCCTTTTTTCTTTCTTCTTTGAGCTGGGGTAAAAATGATAAGTTTCAAGAACAAGGAAAGTGATCAAATTTTAAATTTCCCAGTTTTTTAGTTTTTCCTTTTTTTCCTTTTTTGAGATTTTCTTCGGTAAAGGGGTCGTTTATACATGCTAGCTATAACATACGGGGTTTGGATGCAATTATCATATGGAATGTAGAGTACACAGATAATTACAGCATTCTCGCTTGTAACTATCATTAAATTACACATATCTCCCTTGTAACTTATTTCCACATTACGGTTCTGTCTAGTCATTTCACATAGAGAGAAACTTTATGTAATTTAACACATAGTTACAAGGACATTGCAATTAACATTATTAATCAAACAACCAAAATAAATAAAAATAATAACTTACAAGGATCCCATCAGAACAGCCATAACTATATTCAAGACGGCTCCTCCCGAATATCCTTTGCCTACGATCATCTTGGCACCAAACCATACTGCTAAAGCATAACTGCAGAAAAAAGTCAACATAAAAACACCAGAACCTAATCCAGCCGCGAAGCCCTCATGCACACCGGCTTTATAAGCTTTATACAACAACTTATCATATCTAGCAACAGCTTCCTTCTCGCCCGTGAACGATGCAACCTGCATGGAAAATGGAGAGTTTCTTAATTCTAATTCATATAATAAATAATGAAAAGTAAGTGAAGAAAATAAAATTTTTATTACAGTTCTTATTGAACTGATTGTTTGTTCCACCACAGCAGCTGCTTCTGAATAAGCCGCTTGTCCCCGTGACGACAGCTTTACCATAAGCACAGTCATAAAAGCAGCAGAAATAACAATGAGAGGAATAGCAGAAAGCAAAACCAGAGTTAGAAGCCATCCTCTTGCAAAAGCTAGAGCGAATCCCCCAAAGAATGACGACGAAAGCTGTAGAAATTTTCCTATCTGTGATTTTAACAATAGAAAAACGGGTTAGAAGATTATGCTTCTAGAGAAAAAGTTGAAAATTTAGTTACCTTTTCACCCATGGCCTCTTGTACTATGACAGTATCATTGGACATTCTTTCCAGAATTTCTCCAGTGTTAGTCTCCTTATCAAAGTATCCAATATCTTGCCTTAGTATGGATTTAAGATATAAATTTCTAATCCTAACCGCCTGCCTTTCACCTGTGATCATCCAGCACGAAACCTCTGTAAAGGAAAAAAATCTCAAACTTCATTTATTGTAAGCAAGAAGGATATGTATCAATTATCAAACACTTACGTGAAAATGCCGCAATACCAGAACCCACGGCAAGATATACGAACTTTATGGATACCTATAGATGTTTTTATACATTAGCACAGGTTATAAATTTCTTTAGTATTTGTGTGTCTTTATGTTTTAGTATCATACCTTGGACACTTCATGAACAACTCTCTGAGTATCCGAACTCCGTCCGAAAGAGTCGGCTAATTCTCCAAATAAAAGAGTCATAATCGGCAAGCACAATCCGCTTCCAATAGATGTGATTACACCAATGATCATTAGTGTGTAATCTAAGGGGTTTGCAAAGGAGAATAATTTGTAGTATGGAACTTTGTGGGAAGCTTTAGCCCTGGATATTTCTTTGGTTTCCAATGTTTCATGTTGCTCGTGTTTTCCATCTTCTCCAGAATGGGCCGCCCCGGACATCAGTTTATCTGCAAACGTTGTCCTTCAATTTCTGAATGCAAAATGTCTGAAGGAAAGTATGAGCATTTATCCTCTACAACTGGTATGCCAAATTTCACAAACTTCCCCTTAACTTGTCAAAATTACAAACACCTCCCTTAACTACCAACACTTAATGAAAACCGAAAATAGTTTTATGTAGAAACTCGGATAACAGCATCCACACACTAAAATAAAAGTTGTAAAATCCCATTAAAAACTGAATTATAACTTCACTTAAGTACGCGCAAACGACGAATAAAAACGAGGCGGTGTTCGTGTAATTATATATATTCGCAAGGGAGAAATGTGTAATTATCACAAGTTATCTCCGCTATTTGGAATTTAGAGTGAAGGGAAGGCCGAAGTAAGGTGCTTTGAGGGGCACCACAAGTTTGATTGGCTAGAACTTTGCATCAGATACTGTCATATAACTCGTAATTAATGTGATTATCTTTGACACTGAGAGGCTGATATATGCTTCTCTTTTAATATAACATATCTCTTTCACAGATTTGAATCTAATAATAATTGTTGAATATTTGGATTTAAAGTTGCAAAAGCAATAAGCGCCTAATAATAATCTTTATTAGACTAGTCCAACTTGTATTAGTTTGTATTTGTTAAATGATGCTTTTATTTAGTTAGTGTTTTTTTTACTGTTGTGCAGTCAGCCCAGTATCTTGATCACTGTTCTTGTTTCCTTTTTGAGAAATAAAAACTTACTGGAAATTTGAAAGTTCATTTACTCCGAGTTTCAACAACAACAATAATAATAATAATAATTTGTCTTAAAGAATCATGATGACAGTTCAAATCTGACTTCAACTCCTAGCACTTTTGTTCAAAATACAAATTCTTGATACCAAATCATTATCAGATAATCATAAAATTAAGCCAATAATGTGACATGATTCCTCCTTTATTGTTAGAATAGCAGAGGAAGTCGTACGATTGATGTAAACGTGAACACCAACTCCCTTAGCATTGTTTTCCCTTAGTTTTGCAAGATGCCAATATCTAAGTATATAACTTTAGAATAATACACATTGACACAAGCTGTGACGGCAACAAGATCGTCCTTATATATAATCTGATGCTCGTTTCACTTTCAAGAATTGGGAAGCCAAAAGCCAAAAATAGTTTTCTTTTACGGGTACATCCATACCACCGAATAGTGTAGTAGTTTATGTTAAAAATATTTAAATATTTAATGATATTTTTATCTAACGTACAGAACAACTTAAAATTTTAGATTAGATAGTCGTTTAATATGGTATCAAAGCCCAAATTGTATAATTAGAACCCAAACTAAAAAGATCCTATGGTCGAATCTTCACCGTCACTCAAAAAAAAAAAAAAATGCACGTGGTAGGCCAGACAAAAAGAAGCCCGCCTGCACTTGAGGGGCGACAACTTAAACTTTTAGATCAGGTGGTCATTCAATAGTTTAATGGTTCGATAATAGCTTAAGTTTTTAGATCAAATGGACATTCAATAAATAGCTTAACTTGTGATTTTCTATTTGACTAGCTCTCTTAATGAGCAGCTACCGATAATGGAGATGGAATAAAACGTTATATCATAATGGTTTGAATTTCGAATATTGAGTCTCGGAATAAGTAACTACAGATAATTGAGATGGAATAAAACGTTATATCATAATAGTTCGACCCGATTCAATCATGCGTACAGCCTTTTGTTCAAGAAGTGGGCACTGCTCGAGGCAATCATGTTGGGGTAAAGAGATCTTGAAGTAGCCTCAGCAAATATTTGAATGCTAATGTAGTAATGTACGATTGTGTATAATTAATTGAAGAAATGGTAGCAATCTTAGGAAAAATACAAAAAGAGGAGCTGTGGGGCTTGTGAAGTAATGGTTAAGTTGTATGACTCTATCCTCGTTTAGTTGTCATTTTCATGCTGTAGTTGAATTTAATGATCCATGCAACCTTATATCTTCAGGTTTAATCACTTGTCTCTTTCACAAACACCTTATTCCTTGTACCTTTTATTGTTTTTTTATGGCATAACAATTTGATTTTATGTGAATATTGCAATGACGTATATATATCTTCTTTTTTTTTTTAGAAAATTGTTTAATCTTGAGTCATCAATATAGTAATTGTAAAACTCGAATATTAGTTGGATCTTCATGAAATCGAGCACGGATAAATTTAGTTTAAACTATTAGGGTATGAAAACACTGTAAATAAATAGATAATAAAAAGGGATTAACCCCTCTTTCCTATGAGGTATTAAGGTAATAATCAAGAGTTTAAGAGAAATTAATCTAGAGATCATAATAGGTCTACTAATTATAAGAGTACCAATTCACGTTAGTTTTAGTGTTTTACATGAATTGCATAACTCCACTCCTTATTGGATTAGGTATTATTTGTTTAATTGTTTTTATCTAGTGATATAGCTATTTTGACGGGAGTTTATTTTATTGGAGTTGGTTTATTGGGCCAACTCCTTTGGGTCGGAAGATGAGACACCATCATATACTCAATTTGAATATTTTTATACTCGAAAGCGATGAGTTAGGACCTGAATTAGGTTGTACGTTGAATTATAGTAATATATTTTTTTTTTTCTAATTTATGTAATTATAACTTTTTTCATAGAATGATTTTTAAATTTACTTCAACATTATTCAAGCCATTTAATTTCTCTAAAACCTCGGAAGTCACATGCAATTTTCAATGGATGGATTTCGAAATTGGAACTTTGAAATTGTGGAACAAAAACTTACACAGATTGGGCCTCAGACTCCAATGGTTTCATATCTGATTCTTTGGGCTTGACATTCATGATTCTTGAAGGTTGTACTTGTACTAGGCCTTATTAATTAAAATATTAAACCCAAAGCTTAATGGACTAATTTTACTACTTAATCTAGTTGTTTTTTAAGAGCGAAATTTGGAACTTGAATTAATGTTTTCCTAAGTTTCAAACCAAAAATATCAAACTATGAGCCTCTAATCATAGATTATACATCAACAAGTGACCATTCCTTTTGTTAAATCAAACAAAACAACTTATCACCTCTTTCGGCCCAATAGCTTAACTTAATGAATCAGAAATATTGTATCCAAGCGATGAGGAAAATTGCGTTTTTAGGCCCACTTGTTTTAAACTGTTGCAATATCAGTCCTATTTGTTTCAAATATTAAAAAATGGTATCATACTTTAAGTAAACGTTGCAAGAATGGTCCTAAACATTGCAAAGAGGTAACGAAAAGGCACATGGAATTTATGTGCACGTTAAAAATACATTTAGAGCATTTTTTTAGAATAATTTTGCTGGAAATTATCTTATTATAATATTAAAAAAAAATCTATATCCCTTATTTTATTCACTTTATTTTAATTTCTTTATGTTACAATATTAATAACATGTTAATAACAATATATTGTATTATTATGACAACATATTGCACTTTAATATAATACGGTGTTAATTATATCATTATTAAAGTGTTATTGATGACATAAAGAAATTAAAGTAAGATTAGGTATATAGTTTTTTTAAAAATTATAATAAACAATTTTCTGCCAAAAATGTATTAAATGAATTTCCAATGGTACACATGATCTCTTCATACCTTTTCTTTTTCCTAATTAACGACCACAGGACCATTATTGCAATATTTTCTTAAAGTATGGGACCATTTTTAGATTTTTGAAATGAGTGGCACTAATATTGCAACAGTGCGAACTAAATATGCAATTTTCCAGTATACAATTAATTATTTTTAATAATGAACTTTTTATATCTTGCTGATTTGACAAACGATCAAATAAATAGTAAAAAGTTAAGAAAAAAAATATCCCTAAATAATATTTGTAAAATTTGAATTTTGATTGGGAATATGAAACAATTTCAAATTCCTTAACCCATCTATTTGGTGGTACTCATTTTTATTTTATTTTTTTTAAGAAAAAATACAAACGGTTAAATCAACAAATAGCTAGCTACAAAATTCCTCATAACTAAAGCTACAGTTGGATAAGGCCATAATGGATCTTAGAGTCCTGTAATTAGAATAGAACGCTAAACACGCTAGAATGTACGTAGTCTTATGATAACAAAAGAAACTATTACTTTCGAAAAGAAAGAAATAGATTGTCATATATTATCAATAATCAGCTCGTTCTCAAATAAATTTGGCTTCGATGCATTTTATTAACCAAATTCAAGCAATCGCACTCTAAAATGATTGACATGAGATGAATACGTTTCATCTCGATCGTATATACCTCAAAAATACTCCTATGCGAAAATAAAACACCATGGATATATTAATCTTAAAAGAAGTTTAAAAGTTTAAGGGAGCAAAATAGGAAGATAATAATAAGATATGTCCTTATTTAGAAAAAAGAATAGAAATTTAACTTAGAAACAAGAAACGAAAATCTAAACACACATTTTAGCCATGGGTTCTTGTGAAAGGACGGATACCTCCCCACTTTTTTCCTTAAGATTCAAGTAACCGATCCAATAAAATCTAAAAAATATAAAATTAAATTAAAAGCATAATTTCCGAAAATTAATAAAATTAAAGAAAACCAATGATTATACAAGGAAATTATTGCCGTTTTCTAAACTCTTCTTTGATCTCGAGATTACAAACAAGAAATCAATCCCACTTCCCCATTCCCACCCCTCCCAATTTCGCACAGATTCTCAAGCAATCGGAGAGATTCAGAGGAAAATCAATCGCCGTCCATCACCGCCGTGCGATTTGATGACTTATGTCGCCGGCCTTCGTTGACTCCGGAGCAACGCCGCCATGTTCTAACGGTCAAATTTTCAATCCGCATTTCAATTCATCGTATAATACCACCGACGGCAATAGCATCGCCTTTGAAGGATTTTCGAATCGAATGGATCCGGATATCGGATTTAATTCGCCGTCATTGGGCTCTCCGAATCGCGGCGGCGGCCGCGCGAAGCTCCGGAAACCCTTGGCCGGTCACCGGCCGAGCGTATTCCAGCCGGGATTTGGACGTGATCCGGGAGATTCGGGTCCTGCGTCTCCTCGCATTGATCCAGGTTTTAACTCTGCTAAACCAGGTTTTGAAAGGAAACAGCCGAATGTGGGTCGTGGGTTTGTGTTTGGATCCAATGATAGTAGTGTTAGCAATAGTAGTGATAGTGGTAGGAGTGATTTACGTAGCGACAATGCTGTGAATAATAATGTAGATACAAGTGATATTTTGGATGAAATGAGGAGAATGAAAATCGAGGGGGAAAGGGCTGACTTGAGTAATGTGGATGCGAGGATCCGTGGCAATAGTGATACTAGTAGGAATAGTGGTGAAACTTTGCGAGGTGTTGATGCAAGTGTGGTTTCTGAGTTGCCAGATGAGATGAGAAAGTTGTGCATTGGAAGCCAAAATTTTAGTAAATTATATGGTCCGAATATGGAAGAACTTCCAAATAAGATGAAGAAATTAAATGTGAAGGACTGTGAGGCTGATGGTTCCAAGAACTTCGGTAGAGCTGATATAAAAATCGAAGATTTGTTATCCGCTTCCATGAATGAGAAAGTTGATGATGCTAGTTCTGGAGATGAACTTAGACCTGGTGTAGCTCAAAACAGGCCAGATCACCTTAGAACTAAAACAAGCAGTGCAGAAACTATACATGAGAAGCAGCCCAGGCATTTGGGTGAAGAGAACTTGCATAATATTCCAAGATCGTTAAATTCAGGTCTTAATTCTCAGGCTGGATTAGAGAGCAAGAAAAGTGGTACGCAGGCAGGTTTTGAAAATGTAAGTCATTCGACTGCATTACCAATATTTGCATCTAGTGGCATTCATTTTAATCCAGTCAGGAGTGTCCCAGAGAAGAAAGTTGAATTCAGTTTCACTAGCAAGTTGGATAGTGTGACAGCAAAAAACATGGAGTTCAAGACACCTGATCCAAAAGCACATGCATTATTCGGCCTAAACAGAAAAGTTGAGACGAAGAGGGAATTGACTAAAGATAGTGGATCAAAGAAAAAGAAGGGGAAGTGGAGGAAACCTGTGCAGCTACCATTGAATTTCCAGCAAGACTTTGTCCTTCAGGAAAATTCAGAATCTTCTGAACAGTACTCGCCCATGGATTTCTCACCATATGAGGAAACACTAGCCCGCACTAGTTTTTCAAGAGAGACTTCGGTTGCAGCATCAGAAGAATCTTTTCAGCTCGAGGAGAATAATTCATCAAGTGAGGCATGCCCATATGAACCAAATGACATATCTGATGAAGATTTAGTCGCTGCTACGGAGGGCTTGCGGATAAATGAATTTGATGTAAAAGCCAATGTAGAATCTGTATCTTTTATGAGTGAAGGTATTAGGATTGAGAGTCGTGACGAGGATGCTGTTTCAGCAGCTGAGACTGAAAGCTTCAAATCTGCAACTGATGAGTTAGATTACAGTATTGACTCATATGTTACTGCAGCAGATATGGAAGGTTCCAGTTCTAGAATTGAGAGACAAGATAGTGATGGTTCATCTCAGTTTAAAGGTGATACAAATTTTGCAGATATGGTGCAGAGCAGCTTCACTTTTGCAGCAGCATCATCTGATTTTGGAGAGTCACCAGCACCGATGCGAATCCAAAAGAAGAAAAACCGAAGCAAACTTTGTAATGAGTTACATGCATCATCCCCATTGCCCTCGTTTCAAATTTCTGGATCATCACTGTCATCATCTAAGCAGGGTCAGAGAGGTAATTTCTCCAGCTATAAAAGGGATGAGCCCGAGCAAGTTAAAGAACTGGTGACCAAGCAAGACTCTGCTACAGCTGCCAGCATTGCAGCTCAGGAATCCTGTGAGAAATGGAGATTAAGGTGTGTCTCAATACCTTAAATTTTATGAATTTTATTATGCATATTGTATCATAACTATTTTTCCTATGTTAAAATTCAACGTAATTGCATGTTTTGTTGTGTTAAAATTTGTCTTGCTTCTGATTTTATTTCAGGGGAAACCAAGCCTATGCAATTGGGGATTTCTCAAAAGCTGAGGATTGTTACACTCAGGGAGTTAATTGTATTTCTCAAAGTGAGACTTCTAGAAGCTGTCTCAGGGCTCTAATGCTGTGCTATAGCAACCGTGCTGCAACACGTATGTCGCTTGGAAGGATCCGAGAAGCCTTAGAAGACTGTACAAGAGCTTCTGCAATAGATCCCAATTTCCTTAAGGTGCAACTTCGGGCTGCCAGGTAAAGCATACCTTCATTTTTTAAAAGATAATAGTAATACAAATATACTTGTTCTCAATAGACAGTTTACAATTAATTGGTTTGGATGGCTGTTGCAACCTTTTCTGAGTGTTTTCTTTTGATCTTAATGCATAATCTTCTAACTAGGTGGTTAAACTTCTTGATGGCTAAATGCAACTGAAAAGATTGAACAGAGAAACTAGAAGCATGACTAAGTAGGAGAAATCCAGTTACAATGCGATTGGAAGTTTTGATTTTAACTATCTATTAAACAGAGTTGCTGGAACAGATTTCTAGTCTTACTTGCCCAGTCCCATGATCTTTTGGAATCGCCTCACTCTTCTTTCTCTTTATTTTCAGCTGTTACCTTGCCCTTGGGGAAGTTGAGAATGCAATCTCGCATTTCACGAAGTGTTTGCAAGCAGGTTCTGATGTTTGTGCTGACACAAAACTCGTTAGGGAAGCTTCTGATGGCCTAGAGAAAGTGAAGGTATTGAAAATCTGCGTTTATTGCTAAAGTCTCTTTTGCTTATGAAATGTTTAGTTAGAACAGTGTTAGTTTTTTAACCTTCTCTCAGATGTGCTTTTGTATAGCTAATAAATTGGAATTATATGCACCTCCAAATATATACATGCTGTTGTTTTTTGCTCTTTAATCTAGTAGGTACTGAGATTCTGTCCTGTCTCGTATTTAGTACATAAAAAGGGGCTTCAGGAGGGGCGTGCTGTTACATGAGATTAGTCTCATCTATTTATTCAGTGGAAAGTACCTGTAATTTTGTGTGTGAACATTTTTTAAGCTATTTATGTCATCAGCATGTTCCCTTTACCATGAATGACGTACCCTTTCAATCTTTATTTCCAAGCAAATTGGTGATGCCTTGGATTTAATTCGTCAGCCTGTCTTTGTTGCTTCCTGATCCTTTACTTTTTCAGTAAAGCTTCACAAAGCTCTTGTAGTCTCTCTTTCTCACACACACACACACATGAGCTTGTTGGATATATCTGTCGTAGTGATATATGTGACGACGAAGGGAAGTTCAAAATCTTACAAAGTTTTCATTTTCCATGGTTCACTATGTTGATGCTTTGTGGGAATTCGCAGAAACTTTCTCCAAAATATTGATCATTACAAATAATATTTGCTTTCATGTGAATATAAAATGTTAATTACGAGACATCTAATTTTTTTCCTTTCCTTTTATATATAATTGGCATCAGAAAGTTTCTGAGTGCATAAAGCAGGCTGCACAGCTTTTGGCGCGAAAAATGCCCAGTGATGTAGAGTCTTCTGTTGGTGTGATTTCTGAGGGTCTGATGATAAGCTCTTATTCTGAAAAGTTGCTTCAGATGAAAGTGGATGCTCTTCTAATGGTATGCATTAATAACAAGAAAAAATTATTACATATACCATCCGAAGGCAAATAAGTTATGAAATATATTTACTACTCAAGCATTTCTTATAATACTGATATGAATATCTACCAAATTTTACGAACAGCTGAAGAAATACGATGAGCTGATTCAGTTCTGTCAGCCAATTCTTGGTTATGTGGAATCAAACTATCCCATGTCTGGTGTTGCTAGACACTCGGTGGCATTTAATGGTTCTGATTTGAAAAGGGCTCCTTCCTTCAGGGTCTGGTGCTGTTCACTGATCCTTAAGTCATATTTCTATTTGGGAAGACTTGATGAAGCCCTCATTTTCCTTAAGAAGCAAGAGGAATCTGTGTCTCATGTCGAACGGTAATATCCTATATATGTGAATCTTTAGAACACACTATAGATTGCTTTGTTGAGGATTGCATTTCCATGTTGGCCTAAAGTTGGTAATTCTTACTATTCAGCAGTGAAAGCAGACCACTTGAATCCATGGTTCCATTGATCGGCACTATACGTGAATTGTTAAACTATAAGGTGAGTTTTTTCATGTTTCTCTTGGATAAATAATTTTTCAGAATGGAGATTGTCTAGCATTTAAAGAGATGAGTACAATTGGGGTGGATACAAACAAGATTTGTTAAGAGATATCCCATTTTTTTACTGAGAATTATAATGAATATAATTGGGGTACAATTATCTCAGTTTGAATTGCTTTTTTTTACTTCATGAAGGGAAAAGTATTGCGATGTGGATATTATCTTATGTTGTTCTTATGTTTGGGACATAATGTGCGGTTTTATGTTCTTTCGAGATATGTATGCTCACTATCTCACCAACTAATTTCCATCCTTGATAGAAGTTACTTATTGGTATTAGGTCGCAGGAAACGAAGCATACAAATCAGGAAAGCATGCAGAAGCTGTTGAGTATTACACTTCTGCCATAACATGTTCTGTTGAATCACGTCCTTTTGCAGCAATATGTTTTTGTAACCGTGCTGCTGCATATAGAGCTATGGGCCAAATTTTAGATGCCATTGCCGATTGCTCTCTTGCCATTGCTCTTGATGGAAATTACTATAAGGTTTGCCTCTAAAACTTACAAAGTTTTCTATTTCATCGCAGACATCTACTTGATTGTCCTGACGTGACTTAGAGAAATGGAGTTAAAGTCATATATATTTTTTTTTTCCCTTGATCAGTTCCACTAGTAATCTAAATTTTTTAAATTTCTTACTCTAACCTTTTGAAATGGTACACGTACATGTTTAGGCAATTTCTAGACGTGCAGCACAGTATGAGATGATTAGAGATTATGGGCAAGCAGTGATGGATCTTCAAAAACTAACATCCCTTCTCACAAAAGAATTAGAAAAGAAGATGCATCAATCGGGAGCATCTGACAAAATGGATTGTATGAATGAGCTTAGGCAAGCTCGATTTAAACTTGCAGAAATGGAAGAAGCTGACAGAAACGAGATTCCCCTGAATATGTATCTCATTCTGTAAGTTCTAATTTTGAAGTGAATGTTTTTTGTGTTAAAAGAATTAGAACATTTATTGATTCATTGTCTACTGATTGCCAGCGGAGTTGATCCATCTGCTGCTGCATCTGTAATAAAGAAGGCTTACCGCAAAGCTGCACTAAAATATCACCCTGACAAGGTATTTTATCCAAAAGAAAAAAAAAAGAAAGAAAGAAAAAGAAAAACACCCTTCTGAAATTACAACTAGTGAAAATGAATATATAAAAATTGTATTCTGTAGGCTGGTCAATCGTTGGCTAGGAATGAAAATTCAGACGACGATGGAATCTGGAAAGAAATAGCAGAAGAGGTTCATAAAGATGCAGACAGACTCTTTAAAATGATTGGAGAAGCATATGCTGTACTTTCTGACCCAACCAAGGTATCCACTCGTAACTATTTAACTGACTTGAGATTATAGTGTTAATCATATAATTTTATGTAATAAAATGTATCTCATTGTTTTTTATTTTCAGCGTTCACGGTATGATATGGAAGAAGAGATGAGAAATGCACCAAACAGGGGCAATAGTGGTAGAAATTTCTCAGATTTCCATAGCTATTCATTTGAGAGAAGTGGAAGCAGAAGACATTGGCAAGATGCTCGAAGACCATATGGCAACCAAACCAGGGGACCCGAAAGGAATCAATATAATTGGTATTCATGATAAGGCTTTTCGTGATATATTGAAGCTGAATACTCGTTACCTAGAAGATCGCTTAAATTTTTATGGGAATGAAAAAGGATGGAACAGAGGGGCCGATTTTGATGGACTGATCCCGATTGTTGATTTTGAGAGCCCAACAGGGGCACGTTTGTACCGTGTGTCCGGATGCATCTGGGCGATCATCATATGAGGGTGGTGGTGTGTTTTTACACTGACCAATTGATAGCCCAGACTGGCATGCGATGCCAATAATATGCATATGTTGTAGTAGCTTTGTCAAAGATGTTGAGAGAGATTAGCATTACAAGTATAGGAGAAGAAGCCCCCTTTTTCTTTTCTTTTCTTTTTGTCGGGCCGGGTTTAGAAACTTGGCCCGAGTGTAACTAGTTGTGTTTGATTCTACGAGTGTATGTATTGGTCTCTGTGTTGCAGCTCACATTTGTGGCCATGTAAATAAGCTTCAATTGTTTTATTCACATTTTTTTGGTTGTATTGGAAAATTAAACTTATTACTGTTTCTCGTTATGTTGAGCCGTTTGATGGAAGTTCTCTAATCTCCATTAAGGGTAGTTTTGTTGTTAGGAACTCAAAGGTCACAAATTTGATTAAGATGGTATAGCATCAAACTATTAAATTATATCATTAAGGGTAGTTTTGTGGTGCGTTCTTTTTACGATTATGAGTGAGGTTTATTATTATTGTAGCCTATTTTAGTTCAGACTAGAGTTATTGTTATCATCCTTCTCCTAGGGTCCAGCCCAAAGCATCAATGCAGCCAAGGGAATTACTTACCTTAATTTATTTATCTCGACTCACAAAGTTTCTACAAGTTCTGTAATTTCTTGGATCTTTAAAAAGAAGACTTTCTAAGTTTCAGTATGAGAAATGTTATTGATTGGGAATCGTTCAAGTAGGGTGTTCAATTTGGATGTGTATTCTATATCATATGTGATAAGAGAAAATCATTTACGCCCCAGTCCGTTTGTCAAACAATCCGAAAGATAAAGGAATTTGGAATCGCTAACCAAAAGAAAAGGAAAAGAAGCAGACTCCAAACGAAGGGAGATAAAGACACTAGGACGTGCTCAACTTGAGAATAGGAAAGAATAATTCGTAAAGGAGAATTACATCTAACTACTCTCACTTTAGGCGAAATTACAACGCAAGACCTCTTGTTTCATTTATTACACAGTGGTCCCTAAAATTTATGTTCCATTTGATGTCCCACCCTCACTTTAGACGAAATTACAACGCAAGACCTCTTGTTTCGTTTATTACATATTGGTCCCTACACTTTATGTTCCGTTTGATGTCCCCAGGGTTCCATTAATTTTTTTTTATAATCCAGTTGCCACGATCATCCCTGATGAGTCCACCGGCCGCAGCCTTGTTGGTGTCCCTATAGTTGGGTTTCTGTTCTCACACAAAACTCTCCCAAAATCAGAGGCTTGTGCTTCTATTCTCATAATTACAGTAGCTAGCCTTACGATCACTATTTAATATGTATTGATGTATGCGATGTAAATAAGCTTCTATTGTTTTATGTTTTTTTTTTTTGTTGTTGTTGTTGTATTTTAGAGTTAGTAATGTTTTGCTCGTTATGTACAGTTGTTGGATAAATTGTGGAAGAACTCGATAACAATTATGTGATGTGTCGCAGAAATTCTTCAATTGAAGTATGGAACTCAATAACCTTTAATGTTGTATTTTGTTAGGTGTAAAAATTTTCCTTTGAATGGAAGTTCTTTAATCTTGTTAATGGTAGGACGGTTTTGAGGGTTTGAACCCGACATGTTTAGTTAAGTTAATAAAGTATTGAATAATAAAAAAAAAAAAAACAAAAAGTTAATAAAGTATTGAACTACTAAATTATACCACAATATGTTTACAAGTTATATTTTCATTAAAAAAATTTTTGTGTGAATTAAAGATGTTGTGCATTCATTTTAGAATTATGGGTGAGGTTTATATTATTTTTATGGTGTCGGCATACTTTTGAAATTTTATAAATTAATTAAAGTGACACAAAGTTAAAATTTAGAAATTAATTAATATGACGTTTGCTCTACTTTAATTATTGTTATGGAAGAGAGTCAGAGACCCATGGCGTGGAAATATGTTCAAATTACATTTCTTTATATCTAATCGAGGCAACTTATGATTACATTCATATTATTATTATTGAGTAAAATTCAATTTAGCTCATATTCAAAATGGTTGAAAATATCAAAAAAAATTTCACACCACCTCCTTAATTTTTAGTCTAATTTTATATTTTGAAAGCTAAAATGACCGCTTATATATTAATTAGATTTAAACTAGTATTAATATTTTCGTATCAACCACATAGTTATCTTGTTTAAATAATTGTCTTTTATTCATTTTTGTCATTTAAAGTTGTATTTGATTATTTTTGTTTAAAAATTTTTATTTGAAGTTGAATTAAGAGAAGAAATGTTCAATTCTTTTTGTTAATTGTTGTTAAAATTTCATATTTGAACATAAACTGAGCAAAAAAATATAAGTTTTATTGTTATTAAAGAAAAAATAAAAGTTCGAAAAGATTTTTAAAAAAATGTTTCCATCTCAATTAACTGAAAATAATAAGAAACAATAAGAGAGAAAAAGGAAAAAAGTTTGAAGAAATTTTATTTTGCACTAGGTGAAAAAGAGAGGAAAAAAAAAGGAAAATCAATCTGAAGGAAAAAAATAATTTAAAAAGAGAAAAAAATATTTTATATTAAAATAATAGAATGTTTTATTAATACCTAAATATGAGTTTTACTCTCAAATTTGGAGAATGAAGTTCACATGTCACTATTGGGGAGGTTATTTAAAACTTATTTAAAATGATAAGGAATCTAATTAGAATAAAATTAATATGAGGAGATATTTCAAATATTTTGAATATCATATGGGGTAAATTAAATATATTATTATTATTATTATTATTATTATTATCATTTGGCCTAAATTATTAGGGTATCGGTGACTTTCTTTCCTTTTTCTTTGTTAGTTTCCCAACGGATATCTATTTGGTATTTGCCTTTTTCGAGTTGAATTAAACAAGTAACCGACTTAGGACACGAACCAAAAAACAGGATAAGTTTGCTAATTTCCTAATCAAACCAGGACGACTCCTGAAACATAGTCCCATTCGAACTCTACTCCGACTTCAAGTAGAACCACTATTTCATTCCCCCTCTCTCTATATATACCTCAACATATGCTAACTTTACCAAGCAATCTAAGTAGAAACATAAGCAATCTAAGTAGAAACATGAAGATGGAACGATGCAGGCTCCCGGCACACCACCAAACACCTCCCAACAGAAACAGAAAGAGATCGCCATGCATACCATGGTGGCCTCCTGGAAAACAGACGACGACAGTGGAGAAGATGAAATCAGACGTTTGGTTGCCGGCAATACCAACATGGGAAAAGGACTTCTGCCACAAAGTCGGGTTATTCAAATGGGACAAGTTCTTGGAGGCCAAGGAGAAGGCATCGCACTGGCACAAAGTCTTGGGATGGGACGATTCTGCGGTGGAGGAAGCATTCACCAGGGCCAAGAAGAGGTTCTTCGCGAAGATCACCGACCAGCCTTTTGATCAGCCATTGCCTAGTCCTGATTTGTACATTGACGAAATAATTTGGGATGATCTTCGCGAAGATCGGGACGATTATATTGTTCTCGAACTTGGTAGAAGTGAAAGTAGCAGCAACCAAGTAAATGGGATTGGACGTGGTCGTATCGAGGATATCAACGCAAGGGTATGGGATGTTGATTAGGGAGTTCTCGGCAGGCAAAGTTCTGATTGGTCTCGTGATCGGGTCTTAAATATGATGGGGAACTTGTTTTGTGGTTTCAAGAATTAGGGTTTTGTTGTGGGGGATTAAAATGTTGAACGATATTTGTTAATTTGTTGGTGGTGGTTGTGTTATTCTCCTTGAATGTGTTAATAACGTACATTTATTTAAGGCGACTCAGTATGTTTTTTTCATGTTTTTGGATATATATATATATATATATATATATATATATATATATGTTTGTTTTGTGATATTGAATTGTTGATGATTATCATAATTTAAAGACATATTATATGTTTTGTGTGTTTAATTAATAATGTAAAAAACCACATTTATTCTCCATATTAACCTATTATGACAAAACAAACACACAAACAAGGTATATATTTAGATTGGCTGTTTATCACCTTTAAGTTAATTATCCTGACATTGAATTGTTAAGTTCATATTTGTCCGAACCCCTATCAATTTGACGGTAAGTATATTATAACACAACGTTCACATAGTTTAACAATTACCCTTTTTTGTGATCTTCATTAAAAATTTCATTCAGTCAACTAAAATCTCAAATACCATAATCAAAATAATGAAAAGAAATGGAGGGTAAGAAAGTCATGTGAGTGATGGAGTCCTATAAACTTCTTTGACTCGCTTAAGGAACATGTAGAAAATAGATCGAGAGCTGATCTCTTATAATTAGATGAGGAGCTTGCAAATAACGTACACCTAGAAGATAGGTTAGGAACTCTCTTATAAGATGAAATAAATAAGTTCATCAGTAGTCCGATGATACGAAATACGTTAGAACAAATAACATGAGAAAATAGAAAAGATTAAAAAAATATGAATCAACTGGTAGGCATATTCAATGAGTTATTTAGCAATTCTTTAATCAAAATTTGAATTTTTTTTTTTTTCAACACACAACCTTAAATGGTCAAGAGATTCGAACTCGATCATTATCTCTTTAACCACTTGAAAAAACCCAAATTGACCAGATTTCAGTTAATTATTTCTCTGAGTCTCATCTAGATATCTTTTTATTTAAAACTAGTAATTTAGCCCATTAGATGTTGCGTGAAATAAAAATATAATTTAGTTTAATAATATTTCTACAATACAAAATGATAACTTACTAAATTTAAGATAAGTTGACAGATAATTCATAAAACTAAAACTATATAAATATTTTAGAAAAATATATCAGAAAGATATAAAGAAGGGAGAAAATGGAGAAGGAAGTGAAAATATAATAGAGAGAAGAAAACATGAAAAAAAAAAAGGAAGACAAGGGAGAAAAATAAAAGTTTATTTATTATATTTTTCACTAGATTACCATCCTTATTGGTGTAGAGTTCTAGTCAAGGGATATTTGTAAAATTAATATTCTCAAGTATTATATTATATTAGATATTTGTATAAGATATTTTTTATATGATAAATTTAAAAAATATAAATATATATTTATATTTATATTATTTCATATCATGTTTGTATCTTTTGTTCATATTCATATATCATACGTGATAAATTATTTATTAATCCATAAGCACATGGTGCGTATCAAAGTAATTTATAATTATCAAAATATATATACCGAAACTGAGAAGAAGAGAAAGTCCGGGTCCTTACTATGCAAAATTCTTTTATTACAAAATCATAATTGCCGGAATAAGAATATTCTGATCATATTTACTAAAATTCCGTTTCCAACCCTAATATTTTTCCTTTTTGCAATTTCGCCTTCTTTCTCCCACATTTCCCCCATTTTCACCACAAAGCGCTTTTCGCTTTCTTTCTCTCTCTGCTATTTTATTTCCTTTTTAAGTTTTATTTTTCAAAATTTGATGTCTTCTGCCGCCGCTTCACTCTCTCTGTTCTCCGACATTGTTTCCAGCAGACGGCGCCGTTTCGTGCTCAATGGTCAAGTCTCCTGCTCTTCCATGAGCTCCTCGGTGCTCTCATTCTCAATATGACTGATCCTCAGGTCCTTGTTTAATTTGTTGCTGATGTCTTCTGGATATAACTTTTTTTTTTATATGTAATTTTTGTGCGGGAATTGATGTGGAAAGTGTTGTTTTGGAGTGGATGAGCTTAGGGTTTAGTGTTTGTGCTGTTTTGAGCTGCCATGGAAGCGGCTATTTGCTAGGGTTTTGGTGTATTTTGTGATTTCAGTTCTTTGAGGAAGAGGAAATTCGAGAAATTTGAAGGAGAAAGGGATAATGGATTGGGGGTACAAAATGTCGGAAATATGCTTTCAAGTTCAACTTTTTTCAGTTGGAGCTTTTTTATTTTATTTATTTATTTGGAAATTTTTTGTGCGAGAAACTATGAGTTTTCCTTTATTCATATTTTCGTTCGATCTGTATACTGGAGCTGACCTTGTATGTAGCTTCCATGTTTAGGTCATTTAGGCATTTAAGATCTGGTTTCAGTCATTAGTTAATGTATGAAGGTCAATCTGGGAAATGGTTGGACTATTGCTTAGATTTTAGAAATTGTAGGCACTGCACTGCAGATTTCAGGCAAAGGTTTGTCAATCGTGCTGCGGACTTCATTATGCATTAATTTTACATGATTTATAAATGTCTTGCCATAAGGTTAAGACTGTAGGGTTGATGCACTATGGTGAATGGTGATACTTATTTTTGTATGGAGGGTGAGCCTTTTCCTGGCACTGGGCTTGACCTTGTAGCGAAGCATGATGAATTGCTTTATCTTGTTATGTAACTCGTTGTAAGTTATGATATGCTAATTTTCTTTTATGCTTCTTGCTGTGTCAATTTCTTTGAAGGTGTACGTTTGGTCTACATACCTATGCTTGGAATGTGATCCAATTTATTAATTAGGACTTCTGTTTTTATTAAGTCATTTAGTTGGTGAGTTTATGTTGAGCTACTGACACAATTTACTTTTAAGTGAAAATTTCTGAAGGCACTATGAAGTATAAAATGATCAATATTGGTTCATATTAGTATGAAGTTATGCAGTTAGTCTACTTTGTCAAAGAATCTTACTCTTCTACAGAGCTGTGTTGGTTGACCAAGGACATGATTCTTCCGGTTCAACCAACCATATTTTTAGTCTATTTGTCTTCACTTATTGTTTCTATTACAGGTATTGATTTTTGGGTCTTTTACAGAGGATGAAATCAAATCCATTCAATGCCATCCACCAAGTAATGATGCAAATTTTACATTTGGTTCCTTGGACTCAGAGACCCTAAAATCCGTAGGCTTTTTCAACACTAGAGAGACAGAGCTAGATTCATCTAATGGATGTAAGCTGTCAACGCCAACTATTTTACCAAATGGTTTTAGGGTTGATAGCCGTACTACGACTGGATCAAACGTCAAAGTTGGTTTTCCGAAGGAAAATGGAGACACCAGTGTTAAATGTACTGCTGATAGTCTTGCAAACAAACTGAATGGAGGTCTCGTAGAACGATCTGCACCCCTAAGTTATGAGGTTGCACATAATGTATCAAACAGGTCAACTCTAGAGCAGCCTTTTATCAACAGTGTAATTGGACTGTCTTCCTCCCTAAAGGATGTTTTGTGCAATACTGCCGATGGTGTTCAAGAAGTGGACTCAAATGAGAATATCTTCAAGCAATCAAGTAGGCCAAATGATATGCCTAGAAATTTTTTGCCTCGAGGTTTAGTCAACTTGGGGAACCTATGTTTTCTGAATGCAACTCTGCAGGCTTTACTATCTTGTTCACCCTTTTTTAATCTCTTGAATGAGCTTAAGAATCGTGATATACCAGAGGTAGCCATCTGAGTCATTTTAGTACATACAAAGTTATTGATTATAAGGTTCAAGCTCATGAGTGTTATATCTTTTTGCCCATTGTAGATTGGTTATCCAACATTGCGTGCATTTGTTGAATTCATCTCTGACTTTGACATGCTCACCGACTCGAATTGCAAAAGCAGTGAGAAGACTGTCCTTGAAACTGGAAAGCCATTTAGGCCGATCATGTTTGACTCTATATTGAAGAGTTTCACTCCTGATATTCCCGATAACCTATCAGGCAGGCCTAGGTTTGTAATTGCCTCCATCTTCTCTTACATTTGTTCTCCGTCATTAACTTACTGGCAATCGATCATTTTGCATTTTGAGATCCCATATTCTGGCAAACATTGTGAAGTCACTTAAGAAAGAATTTTCTCTTTTTTTGCATCTGGTTAAACGATCTAAAAGGGACTCCATCACTAAAGTTGTTAGGGATGGAGTGCCCTTCATGGAATTCCAACTTAATTTGGTGTACAACCACTTACATATTACCTGTGCAAGAACTGTTAACTTTTTGGGAATAGCTTGGAAAATTGCTTGTCATTTATTTCATGAGCTTTCTCTGAAAGATCCTCACAGTTGGTATCAAAGTAAAGTCTGCAGTATAACTCCATTACAGCTCGTGTGTACTAGTATAAGGGTACTGCTGTATTCCTAGAGCGGATTGAAACACCTACAGCACAAAAGCTGCTAAATTCACATGGAGATTCAATTTATTCACTTTCAATTTCATATCGACTCACTAGATATATTGATTTGTATTCTTTGCCTGGTGAGGTGTGGATGCTCATTTGAAAGCTGAATAATTCTAAAAGTACAATTAGAGTGTCAAAATCGTGCTGAGAACAATTATTAGAAATATTCACTAAAAGTTGGGTATGAAACCAAATGAAGGTCTTAGATGCTTCAACTTTCTTCATGTACATTTTGTCCATTTAACTCATTTTCCTTCTTTAATTTTCATTATTAGATAATGTAGTATATTGTGTATTCTTGAGCATCTAGTATGCAGTTATAGTCTGTATATATGTTATGTAATCTTCTGATTGTTGTTGCATTTGAAATTCGATTCAAAATATATTTTAACTGGTTGATTCTGCATGACTTTCAGGCAAGAGGATGCGCAGGAGTTCCTAAGTTTTGTCATGCATCAGATGCATGATGAATTGCTTAAACTTGATGGGCAAGTTGCAAATGGAAATGGAAAAGCTGCATCTTTGGTCTCATCAACTGATGATGAAAGTGAAGATGAAAACTGGGAGACTCTGGGCCCAAGGAACAAAGCTGCAGTTACTAGGACTCAGAGTTTTATACCATCAAAATTGAGTGCCATTTTTGGTGGTCAATTAAGAAGTGTGGTGAATGCAAAAGGTCGGTCAGGGTTTGGAGCACCCAACTCCATCAGTTTGCTTTAACTTGCTTTTTATATTTCACACGTCTCATTTATATTCACTTCCCATAATACCAAATCATGGATCAAATGAGTCGATTAAATTAGTCGAGTTTGAGGTTGTGGTCTGATTAATCAAAACAAAAGGAAAGAGGAATGAGGAATGCTAACTGTGCTGATGTTACATTTTCCACCACTTTGAACCTACAAATATATGTTGGTTTTAAAAATTGTGAAAATGGTTCAGAAACTAGTCAAAACTATAGTTTCAATCTTGGAGGGAAGTATATTAGTTTGTTTTATGTATACCGCCTCATGGGCTACCATCTTGCATGTAACCAGGTAACAAGGACTCAGCTACTATTCAACCATTTCTCTTGCTCCACCTCAATATATTCCCTGAACCTGTCTGTACAATAGAAGATGCACTTCAGTTATTTTCAGAACCAGAAACCCTAGAAGGGTACAAAACATCAGCAGCTGGGAAGGTATATGCTATTCAATGCTTTTCTTTTTCATTTTTGGCATGTTATGACTGATACGGGCTTTCAAATATTTGTATTGGTCATCTACCCTTCTTTCTTCTTTCCCATGTCTTCTATTATGTTTTTTTTTTAGGTTTTGCTTTTTCTGCTCTTGTATATTTCTGTAGACATTTATCATCTGAACATTATACACCATACAAAGGAAGCAAAACCATGACAAGTAATCTTTGGCTAATGACAGATGTTTAGACCTGTAATTGCTATTTTTCTCTTACGATGTGTGTAGTTAATTTATGTTCACTTTGATCTGATTATGTCAGGCTGAGGTGGTCACTGCCAGCAAATCGATTAAGATTCAGGAGCTTTCTGATATAATGGTCTTGCACCTGATGCGTTTTAGCTACGGAAGCCAAGGAAGCACCAAATTGCACAAAACCGTGCATTTTCCGTTGGATCTTGTTGTTGGTCATGAATTGCTTGCCTCTCCACCCGCTGAGGTGAATTTGGCTCCTCCTCATTTTCATTCTTTTATTACGTAGCAAATACTAGTTTGTTTTTCTTTAACTGTTATTCTATGGATTTCTATACCTTTATTTGCTATGGCGTGTTTCCAATTCTCTCCATTTCCATGTTTATTTAATTACATGCATTAAGGACTGAGGAGTCGGGAGGAACATTTAGAAAATCTCATTTTGAGTTCCTGAGACCCATTTGAATTGTTAAAAAAAGTTTAAATTATTATAATTTCTCTATGGTTCATTACATATTCATTTGGTGAATAGATTATAGTGATCCCGTTTAAAAGTGGGAAAATATTCTGTTATCAATTGTAATATTGCAACTACCTTGAAATTCTCACTTAAACCGAGCATGATGGTGTCCTGACTCACTGCTGAGATTTTGATTTTATTGTCTGCCAAATAAAGCAGTTGCTCATCCAAAACTTAGTGTGAGCTTGTTATAAACATGTCTAATTGAGTAATTGCAAACAATAGTTCACGTCTGTTTTTTCTCCTTACCTCTTGTTTCACAAAATCAATAGAAGTGGTGATCAAGCATTTCACTCCGGAAGTAATTTTGAACCATTAAATCTTCAAGAATTGTTTATATTTCTCATTACTTTCCATCTCACACCTTAGAATATCGGAACTTACTAGGCTCTATATGTCAAAACTGTTTGTTGCCCAACTATCTGCAACTATAGTAATCCGAGGAAGCATTAATGATTTACATAACGGGCTTTCTTCCCAAATTGATTGATGTAGGGTAAAAAGTATGAACTTGTTGCAACAATCACTCATCATGGAAGGGACCCTTCGAAAGGTCACTACACTGCTGATGCACGCCATCCAAATGGTAAGTGGCTGAGGTACGATGATGCCTCTGTTACTGTTATTCCTGAAAGCAAAGTGCTGCATGACCAGGCATACGTTCTCTTCTACAAACAATTGTAGCTATAGATGTATTCTTGTACATGTACCCTCTACTAGAAAATATTGGTTCCGGAGTTACAGGCGAAATTTTGAAAAGGAAAATGTCTGAAATATGGCTGAAAAGTGTAAAGGGCAACTTTGGTTATTGGATGTATTCGGTAGAGTCTCATTTGATTTTACATATCCTGAGAGAATGTATACAAGATTCAGGCTAACACACTGGCAAAAATGAATATTGAACTGAAAATGGAGAGCTTACCTTTTTCCTCCGAGTTTGACTGTAATGCACTTTATCTCTCCATACTTCTATATTTCGCATTCAGATCTTTCTTTCTCGCACACGCAGAAATACACGCGTACTCAACACAATTTTATGTAATGTGGCTTAGTACTTGCTCATAGAGGTAGAAAATTAAAATGTAATTTCGGTGGCCAGGTTTCTGTATAAACCCCAAACAGTTTTGGTCTTTTGCTATATTGTAAAAATATTGGTTATGAAGCAATAGTATTCTGGCTTAATTAGAGTCTTGTGTTTGAGTGTCGGGATATACCGACATTATTTGATTGAAAGAATTTACACCTTACTGGTTCGTTTCGGCCAGAATTGTTATAGACCAAATTGGAGGCTTAATCCAAAAAACTAACTTGGTAGGAAAGAGAGCTCATTCGGTCATTGAAATTCTCTACCAATTGCCCATATAATCAACTTGGTATGCAATTGTTCCAGGGTCATGATAATTGATTCCCTTAGACGGTCACAGCCATGTTGGTCACAATTGGCTTTTCCTAGGCTACTCCTCCGCGGGTGGCCACTCCGAGTTTGCTTTAATAGCAATTGTTATAGATCAAATATGAGAATTCATCTCAAAAGACTAACTTAATAGGAGAGAGTTCATTTGGTTTATAAACCTTCACTAATTGCTCATACAACCTATATGGGACAAGTCTAGTATCTTACGGTCGGTTTAGGGCCATGGGACCAATCCAAATAGAACTAACTATATATATGGAGTTTTCTCTCTGAGACAAGTGGACTTGTGATTCTGTGTTAATGGTCCTTGGGCCTGACCAAAAATCCGTGGGCCAGTGAAGCCCACAAGAAGTTTGCTTCTAGATTCCGTAGAGAGTTTTTGTGTTTTATTACAAGCTGTTAAAAGAAAACATGTCCTAAAAAAAAATTTACACCGACGTGCCTAAGCTGTGTTGAGTTGTCAATGTTACAAATTCAATAATATATCAATTATGGGATTAAATAGCCATGCTCCCTATATATATACAATAAAATTTCACAATGAGTAAAACTATGTACAATAGTACAAAAGCGATACACGAAAAAACACATCATATATTTTGGTTTCTAATTCTTTTCTAAATGAATAATTTCATTACTCATATTACATAAAACCCAACATCAAACGATGTAATTTATTAATTAGGCACTATGTTAGTTTAACCAATGATCTTATATTTGAGTTTTTCAGTATACAGTTACTATCGGTAAAAAGAGCTTTACACTTTAATGGTTTGACTCGTATAAATGAAAAATAGAAGGGAAAAAAATCATATACATCCCACCTTGACAATCAATTTTTCGAGCTTTTGGAGATCATATTTTTTCATAGTCATGGTTTGGAAGAATTTTCTTGGCCCCTATTCAAGCAAAAAGAAAATAATAACTACTGATGACCAAGTAAAAGTCAATGCAATTATTTTATGTACGAAAGTTATTAAATATTAATTAAATGAAGTACACACAAAGATTTCTTGACCTCACAAATTCTCTTAAAATATATTAGAAAAAGAGGGGCAGGCCCCCCACACCGTTTTTCTTCATTTTTAATTAAGCATAATATGTGGGTCGAATTTAAAATATTCAGCTTTTAGAAGAAAATGACAAGGAGCACACCATCTTTGGGTGGCAACTATTGGGGATAAGTAGCCGTCCAAAACATATAATTGGACATCCATCCTATTGTCTTTTCACTTCACCTTTCACTTTCCCCCCCTCCATTTTGCCAGAAGCACAATATAGTCCTTTTTAATCCACTTGCTTGCGTAAACCACCTTTCTTTTTTAGTTTTTTCTTTTGGGAGTCAACTAATAAAACATTAAAAGGACTAGTCATTAAAGAAACTGATACGTCAACGAACGGTTAGCTCAAATGAAATAGGGCTTGAATTCTCTTAATCAAAATCTCAGATTCGAGTCTTGTAGGTTTAAAAGACTACGTTGGAAAAGGTCCCCGCAAAAAGTATTTTCAGTATCAATAAATTAGTTTTTCATTTAATTTGGTGGAGAAGCGAACCAAAAATTAAAGAAACTAACATCGGCGACAACCCCATAAATATATGTGCTAAAATAAGATTGAAAAACTAGAGAGATTAGAGATTAATTAGCCATAAAAAAGTGAAAAAGAAATTGTGGACTAGGTAACAATCTTGAGGGTCCATTAATTTGATTTAAAGAAAAGATTACACATACAAAGAATTAGGAGAAAAAGTAAGGGGTCACATGGTTTCATTTTGAGGATGTATTTATGGATTCTATTACCTTTTTGGTTTACAAAATAAAGTTTACAAGTTTCTCATGTAGAAGTGGTTGGATTATTTTGGACAACAATGTTAGGTGATTAGGGTTGGGACTTGGGAGTGGGAATTGTTGTAGAATTTTATGGTCAAAATAGATGTCTATTAATATATTAACCTGATTTTACTAGGTCAAGGTATCAATAACCGTATTAAACTGTTGATTTACAAATACTTTTTTAAAAATGTTATTTTATTTTGTCAAATGAATTTCACACGAAAAATTTTAAAAAACAAGTTTATATATTTCCATTCGTATTGCATCGTTGCAAAAGAAAAAAATAATTTATTAAAATGTTATATTTATGAGAAAAGGAGAGGGTGAAAATAAACAAGTGGGGCCCAGGTGTAGGGTGATGCAGTTGGTGACGTGTCGAATCTCACGTGAGGAGTGACAGCAGAAATGTTACGCGGAGAATGGGTGGAGAATCCAGGGGCATTATGGGAACATCACTAAATTACCAATTGGCATGAGCTGTCAAAATGGGGAATAGGACACGTGTCGATCAACCAGGGTGCCGACACCCACCCACAGTCTGAATGGCATTTTCGTAGTTTCCAATTAATTATGTTTTATACCTAGACCCTAGTCCTAGTGTGTTACAGCTCACATTCATCACCTTTTTTTTTTGAATTACATTCATCACTTTTTTTACATTATTGTTTTCTATATATATATATGTATATGTACTTCTATTTTCATTTTTTAGATGTACTGAGATATGAATTAAAATAAAATTTTATATTTTGAAACATTTTCTTGTATTTCTTTTTAATTTCATTAAGAGTTTCGTTTTTTATTTTGTTATTTCACTGTTTTGTGAAAAAATACTAATTTCTTTTTCAAATAAGTGTGTTCTAAGTACGAAAAATGTCTAACATAAAAAACTAATGGATAATCAGAAGTTATGTTACGCTCCAAAAACCGCTGCAACCCCTAATCCGGCCTTTAAGAGCACTATGTTCCATCGTGATACGACTCTTATGAGCCAAGACATCCGTATAACGTTTTTCATCGATCTTTGATAGGAACTAACTTTAAATCTAAGAAATATCATAAAAAACTTGAAATTTTTTTTTTTTATATCTCTCTTAACGTTTAAGTATTTATGTCTTAACAACTTCATACAAACTTAAAATATTTCTTATTTTCCCTCGATATCTCTCTCAAGTATAAAAAATCCCGCCAGCTCGATCTAAAAGGCTAAAGTTAGTAAGAACTAATTTAAAGACACTCAAGATTCGGGCAATGTGGGATAAATCACCAATTGGACATCATATTTTTACTTAACTTCCTATTTTGGTAAAATGTCGTATAATTTTCACATAATGTAGTACTTGAAATACCTCTCAAAATATGTTGTATAATTTTCATAAAATGTAGTACTAAAACGTTCTAATGCCGTATTTATATTCTATTATGTAGTATGATTTTATAAAGAATAAAGTAAAAATATTCCAAATTGATGGGAATTATTTCAAACTGCCTCCTCAAGATTTTGATTACTAATACCAAAAATATAGGGAACTGTATGTCACTTGGTACAAAAATTAAATATATAACATAAAGTGAGGTTGATACACTACATTAAATTAGTTTGCATATAATAAGTACAAAATAAAAGGGTTCACACTCACATAAATCTCCTTTAAAAGCAGAATATGTGTGATGTTAATGTAAGAAAGTGACTATTCAAAAAAACTGGAAGCAAGAGACGTGGCGGCTCATACTCCTCAGGAAAACACTATTCTTTATTTACTTCATTTTTCCCCTTCGTTTCCTCACACCACAATATTATTGAACAACTATTCTTGCTATTATCCACTTTTTGGCTGATTATTTAACACAGAGTTAATAAATTTGTAGTAAATGAATGAATTCTCAATCTATACTTTGGCCGACGAAATAGTTGGAAAAAGTAAATCAGGTATTTAATGGTGTTGCAAAGGGAAATGCACACATTCTATTAGTTTATAAGGAGTTTACCTTAAAAATTCATATTGAACTCAAGAATGATGCTCTCACTAAATTACGTGGGATTTGAACCATACGACATGTATCAAATCTGTCACTTCGGTACTAACTGAAACTCAAAGATAATAAACTTGTACCGATGCCAAATAGCCGTTGATATCTTGCATGTTTCTGATATATATTATGAATACATGTTTATTTTCATCTAACTAATATTTACTTTTATTAGACATGTTAGAACGATAAACTTAACATATGATCTATGCCCGTGAAAAACAAATCTATAGCAGGAATTTGTTTTTATCAACAAGACTTGAAAATGGGGTCATAGACACTAAACAATACGTGCGTAATAAAAAACAGAAGTTAAACAAGAAAAATAATAATCTTTTAAACAATTATGATATGATGTTATATTGATTTGAGTGTCGGATAATCAAAATATTAATATGAACACAAACTCAAACTTAGTTTTTAGTTATATATATATATTAAACAAATACATCCCTAATTGATAGAAAAATTCAAATTCGAATCATTATCATGAAAAAATAATTTTTTAACCATTTGAATTAGTCTTGTCGACATAAATCCCAACTTAGTTAATATCTAACGAATTCAGCTTCCCCGCTCTTCCGATATGCGTCTTCTGAAAGATTATAACTTGCAAATTCGATCTATAGTCAATATTTAACAATAATTTTCACATTTCTTGTGGGGGTTATTTGTAATTTTACTGGAGTTGATAGTCAAAGCGTGGATTGATTAGCAATTTAGCATTGTTGTGATAAGCAGGAAATTTGTAGTTACAGAATGATTAGAAGAGATCTTAAGGAGATCTAATGGGACCCAATTTCAGAAATGCCATGACACGTCACAATTTAAAGCCATTTACACACAACTAGGCTCTAGGTCAAACTATTTCTTTCTTTAATTTTTCTTCTTTTACAATTACAAACATGTCCCTCCCTTCAAAATTCAAATTAACGATTTTAAATTATTAAATGAATAATTAATATATATAGTAAGATTTACTCATTCCATAATTTACTTAGTTTTATCAATGACTATTTGGTTCAAATGAAAAAGAATTTGAATTCACTTAATTAATGTTTCAATTTCGAATATTGTGAATATAAAAATTATGTTGAGAGAGTGTCCTCGTGAAAAACATCATCAATAATTTAGAAGATTAGTCTCTCACTCAATTGGATGGGGGATACAGTACTCCCGGTGAAAAGCGTCTTCAATATTTTAGAAGATTAGTTTTTCTCTCAATTGAATGAGGAGACACACTTTCTCGTGAAAAGCATCTTCAGTATTTTAGGAAATTAGTTTGTCACTCAATTGGATGGAAGGACATCTCTTATACGATAAATTCAGAAAATAATTGTATCACTTCATTTCTATCGTGTCGTATTCATATTTTATATTGAGGTTCATGCATTTCGTAATTTAAAATTTTGAAAAAACCGGAGTTGATGGGCATGTGCATGGAGATGTCTCCAATTGTAAGCCGAAGGGTGAGTGATAAGTGATGATGACTGCTTGACCATGACAATATATAATAACGTTGTCTTTAACTATTTTAACGTTTTTTAGCATTTAAAAACATAATTAATATAAGGTTTGAATTGGTGGTCAAGGTCGACATAAATCCACTTGACCCACTCAACAGTCAACATACATCAACTTTGGCAACGTCAGTATATATCGTTGGGATTGATTAATTACTTTATACTATAGTAGGTGGATAAATTTGAGAAAATTAATAATTAATATATAGATATAAATTTGCAAAATTAATTGCCAATAAAGCAAATACCCAGACCAAAAGTGGGTCGCACATACTTTCCCCATACTATTTTTTGGCAATTTTGAGAATCTTTCTTTATTAATTCACTTTTTGCTTTCTTTTATTTCCTGTTTGGTCATATTTGTTCATTGTTCATAATTTTGCCTTTTTTTTTTCTCTCTCTCTCTCTTTTTAATCTTATAGGGAGGACTAATATTCCATTAATTAATAATTTTCTTTTCTAACCAAAAATAAAAAATAAAAAATAAGAGAGACGTGTTTAAAATTGGGTAGAATTTTATGTGAGATGAGATTTTTTTTAAATTAAATAAATTTAAATCAAATTAAAAAAATATAAAGAAATCAAAACAATTTCTATTTGAATAACTCACTTAATATAATAATACCGATGAAAAAATAGGACTAAAACTCCACATGAGTGAGGGAGGAAGTAATGAAATGTGTGACACTATAAACACTAGTACTTTATTTGGTTTTATAGTCCATTTTCATGATGCGAATTGGGACGGAATATTTAGGGTGTAAAGCTTCCTCTATTAATAATGATTACATTCCCAATAACTCAAACTCGAGATCTTTAATTAAATTAACATAATGTCGAACCGCTAAACCCCACAATCTAGTTGTAAATATATACTCGTAATTTCAAATGCATCCTTTTACACATATTACTAATTAATTTATACACCTGTAATGGTCCATTACTATGCTAAGTCTTCCTCATAATAATTAGCATTTGAATTTTGAACATATATGGTTCTGGTGGCATGTGAAGTTCCCATTGGTTTAATGAAGGCAAAACAATGATTAACATGATAAAAACAACTATATATCAACAAAATCATGCATGGTTTCATTTTATAAATGGAGATTATTATTATTATATATATTGTGGGGAATTAGGCCTCGAATATTCCCATCTCTTATCTGTCCATTTGCTGTTCTTCTTAGTCAAAACTACATAAAAGTCAGCACGTCAAACAAAGTTCGTATTTATATCGGTTTTCTTTTGTTTGAGTTCGATAATTAAATCCCACATGGATAATGAACTTAAGCACCAATGACGAGGCATTAATTGATATATTTTTGTAATTTATTTCCCTTACCTAGGTCAATTTTCACAAGAATATCAAATCAAATTCGAATTATGATTTTAAATATGTAAATTTAGTTATGATTACTTATCTTATATAGAGAAGGATTGTTTAAGTTTCATTGCGTTTTCTTCTTAAACTCCTTGTCTTATCAATCACTAATTCTTCTCAAACTCCTTATATTGTCAATAATGTCTCTCCTAACCCGCTCAATCTATAAAAAAACCCTATTTTCCGAGCGTTCCACTCAAGTTTGCTGCGTGGCGACTTCATAAGCTCCACTCTTTCATCCTTCCACGTCACATATCTCAACTACCCACATATCAGTATGTATTATGAACCCATCATCAATTACGACTCAACAAGAAAAATTAATAGTATTTTTTGTGACATATATAAATGTTCTGATTTAAATCAAATTAAATAATAAATTAATAAACAAAACATAAAAAGAAAAATAAAAATAGCAACAATAATAATGGAGATGGCATTAAATGTTGGTGCATTAATAAGGGGTGCAGAGAGGTGATGATATTGGCATTAATTTTCACTCCACTTTTGTACGTAGCCACAAAATCTAATACGGACTTCGGTCCTTTCGGTCCTTGTTACTTCTTTATGGCTTACCTTTTTTCTTGTGTATAAAGTATAAACAACAAAAACAATACTATTACCATTCAATAGAAATGTAAATAAGAAAGAGAAACTCAAATTTATAAGAGAAGACTACATTTAAGAGTCTCTTAAATTATTTAACACATCAAATTAAAAGCACTAGATAGATAGTTAATTAATATAGGCTCTGTGGATGATGAAATGATTGTATATATATGGACATATGTTAATTAATCATTAACTTAAATAGGTTATGAAATCTAGACATTCAAATTAATATGCGTATGAAATATTATGTAGGTATATAAATAATTACATATTTGAACGAAACACATGCAACGTGAGTATCATTAAGATGTAAAATTTTAGTTTTCCAAAAATGGATGCATATTTTGAAATTTGAACGGCTAAAACTTCTAAAATAATACAATATCGAACCACCGTTAATATGATACAATTTTGTTATGTTACGTGGAAGCTAAATTAAAGGTTGGGTTGGAAGTGCAGTCGATGTGACATCACCAACCGCTTTCTGATAGCATAAGGATGTGCTCAATTTTTGTTTTAAATATTAAGGGTCGGCCCTGAAAAGTCGAGTCGATTCTCCAAACTTTAAGAATATTTATTTGTCAAAGTATTCTTCTAATAATTACGCCAATAATATATAAATCCTCGAAATATAACATTAATAATTAAATTCAATTATTGTAAACGGCATAATAATACATAGGATTAATTCGAATAAATTGTTAAGAATTTGAAATAATAAGAAAAAAAAAAAAAAAGGTGTTTCTGTTGCGCATGTGGTTAAAGCGAGTTGAATCTCCACTTTATTGGTGGGACTCCACATGACATTAGTCAACCATTTCGGTGCTACGACAAACATATTTCCACAGATCCGACGGCTCCAGTTACATCCTAAATGAAAGCATTTGGACAACCACTCGTAGAGAATCATTTCTCCGCATTAGCATAAAAGATGATAAAAATGAAAATTGAAAATGAAATGGAGAGCGCCAGCTTTAATGGTGTAGCTAGGTTCAATGGATATTCATTAATAATGAAGGGACATGAATAGGTTAATATGGATAAAATAACACCGATACGACAATATAATTTTTTTTGAAATAATATGAAAAGATGACGTATATAGGAATTAAATTATGTGTCTGTTATTGTTTAGACTCACAAAGCCTACACTGCTGCGAGTGCAAGTCTTAGAAATTTGTTGAGCGTGAATGCAAGTCTTTAAATTCATCCAATGTAACTTAAAATTGATCATAATAACCAACTAAAAAGAAAATTAATTAATTTTAATTGAACTTTTTTTTTAATACTTTACTAATGTGGGACATAGCATCACAATTATCACTCTTCAAGGAAGTAACTCTAGTCCTATAAATTCAACGAGGTGATTGTCGCACATGAAACACTTGTCTAGTAAGTTTAAAGAGATTACTCTCTCATCATGTGTATGGTACTTTGTCTTAAACAACACTTAGCTCCCGAGTTAACGAGCAACTTTGATACCATTTTATAACGTCTTGCCATTTTGGGCTAGAGACTTTTTAGATGCGATTATAAATCTCAAAATTCGTTAAGTATAACTTGTTGAGCCTAAGTCACGACCTATAAAAAGAAATATCTATTGAATACACTTGTATCTTTTGATTTATATAATTTTTTTTTGGTGGCGAACCCTTTTGACATCAATTACTATATCACTATAATTTCTCGATGTTCCACCGAAGCATCACAGATAGGGGTGTTCATTCGGTAAAAAACCGAAGTTTCGGTTTTTCGGTTCGGTTAACCGAAACTTCGGTTTTTGGTTTTAGCTAACCGTTTACCGAACCGATCTTCATCGGTTTCGGTTCGGTTTTACCGATTTTTTTCGGTTCGGTTTCGGTTAATAACCGAAAAAACCGAAAATTCAAAAAAATTAAAAAGAAAAAAAAAAAAAACTAAAAGTCCAAAAAATTGAAATAAAAACCTGGAAACATCAAACACGCATTAAAATTTGAAATAATATCCAACATTCAAGCTAAAACAACAACCATAATTTCATAATTGTGCAAGTGTCCAGACTCCAGGCAGCAACTCAAATGAAAAACAAGTGACCAATTCCGACATTAAAAGTTTAAAACAACTACAAGCATAATAAATCTCCAATGAAAATGTTCAGATTCTAATTAAACAACATTACAAGTTATTGAGAATTGAGAATAGCAACTATATTATTAGATGAATATAAAAAACCTTAAAAAAAAAAGTGGCTTGGTTCGGTTTTTCGGTAAAAACCGAAAACCGTTCGGTTTTTACCGAAACCGAACCGAAACCGAAATTTTAAAAATATACTAACCGAAACCGAAACCGAACCTCTTCGGTTCGGTTCGGTTATCCTCGGTTCGGTTCGGTTTCGGTTCGGTTCGGTTCGGTTTGGGTTTTTTGTTCACCCCTAATCACAGATATAACAAATAATATGAGGAAGTGTATTTACAATTACTATATAATTTGTGACAATCTTTAAGATAAAAAATAATCAAACTATAAATGTAAAAAAAACTTTTCTATCTTGACATTGATTTAATCAAATCAAATCTATGCTATAATTACTAAAATTAAGAGGATAGATCAAATACAAATAATAAAAAAATGCGGAAAATATACTTGAAGCAAGATGGAATTGTATATTGATTTTACAAGTTTTTTTGTTCGATCATCATCTATGATATACCTAATTAGCACTCTGAACCATATGATTTGAAATATCTCAAAGTGAACCATGTGATTGTATTAAATTAACACTAAATTAATACTTAAAACCCTACGGTCGTAACAACAACCACAACTGTAGGGTTTTAAGTGCTAATTTAATACAATCACATAGTTCGTTTTGAGATATATATATATATATATTTTTTTCGGTCAACAAAGAAGCCCAGACCGGGGCGAACACCAAACAAACTACTCGAACTCAACCGGGGGGGCATCCCAGATCACACACTCAGCACCAATCTTGTGTCCCCGTTTCGCTAAGTTGTCAGCAGCGCCATTACGCTCCCGATACACATGTTTAAGCCTCGCTTCCCATGGTATATGGAGGAGTCTGCGACAATCAAGAATGATACTCTTCAAGGGGTGGTCCTCGACGTCTCCGTCTATCACCCAATTCACCACAGTTTCTGAATCAACCTCAAGCTCGATTCTTGGGAACCATTTCTCCCAAGCGAGCATTAACCCCTTCCTGAGGCCAAGTAATTCAGCCATATTTATGGAGATACGACCAAGCCATAGTGCATACCCAAGTATCCATCTCCCATCGCTGTCACGAATTATACCTCCTGCCGTTGCATTCTTCGTGTGGCTGTATAGACTCCCGTCTGAGTTAAGTTTAACCCATCCCTCGGCCGGACATTCCCAACTCAGACGTTCTCTTCTCGAAGCAGCCGTTTTCTTGCGCTCCATGATCATCACCAGATATTTCAAATCATAGAATTCGAAGTGCTAATCGGATATATTATATGATTTTTGATGCAATAAAGCTATGATTTTACCAAACAAACAAACGAAGTTGGTTCATAAGCAATAATTTAAGCATGACTATACACGGAATTTAATGAATTTTCCAATAAGCCCGTGAGAAGTGACCTACCCATTTTCTCCTTTAATAAATTCCCCATCCTTTTCTTCAACGCATCTTTCTTTTACAAATATCATAATGAAGTTAATGAATCTTGCAAAATTAAATTTGAACCGATTTTGTCAGACGTTGTCTTCACTTCCCCTATGAGTATCACTCCGGCAATTTCAATTTTTTTTCTATGCAAAAATACTCCCACAACAAAGAAATTCAAACTAAAAACCGATCAAAATTATTGACTTCTTTGGCCGTTGCTGAATACCATATTTATATCATCAATCATTCTTCTCCTCTCCTCCATTTTCCTCTTTCCGTTTTGTTCTTACTTTGAAAAAACACTACATTTAATTTCTAAAAATTTTGATTTTATGCTACTTTAGTTCGTAAGATTTCAAAATTAACAAATAAATCATAATATTACAAATCTATATTGAGTTTATCCCTCAATAATTTTTCTAATAAGAATGTAATCAGCAAAAAATCCGCATGCGCCGGATATACGATTATGAAGGACATTCTTATATTGCACGAATAAGGTAACATCCTTCAAGATTAATTACTAAAATTTTTTTCGATCATATTTTTACTAAACATATTATTGAGAGACAAATTTAAATCAGATCGATGGTGTCGGGAGTTTATCTAATATCAATTACTTGTAAAATTCTAGAAATTAAAATGATACATCTTAAAATGTTGGAGCGCGTGACAGGCAGTGACGGTGGAGGAATTAATGGCGATAGGAATTGTACGGTTGGATGCAATTGCTTTATTGATGCACAGCTGGAATTAGCGGATCACAGCTGCCACCCCCTTGTACGGCCGAGTACGCAGCTGCAGCTACTCCGTCGCCGTTTTGCCTCTCGTGCCTGCCTCCTCACAATGACAATTACCATTTACCCCACTATATATATATATATATATAAATACAGCACATTTCTCTGTATGGATTCAAACCAATATATGAGTACAATCCAACTGGGCTCTTTTAAATCTCCATTTTGCCCATTGCTTTCTCACTTATGCCTCCTACATCCCCCTTCCCTTCTATCTTTTAACTTATTCTAAACCTTAACCTTGTTCTTCAAACTATAGGGATAAAATCAATTGGAAATCTAATAGGTAAATTGCAAGTAATTGATAGTGAATATTCTTCAAAAAAAAAAAATAAAAATTTATATAACAGTATTTATGTTGTGTTATATTTGTATTTTAATCTCTGTATATATATAATTCGTATTAAATTATTAATTTATTTAGTCATAATAATATTCAAATTTAGAGAAAAATGATGATTGAGTCGCGATCCCCTTTCCAATCTAATAGAAAGGTCCGCATCATCATAGACCATTTTGATAGGTCAAATAATCAAACTATACCTTTCAAAATTAAAGGAGCACAAATCAAACACACATCTCCTAAGTAGGCCTACATAAACCCCATCCCAACTTCGTCCCCAAGAGCCAGTGGCAAATCCGTCATTTTCACCCATAGCCTTCCCCAAAGGGGAAAGGGGTAGGAATCCCATGTGGCAGATGTTTGTTTCAATTGGCTACGCCCGGTCAAACCAGAATCCACCTCGCTATATCGAGAAAGGTAACAAATCAGGCATTTCCATATTGTTCAGGGTCAAATCCGTCACTTCAACTCCCTTATAAGTACCCACAGTTCGCTTTCCAAAACACTTCCTCCATTGCTCCCCCTCTCTCTCTCTCTCTCTCTCTAAAAAAGAACTTTTCTTCGAGCAACTCTTCTTCGGTTCTCCACAGTGGGGAAAAAGGATAAAAATCGAAGAGAAGATCCATACGACGGCGCCGTTTCAGCCGCACACGGCGGCGTAATCAGCCGTTAACTTCCTTCTCTTATTCCGGTAGTGAAGGCGGGGGTTTCGTGCTCCGGCGGAGGTTTTTTGGGATAATCCGATCGTTGAAACGTTTGCTGTGGTCTGATCACTGGGGGAGGAGGACTTTTCCCTTGTTTTGTTGGTGAAGATGGTTGATTTGATTCTAATTTTGTTTTTGTGTGTGAAGGAATAGGGATAAAGTGTTTGGGAGGGGGGAAGCGCGGCGTATATGGGGAAGGTGGTGGTGGCCTTGGCGGCTGGTTTCACGCTGGCGGCGTGCGTGGTGGCGTCGGTGATGGTGGGGAGGAGTGTGAGGCGGAGGAGGGGGTGGAGGAGGGTGGTGAGCGTGCTTGAGGAGCTGGAGGAGGGTTGCGCCACCCCGGTGAGCCGGCTGCGGCAGGTTGTTGATGCTATGGCGGTGGAGATGCACGCTGGCCTCGCGTCGGAGGGCGGGTCTAAGCTTAAGATGCTCCTTACCTACGTTCATAATCTCCCCACTGGGTATACAAGAGATGTTTTTGTTGCTTGTACCTTTGTGTAATTGTTAGTGTGTGGGCTTTGAATGTGTATTAGTGTGTGCCTGTTTGTTTGTCAGTGTATATTAAGTTGACCTCGTCTTGGTTTTCTCCAGTTTGATTCTCGAATATGCCGCTGTGTGGGATAAAACTGTGAGATTTTTGTCTGGCATTGGCAAGGTGGATGGAAATTTCGATCTTTTTGATATTAGGGCTATTGTCCTTTTATGCTTCCTCTGTTTGTAAGACTGGATATCTTAATTGTTTGAAATGATTGTGAATTGGTTTATTGCTCATTAATATTTTCACTTCTTGAAGTTTTGTGGGGGTTTAACATTTCATTTCTCTTTCTGTATATCTTTTTTAACCTTGTGTTTATTGATTAACATTTTTTTTTAAAATTATGGTTGTGGTGTATCTGTGATCGAGTATGATACCATGAACATGCTTAATCTTTTAGCCATTTTGAGTTTGCAGGAAATTAATATGACAGTTTTGCAAACAGGAGTTAGTGTTATGTTTAAATTCTTAGACCCAGAGTAAAATCTTCTTTTTTATGTTCTTTGTATTGCAAGCAGGTTTTGATTGAGATGACATGAAATGGTTTGCTGGTGGAATCCTATTTGTCGATTTTGTATTACTTGCCAAATGGAGCATGGTATTAATAGCATATCATTGATTGTGGTTGTTTGCACTTATGTTTTATCCTGCTCGATTGCTCTCTGTTTTTTGTTTCCTATGAACAGTAAGGATCAAGATTGTGAAAGCCTTCTCTTTTTTATTGCATTAATCAGTTGTTTTGAGATCACCTAAATGTGTTAATTTGATATATCCTTGATTTATTTGACACATTGATGCCAGTTTATAGTAGGACTATTTAGAAAATTTGGAAACTAATTCTGTTGCACTGGAATTGATGCTTCACTTAATCAGCATTCTTTTTCCAGGAATGAAGAAGGAACTTATTATGCCCTAGATCTTGGTGGAACGAATTTTCGGGTATTGCGTGTTCAGTTGGGAGGCCATAAGTCTGCTATAATTGGACATGATGTTGATCGAAAACCGATACCACAAACTTTAATGACGAGCACAGGCGAGGTGGCTTAAAATAGTAGCATGAATCAAAATTTCAGAATTTTGAGATTTGAAACACTGATATCTTTTCGTTCTGTTTTCCACTTGCAGGAGCTTTTTGATTTTATAGCAGCATCATTGAAGGATTTTGTTGAAAAAGAAGAAAGTTTTTCTGAATCACGACAAGAAAGAAGGGAACTTGGATTCACATTTTCGTTTCCAGTCAAACAGACCTCATCATCATCTGGAAATCTAATTAAATGGACAAAAGGATTCTCAGTTGAAGACATGGTTAGTTGCACTATGATTGTTTTCTTTTGTTTCCCCCATGAAATCCACTATTAGATTGCATTGAACCTATGGCTTTTATGGTTTAAACAAAGATGACTGGAATATTTAAGGATGAGGAACAAAAAGCCTTACTTTTCCAAAGAATTGATTCCATATAACTAAAGGGACACATCGTGGCAGAATAATTATAACGAGTGAATAATTGGAACTTATGTAGTAGTATGATGTATTTTGTTACAGGTTGGAAGAGATGTTTCAGAGTGCTTGCAACAAGCAATATCACGAAAAGGCTTGGATATGCGGGTGGCTGTTCTCGTATGCTCTCTGTCTCATTTTCATACTTTTATTTGATTTGGTTATGAGGAGTGGAATGACAACAGTGTTGTACTGATTCTAGTGCTATACGCTCGAACTGTGTCATGACTGTTGGGTGTGGGAGCGAATGAGAGCCTTTTAGAGCTTCCTATGTTATAAAACTATGGGTGTTAGGATAATTCCTGTTATTTTCTATTTTCCTTTACCAATTGAGATATGCATCTGTGTTGCATAAACATGAAATGGTAGGATTGAGTTTCTGTTCGAAGAACCTACTATCTTATCCACCCATTTCCATCGTCATTTAATTGCGCAGATGGTATTATTTGTTGCTAGTTATTACCGACTCTTGATTAGCATTTCTGCTGTAATTTGATTGTATTTGATGTGATCTATTTATTTCCTTCTCCACTATCTGTGCCGAAGAACTCGAATTGGTATGCCTGATTCATTCTTGGATAATCATTTTCACCTGGGTTTTTCTTTAGGCATTTTTATATCTTTGCATGCTGGCAAATTTTTCATATTTTTCTGTTCTACTTAAGTTGTTTACGTAACCGATTATGGTGGTTATGTGGGATTCTGTAATGCTTATTTAAGCAAATATAGGCACTTTGTACTGCATGTAACATATGAATCTTATGTTGCAGTTGCATGATTTGATAAATTTCTTTTTGCCTACACAGATAAATGATACCGTGGGGACTTTGGCTCTTGGTCATTATCATGATGAAGACACAGCCGTTGCAGTGATTTTCGGCACGGGTACCAATGCCTGTTATTTGGAGCGTGCAGATGCCATCATTAAGTGCCAAGGTCTACTAACAAGTTCAGGAGGCATGGTATCCTTTCTAGTGTCTATTTTAATATACTTGCTATGTTTTATTGTTAATTATTACTTAATGGTCATCTTAAATCCAATTAGGTTGTTAACATGGAATGGGGAAACTTTTGGTCATCTCATTTGCCAAGAACATCGTATGATATCGATTTGGATGCTGATAGCCCTAATCCGAATGATCAGGTATGATTAATTTCTAGCACGTGTGCCCTCTTAATTCAACTCTTATGTACCAGTATGTTGGATCCAAAATGTGTGGTGGTGGCTGACTAGTGGGAATGTTGCTGCAGGGGTTTGAGAAAATGATATCAGGAATGTACCTTGGAGACATAGTGCGAAGAGTAATTCTTCATATGTCACAGGAGTCGGATGTCTTTGGACCTGTTTCTTCTAAGCTACATGTGCCCTTCATATTGAGGTGTAGTTTTATCCTCGATCTTTATCTTTTCCCTAATGCCACTAGGAATATATTGCAAGCTTATCATGCTGATGAAAGGTGGTGCCCTTTGGTTATGAGGGAAAAGGTTACAAGTAACTCAAATTATCTTCAAATGTATATATGTGGTTCAATATTATCATTAGCTTTTGGAAAATCTGTTGAATGTTTGAACAAGTGATGGATGCTTGGGAAATCCAATTAAAAGATCCATCTTCTCTCAGAGTTGGAAACTATGGGATTTGGAGATGTAGCTGATCTAGGGATTTTCTGATTAAATTGATTGTTCCCTCATTCTCTAGTAAACATAATCTGTTGCTCTAAACTTTTCAGAACACCATTGATGGCTGCTATGCACGAGGATGATTCCCCGAACTTGAACGAGGTGTCCAGAATATTAAATGACACTCTCGAGGTCAAAACCGTTTCATCATTTCAACTTTGGTCCTTTTCAATTAAATTGCCACCAAGATCCCGATGCAAGGGTCAATTTAACTGTGTTTCTTATTTTCATTTCTTGTTGGCTTTGCTTTCAGATTCCTGATGTTCCTCTTCACATTCGGAAGCTTGTTGTAAAAGTATGTGATGTAGTAGCCCGCAGGGCTGCTAGGCTGGCAGCTGCAGGCATTGTTGGCATACTCAAGAAGATTGGGAGGGACGGGAGTGGTGGAATTGCAAGTGGGAAAACAAAAGTTGGAAATCAGAATAAAATGAGAAGAACCGTAGTTGCTGTCGAAGGTGGTTTGTATACAAATTACGCGATGTTCAGAGAATATCTAAATGAAGCCATAGGACAAATACTAGGCGAAGATGTTGCTTCTCATGTCATCATCAAGGTGACTGAAGATGGTTCAGGTATTGGAGCAGCCCTTCTAGCTGCATCACATTCGGCATCAACGTCTACTGTGGAAAGGGTACAGTTGCTATAGGTATATCAACATTTATATATAGATTTATTTACATACAGCTCCTGTAAATTTGTAGAATTATATATCTTCAAGAGTTGTGCATATACTAGAATCATCTCATAGGTCTTAAAAGTTGGTCGATCAATTTATATATATTTTAGAAATTTCCCCAGAAGAAGCTGTGGAATTTGTTAAGTATCATCGTCCCCTTGTCCAGTCTGTATACATAAAATAGGTATAGTCTGTTATTGGGTTGAAACATTAAGTTCGATTTTATTTATTCATTTATTTATTAAACATGTATGATTTGTTTGTTTATTCAATTTAAACATTTATCAAGGGCTATGCAGACTATAAGTATGCCAGAACAGGTGCTTGTTTTTTAATCTTGGACGTAGTACTCCTTTATAATACATGACATTTCCTTTCTTTATTTCACACAGATGACAGAACTACAAACGCAGAGAACATATCTAAAACGTGACAATTCAAAATGAAAAGTAATTAAAATCAAACACAAAGGAAAGGCAGCTTCTGACAGCTGATCATTGACGTACCAACTTTCTCCATTTGACGTAGGAAAATACGTAGAGCTTGTTCCACATGTCCTCCATGAACCCAAAATAGGCATCCCTCCATGACTTGTTCAGAATCAATGTCGAACAAACAACTGAAAATCCCACGGCAAATCCTGAAGAAATGAATACGTAAAGCCAATCAATCTTTGATTTACCGCATTCATGCTCCTCTTTGTTCACTGGGACATGGATTGGATCACCATCGCCACTGCAGTTTCTTGTTAATGGAGGCCCGCATAGTTGGTTTCCAATAAAGCTGGAAGCATTGAAGGTGTTGAATTGTGGGCTTTCTGGTATTCTTCCACTTAACTTGTTGCAAGACAGATTCAAATAGTCGAGAGCAGCCATAGTAGTGAAACTGTCGGGAATTCCACCGGATAGAGAGTTTCTTGATAAATCAAGAGATTCCAATTGCTTCATGTCTCCAATGTTGTGTGGGATTAATCCCGTCAACTGATTCCCTGACAAGTTGAGTGATCTCAATTCCACAAGACTAGTCAGCTCCTTTGGGATATCTCCAGACAAATTGTTATTCGAAAGGTCCATATTCGTAACCAGTTGAAGAATGGTGTCGTACTCATATATATGTCCTTTTGTAAAGATAGTAGCTCTCTCCATGGCTTCTGAAGACACGTTTGCAAGCATAATACTCGGGTCTTGTTTTGTAACCATTGCTGTGAAGTTGTTGACGCACTTGGGTATGGTTCCAGAAATTCTGTTATCAGATAGATCCAAAATTTGAAGAGAATTCAAGAGGCATATATGTGGAGAAATTTCACCACTCAGCTTGTTTGAGCGTAAAATAAGAATCCTCAGTTTGGTTAGCCTTGTCCCAATCCATGTTGGTATATTTCCACCCAGGTTATTCTCATGAAGGTCGATCTTCTCTAATTTGATGCAGTTGCGCATAGAAAAAGGTATTCGACCTGAAAATTTGTTGCTTTCCAGATTCAAAGAAAATAAATCTGCAAGAAATCCTAAGGAATTGGGCAGGCTTCCAGACAAACTGTTATTTCCCAACTCCAACCTCCTTAATGAAGGGCTTTTCAAGAAGCAGTCTGGTAATTCTCCAGTCAATTGATTTCCTCCCAGATGAAGAAACCCCAAATTTGGGATGTTGTCACAAAGAAAGTGAGATAGACCTCCAGAAAACGAGTTATTGGACAGGTCCAATTCCGCCACACTGTTTCCCACTCGAGGCAATGATCCACTAAATTGATTGGAACTCAAGTAGACATACATATTGCCAAATTTGTCCGGAATTTTTCCATGGAGATGATTGTGTGAGAGTCTCAATTCTCTAATCCGCCAAACCCAATTAGGAACAACGCCTGAGATTCCGGTACTAGATAAATCTAAATGATTAAGATTCTTCTGTGTCTCGAGCCATGAGAAAATATTCTCAGTGCCTAAGTCCCACGAAGCCAGTTGCAGGGTCTGAAGCTGGAAGGGCGGAATCCAGTTTGGATTCACTTTCAAAGTCAATTGATGGTTATCAGAGGCATCTAACACTATTAATTTTGTGAGATTGGCAAAATGGCTTCCCGTCACAACCCCTTCCAGCTTGTTATTTCTAATAGAAAGATCTTCCAAGTTAAGAAGTTGCCCCAAACTCTCTGGAAGATTTCCACTCAGTTTGTTATCAAAAAGATCTAGCATTTCTAAGGACGTAACCTTTCCTATGTTGGGTGGGATTGCACCTGATAATAAGTTGCTGCTTAGATCAAGATATCGCAGACTCTTAAATTCTGCGAATTCATCAGTTAGATGACCTGAAATTTGATTGTCAGCTAAATAGAACTCTTGCAGAGTATCTAAGAAGCTATTGGACATATTACCAAATGAATTTGATAATAATACTCCTTGCAACATATTACTAGCTAAGTCCAACACTTGCAGTTTGCACAAGCCGGCAATATATGTAGGCATATTTCCAGAAAGCTCATTATATGATAAATCAAGGACATCAAGAGAGCTTAGATTTGCCATGACACTGGGAATTGTACCCTGTAGAAAGTTAGAACTCAAACGGACAAACTGAAGGTTAGTGCAAGAGTAGAGCCAATCTGGAATGGTGGAATTGAAATAATTGAGATAGAGATCAATGTGTTGAAGTTTGGTGGTATTGCTAATACTTGGAATTGGCCCTTCAAAAAGGTTGAAACTCAAATCAAGATAAATAAGTTTGCTGAGCTGAAAAATCCATCTCGGGGCAAAAATAGATTGAAATTCTTTTCTATTATAGCTAGAAAGATCAAGGACAGCAAGAGAAGAAGAAAAATTAACCATAACCCCATTCATCTTGTAATCAGTGATGAATTTAAGACTGCAATCTGCGAAATAAAGCTCTACCAAAGAAGGGAGTGAGTTGATCACCGGTGCCCAGTTTGCTGCAGCTTTGCTGAGGTTCACACCACTCATGCTGAGGTGCTCCAATTTTGAAAGCCCGGACAACCATTCAACACTTTGGGCATAAAGGCTGCTCCCCTCCAAATTCAAAGAGCGTAAATTTGAAAGATTTCCAATAGAATGGGGAACGGCTCCATCAAATCCAGCATCTAATAAATCCAAGAAGCGGAGACTTCTCAAGGACCCAATGAAGGAAGGGATTGTTCCAGCGAAGTTGTTATAGCTAAGGTCAAGATACCTCAACTGCGTTAAATTCAGCAGGGAATGGCTTAATTTGCCACCCAAAGCTGAATATTCATTGCTTTGAAGACGGAGCTGTTGCACATGGCCAGTGAAGTTGTTGCAAACAACTCGTTTCCAATTGCAACAATTAACTTCACTGAGATTATTCCAGGAAGAGAGTTGACGGAAGGGATCTTCCAGAGATTGCTTGAAGCTAAGAAGAGCCTGCTTTTCAGTTTCGGGACATTGAATATTATGGCTAGCGGAATTCTCAGTCGTACAATAGCTTATTTTGAAGGAAGCCATGTGTGTGAATAAAATAACTAAGAAAAACAGAGGAGCACAAGGGATTGGCTTTGAACGACTACTCATCGTCATCATAATATTTTGCAATGCTTTGGAATTAAAAGGTATGTTGATTATTGTTTGTTGGTATATAATATGTTACCTTTCACATAGGTGTATTCAGGAAGCTATCGGATGTCTATGCCTAAATCCTAATAAATGAGAGAAGACTAAGACCGTAATATTATTGGTGGGCTTTTTTGCATAATTGACTGATATGTTATATAATCAGCTTTTCATTACATTGATTTTGAGGAAACCAGGTCTGTAGACTTGTATTTAACTAATAGATTCAACTCAACTCGAGTCATAACTGAAAAGAGACAAAAGTCAATAGCCCAAAGAAGACGAGACAGACTAAGAAACATGCAGATAATACTATTTGTAGTCTTGGTCGTGGCATCACTTTTCCGACAGGAAAATAAGAGTCAAGTTTGCATACATATTATAACGTATCCAAAGGTTAAGAAAAAAAGGCGGAAAAGAGTAAAGACTGTGCTGGCTCGCTGGGTGCCCCTGTCCTATTTAATAATCCTATCATTATTTGTATATGCACCTCTTATTTTGCCACATATCTTATGTTAGGAAATACGGTTGCCACATATCTTATGTTAGACATCACACATTGTCGATTATCAGATGTTAGGAAATACGGTTGCATACAGAAAAAATGTTCTTTCCCAAATTAACGAATTATGTCAATTCCTAATTTGTATAGATTTCTAGCTATTTAACTAGGATTTTCGGTGTAATCCATATACAATTGTCGACCATAAATAATATGCAAAACTTTTATTTTACATATACCTATGTAGAAACATGGAATCAGGTTAATATTTTTGGGATTCAGCTTTAAACATCATAGTAAATAATAATTGAATTTAATTATTATTTTTTATTTTATTAAATAAATTCAACTTTATTTAAGTTCTAACTTTTGCAATTCTCGTCGCTATTCGAATTCTAATTCAATACACACTAAACTGTAATTTAATTTAAGTATATTAATTTATTTGATGTTCAAGAATTCAAATCAAACATCCAATGAAAATGACTGAGCAGGAGATTGTCAGCAACAATTCCCAATTCAGTGGCGTATGCATTTCGGTTCTTATCGTCTTTGATTGGTAAAATCCTTGTCGTACCAAACTCCGTGTTTGGCAGATTGATTAACATACTCTGCCCTATTTTATACACGATTGATATATCTACAACGACAACATCATATTTTTGTTCGTTGATCAGCCCAAATAATATGGAACAAGAATCATTTAGGTTGAGAACAAATTATTGCCAAACAAAGAGGAAGATACTTACCCCAATATATCCTTGATAGGCCAAATTGTTGTAATCTCCGGTTACTTTGTGTTGCATTGTTGTGAATGGAATGTATTTTGTTGGGAATAGTATCTTAAAATTTAATTTGTTGGATTTATTAAATTGAATTTATAGCGAGTTATGAGTATATGATGTGTGATGATATAAATGTGTTTTGTAGGAAAAGATTTTGAATAACAAAATCACGTGTAATTAAAGTTTTAATAGTAATTAAATATTTAAACATATCAAACCTTTAATGCACCGATCTTATGGTGTCGGACAAAAATTCAAAGAAAAATATCTGTTGCATATATAAATAATACATATGTATATTTTTTTATGTACATAATATTTATATATTTTTTAATTATATATTATGTATATTTTTATTGTGTATATTTTAAAAATAATATAATTATAATATTTTTAATAGCTTACCAATATATATATATATATATATATATATATATATATATATATATATATATATGATGAGACCCAAATATACTGAGGCCACGTGTCAGTCAGGATCTGACACCGTGGCACCCTTGCCCCCTCAGTTGGAAAAGTGAGGCCACGACCAAGACTACAAATAGTATTGTCGATATGTGCATACACATATTTCTTAGTCTGATCCTTGCAAAGTGAGCACCCAGTGGGTCATCCCTATAAAAATCTGTCATCTGTCCAATCCCACTACTATTTACTTTTCTGCTCTTTTTAGTTTTTAATCGTTTATCATTAAAAATAAAGTAATTAACTAAAACCTAACTAAAGTTAAATCAGAGTTTAAAAAACATTAAATTCTAAAAGTTAAGTTAGATGAGAATCTTCATCTTCTATAACTTTATTTTCGGATAGAACTCTAAAAACTTAAAAAAATTCTCTTTTAACTTGAATAAAAAACTGAGTTTAAAAAACATTAAATTCTAAAAATTAAGTTAGATGAGAACCTTATCTTCTATAACATTAAATTCTAAAAGTTAAGTTAGATGAGAATCTTATCTTCTATAACTCTATCTTCGACATTAACGATAGAATTATAAAACCTTAAAAAAATTCTTTTTTAGCTTGAACAAAAAACTTTTCTTCTTTCTAATTTTCAACAGTTTTTCTTTATATTTAAGAACATGACTAATTATAAATTGCACCCAGTTTTTTCTTTTTCTCATGTATAAGGTGAAAACATCATAATTTTATTATTCAAAACATCATAATAATAAAGTAACTTTATTATTATAAATTGCACCCAGTTTTTTCTTTTTCTCATCTTCTATTTCTGCTTCTCCACTTTCAGTCAGATTATTCAAAACTACAAAATAAATGATATAATAAAATTACTCTAATATCTATTCTATTATTAAAAAAAATAATTTTATTCTATATTATATATATATACCTGGAGAATTTAAGTGATTGTAGGCCCATTTTCTTCCATTTGTAATTCAACGTTGAACTGAGCGGAACAACAGAAAAGAAGAAAAGTTTTCTGTTTAATTTCTGTTAGAGTTCTATTGTTAAAACAGAGTTATGGAAGATAACCAGGTTCTCATCTAACTTGCCTTTTAGAATTTAATGTTTTTTTAAACTCTGGTTTAACTTTAGTTAGATTTTAATTAATTATTTTATTGTTAATGAAAAATAATTAAAAACTAAAAAGAACAGAAAAGTAAATAGTAGTGGAATTGGACACATGGCAGATTTTTATAGGGATGACCCACTGGGTGCTCACCTAACATATAGTAAACCCTTTGCAAGGATCAGACTAAGAAATATGCACATATCGACAATACTATTTGTAGTCTTGGTCGTGGCCTCACTTTTCCAACTGGAAAATAAGAGTCAAGTTTGTATACATATTATAACGGGTTAATCTTTCTTTGCACCCCAACCTTTGGGGTGCGTTGCACTTTGGTACCCAACCTTTGATTTTTGACGAATTAGTACCCAACCTTTGCAATTTGTTTAATTTCAGTACCTAGGTGAACATTCCGGCCAAAATCTCAGGCCAAGATACAACACGTATGTTTCAGGTGATTTCTTAAGGGTAATTTAGTCATTTCATTTTTTTACTAATTAAGAAATTAAAAAACACAAAAAAAAACTAAAAAAAAAAAAAAGAAAAAGGAAATGGAAGAACCACAGATTAATCCGTGAGAGAGATTCCAACCCAGACCTTCTGCAAATCTGTGGTGGAGAAGATGAAGATGGACCTTCTGCAAATCTGGAGAAGAATCACAGATTAATCCGTGAGGGGGACGGACCTTCTCCAAATCTGGAGAAGAATAATAGTTTCAACCAACATTCTCATCTCTCTATCCAAATCTGGAGAAGAAACCCAGATCATTCCCAAACCCAAATTTTTTTGAATTTCTGAATCCCAAACCTGGCACAGCAGCGGAGGTGCGGTTTCGCGGCGAGACCAGGGTTCCAATATTAACAGCAGCGGCGGCGCTAGTTTGTGCCAGGTTTCGTGGTGAAGGCGGGGTGTTAGGTTCAAGACTTCTAGCGATTTTAAGCGGCCATCCTTTACCGGCGAGGCGGCGAGTTCTAGGCAGACCAGATCGGAGTCTTCGCCGACAACACTAATCCTTGCGGCGGCATCTTGACTCTGATGGCCATTCTTTGGCTCAGAGATTGCCATTGGCTTCTTCGTCTTCTTCGGTGAGAAGGGCGCTCCTAGATTTTGTTATCTCGTAAACCGGAGTTTTCCAGATTTGCTCAGTCCTATAACGCTGCTTCAGCGGTGAGGTAAGAGCTGTGCCTGTGACCTCAAATTTTCGGGTGAGTTTGGGGCTGTGTTGAGATCTCCCTTGCTGAAACAGCGCTGCTGAGCCATTTCGCTTCTTCTTCATTTTTTTTTTTTGAATTTCATCATAGCTTATGTCTTGAATTCCAATAGATGAAATAGAATATTTCTTGAGTCCGATGAATGAGAAGAGTATTGTATCTTGAATTTCAATGAATGAAATGAAATTGATTCTCTCTTGAATTCTTGAATTACGAGGAATTGCTTCTTGGATTCCTGGATTCTCTTGAATTCTTGAATTTCAATGAATGAAATGAAATCTGCTTTCTTCCATTTCCTTTTTCTTTTTCTTTTTCTTTTTTTTGTTTTTTTGTTTTTGTGTTTTTTAATTTCTTAATTATTGAAAAAATGAAATGACTAAATTGTTGGAAAACAGGAATCAGAAAGCAGCGGAAATTTAAAATTTTTCCAACAAAAGGATCTAGGACTCGCAATCGTGTATCCAAATTCGTAGAGATTAGAAACTTACTTTTCAATAATCTTTCTTGAAGCGTTTCAAGCCACCCAAGAACGCTCTTCTCGCGGCTTGATCTCCTCTCCTTGGTAAAGCTCGAATCTTCAAAAACTTATAACTTGAAGCTCTCTAGAGATAGTCCACCAACTTGACTACAATCTAACTAGTAAGGATGCTAGTTCTCTAGTTAGTGTTTAGGCTTAACCTAGGGTTTAATTTATCTTGGAGAAAGGAAGGTGGTCAACACATGAACCAAAAGAATTCAATCACTCTCTAAGGGGAGCATGAGCTCCCCTATATATAGGAAAGGGAGTGGCCGAAAATCCCTAGTCCTTATGGGCTAAGGATTTTGGTCCCTCTCTCCTATTACTTGATCATCAAGTAATTTTGACTTTGACTTTGAATTCTAATTCAAATCAACTTTTAAGAGAGCTAAAATATCCAAACCCTTTTGGATATTATTATACTTTATTTATTAATAAATAAATAACTTTTTTTTATCTAATTAATTAATTCATAATTAATTAACTAGATTAATTTTCTCCAAAATAAGACTTTCTTTTTAATTCAAAATTAAACCAAAATCTATTAAATAATTAACACATTTAATTATTTAATATATATATATATACAAGTGTGAGACACGTGTCACAAGGACACGTGTCTTTCACGTGACCCACACGTGTGGTTTCACACGTGTGGAATCCTCTTGGCTCGATTAACTTGTTTAATCATTTTAAAGTCTCAACTCATGTAACCAAGTTGTTGTGTGTGACCCTCTAGGTTCTCGCAACCCTAATTAATTAATTAGTCCACAGATTAAACGACCATAGTCTAGCAACAGGTGTTTAACCCCTAGCTGAATTGGAATGTATCGATTCGACAGAACCTTTAAGTCATTGATTTATGTGAGATACAATCCTCCTACTCACTATCTCTCAACCAAGATAAAGGGTAAGGGAATAATCAGAACCCTAATAATCCGGTCTTAAAGCAAAGTGCATTTCATATCCATTTGATCTCAATCCAAGAAACCCTTTTCTTGATATCTTGATCTACTGCCTTGGCCAAGGACTCCATATGGCATATGCATGACTTACACAATAAGAGATCACCTTGCAGATGCAAGTGTAGGTCCTTTCTTGATTCTCATTCACTTTCATGAGTCACTTGTGCAGCCCCAGCATAAGCCTTGAATCAGTTGTGTAAGGCGACACCCTTTAAAGCTTATGCTTAAGACTACTGAGTTAACTCATAAAGTGACATAGAACCTCAAGTCTAAGGATCAATTAATCACATCAATGACTCGTGAGATATTTCCTAATATGGAAGCTTCCATTTCCTGAAATAGAAACTTCCTTTTCCATTTAGGAATCTTTTCACACGGGGCACCTCAGTGAACTTACTTATTAAAGTAAGCACCCTCATGTATCACGCACGTATCAACTATACACTTTGCACCTCCATGAAACAAGGTGGTCCTTCTTAAGGGTGTGATCCCACAAGCAAGCCTTAGAGGAGTCAGGTTGACAGTCTCACTGTCTGTAGGACTCATCGGCTTGGAGTATTTTACTAATCATGACTTATGTGAAATAGGGCTCGTTTCATGAACCATTTCACCTAAATGGTAGAGTCCTAAAGTCATCAGGATTAGGGGAGTTCTCATACATGCACAGATAAAGTAAACACATACCAAACAAGAGCATATAAAGAAGTGTTGCCTCAATTCGTTATTTCATTCAAAGATTGTCTGTGATTACAATAAGGAAAAGTACAAAGCGGATATACAATCGGCTTTTAGGGCACTATTTCTAACATAAAATGCCCTTAAGAAATCACGTGAAACATACGTGTTGTACCTTGACCTGAGATTTTGGCCGAAATGTTGACCTAGGTACTGAAATTAAACAAATTGCAAAGGTTGGGTACTGATTCGTCAAAAATTAAAGGTTGGATACCAAAGTGCAATGCACCCCAAAGGTTGGGGTGCAAAGAAAGATTAACCCTATTATAACGTATCCAAAGTTTAGAAAAAAGGCCAGAAAAGACTAAAGAGTGTGGCTGCCTTCTGTCCTAATTAATAATTCGGAGAATTAATGAAAGGTCCCCAACATACCTCAAGACTTTTTCAAAACCCCCCAATTGATTTTTTCAATGTTTTAAGGACCAATTATTCATCAAAGTTTTCCTAAACCCCCTATTTCGTGTAAAAAGTCTAAAATGTCCTTAATAATTTATGTAAAATTACCACACATGCCCTTTTTCTTCTTCCCTTTTTTTCCTTTTTTTTTTCCCTTTCTCTTCTCCTACGTTTTTCTGTTGAAAAACGCAGGCCTCCAGCCGACAATCCGGCGTCGTCTCCGGCTACTTTCAGGAGACGGCGCCTACGTGTTTCAACTCGATTCGATGACCCGACTTCATTGGTGGTAACCTTGTCTATTGAAAATGGCCGGAGAAGGCGCCGGAATCTCGTAGGAAACCTGCAACTTTTCAATACAAAATGGGAAATGGGTCTCTCATTTCCAGTGATATTTTTCGATGTTTTTTGTACGAATCTTGAAGATCTTGACACGGAGAATCTATTGCAATTGACGGAATCGATTTTCGTTAAGCGGTTTGTGAGTTATGAACATTTTTTTTTAGATCTAAAATTCTTAGATTTGAGATTGGGGACAAATGAATTCGAATTTTGAAAAACTAACCGAATATATGGAACAAGGACGAGGAGTACGTTCCCGATGAATTTTTTGGGATTTTTTGGACCACCTCTGGCGGTGGTCCGGCGGCGGCCCGGTGGTGGAGGCGGCTGCGGTCCGGTGAGAAGAAGGGAGGAAGATGATGATGAAGATGATGAGTTGGGGAAGAAGTAAATTGGTGTGGAAAAAGTAAAAAAATGGGAGTAAAATTGACTTTTTAAGTGATTGGGGGTGTAGGAAAAATGTTTTGTGCAATGTGGATTAGAAATGTATAAAAATTGAATTGGGGGTTTTGAATAAGTAATATAAATATTTGGTCCTGTTCAAAAATTTACCCATAATAATTCTATCATTATTTGTATATGCATTATGCACCTCTTATTTTGCCAGGTATCTTATCATTATTCCTACATCTTGTTGATTATCAGGTGTATTATATTTCACTAGTTATTTTGAATTGGGAAAATATCATTTTTGGTCCTCTACAATTGCCATTTTTCGCTTTTCGTCCTGAACTTTTCACTTGTCTCAAATTGCATCCTCTTAGTTTCCAGAAATCTCAATTTTGGTCCTTTTAGTAACAGACGTTAAAATTTGGACGGAATAGGTCACGTGAGATGCACATGGCCCGCTGCGGTTAATTTTTTTGGCCCGCCAGGCTGTGAAATGGAGCGAAATTGCAGCTGTATCAAAAAAAGAGGGAAAATTGGGGTATAAATTAGGTGGTTACACATTTTCCCCCCAAAAACTGGAAATTAGGGTTCAGATTTCTCTCTACTCAATGGCTGCTGCAAATGGTGGTGTAATGTGCTTCTGTGGGAGGGTTTCAACATTGCGCACCTCGTGGACTCCATCAAACCCAGGGAGAAGGTTCTACACCTGCAATAACAGTGATGGAGCATGTGGGTTCTTTGTCTGGGAAGATCCTCCTATGTGTGCAAGATCTAAAATTATCATCCCTGGGCTCCTGCGCAAGATCAATGACCATGAAGTTGAGGTTGCTAGGTTGAAGAAGAGAGAGGGCTGCTTGATTTACGTCATTGTTGTGCTTGTGTTATTCACAATTTTCACCCTTCTTTTCTGAATGTTGCTGCATATTTATGTAGTTTGGGCTCTTTTGTGGCTTAATGTAATTACCCAAACTAATCGGAATGTAAGGTTAATGTACTGATATTGTATGTTGGTTTTGTAATGGTAATGAAAATGTAATGGTTTTTATGTATTGTCAAAATTGTGTCTCTTTGAGTGGTTGCTTGAATATGTATGTCAATTCACCAACAAGCATCTATGGTTCCAAACAATACCAATTCTGATGCAAAAGACCAACATTCATTCATTGAACAAGGAATATTCCTTCGTTACAATTGTGCATATATCATGTTCTCCAAAACATTGCAATTGGTTCTGCAAATGTGATCATCATTAAACACTAACCAACAAAAAACCAGTTCTAAAGCCATAGACAAAAATGTTTTAATTCAGTACATAAGTAGATCACTTAGAACTTCCTAAACCTCCCTTTCTAATCCTGTCCAATGCTGCGCCAAGGTTCTTCATGGTAACAAACTTCTTGCCATCTTTCTCAATGATCTTGCAATTAGTGGGCTTGTTTGGTTGTGTCACCAAAGACACTGCCACTCTGGGATGGTCTGGGGAAAATGGAATCCTCCTGTTTGAAGGCTCAACCTCATCACTGTAAATTGAGCCAGCTAGTTGCCTTGGTGCTTTGAATCCCTTATTACGCTGTACTTTCTTTCTAGCCTGACAAACAAGTATAACATTTAAGGTGTGATTTTTAATAGATAAAAGTTAAACACAAATTCCATAACTGATATAACACACAAATACCAGACTTCCAGTTTGCTTCCTCCTTGTAAATGTAGGCTGTGCAACAACCTCAGAAACTTGCTCTGTTGTTTCCAATCTTTCATCTCCTTGCACTTGAGATTCAACTGGTGGGATAGATGGAGACACATCTATCTTCTCTTGTGCATAGTATTCTGCTTCAGCATCCTGCATTAAGTTGTCAATGTGAGGATCAACTGGCTCAAACTCCTGAACATTACCTCCATGGGATGCCAACTTCCTCTTCTTGCAACTTCTTTTGTTATGTCCTGGTTCACCACAGAGGCGGCACTTTATCAAAGGAGATCTTTTCTTCACCCTTTGGGTCCCTTTCTGTCCTTTCCCAGCAGGTGGTTCCTCTCTTTCCCTTCTCCTTGACTTCTTAGGTCTGCCAACCCCTCTCTTAGGAAGAGCAGGTAAGCATTTAACTGAGCATGTAGAAGACCACTTCTCTGGCCCATTCATAGGATAAATAAAGGGTTCATATACCCTTCTGAAACATTCCACAGTATAGCAATCAGCTACATAATCCTCACCATCATACCTTTGAGCCTGAATGGCACTCATTGCATGTTTGCAAGGAATACCTTGCAAGTCCCACATTCTACATGAACATGTGTGGTTGGACAAGTCAACTGCACAAATACTGCCATCATATCCATGGATTTCATAGTGCACTTCATTTGATTTCACAGCCCTGCACTCAATCCCAGCCCTTTCTGCATTCTTCAACAACAACTTCCTGATTTTAGGACACAATTTCCTCCTCCATTTTGCAGCCATGTCCCTATTCTCCTGTAATCTCTCTATGAAGTGATTTCTGATCCACTCACACATAGCAAATATTTCTTTATCCCTAGCTTCAAGTATGTTAGAGTTGAAAGACTCACATATATTGTTCAATAGTAAGTCACATCTGGGGAAAGTATGGAAGTGTGACTTACTTCATTGAGAAGGAGGCTTGTCATTCAACCATTCAGCCATGCTTTTGTCAATTTCAATTATCTCCCTCATTGCAGCTTCAAATTCAGGGACAGTGGATGCCCTTGCAGCCTTCCACAATGCATTTCTATGAACTGACCCTCTGAACCCTGCACTCTTCATGTTCCCATGCAAATGTCTAACACAAAATCTAATTTCAGAAGTTGGGAACACTAAGTCAAAAGCTGGTACCAATCCCTTCTGTTTATCACTTATGAAAGTGTATTCATGTCCCACATGTATATTCAAGTCCATCTTCAATAATTGCAGAAACCATACCCATGTGTCTTTATTTTCACCATTCACAACAGCAAAACAAATTGGATATGGATCATTATTTGGATCAACCCCAACTGCACTCAGAATTACCCCACCATGAGGTCCTTTGAGGTGGCAACCATCCACCCCAATGATTGGCCTACAACCATTTAACCATCCTTGTCTCATTGCATTAAAACATATGTATAACCTATCAAACACCTTCACATTTGGAAGCAAACTAGGCTGCATCTCTAATACAACATTGGACCCAGGATTTGATCTTCTTAACTCATTACAGTAATCAAATAACATTCCATATTGCTCTTTAGTGTCACCTTCAATGTTCTCTAAAGCTTTCCACTTTGCCCTATAAGCTTGATTCCTAGAAACATTCACATTAAGGGTAGTGGAAACATCTCTTTTAAATCCTTTAACCTTTCTTTCAGCATATGTTCTAAACATTTTTTCAAATTTCTCTGCAATCCAACCTGACTTAACATTCTTGCAGTGATAATCAGGAGCACACCTGTGTTTCTTGTGATATTCCCTAATTCTAAACACTCCTTTAGTCCCAATTGATATAGCATGTAACCTCCATTTGCAACCTGGTTCCAAACACTTAGCATGTACTCTAAGTTTGTCATTCTTTGTAACCTTAAGGTTTCTTCTGGTATTAATAGCATGAGAATGAACAGACTTCACCAACAGTTTCTTATTTGAGAACTCTAGTCCTAAAACATACTTAGGCTTCAATATATCTTCAGGATTAAACTTAGGATATTTTTCAGGATTCTCCTCTTCATCAGACAATTTGTCACTGTCAAAGTCATCTGAATGATCAGGAACAACAGGCCTAGACTCTTTCTCAACTACTTCATCATCATCAGACTCTGTTTCAGATTGAACCCTCTTCCCTTTATCTTGTTCATTACTTACACCCCCATATTCAGTCCTTTTGTCTATGTTTTTATTGAATTGATTGTCATCTTCATCAGTTGACACTTCTATGTCACTATCTTTAAAGACATCATATTCCTCTGAATTATCACTCTCACCATCACTCTCACCAACACTCTCACTAACACTCTCACCAACATTCTCACCATCATCATCTACCGCATCCCCACTATCTAACTGATACAAACACCCATCCAACCATACATGCACAACCCTGTCCTTGTGATGTTGAAGACATTTACTTAGTAATTGTTTACCATCCACAACCAACACAAAACCATGTTCATTCTTAGTGTAATACTTGTTAGGACCACCAAAACCTATTTTCATAGCTAGTTGATCAATATAATCCAAACTCATCCCATTTAACTCCACATAATCAAAGACACTAACTGTACCACCAGTATACGTAGCGGCTATATTATCAAATTTACCACCATGATGAAAAACCATAGTCACAACTGGATCCAAATCATCTGAAAAAAACAGAGCACACCCCAAAACACAAAAATTAAACAAACATATTACCAACATAAATGTCTTACTCAACACATTAAGCAAATAAAATATGACAATGGCAAGGGACCACATCAATAAACAAATTATCGCACATATTTCAACAAATTCCGTCACAATACAAGACAATGCACATTTACCCAAGCCATAAACCATAAAACAACCAAAAAGGATCAGGCTTCTTACTATATCTCGGTGGTGGGAACCCCTTTAGCTTCACATTTCGTAAACTCATGGTGCCTTACGGATTGTATTTCAACCACGCCACCTCCAATGCAAGCAATTTCTTGAGAGAAAACAGTGAATCCAAAATCGCCAGTAAAGAGAGAGGAACAGGAGCAATGTTGGTATTTTTTGAATTTTTAACCCTAGGTAAGAAAATGAGGGCTTTTACTCAGAACAATTGTGTCAATTTCGGGCTTCATTAAGGCCATGTGCATCTCACGTGACCTATTCCGTCCAAATTTTAACGTCTGTTACTAAAAGGACCAAAATTGAGATTTCTGGAAACTAAGAGGATGCAATTTGAGACAAGTGAAAAGTTAAGGACGAAAAGCGAAAAATGGCAATTGTAGAGGACCAAAAATGATATTTTCCCTTTTGAATTTCTATCTATCTTTTTTTTTTTATTTTGGTTCTTAAAGGTTTCTATCTATATACATCTTACATTTTATAGGATACTTTTGACGAGAATTATAAGATCACGAGCTTATAAGATATTATTAATAATAATCATTTAATTAATTAATAAGATAAAAGCTGAGGGAATATGTCGAGTTTAACCTCGATACAAATCAATGCTGGAGAATATGTTCCAATTTTTTTTCCTAATAAAATAACTTTGATATGATGTGTATTTTTTCAGAAGGGAGACGATCGCGAATTTCCATTTTGGCATAGGGTAAATAGCAATAGTTAAAGTCTTAAACAAAACTGAAAACAAAAGGAAATAAACATAAATAAGTTAATGCTGTTTAATTTCACTTGTCCGCGGCCAATTTTCGTGATCCTACATTTAATGGGGCTTTTTTTGAATCTGAAATGCATAAATAAGTTCTCTTGGTCATCTTAATTGAATCCTTTTCCAGTCAACTAATTTTCCCGTAATTTTATTTCCAAGAATTTCAATATGAATTTTGCCTCTGTTATTTATGATGTAACAATTTTCCTGATCCAAAACAGCAGGCAGTCCGAGCAAATGGCCTTAATAGTAAGATGAACGAAGCCTCCATACTCAACTTCTTTCCACATATATCTACTAATAATGTGTAAAAAGAAATCATTAGATGAGCGGTGATGGTGGAATATCGGCGTTTGCTTTCCTGAGGAAGACAACTTATTCTGCAGGAAAGGAACAATCAGTGGCAGCAAAGATACAATCTTTGAAGGAAGCGAATATAAGTTATGTCCCTTTCACCTCCTTCCGATTATCCTTTTAAGTCTCTGAAGGTTAAATTTGAGACGGGCTTCTTCAATCCCAATGTAGATTATCAGTATGGTAACATATGGTTGGACATAGTACAGGATAAGTGATCATCTGCCTATGATGTCAGGACTTTATTGCTGTCAATCCTGAGTTTGCTTGGTGATTAGTTTTTTACTTCTCCATTGTTTTCTCCATTTGAAATTAGTTTAGTTTAGTTTAATTTAGTTTTTTTTTTTTTTTGTGATAGTTTTCTTTACTTTTAGGGATAATTACGAACAACCGAGCTATGACAAAAATACAGATTCTCCTTGAGATTTGAGAAATCACGAATACCCTCTTCAGGTTTACATACTCTCTCACAAATTGCCCCAACCGTTAACGGTGTTAAATTTTGATGATGTCAGCAAAATTATTTTTAAAAATTCCGATCCTTCCTTCAGGGGGTTAATTATAACAATATTGAAAATATGATGGTATATTTGGAATATTAGTTAAATTTGTATTTTTTTAATTTAAAAATAAATAATTTAATATACTATTTATATTTTATCTATAAGTATAAATCGAAATAAATATTTCATGCATACTTATTTCATACCTTATGTTTGTATTTTAGTTTTATGTATATTTTTCATAAGCTTATTTCAATTTATTTGTTTGAGAATAACAAAATTTTCCTCTGAAATAGAAAACTATAACAAACACATCAACATGAATTAATGCATTAGTAATTTCACATAAGGGAAAATTACATCTGACTATCCTACTAGATAGTGTAATTACAATATAATCTATCTTTATTTGAAAATTACAATTTAATCCCTGAATGTTATGGACCGTTTGTGATCCTTCCATTCCGTTAAGGTTCCGTTAGGCACAAGAGCAGTATTTCGGGGGGCCACATCGGCACAAAGATGGTATTTTGGGCGGCCACGTAGGCACAAGGGCAGCATTTCGGGGAAGAAATTAGGAATTCGGCTGGGATTTGGCCAAAATTGCAAAATTGTGGGAGTAAGTATCCCTAAAATCAGAAATGTCAAATTAAAGTCAAAAAATGTAAAATAGGGTGTGTTACCGTCCCAAATTTACAAATTTCCCTTTTGGAAAAAAGTTATTGTTCATTTGTGTGTGTGTGTGTGTGTGTGTGTAAGTTTGCTTATTAATGCCTCATTTTAGGACCATATTATCCTAATAAAAATGATTCAGAGTAATGCTTCAAATTTAATTTAGGATGCTAAAATAGGCTTGATGCTCGTCGATTTCTGCACCACTGAATTTGTCGAGAGATGGCAACGTACGAGACCTCAATTCACCTCTTTTCACCGATCCTAACCTGTTGGAATAAAAAAGGAGGAGACCTGCAAAACAAAGAGGCCACCCTCCACTGAATTAAGTTAGTAATCAGTCGAAAAAGAGATAAAGAAAATAATAAAGATGATTAAGAGGGCAATAATGAAAGTAAAAAACAGTAGAGTTGCTTGAGCAACAGTGGTGCTTGAGCAGCTTGTATAGCAGCCCGTATAGCAGTCCTGCTTGAAGCCTCGCGTGTGAGTAAACAAGTTGTTGAGTGCTGTGAATTGTATACAAATAGCTGGTGTGACAAAAGTTGGAGAATGAAGCTAGCGGGGTTCCTTTTATAGCTTTGAGGAGGTGGGAGGTGCGAGCTGGTGTAGATAGAACCTAGGTAAGCAGTTGGTTGAGAGTTTCCTGGGGCAGGTCTCTTCTAGGGGGGACTGGTTATTTGAATTTGAAACCTCTGACAACTGTTTTCCACTTCCTAACAAGCTGCTAATCATTCCCCCATGATCAGGGAGGGTGGTTAGGGCTACTCTCGCGTGGGCCCACTGGTTGGGCTGGTCGACAGGCTGGTTACCCCATATGGTAAGTAGGTTTGAAAAGGGCTGCTGCTCACAATGAGCACCCATGGGCTTGGTCATTTCTTAAAACGTATTGGGCCATCTCTTGGGCTTGACAATATAAATTTCCACTAGTATTAGGGGTATTAATAAGCAACCTCCCGCAAAAAACAATATAATGAACAATAACTTTTTCCCCCAAATCACACTTAACAGAAAAAAATATATTTTCCGTCAATTATTTGACGGATGAGACCAAAATTATAATTTTTTAAGAATAATAAAACTATATGTATCTGATTTTCAAAGATATAGGATTAAAATTACAAAAGGTCAAATCCTATGAGATCAAAAATATAATTTGCTCAAGAAATTAATTTTCTACTACAATTATTTGAAAATCAGTTTACTAGAAATAAACAGATCGAAAGGAGGGAGATAGAGAACTGAGAAGTAAGAAATGGCTCCAAATTGAGTTTGAATTTGAGCCGTTGGATGATGTTTATATCAGGGCCGTCAGATAGGGATTAAGTTTAAGGAGAGAAACGACGTCGCCTCAACTTATGAGGAGCAAATCTCAGCCGTTGATAAAGGAGCCACCGATCCAAGGGATATGACTTGTTCTAGTAAAGCTGCAATCCAGGCCGTTCACCACACTAAGGATCCAACGGTCTGCTGAGCTCAACTTATTCCCCCTTATGAGCTGCAAGTTATGAGTATTTTTAATTTTTATTAAGAGTATTTTTCTATCATTTTATTAAAGATTTCTTTTTTAAAAAAAATACCTTTTTCCCCCTTATAAATGAAAACATTGTTTGGCACATTTATATATATATGATACTTTTGATGTGAGAAATGAAAATCTCCTTTTGAATTACTTACAATAGGAGTTATTTATTTCATTGTAATCCATAGTGCATTATAGAAATAAAAAAAAAAAAAATACTCATAATAAAAAAAATAGAAAATTTTGGTGGAAATCAAAAGATATGGGGAAGGAAATAATTAATTTTTTTTTAAATAATCTTTAATAAAATGACATAAATGAGGTGGAAATTAGGAGAAATATGGGGGAAAATAAAATATTAAAAAATTCGAATAAATATGGGTGAAATTAAAATATTTAAAAAAAAATGGTGATTTCCAAAAAAAAAAAAAAAAAAGAAGAAAAATATTTTACACTAATGAAATAGGTAATTATTTTGTTATTTGATCAAATATGGGACTAATCTTGCAATGTTTTAGAATCAAATGGGATGTATTTTGGATTTTTAAACCAATGAACCTTTATTGCAACCTTTTAGAATCCAATGGGATGTGTTTTGAATATTTCAAACTAACGATCCTTATTGCAACGGTTTGAATCCAATAGGACTAAAATTGCAATTTCCCCGTTTGCTGCTTTAGCTCACTTTTGGGGCAAGCATTTGTATAAGCTCATTCTGATTCCTCCCTTCCCCTGTTCTTGCTTTCTTTCATTTCCTTCATTCATGTTGCAGATATTCTCACTGTTTCATTGAGTTTTTAATACAATTCCACTTCAGTTTTGGGTGTTGTTTGGTTATTATCTTGCATCATTATTAAGTTCTTTACACGTCCACGACCGAGACAACGACCTCAACACCACCGTCACGGTGGCTAAACCAGCTCTTGCCCACTGCAAATTCAGGTGATGCCCAATCTGTTCTCAAAAGGTGTGCCGTTTTCTTCATTCTAATCTCCCATGTATGTGGCTAATTTCCGTGATCTATGAATTTTTGTGTTGCGCGCCGTAAAATGTGTTTTATTTATTGCTCTGTTTTATGCTGCGATTCTCAAGTCTGTTGGGTGTTTCTGCGATTCAGTGCCTTTTAATAAGTTCACTTCTTGATCCTTAAGTGGACTTTTTTTTGTCAATTGTTTGAGCCCTAATTTTATTTCCAAGAATTTCACTATGATATATGACTTGGGAATTGGGATTGTCCCATTACTTTTACGTAATAATTTCAACTCTATTATTTATAATGTAACAATTTTCCTGATCCAAAACGAGGCAGTTCGAGCTAATGGCCTTAAGGGTAAGATAAACTATGCCTCCATACAAACTTCTGGATAGGAACCATCAGTGGCAGCAAAGATTCAGTTTCTGAAGGAAACGAGTACATCTCGTACCTTCCGTTTCCTTCTGATTATCCTTTTAAGCCTCTGTTTGAGACGAGCTTCTTCCATCCGAGTGTAGATCAATATGGGAACATATGCTTGGACATATTACAGGATAAGCGGTCATCTGCCTATTGTGTCAGGACTATCTTGCTGTCAATCCCGAGTTTGCTTGATGATAAGTTTCATCCTTCTTCATTGTTTTCTCCATTAGAAATTTGTCTCTTTGTGATCATAGTCTTTACTTTTATCTGCATAAAGGTATGGTAACCAAGTCATTGGTGAAGTGCCGAGGGATACTAATGTGATTTTAATGCTGTTCTTTTCTTCAAGTATATAGTTTTATTCTCGGTCTATAATCTATATCACTCCCCTAACATATGTCAGAATATCTTGCAAGCATATCATGCTGATGAATAGTGGCTCCCTTTGGCAATGAGGGGAAAGGTAACAAGTAGAGCAAATTATCTTCAAACGTAAATATGGGTTTATTATTATCATTTCCTAAAGGATTTTCTGGAAAAACTGTTGAAAGTTTCAACAAGTGATGCATTTTGGCGAATCCTCTAGTAACCAGCATCTGTAGCTCTAAAACTTTTCAGAACACCATTGATGGCTGCCATGCACGAGGATGATTCCCCCAACTTGAGCGGGGTCCAGAATATTATGCGACAAGCTCGAGGCCAAAACTGTTTCATCATTTCAACTTTGGTCCTTTTCACTTAAATTGCTATTAAGATTCTGATACAGGGGTCAATTTTGTAACTGTATATCACATTTTCATTTCTTGCTGACTTTTGTTTTCAGATTCCTGATGTTCCTCTTCTTTCGGAAGCTTGTTGTAAAAGTATGTGATGTAGTGGGCTGCAGGGCTGCCAGGCCAGCAGCTGCGGGCATTGTTGGAATACTCAAGAAGATGGGCGGGACGGGAGTGGTGGAACTGCAAGTGGGAAAAGAAAAGTTGGAAATCAGAATAGGACGAGAAGAACATAAGTTGCAGTCGAAGGTGGTTTGTATACAAATTACGCAATGTTCAGAGAATATCTAAATGAAGCCATGGGACCAATACTAGGCGAAGATGTTGCTTCTCATGTCATCATCAAGGTGACAAAAGATGGTTCAGGTATAGAGCAGCCCTTCTAGCTGCATCTCAGTCAGCATCATCCTCTAATGCGGAAAGGGTACAGTTACTATAGGTATATCAATATTTATATATAGATTTATATACATACAGCTCCTGTAGATTTGTAGAATTATATATCTTCAAGAGTTGTGCATATGCTAGAATCATCTCATAGTCTTAAAAGTTCTCGATCAATTTATATATATTTTAGAAATTTCCCCAGAATAAGCTGTGGAATTTGTCAAGCATTATCGTCCCTTGTCCAGTCTGTATACATATAACAGGTATAGTCTGTTATTGGGTTGAAACATTAAGTTCTATCTGTTGCTCTAAACTTTTCAAAACACCATTGATGGCTGCTATGCACGAGGATGATTCCCCGAACTTGAACGAGGTGTCCAGAATAGTAAACGACACTCTCGAGGTCAAAACCATTTCATCATTTCAACTTTGGTCCTTTTCAATTAAATTGCCACCAAGATCCCGATACAAGGGTCAATTTAACTGTATTTCTTATTTTCATTTCTTTTTGGCTTTGCTTTCAGATTCCTGATGTTCCTCTTCACATTCGGAAGCTTGTTGTAAAAGTATGTGATGTAGTAGCCCGCAGGGCTCATAGGCTGGCAGCTGCAGGCATTGTTGGCATACTCAAGAAGATTGGGAGGGACGGGAGTGGTGGAATTGCAATTGGGAAAACAAAAATTGGAAGTCAGACTAAAATGAGAAGAACCGTAGTCGCTGTCGAAGGTGGTTTGTATACAAATTACGCAATGTTCAGAGAATATCTAAATGAAGCCATGGGACAAATACTAGGCCAAGATGTTGCTTCTCATGTCATAATCAAGGTGACTGAAGATGGTTCAGGTATTGGAGCGGCCCTTCTAGCTGCATCGCATTCGGCATCATCGTCTAATGTGGAAAGGGTACAGTTGCTATAGGTATATCAATATTTATATATAGATTTATTTACATACAGCTCCTGTAAATTTGTAGAATTATATATTTTCATAGGTCTTAAAAAGTTGTCGATCAATTTACATATATTTTAGAAATTTCCCCAGAAGAAGCTGTGGAATTTGTCAAGTATCATCGTCTCCTTGTCCAGTCTGTATACATAAAATAGGTATAGTCTGTTATTGTGTTGAAACATTAAGTTCGATTTTATTTATTCATTTATTTATTAAACATGTATGATTTTGTATGATTCCCGTTTTGTGATGTGTATGATTTGTTTGTTTATTCAATTTAAACATTCATTAAGGGCTATGCAGACTTTAGGTGTGCCAGGACAGTGGCTTATTTTTTGGTCTTGGACATACTCCTTTATAAAACATGGCATTTCCTTTCTTTATTTCACACAGATGACACAACTACAAATGCAGAGAAACATATCTAAAATGTGACAATTCAAAATGAAAAGTAATAAATCAAACTGAAAGGAAAGGCAGCATCCAACAACTGATCATCGATGTACCAAAATTTCCATTTGACTGATCATCTTCGTGCCAACATTCTCCATTTGACGTATAAAAATAGGTAGAGCTTGTTCCACATGTCCTCCACAAACCCAAAATAGGCATCCCTCCATGACTTGTTCAGAATCAATGTCGAACAAACAACTGAAAATCCCACGGCAAATCCTGAAGAAATGAATACGTAAAGCCAATCTATCTTTGATTTACCGCCTTCATGCTCCTCTTTGTTCGCTGGTGCAATGACTGGATCACCATCACCACTGCAGTTTCTTGTTAATGGAGGACCGCATAGTTGGTTTCCGATAAAGCTGGAAGCATCCAAGGTGTTGAATTGTGTGCTTTCTGGTATTCTTCCACTTAACCTGTTGTAAGACAGATTCAAATAGTTCAAAGAAGACATAGTCCTGAAGCTGTCAGGAATTCCACCGGACAGAGAGTTTCTTGATAAATCAAGAGATTCGAGTTGCTTCATATCTCCAATGTTGTGTGGGATTAATCCCGTGAATTGATTCCCTGACAAGTTGAGCGATCCCAATTCCACAAGACTAGTCAGCTCCTTTGGGATATCTCCAGACAAATTGTTGTTCGAAAGGTCCATATTCGTAACCAGTGGAAGAATGGTGTCGTACTCATTTAGATGTCCTTTTGTAGAGATAGAAGCTCTCTCCATGTCTTCTGAAGAGATGTTTCCAAACGGAATACTCACATCTTGTTTTGTTACCATTGCTGTGAAGTTGTTGATGCACTTGGGTATAGTTCCAGAAATTTTGTTATCAGATAGATCCAAAATTCGAAGAGAATTCAAGAGGCATATATCTGATGAAATTTCACCACTCAACTTGTTTGAGCGTAAAATAAGAATCTTCAATTTGGTTAGCCTTTTCCCGATCCATGTCGGTATATTTCCGCCCAGGTTATTCTCATGAGGGTCCATCTTCTCTAATTTGAAGCAGTTGCGCATAGAAAAAGGTATTCGACCTGAAAACTTGTTGCTTTGCAGATTCAAAGACACTAAATCTGCAAGAAATCCTAAGGAATTGGGCAGGCTTCCAGACAAACCGTTATTTCCCAACTCCAACTTCCTTAATGAAGGGCTATTCGAGAAGCAGTCTGGTAATTCTCCAGCCAATTGATTTCCCCCGAGATGAAGAAACACCAAATTTGGGATGTTGTCACAAAGAAAATGAGATAGACCTCCAGAAAATGAGTTATTGGACAGGTCCAATAACATCATACTATTTCCCACTAGAGGCAATGATCCACTAAATTGATTGGAACTCAAGTAGACACGTATATTGCCAAATTTGTCGGGAATTTTTCCATGGAGATGGTTGTGTGAGAGTGCCAATTCACTAATCCTCCAAACCCAATTAGGAACAACGCCTGAGATTCCAGTACTGGATAAATATAGTAAATAAAGATTCTTCTGCGTCTCGAGCCATGAGGGAATATTCATAGTGCCTAAGTCCCATGAAGCCAGTTGCAGGACCCAAAGTTGGAAGGGCGGAATCCAGTTTGGATTCACTTTCAAAGTTAATTGATTGTTATCAGAGGCATACAAATATCTTAATTTTGTGAGATTGGCAAAATGGCTTTCCATCACAACCCCTTCCATCTTGTTATTTCTAATAAAAAGACATTCCAAGTTAAAAAGTTGCCCCAAACTCTCTGGAAGATTTCCACTCAATTTGTTATGAGAAAGATCTAGATATTTTAAGAACACTAGCAAGGTGCACGTGCGTTGCACGTGGTATATATACGATTTATTTTTATTTTTCTTGTTGAAAGCTTTGTTTCTTCTAACTTAATATTTTTGTGTAATATAATTATATCTATTATTTTCATTTTACTTTGAATCTTGAAAGATCATAGTATGTGTTTTATGCGCGGGCAATTGTAGCTAGTATTGTTTTTTACTTTATTGAAAATTTAGGTTTTTAATCTTCTACTTGAAATTGTAGATAGTATCTTTTCTTATTTTCTCCAAAAGTAAATTTCCGCTACATTCATATGAATATTGAAAATTGAAGGACGTGGTACTGACTGTTCCTTTCTACTATCCGAGGATGATTCCTTATTCACTTTCTTAGTTATTGTTTTCAATAATTTTGTTTTGTCATGGTTTTTCATGTTTTTGTTTGAAAAATGATGTCAGAGTTTCATCATCTGTATAATTTTCTTGTTTGTTTCCTTCTTTCCTTTTACTCTCGTTTGCTTTGGTTTTATTTTCTCTCTGACTGTTCACTTTGTTCTTCTTTTTCCTATTGTTCGATTTCTTTTATCTTGTTCTTGTTGTTGTTGTTGTTGTTTTTTTTTTTTTTTTTTGTGTTCTTCTAATTTTTCTTTGTATTTTCTCCTTTTCCTCTCATTATTTTTATACCTTTGAAAGTTTCTCCAACGACAAATAAAATCTCATTTCGTATTTTCACATTTTTGTCAAGCTTTAAAAGGGAGTTGTATTGCTTCTCTATTGTTGCTCTAAAACCTTGTTGTGAAGTGATGATTTTTGTTCTTGCAAAATTTTACACCTTATTAACTTTTTGTTGGGTTATTTTATGCTGAGATTGATTGTTTCTCTTACCTCGCTAATTATTGCCTCAATATATTAAGTTACCGTATATTCGATCCACGCCTCAACAATTTATTTAAATAGTGTGATTGTTGCTCGTTCAGTCTCATTTGCCACGTTTAGGGTAACCCTATATCTGTATTGTTTGAGCATTGGTTTTAGTTATTTGTATATCTTGTGATAATGCCAAAAAATAAGCTACGGGACCCGTTCCCTCTTTGGCACCCTAACATCGTGTTCCCCCTTCGAGGTCCCTTCTATGCGAGTTCCCCTTTCGAGGTCCCTCCTGGGTGCTCTCGATCGAGTTCCCCTTTCGAGGTCCCTCCTAGGTGCTTCTCGTCGAGTTCCCCTTTTCGAGTTCCCCCTTACGCATTCCCTCTTTCACGTTCCCTCTTAAGAGCTCCCATTTCGTGTTCTCTCTCTAAGTGCTTCCTTCTAGCACACAAAAATATCCCTTTTAGCACTCCCCGCTTATGCTCAATGCACATTCCCTTATCCGTCTTGTTCAGTTAAGCGGCGTGCCCAGCTCCCCTCAATCCGTTCCTCAAGGCTAAGTTGGAGCACCGCCCTCACAACACGTTCGACTCCGTTAACACGCTCCCTCGAGGTTGAGTTAGGACGCATTTCGCATCTCGTGCATAGCAGTTACCCACGTTCGCACGTCACTCAACCACTTAACGCACGAACCCTCGATATTCGTGCGGTAACCTAATTCGAATGGTATAAATACTCTTTTTCTCATCGGAATCAGGTACGCACACTCTCACATACTGAAACTCTGCTCAGTTTTTCGATCATCTCTTTCTCACCTACGACAATCTCACTGTCTTGAGCGTCGGAGTGCTTACGCGGGAAACAACTCCCGATTGGCACTCTTACATTGTTGTTGATCTTAGCAGGTCGAAAAACCCAGGCTGATTTGTTGGAGATTTGGAGCCGATCTAGTTCAATCTAAGGCAACCAATTTCCAGCATCATCATCTTGGTTTTAACTTTTATGTGTTTTTAGATTTCATACATTATCTATGCAATTTTTGCACTGTATTCCTTCCATCATCTTTTATATTGATATTGTGTTGTTGTTGCAAGTTTCATATGGTGGCGTGAATATGTTTTCTATTGAATCAACCTTTGTTTTGAAGTAATAATGTTTATTCGTTAAGTATTAGTGGATTTTGTGATTCTAAGCACCCAAAAAATATTATATTATCTACCTTGCGATGAAAATATTTGTCTCAAATATTAAAAAGAACATCTAGTTATAAGGTTGGTTTTCTATTGTCTAGATTACATGTTGTAACTTCTGACAGTAATGAATCACTTTCGCAAAATATTTGTCTCAAATATTAAAAAGAACATCTAGTTATAAGGTTGGCTTTCTATTGTCTAGATTACATGTTGTAACTTCTGACAGTAATGAATCACTTTCGCAAAATATTTGTCTCAATTCTCAAATATTAAAAAGAACATCTAGTTATAAGGTTGGTTTTCTATTGTCTAGATTACCTGTTGTAACTTCTAACAGTAATGAATCACTTTTGTAAGGGTTATTTTGTTGGTGATCCTCATTTTTTTTTTGGTTATTCATAATTTCTCTATATTTATTTCCTTGGAGGAAGTTAACTTGTTCAATGTTTTTCTTGTTTCTTTTTGTGTGTTTCATACCTTGGTATATTTGCTTCTTCAACTCCGAAATTCCCACAATTGTTCTCTTATTTTCTACTTTATGTAACCATCATTGTTTTGTAATTTCTAAGTTATTTCAAAAATTAATTGTGATAGTTTCCAGCCTTCACCGAAATAAAAATTTTGAATTAATAATAATAAATAATTGTATCATATATTGTAAATGTCTAATTATTTTCTAACTCGTCGTTCATAATTATCACTTCTCTTTCATAGCCATTACTTTTGTTGTGCCTCCACAATTGAAACGGTTATTTCACTTTCTTTACAAATTCAATTACATTTTTAATTTTTCATGTATTAGATATTTTTGTTCCTAATATTCAAAAAAAAATTGAAATTTCTTAGTAATTAGAGATAATGTAAAATTACCAATCAATTTATTTTCATCAAAATCAATTGTGATCTCATTGAATTCAGTAAACTTGCACGTCATTTGTTTGTAGGTGAGGTTTTTGCCGGCTTTGTTCACAATTATTGCTGCCTGTAGAGCCAATTAATTCAATTTGCCAATTGACATTTAGGTCATTTCTATCTATTTCCTTCATTGTTAGATTCTATATTATATAAGTTTTATTGAAGGTCAAATCATTTTTGTATCGCTTCCCATATCCGTGAATATAATGTCATGTATTTTTTCCCCTGTGAATGTAACATTGAACATATTGAATGAATACTTTTCTTTATCTTTTATAATATTTATTTATTTTCCCTCAAAATAAAATATAAGTAACAATATGTAATTATAAATAAAATGTCATAGTATGTCGAATGTTTGTTTATCAAATGAATTTTCAGTGTGCGGCATCATTCATGTGAGTATGTTGTTCTATCAATTATTAATGTCTAGATTTATATTTTTAAGTATTTATATAAATTTCTTTAACGGTGAAATTTATATGAATATATTACCTTTAAAATAATCTAAAATAAAGATTATTATTATTAATAATATATATATATATATATATATATATATATATATATATATACATATATATATATATATATATATATATATCTGTGTGTGTGTGTACATATATATATAGAGGTTGGTTTAAATATACTTTTCATCCATATAGTATACAAATGTCCTTCATGTTAAACCGAAAGATAAAGAATTCTAAATGAACTTATTAATAAATGGTGTCTCATGGAATTTTGTAGATATGATAAAAAATAAAAAAATAAAAAAAAACCAAATAAGTTCCTTAAATATAATTAAAGTTTCCTATAAATATGATAAGTAAATATACAGATGAATTAAGGCGTGTATAATAATGTATTTAAGGGTCATACAGTCATTTAGAGAAGGGGAAAAAAAAGAACATGGACTATGCGTCATTATTTATGAAAGCAACATAGATACAAAAAAAATGTGTGAATAAGATATATATCAAAAAAACTCATTGATCTAATGTAGTAGGCTACACTAATATACATTAGAAGTAGCTTCTACACTAAATACCTTCAGATTAGAAAACATGGACTATCCCAGTCACGTCTTAATCAGGTTACTATTCCATCTTTTATAATACAAAAGTATAGTTTGTATGTCCATTCATACTAATTAATTTAAGCATATATGTGAACATATGAACCGAAATTGGTATATTCTATTGGATTCTAGAGAGTGATATATCTAGTAAATTACGTTTGAATAATTCACTAAAGAGAATGAGAAAATTGATTATGTTTAAAATGTATTTTCCTCGAGATTTTAATTTTACTTTTGGAGGCTAGGTTTATCTAATTATGAGCCCTTGTAGTTTGGAGATGTCATGCTAAATTATTTTCAATTAAAAGACAAACTAATATTATGGGTACATGCATTTTGTAGGTACAATATGTTATATTATATATATATATGCGGAAAAGGAGTATTAAATAACTCTTTAGTTGAATTTTTTTTTTCTTCAAAAGTAATCTAAAGCGAAATACTTAATGATTCTCGCTGAGTTCGTTACTATCTTTTTTTAATTTAAAATACTGTTAAAATTTAATAATGCACACAATAATGTAACTATTTACTTTGGAGGTCGAAAATGTAAACAAAGAAAATGTTATCATGCGTCGGATAGAAAAATCAAATTTGATCCATCAATTGTAAAGATGAAACGATCTTGAAGTTCTTAAAGTTCAAAATTATAATCTTCTCAATTGATTTTTGAATGCAAGCAAGCATGCATTAGGAAATATTTTAGATTTTATGAAAATCATCACTTACTATTTACTGGCAATGCCCAACATGTGGGGTCGTTTATTTACTTGATCATTCATGAATATGAGCTTTTTTATAGTTTTAGAATCTTGTTTCGCCGCTTTGCTATTGCCTTGTTGAATCACATCTCCTTAATTTTCGCTTCTATTTGTTTTGAGTTTAGTGAATTGAGAGGAACTATTTTGGAAGTAAAATTATTCTCCATGATTAGTTTTTCTGTTCACCTTTCTGTATAATTTTTGGAGGTCCGACTTCAGCTAGTGGTTGATGATGTTATTTGATCATTATAGATAACCTAATGGAAAAAATTGAATCATTAATGTAGAATGTGAAATACTAATATTGTATTGAAAATATGAGGATTTTTTCTTTTGTGTTACCGTTTATTACAAATGGTAATAATTACCCGTGAATAGGATATAATAATAGAGAGAACGTTAAGATTGTGGGCTCAAACTTAAATATAAATAAGTTTTGTAAATTTTAATTGCAATTGCATCAAGGAGGGTTTGAGAACCGACTTTTATGTTGATATGACGGTCTTTTTTTTTTTTTTTTTGTAATAGGAGAAATAATTTTTTATTATTATTTTTATCATCCATCTTTAATCATCTTCATTAAATCGTAAACTTAATATATTTTTCGTAAAATTCATTTTCTATATCTTCTCAATTAAAACTGTTATGATCACGTAAAATGAAAATAGAAACCAATTTATAGGTATAATGTCCTTAATAATATATAAAACAACTTATAATATCCACCTTGTTAATTTATCATTTTTTCGGATAACAACATATATTAAATCCACAATTTTTAAAAAGTATATGTAATTGACAAACAGCATAGGCCTCCAATTTGGTTAGCCTGTTAGGAGTTATTCTTCTTTTAATTATTAATTATTAATAGTCACCTATATTCCCAATGACAATAATGTCTCTAATTAATATAGATCAGGTTAATAAATTAATAAATATTTTAAGTAATTAAATGAAATTATGCAGAACTTCAAGACTCAGTAGAGTCGTAAGAATTCATACTTAAATAAATTAAAATTTATTCAATTACGTTAAATTAATCTATATAATCATTTTGTTAATGACATATAAAGGGTATTCTGGGTAAAGACACAACTTACTTTATATGTTAATAATAATTAATAAAGTTATACGCTATTTATCTAAATTATTTCTTTAATTTAATTTAAAAATATAATATGTGTTAATTATTTTGTGATCTAATTTGGATTCTGAATGATTTGAGAATATTTGTTCAAGTTATTTTATGTTTTATAAAGATATATTGATTACAAATTCTCATTGAACTTTTACAAATATTTAGGGTTAGTAATATTTATATGTTGTCTTTTTTGCAATATTTTTAGATTTATTACTAGATATTAAATTAAAAAATTATATAATTCATCTAGAAAATATTATGAAACGAATAATGAGTTATAAAAATTATATGTTTGATTACATAGCAAATTCTCTATATGTTATTAAGAGTGTAACTATTTAATTCAATTAATTATTACGACTCTGGTTATTAAGTGTATTTGATTTAATTTAATTAAACTAAATAAAAAAAGAATTAATTACTTTGACTCCAAATTAGATATCCAAATTTTATATAAGTACAAAAATAGGTATATTAATGTTTACATGGCTAAAAAATGTACTTGCATTGGTTTAATTTAATTAAATTGAACTAAATATTAGAAAAATAATTGAGTTGAAGTTGTAGCCTCTCCGTTGCGTTTCCTAGCTTGCTACTTGATCAATAGTTCGCCTCTCTCCCATATATCAATTGTCTTTATTACATTCATTAAGAGATAATATGAAGAGTCAGAGAATGATCATAGTAGTATCTTAAATATATTTGATTTAATTAATTAAACTAAATAAAATAAAATAATTAAGTTAAATTATTAATTGTTAAACTACCTAAACTATAAATTATATAGTTAAATCAAATTATACAAGGGATTCATTAAAGGATAATATGAAGAGTCGGAGAATGAGAACAGTCATATCTTAAATATAGTTGATGTTAATTTAAATAATTGAACTAAATAAAATAAATAAATTGAGTTATTAATTGTTGGCCTACATAAATGATAAATTATATATTTAGATTAAATTGTATAAGGACAATTTGGTCAATTCACAATGTAAGAAACAACTATCCACACTTTTATATAGTTATAGATAGATAGATAGATATAGATTAGCTGGCCTAGATTTGGTGGGATTGCACCTGATAATAAGTTGCTGCCTAGATCAAGGTATACCAGAGTCTTAAATTCTCCGAATTCATCAGTTATATGACCAGAAATTTGATTCTCAGCTAGATTTATGTCTAGCAGAGTATCTAAGAAGCCATCGGACATATTACCAAATGAATTTGATAATACTCCTTGCAACTTATTGCCTTTTAAGTTCAGCATTTGCATTTTGCTCAAGTTAGCAATTTCTCTAAATTGAGCAGTTAGATAACCAGAAAGTTGATTGTCAGCTAGATTTAACTCTTGCTGAGAATCTAAGAAGCAATCAGACGTATTACCAAATGAATTTGATGATACTCCTTGCAACATATTACCAGCTAAGTCCAACATTTGCAGTTTGCACAAGCTGGCAATTTCTCTAGGTATATTTCCAGAAAGCTCATTGTATGATAAATCGAGGGTACTGAGAGAGCTTAGATTTGCTATGGCACTGGAAATTGTACCCTGTAGAAAGTTTGCACTCAAATCGACAACCTGAAGGTCAGTGCAAGAGTAGAGCCAATCAGGAATGGTGGAATTGAAACTATTCTCAGAGAGATCAATGTGTTGAAGTTTGGTGGTATTGCTAATACTTGGAATTGACCCTTCTAAATAGTTCTGACTCAAATCAAGATAAACAAGGTCGCTGAGCTGAAAAATCCATCTCTGGACGAAAATAGAGGGATAAAAATTACCAGAAAGATCAAGGACAGCAAGCGAAGAAGAAACATTAACCATAACCCCATTCATCATGTAGTCAGTGATGAAATTAAGACTGCAGTATGAGAAATGAAGCTCTACCAAAGAAGGGAGTGAGTTGATCACCGGTGCCCAGTTTGCTGAAGCTTCCTCCAGGTCCATACCATTCATGTTGAGGTGCTCCAAACATGGTTCGCCGGAACGCCGCGATCACGGCCGGAACGGGCGTTCCGGAACCGGATCGGCAGTGGCCGTTCCACCTTGACGGGGGTGGAACGCCGCGAAATACGCCGGAACGGCGTTCCACCCCGTTTTCTCGGTCGGAATCGGAATATAGCGGCGATTTCACGGCATGGAACGGGATGGAACGGCAAGAAAGACGGTTGCTGCGTGAGAGAAAAACGGCTGCTGCGGCTGCTTTGTGTTGCAGGAGTTGATGAAGGCATAAATAAAGGATAAACTAGGTTTTTCTAATTTAATTAGAAAAATTAATGGGCTTAAATATTTGTATAACTAATGGACTATATTTTTTATTTATCAGGTTAATTGGGTTTTAAAAGTTTGGGCTCGCAAAGGATTTTATGCAGGTTGGAGATTAAATAGTCCAAATTTAAATGACTTAATATTGATTAGTTGATCTCAAATTAAGTAAAATTAAATCAGATAATAAGGGCTTAATACTTAATAAAATTAAACTATATGAGTACATGAATACTATAATTATGAATTTGTGGTTAATATTTTATGGTTCAACTTATCTGATTTATTTTAACAATCATTCCCCCTCGTCATTCCACTTATTATTAGTCACTTATTATTAGTAAATAATATATTGTTATTTCATTTATTGTATATTTATGGTATTGTATGATAGTGGATAAACTTCTATTTGTATTGATACGTTAATCAATTATATTTACAGTTAAAATGCCCTCCGTTTCACGAATTACCGCGACCGTTCCGCGACATGACGCTGGAACTGGAACGGTGCCCCCCGCTCCGTTCCCCGCGACCACGACTGCGACTGCGAACCATGGCTCCAAACGAGAAAGTCCCGACAACCATTCAAGACCGTAGACATAAACGCCGCTCATGTACTCCGTTCCCAAAGCCAAAGTGCGTAAATTTGAAAGGTTTCCAATAGAATGGGGAATGACTCCATAAAATTCAGCATTTGATAAATTTAAATAGCGGAGGCTTCTCAAGGACTCAATGAAGGAAGGAATTCTTCCGTCAAAGTTGTTGCCGCTAAGGTCGAGATACCTCAGTTGCGTTAAATTCAGCAGGGAATGACTTATTTTGCCTCCCAAAAAAGCCGAAGATTCAATAGAAAAAGGGTCATAATTATTTTGAAGACGGAGCTGTTGCACATGGCCAGTGAAGTTGTTGCAAACAACGCCTTTCCAAATGCAACAATTAACTTCAGTGCGATTATGCCATGAAGAGAGTAGACCAAAGGGATCTTTCAGATATTGCTTGAAGCTTAGAAGAGCCTGCTTTTCAGTTTTAGGACATTGAATATCATGGCTAACGGGATTCTCACTCTTACAATAGCTTAATTTGAAGGAAGCCATGTGTGTGAATAAAATAACTAAGAAAAGCAGAGGAGCACAAGGGACTGGCTTTGAACGACTGCTCATCATCATCGTCATATTTTGCAATGCTTTGGAATTAAAAGGTATGTTGATTATTGTTTGTTGGTATATAATATGTTATAATGTTACGTTTCAGTCTTTCACATAGGTGTTTTAGGAAGCATCGGATGTCAATGCCTAAATCCTAATAAATGCGAGAAGACTAAGACCATAGTGTTATTGGTGGTGGTTGATGTGTAATGTAATAAATGCCAAAAACCCGTAACATAATAAAATGCATAGGAAATAAACCTAGTGAAATATATATTAAATACAGTATGAAAAAAAATTCTTAAACGCGTGTAGTCATGCACCTTCTAAATTCACCTAAGATTTTATCATTTTTTTTAATCATAATGATTGACCCTAAAAAGATAGTTCCATCATCGATAAAAAGTAGATTACGAATAGTACGATATACTTAAATTTTCATTAAATTTGGTTCCCCAGTGGAGTTAGAAAATTCTATTAACTTCTCAAAAGTAAGGATTAAATTTTACAGATATTTTATACTTCGGGAGTTTGGGACGAATCTTAACCCATGAAACTGAAAATGCAAAGTATGTATGTCTTGTAAGACCTGCAATTTTCTCCCGAGAGTAGAAAAGGTAACTATGACTAGTCAAAGTACATTTAACTGATGGGGTACAATGAATGACCTGACCAACTTTTCTCAAATATAGATTATTTTATAGGGATAATTATGAATAATCCAGTGGAGTTAGAAAATTCTATTAACTTCTCAAAAGTAAGGATTAAATTTTACAGATATTTTATACTTCGGGAGTTTGGGACGAATCTTAACCCATGAAACTGAAAATGCAAAGTATGTATGTCTTGTAAGACCTGCAATTTTCTCCCGAGAGTAGAAAAGGTAACTATGACTAGTCAAAGTACATTTAACTGATGGGGTACAATGAATGACCTGACCAACTTTTCTCAAATATAGATTATTTTATAGGGATAATTATGAATAATCCCGTGAGATAGCTTTAGATAGAAAAAAATTAAACACAAGCAAACCTTGAATAATTAGGAAAAACTTGGAGCAGAATCCAAATGAAATTGCTGGTATCAGCTCTGTAAATTATGTACGCAAAAAGATATAAAAATCTTGGCTATTGAATGGTCCACATCATCAGAAAGAACCTGATTTCCCACCTCTTGCATTGCAATAATGGAAACGAAAAAAAATCATTCAAAAAAGAGATTGCTCTTGTGATTCGGAATGAAGCCTTATCGGTCGAGGAAAGGAATAGCAATAAATTTCTATAGAGCCCCCAGGAACAAGTAGATTCAATCGGACGACGAATTCTTGCGTGGTCCAAGGAAAGGTCCGCTTCCACAATTTCATATCTATATGGAAATTAAGGAATAATAATTTCATACATGTAAGTCCTCATTCCATTTCTTACACCATTCAAACAAAGGCATTTTGCAATGTTTATCTGTGTTTTCTCTTCTAACAACCTATAGAAGACCGAATTATTATCAGGTTTTGTAAATTTTATATTTCCTTATTGAGTATTTTTATATCTACACCCTTTGAGATTCAGGCATACGTAAAATACTACAAAAATGAAATGAAAAAATTGGATAGGTAAACAAAAATCGTCGTTCCTACAAGTACATTTAAAGCAAGTATATTGTTTAGTCTTTTTTTTATAATGTACGGACGGATACGGTGACATAAACACGACACGATACGAAGATGGTGACATAATTTTTTTTAAAAAAATTTTCACATAAGGAGTATCGGACACAAGTGTCCAATAATATTTGTAGAAGTGTCCGTATCATTGGTCTTTCTAAATTTACATCTAATTATCTTTTCATCACACTGATGTTGCCGAAATTGTACGTGACTAATAGACTAGACCCCGACTCATAATTGAAGAGAGACAAAAGCCAATAACCCAAAGAAGACGAGACAGACTAAGAAATATGCCGATATCGACAATACTATTTGTAGTCTTGGTCGTCGCATCATTATTTGCATACATATTATAACGTATCCAAAGGTTAAGAAAAAAGGGCTGAAAAGACTAAGGGAGCATTTACTTTTCTTAATATGGATTTTGCATGTTGGGTTTTTAAAAGTTTAAATTCATGTGATAGAATACATTACCCCTTGTTTACTTTTCTTATGTAGAGAGCATATTTTGTCTTGAAAAACAAAAGTTCTATTCATTGATAATGACATTTGAATGGCAAATGACAAAAATATCATTGTTTATAATTCCATTACACCATGTGGACAACTAGTGGTAAATTTTGGTAATATTGAACAACATTTGGATACAATGGTATTTTTATTCCTCATGTGATAGCTCATGACATTATCACATGCAAAAAAGGCATGTGATACAACAGAGCCAAAATCATGATCACCCTACCGGGTAGTATCACATATCTGATCCGGTCCATTTTATAGACCCGGGGCTCCAAAATGTGAAGAGCAAATCAGAAACTAGCCGTTAAAACCCGAACCAACTAGCCCGTTATGCGAAGAGCAAGAGGGGTGTCTTTTTCTTCAATTTAATTTCACATGTCCGCAAACTAATTTTCGTGATATATGAATTTCTATGGTTCTTGCATTTAATTACGGTTTCGGTTAAACTAAGGGAAACGGTACAGTTGCTATAGTTATATCAATATTTTATAGGGAAAATTACATCCAACTACCCTGAGGTTTGCCCTAATTACGAATCAGTCTCTCTTTTTTCGTTTATTACATATTAACCCCTACAAATACTGTTTCAATTACATTTTAACCCCTAAAGAGGGATTGATTTGTAATTGAAACAGTGTTTTTAGGGGTTGATATATAATAAATGAAAAAAGAGGGACTGATTCGTAATTAGGGTAAACCTCAGGGTAGTTGGATGTAATTTGCCCTATTTTATATATAGACAGCTCCTGTAAATTTGTAGAATTATATATCTTCAAGTAAAGGGTTGTGCATATAGTAGAATCATTTCATAGATCTTAAAAGTTTTCGATCATTTCTTTTCTTTATTTCACACGGATGACAGAACTACGAACGTAGAGAAACATATCCAAAATGTGCCAATTCAAAATTAAAAGTAACTAAAATCAAACAGAAAGCAAAGACTGTTGCTGACAGCAGATCATCGACGAACTAACATTCTCCATTTCACATAGAGGAATACATAGAGTGTGTCCCAAGTGTCTTCTACAAACCCAAAATAGGCATCCCTCCATGACTTGTTCAGCATCAATGTCGAGCAAGCAGCTGAGAATCCCAGGGCAAATCCTAAAGATACGAATACATAAAACCAATCTATCTTTGATTTACCGCCTTCGTGCTCCTCTGTCTTCCCTGGTGCAGGAGCCTGATCACCATCGCTGCTGCAGTTTCTTGTTAATGGAGGCCCACAGAGTTGGTTTCCAATAAAGCTCGAGGCATTGAAGCTGTCGAACTGTGTGCTTTCTGGTATTTTCCCAGTCAACTTGTTGTAAGACAAATTCAAATATGCCAAAGTGGTCATAGTCACGAAGCTGTCGGGAATTCCACCGGAAAGAGAGTTTCTTGATAAATCAAGAGATTCCAAATGCTTCATGTCTCCAATGTTGTGTGGGATTAATCCCGTCAACTGATTCCCTGACAAGTTGAGTGATCCCAATTCCACAAGACTAGTCAGCCCCTTTGGGATATCTCCAGACAAATTGTTACTGGAAAGGTCCATATTCGTAACCAATCCGAGAATGGTGCTGTATTGGGATTCCCGTCCTTTGGTAGTTGCAATAGCACTCTCTATGAAGGTCCAAACATTAGTGCCTATAGATCCACTGCTCAATTCACTCTGACTTTTTTTGTTAGCCATGGCAGTAAAGTTGTCAACACATCTGGGTATCATCCCAGAAAAATTATTGTGTGATAGATCCAATATTTGGAGATAGTTGAGGAGGCATATATCTGAAGGAATTTGACCACTCAACTTGTTTGAGCGTAAAATGAGAAATTTCAAAAAAGGTAAGCTCATTCCCATCCATTTTGGTATGTTCCCTTCAATGTTATTATGAGCAAGGTTGATAATATCTAACCCGAGGCAGTTACGCATTGAGAAAGGTATTTGGCCAGAAAACCTATTGCTTTGCAGATCCAAAGACCACAGATTTGTGAGAAATCCTATTGAATTTGGTATGCTTCCGGACAAGTTGTTATTTCCTAAACTTAACACATATAATGAAGGCCAATTCATGAAGCAATCTGGCAATTCTCCAGTCAATTGATTTCCCGATAGAGAAAGAATCTCTAAAACATTTGTGTCGACATTGTCACAAAGAAAGTGAGATAGACCTCCTGAAAGTGGGTTGTTTGAGAGATCTAGAGCCCACATTTGATCTCCTATTCGAGGCAATGAGCCACTGAATTGATTGGAACTCAAATACATCGATGTATTGTTTCCAAATTTATCTGGAATCTTTCCATGGAGATGGTTGTGTGAGAGATTCAAATGACTAATCCCCCAAATCCATCTGGGAACAAGACCAGAGATTCCTGTACTAGATAAATCTAGTTGCTCAATATTCTTTTGTGTGTCGAGCCACAAGGGGATATTCGTAGTTCCCAAGTCCCACGAAGCCAGTTTCAAACGCTGAAGTTTGAAAGGTGGAATCCAATTTGGGTCCAGCTTCAAAGACAATTGATGGTTATGGGAAGCATCTAAACGTTTTAGCTTAGTGAGATTGAGAAGGTGGCTTTCAGTGACGATCCCTTCCAGCTTGTTATTTCCAATAATGAGAGATTCCAAGTGGGATATTTGTCCTATACTCTCTGGAAGATTTCCACTCAATTTGTTATCATTAAGATGAAACTCTTCTAAGGACATAAGCTGACCTAGATTGAGTGGGATTGGACCTGATAATAAGTTATTGCCAAGATCAAGGGCTATCAGACTCTTAAGTTCTCCAAATTGATCAGTTAGATGACCAAAAAGTTGATTATAAGAGAAATCTAAGACTTGCAAAGAGTCTAAGAAGCAATTAGACATACTACCAAACGAATCTGATAATTCTCCCTGCAACTTATTCCCAGATAAGTCCAGCATTTGCATTTTGCACATGTTGGCAATATCTCTAGGTATTTTTCCAGAAAGCTCATTGTCTGACAAATCGAGGGTATTGAGAGAGCTTAGATTTGCTATGTCATTGGCAATTGTACCCTGTAGAGAGTTCCCTCTCATGTTGACAAATTGAAGGTCTTTGTTAGAGTAGAGCCAATCTGGAATGGTGGAATTGAAATAATTGACAGAGAGATCAATGTGTTGAAGTTTGGTGGTATTGCTAATACCTAGAATTGGCCCTTCAAAATAGTTGCCTTTCAAATCAAGAAAAACAAGATTGGTGAGCTGAAAAATCCATCTCGGGACGGGGGATGGAAACATGTCGTCACCACTCAGAAAATAGTATGGATAATTAGAGAGATCGAGGACAGCCAGAGAAGAAGAAACGTTAACCTCATTCATCAGGGAATCAGTAATGAAACGAAGATTGCAGTGATTGAGGTGTACTTGTTCCAAAGAAGCGAGTGAGTTGATCACCGCTGCCCAGTTTGCTGCAGCTTTGCTGAGATCCACACGATTCATGTTGAGGTGATTCAATTTTGAAAGCCCCGACAACCATTCAAGACTGTTGGCATAAAAGCTGTTTGTGTCTTCCTGCCCCAAAGCGAAAACGTGCAAATTTGAAAGATTTCCAATGGAATGGGGAATGCTTCCATGAAATCCAGCATTTGATAAATTCAAATAGCGAAGACTTCTCAACGACCCAATGAAGGAAGGAATTCTTCCAGTGAAGTTATTATTGCTAAGGTCTAGATACCTTAGCTGCGTTAAATTCAGCAGAGAATGTGTTATTTTGCCACTCAAAAAAGCTGAAGATTCAATAGAAAAAGGATGATAATTATTGTGAAGACAAAGCTTTTGAACATGACCTGTGAAGTTGTTGCAGACAACACGTTTCCAGTTGCAGCAATTTACATCAGTGCGATTATTCCATGAAGAGAGTTGATGAAAGGGATCTTCCAAATTTTGCTTGAAGCTTAGAAGAGCCTGCTTTTCATTTTCGGGACACTGAATATTATTATGGCTATAGTGATTCTCATTCATACAAGAGCTTAATTCGAAGAAGGTTATGAATAAAATAACCAGGAAAAACAGAGGCGCACAAGGGATTAGCTTTGGAAGACTCAACATGATCTTTTGCAATGCGTTGGAATTAAAAAGTACACTGATTGTTTGATGGAATAATATGAAAGAATATCAAATGGGGGCATATATATATATATAATAGTTTCTTCACCTTTTTCTGTATATAGTTACATTTCAGTTACGTTTTTAAGTTTATAGGAGACATCGGATGTTAATTTGCTATTTACATTGAAGACATTGACATGACTCCACTCGTTGTGAAAACCAAAAAGTAAACAAATAGCCCAAAGAAGACAACAAGACGAAGACCATAGTGCATGTTATTGACTTATTGCCTATCGGTTGCTTTTCCTTTTGCCTGACTGACTTATGTGATATAATAATTGCCAAGAAGAAATTGCTTTTTTGGTTCCAGTATATATGGTCATTTTTATTTTTGGTTCTAATATTTTTCAAAGTTTACAATTTTAGTCCCGCTCTTTTGAATTTGGTACAATTTTAGTCTTTTCATCTAATTTCGGAAGGAAGATCAATTTGACCGTTAGTTGACCGTAATTCTATGAACTTCTCAAAAATAGGGACTAAATTTTACAGATATATTATACCTTTGAGAGTCCACGACGTATGTCTTATAAGATCAAAGTAGAAGAGAGTAATTATGATTATCAAAGTACGCAACTGGTGTTACTTTGAATAATTACAAAGAATTTCTCAAATATAGTAGAATTTTCTTAATGATATTTTGTAGGAATAATTGCAAATAATCCCTTGGGTGTAGCTTTAAATAAAAAAATAATAATAAAAATCAAACCTTGAATTGTTTCAATAAAATTTTTTGCGTTCTTATGTTAAATAGAAAGAACTTGGAGAACAATCCGAATAGGTCCAATCCAAATGATTTTGATGGAATCAGCTCCGACGTTATCAATACGTACGTTTAATAATTACATATAAATATAAGTCCTCGCTCCATTTCTTACACCATTCAAACAAAGGCATTTTAAATTTGTAATGTTTATTTATGTTCTCTCTTCCAACAACCATTACAAAACCGAATTATTATCAGGTTCTGTATACTTCATATTCAGGCATAGGTAAAATACGGCAAGCATGAGATGAAAAAATTGGATAGGTAAATAATATTGGTCGCTACATCTATGACAGTATGCTACACTTTTTTTTTTTAATTGGTCAGTTTTATTAAATTTTAGGAATAATTACAAACTCCTCAGGTATTTGAAAAATATAAATTCTCATAAGAAAATAGGTTCTTCAACACCTTACTGTTCTACCCTTTTTTATTAAAAAGAAAAGGGAAAATTACATTGTACTATCTTGAGGTTTGTCATACTTTATAAATAGGCCCCTATTCTTTTCGTAATTACATTGAAGTCCCTAAACTTTCACTTCCGTTTGAGGTCCATAACGGACGTTACTGTTCCGTTAGGCTCAACGGTTGACCGACCCGAAATACCCCTGAATATTAAATTATTATTACAAATAGGTCCTTGAGGTTTGAATTTACCAACAAAACGATCCCTGTAGTTTACTCAATAACAAATATGTCTTTGTATTTCGGGCCAGTCAACCGTTGACCCTGACGGAACAGTAACATTCGTTATGGACCTCAAACGGAAGTGAAAGTTTAGGGACTTCGATGTAATTACGCAAAAAATAGGGATCTATTTGTAATTATGGCAAATCTCAGGGTAGTACAATGTAATTTTCCCAAAAGAAAATAGATTCTTCAATCAAGGACATCGTTCATTCCTTTACAAATCACAAGAAGAAAATTAGATCTAAGTCTAGATTTAGATCTTGAGGTGTTGAAGAAAGTGGGTGATAAGCGTGGAGGTGATAGTGACGGTGGGTGGTTGTGGTTATTCGTGTAGAACAGTAAGGTGTTGAAGATAACATCTCATGATAGGGGTGGAGTGGGTGGTAGGTATCGGAGCATACCAAACTCATTATTCACCATGGTATCGAGTAGATCCGATTATAGGTCTGTTTCTTCACTTTGCCAGATATCCCCATTCTTGACTTGCAGATGTTTCGATTCTTGCAATATTTACGCACCAGTTTATTCCGCATTCCACGGCCCTAGACGTGACAGAGGTGTGTTAAGTGTCCCACATCGAATAATCAACATTATAAGATTTATTTATTTATTTATTATTATTATTATTTTTAACTACAGACAAATGATCTTAGTAAAAGATCCAAATTCGTAGTAAAAACCCTTTTGTTACGCATTTACTATAAATTTCTGATCGTAGTTGTTGTGGCCGTAATAAATATTATACTACGATCAAATGATCGTAGCAAAAACCTTTTGCTACGAAAATATTAGTTTAATAGTTTTTACTACGGACAATATTTCCTTGCAAATATGAGACAAATACATCTAGTTTTTACTAAGAATAAACTAGTAAAAAGTGTGTATTAGCTACGATCAAAACATTGTAGCGAAAACATTTCAAGTTTTAAAGATAGTATTCACTACGATCCATATTTCGTATTAAAAAAAAAAAATTATGATAATTATTGTATAATTTTTATTAAATTGTATTCTTTTCTTATATTTTCCTAAAATAAATTAATAAATATCATCATCCAAACCAAAATATAATCCAATGAAACATCAAATTTATATAAGCCAAGCAATAGTTTTCAATAACATCACTAACATAACAATGTATTACCAAAAAGACAAATCCTTACAAATTAATATGAATTCAAAAGATGTACTATTCTGTCCCAAAATCTATAAAATGTACTATCCTTACAAATCCTTATAATCGCTGTTGCAGTTTCTTGTTAATGGAGGCCCACAGAGTTGGTTCCCGATAAAGCTCGAGGCATTGAAGGTGTTGAACTGTGTGCTTTCTGGTATTTTCCCAGTCAATTTGTTGCAAGACAAATTCAAATATGCCTAAGTAGTCATAGTCGCGAAGCTGTTGGGAATTCCAGCAGACAGAGTGTTTCTCGATAAATCAAGAGATTCCGGTTGCTTCATGTCTCCAATGTTGTGTGGGATTAATCCTGTCAATTGATTCCCTGACAAGTTGAGTGATCCCAATTCCACAAGACTGGTCAGCTCCTTTGGGATATCTCCAGACAAATTGTTATTCGAAAGGTCCATATTTGTAGCCAATCCGAGAATGGTATCGTAAGGGGATTCCCGTCCTTTGTTAGTGGCAATAGCACTCTCTGTGAAGGCTCAAACATTAATACCGTCGGAATAAAGTTCAACCCCCAATTTATTCATACTTCTTTTTGTGGCCATGGCAGTAAAGTTGTCAACACATCGGGGTATCTTCCCGTAAAAACTATTGTTTGAGAGATCCAATATCTGGATAGAGTTGAGGCAGCATACATCAGAAAAAGTTTGACCACTCAGCTTATTTGAACGTAAAATGAGAAATTTCAAATTAGGTAAGCTCATTCCCATCCATTTTGGTATGTTCCCTTCAAGTTTGTTAGTCAATATTCACTAATTCTCTGTTGTTATTTATTTAGAAAGGTATTTGGCCAGAAAACCTGTTGTTTACTTGTTTTGCAGTTCCAATGACCACATATTTGTGAGAAATCCTATGGAATTTGGTATGGTTCCAGACAAGTTGTTTTCTCCTAAACTCAACACCTTCAGTGATGGCCAATTCACGAAGCAATCTGGTAATTCTCCGGTCAATTGATTTCCCTATAAAAAAAGAAAAAGAATCTCCAAACCTTTTGTTACGTTCTCGTCACAAAGAGAATGGTGGACTTGAAATAATTGTGAGACAGGTCAATGTGTTGAAGTTTGGTGGTATTGCTAATACTTGGAATTAGGCTATACAAATTGCTTAAATAGAGATCAAGAGAAATAAGGTTTTTGAGCTGAAAAATTCACCTTAATTTGGCAAAGGATTGAAGATCGTTGAGCGAAAGATCAAGGATATCTAGAGAAGAAGAAACATTAACCTCTTTCATCATGTAACCAGTGATTAAATTAAAATTGCAGCGTGAGAAATGAAGCTCTACCAAAGAAGGGAGTGAGCTTTGCTCAGGTTCATACCATTCATGTTGGGGTGCTTTAATTTGGAAAGCCCTGACAACCATTCAAGACCGTCCACATAAAGGCTGCTTGTGTACTCCCATCCCAAAGCCAAAGTGCATAAATTTGAAAGGTTTCCAATAGAATAGGGAACGACTCCATAAAATCCAGCGTTTGATAAATTCAAATAGCGGAGGCTTCTCAACGACCCAATGAAGGAAGGGATTCTTCCAGTGAAGTTGTTATAACTAAGGTCAAGATACCTCAGCTGCGTTAAATTCAGCAGGGAATGAGTTATTTTGCCACTCAAGAAAGTTGAAGATCGAATAGAAAAAGGATCATAATCATTTTGAAGACGGAGCTGTTGAACATGGCCAGTGAAGTTGTTGCAGACAACGCGTTTCCAGTTGCAACAATTAACTTCACTGAGATTGTTCCATGAAGAGAGTTGACCAAAGGGATCTTTCAGGTATTGCTTGAAACTTAGAAGAGCATGTTTTTCAGTTTCGGGACATTGAATATTATAGCTAATGTGATTCTCAATTATGCAAGAGTTTAATTTGAAGGTTATGAATAAAATAACTAGGAAAAACAGGTGTGCAGAAGGGATTGCCTTTGGACAACTGATCGTTGAAATAAGAAAAGTAGATAAACATCAGAGATATGTAATCCCGTAATTGTATAGGGTTTATTTGCTTTCCTTACCTAGATAGGTTGTATAGTGTATTTATACATTGTTTTGTACTCTAGTTCTATACATAAGTTAATATACAGAAAAACCTTTTCCCCAATATGATGTTCTTCATAGCTATCATGGTATCAGAGCGGGTGACGATCCATTAATTGGGTCCGAACCTTGCTCATCATCTACCCCTAACCTTTCTCGACCATGGCCGAAGACAGTAGCAGTAGTACCACCACCGGCAAGGAGTCGCAACAGTCCGGCGACTCCCTCGCCACACAACTAGCCAGCCTTCTTCAATCCCTACAACCCCAAACAGAACAAAATCAGCCACATACTCCACAAACCTTATTAGTCAGCATCAAATTTAACCAAACCAATTATTCCATATGGGTACGGTTGATTCGGATAGCAATTGGAGGCAGGGGAAAGCTTTCCCACATCACAGGAACGCCTCCACCCCCATCACCAAATCAACCGGGATATCAGAAATGGGAACAGACCGATTTAATGGTCTGTTCATGGTTATTGGAGAATATGGACCAAGGACTCATACCAAACTATGTTGAATACCCCTCAGCAAAATCGCTATGGGATGCACTAAAATCAACTTACAGTCAAGGGAGTGATGGTCTCCAAATTTTCGATCTCACCGTTAAAGCCAACAATCTCAAGCAAGGATCTGATAGCATCGAACAGTATTATAACAATCTCCAAAGAATATGTAGAGAGATAAAAATCCGCCAACCCAACCCCATGGTTCATGAAGAGGATATAGCCACCTTCAACCGGTTGAGATCGGAGACCCACCTATTCCAATTTCTTGCCAGAGTAGATGACAAGTTTGATCCGGAGAGGCGAGATCTCCTGAAAGAGAATCCGTTACCAACCGTGGAGACGGCCTATGCCACGATCAGGAGAAAGGGATTAAGGCGAGGTATCTTGGGAGAGAGCCCATCATCGGCGGTGGCCTCAGGTGTCGGAGCGGGCCTCGTTGCCCGAAATCAGTCCAAATCAGAGAGAGGACCGCCGTGGACGGTCGCCAAGCCCAGATCAGAGCCTCGAAAATTCTCGGCTTCGTCTCCGGCGTTCTCATCACGTCGGAGCGATGACACATACCACAGAGGCGGAGCGGAGCGATTGGAGCTCCAGTGCGATCAGTGCGGCCGAAAAAACCACCGAAAAGAAGAGTGCTATGAACTAGTGGGATTTCCGGTGGGTTGGCGCAGCCATCGTCAAGAACGGGCCACGGCCAACCATGGCGTAGCTACGCTGGCAGACGGCAGATCCGCCGGCAACAAGGGGGAAGAACCAGACGAAATGTCTGGAAGAAGAAGAGAGGCGGCGGATTCCAAAGGGAAGGAAGGAGCAACACTAATAGGTATAGGGTTGGACTGTGTGAAATCACGTCCATGCCCCTCTAATTTATTACCTACAAACCCCTTATTCGCTAGCAATAATAAATTGTCTTGTCACATAAATAATAATCCACGTGCTACTGATACTGTTATTGACTCTTGTAATAATATTAGCATTAGAAGTGATGGTCAGGCAGGTCTAGCATTGCAAACCTATACACAGAATGGTGGAAAGAATACTAGGTGGATCATTGACTGCGGTGCAACCAAAACAATGACATATGATCCGGGGGATTTTTTGGCATATACAGAACCCAAGACACTGTTTATTCAAAGTGCCAACGGGGGTGTTTCCCAAGTTCATGGGGCCGGCACAGTTGCTCTATCTCCAGCTTTAACAATACAGAACTATCTTTACGTGCCTAGCTTATCTTGCAAATTGCTCTCTCTTAGTCATGTCACCAAGGAATTAAACTGTATGGTGCTGATATATCCTACTTTTTGTCTCTTGCAGGATATTCGGTCGGGGAAAGTGATTGGGCGTGGTACTGAAAGTGGAGGACTGTATTATGTCGATGAGGTGGCCCAACAAGGAACTGCAGCGCTTGCTCACGGGACAGTGGACCGTCAACAGTGGCTATGGCACCGTCGTTTGGGTTATCCCTCTTTAGGGTATCTTCAGTTGCTTTTTCCCCAGTTTTTTCATAAGGATAGTGTTTTTCAGTGCGACACATGTCGATTAGCTAAGATTCATAAACAATCTTACCCGGTTTCTAGTTCTCGGGCAGATTCTATTTTTTCGTTGGTGCATTTAGATGTATGGGGGCCTGCCTCGAATACTGGTGGAACTCATAATTTTAAGTATTTTGTTCTTTTTATTGATGATTTTTCTAGAATGACTTGGGTGTATTTCATTAAAAATAAATCTGATGTTGCCACCAAATTTTTGGATTTATTTCATATGGTACACCGTCAATATCAATCCTCTATTCGGGGTCCTTCGTTCAGATAATGGGGGGAATACATAAACAACACTCTTGCTCAGTTTTTTAAGAATAATGGGATAATTCATCAAACCTCTTGCCCACATACTCCTCAGCAAAACGGGGTTGCTGAGCGAAAAAATCGTCAGTTATTAGAAATGTCTAGGTCTCTCTTGATTGAGTCTCACTGCCCCCAGTCCTTGTGGCCCGAGGCCGTTGCCACCTCAGTTTACTTAACTAATCGGCTCCCCACCAAAGCACTATAATTCTCTACCCCCTGAAAACACTAGCTAGTCAGGTGAGCATTCCTTCTGTCCTCGTACTTCCACCCTGGGTGTTTGAGTGTTCAGTTTTCGTTCACATTCCTAAGTCTGAGCGCACAAAACTTGATCCCTGTTCGGTTAAGTGCGTCTTTGTGGGGTATGGGGTTCATCAGAAAGGCTATAGGTGCTATCATTCGCCCACCCGGTGTCTATATACCACCATGGATTGTGAGTTTGTTAAGACAGAGTTCTTCTACTCCTCCCCACTCAGAGGTCAGGAGGAGACGACACAGGACCCACTGAGTGGGGTGCCAGCATACTCTTGGCCAGACATAGTCCCACCAGGGCCAGCAGGCGGAACCACCGGGCCGCCATCTCCCGTAATACAGTCTCCTACATTATCCACTGACCCGGCTACCCCGACACCGAATATCCTTGAGGTACGTACCATTGATTGTGACAGTATTTCTCTGATTCCGTATGACCCTAACAGTGCAGGACTCCGTGAGGAACAGGGGGAGAATGAGAGCAGACAGGATGGTGTGGAAGAGATAGTGGAGAGAAATGTGTTACCCCCACGCACAATCAGGGGAGTTTCCCCGAAGCGTTATGAGCCGGAACATACAGGACGAACCCCCTGATATCCCCTAGCTAATCTGGTCAGGGGGAGCACAGAAGCTCACGCATTCATAGCAGCCATTCATGGTGACAGAATCCCAAGTAGAGTAGAGGAGGCTCTGAAGGATGAGAAATGAGTACAGCCAATGGAGACAGAAATGGAGGCACTTGAGAAGAATGGTACTTGGGACAGGTGTGTGCTCCCTTAAGGAAAAAAGGTGGTAGGGTGTCGATGGGTGTACACAGTAAAACACCGAGCAGATGGGAGTATTGAGAGGTATAAAGCGAGGTTGGTAGCAAGAGGGTTTACACAGACGTACGGCGTTGACTACTCTGAGACTTTCTCTCCGGTAGCTAAGATCGACACCATCAGGGTATTATTCTCTGTGGCAGCTAACCGAGAGTGGGAGTTACACCAGTTTGATGTTAAGAATGCCTTCCTCCACGGGAATTTACAAGAAGAGGTTTACATGGAACCTCCACCAGGGTTCACTAAAGGATTCAGAAGTGGGGATGTGTGCAGGTTGAGGAAGGCCTTATATGGGTTGAAGCAGTTGCCACGGGCCTGGTTTGGAAGATTTACAGCTGCCATGAAGAAGTATGGCTATCACCAAAGCAACTCCGACCACACACTCTTTATCAAGAGAAGGGGAGAACTTGTGACATGCCTCATTATCTATGTAGATGATATGATCATTACCGGGGATGACACAGATGAAATTAGGGAACTGAGGAAGAACTTGTTCAGGGAATTTGAAATGAAGGACCTCGGGAGGCTTAAGTATTTTTTGGGGATTGAAGTAACGAGATTCAAGAGAGGCATCTATATTTCACAGAGGAAGTTTGTCCTCGACCTGCTAGCCGAAACAGGTCTACTAGAGTGTCGTCCAGTGGACACTCCCTGTTGGAAAACACGAATCAGAAAGCAGCGGAAATTTAAAAATTTTCCAACAAAAGGATCTTGGACTAGCAATCGTGTATCCAAATTCGTAGGGATTAGAAACTTAATTTCTTAATTATCTTTCTTGAAGCGTTTCAAGCCACCCAAGAACGCTCTTCTCGCGGCTTGATCCCCTCTTCTTGGTAAAGCTCGAATCTTCAAACTTCTAACTTGAAGCTCTCTAGAGATAGTCCACCAACTTGACTACAATCTAACTAGTAAAGATGCTAGTTCTCTAGTTAGTGTTTAGGCTTAACCTAGGGTTTCATTTTTCTTGGAGAAAGAATGGTGTTCAACACATGAACCAAAAGAAATCTCGATTAGCTCCAAGAGGAGCTCGAGCTCTTCTATTTATAATGAGGGAGTGGCTGAAAATCCCTAGTCCTTATGGGCTAAGGATTTGGTCTCTCTCTCTTATTACTTGATCATCAAGTAATTTTGACTTTGACTTTGAATTCAAATTCAAATCAACTTTCAAGAGAGCTAAAATATGCAAACTATTTTTGGATAATTTTATACTTTATTTATTTAAAATAAATAATTTATTTTATCTAATTAATTAATTCACAATTAATTAACTAGATTATTTTTCTCCAAAATAAGACTTTCTTTTTAATTCAAAAATAAACCAAAGTCTATTAAATAATTAACACATTTAATTATTTAACATATATATATATATATATATATATATATATATATATATATATATATACAAGTGTGGGACACGTGTCACTCACGTGACCCACACGTGTGGAACCCTCTAGGCCTGATTAACTTGTTTAATCATTTTAAAGCCTCAACTCATGTAACCAAGTTGTTGTGTGTGACCCTCTAGGTTCTCAATTCAATTAGCAGTGGCCCTAATTAATTAATTCACTAATTAATTAATCAGTCCACAGATTAAACGACCATAGTCTAGTAACAGGTGTTTAACCCCTAGCTGAATTGGAATGTTCAGATTCGACAGAACCTTTAAGTTATTGATTAATGTGAGATACAATCCTCCTACTTACTATCTCTCAACCAAGATCTAGGGTAAGGGAATAATCAGAACCCTAATAATCCGGTCTTAAAGCTAAATGCATTTCATATCCATTTGATCTCAATCCAAGAAACCCTTTTCTTGATGTCTTGATCTACTGCCTTGGCCAAGGACTCCATATGGCATATGAATGACTTACACAATAAGAGACCACCCTGAAAATGCAAGTGTAGGTCCTTTCTGTTGGAAAACAGGATCAGAAAAGCAACGAAAATTTAAAAATTTTCCAATAAAAGGATCTAGGACTCGCAATTGTGTATCCAAATTCGTAGAGATAAGAAAACTTACTTTACTTTTGTTCTTTCTTGAAGAGTTTCAAGCCTCCCAAGAACGCTCTTCTCGCGGCTTGATCCCCTCTCCTTGGTAAAGCTCGAATCTTCAAACTTCTAACTTGAAGTCTCTAAAGACAGTCCACCAACTTGATCACAATCTAACTAGTAAGGATGCTAGTTCTCTAGTTAGTGTTTAGGCTTAACCTAGGGTTTCGTTTATCTTGGAGAAAGGAAGGTGTTCAACACATGAACCAAAAGAATTCTCAATTAGCTCTAAAGGGGAGCATGAGCTCCCCTATATATAGGTAAGGGAGAGGGATGGCCGAACCTAATCCTTGTTAGGCAAGGATTTGGTCCCTCTCTCTCCTATTACTTGATCATCAAGTATTTTCCAACTTTGACTTTGAATTCTAATTCAAATCAACTTTCAAGAGAGCTAAAATTATCCAAACTAATTTTGGATTATTTTATACTTTATTTATTTAAAATAAATAACTTATTTTATCTAATTAATTAATTCATAATTAATTATCTAGATTATTTTCTCCAAAATTAGACTTTATTTTTAATTCAAAATTAAACCAAAGTCTATTAAATAATTAACAAATTAATTATTTAATATCACATAATCACGTGTGGCACACGTGTCTCAATGACACGTGTCCAATCACGTGAACCACACGTGTGGAACCCTCTAGGCCCGATTAACTCGTTTAATCTTTTTCAAGCCTCAACTCATGTGACCAAGTTGTTGTGTGTGACCCTCTAGGTTCTCAATTCAATTAGCAGTGACCCTAATTAATTAATTCACTAATTAATTAATTAGTCCACAGATTAAACGACCATAGTCTAGCAACAGGTGTTTAACCCCTAGCTGAATTGGAATGTTCGGATTCGACAAAACCTTTAAGTCATTGATTAATGTGAGATACAATCCTCCTACTTACTATCTCTCAACCAAGATCTAGGGTAAGGGAATAATCAGAACCCTAATAATCTGGTCTTAAAGCTAAGTGCATTGCATATCCATTTGATCTCAATCCAAGAAACCCTTTTCTTGATGTTTTGATTTACTGCCTTGGCCAAGGACTCCATATGGCATATGAATGACTTACATAATAAGAGATCAACTTGCAAATGCAAGTGTAGGTCCTTTCTTGATTCTCATTCATTTTCATGAATCACTTGTGCAGCCCCAACATAAGCCTTGAATCAGTTGTCTAAGGCGACACCCTTTAAAGCTTATACCTAAGACTACAGAGTTAACTCATAAAGTGACAAGGAACCTCAAGTCTAAGGATCAATTAATCACATCAATGACTCGTGAGATATTTCCTAATCTGGAAGTTTCTATTTCCTGAAATAGAAACTTCCTTTCCCATTTAGGAATGTTCTCACACGGGGCACCTCAGTGAACTTACTTATTAAAGTAAGCACCCTCATGTATCACGCACGTATCAACTATACACTTTGCACCTACATGAAACAAGGTGGTCCTTCTTAAGGGCGTGATCCCACAAGCAAGCCTTAGAGGAGTCAGGTTGACACTCCCACCGTCGGTAGGACTCATCGGCTTGGAGTATTTTACTAATCATGACTTATGTGATATAGGGCTCGTCTCATGAACCATTTCACCTAAATGGTAGAGTCCTAAAGTCATCAGGTTTAGGGGAGTTCTCATACATACACATATAAAGTAATCGCATACCAAACAAGAACATATAAAGAAGTGTTGCCTTAATTCGTTATTTCATTCAAAGATTGTCTGTGATTACAATAAGGAAAAGCACAAAGCGGATATACAATCGGCTTTCTAGGGCACTATTCCTAACACTTTCTGGATTCACATTCACTTTCATGAATCACTTGTGCAGCCCCAGCATAAGCCTTGAATCAGTTGTCTAAGGCGACACCCTTTAAAGCTTATACCTAAGACTACAGAGTTAACTCATAAAGTGACATGGAACCTCAAGTCTAAGGATCAATTAATCATATCAATGACTCGTGAGATATTTCCTAATCTGGAAGTTTCTATTTCCTGAAATAGAAACTTTCTTTCCCATTTAGGAATGTTCTCACACGGGGCACCTCAGTGAACTTACTTATTAAAGTAAGCACCCTCATGTATCACGCACGTATCAACTATACACTTTGCACCTACATGAAACAAGGTGGTCCTTCTTAAGGGCATGATCCCACAAGCAAGCCTTAGAGGAGTCAGGTTGACACTCCCACTGTCGGTAGGACTCATCGGCTTGGAGCATTTTACTAATCATGACTTATGTGATATAGGGCTCGTTTCATGAATCATTTCACCTAAATGGCAGAGTCCTAAAGTCATCAGGATTAGGGGAGTTCTCATACATGCACAGATAAAGTAAACGCATACCAAACAAGAGCATATAAAGAAGTGTTGCCTTAATTCGTTATATCATTCAAAGATTGTCTGTGATTACAATAAGGAAAAGCGCAAAGCGGGTATACAATCGGCTTTCTAGGGCACTATTCCTAACAATCTCCCACTTGTCCGTCAAAGCCATTCTAAAGCTACTCTAAGTCCCATATTCTCAAGATGACCTTGGAAAGCTTCTCGACTAAGGGGTTTAGTAAGTGGATCTTCCACGTTCTCTGCTGATGCGACCCTCTCAATTTGCACATCTCCTCTTTTGATAATATCACGGATTAGGTGATACTTTCTCATAATGTGCTTGGTCCGTTGGTGAGATCTTGGTTCTCTTGCTTGAGCAACCGCCCCAGTGTTGTCACAAAACACAGTAATGGGGTCTTTCATGCTAGGAATAACATTCAACTCTTGAATGAAGTTTATAATCCAAACACCTTCCTTAGCTGCATCATTTGCAGCCAAGTATTCGGCCTCAGTGGTCGAATCTGCAATGGTCGTTTGATTGGAACTCTTCCAACTCACTGCTCCGCCGTTTAGGTAGAAAATGTATCCTGACATTGACTTAAAATCATCTAAGTCAGATGCAAAGCTTGCATCACAGTATCCTCCCACAGTAAGAACTTTCTGACCTCCGTAGACTAAGAATAAATCTTTAGTACTCTTCAAGTACTTAAGAATATTCTTCACGGCAGCCCAGTGACCATCTCCATGGTCAGATTGGAAACGACTTGTTACACTAAGTGCATAAGCCACATCTGGCCGAGTACATAACATTGCATACATTATGCTACCTATTGCTGATGCATAAGGTATATCAGTCATTCTTTCCTTCTCAAGGCTTGTCTTAGGACACATCTTCTTAGAAAGACATATTCCTACACTTATAGGAAGGTTCTTAACCTTTGCTGACTCCATATTAAATCTCTTCAATACTTTGTCAATGTACATCGACTGTGATAGTCCTATTAACCTTCTAGATCTATCTCGATAGATTTTGATTCCAAGGATATAGGACGCATCACCAAGATCTTTCATCTCGAATTGGTTCGATAACCATAACTTAGTTACCTTCATGTCATCCTTCGAATTCCCAATAAGAAGGATGTCATCAACATAAAGTACTAAGAATTGCATTGAGGTCTCCAATTCCTTTCTATACACACATGATTCATTCGAAATTTGAATGAAGCCAAACGCTTTGACTGATTCATCAAATCGAATATTCCAATTCCTAGAAGTCTGTTTCAATCCATAGATTGATCTTTGGAGTTTGCAAACCTTTTGTTCACTCCCACTGAATGTGAAACCTATGGGTTGCTCCATATAAATGTCTTTATCAATGTCACCATTGAGAAAGGCAGTTTTCACATCCATTTGCCATATCTCATAGTCATAATATGCAGCAATGGCAAGCATGATCCGAATGGACTTTTGCATTGCAACTGGAGAAAAAGTTTCATCAAAGTCCACACCGGGTCTTTGAGTGAATCCTTTTGCAACCAGTCTTCCTTTGTAGGCTGCAATGCTTCCATCAACTCCAAGCTTTCTCTTAAAGATCCATTTACAACCTATGGGTTTGACCCTATCAGGCAAATCGACCAAGGTCCAAACTTGGTTGGAGTTCATGGAATTCATTTCGGATTTCATGGCTTCTATCCACTGTTCAGAGTCAGAATCTGAAAGTGCCTCCTCATATGTTAAAGGATCATTATCCTTTTGAGAGATTTCATGGAAGAATCCATACCATCCCTTCGGCTGTCTAGGAGTGCGTTCAGAACGCCTTAGAGGAGGATTTTTATGTGTATCGAAATTCTTGATTGGTTGTGGTTGATCAGAATAAGACGTTTCTTTAGTGGGTGGTGTGGGATCACTTTGTACTTCTTCCAATTCTATGATCTTGCCTTTCTTTTCTTTAAGGAACGGTTCCTCCAGAAAAGTGGCATTTCTGGAAATAAACACCTTTTGCTCAGATTGATCATAGAAGTAGTATCCGATGGATTCCTTAGGATAACCTACACAGTGGCGTAAGTTAGAACGAGATTCTAACTTATCTCCCGCTGTCCTCTTCACGTAAGCAGGACAACCCCAAATTCTTAAATAAGAATAACTAGGGATTTTACCATGCCACATTTCATAGGGCGTTTTAGGGACTGACTTAGAGGGAACTAGATTCAAAATCTTTGCTGCACTTTCTAGGGCATAACCCCAGAAAGAAGGTGGTAAGTCAGTGAAACTCATCGTGGAACGAACCATATCAAGTAGGGTTCGATTCCTTCTCTCAGAAACTCCATTAAGCTGAGGAGTTCCCGGAGGAGTCCACTGAGAGATAATCCCATTATCTTTGAGATGATTAAGGAATTCTTCACTAAGATACTCGCCTCCTCGATCAGATCGAAGTGCTTTGATCTTGTGACCAGTTTGGTTCTCAACCTCCTTTTGAAATTCTAAGAATTTCTCAAAAGCTTCAGATTTATACTTCATTAAGTATACATAACCATACCGACTAAAGTCATCAGTAAAGGTTATAAAATACTGATGATTGTTTCTAGTGCTTACACGGTCCACAAACATTAGAATGGATCAAATCCAAGACCTTAGTGGCACGTTCCACAGTCCCTTTAAAAGGAACTTTGGACATCTTTCCTTTGAGACAGAATTCACAAGAAGTTAACTCTTTGAGATCATTTTCAGAGAATGATCCTAAAGTGTTTATCTTGCTAATTCTGTTTTTGGAAATGTGTCCTAATCTAGCGTGCCATAAGGGAGCTGAAACTTTGTCATCTCTCTTACGTTTAGTTTCTCGTTGTATATTCATAATATTGATATTTTGAGTTAGATAAAGTCCATTACTTAGAGTACCGATGTGAACGGAAGAGTTGTTCCGTTTGATAAAGTATTTACCATTCTTAATATAAGTTTCATAACCTTCACAATCTAAAATTGGAACTGAAATTATATTACGAATAATGCTCGGTACATAAAGGACTTTGTTTAATACTAACTCAAAACTACCCAAATCTAATCTAATTGTGCCTAAAGCTCGAGCTTCAACATTTGAGCCATCGCCGATCTTCAAGACACATTCTCCTTCTTTGAGTTGTTGGACTTCACTTAGCATATGTACATCATTACAGATATGAGTTCCACAACCGGTATCAAGTACCCAAGAACTAGAATTAATAGAAAGATTTATTTCAACGAGAAACATACCTTTCTTTAGAGTAGCCTTGTACTCTGGGCAGTTTCTCCTCCAATGTCCCGCTTTGCCACAATGGAAGCAAACATCCTCTTTCTGATCACGCTTCTTCTTTTGGGCTTTCCCCTTGGAAATGCCACCAGTGGGCCTAAGGGGTTTCTTCTTCTTCTTTTGGGCTTTCTTGCCCTTACCTTTAGAAGGCCCAGAAGAGGAAGATAGAGCATTCACCATCAAAACCTTATTGTCCTTCTTGATCGTGCTTTCAGCAGTCATAAGCTGACTAATCAGCTCACCTACAGTAACACCAGTATGATTCATATTGAAGTTAAGGACAAATGGGTTGAATGATGGTGGGAGCGAGGCTAGCAACAAATCCACTGAAAGCTCATCTTTCAGTAGCATGTCCATGGAAGCATGTTTCTCAGTAGGGGCGAGAAACTTGAGTCCATATTCATGGACACTTGAACCTTCCCTCATTCTCAAGTGGAACAATTCCTTTGAAGTGTTATACCTTGTAACACGTTCATGAGGGCGGTAAAGTTGCTCTAAGTGGTCGTAAATCTCCCAAGCGAATTCCATGGCCTCATGTTGCCTTTGCAAGTCCGGAGACATGTTAGCCAACATAAGGCAACGGGCTTGGAGATTATCATCCTTCCACTTCTGGATCGCGTCCCGCTCGGCTCGAGTGGGAGCGTCCCCTTCGGGACTAGGCTCCCCTTCGAAGAGAACATAAGTTCTTTTCTTAGAATCTAAAATGATTTTTAGATTCGTCAGCCAATCAGAATAGTTGGGACCAATCAACTTGTTTGACTCGAGGATTGATACAAGAGGGTTTTTGGTTGCCATTTCAAAACACGTAGAGAATCACAGAATCTACGACCTAAATGGTAAAACAGAGAACTAGTGAGCATGCTGAATTATAACGATATACAAAAGATAAGGTCTTTAATCTAATGTAGCTCCCACTATTTTTCAAAGATCTATAATTCCCAAAGATCTAAGAGGAACACGTTTCCCAATGGGTATTAAGATCCTAGGCATTTTACCTCGAACCCACGACTCGTGGACATTCTAAGTAAAACCCTAGGTCGGTACAACTTACCAATTCTAACACCTTTAGAATTCTTAGTAATTGTTTTTGCATCACCTATCTTTCAATATGGACCCACGACTCGTGCGGCATCCATATTTACTTAAGCGTTAAGCTAGACCCATCAATCATAAGATCATGATCAAAACTTAGTTTGAACGACCCACGACTCGCGGACATCGCCCTTGCCAAAATTGATCACGAAATATTGACCATTTAAAATGATCAATCAGGTAACTAAGAACTAATAAGCTCCACTAGCTATCCCACGACTCGCGGATAATAACTAGCTTTACTTACTAAACTTAAAACCTATTGATGGAATGCTAGGAATTTAATTCAAAATTTGCATCTCGAATTAAATACCTATTTGTTCGAAATTAGCTTAATATTTAATGGGAATTTTCGAATCAACCGGAGAGTTGTCCGGTTCGACCTCACCAACATATATGTTATCCAATTTTATTAGTCTTGATTAATGCAAGTACACTTAAATGCATTTCAAACAAGCACATAAACAGATAACATGTCTTTGCATGATACTAACATGTAATGATCATGGGATCTACCTATCTTATGCGTGATATGTGGGAGCCACTTCACAATCACAAGTTCTAACATACATGCCACATAAACAGTTTAAATCGCATAAGGGAAAGCGATAACAAAATACGAGCCCTATCTCTATTACATTTTACAATTGAGATTCCCCTCCCTAACATTTTGAGGGGTCTTCACTTATGGCCTCCTTGTTACTTGAATGTGGTCCATCTTACTTCATGGGTGCATTGTCTCCAAAATGAAAATAAAACCTCACCACCTATCTCTACTCTCAAATTAAAAGAAAAAGACATAATGTAATAAGGCTCAATCTTCATATTGGCCTTAGACAATTACACGGGGCATACCCCAGCCTAAAAAACAGTAATATGGAAAGCCACATAATAAATCACATAATATTACGCACATAAGTGAGGCTCTAACCTCAATTGAAAAACGCAACTATAGGGCTCCAACCCCAATTTAAACCATCCATGTGCATAAATTAAAACCATACATAAGTCTAAATCCATGATCACCTAACATGCTTTTGCGAGAATTTAAATTTAGCCAATAAATTAAAATTCCCGTTTCAAGTCCTAATGACTTAAAACACGACTTGATGCGAGTCTTGTTTATAAAAGTTTTCAATAAATCCCAAATTATCAAAACAAATAAAATTCCAATGGAACCTCCACCAGGGTTCACTAAAGGATTCAGAAGTGGGGATGTGTGCAGGTTGAGGAAGGCCTTATATGGGTTGAAGCAGTCGTCCTGGGCCTGGTTTGGGAGATTTACAGCTGCCATGAAAAAGTATGGCTATCACCAAAGCAACTCCGACCACACACTCTTTATCAAGAGAAGGGGAGAACTTGTGACATGCCTCATTATCTATGTAGATGATATGATCATTACTGGGGATGACACAGATGAAATTAGGGAACTGAGGAAGAACTTGTTCAGGGAATTTGAAATGAAGGACCTCGGGAGGCTTAAGTATTTTTTGGGGATTGAAGTAATGAGATTCAAGAGAGGCATCTATATTTCACAGAGGAAGTTTGTCCTCGACCTGCTAGCCGAAACAGGTCTACTAGAGTGTCGTCCAGTGGACACTCCCTGTTGGAAAACACGAATCAGAAAGCAGCGAAAATTTAAAAATTTTCCAACAAAAGGATCTTGGACTAGCAATCGTGTATCCAAATTCGTAGGGATTAGAAACTTACTTTCTTAATTATCTTTCTTGAAGCGTTTCAAGCCACCCAAGAACGCTCTTCTCGCTGCTTGATCCCCTCTTCTTGGTAAAGCTCGAATCTTCAAACTTCTAATTTGAAGCTCTCTAGAGATAGTCCACCAACTTGACTACAATCTAACTAGTAAGGATGCTAGTTCTCTAGTTAGTGTTTAGGCTTAACCTAGGGTTTCGTTTTTCTTGGAGAAAGGATGGTGTTCAACACATGAACCAAAAGAAATCTCGATTAGCTCCAAGAGGAGCTCGAGCTCTCCTATTTATAATGAGGGAGTGGCCGAAAATCCCTAGTCCTTATGGGCTAAGGATTTGGTCCCTCTCTCTTATTACTTGATCATCAAGTAATTTTGACTTTGACTTTGAATTCAAATTCAAATCAACTTTCAAGAGAGCTAAAATATCCAAACTATTTTTGGATAATTTTATACTTTATTTATTTAAAATAAATAACTTATTTTATCTAATTAATTAATTCACAATTAATTAACTAGATTATTTTTCTCCAAAATAAGACTTTCTTTTTAATTCAAAATTAAACCAAAGTCTATTAAATAATTAACACATTTAATTATTTAACATATATATACAATATATATATATATACACGTGTGGGACACGTGTCACAAGGACACGTGTCACTCACATGACCCACACGTGTGGTTTCACACGTGTGGAACACTCTAGGCCCGATTAACCCGTTTAATCATTTTAAAGCCTCAACTCATGTAACCAAGTTGTTGTGTGTGACCCTCTAGGTTCTCAATTCAATTAACAGTGACCCTAATTAATTAATTCACTAATTAATTAATCAGTCCACAGATTAAACGACCATAGTCTAGCAACAGTTGTTTAACCCCTAGCTGAATTGGAATGTTCAGATTCGACAGAACCTTTAAGTCATTGATTAATGTGAGATACAATCCTCCTACTTACTATCTCTCAACCAAGATCTAGGGTAAGGGAATAATCATAACCCTAATAATCCGGTCTTAAAGCTAAGTGCATTTCATATCTATTTGATCTCAATCCTGCAATAAGAGACTCCATATGGCATATGTCTTGATCTACTGCCTTGGCTAAGGACTCCATATGACATATGAATGACTTACACAATAAGAGATCACCCTGAAAATGCAAGTGTAGGTCCTTTCTTGATTCACATTCACTTTCATGAATCACTTGTGCAGCCCCAACATAAGTCTTGAATCAGTTGTCTAAGGCGACACCCTTTAAAGCTTATACCTAAGACTACAGAGTTAACTCATAAAGTGACATGGAACCTCAAGTCTAAGGATCAATTAATCATATCAATGACTCGTGAGATATTTCCTAATCTGGAAGTTTCTATTTCCTGCAATAGAAACTTCCTTTCCCATTTAGGAATGTTCTCACACGGGGCACCTCAGTGAACTTACTTATTAAAGTAAGCACCCTCATGTATCATGCACATATCAACTATACACTTTGCACCTACATGAAACAAGGTGGTCCTTCTTAAGGGCGTGATCCCACAAGCAAGTCTTAGAGGAGTCAGGTTGACACTCCCACTATCGGTAGGACTAATCGACTTGGAGCATTTTACTAATCATGACTTATGTGATATAGGGCTCGTTTCATGAACCATTTCACCTAAATGGCAGAGTCCTAAAGTCATCAGGATTAGGGGAGTTCTCATACATGCACAGATAAAGTAAACGCATACCAAACAAGAGCATATAAAGAAGTGTTGCCTTAATTCGTTATATCATTCAAAGATTGTCTGTGATTACAATAAGGAAAAGCACAAAGCGGATATACAATCGGCTTTCTAGGGCACTATTCGTAACACTCCCATGGTAGTCAATCATGGACTTAGAATAGTGGAGGAGGCGCAGGAAGCAGATAAGACACAGTATTAGCATCTGGTGGGGAAACTAATCTATTTGTCCCATACGCGTCCGGACATAGCATATGCAGTAGGGGTATTGAGTCAGTTCATGCACCGACCTCAGAAATATCACATGGAAGCAGCATTGAGAGTCTGTAGGTACTTAAAGGGTTGTCAAGGACGAGGAATTTTGTTCCAGAAACATGGGCATTTGGATTTCGAGGTGTATACAGATGCCGACTAGGCGGGAAGCCCAGGGGATCGGAGGTCTACCTCTGGGTACTTCACGCTCGTCGGGGGAAACTTGGTAACGTGGAAAAGTAAAAAGCAGAAGGTGGTCGCCTTGTCCAGTGCAGAAGCAGAATTTAGGGGGATTGCTAGGGGAGTGACAGAGGTTCTTTGGCTGAGGAAGTTGCTTGCAGAAATTGGTGTCCCGATTACCAAAGCTTGTAATCTAATATGCGATAATCGGGCTGCGATCAGTATTTCAGAAAACCCAGTACAGCATGACCGTACAAAGCACGTGGAGGTTGATCGTCACTTCATTAAAGAAAAGATCGAGGAAGGGGTTATTAAACTTCCGTTTGTGAGGTCAGAGGACCAACTAGCTGATATCCTGACCAAGGCAGTGAATGACAGGATCTTTGGGGAAGTTCTGAGCAAGTTGCACATCGGAGATCCGACCGTACAACTTGAGGGGGAGTGTTGACATAAGGAAAGTAGATAAACATCAGAGATATGTAATCCCGTAATTGTATAGGGTTTATTTGCTTTCCTTACCTAGATAGGTTATATATTGTATTTATACATTGTTTTGTACTCTAGTTCTATACAGAAGTTAATATACAGAAAAACCTTTTCCCCAATATGACGTTCTTCATAGCTATCATGATCATGATCTTTTGCAATGCCTTGGAGTTAAAACGTATGTCGATTGTTTATTTATATAATATGAACGAATATCAACTGGGGGCGTATATATAATAGTTTTCCATACCTTTTTTTCTTGTTACATTTCATTTACATATGTAAGTTTCGGAAACATCGGATATGTATAATGGGAAACATATAAAAACAAATAGCCGAAAGAGAGAAGACCACTAAGACCATAGTATTATTGGCAGTGTTAGTGAGCTTTTTGCCTGATCACAACTTACTTTGTGATATAATAATGCGCATTATTTAACATGCATCATAGAAAAACTTTGTGAAACATAAAAAATACAAAGGACAAATCCTAAAACACTTGTTTTTTGGTGATATGTTTTTAAATTTATCTAAAATTCATTTTCTTATCAATTTTTTATCCTAAAAAGATGCTTCCACTTCCACTATCCACGAAATTAGTCTAAAGAAACCCGTATCCTGAGAAAATTGTACATTAAAACGGCTGCAAAACGAATTCAAACATGACACTTTTTTTCTTGTCATTAATTATTTATTCCGTCGCGTGTAGACTTATTTTTCCGGTTAGTTGTGTAGATTGACTTCCTTTGTTTCCTCATGTAAAGGCGTGTAAACGGTCTCTCCAGACGTGTAGGCGGCCTCCGTTGGTTAGAATAAAAATTTCTTCCCTTTTTCAAGCAAATGACTTGTAGAGCAGACTTCTTCACCTGTAGAATAAAAAATTCTTTCCTTCTCTTTTTCAAACAAATGATCGGCGGTTCGACTACAAGATTTCTTTGACCTGAGCGATGATATCATAATAATTAATCACAGGTGATTTAGCCAGCCCATCAATTACCTTATTTCTTGCCTTTGCTTTATACTTTTTCGTTAAATTTAATTTTTCAATCGAGCCCTATAGTTTTTAGTTTGTAATCCCCGCCCTATAATTTAATTGAGGGATAATTAGAAACAGCCCCCTGAGAAGTTTGACGATATTACAGATTACCCCTTGAGGTTTGAGAAATTACGAACTTCCCCCTGACCTTTACACTATCTCTCACAAATATTTTCACATGTCGTTAATTACACCGTTAAATTGAAATTTAAATTCCAACAACACCCTTAGGGGGTATATTGTAATTTTACTTAGAGTTTAATGTTATAATTGTAATTTAGTTTAAATTTTTTGTATTTAAAAAAGTTGTTATTTAATATAATATTTAATATTTTATCTATAAACATAAATTGAATTAGATATTTCATGCATATTTTTTTTCTAAAATATAAATATATAACAAATTTTCTCTCAAAATAAAAATTCATATAAAAGAACCAACGCAAACACCAATTAGTGCGTTGTCAAAAAATTTTTTTCTCAAAATCGAAAATCATAAAAAACACACCAATATCAATAAATGCATTAGTAAATTCACGAAAATATCCATCAGAGTCATTTAAACAATTATTTCAAACGTTGAACATGGTCAATATCTACAGAAAAATATTAGGTATTCATAAACTCTAGGTATGAAATTAGTCTATCATAAAAATATTAAAATATTATTAAGTAGTCTCAAGCTATAGGTATCGCACCATGATCTCTCAATGAAAGCACCAATGACGATACGAATTAACGTATCGCAAGAGAGACTTTAAAGCAGTCTCAAGCTCGTTAGAAATTAGGGGAGAAGAAAAGGATAATCCGGAGGAAGGTCCGGCCGGGGGAAATTGAGGGGGGAGAGAGATTAGAGATTTAGATTGGAAATTCTGAATATTGTTATTGCTTACTGTAAACGTAACGTGACTAACAATATATAAAGGTAAAGACATCCTAGACCTAGTAAGACTTTCAAAATAAAGTGCTGAAATAAACAACGTAATACAATTAGAAATATTAAATAATATAATATAAATCCTATACCAACTAAATATTGAAACTTATCCAATTTCTACTCTACCTTGATACACCATATCTTCTACTCTTATCTGTTGATACACCATATCTCCGTCCTTATTCGCCGCCGATCGGTCTTATCGGTAAACCCTCCCCTCTCCCCTATATTTCTTGAGTTCGAAACTACTCTGAAGTCTCTCTTTCGGTACGTTCGCAATATCGTTCGTATCATTGGTGCTCTCGTTGAGAGCGAACCATAGCTGATTTCGTTAGCAAGGCGCGTTTTATAGAATTCCAAGAGCAATTGGACGTTCAGATGGTGTCGCAACAGGCAACATTGCAACGATTGAATCAGGATGTTCAAAAACTGCATAATGATATCGCGGTCATCGTATCGCTGATGGATAAGGCGCGTGCCGAGTCCAATTCATCATTTTCTCATCGCAGCAATGACAATCCTTCGACCATTGTTCCTAATCCGGCCACCAAACTGCGCTTGGACATGCCCAAGTGCGATGGTACGGATCCTCTCGGGTGGTTTTTCCAGGCGCACGAGTATTTTGTGTTCTATGGAATTTCTGAAGAATCTCTTCTGGCCACCGTGGGGTTGATGTTAGAAGGGCCAGCGCTTGATTGGTTCAGGTGGAGGCAGCGTATCGGATTACTCGACTCTTGGCCGGATTTCGTGGTCAAATTCAAACTCCGTTTTGATCCCCTCAACTATGTCAATTATTTCGGCATCCTCGCCAAAGTTCACCAAACCGGATCCGTTTTGGAATATCAGGCGGCATTTGAAAGGATCTTGGTGGATGTAACCGATGTTTTCAAGGCCAATCTACAGTCGTTGTTCCATACAGGATTGAAACGGCATCTGCAACGCGAGATTGTGTTGCTTCAACCCGTATCCTTGTCAGCATCGTTTGCTTTAGCACGCGAATTAGAGGCTAAGCACTTGGCCTGGTCTTCGGCCCTCCCGCCGCAAAATTCTGGCGGCCACACCGGCGTACAGAGCCCAGCAGGCCCAGGGGTGACACCGTTTGTGCCGCCCTCACCGTTTCCCCTACTACCGACGTCGACGCCAATTCAGGCTCCACAACCAGGCTCAGTGCTGGAATACCAGACCGCGTTTGAGGAAGTTTTAGTTTCGCCATCAATCGAGGAGCCTTCTGTGCCGCCTTCCTCGTTACCATTAGTTTCTAGCCCAGAACCGCAGCGGTTATTGTTGGGAAAGGTTTCGCATGATTGCACCAATTTACCAATGGAATTCAATTGGGATGGTACTATGGTCAAACTGCAGGGTAACACACAAAAAGAGATACCACTTCATCATTGTTTCAGGTTACAGGGGTCGCGTTCCGTGGCGGAATGCTATGAGATTGTGTTGGTACACTCCGATATCGAGTCGGATAGGGCTGTTGATCAGCCGAGTGTTCCACCTGATATTGGCAATGTTTCATTGTTACACAAGTTTAAGCCACCGGATAATGGCGGGTCTCGAGTACAGGCGACGTTACCATTCTTGGGGGGCATGGGTCCGTTTTATCCCGTTAAGGTCCATGAAGTGCGTAAGGTTTTAAGAAATGGAATGTTGGAGGATCAGTGGTTGGTTAATTGGGCGGATGTTTTGTTTGCTGTTGCATCTTGGGAACCTACAGTTTCGGTGCGTGCCTTCTTCCCGGATCTTCACCTTGAGGACAAGGTGATTCTCGAAGGGGGAGGGAGTGATATGGATATGATATGGTGGGAACATTGGAGGAAGAAAGTGATATGGTGGGAACTTTGGAGGAAGAAACTGATGCAGAACAGGTTGCGCAAGTTCCAGTTAGGAGAAATGCTACAGGTCCGAATTTAGTGGCACAAGAATTATCACATACATTAATATTATTTATCTTAATTTAGATTGAGTTGTTCAGTATTTATAATTCGTATCACACAAAGCTTCAAGTGTCTCCTTAGTGCAATAGAATTCTGTCTCTGAGGCTGGAGCTTCTTCTGTTAGCATACAGTTGCATTCTCTCCTAAGCTAAATTTTCCTTGAGCAAATCCAGCAATTTAGTTCTGTCTATTACAAATTGAATAACTACTGATTTGTTTGAAATGATGCGACTCTCAATAGGGATCCTGTCTGGTTTGTAACCATAAAGAGCCTGGAAAGGTGTTAAGTGAAGACTGGTATGGAAATTTGTGTTATACTAGAATTCAGCTAATGTCAGCCACATACTCCATTGCTTAGGCTTGTTATGGCACATACTGCTCAGATATGTCTATAAGCACTAATATATCTTTCTGTCTATACATCAGTTTGAGGATGGTAGGCAGTACACATAGCAAGAGATGCTCCCATCAACTTGAAAAGTTGTTTCCAGACTGAGATGCTGAATTTGGGCAATTTAAAATGATGATGAATAAACAATAAAATAAAATAAGGAAAATCATAGCGGGTCTGGTCCTGCTCTATTTTACAGAACTGGCTCCGATATGTGAAGCCCATAGAGAAACTAGCCGTTAAAACTTAAAAGCCTTCCAAAACATTGGAAATTGAATACACCTCAAATCAAAACCCTCTCTCTCCATTTCTCCCTCTTTTTCTTTCCATGGAATAGAATAAGAATAAGGAATTAAATGCTCACGGTCTTGCAATTAGTCGAAGCTGTATTTCTCTTTCTCTTCAAAAAAAATGAGATCAAAGGGCGGGGAAGAGGGAGAGAGGGAGAGGGAAGTAAGAAATGCCGACAGTGAGCAACGTCCGCAACCAAGACAACAGCCCCAACACCACCGCCACGGTTGTGAAACTGCCAGAACCCATGAGTTTTTCTTTTCAGACAGAGTAAGTATCATCGGTTTTTCTTTGATTTAATTTCATAATTTTCTTAATCTATGAGACTGTTCAGACATTCTTGGTATGATTTCCGGCATACGCTCTTCTCATTGTGTTATTTTCTTGTTCTCGAGCCTTATGATTATTTTATTTGATTTTCAATTTTTATTTTTCGGTTCTCAAGTATGTTGGGTGTTTCTTTGATTCAGTGTGCCTTTTTGTAACTTCGAATCATTTTATTCCCTTGAAGAATTTCACTATGATCTATGACTTGGGAATTGGAATGGTCCCTGTTTTTGTGTGATTTGTTTCACCTCTGTTGTTCATGATGTAACAATTTTCCTGATTCAATCCAATCCTTAATTAATGGTGACAGTGAGATAAACTATGCCTCTGTTGTTAATGATGTAACAATTTTCCTGATCCAACAATCCGAGCTAATGGCCTTGATGGTGAGATAAACTAATACTGTCATACTCGAATTCCGGTCATCATATTTTCTTGCAATTTGCTAATTTCCTGTTTGCTTCATCATTTCACTTAAATTGCCATCAAGATCCCGACTAGAGGGTCATCAATTTAATTGTATTTCTTATTTCAATTTATTGCTGGCTTTGCTTTCAGATTCCTGATGTTCTTCTTCACATTTGGAAGCTTGTTGTAAAAATGTGTGATGTAGTGGCCCGCAGGGCTGCCAGGGTGGCAGCTGAGGGGCATTGTTGGAATACTGAAGAAGATTGGGCGGGACGGGAGTGGTGGAGGCGGAATTGCAAGTTGAAAAACAAAAGTCGGAAGTCAGAATAAGATGAGAAGAACAGTAGTTGCAGTCGAAGGTGGTTAGTATACAAATTACGCAATGTTGAGAGAATATCTACATGGAAACATGGGACGAATAGTAGATGATGGATGATTTATGTATATCAATATTTATGCATCGATTTATTTAGATACAGCTCCTGTAAATTTGTAGAATTATATATCTTCAAGGAAAGAGTTGTGCATATAGTAGAATCATCTCATAGGTTTAGATATCTCACCAGAAGCAGCTGTGGAATATGTCAGAGTATCGCCGTCTCTTTGTCCGGTCTGTATCTAAAATAGGTATAGTCTGTTATTGGGTTGAAACATTGAGTTCGATTTTATTTATTTTTATTTATTATATACATGTATGATTTAGTATGAATCCATGTTGTGATGTGTATGATTTGTTTGTTTTTTCTATTTGAACATTCATGAAGGGATATCTGCAGACTACGAGTATGCCATAACAATGGCTTGTTTTTGGTCTTGGACGTACTACTCAATACGTGGCATTTCCTTTCTTTATTTCGCAAAGACGACGGAACTACAAACACAGAGAAACAAGTCTAAAATGTCACAATTCAGAATTTAGAAGTAAAATCAGACAGAAAGTATATATATATATATATATATATATTTAGGAGTTGGAGGGGGGGGGGGGGGGGGGGGGCTTGGTGGGGGGAAGGTTTTTAATATTAAATATTTTATATATATATATATATATAAATAACATATTTTTTAATGAAAATATATAAATAATTATCTATGTATATTTTTATTTATTAAAAATATTTTTAAATATTAGAAATACATTATACACATATAATATAATATATAAATATAAAATATTGTATATTGTATTATGTATATATTTATTTAGTATATATATATGTATAAGTAATTGGGGGGGGGGGGGGGGGGGGGGGAAGGTTTTGATATTAAATATTTTATATATATATATATAAGTAACATATTTTTTAATGAAAATATATAAATAATTATCTATGTATATTTTTATTTATTAAAAATATTTTTAAATATTAGAAATACATTATACACATATAATATAATATATAAATATAAAATATTGTATATTGTATTATGTATATATTTATTTAGTATATATATGTATAAGTAATTGTGTGTGTGTATATATATATATATATATAGGAATAATATATTTTTTAATAAAAATATATAATTAATATCGATGTATATTTTTATTTATTAATAATATTTTTAAATAATAGAAATACATTATACACATATAATATAATATATAAATATAAAATATTGTATAGTATTATGTATATATTTATTTAGTATATTTATGTATAAGTAATTGTATATATATATATATATATATATATATATATATATATATATATATATATATATATATATATATAATATTTTTTAATAAAAATGTATAAATAATATCGATGTATATTTTTATTTATTAATAATATTTTTAAAAATAATTATTCATTTATATTTATATTTTAATATATATATTTAAAACTATTAAAAATGATTCTTAATATTTATATATTTTTTATTTTTTTAATATAATATGCATATATTAAATATGTATATTTTAAAAAATAATATAGTTATAATATTTTTATTCTTAATACATTAATATTTATATTTTTAATATTATTTTAATATATAAAGTAAGGGTATTTTAGGGTTATCACATTTTACATTTGACCAAATGAGTTCGAGGGGCGGTGTGCAAAATTTAAAATAAATGTAGGGTTTTTTTAGCTTATTTTCATAACTGAGGGTTTTTTCTGTAAATTGAAACTAACACAGGGGTTTAGGTGCAGTTAACTCATAATTTATTCCATAACATATAGTCTTTATTTCCACGCTGAAATCGAGAAATACCAAAAAGAAATACATCTGAAGATATAACAATTCAAAACTAAAATAAACTTTAACGCAAACAGAAAGGGAAAAGTGGATACAAGATTTATTGGCACAGCCGCATCATGACGAACTCCAACCTGATCATCAGTGTCGTCGTAACAAAACTCTCCATTTCACATGGAAGAATACATAGAGTGTGTCCCAAGTGTCTTCTACAAACCCGAAATAGGCATCCCTCCATGACTTGTTCAGCATCAATGTCGAGCAAGCAGCTGAAAATCCCACGGCAAATCCTGAAGATACGAATACGTAGAACCAATCTATCTTTGATTTACCGCCTTCCTCTGTCTTCCCTGGTGCAAGGATTGGATCACCATCACCACTGCAGTTTCTTGTTAATGGAGGCCCGCATAGTTGGTTTCCAATAAAGCTCGAGGCATTGAAGGTGTTGAGCTGTGTGCTTTCTGGTATTTTCCCAGTTAACTTGTTGTAAGACAAATTCAGATATGCCAAAGTAGTCATAGTCGCGAAGCTGTTGGGAATTCCACCAGACAGAGAGTTTCTAGATAAATCAAGAGATTCCAATTGCTTCATGTCTCCAATGTTGTGTGGGATCAGTCCCGTCAACTGATTCCCGGACAAGTTGAGTGATCCCAGTTCCACAAGACTGGTCATCCCATTCGGGATATCTCCAGAAAGCTTGTTATTGGAAAGGTCCATATTCGTAACCAATCCGAGAATGGTGCTGTATTGGGATTCCCGTCCTTTGGTAGTAGCAATAGCACTCTGCATGAAGGTCCAAACATTAATACCGTTTAAAATGTAATAACCCGTCAATGCACTCTCACTTGTTCTGTTAGCCATGGCAGTAAAGTTGTCAACACATCTTGGTAACATCCCGGAAAAATTATTGTATGAGAGATCCAATATTTGGAGAGAGTTGAGGAGGCATATTTCTGAAGGAATTTGACCACTCAAATTGTTTGAGCGTAAAATGAGAAATTTCAAATCAGGTAAGCTCATTCCCATCCATTTTGGTACGTTCCCTTCAATGTTATTACGAGCAAGGTTGATAATTTCTAACCCGAGGCACTTATGCATTGAGAAAGGTATTTGGCCAGAAAATCTGTTGCTTTGCAGATCCAAAGACCGCAAATTTGTTAGAAATCCTATGGAATCTGGTATGCTTCCAGACAAGTTGTTATTTCCTAAATTCAACACCTGCAAATAAGGCCAATTCATGAAGCAATCCGGTAATTCTCCTGCCAATTGATTTCCCCATACAAAAAAAATCTCGAAAAAATTTGTGACGACCTTGTTACAAAGAAAGCGAGATAGACCTCCTGAAAGTGAGTTGTTTGAGAGATCTAGAGCAGACATTCGATCTCCTACTCGAGGCAACGAGCCACTGAATTGATTGGAACTCAAGTAGACAGATGTATTGTTTCCAAATTGATCTGGAATCTTCCCATGGAGATGGTTGTGTGAGAGATTCAAATAACTAATGCCCCAAATCCAGCTGGGAACAAGACCAGAGATTCCAGTACTAGATAAATCTAGTTGCTTAAGATTCTTTTGTGTGTCGAGCCACAAGGGAATATTCGTAGTTCCCAAGTCCCACGAACCTAGTGTCAAACGCTCAAGATTGAAAGGTGGAATCCAATTTGGGTCCACTTCCAAGGACAATTGGTGGTTATGGGAAGCAACTAAATATTTTAGCTTAGTGATATTGACAAAGTGGCTTTCAGTGACGACCCCTTCGAGCTTGTTATTTTCAATGATAAGAGATTCCAAGTGGAGCATTTGCCCCAAACTCTCAGGAAGATTTCCACTCAATTTGTTATCATTAAGATATAACTCTTCCAAGGACATAAGCTGACCTAGATTGAGTGGGATTGTACCTGATAATAAGTTGCTGCCTAGAGCAAGATATGCCAGACTCTTAAATTCTCCAAATTGTTCAGTTATATGACCAGAAAGTTGATTGTAAGAGAGATCTAAGAACTGCAAAGAGTCTAAGAAGCAATCAAACATATTTCCAAATGAACCTGACAATTCTCCTCGCAACTTATTACGACCTAGGCCCAGCGATTGCATTTTGCACAAGTTGGCAATATCTTTAGGTATATTTCCAGAAAGCTCATTTGATGATAAATCGAGGGTATTGAGAGAGCTTAGATTTGCTATGGCACTGGAAATTGTGCCCTGTAGACGGTTAGAACTCAAACCGACAAACTGAAGGTCAGTGCAAGAGTAGAGCCAATCCGGAATGGTGGAATTGAAATTATTGGCAGCTAGATCAATGTGTTGAAGTTTGGTGGTATTGCTAATACTTGGAATTGGCCCTTCAAAATGATTGCCTTTCAAAACAAGAAAAACAAGATTGCTGAGCTGAAAAATCCATCTCGGGACGGGAGATGGAAATATGTCATCACCAATATACAAATTGCTTGGAAAATAGTATGGATAACTATAGAGATCGAGGACAGCGAGAGAAGAAGAAACATTAACCTCATTCATCGGGGAATAAGTAATGAAACGAAGACTGCAATAATTGAGGCGTACTTGTACCAAACAAGGGAGTGAGTTGATCACCGATGCCCAGTTTGCTGCAGCTTTGCTGAGGTTCACACGATTCATGCTGAGGTGCTCCAATTTTGAAAGCCCGGACAACCACTCAACGCTTTTGGCATAAAAGCTGTTTGTGTCCTCCCGTCCCAAAGCCAAAACACGTAAATTCGAAAGATTTCCGATGGAATGGGGAATGGATCCATGAAAGCCAGCATTTGATAAATTCAAATAGCGGAGGCTTCTCAACGACCCGATGAAGGAAGGGATTCTTCCAGTGAAGTTGTTGCCACTAAGGTCAAGATACCTCAGTTGCGTTAAATTCAGCAGGGAATGTCTTATTTTGCCACCCAAAAGAACTGAAAATTCAATAGAAAAAGGATGATAATTGTTTTGAAGACGGAGCTGTTGAACATGGCCAGTGAAGTTGTTGCAAACAACGCCTTTCCAAATGCAACAATTAATTTCAGTGTGATTATTCCATGAAGAGAGTAGACCATACGGATCTTTCAGAGATTGCTTGAAGCTTAGAAGAGCCTGCTTTTCAATTTCAGGACATTGAATATTATGACTAATATGATAATCAATCATACAAGAGCTTAATTTGAATGTTATGAATAAAATAACTAGAAAAAACAGAGGTGCAGAAGGGATTGGCTTTGGACAACTCATCATCAGCATCATCATCGTCATATTTTGCAGTGCCTTGGAATTAAAACGTATGTTGACTATTTTTTGTTGGTATAATAATTTTCTTAAAACCATTGTATTACCTTTCACATACGTGACTTTAGGAAGCATCAGATGTCAATGCCTTATAAATGCGAGAAGACTAAAACCATAGTATTATTGGTGAGCTTTTTCTTTTGCAGGACTGACTGATTTTGATATAATTAATAAATGCTAACGACCTCATATCATATAACATTGCATAGGAAATAAACCCAGTGAAATATAAAATACAGTATGAAAAAACTCTGAAACTCGTGAGGTGATGCACATTTTTAAAGTCACCTAAGATTTCATTCTTTTTTCTTTTTTTTTTTTTTTATATATTTTAACATATGCTTCCTCAAGTGAGATTTGAACCCGAGTCAAGAGAATGAATTCATTAACCACTTGAACCAACCCCAATTAATCCTAAAAGATAGTTCCACCACCAAATAAAATTGTCCGAAAACTCAGTAGTCGAAGGAATTGTTCATAAAAACTTGTAAAACTAAGAGAAAATTGCACTTTTGTTCTAATAGGGCAGATTAGGAATAGTATGGTATGTTTAGAAAATTCTATTTACTTTTAAAAAATAAGAACTCAATTTCACGATATGTTAAAACTTTGGGACTATTTCGGCCCCCTTAATTTATAAATTTGTCCCCCCTTCCCCAATAAAATTACAACTCACCAATAATAATAGTTAAAATTTATTTTTAGATTAATTTAATTTTTAGTGTTAGTTTATAGTAATACCAATTCTTTTTCTCAATCCCAATAAAAATGTTTTGATCTTCTTTTGAAAATCTCTAATTAATTTTCTTGTTCTCTCTCTTACCGAAGACTACGTCTTTTGATCTTCTTTTGGAAATCTCAAATCAATTTTCTTTTTCTCTCTCTTTATCTAAACTACGTCTTCTTCCTCAGTTTTCTATTCCTCTCTTTCTCTTGAGTCTTCTCATCAACTTAGAACTCATATTTTTCTAATCTTCAAAATTGTGGGAAAAAAAAAATTGATCTGGTCTCAACATATCCAATAAAGGTACTATTAACTTATATTTAATTTGGTTTTTCTTTTATAGTTTATTAGTTTTATAATGAATAAATTGGTTTTTCTTTTATAGTTTATTAGTTTTATAATGAATAAATTGGTTTTTCTTTTATAGTTTATTAGTTTTATTATGAATAAATTATTTAGATAAAGTTTATGATTAATTTGTTAATGGTAAATTAGTTCAATATTTTGAAAAAAGATTGTATCACTGGAGAATAGATTAGATTAAAGATAATAGATAACTCTGTGTTTAATTTTCAATAATTTAGTATTGGTAGAGAGTTCTATATTTTGAGAGAAAATATTATATTTTTATCTGACAATACAAAGATAACCGATTTTAGATATATAATATACTGTGTTTTACTGTTTTAGTGTTGATATGAGTGTTGCATATTAACCAAATATGGTTTCTTTATTCATATATATATATACTGTGTTTTAGTGTTGATATGAGTTCTGCATATTAAGAAAATATGGTTTCTTTATCCATTATTAAGATAATTGTGTTAATTTTAGTTTTTATTATGCAGATTATTTAGCTAAAAGATTGTATCTAAATAGTAATTTTATTTTGTCTTTTATTATGAACCGTGTTAGTTTTAGTTTTTCCTTTATAATGGATAAATTATTTAGTTAAAAGTTTGTATCTTAAATAGTAATTTTAAATTTTCTTTTATTAGCGATAATATTTATAATAAATTTGTTAACTGTAGTTCAGTATGTTTATTTTAAATAAATATTGTATTTTTATGTGACTAATGATAAATGATATTTTATTTTTTTTATGTTGTTTTGTGATTTGATTTTATTATTTTATTTTAAATCATGTTAAATTAAGATTAATCTATTTATTTTTTTATTTATATAGGCAGTATGAGTAAAAGGAATTTAGAGTTTTAAATTATATTTATTTTATTTATATATATCGAATAAAATAATATTTATTTTAAAAAAAATTATTTTTTAAATTTTCGTCCCTCTTTACATGAAATCCTGGCTCCGTCCCTGGGTGCACTTTTCTTCCCAAAGTATAAAAGAGCAAATTTAAACCCTATGGGATTGGACCTATAGTGTACGGATACTTCTAAAAATTTCATTTTTCCGTGTCATGTCGTGTCGGACACTAGTGTCGAACACCTTGTCCGACACTCCTCACTGTAAAAAATTTAAGAAAAGATTTGTGTCACCGTATCAGTGTCTTATCGTGTCGTGTCCGTATCACCATATCCGTATCCGTACATCATAGGATTGGACAAATGGAGCACGATAGGATTTGATCCTAATAAGGTCAGCAAACCCCATTGTCTTCGTGGGATGAGTTATAGTGAAGTCTTTTGTAAGTGCTCGTTGAGGCTGAAAGGATTATATGTCTTGAATTGGAGCATCATCCTCTCAACATAAAAATTTATTGACCCAAAAAAAAATAAAATAAAAGAGCAAATTTCACTATTCAAAAGTTCGATGAATGGTGTGAACAACCATTTCAAGACAGAATTTTCTTGATGATATTTTATATTTCAAAGTTCTCCTTGCTACGTAGACATAGATAGAATTTTGGGTGCAATAAACCTTGCATTGGTCGTGGTATCAACTTTCCACTTTAGAAGTAACTAAGTAAGAGTTTGTCAGTTGATGAAGAAATGACACAAAGTGTACCCACCATATTAAATGAGCGAGTCTTATGAAAGCTTTAATCTCTCTCTTTCTCTCTCTCTCTCTCTCTCTCTCTCTCTCTCTCTCTCTATATATATATATATATATATATATATATTATAAAAGAGTGAGTTGGGATTTTTGGTTTCTTGAAACTTTGTGATCGGCCAAAATACTCTCATAATAATTATATTAATAATTTTATTTAGGAATAATTATATAAATACATATTATAAGTTATTAACTTAAAAATATTTAAAAAGTACTAATTAACTTAAAACAGGACTCTTCATGGAAGAGATTTTAAAACTTTTTTAATTGATTAAAAATATCTATAGTTCAATAAAGATTATTTTACTATTAATATATTAATTAATTGTATTCAAATTTAATAATATAATATGCCAAATTTAAGAATATTTGGATGTCCTGTTTATATGCATGTTAGTGAAGGAAAATTGGAGCCTCGTGCTAGAAAATGAATCTTTCTTGGTTATGCTTCTGGGGTAAAAGGATATAGGTTGTGGTGTCCTGATTCTAAGTCACTTAAATTTATAATTAGTAGACATGTTACGTTTGATGAATCTACTCTACTAACCCCGAGAAAGGAGCCTATAGTTTCTTCTGATACAAGTGAGGTGGGTAGTACATCAAATGAGGTGGAGCATGAGATTCCTAGTCTACCATTTATGTCTGAAACTCCAGATGAGCCTGACATTATTGAAGAAATACCTCATAGGGAAGAAAGAAGCATTGCAAAGGATAGACCAAGAAGAGAATTTAGACCACCACAAAGATTAATTGATCTTGTAGCATATGCTTTATATGCCGAAGAAGAAACAGATTCTGTTGGGGAGCCATCTACATACTCCGAAGCCGTTTCTTCTGTTGATTCCACCAAGTGGTTGATTTCCATGCAAGAGGAAATTGAGTCTCTTCACAAGAATAATACTTGGGTACTTGTAAAACCGCCGGTTAAACAAAGGATATTTGGCTGCAAATGGATCTTCAAGAGAAAGGAAGGAATTCCTGGAGCAGAAGAAGCAAGGTATAAGGCACGATTAGTAACTAAGGGCTACAGTCAGGTACCAGGTGTAAATTTTAATGATATTTTCTCACCTGTTGTGAAGTATAGTTATATTCGTGTCTTGCTTGCATTAGTTGTCATGCATGATTTGGAGTTAGAACAACTTGACGTCAAAACTGCATTTTTGCATGGGGAACTGGAAGAAAATATCTATATGCAACAACCAGAGGGATTCGTTGTTGAAGGAAAAGAAGATCATGTTTGCTTATTAAAAGAAGATATATGTTATGTGTTAGGAATAGTACCCTAGAAAGCCGATTGTATATCCGCTTTGTGCTTTTCCTTATTGTAATCACAGACAATCTTTGAATGAAATAACTAATTAAAGCAACACTTCTTTATATGCTCTTGTTTGGTATGCGATTACTTTATCTGTGCATGTATAAGAACTCCCCTAATCCTGATGACTTTAGGACTCTACCATTTAGGTGAAATGGTTCATGAAACGAGCCCTATATCACATAAGTCATGATTAGTAAAATACTCCAAGCCGATGAGTCCTACAGACAGTGGGAGTGTCAATCTGACTCCTCTAAGGCTTGCTTGTGGGATCACGCCCTTAAGAAGGACCACCTTGTTTCATGTAGGTGTAAAGTGTATAGTTGATACGTGCGTGATACATAAGGGTGCTTACTTTAACAAGTAAGTTCACTGAGGTGCCCCGTGTGAGAACATTCCTAAATGGGAAAGGAAGTTTCTATTTCAGGAAATAGAAACTTCTAGATTAGGAAATATCTCACGAGTCATTGATGTGATTAATTGATCCTTAGACTTGAGGTTCCTTGTCACTTTATGAGTTAACTCTGTAGTCTTAGGTATAAGGTTTAAAGGGTGTCGCCTTAGACAACTGATTCAAGGCTTATGCTGGGGCTGCACAAGTGATTCATGAAAGTGAATGAGAATCAAGAAAGGACCTACACTTGCATATGCAAGGTGATCTCTTATTGTGTAAGTCATTCATATGCCATATGGAGTCCTTGGCCAAGGCAGTAGATCAAGACATCAAGAAAAGGGTTTCTTGGATTGAGATCAAATGGATATAAAATGCACTTAGCTTTAAGACCAGATTATTAGGGTTCTGATTATTCCCTTACCCTAGATCTTGGTTGAGAGATAGTAAGTAGGAGGATTGTATCTCACATGAATCAATGACTTAAAGGTTCTGTCGAATCCGAACATTCCAATTCAGCTAGGGGTTAAACACCTGTTGCTAGACTATGGTCGTTTAATCTGTGGACTGATTAATTAATTAGTGAATTAATTAATTAGGGTCACTGCTAATTGAATTGAGAACCTAGAGGGTCACACACAACAACTTGGTTACATGAGTTGAGGCTTAAAAATGATTAAACGAGTTAATCGGGCCAAGAGGGTTCCACACGTGTGAAATCACACGTGTGGCTCACGTGAGTGACACGTGTCACACACGTGTGAATATATATATTGTATATATATGTATTAAATAATTAAATGTGTTAATTATTTAATAGACTTTGGTTTAATTTTGAATTAAAAAGAAAGTCTTATTTTGGAGAAAAATAATCTAGTTAATTAATTATGAATTAATTAATTAGATAAAATAAGTTATTTATTTTAAATAAATAAAGTATAAAATTATCCAAAAATAGTTTAGATATTTTTAGCTCTCTTGAAAATTGATTTGAATTAGAATTCAAAGTCAAAGTCAAAGTCAAAATTACTTGATGATCAAGTAATAAGAGAGAGAGAGACCAAAATCCTAGCCCATTAAGGACTAGGAATTTCGGCACTCCCTTGCTTATAAATAGGGGAGCTCGAGCTCCCCTTAGAGCTAATCGAATTCTTTTGGTTCATGTGTTGAACACCTTCCTTTCTCCAAGATCAAATAAACCCTAGGTTAAGCCTAAACACTAACTAGAGAACTAGCATCCTTACTAGTTAGATTGTAGTCAAGTTGGTGGACTATCTCTAGAGACTTCAAGTTAGAAGTTTGAAGATTCGAGCTTTACCAAGGAGAGGGGATCAAGCCGCGAGAAGAGCGTTCTTGGGTGGCTTGAAACGCTTCAAGAAAGAATAAAAGAAAAGTAAGTTTTCTTATCTCTACGAATTTGGATACACGATTACGAGTATTCGATCCACTTGTTGGAAAAAATTTTAAATTCCTCTGCTTTCTGATTCGTGTTTTCCAACAAGGGGTATCAGAGCCACCTCGTTAATCGTGTTTCTGATTCGTCTCAATTATATTGAATTTGGTAGAAATTCTTAGGCTTGATGCGATTGAGTATTTGTAATTGTTTTACAAAGCCTGAATTACGAAACTGTATTTTCTCCTGAAAGTTTCTGAAAATTGGTTTTTATAAAATTTAAATTTTGAAAAACAATTTTAGATTTGAAAATGTATAAACTGTTTTTGGATTTCTTGGATTGGTTTTGCTTTTGAACGAAAATACGAAACGAAAACCCGGATCACGACGAACACGCGAAACCCCACGCGCGCGCCGCCACCCGCCTGTCCTAGGCGTGCGCAGGGCAGCCGCCCAGCACCTCCCGCACGCCTGTGCAGGAGCCTTCCAGGCACGCCTAGGCGCGCCCGCCCAGGGTGGCCGAGACTGGCCGCCCATCACCCGCCGTCGCCCGACAGGGCGCTCGCGCGGCATGCACCGGGCGCTGTGCGCGCTTGCCGTGCGCGTCCGCGCTAGCTTGCGACGCGTGCGCCCCGTTTCGCGTAAGGGCCCCGTTTTCGTGATCCGAACTTTCGTATTTCGTACAATCCAGTCCCAATTTTTTATTTTAATTTTAAAATTTTTATTTTTGAATATTTATTTTAATTTTTGAATAAAACTTAAAATTGGGATTTTTGAGAAATTGAAACGGTTTATATTTTGGGAAAATACATCTTTGATAAAATTATTAATTTTCAGAAATTAATTGGAATTTTATTTGTTTTGGTAATTTGGGATTTATTGAAAACTTTTATAAATAAGACTCGCATCAAGTCGTGTTCTAAGTCATTAGGACTTGAAACGGGAATTTTAATTTATTGGCTAAATTTAAATTCTCGCAAAAGCATGTTAGGTGATCATGGGTTTAGACTTATGTATGGTTTTAATTTATGCACATGGATGGTTTAAATTGGGGTTGGAGCCCTATAGTTGCGTTTTTTCAATTGAGGTGGGAGCCTCATTTATGTGCGTACTGTTATGTGATTTATTATGTGGCTTTCCATATTACTGTTTTTGAGGCCGGGGTATGCCCCGTGTAATTGTCTAAGGCCAATATGAAGATTGAGCCTTATTACTTTATGTCTTTTTCTTTTTATTGTAATTTGAGAGTAGAGATAGGTGGTGAGGTTTTATTTTTATTTTGGAGACAATACACCCATGGAGTAAGATGGACCACATTCAAGTAACAAGGAGGCCATAAGTGAAGACCCCTCAAAATGTTAGGGAGGGGAATCTCAATTGTTAAATGTAATAGAGATAGGGCTCGTATTTTGTTACCGCTTTCCCTTATGTGATTTAAACTGTTTATGTGGCATGTATGTTAGAACTTGTGATTGTGGAGTGGCTCCCACATGTCACGCATAAGATAGGTAGAACCCATGATCATTACATGTTAGTATCATGCTAGGACATGTTATCTGTTTATGTGCTTGTTTGAAATGCATTTAAGTGTACTTGCATTAATCAAGACTAATAAAATTGGATAACATATATGTTGGTGAGGTCGAACCGGACAACTCTCCGGTTAATTCGAAAATTCCCATTAAATAATAAGCTAATTTCGAATAAATAGGTATTTAATTCGAGATGCAAATTTTGAATTAAATTCCTAGCATTCCATCAATAGGTTTTAAGTTTAGTGAGTGAAGCTAGTTATTGTCCGCGAGTCGTGGGATAGCTAGTGGAATCGCTCCCCTTGTTCGTGGACGTAGGCGAATTCTGCCGAACCACGTAAATTCTCGTGTCTTTTCTTTTTGTTCTCTATTCTATATCATTTATTGTGGTCAATTCAAGAAACAGTATACCACTAGATCCAGGGTGTTATCCTAACACCAATCTATCTCAGATTTGTCATCATTGTTCGTCTGTTCAATGACTTGATCACCATTGTTTTAGTTTGTGGCATAATTTGTATCCCACATTGGAATCCTAGAGTAGGGCAATTGTTATTTGTCCCACATAGGAGTTTTGTAATAGTTTGGGGAGGAGCTAACACTATAAATAGCCTTCTCCCCCTTCTAGCTTAGTGCATCCAAACAAAGTCTCTCTACTTTGTAATATTTCTTTAGTGAAATATATTTTGAGTAGTGCCCGAGGATGTAGGGTAAATTGACTGAACCTCGTTAAATTTGGTGTTCTTTTCATTACGTCTTTTAATAGCATTTTTGGGTTATATTTAGTTTATTATTTGCCTAATTTTTCCTTTGTGTAATTTTATGTATTATAGTTCTAAATATTTGTTCGCCGCTTCCGCAACAAGTGGTATCAAGAGCCAAAGGTGTCGGGAGTATGCTCTGTGGTTGCAACTTAGTCTGATCTTCCACATCAGAAACAGATGAAGAGGGCTCAGTGGGCATCGCACATCGACGAGCATCGGAAGGCATCGCGCATCAACGAGCATCGACAGGCTCGAGTAAGGAAGGCGCTCTTTATGGGCTTCAACGCTGGGGTTAAGGGATACCGTCTTTGGTGTCTAGAGGCAAAGAAGACGATAATAAGCAGGGATGTTACCTTCGACGAATCTGCCATTTTGAATAAGATAACTCAAGAAGGGACCGATGGTACTCCGAAGAAGGTAGAGCGTGCACCGGAGCAAGTGGAGTATACACTAGAGCAAGTGGAGTTTGAAAAGATAGTGGTGAGTCCAGCAAAAGACACTATCAATGATTCTTCTACGACAGAAGAAGAATTGGATGAGGAGGAGGTTACTACCCAAGAACCTCAACAACAACTAGAGCCAATTGATGGAAAGAAACCAACTCGTTTTGTCGACATGGTAGCCTATGCACTTTCCGTAGTTGATGATGTTCCATCCACATTTTCAGAAGCTATCCGAAGCTCAGAAAACAATAGATGGAAAGACACAATGGAGGAAGAGATGTAATCTCTTCAGATGAACAAGACGTGAAAGTTGGCACAACTACTGATGGGAAAGAAGACAATTGGATGCAAATGGGTATTTGCAAAGAAAGAAGGATTTCCTAACAAAGATGATGTTCACTACAAGGCAAGGTTGGTAGCTAAAGGCTGCGCTCAGAAGGAGGGAGTTGATTACAATGAAGTGTTTTCTCCAGTTGTTAAGCACTCCTCCATTAGAATTTTGTTGGCCATGGTAGCGCAGTTGAATTTGGAGCTAGCTCAACTCGATGTGAAAACCGCGTTCCTGCACGGTGATTTGGAAGAGAAAATCTATATGTCTCAACCAGATGGATATAAAGTTGCTGATAAAGAAAATTGGGTTTGCAAACTAGACAAATCGTTGTACGGATTGAAGCAATTGCCGAGACAATAGTACAAACGATTTGATAAGTTTATGTTAAGTCAAAGGTACACAAGGAGAAAATACGACCACTTTATGTACTTGCGTGGGCTACAAGATGGAACCTACATCTACCTACTCTTATATGTTGATGATATGCTGATAGCATCAAAGAGCCAGGATGAACTTGACAAGTTGAAGGCTCAATTGAGTAAAGAGTTTGATATGAAGGAATTGGGAGAAGCCAAGAAGATTCTTGGAATGGAGATAAGTAGGGATCGGCAGAGAGGCAAGCTTTAGCTGACTTAGAAGCACTATTTGAACAAAGTATTACAACAATTTGGTATATGTCAAGATACAAATCCTGTAGATACTCCGCTTGCTCCTCATTTGAAGCTTAGCAGCCAGTTATCTCCAAAAACAGAAGAAAAACAAGAATACATGGTAAAAGTCCCATATGCGAATGCAGTTGGTAGCCTGATGTATGCAATGGTGTGTATAAGACTGGATATTTCACAAGCTATTGGCATAGTGGGCAGATATATGCATGACCCGGGAAAAGCTCACTGGCAATGTAACGCCCTGGTTTTCCAGTAAAACTAATGTGACGTATTTGTTTATAAATTGCGCAATTTAATTATTTAATTATATGATTAATTGTTTATAAATGTTTATATTTGATTGAAACTATAAACTATTGTTATTTTAATTTAATTCATTTTATTTTACTTTGATCCTTAGTGTTTAATTTCTTAATTAAGGTTTCATGTTACTTTAACTATTCCGGTAATTTCATTAATTAATTTCAATATGTTATTAGTTGGCTTTAATTTATTTAAAATGGAATTTAAGTTTTAGTAATTAATTTATAACGATATGAATTCATTCATGCGCAGGAGTGTTCTATTTGTGCTTCGTTCTTATATGTAATGATATCGAAATGTCGTGAAAATTATGTGTGTTATGAACATGCCTATATGCTCAGTTTATGTTTTCGAATTTATTTGACATGTTAACGAATTTAATTTGATTTGTGGAACCAAGTCGGGGCTAATGAGCAATTAGCGCACCCTTGGTTCCTTACGTGATATCTTGAGCTCGGGAATTCGGATTCAAATTCTGTCACCTCCGTTGCCTTCGTATCGACGATTCGGAGACAATGGAATAAGCCCCATACCTTTTTGAAATCATTAAGACCTTCAAAATCCAACCGTAACGAGCTACTCGTGCAAGAAGAGCTCCTTATGTTGACTAGTCTTCATGGTGGGACCCCTTAACACCTCCCTAACCTAACCATGCTTTAACCATGACTTGTGAACTTGAGTTAGCCCCTTTCTCCTCCTCTTTTATCAGCAAAAACCGAACCATACCTTCCCATTTTCTGCTGGAACTGAACGAGAGAGAGATAGAGGAGAAGAGAGGAAACCCTTGGCCATCCTTTGTGATTGTGAGCTCAAATCACTTCCCTCGTTCACCAAATCTTAAAGGTATGAATATTTATGTCTTCTCTACTCTATTATGCTTGATTTCATCTATTTAATACATGATTTGGATCAGATTTGATTAGGGTTTGAGTGATGGGTTTGATATGAACTTTTGGGGATTTTTGCTCTAGTGACCTATTTGCTTGTGTAGCTGATTTTCTTGCTTATAAATGATTATATGAGCTTGTTTCTTGGCTTATTTCTTTCCTAACTGATAGTATATGATGTTAGGAGGATTTTATCTCTTGACCCTTTTATGAAATTATGAGATATGGAGCTCCAAACTTGATGATCAAACTGACTCCCCTGTTTTGTGACTGCTGTGTGAATTTAGGTGTTGTTGCTTGATCATATGGCCTCCTTTTCGTGTGAAATTGCATGGAGATGATGTACACTCATTATTCTATATGTTAGCATTCATGTTGCAAGTATTTGGATCCAATTTAAGCCTCAAAACCGAAATACTTGACCTGTTTTTATGCATGCTCCATGACAGACTTGCTGCTGTTGCAACTGTGTGATTGTTGGTCACCCTAATGTGCTTTAATTCGTGTCATTTTGCATATATATGATTTATATTAGTTGTTTAGTATGTTAGCATGCATTCCCCAAGGTTTCAGATCCAAATTCATCTCCTAAGTATTTGATCATGGCATGATTGAACCAATAGGGCTCATATGTGCGGTTTTTGACGATCCAGTTTTGTTGCATGATTTAGGTGCTCTTAATGTGTGATTTAGCCTTTTCACTCTAAATGAAATATGTTCCTAACATGCTAAATATGTTTTATATTAAGTTTCATAGCATTTGGAGTTGATTTGGTATGCTTTTGGATTGGTTTTGTATGGGTTCAGTTTTACCGGTTTAGCTTTGTGTGCAAGTTTTGGTTCTGTACCGTGACACCCCCGTGTCTCATTTACACTAAAGTGTGAGACACGGGCATGTCACACCTTCTGGGCAGGTCTGTACTGAGCCACGGTCATGGCTCAGTTTAGCTAAGGAGGGTGACACCCCCTTGTCCCTTCCCCTGCGCAGTCCTTGTTGGTTCCTTTTCGGTTTTTGATTTGTTTCACCTCTTTAATGACTTTATCTTCATTTGTGTTGAACTATGAACTTATTTTGCTATATGTTGGGAGCATTATGGTTTAATTTCATAGTATTTGGATGAGGTTTAAAGCATGATTTTGGTGAATTGCTATGACGTGGCTTGAGTGCTTCTATATGAAATATTAAGTACCTTCTTGCATTCTTTTGATGTCTTAAGTGATGCTCTTTGCCTTTTTATTTATCATACTCAATGTAAACATGTTGGAAGGTATAATGTGACTATGGTTTCAAGATTTTGTTAGATATTGCTATGAATTACGAAAGATATGAAAAGATTGAACTTGAATGAATATGAACGTTTATAATATCAAGTGAATGGCTCGCCTATATGATCTAAATGCCTTAATAGTGCGCATGAACATTTTCATGACATAATATCATCTTTTATGCATTCATATCATGCTTGTGCATTGCCGTGCGTCATATATGGTTCATGTAGAGTCTTGAGTCTCACGAACACGTCATGTTGTCTTTTGCGCAGTTTATCTCCAGGGTGGAGAGATCTTGATCCTTCGGACACTTGGTAACTCGTATCTTTCTATCGTCTTGTATCAGGTGAGGGTGGTTTTTGTTTTAGCTATGTAACAAACCCTACAACCCTTATGTGAAAAGCTTTGGCCAAAACCTTATGATTATATATATATGGTTTTCAAATGAAAGTTATCGAGTAAATTCTTCTGGAATTATACGTATGAGAGTATATAAGCTTAAAAATGGTTTTGTAATGAGGCTATGCTCCAAACCGTGTGTCGTCATGCTAGCTACGGATTGGAATGACACGGAGAGGTACGTATATAGCATATGCCGAGTTGCACGGTAAAGTATGATTTCTTATAGTATGTATCCTAAGTATGAATTGATATGTTTTGGCGAGATTATGTTATGTATCTTATGATTGCACGGGCCCAGGGACTTAGTGTATGTGGCTATCCGGGGAGGCATCGGGCCGACGGTGATCCCGTACATTAGTCCCACTATGTTACGGCAAAACGGACTTCGTAAAGGGAGGTTCTTGATGGGGAAACGCTAACCGGGCTTTGAGGCCTTATGAACCTCATAGCCATATTGATATGTTTAGGTGGTCGGGCCTTGCAAACCCGTCCACCACCCGGAGGAAGAAGGTTGGAAATGATTTATGATTATGCTTATGAATATGTTATGATATAATATGATTATGCACCGTGCGGGAAGGCCGGGACACGGATCGCCCAAACGAATATGTTTATGATATGATATATGGTCTGTGTGTATTATGATATATTGCATGATCGCCTAATTAATATATTAATGATATTTGTCGTACACGGTCAGAGTTTGGTTGGAGATTGTGCACGCTCACTCGCCGAGCCTTATGTTTATGTATGATTTATGAATGTAATGAATTAATATGATTAGTCATAAAATCCGAGCATTGATTAATCACTTTCTTGCTTTTTGGGAGCTAATTTCAAATAAAACCTTGTTCGGAATTTATGACTTGCATGTGCATGTTTTTATATATGTATATCGCTCCTGCTCATTCAGTCTTCTAGAGACTGACCCTCTCCCTCCCCAACCTTTTTAGTGTACAGGTTTGGCTTTGAAGTTTCGAGCTAGGCGGAGGTGTTTGGAGTCTTTAAGTTGGTCAAGTTAGGTTAGGAGAGTCTCTACACTCACATATGTATTGGAACTATGTTTGATTCATTTCTATTATATCATGAAATTGGATACCTATGTATTTGTTATGAAATCGGCTTTACTGAGTTTTGCTATGGATTTAAAAGAGGCCTGAAGAGCCCAATTATGTTTATGATTTGTATGTTTGAATTTGACTATGCCGATGCATTATATTGTGTTGATTGGTTAGCATTGCAGGGTTTAGTTCCGCCTAGCTTAGGAAGGTTTTTATGTTTGTCTCCCGTTCGCTATGGTTTGATACGGGTGCGGACTTTTCCATTTCGTTACTCGTGTTGAGCCATAGCGCGGGGGATGTGGTGCCTTACTTGCGGGGTGCTACAGGCAAGGTGTGAAATGGATTCTACGATATATTCAAGTTACCGTAGACGTTGGTTTATTATTTGAGCAGGATGAAACACTTGGTCAAGATATAGTTGGATATTGTGATTCTGACTATGCTGAAGATTTGGATAAGCGAAGATCTACAACTGGCTACTTGTTCACTTTAGCGAAGGCGCCAGTTAGTTGGAAGTCAACCTTACAGTCAATGGTGGCATTGTCTACAACAGAGGCAGAGTATATGGCCGTTACAGAAGCTATAAAGGAAGTAATTTGGCTTCAAGGATTGCTTGAAGACTTGGGAGTTGGTCAGAAACACCTTGCGGTGTATATTGACAGTCAGAGTGCTATTCATTTAGCTAAGAACCAGTCATTTCATGCAAGAACAAAGCATATTGATGTTTGCTATCACTTTGTGCGGGAAATTCTCGAAGAAGAGTAGGTTGTTCTTCAGAAGATTCGAACTACGGAGAATCCTGCAGATATGATAACCAAGGTGGTGACAAAGGCCAAGTTTAAACATTGTTTAGACTTGGTTAATATCCTGCACTTTGAGTTGGCACCTGCGGGCGCATTTGGAGGCACTACAATCTGTTTGGAGAGATGAAATTTGTTTGTGTTTGGTGGGAGCACAAATTGTGCCAAGGTGGAGATTTGTTGGTTTGTGACATAATTTGTATCCCACATTGGAATCCTAGAATAGGGCAATTGTTATTTGTCCCAAATAGGAGTTTTGTAATAGTTTGGGGATGAGCTAACACTATAAATAGCCTCCTCCCCCTTCTAGCTTAGTGCATTCAAACAAAGTCTCTCTACTTTGTAGTATTTCTTAAGTGAAATATATTTTGAGTAATGTCCGAGGATGTAGGCTAAATTAACCGAATCTCGTTAAATTTGGTGTTCTTTTCATTACGCAGTTTAATAGCCTTTTTGGGTTATATTTAGTTTATTATTTGTCTAATTTTTCCTTTGTGTAATTTTAGGCATTATAATTCTAAATATTTGTTCGCCGCTTCCGCAACACATTGTTGCTACAATTTCTTGTCCTTTAGTAGAGAGAGTTGCACTTTCTAAGATGATCCAAATATTCACTGAAACAAAGTAAAGGTTAGTTGGATCTTCTTTTACTGTCATTGCCGTGAAGTTGTTGACACACTCAGGTATGACTCCAGAAACGTTGTTATGTGATAGATCCAAAATTTGAAGAAAATTTAAGAGGCATATATCTGAAGAGATTTCACCACTCAACTTGTTTGAGCGTAGAATAAGAATCACCAATTTGGTTAGGCAATTGTCCCAATCCACATTGGTATATCTCCATTCAGGTTATTCTCATGAAGATCGATCTTCACTAATTTGGAGCAGTTGCGCAATGAAAAAGGTATTTGACCTGAAAAGTTATTTTTGTACAGATTCAAAGACGTGAGAACGGTAAGAAATCCTATGGAATACGGGATGCTTCCAGACAAGCTGTTATTTCCTAAATCTAACATCTTTAATGAAGGGCATTTCATGAAGCAGTTTGGTAATTTTCCAGTAAATTGATTTCCCCGTAAACTAAGAAAGTCCAGACTTGTGATGTTGTCACAAAGAAAGTGAGATTAACGGCCGGTGCTATTCGGTGCTATTTGTAAGCAAGGGTGTACAAAATTCGTCCATTAACGTCATCAATTTTAGACGGTGTGATTAACAGAAGGTATTATTTGTAAGCAAGGGTGTACTATTCAGGGGGAAGTTAGTAATTTCCGAAACCTCAGGGGGTATTCTGTAATAACGCCAAACCACAGGAGGGCGTTCGTAACTATCCCTAAAAGATATTGCAAGTTAAAAAGTTGTCCCAAACTCTCGGGAATATTTCCACTCAATTTGTTGTCAGAAAGATCTAGCTCTTCTAAGGACATAAGCTGCCCAAGATTGGCTAGTACAAGACTTTTCAGACTCTTAGATTTGATGGTTCTGATGGTTCTCCTTGCAACTTATTAGAAGATAAGTCCAGCATTTGCATTTTGCACAAGTTGGTAATTTCTCCAGGTATATTTGCAGAAAGCTCATTTACTGATAAATCGAGCGTATTGAGAGAGCTTAGATTTGCTATGGCACCGGAAATTGTACCCTGTAGAAGGTTGCATTTCAAATCAACAGAGTGAAGGTCTTTGCAAGAGTAGAGCCAATCTAGAATGGTGGAATTGAAATTATTGTAAGAGAGGTCAATTTGTTGAAGTTTGGAGGTGTTGCTAATACTTGGAACCGGCCCTTCAAAGCTGTTGCCTCCCAAATCAAGAAAAATAAGGTTAGTGAGCTGAAAAATCCATCTCGGGATGTCAGACGCAAAAAGGTCATTATTAATAGAAAGATGGAGGCAAGAGAGAGAAGAAGAAACATTAACTCATTCATCATGTCATCAGTGATGAAATCAAGAATGCAGTTTAGCAAATGAAGCTCTACCAAAGGGAGTGTGTTGATCACCTGTGCCCAGTTTGTTGAAGCTTTGCTGAGGTTCACAGCATCCATGTTGAGGTACTCCAAATGAGAAAGCCCCGACAACCATTCAAGACCGTCAACATTAAATCCTTCAAATTCACCCCTTAAACTCAAAAGTGCGTAAATTTGAAAGATTTCCAATAGAATGGGGAATGGTTCCACGAAATCCAGCATATGATAAATCCAAATGCTCTAGGCTTGTTAATGAACCAATGGTGGAAGGAATTGTTCCTTCAATGTTGTTGTCGCTAAGGTCAAGATACCTCAGCTGTGTCAAGTTGAGCAGAGCATTAAGATTTACTGATTCGAAACCATAATTTTGAAGAAGGAGCTCCAAAACACGGCTAGTAAAGTTGTTGCAAACGATGCCTTTCCACTCGCAACAATTCACTTTGCTGCTACGGTTATTCCATGAAGACAATAGCTTATTGGAGGGATTGGAAAAAGATTGTTTGAAGCTCAGAAGTGCTTCCTTTTCACTTTCCAGGCACAGAACAGTATTGCTACTGTTACTTCCGATCATGCAATAGCTTAATTTGAAGGAAGTTATGTGCAGGGATAAAATAACTAGGAGAAACAGGGGGACATGAGGGATTGGCGTCATGATCTTTTGCGATGCCGTGGAATTGAAGAGTGTATTTGTTCTTGGTATAGTAAGAAAGTATATCAGCTTAATTTGGGAGTGTGTATATATATAACTATATAAGCCCTGTGCCATGCACATAGTTTATTTGAAATCAAGAATTGACTTGACTTGGAATGATAATAAAGACAAATAGATGAACAAGAATTATAAGGTGTTGGAGGGGTTACCTTTCGGCCGGCTGCTCATCATGGCCATTTGCAATGCTCTGGTTTTACGGAACAAAGAAAACACTTCGCTCCTGTGGTCAATAATCTTTAGATATAGAATGCAAAATTATGGCCCGGTTTCGAAATTTTATATTTTTAAGGACACTAGCAAGGTGCACGTGCGTTGCACGTGTAAGCCAGTTTCTGTTTGTTTCTTATTTTTTATGATATTTGTTTTTTTTTAGATATATTTATCTTTTCTTTTCATCTCCTTTGATTCTTTAGAGACGTGTGTTTCGTGTTCATGATTTTTTTTAATTTGTTTTATTATATCTTTCTAAACTAACCATGAAACAAAATAAAGTTATCATGGGAAGAAGGTTTTGAATTCAATTATGAAAAAAAAAAGATGGTGTGCATTACAAACTTATAATTGTGTAAAAACATTTTATCATTTCGTAGATATCCCAAATTTATTATTGGGAAGGGAATTCACTAATATTGTAATTTCAAGCTTATGTATATGTTTACGACATATTATTGAAATAACCTTTCAATAGATAAAAATATAGATTGATATATAATTTTTTTTAATTTGTAAAACTATTATTCCATACCTTTATTCTATTATTTAAAATTAAACATTGCAGTTCTTATTCTTCCCTTCTGTTATGCTCGGACGCTCTTCTATTCTTTTTCTTTTTTTATTATCTTCAACATCTTCTGTTTTCCAGCCTTCTCCTCTTTTTTGTTTGGGCATTTTCTCTTGTAGAATGATGCCAGAATTTCGTCATCATCATCCGTATTATTCCCATCGATGTTGACAACTTCTATCTCCTCATGTATTGAGCCCTTTTCCTCTTTCTCAATAGTTGTTTTCTTCTTTGTTTCTTTTGTTTTTGTTCCCCTCGCTGCCTTTGTTTTCCGCTTCTCTATTTCTCTTGTCTCGTTCTCCGCTTCTTTCCCATGTTCCACTTTGCTTGGCCAGCTCTCCTGATTTGGTTTCTTTCCTCTTTTTTCTTCTTGCAATTTTTTTATCAGTCGCTGCTCCCTTGCGTGATTTTTTTGTTGTATCCTCAAAAGCTTCTCCCACAACGAACAAATTTCCGTTTCGTGTTTCTACATTTTTGTCGAGTTTGAAAACAAATTTGTATTGTTTCGTTATTGTTGTTGCTAAAGCGTTGTAGTGAGGGGATCTTTCTTCTTCCTGCAAGTTTGTACCCATCATGAATTGTTTGTTTTTTAAGTTTTATCCATGTTTAGTGTGTTAGTTTCTCTTACCTCGGTAATTGCCTCGATGAATTTAGTTACCGGACATCCAATGTACGCCTCGGCAACTTCATCAAACAGTGTGATTCTAGCTTCCTCACTTCCATCTCCCACGTTTAAGGTAACCCTGTATCTGTTTTTTTTTTTTTTTTTTTTTTTTTTTTTTTTTTTTTTTTTGTGAGCAATGTGTTTTAGTTATTGCACATTAAGGTATCAAATTGTATGTGGTTACAAATTTCATACCTCGGTGACGCTCCCTGTCCATCATCTTTGCAAATTCTGCACAATTACCATTACTATAACGGGAGATATGTCTTAAGATTATAACAATTAAAAATTGAAACCAAATCATAGTAACCGTGAACCTCAACAAAATATAAAACAATTATAATATCCACTTCCTCAATTTATTCTCTTTACGAATAACAACATATTAATTCTATCATTTCTAATAAGTATATTTAATCGCATGAGCATTGTTTCGGTGAGCAAGTTAAGGGGTCATTCTACATTAATAATTTTCTCAAATAAAGTAATGATACTAATTAACGTGGATCATGCTAGTAAATAAATAAGTTATTTAAATTTAAAAAAATGATACTAATCAATGTTAAATGAGAATATGAATAGTCCACTGAATTGGAATTGTTGAAAAAGTTGATACTTAAAAATTTTTGAATTTATTCATTAATATCAAATTAATATAATTTTTTTTTAATATCATAAATATCAAATTATTATGGCGTGTGGCACTCTTTTTTCTACAATTATAATAATAAAAGTCCAACACACCATGAATTGAGTAGCTATGCCTGGTCACAACTTGGATCGATGAGTATTGCCGTTGCAGATGTTGCCTTTAATTGTAACTCCCCTTGTAAAAAATATTTGTTTTTAGTACCAGTTGCATCTTCTCTTCAAAATCTATTTGTTCTATGTCTCCTTTATATATATATATATATATATATTTCATGGCATACCTTGGTATGTGTGCTTTTTCAAACCTGAAATTTCCACAATTGCTCTTTTATTTTCCATTTTTTGCAAGGGGCAATTCCTTAAAACTCCCCATGGGTTTGAAAACTTCCTTTTAGCTCCCCATTTTCAAATACATCATTTGGGATTTTAGATACGCGATTCTAGGATTTAGATACGCAATTCTGGGATTTGGATACATGATTCTGGGATTTAGATACATGATTTTTTCCTTGTATTTCAAATACATCATTTGAGGTTTTAGATACGCGATTCTTGAGTTTTAATACATCATTTTTGAAAATGGGGAGCTAAAAGGAATTGGGCTTATCATTTGGGGAGTTTTCGGGAATTCCCCGTTTTTGGAACCACCCGCCTTCTGTAATTGCTAGGTCATCCCAAAAATTAATCGTCATCTTTTCCAACCTTCACCAAAATATTAAATTTGAATTAATAATAATTGTATCATAAGTTATAAACGATTAATTATTTTCTTACTTGTTGTTCATCATTGTCACTTCTCTTCCGTAGCCTGTGCTTTTGTTACTTCTCCAAAATTGAAACGGTTGCTGCACTTTTTTCACGAATCCAATTACACCTGTCGTTTTCCCGTATTATGTAATTTTTTATAAGTATTAAACCAAAACTCAAAATTGCTCAGGAAGTAAAGGTAAAATTTATTTTACCTATCAATTGATTTTCATCAATACTGGTTCTGATTTCATCGAATTCTGTGTACTTGGAAGCTATTTGTTTGTGTACAAGCTTTTTGTCGGTCTCGTGGACAATTGTTGCCGCCTGTATAACCAATTCAATTTGCGGATTGACGTTCATGTAATTTTGGTTTATTTCCTTTACCGTTGGATTCTCTATTATGTAATTTTTATTGAAAACCAAATAATCTTCATAGCGTTTCTCCATATCCTTGAATATAATGCCATGTATCCTTGTCCCCTAGAAATGTAAAATATGAACAATTCAATAATTAATTTCCTTGGAAATTTTTTTAACAATTATTTCTTACGAAACAGAACATTGATAACATTAATGTAAAACCATAAATTATTAAATATAAGTGTGTAATGGAAGTGCGGCCATTAGACAAAATGTCTCTGTTAATAGTTTCATTTCAAGTTATGTCACCTAAACATATCCAGTACTATTTTCAATTATTTTATTTGAATTTCTTTTTTAAACTTCGTTTTATTGCACATAATATATTCTTTCATATAAATATGTCGTCTATTATTTAATTTAAAGAAATATATATATTTTTGAGAATCGAACCACCTGACAATTGAAACAATTAAAGAAACAATGAATTTCAAACTCAAATAATATTGTACTAAATATAACTTTATCAAAATTTATACAACTTCTTTGATGATAATATCAAATAACAAAATTACACAGCAAAAGCTAATCTTATTCGAGGTTTTAGGGTATATCATGTTAACGGCCTCGCTAATACCTATTGGGTTCTATACTTCAATCTTCATTAATGAATCACTCAAATCATAATCGTACAAACTTATTTTAGAAACAAATTAAAATGAGATTAGGGAGGAGGGGAGATCCAGAGGCTAATCGTTTAGGAATACATGTGGCACTTAGAAAAGTTAATTTTTATTAAAACTCGCTAATCATCAGATAACAAGATTAGATTCCACATTGTCGATGTTATAAAAATTCAGTATAGAATATGTTGGAAAACAAAATCAGAAAAGCAGCGGAAATTTAAAATTTTGCAACAAAAGGACCTTGAACTCGCAATCGTGTATCCAAATTTGTAGGGATTAGAAACTTACTTTCTAAATTGTCTTTCTTGAAGCGTTTCAAGCCACCCAAGAACGCTCTTCTCGCGGCTTGATCCCCTCTCCTTGGTAAAGCTCGAATCTTCAAACCTCTAACTTGAAGCTCTCTAGAGATAGTCCACCAACTTGACTACAATCTAACTAGTAAGGATGCTAGTTCTCTAGTTAATGTTTAGGCTTAACCCAGGGTTTCGTTTATCTTGGAGAAAGGATGGTGTTCAACACATGAACCAAAAGAAGATCATCAATTAGCCTCAAGGGGAGCTCGAGCTCCCCTATTTATAAGAAGGGGATGGCCGAAATTCTTAGTCCTTATGGACTAAGGATTTGGTCCCTCTCTCTCCTATTACTTGATCATCAAGTAATTTGACTTTGACTTTGAATTCAAATTCAAATCAACTTTCAAGAGAGCTAAAAATATCCAAACTATTTTTGGATAATTTTATACTTTATTTATTTAAAATAAATAACTTATTTTTATCTAATTAATTAATTCGTAATTAATTAACTAGATTATTTTTCTCCAAAATTAGACTTTCCTTTTAATTCAAAATTAAACCAAAGTCTATTAAATAATTAACACATTTAATTATTTAATATATATATATACAATATATATATTTACACGTGTGGGACACGTGTCACAAGGACACGTGTCACTCACGTGACCCACACGTGTGGTTTCACACGAGTGGAACCCTCTTGGCCCGATTAACTCGTTTAATCATTTTAAAGCCTCAACTCATGTAACCAAGTTGTTGTGTGTGACCCTCTAGGTTCTCAATTCAATTAGCAGTGACCCTAATTAATTAATTCACTAATTAATTAATTAGTCCACAGATTAAACGACCATAGTCTAGCAACAGGTGTTTAACCCCTAGCTGAATTGGAATGTTCGAATTCGACAGAACCTTTAAGTCATTGATTAATGTGAGATACAATCCTCCTACTTACTATCTCTCAACCAAGATCTAGGGTAAGGGAATAATCAGAACCCTAATAATCCGGTCTTAAAGCTAAGTGCATTTCATATCCATTTGATCTCAATCCAAGAAACCCTTTTCTTGATGTCTTGATCTACTGCCTTGGACAAGGACTCCATATGGCATATGAATGACTTACACAATAAGAGATCACCTTGCAAATGCAAGTGTAGGTCCTTTCTTGATTCTCATTCACTTTCATGAATCACTTGTGCAGTCCCAGCATAAGCCTTGAATCAGTTGTCTATGGCGACACCCTTTAAAGCTTATACCTAAGACTACAGAGTTAACTCATAAAGTGACATGGAACCTCAAGTCTAAGGATCAATTAATCACATCAATGACTCGTGAGATATTTCCTAATCTGGAAGTTTCTATTTCCTGAAATAGAAACTTCCTTTCCCATTTAGGACTGTTCTCACACGGGGCACCTCAGTGAAGTTACTTATTAAAGTAAGCACCCTCATGTATCACGCACGTATCAACTATACACTTTGCACCTACATGAAACAAGGTGGTCCTTCTTAAGGGCGTGATCCCACAAGCAAGCCTTAGAGGAGTCAGGTTGACACTCCCACTGTTGGTAGGACTCATCGGCTTGGAGTATTTTACTAATCATGACTTATGTGATATAGGACTCGTTTCATGAACCATTTCACCTAAATGGTAGAGTCCTAAAGTCATCAGGATTAGGGGAGTTCTTATACATGCACAGATAAAGTAATCGCATACCAAACAAGAGCATATAAAGAAGTGTTGCCTTAATTCGTTATATCATTCAAAGATTGTCTGTGATTACAATAAGGAAAAGCACAAAGCGGATATACAATCGGCTTTCTAGGGCACTATTCCTAACAGAATAGACATTTAACTTCCGTATCTTGCACCATATCTTAGTTGAACTATCGAAGCACAAGAGATACAAACCACAAACCTCAAACACAAACCACATTGTGGACGTTTTTTTACAAAAAATACAATAAATGATGTAAAACTAACCTCATTAATTGGAAGAACAACAGCTAGCAGGAATTGTGTTCTTCCATCCCATTACATCAGAGGAAGCAAAACTCCACTTGGAACAATCCGCTAAATTTTAAAGGGCACAATTTAGAATTTATATAAAAAAAAAGAGTACATAAAAAGAATATGGTAATAATCAATCTGAATAAAACAAAAAGATGTATTGAATTTTCATGTTATGCCATACTTTTTCTTTATCTTTTTTTTAGAGGAAAACAGATCAAATATGACTTTGTTCGCTATCAAAGTTGAAATAGACAAATTTATTAGATGAAGAGCCGAGACTTCATATCATATGACCGTGTTGAATGTTCATGCTCTCTTTTATATAAAATATTGCTAATTGACATGGTAGAAAGAAAGAGAACTTGCTTGGACGGTTACTGTATAAAATTAAATGGATTCTTTTTTCCACGTGAATTGTGAACATACACAAGTAGAGTACACCATTATCGATTAAAATAAGTACGTATAAAGAGCAGTCTTTAAGTTCAAGAAGTGCCTCACTATATTTCACGACTTTTATACAATGTAAAATTCTCTCAAACAATGCAGCAGAATCAACAAGATTTCCATCTACAAGTGCTGCACTATATTATTGCAAGAATTTCATTTGTGATATCACTGCAACATATGAACCTACCTTTTATCATCAAGCCGTACAATTTCCAAAATAGAGGAAGGCAATGGAAGACGAAGTCCTTGCTATGGAGCAAAACAACGCTTGGTGTGTGGTTGCTTTACCGCCTGATAAACACACAATGGGTAGTTGTTGGATTTATAAGGTTACACATAGAGCCGATAGAAGCATAGATAGATAAAGTCATTAGAATATATTGACTAATACGATAAATCCAATGAATGATTCTTCACTTAAAAATTAAAATATAAGAGAAAACTCACAATGATCTTATCTCAGTCAGAAATCCAAGTTGTATGGGAAGCTCTCCTGATAACGAATTTATGCCGAGGGCCCTAATAGTATGAAATCACAAATTTTCAAGAATTGAGAAGTGAACAATACAAAAATGAGAAAGAAAAGGGGAACAATATGAGAAGATGGGGATTACAAGTACTGCATGCTTCTAAGATTTCCAATTGATGAAGATGTTGGACCTGTCAAACCATTTTAACCCAAATCTCTGCATCAAACCAAGAGGATATTAATGTTCTAACATCGGGACTTCCTGAGGAAAACAAAAACAAATGAACAGCCAAAGCTGATTTTAAAATTCAAGCAACTCATTCATAGTTCTGAAAAAATACATTAGAGGCAACATTGAATTGAATATAGGGTATTAAACAACACGACATTAATTGTATATTAAAAGAGAATAGGAAGAGAGTAAGAGAATGTGAACAGTTGGCCCTTAATATAATGCCCATATATATTATAATTTATAATTTAATAGTTAAATTAAATTTTATAAGGGCATGTATTATAATAATTTATAATTTGTAATATAATAGTTAAATTAAATTTTATAAGGGCATATATTATAATAATTTATATTTAAATATGATAGGTAGCGTTAAAGAATTGGAGTAATTGATTGGTAAATACAACTATTAACATCGGGACTTCCTGAGGAAAACAAAAACAAATGTACAGCTGATTTTAAAATTCAAGCAACACATTAATAATTTTGAAAAAATACATTAGAGTGTGAATAATTGACCTTTAATATAATGCCAATATATATTATAATTTAGAATTTAATAGTTAAATTAAATTTTATAAGGGCATATATTAAAATAATTTATAATTAAATAGGATAGGCAAGGTTAAAGAAATGGAGTAATTAATCCGTAAATGCAATTATTAACATCATCATGAGCAAAGTGTAGAGAATGGGGATGGTCGCCACATAAATTTTGAGTGAAATTGTCATCATAAATTAAATGTAGAGAATGGGAATAGTTGCCACATAAATTTTGAGTGAAATTGTTAAGTGTTGGCCAAGTAAAAAGATAAATTAATTTAATTGACATAAAAATTAGATTAACATAATTTATTAACGTCGGATTATTAGAATTAAGTCCATATATATATTTGAGTAAAAATATTATTTATTAATTAAATGGGAAAAAATTAGATTAACGTAATTGATTAAGGTTGGATTATGATTGGATTGTTTTAAATAAAGAAAATGGTATAAGGGTTAACGTAATTGATTAAGGTTGGATTAGGATATTTGAGCAAAAATATTAATTAATTTAATGGACATAAAAATTAGAGTAATATAATTTATTAAGGTCTGGCTATTAGAATGAAGTTAATAAATTTGAGTTAAAATATTATTTAATTTCATAGATATAAAAAAATTAGATAAATTAACATAATTGATTGAGGTTGGATTACAAATTAAATAGTTTAAAAAACAAAATGGAATAAAGGAAAATTAAATTGAATAAGGGTAATTCAGTCAATTCACATACAAGGCCAAGTTATCCACACTTTTATATAGTTATAGATTATAGATTATAGATAAATTACATCTACGTTCCTTATGATTACATCTACGTTCCTTATGATTAGACATATTTACATGTTTCAAAATTTACACTGTTATCCCTTATAATTTTCTGATAGATTATGAATACCCATTTCCGTTGCGCTCAGTGAAGGATCTTTATGTTTTTTCAATTGAAATTTAATATCTAGTATAGAAACTTATGGAACAGGTCATGAGTATGGAATATCGACACTTGGAGTTTCTCAAACTGATGGTTATGATACTACCGGTGTGGAAGTGTAAATTTTAAAACTAAAGGGGAAGAAGCACGATGACTTAGACCGGATCCATACAAACATATTATGTTAGTGAGTGGATCGGGCAAAATATGTATTGGAATTCTCTTCTTTTACACGGCCATGGGCCACCTTGTGGTTCCTTGTTTGCTCTATTGAAATTGAAGGTTGTTGTGAGGATAGAACTTCACTTCCTTTTGATCCGTGAGGCCGGAATGTCAGAAGTTGAACCTCACTTAGCTGTTGGTACTACGCTTTTGACCATGTCCAAGGAGCATTATGGAGACTGGGGCTTTTTCCTTGCTTTTAATTTGTCATTGAACTACCTTGTGGCTCCTTGAGCATTTTCATGGAATTGACGAATGTATTGCACAATGATATGCGAGCTTCATTTGGATGCTATGTTGTCTATAATTTTCATGATTTCCACGACTATTTGGTGTATTTTGGGCCATTGGATGATTAAAAATGGGAAACATTTCATTGGAGAAACACATTCAAGATTCCACAAAATTACGCAAACCTCCCCCAAGGATTTTGATAAATTACAGAGATATCCCCTGGGGGGTTTGGGCCTTTAGTTTTGTCCTGGGCTTGTTGTAGACAGGGACGGAGCTAGGGCATGGGGGGGCCACCGCCCCCCCTAAATTTTGATTTTTTTTTAAATTTGTATATATATTTTGAAATTTTTATATTTTCGCCCCCCCAAAATTAAAATTTCGTCCCCTTAATTTTGTATATTTTAATTTTCGGCCCCCCCCCTATCTTAAATCCTGGCTTCGTCTCTGGTTGTAGACGACTGGGGCTGCTGTCTTGCACTACTGCAGGCTCCCGAATATCACTAAGTGTGGGGCTTGGTACAGCTTACATATGTGATTAGGGTTCTTTGCATTTGTGATTCTTTCATATATAGCTTTAGGCTTTATTGTCATTCTTTAATTCTTGTAGTGAACAGGGTTAAACTCGACCCTTTCATTGGCTTGTACATGTACTTCTCGAATTTCCCTTTTCAAGAGCTTCTTAATAAATGAGGGGAGTTTCGGCAACATACCCTACAGTTCTAATTGACCCGGTTTGAAGTTTTTTTTTTTTTTTTTTTTTAAACCTTACATATGAATTAAGCGCAAGGGAAATTTCCTACATATGAAAAAAGACCCGGTTTGATAAAGAACCGGTTCGGATTTTCTTCTACATTTTCCTACTTTATCGACCCATACACACCAAGTGTATTGATGGACGGTTGAAATTAGGGGAGATCGCGTGTATATAAATAAAGCAGGAGATGAAGTAGGAAAATGTAGTAGGAAATACGAACCAGATAGAGAACATCAAAATTTGTTTGCCAACTAGAAATGGAGCAAGAAACACCAAAAAAAATATATATATATATATTTACAATTATTACAAAACTACCCCATCAGTACTCACAGCTAGCTACGTATCAAAGTTCAGACAAGTTTGAAACCCCAGCAAAGGCAATGAAGCAAATAACACAAGGAGTCAAGGATGCATGTGTCATGCAGCAGACGAGTTTGACTTATGAGAACTCAGCATTTTAACACGATGCTCAAGCTTAGCCTGTGGTGAACTCTGGATGGCTTGCAGTTGTTCTAGCTCTGCTAGAACCTCATCCATGGTGGGCCTGTTTTTAGCGTCATTGTAAAGACACTGTAATGCCAGGGAAGATGCAGCTTGAGCATCCTTTTTAGAGTACTCGCCCCTCAATCTTGTGTCCGTAATTCTCGAAAATTGCCTAGAATCCCCTAGATATTGCTTCGCCCAAGCAACTAAGGTGCCCTCGGTTCCTCCAATGGTTTCATCGCCCAGTGCTCGTCTTCCAGATAGCAGCTCCAGTAGAACTACTCCAAAGCTGTACACATCACTCTTGGGTGTCAAACGCCCTGTTTAGTTGCATTTGTTCAGAAAGTGTAATTAGCATCGTAATGGAAAGAGCTACACACAAGATCTTGATTGATGCTTCACACAAAATTCATGACTATAAATACCATGCACTAAGCAAATTATAGGTAAGGTCAGGGGAAGTTTTTGTCATTTCTCTAACCTCAAGGGAAGTTTGTGTAATTCGGTTAAATCGCAAGGTGTATGCTAGTGTAATTATATATATGAACATACCTGAGGCCACATATTCTGGTGCCGCATAGCCCATTGTAGATTGTACCCACTACTCGAGTGGATACATGAGTTCCATCACCAATTGGACCCTTTCTTGCAAGGCCAAAGTTTGAGAGTTTGGCATGAAACTTCTACAGATATTACAGTGTATGGATGTTAGTATAGAACTGACTGCAATAGTAGAGTTCAATTAAGTAGATTAACATACCGAATCAATTAGAATGTTCGAAGCCTTCAAGTCGCAGTAGATTACATTGGCGTTCAGACTATGTAAAAAGGATAGTCCTCTGGCAATATCAGTTGCAATTTGCATCCGAGTAGCCCACGCCATCGGTTGAACTCCTTCTGTAGAGACAACATTTTCAAAATTTTACTACTATAACTTTACGTCTTCAAAATCAAAAGTTTTTCCGACCAAAATATCAAGAATCTACGGACAGAACATATTAGTCGCACTGATATACCGTGAGGTTTGATCTAATTACACAAAATTCCCCCGAGGTTTTCAGAATTTACAAAAACTCACCCCTCAATATTTGATTTGAAATTCATTACAGCTATAGCAAGCATTAGGCCAAACTTCAGGGTATGCCATGAGAAGTTTCTACAATTTCTCAAATTAACCATAGGGGAAGTTTGTGTAATTAGGTCCAATGTCAGGGTATGCCAATGTAATCATCCCAAAAACATAAACAAAAACATACTTTTAAAGAGGTGATTGTCCAAGCGTCCTTTAGGCAAGAATTCGTAGACGAGCAGCCGGTGTTTAGATTCCAAGCAATATCCAATTAGCTTCACCAGATTCTCATGCTGAAGCTGCCCTAAATGCTGAACCTCAGTCTGCAATATTACTTAAAGATCAAACAAGTTTCCCTTTCGATTTAGTAAAACAAAGCAAAGGACATGCATGACGAACGTACAAGCCATTCCCGGTGACCTTGAAAGCTTTGTGCTTTTAGCTTTTTCACCGCAACAACTGTTCCAGTTCCTGGTTTGCTGGCAGTCCAAGTGTTCTCATTGATCCACCACTTAAAGACATACCCGAAGCCTCCTTCCCCAATTAGATTCTCGGGACAGAAGTTCTTCGTCGCGTTTCTCAGATCGTTGAAGCTAAAGGATTTCAGTCTGCTTGAAAAAGGATAGATCGCCTAGTGATCCTAGAACATCATCATTGGGACATTCCGTCCTCGGATTCGAGTTGTTCGAACTTTCGGGCGCTACCTTTGTTCCTGAAAAGAAGCTTAACAGGTTTGAATAAGGACTACACTTGCAAAAAAGCAAGAACTGTCAAGAAAAAAGGTTCGTGTTTGAAGATCATTTCATTACATACCAAAACATTGCGCGGAAACAGAAGGATCATTCTTAGCAGGGCTCCCGAAGCAAATACCCATATTCTAACACTTTTGAACTGTTGGAGAAATGGTGAGCAGTGAAGTGGAAAACAAGCAAATTAATAATAAGAGAAGAAAGGGTTGAGAATTAATGAAAGGAACGGAACGTCTGTTTTTGTCTGCTGCAGAAAGCAACCAATACCAGGTCTTCAGTCAATAAATGAGCAAGAATCCATATTAATCATCAAGAATTTTATAAAAGTACGACTTGGTTGTTGCGTTTCTTAAAATTTATTAATCTATCTATATTATAAAAGCACATAAGTTTCTTACAAAATATTCATCGCCTAAAATACCCTCTTAATAGTTCTATTAATAATTATTAGTTAGGGACAATTATGTAAATACATGTTATAAATTATTAAATTAAATACATTAAAAAGTATTTATTTCAATAGGACTCTTTCCGAAAAGAGAATTATATAAGATGTTGATCGCCTAAAATATCCTCATAATAATTATATTACTAATTATTAATTAGGGTCAATTATGTAAATAAATGTTATAAATTGTTAAATTAAATATATTAAAAGATATATTAATATACTTTAGTCCCCCAGTGTTAATTCGTTGCAACATTACTTCCTCTGTCAGAATTTAGACGGAAATAGATATTCCTTTGATAACTCTTCAATTACCATTAGTTCTAAAGAAATTAGATTTTTAATTCCATCGTGCATGAAAGGTTTTCTTCTCAATTTCAGTTTCATTTGCTTAAAAATAAGAGCATTTAATTTCCTAATATTTTTTTTTCGATGTTATAGTCCACTAGGGATTTTCTAATTCTTGTGTGATTTTTTACTCATATTACATATTCAATTGTAATTATGGCTCATTCTTCTAATTATAATCAAATTTATGTATATTAGATATATAATTGGATAAGGTTTCCAAAAATTATAAAACACTATAGCCTAATCCTACTCAACGTGTCTAGACTACTAATAATTCTAATTCTAATCAGATTTTAATAAATCTCTTTTAATATCTATAGATACTAACCTAATACTTAAAATTTATAATAGAAAATTTTGTTTTTCTATGAACACGAGATTTGAGTATTTGGTTCAATCGAACATCCTATACCGAAAGATATTTTGTTTTTCTATCAACACGGTTTTCTATCAACACTTGCGCTACAATCGAACAAAAGAATACTCATCATATTTTTAGGTAAATTCTTAAATTACATATCTTCTATTCAAAAGTGTGAAAAATATTGTGTTAGATACTTCTATCTCATCATATTTTTAGGTAAATTCTTAAATTACCTATCTTCTATTCAAAAGAGTGTGATAAATATTGTGTTAGATACTTCTATCCAAAAGCGTATTTACTTAAATTTTGGAGTGTGATATTGTGTTAGATACTGTTCACTAGGAAATTAAAGAAAAAAAAATGATATCTTTATAATGAATAAAATACCTAAATAACATGCCATTGGGAAAGATGGTTACGCCAGCCATGCATATGTAATTAGTAATTTTCTCTTTTACAACTCTGTAGAGAAAGACCGATAAATATAAAGAGAACATTTAGATACTGCTCACGTAAGAAATTAAAGGAAAAAAATGATATCTCTATATTCGTATCCTTTTTTATAAATTAATACTCAAATATATAATTTTTATAAATTTAAATTAATCGTAATTCACAAGCATTTAATTGGTGGGTCAACTATATAAAATGACTATATAATTGGTGGAGGTTAGATCTATACACACAAATTTCACTTGAATTTTCAGAAATTACTAAAAGCTCCTTTGACGTACAGTATGATTCGGCCTAATGAATGCTATTGATAAGTAAGTTTCAAGAGCGAAGTAGGATATTTATAAAAACAATATTCATCAATTCGGATGTAATATACATATTTTAATGTGGAAAGTTTTGCAATTCCTCAAACTTTAGGGGAAGTTTGTGCAATTAGGTCAAACCTTAGGGTAAGCTCGAGTAATTATCCCTAAATTTTTTAGATTCTTGAAAAAACTAGACCTAATAAAAGATAAAAGAAGGGTAGGAAAGACTTTCTTTATTTGAAGATGGCTACTTTAATTAGCTGAACTTCACCATAACCAAATGTTGTTGTATCTTGCCTTCTCTCAAACAGAGCTAAAACCAGGCTTCTTATGGACTTCTTATCCTTCACACTTCCCTATCATCCTCAACTCCTCTCGACTCACCCTCACACGCATATATAATCGACAGAGTCACAAAACCTCCAGGCCTTTTCAGCTCCATCCTCAGAATTTCAGAAATCTTTTTAGCAAGATCTCTCATTTCATGGATTTTGCAGCTATTGAGGAAAGCTCCGATAGTTGAATAAGTGATGTCCGCCCCAATTTGTTTAACAATATCATAAGCCTCCTCTATTCTCCCATAACGGCACAGAAGATCAATAAGACATGAGTAATGCTTATAATGTATTTATAAGAAGTTCAAACAAAATTTAAATATTATGGTCCGGAACTTTATCTCTATTCTTGTAATTTATATTATTTAGTTTAGTATTATTATGATTTCATATTGTGAATATGGCCTCCATTATTTCACAATAATATATAATTAATCACTCTAAATGTAACCATTTATCTAAATATATAATACAAAATGAATAGATAGCAAATTTACTTAAACTAAAATAAGTAGTTAGATAGCAGTTAGATGATTTTTTCATTTCACAGGCCTTCCGAGGAGGTTCTTTGGCTTGGGTAATTTTTTGAAGATTTATTTATTAAGGTGGAAAAATATTACGTGGACAGTTTTCAACATCGAATTCATCATCAGGTAACAATAATATAAATTTGATAATATTTTAAGATCTATTAGAATTGACTAATGGTATATTATTCATTATCTTATACTTTTTATTTTTCAGTTGCAGAGATATATCGACATAGGCGTCTTGATTCAATGAAAAGGAAATATTCCAATTTAAGTGAATATGGTAAACAAGAGTACAAAAATAAAGTTATAAAACAAAAAAGAATATGAAATTCAAATACGTGGTTTTTAAGGGTTGTCACAGTTATAGACAAATATGAAGGCTAGTGGTTCATTATTTTTAACTATATATAATAATCAAATATAATTGTATATTTTAATCGAAAATATTACTTATATTTCTCTTCCAGGTTCAATATATTATGATGATGCATCATCCATGATACATGAACTAAAAGAAAAGCCAAATTGCATGAATTGTGGAGCTGTAAGATTTGAGTGCGAGCCTCCTACATTTTGTTGTGACAACGGAAAAATTAAACTAACGAATATTGAAATTCCAGATGATTTATACGAGTTATTCACTTCACAATCAGAAGAAACAGTAGAATTTCGGGCAAATATTCGTTTATTCAATTGTATATTTTCTTTTACCACTTTTGGCGCGAAATTAGATAAAGAGCTTGCATCAGCATGACAAGGCGTATATACTTTTCGAGCACAAGGAATGGTGTACCATGACCTTCTAGGATTACTTTCCAGTGAAAGGGGTCCTGGCCCTTTTCAGTTATACTTTGTTGAGACTGAGAATGAGGTTGAGAACAGAATGAAGGTATTAAAGGATTCAAGTTTATCTCAAGGTATGGTTAAAAAACTAATAAAAATTTTGGAGGTAAATCCCTATGCAAACGTCTTTAGAAGATTAAAAGATTATCCTTCCATGGACGATATTCAACTTCATATTTCAAAAGATGTTAGATTAGATCAAAGAGTTTATAATTGTCCAACTGCCGATCAAGTTGCTGCTATATGGGTTGAAGGGAATAATGTTAATGTACCTTATGAACGAGATATTATAGTTCATGCACACTCCGGACAAAGACACCGAATAAAGCATTATTATGGATGTTATGACCCTTTGCAATATCCATTAATTTTTCCAAATTTTCCAAAAGGAGAGAGCGGATGGCATCAAAATATTAAAAAATTACCTACTAAGGAAATTCAACCGACCATAATCACCAATGAAGTAGAGCAAGGTACATTCTATTACACCAAATTATTTACGTTAAATTTTTTATAATATTTAATACCTATAATTTGTTGATATTCTTCCGTTTAATTTTTTAGTGCAAGACGATAATAATGCATCAATTATCTCAAGGTTTTCTTCCGACGGTCCTATTATTACGGAGGAACCAAATGGTATGTGAAAGTAATACAAATATACTACAATACCTATTAATTTTATGTATGTCTAAATGTCTATTCTTGTGACTTTTTATCTCATATAATTATATAAGTATTTTGAGGTTCTTTCACAAGAACAAGAATGTATGTATGTGTTGATCTTATTACATGTTTTATTTACTAATTTGTTTTTCATTAACAGATCTCATCAATAACAATGTCACTCGGAGACCACATTTTTCATCTACAAATGAGGTTCTTTCACAAGAACAAGAAGGTATGTATGTGTCGATCTTATTATGTTTTACTTATTGTACAAGCTAAATGAAGAAGTCAAAATTTCGAAAAGTAAACACTATGTTACCTGAAAAACTTTTCCTTGACAATTGAGACTAATGTAATAGAGCAGTAAGTTTTTGCAAACTCATATTTTGTTTGTTCAAGCAAATCCGGGCTACATTAATTAAAAATAATTATCAATAAAAATGAACATGTATTCATCAAGAAAACATCCAACTGATATTAGCATCCATGTAAATTTGCAAAATGAACTCAATAGAAATAGAATTATCGAAAATAGGACGAAATAAATATATTTTATCAAATTTAGAAGACATAATTAGCCAATGGCTCATGAGTAGTGGATTGATTGATTCATTTCGCAATTATGATGGTGCATTATTTTTATGGGATCAAAGTTTCTTCTTCTTTTTCCAAGCCTCAATCTGGATGAGTGCATAGGGGCACCTCCTTTTGTCTCTCTCACACACACCCCCTATCTTATTATAATGTTACACACTCATGGAACTTTTCCCTTTTTTTTGGCTCTCCACTTTCGCTTCAGTAATCCATGTTTGGTTTCAGTTTTTGATTAAGAGTGGCAAATTTGTCATAAATAAACGAAATATTCAGTCTACTCAATGGTTGAATAAAAGATGCTTATATAAGAACAACAAAAAAACAAAATAGAGTCTTGTGTGTTACCAACTGCAGCATTTGGGAGAAAACCCAAATATCGTCTTCATAAAGATTGATGATCTAAAATGAAGAATCTTGAATATATGTAAGGTTCATGTCATTTGAACCTTGGCATAAAAAGAGAAGTTTATGCACTTAATTTATGTTTTAGTTGTCAACAATTCTTGGAATATTGTTTAGGTGTCGACAGTTTGGTGGATATATTGATGGATTCAGGAAATCCCACCTGTTTCCATGCCTTCGTCATAATGAGAATCATAAAGAAGTAGTAATATTAATATTTTAGAGTTAAAAGTGTCAAAGTAATCAATATAATTAATTAATAATTAGCATGGCTTTTATTTTTTCTTGCTTGGCAAATGTTATGTCGGTATGTCCATGTTGACTGCCAAGGGAAAATGGCCCTCCATAATGAAACATTTTTGTCGATCTAATTAATTTTGAGAGCCATGGTGGACTTTCATTTTGATCTTTAATCAATTGATTTTAACTTTTAAAGTTTTTATAATTAGTTTCATCAAATCAAGTGCCTGCAATAATTTGTACATTTAACTTCAAAGTATAAATATATAAATAGGGTACAATATCAAATTTTTCATTTTTAATATTTCATTTCTTACTTTATTTACTCATACATGTCAAGAACAACAATATTACGATTTGTATCCCTCATTAATTCTGTATTTTTGACTGAGGTTTTAGTCTATTTTAGGGACTTAAGCACCTACTTTTCCTAATAAGTGGAATTACATTTTTTATTTACTAATTTGTAGGTGTGTCCAAACAAACGGATAAAAAAGAGAGTATAGTTGTTACAGGTTGAAGATTAGAAATCCAAGACAATCTGGATTATTGTTTGCGGGGAGATTGTCACAACAATATGCAGTAGATATCGCCGAAATCAATTAAATATAAGAGCTGAGTTATACCAAGGAATTCTGGATAGTGTACTAAAAGGAGAGATGAGAAGAAGTGAAGTCGGGAAAAGAATTGTTCTCCCTACATCATTTATTGGAGGTCCAAGAGATATGCGACCCAGATATTTAGATGCGTTGGCATTAGTGCAACGATTTGGAAAACCAGATCTTTTCATCACAATGGCTTGTAATCCAGAATGGAAGGAGATACAAGAAAATTTGTATAGTGGTCAACGAGCACAAGATCATCCAGATTTGACATCAATAATTTTTCGAGGAAAGTTACAAGATTTGAAAGATCAATTATTCAAGAAGGAAATATTTGGAAATGTTGCTGCACATGTTCATGTAATCGAGTTTCAAAAGAGAGGATTGCCACATGCTCATATTTTGATCATTTTGAAGTCAGAATATAAAATTACCACACCGGATCAATTTGATCAATTTGTTTGTGCTGAACTTCCTTATTAAGAAAAGAATCCCGAACTTTTTGAATTAGTTATAGAACTCATGATGCATGGACCATGTGGATCAAAGAACTTGAATAATTCTTGCATGATTGATGAAAAATGTAAATATCATTATCCACGTCCATATTGTGAAAGCACAATACAAGGTAAAAATGGATATCCAATCTATATAAGGAGAAGAACTGGCGTGATGGTTCAAGTACGTAAAGCACAACTTGACAACCAGTGGGTAGTACCTTATAATCCATACCTCTTATTAAGGTATAATTGTAACATTAACGTTGAGATCTGCTCTGGAGTGACAGCTATGAAATATCCTTACAAGTATATTTATAAAGGGCATGATAAAATGGCAATCAATGTCACACACAGTGATGAACAAAACCCAGTAGATGAGATTAAACAATTTCAAGATGCTAGGTGGGTCTCAGCTCAAGAAGCAATATGGAGAATTTTTTAATTCAATTTGAATGAGATTGATCCTGCAGTTATCAATTTAGATCTACATCTTCCAAATCAGCAATGCGTGATTTACTGGTCAAATCAAAACTTGAAGGACATTTTGACTTGGGATCATTGCTCCAAAACTCTGCTCACTGAATACTTTTCTATGTGCTCAAAAAGTGAAAAGGCAAGAAAATATCTTTATAGAGAATTTCCGGAGCATTACGTATGAGACAAACAAGGTAAGTGCTGGAGAGAAAGACAAAGAAAGAATGCGATTGGACGTGTAAATAGTGCAAATCCTATTGAGGGGGAAAGATATTATCTCAGGTTACTGCTGAACCATATTAGAGGACCAAAATCTTTCCAAGATTTACTAACAGTTGATGGACTTCTATGTTCGAACTTTAAAGAAGCAACACAAAAAAGAGGATTGCTTGAATCTGATCAAAGCATTATCGAATGTTTGAATGAAGCTATCACTTTTCAAATGCCAAAAGAACTTCGAAGGTTATTTGCAATCATATTGGTATATTGCGAACCAACAGATGTGAGACTTCTTTGGGACTCATATTTTGAACCAATGTCAGAGGATTTCAGAAGAGAAATTGAAAGCTCAATAGAAATACAAATTGCTAAAACTCTAAAAAGTTTGAATTTTTTTTTGGAGAGTATGGGAAAAAACATATTGTTCTATGACCTTCCCAACATTCCAATTGATATCGATATACAGGGATGATTTTCCACGAGAAATACAAGATGAGATGTCAATAGAAGTACCTCTTGATGATTGCGAGGCAGAAACGAAGTTGAATCCAGACCAGAATGATGCTTTCTCGAAGATCTTAGATTGTATAAATAAAGGAAATGAAGGAATTTTTTTTATTGATGGACCAGGTGGAACTAGAAAGACATTCTTATATCGTGCATTGTTAGCTCATCTCAGATCTAGAAATCAAATAGCAATCGCAACTGCAACATCTGGAGTAGCTGCTGCCATAATGCCAGGTGGGAGAACAACATATTCACGTTTTAAAATACCAATAGATGCAAATGATTCAAGTCAGTGTGATATTTCTAAGCAATCTGGCTCTACAGAGCTATTCCGTAAAGCACAACTACTAATATGGGATGAGGCGCCAATGGCACATCGATGGGCTATAGAGAATGTTGATAGATTACTTCAAGATATAATGGGAAACGAAAAGTATTTTGGTGGAAAAGTAATGGTATTTGGGGGAGACTTTAGACAAGTACTACCTGTTGTCCCAAGGGGAACGATCTCCCAAACTATTTCTGCAAGTTTGGTGAAATCATATTTGTGGCCTAAAATGCGAAAATTAACTTTGTCAAAAAATATGAGGGCTGCGAAAGATCCCAATTTTGGTGAGTTCTTACTTAGAACTGGAAATGGTGATGAACCAATTGATGTTGAAGGCAATATTGAGGTTCCAAAAGAGATGATTATTAAGTATGAGAATGAAGAAGACTCGATACAAGATCTCATTGAATCAATTTTTCCTTCAATGAAAAAGAATGCTCATTCAGCTGAATATATGATAAATCGAGCAATACTAGCTGCTAGAAATGAGCATGTTGATAAACTAAATGACAAATTGATAGTGAAGCAAGAACATTTACCAGTTTTGACAAAGCAACAGATGATACAAATAACAATTACGGAGAAGATTTCTTGAATTCTTTGACACCAAATGGGCTACCTCCTCATAAGTTGGTGCTTAAAGAAAATTGCCCTAGAATTCTATTAAGGAATTTAGATCCATCAAATGGCTTATGCAATGACACAAGAATGGTATGCAGGGAGTTCAAGAATAATGTTATTGATGTTGAAATTGTCTTTGGACAACATACAGACAAACATGTATTTATACCAAGAATACCACTTTCCCCAGCTATGAATGAAGGATACCCATTCCGATTCAAGCGTAAACAATTCCCGAGAAGACTTTGTTTTGCCATGACAATTAATAAAGCTCAAGGACAAACAATTCCAAATGTTGGAATTTACTTGCCTCAATTTGTGTTTTCTCATGGTCAATTATATGTAGCTCTCTCTAGAGGAATTTCAATGTCAACAACAAGATTTTTGATCAAGCCCGACAACACTAATGCAAGAGGAAAGACGTGGACCAAGAATGTTGTATACAAACAGGTTCTATGCAGGTACAATATTATTATTATTATTATTATTATTATTATTATTATTATTATTACTATTATCATCATCTTTTCATTTAGGAGGAATCTCAAGTGAAGGCGAAAACGTTGAAATAGACATGAGCAACCTTAAGCAAGAATAAAGTAACAAAAGTGTTCCAGGTATTATTATTATTATTATTATTATTATTATTATTATTATTATTATTAAAAATATCTAATATTATATTTTCATTTAGGACGAATCTCAAGCGAAGTCAGAAATATTAGAAGCAGATATGAGCAACATTACGCAAGAATAACATTATCACAATTCCTCATAAGTATTTCTTTTTAATGATTGTTTCATAATATTATTGAATAAAGGACTGATTGGAATGACTCACTTATTGGCTTGCTTATTATAGTTTCATATTGTAAATTTCATGCATTTTATACTTTTTCTTACATTCCTTATTCTATTTTAGATTTACTAAAAAAATGAATTAAATTGAATATGCCCACATATAACTGATTCATACATTTTTCTTATAACCACAACAAAGAGAACAAACAAAGTCACATAAACTGAAAAACAATAAAGAGCAAAAGAGGAGTAAATAAAAACTTACAGAAATAAGAAGGGTGAATTTCAGAATTGAAGAGCTCCTCGCCAAGCTCACTCTGCCATTTAGAAATCTCCCTCCCTCGCTCTATCTCTCTCTAAAATTCCGTTTTGAACGAAGTCCCATTCTCTCACTTGGGGTGCTCAGCATTTTAAGTCAGGATTTTGAAAGGGGATTTAATGGTTAAGATGTGTCGGGATAATGAAGGGTGAGGATATCGTATTCATTTTTTATTTTTTATTTTTGAAACGGATATCGTATTCATTTGAATGAATTTTTAGTTAACTACCTTAATAGTTGCCTTAGGCTTCATATTAGTTGGGCCCATTTGGGCCTCAATCCTCATGCTATTTTAGGCCCATGTATTAACTATTAAGATTTCGGTCATTGGGTATTGAATCCCAATTTACTCTTTTTCTTTGGACTCAAAAGCTCATCCCTGTGATATGTTTAAGTATGTGTATAAATCATAAATTAATGAAATTGCTTTATATATATCTCGACCGAGTAGTAACGTTTATTTATTTAGATAAAGATGAGCATATGATTATAGCTTAAGTGGTAAGTCTATGCACTTAGGAGTTCTATTGGGGTAGCTAGCATTAATCCTTTTTTAATAAAATAAGATAATATATAGATCATAAATAGCAATATTATTTGTATTTATTTAAAAAGAATATTTTCCGAATATAGCATACAAATCAAGAGATATAATATTTAGACATTCAATTCATTTAACATACATGTTGAGTAGATATCCATTTGATATATCCATCGGATATATGGAATCGACGTCGGAAATATAAAAAAAAAAATTAGTTACAAAAAACTTCATAAAAACACTAAAAATAAAACACCAATTATATTAAACAAATAAACAATACCATGAATAAACTATATATAATTAATATGGTATTTTATATGATCTTTTATATTTTTGTCTTTATTCTTTTATATATATCTTTTTATTTATTAAATATATTTGAAAGTTATAAACTATTACTTACGATTAAAAGTTAGAACTATTTGGGAAAATTGATATTATACTCTTCAAATATTTTGTTTTATGATACAACATAGTTTCAAATACTCTTACTGTTTATTTGTTTAGATATTTCTCTACTTCGAAATTCTACTTATTGTACATGATTTGAAAGAGAGATCTTATATAAATATTTTCGTATGTATTACTTTTTAAATAGGAAGAATTACATACAGGTCCCTGAGATTTGGTCTAATTACAGAGCGATCCACGTAACTTTGAAAATTTCATACAGGTCCCTGAGGTTGGCCTAATTACATACAAGTCCATAAGTTTTGAGGTTCAGTTGATGAATTTTACATAGTAGTCCAAAACTCATCAACTGAACCTCAAACCTCAGGGACTTGTATGTAATTTTCAAAGTTACATGGACCGTTCTGTAAGTAGGCCAAACCTTAGGGACCTATACGTAATTCTCCCTTTTAAATATCCTAATTTATTCAATAAATATAATTGCTAAATTTATTTAAATAACTTAAATGAAAAACGTGCAACGCACGTTCACATACCTAGTCATAAAAAATATGTTTACAATAATTTTTAATTAAGGTAATTATATAAAATAATATGTATTATAAATTATTATTAAAATTTTATTAACGCTTCATTAGATAGAAATTTGGTTACACTCCTAATCTTAATCTAATTCTAATAAAATTTATCCATATTATAAATTTGTTCTCTTTTCTTTTCAGATTGCTTTCGAGTCCGACTCGAACCCGAAAATCCCAACCCTAACCTAATATTTGAGGAAATTGCATTTTTGGTATACCAACTCGAATCCGAGGACGGAATTTTGGTACAAAAATTTTCAAAAAAACTAGCCCTAACGTTAAACATTTGCAATTTCATGCATTATTTGACCCGAATAGATATGACCCTCCATAAGCGGCCCTTCAAAATAGTTGCCGCTCAAATCAAGAAAATAAGGTTGCTGAGCTGAAAAATTCAAAGAAAATAGTGTGAAAAATATCTATATGATCACTAGAAAGATCAAGGACAGCAAGAGAAAGAAGAACATTAACCATAACCCCATTCATCATGTAATCGGTAATGAAATTTAGATTGCAGTTTGAGAAATGAAGCTCTACCAAAGAAGGGAGCGTGTTGATCACCTGTACCCAATTTGTTGGAGCTTCGCTGAGATTCACGTGATGCATGTTGAGGTGCTCTAAATGAGAAGGCCCTGACAACCATTCAAGACCGTCAACATCGAGCCCTTTATAGTCGGCCCTTAAAATCAAAGTGTGTAAATTTGAAAGATTTCCAATGGTTTTGGGAATGGTTCCATGAAATTCAGAATATGATAAATCCAAATTCTCCAGGCATTGCAACGACCCGATGAAAGAAGGAATTATTCTTCCATTAAAGTTGTTGGAGCTAAGGTCAAGATACTTTAGCTGTGTCAAATTTAGCAAAGAAGGATTTATTGATTGGAATCCATAGTTTCGAAGATGGAGCTCCGAAACATGGCCAATGGAGTTGTTGCAAACGACGCCTTCCACTCGCAACAATTCACCTCTGCACTAGCATTATTCCACGGAGACAATAACTTATTGGAGGGATCGGACGGCGATTGTTTGAAGCTCAGAAGTACTTCCTTCTCAACTTCCGGCCACAACATATGTGAGCCCATTGCCATGCACAGTTTATTGTAAATCAACTATTGACTTGACTCAGAATCATCATAATAAAAAGATAGAAAAACAAACAGGGGAAAAAGAAGACGGCCAAGGATAATTAAGGTGTTGGGAGGGGTCAGCTTTCTGCGGCCGCTGGCCGCCCATCATCACGGCTATTTGCAATGCTCCGACTTTAAAGAACTGTAATTAATTTTGGTAAAATATGAAAATAAAAACTCAACTATAGTCATATTTAGAAACAGAAGAAAGGGCCGCTAAAAGAAGACTATAAAAATTAAAAAGGGCACCTGTTGTTGTTAAACCATTTATCAAAGCACAGCAATGTTTATTTGAATTTTTCTTGTAACACTAACAACAACCTTCAGATATAGGATGCAAATTATGATCTGGTTTCGGAATATTATAATTTTTAAGGGTTAAATTACATCTATAACCCCAATGATTAGCCATATTAACACGCGGACCCTTCGTAACTACCAAAATTACACATTTATCCCTTATAATTTGCTTAATAGATTACTAATACCACTTTCAAATTCAGGGAAGTTCCAGATTTAGCTTTTCATAGAAATATGTCAATATAATTCTACATGTTTCATAAGAAATTTCAATGTATCAAATATCCATGGAAGCATCAAAACCTTTCGTAAATTTACCAAACAGGTCAACATACTATGAAACAGATCATAGTCAAAGAGTAATGACAGTACTACATAGATTCTGGAACTTATGAACAGTCTAATTACATCAGACAGAATAAACTAAAATAGAAAAAACGGAGCTAGGACCAATGAGGCTGAATCCAGAAAGAATTGAGCTGGAATCTTGTACCGTAAAAATAGTTCAGCGATTCTTCACACCCTGAAGAATGCCATTTTTTCGTCTCTAAAGAGAAGAAAACGATTCCAGACGACTCATGGAACGAAGGAAAATAAACTCTGTTCCTCAATTCAGGGCTCGTGGTGAGTACGGAGAACGATGAAAACCAGCTCAGATATAAGGCATAATCCCCCAATCTCGTCACCCTTTCCCAGGCCCATTCTCCTTCATTGAGCTTATAAACAGCAACCCCGGTTTTGCCCCCATTTTCCACACACACAGAAAGCAACTGGCCACCACACTCCACCAAAAAGTTAGGATGAAAATATCTGCAAGGTTTTTTGGGCTGACCAAGAACGTGCCAACTCAGCCTATTCCCTTGTCCTAGTTTGAGTTTTCCAATATTCCCATTTTGATCCAAGAAAAGGAAGGCATCCTGGAACTGCACAGGCCTGGTTTGTGTTGCATTGAACTCCCTACTACTTGGGAGTAGCTCAAAACCCCATTCTTCTCCGGGGCTGGTGGTTAAAACGGTAACGCCTCCACGATCATCAAGGAATATGACACTAATTATCACACCACCAGCACTAACGGACGTGAAAAATAAGTTTTCATCTTTGAATATTTGGCGTGGTGAAATACTGATGGTGCTTCTCGTGAATGGATTGTGGAGACGAATGTCAACACCCACAGAAGTTTAACAGCCAGCCATGACTGGAGTAGTGGATTAGAGCTTTTCCATCTTCAACAGACTCGTAACTCTCATCATGTAATAGTTACTTTTTATTCTTGGATCCATGAATTTGTACATCAAGCCACTTTCATCTGTCTGATCAACTGCAAACATGAGTAGTGGGAAAGTGTAATTTAGGTTTTTAAAAGATGATCCGGATAAACTTCTTCTCCAATCTGCTAGAGGGGCAACCGCTCGACATCCCCTGCTCACGGAGCGAAAGTTCATGTAATCAAGTGGTGTAAGTTGGTTTATAATATCTTCCAGGACATATGTATCAAGTTTTTCAAGTGGCCCATTTTCAACCAAGTCCTCTTTGGGGCAGCTAGTTTCAACCAATCCTACGATGTCATTGTTTTCTTGGATACATTGTTGAGAATCTTGGACAGTATTGGAAGCAACGGCTTCGGGCATTATCCAAATAGGTGAACAAAGCCGCCATGCTGCCAAATCAGGACAAGGCAGAGAAACCGAGACGCTGTCATCTTCCATATTGTAACAATACAAACTCTCATCTCTGGTGAAGTATATACGACCGCCCCCTGATTCTTGACAGGACAAACAGTAGCTTTCACCAAGGAAAAATGCTCTATCCTTCACTTCTTTTAAACTTTCCCAATGTCCCTCATGGCTTACCGAATGTCTCTCATCGTATCTCCAAACCTTAACCACCAGGCTTTCGATTGATCTCGTGCTTCCCCACTTAACATCTACCCAAAAGAGTTCAGCACAGGATCCCAACAAATATCCATAAATACCAGATCCGTCTCGATAAATAACGGACCAGTCTCGAGTTACCTGAAAGAATGGCATGTACATCCCGGAGATTAACCCCAGTCCGAATGGTTCTTCAACAATTTCCACGGAAAAATAATCATGTTCATACCGACAACTATAACCTGATTTGTGACAAATTCGAGCGTATATTTTACGGCCACAACTAACCACCTGACGGAGGAAGGAGAATCTGGAACATCCCCACGGAAAGGCCTTCAACTGATTAGAATAACTTATCTCACTCCACTCATCATCCCCGATTTTACACCACAGCATGGACTGAATGTCTTCGAAAAATACCAAAACCTTTAAGCAGTTAGAATTGGATGACGACGATATTAGTACAACACTGTCGATTGTGGTTTGATTTAATTGATGTCGTTGTAGACTAGGCAGGGGCATGGTGTCAAAGGTGGTGGAATTGCAGAGAGATAAACGCTTTCGACTGTTATCGTATAAGACTAGCCATCCATGGGAGCAGGCCAGAACCTTTTTGTCGTGTAGGGCTGGTATATTCTTGCGGTATGTCTTCAACTGTGGAGATGATACGTTGCAACAGAATATTTGTTTTCTGTGATTCTTGCCGTCGTAGTATACCAGCCACGGTGACGGCCCTGCCGGCGGCGGCGGCGCTGCTTTTTTTCCACCGCCGGCTTTCATCTTCTCTCTAACTCTTCGAAACTAAACGGAGTTAATTAATGCTCTGGCTCCATCGTACGGATTATACGGATTTACGTAAGCTATTATATGAAGAAATCAGACTTCTCTTTGGAATCAACTTCTTGACAGAGTTTTCCGCAATTCCTTGTATAAGAAAGGGACAGAAGATTTAATTTAATAAATTGAATTTAGTATTCAGACGTATAATATATTGGGTTAATCCGAGACACCCTATCCTTTGAGGGGTTTTACACTTTCCCTCTTAGTTTTTGAATTTTAGTAATTTTTCCCCTAACCTTTAAAAAATATCACAATTAACCCCTTATAATAAACTTTTTTTTTTCTTTTTTTCCTAACAAACGCACAGTCCCAAGCGGGGATTCGAACCCGGGACCTTCGGGAATGAACTCCTGAATCGTTTGGACCAACCCCTTACAACAAACTTTAACAAAGCAAATTTGTACAAATCTGATTTCAAATGCATTGATATTATATATCAAATTGAAACTCTTGATGCAAGAAACCCAACAATGGTCTCGAAATCAAAATCCGACAACTGACAAAGCATAAATCATCGGTCAAAGACGACGCACGATGAACGAAGTTGTGCTCTTTGGAGAGACAAATACGATGGCGGTGGTCTTGAAACTTGGGTCGCCGTGACGGAGGAGAAATCGACGATCAAAGTGTATTCAAAATGGTTAAATGTGATATTTTTAAAAAATTGGGGGAAAATTTTCTAAGATTCAAAGAATAGGGGGAAAATGCAAAACTCTCCAAATGATAGGGGGCGTTTAGAATTAGCCCATATATATATAAGTATATATATATCAGTAATTCCCGCGTTCTCATTGCCTATGCAAATAAAATATATATATATATATATATTATTTAAATAAATTAAAATTACATTCTATATTAATATATATTTTATAATTATTTTTGATATAAATTATAATAAATAAATAAAAAGAATAATACACCAAATAATAATATATTTGGAAAAAGATTATATTATATAAGAAAAGGGAAAAAAATTTACCACTTGAACTATCCGTTTTTTAGACTTTGTCATTTAAATTTTTTCTATTTTCGATCACCACCTAAACTTTCAAAATTTTACATTTTCCCAACTAATTTAGATTTTTCGGCCAAAATATTCCGGCAAGGATATCATGTGCTCAGCACATGCCTAAAGTGAGGGTATTTTGATACTTTTCCAAAAGAGGAATTAAAGTCTTAAAAAAATAAATAATTTACGTGGTAAAATCTAAAAAATAGTTTTTTTGATAATTTTTTTTCTTTTAAATATTTCATAAATTTTAAAACTTAAAATAATAAGAATAAATCAAAAGAATGAATGTCACCAACTTTCTTATCGAACTAATTAAAATGATATATATATATATATATATATATATAAATGATTTAATACACAATATTATAACGATAAATTGCATAAATGACCTCAAAATCAAATTTTATTCTCTAATACAATTGATTTTTTGTCATTTAAAAATTAAAATATAAGTTTAATCTCATTCTCAATCATAATAACACAAGTTTTTTATTTTGCAAATAATAAAACAAGAAAAATTATTTACAAATGTAAATTTTATTATAAATTATTTTTTATATGTTTGCCCTTTTCTTTTGAAATTAAATATAATAGTATGAACATGAAATAATTAATCGATGAAAACTCACAAAATATATAAAAGACAGAAAATGGGAAGCATTTCATGGTGAAAGACATTCAGGATTCAAGAATTACGCAAACCACCCCTAAAGATTTTGTCAAATTACAGAGATATCCCCTGGGAGGTTTGGGCCATTTGTTTTGTCCTGCTATTGTTGTAGACGACTGGGGCTGCTGTCTTGCACTACTGCAGGCTCCCGAATATCACTAAGTGTGGGGCTTGGTACAGATTGCATATCTTTGGTTGGAATATGATTAGGGTTCATTGCATTTGTGATTCTCTCATATATAGCTTTAGTCTTTATTGTCATTCATATGAATTAAGGCGAAAGGCAAAAAAGAGTAATTGCAACTTTAATATTTGATAAAGAACCAGTTTCGATTTCCTGCTACATTTTTTCGTTTCATCCACCCATACACGTCAAGTGTATTGGTGGACGGTTGAGTTTAAGAGAGAGATTCTTTTTATTGTTTTTTACAACACAATTATTTCTCTCTCCTAATCTCAACCATCCAACAATACACGTGGTGCGTGTATATGAATAAAGCAGGAAATCCGAACTGGATAGAGAACATCAAATTTTGCTTGCGAACCAGAAATGGAGCAAGAAACACCAAAAAATATGTATATATATATTTACAATTATTACAAAACTACCCCATCCGTACTCACAGCTAGCTACCTAACAAAGTTCAGACAAGTTTGAAACCCCAGCAAAGAAAATCAAGCAAACAACCCAAGGATGCATGTGTCATGCAGCAGACGAGTTTGACTTATGAGAACTCAGCATTTTAACACGATGCTCAAGCTTAGCCTGTGGTGAACTCTGAATGGCTTGCAGTTGTTCTAGCTCTGCTAGAGCCTCATCCATGGTAGGCCTGTTTTTAGCGTCATTGTAAAGACACTGTAAAGCCAGGGAAGATGCAGCTTGAGCATCCTTTTTAGAGTACTCGCCCCTCAATCTTGTGTCCATGATTCTCAAAAATTGCCTAGAATCCCCTAGATATTGCTTCGCCCAAGCGACTAAGGTGCCCTCGGTTCCTCCAATAGTTTCATCGCCCAGTGCTCGTCTTCCCGATAGCAGCTCCAGTAGAACTACTCCAAAGCTGTAGACGTCGCTCTTCGGAGTCAAACGCCCTGTTTCATCACATTTGTTCGCAAAGTTTAGTTAACATCGTAATGGAAAGAGCTACACACAAGATCTTGATTGATGCTCGATAATCGATGAATTTTGACGACATCAAATTTTTTAATGAAAACCCTGAATTTCTCTCACAACTTGCTGATCAATATTTGATTTTCAATTCATGACTGTAATACCATGCATTAGGCAAATTATATGTAAGGTCAGGCGAAGTTTTTGTAATTTCTGAAACATCAAGGGAAGTTTGTGTAATTCTGCTAAACATCAAGGTATGCTAGTGTCATTATATATATGTACGTACCTGAGGCCACATATTCAGGTGCCGCATAGCCCATTGTACCCACTACTCGAGTGGAAACATGAGTTCCGTCACCAATTGGACCCTTTCTTGCAAGGCCAAAGTCTGAGAGTTTGGCATGAAACTTCTGCAGAGATTACAGTGTACGGATATTAGCATAGAACTGACTGCAATAGTAGAGTTTAATTAAGTAGATTAACATACCGAATCAATTAGAATGTTCGAAGCCTTCAAGTCGCGATAGATTACATTGGCGTTCAGACTATGTAAAAAGGACAGTCCTCTGGCAATATCTGTTGCAATTTGCATCCGAGTAGCCCACGCCATCGGTTGAACTCCTTCTGTAGAGACAACATTTTCAAAATTTTACTACTATAACTTTACGTCTTCAAAATCAAAAGTTTTTCCGATCAAAATATCAAGAATCTGCGGACAGAACATATTAGTCGCACTGATATACAGTGAGGTTTGATCTAATTACACAAAATTCCCCCGAGGTTTTCAGAATTTACAAAAACTCACCCCTCAATATTTGATTTGAAATTCATTACTGCTATAGCAAGCATTAGGCCAAACCTCAGGGTATGCCATGAGAAGTTTCTGCAATTTCTCAAATTAACCATGGGGGAATTTTGTGTAATTAGGTCCAACGTCAGGGTATGCCAATGTAATCATCCCAACAACATAAACAAAAACATACTTTTAAAGAGGTGATTCTCCAAGCTTCCTTTAGGCAAGAATTCATAGACGAGCAGCCGGTGTTTAGATTCCAAGCAATATCCAATTAGCTTCACCAGATTCTCGTGCTGAAGCTCTCCTAAGTGCTGAACCTCAGTCTGCAATATTATTCAAAGATCAAACAATTTTCCCTTTCGATGTAGTAAAACAAAGCAAAGGACATGCATGCCGAACGTACAAGCCATTCCCGGTGACCTTGAAAGCTCTGCGCTTTCAGCTTTTTGACAGCAACAACTGTCCCCGTTCCTGGTTTGCTGGGAGTCCAAGTGTTCTCATTGATCCATCCCTTAAAGACATACCCGAAGCCGCCTTCTCCGATAAGATTCTCGGGACAGAAGTTCTTCGTCGCGTTTCTCAGATCATTGAAGCTAAAGGATTTCAGTCTGCTTGAAAAGGATAGATCGCCCAGTGATCCTAGAACATCATCATCAGGGCATTCCGTCCGTGGATTTGAATTGTTCGAACTTCCGGGCGCTACCTTTGTTCCTGAAAAGAAGCTTAACAGGTTTGAATCAGGACTACACTTGCAAAAAAGCAAGAACTCTCAAGAAAAAAGGTTCGTGTTTGAAGATCATTTCATTACATACCAAAACATTGCGCGGAAACAGAAGGATCATTCTTAGCAGGGCTCCCGAAGCAAATACCCATATTCTAACACTTTTGGAACTGTTGGAGAAATGGTGAGCAGTGAAGTGGAAAACAAGCAAATTAATAATAAGAGAAGAAAGGGTTGAGAATTGCAAGGAGCGGAACGTCTGTTTTTGTCTGCTGCAGAAAGCTACCAATACCGGGTCTTCAGTCAATAAATGTGCAAGAAAATTAGAATTTCGATTATGAGTTGTTGAAAATTGGAGCCTGAAATACGAATGATCGAATTCAATCAATTATAATGAGTAACTGTATTATATTTTGTATTTGATCGATTATTTTCCTAAAATTTTTCAGTAATCACACAACAAAGATAAAAGACCCATCCCTCATAATACTATAAGAGCCGAATCGAGTTGTGACCTAGGAAAAGCTAGTTGTGACCAACAAAGACGTTAGCCCTCAAGGGGGATCGATTGTCATGGACCTATACCAATTGCAAGGTATAAGGTATTAAAGTTGATCCACATCAATTGTATGAACAATTAGTGAGCAGTTTATAGACCAAATAGACCCTCTCACCTACTAGACTAGTCTTTTAGGATGAGTTCTCTTATTTGATTTATAACAATTTTGATTAGAGTTCCGGATGGAATTATCCACTTTTGGAAAACTATGATAATTCAATAATATGGAAGAATTTGGACTGCTATTAAGATGGTTCCATCCATTCAAAATTGAGGACTGGTCTACGATTAGCAGATTAAAGTGGGTCCTAGTGGAAAATTCGTCCAATTTTCCTGTGATAGATTTATTATATTATTATATTTTACCCTGCTTGTTACGGCATTGGTTATGCGATAAATCAAGAATAATATAAGTTGTAGCCCCGCCTGTTTGGTTTTAGCAACACTTTAGTTCTTCAAGTTTAGATTATGATACTTTGGCCCCTCGGGGTTTACCTTAGAATCACTCGAACATCTGAAATTTGATCATAAAAGTTTGAACACTTTACGATTTATTTCACTAATGCATTGGATAGAGGGGCCATTGTGTTACTCACATAAAATACAAGGGGTGAAAATGTTACGATCCGAAAATTATTAGAGGTCAGAACGATTTTGAAATAATACGTAAAAAACTAAGTAACAGTAGCCTAATAAATTATAAACGTGCAGTGCATCCGGCTATCGGTAGAATCCAACACAAGCACAAACAATAATTGTATGTATAGAAAGTCTTTAGGATGATATTTTTATTGTCTTTTGAAATTCTTTTGTTTCTGTGAATATGACATTTATCATACAAAAAATAAATAAATATTTTGTCTGCGAAGAATTACACATATAGTTTTAGAGCGTGAGGCTAAAAGAATCTTTGAATTCAATGTAGAGACTTTATGTAAGAAGATAACAGAGTCACTTTTCTCATACCATGCAATGAACCTTGATTTCTTCAAAATAGTATGACAAAATTATTGCGTTGGTCAAGTAATATTTTTTGTCAACAAAATTGAAATACAGAGTACAGACCCATTTAAAGCTTATTTGATTGTATAAAACATATATAAATCAAGATTATTTAATTGCCAATTTGAAGTCAATGAATCATAATTCACCTAATAAACAGCCATGGTCCCATCTAAATTATATTTTACATAATAAAATCTCATGGGTGGGTGGCGGCGTCAACCCCTTCAATACTTATGGGAAGTGGATTTTTTTTTTAATGTACATTTTATTTGTGTGATTTCTGTCCCCTCGCCTCAAATTAATTTTATGGGAAGTGGAATTTTTTTTTAATGTACATCCTAAATCATCCGATTCGATCCATGGAATGGCTATAGAACCAAAAGAAAAAAAAAAAAAAAAAAACTCCCAAAATATGATTAAAATACGAATTCTCTTGTTATCTCCTCTTTTAAATTTGAGGGAATATGAGATTTAATGTTCTTGAAATTTAGTAGGGTACATGTATTAAAGAGTCAAAGCAAGAGGGTTAGCACAAGTATTAAAGTTCCTGAGAATTTTGATACAAGTAACAAATTATCCAAAAGAATAAATTAAAGTCGGATAGATGAGTTTTGTGCTTACCTAATATTTTTTTAAATAAAAATCTAATAGATGAGTTTTGTGCTTACCAAGCATTTTTTTCCTATCGTTCGTTGTACCTTAGGGGATAGTACATAATTATACCTAAATAAACTACGAAAAACGAAATAAATGTCACAAATTAAAACAACAATGCAGCAATACTCAGAACGATCGTATATGTACACCAACAATGTTATTTATCTTACAAATCGAATACACATACATATGCCAAGACTTCTCACAATCAGATACATCTCCCAAGTCCCCACCTACCTTCCAATCAGGTCGACAATAAAATAGCAAAAACCAAGAAAGAAATTAATATAGAAAAAAAAATGCAAGAAAATCAGATCAAGGCAACAGAAAAAAGGGCCTAGCAACTGAACACAAACGAACTCATATTCACTGAAAAGAGAAGGGCTTACTCATGCAAGATACACTCAAGAAAATGGCTATAAGATTACACTTTCTAGGCTATGGCGTTGTGTTGGTATATCAAGATCCTGCTGCGGATCTGTCGTCAGGCCCGGCAAGCATTATCTGTGTAAGTAGAGATTACAGGTTATTTGTTTTTTGTTTACTTTTTCAGAACGAGATAAGGATGTATATGAGGATCCAATTTAGGCACTTACATTGCAGTCGAATGCAAATCTTCTTGCCAGCATGATAGCAGCGTTTCTTTCTCGTTCGGATTCAAATGCTAATATAAAGGACTGCCCCGTCTTTGCTTGCCAATATACTGATTGCGCTGCTGCATTTCCGCCACCTCTAATTCCACAAATCTGGTTGTGGGAAAAGGACAGTTATAGCAACTGTTCTGAAATGTCCAGCTTTATGGAAACAAGAGCATATCTTTACAAAAGGGATAATTACACCAACATACCCTGAGGATTGACCTAATTACACAAACTTCCCCTCAGATTTGAAAATTACCAACACTTCTCTTGTTAAAAAGTTTACGTTACATTTGGATTGACGAATTCCGAGATTTCATTTGTGAAAGTTTATGCTCGGCCTAACTCACCGAAAAAGCTAGCTAATGAGGTGAGGGTTGCCTTGCATTTGGTTTAATCTTTTTTCAATGTGGGATGTCAACATCATCTTCTATTTTTATTTTTTATGAATACCTTATTTTGCCATTGCCACCTACTAATCAATATTTGATTTTAAATTCCTAATTATAATAGCATGCGATAGATGGGCCAAATCTTGTAGGCCAGGGGAAGGTTTTGTAATTTCTCAACATCTCGGGGGAAGTTGGTGTAAATAGTCCAAACCTCAGGAGATGCTAGTGTATGTTGCAAAAATAAAAGATTCTTTAAGTGGGAGTACCTGCATTGCGTTGGAATAATATTCCTTCGCAATTGTTGTTTTCCCTTTACGAATTTTTATTCTCATTTTTCCGATATGCAATACGTGTATAGATTGTGATGGATGATCTACACCGTTCATCTGGATAACAACTACCTGCATTGGGGACTTATATCAGCAGACATTTTTTGAATGCCAAACATTCTTCTTTTTCTTTTGTTTTTGTTTTTTTGTGTAACAAGAAAAATGATAACTTACGGTGAATTCAGTGTCGTGCCTCCGCACCAATGCTTCTACATAATTTCCCAATCCGGGAGCTATACAGAAAAGATATAAATGTTAAAGAAGTGTATAAAATTTAGGGATAGTTATCCTGGCATTTCCAAAGTTTGGTCTAATTACACAAATTTCTACTGATGGTTGAGAAATTACAAAAACTTCCCCAACTTACCCAGAACTTTGATCGAACGAATGCTATTATAATCATGATTGTAAAATCAAATATAGATTAGCAAGTGTCAATGGAAAAATCAGGTACTCATAAAAATTAGTGATGATGTCATCAATATTCATCAGTTCAGATGTAATATAAATTCTTTGATAGCGAAGTTTTTGTCATTTCTCAAACCTTAGTGGAAGTGTTAGATCAAACCTCAAGGTATGTCAGTGTATTAAACAGAAAAGCTTCAAGAAAACCTGGATCAATAGGGGCAGAGGTCACTACAGTTATCGTCTGATCATCAATCAAAACATCAGCTTGGAGTATTCGTCCAACATCAAAGGGTTCTGGAGCATATCCAGATTTAGTGGCCCCTAGCATAGTGCAAACCCAATTGGTATCAAACAATAAGAGATTTAAAATCTAATGCCAATTATCATCAATAAGATTGTATCAGAACGATGCAGCCGAGTAATCATACCTGATATAAGCTCCTTCTTGTCGCCCTCAGATGTTGATCGGTACCATTGAACAGAGCATTCAGAAAGATCTGGTGCATTATCAGAACATGGATATATTTGCAGATATGAACCCAAGACAAGTGTACCATCTATGTCATACAAATGGGCTACATTTTTGTCACCCTTCTTGTTTATTGCCAGCTGAAAACATTCATCGGATGAAGCTTTTAATTCAATTTTTAAGGAATAGAAGAAAAAAGATGGAAGGACAGATGAAGAACAAGCGAGAAACCTCTTTCTGGAGCTGTAGGGAATACTTTGATTTTTCTGCAAGTTGAATCCTCAATGCCCGAAGCTCATGTTCCATGTCCATTACCTAAAAATAGAATACGTTTTACAATAGATACAACGCATGTGAAATGAACTTTTGATTTAGGATGCAGATGTAGTTTACCCTACTAGGCTGATGCAGCATTTTGATTCGTCTAGCCTCTCGAACCTCCTTCATCAATTCATCCAAATTCTGATGATAGAAGACAAATTCATGAACCATGGTGAATGCGAATTGCATTATACAATAACGGATGAAAATGTAAGAGTTTTAGTAGGACCTGCTTTCCTGAAGCTCTAGACATTCGCTCATGTTCTTGAAGAGCTTCTTCCACTCTTTGTACTGCTGCTCTTGCAGTTTCAATTTCAGCCCGAGCAAAAGCTCGCTCTTCATCAACAAGTTTTTTAGCATCTTCTGAAGCCTGTAAGATAATGTCGTTTTTGAAAGACAGGATAAAAGAGGTGAGGAAAGGGGGTAAAAAAGAGAGCCTAAAAACTGAGAAGAAAATTAACCAAAACATGGACAGTAGTTTTACCTGCTTTAAAAAAGTTGCAAGCTTTTTCACTTCAGCCTTCTCTTGAATTAGCTCTCCTTCCCTCTGAGTTAAATGAACTGCTAAACCTTCAACCTGGAAACGCAACGCCTTTAGTGGGAGAGATTGTTTGGAAAAATTTTGGCCATAAAACAAGGAAGCAAATAAGAAAGCAATTAATCAACACAGTTCGATATATAGTCATAACTAACCATAGCTATAGCTTCCTCCACATCATCTTTATTTTTACCAGCTACACGTCCTCTCAGAGCTTCAAGTGCATCTCTGAGTTTCTTCAGAAGCACATGTCTCTCCAACGAAGCTGCCTCCTTGAGTCTTGCCTACAATATAATAAACACACAATAAAACAAATGGCATCTACCAATCTTCATAGTGACATGCATAAACTCACTGGGAAACATATTAATGCACAAGCTTTCACCGTTTCACGTTACTGGTTTCCACTTCTTCACCATCAACTTAATAACACAAATGCAACATTGTAGTTCCCTCCGATGGAATATCACACAAATGCAACATTATAGTTCCCCAAACCATAAATTACACAAATATACCATATTGGTTTGAGAATTACACATACCTCAGATGGATTATCACACATTTGCTAAATGATACTACAATCCAAATTTTAGAAAGCTTTTTTGATGTTATTCTTCCATATATCAATGATGCTATCCAAATTTCTGAATACAGTTTCCACTGTATTAAATCCCACTGATCAAAAGGCTTGTACTTTGGAAACTAAAGCTCATGTTATTAAACACAGATACAGGGGAGTTAGTGTAGTGAAAAGTAAAAGATCAAACCTCATCAGAAAGCTTTGCAGCAGCAGCCAAACCCTTCTCGAATTTGCTAGCAAGATCACGTACTGAAAGGCGTTGCTGCTGCTCGAGCAACAATGAAGTTTCTCTTGCAACCATTTCTTTCCTAGACAACATGTTTGAATCCTCTTTCACCTCCACAATCTGATTATTTTCTCCAATTCTATACTTCGGAAAACGACTAGAAGCAAAAACGACATCTGCTGACACCGGTGAGAATGCATCCTTCTGCACTGTATAGCTAAAACCACGCCCTAACCTCGTCATATTGGAAGTTTCCTAAAGAAATGGCCAAAGGAAATAGCCATTGTTAGTATCACAAGCTCCCCACAACAACTATTTACATGCTTCCACATCTCTATGCCTTATTTTAAAGAAATTCCAAATATAAGCATATTGACCAAATATATCAGGCAATTGATCCGAATATATTAATGCAACTTCACTAACTGTTTCAAGTAATTCTTCTTTTTTTTTTTTTTTTTTTTAAGAAAAATTGGACAAAACCTACATCAAAGGAACAATCTTTGCCTTGTTGCATTGAGTGAATTCTAATTAACTTATTTTTACAGAAATACTTTGATACCAAGAAAACCCACATCATGGGGAAATCAGTAGTAACATCACAATTAATGCTAGCCCAGAAAATCTTTAGAACGATTAAAGCAACTAAACAGGCTGAATAACTGAAAACCTTAACAGCATTCAAACAGAAACCGATATTCAGACAAAAGCAACAACAAAGACCTAACAAAACGGGGAATTGACTCACAGATCATGCAATACAAGAAATTGGGCGTGTCTTTTCTCCCTTGAAAAGTGAAAAGTAAACAATGGATCACCCGAATTTAGAGAGAGAGAGTTTATGCGTGTGAATGCAGCTCAGGCACAGAGAAGGAAGGTAAAGGGGAAACAGAAGATGTTTGTCTGCTTTTTAAAAAAGCCAAAGAAAAGAAAGAAAAGCCGCTCTATTCCTCTCAAAATGCATATAAAACAGCTATACACAAAAAACACTTGTACAGTATTGATTATGTTTCTACATATGCCACTCTGTGAGAGAGAGAGAGAGAGAGAGAGAGAGAGACGAGCAACAAGCTCAGATTTTTGGCCTACCATGGAAGGCCCTGAAAATTTTTTTATGGGTCCAATACCAAATTACTTTTAGCATTCTCAAAAAACTTGTCTTTCTTTCTGTTCTGTATTCGGAGGAAACTATGTCATATTCTTGAGTGGCTAATTTTTGATGAAAATGAGGTTGAGGAAGTTGTTATGGTCTTATTCATCAAATTAACGTAATCACGGAGATTCGAGTGAGTGATTGCGTAGGATGTCATTGCTGTATTCCTACCTCCTGTTGCTAGTTTGGACTATACAGCAAAGCTATGCTTTTGAAATTCGAATCCGAAATTGAATCGGATCTCGTGTAAGTAAAGTATATTTTTACTTTTATCCCTCTTAATTTTAAAAAACATACTTCCTCACCTGATAAATTGCTAATGAAATAGAATTCGTTCTCCTATTAGACCATTAAAAAGTATGTATGCATTTACCAAAAAAAAAAGTATGTATGCATAATAGTTAATACTAATAACTTATCAATTTGAATATCTAAAACAATTGAACACTCAAATCGATAGTCTGCTACTTACAGAATCGCTGATACTGTTAAAACATTTTAAAATGACTCGTATTAAACAATCGAGACTGTTCAATCTTATTGAAATTAATATTAAATTTTCAAAATTATGGGAAGGTGTGAAACTTACGATAATAATGGTAAAGAACTTCTCATCTACACTTCAAAATTAACGAAAACCGTTTTCGCTCTCACCAAGATCAAGATACGTAGTATTTGTAATCCAAATTATAAAGAGAGAAAGTGCAATTTCTAAAATAAAAAAGATCCAAATTGTAAATACCTCTAACTATAGGGGGTGTGGATGTAATTTAGACTAAAATTTAATAGTACTTCCCTAGTTAGGCATTAATCACATAATTAAGAATAAGATACTCAAAATATTCTTTTAAATAACCAAAAAGTCAATGATATGGAGAAGTTTTAGCGTGTGAGGATGGAAATATTTGGGAATAAAATACATTAAGAATCTTTAAACTTGAATTTAATCTGTGAAATAATGACTACGTGTGGCTGTGCAATCAAAGTATTTCCACTAATTTATGCCCGCCACCACATATTGGATTAAATTGTAATTTAAAAAAAAGTATACGTGACAAGTTCATTTCATTTTTGAGAGTGACATATATTTAAAGAAGAATTGCAAAGAATAAAGGAAAAAGGACAGGGCAGTTGAGAACTCTGCTCATTAGTCATTATTTTGCTTAGACTTCAAATTTTCACTTTTTCAAGGGGTCCTCACCTATGTGTATTCCTCCTTACTTTTTTTCGCTTTTTATCAACTTTGCCCAATATCAAATTCAAATTGAATTGATGTAAACATCTTAAAAAAGATGTTATATGTTTTTTTGGTGGTAAGAAAGAAACATTTTTAGAGAGAATGGTTAAGTGAGGAGGTAGGTGCTTGCTTTTGAATAAATCCTTTTTATTGCAGTATTGAAATTCGATTTGAGTTGTTGTATATTCGATAATAGATTTTGAACTGTTGTATATTATATAACTAGCATAAACCCCGTGCGATGCACGGAAATTATTTCAATATTATTTTTTATTGACATTTTTCTTCAAAAAAGAAAAAAAATGATCGATAGAAAAAATATTTTTAAATATTTTTTTTCACTTCATGCAGAGATAAGAGAGAAAGAAAACATTTGCATGTTTTATATTTTATTTAAAAATTAAATCACACAATAAAGGTAAGAAATATACGGATACTTTCACTCTTGTTGATAGTTATTTAGGATATTTACCTATTTTGATGCTATGTATTCAATCTAAGGATATTAAAGATAAGAAAAAAAAATGACAAAAACAAAAATTTTAAAAAGTAATAAGGTTAAAAGACATCATAATATCATTCTTCATGTAAACAATACGAAATATTAGAATCGAAAGAATGCTAAGTATATAATTTCTTTTTTGGTGAAAAACCACGTAATAAATGCATTCAAGAAGATAAAAATTATAAAATAAAAATAAAACAATGTAAAATACTTTGATTGATAAATCTCAAAATGCAATGAAAATGATAAATGTAAAGGTTGGAGAAAAACTACAAAAATCTTAAAATGAAATAAGAAATATAGAAAAAGGTTAATATATGTATCTAAGAATATAAAACCTATCAAGATGGAAACTTAAAGATAAGAAAAGAAAACCGACATGAACAAAGATTTAAAAAAGTAATAAGGTTAAAAGGCATTAAAATATCATTTTTCGTGTAAACTATATGAAATATTATAATCGAAAGAATGCTACGTATATAATTTCTTTTTTTGGTGAAAAGCTACACATGTAAATGCATTCAAGAAGATAAAAATTATAAAATAAAAATAAAACGATGTAAAATAATTTGATTGATAAATTTCAAAATGTAATGAGAATGATCAATGTAAAGGTCGGAGAAGAACTAAAAAAAAATCTTAAAATTGCAATAAGAAATATAAAAAGGTTAATATATGTATTTAAGAATATAAGACCTATCAAGATTGAAATTTAAATCATTAAAAATGAGTAAAAGAATATAAAACTCATAAAACTATAAAATAATGGCTTTCAAAATCTTAAGAAAATCTTCAACATAATAAAAAAAAAGTAGTAAATCAATTAAATGTATAGGAATTAAAAAGTGAAATTCCAACCTATCAAAAAATACCAATTTATTCTTAGAATTTCATTACAAATGGATTATTATTCACCGTTAACTGTGCTTATTCTTCAATTTATTTTTCAAGATATAGAGTTCAGCAATCGAAACTTTTATTACTTTCTTAAACATATTAAATAATGGATTTTAGTTATGGAAGAAATAATATTTTAAACTATAAAAGCTTGAAGAAAAAATCTCAAATTTTGACAGTTACCATAAATAATAAAATTTTTAGCTAAGATAACTATGATTATTGCTTAAATTAATGGATTCCATAAACATTATTTTAAATTTGATTTGATGATACTCAGAATTGCGCACGTATCAGAGCCGTCCACGTGTCGCCATCGATTGACTTGAAGACTATAGTGCTTGCATTGATGGGCTCGCGGGCCAACCCGACCCACTCACTTGCCAACTAATACAGGCCATTGGGCCTCGGCCAACTACTCTGGTAAAGGGTCAGAGCCGGCAGGCTTGGCGCTCACACCTATGCCCTCAGGGTTACCTTTCTCAAGAAATCACCCGCACGAGGGCCATATCCTTGTCGCTCGGATTTTGGCACTCAAAGACCATGAGCCGTGAGGACCCCGTCCGAGCATTCTTCGAGCGTCACTTCGGCTCGAGGATGATCCCCCACCGCCGTGGTGGATCTGAACCCTCATAAAACGGATCCGGGACCCTCCGCTCACGCGACCCTCGTCAACAACACAAAGGTAGTGCGCACCCTGTACCTGACACACCGCCTCCCTTTTCAGAATCGTCATTCTCACGCCCTCAAGGGCTGCCACGTGTTAGGGCAACACAGGTTCGGGACCACATGGTCAATTTACCTATTTATCCTTACCCCTAACATATAAATAGGGGAGAACACATGCTTTCTTCCCCAAGTCATCTCCACGATACATACTGCATACATTGTTCTGGGTTCATATCTCCATTCCTCCGCATCTTCCCAAGCTTCATATTAGTTGCATCATCATTACATTTTGCATTCTCGGTGTTATCCTAGTTGGAAGAACCCACGCTCAAGAGGAAACCCAGTTCCTGAGGCTTCCCCGCCTATGATGGTCTTTTCCCTTTTCATATAAATCTTAAAGTGTTGTTGCATTTAGGAAACACAGATTCTTGCACCATCATTTTTGGCGCCGTCTGTGGGAAATCCATCACTACCACAACCAGATTCTTCCTCTGAAGGCTAGTTGAGATATAACACCTCCTAACTCTGAAAATGGTAACTGCAACAAGATCAGGAGCCGTGGGAAACAAAAACGCTCCTCCTCCAGTCAATGAGGAGAACGCGGAGAGCAATATTCCCGCCGGAGGCGTGAACCCACCAGCTGCGGGGAATGGAGGCGAGAATCCAGGTACGGCGGCTGCAATTCTCCCGCCAGGAGGGAACGCCATGGGAGGGCCCAGTTCCGTTGTTCCGCCTACAACTCACACAGCCAACGCTTCCTTCCCTTACTCAGGTACGTATCCCATGGCCATGCCTCCACCAGGATACCCTTTTATGCAACCCGGAATGATGTCCGGGATGATGCCAATGATCCAACCTTATCAAGTGGGGACTCTAAATCTCCCCATGTCATTGCCGAGAGAGATACAAGGGGTGGAAATGCCCCAAATCACCACCCAACAGCTTCAGGCGCTGTATGCGCAGTGTGAGGGCTAGGCAGTCCAGAACGCTTGGGAGCACTTCACTGCGGCGTATTTCCCTTCGCACGCTGGCGCTCGGATGGCCCCACCTCTGGGAGGACTCCCCGCGCACCCCTTGACGATGGCCCAAAACGCATTGAGGGCCCAGCAACCTCCTCCACCGCCGAATCAAGAAAATGAGGCCCCGCCGAGGGTCCAGCAAGATCCACCACCAGTAAGAGATGAAAGGGCTCCTCGGAACGAGGGGGCCGGAGATAACGACGAGGTCCAATCGAGGGCCACGGAAAGGGCAAACCGCAGAAATATCGGTGACCCTCAACTTGCAGCAGTACAGGACCAGATTAGGGGGCTCCAGAACGTGGTGGAGCAGCTCTCTCGAGTACGGACTCACGTCTCCCGTGATGGGGGCGAGAAGTCCAGGGCCAGAGATGCTCACAGACCACGAAGCCCCATCTCTCGCCGACGAAGGGAAGCCAGCCCCGAAGACCCGGAGGACAGGGATTACCGGATCGCGATGGGCGATTCTCCCCTCATCGAGGAGGTGCTAATGACTCGTGCGGGAAAAGGTAAAATCCCCACGTCCGTCAACAGGTATGACGGAACCACAGATCCGGCCAAGCATCTGGACCATTTTGTGCACTTGATGCATTTATATGATCACCCCCTCAACTATTGGGCCAAGGTGTTTGTAACCTCCCTCGTGGGAATGGCCCAGGATTGGTACAAAAAGCTTCCACCGCGCTCAATCCGAGGTTACTACGACCTGATTGACGCTTTCATCAGTCACTTCAACTCTTTGAAGGCTCCAGCCCCAGCCGCGACCTCTCTTTACAGTTTGGTCCAAGGGCCGAACGAAACTTTACGGTCTTTCATGGGAAGATTCAACAAGGAGATCTTGTTGGTAGAAAAGCCCTCTATGGACTTCTTGAGGCATGTTCTGTTTGGAGCTATCAACATGAAGCATTACGTCAGCAAGGAATTTGTGGAAGAGGTGGCCAAGGAAAAGCTACGCTCGCTGATGGAGATTAGGGAAATTGCGGACTCTTTCTTTACTCTCGAGGATATGTACATCGCAAGGGATCAGAAAATGGCGAACGCCCCTCGTCCCAGCAAAGTACCCGAGGACCGGACGGATTCTAACAGGGGTCGCCGCCGCAGCCCAGTTTCCACACGACGAAACTCTCCACCCCCTCGGAAGTTCGAGCGCATTCCTCTCAACCGCCCAATCGCGGAAGTTTATGCCATGGCGGACAAGAAGCTGTTTAAGAGGCCGTCAAAATTGAGAGAAACCGAGGCTCAGAAGCGCTCGGGAAAATACTGTGCTTTCCACAAACAGAAAGGGCATGACACCAGCGAGTGTCATCAGCTAGAAAGGGAGATTCAGAGGCTGATCGCTGGGGGGCACCTTAAGGAGTTCGTAAAGGTGTTGGAGAGGTACGACGAGCACTGTGCAGAGCGAGCGCATGCACATGGGAGAAGCCGTTCGCGTTCTCGGAGCCCTCGTCACCACCTCTCCGAGCCCAGTGACCGTGGAAAGGGCAAAGCCTCAGACATGGAAAACCAGCCCTTCGCGGTCATTCACATGATTGCCGGAGGACCTTCGGGGGGTGACTCTAACGCTTCTCGACGCCGCTACATTCGGAGTTATGACCAAAGATCTTCTCAGTCCCAGCCAGTGCTCTCTATTGATAAGTCATCACACTCGGAGAAGGATGAGAGCGTAGGTTTTACGGAGAAAGACTTAGAGCACATTGTAACACCCCATGGGGTCGGTGAAACCTCTGACTGCCCCATGGTGGTTAGCTTAGACGTTCACAATCATGTTGTAAAGAGGGTCTTGATTGATAGTGGAAGCTCCGTGAATGTTTTACCTTATTCCACGTTCCAGAAAATGAACATCACAAACATCCCGCTCGAACCCCTCAGAACAGCCCTCGTTGGTTTTGGGGGTTCTGAGATCGTCCCTCGCGAACAAATTCCCTTGGCCACCTCTTTCGGTCGCGCCCCACAGCGAAAAACTCTAAATGTTCTTTATGTGGTGGTCGAAGTGGACCTACCATACAACATCATCATTGGGCGCCCAGCCCTCGTCGACTTCAAAGCTGTAATTTTCACCTATCATCAAAAAGTTAAGTTTCCCACCCCCGAGGGTATCGGGGAAGTACTGTGTAATGTTAAGGAAGCTTGGGAGTGCTACATACTTTCCCTTCGGAGCCACAAGACCAAAAAGCCTACCCAAGCAGGTTCCACCAAGAAGTCTGTTGACTTCCCCAAATTAGATGAAGATGGCCCTGAGCGCAAGAGGGCCAAGCTCTATAAGAAGAAGAACAAGAAGAGGGCCATGGACAGACCAGTGGATGCTGAGAATTCACCCTTCGGGGAGGTTGGAGTTTCCTCCTCGGAAGACGAGGATCATATGCCCTCGGGAGATACCAGTGGGGGAATTACCGGCAAGAAGAGAGCGCTCGAACAGCCGAGGCCTGAAGTACGGGTGGAACCTACGGAGAAATTCCTGACCATCGAATTGGAGCCAGGAAATCCAGATAAGACTACGTAAATAGGTTCCAACCTCGACGGTCCCTCTCAGATTATGATGATTGATTTCTTGCAAGAAAATATTAATGTCTTTGCTTGGAAGGCTTCCGACCTCACTGGCATAGATCCGAGCGTTACTGTCCACCGGCTGAACGTGGATCCGGCTTTCAAACCTATAAAGCAAAAGAAGAGAGACGTTCATGGGTTCCGAAAGCAGGTCATAGAAGAAGAAGTCAATAAACTGCTTGACGCTCAGTACATAGAAGAAATTCTATATCCCGAATGGCTTTGCAATGTGGTGCTCGTTCCGAAGAGCGCCAACAAGTGGCGTATGTGCAATGACTTCACGGACCTCAACAAGGCTTGTCCCAAGGATCCGTACCCCTTGCCTAGAATCGATCAGTTGGTGGATTCGACCGCTGGGTGTGAACTTATGAGCATGATGGACGCTTTCCAAGGATATTATCAGATATTTATGGCTCTTGAGGATCGTCCCAAAACTGCGTTCGTAGTTCATATGGGTGTTTATTGCTTCAAGGTTATGCCATTCGGGCTCAAAAATGCAGGAGCGACATACCAACGCCTCGTCAACAGAATGTTCGAGTGTGAGATCGGAAAGTCCATGGAAGTATATGTCGATGACATGATCGTCAAAAGCGAGCACCAGTATTCTCATCTGGAGGACCTCAAATGAGCGTTCAACATCTTGCGTTGTTATGGTATGAAACTGAATCCCTCCAAGTGCACATTCGGCGTGCCGGGTGGCAAGTTTTTGGGGTACATGGTTAGCCAACGGGGCATAGAAGCAAATCCAGAAAAGATTAAAGCAATCCTGGACATACCCTCCCCTCGCAATCTGAGAGAGGTCCAGGTGCTTGTGGGTAAGATCATTTCGTTGAATAGGTTCATCTCCCGCTCAGCGGACAGGAACCTACCCTTCTTTAAAATTCTGCGTAACGCTCGCAACTTTACCTGGAGCGAGGACTGCAAAAAGGCTCTGCAGGACATGAAGCTGTACCTTTCGAGCGCGCCTTTGTTGACCAAACCTAACCCAGGGGAGAACTTGTTTGTCTATCTATCAGTTTCCTTGGAAGCCACAAGCGCTGTCCTCGTGGCAATCCGCGAGCGTAAGCATATGCCGGTGTATTACTTGAGCAAAACTCTACAGGGAGCGGAGAAAAGATACATGGAAATAGAGAAATTTGCTTTTGCGCTCGTTAACGCCTCTCGGAGGCTAAGGCCTTATTTTCAAGCGCATTCCATCGTGGTGCTTACAGATCAGCCCCTCAAACAGGTGCTTGCAAAACCAGACGTCTCAGGGAGATTAATTAAATGGTCAATTGAACTTAGTCAATTCGACATCACCTTTGAGCCTCGCACAGCGATACAAGCTCAGGTCGTGGCCGACCTTTTGGTGGAGCGTTTTAACTTGGATACAGTGCCCTCGACGGAGGATGGCCTATGGCTTCTGCACACAGATGGCTCCTCGACCTCACATGGGGGAGGAGCCGGGGTAACCCTCAGAGACCCTCTCGGAGCTGAAGTTGACTACGCCATCAAGCTGGCGTTCCAAGTCACCAACAACGAAGCTGAGTATGAGGCCCTCATACAAGGGCTCAGGATTGCACTCCAAAATGGCGCCACTCGGGTCACTGCATATGTTGATTCGCAGTTGATTGCGAGTCAAATTGATAGTTCTTATGAGGCTCGAGAAGTCACCATGGTGCAGTATCTGGCGAGCGCTAAGGAGGTGATAGCCAAGTTCAGAGAATTCCACCTTTTGCAAATCCCGAGGGCAGAAAACGAACGCGCCGACGCTCTGTCAAAGTTCGCATCCGCCCTGGATGGTTTTAGCGAGCGTGCTATTACATTTCTTAGAACAGAGGAACCGCTGATAAGTAGAGGGGAACCTTTGAAGCAGGTGCATATGATTGACCCTTCCGAACCTTGTTGGCTCGATGAGATTATCAGATTTCTCCAGGATGGAACCAGCCCAAGCGACAAAGTTGAGGCTCGAAAAGTCAGAAGCAAAGCCCCTCGCTTCTCATTGGATGTCGAGGGTCGACTATTCAAGCGATCCTTCCAAGGCCCACCGTTGAGATGCTTGAGACCCTCGCAGGCCAAGGAAGTTCTAGAACATGTACACAATGGAAGTTACGGGAACCACTCGGGCGGTCGGATCTTGGCAAAGAAAGTCTTAAGGAGTGGGTTTTACTGGCCCTCGGTGCTGCAGGATGCCATTAGATACTCCAAGAAATGCCCTAAATGCCAGTTTCATTCTAACACCCCCCAGTTGCCAGCGGCTCAAATGATTCCCATTGATGTTTCATGGCCTTTTGATCAGTGGGGCATTGATATTGTGGGGCCCTTCCCAATGGCGGTCGGACAAAAGAAATTTGTAATACTCGCCGTGGATTATTTCACTAAGTGGGCTGAAGCCGAAGCGGTCGCCAAGATAACGTTCAAGGTTGTGAGGAATTTCATTTGGAAAAACATCATTTGCAGATACGGCATCCCGAGAGTACTCATCTCCGACAATGGATCCCAATTCATCGCCGTTGACACGCGGGATTGGTGCTACGAACTTGGGATTGAGCAACGTTTCACTTCCGTGGGTCACCCTCAGGCCAACGGTCAAGCGGAAGTAACCAATAGAACCATACTCCAGCATCTGAAGACGATGCTCGAGAGTAAGAAGGGCGAATGGGCTGAAGAACTTCAAGGAGCCTTGTGGGCGTACCGTACTACCCCGCGAGCGGCAACGGGGAAAACCCCCTACTCCCTCGTCTATGGCTCCGAGGCTATGATACCTGCGGAAATCGCCCAAGAATCCGCACGCGTTGCCTATTTCGAGCCTGCTGCTAATGAAGCCAATCGGGCGCTAGAGTTAGATTTGTTGGATGAGAAGAGGAATACTGCTTGGACACGTATCCACAAATACAAAGCGACCGTCGTCCGCCAGTACAACAAACATGTTAAGGAGAGGACTTTCCAGCTAGGGGACTTGGTCCTCAAAAAAGTTGAAGTCTCCAAACATGTAGGTAAGTTGGACCCCAATTGGGAGGGCCCCTTCAAAGTCATCCAGGTACGAGCAAACAATACCTACCTATTGGAAACTTTGCAAGGCGAGCGACTCCCTAGGCCATGGAATGCATGTAACCTTAGAAGGTTCTACGTGTAAACATCAGTTCTTTTGTAATTTCCCGTCTGTAGCATGGAGTGCTTTCCTTTGACGGAAAGCGTGCTGTAATCATTTCAAAAAGGCATTTATACAACAGCAAGTATTTAGTTCTTTATTTTTTATATTTGTTTGCTTTCCTATTTAATCAAATGATTCGAGCGACGAGAAGCCTACTCCGTGTCGAGCATCCTCCACGTCGAACGGCCTACGCGATACATCAATCGTTTCAAAGCGACACTATCTAGGTGTTGATAACCATCCACCCGGAACAGTTTGAACGATTTGTAAGTATATAAAGTCCTAAAAAACGAGCGTGTCGAAAAACGGGGAGCAGAATGCTTAATTTACGCCAGTTGAGTGCTCGCCACTCCAGCTCGCGCTCGTAAAAACCCCGATGACCCTCAACTTATTGAGTAAAAGCACACTCATAAAGTATTGGATCCTGGACCAATTCTTTCATTGGTCCCTCGAAACGACGCTAACCCCACGGTTACGCTCTATTCTTTCCCACACTTAGCAAATCCTACTGTTGATTTCTAAAGTGAGTATAACTCATTGGAGCGTCCAGAACGAGGGTGCACATTATGGGGCCAATACTTAGGCAAATCCCTAAAGGTTTCCTAAGTTCAAATTCGAGCCTCATTGCGAATACGGCCAGGGAACATCCATGGGAAACACCCTCGCGCCCGTATTTACGCCCCGCAAATCGACAGACGCTGCCAAATCTTAAACTAATAGCGCATTGTGATGAATGCCAGGGCACCCTCACAAGAAGCGCCCTCGTGCAAAAACACGCTCATCGCAAACGTTCAAATGAGAGAGACAATGTAAAAGTGGCGAGCACAATGAAATAACATCATTCACCATCCAAGAGTAAAGGAAAAAGCATTCAGACATCAAAACAGTAAGGAAAGAGTGCTAATATAAGGAAAGAAACCCAAAATGTTCAGGAAATAACTAGAAGATCAAGTACAAACATAAATTGTTCATAATTAAGACAAGAAATTTCAACCAACAAGACAGGGGGTCGGCAACCAGGGGATCTTCACTGGGCTTGAGAATTGGGTTCCGGAGGGGCAGTCGAAAGAGGAACTGGGGCCAACACGTTGGCGTCAGAAGTTTGGGCCTCACCAGGTTCCTCGACATCCACGGTGTCCATGAGGGTGCCTTCATCTTCTATCTGGATGGGCTCGGGACCTACAGTATTGGCAGCTATGAACTCCCACTGGAGCGTTTCCACCAACTCCTGGTACTCTGGCTCCGCCAAGCTCTCGGAAGGATCCTCGTCTTGGACCATAGACTCACAGTTTTCGTCCAAGTCCATACGCAGGCGCACGTCCGTTCGAGCGCTTTCAGGAGCCAAGCCAAGTTTCACCATTTGCCCGATGACTTTATGAAAAAAACGCCGAGCATTGTCGAAGCAGTGGATGTTGGCTGTAAACACGAAAGCCTTAGAGCGTACGAACTTCTTCACTGCCTCCCAGGATACCCTCGCCTCCAATCCCTGTACCTTGGCCTGAAAGTCAGCAAGGGCCTTATGTGTTTCCTCGTTTTGGCGAGTGCTCTCCGCCAGCTGCTCACCCAGCTCCCCATTTTGCACCCTCAGCTGGTCCCGCTCATCCTTCAACTTCCTGTGACGCTCATTAAGGACCAGAAAAGCGTCATCGGACTTCTTCAGATTTTCCTTTAGCCGATCGTTCTCAATGTTGGCGGAAGTCAGTTGAGCGCTGACATTGTTGTAATCCTCCTGCAATTGGCCTGGGTTCTAGATGCGCAGCAACTTCTTGTATTTGGCCTTATGCTAGGAGTAGGCTTGCGCTCGCCCTTGCAGATTCTTGAGCCTCGGGATTACTTCCTAGTAAGCCATAAGCGAAAAACACCATTAGAATAAAAAGAAAAGAAGGGAAATTTTACTGAGGGAATCAAGGTCTAACCGTTAGGAGGGCGTGGCATGCGTCGTCCGCGACCCGAGCGGCATCATGCTCGTTCAATTTGTCATGGTCGGCGGAGAACTGGAGCTTTCCGACGATGTCGGAGACCATGTTGACAGAAAAGGCACTCTTTTTCAGCAGGACGGGACCGTCCTTCCTTTGGCGCTTGTATCGAGCGTCCCCGCGATAACCAATCTTCCAGAAGTCCTCGTCCTCGGAGGAGGATGTATCGCTACCCTCGTCCCGGTGGCCTACAACCACCTCCTTCCCTTTACCGGAGATTGGGATAGAGTCCGGCATTCTCTTTCTTTTTCCTTGACGCTCGGCCCTAATCCCTTCTTGGATGCGGACTAACTCCCCGGATCGATTGTGGGAAGTGCTGGAGCTGAGCGCTATAGGTCCCTCGGGAGCAGCTGGAGTCGGGGTAACCTCCTGAGCGCCATCTAGGGTAAGGTCCTCGACGGGACCAACGGCTGGAGCCTCGTTCCCGGTACCCCTGCCTCCATCGCCTCGCCCTTGCCTTCGCCGAATTCCTCTGCCCTTCGGCGCATTAGGGGGTCGCTCTTGATTCTGCTGCTGATGTTGTCGAGGGTCAGCACCAGCTCCCGGAGCACCCAACATGCGGGAGAGAGCCTCAGCATTCATGCCTTGCGATAGTATTTGAACACCTGCAAATAAGGAGAAACGAGCGTCAGAAGCCGGTGGCTTGGATCACAGATATAAAAATACAGCTATTGCACCAAGTTAGAGGGCTATTCTAAAGGTTAGAGTAGTTAATTCCTAGAATCTAACCATCGAGGGCCATGATGTCAGCTGGAGGGTTGAGTATCATGTCTGGGGGGCAAGACAAGCCATAGCGAAACAACACTCCCTCGTTCTTCATCAGGGTTTCAGCCTTAATCCACTTTTTCTCACTCCTCACCTCGAAGGCTAATCCCTGTGCCTAATCCTCAAAAGCTTTATTCCTCATCCTCTCTCTAATCAAAGAACCCTCACCATGTATCAACCAATGGCGATGAACCCTAAAAATTCCTCCTTGGGCCCCCACGAAAAAATACTTCTCCTTCCAATGCTCGCCATAAGAAGATGAGGGAGAGTCTATCATCTTGAAGCCCGACTTGGCCTGGGCATAATAAAACCCGTTCGTAGGTGATGAGCGCGGCGAGCGGGCCACCTGTATCAAGCTATCAAAATTGACGATCGAGGGTTCGCGACCTAGCGCAACCATCATAATCACGAAAGTGTTGATTAGTGCTATGCCGTTCGGTAGAATTTGTGAAGGGCAAAGCCTCAGGTGGTGATAAATGTTGGCAGCGACGGGCGAGATGGGGAACCTCAAACCCCCAGCCAGGACTGCATCCCAATATACCGTCATCATCCCAGGCGGCGGTCGGTTGGCCCTCTCCCCCTCCTCAGGAAGTCGCATGGGAAATATTGCTTCATCCCAATAAGCTTTCGCCTTCAATTCCTCCAAATCGTCGAGCGTCAAAATACTCTCAATCTCATCCGGAGATCTGTCAGTTTGATGGCGGTTATCTTGCCTCACTCGAGTGACAGGCTCCTTGCCTCTCCTATGGCGCCTTCTGGAAGGTTCAACCTCAAATGGACGCCCGGACGGCCCTGCTTCGCCCTCGGGAGCCATCATGGCCACTGTGATCCTGTGATCTTGGGGTCTCAGGGCACTATTCAACACCGGGAATACTCTCTCCCCTTGCCTCTGCATTTCCATCACGTTATGCATCTCTTCAAAGAGATCATCCACCCCTCCAGGAGGCGTCAGCTGGAGCCTGAGCCACTGGAATCGCCAGAGGAACCCCCTCACCTAGGAACGCCCTAGCCAGGGGAACGGCTGTGGGTACATTGCCATGAGGGGATGAGCTCCCTACTGACATCTCATCTATTTCCCTCACATAGGCATCCGCGTTGTTGTCTGCCATATCTGGGATTTGGTTATCGGAGATGAAGCTTTTCACAAGAGATTCAGGGAAGAAGAAAAGTTTCTGGAATGAATTCAACGGCATAAAGGGTTCTTCGCTTAGAAAGTTTCACTCGAGCACAACCTAAATCTAGAGTTAGTACAGAAAACAAGTGTTATGGAGTTTTACCTAGAGTTTGAAGAACGGAAACTCGCCTGAATCAGTGAAAGTTGCAAAGAATTCTTGCTGCGTACGTGCTTAGAGAAATCTGAATGTGTGAAAGAGGATCTGAAGCTTTGTAGATCCCTATTTATAGGGGAAGGGGCTGGCATTAATTAGGGTTTAAAGATTTCAAATGGCAATCATTTCCCGCCTAGGAAACTCTCCGCTTTTGGTAACCGCGTCACGTCTCCCGGAGTGCACGCGCCCACGTTCCCACTCTGCATTAAATGCGGACATGACTTCAATTAATGCGGTGTCAGACTGTGTCCGTTACAGAAGGCAGACGGTCACTTCTCTAGCAATGGCTTGACCCTCGGATATTCAAAAATTCAAGGCCCCGTTCTTATTAAAATTCTACAGTACGCTCGAGCGTTACTACAGAATTTGGGGGGCAAAATGATGATACTCAGAATTACACACGTATCAGAGCCGTCCACGTGTCGCCATCGATTGACTTGAAGACTATAACGCTTGCATTGATGGGCTCGCGGGCCAACCCGACCCACTCACTTGCCAACTAATACAGGCCATTGGGCCTCGGCCAACTACTCTGGTAAAGGGTCAGAGCCGGCAGGCTTGGCGCTCACACCTATGCCCTCAGGGTTACCTTTCTCAAGAAATCACCCGCATGAGGGCAATATCCTTGTCGCTCGGATTTTGGTGCTCAAAGACCATGAGCCGTGAGGACCCCGTCCGAGCATTCTTCAAGCGTCACTTCGGCTCGAGGATGATCCCCCACCGCCGTGGTGGATCTAAACCCTCATAAAACGGATCCGGGACCCTCCGCTCACGCGACCCTCGTCAACAACCTCTGACACAAAGGTAGTGCGCACCCTGTACCTGACACACCGCCTCCCTTTTCAGAAACGTCATTCTCACGCCCTCAAGGGCTGCCACGTGTTAGGGCAACACAGGTTCGGGACCACATGGTCAATTTACCTATTTATCCTTACCCCTAACATATAAATAGGGGAGAACACATGCTTTCTCCCCAAGTCATCTCCACGATACATACTGCATACATTGTTCTGGGTTCATATCTCCATTCCTCCGCATCTTCCCAAGCTTCATATCAGTTGCATCATCATTACATTTTGCATTCTCGGTGTTATCCTAGCTGGAAGAACCCACGCTTAGGGCTGTAAATGGATATTCGGAAATCCGATATCCGTCCGCATTCGAATTCGTTTACAGAGGATATTATCCGAATTCGATTAAAAAGGATATTATCCGTATTCGATTATAGACATCCGAATAATAAATGGATAAGGATATGGTAATCACACATTCGATCCGTTTATCATCCGATCCGTGTAAATATCCGTTAACATATCCGTTATCCGATTTATCCGTAATCCATATCTGATAAATAATACATTATATAAAAAATATATATAAACACACATGTTTTTTCTTAATATACATATACATATATATGTATACATGTATTTTATATTATTATTCTTTCTCTATTTAACAAAATAATATAAATTACATATAGTATATTATTGATTAAATTATTATATTTTCAAATCAATTATATAAAAAATTTATAGTCGATCACACAGTATCTCTATATTCACTAAGAAAAATGAAAATGATATATATGCAGAGAGACATAGTTATTATTTCTCCCTCTATCTAATATACATACATTTACCCTTATATAACTATTAAATAATTTATGTTATAAATGAATAGTTGAAAATCCGATTAAAATCCGACATCCGTCCGAACCTGCCTTATATCCGTGTAAAGAGGATATTATCCGAATCCGCTTAAATAGGATATTATCCGAATCCGTTCGATTCATAAACGGATAAGGATATGGTAATCATACATCCGATCCGTTTAACATCCGTTTACACCCCTAGGCCCTACCCACGCTTAAGAGGAAACCCAGTTCCTGAGGCTTCCCCGCCTATGATGGTCTTTTCCCTTTTCATATAAATCTTAAAGTGTTGTTGCATTTAGGAAACACAGATTCTTGCACCATCATGATTAATAGTTTAAATATTTCTTCTAATAAAATAATATAAATTTTTAAAAAGTCACCATTTGATCATAATTGAACTAATTATGGTTTAAAAACATTCGTCTAAATATATAATTTGATTTTTAAAAGAAAAGAAAGATTTGACCAATACGATATATAAAGACTCAACGTCCAAAAGATGTTGCCCTTAACTCTTAACAAAGGAAAATTTTGACCAAAACTAATATGGAAAAATCCATAATACTTGAATTAAAGTTATTAATTATTTTCTTCATCCAAAAGATGTCGCCCTTAAAGACTCAAAATTAAATATAAACCTTTAAATAAGATTTAAAAAGATATTTATTAGAGGAAATTGCTGTTTTAGTCCCGTAAATTACCCACTTTTTAATTTTGGTCCCAACCATTACGGATTTCGCAATTTCAGTCCCGTATTGTCTTATTTTTTGCAAATTTCGTCCCACCAAGCATATTTCGTTAAATATTTCGTCTGAAATCGCATATTCCGTTAAAGCTATTATCATTTTCCCCCTCTACAAATATTTTATTTTCAATTAAACCCCACAAATATTACATACATATACATTGAACCCATTAATTTAAAAAAACATATAAAAATACCATCTTCTCTACATATCCCACCCCCAACCACTACCACCACCGGCGACCTATTTTGCACATTATTGCGGGACTCCGGCGCCACCAACGTGGGTCCGCCTCGCAGCAATCCTTACCCCGAGTATACTTTACTTTTATCCTCTGTTCCGCACAGGTTCTTTTTTCATCAAACTCTTTGTTTCTATCTATTTTCCACCAACAGAACATCTCTCGGAGACGCTATCCAGTACTGCCGTTGTTTCTTTCTTTCTTTCTTCTCGTCGTAACATGGAGTTGGTTGATGTTCTACTCTTCTGCGTCGTGGGTTTTTCTATTCTTGTGTTCTTTGTTACGGAGAACCTCGGTTCTCTTCATCAGAGAGCAAAAACTTGTAGTGGAGTTGATCGGAGCAGGGTGGTTTATGTCTCCGAAAGTCAGAGTGGAAGTGGTTATGGAAGACAGGGGGAAAGTGTTGGTGTCGATGCCTATGTTGGGCTGAAAAGCAAGGGCTTTTTGAGGATTTCGTGCAATTGGAGGAGAGGAAGGGGGAAATCAGGTTAGTGACGGGGAATCTGGTTTCGGTAGTGGCATTTTGGATGTTAATGGGAACACTAGGAGTGATGTTTGTAGGGTTAATGAGGATGCAGGTGAAGTGTTTGATGATTGGGAGGGAGTGGAGAGGACTGAATTAGAGAAGATTTTTGGTGAAGCAGTTGTTTTCTTGAGTTGTAAGAGCAATGCTGATCAGATTGATGAAGGTGTGAAGCTACAGTTGTATGGGCTTCAGAATGAATTAGAGAAGATTTTTGGTGAAGCAGTTGTTTTCTTGAGTTGTAAGAGCAATGCTGATCAGATTGATGAAGGTGTGAAGCTGCAGTTGTATGGGCTTCAGAAAGCTGCTCTTGAAGGTCCCTGTTATGGATCACAGCCTACGGCAATGAAGGTTTCAGCTCTAATTGGTAATTTTCATATAAATTAATATATTATTTTGCTTTAAATATAAAATGATTAATATATTAATTTTTAGGGGCTTAATTGAGAATAAACAAATTTCATAAGGGTTATACTGCAATTATTTTTATTTACAATTGAAGAATAATTGACGGTGGGACGAAATTTGCAAAAAATAAGACAATACGGGACTGAAATTGCGAAATGCGTAATGGTTGGGACCAAAATTAAAAAGTGGGTAATTTACGGGACTAAAACAGCAATTTCCTCTATTTATTATTTTAAAAGATGATTAATGATGGTTTCCCAACTACACTAAAAAACATCTATTTAAATTCAGATATATATATATATATATCAAACACCGAAATAATATAAAACATAAAAAAAGGTATTATTATTTCATAATTAATAATATGGTGAAGATGGACAAAATAAGAATTTAAAAACCACAAACTTAAAATAAGATAAACTGAAATACACTTAAAAAGATATGAAAAATGAGTAGAATTTAGAAAAAAATAGGGCGAAGAAAAAATAAGTGTATATATATATATATATATATATTTATTTATTTATTTATTTTGTTCTATATCAAATTAATGAATTCAACATACATCTCTCCATTTTATAGAAAAACACCTTTCAAAATAAAAGTTCATAGAACAAAATCAAATCTTTCAGAATAAGATTCACATCGACTAAACCCAAAAGAAGTAAATTAAGTCCCAAAGGATCTTAAAAAGTCTAATTTATAACTCTCAATAGGCATATGAACCATCACTTTGTTCATCTTCTCTCTCCGGAGGAAGATCACGTGACAACAACATTTTCTGCATAAAATTGTATCCCTCCTGACCAATAGATTCGTTCTCGGTGATGATGAAGTAGGCCAACATTGGATAATGACCAACATAAAATGCATAACTATCTTGATGGATGTTCACCGCCCTTTCAAATCGAGTCAATTCAACATGGCCAGTGCCGGCATACCTGGCCTGCAAGTGCTCGAGCTAGGAGTTGATGTTAAACCTGTCACTAAGCTCCTGAATAACAATAAGTTAATTACATCAAAATAATCATGAACGATTATATATAAACAAAAAGAAAAACAGATTGCCAAAACTGAAAGAAAAAAATATAAATATCGAATAATTAACCTAAAAGGTTAAATAACAACAATAATCTACTATGAAAAAAAAAATCAAAACACATAATTTAACAACACAATGAAGGAACACATGCGAGAAAAAAATTGTTTGTTAAAGAGAGAGAGAGAGAGAGAGAGAGAGAGAGAGAGAGTAATATAATAAAGTGAATAGTATAAAAGATGAATGAAAAGGAAGAAGTACGTCTCATTTTATAATGTAGGATAAATAAATATTTTGTAATTATGTAAAAATATTACTATGTATAAAATCAATCAACATTAATTATAATTTTCAAAATTTGAAATCATATAGTGACAAAAAATTAGGTATGGATTGGTAGATAATTATTTACATTTATAGATTAGATTTCATCCAAATTTATTTATATGTGTATATATAAATAATGCATTCCAAATAAATAAATTAATAATAATTTTCTTAAGTAATTAAAAGAATTTGAAGTTAAATGAATTAATTTTTCAAATTAATAAATAGTATAGCATTTAGTTCGTATTCCATATTTTAATATATAAAAATTTTAATTCATTTAATTTAATTACCACATTTTGGAATGATCATGCATAGAATTTCCTTTTTCTTTTTTCAAATGATTTAGGCAAAATGTAAGGGATTAATTATATTCACAGTAATAGTGGATAATTAGGATAAATAAATATCAATTTACAACTCATAAAAGAATTAATAATAAAATTATATCAAAAAAGAAAACAATTCTATTTGGTCAAAATTGCATGATTAAAGTCAAATATCCTTATTAAATATATAATGATATATTTAATAACGATATAAATTTATTAAGTATTAATTTTAGATTTAAAAAAATTAATTAATTTGATGGAGTAAGTTAATTAATTTGTGTCAATTTTATATATATATATATATATATATATATATATATATATATATATATTAACTATTAACTTTAGATTTAAAAAAATTAATTAATTTGATGGAGTAATTTAAGAAACTTAATTAATTCTCTGTATTTTGTAATGTTTGAATTTAAATTTAAAATTGTAGTGATTTTTTTTATGGAAATGGTATCCGTGATTTAAGTAATTAGCCATTAAAATTAGTTTAATAAATTTATAGAAATATCAAATACATGAATATAATATTAACCTTATTTAATTAATAGAAATATCAAAATTAATTTCATTCGGTCAAACTTACCAAGATTAATTATTTTCCTTAGTTACTACTACTTTTTTTTTTTAAAATAATATACAAAATAAAGATAAGCCAATCACTGATTTTTTTTATGGAAATTGTATCTGATGGGTTCCGAATAGGGGGATCCGAACCCGATCACTTTACGATTTGTTTTTGAGGGGGAAATCGCCGGAAGCTCGCCGGAAAAGGAAAGGGGGTTCTACCTGCTGGGACAAACACAAGAAAAGTCAGAAGGCCAAGCTGGGGGGAACTGGGGGTGGTTCCCAATTTGACTCTCCGACGCTCAAGTCAGATTGATATATGAAGGAGGAAACTTGAGTTAAGTAGCAGTTTCAGTAATGGAGAATGCTTACCATGTAGAAGATGACTTTACCTATTTATAGGTGAGGGTCAGGGACCCTTTGGTCATTTGCCTCGTGTGGTCCTGGCCGAATGTTGCCCTAACACGTGGCGCCATGAGAGAGAAACCTAGGAGGAATCTTCTGCAAAAGTGGCTAAAAGTTAGTGCTGGCAACAGTGGCAGGTGCGCGGGCATGTACGATGTGTCAGAGAGCCTTTTGGGTGGTTGGTAACGAGGGCTTATGAGCCCGCTCGGGACAACCAAGAGTATCGGAAGCCAAGATATCCGCTGAGTGGGATGAAAGCTCCAGTCCAAGTAACGAGCCAGAAGGTGAGGCCACTCTCAGGGAGTGTGACGCTCGAAGAGGGCTCCCTTGGCTCGTGGACATGCCAATCGTACAGTATGAATGACGTTCGTGAGAGTATTAGCGCTCGTTGGGCTTATCTCTCGAAGAAGGATTGCGCTCGTTGGGCTTAGCGCTCGGGTGCTGATGGGCGCAACCTTGGGGAGACAGACGTCATCATCTCGGTGATGCCACGTGTCCTAGCGTGGGACGATCGTATTTTGACCCCATCAGTATCCATGACTTAAGTAATTAACCATTAAAATTAATTTAATAAATTTATAGAAATATCAAATACATGAATATAATATTAACCTTACTTAATTAATAGAAATATCAAAATTAATTCCATTCGGTCAAACTTGCCAAGATTAATTATTTTCCTTAGTTACTACTTTTTTTTTTACTTATTTTTATAAAAAAATAATATACAAAATAAAGATAAGCCAATCATATTTTTTCTATCTAATTAAAAACTTCAAAAAAACCACAAAATTCCACGTCATCAAAATGTACAATAAAAAGTCAAATATCGTTATCAAATATATAATAGTATAGATTAAGATTTCGATACATTATATGTATCGATAAAATAGATGATTGTGTAAAAGATCGATAGTAAATGAATTTTATGTGCACATGATTTTATGCATACTTGATTTTTCAATGTTTACAATTATATAGAGTTCTCCTAAGATTTTAGTCTACGTAATCAATTATCCTCAAATTCTTTTTTTTATTCTCAGATTCTCTTTCCTTATCCGTCACGTTATTTCTAGTTCACTCAAACAGTAGGGGATGAGTTGTTGTCTAAACTTTCGTGACGAGCATGCCATACAGCAAGCTCAACAACTCTGCCCTCTCCGCTCTTTCACGGAACCAAACACGTTTTCTAAGCTAGCCAATGTGCATTTGTGGAGTTATGACCCTTTCTACCAAGCAATTCTTATTACCCTTTCTACCAACAAAAGGAAAAGCGAACTTATATTCATAGCGGTACGTATCATGAAAGGAAAATCTTTTGATATTCAAAATCTAAGTAGGATAGTTGATGTTTTCATGATTCCTATATTTGAATTTTTAAAAAGATTTGGGACGTCAGCAGAAAGAGTTTTCGTGGGCCCAATAAACAATGGGTTAGAAATCAGCCCATTAATTGGTTGCTGTATTTAGGCCCAAATTATTTTGCACGAGGCTTCAGGATTTTGGATTCCGAATTTCTGATCTCGCAATACTAGCCTCACAATTAGAGTACTTCAACAAACAATTAAAGTATCTTATTAGAAAACTCCGCTCATGTCAATTACTGTATTGAAGTCATAAAGTTGATCTCAACCTAACAAATAAAACACCAAGTGAAGAAAAGTAAATTATAAAGTTGAGAAAGTTAAATATAAGAATTTTTAACCTTTTTAAAACAATGATACTAAAATCAAACGTTTAGGTACAACATTTAGAAAATTAAGCACAATATTGAAAAAATGAAGTATAATAATATTGTGCGTATATAATTGAATAAAAATTATTTTTATAAATTCCAAAAAAAAAAAAAAAAAAATTTATAAATTCATGTATACTTGAAACTTGAGTTATATTTTCAAGTGTTGTTGTTCAAGATATAATATATACAAATTTATATAATGATTTGTATATATATTTGTTTTGTTAGAACATAGTATTTGGAGAGAACTTTGATTATTTGATTCATTGTGTATGGTTTTCTGTGTTACAATCTTTACAACTACTAACAAAGATATATAGGCCCTAAGAAACAATCCCTACAAATCTGGACAATAACATTGATTAGGGATTAAACTCGGTAAGTCAACTATACCATATATAATGATATTCTAACACTCCCCATCAAGCTAAGTGATGGAATCCCCAATCCTTAGCTTGCACAGTGATGTTTGGAAGATTTGAGTACTGACCGCCTTTGTAAGTATGTCGGCTAGCTGATCTTCGGACCTCACAAAGGGAATGGAGATAATGTCGTCCTCCAACTTCTCCTTAATGAAATGTCGGTCAACCTCCACGTGCTTCGTTTTGTCGTGTTGTACTAGATTAAACCACTGGTAATTCCGCCTCCATTCCCTCAACGTCTGGTAGAAACGAAGAAACATGAGGAGGAAAGGGACATTCTCGAGACCTTTCGGAGGGTTGAAGTGAACAAACCATTGTTGGATGCAGAGACGAAGCCAGGATTTAAGATAAGGGGGGGCGAAAATTAAAATATACAAAATTAAGGGGGCGAAATTTTAATTTTGGGGGGGGGGGGCGAAAATATAAAAATCTCAAAATATATATACAAATTTAAAAAAAAAAAAAAATTAGGGGGGGCGGCCGCCCCCCCATGCCCCCCCCCCCTAGCTCCGCCCATAGTTGGATGCAATCCAGCAAACTCCCAGATATGCCAAATATCTTAAGGAACTCTGCACCAACAAAAGGAAACTGAAAGGTAATGAATGGGTAAGTGTTGGAGAGAATGTCTCCGCTGTTTTGCAACAGAAATTACCCCCGAAATGCAGAGACCAGGATATGTTTTCAATTCAATGTAAAATTAGCAAGACTGAGATTAAGAAAGCAATGTGTGATTTGAATGCGCCCATTAATATTATGCCTCTATATGTTTATTCATCACTGAATCTTAGTCCTTTGAAAGATACAAGTATCATAATTCAGATGGTTGATCGATCTATGGTATATCCGGTGGGATTAGTAGAGGACGTATTTGTGCAAATTGATGGATTAGTCTTTCCTGTTACTTTTTATGTGATTTATATGGAGGATGAAAATTCTTTAAATGTTTCTGATATTTTATTTGGGCGACCTTTTCTCCGTACTGCTAATGCTCAAATAGATGTTCCAGAAGGCTTATTGACTCTAGAATTTGATGGTGATATTGCGAAATTCAATGTTTATGAGTCGAGAAAAGGTCCTAATGAATTATCTAGTGTTTTTAGCGTTGATGTGACTGAGAACTCAAGTCATGAAACTTTTGAGCCTAACAATGTGGAAAAGCTAAGTTTTGAATCCTTTCAAAATTTGGTAGTTGAAAATTTTGAGAGTAAGCCGAAACATGTTGGTTTGCATGATGATATCTATGATATGGTTATTCCATTAGAGCATGTTAGACCTCTAAGTATAAAGTCTTCGAATTTGAAATTATTCAATGACTTAGTTAAACTAAACTCCTTTGTGTTTCAGATACCTATTGTGGAAATCAAGAACTTTTTGGATAATTTGAGTTCTGCATTCAACGGAGGAGGAAAACTTGCAGATTCAAGACCCATACGTGACGAGTTCACTGGCGAACAGCGTTTTCAGGGGTTTGACCGTAAGGTTTGGCCATACCTAATGGTCGTACACTGGTATGCAAATATTCTTGACTATTTAACTACTATTTTCCTGAGATCTCATATATTTTTCGAGTTCAGGATCCCAAGAGCCATTGTGAGGGGACCATGGAAAATTTTTTATAAGTGGTTGACGAAGTCTGCGCTGAGTAGGTATCAAACTGTATTACGAACCTCTGCAAGTTATCATCCCCAATCTAGAGGGCGCGATAGATTAGAAGATTCAGCTCCACATAGTAGAGGGGATTTGTATGGAGGTTGTACCTCCATTCAATTTGTAGTTCAACAAGTCTTGTTGGGCCTAAGACATTAAACAAGGGCGCTATTGGGAGGCAACCCAAGTTTGGCGATTCCAGCGCCATTTTCTCTCCTCCGTTTTTCTTTTTCTTTTCTTATTTGGTTTTTCCGGTTTTTGTGGTGTTTGTGTTGATTGCTGCTCCTTTCTGTCATTGCAGGCACGCGTTATTTGCCCGAATTATACCGATTTGTTACTGTTAAAATTCTGATGCATCTGTACAGGTTTGAACGTAAGGTTTGGGCATATCTAGACCCCATATTATTTTTGCGAAAATAAAAAAATCCCCCAGATCCGCACGTCAGGGAAGTCCTCTTTTCTCTCGAATTTTCTTATGCCTTGAGGACAATGCATGATTTAAGTGTGGGGGGAGGGATAAGCCGTGCATGGATTCAATTTTTTTTTTTCTGATTGAGTTAAGGTGTGATATTGCTTTGAATTGAGGATGTTGAGAATTGCAAAATTTTTGCTCCCATTTTGAATACTCTTGCTTAGGCTTGATCGTTTAATTTTTGGTAGAATGAGTTAGGCTTTTGAATACATGAAAGATTGTGTGGAATTTGAATAATTAGTATAGTATCATGCCCTTGTTTTTCACGCACAAATTGAACGATTTTATGTACTTTGCTTAGATAGGTTGGTTGTGTTTTTCAAATAAGGTCTGAAAATTGATTAGAATTAACTTTAACTCCCTTCGAGGCGAAATAGATTGGTTGGCGAGTAATTCGAAAAATGACTTAGGCATTTGTTGTCGGTGTTTTTTGCCTTTTTACGATTTTCACTAAATAACATAGCCTGATTGACCCTGCTGAGCCTTAGCATTGTGCAAAATTTCTTTCTTAGCCGCGTTACAAGCCTTGTGCACAATACAATTTCCTACCCTCATCTTATTCACACCTTGCTTACTCATTTTCGTTTCGGGATTGTAGTGTTGATATTGTCTAGACTCCTTTTCCTTGGTTTGAAGAGAAAGTTTCATTGTGTTGGAATAGAAGAATTAGAGAGTGATGAAAACAAAAGCAAGTAGGAATAAAAAAAAAAAGAAAGAAGTTAGAAAGAAAGAAAGAAAAGAAAAATGAGTAGAGAAAAAAAAAAGATTGAGCTGAAAATAGAAAAGAAAAAAAGAAAAAAAAAAGAAAGCAAATAGTGAAGAAAAAATAAGAGAGTTAGAGTGTTGTTGAAAAATTCGATAAACGGGGTTGAGAATTAGTCGTGAAAAGGGGAGTCTTTTGGGGAAGAAATAAAGGGCAACACTTTAGGGATTAATTTTAAATGTGTAAGCTAGGTGTTTTAGCCGTTGACATACTTTTTCCTACCTTGACCCAAGCCTGCATTACAAGCTTGAAAGACCTATTGATCCCGAGTTATTAGTTGACCAAATTAGTGGAGATTGGAGTGAAGGGTGTATTCGAAATTGATGATCGGTTCTTATGCGAAAAATATTAACTAATTTGTCTAATCTTTGTACATTCTTTTGTTCAATTCACACTACATACGAGAGTATGATTTTTGTACTAATTAATTGAATTTCGTGTGATTGAGTAATGTGTTTGATATGCTAGATTTGTTTAGGCGAAAGTTCGATGATCGCTTTTGCAAATTTGTTTGATGGGAGTGATGTTTTCATTTGATTTTCGGCAAATTTGTTTGATGGGAGTGATGTTTTCATTTGTTTCATTAGATTTGTGGAGGGATTTGATAGCGGCATAATTCCATATATTTCGTGTGTTTAGTGGCCGCATTCTAGTGCTTAATTTTGATATAATTTGATGTCGTGATTAGTTTCGTGTTTTCCGGTGCAGTTGGGCTTATTTCATTAATTTGGAGACTTTATGGGCTGAGTTAGAGGAATTTTTGGGCTGACGATACAACTAAAGATCTTTGTGCCATGTGCCATGGCTAGGCATGTAGTTGACTAGAACATTACCTTATTAAATTAATGCAAATTGGGCCTGCAATTGAAGGTTTGGAAATAAAGTGGAGCCATCCACTTTGAAGCCCGATTTGGAGGACTTAGTCAGCAAGTTTATCACAGCAATATGAAACCTTGTTGGATTAGGAAATTGCTTGAGTGGTGGACTTTTGATAAGAGCTATATATTAGGACCTCTTTGGCAGCAACTTAGAGGACTTCTGGAGCAGTGACGACCTCTTCCATTCTTTCTTCCTTATTTTAATTTCGTTGCTTTCTAGACTATAGTTAGATTATGTTTTTGATTTATTTTATGTTTTTGGATTTTATGGTTTTGAGTAGCTAATTTCGTAATACTTAGCTAGAGATTCATGATTCGGTTAAGACATCGTGAGACCTAATTGTTTTTAATTTTCAATGCAATTCAAGTATTTATTAATTCTCTGAGTGTCGTGTTTATTGTGACTTGTTTACTTAGTGATAGTGCAAGATCACCTAAGTAGATCTAATTGCATAGTGCTTTTCATGATGCATGAAGTTTATGTAATGCTTGATTGATGTTTGTGGCGCATTAACGATAGGAAGTCGTAAAGTCGAATTTGATTCGTTAAGGGAATTAATAATCGGATTTAAATTTTGCACGTGTCGTAACTTGGTTAATTCGGGTTAGTGTTTTCATAGATTTTAATGTTGTTTGTTCATTAAATCTTGTCGAGTGTCTCTAGGGGTTGTGAAACGGATTAGGAAAAATAACTATCGAGTGTCTCTAGGCTATTCAAGAATTTAAGTGAAAACGAGGTGGAGTCGAGTGTCTCTATCTGCTATAGCTAGCCTATTTGAATTGTTAAAATTATCTTTGCGTCTGTGATCGATATGAAAACTGAATTATGATTTCTAACTAGGTGTTGTTTCCTTCATTTCTCCTAAGTTTCGCGTGAGTCTTCGTATTTATTTTAGTTGATTTTAATTGCTTTATTAGTTTAGTTAATTAGTTTAGATAAACTCCAAACCCTCTATTTTTACCGCGTGATTCTTCGTATTTATTTTAGTTGGTTTTAATTGCTTTATTAGTTTAGTTAATTAGTTTAGATAAACTCCAAACCCCCTATTTTTACTTGTTATTTCTTGTGAATTGTCCTGTGATTTTAATTGAATTAATTTCTCCCAATCTCTATGGTTTGACCCGTTTACACTATACTCTGTTTTAGTCGTAGACCGGATTTATATTTATTTTTGACGGATTCGACACATGTCAAGAAGTAAAGAGGCCCTTAGCGAAACTAAGGTGTCTATTTCTATAACTAGGTATTCAATTACAAATCGTATATTGGACAAGAACAGGTGTCATTGTTTTTCAAGTGCTAGTTGCATTGAGGGTGGGCCTCGTTTGTCATGGCGCGAAATCTTCCTTATGGGTTCGCGCTTCACTGCCCAACAGTAGGACTTAGTACAGAGTCTGCCTGTCCTCTATCTATCGCATCACTCGGTCGAGGGACTTCTACTTTCCCCGTGATGTGTCGCGGGAGTACGATGCCATGAGGGTGGAAATTGAGACCTTATTCTAGTCATTCTCTCTCAATTCCTTCGATTCTTCGCTCTGCGTAACCAACTCCTTCTTAGAGTGGCGGCGATGTTACGTGGACTCTTTGTTGGGAAAAGATTTATAGAACTTTATAGCCAAGAACTATTCATGTTAAATCATCAAGAAATTCTATTAAGTCTGCAGAAGCGTACCTGAATCCATATATAATCCTAAAAATACATGATCAAATCTTGATATACTTGATTGATTTATGTGGTTATCGGCCTTCCAAGTTGATACACACTATCGAGAGAACCTCTTTACTTGTTTCGGTGATGGGATGTGAGAAAAGCCCCGTGTGTATTACTTGGGGTCCATAAGGCTATATATAAGATGGCTAACCCTAGGTCAATCTTAATCCTTAATTTGACCCATCGTCAAATTAGAAATTATATTGAAGAGTAAATTATATTTTTTCCATAGGATTAGGCTATATATTTTGTCCCATCGTATGTTGGTTGATTTAGAGGTTGTCTAAATCTTTTACAAATATTTTTTTATATGTATTCTTGGTATTGTTTTTCCTCTCCATTTTATGCTCTTATTCTTTTTGAATATTTTTTTCTTTTTTTTTTTCTCTTTTTATTTTAAAACATAATTTAATTTATGATTTTTTAATCATACCTATGATATTGTACTAAAGTAGTACATATATATCTTTACATAAAGTAAAATATTATTTCTTATATTATCTTACAGGTTAATTTTAATAAATAAATACAATAATAAATATGAATATAAGTTCAATAAGTATTTACATTATTAGTAAAGTAATAAACTTAATAGAAACTAATATTGGTCTGACTTATAATTTTGTACCATAAAATTTTACAGAATCTTTAATTAGTTTAACTAAATTTTTATCTTTTACATTTTTCTTTTTTCTTGCATTCGTTTGACAATTCAATGCCTTTACCGTATTCAATATTTTATTTTATATTTATTTACTTTAATTTCAACTGTACGATTTAATTTTTTATTTTATACCTTTACAAGTTAGAAACTTTAGCAAAAATTACAATCGAAATATTTATCACTATTATTTCTAATAATACTTAGACTCTCAGAACGATTATTTGAGTTGTGTTTTAAATTTGATATATTGGTGTGTATATATATTAAAATTAAATTATTATTTCTTTTAACTAATTATCCCTTATAATTTTTATTTTCCTCTTTGCTATTTTTCTTGTATTTTTTTTCTTATTTATATTTTTAGTGAATATTATTTAAGATTAATATTAAATTTTTTCACAATTGATCTTATGCATGAAATAGAAATGGTTAAAAAGATTATACACTTTTATCATATAATTTATTTTCATACATAAGTATATTATAATGTAATTTATAATTAATATATTAATTTTAGAAAGAGTCTTTGTTATCATACTCTATGTTGATTTCTATAAATTTGATAAGTTTTAGTTCTAATTTATTAAGGAGTCATATTTTCATTAAAATACGTTGATAGGGCCAAAACACGCTCGTCCCACATTTGGACACGTGGTAGCAAGAGAACGTAACACGTGGCTTCCTCAAGACTAAGGTATTTATCAACAAGCGCCCCCAAAAATCCACAAGCGTCACGAGCGCTACCATCCCTAATCAATGCATGTCTCCTCTGTTACATGACGCGTAACCACCATGGCCGCTCTTCAATGAGCGCTCCTCACACAATGGGACAAAAGCCCCAGATTATCCTAGAAGCCCTTTACAAGCGCTATTTTCCTTCAAGGAAGCTCCCATTCCCCCTCATGGCACAAACCTTGGCCTTCATCCCCTAGCGGACTCACTGGCCTCCAAGGCTCACGGTTGACACGAGCGTTCTCCTAACCCTCGTTACCAACCCCCGAAACGGCTCTCTGACACTAGCAACACACCCGCGTAGCTGCCACTGTTGCCCGCACTACATTGGTACCAGCTTTTGCAGACGATTCCTCCTAGGTTTCTCTCATAACGCCACGTGTTAAGGCAACATTCGGCCAGGACCACATGGTGCAAATGACCAAAGGGTCCCCGACCCCCAACTATAAATATGCGAGTTCATCTTCTTCACTGTAAGCAAGCTTCCATACTTGAGCTCTGCAAATTATATTCATCTCTTTCAGTTCTTCACCTGACTTGAGCGTCGGAAGGCCAAACTGGGCATCACCCCCAGTCCCCCAGCTTAGCCTTTTGACTGTCTGTTCTTTGTGTTTGTCCCAGCAGGTAAAACCCATCTCGTTTTCGATGAGCGTTCATCAGTTTCCCCACCTCAATCAAATAGAAAATGATCGGAGTTTGACACCTCACGCTCTTACCCCATCATTTTTGGCGCCGTCTGTGGGAAACCACCTTCTTCCTTTCTCTCTCGCTGGTTGAAAAGCAAACACACTCTCAATCATGGTTACCACACGTTCCGGAACAACAGGAGGAGGAGATAACCTTCCCCAAGAAGCACGCAGCCGCCGTATTCCGCCCGTGGTTGGTGGCGCCCCCCAGTGGATGGGTCCGCCCCTCCCCTGGAAACAGTCGCTCCCCCCGTGGGTCCTCTCCCCTCCGCCATAGCTGTAGGAGGATCTGGGATTCCTGCTTCCCAGAGTCAGATCCACGCGCCGCCAGCCCAGCCTGGCGCGTGTCCCTATATAATGCCGCCACCGGGGTACACCTTGACTCCGACTCCCATGGTGCCGATGGTCCAACCGTACCAGGTGGGACAGATGCAGCTGCCCATCATCGTCCCTAAAGAAATTGATGGCGTGGAACTGCCGCCTTTGACTTTAGAGCAGCTGAAAACTCTGTATATGCAGTGTGAAATCCAAGCCGTCCAAAAAGCTTGGCAGAATTTCACCACCACCTACTTCCCCCCAAGGACAGCCGCTCACATGGCCCCTCCACGAGGATGGTAGGTTCATCCCCTAACGGCGGCTCAGAACGTTCTACAAGCCAGGCCGCCGCTACCGCCTGCCCAGGAGAAGAGAGCGCCCGAGAAAGGAGGGAACGAGCACCCCCAGACCAGCAAAGGTAAGGGCCCGGTGGACAGAATCAACTTGGAAGATAAAGGAGACTCTCATGACTCCAAACGAACCTCTCGAGCCACAAGACAGGTGGACAAAGAGAAAGATGGAAATCCTAACCTCCTCGCGGCTGTGCAAGACCAGCTGCAGGGGTTAAAGGATATGGTCGGGCAGCTCTCTCGAGCGCGGTCTCAGATCTCCCACAGCTGGGATGAACGAGCCGATACCAGAAACGCTCGTCCCCAAGACCGCCAGCCACGAATCCCTCGCCGCCAGGAGCAGGAAGAGAACTTTTGCACTTATGGGTATCATCCGCTTGCGAGGGGCTCCCCCCTCGTGGAAGAAGTCTTGATGGCCCAAGCAGGAATGGCCAAAGTTCCCACTTTCGTCAACCGCTATGATGGGACTACGGATCCGACGGAGCATCTGGGTCATTTTGTACATCTGATGCACCTGTACGAGCACACGAGCAATTACTGGGCCAAAGTCTTTATTACCTCCATAGTAGGAATGGCTCAAGAATGGTATAAGCGGCTACCGCCACGCTCGATACATTCATATGAAGAGTTGGCCAACGCTTTACTCAATCACTTCAACTCTTTGAAGGCCCCTGTCACTGCGCCCACCGCCCTTTACAATGTAGTGCAGGGGAAGAATGAATCTCTTCGCTCGTTTTAACAAAGAGATATTGCAGGTGGAGAGGGCTTCCATGGATTTCTTGATCCCAGTGCTCTTCAAGGCTGTGGATCACAAGCAATACATGAGTAAGAAGTTTGCCGATGCCATTGTAGAGAGAAGGCCAGGATCCCTCATGGCCTTGAGAGAAGTTGCCGAGCCATTCTTCGCGCTCGAAGATATGTATGGGACGAATGGGTCTCGACATCATAGCCCAGTGAGACACGAGCGTCACCAGGAGCGGGGACGAGAAGATGTTATCAGGAAGGAGCGCAAGAAATCTCCTCCAGCCCCTCGACGTTTCGAGCGCATCCCCCTTATAAGACCGAACTCAGAAGTTTACAACCTCTCTGACAAGAAGCTCTTCAAAAGACCTAATAAGATGAGGGACACTGAGGCTCTAAGACGATCGAACAAGTACTGCGCCTTCCATAAGCAGAAAGGGCACGATACAGATGAATGCCGACAGTTGGAAAGTGAAATTCAGAGGCTTGTTGCTGGCGGCCACTTGAAGGAGTTCGTGCGAGCCCTGGAGCGGTACGACGAGCGTTGCAATGAGAGACCGTGGGATAGAAGAAGAAGCCCGTCGCGCTCAAGGAGCCCTCGACGATGTGGCCCTCCAGAAAGCAGCGCTCGTGGGAAGCAGAAGTTAACAGAACAAGAGAACACCCCCTTCGCTGTCATCAACATGATCGCGGGAGGCTCGTCAGGAAGGGACTCCAATGCTTCTCGCCATCGGCACATAAGGAGCTACGATCAATGCCCCTCGATGCCCAAACATATGTACAGTATTAAAGATTCAAATGTCTTGAGCCCTCTTGAAAAAGAGGTGGTAGGATTTAGTGATAAGGATCTAGCTCACATTGTAACGCCCCATGGGGAGAGTGAAACCTCTGACTGCCTCATGGTGGTTAGCCTAGACATACACAATCACATTGTAAAGAGGGTGTTGGTGGATAGTGGAAGCTCTGTTAACGTTTTGCCTTACTCAACTTTCCAAAAGATGAACGTCACCAATGTATCACTTGAGCCCCTCAAAATAGCCCTTATTGGCTTTGGGGGCTCTGAGGTTGTCCCCCGAGGGCAAATTCGCTTGGCCACCTTGTTTGGTCACGCCCCGCGGCGAAAGAGGCTCATGGTCACGTATGCGGTGGTGGAGATTGAGATCCCTTATAACGTCATCATCGGGCGACCGACCCTCGTGGATTTCAAAGTAATTATCTCCACGTATCATCAAAAATCAAATTTTCTACCCCTGAGGGTGTCGGAGAAGTTTTATGCAATGTCCGTGAGGCCTTGGAATGTTACATGCTATCCCTCAAAAAGCCCAAAACGGATAAGAAGTTCCAAATGGGATCCACCAAGAAATTTGTGGATTTCCCTAACCTGGACGAGGATGGTCCCGTGCGCAAGAGGGCCAAGATGAACAGAAAGAAGAACAAAAAGAGGGATCCCAATGTTGCAAACGCCCTCGAAATCGCTCCATTGGGAACGGTTGAAGAATCCTCTTCTGAAGAAGACGAGCGTTGTGCTTGCAAGCCAGCTGATGATGGCCAATTGACGGGAAAAAAGAGGGCGCTAGAACTCCCTCGCCCAGAGATACGGATTGAGCCCAAGGAGGAGTTCCTCAATATTGAGTTGGAGCCAGGCAACAAGAATAAAACCACTCAAATCGGGTCCAGCCTTTCGGGGCCCTCGCAGATCATGATGATCGACTTCCTCCGGGAAAATATTGATGTTTTTGTATGAAAAGCATCCGATCTCACTGGGATCGATCCGAGCTTCATAGTCCACAGGCTCAATGTGGACCCTTCGTTCAAGCCGATAAAGCAGAAAAAGCGGGATGTGCACGTCTTTCGAAAGAAAGTCATTGAGGAAGAAGTTAACAAACTTCTTGAGGCTCAGTATATCGAGCCGATACTATACCCGGAGTGGTTGTGCAACGTGGTATTGGTACCCAATAGCGCAAATAAGTGGCGCATGTGTAATGACTTCACTGATCTTAACAAGACTTGCCCCAATGATCCGTACCCGTTGCCCCGTATAGACCAGCTGGTAGATTCGGCCGCAGGCTGCAAACTCATGAGTATGATGGATGCCTTTCAAGGGTACTACCAAATCTTTATGGCCCCAGCAGACCGCCCCAAAACTTCATTTGTTGTCCACTTGGGTGTATATTGCTTCTTAGTCATGTCTTTTGGACTCAAGAACGCTGGGGCCACTTACCGGCGTCTCGTTAACAAAATGTTTGAGAAAGAAATCGGAGGATCCATGGAGGTGTACGTCGACAATATGATTGTTAAGAGTGAGCGTCAAGGCTCACACCTGGAGGATCTCAAGCGCACTTTTGCCGTTCTGCGCCAGTACGGGATGAAATTAAATCCCTCCAAATGTACTTTTGGAGTGCAAGGAGGAAAATTCTTGGGCTACATGGTCAGCCAAAGAGGGATTGAAGCTAACCCAGAGAAAATCAAGGCCATTTTGGACATCCCTTCCCCTCATAATCTCAGGGAAGTACAAGTACTGGTAGGGAAGATCATCTCTCTAAACAGGTTCATATCACGCTCAGCAGACAGGAACCTCCCCTTCTTCAAAATTCTGCGCAGCGCTCGGAACTTCTCGTGGATCGATGATTGCGAGAAAGCGCTGCAGGGCATGAAAGCGTATCTCTCAAGATTACCAAACGAATGGAAAGAGAGAAGCTGTATGTTTATCTCTCTGTCTCCCCGGAGGCGACGAGCACAGTCTTAGTTGCTGTGCGCGAACGTAAGCACCTACCAGTCTACTACTTGAGCAAAACATTGTAGGGCGCTGAGAAGAGATACTTGGAGATTGAGAAGTTCGACTTCGCCCTCATCAATGCGTCGAGGAGATTGAGACCCTACTTTCAGGCACACACCATAACGGTACTTACTAATCAACCCTTGAAACAAGTCCTTTCCAAGCCTGATGTTTCCGGAAGATTGATAAAATGGGCTATTGAGTTGAGCCAGTTCGACCTAAGCTTCTAGCCCAGAACGGCTATACAAGCACAAGCGATTGCCGATCTACTGATAGAGCGTTTTGGTTTAGGGCCTGCTGAAATAGAAGATGATGGCCTATGGGTCTTGCACACAGATAGCTCCTTGACCTCTCAGGGGGGAGGAGCGGGGGTAGCCCTTAGAGATCCCAAGGGTGTAGAGATAGACTTCGCCATCAAATTGGACTTTCATGTCACTAATAATGAAGCGGAGTATGAAGCGCTTGTACAAGGATTGCATATCGCTCTTCAGAACGAGGCTTTCAGAATAACAGCATATGTCGACTCACAGTTGATTGCGAGCCAAATTAAAGGAACTTATGAGGCTCGAGAAGCCACCATGGTGCAATACTTGGGAAAGCAAAAGAAGCTATTCAGAAGTTCAAAGAGTTCAATTTGTTGTAAATCCCACGTGCGGAAAACGAGCGAGCCGACGCTCTGTCCAAATTTGCCTCCGCACTAGAAAGCACCTGTGAGAGCTCGGTTGCATTTCTCAGAACCGAGGAGCCTTTGATTAAAAAGAAAGACATGGCACAAGCGATACTCATGATTGATCCTAACGAGCCTTGTTGACTTGACGACATTGTGAAGTTTCTCAGAGATGGAACTTGTCCGACTGATAGGATAGAGGCTCGGAAGGTGAGAAACAAGGCCCCTCGTTTCTCCTTAGACAACGAGGGCAGGCTTTTCAAGAAGTCGTTCCAGGACCCACCAATAAGATGTTTGAGGCCCTCACAAGCCAAAGAGACCCTTGAGCATGTACATGGAGGGAATTGTGGGAATCACTTAGGAGGGCGCATCCTTGCCAAGAAAATACTAAGGAGTAGATTCTATTGGCCTACTGTTCTACAGGATGCCCTCGAATTCTCCAAAAGATATCCCAAATGCCAATTTCATTCAAACATCCCTCAGTTGCCAGCAGCCCAGATGATCCCCATAGACGTGTCTCCTGGCCCTTTGATCGGTGGGGTATAAACATTGTGGGTCCCTTGCCAATAGCGGTCGGGCAAAAGAAATTTGTCATATTGGCCGTAGATTATTTTACAAAGTGGGCAGAAGCCGAGGCCGTCGCGAAAATCACCTTCAGGGTGGTAAGGGATTTCATATGGAAGAATATCATCTGCAGATATGGTATTCCTAGGGTACTTATATCAGACAACGGATCGCAATTTATTGCAGCTGATACCAGAGAATGGTGTTCAGAATTGGGTATCGAGCATCGTTTCACTTCTGTAGACCACCCTCAGGCCAACGGCCAAGCTGAGGTCACCAATTGAACCATTCTCCAATACCTGAAAACCATGCTTGAAAGCAAGAAAAGCGAGTGGGCCGAAGAGCTACAAGGAGCCCTACGGGCGTATCGCACAACTCCACGAGCGTCAACCGGAGAAACGCCATTTGCCCTCGTGTACGGATCCGAAGCCATGATACCAGCGGAAATTGCACATGAATCCGCTCGTGTAGCCTACATCGAGCCCCAGGATAACGAAGCCAACTGAAGCCTAGAGTTGGACCTACTGGAGGAAAGAAAGGACAATGCATGGGTAAAAATACACAAATATAAGGCAACTGTGGCACGACAATATAACAAGCGTGTTAAGGAGAGAACCTTCCAACTAGGAGACCTGGTCCTAAAGAAGGTGGAGGTATCCAAGCATGTGGGAAAATTGGACCCCAACTGGGAAGGTCCATTCAAAATCATGCAAGTCAGAGCTAACAACACTTACGCCCTGGAGACACTGCAGGGCGAGCGCTTGTCTCGCCCTTGGAACGCGTGTAACCTCCGGCAGTTCTATGTTTAAAGTTCTCTAAAATAATGATGTAACAATCCCACTAATGGGCTCTGTGTACTACTTCAAATCTCAAGTAAGTCATGATGCATTCTCGTAATTATTTCTGTATGACTGTTTTTAATTTATGGAAATGGATAAGACCCACGGCCCTCGTTATTACGAGCGTGGTTGGCGATCAATTTAAATGCACACGTCATTATTGCGAATGGGTCACCCTTGCCAGCGCTTTTCTCCACGTGGGGGGAAGTCCTCATAAGGAGAACCTGGTAACGCTCACAACCAACGTGAAGAATTGAAGGAAAAACAAGCTCAAGGAAAGTCCTAGTAGACCTTGGCCATCCGTCACGACGCCTTGCGCTTGAAAACAGGATCCTTGAAGATAACAAGTCCTAGTAGACCTGGTCAACAACCAGCGCTTGAAAACGGGATCCTTGAAGATAACAAGTCCTAGTAGACCTGGTCAACAACCAGCGTTCGAAAACGGGATCCTTGGAGATAACAAGTCCTAGTAGGCCTGGGTCGCTAATTACAACACCTCGCGCTCGAAGCTGAAAAGGCCAATGCCTACGGGGAGTAGAGGAGAACTTTTTGACAAGTCACGAGTGGCACCCTTGAAGTGTAGCCCTCGTGCGCATCCACAGAATGGCACAAATTCATTACGCACATGAATTTGCACAAGTCCCAGTCACAAGGGTGCCTTTAGAAGGGAAAACTCACGCTCGATTATGGGAGTTGGCCAATCTTTGCAAATTTTTATCAAATCTAAGCCAGGGTTCACTATTAAGAAAACCCTTTCGCTCGTTCAAAACTTGAAATAGAATCCATACTTAGGTAAAATTTTAACAAGTCTTGAAATGGGGGCACGTGCAAAGTAAGACCTTCATATTTACTTAATGACTTAATAAAATTTTCCAAGTTTTCTTATGTCTTTTACTTGAGCTTAAAAATTAGTCAGAATCTTATGTGGGATCTCGACAACAACAAGCGTAAACAAGGAAACAAAGGCAAATCACGAGAAAATGAACTTTCATTAAAAAAGAAGAGATTACAACGATTCCAAACAAGGGCATCATAGCCCATGAAAATGCAGTAAAGAAATACAAGTAAAAGCTTAAGCTGCAGCAGCAACATCCTCTTCCAAGTTCACAACCTCCTGTTGAACGGGAGCAGCGGGTTCTTGAGGAGGAGGGGCGGGCTCGTTATTCCCTGGAGCTTGGGGGGCATCGGGCTCATTAACCTCATTTGTGGGAATAAGGGCATTTTCAGCAATTGGAGTAGGAGCACTAACCACGGGCGCTGAAGGCTCATTTGCAGGGATGATCTCGGAGGAGATAGTGGCAGCATCAGCACCCTCATTTTGTTCTACACGAGGGGCTTCTACTGGAGGGTGAGCCGCTATATATTCATCCTGTATGAGCGTGACTAGAAAGTTGTACTCCGGCACGGAGAGGTTTGATTCAGGGTCTTCACGATCGTCATCTTCCTCGACACAACGTTTGTTGAACATGAGCCCCATGTCCGGCATCCCACGAGCGGATGGATCTGTTAAGCCCTTGAAGATACCCTGCTCAATCGCCAAATTGAAGGCCTTTTGAGCCTCGTCGAGACAATGCAGAGCAGCAACAAAATTGAATGCCTTGGAGTGGCAGAACTTGATGATCGCCTCTTTATTTGATTGCTCGAGGCGATTAGGGAGCTGGGTCATCACATCTGCGTATTTCTTCTCCGCCTCAGTAGCCCTGGTCCTCCATGCGTTGCGGTCGTCGGTAAGCTTCTGATGTTTCTCGTTGAGATTATCGTATTGCGTACGCCAACTCCTCCGAGCAGTTTCGGCGCTCGTAAAGTCATTCTGCAGTTTCTTAATCTCTGCCTCCAACTTTTTATGCTCTGTCTCGAGGGAGAGGAACTTGGCCTTCTCCACATCTAGTTCCTCCTGAATCTAGGCGGGATCGTTCGAGTGCGCCATCTTCTTGTATTTTACTTTTCGGTCAGCATAAACCGTAGCACGCATTTAGATGTTTTTGGCCCTCGGAAGCACTTGCTGCAAGGGCTCGAAAGGGCAGGAGTGTTAATAAAAATCTTGAGGAATAACATCTTCGAACGATAATAAAATTACGAGGAGGAGGGGACTTACAGAAATTAGGGCATGTACCATGTCACTGGTCACCTTCTCCACGGACTCGGAGTACAAGGCCCTATGGTCCGCTGTGAATTGGACCCTCTCAAATAAGCCTTCGCTGATGGTGTTCGAGAGCGATCCGTGCCTCAATAACACGGGGCCTCCATCCGCGGAACCCTTATAGCTCCTATCCCATCGACGATCAAAATCCCACAAATGCTCTTCCTCTGAGGAGGAAATGTCTCCATCGCCCTTGGGGCCCTCCACAACCTATTTGCCCTTGCCGGTTATAGAAAAGGAATCTGGCATCCTTTTCCTCTTTCTAGAGGCTGAGGCGCTTTCTGCTTGAGTATCTCTGATATTGACGCTCATCTGAGGTCTTGGCGGCGGAACCGGAGCGGGAATAATGGCTCCACTCGCTTGAGGAGCGACCGGGGCCCTCAGAATCACCCTTGTATCAAGGTTAGGTGCTTGATTCTTCCTTCTACCTTGACTGGCGCTCGAACTTGTGGCTTGATGACCACTACACTCGTTGCCGCGACTTGCGCCTCGGGGTGGTGGGTTTTGCTGATCTCCCTGATTGGTTTGGCGCCTGTTAGCATTGGCAAATCTAGCAGCGTTTCTAATCCCTCCACCGGCCATTATAATACCTGGTCCTGGAAAACAAAAACAAGGAAAAGCACAAGGGTTGGAAACGCTCGTTCAAATAATGTAAATCATGAAAACACATAAAAGTCAGTATCCCTATCTAAGTGTTAGTGCCCTAAAATTTAACCATCTCTATCCAAGTCTCGAACGGGAGGGTTGCTGAGATAATGGGGGTCGTTGGTAAGTCCGCAGAGGAATATGAGTTCCGCGTCATCTATCAAGTCTTTGGCTTGTATCAACCAGCCCTCGTCCCTCAACGCCCTAGCTAGTTCTTTACCCCAGTTCTCAAGGAAAGTGGGGTCCAGGCGATTCTTCACAAGGGAGCCTTTCCCGAGATCCACTCTCGTGATACCCCGAAATCATCATCCGCTGGGGCTTTGACAAAAATGAACTTCTCCTTCCAATCGGGGCCATACGTGGAAAATGGAGAGTTGATCAGTCTCATATGGGCCTTCGCTTGAATATAGTAAATGAAGCCCGCCTCAGGAGATGAGCGTGGCGAGCTGACAACCTGGAATAGAGCGTTGAAATTCCGCATTGAAGGCTCGTAATTGGTACACTTCATGAGGATCACAAAGCAGGTGATGAGTGCGACACCGTTGGGTACAATCTGCGAGGGGCATAAATTCAAGTTATTCAAAATGTTAGCCACAGGAACCGGGATTGGAAATCTTAGGCCCCCTGACCCAACTGCATCCTTGTAAACCGCCATCTCACCTGGGGGCGGGCGATTCGCACGCTCATGCTTGGCTAGGATTCTCCATGTATACCGCTCGTCCCAATATATGGGGGCCATAACAGTCTTTATCTCTCCCAAAATGATGGTGCTGGGAGTCTCGTCAGGGGTACGTGTTGGAAAACAAGAATCAGAAAGCAGCGGAATTTAAAAAATATTCCCAACAAAAGGACCTTGGACTCGCAATCGTGTAACCAAATTCGTAGAGATAGAAAACTTACTTTTCTTTTATTCTTTCTTGAAGCATTTCAAGCCACCCAAGAACGCTCTTCTCGCGGCTTGACAACCCGTCCCTCGAAAGTCTCTTTCTACTTCAGAATCCATTATCGGGATAGCAATCCACACCATCCTAGATTCAAATCATGTTAGGGATGTTCTTAACAATATAACATAAAGAAAGAAACATGAAACGAGAAAAGCATGATTGAAACTCCCTTCGAAACCCAGTTTTGCGAAAGCAGAAAACTGCCAGTCACAAAACCCTCGTGAAAAAATTCATCCTTCAGGATATGGACGAACGGTTTTCGCCATCTTCTTTGGTTCGATTTTTTCATTCGTTTCATGTTGGGTTCAGAATCGTTTCATCATCCCTTCTGATCGTTTTGCTTGATCCCCACTTTTTGGTAAAGCTCGAATCTTCAAAACTTCTAACTTGAAGCTCTCTAGAGATAGTCCACCAACTTGGCTACAATCTAACCAGTAAGGATGCTAGTTCTCTAGTTAGTGTTTAGGCTTAACCTAGGGTTTTGTTTATCTTGGAGAAAGGATGGTGTTCAACGCATGAACCAAAAGAATTCTCGATTAGCTCTAAGGGGAGCTCGAGCTCCCCTATTTATAAGCAAGGGAGTGCCGAAATTCCTAGTCCTTAATGGGCTAGGATTTTGGTCTCTCTCTCTCCTATTACTTGATCATCAAGTAATTTTGACTTTGACTTTGAATTCTAATTCAAATCAACTTTCAAGAGAGCTAAAAATATCCAAACTATTTTTGGATAATTTTATACTTTATTTATTTAAAATAAATAACTTATTCTATCTAATTAATTAATTCATAATTAATTAACTAGATTATTTTTCTCCAAAATAAGACTTTCTTTTTAATTCAAAATTAAACCAAAGTCTATTAAATAATTAACAAATTAATTGTTTAATATATTATTAAACAATCACGTGTGGCACACGTGTCACAGTGACACATGTCCAGTCACGTGACCCACACGTGTGGTTTCACACGTGTGGAACCCTCTAGGCTCGATTAACTCGTTTAATCATTTTAAAGCCTCAACTCATGTAACCAAGTTGTTGTGTGTGACCCTCTAGGTTCTCAATTCAATTAGCAGTGACCCTAATTAATTAATTCACTAATTAATTAATCAGTCCACAGATTAAACAACCATAGTCTAGCAACAGGTGTTTAACCCCTAGCTGAATTGGAATGTTCGGATTCGACAGAACCTTTAAGTCATTGATTCATGTGAGATACAATCCTCCTACTTACTATCTCTCAACCAAGATCTAGGGTAAGGGAATAATCAGAACCCTAATAATCTGGTCTTAAAGCTAAGTGCATTTCATATCCATTTGATCTCAATCCAAGAAACCCTTTTCTTGATGTCTTGATCTACTGCCTTGGCCAAGGACTCCATATGGCGTATGAATGACTTACACAATAAGAGATCACCTTGCATATGCAAGTGTAGGTCCTTTCTTGATTCTCATTCACTTTCATGAGTCACTTGTGCAGCCCCAGCATAAGCCTTGAATCAGTTGTCTAAGGCGATACCCTTTAAAGCTTATACCAAAGACTACAGAGTTAACTCATAAAGTGACAAGGAACCTCAAGTCTAAGGATCAATTAATCACATCAATGACTCGTGAGATATTTCCTAATCTGGAAGTTTCCATTTCCTGAAATAGAAACTTCCTTTCCCATTTAGGAATCTTCTCACACGGGGTACCTCAGTGAACTTACTTATTGAAGTAAGCACCCTCATGTATCACGCACGTATCAACTATACACGTTGCACCTACATGAAACAAGGTGGTCTTTCTTAAGGGCGTGATCCCACAAGCAAGCCTTAGAGGAGTCAGGTTGACACTCCCACTATCTGTAGGACTCATCGGCTTGGAGTATTTTACTAATCATAACTTATGTGATATAGGGCTCGTTTCATGAACCATTTCACCTAAATGGTAGAGTCCCAAAGTCATCAGGATTAGGGGAGTTCTCATACATGCACAGCTAAAGTAAATGCATACCAAACAAGAGCATATAAAGAAGTGTTTGCCTATGATATTAATCAATCGTATATTATTCAAAGATTGTCTGTGATACTAGGAAAGTCCCAAAACGGATTATGACTAATCGGCTTTCTAGGGCACTATTCCTAACAGTACGCTTAGTCGCCTGCATACCCGAGCCTTCACCCTCGTCTGTGCCTTTGGATTTCTGGGTTTTCTTGGATTTTTTGGTCTTCCTCTTCTTTGGGGGCGCCTCTGAGGGCCCAGGCTCCTCGACCCCCCTGGCGCCGGAGCAGGCATCGCCACGGTCACGGTATAGCGATGGGGATGAGTGGTCCTCTCCGTCACTGGATAAACTTCCCCTTGCCTCATCACCTCCAACGTTGAATCCATCTCTTCGAAAAGATGCTCAACCCCACCTGGGTTCCTCTCCTCCAAGGCAGAAACGGCAGCATGCAATTCTTCATCCCTTGGAGATGAATTCTGACTTGCCATCTCCTCAACCTCCCGGGCAGATTCTTCGACATGATCTCCAGACATGGTTTAAGAAGGGTTTTTTAAGAATCGGAAGAAGATGCAAAATTCAGGGACTCTGGGAAATAAGGGAGATGTATTGAGAACTAAATCCTAATCTGTTCTAAGGTTAGCAAAGTTAAAAGATTTCACCAGAAGGTTACCTTGAGTTTTCTGGAAAAACTTGGAAGAAAGTTGTGAATGCTCTGAAATTTGTTTTGCAAAGAGTTTTCTACAAATTTGTGCTCTGAAGATTTGTTCGCGTAAAGGACGATATGGATGCAGAATCCCTTATCTATAGGGATGGGAGTTGGTACGTTTCTGGCAAGTAATTCGAAAGGCAATCATTTCCCGCCTAGAAAATTGTTCACTTTAGTGAACCGTCACGTGTATTCTCAAAACCACGCGCCTACACGCGCATCAGCATTTAATGCAAAGGTGTTTCTAGCGGTCGCCTGATATGACCGCATTTAATGCATGGTCAAGAGCAAAGGTGCTCAACACGCTATTAACGAGCGTTACCCTCGTAAGGAACTGAGATATTTGAATTCTACAGTCCTTATCCTAAGGACTACAGAATTGGGGGGCAAAATGATAGGGCCAAAACACGCTCGTCCTATATTTGGACACGTGGTAGCAAGAGAACGTAACACGTGGCTTCCTCAAGACTAAGGTATTTATCAACAAGCACCCCCAAAAATCCACAATCGTCACGAGCGCTACCATCCCTGATCAATGCGTGTCTCCTCTGTTACGTGACACGTAACCACCATGGCCGCTCTTCAACGAGCGCTCCTCACACAACGGGACAAAAGCCCCAGATTATCCCAGAAGCCCTTTACAAGTGCTATTTTCCTTCAGGGAAGCTCCTATTCCCCCTCATGGCACAAACCTTGGCCTTCATCCCCTAGCGGACTCACTGGCCTCCAAGGCTCACGGTTGACATGAGCGTTCTCCTAGCCCTTGTTACCAACCCCCGAAACGGCTCTCTGACACCAGCAACACACCCGCGTACCTGCCACTGTTGCCCGCCCTACATTGGCACCAGCTTTTGCAGAAGATTCCTCCTAGGTTTCTCTCATAACGCCACGTGTTAGGGCAACATTCGGCTAGGACCACATAGTGCAAATGACCAAAGGGTCCCTGACCCTAACTATAAATATGCGAGTTCATCTTCTTCACTGTAAGCAAGCTTCCATACTTGAGCTCTGCAAATTATATTCATCTCTTTCAGTTCTTCACCTGACTTGAGCGTCGGAGAGCCAAACTGGGCATCACCCCCAGTCCCCCAGCTTGGCCTTCTGACTGTCTGTTCTTTGTGTTTGTCCCAGCAGGTAGAACCCATCTCGTTTCCGGCGAGCGTTCATCAGTTTCCCCACCTCAATCAAATAGAAAGTGATCGGAGTTTCACACCTCACGTTCTTACCCCATCATACGTATTTTTAAAAAATTTAAATATCATGCATGTTATATCTATCCATTGGATGAGTCTTAATTTCAATTTAGGGGTAATAGGATTTTCCCCCCTGACCTTTGGGAAAGTTTGCATTTTACCCCCCAACCTTTGAGTTTTGGTGTAATTAATACATAACCTTTGAAATTTGTTTTCAAACACCCATTTGGCGGGAAATTTTCACCGAAAACTTTTAGAGGGGGTACTAGAGAATAAATTTCAAAGCTTATGTACTATTTATACCAAAATGTGAAGGTTTGTGGGGTAAAGCCCAAATACTCCCAATTATACATATTTTAATCAATATATACATAAACAAAGTGAAATATATAAAATAAAGATATGTCTAAATAAACATGATCTCGATACAAATTACTAAAATTAAAAAATAAAAAATACATGTAACCAAAGAGTTATAAATGAAAATTCAAATATGGTATTAGGTTTTTTTAATCGATTTCAATAATATAATAAGTGAAATATACTAATTATTTAATATATATACTACATAAAAACCCTAATACCCATATTTGATTTTCATTTATAACTCTTCGATTATAAGTTTTTTTTTATTTTTTAATTTAGTAATTAATTATATCGAGATCATGTTTATTCGAGCATGTCAATTTTTTTATTTTTTTTTGGTATATTTCATTTTGGTTATGTATATATAGATTGAAACATTCATATTTAGGGGTATTTGCACTTTACCCCCCAAACCTTCATATTTTGGTATAAATAGTAGGAAAAAAATCATTTTTGATTGGTCCCACACATTAACCCAAATCTATTTTTGATCCCAATCATTACAGGATTCTCAATTTTGGTCCCAAATATTTCAAAAAGTCTCAGCGTTAGTCCTCCATTAACTTTGTCGTCCTTTGACTAACGGTTGACCCAAAATTCCGTTTAAAACACGTTAATTCAGCTTTAAAACACCAATTTGGGGGAAAATAGTCATTCTTAAACCCTAAAATTACCTTCCAATATTTTCAATGGAATACCATCGTTTGAGAGGGATTGGATCATCTTCTCTAGGTCCTCAACCGTGATTTGGTGCGTGTCGCGGTCGGCAAGTTTGGTTAACGAAGTGAGGATCCGCTGCTTCAATTCAACCATGGCTAAATACGACGACAAAGAAGAAGAAGAAGATGATCTCGATGTGGGTGTTTGATTGGGGGGTTTCGAGGGTTTTGTAGATCTCTGCGAGCTCATTTTCTTTCGAAAATCGTTCCTCCGAAAGCGATCGTGGCGTGATGATAACTCAACAAAAAACATGATGCAACGCAATCGAAAAGGGAAGTGAGATCTGCGAGTGAGAGTAGGACTCCTGTCTCCACTCTCCACCCCACCCACCTACTCCACCCTGATGGAGGTATTTTTTCTATTTCGTGTGTTGAAACTTGAAACAAGAAAGAATAGAGGAAACCAAAACAAGAAAGAAAAAGGAAAAACCTGATAATAAATAGGATATTTAATAAGGGGATATTTATTTTATATTTGGCATATTTATTGTGATTGTTAATTTGTTATAATAAACTATTCTTTTCCAAATTATATTTTCTTAGCTATATAGTTCATTTTATTAGTTATATAGGGTTTAAGAATGAGAATTTTCCCCCAAATTTGTGTTTTAAAGCTGAACTAACGGGTTTCAAACGAAATTTTGGGTCAATCGTTAGTCAAAGGACGAAAAAGTTAACGGAGGACTAACATTGAGACTTTTTGGAATATTTTGAATCAAAATTGAGAATCCTGTAATGATTGGGACCAAAAATAGATTTGAGTTTAATGTGTAGGACCAAAAATGATATTTTTCCCTTTGAAATTTGTTCTCTAACCTCTAAAAGTTTTTGGCAAAAATTTCCAGCCAAATGAGATGTTTGAAAACAAAATACAAAGATTATGTATTACTTACACTAAAACTCAAAGGTTGGGGGATAAAGTACACACCCTCAAAGGTCACGGGGCAAAATGCTATTACCTGTTCATAGGGATGGCAATGAGCCGAGTCGGCTCGAAAAAGGCTCGCGCTTGGGTTCGTTATTCCCGAACCGAACCGAGCCTTGGCTCGGCTCGAGGCTGCCATGAACCAAACCCGAGCCAGGTTATTTCTGTTCGATGGCTCGCGAGCCATAAATTATTTACTTTTTTTTTAAAAATTATATATATATATTTATATATACATTAGAAAGAGAGAGAGTCTTATATGTAGAAACACGTTCTTCAATTTTGGAATAGAAAACGCTACTCCCTCCCGGATCTCCCGCAGCGGCGCAGCCTCTCACCTCACCCTCCATTCTCTCTTCCACTCACCGAAGGGCCACCACCACGCCAACTGCTAGCAATTCGCGCCACCTCGCCGTCTACCGGCCACCGCACGCCTCCGTTCTTCTTTATTCTTCTTCTTTTTTCTGAATTTCTCTATTCTTTTTTGAAGTCGTCATTTGGGTTTAAGGACAACCTATATTTTTGCTCTGTTAATTTGGTTGTAATTAGATAAATTTATGCATTAGGACTCTAAATTTTGGTTTTTGTATTTGAATTTGGTAGTTGAAGTTCCAGATCTAAAACATTTGTAATTTGTATTTCCAAAGGTGGGAGGTTTGTTATTGTATGCTTTGGTTTTGGAATGGTGAATCCGGAATGGGTCTATGTCCAGGAACCTTGAATGTTATGAGGATTGTTTTTGAATGAATGGTTCTGGTGAAAGGCTTTGTGGATTCTTCTTCTTCTTTTATTTTTTTGTTCTAAAATGGTGAAAGGCTTTAGTTTGTTCCGAAATGGTAATTTTGGAAGATCTGTGCGCAGTAACTCTGGCTCGCGAGCCGAGCCGAGCCAGGCCCCGAGCCAGAATATTAAGTCTCGCTGGCTCGCGAACCAGGTTCGAAACCCTAATTTTCAGTGCGAGCCCGAGCCCGAGCCCGAACCCTGAAAAAATGCCAAGGCTCGGCTCGACTCGTTGCCATCCCTACCTGTTCAATTTATTAAGGAGCCATGTTTTCACTAAAATACGTATTTTTAGAAAAATAAATATAATTATATACAGGAATAATTACAAATAGCCCCCTGACGTATGACGAAAATACAGATTTCTCCCTGAGAGAAATTACGAACACCCCCATGAGGTTTACACTATCTCTCACAAATTGCCTCAATTGTTAATAACGGCGTTAATTTTCATTGACGTCAACAAAATTATTTTTAAAAATTCCAATCCTACTCTTAGGGGGTAAATTGTAATAATACTGAAAATATGAAGATATATTTATAATATTAGTCAAATTTAAAAATTTTAATTTAAAATTTTATAATTTAATATAATATTTATATTTTATTTTTATAAGTATAAATCGAAATAGATCATTCATGCATATTTATTCCATACCTTATGTTTATGTTTTAATTTTATACATATTTTGCATAAGTTTATTTATACTTACTTGTTTGAGAACCAACAAGGATTGATTTAAGTGGTTAAAGGTTCTTTCTCCAGGGTAATGACCCGGGTTCGAATCTCTCTGACCACTTGGGTGCGTGTGTGTTTAGAATAAAATAATAAAGAAATTTATTTGTTTGAGAGTAACAAAATTTTCCTCTAAAATAGAAAACTATAACAAACACATCAACATCAATAAATGTATTAGTAAATTTACATAAATATTCATTAGAGTTATTGAAACAAATATTTCAAGTGTTGGTGATATCTAATGCATCTACCTTGCAAGCAAAGAATAACATCCTAATATAAACATGCATACCAATATAAAAAAAAAAAAAAAAAATTAGCATTCATAAATTCTAAGTATGAAATTAGTTCATCATAAGTAGCATTTAAAAAAAAAAATGAAATTAGATAGTTAAAAACTTAAGTAGTTATATCACATCCCCAAAAATTTCAGTACTCGCATTAACCCCATTATTTTAATTTGAATTTTTCTTACATACATCCCCTTGAGTTTCAGCATATGAAGGGTAAAATAGTAAAACACACATTATATTAAATTTAATGGAGGAAATAACAGATCAAGGGAAAATTCGTAATTTCTTAAATCTCAGGGGTGAATCTGTACTTTCGTCATATCTCAGGGCTCGTAATTATCCGATATTTACATCCAACTACCCATAGGTTTGGTCGTATTACAACTCAATCCCTATTCTTTGCATATTTATCATGTAGTTCCTAAACTTTATATTCCGTTTGAGATCCCTAATGTCCGTTAGAGTTCCGTTAGGTTAGTTAGTTGTCCTTCCTAAATTGCCTCTGAATTTGTTACAAATACATCTCTACAGTTTTTTTGAATAACAAAACGATCTCTATTCTTTTTGAAATTTCGGAATGACAACTAATCAACTTAACGGATCCCTGACGGATATCAGGAATCTCAAACGGAATGTAAAGTCTAGGAACTACATGGTAAATACGCAAAGAATAGGGAATGGATTGTAATTAGGCCAAACTTAAAGGTAATTGGATATAATTTTTTCTATATATATATATAATATGTATTTACCAAATCACCATCTAATTTAATAACGTTAAAAGTATTATCGCGAGAATATTTTGGACGAGCAATAAGTTTTAAGAAATCCAAAACCCAACTCCTATTTTTATAATATATATATATATATATTTTTTGTAATTGGGCCAAAGCCCTTTTTGAGGCGTGCCCCTCAAATTATTGCAATCCGAACAGAAGAAAGTTTACAAAGGAATTTTTTGTCCTAAGTAAACAACACAACCAAACCCACTAACATGTTGGGTTGGAAACAAAAACAAGGAACATTACTGAAAATATATATAAAAAAGGAGAAATATTACAGATACTCCCCGTAAAGATAATGAAACATGAGGTTCATCCATAATTTCTGATATCCCATGGACTTTATTTCATAAATACAATAAAACTCAAAGATAGTTATTGTAAAGTAGCAGGGATCCGCTCCGGTGATCATTAATCAAGTTTATGCAGAATAAGTGGAGCGCCATATTGGGGTAATAAAGCCATAACTGCAAATGGAGCATGCAAATACGATGGAGACAACTGAAATGAAAATTGTTGTAAGATCATTGCCAGTGCCATTTTTGCTTCAATCATAGCATAGTTCTGCCCAATACAGACACGAGGGCCGGCGCCGAAAGGCATGAAGGAAGGTTTTTTGAGTACTCCTTCAGAAAATCTCTGTGGTTTGAACTCCTTGACGTCGTCGCCCCAAATTTCAGGATCATAATTGAGCAGGCCTATTAGCAGAGTTACATGTAACCCTTCAGGAATAGTCAGGTTTTCTAGTTCAACTGTCTTTGTTGCGTATCGCATAGTAAAAACTGCCGTAGGATACAATCTTAGGACTTCGTGCAGAATCATTGTCACCTGCCAATGCATAAGATAAACCAATCTCTGTTCTTATATTCAATACAAGAAAATATATACGGAACTGATAATAAAATGTTAGGAGACTATCCTCAGTCCTCACATTCAACGTCCCAATTAGCAGAATCATATGTTTAGAGGAGACTAAATATCCGGCTATCCTTTCAAGTTTCAACCCAATTCCCCAATTCACAAAGTTATAATATGTAGCAGGGCATTAATTCAGGAATTTAATGCCTAATCCCATTAAAACAACTTACCTTTGGTAAATATCATTATAGAAGTGCAACTATTCCTACTCTCTCGTCTACCAAAAAAAAAATTCCTACTCTCGCAGTCGAAAATAATAAGTTTTCTAAAATAAAGAGCTATTCTCGTCCAAAACCTTGTTTAACAACAAATTAACACAACCCTATGATCTGAAAAATCTGTTAAAAAGTCTGAATTTTTAATATTTTGCTCACCTTCCTTGCAATACATTTAACTTATTTTAAGTGAAAAGGGGTTAGTTCAAGTGGTTAAAGGATTTTTTCTTTAGGGCAATGATCCCAATTCGAGTCCCTCTTACCACTTGGGAAGTGTGTGGTTAAATATATATACCTATTTTCAGTTTTTTTTTTTTTTTTTTACACACGCACACCCAAGTAGCCAGAGGGGTTTGAACCCGGGACATTACCTTCGAGAAACAACCCTCGAACCACTTGGACCAACCCCTGTTGGTTATACCTATTTTCAGCTTGAAATACTGAATTTACCACCAAATTTAGTAATTCTTTTGTCTTCATTATTTTCATTTTCATTTAGCATACCCACATCACAACACTCCACCCCACCATGGCCCCTCTGCCTGTCAGAGTGGTTACCAAGAATTATTGATAAAACATGATTTAGTATTTATTAAATCACCCTAAGTTAGCTAATGAGGTTGATTAAACCTAACATAGGAATGAAGGTTGTAATTAAAAAGCTCAAAAATTGAAGTACAACAGCGTAGTAAAGCAATAAAGAGCGAAATCTTACCATTTTGAGGTGATTTAAGCCTTCATAAGTTGGTGTAGAAGTACCAAAAACCCTCATAACCTCTTCTCTTGCTTTAGTTTGCCATTCAGGATATTTGCATAGCAAAATCATAGTCCACACCAACAAACTGGATACTGTCTCTGATCCAGCTAAGTAGAATGCCTTGCACTCTTCAATTACTTCTTCAATACTCATTCCAGGATTCTTGTTCCCATCCTCTTGAATGAATTTTGAATTCGACTCCAATAGAATACCTAATAAATCATCACAGGGATTGCCTTCTCCCTTCTCCATCGCCTGTTGCCTTTTTTCAATTATACTTCTCAGTGTGATTTTGATTTCATTGGAAATTGCTTTCACTCTCCTATTTGCTTTCGTTGGAAGAAATCTGTGAAAGGGGAAAATGCAATTTTTGACCCACGATGTATAAAACGTGGCAATGTGCGAGACCAAAGATTGCGTTGGAATGGTAAATAGTTTTGTTTTCAAAATGATAGTTCTGGTTTTCGTATCAGCAAAACCAGTATGACTTCAATATATAATACATTTATGGATCATTTACATTTGACTACTTTGCATTTAGGTTTAATTACAATATAGTTTATTATTATTGAAAAATTATATTTTAGAGCTTGTAAATCTTGTTTGCTCTGAGCTCCCTTATCAGAATTTGTAAAAGTACACTTATACTCCTAACGATTTTATGAGTGTTACATTGAATATATGACCAAAATTACAAAATTATCCCTAAAGTTTATAAATATAAACCAAATGATTCCTATAAATTATGAATTTAACAAAAAATTAGTGATATGAAATGACATAACAAACTTTAGGGACCACAAACGATTCTCAAAGTTAGGGATTAAAATGTAATTTTCTAATAATGAGGAACTACGTTGTAACTAGGCCTATATATAAGGTAGTCAATATAATTATTTCTTTATTACTTTTTCTCATTTAAATTAATAAACTAATCACTCACTCTTCACAACATCAAATTACTAAACCAATTGATTCAAGTAATGCATATAAGTGGAAAAGAAATTTTGTTTTTTTTTACCTCCATCCGGGGACAAGTAAAAAGTTCATTAGCAGCTTCACTCTCTCTTGTTGAAGCTGAAAAATTCTTATGCCTTCTTCATAACTGCTGCCAAATGATGTCCTTGATATTACATCACCAGCTAAATCTTCCAAGTATGGCCATACATCAATTTCACAACCTTTGTTAGAAGAAGAGACCATTGTCTTCCACTTGTGCAGCATGTTCGAACAACTCAATTCAACTGCTGGTACCATATTCTGTAAACAGAGATTTAATGTTCATATATTACTACAAGGTTTAGTTTTATACTTCGGGGAAATGTGCAAATTTGGTATATAAACTCGACCAATTCAGTATTTTTGGCGATAAAATAGGACACGTGTAAAATCGAGTCAGGGACTCAGGGTTTCCATCGGGTAAAACTGAATTCCGGTCAAAAAGCTATCGCATTAAATTGCATAATTTTTAAGATACGGTTCTACTTTGTTGTTATAAAATAATGCACCAAAAACAATAAATTTGTGGAGTTGGCAACCAAATTTGTAATTTTCCGTTTATACTTTTATTCATTAGCTAGTTTCCTTAAAATGCATATTAAACATGTATCCAGATTCTTGCCCACTCGTAAAATCTTGTTCATTTTTATAGCGATCGTCCCCCGCTTACAGATTTTCAGATGGCCGTCCACCACCAATATTGGTCATTTGTTGTTGTTTCGAACTTATGAAGCCTTACCTGGATGTCTCTGCAGCCATAGCCGCAGCCCAGCGCTTCCAACATGTCCTCCACCACAGCCCGCGGTGGATTGTGAAGTTAATTGACCCCGTTAAAAAAGAAATTCATTATTATATATATCTATAGAGAGAGAGAGACTGAAATGGGAAAAAAATCTTATGTTATAAAAATTAACATATAAAAAGTTCTGTATTTTAAATATATTTGCACACTGATCCTTTAGATGATATTATTATAATTGAAATATAATATCTCTATTTTACTCTCACAAATTAAATATAAATTTCAAGTTTCATTTTTCAATGTCCATTGTCTATTTATTGGTGACATTTTTTTTTTCTATTTATAGGGTTCTTCATACAATTTTTATTTTATACAGGAGTTTTGGTGCATATAAAAAAATATTGAACAATACATAAAGATATGATATGTATATCACAATATAAAAGAGTAAATTAGTCATCTCACGTTCGATAAATAGAGAAAATTATTGTTCTACTCACGCTAAAAGCGCATATTGAATACTAAAAAATTTCAGGGTCGCTATGCAAATATTTTGAAAACACAGGGTTTTATATATTAATTTTTATATCATAAGATTTTTTATGTTAATTAGGATTAACACAGGGTGAAATACGGAAAACAAACACTATATATATACATGTGTGTTTAGATTTGTAATTTTTAGAATAGCTTTGTACTGCCCCTTTAAATTTAATGTGGTGCGTAAAATTTTGAAAAAGACAATAGCGCATAAATTTTTGACCCCATTAATAGATAATTAATTTGGAATTCCGCCTGCCGCTACCAACCCTTCACATCCACGCGTCGTGTCATGCCGACAACCCATTCTCGCCGCCGCCGGTGACCAAGTTGTGGGTTGCTCGTGGTGTTGGCGGGCCTTTCTCAACCGCTGTAATATTTACGATTTATTTTAATATTTAGGATTTATTTTTTAATTACATTTTATTGATATGCCATTTAACTAATATATGGAATTACATTGCTGAATAAAAAGTTTAGTGATTCGGGATTATACTTAGCCTCTTTTTTTTTTTTTTTTTTTTTTTTAACTCACATACCCCCAAGTGCTGCAAGGGATTCGACCTGAGTCATTGCCTTCATGAATAAACCCTTGATCTACTTGGACCAACCCCTGTTGGCTTCGAGATTATATTAGTTTAACTAGAGGTTTCATGTTTAAGTTCTTGAGTACGCAACTGCCATTAACAGAGAGAAGTTTACACCTTAATGGTCCGACCCGATTCACTCATACAAAAATGGGATATAGAACAAAAAATATGTATATGGAATTACACTTTATATATCTAATTAACAATTAATTAGACACTAAATTAATTTTAATAGTGTCATGTATCTTGATATCTTAAATTATAATTTGTCTATCTAATTAATAAATAATTAAATACTTAATTAACCTATAATATTTTAATTGAAGAAAAATTACGAAATTATATTTTATTCTAAATAATATACTAATAACAATGCCCCAACAACCTTCCCCACCCCCACCCGCTAAATGCCGTAGCAGAAGAAGATCCAACCCAGTCCATTTCTCCGTGGTGATGGTGAGCATGGGAGTATTTGTCAAATATTTCACATCGAACAATTAGGGTTGTTAATAAATTTTTTGTAAAAATTTTGGGTTACGTGGCTCTAGCTAATGTGGATAATAGAATTGTCCATATAGGCTAAACATGACACCTGTTCAATTATAATATGACACATGTCAATCATATGTGGTTTCCAGGCTTCCAACTTCCATGTCATTTTTCCCGCGATTATTGGCCCAAAAATGCAATTCTAATTTTTTTTAGTTAAGGGTTAATTTTGCTACCAGAAAAAAATGTGTCCCAAAAAGTCAATTTGAAGGTAGATAATATCCCGAATTTGCATTTTTTCCTAAATTTTTTTATACACGTTTGGATATGTTAAATTATTTAAACTTTTTATTTCGAACATACATGCAGTGGTAAATTAGGCAGTTTCAGTGTTTTGTAGTGGTCAGAGTGAGATTTATCCCGAAATTATCAATTTTTTAGATTTATGGAATATAGTTGTGATCGAAGAAAGAATGTCCCCAAAATGAAAGTAGGGAGTAATTAGAGTAATAAGTTTGCAATTTTCCCACAAATTTAAAATAAATTTAAAAATTACACCAATCCAACCTTATAAAATCAAATCTGAGATAAACTAAAGTTAATACCAAAATGATAGATAAATTTTAATATTGCAAATTAAGACTAGTTACCTTCAACTTCCCGATATGGAAAGCAGGATTGATAATCTTTCTGTGCTTAGCCCATGTTTCACCTTCCAGAAAAGTTAGACCACCAGCAAGAGTCCTGGATGTCTTTGAAAAAGGCTTCGGAAATTCATAAGGTTTTCTAAATATCTCCTTTATTAGCTTAGGATCAGCAATATTCAAGCACGGCGACGGACCAAACCATATGAAAGAATTTTTACCTGAAATACAATATTATAATTACCTTAACTCCCTCTCTCAATATATAGATATTGATAGTGTCACAAACATAAATATTCTTACCATTCTGACCAAAAATAAATAAATATTCTTACCATACTTAGAAATTGTCTGCATATAATAATAAAATATATGTGGTACAATATCATCCCACAACCCAATTGATTTGGGTTGTTCTTCTTTCAAGACTTTTGTCAAATCCTTCAAATCTCCAAGTAAAATTCTGTAAGAATTCCCATTATAACCTTGCTTTCTTAGAAATTTCTCCCATTTCCTTGGCCTAAACCAAATCCAATTCAGCAATCTCACTACAAGTGTTGCAAATGTTGCTACTAGGATAGAAGTGAGAATGAAGCCTAAGTTTGCTTCCATTTTTTACAGGCTAAATTGAATGAAATAGAAACTGCAGGAAAATGACGCAGTTATATAAGAGATCTCTAAACTATAAAGTATGTTCAGCGTGGAAATCATGTACATCTCTTTATATTTAATGCCAACTCCTACTCATAAAGTTATTAACGAGTAATATAATGGAGCTATCAAGAAAAGCACAACAAATCGACAACAACATTATTTAATGAAGTCGAGAAATACATAATTTTAATCTCCACGCTTTACATGTTCAGTTTTTGGCTGGCGTAAAAACTTTTTTTTCACTTCAATATTTGGTTTGATTTGAACTTTATCCCACCTTTAAAATTTAAAGATTTTGTGCATGCCCAACTTTTAATTTGTTGTTCATTTTAGTTTCCAATCTGAAAATCTAGTAGAACCTTCAATGAGGAGAATGTCATCTTTCACATTCCCAATGAGGATTTTAGGGATAATTACAATTTTGGTCATCCAACTATACGACTTATTCCCTTTTGGTCCCCCACTTTCCAATTTGACAATTATGGTCACTGAACTACCACTTTTTTTACACATTTGGTCCCGCAGTCAATTTTTCCGTTAAATGTAACGGAAATTACTGTTTCAGGCGAATTTTGGCGCCGTTTTCTGCGTTTTCCCTCATTTCTTCCCCGTGTTGTTTATCCTGATTTGTAATCACATATGAAAGCTTCAAAAAGGGACAGAACTCGAAAAATAGCTTCTGTGCCAGCATCTCATCATGAATTGAGGCTATTTTGGTTGAGTTCAGGGCTTTGTGCAATCCGGGTCATCCTTTAAGCATGCGATCTGCTAGTGCTTCTGTGAAATAAGCTGCGATTCTCTGCATTGTGTCGCCATTGGGAGAGGCAAGGTGTGAAATGTACTCAAATCAACGATGTTAGCATTTTCTATGCTTCCGGAAGCAACATGGTTGGCACATGCGACGAGGAGGTGGATTAAACAGAGTCCTCTCTCTTCAGATCTCATTTAACGGAAAATTAAATGCATGATATGCAAAAAAACTCGCTCAATGGGGAAATTTTGCCTTTGTGTACTCCATGCAATGGATCCGCTTGACATACTCACTTTGGAGAACTTCACAGTCGCAACAAGGGGAAGAAATGAGGGAAAACGCAAAAAACGGTGCCAAAATTCCCCTGAAACAGTAATTTCCGTTACATTTAACGGAAAAATTGACGGCGGGACCAAATGTGTAAAAAAAGTGGTAGTTCAGTGACCATAATTGTCAAATTGGAAAGTGGGGGACCAAAAGGGAATAAGTCGTATAGTTGGATGACCAAAATTGTAATTATCCCAGGATTTTATGTTTTGGTTACTTTCATGTCATCTTTCGCATTTCCAATGGGGAGGATGTCATCTACATAAAGTACAAAAAATTGAATTGAGGTCTCTATTTCTTTCTTGTACACACATGATACATTCAAAATTTGCACAAAGTCAAACTATTTGACAGCTTCATCGAATCGAATGGTCCAATTCCTAGAAGTCTGTTTCAATCCATAGATTGACCTTTTTGGAGTTTGCAAACCTTTTGCTCACTCCCACTGAATATAAAACCCATGGGTTCTTCCATATATATGTCTTTATCAATGTTTCCATTGAGAAAAACGGTTTTCACATCCATTTGTCATATCTCATAGTCATAATATGTAGCAATGACAAGCAAGACCCGAATGAACTTTTACATTGCAACCGGGGAGAAAGCTTCATCAAAATCTACTCCCGGTCCCTGAGTGAAAACTTTAGCAACTAGTCTTGCTCTAAAGGCTGCAACACTTTCATCTACTCCAAGCTTTCGCTTGTAGATCCATTTGCACCCTGTGGGACTAATCGCATTAGGTGGATCAACCAAGGTCCAAACACGGTTTAAGTACATCGTATCTATTTCGAATTTCATCGCTTATTTCCACTGTTCAGAGTCTAAATCTGACAGTGTCTCCTCATATGTTAGTGGATCATTATCCACTTGAGATGTTTGATGGAGAAAATCATACCATCTCTCAGGTTGTCTAGGGGTGTGTTCAGAACGTCTTACTTTAGAAGGGTTTTAGTGAGTACTATCCTCTGTAATTGACTGAGTCATATCAGATAGGCTCGTTTGTTCTATATGTGGCGTGGGGACTTCATATTGAATTTCTTCGAGTTCAGTGATCTTACTTTTTCTTCTCTCTTAGGAATGATTCCTCAAGAAAGGTTGCATTCCCTGAAACAAACACCTTTTGTTGAAATGGATCATAGAAATAATATCCTAAAGACTTGTTAGGATATCCTATGAAGTTACATAAGTTTAAACGAGATTCAAGTTTATCTCCCGCTGTCCTCTTCATGTAAGCTAGACAAACCCAAACTCTTAAGTAAGAGTAACCAAAGATTTCATTGTGTCATAGTTCATACGCCGTTTTGGGGACTGATTTAGAAGGAACAAGATTCAGAATTTCCGCTGCGCACTCTAGGGCGTATCCCCAGAATGAAGGTGGTAAATTAGTGAAACTCATCATAGAACGAACCATATCCAATAAGGTTTTGTTTCTTTTGTCAGAAACTTCATTTAACTCAGAAGTTCTGATGAGTTGCTTTTAGCACTTAGTTTTGCATGCGTTATAAATGGGTTTTAAGTACTTTTAGAGTGGTTTAATGTATTATTGGTGCATGATCCGGGTATTTTGTCTTTTTGTGGGACTTAGGGGTAGAAATAGCAAAAGCATGGAAAAGGAAAGACTTTTGTGCAAATTTCAGGAAAAAAGAGTGTATGTTCAAACATGAATCTGCTGTGTTGCAACATAGGCTGATACAGAATGTAGACGAGAATTTATGTTCGAACATGGCGTCTGTATGTTCGAACATGGAGACTGATATGTGAGAGAATCCTATTTTGACTAGAACTTGAATTCCTTTCCTTTTTCAGGTTGTCCAGCGTTTGGGGATGTATAGGGAAGTATATAAGATCTCTTTTGGAGAGATTTTAGGATAGAGAGAACATGCCGTGCATAGATTTTCACATAGAATTCACCGGAGGCAACTAATCGACCAAGAAATTAAAGATTGAACACTTTGTCTATGGAGTTTTTCTGTCTTTAATCTTTCTTGATGGAAAACTCTAGTTTATTTGTGTTTTTCTTTCAATTCATTATGAACCAATTTAGTTTTCTAGGATTATGGATGAACCCTTTGTTTAGTTGGAACCTCTTTGTTTCTTAACTTTTGAATAGTATGGATTTCACTTGTTTCTTATATTGTGTGCTTATTCAATTTAGTTACTTGGCCACCAATTGAGTCGTGTTTCTAACTCTTAGCAAAGCTCGGGAGAGATAAGTTAGGAGAGGTTAGACATATAAGAGCCTTTGTTCAACTATTTGCAAGAGTTGAATAATTTGATTCTGATTAGGATAGGGATATACTTAATCACTTTAGGTAGGTTGATCCGAATTTGCGCTTGAATCATTCTTGTTTATTAATAACTTGCATACGGATATGGGGTTGTAATAACGAGAATAGCGGGACATGACTTCGAGAGAAGCTTGTAACGATATGTGATTAAAACCTAGCAACTGATTTATATGATTTCATTAGGATAGAGCGACGAGTCAAATTGACAAAGTGGGGATTTTATAATTCTAGAGTTAGTTTTCATAATAATTACTTGGTTTCATAATTTGTGTTCTTAAATTAGTTAATTAATTTTGCTTTATTTAATTAGTTAAATTAGATTAGTCCTTAATTCACTTAATTCGGTTGTCTGAATAAAATGAGATTGCATGAGTTTAGTTTCTCGTGGGATCGACACTCTACTTCTCTATATTACTTGTTTGCGATACGTGCACTTGCGTTTGACCCAACAAGTTTCGGAGGACTCCACTGAGAGGTAATTCCATTATCTATGAGATGACTTTGGAATTCGTTACTAGGATACTCGCCACCTCGATCAGATCGATGTGCTTTGACTTTACGACCCATTTGGTTCTCAACCTCCTTTAGAAAATTTAAAATTTTCTCAAAAGTTTCAGACTTGTACTTCATCAAGTACACTGTACACATAACCGTAACGATTGAAGTAGTCTATGAATGTTATGAAATACTGATGATTGTTTCTTGTGCTTACACTAAACTGACCACATACATCAGTATGGATCAAATCCAATATGTCTTTGGCGTGTTCCATGTTTCCATTAAACAAGGCTTTGGGCATTTTACCTTTAAGATAGAATTCACAGGAAGTTAATTTTTTTAAGTTCATTTTCATAGAATGATCCCAAATTAGTTAACTTACTCATCTTGTTCTTGAAAATGTGTCCCAACCTAGAGTACCACAAACTTGCTTATACTTTAAAGTCTCTCTTACATTTATTTTCTAGTTGTATATTCATAATATTGGAGTTTTTGGTTAGATAAAATCCGTTTGATAATGTACCAAGTATAGAAGAAGAACCATTCTTCCTTATGTAAAAACAATCATTATTAATAAACGTTTCAAACCCTTTACAATCAAGCATTGTATTGAAAAGAATGTTTGGTACATAAAAGACCTTAATCAAAACCAAGATAAAAATGCCTAAATCTAATCTAATTGTTCCAAAAGTTTGAGCTTCAACCATTAACCCATTTCCAACCTTCAGAACACATTCTCCTCTTCTCAGCTACTTAACCTCATTTGGCATGTGCAAATCATTACAGATATGAGAAACATACCTTTCTTCAGAGTATCTTTATACTCCCGGCAGTTCCTCTTCCAATGGGCCGACTTGCCCCAATAAAATTATTTTACAAAAATCTCAAATTTAAAATTTCAAGTAGAAATCTCTTTAGATATATGAGAAATTTCAAATCTCGTGGTAGAAAACTCAAATAAATTGGCATTATAATTGGTAAAATTCCCAACACACAAATAATACATAGACTGGTTGTTTTAGTAGCTTTAGATTCAACATCAAATTACCAACCAAAAACAATTGCAAATTTAGTAGCACACATCAAATCTATTGAGATATATGCAGAAATTCCAAATCGCAAAATTCTCAAATATATGCAAAAATCACAAATCGTAAAAATCTCTTCAAATGTATACAAAAATCTCAAATCTCATAACTTCCAAAAAATCTCTTTAAATATCTATATATCTTATAAAAGCACGAGTTGGGTGTTTGATTTCTTACAAAATACGGATCGCCTAAAATATCCTCACAATAATTACTTCAATAATTATTAGTCAAGGATAATGATGTAAATATATGTTATAGATTATTAATTAATTATATTTAAATAAGACTCTTTCTAGAAGTAAAACTTCTCCAACTTACCTAGAAAAGATATATAGTTCAACAAGGATTGTTTTAATATTACTATATTAATTAATTGTATTCAAAATTTAAAATATAAGTTGTCTATTTTTTAATTTTCAGGCCTATAATTTAAAATGTTATTATAAGATATATCTAATGAATTGAAAAACAACAAATTGATTCACTTTATAAATTTTAATAAATTTTTTTAATTATGTAAAATAAAATATTATTTAAATGAGTTACATAAAATAACTTTCAATAAATCAATCCTAATATAAATCTAATTATATAAGTCCACAGTTCTAATTATCTAAGTTCATAAACTTTCTTAAATTATAATCATATTATTATTCTAAACTTATCTAATTAACAAGATAATATAATTGAATGATTTACATAAAATATATTTCAATAAATTAATTAATCCTAATGTAATATTTTTTAATTAACTAATACTAATATAATTTTAGTTATCTAAAATCTAACTAATCATATAATCTTCTTTTAGTTTATAGGATAAAATATAGATTAAATACTTAAAAGTACGAATAGCGTTTTTGGTTTCTTAATTCTACAATTTAGAATTGTAAGTTCTCAGACCAAAGTTACTTTAAATTAAGAATACTAAGAAGACTCAATGTGTGTGCATATAAGATATAAACTAATTTTATAAATAATTTTTACAATATTCGATTAAACATTCCTTGATTTTTTTAAATAAATATACTCTTTCAATTATTTCTACTACATATATAAAATCAATTATAATAAAAATTAACATAAATCTGAAATAATACTCACTAGAAGAATACAAATAAAAAAATAGAATGCAAGATCAAATGACAAAGAGAATATAAAAAAGAGAAAAAAAATAGTTGGTTAAAAAAAAAAGAATAACTTGATTTTAATGTATATACACACGTATACCAAAATTAAGAACGACTGTCAAAATATCTTTACAAATATTTGTGAGAATTGATATAGCGTAATGGTAACAAAATTTCGAAGATTAGATTAAAAATCTCAAGATGTTAGATTGGGTGTCAGTTCAAGAAACAATATGGAAATTTTTTTAATTTAATTTAAATGAGATTGATCCAATAATTATCAATTTATATTTACAGTTTCCAAAGTAGCAGTATACAACTTATTAGCCGAATCAAAACTTGAAGGACATTTTGACTGGGCATCATTGCTAAGAAATAATGGTTCTTGAACAGTTTTCAATGTGCTTGAAAAGCAAAAAAGTAAAATAAAAATACAAAGAATTTCTAAAGCATTATGCATGAGACAAACAAGGTAAATATTCAAATGATTTGGAGGAAGAATTGAGAGCAGAATATAACAAACTATTGCAACAAAAAGAGATTATTTGGCTTTAAGAGTTGATAATTAATTGGCTCAAATTTAGGGATAAACAAATAATTTTCTTTCATCTCTCAGCCATAATGAGAAGAAGAAGGAATCAGAAGAATGCTCTGAAAATAGACAATGAATGAGCAACCAATAATGATCAACTAAAGCAACAGACTTGGGAGTACTTCACCAAACTATTCAGTGATCTCAAATGAGAAAATCTTGAGGGTAGTAAATAGCATGCACCTGTACAAAGCGCTGGGAGTGGATGGTTTCCAAACCTACTTTTTTCAAAACTATTAGGATATAGTAGGAGACTTGATGGTGAAATTTATCAATGATTGCATGGAGAGAGAACAAATTCCCAACAAAGATTATCGGGTGTTTATTTGTCTAATTTTAAAAATTAATGCTTCACAAAAATAAACGAGTTTTAGCCCATTACTTTGTGAAACATATTGCTCAAAATGATCCCCAAGATGATTATACTTCGTTTAAACCATATATTGAAAAAATTACAGAATCGAACTAGAATAGTTTCATTCCCGACCAAGGCACCTATTACAATATCTTGATACCTAAAGAAGTGTTACGAATGCTACATTACTCCAACGATAAAAAAGGGGCATGGTGTTGAAATTGAATATTGAAAAGGCGTACGAAAAAATCCGGTGGAATTTCTAAAAAAACTTTTAACTTTCTTCAAATTCCCGACGAAAATCATCAATATCATTATGAGTAGAATGTAGAGGATGAAACCGGAGATTATATAGAATGGTGAACCAACAGAGGTTGTACGGATGTGTGGCATTAGATAAGGCAATCACTTTCGTCTTACTTGTTTGTAATATGCCTGGAACAAGTTACATATATAATTGAATAGACCATTTCGTCACCTGGAAGCCAATTATGGTATATTAGAGAAGCTCTCACATGATCTCACACTTGCTTTTTGCGGACGACTTAATATTGAGAGTCAAAGCTATCGTGGATGGAGCAAAGTGTATTAAAAGTGTGGTTGAGGCGTTATGCCTCAAATTAAGCTTCTGCAAATCACATGTGTTGTTTGCACCTTATGTGGCAAATGATTTAAAGCAGTAGGTTAGTAGAATTCTGGGCATGGAAAATACAGACAACTTAAGGAACTATTTGGGAGAGCAAATGAACTTTAGCTGTAACTATAATGAGCATTTCCCGATTGTGATTAATAGAGTCGAAAAGCATCTCTTGGGATAGAAAGCCAAAATGACAAATATTTATGGACGAATGACACTTATTAAGTCCATCACGATCTCGATCTCCATCAACCACATGCACGAAAATTGGCTCCCCAATCACATGTACGATAAACTTGATCCACTCAAGCACAACTTTCTTTAGGCGATTAATATAACAAGGAACGAACCCATCTTGTAGGGTGAAAGAAGGTGACTACAAAGAAGTAAGAATGTGGATTGGGTTTAGAGAAGCCCAAAAGGAAATATAGTGATGCTAGCTAAAATGGGATGAAGAATGCTTAACAAGGAGACGATGGTATACATCAGAAAAATATTTAAAAGGGGATAACATTCTTGATCGAACATAAGCCTGACTTATGGGTTTCCCGAGCATGGAAGGGGATAGTTAAAAACACTTGGATGGTGGAACCATTTGAAAAATAGAGGATTGGGAACGGTGAAGAGACATGTTTATGGAATGATAGATGGTTATCACAAGGCAAATTGATGGACATCTTTGAAGATAACATTCATGAGGAGGATAAAGATCTTATGGAATGTAACCTCATTGGAACAAATAAAAATTGAAACCTGAATCAGTTGAAAACATCACCGTCCAAAGAGGTGGTGAATGAGATACTTAGTGTCCTAACACGCTGCATGATAATGGAGATAAGAGAGAATGAATTGGGTCAACTAAAGATAAATTCTCCTATAAAATGACTATATTTTTCTAATGGTGTCGGATGAGATATGCAAGAAATTTTTTTAAATGAATTTGAAAATTACCTTGCCCCAAAAATTCAAGATTTTCCTGTGACTTTACCAATATGATAGCTTGCTTACGAATGTATTGAAGTATGACAAAAAAATTGGGAAAAATGATATATGTACGCACTGTTGTACAAGATATGCATATACAAACCATGTGCTGAAAAGTTTTCTGTTCGCATTCGGGGTGTGGGACAAGATTGTTGATACACAAACTTGACGAAGTTTTCGTGGCTTGTGAGTGTCGGATGGGCTCAAAGACAGCTTTGGTAGCAAAATGCTGAGTAATATGTTCCTAAAATATCCTGGGTGGGTTGTGTTAATCTTGATGCTCTAGAATTTTTGGAAAACATGGAATCAATGGAGCTATCAAAATGTTATGAAGCTTAGAAGTGTCGCTATTTGCCACATAAAAGAGTTATCTACGACCTTAGTACTAATCAATGAGGACACAAAACACAAGCAAAAGAAAATATGCACTTAATTGTCGTGAAATAAATCGAGAAGTGATAGGTAAAACTAAACTCGGATGGAAGCTTTTATAACCACATCAACAGGGGCGTCATTCGAGATGACAACGGAAGATGAGTGCTAGGATATGTTATGAATCTTGGTATAGTTTCAATAATGTAGCAAAGTTATTGAACTTACCTAAAGGATTAAAACTAACTTTGGATAGACACTTTTCGAAAATTAATATGGAGACGGTCGTTAAATGAATAACAATGAAGGATACTGAAAAACAACTAATGAGAAATGTAATATTTGATTGGCGAAGGTTACTCCAAAGGTTTTGAGCAACTTAGATTAAATAAATCTCGAGAGAAAGAAACATGATGATGGATAAATTGGCGAGGATAGGTCATAAGGTTCAAGATGGTTATTGCTTCTAGGATGTTCTTCCGACAAAACTAAATGAGTTTTAACTCGAGACTATTTTTCTTGTATTGGGTTGCTTCTTTTAGGACAATTTTTTTTTGGAAAAATAGAAAAAAAAAAAAAAAGGGAATATGATTGGGCGTATAGATAGTGCAAAATTAATAATATTAGTTTTATTTTGTTTACTATACAAGATACATATTATTGTCTTAAGAGAGACTGATAGGATTGAAATAAATCCTTCTTATGGTATGAAACGTGTAAAAAATATAATATATCAATATAATTATCTGAAAAGGGTGTTTCCTATTAAAAGTGCAATGTTGAAAATATAAAACTTATACCAAAATAATATAAAAGTATCAAACCATCAATAAGTATATTTTTAAATTAATAATAGGTATAAAATGGTACTAAATATTATACATTATTATTTTAGTAGGGATGCTGGTTTGTAACGAAACTTAATTCGGGTGATAAAGTGTAAAATCGGTTATAGTTCGAATGGTATATATATTTTTTTTACCCCTTATATTTGTTTAATCAAAATAAATATTTTTAATATCTTAATTTTTTCAATAAATATAATAGCTAAATTTATTTAAATAGATTAAATGATAAACGTGCAACGCACGTTGATTTCACTAGTCCACAAAAAAGTACATGGAGAAATATCAAATTTCATAGCACACAAAAATCTTTTAAATATATATAGAGATTTCGAATCAAATATATGTAAAAATCTCAATTTTACAAAAATCTATTCACATATATATAGAAATCTCATAAATCTCGTAAAACAGTAAAAACTGATTATTGGCTGGTCAATATTTTCTGAAACAAAGTGCCCTTAGCTCCAGTCGAAGAAGCAATTGGACATGGATTTGAAGTTAAAAACAACGATTTACAAGGTTTTTGTAAAGCCCGGGGACGACGTGGCCATGAGCTTCGATTCAGAAAAGAAAGAAAGATCGTTCAGACCAAGGACTCGATTTTGGGAGTAAGATGGACAAAGGATGAAATTTCGGAAGACTCTGTTGATGACAGTGGAATCCGACAAAGGAGTGACAAGGAAAAAAGTGATGGAGGTGCAAAGCGGATGATTCGAATTCTACAAATTTTTTATTTTTTTATGAATGATGATGTCATTATATTGAGTTATTGAGTTGGATATGGTTTGTCATTCTTCAATTTATCAAGCGTATTATTGTATTTGTATGCATTTTTGGGGTTAGGAAAAATATGTTATTTATTGAAAATCTAAAAAAAACGAATTTTAAATTGAGAAATTTAAGATAAGTTTTTAGTCGTACCGGGAATAGGTATTAATTCTATTAAAAAACTTTATAACTTGCACAATAAAAGCGCGCAACGCATCGTCATAAATTAAATCATCTCATTTCATAACTTTTGGTGGCTTGGCCGCACCGCCGCAGCCGCAAAGTTGACATTTTCAACAATTGTGATGTGTTGTTTTGCTTAGACTTCAATTTTTCACTTTTAAGAGGTCCCATCTATAATCTATGTGTATTCCTCCGTACTTTTTAGCTGCCCATCATCAAATTCAAATTAAATTGATGTAAACATTATTTTTGTTTGGGGGAACGAGACAAACTTTTTTTGGCGATCAAGACAATGCAATCACATTTTATAGAAAAAATATTAAAACTAATTTTTCAATTTAATTTTATAATTAGATTTCACTCTTTATCTATTATGAAATTACCAAAATGGTCCTAAAAAAAATGACATAACACATCACTATTCCCTCTCACACAAACCATTTTATTAATATAATACCTCATATACACAATTTTATCCTTTTATTTTGTATATTGATATTTAAAAATATAATTTTTACACTTCATATGTCTGAATTAATACTTTTTTTTAGATGGATGTTGGGTTAAAAATTAATTATTCATTTATATTTTGAAGTATTATTTAGAAACTATAAAGTGTCGAAATTATAAAACAGAGTATCCGAATTATAAAACAAAGTAAAAGTATCCACATTTATAATTAGGGTATTATTTGTAAATGTTAAAGTACTTAGGTTTAAAATTAAAATATGTGGAGAAAAAATAAAGAAAAAGCAAAAAAAAGAGTATTACTCATAAAAGTTAAAGTACTTACGTTTTAAATTAGATTATTATTCATAAAAATTAAAGTGCCTAGATTTATAATTGAAGTATTGTTCATAAACATTAAAGTATTCAAATTTAAAAATAGAGTATTATTTGTAAAAGTTAAAGTACTCAAGTTTAAAATTGAAGTATGAAAAGGACAAATAAAGAAAAAGAAAAGGAAAAATAAATAATTAAGTGTATTGCAGTCAATTTAGGCGTTTGAAAAGTGAACTAAAATTAAAATTTGAAAATTGGATGTTAGTACTGAAAATTTTAACATTGGGGAGTAAACTAAATTAATCCCAGCTGAAAGGGAGTTATTAATTTGGGCCTAGATGAGGTAAGTGCTTTCTTTTAAAAAAAAAAATCCTTTTTATCTCAATATTAGAACTTTGTTCAGAATTTTCGTACATTCAAAATCAGAATTCACCATTCGTTATAAGTGATGAGTACTCGCCAAATCTATTTCTCTCTTTTCTCTTGTATTTTTTATTATCTTTTGTACTGACGTAAACCACTCTTTATATAGACCAGGAGTCCTATTAGGGTTTACTACCTTCTCCAACTCCGTGTCTAGATTTCATCTGATCGTTTCTTCTTCTTTGGGCCTTATCCACAAGACTCTTTTCCTCCTCCATCACGTTACCTCTAGTATCCCTAACTGACTGAGTATCCTTTTGTCCGCAAAGTCTAAGGAGCGAGCGTATCGAGCAAGTTCCCGAACGTAACACAACTCGTCACACACGCGAGCTCTCCTAAAAAGCAATACCTTCAACTCATGGGATTCTAAGGAGCGAGCTTATCTAGTGAACTCTTCTAGAACACAATACCTTCAACTCATGGGATTCTAAGGAGTGAGCTTATCGAGCGAGCTCCCGAACACTGCTTGTCATACGGGCGAGTTCTCATCCTAGCTCTTGCGGTGCTGGCCACGTGTCCTACTTGGGTAAGACCCTATCAATATATATCTGTAAAACAAATAATTATATAAAGAGGACAAAATAACTTATCCTTTGTCTGGAATGCACGGACACGGCAAAAACATTGGCCCGTGTAATGTCCGACACGTGCTTGATACAGACACGCCCCGGACACGGCTCCGACACGTGTCGGATACGATTGAAACGTGTCCGAAATAAAAAAATTAAAAAAAATAGGACACAATATCGAACACGGTGGGGGGAAGTGTCCGACACGGATTGAACGCGATGGGGCATATTTTATAATTATACAAAGTTTTTTATGCATTTTTTAATATTTTTAGAATTTTTTGGAGAGGAAACTGAAATAACAAAACTTATTTGAATTTTTAATATTACATACTTTTATAAATATTTTATTTTTCATAGCTTATACTTATAAAATATTTTTATATACATACAAAAAATATTTATTTATATAGAATATAACCGTGTTGCGTCCTAAAATTTTTAAAAAATCCATGTCGTCGTATCCGTGTCGTCGTACTCGTGTCCGTGCAACATAGTCCCCTCTATTACGATCAATTTTTTGATTTTTTATCCAAATTTTTAAATATTTCAAATTATCATATGTACTTTATAAAAATTTTCAGATTGTTATTTGTAATTTGTAAAAAAATTTAAATTACCATCTCGGCCATTTAGGTGTTAACAAGTCATTTTTTGCCAGGTTAATTTTTTGCTGGAAATAAGACACGTCTTAACACCTAAATGGTCGAGATGACAATTTAAATTTTTTTACAAAATATAGATGGCAATCTGGAACATTTGAAAGTTCAAATAAAAAATTGAAAAAACAATCATAGTATAGGAGGAAGTTGTTATATCCTCTTATATAAAAGACATCATATACTATTTGTGACGCCCCGTCCGTTCGTACATACAGGTATACCGCCACATGAGAGTTTAATTACGTATTTATTATGTAATTTATTTTTCAAGTATGTCATTTAAATATGATGATTCTTGATTTAATTGTTTTAAATTACTTAAATGTTTATTTTGAATATATGAATATATGACTTTAATGGTTAAATTGTGAATTTCATGTTAGAAGTTAATTTTATGATATGGTATGATTTATGTTTTGTCGGGACTTAATTGAAAATATGTTTTAGTCCTATTTGATTCTTTTTAAAAGTTCAGGGAGCTAATTGTAATTAGGGTATTTTGAAACTGTTTCGGCTATTTCGACTTCATCATAGGATTGGTTTCGACGATTCGGGTTCGATTACGGTGACTGGCAGGCTATCCGCTGAAAACCGACCGAAAACCTGTTAAATAACCGGACCGGATCCTTTAGCGGGCCAGTTGGCCCGAATTTATTTTTTATTTTTTATACTGTAAAAACAATAATTATGGTCCAATTGGGAGTTGAACACATGACCTACAAATGAGCACAAACCAATTGAGCTATTACCCAAGTTGACAACTGTTTCGTAAGCAATATCTTTATTATAATCTGAAATAATAAACTCTCTAATTACATTTAAAAATTGAGTGCAATTACATAGTATAAAATAAATTTAAATATGAATAAAATTGTGAAATATTTTTTTAAATAATATGTATTTATAGAAATGTAAATGTATGTGTGATATTTTTTATTTTTTATTTCACAATAAATAGGATGATATTTTTTTTATTTTTTTATCTAATTTCTCTGTAGATTTACAATTTTGAAAACTTATTGTTGGAGAATGTTATTTGAAAATTAATGAATAGTTCTAAGTAATTTAGAATTATATCTATTTTTACATTATTTAACTTATTTTTATTATTTTAAATTAATATATATAATTAAATATAATTATGACCTAATTATGACATCACACTGGTTCGACCACAAACCAGTAAACCAGTAACCAGTAAGGCTTTCGGTTCGACATCCGGTCCGGATTTTAAAACATAGATTTGAACTATGTGTTTAAATTCAATTATTTGATTTATTCGAATTATGTGAAATTCGTAATTTAATTTTATAATTGCGATATTGTATGCATTTGGATCTTTTGTGATTTAATTACCAAGCATGTCGTATTTAATTAACATGGCCTTAATTGAAACTTTTATAAAATTGAGGGGCTTAATTGCATTATGTAATTGGACCTATTTGAATTAATCGGAAACTTTGTGATTTAATTGAATTAACCCAGAACCTAAAGGAACTAATTATAAATTTTGAAACTCCAATTTAATTCATAAAACAGATTTAGCTTACACTATGCACATATACACACATTTGCTTCCACACACACACACCGCCGGTCTTGGAGAGGAGAAGAAGAAGGGAAATCTGGCCACCACTCATCACCGGCCGGCGATCACCGGAGTTGCTAGCTAGCTCATCATCCTTCATTTTCTTCCTTTCCTTCTTTCTTTCTTGTGGTAAGCTTGATGAATGTGATATACTTGAATTGATTTTATGATTTTGGCTCGGGTTGTGTATTTTGATCTAATAGCTTGTATTTAAGTGTGATAAGCATAAGCATAAGCATGAATTTATTTATGTGTATTTATGGTGGATTTGATGAAGTAGGTTGAAGTGAATGTTTGCCATTAATGAGGGTTTTACGTTGAATTCTAGATTGATTTAAGCATGTTATAGGTTATAAGTTGTTGAATTAATTGTACTTCTAGCTTGTATGCATCCTTGTGAGTGTTTTGGTGTTGCTTGGATTCGGTTTTGGCTGCTTGGAAGTGGTGGGGATGGCTTGAATTGCCATCTCATGTTTTTCTATTGTTGCAGAGTCGCTTCTGGAATGGTGTCGCGGTCGCGACGCTTTATAGTTATTTTTCTTAGCGGTCGTGATGCTCTCTCAGACATGCGAGAAAGATTGGCTTAGCGGTCACGATCGATTTCTGTTGTTTTTTCTCGCAGCCACGACGCTAGTCGAGAGAGGGTTGCTGGAAGGTCCTCGCGGCCGCGACGCTTTTGCGTTGTTTTCTTCGCAGCCGCGAAGCCAGTCCAGAGCGGTATGGCTGTGAAGTCATAGGGTCGTGATTGTTTTTAATTCTTTTTCCTTACGACCGTGGCCCTTTTTTGGGACAGCCTCGTTTTGTTTGTTTTACCCGTTTTACTTGTGTTTCGAGTTTCCGACCCTTTTCCCTTTCATACTTGCCTTGCATGATTTAATATTATGTATCTAGTTGCTTAAGCCTTAACTGTTGGCAAACACAGAGTCTGCACCATAGAATTTTAAAATTTTTTTCAAAAGCGAATCGTAAATCTTGCAATGTTCGTTTCAAATCTAAGAAGAGTTTCAAGAAACTTACGAAGATTGAAGCTTTCTAGTGATGTTTGATACCGCCTATCAAACACCCTTCGTGCGGATTGTCCCTCGAACAATCCTCGAAAAGATCCCAAAGTAGGTAATCCTCCAAAGCGTATCCACACCACTCCTAGATCACACACAATCAAACTATTGAGAATGCTAGTTCTGTGGCTTGTGTCTTGGCTAGGAATTAACTTTGAAAACTTTTCTTTTAATTTTCTCAAAATCAATTAATGCTTCAAGAACGTGGTCCTATAAAGCACGGACACTCCAAAATTTACCCCCGTGCAGTGTCGGACACGTGTCGGACACGGACACGGCTCCGACACGGCACCGATACGTGTCCGACACGCCAAAATGTGTCCAAAAATTAAAAAAAAATTCCGACACGCCGGGGACACGGCTCGGACACGGCGTGGAATGTGTCCGACACGGCTCGGACACGGCGTGGAATGTGTCCGACACGGCTCGGACACTTCGACACGAAAAATTCAATAAAAAATTAATTTTTAATTTATTTTTCCTAAAAATTTAAGGATATAATTTTTTTTTAAAAAAAAGGAATTATATAAATGTGCTAAAAGATGTATAATATTAATTTAAATTTATTTTTTTTATAATATCATTATATAAAAAATGTATTAGTATTATTTTAATGATTTAAAATGTTGAATTGGAAAATGACGTATGTTATTTAAATTTGTAATATTGAATATTTTATGAATATTTTATTCTATATAAATTAACATATATATATATTTTATTTATTTATATATAATATAGCCGTGTCGGAGCCGTGTCGTGTCCTAAATTTTTAAAAAAATCCGTGTCGCCGTGTCCGTGTCGTGTCGTGTCCGTGTCGCCGTGTCCGTGTCTGTGCATCATAGACGTGGTCTAAAGTGTAAGAGAAGCCCCACCATTGTATTTATACTAAGGGGGTTCGAACCTTAGAGGCTTCCAAAGTCTAGTGGGTCTTTTGATTTCTTACTCACTAATTCACTAATTAATTATTAACTTTTAATTGAAAATAAAATCATAACTTGCTCTCCAAGATAATCCAAGAAATTCTTCTCTCTTCTACAATAGGAAGTTTGACTTTTCAACCTTATCTAGTATAAAGTCAAATATCAAGATTCAATAAATAACTTAATTCATAATCAATTATTTATTGTGTTAATTATTTTGAGATTGGACTTAACAATTAATTCACAATTAATTAAAAGACCAAAATTAATTAATTAATAATTTAATTAATTAATTATAGAAAAGAATTCACGTGGGATTAAACCACATGTGTAATGCCACGTGTATAGCCACGTGTGCGTGACACGTAGCAGTCACGTATGCTGCATGACACGTGGCATGGGTCCACGTTTGTGGCCCTATTTCAATCAACACTTTGATCCTTCGCTAATCTAATTAACTTCCTACCAAAATCCTCGTGACCTGGCATTTGTGTGTGACCCTTTATGTTCATTATTCGATTAGCAGTGACACTAATTAATTAATTTCAATAATTTTAATTAATCAGTTCATAGATCACATACCGTAATCTGGCAATGGGTGTGTGATCCTAGGCGAATAACGAAATGAATCGAAGAACCTTTCAGTCAATGACAATCAGTGAAATACGATCCTCCTACAAGTCCATCTCTCAATCAAGAAATTAAGGCATGAGAATAAATTCAGAGCCTTGTTATTCTTGATCTTTAAAGTTAAGTTCGTTTCATATCCATTTAGATCTCAATCCACAAAAACCTCATTTTCTTGATGTCTTGATCTTTTATCCACCTTGGCCAAGGGTTTAATATTTAATGGACTACGAACAACTTAATCAGCAAGAGATTATTCTTGTTCTTAAAAAGTGTTGGTCCTTTATTGATTCTACTAATTCTACATATGTCACTTGTGTAATTCCAACATAAGCCGTGGCTCAGGTGTCTATATGGCAACACCCTTTTGAGCCTATATCAAAGATTATAGAGTTAGCTCATATGAGACATTACAGAATCTCAAGTTAAAGGATTATTAATCACGTCATTGACCTGTGAGATGTTTCCTAATCTGAATGTTTTTGGAAACTTTCATTCCCATTTAGGAATGTTCTCATGCTGGACATCTCAGTGATGAAGTTCTTGTAACAATCACCCTTATATATTATGAACACATCATCATATGCACTTATCACTCCGTGAAACTAAGTGATCCTTCTCAAGGATATAATCACATAAGCAAGTCTCAATGGAGTCAAGGTAGGCACTCCCACTGTCTGTCGGACTCATCGATTTGGAGAAGTTTCTAATCCTCGCCTATGGAGTTAAAAACTTGTTTCATGTGCCATTATCATAAGGGCAAAGTTCTTAACGGTCTCATTGGATTAGGGGAGTTCAAAACATGCAAAACACAGACACAAATAAGCACATAAAGAAGTGATTGCTTATGAACAAAATCATTCCATTTATTATTCAAAAATTGTTTGTGATTTTATAAGGAAATAGTAAAGCAACAAAACTGTTTTAAGGCACTATTCCTAACAATCTCCCACTTGCCCGTTAAAGCCATTCAAATACTATCCTAAGTCCCATGTTCTGAACATGTGCTTCGAAAGCCTGTTGACTAAGAGCTTTAGTTAGTGGATCTGCTATGTTTTCTGTCGATGTGACCCTTTCAATTTGCACATCTTCTCTCTTGATTATATCACGGATTAAGTGATATTTCCTCAAAATGTGCTTGGTCCTTTGGTGAGATCTTGGTTCTCTTGCTTGAGCAACCGCCCCGGTATTGTCATAGAACACTGTGACGGGGTCTTTAATGTTAGGAATTACACCCAACCCGTGGATGAAGTTTCTTACCCAAACACCTTTCTTAGTAGCATCGTTTGCAGCTAAGTATTCGGTCTCAGTGGTCGAATCTGCAGTGGTCGCTTGCTTGGAACTTTTCTAACTCACTGTTCCACCATTCAGGTAGAATATGTATCCCGACATGGATTTAAAGTCATCCATGTCCGATATAAAGCTTGCATCATAGTATCCTCTAATGACAAGATCTTGCCGGCCTCCGTAAACCAAAAACAAATCCTCAGTTCTTCTTATGTACTTAAGGACATTCTTCACAGTAGTCCAGTGACCTTCACCAGGGTCAGATTGGAATCACTAGTCACGCTAAGTGCATAAGCCACATCCGGTCGAGTACATAGCATTGCATACGTTATGCTTCCTATTACATGCATAAGGAATTTTGGACATCCTGGACTTTTCAAGTTCAGTCTTGGGACATAGCTTTTTTGAAAGAACTGTTCCCGGGTCCATTGGAAGTTTCCCATATTTGGAATCTTTCATACTAAACGTCTTTAGTATTTTGTCTATGTAAATCGACTGTGATAATCCTATCAATCTCCTAGATCTATCCCGATAGATCTTTATACCGAGAATGTATGATGCATCACCAAGATCCTTCATCTCAAATTGATTCGATAACCAAGACTTTTTTACTTTCATGTCATCCTTCACATTCCCAATGAGAAGGATTTCATCTATATAAAGTATCAAAAATTGAACCGAGGTTTCCAATTCTTTCTTATACACAGAAGATTCGTTCAGATTTTGAATAAAGCCAAACGATTTGACCGCTCCATCAAATCGAATATTCCAATTCCTAGAAGCTTGTTTCAATCCATAGATTGATCTTTGAAGCTTACAAACCTTTTGTTCGCTCTCACTGAATGTGAAACCCATGGGTTGCTCCATGTAAATGTCTTTGTCAATGTTTCCATTGAGAAAGACAGTTTTCATATCCATTTGCCATATCTCATAGTCATAATATGCAGCTATGGCAAACATGATTTGAATGGATTTTTGCATTACAACCGGTGAGAAGATTTTATCAAAGTCTACACCTGGTCTTTGAGTGAAACCCTTAGCAACTAATTGCTTTAAAGGCTGCCATGCTTCCATCTACTTTAAGCTTACACTTATATATCTATTTGCACCCTATGGGCCTGATTCCATTAGGTGGATCAATCAAGGTCCAAACTTGATTAGAGTACATGGAATCCATTTCGGATTTCATTGCTTGTTTCCACTGTTCAGAGTCCGAATCTAACAGTGCCTCCTCATAAGTCAATAGATCATTATCCATTTGAGATGTTTGGCGGAGAAAACCGTACCATCTCTCTGGTTGTCTAGGAATCCGTTCAGAACGTTTTATTTGAGGAGGATTTTTGCGTGTTTTGGAATGGTTGAGGGTGGTTAGTCTCGATACTAGACGTGGGACCTTGGTCTCGAACCTCTTCGAGTTCTACGATCGTGTCTTTCTTTTCTCTAAGGAACGAGTCCTCAAGAAAAGTAGTGTTTCTAGACACAAAAACCTTTTGTTCAAGAGGATCATAGAAATAATATCCTATTGACTCCTTAGGATATCCTACGAAGTTACATAAGCTTGGTCTAGTTTCAAGCTTATCTACCGCTGTCCTCTCCACGTAAGAAGGACAACCCCAAATTCTTAAGTAAGAATAATTAGGGATTTTTCCAAACCACATTTCGAATGGGGTTTTGGGTACAGATTTGGAGAGGAACAATGTAACGTCCCAATTTTCGGAAGTTCAGGTAAGCACGCCATGAGCGGGTCTTCAGGAGTTGGGAGGTTTAAATTTAATTATTTCATTGTTTATTTATAACTTTCATCCTATTATATGCATCACATCTCTATGCATTTATATGAATTGTTATTAATGAGGATTATATGAACTAAGTGACATAATTGCTCTAATTGTAAAATATGCCTTAATTGTTCCTTTGTGTAAACTAGGCACTTAATTGTGTATCATGAATTGGACTTAATTGCTCTTATGGTTAGAGATGGACTTACTTGCATGAATTCAAATAAATGGAGGATTTATGTGCAAATAAGGATGAAGCTCACACTTTCATGCAAGACTTTAAGTTATCATCTTATTCTATTTCATTCTTCCATCATATTCCATTCCATTCCAAGAGCAAAAAATTTCACACATACACACACACTGAATACCGGTATTTACACCAAGAAGAGGGAGAAAAGATTTCATCAAATTCAAGCTAAATATTGAGGAATTGTGAAGTTAGGAGCATCAACATCATCATATCTTCATCTCATCATTTATTTCTTGGATTCAAGGTATAGCATAGAGATTTTTGGAAATTCATGAATTATATGATTGAGTAGGGTTATGAAATAATTGATGAATCCTTGCATGTTGGGAGCTAGATGCATGCTTAGGAGTGAAAAGGAATTGAAATTGTATGGAAATATTGAATTTCATGAAAGTTAGAAACATGATCATATTTGGGGTTTTCAAGCTTGATTCTATATATCTTGGTTCGAATGATGAATAATTGAAGTATAGTGTGTAATTGATGTGTTTCAATAATTGTTATGGAGTGGAATTGCATTTGTTGATGAGTTTTGTGGTTTTAGCATGAAAATGCCCTGTTTTCCCCTGTTTTGTTGCTGCTGCGTATGTGGTCGCAGCCGCTACCCGTTTTTGGCCCAGGTTCGAAATTTTGAAAAATGGATGAAGATTCGGCCAAAAATACTTGGTCACGCCCGCGACCCTTTCATGAACAGAATTAGTCACGACCGCGACCAAAATTTGGGCATGTTTCGAGATTTTGAAAAATTAGACGAAAATTCGGGCAAAAATACTTGGTTGCTACCGCGACCCATTTTGTGAAGGATTTTGGTCGCGACCGCAACCCTGTCTTTTCTGCATGAAAAATTGAATTTTAAACTTTTCTTGCATGGTATTATTGGCTCGATTTCGGCATGAACACTTCATTAATATGTCATTTAAGGCATTATGTTATATGTATTGCTCATATAATGTAATTTCATATTTGAATTTCATAGGGGAGGTTTGTGTAATATTTGCATACTTTGATTGAAGCTTGAAATATTTGATCCTTGCTACCTTAATTGATATATTGAACATGTTAAGATAGTTATTGATTGAAATTGCCTACTTGACGTTATTGGAACATGCCGTTCGTCTTAATTGGTTCATAAGAGTCGAGTCTCATGTACAATTTTCCCCTTGTTGCACAGATCACGGTCTGGGAGACAAGGAACACGCTCCGTAGGGTGTATCCTTTCTTCTTTGGTCGGTAAAGGTGAGGTTATTCCTAGTTATATAGAAACCCACAACCTTATGTGAATTTCGGACCAAAATGTATACCTATATGTATAGTTTTCCTGAAAACTCAGTTGTTTTACTATTGATCGATCGATATTGTTTCGAACTATTGTTATTGATATTGAATTGAACCGATTGACTGTTTGGCGAGTATATTATTCACCGTGGGCCCGAGGGTATTGTATTGAGCTAACCGGGAAAACGTGGGTTGACTGGCAACTCTTGCACTATCCTCACCTTGTAGGGATGACCCCTGAATTCACTAGGAGATTAGTGGAGGAAGGAGTTTCGGGTATAGGGAATCATGAACTCTATACTCAATGAGATTGGATGGCGGGGCCTTGCAATCCCCCATCACCCGGAGGGAGAAGGATGGATTATTGAAATTGTCTAATTGTGCACCGAATTGATTGCATGACCACTTAATTATTAACTATTGAATTATTGTACACTGTCAGAGGAAGGTTGGAGAATTTCCCTCACTCGCCGGGCCACTGATTGATTGTACTGAATTGAATTAAATTGATTGAATTGAAAATTGATTCGTTGTAATCTCGGGCGAGCATTGTAGTATTATTGAACTAATATTGTTTCTTTATAAAATCTTACCCGAGATTATAGCTTGCATGGTAATCGCGCTTTTAAATTATAACCCCTCACTCAGTCTTTCATAGACTGACACCTTACATTTTCAGGTTTTGCAGATCGAGTGCTAGGCGGGGTTTGAGTAGAGTTTCACCGCTTTCGGGTCTAGCATTGCTCACTTCATATTTTGTGTACCTTTGGATATTTAGAACTCTTGGAATGAAGTGGTACCTATGTATATATTATAGCATATACTCTAAAGTTGGTTATATGATGATGTAAATGTTGTTTTGAAACTTGAAACTCAGTCATGGAATGAATGTATAAGGTTATGCTTTCGCTTTGTTATGCATTGTTGTATTAATTGAGGGTGCCTAGCTAGTGTTGTGTTTTATTGTCTCCCGTTCGGTATAGGCTTGATTCATGTATGGGTGATCGTTCCATATGTGGATCAAACTATAGTACGGGGGATGTGGTGCCTCTACGTTTGGGGTGCTACAAACAAGATTCAGAATCTTGACTGTTGATTCTAGAGCATAACCCCAGAATGAAGGTGGCAATTTAGTGAAGTTCATCATGGAACGAACCATATCAAGTAAAGTTATGCTCCTTCTCTCCGAAACTCCATTTAATTGAGGAGTTCCCGGAGGAGTCCATTGAGAGATAATTCCATTATCTCTGAGATGACTAAGGAATTCATCACTTAGATATTCACCACCTTGATCAGATCGAAGTGTCTTTATCTTGTGACATGTTTGGTTCTCAACCTCCTTTTGAAATTCTAAGAATTTCTCAAAGGCTTTATTTATACTTGATTAAGTACACATAACCAAAATGACTAAAGTCGTCTATGAAGGTTATGAAATATTGATGATTGTTTCTCGTACTTACACTAAGTGGTCCACAAACATCAGTATGGACTAAACTTTAGTAGCATGTTCTACTTTACCATTAAAGGGAGTTTTGACCATCTTTCCTTTAAGACATGATTCACAATGAGTTAACTTTTTAAGTTCATTATCATAGAATGATCTTAAATTGGTTAACAATCTTACCTTTAGAAATATGTCCTAAACGTGCATGCCATAAAGAAGCCGAGATCTTGTCATCTCTTTTGCGTTTGTTTATTTGTTGTATATTCAAAATATTAATATATTTGGTTGTGTAAAGTTCATTACATAATATACCAAGCAGAACGGAAGTTTTATTCTTCTTAAGATAGAAATTTTCGTTCTTAAAAAAAGTGTCAAATCCTTCACAACCAAGTATTGGAATGGAAATTATATTACGAATAATAGAAGGTACATAAAAGACTTTGTTCAAAACCAAAATAAAGATACCTAAATCTAATCTACACGTCCCAATGGCTCGAGCCTGAACATTTGATCCATCTCCAACCTTTAAGACGCATTATCCTTCTTCTAGCTGCCGAACCTCACTTAGAATCTGTATATCATTACAGATATGAGCTCCACAACTGGTATCAAGTACCCAAGAATTAGAATCAATAGATAGATTTACTTCAACAATAAATGCACATTTCTTTAGAGTATCCTTGTACTCTTGGCAGTTCCTCTTCCAATGTCCTTTCTTACCACAATGGTGACAAACGTCCTCTCTCTGATCTCTTTTCTTCTTGGCCTTTCTCTTTTTAACCCCTCATTCGGGTTTAAGAGATCTCTTATTCTTAGGAGTTTTCTTCTCTTTGCCTTTGGAAGACTTAGAAGAGGAAGTGACCATCTTTACTTTGTTGTCCCTTTTGATCATGTTCAGCAGTCACAAGTTGACTAATCAGCTCAGCCACAGTAGCATGAGCATGATTCATGTTGAAGCTCAGTACGAAAGGGTTGAATGATGGTGGAAGCGATGCAAACAACAAGTCCACAACGAGTTCCTAACTCAGTGGCATGTCCATAGAGGTCAGTTTCTTGTTCAAAGCAAGAAACTTGGGATCATGTTCATGGACACTTGTACGTTCTTTCATTCTAAGATGAAAGAGCTCCCTAGAGGTGTTGTACCTTAAAATACGCTCTTTGGGGTGGTACAATTGCTCAAGGTGGTCATATCCTACCTTATAAGTGATTATGTGAGCCACTCCATAATCACTAGTTCTAAACATTTATGCCACATAAACAAATATTTCACATAAGGGTGTGGAATTTAATGGAAAAAGCCCTATCTATTACATTAATAGAAAATTAACCCTCCCTAACATATTGAGGGGTCTTCAATTATGGCGTCTTTCTCCTTGATTTGTGGATCCATCTTGCACCTTGGGTGCTCGTCTCCAAAATGAAAAGAAAAACCTCACTTCCTAAGTTCTACTCTCTTTACATAAAATAATATGGCTCAATCTTCATATTGGTCATAGACAAATACGCGGGCATACCCCGGACCAAAAACAATAATAATATGGAAAGCCACATAATAAATCAAGCAAAATGCATACATAAGTATGGCTCTAACCCCAATTGAAAAAACGCAACTATGGGGCTCGGACCCTAATTGAAATCATCTATTTGTAGAAATTTAAAACATCCATAAGACTAACCCATGATCACCTAACTAGCATAATCCGCATGAAATTTAAATATATCGATTAAATTTAAAATTCCCTTAACTTCAAGTTCTAATAACTTAAGTAATTTGAATATAGTTCACTATTCAAGAATTTATTCAAAATTCGAATTCGGATCATGACAAAACCTCAATTAATTCAAGAATTAAATTTTTCTAAAAAATATCATCCCAGTGATGTTTATTAATTTTCTCGAAAAATAATTTAATTTTAATTCATAAAATCCCAATCTTTTATTTATTTCAAAAATAATTAATTTTACAATAAAAATAAAATTTTAAAATAATGGGATTTTATGAAACCGAAACACGAAATGAAAGACCGGAGTCCGAACAAGCCAGAGGCGAGGCGAGCGGTGTGCGGGACCTCTCGGGAGCTCCTAGGCGGGACCAGGTGATAGCCTGCGCGTCACCCACGGGATGGCGGAACGGTGGCGAGCGGCTTGAGAGGCCGCCCGGGGGCTGCGGGTGCAGCCCCGCGTGCCTCGCGGCCGTTGCCTAGACGAGTGCAGATTGGGCAGGGCGGCGCATTACGAGCTGAGCCGTGTGCATTCACTCATTCCAAATTTTTCGTTTTGTAATTTCAGAAATTTCAAGATTCAGTTTCGAATTAAAACAATTCAGAAAAATCCCGATTTAAACAGTTTTGAATCAGATTAATACGAAAACAGTTTTTCATAATTTTCAAGAAAACAATTTAGATCCGATAAATTCGTAATCCGAACAAAAACAAAAAATACATAACTATTATCCAAATTCAAGAATTTTCAATCAAAATTCAAAAGCAGCAACGATTCAAAATGAAAGTTGCAAGGTGGCTCTGGTACCACTTGTTGGAAAACACAGAGTTTGTTAGGAATAGTGCCCTAGAAAGCCGATTGTATATCCGCTTTGTACTTTTCCTTATTGTAATCACAGACAATCTTTGAATGAAATAACGAATTGAGGCAACACTTTTTTATATGCTCTTGTTTGGTATGCGTTTACTTTATCTGTGCATGTTTGAGAACTCCCCTAATCCTGATGACTTTAGGACTCTACCATTTAGGTGAAATGGTTCATGAAACAAGCCCTATATCACATAAGTCATGATTAGTAAAATGCTCCAAACCGATGAGTCCTACAGACAGTGGGAGTGTCAACCTGACTCCTCTAAGGCTTGCTTGTGGGATCACGCCCTTAAGAAGGACCACCTTGTTTCATGGAGGTGCAAAGTGTATAGTTGATACATGCGTGATACATGAGGGTGCTTACTTTAATAAGTAAGTTCACTGAGGTGCCCCGTGTGACAGGATTCCTAAATGGGAAAGGAAGTTTCTATTTCAGGAAATGGAAACTTCCAGATTAGGAAATGTCTCACGAGTCATTGATGTGATTAATTGATCCTTAGACTTGAGGTTCCATGTCACGTTATGAGTTAACTCTGTAGTCTTAGGTATAAGCTTTAAAGGGTGTCGCCTTAGACAACTGATTCAAGGCTTATGCTGGGGCTGCACAAGTGATTCATGAAAGTGAATGAGAATCAAGAAAGGACCTACACTTGCATATGCAAGGTGATCTCTTATTGTGTAAGTCATTCATATGCCATATGGAGTCCTTGGCCAAGGCAGTAGATCAAGACATCAAGAAAAGGGTTTCTTGGATTAAGATCAAATGGATATGAAATGCACTTAGCTTTAAGACCGGATTATAGGGTTCTGATTATTCCCATACCCTAGATCTTGGTTGAGAGATAGTAAGTAGGAGGATTGTATCTCACATGAATCAATGACTTAAAGGTTCTGTCGAATCTGAACATTCCAATTCAGCTAGGGGTTAAACACCTGTTGCTAGACTATGGTCGTTTAATCTGTGGACCGATTAATTAATTAGTGAATTAATTAATTGGGGTCACTGCTAATTGAATTGAGAACCTAGAGGGTCACACACAATAACTTGGTTACATGAGTAGAGGCTTTAAAATGATTAAACGAGTTAATCGGGCCAAAGGGTTCCACACGTGTGGGTCACGTGCGTGACACGTGTCCTTCATGGACACGTGTGCATGTGCGTGAATATTTATTTGGTGATTAAATAATTAATGTGTTAATTATTTAATAGACTTTGGTTTAATTTTGAATTAAAAAGAAAGTCTTATTTTAGAGAAAAATAATCTAGTTAATTAATTAGGAATTAATTAATTAGATAAAATAAGTTGTTTATTTTAAATAAATAAAGTATAAAATTATCCAAAAATAGTTTGGATATTTTTAGCTCTCTTGAAAGTTGATTTGAATTTGAATTCAAAGTCAAAGTCAAAATTACGGGATGATCAAGTAATAGGAGAGAGGGACCAAAATCCTTAGCCCATAAGGACTAGGATTTTTGGTCCTCCCCTTCCTATATATAGGGGAGCTCAAGCTCCCCTTAGAGCTAATCGAGAATTCTTTTGATTCATGTGTTGAACACCATCCTTTCTCCAAGATAAACAAAACCCTAGGTTAAGCCTAAACACTAACTAGAGAACTAGCATCCTTACTAGTTAGATTGTAGTCAAGTTGGTGGACAATCTCTAGAGAGCTTCAAGTTAGAAGTTTGAAGATTCGAGCTCTACCAAGGAGAGGGGATCAAGCCGCGTGAAGAGCGTTCTTGGGTGGCTTGAACCGCTTCAAGAAAGTTAATTAAGAAAGTAAGTTTCTAATCCCTACGAATTTGGTTACACGATTGCGAGTCCTAGATCCTTTTGTTGGAAAAATTTTAAATTTCCGCTGTTTTCTGATTCGTGTTTTCCAATAAGTGGTATCAGAGACACCTCGTTAATCGTGTTTCTGATTCGTCTCAATTATACTGAATTTGGTAGATATTCTTAGTCTTGATGCGATTGAGTATTTGTAATTGTTTTAGAAAGCCTGAATTACGAAACTGTATTTTTTTCTGAAAGTTTCTGAAAATTGGTTTTTACAAAATTTAATTTTTTGAAAAACTATTTTAGATTTGAAACTGTATAAACTGTTTTTGGATTTCTTGGATTGGTTTTGCTTTCTGAACGAAAACACGAAACGAAAAGCCTAGATTACGAACACGCGAAACCCCACGCGCGAAGGCGTCGCGCACGGGCTTCGTTTGCCGCCGCCCACCTGTCCTAGACGTGCGCAGGCCATGCGCCTACTCCCTCCGGCAACCGTGCGGGAGGCGTTCCGGGCGCGCCTAGCCCAGGGCTGCCGACACCGCCAGCCCAGGCTGGGCGAGAATCCCGCAAGGCGTGCGGGATTGCTCGCCCAGGCCGCCCGCCATCCTGCCGAGAAGGGCCGCGCGTGCTGTGGGCGCCTGTCGTGCGTGCGCGCGCACGTCTGCGACGTGCAGCCTTTTTCGTGTACGAGCCCCGTTTTTTTTTCGTAATCCGTGTTTTCGTATTTCGTGCAATCCAGTCCCAATTTTTATTTTTAATTTTAGAATTTTATTTTTGAATATTTATTTTAATTTTGAATAAAACTTAAAATTGAGATTTTTTGAGAAATAGAAACGGTTTATATTTTGGGAAAATACATCTTTAATAAAATTATTAATTTTCAGAAATTAATTGGAATTTTATTTGTTTTGTTAATTTGGGATTTATTGAAAACTTTTATAAATAAGACTCACATCAAGTCGTGTTTTAAGTCATTAAGACTTGAAACGGGAATTTTAATTTATTGGGTAAATTTAAATTCTCGCAAAAGCATGTTAGGTGATCATGGGTTTAGACTTATGTATGGTTTTAATTTATGCACATGGATGGTTTAAATTGGGGTTTGAGCCCTATAGTTGCGTTTTTCAATTGAGGTTGGAGCCTCACTTATGTGCGTACTGTTATGTGATTTATTATGTGGCTTTCCATATTACTGTTTTGAGGCCGGGGTATGCCCCGTGTAATTGTCTAAGGCCAATATGAAGATTGAGCCTTATTACTTTATGTGTTTTTCTTTTTATTGTAATTTGAGAGTAGAGATAGGTGGTGAGGTTTTATTTTCATTTTGGAGACAATGCACCCATGGAGTAAGATGGACCACATTCAAGTAACAAGGAGGCCATAAGTGAAGACCCCTCAAAATGTTAGGGAGGGGAATCTCAATTGTAAAAATGTAACAGAGATAGGGCTCGTATTTTGTTACCGCTTTCCCTTATGTGATTTAAACTGTTTATGTGGCATGTATGTTAGAACTTGTGATTGTGGAGTGGCTCCCACATATCACGCATAAGAAAGGTAGAACCCATGATCATTACATGTTAGTATCATGCTAGGACATGTTATCTGTTTATGTGCTTGTTTGAAATGCATTTAAGTGTACTTGCATTAATCAAGACTAATAAAATTGGATAACATATATTTTGGTGAGGTCGAACCGGACAACTCTCCGGTTGATTCGAAAATTCCCATTAAATATTAAGCTAATTTCGAACAAATAGGTATTTAATTCGAGATGCAAATATTGAATTAAATTCCTAGCATTCCATCAATAGGTTTTAAGTTTAGTAAGTGAAGCTAATTATTGTCCGCGAGTCGTGGGATAGCTAGTGGAGCTTATTAGTTCTTAGTTACCTAATTAATCATTTTAAATGGTCAATATTTCGTGGTCAATTTTGGCAAGGGCGATGTTCGTGAGTCGTGGGTCGTTCGAACTAAGTTTTTATCATGATCTTATGATTGATGGGTCTAGCTTAACGCCTAAGTAAATATGGATGTCACACGAGTCGTGGGTCCATATTGAAAGATAGGTGATGCAAAAATAATTACTAAGAGTTCTAAAGGTGTTAGAATTGGTAGGTTGTACCTACCTAGGGTTTTACTTAGAATGTCCGCGAGTCGTGGGTTCGAGGTAAAATGCCTAGGATCTTAGTACCCATTGGGAAACGTGTTCCTCTTAGATCTTTGGGAATTCTAGATCTTTGAAAAACAGTGAGAGTTACATTAGATTAAAGACCTTATCTTTTGTATATCGTTATAATTCAGCATGCTCACTAGTTCGCTGTTTGACCATTTAGGTCGTAGATTCTATGATTCTCTACGTGTTTTGAAATGGCAACCAAAAACCCTCTTGTATCGATCCTCGAGTCAAACAAGTTGACTGGTCCCAACTATTCTGATTGGCTGAGGAATCTAAAAATCATTTTAGATTCTGAGAAGAGAAATTATGTTCTCTTCGAAGGGGAGCCTAGTCCCGAAGGGGAGGCTCCCACTCGAGCCGAGCGGGACGCGATCCAGAAGTGGAAGGATGATAATCTCCAAGCCTGTTGCCTTATGTTGGCTAACATGTCTCCAGACTTGCAAAGGCAACATGAGGCCATGGAATTTGCTTGGGAGATTTACGACCACTTAAAGCAACTTTACCGCCCTCATGAACGTGTTACAAGGTATAACACTTCAAAGGAATTGTTCTACTTGAGAATGAGGGAAGGTTCAAGTGCCCATGAATATGGACTTAAGTTTCTCGCCCTTACTGAGAAACTTGCTTCCATGGACATGCCACTGAAAGATGAGCTTTCAGTGGATTTGTTGCTAGCTTCGCTCCCACTATCATTCAACCTATTTGTCCTTAACTTCAATATGAATCATGCTGGTGCTACTGTAGCTGAGCTGATTAGTCAGCTTGTGACTGCTGAAAGCACGATTAAGAAGGACAATAAGGTTTTGATGGTGAATGCTCCATCTTCCTCTTCTGGGCCTTCTAAAGGTAAGGGCGAGAAAGCCCAAAAGAAGAAGAAGAAACCCCTTAGGCCCACTGGTGGCGTTTCGAAGGGGAAGGCCCAAAAGAAGAAGCGTGATCAGAAAGAGGATGTTTTCTTCCATTGTGACAAAGCGGGACATTGGAGGAGAAGTTGCCCAGAGTACAAGGCTACTCTAAAAGAAAGGTATGTTTCTCGTTGAAATAAATCTTTCTATTAATTCTAGTTCTTGGGTACTTGATACCGGTTGTGGAACTCATATCTGTAATGATGTACAGATGCTAAGTGAAGTCCAACAACTCAAAGAAGGAGAATGTGTCTTGAAGATCGGCGATGGCTCAAACGTTGAAGCTCGATCTTTAGGCACAATTAGATTAGATTTAGGTAGTTTTGAGTTAGTCTTAAATAAAGTCCTTTATGTACCGAGCATTATTCGTAATATAATTTCAGTTCCAATTTTAGATTGCGAAGGTTATGAAACTTATATTAAGAATGGTAAATACTTTATCAAACGGAACAACTCTTCCGTTCACATCGGTACTCTAAGTAATGGACTTTATCTAACTCAGAATATCAATATTATGAATATACAACGAGAAACTAAACGTAAGAGAGATGACAAAGTTTCAGTTCCCTTATGGCACGCTAGATTAGGACACATTTCCAAGAACAAAATTAGCAAGATAAACACTTTAGGATCATTCTCTGAAAATGATCTCAAAGAATTGACTTCTTGCGAATCTTGTCTCAAAGGAAAAATGTCCAAAGTTCCTTTTAAAGGAACTGTGGAACGTGCCACTAAGGTTTTAGATTTGATCCATACTAATGTTTGTGGACCGCTTAGTGTAAGCACAAGAAACAATCATCAGTATTTTATAACCTTTACTGATGATTTTAGTCGGTATGGTTATGTATACTTAATGAAGTATAAATCTGAAGCTTTTGAGAAATTCTTAGAATTTCAAAAGGAGGTTGAGAACCAAACTGGTCACAAGATCAAAGTACTTCGATCTGATCGAGGAGGCGAATATCTTAGTGAAGAATTCCTTAATCATCTCAAAGATAATGGGATTATCTCTCAATGGACTCCTCCGGGAACTCCTCAGCTTAATGGAGTTTCTGAGAGAAGGAATCGAACCCTACTTGATATGGTTCGTTCCATGATGAGTTTCACTGACTTACCACCTTCTTTCTGGGGTTATGCCCTAGAAAGTGCAGCAAAGATTTTGAATCTAGTTCCCTCTAAATCAGTCCCTAAAACGCCCTATGAAATGTGGCATGGTAAAATCCCTAGTTATTCTTACTTAAGAATTTGGGGTTGTCCTGCTTACGTGAAGAGGACAGTGGGAGATCAGTTAGAATCTCATTCTAACTTATGCTACTTTGTAGGTTATCCTAAGGAATCCATGGGATACTACTTCTATGATCAATCTGAGCAAAAGGTGTTTGTTTCCAGAAATGCCACTTTTCTTGAGGAACCATTCCTTAGAGAAAAGAAAGGCAAGATCATAGAATTAGAGGAAGTACAAAGTGACCCCACGCCACCCACTGAAGAAACGTCCCCTTCTGATCAACTACAACCAATCACGAATTTCGATACACACGTAAATCCTCCTCTAAGGCGTTCTGAACATACTCCTACACAGCCGGAGAGATGGTATGGATTCTTCCATGAAATCTCTCAAAAGGATAATGATCCTTTAACATATGAGGAGGCACTTTCAGATTCTGACTCTGAACAGTGGATAGAAGCCATGAAATCCGAAATGGACTCCATGAACTCCAACCAAGTTTGGACCTTGGTAGATTTGCCTGATGGGATCAAACCCATAGGTTGCAAATGGATCTTTAAGAGAAAGCTTGGAGTTGATGGAAGCATTGCAGCCTACAAAGCAAGACTGGTTGCAAAAGGATTCACTCAAAGACCCGGCGTGGACTTTGATGAAACCTTTTCGCCAGTTGCAATGCAAAAGTCTAATCGGATCATGCTTGCCATTGCTGCGTATTATGACTACGAGATATGGAAAATGGATGTGAAAACTGCCTTTCTCAATGGTGACATTGATAAAGGCATTTATATGGAGCAACCCATAGGTTTCACATTCAGTGGGAGTGAGCAAAAGGTTTGCAAACTCCAAAGATCAATCTATGGATTAAAACAGACTTCTAGGAATTGGAATATTCGATTTGATGAATCAGTCAAAGCGTTTGGCTTCATCCAAATTTCGAATGAATCATGTGTGTATAGAAAGGAATTGGAGACCTCAGTGCAATTCTTAGTACTTTATGTTGATGACATCCTTCTTATTGGGAATTCGAAGGATGACATGAAAGTGACTAAGTTATGGTTATTGAACCAATTCGAGATGAAAGATCTGGATGATGCGTCCTATATCCTTGGAATTAAAATCTATAGAGATAGATCTAGAAGGTTAATAGGACTATCACAGTCGATGTACATTGATAAAGTATTGAAGAGATTCAATATGGAGTCAGCAAAGGTTAAGAACCTTCCTATGAGTGTAGGAACATGTCTTTCAAAGAAAATGTGTCCTAAGACTAACCTTGAGAAGGAAAGAATGACTCATACACCTTATGCATCAGCAATAGGTAGCATAATGTATGCAATGTTATGTACTCGACCGGATGTGGCTTATGCACTTAGTGTAACAAGTCGTTTCCAATCTGACCCTGGAGATGGTCACTTGGTTGCCGTGAAGAATATTCTTAAGTACTTGAAAAGTACAAAAGATTTATTCTTAGTTTACGGAGGTCAGAAAGATCTTACTGTCGAAGGATACTGCGATACAAGCTTTGCATCAGACTTAGATGATTTTAAGTCAATGTCAGGATACATTTTCTGCCTAAACGGCGGAGCAGTGAGTTGGAAGAGTTCCAAGCAAACTACCACTGCAGATTCGACCACTGAGGCCGAATACTTGGCTGCAAATGATGCAGCTAAGGAAGGTGTTTGGATTAGAAACTTCATTCAAGAGTTGAATGTTGTTCCTAGCATGAAAGACCCCATTACTGTGTTTTGTGACAACACTGGGCCGGTTGCTCAAGCAAGAGAACCAAGATCTCACCAACGGACCAAGCACATTATGAGGAAGTATCACCTAATCCGTGATATTATCAAAATAGGAGATATGCAAATTGAGAGGGTCACATCAGCAGAGAACGTGGAAGATCCACTTACTAAACCCCTTAGTCGAGAAGCTTTCCAAGGTCATCTTCAGAAGATGGGACTTAGAATAGCTTTAGAATGGCTTTGACGGGCAAGTGGGAGGTTGTTAGGAATAGTGCCCTAGAAAGCCGATTGTATATCCGCTTTGTGCTTTTCCTTATTGTAATCACAGACAATCTTTGAATGAAATAACGAATTGAGGCAACACTTCTTTATATGCTCTTGTTTGGTATGCGTTTACTTTATCTGTGCATGTACGAGAACTCCCCTAATCCTGATGACTTTAGGACTCTACCATTTAGGTTAAATGGTTCATGAAACAAGCCCTATATCACATAAGTCATGATTAGTAAAATGCTCCAAGCCGATGAGTCCTACAGACAGTGGGAGTGTCAACCTGACTCCTCTAAGGCTTGCTTGTGGGATCACGCCCTTAAGAAGGACCACCTTGTTTCATGGAGGTGCAAAGTGTATAGTTGATACATGCGTGATACATGAGGGTGCTTACTTTAATAAGTAAGTTCACTGAGGTGCCCCGTGTGACAGGATTCCTAAATGGGAAAGGAAGTTTCTATTGTTGGAAAATACGAATCAGAAAGCAGCGGAATTTAAAAAATTTTCCCAACAAAAGGACCTTGAACTCGCAATCGTGTAACCAAATTCGTAAAGATAGAAAACTTACTTTTCTTTTATTCTTTCTTGAAGCGTTTCAAGCCACCCAAGAACGCTCTTCACGCGGCTTGATCCCCTCTCCTTTGGTAAAGCTCGAATCTTCAAACTTCTAACTTGAAGTCTCTAGAGAAAGTCCACCAACTTGATCACAATCTAACTAGTAAGGATGCTAGTTCTCTAGTTAGTGTTTAGGCTTAACCTAGGGTTTAATTTAATCTTGGAGAAAGGAAGGTGTTCAACACATGAACCAAGAATTGTCTATTAGCTCTAAAGGGGAGCATGAGCTCCCCTATATATAGGAAGGGGGGTTGCCGATCCAAATCCTTGTTGGGAAAGGATTTGGTTCCCCTCTCTCCTATTACTTGAGGATCAAGTATTTTCAACCTTGACTTTGAATTCTAATTCTAGTCAACTTTGAAGAGAGCTTAAAAAATATCCAAACTATTTTTGGATAATTTTATACTTTATTTATTATAAAATAAATAACTTATTTTATCTAATTAATTAATTCATAATTAATTAACTAGATTATTTTCTCCAAAATTAGACTTTCCTTTTAATTCAAAATTAAACCAAAGTCTATTAAATAATTAACCAATTAATTATTTAACATATATATTATCACACGTGTGTGACACGTGTCACAGTGACACGTGTCACTCACGCGAGCCACACGTGTGAATTCACACGTGTGGAACCCTCTTGGTCCGATTAACTCGTTTAATCATTTTCAAGCCTCAACTCATGTAACCAAGTTGTTGTGTGTGACCCTCTAGGTTCTCAATTCAATTAGCAGTGACCCCAATTAATTAATTCACTAATTAATTAATCAGTCCACAGATTAAACGACCATAGTCTAGCAACAGGTGTTTAACCCCTAGCTGAATTGGAATGTTCGGATTCGACAGAACCTTTAAGTCATTGAATCATGTGAGATACAATCCTCCTACTTACTATCTCTCAACCAAGATCTAGGGCAAGGGAATAATCAGAACCCTAATAATCCGGTCTTAAAGCTAAGTGCATTTCATATCCATTTGATCTCAATCCAAGAAACCCTTTTCTTGATGTCTTGATCTACTGCCTTGGCCAAGGACTCCATATGGCATATGAATGACTTACACAATAAGAGATCACCTTGCAAATGCAAGTGTAGGTCCTTTCTTGATTCTCATTCACTTTCATGAGTCACTTGTGCAGCCCCAGCATAAGCCTTGAATCAGTTGTCTAAGGCGACACCCTTTAAAGCTTATACCTAAGACTACAGAGTTAACTCATAAAGTGACAAGGAACCTCAAGTCTAAGGATCAATTAATCACATCAATGACTCGTGAGATATTTCCTAATCTGGAAGTTTCCATTTCCTGAAATAGAAACTTCCTTTCCCATTTAGGAATGTTCTCACACGGGGCACCTCAGTGAACTTACTTATTAAAGTAAGCACCCTCATGTATCACGCACGTATCAACTATACACTTTGCACCTCCATGAAACAAGGTGGTCCTTCTTAAGGGCGTGATCCCACAAGCAAGCCTTAGAGGAGTCAGGTTGACACTCCCACTGTCTGTAGGACTCATCGGCTTGGAGTATTTTACTAATCATGACTTATGTGATATAGGGCTCGTTTCATGAACCATTTCACCTAAATGGTAGAGTCCTAAAGTCATCAGGATTAGGGGAGTTCTCATACATGCACAGCAAAAGTAAACGCATACCAAACAAGAGCATATAAAGAAGTGTTGCCTCAATTCGTTATTTTATTCAAAGATTGTCTGTGATTACAATAAGGAAAAGCACAAAGCGGATATACAATCGGCTTTCTAGGGCACTATTCCTAACAATCTCCCACTTGCCCGTCAAAGCCATTCTAAAGCTACTCTAAGTCCCATCTTCTGAAGATGACCTTGGAAAGCTTCTCGACTAAGGGGTTTAGTAAGTGGATCTGCCACGTTCTCTGCTGATGTGACCCTCTCAATAAGCACATCTCCTCTTTTGATAATATCACGGATTAGGTGATACTTCCTCATAATGTGCTTGGTCCGTTGGTGAGATCTTGGTTCTCTTGCTTGAGCAACCGCCCCAGTGTTGTCACAAAACACAGTAATGGGGTCTTTCATGCTAGGAACAACATTCAACTCTTGAATGAAGTTTCTAATCCAAACACCTTCCTTAGCTGCATCATTTGCAGCTAAGTATTCGGCCTCAGTGGTCGAATCAGCAGTGGTTGTTTGCTTGGAACTCTTCCAACTCACTGCTCCGCCGTTTAGGCAGAAAATGTATCCTGACATTGACTTAAAATCATCTAAGTCAGATGCAAAGCTTGCATCGCAGTATCCTTCGACAGTAAGATCTTTCTGACCTCCGTAAACTAAGAATAAATCTTTAGTACTTTTCAAGTACTTAAGAATATTCTTCACGGCAGCCCAGTGACCATCTCCAGGGTCAGATTGGAAACGACTTGTCACACTAAGTGCATAAGCCACATCCGGTCGAGTACATAACATTGCATACATTATGCTACCTATTGCTGATGCATAAGGTGTATGAGTCATTCTTTCCTTCTCAAGGTTAGTCTTAGGACACATCTTCTTTGAAAGACATGTTCCTACACTCATAGGAAGGTTCTTAACCTTTGCTGACTCCATATTGAATCTCTTCAATACTTTGTCAATGTACATCGACTGTGATAGTCCTATTAACCTTCTAGATCTATCTCTATAGATTTTAATTCCAAGGATATAGGACGCATCACCAAGATCTTTCATCTCGAATTGGTTCGATAACCATAACTTAGTCACTTTCATGTCATCCTTCGAATTCCCAATAAGAAGGATGTCATCAACATAAAGTACTAAGAATTGCACTGAGGTCTCCAATTCCTTTCTATACACACAGGACTCATTCGAAATTTGAATAAAGCCAAACGCTTTGACTGATTCATCAAATCGAATGTTCCAATTCCTAGAAGCCTGTTTCAATCCATAGATTGATCTTTGGAGTTTGCAAACCTTTTGCTCACTCCCACTGAATGTGAAACCTCTGGGTTGCTCCATATAAATGTCTTTGTCAATGTCACCATTGAGAAAGGCAGTTTTCACATCCATTTGCCATATCTCATAGTCATAATATGCAGCAATGGCAAGCATGATTCGAATGGACTTTTGCATTGCAACTGGTGAAAAGGTTTCGTCAAAGTCCACTCCGGGTCTTTGAGTGAATCCTTTTGCAACCAGTCTTGCTTTGTAGGCTGCAATGCTTCCATCAACTCCAAGCTTTCTCTTAAAGATCCATTTGCAACCTATGGGTTTGACCCCATCAGGCAAATCTACCAAGGTCCAAACTTGGTTGGAGTTCATGGAATCCATTTCGGATTTCATGGCTTCTATCCACTGTTCAGAGTCAGAATCTGACAGTGCCTCCTCATATGTCAAAGGATCATTATCCTTTTGAGAGATTTCATGGAAGAATCCATACCATCTCTCCGGCTGTCTAGGAGTACGTTCAGAACGCCTTAGAGGAGGATTCAAATGTGTATCGAAATTCGTGATTGGTTGCAGTTGATCAGAGTGGGACGTTTCTTCAGTGGGTGGTATGGGGTCACTTTGTACTTCTTCTAATTCTATGATCTTGCCTTTCTTTTCTTTAAGGAACGGTTCCTCAAGAAAAGTGGCATTTCTGGAAACAAACACCTTTTGTTCAGATTGATCATAGAAGTAGTATCCTATGGATTCCTTAGGATAGCCTACAAAGTAGCATAAGTTAGAACGAGATTCTAACTTATCTCCCACTGTCCTCTTCACGTAAGCAGGACAACCCCAAATTCTTAAGTAAGAATAACTAGGGATTTTACCATGCCACATTTCATAGGGCGTTTTAGGGACTGACTTAGAGGGAACAAGATTCAAAATCTTTGCTGCACTTTCTAGGGCATAACCCCAGAAAGAAGGTGGTAAGTCAGTGAAACTCATCATGGAACGAACCATATCAAGTAGGGTTCGATTCCTTCTCTCAGAAACTCCATTAAGCTGAGGAGTTCCCGGAGGAGTCCACTGAGAGATAATCCCATTATCCTTGAGATGATTAAGGAATTCTTCACTAAGATATTCGCCTCCTCGATCAGATCGAAGTGCTTTGATCTTGTGACCAGTTTGGTTCTCAACCACCTTTTGAAATTCTAAGAATTTCTCAAAAGCTTCAGATTTATACTTCATTAAGTATACATAACCATACCGACTAAAGTCGTCAGTGAAGGTTATGAAATACTGATGATTGTTTCTCGTGCTTACACTAAGCGGTCCACAAACATCAGTATGGATCAAATCCAGAACCTTAGTGGCACGTTCCACAGTTCCTTTAAAAGGAACTTTGGACATTTTTCCTTTGAGACAGGATTCGCAAGAAGTTAACTCTTTGAGATCATTTTCAGAGAATGATCCTAAAGTGTTTATCTTGCTAATTCTGTTCTTGGAAATGTGTCCTAATCTAGCGTGCCATAAGGGAGCTGAAACTTTGTCATCTCTCTTACGCTTTGTTTCTCGTTGTATATTCATAATATTGATATTTTGAGTTAGGTAAAGTCCATTACTTAGAGTACCGATATGAACGGAAGAGTTGTTCCGTTTGATAAAGTATTTACCATTCTTAATATAAGTTTCATAACCTTCGCAATCTAATATTGGAACTGAAATTATATTACGAATAATGCTCGGTACATAAAGGACTTTATTTAATACTAACTCAAAACTACCTAAATCTAATCTAATTGTGCCTAAAGCTCGAGCTTCAACGTTTGAGCCATCGCCGATCTTCAAGACACATTCTCCTTCTTTGAGTTGTTGGACTTCACTTAGCATCTGTACATCATTACAGATATGAGTTCCACAACCGGTATCAAGTACCCAAGAACTAGAATTAATAGAAAGATTTACTTCAACGAGAAAGATACCTTTCTTTAGAGTAGCCTTGTACTCTGGGCAGTTTCTCCTCCAATGTCCCGCTTTGCCACAATGGAAGCAAACATCCTCTTTCTGATCACGCTTCTTCTTTTGGGCCTTCCCCTTCGAAATGCCACCAGTGGGCCTAAGGGGTTTCTTCTTCTTCTTTTGGGCTTTCTTGCCCTTACCTTTAGAAGGCCCAGAAGAGGAAGATGGAGCATTCACCATCAAAACCTTATTGTCCTTCTTGATCGTGCTTTCAGCAGTCACAAGCTGACTAATCAGCTCAGCTACAGTAGCACCAGCATGATTCATGTTGAAGTTAAGGACAAATGGGTTGAATGATGGTGGGAGCGAAGCTAGCAACAAATCCACTGAAAGTTCATCTTTCAGTGGCATGTCCATGGAAGCAAGTTTCTCAGTAAGGGCAAGAAACTTGAGTCCATATTCATGGACACTTGAACCTTCCCTCATTCTCAAGTGGAATAATTCCTTTGAAGTGTTATACCTTGTAACACGTTCATGAGGGCGGTAAAGTTGCTCTAAGTGGTCGTAAATCTCCCAAGCAAATTCCATGGCCTCATGTTGTCTTTGCAAGTCCGGAGACATGTTAGCCAACATAAGGCAACGGGCTTGGAGATTATCATCCTTCCACTTCTGAATCGCGTCCCGCTCGGCCCGAGTGGGAGCCTCCCCTTCAGGAGTAGGCTCCCCTTCGAAGAGAACATAAGTTCTCTTCTCAGAATCTAAAATGATTTTTAGATTCCTCAGCCAATCAGAATAGTTGGGACCAGTCAACTTGTTTGACTCGAGGATCGATACAAGAGGGTTTTTGGTTGCCATTTCAAAACACGTAGAGAATCACAGAATCTACGACCTAAATGGTAAAACAGAGAACTAGTGAGCATGCTGAATTATAACGATATACAAAAGATAAGGTCTTTAATCTATTGTAGCTCCCACTGTTTTTCAAAGATCTAGAATTCCCAAAGATCTAAGAGGAACACGTTTCCCAATGGGTACTAAGATCCTAGGCATTTTACCTCGAACCCACGACTCGCGGACATTCTTAGCAAGAACCCTAGGTAGGTACAACTTACCAATTCTAACACCTTTAGAACTCTTAGTAATTGTTTTTGCATCACCTATCTTTCAATATGGACCCACGACTCGTGCGACATCCATATTTACTTAGGCGTTAAGCTAGACCCATCAATCATAAGATCATGACCAAAACTTAGTTCGAACGACCCACGACTCGCGGACATCGCCCTTGCTAAAATTGACCACGAAATATTGATCAATAATGATCAATTAGGTAACTAAGAACTAATAAGCTCCACTAGCTATCCCACGACTCGCGGACAACAACTAGCTTTACTTACTAAACTTAAAACCTATTGATGGAATGCTAGGAATTTAATTCAAAACTTGCATCTCGAATTAAACACCTATTTGTTCGAAATTAGCTTAATATTTAATGGGAATTTTCGAATCAACCGGAGAGTTGTCCGGTTCGACCTCACCAACATATATGTTATCCAATTTTATTAGTCTTGATTAATGCAAGTACACTTAAATGCATTTCAAACAAGCACATAAACAGATAACATGTCCTAGCATGATACTAACATGTAATGATCATGGGTTCTACCTATCTTATGCGTGATATGTGGGAGCCACTCCACAATCACAAGTTCTAACATACATGCCACATAAACAGTTCAAATCATATAAGGGAAAGCGGTAACAAAATACGAGCCCTATCTCTATTACATTTAACAATTGAGATTCCCCTCCCTAACATTTTGAGGGGTCTTCACTTATGGCCTCCTTGTTACTTGAATGTGGTCCATCTTACTCCATGGGTGCATTGTCTCCAAAATGAAAATAAAACCTCACCACCTATCTCTACTCTCAAATTACAATAAAAAGAAAAAGACATAAAGTAATAAGGCTCAATCTTCATATTGGCCTTAGACAATTACACGGGGCATACCCCGGCCTCAAAAACAGTAATATGGAAAGCCACATAATAAATCACATAACAGTACGCACATAAGTGAGGCTCCAACCTCAATTGAAAAACGCAACTATAGGGCTCCAACCCCAATTTAAACCATCCATGTGCATAAATTAAAACCATACATAGATCTAAACCCATGATCACCTAACATGCTTTTGCAAGAATTTAAATTTAACCAATAAATTAAAATTCTCGTTTTAAGCTCTAATAGCTTAAAACACGACTTGATGCGAGTCTTATTTATAAAAGTTTTCAATAAATCCCAAATTACCAAAACAAATAAAATTCCAATTAATTTCTGAAAATTAATAATTTTATCAAGATGTATTTTCCCAAAATATAAACCGTTTCAATTTCTCAAAAAATCCCAATTTTAAGTTTTATTCAAAAATTAAAATAAATATTCAAAAATAAAATTTTAAAATTAAAATAAAAATTGGGACTGGATTGCACGAAACACGAAAGGGGCCGGATCACGAAAACGGGGCCCGTGCGCGAAACGAGGCACAGCGTCGCAAGCGCGCGAGGACGCGCACGGCAGGCGCGCACAGCGCCCGGCCAAGGCCAGGCGAGTGCGCGCACTGCGCGCGCATACCGCGCGCCTCGCGCGCGCGTGCTGTGCTAGGCGGTGGGCGGCCAGTCTCGGCCGCCCTGGGCGGGCGCGCCTAGGCGCGCCCGGAAGGCTCCCGCACAGGCGTGCGGGAGGAGCTTGAAGGCTGGCCGGTCTGTCCCGGCCAGGCCTGGGCGGCGACGGGCGGACGGCATGCGGGAGGGCCTCCCGCGCGGTTGCGGGAGGGTGGTGCGCGAAGCCCGCGCGCGCGACTCCTTCGCGCGCGGGGTTTCGCGTGTTCATCGTGTTCCGGGCTTTCGTTTCGTGTTTTCGTTCAAAAGCAAAACCAATCCAAGAAATCCAAAAACAGTTTATACAGTTTCAAATCTAAAATTGTTTTTCAAAATTAAATTTTATAAAAACCAATTTTCAGAAACTTTCAGGAAAAAATACAGTTTCGTAATTCAGGCTTTCTAAAACAATTACAAATACTCAATCGCATCAAGCCTAAGAATTTCTACCAAATTCAGTATAAATGAGACGAATCAGAAACACGATTAACGAGGTGGCTCTGATACCACTTGTTGGAAAATACGAATCAGAAAGCAGCGGAATTTAAAAAATTTTCCCAACAAAAGGACCTTGAACTCGCAATCGTGTAACCAAATTCGTAAAGATAGAAAACTTACTTTTCTTTTATTCTTTCTTGAAGCGTTTCAAGCCACCCAAGAACGCTCTTCACGCGGCTTGATCCCCTCTCCTTTGGTAAAGCTCGAATCTTCAAACTTCTAACTTGAAGTCTCTAGAGAAAGTCCACCAACTTGATCACAATCTAACTAGTAAGGATGCTAGTTCTCTAGTTAGTGTTTAGGCTTAACCTAGGGTTTAATTTAATCTTGGAGAAAGGAAGGTGTTCAACACATGAACCAAGAATTGTCTATTAGCTCTAAAGGGGAGCATGAGCTCCCCTATATATAGGAAGGGGGGTTGCCGATCCAAATCCTTGTTGGGAAAGGATTTGGTTCCCCTCTCTCCTATTACTTGAGGATCAAGTATTTTCAACCTTGACTTTGAATTCTAATTCTAGTCAACTTTGAAGAGAGCTTAAAAAATATCCAAACTATTTTTGGATAATTTTATACTTTATTTATTATAAAATAAATAACTTATTTTATCTAATTAATTAATTCATAATTAATTAACTAGATTATTTTCTCCAAAATTAGACTTTCCTTTTAATTCAAAATTAAACCAAAGTCTATTAAATAATTAACCAATTAATTATTTAACATATATATTATCACACGTGTGTGACACGTGTCACAGTGACACGTGTCACTCACGCGAGCCACACGTGTGAATTCACACGTGTGGAACCCTCTTGGTCCGATTAACTCGTTTAATCATTTTCAAGCCTCAACTCATGTAACCAAGTTGTTGTGTGTGACCCTCTAGGTTCTCAATTCAATTAGCAGTGACCCCAATTAATTAATTCACTAATTAATTAATCAGTCCACAGATTAAACGACCATAGTCTAGCAACAGGTGTTTAACCCCTAGCTGAATTGGAATGTTCGGATTCGACAGAACCTTTAAGTCATTGAATCATGTGAGATACAATCCTCCTACTTACTATCTCTCAACCAAGATCTAGGGCAAGGGAATAATCAGAACCCTAATAATCCGGTCTTAAAGCTAAGTGCATTTCATATCCATTTGATCTCAATCCAAGAAACCCTTTTCTTGATGTCTTGATCTACTGCCTTGGCCAAGGACTCCATATGGCATATGAATGACTTACACAATAAGAGATCACCTTGCAAATGCAAGTGTAGGTCCTTTCTTGATTCTCATTCACTTTCATGAGTCACTTGTGCAGCCCCAGCATAAGCCTTGAATCAGTTGTCTAAGGCGACACCCTTTAAAGCTTATACCTAAGACTACAGAGTTAACTCATAAAGTGACAAGGAACCTCAAGTCTAAGGATCAATTAATCACATCAATGACTCGTGAGATATTTCCTAATCTGGAAGTTTCCATTTCCTGAAATAGAAACTTCCTTTCCCATTTAGGAATGTTCTCACACGGGGCACCTCAGTGAACTTACTTATTAAAGTAAGCACCCTCATGTATCACGCACGTATCAACTATACACTTTGCACCTCCATGAAACAAGGTGGTCCTTCTTAAGGGCGTGATCCCACAAGCAAGCCTTAGAGGAGTCAGGTTGACACTCCCACTGTCTGTAGGACTCATCGGCTTGGAGTATTTTACTAATCATGACTTATGTGATATAGGGCTCGTTTCATGAACCATTTCACCTAAATGGTAGAGTCCTAAAGTCATCAGGATTAGGGGAGTTCTCATACATGCACAGCAAAAGTAAACGCATACCAAACAAGAGCATATAAAGAAGTGTTGCCTCAATTCGTTATTTTATTCAAAGATTGTCTGTGATTACAATAAGGAAAAGCACAAAGCGGATATACAATCGGCTTTCTAGGGCACTATTCCTAACATCTATTTCAGGAAATGGAAACTTCCAGATTAGGAAATATCTCACGAGTCATTGATGTGATTAATTGATCCTTAGACTTGAGGTTCCATGTCACTTTATGAGTTAACTCTGTAGTCTTAGGTATAAGCTTTAAAGGGTGTCGCCTTAGACAACTGATTCAAGGCTTATGCTGGGGCTGCACAAGTGATTCATGAAAGTGAATGAGAATCAAGAAAGGACCTACACTTGCATATGCAAGGTGATCTCTTATTGTGTAAGTCATTCATATGCCATATGGAGTCCTTGGCCAAGGCAGTAGATCAAGACATCAAGAAAAGGGTTTCTTGGATTAAGATCAAATGGATATGAAATGCACTTAGCTTTAAGACCGGATTATAGGGTTCTGATTATTCCCATACCCTAGATCTTGGTTGAGAGATAGTAAGTAGGAGGATTGTATCTCACATGAATCAATGACTTAAAGGTTCTGTCGAATCTGAACATTCCAATTCAGCTAGGGGTTAAACACCTGTTGCTAGACTATGGTCGTTTAATCTGTGGACCGATTAATTAATTAGTGAATTAATTAATTGGGGTCACTGCTAATTGAATTGAGAACCTAGAGGGTCACACACAATAACTTGGTTACATGAGTAGAGGCTTTAAAATGATTAAACGAGTTAATCGGGCCAAAGGGTTCCACACGTGTGGGTCACGTGCGTGACACGTGTCCTTCATGGACACGTGTGCATGTGCGTGAATATTTATTTGGTGATTAAATAATTAATGTGTTAATTATTTAATAGACTTTGGTTTAATTTTGAATTAAAAAGAAAGTCTTATTTTAGAGAAAAATAATCTAGTTAATTAATTAGGAATTAATTAATTAGATAAAATAAGTTGTTTATTTTAAATAAATAAAGTATAAAATTATCCAAAAATAGTTTGGATATTTTTAGCTCTCTTGAAAGTTGATTTGAATTTGAATTCAAAGTCAAAGTCAAAATTACGTGATGATCAAGTAATAGGAGAGAGGGACCAAAATCCTTAGCCCATAAGGACTAGGATTTTTGGTCCTCCCCTTCCTATATATAGGGGAGCTCAAGCTCCCCTTAGAGCTAATCGAGAATTCTTTTGGTTCATGTGTTGAACACCATCCTTTCTCCAAGATAAACAAAACCCTAGGTTAAGCCTAAACACTAACTAGAGAACTAGCATCCTTACTAGTTAGATTGTAGTCAAGTTGGTGGACAATCTCTAGAGAGCTTCAAGTTAGAAGTTTGAAGATTCGAGCTCTACCAAGGAGAGGGGATCAAGCCGCGTGAAGAGCATTCTTGGGTGGCTTGAACCGCTTCAAGAAAGTTAATTAAGAAAGTAAGTTTCTAATCCCTACGAATTTGGTTACACGATTGCGAGTCCTAGATCCTTTTGTTGGAAAAATTTTAAATTTCCACTGTTTTCTGATTCGTGTTTTCCAACAGTAAGTTCGCAGAGGAACATGAGTTCCGCGTCATCTATCAAGTCTTTGGCTTGTATCAGCCAGCCCTCGTCCCTCAATGCCCCAACTAGTTCTTTACCCCAGTTCTCAGGGAAAGTGGGGTCCAAGCTATTCTTCACAAGGGAGCCTTTCCCTTGCGAGATCCACTCTCATGATACCCCGAAATCATCATCCGCTAGGACTTTGACAAAAATGAACTTCTCTTTCCAATCGGGGCCATACGTGGAAGATAGAGAGTTGATCACTCTCATATGGGCCTTCGCTTGAATATATTAAAAGAAGCCCACCTCGGGAGAGGAGCGTGGCGAGCTGACAACCTGGAATAAAGCGTTGAAATTTCGCATTGAAGGCTCGTAATTGGTACACTTCATGAGGATCACAAAGCAGGTGATGAGTGAGACACCGTTAGGTATAATCTGCGAGGGGGATAAGTTCAAGTTATTCAAAATGTTGGCCACCAGAACCGGGATTGAAAATCTTAGGCCCCCTGACCCAACTGCACCCTTGTAAACCGCCATCTCGCCTGGGGGTGGACTATTCGTACGCTCATGCTTGACTGGGATTCTCCATGTATACCGCTCGTCCTAATATATCGGGGCCATAACAGTCTTTATCTCTCCCAGAGTGATGGTGTTGGAAGTCTCGTTAGGGGTACGGTCAGTCGCCTGCATACCCGAGCCTTCACCCTCGTCTGTGCCTTTGGATTTCTAGGTTTTCTTGGATTTCTTGGTCTTCCTCTTCTTTGGGGGCGCCTCCGAGGGCCCAGCCTCCTCGATCCCCCCTGGCGCCGGAGCAGGCATCGCCACGGTCACGGTATAGCGATGGGGATGAGTGGTCCTCTCCGTCACCGGATAAACTTCCCCTTGCCTCATCGCCCTTCGAAAAGATGCTCAACCCCACCTGGGTTCCTTTCCTCCATGGCAGAAACGACAGCGTGCAATTCTTCATCCCTTGGAGATGAATTCTGACTTGTCATCTCCTCAACCTCCCGGGTATATTCTTCGACATGATCTCCAGACATGGTTTGAGAAGGGTTTTTGAGAAGTGGAAGGGTTTTTTAAGAATCGAAAGAAGATGCAAAATTCAGGGACTCTGGGAAATAAAGGAGATGTATTGAGAACTAAATCCTAATCTGTTCTAAGGTTAGCAAAGTTAAAAGATTTCACCAGAAGGTTACCTTGAGTTTTCTGGAAAAACTTAGAAGAAAGTTATGAATGCTCTGAAATTTGTTTTGCAAAGAGTTTTCCGCAAATTTGTGCTCTGAAGATTTGTTCGCGTAAAGGACGATATGGATGCAGAATCCCTTATTTGTAGGGATGGGAGTTGGTACGCTTCTGGCAAGTAATTCAAAAGGCAATCATTTCCCGCTTAGGAAATCGTTCACTTTAGTGAACCGTCACGTGTATTCCCAAAGCCACGCGCCTACACGCGCATCAGTATTTAATGCAAAGGTGTTTCGAGCGGTCGTCTGATATGACCGCATTTAATGCATGGTCAGGAGCAAAGGTGCTCAACACGCTATTAATGAGCGTCACCCTCGTAAGGAACTGAGATATTTGAATTCTACAGTCCTTATCCTAAGGACTACAAAATTGGGGGGCAAAATGATAGGGCCAAAACACGCTCGTCCCACATTTGGACACATGGTAGCAAGAGAACGTAACACGTGGCTTCCTCAAGACTAAGGTATTTATCAACAAGCACCCCCAAAAATCCACAAACGTCACGAGCGCTACCATCCCTGATCAATGCGTGTCTCCTCTGTTACGCGACACGTAACCACCATGGCCGCTCTTCAATGAGCGCTCCTCACACAACGGGACAAAAGACCCAGATTATCCCAGAAGCCCTTTACAAGTGCTATTTTCCTTCAGGGAAGCTCCCATTCCCCCTCATGGCACAAACCTTGGCCTTCATCCCCTAGCGGACTCACTGGCCTCCAAGGCTCACGGTTGACACGAGCGTGCTCCTAGGCCTCGTTGCCAACCCCCGAAATGGCTCTATGACACCAGCAACACACCCGCGTACCTGCCACTGTTGCCCGCACTACATTGGCACCAGCTTTTGCAGAAGATTCCTCCTAGGTTTCTCTCATAACGCCACGTGTTAGGGCAACATTCGGCCAGGACCACATGGTACAAATGACCAAAGGGTCCCCGACCCCCAACTATAAATATGCGAATTCATCTTCTTCACTATAAGCAAACTTCCATACTTGAGCTCTGCAAATTATATTCATCTCTTTCAGTTCTTCACCTGACTTGAGCGTCGGAGAGCCAAACTGGGCATCACCCCCAGTCCCCCAGCTTGGCCTTCTGACTGTCTGTTCTTTGTATTTGTCCCAGCAGGTAGAACCCATCTCGTTTCCGGCGAGCGTTCATCAGTTTCCCCACCTCAATCAAATAAAAAGTGATCGGAGCTTGACACCTCACGTTCTTACCCCATCAAGTTCCTTGTTCAAGAATAATTTCAAAATCAAAAGCTAGAATCTTATAAAATTTAAGTTAATTCAAAAATTAACAATTTTATAGAATTATTATTTCAAAATTAATAATATTACTTTTCGCTGAAATTAAAATTGACTTTAATTCCCGAAATTCCAGAATTATAATTTTGTATTTCAAAAATAAAATATTTTCAGTAAAAATAATTTTAAAATAATTTGTAAAATAAAATTTGGGCCAAAAACACGAAAAGTCGAGTCGCGTCACATTCGCCCGCACGCGTGCGGGAGATCCCGCACAGGGGTGTGCGGGCGATCCCGCATAAGGCTGGGCTGAAGCGTGCGGGCAATCCCGCACAGTACTGGTGCCATCAAAAGAGAAACTTCTGCGGAGTAATCTGGAGAAATCTAAAGGATGCATTGCACAACAGTTCAATGCTCATGAATTTTCTGTTCGCGGATTTGGAGCAGAGGTTATGGTTGACTTGAACAATATGACGTGCACATGTGGTGTCTTCCAGATGGATAAGATCCCCTGCCCCCATGCATTATCGGCGTTAAGGGAGCAAAACCCAATAGGGTTTGGACAAATAATATATACCCTATGCTCCCAATTTTACACTATTGAGTACTACATACTTGCATATTCTGAGACAATATTTCTTACACCTCCAGAGTTACAGTGGGAATTGCCTGAAGATATAGGTATAAAACAAGTACTACCACCTCCACTGAAGGTGCGTGTTGGAAGAAAAAGGATGACTAGATTCTGGGCACCTTCTAAGGGAAGAAAAAGGTACAATACCTGTTCAAAGTGTGGAGGAAAAGGTCACAAAAAGACTACATGTGATCAGAATGTCATGTAGATAAATAAATTGTATAATACATCTTTATTTTTTAATTAATCGCGCAGACGATTTATTGAATCGCACACTCGATTTAATGAATCGTTTACGCGACCTAATTAATCGCTCAAGCGATTCTTCAACCAATTGGGCACATTTCTTTTTTTAATTAATCGTGAACAAGATTTAATGAATCGCGCAAGCGATTCTTCAGCCAAGTGGCATATTTCTCTTTTTAATTAATCGCGCACAAGATTTATTGAATCACACACTCGATTTAATGAATCGCTTACGCGACCTAATTAATCACCCAAGCTATTCTTCTGCCAATTGGGCACATTTCTTTTTTTAATTAATCGCGAACAAGATTTAATGAATCGCGCACTCGACTTAATTAATCGCGCAAGCGATTCTTCAGCCAAGTGGCATATCTCTCTTTTTAATTAATCGCGCACAAGATTTATTGAATCGTATACTCGATTTAATGAATCGGTTACGCGACCTAATTAATCGCGCAAGTGATTCTTCAACCAATTGGGCATATTTCTTTTTTTAATTAATCACGCCCAAGATTTACTGAATCGCTAACTCGTCTTAATTGCTTGTTTTTTGTATAATATGATCCCAGATTGTTAATTTGAATAATTTTATTAATTCAATTAATATATTATAATATAATAAAATTTGGAATTTAATTTGATTTAAGACACATTAAAACCACTCAGCTTGGTCCATTAATTTATTTTTTAAATTATCGCGCTCATGATTTAGTGAATCGCTCACTGAATTTAATGAATCGCGCAACCGACTTAATGAATCATGCATGCGATTCTTCAGCCAATGGGGTTTATTAACATATAAATATTAACAGATCTATCTGTCTTCCTCCTTAATCACAAAATTTGCCGTATTTGATTGAAATGTTCATGAAAATCGTCATTTCCGTAGGACTTGTTGCCAAACAGTAACAATCAATAGATTTCTTTGTTTGACCTTGCAATAGATCATTAGACATTGTAGAAGAACTATGCAACGTGCAATACAGGAGAGAGCTTTGTGCAGCCTGTTCATAACAATTGGAAAGAAACCCTGGAAAATGCAATTGAATATTTATTATAGATAATCTATAATAAATATTCAATTGCATTTTCCAGGGTTTCTTTCCAATTGTTATGCACAGGCCGCACAAAGCATCTCAAAACTTTCTCCTGTACTGCCCATCGTATAGTTCATCTACAACGAGTAAACACACTACATGGACAAAACAAAGAAACATCTATTGATTGCTACTGTATGGCGGAAATCATACAACAAACATGATAATTTTCAAGAACAATTCAAACTAATAGGGCAGACTCTTACAGATCTGCGAAGGATTGTTCCTTTGGATTGGAGACGGCGGCGGAAATATTCAAGATAAGAGGATGGAAGAGAAAAAAGTGAATTAGGGTTTGGCAAAAGTAAACAAAACAAATTTATATTTAAGTAGGAGGGGCTCGAGCATCGATTGGAGTGCGTAAATTTGTGAGTTTTCAAAAGAGCCCCTGGAAGATGATAATATTACAAAATATTATAGTCGTTATATTATAGCAGTTATACACTGTTTATCCTAATTATAGGTGTTGGTGGGGATCACTATATAATTCTTCTGATTATCATTAAGTAATTTAAAGATCATGGCAAGTTCAAATAGCTCAACTTTTACGCGCAAAAGTTCTCTTAGATATAGAAAGGAGAAATGCAGGGATTGCGATCAGTGGGCTACAATCAAGGTGGTTGATAGAGCAGATAATTCCAACAGGGGAAGATTATTTTATTGTTGCAATTTGCATGGCTTTTCTCAATGGTGTGATCCAATAGAAGAGCCACAGAACGATGAAGGTGAAGTCTCAAGCAGGAGGACACCACTCATTCCAGAAGGAAGAGAACAAAATATTGTGAACAAGTTGATAATAGTCAATTTGTTGTTTTTAGCAGTATTTTTATTGATTTGTATCTGGAAATCCATAATGTAACTTGTCTTAATGATTTGTATTTGGAAATTTATATTGTAATCATTTAAGTTACTAAATCGCTCAACTGATTTAAGGAATCGACCAAGCGATTCTTCAGTTAAATTTGATATGAGCCCCATCGTGATTCTTCTCCGTGGGGTATGATGTATTGCAAACCTAAGTCATAATCCCAAACAAATCTTAACATCATCTTTGTTACCATGTAGAAAACATTGTGATTGATACATTCAAATCAAACTTGGGCATAACCAATTATACAATGATCCCATTACAAATTTGATTCAAGTCTTCTAAGGTTGTTGGCCATTACACACATCGTGGAACTTGAATTTGGCCACAAAAATTATGAAATCGCTCACGCGACTTGATGAATCACTCAGGCGATTCTTAATCTAGGTCGCACTTATTATTGTTTTATATTATTTTGTTAGTCCCCTAGCACGTTTCTTTTGGGTATGATATGAGCCCCATCGTGATTCTTCTCCGTGGGGTATGATGTATTGCAAACCTAAGTCACAATCCCAAACAAATCTTAACATCATCTTTGTTACCATGTAGAAAACATTGTGATTGATACACTCAAATCAAGCTTTGGCATAACCAATTATACAATGATCCCATTACAAATTTGATTCATGTCTCCTAAGGTTGTTGGTCATTACACACATCATTGAACTTGAATTTGGCCACAAAAATTATTAAATCGCTCACGCGATTTGATGAATCGCTCAGGCAACTTGAATTTAGTCCCCTAGCTAACAATTTTATTTAAATAATCAAATACTCGAAAATAATAATTTAAAAAAAAAATAAAATATCGCACTTGTAATATACATGTCCGATAAAGCGGCAAACATTGTGTATATTATAATAAAAAAAAAAAAAATTTGTCTGATAGTTATTTATATTTAATATATATATCACCACATGAGTCAAACCAATCACATCATTAATTAATTTGATAACAGTTATAAGCAAACTTTAGCGAGAAAGAGGAAAAAGGTAAAAGGAAAGGACTGTTCTTCTTCTTCTTCTTCTTCTTCTTCTTCTTCTTCTTCTTCTTCTTCTTCTTCTTCTTCTTCTTCTTCTTCTTCTTCATCTTCCTCACAAGCAAAAGAACTAGGGTTTTCATCCATTTTCTCTCCCGTATTCAGAGTATTATCTTCGATCAACCAAACAAGATGTCATCAGCGGGAGCAAACCAAAGCCCGTAAGGGAAGAAGAAGGCACTATTGATCCCATGCAGATATCCCAAGAGGCCGAGTACAACGTAATGGTTCTTTGTTTTTTGTTTTCCGTTTTTGTTCTGGACTTGATACTATATACTTTTGTTTATATACTGTATTTTTGGTTGTTTATTTCGAAAGAATCTCTTAGTCGCTAAATCGATTGATTGAGTCGCGTACGCGATCAAAATGACGCCTTTTATATATTTCAAATATTTTCTATTTACAAATGGTATTTTGATACATTTCAAGAGTTTAGAGATGATGAACAAACCGGAGATGAAGAATTTGCAGAAGGGACCTTCTACATACGGGAAAATAGGAGTAAGCGAAGGCATTCAAACAATATGGGTATGACGGGGTTATTTGATGATGCGGAGGATGATGACGAGGAGTTACAGGTTGGATATGAAGAAGAGGTCACCCGGAGCATTGATTTTTCAAAATTCAACATGCGCCCTTTCTGGGAAAGGTACTTCTTCTCTGCAACTGTGAGGATCACAGTCCGGTCATCATGGGAGCGCCTTTCCCCAGTAAGAGAATTCCTTGAAGAGAACGAAATAAATTTTGAATGAGTATTTAGAAAATATACCCAAGAGCTGCCTTCTGGTTGGAAGCGGTTTTCAGGCAGCCTCCTTCATTATCTTATGATGTACTCCCTACCCACCAAGAAAGAGCATGAGTTGTGGGTCTTGACAGGAGAAAAGCCAGTTAGGTTTGGCTTAAAGGAGTTTGCTCTTGTCACTGGGCTTTGTTGTGGTGCTGGTAAGATGCCCGATAGAGCTGATGAGTTGAGTGTTATAAATAATGCCGAGGAGTTTCTTAAGAGGATCCTCCAAAAGAAATAGAAATCCAAAGTGAAGGATACTGAATTGGAAAAGTTATTATTCAATAAAAAGATTGCGGTGGAGGATCGTTTGAAGATAGCCCATGTGTTTTTTGTACAAAACAATTTGCTGGGTATTGAAAAGGGAAGAGTTGTAAATAGGGATCATATTTGTTTTGCCAGTGATTTAGATTTTTTTTATTCATATCCTTGGGGACTATTGTCATTCAATGTGACAATGGCATCAATAAAAAAAAAGGGAAAAGGATATTGCTAAATGGCTGCCCCCTACAGAAGATGACTCTAAAGCGAAGACCTATCATGTTTCAGGTTTTCCATGGGCCTTGCAGGTGATTATGATCATCATATTTCTCTGCAATTCAATTTTCTTAATCAGTTAAATCGCTCACGCGATTTGTTGAATCGCTCAAGCGATTTGTTGAATCGCTCACTCGATTTTAATGAAACAAAATCTATAATACATCTTTTTTGCTGTTTGTTCCTTTTAGAAGTGGGCTTACGAAATGTGCCCAACGATAGCAAGTTCTTATGGGGGCGGCCTAGTCCCTGAAGATTCCCACATGTCCAAACTGCCACTCCCCAGAATGTTCAGATGGCTGCACAGTAGAGGGAACCCAATTGATATTGAAGAACTGCGGCAAAAGATAAATAACCATGGACCTGAGGTTTGAACAAAATTTATATTATTTTCTTTGGCATGGATCACTGAATATCTTTAACATCTATTATTTTTTGATGTAACAGGATCAGGTACGTCCATTTTTGTTTCCCTCCAGCAGTGAAAAGAATATGAGTTATATCAGGGACCTTCATGAACAAACAAGTTTAGAAGAAGAGGATGCAGCCATTGATTATCTACATCAATGTTTAAAAGGGTGCACCCGTTGGATCATTGGGGATGAATTACCCCCGAGAACAAATGCCCCTCCAGTCCAAGAAGATGATAATCTCATGAATTCTAACATGGATTGGTTGCCCTCACCATCACATCCAACTACATCACCACCTGCCGCTACAATTGATTGGGGAACCGCACCCCCAACTGCCACAACACCTGACACCCTACCCCCAAATGCCACATCACCTGCCACATCACCATCACCTGCACCAGCTGCTGCATTGTAAATACCTTTTGAAATTCAACAGTTTATCCAGAAAGCGGAAGCTAATTCTGAATCTTTGAATGCAACTGTTGAGAAAATATGGCTGCATTTGGAGAAGGAAAAACAAGACCAAGCTGAAGCTAATTCTGAATCTTTGAATGCAACTATTGAGAAAATATGGCTGCATTTGGAGAAGGAAAAACAAGACCAAGCTGAAGCCAATTCTGGATCTTTGAATGCAACTGTTGAGAAAATATGGATGCATTTGGAGAAGGAAAAACAAGACCAAGCTGAAGCTAATTCTGAATCTGTGAAGGCAACTGTTGAGAAAATATGGCAGCATTTGGGGTAGGAAAAGCAAGACCAAGCAGGCCGTAGTGTAATGGTGCAGGAGGTTGAAGGGTCTAAAAGTCAAAGACCAAAGAGAAATAAAAGAAGGCCCACATACCTCCTGTCGCCGTATACGCAGCAACTTAAGAGGATTTGGACAGCTAGAGCCAGAGCTATAGTCAAGGCTAAAGAAGCAACACCGGTTTTAACGGCTCAGCCCCAACTGCCTTGTCCGCAAACCGCAGAAACCATCTCTCAATCTCACAACAGATGGTTATCCAAAAATACGGACAAATCTGGTTCTAGCTACTTATACAACTAGGTTCTTAGTGCAGAGCCGGGAGACCGAATTCCTGGACAAAGTCAGGATTTCGGCGCGGAATTCTTCCTAACCATCCTCAGAAATGGGAAATGGTTGATATCCGAGGTAAACTTCTTATATAGTTTATGTTAGTCAATACATGTATGATCCTTGTTTTTATTGTTTTTATTTTGGTTCACTCGTTGCAGCATTTGGAAGAGTGTTTGGTCAATATAAGGCTTAAACAAAAAAGGCTCCCAGATCAATATGCTCAGGATTGTTTGGTCCTCGATGAGACTTTCTTCCAACATCTTAAAACGAATTATTATCTATCAAGGGGGCTCATTACAGAGGAAGATTCAATTGGTATTGGCGAAGATGGCAATATCATAATTACAAATAAGCCAAATACTGCTGTCAATGCTCCGAGGGGTGCCAAAGCTGGAGTTAGGGTTGCTGCCAAGAGTACCAAGGGTGCGAGGTCTGTGAATGTACCCAAAGAAGACCTCCGGACTGCCTCGCATTCATTTGATGTGATGCGTAGGATCTGGAATAATCCCATCAAGTGGAAGGAGGACACTGTTCTGCCGTATACAACTGGTTTTCTACCATTTTTGCATGGTCGTGCATGGGAAGGAGCTAATAAATTTTATGGCGTAGTCAACGTAGGAAATTCCCATTGGGTGGCCGTTGAGATTTTGCCCCAAGAGGGAGTCATCAAAGTTTACGACAGTGGTAGTGGTTCCCTTGACCACAGGAATTACCAAATTGCTTTGAACCATCTGTGTGTTTTCTTTCCCAAATTGTTGGCCCACACAGGAAAGTTCAGGCATTTAGGTGACAGCCTCAACCACATGTGGAAGTTGCAACTTGCTCCGTGTCCAAAAAATAAACGAAGGTACATATAAAATTTACCAACTTAAAAATTTTTTATTATATTTTTATTTAATTTCTATTTTTTTTTTCAGTGGCGATTGTGGACTCTATTCCTTATATTACATTGAGCTTCTCATGCGTGGGGAACCGATGGAAATTCTGGATGACGATAATACCTCTTTTTTAAGGTTAAGTTTAGCATCTGAAATATTTTTTGGAGTTGATAAATACAATATTTAAGTTCCACAGAATGTATTCATAATATTTATGTCCTAGTCTTCATCTACATCTAGTTATTTATTTGATTTAAATATTTATAGATTTATTTTTACCCTAAAAATTTAATTAATCGCTCAAGTGATTCATCTACATGTAGTTATTTATTTGATTTAAATAATTATTTGATTTATTTTTACCCTAAACCCTAAAATTTTGATATAGTCGAATGCATCTGCAAAGTACGAACCGAATAATATTGAATGCATGTAGCCCTAATTTTTTTCCTATAAAATGTACAATTCCCTAATAAATCGCACGCGTGATTCTTCATCTACTTCTAGTTATTTATTTTATTTAAATATTATTTATTTATTTTCAGTAATTAATCGATCGCGCGCGATTGACTCTTCTTCTAAATCAAAATATTTTTTTTAATTATTTAATCGTAATAATTAAATCACTTGAGCGATTAAATCTATCGCGTGAGAGATTTAATGAATCGCGCAAATGGGATTATTTATTTTTTTAATTAAATGCATGTAGCCCTAAATTTTTCTATAAATACTCCAATTACCAGTCACACCTTCCTTCAAGCAAAACCCTAGCCGCTTTCTCTCTCCCCTTCTTTCTTCTTCTTCTTCTTCAACAGAGGCATACGAACGCGAAAGCAAACCACCAGTGTCGGAGTTGAGCTTGGAGATGAAATATCGAGGATTGGGCTTCATGATTGATCTTAATACAATCCTCGATATTTCAACTTCAAGCTCCACTCCTGTTCTGGCTCAAAAGCTATTTCAATCAAATACAGCCCATTAAAGATGTGCAGACGACGTAAACAAATCACCATTTTGGAGCTTGGAGTTCTAGCGTTTAAGGATTGGGGTTCATGAAGCTCAATAAGTACCTTGCTCATGAAGCCCAATCCTTAGATGCTCGACTTCAAGCCCCACTCTTGTGGTCTGGGTCAACTTCAAATACGTGATGGTGATGCTGATATAGTATACTATCTAATAATCTATAGCAGCAAAAAGAAAAAAAAAATGTTGAAATTTGTATTTACATGTTTATTATTTTATTTAATTTACAGAAAAAAATTAAAATGTTGAAATTTGTATTTATGTGTTTATGATTTGAATTAATTTAGAAATAATTGAATGCATATATCCCTAATTGTTCATATAAATAATTCAGTTCCCAAATAAACTGCGCACTCGATTTAATGAATCGCTCTTTGATTCTGTGCCTATATCCAATTATTTATTTTTTAAATGAATCGCTCACTCGATTTATAGAATCGCTCCCTCGATTTTTGAGCTAAATGGGATTACTTATTTTTTTAAGTGAATCGCGGACTCGATTTAATGAATCGCTCATTTGATTTTGTGCCTACATCCAATTATTTATTTTTTAATTTTACCCTACACCCTAAATTTGATCTAATCGAATGCATTTTCCACTTACGAACCGAAAAATACTGAATGCATATAGCCCTGGTTTTTCCTGTAAAAAACCCCAATTCCAAATAAATCGCACAAGCGATTCTTCAGTTATATCTTGTTATTTATTTTATTTAAATATTATTTTGATTTATTTTTACCCTAAACCCTAAATTTGATATAATCGAATTCATCATCGCGCAACCGATTTAATGAATCCCGCAAGCGATTCTTCATCTATATCGAGTTAATTTTATTTTTTAATTTTACCCTACACCCTAAATTTGATCTAATCGAATGCATTTTCCACTTACGAACCGAAAAATACTGAATGCATGTAGCCCTAGTTTTTCCTATAAAAAAACTCAATTCCAAATAAATCGCGCAAGCGATTCTTCAGTTATATCTTGTTATTTATTTTATTTAAATATTATTTTGATTTATTTTTACCCTAAACCCGAAATTTGATATAATCGAATTCATCATCGCGCAACCGATTTAATTGAATCCCGCAAGCGATTCTTCATCTATATCGAGTTATTTTTTTTTTTTGGTTTCACCCTACACCCTAAATTTGATATAATCGAATTCCACTTACGAACCGAAAAATACTGAATTCATGTAGCCCTAGTTTTTCCTATAAAAAACCCAATTCCAAATAAATCGCGCAAGCGTTTCGTCATTTATATATTGTTATTTATTTTATTTAAATATTATTTTGATTTATTTTTACCCTAAACCCTAAATTTCATATAATCGAATTCATCATCGCGCAAGCGATTTAATGAATCCCGCAAGCGATACTTCATCTATCGAGTTATTTTTATTTTTATTTTTTACCCTACACCCTAAATTTGACATAGATGAAGAATCGCTTGCGCGATTTATTTCGAGTTATTTATTTGATTTATTTTTTTACTAATCGCGCAATTGATTTCATGAATCGCTAGATTGATTGCATTGCCAAACCAATCGTCATAGTATTGAATGCATTGCCAACCAATCGTCAAAATAATTAATGCATTGTCAACCAAATTAATTGAATGCATCCAGCCCTAATTCTTTCTTTAAATAGTCCAATTACGAAGCTCATCCTCACAACATATCTCGTATGGTAGATTATTTTTATTGATTTATATGTGCTTTAGCTCTCACGGATCTGTGCATTCCCAATATGTCCGTTCAATGGGCAGACTTGAGACAGTCTATGCACAGGTCGGTGAGAGCTATAGCACACTTAAATGAATCTAATCACAACACGCGATTCATTGAATTTAGTGATAAAAAGATTTTTTCAATAACTTGAATCGCGTGCTCGATTAATGGAATCGCGCACTCGAATTTACTCAAGAAGCTGATCTACATTGTAAGTTCTGTTAAGTAATAGATTACAACCTGATTTTGTCGGTTCAATTTCAATTTCTGCAACTTCCTTCCTCTATGTGTTATTGTTGTCTTCAAACTCGAATAAATAAAAAAGTTGATATTGATGATTCGGTGTTATGATACAAATACCGAACCATCAATACCACCATTATTATTTAAAGTTTGACAAGATCAATAAAAATGCTTTCCAAAGCAGCGGCGACGGCGACAAGAAGAGAAAGGAAATATATCCAGATGAGGCGAACAAAGAGAGACAGATCTGGGGGATGTCGGCGAAGAAAATCGATGGGATAAGAGAGGAAGAGGAAAGGAAGGAAAAATGTTAGATTTAGGGTTTTTGATTTTGTTATAAATTATAAATTTATTTTATTTGCCAAAGGGCCCCTAAAGTTTCTTCCTTTTACAAAATTAGTTAATTGCAACTTGATTAGTATATAAAGATGCCACGTCGGAAAATATTGAGGAAAGAAAAAGGGAAAAGAAATTGAGGTTATATCCCTAAAAAAAGACTTGGGCGTCCCTTGGGGCCTAATTCTCTCCTTCAAGATCTCTCTCTTCAGTCTTCATACGCACATAACACACCACACACAGAATTTTACACTCCAAAAATGGTAGTGTAGTAGAGCTACAAGCAGACAACTATGGCGGCAGCAACGCCTAAGCATATCTTCCCGCTGCTTTTCTTCATTCTGCTTTCTTTCGCCTGTCTATTTTTATTTTCTGTTCCCAATTCCAACCCCAAAATCCAAACTCAAATCCGTCAAATCTCAGCCCCGAGTCCAGGACCCAATTTCACCTTCATCATCAAAGTCCTCACGTATAACCGTCTCTCATCTCTCTCCCGCTGTCTCAACTCTCTCTCTCTAGAGCCCACTACGATGTCGGCGATAAAGTTCATCTCCACATATTCATCGATCATTTCCTGCTTGATTCCCAAAATGGGTCTGCGGATTTGGATAAAAAACTTGATCTTTCGAAGAAAATTCTTGACTTTGTTGATGGGTTTCAGTGGAAATTTGGTGAGAAGCTGGTGCATTATCGGACATCCAATGCGGGACTCCAGGCGCAGTGGCCAGAGGCTTGGTGGCCCGCATCAGATCATGAATTTGCTTTTGTTGTAGAGGATGATCTGGAGGTTTCACCTCTCTATTAAAGGTCTCTTGTTACATTTCTGATTCATCTTAGTTCGCTTATGCTCTGTACTGTATAATACTTTTATACATCAATTTAATTGTATTTGATTGGATGTCAGATCAATTGCATTAAGTTGGAATGTGCGAGATTAATTCTAAATTTTTATCTTGTGATATGTTCCTAAAGGCTGTGATTCTGAATTATTACTATAACTAGCATAAACCGCGTGTGATGCACGGAAATTATTACAATATTATTTTTTATTGACATTTTTCTTCAAAAAAGAAAAAAAATGATCGATAGAAAAAATATTTTTAAATATTTTTTTTCACTTCATGCAGAGATAAGAGAGAAAGAAAACATTTGCATGTTTTATATTTTATTTAAAAATTAAATCACACAATAAAGGTAAGAAATATACGGATACTTTCACTCTTGTTGATAGTTATTTAGGATATTTACCTATTTTGATGCTATGTATTCAATCTAAGGATATTAAAGATAAGAAAAAAAAATGACATAAACAAAAATTTAAAAAGTAATAAGGTTAAAAGACATCATAATATAATTCTTCATGTAAACTATACGAAATATTAGAATCGAAAGAATGCTAAATATATAATTTCTTTTTTGTTGAAAAACCACGTAATAAATGCATTCAAGAAGATAAAAATTATAAAATAAAAATAAAACAATGTAAAATACTTTGATTGATAAATCTCAAAATGCAATGAAAATGATAAATGTAAAGGTCGGAGAAAAACTACAAAAATCTTAAAATGAAATAAGAAATATAGAAAAAGGTTAATATATGTATCTAAGAATATAAAACATATCAAGATGGAAACTTAAAGATAAGAAAAGAAAACCGACATGAACAAAGATTTAAAAAAGTAATAAGGTTAAAAGGCATTAAAATATCATTTTTCGTGTAAACTATATGAAATATTATAATCGAAAGAATGCTACGTATATAATTTCTTTTTTTGGTGAAAAGCTACACATATAAATGCATTCAAGAAGATAAAAACTATAAAATAAAAATAAAACGATGTAAAATAATTTGATTGATAAATTTCAAAATGTAATGAGAATGATAAATGTAAAAGTCGGAGAAGAACTAAAAAAAAATCTTAAAATTGCAATAAGAAATATAAAAAGGTTAATATATGTATCTAAGAATATAAGACCTATCAAGATTGAAACTTAAATCATTAAAAATGAGTAAAAGAATATAAAACTCATAAAACTATAAAATAATGGCTTTCAAAATCTTAAGAAAATCTTCAACATAATAAAAAAAAAAGTAGTAAATCAATTAAATGTATAGGAATTAAAAAGTGAAATTCCAACCTATCAAAAAATGCCAATTTATTCTTAGAATTTCATTACAAATGGATTATTATTCACCGTTAACTGTGCTTATTCTTCAATTTATTTTTCAAGATATAGAGTTCAGCAATCGAAACTTTTATTACTTTCTTAAACATATTAAATAATGGATTTTAGTTATGGAAGAAATAATATTTTAAACTATAAAAGCTTGAAGAAAAAATCTCAAATTTTGACAGTTACCATAAATAATAAAATTTTTAGCTAAGATAACTATGATTATTGCTTCAATTAATGGATTCCATAAACATTATTTTAAATTTGATTAATAGTTTAAATATTTCTTCTAATAAAATAATATAAATTTTTAAAAAGTCACCATTTGATCATAATTGAACTAATTATGGTTTAAAAACATTCGTCTAAATATATAATTTGATTTTTAAAAGAAAAGAAAGATTTGACCAATACGATATATAAAGACTCAACATCCAAAAGATGTTGCCCTTAACTCTTAACAAAGGAAAATTTGACCAAAACTAATATGGAAAAATCCATAATACTTGAATTAAAGTTATTACTTATTTTCTTCATCCAAAAGATGTCGCCCTTAAAGACTCAAAATTAAATATAAACCTTTAAATAAGATTTAAAAAGATATTTATTAGAGGAAATTGCTGTTTTAGTCCCGTAAATTATCCACTTTTTAATTTTGGTCCCAACCATTACGGATTTCGCAATTTCAGTCCCGTATTGTCTTATTTTTTGCAAATTTCGTCCCACCAAGCATATTCCGTTAAATATTTCGTCTGAAATCGCATATTCCGTTAAAGCTATTATCATTTTCCCCCTCTACAAATATTTTATTTTCAATTAAACCCCACAAATATTACATACATATACATTGAACCCATTAATTTAAAAAACATATAAAAATACCATCTTCTCTACATATCCCACCCCCAACCACTACCACCACCGGCGACCTATTTTGCACATTATTGCGGGACTCCGGCGCCACCAACGTGGCTCCGCCTCGCAGCAATCCTTACCCCGAGTATACTTCACTTTTATCCTCTGTTTCACACAGGTTCTTTTTTCATCAAACTCTTTGTTTCTATCTATTTTCCACCAACAGAACATCTCTCGGAGACGCTATCCAGTACTGCCGTTGTTTCTTTCTTTCTTTCTTCTCGCCGTAACATGGAGTCGGTTGATGTTCTACTCTTCTGCGTCGTGGGTTTTTCTATTCTTGTGTTCTTTGTTACGGAGAACCTCGGTTCTCTTCATCAGAGAGTAAAAACTTGTAGTGGAGTTGATCGGAGCAGGGTGGTTTATGTCTCCGAAAGTCAGAGTGGAAGTGGTTATGGAAGACAGGGGGAAAGTGTTGGTGTCGGTGCCTATGTTGGGGCTGAAAAGCAAGGGCTTTTTGAGGATTTCGTGCAATTGGAGGAGAGGAATGGGGGAAATCAGGTTAGTGACGAGGAATCTGGTTTCGGTAGTGGCATTTTGGATGTTAATGGGAACACTAGGAGTGATGTTTGTAGGGTTAATGAGGATGCAGGTGAAGTGTTTGATGATTGGGAGGGAGTGGAGAGGACTAAATTAGAGAAGATTTTTGGTGAAGCAGTTGTTTTCTTGAGTTGTAAGAGCAATGCTGATCAGATTGATGAAGGTGTGAAGCTGCAGTTGTATGGGCTTCAGAAAGCTGCTCTTGAAGGTCCCTGTTATGGATCACAGCCTACGACATTGAAGGTTTCAGCTCTAATTGGTAATTTTCATATAAATTAATATATTATTTTGGTTTAAATATAAAATGATTAATATATTAATTTTTAGGGGCTTAATTGAGAATAAACAAATTTCATAAGGGTTATACTGCAATTATTTTTATTTACAATTGAAGAATAATTGACGGTGGGACGAAATTTGTAAAAAATAAGACAATACGGGACTGAAATTGCGAAATCCGTAATGGTTGGGACCAAAATTAAAAAGTGGGTAATTTACGGGACTAAAACAGCAATTTCCTCTATTTATTATTTTAAAAGATGATTAATGATGGTTTCCCAACTACACTAAAAACCATCTATTTAAATTCAGATATATATATATCAAACACCGAAATAATATAAAACATAAAAAAAGGTATTATTATTTCATAATTAATAATATGGTGAAGATGGACAAAATAAGAATTTAAAAACCACAAACTTAAAATAAGATAAACTGAAATACACTTAAAAAGATATGAAAAATGAGTAGAATTTAGAAAAAAATAGGGCGAATAAAAAATAAGTATATATATATATATATATTTATTTATTTATTTATTTATTTATTTTGTTCTATATCAAATTAATGAATTCAACATACATCTCTCCATTTTATAGAAAAACACCTTTCAAAATAAAAGTTCATAGAACAAAATCAAATCTTTCAGAATAAGATTCACATCGACTAAACCCAAAAGAAGTAAATTAAGTCCCAAAGGATCTTAAAAAGTCTAATTTATAACTCTCAATAGGCATATGAACCATCACTTTGTTCATCTTCTCTCTCCGGAGGAAGATCACGTGACAACAACATTTTCTGCATAAAATTGTATCCCTCCTGGCCAATAGATTCGATCTCAGTGATGATGAAGTAGGCCAACATAAAATGCATAACTATCTTGATGGATGTTCACCGCCCTTTCAAATCGAGTCAATTCGACATAGCCAGTGCCGGCATACCTGGCCTGCAAGTGCTCGAGCTAGGAGTTGATGTTAAACCTGTCACTAAGCTCCTGAATAACAATAAGTTAATTACATCAAAATAATCATGAACGATTATATATAAACAAAAAGAAAAACAGATTGCCAAAACTGAAAGAAAAAATATAAATATCGAATAATTAACCTAAAAGGTTAAATAACAACAATAATCTACTATGAAAAAAAAAATCAAAACACATAATTTAACAACACAATGAAGGAACACATGCGAGAAAAAAATTGTTTGTTAAAGAGAGAGAGAGAGAGAGAGTAATATAATAAAGTGAGTAGTATAAAAGATGAATGAAAAGGAAGAAGTACGTCTCATTTTATAATGTAGGATAAATAAATATTTTGTAATTATGTAAAAATATTACTATGTATAAAATCAATCAACATTAATTATAATTTTCAAAATTTGAAATCATATAGTGACAAAAAATTAGGTATGGATTGGTAGATAATTATTTGCATTTACAGATTAGATTTCATCCAAATTTATTTATATGTGTATATATAAATAATGCATTCCAAATAAATAAATTAATAATAATTTTCTTAAGTAATTAAAAGAATTTGAAGTTAAATGAATTAATTTTTCCAATTAATAAATAGTATAGCATTTATTTCGTATTCCATATTTTAATATATAAAAATTTTAATTCATTTAATTTAATTACCACATTTTGGAATGATCATGCATAGAATTTCCTTTTTCTTTTTCCAAATGATTTAGGCAAAATGTAAGGGATTAATTATATTCACAGTAATAGTGGATAATTAGGATAAATAAATATCAATTTACAACTCATAAAAGAATTAATAATAAAATTATATCAAAAAAGAAAACAATTCTATTTGGTCAAAATTGCACGATTAAAGTCAAATATCGTTATTAAATAAATTATGATATATTTAATAACGATATAAATTTTTTAAGTATTAATTTTAGATTTAAAAAAATTAATTAATTTGATGGATTAAGTTAATTAATTTGTGTCAATTATATATATACTAGCATAAACCTCATGCGATGCACGGAAATTATTTCAATATTATTTTTTATTGACATTTTTCTTCAAAAAAGAAAAAAAAATGATAGATAGAAAAAATATTTTTAAATATTTTTTTTCACTTCATGCAGAGATAAGAGAGAAATAAAACATTTGCATGTTTTATATTTTATTTAAAAATTAAATCACACAATAAAGGTAAGAAATATACGGATACTTTCACTCTTGTTGATAGTTATTTAGGATATTTACCTATTTTGATGCTATGTATTCAATCTAAGGATATTAAAGATAAGAAAAAAAAAATGACATAAACAAAAATTTTAAAAAGTAATAAGGTTAAAAGACATCATAATATCATTCTTCATGTAAACTATACGAAATATTAGAATCGAAAGAATGCTAAGTATATAATTTCTTTTTTGGTGAAAAACCACGTAATAAATGCATTCAAGAAGATAAAAATTATAAAATAAAAATAAAACAATTTAAAATACTTTGATTGATAAATCTCAAAATGCAATAAAAATGATAAATGTAAAGGTCGGAGAAAAACTACAAAAATCTTAAAATGAAATAAGAAATATAGAAAAAGGTTAATATATGTATCTAAGAATATAAAACCTATCAAGATGGAAACTTAAAGATAAGAAAAGAAAACCGACATGAACAAAGATTTAAAAAGGTAATAAGGTTAAAAGGCATTAAAATATCATTTTTCGTGTAAACTATATGAAATATTATAATCGAAAGAATGCTACGTATATAATTTCTTTTTTTGGTGAAAAGCTACACATATAAATGCATTCAAGAAGATAAAAACTATAAAATAAAAATAAAACGATGTAAAATAATTTGATTGATAAATTTCAAAATGTAATGAGAATGATAAATGTAAAGGTCGGAGAAGAACTAAAAAAAAATCTTAAAATTGCAATAAGAAATATAAAAAGGTTAATATATGTATCTAAGAATATAAGACCTATCAAGATTGAAACTTAAATCATTAAAAATGAGTAAAAGAATATAAAACTCATAAAACTATAAAATAATGGCTTTCAAAATCTTAAGAAAATCTTCAACATAATAAAAAAAAAAAGTAGTAAATCAATTAAATGTATAGGAATTAAAAAGTGAAATTCCAACCTATCAAAAAATACCAATTTATTCTTAGAATTTCATTACAAATGGATTATTATTCACCGTTAACTGTGCTTATTCTTCAATTTATTTTTCAAGATATAGAGTTCAGCAATCGAAACTTTTATTACTTTCTTAAACATATTAAATAATGGATTTTAGTTATGGAAGAAATAATATTTTAAACTATAAAAGCTTGAAGAAAAAATCTCAAATTTTGACAGTTACCATAAATAATAAAATTTTTAGCTAAGATAACTATGATTATTGCTTAAATTAATGGATTCCATAAACATTATTTTAAATTTGATTAATAGTTTAAATATTTCTTCTAATAAAATAATATAAATTTTTAAAAAGTCACCATTTGATCATAATTGAACTAATTATGGTTTAAAAACATTCGTCTAAATATATAATTTGATTTTTAAAAGAAAAGAAAGATTTGACCAATACGATATATAAAGACTCAACATCCAAAAGATGTTGCCCTTAACTCTTAACAAAGGAAAATTTTGACCAAAACTAATATGGACAAATCCATAATACTTGAATTAAAGTTATTACTTATTTTCTTCATCCAAAAGATGTCGCCCTTAAAGACTCAAAATTAAATATAAACCTTTAAATAAGATTTAAAAAGATATTTATTAGAGGAAATTGCTGTTTTAGTCCCGTAAATTACCCACTTTTTAATTTTGGTCCCAACCATTACGGATTTCGCAATTTCAGTCCCGTATTGTCTTATTTTTTGCAAATTTCGTCCCACCAAGCATATTCCGTTAAATATTTCGTCTGAAATCGCATATTCCGTTAAAGCTATTATCATTTTCCCCCTCTACAATTATTTTATTTTCAATTAAACCCCACAAATATTACATACATATACATTGAACCCATTAATTTAAAAAAACATATAAAAATACCATCTTCTCTACATATCCCACCCCCAACCACTACCACCACCGGCGACCTATTTTGCACATTATTGCGGGACTCCGGCGCCACCAACGTGGGTCCACCTCGCAGCAATCCTTACCCCGAGTATACTTCACTTTTATCCTCTGTTTCACACAGGTTCTTTTTTCATCAAACTCTTTGTTTCTATCTATTTTCCACCAACAGAACATCTCTCGGAGACGCTATCCAGTACTGCCGTTGTTTCTTTCTTTCTTTCTTCTCGCCGTAACATGGAGTCGGTTGATGTTCTACTCTTCTGCGTCGTGGGTTTTTCTATTCTTGTGTTCTTTGTTACGGAGAACCTCGGTTCTCTTCATCAGAGAGCAAAAACTTGTAGTGGAGTTGATCGGAGCAGGGTGGTTTATGTCTCCAAAAGTCAATGTGGAAGTGGTTATGGAAGAAGACAGGGGGAAAGTGTTGGTGTCGGTGCCTATGTTGGGGCTGAAAAGCAAGGGCTTTTTGAGGATTTCATGCAATTGGAGGAGAGGAAGGGGGAAATCAGGTTAGTGATGGGGAATCTGGTTTCGGTAGTGGCATTTTGGATGTTAATGGGAACACTAGGAGTGATGTTTGTAGGGTTAATGAGGATGCAGGTGAAGTGTTTGATGATTGGGAGGGAGTGGAGAGGACTGAATTAGAGAAGATTTTTGGTGAAGCAGTTGTTTTCTTGAGTTGTAAGAGCAATGCTGATCAGATTGATGAAGGTGTGAAGCTGCAGTTGTATGGGCTTCAGAAAGCTGCTCTTGAAGGTCCCTGTTATGGATCACAGCCTACGGCATTGAAGGTTTCAGCTCTAATTGGTAATTTTCATATAAATTAATATATTATTTTGCTTTAAATATAAAATGATTAATATATTAATTTTTAGGGGCTTAATTGAGAATAAACAAATTTCATAAGGGTTATACTGCAATTATTTTTATTTACAATTGAAGAATAATTGACGGTGGGACGAAATTTGCAAAAAATAAGACAATACGGGACTGAAATTGCGAAATCCGTAATGGTTGGGACCAAAATTAAAAAGTGGGTAATTTACGGGACTAAAACAGCAATTTCCTCTATTTATTATTTTAAAAGATGATTAATGATGGTTTCCCAACTACACTAAAAAACATCTATTTAAATTCAGATATATATATATATCGAACACCGAAACAATATAAAACATAAAAAAAGGTATTATTATTTCATAATTAATAATATGGTGAAGATGGACAAAATAAGAATTTAAAAACCACAAACTTAAAATAAGATAAACTGAAATACACTTAAAAAGATATGAAAAATGAGTAGAATTTAGAAAAAAATAGGGCGAAGAAAAAATAAGTATATATATATATATATATATATATATATATATATATTTATTTATTTATTTATTTATTTATTTATTTTGTTCTATATCAAATTAATGAATTCAACATACATCTCTCCATTTTATAGAAAAACACCTTTCAAAATAAAAGTTCATAGAACAAAATCAAATCTTTCAGAATAAGATTCACATCGACTAAACCCAAAAGAAGTAAATTAAGTCCCAAAGGATCTTAAAAAGTCTAATTTGTAACTCTCAATAGGCATATGAACCATCACTTTGTTCATCTTCTCTCTCCAGAGGAAGATCACGTGACAACAACATTTTCTGCATAAAATTGTATCCCTCCTGGCCAATAGATTCGTTCTCGGTGATGATGAAGTAGGCCAACATTGGATAATGACCAACATAAAATGCATAACTATCTTGATGGATGTTCACCGCCCTTTCAAATCGAGTCAATTCGACATGGCCAGTGCCGGCATACCTGGCCTGCAAGTGCTCGAGCTAGGAGTTGATGTTAAACCTATCACTAAGCTCCTGAATAACAATAAGTTAATTACATCAAAATAATCATGAACGCTTATATATAAACAAAAAGAAAAACAGATTGCCAAAACTGAAAGAAAAAATATAAATATCGAATGATTAACCTAAAAGGTTAAATAACAACAATAATCTACTATGAAAAAAAAAAATCAAAACACATAATTTAACAACACAATGAAGGAACACATGCGAGAAAAAAATTGTTTGTTAAAGAGAGAGAGAGAGAGAGTAATATAATAAAGTGAGTAGTATAAAAGATGAATGAAAAGGAAGAAGTACGTCTCATTTTATAATATAGGATAAATAAATATTTTGTAATTATGTAAAAATATTACTATGTATAAAATCAATCAGCATTAAGTATAATTTTCAAAATTTGAAATCATATAGTGACAAAAAATTAGGTATGGATTGGTAGATAATTATTTACATTTATAGATTAGATTTCATCCAAATTTATTTATATGTGTATATATAAATAATGCATTCCAAATAAATAAATTAATAATAATTTTCTTAAGTAATTAAAAGAATTTGAAGTTAAATGAATTAATTTTTCAAATTAATAAATAGTATAGCATTTAGTTCGTATTCCATATTTTAATATATAAAAATTTTAATTCATTTAATTTAATTACCACATTTTGGAATGATCATGCATAGAATTTCCTTTTTCTTTTTTCAAATGATTTAGGCAAAATGTAAGGGATTAATTATATTCACAGTAATAGTGGATAATTAGGATAAATAAATATCAATTTACAACTCATAAAAGAATTAATAATAAAATTATATCAAAAAAGAAAACAATTCTATTTGGTCAAAATTGCATGATTAAAGTCAAATATCGTTATTAAATATATAATGATATATTTAATAACGATATAAATTTATTAAGTATTAATTTTAGATTTAAAAAAATTAATTAATTTGATGGAGTAAGTTAATTAATTTGTGTCAATTATATATATATATATATATATATATATATATATATATATATATATATATATATATATTAACTATTAATTTGATGGAGTAATTTAAGAAACTTAATTAATTCTCTGTATTTTGTAATGTTTGAATTCAAATTTAAAATTGTAGTGATTTTTTTTTATGGAAATTGTATCCGTGATTTAAGTAATTAGCCATTAAAATTAATTTAATAAATTTATAGAAATATCAAATACATGAATATAGTATTAACCTTATTTAATTAATAGAAATATCAAAATTAATTTCATTCGGTCAAACTTACCAAGATTAATTATTTTCCTTAGTTAGTACTACTTTTTTTTTTTAAATAATATACAAAATAAAGATAAGCCAATCACTGATTTTTTTTATGGAAATTGTATCCGTGACTTAAGTAATTAACCATTAAAATTAATTTAATAAATTTATAGAAATATCAAATACATGAATATAATATTAACCTTACTTAATTAATAGAAATATCAAAATTAATTCCATTCGGTCAAACTTGCCAAGATTAATTATTTTCCTAAGTTACTACTTTTTTTTTTTACTTATTTTTATAAAAAAATAATATACAAAATAAAGATAAGCCAATCATATTTTTTCTATCTAATTAAAAACTTCAAAAAAACCACAAAATTCCACGTCATCAAAATGTACAATAAAAAGTCAAACATCGTTATCAAATATATAATAGTATAGATGCGTCGAACTTTAGTCCTTCCATATATGGGACATCATTGCAACGGCCTAGATTCGTGCCAGGTATTTAAGTTTTATGTTTTCTTGTCTTTCTTTGATATACCATCTGTGTTTGATCAGATTATGTGAATCAAATAGAGTTTGATTATGAGATCTTTGTAACTTATAAGTATTATGCTTACCAGCATGCAATTTACTCTGCTAAGAGAAAGACAGAACGAGTCAAATTGAATCACATATAGGGGGATTATTGCCATTGACAGTGGAGAATATAACTTTGGGTTCCCATTTTTCATTTGTATACTTGTCATGATGTTAGTTATTTCTGTCATTTCTTGCTGCAGATATCAGATTTCCAAGTGTTGAACATTGTTTTACAATTAGCAATTCCAATAGACTTGTCAAATTGTTCATCTCATTATACCTATTTTCTCGGTGGTAGCTGTATAGGAAAGAATATAATTTTCGGAATGTAATAGTTGTGCTGATTTAGTTCTCCTAGTCACATCAAAATTCTAGGTTGCTTCCATAACTTACTTGCAATGTTTTTGTTTCTCTTCCAAAAGTTTGAAATGTGCTTCCCAATTATATAAATGAATAAATATGGGCTTTGTTATAGTATAGAATTTTTTATTATGAGAGATTTGACTTCATCAATCAAATATATTTCTTACCGGGGACAGGTAAACATGGAAACAAAATGAATTTAGATGGTGAAGCTCGAATATTTTTATATCAGCTAGTTGGCACGTGGGGCCAGCTTCTGTTTCCAAGATGATAACAGTATAACCAACATGAAGAGAGAGAGAGAGGAAGAACTGAGCTTAGGGATTCTGGAAATAAATTCTCATTAAAAGTGATGAATAAAGTACAAGTGTCTATTATATATACTAAGGTATGTGGCAACAACATTTACCACGTGTACCTGAATTGGGAGGTTAATATGTTTAACCTCAACCCAAGATAAATACTTATTTACTACTCTAATACCCCCCCTCAAACTGGACTATGGATGTTAATCAGTCCTAGTTTGGCAAGATGAGTCTGAAATGGAGTGGAAGACAATGGTTTAGTGAGTATGTCTGCTGTTTGATGTTCTGTGCGGATTGGTAGAAGGTGGATTATCCCTTGCTGTAGCTTTTCTCTTACAACGTGACAATCTATCTCAATGTGTTTGGTTCGTTCGTGGAAACTTGGGTTTGCTGCGATGTGCAAAGCGGATTTGTTGTCGCAATAGATGATGGCTGGTTTGTCTTGAGCAATATGCAGGTCTTGAAGAATGTATTTTATCCACTGGAGTTCACAAGTTGTAGCTGCTAGTGCTCTGGATTCTGCTTCTGAGGAGGATCGGGAGACTGTAGTTTGTTTCTTTGATTTCCAGCTAATCAAGGAGTTCCCTAAAAAGATGCAGTATCCTGTAATAGACCTTCTTGTGTCCAAGCAACCTGCCCAATCAGAATCGCTGAATGCGCGCAAGTCAGAGGTTGAATTAGCTGGAAAAAGGAGTCCTTGTCCTGGTGCCTGTTTGATGTATCGAAGGATCCTGTGAGCTGCTTGAAAGTGCTGAATTGTTGGCTTGGATAGGAACTGACTTAGTTGTTGTACGCTGAATGCTATATCTGGTCGTGTGGTGCATAGATAGAGTAATCGGCCAATGAGTCTTCTGTAATTTGGAACATCTTCATATGGTTCTCCATCTGCTGTAATTTATGATGTTGAATCCATTGGTGTTGGTGATGGTTTTGCTGCCAATAGACCAGTGTCTTGTAACAGCTCCAGGGCATATTTCCTTTGATTAATTATGATGCCCTCTTTTGATCTTGCAATCTCCAAACCTAGAAAAAACTTAAGTGAGCCTAGATCTTTAATTTTGAAGCTATCATCCAAAAACTGCTTAATTTTATTGATCTCTTCTTGGCTATTACCAGTTAATATTATATCATCAACGTAGACCAATAAAGCAGTAAAAGAAGTAGTTGTATGTTTGACAAACAGACTATAATCAGAGAGAGATTGATGATATCCTTGAGATAAGAGAGAAGTGGACAATTTAGAGAACCATTGCCTTGAGGCCTGTTTGAGGCCATACAATGATTTGGTTAACTTACAAACTTTGTCTTGGCCATCTGCAACAAAACCTTGAGGGAGACACATATAAACTTCTTCATGTAAATCACCATGTAAGAAGGCATTGTTAACATCTAATTGCTCCAGAATCCAGTTTTGTTGTGAGGCTAAAGCTAACAAAAGTCTAATAGTAGTTATCTTAGCAATAGGGCTGAATGTGTCAAAGTAATCTAGCCCTTCTGTTTGTGTGTAACCTTTAGCAACTAGCCTAGCTTTATATCTTTCTATAGTGCCATCAGATTTATATTTTATCCTGAAAACCCATTTACAACCAATAGGCTTTTTGCCATGAGGAAGAGTGACAATCTGCCAAGTATTAGTGGATTGAAGAGCCTCGATCTCTTTGTCCATAGCTTCTCTCCACTCTTGATGTTTAATGGCTTGATTATATGTTTTTGGTTCAGTAGTGGAAGAAATACTAAGTGTATAATGTTTGTAATTAGGTCCTAATTTTGAGTAATTCATAACTGAAGACAGAGGATAGGGAATAGATACACCTGATGTAGAATCAACTGAAGATGTTGACTGATGAATTAGATTACAGTGGTAATCCTGAAGATATGAAGGAGTTTGTTTGGATCTAAGTGGTCTTGAAGAGAGTGAGACAGCAGGAACAGTTGATGGTGCTGAAACTTCTTGTTGGCCCTGTAATTGAGCAGATGATGATGATGTTGGTGGAAGAGAAGACATTGATGGCTCAGGAACAACCTGTGTAGAAATCTCAGGAAGATGGTTAGATGTGGAATATACATTGTCTTCTGTGTAGAAAACATCAGAAGAATTGGGTAGAGAAACTAGTTTTATAGGAGATTTAGTTTGCTTTTCATTATGCATAGGAAAATGGCTTTCAATAAATTGTACATTCCCGCTAACAAATATCTCAGAAGTGGTTATATCCTGTAAAATGTAACCTTTTGTACCAGGCTTGAAACCCAAGAAAATTGCTTGTCTAGCCCTGGGATCAAACTTACCCCGTTTTTGAGCTAAAGTTGAAGCAAAAGAGAGACAACCAAATACCTTGAAAGCCTTGTAATCTGGGATCCTGCTATACAACAGCTCAAAAGGAGATTTATTATGCAAAATAGGTGTTGGTAGTCTATTTATGATGTAAACAGCATGTACTATGGCATAGGACCAAAGATTTTTAGGTAAATTTGCTTGAAAAAGTAGAGCCCTGGCAACATTCAAGATGTGCTGGTGTTTTCTTTCAACAATACCATTTTGTTGGGGGGTCTCAACACAAGAGGTGTGATGTAATATCCCTTTCTGAGCATAAAAGTTTGCCATAGCAAATTCTGGACCATTGTCAGATCTAATGATCTTAATTTTAACATCGAATTGATTCTCAACTAAAGTAACAAACTGTTGGAGTTGAGTTCGAATATCAGATTTCTGTTTTACCAAAGTTATCCATGTAAATCTGGAAAAATCATCTACCACTATTAGAATATACTTGTGGCCATGAATAGATGGAATAGAATACGGCCCCCAAATGTCAACATGAATGAGTTCAAATATTCTGGAAGAAACTGAAGTACTAGCAGAAAATGGAAGCTTCTTTTGTTTACAGGCATGACAAATATCACACAATTGAGATGAAAGTTTGCATTTTATTGATGAATCTGAGTGTTGTATTACATCGAGAATTGAAAAAGGTACATGACCAAGTCTGAAATGCCAAATTGTGTCAAGACTAATGTTCTCAGAGCAAGAAACATTAACAAGGGAATCAACAGAAGACTTTAGAACATATAGGCCATGCTGTAACTCAGCTGAACCAATCATCCTCAAAGTCTTGGTGTCCTGAATCATGCAAGAAGCGGCATTAAATATCACAGAACAGCCAAGTCTTTTAGTAAGTTGAGCAATGGACATAAGATTGAAAGTGAACTCTGGAATATAGATTACATTGGTTAAGATCAAAGCAGGGGAAAGTTTAATTGTGCCAGCTTTGTTAGCCTTAATGTGACTACCATTAGGAAGTTTCACAGAAATGGGATTAATAACATGAATATCATGAAACTGAGTCTAATGAACAACACACATGATCAGTGGCACCTGTATCAAGTATCCAACAATTATGTAAAGTGGAACAGGACAAAGTACAGGATATACCTTCCTGAAAATCAGCCTTCAAACCTCCACTAGTAGATGGATCAACAGAGATCTGATTTGCCTGATGGGAAGTTGAAGAATCCTGTGTTGAATGTAGCATATGGAGCAATTTCTGAACTTGATCAGGAGTGAAAGATACACTATGAGTAGTACCACTAGACAGATCCTGTGGTTGAGCATCTGAATCAAGAGAGTCAGAGACAAGATGATCTGAGTCTGGAGAGTCTTGTGCATATAAGGCTGCAGCCATGGGATTATGAAACTTGAAGTTCGGAGGGAAGCCATGTTTCTTGTAGCAGGTCTGTTCAGTGTGATTAGGCCCTCCACAGTGCCTGCATTTTGGACCATTGGAAACAAGAGGTTTCTTGAAGGTCTGAAACTTAGGATTACCCTTGCCATAACCCTGACTGATTGGTGGTCTGGAACCCTGACTAGATTTCTGAGAATAAGGCTGAGATACATTTACTGCAAAAGATTTGTGATCTACGTGGGAAGAAAACTGTCGTTCTTGTTGTAAGACCATGGAGAACACCTTAGTGATTGGAGGAAGAGGATCCATTAACATGACCTGAGACCTAACTCCAGAATACTTGTCACTAAGGCCATTAAGAAACCGAATCACACAATCGCTCTGTTGATAGAGCTTGAAAGTATCGATTGCACCGCAAGAACATCGAGTCACACAAGAACAAGTAGGCAACGGTCGAAAATTATAGTATTCATCCCAGAGAATTTTCTGTTTGGTGAAATAGTCTGAAACAGAGTCATCTTCCTGACTTACAGCGAAAATTTCTTCTTGAAGCTCTGCGATACGAAAAGCATCGCCATGGGAGAACCTCTCTCTGAGATCAGTCCAGACATCACTCGCCTTGTCTAACCAGAGAATTGAACAAGCGATTGAAGGAGACACAACATGTGCAATCCAAGACAGAACCATCATATTGCATCTTTCCCAGACTGGAAGCAAAGGATCCATGGAAGACGGCATCGGAAGCGCACCGGATACGAACACGTATTTGTTCTTCGATTGAAGCCCCATCTTCATGCCTCGTGCCCAGGAGTGATAATTCGATCCGTCCAAGGGGGAAGAAACCAATTGAAGCGCAGGATTTTCATTAGGATGAAGAAAATAGGGACTTGAAGCCGTAAGCTTCGATTCAGCCGCAGCTATGGCATCTGCAGTCGCCATCGGTGATGAGAGATGATGAAAAACGATCGGAGACGATGATCGGAGACTCAAACAGGAACACGAAAACCAGATCAAAGCAAGAAAATAGATGAATCGCGGAAGAAATCGAGGAAGCGTGATGAAATCAAATTGGGGAAAACACAAAATCAACTGATACCATGATAACAGTATAACCAACATGAAGAGAGAGAGAGAGGAAGAACAGAGCTTAGGGATTCTGGAAATAAATTCTCATTAAAAGTGATGAATAAAGTACAAGTGTCTATTATATATACTAAGGTATGTGGCAACAACATTTACCACGTGTACCTGAATTGGGAGGTTAATATGTTTAACCTCAACCCAAGATAAATACTTATTTACTACTCTAATACAAGACAGTGGAAAGAATTTCGTTTGTGGGATGACACCCATAAAGCTAAAGGCGTGAAGCCTTTCCTGGACGGAACGGTAATTTTACAATATAAAGACTTTTTTTTTCTCTCTCCTCAATTGAAATAGTTGTTCCATTCTCATTTCTGAGTTTTCTTTGATATGTGCTATTGTTAGGTCACAAATGGATGGTACAAGAAATTGGGTGAGAAAATCTGGACACCTTGGTTTATTAAATTCATACACTCTCGCGGGTACTTCAATATTTACACCAATTTTCCTTATGAGAGAGCACTCAGCACTTCCCACTGAGATGCCGGTGTGAATTATGGAAGAACAGGCGGTCCGAATTCTGACTTACTGAATGAAAATTCTATTGATTCCAATTTCTCGGAAATGCACCCTTTGAATAATCTGAAGTGGTACGACTTCTGTTTCGGAGAAGTACATACTAATAGAATTGTGAGGAGTTTAAATGACCTTGGATCAGTTCTTCAAACTGTACAGAAAAATAACTCTGTTGTACTGGTGAGTATATATCGAATATCAGAGAGGATCGTGAGGAATATGCTCTGCCACTTTGAGAGGCTGAATATTCGAAACTATCTCCTGATTGGCCCGACATCTGATTTCCTCCTAGATCTTTCCAGAAGGGGTCACCCTGTTATTGATGCCAGCCATTTTTCTAACCAATTTGCAAAGTCCACCAATTTTCAAGATTCGAGTGTGGATTTGATCAAAGAGATTTTAGTGAAGGCATATGCAACCAAGAAGAGCTTGGAACTCGGTTATAATACCTGGCTGCTAGATGGAAACATGCTTCCAAGTGATGGTGAAATATTTTTTGATTCTTTTGGCCATGGAAATGATTTTAATATCGGGAAGACTTCTAGACTCTTCCTTGTTAAGAGCTAGCTCATCCTCTGTTTTGAAGAATTGGGGTGATAATTTCATGTACGATGCTGCTTCGCTAGTGGACAGGTTAAGAAAAGAATAAGTTTCTCATGACTCTGTTCTTTTCTATGCAGTAGAGAAATTATTGGAGAAGCACTCAATCAAGTTTAACAGCATTGGTGATATGCAGCTAGGTTTGGATAATGGCAATGTTCATGAGAACCGGACCTCATTTCAGGTTAAAAGTAAAGTTATGTTTTGGTCTTCGGAAACAGAGCTGGATGAAATACAGAGACAACTTGTACATTTAGGTTTGTGGGTGTTGATAGTGATTATTCTTGTACTGCTGTTGTCTGTCAACAGTCATAGCATTTGGTGGTACAAGTCGGCCACTTGTCTGAGTAATTCCCTGCAACTGATTTGGCATGAATAATGAGTTTATAGAACGGTTTTTTGGACAGAAGATGAAATGAATTGCTTTCCATAGCGTAGCAAGTTCATTTTTACATGCCAATCACATGGTGTTCCAATGTTTGATGATTCAATTGTGAATGCATGCACGTTGCCGGATTGAGATAACGACAGTTTTTCGAAACATTGTTGCTATCGGGAGTAATTGAAGCTGATTCCTTCAGTCTTGCCCGAAACAACCAAATGTTGTTTGTCAAGAGCACGGGGATTAAATGTTGTTTGTTAAGAATACTTGTCCTTTTAATTGGTTGAGTTTATCGAGTCTGGTCTAAAATAGAACTTTTCAGTATATCTACGCCTGTATGTATTGTTTATTAATAGGAGAAATAAGAGTTATCTTTTTTACCTACCATAATAGATTTACTTATATACATTTTCTTAATGTAAACTAAATTTAATTTGTATTTATATCATATCTGACGTGGCACGTACCCGCTGTCGATCTAAGCTAATCACCTTGCCCCACGTGCATGATCGGAGGTCAAATCTCGCTCGGAGATCACCTTTCGACCGTCCTACTCAGAGGCTCATTTACCCCGCGAGAATTACCGCACAGGAATATCGACCTAAATGCTCGAACCAACCGAACCGTTGCGATCGACCCATAATCTCCGATTGACCAGCGCATTACTCCACTAGCGTAGTGGCCGACCGAGCATTTAATGCACGGCCTTAATGGGGCACCTGTCAGCTCCCCGCGCCACCACGTCGAGGCGGTAACTTCTCTTTCCTCTCTGTATAAATACCCCCTCCTCATTTATTGCACGGTAAGTTTTTCCACCTAACACTTTTCACGACTCAATCTTTTCGGTCATCTTTACCGATCCTGACTTGAGCGTCGGAGTGCCAACCCGGGTCTCACACCCATCTTCCCCGAGTTGGCCTCGGAGCTCACGTTTGTCGACCTTTGCAGAATTTGAGCAGTCAGGCGGTCGTTTCCCCCATCAACAAATAGAGTGACCGCGTCGGATCTCTCGATCGATCATCAAGCGGAGATTTTGGCACGATCATTTGGCGCCGTCTGTGGGAAGACGCAACAAGAAGCCATTGAACATGACTACTCGAAACGTTGTAAGCAACCGCCTATTCGACGAAAACGGTCGGGAGGTCATTCCTCAAGTTCCCTTACAGGTCGTTATTCCCACCTCCCTTCCGACACAGCTAGTCTACTCGACGCCCGAGATAGAAAAATACTTGAAAGCCTGTCGCGATGAGGCTGTTGCAGCGGCTGCGGAGGGGAGAGAACCTCGTATGCCAGAATGCCCGGAGACTCGACCAATAGAGATCATTCAACCCCCGATAAGTCATCCGGGATATATGCGACCAGTTCAGTATCCTCCGCCCGGCACGTATTGGGCTGAAATTGGGCAAAATGCACAGCCTCAGCTTCCCCAACAACAACCGTTACCTTCTCAAGGAAATATGCGAAAGTCAGTTCAAGACAGGTTATCATTTCAACCCGAGGATGAGGTCGACTCTAGAACCCCAACTGACACCAGAATACATCGGGGTGGCAGTCGACGTGAGGCGGACGTATCACAACAGAGATCTCGATCGTCTCATCCTAGTGGGAGAAATAGCGATCGTAGATTGTCTGGATCCCAAAGAGAACGAAGCCCCACTCAACGTGACTCACCCCCACATGAATCGAAGGGAGTCTTTAACCGACTCGGACCACACGGTCGGGTTAATCAGATCAGGAGATCGAACAGGGGTCGTATCGTGAGGTCAAATGACCTTCGAAACCAGATACCTCCGCGTTCCGATCGACCGGATAACCGACAGAGGAACGAAAGTCAAGGATCATTCAGCCGTTCGCCCCACCGATCACACTCCGTTAGGCGTGAACGTTCTAGATCACCCCGACGCACACCGTCGGGCCCGAGGCATGTCCGCCCATGGAGGTATCGCAGTGAGAGAGAAGCTCAGTCTCCATTTTGTGACTCGATCATTGAGTCCACTACCGATGAGAAGATCCCCACCGGACTACCCACATATAACGGATCGACTGACCCGGAAAAGCATGTGTCGCGCCTCGAAATGCAGCTCAGCATGTTTGGACACTCGCCTAATATCTGGGCTCAGATCTTTGTTACAACTCTGGATGGCCCCGCTCTTGAATGGTTTTCGAGGCTCCCTCCTCGATCGATAACCTCCTACAAGACACTCGTCGATTGATTCAAGGCTCAATTCTCTTCCATGAAGGGAGATAAGCTTCCGCCGACCTACCTGTACACCATTAAACAGGCTCCTAATGAATCGCTTCGAGATTTCTTCACTCGTTTCTCGCAAGCTGTGGTCAAAACAGAAGAACCTAGCATCGATCTTTTGAGACCTATTGTTCACAAGGCACTGGTCAACATCGAAGCCGCTTGGTACATCTTCTTACAGAAACCAAAGAATTTGGCGGACATCCAAGCAGCTGCTTGCGATTGGATGCAACTCGAAGAATTGGAGAGTTCTCAGAGGAGCCCGGTACCCAGTCGAAAGGCAGATATCCATCGACCAATTAGACAAGACGCACGACCTAAGCCAGAGGGACCGACAGGGCCTACCACTCGAAAGCATTACACCCAGCTGACGCGCCCGCTCGATGAAATCTACAATGTTATCGATCCTGCCCTATTGAAAAAGCCTAAGCCGATGCGGGACACTCCCAAGAACCGAGAGAGCAATAAATTTTGTAATTTTCACCAGCAAAAAGGTCACAACACTTCTGAATGTAATGCTTTACGAGATGAGGTCGAACGATTGATCAAAGGAGGCCTCCTCCAGGAGTTCGTGAAAAAAATGGATGACCATGCTCGGAACCGAGATCACCCCGACAGGTCGCCTCCCAAACAACGGCTGGCTAAGCCTCCAACAGAACGAGACCCTCATAACCGACCATGCCTCGGTCAGATTGACATGATTTCAGGAGGACCTTCAGGTGGAGATTCAAGGTCCGCTCGGAAAAAGACGCGACGGACCGCTACTCAAGGATTCTGTAGTCCCCGAGAAGTGATGCATATTCGGCCAGAAGACGCCTGGGTCAACAAAGATATAGTGTTTAATGAGAATGATGTAAGTGATCTACCGGGACGCTCGAGCGAAACACCTAGTTGTCCTATGGTTGTCACGCTCGACGTCGCCAACTTTGCTGTATCTCGCACTTTAATGGATAATGGAAGCTCGAGCAATATTATCCTTTATTCGACTCTTGTTCGCATGAATTTACACGATGAATTACTTCTAGATCCCATTCGAACCCCTCTCACAGGATTCGGAGGTGCAGAAGTGTACACCAAGGGTCGAGTACGGCTAATCACATCCATGGGCACTTTGCCCCGACGGGCGACACGCGAGATCGAATATCTTGTCGTCGAAATGCCCTCTGCATATAATATTATCTTTGGTCGATCGGGCCTCATCGATTTCCGAGCGGTTATATCCACTTACCATCAAATGGTCAAGCTACCCACTCCAGCCGGGGTCGGCGAATTAAGGTGCGACATACCAACCTCCTGGAGTTGCTACTCTATCTCGTTAGACAAACCCAAACCTTCTTCGGAGAAGCATGTCCCTCTGTTAATCGATGATCCCATCATCGAGGGTGAATTCGTGGACCCAGGAGCCATCGACCCCGAGAATTCACGGAAAATGAGTTCTTCCCATGCGGCGAAAAGAAAGAAGCAGGAAGACAAAAAGCTCGAGCCCACAGAAGAACTCGAAGAAATTCAACTAATCCCGGGGCAAACAGAAAAAATCACTTATATTGGCGCTGGTCGAAAGGGAAAAGAACAGTGCATGCTCATTCAGTTCCTGCGTGACAACCTCGACGTTTTCGCGTGGAGTGCTTCTGATCTAGTGGGAGTGGACGGGAAAGTGATCGAACATCACTTGAATGTTGATCCCTCCTACAAGCCAGTCAAGCAAAAGCTACGCTCTCAAAGCGACTCCCGAAATGCCATCATCGAGGCTGAAGTCAACAAACTCCTGGACGCCCAGTATATCATGCCGATCCAATACATCGAATGGCTGTGCAATGTCGTCCTCGTACCCAAACCGGGAGGAAAATGGCGAATGTGTAATGACTTCACTGACTTGAACAGGACGTGCCCGATGGATCCCTATCCGTTACCTCGAATCGACCAACTGGTCGACTCCACGGCCGGATGCGAACGATTGAGCATGATGGACGCCTTTCAAGGATACTACCAAATCTTCATCGCCCTCGAGGATCAGCCCAAAACCGCTTTCATAGTCTTCAATGGCATTTACTGCTTCAAAGTTATGCCGTTCGGACTCAAAAATGCAGGTGCTACGTACCAGAGAATGATGAACAAAGTTTTCGAGTCTGAGATCGGGGATACCATCGAAGTATACGTCGACGATATGCTAGTCAAAAGTGAAAAAGCCGCCGACCATCTGGGCCACTTGAAAAGAGCTTTCAACCTCCTTCGAAAGTACAACTTAAAACTCAACCCTGCTAAATGCACCTTTGGGGTCGACGGTGGTAAGTTCCTCGGATATATGGTCAGCCAAAGAGGGATCGAGGCCAACCCCGCAAAGATAAAAGCTATCCAATTTTTGCCGATCCCCAACTCGATCCGTGACGTACAGAGACTGGTGGGTCGGATTATATCCCTTAACCGCTTCATAGCCCGATCGTCGGAAAAGAACTTGCCCTTTTTCAAAATCTTGCGCGACATCAAGAATTTCGAATGGACTCCAGAATGCAATCAAGCTCTTGAAGACCTAAAAAAATACCTCACCTCCCCACCTCTGCTTGCGAAACCCATCGACGGGGAAAACTTATATCTGTATCTAGCCGTGTCAAACGAGACCATCAGCTCGGTACTTGTCACCATTCGAGATCGGAAACATCTCCCCGTGTATTACATAAGTAAGGTTCTCCATGGCCCAGAGATACGCTATCTCGAGATCAAAAAGTTTGCTCTCGCAGTAGTCCATGCTTCCCGTAAACTTCGACCCTACTTCCAAGCGCATCCCATCGTAGTCCTCACCGATCAGCCATTAAAGACCGTCATGGACAAACCAGAAGTCTCAGGTCGACTCACGAGGTGGACAATCGAGCTCGGACAATTCGAGGTAACATATCGACCCCGGGTGGCATACCAGGCACAAATCTTAGCCGATTTCTTGGTTGAGAAAGGCCCGCACTCGACGATAAAGGGTGACCCAACTGTTTGGACCCTTTTGGTCGATGGCTCCTCAACCGCTTCCGGGGGGAGGTGCCGGGGTATCCATAGTCAGCACAAATGGCCAACAGGTCGAATACGCCATCGCCCTCGAGTATCCTGCAACAAACAATGAGGCTGAGTACGAAGCTCTTTTAGCGGGTTTGAGAATTGCGAAAATGCAGAACATAAAAAAACTTCGAGCTTTAACCGACTCACAACTGGTTGCTAGCCAAGTCAAGGGCGAATACGAGGCTCGAGAGGAGTCTATGATCAAATATCTCGCCTTGGCCAAAAGGGCAATCACTGAATTTGATGAATTCGAAATCTCCCAAATTCCTCGAGAAGAAAACGGTCGAGCCGACGCCCTTTCTAGATTTGCCAGTGGTTCGCTCGGCACCCAAGATCGGACCATCACCTTCATGACCTTATCAACTCGGTCGATAGATAACACTCCACCCGAAGTCAACTCTATCGATGCGACTGAGCCGTGTTGGCTCGATAACATCGTCTTGTATCTTCAAAATGGCATCTTACCCGAGGATTTGACCGAAGCAAGGAGACTCAAGCAACGCGCGCTGAGCTATACGCTGGACCAGGAGGGTCATCTGTACAAACGTTCATTCATCGATCCAACTAAACGGTGCCTCCGACCATCCCAGGGTCGAGAAGTTTTAGCCGAAATCCATGAGGGATCCTGTGGGAATCATACCGGGGGGCGGTCTCTAGCCCTAAAGGTATCTCGATCTGGATTCTTCTGGCCTAACCTACGCAAGGATGCACTCGAATTTGTGAGGAAATGCGATCGTTGCCAGAGGCATGCCAATTTGACCCATCAGCACCCCGCACACATGATTCCGATCGAGTCATGCTGGCCCTTTGAGCAATGGGGAATCGACATAAGTGGACCCTTTCCGATATCAACTCGACAAAGGCAGTTCATCATTGTGGCGATCGATTATTTTTCTAAATGGGTCGAGGCTTTGGCAGTCGCAAAGATTACTTTCCACTCCTTACAGGACTTCCTCTGGAAGCACATCATCACTAGATTTGGAGTACCTCGAGTCATAGTATGCGATAATGGACCATAGTTCCGAAGTTCAAGATTTAGAGCCTATTGCTCCGACTTTAAGATCGATCAAAGATTCACTTCAGTCGGACATCCCCAGGCCAACGGTCAGGTCGAGGTTACCAATCGAACCATCATACAGAATCTGTGTACGCGACTCGAAGCAAAGAAGAGCCATTGGGTGGATGAACTTGAAGGCGTCCTTTGGGCATATCGAACCACCCCTCGAATCCCCACGGGACAGACACCTTTCGCCATGGTATATGGCTCGGAGGCCGTGATTCCGGCTGAGGTTATACATCAATCTCCCCGAGTGGCTCACTTCCAGCATGGTCGGAATAATGAACTAAGGGCTTTCGATCTTGATACGATAAACGAAACTCGAGAAAAAGGAAACATGAAGATGCAGCAGTATCGAGCCACGACTGCTCGGGCATACAATAAAAACCTACGACCTCTCCACTTTCAAGTCGGGGATTTGGTCCTCAAAAGGGTTGAAGTTACTAAACACGTAGGAAAGCTCGATGCTAATTGGGAAGGACCCTACCGTGTCGTCGAAATAGGCAAAAATTGGGCATATCATCTCGAGGATCTCGATGGGCTACCGTTACCTCGATCATGGAATGCTCACAACTTGAAGAAATATTACTTGTGATTAATCGGTGTAATTTCTTTTGGTCAATTAAACACAATATGTAAATTTTCTGGTCGATTAATCGATAGAGCATTCTCCTGCCTTTTTAACAACCATGTTATTCGATCATATACTTGTGATTATACGACGCCCGTACTAATTTCTTGTATACTTCGAAAGATTAAAGCAGCTTGCCTTGACATCTTCTCGATCATTATTTTCGATTAACATAAAAAGTTAAACGCCAAAAAGCTCGAGAAAACACGTATAAAACCCAGAAGAGAACTTGCATAATGTATTTAAAACAGGAAAGTCTACATCGATCACAATTCTTCGATCATAACCTTAGAAATTTGGATTTTACAAATGGGAGCAACAAACGCTCGGATTCCTACCTATTTACACATGAATCCCGAGCCAACAACTACTAAAGTCCGACCCCAACAGTCGAAACTTTGAAAATTGGATTCCCCTTGGCCAAAGACCTCCGAGTACGAAGATAGGGCTAGTCCATTCTCTCCGACTCAATCCTCGACCGCTCAGGATCCGGTCCCTTCCTCGATTGGAACGATGGCCCCCTCCCCAAAGTACTCTGGGCACATATCTTTAGGGTCGAAGGAAGCATCAAGATCGAGCTCTTCCGTAACTACGTTGTCTGGTTCCCCCGCCGCTCTAGATCGAGCCAACTTCACGGCAAAGCCAAACTCGTCGTTGTCCCAGTTTGGCTCGGGAGTAGGAGGTCGGGTGACCGGTTCAACTGGACGAGGATCATCTTGATATAGGCCGACCTTTTCTTGATCATAGTCGAGCGGAAGATACTTAGCCGCTTACACTTGAGCCAAGCACAAATTGAAGCCCTCCTCGACGTCTTTGAAGCTCGCGATCGACACGGCCTTCTCGTAAGCCTTAGACTTCATGAATCTGTAAACGCCTCGACGCTCGAGGTCGTTCACGGATTCAGCAAGACCCCTCTTGCATCGATCCAGGGCTAGCTTGGCGCCTTTCCTCTCTCCCTCCATCAAGCCGCGGGTTCTCGCTTCGGCCTCTTCCTGGATCGACCTCGCCACCCGATCCTCCGCCACCTTCAGCTTTTTCTCGACTTCCGAGAGATTTGTTATGGCATCCAAGAGATCGTGATCGAGTTTTTCCTTGTCCTTGGTGGCCTCGGCCAACTTCTTATCCTTCTCTTCCAGCTCGAGCCTCATCGTCTCAACCTGCCGCTCGGCTTTCGCCCTCAACTGCCGATGAACCCATCCTCTTCGAGCCACTTGAAAGAAGTCCTGGCCCAACTGCAAGACATCATTGATCATCAGAAACTTCGACCATACACAGAAAATAATTTCTACAGGCACTTACGGCAAAATATTTCTGGACCCAAGACGCCTCGATCTCGTCGTCGGAGAGCGCCATCCTTTCTTTATGATCGACCGTTGTCTGGATCGAATTGTAAAGAGCTCCGAGTGCCTGGTAGTCTTGAGGGGCAGTTCCGACCCGTCTGGGCTCGCCTCTCTCGTTGACACTTGCAAGGCCGCACGGGAAATGGGGTTCCTCGAGGATCGGGTAGTCGAAGAACAACTTCTTCTCTTCTTCGCTCGATTTCCACGGCACCGCGCTCGAGGATCCCGCGCCAGGCCTTCGCACCCCCGCCAAAATGCTGGCCACGTTTCGAGGCACTATTGCCCCTCGACCCTGGTTCGGAGGGGTCGAGTAGGCTCCGACCTGGACCTCAACAATCGGCCCAAGCACCGGTGGCATGGGGAGTAAGGGGCTCTTCTCTCGACCTCTATTCTTATCGGCCCCGACCCCAGACTTCGCCTGGCCCTTAGTTTTTTGCTTTTTTGCCTGGGGGGCTCCATGGTCCTCGACCCCCGATGGGGTTCGCCCCCTCTTCTCGGGAGCGTCATTGGTCCTCATCTAAGAACCCCAGGCAGAGCCTCGATCGTCGCATCGGTCGATGCAGCAGTCTCCGCTTGGGTAGGAGGGGGCATTTTCTTCTTCGAGGCCGCTTTCTTCAGCTCGGCCATCTCCTTCCTTCTTACGTTCAAAGCAGCCGACATGATGTATTGCTCTGCACAGAAAAGGCACTTGATTATGAAAATAACCAAACAAGGAGGAAAACAACAACAAACAAATGGCCGAGATGCCTCGAGGGATTCGTTCGGAATACCAGGGTCGAAATGCTTTCTAACTCCCGGCGCGAGCCCCAGCTCGATTAGTGATTGCGGAACAACCATATCCTCCGACTCCATACTTCCCATCCTCCTCAAGGCCGCCATCAAAGTGTTTGGCCAACCCGGATGCCCCCTCGGAAGGTCCGATCGAGAAACCCAGCTCCATCCCGGATATTTTAGGCCAGGCCAACCCTTTTCACTCTCGATGAAAACAAATCTCTGCTTCCATCCCTTACCGTTTGACGAAGTAGGCGACCTAACGATCCGATAATTACTCTTCGATTGTAGTTGGATATACCCCGGGCCAGACTTCGAGGTCTCGGTCGTCAATCCGGCTTGGAAGATCTCGGAAATGCAGTAAACGTTGACCTTCATTCCCAAGCACCTCAACAAAGCCCTCAATCCGTTTACCATGGCGTAAGAATTGGGCATCAACTGCAATGGACTAATCCTAAGGGTATTGAAGAAGTGAACCATCTCCTCGGGAATGGGCACCCTAAACCCATTTTTGACCGCCAAGTAGTTGATCGCAATACAGTTGGGCGGCAGGTCGGTCATGCGATCTCCTGACTGGGGCCTTATCACTCGATAACCCCCGTATTCCGGAGCCCCCCCAAACAACCATTTCTGGACCTCTCCAAGTTTGTCCTCGGATATCGAACAGGTAATGGCTCGGGGGTCATTCTGTAGCCAACCCTCTGGTTCTAAATTCTCCACCTCCTCATCCTCTTCTTCCTCCTCTAATCGACCTGAGGTCGACGTCACCTCTCCTGGCTCCCGAGGTACTACCACCTCTGTTATCTCATCCTCGGACAAAGGCTCCGAAACCTCTACGACCTCGACGAACTCATCCCTCCCCTGGGGATTCGTCGACCTAGTCTCCATGGTATCTCCGGAATCCGATGTCGAACTCGACCCAGATGTGTCCGAACTCGACCTCGCACTCGCGGTCGCCACTCCCTTCCCTCTGGGGCCGGTCTCCGCTCGATTTGCTAACATCCTACAGTGGTTGATAAAAACCTCATTTTTATGGTGTAGTTCGGATACGAACAAATCGAGAGAGAGGAAGCCTTCGAAGAGGGAAGTGGTACACCTCTCCCTCGAAGCGATCGAAAACAAAAATAAAAAGCACAGAGAAAGAAAATCGAACAACAGATCGAAAATATTACCTTTTGTTTTCCGAAGATTCGAACAGTCCTCTTATAAAGCGAGCGACCCCGAAATTCGACACACAAACGACTCTTTATCGATCGAGAATGGCTCGAAACTCTCTTCAAATTCTCTTTCGCAAAAGTAACAAATGGATTTACAGAGGGAACTATTTATAGGGATAAAAATGGGCGGGAATCGAGAAGATGAAACGACGTGATGATTACAGCGGGTCCCACTCTTGGGATTTGAAACGCCACTGCCACGTCAGCCCTAGCAGATGACGTTTCGGGGGGCTTATGACGTGGCACGTACCGGCTGTCGATCTAAGCCAATCACCTTGCCCCACGTGCATGATCGGAGGTCAAATCTCGCTCGGAGATCACCTTTCGACCGTCCTACTCAGAGGCTCATTTACCCCGCGAGAATTACCGCACAGGAATATCGACCTAAATGCTCGAACCAACCGAACCGTTGCGATCGACCCATAATCTCCGATTGACCATCGCATTATTCCACTAGCGTAGTGGCCGACCGAGCATTTAATGCACGGCCTTAATGGGGCACCTGTCAGCTCCCCGCGCCACCACATCGAGGCGGTAACTTCTCTTTCCTCTCTGTATAAATACCCCCTCCTCATTTATTGCACGGTAAGTTTTTCCACCTAACACTTTTCACGACTCAATCTTTTCGGTCATCTTTACCGATCCTCATTGGAGCGTCGGAGTGCCAACCCGGGTCTCACACCCATCTTCCCCGAGTTGGCCTCGGAGCTTACGTTTGTCGACCTTTGCAGAATTCGAGCAGTCAGGCAGCCGTTTCCCCCATCAACAAATAAAGTGACCGCGTCGGATCTCTCGATCGATCATCAAGCGGAGATTTTGGCACGATCAATATCAGATCATTATTTGAATTTTTAAATGTTTTAGGTTGTCATTTATGTTTGATAAAAATTAAATTTTAATATATTTTAATAATAAAATTTTTTCGATGTTTTTTGGCACACATATCGTAACGTAAACTAGAGGACTAATGCCTATGGCCTGGTTGACTATTAAGCTCGAGTAATTACTACTCGATGGATAAACCACAAAATACGGATTCGAGTTGACTTAAAGTTAAAATATTAATATGAATTTCGCAATTAAAAGCAATCCAGCTCGAATGATCTTGATTAAAAAACCAAGACCAATCTCGAGGTCACATGATTAAGTTGACCGGAAAACCCTTAAACCGCTCTCTCATCAAACTCATTTGTTATAAGATGTTCGGGCAAAAATATAATTAATGCCCCTAGTATTGTCCAAAGAAATATAATCCAGTCTTGCAAAGAGCAAACTCATTAATGTCTCAGGGCTCTCTCTAAGATAGCAGAGAGTAAGCTCTCCATCTTTCGGTTGCTGTCGGGCAAAATGTACAAGGAAATCGTTAAAATCTTTGTTCCATACTGGCCGCCAACTGCGACTTCTCGAACCCAGGATACAGCAACTGTCCCGAATCTCCTGCAAAGAGCAGCAAAGCAATCTCGAGGTTTTGCCAACAACAAGTGTTATCTCCATCAAGTAATCAACAAAAGGACAGTCAAACCAGCATAATATTACAACATCCATAAACTTAATATATAAAATATTGAAAGCACTATACTTGATGGGGTCAAAATACGATCGTCCCACAATAAGACACGTGGCATCACCGAGATGATGACATCTGTCTTCCCAAGGCTGCACCATCAGTTCACGAGCGCTGAACCCAACGAGCGCAAGTCTTCTTCAGGAGTTTAGCCCAACAAGCGCTATCACTCCCACGAGCGTCCTACACAATAAACGATGGGTACGCCCACGTGCCAAGGGAGCCCTCTTCGAGCGTCACACTCCCTCAGAGTGGCCCCTCCTTTGGCTCGTCACTTAAGCTGGAGCCTTCATCCCCCTCAGCGGATATCTTGGCCTCCAATACTCTAGGTTGTCACGAGCGCGCTCTCAAGCCCTCGTTACCAACCACCCATATGGCTCTCTGACACAACGTACATGCCCGCGCACCTGCCACTGTTGCTAGCACTGACTTTTGGGCCGCTTTTGCAGAAGATTCCTCCTAGGTTTCTCTCTCACAGCGCCACGTGTTAGGGCAACATTCGGCCAGGACCACTTAAGGCAAATGACCAAAGGGCCCTTGACCCTCAACTATAAATAACCCAAGTCATCTTCTACACTGTAAGCATTCTTTAAGCTTTCTTCACCTCTGCAACTGTGACTGAACTTACATTCCTTCATACACTGAACTGACTTGAGCGTCGGAGAGCCAAACTGGGTATCACCCCCAGTTCCCCCAGCTTGGCCTTCTGACTTTCCTTGTGCTTGTCCCAACAGGTTGAACCCCTATCTCATCTCCGGCGAAGCTCCGGTGGTTTCCTCCACATAATACAAATCGTAAAGTGATCGGATTCGGATCCACCCATTCCCGGACCCATCATTTTTGGCGCCGTCTGTGGGAAACCAGTCTTTCATCTTCTTCCTTTCTTTTTGTTGGTAGAAAAACAAGCACATCTTCACTTTCAACAGCCATGGTTGCAACGAGATCTGGAGCTGTAGGAGGAGGAGAAAACACCTCCCAGGATGCAAATATCGTTCTTCCCCCCACCGCCACTGGTGGAGCGCCGCCACCTTCCGTCGCCGCTGGCGGAGCACCTCCCGCCGCAGGAGTGACTCCACAGGCAGAATCTTCTGCACCACCACCTGCACCGCCGGTGATGCCCATTCCCACCACCGCGGGAGGAGTTTCTCTCTCAGTTCCACCGCCGCTTGCACAGAATTCCTGGGTCCATCCCCAGATGAACCTTGGAATGCAAGGTTACCTGATGCCCCCTCCTGGATACTCCCTTACTCCGGCGATGATGATGCCACCGGTCCAGCCATACCATGCCGGACAACTCCAGCTCCCAGTGGTGGTCCCCAGGGAGATTGAAGGAGTGGAGTTACCTCCACTGACCACCCAACAATTGAGGGCTCTATACGCCCAGTGTGAGGTTCAGGCGGCTCAGGGGGCATGGGAAAGGTTCCATTCCATGTACTTTCCCTCTGGGCAGGCCACTCAGGTTGCGGCCCCTTTAGGCGGACAGCAAAACTTTCCCCTCAGAGAAGCCCAGGCTGTCCTGAGGGCACAACCACCACCACCACCCGCGAGAGAAGTGCCCCAGCAGGAGGGCAACGAGCGTGCCTCCATGGGCCGGAACAAAGAGCCCACGGAGCGAGTGAACGAAAATGAAGGAGACTCTCATGTCTCCAGGAGGGGCTCACGAGCCCACAAGGACAAGCAAGTGGAAGTAAATCCTGACGTCCTCGCGGCTGTGCAAGACCAGCTGCAGGGCCTCAAGGATATCGTGGGACAGCTCTCACGAGGGCGCTCAACTCAGATCTCCCATACTCGGGATGAACGGGTTGACGCCAGGAGCACCCGCCCCAAGGATCCTCCACCAAGGGTCCCCCGTCGCAAGGAGCCGGAGGAAAACTTCGGCACGTACGAATATCACCCACTGGCGAGGGGTTCACCCCTCGTCGAAGAAGTTCTGATGGCCCAAGCCGGCATGGCCAAAGTCCCCACATCCATCAACAGATACGACGGGACAACCGATCCAGCGGAGCACTTGGATCATTTTGTGCATCTCATGCACCTTTACGAGCATTCCAGCCATTACTGGGCGAAAGTGTTTGTCACTTCCTTGGTAGGGATGGCTCAAGAGTGGTATAAGCGCCTGCCACCGCGCTCGATCCACTCGTATGAAGAACTGGCCGATGCCTTCCTCAACCACTTCAACTCTTTGAAGGCACCAGTCACCGCACCCACAGCCCTTTACAACGTGGTGCAAGGCAAGAGCGAATCACTGCGCTCGTTCTTCGCCCGCTTCAATAAGGAGATCTTGCAGGTGGAAAGGCCCTCGATGGATTTCTTGATCCCAGTGCTCTTCCAGGCTGTGGATCACAAGCAGTATGTGAGCAAAAAATTTGCTGATGCCATCGTGGAGAGAAGGCCTGGGACCCTCATGGGCCTGAGAGAAATAGCCGAGCCATTTTTCGCGCTCGAAGATATGTATGGGACGAATGGTCCCCGACATCATAGCCCGGCCAGGAACGAGCGACCTCATCACGAGCGGGGACGGGATGTGGCAGTCAAGAAAGAGCGCCCTCAAGAGCGCAGAAGGTCGCCACCACCCCCTCGTAGATTCGAGCGAATTCCGCTCACCAGGCCAAACTCAGAAGTCTACAATTCAAAAGACCCATCAAAATGAGAGAAACAGACTCACTAAGGCGCTCGAACAAATACTGCGCCTTCCACAAGCAGAGAGGGCACGACACGGATGAGTGCCGGCAGTTGGAGGCTGAAATCCAAAGGCTCGTTGCAGGGGGCCATCTGAAGGAGTTTGTCCGGGTGCTCGAGCGCTACGATGAACAATGCAACGAGCGCTCCGGAAGGAGAAGAAGGAGTCCTTCCCGGTCAAAGAGCCCAAGGGGCAGGGGACCCCCTGAAAGCAACAGCCGCCGGGGCAATAAAGGCAAAGCCCCTGAGCAAGAAAACGAGCCCTTCGCAGTCATAAATATGATTGCAGGAGGCTCATCAGGAGGAGATTCAAACGCCTCCCGACGGAGGTACGTTCGGAGCTACAACCAACGCCCATCAGTGCCCAAGCCTATCTACGCCATCCAGAGATCAAGCGCTCAAAGATCAAGAGAAAATGATGTAATAGGCTTTGATGATAGGGATCTAGAACATATTGTAACGCCCCATGGGGAGGGTGTAACCTCAGATTGCCCCATGGTGGTTAGTTTAGATGTTCATAACCATGTTGTAAAAAGGGTATTGGTAGATAGTGGAAGCTCCGTTAATGTTTTGCCTTACTCTACATTCTTAAAAATGAAGGTTGATCTCCCGCTCGAGTCTCTTAAAACGGCCCTCATCGGCTTTGGAGGCTCAGAAGTTGTCCCGCGAGGGCAAATACGCCTGGCTACTTCGTTTGGCCGAGCCCCTCAACGCAAAACACTCCTGGTGACGTACGCGGTGGTGGAGATAGACATTCCATATAACATCATAATTGGGCGCCCTGCCCTCGTTGATTTCAAAGCCATCATCTCCAAATACCACCAGAAGATTAAGTTTCCTACTTCCGAGGGCGTCGGAGAAGTGCTCTGCAATGTACGAGAGGCTTGGGAATGTTACATGCTGTCCCTCAGAAAGCCAAAAGCAGAGAAAACCTTCCAAATTGGTTCCACCAAGAAGTCAGTAGATTTCCCCAACTTGGATGAGGACAGCCCAGCACGGAAAAGGGCAAAATTGAACAAGAAGAAGAACAAGAAGAAGAGGGGAGACAACGGGGAGAATCCCCTCGAAAATGTCCCCCCAGGGGTCGTTGGTGGATCGTCCTCAGAAGGAGACGAGCCGGAAGAGAGCGAACCAGCATCTGGCGACCGTTTGACAGGAAAGAAGAGGGCGCTCGAACTTCCTCGCCCTGAGGTAAGGATCGAACCCTCGGAAAAGTTCCTTACCATTGAGCTGGAACCTGGAAACAAAGATAAGACTACACAGATCGGCTCAAACCTCTCGGGGCCTTCTCAGATCATGATGATTGATTTTCTAAGGGAGAACAAGGATGTATTTGCGTGGAAAGCCTCTGATCTCACAGGAATTGACCCGAGCGTCATCGTCCATAGGCTTAATGTGGATCCATCTTTCAAGCCTATCAAGCAGAAAAAGCGGGATGTACATGGCTTTCGGAAAAAAGTCATTGAAGAGGAAGTTAATAAACTCTTGGAGGCTCAATATATCGAGCCCATCTTGTATCCGGAGTGGCTATGCAACGTCGTCTTGGTGCCCAAGAGCGCAGATAAGTGGCGCATATGCAACGATTTCACGGATCTCAACAAGGCCTGCCCTAAAGATCCATACCCGTTGCCCCGGATTGATCAACTGGTGGATTCGACCGCTGGCTGCGAGCTCATGAGCATGATGGATGCTTTCCAGGGATATTACCAGATCTTTATGGCTCCAGAGGATCGCCCCAAAACCTCGTTCGTTGTCCATTTGGGGGTCTATTGCTTCCTAGTCATGCCCTTTGGACTTAAGAACGCCGGAGCAACATATCAGCGGCTCGTCAACAAGATGTTTGAAAGTGAAATTGGGAGGTCCATGGAGGTCTATGTGGACGATATGATTGTAAAAAGCGAGCGCCAGGACTCCCACTTAGAAGATCTCAAGCGCACCTTTTCTATCCTGCGACAATATGGAATGAAGTTGAACCCCTCGAAGTGCACCTTTGGAGTACAAGGAGGAAAGTTCTTGGGTTACATGGTCAGTCAGAGGGGAATTGAGGCCAATCCGGAGAAGATCAAGGCCATCCTGGAAATCCCCTCCCCTCGAAATCTGCGGGAAGTGCAGGTCCTAGTAGGCAAAATCATCTCATTGAACAGGTTTATTTCGCGCTCGGCGGACAGGAACCTTCCCTTCTTCAAAATTTTAAGGAACGCACGTAACTTTGCTTGGACAGAGGAATGTGAAAAAGCGTTGCAGGATATGAAGGCTTACTTATCGAGCGCACCACTGCTGACTAAGCCTGTCGAAGGCGAAAGGTTATTCATGTATCTTTCTGTTTCTCCTGAAGCCACGAGCGCGGTTCTGGTCGCTGTACGGGAGCGGAAACATTTGCCTGTCTATTATCTGAGCAAAACCTTGCAAGGAGCTGAAAAGAAGTATTTGGAGATTGAGAAATTTGCGTTCGCTCTTATTAACGCCTCAAGAAGACTAAGGCCTTACTTTCAAGCGCACTCCATAACGATTCTCACCGACCAACCCTTGAAGCAAGTGTTGTCCAAGCCGGACGTATCTGGCAGATTAATCAAGTGGGCCATCGAATTGAGCCAGTTTGATCTATGCTTCGAGCCCAGGACCGCGATACAAGCTCAAGTTATGGCGGATCTGTTGGTTGAGCGTTTTGGTTTTGAGCCCACCGTTGCGGAGAATGAGGGGTTATGGGTACTGCACACAGATGGTTCCTCAACCTCTCAAGGGGGAGGAATAGGAGTGGCCCTCAGAAACCCCGATGGGATTGAACTGGACTTTGCGATCAAGCTGGATTTCCAAGTCACTAATAATGAAGCAGAATATGAAGCCCTCGTGCAAGGGTTGAATATCGCTTTTCAGAATGGAGCTTCTAGAATCACTGCTTATGTGGATTCACAATTAATAGCGAGCCAGATTGAAGGAACTTATGAGGCTCGAGAAACCACCATGGTGCAGTACTTAAAGAAAGCCAGAGAAATCATTGGGAAGTTCAAGGAATTTCATCTACTTCAAGTGCCACGAGGAGAAAACGAGCGTGCGGACGCTCTGTCAAAGTTTGCTTCAGCTTTAGAAGGCACTTCCGAACGTTCTGTTACGTTCCTTAGAACTGAGAAACCTTTGATCAAGGAAAGGGTCGCCGCCAAGATGATCGCCATGATTGATCCGAACGAGCCCTGTTGGCTTGACGACATCGTCAATTTCCTTAGGGATGGAATTACTCCCACTGACAAGGTGGAAGCCAGGAAAGTCAGAAATAAGGCCCCTCGTTTCGCTCTGGATCCCGAGGGGAGATTGTTCAAAAAATCATTTCAAGGACCCCCAATGAGATGCCTAAGGCCCTCACAAGCGAAGGAGACGCTCGAGCTCATACACAATGGAAGTTGCGGGAATCATTCTGGGGGACGTATCTTGGCAAAAAAGATTCTGAGAAGTGGGTTTTATTGGCCTACGGTTCTCCAGGATGCCATTGAATTTTCGAGGAAGTGCCCCAAATGCCAATTTCATTCAAATCTCCCTCAATTGCCAGCCGCACAGATGATCCCAATAGACGTCTCTTGGCCTTTTGACCAGTGGGGAATAGACATTGTGGGCCCCTTGCCCATGGCTGCGGGACAAAGGAAGTTTGTCATTTTAGCCGTCGACTACTTCACCAAGTGGGCCGAGGCCGAAGCTGTTGCGAAAATCACTTTCAAGGTTGTGAGAGACTTCATTTGGAAGAACATCATTTGCAGGTACGGCATACCGAGGGTGCTCATTTCTGACAATGGATCCCAGTTCATAGCAGCTGACACACGAGAGTGGTGTTCTGAGTTGGGGATAGAACAGCGATTTACCTCGGTAGGACATCCCCAATCCAATGGACAAGCAGAAGTTACCAATAGGATCATCTTGCAACATCTGAAAACCATGCTTGAGAGTAAGAAAAGTGAATGGGCTGAAGAATTGCAAGGAGCGCTTTGGGCTTATCGCACCACCCCACGAGCGGCCACTGGAGAAACTCCTTACGCGCTCGTGTATGGATCAGAAGCGATGATACCGGCGGAGATAGTAAATGAATCCGCTCGTGTCGGCTATTTCGAGCCTCAGCTCAACGATGGCAACAGGAGCTTGGAGTTGGACTTACTGGATGAAAGGAGAGACCGAGCGTGGGCTAAGATCCACCACTATAAAGCCTCTGTGGCCCAGCAGTACAACAAGCGTGTGAGGGAAAGAACTTTCCAGTTGGGAGACTTGGTTTTGAAGAAAGTGGAAGTATCCAGGCACGTGGGCAAGTTGGACCCCAATTGGGAAGGCCCATTCAAAGTCATACAACTCAGAGCTAACAACACTTACACCCTGGAGACACTTCAAGGTGAGCGCTTGCCTCGCCCTTGGAACGCATGTAACCTCCGGCGGTTTTATGTTTAAAAGCTCTTTTGCAAACTCTGATGTAACAACCCTCGTTGATGGGTTCTATGTACTTCCAATCAAAGTAAAAGGTAACATAATCTTTTTAATTTTAATATTCCTGTTTCTTTGGTTGCTTGAATGGATAAGTCCCATGTCCCTCGTCTTCGCGAGCGTGGTTGGCAACCCATTCCAATTTGAATGCTGTTATCTCTTATGGGTTACGCTGGCCAGCACTCTACTCCGCATGGGGGGACGCCCTCATAAGGATAAGACTGGTTACGCTCACAACCAATTAGGTAAGTTGGAAGAGGATCGCGAGGAAAATCCTAGTAGGCCTTGGCTGTTTCTTACAATGCCTTGCGCTCGAAAACAGGAACTCCTACAAGAACGAATCCTAGTAGGCCTTGGCTGTTTCTTACAACGCCTTGCGCTCGAAAACAGGAACTCCTACAAGAACGAATCCTAGTAGGCCTTGGCTGTTTCTTACAACGCCTTGCGCTCGAAAACGGGATCTCCTACGAGAACGGATCCTAGTAGGCCTTGGCTGTTCCTTAAAACGCCTTGCGCTCGAAAGTGGGATCTCCCTCAAAGAAGTCCTAGTAGGCCTTGGTCGTTTCTTAAAACGCCTTGCGCTCGAAAATGGGATTTCCTGCAGAACCAAGAAAACGACAAGAGCCAAAGCGCTTGAACGATGGTCTCAGAATCAAAAAGGAATTGCACCAGTCTTGAACGAGGGCAACCACTCAGTAAGACCCTCGCGAATACTCAAGACCTAGCAAAGTCCCCCAAGGGCGGGAAGAATGTCACCAGTCTTGAACGAGGGCAACCACTCAGTAAGACCCTCGCACGCACTAAAGACTTGGCCAAACTCTCCCCAAAGTAAAAGTTTATACAAGTCTTGAGCGTAGGGGCAATCTCACAGTAAGACCCTCACGATCGCTCAAGACTTAGAAAAAACTTTCAAGATAAATTTACAAATGAAAAATTTATACAAATCTTGAGCGTAGGGGCAATCTCACAGTAAGACCCTCACGACCGTTCAAGACTTAGACAAATTTTCAAAAGGAAAAGTTTATGCAAATCTTGAGCGTAGGGGCAATCTCACAGTAAGACCCTCACGACCGCTCAAGACTTAGACAAATTTCAAGATAAATTTACAAAGGTAGAAATTTATACAAGTCTTGAGCCGGGGGGGGGGGGGGCAATCTCACAATAAGACCCTCACGATCGCTCAAGACTTAGACAAATTTTCATTGCATCAAAGGAATAAAGCATTCACAGGAGTATACTACACAATCTTATTATATGATTCATAAAGGAAATGAAGAACAAAGGCATGGAAAACGGAATCTTTATTCATTGAAAAAGGGAATTATTACAAAGCAAAAGGGCTCAAAGGCCCATGAAGTTCTATTACAAGAAATAGCAGAAAATCTGAAAAATACAGGAAATTGGTAAGGGGGAAAAGCTTCAAGCGGCTGGGGCGACATCCTCATCAACGATCACTAAGATGTTTTGAGCCACGGGGCCTTGAACTGGGCCCTCAGGCTCTTGCTGTTGAGCGTGGGGATCGTTGGGCTCATCTGCGCCGGCATTTGGAGCGTTGGCATTTTCAGCGGCTTGAACTGGGGCTTCTTCTATGATGGGCGCTTGAGGCTCGTCATTGGGATCATCAGATGGACCCGCACCCCTTTCCCTGTGGGCATCGGTGTACTCATCCTGGATCAGTTTTACCAGGAAGTCATACTCCATTTCCGCTATGATGTCCGCGGGGTCGTTTGGATCCTCATCTGCCTCCTCACAGCGCTCATTGAACATGAGCCCCGTACCCTCAGCACCCTTCATCGCCGGATCTGTCAGACCTTTGTGGATGCCCTGATCCACTGCCAGGTTGAAGGCATTTTGAGCCTCGTCCAAGCAGTGTAACGAGGCCGCGAAGTTGAAAGCTTTGGAATGACAGAATTTGATCAACGCCTCCTTGGTCGCACGCTCTAAGCTCCGAGGCCACTCGCTAACAGTATCATTAAACTTGCGCTCGGCCTCCAGAGCCCTTGTTCTCCAGCTCTCCCTCTCTGCCTCAGCCTTCTTGCACCGCTCGTTGGCTTGGCCCAGCTCGTTGCCCAAACGAATTCGAGCGCCGTCAACCGCCAAGAAGTCCTCCTTAAGCTTTCCCAATTCCTCCTCCGTTGTCTCGAACAAGCCCTTGAGGGACTCGTACTTGGCGATTTCCGTATTTAGCTCCGATTGGATATGGGCCGGATCATTCGAGCGGGCCATCTTCTTGTACTTGGCCTTCCGGTCGGCGTAGATGGAGGCTCGCATTTGCACATTCCGGAGCCGGGGAAGAACTTGCTGTGTAAACGAGGGGAAAAGTGTTAGCAAAAAAAAAAAATGGTGATTTACAGAAAAGAAGAATGCAAAGAATGAAGACTTACGGAAATCAGAGCGTGGGCCGCATCGAACGTCACTTTCTCTACAGACTCACTGTAGAGATGCCTGTGGTCTGCTGAGAATTGAGCCCGGCTGAACAAATCCTGGGAAATAGTCTGGGCGACCGAGCCCGGCCTCAGCAAAACCGGCCCGCCGTCGGGGGCGCCAGTAAAGTCTCTGTCCCCTCGACGGGGGAACTCCCACATGTGCTCTTCCTCTGAAGAGGAAGTGTCCCCCTCGCCTCGGGGGCCCTCAACAACTTGTTTGCCCTTTCCTTGGATTGCGGCGGAGTCGGGCATTCTCTTCCTCTTGCGGGAAGGCCTGTTCACGCTCGGAGAAGCTTCTGTGATCGCCAGTGTGGTTACTGGCCTTGTTGGTTCTGCAGGAATGGGGGGTTGAACATCATCTGCTCTCTCTGATCGCCCCCTGGTCTCCCTCGGGACCAATCTACGTTCCCCTCGGCCACGAGGGGGCTGCACCTCAGGGTTGACGCTTGAACTCGCACCGCCACGAGCGTCCCCGCGGTTGTTACGGTTACGGGGTCGCTGTTGTTCACGCTGCTGATCCCCCTGAGGGGCTTGATTCCTCTGGGCATTGGCGAAACGAGCCGCTTGTCTAATTCCACCGGCCATTTCTAAGATAGCGGCTCCTGCAAAAATGAAAGTGCGAGGGTTATAAATCCTTGGACAAGAATTGTTAAGTGCAAATTACAAGTACAAGAAAAGCAGTTAGTATTCATTCCTATCTAAAGTTAGTGCCCTAAGAATCTAACCATCTCTCTCTATGTCACGAGCCGGAGGGTTGTCAAGGAAATAGGGATTGTCAGTGAGGCCACACAGGAACATGAGCTCCTCGTCATCTATCCAATCCTTTGCTTGAATAAGATGGCCCTCGTCCCTCAGAGTGGCTGCCAGGTTTTTGGCCCAATCTTTGGGGAGTATGGGTTGCAGCCGGCTCTTGGCAAACGAGCTCCAATGGGTGACCACCCCAAAGCCCTCTTCTGTTGGGGCCTTAACGAAAATAAATTTCTCCTTCCAATTGGGGCCGTAGGTGCTCGAGGGCGAATTGATCAGTTTCATGTGAGCCTTCGCCTGAACATAGTAGAATCCCGCCTCGGGAGAAGAACGTGAGGAACTGACCACCTGGAAAAGGGCGTTGAAGTTCCTCGAGTAGGGATCGTGGCCCATGATTCTCATCAGGATTATGAAGCAGGTCAGGAGGGCCAAGCCGTTGGGCACTATTTGGGATGGACACAATCCCAAGTCATTCAGCAAATGGGCCATTGAGACAGAGATAGGGAACCTCAAGCCTCCTGACCTCACGGTGTCCACATATACAGCCATTTCCCCGGGAGGCGGATTGTTTGCACGCTCGTGGTCTTGTGGGATTCTCCAAGTATACCGCTCGTCCCAGTAAATGGGGGCCATCATTGTCTTTACATCTCCCACAGTGACAGTGCTGGGAGTTTCATCAGGCGTGCGCTCGGTAGCCTGATAACCTGAGCCCTCCCCCTCGTTGGGTCCTTTGGATTTCTGGGTTTTCTTACTTTTGCCCTTGTCACGGGCCCTTTCTGAAGGCCCGGTTATGGCTTCCGCCACTGGAAGCGGATTTGCAACGGCCACGGTCACTCTATGGCGGTGGGGATGCGTGGCACTTTGAGTTATGGGGAGGGTGACTCCTTGTCTTTCTGCCTCTATCACCAGATCCATCTCCTCAAAAAGAGGATCCACTCCGCCTGGGTTTCTATCTTCCATCGCCATTACCGCCGCCCCCAACTCTTCATCTCTGGGGGAATTGTGGGAAGAAGAACTCTCAGTGGCCATCTCTTGGATTTCACGGGCAAATTCTTCAATGTGGTGGTCGGCCATGGCAGAAACTGAGGTTTTGAAGGTTTTTCTTGGAGAGAGTTTCAGGTTCAGAAAGGCGAAAATCTAAGGGATTACAAAATCCTAAAGTCCAAATCTACAGTTAGCAAAGTTAGAAAGTTACAATGGAGATTTACCTTGAAAGTTTTGGAGAAAACTGGAGAAGAGATTGAAGATGCGAGAGATTTCTTTTGCAAAGGGTGCTTGAAAGTTCTGAATGCGTAAAGAGTGTGGAGATCTCAGAATCCCGTATTTATAGGGATGGAAGTTGGTACCGTTTTAGGCAATAAATTCAAAATGGCAATCATTTTCCGCCTAGGAAACCGCCCACTTTATGGAACCGGCACATGCTTCCCAATGCTCACGCGCCCCACGCGCACCCGCATTTAATGCTCTGACGTTTCAAGGGCTTCAGAATAGTACAAACATTTAATGCGGAAGTGATACGATCGGTCAGTTGAAAAGACCGCATTTATGGCGCAATCAGAGGAAAATTGCTCAACACGCCAAGCTTTACACGAGCGCTATGAACAAGAGATAGAGCGTGTCAAAATTCTACAGTCCTTATCAATAAGGACTACAGAATTGGGGGGCAAAATGATGGGGTCAAAATACGATCGTCCCACAATAAGACACGTGGCATCACCGAGATGATGACATCTGTCTTCCCAAGGCTGCACCATCAGTTCACGAGCGCTGAACCCAACGAGCGCAAGTCTTCTTCAGGAGTTTAGCCCAACAAGCGCTATCACTCCCACGAGCGTCCTACACAATAAACGATGGGTACGCCCACGTGCCAAGGGAGCCCTCTTCGAGCGTCACACTCCCTCAGAGTGGCCCCTCCTTTGGCTCGTCACTTAAGCTGGAGCCTTCATCCCCCTCAGCGGATATCTTGGCCTCCAATACTCTAGGTTGTCACGAGCGCGCTCTCAAGCCCTCGTTACCAACCACCCATATGGCTCTCTGACACAACGTACATGCCCGCGCACCTGCCACTGTTGCTAGCACTGACTTTTGGGCCGCTTTTGCAGAAGATTCCTCCTAGGTTTCTCTCTCACAGCGCCACGTGTTAGGGCAACATTCGGCCAGGACCACTTAAGGCAAATGACCAAAGGGCCCTTGACCCTCAACTATAAATAACCCAAGTCATCTTCTACACTGTAAGCATTCTTTAAGCTTTCTTCACCTCTGCAACTGTGACTGAACTTACATTCCTTCATACACTGAACTGACTTGAGCGTCGGAGAGCCAAACTGGGTATCACCCCCAGTTCCCCCAGCTTGGCCTTCTGACTTTCCTTGTGCTTGTCCCAACAGGTTGAACCCCTATCTCATCTCCGGCGAAGCTCCGGTGGTTTCCTCCACATAATACAAATCGTAAAGTGATCGGATTCGGATCCACCCATTCCCGGACCCATCAATACTGACCAAGATGTACATTTCCGGAATCCTGCTCCAAGGTTTTAACTTCCAGAAAGTGGTTAATAAAGACACTAATATACTGCAAAATGAAATTACTCCACCACATCCTAGTGGCCTCATTACTCCACTTTGTTGTCAGATAGTAAATAAAATAAATATTATCACAACCAACTAACTCTTTAAAATGCTCAGCCCCTATGATCCACTTAAATGATTTGTAAGACATATCCTTATTATCGTAAGGAAGCAATGGAAAGGAGTCATATACCTGCACTATATTCCAGCTGATTCTGTTCTCCCACGCGTCACGACAGTCCTGCAGATGATTTTCCGGATCAAGGAGAAACAGAGCATTAAACCAGTCACAAGAATTAAGCAAGACCCAAATAAAAAAACCATCAGACATCTTATCCTTAGAGCAAACAAGAAATATCAGTGTCGAATTTATCCAGGTTGATGATGGCACGAAGCTCAGAGAATAAATCATTCTGATCAAAGGACCAATCTTGTTGGGTGAGGGATCCTTTATTCGCAAGAAGATCCGCTGCTGAGTTGCCTTTGCGAAAAACATGAGACAAGCAGATCTGTTTTCCTGTGACATGTTGTTTAAATTGATCAATCAGTTGTTGAACACCCAAATCTCCATAGCGACCCCTATCTGTTAACTATTATGAACGCCATAGTATTTGGGAAAAATGTATTGCATTGATTTCTAAAATACAAACGATTACAATAGGGGCTACAATAAATAGGATACAAAGACCTACAATAAAGGAAACAAGATATATACAAACGTGATTATCTAAATCCCGCTAAATCAGGGATTCCTCCAAATCCTAACCGTAATCTCCAACACTCCCCCTCAAGTTGACTGTGGGATCGCACACATTCAACTTGTTTAGAACACTTGAGAACACTCTCTCGGTTACAGCTTTAGTGAGGATGTCCGCCAATTGATCTTCTGATCATATAAAAGGAAGAGTCACGACCCCACTTTCAAGTTTCTCTTTAATGAAATGCCTGTCCACTTCTATATGCTTCGTCCGGTCATGCTGCACCGGATTCTCTGAAATACTTATAGCTGCTTTATTATCATACCATAAACGACACTTCTCTTTCACAGAAAAACCAAGCTCCTCAAGTACTTTTCGTAGCCACAAAACTTCTGTCAATCCTCGTGCAATTCCCCTAAACTCAGCCTCTGCACTGGAAAGAGCAACCACCTTCTGTTTCTTGCTCTTCCATGTGACAAGATTTCCTCCAACCATGGTAAAGTACCCTGAGGTGGAACGTCGATCATCCTGATTTCCTGCCCAGTCTGCATCTGTGTAGGCTTCAATAGATAGATTGCCGTGTTTTTGAAACAAAACCCCTCTTCCGGGCGATCCTTTGAGATACCTAACAATCCTGAGTGCTGCCTCCATATGGTCACGCTGTGGTCGGTGCATAAACTGACTCAGTACACCTACTGCATAGGCAATGTCTGGCCTAGTATGGGATAAGTAGATCAGCTTCCCAATGAGATGCTGGTATCGGCCTCGATCTACTATTTCTGCCCCGTCTGTGATCTTCAGCCCATGATTAACCACAATAGGAGTCCCCGCTGGTTTGCTGTCAAGTAGTCCAGTCTCTGCTAATAGATCAAGTACATACTTCCGTTGGGAAATAAAGATTCCCCGCCTCGACCTAAGTACCTCAATTCCTAAGAAGTACTTTAACTCCCCCAAATCTTTCATTTCAAACTCCTCAAACAGATTTTTCCTCAATTGCTTAATTTCCTCAAGATCATTCCCAGTGATGATCATATCGTCCACATAAATGATAAGACAGGTTACTAGCTCACCCCTTCTCTTAAAGAACAAAGTATGGTCCGAATTACTCTGTTTGAACCCATACTTTCTCATAGCAACTGTAAATCTTCCAAACCAGGCTCTTGGAGACTGCTTAAGCCCATAAAGTGCTTTCTTCAACCTGCATACTTCCCCAGCACAAAACTGTTTAGAGAATCCTGGTGGAGGTTCCATATACACCTCCTCTTCCAACTTACCATGCAGGAAGGCATTTTTTACGTCAAACTGATGCAACGGCCAATCCTGATTAGCTGATATTGAGAAAAGTACTCTGATAGTGTCAATCTTAGCAACTGGAGAAAACGTCTCTGAATAATCCACTCCGTACGTCTGTGTATACCCCTTGGCTACCAACCTAGCCTTGTACCGCTCAATGGACCCATCAGATAGATGTTTGATGGTGAACACCCATCTGCAACCTACTGGTCTCTTTCCTGGTGGTAATCTACACTTTTCCCAAGTCATGTTCTTTTCAAGAGCCATCATTTCTGTTTTCATGGCCAACTTCCACTCATCTTTCTTCTGAGCTTCTTCAACGGTTCTAGGAAGCACATCACCGTAGACTGCTGCTGAGTATGCTCTAGCTGTCACTGTTAGCTTTCCCTGTACATAATCAGCTACCGGATACTGAGATTTTCTGGGTTCATACTCTGGTTCATACCTCCTTGGAGGCACTCCTCGATTACTCCTTGGTGGAAGGACATACCGGTCATTTCCCGTGGGCTCCCCCTGAACCTGTTTTTCCTGATCCTGTACTTCTCCCTGAACCTGTCTCTCTGGATCCTGTAATTCCTCCATGTGCAGATTATCAATAGTATCAACAGTATTATTATCAAATGAGGGAGTTTCAAGGGGTACCTCAGGAACATTCAGTGGTTCGGATCCTGGGACTGGTGCTGACACGAGGGGCTGAACTGTGGGAGACGTGTGCTCGGTGGTCCCGCCTACTGGATCTTTTGGGTCCGGATCTGGCAGAGTGGAGTATGACACCCAACTTAGTGGATCTATAGACTGCCCCCCCTGACCGCTAGGTTGGGTGTGGTAGAAGAACTCGGTTTCTAGGAAGTTACAGTTCATGGTGGTGTACATGCGTCGTGTGGACGGGTGATAACAACGATACCCTTTTTGATTGACTCCATACCCAATAAAGACACATTTAACTGAACACGGATCAAATTTAGTACGTTCCTGTTTAGGGATATGAACAAAGACTGAACACCCAAAGACACGAGGCTGCAGAGTCAAAGGTGTGGGAACACTAACATATCTGGAGAGTTCTGAGAGAGGTGTCTTAAGATCAAGAATCTTAGTGGGCAGTCTATTGAGGAGGTAAACAGCCGTGGCAATAGCTTCAGGCCAGAAAGACTTAGGAACACCTGCATCAAACATAATGGCCCTAGCGATTTCAAGGATGATCCTATTTTTACGTTCGGCAACCCCATTTTGTTCAGGTGTATGAGCACAGGCGGTTTGGTGAACAAGACCCTTTTCTGAGAAAAACTGTTTAAAGCTGGAATTAACATACTCCCCCCATTATCTGACCGAAAGATTTGTATTTTGGCATTAAACTGAGTTTGGACCATGTTATAAAATTGGACAAACTTAGAAAAAACCTCTGATTTATGTTTCAAAAAATATATCCAAGTCATGCGCGAGCAATCATCAACAAATAAAACAAAGAAACGGAAACCAGAGTGAGAACCCGTATACGGAGCTTGGCCCCAGACATCTGAATGTATCAGGGAAAAGACTGTATTCACACGGGTTCCAGAATAGTGATATGACTGTTTATGACTCTTAGCTAAAATGCAAGTTTCACAGGATAACTGACTCTGACTTCTAGACGGAAAAATACTTGGAAAAAGTAAATGCAAGTAGCTAACCGATGGGTGACCTAACCGACAATGCCATAGCCACTGCTGCCTCTCAACGGTCCCGTGAGCCAGCGCTGCAGTTCCGTTTTGAGCCACATCATCCATGTAGTACAACCCATCACGTTCAGTGCCACGCCCAATCACTTTCCCCGACTGAATATCCTGTAAAAGACAGAAACCAGAATAGATCACTACAACGCAATTTAATTCCCAGGTAACATGACTAACTGACAGCAACTTGCAGGATAAATTAGGAACATATAAACAATTTTTCAAGGTTAAGAAAGAAGATATATCAATCGTTCTGGTGCCCTGAACTGACAATAGATCCCCGTTAGCACACTGAATAGCTGGTCTCGCAGACTTTGACACTGTAATTAAGTCATTATGGTCATAAGTCATGGTATCGGTGGCCCCGCAATCAAGGATCCACTCGGCTGACTTGGGTCCTTAGGTTATATAAGCAATTCCACATTTTGGGGGGGCAATTTGCATAAAGTGTTAGAAACTGGAGGGCTAATTTGCAAATTATTAGAAACTGGGAGACCATTCTGCATAGATCTAAAAGTTGAGGGGCCATTCGACAATTTTTCCAAATTGGGGGGACTAGACTGCAAGGGTTCGAAACTTGAGGGATTTAGAGATAAATGAGCATTAAACAAGGGTTGGGGAGCCGTCTCTTTCCCCATTTTCAGATCTGCTCCAACTCTCCTTTCTGTCATGACATGTCCTCCCGGCAGGTACTGCTTTGCCGCAGGTGAGACCTGCCCTGTCGTTTCGACACATAGCGGCGCTGCCAGTGGCGGTGCTTCTGGTGATTCAGGCTTCGCGGCCGTCGCCGCCCAAGGGCCTGGCCGGCGCGGTATCGCCGCTGGTGCCGCCACCCTCTCTGTATCAGTGACCCGTGCTGTTCTTGTCGCCGGGAAATTACGCCGCACATGCTCAAAGCCTGGTGGCGCTCCTCTCGCTGCTGCAAGTGCAAAACCTTCACCAATTTCTTCTTCTTTGGTGATGGCGGTGAAGGTAGGCCCTATGGTGTTGCCACCGCCGCGCCGCCTCTGGTTTCCCATGCTCGCTGTCCGGCGTTCGTTCCGCCACCCTTCCGGAAAACCAATTAACTCGAAACACTCCTTCTGTGTATGGCTCTTCTTCCCACAGTGGGAGCATTCAATTTGAGATTGACCGTGTCTGTTGCCGTCTCGTGATGACGATTCTATCTCCACAGGTAAGGGATCTGAGTGAGGCTTGGTGACACCCCCTTTTTCTTGGTTGCCAGATTGATTTCGACTAAGAAATCTGGCGCTGATTTCTGAGGCTTCGGCCGACGATGGCTTTTCCGGTCCAAAAAACACTCGCGATTGCTGGTAGTGACTGTACTAATTCACTTTCATTGCTATTGAAACTGATGTTGATGGCTGATACTGAATTTGTTTTTGCATAGCGGTAGATGATGAGCAAGGAATCGAATCTGTTTATTGGATTGAAACCCGCTCTGATACCATGTTAACTATTATGAACGCCATAGTATTTGGGAAAAATGTATTGCATTGATTTCTAAAATACAAACGATTACAACAGGGGCTACAATAAATAGGATACAAAGACCTACAATAAAGGAAACAAGATATATACAAACGTGATTATCTAAATCCCGCTAAATCAGGGATTCCTCCAAATCCTAACCGTAATCTCCAACACTATCTAGAATATCTATAATAATCTTAGAATCCATTTCCAGCCACAAATTCTAGTAGTCTAGAACAGCAGCCCTGCGTACACCCTCAACCAAAGCCATCAATTCAGCAATGTTATTCGTCGTAATGCCAATGCCTATACTAAACGCATCCAGAACATGACCCTGATTATTCCGTAAGACACCACCAGTTCCGGATGGCCCCGGGTTTCTTCTGGATGGAACATCTGTGTTGATTTTAAGCCACTGAGTTGGCGGCTTCCTCCAAAACACTATGCGTGGGATCCTGTCCGGGGGTTTCTTGACCTTAATACCCAACTTAGTAGCCACCAATAAGTCACCCTTCCATTCCACCACTAGTACTCCAAACGCTTCCCCCTGCACAGATTAAATATATGATTAGTAACACGTCTGATAATCTTGAATTTATTAAACTTATCTCCATTGTGTTTAGAGTTATTTCTCTCCAACCACGTATACCACAAGATCAGGATCGGAATAATGATTCGGATGTGTTTTTTAGCACTATAGGGAGAAGAATTAACCCAAGCCATAACCATCAGATGAACCGACCTCGTATTCGGTAAAGGAATATTGAACATCTCACAGAAATGTGCCCAAACACACGAGACACTAGCAGAGTTCAAGAATATGTGCTCTTGTGTTTCATTATGTGCGCAGCACACGCATTTGGAAGCCATGGATATCCCCTTGATCTGTAGTCTTTCCTCCACCGGAAGCCAATCATTCAACAACCTCCACATGAATATCAGAATTGATGGAGTAAGGTTAACCGACCAGATCGCTTCAAGCAGCCTGGAAGGCGGCTTTCTCTGTCTCAGTTTATCCCATGCCGACCGGAGTGTAAAAATACCAGAAGGTTCTAACAGCCAGATCGGAAAGTCCCTCCCTTCCGAATTGAACGTGGTCCCAGTTATATTGTTAGCTAAATTATTCCCAACCATTCTCTGAAGATCAGTCATGTTCCAATTTCCTTGCAGCCTCACCTCCTTCAACCTTTATATAATTAACATTCCCACCAACCAGGTCTGCAACCCGACCTTCCCTCAGCCACAAGTCGAGATACAAGTAGGCATTACCATTGCCTAATTACCAACCAATCTGATTATCAACAAGTGCCCTCACACCACAGATCCGTCTCCAAGTGTGAGAATGATGTATATTGGCCACTGCTACCAACAGATGTCCTGGGGCACAGTATTTAACCTTCATGAAATTTGACCAAAGATTATCAACCGCTCTAAATCTCCACCAAAGTTTCCAAGAAAATGCAGTTGTCAAGTCATTGATATTCTCACCCCCAAACCCCCTTCAACCGTGGGAAAACAAATCGTTTCCCACTTAGTCCAATGTAATTTCTTATCCAATGAGTCGGAACCCCAGAAGAATCTGTTACACAATCTATTCAGCTCATCCAGGACCCCTCTAGGTGGCTCGAGCACGTGAAGAGTATGCATGTTCATAGAATAAATCCCAGATTTAATCAATTGTATCCTGCCACCATAAGACAGCAATTGCGACTCCCAACCTTGCAGTTTCATTCTAATTCGGGAAATCAACTCATCAAATAAAACTCTTTTTTTCCTTCCCGAGAACAGCGGCGCACCAAGATACGTCATGGGTAAAGAACCCCTGCGAAACTCCAGGATATGCTGAACTCTATTAGCCATGATATCATCGTTGTTGCCCAAAAAGAATTCACTCTTGTCCACATTAATTTTTTGTCCTGAGACCCTCTCATATTTGTTGATTGCATCCTTAAGTTGACACAAAGAGCTCATTCTGGAATTGGTAAAGACAATCATATCGTCCGCATACGAAAGATGGGAAATCGTCATTCCCGCTCTCGAATCATAATGACAATTAGTGTCAGCCTCTATCATCTTGTTTAAGAGACAAGAGAAATAATCAGCGGCGATGACAAAAAGCGAAGGAGATAAGGGGTCCCCTTGTCTCAATCCCCTGGAAGAGCGAAAGAAGCCCGAGGAGCTAGGCCCCATTCACTAAAACCGAAAACCAACAATTTTCAATACGCTGTTTGATCCAAAGAATCCATTCCTCCGGAAAACCTTTAAGGCGCAGCACTTGAAGAAGGAAGGACCAATCTAATCTGTCGTAAGCCTTAGCCATATCAAGTTTAAGAATAACATTTTTTTCACGGCGTCTGCTATTAAACGCGTGAACTATTTCCTGAGCCAGAAGAATGTTATCTGAGATCAGTCTACCTTTAACAAACCCGCATTGATTATGGGAAATCACTTTAGGTAGCATTAACGCAAGCCTGCTGTTGAGCAGCTTAGTAATGATCTTATTCGAAACATTACATAAGCTTATAGGCCTGAAATCACTCCAATACGCGGGGTTCTCATTTTTGGGAATCAAGGAGATCGTCGTAGCCGTGTAGGCTTTTGGAAGCTGTGAGCCATTAAAGAAATCTAGCACCGCATCAGTGACGTCTTTCTTAACGATGTCCCAAACCTTTGATAGAACAAGGCATTAAACCCATCGAGACTGACAGCTCCATACGACGACATAGAGAAGACAGTACTACAGATTTCCTCCTCCGAGGGGTCCATACACAACATTGCGCCGTCCTCTGGGTTGACCAAAAGGGATAAAATATTATGATCAATAGAGTTACACACCCAATCAGGTTCAGAGGATAGAATATTTTTGAAATAACTATTCGCTGAATTCCGCAATTGATCACCATTAGTCAGCTCCTCCCCACCCTCCAATATTGAACAGATTGAGGCACGGAACCTTCTCTTCTTAACTAGGGAATGGAAACGACAAGCCAATTTTTGCTTCCAAAAGTCCTTCTCCATGGAGAGTGAATTATTCAGGATAGCAGATTTCCGATTTAACTCCATGAGCGGGTCATCCGACGGGTTGTGGTCATAATGTTGTTCAGCTGAAGCAACTTCATCCTTGGCAGCCTTGACTGTATCAAAGATATTCCAAAAACATCCTTATTCCAAGATTTAAGGTGCATCTTTAATCTGTACAGCTTCTTGTGCAGTTTCCTAAGTCCGTTTCCCCATATTGGCTGCTCCCAATTAGATTTAATCACATCCTCAATTCTCGGATGACGCAGCCACATATTCTGAAATCTGAACGCAGAAGGAGCAACGGCCTGACCATCATCATATGTAATGAGGAATGGCGCGTGGTCCGAGGTGTTCCTGGAAAGGTGTCGGACTAAGGTATTCTGCCAAACCTCGCTCCATTTGCCATTAACTAAACATCTATCAAGTCTTGCCATAGGGACTTGTTAGTCCAAGTATATTTCAACCCTAAAAACGGAGGTTCGAAGAGGCCGCAATCCTAAATCATGTCATTAAAATCAGCCATCCCACGAAAATATGGCTCACCCCTCCCTCCCATTCTTTCCTCCAAACTAGTGATGATGTTGAAGTCACCACCTAACAACCAAGGAATATCAGTCTGTTGATGAGCTTTACAAAAATCCCAAAGATCCCTCCTCTCAACTGTCTGACAACAAGCATACACAATGGTGATTAGCATAGCAGAAGGCCAATCCTGACAAGATCGCTTCAGGTGGAGAAATTGTCTATTGTTATCCAGCAACTCCACTTTGACTCCCTCGCACGCAAAAAAACAGATATGGTTAGAAGAGTTGGCAATAACAGATCCAAAATGTAAAGAAAGTAACATCACATTAACATCAAGATTGATAAAAGGCTCCAAAATGGTAAGAAAAGCAAATTTATTTCTTTTACAAATTTTCTTAAGAATACGAAATCTTCCCTTATCTCCTATTCCATGGATGTTCCATGTTAAATATCCCACATCGAATAATTAATAATGTGGTGTTCAATATATAATGGCTTGGCAAACCTCCCCTAAATAGCTAGTTTTGGGGGGGGTGAGTAAAGCCAAAGCACATTATTCAATATGGTATCAGACCGGGTTCACAGATGTTCGATTCCTGTGCCTATCTCTTCTCTCCACCCGGCTTGCAAATGTTTCAGTGGGTTCACAGATGTTCGATTCCTGTGCCTGTCTCTTCTCTCCACCCGGTTTGCAAATGTTTTATTCCTGCGGCTTGCAGATGTTCATTCCTGCAATGTTCACGCTCCAATTTGGGCTTGACTGGGGTGTGTTAAATGTCCCACATCGAATAATTAGTGATGTGGTGTTCAATATATAATGGTTTGGCAAGCCTCCCCTCAACAGCTAGCTTTTGGGGGTAAGTAAGGCCAAAGCTCATTATTCAATATGGTATCAGAGCGGGTTCACAGATGTTCGATTCCTGTGACTGTCTCTCCACCCGGCTTGCAGATGTTTCAGTTTCTGTAATATTCACGCACCAGTTTGGGCGTGACGGGGGTGTGTTAAATGTCCCACATCGAATAATTAATGATGTGGTGTTCAATATATAATGGCTTGGCAACCCTCTCCTCAACAGCTAGCTTTTGGGTCCATTGCCTGTCTCTTCTCTCCACCTGGCTTGCAGATGTTTCATTCCTGGGTCCTGTGCGTGTCTCTTCTCTCCACCCGGCTTGCAGATGTTTAATTCCCGCGCCCTGCAGATGTTCATTCCTGTAATGTTCACGCACCAGTTTGGGCATGACGGGGATGTGTTAAATATCCCACATTGAATAATTAATGATGTGGTGTTCAATATATAATGGCTTGGTAAACCTCCCCTCAACAGCTAACTTTTGGGGTGAGTAAGGTCAAAGCACATTATTCAATATTCCAAATATGGCCTTTAATCATCATTTAAATTTTGGAACTAAGGCCGACACACGAAGCATCCTTTTAGGGGCCTGATTTGATAGGAAAGAGATACACCAAATGCCCAATAAACAATCAACCAAGTATGCCAAAGGATAGAAAAATAATCAACCAAACAAAACCAAGAATAGAGACACGAGAATTTTAACGTGGAAAACCCCTTCAAAACGAAGAGTAAAAACCAAGAGGCCTACGAGACCCAAAGACAAATCCACTATAATACAAGGCAATATTACAGCGGTTCAACACTAATAATTCTAACTCTAAACACGAACCAAACACCTATTCGATCCAAAACGAACTAGAACACAAAGGAGAAAAGAACCCAAAAATAAGCCGAAAAACGTGTTACTGTTCACGCGCTGAAAAACCCGACTTACAGTGCTCCAAATCCGATCTCCACCATTCACTTTCAAGTTCGATGAGTTAGGAACCTGCTGTCCAAAAATCAGCTCAATCGGACCACAAATGACCCCGATCGCCCGTGCAAAGTTGCTGTCACTGCCCAGAAAACTGCTGTCAAAAGTGCAGAAAATTTCCCCTTTTTTCCGGTAAAAGACACGGCTGCTACTCCTCAATTCAATTTGAAAGAAAAAAAAAAAGAAACCTATTTATACCAAGACAAAAGGGTTCTCATGGGCTTTAATATTATTATTATTAGGCCAACAAAAGAAAGTGGGCTGGACCCAACACATCTCCCCCTCCAGCCCAAGTCGAGGAAGGAGATAAACCACCATTTAATCATTCAAACTTGAGACCCGCCATCCCGGCACAAACCTCAAGTTTATCACGATTCACCACCTTTGTCAACATATCAGCACCGTTGTCATCGGTGTGAATCTTTTCAAGCTCAATCAACTTGGAATTCAAAACATCTCGAATCCAATGATATCTCACATCAATATGTTTCGACTTACCATGAAAACTTGAATTCTTACTGAGATGTATTGCACTTTGATTATTACAAAACAAAACATACTTCGACTGTGAAAATCCAAGTTCTTGAACAAACTTCTTCATCCAAAGTAATTCTTTGCAAGCTTCAGTGGTTGCAATAAATTCAGCTTCCGTAGTAGACAAAGCAACACATTTTTGCAGTCTAGATTGCCAAGCCACTGCTCCCCTTGCAAAAGTAATCAAATAATCAGAGGTGGATTTTCTCGAATCCAAATCTCCAGCCAAATCTGAATCTGTATAGCCAACCAACATCGGTTTTCCAAAACAAAGCTTCAAATCTGTAGTGCCGCGGAGATATCTCATAATCCATTTTACAGCATTCCAATGCTCTCTACCCGGATTTGAGAGAAACCTGCTAACTTTGCCAACTACATGAGCCAAATCTGGTCTCGTACAAACTATGGCATACATCAAACTTCAAACCGCCGATGCATAGGGGAACACCTTGCATATCCTTCTTATCTTCATCATTAGAAGGAAACTGTGCACTACTCAGGTTAAAATGTCCATCAAGAGGAGTACTTACAACTTTGGCTTTATCCATATGAAATCTCTGAATCACCTTCTCAATATACTTCTCTTGAGACAACCACAACTTCTTGGCATTTCTATCACGAGAAATTCTCATGCCAAGAATGTGCTTCGCAGGTCCTAAATCTTTCATGGCAAAAAATTTGCTCAACTCATTCTTCAATCTGTCAATTCTAGAAGCACTATGACCAATAATGAGCATATCATCAACATAAAGTAATAAAATGACAAAATCAACATCAGAGAATTTTTGAATAAATACGCAATGGTCAGCATTAGTTTTTGTGTAACCCTGCTGCAGCATAACTGACTCAAACTTTTTATACCATTGCCTTGGAGCTTGTTTCAAACCATACAAGTTTTTCCTCAATCTGCAAACAAAATTCTCTTTACCTTTAACAACGAAACCCTCCGGTTGCTCCATATAAATATCCTCCTCCAAATCGTCCTGGAGGAAAGCAGTCTTCACATCCATCTGTTCAACTTCTAAATCAAGACTAGCTGCTAAGCCCAAAACAAGACGAATTGATGACATTTTCACAACAGGTGAGAAAATCTCTTCAAAATCAATTCCTTTCTTCTGACTGAAGCCTTTAACAACTAATCTGGCTTTGTATCTCGGTTGTGAATTGTTCTCTTCTTGTTTCAACCAATAAATCCATCGGTTCTTTAGAGCTTTTCTACCTTCAGGTAACTTGACAAGGTCAAAAGTATGATTGTCATGTAAAGATTGCATCTCATCTTTCATTGCTTCAAACCACTTTTCCTTAAGCTCACTATCCATGACCTCCTCAAAACAATCAGGTTCTCCTCCATCAGTCAAAAGCACATACTCATTAGATGAGTATCTAACAATTGCATTCTGTTCCTGGTAGATCTTCTGGGTTGGATTGAAGGTTGCTCAACAATTGGATTATCTTCCCCATTCTGAATTTCATGATCTTCCTCAGCATGATCATGATCAACCCCTGTCTCCACATAGTTCTGATTGTTTAACTCAACTGCATCAGGAAAAGTTACAATAGGTTTTGAATCCAAATCTATCAAGTCATCACCACCTGAAGACTCCAAATTACTTGCTTTACTGCTATCTTCAATGGTTTGATCCTCCATGAAGACTACATCACGACTTCTAACAAGTTTCTTTTCAACAGGATCATAAAACCTGTAACCAAATTCGTCCTGACCATACCCAAGAAATATACATTCTCTCGCTTTCATGTCTAACTTAGACCTTTCATCCTTAGGTACATGCACAGAAGCTTTACAACCAAACATACGTAAATGATCATAGGAGACATCCTTTCCATACCATACCCTATTAGGAACATCAGCATGCAATGCAACAGAAGGAGACATTAGATTCCCTTTTTTGAGTTTCCACTGACCATTACCAAAGAAATTGCAATAGCCATCATCATCGAGCCTTCCTGCTGAAATCAGGTGCAAACGAACATTAGGTGCATGTCTAACCTCATGAAGCACTAAACTCGACCCACTGTTGGTTTTCAAACAAACAGTCCCAATGCCTATTACTGGCACCACTGTATCATTCCCCATCTTCAAAACTCCAAAATCACCAGAAGTATAAGAAGTGAAGAAATCTTTCCTTGATGTTACATGAAATGAGGCACCGCTGTCAATAACCCAACTGGAATCATCACTGGCTACGACAACTACATTGTCATCATATGCAAGAATAAGATCATCATCGGAAGTAGCAGTAGCAACACGATCATTCTTATCCTGGTCTCTCTTATAGTGCCCATCACGATTGCCTCTACGCTCTTTCTTCAATTTAAAACAATATTTCTTGATATGACCAGGTTCACCACAATGATCACACTTAAATTCTTTTCATCCTGACCTTGACTTGCTTCAACTTTGGCTTCTACCTTTATTATTATATTTATGTTGGCTTCTCCCCCTATTCTCTGAAACCAACAACTCGGGTTGAGAAGAATGCTGAGTTTTTCGTCTCATCTCTTCATTCAAAACACTACTCTTCACAAGCTCAACAGTTATGCCACCATCAGACGAAGAGTTAACAAGTGAAACACGAAAAGTTTCCCAATAATCAGGTAAAGTGGCAAGAATCCAAAGTCCGATAATTTATCATCAAATTTAATGCCCATACCTGTCAACTGATCAAGAACACCTTGAAACTCATTCAAGTGATCAGCAATAGAAGTGCCTTTTTTGTATTTCAACTGCATCATCTTTTTAAGCAAAAACAGCTTATTGTTTCCCATCTTCGATGCATACAAATTCTGCAACTTCTCCCACAAACTTCTCGCATGTGTCTCGTGTTGAATATGGTTGTAAACATTCTCCTCAACAAATTGTCTGATAAACCCACAAACTTGTTTGTGCTCAAAATCCCATTCTTCATCGGTTTTAGACACGGGCTTTTCAATTGCAAAAACAGGCAAGTGCAAAGACTTAACAAAGAGGAGATCCTTCATCTTATTACTCCATAGATGATAATTTAATCCATTCAAAGTTATCATCCTATTTGTACTCATCTCCATGGTCACACCGGCAAAAGAACCAATACGGCTCTGATACCACTCTGATAGGAAAGAGATACACCAAAACCGAGTGTACGCAGCGGAAATTAAAACTCCTCTCCAAATGCCCAATAAACAATCAACCAAGTATGCCAAAGGATAGAAAAATAATCAACCAAACAAAACCAAGAATAGAGACACGAGAATTTTAACGTGGAAAACCCCTTCAAAACGAAGAGTAAAAACCACGAGGCCTACGAGACCCAAAGACAAATCCACTATAATACGAGGCAATATTACAGCTGTTCAACACCAATAATTCTAACTCTAAACACGAACCAAACACCGATTCGATCCAAAACGAACTAGAACACAAAAGGAGAAAAGAACCCAAAAATAAGCCAAAAAACGTATTACTGTTCACGTACCGAAAAACCCGACTTACAGTGCTCCAAATCCGATCTCCACCATTCACTTTCAAGTTCGATGAGTTAGGAACCTGCTGTCCGAAAATCAGCTCGATCGGACCACAAATGACCTCCCGATCGCCCGTGCAAAGTTGCTGTCGCTGCCCAGAAAACTGCTGTCAAAAGTGCAGAAAATTTTCCCTTTTTTTCGGTAAAAGACACAGCTGCTACTCCTCAATTCAATTTGAAAGCAAAAAAAAAAAGAAACCTATTTATACCAAGACAAAAGGGTTCTCATGGGCTTTAATATTATTATTATTGGGCCAACAAAAGAAAGTGGGCTGGACCCAACATGATCAATGTCACTCTGTGTATTTGCAATCTGTTTCTTTTTCTTCTTTTGGTTCTTGTCAACTCACACTTTAGCATCTATATCTTCCAAAGAACGAGATCTGTTATGCTTGGCTTTTTCTCTTATAGCACTCTCTTCTTCTTCCAATAAGTCATCAGTTCCATCCTCATGCAAAGTCAAATCTGTAACCTGACCCAACTTACCCATACCTTCATAGCTCTCTGCTAATTATAGCACGACGGATCTCACTGTCCTCCGGTTCTTCTTCGTCATCACCCTCAATCATCCCGATTTTTGTAGAAACTCATGAACCCCGAATAAACCACCAATTGAGCCCCTGTTGTGTCGCCTACTCCTGTTTGGCTATCGCTACCTTCTGGACCAATTTGCTGCTGCATATTCAGTTTATCACTCGTCCCCTGGACCTCAGGAGGGATAATGTCCTTCTGTGGTGACGTCGCCTCCCCCTGAGAATTTATGTCATAATCCTCAATGTTTTTTTCTAACTACTGGAAGCGATTCTCCTGCACAATGTCTGCCCCAGCTCTTTCAGGAGACTTTCTTGTGTTTCTGAGATCCGAAGCCTTTTTCCATTCCTTTCTCAGTGGTTTCTCTCTGAAAGCCGTCCCAGGTGGTAAGCCGTTATCTATCACTTTAGATTTACTGTTTGTCTTCGGTCTAGCATCAGCATCATCTTTGTCATCCTTGTCTATAAGCTCATCCCCATTATCATACTCCTCATCAACTCCCTTGTTGCAATTCTTTGAGTTATGATAAAGGTGATTACAACGTTTACAGTAATCAGGAACCGGACCGTATTTCACTTCTTGTTCCATGTATTTCGAGCCTATGCGCAAAAAAATAGTCTTCTGGAGGGGTTTTGCAACGTCGATCTCAACACAGACGCGCGGTTCAATGGTGTCCTTACCCTTAGCCGAGGCCTCATTTGATCGCAACGGAACGCCTAAAGCAGAGGCTACTGTATAGAGTCCCTTCTTTTTAATTACTTGCGCCTTAAGTCCCGGGAAGGAGACCCATACTGGAACTATGGAGGATTCCACCTCCGGATCAAAATCTGGAGTCCACTTCAATATACGCATCGGAAAGTCCTTAAAGTACCAGGTATATATCCTTAGAAAACAATCTAGCGTAATCTTGATGGTCCTCACACTTGATAAGAACATGAGTTCTATTTAGAGGGCTGAGTTTCACCTCTTTAGTAAACACCATCTGTTGGAAGCAGTATTCCAAATAACCCATAGTCGGATATCCACGTGTGAATTTTCCGATAAATGCAAACCGAAAATCTTCGCAAAATCCTCGTCTGAAGAGAAAACCACAGCCGGTCTTCCCCTATATTCAATCACATGCCCGAGAGGAGTAAAAGTTTCCAGGTCAAAACTCTTGAGAATGGCAATTTCATCGAGAGTTTAAAGTCCTTCCCCTTGGTTGCCACGAGGCCCACGACCTTTGCATATGAGTGTATGTCTGGCGGTTTATTGGCCGGCGTATCAGAAGGTTCTCCCATGGACGCAATGGTGGAGCCAGAAATTAATTTTATTTAGGGGCATCCACCAAAGCATTTAGGTGTGGTGTCAATTATTAATAATTTACGAGAATCAATGGCGCCGAACGCGAGAGAAAAACCCTAAAAACCCTAGTGTCAAGATTCAATGTCCAAAGAATTATAATCGAAATACTAGTAATAAACATCCTTTTTTTCCTACATATTTTACGTATCTCCCCGGGTAAAATTTTTTAATTCTAGCTCCTTATTTATAAATAATCTTTTTATTAATTTATTTTAAATTTTGGCGAATCTGAATTGTAACGCAATTTTGAAAGCTCGTGCCCGAAAAAGAAATTAATATTAGACTACGGCTCGAGCTTTTCCTTTTTTTTTTTGGCGGAGACATACAAAAAAGTATATTATTTTAGGAAAAAAACCTAATTTGTAACCAAGTAATCTTTGTACCCCCTTTTTTTTTCCCTCAAAGAATAAACAAAACAAAATATAATTTTGCGTTGCATAATGAATACAAATTTTATTTATATGCGCGATGTACTTTTCATAAAGGGATGTTAAATGTCCCACATCGAATAATTAATGATGTGGTGTTCAATATATAATGGCATGGCAAACCTCCCCTCAACAGCTAGCTTTTGGGGGTGAGTAAGGCCAAAGCTCAATAAGGGATAATTAGTCTTAACTGATCATTATTATAGAGAATTTTAGTTTACTCCAAAAAATAATTAGTTTTATTATTGACTTTTTATTCTTAAATTTTAATTTATATTCACTCCTCAAACACCTAAATTCATTTTTTTTTGGATGAACAAACACCTACATTCATTGTAATATCATTTATTTTTTTCTCTCTTTTCTATCATCTATTTTCTATTATTCAAAGTGAGTTAATGCACAATTATACAACAACATGAAAAACTTTTTATAATTTTTCATCATGTGATTCGTCATAATAGTAGATTCACCTTCTTTGATAGTACCTTATTTTGAAAATGAGCTACTTTATTTTTGATTTGTTATACTAGTAATTTATGTTCTCAGTTTAATAAATTATTTTGAAAACTTGAGTAGCTTACTAGTCAGAAATTATTGTTATTATTATTTTTTGTTTATCTAGGTAAGGAACTGATAACGGATCATACTACTAGTAGCTTATGTTATCTCATCATAGTACCTTATGTTCTCAATTCAATCTTATTTTGAAAATTGAGTACTTTAATATTCATATGTTATACACAATACCTCGCTATGGGAAAAATCATACTTCACTTTGTGCATTTTGATATCACAATTTCTCTAAATCATACTCGTGGTCAATCTCTCACTTCTCTGTCTCTGAAACTAAGTCCCTTAATATTCATATGTTATACACAATACCTCTCTATTGGGAAATTATACTTCACTTTGTACATTTTGATACCTTGATTTCTTTAAATCATACTGAGATTTCGTCAATCTCTCTCATCTTCGAGATTGTTGTTTCTCTTTATCTTCTTCATCTCTCCAATAATTTTGATTTCGTCAATCTCTCTCTTCTCCGAGGTCATTGTTTCTTTTTATCTTCTTCATCTCTCCAATAATTTTTGTCTCTTTCTCCCTTTGTCGTCGTCTCTCTTTCTATCGATAAACATCTATTTCTTTTTTTATTCGTAGAACGTCTCTTTTTTTCTTGGAAGTGAAACGGCTCTTTTTTTTCTTAGTAGGAGTGAAACTGCAATAGTGGGGAGATGAGAGTAATTTTATGTAAAATTGGGTTTGAATAAAAATTTAGTTTCTCAAACGTGTAGTTAGTCCTAACTCCTAATAGATTTTGAATGATAGAGGTTACTAAAATTGGTTGTGAATAAGTGGTATTTATCAGTAATTATCCCTTCCATAAAAAACTTATTATTTTAAATAAACATTTGGGATAAAAATAAATAAACATTTTATGAAAGAACAACTTAGTTGAGAATTGCTATACTCATCAGTCCCAAATCAAAATTTTAGATTTTTAGGGTGCATTTCGCTTGACCATAACGTATTCCGCTCAAAACGATGCACTCCGCCATCAATTAAAGCGCTCGGCCAATTCGTTTGGCCAAAAGCGCTCAACTTATACTCTTCTTGGCTCAACCTCCACCCCGCTTGCTTCATTCCCCTCGAGAGCGAGCGGAACATGCTTAACGTTGTCGTGCATGACAATTACTGACGCTCTTCCATCACCCCTCGATCCAAGCACGTGATCCGTAATATCCAAACCCACTAAGTCTGCTCGCGCATGACACTGACTCAAGTCGGGAGATATAATAATATTTTTTTGGGCCAATTTAAGAATATGAGTCCAAGTGACATTTTTAAACATGTCATTGTCCACTGATTACTAAAATGCCAAGTTTACCTGAGCTCCACGTGTTTAAATTAGTTGAGAAAAAGTCACGTGACAAATATATGCTTTTATTTGGTTGAAAAAATAATTTGACGTAAACTGTTATCAAATTGTCAAAAATTTAAAAAGTGTCGGATGGCATTTGTATTTTTAAAAATTGTATCCCCAAAACCAAAATATTTTATTTGCACCAGGTGAATTTTGAAAATTTTCCTAATACATATAATTTGAAAAGAGTAAATGTTATATCTAGTCTGTAAAGTAATATTTTTAAAATCGGAATATTGAACTTTATATCAATTTCATTTTTAATATTTTGAAAATAACACATTAAGTTCCCAAAATTAATAATTCATTACACTCAAATTTTTGACAAAAATTAATATCTTTAATCATTTATTACATAAGAAAATAAAAATATAATTGATGGGTTCAGAAAGATCAAGGTCCGAATCCGATCACTTTACAATTTGTATTTTGTGGAGGAAACCACCGGAGCTTCGCCGGAAAAGTGAAAGGGGTTCTACCTGTTGGGACAAGCACAAGAAAAGTCAGAAGGCCAAGCTGGGGGAACTGGGGGTGATACCCAGTTTGGCTCTCCGACGCTCAAGTCAGTTCAATGTATGGAGAAAGTGTAAGTTCAGTCACAGTTGCAGTGATGAAGAAAAGCTTACCAGTGTAGAAGATGACTTTAGCTATTTATAGTTGAGGGTCAGGGGCCCTTTGGTCATTTGCCTCAAGTGGTCCTGGCCGAATGTTGCCCTAACACGTGGCGCTGTGAGAGAGAAACCTAGGAGGAATCTTCTGCAAAAGCGGCCAAAAGTTAGTGCTGGCAGCAGTGGCAGGTGCGCGGGCATGTACGATGTGTCAGAGAGCCATTTGGGTGGTTGGTGACGAGGGCTTAAGAGCGCGCTCGTGACAACCTGGAGTATTGGAGGCCAAGACATCCGCTGAGGGGGATGAAGGCTCCAGTTCAAGTGATAAGCCGAAAGGGAAACCACTCTGAGGGAGTGTGACGCTCGAAGAGGGCTCCTTTGGCATGTGAGCGTGCCCATCATTTAGTATATAGGACGCTCGTGGAGTGACAGCGCTCGTTGGGCATAACTCCTGAAGAGGGATTGCGCTCGTTGCACTTAGCGCTCGTGTACTGATGGCGCGGCCTTGGGGAGACAGATGTCATCATCTCGGTGATGCCATGTGTCCTGATGTGGGACAATCGTATTTTGACCCCATCATTTTGCCCCCCAATTCTGTAGTCCTTAGTGATAAGGACTGTAGAATTTTGACACGTTCAATCTCTTGCATATAGCGCTCGTATAAGGCTTGGCGTGTTGAGCAATTTTTCCTCTGATGGTGCCATTAATGCGGTCTTTTCAACTGACCGCTCGTAATACTTCCGCATTAAATGTTGTACTATTCTGAAGCACTCGAAACGTCAGAGCATTAAATGCGGGTGCGCGTGGGGCGCGTGAGCATTGGGAAGCATGTGCCGGTTCCATAAAGTGGACGGTTTCCTAGGCGGGAAATGATTACCATTTTGAATTTATTGCCTAAAACGGTACCAACTCCCATCCCTATAAATAAGGGATTCTGAAATCTCCACACTCTTTACGCATTCAGAACTTTCAAGCACCCTTTCCAAAAAGAATTCTCTCGCATTCCAGTTCTCAGAGCACCTTCAACCTCTTCTCCAGTTTTCTCAAACACTTTCAAGGTAAATTTCCAGTGTGACTTTCTAACTTTGCTAACCGTAGATTCGGACTTTAGGATTTCGTAATCCCTCAGATTTTCGCCTTTCTGAACCCTAATCTCTTTCCAAGAAAACTCCCAAAACCCAGTTTCTGCCATGGCCGACCAACATATCGAGGAATTTGCCCGTGAAATCCAAGAGATGGCCACTGAGAGTTCTTCTTCCCCTGATTCCCCTAGAGATGAAGAGCTAGGGGCGGCTGTGATGGCTATGGAGGACAGGAATCCAGGCGGAATGGATCCTATCTTTGAGGAGATGGATCTGGTGATGGAGGCAGAAAGACAAGGAGTCACCCTCCCCATAACTCAAAGTGCCACACATCCCCACCGCCATACCGTGACCGTGGCTGTTGCAAACCCGCTTCCAGTGGCGGAAGCCATAACCGGGCCTTCAGACAGAGCCCGTGATAAGGGAAAAGGAAAGAAATCCCAAAAATCCAAAGGGCCCAACGAGGTTGAAGGGTCAGGCTACCAGGCTACCGAGCGCACGCCTGATGAGACTCCCAGCACAGTCACCGTGGGAGATGTAAAGACGATGATGGCCCCCATTTACTGGGACGAGCGGTACACGTGGAGAATCCCCCAAAGCCACGAGCGTACAAATAATCCGCCTCCTGGGGAGATGGCAGTGTACGTGGACACCGTGCGCTCAGGAGGCCTGAGGTTCCCCATTACGGTCTCCATGGCTCATTTGCTGAATGACCTGGGCTTGTGTCCATCCCAACTAGTGCCCAACGGCTTGGCCCTCTTGACGTGCTTCATTATCTTGATGAGGAGTATGGGTTACGAGCCCTATTTGCGGAACTTCAACGCCCTTTTCCAAGTGGTTAGCTCCTCTCGTTCTTCTCCTGAGGCGGGTTTTTATTATGTCCAGGCAAAGGCCCATATGAAGCTGATCAACTCGCCCTCGAGCACTTATGGCATTGATTGGAAGGAGAAATTCATCTTTGTCAAGGCTCCAACAGAAGAGGGCTTTGGAGTGATCACGGAATGGGGCTCGTATTCGAAGAGCCGTTTGCCACCCTCACTCCCCAGAGATTGGGCAAAAAGCCTGGCAACAACCCTAAGGGACGAGGGTCACCTTATACAAGCGAAGGACTGGATAGATGATGCAGAACTCATGTTCTTGTGTGGTCTTTCCAACGACCCTTACTTCCTTGACAACCCTCCGGCTCGTGACATAGAGAGAGACGGTTAGATTCTTAGGGCACTAACTTTAGATAGGAATAAATACTAACTTCTTTTCTGTACTTGCAACTTGTAATCTGAATAGATGATTTGAATATTCCTAACCCTTGAAAATTTCACTCTTGCAGGAGTCGCTATCTTAGAAATGGCCGGCGGAATCAGACATGCGGCTCGTTTTGCCCATGCAAACAGAAACCAAACCCCACAGGGGGATCAGCAGCGTGAACAACAGCGACCCCGTAACCGTAACAACCGCGGGGACGCTCGTGGCGGCGCGAGTTCGAGCGCCCAACCTGAGGTACAACCCCCTCGTGGCAGAGGGGAACGCAGAGTGGTCAGCAGGGAGACCAGAGGGCGGTCTTCTTCAGAAAGAGCGGGCGATGCTCAACCCCCCATCCCTGCAGAACAGACGAGGCCAGTAACCACTCTGGCAATAACTGAGGCTCCCCCGAGCGCGAGCGCAAGTAGGCCATCCCGCAAGAGGAAGAGGATGCCCGATTCAGTGGCAATCCAGGGCAAGGGGAAGCAAGTTGTTGAGGGCCCCAGGGGCCAAGGAGAGACTTCCTCGTCAGAGGAGGAACATGCATGGGAGTTCCCCCGACGAGGGGATAGGGGCTTTACAGGCGCCCCAGACGGTGGGACAGTTTTGCTGAGGCCCGGCTCGGTCGCACAGACTATCACCGAGGATCTGTTCAGCAGAGCCCAATTCTCGGCCGACCATCGCCACCTCTACAGCGAGTCTGTGGAGCAAGTGACCCTCGATGCGGCCCACGCTCTGATTTCTGTAAGTAATCATTCCTTGCATTCTTTCTTTTCTTTTCTGTAAATCACCATTTTTTTTTGCTAACACTTTTCCTCTCGTTTACGCAGCAAGTTCTTCCCCGGCTCCGGAACGTGCAAATGCGAGCCTCCACCTACGCCGAGCGCAAGGCCAAGTACAAGAAGATGGCCCGCTCGAATGATCCGGCTCAAATCCAAGCGGAGCTAGACGCAGAAATCGCCAAGTACGAGTCCCTCAAGGGCTTGTTCGAAACAACGGAGGAGGAATTGGGGAAGCTGAAGGAAGGTTTTGTAGCGGTTGACGGCGCTCGAATTGGTTTGGGCAACCAGCTGGCCCAGGCCAACGAGCGGTGCAAGAAGGCCGAGGCGGACAGGGAAAGCTGGAAAGCAAGGGCTCTTGAGGCCGAGCGCAAATTCAACGATGCCATGAACGAGTGGCCTCGGAGCCTAGAGCGCGCAAATAAGGAGGCTCTCATCAAGTTCTGCCATTCCAAGGCTTTCAACTTTGCGGCCTCGTTGCACTGCTTGGATGAGGCTCAAAATGCCTTCAACTTGGCAGTGGACCAGGGCATCCACAAAGGGCTGACGGATCCGGCCATGAAGGGAGCTGAGGGCACGGGGCTCATGTTCAATGAGCGCTGTGAGGAGGCGGATGAGGATCCCAACGACCCCGCAGACGGCATTGCTGAAATGGAGTATGAGTTCTTGGTGAAACTGATCCAAGATGAATACGCCGACGCTCATCGGGGAGGGGATCCGGCTCAACCTGCCCAAAATGACGATCCTGAGGATGAGCCACAAGAGCCCGCCGCAGAAGATGCCAACGCTCCTGCCCCTGTTGCCAACGAGCCCAACGGTCCCCCAGATCAACCACAAGAGCCTGAGGGCCCAGTGCATGGCCCTATTCTAGTGATCGTGGACGAGGACATAGCCCCAGCCGCTTGAAGCTTCTTCCTTCATAGCTTTTTCTTGTACTTTCGTGTTTTTCTGTTTCCTTTTGTAACAGCATTTCCTGGGCCTTTGAGCCCTTATCTTTGTAATAATTCTTGTTGCAATGAATAATTATTCCTTTTTCTTGACTTTGTTGTTCTTCTTGTCCATTTATGAATCATATAGTAAGACTGTGTAGCCTACTCTGTGGATGTTTTACTTCTGTAATACAATGAAAATTTGTCTAAGTCTTGAGCGGTCGTGGGGGTCTTATTGTGAGATTGCCCCCCTACTCAAGACTTGTATAAATTTCTGCTTTTGTGAACTTGTCCAAGTCTTGAGATTGCCCCCCTACTCAAGACTTGTATAAATTTCTGCTTTTGTGAACTTGTCCAAGTCTTGCGATTGCCCCCCTACTCAAGACTTGTATAAATTTCTGCTTTTGTGAACTTGTCCAAGTCTTGAGCGGTCGTGGGGGTCTTATTGTGAGATTGCCCCCCCACTCAAGACTTGTATAAATTTCTGCTTTTGTAAATTTGTCTAAGTCTTGAGTGTGTGCGAGGGTCTTACTGTGAGATTGCCCTCGTTCAAGACTTGTGACATTCCTTCCGCCCTTGGGGGGCTTTACTAAGTCTTGAGTGTGTGCGAGGGTCTTACAGAGTGGTGGCCCTCGTTCAAGACTTGTGCAATTCCTTCTTGATTCTGAAGCCATAGTTCGAGCGCTCTGGCTCTTGCCGTTTTCCCGGCTCTGCAGGAAATCCCATTTTCGAGCGCAAGGCGTTATAGGAAACGGCCAAGGCCTACTAGGATTCGCTCTTGTAGGAGATCCTGTTTTCGAGCGCAAGGCGTTTTAAGGAACGGCCAAGGCCTACTAGGATTTGTTCTTGTGGGTGATCCCGTTTTCGAGCGCAAGGCGTTTTAAGAAACGGCCAAGGCCTACTAGGATTTGCTCTGGTAGGAGATCCCGTTTTCGAGCGCAAGGCGTTTTAAGAAACGGCCAAGGCCTACTAGGATTTGCTCTGGTAGGAGATCCCGTTTTCGAGCGCAAGGCGTTTTAAGAAACGGCCAAGGCCTACTAGGATTTTCTTCATGATCTTCTTCCAATTCGCCTGCTTGGTTGTGAGCGTAACCAGTCTATCCTTATGAGGGCGTCCCCCTATGTGGAGTAGAGTGCTGGCCAGCGTAACCCATACGAGATAACAGCATACATATTGGAATGAGTTGCCAACCACGTTCGCAAATACGAGGGACGTGGGGCTTATTCATTTAAGCAACCAAAGAAACAGGAATATTAAAGAAATTAAAAAGATTATGTTACCGCTTACTTGTGATTGGAAGTACATAGAACCCGTCAAAGAGGGTTGTTACATCAAGGCTTGCAAAGAGCTTTTAAACATAAAACCGCCGAAGGTTACATGCGTTCCAAGGGCGAGGCAAGCGCTCACCTTGAAGTGTCTCCAGGGTGTAAGTGTTGTTAGCTCTGAGTTGCACGACTTTGAATGGGCCTTCCCAATTGGGGTCCAATTTGCCCACGTGCCTGGATACTTCCACTTTCTTCAAAACCAAGTCTCCCAACTGGAAAGTTCTTTCCCTCACACGCTTGTTGTACTGTTGGGCCATGGAGGCTTTATAATGGTGAATCTTAGCCCAGGCCTTATCTCTCCTTTCATCCAGCAAATCCAACTCCAAGCTCCTGTTGCCGTCGTTAAGCTGAGGCTCGAAATAGCCTACACGAGCGGACTCATTTACTATCTCCGCTGGTATCATAGCTTCTGATCCATAAACGAGCGCGTAAGGAGTTTCGCCAGTGGCCGCTCGTGGGGTGGTGCGATAAGCCCAAAGTGCTCCTTGTAACTCTTCAGCCCACTCACTTTTCTTGCTCTCAAGCATGGTTTTTAGATGCTGCAAGATGATTCTATTGGTAACTTCCGCTTGCCCATTGGATTGTGGATGTCCTACAGAGGTGAACCGCTGTTCTATTCCCAACTCAGAACACCATTCTCGTGTGTCAGCCGCTATGAACTGGGATCCGTTGTCAGAAATGAGCACCCTCGGTATGCCGTACCTGCAAATGATGTTCTTCCAAATAAAGTCACGTACAACCTTGAAAGTGATTTTTGCAACGGCCTCGGCCTCGGCCCACTTGGTGAAGTAGTCGATGGCTAAAATGACAAACTTCTTTTGTCCCGCGGCTATGGGCAAGGGGCCCACGATGTCAATTTCCCACTGGTCAAAAGGCCAAGAGACGTCTATTGGGATCATCTGTGCCGCTGGCAATTGAGGGAGATTTGAATGGAATTGGCATTTGGGGCACTTCCTCGAAAATTCGATGGCATCTTGGAGAACTGTAGGCCAATAAAACCCACTTCTCAGAACCTTTTTTGCCAAAATACGCCCTCCAGAATGATTTCCACAGCTCCCATTATGAATGTGTTCGAGCGTCTCCTTTGCTTGTGAGGGCCTCAGGCATCTCATTGGGGGTCCTTGAAATGATTTCTTGAACAACCTCCCCTCGGGATCCAAAGCGAAACGAGGGGCCTTATTTCGGATTTTCCTAGCTTCCACCTTGTCAGTGGGAAGAATTCCATCCTTAAGGAAAATGATGACGTCATCAAGCCAGCAGGGCTCGTTTGGATCAATCATAACGATTATCTTGGTGGCGACCCTTTCTTTGATCAAAGGTTCCTCAGTCCTAAGGAACGTAACAGAACGTTCAGAAGTACCCTCTAAAGCTGATGCAAACTTTGACAGAGCGTCCGCACGCTCGTTTTCTCCTCGGGGCACTTGAAGTAGATGAAATTCCTTGAATTTCCCAATGATTTCTCTAGCTTTCTGTAAGTACTGTACCATGGTGGTTTCTCGAGCCTCATAAGTTCCTTCAATCTGGCTCGCTATTAACTGTGAATCCATGTAAGCGGTGATTCGGGAAGCTCCATTCTGAAAAGCAATATTCAATCCTTGCACGAGGGCTTCGTATTCTGCTTCGTTATTAGTGACTTGGAAATCCAGCTTGATTGCAAAGTCCAGCTCAATCCCATCGGGGTTTCTGAGGGCCACTCCTACTCCTCCCCCTTGTGAGGTTGAGGAACCATCTGTGTGCAGTACCCATAACCCCTCATTCTCTGCAACGGTGGGCTCGAAATCAAAGCGCTCAACCAACAGATCTGCTACAACTTGAGCCTGTATCACCGTCCTGGGCTCGAAGCATAGGTCAAACTGGCTCAATTCGATGGCCCACTTGATTAATCTACCAGATACGTCTGGCTTGGACAACACTTGCTTCAAGGGTTGGTCGGTAAGAACCGTTATGGAGTGCGCTTGAAAGTAAGGCCTTAGCCTTCTCGAGGCGTTGATAAGAGCGAACGCGAATTTTTCGATCTCCAAATACTTCTTTTCAGCTCCTTGCAATGTTTTGCTCAGATAATAGACAGGCAAATGTTTCTGCTCTCGTACAGCGACCAGAACAGCGCTTGTGGCTTCAGGAGAAACGAAAAGATACATAAATAATTTCTCACCTTCGACGGGCTTAGTCAGCAGTGGTGCGCTCGATAAGTAAGCCTTCACATCCTGCAACGCCCTTTCACATTCCTCTGTCCAAGCAAAGTTACGAGCGTTCCTCAAATTTTGAAGAAGGGAAGGTTCCTGTCCGCCGAGCGTGAGATAAACCTGTTCAACGAAATGATTTTTCCCACTAGGACCTGCACTTCCCGCAAATTTCGAGGGGAAGGGATCTCCAAAATAGCCTTGATCTTCTCCGGATTGGCCTCAATTCCCCTCTGACTGACCATGTACCCTAGGAACTTTCCCCCTTGTACTCCAAAGGTGCATTTTGAAGGGTTCAACTTCATCCCATATTGACGCAAGATTGAAAAGGTGCGCTTGAGATCTTCCAAGTGGGAGTCCTGGCGCTCGCTTTTGACAATCATATCATCCACGTAAACCTCCATGGACTTACCAATTTCCTTTTCAAACATCTTGTTAACGAGCCGCTGATACGTGGCTCCAGCGTTCTTCAGTCCGAAAGGCATGACTAAGAAGTAATATACCCCCAGATGGACAACGAACGAGGTTTTGGGGCGATCTTCTGGGGCCATAAAGATCTGATAGTACCCTTGGAAAGCGTCCATCATGCTCATGAGCTCGCAGCCAGCGGTCGAATCCACCAATTGATCAATCCGGGGCAGCGGGTAAGGATCTTTAGGGCAGGCTTTGTTGAGATCAGTGAAATCGTTGCACATGCGCCACTTATTCGCGCTCTTGGGCACCAAGACGACGTTGCACAGCCATTCCGGATACAAAATGGGCTCGATATATTGAGCCTCTAGGAGTTTATTAACTTCCTCTTCAATGACTTTTTTCCGAAAGCCATGTACATCCCGCTTTTTCTGCTTGATGGGTTTGAAAGAGGGATCCATATTAAGCCTGTGGACAATGACGCTCGGGTCAATTCCTGTGAGATCGGAGGCTTTCCATGCAAATACATCACTATTTTCCCGGAGGAAGTCAATCATCATAATCTGAGAAGGCCCCGAGAGGTTAGATCCTATCTGTGTAGTCTTATCCTTGTTTCCGGGCTCCAGCTCAATGGTAAGGAACTTCTCCGAGGGTTCGATCCTTACCTCAGGGCGAGGAAGTTCGAGCGCGCTCTTCTTTCCTGTTAATCGGTCGCCGGATGCTGGTCCACCCTCTTCCGGCTCGTCTCCTTCTGAGGACGATCCACCAACGGTTCCTGGTGGTGCACCTTCGAGGGGATTCCCCTCGTTGTTTCCCCTCTTCTTTTTGTTCTTCTTCTTGTTCAATTTCGCCCTTTTCCGTGCTGGGCCGTCCTCATCTAAATTGGGGAAGTCCACTGACTTTTTGGTGGAACCCATTTGGAAGATTTTCTCCGCCTTTGGCTTTCTGAGGGACAGCATGTAACATTCCCAAGCCTCTCGCACATTGCACAGTACTTCTCCTACACCCTCGGGGGTGGGGAATTTAATCTTCTGATGGTAGGTGGAGATGATGGCTTTGAAGTCCACGAGGGCGGGGCGCCCAATTATGATGTTATATGGAATGTCAATCTCCACCACTGCGTACGTCACCAGGAGTGTTTTGCGCTGAGGGGCTCGTCCGAATGAAGTAGCTAGGCGTATTTGCCCTCGTGGGACAACTTCCGAGCCTCCAAAGCCAATGAGGGCCGTTTTGAGAGGCTCGAGCGGAAGATCAACCTTCATCTTTAAGAATGTAGAGTAAGGCAAAACATTAACGGAGCTTCCACTATCCACCAATACCCTTTTTACAACATGGTTATGAACATCTAAGCTAACCACCATGGGGCAATCTGAGGTTATACCCTCCCCATGGGGCGTTACAATATGTTCTAAATCCCTATCATCAAAGCCTATTACATCATTTTCACGAGACCTTTGGGCGACTGATCTCTGGATGGCATAGATAGGTTTGGGCACTGCTGGGCGTTGGTTGTAGCTCCGTACGTACCTCCGTCGGGAGGCGTTTGAATCCCCCCCCGATGAGCCTCCTGCAATCATATTAATAACTGCGAAGGGCTCGTTCTCTTGTTCGGGGGCCTTTCCCTTATTGCCCCGGCGGCTGCTGCTTTCAGGGGGTCCCCTACCCCTTGGGCTTTTTGAACGGGAAGGGCTCCTCCTTCTCCTTCCGGAGCGCTCGTTGCATTGTTCATCGTAGCGCTCGAGCACTCGGACAAACTCTTTCAGATGGCCCCCTGCGACGAGCCTCTGGATTTCAGCCTCCAACTGCCGGCACTCATCTGTGTCGTGCCCCCTCTGCTTGTGGAAGGCGCAATACTTGTTCGAGCGCCTGAGCGATTCTGTTTCTCTCATTTTGATGGGTCTCTTGAAGAGCTTTTTATCAGAGAGATTATAGACTTCTGAATTTGGCCTGGTGAGCGGAATTCGCTCGAATCGACGAGGGGGTGGTGGCGACCTCCTGCGCTCGTGAGGGCGCTCTTTCTTGACGGCCACATCCCGCCCCCGCTCGTGATGAGGTCGCTCGTTCCTGGCCGGGCTGTGATGCCGGGGACCATTCGTCCCATACATATCTTCGAGCGCGAAGAACGGCTCGGCTATTTCTCTTAGGCCCATGAGGGTCCCAGGCCTTCTCTCCACGATGGCATCAGCAAATTTTTTGCTCACATATTGTTTGTGATCCACAGCCTGAAAGAGCACTGGGATCAAAAAATCCATTGAAGGCCTCTCCACCTGCAGGATCTCCTTGTTGAAGCGGGCAAAGAACGAGCGCAGGGATTCGCTCTAGCCCTGCACCACGTTGTATAAGGCAGTGGGTGCGGTGACTGGCGCCTTCAAGGAATTGAAGTGGTTGAGGAAAGCATTGGCCAGTTCTTCATATGAGTGGATCGAGCGCGGCGGCAGTCGCTTGTACCACTCTTGAGCCATTCCTACCAAGGAAGTGACAAACACTTTTGCCCAGTAATGGCTGGAATGCTCGTAGAGGTGCATAAGATGCACAAAGTGATCCAAGTGTTCAGCTAGATCAGTTGTCCCGTCGTATCGATTGATGGAAGTGGGGACTTTGGCCATGCCTGCTTGGGCCATCAGAACTTCTTCTACGAGGGGTGAACCCCTCGCCAGTGGGTGATATTCATACGTGCCGAAGTTTTCCTCCGGCTCCTTGCGGCGGGGGACCCTTGGTGGAGGGTCCTTGGTGCGGGTGCTTCTGGCGTCAACCCGTTCATCCCGACTAGGGGAGATCTGAGTTGAACGCCCTCGTGAGAGCTGTCCCACGATATCCTTGAGACCCTGCAGCTGGTCTTGCACAGCCGCGAGGATGTCAGGATTTACATCTGCTTGCTTGTCTCCGTGCCTGGGGGCTCGTGAGCCCCTCCTGGAGACATGTGAGTCTCCTTCATTCTCGTTCACTCGCTCCGTGGGCTCTTTATTTCTACCCATGGAGGGACGCTCGTTGCCCTCCGGTTGGGGCACTTCTCTTACTGGTGGTGGTGGTGGTTGTGCCCTCAGGACAGCTTGGGCTTCTCTGAGGGGAAAGTTTTGTTGTCCTCCTAAAGGGGCTGCAACTTGAGTGGCCTGCCCAGAGGGAAAGTACATGGAATGGAACCTTTCCCATGCCCCCTGAGCCGCCTGAACCTCACACTGGGCGTATAGAGCCCTCAGCTGTTGGGTGGTCAGTGGAGGTAACTCCACTCCTTCAATCTCCCTGGGGACCACCACTGGGAGCTGGAGTTGTCCGGCATGATATGGCTGGACCGACGGCATCATGACGGCCGGAGTAAGAGTATATCCTGGCGGAGGCATCATATAACTCTGTACTCCTAGATTCATTTGGGGATGGACCCAGGAGTTCTGTGCTAGCGGTGGAGGAGCAGAGAGAGAGACTCCTCCAGCGGTGGTGGGAACCTGCGGTGCCGGCGGTGCAGGTGGTGGTGCGGTTGACTCTGCTTGTGGAGTCGCTCCTGCAGTGGGAGGTGCTCCACCAGCGGTGACGGAAGGTGGCGGGGCTCCACCTGTAGCGGTGGAGGGAATAATGATGTTTGCATCTTGGGAGGCGTTATCTCCTCCTCCCACAGCTCCAGATCTCGTGGCAACCATGACTGTCAAAGGTAAGGTGTGCTTGTTTTTCTACCAACAAAAAGAAAGGAAGAAGATGGAAGACTGGTTTCCCACAGACGGCGCCAAAAATGATGGGTTCAGAAAGATCAAGGTCCGAATCCGATCACTTTACAATTTGTATTTTGTGGAGGAAACCACCGGAGCTTCGCCGGAAAAGTGAAAGGGGTTCTACCTGTTGGGACAAGCACAAGAAAAGTCAGAAGGCCAAGCTGGGGGAACTGGGGGTGATACCCAGTTTGGCTCTCCGACGCTCAAGTCAGTTCAATGTATGGAGAAAGTGTAAGTTCAGTCACAGTTGCAGTGATGAAGAAAAGCTTACCAGTGTAGAAGATGACTTTAGCTATTTATAGTTGAGGGTCAGGGGCCCTTTGGTCATTTGCCTCAAGTGGTCCTGGCCGAATGTTGCCCTAACACGTGGCGCTGTGAGAGAGAAACCTAGGAGGAATCTTCTGCAAAAGCGGCCAAAAGTTAGTGCTGGCAGCAGTGGCAGGTGCGCGGGCATGTACGATGTGTCAGAGAGCCATTTGGGTGGTTGGTGACGAGGGCTTAAGAGCGCGCTCGTGACAACCTGGAGTATTGGAGGCCAAGACATCCGCTGAGGGGGATGAAGGCTCCAGTTCAAGTGATGAGCCGAAAGGGAAACCACTCTGAGGGAGTGTGACGCTCGAAGAGGGCTCCTTTGGCATGTGAGCGTGCCCATCATTTAGTATATAGGACGCTCGTGGAGTGACAGCGCTCGTTGGGCATAACTCCTGAAGAGGGATTGCGCTCGTTGCACTTAGCGCTCGTGTACTGATGGCGCGGCCTTGGGGAGACAGATGTCATCATCTCGGTGATGCCATGTGTCCTGATGTGGGACAATCGTATTTTGACCCCATCAATAATATCTATACTAGAGAGAGAAAGAAAATAATAATTATTTTGGTCTCTTGAGCTTTTTTTTTTTTTTTTTTTTCTCTTATGGGTTTTGTTGTTGCATTTTTTTTTTTTTTTTATCACTCCAATCGTGTTGTTTATTTTTTTTTTCAACAGCATTCTCTTAATTTCCCTTTACCCGGACTTCAGTTCAATTATTTTTCTTTTTTTTGTCATATAATTTTTATCTCTTCTCCCTTATATTTTATTTTTTTTAATACATGATATTATCTTATGTTATTCATTTATTATAATTTAGTGCGTATATATTAAAAGTAACTATAAAATATATATTACTATAAAAATTAATTGTAATATATTTAAATAATAGTTTATTTGTACGAGTGTGCAGAGATACTAATTTTTAATAAAATTTGAATACCTTAGGTCAAGAAAAATTGTGATGCCCCGACTTTTCGGCCGTACAGGTATTGTAACGCCCCGTCTTTCGGAACAGGTAAAACCTGTGGGAACGTTCGAGAGTATATATTATATTCGTTCGATGTATTAATTTCCAACTACTTGTCCTTAATTGCCAAATTTGCAAAGAATGAACACCCAAGTGCATTTTATTTGGCTTTAGATATTACTAATTCAAAAGTATGATCACTTAATTGCATCAACTTTATAACATGAGGGATAACTAATTAAATTTCTTTTTAAAGTCGAGATTAACTTTATGACTCATATAATTTAATTAATACTTGTATGCTTTTAATGAAATATCATAAGCTTCCATCCATTCCATGAATTTCCAAGAATACAAAGACATTCTCTTCTTCCTCCTTGTTCCTTCATCTCACGTACACCACCCCACATTCACACACTTTCATCCCAAGTTCACCTCTTTCCAATTAAAGGTGATCCTCCCAAGGACCCGGTGGTTTAGATCCGTACCTTGTTTTGGTTCTCTTTTGCCGGGTTATCAAGGTGAGGTTTATTCTTTTACTGTAACCAATACTTAAACCCGTATGACCTTCATATTTTAGATTGTTACCCGCATGTGGAATAATATATGTATATATATATATATACCTATATATTAAATACATGATTGTCTAGCGTTTTATTAATTATGTTGAAAAGGAAATTCCAAGTATTAAAAGAGTTGTATATATATATATATATATATGTTTTTCTCGCGTGCGTTCATGCTCTTGGAAAATGGTAATGATAAACGTTTTGCATGCATTGCATTAATCGAGCGCGTGTTTTTTGTTCCCTTTTGGCTTGTTTCTATTGGGAAGGGATCCGAGGCAACGTGGGTAGGGAATCCGGGAAAGCAAGGGCCGACGGTGAACCTATCTCGCGCCCTCTATGGGTGCATATGCTATCATCGGAGGTAGGTGATACCACGTGTTACCTGTGACCGGCTTCGGCCAAAGGAGCATAGCACTGAAATGAGCTATGGCTCGCGTGTTCTTGGATAGTTAGGGCGTAATTAACCCTTCCATCACCCGGAGGAAGAAGGATGGTTTCTTGACTTGTTATTGTTCTTGTACTGTGGAGTAAGGTTGGAGAGTGGTATGGCTCTATACCAAATGATCGATTAAAAATCCTTAATTCAATATACGTATTTTATTCTTGAAACTTGATCATTGTATTGCTATTGAAAATCTAAAAGCTATATTGAATCGAGACGTGTATTCTTGCATTGCATCTCTCTTTTCTTCTACCATTATATATTTCTTATATATTGTATCCGCCTCCCCAGTCGCTCGACTGACCCTCTTTCTCTTTCCTTCTTGTCCTCTTGTGTTGGTTGCAGGTTGGAGTCGACTAGGCAGCAGTTTTTTCTAGCCTTTCTTTTTTAGTCGAGTCCAGTTAGGATGATCTTTTGTAATGTATTACTTGTCTCGTATATTTGGTATATATGACACCTGTGTACAGCTTTACTTTTGGCAATCGTGGCCGGTATGGCCTTATCTATGCATATTATGTTTAGTTGTTGAGCTTCTGGATACATGTTTAACCCACTTCCGCTAATGCATGAATCTCTGACGACTGTCCGTCTAGCGTCGCCTAGTTAGATATGGTCTTGAGTGTCTCCCGATCGCTAGTGCTTGGCGTGTATACGGATTGCCTATTTCGTATATATGTCAGGTTCTAGTGCGGGGGATGTGATAGCTCCATGCTCGGGGCGTCACATCTTTAAGTGGTATCAGAGCTCCAGGTTGCAACAACCGGGCTCTAGTGTCGTGTCTGTCAGTCTAGTTGCTCGGCATAAGAATAATGTGTTCTTCCTTGTCTTGTGATTGAATTATTATCTTAATTATGCTTTAAATCTCTATGTGCATACTAATCTTTATGCATATCTATTCAAGTTTGTTTTACAAGATAATGCCTCCACGTAGATATCTACGCGACCTTGATGAGCAAATTCCTCCTGATCCACAAGGACAAGTTCTTCCTCCTCTTGCACCTCAGGACCCCATTCATCCTCCGGCACCGTTAAATGCAAATGATGCTATAGCTGCTACTGTTCTTCAATATCTCCAAGGACAACCACCCTCGGCCTATGAGAAGTTCAAAAGGAATAATCCACCGTAATTTTTCGGCACTACGGATGTTATTCAGGCAGCATTGGATTAAACAAATTACTCGGATTTTTCAGACCTGCCCTTGTGCTGAAGTAGAGATGGCTAGATGTGTTATTCATCTTCTACAGGACGCGGCCTATGATTGGTGGGAGGCAGTTCAGCTTTGGCTCGATCAGCAAGGAGTTCAGGTTACGTGGGAGGTCTTTGTTAGAGAGTTTCGGGCTAAATACATTTCTCGAGTGGCTCGGGACCGAAGAGAGACAGAGTTCATGGAGCTGAAGCAAGACAACCATTCCGTGGAGGAGTACATTGTTAAGTTTAACCGACTAGCCCCGTATGCCCGACACATTACGGCAGATGAGGTTTGAAAGAGCAATAAGTTTATGAGTGGGCTTCGATATGATATACGGAAGGAGTTGCTAGGTCGGAATGTTGATGGCTGGAAGAAAGCAACCCGCAAGGCGGCCATGATTGAAGCTCAAGTAGCTCAGCTTTGGAAGGAAGGGGCTTATGGGATTCCGGGATCCGGGTCTGGTTCCAAACGATCTTCCTACTCTACAGCCCAATTCTCCAAGGGTAATGAGAAGAAGCCCAAGCCATCGGGAGCACCATCTCAACTATCTCGCCCATCTGGGGCACCTGCACCTTTATCTCGCCCATCCGGGGCGTCTGCACCTAAAGAGGATCGTCGTAAGTTTGATCCATGCAGGTTCTGTGGAAAGCCTTCGCACTTGGAGGATGATTGTTGGTTGAAGTTAGGGAAGTGTTTAGTTTGTGGTCATCCAGAGCACACTGTTGAGACCTGTCTGAAAAAGAAAAAGAAACCGGTAGTGCACGGTCGAGCCTATTCGTTGGAGGGTGAAGATGAGAAGGTCGCTGAGATCGATTCTACCTCCATGGTGAAAGGTACCACATACATACATGACATACCATCCATATATTGTGTGATTCGAGTGTCGTACGCTCATTTATTGCGCATGCTATTGCTGTTTCTTTATGCTTAGTTGTTATAAATGTTGATATGATGTTTTCGTTGCGAGTTGTGACTAATCAATAGAATCTGAGGACAGATTCTTGAAGGGGGAAAGATTGTAACGCCTCATCTTTCAGAACAGGTAAAACCTGTGAGAACATTCGAGAGTATATATTATATCCGTTCGGTGTACTAATTTCCAACTCCTTGTCCTTAATTACCAAATTTGCAAAGAATGAACACCCAAGTGCATTTTATTTGGCTTTAGATATTAATAATTCAAAAGTATGGTCACTTAATTGCATAAACTTTATAACACGAGGGATAGCTAATTAAATTTCTTTTTAAAGTAAAGATTAACTTTATGACTCATATAATTTAATTAATGCTTGTATGCTTTTAATGAAATATCATAATCTTCCATCCATTCCATGAATTTCCAAGAATACAAAGGCATTCTCTTCTTCCTCCTTGCTCCTTCATCTTATGTACACCACCCCACATTCACACACTTTCATCCCAAGTTCACCTCTTTCCAATTAAAGGTGATCCTCCCAAGGACCCAGTGGTTTAGATCCGTACCTTATTTTGGTTCTCTTTTGTCTGGTTATCAAGGTGAGGTTTATTCTTTTGTTGTAACCAATATGTAAACCCGTATTACCTTCATGTTTTAGATTGTTACCCGCATGTGGTATAATATATGTATATATATACCTATCTATTAAATACATGATTGTTTGTTGTTTTATTGATTATGTTGAAAAGGAAATTCCAAGTATTAAAAGAGTTGTATATATATATATGTTTTTCTCGCGTGGGTTCATGCTCTTGGAAAATGGTAATGATAAACGTTTTGCATGCATTGCATTAATCGAGTGCGTGTTTATTATTCCCGTTTGGCTTGTTTCCATTGGGAAGGGATCCGAGACAACGTGGCTAAGGAATCCGGGAACGCAAGGGCCGACGGTGAACCTATCTTGCACCCTCTATGGGTGCACATGCTATCATCGGAGGTAGGTGATACCACGTGTTACTAGTAACCGGCTTCGGCCGAATGAGCATAGCACTGAAATGAGCTATGACTCGCATGTTCTTGGATGGTTAGGGCGTAATTAACCCTTCCGTCACCCGGAGGAAGAAGGATGGTTTCTTGACTTGTTATTGTTCTTGTATTGTGGAGTAAGGTTGGAGAGTGGTATGACTCGATACCAAATAACCGATTGAAAATCCTTAATTTAATATACGTCTTTTATTCTTGAAACTTAATCATTGTATTGCTATTGAAAATCTAAAGGCTATATTGAATCGAGACGTGTATTCTTGCATTGCATCTCTCTTTTCTTCTACCATTATATATTTCTTATATATTGTATCCGCCTCCCTAGTCGCTCGACTGATCCTCTTTCTCTTTCCTTCTTGTCCTCTTGTGTTGGTTGCAGGTTGGAGTCGACTAGGCGGCGGTTTGTCTAACCTTTCTTTTTGAGTCGAGTCCAGTTAGGATGATCTTTTGTAACGTATTACTTGTCTCGTATAGTTGGTATATATGACACCTGTGTACAACTTTACTTTTGGCAATTGTGGTGTGGCCTTATCTATGCATATTATGTTTAGTTGTTGAGCTTTTGGATACATGTTTAACCCACTTCCGCTAATGCATGAATCTCTGACGACTGTCCATCTAGCGCCGCCTAGTTAGATATGGTCTTGAGTGTCTCCCGTTCGCTAGTGCTTGGCATGTATACGAATTGCCCATTTTGTATGTGTGTCAGGTTCTAGTGTGGGGGATGTGATAGCTCCACGCTCGGGGCGTCACAGATACGTTGTCACGAGTGAGCTTTATGCACATTTAAACTATTTATTTATACGATTGTATGTTTAAATTCATGTTAAAATGCTACTTTGAATATTATTTGAATTATTTGTTACATTTGAATTTATGAATTTTGAACGTATATGCATGTTTGCTCTTGAACTTGATTTGTTCGCCTCGGAATTTAATTCCAATTTTTGTGAAAACTTGTCATGCATGAATTATATATGTTATGAACGTGTTCGTATGCTCATTGTATGTTTTCGAGTGTGTTTGATACAGTTTTCAAACCGTTTTGTGTGAATTGAGACTTAAGGGCCTCAAACGTTTTAGCGCACCTTGGGTTCTGGAAGGCATAATTCGAACTCGGGAATTCGAATTTGAATTCCAAATCCTTCATTAGACTCGTATCGAAAATTTGGATCTAGTAAACCTAGCTTCATATTTTTCTAAGCCCATCTGAATCTCTGAATTTCGTCCGAACCGTGAGCCTCGCGCAGAATTGCCACCCTTTACTGTTTTGCCCGTAATTGACTCGTTTTAACTCCGTTTGACCTGTTTTTTGAACCTACTTGACCATAGCACCTAGAACTACCCTTTCAATTGCCCATTTCAGCCCCCTAACCCCAAGAGAACCGAGAGAGAAGGGAGAAAGGAAGAAGAAAGAAAATCTAGGCACTATTCACTCAAGGTAGATTTCAAGCTCGTTTCGCCTCCGTTTTTTCTACAATCGAAGAGGTAAGTGTTAGGAATAGTGCCCTAGAAAGCCGATTGTATATCCTCTTTGTGCTTTTCCTTATAGTAATCACAGACAATCTTTGAATAAAATAACGAATTGAGGCAACACTTCTTTATATGCTCTTGTTTGGTATGCGTTTACTTTAGCTGTGCATGTATGAGAACTCCCCTAATCCTGATGACTTTAGGACTCTACCATTTAGGTGAAATGGTTCATGAAACGAGCCCTATATCACATAAGTCATGATTAGTAAAATACTCCAAGCCGATGAGTCCTACAGACAGTGGGAGTGTCAACTTGACTCCTCTAAGGCTTGCTTGTGGGATCACGCCCTTAAGAAGGACCACCTTGTTTCATGGAGGTGGAAAGTGTATAGTTGATACGTGCGTGATACATGAGGGTGCTTACTTTAATAAGTAAGTTCACTGAGGTGCCCCGTGTGAGAACATTCCTAAATGGGAAAGGAAGTTTCTATTTCAGGAAATGGAAACTTCCAGATTAGGAAATATCTCACGAGTCATTGATGTGATTAATTGATCCTTAGACTTGAGGTTCCTTCTCACTTTATGAGTTAACTCTGTAGTCTTTGGTATAAGCTTTAAAGGGTGTCGCCTTAGACAACTGATTCAAGGCTTATGCTGGGGCTGCACAAGTGATTCATGAAAGTGAATGAGAATCAAGAAAGGACCTACACTTGCATTTGCAAGGTGATCTCTTACTGTGTAAGTCATTCATATGCCATATGGAGTCCTTGGCCAAGGCAGTAGATCAAGACATCAAGAAAAGGGTTTCTTGGATTGAGATCAAATGGATATGAAATGCACTTTGCTTTAAGACCGGATTATTAGGGTTCTAATTATTCCCTTACCCTAGATCTTGGTTGAGAGATAGTAAGTAGGAGGATTGTATCTCACATGAATCAATGACTTAAAGGTTCTGTCGAATCCGAACATTCCAATTCAGCTAGGGGTTAAACACCTGTTGCTAGACTATGGTCGTTTAATCTGTGGACTGATTAATTAATTAGTGAATTAATTAATTAGGGTCACTGCTAATTGAATTGAGAACCTAGAGGGTCACACACAACAACTTGGTTACATGAGTTGAGGCTTGAAAATGATTAAACGAGTTAATCGAGCCTAGAGGGTTCCACACGTGTGAAGCCACACGTGTGGGTCACGTGAGTGACACGTGTCCTTGTGACACGTGTCGCACACGTGAATTTATATATATATTAAATGATTAATTTAGTTAATTATTTAATAGACTTTGGTTTAATTTTGAATTAAAAAGAAAGTCTAATTTTGGAGAAAATAATATAGTTAATTAATTATGAATTAATTAATTAGATAAAATAAGTTATTTATTTTATAATAAATAAAGTATAAAATTATCCAAAAATAGTTTGGATAATTTTAGCTCTCTTAAAAGTTGACTTGAAATAGAATTCAAAGTCAAAGTTGGAAAATACTTGATGATCAAGTAATAGGAGAGAGAGGGACCAAATCCTTTGTCCATTAGGACTAGGTTCGGCCGCCCCTCCCCTTTCCTATATATAAGGGAGCTCATGCTCCCCTTTAGAGCTAATTGACAATTCTTGGTTCATGTGTTGAACACCTTCCTTTCTCCAAGATTAAATTAAACCCTAGGTTGAGCCTAAACACTAACTAGAGAACTAGCATCCTTACTAGTTAGATTGTGATCAAGTTGGTGGACTTTCTCTAGAGACTTCAAGTTAGAAGTTTGAAGATTCGAGCTTTACCAAGGAGAGGGGATCAAGCCGCGAGAAGAGCGTTCTTGGGTGGCTTGAAACGCTTCAAGAAAGAATAAAAGAAAAGTAAGTTTTCTATCTTTACGAATTTGGTTACACGATTGCGAGCTCAAGGTCCTTTTGTTGGAAAAATTTTTTAAATTCCGCTGCTTTCTGATTCGTATTTTCCAACAGTAAGCACGAACTCTTGTTCTTCACTTCTTGGTGCATCTTTTAAGCTTGAATTTGTAGCTTTTCTTGGAGTTTTGATTGGGTTTTTAACATGAATATGAATAGTGGAGGGTTTGATGAAATTTTGTGGATTTATTGCTCGTTCTTGCCCCGATTCTTGATTGGTTAAATGTTTTGTAATCCTTGAAGCATGATACCTAGACTTGTATTTCATGTATGAGTTGTGTTTAAGAATCTACCATTGAAGAACTTTGAATTTTCTTGAAGCTTTTTGAAAGAAATTGAACTCCTTGCTTCTTCTTGCTTTTGTGGTTGATTTAAGGTGAGTTTTAGCATGAATTACCCGAGTTTTTATGCATGAATATGTGGTATTTTGTTGCCTTGATCTTTCCCTACTTCTTGGTTGCTTTCTCTTCGTTTTTCAGCTACAAAAGCAGCTTGACGAAGCTGCTACAGCAACTGACACGCCCGTGTCATGTTTGTGTGTGTTTGGGAGACACGGGCGTTTGGGAGACACGTGGGTATCTCTTGGCCGAGCCTCATCTTGAGGCTACTGAACTGAGACACATACATGTCTCAGGGAAGCCTTGGCAGCTGACACGCCCGTGTCTAGCTGCTGGAACTTGAGTTTTGTGCTTGTTTTCTTCTTGCTTCGTTTACGACGTTGTGTGTTATTTGCTTGTTTTCCTTGCTTCGTTCTTGATTTTATTTAATCTCTCTCATCCCAATCATGATCCCAACATGTTAATGAATGTGTATATGATGTGTTTCATTATTTATTTTAAGTTTATGACTTTAATTGCTAAGTGTAAACGGGACATGAGTTTATGAATGTTTATATGCAATGTATGGAGCTGCCTTGTATCCCTTGTCTTGTTTATGTTCTTTAAACTTGAATATGCATGAAATATGTTATAATATGATATGTTATGCATTTATTTGAAGTGTAATGTGTTTAATTTATGCGCCGCTTACATGTTAATACGTTAATTGCCTCGATATGCCCTAGCTTGAACGTATATGAAGTGCATTGCATTATATGCATCCATACGCATTTGCCAAGCGTTTATATGGTTCATGATCGAGTCTAGTCTTGTTTCTTGTGTCTAGATTTTTTCTTGTGGAGTAGCTCGTGGTGTGGAGCCGATGGGTGGTTTGCCTTGCTTAGTTCGGTTTGTTCGTCGAGGTGAGGGTTTGTTCTTTTAGTTAAAATGAACTACTACCCTACGTGATTTTGAAGCCTGCATGTGAAATACTTATATTATATGATAGATACGTGCTTGATATGTACTTTAAGGGCTTGTCCCGCTTGTTATAAACCTTAGAAAATGCTTTTATATGTATATAAGCTATGTTTTGATTTGTTTTGAAAAGACTTGAAGCATGCGTATGTGTCTTGCGAGAAAATGACTTGAAAGATAGGTCCCTTGAACGTGAACTTGTACATGACATGATGGGGCCCCGAGATTGTGGGTAAGGAGCATCCGGGACGGCCAAAGGGTCGCCGAACTCACCTCCTGTGCATGATCTCCACTTGAAAGGATAATCCGGAACCCACTAGAAGGTTGGTGGGAAAAGGAGTCCTATGGGCGTGAGTGTCGCGAAACTCACGACCCATTTGCCTGCACGGATGGTTCAGGGTTAGTCGACCCTTCCATCACCGAAGTATGAGGTAGGATTGTTTTGATTTGAACTTGCTTGATTTGATCTTATCTTGATATGAGGAGCTTGGGGAAACTCATACTTGCTGAGTGGTTTGTCTTGTCTTGAATCTATGAAACGGGAATGGATTCTTAATTACTTAAAATTTGTTATTCTGCCCTTCGGCCCCTAACTTCTTTTAAGTATATATATATATATATATATATATATATATATATATATATCTATTATCACGGGAAATATTTTGGTGTGTAAAAACCATCCCCAGTTCATGGATTGTTACGATCTTGATACGTGCTTTGCTCTATATGTATACGGGTGCGTGTGTTAGCCCCCTCACCAGTCTCTAGAAATGACCCTCGTTGTTTCTCTCTTTTTCCCTTGTTCTTTGAGTTGCATGTACAAGATGTCGGTTCAAGCTTGCCGGTGGTCTTTCTTTTGAGTCTTTGGGTCTTGTAGCTCGAGTCTCATGCATCTCTTGTAGCTTATTTTGTACTCTTGAGCTTTTGAATCTATGTATATGATTATGAATCGATATGGAGAGCTTTTGTTATGATTAATTTGACCCTTAGGGGCATGGCATGTACTTTTGATTTAATGTATACTAGTGTATTGCATGTATGTATATTTGTATTTTTGCGATCCTGTTGCTTACGCATATGTTTTGATTTTGTTGTGCACTTTGTATTAGGGTCTACACCGCCTAACCTGGGGTTTGATTTTTTTTTTGTTTCCCGTTCGCTATAGTTTGATATGTGTGCGGAATCCTTGTTTCGTTACACGTGTCGAGCTATAGTGCGGGAGATGTGATGTCCACCGCTCGTGGTGCTACAAAAATAGATGTGTTTTCACTATGCAATATATGCTCTTGATACAAATTTTAGGGAATCCTCAAAATTTCTAAAATGTATAGGACTAAGGATTATAATTATCATCTATAATTAACTATTAATACTACTTCGGATCTTAATCTTAATATCAAAGTATTTTATCCCCATAGGAGTTGAGACTTAATCTAATTACAGTTTTAAATTTTATTGGGTTTTATGTGAAGAAATGTTTTGAAATTTGACATATTTATATATTTTTTTTTATGATTATATATATATATATATATATATATATATATATATATATATAAGTAATTATATATTACATCATATCGGTTGAATTGATAGTCCGACCGATCGAATTGAACCGATGACTAGTAAGAATATCGGTTCGCCTTCTGGTGTGCTTTTGAAAACATTGCATAGCACTCCTGGTATTCAATTCACAAACTCTTAATTCAAGCAAATTTTAGTAAATAAGAAATAAGAAATATAAATAAAAACAAGGAACACTACGGAAAATATATAAGAAAGGAGAAATATTACAGATACTCTTATGCCGATAATGAAATATGAGGGGTCATCGTTCCATAATTCCCATGGACTTTCTTTCATAAATACAACAAAACACAAAGATAGTTATTGTAAATTATTGACTAAATATGTCCCGTACGTGTTTCAATCTAGTCATTAATCAAGTTTACGCAGAATAAGTGGAGCGCCATATTGGGGTGTTAGAGCAGTAATTGCAAATGGAGCATGCAAATAAGATGGAGACAACTCGAATGAAAATTGTTGTAGGATCATTGCCAGTGCCATTTTTGCTTCAATCATAGCATAGTTCTGCCCCATACAGACACGAGGGCCAGCGCCGAAAGGCATGAAGGAGGATTTTTTGAGTACCCCTTCAGAAAATCTCTGTGGTTTGAACTCCTTGACTTCGTCGCCCCAAATTTGAGGATCATAATTGAGCAGGCCTATTAGCAGGTTTAAATGTACCCCTTGAGGAATAGTTAGGTTCTCTAGTTCAACTGCCTTTCTCGGGCATCGCCCAGTTAAAGTTACTGTAGGATACAATCGTAGAACTTCTTGCAGAATCACTGCCACCTGCCAATGCATAAGATAAACCAGTCCCTCTTCTTAGAATCAATACAAGAAAAACCAACCATTGTAACCTGCCAATGCATAAGATATGACCGAGGAATGACATGGTTTTCTGTACAATTATTAATAAAATATAAAATTTTCTATATGATATTTTATATCATGGGTCTAAGGTGTTGATTAAACCTAGCATAGGGATGAAGGTTGTAAAAAGCTCGAAACTTACAGACAACTGTGTAGTAAAGCAATAAAGAGTGAAATCTTACAGTTTTGAGGTGATTTAAGCCTTCATAAGTTGGTGTAGAAGTACCAAAAGCCCTCATAACCTCTTCTCTTGCTTTAGTTTGCCATTCAGGATATTTGCATAGCAAAATCATAGTCCACACCAACAAACTGGATACTGTCTCTGATCCAGCAAAGTAGAATAGCTTGCACTCTTCAATAACTTCTTCAATACTCATTCCGGAATTCTTGTTCCCATCTTCTTGAATGATTCTTGAATTCGACTCCAATAGAATACCTAATAAATCATCACAGGAGTTGCCTTCTCCCCTCTCCAACGCCTGTTGCCTTTTTTCAATTAAACTTCTCAGTATGATTTCAATTTCATTGGAAATTGCTTTCACTCTCCTGTTTGCTTTCGTTGGAAGATATCTGTCGAAGGGGAAAATGCAATTTTTATCCACAATGTGTAAAATGTGGCGATGTGCGAGACCAAAGATTGCGTTGGAATGGTAAATAGTTTTGTTTTCAAAAGGATAATTCTGGTTTTGCTATCAGCAAAAAGATTCTTAACTTACATAGGATCGACCATGAATTATAGAAATATATAATGCATTTATAATTTTTTCATTTAAATCAAAACGATCATTAATGAACTGATCACTCAGTGCTCATCACAATGTCTGCTTATGATTAAACCAAAAATCAACCAGAACTAACTTAAGAGGTTATTAAATACCTAATTCAATTTGTTTGCTACAATAAATTATCCTATAGTTAATTAAAAATTCCCTTTTGGAGTTGTTAAATAGCATAGTCGCTTCTTAGGGAGAATTATATCTGACTACCCTCACTTTATGTAAAATTACAACGTAGGACCTCTTGTTTCATTTATTACAAATTAGTCCTTAAGGTCCCTAGGGTTTCGTTAATTTTTTTATAATTTTTTCAAAATACCCGTCTCAAATATGTCAATATTTCTATATTGATGAAAATACCCCTAGGGATTATTTTGTTATATATTAAATATTAAGGGGTCGTTTTGTTAACATTTATAAATTTCAGAGACTATTATGTATATGTTTGTGTTTAAATTATATAAAAAAATCAATATTTATAATTTAGGTATATAATTAATAAATTTTATTTTTATTGAGTATATTATAAATTTTGTATTTTTAGGAAAATTTAATGTATTTGTAATAATTAAATAAACATTAATATTACTAATATTGCCTAGTTATTTTGATTTAATTATTATGTACATATTATTTTATTTGAAAAGTATATGAAAAGTATAAATATACACAACCACTAGAAACTAAAATTGACCTGTATTTAAATTTAAGTGGAAGAACCATAAACAAAAATATTAACGCTAATTGAAAAAGACTTAAATACTCCTTATGGTTTATGTATTTTTATAAAAAAAAAAAAAAGAATTTTTGTTTTAGAAAAATGAGAATAATGATAATTATATCTCTTCTTCTCATTTATATCCAAATATATCAAAAAATAAAAATAAAATTTAGATCCCCCCCTCCCCCTGTCCGTCTCCATGATTCTTTCTCCATTTTTTTTCAATTCCCACCTATACCACTCTCTCTGCTTTATGTCCCTTTTTTTTTTCCCGCCAATTCCCCCTCGTTCATTGTACATCTTTCTCAACTTGGGAGTGGAGGATCCGGATAAAAGGCATTTAAATTGACCAATGGGGGTGGTGGCGGTGTGTTTGGTGATGGTGAGCAAATTTTGTGGTGGAGGTGGTTGAATCAGGGCGAGAGCAGTTAATATTATTATTTTATGGCTCTTCCACGTAAAATTAAATACAAATTTATTTTAGTTTTTGTAATTGTTGTGTATAATTGCACGTTTTAAATAAAATAATTTGTATATAATAATAAATTCAAAATAATTATGCAATATTAGTAATATTAGTATTAATTTAATTATTACAAGTACATTAAATTTTTCTAAAATTACAATATATATAATACACAATAAAACTAATATTTATTAATTATATACATAAGTCATAAATATTACTTAAAATTTAAATACAAACATATACGTAATAATCCCTGAAATTTATAAATATTAACAAAACGAACCCTTAACATTTCATATATAATGAAATAGTCCCTAGGAGTATTTTCGACAATGTAGAAATATTGACATATCTTAGAGGGGTATTTTTGTAAACTTATGAAAAAAAATTAATAGAATCCTAGGGACCTCAAACGGAAGATACAGTTTAGGGACCAATATGTAATAAATGAAATAAGAGGTCCTTCGTTGTAATTTCGCCTAAAGTGAGGATAGTTAGATAGTTAGGGTGAATTACATTTGACTACCCTGTATTTAGGCCTAATTACAAGCCGGTCTCTATTCTTTTGAATATTATAATATAGTCCTTATATTTCTTGTTTTCATGAAATCCATTAATGAATTTTATAAAAGTACACTTATGTCCCTAACACTTTTATGAGTGTTACATTTAATATATGACCAAAAATGAAAAATCATCCCTAAAAGTTTACAAAAATTAGGCCTAATTACAAATATTAACAATAGTTAGGGAATAAAATGTAATTTCTAAACAATCATGGACAACGTTGTAAGTAGGCCTAAATATAGGGTAGTTGAATGTAATTATTTTTCTTTAGATATAATTCTCCGTGTATTCTTATATTTTTTTGGACTTTGCCAATGATATAGGACTCTTACAATATTTTAGTAATTAGTAAACATAAAAATTGATGTATTAAATAATTAGCACACTCATTTATAATAAAAGTAAGTTATCTCTACATGTTAAATTTCAGTAATGAAAATTGATTCAACTATATAAGTGGAAAAGAAATTTTGTCTTCTTACCTCCATCCGGGGACAAGTAAAAAGTTCATTAGCAGCTTTATTCTCTCTTCTTGGAGCTGAAAAATCCTTATGCCTTCTTCATAACTGCCGCCAAATGATGTCCTTGATAATACATCACCAGCTAAATCTTCCAAGTATGGCCATACATCAATTTCACAACCTTGGTTAGAAGAAGAGACCATATTCTTCCACTTGTGTAACATGTTCGAACAACTCAATCCAATTGCTGGTACCATATTCTGTAAACAGAAATTTAGTGTTCATATACTGCTACAAGGTTTAGTTTTATTCGTTAGATGGTTTCGTTAAAAGAGTTATTTATACTATACTCTCTATATTAGGTGAAATGGAAAAAAAAAAAAACTTGTGTTACAAAATTAACACAGGACACCCTGTGTTTTCAAAATATATGACTGCCGAACCCTGAAAATTTATGGTGTTGTTAGAGCACTAATTTTCTCTATTTAGTGGATGTGAAATAACTAATTTAACCTTTTATATTATGATATAGATCATCTCACATCTCTATATTGTTCAATACTTTTTTATTTGCACTAAAACCCCTTTTTTTATATGTACCAAAACCCTGTACAAAATAAAAATTGCATGAAGAACCCTATAAACAAGTATAAAAATGGGTATATAGAGAGATGTGAAATGATCTATATCATAATATAAAAGTTTAAATTAGTTATTTCGCATCCAATGAATAGAGAAAATTAGTGTTCTACCAACACCAGAAATTTTCAGAGTTCAGCATGCAAATATTTTAAAAACACAGGGTTTTCTGTGTTAATTTTTGTAATATAGGATTTTTTTTCTCATTTCATCTAACACAAGGGCTATGACGTAAATAACTCTTCGTTAAAATGCATATTAAACATGTATCTATATTATATGTGGCTCCTGGCTAGTATAGTGTAGGTATCTTGCGTAATTTGGGATTTCTTACCCTAATGTATATACAGACTGTGTATATATGTTGGTTAATACAAAAAATAAGTTATCTTTTTACCAAACATAACATGGTTTCTAGGGCCAGACTCTAGCCCACTCTTAAAATCTTGTTCATTTTTAGGGCGGCTGTCCCCCACTTACAGATGTTCAAACAGTTATCCACCACCAATATTCGTCATTTGTTGGTCTCCATCTAGCTTTTAAATTGGCGGTTATTACCCAGGCCTGGCCCAGATTCAATAATTATCTATTATTTAAGATTGAACTCAAACTGTTCTCTCTGTCCTATTTTTAAATGAACCAACCTTCAAACTCCCTTCATGTATTCTTGGATATGTGCTTTTTTTTGTCTTCCAAATTAGTCCACCACTGACAAGTAAGTCTTAAAATCTATTAATTGCATTTTTGTATGATATTCTTAGTCTAGGAAAAGTTACAAATATTCATGCATTCAAAGTTCTTTTAAAGTGCAAATGTCATGTTTATGAGTCAAAATGTATTTCTCCACCTCGTACGTGTACTCCTGTACTGAGAACTCAATCACTAGATCTTTGTACTCTCGTCCCTCTCCGCCGTACACCCACCCTTACTATTAACAGGCTATTACGTACATACTTCCACCTCATATCTAATTTTGTGTCATATGATCACCTATCTTCTAAATTTTCTTTCTTTAACTCTACTATTGACCATCTCATACCTAGATTACATGATGTCATTTTTCATGTTGTTTGGAAAGAGGGGAACGGACAGTCGGACACTGAAATATCTACCCGGCAAACTTGAAATTAGGAGCTCGTTCCTCTAGCCTCTCCTATTGCCAAAATGTCTTTTGTTTGCTTGTTGGGTTTTCCAGCAGCTACTCTCTTAGCCATTACATTAGTTGGATATATATTAGCAACGCCTTTCTAAATAGTGATCTACCTGAAGAGGTTTATATATCGATCAACCTCCAAATATGTTGCTCATGGAAGTTTTAGTTGGTGTGTCACCTCACGAAATCGATAGATGGGCTTAAACAGTCTCATCCAGCTTAATTTGGATGAATCACTAAGGCAATAATCTCTTGTGGTACGAGTGTCCCGTTGATCATCCGGCCTTTCATAAACATACACCCACATGCATTATCTTTTAGATCGTTTGTGTTGATGACATTCTCATCTCATGTAATCACAACTCGGGCATAAAACAATTAAAGTAGTTCTTACAATCTCAATTCAAAAACCAAAGGTTTAGGCGAGTTGAAGTACTTTTTGAGCATTAAAGTCGTCAAATTCCATCTTGGCATGTCCGTCAACGAATATATACTCTTAATTTATTGTCAAAAAAGGCATGTGGAGTTAAACCAGCCTACTATTCTATGGATGTCAATTCAAATTATCTGACAATGACGGAGAACCATTAGACAATCCCAAAGAAGCTTGGTCTAAAAATTAAACTACCTAATTGCCACTGACCCACAATTATTAACATTAGTTCATTTCTCAACTCGCTAAGGACCTACACTAGGATATAGGTTTGTTGTATAAGAATCATGGTTATTTTTTATTTATTTTTTTAGGCAAGAATCATGGTTATCTAGACATTGTTGAATGCACCGATACCGAATAAACTGGGTCCATAACTCATAGAAGATCTACTCCTGGATATTGTGTTTTTATTAGTGTAAAACTTGATTTCATAGAAGAGTAAGAAGCAAAATGTGATGTCAACATCAAGTATTGAAGCAGAATACCAAGCAATGACTTATATTATGTGTGGCTAGCATATATAGCATAATATTATTAGCTAGGTAATTTTCGAGTTCCTTTTCTTATAGTATATTTGGAAAATTGTAGTCCGAATTTGGTTCGGACAAGTCGGTGTAACGAGGGGTCAGTATTTTACACTTATTGTGTGATTGATGGAAAATTTAGAAAAAATGACAAACCAAATGGTAGTACAATATGCGTGCCCTTTTAATTGATTAGGTTCGTCGAGTCGGGTTGAACTAAAATTTTCCCATATATATGCTATATGTATTGTTTATTAATAGGAGAGATGAGAGTTGTCTTTTTTACCTACCGTAATAGATTTCCTTGATAATATTATATTCATTATATAACTGTTAATGTTTCCCGTAAGTTCTAAATAGATTAAAAAACTACACAAATCGAAACTTATAAAATCAAATATGAGATAAACTAAAAGTTAATACCAAAATGATAATGAATAATCATAGATAAATCTTGATATTGAAAACAAGACTAGTTACCTTCAACTTCTCGATATGGAAAGCAGGATTGATAATCTTTCTGTGCTTAGCCCATTTCTCACCTTCCAAAAAAGTTAGACCACCAGCAAGAATCTTGGATGTCTCTAAAAAAGGCTTCTCAAATTCATAAGGTTTACTTAATATCTCCTTTATTAGGTTAGGATCAGCAATATTCAACATCGGATACGGACCAAACCACGTGAAAGAATTTTTACCTGAAATACAATGTAATGAATCAAGTCCAAAACTTAACACTCTCTCTCTCTCTCTCTCTCTCTCTCTCTCTCTCTCTATATATATATATATATATATATATATATATATATATATATATATATTGTGCCATAAACATAAATATTCTTACCATACTTAGAAATTGTCTGCATATGATAATAAAATATGTGTGGTACAATATCATCCGACAATCCAATTGATTTGGGTTGTTCTTCTTTCAAGACTTTTGCTAAATCCTTCAAATCTCCAAGTAAAATTCTGTAAGAATTCCCATTGTAACCTTGCTTTCTAAGAAATTTCTCCAATTTCCTTGGCCTGAACCAAATCCAATTCAGCAATTTCACTACAAGTGTTACAAATGTTGCTGCGAGGATAGAAGTGAGAATGAAGCCCAAGTTTGCTCCCATTTTTACAGGCTAAATTGAATGAAATAGAAACCGCAGGAAAATGACGCAGTTATATAAGAGATCTCTAAACTATAAAAAGTATGATCAACGTGGAAATATTATTATTATTGTAGTGTAAAATATTTTACATGTAGATCATTTAAATTCTATATAACACAGACCAATCCTATTTAATATCAATTAAACTAACTCTCTCTCTATATATATAGATTAGGGAGAAACTTAATAAACTAAGAGTCCTAATCCTATCACATAATACAGACCAATCCTATTTAATTAATACCAACTTCCTAATGCTACTAGATATCAACTTAAATAGTAATTCTAGCACTCTCCTGTTGGGTAGCAAACCCATCCCACATCGGAAGATTGGAAGAAATTTGTCCAACATATAAGTGTTCGCCAACTCCATTAGTATGAGACCTTTTGGGATATGCCCAAAAATAAATTCGTGCGGGCTTGACCCAAAACGGATAATATCATACTAATGTGGAGTTAGGGTGAAGGTGCACACGGTTCCAACAAGTGGTAGACTGCGTTTTATGGGGAATTCCCGGTGTAACAAGACAAGAGACCTGCAGGGCTGTCTTGTGTCGAAAGTCTTCCTGACAAGTGTCGGTCAGGAAGCGGGTCCCGTTGGGCGATAACGGCGGTACAAGATGTATTTGGCAGGTCAGGTGATGTGACCTAGCAATTGGAGATTCCTGACAAGTGTCGGTCAGGAAGCGGGTCCCGTTGGGCGATAACGACGGTACAAGATGTATTTGGTAGGTCAGGTGATATGACCTAGCAATTGGAGATCTGCGGTTGATGCCTTGTTTCGAAAGTCCTCTTGACATTAAGGAGGTCAGGCGGCGTGTCCCGTAAAGGTGTGTAGCGGCTTCGAAAGTCCTCTTGACATTAAGGAGGTCAGGCGGCGTGTCCCGTAAAGGTGTGTAGCGGCGGTGCAAGATGGTTGGCAGATCAAATGGATTGACCCTTAAGGGGAATAGCAAACCCATCCCACATCGGAAGATTGGAAGAAATTTATCCAACATATAAGTGTTCACCAACTCCATTAGTATGAGGTCTTTTAGGATATGCCCAAAAACAAATCCGTGCGAGCTTGGCCCAAAGCGAAAAAAACCAAATAAATTAAAATCCTAACAAATTAAAACATTTTAAAATTTGAAACTATTTCATCATTCCCTTAAGCTAAGAAACCTCAAAACCTTGAAGCTTGAAATCATCCTTCCACTCATGTTTAACATGAACAACTTGTTGCGAAAACCAAATAAATTAAAATCCTAACAAATTAAAACATTTTAAAATTTGAAACTATTTCATCATTCCCTTAAGCTAAGAAACCTCAAAACCTTGAAGCTTGAAATCATCCTTCCACTCAGGGCTGAGAAACCTTGAAGCTTGGAATTAAAATCCAATGCAACATCCTTTGGTGCATCCTTTAGTATCATAAATATATTGTGATAGAGTAGACAAATAGATATCATGATTTTATTATTATTATTATTATTATTATTATTATTATTTTGTTAAATCGTGATTAGAGTAGAGGGAATTACTGATAACTGGTGAAACTAGACATTATAGTATTGTCATGAGAAAGAGTATAACAAAGAGTCGACAAAACAGAATCAGTGCCTTGGGAAAGAGTTGATAGAATCACTTCCTGCCTTGACAAAGAGTTGACGAGTTGATAGAATCATGTTCTGCTTGAGTAGACTGAGTTGGTAGAATCATGTTTTGTTTGAATAGACTGAGCAGACAAAATCACATAATCATGTTTTGCCCGAATTGACTGAATTGACAGAACCACTTTCTGGCTGAATTTACTGAGTTGATAGAATCATGTTTTGTCATGAGAAAAATCATGATCTAGTCATCATGATAGAGTTTATGATAGATAATAAAGAATTTATAACAATATCATGGTAACAAATAGTTGGCAAGATTACATCCTAACCGTGAGATAAACCACTTGTTTTCCTTATAAAGATGTGAATGATTGAAAAAAGTAAAGGAAAAAAAAATTTAAAAAGAGCACAAACACAACAGAAGAGAAAAGAAAGAAAACCTAGTTGAGACGCGTAGATCAGAGAAAAGAATTATCTATCTTCATCGACTTCTCTCTTTATTTTTCTTCCTTGTTGAGAGGAGTAAAACTGAATACGATGATTATTATTATTATTATTATTATTATTATAGAATAATTTCAAATTCCTAATCCTACTAGACATCAACTTGGATAGTAATTCTAATAAACGTGATCTTAGAATTTGTTTGTTAATCAAAAGATTGTTTGTGAATTCAAAATATAATTTCATCACACTTTAAATTAAAGGCTTAAAGAGATTTAGTCTTTTTTAAGCAATCAGTAAATAGAAAATGTATGACAAGTCGCTACTATTTAGGGCTAATCCCAGACACCCCTTGTCTTTTGGGGCTCAGTGCGCTTTGTGTCCTAACCTTTGAATCGGTGTGATTGCCCTCCCCCCCCCCCCCCCCCCAACCCCAACCCCAACCTTTGAAAATATCATACTTAACCCCTTTAATAAAGTAGATTTGTACAAAGTAGATTTCATATGTGCTGATATTATGTATCAAATTGAAGCTCTCGAAGCAAGGAATACAACAATGGTGCCGAAACCAAAATCTGACAACTGTCGAAGCAGAAATCACCGGTCAAAGATGACGCACGACGGACGAAGCAATGTAGCAGCTTTCGGAGGCTAATAGGGTCCACTGGGGTATGGGCTTTGTTCGCCTTGGAGAAACGAACACGATGGCGGTGGTCTTAAAGCTTAGGTTGCCCTGATGGAGAAGAAATCGACGGTCAAAGTTTGTTAAAAGGGGTTGAGTGTTATATTTTTCAAAGGTTAGGGGGAAAATCGCACCGATTCAAAGGTTAAGGGGCAAAGCGCACCAAGCCCCAAATGATAGGGGGGTTTCTGGAATTAGCCCCTACTATTTAAGTTATACTAATCTTGTTTGAGCTGATTTAATTATTTTTATATTGATCACGAGCACTTAAGCACACCAACCTGACTTTTAGAGGAGCACATGCATGTATACCTTTGGGATTGTGGAAACCTAAGTATTTGTTGAGCATTGATTCGAACACTAAACTACAATATTATTATTTCTCGGTCTACATTATACTATTGTTTTCTTCTCGTATTTATTTGCTTAGTTGTTTTGATTTATCTTCGTTGACTGTAGTTTAAGTAAATCTTTAACTTTTGTCTCGGTCTATCAATTAGATAAAATATTGAGTGATTGGTTGGTTTTCCTTCTTTATGGGTTCGATACCTCATGTGCTACAATTGTTTGTAAATATTAGCACGTATATAAGGTTTTATATTAAAACTTCAATAACACCACACTACCCAATATATTATTACCAGTTACTTCACTTTTTATCAAATGCGAAAAATATTTACTATTTTTTATAATTATGTTTGTTGTAACACTGTCCGTAAGACATAAATCTTCTTTATTTGGATCAATCCCTTATCCATACAAATAAGTATCCATATTTTTTTCTGCTAATTGGTTTTTTTGGAGAAACTATAATAATTATACCGATAGCGTATTATTAAACTTGATGATAAATAATTCAAAGAAAATAAACAATAATATAAGAACTTTAATACTTTATATACAATTAATCTCAATTTATTTGTAATATATATATTACAGTTCTATATTTTAAATCGATTAAATGAATTGAAATACGCTATTATTTAAAAAGAAAAAAGAAAAAAAAATTAACTTGCGCAATAAAACCGCACAACCCATCGTAATAAATTAAGTCGTCCCATGGCCATTTTATCAGGTTTGGTGGCTTTGCCGCAGCTGCAAAAGTTGACATTTTCAAACAATTATGATGTGCTGTTCTGTTTTGCTTAGACTTCAAATTTTCACTTTTTAAGGTGTCCCCTTAGGCCCATCTATGTGTATTCCTCCCTACTTTTTCGCTGCCCATTATCAAATTCAAATTAAATTTGTTTTAAGAAAGAAACATTTTTAGAGAATGGTTAAGATGAGGTACGTGTTTTCTTTTTGGGGGAAAAAAATTCTTTTATCTCAATATTGGACTTTGTTCTGAGCTTTCGTACATTCAAAATCAGAATTTATATGTATTGGTAAAACATATAAGTATATAAAGCAAAAAAAATAAATTATTCATAGTATTATGATCAATTTTTAAAATTTTTATTCAAAATTTTAAATATTTTGAATTATTATATGTACTGTGTAAAAATTTTTAGATTGTCATATTTGTATTTTATAAAAAAATTTAAACTGTTATCTTAGTCTTTTAGGTGTTAATACTGATGAGGCCTAAAAATTATCCTCGAATCAGAGCCGTCCACGTGGCAGCACGCCGTTGATTAAAACCCTGACGCTCGCCATGGTGGGCTCATGGGCCGTCCCGCCGCTCAATTGCTAGCTGATTTGACGCTCGGATAGCGGCCCTCAAGGTTATCCTTCACAGGGAAGCACCCACATGAGGGCCCCACTAATACGCTCGGTATTCCGACGCTCACGGGTCATATATCGCGAGGAGGCCATCCATGCATTCTTCGAGCGTCACCAACGTTCGGGCATGTCCATGCCCCGTTTCGTTGGATCCGAACCTCGGCAGAAAGAATCTTAGGCCCATCCCCCGCGTAACCCTCGTCAACAACCTCTGACACAAAAGTACTGTGCACCGCGCACCTGACACGCCGTCACCCTTTTCAGGGATGTCATTCTCACTCCACCAAAGTCTGACGCGTGTTAGGGCAACACAGGTTTGGGACCACATGGTCAATTTACCCATCTACCCCCATCCCTAACATATAAATAGGAGAGAAGCCATGCATTCTCTCCCAAGTGATCATCTGCACAAAAACTGCATACATTGTTCTGGGCATTTTCCACTGAACTTCTCAAGCTTTTCACTCACCACAGTAACTCTACCTTAGTAGCTTGCACTCTTGGTGTTATCCTAGCTGGAAGAACCCACGCTCAAAAGGAAACCCAGATCCTGAGGCTCTCAAGCCTGTGATGGTCTTTCCCTTTTCTTACAAATTCTAAAGTGTTGTTGCATTGGGAAACTCAGATTCCTTGCACCATCAAATACGTGACTCATTTTTTGCCAGAAACTGTTAGTTTTTCGCTGGAAATGAGACACATCTTAATACCTAAATAAACCAGATAAAAATTTGAAAACTTTTACAAAATACAGATGACAACCTAAAATATTTAAAAAGTAGTTACAAACCCGTGCCAAGGCACGGGCCAAATTTTATAAAAATATAACAAAAAATCAATTAAAACACATTAATAAAATAATAGCTATTAAACCAAAATTTTATTTAAAATATTTGAATGCATGTGAAAATATTATATAAAAGAAATACTATTGAAATTAGAGACAAATTTATTAAATATAAAACTAAAATTATTGTAAATTATATAAATTAATAAAAAAAATAAAATGTGTATTTAAGAATATATGAAAAATATATTCCTAAAATGAAAATGAATAAAAATAAAACTCTAAAATTGTGCAATACATTCTCACATATAAAGGAAAAAATAAATATGTTACAAATTTTGAAAGAATTTCACAAATAAATTTATATATGCAAAGAAATATAAAGATGTCATGTTAAATCAAAATATATCATATTATTATTTGATAATTGTCAAAATAAAATATATTTTATTAAAATATAATAAAGATTTTCTATCATGTATACTAATTAAAAATATTAAAAAATAAATTCAATGAGCATAATAATGAATAGAATATATTATAAAAATGTAACATTTAAAACATTAAAAAAATCAATTATTAAAAACTAAATTGATAATTTTACCATAATTACATGGATATGAGAAGATGTAGGAAATTAGTAAGAAAATACAATGTGTACTCTAAATACCTACAAATAATTGATTATCAAACTAACAGAACAATTAGAATAAAAAAACACTTAATTAGAATAAGAAAACTTACCTCGAGTAAAGAATGATCTTGCTTCAAAAGGCATATATAGATCTGAAAAGAGGTAGGAAATTAGAAAAATATAAATATTCTATTAGAATGGGGGGAAAAAAAACCACTAATAAGACTTACCCTGAGAGAAAAAAATGATCCTACATAAAAAAGAAAATTCATACACAGATATGAAAAGATGTAATAATAATTAGAAAGAAAATAATTTTTCTAGAATAGGAATAAAAATACTTGATTAAGACTTACCTTGATAAAGAATAATCATGAAAAAGAAAATTCATATATGGGTATGAAAAGTGATAATTAGTAAGAAAAATAAATTTTCTATTAGAATCGAAAAAGAAACAGTTGATTAGAATAAGACTAATAATCATGAAAAAGAAAATTCATATATGGGTATAAAAAGATGTAGCTAATTAGTAATAGAAATAAATTTTCTATTCGAATCGAAAAAGAAAGACTTGATTAGAATAAAACTTTTGACGAAGAATGACCCAGTTAAAACCTTAAATACTAATCTTATACTAATCCAAAATTTTAAATTGGGAAAAATGCAAAATCGGGACAGTAACTGATCCCTACTAGCAATTTCAGGACACCAACTTCTCCGGCGACAAAAGTGTCCAATAACTCCAAAAATGTGTCAATTTCGGGACAATGGTCGCCGGAGTTTGCTGACGAGGCACCGGAATGCTGATATGGCATCTACAGTGTCCACGTGGCTGCTGACTCATTTCAAAGCTGATGAACCTTATTCCATATCAGATGGCTTTTTAAATCTTAATTCCACGTGGGACACAACGTGGATGGGCCCCACCTTTTATGTAACTCAAGTTTGAAAAAGAAGAGTACATGAGAAGCTTCCACCGTTTCATTTCCCGATACCAGCATTGAAGATCGCGTTGTACTGTACTTGGCCAAAAAAACTCCATTTCGAAATATGAAGAAAAATCCCTCGTATTTGCAGCAATTTTTCCCTGATATTGAAAGTTTGGGTGAGTAAGGAGGTATTGAAGACAAAAACGCGATTTGTTGGTTGAAGAAGATCTTCTGCCTTCTGTGATGGTGAGGGTGCGTAAGAAAGGGCTTGAGCACTTACCTCCGCCCGTATACCGTAAGTATTATGCTTTGTCTGAGAATGTTGGGTGTTTGAATACTGCATGGGGTAGGGTTCAAAGAAAGTTGATTCCTTTTGTCTGTTTATGTCTGTTGAGTTGTTGTATTATATAGATGTTGCCTTTTTTTTATTAAGTTGATGGTCCCATGGTTGTATGCATTGTCTCCTTATTTAACAATGGTACTTTGGTTGTTGTGAACAATAAAGAACGAAAAATGCCAAAAATTTGAATCTTTTGTTGCTTCTTTTTATAATTTTTTCAGATCCACAGTCAACTGCACTGACATTGGCTATTTATTATAGGGGAAAGGCTGTGTTGAACGCATACGAGGGTGGGAAAGTTAGGAAGTTAGATTATGTGGACCTTGGTAAACTGAACTTCGATCAGATTGGAGAGTATGTGCAGGACTTGGTTTCTTGTGATAATGTGAATAGGTTTTATACTGCAGTACCGGGGGGGTTTAAGTTATTATTGTCAAATAATGAGTTGCAGAAATATGGAAAACAATATATAAAAAATGGTAGAGAGTATCCAATTTTACTGGACACTATTTTACCTGAAGCTTCAGAGGATGTGGGTGGGGAGGGACCTAAGGAAACAGGAGAAAAAGAGGTTTCTAATGCAGTTGAAGATAATTTGAATGTGGATAATGAGATTGAACATGATGTAGCCGGGGGTGAGAAGTTAGTGGATAGAGGGATAAGGGAGTCCAGTGTGGAATTCCTTAGTAGGGCAGAACCTACTAAAGAATGGTTAGATGAGTATACTAGAAGATACCCTGGAGTAAATGGTCAGTCATTTGTGAATAACCCTGAATGTGCAGATGTGATAGATGATTTTTCTGACTCTGGGGTTGAGGGTTCTGATGAATCTGATACAGATTTCTCTAAGGGTCATGAGGTAAGTCCTTCTGATGATGATATGCTATTTGACAGTAATGTTGTGGATGATGTTGAACCTGCCTTTGTTGTGGAGAAAGATTTGTTAGTGGATGATGTAGTGTTTATGAATTTTGATGTGGGCTATGAATCTGGAAATGACTCTGACTTTGTTCCTAATGTTGACCATGATAGTTCAATGGATAATACTGACTTTGATGACAATGTTAGTGATAGTGCTGAGGTAGGAGTTAATTTCAATGAAGATGATAATGAATCAGAAGAACAGAGTTTTTTCATGGAAGATGTAGTTGGCAAAGAGAAAGATGATCTTGATATGCATAGGGTTTCTGATGATGAGGCTCAGTCTGATATGTTTCCTCCCTTCAATATGGCTAACATATATGATCCTACTTTTTACATTGGCCAAACTTTTGTAGATAAAAGCACTTTCAAGAAAGCTGTGCAGTCATATGCTATTAAAATAAGAAGATCACTGCATTGTATTAAAAGTTGTGCTGAAAGAGTGTATGCAAGATGTAGGAACAAGGCTTGTTCTTTCAAATTGAATGCAATTAGATACCCCAGTGAGGAGAATTTATTTGTTTTAAGAGAGATGAATTTGGAACATGTGTGTGATGAATCTTATACTGTGAAGAATGTAAAAACACAATGGCTTGCTGAAAGATATATTGCACAGTTCAAGAGTAATCCCAAGAGAAATGTGCTAGGATGGAGAATAGATACCCGGAAAGCACTTTCTGTGGATATTTCTGTAGCACAAGCCTATAGGGCAAAGAGAAAAGCTATTGAGACCTTAGAGGGTGATCCTGATTACCAATACACCAAGCTTTGGGACTATGCAAATGAACTTAGGAAGACAAATTCTGGGTCAACCATTGTACTAGGTACTGATGACACTGGTGGTGAACTTAGATTTTCTAACTTCTATGCATGTTTCCAAGCTATGAAATTTGGGTTTAAAAGTTGTAGACCTATAGTAGGTGTAGATGGTTGTCACCTAAAGGGACCTCATGGTGGGGTGTTGTTGACTACTGTACAACAGTATTTTCCCCTTATCATACGCAGTTGTTAGTGCTGAGAACAAGGAGAATTGGTGCTGGTTCTTCCATCTGATAAAAAATGATCTTGAAATGGGCAATGGTTCTGGATTTACATTTATCAGTGATAAACAGAAAGGGTTAATACATGCTTTACCAGAGGTATTTCCTGCAGCAGAGGTTAGGTTTTGTGTTAGGCACCTGATTCTGAACTTGAATACTGCTGGCCACAAGGGTTTTGATTTGAAGAATGCTGTGTATAAGGCAGCCAATGCAACCACTGTAGGTGAATTCAGAACTGCAATGAGCAAGATGAGAGCGAAACATCCTGGAGCATTCGAGTGGTTTAAAGACAAGCATCCATCACAGTGGTCTAAAAGCCACTTCTTGGACATCTGTAAGTGTGATATGATTCTGAACAATTCTTGCGAATCCTTCAACAGCTCCATACTGCCAGCTAGGGAGAAACCCATCCTTACAATATTAGAGTGGATCAGGGAGTACTTAATGAAATTGCTCCAGAAATGCAGAGAGGAGTTTGAAAAATGGGAAGGTCAGTGTTTACATGTACTGAATTTCTGTTATTGAACCATATTACATTGTTTGCTAACACTGTTTTAATTGTAGGCATACTGTGTCCAAGGATTGCTGACATTATTGTGCAGAATGGAAAAAAGGTGGGTGGGTGTTGGCCTATTAAGGCTTCCAGATATCATTACCAAGTTCAGACAATGGATGGTTGCCAATATGAAGTAAATTTGGATGAAAAGACCTGTTCATGTAGGGAATGGCAACTAACAGGCATCCCTTGTACCCATGCTTTATCTGCCATATACAATGAAAAGCAAGATGCACTTGAGATGGTTGATGAGTACTACAGACTTGCAACATTTAGGGAAGCATATCAGGGAGTTATATTCCCCATCAGTGGACATGATGTTTGGGGCAAGACAATGTTCATTCCACCCTTGCCTCCAAACTTTGGGAGAAAGCCTGGCAGGCCCAAAAAACTGAGGAGGAGAGGTATAGATGAGAAGGAAGGTAACTCAAAGAACAAGAAAAAGGCTTCTTTAACCAAAAAATTGAGAAGGTTCCAAACCAAGATACACTGTGGACATTGTGATGGTGAAGGTCACAATGCACTATTTTGTCCAGAACTACCTGAAAGTGCACAAAGGATCAGAGACAACTTGTTTGAGAAATCTAGACAGGTAACATTATACTTTTCTACATTTAAGGTAATCAAGGCAGAATTTAATACTTATTTTTTGATTAGAGTGAAGCTGGTCCATCAACAGTTCAAGATGTCAGAGAGGAAGAGGCTGTTGTAACTTCTGAAGAAATATTGGAGGTAATCTACACTAAATCAAATACTATTTCACATTGACACGCACAATAACTAGTTACATTTTTTTCTCTATCACAGGAAGCAACTCATATCTTGCCACCACACCCACAGACACAACAAGAGTCAATTGACATAGATGAATCTCAGATCTTGGAAGGTCCTACATTTAACTACAATGATGAGCCTTCTGCGGTTGGACCAACAATGTTTGATCAGCTTCAAATGGGAAACACTCAAGTGGGTAACAGTAGGCAAGGTAGATCAATGAAGAGAACCCTGACAAGTGTGGGTGAATTGAGGGAGACATTGGTGAATCAGCTCAATAAGAAGAAATCAAAGGGCAAGAAGGAAACAGGAGTCAAACTGAGAGTCCCCCCCAAACATGAATGCATCTGATTTCACCTTGTCTCAAGCCAGCGTTTGTGGACCCATGCATGACAAGAACATCATTCTTGATGGAGGGAAAAAATTTCTAACTTTGTCCAGTCCTTCAAAGTTTGCAGTCCCGTAGTGTATTTGTCTTTTTTTTTCTCCAGTGACTTGATACAATGAGCAATGCTTAAGGTCTTTTTGTATTAAATTTTGCTCAGGACTTTTAGGTTTTATCTTTTGCATGAAGCAGAAACCTGTGTACAGGGAAGTCCCTTGAAAACAATTCCTCTGTTTCATTTTGTCTTCAAACATGGATCAGTGGCCATGATGTTTGGATAATCTAGTTAAACAAAATTCTTAGGCAGTGCGAAGTAAACATGTAGCATTTTTTGTATCATTTTTTAAACATTCATCTTCACCCTAATATGTATCATTTTTAAACAAATTCTTAAACATGTATTATTTGTGTACTCGTTCATCTTCACCATAATATGTTAACATTCAACTATTTCGCAAAAGCATGGCTTTATTGAAAACGAAATTTCCCCCTTACATTAGTAACCTTGAAACATGAAAACAGGAAGCACAACATCTATTGAAAACAAGGAACAAAGGAAGCTACACTATGAACTTGGCAACAAGAACAGCTACAACAACAACCAACAAACATATGAAAACTCGGCATGCCGTTCTCCGGTATTTTTCGTGCACCTCCTCAAGCTCAGCCTCAAGCTTGTTGATTTTGTTTAAGAGCCCAGGAATTATGACCTTACTCCGTTCGCACATCTCTGGATCAAGCCAACGGAAGAATCGGCATGCCGTATCGGGACAACAATAAAATCGTCGTCCAGGGTTACTCGCCTTCCACGTGGTGCGCACAACGGAAATCTTACCACAATAACAGTGAGTGTGGTCGGGAGGCGGGAACAGGAAGGCAGCGTTTGAAGAGGTTGCATGCGACATTTTTTGGGTGTTGTGAATTTTGCAGTTTTGCTGCGTGAAAAAGGATGAGGACCAACAATGGTGGAGATGGGGTTTTAAAGAAATGGGGTAAGAATGGTTGACCCTGACAGTACTTGGACTACTGAATTTTTGGGAGGGAAACTTTCCCTCCCTTTGAAAACGTGTTTCCAAGAAAAGGGAAGAGTTGTCACTCGTCATCTGATGTGGAATAAGGTTCATCAGCTTTGAAATGAGTCAGCAGCCATGTGGACACTGTAGATGCCATATCAGCATTCCGGTGCCTCGTCAGCAAACTCCGGCGACCATTGTCCCGAAATTGACACATTTTTGGAGTTATTGGACACTTTTGTCGCCGGAGAAGTTGGTGTCCTGAAATTGCTAGTAGGGGTCAGTTACTGTCCCGATTTTGCATTTTTCCCTTTTAAATTTAATATTTCTCGTAACAAACTTAGTGTGTATCACCAAAATTTCAAATTTGAATATTTTTCGTAACAAACTTATCTAAAAGAATAAAGATATATTTGGATAAATTAAGTTATTTGAATTTATAACTACAATATCTATACAAAATATTTAATTTTTTTGGATAAAGGTGATTTGTTAGAGAAAATCTCATGAAATTTTATATTAATATGAAGGAAATTAGCAAAAAATAAATTTTCTTTTAAAATGAAAAAAAAAAAACAGTTGATTAGAATAACACTTACCACGAGAGAAAAGAATGATGATGCATAAAAAAAAAATTCATACACAAATATGAAAAGATGTAGATAATTAATAAGAAAATAAATTTTATATTAGAATCTGAATAAAACACTTGATTTACCTTGATAACACTTGATTTACCTTGATAAAGAATGATCTTGCATGAAAAAGAAAATTCATATAAGGATATGAAAAGAGGTAGTTAATTAGTAAGAGAAATAAATTTTCTATTAGAATGAAAAAAAAAAACACGACTAACGAAAAATGATCCTGCAAAAAAATCCTAACGATTAAAATCTTAAATACTAATCTTTTATGGTGAGTATCACCATAATTTTAAATTTAAATATTTATCGTAACAAATTTAGTATCACCGAATTTTTAACCGTCTCTCATCTCTCTCCCGCTGTCTCAACTCTCTCTCTAGAGCCCACTACGATGCCGGCGATAAAGTTCATCTCCACATATTCATCGATCATTTCCTGCTAGATTCCCAAAATGGGTCTGCGGATTTGGATCAAAAACTTGATCTTTCCAAACAAATTCTTGAAAGTAAATTTCAGGTTAAAAGTAAACTTATGTTTCGGTCTCCGGAAACAGAGTTGGATGAAATACAGAGGTAACTTGTACATTTAGGTTTGTGGGTTATTGATAGTGATTATTAATCTTGTACTGTGGTCTGTCAACAGTCATAGCAGTTGGTTGTACAAGTCGTCTACTCGCCTGAGTAATTCCCTGCAGCTGATTTGTCATGAATAGTGAGTTTATAGAACGGTTTTTTTTAGACAGAAGATGAAATGAATTGCTTTCCATAGCGCAGCAAGTTCATTTTTACATGCCAATCACATGGTGTTCCAATGTTTGATGATTCAATTGTGAATGCCTGCTCGTGGCCGGGTTGCGTATCTCATCTGGCACTAAGCAATATTTTCGACCTAATTGAGAGGAAAGTTACTTTCTATTCTCTTTTAGCCAAATCCATTATATTTGACATTAAATACTTTTTGACTGCATGGCATATGGATTTAGAAGTTGATACGTGACCTTACTAAGGTTGTCGGGTTGTATTTTGGCTCGTAATACCTATCAACCTTTCAATCCATGATCTAGTCGATTGGGCCATTTTTTGATGCGGTGTTCAACCTTTTGGCCTTTAGACTTTGGCAATTTACTAGCTTAGCCGGCCACTAGATTGACCTTATAGACTCCCGTATGTCAATTGATGTAGAGGTTGTTTGAATCTTTTTACAGATATTTTTTTATATGTATTTTTGGTATATTTTTTTCTCTCCATTTTATACTCTTACTCTTTTTTAGTATTTTTTTCTCTTTTTATTTTAAAACATAATTTAGTTAATGATTTTTTAATCACTACCTATGAAAGTAGTACAAATATATATTTACATAAAATAAAATATTTTTTTCTTATATTATCTTACATGTTAACTTTAATAAATAAATACAATAATAAATATGAATATAAGTTCAATAAACTTAACAGGAACTAATATTGGTCTGACTTATAATTTTATACAACAAAATTTTGTAGAGCCTGTAATTAATTTAACTAAATTTTTTTTTTTTATAATTTTCTTTTCTTTCATTCGTTAACAATTCGATACTTTTATTTTATTCAATATTTTCTTTTATGTTTGTTACTTTAATTTCAACTGTACATCTAATTTTTTATTTTATTACCTTCATAACTTAGAAATTTTAGCAAAAATTACAGTAGAAATGCTTCTTATTATTGTTTTTAATAATACTTAAACTCTCAGAATAATTATTTGAGTTCTCTTTTAATTTTGATATATTAAGTGTGTATTTATATATTAAAATCAAATAATTATTTCTTTTAACTATCTGTCACTTATAGTTTTTATTTTCCAATTTACTATGTTAATTTCTTTTCATTCTTTTTCTTATTTATATTTTTAGTGAATATTATTTAAGAGTAATATTAATTCTTTTCACAATTGATCTTATGCATGCAGTAGAAATAGTTAAAAGATTATACTCTTTTATCATATAATCTATTTTCATGTATAAGTACTATATTATAATGTAATTTATAATCAATATATTAATTTTAGAAAGAGTTCTTATTATCATACTCTATATGATTTCTATAGATTGGAAGAGTTTTAGTTCTAATTTATTAAGGAGTCATATTTTCATTCAAGTATGTATTTTTAAAATTTTTAATATAATGCATGTATGAGTCTTAATTTTAATTTATTAAGGAGTCATATTTTCACTAAAATATGCATTTTAAAAAAAATTAAATATAATTATGGGTAAATCTTACTTTGCACCCCAACCTTTGGGGTGTATTACACTTTAGTACCCAACCTTTGAAACGTTGCACTTTAGTACCGAACCTTTGAATTTTTTTGCACTTTAGTGTCCAAATGCAGACGTGTACCCCAATGGTTGGTACCACGTGGCATTTTCTCATTGGTCGGGGCACTAAAAATGCATAAAATTCAAATGTTGGGTACTAAAGTGTAATATTTCAAAATTTTGGTACTAAAGTGCAATACACCCCAAAGGTTGGGGTGCAAAGTAAGATTTACCCTATAATTATATATAACATGTATTTACCAAATCACCGGCCATCTAGTTTAATAATGTTAAAAATATTATCACGAAGATATTTTGGCAATCGATAAGTTTTAAGAAATCCAAAATCCAACTCTACTTTTATAACATATATAAATAAATAAATAATAAGAAACATATATATAAAAACAAGGAACATTACAGGAAATATATATAAAAAAGGAGAAATATTACAGATACTCTTATGCCGTAAAGATAATGAAACATGAGGGTTCATCCATAATTTCTGATATCCCATAGACTTTCTTTCATAAATACAATAAAACTCAATGATAGTTATTGTAAATTATTGTAAAGTAGCAGGGATCCGCTCCCGTGATCATTAATCAAGTTTACGCAGAATAAGTGGAGCGCCATGTTGGGGTACTAAAGCCATAACTGCAAATGGAGCGTGCAAATAAGATGGAGACAACTCGAATGAGAATTGTTGTAAGATCATTGTCAATGCCATTTTTGCTCCAATCATAGTATAGTTCTGCCCGATACAGGCACGAGGACCGGCGCCGAAAGACATGAAGGAAGATTTTTTGAGTACTCCATCAGAAAATCTCTGTGGTTTGAACTCCTTGACGTCCTCGCCCCAAATATCAGGATCATAATTGAGCTGGCCTATCAGTAGAGTTGCATGTGTTCCTTCAGGAATAGTTAGGTTTTCTAGTTCAACTGTCTTTGTTGCTTTTCGTAAAGTTAAAACTGTCGCAGGATACAATCTTAGAACTTCTTCCAGAATCATTGTCACCTGCCACCACATAAGATAATCATTTAACCTCACATAGGGGTATGGTGTAAATAACTCATAAAAAATCTGTTAAAAAGCCTGAGTTTTTAATATTTTGCTCACCTTTCCCTGTAATACATTTAACATATTTTTAGCTTGAAATACCGAATTTACCGACAAATTTAGTAATTCTTTTTTCTTCATTTTCATTTTCATATAGGCTATAGCATACCCACACCACAGCACTCCACGCCACCATGGCCCCTCCGCGGAGGATTATTAATAAAACATGATTTAGTATTTATTAAACCCACCCAAAAAAGTTTATTAAACCACCTTAAAAGTTAGCTAATGAAGTTGATTAAACCTAAAATAGGAATGAAGGTTGTAAAAAGCTCAAAAATTGAAGTACAACTGCGTAGAATCTTACAATTTTGAGGTGATTTAAGCCTTCATAAGTTGGTGTAGAAGTACCACAAACCCTCATAACCTCTTCTCTTGCTTTAGTTTGCCATTCAGGATATTTGCATAGCAAAATCATAGTCCACACCAACAAACTGGCTACTGTCTCTGATCCAGCTACGTAGAATGCCTTGCACTCTTCAATTACTTCTTCAATACTCATTCCAGAATTCTTGTTTCCATCCTCTTGAATGAATTTTTTATTCGACTCCAATAGAATACCTAATAAATCATCGCAGGGATTGACTTCTCCCTTCTCCATCGCCTGTTGCCTTTTTTCAATTAAACTTCTCAGTATGTTTTTGATTTCATTGGAAATTGCTTTCAGTCTCCTATTTGTTTTCGTTGGAAGATATCTGTGAAAGGGGAAAATGCAATTTTTGACCCACAATGTATGAAACGTGGCAATGTGCGGACTAAAAAAAAAATTGAAAATTATCCACGGAAAAATTGGTACATAATTTGTAGAAAATTTAATTTATTGACAGATTACCTACGAAATATACTTTGTAGCTAAAAGGCTCATAGCAAAATATATTTACGGAATATTTATAGATTACCGACAATATTTTTCCACTAGGTAAAGGACCCACAGCAAAATATATTTACGGAGTATTTACAGAAAATTAGTCCATAAATTTAACTATTTATGTATCTACAAAATTTTAACATAAAGTTCGTCTGAAAATTTAATTATTTATTTTAAATTATTTAAATGTATATGCGAAATTGTGACTGAAATCTGTTGATAAACATATTATTATTATTATTATTATTATTATTATTATTATTATGCATTTAATTTGTATTATTTATATCTTCTTGATTGTGTTATTTATATCTTCTTGACTGGATCATTTGGAGTTCGTTCAAAATCCTGAAACTCAATGAAACTCAGAAATATCTTATAGAATCCACAACATATCAACATATGTCTTACAAAAATTACAAAATATTCAAAAGATATCATTATAAAGAAATAAATGCTCAATATGCATTCTTACCTTAGGTAATGTTTAGTTTATAAAGAATAATTCATAATAAAGTAAAAATCTTACTAATTACGAAATTGTACAGAAATCTTGTTCTTTGCCAAATCAAACCAAATTGCATTCCTTTGATCATCACTTCAACGAAAAACATTCACCAAACACTCACTTTTCAAAAAGGAACACAAAAAAAATATATGAAGAAAGGAAGAAAGAAAAGGAAATTTGAAGCTTAGAATGAAGAAAGAGTTAGACCAAAAAATCATAAATATATGTTTCGGATGAGGAGGAATTGAAGACATGATATACATCAATATTTGAGTAAAGAAATAGAAATTTGAGGGGATAGTGGATAATGAAAGTGGGTTTATAACCACTCTAAAAAAACATGATATACTTATAATATTAATATTAAGTTAATAATATTTTCATATATTTGTAATATTTTCAATGTTTCGTAAACAAAGATGATACGTGAATATTGGTATTTTAATTTTGCAAAATAATAAAAATATAATGAACCGAAACTTATTTACTTAACATTTTTACAAAATAATTATAAAAATATCAAGAAAAATCTGCAGGTTATAATTTGGTGCTATTTTTAAATATTTGACAATACATATTAAATAATAACTAATTGAACGGTTTTTGATTTAAAAGTCTATTTTGTTATTTTATTAAATATTTTTATTAAAGGTGAATATTAACTACTTAAATGTCGGTTGGTAACTTACCGGAAAGTTTTAATTAAATATATAAAAAATATTTTATTATCGATTTCGTAGATAATCAATAAATTCAGTATATAAAAAAATTATTTTATTACTGATAGAACTTTTCCAAGAGAATCTTTAGGTAATATTGCACTTTTTATTTATTTTTATTTTTTTGTAATGCACTGGCGAAGACACGAGTCAGTAATTCGTAGGAAAAATTCCACTTTTAATTTTTATTTATTTTATAATGTATTAACGAGAAGATTTGCCGGTAATCTGTTAATAAAATTTACCAACAGAAGTGTTCGTAAGTAATCTGTCAACAAATTTTACTGATGATAGTTCTGGTTTTGCTATCAGCAAAAAGATTATTAACTTACATTGGATCGACTGCGAAATAGAAATATACATTTATAGGGATAATTACGAACTTCCCCTCAGGTTTTGCAAAAATATGAATTCTCCCCTAAGGTTTGAGAAATTATTAATACCACTCTCACAAATTGCTTCAACCGTTAATAACGGTATTAAATTTAATTGGCGTCAGCAATATTACTTTTTTAAAATTTTAGTTATACCCTTGGACCTTTGGGGAATGTTGTAATAATATTGAAAGTGTAATGATATATTTGTAATGTTGGTTAAATTTGTATTTTTTAATTTAAAATTTTATAATTTAATTAATATTTATATTTTATCTATAAGAATTTATAATTTAATTAATATTTATATTTTCCCTTGCTTCTGGACTCTTTATTGCATATGCCCTCTAGATATGAGAGGCAAAATAGTAAAATCACATATTCTGTTAAATTTAATAGGAAATAACGAGCTAGGGAAAATTAATAATTATCCCTACATTTATACTTTTTTTCATTTAAATCAAAACTATCATTACTAAGCTGATCACTCACTCTTCACAACATCTAGTACTTACGATTAAACCAAAAATCAACAAGAACTAACTTAGGAGGTTAAATATTAAATTTCACTAATGAAAATTGATTCAATTAATGCATATAAGAGGTAAAGAAATTTTGGTTTTTTTACCTCCATCCGGGGACCATTAAAAAGTGGGATATCAGCTTTAGTCTCTCTTGTTGGAGCTGAAAAATACTTATGCCTTCTTCATAACTGCTACCAAATGATGTCCTCGATAGTACATCACCAGTTAAATCTTCCAAGTATGGCCATACATCAATTTCACAACCTTGGTTAGAAGAAGAGACCATTGTCTTCCACTTGTGCAACATGTTCGAACAACTCAATTCAATTGCTGGTACCATATTCTGTAAACAGAAATTTAGTGTTCATATATTACTATTATACTTTGGGGAAATTACAAATTTAGTATACGAATTCGATTCATTTGGAGTTTTTAGTATATTTTATTTTCCAGTGATAAAGTACGACATATGTAAAATTAAGTCGGGTTTCCGGCGGGTAAAATTGAGTTTCGGTCAAAAAGTACGTTAAATTGCATGATTTTTAAGATACGATCCTATTTTATCATCAAAAAATGAAATGTATCAAAAACATTGAATTGATGGAATCGGCATACCAAATTTGCAATTTTTCCTTTATACTTTTATTCATTAGCCAGTTTCGTTTAGAATGCTTATTAAACATGCATCCATATTGTATGTGGCTAGCGTAGCGTAGTATTTTTGGTAGCGTAATTTAGGATTTCTTACCTTCATTTATATATAAACTCAGGCGCAAACTCCAAAATTGTCGGATAGCGGGGTCAAAATAATTTAACGATTAATAAAAAGATATATTATTAAAAAATAAATAATTTTATTTAAAATATTTATTTTAAAATAGTCTTAAAAATTTAACTAATAATAAAAAAATATATTATTAATAAATAAAATATTTATTTTACAATTATTCTTTACGATTTTTTATTTGTATTAAATACATCCATCTTTAAGGGTGTTTGCAAAATCTATTTCATAAGTGTTTTTTTTTTTTACCCCCTCTATAAGATATTTCATACACCCTTAGCTATTTACACCCTTAGAATATTATAGATTTTGCAATAGACGTATGGAATAGGGTGTATGAAATAGCTTAGCTTAGTATTTTGGTAGCGTAATTGTAAATAGAGTTGTATTTGTATGAAAAAAAGTTTGTTTAAGAATATTAATATTTTAATAAGGATATTATCGTCAAAATAGAATTTAAATTAAATTTAGAGAAAACAACATATTTATAAGAAAATTCTAAAAGCATGTCCTCTGGATTCTAGCTAATTCTTGGGCGATTTTAACTTATTTCTACTTAAATCCAAATACTCTAAAAATGTTAAAAATAATCACTTATGTTATAAGTACTTATTTTTAGAGTTAATAAACCCTCGTTAACTATATGTTTTGAAATTGAAGAATTTAATTATACTAATTTAAATTTAAGGGTTCCATTTCCTTCAATACAATTTTTTTTATTTTTTCATATGATCAAAAAATTATTTGTAAAACAAAAAATATAAAAATATATAAATACATAACTAATTTTTTTTCAGGGGTCAATTGACCCCACTTTTTCCTATGTGGCGTCGCTTGTTTGTATGTTGGTTAGTACAAAAAAATAAGTTATCTTTTTACCTAACATAACGTGGTTTCTAGGGCCAGATTCTAACCCACTCGTAAAATCTCGTTTATTTGGTGGTGGTGAGCTCAGAGAAGCTGTCCCGATCAATATTTTCGCCGGAGCTCTTGGATATTATAAATTATTATTATTTTTTATTATTTTGAACACACATATAGTGGTAAAATAGGCTGTTTCCGATGGTTCGGACGAGATTTATCCCAAAATTATCCTTTTTTAGATTTATGGAACATAGTTGTGATCGGGAAAAAAAAAAAAGAATTGAAAATAGATGGGATCCCAATTTTGCAAGTTTTTCACAAATTTTAAATAAATTAAAAAATTACACCAATCAAACCCTATAAAATCAAATATGAGATAAACTAAACGTTAATATCAAAATTGTCGATAGGAGTTGGTTCAAGTGGTTTAGAGCAATGATTTAAATTCGAATCCTACTGGGATGTGTATTAAAAAAAAAAAAAAAAAAAGTTGTTAAAACCAAAATGATAGATAAATCTTAATATTGAAAACTAAGACTAATTACCTTCAACTTCTCGACATAGAAAGTAGGATTGATAATCTTTCTGTGCTTAGCCCATTTTTCACCTTCCAGAAAAGGTAGACCACTAGCAAGAAGCTTGAATGTTTCTTGAAAAGGCTTCTCAAATTCATAAGGTTTTCTAAATATCTCCTTTATTAGCTCAGGATCAGCAATATTCAAGAACGGCGACGGACCAAACCAAATGAAAGAATTTTTACCTGAAATACAATTTAATTCAAATTGATACCTTAACTCCCTTTCTCAATATATATAGATATTAATAGTGTCATAAACATAAATATTCTTACCATTCTGACCAAAAATAAATAAATATTCTTACCATACTTAGAAATTGTCTGCATGTGATAATAAAATATGTGTGGTACAATATCATCCCACAATCCAATTGATCTGTGTTGTTCTTCTTTCGTGGCTTTTGTCATATCCTTCAAATCTCCAACTAAAATTCTGTAAGAATTCCCATTATAACCTTGCCTTCTAAGAAATTTCTCCAATTTCTTTGGCCTAAACCAAATCCAATTCAGCAATCTCACTACAAGTGTTGCAAATGTTGCTACGAGAATAGAAGTGAAAATGAAGCCTAAGTTTGCTTCCATTTCTTACAGGCTAAAGTGAATGAAATAGAAACTGCAGGAAAATGGCGCAGTTATATAAGAGATCCCTAAAATTGTTCAGCGTGGAAATCTTGCACAGTTGGCCGGGTGGCTAACTGCTATTATTTTGGATTTAAAATAATTTAAATCATATTTTATACCCTTTTTTTTTTTGTCCGCTGAGTTAATGCCAACTAATACCCTTTTTGTTTTTGTGAAACGTTGCACGTTACATCCACCGTCAGATTCAACAGAAACGAATATTGACAAAGTGAGGACGCCATTTTAATTTGAGGACGCCAGTTTTGATCGTCGTTGAGGACGCCATTTTAATTTGTCCGACGTTCACCCTGCAGGTTAATAAATAAGTTGGAAAATGAGAGTTTTATATATGGTATTTTATAATTTACATTGAATTATTTTGAGCTTTATTTTTTATATATAATAATTAAGAGTTGTTTGCTAATATGGGTAGTCTTAATGGATTTGGGATAATTACGAACAACCTCCTAAGGTTTGGTGAAATTACATATTACCCCCTGAGGTTTGAGAAATTACGAACTTACCCTGACCTGTTATCTCCTCCGTTAAATTTAATGGAATGTATGAAATTTATTATTTTGTCTCTATTATGCTGAAACTCATGAGGTATATGTAATAAAGAGTCCAAAGGTAAGGGGGGTTAATATAAGGACTGAAATTGTTAGGGGGTTTGATGTAAATACTTGAATTTTGTATCTACCTAATTTTATTTTTTTTCCCTATAAATACTATTTAATGATATTTTAATATTTTTATGATAAACTAATTTCGTACATAGAGTTTATGGATGCCTAATATTTTAATGTAGATATTGATCATACATGTTCAATGTTTGCAATAATTGTTTAAATGATTCTAATGGATATTTATGTGAATTTACTAAACTATAAATCCACGAAGAGAAGTTGAAAAGACGAGCCAAAGAACCAATTGAGCAAGTGCTCCAAGCAAAGTTGTAAATCGGAGAAAAGTGAGATGACGCCGAGAGTAGCAATCGTCGAAGTGGTTTTATATCTCGACGTGGACGTGATCGCGGTCGAGGCCGTGGCAGAGGACGTGGACGAGGTGTCCCGACTATCAATCGAAGTGAAGAATCTCATTTCGAAGCCAGATTGGTGAGAGGCCGATTTCGAGGTCGTGGAGGTCAATCAAGGTGGCAAAGTGGAAAAGATGTGGAGTGCTACAACTGCCATCGAAATGGACACTATGCCTATGAGTGTCAAAATGAACCGAATAATGAAAGGGAAAGAAACTACCTCGCTAAAGAACAAAAAGTCGAAGGTGATGCCCTCTTGTTAGCCCATAAATAACAAGATGGAGAAAAAAAAAGCATTTGGTACCTTGATACTGGTGCTAGCAATCACATGTGCGGACACAAACACATGTTTGTCGAGATGAATAAATCTGTGAGCGGCGATATTTCTTTTGGAGACTCGTCAAAAATACAAATAGAAGGACGAGGTAATATTTTGATTCAATTGAAGAATGGAGATCACCAATTCATCTCAAATATGTACTATGTTCTTGGGATGAAAGCGAATATATTGAGTTTAGGCCAGCTATTGGAGAAAGGATATGATATCTACATGAAAGATAGAAATCTCTACCTTCGAGATGGCAAAGGAAGGTTGTTAGCACGTGTACCAATGACGAGCAACAGGATGTTTTTTGTGAATATCAAGAATGATGTGGCAAGATGCTTGGAAGCATGTGTCGAAGATCAATCTTGGCTATGGCACTTGAGACTCGAACATCTCAGCTTTGGAGGTCTTAAGTTGATTTCAATAAAGAGAATAGTGAATGGACTTCCTTCCATAAACCACCTAGATCAATTATGTGAGGGTTGTCTCACGGGAAAACAACATCGTCAAAGTTTTCCTAAGAAGTCAGAGACAAAAGCAAGTGAACCGTTGATGTTGGTTCATACAGATGTGTGTGATCTAATCACACCGAACTCGATGGGGAAAAAACAGGTATTTCATTTTGTTCATTGATGATTTTAGTAGGAAGACATGGGTGTACTTCCTCAAGGAGAAATCAGAAGCATTCTCAAACTTTAAAAGATTCAAGGTAATGGTTGAGAAGCAAAGTGACTATCAAATTAAGTCACTTCGATCAGATCGAGGAAGAGAGTCTACCTCAAAGGAATTCAAGAACTTTTGTGACGAGAACTGTATTCAGCGTCCTATGACAAATCCATACTCGCCCCAACAAAATGGATTAGCAGAGAAAAAGAATCTATCCCTTTTGAACATGGCTCGAAGCATGTTAAGGAGCAAAGATTTGCCTAAGGAGCTGTAGGCTGAAGCTATGGAGTGCGCTGTGTACTTATCAAATTGAAGCTCGACAAGAAACTTGTGGAACCAAACTCCACAAGAAGCATGGACTAGATACAAGCTGAGTGTATCTCATTTGAAAGTGTTTGGAAACATAGCCCACATGCATGTTCCAGACCAACATCGAAGTAAGTTAGACGATAAAAGTGAGAGGTACATTTTTGTTGGATATGATCAACATTTGAAGGGCTACAGGCGGTATGGTCCTGTCAACAATAAGATTAAAGTGAGTCGGGATGTATACTTCGATCAAAAGAGCTCATGGAATTGGAGTTCTGAAGAAAAGCAGCAATATAGCTTCTATCTTATCGAGACGGAGTCTAGTCAAGATAAAAATGAAGAAGAGCCGGAGGAGCCAATCACTCCGACAGCACAATCAGCATCTAGTTCCACCTCGACAGAACCTGATTCAAGCACAGGGCCTCGAGGAAGAACCTCATTAAATGATATATATGATGAATTGAATCAAAACAATATGTTGTTTTGTCTATTTGCAGATACGAAGACAATTGATTTCGAAATGGCTTCGAGGAGTCAAAAATAGAGAAAGGCCATGGATGAAAAGATTGATGCAATCAAAAGAAATGATACGTGGGAGTTAACCACGTTGCCAGTCAGACACAAACCCATCGGAATAAGGTGGGTTTACAAGATTAAAAGAAACCCACAAGGTGAAGTTGAGCGCTACAAGGCGAGACTTGTAGTGAAAGGTTACAAGCAAAGGCCTAGAATTAACTATGATGAAGTGTTTGCCCCCGTTGCAAGATTGGAGACCATTAGATTTTTTATCTCAATGGTAGCACAAAACAAATGGAGAATTCATGAAATGGATGTGAAATCCGCTTTCCTGAATGGTTACCTCGAAGAAGAGGTGTACATCGAACAACCGGAGGGTTATTCTATTCGAGGCAAAAGAGAGAAGGTGCTGAAATTAAATAAAATTTTGTATGGCTTGAAGCAAGCTTCGAGAGCATGGAATAGTCAGATTGACAAATATTTTCAAGAGAAGGGATTTGAAAAATGCCCTCATGAGCATGCTCTCTATGTAAAGAAATATCAAGAAAACATAATGATAATATGTTTATATATTGATGATCTTATCTTTACAAGTAATGATGAGAAGATGATAGAGAATTTCAAAAAGGAAATGTTCAAGGAGTTCGAGATGACTGACTTTGGATTAATGTCATACTACTTTGGAATCGAAGTGAAACAAAAGGATGATGGAATTTTCATCTCTCAAGAAGGTTATGCCAAATAGGTGTTGAAGAAATTTCAAATGGAGGATTGCAAAGCAATAAGCACCCCGTTCGAAGTTGGAGAGAAACTGTCAAGTTCCATTGAAGGCGATCGAATAGACCCCGCATTGTTCAAAAGCTTAGTCGGGAGTCTAAGATACTTGACATGCACAAGGCCAGACATTCTTTATGTTGTTGGAATAGTTAGTCGAGACATGGAGAAGCCAACAACTTACCATTTTAATGTGGCGAAGAGGATCCTCCGATACCTCAAAGGTAAAATCAACTTTGGTTTATTCTATCCTACTACTAACGATGTGAAACTAGTGGGATACAGTGATAGCGATTGGGCAGGAGATATTGATGATCGTAAAAGCACTACCGGATTTGTATTTTTCTATGGAAAAACTGCTTTTACTTCGACTTCGAAGAAGCAACCATTAGTGACATTATCAACATGTGAAGCAGAGTACGTGGTTGCAACGTCAAGTGTTTGTCATGCGTTATGGCTAAGGAATTTGCTTAAAGAGATGGGTTTTAAGCAAAGTGATGTAACAGAAATTTATGTCGATAACAAGTCAGCGATTGCATTGGTAAAGAACCCAGTTTTTCACGATGGAAGCAAGCACATCGATACTCGTTTCCATTTCATTCAAGAGAGTATTGCAAAGAAAGAGTGTTGGTAAAGTACATGAAAACTGAAGACCAAGTAGCCGATATTTTCACGAAACCCATGAAGTCTTTGAAAAGTTGAGGAGTTTGCTAGGCATGATGAGTCAAGTTTAGAGGGGGCGTGTTGAATGTGGTCGTTAAACTTGATCCTCATAAGTGAAGTGAAAGTTTTTGGAGAATTGAATGGGTAAATTAACTAAGTGCATGGTCACAAATAAATTAAATGTAAGATGTTACATGCATTAGAGATCTTATCTATAACGTCATAGCATTTAGGATTAAGAGTGTTATCATTGTATTTAATTTGTGTCTTGTTATATTATTGTAAATAGTTGTTTAATTTGTTATGTAGTTTTAGTAAGACAAGATAAGACAAAAGATAAATAAGAAAGAAAGAAAGAGTTTGAGAGAAGAGTTAAGTTTGTAATAAATTGAGTGTTGATTGAGTAGAGAAAAAAATATTATGTGTTCTCCTCTCCACTTCCTCCTCTTCTATAGTCTTTGTCTTCAAAAATATTATTTTTCCATCACTCTTTCGCAACAGTTACAAAAGATATATTCATATCAAAGATGTCACAAAAATGTATCTATACCTTTCTTACTTTCAAAGCTGAAAGAAAAATATGCTCATTGGTTTCAGCATTGGAGCAGCAAGCACACATGGAAGCCAGATTTATACCCTTTTGTTTTAACCGCTCGTCAGCTAGAATTCAATTATTCATTAATCGCCAAATGAAAACCAGAATTGTCGACGTTAATCAGGTCGACCAAATGGCCCCAAGCAGCTTCAAAGGTTCCTGCCTTGATCTTATAATGTTCCACACAGACTTGACTGTAAACTTTCCTGATGACTCCAAGTTCCACACCGCTAAATCACGGTTGTTGCCATTCGTTGGAACTTTGCTCACTTCTTCCCACTTTAATTCACCCAGTATCTCATTCACCTTGTTGAAGCTCCAGCTCTGGCCTTCTCACAAATCACCAACCAACAATCTATTATAATTATCATTATTAGGAGTCAGTTCCGTAGTTATTCATCTGTCCTGGAATATGGAAACTTGACCTTTTCCGATAGTCCAGCTTATGTAGTTATCTTCTTTAGCTCCAACATCACAAAGTCTTTTCCAAATAGGAGAATGACTAGGTTTAACCTCCGCAAATAGAGGGTGTTTGTTATTGCAATATTTAGCTCGCATGAAGTTTGAGCATAAATTATCCTGCGTGCATAGACTTCACACCACAGTTTCCATGTTAAAGCCTTGGCCATATCTTTGACATTGCGAATCCCCAAACCTCCTTCCTGATAAGGAAATGTAAGTCTCTCCCATCGAGCCCATCTCCTAGTCTCTGAGTCAGAGCCCTATAAGAACTTGTTGGAAATACGTTGAATTATGTCAATGACTGCTCCTGGTGGCTCGAGCACATGAAATAAGTGCAATCGCATGGAATAAGTCACAACACGCAGTAATTGTAGACATCCTCCATAAGATAACAAAACGGACTCCCATCCTTGTAGCCTTGCCCTTATCTTTTGAATCATTGAATCGAATAATGCAATTCTTTTCTGTCCCACATGCAACGGAGCACCAAGATATGTTATAGGCAAATTTTCTTTCCTAAACCCAAAGATTTCCCGAATACGGTCAGTAGCCCATTCGGCATTAGAACATATGATAAACTCACTTTTACGAGGGCTTATTTTTTGACCCAAAATACCTTCATAAGTATCTAAAATAAACTTTATCTGTTCGAGTGATCGGAGCCTAGTGTGAGGTCATTCGCGTAGGATAAATGAGTGATAGGGTAAGATAAACAAGAATCATAGAGGCTTTCTGGATCTGCTACCCCCATCGTTTTCAGTGAGCAAGACAAGTAATCTGTGGCGATGATGAATAATAATGGTGAAAATGGATCCCCTTGCCGTAAACCTCTAGTGGAGTGGAAAAATCCCGAGGCCACAGCATTGACAAGCATTGAAAAATAACAATTAGAGATGCATTTTCTCATCCTATCAATCCACTTGTCTGGGAAGCCTTTACGCCGAAGCACATTGGGAATAAAGTCTCATTCTATCCTACCGTATGCTTTCTCCATATCTAGCTTGAGAATAACATTTTTATCAATGTGTCTTGAATGTATAGAGTAAACCAATTCCAGTTCTAGAAGCACATTGTCACTTATCACCCGACCCCTAGTAAACCCGTATTGATTTTGTGAGATGACCTGCGGTAGGACAGTTGCAATTCGGCCATTTAGCAGTTTTGTGACGATTTTGTTTATCACATTGCACAAGCTAATTGGGCGATAATCCGTCTAATAGATAGGATTCTCTTTTTTGGGGATTAAAGTTATGGTATTCGCTATAATGGCCTTAGGTAATTCAACCCCATGGAAGAAATCCCATACGCCATCACAAACATGTCCGGTCCAACGATACTATGCGGGGATAGAGAGAAAACAGTTTTCTTGATTTCTTGGACAATTGACAACTTGCAAAGATTATCTCCTTCTTCTTTCCCTATACCCAGCGGGATTATGCTAAGGTCATACAAGTGCGATCCCTCTTTATTCTGTGAAGCGAATAGATTTTCAAAGTAAGAGCTAGTCGAGGCCCTTATTTCATTCATATCCCTGATTTCCCTTCGATTCTCAACAATGGATCGAATTGAGTTATGGGCACGTTTTTTCTTAACCAAAGAATGGAAAAACTTTATGTTGCATTCTCCTTCCACCATTCATTTACAAGAGGATTTCTGTTTCCAAAAGTCCTCTTCCAATAAGAGAATGTTTTTTAGCTATGCAGTCTGCTTGTTCATCTTTCTAAGATTTTCATCAGTCGGGTTCCTGTCAAATTCCCGCTCCGCCGCTGACATTTTTCCCTTAGCATCTTTGACATTATCAAAGATGTTCCCAAATTTGTCCTTGTTCCAAGACTTTAACCTTCGCTTTAACCTATAAAGCTTATTGTGCAGTTTTCTCATCCCAGTACCGTGAATAGGTTTGTTCCAATTTTTCTGAACAATGCGATCAATGCTAGGATGACGTAACCACTTATCTTGAAAACGGAAGGCTGAGGGGCCTCTGTTCATATCATCTGCGCCTTGAAATAACAAAAGGGTATCGAACAATGGTGTTAGGATAAGAACCATTCCATTTTTCTGAGATTAAGATTATGTCTAATCTTTGCCATAAAGAACCGTTAGTCCAAGTATAAGTAGAGCCTTAAAAGGTTGGCTCTATCAAACTGCAGTCCTGGATAGCGTCATCAAAATCGAGCATGCCTCTAAAATCAGGTTGTCCCCGCCTACCTCGTCTTTCCTCCAAAGTTTTAATGATATTTAAATCCCCTTCAATTATCCAAGAAAGCGAAGTCTCTCTTTGATCGCGTAAGAAATCCTATATCATCCGTCATTCGACCGTGTTGCATACTTCATAAACTACCGTACGTAATATCGGTGCAGCCCAAGCAGTAGAGATGAGTTTGACATGGAGGCACTGTCTGTTATCAACCAACACTTCCAGGTTTTTCCCATCCCTACAAAAGATCCATATATGGTTAAAGTAATTTCTATAAACTGCAGCCATATTAAACTTCTGACATATAAAAAACGAATCCAAAGTAATAAAAGGTTCAAGTATAGCAACAAAATTAAGCAAATTCTTTGTACAAAAATTTTTAATGATACGACATCGGCCATTATCGCCGATTCCTCGGATGTTTCAAAAAATTCCCTTGATCATTGGTCCTTGGTTGGTAAGGTCGACGATCGTAGCGTCCTTTTAGAGGCCTGTTTAGCAGTATGTTGGGGACCCGAGACCTGTTTCTTCTTCTTCTTATAGTTTAATTTGTTCCCTTGTTTGTCTCCATCATGTTCCAAAGATTTAGCTCTTCTATGCAAAGCTTTTTCTTTCCCAACTTCCTAGTCATCTTGTAGCAAAATAATAGCTTGTTCATTTTCTTCTGATGCCATGTCTTCCGGTTATGCGCTATTCCCTTCTGCTAATAGTCCTATCCCCTCATAACTTTCAGCAAGCGCCTTTTGCATTTCCAAATCTTCAGGTTCATCTAGAGGTTGTTCAAATTCCCTGTTAGGAATAGTGCCCTAGAAAGCCGATTGTATATCCGCTTTGTGCTTTTCCTTATTGTAATCACAGACAATCTTTGAATGAAAGAACGAATTGAGGCAACACTTCTTTATATGCTCTTGTTTGGTATGCGTTTACTTTATCTGTGCATGTATGAGAACTCCCCTAATCCTGATGACTTTAGGACTCTACCATTTAGGTGAAATGGTTCATGAAACGAGCCCTATATCACATAAGTCATGATTAGTAAAATACTCCAAGCCGATGAGTCCTACAGACAGTGGGAGTGTCAACCTGACTCCTCTAAGGCTTGCTTGTGGGATCATGCCCTTAAGAAGGACCACCTTGTTTCATGGATGTGCAAAGTGTATATTTGATACGTGCGTGATACATGAGGGTGCTTACTTCAATAAGTAAGTTCACTGAGGTGCCCCGTGTGAGAACATTCCTAAATGGGAAAGGAAGTTTCTATTTCAGGAAATGTAAACTTCCAGATTAGGAAATATCTCACGAGTCATTGATGTGATTAATTGATCCTTAAGACTTGAGGTTCCTTTTCACTTTATGAGTTAACTCTGTAGTCTTAGGTATAAGCTTTAAAGGGTGTCGCCTTAGACAACTGATTCAAGGCTTATGCTGGGACTGCACAAGTGATTCATGAAAGTGAATGAGAATCAAGAAAGGACCTACACTTGCATTTGTAAGGTGATCTCTTATTGTGTAAGTCATTCATATGCCATATGGAGTCCTTGGCCAAGGCAGTAGATCAAGACATCGAGAAAAGGGTTTCTTGGATTGAGATCAAATGGATATGAAATGCACTTAGCTTTAAGACCGGATTATTAGGGTTCTGATTATTCCCTTACCCTAGATCTTGGTTGAGAGATAGTAAGTAGGAGGATTGTATCTCACATGAATCAATGACTTAAAGGTTCTGTCGAATCCGAACATTCCAATTCAGCTAGGGGTTAAACACCTGTTGCTAGACTATGGTCGTTTAATCTGTCGACTGATTAATTAATTAGTGAATTAATTAATTAGGGTCACTGCTAATTGAATTGAGAACCTAGAGGGTCACACACAACAACTTGGTTACATGAGTTGAGGCTTGAAAATGATTAAACGAGTTAATCGGGCCAAGAGGGTTCCACACGTGTGAAACCACACGTGTGGCTCACGTGAATGACACGTGTCCTTGTGACACGTGTCCCACACGTGTGAATATATATTTATTGTATATATATATATATATTAAATAATTAAATGTGTTAATTATTTAATAGACTTTGGTTTAATTTTGAATTAAAAAGAAAGTCTAATTTTGGAGAAAATAATATAGTTAATTAATTATGAATTAATTAATTAGATAAAATAAGTTATTTATTTTAAATAAATAAAGTATAAAATTATCCAAAAATAGTTTGGATATTTTAGCTCTCTTGAAAGTTGATTTGAATTAGAATTCAAAGTCAAAGTCAAAATACTTGATGATCAAGTAATAGGAGAGAGAGAGGGACCAAAACCCTAGTCCATAAGGACTAGGATTTTCAGCCACTCCCTTATTATAAATAGGGGAGCTCGAGCTCCCCTTAGAGCTAATTGGCAATTCTTTTGGTTCATGTGTTGAACACCATCCTTTCTCCAAGATAAACGAAACTCTAGGTTAAGCCTAAACACTAACTAGAGAACTAGCATCCTTACTAGTTAGATTGTGATCAAGTTGGTGGACTATCTCTAGAGAGCTTCAAGTTAGAAGTTTGAAGATTCGAGCTTTACCAAGGAAAGTGAATCAAGCCGCGAGAAGGGCGTTCTTGGGTGGCTTGAAACGCTTCAAGAAAGAATAAAAGAAAAGTAAGTTTCTTAACTCTACGAATTTGGATACACGATTGCGAGTCCAAGATCCTTTTGTTGGAAAAAATTTTTAAATTCCGCTGCTTTCTGATTCGTATTTTCCAACAAGTGGTATCAGAGCCACCTCGTTAATCGTGTTTCTGATTCGTCTCAATTATTCTGAATTTGGTAGAAATTCTTAGGCTTAGATGCGAATTAGGTATTCATGAGTTCTTTTAGAAAGCCTGAATTACGAAACTGTAATTTTTCTTGAATTTCTAAAACTGTTTTCTTAAATTGTGTTTTTGAAAACCGTTTTGATTGAAATCTATTTAAATCGAATTTTTCTAATTTTGGATTGAACCGGGTTTTGGAGAAACCCAAAATACGAAACGGAACACGAAAAAGGACGAGCCTAGGCGTGCTAGCACGTCGCAAGCCCAGGCCCGTCGCCGCCGCCCAGCCCTCCCGCAACCGCGCAGCGCCTAGGCCAGCATAGGCGCACCCGCTCGCCTGTCCCACAACCGCGCGGGACAGCCGCCCGCATGCTCCTGCAACCGCGCGGGAGCACCCTCCTGGGATCGCCCGCAAGCGAGCAGCAACAAGCTGCGTGCGTTACGCGCAGGGTGCACGCAGGGCGTGCGCGGGCTGGCAGCGCGAGCTGCCGGCACCAATCGAAGCTGGCACGCGATGCTGCGCGGCGAGCAGCCGCTCGTTTCGGGAGGTTCCGGGTCCCGTTTTTCGCGTTTTCGTGTTTTCGGTCCTTGAGATCCCGATTTAATTTTTCTGTAAAAATTTTGTCTTATTAAATTTGAATTATTTTTGAAATAATTTTTTTAAATTGGGATTTTGAAAATTTAAGCGATTTAAATTTTGGAAAAATTACAATCTTTATTTTCTGAAAATATTGAAAGAATAAAATTATTAATTTTCAGAAATTAATTGGAATTTTATTAGTTCATTTTTTTTCGGGTTTTATTGAAAAGGCTCTTGAACAAGAATTGCATCTAAGTCGTGTTTTAAGTCATTAAGACTTGAAACGGGAATTTTAATTTATTGGGTAAATTTAAATTCTCGCAAAAGCATGTTAGGTGATCATGGGTTTAGACTTATGTATGTTTTTAATTTATGCACATGGATGGTTTAAATTGGGGTTGGAGCCCTATAGTTGCGTTTTTCAATTGAGGTTGGAGCCTCACTTATGTGCGTACTGTTATGTGATTTATTATGTGGCTTTCCATATTACTGTTTTTTAGGCCGGGGTATGCCCCGTGTAATTGTCTAAGATCAATATGAAGATTGAGCCTTATTACTTTATGTCTTTTTCTTTTTGTAGCACCCTAAACCCCAAGGCGCCACATCCCCCGCACTATAGCCTCGATCCACGTATGAAATGGACAGTTCATACATAAACCAAGACCACAGCGAACGGGTGACAATAAAAATGACGAGCTAGGCGGGACACTCTCCCCAACATAATTACTCAATCGTGAATGTAACAGCGGAAGCAATTAATCAATCATACGTATAGGTACCATATTTATTGAATAGATATGTATAGATACCAATTCTAACTATTCATACATTATCATCTCTCAGTAATATACATAACCAAGTATTCCAAAATACTAATACGATCAATAACATGAAATGTTCCAAAAGTACGATACATGAAGGTACGATGCTAGACTCATGAAAATGCAAAACTCGAACGACTCCCGCCTAGCACGACCACGCTCGAAAGGGTACCTAAAAAGTGAAGTATCAGTCTACCGAAGACTGAGTGAGGGGCACTAAATATATATATACACATCACATGCAAGTTGTAGCCTCGGGTGAAGACTTTGGAATAAAATAGATATATAATTCAAGAACTTAATCTTTGCCCGAGATTACAACCAATCATTTTAACACGTTTATTTAATCATGCTTGTCAATGTCATGAACATGTGGCCCCGGCGAGCAAGGGCAATCTCCAACCGAACTCCCAATCGTGAACAATACGTGATCATGCTTGCTTGCTTGATAAATACGTGATCATGCAATTTAATTAGTGCTCACATAAACAATTTCATGCTTGAAATCATACAATAACCCGAGGATAACCCGACATGCCGGATTAATCCCCAGTCTCCTTCTTCCTCCGGGTGATAGCGAGTTTGCAAGGCTCGACTATCCACGACATGGTGTGTGTAGAGGACATGACCCTCTAGACACGGAACTCCTTCCACCACTAATCTCCTAGTGGCTTCGGGGGTGATCCCAACAATGTGAGGATAATTCAGGAGTTACCCGTCAGCCCTTGCTTTCCCGATTGGCTCAAGAATTACCCTCGGGCCCACGTGCAATCATGTACTCGCCAAACATGCTTGAAATCATGAATTGCTTGCTTGAAATGTTCATGGTTTTGAAATCATTCATAAGTATAATACGTTTTGGCCGAAAACTCGCACATAAGGGTTATAGGGTTCGTTTTACCAAAACAAAACCTCACCTTTCTTGCAAAATATAATAAAGAAGTGTTCTAAGGAGCTTGCTCCCCGTCCACGCCCTCGTGACCTGTGCAAATACGACGTATACACATGAGACATGAACTAAAATGACCAAAATGTGACGAACGGCGGAAATGTGTCGAGACGGCCATGAAAATGCAATGTGGTATGATAACATGTCGTTTCACATCATATTAGCACATATTATAGCAATTCGGGGTCAAAGAAGTCGTTGGATCGAGGGGCTAATTTCGTAATTTTATGCAGTGAATTTTACACTGTAAGTCAGGTGGGAACGGCCGTTCCGGTCCCCTTTAAAAAAATGGGAACGGTCGTTCCCAAGAATTCCCCAAAACGTGCCAGCGTTTTTCCCCTTAAAAACGCGCCTAACTGGGAACGGCCCTTCCGGCTCCAAGGCCAAAATGGGAACGGCCGTTCCTATAGTCGGCCGCGCGGTTTTAGTTTAAAAGAAGGGAACGCCCGTTCCCTCTATGCCTTGAGGCTGGGAACGGCCGTTCCCTGTTTCTGCAACTTACAGAAACAGAGCAAAAACAGGGGAAGGCTACGGGAATGGCACAAAGCAACCACAAAATTCCATTTTTGATCCCCAATTGCAATAATTTCTGGAAGGATGATGCATATATCTTCAATATATGATAAAGTAACACTTAAACACATAAAACATGCAATATCTTCAAGCTTTCAAGGTTTCATGTTCATGGCCAACTTGAGCAATCAAGTTCAATTTTCCAATAAATCCATGAAAGAATCATGCCATAATTCCTAATATGATCATAGAATCTTGCTTTCAACTCCATTTAATTCATCTAGCATATAATTCTCAAACCCTAAGCATGTCAATTAGGAGCAAGAATCATCACTTCCATGCAAACCAACCTTGAAAGCTAAGAAATGAAGAAGATGGATGAAGATGATGATCAACTCTCAAAAGCTTGGCTAACTTCTTGAAATCTTGATGATTGATTGAGAAAACTTCTTCCTTTTCTTTCCTTGGAGGAACCGAGAGTGAGAGAGCAAAAAGGGTTGGGAAATTTTTGATGAAAATGATCAAGGAATGTGCAAGAAGAGATGATACGTAATTCATCATCCTTGATTTTTGTGAATTATGCTAATTGCCAATAATTCCTCCAAGAGTTCAATCTATGCAATTGAGTATATGAAGTTTTAAAATATGATCAATTAAGTCCCTAAAGGATTGGCAATTAAGTCCTTAGAATTTTAAAGAATATTTAACTAGGGACAATTTGGCAATTTAAAACACTCTCGGTAATTATTTCATGCAAGAAAATATTCTCCGTGTCATGAAATAATATTTTCAATGATATGAAATCAAATAATTGCTGTAAATAATGTTTCATGAATTTTATAAAATTATTGATGCCACGTAAGAATATATTATAAATTAAAGAAATAAAAAAAAACCTACACTCAACTCACACGTGGCGTGCTTACCTGATCATCCGGAAACAGGGGCGTTACACTTTTTATTGTAATTTGAGAGTAGAGATAGGTGGTGAGGTTTTATTTTCGTTTTGGAGATAATGCACCCATGGAGTAAGATGGACCACATTCAAGTAACAAGGAGACCATAAGTGAAGACCCCTCAAAATGTTAGGGAGGGGAATCTCAATTGTAAAACTGTAATAGAGATAGGGCTCGTATTTTGTTACCGCTTTCCCCTATGTGATTTAAACTGTTTATGTGGCATGTATGTTAGAACTTGTGATTGTGGAGTGGCTCCCACATATCACGCATAAGATAGGTAGAACCCATGATCATTATATGTTAATATCATGCTAGGACATGTTATCTGTTTATGTGCTTGTTTGAAATGCATTTAAGTGTACTTGCATTAATCAAGACTAATAAAATTGGATAACATATATGTTGGTGAGGTCGAACCGGACAACTCTCCGGTTGATTCAAAAATTCCCATTAAATATTAAGCTAATTTCGAACAAATAGGTGTTTAATTCGAGATGCAAATTTTGAATTAAATTCCTAGCATTCCATCAATAGGTTTTAAGTTTAATAAGTGAAGCTAGTTATTGTCCGCGAGTCGTGGGATAGCTAGTGGAGCTTATTAGTTCTTAGTTACCTAATTGATCATTTTAAATGATCAATATTTCGTGATCAATTTTAGCAAGGGCGATGTCCGCGAGTCGTGGGTCGTTCGAACTAAGTTTTGATCATGATCTTATGATTGATCGGTCTAGCTTAACGCCTAAGTAAATATGGATGTCGCACGAGTCGTGGGTCCATATTGAAAGATAGGTGATGCAAAAACAATTACTAAGAGTTCTAAAGGTGTTAGAATTGGTAAGTTGTACCTACCTAGGGTTATTACTTAGAATGTCCGCGAGTCGTGGGTTCGAGGTAAAATGCCTAGGATCTTAGTACCCATTGGGAAATGTGTTCCTCTTAGATCTTTGGGAATTATAGATCTTTGAAAAACTGTGGGAGCTACAATAGATTAAAGACCTTATCTTTTGTATATCGTTATAATTCAGCATGCTCACTAGTTCGCTGTTTTACCATTTAGGTCGTAGATTCTGTGATTCTCTACGTGTTTTGAAATGGCAACCAAAAACCCTCTTGTATCGATCCTCGAGTCAAACAAGTTGACTGGTCCCAACTATTCTGATTGGCTGAGGAATCTAAAAATCATTTTAGATTCTGAGAAGAGAACTTATGTTCTCTTCGAAGGGGAGCCTAGTCCCGAAGGGGAGGCTCCCATTCGGGCCGAGCAGGACGCGATTCAGAAGTGGAAGGATGATAATCTCCAAGCCCGTTGCCTTATGTTGGCTAACATGTCTCCGGACTTGCAAAGGCAACATGAGGCCATGGAATTCGCTTGGGAGATTTACGACCACTTAGAGCAACTTTACCGCCCTCATGAACGTGTTACACGGTATAACACTTCAAAGGAATTGTTCCACTTAAGAATGAGGGAAGGTACAAGTATCCATGAATATGGACTCAAGTTTCTCGCCCTTACTGAGAAACTTGCTTCCATGGACGTGCCACTGAAAGATGAGCTTTCAGTGGATTTGTTGCTAGCTTCGCTCCCACCATCATTCAACCCATTTGTCCTTAACTTCAATATGAATCATGCTGGTGCTACTGTAGCTGAGCTGATTAGTCAGCTTGTGACTGCTGAAAGCACGATCAAGAAGGACAATAAGGTTTTGATGGTGAATGCTCCATCTTCCTCTTCTGGGCCTTCTAAAGGCAAGGGCAAGAAAGCCCCAAAGAAGAAGAAGAAACCCCTTAGACCCACTGGCGGCGTTTCGAAGGGGAAGGCCCAAAAGAAGAAGCGTGATCAGAAAGAGGATGTTTGCTTCCATTGTGGCAAAGCGGGACATTGGAGGAAAAACTGCCCAGAGTACAAGGCTACTCTAAAGAAAGGTATCTTTCTCGTTGAAGTAAATCTTTCTATTAATTCTAGTTCTTGGGTACTTGATACCGGTTGTGGAACTCATATCTGTAATGATGTACAGATGCTAAGTGAAGTCCAACAACTCAAAGAAGGAGAATGTGTCTTGAAGATCGGCGATGGCTCAAACGTTGAAGCTCGAGCTTTAGGCATAATTAGATTAGATTTAGGTAGTTTTGAGTTAGTCTTAAATAAAGTCCTTTATGTACCGAGCATTATTCGTAATATAATTTCTGTTCCAATTTTAGATTGTGAAGGTTATGAAACTTATATTAAGAATGGTAAATACTTTATCAAACGGAACAACTCTTCCGTTCACATCGGTACTCTAAGTAATGGACTTTATCTAACTCAGAATATTAATATTATGAATATACAACGAAAAACTAAACGTAAGAGAGAGGACAAAGTTTTAGCTCCCTTATGGCACGCTAGATTAGGACACATTTCCAAGAACAGAATTAGCAAGATAAACACTTTAGGATCATTCTCTGAATATGATCTCAAAGAGTTAACTTCTTGCGAATCCTGTCTCAAAGGAAAGATGTCCAAAGTTCCTTTTAAAGGAACTGTGGAACGTGCCACTATGGTTTTGGATTTGATCCATATTGATGTTTGTGGACCGCTTAGTGTAAGCACTAGAAACAATCATCAGTATTTCATAACATTTACTGATGACTTTAGTCGGTATGGTTATGTATACTTAATGAAGTTTAAATCTGAAGCTTTTGAGAAATTCTTAGAATTTCAAAAGGAGGTTGAGAACCAAACTGGTCACAAGATCAAAGCACTTCGATCTGATCAAGGAGGCGAGTATCTTAGTGAAGAATTCCTTAATCATCTCAAAGATAATGGGATTATCTCTCAGTGGACTCCTCCGGGAACTCCTCAGCTTAATGGAGTTTCTGAGAGAAGGAATCGAACCTTACTTGATATGGTTCGTTCCATGATGAGTTTCACTGACTTACCACCTTCTTTCTGGGGTTATGCCCTAGAAAGTGTAGCAAAGATTTTGAATCTAGTTCCCTCTAAGTCAGTCCCTAAAACGCCCTATGAAATGTGGCATGGTAAAATCCCTAGTTATTCTTACTTAAGAATTTGGGGTTGTCCTGCTTACGTGAAGAGGACAGTGGGAGATAAGTTAGAATCTCGTTCTAACTTATGCTACTTTGTAGGTTACCCTAAGGAATCCATAGGATACTACTTCTATGATCAATCTGAGCAAAAGGTGTTTGTTTACAGAAATGTCACTTTTCTTGAGGAACCGTTCCTTAAAGAAAAGAAAGGCAAGATCATAGAATTAGAAGAAGTACAAAGTGAGCCCACGCCACCCACTGAAGAAACGTCCCCTTCTGACCAACCACAACCAATCACGAATTTCGATACACATGAAAATCCTCCTCTAAGGTGTTCTGAACGCACTCCTAGATAGCCGGAGAGATGGTATGGATTCTTCCATGAAATCTCTCAAAAGGATAATGATCCTTTTAACATATGAGGAGGCACTTTCAGATTCTGACTCTGAACAGTAGATAGAAGCCATGAAATCCGAAATGGATTCCATGAACTCCAACCAAGTTTGGACCTTGGTAGATTTGCCTGATGGGGTCAAACCCATAGGTTGCAAATGGATCTTTAAGAGAAAGCTTGGAGTTGATGGAAGCATTGCAGCCTACAAAGCAAAACTGGTTGCAAAAGGATTCACTCAAAGACCCGGCGTGGACTTTGATGAAACTGTTGGAAAACACGAATCAGAAAGCAGCGGAATTTAAAAATTTTTCCAACAAAAGGACCTTGGACTCGCAATCGTGTAACCAAATTCGTAGAGATAGAAAACTTACTTTTCTTTTATTCTTTCTTGAAGCGTTTCAAGCCACCCAAGAACGCTCTTCTCGCGGCTTGACAACCCGTCCCCGAAAGTCTCTTTCTACTTCAGAATCCATTGTCGGGATAGCAATCCACACCATCCTATATTCAAATCATGTTAGGGATGTTCTTAACAATATAACATAAAGAAAGAAACATGAAACGAGAAAAACATGATTGAAACTCCCTTCGAAACCCAGTTTTGCGAAAGTAGAAAACTGCCAGTCACAAAACCCTCGTGAAAAAATTCATCCTTAAGGATATGGACGAACGGTTTTTGCCATCTTCTTTGGTTCGATTTTTTCATTCGTTTCATGTTGGGTTCAAAATCGTTTCATCATCCCTTCTGATCGTTTTGCTTGATCCCCACTTTTTGGTAAAGCTCGAATCTTCAAAACTTCTAACTTGAAGCTCTCTAGAGATAGTCCACCAACTTGGCTACAATCTAACTAGTAAGGATGCTAGTTCTCTAGTTAGTCTTTAGGCTTAACCTAGGGTTTCGTTTATCTTGGAGAAAGGATGGTGTTCAACACATGAACCAAAAGAATTCTCGATTAGCTCTAAGGGGACCTCGAGCTCCCCTATTTATAAGCAAGGGAGTGCCGAAATTCCTAGTCCTTAATGGGCTAGGATTTTGGTCTCTCTCTCTCCTATTACTTGATCATCAAGTAATTTTGACTTTGACTTTGAATTCTAATTCAAATCAACTTTCAAGAGAGCTAAAAATATCCAAACTATTTTTGGATAATTTTATACTTTATTTATTTAAAATAAATAACTTATTTTATCTAATTAATTAATTCATAATTAATTAACTAGATTATTTTTCTCCAAAATAAGACTTTCCTTTTTTAATTCAAAATTAAACCAAAGTCTATTAAATAATCAACAAATTAATTATTTAATATATTATTAAACAATCACGTGTGGCACACGTGTCACAATGACACGTGTCCAGTCACGTGACCCACACGTATGGTTTCACACGTGTGGAACCCTCTAGACTCGATTAACTCGTTTAATCATTTTAAAGCCTCAACTCATGTAACCAAGTTGTTGTGTGTGACCCTCTAGGTTCTCAATTCAATTAGCAGTGACCCTAATTAATTAATTCACTAATTAATTAATCAGTCCACAGATTAAACGACCATAGTCTAGCAACAGGTGTTTAACCCCTAGCTGAATTGGAATGTTCGGATTCGACAGAACCTTTAAGTCATTGATTTATGTGAGATACAATCCTCCTACTTACTATCTCTCAACCAAGATCTAGGGTAAGGGAATAATTAGAACCCTAATAATCTGGTCTTAAAGCTAAGTGCATTTCATATCCATTTGATCTCAATCCAAGAAACCCTTTTCTTGATGTCTTGATCTACTGCCTTGGCCAAGGACTCCATATGGCATATGAATGACTTACACAATAAGAGATCACCTTGCAAATGCAAGTGTAGGTCCTTTCTTGATTCTCATTCACTTTCATGAATCACTTGTGTAGCCCCAGCATAAGCCTTGAATCAGTTGTCTAAGGCGACACCCTTTAAAGCTTATACCAAAGACTACAGAGTTAACTCATAAAGTGACATGGAACCTCAAGTCTAAGGATCAATTAATCACATCAATGACTCGTGAGATATTTCCTAATCTGGAAGTTTCCATTTCCTGAAATAGAAACTTCCTTTCCCATTTAGGAATGTTCTCACACGGGGCACCTCAGTGAACTTACTTATTAAAGTAAGCACCCTCATGTATCACGCACGTATCAACTATACACTTTGCACCTCCATGAAACAAGGTGGTCCTTCTTAAGGGCGTGATCCCACAAGCAAGCCTTAGAGGAGTCAGGTTGACACTCTCACTGTCTGTAGGACTCATTGGCTTGGAGTATTTTACTAATCATGACTTATGTGATATAGGGCTCGTTTCATGAACCATTTCACCTAAATGGTAGAGTCCTAAAGTCATCAGGATTAGGGGAGTTCTCATACATGCACAACTAAAGTAAACGCATACCAAACAAGAGCATATAAAGAAGTGTTTGCCTATGATATTAATCAATCGCATATTATTCAAATATTGTCTGTGATACTAGGAAAGTCCCAAAACGGATTACTTCGAATCGGCTTTCTAGGGCACTATTCCTAACAATCTCCCACTTGCCCGTAAAAGCCATTTAGGTACTCTAAGTCCCATCTTCTCAAGATGCACTTTGAGAGCCTATTGACTTTGGGCGTTTCCAAAGTGGATCTGCCATATTCTCTGCTGATGTGACCCTCTTGTTTACACATCTCTTAGGAAACACCTTTTCCTTATAAAGTGATTCGTAATCACGTGTTCAGTCTCTTGGTGAGGTCTTGGTTCTCTTACTTGAGCAACCATCCATTTTATCATACAATATGATAAAGGAGTTGTTTCATGCTAGGAACTTCATCTAACCAGTTAGATGGAGTTTCTTACCCAAACACTTAACTTAGCGTTATATTATACGACTAAGTTCTCAACTACGATACTCGAGTTTTGCAATGTTCGTCCTTGGAACCCCTTTCCAACACATTGTATTACCATTCTGGTAGAAGTTGTACCCTTTCAATGATTTCATAATCATCTAGGTTTGATGAAACAATTACATCAAAATATCCTTTCAATGATAAGATCTTTTGGCCTCTGTAAACTAATACATATCCTCATTTCTTCTCAAGTACCCTGAGGACATCCTTTACAGAGATCTAATGACCTTCTCTGAGGTCATATTAGATTCGTCCCACTACGCTTAGTGTTGCGCCATATCAAGTCTAGTACATAACATTTCATACATTATGCACCCTTTTACTTAAAGGGATTTTGGACATTCTAACTTTCTTAAAGTTATCTTAGGACACATACTCTTCAAAAGAGATGTTCCATTGTCCCTACTAAACTCCTTTTAGTATTATGGTTATGTACTCGTTTTGTGATAATCCTTTTATTCTCTTAGATCTATCTTATATAGATCTGAATGTCGAGAATTTAGGATAATCACTAAGATCTTTCATATCAAATTGTTTCTTAAACAAGGATTGGTAACTTTCACGTTATCCTTGACATTCCTAATGAGAAGGATGTCGTCTTCTAAAGAACCAAAAATTGAATCTTACATCACTAACTTTCATATGTACACTTTTAAGACTTATTCGACTTCCATCTGTGCCAAATGATTTGACTATCCTATGGAATCGAATTGTCTAACTCCTAGAATCCTTTATCAATCCACAGATTGACTTTAGGGATTTGTATACCTTATGCATACTCCCACTGAATATGAGATTTATAGAAATACCTTATTTCAGTCTCTTTCAATCTCATATTGAACAAGATAGTTCTCATATTCATTTATCATATCTCATAGTCAGAATATGAGGATGTGATAAACACAATCCAAATGGACTTTTGCATTTCAACCGTCAAGAAGGTTGTAATGCTTTCATTCACTCGAAGCTCCACGAGCTTGATCCTATCAGGTGGATCAACCAAGGTCAAAACTTGGTTCGAGTATATGGAATCCATATTGGATTTTAAGGCTTGCTTACTCTACTCAGATTCCAAATCTGACAGTGTCTCCTCTTCAAGTAATTCCTTGGCTATCTAGGAACGCGTTCTAAGCACGTCTTAAGAGAAGGGTTTCACACGTGTACATACTCTAAAATTTGGCTAAGTTTTATCAGATGGGCTCGTTTCTTCTATATGCGGCGTGGATATATATCCTCAAATTTCTTTGAGGTCTGCTTGCTTGCCTTTCTTCTTCTATAGGAACAATTCCTTAAGAAAGGTACATTCCTTGAGAAAAACAACCTTTGTCCAAGGGAATCGCAGAAATGATATCCTATATTATTGTATAAACTTGAACTCGTTTCAAGCTTATCTCCCACTATCCTCTTCACTTAAGAGGATTCCATTAAATTCTTGGATAAGAATAATTAGGGAATTTAGTATACCACATTGCATAGTGCAACTAAAGGACTAATTTTGGAAGGTACTAAATTCAAAATCTCTAACTGCATATTCTAGGAGTTTATTCCTAGAATGTTTATAAGTCAGTAAAGCTTACTATGGAATTGACCATATCCTATTAGGTTTTATTCCCTCATTCGGAAACACTAAGGTGTTCTCGAATTAGTTTACTGAGAGATAATCCTATTATCTCTAAGATGACTAAGGAATTAGTCGCTAAGATATTGGCTATCTCGATCATATCGATTTACCTATAACTTATGACTACTTCGGTTCCTAACCTCCTTTTGAAATTCTAAGAATTTCATATAAGTTTCGAATTTGTACTTCAACAAGTATATTCATTCATAATGATTAAACTGACGATTGTATCTAGTGTTTACATTAAGCATCTTACACTCATCAGCATGGATCGAAATCCACTATAATTTTGGAACGTTCCACGTTTCTTATAAACGGGATTCAGGAACGCTTCCCACAAGACAGGATTTATAGAAAGTCAACTCTATAGGTTCATTTTCATAGAATGATCCTAAGGTGTCTGACTTGCTAATCCTTTTATATCTCAACATTCCAAAGTAATTCGAAGCTTTGTCATCTCACTTACTTTTGTTATCTCGTTGTATGTTCAGAACATTAGTGCTTTGAGTCTTTGCACAACAAATTATGCAGAATCAACTCAAGACTTGCGAATTCTATTCCTAGTAGAATTACTAAACGAGGTAACATTTCAGAGTACTCATACTCTTTGCAGTTCCTTTTCAAAGTCCTTATTTGCTACAATAGAAGCAAGTCCAATTTGATCTCTAGTGTCTTTTGGGCGTACCCCTTACATGCCCTTCCATTGGGCTCTTAAGGGTTTCTTCTCCTTTAGGCCTTCAAGCCTTTAACTTAGTGAGTCTAGAAAAAGAATTAACCATCACAACCTTTTATTTCTTCTTAAGGATGTTCTCAACCATTATCAACTAAATGATTAACTATGCTACATTAGCATCATTCTAGTTGAGCATAAAGGGTTTGAATGATGGTGGAAGCAATGTAAGCAATCAGTGCATTGAGAACTCTTTTCTCAGTTGATGATCGAGACCATAAGATCTTCAAATAAGATCTTTAGACCTTGTTCGTGTGCACTTGTTTCCTCATTTGGAATATTGAATAATTCCATAATGTTATACCTTGTAACATTTTTATGAGGTGGTTCAATTGCTCTTAAGTGGTTTGGAAAAATCCTATCACCTCAGGTTGCTTCTCTTTTGGCCCGGGTCGAATTTTCAAGTAAAGGAAAATCTCGCCTTGTAGAGAACAATTTCTCTTTTCGGATCCTAAAATGAATCCGAAGCCATTTTAGAGTTAGTTAGGACTTAGTCAACTTGTTTGACTTAAGGATGGATACGAATGGGTTTGCATTTCATATTGTAGAGAATCACAGAACTACAACCTAAATGCTAATCAGAGAAAATGTGAGCATGCTGAATTATAACGATATACAAAAGATAAGGTCTTTAATCTAATGTAGCTCCCACTGTTTTTCAAAGATCTATAATTCCCAAAGATCTAAGAGGAACACGTTTCCCAACGGGTACTAAGATCCTAAGCATTTTACCTCGAACCCACGACTCGCGGACATTCTAAGTAAAACCCTAGGTAGGTACAACTTACCAATTCTAACACCTTTAGAACTCTTAGTAATTGTTTTGCATCACCTATCTTTCAATATGGACCCACGACTCATGCGACATCCATATTTACTTAGGCGTTAAGCTAGACCCATCAATCATAAGATCATGATCAAAACTTAGTTTGAACGACCCACGACTCGCGGACATCGCCCTTGCCAAAATTAACCACGAAATATTGATCATTTAAAATGATCAATTAGGTAACTAAGAACTAATAAGCTCCACTAGCTATCCCACGACTCGCGGACAATAACTAGCTTTACTTACTAAACTTAAAACCTATTGATGGAATGCTAGGAATTTAATTCAAAATTTGCATCTCGAATTAAATACCCATTATTCGAAATGAGCTTAATATTTAATGGGAATTTTCGAATCAACCGAAGAGTTGTTCGGTTCGACCTCACCAACATATATGTTATCCAATTTAATTAGTCTTGATTAATGCAAGTACAACTTAAATGCATTTCAAACAAGCACATAAACAGATAACATGTCCTAGCATGATACTAACATGTAATGATCATGGGTTCTACCTATCTTATGCGTGATATATGGGAGCCACTCCACAATCACAAGTTCTAACATACATGCCACATAAACAGTTTAAATCACATAAGGGAAAGCGGTAACAAAATACGAGCCCTATCTCTATTACATTTAACAATTGAGATTCCCCTCCCTAACATTTTGAGGGGTCTTCACTTATGGCCTCCTTGTTACTTGAATGTGGTCCATCTTACTCCATGGGTGCATTGTCTCCAAAATGAAAATAAAACCTCACCACCTATCTCTACTCTCAAATTACAATAAAAAGAAAAAGACATAAAATAATAAGGCTCAATCTTCATATTGGCCTTAGACAATTACACGGGGCATACCCCGGCCTCAAAAACAGTAATATGGAAAGCCACATAATAAATCACATAACAGTACGCACATAAGTGAGGCTCCAACCTCAATTGAAAAACGCAACTATAGGGCTCCAACCCCAATTTAAACCATCCATGTGCATAAATTAAAACCATACATAAGTCTAAACCCATGATCACCTAACATGCTTTTGCGAGAATTTAAATTTAACCAATAAATTAAAATTCCCGTTTCAAGTCCTAATGACTCAAAACACGTCTTGATGCGAGTCTTATTTATAAAAGTTTTCAATAAATCCCAAATTACCAAAACAAAAAAAATTCCAATTAATTTCTGAAAATTAATAATTTTATCAAAGATTGTATTTTCCCAAAATATAAACCGTTTCAATTTCTCAAAAATCCCAATTTTAAGTTTTATTCAAAAATTAAAATAAATATTCAAAAAATAAAATTTTAAAATTAAAATAAAAATTGGGACTGGATTGCACGATAAACGAAAAACGGATTACGAAAACGGGGCCCTTGCACGAGAAGGGCCGCTCGTCGCAGGCGTGCGCCAAGGCCGCGTTCCTGCGCGCGCTGGGCGTGCACTCCGCGCGTTCCTGCGCGCGGCCCTCTCGGCAAGGATGGCGGGCGGCCTGGGCGAGCTATCCCGCACGCCTTGCGGGATTCTCGCCCAGCCTGGGCGGACGGCGTCAGTAGCCCTGGGCGGGTGCGCCTAGACGCGCCCGGAATGCCTCCCGCGCGGTTGCAGGAGGGAGTAGGCGCACGGCCTGCGCACGGCTAGGACAGGCGGGCGGCGGCGCGCGAAGCCCGCGCGCGCGACGCCTTCGCGTGCGGGATTTCGCGTGTTCGTAATCCAGGCTTTCGGTTTCGTGTTTTCGCTCAAAAGCAAAACCAATCCAAGAAATCCAAAAAACAGTTTATACAGTTTCAAATCTAAAATAGTTTTCAAAAATTAAATTTTGGAAAAACCAATTTTCAGAAACTTTCAGGAAAAAATACAGTTTCGTAATTCAGGCTTTCTAAAACAATTACAAATACTCAATCGCATCAAGCCTAAGAATTTCTACCAAATTCAGTATAATTGAGACGAATCAGAAACACGATTAACGAGGTGGCTCTGATACCACTTGTTGGAAAACACGAATCAGAAAGCAGCGGAATTTAAAAATTTTTCCAACAAAAGGACCTTGGACTCACAATCGTGTAACCAAATTCGTAGAGATAGAAAACTTACTTTTCTTTTATTCTTTCTTGAAGCGTTTCAAGCCACCCAAGAACGCTCTTCTCGCGGCTTGACAACCCGTCCCTCGAAAGTCTCTTTCTACTTCAGAATCCATTGTCGGGATAGCAATCCACACCATCCTATATTCAAATCATGTTAGGGATGTTCTTAACAATATAACATAAAGAAAGAAACATGAAACGAGAAAAGCATGATTGAAACTCCCTTCGAAACCCAGTTTTGCGAAAGTAGAAAACTGCCAGTCACAAAACCCTCGTGAAAAAATTCATCCTTCAGGATATGGACGAACGGTTTTCGCCATCTTCTTTGGTTCGATTTTTTCATTCGTTTCATGTTGGGTTCAAAATCGTTTCATCATCCCTTCTGATCGTTTTGCTTGATCCCCACTTTTTGGTAAAGCTCGAATCTTCAAAACTTCTAACTTGAAGCTCTCTAGAGATAGTCCACCAACTTGGCTACAATCTAACTAGTAAGGATGCTAGTTCTCTAGTTAGTGTTTAGGCTTAACCTAGGGTTTCGTTTATCTTGGAGAAAGGATGGTGTTCAACACATGAACCAAAAGAATTCTCGATTAGCTCTAAGGGGACCTCGAGCTCCCCTATTTATAAGCAAGGGAGTGCTGAAATTCCTAGTCCTTAATGGGCTAGGATTTTGGTCTCTCTCTCTCCTATTACTTGATCATCAAGTAATTTTGACTTTGACTTTGAATTCTAATTCAAATCAACTTTCAAGAGAGCTAAAAATATCCAAACTATTTTTGGATAATTTTATACTTTATTTATTTAAAATAAATAACTTATTTTATCTAATTAATTAATTCATAATTAATTAACTAGATTATTTTTCTCCAAAATAAGACTTTCCTTTTTTAATTCAAAATTAAACCAAAGTCTATTAAATAATCAACAAATTAATTATTTAATATATTATTAAACAATCACGTGTGGCATACGTGTCACAATGACACGTGTCCAGTTACGTGACCCACACGTATGGTTTCACACGTGTGGAACCCTCTAGACTCGATTAACTCGTTTAATCATTTTAAAGCCTCAACTCATGTAACCAAGTTGTTGTGTGTGACCCTCTAGGTTCTCAATTCAATTAGCAGTGACCCTAATTAATTAATTCACTAATTAATTAATCAGTCCACAGATTAAACGACCATAGTCTAGCAACAGGTGTTTAACCCCTAGCTGAATTGGAATGTTCGGATTCGACAGAACCTTTAAGTCATTGATTTATGTGAGATACAATCCTCCTACTTACTATCTCTCAACCAAGATCTAGGGTAAGGGAATAATTAGAACCCTAATAATCTGGTCTTAAAGCTAAGTGCATTTCATATCCATTTGATCTCAATCCAAGAAACCCTTTTCTTGATGTCTTGATCTACTGCCTTGGCCAAGGACTCCATATGGCATATGAATGACTTACACAATAAGAGATCACCTTGCAAATGCAAGTGTAGGTCCTTTCTTGATTCTCATTCACTTTCATGAATCACTTGTGTAGCCCCAGCATAAGCCTTGAATCAGTTGTCTAAGGCGACACCCTTTAAAGCTTATACCAAAGACTACAGAGTTAACTCATAAAGTGACATGGAACCTCAAGTCTAAGGATCAATTAATCACATCAATGACTCGTGAGATATTTCCTAATCTGGAAGTTTCCATTTCCTGAAATAGAAACTTCCTTTCCCATTTAGGAATGTTCTCACACGGGGCACCTCAGTGAACTTACTTATTAAAGTAAGCACCCTCATGTATCACGCACGTATCAACTATACACTTTGCACCTCCATGAAACAAGGTGGTCCTTCTTAAGGGCGTGATCCCACAAGCAAGCCTTAGAGGAGTCAGGTTGACACTCCCACTGTCTGTAGGACTCATTGGCTTGGAGTATTTTACTAATCATGACTTATGTGATATAGGGCTCGTTTCATGAACCATTTCACCTAAATGGTAGAGTCCTAAAGTCATCAGGATTAGGGGAGTTCTCATACATGCACAACTAAAGTAAACGCATACCAAACAAGAGCATATAAAGAAGTGTTTGCCTATGATATTAATCAATCGCATATTATTCAAAGATTGTCTGTGATACTAGGAAAGTCCCAAAACGGATTACTTCGAATCGGCTTTCTAGGGCACTATTCCTAACAATCTCCCACTTGCCCGTAAAAGCCATTTAGGTACTCTAAGTCCCATCTTCTCAAGATGCACTTTGAGAGCCTATTGACTTTGGGCGTTTCCAAAGTGGATCTGCCATATTCTCTGCTGATGTGACCCTCTTGTTTACACATCTCTTAGGAAACACCTTTTCCTTATAAAGTGATTCGTAATCACGTGTTCAGTCTCTTGGTGAGGTCTTGGTTCTCTTACTTGAGCAACCATCCATTTTATCATACAATATGATAAAGGAGTTGTTTCATGCTAGGAACTTCATCTAACCAGTTAGATGGAGTTTCTTACCCAAACACTTAACTTAGCGTTATATTATACGACTAAGTTCTCAACTACGATAGTCGAGTTTTGCAATGTCCGTCCTTGGAACCCCTTTCCAACACATTGTATTACCATTCTGGTAGAAGTTGTACCCTTTCAATGATTTCATAATCATCTATGTTTGATGAAACAATTACATCAAAATATCCTTTCAATGATAAGATCTTTTGGGCTCTGTAAACTAATACATATCCTCATTTCTTCTCAAGTACTCTGAGGACATCCTTTACAGAGATCTAATGACCTTCTCTGAGGTCATATTAGATTCGTCCCACTACGCTTAGTGTTGCGCCATATCAAGTCTAGTACATAACATTTCATACATTATGCACCCTTTTACTTAAAGGGATTTTGGACATTCTAACTTTCTTAAAGTTATCTTAGGACACATACTCTTCAAAAGAGATGTTCCATTGTCCCTACTAAACTCCTTTTAGTATTATGGTTATGTACTCGTTTTGTGATAATCCTTTTATTCTCTTAGATCTATCTTATATAGATCTGAATGTCGAGAATTTAGGATAATCACTAAGATTTTTCATATCAAATTGTTTCTTAAACAAGGATTGGTAACTTTCACGTTATCTTTGACATTCCTAATGAGAAGGATGTCGTCTTCTAAAGAACCAAAAATTGAATCTTACATCACTAACTTTCATATGTACACTTTTAAGACTTATTCGACTTCCATCTGTGCCAAATGATTTGACTATCCTATGGAATCGAATTGTCTAACTCCTAGAAGCCTTTATCAATCCACAGATTGACTTTAGGGATTTGTATACCTTATGCATACTCCCACTGAATATGAGATTTATAGAAATACCTTATTTCAGTCTCTTTCAATCTCATATTAAACAAGATAGTTCTCATATTCATTTATCATATCTCATAGTCAGAATATGAGGATGTGATAAACACAATCCAAATGGACTTTTGCATTTCAACAGTCAAGAAGGTTGTAATGCTTTCATTCACTCGAAGCTCCACGAGCTTGATCCTATCAGGTGGATCAACCAAGGTCAAAACTTGGTTCGAGTATATGGAATCCATATTGGATTTTAAGGCTTGCTTACTCTACTCAGATTCCAAATCTGACAGTGTCTCCTCTTCAAGTAATTCCTTGGCTATCTAGGAACGCGTTCTAAACACGTCTTAAGAGAAGGGTTTCACACGTGTACATACTCTAAAATTTGGCTAAGTTTTATCAGATGGGCTCGTTTCTTCTATATGCGGCGTGGATATATATCCTCAAATTTCTTTGAGGTCTGCTTGCTTGCCTTTCTTCTTCTATAGGAATGATTCCTTAAGAAAGGTACATTCCTTGAGAAAAACAACATTTGTCCAAGGGAATCGCAGAAATGATATCCTATATTATTGTATAAACTTGAACTCGTTTCAAGCTTATCTCCCACTATCCTCTTCACTTAAGAGGATTCCATTAAATTCTTGGATAAGAATAATTAGGGAATTTAGTATGCTACATTGCATAGTGCAACTAAAGGACTAATTTTGGAAGGTACTAAATTCAAAATCTCTAACTGCATATTCTAGGAGTTTATTCCTAGAATGTTTATAAGTCAGTAAAGCTTACTATGGAATTGACCATATCCTATTAGGTTTCATTCCCTCATTCGGAAACACTAAGGTGTTCTCGAATTAGTTTACTGAGAGATAATCCTATTATCTCTAAGATGACTAAGGAATTAGTCGCTAAGATATTGGCTATCTCGATCATATCGATTTACCTATAACTTATGACTACTTCGGTTCCTAACCTCCTTTTGAAATTCTAAGAATTTCATATAAGTTTCGAATTTGTACTTCAACAAGTATATTCATTCATAATGATTAAACTGACGATTGTATCTAGTGCTTACATTAAGCATCTTACACTCATCAGCATGGATCGAAATCCACTATAATTTTGGAACGTTCCACGTTTCTTATAAACGGGATTCAGGAACGCTTCCCACAAGACAGGATTTATAGAAAGTCAACTCTATAGGTTCATTTTCATAGAATGATCCTAAGGTGTCTGACTTGCTAATCCTTTTATATCTCAACATTCCAAAGTAATTCGAAGCTTTGTCATCTCACTTACTTTTGTTATCTCGTTGTATGTTCAGAACATTAGTGCTTTGAGTCTTTGCACAACAAATTATGCAGAATCAACTCAAGACTTGCGAATTCTATTCCTAGTAGAATTACTAAACGAGGTAACATTTCAGAGTACTCATACTCTTTGCAGTTCCTTTTCAAAGTCCTTATTTGCTACAATAGAAGCAAGTCCAATTTGATCTCTAGTGTCTTTTGGGCGTACCCCTTACATGCCCTTCCATTGGGCTCTTAAGGGTTTCTTCTCCTTTAGGCCTTCAAGCCTTTAACTTAGTGTGTAACGCCCCAAATTCCGGAAGTTCAGGTAAGCACGCCACGTGCGGGTCTTCGGGAGTTGGGAGGTTAAGTTTATACATTTACTTGCTTATTATGATTTCATTATAATATTGTGTGCATTATACAATTCTCCATATTTATATGATTTGTCGGTACCTATAAGTAAATATGTAAATATGGTATCTATATGTATTGAACGCTTTTGCTTCCGCTATTTTATTGCTCTGAGTTGTTTTGGTTTTAATTGAGGGTACCCGCCTAGCCTTGTGTTTTTTTATTGTCTCCCGTTCGCTATAGTTTCGGTTCATATATGAATTGCCCGTTTCATATGTGGATTGAGCCTATAGTGCGGGGGATGTGGCGCCTAGCGTTCCGGGTGCTACATCCCAAGGTGGTATCAGAGCCCGGTTGCAAAACCGCGGCTCTAGTGTCGTGTCTGGTGAGTCTAAGTCGTACGGCATAGGATTAATTGATTATTTGAGAGTCTTGCAACCTATTTGAACTTATTTGATTCTATTTGAAGTGTTTGGATTATGTGACTATGTGGTTGGATTACATTGTGTGTTGTAATTACACTCATTGCACTTGTTAATCAAACATGCATGTAAAGTGTTTGAGTTTCAGGATGGCTCGTGACCGACATCACCGTGATCGATCTCCTCGACATCGACGTCGTCACCGGCGTGATCGAACCCCTCCTCCTCCACCTCCAGCGCAACCCCAAGATTTCTTAAATTCAATGGTGCAACTCATGGATCAGAGGCTAAGGGATTATGTGCCTCCAGCACCGCCAGCTCCTCCACCGCCACAACAAGCACCTATTTCTGTTATTTTAAGGGAATTCCAGAATCAACATCCGCCGAGATTCCAAAAGGGAAACGATATTCAAGCCGAGCAATGGCTTAAAGAAGTTGAACGGGTGTGGGAACTTATTCCATGTGAGTCTCAGGAAAAAGCCCGGTGTACTCTTACCCTCATCCAGGGAGAAGCATATTCATGGTGGGAGAGTACTAAAATTGTCTTGGATGCCACCGAGGAGCAAATTACATCGGAGGTATTCGAAAGAGAATTCAAGAATAAGTTTATTCCGCCATCTTCGCGCACTAGAAGACTTAAAGAGTTTACTGAGCTTAAACAAGGAGGAAGATCAGTTTCAGAGTATATAGCCGAGTTCGAAAGGTTGTCCAAATACGCCCCTAACATTGCTAGCGACGACTTCCACAAGGCTATGCAATTCGTACAAGGTTTGAGGCCGGATATTCAAGCGGCGATTGAAGCGGTTAACACAAGCACTTGGAAGAAGGCCACTACCAAAGCTCTTAAGGTTGAAGACTCGGTTGTTGCACGGAGGTCTTCCTTTAGGACGGGACAGGGTTCAGGTTCCGGGTCAAGATCGGGTTACAATGCCGGCAAGAGGCCGATGGTTTATGATACTGCTCCTCCTCAGTTTAAGGGCCCTATGAAGAAGTTTAAACCACAAGGGCCAGTCCAGAAGGCTCCTCAGCCAACAGTTATGCCGCCACCACCGGAGAAGCCTAAGTGTACTTTTTGCGGGCAACCTACACATCATTATGATAATTGTCGAAGGCGTCTAGGGTACCCGCCTAGCCTTGTGTTTTTTTATTGTCTCCCGTTCGCTATAGTTTCGGTTCATGTATGAATTGCCCGTTTCATATGTGGATTGAGCCTATAGTGCGGGGGATGTGGCGCCTAGCGTTCCGGGTGCTACATAGTGAGTCTAGAAGAAGAATTAACCATCACAACCTTTTATTTCTTCTTAAGGATGTTCTCAACCATTATCAACTAAATGATTAACTATGCTACATTAGCATCATTCTAGTTGAGCATAAAGGGTTTGAATGATGGTGGAAGCAATGTAAGCAATCAGTGCATTGAGAACTCTTTTCTCAGTTGATGATCGAGACCATAAGATCTTCAAATAAGATCTTTAGACCTTGTTCGTGTGCACTTGTTTCCTCATTTGGAATATTGAATAATTCCATAATGTTATACCTTGTAACATTTTTATGAGGTGGTTCAATTGCTTTTAAGTGGTTTGGAAAAATCCTATCACCTCAGGTTGCTTCTCTTTTGGCCCGGGTCGAATTTTCAAGTAAAGGAAAATCTCTCCTTGTAGAGAACAATTTCTCTTTTCGGATCCTAAAATGAATCCGAAGCCATTTTAGAGTTAGTTAGGACTTAGTCAACTTGTTTGACTTAAGGATGGATACGAATGGGTTTGCATTTCATATTGTAGATAATCACAGAACTACAACCTAAATGCTAAGCAGAGAAAATGTGAGCATGCTGAATTATAACGATATACAAAAGATAAGGTCTTTAATCTAATGTAGCTCCCACTGTTTTTCAAAGATCTATAATTCCCAAAGATCTAAGAGGAACACGTTTCCCAACGGGTACTAAGATCCTAAGCATTTTACCTCGAACCCACGACTCGCGGACATTCTAAGTAAAACCCTAGGTAGGTACAACTTACCAATTCTAACACCTTTAGAACTCTTAGTAATTGTTTTGCATCACCTATCTTTCAATATGGACCCACGACTCATGCGACATCCATATTTACTTAGGCGTTAAGCTAGACCCATCAATCATAAGATCATGATCAAAACTTAGTTTGAACGACCCACGACTCGCGGACATCGCCCTTGCCAAAATTAACCACGAAATATTGATCATTTAAAATGATCAATTAGGTAACTAAGAACTAATAAGCTCCACTAGCTATCCCACGACTCGCGGACAATAACTAGCTTTACTTACTAAACTTAAAACCTATTGATGGAATGCTAGGAATTTAATTCAAAATTTGCATCTCGAATTAAATACCCATTATTCGAAATGAGCTTAATATTTAATGGGAATTTTCGAATCAACCGAAGAGTTGTTCGGTTCGACCTCACCAACATATATGTTATCCAATTTAATTAGTCTTGATTAATGCAAGTACAACTTAAATGCATTTCAAACAAGCACATAAACAGATAACATGTCCTAGCATGATACTAACATGTAATGATCATGGGTTCTACCTATCTTATGCGTGATATATGGGAGCCACTCCACAATCACAAGTTCTAACATACATGCCACATAAACAGTTTAAATCACATAAGGGAAAGCGGTAACAAAATACGAGCCCTATCTCTATTACATTTAACAATTGAGATTCCCCTCCCTAACATTTTGAGGGGTCTTCACTTATGGCCTCCTTGTTACTTGAATGTGGTCCATCTTACTCCATGGGTGCATTGTCTCCAAAATGAAAATAAAACCTCACCACCTATCTCTACTCTCAAATTACAATAAAAAGAAAAAGACATAAAATAATAAGGCTCAATCTTCATATTGGCCTTAGACAATTACACGGGGCATACCCCGGCCTCAAAAACAGTAATATGGAAAGCCACATAATAAATCACATAACAGTACGCACATAAGTGAGGCTCCAACCTCAATTGAAAAACGCAACTATAGGGCTCCAACCCCAATTTAAACCATCCATGTGCATAAATTAAAACCATACATAAGTCTAAACCCATGATCACCTAACATGCTTTTGCGAGAATTTAAATTTAACCAATAAATTAAAATTCCCGTTTCAAGTCCTAATGACTCAAAACACGTCTTGATGCGAGTCTTATTTATAAAAGTTTTCAATAAATCCCAAATTACCAAAACAAAAAAAATTCCAATTAATTTCTGAAAATTAATAATTTTATCAAAGATTGTATTTTCCCAAAATATAAACCGTTTCAATTTCTCAAAAATCCCAATTTTAAGTTTTATTCAAAAATTAAAATAAATATTCAAAAAATAAAATTTTAAAATTAAAATAAAAATTGGGACTGGATTGCACGATAAACGAAAAACGGATTACGAAAACGGGGCCCTTGCACGAGAAGGGCCGCTCGTCGCAGGCGTGCGCCAAGGCCGCGTTCCTGCGCGCGCTGGGCGTGCACTCCGCGCGTTCCTGCGCGCGGCCCTCTCGGCAAGGATGGCGGGCGGCCTGGGCGAGCTATCCCGCACGCCTTGCGGGATTCTCGCCCAGCCTGGGCGGACGGCGTCAGTAGCCCTGGGCGGGTGCGCCTAGACGCGCCCGGAATGCCTCCCGCGCGGTTGCAGGAGGGAGTAGGCGCACGGCCTGCGCACGGCTAGGACAGGCGGGCGGCGGCGCGCGAAGCCCGCGCGCGCGACGCCTTCGCGTGCGGGATTTCGCGTGTTCGTAATCCAGGCTTTCGGTTTCGTGTTTTCGCTCAAAAGCAAAACCAATCCAAGAAATCCAAAAAACAGTTTATACAGTTTCAAATCTAAAATAGTTTTCAAAAATTAAATTTTGGAAAAACCAATTTTCAGAAACTTTCAGGAAAAAATACAGTTTCGTAATTCAGGCTTTCTAAAACAATTACAAATACTCAATCGCATCAAGCCTAAGAATTTCTACCAAATTCAGTATAATTGAGACGAATCAGAAACACGATTAACGAGGTGGCTCTGATACCACTTGTTGGAAAACACGAATCAGAAAGCAGCGGAATTTAAAAATTTTTCCAACAAAAGGACCTTGGACTCACAATCGTGTAACCAAATTCGTAGAGATAGAAAACTTACTTTTCTTTTATTCTTTCTTGAAGCGTTTCAAGCCACCCAAGAACGCTCTTCTCGCGGCTTGACAACCCGTCCCTCGAAAGTCTCTTTCTACTTCAGAATCCATTGTCGGGATAGCAATCCACACCATCCTATATTCAAATCATGTTAGGGATGTTCTTAACAATATAACATAAAGAAAGAAACATGAAACGAGAAAAGCATGATTGAAACTCCCTTCGAAACCCAGTTTTACGAAAGTAGAAAACTGCCAGTCACAAAACCCTCGTGAAAAAATTCATCCTTCAGGATATGGACGAACGGTTTTCGCCATCTTCTTTGGTTCGATTTTTTCATTCGTTTCATGTTGGGTTCAAAATCGTTTCATCATCCCTTCTGATCGTTTTGCTTGATCCCCACTTTTTGGTAAAGCTCGAATCTTCAAAACTTCTAACTTGAAGCTCTCTAGAGATAGTCCACCAACTTGGCTACAATCTAACTAGTAAGGATGCTAGTTCTCTAGTTAGTGTTTAGGCTTAACCTAGGGTTTCGTTTATCTTGGAGAAAGGATGGTGTTCAACACATGAACCAAAAGAATTCTCGATTAGCTCTAAGGGGACCTCGAGCTCCCCTATTTATAAGCAAGGGAGTGCTGAAATTCCTAGTCCTTAATGGGCTAGGATTTTGGTCTCTCTCTCTCCTATTACTTGATCATCAAGTAATTTTGACTTTGACTTTGAATTCTAATTCAAATCAACTTTCAAGAGAGCTAAAAATATCCAAACTATTTTTGGATAATTTTATACTTTATTTATTTAAAATAAATAACTTATTTTATCTAATTAATTAATTCATAATTAATTAACTAGATTATTTTTCTCCAAAATAAGACTTTCCTTTTTTAATTCAAAATTAAACCAAAGTCTATTAAATAATCAACAAATTAATTATTTAATATATTATTAAACAATCACGTGTGGCATACGTATCACAATGACACGTGTCCAGTCACGTGACCCACACGTATGGTTTCACACGTGTGGAACCCTCTAGACTCGATTAACTCGTTTAATCATTTTAAAGCCTCAACTCATGTAACCAAGTTGTTGTGTGTGACCCTCTAGGTTCTCAATTCAATTAGCAGTGACCCTAATTAATTAATTCACTAATTAATTAATCAGTCCACAGATTAAACGACCATAGTCTAGCAACAGGTGTTTAACCCCTAGCTGAATTGGAATGTTCGGATTCGACAGAACCTTTAAGTCATTGATTTATGTGAGATACAATCCTCCTACTTACTATCTCTCAACCAAGATCTAGGGTAAGGGAATAATTAGAACCCTAATAATCTGGTCTTAAAGCTAAGTGCATTTCATATCCATTTGATCTCAATCCAAGAAACCCTTTTCTTGATGTCTTGATCTACTGCCTTGGCCAAGGACTCCATATGGCATATGAATGACTTACACAATAAGAGATCACCTTGCAAATGCAAGTGTAGGTCCTTTCTTGATTCTCATTCACTTTCATGAATCACTTGTGTAGCCCCAGCATAAGCCTTGAATCAGTTGTCTAAGGCGACACCCTTTAAAGCTTATACCAAAGACTACAGAGTTAACTCATAAAGTGACATGGAACCTCAAGTCTAAGGATCAATTAATCACATCAATGACTCGTGAGATATTTCCTAATCTGGAAGTTTCCATTTCCTGAAATAGAAACTTCCTTTCCCATTTAGGAATGTTCTCACACGGGGCACCTCAGTGAACTTACTTATTAAAGTAAGCACCCTCATGTATCACGCACGTATCAACTATACACTTTGCACCTCCATGAAACAAGGTGGTCCTTCTTAAGGGCGTGATCCCACAAGCAAGCCTTAGAGGAGTCAGGTTGACACTCCCACTGTCTGTAGGACTCATTGGCTTGGAGTATTTTACTAATCATGACTTATGTGATATAGGGCTCGTTTCATGAACCATTTCACCTAAATGGTAGAGTCCTAAAGTCATCAGGATTAGGGGAGTTCTCATACATGCACAACTAAAGTAAACGCATACCAAACAAGAGCATATAAAGAAGTGTTTGCCTATGATATTAATCAATCGCATATTATTCAAAGATTGTCTGTGATACTAGGAAAGTCCCAAAATGGATTACTTCGAATCGGCTTTCTAAGGCACTATTCCTAACAGAAACCTTTTCGCCAGTTGCAATGCAAAAGTCTATTCGGATCATGCTTGCCATTGCTGCGTATTATGACTACGAGATATGGCAAATGAACGTGAAAACTGTCTTTCTCAATGGTGACATTGATAAAGACATTTATATGGAGCAACCCGTAGGTTTCACATTCAGTGGGAGTGAGCAAAAGGTTTGCAAACTCCAAACATCAATCTATGGATTGAAACAGGCTTCTAGGAATTAGAACATTCGATTTGATGAATCAGTCAAAGCGTTTGGCTTCATTCAAATTTCGAATGAATCATTTGTGTATAGAAAGGAATTGGAGACCTCGGTGCAATTCTTAGTACTTTATGTTGATGACATCCTTCTTACTGGGAATTCGAAGGATGATATGAAAGTTACTAAGTTATGGTTATCAAACCAATTCGAGTTGAAAGATCTTGGTGATGCGTCCTATATCCTTGGAATTAAAATCTATCGAGATAGATCTAGAAGGTTAATAGGACTATGACAGTTGATGTACATTGACAATGTATTGAAGAGATTCAATATGGAGTCAGCAAAGGTTAAGAACCTTCCTATAAGTGCAGGAACATGTCTTTCGAAGAAGATATGTCCTAAGACTAACCTTGAGAAGGAAAGAATGACTCATACACCTTATGCATCAGCAATAGGTAGCATAATGTATGCAATGCTATGTACTCGACCGGATGTGGCTTATGCACTTAGTGTTACAAGTCGTTTCCAATCTGACCCTGGAGATGGTCACTGGGCTGCCGTGAAAAATATTCTTAAATACTTGAAAAGTACTAAAGATTTATTCTTAGTTTACGGAGGTCAGAAAGATCTTACTGTCGAAGGATACTGCGATGCAAGCTTTGCATCTGACTTAGATGATTTTAAGTCAATGTCAGGATACATTTTCTGCCTAAACGGCGGAGCAGTGAGTTGGAAGAGTTCCAAGCAAACTACCACTGAAGATTCGACCACTGAGGCCGAATACTTAGCTGCAAATGATGCAGCTAAGGAAGGTGTTTGGATTAGAAACTTCATTCAAGAGTTGAATGTTGTTCCTAGCATGAAAGACCCCATTACTGTGTTTTGTGGCAATACTGGGGCGGTTGCTCAAGCAAAAGAACCAAGATCTCACCAACGGACCAAGCACATTATGAGGAAGTATCACCTAATCCGTGATATTATCAAAAGAGGAGATGTGCAAATTGAGAGGGTCACATCAGCAGAGAACGTGGCAGATCCACTTACTAAACCCCTTAGTCGAGAAGCTTTCCAAGGTCATCTTCAGAAGATGGGACTTAGAGTAGCTTTAGAATGGTTTTGACGGACAAGTGGGAGATTGTTAGGAATAGTGCCCTAGAAAGCCGATTGTATATCCGCTTTGTGCTTTTCCTTATTGTAATCACAGACAATCTTTGAATGAAATAACGAATTGAGGCAACACTTCTTTATATGCTCTTGTTTGGTATGCGTTTATTTTATCTGTGCATGTATGAGAACTCCCCTAATCCTGATGACTTTAGGACTCTACCATTTAGGTGAAATGGTTCATGAAACGAGCCCTATATCACATAAGTCATGATTAGTAAAATACTCCAAGCCGATGAGTCCTACAGACAGTGGGAGTGTCAACCTGACTCCTCTAAGGCTTGCTTGTGGGATCACGCCCTTAAGAAAGACCACCTTGTTTCGTGGAGGTGCAAAGTGTATAGTTGATACGTGCGTGATACATGAGGGTGCTTACTTCAATAAGTAAGTTCACTGAGGTGCCCCGTGTAAGAACATTCCTAAATGGGAAAGGAAGTTTCTATTTCAGGAAATGGAAACTTCCAGATTAGAAAATATCTCACGAGTCATTGATGTGATTAATTTATCCTTAAGACTTGAGGTTCCTTGTCACTTTATGAGTTAACTCTGTAGTCTTAAGTATAAGCTTTAAAGGGTGTCGCCTTAGACAACTGATTCAAGGCTTATGCTGGGACTGCACAAGTGATTCATGAAAGTGAATGAGAATCAAGAAAGGACCTACACTTGCATTTGCAAGGTGATCTCTTATTGTGTAAGTCATTCATATGTCATATGGAGTCCTTGGCCAAGGCAGTAGATCAAGACATCGAGAAAAGGGTTTCTTGGATTGAGATCAAATGGATATGAAATGCACTTAGCTTTAAGACCGGATTATTAGGGTTCTGATTATTCCCTTACCCTAGATCTTGGTTGAGAGATAGTAAGTAGGAGGATTGTATCTCACATGAATCAATGACTTAAAGGTTCTGTCGAATCCGAACATTCCAATTCAGCTAGGGGTTAAACACCTGTTGCTAGACTATGGTCGTTTAATCTGTGGACTGATTAATTAATTAGGGTCACTGCTAATTGAATTGAGAACCTAGAGGGTCACACACAACAACTTGGTTACATGAGTTGAGGCTTGAAAATGATTAAACGAGTTAATCGGGCCAAGAGGGTTCCACACGTGTGAAACCACACGAATGACACGTGTCCTTGTGGCACGTGTCCCACACGTGTGAATATATATATATTGTATATATATATATATATATATATATATATATATATATATATTAAATAATTAAATGTGTTAATTATTTAATAGACTTTGGTTTAATTTTGAATTAAAAAGAAAGTCTAATTTTGGAGAAAATAATCTAGTTAATTAATTATGAATTAATTAATTAGATAAAATAAGTTATTTATTTTAAATAAATAAAGTATAAAATTATCCAAAAATAGTTTGGATATTTTAGCTCTCTTGAAAGTTGATTTGAATTATAATACAAAGTCAAAGTCAAAATACTTGATGATCAAGTAATAGGAGAGAGAGAGGGACCAAAACCCTAGTCCATAAGGACTAGGATTTTCGGCCACTCCCTTATTATAAATAGGGGAGCTCGAGCTCCCCTTAGAGCTAATTGGCAATTCTTTTGGTTCATGTGTTGAACACCATCCTTTCTCCAAGATAAACGAAACCCTAGGTTAAGCCTAAACACTAACTAGAGAACTAGCACCCTTACTAGTTATATTGTGATCAAGTTGGTGGACTATCTCTAGAGAGCTTCAAGTTAGAAGTTTTAAGATTCGAGCTTTACCAAGAAGAGGGGATCAAGCCGCGAGAAGAGCGTTCTTGGGTGGCTTGAAACGCTTCAAGAAAGAATAAACGAAAAGTAAGTTTCTTAACTCTACGAATTTGGATACACGATTGCGAGTCCAAGATCCTTTTGTTGGAAAATTTTTTTAAATTTCGCTGCTTTCTGATTCGTATTTTCCAACATTCCCTTACCTCTATGAATGAGAAAACTCTCATTCATATTTTAGTCCATCATTACGTATTATACCATTCGTGAAGATACAAAGAACAAAGAACGAACCTTAGACATCATCGACAGAAGAAAAATAGATCATGAACACTACACATTATTGAACCACCATTACATTATAAAATTGCTTTCAGATATCTACAATTTAAAACATGCCAGACTGATAGTGCCGAAATATTCAAATGATAGTGATATTTCGAAGTGTTGCGTTCAACCTTTAGCGCTCAGCCTGAGGCTAAGCGCTCAACCCCAGTTGCGCTCAACCCCAACCTGAGCGCCCAACCCAAGTTGCGTTCAACCTTTGCCTGAGCGCTCAACCTTTAGCGCTCAGCCTAAGTAGCGCTCAACCCAAGTAGCGCTCAACCTCAAGTGCGCTCAACCTTGGAGCTCAACTTGAGCGCTCAACTTGAGTGCTCAACCCAAGTAGTGCTCAACCTTGGAGCTCAACTTGAGCGCTCAACCCAAGTAGTGCCGCGCTCAACCTCAAGTGCGCTCCGACCCAAGCATGGCAGTTATCCACGTTCACACGTCTCTTAACCACTATCACACGAATCCGCGAGAATGGCGCCTTAACCTAATCCGAAGGGTATATTAACTCTTTTTCGGAGGGGGAGTCAGGTACGCACACTTTTTACATACCGAGCCTCTGCCAAAATTTCCGGTCACCTTTCCACCTGAGACAATCTCACTGTCTTGAGCGTCGGAGTGCCTACGCGGGAAACACCTCCCGCCTGGTATTCTTACGTTGCTTTGATCCTAGCAGGTTGAAGAACCCACTCTTTGGCTGATTTGTTGGAGATTTGGAGCCGATTCCGTTCACTTTCCGGCGAACCCGATTTTCAGCATCATCAGTTTGGCGCCGTCTGTGGGAAACCACCGGATTTCCCAACCTTTTCTTAAAGTTATTCTTTTTATTTCGTTTGGAAGATGACCGGAGCTGATAACACTAGCCGTGGCGAGCGAAGCTCTAGCTTGCCTCCGCGACTATCCCCAACCCGAGTAAGTCAAGCGAACATCAACGTGAGCCAAGCGAACGTCGACGTGTTACGCCATCTGCCACCGGCGTTCCCGCATAAGAGAAACCGCACCGGAGCCACCGTGGACTTCAGTCTGCCCGTCCACTCCTTGCAAGCTCTTGGTACCGGAATAGGCCAAAATTCCTTCAACATTCCGGCAGGTTTAAACCCTTTGCTACTAAACCCGTTGTTGTTCAATCCGCTCTGGGGACTCCAAGGAGGAGCACAAGCCCAGATCGGAGGAGTCCAGGCCACTATTGCTCCACCTCGCACTACCATCGTGACGAGCGGAGCGGAACGCACGGCCAATCGGCCGCTACAGGGAGAACTGCCCGTTCGAATGGAACCCCCACCCGTTTGTGCCGAGGCAAATCCGACGGTAGCGGGACCGAGCCAAGTGCGAAACCCTATCCTACCTCCGGATGGTGATGACCAGGTCCCATTCGTGCGGCGTGATGGGAAACAGACCATGGTGGAAGACGAAGAGGAACCGGATCCTCTCAATCCCGCTCAATATTCCAAAACTCGAGCGGGGCAGAGAGAGAATGACCGCCTCACTCAGTTGGAAGAGGAGAATGAGAACCTGCGTGCCGCCCTGAGTAAGATTGTGGAAGGATCTCAGGTTGGCGATCAAGACGAGGTTTATCGCCGACCCACGCGTCGTCGAGATGAGGAGGCGGTCGACAAGCCTAGGCATCGTCCTGTCCGAGGCGATCGAGAGCGGCCTATTGAGCTTTCAGCCCATCGGAGACATAGTCGACCCCGAAGATCAAAGCCTGAGCGACCTTCACCACTTTGCGAAGAGATTCTGATGGCCCGGGCAGGACCCTCAAAGGTTCCTACCAACCTTACCCGCTATGATGGCACGGGCGATCCTGAGGAACACATGACCGCGTTTGAGCACCTCATACATCTATATGAGCACTCACTGGACTTCTGGTGCAAGATATTTATCACTTCGTTCACGGGAACCGCCTATGATTGGTTCAAGCGACTTCCACCTGGATCGATTCGGAGCTATGATGACCTATGCAGACAGTTTGACAGCCATTTTAGCCCTCTGAAGGTGACTAAGCTGCCCACAACCTATCTATGGAATGTCGAGCAAGGCCCCCATGAAACTCTACGGGAGTACTTTACTCGCTTTGGTGCTGAACTAACCAAAGTTGAGATCCCATCCGGTGATTTCCTGAGGCAGGCAGTTTACCAGGGGTTGAATGATTCTAAGATAAGTACGGAGTGTGGAGACGCTATTGCCCGTCAAAAGCCTAAGGACATGATTCATCTCCGGAGGATAGCAAGTGAGTATATGGAGCAGGAAGACATGGCTCGCATGAAACGAGCTCGTGTCCAGGATAGACTATCGAGAAGCTCAAATATCCACGATAGACTATCAAGGAGCTCAAATCGTGAGGAGCGTAGGGAACGGCAAGCTGGACCCCTCCCCAGGGGACCACGAGTTGAACTCACTAAACGCAACTCGGAGATCCTGAACATAGCCGGCTCCAAGATATTCAAAAAGCCACGCCCGATGGCCCAGAGCGAGAAAAATTCACGTTCTGATAAGTATTGTGCGTTCCATCAATAGAACGGGCATGATACAGACGAGTGCATTAGTTTGGAGAAAGAGATCCAGCGCTTGGTAGCCGGGGGTAAACTTTCAGAGTTTGTTAAGTCAATAGATCAAAATCACAAGAGGCGATGGGACAGGGCCCGGTCGCGCTCGCGTAGCCCTCGCCGACCCCGTTCACGTAGCCCACATCGTGATCGACGAGCTGGTAGAGGCACCAAGCAAGTACCAGATGATAATATGCCCACTCGTGGGGTGGTTAATATGATTGCTGGAGGAGCGACAAATGGTGATACCAAGACCTTGCGCAAGAAAGCTGGGCGCCGATTTAGCCAAGAGCCTAACACTCCAGCTCAGCACATCTTCCATGTTGAGAAAGGAGAGGTCCTGGGTTTTACCGATCGTGATTTCGATAATGTTGTGGTTGATGAGGATGGAGAATGTCCGGATTGCCCGATGGTAGTCGATGTTGATATCTACAACACTAAGGTCAAAAGGGCGCTGGTGGATAGTGGTAGTTCAGTAAATGTCTTGCCACTCTCCACCTTCAAGAAGTTGTGCGGCAAGGATGTTGAGCTCGAAGCCGTTGAGACCCCTCTCCTCGGCTTTGGCGGATCAGAGCTGTACGCAATTGGGCAAGTTAGATTGGCGAGTTCCTTAGGCTGCGCTCCAAAAAGAGCTACGGTCCCATTGATATACACGGTGGTCGAGGTCAACCTCCCATACAACGTGATTCTTGGGAGACCCGCTCTCGCAAAGTTCAAAGCCATTCACTTTGCGTTCCACCGCAAGATAAAATTCCCAACTCCTAACGGAATCGGAGAAGTAAATTGTCAGTTGAAAGAGGCTTGGGAGTGCTACATGCTCTCGACTGTGAAGCCCAAGCTTGTCCATGAAACTCCAAAGCCATTGGAAGCTGCTCATGAGGAGGAGGACGAGATGCCCGATATGGAGGGAATCCCTCACCCGAAAAAACGCAAGTTGAAAGCTAGGCAGATTGAGCCCAAAGAAACAAGGTTGAAGCCAACTGGAGATTTCAAGGAAATTGAGCTCATCCCAGGGGACAGTTCGAAAACAACTAAGGTTGGTGCTCAACTCAAGGGGAAGCAGCAAGTCATGCTAATTGAGTTCCTGCGCGAAAATGCTGATATATTCGCATGGAAGCCCTCGGACTTCAAAGGGATTGATCCGAACGTGATTGTACATCAACTCAACGTCGATCCCTCTGTGAAGCCCGTGAAACAAAAGGCAAGGAAGCTGGGAAATGAAAGGAATGCGATCATTGAAGAGGAGGTGAACAGGCTCCTTGATGCGGACTACATCGAGCCAGTTCAGTTCCCCGAGTGGCTATGTAATGTGGTTCTCGTACCCAAGGCATCTGGCAAGTGGCGTATGTGCAATGACTTCACGGATTTGAACAAGGCGTGCCCTAAGGATCCTTACCCACTTCCTCGAATTGATCAGTTAGTTGACTCCACCGCTGGGTGCGAGCTCATGAGTATGATGGACGCGTTCCAAGGCTATTATCAGATCTTCATGGCCCCGAGGATCGAGCAAAAACAGCTTTTGTGGTGGTGAACGGTATATATTGCTTCAAGGTCATGCCGTTCGGCCTCAAGAACGCAGGCGCGACTTATCAGAGATTGGTGAACCGGATGTTTGCATCAGAGATCGGCGATACAATGGAGGTGTACGTTGATGATATGATTACAAAAAGTGTTAAGGCATCCGATCACCCTGAGCACCTCAAGAGGACCTTCTCAATTCTGAGAAAGTATGGAATGAAACTCAATGCTGGCAAGTGTACATTTGGCGTTGAGGGAGGAAAATTTTTGGGTTATGTCGTAAGCCAACGTGGAATCGAGGCGAACCCGGATAAGATCGAAGCCATTCAAGCTATCCAACCTCCAGATTCGATCAAGAAGGTCCAGGTGCTCCTTGGGCGAATCATTTCGCTCAACAGGTTCATATCATGTTCTGCTGATCGAAGTCTTCCGTTCTTCAAAGTTTTAAGGAACATGAAACAATTTAAGTGGACAGGGGAGTGCGATGAGGCGCTCGCCAACCTAAAGGCGTACCTCGCATCAGCTCCCCTCTTGGCGAAACCTGAAAGGGGAGAGACACTATACATCTATCTTGCAGTCTCTCAAGAAGCCATCAGTTCAGTAGTGGTGGTGGTTCGTGAACGGAAGCACTTGCCAGTGTACTATCTAAGCAAGGTACTCCACGGACCGGAGCTAAACTACTTAGAAATTGAGAAGTTCGCGCTCGCCCTTGTGCATGCTTCAAGGAAGCTGAAGCCTTACTTCCAATCTCATTCAGTAGTTGTGCTGACCGATCAACCGTTGAGGCAAGTATTGAGCAAGCCAGATGTTTCTGGAAGGCTTGTGAAGTGGGCGATCGAACTTGGGCAATTCGAGGTCGCCTATCAACCAAGAGTCGCTCAACAAGCTCAAGTGTTAGCAGATTTTCTATTGGAACGAGGTGATCTACCTCATGAGGTCGTTCCAGCCGAAGTCGCGCTCTCGTGGACCCTTCATGTGGACGGCTCTTCAACAAATGGAGGAGGGGGTGCAGGAATCTCACTAAGGAGCTCAGATGGACAAGAGCTAGACTTTGCGGTACGGCTTGAGTGGCGGGCCACAAATAATGAAGCGGAGTATGAAGCACTCTTGGTGGGGCTTGACTTAGCCCTGCGGAGAGGAATACAACACTTGGCGGTGTTCACCGATTCTCAGCTCGTGGCAAGTCAAGTTGATGGTTCGTACGAAGCAAAGGAAGAAACCATGATTCAGTACCTGGGAAGAGTGAACGAGCTCCGCGCTCGGTTCAAAACTTTTAGTCTTTCTCAGATACCAAGGGAGGAAAATCAAAGAGCGGACGCCTTATCCAAATTCGCAAACAGCATGCAAGGTACCGCTGATTATGCGGTCTCATTCTTGACAGCGAGGGAACCCACAATTGCCTTGAGGGGCCGCCAAGAGGTATTCTCCCTTGACCCGGCGGAGCCATGTTGGCTTGACCCCCTTGTGACTTTCCTTAGAGACGGAGTGCTCCCGTCAGACCGAACTCAAGCAAGACAGATAAGGTACCGCTCCGCTCGGTATGTTTTAGATGATGAGGGAAGGCTGTTCCGTAAGTCATTCTTTGGTCCGGATCAGAGGTGCCTCCGCCCATCACAAACTAAGGAGGTCCTCCAACACATTCATTCAGGTCAGGAGGAGAGCACTTGCGGGAATCATGCGGGAGGAAGAGCACTTGCTAAGAAAATAGCACGAGCGGGCTTCTTCTGGCCAACCTTGCTCGCGGATGCTATTGATTATGCTCGCAAGTGCACTCAATGCCAAAAGTTCGGGAATGTGATTCACCAACCCGCTGCAGAAATGGTGAACCACGAGATCTCATGGCCCTTTGATCAGTGGGGAATCGACATCATTGGGCCCTTCCCTTTAGCAAAAGCTCAAAAGTTGTACGCGATCGTGGCAGTGGAATACTTCACAAAATGGGCTGAAGCTGAACCTGTTGCGAAAATCACCGACTCCACGATTCAGGATTTCATATGGAAAAATATTGTGTGCCGCTTCGGAGTTCCCCGAGTCCTCATCTCGGACAATGGGCTCCAGTTCATCAGTAAGCGAACAGTGAATTGGTGTTATGGACTCGGTATTGAGCAAAGGTTCTCCTCGGTTGGAAATCCCCAATCGAACGGACAAGCTGAAGTGACCAACCGAATCATCTTGAAGAACCTAAAGACCATCCTTGATGGAAAAGGGACTAAATGGGCCGAGGAACTCCCTCGCGTCCTTTGGGCGTATCGCACATCCCCTCGAACCGCCACGAACGAGAGCCCCTTTTCGCTCGTCTACGGAGTTGAGGCGGTACTGCCAGTTGAGATCCTCCACGAAACCGCTCGAGTTGCTTATTTTGCGCCACTTACCAACGAAGAGAATAGGGCGTTTGAGCTCGACTGTCTTGAAGAGAAGCGGGTTAGAGCTTGGCAGAATATGAAGCGCTATCAGGCAACGATGGCCAAGCACTACAATAAAGGAGTCAATCCGCGAAACTTCCATCTTGGTGATTTAGTCCTCAGGAAGGTTGACGTGTCCAAGCATGTGGGTAAGCTCCAACCTAACTGGGAGGGTCCGTACAAAGTAATCGAAGTGCTCGCTGGCAACGCTTATCGCTTAGCGGACGCGAACGATAAGCCGCTCCCCCGTCCATGGAACGCGATCAACCTGAAAAAGTTCTACGTGTAAGGCTTATCGCATTTGATCTAAGTTAGGCGTTCGTTTCTTTCAGCATTTAGTTCACGATTAGCATTCAATTTTCAGTATTCCTTTTTAGCAAACAAAGACATTTGTATTTCACAAGTGTTCCGTTCAATTTTATTTAGTGAAAGACATTCCCGTTTCATTTTCTACTTGAGCACTTTATAAGTTTTATGTGACAATCTATCGGCTCAAGAAGCCTACTCAGAGGGGGGAGCCGAACCCTCCGATCAACACACACACTTTACAACATAAAATTTTAGAGCTCCACGCTTGGAACTTAGAAAACTTTCAAGTTTGGCTTACATGTAAACTTGACAATGCTATGGTTCGAAACTTGAACACGACACTTAGAAAATTTTTACATGCCCGAATGCGAGTTACTTGTCCAAGACCGAACGCAATACTTAGAAAATTTTCATATAACTTGCATACAATCGCATAAACATTTACAAATGCTATGAGTAAAGCGTACATTCATTCATACAAAGCTTGCCAAATACATGTTTTTCGTTACAAAGCATTGGCATTACAAATGTCGAAAGGCCCCCCACACAGCGAACTCGGATGGCTTCCCTCACAAAATAAGAGCAAAACAAGCTGAGCTAAGGCCATCAAGATATCTCAATTTGGTCCATAATGTCGCCATCAATAGATATGGCACCGCCAACGTTCACTTCAAAGTGCTCAGCAACAACACCCGCTCTCTCAGCAGCGGCTTCGCCATTGACGACGCGCTCCCCGCGGGCCCGCTCGTCTCCGTCTCGCTCACCCTGAGCGCTCCCTGCAACCGAAGCGCCCTCACCTTCTATGTAAGCGGCTTTCTCGGCAGCGGCAGCGGCTTTCTTGGCAGCACCTATAGCATCGAGCTCACTCAAGACAAACCCAAATTCATGGTTGCGGAGGTCATTTCCTTCCGGCTCCAGCCCATGCTCACAGGAGAGGATAGGCCTCATCTTATTATCCCTGTCAAGGCCGATGTCATTTACATTCACATCCTCATAGATGGCCCCTAGGTGGTGGAGCTGGTAAAAGGCGCGGTCAAAGGCTTCTTGAATCAGAGGATAGCTGCTAAGCGCGCTTGCTACCTCGAACACCGGGCTCTTCACGAAGCGCCTAATCCCGTCAACCACATCGGCACGAGCTCGATCCGTCGCGCTGCGCTCATACTTTTTGAGCTTCGCGTCCAACTCAACGCGAGCCCGTTCGCCTTCTTCAAACTGCTTCTCCTTCTCCTCAAGTCTCTCCTTGGACCTCCGCAGCTCCACCCTAACGTCCGTCAACGTCTCATCGACCTTCTCCATATCATTCAGAAGGGTCTTCTTCTCGGCTTGGAGGTCCTCGATTTGCTTGTTAAGGCGGGAAGAATGGCTCAATTGCGCGCGAACCTCGTTCTCTTTTCTTTCAATCTCGATGTCGGCTCTCTCGAGCTTTCCTTCGAGGTCGCGAACCCTCTCCTCGAGGTCGCCGTTGGCAACAGCTCTCCTATACAAGCGCTTGTACCTATCCTTTCCTTCCTTATAAACAAGCGCTCTGCGAGTGGCGTGGTCAATTCTTATAGCAAGATCCTACACAAAACACAAGTATACGAATCAAGTCTGGAACATGCCAAGAAACTAAAGAAGGAGTGCAAAGAGGGGAAAATGGACTTGGACGCTTACCATGAGGTCCCTCCTCATACGGCTCCCATTATCTTGAAGTTTAGCACCCATCAAATACCGGTGGTCATCCTCAGATTGGAGCGAGTCGAACATCGAGTTAAGTACCCTGCTGCTGTTTGCACGTGGGCCAGTAAGGAAGCTAACGGGATCGCCATTTTCATAGACCATAGGTGGAGGCGAACACCGAGGAAAGCTAAGTATCCGCTCCTCTTCATCCGAATCAGAAAACCATGAGTCATCCTGATCAGCGATGGCCTTTTCTTTCCCGTGGGTGGAATCTGGACCAATGCGCCTCTCCAAAGGAACATTAGTGGTGGAGGCGTTCGGCCCGCTTATGGCGAGAGAACTGGCCCCTGTAATAGCGTCCGCCTCAGCAATCTCAACACGACGCCTTAAGCGCCTCCCCCCGGTCTGGTCCCCCTCTCTAGATCGAGCGCGAGGATTAGAAGCTTCAGGAACATCAGCCACCAAACTAGGAGGCGGTAAGTCAGTGATAGTACCATCTGCCGAGCGCTCAACCGAGGGAGCCGGAAGAGGAGCCACGATAGAATCATCCAAGGAGCCCGTTCCATCTCCGCTTGTTTCCTCCGGGGGGCACGCTCTTCGGTCTCGTCACGATGGATCTTGTTCCCCTCTCGGGCATCTTCCCGGGTAACATCTTCGGTTGGATTACGCTGGATGGGCGGGTCCCGAACACCTTTTCCCTTACCGGGCTTGTAGCGAACAACCTTATTAGTGCTCGCCACGCGAGCTATAGCCTCTCGAGCGTTCATCAGATCGTCGATACCTGAAATATGAAATAAAGCACGTCACAACGAGCATAACATCAAATGGTATAACGAATGCAGCACTTAAAGACTACCTAAGGGATGGACACACTTAGCCGGAAGTGGGGATATGCCGGTCAAAGAAAGAATCTCATCAACCAAAAGACGTGAGGCGTGTAGTTGCCCCAATTTCTTCCAAGTCTCTATTGAGTCATTCGTGATGGTTCTTTCACTATCACACGTAATTCGAGGCCGGCCGCGCACCACCCATCTTTCACAAATGCCCCATGGCTCATCCCTCGAGTTCCTAATATAGACGAAACGGTCCTTCCATTTCTTTCCATGAGAAGCTAATGGCCTTATCGAAGGTGCGTGGTTGGAAGAAACATATGTAAATCCGCACCCACGTTTACTTTTGGACGACCTAGCTGACCGCTGGATCTTGTACAAGTGGGCAAAGTTAGCCACCGAAGGCTCTTCCCCCAAACACTCCATAATCACGATAAAGCAATGTATCAACGAGTGAGAATGGGGCATCAACTGAGCCAAGCTAACCCCCATAGCGTCGTAAAGATCCCTTGCAACACGCGCAATCGAAAAGCGTAGACCCCCCTCTAAATCCTCACAATACACCGCAATGGATCCCTGGGGCGGTGTAGTAATCCGCTGATGAGGCAAAGGACGGATAATCTCATAATGCTCCGGAATATGAAACCTCTGCCTCAGCCCATCAAATTCTATATCGGATATCTCAGAAGGGATTTCATGAGGATCAAGCAAGACTGAATTCCGGGATTCCACGGTACCTCCAACCCCATTGGCCTTGTTAATAGGATCACCCAATTCAGCTAACTCATCAATATGAGCACCTCGCTCATCAGTTACATTATCTCGGTCGCTCGGTGCCGGCATACCCCCACGGTTATTCGATTTACCGCTCGACGTAACTCGAATAATTCAATGGATGATATTCAAAGTGGAGAGCTCAGAGTTTACCTCAAAATAAATTAGCCGAATCACTCTACACTAAGTGAGTACGCTCAGCGCCGAACGAGCTCTCTATGGCCTAAATCAATCAAACAACGATTGCATCAGAGAAAAATTCATGAGCTCAAAACAAATTTACCCAAGTGTCGGTTTTACAACAATCACAGATTTGGATTCAATCTCATTCATTGGAATTCAAAAGTCAAATTATCAAAATTTGAACCAGATTATTTATTAAGATATCACCAATGAGCAATCAATTTCATTCTCTAGAGTCCAAGGAATAATGGATGCAATTTCATGGAAATTAAGTCAATTTCAAGGAAATGCAACCAACCATCATTGGTTGGGGTCCCAGAAACAATTAATGCAATTCCATTATTTGGAATTCAAGAATGAACGAGACAGTCAATTCCATTTCACTTCATTAAAACCCAGGAAGCATTTCGTCAGAGCTCAAGAAACTATCCAATTCCATTTCTTCTACGGGAATTCAAGATACAACACGTGTTTCACTCCTCAAAATTCAAGAAATAATTTATTCCATCTCATCTATTGGAATTCAAGACAGAAGCTATTGGAATCCAAAATACAAGCTATGAGACAAGATCCAAATTCAAAATTCCAATTTAAAAGGAAGAGAAAAAATAAATGGAAAGAGGAAACTTTGTACAACAGCTCCAGTTCTCAACAAAGCCTCCAAACTCACCGGAAAGGTCGGAGGTGATGACAAAAAGCTGCCGAAAATGGGACGCTATAGCTGGAACTCAGAAGAACCGCCCCAAAAGTTGTCGGTGTCGCATAATATCAGATTTGGAGAACTCCCTTCATCGCAGGTGTTGCAGAGCAGAGAATGAGCGCCATTACTTCAGATCTGGAGAAGCTTCACCGGAATCTCCTGGCCCGTTAGCGCCATTGCTTCAGATCTGGGGGAACTCGCCGGCGCCACTTCGGATCTGAGCCCAAAATCACCGTCGCTCGCTCAAAACTGGCCCGAAACCCTCACTCGGCCCTGATCCTGGTGCGAAACTGGTCCTTTCGTTGCAGAGAATAGAGCGACATACGTCGTCAACCAAAGATGCCTCCTACCGGAAAACTGGACCACGCGGCGGAGTCGGCGGACTCCGGACCGCCACTGCAAGTAGTTGGAAGGTGGTAGAACTTTGTTTTTGAAGTCTGCCCTAGAATAAGAGAGACGAAGCCAATTCTTCTTGGAAAAGGAAGGGAACAGTAACTTTAATGAAAGGAGATCAAAATTCACTATGGCCCCCCCTTTCGTAGTAAAGTTAAAAGTCCCAATTAAAATTCCAATTATTTTGACTATAGAGGAGCTGATGGCTTTCGATCTTGTGTGCTGGGGGTAACTGAAATCGAGCAAAAAGGTGCGGGGTAGGAACAAAATGAAACAGAGTTTGACTCTTGGGCGTGACACTAGGGGCTGAGCGCATATTTAATTCGGAAAAGGGAACGCGAATATTAGATCAGAAAAGACTCGTTACGGAGTGGAATAATTACTCCGCAAGCATCTCGATCTCTCGATACTCCGGAGTGGGGGGGCAACTGATAGTGCCGAAATATTCAAATGATAGTGATATTTCGAAGTGTTGCTTTCAACCTTTAGCGCTCAGCCTGAGGCTAAGCGCTCAACCCCAGTTGCGCTCAACCCCAACCTGAGCGCCCAACCCAAGTTGCGCTCAACCTTTGCCTGAGCGCTCAACCTTTAGCGCTCAGCCTAAGTAGCGCTCAACCCAAGTAGCGCTCAACCTCAAGTGCGCTCAACCTTGGAGCTCAACTTGAGCGCTCAACTTGAGCGCTCAACCCAAGTAGTGCTCAACCTTGGAGCTCAACTTGAGCGCTCAACCCAAGTAGTGCTGCGCTCAACCTCAAGTGCGCTCCGACCCAAGCATGGCAGTTATCCACGTTCACACGTCTCTTAACCACTATCACACGAATCCACGAGAATGGCGCCTTAACCTAATCCGAAGTGTATATTAACTCTTTTTCGGAGGGGGAGTCAGGTACGCACACTTTTTACATACCGAGCCTCTGCCAAAATTTCCGGTCACCTTTCCACCTGAGACAATCTCACTGTCTTGAGCGTCGGAGTGCCTACGCGGGAAACACCTCCCGCCTGGTATTCTTACGTTGCTTTGATCCTAGCAGGTTGAAGAACCCACTCTTTGGCTGATTTGTTGGAGATTTGGAGCCGATTCCGTTCACTTTCCGGCGAACCCAATTTTCAGCATCATCGACGATTTAGAATTGAGAAGGAAAAAAAAAAAAAAAGAATGAATGATAGAGACAAATTTCAGTGAATGTATGTCAAGAGTAGATTAAAAGATTTAAAAATTGATCATATGAGTATAAATGATATTTGAATGATATGGTATATATATATATTGTCAAATATGTGTTAGAAAATGTATCTTTATGGCCTTATGAACATGCTTTGGGAATTTTAGAAATTTTATACATACAAGCATATATGAGTTTATGTTTTGAAATGAAGTTAATATTTATGTAATGCTATGAGCGAGATGGCCATGAAAGATTGGTGTTAATGTAATTATTGAAAGGTAATGAATGGGCCTCGGAGGCTATTGGTTGGAAAACCAGTACTACATCGAGCTGTCGGGTAAACTCCGGGTGTAGTCCTCCATTTGAGATATCACGCGCGATTTTGGGAGATAGTGAAGGCGTGATATTCTTGAGCCGTCGGTGTCATGATTGGCGATGACCTAGTGGGATCATTATCCCTCGTGGAATGTTAATGTAATTGATGGTTAGGGTTGCGTAACCCTTTCATCAATGGAGTTTCGGGTGGATTATTTATGAATTGTTTTAATGTTATGTTATGAAGAGTAAAGGGTTTATGCTCATACTCGCCGAACTTTAACGTAATGTATTGTTAGACTATGAACTGGGGATAGTGTTTTAATGTAATAATTTGTATTTACAATTATGAAAAGAGTATGTTTCCTTAGAACGTTTTGGTATGCAAAACATATCCTCGGTTCATAGCCTTTTGTTTTTTAATGTGTTTTGCTCCATATTATGTAGTGTGTGGGTGTGCATTAGCCCCCTCACTCAATCAGTGGACTGACCCTCTCTTTCCAATTTTCAATTTGCAGGTTTTCTGTTCGAGTTAGGCGGAGAAATGAGTCGGTCGAGTCTCACTTGACCTTTTAGATCGAGTCTTTTGGTTGAGGGTCAAGCCTACTTTCGGACTTGTATTATGTTATGTTATATACTTTTGATACTTTGGATTGTATAATTTATGCCTACTTTTGACCGTGTCAACATGTATGATATTATTGTGCCCTTGTCGGGCTTTGATGCTTTATGATTCAATGTTTCAGCTACTTAATTATTTGTTCTTTGCGCGCTTTACGTTTTGGTTTAGTTTCACCTAACATAGTGAGTGTGTTGGTCCCTTGTTCGCTTTGATTTGGGCACGTATACAAACTTTTTATTTCGCATACAAGTTCGGGTTTTAGTGTAGAGATATCGTGGCCCACCGTTTTGGGCGCTACATTATTTGTTTAGTATATCAACCGTTGAAGAGTTTTATTTGAATATATGATTTTTCACTTTCTTTTGAACATAGTTTGAGTTTTTTTTCGATTGGATTTTTTTGATATTTTTCATAATTTGATATTTGTTTAACAATTCCAATAAAACGTTAAACAGATTTGGGGCGCCTGCATAGGATTCCGTACTGCCCAATCAACAATGGGCTTTAACTTAGCCCATTTATGGCTAACTAGATTTAGGCCCAAATTATTTTGCTGGAGACTCTTTTTTGGTTTTTTGAAGTTATTTTGCTGGAGACTAAGAATCAGGATTCTGAATTTCTGATCCTGTCGCTCTCTCTCTCTCGCTCTCTCCACACAGAATTTTGCACTCCAGAAATGGTAGTGTAGTAGAGCTACAAGCAGACAACTATGGCGGCAGCAACGCCTAAGCATATCTTCCCGCTATTTTTCTTCATTCTGCTCTCGTTCTCCTGTCTATTTTTATTCTCTGTTCCCAAATCCAACCCCCAAATCCAACCTCAAATCCATCAAATCTCAGCCCCGAATCCAGGACCCAATTTCACCTTCATCATCAAAGTCCTCACATATAACCGTCTCTCATCTCTTTCCCGCTGTCTTAACTCTCTCTCTAGAGCCCACTACGATGTCGGCGATAAAGTTCATCTCCACATATTCATCGATCATTTCCTGCTTGATTCCCAAAATGGGTCTGCGGATTTGGATCAAAAACTTGATCTTTCGAAGAAAATTCTTGACTTTGTTGATGGGTTTCAGTGGAAATTTGGTGAGAAGCTGGTGCATTATCGGACATCCAATGCGGGACTCCAGGCGCAGTGGCTAGAGGCTTGGTGGCCCGCATCAGATCATGAGTTTGCTTTTGTTGTAGAGGATGATCTGGAGGTTTCACCTCTCTATTACAGGTCTCTTGTTACATTTCTGATTCATCTTAGTTCGCTTATGCTTTGTATTGTATAATATTTTTATACATCAATTTAATTGTATTTGATTGGATGTCAGATCAATTGCATTAAGTTGGAATGTGCGAGATTAATTCTAAATTTGTATCTTGTGATAGGTTCCTAAAGGCTGTGATTCTGAATTATTACTATAATGCGTCGAACTTTAGTCCTTCCATATATGGGGCATCATTGCAACGGCCTAGATTCGTGCCAGGTATTTAAGTTTTAGGTCTTCTTGTCTTTCTTTGATATACCATCAGTGTTTGATCAGATTATGTGAATCAAATAGAGTTTGATTATGAGATCTTTATAAGTATTATGCTTACCAGCATGCAATTTACTGTGCTAAGAGAAAGACAGAACGAGTCAAATTGAATCCTATATAGGGGGATTATTGCCATTGACAGTGGAGACTATAACTTTGGGTTCCATTTTTCATTTGTATAGTTGTCGTGATGTTAGTTATTTCTGTCATTTTTAGCTGCATATATCAGATTTCCAAGTGTTGAACATTGTTTTACAATTAGCAATTCCAATAGACTTGTCAAATTGTTCATCTCATTATACCTATTTTCTCGGTGATAGCTGTATAGGAAAGAATATAATTTTCAGAATGTAATAGCCAGCATGATATTGTGCTGATTTAGTTCTCCTAGTCACATCAAAATTCTAGGTTGCTTCCATAACTTGCAATGTTTTTGTTTCTCTTCCAAAAGTTTGAAATGTGCTTCCCAATTATATAAATGGATAAATATGTGCTTTATTAGTGTGTAGAATTTGTGATTATGAGAGATTTGACTTCATCAATCAAATATATTTCTTACCGAGGACAGGTAAACATGGAAACAAAATGAATTTAGATGGTGAAGCTCGAATATTTTTATATCAGCTAGTTGGCACGTGGGGCCAGCTTCTGTTTCCAGGACCCTGGAAAGAATTTCGTTTGTGGTATGACACCCATAAAGCTAAAGGCGTGAAGCCTTTCCTGGATGGAATGGTAATTTTACAACATAAAGACTTCTTTTTCTCTCTCCTCAATTGAAATAGTTGTTCCATTCTCATTTTCGAGTTCTCTTTGATATGTGCTATTTTTAGGTCACTAATGGATGGTACAAGAAATTGGGTGAGAAAATCTGGACACCTTGGTTTATTAAATTCATACACTCTCGTGGGTACTTTAATATTTACACCAATTTTCCTAATGAGAGAGCACTCAGCACTTCCCACAGAGATGCCGGTGTGAATTATGGAAGAACAGCTGGTCCAGATTCTGACTTACTGAATGAAAACTCTATTGATTCCAATTTCTTGGAAATGCACCCTTTGAATAATCTGAAGTGGTACGACTTCTGTTTCAGAGAAGTACATACTAATAGAATTGTGAGGAGTTTAAATGACCTTGGATCAGTTCTTCAAACTGTACAGAAAAATAACTCTGTTGTACTAGTGAGTATATATCGAATATCAGAGAGGATCGTGAGGAATATGCTCTGCCACTTTGAGAGGCTGAATATTAGAAACTATCTCCTGATTGGCCCGACATCTGATTTCCTCCTAGATCTTTCCAGAAGGGGTCACCCTGTTATCGATACCAGCCATTTTTCTAACCAATTTGCAAAGTCCATCAATTTTCAAGATTCGACTGTGGATTTGATCAAAGAGATTTTAGTGAAGGCATATGCAACCAAGAAGAGCTTGGAACTCGGTTATAATACCTGGCTGCTAGATGGAAACATGCTTCCAAGTGATGGTGAAATATTTTTTGATTCTTTGGGCCAGGGAAATGATTTTAATATCGGGAAGACTTCTAGACTCTTCCTTGTTAAGAGCTCATCCTCTGTTTTGAAGATTTGGGGTGATAATTTCATGTACAATGCTGCTTCGCAAGTAGACAGGTTAAGAAAAGAATCTGTTTCTCGTGACTGTGTTCTTTTCTATGCAGTAGAGAAATTATTGGAGAAGCACTCAATCAAATTTAACAGCATTGATGATATGCAGCTCAGTTTGGATATTGGCAATGTTCATGATAACCGGACCTCATTTCAGGTTAAAAGTAAATTTATGTTTTGGTCTTCGGAAACAGAGCTGGACGAAATACAGAGGCAACTTGTACATTTAGGTTTGTGGGTTGTTGATAGTGATTATTCTTGTACTGCTGTGGTCTGTCAACAGTCATAGCATTTTGTGGTACAAGTTGTCTACTCGCCTGAGTAATTCCCTGCAACTGATTTGGCATGAATAGCGAGTTTATAGAACAGTTTTTTGGACAGAAAATGAAATGAATTGCTTTCCATAGCGCAGCAAGTTCATTTTTACATGCCAATCACTTGGTGTTCCAATGTTTGATGATTCAATTGTGAACGCATACTCGCCCCCAGATCATATAACGAGGGTTTTGAAACATTGTTGCTGTTGGAAGTAATTGAAGCTGATTCTCCTTCAGTCTTGCCTGAGACAACCAAATGATGTTTGTCAAGAAGAACACCAGAATTGAGGTCGGTTTCTACACACGGTGAGAAGATATGTAAAATTCCAAGGAGCTCTATACCATACAATATCATGTGATTATATTCTGATAGAAAATATGATGCCCTAGTTTGTTCAGTGGATTAGATTTGTTTGTTCAAGGATACTATACCAGGTTTTTACCACCCGAGTTTTCTTGTGCATCTACACCTCTGGCAGAAGAAGTTAACATTTAACTAATCTAGTGAGTTCTGATACATATGAATGAATTCTAGTTTCAGAATGCATCACATCAACCATCTTCGTCGTTCCTTCAATTTTCGTTTTCTTTAATCGACTTGTTTGCATCCTTTAATGCTCTTCGTTTCGTTAGATTTTGTCTCAGTTTGATGTTGTTACATTTATGGTTTCTATATCCTCTCTTTCTCTGCTACATCTGCAGCCTTTTCTGTTTACATAATCAATGTTGTTCTATGCATACATTTCCAAGTCACAGGGAATTGAATGACACTTGAGAAAACATTTTAGCAGCCAAAATATATAGAATGTGTGTGTATTTGAGATCGCTGACGAACTTTCACGTCTCAACAAGACAAGATCATAAAAATATCTAAAAAGTAGATGTAGCTTCCCACAAATTGGGATCAAATCTCTCTCCGGCGATGAAACCGTGTATTTGGCCTTGAGTCTGCACCCAGCTGCACCCAGGATTCTTCTTAACTCTCCTCGTAACCATCAGTTTTCTAACGCTATCCGCCTCTTCCCACCTCCCGGCTTCAGCATACATATTGGATAGCAGAATATAATACCCGGGATGATCGGGCCTCAGCTCGAGAAGATTCTCCGCTGCCCAACAACCTAGCTCGACATTTCCATGCAACTTGCTCACCCCAAGCAAAGCACCCCAAATGTTAGCACCAGGTTCTAAAGGCAAGCTATTCATAAGCTTGATTACCTCATCCATAAGGCCACAACGACCAAGGAGATCAACCATGCACGCGTAATGCGTTTCAGAGGGCTTTATATTTCTTGTCAGCATATCATCAAAATACGATTTTCCCTCTGCAACTAAACCGCCATGGCTACAAGCAGATAAAACGGCTATATAAGAAACAGAGTCATAGTTAATACCATCCTCTTTCATGGTTTCGAAGAGGGAAATTGCAGTATTTAACTCACCAAGCATTCCATACCCCAATATCATGGTATTCCATGACGCAGTATCTCTCTTGGGAATTCGATCAAACACTTTCTTGGCGAAATCAATTCGCCCACATTTGGTGTATAAATCGAGAAGTGAGTTTGCAATGAAAAGATGTTTGTGAAAAAGGCGTCTCATTGCAAAAGCATGGATCTCCTTTCCTTGCTTAATTGCTGATATATTTGCGCACGCAGACAGGACACCTGTGTAGGAAACCGTGTCATGATCCAAGCCCAGTTTTGCCATTTCGGCAAACAATCCGACAGAGTTTGAGGAGTCGCTCGTCTGAGAATACCCTGTTATTAGTATGTTGTAGGATACCTCATCCTTTTGTGAGATGTTAAAAATAGTTTGAGCAAGATCCAGACGACCACATTTTGCATACATGTCTGTTAAAGCATTTGACACAAACAAATCAAACGCCGATCCCAACCGGATGGATCTTGCATGTATTTCCCGGCCATGATGAAGAGAACCCAATCTGGCACAAGCAGGAAGAACATTAGTCAGAGTGACAGAATTAGGAATTTCACCATGAGATTGCATCTCTCTGAGAAGTTTTATGGCTTCCAATTCAAGCCCATTTTGAGTAAAGTTGCCAATCATGGTATTCCACGAGACGATGTTCCTTGTATCCATCTTATTGTACACATATGAAGCTTCCATGAAACGTCCCTGTTTTCCATACATGTCAATCAATGCATTGGCAACAAAAACATCAGAATTCATGCCCATCTTTACACTGAAACAATGGAGTTCTTTACCGTTATGGAACAAATTTAGCTCCACGAACGTAGGCAACATGGTCGCAATAGTGATAGCATTCAACATCATATTTTCATTTATCATTGCCCTAAAACAACCCAATGCATGATCATTAAAACCCCTGTATGAAAAACCACCAATAATGGAGTTCCAAGAAACCTCATTTCTCTCAGCCATCTCATCGAAGACTCGTTCCAGAGCCTCAACATTCCCACACTTGCTATATGCATCAACCAATGCATTGCCAACCTTTATCTCACCATCCAAACCAACCTTGAAAATAAGACAGTGAATCGAGCTGACCAGCTTTTCATCCCCAAGGCTTGCACAAATGGGTAGGATACTCACAATACTAACCACATTGGGCATAAATCCGGATGTCGAAATCATATTACTAAACAAAGCAACTGATTCCAAGCTACATCCTTTATCCGAAAAGACACGAACACATGTATTCCATGAGATCAAATCTCTTTCAGGCATTTGATCAAACACCTTCCCGGCACTCTGCAAATCCCCACAGCTTCCATAAAACAGGATGAGGGTATTATTCACGAACACATCATCATCAAGCCCAGCCCTAATCAACCTCCCGTGCACCTCCAAACCTTTTAATACATGCGAGAAATCCGCACAGAGTTTGAGCACAAAAGGGAATGTGTAATCATCAGGGCTAAAAGAAGTATCCCTCAACAAGTGATTGTACAACGCAAGACCAAGATCAACGACACAATTCTTGTTCGGCCTATTGGAAGCCGATAGAATGGTACAGGCCCGGATGACAGTGTTGTGGAAGAAAGCGGAGCGAGAGAACGGAACAGTGTGGGCGAAGAGTGAGTGAATGACGGAGGGATGAGCATGGTTGGTGGCGTAAGAGAGGACGAGAGCCGCGGAGATGGAGACGCTGAAGGGCAAGTGGCCGCGGACGACGGCGACGGCGTGGGCTTTCTGGGTGGCGGAAAGGGATTCCGCGGCGGCGCAGAGGGTGAGGATATCGACGGTTGGCGGGCATCGTGGTGGTAGAGATGCCGTGGAAGATACAAAACTGCGAATGGCAGTCGAAGAAGCTAATCGTTGAAGACGGACATGGAGGAACATAAGATTTCGCGTCTGGATTTCTGCAGTTTCATTCAATTCTCAGTAAAGATTGCATCTTTGTCATTTCTTCATTACGTCCATGGTAAAGATCCAAATTTTGGTTTCCTACAATGGAACAAGGTTAACAGAGTAAAATCCATCTTTAAAACTGTCGATTGGTTTGAACTTCCTTTTAAGTCCCTATTTTTAAATACATTATTTGGAATTTTAGATACGCGATTCTTGGATTTAGATACATAATTTTTTTGTTGTATTTCAAATATATCATTTGGGGTTTTAGATACGTGATTCTTGAGTTTTAATACATCATTTTTTAAAATAGGGAGCTAAAAGGAATTAGACTTATCGTTTGGGGTGTTTTCGGGAATTTCCCATGCTATATATTAGTCTTTAAATTAATTAAATATGAGTAATATTTGAACAAATTAAATTTCTTGTTTAGTCCCTAAAATTTTGAATTTGAATTACTTTAGTCCATAAAATTTTAAAACTACCAGGTGAGCCCTTAATGAAGCTAATTTATTTTAAATTAGTCCCTCAATAATTTTTCTGGTAAAAATATGATTGGAAAAAGTATACAATTATTAAGGGTATGGTTATCTTGCGACACCTTCAAGACTAATTATATTCAAGACTAATTATAGAAATTTTTATCTGTCATATTTTTATTGAAAAAGTTATCGATGGACTAATTTAAAACAGATTACAAATGTTAAGGATTTATTTATTATTTTTAAATTTTTAAAAATTAAAATAATAATAAACACAAAATTTTAAAGATTAAATATAGCATTTACTTTTGATATTTTATTGGACTTATGTATAGCTCTTTTTTTTAAGACTAACAAAGGATTTTTATTAATCAAACGAAAGATTAGACAACAAAGGCCGAAGCAAAATTGGAAATATCAAAGTTTTTTTCGTAAAATAAAGTGGAAGTCCTAACAAAACTACGAACAATTGGATATTGTATTATTGAGATAGAATGTTATGTTGATTTCAATTATTTTTCCAAAAATTAAAAAATGAGATTTATAATTAAATTAACATAATGACGGACAAATAAGATGAAGGCAAGGACGAGTGTTTGATGGTATTAAAGCATCTCATTTAGTGTATGAGTGTGTACGTTCCAATCATAAATTTTTTTATTAAATCCGTTTTTTCCAAAAGCGAAATCACTATTCACTACAATGATTTCTAAAATTGCAATACATCCTAAAAATACACCAAAAGTACATTATGAAAAAAAAATAAAAACACACCAATTTTAAAAATTCACCGGTGTTTGATGGTATTAAGCATCTCATTTAGTGTAGGTTAGAGAAAGTAATGATAGAACAATTATTATCACATGGCATTTCCGGCTGATAATCAACGCCACCAACCCACCTTTTAAGTTGGATTTCTCTAAAGTAGACGAGTGTACAAAATGTCGTTAAACAATATTAATCTCATTCATTAAAAAATGTCATAAACTTCCTCGAAAAATATTGAAAAGAATTTATTTCATTCATTAGTGTCTTTCATGATGTAACCTTCATCAGAACTCTGAGGTGAGTTTAGTAATTTCTCAAATTTTTGGTGTATAATCTGTATTTGAAGTGCACTTGAGGAGTTATTTGTAATTATCGCTTGAAAAATCTTTCATTTCCCCCTGAAAAAGAAAAAATATAACTATATAAGGCACCGGACACTTTCAAAAATATTATGTTATAATATCGGTTCGTATTGTGTTGAACATCGTCTTCGACACTTTTCACGTGAAAAATTCAAAAAAAAATTATATTGTATAGGATTCGTATCCGTACATCACAAATATAACCGTGAGATTGGACCCAAAAGCAAATATTCAAATAAACAAAGAAATATCATGTCTTCAACTACGAACTTTGAATATATAAACGCAGTATTAGGTGATGATTACTATTGCTCAACTGCCCTTGTATTTTAATATTACACAAGCAGAAAATACAGCTTTGAAATTGGCACACAAGAATCTTTATCATTTTCCCAAAATCCAAATCTTTAATTTTAAAAAATATAAGGAAGAAAGACTGTCACTGTCGACCTCTCTCGTAGTCTCGTTTCATTTATGACAACTCCAATTCGAGTACTATATGGAAGTGCAATGCAGTTGACATTAATCCAGTTGAGAAAGAAAAGCTTTTATTATAGTAATTGAGATTACTAAGTATCAACCATAAGTACTATTGATCAAGATTCAAAGGCCTGCTGCAGCAGTGAGTGCGGCGTATCCATCAAGAGTATGATCAAAATGGAAAGAACTGTGTTTCGTGTCGTTGTTATCGTCGTCGTCGTTGCTGCTCTCTGTGTTTTACGGCCTGTGGAATGCTACGAGAACTACACCGTGGGGGGCTCGGTGGGGTGGTATGATCCTCTCAAGAACCCCGATGTTGATTACCAGAAATGGGCTGATTCTAACTCCTACACCCTCGGAGATTACCTCAGTAAGTGTTTGTGCCATTTCTGTGTTTGAGATTGTTTGTATTTTGGGATTGTTACATTCACTTACCCTGAGGTTTGACAAAATTACGCAAACTTCCCTTGTTAGAGAATTTACATTACATTTGGATACATGAATTTTGATGATAGCATCCCTGATTTTTAAAGAATGCGATGTACTGCACTTAACACTTACAGATCAATATATGAATTTAAATTTGTGACTATAATAGCATGCAATAGGCCAAACATCAGGCTGTGTTAGGGGAAGTTTTTGTAATTTCTCAAACCTCATCTCTGTAATTAGACCTCATGCCAGTGTCATTATCCTTGCGTTTTCGAATTCTTGAAATGCTGCCCGGCTTTGAAATTCTTCGAATGCGTGCAGTTTTCAACACGGACAACAATAATTCGGTGATCCAGACGTACAACTCCACCACATACAACCTCTGCAACTACAACGATGCCTCGGACAAGGACACAACCGAATGGTCATCTTCTAATCCATCATCCACCACTGTGTATCCGGTTTCCGTGGCAGTTCCATTGGCTAAAGTCGGGCCAAATTATTTTTTCTCGAGTAATTATGACGGCGAGCAATGCAAAAACGGTCAGCATTTTAAGATAAATGTGACACAGGGGCAGGGACTGCCTCCCAGCCTCAGGAGCCCCTCCGAAAATGACGACAGTTCTCAGGCACCGATCAGCCCGGAAGCCGGCAACGACGATTCGGTGCCGGATGTTATCACAGTTCCCCCCAGTTACAACTTTGATAATCCTCGAGACGTTTCTGATGACAATGGAGCTGTGCCATCAAACTCTGTTTCTTTGTTTGAATGTTCTAAGATGTTTGGAGTTCAACTATATGGTTTCTTGATTTTGGTGGGGTTATTTTGTATTATTAGTTGATGATTTTAGTTCATTTTTTCATTTTTTTTTTCAAAGGTGTGTACCAATAATGGTTACGATATTTATTTGTGTTTTTGGATTTGAAAATAGAGGTATATAATAAAATTGGGATGTTTGTTCTTGTTTTTATGACCTACATTATAGTCTTATATGTACAAATTACCATTTTTTTAAATATTGTGTCACAAAATTTGCTCCTGTTACGCGTGTGAATAAATAAAATGGGAGATGAAACCCGCTGCTGAAAGAGGAAAATCAAAATTCACCCTTTGAATTTCAAAATTTATTTAAGTTGGCAGAATTTATTAATTTTTGGATCTTCGACTAGCTAGGGCATGCATATACCTACAATAATTAATCTCTTTATTGAATTATAGGTACATTATGAAATTTACCTTATGATTGATCCTAATTTGATTGAAGCAAATACATGGTAGTGAGTTATTCTTTTAGTATGCACTGATAATATTTTGATATGCGAATACTTGTAAAAGTATTATTTTATCGTGTCACACTTATAACGTAAAAATTTAAGAAAAATTATATGTCTAATCAATGTGTCATATCCAATTCATATTTGTACCCCGTAGTCAATAACTTTCACAAGAGCTATGTTTAGGATAAAAAAGTAAATAGAATTGAATTATAAACCAAGACCGATTTAGGATGATATAATTTTAGTTCAAACCTGATTTGATCAAATTCGTTCGAGAAAAGTAAATGGATCAACAAATTCGATTTAGGGTTGAACTGAAAATAAAGTAATAAACCCTAATCTTGAAAAACCAATAAATGGGCTATTGATCCAAGAAAAAGCTTTCATTAAAAGGCCCAATCTAAAACTGGATCACTTTCCATCACACAGAGTCAAGAGAAGTGCTGTTCGTCCCTAGTCTTTCCTACCGGTAAAGAGGAAATCAAGAACTGTTGAGAGATAAAATGGGAAGAGAAGAAGAGGAAGAAGATGATATCGTTTGCTTGGATCAATCTTTCTTCATCAACGACAAGTATTCCAATTTTTCTGTTAAATTTCTTACACGCAAAATCTCAACTATTGTTGTCTGTATTTCTGAAATAATGATGACCTTTTTTACCTCCTTTTGCAGCTATGAACTGACGAAGTTTGAATTTGGGTCGCAAGTTCTTGAGCTCTACTGCCTCCAGTCTGCCTCAAGTGAGATCTCTTTTCCTAGTTTCTCTCAATATGATTACAAAAGTAGACTAATTTTGTATCTTTAACATACTTTTCACACACTTGTCCTAATTTCCTGAGGTTATGCGAATGGCCATGTCTTTATATGTTGAATGATTGAATCTCTCTATGTTCTATAATTACATAAATATTTTGTTTATGTATGATGGTGCAGTATTTTTAATGCATATTGCAACAAGGTTCTGAGTTCTGACTATCTATGTGGCAGCCGATTTTGATCTGACAGGACAGTTGGTATGGCCTGGAGCAGAACTTATGAATGATTATCTCTCCAAAAATGCTGAAATACTCCGAGGCTGTTCTGTTATTGAGCTTGGTTCTGGTGTTGGTTAGTTGCTCCGAATCTTGGATATCATCATGCTTCTTACAGTTTACATTCTACAATGTTCTAACCTAAACCTTGATATATAGCCATTAACGTTTTAAGATTATTCGTTATATAACATAAGATATGCAAATATATGAGCTACGTTTAGCATTCCTCTTGAATGAATTGACGATGCAGGCATTACCGGGATACTCTGCAGCAGGTTCTGTAGCGAAGTAGTTATGACAGACCACAATGATGAGGTTCTTAAGGCAAGGTTATGTGATCAACTTAACTGTGCTTGGATATCTTGCGACTTAAGATCTTATCATTTATTTATTTTTTTTTATTTTGACATCTTATTCTTAAAACACATATCAGATCCTAAAGAAGAATATAGATCTGCACGAATCTTCACAGAATTCTCTTTGTTGTGCTGGTAAGTGAAGAATTTCGGTTATTGATGTGAAATATGAAAAATACGATCTATTATTTACTCAGTTGCGTGCAGGATTGACAGCTGAGAAGCTAGAATGGGGAAGTTCCGAGCAGCTTGACTGCATTTTACAAAAGCATCCAGAAGGATTTGATCTTGTTCTTGGAGCTGATATCTATATCCTTATATATAAAATTCATCTCTTGACCTATCGCATTTATGCAACTAACCAACCCTATGTTTGGATCTTTGATTTTAATGAGGAATTTTTTCTGTGCTCCAAATGATTTGTGTTGTCTCACTTTCCTCACTGATTTCTATATGCAAACATAGCGTAATGAAGTCTTACATAGCGAGAGAAAGCTAAAGATATACCTTAACAGTTTTCAAGCTTTCAACAGGCCAGTATCCCGTTGCTCTTCAATACTGTGGAAAAGCTCCTCCTCGTCAGCAATCATCGAAAATGCAAATTCATATTAGCATATGTATCCAGGTCTAAAGTGTAAGTAGTTGAAAGTCTTGAATGGATAATGTTTTTTCATGCCTTGCTCCGAATAAGTTTCAAATTAACTTGCAATCTTTGTATAGTTTTGAGGAATTATGCTTTGAATTCTTTTGATGTGCACTGTACCGATGTACTTATTCTTGTGTGCAGAATGGATGATATGGTCATCAATGAAGCCTCCCGACATGGACTACGTGTAAATGAAGTTGCTGGAACTCGTGCAACCGTTAGAAATCTTGGAGGAGTTATATACGAGATCACATCTGGATGAATGCATACTAAAATGCTGCATCTGCTAGAAACAACAATCACGAAGTCCTTTTGGCCAGAGATGATTATACGTCTCTCTTTAATTTTAGTTTTATTGTTATATCCTTAATTTTCTTCGCTGTTTCCATTTCGTGGTTAAATATGTACGTATCAATACCGTATGTTAGACAGAGGAGAAACAAAGAATTCGATTATGATTCATTTCTTGTGCGCTATAAACGCTGTCTGTTGACTGTTTTCATACAACATGGCCATCAAATGATGAGAAAATTGTTACAGAGTTTACAATGGCAGGCAAGCTTAAATCCTTCAAAATTGCGACCTCCATTCTTTAACGCATTTTAGCTCTGGCAAACAGCACACCTGCTATCAAGCCTGTAAGACAAGAGACGGGTTATCAGGCTTCTTCGGTTTCTAACATAATTGCATGGTCATGGAACTTTTAGCAGAAGTTTATGGAAACATACCAAAGAATATACTTGCTGAATTTTCCAAGCTTGTTGGGACATGGAAAAGCAAAATGCCCAAAACAGATAGAGGTATCTTGTTTAGGGACCCTACAAGACTGCATGATACAACAATCATATTAACACGAAATCTACCCGAAATATCAAGAGCAGGGAGATTATGGGGAGTTTACAGAATTTCTTAAAATATTGGACAATCGACCTGTATGTAGTAGCTCCTGTTTGATGCAGAAACCACATGGAAGTGAAGCTGATAGCTAAACCCAAGAATCCACTAAATGTCATAACCAGCCAGAAAGTCGGCGACCTCAGAAGTGGTCTACACAATGTATGGACCGGCATAACGTAAGATGCAGGATAATGCTCGACTAAAGAGACTAATATTGTCTGATATTCAGCAATGGATAACATGTGAGGAAACATTACTTACGTTTGTTGAAGATAATCAACCTCGTTGAACACAAAAATAAGGAAAAGTCCTAGAGGTAATGAGAGGCTATTGTTCAGCATGACCATTGAGAACTCGTTCAGTTCTCCTGATTTAGTCACTTGCTTTGCAGTATCCATGACCCTGCGCAAAGTCAACTGCGACACGAGAAGATGATCGGGATATTTAGTTGTCATAGGCTATAAATTAAAAGGCAAATTTTGATGAAACATACATTAGCTAAAACTCTGAGAAGTCGTAGCATTTGACCTCATAAACACACAAAAATAAGTAATAAGAATGATAACCACCATAACATGATTACTTACAGAATACGATGCAGTCAGAAAACAATTGAGAAACTGCCATACGTATCCCACAGCATTAAATGAGAGATCTGTAAATCCTCCTGAAATTGCTGAAATGATCTGCATAACATGTATCCACAACTTCAGAGATGATTCATGGATCACAACTCAAATGATAGCAAGTCTCTAGGTATTGTTTTCACTTGATTATCGCTGGGAAATTCCAGTAAAGGTTATATATGACATATGCTTGATGATTAGCGGTGAAACCATAGAGAGCAAACACTAAGCATATTGGTTCAAAAGAATGTAGAGCAAATAATGAACTATAAGGATATGGTTTCAAATTTGCAACTGCATGAAAAATAGAGTCAAATACTCAAATTAACTAGGAGTAAGCAAGCTATAGAGCGACAATGAAATGAACTTATCAATTTAGTAGTCAAAATGGAAATGTGTTTACTCTTAAATAAGCTAAACATGTGTTAGCCGTATTACATACCATTAAGAACAGAGCTGCCCATACTTGATTATCATGGTGCTTGTTGAATAGATACATTTCACCAACAGCGGTGATCACATTGGTTACATTCTTTAAAACTGTGACCATGGCGACATTTATGTATTTTAGACTGCAATGAACATAGATAACAAGTTAGGCAATATTTTGAGGAGATTTTACAAAAACTACCAAAGAAAAACTCACAATTGTACATAAAATCATTACCTTAGAAACATATATAATTCTGACATTGAGTTATATAATGTGCATAATACTTTGAGATAAAAGTAGACAAGAACTAATACCTAAACATACTTGTGACCAGCATGCCAACGAATATAACATTGACAGGCAACCAGACTTTGATTAATCTCCATGTGAGAGGTTCCGTTGTAATAATGCCAAGAAAACTCAAAATGGTAACAACGACAACTGCTACTAAATTCTGCAAGCAAGAATTGATAGTTTGTCGGTCAGAGAACATAGAAACTTGTTTAAATCAGCCTAATCATGGTAAAAGCATTGTAAGATAATTGCAGCTGAAAATTTATTAGAGCAATAAAATGAGAATCTTGTATGGAAGGTAACCTGGTACAGCATCAAAGAAATTCCAGCATTAAAGTTGTAACTCGAGAGGACATACTTGTTAACCAGTATCATGCCACATGAAGAAAAACAATATGCTAGGCCAGATAAGAAGGCTTGATTCTCTAATGCAAGTCCTTTTTTGCTCCGTACTCCCTTTTCTCTATCTTTTTCTAATCTCCCACTCTCTAAATCCGTCTTATCGTTATTGCTGGGGGTCTTCATTCCTATCAGAGATCTGCACAAACAGCACACGAATTTACAACTGTTATCATAAAAATCATTGATAGTAATTGTGTCACATCTGAACTCAGTTCACCTAGACATCTTTGTAAGTAGGTGGCTTTTCAACTATTTATCTTCAATCAAGCAATTGGAAGTCGAAAGAATGTCAGAATGCTTATTTATGTAAATGCCCCAACCACTAGCTGTTCAATCTTGAAATGAGAATTAAACAAACGTCACTAATGCTGTAAGATTCCAGAAAAACACTAATGCTGTAAGATTCCAGATGTATGAAGCAAGCCGGAGATCCACTAGATTGCAGACATCATTTTATTCGTGAAATGGCCTTCATAAACTCTATTAATTTGATGAATCTTGAAACACTGTTGCGTCCTTGTTCCTTTCGTCATAAAAGTCTTAGCAAGAAAGGAAAGCTTTATATGGCTTTTTTATGAACATAGAAGAGTCCGCCGTTTCCTTGTCATAAAGATCTTATAGGCAGACAGAACATAAATTTAGGGCCAACTCAAGATATTTGCAATATTCTTGTCTACACTTCAACAAATCACTTTTTACAACACGGTGGACCCATATGCGGTTATATGGTAAAAGGACTCGTGTGGTCAAAATATTTGGATTATTTCTTACTTGGATAACATCTATGAACCCCATTAAGCTGGTAGTGGACCCTCAGGATCTTACTTGGGTTAAGTCCAAGTCATGTTCACACCAGAATTAATTGTCAAGAAACTGTATTCATTGTCAAAGCATAATATCTCCTTAAATCTCTCCTGAACCATTGTATGTAAATCGGCGAACTGTCTCCAATGAGTTATTAAGTGTCAAATGGAGTAAATTTACCACGTAAGATGAGGATAGAAGACAAGCAAACTGAAAAGAAATATAAGAGTAAGTTCACTCCTATGTTCAAGATCAAATTATAGAACTCAGACAACCCTCTTATGTCATTCTTGTATTTTAGCATCATACAGAATGTGTGGGCAGAAATACCCTTCCCTCGAAAGATGAAATCCCCTGACTTAATATGAATGTTAACTACGTTTGAGAAACGACGCTTGTAAAGTAATAGCATTTCAAAACAACACTCATGATGCTAAGGGAAAAACTATCAACCACCTTAAATAAAAGACAGAATCTCAATTTCTAGTACAAAATATGAGTCTTAAGCATCATATTTTCTTGATTCTGTCCATAAATGGGCTTTAAATGACATCTACCCAACAAAATATAAAGTTTCCATGAATAGTCAAACATTTGAAACAGGACTAATACTTGTGGCAATAACATACATATGCATGTGCTTATCTATGTACAAGAGACCTCCAAATAAAAAGCTTGTTAAAATGAAGGAAACAGAAAAACATATTACATACCTACACAGATATTTCTCTTCAAATTGACTAAGGACCTGAGCAAACGAGCTGCAAGAAGCAATTATCTTCAGGCTGCTTTCGGCCCCTGAGGGAGTCGTTACCGATATCCAGCTAAAAACTCTCAAAGATGGGATCAGGAATGCCCAGAGAAGCACCTTCCAATAATGCGACTATCACAGGGCAAACTCGATACGGTATCACCTGCAGATACTCATCGTAAATCACAACTTCAATAAGTTCAAAGTTGTAGGCAGAGTGCAAGACATATCCATGAAGGACCAATTGCCCCAATAATGGAACCGTCCATTAACTAGCATTATTTTGCACTTTATTTTCTTTAAGATTGGAAACATTCTGAATTTCAGCTCGAAATACAACAATATATTTTCTTTCTTATTGTCAATCCCCTTCCCACATATGAAGCCATAGGTAAGATTAACTCAAGTAACAAAGCAGAACTTCTAAATGCCTGTTTAAAAGAAAACACTACTGAAAAGAACAAGAAAGAAACTTCAGGAACCATGTAATCATACCATTGCAATACACACACACAGAAAGCCCTCTAATTGACCCTCAATCTACATAAGCAGCACGTATATTTTTCAATCTATGATCCAAATCCCGACCCCTATGACCGCGTAATTATACTCTTCCTCCAACAAAAATTGAGCGGAAATATCAAAGAGAACAAGAAAACAAGAAAAAAAAGTATAGTTCAAAACTCAAAAAAGGCAACTCCTTTTCGATCAAATGATTGGAGAGATGAATTCTCCACTCATAATACACCCAGCAAGCACAAGCAACACAAGTTTCGAATCTTACACACATCAATAACCAGAAAAGAAAAAGAAAAAAAAAAAAAGAACAACAAAAACACAAACCCATCTCATCTTACCTTCTTGAACTCCTTCACAACATGCACAAAGAAGTACACATGAGTGTGTGTAAATGTTCCTTTGACACACTCAAGTGTGTGCAACGATTTCCTTTCAGCACGTTGAAAACCCAGATCAGCAACTTTATGTAAAACGAACGTCGAGTAAGTATAAATACAACACCAGACACGGGAACGAAGAAAGGAGAGAGAGAAAGAAACAAAGTCAAAAGAGCATAAACAAGTGAAGAAAGCTCCAATCTTGGAAATAATTTACAGTTTTTTCCGTTTAATTTTGAATTTTCTGAAAATTATGTGCTCGTTGCTGCCACCAAAGGCCTCTTCAACCTCTGTTTGTCGAAAAGAAAAAAATCCAGCACTGGTTGACCAGTCTACGCGATACGACGTCGTCAAAGTTTTTTGGGGTTGATTTTTTCTTGCAAGAATCAATTTTTAGTAGTAGAGATAAGTGGCAACATAGATTATGGGTCAAATTGTACAAAAAATCATGTTGTTTTTTTTTTTTTTAATTACTCAAATATCTTTAGATATAAAAGTTTGGAATTTTGAAATAAATTCATAGATTTGGATCTCATTTAATAATTTTGGTAAGTAGATTAGATGGACTCAGGAGTAGCCCAAATAATCGATGGTTGATTGTCCTAACTCCTAAACACATGGAAATCAAAGAAAAGAAATCAATAATTTATTTATGTTAAAGTTTTAAACTCACAACTTAATAATGGTAATGATTGTTTGTCTACACGGTAACAAGTAAAGTATCAAATTAATCACCACACCCAAAAAATCAGCACAAAATTATATTCGTTTTCTTTTTACAAGGCTTTAGTGTCTTAGTTCAATATTAAGATATTTATGATTCAAGAATATGGATATATAATGATACGAATATAATACAATATTATACATAATAAATGTTTGATAAAAATACCCATTACAAAAAAATATTATTTCTTAGAATTGGTAGCTTATAAGATAAGTCTATATTCATTTATTTGACAGATATGATATAACAACACCAATATGACACAATATAGATATGAAGACATCGATTTTTTTTAAAAAAATTCCATGTAAGGAATATCGATCACGATATCGGATACGAATGACCAAAAGACAAACTCAATACGATTATTAGAAGTATTCGTACATTTGAGTTTGGCAGCAACACACTTCATCAGCCATGGGTGTCTTGTATTGACCAAGCCCCAAGGGACCATTGTAGTGCAATTTGCACTCGGGATTAGGGCAGAATCCACTAGTCTACTTTAAAATACCAGCTGATATTAATGTCTACATTTGGTCAAGCACGCCTATCTCCAACAAAAATATCCTTAAAATTATTCTGCTTTTAGCCTGCAATGAAAACAAGACGAGAAGTAAACTGTCCCCTAGTTCGGAGAAAACAAGGAGGAATGTCCAAAGGCAGCATTAACTATTCCGTTACATTTACATCATCGAACACCAGAGATGGCCATTTCCCTCCAGGTGCAACAAAACAGGCAGTTAATATGTGAATCCCATTTGCATAGGAGTGATTATAAGCCTCGTCTCGACTGCGTATATACACATATTGCATTACAACATGATGACGGATGCTTTGCTAGGACGCCAGCGAAAAAATGGAACGAAATCTCAAAAAAATCGGCTGAGAAGCTTCCAGTTACTAGGGGACTAAGACTAAGTCTTCCAAGATACGTGAAGAATCATTGCTCGCCTTCAATCCTTTACCGTATGCTGCAATGAGCAGGGCCTCAGCACGGCCTGCATGACTCAACCCCACATCTCAACAAGAATTAGGGAAATACAATATATATGCATATATATGATATTAGCAATAGATATATTTCAGAAAATTACGAAGAATATTAATATAGATGCCCACCGTGATCTTTCTTTCTCTTCAAAAGGGAACTAATTGAGGGGAATAGAGTGGAAGCGAGCTCTCTGCTATCATCCTGTCAAAGAACGTGATAATTGTTTATATTTGACTTGTAATTGACATAAACAACTTTTCCGACATGTTATTTTTCTTTTTTGGAATCAGTGGACAGAGAGTCAAGTTTACATGCACGGAGACGAACCTTGGTTGAGCGGTTTCCAGCAAGTTTAAACTCATTCTTCCACAGGGAGGATGGAACTGGAACAACAGAAAATCCCGAGGCAACAAGGATTCCTATCCATAGTCCATATCCAAATCCTCCACTCCACCATCCCTTGAGGCAACAAAAGATCATTTTCAGAAACTACCACAAAAAATGAAAGAAAAAAATTGACTGTAAGGTGGAACCAGGAAAGGCAACTACATAACACGTAAAAGCATCAAACCAAGATATATATGCCAGAAAGATATCACGCTATATCCAGCTTTAACAATACAAATATACTCTTGGTTCTCCCATTCTTAGGAGAAGATAACACAAGCAAAAAACATTAAAGGAAATACACTTAGATAAGGTCCGCATGCCATCTGGTAGGTAAGAACTTGAAAACTAACTCCAAAAACTTTTCCTTTAAAATCGACAATCTTTTTAACTTTAGTACACCAAATCAAAGAAAGACTTCAGAGCTAGCACCAGATCATAGTTCAGAAATCAGACATATACCCAAAAGCATAGAACAAATGGGGCCAAAGGGCAACAAATTTTCAATAGGGTGGGAGGGATAATGGTGTTTTAGTACTTGGGCAGCTTCTAACCTGCTTACCATCTTGGGGATACGGGATGGATTGCTCGATATATACAGTGGTTCCTGAAAGTGAACAAAAAATAAAAATGAGAAGGCAAAATATGTTTTAAATAGAGGTGAGGGCCACCAGATAATTTTTTGAATAACACTCAGTTATCATACAAAAATCTTAAATCTTACACACTAGGATTATCGTTCACAAAAGCAAAAATGACACCACAAAATATCCAAGGATAGAGAAGAAAAATGTGAAAAATACAAATGAAGAGTTTATGTGAAAATACAAATAGAGGGTTTTACTGGAAAATCCCAAATTTAAATTGTCTCCAAAGTATATTTTGTTGCAATGCTCTTAGTAGCTGAATAAAGTTAGCAACTTTCCAGTTCATACTACAACATTCCATTTGAGAAAACTTGAGGCAAGTAAAGCAGCTATTCTCTCTCAAGAGTTACAATTGCGCCATTCTTGTTATTAGGAACAAAATAATTTATGCCAGTGTTTATCTTCTTTGTTTTGAATTGAGGGTCAGGCAAACGGAAATTGATTACTCTATATCAAATAGTTACTCCAGCTATCTTTTGCCATATTTCAGCCCGCAACTCGAGCTGCAGCCTGCTACAACTATCATAACTCAAACATCCAGATAACAGGCAAAACCTATGGAAGGACACCACCATAAGTTGCACAAAACCCAATAATTCTTGCTTCTCTAAGTATTTAACATAAAACTCAAAAGAATCCCACTTTGAGGCAAAACAGAAACTCCCATTGGAGGTAAAAATTGGCTAATTCGGAACTGCATAAAAAATATTGGCGTATACAATGTAAGAAGATAAAAGCAAGAATCTTGGAGCAAATGATGGAACTACAACAGCATACCAGTTGGAGCATCAATAGTTTTAAGCAATTGAATAATTGACTTCACATCAAGACGCTTCCGCAATCTTTTCCCAACAAGAACTTGCAAGTTAGGAGAATCAAACACCTGCAACATAGAGAAGCGATACACTGTCAAAACGCATTGCTAACGAACCTATTACCAGCGATTGCATCAGTTGACATAACCCATAAAGGCACAAACCAATACCTCCGCAGAATCATCCGGCTTCAAGACGGCCAAAGCTCCGGAAAGATCGGGGTCGACCCCCATGACCCAACCCGAGTCCACACTCCCGCAATCGGAGCCTTCTGAAACCCGATTTGAGCAATTATCCGGCAAAGGACAAGATAGTGATTCCAACCAGTTCAATTTCAGTTGGTGAGCGTCCACACTCACCTTCTTACTCCTTGTAGTACCCCTTCTACTGGGTCTAGGGTTCGGGGTTAACGGCTCTGCAACGGTCGCAACTTCCGGGTCAGCGGCGGTGGTTGCGGTGGTGGAGAAGAGCCTGCATGCGACGGGAGTGAGGCGGAGTAGGAGAGGCGGAGCTAGTTTGGAGGAGAGAGGAGGGGTCATTAAACATTGGGGTTTTGGAGGGAAAGGGTGGAGTTGCTGTGCTGCAACAACTTCCATTAAAATGTCAAGAAAGAAGAACTGAGATTGGAGAAAGCGATTTCAAATAAATTGCAAGCACAGATCCATTCCATGAAAGGAAATAAAGTGGTGAACAATCAACACCCTTCTCAATTTGGGTTCCGGATTTGCAGTTCAAATCAGCTAATTTTGGAACCAGATAGCCATTTTAATGGGCTCAAGAAAACCTAAAGGCTAAGCCTAAAGCCCTCTCTCAATCGCCACACATAACTTCTTGTATTTTATCATCAACCGGATAACTTAATGATTTATTGTTATGTACTTAATCAGAAGTTTCGTATTAATATGCTAACAATCATTAATTAGAAGAAATTTACAACTTAATGATATCAGGTGACACAAACTTATATGGGATATGAAGATGAAAGAAATTTGTTGCCATTTAGAGGCTTTTAAAATGAAAGAAATTTATGGAAATAGTCTAATAGACTTTTCTTTTGGAATAGCTAGTGAATAGTGATAAATAGGAATGGCTATTATATTCAACCTTAACTAGGAAAACGGCACCGCAACCATAGATGACCCAAGTGATTAAGAGTTCTTTTTCATCTGTCTCGTCGCCGCTGAAGACATTTTTGTGCAAGTAAACATATCTTTTTGGCTTTGACATATCTGTTTGGCAAAAACATATCAGCTTTTAAGCTTCTTCATAAACAGATCTGTGCAAGTATCAGCTGTTAGGCTTAGACAATTCCTCAACATCTTTTAAACAGACAACTCAATAATATATACCATAATCATGACTTTATCTCACATGTGATAACATTAGAATTCAATGAAGGTGCAAGTAATATACATAAAAATGATGCACAGCCATATACAACTATTGCTTTTCCTCTCCAGGTCAAATGAATCCAATTTTTGTGCTCGTAATCTGCAACGCTACACTAAAGCCCGTTTTTAAAATATCGCGCCATTAATCTTGCCCGGATTTCGTGTTCTTGAATCAGCTTCTACTTGATTTTATAACGGTTAGGAGGGTGAAAGGGTAATATCATTCCAATACTTCAGCTGGCCAGAGCTTCTTCCACATCGAAATTTCTTCTTTCGCACGTATCTTTCGAATCCCGCCATAAAATCCATCCGCCTCGTTTCCTTCTTCTCTGTGATCTTTCCTGTTCACTGATGTTGTTCTCCAACGGGATCCACGAGCATACTGGTTGAACTCCAACACCAGAGTCTCTGGAAAGCCATGTCAATTATTAGCAAAGAAGATCAAATAAAATTAATAAAAAAAAACCAAATAGCAGTTACTCAAATTACAAAAACTTCCCCTCTTCATTTTGATGAATGATGATAACATCTCTAATATTTCATGAATACCCTATTTAGCCCCGAGACTTTCGATCCAATATCTTTTATTTTAAAATTATGACTATAATAGCATGTGTTAAGGCCATATCTCAGGATACGATGCAAAGGGAAGCTTTTGCAATTTCTCAAACCTCATGGGAAGTTTATGTAATTAGACTAAACCTCAGGGCATGCCAGTGTCATTATCCCATAACTATAAAAAGATAAACTGCGAAGCAATATCAACAGTTAAAGGAGTAGAATCATTGAACCTCCATAGACAAACGAGGAAAAAAAAAGTAGGTCTCTTTTAGTTTGGCTGGCCATAATTTTCCCACTAAAAACACCACTAATGACTATGTTGGACGATAATACGACAATCTAAAATCGGATTTCTTTTCTAGGACCAATTGCATGCACAACGGGAATCAAGAAAGGGCCTACCAAGAATACAAGCATATAATGTGATTATTAAACTTAATGACCACCTTGTTAAAAAAGACGCAAATGCTTTAATAGCTTTTAATATTTGCTCAAAGTATTATAATCAAATAGTATGGGAATTTGTCATATTTTGTTGCTTCTGTGGAGAACATCCCGAGCAACTCACCGCTATCATGGCATTGGCAGCGATTGGGATTTCCATCACAAGTCTCCAAGTGGCCTACAACACCATACCACCAACCTGTAACCATACACAAGAAGAGATTAATAGTTAATGCATCGGCTCATTCGATAACCCTTGATCATATATCTTAGGAGCAGACAATTCAAAATTCAGTTGCGTTTCAAAATTATACAGCTACTTCTGTAACAGTTGACAAAGCTTTTTTCCAAACATGAAAGTGTTGGTATTTGGTAACATTCCAAATATGTGGTACAAAAGAATTTATGATAAAGCGGGATTCCTTAAAAAGCAGTCAATTAAGTCCGGCTTATTGCTTAATGTGTTTGGACTTTAACCTACTCTGTTTAGAAGATATGTATGCCATGTTTGCCTTAGCAAGAGAACGAAAACAAGGCCAACGAAACACGAATCGAAGAAGATACCGTATGGGAATTCTTTGTTTCTTCTCCATTGGATTTCCATCCGATCACCAGGCTGCAACTCATGTAAACAATCAGAGATATGAAGATTATGTGGGGGAGTGTCTACAGGGGCAGCTCTAAGTCTATCCCAGCTCACACCTGTCTCTATTGCACTTGTTCTTCTTCCATGGGGCGGATATCTGATATAATAAAAATACTATCTTTAGCAACATGGTCAATAGAAAATCTTGACAAAAGTAACTTTGTAATTTTGGTTAAGTGAAGATTAATTAAGAGCACTTATTCCATCACCTGGCAAGGAAAGTGTCCGTTAGCCGATCATAGCTGAGTTCAGCATCATAGCATGACAACATGAATCCAACATGACCATTCTGCCAAGATCATCACCAAATACACACATTCAATCACATATAAATTAAAGAAATCAATACAGAGAGAGAGAATTATTAGCATACCTCACGGTTATAGACCTGTGCAGGGAACCAGAACTGGCCAGACTCAAGAGCAAAGTACCAAGACATTAAAGAATCAGCTGGGGGAAAATTGTTCTTCTTTCTAATTCTGTTGAAACTGGATCTAATCAATGTGAGGGGGCATACGTTGATGAGAAAGCCCATCAATCCATTTTGTCTGCACTGATTGAAAAAGATTGAACCTTTATTTGAAGCCATCTGATACTGCCACTCCTTATATGCAGCAGGGCCAAGCACTCCGCCCCATTTGTTCTTCAAATGATTCTCCCATAAATGATCACTCGTGCATCTCTCCTTCAAAGAGCTACAAACATTTGCCATCTTGCAAAGCCCTTCTGGTGGGAGCTTCTCGAGAATGCATTCCAAGACCAGGTCGGGCAAATCCAAGATAGACATGTCCGAGTTCGTCAGCATCTCGACACTCTCAGCTCTGGAAATGGAGTTTTTCTTGTTGGGCAACATCCTCGAAGTTAAAAATGAGAAAGTCACACCTAAGACAGTGTTTCTCAAGGATTTTGCGATGGGGATGAAGGGGAAATCTTTCCAGAACCAGAGAGAGAGCAATCTCATCTCATGAGCCCAAGAAGGGAGTGGCTTGAGAGATAAAGACTTGAAAAAAAGGAGGAAGGAGAAAGAACAGGTGATCAAGAAGAGAAGCATTTGACAATAGAGGCTGGACTCCATTTGGGGATATAAATATATATATTTATATATACATATAAATATGATATTTATTATTGATCAAAAAAGTTAGGCGGACCAATAATGGGAAGCAGTGAACCTGGTAAATATCAGTAAATGCTGTAAACTATTGTCCCTTCTCCTCTTCATCAACCCCTTGTAAAAAAAAACAAGAAAGAGGAAAAGGGACCTCCCAAATCCCTTCAAAATCAATGGCTTTTATTGGCCAAGACGACGCCCACCTAACCCAAATTGTGGGCCTCGTCAAAAACTTTTTAAAACAGGATTATCAGGAGACACGTTTCAAGATTCCTTAAATAAAACTAGGAAAAATCCTGGCATCATCAAACAACGGTATCAAATCAAGAAGAAATTACTTTTCAAAAGAATGATATTAAAATGGGAAGGAAAAAAAAAACAAAGAGCCGACTTAAGTCTTTGGTAATCAGAAGGTGCCTGATAAGACAGATCCACCATCCCAAATAGCAAGAACCTCCCTTCAACGCATCTTCTCAGAAATTAATAATGTTAGATTCACAAACAAAAAAAGCAACGATCTTGAAGCGAATATGCAAGAAAAAAGTCACAACTTTTACAGGGAATAAACACGGGGGTCAAAAGGGCTGAGAGATTTGGAGGAGTATGATGAAGGAAGAAAGAAAGAAGGAAACTTAGATTTCAAGCCCTTCAAATTCTTCCCCACCAAATCCTCCTCCACCCACAGAAAAAACCCTCTTCTGTGTCTGTTCAAATATCCTCAAACTTTGTTCCTCCGAAACCTTAAGTTCAAAAAAAAAGAATCAAGAAAAAAGGGCTTATCCAGACTCCAAAAACAGCTGAATATAAACGAAATGCAACTTGTTTTGTTTGTTTTTCCCTTTTTTCTTCAGAGAATGATGGATTGAAGGCTTCTCTCCCTATGAGCAAGCCGCGAGTAGAGTGCGGGTTGCCAGTAAAATTCTTGTGTTTAAGATAATAATAAGGTCTGAATAATCAGAGATGAACAAAATTACGGGGAAAAATACCGTGAAATCAATTTTTAATTTACTTCTCAGTCCAAAAATAATTTTGTTCACTCCCCCAAAACTTGTAGCTAAATCGTCATATCTTATATATTTTTCGTCATATATAATATTTGTTTCAAAAATTGGGGAACAAACTCAAATTATGTATCTCAATTGGATAGTGAGTAAAAAAAATTTTGATCTGGGGAGCAAACTAAATTTTTTTTAATCCATTGGGAGTTTTTAAAAATTACCCCACAAAATTAAGTGTAAATAAGAAAGCTTTATTTTTGGAAATTTTTATTAATTTATTTGATTTCGTTTAGTTATAAAGAAGCCTTGTAGTTCAATAATTTTTGCTATAGCAATTAAGGAAAATAATTTGAATTTCCAACTATAGTATTGTTTTGTGGATAGGGATTTTATTGGAAAAGCAAGAGATCCATTTTAGTAAATGATAGTTGTGTCCAACGTTTGATAAAAACAGCATAAGTACCTTTACAAGAAACAAAATTGCAAAAATCACAACCATATGATACGATTATGATAATACGGATTTATTTATTTATTTATTTTCATGTGAAGATTGTCAAACTCTGTGTCCAATATAAATTGATAAAATAATATTTTAAAAAGTCTGTTTGTCGTAAATGACAACTATATCAATGTTTGAAATTTGATTTTAAAAGAAAATTTGTCAATGTTTATATATTAATGATTTATAAATTAGAAAAGTTAGTACTAATTCACTTAGAGACATCTCGCGGTTTGCTAATCTTCTTGAAGATATTCATGCTTTTATTTTGATTCTTTCCTTTTTTTTTTTTTTTGTAAATCATCAACATTGTCATTATTTATGAAACTTAATTACATCTAACTCCCTATTTAAATGGGATAATTACAAGTGATACCCCACTTTTAGATATAATTACACTTAGATACTTACTACAAAATTTAAATTACACTACCTTGCAAATATACCCCAATTTTTACGTAATTAATATAGATTTATATTCAATTAAATATTCAAAATTATTATAAATAACACTAATAAATTTTGTGTATCATGATAACAAGAAAAAATAAAAATGTAAATAAGTTTAAGTTAATATATTCCATCTTTTAATAATTTATATAATTCCTTTTTTTCATTAAAAAAATATATTTCTCAATTTAAAAAATGATACAAAACAATTATTTTTTTTAATTTCCCGTGTCCCTCACTAGTCGTAGCGTTATCCCTTCCATGTTGATATTGTGTGTCTGTGTCCGAACCATATTTAGTGTCCGGCACGTGTTTATGAGTGAAAATTTTCAGAGTGTCCGTGTATTAAAGATCATTATTAATTTTGTGCCGATCAATATCGTAGCAAAATGAATTTTTTTCTTTTCTGGTGGGGATGAGATTTTATTATTCAATATATAAAAAATGTGACGACTACTTTGATATTGACATTATTCATTTTTCTTCTTTATGAAAAATTATGATAGCAACAGAAAATATAATTTTGAATATTTGAATGTTTCAAACTTATTATAATAAAATATAAAATTATAGAATACTATATTTGAGTATAGCAAGAGAATGGTAAAGGAATAAATTATTAAGGTGCAGCCTCCAAGTTGACTTGAGTTTGAGTGGGCGGTTGGTTCACTTATCACATCTGAAAAAGCACGTGCTGGCGGCGCCGATGGCGGTGGCGGCCGCGGCCGTCGAGGACAGGCGCCCATATGGGGGGCCTGTGCAATTACCTCATTCACAAAATATTATACTTTTTTTAAAAATATTTTCCATTGTACTTAAAATTGTTATTATTAAATTACAAAGTTTATATTTCTAAAACATAATAAAAGACAAATATCACGTCTAAATCCTAAAGTTTCGAGTTTGTGTTACTTTAATTCTTAAAATTTTAGAAATAATAGATAAGTCTCTAACGTTATCAACCTATTTTACGTTAGTTCCTCAATAATTTTTTCAGTGAAAAATTTTTTCAATAAAAATTTAATTGTAAAAAAAATTTTGGCTTGATCTAAAAGGGTGTCATCCTAAGGGTACAAGACGAAATGCCCTTATTAATTGCATACCTAACACACACACACACAAAATTTTGTCCGATTACATTCTTACAAAAAAAATAATAATAATTGTTAAGAAATTTATTTAAAATAAATTAAAAATATTAGGAATTTATCTGTTATTCTAAAGTTTTAGAGACTAAAATAACACAAATTTAAAACTTTAAGAAGTAAAACTTCTGTTGGTTTAAACAGTAATAGTTGTGATCTGGCTCAAATCTGGTCGATCTGACGTGTCGATCTGACTGTCAGATATGGGTCAATCAGTCAAGAATTTGTTTGAGTGGGTTCTTTATCGACCTGAAAGCACTTAGCAAACGTGAGCTCGAAACCAACTTGGGGGACTCGGGGTTTTACCCAAGGTTGGCACTCCGACGCTCAAGTCAGTAAAGGGGCTCTTTAGTGAGAGAATAAATGCAATTGAATGCGTATTAAAGGCTTACCAACTACTGTTCAAAGGGCGAGTATTTATAGCCATGGCCAAATGACACAGTAGTGTGTGTACTGTAGGTGTGCATTAATGGCGTTGCCAGTCGCCGATCTGGATGTCGGACGATGGAACCGGCTTGAGGCGGGTCGTTTGTACCTTCTTTCCCCTTTGGGTAAAAGCAGGGACTGACGGTCATTAATGAGCCGTAGTACGCCTGTTCCAGGGAATGGGAAGGGTACACGTGTCCCGACAGTAGTGCTTTACAGTATTCGGGTGTCCGGTGACGTATAATGTCGATCTGGAGATCGATATTGCCTTCCGGGATCCTTAATGCTGTGGATGTCAAAGAAGAGAGTAGATCGATCTGTTGATCTGGTGATCGCGTAGAATGCCCATCGATCGGGTGACCTTAAACAAATCTGATGACCTGAGGACCTGGTATCGATCTGATGACCTGTCCAAGAGGTCGTTCTTGGTTTGTCCAGGTTGGCGTGAGGGTCCACGTGGCACCAACCGAGGGCGGCCACGTGGCCTTGTACTATTATGCCATATCAGAGGCCCCCCAAATTACCAGTGTGAAATTTCACGGTGGTGATTTCATCGATCTGGTATTGGGTAGGGGAACCGTCGTGGCCGTTGGAATCGAGCCGTCGCCTCAGTTACGGGCGTGGCTTCTTGAGCCGGATCGGTCCGACAAAGCATTTAATGCGACGCGACCTTCCATAGGATAGGCGCATGCGGGGTAATTATGGCGTCGTTTCGTATTTCGAGACGTTACTTTTCAATCCCTATATATAGGAGGGACCCTGCCTCAGCCCCATTTCACTACTTACCACTCTCTAAGGATCGAACTGCTCTGGTTGTGATCAGCTCGCCGGCAACTTTTCGTCTCCGAACTCGGCCTTCACAGAGGTAAAAAGTTTTTTCTTTCTCGCACCTTCATGGCTCAAAATCAGGTAGCGTTCACGCCGTCGCCAGGACGAGAGGAAGACCTGCCAGCCCCACCGTTACCGAATGAGAATTTCGAGCTCAACTTAGGTCCGATTTCCGGAAGGGACGGAGCTCCGACGGCGAACAGAGGGGGTCAGGCTTCGACATCGAGGGTACGGCGACCCATTGGGCTTTTAGATGAGCCGGAGGGGGAAGATGGAGAGGGAGAGGGACAAGATGGAGGGGAACCCGTAACACAGGTCGAGAACCCTCCCGCGCGGCCTCCTCATGTATACAGGACTCTTTCGCACGTCTCTGAGAGGTTCTCCAAGATAACCTCCCAGGAGCTTGCGGAGGTCACGCGGCTATTGGGGTTAGGTCCTCAGTACGCGGTCCGGAGGCCGGAGGAGGGGGAGACCGTCGAGAGACCGAGGGGTCTGAGATCGATTGGTATGTACTATTCCTCCGTCAAGTATGGGTTCAGGCTCCCCCTGCCTCGGGTCATCTCAGATTTCTTGGTTCGGTACAACTTATGCCCTTCCCAGCTGACCCCGAACTCATTCTCTCTGATGCATTGCATGATCATCACCATGAAGTGCCTGGGATTCGAGCCGGAGATCTGGGACTTTGGGGAGTTTTTCACGCTTAACAGTGCCACCAAATCCGGGGTAGGGTATTTCAATCTTCAATCAAAGCCGAACCGGAAGATCGTATCGATCCCGTCTACATCACATGGCATCAACTGGAAGTCCAAGTTCTTCTTCATCGATCTTCCCATCGTTCCCCGCTTCCGGATCACTTGGGGGGATAACGGCCCAAGACGGCTCGTTACCAAATCGTCGACCTGGCTCCACAATCACTTCGAGCTGTTGTCTAATATGGGCCTCTTAGATCATACCAACCTGACGAGGACGGGGAATCTGGTCGAAGCGGGCATTATAACTGGGCTCCATAAAAAGAACTTTCGCTTTGGTATGCTCTCACTTCGACCTGACCCCTACTCGATCAGGGTCCTTAAATTTCTTTTACTTGCTTTTTCGATCTAATTCACCGAACTGAATCTTTCGTTTCGCAGATCTACGACCGTTGATAATGTCTCGAGCTGCGAGAATGAGGGCGATGAACCAGAGGAATGCGACCCCAGACGAGCTGCGGCCTGTGGCGGAGGCCGCTCGAGCCATCATAAATGCCCTACCCGAGGCTCAGCGGGTTCAACAGGAGAGATGCTCGAAGGAGCTACACGACCTGGATGCCGATCTGGCGGAGCAGACCGCTGGGGAGCCTCTCCGGGGTGAAGAGCTCGAAGGTCAGGCCGGGTCCTCCGCGCAGCCGAGCGGTCAGGTCGGGGATGACGTCGAACAAGTAATAAATCTCGATCATCTCCCTTTATATTTTGATGAAGATATTGATCCTCAACTCCAGGTTGTTCAGGGGAGGCATGGGGTAGGCAAGAGACCTTTTAGAGAACTGGTTCATGAACTGCAGGATTCCGACGAGTCTGACGAGGAGGCCCAGCTTTTGAACTTTCCCAAGACTTCCCTTCCCCAATGGCCTGCAAGTCTGGAGCTCGAAAAGGCCGATGGGACCAAACGAGCTCTTGCGTTCGGAAAAGCCGACCCCGAACTCCTGGCTACCCTCTTCAACTCCGGGTGTATCATTGACGAGCAGAAGAGGCTCTCCCAGAGGTCGGCCAGGCAGAAGAGGTACCAAGCTGCCAGAGGCCTTTTCGGGGTAAGTTGGTATTGTTCTGTTTTTTTTTTTTTTTTTTTTTTTTCAACTCTGGGAGATCGGATTAATTCGATCTCATCACTCGTTCTCAGGATGTTCTCCCCGTCCTCATCAATTCGATCCATGAAGCTGAGGTCTTCAAGGCTGGCAAGGAAAAGTACAAGGAAAAGTACCAGCTTATGAAGGGCCGGCTCGTTTCGGCGAACCCCGAGAGGGTTGAGCAGCTCGAACAGGAGCTCAGGGATGCCCGCGAGGAGAAGAGGAAACGGGTCGAGGAGAAGCAGACCATGGAGGCCCAGTGGAAGAGCTCGCAGGAGGCCCTTAAGGAAGCGGAGAAGGCCCATGCGAACGAGCTGGCCCAGATGAAGGAAGAGTTCGCCAAGGAGCTCGAGACTGCTAGAGCTGCCTCGAAGGAGGAGGGGCGGAATGAGGTCTTCAATTTGGCCCGGGTGAAGATCGTCAAAGCGGCGGAAGAAATGAAGAGGTGCAAGCTGGAGATCGAGCAATATGCCGTTCGCGAATTCATGGAAGGACCCGGCTTCGAGGAGGCGAGTCTGATCGTGGGTCAGAACGACCTGGCGGAGGGGTTCCAAATTGCCGTGAACCAGCTCAAGGCCCAGGGCGCCATCGTTCCCAACTTCAACTTTGACTCGATCGGCCCACTGCTTCCCGATCCTTGCGCTCCTGACCTTCCTGAGGAAGAAGAGCCGATCCAGATCGATTGGGCGACCTTCAAATACGGCCACGCCATAGAGATCGCTCAGGCCAAGAAAGAGAAACGTAGGGTAGAGTGCGAGCTCCCTCCGCCGGTTCACATCGAAAGCTTCCTTCCCACCATCAGGGAGCTCGAGCGGTCACTTCGCCGAACTGCCCAGGAATCCCCTTCCGAGCCCGTCGAGATCGACTGAATGCTATCCTTGTAGCTCATTGTTTAAACCTTGCAGCCGGGTTGTGGCTGTGTGAATACTTGTTTTTACTTTTGTTTTTGAACATTTGCCCATCGAGCCACGTCGCGTGGTGAGCTCGATGCGCTAGGTAAGATCGATCTTTCCTAATTTTGAGATCGATTCTTGCATGAATGAATTATGTTTCTCATACTTGTCTTTTTTCTTTCGCTTTTACAAGTTAAACATTAATTCGATCTGCATGCGCGCGGTTTATCGACCTAGGTTTCGCATACCCCTTAGCTTAGATTCTTATCGCTTTCGGATCGATTGGCTCATGAAGCTATTCGATCTCTTTTGGATGTCGATCTAGCTTCATTGGGCGTTTGCATTTTTCCTTGGGCGTTTTTCCATTCGCTGCGTTCTCGTCGGATCAATAGCGATCTCTGAGACGCTAATCTCTGGACCCCTTTGGATCTAAAACGATCTCCTTGGATCTCTGGATCTTTAATTTCTGGGAATGATTAAAAATGCATTAAACGCGTTAGGACTTAGGATCTCCTTTGGTCTAGAAACGACCTCGCTGGATCTCGATCTCTAGCTGTGATTTTAAAAGCATCAAATACGTTAGGACTTAGGATCTCCTTGGGTCTAGAAACGACCTCGTTGGATCTCGATCTCTAACTATAATTAAAAAAGCATTTAAACGCGTTAGGACTTAGGATCTCCTTGGGTCTAGAAACGACCTCGTTGGATCTCGATCTCTAACGATCTGATGCGGGGTGGCTCACTCCCTCCTCGACTCATGACCGTAGGTCGAATGAGAGCATAATCGAAGGGATAGTGGCCTGACGCGGGATTACGGATTGACTTTAATCGGATACCCCAAAACATGTGAATTAATTGGCTGATCAGAGATCGATTCTCAGGCGAATTCAACCTCTTTAACTACAGTGATCGATTCTCAGGCGAATTCGACCTCTCCAACTATTACAATTTTTGAAATAAATTTGAAGGCTAAGTGTAAAACTTCTTCAAGTTGTGCGCGTTCCATGGTCTGGGTAACGGTTCCCCGGCCATGTCTTCAAGTCGGTAAGCCATGTTTTTCCCGATCTCGGTGACGCGATAAGGTCCTTCCCAGTTAGGCTCAAGTTTTCCGACATGTTGCAAGACTTCGACCTTTTTTAGCACTAGGTCACCGATCTGAAACGATCTGGGCCGTACGTGCTTATTGTATGATCGAACTGCTGCTGCCTTGTACTGCTTGAGCTTCTGATAGGCATGCTCTCTACTTTCCTCAATCACGTCTAGATCTTCGGCTCTGATCTCCGTATTCCGGTCGAGTTGGTATTGTGATACACGAGCGGTTTCGTGTAACAGCTCCGATGGGATGACGGCTTCGGATCCGTAAACCAGAGAGTATGGTGTTTGCCCAGTGGCTGTCCGCGGGGTAGTTCGATAAGCCCATAGCACGCCGTCGAGTTCATCTGCCCATGCGCCCAGTTTGGCATCCAGGCGGGTCTTGAGATTTTGGATAATGATTCGGTTGGTGACTTCAGCTTCGCCATTCGCTTGTGGGTGACCAACTGTAGTGAATCTGAGGTCGATCCCGAGATCTCGACAATAGCTCTTGGTATTCTCGGATCGAAATTGAGGGCCATTGTCACAGATGAGTACCCTCGGAACCCCAAAACGGCAGATTATATTCTTCCAGAGGAAATTTCTTATCACTGCATCAGTAATTTTGGGGACTGCCTCGGCCTCAACCCACTTTGAGAAGTACTCGACGCACACTATGGCAAACCTTTTCTGTCTGGGTGCCAAAGGGAAGGGACCGATGATGTCGATCCCCCATTGGTCAAAGGGCCAGCACACATCGATCGGGATCATGGACGCGGGGTGAGTGTGGATTAGGTTGCCGTGTTTTTGGCACTTGGGGCATTTCCTAGAGTGGATCTTTGCATCCCACACCATAGTCGGCCAAAAATACCCACTCCTTAAGATTTTTCGAGCTAGAGCTCGACCTCCCGAATGGTTCCCGCAGCATCCTTCATGGACTTCTTCTAGGACATCTTGGGCTTGGCTAGGTCGCAGGCACCTTAGAGGGGGACCTGTGAAGGATTTTTTGAACAACCTGCCTTCCCGATCAATCATATACAGCAGAGATCGATATTTTATTCTCCTGGCCTCAGTTCGATTTTGGGGCAAAAGCCCGTCCTTAAGATAAGCTATTAGATCGTCCATCCAGCATGGTTCCGGCGGATCGATGGTCGCGATATCGACCTTTCCTTCATCGATCGCACGGCCCCCCGAGACCATGAACGAGATGGTCGCATCCTTTGTTCCCTGGAATCCGTTGGCCAACTTTGATAGGGCATCAGCTCGACCGTTCTCTTCGCGGGGGACCTGTTCGATTCTGAACTCTTTCAGCTTAGAGGCCAGCTCTTTCACCATTTTAAGATACGCTGCCATGGACTCTTCCCGAGCTTCGTACGTGCCGTTGACTTGGCCCGCGATGAGCTGGGAGTCAGTTACAACGGCTAGCCTGTCGATCTGGTTTTCCGTGGCGTACCTTAGCCCTGCCACCAGTGCTTCGTACTCAGCTTCATTGTTTGTCGCTTTAAAATCGAGCTTAATGGCGAAATCGAGCTGTAGTCCGTCTGAGTTTATAAGGGATATGCCCACCCCCCCTCCTTGAGAGGTCGATGAGCCATCTGTGTACATGGTCCAACTAGGCGTGGCACGGACGATCTCCATCGAGCTGGTGTTCTTTTCGACTAAAAAGTCAGCCAGAACTTGAGCTTGCTGGGCGGCTCGGGGTTGGTAGGTGATGTCATGCTGACTCAACTCGACCGCCCATTTCATCATTCGACCCGACACGTCGGGCTTGGATAAGACCTGCCTAAGGGGTTGATCCGTTAGGACGACTATGGGATGAGCTTGGAAATACGGACGCAGCTTCCGAGCCGCATGCGTCAGAGCGAATACGAACTTCTCGATCTCAAGATAATTTCGCTCCGCGCCGTGTAGGATCTTGCTCAGGTAGTAGATCGGTAGGTGTTTTCGATCTCTAATGGCGACCAAGACTGAGCTGAAGGTTTCATTAGAGAGGGACAGGTAGAGGTACAAGGTCTCTCCTTCATTTGGCTTCGCCAGCAATGGCGGGGAGGCCAGGTACTCTTTCAGTTGATCCAACGCTCGGTCACATTCTTCGTTCCACTCGAATTTTTTGAGATTCCTTAAAACTTTGAAGAATGGGAGGTTTCGTTCGGACGATCGTGATATGAACCGGTTGAGTGAGATTATGCGACCCACCAGGGACTGCACCTGGTTGATGCATCGAGGTCGAGGGATGACCTGAATTGCTTTGATCTTTGCAGGATTCGCCTCGATGCCTCGTTGGCTCACCATGTATCCCAGAAACTTTCCCCCTTCGACCCCGAACGTGCATTTGTCGGGGTTGAGCTTCATACCGTATTGCCGTAAGATCTCAAACGATTTGCGCAAATGATCTAGGTGATGGTACGCCCAGCGACTTTTCACGATCATGTCGTCGACGTAGACCTCCATGGTCTTTCCGATCTCATCTTTGAACATCAGGTTGACCAATCTTTGATACGTAGCTCCCGCATTCTTTAGCCCGAAGGGCATGACCTTGAAGCAGTATATTCCCTTTACTACAATGAAGGCCGTGTGCTTTTGATCCTCGGGAGCCATAGAGATCTGGTAGTAGCCTTGAAATGCATCCATCATACTGAGCATCTCGCACCCAGCTGTCGAGTCGACGAGCTGATCGATTCGGGGCAGCGGATACGGGTCTTTCGGGCATGCCTTGTTGAGATCGGTGAAATCGTTGCACATTCTCCATTTCCCGCCTGTTTTTTGCACGAGGACTACGTTGCACAACCAGTCAACGTATTGAGCTGGACTGACGTATCCTGCATCGAGGAGTTTATTGACCTCGGCCTCGATTATATCATTCCGCGCCCGACTATGAGGTCTTAGCTTTTGTTTTATGGGTTTGATCGACGGATCGATCCCGAGCCGGTGGCAGATCACCTTCGGGTCGACTCCGATCAGATCTTTGGCAGCCCAAGCGAAGATGTCAGAGTTGTCCCTCAAGAATTCTATCATCATGACCTCGTGTTGAGGATGCATGTTCGCCCCGATCTTGGTGGTCTTATTGCTGTTTCCGGGGACTAGGGCAATTTCTTTCAGTTCTTCAGAGGGCTCAAGCCGCTCGCTGACCTTTCTTTTCCGAGCTGCGGGGGATCTCTCCGCCTCGCACTCCTTTGTAGGAAGCTCGATCTCCCCATCGGCATAGGTCTGGAGGTCGAGCTCTTGCTCCACCTCTTTCCCGGATGGCTTTTTTAGGACGATGGCGTAACAAGCCCAACTGTCCATGATATCGCAAGTCACCTCTCCGACCCCGTTCGGGGTGGGCATTTTCAGCTTTTGATGGTACGTTGAGATGATTGCTTTGAACTGAATAAGGCCAGGTCGGCCGAAGATCATGTTATACGCTAGGGGCATATTGACGACGACGTACTCGACCTCCTGGGTCACCCTCTTGGGGGATGTTCCCATCGAGGTGAGAAGTCGGATGCGCCCTAACGGTATGACTTCCGATCCGCCGAACCCGAAAAGCGGTGTTCGGATTGGATCGAGCTTTAGGTTGTGCAACTTCATTTTTACAAGAGTCGAGTAAGGGATAATATTCGAGCTGCTTCCATTATCAACTAGGCATTTGGTTACATCATAGTTAGCCACGCCCAAGGTCACCACCATCGGACAGCTAGGCGCATCGCCTTCCCGATGGGGGCCAGGGCGGCTATCACTCTCACTAAAGCTAACCTCCTGCCTTTCCCACTCTCTACCGCTATCGATCTGGAAGACTTCTTCATGCGGACCGTTGTACTCTCGAGCTGCTCGCCTGATATTCCTTTTTCGAGCTGCATTTGAATCGCCGCCCTCGTGCCCCCCGGCTATCATGTAGATCTTGCCGTGAGTGGGGGGATTGTCTTCTGCTCTCTCTAGCGGCTGCTTTCCAGATCGTTTTGGGGGAGATCGAGATCTGGACCTGTCGCGGTCGGTCGACCTCCCCGCCTTTTCAGAGTAGTGGTCGATGCGTCGAACAAAATCCTTCAGGTGCCCCCCTTGGATGAGTCTTTCGATCTCATCTCGGAGGGCGTTACATTCCGCGGTCGTGTGACCCCATTGCTGATGGTAGCCACAGTACTTCCCTGATGCCTGAGCCTTCGGGCCCTCCCGGATGGGCTTTGGTTTCTTCAGAAGGCTCTGGTCCATGACCACGTAGATCTGGTCTAAGGACTTGGTCAAGGGGACGTAGTTTCGTCGGTCGACTTGGGTCGGTTGGTCGACTTTCCCCTTGATCTTCTTTTGCTCGATCCCTTTCCGGTGTTGGGGCGAGCTGGACCCAATGACCTGCCTCTCAGATCGAGGAGGAGGTCCGTGCGCGAGGGCGATCTCCTCAACGCGCATGAAGCCGTGGGCGATATCCTGGATCTCCGTCAGGTTGCGTGGCCCGGCCCTGACGATTTCATCCGCCCATAGGCGGTTGCGGAGAGCTCGATGGACCACAGAGAGCAGGGTGTCCATCGTTGGGTTTTCGACCCGGACTACTTCCCTCGAAAAGCGAGTCATGAAATCTCGCAGGGACTCACCTTCCCTCTGATAGATGCTGTTGAGATAAGAAGGGGGAAGTTTTTCTCCCGTCATCGAGGAGAAGTGCGCCGTGAATCGATCTGCAAACCGGTTGTAGGTCGTTATGCACCGTGGCGGCAGGTGGATGAACCAGTCTTGAGCGGGGCCTGTCAGCGTGGTGACGAAGAGCTTAGCCCAGATCTGTTGGGGATGGGAGTGTAGAAACATCCGGTTCTCAAAGGCCGTTACATGTTTTTCGGGATCCGTGGTCCCGTTGTACATGGGCAGGCCGGTCGGAATTCGATCTCCGTCACAGGTCGTGCGGAGAATGTCCTCGCAGAAAGGGGAAGCTTCTTCCCTGTCGCTGCGGTAACGGAGAGGGCGTCGGTTCAGCCCTTCTCGAAGGTCGACCTGCCTCTGGGTGACGTGGGAGCCACGGTCACCCAGGCGGTCTTGGACCCTTTTTCGGGGTGGGTCCTCGCAGTAGTCTTGTTCTCTTCCCGCGCGAGCCGCGGCGATTCTGGCGGCCTCCTCCCTAGCCGTTCGGGGGGGAATTCGATCTCTGAGGTCGTCGAATTCGTCATCGTCCTCGTCGACCACGCGCTTGCCGCGGTTGCTGCGGCTGGGGTGGTCGGAGTCCCCGTGGTCTTCCCGAGGAACTTTGTCTGCTGCGGGAGGGGGTGGTGGCGGAGCGATTCCTTGAATCTGCCCCGCTCCTACCTGGGGACTAGGGCCCCAAATGATCTGCGCGGGTCGCCCGTCGAGCGGTTGAAATACATAGGGAACTAGGTTCCCGTATGCTTGGACAGTGGGGGCCAACGAATTGCCCACCACGGGGCTTGGTATGGTGGTAGCCGGGCTGGCCCTTGGTAGCTCCGGGCGCCTGGGTTCGCGGCCCTCCGTTTGGGCGCGTTCGACCTCGACCCGCCATTGGTCGAGGAATGCTTCCAGGTCCGCCTGGGTGACGGTGTACCTGGGAGTGGTCTCCAGCGGAGGTTGGGGAATATTGGTGCTGGGGCCGTCCGGTAGGACAACGGAGGTGTTGCCAAGCGGCGCGTTGTAGTCATGCCTGCCTTTGGCAACCTCCTCCAGGTCCTCGTCCCGGTTGGTGTTCCTTGTGTTAACCATCGTGTTTGAAAGGAAGATGAGAGGGCTTTTATCTAGGTCGATGTGAAAAAGAGTTTCCCACAGACGGCGCCAAACTGATCTGGCTCAAATCTGGTCGATCTGACGTGTCGATCTGACTGTCAGATATGGGTCAATCAGTCAAGAATTTGTTTGAGTGGGTTCTTTATCGACCTGAAAGCACTTAGCAAACGTGAGCTCGAAACCAACTTGGGGGACTCGGGGTTTTACCCAAGGTTGGCACTCCGACGCTCAAGTCAGTAAAGGGGCTCTTTAGTGAGAGAATAAATGCAATTGAATGCGTATTAAAGGCTTACCAACTACTGTTCAAAGGGCGAGTATTTATAGCCATGGCCAAATGACACAGTAGTGTGTGTACTGTAGGTGTGCATTAATGGCGTTGCCAGTCGCCGATCTGGATGTCGGACGATGGAACCGGCTTGAGGCGGGTCGTTTGTACCTTCTTTCCCCTTTGGGTAAAAGCAGGGACTGACGGTCATTAATGAGCCGTAGTACGCCTGTTCCAGGGAATGGGAAGGGTACACGTGTCCCGACAGGAGTGCTTTACAGTATTCGGGTGTCCGGTGACGTATAATGTCGATCTGGAGATCGATATTGCCTTCCGGGATCCTTAATGCTGTGGATGTCAAAGAAGAGAGTAGATCGATCTGTTGATCTGGTGATCGCGTAGAATGCCCATCGATCGGGTGACCTTAAACAAATCTGATGACCTGAGGACCTGGTATCGATCTGATGACCTGTCCAAGAGGTCGTTCTTGGTTTGTCCAGGTTGGCGTGAGGATCCACGTGGCACCAACCGAGGGCGGCCACGTGGCCTTGTACTATTATGCCATATCAAGTTGGGTTATGTACCTAATTATTTAAATACAATGTATGCCGATTAACAAACCTAATACGGATAATTACAAATATATTTAAATAGCACAAGTAAAATTAATTCGACAATTATTACAATATCATAATATTTGGGAAAATCTTTGAATAGTACCAAAAAGTTGAAAAAATTCCTTTTAGGTCCCCAATTTTGAAAAAGTTCTCATTCAATCCCCAATTGAAAAACAAAATTCCTTTTAGGTCCCCACAAATAGTACATGTTCGTACATTGTCTTTAGGAATTGCGTACATTTTTTAGGGAATTGCGTATAAAAATCCTGGAATCTCGTATATACGAGATTCCGGGATTTTTATACGCAATTCCCTAAAAATTGTACTCAATTCCTGAATTATTATACAACCTTGGGGAGTGAAAAAAAATTTTGTTTTTCAATTGGGGAGTGAACAGGAACTTTTTCAAAATGGGGGAGTGAAAAGGAAATTCAGTTTACACTTGGGGATTTTTGAGGAATTGTCCGATATTTAAAAGAGGTGAATAATAATAATAATAATAATAATAATAATAATAATAATAATGTGCAGTTGGATCTTCCCAAATCTGGCTATGATAATAAATAATAATTAAATAAAATCAATGTTAGTTGGTGAGATTAATGAAAAGATTTGGATGGGGAGATGGTGGGTGGAGGTCCACCAAATGTTTCATGACCACACCCCAATCCCTTTCGATTTTGCTATGTTCAGACCTCCATGCTAGAATCTTCCAATTATTTCATTTTATTGTGATTATTAATATACTATTATCCACCAATAATAATAATAACAATATTAATATCACTCAAAAAATAATAATAATAATAATAACAATATTAATAGTAATAATAATAATATTTACCTATAAATTATGTGTTGGAATTAAAAATCCAAGCCAAAATGAAATTGATTTTCCGGTTTTACACATCCACTAAGCTAGGTGGCGGTTTGGTCAATTAAGAAATTTAATCATCAGTAATAAATAAGCAATGGGCATTGGGCACAAGGCTTCGTTTGGCTCTCATCTCCGAGAATTTATAATATATGACTATTTTTAAAATTTTCATCTTTTTTTTTTAATATTTTTTTATTAATTAAATTAAAATAAATTATTAGGTTGAAATAAGGAAATATACATGTAGTCGACCATTCTCCAATATGTATCGTATTGTGTGGACTACACAATATGTAATAAATTTTAAAAATAGTATTATGATATTAGTATCGTGCCATCTCCATGAAGTGAGGTGAATACATCGGTCGGAGGAAACCGATTCGTAACTGGGTGAAGCTCAACACCGGTTGGAGTTTTTATGCATCAAACCTGGTTGCGGACTCATTCGTGATGAGTATGAGAACTGAATTGTGGGTTATGTTACGAATTTAAGGAACGTGACGATCACGTTGACTGGATTAACCGGACTTTAGTAAGACCTTAAAATCGTTTGGGAGCATAGGTTCACTAAAGTGGAAGTCGAGATAAATTCGTTAGTCATTTGCGCTAACAAGTTGAGTTAACCAAACAAAACCTACCTTGATAAGTAAACGCATTTGACGCAGTCCAGTTGAAAATGTTTGCTATAATTAATTGAACTCGTTTTGCACTAATGGTTATCATAATCTATATGTAATTAAAGCATTATACCTAACTTGGACTCTTAATCACTATTTTTTTCCTTCGTTTTTTATAATTATTATTAGTTGTAACTTTTACTATTGAGTTTGAATGAGACACTTGTACACGTTTTTTTTCCCTATCTTAATCCAATTTAGAAATTTGTATTAATATTTCAGTTACAGCATATGATTGAGGATAGTAGCAGCAGTTAGCCTTGCTTGTTTCTTGGCTGACCAAAAAAAAAAATTTACAGAAATTTGAATTCACAATATCACACTTGGAAAGTTTAAGCAATGGAGTATTGAGATGCTACTATTTTTTGTAACAATTTTTTAAATCAATTATAAAAAAAAGTTGATTTATAATTTTAAGGATGTTGCGATTTTAAATCTTAGTTGTTGTCATTAACCACCTTCTAGCATTAACAATCTTCTATAAACTTAGTTGTTGATCTATAATCCATATTATTATTATTATTATTATTATTATTATTATTATTATTATTAATAATAATAAAAGTGAAGAAAGGGGCCATTAAAGTTGGAGAGGTTAAGAAGCATCAAATTATTGGGGGGCACGGGTGGTGTACGTGGCTCAACCAGGCGAACATTTTAAAAATGGCCCCATTTTCTATAAACGATTGACGATAATCACTGTTATCCCCATTATAATTTTCTAACAAACATAATTAAATATGAATATAAAAAATAGTTTAGATCATGCGTTATATTTGTAAATAAAATCTATAATTTCTTTCGCGCAATATATAAATTTATAATTTACATGGATCTCACTTGATGCATATTAATATATTATGCCATTGCTTTAATAAATGAGGAGGGTTATCGTAACCCCGTAATTGTTCAACCGAATTTATGTAAAAAAATATAAAATATATGAGAAAAACATAAATTGACTTGCTAGATAATTAATTTAATAAATAACATTCAAAATTCGAAATTGATTTATTTCGATGATAAAATTAGTGCAATTAGAAGAAATATGTCTTGTCTGCCTTCTGACGCAAGCTAATTTTTTTATTTTTAAAATCGAGAGACAGAAAATAAGGTTATAAATGACTTAAGTGTTCTGTCAATTGTCAAATAATAAGAAATCCGATCAGGGAATTTAAAATCCCCATAATTTATTTTAAAGGCCAACCGTATAAGATGATGTGTCGCCTGTTGCCTTCCCTCCTCCTAACAAAGGAATATGTAACTTAAGAGATGTGTGAAAGCGTTGAATATCTTCAATAATATTGTCCTCAACGCAAGCTATTAGGACATTGTACTATTTTATCTTATTACTTTTAATTTGGCAGATAATATGAATATTTTGTAATTCTTTTTGTATTCTTGCCTTCCCAAAAAAAAAAAAAAAAAAAAGAAGAGAAATGTCTCGTATTGATCGTGTCACTTACATAATTTGAAAAAGAACAGTTAATAAAACAAGAAGTATAATATACTATATTTAGTTGGGTGAATCAAACCAAACATGAATTAAAAAAATTGACAAAAATTATAGACTATGCATAGAATTTTGTCCATAATTGGGAAGAATAAAAATCCTATCCAATCCAACCCAATGGCCATTGGATTCTTGGCCATGTGACCACCATTAGACTTGTGGGAAATTACCTCTTTTAACTAAATAAAATTAGTTTATCTTCTCTCCACGCATCAAGGAACAATAAACTATACAAAAATAAAATGGGCATTCATAAATTAATATTATTTTGTTTTTTTTTTTTCTCAATCACAAAGACACTTGTTTGATCATGTTAGTGCGTTCTTGATTATTTTTCTTTTGAATTACTCACCACTTTTTAAAAATTAAAAAAAATTGATTAAATTAATAATGGAAGCATATTATTCCATGTATTGATATATATAAATATAATGTGGTCTATTCACACATATATTATCTTTTTGCATGGTTTGTCTCCTAAAGCAAAATCACATCATTCTCACATTTCTATAATTTAATCTCACTGTCTATGGGGGTGACCACTTTGGCCTCTCCTCGCAATAATGGATGTACCATCATATGTGTCAATTTTGTATTCATTCACATACATAACCCAATTTTTCTTTTTCTTTTTCTTTTGGAGTGTTATAGCTATGTTGGAATATTTTTAAATAAAAACAAGGATATTTCTATATTTAACTTTTAAAAAAATGTTGAAAGGGATCGGTTTGTTCTTTAAATTAAGTTAGAAAATAAAGACAATACCAATAATAATTAATTCAAGTGATGAAGAATTACTTCTTCACTTTGGAGTTACAGTTCTAATTCAAATATAAAACATTAATTTTAGAATAGCAAGTGTTTCATTTCGATTCTTTTTCATTATCCTTATCACGAGGATATTTCCCGGTAATGAATCATAAGTAGGGTTCATTTTTTATGTTTCTTAAAATAAGATTCACGACGAGATCTAATGTTTCTTGTATATCCTCGAGAATTGAAAGAACATATTCTTTCGATTTTTGGCTCTATCACTATTCACTATAGAAATCATTACATAAATAGGTAATTTTTGGGAATTACTGCAAAATAAAGATGGAATATTAAAATAAGAATTATATATTAAGAGAAATGGTGAGGACGGTGGATTCAATGTATTTATATTGACGTGGGTCAAGTACTAGGTTTGAAGTCAGGTTGAGGTTTCTGATCTTGATCACATGCTGCCCCAATCTAAGGATTTAACTCAACTCAATCATACCTTAATTATAATTTAAGTCATAGTTTGAAATTTGAATTGAATTACCATTTAATTATTCTTTAATCTTGTTGAATCCAAAGTAAACTATTTCTGAGTGGGTTCCAGGCCCATGGGCTTCCCCAGGCCCAAAATTATTTCTTGAAATTTGAAATTTAAAATACTCGCTTTTATTTTTGAACCGTTGAATTACAAAAGTCATTACCCACTAAAGTGAAAAATGAGGGCAAGAATTGGAAATATAATTAATATATTAAGTAATAAAATATTTAATTTTGTTACTAAAATAACTTTATTAATTTAAGTTACCATAAAAATAACTTTTATGTTATCGCTACAGACATGTCATTAATAAAATTGTTATAGCGGTAATATAAAAAATGTAGTCGCTCAACACATATAATTGTGACAAATTAAAATTCTTTAACAATGAAGTTTTTACACCTATAAATAGTTCAATAACGAATTATTGACAAACAATTACACCCGGAAACAATTCAACAACCAATTGGATCGGATCTTACCTATGTTTTAAAACCCAGACCGGAGGTCGAACCGAAGCCCTTATTGGTTACTGGTTTTATTGGTTCGACCGATCGGACCACCGGTCGGACCGGTATGACGTCATAATTATATAATAATTATATATATTTATATAATATTATAAATATTAATTAAAAATAATTAAATTAGTTAAATAATATGGAAAAATGGATATATAAATAAATTTTAACTACTCATTGATTTTTTAATAACATATGCTATAATAAAATTTCAAATTATAACTCTAAACAATAGAAATAAAAGATTAATTTAACAAATAACATACTTTTTATTGTATAAAAAATAATATTACACATACTTTTATGTTTTTATAAATATATATTATAGATTATAGTTTAAAATTAACTTCTAAGAAAATATAATTATAATATATGCTATATTATAATTATATTTTCTTAGAAATCAATTTTTAATTATAACTTAGAGGTTTAATAAGCTCATAAGTTTACCCTTATAATTATTTTATTTACTAAAATAGAGCAACAAGTGAAGTAGGCGAGCTAGGTGGTGCTTTTCTCTTCTACAGCAATGTTCCTAGGTTCAATTCCCCCAACCCACCAATAAACTTTTAAAATTTTGGAGGTAAAAAAAAAAAAAAAAAAAGAAAAGAAAATTCCGGCCCAACTGGCCCGATAACCGGTCCGGTCGAAAACCGGTCAAAGGGGAGTGGTTTTAAGGGGTCATCCGGACCGGAAAGCCAACCGATCACTGGTCGGACCGACCGATCCGATCCGGGTTTTAAAACATTGGATCTTACAAACTTATGATGCACATAATATGACGATATATATATATTTTAAATTTTTTATATGAATAGTGCCAGATATATATATATTTTAAATTTTTTATATGAATAGTGCCAAATATGATATTCGATACGATATTGATAAAATGATATTTTTAAACTATCCGTATATTATGCCACCAACTATCTTTTGGGGGAGAAAAATTCATTCATTGTGAAGCATCCATGATAAGTTTGTTTTACTTTCCCTAATTTGGAAGTTACTTATTTCTGCTAGTACAATACCAGTGATAGTGCACATTCGAGTACAACCGTGTACTAGGGCAAGTACAATCAAAGCCATTATGTACATATAAACCTAAGTACCAAATGTGTAGTACAATCAAACCTAAGAGTTTCACAATTCTATATAATGCTTGTAATCATCAATTCATTGGCTAAAAAAAGAGAGGAAATTATTATAAGAGTCTTATCCATGTGGAGCGATGAGAAACACGAATTGACGGAAAATGGTGAAGATGTCTAACGGGGGCGTCATGAGACCACACGCATACAGTCGTCCCGATGAAAACAAAAGTACTCGTGTGTTCTCAGGTCGCCCCTGTAAGACTATTCTTCATCTGCATACGTATCGATAATCATAGAGATTGAATTGCTCAGAACTATTTGTTTTTCGATTGATTTTTTTTTTTGTTCGAAAGCATTATTTCTATATATGTATATGTGTGTGAATATATAATTTGAAAGAATTTCATAAAAAGCATAAAAAGGCATTTGATTGGATGAAAAAGCATTGATAATATAAAAGACAATAGAATAAATAAAGAAATAAATAAAGCAATAAAGAAGAGTGCCTACTAATAATGTACAAGAGGTTGCATAGTCGTCTAAGGGACTAAGAGCCAACCACTAATTGGAATTCAACGCCTAAGGAAACAACTAAGGCATGTCACCTGCCTCTTCTTCTCCTTCTTCTTTGACTGAAATGCCTACACCACAATTATTTAAAGAAAATAAATACTTTAGCTAAATTAAATCAAGTTCATAAATATTTAAGTTTTTACTTTTTCTCTCTGGGTCACTTGGGAGTGTGTGTGAAAAAAAAAAAATTATTTTTTCTCATTTTCGGTAAGAAACTAATGTATATTTGTTTTAAAAAATCAAATAAGGTTTATTCTACGTTGATTAGAGTTTTTTAGGCGTGCAGTGTTAGTTCTAACACTTGGATTATTTTTAGGTTCTATTAATTGATTTAATTTTGCCTCAAAATAAAATTTGGTATTGACGGACACATTTTTCTTTTCCAAAAGATTATTTGCAAAAAAGTAGCTGTAGAATAGTAGAATACTAAAAGCACACGTATTATCAAACTTATATTTATGTTCAATGATAACATACAAGTTAGAAATATATGAGCTAAAAACATGATTTTAAATTGCAGCTTGTTTATATAAAGCAGAAGTTGGTTTTTGAAAAATACTGAAAAAAGAGTAAAAATACAAAAACAACCGTTTTTAGAATTTGGAAACAAACAAAATACTAAAAGAGGGAGTAAAAATACAAAAATATTTTTTTTTTAAAGAATTTGCAAACACACAAAATATTTAAAAAAAGGAGTAAAAATGCAAAACATTTTTTTTTAATTTGCAAACACACAAAATATTTAAAAAAAGGATTATTTATTTATTTATTTTTAAATTTGCGAACACGCCCAATCTACGGAAATTAGTCTTTCCTCATTCTTGGAAACACATAAATACAAAGAATATTTGAGAGTTTGAAGGCCAAATGGTGTTATGATATTTATTCCAAGGATTTGTTAACCAGATAGCTGAAGGCGCTTATTGTAGGAACCTCTCCCAACGTAGTTTTTTACGTCCACAAGGTTCGAATCCGAGACCGTGGACCGAACCCGAGACCTTAATTAAGTGAACTCAAACCGCTATTCACTTAAGCTAATTACCCGTTGGTATGATTTCCCCATTAATATGAGCAGTGGCGGAGTCAGAAATTTTATTCAAGGCGGTCGATCAAAGCATAATATTTTATTTTTTAATCCCAATTATTATTAATTTATTATATTGACCCTCACTAGTATTAATTTTAATTTTTATGAGGGGGGTCAAATAATGAAAAACTCAAGAAATTACATACATAATAAATATATATATATGTATACATAATAATTAAAATTTTTTTTTTTTGAGGGGGTCAATTGTACCCCTCAAATGGGAGTGGCTCCGCCACCGAATATGAGGTTATTAATTTATTAAATAAATAAAAGAAATAACAAAAAAGTGGGACTAAGATGTAAAAATATTATTTTTTTTTAATGGGATTTCTGAAAATTTTATAATTATGATACGAGCGAAAAATTGAAAACAGTGAAAAGGGTAACTTTGTTTAAGAATCTAGGATGTGGGTCGTCTGGGAAAAATTGATTCATCAAATATAACAATTTTTACACTATTTTCCTTATTTTAATTCCAAGTAAATTCTTGTTGAACTCAATACTACATCTCCAATTATTAAACTTTAATGCCAAGTAAATTTTAATATTATGTTGAACTACAAGAATTTTCAAAGGCATTTCTGAAGGAACTACCTCGATATTTTTTAAATAAGAGAGATTAATTTATGAATTTCTTCAAATATTGAGAATAGTGGTGAATGTACCCCGCCAGCATATAAATGCTCGGGTATGGAAAATTGAGCCAACTTAACCGATCAACAAGAAAGTGTATTACACTTACTATTTGATTGATCATTTTCATGCTTTATAAGGGTTTGGTTGAATCGGGTTGGGGTAGAATTAGCCATATGATTATCCAATTGATCCGAATTTCGACCAAGGGGCACATGCATGAAACCATTACAATTCTTGAAAATGAGGGCAATTAAACTTGATGCAGATATGGATGCAGAATGCACAATTAATGGAGTAATGAAGAACCAAAAACAATAGAGACGTAAATAAAATCTCACCATAGAAGAAGAGTCATCATCATTGTCATGATGCTGATGGTGACGCTGGTGTTTGGTGAGGAGCTCCCTCTCGTTCCCGAGGCTGTGCGTCGCCCCTAAGTAGTGATCATTCTTCGTCTTCTTCCTATTCGCCCGAGCCTGCGAGAATACCACCGAGTAGTTCGTCTCCTCCCTCGTCTTCCCGTCCCACGCCCCGAACTGGGGCACCGACATCCGGCTTCTCTGCGCAATTCAAAAACACCAATCAATCAAGAAACTAAGAACTATAAACACTCGAATACATGCATGCATGCTCATAAACATGTATGCATCATCGTCCCCTCGGATCGAAATTCGACTTGCAAAACACTATCTAATGTGTATGCATAATCATGCAGAATGTTAGGGTTTCTTTGTAATTTTGATATATATATTGATCATATTCTTGGCTTTGTTGTTGGTGGGGTGGGAGGCTTACCCCATTATGGCCTTCCATTGGGAGAAGAAGAAGATATGAAGTGGGAAGGGAATTAAATTAAGGGAAGAAATGCAGAGATTTATTTATAAGTACCCTTAAATAACAAAATATTAGTTGAATTTAAAGGAAACCAATGGATTTTGTTGGTTCGAATTGGAGGGGCAAGAGGATTAAGAGGCCTAACTGTTGACAACTTATCCATATACATTTCTATTCTTTGGAAGATATGGGTGTATCACAAACGAATCTCAATCCTTCGTTTTCGTTTGCCTATATTCATAATTTTGACTATTTTTTAATTTTTAGGAATTTGAGTTTACTTTATTATTTCTTTTTTAGAGGGGAGACGGAAAAAATTAAACAATAAAAACATTTTCCGTAACACAATTCAAAATCGAATTAGGGAGCACAGAGTTCCCACCATGAGAGTCAGTAACACAATTCAAAACCCAATTAGAGAGTACAAACTCCCCGTCATTAGAGTTAACCCAAAACGAGCTAAATTATGAGCTCCCTTACTCCCGTCTCGACAAACAAAGGAGAAAGCAACATGAATATGAGGATTGTTTTATTATTACCTTTTATAATCTTGTCACGCAAATAAATATATGATATTTTGTAGGACCGATCAGAATATCAGTTAAATTTAACTAAATTATTGGATAAAAAATTATATGGTTGAGAAATTAAAAAATAAAAAAATTGTTCAAAGATTCAATTTATTTTATTTTATTTTATTTTTTCAATTAGGAGGTTTTCTTATAATTGTATTAAATTTGAAGGAACTCCTCGAGCACATCACATAAAAAAAAAGTATTAAGGGTTATACGAAATTATTATTACTTTTTTAATGTATACATAAGTTGTTAGGCATTTTCATCGGAACAAGTTATAAGATTTCGTATAGTATAGTTACGGTGTTAGACATACTTTAATTTCATAGATAAAACCGCATTATGAAATACGCAGCGGAATTGAATCGTATACTAACCTCCAGCCATTGCTAATTTCTTAGACCTTGGAGTTACCGAAATATGCCAGAAAAGTCTTGAGAGTTCCCGATCTGTGCCACTCGGAGTGATCTTCTAAGCACTCAAAACCTCACAATTGATGGAGTGGAGAGAAGACTTGAGATTTTTGTATTTAGGGACCTCCTCCATACCCCCTTATTTATACACGAGTCTTCCCATCAAAGACTATATGTTTGGAAGGTAAGTTTGACTTAATGGACAAATTACGTGATTCTTGGGCAATCAATAAGGCAATGAATCATGGGAAAGATCAAATGACCGATTTGGTCCAAGAATCATGTGATTGATTTAATCAATCAATTAATATGATTCTTACATACGGTTGTTATGAGGTTTATTCGAAATTATTTTAATGATATTCTTTTGTGCAAATAGAAATTTGAAAACTATCTGCATAAATAATACTATAGTTTTAACTAAACTAAAAAAATAATATTGTATGACTAACGTTTCCTATTAAACAAAAATTGGAATAAGATAAATCATGTGAATAAAAATAGAATTGCCAACGTAAAAGCAAATGAAATAAAAAGACTCTTTGTATCTCTGAAGAAACTCGTTGTCCTTATTTTATTGTGTTATAATTAATCAAAAATCATTGAATAAATAAATTATATAGCATAGTGCGATTAAACTGTAAAATGTTAATCTTTTCTTTTGAATAAAACGTTTTATCCATGCCAAGATTTGGGGTTTTACGAGTTATACTACATAAAAAAATTACTAATTATTTACAAAATATTACAATTTCAAAAGCACGTTATGACAAACAGTAGCTGATTTCAAATGCTTCTTTTGCCTTTGTTTGTCGTGATGACAATAAAACGACGCACAATTTAGCACGATTATTTTTAATGTCAGTGATGGAGATTTTAAACTCCCTTATTCTGTCTTGAGTTGTATTTGGAACCGTAAGCTTTTTGCATCTTTCCTTTAAAAAAAAAAATTAAGTATATTAAAAGATTTTTTACAGTTGGCGTCGGGGTGAAGCCAACATATTTTATAAGTTTGCCAATAGGAGTTGGTTTAAATAATTTTCTTGATAATAATAATTAAGTTCAAATTACATATGGGGGTATGTGCTAAAAAGGATTTAGTATAATATCTTTCGATCGAAATTAATTTTGACATAGTGACTCGCAAACTATTTTTTAAAACAAATTATTTAGATATAAGTAATAGATAGTTTTATAACTGAAAATCAAAATGATTGAACGCATAATTTGTTGTCAAAGTGACTTTATATTCAACTAAATAATTTGTTCATGTTACTTTGTCTTAATTTAGGTACACATTAAATTATTTTTATAGATATTAGAATCTAAAAATTCTGGATCAGAATCTGATAACAATATCCGATTATCGGATCCGAGTCCTTCTTATAGGATTTGGATTCATGAATATTGAGTTCACATAAAACCGGATCCGATCTGATAAAAAATCCGACCCGATAAATAATAAATTTTATTTATTTTTTTAAAAGAAAAACATATATATAAAAAAATAAATATAAACATATAATAATAATTATTTATTTAGTTAGTTATTATTTCTACATGTATTCATGTAATATTTGTTAATTTAAGATTATTAATGAAAGATTACATATTATTTTAAAATAAATATCGAAAGATATATTATTAATGCAATGATACATACAATGGAAATTTAACTTTTAATTATTTTTATTATTATTCTTTATTAATAAATAATTAATAAAATAAAATATTATAAATAGTCGGATTCAGGTCTTTAACATATTGATTCTTTAATTCCATATTCGTTCTATTTATTTCGAATAATGGATATTTATAATCGAATATGATCTATCAAACCTTTTTGTCGGTTGAATGTGCAAATAATCGGATCGGGTTCGGATTAAAATCCAACCCATTAACAATCCTAGCCCTAGATACTATGAGTTTAAAGATGTATAAATAATGTCTTGTAGACAAATAGGCGGGCCCTTATACAGGGGCGGAGCCAGTTAAGGCCAAGGGGGGGCTCAAGCCCCCCCTTCCGCCCCCCACCCCACCCCACCCCACCCCACACCACAAATTTAATTTTTAAAATATAAATATTTATTATTGAAAATAAATAATTAATATTTTTTAAAAGTATAAAATTTACTAGCTATTATATATAATAAATGTTATATGTATATATATTATATTAGATATAATTCAAGTTTCGAATATGAAAATAATTAAAAATCTGAAAACTTTGTTATGATGCGCCGATCATTTTATGAAAAAATTAATTGTATTATGTTTTTATGCAAATAAAAATTAGTGTAATGTATCTTATTATATAGATAATGTATCATATAATATTAGAGAGATAAAAATATCATATCATGTCGGTAATTCTAACTAAAACCTAACTTTGTCAAATTAATATCATAAAAAACTCTAATTTTCAATACATATTATTTTAATAAAATATTGTGACTTCGAATCTTAATTTGGAATATAAAAGACTTAATAGTTTAAAAATATCATATCACCTCGGTAATTCTAGTCAAAACCTAATTCTGTCAAATTAATATCACAAAAAAACTCTAATTTTGAATGCATATTATTTATATAAAATGTTGTGAATTCAAATCTTAATTTCGAATATAAAAGACTTAATAGTTTTTTTTATTTAACTGTTTATATTTTTAACTTACCTATAATTTACCAAAAGAATTAATTACTACACTCTCGATAGTGGATATTATAATCCCGTAATAAATTTTAGTTTTTTTCTTTTAAATAAGGGATCTTATTAGTATCTGTACGTGAAGACTTTAGTTTGAGAAAAAATGGTGAGAGCAAATTGAAGGGAATACGAATCGTCGAAAACAATTATAATCTATGAATTGTAGTGTCAAGTTATTATTATTATTTTAATATATTGAGACCTAAGAATTTTCAGCCCCGGCTGATAAAAAATCCTGGATCCGCCCCTGCCCTTATATACGGTGAGGACTCGTGATGCGGCTTCGGCTCGCGAAGAGACTTCCTTGCTCCCTGACTCTATTATTCCTATGTTGACGGCTGATTTGTCCTGATTTTGTTTGGCGGGTTCTTATTTCAAAAAATAAAAATAAAATTACGAACCCTTTATACTGTTTTCGATTTGATTTATATATGAAATGGAGTTCGCCGATTTGCTCTAAAAACGTATAAATAATGTTCGAAAAAGATGTTTCAATTGAATTAAATTAGTAATATCATCTCTATACGAAGGAATATGTGATTCTTTTATTATAACAAACAAGCTATTTATATTTCCGGATAAAATATTATTTATTTACTAAAATACCTCAATTTTTGTTTTTATTTAAAATACAATGATTTGTGATAAAGCGGATTATGTAACCCTTGACATTTTAAGTCGCTACTTTCCACCGCCATAGCAGGCAATAAAAATCAAATTCCCAAATCGGAGAGCCAAACGCTGCTGTTCAAGAACCCTAAATCCCCAAACTTCCATCAAATTCTCCGGCAATGGCAGCAATAAGCCTCCGCAAAGGAAACACTCGTCTCCCACCGGAGGTGAACCGTGTTCTTTACGTGCGTAATCTTCCCTTCAATATTACGAGCGAGGAAATGTACGACATCTTCGGAAAGTACGGCGCGATACGTCAGATCCGCCTGGGGACGAACAAGGACACGCGCGGCACCGCTTTCGTGGTGTACGAGGACATCTACGACGCGAAGACCGCCGTGGATCATCTGTCCGGGTTCAACGTCGCGAATAGGTACTTGATTGTTTTGTATTACCAGCAGGCGAAGATGGGCAAGAAATTTGACCAGAAGAAGAAGGAAGACGAGATTCAGAAGCTCCAGGAGAAGTATGGGATTGGGACTCCTGCTTCCAAAGACAATTAGACTACTTGAGCCAGTAAGATTACTACTTTACAGAGAATTGTTGTTAATCTCGAACGAGAGTTGGTTTCTATGTGGACGGATGTTGTGTTCTGTAAAAAGTTAGATTGATGGAAATATGACTATATGAGTAACTAATGTGGGCTGAGTTCTTGCATGTTGCTTGTTCTTGTCATAATTTTTCGGATTACAGAGTTTATGGTGTTATGAATCATTGTTCCCCAGCTTGAGCCTAATTACTGCAGCATCTTCAAATGTTGTATTTGTTGTCTTTGCTTACATTTGTTATTACGCTCATACAAGGTATTGACGTTTCCTGTGTTTGGGCAGCAATCTTTGTCTAGTTTCTGCATTTTCCTAGTAGGTTTTTCCTACCAAGATATTAAATCAAAGTGAGATGTTGGCTTTCTAGCAACTTATATGTGGTATTAGGGCTTGGATAGATACAGTAACATAATTGGAAGAAATAAGGGTCGAAGTTTAGACTGCTAACAATAGTTCTACCTATAGTAATGATCATCAGAGCAGGAAACAACCCATTTATGATTCCAGCCTAGAGGTCTGTTGCTTTCTGTCTCTTATGTTGCTTCGTCCTGCCGGAAATCTATGTAGGTGTTGGCATTCAGTTTATCTATGTTATGCAATATCGCTTGCTGCACCTTCTGCCGAAGTTTTGGTTTTTCGTTGGGTTTGTGCCGAAGTTTTGGTTTTCCGCTTCTATCTCACACTATCTCTTGCCATTCTGGATGTCGATTCCTGCTGTTTCGTATGCGTATTACAAGCTTCAATCTACAAATTTTGTGCTTTTCTCTTATGCGAATGTGATTAGGGTGTTTCGACTTTCGAGTTGTTATCACTCGTGCAATATTAGGTGAGAAAACTAAAGGGCACTCTTTTAAGTCTTAAGCGCCCAAGAGTTACCTAAAATTATAATACATTCAGGGAAACCCTAATTCAAGAACAATCTATAGTTCTATACTAAATGCGACAAGAACTGCACATAGCCAACATTGCCAATGATATGAAGCTGTAACAAATACAAAGGACAGAGAAGCATATATATACTTTGCACAAAAACAATATTTATTAGTTTAGTTGGATAGGAAAAGACCATATAAATATGTTATGTCTAAAAAAGAAAAAAGAAAAGAAAATGATAGGAACTTCTGCCACATGGGGTTGCTATGCAAATGCAACATCATCATATGCAGACTATATCTATCTCTACATTCTTCCCCCTTTTTTCGTACCCCCAAAGTTAATAAAGACCACTCTAACAACCCTCAGCAAGTTTACATTACATTCCCATGTGAAATTAACTAAAACAAAGCGTCTTTGCATTTTCTCTTCCACTTTTGGGCACTTGAAAAGACATTAATACATGATTGTTACACAATTATAAAGCTACATTAATCATCCATTTCAAGCCTATTTTCTTTGCTTTAGTATGCGTATCTCTTGGATGTCCAGAAACATTTCGCTTTCCCTCATGCAACATATTCAGCTATAAATAAATATTATAGAAGTGTGAAGTTGATCTGCTTGTGTTGGCCTTCTTGCAGACTTAGGCATAGACACCGCTTCTCCTCTTCTTGGTATTTGCTACTAGCTCCGGGTTACCTTTCTTCATCATGGCAGAGAATTCCTCGTAGTTAATCCGCCCGTCCTGTAATCGAGAATTTTCTCGTTCACATAAATGAACATGTGTATTGGAAAAACGAAATTATACGAAAAATGGGTTTTGTTTTTCTTTTTTCTTGGTGCTGGCTTACATGATCGGTGTCGACTTCGGAGATGATCTCCTTAATGTCCCTGTCATCGCCCATGCCGAATTCTCTGAGTGCCTGCTCTAGTTCCTCGATTGTGATGTAACTGGTCATCGAACAACGGTAGGACAAGATTTGAAGGATGTTATTGATCATCAAGAAACACGGTTTTTCCATAGTACTACTAGCATCATGATAGAGCGTAACTTACCCGCTGCTGTCTTTGTCGAAGTACTGGAATGCTGTGTACAGATGTTCTTCTTTGTCCATTCTGTTCAAGTGCATTGTTGCTGTAATGAACTCTTCGTAGTCTATGGTGCCGTTCCCATCAGCGTCAGCCTGAACATTCCCATTGAGGCATGCATCATAAGTATTAGTGATAACTAATGATGGTTTAAGACAAAGTAGTCATATGTTTTAGTTGATTATAACAGGATTCTTACAGCTTCCATCAACTGCTTCACTTCAACTTCACTGAGCTTTGTCCCTTGCTTGGCCAACCCTTGCTTTAGCTCTTCGAGCGTGATCGTACCACTATTATCAGCGTCCATGCTTTTGAACATTTGTTTCAGTCCCATGATTTCTTCCTCTGACAGGCAACCCGCAATAACCTATGTTTTTTATCAAGAAATTTGGACAATTTTCAGAATGTTAGTTTCCCATACACAAGATCCATGGATTGATACAAGAGTATATGCATACTTACCCTTAGTGCAACCTTTTTGAATTGGTTCATAGCTTTGAATTGTTTGAGCCTATTGAGAACAGCATTGTCAAGCGGTGTATCGGGCGCCTCTCCGTCCTCCTTGATCCATGGATGATCTACGAACATTAAAACACGTTAAAGTATACAATTTCATACAAATCCGAAATATTTTCTTGATGATGTAAGAATATATACATATACGTACTTAGCACTTGGGATGCAGTGAACCTTTGCTTGGGGTCCTGAGTGAGCATCTTCTTGACAAGGTCCTTTGCACCGTTTGAAATCGAAGGCCAAGGATCGGTAGAGAAGTCAAGATGACCGCGTAAGATTGCATTGAATATGCCTGTCTCCGATTCTGCAGTCACCACAGTTTTATCTCATTAGATTTGGAGTGTTGAGAGCAGAAAGATGTACAAAATGAATATTGACAAACCTGCCCAGAAAGGAGGAACCCCCGAAAGAAGGATGTACAACATGACCCCAATACTCCAGATGTCCACTTCAGGCCCGTATTTTCTTTTCAACACTTCTGGAGCTATATAGTATGCACTGCCCACAATGTCCTTGAAGAGCTCCCCTGTCACAACATATCAAGGAAAGATTGGTGTTTGTGAAGAAAAACTATGAATCCAATTGCGTAAAATTACAGTATCCGTCCCACAAAGTAGCAACATTTCATCATCCTCACATCCTTGTTGAAAGAAGTGATGTTGGATCTGTGAAAATGAAGGGGAGAAATCATTAATGGAGGCAAATCCAGTAGTTACCTTCCTTGTAGAAGACGGAGAGACCGAAATCCGTTGCCTTGAGCGGCGCATTCTCGTCCTTGTTAAGCAGCAAGAAATTCTCTGGCTTAAGATCCCTATGAATGACTCCCATGGTGTGACACGTATGCACAATCTGCACGATGGTCCTCATGAGCGAGGCGGCGGCGCGTTCCGTGTAATGCCCCTTTGCGATGATCCGATCGAAGAGCTCCCCGCCGGCGCACAGCTCCATCACCAAATGCACCGAGTGCTTGTCCTCGTACGCCCCCTTCAGCTCCACTATATTCGCCTGCCCCGTCAAATGATGCATGATCTGTACCTCCCTCCTCACGTCCTCCACATCTTCCTTGTTTGCCAGCTTCCTCTTGGCGATCGTCTTGCACGCGTATTGTACACCCGTCTGTTTATGTGTGCAGAGATACGTGACGCCGAATTGGCCTCGCCCCAATTCCTTCCCAATCGTGTAGATGGATCTGACATCCTCCATGGGACGCTGCAAAACAGGGCCCATGGGGGCCTGTTTAGCTGGTTTGGTGGAATTGTTGGGCGAGACCGGGGGCCCCGCCGATTTGGGCGGCGTCGTGGCGGCGTGCTTAGCGCTGGCGTCGTTGTTGGTGGAGGTGGTGGCGTCCGGGGGAGGAGGGGCGTCTGGGGCACTCCGGGAGCAGCAACTACCCATTGATTGATGATTGGTGTTTGTTTGGAATAAGAATATCAATGAATGAGAGAGATTGAGAGAGAGAGAGAGAGAGAAAGAGAACGCGGTGGCGGTGGCGGTGGCGGTGGTGGTGGAGGGGTGGCGGTGCGCCCGGAGGAAGAGCGAGCTAAGGGAAGAAACAACTCCAACTCTGGTTTGTTTCTTGAGGAATGGGATTGTTGTTAGCGAGGAGAGAGAGGGGCACCGTGCATGGGAGTCATTGCATTGGGAGAGATTTCAGGAGGGAATTCTATTTCCTAAATTTACTCTCTTATTTATTTTTAGGGTGTGGAAGACCAATTGACGGTGGCGAGAATTCTCCGGCGACCACTGTGACAGTTGAGATTGGTTGGTTCGTGGAGGAGACATGCAACCAACTAACAGGGATGGAAATGGATGTATTTTTCTCTTTTTTTCTATTTTTAACCTTTTTTTTTTGTTCGCAATTTATTAATATTAACATTAAATACTAAATAATTTTTTTTAATAATTACACATAAATGATAAATCACGCAATTATTAAGATTCTATTAAACATAAAACATTTAATGACTAAAATTAAATTATGATTTTGAAGGAAATTATATATTGCATTGATTTATAGTTGACTTGACCCTAAAATAAATTATGGGCAAATTACTTCTGAGCTCTGGCTGCCATGAGATTAGATCTAATTACAAGTCAATTCCTCCGATTTCATTGATTGCCATTTGGTTCTTGAGGTTTTATTTCTGTTAGTTGTTTAGTAATCCAGATTCCGTTGGATTTTTTTATAGTTTTTTCTAAAATTAAATACCCATTTGAAATATATATATTTTAAAAAATACTCATCTAAAATATATTATTACTTTTTTAATCTCAGAAATACCCTCAAGAACTATTTTGTTATAAATCATAATGTTAAAGGTTAGGTTCGTGGACATTTATAAATTTCAAGTAACAATATGATAAATGAGATTGAAGGGATTAACTTGCGATTAGGTCTAATCACAAAATAGTAGGATGTAATTTGACCATAAATTAATAGATCCAGACATTGTTTTAGGTTTGTATCTTCTATTTTGGGGAAATAAAAAATGAAATATATAATTAAAACAAAAAAATTCAATGTGGATTATTTTGAAAAACTTTTGTCCTTCACTCGGATATTCTTGATTATGCATAACGACTAAGTTATAAACTCGGAGATTATGCCACCACCGAAGCCGTTTCACTAATTGTTTTCGGTTGGGACTGATGTGCTCAGGGAACCAAGCGATTTATCAGTAGACAGTAATGAAACATCTAGATTGCTGTAAGGAAGATGGGAAGGCAAGAAATGTTCATCAAATCTGTGACCTGGCTTAGCTTCTTCTTCTAAGTATTCAAGTTCAATTCCCTTCAACATACACTGAGAAATTACCAGAATCTGTGACCAAGCACATCAAATGAATTCACTAAGTTACCTGGCAAAACCCCATACACTTGATTTCAATAACATTAACGAAACCAAAACAATTCAAACCACAAAACACAGCTGAAAATTTTAATTTTGAGTCAAGCATGAGGCAACAAAAATTTAAAGTAAAGTGCAGCAAGTAATTCATCAGAAGCAATGCCGATAACTAGAAGTAAACCAGCACGATGGAGAATTCACTTGAAGCTGGTGTGGACAAACGACTCAGCTAAGTCCTAGAACTAGAACCCTGGAGCGGTATATGTGGGGAAGAAATTACTTTTAGTTGGGAGCAAGAAGGGTATCAAATTTTGTACAGGACAATGACAAAGGGGTATGCGGCTTAATCTCACTCCACCGCGATCCACAACGCGCGCTAATATGTGAACAGTGGCGGGCCATGTGCGGGCAAGAGATTAAATCTCTTCAGCCCGAAAATGGTAATCACGCCTACCAAACTCTAAATTCAGTGCTATATAATTTTGTAATTGGGCTTAATATGAGCTACCAAACACTTTCTAATAGTATTACTATCCCTATAGAGGTTAGATTCATATATCTGGTTAAGAACAGGACATAAGCGTGCAGCAAAAGTAGCCGTATATTTTCATAATTTCTCATGTAATAATCCAGAACTTCTTCCATTCCAACAATATTCTAAAATTCTAACAAGTTACTCTAGTTTAACAATGTAAACTATAATAATTATTAAACTATAATGTTATCCTCACTAGCATCTTATAGCTCCATTAGAACATCCCGTTTCTCCCCACAAGAAAAGAACTTTCACAACCTTTTAAGAAAATAATCAAAACATGGAATCACACGTGCAGCGATGGTTCTCCACAATTATTGATATTTGAATGACAGGCAAGATACCTTCTCAAGGAAGATGCAGCAATCACCTCCAAGTTTGATCTCAATTGAAGATGCAGATTCCAATTTAGAAAGGGCACTAGGATTTCATCAGACCACCATCCTTTTGTCTTGGTTCTGAGCTTACAATCCGAACTACTTTTCCCCATAAACATTTAAATAGACCTCCGAAGTGGCAGTCCAGAGCAACTCCTCACAGTTCTTCAAATTTTTTCATGAAGCTCACATCCATTCAGCTAGTTCATTGACCATTCATGCATATATTCACCGGTGAGGCAAATCTTTATGCCAATTGCATATTCTAGTCCTCTTCACTCTCCAATCTACATTGTTGGTCATCATCGAAAAGGTCTTCAGGCGGATCATAAACAATCATGTCAGGAAAGAGTTCCAAAAAGTCATCCTTAACCTTCTCCCTCAATTCAGGATACGGGATTAGTCCTTTTAATATAACACGATACGGCAACGAAAGTGGCGGGTCAGGAGAACATCTCATTTCATCATATATTCTCATTGCTTCATTTGGTAATCCACTGTCGAGAAAGGCCCTGACAAGATCTCCAAAGGTGTGCTGATCAAAGAGGACGCCCTCTCTCTTCAAATCATCCCAGACCTTCCTTGCTTCATCCACCTTTTTGTTTCTGGAAAGCATCATCAGCATATCCCGGTAGAAAAACATATCCGGCCGATACCAAATTTCCTTCCTCACCACATCATACAACTGTTGCAGAAAACAGGAGTTGGTCAGTAATGTGTACTCTAAGTGCTGCAAGTTATTCAAGCAAATCTATCTAGAGAATGTCATGAACAGCATGTGTATTCTCATTCACTAACTTTCTCAGTCGAGCAGAAAATGCAATATGAAATAATAATGCAAAAGCACCACCCCTCTTTTTCTCTGGTTTAATCTGCAATCAAATTACTTGGTGAAAGTATGACTCTCTATGTTGCAATTCTACATCCAAACTAACATAACAAACACTTTTTCTGCTTTTTAGAACCTCAATGCAGCACGGAAACCATAGCAACAAGTAAAACATCAATCATTAATCTCAAACAATTCAAGCCAAACTTGAGCAAAATTTGCTCCCCTCTTTAATTACAATTCGATCATTGGGTTTATCTATCAATCTCCACACTTTCACAAGCGTCAAAGAGTGGGCTGCCACACTGAAAAGGAGGCAAGTAGGAGCATCATTTTTGACAGGACATTAAGCGATTTCATCAAGGTCCAATTCCACTAAGTAAAAAAATTTGAAGGAGTAGAAACCCAATGAAGTTTCAGGAAGGAAAAAACACAGTCACCTTCATGGAAAGAGAAACGAGGTTTTGGCGCTGAAACTCGGCGAGGACCGCAACAAGGTCGGACTTGAGGAGGCGGGAAACATTGGTCTTCATAAATCGCTCAAACCGCACAGGATTGCCCTGTAACCGCTTGAGTTCCTTCGCCACCATTAAACCCTCTTTCCCCATCTCTTTCTTCCGCCGCCATATCGACAAGCTAGGGCTAGAATCTGCTCCAGTAACGACGTGTCTAATCTCTATTGCATGCGGGTCAAAATGCAGCGGCATCCGCCGCAGAATATACTGGCACCGACGCCACATTCACCGGGAAATTTAAGGTAACCGAAATACAGATGAAGCTTTTACCGCGTCAAGCTTTAAAAGAAAAAAAAAAAAATTTGAACTTTTAATTTCATACGCCCAGCAGCCAGGTTCAGTGAATACAGAGTATCTGGGGAGTAGTAACCGCTAATAGATAAAATTTCAGTTCCCTTACACTCGCGCGCTCACGGCGGAGTATATATCCGGCGGCGGAATCACGGCGAGCAAGTCGCCGGCGATGGTTGAGAGGCGCACACAGATGCGCCGTGAAAGAGATGAAGCGAGAATTGAGAATAATTTGATATTTGGATCGGTTATGGACCCGGGTTATAACCTTTGGGCCTGGGACAAGTGGGCCGGATGGATAAATCTTTGATGTAAATAAATATGTAATGGATCTTTAAGGGTTTTTATTTTTAATTCAAATAATATAAACATTCTACAAAAATAATAATAATATAAACATTTTAGGGACAGTTTGAAATAACTCCCCATCAGTTTAGAATATTTTTTACTTTACTCTCCCATAAAATTATGCAACATAATAGGATATAAGTACTACATTAGAACGTTTTAGTACTACATTTTGTGAAAAATATACAACATATTTTGAGAGATATTTTAAGTACGACATTTTATGAAAATTATACGACATTTTTCCAAAATGGGGAGTTAAGTAAAAACGTGATGCACATTTGGGGATTTATCCCACATTACCCGAACATTATTTTTACACCTCTTTCATTAGTTAATATGATTGTGCACACTTTAATTTGCAATGCGGTTTCTGCCTTGGTTGATTTAAGGAATTATTCCTCTTTTATGATGAATTTTGTTATTTTGGGTTTGTAATGAATTAACCCTGAGACTTCTGTTTTTTAAAGAAAAAAACCTTTTTTGATAACCAATCAACACGGCTTAGTTATATTAAATCAGAGGAAATAAAAAAAAAAAAAAAGAATATCGAACGAATCAATGCAGGTCGAAATCGTAACAGGAACTAATGCATGACCATCAAATCAGCACCATATCTATGAAGGAAAAACAAATTTGGGAGAAGGAAGCGCGCAGCAAGAAAAGAGCATTTAGGAATATGGAAATGCACATTTCTAATTCTAAATATTAAATAAGAATTATAGTGATAGAGATGTATCGAGAAATAAAAGACAAGGATTAAAAATAAGAGAATGAGCTGGCAATGTATGTACGCCCTCTTGCCTACTTGGACCACTCACGTTTCATCACTTTGAATGAATTAAGGTACAACTCTCTATGCACGATTTACGCTTCGAGGATTGTACATTCCCTTTGACTGTGGTCCTTGGCCTTTCTCTGCGCCTCACTGCACACAACATACAATACAATTTCCCCTCTCTTTTTTTTTTTTTTTAACCCACACTCCAATTTCACAAATTTAACTATTATTAAATACAGTTATTTATTTGGTATTTTTGGTAGGGGTCTAGACTCTAGTCACACTGATTCACCATTAATATTTCATCTAAATTTCACAAAATAAACTTATAATTTAGAATTTCAGACTTGGTCATATTAGTGAAGCATTTGAGAATATAGGCCAACTGCCACAGCCACATTAAATTGCTTGTAATAACATTAACAACAACTACTCCTAAATTACTGCAACTCTTGGTCAATATTATCTAACAATCACATTTACTGCTTTGAACAACTTGGATGGCATTGGACTTAATAATGAGGTAAAATTCAGACAAGTTTTAAGGAATGATTGTGAGAGTTCACAAAAACTGAGACTTGAGGTTGAGGGTGAGAGAATCAATCTTGAAGAGACAGTCACGGCCAAAAAGTAGGTAAAAAGCAACAATTACACTAATCCTAAAACCGATGAAATATGAATGAAGCTGCTGTAGGCTGTAGTAGTAATATTATTTCTTTAGTTTTCTTCCCTCAACCTCTATTACAATCCCACCCCACCTAATCAATCCCCCCTATCTCCCCTCGCATAAACACGAACTAGAATACAAGAAAGAGAAGGGCTTCTGAAAAAGGCACCTATGGTTGGTTGCTGCCATTGATTCATCTATCTCTTTGCGTTTTTCCTTGCAAATTTTGGGAAAAAGGGAAGATTTTGAGAAGAACCCAGTTCTGTGGTGTTGGTGTATCTCCATTGGGTAGATCTTCCCCGATTTCTGTGGGCTGAGTTCGATCCGGCGTTGAATCCTAGTTGGGATGCGAATTCGAGTTTGAAGAGGGGGTGGAAGGCAAAATGTCGGCTCCTCTTGCCGCATTTGAACGCCCTCGTATTGGGAACTCGAATACGGTAATGCTTTGACTCTTCTCTCCGTTTTGTTTATTTTTTCCGCCCCCTCCTAGTGTGTGTGTGTGAGGTCAAGAAGAGGGGCGCGAATGGTGGGTTTTTGATTGTAGTCAAATTTGGTCAACTAATTGTCACGGTGAAATTGAAAGAATTATCACTATGTTTATTTAAAGTTTGCCCTTTTCTTGTTTGTAGTCTGGACCTTGTGATCTGTTGTCGTTGATGAAATTTAACTTTTGGTGTTCCATGTTGTGGGTTATCTCTGTTTTCTTGACGGGCGTTCGATTTTGGATGTTTTGTAGATATTCAAGAGTGGGCATCTCCTCATATCTTCAAAAGGTTAGTGCTTTTTAGATTTGTGAAGAAGATGGTTTTAGAAATTGGAGGGCATGGATGTTGATTTGCAATGTGCTAATATTGCTCATATTCCTATTTGTTTCTGGGACATTCACATTTGATGAATTATTGTTCTTCCTGACCGGGCTGTAGTTTACACTTTACATACATTAGATGTTCAGTACACCAATATAAGTTTTGCATCGCAATAAACATGTGACCGAAGGCATTTAGGGATGATTTGGGAGTTTCTACTTTAATTTATGTGACACTAGATATTTATTTGTTCGTCATGGGACTTTATAGAGGTTAATCTAAACTGCTTTTAGCTTTTCTATGAAGAATGTGGGAATCGGGTCTCGAAAAATCAGATCTAAATATAGTAATTGAAGATTGTGTTTGTTTTCCATGGACTGACTTCGGAAAATAATGTTTTATGCCAATAGACGAACTCCGTCTCATAATACAAGATTGTCTACTTATAGAGGTATCGCTGGTTGTAACGAAAGACCCTTCCAGTCTTACGTATGGGCCTGCACACTATTACTCTTCATAATGGTCTTGTGGAGTTTGAGGGGGAGCTATTAGCAACATTCTTTTTTGATTTTCATTGCCACAATATTACAGTTTATATAGGGGCTAGGATGTTAGCTGCAAGTTGTTGAGTTGGTCTTTCGTGAAAGATGTTATCTTCAGACTTGTAAAATTGGTTTTATTAAGAATTTATAGTATAAACAACTGATGCAGAAGCTTTTTATGGTGGTTGTGATCTTACTGTTGAATTTTTGGCTTCCATTCTGGATTCAGTTCATCTTAATCGAGTTCATTTTGTGCGTTTAAGGTTATGTAGTTAATGGAGAAAAGAGGTCCTTTTTAGGAGCATGTCTGTTGTCTGTAATAGGAACATTTTTCTAAGACAGAATATATGTAGTAAGAGTGGTGGCAATTTTGATTTTTTAGAAGTCTCTCGCTCTTCAAGAAATTGTGGTTAAGTAGTAGCCTCCCTAGAATTTGGAATTGAAGCTTACAAACATAGAATTTTTTATTATTCTTTGTCATGAATTCATTAACTTTTAAACATCTTGCAGGATTAGGGTGGAAGTCGTGGAAGAAGCGATGGTTTATCCTCACACGAACTTCTTTAGTTTTCTTCAAGAATGACCCTGTTAGTCACATTTTCGCATTATTTAATTTGCTCAACTTCAGCTTGATATTATTCTTCCCTTTAACACAGAGACTTAACCTTTTCTGTAGAGTGCACTTCCTCAGCGCGGCGGTGAAGTAAATTTGACTTTGGGTGGTATTGATTTAAATAATTCTGGAAGGTATGAATAAATGGCCTCTATTTTTCTTCAGCTGTTTCAATGTGCCTCCCGGTGTGTTTGATGTCCTCCCATGTGCAGTGTTGTTGTTAGAGAAGACAAAAAATTGCTGACCGTTTTGTTTCCCGATGGGCGTGATGGACGAGCATTTACTCTCAAGGTGCGTAAAAGAAGAGATGATCTCGTTTTTACTACTAGGAACTCTTTGCTTGTGGTTACCCCTGGATTTTGTTTCTGAACTTCAGGCAGAAACATCTGAGGACTTGTATGAGTGGAAGACAGCCCTTGAGCATGCTCTTGCACAAGCGCCAAATGCTGCTCTCGTGATGGGACACAATGGGATATTCAGAAGTGACAATAATGATTCTATGGAGGGGTCTTTCCATCAATGTTTGTTCCAACTTTAACTTTCTTCAATAATCGCACAGCTTAAGTTTTTCTATAAGCACAAATCTTGATGGGATACCTTTGATTCAGGGAGGGAGAAACGGCCAGTAAAGTCTTTGGTTGTTGGACGCCCAATTTTGCTAGCATTAGAAGATATAGATGGTGGGCCATCCTTCCTTGAGAAAGCACTTCGGTTTCTTGAGAAGTATGGTAAGCTTTTGTTTATCATTGGGAGCACGCGAATGCAGTAAATCCAGAATTTTATCATACAATGTTTGCAGCTTGATTGTGGAACATATATCAAGCTTTTCTGTATCCATTTTTCTGTTATCAATAACAATAATCACACTATTATCAAAATAATATATGATGATAATATCAATCATCAATGACTTTTTCTCCTTAGCTGACAGATGGTGGTGGCAAAATTTAGTGATGATAGTCATAAACAATGATGCTTAAAATTGGGTCCATATTGTGTTGAACCAAGTAGTATCTCATTTGTAAGACATAAATGAACAATGCAATAGCTTTTAAGTCGCTCTATTAGTGTGTATGCTCACTATAACTGCTATGTTAACAGGCATTAAAGTAGAAGGTATCCTGCGGCAGTCTGCAGATGTTGAGGAAGTGGACCGAAGAGTTCAAGAATATGAACAAGGTCTTTTTGCTTTATTCAATCGATGTGCTTAAGACATTATCTCTTTCCTTGATACTATGACTGCTTCTAAATCCAAATGGTAACACAGTCATATTGGCCATGCTTATGTAAAGTTTCGTATAGATTGCATTTAGTAAATGTTTTATATATTGATAAATAAACAGCTTGCTGATTCAGTGTGTTGTTAGCAATACTGCTTGAAATGCAGCTTATTAGTTTCATCTATCATATTTTTCAACTAAGTACATGGCCTGACCAATTTGGAAATTACTTTATAATAGGCAAGACTGAATTTGTTCCTGAGGAAGATGCTCATGTTATTGGCGACTGTGTTAAGGTATTATTTCTACCATGTGAGTACTTCTTCCATTCTGTTTCTATTTTAACCGTTGATATCGGAATTATTTCCCTTCAGCATGTTCTTCGGGAACTACCTTCATCACCCGTGCCTGCATCTTGTTGCACTGCTTTGTTGGAAGCCTACAGTAAGTTTCCCCACATCATAGTCTGCAGATCTTGTGTCAAATTTCGAATACATTGTGTATTTGTGTTCATTTTGCTATAATTAGCTAGGATTTACTGGTTTTTTTAGTAACCTGGTTTTTTTTTTTGTGGCTGTCTTGAGAAGAAATCGACCGGAAGGAAGCTCGGATAAATGCAATGCGCTCTGCAGTACAGGAAGCATTTCCTGAACCCAATAGACGTCTCTTGCAAAGGTATGACTATTGAGCACCTGTTTATGCTTACATGAGTCTGCTCATAATCAAACATTTTGTTCATCTGATTGAGATGTTGTAAGCTTTTGTCTGCTCTATTGGAAACTTTAGCAGTATGTTAATAAAGATAAGTGCTTCCAAGACTTAGGGTAGTTGTCAGACTGATAAGTGCAATGTTTAGCTGCTTAAGAAAATCAAAAGTCAGGTATAAATATAAGAGAAAATCTCATTTTTCAGCAGAAAAGGTCTCATAACAAGCCTTTCTTGAAAAAACTACTACAGCTTTGATAGGCGTCTCTTTCTGATGCTCTTTTGGAACTTTTTGCTCTCAACTTTTTAGTTTCATGTACATATGGAGCAGCTGGAAAATTGTCGGTTGGTGAGAATTTCCTGTTGTTTGTTACTTGTGTTTCTTGATATGGGCAATATTCAATAATAAGTGCCTGCTATCAGACATGCGTTGAATTATGTAATTTTCTAATCCTTCATAATACATATCATTTTTTGCAATCTCATTGTCCCTGTTCATTATTTGTAGAATTCTTAAAATGATGCATACAATTGCTTCTCATGCTTCTGAGAATCGGATGACTGCGTCAGCAGTTGCTGCTTGTATGGCTCCATTGCTGTTGCGCCCTCTTTTAGCCGGTGAATGTGAATTAGAAGATGAGTATGACTCTAATGGAGATAATTCTGCTCAGCTTCTTGCTGCTGCCAATGCTGCCAATAATGCACAAGCAATCATCACAACACTTCTGGAGGAGTATGAGAATATATTTGACGTAAGTCTACTGTTGTTCGTTTCAGAATTACAAGGTTCCTGTCCAAAATTAAATTATAAAACTGAAAAATGTTAGATTGGCAATGTGGTTTACTAGTGAATATGGTTTGATTTCAGGATGATAATCTGCATAGATGCTCTACATCTGGGGATTCTCAAACTGACAACAGTGGAAGTGAAGATACGAGTGATGATGAAAATCCAGATATAAAAGTAAATGGTTATCATGATGCTCAAAATGAAGCAGATCCTGAAACAGATTTTGATTGTGATCGAAGACAAAGTGGCAAGTTAAGTGAAAGCAGTGGATCTGCTGCTAGTGATCTTTATGACTATAAGGTGCTTTTTCTTCCCCTACCTAAGCATGCATTTTCGTTAACTTAGACACAAATGTAATAAGGGTAATATGATGGAAAGGTATGTGCTGTTATATTTGCATTACACCTTTTTGGACTAATTTTAGACCGCTGCTCAGTTGTGCTATGATTTCTTTTCAACGTATCTCATTCAAAAAATACACTTGTTCAACGTAGAAGGTACTCACATTCTATCAGTGTTGCTCCATCTTCTACTAATTGTATAATAACTTCCTTATGAAGAGATTGTCGATCAATAATGAATCTAAAGAGGCTATACTTAATGGACCTCGATAAATTTGTTATAATGCATAAGCTTGACTCACCTTCCATTTACTTATCTAGCAATTCATGTTAATCTAATCTCCATCTCTCTTTGGTGTGTTTCTAATACCAGGCCACAAGAAATGATGACTCAGATGAAGAATCTCCTAAGCAAAATCACCTCATTAGAACAAAATTAAATCCCACATCAGAGGCTAGAGCTTCTGCTGACTCCAGTATTTCAGTTGGTGAGCAACTGGACCAACTGAAGCAACATGAAAACATGATGGATGCCTCTGGAGAAATGCCTGGTAGTGAATCTCAGCGATCTATGGGAGAAATTTTATCACCTATGGATCAAGAGCTGCATCGTCAATCCACCCCTGGACCTGAACTATTGGCTGAAAAGTCAACACCCAAACTTACCAATAGCAATGGCAGCAGTTCCAAGAAGTCGACATTTTGGGGAAAGAAAAATGTGAGTCTTAGCCTACAGTGTGCCCTGTTCTTCAATGTTTTACTCAATATGTTGATAACGAAACTCGGTTATTGAATATTAACATGATTATAGAGGAATTAAAATATCTATTTTGGGAATCTGACTTATGGTGTATTAAGTATTGATTTTCAAATTTATCTGCATATTTTTGAATATTGTGTACGCATAAGTCTTATACTTATCTGGAAGGAAGCAAGCTGATTTTTGTTCTGTTGCAGGCGAGGAAAACTCCTTCAACAGAATCAATTGATTCTTCAGGAGAGGAAGAGTAAGATTTATTTTCTATCCTACTTTAGTTTCAACAGAATCAATTGATATCTTCTTCACTTATTATTATTATTATTATTATTATTCAATCATTCATCTACTTCACTTATAGGCTTGCAATTCAGAGATTGGAGATTGCGAAGAATGATTTGCGACACAGAATTGCGAAAGAGGTAATAATCGACTTTTCAGGGAGTCTGAATTGTCATCAAATATGTCATAGGCTAGTGTTCAGTAACAGTGTTTTGGTTTTCATCTATACCAGGCAAGAGGAAATGCAATTTTGCAAGCTAGCTTGGAGAGAAGGAAGCAAGCTTTGCATGAAAGGCGTTTAGCACTCGAACAAGATGTAAGTGTTTGATATGTATCTTCATTTATTATTTTTTTGAATTATTACATTCGGGCTACTGATGTTTTATTTATCATTATTATGGACTTTTAATAGGTAGCAAGACTTCAGGAACAGTTGCAAGCTGAGAGAGACTTACGAGCTGCTCTTGAAGTTGGCTTAAGCATGTCTTCTGGGCAAATTTCTGGCACTCGAGGCATGGATTCTAAGGTGTGTAGTACTTTTTTATGCATGTATCAATCTGAAATTATTTTAGATGCTGAAATGTTCTGTTCACTATGAAGACAAGGGCTGAGCTTGAGGAAATAGCTCTTGCTGAGGCAGATGTGGCCAGATTAAAGCAGAAAGTTGCTGAACTTCACCATCAGCTAAATCAACAACGCCAGCACCATTATGGCTCTCTATCTGATGATCGATATCAACAGGCTGCAAATCAAACTTCACAACAGTTAGTCAAATCTCCGAATCATCTTTATTTGTTGGAGCAAAAAGATTGTTCACAATTGTACTAAGTAGCTTGATCCTACATGCAGGAAATATTTCCAGCACGATTTCGATTCAACACTTGCTGTTTGTAACCATGAAAGAAAACAGAGGACGGAGGTGATTTCGCTTCTGTTATTGTTATTATGTGATACTATTGAATAATCCACAGCCCTTTTTCGGATATCTTTAGGTATTAAAAGTTGTATTCAATGCAATTCTGCTCATCTCGCATGCTATTGGCTGCAGGATATGTTGGGGACAGAGGTGAGAAACATTAAAGGACAAATATTGAGTTCTGGGAACAATAGTAGGCTGCCACCTCGGAAGCACTTTATGGAATCAACGAACTTGAGTGACTCTAAAAGTACCGAGGCATCCACAAGTTTATCCATGGATGATCTTGCTGCTGTTGATTCTGCAGTTTTAGCTTCTACTTCTAGGGCCCCTGAGGTAAGCTTAAAATCATTTCTTGTTAGAACCATTTTGTAGGTAAGCTTAAGATTATTTTTTGAGAAAATTGCATTTTTGGTCCCATAGGATATAGGTCAATTTTTTTTTGGTCCCGTAGTTTTTAAATCATCCCGCACTTTTAGTTTTTCGACAAATATAGTCCCAAAGTGAAAATTTTTCAATATTAGTCCCAAAAAATTTAGAAATATATATTTATAATATTTTTCCTTAATTAAAAAATACATATCAAATATTAGGAAAGTTTTAAAAGAATACCAACCACAAGATATGCATTTTATTTTTATAATAAATAATAAATTATTACATTTTAAAGTATAAGTATTACTTTAAAATTATAAAATAAAAAAATAAAAACATATACATAGTAACATAATTAATAAAATAATCTTCAATATTGTATTTAGTTAAAAATATATAACATAAAAAATTGAAAATAATTAATATATATCTACTAATTGAAAATAAAATATTGATGTTATTTTTGAATTCTCATTAAATATATATGGCTACTAATTACTTTTTAATTTTTTAATTAATATTATATTATTGAATAAAATATATATATAAATTTTCTGCTATTTTCAATTTTAACTACACCCAGCGTTAATTATTTTAAATAAATACAATGTTATATATATAAGAAATATGTAAGTATTATAAATATTAATGTTTTTTAATTTTTTAATTTTACATATTTTTAACTAAATGCAATATTGAATATTATTTTATTAATTATGTTATTATGTATATATTTTTATTTTCTTATTTTATAATTTTAAAGTAATACTTATACTTTAAAATGTAATAATTTATTATTTATTATAAAAATAAAATGCATATCATGTGGTTGATATTCTTTTAAAATTTTCCTAATATATATTTGATATGTATTTTTTAATTAAGGAAAAATATTATAAATATATATTTCTAAATTTTTTGGGACTAATATTGAAAAAATTTCACTTTGGGACTATATTTGTCGAAAAGCTAAAAGTGCGGGATGATTTAAAAACTACGGGACCAAAAAACAATTGACCTATGTCCTATGGGACCAAAAATGCAATTTTCTCTTATTTTTCTTGCTGTTGTTCTGGTGGCATTTATGTCTTTTCAGGCCTTTCAATTAGGATTTTCATGATAGTCCCACATACGAACCAAACAAACGGTTCATGTATATATACATATGTATATGGTACAATATACGAGACGTTTGGTATCTCATGAGGTCTAGCAGTAACTTACCTGTACCTGAAATTGTTTCTTGATTTTGATACAAAAATTTCTAATGCTCGAATACAGATTATGGACTATCCTCAACATCCATCGGCGGCAACAGCCTCCTCAACCTTGGTAGAATTGACAACCCGTCTCGACTTTTTCAAGGAAAGAAGATCTCAACTGATGGAACAGCTCCACAACCTGGACTTAAACTATGGATCAACACCCCAAGATTTTGTGTATAAACCCTCATCTCCTCCATGGAACTAAGCATTGGTGCATATCGTGTATGTTTTGAAGGAAACAACCACATCCTTCTCCCTCTTTGTATATTCTCTGCTCATTAGTATATAGATGTAATTCAAATTTGTCATGTTCTTGGAAAGCAGTCTCTCTTGTTACTTTGTTTTCAATGTTTTTATGAACAATAGTAGTTATGGTCTAGTATGTGGAATTTATGTTGGTATAAAATTTTCTGGTGCAAGATTCCACTTGAGGCTTAATAAAACCATTATTGTTGTTTTTTGTATGCAAAATTTTAAGCTATATTTCACCTTGTTTAGTTTGTAATTAGTAAAGCTTGCCAACAATTGCTTTCGTCATAAATTGCCTATATTTATTTACTCTTTTCCCTTGTGTTGTAACGTTTGAAGCACAAACGAGCTAACTAAAAGCGATACTTCAAAATAAAGAGTTAATTGCCCCAATTTCCTTGTTATGGACCAAATCATGAATAAAATAAAATTGTATTATGAATTGAAACCGTACCTTCATGTTGTAATCACATCCATATGTATAATGGATAATGAACTTCTTGCCAACATCAACATCCCATGGGGGCTGAAAGTATTGAAAAGGGAATGAAACAAATGAAAGAGAGCAGCTTTTGGTGATACGCATGTACATATATATATTGGGTTCTCACTATGCATAATAATTGACAGAAGGGAGACAATGTCATGGGAAAATGAGTTTAGGGAAGGTTTGTGTAATTTTAGAAATGAAAAGGGGACACATTCTTCGGCGGGTATTGGAAAGCCTCGTCTTATCAAGAAATAAGACACGCAACGTTGTGGGTGTTTAACTATGTATGAATACGTTCTAGCTCTAGACCCTATGGTGAGGATGTATGACCATACATCAGGCCTGGATTATCAATTTAAAAGGTTTTTTTTTTTATAACTAAGACAAGGTATTTTTTTTAGTAAGAACGTATTTTTGCAGTGTGTCAACAAGGGGTTTGTCCAAGTGGTTAAAGGGTTCTTTCTCCACATCAATGACTCGGGTTTATTATCCTCACGATAGGGTCTGGAGCTAGATCGTATTCATACATAGTTAAAAAGGTGGAAATTCCAATATAAAGTTATTGCCTTTGATCAAATCATTTCACTTATTATTATGTTTTACAAGGAAATTGATAAAACAGACATAACATGTCGGGTTTAAGGGCACTATTCCTAACAGATGGGTCGTCCGTTGCTTCTAATGGAGGTGCAGGGATTGCTATAGAAGGACCGGGCGATGTGGAGATAGATTTAGCTGTGAGGTTGAGTTTTCCAGTGAGTAATAATGAAGCTGAATACGGAGCGTTGCTTCATGGTCTGAGCATGGCGTATGATGCTGGTGCAAGGCGATTGGTGGCTTATACTAATTCACAACTTGTAGCGAATCAGTTTGAAGGAATTTACGAGGCTAAAGAAGAGGTCCTGGTCAAATACTTGGCAAAGTTAAAGACGCAGAGCAGGAACTTCGTTAGTTTCGAATTGAAATGGATCCAAAGGGATGAAAACCGCAGAGCAGACACACTCTCAAAGTTTTCAAGTTTGATGGTGGGAATCTGCACTCTTAACGTGACATTCTTAGAAGCCATTGTGCCCAAAGTAGATCTTGAGGTTGCTTTGTCAAGAGAGTCGTTGTGGATCAATCATGGATATTGTAGAGGCAGAGCCAAGTTGGAAGGATGAGATCATTAATTTTGAAAGATAACGAGGTCCTGGATGAAAGATGCCTATGACTGAGGGCTGCAAGATACATGATCGTAGATGGGGAGCTATATATAAGAGATCTTAACTCCGAATCAGGCTGGCTAAAGAAGTAATTCTTCAGGGATATTTTTGGCCGACCCTGGCTAAAGATCCAGCTGAATTATCTAAGAAGTGTAAGGAGTGCCAGTTATTTTCAAACATGATTCACACTCCAGCGATCGAATAGGTCTTGTTGATGATTTCGTACCCTTTTGATCAGTGGGGGATCGACATTTTGGGCCCTTTACCCCAGACGTCTCGTCAGAAGAAATTTATTTTATTGGCAGTGGAATATTTCTCTAACCGGGTTGAAGTCGAGTCCGTAGGGAAAATTTCTAAACAAACGATCATGGACTTCGTTTGAAAGAATATAGTTTGTCACTTCAGGGTGCCTCAGTATCTTGGTACCGGATAATGGCACTCAGTTTTCTGGAAAAGAGGTGATGGAGTGGTGTCGCAAACTTAAGATTCAACAGAATTTTACATCTATTGGGCATCCGCAATCAAATGGTCAGAAAGAAGTGACTATCGGATCTTGCTGAATCATTTGAAGATGCGATTAGCATATCTAAAGAATGCCCTGTCAAGATCAGGAACTGATTGGATCGAAGAGCTACCAGGGGTCTTATGGGTGTCGTTCGACGCCTTGCACATCTACAGGTAAGTCGCCTTTTAGTCTTGTGCACGGAGCAGAGACCGTTATTCCAGTTGAGATTGTTATGATGAGTATTAGGGTCAAGCATTACGACCCCTTTAAAACTAAGGAGTTTCGACGATTGGAGTTAGACATGGCAATGGAAGTTAGAGATAAGGCACATGCAGGCACCTTGCGACACCATAGTGCGATGCAAAAGAAGTTTAACAGAAAGTTTAAGCGTCATGGATTCCAGGTAGGGGACCTGGTACTAAAAAAGGTGGAAGTTTTGAAGCATGTTGGAAAATTGGAACCAAATTGGGAAGACCCTTTTAAAGTTACGAGGTATCTAAGAGTGGAGCTTACAAATTGCAGAACATGGAGGGGAAGGATCTGTTTGATGCATGAAGGATAAGTACATTTGCGGTGTCATTTCATTGCTTTGTTGCTTTTGATGTTTTTGACATTCGATTAAGGCTGTTAAGCCAGAATTTGCAAGATCTAGCATATGAAACGAGGTCGGGGATTAAAGATGTATATCTATGATGTTAAGGACTAAAATCCTTTTGGTCATGTCAATTGCAATGTTTCAGAATATGATGTTCTTAGCTCAACAATAATTCTGCTTTGTGTTTGATGACTAAGGTTCAATAACTAAGGCCGATGCCTATAAAAGACTAAGGTTTATTACTAAGGTCGCATAGATATCAATGATTAAGGTTTATTACTAAGGTCGTATAGATGTGCATGACTAAGGTTTATCGCTAAGGTCGTACAGTTATCAGTGACTAAGGTTTTTTACTAAGTCATATAAAAAAAAGAGCAAATTACATTTTTGGTCCCATAGGATTGGGCGATTTGCAATTTTGGTCCCACTGTTTTAAAAAGTGACAATTTTGGTCCCATAAGTTTCAATTTGTGACAATTTTGGTCCCAACCTTTAAATGGCGGATGGAAACCCTTAAATGTGAGAAAAGTCAAACTAATATTTGACGATACAAAAACACAAAGGCTGCCGTGGCCTAGTGGACGCATGCCTCCCTTTTATGTGCGAGGTCCAGGGTTCAAATTCCAATCAACACATATTTTGTTCAATTCCATTCAACACATTTTTTGTTCAAATAATTATTTTGTTAAAATATAAATAAATTTTAATAATAATATAACATAAATATATTATTATGTTAAAATAAAGATATAATATATTATTATGTCAAAATATTTTATATATATAAGTATATAATATTTAATATTTATAGTGTATAAATATTTTTTTTATAAATACATACTATAAATTTTATACGTATATATATATATATATATATATATATATATATATATATATATATATATATATATATATATATATATTATACATATATTACTATTAAATATATATATTTTTAGTTTCAAATATTATATTTTTATTTTAACATAATAATATATTTATATTATATTATTATTAGAATTTATTTATATTTTAACATAATAATTACACGTATATAATTTATAAATACATAATATTTAAAATATATTATATAAATATTATTTTTTATAAATACATAATATACATTTATACATATATATATATTATATATATTAATGTATATAATATATAGTACATATAATATGCAAATATATATTATAGCTTAAAAAATATTTTAACATAATAATACATCATATTTTTATTTTAACATAATAATATATTTATATTATATTATTATTAGAATTTATTTATATTTTAACATAATAATTACAAATATATAATATATAAATACATAATATTTAATATATATATTATATAAATATTATTTTTCATAAATATATAATATACATTTTATACATATATATATTATAAATATTAATATATATAATATATAATACATATAATATGCAAATATATATTATAGCTTAAAAAATATTTTAACATAATAATACACAATATTTTTATTTTAACATAATAATATATTTATATTATATTATTATTGGAATTTATTTATTTTTTAACAATATAATTACACATATATAATATATAAATACACAATAGACATTTTATACGTTTATATATTATATATTATATATATTAATATTAAATATATATATATATATACATACATATATATATATACACGTGTTATAGCTTAAAACAGATTTTAATATAATAATATATTTATATTATATTATTATTAAATTTTATTTATATTTTAACATAATAATTATAGGTATATAATATATAAGTATATAATATTTAATATTTCTAGTGTATAAATATATATTTTTTTTAAATACATACTATAAATTATATATATATATATATATATATATATATATATATATATATATTATATTATATATTATACATATATTAATATTAAATATATATATTTTTAGTTTCAAATATTATATTTTTATTTTAACATAATAATATATTTATATTATATTATTATTAGAATTTATTTATATTTTAACATAATAATTACACGTATATAATATATAAATACATAATATTTAATATATATGTTATATAAATATTATTTCTTGTAAATACATAATATACATTTTATACATATATATTATATATATTAACGTATACAATATATGGTACATATAATATGCAAATATATATATTATAGCTTAAAAAATATTTTAACATAATAATTACACATATATAATATATAAATACATAATATATATTATATACTTATATATATATATAATATTTTGACATAATAATATATTATATCTTTATTTTAACATAATAATATATTTAAATTATATTATTATTAAAATTTATTTATATTTTAACAAAATAATTATTTGAACAAAAAAGGTGTTGAATGGAATTTGAACCCTAGACCTCATGCATAAGATGGAGGCTCCCATCCACTGGGCTACCGCTGCGTTTGTGTTTTTGTTTTGTCAAACATTTTATTTGACTTTTCTCACATTTAACGGTTTCCGTCCGCCATTTAACGGTTGGGACCAAAATTGTCACAAATTGAAACCTACGGGACCAAAATTGTCACTTTTTAAAACAGTGGGACCAAAATTGTAAATCGCCCAATCCTATGGGACCAAAAATGTAATTTGCTCTAAAAAAAATCCTACCGAAGATGCCTGATAAGAATTGAGCAGGCTATCCTGATAAAGTATGCTACGTTATCAAGCGAAGATAAAACAGGTAATAAATCTGAAAGCCTGACAACCTCTATTCGAGATGATATTTCGAAATTTGAGTGTCAAAGTGAGAAAATAAAGCATAATATGAGTTATGTGTACATGCAAAGAAATTGGAGTCTCAAAGTGAGAAAATAAAGCATAATATGAGTTATGTGTACATGCAAAGAAATTGGAGTCTCAAAGTGAGAACATAAAGCATATTATGAGTTATGTGTACATGCAAATCTTAACAAGTACTGAAGGTCATAAGAACTATAATGTTCAAGAGCACTATTGCTCACAAAAAGAGAGAAACAAAAATAGCCAAGTATCTGATGATTAGGGAATATAAAAAAAGTAATCGCAGTAGTAATGGTAGGAATCAATTAAACAACAACATCGTCAGAGTTGAGATCACCGGAAGGAGCCGTAGAAGGTCTCGAAAGGGTCTGAATAATATCTTAAAATTCATCTAGAAGATAGTCTTCTTCATCATCGCCGGTATCTTCATGTGTTGCCGACTTGGTAGCATCTAGTTCCTCGTGTTGGAAATCCGGAGACAAAATTTTTGGAGGCTTCGATTGGGTAATTAAGGCAAAGGTCGAAGTTTATTTTGGGGAAAATTGCAAAATTGGTATACCAACTCCAAAATTTTAGCGTTTTTGGTACTGTAAATTTTTCGGCGAAAAAAAAAACCCGCAACTCTAATAAATAAGCAAAAAAGTGCCAATTTTGCCCAAATAAACCAAAACCCGGCCGAGATCCGACCCGGATGCTGACGTGTCTTGTTGGAGTCACAGCTGGCCTATGAAGCCTTCCACATCAACAAAAAACCAGTCCAACTCACATGCCACGTACACAATAAACAAAGGGAAAATTGCAAAATGGGTATACCAACTCCAAAATTTTAGCGTTTTTGGTACTGTAAATTTTTCGGCAAAAAAAAAAACCCATAACTCTAAAAAATAAGCAAAAAAGTGCCAATTTTGCCCAAATAAGCCAAAACCCGGCCGAGATCCGACCCGGATGCTGACGTGTCTTGCCGGAGTCACATAACGATATTCTCAGTCGAAGACAAAGTATCGCCTCCGCCGCTAGCTCCGTCGCCACTATCCACCCTCTCCCCCCCCCCCCCCCCTTCTCTCTCTCTCTCTCCCCCACATCAGATTCGCGAACGTAGCCATCGTCGTCGTCACCTCCCAGCAAAATCCGAGGCCAGAAAAAGGAAACCCCCTGCAAAAATCTCTACCGTTGAACTCCTTTCTGAAAGTGAGATTCCAGTTTTTGCTTCATCAGATCGGAATGCGCAACCATCAGATCTGCTCACAAAATTTTTGGTGGTGGTGAGTGGCGAGATTGGCAGTGGTGAATGGCGAGATTGTTGGCGGCGATTTGGGGTGGGGTGTTGGTGGTGTTGGTGGCGATTTTAGTTGCTGGACACGCACACCATGCCCAATCTCACCCCCGATCTGGCGAAGGTTGTAGCGTTTATGGCCGCGTCGGAGGAGAATTTGAGATTCTGAAGAACCGCGACCGGGGAGACTGCTTATCGTTCGTTGATTGTTGGTGGTGCGGTGGTGATTTGGGGTTGTAGTGGTGGTGGCGGCCAGATTGTTGCGGCGATTTTGGGTGGTGTGGTGGTGGAGACAGATTGTTGGTGGTGTGGTGGTGATTTGGGGTTGTGGCGGTGGCGGATGTCTAGTTGCCTGTTCTTGTTTCTTTCGACTTTACATAGTCAATCTTTATAATTTCACTAGAGATCAACTGCTTAATGGTATTATGACTCGATCTTATATGACGAGACTTTCCATTATACATATCATTTAAGCTCGCTTGACCATCTCTAGTATAGTTTAGCCCTTGTGCTATGCCTTGGTTCTGTATTAGCTCGATGGTCATAACTCGAATTTTCATCAATTTGATCATCACCATAAGTTCTTTTCTTATTTATAAAGAAGAATATCTTTGGATAATACAATATTTTTCATTTCGAGTATTGTATTCTTACTTTTTTTAAGAACTTATTCAAACACCCCCACATTTTGAGGTATATATAGGAAGTTTGTAATCTTTCCAAAGCTCATATGATCTCTTTTCAATCGAGTGGACGTTTCTCTATTTTGACCACTTCTTGAAAATATTCATTAAGTTGATTCCTTCAAACCAACATATCATTTATAATAATTTGCAAGCTTTTGAAGTTGACTTATCAACATATTTTTGATATAGACACATTGGTCTCATTCATTGATTCAAAATCATATGATAGCATAGTCTTATCAAACTTTTCTTTTATAAATAATAAGACACAATTTAAAATAATTGCCAAAGCAATTTTTCCACCCTTTCATATATACTTTTGCACCTTTTCGGAGAGATAATCACTCTTAAATGCCGAAGGGGTGTCTTGGCATCTTAAAGGGTGTCTTGATCTCATTAATTAAGATATATCAAATATCTTTAATTAATTTATTATCTCCTCATGACCGAATGGGTGCTTCAATTAAGTAAAGGGATGTTTTTCCATAAATAGATACTTAATTTAATAAGACACACCAAGTTGCCGAAGCAATTTTCTCATGGAATGCAACCTTTCAAACTCATTTCCACCTTTTCATGCTACACAATATTGTGCAGAAGCTTTGCACCTTTTCAAATGAATTTTTTTTTTCACCTCTTCAATACAACATTTCAGCGAAGTGTTGTTTCCTTAATCATTAATATTCGAAATGGTGGATTATAAATGGGCCGGAAAGGTGCTTTCCTAATTCTGAAAATTTCATTAAGATAAATTTATTATCTTAATTAACACATTGCTTCATATATATTTTTCCTCTTCAAATATTATTTTATAAATAATATAAGAACTTCACGGAATATATTTTTGCACATACATAATCGAACCGAAATAAAGCCTTATACTTGTTAGCATAAAATTATCATGCATAATTGTGCAAAAATAATCTAACACATAAAAATATCTACTAAAGATATATATTCATATCATATAATAAAATGAAAAACGTACTTGGAAGGTTTCCTTACGGTGCTTTAAGATTTCAATCGAACAACTGCTTTTGTTGTAACCACTTGAAATCAATTTCGATGACCTTTTCCAATTTATCTTCTATAACCGACCTCCTAGTAATCTTAGAATTAGAGTTCTTCTCGTCAATAGTAAAATCAACAAACATTTTGTCTTAAGTTTGTTGGATATTTTTGAGCAACAAAGGGGGTGATTTTACTATGACAATTGTAAAGGTTGAGCTAGAGTTGAACTCTCTTTCCTTAAGACGAAATTGCCCCGTTCAGGTGCTTACGGATTAGCTACAATCGTCTCCCAAGATACAACGACCACTTCTCGTAATAATAGCACCACAAATTACGAGAACAACGAACTCTAAGTGTTTAGAACTCTCTTACAACTTAAATGCTTCTACATGTATTTGTATGTAATTCTAGAATTTGATTGGATTGAATGAATGAAATGCATAATGATGGGGTCTATTTATATATGACAATGTACCTCTTCAAAAGGATATTTACCTTTTCATTTCTAGTTCATAATTAATAAGACACTTTTTCGGTTATTACGAAAAAATGCAATGTTACAACACACCTTTTCGGATAAAGTGATAACTATTAATCACAATTATTAATCCCAAAGGTTGTGTCTTTTGGAAACATTGCATATATTGAATATAAATATATCCTTATTAATTATTAACTTTAATCTTAATTTTTTTATTCAATAATTATTAGATTTTGACAAATAAATATATAAAAATTCCAACAAGATCTGCAAGAAAAAGTGGGAAATATCTGAGAATTTATATATGTGGTATTGTGGTACCCAAAATAAAATTCAACAAAATCTTTGTAGGAAAAGGCAAAGGTTGCTTCACCCACTAAGGCCCTCGTAATAGTACAACTTCTTGTACAAGTAATCATAGAGATGCAGAGGAAGCTTCTTCGGAATTGGAACAGTTTTCTGGAAACGAAGATGGTAAGAACCATGGTTCGCCGTCGTCGAGGGGAACGGAACAGAACAGAGGCCACCGTTCCACGCGGAACGGTCGCGGCCACTTCTTAAATCCCAATAATATGTTTAAGACTTATTAATTTATCAATTTATGTTAACATTAGTTAGTATATATTATTTTTATATTTGTCAATTGCATTATATTTTTAATCCCGAATAACAATTAGCGCCATTTCCTTTTGTCGTTTCATAATTTCTTTCTCAATTTTTGAATCTTGAATGTGCTTTTTTATTATTTTTAGAATTTCATTTGAAACCTTTGTGCAAGATTCTATTTTTTCACACGCTTATGTAATATGTTGTTTCAATCTTATGATTCCTCTCTTAATAATTATGTCGCAATATTTATATTTTACATTCTTACGATCTTCGATAATAGATTCACCAAAGAATCCCAACCAAATATATGCTACAATTAAATAAAATTGTATGTAAATTAAAAATAAGATAACAAACTCAAGTTGTTAAAAGAAATAAGGAACACGACTTTGGTGACTATGAAAAGAAATAATTGTCGGAATTTCTCGTTCGGGGTTTGTGAAAAGGGATTATTCCATTTTGTCGCTTTAGAATTTCATAATTCTGGGAAGGCCCCTTTAATTTGTAATTTGTATCATTTTGCCCTTACTTTGGAATTTTGATTTTGGTTCATGAACTTTGGAAGAGGGAAAAAAATGGCAAGGGAGTTAATTTTGGTGTTGGGCTTGAAAGAAAAACAAAGGGAAAATGAGAAGGAAAGAAGAGATGGGAAATTTTAAGGGAAAAATAGAAAAGTAACTTTCCTCCCAATTTAGTGAGGAAAATGATAGAAAAGTTTAGCTTTTTTTTCGCTTCCTAATTTCTCCGACAAACATAGTAAAGGAAAAAGTAGAAACCAAACTAAATGAACGCATGTGATTAATGTGAAACCGTGAATAATTATTTATGGTTAACTTACTTTATATATATATATATATATATATATATATATATATATATATATATATATATATATATAATGAGATCTATTCGTACTTTTATATTAAGAGACATATACTAACATTCCACTATTTTATTTTAATTTGATACCTTATATTCGAATATTTGATAACACAACTATTACTAATTATAAGATTTTTATGTTTTGATGGTTTCATTTGACACAATGGGTTGAAAAAAGAACAACTACTAAAATAAAGAATTTTGCATCTTGATGGTCTCACTTGATCAAGTACTATTGATATGATAATTTTTATACCTAAATGATCTAATCTGACTCGACTCAATAATAAAATATCTCTTAATTAACGAGAGTCCTGAATTACTGGATTCTTAATGAATCCGGGCAACATCTCTAGCACAACTGCTCAACTCTTGGCTTTTCGGGAGAGTCTTAACCTTACTTGGAGTAGAAGGATTTCAAGCATGGTGTAAGAGTTGATTCTAAGGTAGTTGTCCACTTCTTTGAGAGCGTTAACAACGATTTTCATTTCAATATTTCTCTTATTGGGGATGTTCATTATCTTATACACCGTATGTGGAATTGTACAATATTGCAACACATACTTAGAGAAGGTAGCACCATTGTTGACAATTTAACTGAATTGGGTTGACTGTCTGATTAAGTAAATATATGAATTAGAGTGAATTGACGTTAATAACAGCTTAACTTTTTATTTATTTAGTTATTTTTTTCTTTTATTTTTTTTAATTTGATTGTTAGACCTGCGGGAAGAAAACAAACACACGAATATATACTAAGCAAATGCAAGCATAATATAATGATAAATATACGCATGCCCCTATCCACACATTTAAAATTTATAAATAGCATGTTATACTTATTAATCTACTAAATATTTAAGTTTCACTAGGATTAATTTCACCATTTCGTCTGTGAAAGTAAAATCTATTAAAATCAAAATCTCGAATTATTCACCTAACTATGTACTCGCAAGTCGTAACATCAAGAAAAATTGTATATTATTTACTATATAATAACTGGCTTGAAGGCCTCACAAGCATAACAACTCAATTTATATATGCTGCATACAGGGGAAATCAACATAAATATTGAAAGAAATCTATCCTGATTCCACATAGTTTGATGCTTAATATACAAAGTTAAATTTACCAAGCAAGAAATCTAACTTGATTTACTTAGTTGTTAATCATCACACAAACTTAACTAAATAATTGGAATGCAAGAACACGAGAATTTGGATAGTATTTTCGAAAAATCCACCATATCTATAATTTCCTAAACATGTTTTTGCCTTTCTCAAAACTCCACTTAAATTACATCCATTTCCCTGAAAGCGTGCTAGTAATACCTTTTGATTCAACTTTCAAGTAGTACCACTTACATTAACTAGTAAATTTCGCACACTCCACACGTGAGTAAATAAAATAATAATCATTTTTTAAAAATCCATCATATTTACTATTTCCCGACCACCTTATTTGCCTTCCCCAAAATTCCCTCTAAATCGCATTTTCCCTAAAAGCGTGTTAAACCAATTTAGACTCAAGTAGTACCACGAACATTAATGATGGTAAGTTCAACGCAAAATACCCAAACAGCCCTCACATTTACAATTTCCTCAAACGTGTTAAATTATTTGCATTAACTTAATTGGTTAAATAACATTGTGTTAAACCAATTTCAAAGGATTAAATGTTTTTGTGTTGGGGACTCTAATTAAAAACAATTTCATGTGAATAATAGTGCATGGCCTTTCTAAGAAAGCTATCTGACGAGGCAGTTGAGCAGATTGCATTGAATGAGACAAGCCACTCACAGCAGCTGACCATGAATATTACAACCAATAATGAGGAAATACCACAGCCTTCTCCTAGTCATAATTCCAGAGAAGATAGTAGCAGTAATATGAGCATCTTATGCATATGGGTATAGAGATGCCGGACAGAGACATTTTTATCACCCTCCAATTGCACTTGGCAAAAGCAATGTCTCCTTGCATAATATGGATTCCAAACATTCATGATGGACCCTTTCGAACCATGTCTCTCGGGGAAGCGCTCTTGAAGCTACCTTCTCCTAGAGGTACGGTTTGCCTTAACGGAATCATTAGAAAGCTTTGGGCGGGGCGCTTTTAGATAAGGAACTGAACCTCAGGCCATAAACGGAATCCCTATCATCTCGCGCGGATCCATTCCCAAACATGTTATTATCTTAAATGTTGTAATCTGTTGCAATTAATGTAGAAATATTTGTAATCCCCCTAAATTTTAGTAAGTAGGTTTAAAAATTCCTTAAATAAATGTCATGTAGAACAATCCTGATTTAATTACTGTCTGAGCTAGCGTAATGCTTAATGAGCGATATAAGAAGTTGCGTAAGCTTTATTATACTTCCTCAATTGATGTTTAAAAGTTTAGGGCCATGTACAAGTACTCAACAGTGGGACAATTAGATGATTGCCACAATTGTGTCAAAACTGTAGAATGAATTTTAGTCTTGTTTAGAAGGAGAGAGATATATTAATAAAAAATAAATAGGTGCGTAAACTTTAGGGGTTCTGTCACTAATCGAGGCCCATGATAGACATTATGGAGTTCAAGTCCAGTAGGTTCAAGCAACATTGGACATTTTTATCGTCTAAATTCATAAGAAAATCTTTGAAAAACCAATACTAAGCAGAACTGACTCATGAAAGAACCCTACAATCTTCTTCTTAAGGTTTATTTACAACACCATCTTAAGTATCTATTGTCTTATCAAATCTTCGCATCTGTTGCCAACGATTTTGCTTTTGTATTGTATTTGTATCCATATACCGAACTGAAACTTTGATTCTTTAGCTAGCTTACTTTTGTTCTCCTAATACCATCTGTGTTCTGTTTTGTTACATTCTAATCGATGGTGAATATTCTATAACAGGTTTTCCCTGGACATGCCTCCCTCCAAAAGCAGAAAACCAAACAGTGACGATTCAATGAGACTTGCATCAACTTCTTCATCTGACTCGGAAAAAAACTATCATAAACGTGTCATCATCAAGTGCCTATTGTGGTTTCTTTCTCTAAACGTAGCCGCACTCGTGTAGAAACTTTAGCCCTTTATCTTGAGAGGATCCCATCTACTGACCTGCTATAAGGTTTTGTCTGATTATTACACTGTGCATAAGAAACCGAACACTTTGTAGAGCATGATATCTTGTATCGAAAACTAATAAAAATCTCTCTCACCTTTCTTTTCTTTGTTGTATTGAGGTTGATACTGAGAAATATATTTGGGAAATAATCTTGCCAGGAGGATGCTGAAGTCACTGAAGTTTGCTGTTTGCTTGCCGATATTAATGTAGTTTTCATGTAGCATTGTTTGGAATGCCATCAGCTATGGTATGACAAATTATTGAATCCTGGTTTTAAACGTCTGATATTGCTTATTGTAGATTTTAATTACAGCCGATAAGCATATCCATTACAATTGTTGTACTGAGACGAAGACCACCGGTTGTGGCATTTCTTAAACATAAAGGATACCAAACTAAAGATATTTTATCTTTCTTGGCCTATATGTAATCCAAACAATTTATATCAAGAATTTTGCTTTAACTACTGTTTAGGCACCGTATAAAATAGAACAAGACATACCATTTCTAATGAAAATTACTAATATGGGTGGAAAAACTCCAAGAAGTTTAGTAATAATAGTCGATCACATGATTTTTTTTATGATATATATATCTTCAAAGTGGTCGCAAGGATTCAAATTCAAACCCATAATAATTATTTTAGAATAAGAATTTTTAATCACTTGCATCAACCAAGTAAATGTAAGATATAAGATAACTTGTATATTCTTTTGTTGACTTTGACTAAAAGTAGTAAAAAAAAAAACTCTTCAAAATGCAAACCCTTTTTCAATTTCACCGGTTGGGTTTCCGATTAACCGGCCGAACCGGGTATATTATAATATAACCTTTTGCCATTGATTGGCCTTTTTCCTTGTTAATTCCATTTCCCCGATGGCGCATAAAATTCAAGCCCTAATTGAAGCTGGTGTTTTACTCCAAAATCCATTCTTTGGCTTTCATTGCTGCGCATCCGAAATTTGCATAGGGAATACGTTAGCCCGTTTCTTTCGCAATTTAAAAATTTCTTTGGATTATTTTTTCTCGTTTTTTGCATTCGCTGACTGAAATTTTTTGATGCACCGAAGATTTTGTTCTCCGATTTCCGTTTATTCACCGCAGAGAGGTAAGTTCGTGATCTATTTTCAATGTTCTGTTGTAGGTCAATCTGGCGTCAATTGCAATTTTGGGTTAGGTCATTGTGTTCGGATGTCCTCTTAATATGCTTTTGTCGTTAACCTATTGCATTCAATCATTGGTTTATGTTTCCGTTTTTATCTGTAAATGTGGTTTGCAAATTTTGTCTTTATATTCTATGTATTTCGAGTGATGATGACTATTTGTTTGTTGAATATCTATTGTCTGTTCATAGGGCTTCCTGAATTTTACATGTTATGTTGTCCTTTTTTGTGGTTCTGTATTTTTTGTATCGGTGATTGAGAATGCATGATCATTTGGTCTTTGATTTCTGCGTGTGGTGATAATGATCGAAGATTTGTTTGCTCTAATAGAATCTTATACTAGCTCTTGATTGTAGGGTTGTATATATGAATGAGTGATGTATTCGCTTTATATTAACATTTATATATAGCTAAACATTAATTGTTTTTCGGATGTCGTCGACTCTGAACAATGTGGGAATTGAAAGTTCTAAAGGAAAGGGGCGACATGGCTGGATGATCCAAAAGGAGCATAATCTTGTAATTGCTTTTAGTGATATTATAGCAAATGGGTGGAAAGCACCCAATGGTTTTCGAAAATCGTCTTAAGGATTACATACAGCAATTTTCCAACCACAGTTGCATCAGTGGAAAACCTTTCCCGTTATATGACGATTGGATCAAGATATACAGCAAAGATCGAGCGACTAGACACCCTACGTTGGTCGGTCTGCTGCGATAGAGAATTCTCCGGTGGATTTGACAGCGGATTGGGAGGATCACAATAACGGTTCATACCACCCAACAAAGCCAAGTGATGTATGCCTTTTGGATCGTGGAAGTTGATATGGTTTTCGGATTTAGTAAGATCTGTGGGCTTGGTTAAATGAAATAGGCAATGGCACATTTTGTTGGTCTTTTGGAGGATCATTCTGTAAGAACAACATGAATCCTAGTGTTGTATATATTTTGTGGAAGACGAATTTGGGGAAAAGTGGCAGTACCAAGTACCAACAACTCCCAATGAATATGATTTGGGGATTTGGGGGACTAAAACTAGAGAAATTAGAGGGCAAAAGTGTAACTTTGCTTTAAACATGCATTAACTACTCTGAAAAGGAAACGGGTTAACAAATAAACATCCCAATTCTGCATAAGCAAAACTTACATGTAAACGGCGGTTATGGGTTGACAGTGAAGCTACAGTAACATGCAATTTCCTAACTTGCACAATCCTTTTCACAAAAGTAAACACGGCCTAACCAGAATAGTTATTGATTTCAGCTAATGGATGAAAAGGGCGTCCTGGGTGACAACGACATGGACGATGTTCGCTGGCTCTGTTCCGTATCTGAATCCGAACTTGTAAGTTTACTTTTACGTGTTAATATTACTAAGGGCTTTCGTGATCGTCGATGAATGTGTGTGGATTGAATTCTGTTGAATTTTGTGCATCAGGATTTGTTGATGGGCTTGAAGACTATGGTGAATATGCGTGCCAAGAAGATAGGACATGAAGGTTTGGCGAAGAAATTCGACTTGCGGATGCTTCGAAGTTCGAACCCTCAGTATGTTTTCCTATCCGTGACATTTGTTATACACCTTTCTTACTTTTTGAGAAATATGGTTTTGTTTTTCTAAGAGTTTCGTGTTAAATTATGTTCAAGTTAATGTTGTGTTGCTTCATTGTTGTTTATTATGCGCGGCGTGTTGAATTTGGGATCTTTTTCGTTTCCTGATGGAAGGAGATTTTTGTTTTGTTCTACTGTGGTTGTTTTTGAAGGATGTAGTTTGTTTTGTAATAAGTGGCAAAATTGTTGGTGCATTCAGGCCTGAAATGATAATGTAGTTGGATTTTGGGTACATTTGATAGGGCAAGATCAATTTACTGAAAGAGACTGGCTTTTGTTAGCTATTATGCTTTGAAACATCTGATAATCGATAAACCATATTAATTAATTGTGTTGATTGAGTTTTATTTATGCTATTTGTTAGTTGGATATCATGATTTTCTGGGCCTGTGTGCATTGTCATGTAAACTGGGAAATTATTCATTTTCATGGTCTTCTATCTGCATAAAAATAATCCTCTTATCACGTTCAAATCAAGTGGTGAAACTGATGGGATTGGAAACTCTTGCTGATAAATTGAAGCGAATGGCTCTGATTGGTGGTTAGAACTGGAAAATAATCGAGTGTCTCTGGTTCGTAGTTGCGGTTGCCACAGCTTTGTTACTTTTCTTATGATGTGAAATTTCTTGATATCCCTTTAATCTGATAGGATTAAGCTTAATGAGAAGCAGACAGTGTATGTCCTAAATATTAGCAATTATGTGCTCAGTAGAATTTCTTATAATGCAGAAATGCTGAAAGGTTTGCTTCCATATGAGAATGAGTAATATGCATAGAAGCTTTTGTATATATACATGAGGACATGTTTTATAATCATGGAAGTAATTAACATTTATTCGTTATTTTTAGATTGGTTTCCTTCAATTATTTTACCTTTAAAATCTTGCAATGTTTCATTATTTTATATGCTATGCATAGTTGAATCTGACATTAAGCTAATTCACAGGTTCAATTTTTATGGAACATTTGAAAGGGCAGCTAAAAGATGTACCAGCAGCTTCAGGCTAGGACTCTAATTTATTGAAACAAAATATCAGTAGTAGTTTTGCCAGTATGACCTTAGAAGAGTTATATCCATATATCTGTTCGGACAAGCAGAAGAGGGTAGCAGACATGTAAGTCAATCTTTTAAAACTCCTTAAATAAATGTCATGTAGAACAATCCTGACTTAATTACTGTCTGAGTTGGCCTAATATTGATATATAAGGAGATGCGTAAGTTTTATTATACTTCCTCAATTGATGTATAAAAGTTTAGGACCATGTAGAAGCACCAAAAAGTGGGACAATTAAGATGATTATCAAGATTGTATCAAAACTGTAGAATTGTGTGTTTAGAAGGAGATCTATTAGTAAAAAGTAAATAGGTCCATAAACTTTAGCAGTTCTGTGTGTTACTAATGGAGGCCCTTGATAGACACTATGGAGTTCAAGTCCAGTGGGTTCAAGCAACATTTGACATTTTTATCATCCAAATTCATAAGAAAATCTTCGAAAACACCGATACTAAGCAGAATTGACTCCTGAAAGAACCCTACAATCTCCTTAAGGTTTATTCCCAACACCGTCTAAGTAAATATCTATTGAATTATGCGCTATGGTCTTATCAAATCTTTGTTTTCTGCTGCCAATAATGATTTTGCTTTTGTAATGTATTTGTATCAGTATACCGAACTGAATGTTTGATTCTTTATCTGGCTTAGTTTTGTTCTCCTAATACCATCTTCGTTCTGTTTTGTTACATTCTAATCGATGGTGATTCTGTAACAGGTTTTTCCAGGACATGCCTCCCTCCCAAAAGCAGAAAACCAAACAGTGAGTATTCGATGAGACTTGCATCAACTTCTTCATCTAACTCAGAAAAAACTGCTGCAAACTTCATCATCAAGTGCCTATTGTGGTTTCTTTCTCTAATTTGTACCCTTACATAGCCGCAGTCGTGAGATAGAAACTTTAGCCCTTTATGTGAGAGGATTCCATCTACTAGCCTGCTATAAGGTTTTGTCTGATTATTACACTGTGCATAAGAAACCGAACACTTTGTAGAGCATGATATCTTGTATTGAAAACTAATCAAAATCTCTCACCTTTCTCAGCCTTTCTTTTCTTTGTTTTATCAACGGAAACTTCAGTCATTTGTATTGAGGTTGATAGTGAGAAATATATTTGGGATATAACCATGCCAGGGGGATGCTGAAGTCACTGAAATTTGTTGTTTACTTAATGTAGTTTTCATATGACATTGTTTGGAATGCGATCAGTTATTGTATGACAAACAATTCAACTTTTTATCCTGCGTTTAAACGCTTGATACCGAATATAGTTGGTCGATATAGCTTGTCAACATGTGATTCGTTAAAGATTATAGTGACAGCCGATAAGCAGATTCATTACGATTGTAGTACTGAGACGAAGACCATCCAGAAACCGGTTGTGGTGTTTCTTACACATAAAAGGATTCCAAACTAAAGATATCTCATCTTTCTTGGCCTATAGGTGATCAAAACAATTTATATCAAGAATTTTACGTTAATTACTGTTTAGGCACCGTATAGGGTGGAACAGTACGTACCCTTTCTAGTGAAAATTACCAGTCTGGATAAAATACTCCCAAGAAGTTCAGTAATAATAGTTGATCATATGTTATCTATATTGACAGACCAACAACTTCCACCATTGTCTAAAAGGTGGACCCATAACAGTTTACCAGGAATCTGTCCCCATCTTTACCTGCTCATGATATTAATGCATGTGACACCATTAACCCAAATTAGGGTTACAATTCTATCCAATTTTGTACATCTGGTTCTTCCTCCTTGTGCATGCATATGCTCCAAGAAACAAGCAAGAAAATAGTCAAATGGGAGTCAATTGAGAAAGATTTGAGTTCAAAAGTGGCTTTAGGAGCATATCCAATTTGTATTCTTTTATATATTTTTTGCATATTAATAGATAAACCAATATCCTCTTAGGTAACTCAATCACGAAAGAAACCTTATAATTGAGAAATAACAAATACATCATGCAGGATGTTTCGTAATTCTTATTCAAATCTCATCGTTTGTATCGTAATTTCTCAACTAGGTGGTTTCTCATAGTTCTTATTCAAACCTCATTTTGCATGTTTACTTTATAGGATGAGGGAGGATTAGATTAATAATCCTACTTAAACTTATGTTTATTAGTTTTATGTGAGCCCGGGATTGATGACACCAGTCATCCCATTACTCATCTATCTCGTCTCATCCCAAGCAACCAAGTAAACATGCAATCTGATTATAACGAAACAGAGATCCGATGTTTGCGCAGCTTGTATACGTTACTGGTATTATAACCCTATACACTTTTCAACATTTCAAAACTCTTTAGACTCCCCAGAAAATCAATCTTCTTGAGTCCCACATGATCACGTTCCTTGCTGTGGACTGTACGTAACTCTCAAACTAGTATTTTTAATTTTTGAGTAATATTTTTCATTGTTCTATAATTTACTTAAGTAAATTCCATACAAAATTCTAGCACAAATATATATATATATATACTCTACAAAAGACTATACTCTGTGGAAATTTATCATACTGCCTAAAACCTAAAACCTGTTATGGCCAGGAAGATGAAGATTGAGGAGCCAACGATGCAAAGGTATGTTCCCTCTGATATTATCTTGAAAATACTTCACAGACTGCCCACAAACAGTCTCTTGAGATTTACCAGTGTCTCCAAATCATGGAAAGCTTGTATCAAAAGCCCAAATTTCATATCCGCCCACCATCAAATAAACAAGAATATATCATGTTCCCATCTTCTTCACATGCAAGTTCGTGGTCACAAAAATTGCACCTTAGTACCCGAATCTAGCAATAGGGTGAAGTCAGAAACACCTTTTCCACCAGTAACGACCCGTGTGGAGATAGTTGGTTCTTCTGAGGGTTTAGTTTGCTTGATCGCACATTCCGAAGTATACCTATGGAATCCTTTTATTAGATCCATGAAACAAATTAATCCAGTAGGTCAATTTCAAGGATTATACGACAGATTGGTATTTGGTTTTGCTCCTCAAAGCAGAGATTACAAGCTTGTAAAGTTGTTGGTGGAAGGGGGATATTTAACTGGAGCAGAGATCTATTCGTTGTCATCGGATTCATGGACAAAAATTAAATCTCCATCATCAGAGAGGTTGGAAAGATCTAAAATTATCTGTTTAGGTCATTATGTTTGCTTCAAAGGTTGTATCTATTGGTTGGTTCATTTGTATAACTGCGAAAGTACGATGTTGAGAATAGATTTGGACAAACAAAAAATTGAAGAGATAGAGATAGATAAATCGATGATCAATTCATTGACTGCGATAAAGGTGGTCAATGGATTTCTTGTTCTCATCCAATCTTACTTTGAGACTACTTACATATACCAGGAATCATCATCATCTTGGACTGCTGTTAGAATAGTTGATCTTCCAATAGGTAAAGCAGATGTAGTAGCGGCTGCAACCTGGAGTGGCCATATTATATTTGAAAGGAGTCCAGGCCGACTTTTTGCTTGTGATGGTTATTATGATGGCAAGGATTTGAGTTTCAGATTGAGGGATTTAGGGATTAAGGTTCCTGTTACTTCACGGGGCCTCCGGTTTTGTAACCTTGTTACTTCGCGGGACTTTGGTCTTTTTACCCCTATAAAAGAGACTCTTCATTTGCTCGATGAGAAACAACGATACGGTCGAAGAAGAAAAGGAAAAGCACAGAAGCATATTAAAGACACTCTTCACTTGAGCATATAAACGAGACTATTAAAGAGACTTCACTTGAGCATATATAAAAGATAAGATTCTGCGCCTGCTCGTGCTCGATGAGGAAAAGCAGAAAAGCGCCTAGAGAAGCATTGTACCTTCTTTGGAGTCTGATACGGAACTTCTTGTCTTGTTTCATTTGGTGCTGATTGAATTTTTCTTATACAACTTGTTTAATTTAGTGCTGATTGAATTTTTATTATCGAACATCTTGTTAAAATTACTGCTGATTGAATTTTTATTTTTATAATTTTTTGGATGAAGTCCATCCTAATTTAATTTGAAATTCCAATATGTATGTGTGAACTTTAACATTATGCTAACATCTTAGGGCGAGTTTACTTTATAAGATTACGGAAGTTTATTCATAATAATAGTTTTACTTTAATAGATTGTTTAAACGGCTCCAACCCGGAGCCCCAGCTTTAGAAATGAAAAAAATTTGAGTATTTGTCTTAGTTGAAAATTTTGTGTATTAGTCTTAGTTGAAAGTAGCCTTTTTGGGAGAGATGTTTTTACGGTAGTGATTGCTGAAAATTTTTCATATTTCTTGTATACCTTTTTTTTCATATTGTGCATATCTTTGGTAGGAATTTTCATATTTTGCGTATACCTTTTTTTCATATTGTGCATATCTTTGGTAGGATTTGTAATTCTGTTAGTAACTTTAAAGACATTCTTTCAAAATATAATCTGTTTTCTCCATTTAATAAAATATAATTTATTTTCTCCATTTAAAGTTGTTAAATTATAGGACCTAGGTCAAAATTCCGACGTATTTCTCAGGCTAAGACACAGTGCGTGTATTTTTAGCTTTATATACATAAAAAAAAAAAAAAAAAATGAAAAAATGGCAAAAAAAATAAAAAACAAAAAAAGAAAAAATCCCACCCCCAACCTCTGCACTTCTTCAACAATGTTATTGGGACTAATCTGATTTCATCCACCTTCTCTCCACCTTCTCCTCCGCCATCCGCCGCCGTCAGACTCAGCCCCAATTCCCCATCAACTTTGCCGTAGCTTCCGGCTCTGGCCAGTACATCGTCACTCTCCACCTCAGCAGCCCAACCCCAATCCATCTTCCTCATCGCTGAGACCAAAAGCATTACCAAGAATTCAGAGAGAGAGAGAGAGAGAGAGAATACCAGGGGAACAAAAGAGAAGAGGAGTTTGGTTCAAGAAAAGAAATTCTTTTTGGGGGTTAATTTTTTTTGAATTGGATTCCCTCTTTTTGCCCTAGATTTGTTTTCTTTGGTTCATTTCTGTGTGAAATTTTGTTTCTTTTGTGTATAAAGAGGGGATTCATTGCCGCAGGATGTGTTGGTCGATTTTTCTGGCAATAATTCGGGCAACAAGAAAATATCGCCCAAGCTCGAGAAGAAGAAATTCAACGCGGCGGTGGATAATTCCTTCTCGAAGAAAGCGATCTACGTCGCCCGATTCACAGCGGAGAGACGACAGCGAAGCCCCATCATGGGTCAGTAACCATATTGCGCGGAGGTGAGTCTTTAGATTCATGGAAAGTTGCTGAGATTTCTTGTTGTTCTTCATCCATTTTAATGGAGGAATTGGGGGAAAAAAGAGTTGGGTTGCTGGGAGAGGTGAGTTTTAGATTCATGGAAAGTTGCTGGGATTTCTTGTTGTTATTCATCCATTTTAATGGAGGAATTGGGGGAAAAAAAGTTGGGTTGCTGGGAGAGGTGAGTCTTTAGATTCATGGAAAGTTGTTGGGATTTCTTGTTGTTCCTCATCCATTTTAATGGAGGAATTGGGAAACAAAAAAAGATTGGGTTTCCGGGAGTGTTGTCCCTCCTTTTCTTTTCATTTTTTTTTTATTTTTTTCATTTTTTTTTATTTTTTTAATGTATAAAAAGCTAAAAAATTGAAAATAACCTTAAAAAATTACGTGCAATACACGCGCTGTGCCTTGACCTGAGAAATATGCCAAAATTTTGACCTAGGTACTGTATTTTAACAACTTTCAAAGATTGGGTACTGATTCATCAAAATTTAAAGATTGGGTACCAAAATACAACAACCCTGAAAGGTTGGGGTGCAAAGAAAGATTAATCCTTCTTTTTATTTTTCTTTCTCATATTTTTTTACTTATATTTTAACTATTTACTATTAATATATAAATATTAAATTTATATTGAGATGAATTTAATATACTTAAATAATAATAGTTTTTTTCCACACACACATTGGGTGTGCGGAATAATTACTAGTTCCTCTTAAATTATGACACTTATTGTTTTTTCTCTCTTTTTTTATTTTTTATGCATTATTCTTATTTTTGTTTAGTCTTTTTTTTTCCTTTTTCTATTTTATTAGATTATTATTTCTTACTAAATATATAAATTTTATTTATTTTCCAATTATCGTATGCATAAAATAAAATTTAATTATTTATATATTTTTTTATCTAATAAAATGTTGTATATCAAGATTTAGTTTATCTTTGTTTTACAAATTAATTTACTTTCATATATATTTAATTTATATTTTAACGATTCAAATTAGTTGAGTTCATGATAAATTTTGAAAATAATTAACAATATTTCATAATTGAAGAATAGGTTAAGAACAAGGGACAATAATTTATAACTCCCTATGAGTTACATAAATTTTAGTTTACTCCCCCAGGTAAAAAAATTTATACTAACTCCCCAATTCAACTTCATAATTATAGTATACCCTCCAAAATTTCAATATTATTACAATATACCCCCAAGGATAGAATTGAAAATTTTAAAAATATTATTGCTGGTATCATCAAAACTTAACACCGTTATTAACGGACAAGGGAATTTGTGAGAGAGAATGTAAACCTCATGGGGGTGTTCTTAATTTCTTGAGCCTCAAGGGGTAATTTGTAATTTCATTATATCTCAGGGGGTCGTTCGTAATTATCCCTTATTATTTTTAATAATGCTCAGACCCTCAGAATAATTATTTGATTTGTCTTTTAGTTTTGATATCCGTATTTATATATGTTAAATTCAAATAGTTATTTCTTTTAATTGATTATCTCTTATATTTTTAATTTTTTCCTTTATTATTTTACTTGCATTCTTTTTCTTATTTATATTTTTTTCTGAATATTATTTAACATTTATATTGGTTCTTTTACCATTGATTTTATGCATGCAGTAAAAATAGTTAAAAGATGATACTCTTTGTGGATACACTTTTTTATCATATAATTTATTTTCATGTATAAATATCTTTTAATATAATTTATAATTATATATTCATTTTAAAAAGAGTCCTTATTATCATACTTTATATGATTTTTATAAATTGGATGAGTTTTAATTCTAATTTATTATGGAGTCTTATTTTCTTTCAAACACATATTTTTACAAAATTTATATATAATGCATAATCTATAGATTGGATGGGTCTTAATGTCTTATTTTCGCTAAAGTACATATTTTTGAAAAGTTTAAATATAATTATAGATAATATGTATTTACCAGATCACCCTCTAGTAAAATAATATTAAAAGTATTGTCGCGAGGATATACTGGGCACAATAAGTTTCAAGAAATCAAAAACCAACTCGTACGTTTATATATAATATAGATTAGGTCGAATTACATCTGAGTACCCTCACAATAAGCGAAATTACAACGCAAGACCTCTTGTTTGAAAGATTACATATACGTCCCTAACCTTTATTTTCGTTTGAGGTCCCTCTTGTTCCCTTCAAATTTTGACCCTATAATGACCAAAATACCCTCGGGAATTATTTTGTAATATACATAAAAGTGAGGGTTCGTTTTGTATTACTCGAAACGCCGAGATGCCACACCCTTGCACTATAGCTCAGTCCACATACGAAATGAATAATCCGTACATGAACTAAGACTATAGCGAACGGGTGACAAAAGAAAAAGATCCTTAGCTATGCGGGACTAACCCTCAATATGTAACAATAAAACGGAAGCATGCTAAACAATCATTTCAATTCATTATCATTACACTAATTTAATTACATCACAACCATATATTCCATCTTAACTCCATAATTAGATCATAACAATACATAAGCAGAAGATATGCGACAATAAAATACATGAACCGTGCTAGATTTGAGCTAAAGACTCTTGACACAAACCCAATCTCGCCTAGCACTCACACCCTGCAAAACCCTGAAAAGTGAGGTGTCAGTCTATGAAAGACTGAATGAGGGGTTTAAATAAATATAAGCGCAATTAACATGCAAGCAATAATCTCGGGTAAGTTTTCTTAAAAGAAACAATATAAGTTCAATAATAAAGTAGAACTCGCCCGAGATTACAACTAATCAATTTAATAATTCAATCATGATCAATTCAATCCGTGGCCCGGCGAGTGAGGGCAATTCTCCAACCTTTACGCCAACAGTGAACAATCAATATTTAGGTTTCAATTCAATGGTTATCACGCAAGTTATTACAGTGCACAATTAGCAGTTTCATGAGCCCTTATTCCTCCGGGTGATGGTGGGCTTGCAAGACCCAACCATCCATGAATGTTGTACGTCAGGAACATGACTCCCACGCACGGAATTTCTGCAAACGAACCGAACCGAGAAAAACCGTGAAACTGAAAAATCGAAAATCTAAAAGGGGCAAACCGAAAACCAAACCGAACACTCCTCGGTTGATTCGGTTCGATTCGGTTTTCGATCAATTCGGTTCGGTTTTTTGGTTTTTGATTTTTATGAACACCCCTATGAAGGGCAGAGCTCTGTCCCGTCATGCCTCCTGCCCACACCTTTTCACGTTCCTTCCTGAGAAGTCACACAGTATTCTGCAAACAAGATTTTTTTTTTTTTTTAAGAGAGAGATAAAAGAGAGTAAGATTAAAAATAAAAAATGTTTGGCTTAATTAGCCTAGAGTCATGATGAAATAGGACTTTTCTTTTCCCGTTGAAATTTCAGCTTCTTCGCAATGATTATGACGTGTCTTGGGGCCGCACTAATTATGTGGAGAATCCCTTGTACTAGAAAGTCTTTTGATCTTCCCCGTAAAAAGGAGCCTTTACCTTGTAGATTTTCTTTACACATTTCATACCTCAAGGTTCCTAGTTCTGGTGACCCTTCCGCCTTCTTTGTCTTCTGCAAGTTGTCCGCTCAAGTTATTCTAGTTCGTTCCCTTCTCTTTGTCTTAGATAGCTTTATTCTGGCGACCAAAGAGGTATCTTCTTTTCCCTATTTTTTGCTCTTTGTTGTACCTGTGTGGAACTTTTCTTCCTGCTGTTGATAAATCTGGTGCATTCAACGTGTGTTTAGACTAAGAAAAATGGGGGGAGGGTTCGGCATGCACATTTCTGGGTATATTAAGGCAGGCTCATGCTTGGAAATCTATATTGTTACTCTAATTAGTTTTTCCTAAAAGAAGGGGGTTTCTTTGCATGGGTTCATAAGATGTTCTTCTCTCTCGTTGGGGAAAGAGCTAATTATATAAGAGCAAGTGGAAAAGATAATACAATTTACCGTAATACGTGTGTGGGTGATTCCTTCCATCTATACTGCTTGTATGGTCTGTGTTGAAGGCGCATTTTCTGTGTGTTCTGTTATTTGCATCTTTTGTTGTGTATTGCCCCTGTTCGTTTTGGAAGCATGCTATCTTGAGTCTCGGGGGTTGCCTGGACCTTGTGCGTGATATGGTCCCTATGTTCGGTGATGATTGAGGCTCTCATCTTGGTTATAATCCCTCCCCTCATTCACCATAGGATGTCTTCCGGGCCGAGTCATTCCTTTCGATCTGGGGCTGGTCTGGGTGTTTCCTCAGGAGAAGGGTCTGATTTTTCTGGGCATTCACACATTTAGGGGGTGCAGGTTAACCTTTATTCCCCCGTGTCTAACCATCATCGGTCAGCTTTTCCCGCGATTGAGGTACTGTCCGATACTGACTCCACAGCTGGCTCAGAAGAGGAAGAACCAGAAAACTTATATGGTCCGGCCTTCTATCAAAAGTTTCCTTCTGAGCTTTCAGCTGCTGGGCTGAGTGATTTGCGATCTAACATGGGGATTCCTTCAAATTGGAAGGTCAGACTTCCGGGTCCCGAGGAGCAACCCTATCACCCTCCTAAGGGCTACTTATGCTTCTGTGTCGCTCAGCTAGAAGGAGGCATGAGATTTCCCATTCCTCAGTTTTACAGGGACGTGCCCAGCTTACTCAGGATTCCCTTGAACCAGTTAACCCCTAATGCTGTGAGATTGTTGGCAAGCTTTGGAGTGCTATTCAGTTACTTAGGAGATGAGTTATCAGCTAGGTCCTTTCGCCGCTACTTCCAAGCCAAACTATACGAAGTAGGTCTGTTCTATTTTAGTCTCAAGGAGGGCGTCTCCTTCTTGGCTTGTCCGTGTTCGCCCAAGGGTTGAAAAAAATCATATTTTTTTATTGTTGCTTTTGAAGCCTGGGGCTTTCCAACTAACTGGAGAAGATCTTTCCCTTCCCCCATGTCCTTCGACCTAGAGGATCATTCTCCTCTAAGTGAAGCCACGAAAACCCACCTTTTTAGGAGGGCTATTGCGCGGGGCTCCTGAAAAAGAACGCTCTCCTTTATCACTTTGGCCTGCGTCCTCGAAAGGCGTTGCTTGATGTCCCTATTGGTATTAATGTGGCATACGTACTGAATTTTGCATCTCCTTTTTGGCTCGAACGCTTTTGTGTGTTCTTTACGCCTTTAGCTAGGGCTGTGCTCTGAGGAAATTTTGGAATTTGTGTAATGATACCTCGCTTTTTTGTCCTTTGTAGAGGACGCCATGGTGTTATCTCAACTCAAGCAACATTTGGACAATCTCCGCAAAGGTGAGGATGCCCCTGAGCTGGTTTCTGGAGAAGCAAGCCCTGTTGTACGTCCTCCTTCCTCTTTCTCCAAGCGTTCCTCCTTGCGCATCAAAGATATTGAGAAGAACAAACGTCCTCTGGAGACTGTATTTACCATTCCTACTACTGATGTTCCTCCTCCTACCAAACGCTCCAGGGTTAAAGAGACCAGCTCAGGAGGCATTATTTTCAGGCCTTCTTGGGAGGTGCTGGAGGCTTCCTCCTTGCTGCGGGAGAGGAATGTTGACTTGAGCCGTTCCTTCCTTGAAGGTTTGGTGCCTCCTGCTGACAACGCTTATATAAGTACCTTGACTTGCGTTGATGCTCAGGATCATCTGTCTTCTTCACTAACAGAGGTAGCATTGCTTATTTACATTTGGTTTTTGGTGATGATGATTTTGAGTTCTGACGCTCGTAACTTATTTCTTGTTAGGTAGTCCTCCTGGTTAGCCACCTTCTGGAGCTCCCCAGACTTCCCTTGGTTGAGAGTCTCCAACAGCAGATTTCAGTTTTGGTGAAGCAAGTGGCTACTCTTAGCAAGGATACTCCTCGCCTTCTCTCTCATTTGAAGAAGCTGGATTTAGAAGTGCAGAAGCTTACCAAGAATAAAGATGTGGCTGTGAGGAAAGCTTGTAAGCAGGCCATTCGCGAGTTTCCTGAAACTGATAAAGGCAAACCTCTCATAGAGGAGTGCATTCACCAAGCGAAGCAGGAAATCTTGGTCTCCTCAAAGTTTAGATTAAACCATGGTATCATCTACAAACAATAGAAAATCTTGATAAGTCTTGATAAAAGAATTTGTATTTTCTAATGATATCCTATTTTCCATTCGTCACTTACCAGTTAATATTTAATTTTTAAACTAAAGATTATAATAGTATGTGTTAGACCAGCCCCTCTGGCATGATAGGGGATTTTATGTAATTTTTCAAACATCAAAAGGAATTTGTGTAACTAGGCCAGATCGCAGGGTATGTCGTAATTATACCAAACATATATGTGCACATACAAAAACCACAAACCTGTAGGATCAAATCATCCCACTTCACCGACCCGGTTTCCTCTTTGAATCGCTTCGCAAGAAGAGCTAATCTCTCGACCAAAACATCACAGCACAGTCCAATGGCTGCACTAATAGCCTCAGAAGTAGCACTCCCTGCAGTAAAACCTCCTTGCACTATACTCAATATGTTAGCCTCCATAACTCTCACCTTGTCCACTAGTTTTTCACTTCCTTCACATTGAATCTAACTCAAACCGTAAGCAACAACTTGTTTAACTTTATTCCAAATCCCCTGCCCCATTTCCACGCCTCCAACTTCCACAACTATCGATCCATCCCAAAGAATACTGACTTTCCCAGGAGTGGAATTAACCATCACTAGATACACAACTGGTACACGAGAAACACCCTAAGTACTATTCCCATTAAATTCTTGAACAGTTTCAATCTTTTTCAAGAAGTCCGACTTATTTAGCCACTTTATCCCAAACAAAAGGCAGAGTATACTCTATTCTTTCTACAGCTGCATGAGAGTAGAACTTTTTCAAGCTTTCGTATGTGTCGAAATTAACATTCCTAACAGAATCAACTTCCATTGACAGGAATGAAGCAACGTGTTCTCATATGGCTTCCGCTATGAAGGATCCCTGCGTGTCTCCTGGAGCCTGCATTGCTGATTTGCTGGAATGGTTTGTTTTGCAGAGTTTTATGTTGAAGGAGAGTGCTCCCCAGTTGTACTTTTTGAGTGCGGTTATTATGCCTTTTTCCATGAAGGGGCTTACGTCTATGGTTAATGGACGTCGAGATGGAGGGTCGTGATCTTGCCTGTGGATTATCTGGCGGTCTATGTTATCTTCATGGGATGTTTGCCTCCGGTGATTAACATGTCAGTCTTTCGGTCGAGGTAGCTTCTGACCGGACGGTGTAATTTGTGAGCTGCTAGTGCACACGATGTAGCAATCTGAAAATTACATTCGAGTAAAATATCCTAAAGGTAAAATTGTTGTTTTTTCAATTATTATCAGAAGTAGGAGAGTTCGAAAATGAAAACATAATAGTTATATTATTCTTCTGTTTTTGGGATAATTATAACTAGACCCCCTGATGTATAATCTAATACAACCAGTATTCCTGAGTTTTAAAAAATTACATTTACCCCCCTTGAGATTGGTGGGTCTTAAGATGGGTCCAACCGTCCAACATTTGAACTTTAGGTAACATTAGCATAAAATTTTCTTGTCATTTGTATTTATTGTTAAGGCTGAGGGGTTCCAAAAATTTGGAAAATTTCTTTTTCTTTATGTTTTTTTCCATAAAATAAAGGTATAACGGAAAGTTTATGGGGTTTCGTTGGTGGTTTTTTCCCCATTAAGCTGGGGCGTGTAATTAACTACAGGGGTGTCCTAAACCTTATGTTATCATAATTACAGTCATTGCTCGTAGACACTTTCCACCAAAGCCTCCACCAATCCTTCTTGTAATAACTCGAACATTATGCTCGGGAACATCAAGACATTTAGCAATTGCTATATGTGCAAACTCGGGGCATTGAATCGAACTATAAACAACCATACAGTTATCTTCATCTGGAATCGCAAGTGCAGTTTGAGTCACCATACAAAAATAGTACTGCGAAGCAAGTTTAAGTTGGATGATCATAGATAACAAATGAAAAAACAAGGTAATTATCAGTAATCAACTGAGAATTGTACGTAAAGATCCTTCTTTTAAGTTGATCAATAAACCTATAAGAGTATCATTTCATGCTAAAATTACAGTTACCCCTACATTGATTATTACTTATAGTTAATGATGCTATAACCAAAAATTTAGTAGATTTTTCAAACTATTCTTTCGTTTTTTGATTATGTCATCTGACTCCCTAAATAAATCTTTTAGAACATCGATTATCTGAAGGAGGCAGTTGTAATTTCTAAAACAAGAGGGAAGGTTAGTGTAATTAACCCAAAGTAGTACCTCTGTAGAGAGAATATTGTGGTTAGATTCAGCCATTCCTTTTTCAAAATCACCAACATTATTCTGACGTAAAAAAGGCGGAACATCAAAGAAACTTAATTTCTCAACAGCGTCTTCAATAGTTAGAATTGGTGGCTCTAACCCTTCAGTATCATAATCCACTCTAGCCATTTTAGCGGCGATATTGGCATGCTTTTATGTACCAGCAACCTTGAGAAAATTATCTTTAGAGTTCATAAATATATTCCAATATACTCAAATTTAATTCTAATTCAAACTAAGTGGGATAGTGAAATTACCGCAAACCCAAAGGAAGTCACCAGAAACCTACTGCTCTCATCAGCAAATAAAGGTTCAAAATTAAAAAAGTCTGTAGCTCCTATATGTTGCCCTCATTTTGGAATATCTTTGGCTATTATGACAGCTACCCCAGTTGTTTGTGGGCTTGATCAACAAAAATGGCCTTCACGCGAGCTAAAGGCTTCGTACTACAAATAAGTGCCCCATGCAGACAATTAGGAGGCAAAGGGATGTCATCAACGTAAACGGCTTCACCTGCAATGAGAGGAATGATTACCTAACTTCTGCTTTTGGAGAAGCTAAAGTTGTACAATGCTGGTGTAACAAAAGTTGGGAGTGTTAAGCAGAAGCAGTAAAACAAACCAGAAGCTTGCATGGCAGCACCAAATTTGGGCATCGGCTCCCCAACAAGATAATAATCTCTACTAGCTTCCACAACTTGCTTTGCAGATGACAATAATGGACGCTTTCTTATCGAACTATTGCTCATCTCTCTGATGCTTTTAGCAATCCTTCAAATCCTCGTCGCTGAAGCTAATGAGAAATGAAAATAAGAAGCTGGCAGCTAAGCTTTTCCTGTATTCCAGATACAAAGTTCCAGCTTCAGGCAAGATAGCATCTTTAACTAACTTAACCTCTTCATCCACAACTTCCACACTTATTTTCCCCTTAGATATTCCTCCACTTTCTTTGCCTTTTTCATGTGCTTCGTACCATAAGCGCAAAAGCCAACCAAAGAAAGTTCACTGAAATTTCGGTTTCGTCCCTACTGACACGAGTCAAGAAGGCTGCGTTTAGATATGGCAATACATTTCCAAGAGACCGGCGGGCAGTACAATATGTTTCAAAAAACACATTTGTGTTGTTTCGAAAGCTTGTGGGTCCCAGAAAAGGAATATGAATGCTCAGAAGCACGTCTTTGGGGTCTAGAGGCGGTTTATTCAAGAGCTCGCCAATTGTAATATTTTCTTGTTTATTACAGCCGGTCCATGTTTTGAGTCTAGAACCGGCAGCGAGAAGTAGCGTAGCAATATCTGAAGGGAAATATTTCTTTTGTGCCATGACCAAATTGCCCTCGAGACTAGCCGAGTTCCTGATAAAGCCGGAAGCTATTTTCTACATATGGTCAGCTATTTTGGTAAAAACGAGCTTGTCACTCTCTTCCTTCAGATATGATATAACTTTGGCAATTGGTAATGCTGCTCCAAGTTCAATCCCTATTTTGTCCTTTTTCACCACTGAGAGCTCGGGAATGTACCTAAGATCAATATATCTGTCATACTTCTATGTTTCTTTATAGTAACCATCGCCCGTGTTACCAACAACGAACTTGATCTTATTTTTCATACCATTTTCCACAATATCAGGTTGCAGTAACTTCTGAAGCTCACCTTTAGTAACTGGAGTGTACCACGAACATTTTTCAAAATTCAGAACCTTGGTAGACTTATATTCATCTCTCAATATTTCATTATGATCCTCTGGCTTATAACATGGTAGTTTACTTTTTTTTTACTTCCTTTTCATTCCCTTTCCTCCAAAAAGAGTTGATCCCCAAATCCTCTAAATCTACATCCGCAGCAAAACTTTTGCATGCGTCAGCAATGGGTCGATATCCTGTGTAACGACATAGATTTCCTCTGATAGAGCTTTCAGGTTCTGAAACTGTTATGGCTTTTCCAGCATTGGAAAGTGTTGAGAAAAGGGACATGCACATTCCTGGAGTGCAGAAGCCACACTGAGAAGCGTGGAATCCAGCAAATCTTTGATGGATAGGATGGAAACCATCTTTGGTATTTCCAAGGCCTTCACTCGTGGCGATGGAACAGCCAATTATACTGCAGCGGAGCGTGAGACAAGAACTTGGTAAAACTATGAGTCTACTTTTGAATGGGATTGTACTTTGAGAGCAAGATGACACACGCCCCACAACCACCTGAAAGAAGTAGAATATTTGTCGAAAAATGAGGAATAGATTAAAGAAAGAGATACACAAGCAAACATGCAGTTGATGGACTATTTTTGGGATGATTACAATCAAGTACTCTGAGGTTTGGCATAATTTCACAAACTTTCTCTTAGGTTGAGAAATTATAAAAGGAAAATTGTCAAAGAATTTACAATACATTTGGATTGATTTTGATGATGAAATCTCTTTCCTTTTTGTGAATATATTTTCCCCTTTCCACATACCGATCAACAATTGATTTTAAATTCATGATTAAAATAACATGTGTTGGGTCACACGTTACAGTATGATAGGGGAAGATTTTGCAATTTTCATCAAACTACAAGGGATATTCGTGTAATATAAGTCCAAATTCTAGAATAAGCCAGTGTAATCATTCCATTAATTTTTAATCAAAGATAGTAACAAAGATTGCAAAAGGAGAAGAATTACAGAGTCCAACTCATCAGAGTGTTCTGAACAAAAATAAGAGTGAAACTGGAGGAAAAAAATACAGAGATTCAACATATATAGTGTATAAAAAGCAGAGAGATCATTACACATATCCTTAAGCAAATAGAGTATCAAAAAGAACAGCCCATTTCAAGGATCACACAGTGAGAGAGAGAGGACGGATATACCTTCACCACAGCCAAGCTTGATGCTCTTGAAACGAGTTTCTGATCTCAAGAACTCAAGCAAAGTAGTACAAGGGTCGACTCGAGACACCTCGAACCTCTCGCCGTTAACGCCGAAAACAAGATCATCACTTCCTGCTCTACATTTCCCAACCTCCCCCATTAACTCAAACTGTACTACAGACAAAGCACATTTACAGGACAAACTGATAAAGCAAACAAACCCCCCCCCCCCCCCCCCCCCCCCCCCACAATAAACAAGAAATTAATACATGTTAGGGATATTACTCTAGTGTACCCTAAGGTTTGGCTAACTACACAAACATCCCCTAGCATATCTTGAAACTGGGCTAACTCAGGCTATAATTGTCATAAATTTAATTTCAAATATTTAGTAAAAAGTGTCAACAAGGAAGAAAAAAATAGAGCATTCATAAAATATTAGAGATGATGTAATAAAAACTTATCGAAATTTGATTAATAAAATCATTTAACTACACGTAACGAATAAGGAGGAAGCATAGGGGACAACCTGTGAATACATTATAACTAACAAATCATCATTTATTTAATATTATAGATAAAAAAGAAAGAAAAATATCACTATTACAAATTCACAACACAAACTTAATTACTATTTTAATACAAATATATACATTCACGCTCTATGCATCCCAGTGTAATCACAGAATTTCTTCATTGAGACTTGTATAGGAAAGTGTAATGCTCAGTAACTTAGCTTCCAGAACGAGTTTGCAAGCTTTTTAAGTACATCTCCACAGTATTTAAGCCACAGAGTTGCTTAACCACAGGCAAAGTAGCAGGAACATCCAGCAAAAACGTCGAATTCGTCCCTTCAACAGGTCCCCAAGACTTGAGCTGCTTTCGAGCTTCCTTAATGGCTGCTCTTGCTACACAGTAAACCGATACTGCCAGAAGTAATGGAGGTTCACCACAAGCTGCAAGAAAAGTTGGGGATAAATTATACTGGGCTACCGACATATACTAAGGTTTGGTCCGATCACATAAACTCTCACTGATGTCTGAGAAATTACAAATACTTCCCCTGACATCCCTGAAAATGGGCTAATGCATGTTATTATAATCATGAGTTTAAAATCAAATGCTGATCAGTTTTTTCCAAGATCCAAATGTAATATAAATCCTTTGATATGGGAAATTTTTGTAATTTCTCGAATCTCAGGGGATATTTGTGTAATTAGACAAAACCACAGGGTATGTAAGTGTAAATATTAATCATATTTTAGTTCAAAGAAACATAAGAAAAAATTAATAAATTTACCCTTTGAGAATGCGATTTTGGTATGCCCAAAGTTTAGCACCTCAACATTGAGTTGTTTAGGAATAGTGTCAAGAGTTGGGATCTTATAATTCCAAGTGCTGTCACTAATCACTAATCCTTCTTCGTTGGCTAAGTATTCTTTAAGCATGAAAAATCCAATGCCTTGTACAAATGCTCCTTCAATCTGTGGAAGGTCGAAAACCAACGATTAGGAATTCATATTACATGGGGCAAGATTGAATTTTCACAAATTTGGTGACCTTTTTAATTTTGAACAAGAATACGCATAGAGTACGAACCTGTCCTAAGCCATGTTTCTCCTGTCAAGACATTTACCTCTACCTGCAACGAAACAATTCAATATAGTGAGGAATGGAGCCTGGGGATGGGGGGTGGAAGCCAAATGCCCCCGATGCAGCTCCGTTATGACTATTTTCTTGATGAAACAGTACAATGAGCAGACAAAAATAAGAAATAACAAGAAAAGTTGAAAAAGGAACAGCTTGACCTCGCTGCATGCAGCACCATAGTTCAAGTATGATGAAGCCGATGATTCAGGCACAAAATAAGAATGTGCAGCTAAGTTTATAGAATGATTATGTACCTACATCAAGATACCAAAATTCAGTTAATCCCATGCTGAGTATATACGGATAATTACACTGGCATACACTAGGCCTAATTAAACAAACTTCCCTTGTCATATACACGACATCTGCATTTGATGAGTCTTGATAAAAGAATCCGTATTTTCTACAGATATCCTATTTTCCATTCGTCACTTACTAGTCAATATTTAATTTTTAAACTAAAGATTATAATAGTATGTGTTAGACCAGCCCTTCTGGCATGATAGGGGGATTTTACGTAATTTTTCAAACCTCAAAAGGAATTTGTGTAACTAGGCCAGATTGCAGGGTAGGTCGCTGTAATTATACCAAACATATATATGCACATACAAAAACCACAAACCTGTACGATCAAATCATCCCACTTCACCGACCCGGTTTCCTCTTTCAATCGCTTCGCAAGATGAGCTAATCTGTCGACCAAAACATCACAGCACAGTCCAACGGCTGCACTACTAGCCTCAGAAGTAGCACTTGCTGCAGTAAAACCTCCTTGCACTATACTCGATGTGTTCGCCTCCACAACTCTCACCTTATCCACTAGATTTTCATTTCCTTCACATTGGATTGAACTCAAACCGTAAGCAACAACTTGTTTAACTTTAGTCCAAATCCCCTGCCCCATTTCCACCACTCCAACTTCCACAACTATCGATTCATCCCAAAGAATACTCACTTTCCCAGGAGTGGCATTAACCATCACTAGATACACAACAGCACACGATAAACACCCCTTTTAGTCCAAGTACTATTCAGGTTAAATTCTTCAACATTTTTAATCTTTTTCAAGAAGTCCAACTTTTTAGCCACTTTATCCCAAACAGAAGGCAGAGTATACTCTATTCTCTCTCCAGCTGCATGAGAGTAGAACTCCTTCAAGCTTTCATATGTGTGGAAATTAACATTCCTAATAGAATCAGCTTCCATCGACAGGAATGAAGCAACGTGTTCTAATATGGCTTCCGCTATGAAAGATCCCTGCGTGTCTCCAGGGGCCTACATTGCTGATTTGCTGGAATGGTTCGTTTTGCAGGGTTTTAAGTTGAAGGAGAGTGCTCCTGAGTTATCCTTTTTGAGTGCGATTATTATGCCTTTTTCCATGAAGGGGCTTACGTCTATGGTTATTCCTGCATTGATTAGGACGTCAAGATGGAGGGCCGTGATCTTGCCTGTGGATTTAAATCCTACGGTGTATGTTATCTTATGGGATGTCTGCCTCTGGCGATTATCATGTCAGTCTTTCGGTCGAGGTAGCTTCTGACCGGACGGTGCAATTTGTGAGCTGCTAGTGCACACGATGTAGCAACCTGAAAATTCCATTCGAGTAAACTATCCATGAGGTAAAATTATTGTTTTTAAAATTATTATCAGAAGTAGGAGAGTAACAAAAAAATAGGAGTTTATATTACTCTTCTGTCTTTGGGAATAGTTATAACTAGACACACTGATGTATAGCCAAATACAACCAGTATTCCCGAGGTTTGAAAAATTACATTTACCCCACTTGAGGTTGGTGTGTCGTATAGATGGGTCCAACAGTTAACTTCAGGTAACATCAGTATAAAATTTTCTTTTCTTTTCTTTTCTAGGGGTTCCCGAAAATTTGGAAATTTTCTTTTTCTTTATGTTTTTTTTCCCATAAAAAAATGGGTATAACGTAAAGCTCATGGGGTTTCATTGGTGGTTTTCTGATGCCAGTTTAGCTGAGGGGGTGTAGGTGTAATTAACCACACTTGGGAGGGGGGGGGGGTCCTACACCTTATGTTAATGATACTATAACACAAAATTTAGTAGATTTTTCAAATTATTCTTCCATTTTTGGATGATGTGACTCCCTAACTAAATCCTTCTGAACATCTGAAGGAGGAAGTTGTAATTTCTGAACTAACAGGGGGAGTAAGTGTAATTAGCCCAAAAAAGGTACCTCTGCAGAGAGAATCTTGTGGCCAGCTTCAGCCATTCCTTTTTCAAAATCACCAACCTTATTCTGAATTCTGATTAAAAAATGTGGAACATCAATGAAACTTGATTTCTCAAATGCCTCTTCAACAGTTAGAATTGGTGGTTCTAATCAATCAGTATCATAATCCACTCGAGCCATTTTAATTTGGCGGCGATATTGGCATGCTTTTGTATATCAGCAACCTTGAGAAGATTATCATTCAGTTCATAAATATATTCCAATAAACTCAAATTTAACTCTAATTACAAACCAATGGAGAAAGTGTAATTACCACAAATCCAAGGAAGTCACTAGCAAACCTACTGATTTCATTAGCAAATAAAGGTTGGGATTCAAAAAATGTCGTAGCTCCTATATTTTGTTTGGAATGTCTTTGGCTGTTATGACATCAGCAACACCGGTTGCTTGTGGGCCTCAAACGAGCTGAAGGCTTTGTTCTACAAATAAGTGCTCCATGCAGGTGAAGGGATGTCGTCAACATAAACAGCCACCTGAGAGAAAGAAGATTTTCTAATTTCTGCTTTTGGAGAAGCTAAAGTTGTTGGGAGTGTTTTCAAGAGAAATTGCAAAGGCACTCTTAAGTAATACATAAAGAAACAAGAAGCTGAAAGAAAAAAAAAACCCAGGTGCTTTTAGCTTCTAACTTATTTTAAACAGACCAGAAGCTTGCATGGCAGCAGCAAATTTGGGCATCGGCTCCACAACCGGATAATAATCTCTACTAGCTTCCACAACTTGCTTTGCACATGACAATAATGGACGCTTTCTTATCGAACTATTATTCATCTCGTTTGGCAGCTTTTTTCAGCAACAAATCGTTCGAATCCTCACCGATGAAGCTAATGAGAAATGAAAACAAGGAGCTGACAGCTAAGCTCTTGTATTCCCCATACGAAGTTCCGTTTTCAGGCAAGATAGCATCTTTAACTAACTTAACCGCTTCATCCAAAACTTCCACACTAAGTATTTTCCCCCTCAGATATTCCTCCACTTTCTCTGCCCTTTTGCTCGTGCTTCGTACCATAAGCGCCAAAAGCCAAACGAAGAAAGTTCACTGAAATTCCGGTTTCACCCCTACTGACATGAGCCAAGAAGGTTGCATTTAGATATGGCAATGCATTTCCAAGAGGCCGGGGGCAGCATGGTATGTTTCAAAAAATACATTGGTGTTGTTTCAAACACTTGTGGGTCCCACAAAAGGAATGTGAACGCTCAAAAGCAAGTTTTGGTCTAGAGGCGGTTTATTTAAGAACTCATCAATTGTAATATTTTCTTGTATCTTACAGCCGTTCCATATTTTAAGACTAGAACCAGCAGCAAGGAGTAATGTAGGAATATCTGAAGGGAAATGCTTCTTTTGAGCTATGACCAAATTGCGCCCGAGACTAGCGGAGTTCCTAATAAAGCCAGAAGCTATTTTCTCCATATGGTCGGCTATTTTGGTAAAAATGAGCTTGTCACTCTATTCTTTCAGATATGATATAACTTTGGCAATTGGCAATGCTGCTCCAAGTTCAATCCCTGATTCGTCCTTTTTCACTAGCGAGAGCTCAGGAATGTACCTAAGATCAATATATCTGTCATACTTATCTGTTTCCTTATAATAGCCATCGCCAGTGTTGCCGACAACTAACTTGATCTTATTTTTCTGACCATTTCCTACAATCTCAGGGTGCAGTAATTTCTGAAGCTCATCTTTAGTAGCCGGTGTGTACCACGAACATTTTTCAAAATTCAGAATCTTAGTCGACTTATATTCATCTCTCAATAGTGCATTACGATCCTTTGGTTTATAAGCCGATAGTTTAGTTTCTTTGACTTTCCTTGCATCCCCTTTCCTCCAAAAAGAGTTGATTCCCAAATCCTCTAAATCTATGTCTGCAGCAAAACTCTTGCGTGCATCAGCGATGGGCCGATATCCTGTGCAACAACATAGATTTCCTCTGATGGAGCTTTTTCAGCGTTGGTAAGTGTTGAGAAAACGGATATGCACATTCCTGGAGTGCAGAAGCCGCATCGCAAAGCGTGGAATCCAACAAACCGTTGACTGATCGAATGGAAACCGTCTTTGGAATTTCCAAGGCCTTCACTTGTGGTGACAGAACAGCCATTTTTACTGCAGAGGAGCGTGAGACAAGAACCAACTGTAAAACTTTCGGTCTGCTTTTGAACGGGGTTGTACTTTGTGAGCAAGATGACACACGCCCCACAACCACCTGAAAGAGGTAGAATATTTTCCAGAATGAGGAATAGATTAAGGAAACATAAATGCAATCAAATACTCCGAGGTTTGGCTTAATTACATAAACTTCCCCTTAGTTTGAGAAACTATAACAGATCTCTAGTTAAAGAATTTCCACCAGCTTTAGATCGATGAATTTTGATGACGAAATATTTATCTTTTTCCCAAATAAAATTTCCCCTTTGCACTTATTTCTGAGTATTCGATCGTAAATTCATGACAACAATAGCATATGTCAGTACAGTTAGGTCAAACATCACAGTATTTTAGGGGAACATTTTGTAATTTTCATCAAACCACAAGGGATGTTTGTGTAACAGGTAGTCCAAATTTCAAGGATCAGAGAGAGAGAGAGAGAGAGAGGGGGGGGTAGATATACCTTCACCCTATGTTGCACAGACACGGACACGGCGACACGGACACGACACAATACGGATACGACGATACGGATTTTTTTGTGAATTTTCCACAGCCAAGCTTGGTACATTACAAGTTTTAACAAGCGTTTAAATTAGTATAAGAAAGAATAATTGAAAATAATATTTTGTGGTCAATTTCGTGGATCTTCTTTGCATACAACATACATAGTGATTAAATATTGTAGTTTGGCCCAAATCCAATAGGCAAATGAATCAACATAATTGGCTTAATAGTCGAAGCTCGGAAAGTCGAAACCATACTTAACCAACTTGCTATTTTTATACGTATAACAATTCGGAATCAATCAATTGTGCATTTGATAGCTGGATCAGCGGTCGAACCGGACCGGACGTGCAACTGGTCGGTCCGGTTAGAAACCGTTATAAGTTATAACAGATCAACATGACTCAGGCGGGAGTTGAGTCTCCTGCTCTTCAGTCAATTTTATTCTCACCATTTTCTCTCCCTTATTCCACAATAACCATTTCATTCTCTCCCTTTCTCAAAAATTTCGAGGAAAGTTCTTAAAATAATTTGGGTTCCGAAGGAGGTTTAATTTAGGGTACCTAGTAAAGTGCACATTAATTGTGTGTAGGATAGTTTCTAAATAACTTATAATAAAATAGAATACAAAAGGCATCTATTTATGTATTTCACCTTTTAAATTAACTCTAAAAATAAAAAGTATCCAATGATGAAAATTAGTTCTTTAGAAAATTTACAAATATTATTAAATATATATTTTATTAGTAGATTATTGTAGTTTTAAGTTTTTCTAAAATATTTTATAATTATTTCTTGGTATGAGAATAATTTAATTATATAATAAATTGAACTAAGAATTAATTTTTGACCTAATTAAATATTATATAATTAAGTTGGGTAATGGACAATTATGTTGAAAAGAAACACTCAAAAAAATCCACACTTTATAATAGTATAGATAATTCTCATTTATTTGGATTTATATCAGATGATACAAATTACGTACCGTATTTATATAGTAATTTATGAAAATACGTACAGTATGTATATAGTATTCATACATGAATACATATGGTATTTGTACAAAAACACATTTTGTTTTTATACAAAAATACAAAACCACCTTCAGCCATTTGACCGGGGTTTTCCCGTCTGCTACTGTTATCCAGCGCGCTATGTCTCTTTTCTCAGGTATATGTTGTTGTCAGGCTTCCTGCTTCCCGACGTTTCTATTTTGTTTTCTTTGGATTCCTTCCTGTTTTTCTCGATGTTTGATTCCTTCGCTGCTCAGGGGAAATAAATCAAGTACTCAGCTGGACCAAAAAAGATATAGTACTCAGCGACCTGTTAAGGGGAAGATGTGCCTCCCATAAGCAAACTTGGAGCAAAAGATTGAATCTCACCCCTGTTAGGAATAGTGCCCTAGAAAGCCGATTGTATATCCGCTTTGTACTTTTCCTTATTGTAATCACAGACAATCTTTGAATAAAATAACGAATTGAGGCAACACTTCTTTATATGCTCTTGTTTGGTATGCGCTTACTTTAGCTGTGCATGTATGAGAACTCCCCTAATCCTGATGACTTTAGGACTCTACCATTTAGGTGAAATGGTTCATGAAACGAGCCCTATATCACATAAGTCATGATTAGTAAAATACTCCAAGCCGATGAGTCCTACAGACAGTGGGAGTGTCAACCTGACTCCTCTAAGGCTTGCTTGTGGGATCACGCCCTTAAGAAGGACCACCTTGTTTCATGGAGGTGCAAAGTGTATAGTTGATACGTGCGTGATACATGAGGGTGCTTACTTTAATAAGTAAGTTCACTGAGGTGCCCCGTGTGAGAACATTCTTAAATGGGAAATGAAGTTTCTATTTTAGGAAATGGAAACTTCCAGATTAGAAAGTATCTCACGAGTCATTGATGTGATTAATTGATCCTTAGACTTGAGGTTCCTTGTCACTTTATGAGTTAACTCTGTAGTCTTAGGTATAAGCTTTAAAGGGTGTCGCATTAGACAACTGATTCAAGACTTATGCTGGGGCTGCACAAGTGATTCATGAAAGTGAATGAGAATCAAGAAAGGACCTACACTTGCATTTGCAAGGTGATCTCTTATTGTGTAAGTCATTCATATGCCATATGGAGTCCTTGGTCAAGGCAGTAGATCAAGACATCAAGAAAAGGGTATTTTGTTAGAAAATTTTAAAATTTCCGCTGCTTCGATCCTTTTGTTAGAAAATTTTAAAATTTCATGATTGCGAGATTCGATCCTTTTGTTAGATTCATGATTGCGAGATTCGATCCTTTTGTTAGAAAATTTTAAAATTTCCACTGCTTTCTGATTCCGTTTTTCCAACAACCCCCACATCTCAACCTGACAAAGCAACTGTAAGGAAGTAAATCAGGTACTTAGAAGCCCGTTAAAGTGGAGGTATGCCTTCAACAAACTTACAAAGAGCCCATTGGGAGCAAAAATGGGAACGTGGAGGTGTGCCTCCAACTAAGGGTGGGTATCGGGATATTATACGAATTCACCCGTCAATCTAATCAAGGAGAAAGAAATGATATAGTGCTCTGTCATGTTTTGTTGAATATGCCATGTATTTATATATTAATTATTGGAGAATTAATAAATAAATACACAAAGGCATATCAAAGGTTGTTGGAAAATGTGCATTGGTTATTGTGTCCCACATTGGAAAAATAACACTAAGTAGGCAGCTTTATATATTAAAATGATGCATGTGTTATTAAATTGTGGAACCCAAGAGAGGACTAATGGGCTCACACGCAGTACGGTGCCCACGCACGGGCAAGTGCACGGGCACGGGCGCGGGCCGGGGCTGGGCATGGGCGAATGTGGCGTTTGATGGCGCACTTTACACTTCGTACATGCGTATCGTCGCTAGGAGCTTGGAGCCTTGGCTCTGGGCCGAGCCCAGAGCCTTACTTTTTGGGCCAGAGCCGGCCTAGTCTAGTCCAGTTTGAACCAATGTCCAGATTCATCCAATGAATTCGTTGGCATTCGTAACAGCTGAGTAGTGGGCATTCATTGAGATTGAATTTCAAGTCGTTACACCTGAAATTAATCCATTCAAATTCCCAATGTCAGTTTTATTTTTGGCCAACACTTGAGAGCTACAAATAGCTCCTTCCCCCACCTGAAAAGACACAGCAACATTCACAGAATTTCTGGCAAATTGCTATTGCATGAAATTCCTTTTCCAGCTTGACATATATCCTAAAAGTAAATCGTCTGCAACCTCTAGCAAACTCAGAGAGTAGGGGCGATTAACACTTTAAGGACAGGGACTACCCGTGTCATTCTGATCCCATTCCTATTTTCTCAACAATCTTAAAGTGTTAATCCGGAGATGGAATCAGAATCCCTCCGCATCATGAACCAGCAGAAGTTGGATCGCTTTGATGGGAACAATTTCAGCCGCTGGTAAGACAAGATGAAGTTCCTGCTTACCGTTTTGAAGTTGGCCAATTCCAGAAGATCCTCCTGCTCCTCAGCAGCCCGTAATCGTGGATCCACCTACTGCAACAGGTGGTGCTCCTCCAGCCAATACCACTCCTGCAGGTGGGGCTCCTTCTGTTAATCCTACTACAGCAGGTGGTGTTCTTCCTGCCAATACTGCAGCAACAGGTCCCTCCAGGAATGCCTTGCAGATCCATCAGGAGATTGTGGAAACCCTTCAGCAACAAAGAAAGAAAAGAGCTGAAGCTGAAGAGTTGGCTCGTAGCCATATCCTCAACACTCTTTCTGACATATTGTATGATCTTTATAGAAATGTCAAGTCGCCTAGAAAGCTTTGGGAGGCGCTGGAATACAATTATAAAGCTGAGGAGGAAGGTACTAACAAATATTTAGTATCTAAATATCTCGATTTCAAAATGGTTGATAATAAACCAATCCTAAAGCAAGTGCATAAGCTCCAGGTAATTGTCAACAAACTACGGATGGTGAAAATTGTCCTTCCCGAAGCATTCCAGGTAGGAGCTATAATTTCAAAGCTCCCTCCTGCCTGGAAAGATTATGCAAAGAGATTGATGCATAAATCTGAGGATATGTCCTTGGAACAAATTCAGAAACATTTGCGTATTGAAGAGGAGGCTCGAAAACGCGATGGCAAGAATTTGGTTCAAGGACAATCCAGCATGAATTATGTTGAGGTTGGAAGTTCTAAAAAGAAGCCTTTCGGGGTTAAAAAGAATCAAAGACGATTTAAGAAATCCGGGCAGAAATCTAAACCTGTTCATGTTGCTACCAAAAGAAAAGGCAAGTGTCATGTTTGTGGAGAAACATGACATTATGCGAGAGAATGCCCACAACGCAAGAGTGGATCCAACGTTGCAAATATGGTTGAGGAGAACCTAATTGCCATGGTGACTGATCTTAGCCTTGATGTGGCTATGATTTCTGAAATAAACACGGCTAGTGAACTTTCTGGCTGGTGGTTAGATTTTGGAGCAACGGTTCACATTTGCAATGATCGAAGGCTTTTCAAGACCTTTGAAGAGGTTGTTAGGCAAGAGGTTCAGATGGGAAATAGCTCCAAAGTCGGTGTTGGAGGCAAAGGGTCTATCGAGCTCAACTTTACCTTCGGGAAGAAATTGACTTTGATCAATGTCTTGTTTGTACCAAATGTTAGGAAAAGTTTAATTTTTGTTGATTTGTTAGATAAGAAAGGTTTTAAAGTTTCTGTTGAGTTTGGGAAAGTTATTATCATGAAAAATGGTGAATTTATTGGAAAAGGTTATGCTTGTAATGGGATGTACAAGATGTCTATTAATAATATGAATTCTGTTTCTGATTACATGATTTCTTCAATTTATTTATGGCATAGTCGATTAGGACATGTTAGTGCAAAGAACTTGAAAAATATGCATGCAATGGGATTAATTGATATTGGTAAAAACGAACTTGATAAATGTGAAATATGTGCAAAATCAAAAATTGTAAGAAAACCTTTTCCAAGTGTGAAAAGAGAATCACAAATATTAGATTTAATTCATACGGATATTTGTGAGTTGAATGGAATTTTAACTAGAGGTGGTAAAAGGTATTTTATTACTTTTATTGATGATGCTAGTCGTTTTTGCTATGTGTATTTGTTAAGAACTAAAGATGAAGCTTTTAGTTCTTTTGTGAAATACAAGTCAGAAGTAGAAACCCAACTTGAGAAGAAGATTAAGGTTCTACGTTCTGATCGAGGCACGGAATATTGTTTGAATGCTTTTGATACACTTTGTGAAGAAAGTGGTATCATATATCAAACAACTGCCGGATATACACCCCAGCAGAACGGTATAGCAGAAAGGAAAGATCGAACCTTTCTAGATATGATAAATTGCATGATTAATCATGCTAATTTACCTCATAACTTGTGGGGAGAAGCCCTCCTATCTGCGTGCCATATTCTGAATAGGATGCCTAATTCTGTTGTGAAGACTAGTCCCTATGAAATATGAAAAGGCAGAAAACCCAACACAAGTTATTTCAAAGTGTGGGGGTGTGTGGCCTACTTTCGGGTTCCCGATCCTGAACGGACTAAGTTAGGGGCTAGAGCTATTAAAAGTGTGTTCGTTGGATATGCTCTTAATAGCAAGGCCTATAGACTTCTTGATTTGGAGTCCAACGTGATAACTGAGTCCAGAGACGTGGAATTCTTGAAAAGTACGTTTTCAAAAGATGTTGGAAACGAATCTGTGCCACCCCAAAAATTGAGCCTAAAGGTCCCATAAGGCCGGTTGAGGAAAATAATATTCCTACACAACCAACTGAGCCTAGAAGGAGTACTAGAGCAAGAAAAGAAAAAAGCCTAGACAAAGACTTTATTTCTTCTGAGGATTTATTATTCTTGGTGGAGAGGGACTAGGATAATAAAGTGGTAAGTGAAATACCGTTTGTATTTACACTTGAGACGGATCCTAAAACATTTGCAGAAGCTATGGCTTCTAGAGATGCTTCCTTCTGGAAGGAAGCTGTAAACGATGAAATAGATTCGATCTTGGGTAACAATATTTGGGTATTAGCAGACTTACCTCGTGGTTCTAAACTCATTGGGTGCAAGTGGGTATTTAGAAGAAAACAGAACACCGATGGCACTATCTCAGCTTTTAAAGCTAGATTAGTTGCCAAAGGATTTAGACAAGTAGAAGGGATTGACTACTTTGACACTTATGCACTGGTGGCTCGAGTTGCTTCCATCAGGATTCTTCTTGCTTTAGCATCGCTTTACGATCTGTTTGTTCATCAAATGGACGTAAAGACAGTCTTTTTAAATGGAAACTTAAAAGAAGAAATCTATATAGAACAACCTGAGGGTTTTGTAGCACCGGGAACAAAAAATAAAGTGTGTAAATTAGTCAAATCCTTATATGGTCTAAAACAAGCACCAAAATAGTGGCACGAGAAGTTCGACACTGCTATCTTGAAATTCGGATTCAAGTATAACAGTGCTGACAGGTGCATTTACTCCAAATGTATAGCTGACTATATGGTAATAGTCTGCCTATATGTCGATGATATGTTGATCGTCGGGACAAACATGATTGGAGTAAACAAGAGTAAAAAGTATCTATCCTTAGTCTTTAAGATGAAAGACTTAGGTAAAGTAGATATTATTTTAGGCATTAAAGTTAAAAAAACATAGTGGGGGTGGTTTTTCACTAAATCAATCTCACTATATTGAGAAAATTCTGACTTAGTTCAATCACCTCGAGGTCAAGGAGGTGAATACTCCGTTTGATAACGGACTAAAACTTAAAGAAAATACTGGCAGAGCTATTGCACAGCTTGAGTATGCAAGTGTTGTTGGCAGTCTTATGTACGCAATGCATTGCACTAGACTAGATATTTCCTTTGCAGTTTCAAAACTTAGCAGATACGCGAGCAGTCCCAATGCTGATCATTGGAAAGCTATTAGTAGGGTTCTCGAGTACCTTAAGAGAACTATTAGCTTTGGTTTGTTCTATAACAAATTCCCTAGTGTGTTGGATGGGTACTCAGACGCGAGTTGGATAACTAGTGTGGGAGATAACAAATCTCACAAGTGGGTGGATTTTCACTCTTGCCGGTGGGGTTGTTTCTTGGGCAAGCAAAAAACAGACGATAATCTCTCATTCTACCATGGAATCTGAGCTTATAGCTTTAGCACAAGCTGGACAAGAGGCTGATTGGATAAGAAATATGTTGTTAGACATAGATCTTTGGCCAAATCCAATTCCTCCAATTTCGTTGTACTGTGACAGCGAAGCAACGCTTACAAAAACGTACAGTGGTACCTATAATGGTAAGTCTAGACATATTGGTCTTAGACATGCATTTATGAGACAATTGATACAAGATGATATCATAACAATTGTCTATGTGAGGTTGATGTGTCGTTTATTTATCCAATTATTAAGTATGAATTGTTATATTCTACTCTATGACTTAGCTTTATTATGAGTAGTCATTCCAGTTTTATATTTCCCTGTAGGAAGCACTCTTTGTGGAAATCTGGAGATAATTGGAGGAATTTGACTAAGAATTAGTGCAGATTGAATCTTCTTGGAGGCCCACTTTTCTTAGGCATGCAACCGGCCCATTAACTCCAATTCTTTATTGGAACTCAAATTGGAGTCTTAGGGGATTTGTCACGTGATGAGAACCCATTGATATTCAAAGCCCTTTGGACTTTGCAATATATTGTCTAACAAGTGAAAGGAAATGTCAAGGTTGGGCCTCAACAATCCACTATTCTGCTGGGCTTCTAACTTGAATATTTAAGGAAGTAATAAGGAGTCCAAGCCCTATCTTGCACTTGGAAAAAGATAGCTGGAGTAAGGCAGAATTTAGGGAACAAGGCTTTCAAAAGAACGTTCTAAGAACGTGGGGGTTACAACGTTGAGAAAAGGTGGGTTAGTGGCTTTTATTGCGTTATTATTCTGGAGAACATGGTGGAGAAGTGGGAGAAGAATTGAAGCATACCACTACACTATATAAAAGGTGCAACACGACAGAAACGGGGGAGAGGAGTCCATCCCTTTCCTTTAGTTTTACTCTTTTAATTTTATTTTAGACTTTGTTAATTTCCTTGTTAGTGATTTTCTAGTTTCGTTTTAGTCGGGATTTTTCTAGTATGCATTAGGTTTTGTGAGACTACTTCTTTTATTGATTAATTCAAGTTATCCGTTTTATTTCTAAATTAACGTTATTGTGTTTGTTCTATTCTTTGATTAATTTAAGACGTCGAATCTTAGGATAAGCAATTCACATACAGCTAGTTAATTCATTCGGTGGAGTCTACCCGGACAATTAACGAAGTGGCAATCAACACTAGGTTGCTAAGTTCGGCTGATTTTGTGTTGTGGGATATTACGGTCTAATTAGGCGAAGTAGGAGTTTCTACTTAGTCGGTTAGGGCTAGTGTTTCTTTAGTACGTAAAGCAATTATCCGGTTGAATCTTAGAAGGAGTTTCTGATAGGGTTGTCGGTTAATTAGGGGACGATTATTAGGAGTTTCTTCTAGTCGTTCTAAAAAGTAAGAAGAAACGAGGGAGCCTAAGGTAACTGGTAACTATAGCTAGCCTAACGAGGAATTAATCACTCTGTCCGTGATCATAGCCTGATGCATGCGTAGGAAAATCCCAGCTATTTGTCATCTACTGAATTAGTCTAAGTGTTTACTGTGCTTAATTATTTTATTTGCTTACTTAGTTAATCTCGTTTTATTTAATTCATTATTAGTATAATCAAATCTCAAAACCCCCCATTTTAATTATTTGTTCATTTCCCTAGCATATAAAAGTTACAATTTCACCCAATCCTCGTGGATCGATACCCGTTGCCACTATTTTGCAATTTAATTGTGTGCAATACTTGGGATTTTATTATTGGTGGCCTCGACACCCATCAGAGGTCAAATAAGAATTTGGCTGATCCGTTTACTAAGCCTCTGACGAGAGACTTAGTAGCTTCAACTACAAGAGATATGGGACTAAAACCACCCGAACCAAAGTGATGGTAACCCTACCTATAATCTAGGTTACCCCTGATTATAGGTTCAAAGGGAAAAACAAAGTCACGAGTTGGTAAGAGCTATCAAGTGGTCTCATATGTAGTAGAAGATAGCTCAGTGAGTTGCAACGTGATAAGGTTGAGTTGTGCTCTTAACAAAATGCTGTACTATTTGCAACTAGTGCCCGAGAAACATTTTGCCTATATGAACTAGAAGTGAAGCCGCTTCTTATAGAGAGTTATGGTTTACTCTCTTAGAGGTTCATGAAACGGGATATGGCGTATGTCTTGATAAGCGCAAAGCAGTGGAGTGCTTGCTGTATGAGAAAGAAAACATGTGTGTGATAACTCCGATTGCATCACAAAGGAGTTGAGGTTCAATCTACGGACACCGTCAACTTTGATGCAGTTTTGAGCTATTTACACTAAGGGAAGGTTCAATGTTCATCACACCTTCCTCTAGGCACGTGATCTTTGACTAATATCTTCAAGGAATTGTCTGGCAAAAGAGTAGTTTTCCAAACAATTGGGGGATTGTTGAATATGCCATGTATTTATATATTAATTATTGGAGAATTAATAAATGAATACACAAAGGCATATCAAAGGTTGTTTGGAAAATGTGCATTGGTTATTGTGTCCCACATTGGAAAAATAACACTAAGTAGACAGCTTTATATATTAAAACGCTGCATGTGTTATTAAATTGTGGAACCCAAGAGAGGACTAATGGGCTCACAAGCAGTGCGGTGCACCGCACCGCCCGCACACGCGCATGTGCATGCCGGGGCTGGGCATGGGCGAATGTGGCGTTTGATGGCACACTTTGCACTTCGTACGTGCGCATCATCGCTAGGAGCTTGGAGCCTCGGCTCTGGTCTGAGCCCAGAGCCTTACTTTTTGAGCCGGAGCCGGCCTAGTCCAGTCCAGTTTGAACCAATGTCCAGATTCATCCAATCAATCCGTTGGCATTCGTAACAACTGAGTAGTGGGCATTCATTGAGATTGAATTTCAGGTCGTTACACCTGAAAATCCATTCAAATTCCCAATGTCAGTTTTATTTTTGGCCAACACTTGAGAGCTACAAATAGCTCCTTCCCCCATCTGAAAAGACACAGCAACATTCACAGAATTTCTGGCAAATTGCTATTACACGAAATTCCTTTTCCAGCTTGACATATTTCCTAAAAGTAAATCGTCTGCAACCTTTAGCAAACTTAGAGAGTAGGGGCGATTAACACTTTAAGGACAGGGACTACCCGTGTCATTCTGATCCCATTCCTATTTTTCTCAACATGTTTATCAAAGAAATTTTAGGGCTGGAGATCCTGTGGAGGAACAGCATAACCCTGTTGTTGGTGATCTTGCTGCAGGGGTGGCTGCTGTTGGTGGTAATGCTGCAGGAGTTCAAGCTGCTGGGGTGCTCGTTCTGCTCGACCGGTTTGCTCAAAATGCCCCGCATCAACATGAGGAACCAGCGCATCAACATGAGGAACCTGAAGACTTTACGACTTTAAAGCTTTGAGCCAGGATATCATTCAAACTTCATATAACATTTTTTTGTAGTTACTTCATTATCTGTATAACATTTTTTTGTTGTTACTGTATAACATTGTTACTTCAACATTAGTTGGTGCTTCAACATTCTTATGTCAATCGATTTACATTGTTCCTCTTTTTACCTTTTTCTCCCTAATATCATTAGTGACTTTTCATTGTTCATAGAAGTCCACAAATAATATTAGTGACTTTTTAAGATTAGAAGAATTTAAAACGAACTAAAAAAGTAAACTAGTGGGATGAAGTGCCTATTATTATCGTTAGACTCCAAGGGAGGATGTACGAGGCTGTTTACTCCGTGCGTGGAAGGGGTAGAAAATATTAAGTTCAGACAGTTGATGGTGTTAAGCCAAACTGTTAGGCGGGGAGGCTTGGGATAGAGATCATATTCAAGCATTTTTTTTACCTGTAGATACATACTATATTTGAGTATCTCGTGAAAAAATTGAGGAATAAAGACATACAGATTTGGCACCACAATAATAATGGGCATTTCTCAATTTGTAGTGCTCATAAAATGGTGTTGTCACTACTATATAGGGATGACGCATTGGACTCTGAAGGGGATGGATCCTAGAACTTTTTTTGGAATTCACGAGTCCCACCGAAGGTGAAGATGTGTTGTTGGCGCTCGTGTAGGGAAGCTTTTCCTAGTGTGATGAACCTTAGAAGGCGAAAATGTAGGGAAGGAGTGGCTTGCCCTTTTTGTAGGGAGGAGGAAGAAGTAACACCGCACGTGTTGCTAGAATGCTCAGTTGCTTGTCTCCACATGGGTCATAAGTAACTTACCATGGGCGGTTTTTGGGGTACGGAGAGGGTGTTCCGAGAGTTGGATGAAAATGGTGGTCAGTAAGCTCAGCGAGCACGAATCGACCTTGTTTTTTATTATTCTATGGACGATGTGATGGAATACGAATAGATTGTTGATGGGGAGGGAGTGTCTTGCACCTTTGGAGCTTATTTGTTATGCTTGTCCTTACCGGCATTCCTTTCAAGGGTGGGGGTTGAAAAACATATAATAGGTGTTGAGAGAAGTATGATGTTGAGATGGACAATGACTTCTTTTGTACAAAAGTAAATTTTGATGGAGCATTGTTTAAATCAAATAAACAGTTTGGAATGGAGGTTGTGGCAAGAAATGTGCTTGGGGAGGTAGTGGTTTGGTGCTCAAGGCAAGGTTAACGATATTTTAGTTAGAACTCATTGAAATTTTTGCAGTGTTGGAAACAGCTTAGAAGCAGGTGGTCGCATGTTGTGGTTGAGGAAAATGTCCAAAATGTTACTAAAAAACTCAAACAAGATGACCTGAATTTATCGGTACATGGTTCAATTTTTTATTTTTTTTTAATTTCGATTATTTCCCTTAAGTGTGCGTATAACTGAAAATAGAGTGTAGCTCATGTTGAACCTTACATCTTATAGCAAACTTATCCCTCCATAATCAACTGAGCTACGTGGGACGGATGTTTCTTTTGATTCATAAAACGAGTTTTGTTGACTCTCAAAAAGAAAAGTGACATGTAGTGATTGGAAAGTTGAAATATGTTGAAGTAAGCAAATTCAAAATTTAATATTAAATTATTTAATAAATTTGTATATTTTCGCCATTACTAGACGTACAAAAAAGAAATTGTAGCTTTTATTTTCTGAGAGGTATTACTTGAAGCCCACCAAAGCGGAAAATTCTTGTATGAGACGGGTGTAGGGCACTGTTCCCTACTGTTGGAAAACACGAATCAGAAAGCAGCGGAATTTAAAAAATTTTCCCAACAAAAGGATCTAGGACTCGCAATCGTGTAACCAAATTCGTAAAGATAGAAAACTTACTTTTCTTTTGTTCTTTCTTGAAGCGTTTCAAGCCACCCAAGAACGCTCTTCTCGCGGCTTGATCCCCTCTCCTTGGTAAAGCTCGAATCTTCAAACTTCTAACTTGAAGTCTCTAGAGAAAGTCCACCAACTTGATTACAATCTAACTAGTAAGGATGCTAGTTCTCTAGTTAGTGTTTAGGCTTAACCTAGGGTTTTATTTTATCTTGGAGAAAGGAAGGTGTTCAACACATGAACCAAAAGAATTGTCAATTCGCTCTAAAGGGGAGCATGAGCTCCCCTATATATAGGAAAGGGAGAGGGACGGCCGAACCTATTCCTTATTGGACAAGGATTTGGTTCCTCTCTCTCCTATTACTTGATCATCAAGTATTTTCCAACTTTGACTTTGAATTCTAATTCAAGTCAACTTTTAAGAGAGCTAAAAATATCCAAACTATTTTTGGATAATTTTATACTTTATTTATTATAAAATAAATAACTTATTTTTATCTAATTAATTAATTCGTAATTAATTAACTAGATTATTTTCTCCAAAATAAGACTTTCTTTTTAATTCAAAATTAAACCAAAGTCTATTAAATAATTAACACATTTAATTATTTAATACATATATATATATTCACACGTGTGTGACACGTGTCACAGTGACACGTGTCACTCACGTGAGCCACACGTGTGATTTCACACGTGTGGAACCCTCTTGGCCCGATTAACTCGTTTAATCATTTTAAAGCCTCAACTCATGTAACCAAGTTGTTGTGTGTGACCCTCTAGGTTCTCAATTCAATTAGCAGTGACCCTAATTAATTAATTCACTAATTAATTAATCAGTCCACAGATTAAACGACCATAGTCTCGCAACAGGTGTTTAACCCCTAGCTGAATTGGAATGTTCGGATTCGACATAACCTTTAAGTCATTGATTCATGTGAGATACAATCCTCCTACTTACTATCTCTCAACCAAGATCTAGGGCAAGGGAATAATCAGAACCCTAATAATCCGGTCTTAAAGCTAAGTGCATTTCATATCCATTTGATCTCAATCCAAGAAACCCTTTTCTTGATGTCTTGATCTACTGTCTTGGCCAAGGACTCCATATGGCATATGAATGACTTACACAATAAGAGATCACCTTGCAAATGCAAGTGTAGGTCCTTTCTTGATTCTCATTCACTTTCATGAATCACTTGTGCAGCCCCAGCATAAGCCTTAAATCAGTTGTCTAATGCGACACCCTTTAAAGCTTATACCTAAGACTACAGAGTTAACTCATAAAGTGACAAGGAACCTCAAGTCTAAGGATCAATTAATCACATCAATAACTCGTGAGATATTTCCTAATCTGGAAGTTTCCATTTCCTGAAATAGAAACTTCCTTTCCCATTTAGGAATGTTCTCACACGGGGCACCTCAGTGAACTTACTTATTAAAGTAAGCACCCTCATGTATCACGCACGTATCAACTATACACTTGCACCTCCATGAAACAAGGTGGTCCTTCTTAAGGGCGTGATCCCACAAGCAAGCCTTAGAGGAGTCAGGTTGACACTCCCACTGTCTGTAGGACTCATCGGCTTGGAGTATTTTACTAATCATGACTTATGTGATATAGGGCTCGTTTCATGAACCATTTCACCTAAATGGTAGAGTCCTAAAGTCATCAGGATTAGGGGAGTTCTCATACATGCACAGCCAAAGTAAACGCATACCAAACAAGAGCATATAAAGAAGTGTTTGCCTATGATCAATCGTATATTATTCAAAGATTGTCTGTGATACCAGGAAAGTCCCAAAACGGATTATGACTAATCGGCTTTCTAGGGCACTATTCCTAACAATCTCCCACTTGCCCGTAAAAGCCATTTAGGTACTCTAAGTCCCATCTTCTCAAGATGCACTTTGAGAGCCTATTGACTTTGGGCGTTTCCAAAGTGGATCTGCTATATTCTCTGCTGATGTGACCCTCTTGTTTACATATCTCTTAGGAAACACCCTTTCCTTATAAAGTGATTCGTAATCACCTGTTCAGTCTCTTGGTGAGGTCTTGGTTCTCTTACTTGAGCAACCATCCATTTTATCATACAATATGATAAAGGAGTTGTTTCATGCTAGGAACTTCATCTAACTAGTCAGATGGAGTTTCTTACCCAAACACTTAACTTAGCGTTATATAATACGACTAAGTTCTCAACTACGATAGTCGAGTTTTGCAATGTCCGTCCTTGGAACCCCGTTCCAACACATTGCATTACCATTCTGGTAGAAGTTGTATCCTTTCAATGATTTCATAATCATCTATGTTTGATGAAACAATTACATCAAAATATCCTTTCAATGATAAGATCTTTTGGGCTCTGTAAACTAATACATATCCTCATTTCTTCTCAAGTACTCTGAGGACATCCTTTACAGAAATCTAATGACCTTCTCTGAGGTCATTTTAGATTCGGCCTACTACGCTTAGTGTTGCGCCATATCTAATTTAGTACGTAACTTTTCATACATTATGCACCCTTTCACTTAAAGGGATTTTGGACATTCTAACTTTCTTAAAGTTATCTTAGGACACATACTCTTCAAAAGAGATGTTCCATTGTCCATACTAAACTCCTTTTAGTACCGTGGTTATGTACTCATTTTGTGATAATCCATTTATGCTCTTAGATCTATCTTCTATAGATCTGAATGTCGAGAATTTAGGATAATCACTAAGATCTTTCATGTCAAATTGTTTCTTAAACAAGAATTGGTAACTTTCACGTCATCCTTGTCATTCCTAATGAGAAGGATGTCGTTTTCTAAAGAACCAAAATTAACTTTTACATCACTAACTTTCTTATGTACACTTTTGAGACTTATTCGACTTCCATCTGTGTCAAACGATTTGACTATCCTATGGAATCGAATTGTCTAACTCCTAGAAGCCTTTATCAATCCACAGATTGACTTTAGGGATTTGCATACCTTATGCATACTCCCACTGAATATGAGATTTACAGAAATACCTTATTTCAGTCTCTTTCAATCTCATGTTGAACAAGATAGTTCTCATATTCATTTATCATATCTCATAGTCAGAATATGAGGATGTGGTAAACATAATCCAAATGGACTTTTGCATTTCAATCGTCAAAACTTGGTTTGAGTATATGGAATCCATATTGGATTTCAAGGCTTGCTTATACTACTCATATTCCAAATCTGACAGCGTCTCCTCTTCAAGTAATTCCTTGGCTATCTAGGAACGCGTTCTAAACACGTCTTAAGAGAAGGGTTTCACACGTGTACATACTCTAAAATTTGGCTAAATTTTATCAGATGGGCTCGTTTCTTCTATATGTGGCGTGGATATTTATCCTCAAATTTCTTTGAGGTATGCTTGTTTGTCTTTCTTCTTCTACAGGAACGATTCCTTAAGAAAGATACATTCCTTGAGACAAACAACCTTTGTCTAAGGGAATTGCAGAAACGATATTCAATATCGTTGTATAAACTTGAACTCATTTCAAACTTATCTCCCACTATCCTCTTCACTTAAGAGGATTCTACTAAATTCTTGGATAAGAATAATTAGGGAATTTAATATGCCACATTGCATAGTGCAACTAAAGGACTGATTTTGGAAGGTACTAAATTCAAAATCTCTAACTGCATATTCTGGGAGTTTATTCCTAGAATGATTATAAGTCAGTAAAGCTTGCTATGGAATGGACCATGTCCTATAAGGTTTCATTCCCTCATTCGGAAACACTAAGGTGTTCTCGAATTAGTTTACTGAGAGATAATCCTATTATTTCTAAGATGACTAAGGAATTAGTTGATAAGATATTGGCTATCTCGATCACATCGATTTGCCTATAACTTATGACTACTTCGGTTCCTAACCTCCTTTTGAAATTCCAAGAATTTCATATGAGTTTCGAATTTGTACTTTAACAAGTACATTCATTCATAATGATTAAACTGACGATTGTATCTAGTGCTTACATTAAGCATCTTACACTCATCAGCATGGATCGAAATCCACTATAATTTTGGAACGTTCCATGTTTCACCTAAACAATGTTCCGGGAACGTTTTCCATTTGAGATAGGATTCATAGGAAGTCAACTCTATAGGTTCATTTTCATAGAATGATCCTAAGGTGTCTGACTTGCTAATCCTTTTATATCTCAACGTTCCAAAGTAATTCGAAGCTTTGTCATCTCACTTACTTTTGTTATCTCGTTGTATGTTCAGAACATTAGTGCCTTGAGTCTTTGCACAACGGATTATGCAGAACTGACTCAAGACTAGTGAATTCTATTCCTAGTAGAATTACTAAACGAGGTAACATTTCAGAGTACTCATACTCTTCGCAGTTCCCTTTCAAAGTCCTTATTTGCTATCATAGAAGCAAACGTCCTATTTGATCTCTAGTGTCTTTTGGGCGCACCCCTTACATGCCCCTCCATTGGGCTCTTAAGGGTTTCTTCTTCTTTAGGCGTTCAAGCCTTTAACTTAGGGAGTTTAGAAGAAGAATTAACCATCTCAACCTTTTATTCCTTCTTAAGGATGCTCTCAACCATTATCAACTAAATGATTAACTATGCTACATTAGCATCATTCTAGTTGAGCATAAAGGGTTTGAATGATGGTGGAAGCAATGTAAGCAATCAGTGCATTGAGAACTCTTTTCTCAGTTAATGATCGAGACCACAAGATCTTCAAAAAAGATCTTTAGACCTTGTTCATGTGCACTTGTTTCCTCATTTGGAATATTGAATGATTCCACAATGTTATACCTTGTAACATTTTTATGAGGTGGTTCAATTGCTCTTAAGTGGTTTGGAGAAATCCATTCACCTCAGATTGCTTCTCTTTTGGCCCGGGTCGAATTTTCATAATTGAAAACTTCGCCCTTTAGAGAACACCTTTCTCTATTCGGAATCTAAAACGAATTTTAGGATCCAAAACCAATTTAGAGTTAGTTAGGACTTAGTCAACTCTTTTGACTTAAGGATGGATACGAATGGGTTTGCATTTCATATTGTAGAGAATCACAGAACTACAACCTAAATGCTAAGTAGAGAACTAGGTGAGCATGCTGAATTATAACGATATACAAAAGATAAGGTCTTTAATCTAATGTAGCTCCCACTGTTTTTCAAAGATCTATAATTCCCAAAGATCTAAGAGGAATGCGTTTCCCAATGGGTACTAAGATCCCAAGCATTTTACCTCGAACCCACGACTCGCGGACATTCTAAGTAAGAACCCTAGGTAGGTACAACTTACCAATTCTAACACCTTTAGAACTCTTAGTAATTGTTTTTGCATCACCTATCTTTCAATATGGACCCACGACTCGTGCGACATCCATATTTACTTAGGCGTTAAGCTAGACCCATCAATCATAAGATCATGACCAAAACTTAGTTCGAACGACCCACGACTCGCGGACATCGCCCTTGCTAAAATCGACCATGAAATATTGATCATTTAAAATGATCAATTAGGTAACTAAGAACTAATAAGCTCCACTAGCTATCCCACGACTCGCGGACAATAACTAGCTTTACTTACCAAACTTAAAACCTATTGATGGAATGCTAGGAATTTAATTCAAAATTTGCATCTCGAATTAAACACCTATTTGTTCGAAATTAGCTTAATATTTAAGGGAAATTTTCGAATCAACCGGAGAGTTGTCCGGTTCGACCTCACCAACATATATGTTATCCGATTTTATTAGTCTTGATTAATGCAAGTACACTTAAATGCATTTCAAACAAGCACATAAACAGATAACATTTCCTAGCATGATACTAACATGTAATGATCATGGGTTCTACCTATCTTATGCGTGATATGTGGGAGCCACTCCACAATCACAAGTTCTAACATACATGCCACATAAACAGTTCAAATCACATAAGGGAAAGCGGTAACAAAATATGAGCCCTATCTCTATTACATTTAACAATTGAGATTCCCCTCCCTAACATTTTGAGGGGTCTTCACTTATGGCCTCCTTGTTACTTGAATGTGGTCCATCTTACTCCATGGGTGCATTGTCTCCAAAATAAAAATAAAACCTCACCACCTATCTCTACTCTCAAATTACAATAAAAAGAAAAAGACATAAAGTAATAAGGCTCAATCTTCATATTGGCCTTAGACAATTACACGGGGCATACCCCGGCCTCAAAAACAGTAATATGGAAAGCCACATAATAAATCACATAACAGTACGCACATAAGTGAGGCTCCAACCTCAATTGAAAAACGCAACTATAGGGCTCCAACCCCAATTTAAACCATCCATGTGCATAAATTAAAACCATACATAGATCTAAACCCATGATCACCTAACATGCTCTTGCGAGAATTTAAATTTAGCCAATAAATTAAAATTCTCGTTTCAAGTCCTAATGACTTAAGACACGACTTGATGCGAGTCTTATTTATAAAAGTTTTCAATAAATCCCAAATTACCAAAACAAATAAAATTCCAATTAATTTCTGAAAATTAATAATTTTATCAAAGATTGTATTTTCCCAAAATATAAACCGTTTCAATTTCTCAAAAATCCCAATTTCTAGTTTTTATTCAAAAATTAAAATAAATATTCAAAATAAAATTTTAAAATTAAAAATAAAAATTGGGACTGGGTTGCACGAAATACGAAAGTTCGGATCAGGAAAACGAGGCCCGTACGCGAAACGGGGCGCACGGGTCGCAAGCGCGCGCGGACGCGCACGGAAGGCACGCACAACGCCCGGCCAAGGCCGGGCGAGTGCGCGCACTGCGTACCCATGCCGCGCGCGCGCCCTGTCGGGCGACGGCGGGCGATGGGCGGCCAGTCTCTGCCGCCCTGGGCGGGCGCGCCTAGCTCCCGCACAGGCGTGCGGGAGGTGCTGGGCGGCTGCCCTGCGCACGCCTAGGACAGGCGGGCGGTGGCGCGCGACGCCTTCGCGAGCGGGGTTTCGCGTGTTCGTCGTGATCCTGGTTTTCGTTTCGTGTTTTCGTTCAAAAGCAAAACCAATCCAAGAAATCCAATAACAGTTTATACAGTTTCAAATCTAAAATTGTTTTCAAAAATTAAATTTTGCAAAAACCAATTTTCAGAAACTTTCAGGAAAAAAATACAGTTTCGTAATTCAGGCTTTCTAAAACAATTACAAATACTCAATCGCATCAAGCCTAAGAATTTCTACCAAATTCAGAATAATTGAGACGAATCAGAAACACGATTAACGAGGTGGCTCTGATACCACTTGTTGGAAAACACGAATCAGAAAGCAGCGGAATTTAAAAAATTTTCCCAACAAAAGGATCTAGGACTCGCAATCGTGTAACCAAATTCGTAAAGATAGAAAACTTACTTTTCTTTTGTTCTTTCTTGAAGCGTTTCAAGCCACCCAAGAACGCTCTTCTCGCGGCTTGATCCCCTCTCCTTGGTAAAGCTCGAATCTTCAAACTTCTAACTTGAAGTCTCTAGAGAAAGTCCACCAACTTGATCACAATCTAACTAGTAAGGATGCTAGTTCTCTAGTTAGTGTTTAGGCTTAACCTAGGGTTTTATTTTATCTTGGAGAAAGGAAGGTGTTCAACACATGAACCAAAAGAATTGTCAATTCGCTCTAAAGGGGAGCATGAGCTCCCCTATATATAGGAAAGGGAGAGGGACGGCCGAACCTATTCCTTATTGGATAAGGATTTGGTTCCTCTCTCTCCTATTACTTGATCATCAAGTATTTTCCAACTTTGACTTTGAATTCTAATTCAAGTCAACTTTTAAGAGAGCTAAAAATATCCAAACTATTTTTGGATAATTTTATACTTTATTTATTATAAAATAAATAACTTATTTTTATCTAATTAATTAATTCGTAATTAATTAACTAGATTATTTTCTCCAAAATAAGACTTTCTTTTTAATTCAAAATTAAACCAAAGTCTATTAAATAATTAACACATTTAATTATTTAATACATATATATATATTCACACGTGTGTGACACGTGTCACAGTGACACGTGTCACTCACGTGAGCCACACGTGTGATTTCACACGTGTGGAACCCTCTTGGCCCGATTAACTCGTTTAATCATTTTAAAGCCTCAACTCATGTAACCAAGTTGTTGTGTGTGACCCTCTAGGTTCTCAATTCAATTAGCAGTGACCCTAATTAATTAATTCACTAATTAATTAATCAGTCCACAGATTAAACGACCATAGTCTCGCAACAGGTGTTTAACCCCTAGCTGAATTGGAATGTTCGGATTCGACATAACCTTTAAGTCATTGATTCATGTGAGATACAATCCTCCTACTTACTATCTCTCAACCAAGATCTAGGGCAAGGGAATAATCAGAACCCTAATAATCCGGTCTTAAAGCTAAGTGCATTTCATATCCATTTGATCTCAATCCAAGAAACCCTTTTCTTGATGTCTTGATCTACTGTCTTGGCCAAGGACTCCATATGGCATATGAATGACTTACACAATAAGAGATCACCTTGCAAATGCAAGTGTAGGTCCTTTCTTGATTCTCATTCACTTTCATGAATCACTTGTGCAGCCCCAGCATAAGCCTTAAATCAGTTGTCTAATGCGACACCCTTTAAAGCTTATACCTAAGACTACAGAGTTAACTCATAAAGTGACAAGGAACCTCAAGTCTAAGGATCAATTAATCACATCAATAACTCGTGAGATATTTCCTAATCTGGAAGTTTCCATTTCCTGAAATAGAAACTTCCTTTCCCATTTAGGAATGTTCTCACACGGGGCACCTCAGTGAACTTACTTATTAAAGTAAGCACCCTCATGTATCACGCACGTATCAACTATACACTTGCACCTCCATGAAACAAGGTGGTCCTTCTTAAGGGCGTGATCCCACAAGCAAGCCTTAGAGGAGTCAGGTTGACACTCCCACTGTCTGTAGGACTCATTGGCTTGGAGTATTTTACTAATCATGACTTATGTGATATAGGGCTCGTTTCATGAACCATTTCACCTAAATGGTAGAGTCCTAAAGTCATCAGGATTAGGGGAGTTCTCATACATGCACAGCCAAAGTAAACGCATACCAAACAAGAGCATATAAAGAAGTGTTTGTCTATGATCAATCGTATATTATTCAAAGATTGTCTGTGATACCAGGAAAGTCCCAAAACGGATTATGACTAATCGGCTTTCTAGGGTACTATTCCTAACACCTACACCCGCCTCTAATACACAATAAAAAAATAAAAAATAAGATTATTTTTTTATTTGTATATTAGAGGCGGGTGTAGGGAACAGTGCCTACACCCGGCTCATACAAGAATTTCCCCACCAAAGCTTGGGCTGGACTTAATATTTCGTATTTGCTTAAACTTTAAACTACTCCACTGATTTCTCTTATGGCCCATGTTCTAAAACGCACAAAGGTTACGGGGTAAAGCACAAAGGCTACGGGGTAAAGCACATTAAACCCCAAAGTACATGGAGTGTTTGGAATTAACAAGGGTCGTATAGTAATTATATCAACTATATTTAGAAGAAATTCTCTCTCACAAAAAAAAAAAAAAAAAAAAAAAAAAGAAAGAAGAAGAAGAAGAAGAAATTCAATATTTAAGAGGCTTAATTTTCTAAGAGGTTTATTAAAAGCCCACCGGAGCGTGGACTGGGCTTAAATAATTTATATTCGTTTAATCAGCCCCATAACCTAAAATGACATATTTCTATTTTCTCGGTTTTCATTAGGTGAAAGTCTATGTTTGTACGGATATAGATATGACAACACGGATTTTTTAGTAAATTTTTCACGTGAAAAGTATTAGATACGATACGATATGATACAACAAAATAATACTTTTAAAAATATTGGTGCTTTGGTGGCGAAAATATTAATACGAACTATCATTTTTCATCTTGTCAGTCGGGGACGGAGCTAGGATTTAGTGTCGCGGGGGATGAAAATTCAAAGTATCAAAAATAAAGAGACAAAGATGCATATAATGTGTTCTGATAATTTCCGTCTCCTTTCTTTCTCAAAATAAATTTTATTTAAGGGTGTAATTAAAGCTAATTTCCGTACCTATGTTGAGTCAACCATATATGACTTATGAGTCACTTTTTTATTAATGACTTTAATAAACCTTTCTTTCTTTTGTACCGTCATGCAACTTTTAACTCATATAATCCGAACGGGATTAATCTTCTTTTGCAATATTTTTTACTTTACTATATAATCTTTAAATTTTATTGCAGCTAAGTACTCCCAACCAATAAGAAAATGAAATGTTTACGTAACCGACCAATAAAAAAATAACACGTTTAATATTAGACTCTTAAGTGCAACAAAATTAAAAAATTAAATACTAAAATATAACACACTCCAAACATTAGGGTGCAAAAGAAGATTAACCCTGACTAGAAAAACATTTTATTTGTGTTTGGATTTCATGAAATATAAACATAAAATGCACTAAAGAAAAATTCATTATAAAAATTAAATCACACTTTTAAAAGAAGAAAATCATATTTTGGAAGAAGGTTGCGTATTGCTACCCCTAACTTATGTGTAAATTACATTTACTACCCTAATGTGAAATTACAAACTAACTGCTCTCGTTTAGGAAAACTACGAGTTAATCCCAAAAATATTTGCAATAAACATGCAAAAAATTTCTATAAATACCTCCACTAACGGTTTCAAAAAGGGTATTTCTATTTCCGCAGGCATTTTGGAAGCTTTACATATTTATTGCGAATCTTAGGAAATATACTGTATTTTTTCAAATAAGTGGGATTAACTTATAATTTCACATATTTCAAGGATAGTAATTAAATATAATTCGCCTACACACGTGTACCTACGTATATTTAACTATATTGAAACGATGCTTCAAGACCATTTTTTCCTCCCCCACCCTTCAAATAGAATTAACAAGCCAAAGGAACCAAATCAAGAAATAGTTAAAAAACTATGATGAACATATATGAATACGGAGATTTTTTTGAATTTTCTACGTGAGAAGTTTCGAATACAAGTATTTGACACGACATGACACGATAAAATAATATTTTTAGAAGTATCCGTGCATCAATGGTTAAAAACTAGTGCATCAGCATCATGGGATCCTTAAACCATAAAAAACTCCTTGGGTTCGAATCCCTTGGGCCACTTGGTGTGTGTGTTAAATAAAAAATAAAAAAAAAAAATCATAAAAAACTCCTAAATATAGATAGAACTTTGAAAGTATTCCAAAATACAGTCAAAGCAGCCATTGTCTGGGAAAATCATTGTAAAACAACAACGCAGGTATCAATATGCATACATAATATAGTCTTAAAGAGTATCTGAATCAACACTGATAGAATTATATGCCTTTTTCAGTTTCAGCAGGGAATTCCAAGCTCACCACTGTCCACCTGTTTTCACTGATTGGAAGTATGACAGTGCCGTCGGGCAAGGCCGTGTCCGGAATGCTTGTGAAGACTCTAAACCTCTTACATAGCGGATAGCTGCTTGTTTCAGTTTTCTGATTTTCTTGGCCTTCGGATATGGCCACTGATGCCAGACGAGGAGCGAGTTCATGAGCATCATCATCGCCAGACTCGAATAACTTGCCTGAGACGAATATTGAGCTTTTATTAAAGAAATGACATTCAAAAGTTTTCATTGAACTGTCAAGATTTTGAGATGAATAAAGCTACAATGTTAGACTATGTTCATTTCTGTTATGTTTTCAATATGTGAAGTAAACTCATAATTATGTCTTCCCCAAAATATAAAAAGGGTAATTACAACTAGCTTTCCCTGATGTTTCAGTAAATAGACTAATTAACACCCCTCTCAGGGGGAGTTAGTGTAATTATTCCTAATAAAAATACATTCCATAAAGATTCAAGAAAGCTTTTCTCTTCAGTATGGATTACCAAAAATGTCAAAGATGAAATTTATGAAGGAAAAAAAGCCTTACGGTTCATTAAGAGAGTGTATGCAGTCTTTACAGCATTGAGCTCAGCCAATTCCTCAGACTTCGCTGCAGCTCCGTGAAAAACCTTCCCTTCTACTTCAACAATTGACAAATGTTTGAGAATCAGAATCATCACCTCTGATAGTTGTGTATTCTGGCAAGAAAAACCCTTCATTTTCCACCAGCTCCCGTAAGGGAATCTTGTACGAGGGCGAGTAATTCTTGCAACAAACATAAAAATGTTCCAAAATGAGTAGACCGCATGAGGAATGACATTCCATGCTTATAGTATACATATAATTTGATTACAATTTAAAAAGTTCAAAATCTTGTCCTAAAAGTGAAAGGGTTTACAATTCATTTACCTGATGAGATGCATGTGTTAATAAGGATAACAGACAGTAGCTTATCTTGTAAAGTTCAATCAAGAACAAGAACAAAGTGTAAATATGAAAACGGATTAATATTCGTACCATTTTTAGTTAGCCTTCTCCTCGGAACCTACTGAGCTCTGAACCTTTTTCTCAATGTCTGTCTTTTCAACAGACTTACTCTTTTCATTTGAGGCCACTGGACAAGGAAAACACATAAAGATATAGTCTTTCTCAATAAATTCAGAAAAGAGAAACAAGACAGCGTACCAGAAGTCAGATAAAGAAACACGACTCTGGCAGCGTCATCGTGGGCTTCTTTTGAGGATTTGAAGGCGGTGGCAGAGTTAAAGGAAGCATCTCCGACCACCACAGCAGCCTTGAGGAGCAGGCAGTGATCTTCACCGTCCTTCACACATGTGTACTTGGGCAAGCCCCGTTTCTCTCTCTGGCAAAGTTCTTGCAATTTCGACTTGTACATTGTTTTTCGATGTCTCCTTTGTTTGCAATAATCGAAGTGCAGTTGAAGAAATGGAAAGATGAAGGTTTAAAGAAGGGCTGATTCTCGCGTGTTTGTACTTTTACCACAAACGACTGTAGGTTTTGAACCTTTGATGCATGTTCTTGGAAGATGACTGTATGAGTGTTTGGTGATCCAACGGTGGAGATAAGACATATTTTTTAGAAAACTAAGGAAAGTTCTAAGAAAAGTGAGAAATTCCATGATTAAGTATAATACGATCAGTATATGATTGATTGAGTTTAATTGAAATAAATTTTAGAAAATATCAAAAATCAGTAAAGAAAATGTGGGATCAAAGTTATTTTTGTTTATAAGGCCCAGCTTGACATTAATCAGATGGGAATTTCTTACACTCTAATTCAATTTTTCGCTGATGATGTGAAAAATACCTGTCTTTTATCAAGATTTCAAATTCCAAAAAGTGCGAAGTGCTTCTTTTTCGAGTTTGCAAACACTACTGTAATAATACAGCTATCTTATAGCTACCCATACAGAGCTTCTTGAACTACATAAGGCCTTCAAACAACTCACTCTGCAGCAGCCAACTGCATACGTGCAATTTTAGCAGCAGCAACCATACTACTGAGTGCTGGTTTCACTTCAGAATATTTACGCGTTTTGCTCTCGAGAACTGCCAGCATTTTGTTGATACGTCCAGCAATTTCCTCTGTTGATGGGATTCTTGGTGAATGGATGTCATAGACACCAGGGCCAATGCCGGCAAAAACAGAAAGAAGCTTCTCGTCCGGCCTGGAGTTGTCAATGGTGATGACATCGGCATCCATGTCTATGATGGAATGGATGATGTCGTTGAAGTTTGAGTAACACATATGTGTGTGCGTATCTGCGAAGAGAGTTTAGCAGGATGAGCATAGTTTCGTAATTACAATTATAAAGAGGATGATTGTTACATACCTGGGCTGATCATTTCTGACAAAAGAGCAATTCAATATGGTAACAGGACCAGTAAGCATTCCCTTCATGGGGCGCTTAGTCATGCTCTGAGCCATTGTAGACCAGAAGACTGTCATTGGTGTAGAGTGGCTGACGTGACGTCACCATAGGTAATAGGTGGCTTCACACACCTAGATCCATAAGATTGGACCCATCCATTTACAGTGAAGGCAAAACCAGATAGCTGCTCACGAAAATACTCCACTATGTCATTTCTCTGTATTTTTTGGTTGTGTGTGGAGTAGGGAGTGAAGGGGGTATTTCTGACATCTGGTTTCTTTTGGTGGGTGGAGAAATAGGCAAAGAAAAACATTGCCTTTGCCAATGCATCGACTTCAAGTAACTTCTGTGCAGCAAATGCAAGCCATGAACTTGAGTCTTCATTCAAACTTACTTTCATTTACCAACTCAATTGCAGTGTGAAGCAGAGAACACGACCACAAGCTTGTCTGAAAGAAAGAAACAGAAATCTGTCAAAATATTTTTATGAAATCCAATAGATAAAACATATATGTAAATAAGATAAACCATCTGACTTGCTTCGAGGCACCGCACGTACACAAAGGTAATTCTAAATTCTGTAAACGTTGAAGTTCATCCCATAATTTCTTAATCTTTGTATAATATTGAGAAATAGACATTGTTTCCTGTGAAATTGAGTTAATCTCTCGCTGAATCTGATACAGTAATGGACCATTACACTCAGCGATTTCATCCCAAAGTTCCTTAGCAGTGCAAGTAAACAAAAAAGCATCCACTAGACAATCAACAAGCATCCACTGTTCATATGTATCAGAATCCTCTGGAGGTTTTGGATTTTTTCCATTAATGAAACCAAGCTTTACCTTAGCACCGAGAGCAATTAACATCGATCTACTCCATGAAAGAAAGTTATTACCGTTTAATTTCGCAGTGACCAGAGGAAAACTTGAGGAATCCGCTGACGGAAAATATAGGGGATCACCGACGGAAATCATCTGAGAAACTCCAGCCGAGCCCCTGCTCCGATCAGTAGTGATTGAATATCCATTGCTGCAGGCACACAATTTAGATCAAAGCCAAAGTAAAAGAGATTCGAGGGTAATTTATTTTCATTTTCATTGGTTAAAACTTAAAACTGAAAATTGATACAATCAGAAATAAACTTCTAACTAAACCAGCCACGTCATTTTCTCAACAAACTAACAAAAGCGTGTAAATTAATATCACGATTTTTACTAGATCACTGATCAGTTCACACTCTTCTTCAACAGTTATATCAGATCAACAGGCGGGAATGATATAACAAAAAAATAACTGAATCTTTGTAGTTTAAAACGGTTATATAACCATTCTTTTGCAACCTTCATTTTCTACTTTTCCACTCTTCTCTTCTCTCCGTGTTCTCACATTTCCTGCAATTCACGCTGCTCTGATCTTCATCACTCTCGTTCTCACATTTCCTGCAATTCATGCTCTGCTCTTCATCACTCTCGTTCTCACATTTCCTACAATTAACGCTGCTCGTCACTCTCGTTCTTTTCCGAAAAACATCCCATTCTATCATTTTCTCCCCTAATTTCAAGGAAGCTATGGCAAATCATCAACTCCCCCAAATGGGGTATGTGTTTGAACCGAAAGAAGTAGAGATTTTGGCTTACTTGAGGGCAAACCAGAGAGGGGAACCCATACTGGTTCCCGAAGCAATGGTAGAAGCAGAAGATTTATACACCGCGCCTCCTAGAGAAATCATTGAGCGTAAGGATTTCTTGTTTTAGTTTGATTATACGGAATTATGCATGCATGAAGTTTATGAAAATTATAATCTTATTAGTTGTTGTACCTGTATCTTTGAGAGTTTTACGTTTTCAAGATTTGGAAAATTTATCAATAATTGAGTAAATCCCTCAAAAATTTCGTGCTTGTTTAATTTGGAATCCTAAATTAGAATCCCCGGATCTTGTTATTACGTCATTTAATTGCGGGAAAAATTATTTCGCCATTGTTGAGTTGAAATTGCGGGCATCAGGTCAGTGCTCATCCGGGTCTGTCTTCCTAAATGGGTTTCGTTTGCCCTCATGCTCATAATACCTCTGGATTCTTCTTTAATACTGCTGGGTTTTCGATATCAAGAAGAACGAGTGAACCGAGTTGGCCCGGATGAGTGAGGAGTTAGACGATGGGTCCGAGTTTTGGGTTGTGAGCGGGTACGGTACTGAAACTCAGGGGGTCTTCAAAACGAGTGCTGAAGTGTATGATACTGAGTGGCGGCGGGTTGATGACTGAGTCGGTGCCCGAGGTGGTGTGTTGGGGTTTCCACTTTCCAGTGGCAAAAATGGTATTTCATTCATCTGCTGGGCCGTATCCGACCCGGCGGTTCAAGTTGGAACGTGTGGGAACCGGTTCGGCTTATCAGGGGTTTTATTTGGTGAATAAGAAGGAAGGGCAGAATGGTAAATTGACTAAGATAAGTGTACCTGATGAGTACTGTGGATTTGTGCAATCTGGCTGCTGTGTGGAAATTTGAATTATGTTTTTTATTTTACTTTATTTTGGTTATGGGGAAATATTATGTGTCCTCATCTTGCATTGTACTATAATGAGTATGAAATGCAATTTTGTAATGTATAGAGTTTTTGAGTTGAAATATGGCATTATGTATTGAAATTGAGGTATATTATTAAAGGAGTTGTGTTACCTTGGTTTATGTTTTTTTGGTTATTTCATGTTATTCTTTGTTCGCCATTGTTGAGTTGAAATTGCGTGTCTGTCTTCCTAAACAGGTTACTTTGGCCCTCATATTTCCTCTGCATTCTTCTTTAATACTGCTGGGCATGTGATGAGCTGTCAAGAAGGTTCGTGGATACGTCAAACGACTTCCCGCATATCACATGGGAATATCAACGTCGGCTACAAAGGGCATTATAACTTTTTTCGAACTCCTAAAGTTAAAACTCGATGGTTGTTGAAAGAATACACCAGACATCGATCTGTTTGGAATGCAGGAGAAAGAAGCAATATGGTTGTCTGTCACATTTACCAACGAGATCATAGGGCTGGAGATCTGGACGAAGAAGAGCCTGCTGTTGTTGTTGATCCCCGTGTGTTAGCTGTTGTTGCTGAGGTTCATGGGCAAGTTGATGCTCCGGTCCAAGGCGATGTGCAAGCTGATGCTCCGGATGTGCAAGCTGATGCTCCTTTGCAAGCTGATGCTCCGGATGTGCAAGCTGATGCTCCTTTGCAAGCAGTTCATGGGCAAGGTGATGCTCCTTTGCAAGCAGCTGGTGAGGTTCATGTGCAAGCTGATGCTCCTTTGCAAGCAGCTGGTGATGATGCTCGTGATCAAAATACCCTCCTACCTCTGCTTGATAATTTTGTTGGAGATGTCGTCCCTGCTCAGCATCAAGAACCAGCTCATCAAGATGAGGAATTGGTAACTACGTTAAAGCTCTGAAGATCTTCAAACTTTAGCCAATTCTTTCAGGATCAGTTCTGTGTATAAGATTTCAAATTCTCTGGTACAGATGTTCACAATTCTTTGAGGATATCATTCAAACTTGTTTCTAGTTACTTCAACATTCAAACTTTGGTTCACGCATATAAATGCTGATATTTTTGGTTCAAAATAATCTCGTGTTATAAGTGCTGATTTTTTTGTTTATAAATGTCCTTTTCTACATGTTCACGCATTCATTATTTATATACAATATATAAGAATAGTGAAAGATATTTGGTTCTATGTTTTATAGACAATTTACATGAGCATGTTCTCTACACCTCATATTATATATATTATTGATACAAACATATGAATAATTATTGTTAGTATTAATTTCGGACATTCTCTATCCAATTAGTGCACTTAGCCCCTTAATTTTCAAAATGATGTTCTTTTCCTTCTAACCTTTTAAAATTGTTACACTTAACCTCTTTGACATATTTCGATCGAATATTTTGATAATATTTTATTTAAAATTAACGTTAACCATCGGTTTCTCATGCGGCACGGTCGACTCAAGAGTCAAGACCATCATCATTGTATTATTCTCTTCAAATCGAACAAAATCCACGCCCCATTCAAACCCAATTGGCTACCGAAATCATCAGAATTCGCCTGCAAAGCTTTGTCGGTTGTTCGTCATCTTTGACTGGTGATTCCCCTTCATCGATAATTGAATTTTTATTTTGAAACCATCATTGTGCTCCTTGCGTCGAAAATTTCGATTTGATGCATAATATCGACACATTTGACATTTGGTCGTATATATTTATCCTTAAAAATTACGTCAAAATTTTGTTTAATAATTCCAATGGAGTATCTTTCAAGATTCTATTGGAAATGGATTAAATATAACTTTTTTTAAATATTAAAGAAAAATCACACCAATTTAAAGATTGCAGAATGAAGTATATAATAAGGCTAAAAGTGTTGAGATCCAGATAACTAAAATTAGCCCTTATTTGTATGACAATTGGTGTAGTTTATCTCTTGGACGACGTACTAAGTTATTATGAAATCGTTTCCGCTGGAACAAATCATAAATAAGATGTTAAAAAAAAAAAAAAAAAAATCCTTTTTCCTTATTTCAATTAATTTGGCAATAAAAATCTGTGATTTCTAAATTTTCTTATTCATATTACGTATGTTATAGGAAGAACTTTTCTATAACTTTTAACCATGATGTCATTACATTCGTCCACTTATATATGACAAAACACATTTTAATATTATTTTACATCTACATTGCGAAAAGAAGACCTGGCTCTAAGTTGTTCAAAAATGGTGGCCTTGAGTCTCTTGCTTTCGGATTCACTCAAAGCCTTTCAATCGGCCCAAGCTTTCCATTCTTCCAAGTGCCCCTGGGCTCTCGACTTGGATTATATATCCAAAAAGGTCCGCTCTCGCCTCTCGGCCATTCCACAAGCTGCCTAGCAGAGGCATGGTTATTTGAAGTGCATTCTCTCTTTTGTACTAGATGTCGAACCTGTTGTGCCCCATCTACATCGCTCCTACATCCGAATTACTTAATTACAATTTTTACCTATCTACGGGTTTCGAGAATACACATAAACATGCTATTGAACATAAAATAATATCTACGTATTTTTCGAAAAGAATAAATTTTGATGTCTTAATTTTTTTAATTCTTATGCTAGGATAAAACAATCCGTTTATTCATAAGTTCACTCAACATTTCTAGTCTACTAACCTAATTTTTGATTAATTGAAATGGAAAAACCAAAATTTCAATTTTTTACCTATGGAACACCCCTATGTAAATGTAAGAATAGAATTGGTAAGTAAAGCCTAAAAGGGCTTTCTTTCACGAACCAATGAAAGGACAAAGAGCATAATAGAATGGTTGAAAGGTGATGAATGTAATAATATATCGATAATAATTAATGGGAAAGTTGATTGGTTTAAGCGGAGAACATAATGCAAAGACCGGAACTAACCCGCCCAAAACTCTTTCTTCCATCGAATATAATATAAGAAAATTTTATCTCGCATCCAATTCAATTAAGCGGATCTGATTAGAGATCTATTATATTAATGTCGGTGTGACTGATGGAAAATTTAAAAATATCAATCAAGAAACAAGTATATCGGTATATTCTTATATAATAGATTAAGTTCGTCTAATTTTTAAACTAATAATACAGTCAAAATGCATTTTCTACGGGCATCATATTATCATCTGATCGAAACTAATTACATCACCGATATATTACACTTCTCATGAGAATCACAAGAAATATTGTTGCAGCAATTAAGTGTGATGTTTCAAGAATTCTCTAAAATTAATTTTATTTCACGTTAATAGGTGATTGCTGAAACTTTTCAAAACCACACCCTGATAGTTTAGGAAGAGTGTCGTATAGAACTGCAAAAATAAACAGAAAATTGAAATATCAATACACTTATCATTATGAGTGGTTGGGATTAACCTGGATTAGCTAGAAAATCGCGAGAGAGCAGCACTTTTTGTCCTTTCATTGGTTCGTGAAAGAACGCCATTTCAGGCTTTTACTTACCAATTCTATTCTTACATCTATACTATAATATATAGAAAGGGTGTCTTTTGACCAAATTGAGTGAGTTTTGACCAAATGAAACTTTGTGGTTTTTTTGAGATTTTTTATGGCAACATGGATTTTTTCGTGAATTTTTCAGTGCTCATATTTTTTTTATATAAATGTGGCACATAAATGTCCTTTTCTACACTATTATCTATACTATCTATTAAGCGAGAGACCCAAGTTTAGTCTCTTTGACTCTAAAATTAATTTATTTTCTATTTATTTATTAATTGATTTCATTCAACTTTATCTCTTCCACGTTTTGTGAATTTCTCTTTTCTGTCTAATCACTTCTCTTCTTAACTTCTCTTTCTTTCTTTTTTTTTTTCTCATCAATTGCATTCTTTTTCTTTTTTTATTATAATTTTTATCACTTATCACTTGTATTTTAAATTTTTATAATTATTAATATAACATTATCTTATACTATTTATTTATTTTTTTTATCATAAATTAGTGATTATGTTAAAAATAACTATAGAGTATATATTTAATGAGAACTTTTAAATTTTAATAAATCTATATAATAATTATTTTTTATTTGCACATACATTGAATGTGCAAAGTTGTTACGTTCTCTACACCTCATTTTATATATTATTCATACAAACATATCTAATTTTTTGATGTAAATTAGCACTCCTATAATATATTGAGTTTAATAAGAAATTATATTCTGGCTCGTACCAACCATAAATAAGATATCCAACAAGAAAAATTAAGCATTTTTTCGAATTTCACTTCTTGTTGTATTTACGATAATTTTTTAATAGAATATAAATCTTTAATTTCCATAATTACGTATGTTTCATGTAGAACTTTTTAACCATGATGTTATTATATATATGACCAAAAAAATTACATTTTAGGATATTCTACTTCTACATCCCTCCCAAATTATTTAATTACAGTTTTTACCTACTTAAATGAAAAAAAGAAAAAAAAATGCAAATAAACCCCAACTATTGGATTTTAGCCTGTTGACAATTGAACAGGCCATTTTAATCCTAAAATCAAAATCTAAAAATAACTTTTAATTTTTCTTAAAAAAACATTTCATATTAAACTATTAAATTTTAACGTGTTAGTTGCAAATTTATTTAAGTTGATCAGCATAAAATAATCCCTTTATTTATAAATTCACCTGAATCCTATTTTTAACTTTTGAAACTTGTAAGAATTAAATCTATAATACACAAATAATTCTAAAAAATATTATTTTATCATACCGGACTTACTTCACGTGAAAATTTAAAAAATATATTTATTTTTTCATATTTGACTCGTATTTTATTTATTTGACTCAATTCTTATTCATGCAGCATAAAATAGAATCCTTAGGGATAGTAATCAAATGGTTCATTATTCAGACACTATTTTGCCATGAAAAATACTTTTACCATTCTAAAAGACAAGAATCCTCTGCTTTAGACCTTTGACAAAAATTCTGTAAAGAAAAATAATGTAATACAACATAAAGAATCTGCAAGCAATCTTATTGTGAACTTCTCCAAAGAAGAACTTCTCAGTCCAACCTAAAGAGTAATTTTGAGCCTTTGAGGTCACAATTGAGGCTATATATTGTAAACTATCACCTAAAGAAATATCACACTAGCACCAAAAACTTCAGTATGATATCCCAACAGTACATCATCATAAACGAAACAAGAAGAAGAAGCCAATTAATTCGAATTAGTTTATTCAAACAAATCTACAGTACCTGGCTACACCAGGTAAATCTTGGTGGGGAAAAGGGGTGCATCTTGTCTTAAATCCCACACACATCCTTAATCCTTATTATTTCACAGACAAAGGGCGTAAAATACTGTACAAGATTTGAAGTTTTCGACGCAGCAAGAATCTACTAGTTGCGACCTAATCTCACCAAATGTTGCTGATGCTTTGCTGCAGCTGCCTTGTCAGCAGCTTCGCGCTTCAGAGCCCGCTTTGCACGCCGGCCCACATTTTCTTTTGATTCAGGCTCTTTTTTCTTGGGCTGGCGGGATGGGCCGGCACTGAAATCTTGGGTGTTGGGCCGATGCACGGGCCTGGCTTCTTGCCTTCCTCCCCTGACATATCCATTGTCTCCCCATCTTCGGTTTCCAATGCGGAGACTTGAGGAACCGTTTAGATAAACCTCATTTAAATCCTCGCCATCGTCCTCATAATAGTAATAATCTTCCGTTTCCTCATCCACCTCCTCTCGCTCCACCACAACCAGAGGACAGAACCATGAGGCCCTTAGAAGAAGGCACACACTCTCCTCGAACATGTAATCATGAATGCTGTCCAGAGATTAACATTTTTGTAAGATATGGAGAGAAACAGAAAGTTCACTTCTTTTTCACTATTCATATAAGAACCTAGTTTGACAAGTTGGTTAATTGGTCATTTTGTTGGAAATCCAGGATGACTTGCCACTCAAGCCAGTTTTTAAAAGAAATGAGTAAATGCAGACACCTCCCCAACCTTTGGAGGGTCTTCGAAGTTCGGTTCCCAACCTTTGTGGATGTGTAAAAATTGTATCCTAACTACACAGCATGTTTGAAGATGATTGTTATCATTTACGGTGGAATGATCAGCAACTGTTGCCTTTTATTTCAATGGAGTATATCTGATCATTCCATTAAAAATGTCAAAGGTTCTACATAATTGCAGTACCATTTATGCACACCCACTAACATAAGGAACCTATGTGCAGAGTCAAAAGCCCCAAAAGATTAAGAGGTGGTCATGTTTACATCTTACCCAAAAGTACATTGACAGATCGAACACATCAATTTTGGTCATCAGTATGACAAATCGACTATTTTCCATATCCTAAATTGCATTGGATAGAAGTGCAAAATATGACAACAATTAAACGAGATAAATAAGAAGCAACATACCCTCCGTCAAGCGCACGATGAACATGAAGGAAATTAAATGGATTTTTACACTGTGGGCATGTCGGTTCCTCTTTGTACGAGGCCCATTGCAAGATGCAAGTCGCGCTGACCAAGAAAAGAAAGATCCAATAAGCAAAAGTTAAAACTACATATAACACCCAAGAACTCTTCAAACCATACCATATTAATAGATATCATTTATTTTCGAACTGCAAGAGGAATCCATTTCATTTCTCAAAAGTCAAGACTCAACATCACTTGCCAGAATGAGAGATTGCATTAATCATCTCATATACAGTAGGGGTAATGAAACAGAGATTCAGACAAACCAGTAGGCATGCTCGCAACCTTTGACAAGAGCAGTTTCTTGAAGCACTATCTTATTCAAACATATAGCACAATCCCCATGATGATTGTGGTTGTTAGTAATGTTAGTGTCGTCCACTGCTGTTGTACAATTCGCCTTCATTTTATTCTGAAAACCCAAAGATCAAACCTTTCCACTTAGTCCAACCAATTCATCATTTCTTCACAAAAAAAATTCAGTTCAAATAGCCTGAAAATCTAATAATTCTCTCTTTTCCTATTTTTCCTTTCCCAAACGATACCAAATTCCCAAACCATTATTCAAAATTTCCACATTTGGAACAAGAAAAAATCAGTTCTCCAACGCCAACACAGATCCCACAAATCAAATCAGCTAAAAATTCACGCCCCAGAGCAATGATCCATCAAAATTAAATCAACCACCAACAAATCACCAATTCATCCTCCCACAAACATATCTTCCTTGCCATCCAACGGAAATACAAAAATAAGGAAACCCGAAAACAAGAGAGCAAATAGCTAAAAACCTGATCTTGAACTGCGAGATCTCGAATACCCTCGACGAGTTCCTGACCAACGATCTCAACCGCTGCAGACATGATGATCTTTGTCTATTCTAATTTCTATGAATCAAAAAATAAACCAAAAAACAAAAAACGCACCCCGACTCTGAAAATTTATATACACAAATTACTCCTATCTACAAATCAAAGAATAAAAAAAAAAAAATTGAACACTATAAAGAGAAAGAAGAAGAAGATGAAAAGGGATTGATTCTGGAGAATAATTCCGATTCCCAGAAAGGGAGGAAAGGGGGGCCAAAACCGATGGGGGTTGGCGGTGGTATATACGTGTAGGTGTAGCATATGCCCACTTGGTTTTGAATGAATCACTGTTTTACTTTTCTTTTTCTTTTTTTTTTTTTTAATTCATGTAAGGAGAAAATTTGTGGACGCTTTAGTTTGTGTACGTTTGGCTTTCGATGTTGTACGCTTTGTAGCTAATTCTAGTCCAAACATCCTCGTTCTAACATGTCGGTCTAAGGAGAGAGTCGTAGTCTATATTTATGATGCAAATGCAATGGTTAGAAAATTTAGGTAAAATAACTAATGAAATAACAAAATCGTTACAATTCGTAGGATTCCTGTCTGATTGAGGTAGAATCTCTTAATTTTGTGTGACGTAAATGTTTAATTTTTCACAGGCTAATTCAAAATAATGTTATGTAATTTCTTTTTCTAACATTTGAAAAAGATTATTATCTGAATCTTAAGGAATATTCGATCGGAATTTTGAGTGAAATTTTTGAGTAATTTTTTAGGGCAATATTACACATCACATCGAAGTTCTCGTACCAAGGAATACAATAGTGCTTCCGAAAGTAAAATCCGACAACTAATAAAAGGAGAATCATCGGTCAAATATAGCAAAAAGCCGATGAAGCTTTATAAGCAAATTCTGATAACTTCCGACGTCCAACTGGGTCCCATAAGGTATTGATTTTGTTCTGGTTAAAGAGAGAAAGATGATGATGGTGGTCTTAAATTTTGGATCATTGAGATGGAAAAAATTAATTTTAAACAGAATATTTCTAAAATATTTTATTAGAATAATATAAAAGAGGTTAGATGTTATATTTATAAATATTCGAGAGACAATTGTATTAATTTAAAAAATTACAAGACAAAGCACGCTAAAGTCAAAAGAGCATGAAGTGTCTAGAAAATCTTTTATTTTATTAAACTTTTCTTTTTATTTTCTATATAGAATAAATTCAATCTATATATATTCTTAAGGGGAATTCAATATTTTTAGGAGGCTTAATTTTCTAAGAGGTTTATTTGAAGCCCACCAAATAGTAGGCTGGGCTAAAATAGTTTTTATTCGTTTAATATAGCCCTCTAATTTCGGGCTTTTATTTTTGCCGCTGTAAAAGGGGAAAATGAAACTAGCCAATACCTTATGGCCCATAACCTAAAATGACATATCTCTCGTATTATTAGGTGATAGTATTAATTTTTTTTTTTTTTTTTTTTTGGTAAGGTATAGTATTAATTTTTCGTCTTGTCATAAATATGTGTTGTAATTAAAATAAATAAATAAATATCTCTTGTAATAATAGTTCAGAAGAAATCTCGTGTAATAAATAAGTGCAGATATTTTTGTTTATAAATGTCCTTTTATACATTATTATTAATTATTCATATAGAATAGTGAAAGATACCGGATAGTTGGTCCTATGTTTTGTAGGAGCATGTTCTCTGCATCTCATTTTATTTATTATTATTTATTCATACAGAACATATCTTATCTTTTTTGGTGTAATTTAATCCTCCAATTATATATCGAGTTTAATAAGAAATTATATTCTGAGGACATAGAACTAAAAAATTATGCATTTTTCTAATTTCAATTAATGTTGAATTTACCAGAATTTCTTAATAAAATATAATATTTAATTTCCATATTTACTTATGTTTCATGTACAACTTTTTAACCATGCATGATATCATTACATTCAATCACTTATATACAGGGACGGAGCCGGGAGTTGCGATGAGGAGGGGGTAAAAATTCATAATATCAAAAATATAAATAATAGTATTTTCAAGAGTGGTGAAACCAAATTATTCTAAAATAAAAGGGGTAAAATTTATATTTAGGGGGCGAAAATCCAAAATAAGGGGACAAAAATAAAATTTTTCTAAAATATATAGGTGGTAAATGAAAATTTTAAAAAGTTAGGGAGGGCGGGGGCCACCGGTGCCTAATTTGTGAGGGATGTAAAAGTAGAATATTTACCTACTTAACTGAAAAAAAAAAATGCAAATAAAGCCCAACCATTGGATTTTTAACCTGTTGATGATTGAACAAGGCCATTAAAAAAAAAATTTATTTCAGATCAAAATATTAATTCTTAATGTTTTCGTTGCAATTTGATTTAAGTTGATCATAATAAAATAATCCCTTATTCATAAATTCACCTGGAGTCCTATTTTTAAGTTCTGAATCTCGGAAGAACAAAATCACGAAAAAATAGCAAACTTAGTATACCAACTCGACCAATTCATCATTTTTTGTCATGTTATTTTGTTGTGACAAAATAAAACTGTATCTCCAAAATCAAATAATTTAGTACCCATTTTTTGTCAAAATCTGATCGAGTTTTTGATAGGCTTAAAAAGTACATTAAATTGTATAATTTTTAAAATAATATCCTAGTTTATCACAAAAATAAAATAAAATAAAATATATCAAAATCATTGAAATTGATATACCATATTTTCAATTTGGTAGAATTGTCAAGTAAAAGGGCAATCACCACAAGAGAAAGAACTCGAGGACAAAGAGCATAATAGTTAGGTTGAAACGTGAAGAATGTAATAATATATTGAGATGAAAAGAAAAAGGATAATAATTAATTGTCAAGTTGATTGGTTTTAGCGGAGAACATAATGCAAAGTTTCCGGAACAAAGAAAGCTTGATGGAACACAAGCCACCACTACTTGCCTAACCCTATCATTCTATCAACACCACCACTTTTTTCTGCTATAACTAAACTCTTTCTTCCATCAAATATAATATAAGAAAATTTTACCTCACATCCGATTCAGCTAAATCGATCATCATCTATTATATTGAAGAAATCGGTGCTGACTTATGAAAAATTTAAAGATGATCAATCAAGAAACAAGTATAGTAATATATATCTATTGTTGTAATAGAACAAGTTTGTCCGAATTTTTAAACTAATAATACGATCAAAATTGCACTTAAGTTGACGCTATAAGTTGTCTTCCAATGATATTGCAAGTTTTTTCCGACCAATATCGAATATCAACCGATCAAAACTACAAAATTTTCGACCTACATTGAATATCACTTCGATCTAAACTAATGATGTCATCAATATAGTACACTTCTCACGAGAAATATTGCAGCACTTGAGTGTGATATTTGAACAATTCTTTAGAATTTCTACTAAAATTAATTTTATTTCAAGTTGATAATCAAAAGGAACATCGAGTAGAACTGCAAAAATAATCGGTAAAAATTGGAATATCTATTAGTTTATTTGTTACGACCAGAATCAAGTAATCAATTCTGGCTCAGCCAAATCTGTGTAACAAGAGGACAAGTATTTTACATTTACCTTATAGTTAGTAAAAAATTTAAATAGAATGACAAATCAAATGACAAGTTTAATACACTTACCTTTTTAATTGATTGAATTTGATGGAATCAAATTTAGAATAGAATTTTCTCTCAATAAGACACCATGTTATGGGCAGTTGGGGAGCTAGCAACAATTTAAGGGGTAATTCTAGTGTTTTACACTTGTCGTGTGGTTGGTGAAAAATTTAAGGACAATGATCAATCAAATAGCAAATATAATGTAATTGCCTTTTTAATTGATTGGGTTCGGCCAAACCGAGTTTCGACTAGAATTTTCCAAGAATCATGTACCTACCTAGCAACAAAACAACATCATGCATGGAAACCTGAAAACCAAAGTACTTCAAACTTGGATTTCCTGGCAAATGAATTAACTCAGCAACTATCACTGCTATGAAAAATGTGAATAATAGACGCACACAAATACTCTACAGCAAGTCAAAACACTCCCTATTCCAGATCTACATAAAAGCACAACTACTTCAAACGAAGACCAAGAAATCACCAACCCCAGACTTCAAGCAACACAAATCCTTCACTTTCAAGAACACATCAACTCACAGGACCCATAAACAGTCACTTCCTCAAAAGAAACCAATATTACAAAAAACCCCACTTACTTTAGATCATGCAATTCAAAAGAGAACACAATACTTAGTTAAAGGATGTATGTTGAAGCTGGAGCAAACTTTACAATCATCTCCAGTACATGTGATAAAAGGAAGAAAATTGCACCCCTTAATCCTACAAGTCACATGAACACGATATTTAATATTCGACAGGTGACCCTTCGGGTTATGTTTAATGACATGAATGTATTTCATATTTTATGCCCAGAAGACATGTAAAGTAGGTGCAGAACTTAAAAAAAAGCATAAATACGAAGGAAAAGCAAGATAAGAGAAGTGATTTCCAGTAAATGTTTCCCAGTGAGATGACATGATACATTAGGAAACAGACCGGCTCATAATATCAAATTATAAGAGATGTAAAGGTTGGGAGCACATGACAAATACATAGCCGAAAGTCGATAGATCGCCTAAATAAGATATTTCAAGTTTGATCATCATGCGGTTATATAAAACTATTGATAATCCAAAGTAGGCAGCATTTACAAGTTAAATAAACACCGCCGAACAATACTTTGTCCTATATAACAACAATAATAAAGCAAAGGAAATATAATATAATAGCAATAGAAGAAAACAGCACAGAAATAAGATAAAGAAAGTGCACAAAATCACAAATGCAGCAATCTTTCTACCTAATTACAAGCTACAAAAACAGTATCTCATATAAATGTCACTACAATGCAACGATCACGTTTATCAAAACAATTGAAAGCGAAATCAATTCACTGCTCATACCTCTTGAGAAGCATATACAAGATGGCGACGTCGCAACAACTCAAACTCTACACACACTTACAAAGTGAAGCCACATAAGATAATGAACTCATAAGTTTGAATTCTGAGCATAAGATCGACAAACCGAGCGATTTCACAATCAAGCTAAAGTTATAAACCAAGTATAGAGTATTCTGTTCGCCCCTACATTATTGATTAACAACACAAGTAGACAAATAATGTGATGGGATGTGAGCAAAATATGGAACAGAAAAAGGAAAAGATTCATATGATCAGTAAATACTGTTTACTATAGGTAACAGTATGCACAAATGCATACATTAATGTATTCCAAAGCCAGAATATTTTCAGCAGTGAACTTATTATGAACACTTGCTCCAAGCTTACATGCAAATGTGTTGAGAAATACATACATATAGACAATATATATATATATAAATAAAACCTGATTACTATAAGAAAAAGGAATTGTTTCTCTTTTCCGCAAATGGTGATACTCTTCCAGGAATGGCTAAGGGCATTTAACTTATGGCGCCTAGATGCTAGAGCAGAAAACCAAATATCAAGAAAAAGGGTTATATAAATAATTAAAAAACTCTGGAAGAGGAATTATCAAGATTCTATTGCCAATAGTGGGAAAAAGAGAAGAGCTGATCTATGGCAGCAAATGTCATTTCTTTCAGTGATTTGAATTTGTTTTTTTGCAGAAATTTCAATTTATGGGGTTACCATAACCTGACCCTCCAAGCAACCCGCCACCCGAGGCGGCATAAATATCAGAGGGATCAAGAACTGGAGGTGATGATGACGACCCATTCCTCAAACCGCCACTACCTCCGCCGGCGCCACTGCCGGCGCCCAAATGCAATTCTGATAGGTTTGGAAGGCTGTCTTTTCCTTCAACACCTTGATCGTATAAAAAACCTTTGAAAACATGGCCGCCGATTCTCACCACCGCTTGATATGCATATTCGTCCTCGCCGTCATCAAGGGCGGTGACTTTCACACACTTGAACACCGCCGGAGCGCGCACTTGGCCCGGCAATGAATCCTTATAGCCTGCATCTATAGGAAGAAATCAAGAAAATAATAACCATGAACAACATATATTAAGAATACGCTCGAAATGTGTAAAAAGATCATACCTTGATGGCTGGAACTGGTGTCAAAGCTTCTCTGCGGGGTGGTGTTAGAAGTTGAAGTATGAGAAGCGGTTGTAGTGGTTTGAGACGCGCCGCCGAGTCTGGGTTTCTTTGTGCCGGAGGTGGACTGCGAAGAACCCGCAGTGGCGGCGTTTGCAGTCATGAGCAGCCGCTCGCGGCGGCGGGCGGCGGGCACCCACGTACTTTTCACGTGGGTAGCACAGTCGTAGCCCCTACTTTTGCAGCAAGTCCTACACCTCCTGTGTGAACAGTCTTTCTTGGCTTGGTTTCCACAATCTTGACAAGTTGTTGTTCCAATGGAGGAATTAGACCCTCCAATCTCACCCCCACCGCCGCTGCTCCCTCCACTCCCGCTTTGAAGAAGATTCGCGTGCTCCAACATCATGGTTTTTTTAAGATAAGCCGAAGAATTCTGTCCCTGTTGGTGCTGCCAGAGATGCATCCCGCTTCCGCCTCCACCGCGGTTGCGTGCGTTGCTCATGAAATCTTCATCCGCCGCCGTAGCAACGCCGCCGCCAAGGCAAGGGGTGGCCGTGAGGAGAGGGATCACGCCCACTCCAACGCCGACGCCTATGGCATTGGAGGCGTTGAGCGAATGGGGATCGAAGTTGATCGTGGTCGCCGCAGAGCCGCCGCCCACGGCGGCGTCCTGGTGGTGCTGGAAAGAAGAGGCCGGCGCAACGAAGAAGAATTCCGGCGGCAGGCCGCAGTTAACGTGCCTGTTGGACGGCCACATTCCACCGGCAGCGGCGGAGGCACCTCCACTGTTGTTAGGAGCGTTGGCAGCGGCTGCGGCGGAGGTAGGACCCGCATTGAAGCCCAAGGAGAGGTCCCCAGCTGAAGACGAAGCCACCCAATCCGCAAAGGCGCCAGAATCCGAAGTCAGCCTCCGCGTAGTAGCCACAACTGCAGATTCTTCTGAAATTTGCCCCCTTTTTCACCCCTTACTCGTTGCGTAATTCCCAAAAGTAAAGTCTCCACCACAAATCACAAAACAAAAGGTCGCATAGATACACAATACCAGTGAAGAAGAATCAATGTCCCTTTCAAGGGCAGAAGAAGGAGGAGTCTGTCTTCTCCAAATCTCGAAATTAAAAAAAAAAAAAAAAAAGAAAGAATCTAGTTGGGAGCCGTTAATACAAGCAAAAAAAACGTGGGGTCTCTGAAATTCTTTAGAGCAGCACAGCAGCAGAAGAGATTTAGGGAGACAGAGAGAGAAAGGCAGATTGTTGTTGTAAATAGATAAGAATTGATATTATGTTCTGTGGTGGGGGAGCTTTCTGGTTTCTAGTTTGCCACTCACAACTCCATAACACACTACTGCTACTCACTGCTGCTGTCGCCCCTTGGCCCTTTTCATGGCAGCAGTACTCACATCAGCAGCAAAAGAGCAGAGAAAACACAGAAAAAGAATAAATTAGAAAGAGTGAGACCCCCACATACACATACACATACACAGTTACAGTTGATGAGTAGATAGGTAGTATTTGGTGATATATGTTGGTGCCGACCTTTCTCTCACCATCATCAACAAACTCTTTGCTTTCCTACGCTTATGCTGCTGTTGTTCTAATCTCTCTTTCTCTCTGAAAGTGAAAAATGAGGTGGGTTCCCCTCAACCTCTCGCATAGATTATGATTTCAGATTATTGGAGAGAGAATATGGAAAGCTAAAGTATGTGAGAGAGAGAGAGATAAGTGTTTCATCTTTGAAGAAGCCCTAGAGACTAGAGAGAGTCACATGCCTTGCTCTTTTTTTATATTCTTTCTTTTCTTCCTATTTTTACATTTCTTTAATTCGCCTGTCAATTGAATGCAAGTATGTCTGTCAATTTGCCTTAATGACAAACTCCCCTCATTTAAGTCTTCATTTAAATATATATGCCCACTTTTTCAATTTTCATAATAGTACTGATATATTTATTTTCCAAGATATAGTCATATGATTCGAATAATATGATAATATTTTTAAAATAGTTCGTTGAACGCAATATCTGAGTCTATGTTGAATTGGTTTTCTAAATTACTGGGTGAATATTTTCATAACTCTAGATTTCTTGAGTTTTCGAATTTGAATATGTGATAGTCCTCCTCCTGTGGTATATATGTCTACGTTTAAAGGTTGTATTTTATCTACGCCATTCCAGTGGTCCTAAACCCTAATTCATACAGTTTGTACTAGTACTTCCACAATCACATCCAAATAACTTTTGGTACTATTTTATAATTAATATGTAATCTAAACAAAGAAACACCTACTCTCCCAAGAATTTGCATAGATAGTAATTATTTTTTAAAAAAAAATCCTTAATCATTTACATCTACTAATTAAGATCGACCCAAACTTATATTAAGTTGAGTTTCATTTGTTGAATAAAATATCACATGTTAAAATCATTACTGCTATAAAAGTATTGGAAATTGAACTAAACTCTAAATTGATATTAGGGTTAGCATAGAGATAATGATGATGCATGCATGTAATGTATATTAATTACTAAGGACAATGTTATGTTATTATGCTAATAAACTTGGGAACCAATTGTTAGGTTGTCCCTAACTTTGTCACAAATAGCATGGACATGCACCCAATATTTTATTAGCTCATTTGGACTCAAAGAGTCAAGCCTACTAGCACTTGCTGCATGCATTTTATCCTATTTATGTTTTGTGTTGATAATTTAGGGATATACTTTGAAAACTTCAAATTAGTTGAAAAAATTTTAGTTTGCTCTCTATTTTTTATCTAAATAAAATCTATTAATTTAATATTCTCAGTTATTCCTTTGAAATGAGAAATCAAGTTTCCGTCATGTTTAAGTGGATTTTTTTAAATAATTATCCAAGTTCGAATTTCACTTGGGGTATATGTAAAAAAAAAAAGTTTATTAAGTCTACGGTTCAAATTTTGGTAATTAACAAGGTGGTATGTTATAATTAAACACAAATATTTGATGAAGGGTTACAATTAAAAATAATTTGTTCTGCATGCGAGTTGAAAAAAATGCTATGACTGAAATATCAAAAAGTATTTATCTTCAATTTTAATTATAAATCATAATACATGTCAGTTAATATCTTTTTTATTATTTTACATAAGTATTTTCTTGTTGTGATTTTTTGAAGAATTGCACCTATTTTTAGTAAATAAATTGTGTGAAGGAAGCAGACCCTTTCTCAAAATTTGCAAAGCCAAAACATTATTTACCCCACAATTAATTAATTAATTAATTACCCCCTAACCAAAAAATATTAATTAATTACACAAGAAATAAATAAATATATATATAAGTCGCTATCAGACGTTAAATCCGATAGTAAGTCTGGTAATAGCTAGCACCGCCCATGCTCTGCAAAGAGTTGACTATTATAACACAGGGAAAATGGAGTATGATGCAGACTTTTACTAATTTCCCAATATAAATATATAAACATATTTTATTATTTTTATGTTTTTTATTAAATGAAAAGAGAAAAAATAAATATAATCCCAATCCCCAGACGACGTTGAGAGGCGTGTTAATCTGCTGTCTGGTTTCAATCATCGCTGCATTATTAACACTGCACAAACAAGAGATCAATTGCATTTACTCCACTTCTTACACGCCTCCTCCACACCTATATATAGACTGCCTGCATTCTTAATTGCTAAATTTTATTTCAGATTCAATTTTATAGGATATTAATTTATTGTATTATGTTTGTTTTATAAGTAATTATTTTTTTAAAAAATTTATTAACCACAAAGTAAGTGTAAATATGCTCGTGTAGGATGGCAAGAAGTTCACAAGAAATGAATTAGTCAAAATAAAGGGGAGCGTCCCAAGCCCGCTTGCAGCTTTAGTGTTCGAGCTTGAAAAAGAACATAAAGGTTACTTACTCAGCTTTTAAAGCAGCTCTAAAGAAGTGAAGAAAGATTATAACGTGTTAGCGTGGGAATAGTGTAGTCTAATTGCGTCTATCATGGAAGAATGAAATAAAATGTAAAAAACCTAACCAACAATAATGAAGAAAAGAGTTTGTCTGAAAATGTAAACGAATACGGTTTATGATCTCTACAAGTGATAGAATCGTAGAAAGTTAAGTAAAATCCCGTTTGTTATTATTGAATCTTTTTAAATCAAAATTATTTTGTATTAAAATGATGAATCAATTACTATTTAATTGAGATTTATAACATTTTTCAAATCAAACTCAATTCCTTTGATTAACTTTTTCCCCTTCTTTTTCTTTGCTTTTCTTATGGTGGTTCTTTTGTTCTTTAAAGAATGATGGACTCCACAAAGCAACCTCAAAAAATAATTATAAATGAAGCATCTTTCTTAGTACTTGCTATTCTTAGAAGTTATTCTAGTTGACATCATTGAGTTCATTGTCCCTAAGCACAATTGTCCACATCTCTAAACGAATTGAGATTAATTAAGAAACCACTAAATTAAAAAGCATATTGGATCATTTTATTTAGAGTTAATTCCGAACCTTCCCTATTCTTGAAGGAGTTTTAACTTTTAAATCGGTATGATTGTTCCCCTAACATTCTTAAAATATAAGAATCAACTTGGTTCAGGCAAAACCAATATTACGAGGTGTAAGTGTGGTACATTTATCGTATAATTGGTGAAAATTTTAAAAAAATTAACTAATAAATTAAAAATTATAATACACATATCCTTATAATCGATTGAGTTGAAACCGATATGATCTAGAATTTTACAATTGATGCTAAACCACCTTAATGTGCAAATCGAAATGGTGATTAAAGCGAAAATGGGCCTGCCTGCCCCAATCGCAATTGTGCAAAATATTGTATCCCCTCATGACTATGTAGAGACAACCTTAATGGAATTTTATAATCATGTTAGATTACGTCTATCATTGTTGCCTATGTTCCTAGGCTTATATTCCTAAAATTCTCATGCATTGGCCTATTACCTATATATAATGCAATTATTTTTGCAGTTTTATAGATCAATAATAATACAAGTAACATGGTTCCCCCTCACGGGCACTGAATCGAGTGCCATTACCTAATCATTTTGTGGGGGAAAAAAGGCTAAGTTAAAGTAATTAATTAGCTTAATCTTCATAGATGCCTAATCCAACTCTAATTAATTATCATATAATTACGTCACCATGCATAATATTATTCGCAGCACAAACTTGATTTGCAATTAATCAGATATTAACAATCAATAATCAAATAATTAGTGATATAAGTTTGTTACTTTAGTCACTTTAATAATTAGTCCAAAATATGACAAGGTAATTCCAACTCGAATTTAATTTAGCCAAACTAGTATAATGAATAAGTGAGTATTTTACGATTTAAAAAGAATGAACATTTATTAGTATAACTGATTGAGTTTAATCGAACCTGAGTTTGAGCTAGAATTTTTGGATGTGCCTATAGTTTTGCATTTTATTTTCTTTTTTCTTTCAAGAAACTTATCAAAGAAGAACTTGGTTTCATGATCATGCATAATTGAAGAAGATATGATGTGAAAAACAAACCAAAGTATATATATATATATATATATATATATATATATATCGTAGTCACAATAATGATGGGAAATTAGAAAATTACATCCCATTAATTGAAGGAGGGGTATGATTAAAAAGGAAAAAGATGGAAGAGTAATTATTTGAGTAGAGAAGTACCAAGACAAGTGGCTCTGCCCCCGTCTAGGTATTTTCCTATATCAACAATACATGGTTATGTTAATTATTAGGAAATTTTATATTTAAACTACTTTAATTAGTTTTGTGTATATTTACATGGAAACCCCTTGATTTCCTTTATGATACGCTGATATATTACAAAATACTTCACTCCCTTAAGGCTTAAACCTATTACACATTTAAATATTTTGGTATATAATATTAAAATCTATCAAGTTAATTAATATGTGACCATCAATATTATTTGAACTTTTTAACTTATGGTATCATGCATGGGCTCCCCAAAACTTCTTAAAATAACTCTTATTACACAATTCAAACTGCTAAATATTACCGAAATCAATATAGGATTGTTGAACATTTTTGTAAAGATATAAAACTCACGCTACATGTAGTAAGATAGCTTCGATACTATACTTTAAAAAGTTAGTAAAATTCAACATAATCTCTAGTAGTATTGGACTGTATCACACGAGTATTTGTTAGGTGGGTATTTAGTTTCTAAAACTAACCGGAGAAATATGGGATATGTATAATTTACCCTAACTATTAATATATCAAAATGATTTACTTCACATATTCAATCAATTATCATAAATGCTTACACATTAGTACAAATGAGAAGTCCACATTTATAACAAATCTCATGAAAAACTAGACTCGAAATCTTACGAGAGGGATTTCTCTTTGGACCTAAACCTTAATAATTTATTAATAGTAAAGTTCAAGCAGTGAAGATGTACTCTCTAATATAATGATTCTAATTAAAAGTTAATAATTTAAATTAATAAAAAGTTTAACACGTAAAGTAGAGTTGAAGTGAGCTAGCTAGAGTGCACTATTATATTTATACCTTTTTTAAGAAAGAAACGGCGCTCTCGGAAAGAAGGATTGATACTTGTTTGTGTCTCCCATGGCCCATCACTAATAATCTACATCATTTCCACTTAATTGCCAAAATTATATTTAGCTGGATTGGAAATTCTAATTTAAATTCAATTCCAACGAACTCAATTGGTTATAATTTTAAGTATATTATTCAATTTCTTATTTAATTAAATATTATTTGTAAAATTTTAATCAATTATAGTATAAAACATATATTTTTTTATTGGACTGATTTGATCGAATCAAATTTGAATTAAAATTATTCTTATGATACAAATTAATATTTTTTTCTATGGGATTCGGAGACATGCAAAATAAATACTAGATAATATGTAACAAATAGAGTAAATATGTTCGAGGCCTAAATAATTCAACAAACATAAGATTGAGGATTATAATTCTAGCTTGAAATATTGGTCGTACGATTGTAACGATTCTATCATATTTATGGCATCATTAACGTGATAATATTTAAAAGAAAAAAGGCAAATTAATTAATAATTGAAGAATTAAAAGCGGACTAGGTGTTAGGTTTGTTTCCCACATTGGATAGCCTTCAAAAGATACTCCAGGAATATTGGAATTGCATTCATATTTATTTTTCTTAGTTCAACGCTGCCAAATGTGAATAATCCTCAACTTATTAAGCTTGCAATAGTTGTTTGGATGAACACATTTTTGTTGGTTCACATGATGTAACCCTTGGAAGAAAAAATGGCGTGAGTTAATGAAAAATATTGATTCATCTTTAATTAAATATCCAATGTTCTCATTATGACTTTGTTTTTGGATTCTATCGTTACGAAAATGATTTTGTGTATTGAGTTTTAAATCTCCTTACACACTATTCCACCCATCGAGGTGTCACGCCCCAAGCCCATTAGAGGCGAGCATATGTCTTTAAATCCATAATGTATAACGTGAAATTGAACCTAAACATTGAGGTACCATGCTCTGAGTCCGTAAGATGGGAGCACAAGTCACTTTTATAAAATATAATCTAAAATTGAGTCTAAGCTAATTCATAAAGTATAATATGAAATTGAGTTTAAATTATAATTCCAAAGGAACATATATTAATTATATTGAAACTCTTTAACTTATATACTAAACTTAATTCTTATATATTTTCGATACATTATAAGCCATAGGTACATGAAAATCAAATTTGATAATTAAGTAAAGCAAATCTTCACTAATTTCTTTTCTTAGAAAAAAGAAAATGATATAAAAGTGTTGGAAAGGAAAGGCAAGGAAGAAAGAGCACGCATGTTCCAAGAAGGTAGGCATCAATTTAATTTTAATTATTCATTAAAGGAAGAAAGAAAAAAAAAAAACAAATTAAAGGAAGAAAGAAAGGAGATTGTGTGTGTTACAGCTTAGACCTAGTTCTAGTGCATGAGGCTAGAGAGAGAGCTAGTATTAATATTAGTAATATATAGAGTAATTAGTAGTACGGCTAATTGTCAGTGCACCACTTTCTTCGTCTCGAGCCCACCGCTCTCTGTCTAACAATCTATCTTATTTATCTTTCTTCAAACCTAAGCTCCAATGCACATGTTTTTGAGTGCGACCATGGCCCCACCCATCACTACTATACTTTTACCCTTATCATAAATTTACTTCTTTCATTTTAAATCACACATGCCCTTTTCTATTTAACGATTTGACTTTATAAAGATTTAAATTTAATAGAATGGCTAACCTATTTGTATTTATAAAAAGAAAAATTTGATACATTTTGGACAGGGTTTGGTTGAGAACTATCATGTATGAACTTTTTAAAAAATATTATTTTATTATATTATATTGCATCAGGTACTTATGTCTAATACCGTATTGATACTTTTTACGTGAAAATTTTAAGAAAATTAATATCGTTGTATCTATATAATGTTGTGTTCGTATAATCGTGTTTGTATCGGTGCTTAATAGGTTGAGATAAATAATCAAAATTAAATAAAATTGTTACCCTACATTTAAAAACAAATAAGAGAGACATAATCTCTCAAATTAAATATTAAATTAACAATAGAGAAAACGTCAATACGTAATTTCGTCCTTAATATATTTCCCAGGATGAATTTTATATTAATACCCACAATTATTAATTAAAAAAGGGATGGGATATAAAAATATAAATAAATCATAGAATAGATGATGGATGGACGGGGGAGAATGTGACACCGGATCTAGACATCCCGCGATTTCCTCCGCCGTACTTTTTGTCCCCTTCCACCATATCTTCACCCCCCACGCCCTGCACACACTCCGTGCCCATCACGCGCCACCGCAAATCTAGACGCAATACCATTAATACATGTTTATTATGACAACTATAGCACAAGAAGAACAGCGTACACATCTCAGGAGTCGATACTTTACAACTTTGAAAACCGATTGACCAAATGTAACCGGTTCGGAGATATACTGTGTTAACTAGAGTCTCGAGCTCGAGTCCCTGATAACGTGGCTATCAAGTTTACCTCTTAATTCTCGGACACGTATCGAACTAAGAGGTAACTATACGGCACCGGTTTAAATTATAAGTAGAAGTTTCATTCTTCATTCAAAACAGAATGCTCCAACTGCAACTATTAGCATTATTATGCATATAGAAAGAAAAGAATGCTAGCAATAAGCAACTTACCTCAGATTAACATTGACAGTTGAGGTGTTGCAACAAGCTCGAATACTTCTCCACTTGCCTCACTTTCAAGTTTCAATCTTTACTAAACCTGGAAAAACATGAGTACCAGATTACTACTGTAAGATAACTAACTTTTAGGTGGTTATGTGATGAGCAACACAATTAAAAACCAACGATGAATATCAATATTGATTTGTATATTTATCTACGTCCCCACCTTTGTTAGTCGGCGAATAGTAGGCCCTTTTTGCTGATGCCATTGTAGAATTGCATGTTGCGAAACCGGAACCCTTCAACTGCTATGATGATGACTAAAACTTATCATCTGGCACGAACCCCCTCTGCAGCATTTCGTCGTGGAATGCAAAAGCTTCCTTTAAGTTTTCTTGCGAGACATAGCCGTTTATTAATGATGTGTATGTAGATCTATCTGGATTGATGCCCTTCTCAATCATCTTTCTGTATGTAATATTCGCTTCTTCCATTCTACCGAGCCGACAAAACTGTTCCAAGATAACATTATAGGTAATTAAATCTGGCACGAGACCTACTTTCTCCATTCGATTCACCAACTCAAAAGCCAAGTCAATATCATCCTCTTTCATAAATCCATGAATAAGAGTGTTATAAGTGATGCAATCTGGAAAGACTCCTCGAGACTTCATCTTCTTCAGAAACTCCTTTCCCTTTGTAGGATTGCCATGTCTGCAATAGCACTTTATGAGAGAATTGCAAATAACAATGTTTGGCTGGATATCTTTAGCAACCATCTCATTCCATAACTCAAATGCATCAGAAAGAAGGCCGTTATTACAGAATCCATTCATTAGAGTACCGTATGTAATAAAATTAGGATTTATCGTTTCAGCAATCATGTTGTTCTTCAATTCCATGGCTCTTCCCATTTCTCCCGCCTTGCAAAATCCATCAATCAAGGTATTGTAAGTAACCACATCGGGTTTCAGATTTCTTTGGAGCATAGAACTGTATAAGTCCAAAGCTTTATGCATATTTCCCGTTTTGCAATATCCATTTATTAGAGTCGTGTACGTGCAAAAATCAGGAAACACATTCCTCTCCAGCATCTCATTGAAAAGGGCATCTGCTTCCGGAAGCATCTTTTCCTTGCATAAGCCGTTCAAGATGGCATTATAAGTCACCACATCCATTTGGCAACCTAATTGCACCATTTCATCGAACACCTTCATGGCATCTGAAACAGCACCGTGTCTAGAGAACCCACAAATCAGAATGGTGTAAACTATTTTGTCAGGTATGAGGCCTTTGGACTTCATTTCCCTGTAATAAACCATCATACGTTCAGGATTTTTGGTTCTTGAAAAAACCCCAATAATCGAACTGTAACTAACTAAATCCGCACTAACACCACGACTCAACATCTCACGGAAAATAACCTCAGCTTCTACCACATTATCCTTCCTGCAACATTCAACTAGCAAGGTATTGTAAGTGGTGGCATCAGGATGAATCCCGTTCTGCATCATCTCATTTAAAATCTCTTTTGCTCTCTCATACTTCCCATTTTTACACAAACCATTGACAATTGAATTATAAGTCAAAAGACACGGTTTCATACCCTTATCCTGCATGAATCTCATCAACTCCAAACCTCTTTTGGTGCCGCCTTCACGACAATGAGCATTGATCAAAGTATTATAAGTCACAATATCAGCAAAGATCCCTTTTTTCTCCATTTCCATTAAAAACTCCTTCACCTTCTCTATCTTACAATCCTTACAAAGCACATTTACCATAATGTTGAGAGTGTAAGCATTCATATCAGTTCTACTCCTCACCATTTCATCAAACACTTCTCGTGCCAAATCAACCCACCCAATTTTACCAAGTCCTCCAAGAAGACTATTACACGCATTGATAGGAACACAAGCATTTCTAACTTTCAATGCACGAATCGCCTCGACGGCCTCCCTAAACTTCCTGGCTTGTACATAAGTCCTAATAAACAAATCAAACACATATAAATTCGACCCACATTTCTCGTAAGTACCTAATAACGAATCAACAATCTCAACTCTAGAAGCCCCACTCCGCCTAATCATCCTTAAAATCAATGCCTGCGCATCTGACACTCTTTTGCTCCTCACTAACATATGCGTTGCCGCGCTTAAAGACGACGACGAATGCTTGAAACTTGGGTAATTCAACGAAACCGAATCAATAAATCTCTGAGCAGTATTCAAATTATCGCGACATTGGTAAAGAATTAGCGTATACATTGTTGGGTCTAACTTGTAACATAAATGGGTGCTGATGGACTGACCTCTGTTCAAAGCCCACAAAATCTTTTCCAGAACAAAAGCATCCGAAGAAAGGGTTTGTTCAGAATTAGATGAGTAGTTAACTGCGCTATGACTAGATAAACTGCGCGTCTGTCTTGCGAATTTCTTGCAGAGGAAAAATGGCCGCCTTGCCGCCATTGACGAGCAAAGAGTGAGCTTGAGGTCGTCTTCTGCTCACAAGGGACGGTTTTCTTCAGCAATCAAGACGCGTGCTTTTGATATTAGCACTTTCTGTTCTCCATTGGCTTATTGATTTAACATTATTATTATTTTTATTATTATTATTATTATTATTTCATCCACAAGTACAACGAACTACTCCGTCAGAAAAATAAAAAAGAGTAATTAAAACTTATATAATTGTACCTAATTACATAAAAATATTACACACTTATCCTTTTTAATTTTAAAAATTACAAATAAATCTTAGGATTCCAACAAAAATATTTTTGAATTGATTATATTTTTGGAAAAATGTGCGATAAATCCCCAAATGTAAACTCAATTTTTAGTTTGCTCCCAATTTTTAAAAATATTTCAGTTCACTACCTAGATGAGATGCATATTTTGAGTTTACTCCTATCACTGATTAAAGAAAATAAAATCATCATAAATATTAATGTCCAACCCATCATGTGTTTATTTTTTTAAATTTTTTTATAAATTATTGGTCTGTCGCCCCCTAATTTGGGGTTTTCGTCCATTGGTTAGATATTTAATGATTTCAATTTAAAAAAATTACGTTATCACATTTTCTAAAAATAATTTTTTTATATTTTTGATATTATAAATTTTCGCCCTTCATCATAAATTTTTGTTCCATTCCTACTTAAATAGGATGTCTGATTTTTTTTGGAAAACTAACTAAAAGTGAAATATAATTATTTTAATAATAATTTTGTTGTAATCCTACCAATAAGTTTATTTGTATTTTTTATAAATTTGGGAAGAATATGTTCTGTAATAATCTAAGTAGGTATAAATTATAATTATCTAAATTCGTAGGGGTACAAATGTAAATTAGTGTCATTTAAAAAGATACAAAATTAAGTGCGAAAATCAGTGAGGAAGATATTTTCTGAATCTGACGTGGCGTTAAATAATTGGATCAAGGCTTCTATTCGGACGTGGCACAGCTGGATCATGATCCCTACAGTTTCTTATCCTGCGGTTCCTACCCACGCTTCTCAGGGTTGTACGTAAGACCAGCTCATGGAAAACACGTACTCTGGTCAAATGTACAACTCAGAATTTCTTTATTTTCTGGCGATTTTAAATCTCTTCTTCATAAATGCCTATTTATTGAATTTTCTCTGCGAAAAAGAAACGAAGTAAAACCCTTTCTCTCTCTGTATGTGTGTTGCACACATTATAGGTGCTCCCGATCCGTGTATTCAATATTGAAGATTGGTGTACAGGGAGGGAGTAGACGCAGTCCTGTCAGTTTCTTCTTGTTTGAAGGTTTCTACGCAATTTATTTCTTAATTTTTTGTTGGGTATTGATGTGCATTTCTGTTTGTGTTTGTGTACACGTGTGTGTTTACGATATGGGTTCGTTTATGCGAATGAAATGATTTTTCTTGTTAAATGAACTAAAGGGCATCGTTCTTGGTTGAATTTGGAAATGGATTCGAAAACTGTTGTGGGGTTATGATTCTTTGACATTGGAGAGGATTCGGTCATATGGGTCTGCTTGCTTGATCTTGAAATTATCTGCTAATTTTTTTGCGAAGGATTTTGTTTGGACACTGGATTGCTAAAACACGTTGAATTGTATGTTGTAAAAGATTGAATTTTTCATACGCTGATCACTTCGTCACGGAATTTTGGTTTGGATTACATTTTATTTGCTAAAGGGAAGAATACAGAGAAGTTAAAGTGTGGTTTCCTTTTAATCTTCCACATATTGAGGATCTTGGAAAGAAAGAAAGATCAGAACTTCACAGGCTTGTTTAATTTCATTATTTATCTTCATTTTGGTTTTTTGATTTTGTAGTTTCCTTGGAGAAAAATCAAGGAGAGTTCTAATTAGAAGTTATAGAATGAAGAATAATGAGCGCCTTGCCAACTTGGCCCTAGCAGGTATGAATTTCCTGTTCTGCAAGTTCATTTGTTTTCAGGGTAGTGAATTTGTTTCTGTTCTGGGAATTAAACTTTCTGTGGTTTTCGCCTTACTCAGTTATGTTATTAATTGAGTTCCTTACTTCTCTCACGAAAGTTGATTTACAATTGCTGTGAGTACTGAATTTGCCGATGGTTTGGAATGTGTACAAATTGATGTAGACAAATCAGTCATTGACCTAGCTAATATATATACACCCATATGCACAGAATGTTTCTAGTAATCTAAGTTCTTGGGGCCGTAGCGAGGTTAAACATAACACAGTTTTGTCAAATTTCATCCTGGTTCAGTGATCATGGATGTAGCAGTCATTCTCCTCGTTCGTATCTGCTCCCATTTCGTTTGGCATCTTATCATTTTAATAATATAGGGAGGTCCAAATGTAGGTTGGACACAGTTTATAATGTTGTCTCTGACTCAATACATTCTGACCACACACTTTATTATTGGCTTCAGGTTTGACACTAGCACCACTTGTTGTGAAAGTAGACCCAAATTTAAATGTCATTTTGATAGCATGTCTGACTGTCTATGTTGGATGCCACCGCTCTGTTATTATTAAAAATAGTAATAAAATATATATTAATGAAAAATTAATTTAAATATATTTTAAATAACAGGATTTTTTATTTGCAGTGTGTCAAAGTAACTAGTATTAAATTAATAAGCCAATGGAGAACAGAAAGTGCTAAAATCAAAGGCGCGTCTTGATTGCTGAACAAAACCGTCCCTTGTGAGCAGAAGACGACCTCAAGCTCACTCTTTGCTCTTCAATGGCGGCAAGGCGGCCCTTTTTCCTCTGCAAGAAATTCGCAAGACAGACGCGCAGTTTATCTACTCATAGCCCAGTTAACTACTCCTCTAATTCTCAACAAACCCTTTATTCGGATGCTTTTGTTCTGGAAAAGATTTTGTGGGCTTTGAACAGAGGTCAGTCCATCAGCACCCCTTTATGTTACAAGTTAGACCCGACAACGTATACGCTAATTCTTTACCAATGTCGCGATAATTTGAATACTGCTCAGAGATTTATTGATTCGGTTTCGTTGAATTACCCAAGTTTCAAGCATTCTTCGTCGTCTTTAAGTGCGGCAACACATATGTTAGTGAGGAGCAAAAGAGTATCAGATGCTCAGGCATTGATTTTAAGGATGATTAGGCGAAGTGGGGCGTCTAGAGTTGAGATTGTTGATTCGTTTTTAGGTACTTACGAGAAATGTGGGTCGAATTTATATGTGTTTGATTTGTTTATTAGGACTTATGTACAGGCTAGGAAGTTTAGGGAGGCCGTCGAGGCGATTCGTGCGTTGAAAGTTAGGAATGTTTGTGTTCCTATCAATGCGTGTAATAGTCTTCTTGGAGGACTAGGTAAAATTGGGTGGGTTGATTTGGCACGAGAAGTGTTTGATGAAATGGTGAGAAGTAGAACTGATATGAATGCTTACACTCTCAACATCATGGTAAATGTGCTTTGTAAGGATTGTAAGATGGAGAAGGTGAAGGAGTTTTTAATGAAAATGGAGAAAAAAGGGATCTTTGCTGATATTGTGACTTATAATACTTTGATCAATGCTCATTGTCGTGAAGGCGACACCAAAAGAGGTTTGGAGTTGATGAGATTCATGCAGGATAAGGGTATGAAACCGTGTCTTTTGACTTATAATTCAATTGTCAATGGTTGGTGTAAAAATGGGAAGTATGAGAGAGCAAAAGAGATTTTAAATGAGATGATGCAGAACGGGATTCATCCTGATGCCACCACTTACAATACCTTGCTAGTTGAATGTTGCAGGAAGGATAATGTGGTAGAAGCTGAGGTTATTTTCCGTGAGATGTTGAGTCGTGGTGTTAGTGCGGATTTAGTTAGTTACAGTTCGATTATTGGGGTTTTTTCAAGAACCAAAAATCCTGAACGTATGATGGTTTATTACAGGGAAATGAAGTCCAAAGGCCTCATACCTGACAAAATAGTTTACACCATTCTGATTTGTGGGTTCTCTAGACACGGTGCTGTTTCAGATGCCATGAAGGTGTTCGATGAAATGGTGCAATTAGGTTGCCAAATGGATGTGGTGACTTATAATGCCATCTTGAACGGCTTATGCAAGGAAAAGATGCTTCCGGAGGCAGATGCCCTTTTCAATGAGATGCTGGAGAGGAATGTGTTTCCTGATTTTTGCACTTACACGATTCTAATAAATGGATATTGCAAAACGGGAAATATGCATAAAGCTTTGGACTTGTACAGTTCTATGCTTCAAAGAAATCTGAAACCCGATGTGGTTACTTACAATACCTTGATTGATGGATTTTGCAAGGCGGGAGAAATGGGAAGAGCCATGGAATTGAAGAACAACATGATTGCTGAAACGATAAATCCTAATTTTATTACATATGGTAGTCTAATGAATGGATTCTGTAATAACGGCCTTCTTTCAGCTGCGCTTGAATTATGGAATGAGATGGTTGCTAGAGATATCCAGCCAAACATTGTTATTTGCAATTCTCTCATAAAGGGTTATTGCAGACATGGCAATCCTACAAAGGGGATAGAGTTTCTGAAGAAGATGAAGTCTAGAGGAGTCTTTCCAGATTGCGTCACTTATAACACTCTTATTCATGGATTTATGAAAGAGGATAATATTGACTTGGCTTTTGAGTTGGTGAATCGAATGGGGAAAGAAGGTCTCGTGCCAGATTTAATTACCTATAATGTTATCTTGGAACAGTTTTGTCGGCTCGGTAGAATGGAAGAAGCGAATATTACATACAGAAAGATGATTGAGAAGGGCATCAATCCAGATAGATCTACATACACATCATTAATAAACGGCTATGTCTCGCAAGAAAATTTAAAGGAAGCTTTTGCATTCCACGACGAAATGCTGCAGAGGGGGTTCGTGCCAGATGATAAGTTTTAGTCATCATCATAGCAGTTGAAGGGTTCCGGGTTCGCAACATGCAATTCTACGATGACATCAGCAAAAAGGGCCTACTATTCGCCGGCTAACAAAGGTGGGGACTTAGATAAATATACCAATCAATATTTGATATTCGTCGTTGGTTTTTAATTGTGTTGCTTATTACATAACCACAGTTAGTTATCTTACAGTGGTGATCTGGTACTCATGTTTTTTCCAGGTTCAGTAAAGATTGAAACTTGAAAGTGAGGCAAGTGGTTCGAGCTTGTTGCAACACCTCAACTGTCAATGTTAATCTGAGGTAAGTTGCTTATTGTGAGCATTCTTTTCTTTCTATATGCATAGTAATGCTAATAGTTGGAGTTGGATTTGGAGCATTCTGTTTTGAATGAAGAATGAAACCTTCTCCTTATAATTTAAACCGGTGCCGTATAGTTACATCTTAGTTAGATACGTGTCTGACAATTTAGATGTAAAATTGATAACCGCATTATCAGGGACTCAAGCTCGAGACTCTAGTTAACACAGTATATCGCCGGACAAGTTACATTTGGTCAATCGGTTTTCAGGGTAGTAAAGTATCGACTCCGGAGATGTGTCAGCCGTTATTGTGCTATAATTTTGTCATAAACATGTATTAATTGTATTGCGTCTAGATTTGCAGTGGCGCGTGATGGGCACGGGGTGTGTGCAGAGCGTGGGAGATGAGGATATGGTGGAAGGGGACAAAAAGTACGGCGGAGGAAATCGCGGGATGTCTAGATCCGGTGTCACATTCTCCCCCGTCCATCCATCATCTATTATATGATTTATTTATATTTTTATATCCCATCCCTTTTTTAATTAATAATTGTGGGTATTAACCTTTTACCCAAAAGGGCAATAGGATAGACCTTATATATTCCATCGATCATGAACCTCAGGTAGGACAGTACTTGGAGTGTATTTCTTGCCAAATACGGTCAACCTATTAAGCACCGATACTTGGGGATAGACCTTAATTTTGGTTATTTATCTCAACCTATTAAGCACCGATACAAATACGGTCACACGAATATAACATACTACAGATACAACGATATTAATTTTTTTAAAAAATTTTCACATCAATACAGTATTAAACATTAGTATTTTTATCAAAAAAGTAATATTTTTTAAAAGATTTATACATGAGCCAAAATGTATCAAAAAAATTGTTATATCTAATCTAAGGTGATGATTGAAATTATTTAAATATAAATAGGTTATACGAGTCGAAAAATTAATGATGATTATATTTTGAAACATTGAAATTTAAAAAGTGTATAAAGTCAAATTGTTAAATAAGAACTAGATGTGTAATTTATGATAAGGGTAAAAAAATAGTAGTGATGGGTGGCATGTGCATTGGAGCCTTTGATGGAAGAAAGATAAATAAGATAGATTGTTGGGGAGAGAGAGAGAGAGCGGTGGTGCACTGACAATTAACCGTACTACTCGGCGTTTGGTAAGAGTATTAGATATGAGTTTTCTGTTTGATATGCAATATTAGCTCATTTGGGCCAACACAAGTTAATATACTAATCGATGCGGAGGTAAGGGTTTGTGAAGTTAGGGCAAATCGTTTCAACAAGCACGCGGGGGAAGAGAAGAAAGTCTGGGTATGCTTCCTTTATGTACACATACAATTCTTGTTTTCTTATTGTCCATTTCGGAGAACTAATAATTGGTATGTAAATTGAAGTCTTTGTCTTGGGAGCTCACTTGAAGCTGCGTCGAAGAATCTCAACAGCTAATATTGTCCAGTTTTTGCCATGTCCGTCGTTAGTTCTTGTTGTATTATATGTATAAGGTTGCCATTGTTTTCCAATTGTTGTTCTGAATGTGAGCTCTGCGCAACATAGAACTGACTCAATCTGTGCCTAATTGTTGTGTGGTTTACGGGATGCTTCTTTTGTGTCTTTTTGCAAGGATTCACACTTTTTCTGTAAACCTGAATTATGGAGATTACGTTAATTCGAATTTGTTCAGGCAACTTGGGCCAAAATCTAATCTTGATGAGAAAGACGGGGGAAAATCGAAATTTATTAGCTGATGGTACAGATGGTTTTGTTGATAATGCAGTGTTGGAGAAGTTGAAGAATTGCGATATTTACAAGGGAACGTGGGTCAGAGATGAGGGTTATCCACTTTACAGACCGGGGATATGTTGATGAGGCTTTTGATTGTCAAATGAATGGAAGGCCGGATTCTGATTATCTTAATTGGAGATGAATGTGATTTGCCCAGGTTCATTATCAGATTTGTTGATATATTTGTTCATTGAAGTTTTCCAATTTGGTGTAATGTAGAGGAGTTGCCACTGTTATTAGTTTACTTGAATTTTGATTTGGTGAGTTTGTTGTACTAGCATTTTCTAGGAGGAGCTATACTTTCTCAAAGCAGATATTCTTTGCACGCTTTGATGCTGTGGACTATATCTATCCTCGCTTTGATGCTGTGGAAGCTTACAGGAGAGCCATGAAGACTTGGGCTAAGTGGATCAAGAATAATATTGAACGAAATAAGTTGGTGTTTTACCGTCTGCTCATTTCAGGTATTGTTTTTCCCAATCAGATTGGTGTGGAGATCCTTCTCAAGTATTCGAAGAAGGTTTGCTGTTGGGGATGTACGCTGCAATGGTTTCCGCAATTCTGTGTTGTATAACTGCTGATTTGTTGTAATCATAGTTGGTTTAAAGGGAAGCATTACAGGGATGACAATACGTTGTTCATATTGCTTCTTTGAATAAGATCTTGGTGGATGGGATTACAATGCACATTTACGAGGGTCCTTATAGAGCTTTTAGATGCTGCTGCCCATTTAGTTATTTGGCCTTTATTAAGGTCTGCAAAGGAATGTTGTTATTGCTCCTTATGATGTATTTTACGAATTTTCCTTTGTAGTCGGTTGGCTTTCGTTATAAATCAGGGGTGGTCCTCGTTAATAACCCCATTGGGTAGCTTTCCCGATTTTATATTGAAAAAAAAAAAGTTTGTAATGAATAAATATTTTTAGTTTGTTTTTTATGTCGTCTTTGTTGTATTTTATTTTTATAGTGGATAAGCTATTATTACATATGAAGAGTTAGCAAATATGATGAAGGATAGAAAGTGCATGAGGGTAAAATTGGAAATTAAATTTTAATCAACTTAATTTATCATACCAAACATTAAATTACGAAAGTAAAATTAAGGATATTAATGACAATCTCCAATATCAAACGATATATTAATTTCTTCAATACAACTTAATATCACTTAAAAACTCGAATAAAATAAAATTAAATTACGTCAAAGTACATATCAAACCTCCTCATACTAAATTACTAATATTATTACTACATCTCTATCTCTCTAGCCTCATGCACTAGAACTAGGTCTAAGCTGTAACACACACACATCACTTTAATTTGGTGAGAGGTTTTTTAAAATAATATTTTTTTTTAATTCTGATTTAATAAAATAATACCACTCCGGAAAATTTTAAAATTTTAATATAAATCGCGGATGAGATCCGTGACTTCTATTATTTTAATATTATTTATATCGGAATCGCGGAGATCATCCACGACTCCAATTTTTTATATTATTTCAAATGGAGTCATGGAGATCAAGCACGACTCCGCAGTTCTTTAATCATTTTAATATAAGTCGTGCCTCTCAAGCACGACTTCAATTTGTGTTTTTTTTTTTAAAAAAAAATTTCTATTTTTTTCTATATTTAATATAATTGCGTAATGTGTTTTTTTCGATGTCTAAATGATATCGAAAAAATAAAAAGTTTATTTTGTTGTATTCGAATCTTCGAAACGAGTTCAACGGTAAAGACGGAATTCGAATTTGAATCCCGTAACTCAAGTTATAGCTAAAAAACAAATCAAATAGGGTAAATGGGTCATATGAACAAAAATTTACTTCATCGGAGGTTCAAACGACATCGAAAAAATACGAGATTTGTTTCATTGGATGCGAATCAACAAAACGAGTCCAACGAAAAAGACGAAATTTGAATCCGAATCCCGTAGCTCAAGTTATAGTTGAAAAACAAAGCAAACTTCAGTCTATATGACCCATTTACCCTATTTGATTCGTTTTTCAGCTATAACTTGAGTTACGGAGTTTGGATTCGAATTTCGTCTTTTTGGTTAGACTCGTTTTGATGATTCGGATCCAATGAACCAAATTTCATATTTTTTCGATGTTGTTTGAACCTCCGACGAAGCAAATTTCAGTCCATATGACTCATTTACCATATTTGATTCGTTTTTCAGCTATAACTTGAGCTACGGGATTCGAATTCGGATTCGAATTCTGTCTTTTTCGTTGGACTCATTTTGACTATTCGGATCCAATGATCAAACTTCGTATTTTTTCGATGTTGTTTGAACCTCCGACGAAGCAAATTTCAATCCATATGACCCATTTACCCTATTTGATTCGTTTTTCAGCTATAACTTGAGCTACGGGATTCGAATTCGAATTCCGTCTTTTCGGTTGGACTTGATTTACCTATTCGGATCCAATGAATCAAACTTCGTATTTTTTCGATACTGTTTGGACCTCTGACGAAGTAAATTTCAGTCTATATGACCCATTTATCCTATTTGATTTGTTTTTCAGCTATAACATGAGCTACGGGATTCGGATTCGAATTCTGTCTTTCTCGTTGGACTCGTTTTGATGATTCGCATCCAATGAAATAAACCTAGTATTTTTTCGATGTCGTTTGAACCTCCGATGAAGCAAATTTATGTCCATATGACCCATTTACCCTATGTGATTTGTTTTTCAGCTATAACTTGAGTTACGGGATTTGAATTCGAACTCCGTCTTTGCCGTTGAACTCGTTTCGAAGATTCGGATCCAACGAAATAAACTTTGTATTTTTCCAATATCATTTAGACCTCGAAAAAAATAAATTACGCAATTACATTATATATAGAAAAAATAGACAATTAAAAAAAACACACATACACACACAAATTGGAGTCGTGCTTGATCTCCACGACTCTAATTAAAATAATTTAAAAAATTAAAGTCGTGGATGATCTCCGCGACTCCGACATAAATAATATTAAAATAATAGGAGTTACGGATCTCATCCGGGACTTGTGTTAAAATTTTAAACTTTTTCGAAGCGATATTATTTTATTAAATCAGATTAAAAAAATATATTATTTTTGAAAATGTCACTTAAATTGATGCCTTCCTTCTTGGAACATGCGTGCTATTTCTTCCTTTCCTTTCCAACACTTTTATATCATTCCTTTTTTTAAAAAAAAAAAAAAGAAAGGGAGAATTACATACTATTACCACCATTACGTTGCTTACATTTAGATTTAATTATAACGTTAATCCATCATTATTAAAAATTATAACGCTAATTGTTTGTGATCTCTAGAGTTTTATTATGTCATTTTAAAAATACCTTTAATTTATTATTAAAATCATATTTTATAGGGGTCGTTTTTTAACTTTTATAAACTTTATGATGATTTTGTAATTTTTGTTGTATATTCAATGTAACACTCATAAAACCGCCAGGGACATAAGTATATTTTTACAAATTTCGTTAAGGGACCTCAAACCAAACAAGATTTATAGGGACTAAAATATAATTTCTCGATAATAATGAATTGCGTTGTAATTAGACCTAAATGTAGGGAAGTTAGATGTAATTCTTCCAAAAATAAATTAGTGAACATATGCTTTGCTTAATTACCAAATTTGATTTTCATGTACCTAAGGCTTATAATGTATCCAAAATATATAAGAATTAAGTTTAGTATATAAGTTAAAAGAGTTTAAATATAATCGATAAATATCCCTTTCGAATTATAATTTAAGCTTAATTTTATTTTATACAAGAATCACTGTTTAATCGCTTATAAGCATTATATCAATTTATCCATACTAAATTCTAAGCTAGTTTTGTACTCGTTATACCAATTTAATGAAAAAAAAATCTTTTGTTTTTTTTGTCGGACAGAGGCCAAAAAGGGCGAATAACAGAAAAAACAAAGAAAATAAAAAACGCCTCAAACAAGAGGCCACAGTGGAACATCCCAAATCATGCAATTTGTCTCAATAGTATGCATCATCTTAGCGAGTCGATCGACATTCTCATTCTTCTCCCTGTAATGTAAATATGACGTATCTTGATTTTTCAAGGCATAGTTCAATTCACTATAATGTTCCTCCATAGATGATCTTCAATGTCGTCATTAGTCACCCACTTCAACACTATGGCTGAATCTACCTCTTCTTAAATCTTGTAGACTCGTCTCTCCCACGCTAATTTTATGTATTCACTTATAGTTATTGTATCAATTTGATCGAATTAACTTACGAATAATGTATTCAATCTAAACGAAACTAAGACAATGAAATATGAATGCGATTCCGATATTCCTGGAGTATCTTTTCAAGGCTATCCAATGTAGGAATCAAACCTAAAACCTAGTCGGCTTTTAATTCAAATCTGATTCAATCAAATCAGTTCAATAAAAAGATGAATGTTTTATACTATAAGGCTCCGTTTACTTTCCTATTAACCAAGGGTTGGAGGCGGTCATCCCCCGAAATATATCGTTTACTTTTTCTCGGCCAAAGCCTTGAAGTTCCGTACCAGCCCGTAGGTGGCGGCAGAAAACGGGAGCTCCAGCAGACACACCAATTTGCCATGTCTCGCTAAGCATGCCATTTTTTGGGGATGGAAATTTACAATTGAACCCTAGCTTTGGATATAATTACTATCGATTGCCATTGAAATCCTAATTCCCCAAATTTTTCATTCTCCGCTGCAATCCTAATCCCTGAAAATTTTCCAATTTTCCCTCATTTTTCACATTGCATGCTTGAATTAAAGGGTTGTTGGTATAGATTTGAGAAGCCTTTCTGAAGCAGGCATCGACAACTCCAGCGGGTTGCAGGTAATATTTATTCTCTTTCATCTTAATTTTTCAGGTTTTTTTTTTAATTGAATCTGATATATTCCATAAAATTCGAGGCGCAGGGTTTGGGGGGTTGTGTATTTCGTAGACTCTCCTCGTCGCAACATTCAGGTAATATCAGTAAACCCTAACTGTTGGAAATTGATTTGGGTTGTGTAGATGGTTATTTCCTATGTTGGGTTAGCTTCTTGTTTCGTTTATGATGATGTACTCTTGGGATATCATACTGAAGTTTTTGGTGCTAGTGTGATATTTCTTTAGGTGATAGTTTAAGGCTCAAAATTACTTTTTAGGTTGGAGAAGTTCACAATAAGATTGCTTGCAGATTCTTTATGTTGTATGCATTATTTTTCTTTCCGAATTTTTGTCAAAGGTCTAAAGCAGAGGATTCTTGTCTTTTAGAATGGTAAAAGTATTTTTCATGGCAAATAGTGTCTGAATAATGAACCATTTGATTACTATCCCTAAGGATTCTATTTTATGCTGCATGAATAAGAATTGAGTCAAATAAATAAAATACGAGACAAATACGAAAAAATAAATATATTTTTTAATTTTTCACGTGAAGTATGTCCGATATGATAAAATAATTTTTTTTTGAATTATTTGTGTATTATAGATTTAATTCTTGCAAGTTTCAAAAGTCAAAAATAGGATTCAGGTGAATTTATAAATATAGGGATTATTTTATCCTGATCAACATAAATAAATTTGCAACTAACATGTTTAAATTTAATGGTTTAATATGAAATATTTTTTTAAGAAAAATTAAAATTTATTTTTAGATTTTGATTTTGGGATTAAAATGGCCTGTTCAATTGTCGACAGGCTAAAATCCAATAGTTGGGGTTTATTTGCATGTTTTTTTCTTTTTTTCATTTAAGTAGGTAAAAACTGTAATTAAATAATTTGGGAGGGATATAGAAGTAGAATATCCTAAAATGTAATTTTTTTTGGTCATATATATAATAACATCATGGTTAAAAAGTTCTACATGAAACATACGTAATTATGGAAATTAAAGATTTATATTCTATTAAGAAATTCTCGTAAATAAAACATCAAGTGAAATTCGAAAAAATGCTTAATTTTTTGTTGTTGGATATCTTATTTATGGTTGGTTCGAGCCAGGATATAATTTCTTATTAAACTCAATATATTATAGGAGTGCTAAATTACATCAAAAAATTAGATATGTTTGTATGAATAATATATAAAATGAGGTGTAGAGAACATGCCCCTATAAAACATAGGACCAACTACCAAGTATCTTTCACAATTCTATATAAACTAGCAACCTTTCACATTTAATGCATGTGCAAATAAAAAATAATTATAGTATAAATTTATTAAAATTTAAAAGTTTTCATTAAATATATACTCTATATTTATTTTTAACATAATCACTGATTTATGATAAAAAAAAAAAAAAAGTAGTATAAGATATTGTTATATTGATAATTATAAAAATTTAAAATATCATTGATAAGTAATAAAAATTATAATAAAAAAAGAAAAAGAACGCAATTGATGAGAAAAAAAGAAGAGAAGTTAAGAAGAGAAGTGATTAGACAGAAAAGAGAAATTCACAAAACGTGGAAGAGGTAAAGTCTGATGAAATCAATTAATAAATAAATAGAAAATAAATTAATTTTAGAGTCCAAGAAACCAAACTTGGATCTCTCGCTTAATAGATGATATAAGTAATAGGTAGAAAATGACATTTATGTGCCACATTTATAAAAAAAATATGAGCACTGAAAAATTTACGAAAAAATCCATATTGTCATATCTGTATCCGTCCAACATAGACTTTCACCTAATGAAAACCGACAGATATGTCATTTTAGGTTATGGGCCATAAGGTATTGGGCTGGGCTTTCCCCAGTTTCATTTTTCACTTTAAAGTAGCAAACGTAGAACCCCGAAATCGGCGGGCTAGGTTAAACGAATATAAATCATTTAAGCCCAGTCCACTCTCCGGTGGGCTTTAAATAAATCTCTTAGAAAATTAAGCCTCATAAAAAATAAAAAAAAAAGATTAATTCCAAACACTCAATGTAATTTGGGGTTTAGTGTGCTTTACCCCGTAACCTTTGTATTGATACAATTGTCTCCCTCACATTTGTAAAATATGACATTTGACCTCTTTTATACATTCCAATGGGATATACATGTTCAAAATTAACTTTGACTGTCGATTTTTTCTCATACGCGGCGATTCAAGAGTTAGACACTCCCGTCATATTCCTCTCTTCAAAACGAATAAAACTCAAACCTCATGTGACCCAATTGGACGTCGGAAACCGTTAGAATTCGCCTGCAAAGCTTCATCGGAATTTGTCGAATTTTGATTTCGAAAGTATCGTTGTATTATTTGCATCGAGAGTTTCAATTTGATGTATAATATCCACACATTTGATAACTAATTTGTACAGATTTATCTTTAAAAATCACGTCAAAGTTTTGCTCAAAAAAGTCTGACAAAATATTTCTCAAACTTCTCTTGAAAAGGGGTTAAAGTATTCTCTTTTGAATTGCATAATCTAAAGTGAGTGGGGTTTTTTGTAATATTGTTTTCTTTTGAGGAAGTGATTGTTTCTGAGTCATGTGAGTTGATTTACCTCCTCCCACTTGCTTCGTCGGGTCGGGGAGTGAGGGCCCTTAGGGTTGGGGATTCAACCTTTATGCGACAAGAATAACCATATCCTAAATTCTAGGGTTTTGTTACTCTCCCACAATTTTCTAATCCAGATCAATCCCAATCACTCATAATGATAAGTACTTTGATATTTCAATTTTCTGTTTATTTTTGCAGTTCTATACGACACTCTTCCTAAATGATTGGGGTGTGGTTTTGAAAAGTTTCAGCAGTCACCTATTGATAATTAACTTGAAATAAAATTAATTTTGGAAAATTCCTGAAACATCACATTAATTGCGGCAATAATATTTCTTGTGATTCTCGTGAGAAATGTAATATATCGGTGTTGTAATTAGTTTTGATCAGATTATAATTTGATGATGGTAGAAAATCTTGCAAGATCATCGAAAGACAACTCGTAGCATCCAATTTAAATGCCAAAAGCCCAAAACTGCATCTTGATTGTATTATTAATTTTAAGATTAGACCAACTTAATCTATTATATAAGAACTAGCATTATCCCCGTGCGTTGCACAGATTCTTAAATGTATTTTAATAATTTTGTAGGAGTCATATAACACGCCCTAAAAAGAAAAAAAATAAAAAAAAAGAAAGAAGGAACAATTATATCAAAATTTTTCTTTTAAAATATAAATATAATTAGTTTAAATTTTATTGATATATAAATATCGTTATCAAATACGAAAAAAGAAAAAAATAAATAAATGATAAAAAAATATACAGAATAAAAATTGTAGAAATGCACTATGCATGGAAAAACAAACAAAATTTATTTTGTTAGTTATTAATTCTTTTTTTTTTTTTTGGGTGTAGTTAGTTATTAATATGTTTTCTTTTAAACTCATTAAAACTTTTCTTAATTCGTTCTCATATATTCTTAATTTCCAAACGTCAATAAAAAGGAAACTGACAAAAAATAAAAAAAAAATAGGAAAAATTTGCTCAATGTAAATAAATATATTATTTTATTTTACTTAGCTAATAATATTAATTATATATAATTAAATATATCAAAGTAGATATGATTAATTATTTAGTATATGCAAGGTTTTATAGATTTAAAATATATGAATAAAAAGTACTATTGACCTAAAAAAATTGTTATATGAGAAACATATATACTTAGTTTATCCAAAAATCTTAATAAGAAATAAAGATAATATAATAAATAAATATTGAGGAAAAAGTAAAAACAAATATGATTAACAATGCAAATATCCATATTAGAAGCAGTCCAATTAATGATTATAAATATTAGTTATTGAAATTGTAAAATAATGTAATTACATAAAAAAATAAAAAATAAAACGAAATATTAGAAAAAATAAATATAAGGGCTAATTTCATATACCAACTCGATCAAAAGCATATCAAAAGTATATGCGTATACATATTGCTCCATTGATAAATTAGGGAATAAGTACGCAAATAATTTTTTCTTAAAAAAGAAAGAAAAAAAAACCTGTTATCGCAAATATGTAGCCATTTAAAAATTTATTTTAAAACATAATGAACATAAATCAAAATCTTGTATGAAACCCAAAAAAATACTTAAAATTTATTGATTTCCACCTACAAGTATACCGATTAATAAGTAATAATATTAACTATACAATAGAGAAATAATAAATAAACCTAATTTATTATTTCTGATCAAATTTAGTAAGAGACTTAATTAAAATATTATAACATTAAAATATACGAAATGATATTTTAGATAGATTTATTTCTTTTAATGTTAACATTAAAACTTTCTCAAATAAATATTCCGAGGCCAATTAATATTAAATAAAGGGATTAATATTCTCAAACAATCAAAATGGAGAAATGTTTTGAGAAAAATGTAAAATTGAGTTAAAAAGGATGAACAAATAATCAGATTCAAACAAAATAAAATATCATAATATTATAAAGAAGAAGAAGAAAAAGAAGGGATAAAATAATGAAAAAAAGAGATAAAATAATGAAATTTAATATTGAATAGTATCAATGACGATTAAATTTAAATAAAACAAAATGGTATAATTAGTGATTTCAAGGTAAAACTAATCCAATACAAAAAAAAAAAAAAAAAAGAGTACAAATAGGAAAAGAATACGATGAATCATTGTTACTTGGTGATTTCCACACTGATTTCATTTGGAGCCGAAATCGAAGAAAAAAGTTCCCAAAGAATATAAATAAATAAGTGTATTGACACTCCATAGAAATGATTCTTGAATGTACACTTTGAAATGAAAACTTCACCTAATTATTTTTCTATCTATGATCTCTAAAACCTTCACAATGCACTACCGAATTTATAGACAAAATTTTGGTATTCAAAATTTAAATTTGGAGAATAACTTATTTTTGGCAAAAATAAATTAATCCATTTTTTAATTCTCATAATATTTGAGTCTTCCATTTCAACTCAAGTTATTAGCCAATAAAATATGCAGTAGGTCAAACTTGATACATTTTCCATAGTTAAACACAAATTAACATTGACCACTAATTATGCAATAAAGTTTGAAATTGATGCATTTACCAAAACTAAACCCCCCAATCTATGGGAAAAAAAAAACCTCCAACTAATAAAAATAATTTAAAATTCTAAAAAATTATAATTCGGTTAAGATTGAGATAATTAGTTCAAAAGATACTATTTATATATTAAGTATAGATATATGTTTAAATTGAAATATATTTTTTAAAATTATGTGGAATCAATTAACCACTTAACATAAATATAATATTATTAATTAAAAGTCTTAAAAATATTAAAGGTTGTGTGGTTAATTATTAATGGGATATTTCCTAAATTTAATAAATCAATAAGTTAATTAATGTGATTGGTAAATAATTAGAGTTTACAAAATAACAAATATATTGGAAAGTCAATTGACCAATCAAATAATTTTTAAAAAATAAAAAAAGAGAAAAAAGTATTGAGTCAAAATTGACACAATTGAATCAAAAGACACTCTTACTATATATTATAGTATAGATTAATAAAAAAATGTATAATTTAAAAAAAAAATAATACATGGAAAATATATTATGAATATTATAAAAAATAATTAGTAATATTTATTTTCATAATAAAATAGTATACAAAATAAAGATTTTTGTTTTATTTTTTCTTTATATAATAGTATTAAATATCACTCTAATTATGAGGTGGATGTCTTGATATATAAAATTATCAATTCAATTTTTCTTAACTTAAAACTCATTAATTATGATATTTATTTATATTGATAAAAATATATATAATTTTAAAAAGAAGTTCATACATAGAAAGTATATAATAAATATTGTCAAAGATAATTATTTTCCTTAGTTACTTTTGTTTTTATAATAAAATAATATATAAAATAAAAATGAGGCAATCATTTTTTTTTATTTAATTAAAAATCTTAAAAAATATACAAAATTCCACATCATCAAAATGCAAAAAAAAAAAAAAAAAAAAAAAAGTCAAACATGGTTTTCAAATATATAATAGTATAGATATTTATACTATAATATATATATAGGAAGTTTTGACTCAATAGAATTTTGTGGTTTTTTTGAGATTTTTAATTAATGCTAAAATTTGTGATTGATGGATGGTTATTAAATTTATTTATTTATTTAACAATTTTATAAATCCTTTGATTTTTGGATGTTATCCTCAATTAAATAACAATTATGGAAAATTTTATTTTGAATGCATAAATTTAGGAAATTATATTTCAATTTTTTCTTATTTACTATAATCACATTATTAATTTTTTTTTTATGAGTTACTTATCTACCTTGACATTGATATAAATTCTTTTGAGATCCCATTATTCAAATTTTTTATATATTATACTATTAAATTTGAACTAAATGTTATTTTAATATTTATTTAGAAACTTACTTCATATAATTTAAAATTTTTAATTAATTATGAAAATTCTTATTAAGTAATTTATTTAGAGCGCATTACCTATATCTATATCTATACTTTTATACTATAATATATAGGAAATGTGTTATTTGACTAACTCATATTAATTTTGATTAAATTCTAATTTTTGATAATTTTGGATTTATTTTAATTGATAAAAATATTTTAATGGTAGGTTGTTTGACATTAATTGCAATTCAAAAATTAAATCAATTATCTATTTGATTTAGGAAACCTGATGGTGCTGGAAATCAGGTTTCAAAAAATGCAACAACACTTTAATATTTGTATGGAGAGGGAAGGACCATCACAGGCGTGAGGGCCTCAGGATCTGGGTTTCCTCTTAAGCGTGGGTTCTTCCAGCTAGGATAACACCAAGGATGCAAGTTGCAGGGATGATGCAATTGTGGAGAAGATGGTGAGAAGCTTGAGAAGATCAGTGGAAATGCCCAGAACAATATGTGTGATTTGTATGCAGATGATAACTTGGGGGAGAATGCATGGGATCCCCCCTATTTATATGTTAGGGATGGGGGTAAATGGGTAAATTGACCATGTGGTCCCAAACCTGTGTTGCCCTAACACGTGGCAACCTTTGAGGGGGTGAGAATGACATCTCTGAAAAGGAGACGGCGTGTCAGGTGCATGGTGCGCAGTACCTTTGTGTCAGAGGTTGTTGACGAGGGTCGCATGAGTGGAGGGTCCCGGATCCGTCTTATGAGGGCTCAGGTCCACCACGGCGGTGGGGGTGACCCGCGAGCGATTAGTGACGCTCGAAGAGTGCTCGGATGGGTTCCTCACGGTTTATGAGCTTTGAGTTCGAAAACCCGAGCGACAGGAATATGACCCTCGTGTGGAGGATTCCTTGAGAAAGGTAACCCCGAGGGATGATACGGGAGAGCCGGGCCTGCCTGCTCGTCCTCGCCGTTTAACTGGTTGTGCGAGGCTCAGGGGCCCATTTTAGTTGGCAAGTGAGTGGGCTGGGTTGGCCCGCGAGCCCATCAATGCGAGCGTATAGTCTTCAAATCAATCGATGACGACACGTGGACGGCTCTGATGCAAGAGCGTTTCTGAGCCTCATCATTTTGCCCCCCAAATTCTGTAGTATCGCTCGAGCGTACTGTAGAATTTAAAAAGAATGGAGCTTTGAATTTTTGAATATCCGAGGGTCAAGCCCATTGCTAGTGAAGTGACCGCTTGCCTTCTGTAACGGACACAGTCTGACACAGCATTAATTGAAGTCATGTCCGCATTAAATGCTGAGTGGGAACGTGGGCGCGTGCACTCCGGGAGACGTGAGGCGGTTACCAAAAGTGGGGGGATTTCCTAGGCTGGAAATGATTGCCATTTGAAATCCCAAACCCTAATCAGTGTAAGTCATCCCCTATAAATAGGGATTTACAACACTCTAGGATCTCTTTCACGCATTCTGTCTTCTCCAAGCATATACGCAGCAAGAAATCCCTGCAACTCTTAGTGATTCCAGCGAGTCACCGTTCTTCAGACTTTTTAGGTAAAATTCCCTAACATTGTTCTTATCTTCTTCGTGCTAACACTAGGTTTAGGTTAAGTGAGTGAAAACCTTGAGTGAAGAGCCAGTTCCTGCCATTGAACTTGTTTCAGAAATTTCTTTCCCTCCTTGAGTTCTCTGCTAGGAATCCCATCTTCAAAAGTCGAAAAGCGAACATGGCCGGAAACCCAGCTGACGATTACGTAAGGGAGATTGAGGAGATGTCAGTGGGGAGCTCTTCTCCTCACGACGATGTTCCCACAGCTGTTCCCCTGGTTAGGGCGTCCCCAGAGGAGGGGATTCCCATGGCGATCTCGGTGGCCCAGGCTCCGGCTGATGCCGGGGAAGAAGAAGTGGACGCCGCCGTTCAAGGGATGAACGAGCGTGCTCCTGGAGGGGTGAACGACCTCTTTGAAGAGATGCATAACGTGATGGAAATGCAAAGGCAGGGGGAGAGAGTATTCCCAGTGTTAAATAGCGCTGTGAGACCCTAAGATCACAGGATCACAGTGGCTATGATGGCCCCCGAGGGCGAAGCAGGGCCATCCGGGCGTCAATTTGAGGTTGAGCCCTCTAGAAGGCGCCATAGGAGAGGCAAGGAGCCTGCCACTCGAGTGAGGCAAGATAACCGCCATCAAACTGACAGATCTCCGGATGAGATTGAGAGTATTCTGACGCTCGACGATTTGGAGGATTTGAGGGCGAAGGCTTACTGGGACGAAGCAGTAATTCCCATGCGACTTCCTGAGGAGGGGGAGAGGGCAAATCAACCACCCCCGGGAATGATGACGGTCTATTGGGATGCGGTCTTGGCTGGGGGCCTAAGGTTGCCTATCGCTCACTCCGCCGCTACCATTTACCACCATCTAGCGCTTTGCCCTTCACAAATTCTGTCCAACGGCATAGCCCTAATCAACACCTTCATAATAGCGATGAGAGCTCTAGGCCATGCACCCTCGATTATCAACTTTGACAGTTTGATACAAGTTGCCCGCTCGCCACGCTCGTCGCCTACGGACGGGTTTTATTACGCCCAGGCCAAATCAGGCTTTAAAATGATAGACTCCCCGTCCTCTTCCTACGGCGAACATTGGAAGGAGAAGTATTTCTTCGTGGGGGCCCCTGGGGGGATCTTTGGGGTTCACCGTCAATGGATGATTCATGGCGAGCGTCCTCTGGTTAGGGAAAGAACAAGGAATAAAGCTTTTGAGGATTGGGCACAGGGGTTAGCCTTCGTGATGAGGAGTGAGAAAAAATGGATTAAGGCTGAAACCCTGGTGAAGAACGAGGGAATATTGTTTCATTATGGCCTGTCCTGCCCTCCAGACATGATTCTCAACCCTCCAGCCGACATCATGGCCCTCGATGGTTAGACCCTAGGAACTAACTGCTCTAACTCCTAGAATAACCTTCTAACTTGGTGTGATTGCTGTGTTTTTTTGTCTCCGCGATTCAATCAACCAATTTCTGACGCTCGTTTCTTCTTATTGACAGGTGTCCAAATACTATCCCAAGGCATGAATGCTGAAGCCCTTTCCCGCATGTTGGGTGCCCAAGGACCCGCTGCTGACCCTCAACACCCGCAACCGCAGCAAAACCGCCCTCCCAATGCTTCGAGAGGGAGGGTAAACCGTCGAGGAACTGGCTGAGGGCAGAACGATGCCCGAGGGGGAGCAGGGGGTGAGGCTTCCCCCAGAGGCCCTATTGAGGATCTGACAGTAGAGGGTACCCACGAGGCTACTCCCCCGCCGGCAGCCCCCGTAGGCCCAATTTCATTGAGTTCGAGCGGGTCACGGAACCGCTCGGGCGAGCACATCCGCATACATGAAACCATTCGGGCCGACCGCCAAGGGAAGAGAAAGAGGCTTCCAGATTCAATTCCTATTTCTGGTAAGGGGAAAGAGGTGGTCATAGGGCATAAGGGCGAGGGCAGAGACACTTCTTCGTCAGAGGACGAAGATTTCTGGAAGATAGGCTGTAAAGGCGACTCCCGCTACAAGCGCCAACGGACTGAGGGTCCGGTGCTTTTGAAAAAGAGCGCCTACTCCGTGAACCTCGTTTCTGACATCGTCGGGAAACTCCAGTTTTCCGGCGATCATGACAAGCTGAACGAGCATGACGCCGCTCGTGTTGCTGACGATGCCTGTCATGCCCTTCTGACGGTAAGTCCTTAGTATCCTCTTGAAGGTTTTCAACTTCCACTGTTCCCATTCGAACGCTAATCTTTGTGTCTGACTTTCCAGGAGGTAATCCCTAGGTTAAAGAATCTGCAGGGGCGAGCGCAGGCCTACTCCGAGCATAAGGCCAAGTACAAGAAACTGTTGAGCATTTCTGACCCTGTCCAGTTGCAAGAGGATTACAACAACCTCCACGCCCAACTGTCCATGGCCAACCGCGATAAGGATCAGCTGAGGGAGAACCTGCAGAAGGCGGACGAGGCCTATCTTACTCTTGACGAGCGTCACAAGGAGGTGAAGGTGGAACGTGACCAGTTGAGGCAACAGAATCGGGAGCTGGGTGAGCAGTTGGCGGAAAGCACTCGCCGAAATGAGGAAACAAACAAGGCCCTTGCTGACTTGCAGGGCAAAGTACAGGGTTTGGAGGCGAGGGTATCCTGGGAGGCAGTGAAGAAGTTCTTGCGCTCAAAAGCTTTCGTGTTCGCAGCCAACATCCATTGTTTCGACAATGCGAGGCGTTTCTTCCATAAGGCCATCGGGCAAATGGTGAAGCTGGGCCTGGCACCCGAAAGCGCTCGGACTGACGCGCACTTACACATGGATCTGGACGAAAACTGCGAGCCCATGGTCCAAGATGGGGATCCCACCGAGAGCCTGGCGGAGCCGGAGTACGAGGATCTGGTGCAAACGCTCCAACGGGAGTTTATTGCTGCCAACAGGGTAGATCCCGAGCCTATCCAGATAGAAGATGAAGGCACCCTCATGGACACCGTGGATGTCGAGGAACCTGGTGAGGCTTACACTTCCAACGCCAACGTGCTGGCCCCTGTTCCCCTTGCGACTGCTCCTCCTGAGCCCGACGCCCCGGCCCAGTGAAGCTCCCTCGTCTACTAACCTTTGGTCCTCGTGGATTTAAATTCTTCTTTCCATTTACGAACAATTTTATATCTGTACTTAATCTTTCAGTTATTTTCTGAGTACTTTGGATCCTTTATGCCGCTTTTCGATATATTTGAACTCCTTTTTGAATGCTTGAATGTCTGAATGTTTCCTCCTTTACTTGTAAGTGATGAATGATGTTATTTCATTGCGCTCGTCGTTCTTCCCTGTATGAACTGGTCTTTCTTGCATGAACGCTTGCGATGAGTGCGTTTGTGCGCGAGGGCGTTTTCTTTAAGAGGGCCCCGGCATTCGCCATAACGCACCATCAGTTTAAAGTTTGGCAACGTATGGAGATTTGAGGGGCGTAGATACGAACGCGAGGGTGTTTCCCCCGGGGGTTCCCTAGCCGTATCTGTAATGGGGCTCGAATTTGAACTTAGGAAACCTCTGGGGATTTGTCTAAGTATTGGCCCAATAATGTGCACCCTTGTCTTGAACGCTCCATTATGTTGTATATACTTTAGAAATCAACAGTAGGATTTGCTAAGTATGGGATCAAAGCGAGCGTAACCGTGGGGTTAGCGTTACTTTGAGGGACCTATGAAAGGATTGTGATGGGATCCACTGTTCTACGAGTGCGCCCTTACCCAAGCAGTTGAGGGTCACCGGGGTTTTTACGAGCGCGAGCCAGAGTGGCGTGCACTCAGCTGGCGTAAATTTAGCATTTTGCCCCCCAGCCGTCTGACACGCTCGTTCTTAGGATTTTACACACTTACGAATTGTCACACACCCAAATAGCGTTGCTTCAAAACGATTGGGGTATTACTTAGGCCGTTCGACGTGGAGGATGCTCGACACGGAGTAGGCCTTAAGTTTTGCCCAAATCATTGACCAATAAGGAAAACAAATAAATGACATAATCCAGAATTGAAAATGCTTACTGTTATATTCGCAATTTACAAAACGAGTATCATATGCTTTCTGTCAAAAGAAAGTACCCCATGCTGCCAACGGGCAATTACAACAAACCCGATGTTTACACGTAGAACCTTCTAAGGTTACATGCATTCCATGGCCTAGGGAGACGCTCGCCTTGCAAAGTCTCTAACAAGTAGCGCCTTGCAAAGTCTCTAACAAGTAGGTGTTATTTGCTCGTACCTGAACGACTTTGAAGGGGCCTTCCCAATTGGGGTCCAACTTACCCACGTGTTTGGAGACTTCAACTTTTTTTAGGACCAAGTTCCCTAGCTGGAAAGTCCTTTCCTTAACATGTTTGTTGTATTGGCGAGCAACGGTTGCTTTGTATTTGTGGATACGTGTCCAAGCAGTATTCCTCTTCTCATCTAGCAAATCTAACTCGAGCGCCCGATTAGCCTCGTTGGCAGCAGGCTCGAAATAGGCAACGCGTGCGGATTCTTGAGCAATTTCCGCAGGTATCATGGCCTCGGAGCCATACACGAGGGAGTAAGGGGTTTCCCCTGTTGCCGCTCGTGGAGTAGTACGGTATGCCCACAGGGCTCCTTGGAGTTCTTCTGCCCATTCTCCTTTCTTACTTTTGAGCATCGTCTTTAGATACTGGAGTATGGTTCGATTGGTCACCTCCGCTTGACCATTGGCTTGAGGGTGGCCCACGGAAGTGAATCGCTGTTCAATCCCTAGCTCATAGCACCAATCCCGTGTGTCGGCAGCGATAAACTGGGAGTCGTTGTCTGAGATGAGCACCCTCGGGATACCATATCTGCAGATGATGTTTTTCCAAATGAAATCTCTCACAACCTTGAAAGTTATCTTGGTGACCGCTTCGGCTTCAGCCCACTTAGTGAAATAATCCACGGTAAGTATTACAAATTTCTTTTGCCCGACCGCCATTGGGAGGGGCCCCACAATATCGATGCCCCACTGATCAAAAGGCCATGAAACATCGATGGGAATCATTTGAGCCGCTGGCAACTGGGGGGTGTTAGAATGAAACTGGCACTTAGGGCATTTTTTGGAGTAGCTAATGGCATCCTGCAGCACCGAGGGCCAGTAAATCCCACTCCTTAAGACTTTCTTTGCCAAGATCCGACCGCCCGAGTGGTTCCCGCAACTTCCATTGTGCACGCGTTCTAGAACTTCCTTGGCCTGCGAGGGTCTCAAGCATCTCAACGGTGTGCCTTGGAAGGATCGCTTGAATAGTCGTCCCTCGGCATCCAGTGAGAAGCGAGGGGCTTTGCTTCTGATTTTCCGAGCTTCAACTTTATCGCTTGGGCTGGTTCCATCCTGGAGGAATCTGACAATTTCGTCGAGCCAACAAGGCTCGGAGGGGTCAATCATATTTACCTCCTTCGAAGGTTCGCCTTTACTTATCAGCGGTTCCTCCGTCCTAAGAAATGTAATAGCACGCTCGCTAAAACCATCCAGGGCGGATGCGAACTTTGATAGAGCGTCGGCCCGTTCGTTTTCTGCCCTTGGGATTTGCAAAAGGTGGAATTCTCTGAACTTGGCTATCATCTCCTTAGCGCTCGCCAGATACTGCACCATGGTGGCTTCTCGAGCCTCATAAGAACCATCTATTTGATTCGCGATCAACCGCGAATCAACATATGCAGTGACCCGAGTGGCGCCATTTTGGAGTGCAATCCTGAGTCCCTGGATTAGGGCCTCATACTCAGCTTCGTTGTTGGTGACTTGGAACGCCAGCTTGATGGCGTAGTCAACTTCAGCTCCGAGAGGGTCTCTGAGGGTCACCCCGGCTCCCCCCCCCCTTGTGAGGTCGAGGAGCCATCTGTGTGCAACAGCCATAAACCACCCTCTGTTGAGGGTACGGTATCTAAGTTGAAACGTTCCACCAATAGGTCAGCCACGGCCTGAGCCTGTATTGCCGTGCGGGGCTCAAAAGCGATGTCGAACTGACTAAGTTCAATCGACCATTTAATTAATCTCCTTGAGACGTCCGGCTTCGCAAGCACTTGTCTGAGGGGCTGATCTGTAAGAACCACGATGGAATGCGCTTGAAAATAGGGTCTTAGCCTCCGAGAGGCATTTACGAGCGCAAATGCAAACTTCTCTATCTCCATATATCTTTTCTCCGCTCCTTGTAGAGTCTTGCTTAAATAATACACCGGCATATGCTTACGCTCGCGAATGGCCTCCAACGAAACTGACAGATAGACAAACAAAGTCTCCCCCGGGTTAGGTTTGGTCAACAAAGGCGCGCTCGAAAGATACCGCTTCATGTCCTGCAGAGCCTTTTCGTAGTCCTCGTCCCAGGTAAAGTTGCGAGCGTTACGCAGAATTTTAAAGAAGGGTAGGTTCCTATCTGCTGAGCGAGAGATGAACCTATTCAATGAAATGATCTTACCCACAAGCACCTGGACCTCTCTCAGATTGCGAGGGGAGGGTATGTCTAGGATTGCTTTAATCTTCTCTGGGTTTGCCTCTATGCCCCGTTGGCTGACCATATATCCCAAAAATTTGCCACATCGTACGCCAAATGTACATTTGGAAGGGTTCAGTTTCATACCCTAACGCCGCAGGATATTGAACGCTCGTTTGAGGTCTCCTAGATGAGAATGCTGGCGTTCGCTTTTGACGATCATGTCATCCACATATACTTCCATGGACTTTCCGATCTCACACTCGAACATTCTGTTGACGAGGCGTTGATATGTCGCTCCTGCATTTTTGAGCCCAAAGGGCATGACCTTGAAGCAATAGACACCCATATGGACTACAAACGCAGTTTTGGGACGATCCTCAAGAGCCATAAATATCTGATAATATCCTTGGAAAGCATCCATCATGCTCATAAGTTCATATCCGGCGGTCGAATCTACCAACTGATCGATTCTAGGCAGAGGGTACGGATCTTTGGGACATGCCTTGTTAAGGTCCGTGAAGTCGATGCACATACGCCACTTGTTGGCGCTCTTCGGAACGAGCACCACATTGCAAAGCCATTCGGGATATAGAATTTCTTCTATGTACTGAGCGTCAAGCAGTTTATTAACTTCTTCTTCTATGACCTGCTTTCGGAATCCATGGACATCTCTCTTTTTCTGCTTTATAGGTTTGAAGGCTGGGTCCACGTTCAGCCGGTGGACAATAACGCTCGGAGAGGTCGGAAGCCTTCCAAGCAAAGACATCAATATTTTCTCGCAAGAATTCGATCATCATAATCTGAGAGGGACCGTCGAGGCTGGAACCTATTTGCGTGGTCTTATCAGGATTCCGTGGCTCCAATTCGATGGTCAGGAAGCCCTCCGTGGGTTCTACTCGCACTTCAGGCCTCGGCTGATCGAGCGCCCGTTTCTTACCTATGATTTTTTCACTGGTATCTCCCGAGGGTATATGACCCTCGTCTTCCAAGGAAGAAGCCCCAACCTCTCCGAGGGGCGAGTTCACAGCATCTCCGGGTCTGTCCGTGGCCTTCTTCCTATTCTTCTTTTTTATAGAGCTTAGCCCTCTTGCGCTCGGGGCCATCCTCATCTAGTTTGGGGAAGTCAACCGATTTTTTGGTGGAGCCAACCTGGGTAGGTTGTTTGGGCCTGTGGCTTCGAAGGGAGAGTATGTAGCATTCCCATGCTTCCTTAACATTGCACAGTACCTCTCCGGTACCCTCGGGGGTGGGAAATTTGACTTTCTGATGATACGTGGATATGACTGCTTTGAAGTCGACGAGGGCGGGGCGCCCAATGATGATGTTGTAAGGTAGGTCCACTTCGACTACCACGTAGAGAACATTTAAAGTTTTTCGTTGTGGGGCGCGACCAAAGGAGGTGGCCAAGCGAATTTGTCCGCGAGGGACGATCTCGGAACCCCCAAAGCCCACGAGGGCTGTTCTAAGAGGTTCGAGCGGGATGTTTGTGATGTTCATTTTCTGGAACGTGGAGTAAGGCAAAACATTTACGGAGCTTCCACTATCAATCAAGACCCTCTTTACAACATGATTGTGAACATCTAAGCTAACCACCATGGGGCAGTCAGAGGTTTCACCGACCCCATGAGGTGTTACAATGTGCTCTAAGTCTTTCTCTGTAAAACCTACGCTCTCATCCTTCTCCGAGCGTGATGACTTATCAATAGAGAGTACTGGGCGGGGCTGAGAAGATCTTTGGTCATAACTCCGAATGTAGCGGCGTCGGGAAGCGTTAGAGTCACCCCCCGAGGGTCCGCCAGCAATCATGTGAATAACCTCGAAGGGCTGGTTTTCCACGTCCGATGCTTTCCCCTTACCACGGTCACTGGTCTCGGTGTGACGGTAACGGGGGCTCCGAGAGCGCGAACGGCTTCTCCTACCTGCGTGCGCTCGTTCCGCGCAGTGTTCGTCGTACCTCTCTAACACCTTCACGAACTCCTTGAGGTGCCCCCCAGCGATCAACCTCTGAATCTCCCTTTCTAGCTGATGACATTCACTGGTATCATGCCCTTTCTGCTTGTGGAAAGCGCAATACTTCCCCGAGCGCTTCTGAGCTTCCGTCTCTCTCAATTTTGGCGGCCTCTTGAACAACTTCTTATCCGCCATGGCATATACTTCGGCTATAGGGCGGTTGAGTGGGATGCGCTCGAACCTCCGAGGGGGAGAGGCGTTCCTCCGAGCGGGTAGGGGGCTACGACGGCGGCCCCTGGCTGAATCTCCTCGGTCCTCGGGGGCTTTGCTGGGGCGAGGGGCGTTTGCCATTTTCTGATCCCTCGCGAGATACATATCTTCGAGGGTGAAAAACGAGTCCGCTATGTCCCTTATCTCCATCAATGAGCGGGGCTTTTTCTTGGCTACTTCTTCTACAAATTCCTTGCTGACATAATGCTTCATGTTAATGGCTCCGAAGAGAACGTGCCTCAAGAAATCCATTGAGGGCTTTTCCACCAGCAGGATTTCCTTGTTGAACCTTCCCATGAATGACCTGAGGGTCTCGTTCGGCCCCTGGACCAGGCTGTAGAGGGTCGTGGCTGCGGGGGCTGGAGCCTTCAAAGAGTTGAAGTGACTGATGAATGCATCAGTTAGGTCATGGTATCCTCGGATTGAGTACGGAGGAAGCTTTTTGTACCAATCCTGGGCCATCCCCACGAGGGAGGTCACAAACACCTTGGCCCAGTAGTTGAGGGGGTGATCGTATAGATGCATCAAGTGCACAAAATGATCCAGATGCTCGGCTGGATCTGTGGTTCCGTCGTACCTGGTGACGGATGTGGGGATTTTGCCTTTTCCCGCAACAGTCATTAACACCTCCTCGATGAGGGGGGAATCGCCCGTCGCGATCCGGTAATCCCTGTCCTCCGGGTCTTCTGGGCTGGCTTCCCTTCGTCGGCGAGAGATGGGGCTACGTGGTCTGCGAGCGTCTCTAGCCCTGGACCTCTCGCCCCCATCACGGGAGACGTGAGACCGTGCTCGAGAGAGCTGCTCCACCACGTTCTGGAGCCCCCTAATCTGGTCCTGAGGGTCACCGACATTTCTGCGGTTTGCCCTTTCCGTGGCCCTCTATTGGACCTCGTCGTTATCTCCGGCCCCCTCGTTACGAGGAGCCCTTTCATCTCCTACTGGTGGTGGATCTTGCTGGACCCTCGGCGGGGCCTCATTTTCTTGATTCGGCGGTGGAGGAGGTTGCTGGGCCCTCAACGCGTTTTGGGCCATCGTCAAGGGGTGCGCGGGGAGTCCTCCCAGAGGTGGGGCCATCCGAGCGCCAGCGTGCGATGGGAAATATGCCGCAATGAAATGCTCCCAAGCATTCTGGACCGCCTGGCCTTCACACTGCGCATACAGCGCCTGAAGTTGCTAGGTGGTGATTTGGGGCATCTCCACCCCTTGTACCTCTCTCGGTAATGACAGGGGGAGATTTAGAGTCCCCACTTGATACGGTTGGATCATTCATCCCGGGTATCATTCCGGGTTGTACAAAAGGGTATCCCGGTGGAGGCATGGCCATGGGATACATACCTGAATAAGGGTAGGAAGCGTTGGCGGTGTGAGTTGTAGGTAGAACAACGGAACTGGGCCCTCCCGTAGCGTTTCCTCCCGGTGGGAGAGCTGCAGCCGCCGTGTCTGGATTATCGCTTCCATTCCTTGCCACTGGTGTGTCCGCACCTCCGGCGGGGATATTGCTCTCGGCATTCCCTTCGTTGACTGGGGGAAGAGCGCCCTTGTCCCCCACAGCTCCAGACCGGGTTGCAGTAACCATTTTCAGAGTTCGAAAAGGTGTTATATCTCAACTAGCTTTCAGAGGAAGAATCTGGCGATGACAGTTGCAGTAGTGATTGATTTCCCACAGACGGCGCCAAAAATGATGGTGCTGGAAATCAGGTTTCCAAAAATGCAACAACACTTTAATATTTGTATGGAGAGGGAAGGACCATCACAGGCGTGAGGGCCTCAGGATCTGGGTTTCCTCTTAAGCGTGGGTTCTTCCAGCTAGGATAACACCAAGGATGCAAGTTGCAGGGATGATGCAATTGTGGAGAAGATGGTGAGAAGCTTGAGAAGATCAGTGGAAATGCCCAGAACAATATGTGTGATTTGTATGCAGATGATAACTTGGGGGAGAATGCATGGGATCCCCCCTATTTATATGTTAGGGATGGGGGTAAATGGGTAAATTGACCATGTGGTCCCAAACCTATGTTGCCCTAACACGTAGCAGCCTTTGAGGGGGTGAGAATGACATCTCTGAAAAGGAGACGGCGTGTCAGGTGCATGGTGCGCAGTACCTTTGTGTCAGAGGTTGTTGACGAGGGTCGCATGAGTGGAGGGTCCCGGATCCGTCTTATGAAGGCTCATGTCCACCACGGCGGTGGGGGTGACCCGCGAGCGATTAGTGACGCTCGAAGAGTGCTCGGATGGGTTCCTCACGGTTTATGAGCTTTGAGCGCGAAAACCCGAGCGACAGGAATATGGCCCTCGTGTGGAGGATTCCTTGAGAAAGGTAACCCCGAGGGACGATACGGGAGAGCCGAGCCTGCCTGCTCGTCCTCGTCGTTTAACTGGTTGTGCGAGGCTCAGGGGCCCATTTTAGTTGGCAAGTGAATGGGCTGGGTTGGCCCGCGAGCCCATCAATGCGAGCGTATAGTCTTCAAATCAATCGATGACGACACGTGGACGGCTCTGATGCAAGCGCGTTTCTGAGCCTCATCAAAACCATTCGAAAGAAACAACTTAATTATGTTTCTTTCTTTATTTTCTAGGTTTTTCTTTTGGCTATAAAAGTTGTAGGTTTCCATTTCATTAGAAAAATTATAATCATTTCTTCGTTGTCTCCAATCGATCTTCCCAACTCATTCTAGTTTTCAAACAACAACATTCCTCATCATATTGATGATCTTGATTATCAACTTCGCATCAAGACAATAACTATTTTATAGGTTTGTAAGTATTTCAAAATTTATAGACGTTTTTGTTATAGATTTTTCCTTAACACTCTTTAATTTGTATTGTATTTTGCATTTATTGATGTTAATCATCAATATTACTGCTATACAACTTTTGAATAATTTGTTTTCCTTTTCTCAATTTTTGCTTCATAATTTATGATGACATAGTATTTAGTTTGTTATAAAATTATTGCTATGGAACTAAACTTTTTATAGATTATCCAATATTGTAAATTTTTTTGATTTATCTGCCATTTTAATGTGTTTGATTCTAGATTTATTTTTTTCCTTTTTCTTCTGCAACTTTTCTTTCATCTAATTAATTTTGTAGTTTTTATAATTCATTTAAATAATTTTCTAATTATTAGTGAACTTTTTCTTTTAAAAATTTATCTAATTCTCAGTTACGGTTCTTATTATAGTGATGTATTTTTTCTTTGCTAATATTATTAATTTTTTATTTTTATTAATTTCTTTTTTTTTTTTTTCTATTTCCTAATTATTGAGTGTTTTTGTTGCATTACTTAATTTGTTTTTCTAATTTGAGGAACTATGTTGAATTTTCATATAGGTTTTATGTTTTTAGCACTTAATATCAATTTTCAACAACAATTTCTTTAGTTTCTATTTTATTAAAAGTATGTAACTGTTTATCTATTATTTAATTATAACCTTTTTCAGAGAATTTGAAATCTTATACACAGAACTGATGCTGAAAGAATTGGTTTGAAGATCTTCAGAGCTTAAGGTTGTTTCCAATTCCTCATCTTGATCCTGTTATGGTTCAGAATCAGAGTCTCGGTAATTTGGGAAAACATTTCCATATATCCGATAATTAACCACGTAAATATTAGGTAAAGAACAAATTGCATAAAAAAAGAGTAATAAAAAGGAGAATCAAAGAAGAAGATGAAAAACAGAGTTCTATTTCATTTTTCTTGTTCTCTCCCAAAACAACCAAGAATCCCTTATAACCTAATACAAGTGAATAAACGTTACAATGATATTGACAATTTCACTAGATTTAACGTTTTTACTCTTCTTTCCAACTATACCGTTCCTTTGCCAATCTAAATGACAAATTTGCCCCTAAGTAATTGGCATGATCATGACAAATCTTCCCCCCGAAAAGATCCTTGCCCTCAAGGATCCTAACCAGCAACGCCACCAAATCCTCGTTCCTCCTTCCTCAAAAATGTATCGCAATTTCAATGATAAAGACGTAGTTGAACTCTTCCTCTTTTTGTCAGACATTAGCTTCATTCTGTATTGAGCAATAACCAAATGCTCCTTGATCAATTGAAACATCCTTTGTGTAGTTGAGTTTTGTTGCCGTACACAAAGATGCAGCGTCTTCATGCCTCTGATGCTTGCATATGCGCCCGTTAGGATTGAGAGTACCACCCAGAACAAGATGCAATTTACGAACAGGAGCAAGCAATTTCTCTAGACCACTGATACATCCGCCGAGAACATCATTGTGGCCTCCAATGTATTTAGTTGTAAAGTGTAGGACAATGTCAGCGCCAAGAGCCAGGGCCTTCTGGTTAAGAGGAGCTGCAAATGTCCCATCTATGTATACCAATCGAGAATGAAGATGATTTTGTGTTTGTACAAACACAAAGACATCTTCTTCCTCGAGATCATTTCCAGTTTGCCAAGTTTATTTAAATATTCCTTTCCCACGAAGCCTTGTGAACATCTTGTACCACAAGATGACAAACATTGTTCGATGTTTGAATGACGAGCAGCAAAGGAGGCGAAGACAGATTGGTGGATGAGAAAACAGCAACGGTGGCAACGAGAAATAGAATGAGGATCGAATAGGATGAACTAGGATTTTTTTTTTGGAATTTATTACATAAAAGTACAAGATTTTGCAAAACAATGATGCCTAAAGTTTTGGAGGTGTATCTAAATCGTCATATGTGGTATCTGCTCCCAAAATTGGGGAGCTAACTCAAATTATACATGTGAATTGGGGAGTGAACTAAAATTTTTTTAGACCTGGGGAGTAAACTAAAACTTGGCTATACAATTGAAGAGTTTTCTCAAATTTCCTCTTTTTTAAACTAACAAATGTAGAGAATGGACAGAAGTTATATACAAAGTACAAGCTTAATGCTTCTTGCCCTACAAAGTGCTCCATTTTCCACAGTTTCTAAATTATTTTTCAAGCTACTCTTCTAAATCTTTAAGATCCAAAGTTGCTTCAAGCCGCAACTGTACTGAAAATTAACAAACCTAACCACAAAATATTGATATGTTTTAACAGGGCATATATTACCACTAACCAGTTCAACAAATCTACTGCAAACATTAGCAACAAATTCGAGGAAATATAAATAGTCACCAAAATGCGAATGAAAAATAATAAGCAAAACCATCATGTTGGGCAACTATTTTACAGCACTATTTCAAAGCAGAATCGCCAGGTTAACTAACTAATGATGCAATCATCTAAACACGGAACGGGGTCATACAGAGACATACATGTAGTAACACAACAATAAAATTCCACGAACCAACAGTTCATCAGCTAACTGAAAATGGCTTTAACGAGCTTCATACTGGACAACTGCAAATTGGAAAACAAAATAAACAGTTATTACCCAAGTAGAAAATGCATGAAACGATCAGAAAAAAAAATTCACGAACAGAAAAATAAGTAAAACAGCTGAAATGATGACGCTTTGCATTTTGTATACTGATATTGTTAGAAAAGTGTTACAAACTCCAAATATAGAGTTTGATTTGCCAAACAAATAAAGTACTCAAGCATTTCCTTTTCAAGGATAGAGCACCAACAGGCACAGACACATTGTATGCCAGAACAAAAAACACTTACACTATGTTTGGTTGAGGGAATTAGGAAGGAAGAACAATACTAAAGAAAGGGGAAAAAAAAACTAAATTCAAAATCCTGATCTTGTTTGGTTAGCAGGGAAATAGGTGAGGAAAATGCTTTTCCATGACTTCTTCAGTTCTTTGTTTAGTTATAGAGACAATGAAGTATGTACACTTTACAAATCATCTATTTTGAACTTTCTTGAATTCTTCCTAACGTATTTATCTCTAGCAGAGTTTTGTACTTAAATGTTCATTTTGCTTAGTTGCAATAAAAAATCTCCATCAAAGTGGGTCAGCTCCAAATGTTCGTAAGATTGCTACTAGACTTGAAACTTTATACAATTCAACCTTATTATTATAATTAGTGACAATATGAATCCATGTAATCCTTCCACAAACTACTGTGAATTTGGAAAGTTGTTTCCAAAATTGAGGCCAGATATAAATCATACTTTTACAATCAATACATAAATATTGCGACACAGAAAATCCATAAATTATCATTGCTAGATAAATACTGTAAGCATACGGAACTCTTTCCCACATGTCGATTATAAAGAAATAGAGTGGTGTTGGTGTCAAATGCAATACTTACAGTCTGAGACAAAAATGAACCTGGTATTAGTACGAATTTGAGAAAGTTTTCAAATAGGTGGCATATAAAGTTATGCACCAAAAATAAATTGGCCTCATTTAGTTAGTTATGCACTATCCCCCACACCATGACACATAATGTTATACACCAACACACCAAAAATAAATTGGCCACATAGTTAGTCATCTCGAAGGCTAGTTAGAGGTGCACTATCCCCCACACCAAGACACATACAGCTATGCACCAAAAATAAATTGGCCTCTGCCTTAAGCAATACCACAGCGTTTACCACTGAGTTTAAAGGGTCTTACTTCATTTAGTTCCCCAAAAAGTCACTATGAGATAAAATGCAGAACCATATACACCACTCAAAGTGACAAGTGGCTCATTTTTTAACAATCAAATATATTTGCCTAACAAGTTTCAAACTGTCTCGAGGCCATCCCTAATTTCTTGCAACAAAACAATCCCCCTGCTGAAGTCCATTCACCCAGCGTAACTGAAATCTTCTAGTAAGTTTGCCAAATAGGAAAGTATATGCATACAACAAGCTAACCATGTGAATAAGCCGGGAAAAAAATAACTAATCATACATGATCCCTGTAGCGCCATAAAGACAAAGGCATGGGTTTTCCCCATTTTAAACCAGTAAAATTAGGGAGATATTTTTTAATCCCAGATTCCAAGTAAAGCATAAGAAGTCACCAAAGTAAACAAAAATGAATAATTCTGCAAGCGACATAAAATCGCTGTAAAAGACGGCACAAGAAAAAAACACACAAAGGGGTTGATAAATAGGAAAAGGAAAAGTACTTCTGCGGGTTCGTTTCTTGTAGAGGATGCGATATCCGCACTCACGGCACTGAATCACATCCCCTGGCTTCAGGGTATTCTCTTGCCCGCAATCTGCATAAACCGCACAATTCAACTCAAGAATCATATGCAAAAAACCCAAAACAAGGAGGAAATTCGAGCAAAGCAAAAAACCCAAAACAACGAGGAAATTCGAGCAAAATCAATAAACTGAGAGAAAAAGAATACTGTATATACTTGTGTTGTTGATTTACTCGTTTAATTACCTCCACAGATGTAGTTGACAGGCTCCGGCTGAGGATCCATTGAGACTGCGGGGTGGTTGGCGGTGGCTCGCAGCGACGGAGGAAGTGAACTAGGGATTTGATTATAGAAATGCTGCGGGAGACATTTAAGGGCGACAATAAGTTTGAAGAAAAAGACAAGAAAAAGTTTTAAGGAGAACTAGGAGAGAATTAGGGCTGGCGCTTAATATACAGTATAGATTAGCAACTCTGTACAAGGTGTGTGCAAAAAGAAAAATATTAAATTAACAATATTTTATTATTACTTACTTTAGAATTATATTTAATATAATTATATTTTTATGATGAGTAAATTAAATAATATAATATCAAATAATAAAAAAAAAAATAAAGATAAATAAGTGATATAAATAAAAAAGAAAAGAATTTGAAAGTTGTGTGATTATAGAAGAATTTAAACAAAAAACTGTAAAAGCACGTGGCTAGAATTTATTTTAAAAAATAAAAAAAATAAAAAAATTTTCCATGACACCAAATTAGTCTCTCGCTTAATATAATAGTATCTATTATTATTATTATTATTTATTTTATATGTATATTTTATTATGCAAATCCCGAGTTTCCCAGACACATCACACTTCCGCTTAATATTTTTAAATATTTTAAGTTTATTTAAAATTTTAAGATTGTTTAAATTAAATTATTATAAAAATCTAAAAATCGTCTATCATAAAAATCTCAAGATCCGTTAGTAAGAAAGGTTTGAATTCAAAATCAAATTCTCAATCATAAATCTAATTCAATCTAATGCAATTAAAATAATTTAAATTTAAATTTAAATTAGTGGGTTGATATTGGATAAAGTATTCAAATTTAAAAATATTTTGATATCTAGAATCTTATCCATTTGGTAGTTCCTAAAAAGAAGAAAAATAGTTATAAAGTTTGGTACAACTCACACTTTAAATACGTCTTCTACAAATTTTACATTTCATTTTTCTATTCATCCCAAATTATTCTTCATCTATTATATTGTATTTTTCTATGCATTCCCTACATTCTAAATTATGTCTCTATATTTTTTCTACCCTTCTTTCTCTATGTGTAAGTTCTCATTTCCATTAACTAACTTATGTATTCCATTTTTCTATCCATTAGAATTTTTCTTTATCTATGTGTTTGTTTGTACTTTAAATATCATGGTTATTATATTTGTCTCATATTTATTATGTTTTTCATATTTAATATTTGAAGATACTTTTAATGTTTTTTTAATATTTATTTTATTTTATTTTTTTGTTTACATTAAGTTTATTTCATCACACACACACATATATATATACCTTACGTTGTTATGGTTTTATATGTATTTTTGAGTTTTGAGTTTTTAGATCATATATATATTTTTTACAGGATTTTAATTGTTTTATTTATATAATTTTTCATATTTATAATTCAATACCTTTTGAGATGATTATGTATGAATGCTTAATGCATGTGATTATTGAATTTTTATTTAATTTTTGCATGTGGTTTTATATGTGTGTTTTTAAAGATAATTAAAATTTTCAATTGAATGAATCTCGTGCCTTGAGCACGGGTTTCGAACTATTATATAGTATAGATTAGCAACTTTGTACACCAAAGGTATGTGCAAAAAGAAAAATATTAAATTAAAATTTTTATATTATTACTTACTTTAGAGTTATATTTAATATAATTATATTTTTATGATGAATAAATTAAATAATAATATCAAATAAAAAAAAAAAAAAGAAATAAAGATAAATAAGTGATATAAATAAAAAAGAAAAGAATTTGAAAGTTGTGTGAATATAGAAGAATTTAAACAAAAAACTGTAAACGCACGTGGCTAGAATTTATTTTAAAAAAGAAAAAAAAATCCATGACACCAAATTAGTCTCTCACATAATATAATAGTGTAGATTATTATTATTATTATTATTATTATTATATATATATATTTTTTCATCTACTACAAACTAATCCGTCAGATTAGGTAATTAAAACTTGTATAATTGTACCTAATTAGATGAATATATTACGCACCTATCCTTTTTAATTTAAAAATTATGAATAAATCTATTTCGTTAGGATTCTGATTAAAATATTTTTGAATTGATTATATTTTATCAAGAATTAGTTTTTCCATCACTGATTGAAGAAAATAAAGTCATCGCAAAAATTAACGTCGAACTCAACCTGTGTTGATTTTTTTAAATTTTTTTATAAATTATTGGTTTGTCGCCACTAATTTGCAATTTTCGTCCCCTAATTAGATATTTTATGATTTCAATTTCAAAAAATTACAATATCACCACTTCTAAAAATTATATTATTTATATTATGAATTTTCACCTCTCGTAAATTTTTGTTCCATTCCTACTTAAATAGGATGTGTAGGTTGTTTGTGAGAAACTATAAAAAATGAAATATAATTATTTTAATAATAATTTTATCAAAATAAGTTTATTTATATTTTTATAAATTTGAAAGAATGTGTTTTGTAATAATCTAAGGTACAAATTATAATAATTATCTAAATTCATAGGGGTGACAAATGTAAATTAGTGTCATTTAAGTGCGAAAATCAGTGAGGAAGATATTTTCTGAATCTGACGTGGCGTTAAGTAATTGGTTCAATTCTTTTGTTAGGACGTGGCACAGCAGGATAATGATCCCTACAGTTTCTTATCCTGCGGTTCCCACCCACGCTTCTCAGGTTTGTACGTAAGACCAGCTCTTGGAAAGCACGTACTCTGGTCAAATGTACAACTCAGAATTTCTTTGTTTTCTGGCGATTTTAAATCTCTTCTTCATAAATGCCTATTTATTGAATTTTCTCTGCGAAAAAGAAACGAAGTAAAACCCTTTCTCTCTCTGTATGTGTGTGGAAATTGCACACATTATAGGTGCTCCCGATCCGTGTATTCAATATTGAAGATTGGTGTACAGGGAGGGAGTAGACGCAGTCCTGTCAGTTTCTTCTTGTTTGAAGGTTTCTCCGCAATTTATTTCTTAATTTTTGTTGGGTATTGATGTGCATTTCTGTTTGTGTTTGTGTACACGTGTGTGTTTACGATATGGGTTCGTTTATGCGAATGAAATGATTTTTCTTGTTAAATGAACTAAAGGGTATCGTTCTTGGTTGAATTTGGAAATGGATTCGAACACTGTTGTTGGGTTATGATTCTTTTACACTGGAGAGGATTCGGTCACATGGGTCTGCTTGTTGCTTGATCTTGAAATTTAATCTGCTAATTTTTTTGCCAAGGATTTTTGTTTGGACACTGGATTGCTAAAACACGTTGAATTTTATGTTGTAAAAGATTGAATTTTTCGTACGCTGATCACTTCATCACGGAATTTTGGTTTGGATTGCATTTTATTTGCTGAAGGGAAGAATACAGAGAAGTTATTGTGTGGTTTCCTTTTAATCTTCCACATGTTAAGGATCTTGGAAAAAAAGAAAGATCAGAACTTCACAGGCTTGTTGAATTTCATCATTCTGCATCTTCATTTTGGTTATCTGATTCTGTAGTTTCCTTGGAGACAAATCAAGGAGAGTTCTAATTAGAAGATTTAGAATGAAGAATAATGAGCGTCTTGCCAACTTGGCCTTAGCAGGTATGAATTTCCTATTCTGCGAGTTAATTTGTTTTCAGGGTAGTGAATTTGTTTCTGTTCTGGGAATTCAACTTTTTGTGGTTTTCGCCTTACTCAGTTATGCTATTAATTGAGTTCCTTACTACTCTAACGAAACATGATATACAATTGTTGTGAGTGCTGAATTTGCGGATGGTTTGGAATGTGTAAGAATTGGTCTAGACAAATCAGTCATTGACCTAGCTAGTATATATACACTCATATGCACAGAATGTTTCTAGTAATCTAAGTTCTTGGTGCAATAGCTAGGTTAAACATAACACAGTTTTGTCAAATTTCATCTTGGTTCAGACTTCAGTGATAATGGATGTAGCAGTCATTCTTCTCGTTCATCTCTGCTCCATTTCATTTGCCCTCTTATCATTTTAATAATATAGGGAGGTCGAAACTATGTAGGTTGGACGCAGTTTATAATGTTGTCTCTGACTCATTACATTCTGACCACACACTTTATCATTGGCTACAGGTTTGACCCTAGCCCCACTTGTTGTGAAAGTAGATCCAAATTTAAATGTCATTTTGACAGCATGTCTGACTGTCTATGTTGGATGCCACCGCTCTGTTAAGCCAACTCCTCCATCGGTGAGCTAATCTTATAATAATTTCCTGTAATAAATTATGTGCATTTAGGTCTCTGTACTGATTTTTTCTTTTGTCAATCTATTGTTTTTTCAGGAGACAATGTCCAACGAACATGCCATGCGATTTCCATTTGTTGGGAGCGCCATGTTGCTGTCACTGTTTTTGCTTTTCAAATTTCTATCAAAAGACTTAGTTAATGCCGTATTGACGTGCTACTTTTTCGTACTTGGGATCGTTGCTCTTTCGTATGTCCTTTGATATGTGTTATTCTAATACTTCATTTGGCAGAGTTATATTTCCTGGATTTACTGGAGGAATCATTGTATACCTCTATTATTCTTGCTTATTTCATATCAACTTTGCAGGGCAACATTGCTTCCTGCAATTAAACGGTTCCTGCCCGACACATGGAATGATAACCTCATTATATGGCGTTTCCCATATTTCCGATGTATGGACCCTCCAATACCTCTTCGTTTTGATTATCTTATTCTTCTTCATGTTTTGAGGTCTTAGGTTGGTTTAGTTACCATCCACATTTATTTCTCTTTGTTGCTAGCGTTATTCTGATGGGAAGAAAAATATCAAGGCTTATTTCAACAGGATTCTTCAAATATCCCCTTGGGATGACCATGCTCGTTGTTTCATTATGTTGCATAATTATATTTCTGAGTTTGGTTAAATGTGATGGACTATGATTCTCAACTATTTCACAGATTGGGAAAAGTGAAGTTGCTAATGATGTTTTCCTTTGCATCATTCTTGTGCAGCTTTGGAGGTGGAGTTTACAAAATCACAGATTATTGCTTCGATTCCTGGGACCTTCTTTTGTGTGTGGTATGCTTCAAAAAAGCATTGGCTAGCTAATAATATTTTGGGGCTTGCATTCTGCATTCAGGTTTGATTAGCACACAACCTTTCTAAGTTTACCTAAACCCCTAATCTGAACTCTCCAACCCCTTTAAACTCAGAAATTTTCATTGCAATGATCTGTTTTCATTTATCTTTTTTATGTTCATTTTCTTTCTTGAAATGATTTCAGGGAATTGAAATGCTTTCACTTGGCTCATTTAAGACTGGTGCTATTCTCTTGGTAATAAGGCATTTTTTTTAATTTTTCCAATGCAGTTTCTTAAGTTATTTCGTTATCCACTGACATGATTTATTTTCGGGCTTAGATTATGATTAACACTTTTGTTTAGCTAATTAATGAATATTTTTGCAAATTGACAGGCTGGGCTTTTTGTATATGACATATTCTGGGTTTTTTTTACCCCAGTTATGGTTAGTGTAGCCAAATCTTTCGATGCTCCGATAAAGGTCAGTACTTGCAGTCCATAACTCATCTCTTTATCCTGCTTGTTATGTCAAATATATCTAATGCATCATGCTTCATTGTTTGCAGCTTTTGTTCCCAACAGCAGATTCTGCACGCCCATTTTCGATGTTAGGACTTGGTGATATAGTAATTCCTGGTATGAACTGTATTAAATTTCAGGTTTTAAGTTCCTTTTCAGTTATTATCCAGAAATATGCTTGATTCTTTTTATATTCTTACATGTTTATAGATAAATAATTGTGGTTTTACTACTTCAGGAATTTTCGTTGCGCTGGCACTAAGATTCGATGTTTCCAGAGGGAAAGAGAGCCATTATTTTAAGAGTGCTTTTGTAGGATATACTGCTGGTTTAGTTGCCACAATCATTGTAATGAACTGGTTCCAAGCTGCACAGGTAATCTTTCTCAACAAGATTGAATTGCATAAACCGATACTGCCGTTTGCTGTATTAGTACCCTAATCTTCTGCATAATTGGGTCTTAATCTTTGTCAGCCTGCACTGCTGTATATCGTGCCTGGTGTCATTGGATTTTTGGCTGCACATTGCCTATGGAACGGGGAAGTCAAGCCCGTGAGTCAATTTTCCTTTTCATCAGAATATTTACACTGCATTTGTGGGAACGAAATGCATATATTAATATCTTGTACATTATTATCATTCTTGTGCAGTTATTGGCATTTGATGAGGCCAAAACTAGCAGCAGCCCTGAAGAAAACGAAGCAGCAGACTCGAACAAGAAAGCAGACTGAGACCTTTGATCGGTAGATTGGAGCAAAGTAGTCGAATTTACTTAGAAACATGAAAAGCTGTTTTTAGCAGTTGACTAACTTGTGCACCACAGATTGTTGTACCAGATTTTGGTGATTAGCAAAAACAATATTAAGATTTCTGCACATGAAGCCATTATCAGATCGTAGTAATGTCGCAGATTCTTCATTTCGAGCCGCTTAATGAAAGAAAAACATATATAGTTTCAAGAAATGTTTTTTTTACATTCAAATAAGAAAAACATATATAGTTTCAAGAAATGTTTTTTAACATTCAAATTTCATGAATTTCTTAAGCTGTTGCTGCTTCAACCAGTACTTTATACAGCTCCGAAGGAGTGGAGAAGAAAGGGCTGTGATCGCTTTCCAAAGCCACGACTTTTGACGGCCTCCATTGCTCTATCATCTCATCTTGGCTCTCCTGCGTCATGAAATTGTCCTTCATTGTTCTCACGTAAACACGTTTTATGGTATCAACTTTAGTGTTTTCACTGAAACGTGAGCCCATAATCATTGGCCAAACTGGGTGCGGTCGCAACAACATCGACGCCAGTGTCGAGTCCTCAACGGGGGTCGAACTATACAAAAGCTTTAGCTGACATTCAGGTTTTAATATCAGGCCTGTCGGAATCGGGATCAGTCCCAAACGCTGCCAGAAGAACTTGTAGCAGTTGAGGTTGGATTCTAGCTGTCTTTCTTGATACTCATACTACACACATAATAAAAGATTTCTAAGCAAATTAATCAGGGTTAATAATGGACAATCCAAATCTGGGTACGTTGCCCCAAATTTAATCAAAATTTGTTGATTTCTTCGGTAAACAACTCCAAAAGTGCAGACACGCAAATTTAAAAAGTTACGGGAAAAATCACACAAATTCATAAGTCGGGACAATGTTCGAGAGTAACCCCGGGACAATGACTCAAGTAAAGACTAAAGAGAAAGCTTGAAGAAGTAACCATACGCTCTCTTTCTGCGTAAGCCCGATGCCATTCCTCATCATAATTGCTGCAATATAAACTGCTGCCTGGATTTTGTCGGGGAATCTGTGCAAGATGTCCGTAATGTTGAGTCCTCCAGCGCTGTGTCCCACCAATATTACCTGGATTGGTCGATTCAACGGTCATTAACTCCGATTCATGGATTATAGCTCTGCGGCACGTAAACATGTATTCGTACCTTTTCATCGGCAGGAAGCTGAGAGAAGAAGGTAATGAGTGGCTCGTTGAAATCCGGCAAACTGAAAACGGTGTTAGGATCAGTGAGATTGATGCCCTGACCTTTAAGGTCGATGCAAGTAACTTTGTGTCCATCTTTTTCCAGCAGAGTTCTTATCTTGTACCAGCACCAAGAACCATGGCCCGCGCCTGCAACAAACACGAAGTGATGATTCGCCATTAAAGTTGTTGATTAGCTTGATCTTTTTCTTTCTCAGGTTTAGATTTTGTGTGTGAATTATGATCGATATGTATAGATTTCATGCATTCGACTGTATATGGAGGAGGATGGTGTCCACTTGAGCCTTATCACTTTGTTCATTTGCAGTAGTGCAGCGGGCCATACAGCAAAAACCGTGTGAAAACTTAAGAACTAATCATGTTTCTGTATAGAGAGAGAGGCACGATTAAAATACTTTATTACTCTTTTTGGGACCATGCATGCAATGCACGCAAGGCAAAATCTTATCTTCAGGAAATCTTATCTTTGTCGGGAGAACTCCATGATTTTCATATGATGTTTTTCTCCTTCTGTGGTTGAAGCCTACTCTTCTTATGCAACCCGCACGTGGAACATGGTGTTAATTTACTTACCAGTTACTAATGGCCGCGGAATAATGAGATTTATGATGCAATTTATCATTTTTTCGTGTTGTGTCATGTTTGATATTATTAGAATTAGTGTCTAAGTAGATCATATCTAGTAGTATTAGGAAGTTGATATTAGATAGGATTGATTCTGATATGGATTACGATTCATAGTCTAATAGGTTTCTCTATGTTCTATTATATATATATAGAGGTTAGTTGGTGTCAATGTAACACAGATCCTACCCTATATCAATAAAATATTCAGTTTTTACTCATTTCAACAAATTTCTATTATCATATTTGTATCATGTTATGTCTGCACATTTATTAATGCATTTAATTCGATGATTAATTGGGCTGGAATTCAAATTAATTTCAGTGATTCCTGACTTTTTTTCTTTTCTGACTAAGACATCACCCCGTAAATGAACTATATGAACTTTAGTAATTAGTTCATTCGTTGAATGGCAAAGAAGAGGGATAAATCGGATTGCGATACAAATTAATTTCAGAGAAATTCGACCATTTCTTTTTCTAACCTGATCCAGCGTGAACAGCTACTATTACTAGGCGCCTCAAGGGATTCAAAAACTGTTGTGAGAATATGATTCTTTGACATTGGAGAGGATTCAGTCATCTGGGTCTGTTCGTTACTTGATCTTGAAATTTATTCTGCTAATTTATTGCCAAGGATTTTGTTCAATCGCTGGATTAAGAAAACACGTTGGCATGAGTTGCGATATTGAATTTTTCGTCCCCTGATTACTTTATCATGAGAATTTTGGTTCGATTGTGAAAAGTGATAATTAATCTTGACATCATGAATTAAGTAAAAAATTACAAGTAAATAAAATAAATAAGATTAATGTGAGAGGTTACCTGTATTAGTGGGGTAATTCTATAGCCACTATATCATTTAGTGTAGAGTTTTATTATTGCATTTATTTGGAGTCTTTTACCGATGTTCTTACCTAGTATAAATAAGTGTGTTGTTTTTTGGTTTTAGACAAGAAGAAAAAAGAGAAAAAAGAGTGTTTCTCAAATGAGTTAGAGTTAGAATTTAATAGAAGTGTTTATTTGAATAGAGAAAAATAGAGTGAATTTCTCCTCTTCACTTCCTTCTCTTCCTATTGTCTTCAAAAAACAATTTCACACTTTCGCAACAAAATGACATCAGAGTCACGTTGAAATGACTCCGGTAAGTGCTATCCCTTTTTCCAAACTTACAAAAGATAATCTATACCTATATAAAAGTGTGGATAATTTCTTATGATTGTGAATTGTTCGAACTGCCCTTATACCATTTCATCAAACTATTTTAATTATAATTTATGTAGGTTAAAAATTAATTATTCTACTTAATTATTTTAATTATATTTAAGTTCAACCATTGGTTTTCTCTAACTCTTCACATTCTTTTTTAAGTGCACTAAATTTTGATGGTTAATTACGCTGACACTTAATGTTGATTCTAAATTAAATTAACTTCTTTGGTTTTAATTTCGTTATCCGATACTCCAAATCAGTATCTTTGATAAACAGATATTCAAGTTTCTTGAACTTCCCTTCATTTATTCTCCATGTTGGCCCATGAAAGGTATAGTTGCGTAACTTGAGTGCTTAGAGATTTTGCATTTGACCGATTATCCTCAGAGCATATCACCCCAACTAGGATCTGGTTCTCGTAGGTCACTTTGAATTATCTCGAGATGATTCATGTTTTCATATGCCATATAGTCATGGGTCCAAACTCCAAAGGAATGGACTTCAGAGTATTTTATGCTCAGATGGACAATCAAGTTATCAAGGTTAGAGAGTTTGAATATGGAAGTTAGGAGATCTTTGTAGCAAGTGAAGGCAAGATACATTAAATGAAATAATTTTACCACTTCTATCAGGAACTCGTACAGAAGAGGACTTATATTAAATTAATATGACACCGTATCCAAGATCTTCCTTCTTGTTATTCAAATGACACCGTATCCCAGATCTATCTTCTTGTAATTCAAACTGACAGTGTATCCAAGATCTTTCACCTTGCAATTCAAACGACACCCCTCCATTTTATTTTTCTCCCTATATCTCGCAGAAATCACACTTTCCCCTCTCGCGCGCCACCGTCATGGGTAAGCAAGGTTCTGGTGGTTCAGGTTCCGATTCCTCACCAGAGCCTCACCGAGATATGGAAATACTGAAGCAAGTGGTTTCGCCGGAAAACCGGCGAGACTTTTTCAACCGATGTATTTGGCCTAGAATGCTGGATAACAGATGGTCCATCAACGACAAGGATAATTTTCACCGATCGGGAATTTCGGAGGTGAATCGAGTGAAGCACGTCATCAACTATCACTACTCGCGTATGTGGACGATCTGCTACATGCTCTCCTGGACAAAAAAATTTCGATCGACGACGTAACGTGGAATACATCTCGTTTCTTCTACGATGATGGGCATTAGCTTCGCTTCTTTGACGACTTGGAGGATATGCTGACTCACAACCACATCACTCACAAAAAGTGGGAGAAGAACTCATGCAGTGAGTGTGGGAAATGTTTCTGGAGCCGCCTAGTCCTGACGAATCATCTCTGCGGCCAACCACCAAATTGAAGACGGTAAGAGGTTTGATGTTGAATGTCATTTTTTACAAAAATATCAACACTTTGTCTATTTGTGAACTCTGTGCCATGATCATATCTCACCTTCTTGATCATAAAACCATATTGTGTTTCTGCCATTTTGATAAACTTGTGTATAATGTGTGGTGTGTTATGTTTATGGGGCATGAGAAAAGTCCAAACAGATCTTGTGTGGTCATCATCCACCGTAAGAAAGTAAAATACTAAATATAGCACTAGCATCCTCTCCATTTAGATCGTGATCAAGGTTGATGTAGACTATTTTCTAGAGGACTGCTAATTCGGAATCTTGAAGATTTGGAAGACATTGAGGGACTTGTCGTACGAAAAACGTTTGTGGGTGGCTCAAATGTTTCGAGAAAAATTAATTAAATCGTAAGTTCTTGAACACCCATTAGATTAGGAATAGAAATTGCAAGCAAACAATCAACTTCTGGAATTATATTTTTAAATTTCGTTGTGTTTACGTTTCCATTTCCCAACACACTTAGGCTATAGCAACTCCAATAGTACATGCAATAAAAATTCGTCTTTTTTCAATTAGTTTTTGCATGTTTTAATCCTCCAAATGAATGGTTGCAATGCACACACAGGCTGTAGTTAATAATTCGTGCAATGAAAATTCGTCTTTTTTCAATCAGGTTTTGGATGTTTTAATCCTCCAGCTAAATGATTGCAATACACACACAGGCTGTAGCAACTCCAAAAGTTCGTGCAATGAAAATTTGTCTTTTTTCAATCAATTTTTGCATGTTTTAATCATCGAGATGAATGATTACAATGCACATACAGGCTGTAGTAACTCCAATAGTTCATGCAATGATAATTTGTTTTTTTTTTTCAATCGTATGTTTTAATCCTCCGGATGAATGATTACAATGCACACACAGGCTGTAGCAACTCCAATAGTTCGTGCAATGAAAATCTATCTTTTTTCAATTAGGTTTTGCATGTTTTAATCCTCCAGCTAAATGATGGCAATGCACACACAGGCTGTAGTAACTCCAATAGTTCGTCTAATGAAAATTTGTCTTTTTAAAATCAGGTTTTGCATGTTTTAATCCTCCAGCTTAATGATTGCAATGCACATACAAATTGTAGCAACTCCAATAGTTTTTGCAATGAAAATTTGTCTTTTTTCAATCAGGTTATAGCAGTGGAGATATCACGTAAGAATTTTTATTTTATACTTTTATTTATTTATTTATTTATTTTTAAAAAGGGAACAAAGAAACCTCTCAAAGAATGCAAATTTATGTCATTTATCCCCGGAAATCCCCACTGCTCTCCTCTCATGCCCTACTATACTATGAATTACCAAGGTTCTGGTTTAAGCTTCGATACCTCACCGGACCCTGACAATGACATGGTAATATTGAGGCGAGCGATTTCACTGGTGAATTAGCGAGCGTCTTTCTGAGACGAATTTTACCGGGGTGATGGCTCTCTTTAGAATCCTCGTATCGTTGTCAAATTCCGTGTCAGAGCCTTAACTAGATCTTTGGGAATTCATTGCTCCAATGGTGGCCGGAAAAGTGGCTGGGCGGCCGTGGCAAGGGTGACTTTGGAGGTTCGTCACCCCGGAGAAGCATCGGCCGCAACACCGTCACGACATCTTCCACTGACGGAGAGTAGTGGAAATTCCTCAAATGCTTGAGGAGATAGATCTGCTGAGGTGATGGAATCTAAGAAGAGAAGACAATTTTTTGACTTTGATGAGAGAATTGACTAATTAATTGATTTTCTTAATAAATTTTAACTAAATTTTGATGTAAGACGAATAGAATGTAGGATGAATCACTACTTAGTGTAATCGCCCGAAATGACTATTACAACCCCGTCAACCAAACCACATAAACCAGGAAAATAATTAATAAAACACATAAAATTGACAGTTCAACCAATATCCACAAAATCACTAGAGAATCAAGAAAATGATTAAAAAGGATCCAAATATCCATATCCAAAAAATCACCAGAGAACCAAGAAAATGATTAAAAAGGATCCAACCACAAATCACAACAAGTGATGAGTAAGTGATTAGAAAACGCAATATCCAAATATCCACAAATGACATTGATAAGCAAAATCATAACAAGTGATTAGAAAACAAGAAAAAGTAATAGTCATATCCAGAAACTGAGATCCAGAAAATTAGATTTATACCTAGCAAAAGTGGGTGGGTGGCGATGAAAAGCGGCTAATGGAGGTGCCAAGCGTGGGTCTGTAAGTCCATCGCCCTGGCGAAGAATCAACTGCACTTCTTGCAGGAGCTTTTGGCCCATTGCTTGTGAACATCCCTGTTATGTGTATGGACATCCTTTAACCGATCGAAATACTCAAGGCGGTGCCCATTATCACAAAAGAAGCTAGATATATTCCAGGTGACGTTCTCAATTGAGATTTTGTTGTGCAGGAGCACCTTCACTACGTCTTGCACCGACGAAAAGTAGTAAAAATTTCTGGAATGCTCAAGGACATCGACGACTTTAACTCCTAGATGGAGATAGATTCCGTTACGATCCTCCGTCCAGCCTGACTTGAGCATGCGCGACCATATCCTATTGAGGAAGACGCGCTCCCTATCCTCCGGGGACGACCCTCTTCAGAATGGCGATATCTTCGTCAAATTCTGGGTCGGACCCCGAACCCGACATTTTTGCGATTTTTTAAGGAGACAAAGAGGAGGGAAAATAGGGTTTACGATTTTCGAGGGGGACAGAGATGAGGGGTTTATTTTAGAACTACGGATAATTCTAACCCTAACATCTAAATATGATTAAATTCTTAATTTTTAGTGGTTTTAATTAGTATTTCCTAAGCGCAATAATGATTATTGAAAATTTCAAATGTTAATGTTATCATTAAAGTTAAAGCACTAAATCATACTTAATTAGTCTCTAAGTAGAACTTCAATTTTTCTTCTCGTTGGAGAGTCTTCCTTTCGTATGAAAGTTGTAACCATCAAAAACCTAGCATCTATACTTAGCATTCCGCTTGGCGAGCTCAGACGTGATGACATAGTAATTTGGCAACCTACAAGTTCGGGTATGTTTACTGTTAAAAGTGCGTACCATCTCGCGCTCAATATTGCTGATCTGGACAGGGGTCGTCCTCTCAATTGGAGAAACATTGCATTTGGAAACAATTATGGCAATTTGATGTGCGCCTCAAACTGCACGCCTTCTTACGGCGATGCTGCCAGAACATACTTTCTACTTGCTCTAATTTGGTGCATCAGTATTGTGGTTTGCAGGCTTGGTGCGTTCACTGTGGGTCAGCTAATGGGGACTTATCTCATGCCCTTTTTACGTGCCCCTTCACGAGATAAGTTTGGGCTCTTTTGAACATTCCCTGGTCCATCATTCGTGGTTTAACTAATGATCTTGTTAAGGGATTAAGTCACGCTCTTGACATTCTGGATATTGAGGTGGGTAGACGGCTGGCGACTATTATGTGGGCGGTCTGGGAGTATCACAACAAGAAGAGGGCAGAAGGTGATTCTAAGTAGCCCCAAGAAATTGTTGGGAAAACGAAACAGAAACGCAGTGGAAATTTAAAATTTTTCCCAATAAGATAGAATCGAATCTTGCAATTTATATTCCCAAATTTGTAGGGATCAAGAACTTACTTAGATAGAAGCTTTCTTGACACGTTCTAGCCGCCCAAGAACTCTCTTCACGCGACTTGTCCCCAAAAGCTCTTTCGAATCTTTCAAAACTTCACGATAGTAGCCCTCTAGCGAATAGGGAGGATGCTAGTTTTATATTCGGTGTTTAGGCTCTAGGGTTTAGTGTATAATAATTTGGAGAAGGAGAAATTGAGTATCATCCTTCAAGGGGTTTGAACCCCTTGTATTTATATCCCTAGGGGTTCGAACCCCACTCCACAATGGAATAGGATTTCTTAACCATCAAGCTAAGAGATTTCTTGCTTGGAAAGGAAGCTTCCCAACTTTGACCAAAAGTCTCCTTTTGACCAACTTGTTGTGCAAGAATAAATATCCAACTCCTTAGATATTTTAATTTAATTAATTATTTATTCATAATAAATAACTTGAAGTTAATAATTAATTAATTCACAATTAATCATTTATTAGACTTTATTTCTCCAAATTAGAACTTTAATATTAATTCATAATTAAATTAAAATACATTAAATAATTAATTAATATTAATTATTTAACCTACACATTCACGTGACATTTGTAGGGGTGGGAGTTCGGGCCCCGTCCCAACCCGATCAGGATGGGGAGTTCGGGGAATATTGAGTTCGGGACGGGTACCCGAATCCCGAATAACAAGGCTAGGGATCGGGGAGTGGTTTGGTCCCCGATTTCCCCGATCGGGTACCCGAACTACCCGACCTTAAAATTAATATATATATATATATATATTATTTTTATTTTATTTTTTGGTCTAACCTTCTCTCAAACTTTGCCTATTTGTTTCTCACTGGCTGAGTTCTCTAATCTCAATTCATCTTCTTCGTTGTTCAAAACTTTGAAGTTCTCTTCTTCTCTCATGCCACAACCCACACCATAGATTTTCTCCCTTCTTCAAGAAAAGCCACATCTCAGAAACCTATGCCACAACACAGCTCCAGCTAACCCTGCACATCTGCACTAACGCCGTCTCCAATCGACGCCATCAATTGACCACGGTCGGCAAGCTACCTCTCCAAATACCCAGCCATTAGTCCCTGCCCAACGGCCCCAATCCACCCCCATTTTTAACAAAGTAGTTGTTTAACCCTAATTTTTAATAGTTAATAACCTATTATCCTATTCAGAGTTTAATTATAAAAGATTTGGCCTAGTAAATTAATTAGTTAGAAGCCCATGTCTTCAATCACAAAAAACAGGCCCAATAATAAAGTTAAAAAAAAGAAAGAAAAATAAGTTGGGCTCCCCGAGCCCGATCCCGATCCCGTCCCGAGTCCCGAACTTCCCCACTAGTCAGGTACCCGATATTTTCAAGACGGGGCTCGGGCACCCAATTTCCCATCTCGATCCCGAACTCCCCGTCCCGCGCCCACCCCTAGATACGCGTCACTTGAGACACATATCCTATACGTGTAGACCCCACCAATGACCAATTAATTTGATCAACTCGTTTAATCGATCCTTAACCCACGTGATCGGGTTGTTATGTGTGACCCTCTAGGTTCTTAATTCAATTAGCAGTGACCCTAATTAATTAATTCATAATTAATTAATCAGTCTACAGATCATACGACCATAGTCTAACAACAGGTGTATGCCCCCTAGCTGAATAAGAATGTCTTAATTCGAAAGAACCTCTAAGTCATTGATTCATGTGAGATACAATCCTCCTAAACCCTATCTTTCAATCAAGATCTAGGGCAAGAGAATAATCAGAACCCTAATAATCTCGATCCTAAAGTTAAGTGCATTTTATATCTATTTGATCTCGATCCAAGAAACTCATTTCTTGATCTCGATCCACTACCTTGGTCAAGGACTCCATTATGGCATATGAATGACTTATACAATAAGTGATCAACTTGCTTTCACAAGTGTAGGTCCTTTATCGATTCTCATATGCTTCCATATGCCAGTTGTGCAGACCCAACAAAAGCTTTGAATCGATTGTCTAAGGCGACACCCTTTAAAGCTCATACCTAAGACTATAGAGTTAGCCCACAAAGCATCGATGGAATCTCAAGTCTAACGACTACTTAATCACATCAATAAATCGTGAGATATTTCCTAATCTGGAAGTTTCTATTTCCAGAAATAAAAACTTCCTTTCCCATTTAGAAATCTTCTCACACGGGACACCTCAGTGTACCTACTTAGAATAAGTAAGCACCCCCATGTATTACGCGCGTATCAACAATACACTTTGCACCCGATGAAACAATGTGGTCCTTCTTAAGGGCATGATCACACGAGGAAGCCTCGAACGAGTCAAGTCGACACCCCCCATTGTCTTTAGGACTCATCGGCTTAGAGTGATTTTTAATCATGACTTATGTGATATAGGCTCGTTCCATGAACCATTTTACCTAAATGGTTGAGTCCTATAAGTCATATTGATTAGGGGAGTTCTTATACCTGCGCAGTTAAAGTAATCACACAATCAAACAAGAGTATATAAAGAAGTGTTGCCAAAGTTCGTTATATCATTCAGAGATTCTCTGTAATTTACAAAGGAAAAGAAGTAAGCAGACTATTACATCGGCTTTTAGGGCACTATCCCTAACAGAAATTGTGGATTCTGCCATGGATTCTGCCTGCTCGTACAGAGCCATTGGTGATGAGATGTTAGAGACTGCTACTAGTTATAGAAAGTGGACCATTCAAATGAAGACATTTATCGGTAGGCAAAAAGTATATGTGGAAAAAATCTAGTTGGTGTTAGTAATGCGATAAAAAAGCTACACGAGAAACAACAATGAGAGAACAAAAGGCTTTCTCTTTCATACAACTCGCCGTGGATAATAATATCTTTTAAAAGATCGCACAAGCCGACACAACAAAGAAGGCTTGAAATATTCTTTTCAATACGTTTAAAGGTATTGATAAAGTAAAAAAAGTGAGATTACAGACACTTTGAGCTGAATTTGAGTCACTAGAAATGAAGGACTTCGAGATGGTATTTGACTTTCTTTCGAGTTTACTTTCGATCACAAATCAAGTCAAAACTAATGGAGAAAAAATGGAGGACAGCCGAGTGGTAGAAAAGATCCTCCGATCTCTTGATTCGAAATTTAATCACATTGTGGTGGCCATTGATCTCAACAATATGGAAAATATGGGATTTGACGAACTAATGAGCAAAGTTGCAAACTGGAAACAAGTGAGAGATGTCAAAGGAAGCAATTGTCGAGGTGGCTTTATGTCTCGACGTACTCATGATTGCGGTCGAGGTTGTGGCAGAGGACGAGAATGAGGTGCCCCAATTATCAATCGAAGTGAAGAATCTCACTTCGAAGCCAGAATGCTGAGGGATCAATCTTGAGGCTGTAGTGGCCAAGTCAAGGTGGTAAAGCAAAAATAATATGGAGTGTTACAACTACCATCAAAGTGGACGCTATGCCTATGAGTGTTGAAACGGACCAAATAATTAAAGAGAGAGAAACCACCTCACTGAAAAATAAAAGGTTGAAGGTGATGCCCTCTTGTTAGCACACAAACAACAAGAGGAAATGAAATCATTTGGCATATTGATACTGGTGTTAGCAATCACATGTGTGGACACAAACACATGTTCATCGAGATTAACAAATCTATGAGTGGTGATATTTTTTTTTGGAGACTCATCGAAAAACAAATTGAAGGATGAGGTTTGATTCGTTTTAAGAATGAAGATCACCAATTCATCGATCTCAAACGTGCACTATGTTCCTAGGATGAAAGCGAATATTTTGAGTTTAGGCTAGTTATTAGAGAAAGGATATGATATACACATAAAAGACAAAAATCTCTACATTCAAGATGGCGAAGGAAGGTTGTTAGTTCGCGTAACAATAATGAGCAACATGATGTTCTTGAGGAATTTGAAGAATAATATGATGAGATGCTTGAAAGCATGTGTAGAAAATCAATGTTAGCTATGACATTTGAGGTTCAGATATCTCAATTTTGAAGGTTTTAAGTGTTGTGAAAACAAGAAAAGATAACACAGTGGAATTTACATTTTTTTCCCAAAGTAAGATCTAGACTTGCAATTCCTATTCCCGATTCATAGAGATTCAAGAACTTACTTAGATCGACTCTTTCTTTACACGTTATGAGCTGCCCTCAAAGGCGCTTCAAGCGGCAAGTCCCACGAGCTCCTTTTGAATCTTTCAAGACTCCACGATAGTAGCCCTCTAGTGTAATAATCTACACCAATCTCGATCACGATCTAAACATGGAGGATGCTAGTTCTATGTTTAGTGTTTAGGCTCTAGGATTTGTGTGATATAATTTCGAGAAGGAGAATTTTGCTATCACTCTTCTAGGGGTTCAAACTCCTTGTATATATAGCTCTAGAGGTTCGAACCCCTCTTCCTTATGGGAGTAGGATTCTCAACCTTCTAGCTAAGGGATTTCTTGCTTGGAGAGAAAAACTCTCTACTTTTGACCAAAAGTCTCTTTTTGACCAACTTAACTTGCAAGAAATAATATCTAACTTGATGCTAATATTTAATTAATTCACAATTAATTATTTATTAGACTTAATATCTCCAAATTAGAAATTTAATAATAATTCATAATTAAATTAAAGTCCATTAAATTATTAATCAAATTAATTATTCAATGCATCAAAACGTGACATGTGTCCATGCAACAGGTTCTTAATTCAAGCCTTAACCCTCGTAATCAGGAATTTGTGTGACCCTCTAGGTTCTTAATTCAATTAGCTTTGGCCCCGATTAATTAATACCTTATTAATTAATCAATGCACAGATCACCCTACCATAGTCTAACAACAGGTGTGTGACCCATAGCTGAATAAGAATGTCTCAATTCGAAAGAACCTTTAAGTCATTGACATATGTGATATAAGGTCCTCCTACATCCTATATTTCAATTAAGATCTAGGGTAAGGGAATAACTAGAACCCTAATAATCTCGATCTTAAAGTTAAGTTCATTTCATATCCATTTGATATCGATCCAAGAAACCCTTTTCTTGATCTCGATCCACTGCCTTGGCCAAGGACTTCTAGATGGCATATGAATGACTTACACAATAAGAGATCAACTTGTTAATGCAAATGTAGGTCCTTTATCGATTCTCATATGCTTCCATGTGCCACTTGTGCAGCCCCAGCATAAGCCTTGAATCAGCTGTCTCGGGCGATATCCTTTAAAGCTTATACCTAAGACTACAGAGTTAGCTCACAAAACATCGATGGAATCTCAAGTCTAAGGACTACTGAATCACATCAATGACTCGTGTATCTGGAATTTTCTATATCTAGAGATAGAAACTTCCTTTTCCATTTAAGAATCTTCTCACACGGGACACCTCAGTGTACCTACTTAGAATAAGTAAGCACCCACATCTATCATGCATGTATCAACAATACACTTTGCACCCCCATGAAACAAGGTGGTCCTTCTTAAGGGCGCGATCACACAAGCAAGCCTCGAACGAGTCATACCGACACTTTTATTATCTTTTGGACTCATCGGCTTGGTGCGATTTCTAATCATGATTTAGTGATTTAGGGCTCGTTCCATGAACCACTTCACCTAAGTGATAGAGTCCTATAAGCCATTAAGATTAGGGAGTTCTTATACATGCATAGTCAAAGTACTCATACAATCAAACAAGAGCATATAAAGAAGTGTTGCCTCAATTCGTTTATTATTCAAAGATTGTCTGTGATTTATAAAAGGAAAAGTACAAAGCGGACTATTAATCGGCTTTAAGGGCACTATTCCTAACATTAAGTTGATGTCAACGAAAAAAATGGTGACCGAACTTCCTTTAATAGATCACCCTGATCAATTGAGTAGGGGTTGTCTTGTTGGAAAACAACAGTGTCAAAGTTTTCCGAATGAGTCAGAAATGAGAGCATATGAATCGTTGGAGTTGGTTCATACCGATGTGTGTGGTCGAATCACACCAAACTGGAAAAAGAACAAGTATTTTATCTTATTTATTGATGACTATAATAGGAAGACGTGGGTGTAGTTTCTCAAGAAGAAATCAGAAACATTCTCAACCTTTAAAAGATTCAAGGCAACGGTGGAGAAGTAAAGTGACTATCAAATTATGTCACTTTGATCATCAGATAGAGGATGAGAGTTTATATCAAAGGAGTTCAAAAAATTTTATGACGAGAATGAGAATTTTTGGGCTTAGATTGTGATCGACACTTTTGTTTAGTTAATAATGAATATTTTCGCAAAATTGCAAGCTGGGCCTTTTGTATATGACACATTCTGGGTCCTTTTTTAACCCATTTATGGTTAGTGTAGCTAAATCTTTGGATGTTCCAATAAAGGTCAGTAGTCAGTACTTGCAGCTTCATTATTTGCAGCTTTTGTTCCCAGCTGCAGATTCTGCAGGCCCATTTTCAGTATTAGGACTTTGTGATATAGCGATTCCTGGTATGAGCTATAACTTTATATTTCGGACTTTTCATTCCAACAAGAAAGCAGACTGAGACCTTTGATCGGTAGATTGAAGCAAAGTAGTCAAATTTACTTAGAAACATGAAAAAGTACTGTTTTTAGCAGTTCACTAACTTGTGCGCCACAGATTGTTGTACCATATTTTGGTGATTAGCAAACAACAATATTAAGATTTCTGCACATGAAGCCATTATCTGATCGTAGTAATGTCACAGAATCTTCGTTCTCGAGTCATTTCGCTTAATGAAAGAAAGAAAAACATATATAGTGCCAAGAAAAGTTTATTACATTCGAATTTCATGAACCTCTTAAGCTGTTGCTGCATCAACCAGGACCTTATAAAGCTCGGAAGGAGTGGAGAAGAAAGGGCTGTGATCACTTTCCAAAGCCACGACTTTTGATGGCCTCCACTGCTCTATCATCTCATCATGGCTCTTCTGTGACATAAAATCGTCCTTCATAGTCCTTACATACACTCGTTTTATGGTATCAACTTTAGAATTTTCACTGAAATGCGAACCAATCATCATCGCCCAAATCGGGTGCGGCCGCAGCAGCATCGAAGCCAGTGTCGAGTCCTCAATGGGAGTCAGATTATACAAAAGCTCTCGCTGACATTCAGGTTTTATTATCAGGCTTGTCATAGTCGGCAAGAATCCGAGATGCCCCCAGTAGAACTTGTAGCAGTCGAGGTGGAATGGTAGATGTTTTTCCTGGAACTGACGCTGTACATATAATAAATATTTCTAAGCAAATATAACTGGAATTTAATCAGGATTAACAACGGACAATCCAAATCTTGCCCCAAACTTATGCAATTTCTGTTGATTTCATCAAAAAATTAACTCCGAAAGTACACACACACAAATTCAAAAGTTACGCGACAAATCACACAAATTCGTAAGTTGGGGACAATGTCGTCAGTGATTAAACATACACTCTCTTGCTGAGAAGGCCCGATCCCAATGCCATTCCTCAACATGATTGCTGCAATATAAACAGCTGCCTGGATTTTGTCAGGGAAATTGTGCAAGATGTCCGTAATGTTGAGTCCTCCAGCGCTGTGTCCCACCAATATTACCTGGATTGATCAATTCAACGTTATTAACTCCATGGATTATAGCTCTGCGGCGCGTAAACATGAATGCGTACCTTTTCGTCGGCAGGAAGCTGAGTGGAGAAAAAATCAGTAAGTGGCTCGTTGAAATCCTTGAGACTGAAATCAGTACGTGGGACATGATCGTTACTAATAGGTGGAATGATGGTACTATTATATCGTGTCGGATACCTATCACTTGATAATTTTTTAAAATATCTATATCACTATGTTTGTTCATGTCATGCTTGTGCATTTCAGAATGCATTTAGATGAGGAATATTTGGGTTGTAATACAAATTAATTTTAGAGATTGTCAGCTTTTATCTTCCGGACTAAGCATTACTCCATCTCTGTCAATAACTAAATGATTAGTTCTCTCGTTAATTGCAAAAGGAGAATTAAAGTTGTGCTAAGTATGAACCTAAAAAGTGCATGCCAAACATGCACGGAATCAGAGACGGAGGGAGTGAAATTTTAATTTTGGGGGAGCGAAAATATAATTTTTTCAAAATATACATATAAATTTAAAAAAAAATTCAAAATTTAGGGGGCACATGGGGTGGCTCCGTCCATGCACGGAATACAAGATTCAAACACATGAATATTTGTGTAAATGACATTTTTCCTATCCCAAGTTGTCAATCTAGTCGCCAACAGGGATGATCTAAATGGTTAATGAGTTCGCTCTCCAAGGCAATGTCCACGTGTTTCCCGAACGAACAAGATAGGGGTTGATAAGGGAGAGTTAGCAAAGTTAGACAAGATTGGAATGGGCATAGGAACATGTATTGATGTACTGGATGGGCTAATGCTCCCAGGTTGACGCAATGTATTCCACCAGTTGCACCAGGTAAATAAGGAACGAAATGGATACAGAGGTTAAACAAGCAGTTCAAATCCCGCTTGGATGTGTGTGTTTAAGGGGAAAAAAAAAAAAAGTCGCCAATCTAGTCCACTGCTACTTTTCAGCATCATCCAACACTAATTCTAAGTTCTAACTTCACCAATCACCATCAGATAACACACACAAAATTTATATTCCTCAAATGGATTTGTAGGAAAAGTTGCTTCTGTACAAAGCAAAATAAATAACCTTCGAATCATTCGCATAAGGCCATAACAAAATCACCAGTCCTAGGTAACTAGGGTGTTTCCTACAAGAGCTTGCTACTTTTACAATGCTAAAATAACACATCAATTCGACTGTACATATTTCGAGCAACCCTTGTTGATGCATGGAGTTGCCTTACTTTAATTGAAAGATTTTGCTGACCGGAGCGCCAGGTATTTCTTAATCCATGGAAGAACTTGTTTCTGCACTTTCATCGTCTTCACTAAAACTAGATGGCATCTCTGCTGCAGACCTAAAACACACAAATCGGAACAATGATCGGTTCATCATTCTCTGATTTTATTCAACTTCCCAATGACCAAGAGGATGTTTGGCTAAAAGCTTATTTTATTGAAGAGCTTATACGGTCTCACATCTTATAAGAAGTTTTTGGAGCTTATAAGATGTTAAATCATATTCTAAAATAAGATCATCAGCTTGTAAGATGTCAGTGATGACAAGTGTGCAAGTTCCCCAGCTTATATTTTAAGGGAGCATATATAAAGTTTCTAAGCACTTTTGATAAACACTTTTTAGGTGCTAAAAGGTCGTAGATAGCTTCTTATTAACTATCTAAAAGAACTTATAAGCCCGAACACCCTCAAAAACACCAAAATAGAGAGCATTTCATTTTGTACTAATAAATTAGGCCAAACCTCAGAATTTGATAGCTCTGTGGTAGGTTATCCACAACTGATGAGGCTTTCAGGTGCCGCTGCTGAGGAAAGTCTTCCCTTAATCTTTTTGGAGGCTACAAACAGAAAACATGTCAATAGAAAATATACATATGGTGACAGGATCAACCTGAAATCACAATAAACTTACAGGTAAATCATTCTTGATTGGAACCTTCACTCGATTATCATTAATTATCCTCCTATCAGGGTGGTAGGTATTGCCATCCTGCAAGACTCATTATTAAAGCACATAATCAGCACCATAGTCACAGACAGCAAAAATCAATCTATGTGACGAAGAAAACTCATTATAACCTTAATAACTCGTCTGGAGAGCACTTTGTCTCCAGAATTGTGATATTCCTGTCCTTTCGCGATCAAATTGGGATACTCATTCTCACTACTTTCCTTTGTGCCCACATCATTATACTTGTGCAACCAAGGTTCTGCTCGTTCGTCTCTGACTTTGCCACCATAAGGTTGAAGATTATGATGGCTTGAAACAGAACCCATTCTCATAACTTCAACACCAGCAGAACCTTCAGGCAATTCTGCAGAAGAGCTGCTCCTGGGGTAATAAGCACCAGTGTTGGACAAAGAACTCTTATGTCTAAACTTTTGGTTAATGTAGCCATCAGCAGTATCATGCTCTCGCCTCTTTTTAAAACTCGTGCTATCAATGTTAGAGTTATAAGAAGCCATGTTGGACTTGAATTCAAATCCCTGTAAAGATTGAGAATATAAGAAATACACAAATGCACACACACACATAGAACAAGAAAGCAATATAGAGAGGCAACTGGCAAGTGCCACCTAACAGAGAGAGAGAGAGAGAGAGAGAAGAAAACATGAAAGCAAGAGAGGGAGAGAGAGAGACATAAAAGAACATAAAACCAACAACACTAGCACGTCCCTATTCAATTATAAGTCAAATAGGTATCTGTTGAAGAAACTTTATATTACCCTTTAGATTGCAGAATTGGTTAACAAAAGTAAGCAATGAACACAAGGCCAGATGCCACCTCGTAAGTCGTAACTATAGATAGACAAGTGCTATAAAAAATTCAACAGCAGCGATTAAAAATTAAATCACCTTGTCAAACTTGGGATTTTGGTGGATTTGAGGAGGAACATGAGATTCCGGATAAACAGCTTCTCCAGCATATTGAGCTTCTGAAATAATTCAAACTCGAAACAAGCAAGCATCATAATGGTGAACAAACACTACAAAAACCTAGCACGAGACGACTGTCTCAAACAAGAAGGGTGAAGTTGTTGGAAATTTATGAAACAAAATTAAAATCCGAATGCAATAAAAAATATCAGCTTATTAAACTCACCTTCAACTGGTTCTTGCATTGTGGACTCAAATGCACCAGGAGGAAGTGGGTCAAATTCAACACCGAGTGGAGGACCATCCTCCCTATAATGCTTCCCTAGCTGCCTCTTAACTGCAGTTATAGCAGGATTCTCAGCTTGACGACCCTTTACCTTTAAGTAACCGGATGGGCCAGACCTAGGTTTCAAACCCTTTACATCAGTTGGAAATTTTGGTATTAGGTATCTTGAGGTTGCTGCATCAAAGGGATCCCCATTCTGATCATTAGCCATATTCCTTAACGAAGAACTACTTCCGGAAGATGTCTTTTCCACGCGATTGTAATTTCCCGCATAGTTACTGCCATGCTCATATGTGACATCTGCAGCAGAAAATTCTTTAGGAGTTAATATTCCACTTTCGACTTCTCGGGTATCGAAATTCCTATCATCTCCCTGTTTTGTGCTGCCACATGAATCTTGTCTGAGGCCACTTCCACGATCTTGTATGACCACACTTGACCTCTCTTGCCTTCCAGCGGTATTATTTTCCCCATTCATTAACTTCTTGTCCTTCAACCTTCTGTGACAGAACCATCCGGAAACTTGTTTCTCTGTCAAACCTATGGACTCAGCAAGCTGTATTTTCATTGGTTCAGTAGGGTATTTATGTTCTGTGGAAATAAAAATAAAACAGAGAGGAATGATGAATTCTAGTCAACAACCGCATCAAAGTTAGAGAAATGGAACCAAAATAAGGCATAAGAAGTGAAGGGAGCTACCATTGTAAAACTTCTCCAGTGCTTCAACTTGAGCACGTGTCTTGACGATCCTTTTCTTGTTCTTCTCCAGAAGGGCCTTGTCATCTTCAGAATGCATCTCTGATGATTCTGAATCATTAAGAACAGAAAGCAAAGATAGTAAGGACCATCTGAATCTACTAAAAGGGACATGAAAATCATTTCACGTAATAATCTTCAATTGTCCTGAAGGCACAAATATGCCCATCTTAAAAATAGGAGAGTTGCGAAGATGCAATCAAATTTAAGGTTGAGCTCATGTTAGATGGTAACAAATGTTAACAACTACATCTCTAAAGCTGGATGGTTTGAGCACTTTATGGTGCAGTAAAGATCCATGAATGGTCACAGATGTCAAAGAACCTGCCATTTAACAGGTTTAAGGGTAATAATTTCAGAGAGCTCTGACGCAATGCACTTCTTTACCATTCTTATTTCTGAAAAAGTTTATACCCAACAGCAAAATTGATTGTTAACATCTAAATTATCTGCAAATGACAAATTTCTCAACATTCTGAAACATTAAACATGGCAGTGCAAGAGGAGTTTCCTCCAGCAGAAGCAGCACAATCTGTAACATTTTCAGATGAATTGTTCAATGCAATTGAAACCTAAATAAAACCCCAATTTCCAAAAGTGAACAAATATAGAAACAAGAAGTCAGATCCAGAGATCCCAGAAACTAATCTACAGAAACAAACAACCTAAAATCCAGAATCTCCACGAAAATATCAAAAAAATGAAAACCCACTCCTAGCATCAAAGCCAGGAAATCAAATTCGAAACATCGCAAAAGTCAATCATGATCTTCGACGAAAGAAACAAATTACAAAAAAAGTTACTTCATACCCTCTCCCATGATTCTTCCGATGCGACTTTTTCTGGGGTTTTCTCTTCGATTACTTCGGTACCCTTCCTCTGTTTTCTTCTCTATTGACCCCTCAACACATCATCCCCACTAAACTTTGCGGAGAATTCAAGAAATCCCACGCAGAGAAAGAAAGAGAAATCTTTATGGGCTACATGAGAAGCCAAGTTGATGTATATCTACAAAGGTTAGAGAGATAGGGAGAGAGAGAGAGATAGAGAGAGAGAGGGTTATTGTTTCTGGACTGGGTTGAGAGAATTGGGATTTCTTCTTCCTGGGCTACAATTTTTCTCTCTCCTATTGTCAATTTCGCAATCTTTCTGCTCTGATTTGCATCCCTCCCTGTATATCTCGATTATTCTGTCAATTTTTCCTGGTCTTTTGCAATAACTGCATCTATACTATTAAATCTCTCACCTTTATTGGCCAAATTAATAGGCTTTTCAAACCCCTTAATTACAGCAATTTTTTGATAATTATTTCCAGAAATATTTCGAGTGTTTTTGAGGATCAAGACTCCATTAATAACAGTTTTTAAATATCAAATCTGACGTATTGTCAATTTGTCATGAAGGATTCTTCCTTACGTATGTACAGTCTTGGCCCGTTTTCCCCTTTTCCTTTTATTTTGTTTGCTTACTTTCTTGGATTTTCTGGGTTGCTTATAGTTATTCCACCCCATTCTATCTTATGCAGAAAATATTTAATAAATTTAAATATATCCTTTTTTCTGGAAAATTCGATTTGGTTCCCACCTTTTATTTATTTTCAATGTTTGAGTATCCAAAGCAAAAACAAATACTTCAGAATTTTATAATCTTTAATAATAATAAACTTAATGACATTCGTATTTTTTCAAATATTAAGATTGTATTGAAATATACAAATACTTCTCATGTCGTATGGTGTCTAATAATTACAACACATACTTGTTATGTGGTAGAACTTAAAAAAAAAAAAAATTGTAACATTATTCTTGTCGTATGAATGTGTATCGATATGTGTTCGTGTTCGTATATGAAACATGTATTGTATTGATCTATTTCTTTGTTTTTTAATTTGTGTGTAATACATGTCGGAAGGTTTTATTGATCATGCAATGATGTTTTTCATATCTTTTAAAATAATGAAAAAAATAATTGGTAACTCTTGATTTTCTTGATGACTTGATGTGCTGAATTTCGACTGAATATTTAATTTTACACAATTGTCTGGTATTAAATATGTAGAAACTTTAAAAAGATAACTTTTATTAAATTTAATGGTTTGATATGCTTTTTTCTTTTTCCTCTTTATACTCTTCCTCCTAGATTTTTATTTTCTCTCTTTTATTTATCTTTATTGCTAATATAATTTTATCTTGATTTAGATGTTTTATTTCTTTATTATAAATTTAATAATTATATTACAATAATTAAGAATATATATTAATGTGATATATTTATCAACGTATAATTTAATGATATTATGTTTGTAATGTACATGTTTGTTACTAGTATTTATTATTTGAGCGAATACTATATTTAACCCCCTACAGTTTCGAGTTTGTGTCATTTTAGTTTTTAAAGTTTTAAAGTAATTGATGAATCACTAATGCTAGCGATTTGTTTCAAATTAGTGTCTCAATTACTTCTCAAGTGAAAATGTGACCCGATAAAATTAATGTAATTAGTTTTAAAGTATGTTACCTTCAAGGTGTAAGACAAAAATACCTTTATTAATTGCATATCTGGCGTACATGAATTTTTTTCCAGCCACAATCTTACTGGAAAGAATTATCTTATTTATTACATTTGAAATTTCAAAAACTAAAGCGATACAAACTCAAAAATTTCGAAACGAAAAATAACATTTGCTGTTATTATTTTTCTCATTAACTTCTCAAAATAATATTTTCACCCTCTTTGTCCTATGTTTGATCCGTTGAACTTTGGGCCTTTGAGGAAAGATATTGGGCCATCTCTTTGTGCAAAATAGGGCTTACGATGTGTGAGATTCGGATTGGTTTAGAAAATTTAGACCCAATTATCAAACAATAGAGTCATATTTAATAATATCAAATTTGAATTTAGTTGTAGTCAAAAAAAAAAAAAAAATTAAAAAAAAAAAAATTGAATTTAGTTCGATAGAAAATCCGACTCATTTAGTTGTAAAAATATAATAAAGAAATTAGAAAAAAAAATAAAGTGAATAAAAATAAGTAATATTTTCACATTTTTTACGGATTTTATATTTCCGTTCTTTTTTTTTTGAAATTATGGATTCGAATCGGATTAAATCCAACCAACCAAAGCTCTACTAGAAAGCTACTTTTTCCTTTTAGGTGGTGTGTGTCAAGCTCAAACATCTGGGCCTTCTTTTCACGCTTCTGCGGCATTGATGCGAAATGGGGAGCTGTATTTGTTCATTTGAAATAGAGAGTTAATTGGTCATTGTCCATCATCCCATGATTGTTGAATTTTGCATAAAGTTCATAATTAATGAAATTCTTGTAGCCCACCCCCCCCCCCCCCCCCAAAAAAAAAAAAAAAAAAAACTAATAAATAAGATTTGCTATTGAATTTTAACCTTATCATCATTTTATAATATTAAAAGATAATTTACATCTAGACATCTATATAATTAGATATGTTTATATATGAATTCTCTTAATTTTGAAAATTACACAATCTTCCCTCAAAAAAAAAAAAAAAGAAAGAAAATTACACAATCTATCTCAAATCCCGATAGAAGCCACAAAACTATAATAAGTGCTTATTGAAAAGCTAATAATCAAGCTCACAGATTCTAACATTCATCGTGAACTCACTCAAACGACAATATACATTTCTGATTTCTTTTTGTTTTGTCTAGACCACGACATCCACCATCGACTATAGTGACTACTCCTCTCGTTAAATTATAGGCACCTCATAATTAGGCGAGAACATTTACGAGTTGTAATTAAACCCGAAAAGCTAGCAAGAATGTAAAAGTCAGCACATGAAGACACACGTGAAGAGTGCATACTGCATAGCTAAGCAAAGACGCAAAGAGAAGTGAGGACCACATAATGAGGCATTTGATTCACTCATTTACTCTCATATCCCATAGCTAGGGTTAGTCCAGCAATAGAAACATGAAATTGATTAGTGAATGTGGGAATGCATGGTTGGTCATAAGCACATGAAGAATCGTAGTAGGACCATTCATCTGAGCCTGAGGAGATCATTAGATTAAAGGCAACACATGATTTTGACTTGTGCCTAATTCCTCCTCTCCTCTTTCCCTAAAGTGCCCTGCCACTGCCCCTTTCTGCTCGTGTTGGTCCTTATCAATCAAGAAAATTTCTCGTCTTCGTTGAGATGCGAAAGTTCAATTTCCTCAAAGTGTTTTCGTATATGGGGACGGGATTAGAAATTTGAAGTGCCAGAAACAAGATATTTGGTTGGATGTCACTTAATGCTGGCTCATCTTCCCTGTATCACCTAGGATGCACGAATATTTATAAACAAATCATGTTATCACGTGTTAGACAAACGTGAAAATTAAAAAAAAAAAAAATCTGTATTGTAGCACCCCGCACGTGAGGCACCACATCCCCCGCACTATGGCTCAACACGAGTAACGAAACAACAAATCCGCACCCGTATCAAACCATAGCAAACGGGAGACAAACATAAAAACCTTCCTAAGCTAGGCGGAACTAGACCCTGCAATGATAATCAATCAACAAAATATAATGCATCAACATACCCAATTCAAACATACAAATCATAAGTATAATTGGGCACTTCAGGCCTCTTTTAAAATTATAGCAAATCTCAGTAAACCCAATTTCATAATAAATACATAGGTATCCAATTTTAAGATATAACTGAAATGATTTATACATAATTCCAATACAGATGCGAATGCAGAGACTCTCCTAGCCTAACTCGACCCACTTACAAACTCCAAACACCTCCGCCTAGCTCGAGACTCCAAAGTCAAACCTGCACACTAAAGTGTTGGGGAGGGAGAGGGTCAGTCTCTAGAAGACTGAGTGAGCAGGAGCGATACATATATATAAAACATGCACATGCAAGTCATAAATCCCGAGCAAGATTTTACTTGAAATTAGTTCCCACTAAGGGTAAGAAAATAGATAAACAATGCTCGAACTTTACGACTAAGTCATATTAAATTCATTACATTCATAAATCATACATAAATATAAGGCTCGGCGAGTGAGCGTGCACAATCTCCATCCAAACTCCGACCGTGTACGACAAATATCATTAATATATTGATTAAGCGATCATGCAATATATCATAATACACACAGACCATAAATCATGTCCTAAATATATTGTTTGGGCAATCCGATTCCCGGCCTTCCCGCACAGTGCCTATCAATCGATAATCAATCAGTCAATCAATCATTTCAATCATAAATAAGTTCCAACCTTCTTCCTCCGGGTTGGTGGTGGGTTTGCAAGGCCCGACCACCCAATCGTTGACCAAAAGGGGTTACATGACTCCCCAGATGGCACTCAGCTCCCTTTCCCCGCCAATCTCCTGACGAGGTCCGGTACCGCTGTTCAATAGTGGGACTAGTATATGGGATCCCCGTCAGCCCTTGCTTCCTCGGTTAGCCACATATACTAAGTCCCGGGGCCCGTTCAATCATAAATCATAAATGTGTCTCGCCAAACATATCAATTCATAAGTACATATCATAATTCATAAATCATTTGAAAAGGGTTTACTCGATCAATACATACTATAAGAATCATACCTTACCGGGTAATTCGGCATATGCTATATACGTACCTCTCCGTGTCATCCTATTCCGTAGCTAGCATGAAGACACACGGTTTGGAGCATAGCCTCATTACAAAACCATTTTTAAGCTTATATATGCTCGTACGTATAATTCAGAAGAATTTACTCGATAGTTTCATTTGGAAACCATATACATATAATCATAAGGTTTTGGCCAAAGCTTTTCACGTATGGGTTGTAGGGTTTAATAAGTAGCTAAAACGAAAACACCCTCACCTGAACTGCGACGATACAAGGATACGAATACCAAGTGCCTGAACGAACAAGATCTCTCCACCCTGGAGATAACTGTACAGAAGACAACATGACGTGTTCGTGAGACTCAAGACTCTTAATGAACCATATATGACGCACGGCAATGAAGTGAACATGATGTGAATGCATAAATGATCATATTATATCAATAAAATGTTCATGTGCACGATTAAGAAATTTAAAACATATAATCATTCATTCGTTCATATATTTCATTCAATTTCATAAGTTCATAAATTCATATAAATTTCATAAATTCATAAATTCATAATATTCGTAAATTCATAAATTCATAATATTCATAAATTCATAATTTCATATATTCATAACATTCATAATATTCATAATGCATATCAATTAATCCATGAATTCATTTAATAAGCATAACACATATTATTCAATTTCACATTTAGGAATAAAATAAATAAAATGTTCAATCAAAAGTCGATAATTAAATACGCGAAATGGAAATCAATTAATTTCAATAATTAAATTAAATCAAATAATATTTAGAATATATATATTAAATATATATATAACATATATAACTATTGTATAAATAACATAAGTATATACATTATGTATATATATATAAATATATATACGTACACATACAAACATACACATGCATGCACGTATATATATATTACATGTTTACTATATATTACACACATGCACACTCCATGCTCACACAACTCACAACCATGCATGCACAAGCACACACACTGCACTAAAATACAGCAGCAACACACATTCATGCAGGGAAGAAGAAGATGCAGGCAACAGCAGCCTAAACACACAGCAGCAACCCAGAAACGCAGGCAAAAGATTCAGGAAAAACGGGGTGACACCCCCGTGTCACCCTCCAAACCTAAATCGAGACACCCCCGTATCTCGGTACAGAAATCCCAGGCCGGTTTGCACCCCCGTTCCTCACAGGAACTGCCAAAAATGGCACGCCCGTGCCACGATCCAGAACAGCTCAGTTACAGACAGCAGAAACGCAGAAACAGAGCAGCCGTTTACGCAGGAAAAGCAGGCAATATATGCAACAATATAAGGCATGACTTTCAACAAAAATTCAGCCTCAACACACACCACAAAGCCACGAAACTGACAGCAAAAGAAGGAAGGAATTTACAGCAGTTTTGACAGTAAACATTCAGCGCGAAAACAGGGCAAAGCTTCGAAGAAAACAGAGCAAGAAAGGTTCACTTCATCTCCAGCTATACATATCAGTTTAGGCCAACAATTATACAGTAAAACAACATGAATTCAGCAAGTAAATCAGCTCCAAAAGTGATCAACCAAGACATCAACCGTACGTGACCTTCATGTGGGATTTTCTCAAAGTTTCATAAATGATGTCATAAATATTTCAACAACCACGAAATCAATGACCATAAATGGTATGAGGATGTCAAAACAATCAATCTCAAGCTTGGAATCAATCAAAATCATTGAGAAACGAAGAAGATCAACATTTTGCCCAAAATCCTTTATTTTCGGGAAAAATGCCCAGAATGGATGAAACCTTACTCAAAATCATGAATGAAAAGATGAAATTGCTCAGAATTAAACATACAATACAACCCTTAACTTACCTTGATGATTGGTTGAAGTTTGGAGGAGATTTGAGCTCCAAAATCTCCAAGGATGAAAGGGTTACGGGTCTGGAATGACTGCAGAAGCTTTGGCTGAGTTTTGGGGATTTTGAGAGGATAATCTTGGTTAGGGCTTGATATGTCATGCTAGGTGGTTGAGTTAGGGATCTAAGGAATCAAACCATGGTTACTTTGGTTATGGTTTGGCCAAGTTATGGCTGAATTAGTGCAACAAGGTCAAGTTGGTCTCCGTTTCGTTTTTCGGTTGGATTTCGGAGTTTCAAATGACTTAGGAAAATTATAAGGCTAAGTTTACTAAACTCGAATTTTCGTTACGAGTTCAGCGGAGTTGACGGAACTCGAATCCGAGTTCCCGAGCTCAAGATATTAAATTCGGAACCAAGGGTACGCTAAGTGCTCGTTAGCTCCCGTTTTGGTTCCTCAATTAAAATTAAATCCGTTAACATAACAAATGAATTCAAAAACATAAATTGAGCATAAAATCATGTTCATAACACATATATGTACGACATATTACAAATTCGTGCCAATTCGATATCATATCATATAAGAACGAAGCACAAAATAAACGAATAAACTCAATCATGCGATTCATGCATATTCATATAATTTTCCATGCACATTTAATAATCTCCATGCATGAATATATTAATCCCATGCAGAAATGAAATTCATGCATAATTTAATTCCCATGCATAAATATGATTTGCATGCATAATTATATTAAATCCCACGTATAATATATATATATAAATAAGTAATTAATTAAAACATGATTAATTAATATAACATATAATTAGTATAATTATTAAATTAATAATATAATAATTAAACATATATATATATTGTTAGGAATAGTGCCCTAGAAAGCCGATTGTATATCCGCTTTGTGCTTTTCCTTATTGTAATCACAGACAATCTTTGAATGAAATAACGAATTGAGGCAACACTTCTTTATATGCTCTTGTTTGGTATGCGTTTACTTTAGCTGTGCATGTATGAGAACTCCCCTAATCCTGATGACTTTTAGGACTCTACCATTTAGGTGAAATGGTTCATGAAACGAGCCCTATATCACATAAGTCATGATTAGTAAAATACTCCAAGCCGATGAGTCCTACAGACAGTGGGAGTGTCAACCTGACTCCTCTAAGGCTTGCTTGTGGGATCACGCCCTTAAGAAGGACCACCTTGTTTCATGGAGGTGGAAAGTGTATAGTTGATACGTGCGTGATACATGAGGGTGCTTACTTTAATAAGTGAGTTCACTGAGGCGCCCCGTGTGAGAACATTCCTAAATGGGAAAGGAAGTTTCTATTTCAGGAAATGGAAACTTCCAGATTAGGAAATATCTCACGAGTCATTGATGTGATTAATTGATCCTTAGACTTGAGGTTCCTTGTCACTTTATGAGTTAACTCTGTAGTCTTAGGCATAAGCTTTAAAGGGTGTCGCCTTAGACAACTGATTCAAGGCTTATGCTGGGACTGCACAAGTGACTCATGAAAGTGAATGAGAATCAAGAAAGGACCTACACTTGCATTTGCAAGGTGATCTCTTATTGTGTAAGTCATTCATATGCCATATGGAGTCCTTGGCCAAGGCAGTAGATCAAGACATCAAGAAAAGGGTTTCTTGGATTGAGATCAAATGGATATGAAATGCACTTAGCTTTAAGACCGGATTATTAGGGTTCTGATTATTCCCTTGCCCTAGATCTTGGTTGAGAGATAGTAAGTAGGAGGATTGTATCTCACATGATTCAATGACTTAAAGGTTCTGTCGAATCCGAACATTCCAATTCAGCTAGGGGTTAAACACCTGTTGCTAGACTATGGTCGTTTAATCTGTGGACTGATTAATTAATTAGTGAATTAATTAATTGGGGTCACTGCTAATTGAATTGAGAACCTAGAGGGTCACACACAACAACTTGGTTACATGAGTTGAGGCTTGAAAATGATTAAACGAGTTAATCGGACCAAGAGGGTTCCACACGTGTGAATTCACACGTGTGGCTCGCGTGAGTGACACGTGTCACTGTGACACGTGTCACACACGCGTGATAATATATATATATGTTAAATAATTAATTAGTTAATTATTTAATAGACTTTGGTTTAATTTTGAATTAAAAAGAAAGTCTAATTTTGGAGAAAATAATCTAGTTAATTAATTATGAATTAATTAATTAGATAAAATAAGTTATTTATTTTATAATAAATAAAGTATAAAATTATCCAAAAATAGTTTGGATATTTTTAAGCTCTCTTAAAAGTTGACTAGAAATAGAATTCAAAGTCAAAGTTGGAAAAATACTTGATCATCAAGTAATAGGAGAGAGAGGAACCAAATCCTAGTCCAATAAGGACTAGGTTCGGCCGTCCCTCCCCTTTCCTATATATAGGGGAGCTCATGCTCCCCTTTAGAGCTAATAGACAATTCTTGGTTCATGTGTTGAACACCTTCCTTTCTCCAAGATTAAATTAAACCCTAGGTTAAGCCTAAACACTAACTAGAGAACTAGCATCCTTACTAGTTAGATTGTGATCAAGTTGGTGGACTTTCTCTAGAGACTTCAAGTTAGAAGTTTGAAGATTCGAGCTTTACCAAAGGAGAGGGGATCAAGCCGCGTGAAGAGCGTTCTTGGGTGGCTTGAAACGCTTCAAGAAAGAATAAAAGAAAAGTAAGTTTTCTATCTTTACGAATTTGGTTACACGATTGCGAGTTCTAGGTCCTTTTGTTGGGAAAATTTTTTAAATTCCGCTGCTTTCTGATTCGTTTTTTCCAACAAGTGGTATCAGAGCCACCTCGTTAATCGTGTTTCTGATTCGTCTCAATTATTCTGAATTTGGTAGAAATTCTTAGGCTTAGATGCGAATTAGGTATTCATGAGTTCTTTTAGAAAGCCTGAAATACGAAACTGTAATTTTTCCTGAATTTCTGAAACTGTTTTCTTAAATTCTGATTTTGAAAACCGTTTTAATTGAAATATATTTAAATCGAATTTTTAATTTTTGGATTGAACCGGGTTTTCGAGAAACCCGAAAATACGAAACGAACACGAAAAGCAACGAGCCTAGGCGTGCTAGCATGTCGCACGCCCAGGCCCGTCGCGCCGCCCAGCTCCTCCCGCAACAGCGCGGGAGCCGTCCCGGGCGCGCCTAGGCGCGCCCGCCCAGTCCGTCCCGCAACCGCGCGGGACGCCTGCCCAGGCCGTGCCGGACGTCCTGCCCAGTCCGCCTAGTCGCGGCGGGCGCATGATGCGCGGCCGGCGCGCGCACGCGAGCGGCAATTGCCGCGCGCTGTGCGCGCGCTGCTGCGCGTCTGTGCCGCGCGATGCTAGGCCCCTTTTCGGGCCCGTTTTCGTGTTTCGTGAGTTTCGTGTTTTTCGGTCCGAAAAATCCCGATTTAATTTTATTTTAATTTTATCTTTTAAAATCAGTTTTGGTAAAATAAAATTATTTTAAAATTTTGATTAAATTGGGATTTTTGAGAAATTAAAGCGATTTGGTTTTTTGAAAAATTATGAATATTATTTTCTGAAAATAATGAAAGAATAAAATTATTAATTTTGGAAATTGATTGGAATTTTATTAGTTTAATGTTTTTCGGGTTTTATTGAAAAGGCTCTTGAACAAGAATTGCATCTAAGTCGTGTTTTGAGTCATTAGGACTTGAAACGAGAATTTTAATTTATTGGCTAAATTTAAATTCTCGCAAAAGCATGTTAGGTGATCATGGGTTTAGATCTATGTATGGTTTTAATTTATGCACATGAATGGTTTCAATTGGGGTTGGAGCCCTATAGTTGCGTTTTTCAATTGAGGTTGGAGCCTCACTTATGTGCGTACTGTTATGTGATTTATTATGTGGCTTTCCATATTACTGTTTTTGAGGCCGGGGTATGCCCCGTGTAATTGTCTAAGGCCAATATGAAGATTGAGCCTTATTACTTTATGTCTTTTTCTTTTTATTGTAATTTGAGAGTAGAGATAGGTGGTGAGGTTTTATTTTCATTTTGGAGACAATGCACCCATGGAGTAAGATGGACCACATTCAAGTAACAAGGAGGCCATAAGTGAAGACCCCTCAAAATGTTAGGGAGGGGAATCTCAATTGTTAAATGTAATAGAGATAGGGCTCGTATTTTGTTACCGCTTTCCCTTATGTGATTTGAACTGTTTATGTGGCATGTATGTTAGAACTTGTGATTGTGGAGTGGCTCCCACATATCACGCATAAGATAGGTAGAACCCATGATCATTACATGTTAGTATCATGCTAGGACATGTTATCTGTTTATGTGCTTGTTTGAAATGCATTTAAGTGTACTTGCATTAATCAAGACTAATAAAATTGGATAACATATATGTTGGTGAGGTCGAACCGGACAACTCTCCGGTTGATTCGAAAATTCCCATTAAATATTAAGCTAATTTCGAACAAATAGGTGTTTAATTCGAGATGCAAGTTTTGAATTAAATTCCTAGCATTCCATCAATAGGTTTTAAGTTTAGTAAGTAAAGCTAGTTGTTGTCCGCGAGTCGTGGGATAGCTAGTGGAGCTTATTAGTTCTTAGTTACCTAATTGATCATTTTAAATGATCAATATTTCGTGGTCAATTTTAGCAAGGGCGATGTCCGCGAGTCGTGGGTCGTTCGAACTAAGTTTTGATCATGATCTTATGATTGATGGGTCTAGCTTAACGCCTAAGTAAATATGGATGTCGCACGAGTCGTGGGTCCATATTGAAAGATAGGTGATGCAAAAACAATTACTAAGAGTTCTAAAGGTGTTAGAATTGGTAAGTTGTACCTACCTAGGGTTCTTGCTAAGAATGTCCGCGAGTCGTGGGTTCGAGGTAAAATGCCTAGGATCTTAGTACCCATTGGGAAACGTGTTCCTCTTAGATCTTTGGGAATTCTAGATCTTTGAAAAACAGTGGGAGCTACAATAGATTAAAGACCTTATCTTTTGTATATCGTTATAATTCAGCATGCTCACTAGTTCTCTGTTTTACCATTTAGGTCGTAGATTCTGTGATTCTCTACGTGTTTTGAAATGGCAACCAAAAACCCTCTTGTATCGATCCTCGAGTCAAACAAGTTGACTGGTCCCAACTATTCTGATTGGCTGAGGAATCTAAAAATCATTTTAGATTCTGAGAAGAGAACTTATGTTCTCTTCGAAGGGGAGCCTACTCCTGAAGGGGAGGCTCCCACTCGGGCCGAGCGGGACGCGATTCAGAAGTGGAAGGATGATAATCTCCAAGCCCGTTGCCTTATGTTGGCTAACATGTCTCCGGACTTGCAAAGACAACATGAGGCCATGGAATTTGCTTGGGAGATTTACGACCACTTAGAGCAACTTTACCGCCCTCATGAACGTGTTACAAGGTATAACACTTCAAAGGAATTATTCCACTTGAGAATGAGGGAAGGTTCAAGTGTCCATGAATATGGACTCAAGTTTCTTGCCCTTACTGAGAAACTTGCTTCCATGGACATGCCACTGAAAGATGAACTTTCAGTGGATTTGTTGCTAGCTTCGCTCCCACCATCATTCAACCCATTTGTCCTTAACTTCAACATGAATCATGCTGGTGCTACTGTAGCTGAGCTGATTAGTCAGCTTGTGACTGCTGAAAGCACGATCAAGAAGGACAATAAGGTTTTGATGGTGAATGCTCCATCTTCCTCTTCTGGGCCTTCTAAAGGTAAGGGCAAGAAAGCCCAAAAGAAGAAGAAGAAACCCCTTAGGCCCACTGGTGGCATTTCGAAGGGGAAGGCCCAAAAGAAGAAGCGTGATCAGAAAGAGGATGTTTGCTTCCATTGTGGCAAAGCGGGACATTGGAGGAGAAACTGCCCAGAGTACAAGGCTACTCTAAAGAAAGGTATCTTTCTCGTTGAAGTAAATCTTTCTATTAATTCTAGTTCTTGGGTACTTGATACCGGTTGTGGAACTCATATCTGTAATGATGTACAGATGCTAAGTGAAGTCCAACAACTCAAAGAAGGAGAATGTGTCTTGAAGATCGGCGATGGCTCAAACGTTGAAGCTCGAGCTTTAGGCACAATTAGATTAGATTTAGGTAGTTTTGAGCTAGTATTGAATAAAGTCCTTTATGTACCGAGCATTATTCGTAATATAATTTCAGTTCCAATATTAGATTGCGAAGGTTATGAAACTTATATTAAGAATGGTAAATACTTTATCAAACGGAACAACTCTTCCGTTCATATCGGTACTCTAAGTAATGGACTTTACCTAACTCAAAATATCAATATTATGAATATACAACGAGAAACAAAGCGTAAGAGAGATGACAAAGTTTCAGCTCCCTTATGGCACGCTAGATTAGGACACATTTCCAAGAACAGAATTAGCAAGATAAACACTTTAGGATCATTCTCTGAAAATGATCTCAAAGAGTTAACTTCTTGCGAATCCTGTCTCAAAGGAAAAATGTCCAAAGTTCCTTTTAAAGGAACTGTGGAACGTGCCACTAAGGTTCTGGATTTGATCCATACTGATGTTTGTGGACCGCTTAGTGTAAGCACTAGAAACAATCATCAGTACTTCATAACCTTTACTGATGACTTTAGTCGGTATGGTTATGTATACTTAATGAAGTATAAATCTGAAGCTTTTGAGAAATTCTTAGAATTTCAAAAGGTGGTTGAGAACCAAACTGGTCACAAGATCAAAGCACTTCGATCTGATCGAGGAGGCGAATATCTTAGTGAAGAATTCCTTAATCATCTCAAGGATAATGGGATTATCTCTCAGTGGACTCCTCCGGGAACTCCTCAGCTTAATGGAGTTTCTGAGAGAAGGAATCGAACCCTACTTGATATGGTTCGTTCCATGATGAGTTTCACTGACTTACCACCTTCTTTCTGGGGTTATGCCCTAGAAAGTGCAGCAAAGATTTTGAATCTTGTTCCCTCTAAGTCAGTCCCTAAAACGCCCTATGAAATGTGGCATGGTAAAATCCCTAGTTATTCTTACTTAAGAATTTGGGGTTGTCCTGCTTACGTGAAGAGGACAGTGGGAGATAAGTTAGAATCTCGTTCTAACTTATGCTACTTTGTAGGTTATCCTAAGGAATCCATAGGATACTACTTCTATGATCAATCTGAACAAAAGGTGTTTGTTTCCAGAAATGCCACTTTTCTTGAGGAACCGTTCCTTAAAGAAAAGAAAGGCAAGATCATAGAATTAGAAGAAGTACAAAGTGACCCCATACCACCCACTAAAGAAACGTCCCACTCTGATCAACCACAACCAATCACGAATTTCGATACACATGAAAATCCTCCTCTAAGGCGTTCTGAACGCAATCCTAGACAGCCGGAGAGATGGTATGGATTCTTCCATGAAATCTCTCAAAAGGATAATGATCCTTCAACATATGAGGAGGCACTTTCAGATTCTGAGTCTGAACAGTGGATAGAAGCCATGAAATCCGAAATGGATTCCATGAACTCCAACCAAGTTTGGACCTTGGTAGATTTGCCTGATGGGGTCAAACCCATAGGTTGCAAATGGATCTTTAAGAGAAAGCTTGGAGTTGATGGAAGCATTGCAGCCTACAAAGCAAGACTGGTTGCAAAAGGATTCACTCAGAGACCCGGCGTGGACTTTGACGAAACCTTTTCACCAGTTGCAATGCAAAAGTCTATTCGGATCATGCTTACCATTGCTGCATATTATGACTATGAGATATGGCAAATGGATGTGAAAACTGCCTTTCTCAATGGTGACATTGACAAAGACATTTATATGGAACAACCCATAGGTTTCACATTCAGTGGGAGTGAGCAAAAGGTTTGCAAACTCCAAAGATCAATCTATGGATTGAAACAGGCTTCTAGGAATTGGAACATTCGATTTGATGAATCGGTCAAAGCGTTTGGCTTCATCCAAATTTCGAATGAATCATGTGTGTATAGAAAGGAATTGGAGACCTCAGTGCAATTCTTAGTACTTTATGTTGATGACATCCTTCTTATTGGGAATTCGAAGGATGACATGAAAGTGACTAAGTTATGGTTATCGAACCAATTCGAGATGAAAGATCTTGGTGATGCGTCCTATATCCTTGGAATTAAAATCTATAGAGATAGATCTAGAAGGTTAATAGGACTATCACAGTCGATGTACATTGACAAAGTATTGAAGAGATTCAATATGGAGTCAGCAAAGGTTAAGAACCTTCCTATGAGTGTAGGAACATGTCTTTCAAAGAAGATGTGTCCTAAGACTAACCTTGAGAAGGAAAGAATGACTCATACACCTTATGCATCAGCAATAGGTAGCATAATGTATGCAATGTTATGTACTCGACCGGATGTGGCTTATGCACTTAGTGTGACAAGTCGTTTCCAATCTGACCCTGGAGATGGTCACTGGGCTGCCGTGAAGAATATTCTTAAGTACTTGAAAAGTACTAAAGATTTATTCTTAGTTTACGGAGGTCAGAAAGATCTTACTGTCGAAGGATACTGCGATGCAAGCTTTGCATCTGACTTAGATGATTTTAAGTCAATGTCAGGATACATTTTCTGCCTAAACGGCGGAGCAGTGAGTTGGAAGAGTTCCAAGCAAACAACCACTGCAGATTCGACCACTGAGGCCGAATACTTAGCTGCAAATGATGCAGCTAAGGAAGGTGTTTGGATTAGAAACTTCATTCAAGAGTTGAATGTTGTTCCTAGCATGAAAGACCCCATTACTGTGTTTTGTGACAACACTGGGGCGGTTGCTCAAGCAAGAGAACCAAGATCTCACCAACGGACCAAGCACATTATGAGGAAGTATCACCTAATCCGTGATATTATCAAAAGAGGAGATGTGCAAATTGAGAGGGTCACATCAGCAGAGAACGTGGCAGATCCACTTACTAAACCCCTTAGTCGAGAAGCTTTCCAAGGTCATCTTCAGAAGATGGGACTTAGAGTAGCTTTAGAATGGCTTTGACGGGCAAGTGGGAGATTGTTAGGAATAGTGCCCTAGAAAGCCGATTGTATATCCGCTTTGTGCTTTTCCTTATTGTAATCACAGACAATCTTTGAATGAAATAACGAATTGAGGCAACACTTCTTTATATGCTCTTGTTTGGTATGCGTTTACTTTAGCTGTGCATGTATGAGAACTCCCCTAATCCTGATGACTTTTAGGACTCTACCATTTAGGTGAAATGGTTCATGAAACGAGCCCTATATCACATAAGTCATGATTAGTAAAATACTCCAAGCCGATGAGTCCTACAGACAGTGGGAGTGTCAACCTGACTCCTCTAAGGCTTGCTTGTGGGATCACGCCCTTAAGAAGGACCACCTTGTTTCATGGAGGTGGAAAGTGTATAGTTGATACGTGCGTGATACATGAGGGTGCTTACTTTAATAAGTGAGTTCACTGAGGCGCCCCGTGTGAGAACATTCCTAAATGGGAAAGGAAGTTTCTATTTCAGGAAATGGAAACTTCCAGATTAGGAAATATCTCACGAGTCATTGATGTGATTAATTGATCCTTAGACTTGAGGTTCCTTGTCACTTTATGAGTTAACTCTGTAGTCTTAGGCATAAGCTTTAAAGGGTGTCGCCTTAGACAACTGATTCAAGGCTTATGCTGGGACTGCACAAGTGACTCATGAAAGTGAATGAGAATCAAGAAAGGACCTACACTTGCATTTGCAAGGTGATCTCTTATTGTGTAAGTCATTCATATGCCATATGGAGTCCTTGGCCAAGGCAGTAGATCAAGACATCAAGAAAAGGGTTTCTTGGATTGAGATCAAATGGATATGAAATGCACTTAGCTTTAAGACCGGATTATTAGGGTTCTGATTATTCCCTTGCCCTAGATCTTGGTTGAGAGATAGTAAGTAGGAGGATTGTATCTCACATGATTCAATGACTTAAAGGTTCTGTCGAATCCGAACATTCCAATTCAGCTAGGGGTTAAACACCTGTTGCTAGACTATGGTCGTTTAATCTGTGGACTGATTAATTAATTAGTGAATTAATTAATTGGGGTCACTGCTAATTGAATTGAGAACCTAGAGGGTCACACACAACAACTTGGTTACATGAGTTGAGGCTTGAAAATGATTAAACGAGTTAATCGGACCAAGAGGGTTCCACACGTGTGAATTCACACGTGTGGCTCGCGTGAGTGACACGTGTCACTGTGACACGTGTCACACACGCGTGATAATATATATATATGTTAAATAATTAATTAGTTAATTATTTAATAGACTTTGGTTTAATTTTGAATTAAAAAGAAAGTCTAATTTTGGAGAAAATAATCTAGTTAATTAATTATGAATTAATTAATTAGATAAAATAAGTTATTTATTTTATAATAAATAAAGTATAAAATTATCCAAAAATAGTTTGGATATTTTTAAGCTCTCTTAAAAGTTGACTAGAAATAGAATTCAAAGTCAAAGTTGGAAAAATACTTGATCATCAAGTAATAGGAGAGAGAGGAACCAAATCCTAGTCCAATAAGGACTAGGTTCGGCCGTCCCTCCCCTTTCCTATATATAGGGGAGCTCATGCTCCCCTTTAGAGCTAATAGACAATTCTTGGTTCATGTGTTGAACACCTTCCTTTCTCCAAGATTAAATTAAACCCTAGGTTAAGCCTAAACACTAACTAGAGAACTAGCATCCTTACTAGTTAGATTGTGATCAAGTTGGTGGACTTTCTCTAGAGACTTCAAGTTAGAAGTTTGAAGATTCGAGCTTTACCAAAGGAGAGGGGATCAAGCCGCGTGAAGAGCGTTCTTGGGTGGCTTGAAACGCTTCAAGAAAGAATAAAAGAAAAGTAAGTTTTCTATCTTTACGAATTTGGTTACACGATTGCGAGTTCTAGGTCCTTTTGTTGGGAAAATTTTTTAAATTCCGCTGCTTTCTGATTCGTTTTTTCCAACATATATAGGATACGAAATATATATATATATGATACGAAATATATATTTAAAATTTATAATATTAAAATAAGGTAATATAATATAATAAACTAATAACAATTATAATAAAGTTAAATATAAAACACGTAAAAACAATTAATTCGCGCAATTTGGTAAACACATACGTCACATTATTTAAAACTGAAAAACTGGGGCGTTACATGTATCATCATATATCTGTATGGTGTCATATCCGTATTTCAGTATTTATATTTGTGCATCATAGTTTGTCGCTATCTATTCAGTTATGTTTATTTTAGAAAATTTTATAAGATTTTTGAGAGTATTAAGGCATTATTGAAATATTCAACTCACAAAATTTGGAAAATAGATTTTTGTTTATTTAATTATGATATGCAATCTTGATGTTATAAATCGTTGACTATAAAATTTACGAAATAGTTTATTAGATTTTATTAATAAAATTACCACAAAATGTAAGTAGTAGGCTAGTGTGGCAACCCAAGAAAGTTTGGATTGGGAAATATCATGAAGACAACCATTTAGTCATTTCCTATCTCATCATTATTACATTTAAATAATAGAGTTTAGAAGTTTAACCTATATTAGGTGGTCCATTAACTTTTTGCCCATTTTATACATACCATGTATTTTTTAATAAAAGAATATAAATTTTTCCTTAAAAATTATAACCTTTTATATTTCATCTTCAATCTTCTTGAAATTTAAATTTAATTTTATCTATCTTGACTCTTTTGGATAAAATTGTTGACTAGAACAATAATATTTAAGCAATGGTTTTTCTTTTCAAGAAGAGTATATTATATATTGATTCTGCTTATCTTCCGTTACATTTTTTACTAGAACGGTAACTTTTGAGGGATGATTTTTCTTTTTAACAGAAGTATATTATATATAAGAGTTACGCTCATCTCACAATAGCTATAAATTTTTTTCTTATAAATAATTAATTATCTTCTCTTTTTTAATATATAATTTTCTCTTAGACAATGATTTATATTATTTGTTCTGATTATTTGTCTCTTAGATAGTGGTTTATATTATCAATTTTGTTTATTTCACGGACATCAATAGGATTTTTTTTTCGCAATCAATTGATTTTTTTTTTTCTTCTCATTGATAATTTTATCTTTAATAGTGGTTTATATAAAACACAACTGAAATTATTAATATTATCATGATTCCCAAATAATTTTAAAACTTACTTTCAGAATATAAACCAGTTACTAGGAAAATAGAATTACTAAATTTCTTAGTAAAGGATTCAATTGAAATCCAAAATAAATAAAAAATTTATAGCAAAATAATAAATAAATTAAGAATTTCATAAGAATTCGTAGCAAAACTAAAAGTAAATAAAAAATTTCATTGCAAATACAATAAATGAATAAATTCATAACATAAAAAATAAGAATATAAAAGATTTAAAAATATATTAATAATTCATAACATACAAAATCAAGAATTCACACCTACAAATACAAATATAATTAGAAGAAGGTTGCTCGATAAATTATTCATTTTTCAATCTCTTTCTACTCTGTAAATATTTATAATATAATCACTCACTATCGATTTAATTTTCCATTATATATACATATAATTGAGTTTAATGCAGTAATATGAAAGTTGACAAAATATTAAATATTAGAGGAAAATACAATATCCATAATCTTGTATCATCATTTTTCCAAACTTTACTAAATTAAAAAGAATAGTCCACGCACTTTCCTCTCTCTCCAATATTCTCCCCCTTTCTCTCTCTTCATAGTTCATATCTGCTCACGCCACAGAAAAATAGTGCTGCTATTGCTATACACATTACACACACTCTGCTGCCCAAGAGCTGTTGATCATCGGATTCTTCTCATTCAACTCCCCTTTTCCGATCTCCGATGGATACCAGCTCGCCTCTCCGCTGAAATTACCGTTTTTTGCATTTCCCTTTCGTTGTGGTCACTCTACTGCCGTCACTCTTCCAACGTTGTTGGAAAAAATCTGATTTTCGAGCTGATTGGGAGGGCCTGCGGCTGTATTGGGTGCAATTTGTGAGGTTTTACTCTCCGCGGCCAATGCGGGTTGACTGGGAACGGGGAGTATTGGGTGGGTTTAGATGGTGAATTGGGGGTTTGGATTTAGGGCTTGTTTGGGAAACCGGGAATTCGGTCGCTGATGTCGCGGAACGGTGATAGGATGAGTAACCCCGATGTCAGCAGAGCTGGTGGCCCAGTGGAGAGAGACATCGAGCAGGTAATGGTGTTTTCTTTTTCTGTTTGAATTCTTTTGTGTGCATCTTGACTTTAAAGTCATTCGTTTTAGCTGTGATCATTTGATTTCTCTTGTTATTCGTTAGCTTTCTGTTCTATTTGCTTCAGCTGATGAAATTTGGTCATGACCTATTTGCTAGATTTCTTTTCAGGTATTGCCTATTAAATTGGTGGCGCAATTTAGTAAGATGTTTTCTTTGGGATATGAACCATTTTACCTTGTTCTTGGAGGTGTTAGGATCATAATTTTACAGTCTGAAATAGAGTGATTTTAAATTTCTGGAGAACTATTTATTAACATTTCCACACATAGTTTTGAAATAATGGTCCACTAGGACAATGGTTTTCTCATTGTGCCAGTACCTTTCACGTCATGTTGATGTCTATATGTTCCTATTAATGCAAATGCATGAGTAATGGGTGAGGTCGCTGCTCGTAGAAAAATAAGGGCGTGGCTTCATGGTAGTTTCAACAGGTGATCTGATTTAATTCTGTATTTCATTCAAAGTAGGTCCTCAAGCTTGTGGTTCGAATATAGTTTCTAAAAGCACTTCCTTGAGCAGGTTAATGAATGCTTATGAGTAATGTAATGGACAATGTCGATACTACTTGACACTTTTTTTTGTAAGCCATACGATTACTTCTGAAAACCCTCTGACTGGACTCCATCATGTTCCTGTATCTTGGCTTTGGTTTTGCTGTGATTATATTATAAAACTTTTTGCTTGTATGCTCGACTCAAGTCTCAAGATTATTTGTTTGCTTAATTTTCATTATTTGCTTAATTTGTTTCTTAGCAAAACATGGTGCTGTTTTTAATCTAGGACTTGCTTACTTTACAGGCGATCACCGCTCTGAAAAAAGGAGCACACTTACTCAAATACGGAAGAAGGGGAAAGCCTAAATTTTGTCCGTTCCGCCTGGCAAATGTAAGACCCTGAAATTTCTACTTTCTTGTGCTTTTGGGCTGTTATTTGCTCTCCTACTCTTGTGTTGTAAGATAAGTCCGTGGTGGGTTTTCGTCTGCTCTGGTCATCTTTTCTGTTCTGAAATGGACAGCAATGTTATGATGGCTTTTATTGTTGGTAAGTAGTAATGACACATGTTACGCTGCTAAGCATGTAACTTCTCCATAATTGTGCACAAGTGTTGCGGAATATGAATACTCTATAAAAAGATGCTTGACATTCCAGTGAATGATACTGGTAGACATCTATTGTCTTAGACGATAAACTGAAAACAGTTATGCACGGCAATGATTTTCTCGAAGAATTGTTTAAGCATTATAATTAGAATCGCTGAGCATAGATTTTCTGAATCTGGGTGCGTGTATGGAGTGGGCAGGGAGAGTTTGAGTTAACAATTGATTAAGTTATTGAGAGCTAGTTTGTCATTTTAGAGAAAGAATAGCAAATTTTGAGGTGTAGTTTGCGCACTATGTATTCTCATTCGCGCCTGGTACAGCTTGCCTCAGTCCAACATCGAGGAGTTCTAATCATGTCCGTTGCATTTGACATGAAGATCTCTTCATTTCCCTGATGAAAGATGCAGTATATTGTGAAAAATGACAAGTGCATTTCAGTGATTTTACATATTTCATGAAGCTTGACAACTTCCTTCAGTATGTTTTGGCAATTTTCCTGCACTTACTGGAGATTACTTTATGACCCTTTCTGCCATATAAAAGATTGAGTATGCCTGAAAAATAATTATTGAACTTGCTTGATTGCAGGATGAGTCTGTTCTGATATGGTTCTCGGGTAAAGAAGAGAAACACCTTAAACTTAGTCATGTAACCAGGATTATATCTGGTCAGCGCACTGTAAGTCTCCTGCTGCTTAATAACGAGTTTTTAATGTGCCTTCCATCTATCCAGTCTGTGGAAACTGGATATTGCCAAAAGCTGTCAAAACTGTTCTTTCTGTTCAACCGTTAACAGTAACTGAACTAAAATTTTTGTGTCTCAAATCTATCCCTCCAATTACTTTTGTTTATATATGTTCTCATTTACTTCAATTTATTTTATTCCCAGCCAATATTTCAAAGGTATCCGCGACCTGAGAAGGAGTACCAGTCCTTTTCTCTTATATACAATGACAGATCGCTTGACTTGGTGAGAGTCCATTTGTTATCTCCAAGATCCTCGAGAAAAATTTTTTTGGCCCTTGTTTGTTCACTGCACCTGTATGTTGGTGGTATAATATTCTTTTCCTTTTGGTAGATATGCAAGGACAAGGAAGAGGCAGAGGTGTGGTTTAGTGGGCTTAAGGCATTGATTTCCCGTGGCCATCAGCGTAAGTGGAGAACAGAGTCAAGGAGTGATGGAATTTCGTCTGGAGCTAACAGTCCCAGAACATACACTCGAAGAAGTTCTCCTCTGAATTCCCCATTTGGAACTGGTGATAGCTTTCAGAAGGTGAACTGCTTTTGTCTTCATCTGTCTGCATAGGAGCCACGTGTTTTCCTTTTTTCAGATTGTGGACCAGAAATTTTCTGAGTGAATTTTTCTTCTTAAAAATGTTTATATATATCTCATTTCACCTTAGCAGGATGGTGCTGGGCAACTTCGCCTCCATAGTCCATATGATAGTCCTCCTAAAAATGGTCTGGATAAGGCATTTTCAGATGTTATATTGTATTCTGTACCGCCCAAGAGTTTCTTCCCTTCAGATTCTGCCAGTGTTTCCGTTCATTCAATTTCATCTGGAGGTTCAGATGGCATGCATAATCACACTAAAGGTATGGGAGTGGATGCTTTCAGAGTAAGCCTTTCCAGCGCTGTGAGCTCGTCAAGTCAAGGTTCTGGTCATGATGATGGTGATGCTCTGGGGGATGTTTTCTTTTGGGGAGAAGGAACTGGTGATGGTGTTATGGGGGGTGGAGCACACAGAGTAGGAAGTAATTTAGGTGTCAAAATGGATTCACTGCTGCCCAAGGCATTGGAGTCTGCAGTTGTATTAGATGTTCAGAATATAGCTTGTGGCGGACGGCATGCTGCCTTAGTAACCAAGCAAGGAGAAATATTCTCGTGGGGTGAAGAATTAGGGGGTAGACTTGGTCATGGTGTCGATTCAGATGTCTTGCATCCAAAGCTAATTGATGCCCTTAGCAATACTAATATTGAGCTTGTTGCATGCGGCGAGTATCATTCTTGTGCTGTCACACTTTCTGGAGATTTGTACACTTGGGGTGATGGTCATTTTGGCCGTCTAGGGCATGGGAATGAAGTTAGCCATTGGGTTCCTAAAAGAGTTAATGGGCCACTTGAGGGGATTCATGTATCGTCCATTTCATGTGGGCCTTGGCATACTGCTGTCGTGACATCTGCTGGGCAGTTGTATACTTTCGGTGATGGAACTTTTGGGGTTCTTGGTCATGGGGATAGACAAAGTGTTTCAAAGCCAAGAGAAGTGGAATCCCTGAAGGGTCTCCGCACTGTACGAGCAGCATGTGGCGTTTGGCATACTGCTGCAGTTGTTGAAGTTATGGTTGGAAGCTCAAGTTCCAGCAATTGTTCTTCAGGCAAACTTTTTACATGGGGAGATGGCGACAAAGGTCGACTTGGACATGGGGACAAGGAATCAAAACTTGTTCCAACCTGTGTTGCTGCTCTTGTGGAACCAAACTTTTGCCAGGTTGCTTGTGGACACAGCTTAACAGTTGCTCTTACAACCTCTGGTCACGTATACACAATGGGAAGTCCAGTTTATGGTCAGCTAGGGAACCCTCAAGCTGATGGGAAGCTCCCTTCTCGTGTTGAAGGAAAACTTGGTAAGAGTTTTGTAGAGGAGATAGCTTGTGGTGCCTATCATGTGGCTGTGTTGACATCGCGAACTGAAGTTTATACATGGGGGAAGGGAACAAATGGTCGATTGGGTCATGGGGATGCAGATGATAGAAATTCACCAACTTTGGTGGAAGCTTTAAAGGACAAGCAAGTAAAGAGTATTGCTTGTGGTACAAATTTCACCGCAGCTATCTGCCTTCATAAGTGGGTCTCAGGGGTTGATCAGTCCATGTGTTCTGGCTGTCGTCTACCTTTTAATTTCAAAAGAAAGCGTCACAATTGTTACAACTGTGGACTTGTGTTTTGTCATTCATGCAGCAGCAAGAAGTCGTTAAGGGCTTCCATGGCTCCAAATCCCAATAAACCATACCGTGTTTGTGATAATTGTTTCAGTAAATTGAAAAAAGCTATTGAAACTGATGCATCATCTCATTCATCTGTGAGCAGACGAGGAAGTCTGAATCCGGGGATGAATGATATTATAGAGAAAGATGAGAAGTTGGATGCCAGATCTCGTCCCCAGCTGGCTAGGTTCTCTTCAATGGAATCCTTGAAACAAGCTGAGCCCCGCACCTCAAAGAGGAACAAAAAACTGGAATTCAGTAGCAGTCGCGTATCGCCTATCCCAAATGGAAGTTCTCAATGGGGTGCGCCTAATATTTCTAAGTCCTTCAATCCCGTTTTCGGATCGTCCAAAAAGTTCTTTTCAGCTTCGGTTCCTGGATCAAGAATTGTTTCTCGAGCAACATCGCCAATATCAAGACGCACCAGTCCTCCCCGTTCTACAACACCAACGCCCACATTGGGAGGACTTACATCACCCAAAGTTGCGTTGGATGATGCAAAAATGACAAATGATAACCTCAGCCAGGAAGTTATAAAATTAAGAGCGCAGGTAACTCATCATGTTCCCCTATTCTAAGACTTAATCTACAGTTCTATCTTTTTCTGCTTTCTCCGATAAATTTTATCTAGCGTGTAGAAGTATAACTGTATGGTTGGGGAAGTCAGTATAGGCTTGAAGTGGTGAAAATACTTCTGAGTGATCAGCAGTTACTGTAATTTTCTTGAACAAGTGGACACACACACCAATTTTAACATCATGTTAAATTCTTTTTCATTTTTCATTTTTCATAATTGAGGAGATGTCAGGATAGCTTTATTTTCTACCAGAGCATAAGGCTCAGTCTGGGCCTCTGGGGTTCCTGAAATAATGCTTTTCTGTGCCATGATTATGACCTGGTGATATCATATTGAGTCTGAGTGTCTGAACCTTGTTTGTACAGGTGGAAGATCTTACTCGCAAGGCCAAACTTCAAGAGGTAGAGCTAGAAAGAACAACTAAACAGCTGAAAGAGGCAATAGCAGTTGCAGGGGATGAGACTGCCAAATGCAAAGCAGCAAAAGAAGTGATCAAATCACTTACTGCACAAGTAAGACGAATACTTCAGAATATCATATACCTGATAACGCAATTGCAACCTTTTCAATTAGAGTACTTCACATTCTTATATTTAGAATTGATGATTTTTTGTTGCAGCTGAAGGAAATGGCTGAAAGGCTTCCAGTGGGATCAGCCAGAAACATCAAATCTCCTCCCCCCTTGACTCCTCTTGGCCCACCTTTGTCTACTGATGTCTCAACTGATCGTCTGAATGGGCAAACAAATGGGCTGGAACTGGAATCATATGAATCAAACAACTTGTTGCTTTCTAATGGATCTAACACAGCAAATAATCGCAGTTTGGTGGCTCATAACAACAGGCAAAGTCACACGGAAGCAATGATGAGAAATGGAAATAGAACAAAAGAAAGTGATTCCCGCACTGAAAGTGAATGGGTTGAGCAAGATGAACCTGGTGTTTATATTACTCTTACCTCCCTACCTGGTGGCCTCAAAGATCTCAAGCGAGTTCGTTTCAGGTATGTTGCAATTCAGCCTTAACCTTTCCCGATTAATAGTTAAAAGTGTTGAAATTGTTGTGTGCAAAAAGAAAGTGAGAAATGATGTTTGGAAATGGTTGAATGCAGTCGGAAGCGATTTAGTGAGAAGCAAGCAGAACAATGGTGGGCAGAGAACCGGGCTAGAGTATATGAACAGTACAATGTACGGATGGTTGACAAATCAAGTGTTGGTGTAGGAAGCGAGGACTTAGGACACTGACAGCATATGTATATGAGATGCGTGGTTTTCCTTCTACCCCCAACACGTTTCTGCTTCAGTCGCAGGAAATGTCCTAGTAACTGGAAGCCTGGATTTGCCACACCAAGAAAGAATAGAGGATCGTCTAGAGCTTTTATTGGGATTTTCTAATCCTTCTTTCTCCTTTTGTTTTTGGTTTTTAACCCTCTATTATTCGCTTTTGTCATTTTTTTCCCTAAGATACGCCTTGTGTGAGGGGGTTGAGGGTGAGAAATGTAAATTCTTGCTAAGGTGTTGTCTCTGCTTGTGAGCATGGCTTTCTTCCTAATTTCCTAATGTTTTTAGTTGCTCTTGGTTTGTCTATAATGTTTCCAATACAGCTATATATAGCTCTTCTTTTGCATCATAATTTGTTGCTTAATATGCAGATTCAGATCTACTCACCTTTTCTTCAAGTATCAATTTCATGGTATAATTTTGCATCTGCTTCAAGACTTTCCCCTTTATTGGCTAGTTTTGTGGTGTTCAACAAACAGCTGAGCAGCTCCATCAAGCGCAGTTTTGGATCTTAAAAAGGAACAATTATACTTTGAGCAGAAAACAACAGGATAAATTTATCAACAAGATCCAATAGCAGGTTTGTGTTGAGTAATCTATCCTTCATGCCACAAGCTGGGACTGGAGTTTCCTGTTAAGATTTCTTCCCAGAACGTGGTAAGCCGTAACCTCCCGTAAGAAATTGCTAAATCGTGGCGCCCCGTTAGCATTCGTGATGCTCCGGTTTATGGGATTTTCAGAACCGCTGGAACCTGCATTTTAACGAGGTACAGATAGCTCTCACCTCAATGTCCGAACAGAGCTTAATAAATGGTGTGTTGCACATGTTTTGTGGATCGATAATTTTACTGTTCCACAAGTAATAAGACTAACAAAGCACTAAGCTATATAACAAGGACATCAAGAAACCCGCACGGGTAGCTGAGTTGGTTTTCAGAGAGGTAAATGAGTGCAAAGTTTCAGGTTCGAGTCCTGGCTGTGGCAGTGTGAGAGGTTTTATCCAATGTGATGACTCCTTGTGCGCATCAGGCACGGGATACTTCTTTGAAGATCAGATCGAGATTTACCGTAATTTACCCCCCTCACAATCCTGTCGGGTCAGAGTGTGGGGGTGCATGGAGTGAACAATTTCACCTTTTGAGTGCAAGGACATCAAGAGAATCATAAGTTGTATTATACATTTACTCGCAAGAAGTTGAGTGTACTGGTGCTAGGTCCATAAGAGCAACATTATGTGTAGGGTTGTCAATGGGTCGGATTTAGAGCGGATCAGAAGATTTCGTATCCGAATCCTATACGTAATCAAATTCGATAAAAGATTCAACCTGATTAACAATTATATATATATATAATATTTATATATATATGAAAAAAATAAGGAATAATGTCGAACAACCCTCTGAGGTTTGATGAAATTACAGATTACCCCCTGAGGTTTGAGAAATTAAGAACTCTCCACTGACTTTTACACTTCCTCTCACAAATTTCACCACCGTTAATCACACCGTTAAAACTCATATTTACATTCCAAAAATACCCTTAGGGGGTATATTGTAATTTTACTAAGAGTCTAATGATATAATTGTAATATGAGTTAATTTTGGATTTTTTGTATTTAAAAAGTTGTTATTTAATTTAAATTTAATATTTTATCTATAAACATAAATTAATTAGATATTCCATGCATATTTATTTTTATGAAGTATGATAGAAAATTATAAATTCCCTCTTATATTTATATCTTAGTTTTAAATATATTTTTTACAAGTTCACTTAAAGTTAATTTAAAATAATTTATTTACAATTATAACAATCTTTTCCCCAAAATAAAATTTTATATAAAAAAACCACACATAAGAAGTATCAATTAGTGCATTACCAAAATTTCCCCTCAAAATTAAAAATCATAACAAACACACCAACATCAATAAATGCATTAGTAAATTCACATAAATATTCGTCAGAGTCATTTAAACAATTATTTCAAACGTTAAACATGCATGATTAATATCTATAGTAAAATATTAGATATTCATAAACTCTATGTATGAAATTAGTTTATCTTAAAAATATTAAAATATCATTAAGTAGTATTCGTCGAAAAAGAAAATGTTAGGTAGACACAAAACTCAAGTATTTACATCAAACCCTTTAAGAATTTCAGTCTTTGCATTATCCCCCTTACCTTTGGGCTCTTTATTACATATACCCCACTGAGTTTCAGCATACTAGGGCAAAATAGTAAATTTCGCACATTCTGTCAAATTTAGCGGAGGAGATAACGGGTCGGGGGGGGGGGGGGAGTTCGTAATTTCTCAAACCTAAGGGGATAATCTGTAATTTCGTCAAATTTCAGGGGGTTGTTCGTAATTATCCCAAAAAATAAATATGATTATATAATATTTAACAAATAATTATTATTTAATGGAATCGAAATGACAGATTCAATCTGATGAACACTTTCAATAAGAAGTATGCTTTTTTTTTTTTTTCGTTTCATTTTTTTCTCTTACGACACAGAATCAAATTTGGATTCTCGAATTTGTGGAACGAAACACTAATCCGCATTTGAGTTCGGATTAGAATTCTAAAAGTGAGCTAAAAACTGATTTATTTCATATGAATTGGGATGGGGTTTCACTATCAGAATCATGTAACTTGATTTATACTGATATTTTTTGTCCCTCTAATTTTGGATTTTCGCCTCCTTAATTACAGATTTTACCCTTTAATCTTAAAAATAATGTTACTTATATTTTTGATATTATAAATTTTTGCCCATCGTAAATTCTGGTTCCGTCCCTGCAAATAAACACCAACCCGCGTTTGAATTTGGATTGGAATTCTGAAAGTGAGCTAAAAACTGACTTCTTGCATATGAAATGTAACTTGTATTATACTGATATGTTTTGCTCATATCAGAATCATGTAACTTGTATTATACTGATATTTTTTGCTCATATGGCATGGCCCATGGGATAAGATAGAATTATGGAAACTATATGAAGGAAGAAGAAGCTTCATTTGGACACAAAGTTTTAGGTACAACAGAGTCCATGAAAGAACACTTAACCAAATACAAAACCAGAGATGAAATCAAAGTAGATTGTGCAGTTTTTACAGTATAAAACCATATAACAGACAAGTAACACAGATTTGTAACAACAAATCAAATCCTTGAAGGGATCAAAGGGATGGAGTTCTGCAAGAATGCAGAAGCAGCCGCCACTCCGCTTCCCAGCTTCACCGGATAACCGACATCCTTCAGCACCATCTCCACACCGGCAAGACACCCCAACAGTTGCAACTACACCAAAAAAGAACATAAAAATTGGATCTTTGAAGTTGAGTAGATTCAAACTAAATCATGTAATGGAAGAAAGAAAGAGCAAAAAAGGTACCTCATTAAGGTTTCCAAGATGGCCTATTCTGAAAACCTTACCAGCAACCTTGTTAAGACCAAGGCCTAAGCTAAGGTTGTAACGTTTCCATGCCCGTCTAACGATTTCGGAGCTGTCAATGTATGATGGAACAACCACAGCAGTGACTGTGTCACTGAACCATTCCTCCTTCTGAGTGCAGTTCTTCAAGCCCCATGCCTCCACTGCAAGCCTGCATTTTCCAAACTTATCAACTTTCAAACTTCTAACTACTTTTAGCAGATTTTCTTTCCAAAAGTTCTCAATCAATACTAAGTGCTTTTTCCAAAATCACTTAAATTAAGCGCTTCGAAAAAGCAGAAGCCTTTGCGAACATCGTACCTTGTTGCCTTGCCGAGGCGAGCGTGCCTTGCAATTACATTATCAAGACCTTCCTCAAAGAGGAGATCCAAAGCAGCTCGTAGCCCGTAAAGAAGCTGAATGGAAGGAGTGTAAGGCCAATAAGTTCCCAGGTTGTAGAACTTCAAATAATCCTTCCAATCAAAGAAAACCCTGACAGATTTAGCAGTCTTTGAAGCTTCAAGAGCTTTCGGGCTAGCGCACACAATCCCCATCCCGGTTGGCAGAGAGAGTGCTTTCTGTGAGCCGGTTAGAGCAACGTCTACACCCCACTCATCCATGCGAAAATCAAGCGCACATATCGAGGAAACACCATCGACAAGAAACAGCGCCGGATGCTGATAATGATCTGAAAAGTTCATATAAACAATGATTTAACATATCAAATTCGGTAAAGATGCAAAATTAGTCTTATAACTAGGATAACACTGTAGTGATGCTTGCCAAGTAATTTTCTGACAGTAGCCAAGTTGTTAGTAACTCCAGTTGCGGTCTCGTTGTGGACAATGCAGATGGCCTTAATGGTGTGAGCTTTGTCCTCTGCCAGCTTTGAGGCCAAAACATCAAGATTAGCACCTTGACCCCAATCACTTTCAACAACATCAACATTGAAGTTGAGACGTTGTTGCTGATCAATCCATAGCAAACTGAACTGCCCGATCAGGAAAGAGACAATCCGATCACCGGGAGATAAGGTGTTTGTGAGTGCACTTTCCCATGCACCAGTCCCTGTCACAACACAAAATTTTCCATTAGAATAATTATCAGATGAGATCAAAAAAATAGCCTGCAATATTTAAACGATGTATCATTTTGGGAAGCGAAAAGTTTTAAATTTTAATTGAATTATGTGTACATGTAACTTTCTTACTGACATGGAAAAACAAAATTTTTATTAAACTTAGATGACATGAGCAAATTCCATTAAAAAACTCAGCAGTTGGACCCGACTGTAATATATGTCCAAACCTCGAGGGGTGTAGATGTAATTATCTCTACTTGATACGTACTGGTACTTTGGCCACTTGGGTCTACTTTTATTCACTCTAGACAAATGGATAATACTACTGCTTATTTCTTAAATTCAAAAACCATCTGGATTAAGTCATATTATCATCACAATTCATTCGAAGCATGACGTATAAGATAATAACCGCAAACGTAAATATACTCGCATAACTATTCATAAAGATACGAGGCATCAAAATTGTATTTAGTACCAGTGGTTGGAATGAGGAAAGGAGTTCCAGAAGTGGTCTTGAAAATTTTCTTGACATCCTCTAGCAGGACCTTGGTCAGTGCTGGAACGGCTGGAGAACGGTAATCCTCGTTATTTCTGTTCATCGCACGAAGAACCTGTTCCGGGATGTTGACAGGCCCCGGAACAAACAGGTGGTTCCTTCCTGGTCCATTAACGTAGTCCATCTTGTCTCAACTTTGCAAGACAAGGGAAAAACCCCTGCAAGATTTGCAAGAAAACAGAATCAGGATTAATTTCCAACTAAAAACTAATGATTCAAATGGGAATTGAAGCGCAGAGCTTCTGGTTGCAAGAAATTTGGATTTTGAAATCAGAAGGAAAAAGATTATTCTCTAATTTTTCAACATAAAACCATAACAATCAAGATCGGTAGATACTTGAACACACAAAAATCGATACAGACCATGCAGATACAATAAATGAAGTCCATCTCCGGATCTTATTTTCTCAGGAACCTATCACTTTCACGATTGTTACGAATGATATTACGACTAAGCCTGCCCTCGACGTACCTTACGCGGTAACTATGGTATACACATAGCGACACACACAAACTGTAAAGAACAGATTAAAATCAAGAAAACAGAGTTGAATATATGTACCTCTTCAGAAGCTGTGGAATGGAGGAGGGAGTTTCCCTCTGCAAGAAAGAAAAATGGAGAAATAATGAAAATGCCAAAGGGAGTTGCTACAAAATTTTATAAGAGCGCGGGAGACCAATCACCTCTAATTGGGTCCCACATCGGACTTCTAACGTGGCAGATAAGAGCTACGTACGCCAATGTTAATCCTGCGGCCAAGAATGAATGACATCACACACATTGTGAGAAGCCTTGGAACTAACTTTGTCTTTTCTGATAATAATAAAATGTTGTGTTTTTTGCAGTCATGCCCATTGATTTCCAATCTTGCATCTTTGGCCTACACAGCTTTCAGCTTGTGAGCTTTTTAACCCATATGGTGAACTCTTGTGAACATATTAATGCTAAGTATGAATTAATTTCTCTTCACAATCAAAGTTTGTGAGACATGTTCAATACTTGAGTTTATAACTTTAAACTTGTTCTCTCCATGCCCTTCACAAGGACGGAAATGGAAGAATATAAACTATTCGTCGACCCTTTCGCAAATAAATAGGAATACGGTTGTGTGCCGCAAATATAGCAAAAATGGGGTGCAGAAATACAAAAGACTGCTAAATAATAATAATATGAATGCCTAATACACACCATAGAAAAGGTTTGGAAAGCTTGAGGTGGAAAACCATATAAGAAGGATAACGTGATAAAGGGCTTTCAACCACACCCTTCTCTACGGAAACACAAGCCACACACCAAATATGATTTTTGATTTTGTTTTTATCCTTGCTTTCTATTCACAACCCTTGTTTTTGTCACTTGCTTAGATGGATTTTAATGTTTTCTTTACCTGAGTAGCATGGCTCCAATGTTAACATGGTGCAAGAGATTTTGAGACTAGTCCTCGCACAAATTCAATGTAAAATCTAGGGAGAACAAAGACAGTTGTTAAAACTTGAGAAACTGTTACAAGGATCACTCCAGTTTAGTGATACAGTATATACAAGAACTATACATAAGCAATCCAACTAAGTTGTTACAATTAGTACAATAGTAATAGTCTAACTCCCAGATAAAGCTACTCGGTGTGAACTTCCTTGGCACGACAGCATGATCCTCAACATGAAGCCTGGGACGAAAGCATGATCCTTAACACGAAGACTTCATACTGCAACATTCCAAGGAACTTGAGAAACTAATAAAGTAGAATTTAACTGAAAATTCTAATTTCTGTACCTTCAATGTTTTACTGCAGTGGATAATCTTCCTGCAAGGCCAAACCCAGATGGACTGATCAGTTCAAAACACCACCACCACTATTAGATAAAGATCCAAATACATGTACAGAAAGCAGACATACACGTTACAGACATTCATATGAACGTGTATGAGAGAGAGGGAAGAGACCTTACATGCATGAAAACGATGGCTTACAAATTATTGAAGCAGTGAACCCTGATTTAATAAGGATTCCAAACAAGAAATAACCAAACCAGGCGAAATAAATAAATGCAAAACTGGAAACTGCATTCATAATGTTAAGTCTATATAGAGCAAAATTGTGCCATTTACACTTTTATAGAAGTCATTGTACATACAAAATGTCTTTCTGCGTGGTGCATCACAAATGACCACCATCTCATCCTTTCAGCTATCCTCTATATACGTAAAGAAATTTGAAACTAATTTAATATGTGAAGAAACAAAGCCAAAAAGAATTGTTATAGAGGATTTGCACGTATATCCCTTTTATCATGTCAGCCTCCCAACATCAAGGTGATCTTCAAAATTTTCTGAATCCCCCTATTTCAAGAGATGCTCTCTGGTATTTCAAGCAGCAGCTTCAGATCAACTATAACTCTGAAAGGATGTTACAGCAAACTCCGTATTCTCGTAGTCTGAAACTTAGTTTCAGAGAATGATATATAGATTACCAGAGCAGCTGAAGCCATTGAGAAAGAATATATGGGCTTTCCACAAGCAATTGGCTAAGCCCTTCGGCCATTCAGAAGTGTCCCGATAACTACTTGATACCAGATGAGAAACCCTGTTTTGGAGGAAAGCCAGCTTGTTGCATCCGGTAAGGCCTCCCGTTACTGAATTGTCTGCCATCAGATGGTGGTGGGCCAAGAATTCCAGAAGAGTTTGAATCAGCTAACCATGTACCATTACTTGAATGTCTTTGATATGAATGTTGAACATGAGAAGCATCAGCTTCAGCTCTTTTCCTTCGTTTCCAAGCTTCGAATTTTTCAACATCAAGATCCCTATGCAAAAATGCTGCCGTCCCAGTACCATTGATGTGGGATGGTCCCACACCAGCTGCTTGTTGCTCTTGTTTAAGTTTAGTGTAAATTTGTTGAAGTCCCTCACCAGATAAATTTGAGAAGGTGGAGACATAATTCCATAATCTTGTAGTCATCCCTGCAACAAACAAAAGAAAAGGGCATATCCATAATTAAATCATTTTGGCCCAGAAAAGGTCATAACAACAGATGTTTGTTTATCCTTAGTTCAAACAATTCCCCCAGTATCAACACTTTCCGGCTAATCATGCAGGCATGTTGACATCCAATTTAATAAGGAAATCGGGAGTTAGAGACAAAACATAAAAAGGAATAATATACAGATGAACATCACTTACTTTCTTGCCTGTAAGACTCTTGCTCATACCCCGTAACAATTTGGTCAATCCTCCGACCAATAAGTTGCAAGTAATTCCGAATTTTTGAAAGCACCTGAAATAGCAAGTTACTTAGGAGCAAACAAAAGAACCAAAGCAATAGAGGTAATATGATAGGTGATACTCAAACTCACCTTTTCCTTAGGCAACTCTGCACTTGTAGATTGCAATTTTTGGAGACGTTTCAGAGTTTTTTCTTCATCTATCATGACATCTTCACACCACTCCATCCATTTTACTTCCTTAAACTGCTCGTAAACTTCTTCATTATCGGACATTTCACCTTCTTCTTTAACTAAAGGCTCAATCTTCTGGGATTTTGAAACCCTTCTCTTGTTCATTTGGACATTCACACTAGCAGAATCAGGTTTACCTTGTCTACCCTTTCCACGTGGCACTATAACAGTTTCTTTCTGTCTCTTTGCATTCTTACGGCCAACCTTCACATTAGGATTCTTCCCACCAGCAGCTACAACTTCCTGAGGGTAGACAATGCAAAGAATGAATTAAAGCTGATAAATTTGGAGTGTCATCCAATTCCAGTGTTCCACACACACACACACCCCAAAAAGGGAAAAAAACTAAAAATAGTAAAAGAAGAGAAATTTGAATGTTACTCAACACATATGCTATTGGTAGTAAACAAAGTTGAGGCTTACACTTCACCAAGTACAATGCAAAGCAGTCAACTTTCCAATCATAGAAAATATACATGGAGCGAACGGCTAACTGTCAAGTAAAGACTAGTTGAAAAAAACTAAGATGAGAGATCTATTTCCTAATTTGAAATCACATCTTGAAATTTAACCGTAAAAAATTGGAAGCCATGGTTAACTTGAACAGGTATCCACATTTCATGCTATGTGATTCACAGCACCCTGGAAATCAAATTTGGATAGAATCCAACAGTACATTCAATTCATTCCTCCGCATATTGCATTGCATACTACTATTTCATAGAAAAAAGAGTAATCATGAACTACAGAAATTATCTAAGATTCTTAGTCCAGCAAAGCACATATCAACTTATAAGACAAAAGAGTAGAAAATTTGATAACTTCACGGGGTGGAGAAAGTTCACTATGAATCCATTTAGCCTACCATTTCCATAAGTTGTGACGCTCGTTCTTTCAGTTGTGGAGCTCGAGGTAAGAAAGTTTCATGATGCTGAAGTTCAACAGGAGCTATCTTCTTAGTAAGACCAAGTCTTTCATCTAGTCTTATCTGTTCCCAATTGCCAAATCCGTGATAGTGAATTCCAAGCAGCAGCCTCCCATCATCCTCTGATGGTCCCAATACGAAAAAGTAATGTAATTAATAATTAGTAGAAGCATAGTAACATTTATACCGAGGGACGATTATCAAAAAAATATATTAGGAGATTCCATATCATATAAACAGCAGAGGAAAAAGATGCCCATAAAACCAAAATATTATCTACTTACTCTGATTCCAGCCACAGCCTTTAGACCAAGTGGATGGTTTGAGATATGAAATTGCTCTGAATTGAGAGATAGGGTCTTCATATCTGCTAATCCGCTTGGCAAGGAGCTGAAGTTCTTCAACACGGGTTAACACTTCATCAGCCTTTACAGGTACACCAAAAAAGTCCAAAAGCGGACCCTAAACAAATAGTAGTAAATGTTTCAGCTGTGGTAATAGCATTATCTCCAACTCTACGGACTAGTTCATACACAGAAAGTAACAAACCTTAGGGTCCAAAGTCTCTCCTTTAATGGATTCTCTACAACCATCAATTAAAGCATCATAAAGCTCAATTTGAGCTTCAATTGGAGCAGCTTCAACTGCTCCACCAACTTCTGCAGCTATCAAGCTTATCTGACTATCGTTTCCAAACTTCTTAACCTAATTCAGGTCAGTAACAGTAAGAAAAAGATCAAATTCGATAAAAAATACAAAATAAATTGGAAAATATTTAAGAACAAACTTTTGGATTTGTTTAATGTCAGCAGAAAAAGTCATTGTTCTGAAAGTTTGCTTTGAGTTGACATACATTTGAATGGCTCGCAAGAAGTTAACTCATTTAGATGTAAAACAGTAACAGACTGAAATCTTAGGGACGGCACAACTGCTACTTATTCTGATTGTTATCTAGGGGTAGTCAACCATTCAACTTGTAAGATTGATCATTATATTATTAACTGATATTGTATTGAGATTTTGTCACACCCCATTGGAATTTCCTTTTATTTATTGTGTTCTTCTCTTAGTTGGAGTTGGCATGCTGGGGGCAGGGTTGGGGTTCATAGATGGGTTGGGTGGTCAAATAGAACTTCTGCTATTTTCTTCATCTTCACCTTTCTTCCTCTACAATCAATGTTTTCTTTTCCCTAATATCTGAAATAGTAATTTCACTTCCTGAGAGAGGAACAATAGATTTCAATGCCCCATTTATCTGAACACAAGCAAACCAAAACAGATCGATTTGTATAAAGAGGTTTCACCCCCAATCTTGACGAATAGTAAATAGCAGACAGACAATTATATGATTGAATTCCTCTATTGAACCATCGCATGCCAGAGTGATACTAATAGGTTGCTTTTTATCATTGTGCTATCCACCCTTAGATTAGAAAACAAAATATAGATAAAAATTAACTTTTCACTCGAATTAAGAGTTGAATGAATACCAGGAAAGAAAAATTAAGGATCAGAAAGAAATGGCAGTTTCTAATTCCTCTCATCGAGCCATATCAAGAAGTCCATTTATGTGCAGATTTATGTTTAATACATTGATGAAAGTAATTTTACCGCACGAGAAAAACGTGTAGCGTCTCTTTTTGGTAAGTTCCCATAAGACCATCCTCTCACTTGTGCTGTAGCACCCTCAAGCACAGGGATGGAGTAAACCGCGTCTGCCCTCCGTCGCTTTGATAGTCTGTCCTGGGGTTCAGCTCCTTTCTTCTTTCTTTTATTGACCCTTTCAGGAGGTAAAGCCTCTGCATAACTTTTGATATTTCGTGCCGCTCGAGGAGCTAAAGCATCCTAGAAGATAAAAGGAACACCAAAAGAAAAAATACCACACTGAATTATTAATCAGCAAAATATTTACAAGAGACAGCTTGCATCAGATCAGGGCAATTAGCATACTTCAGCTTGTGCAATAGCCTCCGGTTTTATCATACGGCTCCAGAAAGTTCCATCATCTTCAGCACTACAGAAATTTGCCACCTGAAGCGTGAAAAGTGATAACTCAGTTCACAAGGGCAATAGTACAAGCAACAAAAAGCAACATTACTCATTCAGAACCGCCAAATTCAATAATGAAGAGGCAGGCACACAAAGGGTGGTAAGGGGCCGTCACCAATACTTCAGAAACGTAGAAAATGCAGATTAATGAAAGCTGGAAAACATAATAAACCACAATTCCACAGACTAGTGATGATATGCTAACCTTAAAAGCACTCAACAATTCATTCCCTTCCTCCGCCCCTTCAGTTATTTTGTCTTCAACTTTCTCTGCCCTTTCAAGAATTTCATCAATATCCATACCTAGAAGCCTTTTCTTGCTTTCCTCATCATTTTTATCTTCCTTGAATAGCTCTTCTGCCCCAAATCGCAAAATTGCCGAAAGCTCATTCTACATAACAATATCTAGAAATTAGGAAACCAGCGTAACAGATAAAATGTAAAATGAATTGGTATCTAAAAGTCAAAGCAGAGGAAGCACTCTTGATGTAACAGTGCCATCTTCAAATGGACAGAATGGGTTTTATTTTTTACACTTACTTTATCAAAAGTACTTCCCTTTTTCGCTTCCTTCTTCTCCAGTTTGCCCTCAGCATTCAGTTTTTGGATAACTAAATGATCGAGAACCTAAAAGACAAAATCATAAAGTGAGAACATGCAAAGAATTATCCGTTACCTTCAAAGGAACACTAGCCGATAAATTAAAATACGAGTTGGTACTTTTATATTAACTCAAATATTTCATTAACATGTAAATGAACCACTTTGCAAGACTCAAATTTCTATGATGGCCCCCACATAAAAAATGAGTATGTCTAACTATGAACATGCAAAATCTTGGCCATGTAGCATACCATCTTCTTCTTAGCCCGCTCCAAGATATCTTCCTCCACACTTTTGCTAGTAACAAACCGGTATATGTTGACAACTTCTTGCTGCCCAATTCTATGCGCTCGACTCATTGCCTTATTTAGTAAAACAATATTAAGTAGAAAGGCAAAAGCAATATAATTTAATGCATCACATAATTTATAGACCCAGGGGTGTGTGGAACTGAAATCATCTAAAGCAAACCTGCAAATCATTCTGGGGATTCCAATCTGAATCAAATATGATAACTGTATCTGCAGTTGCAAGATTAATTCCCAAGCCACCCGCACGAGTGGACAGAAGAAAGCAAAAGTCTTCGCTACCAGGAGCATTAAAATGCTCCATAGCCTGCTGTCGCAACTCAGCCTTTGTACTCCCATCAAGTCTCTGATACTGGAAACCTTTGAGAGAGAGGTATTCTGCCAGTAAATCCAACATCCTAACCATCTGTGATCAAATAAAACTGTTTATTGTCCTATATACGCAGCAACGAGATAAGGGCAAGGCTTCAAATCCAGATGCCAAAACTTAATATTCAGTCAAACATTGGAAGATCAGGATCGGGAATCTCGAGTATTATTACAAACCAAAAACATGCCATCGTTGAACAGGAACAACCAAGTGTATATCTAATCGGCTTAGAAGTGCTGTTAGATTCAGTTGATCCACTTTTTAAGTAGCAACTACGGAAGCCAATTTTCAGGCTGTACACTCTGCAGCTACTCCAAATTGAAAGGATTGAATGTCTAGGAATGATAAACGATGTGATGGAGGAACTAAATGCCAGGAAGGACATGATAAGAACATGCATGCCACCTCTAGAACCCACTATCATATATTATTTTGCCAGATAAAGATACCAAGGATAAATAGTGGAGATTGAATACACTCGATATGTAGGGGACAAATGAAATACAAATTGAAAAATTAATAGATCAGGGGCAAACAACCAACAGCAGTTAAATATATTTTAATTAAGATATCAGGTTCAGCTTGCATATGTGACAAGTTCCAAGCACCTTCACAGTTTCTTTTAGGCTGAGACAAGGAAAATCAAGTATACACTCAATCGCCTACCTAAGATGTTAACAATCATGAAAAAAAAAGACAGAAAAAAAAAACTCATGCTCATGCTAAGCTTTTGAAGTCCAAGTCTGTAACTTACGTACTTCTAAGCATGACACAAAAGGAAACAGCAGATCAAAGCTCACTAAAAAAAAAACTCATGCTCATGCTAAGCTTTTGAAGTCCAAGTCTGTAACTTACGTACTTCTAAGCATGACACAAAAGGAAACAGCAGATCAAAGCTCACTAAGGTACCGCACCATACCACAATAATGAGGAAAGTTTGCAAACCTGAGAAAATATCAGCACACGGTGTTTTGTCTCATGCAATCTATCGAGCAATTTGTCCAGTATGACCAACTTCCCACTACTTAAAATAAAACGTTCCAGCTTACTGCTACCAAGGAAATTTGTATCCCCACCATAACCATGATCCGCACTTTCAAACAAAAATGGATGATTGCAGCATTTCTTCAACTCCACCACAATATTTAGAAGTGAAACCTGCATAATTGTTTGGGATGATGAACAGGAACAAATAACTAAGCCACATTAAAAGATTTCCACTAAGTTGCATGAATGCTTCAACGAGTGGTATATTTTTACTGGAGGGACAGAGTTAATTCCTATCCATGACTGAGAAGAATATTTGTGGTAATGAAGCCTCAAATGGGAGTATCAAAATGATGTTCAAACAGCAAGTCAATTTTAGCAGAGAGCTTAAGATGAAACTATCTACCTTAAAAGCAGATCGGTACTAACCTGATTCCCTCGGACTCCTTTATTCAAATCATGGAAATTACGTTCCAAAATCCATTTATAATACCTGAAAGAAGGATCATCATATTATGAAGATTAAGGTAATGAAATAAAAAATACAAAAGCAAATAGTAGCTTTCTTTCGGTCACAAAAGAACACTCACTGTTTCTGGAGTGGTGACATCTCAACCCTAAGGATTCGTTCAATTTTAGGGGGCAAAGACTTTTCCACATCTTTTATGACTCTTCTGAGAATGTGAGGTCTCAATTCCATGTGAAGATTCGTAAGCTACAGAAAAACAAGAACACAAATTCACTACAAAACATCCAAACACTGATCTTCACAGAAGAACAGACCCAGGAAAGCAGATGATGTGTACACCAACAAAGAGTTAGAAAGGGAGGCCACTACCTCCTTTTCATTGAACGAACTAAGATTCTTGTACTTCTGAACAAAGTCATCCTTACTCTTGAACTTGTCACGATCCAGAAAATGAAGTAAAGCCCTGCAATTTGTATAAACATCACATCCTCCAGTGCCAATCACAAAAGAAGTAGAATTCAAATATGTCCAGAATAATTTATCATTAACTACACAAAATCAACCACAACAAAACAGGAACACGCCTTTCTTCCTTGGAACTCCTACAGTACACACACCAGGTAACACCATCACCACCACATCAAAAGACACTAAATAATTGAACAAATAATACTTTCTCCAAGGCCGTGAAAGAATCCAGAGAAACATTAAGCAGTCAAGCAAAAGGGAAAAAAAGGGTGCTGAAGGCAACTCTATCACATGGAAAGAAATGCATAACCGAATCAATCAGAACATCATTGAACAGTCAATTCAAAAGCGGATGCCAGTAACAACCAATCCCCAGTATTCCTTAGGCAAACTAAACACATTATTGTGTGCCAGGAGAAAGATAGACTTCAGCTAAAATAATAAAATTACTCAAAATTACGTATATGTGAGATCAAAAGCCAAAACCACAGACATATTGTGGGAAAAGCAGATTAATCATAATGATAAAAATATATTACCATAGCTCCTCCACGCTGTTTTGCAGGGGAGTGCCAGTAATCAACAACTTGTTCTTTGTGCTAAAATCCTGAAAATATAGAATCATTCGTCAGAATAGAGAAAGGACTTTAAGCCTAAGCAGTATGCGTTAACTTAGAAACTGATCGTACGGATAATGTTGTATACAGAGAGGCCTCGCTGTTCTTCAACCTATGTGCTTCATCAACCATAAGATAGTTCCATTTAATCTTCGAGAGAACAGCCTTATCCTTTAATAAAACCTCATACGTAGTTAAGAGAGCATCAAATTTTGTACTCCTGCCTGTTTTCTTATCATTATAAAATTCATATTGCTGGCAGACCTGCAATTAGATGGAGGCCATCATTGAAAAAAAAAATTTACATGACAACAAGATGGTGATAACAATTAAAACTTTATAAACATTGAAACCCAGAAACTCCCAAAATAAAATCACCAATGCAATGCTAACTAACAGATACATGTATCTCATCCTCCTTAAAATAGAAATTCTCAACACAAAAGTAACCTATGCCACCAATTCTCTTCAATTTACGCACCAAATAACAGAGCATCTGTCTGATTCAGACAATATGTAAAGATCCATGAGGGCAGCACAGTGAAAGGTACTATTCACTGAAAAAAGTAACAAATCAGGTAGAAATCCACAAGCTTCTGATCCAAAACTTACTCCACCAGGATGTAATTCCATTTCCCAACCCGCTTTTCAAAGATTCATACATTGAATGGAATATCCTTGGCAAATTTACAAGCCCAGAGCAGTATTTACGCCAGTTTATCTATACGGAAAGTAAAGTTGCAGAAACTGACAAGAAAGAGAATTTACATAAAGCACATATTTGAAAAATAACAATATGCAGTGAAAGAACTATAGCAAAGCAGGAGAATTCATCAAAGTAGAAGTAGATGAATGCTGGACAAAACCAGAAAACATTATCTACTATCTGATTAAAATAAAGAAAGTCCCGGGGAACTTCCTTTCAATAAAACACAAAATAAACTACATTCACTGTTAAGAAAGGCACGCATACTTTTCAGGGAAGAAAGTCAAGCAGACTTTGCATAATCAAGTCGGGGTCACAAAACTACAGTCCACCAATCATGCTTGCAAAACAACAAAAAGCTCGAAACAAGTAAATAAAGTATTCAACAATTACAATGGATGCAAAATCACTAATCTAGGTGCCCAAATTCAACGTGAACCAACATATATCTTGAACGAAAAGAGAAATTGCACCTACCTCACGGCTAGCACGAGCTCCAACATATATAATTACATTCATGTCAGGCAACCACTTTCTGAATTCTTTTGCCCAATTTGACAACGTAGACAGTGGAACAACAACTAGGAATGGTCCTAGAATTTGTTGAGCATTCTGTTGAAATTATTAAGGATGAGTGGACACTCAAAAACTTTCATATTTCAATAGCAACGTGAGGTACCTGCAAGAAACCAAGCATTGAAACTGACTGAACAGTTTTACCAAGGCCCATTTCATCAGCTAAAATTACATTTGTATCATTTCTCCAGCTGCACTGCAAAAGAGTCACTGATCAGCACTAATTGAGTAAAACCTAATAAAAGAACCTATTATAAATGACACCCATCAAGAATCAATCTCGCACCTGTTAACTAGAAAGTTCAGACCTTCAAGCTGATAATCTCGAAGTTTACCCCCTCTCAACCACTCAGGTTGCTCATCAAGCTTCCTCAGACTACCTGAGAGGGGGAAGCATCCATTATTATATGGAAATATGGACTAGAATCTTTAATTCAATTGGTAAACTAAATATAACTCGAAGAAAGGGCTAAAAAGTGTCCTGTCCCAAATATATTTTAGCAGTTCATCTAACTGTTGACAGGAAGCTTAAGGGAATACAGTTATTAATGCACGAAAAGAAGCAGGTTATTTAAGTACACATAGTTTACCAGAAATGAGGAGACAAGAGAAGGAATTACAAACCTTTGCTTTTCTTACGCTGGAAATCAACAGTTTTCCCTTGAGCCATAGATGCAGCCTCTCGAGCCTGCTCAGATAATAGAAGCATGATGGAGATAAGCTAATGGACATTTGAAACATTAACCTAAAGAAAACAAAAATGAATGCGAAGTGAGATGACCAACTCCTTTGGGAACATAATGTGGACAGCCAACTGAACCTAATGGACAAGATCATGATATAATTAACTTAAAATCTCTATCCTCACTTTCAAATGAATATGAACATTCCTCTCGAGGTAAGTGTTATATGTCACATAACTCATAACTTTCTACTCAAGAAGAAAGGGGGGAAGATGGGACGCAAGCTTATGAGAGACATCATTAGCCCCATGCTCTGAGAATCATGACCTCTCTCTTTCCCAGTCAGCCATTAACCACACGGCAAGCAGTCCCATACCACTATCCACCTACCTGCTAGTGTCAAATCAACGGAGGAACTGCTGAACTAACCCAATTCACACCAGAACAGCTACGATTAGATCTAATAGGTTCCCACATGATTAAATCAAATTTGCACAGGGATCACTTCATCTTTTTATAAATAGCGCCTACAAATATCTATGTATACATATACACATGTCTATGTAATATGTATGTAGTCTTTAAAATTCTAAGTTGACTACATTCACTAATTGCATTTGCAAAATATATTATCCACCAAAGTTTTAACACTAACATGTCTGAAACACCATTGGATATCATACACGAATAAAAGGAAATAAGATGTTGCCCTATTAGTGATACCATTTGTTTCTCCCCAAAGATCCTGATCATTTCACTCTCTTATTCCCAAAAGAAGTTAGTTGAAAACGAGAGGAACTCTGGAATACCGGATGAAGTTTTTCACGAAAATAGATTGAAACTCAGAGTCTCAGACATGATATAAGGAAAAAGGACAGGCGTACATGTATTAGAAAAATTAAATAAAAGTTCATAAAATTCACTTAAAGAACGCTTTCTGCTTATATATGAAACAGATAGAGAAACTAAATCAAAAGGAGGGTTCCATGAAATTTAGCTTAAAAACTTGTAAAAAGAAGATTCATCGCAGCAAAGCAACCCAGCCCATGCCATAAAAATCATCAAGCATGCAACGGCCGAAAACAAAGTCATAAGTGATACCTTGAACTCATCAATAGCATCTTGTGCAAACGAAATATCAGTGTCCTTTTCCCTGCAAAACATGGCAGATAATGGACATTATATTTGAGGAAAAAAAGACGTCAATAATTAACATACCAATTCAGATGGACACCATGAAATGGTTATTATATGTCAAATGACCTTAAAAGGGTAAACAAAACCAAATCATGCTAGAAGTAAAGCAAACCAGATCGTTTAAAGTATTTGGGATTACCATGTAGCTTCAGCATAAGACAGTCCTTGCCACTTGACCAAATATTCTGGCACTACATCACCCGAACTATCTTTAACAAGTCTCTCTGCTATCACTCTCTCCACCTGATGTATTGCACCAGAAAGGATTTTACATAATGCTGTAAAGTTAACTGGTAAATAGAGTAAATAAAAAGATTATGGTAACAGAAACAAACCAGGCTATTTTGTTTTATGATATCCAGGTCCATCTCCTTGCTGACATCATTTACCTCAATCTAGTCCACATGTGATGAAGTGAAAATTTAAGAAATCAATGTCTCAAGAGGGGAAAAAAAAATCTATGGCTCGTATAGAAGTAAAGGAAGTTCACAACACATCAAAGACACGAAGAAAAATATGCAGGTTCAGCTCTCTACTAAGCATAGTTGATAATTACATCTCAATTCTTCATATCAGTTTCAGTTCCAAGAAGTCCACATTCAACTGTTTTCAATTGAATAACAGCAAATATTGATAGATATCATATTTAGTCATTCAGAGAAAGATTAACATGCTCCAACTTCTAACTATAAGATGCATAATCACAAAAAGGCAATACTATACATCTCAACAAATTGTTCACACTCTGCAAGCTCAAAAAACAACAGATTGAGTAAACATATTTCTTGCACTGCAAATGTATGTGCAAATTGCAAGTACTTGAAAGAACACATAACAAGCATTGCTTATCATAGAAAATGAGAGGGTGTCAAGCACCATTTCTCATGTTAGCCCAAGAAGGTGGAGATAATATTAACAGCATTTATTTTTCATCAAATAGGTCGACAAAATTTCAAACATCTTATATTCCCGGACTTATAAAATGAAAATGCAAAATTCAATACATCAGATTTCAGTGTCTTCCATAGTTTTGCGGCAAGACTTTTAGATAAGTCATGTTCTGGCTTAGATAGGGACTAGTGTCTAGGCTCACAAAAAGGCCTTCATTATTCAACACTCAACAAATTAATAACACAGGATATTGCTTTACTGTCAAAGACCAAATAATATAAAAAAGGACATGATACAGCACCGAATGGTTTCAAGAATCTTCTAAGGTTTTTCTAGAGATTATCTATCTTAATTCAGATGCATCTACAAATGTGACTCAAATATTGGCACATTTTATGTGTCTTATCTTAGTAAACATAAACAGATAAAGAGACACGAGACCTCATTGAATACACATCAACAAATCATGCATACAGAGTTTAAAAGATTTATTACAATTATATTTGTAAATTACCTCCTCTCGAGAGACCATCTTCCGATACCTTACATCTTCCATCACTTTTTTGGTATAATTCAAAACCTTCTTAAAACCACTGAGCTGAAAATCAGAGAGATTATTAGTTTTCCTTCTGCCACGAGTGGAAAAGTAAAAACATATTTGTTCAATATATTCTACAACTGAAAGCAAAGATGTCAACTAATACACCCATGATAAGATAACTGATACTTGATGGTAGGAGCAGATACTCTCAGAACTTACATTGTGCAGCTCCGAAAATGATTTCCATTGACAGTGTAAGTGTGACTGGCCTTTCCATTTTATTAAAAACTCCATCTCGTTCCAATCTGGTTCTGAATCGAATAAGTGGCTCAGCAACACAGGAGCAGTTGATTTATTGTTCGTCAAAGCTTCTTCAGCAGTGCCCCTTGGTTGATGCCACAATACCTTCTCAATAGCATCCCCGTCTTCTTCTTCAATCTCTTCCTTCTTGAAAATAGAATTATCAAAACAAGAATCAGTAGAAGTAAGAATAACAAATACAGAGCAGCATCTAAAACAACTAAGCATAAATTTGTAACAGATGCGGAAGAAAGATAAAACTAATCATATACAATCAATTTCACAAAGCTATAGGTTACTTCAACTAATATGAATTACTGTAGAAGCCAGAATAATAAAGCAGCCCATCGTAATTCATGAGATAAAATAGCATCACTGAATTAACGGATGCAACCACACAAATCAGCATGATCTAACCATATGGAATAGCTCATGTAGCCTGATAAAGCTGTTCCAATTTACACAGTGCAGATCTAAATTCTAAAAAACGAATTTTTAACCACAAAAATATTCTCTTAATAATAAAGGGAAAAAATAGTCATATAAATTAAATAGGACCTATATGCCGGAGAAAAATGAAAATCCCACGACACAAACACACCTTCTGGCTCTTTTTGCCTTCATCAATATCTTCACTACCATCGCTCTCAACATATGATACTTTCCTTACTGAACGACCTGAAGTTCGTAGTTCATTGCTCCTACTAAAAGCATTAGCAGAAGTAGATCGACCTCCATTCTTCCTGTTGGCTGCTCTCCTTGTACTTCTGAAGTCACCATCACTGCCATTTTCCGAGTCCTCAGCAGAAGATTCTTCTTCATCTTCTTCGAACGGGGCTCTAGGTTTCTTTCGCCGAGAGGATGACGCAATTGATTTAGGTTCCCTCGTAGACTTCAAATTACGACTGCTCTTACCCGATGGTTTGGCTCTGTTTTTCTTCAAGTAGACATCTTCATCTGATATATCCAATTCATCGTCAACATTATCTTCATCTTCGGATTCTTCAGCATCCCAATCGTCATCTTTATCCTGCAAATATATGGAAACAGTACTCCACTTAACTTCATATAGACTACAGTACAACAAAAATTTTCCACTATTACCCAATCAAACACATCCTACACAATACAAATTGTCAAGCCTTCATCTAAGAAGCCAGACCTCTTTTCACTAAATTCTTTCAAAAGAATTAGAGGAAAAGGCAACCCTATTTTGAGAAAGAATAACAGTTATGAAAGATGCATTTTTGGCAGGGTGGGGGGCTTGAAAAACAAACTGAGAACGTGCTTTAAGAAAATAGGGGGAGGAAGAAGGGTGAGGAGTATTGAACTAGGGCATGAGATAAGAAGGTACAAGTTAGTGATAATTTTTCACATATACCGACACAACAGAGTAAAATTAGCATTTCCCATGGGGAAGGTAATGACCCAATTTCTTGATAGGTGGTGTCCACAAAATTCTTCCACAATAAATTAATGAGGTTTATCTCTATAACTTTTTTAAGCAAAAAATAGCTGCACATGTATACTCCGCTTCGAGACATCACAGAGGTAGGCATTGCTTTCTTAGTATGTCACCTAACCACTGGCAAAAGACTAACAAGTTTCTTCTATGGGATCAATCAAAAAGATTATAATTTTATTTTCTCACTTCTCTCCTCTAACCTGCATCAATTTTCTCTTTCTAGCTTTTTCAATTGCTTTCTCTTTCCTCATCATATTTTTTTTATCTGAAGGTTAAAATGAAGATATGTTTGTTTTATCATACATTTCAAACAACAAATTGCAATAACTCTAATTTTCAGAACAATAGCATTGCTCTAGTAAATGACAGACTAAGAATAAGCGACAGCATCAAACCCTAGATACTGGTACAATAATACACACACGGATTAACTCTCCAAAATGAGTGCAAACCAACAAACAATTTATCATAGCTATGTTTTGACTACAGAAATTAATCATAAAAGACCTTCACTCCTTTTCGCCCGCTTGACGCCCCATATTCAGGATCAAAGTCAGCATCATCAGGGTCATCTTCTGCATGCACGAAAAACAAGCTAATTTTGGTAAGATCATATTGTTGACCAAATGGCACATCTGCCATAATTCATGGTGTGCAGTAAAATTGCCCTGATCAGACAAATCTTAAAAGGAATAAAAACAAAAAATTACCATCTTCTTCGTCATCATCGTCTTCTTCTTCTTCTTCTTCGTAGTCCGCCTCTTCCTCACGGTATCTGTTGGCTTTGAAGCCTTTCGACTTCCTCGAGATACCACTTGCAGCAGAAGGCCTAGGTGGTGGCTTTGAACTATACCCACTTGAATGGTTCATTGCTCGATGATGGCTCTTCATAGGCTCGCTCTGGTCATCGCCATCCTGCTCGTAATACTCATCAGACAACATCTCATCAGCTGTAACCATCTGATGTCCCTTCCTATTTGCTTCTTTATGCATCTCATCATTTTCATATTCCATCCTATCCTCGGCTCCATCGGATTCCTCCTCCACTTCGGACCCTTTATATTCTGACTCGCTCTTAGACTCTTCTCCAGAATCAGAGGCTCCATTGGACGTTGTTGTAGGCTGGCAATCCTTCCAAAAAGTTGAACCCCATTTCCCACTTGCAGCTGTTCCCCTCATAGGAGGGAGTGTATCACCTCCTGTCCTCATATTACTGCTACTATCTTCTCTGGAATTATGACTAGGAGAAGGCTCTGGTATTTCCTCATTATTGGTTGTAATATTCTCCTTAAATCTACTGTTATTCATGGTCAGCTGCTGTGAGTGGCTTGTCTCATTCAATGCAATCTGCTCAACTGCCTCGTCAGATAGTTTTCTCAAAAAGGCCATGCACTATTATTCACATGAAATTGTTTTTAGAGTCCCCAAAGCTGGTACACGATCAACCAATAGAATTACTTTCCAGAATAGCTCCCTCCAAAGGCCTTTACTACGAACATCAAACTTCTATACATCAGTAGTCGGATATGCAAAAAAAAAAATATTAGAAACAACAAGAAAGTTTAAGCAACACAAAAACATTTAATCCTTTGAAATTGATTTAACATAATGTTATTCGGTCAATTAAGTTAATGCAAATAATTTAACACGTTTTACATCAATACACATGGATCGGTTAACGAACACTCATAATCCATCTCCGATAATACTAGAGGAAAGACACAATTCCTCGACACTGCAATCAATTCAAAAAAAAAAACCCTAAATTCAAAATGCCGAAAACCCTAATCGAACTCAAAAACGGGGTGTGGGTCGGAACAGAGAAGGCGATTGTTCATTCAATTCCTTTTTCAAGAAACTAACCTCTGCGAACACAAAAACAAAAGCGAGGGAAAAAAAAAAATCACGCAAATCGTTCGAGGGTAATTCCGTAAATCCAGTGCGGGGGAGGTTTAAACTTCCGGTTCACCGGAGAAAACTGGCTACGGCCGACCACAGCACAGCCGGCGGCGGCGGCGGGAAAAGGATGGGTTTCAAAAACGATACCGTTTGACAGAAACTTCTGTCGAAATTTGGGTCGGGTTTCAAGAAAAAACGGAAATTTGCTCCCCGGAAAGCAGAGGGGCAGCAAAATCGACGAATCCAAGGTTTCGATTGGATTGATTGAAGCAGTGATGTTGTCCGATGATGCCCAGAAGGGGAAAGGAAATACTTTCTAGAGAGAGAAAATCTGTGTGTGCGTGTATGTGTATGTATGTATTTTCGAGATTATTTTTAGAGAGAGAGAGAAGGCGATGAGAGATAATCAGATAGGAAATTTGGGTTTGTGAGAGGTTACTTTTTCCTAAGGCCAGATTGATATATAGATACAGCTATGGGGTGTGGTTAAATTTTGAGAAAATTGTAAATGTGAGGGTAGTTTTGGTATTTTACGTCGAATGTACCATCATTAATGTACATTGTACTACTTGAACATTGAACAGATGAATCAAACGGGATTAGTAAGCACGCTTTCACGGCAGTGAATTTAAAGTTTGGGGAAGCTAAAGGGGTGTTTAGGAAATGGTAAATATGCTGAATATTTACAAAAAATAAAGAAAATCAAGCTAGATTTCTTGCTTGGTTAATTTAACTTTGCATATTAAGTATCCAACTATTGAAATCAAGTTAGATTTCTTCATTTATGAGGATCGGGCCTATGCATCATATATATTATATTGGTTGAAATATACAAATTTTCATGATGTTACAAGTACATTTTTATGCAAATAATTTGAAATTTTGATTGTTAAACTAAATTATACTTTTACAGATCAAATGGTGTAATGAATTGTAGTGAAGTTTTGAAACTAAACATATTTTTTTGGAAATATGCTTAACCAAATAATTATCGTCCAATTTAACCAAATCGTCAGCAATCGTATTTCCTTCTCCAAGGGTGTGTTGCAATGTGCACTTCCACACATGGCGTATAAGATAACGAACACCCTCAATAAGATAAATCAAGGATCGTTATCGGTATTCTCGGAGCGAGGTGGATAATTGTTTTAAAATCAACTTTCATATTAATGTTTGAAATTCTTCTGTTCCAGTTCATGTTAAGGCTCCCAAAATAAGCCAAGAGGTGAGCTATTGTGCTAGAGATGTTACCCGGATTCATGGATAATCCAGTAATTTAGAATTCTCCCTAATTACAAAACATTTTATTATGTATTTGAGATAGATTAGATCATTGAGGTGTAAAAATTATTATATCAATAGTATTTGTGCCAAGTAAGACCATTAAAATGCAAAAAAAATTATATAGATTTTCTCAATCCATATCAAAAATGTTGTACTTGTCTCCAATGAGACCATCAAAACATAAAATTCTTAGCATTGGTAATAATTGTGTTCTTAAATAATCCAACATAAAATATCAAATTAAAGTAATATAGTGCATGCCTCTTAATATAAAATTATGAATAGATGTCGGTTTATATATATACACGAAACTAATCATAAATAATTATTCACAAATTCACATTAATCATATGAGGTCTTTTAGTATGATTTTCTACCTTTTCCTTTATTATATTTATAGGGAAATTAGGAAGAAACAAAAGCTAAACTTTTCTCTCATTTTCCTCCTTAAATTTGGAGGAAAGTTACTTTCCTATTTTTCCTTTATAATTTCTTCTCAATTTCCCTTTCTTTTGCTTCAAGCCCAACACCAAAATCAACTCTCTTGCCATTTTTTTTCCTATTCCAAAGTTCTTGAACCAAACATAGACGATTTTGCCCATCCTCCCCTCAAAAATCAAAATTCTAAGTAAGGGCAAAATGATACGAATTACAAATTTTAGGGCCTATGCAGAATTATGAAATTATAAAAGTGCCAAAATGGAATAATCCCTTTTTACAGACCCCAAACCCGAAATTCCGATAATTATTTCCTTTCATAGTCACCAAAGTCGTGTTTCTTTTTCCCTTGTTCAAAGGTCTCCAGGTGCGACTTCACCGATTCTCTCTCTCCCTCTGTCTCTCTGACACACAGAGTTCTGTTGTAGATTAACGCAACTTCTCCAGCAAAATTCATCAATGGAGACTTGTTCGTACCATCTTCGTTTGCAGAAAACTGTTCCAATTCCGAAGAAGCTTCCTCTGCAACTGAGAAGCCCAATTGTTACTTCTATCCGTATGATTACTAGTACAAGAAGTTGTACTATTACGAGGGCCTCAGTGGGTGAAGCAACCTCTGCCTTTTCCTACAAAGATTTTGTTGAATTTGCTCTGGAAGAAACCGGAAAACACACACAGTTAATCCCTTCGCCGCTGCAGGTATGGCCGCATTAATCCAGCATTATCGCATAATATTTATGTTTGTTGTGGAGTGTGTGTTAATGAAGGTATCCACGTAGCCAAGTGTACAGTAAAATGCCGTTTTCTGCTCATAGTTGTCTTGTTAGCATTTGAAGACCAATTTGAGCTGACTAGTGTAATTTTGCAAAGATGTGGTACGGTCATGGCTTAGATTGGAAATGCCAATTGTGAGGGAGCTCATATTGGAAGAACTGAAATACAATATATGGAATGAACTTGAATGATTATATAAATTATGAATTTCTGCTAATAGATAACATTTTATGTGTATATTAGGTTGAATAATGGGGCAATTATGTTATTGTTGATGCTCTGCAGGAGAACTTCAACTACCTGGCTGCTGCTGATGGGAAAGCAGAACTTCTAATGCATTCATTTGAATCTCCCAAGATTAGGCTCCTCCGAAGTTTGTCAGTTGAAGGGAGTGACGGGACGCAGGTTCAATCATTTGCCTATAAACATTTCATTCTTTCTTTTTCTCACGGACCTCAAAGATGAGGATACTACTGCATCTAAGTTGTTGGTAGAATAGAAGCATATCGAAAAATTGGTGTTATTGAAATGTTTGGAAACGAGTTGCTTTGTCCATAGTAGATTTATGTAGAATGTCTACCCAAGTGATTTTTAAGGTTTGGTTGTTTACTTTTCTTATGCCAAGTTGTTGTTTATGTTGTTGGTTGGTCTATGCAGGTGTTAGATTTTGCCATTTTGCCCAGACCAGAGTTTGATCTTCCAATTTTCTGTGCCAACTTTTTCACCACTGCAGTCATGAATATAGTTGTATTGTAAGCTACCTTATTCCCTTATACTTAAGGAACAAATTGTATTACACCCATTTTTTTTTTGGATTATACTGAGAAAAAGTTAATAACCTTGTTCATGGTTGCGGAATAGAAAGTAGCACCTCTATAGTATAAATGATTTGTTAATCTAGGTAGTTTCTGCCCTCTGTTTTACATTGCTTTAGAGACAACATCTGACAAATTGCTAGTGCAGATTCCTGTTTTCTTTTGCTTCAGAAACAAACCTTGGCAATTCAATGTTCAACACAAAATTTAGTTTTCTTTTCTTTGTATCTAGCTGCCAGTCTTCTTTTTCTTCTGTGTAAAGTTTTAAGTATTCAGTCACAATATGAAAATTTGTCCATTCAAATACTGCTGAGTACTGACTACTGTTGAGAAAATAAAACTGCTGACCAAAAGAAGGCCAGAAGATATGTCATTCATTATATTAAGTCTATTTAATCATATTCATACAGAATTTCATATAATAGCACTACAAAAAAACCCCCAAAAATTAGCTCAATATTGATTTCATTCCTTAGCTAAATCTGATTGAGATTTAGATGTTTTGTGTTCGGCAGTCTTATCTCCTTTTCACAACCTCGCCCTGAGCTTGACCGATAGACCAAATCATTCATAGAAATAGCTGAATTTATCTCATGTCATTCGCATAAATCTAGTTTTCTTCACCTTAACTTTGGTTGCTCATGACTTAAGGGTTTTCAACATTTTCAGAGACCTCAACCCATTACATGATGTCATCAGTAAACGGGATTACAAGGAAAAGTACTATAAACACTTAATTCCACTTGGACTTAAGTATGCTGAGGTGAGCAAAGTTTCAGTACTTTATACCCTGATTATGAAAACAGATTTTTGTTTTGATATATATATAGCTGCCATCTAAAAGGAGATATGGTGATTTAACACAGATTTCATGCAGCTTTTGCCATGGGGAGGAAAGATTACCTCTGAGTCTATGAAATTTTTCTCACCAATTGTAATATGGACCAAGTTCCCTACGAGCCAGCAGAAGCATCATGCTTTACGTTCTGCTTTCAAGGAGTATCTCAAGGTACATATCTAGTTGACAAAGTGGTATCATATCTAGGTTTCATAGATATTCTTAAACAAGAATGCTGTCCAACTTAAAGTAAATCTTAACAACCTTAAGACTTATGGTTTTGTCCTTCATTGTGCTTCCCCAGTCATGGCTTGAGCTGATGGACCATGCATCAGAGGAAACTGATGTTTCTCGGATTATGCTTAATCGTGAATCGCAGCATAGATATTTGACATGGAGAGCTGAAAAGGTTGGTGATTCTGTTCATCATTCTGCTGCTTTTTTAATTCATTCTGGCCATAATTCTGAGCAAAAGTACAATTGCTGATGCTTTTTATGCTATAATTTTTTGGTTTCATCTTTTAATTACAGAGTAATTGCAACACCTCACAGTTTGATCATCATTAAGGTTTTCCTGTAAACTGATGTTATATTACATTAAGACAACCTTTGGGCATGAATCATATTTAGTGGTATCCGATCGAAAATGGAAAATTACACCCTATAGTTGTATTATCGGACGTACTTCAAAAGCAACATAGAGCCCGCATTTTTGTCAGAGTAGCTGTGTGAAGACGAACATAAGTTTCACCAGTAATATGGTTCTATGATATTAACCCTTGGCTTTGAAGACTATTCTCGAATGGAATGTGCAAGGAGAATATATGTCTATTCCTAAGCTTAATGTATGCGCTACACATGCAGGATAACTTTAACTACATCATCACTTGCATTTTATTTTTAAAATTTATGATTAAAATTCTGACAAATCAGGATCCAGGCCATCAACTACTGAGAAGACTAGTTGGGGAAACTCGTACAAAGGTATCTTCCCGTTTCCGTTCATTTGTCTACCAAAGCTGCAAGTTTGTTTCCTAATTAATTGCTCTTGCAGGAAATAATCACAAGTTTCCTCTTCAACGGAGTTGATGAACTGGGCAGCAAAACATTCACAGACTATTTTCCAGAGTACAAGTGTGCTGACGGGACTGTAAATAAAAAACGCAGTATGATTGGAAAATCGTTCGAAACTCGTCCGTGGGATGCAACAGGAGAATTTACTGGTAACAGTTTGCGATAGAACGCATGCCATATTATCCCCTTTTCAGTTTCCTCATGTTTCAATCTTTTCTGGGCCCTTCTTCCATATGTAACATATTAAAGCTTTTTTCTTTAATTTATCATGTAGCTGGCAATGGTAATGCCAATGTTTTTGAATGATTAGCTAGCTAGAGCATGGATCACTTAGTTTCTTGTTGCATGAATTGTTGAGAGTGTTAATGGCCATCCTATATAAGCTTCCCCCTACTGATGTAATCATGCTTGAAAAGTGTACAGGAAGAGGGTAATTTGAGTGTCTAACTGTAAACTTTTTTCTCATGTGGAGAAATCTCCATTGATGAATGATAATAACAATATAATTATCAAACATTAAACTGATTCTTATTAATGTTTGCTGTTGACCAATGAAGAAATAAGAGATTACTTATTAATGATGATATGATCATGGGCATTTTGGCCCACCCTTTTTGGTCTTCCAGTTGTTGTAGCAAGGGCAGACTTTTTTGTTGCCTTGAGTGCCTGGAGGCACACACAAACACTTCGCACAGCATTTTTGGCAGAAGAACATGCATGGCTTCCTGTGCGATGTCTTTGAGCATCTATGAACGCATCTTGGGTGACAATCTGCAAAAAGAATATGCACTTTCATGAGGCATGTTACAATCTGCATAAAGAATTTGAATCATGAACCTTGTTTAAGGGATCTACAATCTCATCCCGCTAGACCAACTAAACTTGGTAATCAGACTTTACTAGCAAATCTTGAACTAGTTCTTCGTAATAGAAGTCGTAAGTATCTATTGCAAACTATAAAAGGTTGACAGTTTAAACCCCACCTTGAGGCCGAAGTTTCCTCTCAGGTTCAAACTCAGAAGCAGGTACTTGATCACCGGAGACCTACCAAAAACCATTCAAATGTATAATGCTTGAACGTCTACGAGGAAAACAACACACATTAAGAAGAAACATGCCAAACTCAATACCAAATTCAACTAGTTTACCTGATTTAGAGCGAGGACAACAAAGAGAAGACAGAAGATGAAGGTTAGTTTTGCAGGCATTTTCTTTTTTGTGATGGTTTTGAGGCAAAACTACAAGCATAAAATGGGGTGTATATGAGTTGTGTGCAGGTTAAAAATGCAAGACATATGTTGGCATGTATTTATAGTAGAGAAGGGGTGTGCAAGCAATGGGGACAAACTTGACACATGAATCATGATACAACAACTCAACAAGTATTGAAATGACCGTTTTGCCCTTGCCCTATCTTCCTTCTCTTTTAGGCTTGTATTACGGATCGCAAGGCCTCTTTCCTTCACTTCTTCGGCTCATATATCATCAGGATGGATGCAATAGGTCAATAATCTGAAAATATTATGGCCTGTAATGTGGAAATGGTGGTTAAATTTGACCTGGCAATTTGGGATAAGTCCCCATTGACAACTTCAAAAGTATTTGCATTTATAACACGGGGTGTAAGCTCATTTATTTGAGTTCGAGTCAGGTCGAACTACTTAGGTGTAAAGTCCTTCCTACTAATGATAGTTGCGTTTTAAGAATTTGAATACAAAACCTTTAGTTAAGTTAGTATAGCGGCGAACTGTTAAGTTATATCAGTAAATAGTGGAAGTGAGTGGTGGTGGTGGATGTTTGTAGTTGTGATCGCAAAGAAGTAAAAGTAAACTTTAGAGTAATAAGAAGTTGAAATAATAAAAATGACCGAGAAAAAAGTGAAAAAATGAATCAAATACAGTAGAATGCTTAGAAAAGAAAAGGTGAAAAATAAATGAAAAAACATAATTGAATGTTATCAGTTTTCCATTTGTTTTACGAAAATAACATATAAAATTAGAGTCCGAGGTCAAAAACATGTATTATGTATAGATATAAATTATAATTATTGTTTACTTCTTTGTGCATGAGTAGCCCCAGTTGAGGTCTGCAATGATCCAGCGTCCACGATTAAGATATCAACATTGAGGCCCATAAAGTGCATTCACTGGGCTAAAATGGAGTGTTAGTAGGAAAATGATTATCTCACCTGGGCCAATTCAAACAAAAGGCCCACTTTTAGAACTTTAGTTTAACATAGTGCTGGTAATGGGCCTAATTCGAATCCGATCCGAATTTTAGTATATTCGTTCGATAAAAATGGCCAATGGATCGCATCCGATTATAAATAATTGTTTATCCGAAATAAATAAATTAAAGAATCCTATCCGTTAAGAATCCAAATCCGATTTTATATATAATATTTAATTAAATAAATTATTTACTAGTAAAGAATATTAAGTAAAATATTACAATTTAAATTGTTTATTCTAAAAACATATATTTTAAATAAATATAAATAAAATCATCAAATAATCAATTAAATAATAACTAGTAATTGTTGCACACTCTATGCACGTGTAAATAATATAATAATAATTATTTAAATACATATTAAATTAAAATTTTTATATTAATATTTATTTTGTAATTAATATTAATATAATTATGAACTTAAAAGATAATACAAAATATAAATTAAAAAATATTGGAAAGAAAAGGAATATATAATAAAGAAAATGGGAGTAAGGTGAGAGGAAAGAAAAAAGAAGTTCCGAGATAAATGCAAAATAAGACATTGAGAGTGTGATAAAAAAAAATAGAAAAAGAAAATAATTTTGGAATCCAAGAGATCAAAACGGTTACACTAAGGATTTCTCACTAGTATAGATTATTTGTTATATAGTATGTAATTATCTTTATTCTTTTTTATAAAAAATCATATTTTATTATTATTGAATATTGAATCGGATCTTTTTATCAAAACTGATCCGACCCAACTATATACAGGATTTGGATCCAGTTATCCCCTTTTTTTTTTTTAAATAATTTCGGATTCATAATCTCTTAATTCTGTCCTAATTCAACCCATTGACATCCCTAATTTAACATACTTGTTTGCTTTTTTGGATAAAAATCTGATTTTTGCTTATTTTGATTGCCGTGGCCTTGACATTAATTACATGTCTTTCAAGATATATAAACACATTAAAAAGTCGTAAATGTACTTGCTAAAATTTAGGGGATTACAAAAATATTTCAACATTAATTGCAAGAGATAAAACATTTATGATAATATTTATAGAATCCACTTTAAAGTTTTGTAATTTGTATTAACTCTATTCAAATTTTATAGTTGGAAACCACTTAAGACTCCCCATATACAGCCAACCTTCCATCTTTCCTCATTAACTCCTTTTATTCATCTCTTATAGTCTTATTTATTGTATTTATATTTTTACTTTAACATACATTGAAAAAATCAAACTTAATTTATGACGGGATTTATATTAAGGATCTTTTTATTTTTTAAAAAATGACATTCATATGTAAAATAAAATAATAATTATTTATCTGGTGATTGAACCGATTAGACTAGTGCCCTCTAAAGCCACCGCTGCAGCCTCCGGCCCAAGTTTCAAAACATTGGTCACGTGTCTCTCGACCTCCTTGCATGCTTTGCATGTGTTTCGATGCTTTCCACCACTATACATATGTGTTATTTTCTGAATGCTTTGTCACGTGTTCTGAGAATGCTTTGTCATGTGTTCCGATGTTTTCCACCGTTGTAACGCACTGAATATTAAATGTCTTGTCACGTATTTTGATGCTTTCCAACGATGCATATGCATTGAATTTCGAAAAGTATTTAGAATAGTCTAAAAAAAGTAAATGAAAAGAGACAAATAAGAGATAATATTTGGTGGAAAAAAGCCAAAGTCCAACCAAGCAATTAAGAAAATCCAATTCAAAATTTTCACCAATTTCCTTTATTTCTGGTATCCATAAATGCCGCCAACAATTTAAAAAAGAAACATAATAAGAAAAAAAAATTACTGTAATAAGATTACTATAATCCACGTCAGCAAGTCAAAATCCCAGGAGGGAAAGTACCTAACGGTACAATTCTTCCATTTTCCCTGTTCCCAAACAGACCCTTAACTGCTTTTACATTGTACCTCCTGCATCGCGAGTTGTACCTTTTCAGAACTGAATGAGAAATAGGTTTGATTCCCTCCCAAGAATCCACCCTTGTTACAGAATCCCAGTTCCACGAGAGTTGTACCCTTCTTTTACAGAGTTGTACCCCAGAAACCATCTGGGAAATTTGAAATCACAAAAAGGGCGCATCTTTTGCGCGTTTGCTTCTGTCCTGTATATAATATGGTAGCCCCCATAGCCACCGAACTTTTTTCCCGTTTGAGAGAGAGAGACAGATTTCTGCTCCACGGAGTTCTTTCCCTGCTCAAAAGACCCGCTGAGAGCAATTTTAGTGAGCTTTATTCGTTGAATTTTGATTCTTTATCTCGTTTTTGGCTTTGTGTACTTGATACTAGGAAAAAATGGAGTTTGTGAGGAGAAGGGTGAGGAAGGAGTTCAAAGGGCGCGGCATATTCTTTGGTGTTGTTGAGGAGTGCATGCACGACACTGGTCTTTTTAAGATCATATATGATGATGGTGGTTGCGAGGAAGTGTATTTGTGGGACCTCTTGCCGCTCTTGATATCCTCTGAGGCAGAGCCACAGCTACCGCCACCCCCGCCGGAGCCGTTTCGCAAAAGGGCCGGACGAAAAGGCAAGAAGAAGCACCACCTCGTTGCTAATAGAGGTAAATTAGGTGATGATAATTTAGTGACATTTAGTGGCGTTTCGGGTAGTTTGGTGGATAGAAGTGGGGGAGTAGAGGAGGTAGGATTGAATATTGATGAGGGAGTTGGTATGAATGATGGTGGTGATTATGGGAGTAATTTGGGTGGTGATTTGCATGGTTTGGATTTGAATGAGGGAGTGAAAATGGATCAAGATGAGGGGTTGGATTTGAATGAAGGGATTAATGAGGAGAATCCTGGGGAAAAAAATAAAATGATTGATTTAAATTTGGATATTAGTGAAGAGATCCAAGATGTAAGGAGTGAGAAAAGGGTGAGATGGTTTGACTTGAATATGGAGTTTAAAGGGGATGAAGATGACAACTTGATTGCTAATATGGAAAATCATGCAATGAAAGTGGGTGGTGAGAAGGAGAATGCACTTTTGAATGTGGAGAACAAAGAAGAAATCCCGGTGGAAAATTGTTTGAATGAAGTTGTTCATGAGAAAAAGGCTCCAGTGATGGAGATGGGAAGGGGTAGAGAAGAAATCTTAGATAAAATGAGTAGTGATTCAGCTGACTGTGATGATGGGGTTAAGGGGGGTGTGTTCAGAGGTAGGAAGAGAATAGAGTCACTAGATAATAACATTACCTTAGGCATACAAGAGTTGGGATCAAGTGGGAGCAGTTGCAGGGAGAAAATGGATTCATTTTCTTCTCAAGATTACGCTTTAAATGCAATAAGGGTAAACAATCATTTATCCCCTACTACAATTAGAGCTGTGACCATTGAAAGAAAAGCTGTGTCAGGACATGAAAGAATCGAGGAACCTCTTGTTCTTCCACCAAAGGTAGATTTACCACCATCTTGTGGAGATCTGGATCTCAGAGGAGTTTCTGCATTTGATCTTGTTTCTGTTTATGCATTTTTGAGGTCATTTAGTACTTTGCTGTTTTTAAGCCCATTCGAGCTGGATGATTTTGTGACATGTGTGAAATGTGATGACTCCACGTTGTTGTTCGACTCTATCCACGTATCCCTTTTAAAAACATTGCGGTTACGTTTGGTGTTTCTTTCGAAGGAAGGTTCTCGATCCGCCACTAATTGTCTCAGGTATCGAGTTTTCTTTTACTTGAGAAGTTACACGTGGATTAATTAATTACTCGTACTTATATTTCTCATATCTATTTTCTTTTCTTAGGTATCTTAACTGGCATTTCCTAGACTTGATTACATGGCCCGTGTTTTTGGTTGAGTATCTGTTATTTCACAGTCCTGGATACATTCCTGGTTTGGATCTCGGTCAGTTTGAGGCTTTTCAGAGTGACTACTATAAAATGCCGGTATCAGCAAAAATTGAGATACTACAACATCTTTGTGATGAGGTCATTGAAATAGAGGTTTTCAGGTCTGAGTTAAACATGAGGACATTGACAACAGAGTTGCAGGACGATATTAAAAGAGGAAAGGTTGTGATGGATATTGCAAGTACTTCTTCAATTACTGAAGAAGAATTTGACGAACCTACAGATTTGAATGGCATCGAATGTTTTCTTTGTAAGAATGATGGGAACTTGATATGCTGTGATGGTTGCCCAGCAGCATTTCATTCAAGGTGTGTAGGGGTCGTTACCAACTTGCTGCCAGAAGGAGATTGGTATTGTCCTGAATGTGTAATTGACAAGGATAAGCCTTGGACCAAAGTAGGGAAGCCCATTCGAGGAGCAGAATTGTTGGAAATTGATCTTCATGGACGACAGTACTACAACACCTGTGGCTACCTGTTGGTGTAAGTTCTTTCTAATAAATTTAACTGAGATTTATTTTTGATTTTGTTTAGATGATTAGTAATTGGAAACCTTCATAAGAGGTCATTACTCTGTTTACATAACAGACTTGTTTATATCCGTAATTTATCATACTTATTAGTAAATTGTGAGTGGCATTTCATCCAAGTGCAACACAATGAAAAGGTAAACCGTATGTTTTTCGAATTAGGCCCGTTACTTTAGAATGTTGATTCCTGATGTACTCATGGAAAGCAGTCAACATTCTTGGCAATAATTGATGTTTCTCTGCCCCTGTATGATGATCGAGAAAGCTGAAGTGAAAACTTCGCCTCTCTATATTTCATGTACCGTTCTTATTGGCAAAGTTTTCCATATACATGCTTTTTTTTAATTGCACTGACTTTGCTAAAAAAGATAGTTTCTCGTTAAGGGTAGAACGAGAAAAATAGTTACTTGCATGATATTATGCATTAATCAATGTGGTTTATGAGTGTGCCAGCATTATTCACTGTCCACTTCCATCTGTTAGACATAAACCAATGTATATGTAGGATTGCAGGTAGTACCCTGACCCGTCTTGTTGGTTTAAAACTCTAAGTGGGTTTGGAAAGGGTTTCGACTTCTAGTTTTAGGACCTAGACCCATCTCAAACACCTTATTAAAATTTCATCTATGTACATATATAATTTGTGAATATATATTAGTATGATATGTACTTGTATTTTATACAAGTAATGTATTACATAATACCAAATGTAAACATGATACTCTTGTATGTTATATATTATGCTATCAATATATATAAATAATAAAACATGTGAGAAACAATGGTGTTACTTATTTTTATAAATACTTTTCAAAAATATAAAATGGGTCAACCGAGTCCAACCCGCAGTCGGGTTGTCATCGAATAAAAAATAAATAATGGGTCAACTGAGTTTAACCCACAGTCGGGTTTGGCATCCGATAAATTTTAGATATATATATTAAAGGGGAAAGGGTAGGAAAAAGACCAAGGAAATTATGTGGTTTGACGACTTCAAACAAGTTCTCCATTGTACTCGTAATATATATGCCTTTCAACCCCATGCTGCTGGTGTTGGCCGTGTCTAGCACAAGATGTTTGTATTCTATTGGCGATTTCTGCTATTTGACCTAGTGGTAAGGAATTAGCGATAATTGAAGTGATGAATCTCATTCACACTTTAAACAAGCAAGGACCACTACCTGAGATCAAGACCGAACTCTATAACTTTGGTGGAGCCGTGCAATTCTATATTTTGATTAAGAAAGTGGCACCGACCATTACTTCATGAAAATCGGTTTATAGGTGACTTCTGGGCTCTAAATGCCGTTGCTGGGGCAATTCAAAATGACATTGTCCTGGTTTACTATTTTGAGCAAGACATTGTTCTATTGTGGAATGGCTGTCATCCAATGTGTAAGTTACTCTAGGGATAACAAAGTTATCTTCCCTAGAGCTCATGACCATATCTTAGATTCTTAAAACTTATGTCGCTCATTACTCGAGGGGAAAACCAATTGCCACTGCAAACTCTGGGGAATTTGGAGTAGGAGAGGTACACACTTGGCACGGTGTTAGAATCTTTTCAGCTTGATGAGGTAGCATCACTCTTTGTAACAATCAAGGCTCGTAAGTCCGCCGATCCACATAGTTGCCCATATGCGGTAGTTATGTATCGTGGGATTTCTCATATCACATGTGATAAATACAATCCAAATTAAGCACCGTATTTGAATGACTCCATCCGATAGCATTGATCATTATGGAACTTGCGCAAATGAGTAAGTATATCCACTCTTGATAGAAGATCACAATGACCACCTATTTATATAGGTGAATTATAGTGAATGGAGAAAATCACCCCAAATCTAGTAAGAAATATCACAACTATTAATTAGGAATAGATTATTGTGATCTTGCATATGTACCAACCTTTGATTCTTAACAATTTGAGATTCACTTTAAGTTTAGTGATTGCGGTGCATAAATTTTCCGGCATAAACATCTTTTATGCAATCCGATAGTTTCCTCTTTCGGATCTATCTTTTAAGATTTTTCAAATATAAGTTAACTAAAGATCATATTTCGCCAACCACAACTATTATTATTAAGAACGCAAAGCGCATCGCTACTTATGTAGTAGTATGAAGCGTGCATCTCACCAAAATAAGTGCGTCAGATGAAAAAACCTATAGAAAATTAAACATAAAGATGATAAGGAAACCAAGTTAATTTGATTAATAAACACGAAAAAAACTCCAACCGGATTAGTTGAAGAGTCCAAAATATAAAAATTAATGTCGTGAACCTCATCAATTCGAGCTTGATTATCAGTACACCCAAATTGAGTCGTTCTATTTGGACTTGCTGCCCCACCGTGGTTAAATGAGAATCCATAAGAGGCTCATGGGATTGACGTGATGGGGGATATCTGGATTGAGTAAGCTCCAAGCTGACATATAATGCATGGATACAAGTTATGCCTTCTAATGAAAGTCAATTTTGCATATGCCTTGATTACAAACAATGAAAGACTTAAAACATTCATCACATCTCTTCCTCCTCCTTCTTTAGGCCATTAAAGGCAAAACTTTCCTCTTTCCATTGTACACAATGTTGTAATAGATGAAGAAGATGGTTTTCCTATTGTAGGCATTGTTTCTTTGCTCTTAGAAGCAATTGCCTTGGCTCTAGTGTAGTTGGCCTCCTTGACAGAATTAAATCCAATTGTGAATTAATTAAAAAATTTATGGATCATTGTTAATCCTTATATCATTTGCAACATCTTGCTAAGCAAAATGGTCATGATCAAGCAATGGAGCATCTTTCCATCTTAAACCCTATATTACTCAAATGTCCGACTGATCATTCACTAGTATCATTCATTTATTAAGATCTAAGGTGATACGATCAATCATATCACACTTATGATTTAACAAGATCGATGTTATAATTTGAAATGATTGTGATCTTATAAAGAAAATGGTGTTTTGGCCCTTTGGGATGAATGAAGATAGCATACTTGGATCAACGATGCATAGACACAACCACGACCAAACACATATGACACGACACAACCTCCAAGTGGTATAACTTAGCAGTTTGACTCTATGCTAGCTTAACCAGATGTCTCATGTTTGAGTTCTTGGGAACCCAACTACCATTGATAGGGAAAACTTTACACCTAAGCGGTCCAACCCTACCCGAACTCAAATAAATGAGCTATAGAACAAAAAAAAAAAAAATGACATAACATAAATACAATGATATGATGTTTCTTTTTTTTTTTCGAAATTCCAACATGACACATGTCTGACACTGTGTCAAACACGACACAAGATGGAGATATTTTAGAAGTGTCCGTGAGTTTTTGACCTAGTTTAAATTCATTCGCCAACTTATTATGGCAGAATTATCTAAACCATTATAAGTAGCACCAGTGTGGTACAACCGTACAATTAACCCATGTGAGATTAGATTTACCATTTGAATTGACCCAGGATGCCATGTATCTAAATATATGTATAATTCATTTTTGTAGGTTGGAGTCATGCGATGATGGATACTCATCTTGGTTCTACAAGAGAAATGACTTGCCTGCCGTTGTTGAAGCACTAGCATCATCACCATCTCTGTATGGGAACATAATAACCGCTATCTGCATTCATTGGAATATAACTCATGGAGTTAGTGGTTCCAGATATGATTTACATCATAGGTCCTATTTCACTTTACGTTTTCCTGAGAAACAGCCACTTCTCGTTAGGCATCCAACACCATCAGGAGCTTTTAATAGGGATGTGGATCCTGCTGACAAAAGGACTGACGTGAAGTCCATGCTAAACACTTATTCTTGTAAACGAAGCTTTGGTCAGGGGCCTGCATCATCCAGCATCGATTCTGGAGGAATTATGCCTGAAGTACCTCGTCGTGCACATTATGTCAACCTCTATGAATTTGCTCGAACAGCATCATTGATTCTTGAAGATTTGACAGCTAAGTCGTCAGATAAGTCATCTGAAGGCGCTACAAGGTCTGTTGAAGAGATTACTGCAGGGGAGATGAAGGTTAAATCAAAGAAATTTGCTGAATTTTTTTGGTCAAACATGCAAAATACAAATTTAAATTCCAGGAAGGAAAAATGTGGTTGGTGTTTATATTGTAAAGTTCCTGAAGATGAAAGGGATTGCATTTTCGTCATGAATGATAGCACTCCAACAATAGAAAAATTTACGAGTGAAGTTTTAGAGATTAAGTTGGCAAAGAGCAGGAAAAGACATCTTATTGATATCATATGCCATGTCATATGCACTAAGGATCGTCTCCAGGGACTTCTTTTGGGACCTTGGTTAAATCCGCGTTACTCCCAGCTTTGGCGTAAGAGTCTTCTTGAAGTGGCCGACCTTGGTTTATTGAAAAATTCGCTCCTTCAGGTTTGTTTGGATTTATGTTTTTTAGCTAGACGTTACATGTGTTTATAATTTGGGGATATAATAGGTACAAATTTGATCACATTTCTTAAGGAGAAATCTAAAGCTGCCAAGAAAGCTCTTTCTTGCTTTCTATAAGTGTAACAGAAAAGGTTTGCGTGTTAGATCTTGGCTGGAAGTTCCAGATTTGGCAATTTATGATCAACTTGCCTTGCTTTGCTTTCCAGATAGTGGATGAGGTTTCTTGACTTCCATGAACTTTTCATTTCAAAGATGATTAAATTTCCAGATAGTAAAATGAATGTTTCTGTATGGATAATGTGATAATTGAATGATAGAACAAAAAACATGCATACCTTGTGGTACCAAGAAAAGCATAGATGTAACTGAACTTTATAATTCTATCCTTTCGAGAACATTCCTTTTGGGCTTTAAGTTTTGTGCTATCTGTTTATAATATGTATTAGTTATCTGATTAGCAACGACTTCTGGTATCAGCTAGAGTCGAATCTGCATCATCTGGCACTTTCTGCAGATTGGAGAAAGCATGTGGATTCTGTCGCTGCAAAAGGTTCTGCTTCTCATATTGTGAGAAATACTGCACGAGTGTCTTTAAATCACGCAACTGAGGGGAGAAAAGGCAAGCGCTCAAAGATGAAGGTCACACCATCTTCGAAAGTTAAGGCGGGGCTGAGATTATTCTGGTGGAGGGGAGGAAAGGCTTCACGTGAGCTCTTCAATTGCAAGGTTTTACCTTGCTCTTTGGCTTCCAAAGCTGGCCGACAAGGTTCGAAGTTCCCATTATTCTTAATCTGTAGAAAGATTCTTGTGACTGAGTCATTATCTGAATATGTTTTAAATTTAATTTGTGCTGGTGCAGGTGGGTTTAAGAAGATACTAGGTGTACACTACCCTGATAGTGGAGAATACGCCAAGAGGATAAGATATGTTGCTTGGAGAGCTGCTGTTGAAACTTCAAGAAGTGTGGAAGAACTTGCTCTCCAGGCAAGTATCTGTTGTCATATTATTCTATTTATATTATCTATTTCGTTTTGACTATTGCCACCAAATTATCTAGTCTAATATGTGGAATACAATATTCTGTCTGTGTCATCCATATGTGTAGGTTACTTTCTAGTTTCTACAGTTCTACTAATGACCTAATTGAGCTGTTTGTTTTCATACGTGCAGGTCAGGGAACTTGATGCTAACATCAGATGGGATCATATTGGGAACCGTTGCATTATCTCAAAGATGGATGGTGAATCGAAAAAACCCATCAAATCATTTAAAAATGTTACAATTCGTAAGAAGTGTTGTGAAGGAAAAACGGTTAAGTACCTACTTGATTTTGGCAAGAAAAGATCTATTCCTGATGTTGTTGTGAAATATGGATCCCTCCTTCAAGATTCCTCAAGAGTCAAGAAGAAATACTGGGTGCCAGAGGGGCACGTTCCGTTGCATCTCTTGAAAGCTTTTGAAGAGAGAAGAATTGCTCGTAAACACAATAAGATTACTTCTGGAGAACTTTGTGAGAGCAGTACAGTTAAGAAGAAGCCGTTGAAGAAAAAGGGATTTTTGTACCTTTTCTCAAGAGCGGAGAGGTCAGAGACTTATCAATGCGGGCACTGCAACAAAGATGTCCTCATCAGGTAATATAGGACTTCAAATTGCTCCATAGTTTACATTTTGATTCTGATTCATTCTTTGCCGTATGAATTTATAATGTCCTTGATCACCTTGCTTGTGTTGATCTTCAGGAAAGCAGTGAGCTGCCAGTATTGCAAAGGTAAAAAGCTCTTGTTAAATTTTCTTATGATAATCAATTGATTTAAAACATCTCTTGCTCAAGTCACTTCGATAGACTAATCAAAATACCAAAATTCATAGGTATTGAGTGGGCTATTCCTTGGGGCTCGTTTTGTTTGCTTGATTTTCTTTAATTTGGTACTTGAATCAATCTCAGGTTTTTTCCATAAAAGACATGCTCGGAAATCCGCGGGTAGCTCTCGTAAGTCCGTGTATACTTGCTATAAATGCGAGGATGATGAGCCTGTGCAAACTGGTGCCATGGATCTGCTGAAAGGTAAGAAGGCATTGAAAGCCTTCCCAAAGGAAAAACTGGGGAAACAAAAACAATCTGCAGGTTCTAAAAGGAAAAGAGGAGTTCCCTTGGTTGTACCAAGACATAAAGCTGAAAGTGTTTTGAACCTGTCTTCTTTGAATACAAAAGGTAGCAAACGGAAGAGGGGTAGACCAGCTAAACCAAGAAAGGTCGAGCTAAATGTTATATGGAAGAAGAAGAAGAAGAGAAAACCTAGCAGAAGTAGTTACTGGTTGAATGGTGTACAATTTTCAAGAAAGGAAAATGACGAAAGATTGGTGCAATTTAGGCATAAAATGCTTCTAGTGCTTTCTGGAGAGAATACTTTGATCAGCGATGAACTAAGTTGCAGTCTTTGCAGCGAAATGAAATATACTTCTAAGCTGAACTATGTGGCTTGTGAAATTTGTGGAGGTAAATCTTGGAACTCAATTTGTACATTTGTCCCATTTATGCAAACTAATATGTTGACTATAAGTAGTAGGCTTAACTTGCTTGGAAACTAGCACTGTAACAGACGAAATCTGTGAAAAAAGTCCTGTTTTAAGCAACAAACAAGAAGTAGTATTTTTTAACTGATGGAGTATGATTTTCTGTATTAATGCATGTAGTGATTCTCTTGATCTTTAAGTCATAAGTTTCTCCACTGCTGATTATTTTTGCTTGTGTCACAACTGGCAGTTTGGTTACATTTAGACGCTTTTGATCTTGGAGCTGGTAAAATCAGAAACATCATTGGATTTAAGTGCCACAACTGTCTCAAGAAGAGGCCCCCTGTCTGCCCTCATCATTTCGCCGCTGGAAGCAGCAATGTTGAGACTGGATTCGTTATGGAAAATGATGAATCCAGGGTTATGCTTTTGACTTATAATATAGAGAAGGCGTCATAGGATCCAAGCGCCAAAAAAGCACAAGGTTGGCATTTTACGAGAGAATCAACTAGAAAATGATTTTGTTGAAGTGGGATTGCAGGACGAGATGCTAAATTTTAGTTGGTATGGACCTGTAGGTAGGTAAAGTCTAAAGAAGATGAATTTCAGCATTGACGGATCTCGTGAACTGATCTGGAAAAGAATACAACATATCTGGAGTCTGTAACAAGTAGAGCTCTCTTCACTCCAAAGATGACTGCTCAAGCAATTTTATTTTCAGGTGACTTTGTTGTATGTTGGGAGAGGAACACCCTCCTATTAGAGTTTGTAATTTATTCCTTTTTCCTTTCGAGATGTTGTTGTGCTATTGGTGATCGGTATAGATGTTAAAACCATTTTCAAAACTTGAAATGTCAGTTGCAAGAGTTCATCTGTGGCTTTATTTTCTTCATTAAGCTATCGCTTAATTAGAATTTGCTCTGGTGCACTTTGTTTTTGATGTTGAAAGTAAGCTGTTTTTGTCTGCTATAAATTACTGAACTTCTGAATGAAAACTTTTGGGGATATTTGATGTGTTCTTCTGAGATAGATTCATTGGGATGCCATCTGATTCACCTTCACTAGCACGTTCTGCCTGCACACGAAGTGCTGGCAGAAAAACTATCGTGTCCTGCATACGAATCTTTGGCCCAACAACGTATTTTGGCACTCAGTTAACTGTGATTTACCATGTGAATATTATTGACTGGTGTTCTGATGGTGTCTCCAGCAAGCCCCTGAGATTATATAGGCTTGGAATGTAATTGGTCAAAATTCAAGAATTTGCTTAACATCATGGCAGGAATGAAGGAAATGTGGGCTGCGAAAAAGACTGCTGCAGTTCGGAAGCCCGGAAAACAAATATTAGGAAAACAGAGGATGCATGACAGATATGTGGAACAATATGAAGCTTTCCTGTGACGACTTTAAAGATTTTTCTAGGAAAGCATTGGAGATGGGCGTGAGAGATCCCCGGAAAGTCATGCACGCCATCAAAATGGGATTAGCAATGTCCCTTGTGTCGTTGCTCATCTTCTGGAAAAAGCCGTTTTCTGATGTTGCTCAGTATTCCATATGGGCGATTCTCACAGTAATTGTCATGTTTGAATTCAGCATAGGTAACTAAACTTATATTAATAATTATATATGGAATGTTCATTGCTTTTGTTTATATTAATCTTTGATAATCATGCAGGAGCAACGTTTAATTATAAAAGGATTCAACCGTGGTTTGGGAACCGTCTGCGCTGGAGCTCTGGCATTAAGCTGTGCAGAATTAGCCCTGTTGGTCGGACAATGGGAAGATGCAGTAATTGTCAGAAGTATTTTCTTCATAGGTTTGTGTTTGCAAAACTGTTATCTCATGAATTTTAATTTTTAACTGAAACATAACTAATATGTTTGTGCATTTGTAGCTACGTTTGCCTCATACTTGAAACTGTATCCAACCATGGCGCCGTACGAATCTGGATTTCGTGTTTTCGTGTTGCCTTTCTGCATCCTAATGATGGCTGGAAACATGAACCTAACTCCATTGTTATATGAAGTCATCTGTCATATAATTTAAATAAACCTTTTTTTTTTTGTCCGAAAATTATGGGTCATAAAGATTCAATGTTATATTAGCTTAACTAGAAGTTATTGTATTCAAGTTGATGTATACACATCCAATATTAATAAAGTACACTTTGACATCTTAATCATACGATATGTGGTCCATCCCGTAACAAATGAGATATAACATCAATTGAGTATACTGATCTACAGACTACAAGTGAGTAAGTGACCATGTTGTTCGTGATTTTTTTTGAAAAACAAATGCATATACTTTTGTGCATAAAAACGCCCATAGCAACTGTGGGATATGGACCCCACGTCTTGGATATATCTACTGACCTCGGACCCACCAAGAAACACAACTACAGAAGCCCAAGTTGCCACGTGGCGCCCTACAATACATCACTTTTTTTTTTTTTTCATTATTTAAAAAGAAAAAAGAAGGTAGGAATGAGTAGGTACATTAAATATAAAAATTGAATCCACTAAACTTGCCTCATATATATATATATATATGTGTATATAACTATATATATAGCAATCACAAGCCACGACCCATTATAAGAAGCCAAAAAATATAAAAAACAATCTTACTCTACATCGATCAGGATATAGATGGCTGATGATCACTTCTTTCCAGGCCTGGAAAACCTTAAACAGGCTTTCTCTTTAGCAGACTGTGATCCAAATCTTGATCTCATAAACCATTTTCCAGGGATAATTCCAGGCCAACCATTATACCCTTCTGCAGGCTTAAGCATCCATAACCCGACAGGATTTCCCCTGGATAATAATCTCTTCTCTCATTTTCCTGATCAATTCCCTGGATTATCCATCCATGAGGATAACAACACTGTCATCCCTCCTTTTGCTGATAGCATCATCTCCAATGATAATGATCATGCTGACAGGAAAAGGAAAGCGATGGCAATCAGCACCGGCTCGACTAGTTCATCTCCTCAAGCTTCTGATAATATTGGTATTAGAAAGAAAAATGTAAGTTTCTGAATCTCAACAAATATACATATATGTATGTATATATAGTTTATATTTAAGTTTTGACAGGGTGCTGGAAGAGGAAAGAAATTTAGAAACAATGAAAAGAAAGAGGAGAAGTCAAGAGAAGTGGTGCATGTTAGAGCCAAGAGGGGTCAAGCCACGGATAGCCACAGTTTAGCAGAAAGGGTAACTCCAAATTCATTTCTATTTTCAAATGATTTCGCCATCAAAAAATGAGTTTTTTTTTCCCCTATTAACTTATAAAAACAATCTGATTATATTAATATTTTCAGAAAAAAAGAATCGTTGCTTGTTTCCCGACTACTTATGCAACTAACTGACGAAGAACTGCTCCTTATTTTCATGATGTTTCTATTCATCAGGTGAGAAGAGAAAAGATTAATGAGAGATTAAGATGCTTGCAAGACTTGGTTCCAGGATGCTACAAGGTGATTATTATTGATTTCTCGAGATATTTTTCGGCTTAATCGTGCTTATGAATGCTGATTAACTAGATTAATGAACAGACAATGGGAATGTCAGTCATGCTGGATGAGATAATCAATTATGTGCAGTCCTTGCAGAAGCAAGTTGAGGTGAGTACTGATTCAGTGCATAATCAACTAACTTGCAAGAAATATACTTCTTTTGATGCAAAAATATTGACCTAAACTTGATGCAATTCTGCCTGCTGTGTGTTTCTGTGCAGTTTCTTTCGATGAAGCTAACGGCGGCGAGCACGTTTTACGATTTTAACTCGGAGACCGATGCCTTGGAAACAATACAGGTGAGCGAAACACGTTTTTTCCCATTTTTTTCTTTTTTTCACGGGTTCGAGTTCGTTGAGGGTAGTTGGAAACCAACCGGAGAAAAAGAAAAAGAAAAAGAAACCATCCCTTTTTCTCATTTTCTCAATATGTGTTTAAACCTGCAATTTTTTGAAAATTACAAATTACACCCCTCTAATTGTAGGAATTTATGCAAAAACTATATATAAATTTAAGAAATTTATTTTTGATAATTACACCATAATTATAGAGAATTGGTGTGATTATTTCAGATCAACTATGTCTTGATTTTGGACCTTTTCTATTGCAGAGAGCAAAGGCATTTGAAGCATCAAAGATTATTCAGAATGGAGCTAGCACTGCCACTGGACTCCATTCTGCTCAATTTCCACAATCAGCCCTCAATTTTGGTTATTTTCCTCAGCTGCCACACAACAATTGAGAATTCCGAAACTTCCCCTCCTTTTTTTTTTATTATTTTTTTATATACATATTTTTTATGTAAAATTCAAATTGTATTGCTCTAGGCCTCACAAGGCAATAAAGAAAAAAGAAATACATACGTCAAGAAACAAATATACTCGGTTGTATCAACCATCATGAACTCCATACACATGACATGATGAAATTTAACCAATCCTTTTCTTTTTTTAATAATTGTAAATTGTATAATTTTGTGATTTAAACTGATTTCTAAGACGGGAATCGGTCTAATATAATTAATTGAGTGTAATAATTTTCTACGAAAATGTTATTAAACCTTTTCTTATTAGAAAAAAAAAAAAAAGAAAGAAGGATTGACATTAAAAGTTATGTTAGTAAATACTAATTAAATTAAGGACGAAAAATAACTTTCCCCTAAGAACAATAGCACAACTTCTAAGATTTACGTTAGAAGGATCTTCTTTGGTATGTTATATGAAAACACGAGATTTTTGTAACCGATCAACAAAATATAAGGTTTTTTGTAATAATTAAAAAAGTTAAAAAATTGTTTATGTAAAACCCGAAAAAGATAACCCTGTACACAAATCTATGGTTACCATGGACATAATTAATGGTATTCTTATCGTACTCTAAATTTTAGTTTTAAATATCTTATTGTGTGATTGACGTATACTTGATGGTAAATTGAATTCTCACTGGGAAGAGAAATTTTCTCACATGTTTGTCATTCATGATCACATCTTTGTTGACATTTGATGATCATCTTGTTGTGTGTTTCTTCCCATTTTTGGTCATTATCTTGAGTGGAAATCTTGGCTTGGCTCGTCTGGACCGATCTTCATTGCCAATCAACTGAATATGCATTCCATTAATATCTCAAAAGCAGTAGGGTCGTCAACTACTGTGCCATTTGCAACCACTTTCGGAAGAAATTGTATATATATATATAGGTTTTTTTTTTTTAATAATATGATCAAATCTTAATACTAATTTAATACATAATTATTTATAAAAGGGATCGTTGCTGATTGTCTAAAATTTTCGTATATACGAGACTTTATATATAGGCACGGGGATACCCCCACCAAATTGCTTATTTGTTCTTTAATATGAAAACGTAATTCTTCTTCTTCTTATTTTTTTGAAAATTGTATTTTGATATATCAACTAGATCATTTCAACGATTTTGGGATATTTTATTCTTCGACAATAAAATAAATACGTATTTTTAAAATTAAATAATTTAGTGCCAAATTTGAACGAAACTCTGAAATACTTATCGGCAAACAACCTCAATATTTCACGTGTCCAAGCAAAACCGAGGCGGTTTGAGGAGACAAATAGCAACTCTGGTCAAATTTGATACTAAATTACTTAATTTTAAAAATATAAATTTATTGTATCGTCAAAAAAAGAAATTATTGAATGGAATCTTCCCCTTTTGTTTTAATCTTCTTTCTCTAGATTTATTTAACAAAATTAGAAATTTAGGACATAAAAAGGGATTACAACTATTCTAATTTGAGACATTCCCTGGTGCCCAATGCCTTTACGCTATTCAATTCTTCCACCTTACACATGCAGCTATAATTAGTGTATCATTCACCCCAAATATTAAGTGATTCTTGGATAGAGCATCTACACGTCCAATCACAATAATTACCACAATATATATATATATATATATATATATATATATATATATATATACCTTATTATTTTATTAATATTTGTAAAAGTATTTTAGGAACAACAAATCTTTGCAACGTATTGCGCTATATATGCATATCCATGTCGACGATAAGCAAGTGGTACCTACAAATAATTCAAACACTAAATCTCATGGATGTAACCAATTCATTATGTGAATGATTGTAAAGGCCTTCAAATATAACTTATTAAAATTTCCAAAGAAATATAAAATAGTTGGAGAGGAGAATGAATGAGGCAGATACATTGCACCCATGGGGAAGACAGCTTAAGATGGGCCATATGCTGCCCTAAAGGTGATGAGACAATTGTGGGGTTCTTCAAAATTCTCTCAAATCTTAAAAGGAGTTTATCACATTTTAAACAGAGATACAGCCAAAATCTTACATAAAATGGATAAAATTTAAAGGATAATCACGAATGTCCCTTAAGGCTTTAACCCAATTACGAAAAAGATGAAAGAAATAGCATAATTGAGAAATTACGATACACAACATGAGGTTTGAATAAGAATTACGAGAAACTCTGCATGATGTATATATCTGTTGTTCCTCAATTATGAAGTTTCTTTGGTGATTGAGTTACCTAAGAGGATATTCGTTTATCCATTAATTAAAAAGATTATGAGCGATTCAGCTTCTAAATAAATATAATTTATCAAAAATTTGATAAAAAAAATATAAATTGGATTTGCTTCTAAAGCCACTTTTGAACTCAAATCTTGCTCAATTGACTCCCATTTGACCATTTTCTTGCTTGTTTCTTGGAGCATATGCATGCACAAGGAGGAGGAACCAGATGTGAATTGGGTCCACATGGACCAACAAAATTGGATGGAGTTGTAACCCTAATTTGGCTCAATGGTCTCACATGCATTAATATCATGAGCAGGTAAAGATGGGGACAGATTCCTGGTTCACTGTTATGGGCAAGTTCAAAGATCCAACATATTCTCTTGTTCCTCCTTTTGGAGAGTGGTGGAAGTTGTTAGTCTGTCAATATAGATAACATGGGAACAACTATTATTGCTGAACTTGTTGGGGGTATTTTACCCAGATTGGTAATTTTCACTAGAAATGGTACGTGTTATTCCACTCTATACGGTGCCTAAACAGTAATTAACGTAAAATTGTTGATATAAATTTTTTTGATTACCTATAGGCCAAGAAAGATCAGATATCTTTAGTTTGGAATCCTTTTATGTTTAAGAAACACCACAACCGGTTTCTGGATGGTCTTCGTCTCAGCACGACAATTGTAACGAATCTGCTTATCAGCTGTAACTATAATCTTTAACGAATCACATGTTGACAAGCTATATCGACCAAGGTATCAAGCGTTTAAACGCAGGATAAAAAGTTGAATTATTTGTCATACAATAATAGCTGATAGCATTCCAAACAATGCCATATGAAAACTACATTAAGTAAACAACAAATTTCAGTGACTTCGGCATCCTCCTGGCATGGTTCTATCCCAAATATATTTCTGACTATCAACCTCAGTACAAATTACTGAAGTTTCAGTTGATAAAACAAAGAAAAGAAAGGCTGAGAAAGGTGAGAGAGATTTTGCTTCATTTTCGATACAAGATATCATGCTCTACAAGGTTTCTTATGCACAGTGTAATAATCAGACAAAACCTTCTATCAGGTCAGTGGATGGAATGCTCTCAAGATAAAGGGCTAAAGTTTCTATGTCACGACTGCGGCTATGCAAGTGTACAAATTAGAGAAAGAAGCCACAATAGGCGCTTGATGATGTCGTTTATAGCAGTTTTTTCTGAGTCAGATGAAGAAGTTGATGCACGTCTCATTGAATCCTCACTGTTTGGTTTTCTGTTTTTGGGAGGGAGGCATGTCCTGGAAAAACCTGTTACAGAATCACCATCGATTAGAATGTAACAAAACAGAACACAGATGGTATTAGGAGAGCAAAACTAAGCTAGCTAAAGATCAAAGATTCAGTTCGGTATATTGATACAAATACAATACAAAAGCAAAATTGTTGGCAACAGGATACGAAGATTTAATAAGACCATAGTGCATAATTCAATAGATGCTTAAGATGGTGTTGGAAATAAAGCTTAAGAAGAAGACTGTAGGGTTCTTTCATGAGCCAGTTTTGCTTAGTATTGGTCTTTCAAAGATTTTCTCATGAATTTAGACGATAAAAATGTCCAATGTTGCTTGAACCCACTGGACTTGAACTCCATAATGTCTATCATGAGCCTCGATTAGTGACAGAACTCCCAAAGTTTATGCACCTATTTAATTTTTATTAATATATCTCTCTCCTTCTAAACAGACTAAAATTCATTCTACGGTTTTGACACAACTGTGGTAATCATCTAATTGTCCCACTTTTGAGTACTTGTACATGGCCCTAAGCTTTTAAACATCAATTGAGGAAGTATAATAAAGCTTACACATCTCCTTGTATCGCTCATTAAGTATTAGGCCAACTCAGACAGTGATTAAGTCAGGATTGTTCTACAGGACATTTATTTAAGGAGTTTTAAAAAATTGACTTACATGTCTGCTATCCTCTTCTGCTTGTCCGAACAGATATATGGATATAAGTCCTCTAAGGTCATACTGGCAAAACTACTACTGAGATTTTGTTTCAATAAATTAGAGTTGAAGCCTGAAGCTGCTGGTACATCTTTTAGCTGCCCTTTCAAATGCTCCATAAAAATTAAACCTGTGAATTAGCTTAATGTCAGATTCAACTATGCATAGCATACAAAACAATGAAACATTGCAAGATTTTAAAGGAAAAATAATTGAAAGAAACCAATCTAAAAATAACGAATGAACTGTCAATTACTTCCATGATTATACAACATGTCCCCATGTATATATTCAAAAGCTTCTATATATATTACTCACTCTCACATGGAAGCAAACCTTTCAGCATTAGAAGAAATTCTACTGAGCACAAAATTGCTAATATTTAGGACTTACCCTGTCTGCTTTTCATTAAGCTTAATCCCATCAGATTAAAGGGATATCACGAAATTTCACGCAACAAGAAGAGTGAGTAACAAAGCTGTGGAAACCACAATTACGAACCAGAGACACTAGATTAATTTCCATTTCTAACCATCAATCAGAGTCATTCACTTCAATTTATCAGCAAGAGTTTTCAATTCCATCAGTTTCACCACTTGATTTGAACGTGATAGAGGATTATTTTAATGCAGATAGAAGACCATGGAAATGAGTAATTTCACAGTTTGCATTACAATGCACACAGGCCCAGAAAATCATGATATCCAAATAACAATTAGCCTAAAAAAACTCAATCAATGCGATCAAATTAATATGGTTTATCATTTATCAGATGTTTCAAAGTATAATAGCTAACAAAAGCCAGCCTCTTTCAGTAAATTGATCTTGTCCTATCACATGTACCCAAAATCCAACTACATTATTGTTTCAGTTGCCTGAATGCACCAACAATTTTGCCACTTATTACAAAACAAACTATATTCTCCAAAAAGAACCCAGTTGAACAAAACACAAATCTCTTTCCATCAGGAAACAAAAAAGATCCCAAGTTCAACACGTCGCGCATAAAAAACAACAATGAAGCAACACAATATTAACTTGAACATAATTTAACATGAAAAGCCAAAGAAAGGGGCATAATGAATGTCAAGGATAGGAAAACATACTGAGGGTTCGGAGCATCCGCAAGTCGAATTTCTTCGCCAGACCTTCATGTCCTATCTTCTTGGCACGCATATTCACCATACTCTTCAAGCCCATCAACAAATCCTGATGCACAAAATTCAACAGAACTCAATCCACACACACATTAACCAACGATCACGAAAGCCCGTAGCAATATTAATACGTAAAAGCAAACTTACAAGTTCGGACTCAGATAAAGAACAGAGCCAGCGAACATCGTCTATGTCGTTGTCACCCAGGACGCCCTTTTCATCCATTAGCTGAATCAATAACTTTTGTGGTTAGGGTTTCTTCTCCGTCCAAAATAATCTGAATTGGGCGAAAGGAATTAAGCTTTTGATCTCTTATGTTACGTAGCAAACGACGTAGTGATGTATTTGTGAAAGACAAAGCAGCCGGGAACGTTGCGGCGGCGGGTTTCTGCTGCCTTATTGTGAACCGACATTTGCTAATTGAATAGTATACTCGGTTCGGTCCGGTTAACCGAAACCGAACCGGTAAAATTGTGGAAAAAAAAAAAAGGTTATATTTTGAAGAGTTTTTTTTTCCCCTACTTTTAGTCAAAATCAAAATCAACAAAAGAATATACAGGTTGTCTGACCTTTCCGTAGTTGGTGCAACCGTGCAAGTTATTAAGAATTTTTTCTTTAAAATAATAATTTTGGATTCGATTTCTTGTGACCACTTGAGAGATGCATGTACTATAAAAAAAAATCATCTAATTATATTTTATAGTTTATTTATATAAGTTGAGTAGAAAATTCTATACTTTGTTTTATTTTCTAACTTATTTATATGAGTTGGGTCTGGGAAGTTTTATACGGGTTTTGTCCAATTCGTTTTCTTAAAGTTTTGGAGTCCATTTATATGGATTGAATTAGCGGGGAATTTGAGAAAACTCCCCAATTGATAAGTCAAATTTCTTTTAGCTCCCTATTTTCAAAAATGATGTATTAAAACTCAAGAATCGTGTATCTAAAACCCCAAATGATGTATTGGAAATATAAGGAAAAAAATCATGTATCTAAATCCCAGAATCGTGTATATAAATCCCAGAATCGTGTATCTAAAACCCCAAATGATGTATTTAAAAATGGGGAGCAAACTCAAAATTTTTCAACCCATGGGGAGTTTTCTCAAAACCCCCCTTGAATTAGTTCAGATTATTAAAATATAAAATTCTTTTTATCAATGATAATAGTATACTTAGATACTCAAACACAAAATTTTTTGATTAAATTAATATTTCTGCTAAGTTATCCGGAGATTATTTAGCTGCGAAGTTTGCAGTAAATAAAATTAAGATTAAACCAAACGGAACGTGGTCCATTGGGCTTGATCTGTCTGTAACTGACCGACCCGAAAGCCCAAAAGCAAACGAACCCACGATTAACCACAGCTCTCCTCCCTCAACAATTTTCTGCAAGCTTCCACTGTGGTCTTCCAATTTCAATGGCGACGGAGAACAAATCCAAGGGGAATAACTCCACCAAAACTAATAACAAGAAGAGAAAGCATTACCTTCCACATAATGTAAGCCCCTCTCTCTCTCGCTCTCCGTATATGTGTTTTGTGTGTGTGTATATGTATATGTAACTGAGCAGTTACTTGCTTTTTCCCGTGAATTTTTGGTGGGTTTTTGCAGAAGCCAGTAAAGAAGGGTGGTGGTTACCCTTTGCGTCCTGGTGTTGAGGGTTTCTTTATAACTTGTGATGGTGGGAGGGAACACCAAGCCTCAAATGAAGCCATCAATGTCATTGATTCTGTAAGTATATACATTTCTTTTGTGTATGTATTGATAAAGATTGAGGCTTTGGTTTGGCACTTTCTGAATTAACTTACTTGGCCTTTGTAATTCTTCACTTTACGAATTGGGGGTTTTAGGACTGTCTTGTTTCTTTCTTGAGTTATCTGATTGTAAGCTGTTTAGTTATTGAAACAATCTCTATGTTAATAGTCATGCTTGTGTTTATGTTGGATCTTGTGTATTAGCAATCCAAACCTTCTTTTGATATTTCAGAGTGTTAGTGGTTAGAAGTATTTTCTGAAGTGAGGTGTTTTAGAGCTAATCATTTTATCATCTGGTGGTTGATAACATTTGTACTTGAGTCTGGGATATGTATGATTATAAGTACGGATGTCCTTAGTTTATGCTGTTTCAGGTTTTGATCATCGATCTATCCTGAATTTCACATTAGGGTATATTAAAAATTCAAGTTTCAAGATCTGAATGTGAAGGGGCAAAGGTCATTTTTGAGCCAGAAATTCATGGATTTCTTTTAATTAATTTTTCTTTGAAACAGTTTTTTGAAGAGCTTGTGGATGGTACAGAGTTGAAAATTGAAAAGGAACAAGTATCTAAGAAGCCCTTGAACAAAGTAATCAAATTTGCATCTGATTCTTCCAGCAGCGACGACGATGACGAAGATGAAGGTGCAAATCATGATGATTCAAAGAATAATAATGATACTGAGCAGATAATTGAGGAGGGGAAAAGCAAAAATGCTATTACAACAGATGGTGATGCAAGTAATGAGTCAGGACTTGAACTAAAAAATGGCATATCTGTTGACAAGCAAATAGATGAAAATGTAGAGAAACCCGAGGCTCAAGAAAAACAAGAGGCTGAAGCTGAAGTTAAAGCTGAGGAGCCACCAGTAAAGAAACAGTGCGTGGAAGCAGATGCACCAAATAGTGGAAAATTGCCCAGAAAGGTTGAAGAGAAATCTGTTGATAAACTAATTGAAGCTGAGCTGGCAGAACTGGGAGATAGGAGCAAGGTCAGTGTCCTAAAGCATAATGACGATTTTATCTTCTTTTTAGTTTTTTCTGAAATGATGTTTATACGTTTTATCATTTGCTGTATAAACAGAGGCGTTTCAGTAAACTTGAATCAGGTTGTAACGGTGTTGTCTTTATACAAATGCGGAAGAGAGATGGAGACCCTTCGCCTAAAGATATTGTCCAACGCATGATGACTTCTATTGCTTCAACCAAGAAACACGTGTCCAGGTTCATTTCTGGTGTTCTATTTTTTTATTTAATTTCACTCTTAATAGGTAGGCTATGGAAATTAAGTTTAGACTGAATCACTGAAGCAATCCTTGTTTTTACCAGGTTTTTATTAAGGGTGCTGCCTGTTGAAGTATCGTGCTACACATCAGATGAGGAAATCAAACGTGCTATCAAACCTGTCATTGACAAATATTTTCCTGAAGAAACTGAAAGCCCGCGCAAGGTAAACATATTGCTGCTTCCTTTCGTGAACCTTCAAAAATTAAAAAAATGCCCCAAGTTCTGAATAAGGTATAATCACCTTTCCCGGAACTCGGATATGTTAAATTTGTTGTAATTGAGAAGAATAACTATAAGCTACGACCACATTTGCAGTATATGAGATATTACTTTTAAGTTTATGTTATTTGAACTGGCTAGTGGTTATTCCCCAAAAGGAATTAAAGGAGATAAGAAATCTGATTTTTTGATTATTATTACGTGAATTCAGTTCGCAGTTCTATACGACGCTCGTGCAAATACCGGCGTTGATCGAAAAAAGGTTATCGATGCGGTAGCCAAAGCTGTGCCGTCTTTACACAAAGTTGACCTGGCCAATCCCGACATAAATATAGTTGTCCAAGTTGTGAAGGTAAGTAGGGAAAGACCGGGTTTTGTGTAATTTTACAAGTTTTCAATCTTTCTGTGAAGTTATTGACATACTCTGTTTCAGACTGTTTGCTTGATCGGAGTTGTGGAGAAGTACAAGGAATTGGCCAAGTACAATCTGAGGCAGCTCAGTTCCTAAACCACTGAATCTAGGAAAGAATTAGGTTCGACTAGTCTGTATTCTTAGATACTGTTTTTGCTTACTCGTTTGATGTTTTAAAGCTACATTTCATGGGATTTGAGGGTGTTTTACTAAGCTTATTTTAAAGATATTTCACGTATTATACTTTATGTTTGTGTAGCTTATAAAATGTCCATTATGAAATCACATTGACCAAGAATGTCCGAAAGAAAATTACACGCGGGCATATGGGAAAAAAAACTAAATAGATAAAAATAAGAGCAAATTACATTTTTGATCCCATGAGATTCGGTCTTTTGTAATTTTAGTACCATTGTTTTGAATATAGACATATTTAGTCCTATTATTTTCAAAAAGTTACAATTTTGGTCTTATCCGTCTAATAATTGATGAAAAATGTATTTTTTTTTGTTGTTAAGTGCAATTTGGGGAAAAAGTTATTGTTCATTAGGTTATTTTTTGTGGGAGTTTGCTTATTAATATCTCATTTTAGCATCACATTACTTTAACGAGAATGATTTAGAGTAATGTTTCAAAGTTGATAACTTGATTCACGATGCTAAAATGGGGTATTAATAAGTAAATCCACCCAAAAAATAACCTAATGAACAATAACTTTCTCCCTCAAATGGTATTTAATGGAAAAAAGTATTTTTCGTCAATTATTAGATGGATGGGACCAGAATTGTAATTTTTTGAAAATAATGGGACTAAAATTGCAAAAGGTCCAAAAATATAATTTTCTCTAAAAATAAATTACTATTCTACAAGTCCAAAAAAAAAAAAAAAAAAAAAAATTCATAATTAATTAAAAATAGAATTTTCGACATAAAATCACGACGTCTAATCTAGATTCTAGAATAACAAAGTGATCAAACTTATGCTAAAAGTAATTTAACGGGTAATATATAATTATATATATATTTACGAACACATTGACCACAGGTTCAAGTCTCGCAAGAAGATCGATTGTAAATAGAACTCTGATTTCTTCAGATACGCAAGTCCGCGTCCGTGTACATCTCTGGCGGATATAATTCCTTATATAATCCTTACTATGGACTATGGAGCCAAAGCATTGATTAACCAGTCTAGTTTTGAAGAGCAAGAAAGATGAAATCCGGCGGTGGAAAAAAGAGAGCAAGAAAGATGAAATCCGGCGGTGGAAAAAAAGCAGTGCCGCCGCCGCAGCCAGGGTCGTCCCCGTGGCTGGTATACTACGACCGCAACGATCAGAAAAACCAAACATTCTGTTGCAACGTATCATCGCCGCAGGTGAAGGCTTACCGGAAGAGCATACCCGCTCTGCACGACAAAGAGGTTCTGGCTTGCTCCCATGGATGGCTAGTCTTATACGATCAGAGTAGAAAGTGTTTATCTCTCTGCGATTCCACCATCTTTGACACCATGCCCCTGCCTAGTCTTCAACATCAATTAAATCAGAGCACAATCAACAGTGTTGTGCTGATATCGTCATCCGATTCTAATTGCTTAAAGGTCTTGGTATTTTTCGAAGACATTCAGTCCGTGCTGTGGTGTAAAATCGGGGATGATGAGTGGGGTGAGATAAGTTATTCGAATCAGATGAAGGCCTTTCTTGGGGGATGTTCCAAATTCTCCTTCCTTCGTCGGGTGGTCAGCTGTGGCAGTAAAATATACGCTCGAATTTGCCACGACTTACATTGTGAATGTGACAGTTATCACGACTTACATTGTCAATATGACAGATATGAACGTCGCTATGAATCTAGTATCTTGTCCATGGAGATAGTTGAAGAACCATTCGGGCTGGGGTCTATCTCCAGGGTGCGCTTGCCATCTGTTTGGGGAACTCGAAACGGAACTCATACTTATGTGTATCCGTTGGGATCCTTTGACGAACTCTTTTGGGTATATTTGAAGTGGGGAGGCATGAGATCTATCGAAAGCCTTGTGGTTAAGGTTTGGAAATACGACAAGGGAAGTTGGAAAAGCTTGAAAGGAGAGAAGGATAGAGCATTTTTCCTTGGTGAGAGCTACTGTTTGTCCGGTCAAGAATCAGGGGGCGGTCGTATATACTTCACTAAAGATGAGAGTTTGTGTTGTTACAATATGGAAGATGACAGCATCTCGGTTTCTCTGCCTTGTCCTGATTTGCAGGCACGGCAGCACCTTTCTTCTCCTATTTGGATAATGCCCAAAGCTGTTGCAGCCAATATTGTGGAAGATGGTAAAAGTTGTATCCAAGAAAACGATGACATCAAAGGATCGGTTGAAACTAGCCCCTCTAAAGAGAACTTGGGAGAAAACGGGATACTCCTGGAAAAACTTGATACATATATCCTGGAAAGGATTCTAATAAACCAGCTCACACCACTAGATTACATGAACTTTCGATCAGCGAGCAGGGGATGCCGATTGGTTGTCCCTCTAGCAGATTGGAGAAGAGGCTTATCGGGATTGTCCAAAAGATCAAGTTACCCTTTTCCACTACTCATGCCTGCAGTTGATCAGACTGATGAAAGTGGCATGATGTACAAATTCATGGATCCAAGAATAAAAAATAAATACTACATGATGAGAGCTACCGAGTCTATTGAACATGGAGAAGCTCTAATCCACTACTCCAGTCATGGCTGGCTGTTAACTTCCACGAATTATGGCATTCGGCTCCACAATCCATTCATGGGGAGCTTCATCAGAATTACCCCACCCCCACGCCGAATTAGTGAAAATGAAAATTTATGTTTCACGTTTGTTGGTGCTGGTTGTGTGATAATTAGTGCGGCATTCATCCGTGGGTGTAAAGGCATTACTGTTTCAACCATCAGCCCTGGTGAAGAAGAATGGCGTGTTCAAGAACTCCGAAGCAATAAGAAGTTTGAGGCAACACGAACCTGCCCCGTTCAGTTTCAGGATGCTTTCTTTTACTTGGATCACAATGGGAATATTGGAAAACTCAAACTAGGAGAAAGGAATAAAGTGAGTTGGCATGTTCTTGATCTGCCCGAAAAACCTTGCAAGTCTTTCCATCCAAACTTTTTGGTGGAGTGTGGTGGCCAGTTGCTTTCTGTGTGTGTGGAAAATTGGGGGAAAGCCGGGGTTGCTGTTTATAAGCTCAATCATGGAGAATCGGGTTGGGAAAGTGTGACGAGTTTGGGGGATTATGCATTATATCTGAGCCGATCTTCATCGTTCTCTGTACTCATGACGAGCCCTGAATTGAGGAACAGAATTTATTTTCCTTCTCTTCATGGGTCGTCTGGAATCGTTTTCTTCTCTTTAGAGACGGGGAAATGGCATTCCTCAGGGAGTGAAGAACCATCGAATTGTTTTTATGGTTCAAGATTCCAACTCAGTTCTTGCTGGATTAAGCCTCATTGGTCCTAGCTCCGGTATTTCTACTGCAAAATCCTTAGCTGTAAATCTTAGTTTATTTCCTCTGATCTAATTAGACCGTTACTGCCATGTTTTCAAATGAAGTTCCACAGTCTATGTAATACTGTCATTACTTTTTGAATATGATCTGTTTCATAGTTCACTATTTTTCGAGCAAATTCTGTTATGTATGATGACGATTATTGACAAATATGTGGCACAAAAGAAGTTCTTGCTTTAATGAAACTTTCATTATTCAAAAACCCGAATCGAATGAAATTGAGAATCAGAGAAGATAACACAATGAAAATAAGCATAAGTCAGAAATATGATTTCAGGGAAATAAATCCACTTAGAAACTAGCCAAGCATGTCTGGAAAGTAAAAACTCAAGATTAAGAAAATTAGACGCGGGCTTATGAAACAAATTCTTTATATTCAATCATTCTTTGTAAGTGATCGTGCTGAGCTCAAAAGCATAAGCAAAAGCGGAGAAAAACAAAACATAATCAAAATAGAGAAAAACAAGATACTAGTCTAAAGTCCGATATATTATATTATTGGTAAGTGTAGGTTGAGTTTGAAAACATTTTCTGTCTTGAATTGGGAAAATATGAGCCATTCTCTTAACCTAAAATAAAAAAATAAAAAATACTTGACACAAAGTTAAAATTAGCGTTTTCCACACAAAATCAGGTTGAGCAATAACAAACGATATGTATTCTAATTCTCGCATCCTAACTAAAGTAAATATTCTTGAAAAGAGAAACAAACTGATCAAACTTTTTTTTTTTTTTTTTTTTTTTTTTTGAGAAGAACAAAGTGATCAAACTTATGGCCCTTAATTTCTCATGCTAATATTTTATAGTTAAAAAAAATAGTATATATAGCAGCAATATTAAAGGTGTAAACGGATAATAAACGGAGTGTGGTACGAATCCTTTTAGCATATCCGTTATCTGATGGATAATAAAAATATTATCCGAATATCGAATTATCCTTGAAGATATTTGATTAGTGAATTACCTGATATGTGAATTCAATTTTGAATCCGGATCCATTTGCATAATTCTACATATATTTCTTACTAAAAATAATTCATTGAAGTTTTACAACACAATTAACTATTAAATACATACAATTATTAATTTAGCAAAATTATTGATCTACTAAGTCCATACAAACATTAACTCATAAGGAAAATATATAATTTATAATATATGTTCATTGTTATTTATTAAGTTTGTTTATTATCAATAATATGATGTATGTATATTGTTATTTTTTTTTATAATTCTCAAAAGATTACGGATAAATTAGATAATGAATATAACAGATATATAAACGGATTGGATGTGTGATTACCACATCCTTATTCGTTTATAATACGGATGCTATAACGGGTAATATTCTCTTTAAAGGAATTTGAATGCGGTGCCTTAAATAATATTAATAAGGGAGATTTATAGCTGACTACCCTGCATTTAGGTTTAATTATAATATAGCCCATCTAAATCGTGAAATTACATTTTAGTTCCTAAAATTTGAGAACTATTTGTGATCCTTGACGTCCGTTAGGGTTCTGTTAGTCGTTCAAAAAATATCCTCGATTTTTTTAATTTGATTTGCAACTCCAAGGAATGTGTATGTTAAATTCATAATTTATAAGAATCATTTTGCTTATATTTGTAAACTTTAGGAATGATTTTATAATTTTGGTCATATATTCAATATAAACACTCATATCAACCGTCAGAAACTTAAGTGTACTTTTACAAATTCCGTTAGGAACCTCAAACCAAATAAGATGTATAGAGATTAAAATATAATTTTTCGATCTGAATGAAGTACATTGTAATTAGACCTAAATACAAGACATCCTATTAATAACCAAAAATACTAGATTCAATTTATTAAAGCAAAAATACAAATTGGTCCTGTAAGTTTGCAATTCTGGCAACTTAGTCCTGTCCGTTTCAAAATTTACAACTAAGTCCTATAAGTTTGTAATTATTGCAATTTTGGTCCTGTTTATTTTGAAATTTGTAATTAAGTCCTATAAGTTTTAAAATTTTATAATTTATGTCCAATTTTTGCAGAAAAATTTATTAGTTGCGTGAATTGGCCAGGTGGCCCATTTCTTTGTTGACTTGGCGGGATAACATGACAAAAATATTTGACTTGTATAAAAAAATCATTATACACTAGCACCTTTGCACACACATTCGATGCATGTGCAAATAAAAAATAATTATTAAATAAATATATTAAAATTAAAAAGTTTATATCAAATATATACTTTATAGTTTTTTTTAAAAATATAATCACTAATTTATGATAAATAAATAAATAAGTAGAATAAGATAATGTCATACTAGTAATTATAAAAATTTAAAATATAAGTGAAAAGTGATAAAAAATATAATTAAAAAAAGAAAAAGAATGCAAGTGATAAGAAAAAAAAAAAAAAAAAAGGAAGTTAAGAAGAGAAGTTATGAGACAAAAAAGAGAAATTAAAAAAATGTGAAAGAGATAAAGTCGGACAAAATCAATCAATAAATAAATAGAAAAAAAATTATTTTTAGAGTCCAAGAGACCAAAATTGGATATCTCAGTTAATAGATAGTATAGATGTGATGTATCTAATAAAGAAAAATTTAAATAAAAAGAATAATTATATTTGAACGAAAATATTGTGTCGTTTAACGAAGCCTATAAAAAGCTGACTCGCTCAGATAGCTGACTCTTTTTCAATAGAAAACAATAGTCAAACCAACCTAACTAACCAGTTAAACTCAGAGATCTTATCGGTTGATAAATCGGAGATGAACGACCATGGTCCCACAAAGATCTCTACATACTTGTTCAAGTACAGGACAAGTGAGATCTTTGTGTGATCTTTCGGTTTGCGTGTTTGGGAGCAGCTCAAACAAAGAAAAGCCTGACTCAATCTGAATTCAGGCACGACCCGCGTAGTCTGAATTCAGAAATAAATTGTAAAATTTTAAAATTTAGAGGACTAAGTTGTAAATTTCGAAACGTACAATACCAAAATTACCGAAATTATAAATTTACAGGATTTAATTACAAATCTCAAAACGGACAGGATCAAAATTACCAAAATTACAAACTTACAGGACTTAATTATAAATTTTGGAACGAACATGACTAAATTGCCAAAATTACAAACTTATTGGACCAACTTTGCATTTTTGCCATTTATTAATATAAACATTGTGTCCGTGCCGTACAGGGTTTTAACTGCAAGAAGATCATTCCAAATAAAACTCTGATTTCTTCTGATACGCAAGTCGGAGTTTGTATACATAATACATCTCTGGTTTAATGGCGGATATAACTCCTTATAAATTATAATCCATACATTGGTGCCAAAGCATTAATTAGCTCTCTACTTTTCAAGAGCAAGAAAGATGAAATCCGGCGGTGGAAAAAAAGCCGCGCCGCCGACAGGGTCGTCCCCATGGCTGGTATACTACGACCGCAACAATCAAAAAAACCAAACATTCTGTTGCAACGTATCATCGCCGCCGGTGAAGACTTACCGGAAGAGCATACCTGCTCTGCACGACAGAAAGGTTCTGGCTTGCTCCCATGGATGGCTAGTCTTGTACGATTACAGTCAAAAGCGTTTATCTCTCTGCAATTCCACCACCTTTGACACCATGCCCCTGCCTAGTCTACAACATCAATTAAAACAAAGCACAATCGACAGTGTTGTACTGATATTGTCATCCGATTCTGATAGCTTAAAGGTCTTGGTATTTTTCGAGGACATTCAGTCCGTGATGTGGTGTAAAATCGGGGATGATGAGTGGGGTGAGATAAGTTATTCGAATCAGATGAAGGCCTTTCTTGGGAGAGATTCCACATACTCCTTTCTTCGTCGGGTGGTTAGTTGTGGCCGTAAAATATACGCTCGAATTTGTTACAGAATGTATTATGGAGGTGGGAGAGATTGGTATAGATATGAACCTGGTTTCTATTCCATGGAGATAGTTGAAGAACCACTCGGGCTGGGGTCTATCTCCTCCGTGCACATGCCACCGGCTTGGGGAACTTATGTGTATTTGTTGGGATCCTTTGACGAACTCTTTTGGGTATATTTGAAGTGGGGAGACATGAGATCTATAGAAAGCCTGGTGGTTAAGGTTTGGAAATACGAGAGGGGACGTTGGAAAAGCTTGAAAGGAGTGAAGGATAGAGCATTTTTCCTTGGTGAAAGCTACTGTTTGTCCTGTCAAGAATCAGGGGGCGGTCGTATATACTTTACAAAAGATGAGAGTTTGTATTGTTACAATGTGGAAGATGACAGTGTCCTGGTTTCTCTGCCTTGTCCTGATTTGCTGGCACGGCAGCTTTCTTCTCCTATTTGGATTATGCCCAAATCCGTTGCAGCCAATATTGTGGAAGATGATCAACAATGTATCCAAGAAAACGATGGCATCAAAGGATTGGTTGAAACTAGCTCCTCTAAAGAGAACTTGGGAGAAAATGGAGTACAACTCCTGGAAAAACTTGGGACATTTATCCTGGGAAGGATTCTAATAAACCAGCTCACACCACTAGATTACATGAACTTTCGATCAGTGAGCAGGGGATGCCGATTGGTTGTCCCTCTAGCAGATTGGAGAAGAGGCTTATCAGGATCATCTAAAAGATTAAGTTACCCTTTTCCACTACTCATGTCTGCGGTAGATCAGACTGATGAAAGTGGCATGATGTACAAATTCATGGATCCAAGAATAAGTAACTATTACATGATGAGAGTTAGTGTTGAACATGGAAAAGCTCAAATCCACTACTCCAGTGATGGCAGCCTGTTAACTTCCATGGGTTCTCACATTTGTCTGCGCAATCCATTCATGAGGAGCATCATCAGTATTACCCCACGCTGGATAAACGAAAATGAAAATTTATTTTTCACGTCCGTTGGTGCTAGATGTGTGATAATCAGTGTGAAGTCCATTCGTGCGTATAGAGGCCTTCGTGGATATAGAGGCATTGCTGTTTCAACCATCAGCCCTGGTGAAGAACAATGGCGTGTTGAGGAACTCCGAAGCAATAGGAAGTTCAATGCAACACAAATCAGCCCCGTGCAGTTCCAGGATGCTTTCCTTTTGTTGGATCAAAATGGGAATATTGGAAAACTCAAACTAGAAGAAGGGAATAACGTGAGTTGGCATGTTCTTGAGCAGCCCAAAAAACCTTGCAAATCTTTTCATCCAAACTTTTTGGTGGAGTGTGGTGGCCAGTTGCTTTCTGTGTGTGTGGAAAATGGTGGGAAAGCCGGGGTTGCTGTTTATAAGCTCAATCAAGGAAAATCGGGTTGGGAAAGTGTGACGAGTTTGGGGGATTATGCATTATATCTGAGCCGATCTTCATCGTTCTCCGTACTGATAACAAGCCCTGGATTCAGTAACAGAATTTATTTTCCTTCTCTTCATGGCTCGTATGGAATCGTTTTCTTCTCTTTAGAGACGGGAAAATGGCATTCCTCAGGGAGTGAAGAATCATTGACCTCTTTTTATGGTACAAGATTCCTGCTCAATTCTTGTTGGATTAAGCCTCAGTGGTGCAAAATCCCAGAGTGATAAATCTTAGTTTTTTCTCTGATATAATTAGACCGTTCATATACAGTTCTGCCATTTTTTCAAATGAAGTTCTAGAATCGATGTAGTACTGTCATTACTCTTTGAATATGATCTGTTTCGTAGTTAACTATTTTCGGAGCAATTCTTTCTGGTGAGATGGCAATTATTGACAAATATGGCACCAAAGAAGTTTTAGCTTTTATGAATGGAGCTTTTCATTATTCGAAATCCCCTGTTACTAAAAGACGCATTGAATCAAAGAAACACCCAACATAATTTCATAATTTTAAGTTGTATAATGCCCTAACTTCGACCCGCGATTATCGAGTTTTATTCTTACTTTCTAGTATTGGAAAAATTATAACATGATATATTCGCATTGATTCGGGTCTAAGTCATCGTGCTTCTTCCCCTTTAGTTGTAAAAATTACACTTTCACGCCGGTAGTTCTATAACTATCGGTTAGTTTGAATACTACACATCAAATTTTAATGGAAAAGACATAAATTCTTAACAAAGCTGACCCCTCCAAAACCTTGGTTATCCTTGGCCGTCTCGTCTTCTTCTTCGCCTATTTGTTTTTATTATATAATTCTGAGTCAAGTTAATAGTTCATTTCAAATATACTGCGTGTTGGAAGTTACAGTAGCAATAATGTTCTGTGTCTGGAAAGTGAAAAGGACGCACTTCTGAATTCTGATCTTCAAACAATCTTTGTACGACCCCTCCAATAAGTTATTGTCGTTGTGGAACAACAGTAGCAGCAATTGTTGCAAGTGGAAAGGCGCCGTCATTGGCAACAACTTCACTGGCCATGTTTCGGAGCTCTGCCTTCAAAATTATGGTTTTGAATCAATAAATCTAATGCTCTGCTCAAGTTGACACAGTTGGGGTATCTTGACCTTAGCGACAACAACTTTGATAGAACAATTCCTTCCTTTGTCGGATCATTGAGAAGCCTCCAACATTTGAATTTGTCAAATGCTGGATTTCATGTAAGCATTCCCCATTCTTTTGGAAATCTTTCAAATTTACACACTTTGAAGACACAAGCAGCCTTTATGCCGACAGTCTTGATTGGTTGTCGGGGCTTTCAAAATTGAAGAACCTCAGCAAAGCAACAAAACTGGGAACAGGTGATCAACACACCCCGTTCTTTGGTAGAGCTTCATTTCTCATACTGCAATCTTAATTTCATCACTGATAACATGACGAATGGGGTTTTAGCCAATGTTTTTTCTTCTCTTGCTATCCTTGATCTTTTTAGTTAGATAGATATTATTCACAATATATATTTTTTTGTCCCGAGATGGATTTTTCAGCTCAACAACCTTATTTTTCTTGATTTGAGTGACAGCTATACTTTGAAGGGCCAATTCCAAGTGTTAGCAATACCACCAAACTTGAATACATTGACCTCTCTCACAATTACTTGAATTCCACCATTCCAGATTGGCTCTCTACTCTTGCAAAGACCTTCACTTTCTCGATTTGCAATACAACCTTCTACAGGCCATTCCACCCGTCCAACTTGAGTTTCTGAAATTGGTTTCATGGAACTTAAGCAGTAAGAATATTCCCTCGTGACTGGAGACACACAAGAATCTTTGTTATCTACATTTATCTAGTACTGGAATCTCAGGTGTTGTTTGCTTAAGGTTAAGCCACCCCACTTCCTCACTCAACTTCACCTTGTTGAATGAGTGCAAGCTGCAAATTCTCCAATCATCGCACAATAATGATTCAGACAAACGAGATATATATATATATATATATGTATGACCTTTTTAAAAGTATGATAAAAACACAGCTTGTAAACCTAAATATGTGATTCTCAATCCTTATTTCAGTTGATCGAAGGTGTTTGTTTTAGTTTAGTCTAGGTACTTTTGTCTTGCTTGTTTCCCCTTGCATGCCCTACATAACTATATAAATGAAAGATAGTTACGTTCTTCTCCGGAAGTCATACAGCTCAAATAAAGTACTATAACATTATTCAAACATTTGAAGAATATTCTTGGCATCTCACACTATTATAAGTTATTACAGGACGCAATAATTAAATAGAGGTAGAGCTACTTGATGTCTTAAATTTTCGATTTATTTATAATTAATGTTCATTTTTGTCGTAGCTTATTAGGTCGAGCTACTTGGCGTCTCACACTATTTCCATCTCAATTCTTGCTGGATTAAGCCTCATTGGTCCTAGCTCCTGTCTTCCTTTGTTTATTCTCTCTAATATCGATTAGACCGTTGGTATACAATTCTACCATGTTTTCAAATGAAGTTCGTACTGTCATTCCTTTTGAATATGATCTGTTCCATAGTTTACTATTTTTGGAGCAAATCTGTTATGTAAGATCACAAATATGGCACTAAAACAAGTTCTGCCTTTCACGAAGCTTTTCATTATTCAAAAATCACGTCCTACAAGTACAATTTAAACCACACTTCACCACGAAATTACCTATTTCCTTTGAGACTTCCGTAAACAACAAAAATGTACCATGTTGAAATCCAATGTATCTCCCTTTTGCTTTTCTAACCTCCACCAGATGCAGAGAAGGGGCAACTTGAAAAACCTGATTCGAGCAAGTTGTATGTATCAGTTATCATGAGAAGACATGGAAATTTCTGGATAGAATTTTTATGACGACATACAGACATTAAGGTTGCCCTTTCTTCCCTCTTTTATGTTTTCAAGCCTCATTTGGAAAAGGGTCGGAAGAAATTGCAAAAAGAATTAGCTTCACGACAACATTCATTCCCTTATCTTAAGCAAATCAAACTACGGAAATATCATAATTACCTTATAATCACATTCGAGTCATTTCATATATGATCTTTTTTTTTTTTATAGTCATCACTATATAAACACAGCCTTACTCCATCATTAATAAGAAGTTGATGAAGATCAAAATCCATGAAAACCAAATCTTACGGAGATTGTGAACAATGTTTGTACTCTAAACAGAGCATATATGCAATTCAAGTCCATGAAAGCCAAATCTTACAGAGAATTGTGAACAATGTTTGCACTCTATACAGAGCCTATATGCTGAGGGGGAAAAACATGAAAATGATACAGTATGCAACCCTTTTTTTTAGGCTAAAACAACATACATTCAGACCCTACAGTCTAAAGATACTCAAAAAGGGCCAATCTCAACACCTTCACAAACAAAGCAAGAAACTCATTCTAACACCTGCGCTCGAACTACAATAGTAAAATCCATTATTCTGAGCAAGAGCACTATCAACTTCAAAAAGATCACCTGCCCCGCTTTTTGGGGGTCGCCATCGCTTCACTCAGCGACGGCCATTCAAACTGCAGTGGAGCATGTGCTTCAGGGTAGTGGCGGAGCCACACTTGGGTGAGGGGGTACAATTGACCCCCTCAAAATTTTTTTTTTTATTATTATGTATATATATAGATATTTTGTATATGTAATTTTATGGGATTTTTCATTATTGACCCCCCTCATCAAAGTTAAAATTAATACTAGTGAGGGTCAATATAGTAAATTATTGAAACCCCTTTAGTATGATGCTTTGGTCGACCCCCCTAACTAAAATTTCTGGCTCCGTCACTGCAGTTCAGGGTGAGGTTGGTCACCCTCTTCAGAGTGTGCTTCAGGGTGAGGTTGGTCACCCTCTTCAGAGTGTACTTCAGGGTGAGGTGGGTCACCCTCTTCAGGGTGTATACTTCAGGGTGAGTTTTGCTAACACGGAAAAAGGTAATGCATATCCGTTTGGTGTTCATGGAGAGTATTGCGTGCTTAGCTTTCTCTAAGCTAGTTCCCCTCATGACAATAAGGGACCTGCAAATAATTTTGGTAATTAAATAAACTCTTCCATTGAGCTTTCGCCACCTGTAAGATAAAAAGAATTTGAAAAACAAAAAACAAAAGGTAGAGGCAGCATACCCTTCTCTAAAAAGAAGATTCAGAGCTCCAGTATACCTTCCTTGACCAAATTCGGAAATTTCGTGACCGAACACGATTCGTGAATCGGAGAGGATAAGGATAGAAACCGGCTCCTCTAGAGTGGGTGGTTTTGTGCAAATTTCAGAATATCCCCACTGCATAACATTAAATACGGTTAGTACAAAAGTTGAAAAGGAGAATTTAATTCAAGTTTTTTTTACCTCATCAAAATATTCGATGATGACCCCATTGGGTCTCTTACTCGCCGGAATTAAATAGCACCTGACAAGGTGGTCGATTGCATATTGGAGATCGCCCGGGATTGCTTTAATATTGCCTGTGAACAAATTATAAAATTTCAGTTTTATTGTCACATTGTAATGTTGTGCAATAATCTTGCAGTGCTGAGTTTACCTTTTGGGTCTTCATTTGAGATGGACTCTCCTAGCTGGACCATCTCTTTTTTTTTTTTTTTTTTCCGTCTTCATCGTCGAATATAGGTCTCATCTGAAAATATTACACTATGTTAGAGCCATGATAACAGAATTGTACTGCTCTGGCATTAAGAATCTCAGATTGACCTGTTAGTCCACCAATTTGACCATCATGTTGCAGACGGATTGCTAATTTTTTATATTCTGCGATTTGATCCTTAGTGAATATGTTCTGAAACACCTGAAGACCCTCAACGACATTCACCTGCCAATAATTAAGAAATATTTACATAAACACACGCAAAGAGTCATAATCTGTTGCAGGCTTCCCAGACCAAACCTCCAAAGGAGTCTTCCCACCTATTGCAGATGATGGCAAACGATTGACGAGATGTTGAGCGTATGTCACTGCCTCAGCCCAATATTTCCTGTCTAATCCAACATTAGACAACATACAACGAACTTTCTCCACTAATGTCCTGTTCATACGCTCTGACACCCCATTCTGCTACGGAGTTTCTCTTACTGTGAAGTGACGAACTATGCCGTGTTCTTGGCACACCTTCTGGAATGGATCGCTCTTATATTCTCCACCGTTGTCTGATCGGAGAACTTTGATCTTTCTTCCAGTCTGGTTCTCAACTTGAGTTTTCCACTTTAGAAAAACTCCAAGCACTTCACCTTTGTGCTTCATAGGAAACACCCAAACTCTTCTGGAAAAATCATCGATAAAGGTGACAAAGTAGTGTCTGCCTCCAAGTGACACCGTCTTGGAAGGTCCCCACACATCAGAGTGCACATAGTCCAAAATACCCTCGGTATTGTGAATAGCTGTGCCGAATTTCACCCTCCTTTGCTTTCCCAGAACGCAATGCTCGCAAAACTCCAATTTGCAAGTCTTCGTACCTTTCAACAAATCTTGTTTGACAAGAATTTGCAAGGATTTTTCACCAGCGTGACCCAAACGCATATGCCATAGCTTTGTTGCCTCAGCATCCTTCTTGCTGCTAGAAGTAGTTGCTATTGCTACTGTCCCAACAACTGTATTACCTTGGTAAAAATACAAGTTGTTGTTTTTCCTTTCACCCTTCAACATCATGAGTGCCCCCGAAGTTGCTTTAAGAATTCCATCTCGCATCGTCACAACTAGACCTTTTGACTCCAAGGCCCCCAATGAGATGAGATTCTTCTTCAAACTTGGCACTAGTCGAACATCTTTCAGAATTCTGGTGGATCCATCGTGATTCTGTAGCTTGATTGAACCTATCCCAGCTATTGTACATGTTTGATCGTTGCCCATGTAAACAACTCCTCCATCAAATTCTTCAAGATCGAAGAACCACTCCCGGTTGGGGGACTGATACGTTGTTAATTAATCAATTTTTATGATTAAATTATGCCCCGAATTATGCTTTGAAATGATATTATTTATAAAGAATTGATGCTTTGTTTGTTTATTTCATAGATTCGGGCCTCGAAAGCAAAATTGGAGCAAATTAGGTCGCTTTTAGACCCAAACTAGTGCACACGAGTAGAGGCTGGACAACTGGTATGGTGCGCGCGTGTACTGCATGAGGATTAAGCAAATCAGAAGGAAGTGGAGATGTTTTGGACTTTAGCTTTTGCATGCTCGAGGACGAGAATGGGTTTGGGAATTAATTTGGAAGTTTGGATTGTATTTATCATCAAAGAGATTGAAGTTTTAATGCCGAAATAGGAGGTGGACTTTATGTTGATTAAATGGGCTGGCGCTTCACCATGGAATTAATACTGAGGAGTCCACTTTGTTGAAGAATTGGAGAAACAATGTGTGTTGAAAGAAGGTTACACTTGGTGGGGTAATTGTTGGACTTTATGATAGTGGGCCGGCCGTGTGTTAATTTAGAGAGGTCCAGATTCTTGTAATTAAGTTGGGGCCTTGAACTTGTGGGCTACACTTTTACTTTGGGATTAATTTAGTGTGAATGGTCCGGTAGTATCTTATTTCTTGGGGAGCAGGCATTGGAGTCCGATTTCAATTGGACTTAGGAGTCTAATTTGCTGGAAGATTAGGACTTTGGCTTATTTATAGAGTATTCGGACAGTAGCTTTGGGGGAATCACGTAATATTTGGAGCAGCAGTTTCGGAGTTTTGGAAGCAACACCGAGGAGCAGACTTCATCACAATTCTTCGTTTTAGTTTACTTCTTTCCCTTCGTTTTTAGTTTATGTTAAAGAATTCCTCGATTATTGTTTTTATGGATTTTAGTAGCTAAACTTTTAATTATCTAGCTAGGGATTAAGATTCGTTTTAAATATTGTGAGACCTAAACGTTTTAATCAATTAATGTTTATTTAGGCATTTATCTTATCTCCGTGTTTCGCGTTTATTGTGATTGATTTATTTAGTGATAGGGCCCGATCATCTAGATAGATTTAATTGCATATTGCCAATCTTGATGCTTGAAGTGTAGTAAAGTTGATTGATAATTGGTGGTAAATTAGTGACAGGGTTTTAGCGATAGAATTCCTCGTTCACTAAGGGATAAGATAATCTAATTTAAATCTTGCGTGTGTCACGACTTGGTTAATTAGGGTTGGTGTTTTTATGATTCTTAATGCTGCGAATTCATTAAATCCTGTCGAGTGTCTCTAGGTTATCCGACTAATTAAGTAAAAATGAGGTTGAGTCGAGTGTCTCTATCAACTTTAGCCAATCTGTCTAAATAAATTGAATTAATCCTTGAGTCAATGATCAATATAATAAATCGAATCGAATATCCCTGGCTAGGTAATTCTCTCTTTGATTGATTTTATCCTACGTGATTTGCTTGATAGTTTTAATTAGTTTTAATTCTTGTTAGTTTATTTTAATTGTTTACCTTAGTTTTAAAAACTCAAAACTCCCCCCTTTTTATTGTTTCTTTCCGTGGATAACTTGGAATTAATAGAAATAAGTCAACCAGTCTTTGTGGATCGACCCTGTTTGCACTATACTCTGTTTAGTCGTCGAATAGGATTTTACATTTATTTTTGACGGATTCGACACCTGTCAGGGACATATGATAGGTGCAACCCGAATCCAATATCCACTCGTCTGAACTTAGCGTTAAAGGTATAGCTACTAAGGAAACATCTGACTCTGCGTCGCTTTTACATTCAGCTACTAAGGAAACATCTGACTCTGCGTCGCTTTTACATTCAGCTACATTGGCGTCTTGCGGAGTCTTTCCTTTCTTCAACTTTGGACAGTCTTTCTTCCAGTGTCCTTTGTCGTGACAAAAGGCACACTCATCTTTGGCAACTCTGTTCTTCGACAAAGGACAACCGAGCTTGTCGACGCGCGATGCCAATCGAGCTTGTCGATGCGCGGTGCTGATCGAGCCTGTCGACGCGCGATGCCAACCGAGCTTGCCGATGCGCGGTGCTGATCGAGCCTGCTGATGCGTGATGCCTACTGAGCCCGCCGATGCAAGGTGCCTGCTGAACCCACCGATGCACGATGCCTGCCGATGCTCGTTGTTGGGCGAAGCCTGCCGATGCTCGTTGATGCGCGATACCCACCAAGCCGTCTTCGTTCGTTTCTGATGTGGAAGATCAGACTAAGCTGCAACCACAGAGCATACTCCGATTTGGCTCTTGATACCACTTGTTGGGGGCTGCGCGCGCCTTCACCCTAACTCCACATTAGTATGATATTGTCCGCTTTGGGCCAAGCCCGCACGGATTTGTTTTTGGGCATATCCCAAAAGGCCTCATACTAATAGAGTTAGGTGAACACTTATATATTGGACAAACTTCCGCCAATCTTCCGATGTGGGATGGGTTTGCTACTCAACTTCTTCATTCTCGCTTAACAAATATTGACGATCCAAAACGAACGAACAAACCAAAAAGGAAAAAACAAAATGAAATTCAGCTTGAGTACAAGAAACAAGAGAGAAACTCACAAAAAAATTGCACGTTACGAACCTGAACCCAAGAATCGATCGTCGGCGCCGTCTTTATACTCAGCTTCATCTTTCAAGGACGCACCCGCAAGATGCAGCGGAACCAAATTTCCGACCACTTCAGGGTTTCCAACCCCAATGCTGTTAAAATTAATGTATTTTTCAATACATATTTTTCTAGATTTAGATTTTAGATAATTCTAGATATAGATTAGTCTAGATTAGTATAGATTATATTAGAATATTAATCAAAATGGTAGATCTATCTAGATAGTCATAATATGTCAAATTAGTCAAAATTATAGAATTTGCTAGATTGTTGATTTGTCAAAAAATTAAATCTAGATTAATCTAAAGGCTAATCAACCGACCTAATCAAGTCGGTTAATGTACTATAAATGGATGTATGCTCCACATTTGTAATGATGAATGAATAAATGAAACCATTTCCCCAAAGTTCCCACTAATCCTTCTCCCCTCCATTGTTTCGGCCAATCAACTAATTTCAACATTTCCTTCATAAAAAACATAATATTCCTCTTAAGACATAGCCATAAAGCCCATCATTAGGTTTCCTAAATAAAGGTTTCTCCTTAGTATAAAAACTATATTTTTCTAAATTACAACAAATGCAGCCGCCGAACCCAATTTCCGACCACTTCAGGCGTTTCCAACCCCAATGCAGCCGAACCCAATTTTCTCTTTCTAATGAATGAAGAAATTAGATGAATTGCCTCAAGTAGGGACTGATAATCTTCATCATCTCCACCATTAACCACACTGCGAACCTCATTAACAGTAGCTTCCACCGCCCCTAACTTGGTTGTAACCCACTCATGATCCTTCACCGATGCAGGCTGAGTTGATTTCTTGGTATTCTCCATTCAGCTAAAATCTTCTTCATTTCTTGATTTCTAATATTCTTGTGAAACTAGACGCTATATATATATAAGCGCCGTCAAATGGTAGCGGGGAAAAGAAACAGAAGTAACAGACAACGGATAATTAACGCTTACAGAAACGTTAAACAAATAACGTTTCTTCCTACATATATATTGACATTTGTATATACTAGTAACCAAAAAGAAAATATTAAATTAAAATTTTCATGTTATTAGTTAATTTATAATTATCTTTAATATAGTTATACTTTTAGGACAAATACATGAATAAATAAAATAAAATAAAATAATAATTTTATGATAAATACATGAATAAATAAAATAAAATAATATCAAATTAGTATAAAGTAATAGTTCAATTAAAAATTAAAAATATTACAAAAAAAATGAAATATAATAAAAAAATTTGCATTGAGTGAGAGGAATGGTTCGGGACAAATCGGGTCAAATATAAAAACAATCCGTTCATCAATTTTTGATCAATTTAGAAAGATCTGTTCATCAATTTATTTAGTGAGAGGAATGAGAAGAAATTTAGAAAGATCTGTTCATCAATTTTTCATCAACAGGCTATTTAGTAGTGAAAAAAAAAAAAGGAAAAAAGAAAGAACAGTACTACTCAAAAACAGAAAGAAACGAGACTTACATGTTTCGATGGCCCAAGCAAAGGATTCGCGAGGTTACTTTATTCTGGAAAAACTCGATAATTATTTCAATGGACATGATTGTATTTCTTTTACACAAAGCGGCCTCAAGGTCCATTATTTTTGTACCAAAACTTTCGGATATTCAGTTTCGTTGTCTTGACTGTGGATTGGAAACCTAGATTTCTTTTCAGGGGTGAGTTCTAAAAGACCTTCATCATCAAGAGAAGCATTAAGTAGCTCCCATAAAGTTGCAAACATGAACTTGATGAATAATAAGCTAGCTTTTGGGGGTGAGTAAGGCCAAGCACATTATTCATCATGGTATCAGAGTAGGTCCGATTCTAGGCCTGTCTTTCCACCCCGCCGGATGTTCCGATTCCCGGTTTGCAGATGTTCCGATTCCTGCAATGTTCACGCTCCAGTTTGTCCCCCATTCCGCGGCCCTGGGCGTGACGGGGGTGTGTCAAGTATCCCACATCGAATAATCAAAGATGTGGAGCTCAATATATAATGGTTTGATGGTTTGACAACCCTCCCCTCAACAGCTAGCTTTTGGGGTGAGTAAGGCCAAGCACATTATTCATCATGGTATCAAACACAAGAAGCCCACGTTCTCAAGACTGAAAACCAAATAACTAGTTAAACTGGAAGATGACATTAATGGATTCCATAATCCTGCAATCAACAGTTCAATTCACTAATCACACAAGTAAAGATCATTTTTCTTTTAATTTCCTTTTCTAATGGAAAAAATATACATATATAAACAACAAGTCTTGAAAAGCGAAAAATTCGTACATCTGATAGTTGGGACTTGGGAGCTCTAATTAGAGAAGATAATGAAAATACGTCTCTCTTAGTAAGCGCCAGATACAACCTATATGCATATGCCACAGGCTGCCTCTTCTAGTCGGAATTACCCCGCATAATAACTCAAAATAAGCATTCTATGAAAAGAGGAACCTTAGTAGCTCAGTCAATTTCATCAATGCTGTAGTATGCAGATTTTTCTGTTAAAATTTATAAAATTCACCTTCTTCAGAAAACAGAACTGTAATGGCTGCCCCCAAATTAATTGTTAAACTCCACCCAGAGATAGAAACAAATGTAATTGGACTGAATTTGCCAGAATTATGAGGAGTCAAAAAGAAAAAACCTTGTCAAGGAACTTCCACGCGATTGGGACATTGTTCGACAAGCAAATGTGGGAAACGAGGAGCTCCGCCACCTCGCCGGCATTGACGACAGCTGCATGCCCAGATAAGGGGTTCGGTGGCCCTCTCCTGCGCCGCCTTCGTCATGCCCAACACGCATTCTGGCAACCGGTGTGACGGCGTCGCTTCCGCCGCCATGTGGCGTAAAATGCTTCTCCGGTAATAGGGCAGATGTGGAGAACCCGTCCGATGGAGCGACTGCGGATTTGTGGTCGTGTGGAGTCATACTTTTTGTACTGGTTGGATGATTCGAATGTTATCTTTATTGAATGATTTGCAAAGTTGATTACTTGAATAATGGATCCCAATAATAAAGAGACCACATTTGATATGTTCCTTAATTGATACCCATTTAAATTTTCATTGTTGAAGTTTGGTCTAATTTGATAAATATCATTAGAAATTTGGATACCGTCATAGCGGAAAATTTTGAAGTATAACATGGTTAATGTACAATGATGAAAAGCGGAAAGGGTTAGTTTTAACTTTTAAGGTGGATATGAGTTACAGGAGAGGTATGTGTTGTGTTGACTTCTTTGTACTTAAACGCCTTGGAAAATATTTGATATGTTTGTACATCTTTTTATATATTCTGGTGTCGCATATTTAATTCTAGCATGAAAACATTATTTGAATTGCATAAAATAATTGTTTAATAATGTTAATCTCAATCCATGATTTTATACATCCTTAGTGAGAATATATAAACTAAGATATTTTGCAATAGAAATGACGGAGCTAGGACCAGTGAGGCTTAATCCAACAAGAATTAAGCTGGAATCTTGCACCATAGAAACAGTTCAACGATTCTTCACTCCCTGAGGAATGCCATTTCCCCGTCTCTAGAGAGAAGAAAATGATTCCAGACGACCCATGAAGAGAAGGAAAATAAATTTTGTTCCTCGATTCAGGGCTCATCCCGAGTACAGAGAACGATGAAGATCGGCTCATATATAATGAATAATCCCCCAAACTGAGGACTCTTTCCCAAGCCCACTTTCCTTGATTGAGCTTATAAACAGCAACCCCGGCTCTCCCGACATTCTTCACGCACACAGAAAGCAACTGGCCACCACACTCCACCAAAAAGTTTGGATGAAAAGATTTGCAAGGTTTTTTGGGCCGATCAAGAACGTCCCAACTCACATTTTTCCCTTCTTCTAGTTTGAGTTTTCCAATATTCCCAGTTTGATCCAAGAAAAGGAAAGCATCTTGGACCTGCACGGGGCTGGTTTGTGCTGCATTGAACTTGGTTGTGGGTTCTACAGACCTCCATGCTTGTAAGGAGCTGATGGTGGTTATAAAAACCTCTATGCCCACATCAATGAATGTGACACCAATTATTATCAATAAACCAGAACTCATGGTCTTAAGAAATAAATTTCCATTTTTCCGTATTTGGCCTGGGTACTTAAGACTGAGGATGCTCCTCGTGAAAGGATTGTGGAGATGAAAGTGAGGTCCCGTGGAAGTTAACAACCAGCCATGATTGGAATCAATGTTTTTAAAACCGGACCGGAGGGCGATTTATTTGGGTCAATTTTAATTTGGAAATGCAAATATATGAAACTCTACGAGTGTATTTTCTTACAATCGTTTAGGGTTGCATATTGTGATGGCTCTTCTTGTTCTTCATTTGCTACACATATTTTGGAAAAAAAAAAAAAAAAAAAAGAATATGTAGATGGCTCGTGAGCCAACTCGAGCTAAGACTGTGCTAGATTTTGGATGGCTCGCCGACTCGCAAGCTAAGTCCAAGCCAACTAATCATAAGGCCCAAGTCTAGACCTGAGCTAGCAAAAAAGCTAAGGCTCGTCTGGACTCATCTCAATTGCATCTCTAGTCTTGTATTATGCACAAAACATTTAAAAAGAGTCATAATATGTTATATAAAAAAAATAATTATGTTCATATAAATAATAAATAAAAATGAAAGTTGAAGTTATTCAAATCTTAGAGAGATTCGAACAAAAAATCATGCAAAGAAGCACCAAACATACATCCCAATTCTGGAAGCTTGAGTGAAGAATGTTTATCAATGATGGTGGTGGCGAGATTATGGTGGATGGTGATGCAGCACGGTGGTGATGAACGGCGGGGGAGGTTGAAATCACTACTCCTCCAGCCCAGGTTTAGAAGTTTGGAGGAAGGATGATGAGTGATGATGACAGTGGTGTCGGTGGTGGTAAATTGGTGGGGAAGATGACAGTAATGGAGTGTTGCGGGGAAGAAAGAAAGGAATTTTTTTGCCAAAAAATAGTTATTAATTAATATAAAATTTTTATTAAAAATTTAGTTTGTGTATAAATTTATAATTGGAAATGTGAGGATAAATATACATATATATTTTTTAAAATATTAAAAATTTAATTAGAATTTAATAATTAAATTAAACTTAAGAGTTAAAATAAAAAATTTAAAATATAAATATAATTAGAATTAAAAAACTTACATGATTCGTTTATAAATTGATATCCATAATGACTTTTTTTTTCATCAATTAGCAGTAAATAACTAACTAGTGATGAAATATAATCAATTCAAAAAGAATTTCGTGAAAAATCCTACTGGAATGGGTTCATTTGTAATTTTTCAAACTTGAAAGGACCGGGTAAGTTGTATAATATTTTCATCTAAGGGAGTACGAGTTGTAATTACCTAATCTCGCAAGGAATGTAAATGTGAAAATACTCATATATATAAGTTGTAAAAGTGTGGATAAATATTTATATTTTTATATAACTTAAACATAAATATATAAATAATAGTACTTCAAATTTATAAATATTAACGAAATGAACCCTTAACATTTAATATATAACAGAATTTATAGAATCATACCTAGTTGTGTCAACAATTTCACATTAATGGTTGCAACAAGATCCGACTGATCTCTACTTTTTTTTCACAAGTGTCTGGGTTCATCTTAGAGAGTGCTACTCTCTCCACTAAAGGACAAGAACATCCATATGACACCATTCTTCAATTATTTACGACTATATATAAACCTAGCAAATAACAATTTGTCGGGAGATATCCCAATGATCTGACTAGTCTTGTGGGGTTGAGATCGCTCAACTTGTGAGGCAATCACTTCATCACGGGATTAATTCCAAACAGCATTGGAGACATGAAGCAATTGGAATCTCTTGATTTATCAAGAAACTCTCTGTCAGGTGGAGTTCCCGACAGCTTGGCAACTATAACTTCTTTGGGATATTTGAATCTGTCTTACAACAATTTGACAGGGAAAATACCACAAGAACCCCAAATTTCGGGCTTCGAACCTCAGAGTTTTACTGGGAGCCACCTTTGCGGGCCTCAAGTAAAAAGAAATTGCGACGATGGTGGTCAAGTCCCTGAACCAGCGAACAATGACGACAATCAAGGTGAGAAATCTGAGATAGATCGGTTTCACGTGTTCTTATCTTCAGGATTCGCCTTGGGATTTTCAGTTGTTTGTTCGACATTGGTTCTGAACAAGTCACGGAGGGATGCCTATTTTGGGTTTGTAGAGGACATGTGGGACAAGCTCTACGTATTTTTCCATGCCAAATGGAGAATGCTGGTACGACGATGATCAGCGGTCCAAAGCAGCCTGTCCTTTCTGTTTGATTTTACTTTTGATTCTGAACCGCAACATCTTAGATATGTTTCTCTCTGTTTGTAGTTTTATCATTTGTGTGAAATAAAGAAAGGAAATGTTATTTATATGCACAACTCTTTCCTTCCAGTCTTCCAGATATATAATTCTACAAATTTACAGCATCTGTATATAAATAAATCTATATATAAATATTCATATACCTGCAGCAACTGTAGCCTTTCCAGTTTCCACTGTAGAGGATGATACCAAATGAGAATGAGAATATGAGATGCAGCTAGAAGGGCTGCTCCAATACTTGAACCATCTTCAGTCTCCTTAATGCTGACATGAGAAGCAACATCGTCATGACCTAGTATTTGTCCCATGTCTTCATTTAGGAACGCGCGTTTCATTCCACCAAAAAAAAAGGAAAAAAAATAAAAAATTAGAAACGTTCCATAATTTGTATAGAAAACACCTACTGTTCTTCTCATCTTATTCTGACTTCTGTTTTCCCACTTGCAATTCCACCACTTCCATCCCGCCCAATCTTCTTAACTCTCAAGTATTCTAACAATGCCCGCAGCCGCCACCACATTACATATTTTTAGGAATTAATGTGAAGAGGAACATCAAGAATATGAAATGAAAGCCAGCAAGAAATGAAATAAGAAATATAGTTAAACTGAGCCTATGAAGATAAGAACCAATATTAAATTTGAAGCTAATTTTGAGTTACTTGTAACCTTTCTTCTCCTAGCCAAAGGGCACCAACTTCATTGGCTCTCTCAACTAACAGTCATGACACAGCTCGAGTAGTATAGCCGTATAACCAGTAATTATATAAATATATTATATGAGACGCATAATTAATAATTATCATGTATATATTAAATAAAATAAATATAAAAAAAATTGCAACTGATCTCGCAACGAAAAAATATAATTTTGCAATCAAATTGCGATCGATTTTGTAAATAAAATTTCATTATTTATTCCACTTTTACAAAACTTATATATTTTTGCTAAAATGAAAAAATAGTTAGCAACCGAAATTCGGTTGCAAATCAGTTGCATTGAAATTTGCAACCAAATTTCGGTTGAGAAATTTTCATAAAATAATTAAATCAATTCCAAACTTTGCAACCAAGATTTCGGTTGCAAAATATATATTTCTGAATTAATTTCAATAAGTTTTTGACGAAAATTTCAGCCGTTAATTATTATTAATTTTTTTATGTTTTTTTGGGGAAAATATCATTTTTCGTCCCCTACAGATGTCATTTTTCGGTTTTGGTCCCGAACTTTTCACTTTTTCTCACATTGCATCCTTTATGTTTCAAAAAATCTCAATTTCAGTCATTTAGCTAACGGACGTTAATTTTTTAACGGAAAAAGCCGCGTGTCACTCACGCGCCTTGAATAAATGTGAGTGGCGCACACGCGCCTTTTTCCGTCAAGTTTTTAACGTCCATTGGATAAAGGACTAAAATTGAGATTTTTTGAAACATAAAGGATGTAATGTGAAAAAAGTTAAAAGATCAGGACCAAAATCGAACAAGGACATCTGTAAAGGACGAAAAATGATATTTTCCCTTTTTTTAAAAAAAAATATAATTTTGCAACTGAAATTTCGATTGTAATTTGCATGCAACAAATTTAGCAATCAAAAATTTTGTTGCAAACATTTTGACAAAATTGAGTTGTATTAAGAAATTCGGTTGCAAACCTGCGGCAACCAATATAGCAACCGGATTTCGGTTGCAATAATATTAAGAAAATGTTGACTATTCACTTTTTTTTTCAATTGATTTTGCAATTGAAATTCGGTTACCAATTTTTAGCAACTAATTTAGCAACTGAATATTCGGTTGCAAAGTCCAATTGACAATTGAAATGACATGACACATTACTCTTCCCTCCCACAAATCATTTTGTTAATATAATACCTCATATACACGATTTTATACTTTTATTTTGTATGTTAATATTTCAAAATGTAATTTTCATACTTCATATTAGGAATGACAATGAGCCGAGCTAGCTCACGAGCCATCTCGGGAAAGGTTCGTATTTGGGTTCGTAATTCACGAGCCGAGACGAACCTTGGCTCGGCTCGTGTCTTCTACGAAGCAAGCCTGAGCCAAGTTTTTTCTTTTCGTTGGTTCGCGAACCATGTATTTTTTTTAATATATATATATATATATATATATATATATATAAAGAGAGAGAGAGAAGGTATAGAGTCATATTTCATTTATGCAGTCTTTGCTTTTGGCAGAAAACCCTAACCCCTCCCAAATCTGAGATCCCCAAAGCGGCAAAGCCTCACCTCTCCCCCATTTTCTCTTCCAGTCACGGTAGGGGTGCCACGCTGCCACCACCGCCGCACGTCACGATGCTATCACTCTTCAATCCTTTGCCACGCCATCCGTCAGCGCCCCACCACCAGCCGTCGTGCTACCACCATGCCAGCCGCAAGCTGTTCGCACGTTGCCCACCGGCCACCACACGTCTCCGTTCTTCTTCTCTATTCTTCTTCTTTTTCTGAATTTGTTCTTCCTTTTTGAAAGAGCCACTCAATGTGTTGGGTTTCATTATTATTTTCAATTAGGCTGATTTTAATTGAAATGGACTAATGGGTTATATCAGATTTTAGTTTCTTCGTTTTGTTCTAACATTTAACTGGATTTTTTACTATGTATTTGTCTATTTTGATTTAAAAAATTACTGACTCTTTATTTGTGCTAGAAAGAGAGATTTTATTTGTTTTCATGAATATCGTTCTTGTTTAGGTGAATTTGACTGTAGATTAAAGAAATTAATGGTGATTTTGTTGGTTCCTTGGCCCAAAAAAAAATTGGGCAGAACTTGGCTTGCGAGGCCAGTCGAGATAGTTCGAACCAATGCCCGAGCCAGGGGACTAAGGCTCGCTGGCTCGCGAACCAAGTTCGAAACCCACATATTTAGGCCGAGCCCCGAGTCCGAACCTCAAAAAAAGTCCAAGATCCTTTTGTTGGAAAAATTTTAAATTTTCACTGCTTTCTGATTCCTATTTTCCAACACTATGGTGACACCCTCATCCTCTATCAAAAGGGGCTCAGGATCTATGGGGTTTGCCGCTATGAACTCTCCCTGGAGCATCGTCACAAGTTCCTGATACTCCGGTTCGGTCAGGCTCTCCGAGGGATCCCTCTCGCGGACCATAGGCTCGCAGTTCTCATCTAAATCCATCCGTAGGCGCTCATCAGTTCGAGCGCTCTCAGGAGCCAATCCCAACTTCACCATTTGCCCAATTGCCTTGTAGAAAAAGCGCCGAGCGTTGTCAAAGCAATGGAGGTTGGCCGTGAACACAAAGGCCTTTGAGCGTACGAATTTCATCACTGCATCCCATGACACCTTCGCCTCCAAGCCTACAACTTTCTCCTGCAACTCAGCGAGGGCCTTCTGGGTTGTCTCATTCTACCTTGTGCTCTCAGCCAGCTGCTTGCCCAGCTCTCTATTGGCAACCCTCAACTCGTCGCGCTCCTCCTTGAGCTTCTTCTGATGCTCATCAAGGGCCAAGTATGCGTCATCCGACCGCTTCAAGTCTTCCTTTAGCTTATCCTTGTCAAGATTCGCAGCAGTGAGTTAGGCACAGACATTGTTGTAGTCCTCCTGCAGTTGGCCGGGATCAGAAATGCACAGCAACTTCTTGTATTTGGCCTTGTGCTCGGAATAGGCCTGTGCTCGCCCCTGCAAATTCTTCAGCCTCGGGATGACCTCCTGAAAGGCCAGAAATGAGGGTCAATATCAAAGTTGAAATAGAAAGAGTTGGAACTTTACAAAGGGGACTGGAGACTTACCGTCAAAAGTGCATGGCAAGCATCGTCTGCAACCCGAGCGGCGTCATGCTCGTTCAGCTTGTCATGGTCACCGGAAAACTGAAGTTTTCCGATGATATCCGAAACCAGATTAACGGAGGCCGCGCTTTTCCTCAGCAGGACAGGGCCCTTCGTCCGTAGGCGCTTATACCGAGCTTCTCCCCATCAGCCTATTTTCCAAAAATCCTCATCCTCAGACGATGAGGTATCGTTACCCTCACCCCGGTGGCCCACGACCACCTCCTTTCCTCTCCCAGAAATGGGGATGGAATCTGGTAACCGTTTCCTCTTTCCCTGGCGGTCAGCCTTCACCGCTTCATGGAAACGAGCAAGTTCTCCCGAGCGGTTATGGGAGTTGCTGGAACTGAGCGTAATTGGTCCCTCAGGAGCGGCCGGGGGAGGAGTGACCTCTCGAGCGCCGTCTATGGTTAGGTCTTCTATGGGGCCGACAATTGGGACTTCATTTCCGGTGCCCCTGCCACCATTTCCTCGCCCTATTGGCGTTCAAGGGTTTGGCTTGCTGCTGCTGTTGTTGTTGAGGGTTAGCGCCCGCCCTTTAAGCGCACATCATCCGGGCAACACTCTCAGCGTCCATCCTTACTGTCAGTATTTGAATGTCTGCAAAATGGAAAGCACGAGCGTTAGGAGATCGCTATTGGAATGGTGGCTATGAAAGCATTACAAATCAGACAAAGTTAATGGCTATCCTAAGAGTTAGAGAAGTCAGTTCCTAAGATCTAACCATCGAGGGTCATAATTTTAGCAGGGGGATTGGCTACCATGTTTGGGGGTGTACAGAGGCCATAGCGAAATAGGACCTCTTCGTTTTTCATCAACACCTCAGCCTTGATCCATTTTTTCTTATTCCTCATTGCGAGGGCCAAACCCTTTACCTAATCCTCGAAAACCTTGTTCTTGGACCTCTCTCTAATTAATGGCCCCTCGCCATGTATTAACCACCCTCTATTGGCCCTGAAAATTCCCCCGGGGGCTCCCACGAAGAAGTACTTCTCCTTTCAATGCTCGCTATATGAGGAGAAGGGAGAATCTATCATTTTAAGGCCAGACTTGGCCTGGGCGTAGTAAAATCCGTCTGTGGGGGACGAGCACGGCGAGCGGGCCACCTGGATCAAACTGTCAAAGTTGTTAACGGAAGGCTCATGGCCTGTGGCCCTCATCAGCACCACAAAGGTATTTATTAAGGCAATGCCGTTCGGAAGAATCTGAGAAGGGCTGAGCCTAAGGTGATTGCAGATGGTGGCAACGACGGGCGAGATTGGAAATCTCAGACCCCCAGCCAAGACCGTATCCAGGTAGACGGTCATCATCCCCGGAGGCGGTAGGTTGGCCCTTTCTCCCTCCTCAGGAAGTCGCATGGGGAACACAACCTCGTCCCAGTATACCTTTTCCCTCAAGGCCTCCAAATCGGCGAGCGTCAGAATGCTTTCAATCTCGCCTGGAGACCTATCAGTCTGATGTGGGTTGTTCTGCCTCACCTGGGTCATAGGCTGCTTCCCCTTTCCCTGTCGTTTGCGAGCGGGCTCGCCATCAATTGGACGCCCGGATGGTCCCACATCGCCCTCGGGAGCCACGATCGCCACCGTAATCCGGTGATCTTGAGGCCTTATAGCGCTCCTCAAAACTGGAAATACTCTTTCTCCCTGCCTCTGCATCTCCATCACGTTATGCATTTCTTCAAAAAGGTCATCTACCCCTCCAGGAGCACGCTCATTCATTCTTTGAACGGCGGCATCAACTTCTTCATCTCCAGCTTCAACCAGAGCCCTGACCACTGGAATGACAGTAGGAATTTCATTGTCTGGGGAGGCTCTGTTCATTGGGACCGCCGTAGACACATTAACATGGGGGGAAGAACTTCCCACGGACATTTCATCTATCTCATCAGCCACCTGATCCACAATGTTGTCAGCCATATCTGGGTTCTGATTCTTGAAGATGAAGCTTTTTGCAAAAGGTTCAATGGCGGAGAAGAATTCTGGAACAAATCCGATGACAAAAAAAGGTTCTTCACTCAGGAGTATCACTCACTCAGCCTAAACCTAGAGTTAGTATAAGGAAAGTCAGAAATTACCGGGATTTACCTAAAGTTTGAGGAAAAAAGATTACAGGAGTTCACGAAGATTTGCAGAAAGCTCTTGCTGCTATTGTGTGTGAGGAAGGTTGGAAGCGTGAAAAGTTTCAAAGGCTCCCCAGATCCCTATTTATAGGGAGAAGGGTAGCATTAATTAGGGTTGGAAATTCAAATGGTAATCATTTCCCGTCTGGGGAAGCCCACCACTTTTGGTAACCGCCTCATGCCTCCCGGAGCACACGCGCCCACGTCCCCACTCAGCATTTAATGCGGACATGACTTCATTTACTGCAATGTCAGAGCGTGTCCGTTACGGAAGCCAAGCGGTCACTTCTCTTACAGAAGCTTGACCCTCGGAAATTCAAAAACCCAGGGCTCTCTTCTCTTAAATTCTACAGTACGCTCGAGCGGTACTATAGAATTTGGGGGGGCAAAATGATGAGGCCTAAAATCACGCTCGTATCAGAGCCGTCCACGTGTCGTCATCCACTGACACTAGAGCTTGAACGCTCGCTTCAACGGGCTTGCAGGCTGACCTGGCCCGTACCCTTGTTGACTAACACGGGCCCACGGCCCTCGGCCCACAGTTCAAGCAGGGAGCTCAGGGTGTCAGGCCTGACGCTCATACCACAATCCTCAGAGCCACCCTTCCCAGGGAGGCACCCACACGAGGGTACCCGCCTTCTGACGTTCGTATAGTTGGTGCTCAACGGTCGTTTGCCGGGGGAGACCCATTCGTGCGCCCTTCGAGCGTCACCAGCGCTCGCGTTTGATCTTCTCCCCTATAGGGCATCCATACTCCAGCAAGACTGACCTTGAGCATTCCCAACGCACGGCCCTCGCCAACAAACTCTGACACAAAGGCAGTGCACACCTCGTACCTGTCACGCCGCCTGCTTTTCAGGGATGTCTTTCTCATGCTGTTACAGGCTGCCACGTGTTAGGGCAACACAGGTTTGGGACCACACGGTCAAAAACCTAAACTGCCCTCACCCCTAACATATAAATAGGGGAGAACACTTGCATTCTCCCCCAAGTCATCTTCTTCCACAATACATCCTGCATTTACTGTTCTGGGCATTTTTCCTCAATTTTCCCCCTTTTTCTCAAGCTTCGTACTACCTACACCACAGTCGCATCACCGCTACGTTTTTTTTTACTCTTGGTGTTATCCTAGATGGAAGAGCCCACACTCAAAAGGAAACCCAGTTCCTGAGGCATTCACGCCTGTGATGGTTTTTCCCTTCCCAAATAAATATTGAAAGTGTTGTTGCATTTTAGGAGCTCAGATTCCTGCACCATCAATATTAGTATTAATTAAAAGTATTAACTTTAAATATTTTAAATTTTAGAACTTGTGATTTCTGATTATATGTGTATGCATTTTGAAAATAATTTATATTTAAATTAATTAAAAGTATTTATATAATATTAGTATTTTTTTTTTGGTAAAAATATAATATTAGTATTATTAGTATTTAATAAATAATCGTAGAGATAATATTAATAAGATGAGCATTTAATGACTAGTTGGAGTGTTTCTGTAATAATTAACAATATTGGTATATATTAAAATTAATAATAATAATTTATATTTAATGATTAATTGAAAATATTTATATAATATTAGCAAGATTAGTATTTACTAAATCATTGCGAAACGGATTAAATTTTTCAAAACTAAAAGATATATATTATAATAAACAAGAATAAAAATTAGTAATTATATATATTAATTATAAATACTAGTTTTTTAATATAATTTAAACATAATTACATACGGGTCCCTGAGATTTGGCCTAATTACAATCCAGTCCTTGGGGGTTGGGGGCATTTTGGTCATTTTGGTCAAAAGTCTAACGGAACCCTATGGACTTCTAACAGAATCAAACCTTAGGAACCTGTATGTAAAATCCAAAGATACGTGGACCGCTGTATAATTAGGCCAAACCTTAGGGACCCGTATGTAATTCTCCCTATTTATAAGTAACTATATTGCTCTCATTCTAATGAAAATAAATATTCTAGGAAAGAGAAACAAATTGCCCTTATTTTATCATGCTAAAAATCTTATACTTAATTAAAAAGACTAAAAATAATATATATATAGTAGTATTATTAATTTTACCAAAATACTAAATTCAATTTATTAAATTAAATTAATGTTAAACCTTCTGTCCCTACCTTGTACAACTTGGAGAAGAAGATCGTTTCCAAAGTGAACTCTGATTTCTTTGAGATACTCAAGTCCGTTGCGGAGCTAGGATTTCTTGATAGGGGACGAGAATTAAAAATTATAAATATAAATATTATTTTATTGTAAAATATATATATTATTTTATTTGATGTATATGTATAAAATAAGTATAAGTTAAAACTTCAAACTTAAAATAATCACTTTTAATATTATATATAAAAACTAAAAAAATACTTAAAAAATGAAAGGAAAAATATTAATCTCAATTTAACATGACTTAAAATAAAATAACAAATTTAAATAACAAAATATTATAAAATATCAGAAAAATCCTATATTTTAAGAACTAAAAGACCTATCATTAATCTATTTCTCAAAAACTCAATATATTATAGGAGCACAAGATTATCTAAAATTAAATATAATTATTTTTTAGTTATTGCCATATGGAGATAAAGATACTATATTTCCTCAAAATATTGAACTAATTTACAATTAACAAATTAATTATAATTTTTGTCTAAATAATATATTCATTATTAAAAAAAACTAAAATTAAATATAAATTAATAAATACCTTTCTTTTGGCTTTATTTGATAAGTGATTTGAACTTGGACCACAATCTTTCTTTTTCTTTCGACCTGTGTAAATTTTTGAATATTAAGAAAATGTAGGGTTTACATTAAGAAGAAGAAAAATAGAAGAAATAGAAGAAGAAGATAGAATAGAAAAGATTGGGTTGAGAAAAGAAGGAGTCTTGTTTTGCAGAGAGAGAATAAAAAGGATTGAGTTAAGATTTTTTGGAATTCGAAAATAGATTAAAGGTTTTTATTGGGAAAAGAAATAAAAAGTAGATTTGGATGGGAAAAAAGAGATTAAAGTAAATTAATTTAAAAATATATCCTAATTATTATGAATGGTGAATTATAATTTTGTATAAGTAGGGGGCAAAATTAAAAATTGGGGGGGGGGGGGGGGGAGGGGAACTAATAAAAATATTAAGATTTATGCATAACAATAAAGTCCCCCCCACCCCCCCGCCTATGCAACTAACTGAAATAAAAGTAAAAAGTGACACGTAAGGAGTGTCAAAAGTGACACGTAAGGAGTGTCGGACACGGTGTCCGACACGACACGGCAAAATGATATTTTTAGAAGTGTCCGTGCATCATAGGTTGGAGTTTATTATAATTAATTGGACTCTTGTAACATTGTTTTTAGATTAGTATAAATAGGTGTAGTCACTTGGATTTAAAAGACAGGACAAGATAAGAAAATAAGAGAGAAAAGAGTTAGAAAGAAGAGTTGAGTTTTTGTGAGAACTTGAGTTGAATAGAAGTGTCGATTTGAGTACAAAAAAAAAATATTGTGTGTTCTCCTCTCCACTTCCTCCTCTTCTATAGTCTTTGTTTTCAAATAATTTATTTTTCTTTCGCAACAAAGTGGCATTAGAGATACGTTGAAATGGCTTCGATGAGTGCTATCCCTTTTCCCAAACTTACAAAAGAAAATTATGAAAGATGGAGCATCCAAATGAAAGCATTCCTTGGTAGACAAGGAGTTTGGGAAAATGTCAAAGAAGAATATGTGGAACCAGAAAATCTAGCCGGTGCTAGTAATGCAGTTAAACAAAATGCACGAGAAACAAAAATGAGAGAACAAAAGACTCTCTCATTCATACAACTCGCCGTGGATGACAACATCTTCGAGAAGATTGCCCAAGCTGACACCGCAAAGAAGGCTTGGGATACTCTTGCCAATACTTTCAAAGTTATTGACAAAGTAAAGAAAGTGAGGCTGTAGACACTTCGAGGTGAATTTGAGTCACTACAAATGAAGGACTCCGAAGCAGTTTTTGACTTTATTTTAAGATTACTTTCAGTTACAAATCAAATTGAAAGTAATGGAGAAAAAAATGGAGGACAAACGTGTCGCAGAAAAGATCCTTCGATCTTTTGATCCGAAGTTTGATCATATTGTGGTGGCCATCGAAGACTCCAATGATGTGGAAAATATGAAGGTTGGTGAGCGTGGGTAAACTACAAATCCATGAAGAGAAGTTGAAAAGGCGAGTCAAAGAACTAATTGAGCAACACTCCAAGCAAAGTTGCACATCGGAGAAAAGGGAGATGATGCAGAAAGTAGCAGTCGTCGAGGTGGCTTTATATCTCGACGTGGTCATGATCACGGTCGAGGTTGTGGTAGAGGACGTGGAAGAGGTGTCCCGATTATCAATCGAAGTGAAGAATCTCATTTTGAAGCCAGAATGGTTAGATGACGATTTCGAGATCATGGGGGCCAACCAAGGTTGCAAAGCAGAAAAGATATGGAGTGCTTCAACTGCCATTGAAATGGACACTATGCCTATGAGTGTCGAAATGAACCAAATAATGAAAGGGAGACAAACCACCTCGCTGAAGAACAAAAAGTCAAAGTTGATGCCCTCTTGTTAGGCCATAAACAACAAGATGGAGGAAAAGAGAGCATCTGGTACCTTGACACAGGTGCTAGAAATCACATGTGTGGACACAAACACTTGTTTGTCGAGGTGGATGAATCTGTGAGCGGCGATGTCTCTTTTGGAGACTCGTCAAAACGTGTACTATGTTCCCGGGATGAAAGCAAATATTTTGAGTTTAGACCAACTGTTGGAGAAAGGATATGATATCCACATGAAAGATAGAAATTTCTATCATCGAGATGGCGAAGGAAGGTTGTTGGCTCGTGTGTCAATGACGAGCAACATAATTTTTCTGTTAAATATCAAGAACGATGTGGCAAGATGCTTGAAAGCATGTATCGAAGACCAATTTTGTCTATCACACTTGAGGACATTTGCCTGAGTGGATTTGAGGGCTTTTTATGAAACTAGCAAGGTGCACGTGCGTTGCACGTGGATGCCAGTTTGTATTTATTATTGTCGTAGATTGTTATTTTCTTATTATTTATTTGAGATTTTGTGATTTTTAAATATTTGTTTTCATTTCCTTTGATCTTTCCAAGATGTCTGTGTCGTGTTTGTGGAATTGCGTTTGTTTAGAATTTAGTTAGTACGTTCTTTATTTTTTTTTTCCAATAGCAAGTGTTCAATCCATACCTCAATTTTATTGTTTTTATTATTATGCATTAAAGAATATATAGTTTTTGTTTGTTTCTTTCCTTTGTGGTACATGATATTTCTCATCTATATATATTGCTGACAATAGTTAAGAATCCCTTCCAAGAACACCACTGGTAACCAAATCTCTCCCGAACATATGATAAAAAAACCATATTTCTTGTTGTGGCCTATTTTGTGTTTTTTAATGTATAATCATACTCATCTTTATTTTTGATCCTTTGAACCACCCTCTTCATAATTTCTAAAACAATTGTTCCATACCTTCATTCTAATATTGAAAACTCAACATGGCAGTTTTTATTCTTCCTTTCTGTTATGCTCGGACGCTCTTTTATTTATTTTTTCTTTTTTTATTATCTTCAACATCTTCTGTTTTCCAGCCTTCTCCTCTTTTTTGTTTGGGTATTTTCTCTTGTAAAATAATGCCAGAATTTCGTCATCGTCATCCGTATTATTCCCATCGATGTTGACAGCTACTTTCCCCTCATTTTTTGTGGCCTTTTCTTCTTCTTTCTCAATATTTGAGCCGATGCTTTGACAAAATAACATTCTGTAAAAGTCATATTGTATAAATGAAAATATCTGCGTATTATAAAATGAATATTAAATTTTAAAAATCAAAATAATAACTTGAACCTCAAAAAATTACCTTTTCGTAGATGAAGAGGCTTTTCTAGGCATGTTGTCTTTGCCTTTTTAATACTATCCCTAAAATCTGGCTTCAATTAATCTCAAAATATCTCTAAATAGGCAACAGAAAAATATTATTAACCTCAAGTATAAGTAAAACAATATAGTGATTAAAAATATATATAGGCCCAAATTAATTGGGTTTTAAATGATTGAGTTAAAAAATTAGAAAATTTAGTATTTTTCAAAATTCAAAAATCCAGTACTAAGTTGTATCTTGGAAAAACAGTAAGAACATGTGCCTTGATTATGAACTCATGAAGTACAGGAGCGGACTTAATCATTGCAGTGAAGAAGAGAAGCCTCCACCCAAGTGAAGTTGCCGAAAGATTATACGTAACCTGAATATTGTCACTCAATTATCAATGTAATTGGTCTTGCGTATAAACATTAACAACTTCAATGGCCGAAGTGAAGGGAATTAAACAACAACATTTAGTGTATATTAAAAGAGAATAGGAAGAGTGAGAGAAGGGGAATAGTTGGCCCTTAAAATTAAATATAATTTAGTTAATATATTTAGTTCACATGTTTGTTATATATTTTCATACATAACATCCATTACTTCAGGCGATAAATCATTTTAAGCAAATAAATTTATTCTCTAATGATCAACTTTGAAAACTCAATTTAGCCAAACAGACAACTTTTTCAGAATTCATACGAAGATGCCAAGTTAAAAAAAGTTCACACACACACATCAAATAACAAATTCTCTGAATAAAAACATAAATATATTATCATGTTGAAATCTCACAAGAAGAAGATTTGTGGCAATTTTGATTCTTGTAAGAAAGATTAGAATAATAGCCACCTAAATACTCGAAAACTTAAAAGTGGAAGAATGTCACTTGATTCTTCTTTATGATCTTTCGGTGAACTGGAAATTAAATAAGAAGAAAGATTCTTCATCTACATATTTTGTTTTTCAATCTCCTCGAGGGTTGCATGCTTAAGAAAATACCACTTAGATAGGAATAATCTTTGAAAAATCTAATTCAGTTATAAAAGCAACAATTAAATATTTACAAAAAAGAAAGAGTAATAAAATCAACTATAACACATCCAAAACGCGCATTGTTTTTCTGAGATAAGTTGATAATTGTTGTAAGAAGTGTTTAAAAAAAACAGTAGAAACCTAAAAAATAGAACAGCGCTTTTAGACATATCGTGCTTAAACTAAAAAAAAAAAACTTGAAACAATTTATTTTGACCAATATTCACATAGAAAAACAGGTATTTTATATAAAATAATATAACTAATAAATAAAATTGAAATAATAATATTACAGATCTATGTATAGATAAAGCATATACTGCAGAAGGATTCTAGGTATAACAAATAAGAATATGGTTGAAAGGCATATAAGTTGCCTTTAGCTCGATCTGTACTATACAGTCCCAGACTTTAGGAAGGAGCCCATTAGTATCTGAACAATTTAAATTGTAATTTCACTGGTTTCTGCCGGACCATTGCAAAATATTGCAATGAGCTCGAAAAGTAAGAATTATAATTTACCTCCGCGTGAGAAAAATAATCCCTTACGTACGTCTATCAGAATTGAACACAAACTGATGGTTAGTATCACATTTAGTAAACCAATTGTCCAAAATTAATATTTTCCTTAGCATATGATTCTACTCCATCGTAAATCCTACTGTAGTGACCTAATATTATACAGTTTAAAAAGACATTCCAAGTACATAGTGCTATTATTTGCAAGACTGGGATAAGTAAACAAAGAACCGACATCTGCATCACACCAGAAAAAAATATGGACGAAAAGTAGGCTTACTTGAAGCAACAGTCAAAATTGTTCCTCGGAGTCGGTGGACTGCATGAGACTCCATCTTCTGACTTTTCCACTTCTAGAGGAACAAAAAATGCAAATTCAACGCCACAACATGATGTGAAAAGAACAATGTCAAAGATGGGTTATAATCAACAAATGCTGCAATTATATCATTGCTAAATGATTCTTCTATCAAGAAGATAACTTAACTTTTCCTGTTTGGCTTCACAAGAAACATAATCATCGCTGCTACAGATTCTCTGTGCCTCGAGCGCATCTGTCAAAAGAGATTGAAAAACCAATTGTACCATGGATCAATTTGCATATCAAAAACCACTAATTTCGTGACCTATATGATTCTCAAGGGAAAAAGTGTTTGCCTCATTGAGAAATTTTTCCGTGCAACTGACAACTACACTCAAAGATGTTAAAATAAGATATGAAGTGAAACAATCAGAACAATAGAAACATAAATTCAGTTTCAATCCCAGCAGACTAAAATATGGCAACTAAGAAAAACAATGAAGGATAGAAAGTACAAAAAGTACTTAAATGTATGATGCTTTGCTTCTAAGACATCTCAGATGAACTAATCAGCAACAGTTACTGAGCACTCATAGATCCGACTTATTAAAGAACCTTCTCTGTGATCAAAGAACCTTCTCTGTGAAAGGTGAATTTTATGTCTAAGAAATAGCAATTGAGGTACAGAGGAATTATACATTAAAACAAAGTAGGAAGAGTCAGAGAAGGGGAATAGTTGTTCCTTAAATTAAATATAATTAATTTATGCAAAGCATTTGATTCACGAATTCATGTATTGCAAAGCAAGAGAAAAAAAGTGCAATTTTGTTGATAGGCATATTAAAAAAAAATAAAAATAAAAAGTTAGATTACAGCCAACATTGAGTGAAGGGAATTAAACAACAACATTTAGTGTACATTCAAAGAGAATAGGAAGAGTGAGAGAAGGGGAATAGTTGGTCCTTAAATTAAATATAATTAAGAATTAAACAACAACATTTAGTGTACATTAAAAGATAATAGAAAGAGTGAGAGAAGGGAAATAGTTGGTCCTTAAATTAAATATAATTAAGTTAATAGATTGGAGTAAAAAGATTAATTAATTTAATTAACATAAAAAATTATATTAACATACTTCATTAAGATTGGATTATTTTAAATACATAAAATGGTATAAGGGTATTTGAGTAAAAAGATTAATTAATTTAATTAACATAAAATATTAGATTAACATACTTCATTAAGATGGGATTATTTTAAATACATAAAACGGTATAAGGGTATTAGAGTAAAAAGATTAATTAATTTAATTAACATAAAAATTAGATTAACATAATTTATTAACATCGGATTATTAGAATTAAGTTAATATATTTGAGTAAAAATATTAATTATTAATTAATTTAATGGAAAAAAAATTAGATTGACGTAGTTGATTAAGGTTGGATTATGATTGGATTGTTTTAAATAAAAAAAATGGTATAAGGGTTAACGTAATTGATTAAGGTTGGATTAGGGTATTTGAGTAAAAATATTAATTAATTTAATGGACATAAAAATTGGATTAACATAATTTATTAAGGTCTGATTATTAGAATTAAGTTAATAAATTTGAGTAAAAATATTATTTAATTTAATACACATAAAAAAATTAGATAGATTAACATAATTGATTAAGGTTGGATATTAATATTTGACCCACCTAACCTACAAATTAAATAGTTAAAAAAACAAAATGGTATAAAGGAAAATTAAATTGAATAAGGGTAATTCAGTCAATTCACTTACAAGGCCATGTTATCCACACTTTTATATAGTTATAGATGAATGAGCTCATTTGATTTTTGCACATGTATTTTCATTGCATATCATATGAGAATCTGATTTAGATTAGTCTTTATTTTCTCTTTTCATTTTTTGTATACTCAGCTGGCAGAAGAGGTGCCTCTGTTGTGGTCAGAGCAATCTTCCTGCCCTCCCTACTAGCCTCTGTTCAGCTAGAGGCCGGTTCTTTCTGCCAGCTTTTTCAGGAACGTTCTCTCTGGTTCCTGCGATATCCGCCAGCTCATGTGAGTGCTGACTAAAATTTTATATTTAATTAAAAAGATTAATAAATAAAGTATATATATATATATATATATATATATATATATAGATATAGATATATAATCTTAATTTTATACCAACGGGAAATTCCCGAAAAATCCCCATATGGGAACTCAAATTCCTCTTTACTCCCCACTTTCAAAAAAGTTCCTCTGAACTCCCCAGATGAAAATCAAAGTTCCTCTTTACTCCCCGTTTTTTTTGGAAGGTTGTATAAAAATTCAAGAATCGCGTACCCGAACCCCGAAATCACGTACTTAAATGCCCAAATGATGTATATAGATATAGTAAACGTGATGTATTTGGATTAAGCATCATTGGTCCTAGCTTTTGTATTTCTTGTTTTATTCTCTGTAATCTCGATTAGTCGTCATTATACAGTACTGTCATTACTTTTGAATACGATCTGTTCCACTGTTTACTATTTTTGGAGCAAATTCTGTTATTTAAGATGACAAAGAGGGCAATAAAAGTGAGAGTTTTCATTATTCAAAAATTACGTTCTACAATTTAAACCACACCTCACCAGGAACTACCTATTTCCTATTTCCTCTCAAACTTTGGTACCAAGAAACAATCGGAACTAAAAAGAACATTTTGCTGCAAACCTCTCCCCAATCGGAGTGTCATGATATTCCTTCAATAAGACCGTCCGCAGTGGCGATGCCTTCCCGACACAGAGGCAGCGCCCATAAAAAATAAGTCATCATGCACAGTAAAAGGCGCCGGCAATGTACCTTTCACATTCTCGGTATGAAGACGCAGCAACTCGTCATCACTAGAGTTCTCAGCTCGAATCAACGAGACAATATCCGCTAATGGCTGGGAAACGAAGGTAAGTATAGTACCCGAGTTCGAATCTTCATCCTGATGAGATAGTGCATCCGCCACAACATTAGAAGCACCCGGTTTATATTCGATACGGAACTGAAAACCCAGCAGTTTCCGAACATAAAACTGTTGGTCAGGAGTTTGGATAACTTGTTGTAATAATTCCCATAAGCTGCGCTGGTCTGTCCGGATCACGAATTCCCGACCCAACAAGCACTGACGCCATTTCTGAATCGCTTCAACAATTGCATACAACTCCTTATGATACGTCGACGCTGCCAGACGGCACGGACCAAGCTTTTTACTGAAGAAGGCCACGGGCTGTTCACACTGTAATAGAACGGCCCCTATCCCCGTTCCCGAGGCATCGGTTTCCACCACAAAAGTAGTCTCAAAATCCAGAAGGCATAAGATTGGCGCCGAACTCATAGCACGTTTCAAGTCCTCAAAAGCCTGGGCGGCCGAGGTATTCCACTCAAAACCGTCTTTCTTCAGAAGATCAGTAAGCGGCGCGGCTAAATAGGAATACTTGCTAATGAACCTCCGATAATAACCGGTAAGCCCCAGAAAACCCCTCAACTATTTAATCGTATTCGAAACCGGCCAGTTGGTCATCGCCTCAATTTTACTCGCATCCACTTTAAGACACCCCTGGGCAATAATATGACCTAAATAATCAATCGATTCTTTTGCACAGGAACACTTAGACAGCTTTACAAAAAAGTCGTTAGCCTTTAATAAAGATGAGACCACCTCCAAATGTGAAACATGTGTCGAAATACAAGGACTATAAATCAAAATATCATTGAAAAACACAATTACGAACTTACGGAGATAGGCGGCAAACAGTCGATTCATGCATGCCTGAAAAGTGGAGAGCGCGTTCGTCAAGCCGAACGGCATCACCCGGAACTTATAGTAACCCTCATGAGTCCGGAATGCAGTCTTATAAATGTCTCGGTTATGCATACGAATCTGATGATAGCCCGATCGCAAGTCCAATTTCGTAAAATAACGCATGAATCCCAACTCATCAAATAACTCGTCCGCTGTAGGAATTGGGAAATGGTCTGGCACGGTCACGGCATTAAGAGCTCGGTAATCCACACAAAACCTGTAAGAGTTTTCTTTCTTTTTCACCAATAGCATGGATGAAGAGAAAGGGCTTCGGCTAGGCCGAATAAGACCCTGTTCCAATATTTCGCGAACCAGACGCTTGATCTTCGACTTTTGGAAATGTGGGTAACGATAAGGGCGGACATTCACGGAACGATCCCAGGGAGCAATCGAATTCAATGATCACTCCATCGTGGTGGGGGTTAAGGTGGTCGGTACCTCAAAAACCACCCCATAACGCCTCAAAATCGTCACAACCTAGGAGGGTAAACCCTCGGGAATTCCGGCCGCGGGTTGCTGCTCCAGTGATGGCTCAATCACAATTTCATAACACGCCGATAAGTCCGCGGCTGCTTGTAACAGACAGAGGTGATGTAGCGTAACCTCTCACGGCTTCTCGGAACCCCCCTTGAGTACCACCGTGCGATTATTCCAAGAGAATTCCATAGTAAGGTTAGCGTAATCATGCGCCACCCTACCCAACAAACGTGGCCATTGGACCTCCAATACCACCTGAGATCCATGAATAGGCAGCACGAACACATCCACCGGAAAAACATGACCCTGCAGCAAAAGTTTGACTCCCCAGCATTGTTGTTTACGCAACAAGGAAGCACCATTGCCCATATAAACCCCGAAAGGAGGTACTTCGCTCACCGGTAAGCTCAACTTCATTCACTTCTCCACTACTGACCGGTGAATGAAGTTATGCGTACTCTCTCTATTAATCAGAACTGTCACCACAATTTCGCCAATCATACCAGTGATGCACAAGAAACGGGGTGTCTGCCCCGCTGCGATGCTATGCAGCGTTGACACATCCACCTTGACTACCACGTCATCCTCACCGGGTTCTTCTCCGACCTCATCATCATCCTCATCTCCCATAAGCAAAAGATATCGCCCACAAAGATGTCCCTTCACCCACTTCTCATCGAAGTTATAACATAGTCCTTTGGCATCCCGGGCGAGATGCTCGGCTCTGAACAACTGGCAAATCGGAGGACTGGGGGGTTGTGAACCCTGGGATAGTTGTTTTGAAGTGGGAGTCGGTAGTAGTGGTAATGAGGATACCGACTGTAGCGGTACCACCGTATTGGTACCCGATGGTCGCACAGCTGCAGTAGGGCCACTCAATGGCCGAAATGGAGCACGCGCATTCCAGGCTCTGTGTTTTGCCTCTAGTTCGCGCGCCAAAGTAAAAGACGCGGACAAAGAACTTGGTTTCATGAGCAGGATCTCATGCTGTAAATGCAGTTTCAAACCAGCATGAAACAAGGACTGAAGATTCACCTCGGATACGTCGGCTACGTTTACCAAAATTTTCTCAAAAGCTGTTTGATATTCCAGAACATAACCCGTTTGTTGCACCTTGGCGAGCATCCCGAAATAGTCCACGTAATTCAGAGGGTCGAATCGTATTTTGAACTTAGTAACAAAGTCAGGCCACGACTCAAGAAGGTGGTTACACTGTCGCCACCGAAACTAGTCCAAAGCCGGTCCTTCTAACATTAATCCCACAGTGGCTAAACGAGATTCTTTCGGTACTCCATAGAACACAAAATACTCGTGAGCCTGAAACAACCAACCGAGAGGGTCCGAACCATCGCTCTTGGGCATGTCCAAACGCAATTTAGTGGCTGTGTTAGGACCAAACTGGGGTGCGGGCTCGTCACGGCATTAGGCGATCGCGGAGGAAGTAGAAACCACCGGTCGATCGGGGTGAACGACGAGAGCCCCAAATTCCTGTTGAATCTTTTGAACGGTTTGATTCAACGTCTGCATCGCGGTGAGTTGGGTCTCAATTTGTTTCTGAAACTCCTTGAAGTTCGCATCGCTACGTTCTTGGAAGCCCTTAAAGCTGGCAGCGATCACGGAATCAGCCATCGTGACACTCTCAACGAAAGCACCAATGATAAGAACCAAATACGTGAGATATCAGAGCGGTCTCGAGGTCGTAGGATAGTCCGACAAAGACCCACCGACGGGAGAATTTGGGGGATGGAGAAAGACGTAAGAGTTTAGGGTTTGAAAGAGAATTGTTATTACTCGATGATCAAAAATAGCGTTCCAAACAATAATAAAACCATACTACCCATAAACTAGGGTCATCTAAGCAAATACGAAATAACTCAAACATAAGTTGAAAAACTGAATAACTGAATTCACGAAATAAGGAAATACTAGTACTACTAGGATTGGGACATGGAATAATCCAACTGCCACTTTGGTTGATGCCTCACCCTGCTGCTGCGTTGGACCTCCTTTTCTCGTCCTTGTTCTTCGGCAGCGACATCAACATTCTCAGCAACTCCGCCAACATCTTGTACCCCAACTCCATTATCATCCGCTACTCCATCAACAGTCGTATCAGTTCATCTGCTACCAGAAAGACCATTGGTACAAAGTATTTCAAAGTCAAAACATTGAATCCAGAGTCAACACATCCTAGCTACTCAAAATTCAAAAAATTCTAGAGGAAGCTGAAGTCAACAACAAAGCTCTTTCAAAGTACAAAAAGCTCAACGAATCTCTCCCACTTGCAGAAGTTCAAAGTCTGAAATAAGAGCTCAAAGACAACACAGGTCTAATAGCTCTTTTGTACCTGCCTGATAGCAAGACCTAGGGAAGATTTCAAATTCAAATCTGAGTCTAACGACTCGTTTGGAGTTCACCCTTTAAAAGGGATACTGATACAACTTCAAGGAAATTCAAGATCTCTCTTTTAGCTGCCATACACATAGAGACCATAGAGTTCTCATAGTGTTCTTAAGCTTGTTAGATAGTGTCCTGGAACATTTGGTTCCACAGTCATATGTGTTGTTTGGTTCTCAGATTGTTTCAGAAGTTTTGTGGAAGGTTTGGTTCCATAGTCTTAGTTACATAGGTGTTAGTTTGTGGCTAATTTGTATCCTACATTGAAAGACTAGTTTTAGACAAGAGTGTTTTTATCCCACATTGGTTTTTTAGAATAGTTTGGGGAGGAGCTAACACTATAAAAGGCCCCCTCCCCCTTCTAGCTTAGTGCATCAAATAAAGTCTCTGTCTACTTTGTAATATTTCTTAAGTGAAATATATTTTGAGTAGTGCCCGAGGAAGTAGGCTAATTTGGCCGAACCTCGTTATATTTGGTGTTTTTTCATTACGCCTTTAATAGCCTTTTTTGGGTTATATTTAGTTATTATTTTGCCTGATTTTTCCTTTGTGTAATTTTAGGCTTTTTAATTCTAAATATTGTTCGCCGCTTCCGCAACAAGTGGTATCAAGAGCCAATGGTGTCGGAGTATGCTCTGTGGTTGCAGCTTAGTCTGATCTTCCACATCAGAAATGGACGAAGAGGGTTCAGTGGGCATCGCGCATCGACGAGCATCGGTAGGCATCGCGCAACAACGAGCATTGGCAGGCATAATGCATCGGCAGGTTCAGCAGGTACCTTGTATCGACAGACTCAGCAGGCATCGTGCATCGGCGGGTTCAGCAAGCACCACGCATCGGCGGGCTCAGCAGGACTGCGCATCGGCAGGCTCAATCAGCACCACGCATCGACAGGCTCGGTTAGCACCGCACATCGGCAGGCTCGGTTGGCATTGCGTATTGGTGGCTATTGAAAGAAAGGTGTAGCAGAAATGACGAAGGATGAGATCACACCTAAAGAAGCAAAGGCAGCTTCCACCTCGGCTTCCGGCTCGTTCAACTTGGCAAGGACTGGAATGGCAAATACGAGAATCGCGGTGGAGATCTTCGATGGATCCGGTCATTTCAGCATGTGGCAAAGCGAAGTTCTAGACGTTCTATTCCAACAAGGTTTAGATCTCGCCATTGAAGAGAAGAAACTAGAAGAGGTTGATGACAAAGATTGGAAGACCATCAACCGTTTAGCATGTGGTACAATTCGCTCGTGTCTCTCCAGAGAACAGAAGTACACTTTCTGCAAGGAAACTTCTGCAAGCAAGCTGTGAAAGGCATTGGAGGAGAAATTCCTAAAGAAAAACAGTCAGAACAAGCTGCATATGAAGAAACGACTGTTTCACTTCACGTATGTTCCCCGTACCACGATGAATGGGCACATCACTCAATTTAATCAGTTGGTTGCAGATTTATTGAATTTGGATGTGGCTTTTGAAGACGAGGACCTTGCGCTGATGTTGTTGGGATCACTTCCGGAGGAGTTCGAGTTTCTCGAGACAACCCTACTCCATGGAAAGGTTGATGTTTCGCTCAGCGAAGTGTGTACAACCCTATACAGTTATGAACTGAGGAGGAAGGATAAGAAATGAAGCGCTAGTGGAGCAACAGAAGCCCTAGTGGTGAGAGGTCACCAGTAAAGCCAGTCAAAGGGGAGAAGAGGGAGATCAAAGTCAAAGAGCAGAGTTGCCAAAGATGAGTGTGCCTTTTGTCACGACAAAGGACACTGGAAGAAAGACTGTCCAAAGTTGAAGAAAGAGAAGACTCCGCAAGATTCTAATGTAGCCGAATGCAAAAGCGATGCAAAGTCAGATGTTTTCTTAGTGGCTTCACATTCAACGCCAAGTTCAGACGAGTGGATATTTGATTCGGGTTGCACTTATCATATGTCTTCCGTTTAGGAGTGATTCTTCTACCTTGAAGAATTCGATGGAGGAGTTGTTTACATGGGAAATGATCAGACATGTAAAATAGCTGGGATAGGTTCAATCAAGCTACGGAATCACAATGGATGCACCAGAATTCTGAAAGATGTTCGGTTAGTGCCCAACTTGAAGAAGAATCTCATCTCATTAGGGGTCTTGGAGTCAAAAGGCCTAGCTGTGACGATGCGAGATGGAGTTCTTAAAGCAACTTCGGGTGCACTCATGATGTTAAAGTGTGAGAGAAAGAACAACTTGTATTTCTACCAAGGTAATACAGTTGTTGGGACAGTAGCAGTAGCAATGACTTCTAGCAGCTAGAAGGATGCTGAGGCAACAAAGCTATGACATATGCGTTTGGGTCACGCAGGAGAAAAATCTTTGCAAATTCTTGCCAAGCAAGGTTTGTTGAAAGATACGGAGACTTGTAAATTGGAGTTTTGCGAGCATTGTGTTCTGGGAAAGCAAAGAAGGGTGAAATTCGGCACAACCATTCACAATACTGAGGGTATTTTGGACTACGTGCACTCTGATGTGTGGGGACCTTCCAAGACAGCGTCACTTGGAGGCAGACACTACTTTGTCACCTTTATCGATGATTTTTCCAGAAGATTTTGGGTGTTTCCTATGAAGCACAAAGGTGAAGTGCTTGGAGTTTTTCTACGGTGGAAAACTCAAGTTGAGAACCAGACTGGAAGAAAGATCAAAGTTCTCTGATCAGACAATGGTGGAGAATATAAGAGCGACCCATTCCAGAAAGTATGCCAAGAACACGGTATAGTTCATCACTTCACGGTAAGAGAAACTCCGCAGCAGAATGGGGTGTCAGAGCGTATGAACAGGACATTAGTGGAGAAAGTTTGTTGTATGTTGTCTAATGCTGGATTAGACAAGAAGTTTTAGGTTGAGGCAGTGGCATATGCTCAACATCTCGTTAATCGTTTACCATCATCTGCAATAGGTGGGAAGACTCCTTTGGAGGTTTGGTCAGGGAAGCCTGCAATAGATTATGACTCTTTGTGTGTATTTGGTTCTATAGCATACTATCATGTGAATGAATCAAAGTTGGATCCTTGAGCTAGGAAGGCGCTTTTTATGGGCTTCAGTGTTGGGGTTAAGGGATACCGTCTTTGGTGTCTAGAAGCAAAGAAGAAAATAATAAGCAGGGATGTTACCTTTGACGAATCTGCCATTTTGAATAAGGTAACTCAAGAAGGGACCAATGGTACTCCGAAGTAGGTGGAGCGTGCACCGGAGCAAGTGGAGTATACACCAGAGCAGGTGGAGTTTGTGAAGATAGTGGTGAGTCCAGCAAAAGACACTATCAATGATTCTTCTACGGTAGAAGAAGAGTCGGATGAGGAGGAGGTTACTACCCAAGAACCTCAACAGCAACTAGAGCCAATTGCAATTAGAAGGACGAGACGAGAAATTCAGAAACCAGCTCGTTTTGTCAACATGGTAGCCTATGCACTTCCCGTAGTTGATGATGTTCCATCCATATTTTCAGAAGCTGTCCGGAGCTCAGAAAACAATAGATGGAAAGACGCAATGGCGGAAGAGATGTAATCTCTTCAGAAGAATAAGACGTGGAAGTTGGCACAACTACCGATGGGAAAGAAGGCAATTGGATGCAAATGGGTATTTACAAAGAAATAAGGATTTCCTAACAAAGATGATGTTCGCTACAAGGCAAGGTTGGTAGCTAAAGGCTACGCTCAGAAGGAGGAAGTTGATTACAATGAAGTGTTTTCTCCAGTTGTTAAGCACTCCTCCATTAGAATTTTGTTGGCCTTGGTAGCGCAGTTGAATTTGGAGCTAGCTCAACTCGATGTGAAAACCGCGTTCCTGCACGGTGATTTGGAAGAGGAAATCTGTATGTCTCAGCCAGATGAATATAAAGTTGCTGGTAAAGAAAATTGGGTTTGCAAACTAGATAAATCGTTGTACGGATTGAAGCAATCGCCGAGACAATGAAACAAACGATTTGATAAGTTTATGTTGGGTCAAAGGTACACAAAGAGCAAGTACGACCACTGTGTATATTTGCACAGGCTACAAGATGGAACCTACATTTACCTACTCTTGTATGTCGATGATATGCTGATAGCATCAAAGAGTCGAGATGAAATTGACAAGTTGAAGGCTCAATTGAGTAAAGATTTTGAGATGAAGGATTTAGGAGAAGCCAAAAAGATTCTCGGAATGGAGATAAGCAGGGTCGGCAGAGAGGCAAGCTTTGGCTGACTTAGAAGCAGTATTTGAACAAAGTACTATAGCATTTTGGTATATGTCCAGATACAAAACCTGTAGGTACTCCGCTTGCCCCTCATTTGAAGTTTAGCAGCCAGTTATCTCCAAAGACGGAAGAAGAACGAGAATATATGGCAAAAGCCCCATATGCGAATGCAGTTGGTAGCCTGATGTATGCAATGGTGTGTACAAGACCGGATATTTCACAAGCTATTGGAGTAGTGAGCAGATATATGCATGATCCGGGAAAAGCTCACTGGAAAGTTGTGAAATGGATTATGCGGTATATTCAAGATACCGTAGACGTTAGTTTATTGTTTGAGCGGGATGAAACACTTGGTCAAAACATAGTTGGATACAGTGATTCTGACTATGCTGGAGATTTGGATAAGCGAAGATCTACAACTGGCTACTTGTTCACTTTAGCGAAGACGCCAGTTAGTTGAAAATCGACCTTACAGTCAACGGTGGAATTGTCTACAACAGAGGCAGAGTATATGGCCGTTACAGAAGCTGTGAAGGAAGCAATTTAGCTTCAAGGACTGCTTGAAGATTTGGGAGTTGGTCAAAAACACCTCGCGGTGTATTGTGACAGTCAGAGTGCTATTCATTTAGCAAAGAACCAAACTTTTCATGTAAGGACGAAGCATATTGATGTTCGCTATCACTTTGTGCGGGAAATTCTTGAAGAAGAGTAGATTGTTCTTCAGAAGATTCGGACTACGGAGAATCCTGCAGATATGATGACCAAGGTGGTGACAAAGGCCAAGTTTAAACCTTGTTTAGACTTGGTTAATATTCCGCACTTTTGAGTTGGCGCCTGCGGGCGCATTTGGAGGCACTACAATTTGTTTGAGAGATAGAGTCATTTGTATTTTGGTGGGATCAGAAATTGTGTCAAGGTGGAGATTTGTTAGTTTGTGACCAATTTGTATCCCACATTGAAAGACTAGTTTTGGACAAGAGTGTTTTTGTCCCACATTGGTTTTTTAGAATAGTTTGGGGAGGAGCTAACACTATAAAAGGCCCCCTCCCCCTTCTAGCTTAGTGCATCAAACAAAGTCTCTCTCTACTTTGTAATATTTCTTAAGTGAAATATATTTTGAGTAGTACCCGAGGACGTAGGCTAATTTGGCCGAACCTCGTTATATTTGGTGTTTTTTTATTACGCCTTTAATAGCCTTTTTTGGGGTTATATTTAGTTATTATTTTGCCTAATTTTTTCTTTGTGTAATTTTAGGCTTTTTAATTCTAAATATTGTTCGCCGCTTCCGCAACAATAGGAACCTTCCTTCTTCTTGTATCTTGTACTCATATCAATTTATATAACTCCTCTTTAAAATTCTAAGCGTAACAAACTTAGTTAGTAGACTAACTTGCCCAACTCGTGTTTTCACAGTTGTGGTAAGCCAACCACTATAAATCTCCTGTATTCCTTTACTCTTGCTCACTTTGTGCTAGGCTGGTACCAAACTCGTTATAGTTCCAGTCATGTTAGTTCTTTGTATCAAGTTTTGGACACTAATCTGGGTGGATTGCGCAAGAAATTTTCAATTCACCCCCCTCTTGATTAACACTTCAAATGAATGTCCGAATAGAGTAAATCTTACTTGATCATTTTCTCAAACCCCTGCAGCAAGATTCCCACAAATCAGCCACCACAATACATTTTTGATCCAACATACTGGTTGGTTCATAAGAGTTGAATTAAGAAGTTAATCCTACATGATCGTTTGGATTAGGGCTCTCAACATCCAAGTTGATAGATAGCATACGATGATCTTGGCAAATGAGAGGAAGTTGTCAGTAATTGGATTTAAGATGACCATTAAGTAATAATTAACAATAAAACATAGCAAATATCAATATTAATCATAAATAACGTTTAAAATAGACCTATGATGCATGGACACGGACACGGAGATACGGACACGACACGACACGACACGGATACGGCGACACGAATTTTTTCTTGAATTTCCAACGTAAGGAGTGTCGGACAGAGTGTCGGACACGACACGGCAAAATGATATTTTTAGAAGTGTCCGTGCATCATAGAAATAGACTCTAGAAAAGATACCATGCCTCCTGAACTTGTTAGCAAACCTTGGCACTTAGTGATGGCATCTGCACGCTCCAAATAACAGGTATTGATAGCAATGCTGAAAATCACTGCAACGACAGTGTCTGCTTAGGCAAAAAGAAGGTATCAAATCCTTCAATGATGTTGCTATGAAATCAAAAAGCTCCTCCAAGCGGAAAACAGAACGAAAAAGACATCAGTGTTTCAAATCTTAAAATTCTGACATTTTGATCCACGCCACTTCTTTTAAGCCTACCTCGCTCATGCTCGTCATCAAATTTTGTGTTACGGGTTTCCAATCAACCTCATGTCCAATTATAGCAGACCTATGGCCTCCCAACTGAACACACGGTTCGCCGAAATTCATAGAGCATAATAAGTTCCTTCTTGATTCCTGGAAAAAGGATGCTGATTAAGTGAAGAAATGATGCAAGTGCAACAGAAAGAAATGAAGATCTTGAATTTTAAACTATACCTATGTTACCTTTGCAAACATGTAACTTCAGAAAAGATGGGAATTCAAGAATATGAACAACTCATATTGAACCTCTCTCCTCATAGCCAAAGGGGTCCTTTCCTCACCTGTCACCCTATGATGCACGGACACTTCTAAAAATATCATTTTGTCGTGTCGTGTCGTGTCGGACACTCGTGTCCGACACCGTATCCGACACTCCTCACGTGGGAAATTCAAGAAAAAATCCGTGTCGCCGTATCCGTATCCGTGTCGTGTCCGTGTCGCCGTGTCCGTATCCGTGCATCATAGCTGTCACCATACACAAAATTAATTACAAGAAAATAGGGGACCATCTTAATTCCCAAGTCATCGACCAGATTGAAAAATTTTCAAGGAAAAAATAAAATTTGGCTTAAATTAATTGGATAAAATGATTCAATTGAAAATCACTTACTAAAAGCCACACTGATTCCAAAATACAATTAGAACCATAAATTAAATTGAGAACCAACGAGAAGAACCATAAGATTCCAGAACAAAAAAATAACAGAAATTATGATTTCAGAGAACGGATAATTACGAACGTCCCCTGAGGTTTGGTAAAATTATAGATACACTCTGAGGTTTGAGAAATTACAAATTTTTCCTTGACTCGTTATCTCCTTCGTTAAATTTAATAGAATTTATGATTTTACTATTTTACCTCTCAAATCCTAAAATTTAGGGGATATATATCCCTATATACAATAAAAGTCCAAAAGCAAGGAGGTTAATGTAAGTAATAAATTTTTTAAGGGATTTGATACGAGTACTTGAATTTTATGTTTAACTAGTCAAAGAATTTACAGGGAAAATTACAATATTAGTCCCATTAGATTTAAACCGTTGCAATACAAGTCCTATTGGTTTGAAAAATTCAAAATACATCCCATTGGATTCTAAAATATTGCAACAAAGGTCCCATTGATTTAAAAAATCCAATATACATCCCACTTGATTCTAAAACGTTGCAAGACTAGTCCCATTGTTGGCCAACTAACAAAATAATTACATGTTTTGTTAATATCTACCTTTCTCTACTTTTTTTTGTTTTTTTTTTTTTTTTTGGGAATCACCTTTTTTTTTTTTAAATATTTTATTTTCACTCATATTTCTTCTAATTTTTAATATTTTATTTCCCCCCATATTTCTCCTAATTTCCACCCCATTTATGTCATTTTATTAAAAAATTCTTTTTTTAAAAAAATAATTATTTCCTCCCCTATATCTCTTGATTTCCACTAAATTTTTCTATCTTTTTATAATGGTATTTTTTTTTCGGCAAATTATTGAATAATCCCTAGTAAGTCAACAATGTTATCCTAAACCCCCCAATTTGAAATCCAACTATTTTACATCCCCAATACACTACATATTTTTTCAAAACCCCCCCTAAATTGCGTAAAATTACCAAATTATCCCTGCTAAAATTGAATAATCACAATCCATACCAAGCATCAAACTCCCTGCTTCATCGGCGGGAATTTCACATTCTTCACCATCTTCCACCACCGCCCGCCACCATTGAACGCCGCACACTACTGCCGACAAGTGTAGAAGAAGTAATTGGAGAGTCAACGGCCGACACACCCACGTTAGAGGAGAAACCCCTACAAGCTACCAACCACTCCCCCACGACGCACACTCGGGTTTAGCTCGTCGCTTGAAATGGTAAAGTCTGAGAGGAAGGTACGTCGCACCCAACATGTCGAAGTTAGTTTTCTTCCATAAATGGTCAGAAATTTAATTTTTTTCCAGCCTATTCCAGTTTCTACTTGGTATTTGATGATTTTAACTCAACAAGTACGGGTTTCAGTAGTTTGTTAAATAATGAATATTGAATTGATTTTTATTCGATAGATGGTTCGCTCAATGTCGACGACGCCTTTGATGATCGTTCCTTCCCCAGCTAAAACAAGCAGGGGAAAAAGAAAAAGATCAGAGGTAAACATCCATGAGGCTGATGAGGGCCCGCTTTCGAAGAAGCGGGTGTTTTCGATTTTGCATCAGTGCGTGTTGGAGAGATTCAGTGAGTTTCTCTCTAAAATTCGTGACCAAATGTCTCCTAGTCAACTCGATGCAGTTAAGAAATCGTCGTTCAATTATTTTGTGGGAGCGTCTGTTCAAAAGGGGAGCATTAGCAGAGTTGGGTTCTTGCTCTATTACTACAACTGCAACACCAATACATTTAAATTTGGAAGCCAAGAAGTTTTATTTTGTGAGAAGAAATTCAGCATTGATATTGGTATGCGGCACTCCGGTCATCCTGTCGTGGTAGTAGGCAAGAGTAAATCCAACGCCTTGATCAAGCATTTTTACAATAAGGGAAACAATATCTCCCGCGCTAACATCGAGAGTAAACTGCACGAATTCGTCGAAAGGACTGATGACGAGGGCATTGACGATTTTGTACGGATGTACATTTTATAGGTTTTTAATTGTTTGTTGTTCCCGCGTAGCAGTGTACGTGTGCCTGCTGCGCTTATTTAGTATGTTGATGATTTGTCCAGGATTGGACAATACGCATGGGGCACGGCGGCTCATATGTTTTTGATCCAAGGGATCAAGAAACATGTTGTGGATAAACATGATTTTCTCGATGGTTGTACTATAGGTTTGTTGGTAAGTCATTGGCTTGGTTTTGTAGATTGTGTCGTTTATACCTATATATACACGTACTTAAGTTATTGTTTATGTCAGACATGGTTTCATGAAAGAATTTAGAAGTTTGGTATCTCGAGAAGGTTGGCAGCATTCCCTCAGTTGTTCAAATAGAAGGGGAGTGCACTGCCTAATACGAAAGAGAATGCAAAGAAGGCACTGGAAATTATTTGCCGATCAGATGTAAGTCCATAATCTTTCAAATTTAAACCAATATGCATATTTTATTCAACTGATTTGTAACAAAGCTGTTGATTTAAAAATACACTGATTGTTCCCTTACGAGCAGCTAACAAAACAGAGAGAAGTCTGTCTAGAGCGGAGGAAGAAGTTTTTGTTGACGAAGGGGTTTTTGCGGAAGAGGCACCTGAATCTGTCGATCAAGGAGTTCAAATGGTTTGTGTGAAAGAGGTACCTGAATGTGTTGATGTAGGAGTTCAAGTTGATTTGATTGAGGATGGGGAAGATGATCGGGATGGCGAAGGTGATAGTGATTCCGGACGAGATGAGGTTAGATCGAAGCGGAAGAATGATGTGAGGGGGCGTGTGGAAGAAACGGTGAGAAAATATTCCATACAAGATTTAATATTACAATGTCTTTTATTTATGCGTGTGTTTTTGATTTGTCATTGGATACTTATCTTCGTGTATGATCTACAAGATCTAATTTTGGGGAAAGAGACCAATGATAACATTATTCTGTCCTATTACGACCTACTAACAAGTCCTGGTTACCTTATGCCCAAATTCCACGATGTACATTTTGTCAACCCTCATGTGTCAGCTGAGTTTGTGACGAAACTGAAGGACAACGCCACAGGAAAGACAAAGACGAAGATTGTCCCTTATATTGTCCCATCCAAAATCAACGAGTTGATGACACACCAGGTGAAAAGTGACTACGCCATGACCCTGAACGATGTGTCTTCAACCGTTATGTTGTCATGTCGTTATGTTATTTTCCCTCTAATGATAAATTCTCATTGGCATATGTTGGTGTATGAGACTAAGCACAAACGTTTCAGTCACTACAACTCAATGCATACAAAAGAAGCTGCCACTGATGTCGCAGCATACTCAGATTTCCTCTGGAAGTTGTGGATTAAGAACAATGTTCTCAGGAGTTCCAAAGAGAGGGAATTGGTGCGGGCAGTAATGAGAATTCAGGATTGGGAGCAGTGATTGTGGCGTATTAATGTGTCCGTATGGTGAGGTGCTTGTTTGAGAGACTGATGAGTTCAAGACATATGCCGAGCCGTGCAGCATCGTTGGTACTTTATTGATTTATTGATTATCCACAACATTACAGTAATGATATTCAAGGTTTATTGATTACTATCCATTTCAATAATGATACTCAAGCTTTATTGATTATCCACAAGATTACAGTAATGATACTTAAGGTTTATTGATTACTATCCATTACAATAATGATACTCAAGGTTTATTGATTATTCACAACATTACAATAGTGATACTAAAGGTTTATTGATTACTATCCATTACAATAATGATACTCAAGGTTTTTGATTACTATCCATTACTGTTGTGGTTACTTTATTGATTTATTGATTATCCACAAAATTACAATAATGATACTCAAGATTTATTAATTATCCATTACATGTTGTGGGTACTTTATTGATTATTGATTTATTGATTTCAGTTTCACTGGACAAAGCACCTATCCAATTATGCATTAGTTATTACCCTTTCACTGGACAAAACACCTATCCAATTATGCATCATTACGGTTTCAGTGGACAAAGTACCCATCCAATTACGCATTATTTCCCTTTTACTGGACAAAGCACCCATCCAATTACGCATTATTACCTTTCACTAGACAAAGCACCCATCCAATCACACATTATTACCCTTTCACTGGACAAAACACCCATCCAATTACGCATTATTATAGTTTCACTGGACAAAGTACCCATCCAATTCGTATTATTACACTTTCACTGGACAAAGCACCCATCCAATTACGCATTATTTCCCTTTCACTTGACAAAGCACCCATCTAATTACGCATTATTACCCTTTCACTGGACAAAGCACCCATCCAATTACGCATTATTGCCCTTTCACTGGACAAAGCACCCATCCAATTACGCATTATTACAGTTTCACTGGACAAAGTACCCATCCATTCAATTACGTATTATTACAGTTTCACTGGACAAAGTACCCATCCATTCAATTACGTATTATTACAGTTTCACTGGACAAAGTACCCATCCAATTATGCATTATTACCCTTTCACTGGACAAAGCACCCATCCAATTACGCATTATTACCCTTTCACTGGAAAAACCACCCATCCAATTACGCATTATTACAGTTTTACTGGACAAAGCACTCATGCAATTACGCATTATTACCCTTTCACTGGATAAAGCACACATCTAATTACGCATTATTACAGTTTCACTGGACAAAGTACCCATCCAATTACGCATTATTTCCCTTTCACCGGACAAAGTACCATCCAATTACGCATTATTACAGTTTCACTGGACAAAGCACCCATCCAATTACGTATTATTATAGTTTCACTGGACAAAGTTGTTGGGATTAGTGCCCTGAAAATCTAATTTTTTTTGTAAATACATCGTATTTTGATTGGATTAATAAAACTGAAATTATTGCAAGTTATGAGTATATTAACATAATTAATAACATGTGATGATATTCTTATATGAAATGTGTTTCATAGGAAAGGACTTTGGATATCGAAATCACGTGTTATTAAAGTTCTAGTCGATATGATAAGAATAAGTTCTTATCGAGACTATAATGTGTTATATAAGATGATTAGTCTTTCGTCATAGGGAAATGGAGTTTCCAGTTATAACACATTGATGATTTTCAATAGATTTGGAAACATCGAACTGGACCACTAAGATAATTCATTTTAAACTACTATCTAAAATGAACAAATCTTATGGAGCATTGAACTCTTAATCCTGGTAGTATTTTGACTTTAGGCATGTAGTGTTAATCATTGTAACTTGCTCATAAGTGAGGTCTCGATATCGAATGACCGAAACCTTTGTACGTTCAGTGATTACATGAAATGTGCTAAAGAGAAATATTGATCGAGGAATCTGTGGCTTTGCTGGAAAGTTAAAAGATATTCCTGAAATAGATTTGCAAAGTTTGAATTAAAACTTTGGCCAAAGTACTTCGTGTGATGCGTCACTGAAGTTGTATGTTGAATGTGTTTCACGTACAAGAAATTTGAACTTAAGGCAAATCAGGAGATTTCAGATTAAAAGTGAAAAATAAATGATAGTAGTATTAATTTATTTTTCATGGATATCTACATGGAGGAGTAAAATGCGAAATTATTCTAGATCGAAAAATTCGTGAGTAATTTAATTAATTTTAGAGTGCAACAATATTTATTTAGTGGAATTAAATATTGTTAAACGGTTGTCAATTATTATCATGGGATGATAATATATTAACCCGTTTGGAGCTAAAATTAATTAGTCCTGTAGGTCCCCCTGCAAGCCCCAATCGAAAACCCGAAGATAAAACGTTAAAAGGAATGAAAGAAATAAATTTTCAAAGTGTTTGAAAATAGCCAAGAAATTTATTTTAAGAAAATAAATTGTAATTCCAAAGAGTTGGAAATGCCCGGAATTTTATTTTGGAGAAAATAAAATTTTAAACTTTTTAAAAAATAAAAAAAATGTTGACGTGGCACTGACGTGTCACGCCACGTCAGCAAGTGGGCCCAGGTGGCGCTGACTGGGCAGCCGCGTGGCACGCCACTGTGCGACACGTGGACGGCCCAGATCGTGCCACGTCATCATGAATCAACGGTCCAGATTTGATCTGGGCCGGGTCGGTCAAACGGGTCAGTGTCGGGTCAACGGGTCGGTTCGCGGATAGGGTCGGCCCGGGTCCGGTTCCGGGTCGGACCAGACCCGGACACGTGGCAGCTTCAGAAGAGGCCACATCACCGGAAACCCTAAACCGCAAGTGATCACACGCGCCGCCTTGTGGCCGCGCGTGAGAGCTCCGATCGGCGAGCGGCCGGCGGCGTTGGACTCGTGGCTGAGAGATCTACGATGTGGTCACCTTGGTTTTCGTGCCCAAGTTGCACACGCAAGTGGGGGGTGAAATTACTATTTTGCCCTCGGTTTTTCCCCTATAAATAGGGGCCTTGGCATTTCATTTTTTCTATCCAACTTTGGGAGGTGGTTTTGACTGAGTTTAAGCTTTGAAACCATATCCCATTCTCCTAGTTAATTCCGATTTATTTTGGAATTAATTTTAATTAGGTGTTTATATATAAACGCCTGATTTCGGGAGAATAAACCCTGAAAAGGATTTTTAGTTTAAAGTTTTATTTTCTCTAAGTATTTAGAGAAATACTTTCGGAGCCCACACTCCGAGGGTGTCCCTGGGGTAATTGCAGGGAAGTTCTGCCGGTTTCGCGAGGAGATCGGATATCAGGTCCTCGGGAGGCGAATTCCGGGAGCAGTAGCCATCTTCGGTGAAAGGTATTTTATATTGTTTTTTTATTTAAGCATGATGAATTAGGTGCTCTTAAGTGTTAATTGCATGCTTTATTTATCTGCTTTGTGATTTAAAATTTATTATCAATTGCATGTATATACTTGAGTAGTTCCGGCTAATCTTTCGCTATTTGTATTTAAATATTTTAGAAATATTTTGATACCTGTATATTAAAGTAAAATTTTAAAATGTGGTCCCGGACTGCTACTGTTCTGGGCTCACCTCCCAGCAAAAGTACCCATCCAATTACGCACTATTTATCTTTCACTGGACAAAGCATCCATCCAATTACGCATTATTACCCTTTCACTAGAGAAAGCACCCATCCAATTACGCATTACTACAGTTTCACTGGACAAAGTACCCATCCAATTACGAATTATTACAGTTTCACTGCTCAAAGTACCCATCCAATTACGCATTATTTCCCTTTCACCGGACAAAGACAAAGCACCCATTCAATTACGCATTATTACCCTTTCACTGGACAAAGCACCTGTCCAATTATGCATTATTACAGTTTCACTGGACAAAGTACCCATCCAATTACGCATTATTACAGTTTCACTAGACAAAGCACCCATCCAATTATGCATTATTACAGTATTACAGTTTCACTGGGCAAAGTGCCCATCCAATTATGCATTATTACAGTTTCACTGGACAAAGACCCATCCAATTTCGCATTATTTCGCTTTCACTGGACAAAGTACCCATCCAATTACGCATTATTACAGTTTCACTGGACATAGCAACCATCAAATTACGCATTATTACCCTTTCACTGGACAAAGCACCCATCTAATTATGCATTATTTAAAGAACAGTCATTTACACCATAGAATAAAAAATACAAAGACAAAATAGACCTCTTCCAAAGACAGAGCATCCTGCCAGGTCCATCATCAACCCAAAATGTCATGCCTTCACTGAAATCTCAGCCAATCTTCAGTTTCTGTGCGAAAACAAATCAAATAAACGTGATTAGAATCCAGAGTTCAACAATATACCCAACAACATAAAAACAGTCAATTTGACACAGGTCCCCTGTATGTTCTCTTGTAGCCCAGGCCTTTTACATGATGAGCATATTGTAACAGCTTTGACGACCTGCGATGGGAACCTAGTCTTCTTCGGTCTGTTAGGAATAGTGCCCTGAAAGCCGATGTAATAGTCAGCTTTGTTACTTTCCCTTTATAAATCACAGACAATCTTTGAATAATACGAATTGAGGCAATACTTCTTTATATGCTCTTGTTTGATGGTGTGTTTCCTTTTGACTGCGCATGTATAAGAACTTCCCTAATCAATATGGCTTATAGGGCTCAACTATTTAGGTGAAGTGGTTCATGAGACGAGCCCTATATCACATAAGTCATGATTAGAAATCACTCTAAGCCGATGAGTCCAAAAGACAGTGGGAGTGTCAACCTGACTCGTTCGAGGCTTGCTTGTGTGATCACGCCCTTAAGAAGGACCACCTTATTTCATGGGGTGCAAAGTGTATAGTTGATACGTGCGTGATACATGGGGGTTCTTGCTTATACCAAGTAGGTACACTGAGGTGTCCCGTGTGAGAAGATTCCTAAATGGGAAAGGAAGTTTCTATATCTAGAAAGAGAAACTTCCAGATTAGGAAATATCTCACGAGTCATTGATGTGATTAAGTGATCCTTAAACTTGAGGTTCCATTGATACTTTATGAGCTAACTCTGTAGTCTTAGGTGTAAGCTTTAAAGGGTGTCGCCTTAGACAACTGATTCAAGGCTTATGGCACAAGTGGCACATGAAAGTATATGAGAATCAATAAAGGACCTACGCTTGCATTAGCAAGATGATGATCTCTTATTGTGTAAGTCATTCATATGCCATCTAGTAGTCCTTGGCCAAGGCAGTGGATCAAGACATCAAGAAAAGAGTTTCTTGGATTGAGATCAAATGGATATGAAATGCACTTAGCATTAAGATCAAGATCACTGTATCTCACATATGTCAATGACTTAAAGGTTCTGTCGAATCGAGACATTCTTATTCAGCTAGGGGTCAAACACCTGTTGCTAGACTATGGTCGTTTGATCTGTGGACTGATTAATTAATTAGAGAATTAATTAATTAGGGTCACTGCTAATTGAATTAAGAACCTAGAGAGTCACACACAACAACTCGGTCACGTGGGTTAAGGCTTGAATCGATTAAACGAGTTGATCGAACCATTAAGTGAATGGTGGGATCCACATGTGTGAGCCACACGTGTGGAACACGTGTATGACTCTTGTCCTTATGGAAGATGAAAGATTTTTTGTTTTTCTGTTTAATTTTAAAAATATTTATAAACTATATGGTCTTAACGTATATGCATGTAATTTGATTTGTTGGAGTTTACTTGAAGATAAAATATTTTATAAAGGAGCAAAATGATATTAGGTTTATTCGAAAAATCACTAATTATTGAGATTAAATTTAAAAAGAGGATAATTTGTGGAACGTGAACAACAATTTTCTAAAATAGAAAACATAAATAAACATCGAAACGTATGCAATTATTATTCCTTAATTACTCTGATGGGACTCAGAAACGCGCTCGTATCTCAGCCGTCCACGTGTCACCTTTAACGAGCTTGAAGATTATACTCTCGGTTTGAGGGATTCGTGGGCTAACCTAGCTCATCCGCTTACCAACTAGTTTGGGCCATCGGGCCTCGGCCGATTGTTCAAACAAGGGGCCCTGACCGATAGGCTTGGCGCTCACATTTCAGCCCTCGGGGGAATCCTTCTCAAGGAAACACTCACACGAGGGCCCATTCTTGAGGCTCGGTATTTCGGCGCTCAAGGGTCGTCTATCGTGGGGAGGCCATCCATACACTCTTCGAGCGTCACCAACGCTCGTGCATGACCATGCCCCGCTGCGTCGGATCCGAACCTCGGCAGAGAGAATCTTAGGCCCATCCCCCGCGTCACCCTCGCCAACGACTTCTGACACAAAGGTAGTGCGCACTACGCATCTGACACGCCGCCTCCTTTTCAGAAACGTCCTTCTCATACCTTCACGGGCCGCCACGTGTTAGGGCAACACAGGTTTGGGACCACACGGTCAATTTACCCTTCTACCCTCACCCCTAACATATAAATAGGGAGAACTCATGCACTCTCCCTTAAGCCATCTTCTGCATAAGAACTGCACATATCGTTCTGGGCATTTTCCACTGGTCTTCTCAAGCTTCTCATTCACCACAGTAACACTACCCTGGTAGCTTGCACTCTTGGTGTTATCCTAGCTGAAAGAACCCACGCTCAAAAGGAAACCCAGATCCTGAGGCCTTCCCGCCTGTGATGGTCTTCCCTTTCACAAACAAATCTTAAAGTGATTGTTGCATTTAGGAAACTCACATTCCTGCACCATCAGACCCGATTTGTCCCGAACCGTTCCTCTCACTCAATGCAATTTTTTTATTATATTTCTTTTTTTTGTAATATTTTTAATTTTTAATTGAAATATTACTTTATACTAATTTGATATTATTTTATTTTATTTATTTATGTATTTGTCATATTATTATTTTATTTTATTTATCCATGTAGTTATTATAAAATTATTTTTATATTAAAGATTATTATAAATTAACGAATAACATGAAAATGAGAAAATTGAATTTTTGATCCCATAGGATATGAGTGGATTTTTTAATTGTCTCATAGTTTTTAAATAGTCCTACACGTTTTTATTTTTAACACTTTTGGTCCCAAAAGTCAAAATTTTCACTATTAGTCCCAAAAAGAGAAAAAAAAATTATTATACATTTATTTATTTATTAATATAATATTTAATTAGAATTAAAAAGGGATTTTTTATTTATTATTTATGTTTTAACATGATGTGTAATATTTAGAATTTGTATAATTTTTATGCATCATTAAAATATTTAATTAGAATTAATATGTGATTTTAATCATTTTTTTATTTAATTATAATTTGAAAAACATAAAATTAAAACAAATTAAATAATATAACATATAATTATTTTTTTATTTATTATAATAATTAATTAGAATAAAAAATTGATTTTGAAAAATATCTTAATTTTTTATTTATTATATATTTTTTAAAAATGATGTATAATAGCCTTTTTGTTTATTTTATCTATCAATATAATATTTAATTAGAATTAAAGGCGATTTTAACTATATTTTTTTAATTAGAGTTAAAAAATCAAAATTAAACAAATTATAATTATATAACATATTGTTACATTCATATTATACTATAATAATCTTTATATGTTTATTGAAAAAAAAAGAAAAGGATAATTTATGTGTAACATCTAATGAAAACTTAATAGATTTTGGGACTAATAGTGAAAATTTTAGCTTTTGGGACCAAAAGTGTTAAAAATACAAACGATTAGGACTATTTAAAAACTGCGGGACAAAAAAACAAAATCATTTATATCCTATGGTACTAAAAGTGTAATTTTCTCCATGAAAATTTTAATTTAATATTTTGTTTTTGGTTAACGGATTCTTTTCCCGCTACCACGGCGTTTATATATATATAGAAATCAAGAAAGTAGACGGTTGAAGAAGATGGAAGCTGTTAATGAGGTTCGCAGTGTGGTTTACGGTGGAGGTGATGAAGATTATCAGTCCCTACTTGAGGCAATTCATCTAATTACTTCATTCATTAGAAAGAGAAAATTGGTTTCGGCTGCATTGGGGTTGGAAACGCCTGAAGTGGTCAGAAATTGGGTTCGGCGGCTGCATTTGTTGTAATTTAGAAAAATATAGTTTTTATACTAAGGAGAAAGCTTTATTTAGGAAACGTAACGATGGGTTTATGGCTATGTCTTAAGAGGAATATTGTGTTTTTTATGAAGGAAATGTTGAAATTAGTTGATTGGCCGAAACAATGGAGGGGAGAAGGATTAGTGGGAACTTTGGGAAAATGGTTTCATCTCTTCATTCATCATTACAAATGTGGAGCATACATCCATCCATTTATAGTACATTAACCGACTTGATTAGGTCGGTTGATTAGCCTTTAGATTAATCTAGATTTAATTTTTTTTTGACTAATCAACAATCTAACAAATTCTATAATTTTGACTAATTTGATTTATTATGACTATCTAGATGGATGGATCTACCATTTTGATTAATATTCTAATATAATCTATACTAATCTAGACTAATCTATATCTAGAATTATCTAAAATCTAAATCTAGAAAAATATGTATTACATTAATTTTAACAGGGTTGGAAACCTGAAGTGGTCGGGAATTGTGTTCCGCTGCATCGTGCGGGTGCGTCCTTGAAAGATGAAGCTGAGTATAAAGACGGCGCCGACGATCGATTCTTGGGTTCAGGTTCGTAACGTGCAATTTTTTTGTGAGTTTCTCTCTTGTTTCTTGTACTCAAGCTGAATTTCATTTTGTTTTTTCCTTTTTGGTTTGTTCGTTCGTTTTGGATCGTCAATATTTGTTAGGCGAGAATGAAGAAGTATGTTTAAATTTCTTGTGAATTTTGTTTAATAGCATAATGATTCAATTGGATGAAAAAATTGAATTTAGTGCTTTTACATAAACCGTTTATTTCGTGAGATTCTGCTCTTTTGATAGGTACGCATGATTGCTTGGAGAATTGGTGATTTAGTTTCTTTATGTAACCTTTACTAATGCAGTGATGGTGATACATTTGGTTTGATATGATTTAATGACTGAAGTAGTGGAATAGAGCTTTTCCATGTTCTATAGACTCGGTAACTCTCATCATGTAATAGTTATTTTTGATCTTGGATCCATGAATTTGTAAATCATGCCACTTTCATCAGTCTGATCAACCGCAGGCATGAGTAGTGGAAATGGGTAACTTAATCTTTTAGACGATCCCGATAAGCCTCTTCTCCAATCTGCTAGAGGGACGACCGATCGGCATCCCCTGCTCGCTGATCGAAAGTTCCATGTAATCTAATGGTGTGAGCTGGTTTATAATACTTCCCAGGATATATATATATCAAGTTTTTCCAGGAGTAATTCATTTTCTCCCAACTCCTCTTTAGGGCAACTAGTTTCGACCAATCCTTTGATGTCATTGTTTTCTTGGATAAACTGTTGATCATCTTCCACAATATTGGAAGCAATGGCTTTGGGCATTATCCAAATAGGAGAAGAAAGTTGCCGTGCCGGGAAATCAGGACAAGGCAGAGAAACCGAGACGCTGTCATCTTCCATATTGTAACAATACAAACTCTTATCTTTAGTGAAGTATATACCGCCCCCTGATTCTTGACAGGCCAAACAGTAGCTTTCACCAAGGAAAAATGCTCTATCCTTCACTCCTTTCAAGCTTTTCCAACGTCCCTCGTCGTACCTTGTGGTTTGATTTAATTGATGCTGTAGACTAGCCATCCATTAGATGAAAAATTGAATTTAGTGCTGCTACGTAAACCGTTTATTTCATGAGATTCTGCTCTTTTGATGGGTATGCTTGATTGCTTGGAGAATTGGTATTTAGTTTCTTTATGTAACCTTTAATAATGTAGTGATGGTGATACATTTAGTTTCATATGATTTAATGATGTAAACTGTGTTGTTTAGTCACTCTTCTCTTTGATATAGATAGGCCATTATAAAGACTATTTCTATCAAGAAAATATTGTTAGGAATGATGCAAATTTTGGTCACAAGATTAGAAGCTTGGTTTGGCTTTTCACGCATGGGCTCATGTTATATAGCTATTGATGAAGTAGACGAAGCTCTTTGGGTAAATCTATTTCTGTTTCTTAATATTTATGTTGTTTTGAGATAACAAAAATGTGTTTATGTAAATATTTCTTAATTATTGGCAGGTGAATATCGTTGAGGGTCTTCAGGTGTTTCAGAACATATTCACTAAGGATCAAATCGCAGAATATAAAAAATTAGCAATCCGTTTGCAACATGATGATCAAATTGGTGGACTAACAGGTCAATATGAGATTCTTAATGCTAGAGCAGTACAATTCTGTTGTCATGGCTCTAACATAGTGTAATATTTTCAGATGAGACCTATATTCGACGATGAAGACGGAAAAAAAAAAAAAGAGATGGTCCAGCTAGGAGAGTCCATCTCAAATGAAGACCCAAAAGGTAAACTCAGCACTGCAAGATTATTGCACAACATTACAATGTGACAATAAAACTGAAATTTTATAATTTGTTCACAGGCAATATTAAAGCAATCCCGGGCGATCTCCAATATGCAATCGACCACCTTGTCAGGTGCTATTTAATTCCGGCGAGTAAGAGACCCAATGGGGTCATCATCGAATATTTTGATGAGGTAAAAAAAACTTGAATTAAATTCTCCTTTTCAACTTTTGTACTAACCGTATTTAATGTTATGCAGTGGGGATATTCTGAAATTTGCACAAAACCACCCACTCTAGAGGAGCCGGTTTCTATCCTTATCCTCTCCGATTCACGAATCGTGTTCGGTCAAGAAATTTTCGAAGAGGGTGACCAACCTCACCCTGAAGCACATGCTCCACTGCAGTTTGAATGGCCGTCGCTGAGTGAAGCGATGGCGACCCCCAAAAAGCGGGGCAGGTGATCTTTTTGAAGTTGATAGTGCTCTTGCTCAGAATAATGGATTTTACTATTGTAGTTCGAGCGCAGGTGTTAGAATGAGTTTCTTGCTTTGTTTGTGAAGGTGTTGAGATTGGCCCTTTTTGAGTATCTTTAGACTGTAGGGTCTGAATGTATGTTGTTTTAGCCTAAAAAAAAGGGTTGAATACTGTATCATTTTCTTGTTTTTCCCCCTCAGCATATAGGCTCTGTATAGAGTACAAACATTGTTCACAATTCTCTGTAAGATTTGGCTTTCATGGACTTGAATTGCATATACGCTCTGTTTAGAGTACAAACATTGTTCACAATCTCTGTAAGATTTGGTTTTCATGGATTTTGATCTTCATCAACTTCTTATTAATGATGGAGTAAGGCTGTGTTTATATAGTGATGACTATAAAAAAAAAAAATGATCATATATGAAATGACTCGAATGTGATTATAAGGTAATTATGATATTTCCGTAGTTTGATTTGCTTAAGATAAGGGAATGAATGTTGTCGTGAAGCTAATTCTTTTTGCAATTTCTTCCGACCCTTTTCCAAATGAGGCTTGAAAACATAAAAGAGGGAAGAAGGGGCAACCTTAATGTCTGTATGTCGTCATAAAAATTGTATCCAGAAATTTCCATGTCTTCTCATGATAGCTGATACATACAACTTGCTCGAATCAGGTTTTTCAAGTTGCCCCTTCTCTGCATCTGGTGGAGGTTAGAAAAGCAAAAGGGAGATACATTGGATTTCAACATGGTACATTTTTGTTGTTTACGGAAGTCTCAAAGGAAATAGGTAATTTCGTGGTGAAGTGTGGTTTAAATTGTACTTGTAGGACGTGATTTTTGAATAATGAAAAGCTTCGTGAAAGGCAGAACTTGTTTTAGTGCCACATTTGTGATCTTACATAACAGATTTGCTCCAAAAATAGTAAACTATGGAACAGATCATATTCAAAAGGAATGACAGTACGAACTTCATTTGAAAACATGGTAGAATTGAATACCAACGGTCTAATCGATATTAGAGAGAATAAACAAAGGAAGACAGGAGCTAGGACCAATGAGGCTTAATCCAGCAAGAATTGAGATGGAAATAGTGTGAGACGCCAAGTAGCTCGACCTAATAAGCTACTTCAAAAATGAACATTAATTATAAATAAATCGAAAATTTAAGACATCAAGTAGCTCTACCTCTATTTAATTATTGCGTCCTGTAATAACATATAATAGTGTGAGATGCCAAGAATATTCTTCAAATGTTTGAATAATGTTATAGTACTTTATTTGAGCTGTATGACTTCCGGAGAAGAACGTAACTATCTTTCATTTATATAGTTATGTAGGGCATGCAAGGGGAAACAAGCAAGACAAAAGTACCTAGACTAAACTAAAACAAACACCTTCGATCAACTGAAATAAGGATTGAGAATCACATATTTAGGTTTACAAGCAGTGTTTTTATCATACTTTTAAAAAGGTCATACATATATATATATATATATATATATATATCTCGTTTGCCTGAATCATTATTGTGCTATGATTGGAGAATTTGCAGCTTGCACTCATTCAACAAGGTGAAGTTGAGTGAGGAAGTGGGGTGGCTTAACCTTAAGCAAACAACACCTGAGATTCCAGTACTAGATAAATGTAGATAACAAAGATTCTTGTGTGTCTCCAGTCACGAGGGAATATTCTTACTGCTTAAGTTCCATGAAACCAATTTCAGAAACTCAAGTTGGACGGGGGGAATGGCCTGCAGAAGGTTGTATTGCAAATCGAGAAAGTGAAGGTCTTTGCAAGAGTAGAGAGCCAATCTGGAATGGTGGAATTCAAGTAATTGTGAGAGAGGTCAATGTATTCAAGTTTGGTGGTATTGCTAACACTTGGAATTGGCCCTTCAAAGTATAGCTGTCACTCAAATCAAGAAAAATAAGGTTGTTGAGCTGAAAAATCCATCTCGGGACAAAAAAATATATATTGTGAATAATATCTATCTAACTAAAAAGATCAAGGATAGCAAGAGAAGAAAAAACATTGGCTAAAACCCCATTCGTCATGTTATCAGTGATGAAATTAAGATTGCAGTATGAGAAATGAAGCTCTACCAAAGAACGGGGTGTGTTGATCACCTGTTCCCAGTTTTGTTGCTTTGCTGAGGTTCTTCAATTTTGAAAGCCCCGACAACCAATCAAGACTGTCGGCATAAAGGCTGCTTCTGTCTTCAAAGTGTGTAAATTTGAAAGATTTCCAAAAGAATGGGGAATGCTTACATGAAATCCAGCATTTGACAAATTCAAATGTTGGAGGCTTCTCAATGATCCGATGAAGGAAGGAATTGTTCTATCAAAGTTGTTGTCGCTAAGGTCAAGATACCCCAACTGTGTCAACTTGAGCAGAGCATTAGATTTATTGATTCAAAACCATAATTTTGAAGGCAGAGTTCCGAAACATGGCCAGTGAAGTTGTTGCCAATGACGGCGCCTTTCCACTTGCAACAATTGCTGCTACTGTTGTTCCACAACGACAATAACTTATTGGAGGGATCGTACAAAGATTGTTTGAAGATCAGAATTCAGAAGTGCGTCCTTTTCACTTTCCAGACACAGAACATTATTGCTACTGTAACTTCCAACACGCAGTATATTTGAAATGAACTATTAACTTGACTCAGAATTATATAATAAAAACAAATAGGCGAAGAAGAAGACGAGACGGCCAAGGATAACCAAGGTTTTGGAGGGGTCAGCTTTGTTAAGAATTTATGTCTTTTCCATTAAAATTTGATGTGTAGTATTCAAACTAACCGATAGTTATAGAACTACCGGCGTGAAAGTGTAATTTTTACAACTAAAGGGGAAGAAGCACGATGACTTAGACCCGAATCAATGCGAATATATCATGTTATAATTTTTCCAATACTAGAAAGTAAGAATAAAACTCGATAATCGCGAGTCGAAGATAGGGCATTATACAACTTAAAATTATGAAATTATGTTGGGTGTTTCTTTGATTCAATGCGTCTTTTAGTAACAGGGGATTTCGAATAATGAAAAGTTCCATTCATAAAAGCTAAAACTTCTTTGGTGCCATATTTGTCAATAATTGCCATCTCACCAGAAAGAATTGCTCCGAAAATAGTTAACTATGAAACAGATCATATTCAAAGAGTAATGACAGTACTACATCGATTCTAGAACTTCATTTGAAAAAATGGCAGAACTGTACATGAACGGTCTAATTATATCAGAGAAAAAACTAAGATTTATAACTCTGGGATTTTGCACCACTGAGGCTTAATCCAACAAGAATTGAGCAGGAATCTTGTATCATAAAAAGAGGTCGATGATTCTTCACTCCCTGAGGAATGCCATTTTCCTGTCTCTAAAGAGAAGAAAACGATTCCATACGAGCCATGAAGAGAAGGAAAATAAATTCTGTTACTGAATCCAGGGCTTGTTATCAGTGCGGAGAACGATGAAGATCGGCTGAGATATAATGCATAATCCCCCAAACTCGTCACACTTTCCCAACCCGATTCTCCTTGATTGAGCTTATAAACAGCAACCCCGGCTTTCCCACCATTTTCCACACACACAGAAAGCAACTGGCCACCACACTCCACCAAAAAGTTTGGATGAAAAGATTTGCAAGGTTTTTTGGGCTGCTCAAGAACATGCCAACTCACGTTATTCCCTTCTTCTAGTTTGAGTTTTCCAATATTCCCATTTTGATCCAACAAAAGGAAAGCATCCTGGAACTGCACGGGGCTGATTTGTGTTGCATTGAACTTCCTATTGCTTCGGAGTTCCTCAACACGCCATTGTTCTTCACCAGGGCTGATGGTTGAAACAGCAATGCCTCTATATCCACGAAGGCCTCTATACGCACGAATGGACTTCACACTGATTATCACACATCTAGCACCAACGAACGTGAAAAATAAATTTTCATTTTCGTTTATCCAGCGTGGGGTAATACTGATGATGCTCCTCATGAATGGATTGCGTAGACAAATGTGAGAACCCATGGAAGTTAACAGGCAGCCATGACTGGAGTAGTGGATTAGAGCTTTTCCATCTTCAACGGACTCGGTAACTCTCATCATGTAATAGTTACTTACTCTTGGATCCATGAATTTGTACATCATGCCACTTTCATCAGTCTGATCTACCGCAGACATGAGTAGTGGAAAAGGGTAACTTAATCTTTTAGATGATCCCGATAAGCCTCTTCTCCAATCTGCTAGAGGGACAACCAATCGGCATCCCCTGCTCACTGATCGAAAGTTCATGTAATCTAGTGGTGTGAGATGGTTTATTAGAATCCTTCCCAGGATATATTTCCCTAGTTTTTCCAGGAGTAGCACTCCATTTTCTCCCAAGTTCTCTTTAGAGGAGCTAGTTTCAACCAATCCTTTGATGCCATCGTTTTCTTGGATACATTGTTGATCATCTTCCACAATATTGGCTGCAACGGAGTTGGGCATAATCCAAATAGGAGAAGAAAGCTGCCGTGCCGGCAAATCAGGACAAGGCAGAGAAACCAGGACACTGTCATCTTCCACATTGTAGCAATACAAACTCTCATCTTTAGTGAAGTATATACGACCGGCCCCTGATTCTTGACAGGACAAACAGTAGCTTTCACCGAGGAAAAATGCTCTATCATTCACTCCTTTCAAGCTTTTCCAACGTCCCCTGTCGTATTTCCAAACCTTAACCACCAGGCTTTCTATAGATCTCATGTCTCCCCACTTCAAATATACCCAAAAGAGTTCGTCAAAGGATCCCAACAAATACACGTAAGTTCCCCAAGCCGGTGGCATGGGCACGCTGGAGATAGACCCCAGCCCGAGTGGTTCTTCAACTATCTCCATGGAATAGAAACCAGGTTCATAGCTATACCAATCTCTCCCACCATAATCTCCATAATACATTCTGTAACAAATTCGAGCGTATATTTTACGGCCACAACTAACCACCCGACGAAGAAAGGAGTATGTGGAACCTCTCCCAAGAAAGGCCTTCATCTGATTCGAATAACTTATCTCACCCCACTCATCATCCCCGATTTTACACCACATCACGGACTGAATGTCCTCGAAAAATACCAGGACCTTTAAGCTATCAGAATCTGATGACAATATCAGTACAACACTGTCGATTGTGCTTTGTTTTAATTGATGTTGTAGACTAGGCAGGGGCATTGTGTCAAAGGTGGTGGAATTGCAGAGACATAAACGCTTTTGACTGTAATCGTACAAGACTAGCCATCCATGGGAGCAAGCCAGAACCTTTCTTTCGTGCAGAGCAGGTATGCTCTTCCGGTAAGCCTTCACCGGCGGCGATGATACGTTGCAACAGAATGTTTGGTTTTTTTGATTGCTGCGGTCGTAGTATACCAGCCATGGGGACGACCCTGTCGGCGGCGGCGGCGCGGCTTTTTTTCCACCGCCGGAATTCATCTTTCTTGCTCTTGAAAAGTAGAGAGCTAATTAATATTTTGGCTCCAATGTATGGATTATAAGGAGTTATATCCGCCGTTAAACCAGAGATGTATACAAACTCCGACTTGCGTATCTGAAGAAATCAGACTTCTATTTGGAATGATCTTCTTGCAGTTAAAAGCCTATACGGCACGGACACAATGTTTAAATTAAAAAATGGCAAAGATGCAAAGTTGGTCATGTAAGTTTGTAATTTTGGTAATTTAATCATGTTCATTCTAAAATTTATAATTAAATCATGTAAGTTTGTAATTTTGATAATTTTGGTCTGTCCGTTTTGAAATTTGCAATTAAATCCTGTAAGTTTATAATTTTGGTAATTTACAATTTATATCTGAATTCAGACGACGCAAGTCGTGCCTGAATTCAATTGAGTCAGGCTTTTCTTTGTTTGAGCTGTTCCCAAGCACGTAAACTGAAAGATCTTACAAAGATCTCACTTGTCCTGCACTGGAATAATTATGTAGAGATCTTTGTGGGGCCATGGTCGTTCATCTCCGGTTTGTCGGTCGATAAGATCTCTGAGATTGACCGGTTAGTTAAGTTGGTTTGACTATTGTTTTCTATTGAAACAGAGTCAGCTATCTGAGCGAGACAACTTTTTATAGGCTCTGCTAAACGACACAATATTTTCGTTCAAATATAATTATTCTTTTTATTTAAATTTTTCTTTATTAGATACGCCACATCTGTACTATCTATTAAGTGAGAGATCCAAGTTTGGTCTCTTGGACTCTACAAATAATTTCTTTTCTATTTATTTATTGATTGATTTTGTCCGATTTTATCTCTTTCACGTTTTTTTAATTTCTCTTTTTTGGTCTCATAACTTCTCTTCTTAACTTCTTTTTTTTTTCCTCATCATTTGCATTCTTTTTCTTTTTTTAATTATAATTTTTATCACTTTTCACTTATATTTTAAATTTTTATAATTACTAATACGACATTATCTTATTCTACTTATTTATTTATTTACCATAAATTAGTGATTATATAAAAAAAAAACTATAGAGTATATATTTAATATAAACTTTTAATTTTAATATATTTATACAATAATTATTTTTTATTTGCACATGCATCGGATGTGTAAAGGTGCTAGTGTATGATGTTTCTTTTTATGCAAGTCAAATATTTTTGTCATGTCATTCCGCCAAGTCAACAAAGAAATGAGCCACGTGGCCAATTCTAGCAACTAATAAATTTTTTTGCAAAAATCGGACATAAATTGTAAAATTTTAGAACTTATTGGACTTAATTGTAAATTTCAAAACAAAGAGGACCAAAATTGCAAAAATTACTAACTTATAGGACTTAGTTACAAATTTTGAACTGGACAAGATTAAGTTGCCAGAATTGCAAACTTACAGGACCAAATTTGTATTTTTGCTTTAATAAATTGAATCTAGTATTTTTACAGGACTAGTATTTTGCTTTAATAAATTGAATTGCAAACTAGTAGGTGTCTTGTATTTAGGTCTAATTGCAATGTACTTTATTCAGATCGAAAAATTATATTTTAATCCCTATATATCTTATTTGGTTTGAGGTTCCTAACGGAATTTGTAAAAGTACGCTTAAGTTTCCGACGATTGATATGAGTGTTTACATTGAATATATGACCAAAATTATACAATCATTCCTAAAGTATACAAATGTAAGCAAAATGATTCTTATAAATTATGAATTTAATACACATTCCTTGGAGTAGCAAATCAAATTAGAAAAATCGAGAATATTTTTTGAACGACTAACAGAACCCTAACAGATGTCAGGGATGACGAATAGTTCTCAAATTTTAGGAACTAAAATGTAATGTCACGATTTAGATGGACTATATTGTAATTAAACCTAAATGCAGGGTAGTCAGCTATAAATCTCCCTTATTAATATTATTTAAGGCACCGCATTCAAATTCCTTTAAAGAGAATATTACCCGTTATAACATACGTATTATAAACGAATAAGGATATGGTAATCACACATCCAATCTGTTTATATATCCGTTATATTCATTATCTAATTTATCTGTAATTCGCATCCGTTAATATATATCTATACTTTTTTTTATATCTTGATGAAATAATCTTTTGAGAATTATAAAAAAAAATAACAATATACATACATCATATTATTGATAATAATAAACTTAATTAATAACAATGAACATATATTATAAATTATATATTATCCTTATGAGTTAATGTTTGTATGGACTTAGTAGATCAATAATTTTGCTAAATTAATAATTTTATGTATTTAATATTTAATTGTGTTATAAAATTTTAATGAATTATTTTTAGTAAAAAATATATGTAGAATTATGCAAACGGATCCGGATTCAAAATTGAATTCAGATATCAGATAATTCACTAATCGAATATCTTCACTGATAATTCGATATTTGGATAATATTTTTATTATCCATCGGATAACGGATATGCTAAACGGATTCGTACCGCATTCCGTTTATTATCCGTTTACACCCTTAATATTACTGCTATATATGCTATTTTTTTTAAGTATAAAATATTAGCATAAGAAATTAAGGGCAATAAGTTTGATCACTTTGTTCTTCTCAAAAAAAAAAAAAAAAAAAAAGTTTGATCAGTTTGTTTCTCTTTTCAGGAATATTTACTTTAGCTAGGATGCGAGAATTAGAATTACATATCGTTTGTTATTGCTCAACCTGATTTTGTGTGGAAAACTCTAATTTTAATTTTGTGTCAATTTTTTTTATTTTTTTATTTTAGGTTAAGAGAATGGCTCATATTTTCTCAATTCAAGACAGAAAATATTTTCGAACTCAACGTTAACTTACCAATAATATAATATATCGGACTTTAGACTAGTATTTTGTTTTTCTCTATTTTGATTTATTTTTTCCGCTTTTGATTATGCTTTACAAAGAATGATTGAATATAAATAATTTGTTTCATAAGCCCGCGTCTAATTTTCTTAATCTTGAGTTTTCACTTTCCCGACATTCTTGGTTAGTTTCTAAGTGGCTTTATTTCCCGGAAATCATATTTCTGACTTGTGCTTATTTTCTTTGTGTTATCTTCTCTGATTCTCAATTTCATTTTGTGGTTCTCAAGTACGTTTGGTGTTTCTTCGATTCGGGTTTTTGAATAATGAAAGTTTCATTAAAGCAAGAACTTCTTTTGTGCCACATATTTGTCAATAATTGTCATCATACATAACAGAATTTGCTCCAAAAATAATGAACTATGAAACAGATCATATTCAAAAAGTAACGAGAGTATTACATAGACTCTGGAACTTCATTTGAAAACATGGCAAGTAACGATCTAATTAGATCAGAGGAAATAAACTAAGATTTACAGCCAAGGATTTTGCAATAGAAATACCGGAGCTAGGACCAATGAGGCTTAATCCAGCAAGAACTGAGTTGGAATCTTGAACCATAAAAACAATTCGATGGTTCTTCACTCCCTGAGGAATGCCATTTCCCCGTCTCTAAAGAGAAGAAAACGATTCCAGACGACCCATGAAGAGAAGGAAAATAAATTCTGTTCCTCAATTCAGGGCTCGTCATGAGTACAGAGAACGATGAAGATCAGCTCAGATATAATGCATAATCCCCCAAACTCGTCACACTTTCCCAACCCGATTCTCCATGATTGAGCTTATAAACAGCAACCCCGGCTTTCCCCCAATTTTCCACACACACAGAAAGCAACTGGCCACCACACTCCACCAAAAAGTTTGGATGGAAAGACTTGCAAGGTTTTTCGGGCAGATCAAGAACATGCCAACTCACTTTATTCCTTTCTCCTAGTTTGAGTTTTCCAATATTCCCATTGTGATCCAAGTAAAAGAAAGCATCCTGGAACTGAACGGGGCAGGTTCGTGTTGCCTCGAACTTCTTATTGCTTCGGAGTTCTTGAACACGCCATTCTTCTTCACCAGGGCTAATTGTTGAAACAGTAATGTCTTTACACCCACGGATGAATGCCACACTAATTATCACACAACCAGCACCAACAAACGTGAAACATAAATTTTCATTTTCACTAATTCGGCGTGGGGGTGGGGTAATTCTGATGAAGCTCCCCATGAATGGATTGTGGAGCCGAATGCCATAATTCGTGGAAGTTAACAGCCAGCCATGACTGGAGTAGTGGATTAGAGCTTCTCCATGTTCAATAGACTCGGTAGCTCTCATCATGTAGTATTTATTTTTGATTCTTGGATCCATGAATTTGTACATCATGCCACTTTCATCAGTCTGATGAACTGCAGGCATGAGTAGTGGAAAAGGGTAACTTGATCTTTTAGACAATCCCGATAAGCCTCTTTTCCAATCTGCTAGAGGGACGACCAATCGGCATCCCCTGCTCGCTGATCGAAAGTTCATGTAATCTAGTGGTGTGAGCTGGTTTATTAGAATCCTTCCCAGGATATATGTATCAAGTTTTTCCAGGAGTATCCAGTTTTCTCCCAAGTTCTCTTTAGAGGAGCTAGTTTCAACCAATCCTTTGATGTCATCGTTTTCTTGGATACAACTTTTACCATCTTCCACAATATTGGCTGCAACAGCTTTGGGCATTATCCAAATGGGAGAAGAAAGGCGCTGCCGTGCCTGCAAATCCGGACAAGGCAGAGAAACCGATATGCTGTCATCTTCCATATTGTAACAATACAAACTCTCATCTTTAGTGAAGTATATACGACCGCCCCCTGATTCTTGACCGGACAAACAGTAGCTTTCACCAAGGAAAAATGCTCTATCCTTCTCTCCTTTCAAGCTTTTCCAACTTCCCTTGTCGTATTTCCAAACCTTAACCACAAGGCTTTCTATAGATCTCATGCCTCCCCACTTCAAATCTACCCAAAAGAGTTTGTCAAAGGATCCCAACGGATACACATAAGTATGAGTTCCGTTTCGAGTTCCCCAAACAGATGGCAAGCGCACCCTGGAGATAGACCCCAGCCCGAATGGTTCTTCAACTATCTCCATGGACAAGATACTAGATTCATAGCGACGTTCATATCTGTCATATTGACAATGTAAGTCGTGATAACTGTCACATTCACAATGTAAGTCGTGGCAAATTCGAGCGTATATTTTACTGCCACAGCTGACCACCCGACGAAGGAAGGAGAATTTGGAACATCCCCCAAGAAAGGCCTTCATCTGATTCGAATAACTTATCTCACCCCACTCATCATCCCCGATTTTACACCACAGCACGGACTGAATGTCTTCGAAAAATACCAAGACCTTTAAGCAATTAGAATCGGATGACGATATCAGCACAACACTGTTGATTGTGCTCTGATTTAATTGATGTTGAAGACTAGGCAGGGGCATGGTGTCAAAGATGGTGGAATCGCAGAGAGATAAACACTTTCTACTCTGATCGTATAAGACTAGCCATCCATGGGAGCAAGCCAGAACCTCTTTGTCGTGCAGAGCGGGTATGCTCTTCCGGTAAGCCTTCACCTGCGTCGATGATACGTTGCAACAGAATGTTTGCTTTTTCTGATCGTTGCGGTCGTAGTATACTAGCCACGGGGACGACCCTGGCGGCGGCGGCGGCGGCACTGCTTTTTTTCCACCGCGTCGATGATACGTTGCAACAGAATGTTTGCTTTTTCTGATCGTTGCGGTCGTAGTATACTAGCCATGGGGACGACCCTGGAGGCGGCGGCGGCGGCACTGCTTTTTTTCCACCGCCGGATTTCATCTTTCTTGCTCTTCAAAACTAGACTGGTTTCAATGCTTTGGATCCATAATCCATAGTAAGGATTATGTAAGGAATTATATCCGCCAAACCAGAGATGTACACGGACGCGGACTGGCGTATCTGAAGAAATCAGAGTTCTATTTACAATCGATCTTCTTGCGAGACTTGAACCTGTGGTCAATGTGTTCGTAAATATATATATATTACCGTTAAATTACTTTTAGCATAAGTTTGATCACTTTGTTATTCTAGATTAGTCGTCGTGATTTTATGTCGAAAATTCTATTTTTAATTAATTAAGTATGATTTTGTTTTTTTTATTTTTTTAAGGCTGAGGATTTCAAATGGCAATCATTTCCCGCCTAGGAAACCCCCCACTTTTGGTAACCGCCTCACGACTACCGGAGTCCACGCGCCCACGTTCTCACTTAGCATTAAATGCGGACATGACACCATTTAATGCGTTGTCAGACTGTACCCGTTACAGAAGTCAAAAGGTCACATCCCTTGTTGAGGCCTGACCCTCGGATAATTCAAAATCCAAAGCCCTTCATGGCAAAATTCTACAGTACGCTCGAGCGATACTACAGAATTTGGGGGGCAAAATGATGGGACTCAGAAACGCGCTCGTATCTCAGCCGTCCACGTGTCACCTTTAACGAGCTTGAAGATTATACGCTCGGTTTGAGGGATTCGTGGGCTAACCTAGCTCATCCGCTTACCAACTAGTTTGGGCCATCGGGCCTCGGCCGATTGTTCAAACAAGGGGCCCTGACCGATAGGCTTGGCGCTCACATTTCAGCCCTCGGGGGAATCCTTCTCAAGGAAACACTCACACGAGGGCCCATTCTTGAGGCTCGGTATTTCGGCGCTCAAGGGTCGTCTATCGTGGGGAGGCCATCCATACACTCTTCGAGCGTCACCAACGCTCGTGCATGACCATGCCCCGCTGCGTTGGATCCGAACCTCGGCAGAGAGAATCTTAGGCCCATCCCCCGCGTCACCCTCGCCAATGACTTCTGACACAAAGGTAGTGCGCACTACGCATCTGACACGCCGCCTCCTTTTCAGAAACGTCCTTCTCATACCTTCACGGGCCGCCACGTGTTAGGGCAACACAGGTTTGGGACCACACGGTCAATTTACCCTTCTACCCTCACCCCTAACATATAAATAGGGAGAACCCATGCACTCTCCCTTAAGCCATCTTCTGCATAAGAACTGCACATATCGTTCTGGGCATTTTCCACTGGTCTTCTCAAGCTTCTCATTCACCACAGTAACACTACCCTGGTAGCTTGCACTCTTGGTGTTATCCTAGCTGGAAGAACTCACGCTCAAAAGGAAACCCAGATCCTGAGGCCTTCCCGCCTGTGATGGTCTTCCCTTTCACAAACAAATTTTAAAGTGATTGTTGCATTTAGGAAACTCACATTCCTGCACCATCATACTCCATCCATCATTCAATAGCCAAGATTTTTATATCTTTTTGCTTACATATTGTACAGAGCTAATTCCATCAATATGACAGTATTCTGGTCCAAGAACACCTAATGGTATTTTTTGTATTTAAAGCTAACTTCTATGGGTTATTTGTATTTATCCCTATAAAATATCATCAAGAAAATTCCATTGCACCCCACCACTTAAGTATATTTTGAATAATCATAAATTAAATTCATAATTACACTTTTGTAGCTCACCAATAATACTATGGTCTTAGTCTTCTCATCTTCTTTCGGCTATTTGCTTTTTATACATGTTTTCCATAACGAGTGCAATCATGTCAATGTGTTACATGCATGCATATTGACATAGGATACTTCCTATACCAACCGCGTAAACGAAATGTAACGAGAAAAAAAAGGTTAAGAAAACTATTATATATATGCACGGTGCATCAACGTGATATTATTTCATATTATACCAAAAAACAATCGATATACTTTTTAATTCCAAAGGCATTGCAAAAGATCATGATGAACTGTCCAAAGCCAATCCCTTGTGCACCTCTGTTTTTCCTTGTTATTTTATTCACATACATGGCTTCCTTCAAACTAAGCTCTTGTATGAATGAGAATCACATTAACCATTCTATTCTCTGTCCCGAAACTGAAAAGCAGGCTCTTCTAAGCTTCAAGCAATCCCTGAAAGATCCCTTTGATCAACTCTCTTCATGGAACAATCACACTGAAGTTAATTGTTGCAACTGGAAACGCGTTGTCTGCAACAACTTCACTGGCCGTGTCCAAAAGCTCCGTCTTCAATCTTCAGCTTTTTTGAGTGGTAAAATAAGCCATTCCCTGCTGAATTTAACGCAGCTGAGGTATCTTGACCTTAGCAATAACAACTTCCATGGAAGAATCCCTTCCTTTGTTGGGTCTTTCAGAAGCCTCCGGTATTTGAATTTATCGAATACTGGATTTCATGGAGCCATTCCCTATTCTATTGGAAATCTTTCAAACTTACGCACTTTGGCTTTGGGGGCGGAGGAAGACACAAACAGCCTTTATGCCAACAGGCTTGATCAGTTGATTGGTTGTTGGAGCTTTCAAAATTGAAGAACCTCAGTATGAATCGTGTGAACCTGAGAGAAGCTGCAGCAAACTGGGCATAGGTGATCAACTCACTCCCTTCTTTGGAATAAGTACACCTCAATTATTGCAATCTAAGTTTCATTACTGATTCCTTGATGAATAAGGTTAATGTCTCTTCTTCTCTCTCTGTCCTCGATCTTTCTCGTAATCATGACATTTGTCCTTCTCGCGTCCCGAGATCGATTTTTCAGCTAAGCAACCTTGTTTTTCTTAATTTGGGTGGCAACAGTTGTGAAAGACCAATTCCAAGTATTAGCAATACCACCAAACTTCAACACATTGACCTCTCTTACAATAATTTCAATTCCACCATTCTGGATTGGCTCTACTCTTCACTGACCTTCATTTTGTGCATTTGAATGACAGCCTTCTACAGGGTACAATTTCCAATGCCATAGCAAATCTGAGCTCTCTCAATACGCTCGATTTAACTGGAAATGAACTTTCTGGCAAAATACCAAGAGAAATTGTCAACTTGTGCAAAATGCAAAAGTTGAAATTAACTTCTAATAAGTTGCAAGGAGAATTGTCGGATTCATTTGGAAATATGTCTGATTGCTTCTTAGATTCTTTGCAATACTTAGGTCTACGTGACAATCAACTTTCTGGGCATCTAATTGATAAATTCGGGTTGTTTAAGAGTCTGACATATCTTGCTCTAGGCAGCAACTTATTATCAGGTGCAATCCCATTCAGTCTAGGGCAGCTAATGTCCTTAAAAGTACTAGGTCTTTCTTATAACAAATTGAGTGGAAACCTTTCCGAGAGTTTGGGGCAACTTTTTAACTTGAAATATCTTCATATTGGTTACAAGCTAGAAGGGGTTGTGACTGAAAGCCATTTTATCAATCTCAAGAAATTAGTAATTTTGGATATTTCTAATAACCACCAATTGACTTTGAGAGTGAATCCAAATTGGATTCCACCCTTCTAACTTAAGTTTCTGCTACTAGGTTCATGGGACTTAGGCACTAAGAATATTCCCTCATGGCTCAAGACACAAAAGAATCTTAGTCTACTAGATTTATCTAGTACTGGAATCTCAGGTGTTGTTCCCAACTGGATTTGGGGGATTAGTCTTTTAGATCTATCTAACAACCATCTCCATAGAAAGATTTCAGATAAATTTGGAAATAATACTGTTGTGGACTTGAGTTCCAATCAATTCAGTGGTTCATTGCCTCGAGTAGGAGATTTAATGGTGGCTCTAAATCTCTCAAACAATAAATTTTCAGGAGGTTTATCACACTTTCTTTGTGACGAGGTTGTCCCAAATAATTTGGAGATTCTTTTTCTAAGGGTAAATCAATTGACTGGAGAATTGTCAGATTGCTTCATGAATTGGCATTCACTAAAGTTGTTGAGTTTAGGAAATAACAACTTGTCTGAAAGCATACCAGATTCCATAAGATTTCTCACAAATTTGCAGTCTTTGGATCTGCAATGCAACAAGTTTTCTGGCCGAATACCTTCCTCAATGCATAAGTACCTCGGATTAGTTAATATCAACCTTGTGCATAATAACATTGAAGGGAACATACCAAAATGGATGGGATTGAGCTTACCTAATTTGAAATTTCTCATTTTGCGCTCAAACAAGTTGAGTGGTCAAATTTCCTCAAATATATGCCTCCTCAACTCTCTCCAAATATTGGATCTCTCACACAATAATTTGTCTGGGATGATACCTATATGTGTTGACAACTTTACTGCCATGGCCAGCAAAAATAGTGAGAGTGAAGTGAGCAGTGCATACTATTCTGACGATCATAGTATTTATACCTTCACAGAGAATGCAGTCGCCACTACCAAAGGACGAGAATACCAATACAGCACCATTCTCGGATTGGTTACAAATATGGACCTTTCAAATAACAATTTGTCAGTAGATATCCCCAAGGGGGTGACTAGTCTTGTGGAATTGGGATCACTCAACTTGTCAGGGAATCAGTTGACGGGATTAATCCCACACAACATTGGAGACATGAAGCAATTGGAATCTCTTGATTTATCAAGAAATTCTCTGTCTGGTGGAATTCCCGACAGCTTGGCAACTATAACTTCTTTGGGATATTTGAATTTGTCTAGCAACAATTTGACAGGGAAGATACCACAAGGCCCCCAAATTTCGGGATTCGATCCTACGAGTTTTATGGGAAACTTCCTATGCGGATCTCAAGTAAAATGAAATTGTGACGATGGTGGTGATGAAGTCCCTGAAACAGGAAATAAAAATGACAAATCTAAGATAGATTGGTTTTACGTGTTCTTACCTTCAGGATTTGCCACGGGATTTTCAGTTGTTTGTTCGACATTGATTTTGAACAAGTCATGGAGGGATGCCTATTTTGGGCTTGTGGAGACCATGTGGGGCAAACTCTACGTATTTTTCTCTGTCAAGTGGAGAATGTTGGTACGACGATGATCAACCGTCAAAAGCAGTCTTTCCTTTATGTTTAATTTTAGTTATTTTTAAGGGATAATTACATATGGGTCCCTGAGGTTTGGGCCAATAATAATCCGGTCCCTATTCTTCTGGTTTTTACATAGAAGCCCCTGAGGTTTGTTTCCCGCGTGAGGTCCCTGACGGAAAGTATAAAAAGACCCAAGTACCCCTAACGGCTTCAATTAAAATTTGTTCATTTACAATGTAATTATTTTACCAAATTTGAAATGACTATCCTACCCTCAGATATATGATGGCCATTTCGCGGGCAACCTCATTCCCGAAAAACACTTCACATTCCAAACACTCTCTCTCTCTTCGAAGATGGTGAAAACCCTAAGAACTTGGTGCGAATCCTCCATGGCCGGTCACTGGTAGCCCCTTGAGTGTTCGATCCTTAGGTTATCTTGCTACGGGGACTTTGTTTCACCAGAAATCTGTCAAATTTCTAGCTGCTTGCGCTTTTGGTGAGTGTAAACATGATTCTAAAATCCTTGTTTTTCCTTTTTTCTTCATTTCTAAAGGTATTTCATATGAAATACTGGGATTTGACGTTGGAAGATATGTTTTTGTGTGTCATAGTACGTTGTTGAGTGAATCGAACCCATATTTTGTGAAAAAAGTTCCAAGACTTGTGATTTACATGAAATTTTTTCGATTTTTGGCTATTCAAACCCCTTTGAGATGAATTATGAAAGTTTTTTGTAGGTTAATATGGGTTGTAACTTCCATCTTTTAAAACCCCTGACTTTTTTGCAGGGTAGGGTTCAGATTTTTATAACATTTTAGCGTTTTTATTTTTTTTTTCCATAATTTTTCCTCACTAGTACACCTTATTTATCAAGGCAGGTACAATGGGTGACAAAACTTATATATTGGTTGTTCATTTCAAGGATACCATTGCAAGCCTCTACAAAATTGATCCAGATAAGTACAGTTGGTTTGATTTTTGTGCTGATCTTAAGGGTTTGTTGAGTTTGGATGGTGATCCGTTTACTGTAGTTGCTAGTACACACGGGTCTGAAGGTAAAATGGTTGTGTATGATGATGAGGATGTTTGAGAGGAATGCTGATGAGAACGTTATTGAGGTTTTTGTTTTGTCCACGATGAACGATGTGCATGTGAATATTCAAAATTTTACTGCTGAATCTAGTGATGCTAGGGTTCAAATTGATAGTTTGCATGGGGATGTGAATATTAATAGTGCTGTTATGAATGGTCCTCCTTCTAGAACTTTAAGTGATAGGGGTACTAGAAGAAATGCAGGTAGTTCTAAGAAAGGAAAATCCTGTGCAGAGAGTTCAAGAAAAAAAAAGAAATCTAGTAAAACTAAAAAAGCCAAAGAGAAGAATGTTCCTTCTGATGAAGATTGCAGTAGTGATGATAGTCTTTATGTGCCAGAGATTGATGTAGAAAACCTTGACAACATTGACTTTAATGCTGCAAATGAATCAGATGAACTGTCAAACTACGAATCTGATGATCACTGTGAGGCAATAAATGTGTCTGATGAAGAGTTTGATAGTGACCCTTATAAGAATACATACAACTATCCAGGTGACAAGTTTGATGAGGGTAGTGGTCAGGTTAAGTTGTGGGTTGGACAATACTTTTGTGATGTTGAGAATTTGAGGAGAAGATTGAAATAGTTTGTGATTCAAGAGGGCTTTAACTTGGTCAGAGTAAAAAATGATTTGCAAAGAGTTACTGTAGAGTGTGAGAGTGTGGGTTGTGACTGGAGATTACATGCCTCAGTTATGGGCGAAGGAAGAACTTTTCAAGTTAAAAAATACCAAGGTCTGCATACCTGCTTAAGAGCTGATTGTACTAGAGAAGCTAGTATTGAATGGATAGCTTCAAAACTGGTGAAATGACTAAGGAAAACACCAGATATAACCCCTAAGGAGATTCAAGCCAAACTTGAAAAATACCACATTAAACCCAATTACATGCAAGTTTATAGAGCTAGACTGAGAGCAATGCAAGAGATTGATGGGAATCATAGTGAATCTTATGGCAAGTTGCCATACTATGCTAAGGTTTTACCATAGTTTAATGAGGGTTCCACAGTTACTTTACAGTCTCATATACCTGATGAAGGAAGTCATAATGCAATCCCTACTTTCCAGAGGATATTCATTGGTATTGCTGCACTTGCCAAAGGTTTTTACTCTGGATGTGCACCCTTCATTGGGTTTGATGGCTGTCATCTCAAAGGTGAGTTTGGTGGGATCTTACTGGCTGCAATTGCTCTTGATGGGAATAACGGTCTGTATCCACTAGCTTATGCAGTAGTGGAAACTGAGAATAAAGATAGCTGGACTTTTTTCTTTGAAAATCTTGGGAGGCTGTTGGTGGATTTGATGAGAACATTCCATGGACTTTTATGTCTGATAGACAGAAGGTATGTAATAGTTATTAAATTCAGTTGGTTGTACAAGTTGTTGTGTATCACTAACTAATTTCTTATTCTTGTAGGGCTTAACTGAGACAATCAATGATCTTGTCCCACATGCCAACAACAGAAGGTGTGCAAGGCATATCTATGCCAACTTCAGGATGAAGTTTCCAGGACATGCACTCAAAAAGAACTACTGGGAAGCTGCCAGGACATACAACAGAAGGGGCTTCAACTTTGCAATGAACAAAATTAAGGAATTGAACCCTAGAGCACATCATAACTTGTCTGCACTTCCAGCATCCCAGTGGTCAAGACATGCTTTTGATCCTGCGGTGAAGAATGACCATTGCACGAATAACATCTCAGAATCCTTTAACAATTGGGTGGGAAAGCTAAGAGGTAAACCTGTGCTGGCTCTTGTAGATGGTATTAGGTCCAAACTTATGAGTAGGTTAAACCAAAGAAGATCAAAAGCTTTGAAATGGAAGAATCAAGTGGTCCCAACAGTTGTAAAGAAGCTGAATAAGATCAGATCTGAAACTAAAAAGTGCTCTGTCTTGATGGCCGGTGATGATAAATATGAGATTCAGGATGGTCCAGCTCACTATGTAGTTGATATGATTGCTAGAAGCTGTCAATGTAGAGAGTGGGACATTTCTGGCATCCCTTGCATGCATGCACATGTATGTATTGCCCACAGGAGAGAGAGACTGGAGGATTACACAGCAGCTTTATACACAAAGACTTCTTATGAGAATTGCTACAAGCATATGATCTCACCTGTGCCTGATGAATCATTTTAGGGTGAGATGCCTGATGTCATTCCAAGGGATCTCAAACCACCTGTGAAAAGAAGACTACTAGGAAGACCAAGGAAAAATAGAAAAAAAGAACCTGGAGAAAGACAGAATGTGCCCAGGTCAACTATGGTGAAATGCAAGTTGTGCCAACAGACTGGTTATAATAGGAGAACTTGTCCTTCCAGGGGTCAGGTAATATTTTTTGCACTCATGTTTTAGTAATGTATCAAAGTTTTGGCTATTTACATTTGTTTGAATTGTTTAAATTTCCTGAGTAATAACAGTTCCATATGTTTTGTTGAAGCCCATTGTTGAACAGGCACAAAGTGGAAACCAGGAAAACCAAAGGACAACACAAGATGCACCAGTTCTCAATAATGATGATTGGGCTGAAGCTGAGTTGGATGCTGTGTATGCAAGCTTGGAACAGTTGGAGGCACAAGTGGAAGTCACACAAACTACCAACCCAACAAGTGTAAGTTTACAGGAGGATGTTGCTGAGGGATTAAGTGCTACAGATGGTGTTCTCCATAGTCAGAATGCTAGCCCAGGCATGTTGACAAGGAGTAAGAGGAAATTTTCTGATCTAACAGGAGAAGCAGCAGGTAATAAAGTTTGACCCAATGTTAATCTTCTAAATTAGTTTTTGAATCATGCTTTGGGACTTGATTCGAACTGTTGTGAGATGCATAGATTATTGCCAGCAAATTAATGGTTAGTATTTAATTTGCAGTTGTGGTTTCCAAAACCCCTGTCAAAAAGAAGAAAATGACTCTTCAAAAAAGATATGCAAACAAAGGCACTTCTGGCAAAGGATTGAAAATCAATGAACCTGTTCCTTCACACTCAAGGGTTGCCACTCAACCAAAAGTGAGCCAAGGGAAGGGTAAGGAGAAGATGGTAATGACTCAACCTATTCCAGTCAATAAGGTTGATGAAATTTTGGCCAAGCTGAACAAGGATTTGGGTTTCAAGTCCTACACCCAACCCACAGCATGCTCCAAGGGAAAACAAAGAGAGCAAGCATCCAATGTTGGAGCCACTACAAGGATAGCATCCATGGAGACAACAGCCAAGGCCAAGAAGAAGCTGGACTTTGAAATGATGCAACTCAAACGTAGCTTTGGTTTCTAGGAAGCAGTCTTTTTTTTTTGTCTTATCTTATGATATAATTATGATACAATATCTCAATCATCACTGTCCTCTGATTTGTGCCAAAATCTGTGAATGATTAGCATGTTTTGTAATGAACCTATCTGCACAATTAATTTAACAATCAATGTCTATGGAACAACTTAAGAAAGTTTAACATAGGATGTTATCGATATGATCATTAATTCAGTTACAATATGAGCTGGGATATGTGAAAAAACAATATCACAGCTAGAAGTGACATATTCATTACTACAAACTTCTGAACCAGCTGTGAACTAGCTGATCTTTCTGCTACAGCATGATTTGCACCGCTATTTCCACTTATTGCTTCATCTTCGTAATTGAATGGTAGGTCATCTATGGGAATACACCAGTGCGAGAACCCGTGTATATTGCAGCAACAGAAAAGCCTTCCACGATTGCCATTATCCTTCTCTACCACCTTAATTGTCGTCCAACGACCGCAATTTCCTTCCCTGCATCTCTCCTTCCTGTATTTCAAACTTGTACTATATGTATTTGTGGAGCAATGTGAGCTTCTCATGATTTCAGAGGTGTGTAATGGTAGAATGAGGGTCTGGAAATATATATAGGCATAATCATAACGGCTATAAACGGCTCTATTGCAAAAAAAAAAAAAAATTTACAATTAGGTCCCTGAAGTTTGATTGTCTCAACAAAACGATCCCTGATTATTACATATTTTACATTACAGTCCCTAGGGGCATTTTGGTCTTTTCACAAATAATAATAAAATATTCAGGGGTATATTTGGACGAACAGACCAAAATAGTAACGGAACCCTAACGTCCATTATGGACCTCTAACGGAAACAAACCTCAGGGACTTCTATGTAAAAACCAGAAGAATAGGGACCGGATTGTTATTGGCCCAAACCTCAGGGACCCATATGTAATTATCCCTATTTTTAATTCTGAATTGCGACATCTTAGATATGTTCCTCTGTGTTTGTAGTTCTGTCTTCTGTGTGAAATAAAGAAATAAATGTTATGTACGCAGTAGTATGTCCAAAACCAAAAACAAGCCACTGTTCTACCATACCTATAGTCTGTTTTCAATCAGGAATTTTCATTTCATCATAAACAACAGAGGTGAAATAAATTACATAAAAATAGGGGGACCACCCCGAAGTCATAGATCAGAGTGAAATTCTTCAGGGGGGGAAAAAATAGGGTTAAATTAATTGAATAAAATGATTCAATTAAAAATCATCAATTACTGAAAGCACACTGAATCAAAGAAGCACCCAACAACATACTTGAGAACCACAAAATAAAATTGAGAATCAAAGAAGAACAACTAAGAACGTCTGAAAAGTGAAAACTCATAGATTAAGAAAATTAGAGGCGGGCGTATGAAACTAAATAGAATAAAAAACGCACCTTTCGAGAACAGAGCAGGTATCATCGGTTTTTGCAGTGGGCAGGGGCTGTTTAGCAACCGTTGCAAGAGTGTGGCCGTGTGGGCAATTAATTCCTTCTTCTTTTCCCCTGTTTTTGGCTTTGAAGTTTTAACGGCTAGTTTCTCTATGCGCGTCACATATCGGGGTACCAGTTATATAAATATGGATAAGGATCCGGTTTCGACCCGACCCGATATGATTTGTCTGGTGCCACTTTCCTCAAGCCCAATGGTCTATCAACCGAGGAACCCCTCGAGTGGGCGATGGACTCAACCTAGAGTGAATCGTACATGATGCATTTAATGCAAGACACCCATTCCTGCAGGAGCATTGGATGCGGCGCTTACCCTGTATACCTACTGCGGTCACTCTGACGGGACAGGTACACGGAACTATACTGTGAATGACTTGCACCATTCTCGCCATGCTTGCAATCAATAAACCATTGACTGTGTATATTCCTCATATACTAAGTTCCCAACTATAAATACCCTATCGTTTATGACTCAAGTACGATACTATTCCCTCCTTGAATACACTCCTACCTACTCACTTATATTAACAGTTCTCGACCAATTTAACTGACTTGAGCGTCGGAGTGCCAAAACGGGTCCAACCCCCATATTCGTTGTAGTTTCAAGGAGATCCGAGTCTTCCCCACAATATAAATTCTTAGGTGATTTTGGAGTTCACGTTTGCCTTCCACGAAACAGTCGGATTTGGACACCACCAGTAAGCATAAAATATTTATTAGGATTAATTACACCTAGCCCCCCAATTAGATGGGGTAATTATAATTCACCACAATTTTTAGATTAAATTACAAACATCATCCTTCAAGAAGTAAGTAATTACACCTAACCCCCATTTTCGTTTGAAAATTGCCAACGTCGGCAAAATTTTGATTGAAAACCCCAAAATACCCTCCGTTGACTTTGATCAATTTTTTTATTCCAATATTACCTTTGGGGGTTAACTGTAATTAACTATACTACAATTTTCACCCATCACACGATTTGACCAAATTAAATTTGAATTAAAATTACTCAATTTTTCATGCTGTACTTTATATTTCAATAGTTTTTTCCCCTACAAATGTTACATGATATGAGGTTTTTGGCATCTATTATATCACACAAGTCAGTCATGCGGGGGGGAAAAAAAAAAGCTCAACAATATTATACTATGGTCTTAGTCTTCTCGTCTTCTTTCGGCCTTTTGTTGTTTTATATTTTTTCCATAACGAGTGGAGTCATGTCAAAATGAAATTAACAAGAAAAAAAAGGTTAAAGAAAACTATTATATATATGCACCAACGTGATATTCTTTCGTATCTTACCAACAAACAATCAATACATGCCTTTTCATTTCAAGGCATTGCAAAAGATCATGATGACTGATGAGGAGACATTTTTAAAATTACTACTTTTTCCTAAAAAGTTTAACAAAATACCACCCCTTTTTCAAACTTTAAAAATATAGTATTAGTTGTGAATCTCATCCACAACTTTAAAATTAAAAATCGTGAATCTCATCCACGACTGCGAAAATGAATCAACTTTCGGTGTTTTTACAAATTGATAAATAGTATAAATAGTATACAACTTTCTAAAATTATATATTTAACCCAAATCCTTTTTATTAAAAGGCCTATATAATTTTTGTAAATATCAAATAAACCAATAAAATTAAAGAACTTATATATTACATCATGGATGGTAATTTCGATGGTAATTTTAGTAGAGAATTATTACTTGCGTGTAATTTTTGTAAATGTTTTGATGAAGATACATCTAATAGATATTTTAGACATTTTGTGAAACGATTCTTAACTGATAGAATGAGAATGTTAGGAAGAAAACATACAGAAAAGCATAATATAAATCAAATAGACTGTGATGAAGATTGTGCAAAAACAAATAAAAAGTTAAATTTTATAAATAAAATTATAATAGCTATAGAACAAATTTACGAACTAGATAATTAAATTGATAAAATGAATAATATGAATAAAGAAACATTTAGAGCTATGGTTTTTAATATATTAGATGCATATATACAATTATATCATATCCGTCCTTTAACAACTGAAGAATTATTATTTTGTTTTTATTTAGAATTTGTTTGGCACAATTTATAAGTATAAGAATGCCAAGTAAATATTATAAAAGGATCCGTGAAATAACAAGAAATATACAAATTAGCATAGATTTTCAACAAGCCCGAATAAAAATTGAGAAAGAAAATTTACAACTTATTAAAACTATTAAATGGGGTCTTTTTTAAAAAGTACCTAAAAGTTGAAAAAATTTGCTTTAACTCCCCATTTTTAAAAAAATTCCTCTTTGCTCCCTAGATGACAAGCCAAATTTGCTTTAACTCCCCATTTTTTTTGAAGGTTGTATTAAAACTCAAGAATCTCGTACCCGAACCCCGAAATCACGTACTTAAATGCCCAAATGATGTATTTGGGGGGCAAATACATCATTTGGGCATTTAAGTACGTGATTTCGGGGTTCGGGTACGAGATTCTTGAGTTTTAATACAACCACGGGGAGTTAAAGCAAATTTGGCTTGTCATCTAGGGAGCAAAGAGGAACTTTTTTAAAAATGGGGAGTTAAAGCAAATTTGAGTTCTCATTTGGGGATTTTTCGGGAATTTCCCGAACTATTAATAAAGATAATTTATTTAATGTTGAAGAATATCATATTCTAAAACAAATAGAGTTCCATGAAGCAATGTTAGCTTCTGAAATAAGAAGACTAAAATATATTGAAAAGGCAATAATATAGTTTATAAATAACCATGTTTAATATCATTAATTTTAATATCTTGTTTAATATCACCCAAATACAAAATATATTCCGCGTCTATGTGGTATCAGAGCCATACAATCCAAATAAATAATAAACAAAATGAAGATATTTGAAAACGAAAAATAATTGAATCAATAAAATATTTTGACTCAATGTATCAATGGTATAAAGATCATTATAACAAATATCCTAATGAATACTATTATGATAGAATGAATAGCCATAAAAAAGATAGAGATCACTATATAAATCTTTTGGCAATATAAATGGTAAAATTAATAAAAACTAATAAAGTAATCCATTTAAACAAATGGATTAATAATATAAACAACGTATTAAGATTAAAAACAATACTTGAAGAATATAAAAGGGAAAATAAAAGTAATAAAGAAAATAAAGAAATAAAAAATAAAATAAAACTGTGTAAACAAAAAATAAAAGAACAAAAAGAAGATGCCTCAAAAAATTGGCAAAAATGGAAAAAATCATAAAAACAATAATAGAAAGTTATATAATATGAATAATATTACATACAACTTTGATATATTTAAATTTCTGTTCAGATAATTGGAATTTAAATGAAACATATACTGAAGGAGGATATGAATCCTACGATGATACAGATTGGCAACTTTCTTCACCATAATGAACCATATTGAATCAGTTGCAAATGCTATAAATACATTATTAGAAGAATTAGCAAAATTAAAATCTGAAATAAAGAATATAAATACAGAAATTCAAGTTATTAGGATTGAAATAAAACAATTAAATAACCTTATTCAAGATAATATAAAAAAGATAAAATTGGATAACAAAAAAGAGATAGAAAGAACAATAAAAACACCTACAAAGATTATTACTATACCAACAGAAAAGAAATATGAACCTGGATCATTTGATGAATATATGTATACAATATATCTTCCTAAATTATTAAAAGAGCAAGATGATAGAGAAAATAAAATTAAGGAAGAATCAAAATTAAAAGAAATTATAAAAGAAGCTAAATTAGAAGAAAATATTGAGAACAATAAATGAGGTAAATGATTTAATAGAAGAATTTGAAAAAATAAATCTAGATGATATAGTAGAATATGAAGTTAGAATGAATACAACCGTAGGACCTTCAGGAGTAACTAATGAAACTCCAGAATCCTGAATGGGTTCTAACGACAATTATCCTAAAACCTATTATAGACCAAAGAGAAATAAAGAACAGAGTAAGAAGAATATATCTTATAATCCAAAATACCAACCTACTGAACAATATAGTGAACCTATAAATCTCCAAGGGAGTAAATTAAATCTAGATTGTCAAATAGATAATAGAAAAGCTATAGTAAAGTGGCAAAACGATATGATAGCCTTCTTATTAACCCAAGATGATATATATTGGGGAGCTAGTAAGAAGAGTGAATATATTATAACTACGTTTGATGGAATAGTTCTTAAATGGTGGGAAGGAGTATCTCCTGATATACAAGGAATAATGAAAGTTGGAATGGAAACTGGATTTGATATAGATATTAGAACAGGAGTACAAAGTATAGTTGCAAATATATCTGATGAATTTTTAGGTGAATCATGGATAGCTAATAAAGAATTAGAAATAGAAAGAGAAAAAGATGAAGCAAGAAGTAATCTAATAAACCTAAGTATATTCTCCATGTGTAATATAAAGAATTATGTTTGTGAATTTAGATATTATTATTATACCCAATACTATAGTACAGAATCTCAAGAAATAATCCTAAATATGTTTTACACTAAACTTCCTTATCCATGGAATAATCATATGAATAAAGTATGGAATGAAAAGAAAAATATGTATCCTCAAAATCTGGGAGGAAGAATAAAAGTATTAACTATAGAACTTAAAAGAATATATAGTGAACAACAATTATATAAAAAATCTAAAAGAATAACTAAACTCTGTTGTGATACAGTAGAATTACCTACTAAATGGGGAAGTAATAGAAAAACATACCCTAAAAGGAATAAAAGAAAATTTTATAAGAAAAAATATAAAATATATAAAAACTTCCAAAGGAAAAATATAAAACCTAGAAGAAAGTTTTTCAAAAGAAATAAGTATGAAAATAAATTTAATAAGGAAAGAAATAAAAAATTAACAAAATGTCAATGTTGGAATTGTGGAGAAGAAGGTCATAAATCACCTGAATGTCCAAAACCTAAAGCGAAACATATTAAAAATATAGAAATTGAATTCTTAGAAATAAGGGATGAACTTGAAGAAGTTTCTGATATAGAAAACTATTTTGGAAAAGAAATATATATGGAAGAATCCGATCTATCAGAAAATGAAATATCTTCAGAATTAGATAATGAATCAGAATGAGTTCTGAAATAACAGAATTATCTGATGAAGAAATAGAGATTTATGAAGGACCAGAAGGATATGTAGAACGCATTACCTTCAATAAAGAAACTTTAGATAAGATAAAGAAACTAAAATTAAATGCTACTAATCCCAGTCAAAGTATTTTCAAAGGGATATCAAGTCTTATAAAAAGAAAGAAAATAAATATATATGACTACCATGAAGTAGTAAAATCCATAAACGTTGAGCATACTTCAGGGCAAGTTAAGATTAACTTATTAACAAAAGCTACTATAAACCAAGCTTTGAATAAAATAAAAGAGAAAAGAGGAAAAAGTAAAATACAATATATTTATTTAGGGAGAGTTCAATTCCTAATAAAATCATTGTTTAGAGAAGGAATAGATAGTCCTATAGTACTTTCTCTTCATGATCAGAGATTTACAGATGCTAAGAGAAGTCATTTAGGAACTATAGAAGAAAATTTGTGTTATAAACAAATATTATTTGATTTATATCCTAAATATAGTGTGAATCTAAATGATCATAATATAGATGAAACGTTAAGCTTACATTACAAATTCATAAAAGATATAGGATTGAAAGATAAAAGTAAAGCTTTCTCGATTTTCTATAGAGCATTATATGTTCTAAGTAATAGTAACTATGGAAAACTTTATCAAGATAAACCACATTTAGAAATAGATGAAGAATGTAGGGAAATAGCTTCAGCTAAATTACCTCTTCTAGAAGACTCTAAAGAAATAACAAATTATGAATTAGAAATCATAAATAAACCTTTAATAGAAGAAGTATCTTCTAGTAAAACTCCTCAAATAGAATTAGGAAGAAATAGTATAGCTAGGAGAAATCAAAAAATGAATATAACCAGAACATTAAGTATAAATAAAAATTCAGTAAATAAAACGATGATCATTTTAGGAGAATACTTTAATGGTCAAGAATATATTAAAGAACTAAAAATATTAATAGACACAGGAGCAAGTGCAAATCACTTTGCTAAGATAAAAAATAAAGGGTTAATGATAGAAACCTTAAATGAGAGTTTCTATTATGAAAACTTTGAGGGAAAGATAGTTGCATGTAACCAACAAATATCTATCCCAATAAATATTGATAAATCTAGAATAATTGTTAAATGTTATCTAGATGAAAACATGACAGGAAGTTCCTATGACATAATTTTAGGAAATGCTTTCCTAGATAGTTGTAATTACTATAAAATAGAAAAAGATGGACTAACACTCTGTATAGAAGACAAAGTTATGTATTGTCCAAAAATAAAATGAAAGGATATAATTTTACAGTTAGTGTGTTCATTCAGGTAGGAATAAGAGAAACTCCTGAAAATGAAATAATAACTTGTGTTTTAATAGATATTGGATCTGAAATAACTATTTTCAAAACCTTCTTGATTAATAAATGGAAAGAAGATGGAAAAATCAGAATAAAAGGTGTGACTGGAAAATCACAGGATATACACAGATCAGCAATAGATGTTGACATTGTCCTAGGAAGTAAAATAATAATGGTTCCTAGAATATATAAATATAATGAACTAGAAGTTGATATATTATTAGGAAATGATTTCCTACAACAATTTCAATATTATATGCAAAATGCATATTCTATTGTGCTTAAAACAAAATGTGGACATTTATTAAAATTACCACGATTAAACCATCCTTTCGGAGTTCAGCCAGCTAAGCGTGGTGGACACTCTATATATGAAAAAATACAAATACCAATAAATAAAATAGTTATAAAAAGAATAAACTTAGAAATGGTTCCTAGCAAAATATAAGAAAACTATAGTGACCATCCATTGGCTTTTTGGAAAAAAGATTACCCAAAAGTTAGAATAGAATTAACAGATAATATAATAATTAAAGAAAGACCTATGAGATATACCTTGAGTGAAGAAGATGAACTCAAAAAACAAATAAAAGAACTTTTAGATAAAAGATTAATTAGAAAAAGTTTTAGCCCCTTTTCTAGTCCAGCATTCATGGTAATGAAAGAAGCTGAAAAGAAAAGAAATAAAGCAAGAATGGTAATAAATTATAAAAGATTAAACCATTTTACTAAGGGTGATAGTTATCAATTACCCAATAAAGAAGTATTAATAGACCTAGTAAAGAATAAATCATATTCTCAAAATTTGATTGTACATCCGGATTTTGGCAAGTAAAAATGGAAAATGATAGCATTCAATATACAGGCTTTAGTGCCCCCAAGGACACTATGAATGGTTAGTAATGCCATTTGGATTAAAAAATGCTCCATCAATATACCAAAGAAAGATGGGTGATATATTTAGCAAATATAGAGAATTTATGGTTGTTTATATAGATGATATTCTTATTTGTTCAGATACTATAGATAAACATAGAAAACATCTTTTGCTCTTTGTTAAATTATGTAAAGAAAACGGTATAGCCCTGTCTGAAAGAAAAGCAGTCATAGAAACTAAAGAAATTGAGTTTTTAGGATTAAAACTGAGTGCTGCAGGTATAAAATTGCAACCGCATATATCCAGAAAAATAGTTGAATTTCCTGATAAATTAAAAAATAGAAAACAAATAGAAAAATTTTTAGGATGTCTTAATTATGCTGAAGGTTTCATACATGAGTTAGCTAAGAAAATACATGAAATACAAAAGTTATTAAGAAAAAATAGGGATAATTACAATTTTGGTCATCCAACTATACGACTTATTCCCTTTTGATCCCCCACTTTCCAATTTGACAATTATGGTCACTGAACTACCACTTTTTTTACACATTTGGTCCCGCCGTCAGTCTTGGCGTTAAATTTAACGGAAATTACAGTTTTAGGCGAATTTTGGCGCCGTTTTCTACGTTTTCCCTCATTTCTTCCCCTTGTTGTTTATCCTGATTTGTAATCACATATGAAAGCTTCAAAAAGGGACAGAACTCGAAAAATATCTTCTGTTCCAGCATCTCGTCATGAATTGAGGCTATTAGGAACCACGTTTTTCTGCATCATGAGATGGACTACATCTTTTGCTTTATCCACCAACCCTTCCTTGCACAAAGCATCAATGATAATACTGCATGTCACCACATTCGGATTAATTTTCAGATCTACCATCTCATTGAGTAGCATTTCAACCTCTTTACAACGACTCATATTACATAAGCCACAAATCAAAGCACTATAAGTAACAACATTTGGAATTATGCCTTTTTTAGACATTTCATCGAAAAACTCGAGGGCAGAGTCTATTTTGTTGTCTTTACACAACCCATCAATAACCATGTTGTACACATGGATGTTAGGCCTAATTACACGAACTTGCCATGAGGTTTGAGAAATTATAAGTATTTCCCCCCGGCATAACCTAAGGTTTGGCTAACGCATGTTATTGTAGTCCTGAATTTAAAGTTAGGTATTGGTTAGTAAGTATTAATGACATAGGATATTCATAAAAACTAGAGATGACTTATTTAGAATTTAACCATCTAGTGTAAATTCTTTGACAGGGGAAATTTTTGTAATTTGTCAAACGTCAGGGGAGGTTTGTGTAATTAGGTCAAATCTCAGGTGTGTCAATGTAATCACCCCATCTTTAATTCATTTGAAATGACTCTTTACCCTGAAGCTAGCGTAATCAACTGAGGGTGAAGCTCCTTGTTTATGAGCTTCATTATGGTTGAATAGGATTTTCCAATTGATTCTTGTAGGGATAAGATGTAAGATTGCAAACTTTCAACTGTCGAACGTGTTTTCTCTGCCTTGGCCCAATCATGCTCTTCCTCTTGTCTTTGGAGTAGAGAAGATTTTCTTCCCCTTCTCAATCATTTCTTCCCCTTGTTGCGACTGTGAAATATGTTGAAAATTGTGGTAACCAACATAATGCTTCCATGCTCATTTCTTCTCAAAGTCGAAATCTTTAGGAGAGAGGCCATAATTGTGCATTACCGACATGTACTGACTCGCTTACTATTATGATGAACTTCACATTCGCAACAAGGGGAAGAAATGAGGGAAAACGCAGAAAACGGCGCCAAAATTCGCCTAAAACTTTAATTTCCGTTAAATTTAACGCCAAGACTGACGGCGGGACCAAATGTGTAAAAAAAGTGGTAGTTCAGTGACCATAATTGTCAAATTGGAAAGTGGGGGACCAAAAGGGAATAAGTCGTATAGTTGGATGACCAAAACTGTAATTATCCCGAAAAAATAATACAAAAGGTTGGGCTCCAAGACATACAGAAATTGTCATAAAGTTAAAGGAAGAATGTAAAATTCTTCCAGAATTAAGGCTTCCTGATAAAAATGATAATTTAATTCTCCAAACTGATGCGTCTGATTTATATTGGGCTGCAATCTTGAAAACAGATCTTAATGAGATTTGTAGATATACAAGTGGTACTTTTAAATCAGCAGAAATAAATTATACTACACATGAAAAGGAGTTATTAGGAGTAATAAATGGGATTAAAAAGTTTTCACTTTTCCTACTCCAAAAACCTTTCATTGTTCATGTGGATAACACTCAAGTTCCAAGTCTTGCGAAAAATAAATTACCCAGTGAACCAAATTATAGAAGGTTACATAGATGGCAAGTTTTCCTATCTCTCTATGATTTTAAAATCATTCCCATAAAAGGAATTGATAATTTTTTAGCGGACTTTTATCCAGAAATATAGATTTTGATTTAGACTGAAGACCAATATATGGGTATGCATATATGTAGTCCATCTCAAACGGTAGATGGTAAAGACAAAATCAAATCCGTTAATGGATGGTGATTTCCCAAAAATCACTTATAGAAAATCTTGAAAAGAAATTTAATAAATCTTTCTCTCTTTTACAGATGGAGGATAAAATTGATATTTCTGAAATAAAAGAAGAGATCTCATATATCAACAGCATGGCTGAAGATCTCTATGAAGGAACTGTGGTTCTTGAACAATATCTATACAAAAATCTCCCTCCATTGATAGATTTGGTAACTGAAAACCTGGAAAAGGTGAGTAAAGTGACTCAAAAGTTAGAAAAATATATTGAAAAATTTGAGTCAATAAAAATAAATGAGGCTGAGTCATCTGGCGAAAAAAATAAAGAAGAAGCCAAAAATAAAGCTCCCTCAGTCATTGAAATAAAATTGGAAAGAGAACTTTCTTCAAAGGAAATAAAGATTGAAATAGAAAAATATGTTCCTAATACTGAATGGGAACATATGTATGTTCATACGGTTGATGAAGTCTATAGTATGGAAAACACAGATACTATATTTTTCTCCAAAGGAAAAAATATATATCCAAGATTGACCTGCATCATGGGAGCATGTCCCGAAGCAGTTTATAGATATGTTTGTTTTGGGTTCCTCGATATAATCTACCCAAGTAAAGATCTCAAGAAAATTTCCAGATTTGATGATACCCTAAAATCTCAAATCAGTAAATTTGTCAGAGGAAGGCAGGTGGTTCTCAAGTTCTATACCATATCCCCAGAACCAGAGAAGCATATATGGCATGAAACATTCTTCATGATCACTGCAGATCACCTTTCTGACACAATAAAGATTGAGCAAGGAAATAAACCGTTAAGGAAAATCCAAGTTACTAAAGAATGGATTGTCCAAAGACGTGCATTGGGAATAAAGGCTATTCACAGCGTTGCAAAAAATCTGTACAAATATAAGTTCGAAACGCTGATGAGTAAAGGAAATTGGATTCTACTCACCAAAGGAGGAAAAATAAGCTCTCCTCTTTTAATGGGATTCATAAATAAATTTGAAAAATATGAATTTTTCTGCACTACAGAGACTAGACAAGAAGCTTACAAGATGATGGGCTGTAACCATCAGTGATGTAAGCACATACATCAGCAAGGAAATGACGAATGCCATGACATCATACTCCATTTATCAAGTGGCATATAAAAGTGTCGGTAGAATCTCAACCATAGAAAAGTGTCGGCAAGATCTGGATCGTTGAAGGATAAAGCAGCGGATTCCAAATAAAAATTTCAAGTCCAAACAGTAGCTAGAATATAGCCTATAAATAAAGTCCTCTTGTATGGTGTTAGACACCTTGTCTGGAAATCTGAGAGTCATATGTAAAATATCTTGGAGTCTTTAAGTTTTTAAGCTTTGAGTGTTGTATTTCAGATAAATCTTCTTTTCAGAATATATAATGTTTGTATAAACCTCTTTTGAAGGAAATAAAATTCTCCTTTTCATATCCACGAAATAAATACTTTGTTAAGAGTATTATTATACCTTTTTACTCCAGTATATTTCTGCAAACCTTTTATTGAACCTTATAAGCCGTAGTGAGGTTTTCCGTTGGAGGTTGAAGTCTGTTTCCAGTTGATATCCGTGAAGGCGTGGAGCTGTGAGGATTTTTGGAACAAGAATGACTAACCGAGGAGAAACGAAGACGAGTCTTAGAGGATCGATAAACCAGAATTGTAGAAGAGGAAGGAGATAAAGAGAGGTAATTAAATTTTTACAAATTATTTGTGTGTTTTATGAATTATAGGATGAATTTTAGAGTACTTCTGTTATTAAAACATGATTAATTTCTATATTTACGCATACTTTCTTGATATCATGAATAAAAATATACTTTATATGCCTATCTAAAATATTTTAGAAGTTTGGGGTTACCTTTATAATTAAATTAAAGTTTATAAAATAAATATAAAATTAATTTTTAAAATCGTTGAACTCATCCACGAGTTCCGGTAAAACATTAAAACATATAAAAGTGAGAGTAATATCTTAACAATAAATGAGTTTTAATACTATTCTTGAAAAAGCCCGACTGATGAGTGGTCCAAAGCCTATCCCGATTTTATTCACACACATGGCTATCGGAACAATAGCGGGTCTCACAGAAGTGATGCCACGATCAAGATTGCATTTAACATTGTAGTTCTATGTCCACATACTTCTTAGTCTGTGTAGTACTCTTCTTTGGACTATTTACCTTTGTCTCTTTTCAATTATGAGTCAAGTCGAGTTTATTAGTTACATACAAGTCCATGTACCTCATTTTTCAGTATCAGTGTAACAGAAAAATTAAATGTGTTATATTTATTATTTAATTAATGTAAATTTTAGGAAAACTGACCACTTAAATACTATGTAATATGTATAGTACGCATCATATACATAATAGGTGGAACCGTGGAAGGACCAATATTATTTGTCTATCCAATTTTCCATCTCATGTTTGTATTATTTTACCTAGATATGCATGTAAACAATAAAAGATAAAGTTTACAACACCTGATTATAATGCTGTCTTCTTTAGGATGTCAGAAGAGAAAACATGAATAAACGTCGTAATTGTATTTATAGTCTCATTCATTTCATATCATGGCAATATTAGTCTCGATTCAAAATTTTTAAAAAAGGTTCAATACTTTAAAAAGACATTGCCATAATGATCTCACCGTTAGTTAAGCAACTAAAAAGCACGTGGAGATTATATGTACCGTTTAAAAATTCATTTATGACATTTTTTGAGAATATTTTTTTGCGAGAAAATATCTGGACTAATATTGTAGAATTTTAATATGAGGTTCTTGGCATTTAATTATACCACAAAAGTCAGTCAACCAAAAGAAAAGACTGACCAATCAATGGGTGCAGGATAGCATACACTTGTGACATGACCATTGACCCGTAAAGAAGACTTGATTTATGCGTCCACATTAATTTCACAAGGAATTTGGAGGAGTTTTTGACGGGAGGACCAAGAAAACTCAAAAACTGCCAAATTCATACTGACATACGCGGAATAAAAGGTTCATACTGTATTTTCTTCTCCTCTTACATCCGATGCTTATTCTTTCATATATAAACAATTATATATAGGCCCCCAATTGACATTCTTTCATATTATACCAACAAACAATCAATATACGTTTTACTTCCTGGGCATTGCAAAAGATCAATGATGAGTCATCCAAAGCCAATCCCTTCTGTGCCTCTGTTTTTCCTAGTTATTTTATTCATAACCTTCAAATTAAGCTCTTGTATGATTGAGAATCACATTAGCCATACTATTCCATGTCCCGAAATTGAAAAGCAAGCTCTTCTAAGCTTCAAGCAATCTCTGGAAGATCCCTTTGGTCAACTCTCTTCATGGAGCAATGGCAGTACTGAAGGTAACTGTTGCAACTGGAAAGGCGTTGTTTGCAACAACTTCACTGGCCATGTTCAACGGCTCCACCTTCACAATAATCACAATCCCTTTTCTATTCAATCTCCAGCTTATTTGAGTGGCAAACTAATCCATTCCCTATTGAATTTAACGCAACTGAGGTATCTTGACCTTAGCTATAACAACTTCACGGGAAGACTACCTTCCTTCATTGGGGCATTGAGAAGCCTCCGCTAGTTGAATTTATTGAATGCTGGATTTCATGGAGCCGTTCCCCATTCCATTGGAAATCTTTCAGATTTACGCACTTTGGATTTGGGGCGGAAGGACAAAAGCAGCCTTTATGCCGACAGTCTTGAATGGTTGTCGGGGCTTTCAAAATTGAAGCACCTCAACATGAATCAGGTGAACCTCAGTAAAGCAGTAAATTGGGAACCGGTGATCAACTCACTCCCTTCTTTGGTAGAGCTTCATTTCTCAGACTGCAATCTTAATTTCCTCACTGATAACATGATGAATGAGTTTAATGTTTCTTCTTCTCTCGCTGTCCTCAATCTTTCTAGTCATACATACTTTCGTCGCCCCAATCTACGTGTCCTCAATCTTTCCCTTCATACATACTTTCTTCGCCCCAATCCTGCTATTAATGACAACATTTTTCCGTCTCCCATCCCGAGATGGATTTTTCAGCTCAGCAAACTTATTTCTCTTGATTTGAAAGGCAACTATTTTGAAGGGCCAATTCCAAGTGTTAGCAATACCACCAAACTTCAACACATTGACCTCTCCTATAATAATTTCAATTCCATCATTCCGGATTGGCTTTACTCTTGTGCAGACCTTCGTTTTGTCGATTTGAGTTTGAACTTACTACAGGGTACAATTTCCAGTGCCATAGCAAATCTGAGCTCCCTCAATACCCTCACTTTAGTTGCAAATGAACTTTCTGGGAAAATACCTAGAGAAATTGTCAGCTTGTGCAAAATGCATAGATTGGATTTATTTAGCAATAAGTTGCAGGGAGAAATATCAGATTCATTTGGAAATATGTCGGATTGCTTCTTAGACTCTTTGCAGTTCTTAGATCTATCTGACAACCAACTTTCTGGTCATATAACTGATGGATTCGGAGAATTTAAGAGTCTGAAAAGCCTTTACCTAGGCGGCAACTTATTATCAGGTGCAATCCCATACAATCTAGTGCAGCTTATGTCCTTAGAAGCGCTATATCTTTCTCATAACAAATTGAGTGGGAATATTCCAGAGAGTTTGGGGCAACTTTCTAATTTGAATGTTCTTTATTTTACGGATAACAAGCTAAAAGGGGTCGTGACAGAAAGCCATTTTTCCAATCTCACAAAATTAGAATATTTGCATCTCTCTTATAATCCCCAATTGACTTTGAAAGTGAATCCAAACTGGATTCCACCCTTCCAACTTCGGGCTCTGAGACTAGTTTCGTTGGACTTGGGCACTAAGAATATTCCCTCATGGCTCAACACACAGAAGAATCTAGGTGTACTAGATTTATCTAGTACTGGAATCTTAGGTGTTGTTCCTAACTGGATTTGGAGGATTAGTCGTTTGAATCTCTCGAACAACGATCTCTATGGAAAGATTCCGGATAAATTTGGCAATAGTTCAGTTGTCTACTTAAGTTCCAATGGATTTAGTGGATCATTGCCTCGAGTGGGAAATAATGTGAAGGAGTTGGATCTCTCCAATAACTCATTCTCGGGAGGTCTATCTCACTTTCTTTGCGACAACATCGCAAATTTGAAGTTTCTTCATTTAGGGGGAAATCAATTGACTGGAGAATTACCAGACTGCTTCATGAAATGCCCTTCATTAATGAGGTTGGAGTTGGGAAATAACAGCTTGTATGGAAGCATCCCGAAGTCCATAGGATTTCTTACAAATCTCACGTCTTTGAATCTGTATGGTAATAACTTTTCAGGTCAAATACCTTTTTCAGTGCGCAACTGCACCAAATTACTAAAGATCGACCTTCATAAGAATAACCTGGATGGAAACATACCAACGTGGATTGGGACGAGCCTAACAGAATTGGTGATTCTTATTTTACGCTCAAACAAGTTGAGTGGCGAACTGTCTTCAAATATATGCTTTCTAAGTTCTCTTCAAATTTTTGATCTATCAGATAACAAAATTTCTGGAATCATACCAAAGTGCATCAACAACTTCACAGCAATGGCTACAAAACAAAACCCGACCGAACTCTACTTTTTTTCGGCGACTACTCGGAGCATCTTAGAGAGTGCTAGTCTCTCTACTAAAGGACAATTACGGCCGTACAACACCATTCTTCGATTGTTTACAACTATTAACCTTTCAAATAACAATTTATCTGGAGATATCCCAAAGGAGATGGCAAGTCTTCTAGAATTGATATCACTCAACTTGTCAGGCAATCACTTAAATGGATCAATTCCAAAGGACATTGGAGGAATGAGACAATTGGAATCTCTTGATTTATCAAGAAATTCTCTGTTCGGTGGAATTCCCGACAGCCTGGCAAATATAACTTCTTTGGGATATTTGAATCTGTCTAACAACAATTTGACAGGGAAGATACCACAAGGCCCCCAAATTTCAGGATTCGGAGCTCTGAGTTTTATGGGAAACCACCTTTGCGGACCTCAAGTAAAAAGAAATTGCGACGACGATGGTGATGAAGTCCCTGAACCAACTAACAATGACGATAATCAAGGTGAGAAATCTGAGATAGATTGGTTTTATGTGTTCTTATCTTCAGGATTCGCCGCAGGGTTTTCAGTTGTTTGTTCGATGTTGATTCTGAAAAAGTGATGGAGGGATGCCTACTTTGGGTTCGTGGAAGACATGTGGGACAAGCTCTACGTATTTTTCTATGTCAAATGGAGAATGTTGGTACGACGATAAACAGCTGTCGAAAGCGGCCTTTCCTTTCTGTTCGATTTTAATTACTTTTAATTCTGAATGCGACATTTTAGATATAAATATTTCTCTCTGTTTGTAGTTCTATCATATCTGCATGAAATAAAGAATGAAAATCTCATGTACAAAGATCTATGTAGTCGGCAAATCCCCTGATGATTGTTCAAATAGAATAAACGAACAAATCATAGACGTCACAAAAAGGGCATCATACAAAATCATACATGTATAATAAATAAATGAATGAATAAAATCCAACTTAAAGTTTCAACCATAACAGCCTATAAATTCCACATCTTCTTCTGGTGAGATTTCTAAACAATCTTGGAAGTATTCCAACAATGCCTGCAACTGGTAGCCCTGGGCGCTACCACATCACATTCCATATTTTTGCAACAGGCATACCAATGTGAAGAGGAACATCATGAATCTGAAAGCAAAGCAAGCAAGAAATTAAATGAAAATAAGAAATACAGTCACATAGACCCTTGTATCAAGATCTTAATGGAAAGGGATAATTGTGAACGTGCCCCGAGGCTTTGGCAAAATTACAGATACTCCCTAAGATTTGACAAATTATGAATTCCCCCTAACTCATTATCTCCACCTGTTAAATTTAACAGAATTTGTGATTTTACTATTTTACCTCATATCATGAAATTCAGGGAGTATATGTAATAAAAAGTCTAAAAGCAAGAAAGTTAATGTAAATACTGAAATTCTTGGGAGATTTAATGTAAGTACTTGAGTTTTGTTTCTACCTAACATCTTTTTTGTTTTTTTAATTTAGCAAAGGATGTTAATGACATTTTAACGCTTTTATAATTAGCCAATTTTATTCTTGAAGTTTAGGATGCTAAATAATTTTAAAAAAATAAAAAATAAAAATTGGACATGCATGTTCGTATTGAAATGTTATTTATATTTAAAGTATATGTCTTAGAACTCACCAACGTTTGAAATATTTATTAATATATTTGAAATATTTGTTTAAATAATTATGATGGATATTTATATGAATTTACTAACACATTGATTGATGTTGGTCTATTTGTCATAATTTTCTATTTCATTGAGAAATTTTATAATTCTAGTTGGGAACAAAGTTTAAATAGCATAAAGCTATGGTTAAAACATAAGTTGGAATTTGTAAATTTTTTTTCATATTTTAATGCATGAAATATTTGTTGCGATTTATACTTATAGATAAAATATAACTGTTAATTAAATTATAAATTTTTAAATTCAAAAATACAAATTGAACCAACATTACAAATATAAAATTATACTTTCAATATTATTATAATATACCTTTCAAGGGTATAATTGGAATTTCTAAAAAATAATATTGCTGATATTAGTAAATTTTAATACCGTTATTAAACAATTGGGACAATTTGTGAGAGAGTAAACCTCGAGTGTGTTCGTAATCTCTCAAACTTGATGGGGGAATCCGTATTTTCGCCAAATTTTAAGGGAGTTCGTAACTATCCCTAATGGAATTGGAAAAGGACCACAATTGAAATGATGAAATTGTTTTGAAATTGAGTGCGTTGTTTAACATTCTGGGCACAATGTCTCCAAGATACATTCCTGATCTCATTTTCTCAAACCCCTGCGGCAAGATCCCCACTAATTTTACCAGATTATAATACAATCAAGAAAACGATCTCAAAAGGACAACAAATGATCGGATGAAAAAACATTTACTCATAATTAATTAAAAACAACGTTGTCGTCAAAAAAAAAAAAAAAAGTTTAAAAACAACGTTTTCTACATAAAATCAAGTTGCGCAATAAATACCTAACAAACAATAAGTAACTAGGGTCATTTACCCTCTGCATATATACCTAATTAGAATATAATATATGTAAATTGTAAAATTATATTTTAATTCCTATTAATTTTGTTTGGTCTGAGATTCCATTTGTGAAAATACACTTATTGTCCTGACGGTTACATAAGTGTTACATTAAATATATGACCAAAATTAAAAAGATATTCATAAAGTTTATAAATATAAACAAAATGAACACTACAAATTATGAATTTAACAACAAATTAGGGATATTTTTGGAATGACATAACGGAACTCTAACGGATTTCATGGACCACAAACAGTTCTCAAAAGTTAGGGACTAAAATGTAATTTCCCAATGGATTGTACCTAAATACGAAGTAATCAAATATAATTATTTATAAGTAACTATAATGCTCTCATTCTAATGGAAATAAATATGCTAGGAAAGAGAAACAAAGCGATCAAACATATTAATTGCCCTTATTTTCTCATGCTAAATTTTATACTTTAAAAAGACTAAAAATTTTTATTTTTTTTTTAACACACACATACACTGGCGACTAAAAATAAAATATATATATGTAGTAGTATTAATTTTACCAAAATACTAAATTCAATTTATTAAATTAAACTAAACCTTCTGTCTCTTCCTAGTACAACTCGGAGAGGAAGATCGTTTCCAAAGTGAACTCTGATTTCTTTCAGATACTCAAGTCCGTATACATCTCCCGTTTCCTATAAATATACATTAATTTAATTAACTGATCCGTTTAGTTTTGAAGAGTAAGAAAGAAGATGAAACATGGGAGAGCAAAGAAAGCAGCGCCGCCGAAGAAGATGAAACATGGCAGAGCAAAGAAAGCAGCGCCGCCGGCGCCAACAGGGCCATCCCCGTGGCTGGTATACTACGACCGCAAGTATCACACAAAACAAATTTTCTGCAGCAACGTATCATCTCCACAGTTGAAGACATACCACAAGAAAATTCCCTCTCTGCTCGGCAAGAAGGTTCTTGCTTGCTCCCATGGATGGCTAGTCTTATACGATTACAGTAGAAAGTGTTTATCTCTCTGCGATTCCACCACCTTTGACACTCTGCCCCTGCCTACTCTACCACATCAATTAAGCCACAGCAGAATCAACAGTTGTATACTAATACCGTCCGAATCTGATACCTTAAAGGTCTTGCTATTTTTCGATTATATTCACACCATGCTGTGGTGTTACATTATCGGGGATGATAAATGGGGTGAAGTAAGTTATTGGAATCATGTTCAGGCATATTCCGAATTCTCCTTCCTTTATCAGGTGGTTAGTTGTGGCCGTAAACTATACGCTCGAATTTTTCACAAAACAGATAATAGTTGTCGGTGTGAACACGGTTTATTTTCGATCGACATAGTTGAAGAACCATTTGGGCTGGGGTCTTTCTCCCGCGTGCACATGCGGCTATTCTTTCCGGGAACTCGAGACGGATATGTTAGTTATGGGTATTTGTTGGGATCCTTTGGCGAACTCTTTTGGGTAGAATTTAAGAAGGGAAGCATGGGATCAATCGAAAGCCTGGTGGTTAAGGTTCAGAGATACGATGAGACACATTCGATAAGCGATGAGGGACATTGGGACAGCTTAAAAGAAGTGAAGGATAGAGCATTTTTCCTTGGTGAAAGCTACTGTTTGTCCTGTCATGAATCAGGAGGCGGTCGTATATACTTCACTGAAGATGAGAGGTTGTATTGTTACAATATGGAAGATGAGAGCGTTTCAGTTTCTCTGCCTTGTCCTGATTTGCCGGAATGGCGGCTTTCTTCTCCTATTTGGATAATGCCCGAACCTTTTGCTTCCAATAATGTGGAAGATGATCAGCAATGTATCCAAGAAAACGATGGCACCTTAGGAGTAGTCGAAACTAGCTGCCCTGAAGAGGACTCGGGTGAAAATGGGCTCCTGCAGGAAAAACTTGATACGTATGTCCTGGAAAACATTGTAAACCAACTTACACCACTCGATTACATGAACTTTCGGTCCGTGAGCAGGGGATGTCGAGCGGTTGCCCCTCTAGCAGAATGGAGAAGAGGTTTATCTGGATCATCTCTTAAAAACCTAAATTACACTTTCCCACTACTCATATTTGCAGTCGATCAGGCAGATGAAAGTGGCTTGATGTACAAACTCATGGACCCAAGAATCAAAAACAACTATTACATGATGAGAGTTACGGAGTCTGTGTTCAAAACAAACAGAGTTCCGTATTTTGAAGATGAAAAAACTCTAATCCATTGTTCCAATCATGGCTGTCTGTTAACCTCCACGGGATTCGACGTTTATCTCCACAATCCATTCACCAGGAGCATCCTCAGTTTTCCGTACCCAGGCCGAATAACGGAAAATGGAAATTTATTTTTCAAGACCATGAGTTCTGGTTTACTGATACTAATTAGTGTCACATTCATTCATGGGGGCATTGTGGTTCATTTTACCACCATCAGCTCTGTACGAGGATGGCGTGCCGTAACACTCACAAGCAGTCGGAAGTTCAGTGCAACAAACATAAACACCATGCATTTCCAGGATGTTGTCCTTTTCTTGGATCACAATGGGAATATTGGAAAACTCAAACTAGGAGAAGAAAGGGATGATATCAGTTGGCATGTTCTTGATCAGCCCAAAAAACCTTGCGAAGATTTTCATCCAAACTTTTTGGTGGAGTGTGGTGGCCAGTTGCTTTCTGTGTGTGTGGAAAATGGGGGGAGAGCAGGGGTGCTTGTTTATAAGCTCAATCAAGGAGAATGGGCTTGGGAAAGAGTCATGAGTTTGGGAGATTATTCATTATATCTGAGCCGATCTTCATCGTTCTCCGTACTCACGACGACCCCTGAATTGAGGAACAGAATTTATTTTCCTTCTCTTCATGGGTCGTCTGGAATCGTTTTCTTCTCTTTAGAGACAGGAAAATGGCATTCCTCAGGAAGTGGAGAATCGTTGAACTGTTTTTATGGTTCAAGATTCCAACTCAATTCTTGTTGGATTAAGCCTTGTTGGTCCTAGTACCAGTATTTCTATTGCATGCTTTATTTTGTATGGCTAAATCTCGAGTTGTAAATCTTTGTTTATTCTCCCTAATGTCATTACAATTGAATATGATCTGTTCCAACTTCCATAGTTTACTATTTTTGGAGCAAATTTCCTTATGTCACATGACAAATATGGCAATTGCTTTCATGAATCTTTTCATTATTCAAAAATCATGTTCTACAATTTGAACCACTTCTCACCAGGAAACTACCTATTTGTTCTCAATCTTCTAAAGCAAGAAACAATTGGAACGAAAAAGGAAAAAAAAAAAGTTCCCCAAGAGCAAGAAACAATTGGAACTAAAAAAAAAAAAAAGGTTCCCCAAGAGAAAGGAAATCGAACAAAAGAATCGCAAACTGGCGATTCATACAGTTTGCTAATGCTCTTCACTTCGTTTCTTGCATGTCCTCTTCGGTTTTCCATACTGCAAACCTATAGAACTGCATGGATAACTGGAATAACAACGATTTGAGTGAAAAATTGAAATTTTGGGTGGGGTGGATTTTTAAGTTGAGTTATAATTTTAATTGGTTCCACATTTGTCGAGAAAAGTTGAGTTTAAAAAGCATACGATCATACTGGATAAAGTCATTGTCTACATTTAATGGACTAATTCTTGTAACAATATCATTCTCTCGTGAAAAAATTTGTTAAAAAGACTGTTGCCATATCCAGATATTATGTCTATATCCGTTTATGATCCGTTCATCATAATGGCTGCCATAATAAATGGAATAAGACATCTTAATCCGCATATTTGATTATGATATTACACCAAAGGTCAAATTAGATTACATTACATGCATTTTCAGTACTGTTATTTCTAAAAACTGAAGAAGACAAGGTTGGAAGTTGCAAACCAGTGACCAGATTTCGTTTCATCAAAGAAAGAATGAATGATAAGTAGCAATTCCACTAAAAAACCAATAAAATAAGAGGATATAATCAAAATGTAGGCCATCTTTCTTATCAATTGAAGTACCAAGTTGAACTCCAATGTGTCTCCCCCTTTCCTTTTCTAACCTCCACCCAAACAAGGGGCAACTTCAAAAACCTGATTCGAGCAAGTTGAATGTATCAGTTATCACGAGAAGACATGGAAATTTTCGGATACAATTTTATGACGACATATCTGATCAGTAGCTGACGTTAAGGTTGCCCTTTTTTCCCGCTTTTATGTTTTCAAGCCTCATCTGGAAAAGGGTAGAAAGAAATTGCAAAAAGAATTAGCTTGACGAGAACATTCGGTTCCTTATTACCTTAGATGTGAACCTCATTTCTTTCTTGTATCCCTGTCGGAATCCTTAAAGAGAGCTTCCACATCATCCAAATTCGGTATTCTTTCTCATCAAATATTGGTTGCTTTCTTAATTAAACCACTTGTCCTGCAATATTTCAGGGAACGTAATGTTTTTACAAAATTAAAAAAGTAAACTTGGATGAGATATTTCAGTAGAATTAATACTTCAGATTTTCATAAACTTTTTCAAAATATTCCACAATGTAGGAAAGACGGTACCCAAATTTCTGATGACTTTTATCAGTTTTGACCAAACTTCAACAGTTAAAAGGGGTACGAGAGCAAACAACAAGAAAATTAGAATCAACTATGAAAATTAAGGAACACATCAAGGGTGATCCCTTTAGTCTTACTTTCGTGGGATTCGGATCCAATATTGGAGTGATCAACTTCATGGCACCAAAGGAAAGCCAAGAAGGGCAGGTGAATTCAGCAGAAGATATTTACACAGGTAAAAGTTGAAACTACTGAAGAGTTAAGCAAGATAAAACCATGCAATAAATCAAGAAAATGCTCACCAAACATTCAAGTATGAAACAGGAAAAAAAGGGAAAAAAAAAAAAAAAAAGCTTTTGATCATAAGTATAAATATATTCAATAATTTATATTCAGAGCACGTAATCCAAAATCAGAAACTTTGAGGTTTCCAGCAGCATTGACAGTAAGTTTTCTGGCTGCACCATTACAGGCAGAGAAAAATTCCTTAAGCTGTAGAGCTTATAATATGAAATTTTGAATATTGATGAAATTTCAAACGTTGGTGGAATGTGTAAAAGTTGCATAATTAGTTACCTTAAGATCTCTGTGGAAGACTCCCCTGCAACGGCAATAATCAATGGCATTGATAAGTTGATGGAAATACTTTCTAGCTTCGTATTCTCGCATTCTTCCATTGTTTGAGTTAATTAAGCAAATTCCTAGATCAGGCACATTTCAAGATACTTTGAGTTAATTGTAAGTTGTAACCTTTCCCCTCATATATAGGCACAGGGTCCTTACATCAGCATGATAAGTTTGCAAAATTTTCTTACAGGTATTAGGGGAGAGAAACACCGAGAATAAAACTATACACTTGAAGATAAGATCAGTATTAAAACCACATTAATGTTCCTCAGCACTTCACCAATGACTTAGTTACCATATCTTTATGCAGTTGCCTTGTATACTTTGCAGATAAAATAAATAAAGAATATTATAAAAACACTCTCGTGTAAATAAATTTCATAACTAAAGGTAATAAAACAGATGTTAAAAGGGGAATGCTCCCGAGTGCTGCTGCTTTGGTGTTGGGAGGTGGGCTTGTGTTTGGCTCCACGGAATAAACAATATTACCAGATTATTATACATACAATCAAGAAAAGGAACACAAAATGACTAATTTCAAATGGAGAAACAATGGAAAAAGGAAGAAACTTACCTCCAATAAAACTCTGGATTGACAGCAACATAGGCATATGACCACTTATCCTGTAATAAGTCCAACCATATGTTTCCATATTGGGATGGAAGCGGCTTGTCACAAATTTAACCTTTGGAGGCTTAAAAGGATAGGCGGAAGGGATAAGTTGTATTCTGTTCCTTCAAAGACTCCATCTTTACTGCCAAGGATTGTTCCTTTCCAGCAGAATATGTTGTCTCTGTCTCAGCAAATGCTGGTATCAAAGGAAAAAATTCAAACATTATACACTTTTGCTGTTTCCGATTTTAAGTTTCAACGGCTTTTCTGACTTGCTCTTCAAACAGTACATGTGGGAGCATGCATGATCATGATTTGTGAATGGGAGGAAACAGATTACGAAGAAAAGCATGTTCTTTGGCACCACATGTGTGGCAGGTGTCGTTCGTCTCCAGCCAATTGACTGCGCAATGCCAATGGAAATTATGCTATTTGATCCCCCAATTTGGGACGACGACGGCATCTACCGCACTCATTCATCACTCATCAGATCCATGTCTTCCAGTTGAATCAGCTGAAACGCCTCATCGTCATCCTCTTCTCCAAAACAAATAAAATTGCTTCTGATCCCGAATAGGAACGTCTTGTCTCCGACCGATCGCGTGTACGTACACCGGGGAATTATACCATCATCCAACGAAAACTCGTAGAGATACTCATACCCAAAATCATTCCTTTCATACCCAAAATTATTTGTTTCCATCATCATACAACCAAAATTAGAAGAACTGAACTCGGGCTAGGGTTTGGGGAAGGGGAAACAAAAGGTTAGTTTTTTTTTTTTTTTTTTTTTTCTTAGGGAAAACAAAAGGTTAGTTTTAATCGATAATAATCATGCGTACTTAAAAAAAAAGTACTACTAAAATATATTAAAATTAAAAATTTGATATTAATAATAATTAAATAATTATTAATGGGTCTGATGCTTAATATAATAATATAGATAAAAATAAATTAAGTATAAAAAATTAAAATTTTACTGATCAAAATAATAAAAAATTAAAAGTATGAAAAAAAAAAATAAAAAAATATGAAAAATATTACCATGAATCATGATGCGTGGAATTAAAAAATAATCCATAAATAAATTTAAAAGAAAAGAGAAAAAATTGAAATTAAAAGATAATATATAAATAAATTATAAAAAAAAAAAAAAGATTTTTAAAAGATCGGGAACGAAAAGAAAAGAAATCAAGAGTTAAAAAATAATTTTTATCTACCCTTAATACTTAATATAATAGTATAGAGAAAGGCTTTGACATAAAATCAAGTTGAGCAATATAATAAATACCTAACAAATAATAAGTAATCATAATTCTCTCATTCCGACTAAAATAAATATTCTAGAAAATAGAAACAAACCGATCAAATATATGTCAATTGGGTCGGTTTAATTGGTTAATAGATTTATTTTTCAAATCAAGATCGTGAGTTCTAATCCTATGTCAACCGGCCGTGATCGAGACAGAATTTTTTTAGGGGGATCGACCAAAGTATAATATTAAAGGGTGATAAATAATTTATTATATTGACCTTAGCTAATATTAATTTTAATTTTGGTGAGGGGAATCAATAATAAAAAACCCCATAAAATTACATATATAAATATCTATATATACACATATTAATAAAAAAAATAAAAATTGAGGGGGATCAATTGTAACCCCCTAATAAAGAGTGGCTCTGTCACTATCAACCAGTTCGGTTTAAGTGGTTAATAGATTTATTTTCCAAGTTAAAATCGTGAGTTCTAATCCCACTTGAATATGTATGTATTTAAAAATAAAAAAAGCGATCAAACATATTAATAATTTTAAAAAAAATTACAAATAAAATATTATCCATATACGCAAATCCCTAAATGGAGCCCAAGCATTAATTAACTCCGTTTCGTTTTGGTTTTGAAAGAGTGAGAAAGAAGATGAAGTCTGGCAAAGCAAAGAAAGCAGCGCCGCCGCCGCCGTCAGTGTCGTCACCGTGGCTGGTATACTACGACGGCAAGAATTACAGAAAACAAATATTCTGTTGCAACGTATCATCCCCACAGGTAAAGTCATACCGCAAAAATATATCTGCTCTGCTAGGCAAAAAGGTTCTGGCTTGCTCCCATGGATGGCTGGTTTTATACGATTACATTTGGAATGGTTTATATCTCTGTAACTCCACCACTTTTGACACCATGCCCTTGCCTAATCTAGAATACCAATTAAATCAAAGCAAAATCGACAGTTGTATACTGATATCTTCATCCGATTCTGATAGCGTGAAGGTTTTGCTATTTTTCGAAGAGATACAAAGTATACTGTGGTGTGAAATCGGGGATGATGAGTGGGGTGAAATAAGTTATTTGGATCATGTTACGAGATTTTCCACATACTCCTTCCTTAGGCAGGTTGTTAGTTGTGGCAGTAAAATATACTTTCGAATTTGTCATAGAACAGATTACAGTTGCTGGTATGAATGTGGTTTGTTTTACATGGAAATAGTTGAAGAACCATTCGGGCTGGGGTCTATCTGCTACGTGAGCATGCCATTCTCTTGGGAAATTCAAGATGGATTTTTTAATTATGGGCATTTGTTTGGATCCTGTGGCAAACTCTTTTGGGTAGATTTTAAGTGGGGTGGCATGAGAACTATCGAAAGCCTGGTGGTTAAGGTTTGGAGATACGACGAGGAACGTTGGAAAAGCTTGAAAGTTGTGAAGGATAGAGCATTTTTCCTTGGTGAAATCTACTGTTTGTCCTGTCAAGAATCAGGGGGTGGTCGTATATACTTCACCAGAGATGAGAGTTTGTATTGTTACAATATGGAAGATGACAGCGTTTCGGTTTCTCTGCCTTGTCCTGATTTGCCAGCATGGCAGCTTTGTTCACCTATTTGGATAATGCCAGATGCCGTTTCTTCCAATACTGTCGAAGATGGTCAACGATGTATCCAAGAAAACGATGGCACCGTAAGATTGGTTCAAACTAGCTGCCCTAAACAGGACTTGGATGAAAATGGACTGCTCGATAAGCTAGATAAATATGTCATGGAAGATATTATAAACCAACTAGCACCACTTGATTACATGAACTTTCGATCCGTGAGCAGGGGATGTCGAGCGGTTGCCCCTCTAGCAGGTTGGAGAAGAGGTTTATCCGGATCATCTACTAAAAACCTAAATTACACTTTCCCACTACTCATGTTTCCAGTTGATCAGGCAGATGGAAGTGGCTTGATGTACAAATTTATGGATCCAAGAATAAAAAATAACTATTACATGATGAGAGTTACCAAGGTTGGTGAAGACGGACAAACTCTAATCCACTATTCCGATAATGGTTGGCTGTTAACTTCCACGGGATTTGACATTCATCTCCGTAATCCATTCACAAGGAGCATCATTATTATTAAGAACTCACGCGGAATAGAGGAAAATGAAGATTTATTTTTCTCGACCATCAGTTCTGGTTTACTTGTAACAAGTGTCATATTCATTTATGGGGGCAGAGGGGTTCTTGTTACCACCAACAGCCCCTTAGATGAATGGCGCGATACAGAACTTAAAAGTAATACGAAGTTCAATGCAACAAACATCCGCGTGCATTTCCAGGATGCTGTCCTTTACTTGGATCACAATGGGAATATTGGAAAACTCAAACTAGGAGAAGAAGGGGATTCTATTAGTTGGCACGTTCTTGATCGACCCAAAGAACCTTGCAAATATTTTCATCCAAACTTTTTGGTGGAGTGTGGTGGCGAGTTGCTTTCTGTGTGTGTGGAGAATAGGGGGAAAGACGGGGTTGCTGTTTATAAGCTCAATGAAGGAGATTGGGGCTGGGAAAGAGTCACGAGTTTGGGGGATTATACCTTGTATCTGAGCCGGTCTTCATCGTTCTCCTTACTCACCACGAGACCTGAATTGAGGAACAGAATCTATTTTCCTTCTCGTGGGTCGTCTGGAATCGTTTTCTTTTCTTTAGAGACAGCAAAATGGCATGCTTCGTGTAGTGAAGAATCGTTGAACTGTTTTTATGATTCAAGATTCCATCTTAATTCTTGCTGGATTAAGCCTCATTGGTCCTAGCTCCTGTATTTCTTAGTTTATTCTCTCTAATGTCGATTAGACCGTTGGTATACAGTTCTACCAAGTTTTCAAACGAAGTTCTACAGCCTGTGTAGTACTGTTATTACTCTTCGAATACGATCTGTTTTTTGAGCATAAGTATAAATATATTCAATAATTTCATATTCAGAGTCTGATATTTACCCTGACTTGCTGAAACAGAGCACTTAATCCAAAATCGGAACTTTGAGGTTTCCAGCAGCATCCAATAGTAAGTTTTCTGGCAACAAGAAATCCATAAGCTATTACTTAGAATATGATATTTCGAACTTTGATGGAATGTGTTAAAAGTTACATAATTAATTCCCTTTAGACCTCTGTGGAAGACTCCCCTGCTATGGCAATAATCAGCGGCTTTAATAAGTTGATGGAAATACCTTCTAGCTTCGTCTTCTCGCATTCTTCCATTATTTAACTTCACATTCAGATCACCAAACTTTTAGGCAAATGATTTAGATTTTTAATTTGTAAGTTTCAGGATTCAGTCAGAACTTTGGCAACTAAAATACTAAGCTGCTGCCACTAATTGAAACAATTTTGACAAATATCAGAGACGGCATTAATGGAGGTCGTAGATAAGACTAGAGCTCTACATAATATTATATGATATATCGCAGATCCCTACATTTAATACCCCACATGATTTCTTGGATTTCTTTATCTATTTTTGAGAATTCAGGTTCATCAAGAAGGGCAATGCTTGCAAAAGTGATAAACTGTGTCTTTGCTGCCACTGACTGTTCCTTTGCAGCAGAATATGCTGTCTTCCTCGGGAAATGATGATATTCCACCATCACCACCCCGTCTAATGAGCTTTTTTGCGCGTTATTATTAGTAGGAAATTATCAAATTGCAAGAAAAAACAACAGAGATGAAAAGAATTAAGTTGAGTATGGAAATGGTAAAAGTTCACAGATCTGTTTATTTCGAGTAAGTTGATTTTCAAATCATTTCTTGTTCTGAAAAGCTAAAGGAATGACGAAGATTGTAGAGAAAGTGTTCAGGTGTGGAGTGGCTCAGGTGTAAAGATGAGTTATCACTTATCAGAGGAAAGAATTCAAACATTATGGGAGACTTTTCAAAATTAGCCTACTTTTCAAAACGAATTATAGAAGTAGTGCAAGACGCCTTTTTGAAAAGCGTTTTTCAAAAACCATGACACAGTTGATATTTTCTTACAAATCAATACAAGAAACTTTTGGAATATTATATTTTCAACCACAATACTTTTCATGAAAAGATATACTGAATATTTAACAGATCTATACGAAGAATATAATAATCATAAAAACTTATACTTAGTAGCTAAAAATAATGGACACCAGTATATCACGAGATATCATGAATATTGGGCAGAATATTATCTAGAACAAATACAAAAAACTATTTCAATATTAAAACGATTTGAAAAATAAAATAAACAAATAAAAATGGATCAATATAATAAACAGTTAAAACAAATAAACAAATAAAAATGGATCAATATAATAAACAGTTAAAACGAACAGAATTAAGACTGATTCGGAGTATTATAAAACAAGAAACTTTAGTTTTAAACTCAATAACTAATCCAGCAAACTATAAAATTCAAGAAGAAATTCTTAATAGAAGGAAACGAAGAGAAAAACAACTCATAAAAAATGAAATATACACTCCAGTTAATCTATATATCTTATAAAAGCACGAATAGTTTCTTACAAAATACGGATCGCCTAAAATATCCTCACAACAATTACTTCAATAATTATTAGTCAAGGATAATGATGTAAATACATGTTATAGATTATTAGTTAATTATATTTAAAAAGCACATATTAACATAAAATAGGACTCTTTGTAGAAGTAAAATTTCTCCAACTTACCTAGAAAAGATATATAGTTCAACAAGGATTGTTTTAATATTACTATATTAATTAATTGTATTCAAATTTTATATTATAAGTTGTCTATTTTTTTAATTTTAAGGCCTATAATTTAAAATGTTATAATAAGATATATCTAATGAATTGAAAAACAACAAATTGATTCACTTTATTTTAATAAATTTTTGTAATTATGTAAAATAAAATATTATTTAGATAAGTTACATAAAATAATTTTCAATAAATCAAGCATAATGTAAGTCTAATTATATAAGTCCATAGTTCTATTTATCTAAATCAATAAACTTTCTTAAAATATAATCATATTATAATTTTATAAATTTATCTAATTAACAAAATAATATAATTTAATGATTTATATAAAATATTTTTCAATAAATTAATTAATCCTAATATAATATTTTTAATTAACTAATACTAATATAATTTTAATTATTTAAATCTAATTAACCATATAATCTTCCTTTAGTTTATATGATAAAATATAAACTAAATACTTCAAAGCGCGAATAGCGTTTTTGGTTTCTTAATTCTATAATTTTAATTAATTGTATTCAAATTTTATAATATAAGTTGCCTGTTTTTTAATTTTGAGGCCTATAATTTAAAATATTATAATAAGATATATCTAATGAATTGAAAAACAACAAATTGATTCACTTTATAAAATTTTGTAATTATGTAAAATAAAATATTATTTAAATAAGTTACGTAGAATAACTTTCAATAAATCAATCATAATGTAAGTCTAATTATATAAGTTCATAGTTCTAATTATCTAAATCCATATCTTAAATTATAATCATATTATAATTCTATAAACTTATCTAATTAACAAAATAATATAATTTATGATTTACATAAAATATTTTTCAATAAATTAATTAATCCTAATGTAATAATTTTTATAACTAATACTAATATAATTTTAATTATATAAATCCAACTAACCATATAATCTTCCTTTAGTTTATATGATAAAATATAAACTAAATACTTCAAAAGATGAATAGCGTTTTTGGTTTCTTAATTCTACAATTTAGAATTGTAGGTTCTCAGACCAAAGTTACTTTAAATTAAGAATACTAAGAAAACTCAATATGTGTGCATATAAAAATAAGATATAAACTAATTTTATACATAATTTTTACAATATTCGATTAAACATTTATATAAATATACTCTTTTAATTATTTCTACTATATATATAAAATCAATTATAAAAAAAATAAACATAAATCTGAAATAATACTCACTAGAAGATTACAAATAAAAAAATAGAATGCAAGATCAAATGACAAAGAGAATATAAAAAAGAGATAAATTAAATAAAAAGGAAATAAAGAATAGTTGGTTTAAAAAAAAGAATTACTTGATTTTAATGTATATGCACATGCATACCAAAATTAAGAACGACTTGAAATATCTTTACAAATATATACGAGAATTAATATAGCGTAATGGTAACAAAATTTCGAAGATTAGATTAAAATTTTCAAGATGTTAGATTGGGTGTCAGTTCAAGAAAGATATGGAATTTTTTTTAATTTAAACTAAATGAGATTGATCAAATAGTTATCAATTTATTTTTACATTCGCCAAAGTAGCAATATACAACTTATTGGCCGAATGATTAGATTAAAAATTTCAAGATATTAGATTGGGTGTCAGTTCAAGAAAGATATGGAATTTTTTTTAATTTAAACTAAATGAGATTGATCCAATAGTTATCAATTTATTTTTACATTATCCAAAGTAGCAATATACAACTTATTGGCCGAATCTAAACTTGAAGGACATTTTGAATTGGGATCATTACTCAGAAATAATGGTTCTTGAACAGTTTTCAATGTGCTCGAAAAGCAAAAAAATAAAACAAAAATACAAAGAATTTCTAAAGCATTATGCATGAGACAAACAAGGTAAATATTCAAATGATTTGGAGGAAGAATTGAGGGCAGAATATAACAAACTATGGCAACAAAAAGAGATTATTTGGCTTTAAGAGTTGAGAATTAATTGGCTCAAATTTAGGGATAAACAAACAAGTTTCTTTTATCTGTCAGCCATAATGAGAAGAAGAAGGAATCAGATGAATGCTCTGAAAATAGACAATAAATAAGCAATCAACAAAGATTATCAGGTGTGTATTTGTTTAATTTCAAAAATTAACACTCTACAAAAAAAAAAAAAAAAAAAACGAGTTTTAGCCCATTATATTGTGCAACATATTGCTCAAATTAATACTTACAAGAAGAATACAAATAAAAAAATAGAATGCAAGATCAAATGACAAAGAGAATATAAAAAAGAGATAAATTAAATAAAAAAGAGATAAAGAATAGTTGGTTAAAAAAAAAGAATCACTTGATTTTAATGTATATGCACATGCATACCAAAATTAAGAACGACTGTGAAATATCTTTACAAATATATGTGAATAAAGCGTAATGGTAACAAAATTTTGAAGATTAGATTAAAAATTTCAAGATGTTAGATTTGGTGTGAGTTCAAGAAACGATATGCAAATTTTTTTAATTTAATCTAAATGAGATTGATCCAATAGTTATCAATATATTTTTACATTCTCCAAAGTAGCAATATACAACTTATTGACCGAATCAAAATTTGAAGGACATTTTGACTTGGGATCATTGCCCAGAAACAATGGTTCTTGAATAGTTTTCAATGTGCTCGAAAAGCAAAAAAAAAATACAAAGAATTTCTAAAGCATTATGCATGATACACACAAGGTAAATATTCAAATGATTTGGAGGAAGAATTGAGGGCAGAATATAATAAACTATTGCAACAAAAAGAGATTATTTGGTTTAAGAGTTGAGAATTAATTGGCTCAAATTTAGGGATAACCAAACAAGTTTCTTTCATCTGTCAGCCATAATGAGAAGAAGAAGGAATCAGATGAATGCTCTGAAAATAGACAATGAATGAGCAACCAACAAAGATTATCGGGTGTTTATTTGTCTAATTTCAAAAATTAATGCTCGACAAAAATAAACGAGTTTTAGCCAATTACGTTGTGCAGCATATTGCTCAAAATAATCACCAAGATGATTATACTTCGTTCAAACCGTATATTAAAAAAATTGCGGGATCGAACTAGAATAGCTTCATTCCCGACCAAGGCACCTATTACAATATTTTGATGCCTGAATAAGTGTTACGAATGCTACATCACTCCAACGATAAAAAAGGGGCATGGTGCTGAAATTGAATATTGAAACAGCGTACGAAAAAACCCAGTGGAATTTCTAAAAAGACTTTTAACTTTCTTCAAATTCCCGACGAAAATCATCAATATCATTATGAGCAGAATGTAGCGGATACAATCGGAGATTCTATAGAATTGTGAACCAACGGAGGTTGTACGGATGTGTGGCATTAGATAAGGTAATCACGTTCGTTTTATTTGTTTGTAATATGCATGGAACAACTTACAAATATAATTGAAGAGACCATTTCGGCCTGACCTGGAAGCCAATTATGGTATATTAGAGAAGCTCTTACATGATCTCACACTTGCCTTTTGCGGACGACTTAATATTGGGAGTCAAACCTATCGTGGATGGAGCAAACTGCATTAAAAGTGTGGTTGAGACGTTTTGCAAGGAGTTGGGACTCAAATTAAACTTATACAAATCACATGTGTTGTTTGCACCTTATATGACAAATGATTTAAAGCAGTAGATTAGTAGAATTCTGGGCATGGAAAATACAGACAACTTAAGGAACTATTTGGGGGGTGCAAATGAACTTTAGTTGTAATTATAATGAGCATTTCTCGATTGTGATTAATAGAGTCTAAAAGCATCTCTTGGGATAGAAAGCCAAAATGACAAATATTTATTGACGAATGATACTTATTAAGTCCATCACGATCTCGATCTCCATCAACCACATGCACACAAATTGGCTCCCTAATCAGATGTACGATAAACTTGATCCACTCAAGCACAACTTTCTTTAGGCGATTAATATAACAAGGAACGAACCCATCTTGTAGAGTGAAAGAAGGTGACTGCAAAGAAGTAAGAATGTGGATTGGGTTTTAGAGAAGCCCATCAAAAAAATATATAGTGATGCTAGCTAAAACGGGATGAAGAATGCTTAACAAGGAGATGGCGTTATAAATCAAAAAAATATTTAAAAAGGAATAACATTGTTGATCGAATATAAGCCGCGACTTATGGGTTTCCCGAGCATGGAAGGGGATAGTTAAAAACACTTGGATGGTGGAACCATTTTGAAAATGGAGGATTGGGAACGGTGAAGGGACATCTTTATGGAATGATAGATGGTTATCACAAGGCAAACTGACGGACATCTTTGGAGATAACATTCATGAGGAGGATAAAGATCTTATGGAATGTAATCTCATTGGAAAAGATAAAAATTGAAACCTAAATAAGTTGAAAACATCACCGTCCAAAGAGGTGGTGAATGAGGTACTTAGTGTCCTAACGCGTTGCATGATAATGGAGATAAGAGAGAATGAATTGTGTCAACTAAAGATAAATTCTCCTATAAAATGACTATACTCTACTTATGGCATTGGATGAGACATGCAAGAAAAAACTTTAAATGAATTTGAAAATTACCTTACCCCAAAAATTCAAGATTTTCCTGTGGCTTTGCCAATATGATAGCTTGCTTACAAATGTATTGGAGTATGATAGAAAATTTAGGAAAAACTTGCGAGTGCTAGATGGGCTCAAAGAGAGCTTTAGTAGCAAAATACTGAGTAATATGTTCCTAAAATATCCTGGGTGGGTTGTGTTGATCTTGATGCTCTAAAATTTTTGGAAAACATGGAACCGATGAAGCTATCAAAATGTTTGAAGCTTAGAAATGTTGTTATTCGCCACATAAAAAAGTTATCTACGACCTTAGTAATAATCAATAAGGACACAAAATACAGGCAAAAGAAAATCTGCACTTAGTTGTCGTGAAATAAATTCGAGAAGTGATGGGTAAAACTAAAATCGGATTGAAACTTTTATAACTACACCAACAGGGGCGTCATTCGAGATGGCAATTGGAGATGAATGCTAGGATATATATGTTATAAATCTTGGTATAGTTTCAATAATGTAGCAAAGTTATTGAACTTACGTAAAGGATTAAAACTAACTTTGGAGAGATACTTTTCAAAAATTAATGTGGAGATTGATTTGGAGACGGTCGTTAAATGAATAACAATGAAGGATACTCAAAAACAACTAATGAGAAATGTAATATTTGATTGGCGAAGGTTACTCCAAAGATTTTGAGAAACTTTGATTAAATAAATCTCGAGAGAAAGAAACATGATGATGGATAAATTGGCGAGGATAGGTCATAAGGTTTAAGATGGTTATTGCTGCTAGGATGTTCTCATTCTTGAACATAAGCTTCTACTTATGGCTTCCCGAGCATGCAAGGGGATAGTTGGAACCAGTTGAATGGACGTCTCTATGGAATGATGGATGGTTATCACAAGCAAACTAGCGGACATCTTTGGAGACAAGATTCATGAGAAGGATAAAATCTGATGGTATGTAATCCATTGCACAAATAAAAACTGAAACTTACATAAGTTGAAAACGTTATTGCCTAAGGAGGTGGTGGATGAGATACTTAATGTCCTAATTGCATTGCATGATAACAGAGATAAGAGAGTTTTGATTGAGTAAACTAACGACAAATTGTCCTATAAATCGGTTATAGTCTACTTATGGTGTCGGATGAGACATGGAAGAAAAATTGGAAATGAATTTGAAAATTACTTTGTCCCCAAAAGTTTAAGATTTTCTTGTGGCTTGCTAACATGATAGCTTGCTCATGAATGTACTGAAATATGACAAAAAATTTAGAAAAAGTGATGTATGTACACACTGCTATATAGGACATGAATATGTGGACCACATGCTCAGAAGTTGTCCATTCGAACTCCGGGTGTCAGACAAGATTATTGATGCACAAACTGAAAGAAATTTCCATGGCATGCGAGTGTCGAACGGTCTCAAAGAGAGCTTTTATAATAAAATTCAGAGTAATATGTTATCTGATTATCATGCGTAGATTGTCTTGATCTTGACGCTTTAAAATCTTTGAAAAATATGGAACCGATGGAGCTATCAAAATGTTATGAAACTTAGAAGTTCCACTCTTCGCCACATAAAAGAGTTAATGAAACCTCAACACTAATCAGTGTGGACAAAAAATACAGATAAAAGAAAAATATGCACTAAGTTATCGTGGAATAAACCCGAGAAAGGATTGGTGAAACTAAACTCTGAGGTGAGCTTTTATAACCAGGGGAATCATTGAGATGACAGGGGCGTCATTCTAGATGACACCTGAATATGAGGGTGTTAGGATACGCTATGGATCTTAGTAGAGTTTAAATAATATAGTGGAGTTATTGAGCTTACGCGGAGTATTAACACTAACTTGGGAAAGACACTTTTCGATGACTAAAGTGGGTATTGACTCGAAGATGGTCATGAAATGAATAACAATGAAGGATATTGAAATGGAACAAATGAGAAATGTAATTTAATTGATAAAGTTTACTCCAAAGGTCATACGAAACTTGAATTAAATAAATCTCTAGAAAAAGAAACATGATGACCGATAAACTGATGAGAATAGGTCATAAGTTTCAAGATGATTACTATGTTTAGGATGCTCCACCGGCAAAATTGGGTGATCTTTTAGGTTTTGTTCTATAATTTTTACATGTCTTTTCATTTTATTAAATATATTTGAAAGTTATGAACTATTACTTATGCTTAAAAGCGAGAATTATTTGGCCAAATTACTGTACACTTAAATATATATATTTTTATATAATAACAAAATTTCAAATATTTTTATTGCTTATTTATTTGGATGTTCTCTACTTCGAATTTCTACTTATCGTAGATGATTTGAAAGAGAAATTTCATATAAATATTTTTGTATGTGTATATTTATTTAATCAAAATGAATATTTTTAATCTCTTAATTTGTTCAATAAATATAATAACTAAATTTATTTAAAAAAATTAAATGATAAACGTGCAACGCACGTTCAAGTCACTAGTTTAATAAAATTAGAAAAATACATGCAATGGTTAAAACAACGTTATGTAGAAACAGGAGAATCTATCAAACAAATTGAAAATACAATAAATTGGTGCAAAAAACTGAGAACTAAAATAAACATACTTTCATCAGCATGAATGAATTACAAAATTTTGTAGAAACATTAAACCAATAGATACATTCTTTAAATAATACCGTAAAAACGTTATCAGAACAATTAACACATACTAATGAAAAGATGTCTCAACTTGAGGATACTATAACGAACATCAATACTAATCAAGAAATTGAATCATACTATAAAATTGATCAAAACATTTTCTCTTGTCATCAGGAGGGGGGAGAATATCCACATTTATTTCATACCACTACAAACCCACAATTTAACACCATTATAGATATGTTACAACAAATTCTTTTAGATAAAAAACAAAATGTTATAAATGAAATAGATAATACTCAAGAAATTTTAGATAAACTTCTACGAGAAATTAAAGGAAAACCAGTGGAAAACCAAATCGAAACATCTGACGAAAAACAAATAATATTTCCAATGTCGAATTGTCATGAATTATTAAAACAACTTAAAGAAGTAATTATACCAAAAGAATTTTCTAGACATATAACTATTGCTGATCTTGAAACATATTTTGGAAACAGAAATCTTAAACCTTTTCAAATAGAAGCTCCACGTTTATAATGGAATCTTTTGATTTAGAAGAAAAAATTGCAGAATTAAACAATTTATTAGAATCATTAAAAATAGTTGATGAAGAAAATAAACAAACCCATACATTAGAAGCTATAAAACCGGAAGTAGAAAATGAAGAAGTAATATATGGATATGAGTCATCAGAAGACGATGTGTTAGGAATGGAACACGGTCTAAAACAAGAAAAAGACAAGAAAGATATTCCAGAAGCTAGTAATACAAAAAAGGAAGAAAAATATGAATACTATCAAGAAGATAAATATACTAATCCTCTAAAAAATACAAGTATACAATACAATTTTAAAAAGGGATATATTCCAAATAAAAAAGGAAGATGGTCTAAAATACCAGAACAATATATACCTACAAAGGGAATATTAGGAGTCGACGGAATATTAAATTTAGACTGTGTAACAAACAAATCAACACTTATCACTGAATGGGCACATAAATTAGGACTAATTCTAGAAACTGAAGATAGATTAAGACAAGGAAATTTTAAAACAATATTTAATTTTATACAATATAAAACAGTAGGAAATGTAACACACTTTTTATCTTCATTATCTGAAGAACAGAAAACACTCTTAAGAGGAGAAGACTCTGTAAGTACTTTTTGGAACATAATTGAAAAAATATATTCAGAATTTATTGGAATACCAATACAACATTCAGGATTTTTTGTAACAAACAGAGAACAAGATAGAGCAGCATTCCATTTAGCTAATACACAAATATTAGATATGTGTGCTATAGAACACTTTAACTGCGAATACAATATGTATTACTATGATTTAAACAGAGAAAACAGAGAAAAATATCTATCATTATACTTCAATAAATTACCCTACCCAGTAGGACAAATAATATATGCAGAATTTAAGAAACAAATAAATGAAGGGTTTGTTTCAGAAACACTAGGAGGAGCACAAACTGTAGTAGAACAATTTATAGGAGACAAATGTTATGAAAGAGAATTACACAATGCAGTCAAAAACAAAGTCACGATATGTTGTGAAGGAAACCTTTTGGTACCTCAACAATATGGGGAAAGTCCATACATAATTCGACCAAACAAAAAAAGAAAATACAGGAGAAAAGATAAAAAATACAGATGGAGAAGAAAATCAAAAAGATGGGTAGACAATAATAAACATAAATTTCAAAAAAGAAGAAGACGATTCTTTAAAAAGAAAGAATACAAACCAAAACAAAAATATTGTCCAGAAGGAAAGAAAAAATGCCAATGTTGGCTTTGCCACGAAGAAGGACACTATGCAAGAGAATGCCCTAAACAACAAAAACAATCGAATAAAAAATTACATATACTTCAAGCAGCTCAAACATACGATTTAGAGCCAATAGAAGAAGACTATTCTGATTTGGAAAACATATATGAAATAGAAACTGTTACAGAATCAGAAACTGAATATAGTTCTGATGATTTCTAAATGAAAAACTCTAACGCAACATTCATAGAAGTAAAAATAAAGAATAAAACAATTAAAGCATTTATAGACACAGGAGCAAGTTTATGCTTTGCTTCACCAGCTCTCACGATATTCAAATAGAAAAAACTTAAACAACCATTAAAAATAATGATAGCAGATGCAAGTCATTATTATATATGGTACGCTACATACTTAGAAAAAGTTTGGATACAGGGATATTGTTTTACTATACCATCTGTATACAGACACGAAACAGGATTATCATTCATCCTAGGAAATAACTTTTTGAAATTATATAGACCTTTTTGTTAAGATTTAAAATACATCACGTTAAAATCACCTGTTAATAAAAAACTATCTCAAAAGAGTGAAACTGTTGAAATACCTATAGTAAAGATTGAAGACAGAAGTAATCTCATAGACAAAATAGATTATTTAATCAATCATGAATTAATATTTTTCATAAAAACAAATCTTGAAAAAGAAATAGAAGAAATTCTAGATTTTGTCACCAATGAAGATACTTTATATAAAGATAAGAATAATAATCATATGATAGTTGAAATTAAACTTAAAAATCCTTTAGACGAAGTAAATGTAAAAAATAATATACCTTATTCTAAACAAGATATTGATGAATTTAAAGAAGAATGTAAACAACTTTTGGAAAAAGGATTAATTTCTGAAAGCAAAAGCCCACACGCAGCACCTGCATTTTATGTAGAAAATAAGAATGAAATAAAACGAGGAAAACGACGAATGGTTATAAGTTATAAAGAATTAAATGAAAAAACTGTTGGAGATGCAAATAAACTTCCTAGAATTGATTATATCAAAGATAGGTTAAAAGGAAAAACTTGGTTCAGTACACTAGATGCTAAATCAGGATACTGGCAATTAAGGTTGCATGAAGATACAAAACCTCTAACAGCTTTTACATGTCCTTCACAAAAACACTACCAATGGAATGTTTTACCATTTGGTTTGAAACAAGCACCTGGAATATACCAAAGATTTATGGATAAAAATCTTGAAGGTTTAGAAGACATTTGTCTTGCTTATATTGATGATATTATCATCTTTAGTAATCAAGATAAAGAAGATCATCTGAAAAAACTAAAAATAGTTTTGAAACGATGCAAAAACAAAGGACTAATTCTTTCTAAAAAGAAAGCAGTCTTATGTAAACAAAAAAATTGATTTTCTTGGAAATACTTTTGATTCACAAGGAAACATAGTTCTTCAAGATAATATTTTGAAAAAACTAAACGATTTCCCAGATCAAATTACTGATCGAAAACAATTACAAAGATTTCTTGGATGTTTAAACTATATTTCTGATCAAGGATTCATAAAGAACCTTGCTAAAGAAAGAATACAATTACAAAAGAAACTTTCTGAAAAAATACAATGGAATTGGCGAATTGATGATTCGATACAAGTACATAAAATAAAACAGTATTGTGAAACATTGCCTGTTTTATACAATCCAAAGGAAAATGATTTTATTATCATTGAGACAGATGCTTCAAATGATACATGGTCTGGTTGCATGCTTGCAATACCAGCCGAAAAAATGAATACAAACGACCTTGAAGGTCATATGAATACAAGAACCAAAAAGGTTCGCGAGATTACACAACTCTGTAAATATATATCTGGGACATTTACAGAAACCCAGAAAAATTATACAGTTCATGAAAAAGAGACACTTACATGTCTAAAGATACTTCGGAATTGGAAACTCGAGCTTTTACCTCGAGAATTCGAACTTCGAACAGACTCAAAATATTTAACAAACTTTTACAGGTATACACTCCGAGACAACTATAATCAAGGAAGATTGATACGTTGGCAGCTCGAGATAAGAAGATACCAGTTTCATATCGTATACATTAAATCAGAAGAAAATGCTCTTGCAGACACACTCACACGAGAATGGAGGCCGCAATAGACTTGATGACACAAAACATTAAAACAATTACAACAATTCACGAAAGCTAAACATTTGGAGATACAAAGTTTCACCGAATCCAAGATGACACAACATCAAGAACTTCTTGCCGCATTACACGCTGTTCAGCAAGCAGTCGGACTTCCACCATCAGAGTTCCCAACAAGCGTGGTGGATCCATCATCGTCCAAAACATTCACAAAATCAAAAACATTTCCACAAACAGCAGCAGAAGAGAATACTTCATCATCAGCAGCTACACAAGACAATGAAGATGAGAGAAAACAAATTAAACAATGGTATGTTATATTCAATGGTTCAAGCCGAGAAATATATGATCAATGGTCAAAAGCCAATGTTCATATACAAGGAAACCCAGCCACATCATACAAAATATACAACAGCCTTTCTGAAGCCAAACAAGCCTTTGAAGAAACAAAAACCTACAAAAACTCCCTTCAAACCACTCCAACACTCCAAGCCAAAAAACAGTTTCAAAGAAAGAATGAGAGTCCTTGGAAATATACCCACGGTAAATCCAATGGACCGTGTTCAAACATCAGCCCAAAAAGAGGCCCAAATACAACCTTCAAAAGAAAATTTTGACAAACTTTTGAAATCCATTTTCGAATACAACCCAGAGACAGACAAAAATAACCTTTTTTGGTACCCAGTAAACAGAAACGGCCCAAAAGTCGTTATATTTGAACAAGCAGACCCAGACTTGATATACCAATTCTTCATACATGGATTTCTTGACACCCTATGCTTCAAAAACCCAAATTATTTTCGAAAATTCAGCCCAAAACTAATGTCAACACTTCAAGACTATGCTAGACGAGTCTCAAAAGGAAACATGGATAAAGAAATAGTCTTCAAATCTACACTTTCATACCCTATCTTCAACAAAGAAGGAGTATCAGTATACTCTTATGGAATTATCAAACTGATAGTTTCAAATGGAGAATACCCCTGCATCGATACAATGAAGACACTTGATGACATAAATGAGATAGTTGCAAAACAACTAAATCAAATATTTTATGCATCACAGGAGATAAACAAGGAAAGTAATGTCAAAATAAACTATAAATCCAATTATCATCTGATATATGGATCTTCGAGATACACAATTCCACCGTTACAACTGAAAACGTTGGAAAACTTTGAGAAAACTTTTATCAAAATTGAAGAACACAGCTTGAAGACACTTCCTAAGGAAATTAAGCTCATTTTCTGTGAGAACAGTGAAATAATTGATGAACACAGCTGTGCAATGTGCCAAGACAAACCTGAAGACAAAGCTGAAGAAACGGGGTCCCATAATTCAAACGAGTCAATAAAGGAAGACACTGTTACTGAAGAATAATGTAAACTGACGCATGCAATGACGTCAAACACTCAAGAAAATACGCAAGCAATGACGAACACACCTCAATAATACAGACTTTATGTCTCTGTCTGCTTTTAGGTGCAGATGTTGAGCACCATTATCTTTTACTTTAAGTCTTTTTCTACTTTTTTTACTTTTGTACATTAGTGTGTATTATTTGCTTTCTACATTATTGGTCTTTGTAATATTGAGTTAAGCGCCTATATAATGGCCTCAATATAGTATGTAAGAGGCAGACTTTAATAGAAAGAAAAAGATCATGTGTTGATCAAAAAACTCTCTGAGTTTTAAGCCTTTGAGCTTTTCTTTTCTGTTGGCCTCACGCCTGAATAGCAGAACCATACACAAAACAATCATACACAACTAAACAATTCTCATACCAGAATCAAACATATACTTTGAAGAAAGATGAACAGGTAACATGGAGTGCATGAAGACAGTAGATAGAAATACACATACAGGTAAACCATACAAACTTTGTTCGAAATTACTGTTTATACTTTGGTATACTAGAATTTGTGCATATGGAGACTAGTTTAATAGGTCAAATTGAATCTTTTGAAACAACTGAAGAATACGGATATTTTTCTCAAGATATTGTTATAGACAACAAAAAATTAAACAAAGTTAGAAGAAAAGAGTTAAACTTAATTGAAGGACAAGATATGAAAACAGATTTAAAAACAAAACTGAGTAGAAAAAACATTATATTATATGGAAAATTTACATGTGAAACACCTATTGAAATTTCTACAACAAAAGGAACACAAGCTATTTCATGGATAAACAAAGCTGATATAATTCAGAAAATTAAAAAAGCAAAATATACACCTAGTGAAATAGGATATATACATATTTCTACAATACAAATACTAATTAAGAGTACATTTACTGAAGGAATAAACTCACCCATAAAACTAGCTATATGTGATGACAGAATTATGAACATAAAAGATAAAATACTTGGAATCATTGAAGGAAACCTTGCTTATACTAAACTACTCTTTAATGTAGCTTTACACTACGCTATACCACTAGTAACAGAAAAACTTGATAAATCTTTAAACAATGCTTATAAATTCGAAAGACAAGATTTAATGGAAACAAACGACTATCCATTTTCAATAACATACACCATTGGATATGCTCTGACAAACAGTCATCATAGTATACAATTCAAAGACACAGATAAGATATATATGGAAGATATTTTTCGAGAAGGTTCTCGTATAAAATATATACCAAAGACACCTATTATACAATATGTCATTACTAATGTTTTTCAAAATAAAACACCTAAACTTTTAAAAAGTAAAAGCACATGTTATACATATCTACCACCAAATCAAAGAACTAATGAAACTAGTACACAGGCCTCTATTAAAAACTTTAAGGAAGAGGGATCTTCTAATGAAAACAAATTCACACAATTAGCCGATCAAATGGCTAAATTAACCACCACTATAAAGGAAACACTCTGAGCCTTTCTGGTATCAGAGCCCGTATACGATTCTAAATAATAAAATTAAAATTACAGTTCAAAAATGTACGAATACAATAGGAACAAGTTCTATAGAGAAAACATAAAAGTAATATGTAAAGGATATAAAAAAGAAGTAAAACAATATCTAAAAGCTAAAAAAGAAGGACGAACACTAGATATGGAAAATCATTTACTTATGATTATGCATTACAAAAAACAAAAACAAATAGTGACACAATTAACCATAACATAATGGAAAGATTTAATTATAAATCAAGAATAACACGAGATATACGAGACTTAGAAGAACAAGTTATTATAAACGAATATCTTGTTAAAATGGCATATCATGATTTAAGACACAATAAAGATGTATCACAAAAAACTCAAGAAATAATGATAAACACCGTAAATGAAGATCTAAAAAATACAAAAGGAAAAAGAGATACAGCATATCAAATGTCACACGCTTAATTATGAGCTATAAACCAAAAATAGATATTGACATAATAACAGAAGAAAAACAGCGAGTGAAAGAAATTATGAAGACTAAAAATATTAAACAAATGGGAAAAAACTTGAAAACATCTTTACAAAAAGAAGAAATATATAAGAAAAATTATGAAAAAACAATAAATAAAAATATATTAAATAGAGATATAATTATACAAGGTATAAAAGATCAAGAAAAAATAATAAATCATATAAACCATAAGTTTATACAAAAAATACAAGAAAGAGAAATTAATGGACCAAATTGAAGACATTTTTAATTTTGGGACTTAATTATAAATATACAAAAAGTTGAAAAATAAAAACTTTGATGAAGACACTAGTAAGGTACACGCCTTAGACTAACATTAAAAAGGTTATAAAATATACACTAAAATTATAATACAAAGGACAAAAAACACCATCATTACAATTTCACCAACATTATGCGCTTTTGCTGTTTCGGGTTTGAACGGCTACTTTTTGACTTGCTCCTCACAAATCGGAGCCCCAGGTCTATAAAATGGAGTGGGATTAGATATGTGGATACGATATATATATATATATATATATATATATATATGTGTGTGTGTGTGTGTGTGTATGTATATATATGTGTGTTTATTCTAGGGGTGGCAAATGGGTGGGTTGGGCTAGTTTTGGGTTGGGCTCATGTGGGTTGGGTTGAAATGGTTTGGTTTCAAAATGGGTTGTATTGTAATGGGTTTTTAATGGTTTGGGTTTTAAATGAGTTTTAATGGGTTATGATGGTTTTTGATGGTTTATTCATGGGTTCAATAATGGATTTTTTGTGGATTCCTACTTAATCCAAATACTTAAATGTCCAATATACCCTTCATTATTTTTTATTTTATTTTTTGGTCAATTACCCTTCACTAATACATTTGACCAATTTTAAACCAGTTTGACCCAACTAACCTATTTACAACTCATTTGTCATGTTATGATCACGTTTGATCGTTTGGACAATTTTCGGCCCGTTTTTTTGTTTCTCGATCTGTTTCACCAATTTTAAACTCGTTTGACCTATTTTGGACTCGTTTCACTCGTTTTTTGACTTGTTCGACCTATTTATGCTTCGTTTGCCCCATTTTGGGCCCGTTTTAGCCGTTTTTCGACCTGTTTGACCTATTTTAGACTCATTTGACCCATTTTAGTCCTATTTCACCAGTTTTTCGATCTGTTCGACCAATTTTAGACTCGTTTGACCCGTTTTGGGTCCGTTTCACCTGTTTTTTAACTTATTCCACCTATTTATGACTCGTTTGACCCGTTTTTGGCCCGTTTCACTTGTTTTTTGACCTGTTCGACCTATTTTAGACTCTTTTGACCCGTTTCACCCGTTTCTAAACTTGTTCGACCTATTTATGACTCGTTTGGCCAGTTTTGGGTCTGTTTCACCCGTTTTCCGACTTATTCGTCTTATTTTAAACTCGTTTGACCCGTTTTGGCCCGTTTCATCCATTTTTTGACCTGTTCATCCTATTTTAAACTCATTTGACTTGTTTTGGGTCAATTTCACCCGTTTTTGATCTGTTTGACTTATTTTTCCTTTAACCCATTTTGGGTCCAGTGGATCCAAAATGGATACAATGGATCCAAACGGATACAATTGATCCAAAATGGATAAAATAGATCCAACCAGGTCCAATGAATTCAAAATGGGTATAATAGATCCAAACGGGTAAAATGGATCCAAAATGGATAAAATGAATCCAAACGGGTCAAATGGATCTAAATTGGATAAAATGGATCCAAACAGATCGAATGGATCCAAAATGGGTCGAATGGATCCGAACGGGTAAAATGGATCTAAAATAGATAAAATGGATCCAAACGGGTCGAATGGATCTAAAATGGGTAAAATAGATCCAAACGAGTCCAATGGATTTGAAAATGGGTATAATAGATCCAAACATATAAAATGGATACAAACGGATTGGATGGATCCAAAATGGATAAAATTGATCCAAACGGGTCGAATGGATCCAAACGGATAAAATGGATCTAAAATTAATAAAATGGATCCAAACGGATGGAATGAATCCAAAATGGATAAAATAGAGCCAAACGGGTCGAATGGATCCAAAATGGCTAAAATAGATCCAAACGGGTCCAATGGATCCAAAATGGGTATAATAGATCTAAACGGGTAAAATTGATCCAAAATAGATAAAATGGATCCAAACGGGTCCAATGGATCCAAAATGGATAAAATGGATCCAAAAGGGTCATATAAATTCAAACATTTTAAATTGATCCAAAATAAGTAAAATTTATCCAAATAGGTCGAACATGTTGCAAAACGGGTGAAACGAGGCCAAATCGATCAAACGAGTCGTAAATGGGTCGAACAGGTTGAAAAATGAGTGAAACGGATACAAAATGGGTCAAATGAGTCATAAATAGGTCAAAAATGGGTAAAACGGGTCGAAAATGGGTCAAACGAGTTTGAAATAGATTGAACAAGTTGAAAAATGAGTTAAACGGGCCCAAAACAAGTCTAAAATTGATTATACAGGTCGAAAAGGGGGTGAAACAGGCCTAAATAAGTCAAACGAGTTAAAAATAGGTCGAACAGGTCAAAAAACGAGTGAAACGAACCCAAAATGGGTCAAACGATTCATAAATTGGTTGAAAATGGGCGAAACGGGCCCAAAATGGGTCAAATAAAAATGGGTCAAATAAATCCAAAACAGGTCAATCATGTCAAAAAATGGGTAAAAAGAGTGCAAAACAGGTCAGACGAGTCCAATATAGGTTGAAAATGTTGAAAAACGGGTGAAACGGGACTAAAATGGGTCAAACGAGTCCAAAGTAGATCGAATGGGTCGAAAAATCGGTGAAACGGGTTCAAAACGGGCCAAACGAGTCTAAATTGGTTCATAAGAGTTTAATTATTAAGAAGTTAATCCTAATCCTGTTGGATTTTAGATAAATATAATGTATATTTATATATACATTTATTTATAAAAATCTAATAATTGATGAATGAGAAAATTGAAATTAATAAGACACAATTTTATTTACGTTGGATTGGAACACCAGATAAATTAAGATAATTATTATCTTAATTAAGAAAGGAATCTAAGGATGCACTCAAATAATGCACCTCTTTGGAGATAGTGCCTTTCCATTAGTAAATGGCATTCACAGCAGCTAACAAAACGGTGGCTCCAAAAGTCCAACTCATTTGATGCACATGCTCAATTTTGTATTTTGAATTGATGCCGAAACGGTGCGTGGCAATGGATGCATCATTTACTAATTTGTGAATTAAGCCAGAAAGTTGCAATGCAATTGTCCGGTAATTCTGAAACGGTTTTAATTGTGTCCTATTAATTATTTATGAAGAGTTGCAATCCCCTTTGAAGAGGCATATCATAGTCTAAAAGTATAGTTTTCTCCAAACCTTGTGTCCCTTATTTTCTCATGCTAAAATTTTGTACTTAATCAAAAAGATTAAAAATAAAGTATATATTGTGGATTTTTATTCTAGAATGTGATTAAGGAGGGTTTAAGTTTTAACTGACCATAGTGATTGGGAGAGTGGAAGAATCTCTTGGCAGCAGCATAATAGTCGGCATAGCTGATCTTCGCATGAGGGTATTTCTGTCGCAGGTTTTCCAGAGCAAGTTTGAGCTGAGAATTATGGTACTTGGAGAAGCCATTGTGAGCTTTTAAGCATCCATTTGAATCGTAGGCTTCTTTGTTGGGTGTCCTGAAAAGAGTTAGATACACTGCGTTGCAACCAATTGGCACTATTAGCTCCACTGCTCCTTCCTCTATAAGCATCCGACAGTACGTACGAACGTAAATTCATGTCAAAATAATTCAATCATTAATTAATCAGAAACATAATTAATTATAATTTAATTAGTACTATTGCAAAATATTTAACTACCTATATAATCTTCTATAGTGGAATACTAAAATACTTCTTATATCAATTGTTTTAGTGGCATAGTCAGAACCTGAAGTTAAAAATCTTAATAGTCAAAATATATATATATATATATATATATATATATATATATATATATATATACTAGATAATTTTGAGGGTAATTTATATCGATTGTTTAGTGACAGAATTAGGACCCGACTAATTTTAAATAGTCAAAATATACCCTTTGTTCATTCGGGTTAATTTGGAGGGTGATTTACATCGGGACTCGAGCCCCAGACTACTAATTTGTACATATCCCTAACTATCTCTGCCATTAATAATACTATATTTGCATGTTTATTTTGTAGGATGAAGGGAGATTAGATTAATAATCATATTTAAACTTATGTTTACTAATATTTTTACAAGTTTGAGACTGATGACATGACTCGTGATGATATTGGATAAAAGATTGATTATTCATCCCATATTTCCCATAGGATGAACACTATCACATCCCGTCGCTCATTCCATTATTCATCTATCTGATCATCTCATCTCAATCAACAAAGTAAACATGTAAAATATATATATATATATATATATATATATATATATATATATATATATATATATAAAGTGGAAAATTGTAAACAATATTTGACTGATACGTGGCTCCGCTCATAGGCTTGGGATCCCCTGTTATACCACCCTATTACATCTCCTGTTAAACCGTTGGATTTATGATATGTAGACTGAAAAATAAAATACATGTCCAACACAGAATTAATTCTCTCTCTTCATTTTAACTTCCGTTATCCAAACGGACCACTCAGAAATCTCTCTCTCTCTCATGACTCATCTCTAATGAACAGTCGGAAATCTGCATCTCTAACATTCAGATTTCTACAAGATTCAGACTTTATGCACATAAACATATTATTTTTTAATTTATTTCATCACATACACTTTGTTTCTAGAATTCAGCGAGATTCAAGATTTATCTGTTTGTAATTGGCCATCTTCTTAAAAATAAATTAAAACCTGGTTCCTTCTATTTTTCCTTCAAACATGTTTGGCCATGATGCATTTTCTGTTCTCAATTCCATTAATTCAGCCAAAAGTAATTAGTTCCCCTCAAAAACTCGAAACCATTATAAACCGTAACCTTAATCCAACCTCACACACCAACCCTTCCAGCAAGAATCGAACAAACCTACCTGGTAGCTGCTAGTCATCTCAATTATAGTGTAATTAATCAATTAATTATATAATAATCTCATCGATTTGCAGATCCAGGTGCAGAAGTGATTGCACTATCAGTCTATCACCAAGATTCTTGAGGGCGAGGAACAGATTCATCTGCGAGATCCGCGACAAGGGTTTCCGAGGGACTCGAACCTCAGCAGAAACATGGATCGGAGGGAAGAAGGGAAAGCATGAGAAGTGTGGGAAGAAATACGCGGTTCGGTCGGATTGTGAAGCTCATTCCAAGATTTGTAGAATTGTGACATTTGGAGATGCAGATTTCGATCTGTTCTTGTAAAATAGGATATGCGTTGTGTTTATGAGAGAGAAAGAGACGTCAGTTTGGATAACGGAAGTTAAAATGAAGAGAGAGAATTAATTTTGTGTTGGACATGTATTTTATTTTTAAGAAATCATTTACTTCACAAGAAAAGAGGGGTTGGGCTATATAAACCCCCATTTTCAAGGCTTTACTTTGATAGAAATAAAAACCTCTCATTTCCCGGAGCCCCGGGTTTTCTCAAGAAAATGACAGCCTATATAACAACTGCTGGAGGGCGTTGTTATATACACTGGAGGGACGGGTTTAACTAATTTTACCATATTGCCCTGATATTTTGCAAAATTTACACTGATATGAACCCCAAATCAATGGGGTATGGAAAATTCACTTTGTCCTTTTCATTTTCCCGCAATCCAGTTCCCGTCGTATTTTTGCGTTTATTTCAATTTCAGCCATATAATAGCTCCAAATCTTCCACGTTTGGACCTTACCAATTCATGAGAAGAGGATATTTGTGAGCATATAATTAATGCCTTCTTGTTGCAGACATTTTATTTCAATGATTTGTTCGATTTTAGTTTAATTGAAATTAAACCCTAATTTTTAGTTTCGATTTTTATGTGGGTCTGCGCGCAGTGCAAAACATTTTAGGGCTCTTGAAATGATGATTTTAAATCAAGATTAAACCAAATAGCAATAGGACTGTAAACAAATAATATAAGAAAACTGTAGATACAACCTTTGCAAGTGATTTGAACTTCGTCCACGCAGGTGAGTTCTGATGTAGTAGTGAACGAAAGCTTCTGGGCGCACACACCCACACCAAAAGAATCTGACTTTTGTATTTTGAATGTGTCCCAGAACGTGTTTTTAAATCTTAAACTTTGCCACAGACGGAAGGGGCAACATCGTAAATTAGGTCTAAACTAATGGACTGCAACATGCCAAGTAAAACTGACCCGCTTTTAGACAATATAACCAAAATCCTTAACAAGTAAAGTAAAATGTAGCAAAGTGAATATATCCCAGAAATCCACTGTTCATAATCCATTTTTTAATGGATTGTCAACCTTTGAAGTAAAGACGGCCTCAGTCTACATGTCATAAATCCAACGGTTTAACAGGAGATGTAACAGGGTGCTATAACAGGGGATCCCAAGCCCCGCTCATACGTGCACTACATTAATAATAAACTAGTAATTGTGGCACACTCGTTGCGTGTGCAAATTAAAATTTTTTTTATGATTTAAATATATTAAAAATATTTTTTATATTAATATATATTTTATAATTATTTTTAATTTATTTATTAAATTATAATAAATAAATAGCATAAAAAGATAATATACCAAACAACATTATCTTTAAAAAAAGATAAAAATTATATATAAAAGAAAAAAAATTAAAATGAGATAAGAGAAAAGATGAGTTAGAAATATATTTTTGAAGTGATAAAATAAACAAATAGAGAAAAAAAAGAGAAAAGAACGTGAGAGAAGAAAACGGATAAACATAAAGGAAAAAAACAAGGAATTTAAAAATAAGAAAAGAGGACACCAAGAGACCACAATAGGGTCTCGCGCTTAATAATAGAGTATAGATGCAACCAAAAATAAAGTTACGAAGAAATTGCCAAACATGTGGGAGGGGGCCATATTTACATGCAATAACTAATAATATATATATATATATATATATATATTTGACTGAAAAATTGAATTTTTGGGTGGGGTGGATTTTTAAGGCTTTGAAATTTTTATATGTCCTGAACTACGAAAAATGTACCAAGTTGAACTCCAATGTGTCTCCCCCTTTCCTTTTCTAACCTCCATCCAAACATAGGGCAACTTCAAAAACCTGATTCGAGCAAGTTGCATGTATCAGTTATAACGCGAAGACATGGAAATTTTCGGATACAATTTTACGAGACATATCTCAGTAGCTGACGTTAAGGTTGCCCTTTTTTCCCGCTTTTATGTTTTCAAGCCTCATCTGGAAAAGGGTAGAAAGAAATTGCAAAAAGAATTAGCTTGACGACAACATTCGGCTCCTTATTACCTTAGACGTGAACCTCATTTCTTTCTTGTATCCCCGTCGGATTCCTTCAAGAGAGCTTCCACATCATCCAAATTCGGTATTCTTTCTCGTCAAATATTGGTTGCTTTCTTAATTAAACCACTCGTCCTGCAATTTTTCAGGGATCGTAATGCGCTGCACAAATGCAAAATATTTACAAAATTAAAAAAGTAAACTTGGATGAGATATTTCTGTAGAATACTTCAGATTTTCATAAACTTTTTCAAAATATTCCACAATGTATGAAAGACGGTACCCAAATTTCTGATGACTTTTATCAGTTTTAACCTGCAAACTTCAACAGTTAAAGGGGGCACGAGAGCAAACCACAAGAAAATTAGAATCAACTATCAAAATTAACACAAAGGTGATCTCTTTAGTCTTACTTTCGTGGGATTCGGATCCGATATTGGAGTAATCAACTTCATGGCACCAAAGGAAACCAAGGAGGGCAGGTAAATTCAGCAGAAGATATCTGAAAGTATTACACAGGTAAAAGTTGAAACTACTGAAGTGGTAAGAAAGATAAAACCATGCAATAAATCAAGAAAATGCTCACCAAACATTCAAATATGAAACAGGGAAAAAAAAAAAAACAAAGAAAAGAAAAGCTTTTGAGAATAAGTATAAATATATTCAATAATTTATATTCAGAGCACGTAATCCAATAAAATCAGAAACTTTGAGGTTTCCAGCAGCATCGGACAGTAAGTTTTCTGGCTGCACCATTACAGGCAGAGAAAAATTCCTTAAGCTGTAGAGCTTATAATATGAAATTTTGAATATTGATGAAATTTCAAACGTTGGTGGAATGTGTAAAAGTTGCATAATTAGTTACCTTAAGATCTCTGTGGAAGACTCCCCTGCAACGGCAATAATCAATGGCATTGATAAGTTGATGGAAGTACTTTCTAGCTTCGTATTCTCGCATTCTTCCATTATTTGAGTAAATTAAGCAAATTCCTAGATCAGGCACAATTCAAGATACTTTGAGTTACTTTTAACCTTTCCCCTCATATATAGGCACACGGTATGATAAGTTTGCAAGATTTTCTTACAGGTATTAGGGGAGAGAAACACCGAGAATAAAACTATACACTTGAAGAAAAGATCAGTACTAAAACCAGGTTAATTAATGTTCCTCAGCACTTCACCAATGACTTAGTTACCATATCTTTATGCAGTTGCCTTGTATACTTTGCAGATAAAATAAATAAAAAATATTAGAAAAACACTCTTGTGTAAATAAATTTCATAACTAAAGGTAATAAAACAGATGTTAAAAGGAGGATGCCCCCGAGTGCTGCTGCTTTGGTGTTGGGAGGTGGGCTTGTGTTTGGCTCTACGGAATAAACAATATTACCAGATTATTAATATACATACAATCAAGAAAAGGAACACAAAATGACTAATTTCAAATGGAGAAACAATGGAAAAAGGAAGAAACTTACCTCCAAAAAAACTCTGGAATGACAGCCACATAGGCAGATGACCACTTATCCTGTAATAAGTCCGACCATATGTTTCCATATTGCGATGGAAGCGCTTTGGAGGCTTTAAAGGATAGGCGGAAGGGACAAGTTGTATTATGTTCTGACACCCTTGAGGGGTGGATTGGTACTTTGAACAATTTCTGATATTTGGTAAAACAAAGGACAAGTACTCAAGAAACAAAGATAAAATAAAATAAATACTGAAAATAAAATGCACTAGCGATTTATATAGGTTCGGTACCAAGAGTGCAATGTACCTACATCCTGTCCCCAAATTGTTAGCTTGGGAGTTATCAAAAAGATTTTCATTAGCTCGTGGAAGTCACTAACAAAACTTTGTGATCCATTACAACACAATTCACAGTAGGATAGATAAGCTCCACTAACTTGTCTACCTTACAACTCACACAAAAGAACAATCTCACCATAAAATCAGCACAAGCTGAAGTACCAGAGGAAACCTTCCTCACTATACGTCAAATCCCCCGACACACTGGAAGTACCAGAGGACAACTACCTCATTACAACAAAAGCCAATAACTGGAATGCCCGGTACCAGTACCACGGTCAAGCCCATTGGAACGCCCGGTAACAACTGTACCACGAGTCAAGCCCCACACGAATGTCTGATACTAACAATACCGCAGTCAAGTCCCAAAACACCCAAAAGAGTGGACGCCTCGGCGTGATTTCTTCTTTGCATTTGCATGATTTTATACTGCTGGAAGCCTGGAACTTGTGTTATGTATGGAATGGATCCTTTGGAATCAATCTTGTCAGCCTCAATGTAGCGCCCCGAGCGTGGAGCCACCACATCCCCCGCACCATAGCCCGGCCCACATACGAAATGGGCAATCCGTACGCACACCAAGCTATAGCGAACGGGAGACAAGCAAAATTAACACCTAGCTAGGCGAAGAAACAGGCGATAGCGAAAGCAAAGTAAACATTCAACATGCAATGGCCACGGGTCAACATTAATTAAAACATGCAATTCGGTTTCCATAATATGCCCATATAAGGCATACGACCAAATAAAACAACTACACTAGGTTCATAGTCCACAATGATATATCAATACCTAAATCATTAATCAAGAACATGAGTTACCCTAGGTAAAACAAAGGTTCCTAGGAAAACGATGAGAACTCTTGATCCTGTGGCAAACTCTTTTGGGTAGATTTTAAGTGGGGAGGCATGAGAACTATCGAAAGCCTGGTGGTTAAGGTTTGGAGATACGACGAGGGACGTTGGAAAAGCTTGAAAGTTGTGAAGGATAGAGCATTTTTCGTTGGTGAAAGCTACTGTTTGTCCTGTCAAGAATCAGGGGGCGGTCGTATATACTTCACCAGAGATGAGAGTTTGTATTGTTACAATATGGAAGATGACAGCGTTTCGGTTTCTCTGCCTTGTCCTGATTTGCCAGCATGGCAGCTTTGTTCACCTATTTGGATAATGCCAGAAGCCGTTTCTTCCAATACTGTCGAAGATGGTCAACGATGTATCCAAGAAAACGATGGCACCGTAGGATTGGTTCAAACTAGCTGCCCTAAACAGGACTTGGATGAAAATGGACTGCTCGATAAGCTAGATAAATATGTCATGGAAGATATTGTAAACCAACTAGCACCACTCGATTACATGAACTTTCGATCCGTGAGCAGGAGATGCCGAAAGGTTGCCCCTCTAGCAGGTTGGAGAAGAGGTTTATCCGGATCATCTACTAAAAACCTAAATTACACTTTCCCACTACTCATGTTTCCAGTTGATCAGGCTGATGGAAGTGGCTTGATTTACAAATTTATGGATCCAAGAATAAAAAATAACTATTACATGATGAGAGTTACCAAGGTTGGTGAAGATGGACAAACTCTAATCCACTATTCCGATAATGGTTGGCTGTTAACTTCCACGGGATTTGACATTCATCTCCGTAATCCATTCACAAGGAGCATCATTAGTATTAGCAACTCACGCGGAATAGAGGAAAATGAAGATTTATTTTTCTCAACCATCAGTTCTGGTTTACTTGTAACAAGTGTCATATTCATTTATGGGGGCAGAGGGGTTCTTGTTACCAACAACAGCCCCTTAGATGAATGGCGCGATACAGAAATTAAAAGTAATACGAAGTTCAATGCAACAAACATCCGCGTGCATTTCCAGGATGCTGTCCTTTACTTGGATCACAATGGGAATATTGGAAAACTCAAACTAGGAGAAGAAGGGGATTCTATTAGTTGGCACGTTCTTGATCGGCCCAAAGAACCTTGCAAATATTTTCATCCAAACTTTTTGGTGGAGTGTGGTGGCGAGCTGCTTTCTGTGTGTGTGGAGAATAGGGGGAAAGACGGGGTTGCTGTTTATAAGCTCAATGAAGGAGATTGGGGCTGGGAAAGAGTCATGAGTTTGGGGGATTATACCTTGTATCTGAGCCGGTCTTCATCGTTCTCCTTACTCACCACGAGCCCTGAATTGAGGAACAGAATCTATTTTCCTTCTCGTGGGTCGTCTGGAATCATTTTCTTTTCTTTAGAGACAGCAAAATGGCATGCTTCTTGTAGTGAAGAATCGTTGAACTGTTTTTATGATTCAAGATTCCATCTTAATTCTTGCTGGATTAAGCCTCATTGGTCCTAGCTCCTGTATTTCTTAGTTTATTCTCTCTAATGTCGATTAGACCGTTGGTATACAGTTCTACCAAGTTTTCAAACGAAGTTCTACAGCCTGTGTAGTACTGTTATTACTCTTCGAATATGATCTGTTTTTTTAGCATAAGTATAAATATATTCAATAATTTCATATTCAGAGTCTGATATTTACCCTGACTTGCTGAAACAGAGCACTTAATCCAAAATCGAACCTTTGAGGTTTCCAGCAGTATCCAATGGTAAGTTTTCTGGCAAGAAGAAATCCATAAGCTATTACTTAGAATATGATATTTCGAACTTTGATGGAATGTGTGAAAAAGTTACATAATTAATTCCCTTTAGACCTCTGTGGAAGACTCCCCTGCTATGGCAATAATCAACGGCTTTAATAAGTTGATGGAACTACTTTCTAGCTTCGTCTTCTCGCATTCTTCCATTATTTAACTTCACATTCAGATCACCAAAATTTTAGGAAAATGATTCAGATTTTTAATTTGTAAGTTTCAGGATTCAATCAGAACTTTGGCAACTAAAATACTAAGCTGCTGCCACTAATTGAAACAATGTATACAATCAGAGACGGCATTAATGGAGGTCGTAAATAAGACCAGAGCTCTACATAATATTATATGATATATCGAAGATCCCTACATTTAAAACCCCACATGATTTCTTGGATTTCTTTATCTATTTTTGAGAATTCAGGTTCATCAAGATGGGCAATGCTTGCAAAAGTGATAAACTGTGTCTTTGCTGCCACTGACTGTTCCTTTGCAGCAGAATATGTTGTCTTTGTTGGCACCAAAAAATCGAAGATTATTATTAATTAATAGCCTAAATAAAATTGACTATTAATAATTATTTTCGATTATAAGTCCATACAAAATTTGGGTTTTAATATAGTTTGACTCAAAGTAATAATATAAATTAATTATTATTTTGGGTTAGTTAAATGGGCTAATATATAACTCCATAAAATAAGATTCACTTAAACGAAATTTAAGTGGTCTCAAGCCCAAGTTGAAGTCCAGGCCCATGAAGATAGAAGGCCCAACATTCACCTATTAATAAGGCATCCGGACTCACAAATCAGGGTTCGAAAAAAATCAAATCAAGCACAAACATAAGCGAAAAGGACAAACAAGCAATAGGAAGATTCAAAGGACAAAAATCTCTCAAGTCATCAAGCATTAAGGAATCAAAGAAATTCAAGCATTCAAGCTCTCAAGTCCGAGCCTTGCCATTTCGCCGTCGATTCTACCAAACTCTACACTCAATCCGGGAATAAGCATCAAGCCCTCGGATAAATCCACTTCGAAGAATCAGGGGAATTTCAGAGATTGGAATACTTTTCAATTTAAATCAAATATTATCTTTGTTTTCCTATTTTCTTGTATTTTGCATCATTTATTGCAGATTCAACGAAAATTTCTGTAAATAGTCTTCCTCGGGAAATGATGATATTCCACCATCACCACCCATCTAATGAGCTTTTTTGCGCGTTATTAGTAGGAAATTATCAAATTGCAAGAAAAAACAACAGATCAGATGAAAAGAATTAAGTTGAGTATGGAAATGGTAGAAGTTCACAAATCTGTTTATTTCGAGTAAGTTGATTTTCAAATCATTTCGTAATAGGAAAACAAAAGGAATGAAGAAGATCGTAGAGAAGTTCAGGTGTGGAGAGGCGGGTAAGATGAGTTATCAAAGGAAAAAATTCAAACATTATGCATTCGGGTTTTAACGGCAACTTTTGACTTGCTCTTCACACGTCAGCGCCCCAGGTCTGTAAAATGGAGCGGGGATTAGATATGTGGATACTATCCGCTACAATTTCTATATATATATTCGTCCAAGGTTTGACCTTCTTAGCAAGCGCATCGGGCAGCTCATTCCCGGAACGTTTTATATGCCTGAAAGTGCATTCGCAGGACAGGCATAAGAGGCGTTTACGGTCTTCGATAACAAGACCAAGCGGGTGTATATCATAAAAGTATCCTACAAAATGTATGATGTAAACTCCAATATAATCATAAATAGCCGTTACCCTAAACCTTTATAATATAAGTGAATTTGGGAATTCAAAATAATTAATAATGAAATAATCAACAATCTGTGATGTTTCATTGGTTGTGCATGGTGTAGGAATTGGCTGGCAAAACAAGAGGCCCATAAACAAATAATGATATAACCATATATTTCTTAGTCTGTCTCGTACGTCTTCTTTCGGCTATTTGCTTTTGTCTATTTTCAATTATGAGTCTAGTCTAGTCTATTAGTTGCATACAAGTCTTCCACCAAAAAGAAAGTTACATACAAGTCTACAAATCGACCTGGTCTCACCAAAATAAGGGCAAATGTTTTATATTTTTCCATGTTAATTTTAAGAAAACTAATTAATTAAATAATAAATATAATATATATGCTATATACGTATTTGGTGGAAAAATCAATGTTATTTACCTATCCAATTTTTAAATTTCAAAATATAAGGGGATTAAAGTTATATAAAAAAAAACGGGAATTGAAGTCAGATGAGATATTTTGTTGTCAATTAAAACCCTACAAAAAGTTTAATATATTAATCATTTGATATTTAAAATAAAAATATATATTATCCATTTGTTTTCCTTTTTTAGGATGGGGTGGGGGCAATTACATGGAGAAGATGATAGTTTCTTTTCTTTTCTTTTTTTTTTCTTTTCTTTTTTTTTTTGTAATGTTAAACATATTTATAAAGAATACCATCTTAATGTATATGTATGTAGTCGATGAGGATTGGTCCAAGTGGTTAATGAATTCATTCTTTAGGACAATATTTCGCTTTCAAATACCACTTGGGTGTGCATGTATTTTAATAAAAAATGTATATATATGTAATTTTGTTGGGGTTTAACTGAAAATAAAGTATTTTGTAAAGTGACAATGATATCAGTTTTACTTGAAAAATCACTAATAATTAAAATCAAAATAAAATAAAATAAAATAAAATAAACAGTTTATGGGATGTAAATAATAATTTTCTAAATGGCTTAATGGTATTTTTTGGGTTAATTACACAAACCCCGTCCTTTGAGCCTTAGGGTGGGTTGCCCCCCCATCCTTTCATTTTGGGCGATTTGCCCCCTAACCTTTCAAATTGCATTTAACCCTTTTTCAACGTTCTCGGTGGAATATTTCAGGAATATTTCGATCAAGTTGAACTTTGACCGTTATTTCTCCTCCATCACGGCGCCCCAAGAGTCAAAACCACTACCATCTTGTTCCTCTTTCCTAAGAAGAACAAAATCCATATTTCATTTGACTTTATTGGCCGTCGGAAGCATAGGAATTCGCATGCAAAGCTTCACTGCACGTTCGTCATCTTTGATCAATGATTTCTTATTCGTTTTTTTGTCGGATTTTGATTTTGAGATCACCGTTTTGTTCTTTGCGTTGAGACCTTTGAGTTGATGTATAATATCAACACGTTTGAAATCTAATTTGTACAAATTTAACCTTATAAATTACGCCCAAAAAAATGAACGGAATATTATCTAAGATTCAACTGGAAATGGGTTAAGTGCAACAATTTTGAAAAGTTAGGGGGCAAATCACCCAAAATGAAAGGATGGGGGCAACCCGCACTTAGGCCCAAAGGAAGGGGGGTTTTGTGTAATTAGCCCTTTTTGTTTTTTTTTATTCCTATAATTATGACCACCACAATTCAGTCCCCATTTTTTTAATTTCTCATTTTAGTCTTGTAACTAATGATTTAATTTCAATTTTTTTTATCCTATAACTATGATCATTTTGCAATTCAATCCTGAATTTTCCTTTCTGGTCATAGTCAGTCCTAATTTTTATCAATCTCTCATTGTAGTCATGTTACTAATTATTTTTCAAAATTTCGAGTCTAATGCCTTTGGAAGAGCTATTTATCACCTGAGTTAATGACGTGGTTGACAGATAGTTCTCTGACGTGGTATAATAAAATGACGTGATTAAGGTAAAAAAAAAAAAAAAAACATCTATTAATATTTTGAAAAGGAAAATACCCAGAACGAAGGTTTTTTCTTATGCAAATAAACTGGAAGATTGTAAGTTCTTCATTTGGCACGACTCATCTATTTATGCAAGTGTCAAAATGATCATTCCATATTTATTAAAAAATATCAATTGATTGGAGATAAATGTTGAAAAACTTCAAAAGTTTTGAGAAAAAGAAGAGAACATTATTCTATGATTTACATCAAGTTCAAGTTGTTCCTAATGGTACTGTTTGTATTTAAAGCTAACTTCTAGGGTTATTTGTATTTATCCCGACAAAATTTCATCAAAAATATTCTACATTCGAAACAAATTGTTCACGTCATCCTTTGTATCCCACATTTAAGCGTACTTTGAATAATCATAATTGCCTTTTTGTAGCTCACCAATAACACAATAGTCTTAGTCTTCTCGTCTTCTTTCGGTTATTTGTTTTCTATAATGTTTTTCCATAACGAGTGGAGTAATGTCTATATCTTACATGCAAATTAACATTCGATGCTTCCTAAACTTACCAACGTAAATTAAATGTAACGAGTAAAAGAGGTTAAGAAAACTATTATATATATGCCCCCAATTAATACTCTTTCATATTATACCAACAAACAAACAACCAATATACTTCTTAATTCCAAGTCATTGCCAAAGATCATGATGAGTCTTCCAAAGCCAATCCCTTGTGTGCTTCCATTTTTCCTTGTTATTTTATTTATAACCTTCAAATTAAGCTCTTGTATGATTGAGAATCACATTAGCCATGCTATTCCATGTCTCGAAATTGAAAAGCAGGCTCTTCTAAGCTTCAAGCAATCTGTGGAAGATCCCTTTAGTCAACTCTCTTCATGGAGCAATAGCAGTACTGAAGGTAACTGTTGCAACTGGAAAGGCGTTGTTTGCAATGACTTCACTGGTCATGTTCAACGGCTCCGTCTTCATCTTCAACCTCCAGCTTTTTTGAGTGGCAAAATAAGTCATTCCCTGCTGAATTTAACGCAGCTGAGGTATCTTGACCTTAGCAATAACAACTTCACTGGAAGAATTCCTTCCTTTGTTGGGTCTTTGAGAAGCCTCCGGTATTTGAATTTATCGAATGCTGGATTTCATGGATCCATTCCCCATTCTGTTGGAAATCTTTCAAATTTACACACTTTGGCTTTGGGGACGGAGGAAGACACCAACAGCCTTTATGCCAACAGTCTTGAATGGTTGTCGAGGCTTTCCAAATTGATGCACCTCAGCATGAATCGTGTGAACCTGAGCGAAGCTGCTGCAAACTGGGCACCGGTGATCAACTCACTCCCTTCTTTGGTACAAGTACACCTCAACTATTGCAATCTTAGTTTCATTACTGATTGTTTGATGAATGAGGTTAATCTTTCTTCTTCTCTCATTGTCCTCGATCTTTCTAGTCATCCAGACGGCTATGAGCTTTTTAGATATCTAGACAATATTTACCGCTATCTTTCCAGTAAGGATGGCATTTTTCCGTCTCAAATCCCGAGATGGATTTTTCAGCTCAGCAACCTTGTTTATCTTGATTTGAGTGGCAACAATTTTCAAGGGCCAATTCCAATTATTAGCAATACCACCAAACTTCAACACATTGATCTTTCTTACAATTATTTCAATTCCATCATTCCAGATTGGCTCTATTCTTGCAAAGACCTTCACTTTGTTGATTTGAGATGCAACGGTCTACAGGGTACAATTTCTAGTGTCATAGCAAATCTAAGCTCTCTCAATACCCTCCATTTAACAGTAAATGAGCTTTCTGGAAATATACCGAGAGAAATCACCAATTTGTGCAAAATGCAAGTGCTGGACTTAGCTTTTAATAAGTTGCATGGAGAATTATTAGATTCATTTGGTAATATGTCTAATTGCTTCTTAGATTCTCTGCAAATTTTACATCTATATGGAAATCAACTTTCTGGTCATATAACTGATAAATTTGGGGAGTTTAAGAGTCTAAAAAGACTTGTACTAGCCAGCAACTTATTATCAGGTGCAATCCCACCCAATATAGGTCAACTTTTGTCCTTAGAAGACCTATATCTTTCTGATAACCAATTGAGTGGAAATCTTCCAGAGAACTTTGGGAAACTTTTTAATTTGGAATATCTTTATATTAGATATAACAAGCTGGAAGGGGTTGTGATGGAAAGCCATTTTGGCAATCTCACGAAATTAGTATATTTAGATATCTCTGATGACCACCAATTGACTTTGAAAGTGAATCCAAATTGGATTCCACCCTTCCAACTTGAGTTCCTGGGACTGGCTTCGTTGGACTTGGGCACTACAAATATTCCCTCATGGATCAGGACACAAAAGAATCTTAGTCTACTAGATTTATCTAGTACTGGAATCTCAGGTGTTGTTCCTAGCTGGATTTGGGGGATTAGAGATTTGATTCTGTCTAACAACCATCTCCATGGAAAAATTCCTGATAAATTTGGAAATAATACTATTGTCAACTTGAGCTCCAACCGGTTCAGTGGTTCATTGCCTCGAGTAGGAGATTCAATGTTGGCTCTAAATCTCTCAAACAACGCATTTTTAGGAGGTCTATCACACTTTCTTTGTGGCGAGGTTGTCCCAAATAATTTGAAGATTCTATCTTTATTGGGTAATCAGTTGACTGGAGAATTGCCAGATTGCTTCATGAATTGGCCTTCACTAAAGTTGTTGAGTTTAGGAAATAACAACTTGTCTGGAAGCATACCAGATTCCATAAGATTTCTCACAAATTTGCAGTCTCTAGATCTGCAAAGCAACAAGTTTTCTCGGCAAATACCTTCCTCAATGCATGAGTGCCTCAGATTAGATAATATCAACCTTGCTCATAATAACATTGAAGGGAACATACCAAGATGGATGGGAATGAGCTTACCTAATTTGAAATTTCTCATTTTACGCTCAAACAAGTTGAGTGGTCAAATTTCTTCAAATATATGCCTCCTCAACTCTCTCCAAATATTGGATCTCTCAGACAATAATTTTTCTGGGATGATACCAAGATGTGTTGACAACTTTACTGCCATGGCTAACAAAAACAGTGAGAGTGGAGTGAGCAGTGCACACTATTCTGACGGTACTAATGGTTGGAACTTCATAGAGAGTGCTATTGCAACTACCAAAGGACGGGAATCCCAATACAGCACCATTCTTGGATTGGTTACGAATATGGACCTTTCGAATAACAACTTGTCTGGAGACATCCCAGAAGAGTTGACTAGTCTTGTGGAATTGGGATCACTCAATTTGTCAGGGAATCAGTTGACGGGATTAATTCCACAGAACATTGGAGACATGAAGCAATTGGAATCTCTTGATTTATCAAGAAATTCTCTATCTGGTGGAATTCCTGACAGCTTGGCAACTATGACTTGTTTGGGATATTTGAATCTGTCTAACAACAATTTGACAGGGAAGATACCACAAGGCCCCCAAATTTCGGGCTTCAATCCTACGAGTTTTATAGGAAACCACCTTTGTGGACCTCAAGTAAAAGTAAATTGCAACGATGGTGATCAAGTCCCTAAACCAGCAAACCAAGGTAACAAATCAGAGATAGATTGGTTTTACGTGTTCGTATCTTCAGGATTCGCCACGGGATTTTCAGTTGTTTGTTCGACATTGATTCTGAACAAGTCATGGAGGGATGCCTATTTTGGGTTTGTGGAGGCCACATGGGACAAACTCTACGTATTTTTCTATGTCAAATGGAGAACGTGGGTACGACGATGATCAACCGCCAAAAGCAGTCTTTCCTTTATGTTTGATTTAAGTTACTTTTAACTCTGAATTGCGACAACTTAGATATGTTTCTCTCTGTTTGTTTGTAGTTCTGTCAATCATATTTGTATGAATTAAAGAAAGGAGAAGTTATGTGTAAAGTACTTAATTTGTCGTCTGCAGATGAATGTTGGAATAGAGTAAATCTACCTCATCATTTTCTCAAATCAGCCACCAGAATACATTTTTGATCCAACATCTGGTTGGTTCATAAGAGTTTAATTATTAAGAAGTTAATCCTAATCCTACCTGATCGTTTGGAATAAGGGTATCAGCATCCAAGTCATACGATGATCTTGGCAAATTAGATTGGAATTAAGATAACTAATAATTAATAAATAATGAAACATAGAAAATACCATTAATATAGACGAAAGGACACCATACCATGCCTCCTGAACTTGTAATTAGACCGAGAATAGAACTATATACTTGAAGTAAAGATCAGTTGGCTTGTATAGTATAAATACTCTTATTCAAATACAATTCATAATTAAAGCTAATAAAGCAGAAGTTACAAGGATAGTATAGTATACCTTCTTGGTTGCCCCAGACCGCTGCTGCTTGTGTGTTTGGGTGTTTGACTCTGTCCTTGGTCTGAAAGTATAATTTTCTCTAAACCTTGTGTCCCTTATTTTCTCATGCTAAAATTTTATAATTAATCAAAAAGATTAAAAATAAAGTGTGTATATATATACTTAGTAGTTAGTAGTAAAATTAATTTTACCAAACTACAAAATTTAATTTATTAAATTAAGATATTAAACCTTCTGTCCCTGCCTTATACAACTCTGAGAATGGAAGAAGATCGCTTCCAAAGCAAACTCTGATTTGTTTGAGATACGCAAGTCCGCATAAATCTCCACTTTCATACATATCCGTATAATCCATACGAAGCATTAATTAACTCCGTTTAGTTTTGAAGAGTAAGAAAGAAGATGAAGTCCGGCAAAGCAAAGAAAGCAGCGCCGCCGCCGCCAACAGGGCCATCCCCGTGGCTGGTATACTACGACCGCAAGAATCACAGAAAACAAATATTCTGCTGCAACGTATCATCACCACCACATGTGAAGGTATATCACAAGAAAATTCCCGCTCTGCTCGGCAACAAGGTGCTGGCTTGCTCCCATGGATGGCTAGTCTTATACGATTACAGTAGGAGGCATTTATCTCTCTGCAATTCCACCACCTTTGACACCGTGCCCCTGCCTAGTCTAGAATATCAATTAAACTTCAGCAGAATCGACAGTGTTGTACTAATATCGTCATCCGATTCTAATAGCTTAAAGATATTGCTATTTTTCGAAAACATTCAGTCCATATTGTGGTGTGAAATCGGGGACGGTAAGTGGGGCGAAATAAGTTATTCGAATCGGTTTATTTCCAGAACCTCCTTCCTTCGTCGGGTGGTTAGTTGTGGCCGTAAAATATACGCTCGAGTTTGTCACAAAACAGATCACGGTTGTCGGTATGAGCGTGGTTTATTTTCCATCGAGATAGTTGAAGAACCATTCGGGTTGGGGTTTAGCTCCAGCATGTCGATGCCATTCTTTCGGGGAACTCGAGACAGTCCTCTAAATTATGAGTATTTGTTGGGATCCTGTGACGAACTCTTTTGGGTAAATTGTAAGTGGGGAGGCATGAGATCTATCGAAAGCTTGGTGGTTAAGGTCTGGAAATACTGCTAGGGAGGTTGGAAAATCTTGAAAGGAGTGAAGGATAGAGCATTTTTCCTCGGCGAAAGCTACTGTTTGTCCTGTCGAGAATCAGGGGGCGGTCGTATTTACTTCACTAAATATAAAGATGAGAGCTTGTATTGTTACAATATGGAAGATGACAGCGTTTCGGTTTCTCTGCCTTGTCCCGATTTGCGGGCATGGCAGCTTTCTTCTCCTATTTGGATAATGCCCAAAGAGTTTGCTTCCAATGTTGCGGAAGATGATCAACAATGTATCCAAGAAAACGATGACGCGGTAGGATTGGTTGAAACCAGCTGCTCCTTGGGTGAAAATGGACTCCTGGAAAAACTTGATACGCATGTCCTGGAAGATATTGTAAACCAACTTACACCACTCGATTACATGAACTTTCGATGCGTGAGCAGGGGATGTAGAGGGTTTGCCCCTCTAGCAAATTGGAGAAGAGGTTTATCCGGATCATCTTCTGAAAACCTAAATTACGCTTTCCCACTACTCATGTTTGCAGTCGATCAGACAGATGAAAGTGGCTTGATGTACAAATTCATGGATCCAAGGATAAAAGATAACTATTACATCATGCGACTTAACAAGTCTGTTGAAGATGAAAAAACTCTAATACACTATTCGGATCATGGCTGTCTGTTAACTTCCACGGGGATTCTACGTGCATCTCCACAATCCTTTCACAAGGAGCAGCATCCTCAGTTTTTCATTCGCACCCGGAATAAAGGAAAATGAAATTTTATTTTTCAAGGCCATGAGTTCTGGTTTGCTGATAATAATTAGTGTCACATTCATTCACGGGGGCAGAGAGGTTTCCGTCACCATCATCAGCCCCTTGCAAGGACAGCGCGCTGTAAAACTCGCAAGCAATATGATGTTCAATGCCACAAACATAAACACCGTGCATTTCCAGGATGTTGTCCTTTTCTTGGGTCACAATGGGAATATTGGAGAACTCAAACTAGGAGAAGAAGGGGATGTTATTAGTTGGAAGGTTTTTGACAGGCCGAAAGAACCTTCCGAACATTTTCATCCAAACTTTTTGGTGGAGTGTGGTGGCGAGTTGCTTTCCGTGTGTGTGGAGAATGGGGGAAGAGCCAGCGTGCTCGTTTATAAGCTCAATCGAGGAGAATGGGCTTGGGAAAGAGTCATGAGTCTGGGGTATTATTCATTATATCTGAGCCGGTCTTCATCGTTCTCTGTACTCACGACGAGCCCTGAATCGAGGAACAGAATTTATTTTCCTTCTCTTAATGGGCAATGCACGGTGTTTATGTTAATTCAACCTATCAACGAACACAAGAGGCCTGTAGATATAGATACGAGATGGAGGTAGGAATAACTCGAGGAAAACGGACACTGACAGCCAGGGGGATGCGCACGTTACGATAAGCGGCGTACATTAAATCAGGGTTTGCTTAATTAAGCAATAACTAATATGCTCTTTTTAGTGCTTAAGACACTTTTAATGACCGGCTTAGTCATTAGTGGCTGTCACCTCTCACCTTGTTTTGTATCCACCGCATATGTGTTTCGACTAACTTTTGAAATTAAACATGTGTATTTGGGTCGATATTTAATATTTATATTCCTTACATTACATTTATTTACTATTTCCTACTTATGGCAAAATAATACTTTAAATTACTTTGGACGTGGATCACACGATGTTTGCCACTAAAGAAAATCATTACTTTGGATGTGGATCACAACATGTTTGCAGCTAAAGAAAATCTTTACTTTTGGATATATGTGGATCACAACATGTTTTGCCACTAAAGAAAATCTGGTAATTATTGTAATTCCATCGCCATGGAAATCTAAGCTCTCTCAATACGCTCGATTTAAGTGAAAATGAACTTTCTGTCAAAATACCAAGAGAAATTGTCAACTTGTGCAAAATGCAAAAGTTGAATTTAACTTTTAATAAGTTGCAAGGAGAATTATCAGATTCGTTTGGAAATATGCCTGATTGCTTCTTAGATTCTTTGCAACACTTGGATCTATATGGCAATCAACTTTCTGGTTATATAACTGATAAATTCGGGGAGTTTCAGAGTCTGAGAACTCTTGGTCTAGGCGGCAACTTATTATCAGGTGCAATCCCATCCAGTCTAGGGCAGCTAATGTCCCTAGAAGATCTAGATCTTTCTGAAAACAAATTGAGTGGAAATCTTCCAGAGAGTTTGGGGCAACTTGTTAACTTGGAATGTAGATCTCTCGTTACATTTCTATATCTATCCTTTTTTTTTTTTTTTTTTTGGAAAATTATATCTATACTTACTATATACTAGCGAAAGTTTGTGATGCTGCTAACACCAATTTTTTCAAACGTTAACTTCTGTCAATTGCAAACAAAAAATAATTACAGTTTACCGCTTGTGAAATATTTTGTTCTCACTTAAACCCCTATAAGAAGTTTAATATATTAATCATTTCACATTTAAAACAAAACAATATATTATTTTTTAGGTTGGGGGTGGGTTGTACCCCACCACTTAAGTGTATTTTGAATAATAATAAATTAAATTCATTATTACACTTTTGTAGCTCACCAATAATACTATGGTCTTAGTCTTCTCATCTTCTTTCGGCTATTTGGTTTTTATACATGTTTTCCATAACGAGTGCAATCATGTCAATGTGTTACATGCATATTGACATAGGATGCTTCCTATACCAACCGAGTAAATGAAATGTAAAGAGAAAAAAGGTTAAGAAAACTATTATATATATGCACCAACGTGATATTATTTCATATTATACCAAAAAACAATCGATATACTTTTTAATTCCAAAGGCATTGCAAAAGATCATGATGAGCTTTGTAAAAGCCGTAAATAATTCCTATAATATATCAGCAAGAAAATTCTATATTCGAAATAAGTTGTTCAAGCCGTCCATCGTACCCCACCACTTAAGTGTATTTTGAATAATCATAATTGCCCTTTTGTATCTCACCAATAATACTATGGTCTTAGTCTTCTCTTCTTCTTTCGGCTTTTAGTTTTTTATACATGTTTGGCCTTGCAAATTGACATAGGATGCTTCCTAAACCATTATATATATATATATGCACCAACCGCGCAAATGAAATGTAAGGAGAATTTCCATCAAAAAACAAAAAAAAGAAATGTAACGAGAGAAAAAGGTTAAGAAAAACTAATATATATATGCACCAACGTGATATTCTTTCAAGGCATTGCAAAAGATCATGATGAGCCTTTCAAAGCCAATCCCTTGTGCACCTCTGTTTTTCCTTGTTATTTTATTCACATACATGGCTTCCTTCAAACTAAGCTCTTGTATGAATGAGAATCACATTAACCATTCTATTCTCTGTCCCGAAACTGAAAAACAGGCTCTTCTAAGCTTCAAGCAATCCCTGAAAGATCCCTTTGATCAACTCTCTTCATGGAACAATCGCACAGAAGTTAATTGTTGCAACTGGAAACGAGTTGCCTGCAACAACTTCACTGGCCGTGTCCAAAAGCTCCGTCTTCGATCTTCAGCTTTTTTGAGTGGCAAAATAAGCCATTCCCTGCTGAATTTAACGCAGCTGAGGTATCTTGACCTTAGCAATAACAACTTCACTGGAAGAATCCCTTCCTTTGTTGGGTCTTTCAGAAGCCTCCGGTATTTGAATTTATCGAATGCTGGATTTAATGGAGCCGTTCCCTATTCTATTGGAAATCTTTCAAACTTACGCACTTTGGCTTTGGGGGCGGAGGAAGACACAAACAGCCTTTATGTCAACAGGCTTGATTGGTTGTTGGGGCTTTCAAAATTGAAGAACCTCAGTATGAATCATGTGAACCTGAGAGAAGCCGCAGCAAACTGGGCACATGTGATCAAGTCACTCCCTTCTTTGGAACAAGTACCCCTCAATTATTGCAATCTAAGTTTCATTACTGATTCCTTGATGAATGAGGTTAATGTCTCTTCTTCTCTCTCTGTCCTCGATCTTTCTAGTAATCATGTCATTTTTCCCTCTCGCGTCCCGAGATGGATTTTTCAGCTGAGCAACCTTGTTTTTCTTAATTTGAGTGGCAACAATTTTGAAGGGCCAATTCCAAGTATTAGCAACACCACCAAACTTCAACACATTGATCTCTCTTACAATTATTTCAATTCCACCGTTCCAGATTGGCTCTACTCTTGCAGAGACCTTCACTCGGTTGATTTGAAATACAACTCTCTACAGGGTTCAATTTCCAGTGCCATGGAAAATCTAAGCTCTCTCAATACGCTCGATTTAACAGGAAATGGACTTTCTGGCAAAATACCAAGAGAAATTGGCAACTTGTGCAAAATGCAAAAGTTGATTTTAAATTCTAATAAGTTGCAAGGAGAATTATCTGATTCATTTGGAAATATGTCTGATTGCTTCTTAGATTCTTTGCAATACTTAGATCTATATGGCAATCAACTTTCTGGGCATATAACTGATAAATTCGGGGAGTTTAAGCATCTGACATATCTTGATCTAGGCGACAACTTATTATCAGGTGCAATCCCATCCAGTCTAGGGCAGCTAATGTCCTTAGAATTTCTAGATCTTATAGATAACCAACTGAGTGGAAATCTTCCAGAGAGTTTGGGCCAACTTTTTAACTTGAAATATCTTTTAATAAGAGGTAACAAGCTGGAAGGGGTTGTGACGGAGTGCCATTTTGCCGCTCTCACGAAATTAATATATTTAGATGCCTCTGATTATAACCACCAATTGACTTTGAAAGTGAATCCAAACTGGATTCCACCCTTCCAACTTAAGTTTCTGTTACTAGGTGGGTGGGACTTAGGCACTAAGAATATTCCCTCATGGATCAAGACACAAAAGAATCTTCAAATGCTATTTTTATCTGATACTGGAATATCAGGTGTTGTTCCAAACTGGATTTGGGGGATTAGTGTTTTAAGTCTGTCTAAAAACAATCTCCACGGAAAGATTCCTGATAAATTTGGAAATAACTCTATTGTCGACTTGACTTCCAATCAATTCAGTGGTTCATTGCCTCGCGTAGGAGATTTAATGGTGGATCTAAATCTCTCGCACAACGCACTTTCAGGAGGTTTATCACACTTTCTTTGTGATGAGGTCGCCCCAAATAATTTGGAGATCCTTTTGCTAAGGGGAAATCAACTGACTGGAGAATTGCCGGATTGCTTCATGAATTGGCCTTCATTATATGTGTTGAGTTTAGGAAATAACAACTTGTCTGGAAGCATACCAGATTCCATAAGATTTCTCACAAATTTGCAGTCTTTGGATCTGGGAAGCAACAAGTTTTCTGGCCGAATACCTTTCTCAATGCATAAGTGCCTCGGATTAGTTAATATCAACCTTGCTCATAATAACATTGAAGGGAACATACCAAAATGGATGGGAATGAGCTTACCTGATTTGAAATTTCTCAATTTACAATCAAACAAGTTGAGTGGTCAAATTTCTTCAAATATATGCCTCCTCAACTCTCTCCAACTATTGGATCTCTCACACAATAATTTTTCTGGGATGATACCAAGGTGTGTTGACAACTTTACTGCCATGGCCAACAAAAAAAGTGAGAGTCAAGTGAGCAGTGTGTACTATTTTGACGGTATTTATATTTGGGCCTTCACAGAGAGTGCCGTTGCCACTACCAAAGGACGAGAAACCCAATACAGCACCATTCTCGGATTGGTTACGAATATGGACCTTTCGTATAACAATTTGTCTGGAGATATCCCAAAGGGGCTGACCAGTCTTGTGGAATTGGGATCACTCAACTTGTCAGGGAATCAGTTGACGGGATTAATTCCACACAACATTGGAGACATGAAGCGATTGGAATCTCTTGATTTATCAAGAAATTCTCTGTCTGGTGGAATTCCCGACAGCCTGGCAACTATAACTTCTTTGGGATATTTGAATCTATCTTACAACAATTTGACAGGGAAGATACCACAAGGCTCCCAAATTTCGGGCTTCGATCCTACGAGTTTTATGGGAAACCACCTTTGTGGACCTCAAGTAAAAGTAAACTGCAACGATGGTGATGAAGTCCCTGAACCAGCAAACAATGGGAACAACCAAGGTAACAAATCAGAGATAGTTTGGTTTTACGTGTTCTTACCTTCAGGATTTGCCACAGGGTTTTTAGTTGTTTGTTCAACGTTGATTTTCAACAAGCCATGGAGGGATGCCTATTTTGGGTTTGTGGAGACCATGTGTGACAAGCTCTATGTATTTTTCTATGTCAAATGGAGAAGGTTGGTAGGATGATGATCAGCCGGCGAAACCAGCCTTTCCTTTCTGTTTGATTTTATTTTAGTTCTGAATTCTAACATTTTAGGTATGTTTCTGAGTTTGTAGTTCTGTCATCTATGTAAAATAAATAAAGGAAATATTATGTATGAAGTATGTCCCACACCAAAAAACAAGCCACTGTTCTGGCATACCTATAGTCGGCAAATCCCATCAGGATTTTTCAAATAGAATAAACAAACAAATCATGCACATCGCCAAAATGGGATGGGCACCATACTAAATCATGCATGCGTACTAAATAAATGAAAAAAAAATAAAATCGAACTTAATGTTTCAAGTTTCAACCCAAAAACAGACTATACCTGTGTTATGTAAACAGACTGGAAGAGGAGACGATGATCGGAATATTTTATAGATGCTTCTGGAGAGACAAAGACCGAGAGAAAAACTACACCTCGATATGAAGGGCACATGTAGCTTAGAAGAAACAGGTCCAAAGACATCCGACTCCTGAACTACTCTTCGCGCAATGTCTCCAAGATACATTCTTCATATCATTTTCTCAAACCCCTTCAGCGAGTTTCCTACTAATCAGCCACCACCATACATTTTTGATCTAACGTAATGGTCATCAAAGTTGAATCAAGATGGCACTGTGTACAAGAACTTAATCCTACCCATCCACTTCGCTTAAGACTAACGGCATCCAAGTTGACAGATAATTAGATATCATACGATGTTTTTGGCAAATAAGATAACCAAAAATTCCCCCACTCCGTGTTGACGACCTCATCGGATTTAAGATGATCATTGAGTGATAATTAACAATAAAACATAGAAAACATCAATGTTAATCATAAATAAGGCTTGAAATAGACACCAGAACGGATGCCATGCCTCCTGAACTTGTTAGTAGACCTTCGCACTTAATGATGGCATCTTCACGCTCCAAATAAACAGCATTGGTACCAGTGCCGAAAATCACTGCAACGACTCTGTCTTCATTTATCTGCGTAGGCAGAAAGAGAATGAATCATCAATTCATGCAACTGCAACTTTATATTCATATGGCATATGCAGTACAAAGTGCCTATATTTGCTTAAATAAGCATTACATTATCCGATATAACCACCATAATCGATTAAGTAAACACCTTAAATAAAACACGAATATATGAAGAAATTGCCAGCTAGCAAAGATATGAGGAACCTAACGAGAACAAAAGTGAATATGATTCGCCAAGAAGGAATAAGGCATACCAATTCTTGTTCTTTTGGCAACAGACAGTGGAGGCAATAAATAGATCACGCCAAATACAATCCAATTAAAGTCTCCGGTATCAAACACATCCAATTCCAGACATCATCTATTATTTAAATAATAAAAGCCATAGGTTCAATGCAATCTAATTGTGGATCCAGATGAAGAGCTCTGTTCCCTTCTTTCTTGTCGTGATGCAGAAAAAGTTACTTCTTTTTCAACAAATTCCTTCAATGATGCTGCTATAAAATCAAAAAGCTCCTACAAGTGGAAAACAAACCGAAAAGAAATCAGCGTTTCAAATCTCAAAACTCTGACATTTTGATTCATGCTTTTATTTTAAGCCACCCCGCCCGTGCTCATCATCAAATTTTGTGTCCAGTTATAGCAGATCTATAGCCTCTCAACTGAACAAGCAATTCCTAGAAGTTCGTAAAGCATAATAAGTTCTTTCTGGATTCCTGGAAAAAGGATGCAAGTGCAACGGGAAGGAAGGAAGATCTTGAATTTTAAACTATGCCTATGTTACCTTTGCAAACATATAACTTCAGAAAAGATGGGAATTTAAGAATATGAACAACTCGTATTGAACCTTTTTCCTCGTAGCCAAAGGGCTCCTCTCCTCACCGGTCACAAACAGGGGACCATCATAAACAAAATAAATTACAAGAAAACAGGGGACCTTCTTAATTCCCAAGTCATCGACCAGAGTGATTCTTCAAGGGAAAAATAAAATTAGGCTTAAAATAATTCTTGAATTAAATGATTCAATTGAAAATCACTTACTAAAAGGCACACTGATTTCAACATACTTTAGAATTAGAACCATAAATTAAATTGAGAACCAACGAGAATAACCACAAGAATCCAGAACAAGAAAATATCAGAAGTTATGATTTCAGAGAAATAAAGCTGTTAATTGCTATGTGTTTTTTGTGCATTAACAATTTTCATATCCAACTCGTGTTTTCACACTTCTGATGATTGTTAACAAATGACACGGTTTCGAGATTATCCTAAATGAAAGATTGATTATTCATCCCACATTCTCCATGGGATGAATAATTCACCATCACATTCTACTACTCATCCCATTATTCCTCTATAACATCTTATCACAACCAACAAAATAAACCTCTCATAAAAAAATTAGATGCGGGCTAATGAAATTAATTAAATCCAAGAACTAAACACATACCTTTTGCGGAACAGCGTGGGCATCAAAACATAATATAATCCACCTACATTTAAACAAAATAGAGAAAAATAAATTATTATTATTATTTCCAAAATACATTGGTCAGAGCAAGATCATGATTTGTGAATGGGAGGAAACAGATTAGGAAGAAAAGCATGTTCTTTGGCACCACATGTGTAGCAAGTGTCGTTCGTCTCCAGCCAATTGACTGCGCAATGCCAATGGAAATTATGCCCGCATTCCAGACACCCAATTTGGGACGACGACGGCATCTACCGCACTCATTCAACCCCTGATCCATTCCACTTGAATCAGCTTAAACGCCTCATCATCATCCTCATCTCCAAAACAAATATCCCCGCGGTCACTTCTCAAAGAATTAATGAAATGCCCACTCATCCGTGGTAGCAGATCAAATTCACACCTCTCCAAACCCTCCTTAACTGAGGCCAAATATTTTGGCACCAAATACTCTAACCTGCTTGCTCCAAATATTTTAGAAACAAATGTGATGTCATAAAGTTTTGGTCTCTTTTTTATTTTCTTATAATAAAAAATTAAAAGTATGAAAAAAAATAAAAAAATATGAAAAAGATTACCATGAATCATGATGCGTGGAGTTTAAAAATAATGCGTAAATAAATTAAAAGAAAAGAAGCCGTTTTGGGGGGTTTTGGGGCACGCTCGTTTCAACCAGGAGCCTAATGTGCTTGTGGATTCACGTGGGGATCCTCGTCAAGGCTGTATGCTGAGGGGGAACTTGGTCCCTAGGTTCGCTGGCATGACAATACATTCGCCGAGTGTTATGCGCTCGGATTTTATCCCAATGGTGGAATTGGGCATCCCTGGAAGCAAGGGCGACGCTCGTGCGTGAGCTACAATAAATGACACGAGTCCAGTGCTGGGGTGCCACGTGTCAAAACGTGGCGCGAGCGTGGAGGCAACCGAGGGTGGCCTGGCTAGGACCAGGTGGCCACGTACCTATAATTGGCGGCACCACGTGTCAAAACGTGGGCCCTGTGAGTTTTGGTCCCATCAGATAATATGTAAATAAATTTAAAAAAAAAAAAAGATTTTAAAAGATTGGGAAAGAAAACAAAAGGATTCAAGAGTTGAAGATGATTTTTATCTACCCCTAATACTTAATATATATAACAGTATAGAGAAAGGTTTCGACATAAAATCAAGTTGAGCAATATAATAAATACCTAACAAACAATAAGTAATTATAATTCTCTCATTCCAACTAAAATAAATATCGCAGAAAACAGAAACAAAGTGATCAAATAAATGTCAATCAGGTTGGTTTAAGTGGTTAATAGATTTATTCTCCAAGTCAAGATCGTGAGTTCTAATCCTATGTCAACCGGGTCGATAGATTTATCCTCCAAGTCAAAATCATGAGTTCTAATCCTATGTCAACCGGATCGGTTTAAGTGGTTAATAGATTTATTCTCCAAGTTAAAATAGTGAGTTCTAATCCCGCTTGAATTTACGTGTATTTTGAAAATTAAAAAAGCTATCAAACAAATTAATAGCCCTTATTACTCATGATAAAATTTTATACCTAATTTTAAAAAAATCTATATCTATAACTATATAAAAGTGTGGGTAGTGGATTTTTGCCATTGTGATTTGACAGAACTACCCTTATAAACTGCCTTATAAAATTTAATGTAACTATTAAAATTTAAATTATAATATATGTTGATCAACAATTAATAATTTAACTCAAAATTTAAGGCCCAACTATTCTCATTCTCTACAATTAGTTTATGTTGGTAATAATTGTACTCAAATATATTAACTTAATTATATTTAAAGATCAATTATTCTCATTCTCTAACTCTTCCTATTCTATTAAATTATAAATTATTATAATATATGCCCTTCTAAACTACCCTTATAAAATTTAATTTAACTATTAAATTATAATATATGTTGATCAACAATTAATAATTTCACTCAAAATTTAAAGGCCAATTATTCTCATTCTCTACAATTAGTTTATATTGGTAATAATTTTGCTCAAATATATTTACTTAATTATATTTAAGGGCCAACTATTCCCATTCTCCAACTCTTCCTATTCTCTTTTAATATACACTCAATGTTGGTTCCAATGTAAATTAACTTCATAGGTTATTAACAACACAATGTAGACTCATTACACTTGAAGTTTTGTATTCATTCACTAAAGTTGAAATTTTGTATTCCAACAAGAGTTTGTAGGTTCTCTGAACTAACATCATTTTGTCCATCTATCTAGCTACCAGGAGGATTGAGGAGGAGAAGTTGAAGAACTCGATAACTGGTTTTTCAGCAGTTTTCAACTAAACCCCCATTTCGATCGTTTGAACTAATTAGCGTTTTGGCATTTGATTATAGGGAGAGCGCCTGTAGCATCACCTATGGAAGTATTGACCTGGAATGGATGAATCTTGATGAGATTATATTTATTACATTTCCATATTGGAATTCCCAAATGTTTTCTTTATTTGTTTGTATGACATTATCTTTTCCTTCATATTCAGAGAAACTTTGTTCACTTGGAGCGAACATATCTGGCATACGTGATAATGTGAAAAGGAAACGTTCTGAGCTTTCAATGTTGCAAGGAATAAAAACTCTGACCACAATAGTGGAAGCTCAAGTAAGGATTCTATCTTGATTATGCTCTGAACTTTTGTTAATATAGGTTCTATCTTGATTATGCGTTGAACTTTTGGCATATTTAGTATGTTTGAGGTTCTTTCTGAGAATGTGACCTGTGACTGTACTTCGGAAAGTGGTAGTTCACCTTCCATATTGCATAAAATTTGGTGAACATTGCAAAAGTTTTAAGTATCTTAGATGCACAATCAAACACATAATGCGACGTGAGAACGCTTTGTTCCTTAATTCGCTCAAGTAGTCTAACATTCGCCATCCTATATTCTGTATATTCGAAAGATAAATTCAGTGGCTATTTTGCAAATCCAGTCTCTCTTTCCAAAGAAGGATGAAAATCTATAAGGAAAGACAAATAAACAACGAAACAATGAGAAAGCTATTTTGTTTTTACATTTCTTCTCTTCGCATTGTTGTTTCCTTCAGTTTACAGTACTTACATTTCACATCTCAGATATGATTAGCTTCCTTTTATCTATCTGTCTATACCTATATAAAAGTGTGGATAGTATGTTTGGATTGTGAATTAACCGAATTGTCCTTATATTATTTAATTTGACTATTTAAATTGTAGTTTATGTTAATTAATAATTTTACTCAACTGTATTAACTTAATTACATTGAAGGGCATCTATTCTCATTCTCTCACTCTTTCTATTCTCCTCTAATATACAGTAAATGTTGTTTAATTCCCTACATTCAATGTTGACTCCAATGTAAATTAACTTCATTGACTATGAACAACACCAAGCAAATTTACTTGGTCTTTTGATTCGTTGTGCTTGAACTTGGCTGCAAATTTGTCTTTGTTTATTTCCTATATTTTAATTTTAATAACTTAACTATTTAAATTATAGTTTAATTATTTATATAGGTCCAAAATTAATAATTCTATTTAATTATTTTAACTTAACTATATAGTTGAAACAGTATTTTTAGGGACTAATATGTAATAAACGAAAATGCGAGGACTAAATTGTAATTAGGCCTAAATACAAGGTACTTAGATGTAATTTCCCCATATAACTATATTTAAGCTCCAACTATTCCTATTCTATCACTCTTCATATTCTCCTTTAATGTACACTAAATGTTGATGTTTAATTGGCAACCCTCAATGTTGATTCTAATGTAAATAATATATATATATATATATATATATATATATATATATGTAATTAGATCAAACTTGAAAGGGGAAATGATCTATTTAATTATTTTAACTTAACTATATTTAAGCTCCAACTATTCTTATTCTATCACTCTTCATATTCTCCTTTAATGTACACTAAATGTTGATGTTTAATTGGCAACCCCCAATGTTGATTCTAATGTAAATAATATATATATATATATATATATTTGTAATTAGATCAAACTTGGAAGGGGAAATGAGGTTTACGTAGCTATATTATACATGCATATGTGAAAATGTGACTTAATGTGAATTCATTTTATTGAAGGAATTGAGCCATCAAAGACCGGCACAGTCGGCAAGCTAAAGCGTGCATGCAGTGGAGGCCGCATTTGATCATTTGCCAAGAAGCGGGCCTGATAGAGTTTCCGGTAATCTTTATTTGCAACGTAGATTTCACATATATATATTTTATTCGTAAGATGTTAGTAGTGTATGTATGTACATCTTTACATTATCATTTCTCAAACTCTGATAGGTGCCCCAGAGGGTGTATAATTAAATGGATCTCTGAAGCCGTACACAGTTTCACCTGTGAAAAGTTGATTTAGATTTTTCACTGCTTTTCAGTATTTGTCTTATAAGGTCCTCTATAATGTGAAATAAACGTGAAATTTTTGTGCAGGGAACATGTATGGGGACCATTTTGTCTTTGCCATGAAGGGAATAAGTTACTGATTGACATCCAGGACGGTGATAAGCTAGGTTGGTCAGTTTTTGAAAAATTAGTGATTGCTTACCAATATGTATTCATGTTTTTGATTAAGGCCAATTCAAAATTATCTGAGATTGATGGAACCTGGTTGTATTATAAATCTAACAGCATCATATCAAATGATTTAGTTTAAGTGGTTAATGTAAGAAATAATTTTAGGGAGCCAGAATCACACCATGAATATAGAACACCTAATACGTAGAAGAATTAGGATTACCTGATTCCGCCATCTCTGATGATCTCTCGCAATCCCCAAATCAACAGCTCAGGTTAGGTCTTCCTCTCCTTCTCTCACAACAGCAGTTGACAGCTTAATGGGAAAGCAATATCAGAACGTGGAGTGGAGAGGGGACCTAGCCACGATATATAAATCCCTAGAGGCCCTCCCATCATGGGCTTTCTAGAGTGGGCCTACACCAGCTGTCGGACCACGTCTATTAAATCAGGCTCTTTATCGAAAGTGGGTCAATCAATGAGCCTATTTAGTCTTGTCCCAATTAACCGTATTATTTAGCCCGTTTTATTTAATACAGTCATCAATTAATATAAGTCCAACAAGAAAATTCTTACAGTCTCCCACTTGGACAATATTAATTGAAGTTTTGACTCCAAAAGACAAGAAAAAGACATTATTTTAAAAATGACTCTCGGGCTAAATTACACAAAACAGTTTTGACTGTGGCCACAGATTTTGAAAAACAATACGGTAACAGACAAGACTTTCAACAATCCGGTCCGGCGAAAGTCACCAAATATCGGATCATGGCGGTAATTGTATCCTTTATTGATACAAGACCTTCCATGGTCACAAATACCAACAACTTTCACTGACATGGATTTAGACGTGGTGGTGTAGCAAGAAATAGCATCCAAATACAACCCCAAATATTGCTACTTCATTGTTAGTCCTCCGATTTTCTTGTAAGATACGAATTTCTACACAATATGAAATTCCAAGAAAATCCAATTTCCTTGTCATATACGGGCCTCAGAAACAATAGGAAACCCAAAGGAAATTACAGTTTTCTTGTAAGATATAGATTTCCAAAACAATATAAAATCTCAAGAAAACTCAACAACTTCTCAGGAAGTTATGTATGTCTCATTTAATGTTCAATATTCAATATGGTGTGTTTATGAGACATACCCAACATTCTTAAGAACAACACCCAATCTTAAGATAAACATACATGCGAGATACAAAACTCAATCAAGTGCACATAAGAGAATCATTAATGAGTAAAAGATGGTCTCGCATTAAACATCAATGTCAAATCAAAATACATCGACTAAGAGTTCAGCATATATATAAAAATTGACAACTCATTCAACCTAAATATTAAAAGACTCAATTACACCCATGTGTTCAACATGTCTTTTAAAAGCAATAGGTCTAAGCCCCTTGGTCAAAGGATCCGCCAACATAGAATCTGTGTCAATATGATCTATCAAAACAGTATCATTTTTGACCAAGTCCCTTACAGTGAGATACTTCAGTTCCATATGCTTCGACGCACTAGAGGATTTGTTATTCTTAGAAAAGAACACGGCAGCGGCATTATCACAATAAATCCTCAAAGGTTTAGCTATCGTGTCAACTATAGAAAGTCCAGAAATGAAGTTCTTAAGCCAAACAGCATGTGTGGCAGCTCCATAGCAAGCAACAAACTCCGCTTGCATGGTTGATGAAGCCGTAAGTGTTCGCTTAACACTTTTCCATGAGACCGCGCCACCTGCCATCGTAAAAACATAGCCCGAAGTTGACTTTAGATCATCCGAACACCCAGCAAAATCAGAATCTGAGTACCCAACAACCTCAAGGTGATCAACCTTTCTAAACACGAGCATAAAATCTCTGGTTTTCTTCAAATATCTCAAAACCTTTTTAACAGCAACCCAATGCTCATGCCCAGGATTAGAAAGGTAACGCCCAAGAACTCCAACAACAAACGCTATATCCGGTCTCGTGCAAACTTGAGCATACATCAAACTTCCCACAACACTTGAATATGGGATATTCTTCATTGATTCTCGTTCAAGCTCATTTTTCGGACATTGTGCAAGACTAAGTTTATCACCTTTCACGATAGGCACATCACCCGGTCTACAATTTTCCATGTTAAATCTAGCCAAAACACGATCAATGTAACTCACTTGAGAAAGTCCCAATAACCCACGGGATCTATCACGTCGAATTTCAATACCAAGTACGAAAGATGCCTCGCCAAGATCTTTCATATCAAAATTACGACACAACATTTGTTTGGTTTCGTGGAGTAAACCTAAATCACTACTAGCAAGTAGTATATCATCAACATATAGCACAAGATATATAAATTTACTCCCACAGATCTTAAGATATATGCAATGATCCACTTTATTCTCCTCAAAACCCAACGAAGTCACAACATTATCAAACTTCAAGTACCACTGTCGAGAAGCTTGTTTTAGACCATATATTGACTTCTTAAGTTTACATACCATTTGCTCCTTCCCATCTTGAGTAAATCCTTCGGGTTGAGCCATGTAAACCTCTTCTTCTAAGTCACCATTTAGGAAAGCTGTTCTTACATCCATTTGGTGAAGCTCCAAGTCAAAATGAGCTACAAGACTCATAATAATCCTAAATGAATCTTTAGAAGAGACAGGAGAAAAAGTGTCACTATAATCAATTCCAGCCCTCTGTGTAAAACCCTTAGCTACGAGCCTTGCCTTAAATCTCTCAATGTTACCTTTAGAGTCTTTCTTTGTCTTAAACACCCATTTACAGCCAATGGCCTTACATCCCTGAGGCAAATCAACTAACTCCCACACTTCATTATTTTTCATCGAGTTAATTTCATCTCTCATTGCCTCGAACCACAAGTGAGATTGAGGACTAGACATTGCACCTGAGTATGTTACTGGATCAACTATATTTCCAATGTCATAATCACTCTCAGCAAGGTAAACATAATAATCATCAGGAATGGCTGAACGTCTTTCTCTAGTAGAACGCCTCGAAGGTTCAGCTGGGACTTGATGTTGAACAGGATTAATATCAACTTCTCCCTCAACATCAGTTCCAGGTGAATCAGATGGTTCACTAGTACCCTGATCAGAAATTGGCAAGGAAAGTGGAACAGAATCGGTTTGATCTTCTAAGGTGATAGAACGGGAATTTTCACTTCTTTCAGGAACATCATTCTCCAAAAATTTCGCCGTCTGAGATTCTACTACTCTAGTTCCGCGAGAAGGACAAAAGAATCTGTATCCTTTAGAGTGATCTGGATACCCAATGAAATAACCGCGAGTAGATTTAGGGTCTGTCTTTTTCTCAAAAGGGTTATAGATTCTAACTTCAGCAGGACACCCCCATACACGAAAATGGTTCAAACTAGGCTTTCGACTAACCCACAACTCAAAAGGTGTTTTAGGAACAGATTTGGTAGGAACACGGTTTAGGATATACATAGCAGTTCTAATTGCCTCACCCCAAAGAAAAGTAGGTAACGCACACCAACTCATCATACTCCTCATCATCTCAGCTAGGGTGCGATTACGCCTTTCAGCCACACCATTTTGCTCAGGACTACCAGGCATGGTATATTGGGCAACTATTCCGGATTCTTGTAAGTATTTGGCAAACGGTCCCATATGTTGCCCTGTTTCAGTATGTTTGCCATAATACTCACCACCGCGGTCAGACCTCACAATCTTGATGACTTTTCCTAATTGCTTCTCTACTTCAGTTTTAAAAATCTTAAATTTTTTCAAGAGAATCTGATTTTTCTTTAATCAAGTAGATATATCCATATCGGGAAAAGTCATCAATAAATGTGATGAAATACCTATTACCACATAAAGTAGGGATGTAAGGACCAGAGATATCCGTATGGATAATCTCTAAGAGTTCAGAACTACGAGTGGCTCCCTTTTTCTTAGACTTGGTTAATTTACCCCTAATACAGTCAACACAAGTTCCCATATCGCCAAAATCAAGAGAAGGAAGAATATCTAGTTTCACTAGTCTTTCTATCCTTTCTCTAGAAATGTGTCCAAGACGTCTATGCCATAACACTGAAGAATTATCAGCCACTAAGGATCTCTTAGGCACAGCATTTTCAACATTGAAAGAGGAATAAATTTGATTGGAAGCCAAATTCAATCTGTACAAGCCATTAGACAAAAAACCAGAACCAATAATTTTAGAATCTAAAATCAAATCAACTTTCTTTTTACTAAAAGAAATGTTATAACCCAAATTGTCTAAAGCAGAAATAGAAATTAAATTTCGAGTAAAACTCGGAACATAGAAAACATTCTCAAGAACTAGTCTGAAATTGGTGTCTAAATTCAAAATAACAGTTCCTACACATTCTACTACTGCTAGGGCTTCAATAGCTACTCCAATTTTAGACTCTTCTTCACTTGGCTTCCTTTGGCTTATAAACCCCTGCAATGAAATGGCAACATGGACATTTGCCCCGCTGTCAATCCACCAGGAATTAATGGGAACATTAACTAAATTTGACTCAAAACAAACTAGGGCTAAAGGATTACCTTCTTGTTTCTTCTTGTCTAACCAAGCTTTGAAATCAGGGCAGTCACGTCTTTTATGGTTTGGTCTCTTACAAAAGTAACACTTCATTCCCTTTTTAAAACCTTCTTTCTTCACCCCTAAGTTTTGGTTCTGACCAGCACCATGCCTGTTAGTTTTCTGAGCATTCCCTTTGTTCTTATGATGAGGATTTTTAGAGTTAAAGTTACCAAAACCCTTTTGAGGTTGAGGGCCACGGTGGTGGACAAGGAAAGCTGTTTGACCACTCTCTCTCTTAATTTTCTCTTCCTCAGAAACACACTTTGAAATAAGGTCAAGGACACTCCAGGATTCATCTTGAGTATTATAGGCTGTTTTGATTTGGCTGAACTCAATAGGTAAGGAATTGAGGGCAGTGTGAACTATGTAGCTATCAGGAAGGGAAATATCAAGATCTTTGAGTTTGGTTTGAAGGTGAACCATTTTCAGGATGTACTCTCTAATTCCCCCAGAATTATCGTACCTCATACTCGCTAAGTCACTCATCAGGTTTCCTGCCTCAAACTTGTCAGACACATGATATCTTTCTCCTATCGCATCATAGAGCTCCTTAGCATTTTCAGTCTCAGGAAGCGAACTAGCTAGATGCTCTCCAATAGATTTCTTCAAAGCTAGGAGACAAAGGCGATTTGATCTCTCCCATTGGGCAAAAGCCCTTTTTGCTGTATCAGTGGCATCATCAGCAGGTTGAGCAGGCTTATCCTCACGTAGTGCCATATCTATGTCAGCTAATCCTAAAGCAAAGTCGATATCCCGTTTCCACTTCTTATAATTTCCACCATTCAAAACATCAACAATAGCAGTACCACTGTTCAAGTTTATCGTAACTGATACAAATAACAAGAATGCAACAAATTAGTTCAACAGGCAATAATTAGAATAAGCTTGACAAATATAGCTTTATTCAAATGAGAGTCCAGGATGTCTTGACAGACTCCCCTTTGGGCAGAGCATGTCACACATATTAGTTCTCTCTGTGTAAAACGGTATAAGAATACCCCAATTTTCGAAAGCTGATTCCTTTGGGAAACAAACTATCTTAACTGTTGTACCCTATCAATATGTTTTACACAAACAAATGAAATCATTGTACACATCTCACCCCCTTTGGGCAGGCAAGAATGCACAACAATCCATTGACTCGAGATATGCGTGTTACTGATTTTACAAGTTCCAATAAATAGAACACTTTGGTGTAACTATATACTGAAATTTATAAAATAAGCACACGACCGAGTATAAATAAATTGCCTAAATTGCATACGAACGATATGTATGCAACACTCCCACAAAATAAAATACGAAAGATATGCATTTTGGGAGTTAAAAATATAACGTGTTGCATCCAAATTATTTGTTAAACCCAACTAATGTGATGTATCGTAATAGGCCTTGGAGAGCAATATCTATATCCTTCTGATAATTATGTGTCGGCCATATAAGAATTATAAGCTAAAGGGTTTAAACAACTTAAGATACAGTACGCTTGTATGGCAATTCCAAAATTTAACATTTCGATTAACAACAAGTGTCACATATATGTAGAATTGATGCAGCCAAGCACGGTATCCAAGATTCAGTGAATTGGTCTATTAAATGCATATATATGAAAAGGATTTGCCTATACACAATAAAATTCACATGACCAATTGAATACGTAAGAGGAAAAGTTGGAACAGAATGTTATCTCTTATTCACAAAGCAAATTCATGAGATTGTCATTATTCATGGGCCCGCTTACAACTAACCAAGTTCATGTATTTATCGAAAACAAAATATTATAGAATTCGAAAATTAGTCCGAAGCAGGCAAAATCTTATGACTAGCGAGATAATTTATAAAGTAAACCCAGGCAGTCGGAACTAATTTATAAAAAAAAAAAATTCACATGAACCATGTAGCGCACATATCATCTATTTCGAACCATAATTGTAACTCATCTCTGATTCCAGCAAATCAATAGAATCACAGGCAAAATACGAATTGAAATTTCATAGATTCTAAGAACATCGACTATATCAAATTACGAATTTGATGCGATTAAAATTTCAATTCCGTAGTTTGATATTAATGTTAATTCAATAATCTCAATTAGGGTTCTAAATTCATGAATGTATGGCTCTGATACCAACTGTAAGAAATAATTTTAGGGAGCCAGAATCACACCATGAATATAGAACACCTAATACGTAGAAGAATTAGGATTACCTGATTCCGCCATCTCTGATGATCTCTCGCAATCCCCAAATCAACAGCTCAGGTTAGGTCTTCCTCTCCTTCTCTCACAACAGCAGTTGACAGCTTAATGGGAAAGCAATATCAGAACGTGGAGTGGAGAGGGACCTAGCCACGATATATAAATCCCTAGAGGCCCTCCCATCATGGGCTTTCTAGAGTGGGCCTACACCAGCTGTCGGACCACGTCTATTAAATCAGGCTCTTTATCGAAAGTGGGTCAATCAATGAGCCTATTTAGTCTTGTCCCAATTAACCGTATTATTTAGCCCGTTTTATTTAATACAGTCATCAATTAATATAAGTCCAACAAGAAAATTCTTACAGTTAAAATATGCTCAAGATTCCAACCGAAGTAACATTAAATTATCCAAAGAAACTCGATGGCTTGTTATTATGAACTTAAAATTCTGAGCTCCAAATCCAACAATCCATTCACAACCTGAAATTAGTTAATCCTTTCTGTTTTACTTATGGTAGTGGTGAAGAAGAAGGTGGTACTATAACTTGCTGTAAACCAGCTGGGTCAGGCTTTGCAGAAGGAATTGTGGCTGAGAAGAGGATGTACCAATCGCCTAAAAGAACTAAAGCAGTTGAATACATTGAGATGAAGTAGTGAGATAAATTAAAATGTAGATCTGATGACTAGGTTTGTGGTTGAAATAGTTTGCAAATTTTAGCCTCGTTTGCGCGGTACTGGTTACTCGGAAAAGTAAAAGATTGCATAATTGTTGATGCTCTTTTTCATCCATGAAATTCTTTATGCTGAAAAAAATCTTTATTTTAGAAATAACATTCAGTTTATTTTATTTTATTTTATTTTTTACCTTCAGCTGCAGTTTATTCATTCAGTAGCTTGGTAAGGATAGAATCAGGGATAGATATATATGATTCGGATGATGAACTTGGCATGCAAGTTTTCCATGCTTGCCTCTCTTAGAGCGATCTATGTTTCTGTTTCTTTGCTTCTGTCGATAACCCTTGCCATCATCATAATATTGGATCAAAATAACTCTCTAATTTATGTTGTTATCATGCTCTCCTGTGTTTTCGATCCAATCATATGAATATTGGAAATTAAAGCACGCACTTCATAATCATAATGAACTACAATTTGAAACAAGTAGGGTTTACTTAGCAATTTCAAATTAAAGTTAAGCAAGTCAAAATAATGGCAACTAATAATTATGCAACCTGCATATCTTATGGGTGCGGGAGGGCTGGTGGCAGCCCAGGCATATACAAAGAAAGTTGGCCAGAACTTGTTGTTAATGAAGCAGAAGCAAAAGCTGTAATCAATCGAGACAATCCGACGGTGACCGTCGTGGCTATTCTTTTAGGCGTAGGACATATTGATAATTTCTGCTGATAAGAATGACAAGGTTGCAAAGATGCCATGGTTGGATAGAAGAACAATGAATATACTATGGAGATGGAAAATTTATCCATCATTATACATGAATTCTAATGCAATGCTATAAGTTATGAGATTATGAATAAATGAGGTTGATGGTGATGTTTTCTTAAAAAAAAAAACAATCAGAACAATTAGGTGGTTGGATTTTTATTGCTTTTGAGAAAAATATAGGGAGAATTACAACTGACTACTTATATTTTGGTCTGAGGTCCCTTAACGGAATTTGTAAAAGTACACTTATGCCCTTAACGGTTTTATGAGTGTTACATTGAACATATGCCCAAAATTACAAAATCATCCCTAAAGTTTACAAAAATAACAAAACGATCCCTACAAAATATGACTTTAACAACAAATCAGGGTTATTTTTGGAATGACATAACGGAATCCTAGGGATCACAAACGGTCCTCAAAGTTAGGGACTAAAATGTAATTTCTCGATAAAAATGACTATGTTGTAATTATGCCTAAATGCAGGGTAGTCAGTTGTAATTCTCCTAGGTTCTTTCTTTGGATCATTATTATCTAAGTGGATCTATAAAACGTTGCATGTAAAGGTAATTGAATCACCCCCGTAAAGATCCCACATTATTAGGGGCTTGCGTTAAATTTATAATTTTTTTTTGGTCAGCTCGTTAAATTTATAATAGATATTACAAATGTTCTTTTCTTTCAACTCTTGGAATCCTCAAGGAGAACCTTACAAGAATACATATATTGAATACACCTTAATTTATCTATATATTTAATTATCAGATTCATAGATCCTTTAGGTATATTCATGTGTTTTATTTTAATTTTGATCATATTTGGAAAAAGTATATTCAATATGTTCAATGTTACATTAGCAAGGAATAAAAATACATGACATTATATTTATGGATATGGGAGCACAATACAAAAATGATTTGATCTTCAATAGAACTTACATAATAAAGAATCCAACGATGAAGGAAATAAACAGAAATTGCCTTAATGTCAATCCCCGAATTGAGTTGGTACTCCAAGCAACAACTACTGTGAAAGAAGTAGATGAAAATCTTAGCTACAAATATATCACATGCGATTTTACAGAATTGAATTGAAGGAAATCACAACCAGTTTTGATGAGAATCAATTGATCAGAAAATTTACAATTATCTTTAGTTACTAAACAATTCAAGTTTCTTTTAAGTAAATTGGGAGGGAAAAAAAAATAACCTAGACAAAATGCAGATATAATTGAATTTTAAAAAATGGTGAAATAGTCATTTGAATTTTGGAGAAACAACAAAAGCACATGTTTTGAAAGAGAAGTGATAATAATGAACAATGAGTAAGAAAATAATTAATCATTTACAATGTATGATTCAATTATTATTAATTCAAATATTTTATTTTGGTGAAGGGAAAAAATTATCACAATTAATTTTTGAGACGACCTAGCAGTAACAGAAGGACGGTGGTTTCAAAGATTAGAAAACAAGAGAAAAATTGTGGGAATTTCACGATAAAAAAAAAACAGATATACTGAGGTATGATACAAAAATACATGCAAAAAGAAACAAGAAAGACTTAGTAACGAATATATTTTATAATCAAAATGAATCATGTAATAAAACAAATGCTTTACAAGGTGAACTTCAATTAAAGGCAACTTCTGCAACGGCGATATTCCTCAATCCAACTTATTAACTCAATACATGGTGACTTAAACTTCTTTTATTATCATTATATAATGAAAAATAAATAGTATATTATAAATTAGTAAAGAATTGATAACAATAGTTGTTTCTATGATGAACGGTTGGTGACCTCTGAGGAAATAAACATAGAGAAATTGTGGATGACGAAGAAAATAAAAACATCAATGAAATATCCATTGCATAAGTGATTTATAACCGTCTGCAGTTACAAGAGGTAATCTACAAAATAGAAAAACAAGCTTGTAATTAAAATGTTCTAAATAATATTTGAGATTAATATTCTTATCACAAGCTATAGTATAATATTTTTTGGGTGCATGGAAACACAAACTCCACCTTAAAGAACAAATACAACTACTTCAAAGCAAAAGTCGAATATGAAGCTTATAAAAACTGCACAAGATTAGTATAAAAGACAATGCAAGGAATACAATGCAAAAATTGCATGGATGACAAAGTGGAAGCATCACCAAGGTATGAGATCTAAAAACCAATAAATTTTAAAACCGTGATATAAAGATAACTAAACTACAAAATTTTAAAAATACATGTATAGGGTTATCCTAAACATAGCAGATGGGAGTGTACAGGCCATAATCACACTATTTGTAGAAGTTGTTGAGGTTGCTGATCAGAGTCTGGCATCATTTTTTAAGAGAAAGTACCTAACCAAAGTCAAAGAGAAGCATGAAAAAACGAAATTATTGGAAACAATAAAGAAAGAAAAGGAATAACGGATCGTCCTAGGAAAATAGAAAAGAGAAATAAGTAGTACGTGCATGAGGTTCAAATATTCATATGAATGTATTGAGCACTGGCTACAGGGAAAATAAGAAACAATACTATCTATAGTCCCAAAACGGAAACAATTCCATGCACACGAAACACACATCTTTCAAGAATCAAAGCAAATGAAAAAAAGGGTAATTATATTAAAAAAAACACTACATATCATAAATTAAAAGAAAAAAAAATCATCAACAATAATAAATACAAACGGGCATACACGTGCAACGCACGTGCACCTTGCTAGTTACAAATAAAATATTAACCCTATATGCAAATCCCTAAATGGAGCCAAAGCATTAATTAACTCGTTTTCGTTTTCGTTTTGAAGAGAAAGAAAGAAGATGAAGCCCGGCAAAGCAAAGAAAGCAGCGCCGCCGCCGCCGACAAGGCCGTCACCGTGGCTAGTATACTACGACGGCAAGAATTACAGAAAACAAATATTCTGTTGCAACGTATCATCGCCACAGTTGAAGACATACCGCAAGAATATACCTGGTCTGTTAGGCAAAAAGGTTCTGGCTTGCTAGCTCCCATGGATCATGGATGGTTAGTCTTGTACGATTACAGTCAAAAGCGTTTATCTCTCTGCAATTCCAGCACCTTTGACACCATGCCCCTGCCTACTCTACAACATCAATTTCAGTCCGTGATGTGGTGTAAAATCGGGGATGATGAGTGGGGTGAAATAAGTTCTGCGAATCAGATAAAGGCCTTTCATGGGAGAGGTTCCAAATTCTCCTTCCTTCGTCGGGTGGTTAGTTGTGGCCGCAAAATATACGCTCGAATTTGTCACAGATTATAATCCATGGAGATAGTTGAAGAACCACTCGGGCTGGGTCCTCTCTCCAGCGTGCACATGCCACCCGTACGGAGAACTTATGTGTATCTTTTGGGATCCTGCGACGAACTCTTTTGGGTATATTTGAAGTGGGGAGACATGAGATCTATCGAAAGTTTGGTGGTTAAGGTTTGGAAATACGACGAGGGACGTTGGAAAAGCTTGAAAGTTGTGAAAGATAGAGCATTTTTCCTTGGTGAAAGATATTGTTTGTCATGTCAAGAATCAGGAGGCGGTCGTATATACTTCACTAAAGATGAGAGTTTGTATTGTTACAATATGGAAGATGACAGTGTTTCGGTTTCTCAGCCTTGTCCTGATTTGCCGGCGTGGCGGCTTTGTTCACCTATTTGGATAATGCCTGAAGCCGTTGCTTCCAATACTGCCTAAGATGGTCAACAATGTATCCAAGAAAATGCTGACACCGTAGGATTGGCTCAAACTTGTTGCCCTAACCAGGACTTGGATGATAATGGACTGCTCGATAAGCTAGATAAATATGTCATGGAAGATATTGTAAACCAACTAGCACCACTCGATTACATGAACTTTCGATCTGTGAGCAGGGGATGTCGAGCGGTTGCCCCTCTAGCAGGATGGAGAAGAGGTTTATCCGGATCATCTACTAAAAACCTAAATTACACTTTCCCACTACTCATGTTTCCGGTTGATCAGGCAGATGGAAGTGGCTTGATGTACAAATTCATGGATCCAAGAATAAAAAATAACTATTACATGATGAGAGTTACCGAGGTTGATGAAGATGAACAAACTCTAATCCACTATTCCAATAATGGTTGGGTGTTAACTTCCACGGGATTTGACAGTCATCTCCGTAATCCATTCACAAGGAGCATCCTTAGTCTTACGATCTCAAATGAAGATTTATTTTTCTTGAGCATCAGTTCTGGTTTACTTATAACAAGTGTCTTATTCACTTATGGGGGCATAACGGTTTTTGTTACCACAAACAGCCCCTTAGATGGATGGCGCTATACAGAATTTAAAAGTAATACGAAGTTCAATGCAATAAACATCCGCGTGCATTTCCAGGATGCTGTCCTTTACTTGGATCGCAATGGGAATGTTGGTATTAAAATATTGGTGCTCAAAATTATAAATATGTGGTTTCTAGAATTATCTTTTGAAAAATCTTGCAATAGATTTTGTAAGAATAATCTAGATTTTAGCATTTAGGTAATTGAAAGATAGAATAATCTAGAATATAGCACATGCCTAATTAGCAACAAAAATCAAGAATAAAATATTGTTAAAGGTTGATGAACCGACATAGCAAAGTCGGTAATCAACACCTATAAATATGTACACCCCATTTGCAATGTAAGAAGTGAAAAATCATTTTCCCAAAGTTCCCATTAATTCTTTCTCCTCCATTCTCGGCCAATCAACCATCTTCAATAATTTTCTTTCCCAAAACAAAGCCATTCCTTCTTAAAAATACTAGCCCATCATTACGTTTTTTTAAATAAAGTTTGCTTCTCCCAAATAACACCTTCCTCTAAATTCCAACATTTGGTATCAGAGCCAATTCAATCAAAACCTATCAAATGACCCAAAATCTTACAACTTTTAATTACACCCCTTCCATGGTCCCAATATTTGAGGGGGAGTCTTATGAATTTTGGAGTATCCAAATGAAGACCCTATACATATCACAGGGTCTTTGGGATTTAATAGAAAATGGCTACGAGCAACCCCGAGATGCTGCCGAATTGGAGTCTTGGGACAACAATAGAAAAAAGGAGTACAATGAGAATCGGAGGAAGGATGCAAAGGCATTGTCATACATGCAACAAGGGGTTACGAAACCCATATTTCCAAGGATAATGGTTGCTACAACAGCAAAAGAGGCTTGGGAGATCTTGAAGAATGCATATAAGGGCTCAGACAAGGTAATCTCCATTAAACTCCAATCTTTGTGGAGAGATTTTGATACGTTATTGATGAAGGAAGATGAGTCGATTGAAATATTTTTTAATCGGGTCTCAAATATAATTAATCAAATAAGAAGTTATGGAGATACAATTGAAGACAAGAAAATTATTCAAAAAATATTACGGAGCCTTCCCATAAAGTATGATCATATAGTGGCTGCAATTGAAGAATCTAAAGATTTATCGGTATTAACTTTAACGGAATTAATGGGCTCACTACAAGCGCATGAGGATAGAATGCGCCGATTTAATGAGCAGCCACTAGATCGAGCATTCCAAAGTCAATTAAATTTTTCTAAGAAGGATGGTAATCAGAAAAATGGGCACGGTAAAAAGAATTTTCAGAAAAGAGGAAATTCAAATTATGGAAAGGGGAGAGAAAATTATGAAAATAGTAAATCTGGCCCATATTGCAAATTATGCAAGAAAAATAATCATGATACACAAAATTGCCGATTTAAATGCAAGAGATGCAAAAATCATACTCATTTTGAAAGGGATTGTTTTTATCGGCAAAAGGATGAAGCCAGATTTACTACGGAAGATAATTCTAAAGATCATGTTTTTCTTTCATGCTTAAATGGACACCAAGAGTTACATGATATCTGGTATGTAGATAGCGGTTGCTCTAATCATATGACAGGCAACCGTGAATCTTTTATTACACTTGATGAAAATATTAAGAGTCAAATTACTCTTGGTGATGGGAGAAGTCAAAATGTCGAAGGAATGGGTACTATTGGTGTTAGAACTAAAAATGGCTCCACTAGAAAAATTCATGATGTTTTTTATGTCCCTGGTTTGACCCAAAATTTGCTAAGTGTTGGTCAATTAATCCAAAGAGGCTATAAGGTGAATTTTGATAATGATAAATGCATCATTATTGATAAGGAAAAGGGTCAGTCGATTACTATGATAAAAATGGCCCCTAATAAAATATTTCCTCTAAAAATGCCCATAGATAAAAAATATTCTTTAAAATGTGGAGAAGTTGATGAATCCACATTATGGCATTTAAGATATGGGCATTTAAATTTTAATAGCCTCAAAGTATTAAAGGATATGGTGAAGGGACTTCCCTCGATAAATAATGAAAAGAAAATTTGTGAGGGATGTATTTATGGAAAAATGCATAGACTGCCATTTCCTAAAACATCTTGGAGGGCAAAAAACCCATTAGAGTTGGTGCATGCAGACATTTGGGGTCCTTCTCAAAATCCATCTTTGGGTGGAAAAAGATATTTTTTATTATTTGTCGATGATTTTACCCGAATGATATGGGTTTATTTTTTGGAGCAAAAATCGGAAGCATTCTCCTTTTTCAAGCACTTCAAGGCACTCGCAGAAAATCAATGTGGGCGCTCTCTAAAAATTCTGAGAACAGATCGAGGGGGAGAATTCACAAGCAATGAATTCTTCCAGTATTGCAAACAGCACGGGATCAAAAGGGAGTTGACAGCCAGATATACACCACAACAGAATGGAGTAGCAGAACGGAAGAATCGCACGATTGTAGAAATGGCCTTGAGCATGTTGCAAGGCAAAAATCTTCCAAAGAAGTTCTGGGCGGAAGCTGTCAACACCGCAGTCTACATCCTCAACAGGTCCCCCACAAAAGCTGTGCTCAATAAGACACCCTACGAGGCGTGGAGCATGAGAAAACCGACAGTGGAGCATCTCAGAATATTCGGATGTATTGCTTATGCCCACATTCCTAAACAAACATCGACAAAGCTCGATGAAAGAGGAGAAAAATGCATCTTCATTGGCTATAGTGATGAAACAAAGGGCTACAGACTCTACAACCCAGATACAAAGAGGTTGATCATATCAAGGGACGTAATATTTGATGAAATGTCGGAATGGCAATGGATCACAAACACATCACCAGTCCCAGCCATCGCAGAGGAAAGTCACGAACCAGGTCCTGATCTAGGTCAGACCCCATCATCACCAACTCCAGGGCCAAATCAAACAGAAATTCAAGAATCAAGTTCGGCACCAACACTAAGGCGATCTCAAAGAGATAGACGACCTCCAGCATACTATGAGGATTATCTTACTAATGTCGCTGCATATGCTCTATTTGCTGGAGAACCAACAAAGTATGAAGAAGCAGCTAAGGAAGAAGCATGGGTCAAGGCCATGGATGAAGAAATTCATATGATCGAGAAGAATCAAACATGGGAGCTTGCAGATAAACCTCCAAACAAGGAGATTATTGGGCTAAAATGGGTGTACAAGATCAAACACAATGACGATGAAAGCATCCAGAAGTATAAAGCCCGACTAGTTGCCAAGGGATATTCACAACAACCAGGAGTCGATTTCAATGAAACATTCGCACCGATTGTTCGGACGAGACAAGTTCATCACTCTACGAGAAAAGATCGGAATTATTGAAATGAGCACCAAGGGGGAGTATTAAAATATTGGTGCTCAAAATTATAAATATGTGGTTTCTAGAATTATCTTTTGAAAAATCTTGCAATAGATTTTGTAAGAATAATCTAGATTTTAGCATTTAGGTAATTGAAAGATAGAATAATCTAGAATATAGCACATGCCTAATTAGCAACAAAAATCAAGAATAAAATATTGTTAAAGGTTGATGAACCGACATAGCAAAGTCGGTAATCAACACCTATAAATATGTACACCCCATTTGCAATGTAAGAAGTGAAAAATCATTTTCCCAAAGTTCCCATTAATTCTTTCTCCTCCATTCTCGGCCAATCAACCATCTTCAATAATTTTCTTTCCCAAAACAAAGCCATTCCTTCTTAAAAATACTAGCCCATCATTACGTTTTTTTAAATAAAGTTTGCTTCTCCCAAATAACACCTTCCTCTAAATTCCAACAGTTGGAAAACTCAAACTAGGAGAAGAAGGTGATTTTATTAGTTGGCACGTTCTTGATCGGCCCAAAGAACCTTGCAAATATTTTCATCCAAACTTTTTGGTGGATTGTGGTGGCGAGTTGCTTTCTGTGTGTGTGGAGAATAAGGGGAAAGACGGGGTTGCTGTTTATAAGCTCAATCAAGGAGAATGGGCTTGGGAAAGAGTCATGAGTTTGGGAGATTATTCATTATATCTGAGCCGATCTTCATCGTTCTCCGTACTCTCGAGGAACAGAATTTATTTTCCTTCTCTTCATGGGTCGTCTGGGATCGTTTTCTTCTCTTTAGAGACAGGAAAATGGCATTCCACAGGGAGTGAAGAATCGTTGAACTATTTTTATGGTCCAAGATTCCAACTCAATTCTTGTTGGATTAAGCCTTGTTGGTCCTAGTACCAGTATTTCTATTGCATGCTTTATTTTTGACGGCTAAATCTCGAGTTGTAAATCTTCGTTTATTCTCCCTAATGTCATTACAATTGAATATGATCTGTTCCAACTTCCATAGTTTACTATTTTTGGAGCAAATTTCCTTATGTCAGATGACAAATATGGCACTTGCTTTCATGAACTTTTCATTATTCAAAAATCATGTTCTACAATTTGACCCACTTCTCACAGGAAACTACCTATTTCCTCTCAAACTTCCGAAGCAAGAAACAATTGGAACGAAAACAAAAAAGTTTCCCAAGAGCAAGAAACAATTGGAAACAAAAAAAAAAAAAAATTCCCCAAGAGAGCGAAAATCGAACAAAAGAATGGCAAACTGGCGATTCATACAGTTTGCTAATTCTCTTCACTTCGTTTCTTGCATGTCCTCTTGGTTTTCCATACTACAAACCTATGGAACTGCATGGAGAATAACAGGAATAACCACGTAATCGCGTGATTAGTTATTCTTTCTATATGTCCTGAACTACGAATAAGTTCTTTGGTATATTTACTCTATTTCGCGTAATCGCGTGATTAGTTATTCTTTCTAAAATATAAATTCATATATAAGTATTGGGAGTTGATGTAATATTTGAGAAAAGTTTAAGTATATGTATTGTGGATGTTTATTCTAGAATGTGACTAAGGAGGGTTTAAGTTTAACTGACCATAGTGATTGGGAGAGTGGAAGAATCTCTTGGCAGCAGCATAATAGTCGGCATAGCTGATCTTTGCATGAGGGTATTTCTGTCGCAGGTTTTCCAGAGCAAGTTTGAGCTGAGAATTATGGTACTTGGAGAAGCCATTGTGAGCTTTTAAGCATCCATTTGAATCGTAGGCTTCTTTGTTGGGTGTCCTGAAAAGAGTTAGATACACTATTAGCTCCACTGCTCCTTCCTCTATAAGCATCCGATAGTACGTACGAACGTAAATTCATGTCAAAATAATTCAATCATTAATTAATCAGAAACATAATTAATTATAATTTAATTAGTACTATTGCAAAATATTTAACTACCTATATAATCTTCTATAGTGGAATACTAAAATACTTTTTATATCAATTGTTTAGTGACATAGTCAGAACCTGAAGTTAAAAATCTTAATAGTCAAAATGTATATATATACTAGATAATTTTGAGGGTAATTTATATCGACTGTTTAGCGGTAGAGTTAGAACCCGACTAATTTTAAATAGTCAAAATATACCCTTTGCTCATTCGGGTTAATTTTGAGGGTGATTTACATCGGGACTCAAGCCCCAGACAATCAATTTGTACATATCCCTAACTATCTCTGCCGTTAATAATACTATATTTGCATGTAGGATGAAGAGAGATTAGATTAATAATCATATTTGAACTTATGTTTACTAATATTTTTGCGAGTCTGAGACTGATGACATGACTCGTGATGATATTGGATAAAAAATTGCTTATTCATCCCATATTCCCCATGGGATGAACAATCTACCATCACATCTTCATCCCATTATCCATCTATCTGATCATCTCATCTCAACCAACAAAGTAATCATACATATATATATATATATATATAATTATAAAGTGGAAAATCGTAAACAATATTTGACTGATACATGGCTTCGCTGATACATGTACTACATTAATAATAAATGCAACCAAAAATAAAGTTACGAAGAAAATGCCAAACATGTGGGAGGGGTCCATATTTGGACGTGTAATAACTAATAATATATATATATATATATATATTTTACTGAAAAATTGAATTTTTGGGTGGGGTGGATTTTTAAGGCTTTGAAATTTCTATATGTCCTGAACTACTAAAAATGTACCAAATTGAACTCCAATGTGTCTCCCCCTTTCCTTTTCTAAAACCTCAAAAACCTGATTCGAGCAAGTTGCAATCTATCAGTTATCATGAGAAGACGTGGAAATTTTCGGATACAATTTTACGACGACATATCTCAGTAGCTGACGTTAAGGTGCCCTTTTTTCCCGCTTTTATGTTTTCAAGCCTCATCTGGAAAAGGGTAGAAAGAAATTGCAAAAAGAATTAGCTTGACGACAACATTCGGTTCCTTATTACCTTAGATGTGAACCTCATTTCTTTCTTGTATCGCTGTTGGAATCCTTAAAGAGAGCTTCCACATCATCCAAATTCGGTATTCTTTCTCGTCAAATATTGGTTGCTTTCTTAATTAAACCACTCGTCCTGCAATTTTTCAGGGATCTTAATGCGCTGCACAAATGTAAAATTTTTACAAAATTAAAAAAGTAAACTTGGATGAGATATTTCAGTAGAATACTTCAGATTTTCATAAACTTTTTCAAAATATTCCACAATGTTTGAAAGACGTTACCCAAATTTCTGATGACTTTCATCAGTTTTGACCGCAAACTTCAACAGTTAAAAGGGGTACGAGAGAAAACAACAAGAAAACTAGAATCAACTATCAAAATTAAGGAACACATCAAAGGTGATCTCCTTAGTCGTACTTTCGTGGGATTCGGATCCGATATTGGAGTAATCAACTTCATGGCACCAAAGGAAAGCCAAGGAGGGCAGGTGAATTCAGCAGAAGATATCTGAAAGTATTACACAGGTAAAAGTTGAAACTACTGAGGAGGTGAGAAAGATAAAACCATGCAATAAATCAAGAAAATGCTCACCAAACATTCAAATATGAAACAGGAAGAAAAAAAAAAAAAAAAAAAAAAAAAAAAAAAAAAGAAAAAGAAAAGAAAAGCTTTTGAGCATAAGTATAAATATATTCAATAATTTATATTCAGAGCACGTAATCCAAAATCACAAACTTTGAGGTTTCCAGCAGCATCGGACAGTAAGTTTTCTGGCTGCACGATTACAGGCAGAGAAAAATTCCTTAAGCTGTAGAGCTTATAATATGAAATTTTGAATATTGATGAAATTTCAAACGTTGGTGGAATGTATAAAAGTTGCATAATTAGTTACCTTAAGATCTCTTTGGAAGACTCCCCTGCAACGGCAATAATCAATGGCATCGATAAGTTGATGGAAATACTTTCTAGCTTCTTATTCTTGTTACGGGTGGCAAAATGGGTTGAATCCAATGGGTCCAACACATTATAAGGGGGTTGGGTTGGTTTGGTTTTTGATAAAATTTGAATTGGGTTGGTTTGGGTTGGGCTAATAATGAGTTAAGAGAGAATTGGGTTCTTTATGGGTTGATATTGGTTTTGAATTGAGTTTGTAATGGTTTAAACTCAATTATATAATTTCAATATTTTAATACTATTTTACCCTTTACATAAATTAAATATAATATTTATATAACATTAATTTTTTATATATAATTAATTAATTATTAATTACACACACTAACACATATTTTCACACACTAACACAATTTTACATACATTTTCACACACTAACATATTTTTTACACATATTTACACACACTAATATAATTTTACACATATTTTCACATACGAACACGATTTTGGACCCATTTGACCTATTTTTAACATGTTCTATCTATTTTAGACCCGTTCTATCTATTTTGTATCAATTTTACCTGTTTTTTAGCATGTTCGATCCATTTCAACCCAACCCACATGAACCCAACCCAAAACCAGCCCAACCCACCCATTTGCCACCCCTAATTCTCGTATTCTTCCATTATTTGAGTTAATTAAGCAAATTCCTAGATCAGGCACATTTCAAGACACTTTGAGTTATTTGTAACCTTTTCCCCTCGTATATAGGGACAGGGTCATTACATCAGCATGATAAGTTTGCAAGATTTTCTTACAGGTATTAGGGAAGAGAAACACCGGGAATAAAACTATACACTTGAAGATAAGATCAGTATTAAAACCAGGTTAATTATGTTCCTGATCAGCACTTCACCAATGACTTAGTTACCATATCTTTATGCAGTTGCCTTGTATACTTTGCAGATAAAATAAATAAAACACTCTTTTGTAAATAAATTTCATAACTAAAGGTAATAAAACAGATGTTAAAAGGAGAATGCTCCCGAGTGCTGCTGCTTTGGTGTTGGGAGGTGGGCTTGTGTTTGGCTCTATGGAATAAACAATATTACCAGATTATACATACAATCGAGAAAAGGAGCATACAATGACTAATTTCAAATGGAGAAACAATGGAAAAAGGAAGAAACTTACCTCCAAGAAAACTCTGGATTGGCAGCAACATAGGCAGATGACCCTATATAAGTCCAACCATATTGGGATGGAAGCGGCTTGTCTCAAATTTAACCTTTGGAGGCTTAAAAGGATAGGCGGAAGGGACAAGTTGTATTCAGTTCGTTCGAAGACTCTATCTTTACTGCCACGGATTGTTCCTTTCCAGCAGAATATGTTGTCTCTATCTCAGGAAACGCTGATATCAAAGGAAAAAATTCAAATTGCTGTTTCCGGTTTTAAGTTTTAATTCGGCTTTTCTGACTTGCTCTTCAAACATTATATGTGGGAGCATGCATGATCATGATTTGTGAATTGGAGGAAACAGATTACGAAGAAAAAGCATGTTCTTTGGCACCACATGTGTAGCAAGTGTCCTTCGTCTCCAGCCAATTGGCTGCGCAATGCCAATGGAAATTATGCCCGCATTTCAGACACGCTATTTGATCACCCAATTTGGGACGACGACGGCATCTACCACACTCATTCATCAGATTCAACCCCTGTTCCATGTCTTCCACTTGAATCAGCATCCTCTTCTCCAAAACAAATATCCCCAAATAATTAATGAAATGCCCAGTCATCAGCGGTAGCAGATCAATAGATGCATACCGCTCCAAACCTCCTTAACTGAGGCCAAATATTTCAAATCCCTAGTCAGAAAGCAAATATTCATCCTTAAACCTGTCTATCACCAAAGAATACAAAAAGCACCTGATATTAACAGTTCCATTCACGGAGCATTTGAATGTCTCTGAACCCAGTCTCTTCAACTCCGTTGTTTGTCCTCACAATAAGATTGCTTCTGATCTCGAATAGGAACGTCTTGTCTCCGACCAATAGCGTGTACGTACACCGGGGAATTATACCATCATCCAACGAAAACTCATAGAGATACTCATACCCAAAATCATTCCTTTCATACCCAAAATTTGAAGAACTGAATTCGGGCTAGGGTTGGGGGAAGGGGAACAAAAGGTTAGTGTTTTTTTGTTTGTTTTTTTTAATGGAAAACAAAAGGTTAGTTTTAATCTATACTATTGTATACTACGTGATAGAGACAAATGTGATGTTATAAACTTTTGGTCTTTTTTTATTTATTTATTTATTTATTTCATGCTTCTCAGGTTGGTTATTTCATGATCCAAAAATGTTTTAATTTCTTTTTTCTTTTATCTTACTTTTTTTTTTTTATAATATATTTTATATTTTTTTAATATTTTTTTCCTCATATTTTATAATTTATTTTTCAATATTATTTTTATTAATATAATATTATCATATTTATTTATTATTACTTAATAATTATATTAAAAATAATTATAAAATATATATTAATATCAAAATTTTAATTTTAATAAATTTAAATAATAATAATTATTTCGTTGCATAAGTATCGAGTGTGCACAAAGTTCTAATTAGTTAAAAATTAATAACCATGCGTACTTAATGCGTGTAAAAAAAAAAGTACTACCAAAATATATTAAAATTAAATTTTTTATATTAATAATATTTAAATAATCATTAATGAATCTGATGCTTAATATAATAATATAGATAAAAATAAATTAAGTATAAAAAATTAAAATTCTATTGATCAAAATAATAAAAAATTAAAAGTAGGAAAAAAAATAAAAAATATGAAAAAGATTACCATGAATCATGATGCGTGGAGTTAAAAAATAATGCATAAATAAATTAAAAGAAAAGACGTTTGGGTTGCTAAATATTTCCAATCTAAAGTATCAAGTATGGGATCGGCATGACAAAAAGATTCAGATAGTAAAGTGGCTTCGCCCACCGTTAACTGGCTTAAGCTAAACTCGGATGGATCCTCTAAAGGAAACCAATTTCCTGCAGGCATAGGTGGAGTCATTAGAAAAGAAAATGGCTCGATACTGGCTGCGTATAGCAAAGGTATCGGGGAAGATACTAACATAGGGAAAATTACAAAAATGGTATACCAACTCGGGCCATTTTGTAATTTTGGTACAAAATGTTTTCCGGCAACATCAAAACTCCACAACTCCAAAAATTTTGCAAAATCATGCAAAATTTCGCCGGAGCTGAAAAAACTGCCCGAAAATCTGCTCCATTTTCAGAAAACCACTTGTGACGTGGTTTTAAGTCCTGCGTGTGTCCAATATGGGCGCCACATAAGATGAATATTGCCAACTAGTTGATGACGTGTCTCCACCTAATTTAACACTTATTTTTATTATACATATTTGTATTTTTGAATTAATTATTTTATGTAATCATATGCCCCATCATATACCAACTAGTTGATGACGTGTCTCCGCCGCCGCCGTCAGTGTCGTCACCGTGGCTGGTATACTACGACGGCAAGAATTACAGAAAACAAATGTTCTGTTGCAACGTATCATCGCCACAGTTGAAGACATACCGCAAGAATATACCTGCTCTGCTCGGCAAAAAGGTTCTGGCTTGCTCCCATGGATGGCTAGTTTTATACGATTACATTTGGAAGGGTTTATATCTCTGCAATTCCACCACTTTTTACACCATGCCCTTGCCTTGTCTAGAATACCAATTAAATCAAAGCAAAATCGACAGTTGTATACTAATATCTTCATCCGATTCTGATAGCGTGAGGGTTTTGCTATTTTTCGAAGAGAGACAGAGTATACTGTGGTGTGAAATCGGGGATGATGAGTGGGGTGAAATAAGTTATTTGGATCATGTTACGAGATTTTCCACATACTCCTTCCTTAGGCAGGTTGTTAGTTGTGGCCGTAAAATATACTTTCGAATTTGTCATAGAACAGATTACAGTTGCTGGTATGAATGTGGTTTGTTTTCCATGGAAATAGTTGAAGAACCATTCGGGCTGGGGTCTATCTCCTACGTGTGCATGCCATTCTCTTGGGAAATTCAAGATGGATTTTTTAATTATGGGCATTTGTTTGGATCCTATGGCAAACTCTTTTGGGTAGATTTTAAGTGGGGAGGCATGAGAACTATCGAAAGCCTGGTGGTTAAGGTTTGGAGATACGACGAGGGATGTTGGAAAAGCTTGAAAGTTGTGAAGGACAGAGCATTTTTCCTTGGTGAAAGCTACTGTTTGTCCTGTCAAGAATAAGGGGGCGGTCGTATATACTTCACCAGAGATGAGAGTTTGTATTGTTACAATATGGAAGATGACAGCGTTTCGGTTTCTCTGCCTTGTCCTGATTTGCCAGCATGGCAGCTTTGTTCACCTATTTGGATAATGCCAGATGCCGTTTCTTCCAATACTGTCGAAGATGGTCAACGATGTATCCAAGAAAACGATGGCACCGTAAGATTGGTTCAAACTAGCTGCCCTAAACAGGACTTGGATGAAAATGGACTGCTCGATAAGCTAGATAAATATGTCATGGAAGATATTATAAACCAACTAGCACCACTTGATTACATGAACTTTCGATCCGTGAGCAGGGGATGTCGAGCGGTTGCCCCTCTAGCAGGTTGGAGAAGAGGTTTATCCGGATCATCTACTAAAAACCTAAATTACACTTTCCCACTACTCATGTTTCCAGTTGATCAGGCAGATGGAAGTGGCTTGATGTACAAATTTATGGATCCAAGAATAAAAAATAACTATTACATGATGAGAGTTACCAAGGTTGGTGAAGACGGACAAACTCTAATCCACTATTCCGATAATGGTTGGCTGTTAACTTCCACGGGATTTGACATTCATCTCCGTAATCCATTCGCAAGGAGCATCATTATTATTAAGAACTCACGCGGAATAGAGGAAAATGAAGATTTATTTTTCTCGACCATCAGTTCTGGTTTACTTGTAACAAGTGTCATATTCATTTATGGGGGCAGAGGGGTTCTTGTTACCACCAACAGCCCCTTAGATGAATGGCGCGATACAGAACTTAAAAGTAATATGAAGTTCAATGCAACAAACATCCGCGTGCATTTCCAGGATGCTGTCCTTTACTTGGATCACAATGGGAATATTGGAAAACTCAAACTAGGAGAAGAAGGGGATTCTATTAGTTGGCACGTTCTTGATCGACCCAAAGAACCTTGCAAATATTTTCATCCAAACTTTTTGGTGGAGTGTGGTGGCGAGTTGCTTTCTGTGTGTGTGGAGAATAGGGGGAAAGACGGGGTTGCTGTTTATAAGCTCAATGAAGGAGATTGGGGCTGGGAAAGAGTCACGAGTTTGGGGGATTATACCTTGTATCTGAGCCGGTCTTCATCGTTCTCCTTACTCACCACGAGCCCTGAATTGAGGAACAGAATCTATTTTCCTTCTCGTGGGTCGTCTGGAATCGTTTTCTTTTCTTTAGAGACAACAAAATGGCATGCTTCGTGTAGTGAAGAATCGTTGAACTGTTTTTATGATTCAAGATTCCATCTTAATTCTTGCTGGATTAAGCCTCATTGGTCCTAGCTCCTGTATTTCTTAGTGTTAAGAAAGGAAACATAAAATTAGGGATTTCATATCATAGTTGACTTTCCTTAATTATGTAATTACTCATTGTATATATTGTATATATTGTATAATGTCTCTTGTGTATTGTAAGCAGCAATTACAGTATTACAGAATTCAATACAGAAAATTCCCAAAACCCTAATGGCCTCTTTTACGTTTAACATGGTATCAGAGCGGGAGACGATCCTATAACGGATCAGATCCTTGCTCATCGTCTACCTTTACCTTCTCACAACCATGAACGAAAACAGCAGCTCAGCCAGTTCCGGCATGGAATCGCAACAGCCAGTCGATTCCCTAGCCTCTCAGTTATCCAACCTACTCAGAAATCTGCAGCCAACCCAAACTCAGCCAAATCAGCCACCAATATCCCAAACAGTTTCAATAGACATCAAATTGAATGAATTTAACTATTCCTTATGGTCTCAACTAATACGAATGGAAATCGGGGGAAGGGGGAGATTGAGTCACCTTACCGGAGTACCACCACCGCCACAGGCGGCAGACCCAACTTACACACAGTGGGAGCAATCAGATCTGGTAGTTTGCACATGGATTCTCAGAAATATGGAACCGGGTTTAGTGGCCAACTACGCTGAGTACCCCACGGCCAAATCCTTGTGGGATGGATTGCAAGCAACCTACGGCCATGGGGGAGACAGCCTCCAAATCTACGACCTCACGGTCCGAGCACATAGTATGAAACAGGGTGGAGATACCATTGAACAATTCTACAGCAACTTTCAGCGGATTTGGAGGGAAATCGAACTTAGACAACCAAATCCGATGTCCTGTGAAGGGGACATCACAGTTTTCAACCGCCTCAGATCCGAAAGCCGGCTTTTTCAGTTTCTCGCCGGGGTAGACGATCGGTATGACACAGAACGGAGAGAGCTCTTGAAAGAGAACCCCCTCCCAACCGTGGAGAAGGCCTACTCCACCATCCGACGAGAATCGGCGCAACGAGAAATTATGGGCACAGATCGGTCATCATCGGCGGGTCTAACAGGGGTTGGGACAGGGCTCACTGTAAAGAACCAACCGCAGAGAGGGTACGGGCTGAACCCACCGACGGCGGACTCAACCAGATCTAGGCCGAAATTGCCGCCGCCACCACGGCGAAACCCCCAGACCGGCGGACCCTCTGGCGACGGAGATTGCGCCTCCCTGAAGTGTGACAAGTGTGGCCGTGTGGGACATAAAAGGGAAGCCTGCTTCGAGATCATTGGCTTTCCCGAGTGGTGGCGTAGCCGGCGTCGCGATGGGGTCGCGGCGGGCTACGGCGGAGCACACATGGTGACAGGTGGTCACGGCGGCACGGAGTCTGAGATCGCGATGGGGGGGGCGGTGCAGCCAGGCGGGGCCACCGCAGGGCTGGCGACGCAAGCAGCCGGGACCACCGCAGGGATGGCGGCGATGGTCGGAGTAAATCTTGGCCAAAGGCGAGGTGGAGTAGAGAGAGAGATGGCGGGACATACGGACCAGAGAGGGATAGAAATGACGGCTGGAGATGAAAGGCTCCCCTCACAATCTCAATTAGGTATTTGGGGTGATTTGGTGAAATACCCAAATACCCCCCCCCCCCCCACGTGCCCCACTCCTTGTCAGCCTTTTCTATTTAATTCTTGTAATATGTTGAATATGGGTACAGTAGGTGATCTAAATTGTCAGGAGAATTGTAATAATGTTAGTACCAAAGTTGAACAGGGTAATACAGGCATGGCCCTTCATACTACATCAGGGGGAATTAACAGAAATTCCCGGTGGCTCTTTGACTGTGGGGCCACCGATACTATGACATATGATCCGACAGATTTTTCTAGTAGCGTGACTCCTAGCAAAGATTCCATACAAAATGCTATTGGTGGTTTCTCCTCGGTTCTTGGATCGGGGACTATAGATATCTGTCCCACTGTGAAATTAAATAATTGCCTTTATGTTCCTGATCTGTCTTGCAAGTTACTGTCCATAAGTCATGTGACAAGGGAGTTGAATTGTATGGTTCTGATATACCCTAAATTTTGCTTGCTGCAGGATATTCAGTCGGGGAGAGTGATTGGGCGTGGTACTGAAGAAAATGGACTGTACTATGTGGACGAGGTAGCTCAACACGGAACTGCAGCGCTTGCTCATGGGACAGTAGAACGTCAACAGTGGTTATGGCATAGACGGTTGGGGCATCCATCTTTAGGGTATTTACAGTCTTTATTTCCTACTCTTTTTTCGCAACGTAGTCAGTTGTCTTGCGAAACTTGTATTCTTTCCAAAAGTCACAGACAGTCATTTCCTAGTTCATACTCTAGAGCTAAAGATATTTTCTCGTTAATTCATTCTGATGTGTGGGGTCCAGCCCCAGATACTGGTGATCATGGTTTTCGGTATTTTGTTTTGTTTATTGATGATTGTTCAAGGATGGTTTGGATTTACTTTCTAAAAAACAAGTCAGATGTCCCACTAAAATTCATGGAATTCTTTACAATGGTACAAACACAGTTTAAGTCTACCATTCAGATTTTGAGGTCGGATAACGGGGGGGAGTTTGTCAACTCAACACTAAACCAGTTTTTTAGGGAACATGGGATAATCCACCAAACCACTTGCCCTCGTACCCCACAACAGAATGGAGTGGCTGAACGTAAGAACCGTCAACTCCTTGAGATGACGAGGGCCCTCATGCTTGAGTCCCACTGCCCGAAACATCTTTGGCCCGAAGCCCTAGCCACTTCAGTATACCTCACAAACCGCCTTCCTACTAAGGCCCTCAATCTTGAAACACCCTTACAACACCTGGGTAGCAGAGTCAGTATCCCGTCTCAGTTAGCTCTTCCTCCCCGGGTCTTTGGGTGTTCGGTCTTCGTTCACATTCCTAAGTCTGATAGGACTAAACTTGAACCTTGTTCCCTTAAGTGTGTCTTCGTCGGATATGGGGTTCATCAGAAAGGATACCGGTGTTACCATCCTACGACTCGTAGGCTCTTTGTGACCATGGACTGCGACTTCCTCGAAACTGAGTACTTTTTCACCGATCCTGGTGGTCAGGGGGAGAGTCAGCCTCGGCAGATAGACCCACTAGGATGGATATCACCACGTTGGCCCGATACAGTCCCAATAGAGCAGGTAGGCGGAACCACCGAGCAGACCCGACACACAGTACAGTCACCACCTGTTCCTGCCAACCCAATCACTCAAACTGATATCCCTGAGGTATGTGAGTATGGTTCCGTTAATGATAGTATATCCTCTGAAACTTTTGAAGCTCACCATACAGGTCAGGAAGATGATGCAGTACAGGGGGAGTTAGAGACGAGCTCAGGGCAGGAAAATAGATACGTGCTACCTCCAAGGGTTAATAGGGGAATACCCCCAAAGCGGTATGAGCCAGAACATGTGAGCAGGACACACAAGTATCCCATAGCTGAGTTAGAAAAGAGAAACCTGTCTAAGCAAGCGCGTGTGTATGCTGCCTCAGTTTACTCTACCCAGGTCCCTTCCAGAGTAGAGGAGGCACTTGCTGATGAAAAGTGGTTACAGGCTATGGAAACTGAGATGGAGGCCTTGGAAAAGAACGGCACTTGGGAGAAATGTGAGCTTCCCAGTGGAAAGAGAGTGGTTGGTTGCAGGTGGGTGTTTACCATAAAACACCGGGCAGATGGGAGTATTGAAAGGTATAAGGCCAGGTTAGTGGCGAAGGGGTATACTCAGACGTACGGTATTGACTATTCAGAGACTTTTTCTCCAGTCGCCAAGATTGATACGATCAGAGTTTTGTTCTCAGTTGTAGCCAATAGGGATTGGCCCCTTTACCAGTTTGATGTTAAGAATGCGTTCCTACACGGAGATCTCAGAGAAGAAGTGTATATGGAACCCCCACCGGGGTTCACTCAGGGTTTCAGACAAGAGCAGGTATGCCGGTTGAAGAAAGCGTTGTATGGCCTGAAGCAATCACCTAGAGCGTGGTTTGGGAGGTTTTCAGTGGCAATGAGGAAGTATGGCTACAGTCAGAGCAACTCAGACCATACACTGTTCTTCAAAAGGAGAAATGGACTAGTAACATGTCTTATCATATATGTGGATGACATGATCATCACGGGAGATGATTCTGAGGAGATTGCACGTCTCCGGGGTAACTTGTTTGAGGAATTTGAGATGAAGGATTTGGGGGAGCTGAAGTATTTTCTTGGGATTGAAGTACTGAGGTCAAAGCAGGGTATCTTCATATCACAGCGGAAGTTTGTGCTTGATCTCCTAGCAGAGGTTGGACTTTTGGATTGCAAACCAGCAGATACCCCTATGGTTGCTAATCACGGACTCAGGATAGTGGAAGGGGCAGAAGAGATGGATAAAGGACAGTATCAGAGACTAGTTGGGAAGCTGATCTACTTGGCACACACTCGGCCTGATGTAGCATATGTTGTAGGAGTTCTGAGTCAGTTCATGCATCGACCTCAGAGAGACCATATGGATGCTGCCATCAGGGTATGTAGGTATCTGAAAGGCAGTCCGGGAAGGGGAGTTTTGTATCAAAGACATGGACACCTAAATATTGATGCTTATACCGATGCAGATTGGGCGGGCAATCCAATGGATAGGCGATCAACGTCCGGGTATTTTACACTAGTTGGAGGGAACTTAGTAACTTGGAAGAGCAAAAAGCAGAAGGTAGTAGCGTTGTCTAGTGCAGAAGCAGAGTTTCGTGGGATTGCACGAGGAGTAACTGAGGTGCTCTGGCTTAGGAAACTGTTAGAGGAAATTGGGCTGCTTACGGGAGGAGTGTGCAAATTAAGATGTGATAATCGGGCAGCCATCAGTATATCAGAGAATCCGGTCCAGCATGATCGGACCAAACATGTTGAGGTGGACAGACACTTTATAAAAGAGAAGCTGGAAGAAGGAGTGATCGATCTTCCATTTGTACATTCTGAGGATCAGTTGGCGGACATTCTGACAAAAGCAGTTAATGGGAGGATATTCAGTGAAGTCTTGAGCAAGTTGAGCATCGGGGACCCGACACTCGACTTGAGGGGGAGTGTTAAGAAAGGAAACATAAAATTAGGGATTTCATATCATAGTTGACTTTCCTTAATTATGTAATTACTCATTGTATATATTGTATAATGTCTCTTGTGTATTGTAAGCAGCAATTACAGTATTACAGAATTCAATACAGAAAATTCCCAAAACCCTAATGGCCTCTTTTACGTTTAACACTTAGTTTATTCTCTCTAATGTCGATTAGACCGTTGGTATACAGTTCTACCAAGTTTTCAAACGAAGTTCTACAGCCTGTGTAGTACTGTTATTACTCTTCGAATACGATCTGTTTTTTGAGCATAAGTATAAATATATTCAATAATTTCATATTCAGATTCTGATATTTACCCTGACTTGCTGAAACAGAGCACTTAATCCAAAATCGAAACTTTGAGGTTTCCAGCAGCATCCAATAGTAAGTTTTCTGGCAACAAGAAACCCATAAGCTATTACTTAGAATATGATATTTCGAACTTTGATGGAATGTGTTAAAAGTTACATAATTAATTCCCTTTAGACCTCTGTGGAAGACTCCCCTGATATGGCAATAATCAACGGCTTTAATAAGTTGATGGAAATACCTTCTAGCTTCGTCTTCTCGCATTCTTCCATTATTTAACTTCACATTCAGATCACCAAACTTTTAGGCAAATGATTTAGATTTTTAATTTGTAAGTTTCAGGATTCAGTCAGAACTTTGGCAACTAAAATACTAAGCTGCTGCCACTAATTGAAACAATTTTGACAAATATCAGAGACGGCATTAATGGAGGTCGTAGATAAGACTAGAGCTCTACATAATATTATATGATATATCGCAGATCCCTACATTTAATACCCCACATGATTTCTTGGATTTCTTTATCTATTTTTGAGAATTCAGGTTCATCAAGATGGGCAATGCTTGCAAAAGTGATAAACTGTGTCTTTGCTGCCACTGACTGTTCCTTTGCAGCAGAATTTGCTGTCTTCCTCGGGAAATGATGATATTCCACCATCACCACCCCGTCTAATGAGCTTTTTTGCGCGTTATTATTAGTAGGAAATTATCAAATTGCAAGAAAAAACAACAGAGATGAAAAGAATTAAGTTGAGTATGGAAATGGTAAAAGTTCACAGATCTGTTTATTTCGAGTAAGTTGATTTTCAAATCATTTCTTGTTCTGAAAAGCTAAAGGAATGACGAAGATTGTAGAGAAAGTGTTCAGGTGTGGAGTGGCTCAGGTGTAAAGATGAGTTATCACTTATCAGAGGAAAGAATTCAAACATTATGGCAGACTTTTCAAAATTAGCCTACTTTTCAAAACGAATTATAGAAGTAGTGCAAGACGCCTTTTTGAAAAGCGTTTTTCAAAAACCATGACACAGTTGATATTTTCTTACAAATCAATACAAGAAACTTTTGGAATATTATATTTTCAACCACAATACTTTTCATGAAAAGATATACTGAATATTTAACAGATCTATACGAAGAATATAATAATCATAAAAACTTATACTTAGTAGCTAAAAATAATGGACACCAGTATATCACGAGATATCATGAATATTGGGCAGAATATTATCTAGAACAAATACAAAAAACTATTTCAATATTAAAACGATTTGAAAAATAAAATAAACAAATAAAAATGGATCAATATAATAAACAGTTAAAACGAACAGAATTAAGACTGATTCGGAGTATTATAAAACAAGAAACTTTAGTTTTAAACTCAATAACTAATCCAGCAAACTATAAAATTCAAGAAGAAATTCTTAATAGAAGGAAACGAAGAGAAAAACAACTCATAAAAAATGAAATATACACTCCAGTTAATTTAATAAAATTAGAAAAATACATGCAATGGTTAAAACAACGTTATGTAGAAACAGGAGAATCTATCAAACAAATTGAAAATACAATAAATTGGTGCAAAAAACTGAGAACTAAAATAAACATACTTTCATCAGCATGAATGAATTACAAAATTTTGTAGAAACATTAAACCAATAGATACATTCTTTAAATAATACCGTAAAAACGTTATCAGAACAATTAACACATACTAATGAAAAGATGTCTCAACTTGAGGATACTATAACGAACATCAATACTAATCAAGAAATTGAATCATACTATAAAATTGATCAAAACATTTTCTCTTGTCATCAGGAGGGGGGAGAATATCCACATTTATTTCATACCACTACAAACCCACAATTTAACACCATTATAGATATGTTACAACAAATTCTTTTAGATAAAAAACAAAATGTTATAAATGAAATAGATAATACTCAAGAAATTTTAGATAAACTTCTACGAGAAATTAAAGGAAAACCAGTGGAAAATCAAATCGAAACATCTGACGAAAAACAAATAATATTTCCAATGTCGAATTGTCATGAATTATTAAAACAACTTAAAGAAGTAATTATACGAAAAGAATTTTCTAGACATATAACTATTGTTGATCTTGAAACATATTTTGGAAACAGAAATCTTAAACCTTTTCAAATAGAAGCTCCACGTTTATAATGGAATCTTTTGATTTAGAAGAAAAAATTGCAGAATTAAACAATTTATTAGAATCATTAAAAATAGTTGATGAAGAAAATAAACAAACCCATACATTAGAAGCTATAAAACCGGAAGTAGAAAATGAAGAAGTAATATATGGATATGAGTCATCAGAAGACGATGTGTTAGGAATGGAACACGGTCTAAAACAAGAAAAAGACAAGAAAGATATTCCAGAAGCTAGTAATACAAAAAAGGAAGAAAAATATGAATACTATCAAGAAGATAAATATACTAATCCTCTAAAAAATACAAGTATACAATACAATTTTAAAAAGGGATATATTCCAAATAAAAAAGGAAGATGGTCTAAAATACCTGAACAATATATACCTACAAAGGGAATATTAGGAGTCAACGGAATATTAAATTTAGACTGTGTAACAAACAAATCAACACTTATCACTGAATGGACACATAAATTAGGACTAATTCTAGAAACTGAAGATAGATTAAGACAAGGAAATTTTAAAACAATATTTAATTTTATACAATATAAAACAGTAGGAAATGTAACACACTTCTTATCTTCATTATCTGAAGAACAGAAAACACTCTTAAGAGGAGAAGACTCTGTAAGTACTTTTTGGAACATAATTGAAAAAATATATTCAGAATTTATTGGAATACCAATACAACATTCAGGATTTTTTGTAACAAACAGAGAACAAGATAGAGCAGCATTCCATTTAGCTAATACACAAATATTAGATATGTGTGCTATAGAACACTTTAACTGCGAATACAATATGTATTACTATGATTTAAACAGAGAAAACAGAGAAAAATATCTATCATTATACTTCAATAAATTACCCTACCCAGTAGGACAAATAGTATATGCAGAAATTAAGAAACAAATAAATGAAGGGTTTGTTTCAGAAACACTAGGAGGAGCACAAACTGTAGTAGAACAATTTATAGGAGACAAATGTTATGAAAGAGAATTACACAATGCAGTCAAAAACAAAGTCACGATATGTTGTGAAGGAAACCCTTTGGTACCTCAACAATATGGGGAAAGTCCATACATAATTCGACCAAACAAAAAAAGAAAATACAGGAGAAAAGATAAAAAATACAGATGGAGAAGAAAATCAAAAAGATGGGTAGACAATAATAAACATAAATGTCAAAAAAGAAGAAGACGATTCTTTAAAAAAAAAGAATACAAACCAAAACAAAAATACTGTCCAGAAGGAAAGAAAAAATGCCAATGTTGGCTTTGCCACGAAGAAGGACACTATGCAAGAGAATGCCCTAAACAACAAAAACAATCGAATAAAAAATTACATATACTTCAAGCAGCTCAAACATACGATTTAGAGCCAATAGAAGAAGACTATTCTGATTTGGAAAACATATATGAAATAGAAACTGTTACAGAATCAGAAACTGAATATAGTTCTGATGATTTCTAAATGAAAAACTCTAACGCTACATTCATAGAAGTAAAAATAAAGAATAAAACAATTAAAGCATTTATAGACACAGGAGCAAGTTTATGCTTTGCTTCACCAGCTCTCACGATATTCAAATGGAAAAAACTTAAACAACCATTAAAAATAATGATAGCAGATGCAAGTCATTATTATATATGGTACGCTACATACTTAGAAAAAGTTTGGATACAGGGATATTGTTTTACTATACCATCTGTATACAGACACGAAACAGGATTATCATTCATCCTAGGAAATAACTTTTTGAAATTATATAGACCTTTTTGTCAAGATTTAAAATACATCACGTTAAAATCACCTGTTAATAAAAAACTATCTCAAAAGAGTGAAACTGTTGAAATACCTATAGTAAAGATTGAAGACAGAAGTAATCTCATAGACAAAATAGATTATTTAATCAATCATGAATTAATATTTTTCATAAAAACAAATCTTGAAAAAGAAATAGAAGAAATTCTAGATTCTGTCACCAATGAAGATCCTTTAGATAAAGATAAGAACAATAATCATATGATAGTTGAAATTAAACTTAAAAATCCTTTAGACGAAGTAAATGTAAAAAATAATATACCTTATTCTAAACAAGATATTGATGAATTTAAAGAAGAATGTAAACAACTTTTGGAAAAAGGATTAATTTCTAAAAGCAAAAGCCCACACGCAGCACCTGCGTTTTATGTAGAAAATAAGAATGAAATAAAACGAGGAAAACGACGAATGGTTATAAGTTATAAAGAATTAAATGAAAAGACTGTTGGAGATGCAAATAAACTTCCTAGAATTGATTATATCAAAGATAGGTTAAAAGGAAAAACTTGGTTCAGTACACTAGATGCTAAATCAGGATACTGGCAATTAAGGTTGCATGAAGATACAAAACCTCTAACAGCTTTTACATGTCCTCCACAAAAACACTACCAATGGAATGTTTTACCATTTGGTTTGAAACAAGCACCTGGAATATACCAAAGATTTATGGATAAAAATCTTGAAGGTTTAGAAGACATTTGTCTTGCTTATATTGATGATATTATCATCTTTAGTAATCAAGATAAAGAAGATCATCTGAAAAAACTAAAAATAGTTTTGAAACGATGCAAAAACAAAGGACTAATTCTTTCTAAAAAGAAAGCAGTCTTATGTAAACAAAAAATTGATTTTCTTGGAAATACTTTTGATTCACAAGGAAACATAGTTCTTCAAGATAATATTTTGAAAAAACTGAACGATTTCCCAGATCAAATTACTGATCGAAAACAATTACAAAGATTTCTTGGATGTTTAAACTATATTTCTGATCAAGGATTCATAAAGAACCTTGCTAAAGAAAGAACACAATTACAAAAGAAACTTTCTGAAAAAATACAATGGAATTGGCGAATTGATGATTCGATACAAGTACATAAAATAAAACAGTATTGTGAAACATTGCCTGTTTTATACAATCCAAAGAAAAATGATTTTATTATCATTGAGACAGATGCTTCAAATGATACATGGTCTGGTTGCATGCTTGCAATACCAGCCGAAAAAATGAATACAAACGACCTTGAAGGTCATATGAATACAAGAACCAAAAAGGTTCGCGAGATTACACAACTCTGTAAATATATATCTGGGACATTTACAGAAACCCAGAAAAATTATACAGTTCATGAAAAAGAGACACTTGCATGTCTAAAGATACTTCGGAAGTGGAAACTCGAGCTTTTACCTCGAGAATTCGAACTTCGAACAGACTCAAAATATTTAACAAACTTTTACAGGTATACACTCCGAGACAACTATAATCAAGGAAGATTGATACGTTGGCAGCTCGAGATAAGAAGATACCAGTTTCATATCGTATACATTAAATCAGAAGAAAATGCTCTTGCAGACGCACTCACACGAGAATGGAGGCCGCGATAGACTTGATGACACAAAACATTAAAACAATTGATCGTGAAATACAACAATTCACGAAAGCTAAACATTTGGAGATACAAAGATTCACCGAATCCAAGATGACACAACATCAAGAACTTCTTGCCGCATTACACGCTGTTCAGCAAGCAGTCGGACTTCCACCATCAGAGTTCCCAACAAGCGTGGTGGATCCATCATCGTCCAAAACATTCACAAAATCAAAAACATTTCCACAAACAGCAGCAGAAGAGAATACTTCATCATCAGCAGCTACATAAGACAATGAAGATGAAAGAAAACAAATTAAACAATGGTATGTTATATTCAATGGTTCAAGCAGAGGAATATATGATCAATGGTCAAAAGCCAATGTTCATATACAAGGAAACCCAGCCACATCATACAAAATATACAACAGCCTTTCTGAAGCCAAACAAGCCTTTGAAGAAACAAAAACCTACAAAAACTCCCTTCAAACCACTCCAACACTCCAAGCCCAAAACAGTTTCAAAGAAAGAATGAGAGTCCTTGGAAATATACCCACGGTAAATCCAATGGACCGTGTTCAAACATCAGCCCAAAAAGAGGCCCAAATACAACCTTCAAAAGAAAAATTTGACAAACTTTTGAAATCCATTTTCGAATACAACCCAGAGACAGACAAAAATAACCTTTTTTGGTACCCAGTAAACAGAAACGGCCCAAAAGTCGTTATATTTGAACAAGCAGACCCAGACTTGATATACCAATTCTTCATACATGGATTTCTTGACACCCTATGCTTCAAAAACCCAAATTGTTTTCGAAAATTCAGCCCAAAACTAATGTCAACACTTCAAGACTATGCTAGACGAGTCTCAAAAGGAAACATGGATAAAGAAATAGTCTTCAAATCTACACTTCCATACCCTATCTTCAACAAAGAAGGAGTATCAGTATACTCTCATGGAATTATCAAACTGATAGTTTCAAATGGAGAATACCCCTGCATCGATACAATGAAGACACTTGATGACATAAATGAGATAGTTGCAAAACAACTAAATCAAATATTTTATACATCACAGGAGATAAACAAGGAAAGTAATGTCAAAATAAACTATAAATCCAATTATCATCTGATATATGGATCTTCGAGATACACAATTCCACCGTTACAGCTGAAAACGTTGGAAAACTTTGAGAAAACTTTTATCAAAATTGAAGAACACAGCTTGAAGACACTTCCTAAGGAAATTAAGCTCATTTTCTGTGAGAACAGTGAAATAATTGATGAACACAGCTGTGCAATGTGTCAAGACAAACCTGAAGACAAAGCTGAAGAAACGGGGTCCCATAATTCAAACGAGTCAATAAAGGAAGACACTGTTACTGAAGAATAATGTAAACTGACGCATGCAATGACGTCAAACACTCAAGAAAATACGCAAGCAATGATGAACACACCTCAATAATACAGACTTTATGTCTCTGTCTGCTTTTAGGTGCAGATGTTGAGCACCATTATCTTTTACTTTAAGTCTTTTTCTACTTTTTTGACTTTTGTACATTAGTGTGTATTATTTGCTTTCTACATTATTGGTCTTTGTAATATTGAGTTAAGCGCCTATATAATGGCCTCAATATAGTATGTAAGAGGCAGACTTTAATAGAAAGAAAAAGATCATGTGTTGATCAAAAAACTCTCTGAGTTTTAAGCCTTTGAGCTTTTCTTTTCTGTTGGCCTCACTCCTGAATAGCAGAACCATACACAAAACAACCATACACAACTAAACAATTCTCATACCAGAATCAAACATATACTTTGAAGAAAGATGAACAGGTAACATGGAGTGCATGAAGACAGTAGATGGAAATACACATACAGGTAAACCATACAAACTTTGTTCTGAAATTATTGTTTATACTTTGGTATACTAGAATTTATGCATATGGAGACTAGTTTAATAGATCAAATTGAATCTTTTGAAACAACTGAAGAATACGGATATTTTTCTCAAGATATTGTTATAGATAACAAAAAATTAAACAAAGTTAGAAGAAAAGAGTTAAACTTAATTGAAGGACAAGATATGAAAACAGATTTAAAAACAAAACTGAGTAGAAAAAAACATTATATTATATAGAAAATTTACATGTGAAACACCTATTGAAATTTCTACAACAAAAGGAACACAAGCTATTTCATTGATAAACAAAGCTGATATAATTCAGAAAATTAAAAAAGCAAAATATACACCTAGTGAAATAGGATATATACATATTTCTACAATACAGATACTAATTAAGAGTACATTTGCTGAAGGAATAAACTCACCCATAAAACTAGCTATATGTGATGACAGAATTATGAACATAAAAGATAAAATACTTGGAATCATTGAAGGAAACCTTGCTTATACTAAACTACTCTTTAATGTAGCTTTACACTACGCTATACCACTAGTAACAGAAAAACTTGATAAATCTTTAAACATTGCTTATAAATTCGAAAGACAAGATTTAATGGAAACAAACGACTATCCATTTTCAATAACATACACCATTGGATATGCTTTGACAAACAGCCATCATAGTATACAATTCAAAGACACAGATAAGATATATATGGAAGATATTTTTCGAGAAGGTTCTCGTATAAAATATATACCAAAGACACCTATTATACAATATGTCAATACTAATGTTTTTCAAAATAAAACACCTAAACTTTTAAAAAGTAAAAGCACATGTTATACATATCTACCACCAAATCAAAGAACTAATGAAACTAGTACACAGGCCTCTATTAAAAACTTTAAGGAAGAGGGATCTTCTAATGAAAACGAATTCACACAATTAGCCGATCAAATGGCTAAATTAACCACCACTATAAAGGAAACACTCTGAGCCTTTCTGGTATCAGAGCCCGTATACGATTCTAAATACTAAAATTAAAATTACAGTTCAAAAATGTACGAATATAATAGGAACAAGTTCTATAGAGAAAACATAAAAGTAATATGTAAAGGATATAAAGAAGAAGTAAAACAATATCTAAAAGCTAAAAAAGAAGGACGAACACTAGATATAGAAAATCATTTACTTATGATTATGCATTACAAAAAACAAAAACAAATAGTGACACAATTAACTATAACATAATGGAAAGATTTAATTATAAACCAAGAATAACACGAGATATACGAGACTTAGAAGAACAAGTTATTATAAACGAATATCTTGTTAAAATGGCATATCATGATTTAAGACACAATAAAGATGTATCACAAAAAACTCAAGAAATAATGATAAACACTGTAAATGAAGATCTAAAAAATACAAAAGGAAAAAGAGATACAGCATATCAAATGTCACACGCTTAATTATGAGCTATAAACCAAAAATAGATATTGACATAATAACAGAAGAAAAACAGCGAGTGAAAGAAATTATGAAGACTAAAAATATTAAACAAATGGGAAAAAACTTGAAAACATCTTTACAAAAAGAAGAAATATATAAGAAAAATTATGAAAAAACAATAAATAAAAATATATTAAATAGAGATATAATTATACAAGGTATAAAAGATCAAGAAAAAATAATAAATCATATAAACCATAAGTTTATACAAAAAATACAAGAAAGAGAAATTAATGGACCAAATTGAAGACATTTTTAATTTTGGGACTTAATTATAAATATACAAAAAGTTGAAAAATAAAAACTTTGATGAAGACGCTAGTAAGGTACACGCCTTACACTAACATTAAAAAGGGTATAAAATATACACTAAAATTATAATACAAAGGACAAAAAACACCATCATTACAATTTCACCAACATTATGCGCTTTTGCTGTTTCGGGTTTGAACGGCTACTTTTTGACTTGCTCCTCACAAATCGGAGCCCCAGGTCTATAAAATGGAGTGGGATTAGATACGTGGATACGATATATATATACATATACATATATATATATATATATATATATATATATATATATATATATATATATATATATATATATGTGTGTGTGTTTATTCTAGGGGTGGCAAATGGGTGGGTTGGGCTAGTTTTGGGTTGGGCTCATGTGGGTTGGGTTGAAATGGTTTGGTTTCAAAATGGGTTGTATTGTAATGGGTTTTTAATGGTTTGGGTTTTAAATGAGTTTTAATGGGTTATGATGGTTTTTGATGGTTTATTCATTGGTTCAATAATGGATTTTTTGTGGGTTCCTACTTAATCCAAATACTTAAATGTCCAATATACCCTTCATTATTTTTTATTTTATTTTTTGGTCAATTACCCTTCACTAATACATTTGACCAATTTTAAACCAGTTTGACCCAACTAACCTATTTACAACTCATTTGTCATGTTTTGAACACGTTTGATCGTTTGGACAATTTTCGGCCCGTTTTTTTGTTTCTCGATCTGTTTCACCAATTTTAAACTCGTTTGACCTGTTTTGGACCCGTTTCACTCGTTTTTTGACTTGTTCGACCTATTTACGCTTCGTTTGCCCCATTTTGGGCCCGTTTTAGCCGTTTTTCGACCTGTTCGACCTATTTTAGACTCGTTTGGCCCATTTTAGTCCTATTTCACCAGTTTTTCGATCTGTTCGACCAATTTTAGACTCGTTTGACCCGTTTTGGGTCCGTTTCACCTGTTTTTTAACTTATTCCACCTATTTATGACTCGTTTGGCCCGTTTTTGGCTCGTTTCACTTGTTTTTTGACCTGTTCGACCTATTTTAGACTCTTTTGACCCGTTTCACCCGTTTCTAAACTTGTTCGACCTATTTATGACTCGTTTGGCCAGTTTTGGGTCTGTTTCACCCGTTTTCCGACTTATTCGTCTTATTTTAAACTCGTTTGACCCGTTTTGGCCCATTTCATCCATTTTTTGACCTGTTCATCCTATTTTAAACTCATTTGACTTGTTTTGGGTCAATTTCACCCGTTTTTGACCTGTTTGACTTATTTCTCCTTTAACCCATTTTGGGTCCAGTGGATCCAAAATGGATACAATGGATCCAAACGGATACAATGGATCCAAAATAGGTAAAATAGATCCAACCAGGTCCAATGAATTCAAAATGGGTATAATAGATCCAAACGGGTAAAATGGATCCAAAATGGATAAAATGAATCCAAACGGGTCAAATTGATCTAAATTGGATAAAATGGATCCAAACGGATCGAATGGATCCAAAATGGGTCGAATGGATCCGAACGGGTAAAATGGATCCAAACGGGTCGAATGGATCTAAAATGGGTAAAATAGATCCAAACGAGTCCAATGGATTTGAAAATGGGTATAATAGATCCAAACATATAAAATGGATACAAACGGATTGGATGGATCCAAAATTGATAAAATTGATCCAAACGGGTCGAATGGATCCAAAATAGGTCGAATGGATCCAAACGGATAAAATGGATCTAAAACTAATAAAATGGATCCAAACGGATGGAATGAATCCAAAATGGATAAAATAGAGTCAAACGGGTCGAATGGATCCAAAATGGCTAAAATAGATCCAAACGGGTCCAATGGATCCAAAATGGGTATAATAGATCTAAACGGGTAAAATTGATCCAAAATAGATAAAATGGATCCAAACGGGTCCAATGGATCCAAAATGGGTAAAATGGATCCAAAAGGGCCATATAAATTCAAACATTTTAAATTGGTCCAAAATAAGTAAAATTTATCCAAATAGGTCGAACATGTTGCAAAACGGGTGAAACGAGGCCAAATCGATCAAACGAGTCGTAAATGGTCGAACAGGTTGAAAAATGAGTGAAACAGATACAAAATGGGTCAAATGAGTCATAAATAGGTCAAAAATGGGTAAAACGGGTCGAAAATGGGTCAAACGAGTTTGAAATAGATTGAACAAGTTGAAAATGGGTTAAACGGGCCCAAAACGAGTCTAAAATTGATTATACAGGTCGAAAAGGGGGTGAAACAGGCCTAAATAAGTCAAACGAGTTAAAAATAGGTCGAACAGGTCAAAAAACGAGTGAAACGAACCCAAAATGGGTCAAACGATTCATAAATTGGTTGAAAATGGGCGAAACGGGCCCAAAACGGGTCAAATAAAAATGGGTGAAACGAGCCCAAAATGGGTCAAATAAATCCAAAACAGGTCAATCATGTCAAAAAATGGGTAAAAAGAGTGCAAAACAGGTCAGACGAGTCCAATATAGGTTGAAAATGTTGAAAAACGGGTGAAACGGAACTAAAATGGGTCAAACGAGTCCAAAGTAGATCGAATGGGTCGAAAAATCGGTGAAACGGGTCAAACGAGTCTAAATTGGTTCATAAGAGTTTAATTATTAAGAAGTTAATCCTAATCCTGTTGGATTTTAGATAAATATAATGTATATTTATATATACATTTATTTATAAAAATCTAATAATTGATGAATGAGAAAATTGAAATTAATAAGACACAATTTTATTTACGTTGGATTGGAACACCAGATAAATTAAGATAATTATTATCTTAATTAAGAAAGGAATCTAAGGATGCACTCAAATAATGCACCTCTTTGGAGATAGTGCCTTTCCATTAGTAAATGGCATTCACAGCAGTTAACAAAACGGTGGCTCCAAAAGTCCAACTCATTTGATGCACATGCTCAATTTTGTATTTTGAATTGATGCCGAAACGGTGCGTGGCAATGGATGCATCATTTACTAATTTGTGAATTAAGCCAGAAAGTTGCAATGCAATTGTCCGGTAATTCTGAAACGGTTTTAATTGTGTCCTATTAATTATTTATGAAGAGTTGCAATCCCTTTTGAAGAGGCATATCATAGTCTAAAAGTATAGTTTTCTCTAAACCTTGTGTCCCTTATTTTCTCATGCTAAAATTTTGTACTTAATCAAAAAGATTAAAAATAAAGTATATATTGTGGATTTTTATTCTAGAATGTGATTAAGGAGGGTTTAAGTTTTAACTGACCATAGTGATTGGGAGAGTGGAAGAATCTCTTGGCAGCAGCATAATAGTCGGCATAGCTGATCTTCGCATGAGGGTATTTCTGTCGCAGGTTTTCCAGAGCAAGTTTGAGCTGAGAATTATGGTACTTGGAGAAGCCATTGTGAGCTTTTAAGCATCCATTTGAATCGTAGACTTCTTTGTTGGGTGTCCTGAAAAGAGTTAGATACACTGCGTTGCAACCAATTGGCACTATTAGCTCCACTGCTCCTTCCTCTATAAGCATCCGATAGTACGTACGAACTTAAATTCATGTCAAAATAATTCAATCATTAATTAATCAAAAACATAATTAATTATAATTTAATTAGTACTATTGCAAAATATTTAACTACCTATATAATCTTCTATAGTGGAATACTAAAATACTTCTTATATCAATTGTTTTAGTGGCATAGTCAGAACCTGAAGTTAAAAATCTTAATAGTCAAAATATATATATATATATATATATATATATATATATATATATATATATATATATATATATATATTTTTGTAGGATGAAGGGAGATTAGATTAATAATCATATTTAAACTTATGTTTACTAATATTTTTACAAGTTTGAGACTGATGACATGACTCGTGATGATATTGGATAAAAGATTGATTATTCATCCCATATTTCCCATAGGATGAACACTATCACATCCCGTCGCTCATCCCATTATTCATCTATCTGATCATCTCATCTCAATCAACAAAGCAAACATGTAAAATATATATATATATATAAAGTGGAAAATTGTAAACAATATTTGACTGATACGTGGCTCCGCTCATAGGCTTGGGATCCCCCGTTATACCACCCTATTACATCTCCTGTTAAACCGTTGGATTTATGACATGTAGACTTGAAAAATAAAATACATGTCCAACACAGAATTAATTCTCTCTCTTCATTTTAACTTCCGTTATCCAAACGGACCACTCAGAAATCTCTCTCTCTCTCATGACTCATCTCTAATGAACAGTCGGAAAATCTGCATCTCTAACATTCAGATTTCTACAAGATTCAGACTTTATGCACATAAACATATTATTTTTTAATTTATTTCATCACATACACTTTGTTTCTAGAATTCAGCGAGATTCAAGATTTATCTGTTTGTAATTGGCCATCTTCTTAAAAATAAATTAAAACCTGGTTCCTTCTATTTTTCCTTCAAACATGTTTGGCCATGATGCATTTTCTGTTCTCAATTCCATTAATTCAGCCAAAAGTAATTAGTTCCCCTCAAAAACTCGAAACCATTATAAACCGTAACCTTAATCCAACCTCACACACCAACCCTTCCAGCAAGAATCGAACAAACCTACCTGGTAGCTGCTAGTCATCTCAATTATAGTGTAATTAATCAATTAATTATATAATAATCTCATCGATTTGCAGATCCAGGTGCAGAAGTGATTGCACTATCAGTCTATAACCAAGATTCTTGAGGGCGAGGAACAGATTCATCTGCGAGATCCGCGACAAGTGTTTCCGAGGGACTCGAACCTCAGCAGAAACATGGATCGGAGGGAAGAAGGGAAAGCATGAGAAGTGTGGGAAGAAATACGCGGTTCGGTCGGATTGTGAAGCTCATTCCAAGATTTGTAGAATTGTGACATTTGGAGATGCAGATTTCGATCTGTTCTTGTAAAATAGGATATGCGTTGTGTTTATTAGAGAGAGAGAGACGTCAGTTTGGATAACGGAAGTTAAAATGAAGAGAGAGAATTAATTTTGTGTTGGACATGTATTTTATTTTTCAGAAATCATTTACTTCACAAGAAAAGAGGGGTTGGGCTATATAAACCCCCATTTTCAAGGCTTTACTTTGATAGAAATAAAAACCTCTCATTTCCCGAAGCCCCGGGTTTTCTCAAGAAAATGACAGCCTATATAACAACTGCTGGAGGGCGTTCTTATATACACTGGAGGGACGGGTTTAACTAATTTTACCATATTGCCCTGATATTTTGCAAAATTTACACTGATATGAACCCCAAATCAATGGGGTATGGAAAATTCACTTTGTCCTTTTCATTTTCCCGCAATCCAGTTCCCGTCGTATTTTTGCGTTAATTTCAATTTCAGCCATATAATAGCTCCAAATCTTCCACGTTTGGACCTTACCAATTCATGAGAAGAGGATATTTGTGAGCATATAATTAATGCCTTCTTGTTGCAGACATTTTATTTCAATGATTTGTTCGATTTTAGTTTAATTGAAATTAAACCCTAATTTTTAGTTTCGATTTTTATGTGGGTCTGCGCGCAGTGCAAAACATTTTAGGGCTCTTGAAATGATGATTTTAAATCAAGATTAAACCAAATAGCAATAGGACTGTAAACAAATAATATAAGAAAACTGTAGATACAACCTTTGCAAGTGATTTGAACTTCGTCCACGCAGGTGAGTTCTGATGTAGTAGTGAACGAAAGCTTCTGGGCGCACACACCCACACCAAAAGAATCTGACTTTTGTATTTTGAATGTGTCCCAGAACGTGTTTTTAAATCTTAAACTTTGCCACAGACGGAAGGGGCAACATCGTAAATTAGGTCTAAACTAATGGACTGCAACATGCCAAGTAAAACTGAGCCGCTTTTAGACAATATAACCAAGATCCTTAACAAGTAAAGTAAAATGTAGCAAAGTGAATATATCCCAGAAATCCACTGTTCATAATCCATTTTTTAATGGATTGTCAACCTTTGAAGTAAAGACGGCCTCAGTCTACATGTCATAAATCCAACGGTTTAACAGGAGATGTAACAGGGTGCTATAACAGGGGATCCCAAGCCCCGCTCATACGTGCACTACATTAATAATAAACTAGTAATTGTGGCACACTCGTTGCGTGTGCAAATTAAAATTTTTTTTATGATTTAAATATATTTAAAATATTTTTTATATTAATATATATTTTATAATTATTTTTAATTTATTTATTAAATTATAATAAATAAATAGCATAAAAAGATAATATACCAAACAATATTATCTTTAAAAAAAGATAAAAATTATATATAAAAGAAAAAAAATTAAAATGAGATAAGAGAAAAGATGAGTTAGAAATATATTTTTGAAGTGATAAAATAAACAAATAGAGAAAAAAAAGAGAAAAGAACATGAGAGAAGAAAACGGATAAACATAAAGGAAAAAAACAAGGAATTTAAAAATAAGAAAAGAGGACACCAAGAGACCACAATAGGGTCTCGCGCTTAATAATAGAGTATAGATGCAACCAAAAATAAAGTTACGAAGAAATTGCCAAACATGTGGGAGGGGGCCATATTTACGTGCAATAACTAATAATATATATATATATATATATATATATATATATATATATATATATATATTTGACTGAAAAATTGAATTTTTGGGTGGGGTGGATTTTTAAGGCTTTGAAATTTTTATATGTCCTGAACTACGAAAAATGTACCAAGTTGAACTCCAATGTGTCTCCCCCTTTCCTTTTCTAACCTCCATCCAAACATGGGGCAACTTCAAAAACCTGATTCGAGCAAGTTGCATGTATCAGTTATAACGCGAAGACATGGAAATTTTCGGATACAATTTTACGAGACATATCTCAGTAGCTGACGTTAAGGTTGCCCTTTTTTCCCGCTTTTATGTTTTCAAGCCTCATCTGGAAAAGGGTAGAAAGAAATTGCAAAAAGAATTAGCTTGACGACAACATTCGGCTCCTTATTACCTTAGACGTGAACCTCATTTCTTTCTTGTATCCCTGTCGGATTCCTTAAAGAGAGCTTCCAACAAACAAACAACCAATATACTTCTTAATTCCAAGTCATTGCCAAAGATCATGATGAGTCTTCCAAAGCCAATCCCTTGTGTGCTTCCATTTTTCCTTGTTATTTTATTTATAACCTTCAAATTAAGCTCTTGTATGATTGAGAATCACATTAGCCATGCTATTCCATGTCTCGAAATTGAAAAGCAGGCTCTTCTAAGCTTCAAGCAATCTGTGGAAGATCCCTTTAGTCAACTCTCTTCATGGAGCAATAGCAGTACTGAAGGTAACTGTTGCAACTGGAAAGGCGTTGTTTGCAATGACTTCACTGGTCATGTTCAACGGCTCCATCTTCATCTTCAACCTCCAGCTTTTTTGAGTGGCAAAATAAGTCATTCCCTGCTGAATTTAACGCAGCTGAGGTATCTTGACCTTAGCAATAACAACTTCACTGGAAGAATTCCTTCCTTCGTTGGGTCTTTGAGAAGCCTCCGGTATTTGAATTTATCGAATGCTGGATTTCATGGATCCATTCCCCATTCTGTTGGAAATCTTTCAAATTTACACACTTTGGCTTTGGGGACGGAGGAAGACACCAACAGCCTTTATGCCAACAGTCTTGAATGGTTGTCGAGGCTTTCCAAATTGATGCACCTCAGCATGAATCGTGTGAACCTGAGCGAAGCTGCTGCAAACTGGGCACCGGTGATCAACTCACTCCCTTCTTTGGTACAAGTACACCTCAACTATTGCAATCTTAGTTTCATTACTGATTGTTTGATGAATGAGGTTAATCTTTCTTCTTCTCTCATTGTCCTCGATCTTTCTAGTCATCCAGACGACTATGAGCTTTTTAGATATCTAGACAATATTTACCGCTATCTTTCCAGTAAGGATGGCATTTTTCCGTCTCACATCCCGAGATGGATTTTTCAGCTCAGCAACCTTGTTTATCTTGATTTGAGTGGCAACAATTTTCAAGGGCCAATTCCAATTATTAGCAATACCACCAAACTTCAACACATTGATCTTTCTTACAATTATTTCACTTCCATCATTCCAGATTGGCTCTATTCTTGCAAAGACCTTCACTTTGTTGATTTGAGATGCAACGGTCTACAGGGTACAATTTCTAGTGCCATAGCAAATCTAAGCTCTCTCAATACCCTCCATTTAACAGTAAATGAGCTTTCTGGAAATATACCGAGAGAAATCACCAACTTGTGCAAAATGCAAGTGCTGGACTTAGCTTTTAATAAGTTGCATGGAGAATTATTAGATTCATTTGGTAATATGTCTAATTGCTTCTTAGATTCTCTGCAAATTTTACATCTATATGGAAATCAACTTTCTAGTCATATAACTGATAAATTTGGGGAGTTTAAGAGTCTAAAAAGACTTGTACTAGCCAGCAACTTATTATCAGGTGCAATCCCACCCAATATAGGTCAACTTTTGTCCTTAGAAGACCTATATCTTTCTGATAACCAATTGAGTGGAAATCTTCCAGAGAACTTTGGGAAACTTTTTAATTTGGAATATCTTTATATTAGATATAACAAGCTGGAAGGGGTTGTGACGGAAAGCCATTTTGGCAATCTCACGAAATTAGTATATTTAGATATCTCTGATAACCACCAATTGACTTTGAAAGTGAATCCAAATTGGATTCCACCCTTCCAACTCGAGTTCCTGCGACTGGCTTCGTTGGACTTGGGCACTACAAATATTCCCTCATGGATCAGGACACAAAAGAATCTTAGTCTACTAGATTTATCTAGTACTGGAATCTCAGGTGTTGTTCCTAGTTGGATTTGGGGGATTAGAGATTTGATTCTGTCTAACAACCATCTCCATGGAAAAATTCCTGATAAATTTGGAAATAATACTATTGTCAACTTGAGCTCCAACCGGTTCAGTGGTTCATTGCCTCGAGTAGGAGATTCAATGTTGGCTCTAAATCTCTCAAACAACGCATTTTCAGGAGGTCTATCACACTTTCTTTGTGGCGAGTTTGTCCCAAATAATTTGAAGATTCTATCTTTATTGGGTAATCAGTTGACTGGAGAATTGCCAGATTGCTTCATGAATTGGCCTTCACTAAAGTTGTTGAGTGTAGGAAATAACAACTTGTCTGGAAGCATACCAGATTCCATAAGATTTCTCACAAATTTGCAGTCTCTAGATCTGCAAAGCAACAAGTTTTCTCGGCAAATACCTTCCTCAATGCATGAGTGCCTCAGATTAGATAATATCAACCTTGCTCATAATAACATTGAAGGGAACTTACCAAGATGGATGGGAATGAGCTTACCTAATTTGAAATTTCTCATTTTACGCTCAAACAAGTTGAGTGGTCAAATTTCTTCAAATATATGCCTCCTCAACTCTCTCCAAATATTGGATCTCTCAGACAATAATTTTTCTGGGATGATACCAAGATGTGTTGACAACTTTACTGCCATGGCTAACAAAAAAAGTGAGAGTGGAGTGAGCAGTGCACACTATTCTGACGGTACTAATGGTTGGAACTTCATAGAGAGTGCTATTGCAACTACCAAAGGACGGGAATCCCAATACAGCACCATTCTCGGATTGTTTACGAATATGGACCTTTCCAATAACAATTTGTCTGGAGATATCCCAAAGGGGATGACCAATCTTGTGGAATTGGGATCACTCAATTTGTCAGGGAATCAGTTGACGGGATTAATTCCACAGAACATTGGAGACATGAAGCAATTGGAATCTCTTGATTTATCAAGAAATTCTCTATCTGGTGGAATTCCTGACAGCTTGGCAACTATGACTTGTTTGGGATATTTGAATCTGTCTAACAACAATTTGACAGGGAAGATACCACAAGGCCCCCAAATTTCGGGCTTCAATCCTACGAGTTTTATAGGAAACCACCTTTGTGGACCTCAAGTAAAAGTAAATTGCAACGATGGTGATCAAGTCCCTAAACCAGCAAACCAAGGTAACAAATCAGAGATAGATTGGTTTTACGTGTTCGTATCTTCAGGATTCGCCACGGGATTTTCAGTTGTTTGTTCGACATTGATTCTGAACAAGTCATGGAGGGATGCCTATTTTGGGTTTGTGGAGGCCACATGGGACAAGCTCTACGTATTTTTCTATGTCAAATGGAGAACGTGGGTACGACGATGATCAACCGCCAAAAGCAGTCTTTCCTTTATGTTTGATTTAAGTTACTTTTAACTCTGAATTGCGACAACTTAGATATGTTTCTCTCTGTTTGTTTGTAGTTCTGTCAATAATATTTGTATGAATTAAAGAAAGGAGAAGTTATGTATAAAGTACTTAATTTGTCGTCTGCAGATGAATGTTGGAATAGAGTAAATCTACCTCATCATTTTCTCAAATCAGCCACCACAATACATTTTTGATCCAACATCTGGTTGGTTCATAAGAGTTTAATTATTAAGAAGTTAATCCTAATCCTACCTGATCGTTTGGAATAAGGGTATCAGCATCCAAGTCATACGATGATCTTGGCAAATTAGATTGGAATTAAGATAACTAATAATTAATAAATAATGAAACATAGAAAATACCATTAATATAGACGAAAGGACACCATACCATGCCTCCTGAACTTGTAATTAGACCGAGAATAAAACTATATACTTGAAGTAAAGATCAGTTGGCTTGTATAGTATAAAATTAAAGAAAAATACTCTTATTCAAATACAATTCATAATTAAAGCTAATAAAGCAGAAGTTACAAGGATCGTATAGTATAGTATACCTTCTTGGTTGCCCCAGACCGCTGCTGCTTGTGTGTTTGGGTGTTTGACTCTGTCCTTGGTCTGAAAGTATAATTTTCTCTAAACCTTGTGTCCCTTATTTTCTCATGCTAAAATTTTATACTTAATCAAAAAGATTAAAAATAAAGTGTGTATATATATACTTAGTAGTTAGTAGTAAAATTAATTTTACCAAACTACAAAATTTAATTTATTAAATTAAGATATTAAACCTTCTGTCCCTGCCTTATACAACTCTGAGAATGGAAGAAGATCGCTTCCAAAGCAAACTCTGATTTGTTTGAGATACGCAAGTCCGCATAAATCTCCAGTTTCATACATATCCGTATAATCCATACGAAGCATTAATTAACTCCGTTTAGTTTTGAAGAGTAAGAAAGAAGATGAAATCCGGCAAAGCAAAGAAAGCAGCGCCGCCGCCGCCAACAGGGCCGTCCCCGTGGCTGGTATACTACGACCGCAAGAATCACAGAAAACAAATATTCTGCTGCAACGTATCATCACCACCACAGGTGAAGGTATATCAGAAGAAAATTCCCGCTCTGCTCGGCAACAAGGTTCTGGCTTGCTCCCATGGATGGCTAGTCTTATACGATTACAGTAGGAGGCATTTATCTCTCTGCAATTCCACCACCTTTGACACCGTGCCCCTGCCTAGTCTAGAATATCAATTAAACTTCAGCAGAATCGACAGTGTTGTACTAATATCGTCATCCGATTCTAATAGCTTAAAGATATTGCTATTTTTCGAAAACATTCAGTCCATATTGTGGTGTGAAATCGGGGACGTTAAGTGGGGCGAAATAAGTTATTCGAATCGGTTTATTTCCAGAACCTCCTTCCTTCGTCGGGTGGTTAGTTGTGGCCGTAAAATATACGCTCGAGTTTGTCACAAAACAGATCACGGTTGTCGGTATGAGCGTGGTTTATTTTCCATCGAGATAGTTGAAGAACCATTCGGGTTGGGGTTTAGCTCCAGCATGTCGATGCCATTCTTTCGGGGAACTCGAGACAGTCCTGTAAATTATGAGTATTTGTTGGGATCCTGTGACGAACTCTTTTGGGTAAATTGTAAGTGGGGAGGCACGAGATCTATCGAAAGCCTGGTGGTTAAGGTTTGGGGGATACGACGAGGGAGGTTGGAAAATCTTGAAAGGAGTGAAGGATAGAGCATTTTTCCTCGGCGAAAGCTACTGTTTGTCCTGTCGAGAATCAGGGGGCGGTCGTATATACTTCACTAAATATAAAGATGAGAGTTTGTATTGTTACAATATGGAAGATGACAGCGTTTCGGTTTGTCTGCCTTGTCCCGCTTTGCGGGCATGGCAGCTTTCTTCTCCTATTTGGATAATGCCCAAAGCCTTTGCTTCCAATGTTGCGGAAGATGATCAACAATGTATCCAAGAAAACGATGGCACGGTAGGATTGGTTGAAACCAGCTGCTCCTTGGGTGAAAATGGACTCCTGGAAAAACTTGATACGCATGTCCTGGAAGATATTGTAAACCAACTTACACCACTCGATTACATGAACTTTCGATGCGTGAGCAGGGGATGCCGAGGGGTTGCACCTCTAGCAAATTGGAGAAGAGGTTTATCCGGATCATCTTCTGAAAACCTAAATTACACTTTCCCACTACTCATGTTTGCAGTCGATCAGACAGATGAAAGTGGCTTGATGTACAAATTCATGGATCCAAGGATAAAAGATAACTATTACATGATGCGACTTAACAAGTCTGTTGAAGATGAAAAAACTCTAATACACTATTCCGATCATGGCTGTCTGTTAACTTCTACGGGATTCTACGTGCATCTCCACAATCCTTTCACAAGGAGCAGCATCCTTAGTTTTTCATTTGCACCCCGAATAAAGAAAAATGAAATTTTATTTTTCAAGGCCATGAGCTCTGGTTTGCTGATATTATTTAGTGTCACATTCATTCACGGGGGCAAAGTGGTTTCTGTCACCATCCGCATCCCCTTACAAGGACAGCGCACTGTAAAACTCGTAAGCAATATGATGTTCAATGCAACAAACATAAACACCGTGCATTTCCAGGATGTTGTCCTCTTCTTGGGTCACAATGGGAATATCGGAGAGCTCAGACTAGGAGAAGAAGGGGATGTTATTAGTTGGAAGGTTTTTGACCGGCCGCTTCCTTGCGAATATTTTCATCCAGACTTTTTGGTGGAGTGTGGTGGCGAGTTGCTTTCCGTGTGCATGGAGAATGGGGGGAGAGCCAGGGTGCTCGTTTATAAGCTCAATCGAGGAGAATGGGCTTGGGAAAGAGTTGTGAGTTTGAGGGATTATTCATTATATCTGAGCCGGTCTTCATCGTTCTCTGTACTCACGACAAGCCCTGAATCGAGGAACAGAATTTATTTTCCTTCTCTTCATGGGTCGTCTGGAATCGTTTTCTTCTCTTTAGAGACTGGAAAATGGCATTCTTCGGGGAGTGAAGAATCGTTGAACTGTTTTTATGGTTCAAGATTCCAACTCAATTCTTGCTGGATTAAGCCTCATTGGTCCTAGCTCTTGTATTTCTTAGTTTATTATCTCTATTAGACCGTTGGTATACAGTAATGTCATTACTTTTGAATATGATCTGTTCCACCGTTCACTATTTTTGGAGCAAATTATCTCATGTAAAATGACAAATATGGCACTAAAAGAAGTTCTAGCTTTCATGAATCTTTTCATTATTCAAGAATCATGTTCTACAATTTGAACCACACCTCACCACGAAAACACCTATTTCCTCTCAAACTATACCGTACAAAGAAACAATCTTAAAAGAAGGGAACATTTTGCTGCAAATCTCTCTCCCGGGGAGGAAAAATGTTGCCGAGGGAAAGAAAATCAAACAAAAGAATGGCAAACTGGCAAATTATACACCTTGCTGATGCTCTTCACTTCATTTCTTGCATGTCCTCTTCGGTTTTCCATACTACATCCTCAAGGCAAGTCGAAAGGTTTTTATAGAACTGCACGGGAAAAAATCGGAAAAACAAAATTTTGGGTTAAAATTTATATTTTCGTGTGGATTTTAAGACTTCCAAGTTAAGGTAACAAAAGAAGCACACACAAAAGATTTTGAAATTTCTATGTCTGGAACTAAGAAAAATGTACCATGTTGAACTCCAAGGTATCTCCCTTTGCTTTTCTAACCTCCACCATATGCAAAGAAGGGGCAACTTGAAAAACCTGATTCCAGCAAGTTGCATGCATCAGCTATCATAAGAAGATATGGAAATTTCCGTGCAAAATCTTTATGACGACATACCTCAGTAGCGACGTTAAGGTTGCCCTTTCTTCCCACTTTAATGTTTTCAAGCCTCATCTGGAAAAGGGTAGAAAAAAATAGCAAAAAGAATCAATTTTACGACGACATTTGATTCATTTCCTCTTATTTTAAGCAAAAATCGGCCATAATTACCTTATAATTCTTTTTGTGAACATCAAAACCAAGAGGTTTTGCAGCTTGCTCGATCTTTTTAATAATCTCATTGGCCGTGCATTTAGATGTGAACCTCGTTTCTTTCTTGTATCCCTGTCACCAGTATCGAATCAAGGAGATTATTCAATTATCTAATATTGTTTGCTATTCATATTATATTTATGGCTGGAAAGTGTAATTTATTGGAAATTAATGAGAACAAACCTGTTCAACATCAAATAGATTTTCAAGATTGAGACCTTTGGACATGGAAATCAACTCAAAGGCATTCATTGCAGCCGGCTGCTGCTCCCTTTTCTCCACCACATGATATTTCTGTTGGAAATAATTTAATTAGATCTTTTTTCCTCGAAACTAAAATCTTAGTAAAAAGATTAACCAGTCGGCATAGCTGACAAACATACCTCGTAATCCTTAAAGACAGCTTCCACATCATCCAAATTTGTATGTTCTTTCTCATAAAATTTTGGTGGTTTGTAGTCTTTCTTAAACCACTCGTCCTGCAATATTTCAGGGACCGTAATGCGCTGCGCAAGTGAAAAAATTACAAATTTAGAAAAGTAAATACAATATCTGGATGAGAAGGTTAGTAGAATAAAAACCCAAATAAGAAGAACTAATTATAGTGTCTTCTCCTGCATTACTTATAAATGCAAGCATTACACATACCTCCCCTGTCTTATTTAACCAAGCCTTTCAGTATTCGTTATTATACATAGATGATGTTATACTTCAGATGTTTTGTAAACTTTTTCAAAATTTTCCGCAATCAATGAAAGACGGTATCAGAGTTTCTAATGATTTTTATCAGCTTTGACAAACTTCAACAATTAACAGGGATATGAGTAAACAACAAGAAGATTAGAATCAGCTATCAATTAAGGAACAGATGAAATGTGATTTTTTTATTCTTACTTTGGCAGGATTCGGATCCAATATTCGAGTAATCAACTTCATGGCACCAAAGGAAAGCCAAGGAGGACAGGTGAATTCAGCCGACGATATCTGAGAGTATAACAGAGGTAAAAGTTGAAACTACTGGAGAGATAAGAAAGATACATCTGTGCAATAAATAGCCAAAATGCTCACTTTTTTATATAGGTTTATAACATTAGAATCGTCGAAAGGCAAGTAACCTGCAAGCAGCACAAAAAGTATGACCCCACACGACCACAAATCCGCAGTCGCTCCATCATACCCTTGATCATTCAGAACCTTTGTAGACATTAATAAAAAGAACTCAGTTAAATAGATATATATGTATATATATATAGCGAGAGAGAGAGAGAGAGAGAGTTTAATAACATACCTCAGGAGCAACATAATTTGGCGTCCCACAGGCAGTATGCAACAAACCATCGTCCTGCCAAATTAATTTCATGCATTTACTATTTCATTTCACTAAATCAAACAAAACTCAAATTTAAAATGAAAAGAAAAAATTAAGTGTAAGTATAAATGTATTCCATAATATACACTCAGATTATGATATTTACCCTAACTTGCTGAGACAGAGCACTTAATCCAAAATCCGAAACTTTAAGGTTTCCAGCAGCATCCAATAGTAAGTTTTCTGGCTGCACAGTTACAGGCAGCGAAATATCCATAAGCAATAACTTATAATATGAAATTTCGAACATCGGTTGATTGTGTTAAAGGTTACATAATTAATTACCTTTAGATCTCTGTGGAAGACTCCCCTGCTATGGCAATAATCAACAGCATTAATAAGTTGGTGGAAATACTTTCTAGCTTCGTCTTCTCGCATTCTTCCATTATTTACCTTCATATTCAGATTACTCAACTTTTAGACAAATGATTCCACAGATAAATTTTATACCGAGAATTCAGCAGAGAAAGTTGGCATCTTACTATTTTGTCAAAGAGCTCTCCTCCAGTGACATATTCCAAAACAATAAATATCTTGGTCTTGCTTGCCATCACCTCGCACAGGTCAACAACATTAGGGTGTTTTATCAGCTTCATTGTAGCTATCTCCCTACTAATCTGCAAAATGATATGCGAACAAGATAATTATTTGACTGAACTACAACATAAAAGGTTCAAACTAGTCTGAAACACCAAAAACAAGTTGCATGCTTAAGAATGGCCCCTCTTCTTCCAACAGAAGAGAGAACATTTGATGTGATTCAAAAACTAATGTTAGAAGACCCTCTTGTACAAGTCATAGGATCAGATACATGGCAACTTCAAATTCAAGAAATTTTATCGATACGAAGGCGCAAAGATTCACCTGTTCAGACATTTTGTGCTTAAGAACCTTGTCCTTGTCAAGAATCTTGATGGCCACAGGATCTCCAGTCTCAGAATTCCTAGCAAATTTCACTTTAGCAAATGTGCCCTCACCGAGCGTCCTTCCAATCTCATACTTCCCGATTCTCCGCTTTATCTTCGGTTGATTCATTTGCGATCCGATCTCTAAGAAATCTCTTTTCTTCACTCAGAACTTTGGAAACTGAAATACTTAGCTGCTGCCACCAACTGAAACAATTCATATAATCAGAGACAGCATTAATGGAGGTCATAAATAAGACCACAGTTTTACATAATATATGATATTTTCAAGATGCCTACATTAAAACCCCACAAGATTTCTTGGATTTCTTTATCTTATCTTTGGAAGCTGAGGTTCATGAAGATGGACAATGCTTGCAAAAGTGATAACTGAAACAGGCAATCAATGAGTGGAATCAACAGACAAATAATATCATCAAATTAAATTTGGCAATGGGGTGTGGGAATCCCGAAAAACCAAAACTAATTCTGACATCCAACTGGAAAGGAGTGTCTCTCTGTGTAGGTATGAGTCAAGGCAATGTCATATGTTGATTATAGTAAGAATTTCTCAAATATTTTACAAGTTAGAATATAATTTACAAATGATTTTCTTTATGACTAAAGAAAGAGATCACACAGCAATAAACTAACATCACATGGAAAACCAAATCGTGACCACAATTTTTTATTTTTTTTCAGTTGGGGGTGGGCGGGGGTAAGAGGGAGGGAGAGAGAGAGCCTACAACCTTGCTAGGTGATGCAAAATTCTTGAACAAATCCCATTTCCAGCAACTAAAACTTAAGAAATCACAAGTAATTTTCTATTCCATCCCAAATTAGCAAGAAAGCTCTCAATTTTTCAGGAACTCCCACATCCATGAAAAAGATTGAAAATTTTTACAAGAAATTCTCTGCAGATAAAACAAAGCAAAGACATACCAAGTAAGCAAAACCCAGAACCCCCAAAACTACTTCAACACATACCTGAGCTTGTGTCCTAGAACAGGAATCTATTCAACTCTAAAAAGTGCAGTCAGAAGATAAAGGGAGGAAAAAGTGGATAAACTTGAATCCACCACAGCAACGAAGCTTGCTTTATTTATTGTTCTTTCAGACCAAACTCCAATCAGCGCAAAGCGGCTCTTGGAGTCCTTGCGGGTCAAATATGGCTTCAACAATTTCAAGACTCTGTTTTTGAGGGGAAAAAGAAAAATGGTCCTCAAACTTAAAAGGCAGAAAACAGGAAAAGGGCAGTTGCCTCTTTAGTATAATTCTTCAAGATTCCTCCCAACTAATAAATACCAACAAGAATCACCACCTGTGAATAATTTTTTACGCTTGTTTTTTGAAGCTTCCCAGAAATTGCTGCTGATGGTACCGTTTTGTTGCATAGTGAAATAAAGATTGTGGCTGAGAACAAATTAATGGGGTAAAATTCCGTATTGGGACAATGCAAAGATGGCAGACGTAACTCAGCGTCGTTGAGGCGGTTGTTGCGTGTGCTGTCTATCACAAATGCGGAAAGGAGCGAAGGGACCGCTCTGGTCTGCATTTATTTTGTGGGGCTCGTTTGCCTGTTTGGTAGGACTGCATCAAGAAACATTTCAAGATAAAAAGTTGTGAATTATGAAGTATGATTATCAACTTTGAACAATTATCGTCAGAAACATTTAAGTGATTTCTTTCCGTGATGATTCAAGTTCGAATTCACTTAAAAATATATGTGTTAAAAAAAAAAAAAACTTTAAACAATTATCATACCAGTAGAATTGATTTAAGTGATTTTTTTGTGATGATTTGAGTTTGAATTTCATTTAAAAATTTATATGTTAAAGAAAAAATTTTAAACAATTATGACGTTAAAATATCAATTAGTAGGGATTTTATAGGAAAGGATAATTAAATAAATGTAATGGAAATATTTTTTAAATGTAAAATTCTTGTCCATCAGCGATGGTGACTTATTTTGAAATTTGAATACAAAGATTTCTAAATAAGTTAATATGAATTGTTAAGGCACAACTTGCTAGTTGCAATTTGTTTCTTATGATGATGCTTTTTATTATTTTTTTTAAAAAAATTACATTTGGCTATCTTATATTTAGATCTAATTATAATATGGTTCATTGAAATCGAGAAATTATATTTTAGTCCCTAGTTAACTTTTGAGAATTGTTTGTGTTTTCTGACATCTGTTAAGTTTCGTTATGTCATTCTAAGAATACCCCTAATTTTTTTAATTGATTTGTAATTTCAAGAACTGTATTATTAAATTTATAATTTATAGTGATCGTTTTGTTTATATTTATAAACTTTATCGATGATTTTGTAATTTTTGTCATATATTCAATATAACATTCATACAAACCATGAGGGCTATAAGCGTATTTTTACAAAGTTTGTTAGGGACCTCACACTAAAATAAACTTGCATAGACTAAAATGTAATTTTTCAATCTAAATGAATAACATTGTAATTAGAACTAAATACAAGATAGTCAAATTGAAATTTCTCTTTAAAAAAAATTATGAACTAAAAAAATATGATTGAGTAGAAAAAACTCATCTACTCTTAACCAAAATAACTATTCTCCCAATTTTTTAAATGTCTAAGATTCACTATAATTGATAGATGATCCTTTGATTTTTTTTAAATAAATAAATAATAATAATGTTTTATATTGCACGAAAAAGTTTATTAGTTCGATATATATATAACTTATAAGTTATAAAAAGAACTAAATAGGAAAGCTTCCAAATATTAATTGGCTAGAAATATGTCAAGGACAAAATCAAATTCGAATTAAAAAATTATAAAATAATTTTCTTGGTAGTTCATTTTCAAAAACATAATAATAGATGTTACTTAAAAATAATAATAATATTAATAATTAATAATAGTTAAAGAAATTAAAATTTGATTTAATTCCGTTTAGGTTTTGACAACAATTCGCGTGTACCAAACAGAGCCCTATATTTGTTGTCCGTACACGTACGTGGTTGAGACTTGAGTCGTGTACTTTCTCTCTCTTAAATTATTATTGGGAGGTTTTAATATTTGGCATAAAAGAATATGCCAAATATCTTAATCTCAGACATGATCCATGTGAGATTAATCCGTAATCCAGATCAAGATTGTGATATTTTACCTACTCTAATCATTAATTTTACTGTTTATTTGTATATATAATCATCTTTATCTACATTAATCATAGTTTATTAAGAATGATGGATAAGAAGAATTAACTATCGTATTAGTCTCCTTCTCAAGCAATTTATAAATATAGCCCTTATTAACTTTCGAGATATCAAGCATGTTTGTAATATTTCTAATGTCAAGTGCACCCCTTATTAACGTTAAGAATTGCGTATCACTCATAATACGTTTTGGGTGTGTATATTGACATGGTCAGATTTCATTTTAGCACGTAGTATAACAAGAATTTTGATTTTGTGATTGTACACCAATTTGTAGATTGACCAAAGTTATTTTTCGATCCAAATGAATATGCAAAGGAGCGTACCTAGCTATTCCTTGTCTGATCAAGGATTGTGTCTCAATTCTCAATCAAGTCTTCTAAGAATCATGGATCGAGGTCGATACTACTAGTTGTTACGCTTAGTATCTTATCTCCACACAATAGGTATGGACGGGGATCTCACAAAACCGTCGGAGTATTGGTGGCATCGGGGAAAAAAAAAAAAAAAAAAGTACTAGGAAGCATTAAATGTTCCTTGTTCACCGTGCACAAAGTATGAACACCTCCTCATTAATACCAATTAGAAAGTAATAAATACACCTTATAGCTCGATCATATCTTCTTATCTCAAATATACTGATGATTTGAGTGTTGAAATGCCAACCCTAGGTTCATCCTCATTTTGTCCCAAGTTATCATCTAGTTTACGTTTGCTTCTCTTTCATAGCTCTGTTCTAAATCGAGCACTCCCCCTCAAAATATAAATTTTTGAGTGGTTGAACTTGAGCAAGCTATCAGAAATTTATCACCATTATATTTATCCAAAATAACTATGTTCGTTTTCGTAAAGAATTATTGTGTATTAAATCTTTATCATTGTAAATGGATATCTAACTTATTCAAATATTACAACATACATTAAATTATGTCATACAAATGTACAATTCGACTCAAACCATACCATACTTCCATTTCGACTTTAACCTATAATCCATGACAAGGTTGCAACTAGTAAAGTTAATTAAGGGCGTCTTCTTTTTCTTCTTTAAGTCCTTATAGATTATTGACCTCAAAACGTAAGGAGATATTTCATTGATTCTTGAAACCTTCTATATCACGGCAAGATATTCCAAAGGCAAAAATGACATATAACCTATCACTGTTATAGGATATATGTTTGGTCAACAGTTGCTGGGGAATTGATTTGATTTTCTATTAATAATGGTAAGTATCGTAACAGCACGATACTTTGGGATTTAAATAAATGGTAAATTAGAGCCTTGAATTAAATTATTGATCTCGTTATTCAACCTTAATACTTGTCGTCAATTGTTAATTAATTAAATTAATTACGTACGGATCACGATGGTGGACAATATTATTTAACTATTATCAATATGTAAAACGTAGTTTTTACACATATTGGAAGTTAGGTATTTATTTTAATGTTTTGTGTTACCTTGGAGAATTAATTGGCCGGCATTTTGGATTATCATTATGGATATGGTGCTATCTAAAACACTTTTTTTTTTTCTCTCTCGATTTTTTTTTTAAATTTGGGTGTTGTTTAACATGGAATGATTTTCCTAATATAAGTACTCCATTTATAAGACTGGAATTTGAGTTTTAGACCTTACCTAAGGGTTGAGGTCCGTGTTTTTTTTTTTTTTTTTTTTTTTGAAAACCAAACTCCTCAAGGAAAATATTATTGCAAATCAAGAGGAACAATAAAAAAAATACAAGAAGTAATAACAGAAAAATTAACGTTATATTAAAACATTACTTAAGTAATTATTTCTATATTATGTCATAACAAATAATTTAATCACATTTGAAATAAGCTTTTTGTATTTGTTAAAATAAACAATTTTAAATATATTTATAAAAATACATCAAAATGTTTATATTTACTCTAACAAATTCTTTTGCCTTTCCAATTTTACTCTCTCCTTAAATTCTAGCCCCTCCCAAAATTTACATGTATTACATAATGAATACTCAATACTTTTCTTTTTTTATATTCTATAACTCAAATATTTGAGTTCGAATCGGATTATTTAGGTGTAAAATTCTCACTGTCATTCATAGTTATATTCTCATGCACTCAAATACGACTTATGGTTAACCTTAAAAAGTTTCAAACGGCTAAGACACACACACACATATACATATATCTATAATATCTATACTATTATATTAAGTGAAAGGGCCAAGTTTGGTCTCTTGGACTCTCCATTTCTTTTTCTTTTTTTTTTTTTTTTAATTTGATTAAAAAAAAAAAAGAAACTCACCCACGTACAACACTAACTGTTCTCAGTCTATTTTTTTGGACTTTTTATTTCTTTTTAATTTTATTTTAATTTAAAAAAAATACTAAAAAAACTCAACCCACGTACAAAACTAACTAATTTCAAAGACGTAAATTAACTAATGCCAAATACATATTTTATAGGTTTTCTGCTTAAACTAATGTCAAACACATGTTTTATGGATATTCTGCTTAAAAAAATATGGATTTTCTGCTTAAAATTTTATATTGCACACGCATAGAATGTGCAAAATTACTAGTATATATTAATTCTATAACTCAAATATTTGAATTTGAGTCGGGTCGAATTATTTAGATGTAAAATTCCCACCATCATCGGTAGTTACATTGCCATGCACTCAAATAAGACTTTTGGTTAACCCAAAACAAGTTTCAAACCGCTAAGATACACCATTTGACGAAATACTCGATACTTACAAAGGGGTAAGACTATTGTGGGCCAAGATTATCTTTGGGCCGACTTGGAAATTATTTTGGGCCAAGAGTGATCTAATATAGGCTGAGCCCAAATAAAGGCTCCAAAACCCATTTAGGAGTCCGTGAAAGTGAATTTCTCTTTCTGTTCTGTCTCTTCATTCAATTTCTCTGAAAATTCCGTCACCTGTTTCTCGCACTTCACGAATCCTTGAATCGAAGAAGCTCAATTCGCGATGGGCTCCGGTAATCCATCTCTTCTATCGCTAATTCGGTTGCTTTTTTTTTGTTCTTGGGATCGTCTGCTCGTTCAATGATGCATTGAAGTATTTACTTCTGTTGTGTTTCTCCTTTTCCTTTTTATGATTGTATTGTGTGTGAATCTATTGAAAAGTGCGATGTTGTGTAAATTGCAGATATGGAGGACTATGGGTTTGAGTACTCGGACGAGGAGCAGGAAGAACAGGACGTTGATATTGAGAATCAGTATTACAACGCCAAAGGTTCGGTTTTTGTCTGAGTTTTAATCTTTAATCGAGTTCTTTCACGTTGATTTATGTGTATTTTTCTGAAAATTATCTTATATTCACTTGTATTTTGTACGAATATTGTGATTGGAGAGATGCATTTGCATGTTCTTGTCTGCATGAGTGTAATTGTGCATGGATTTCTATTTAAAAAAATTCCCCCATGGAAAATGTTGGTTAGGTTACAAGGTTATATATTCAAAGTTACTATATAGAAATTTAATGTATTTTTGTGCATTGGGACATGGGATTTGCATAATATTATGGCTCTTTCCTTGGATGTGCTTTAGTCTTGACATTGGTTTTGGCTTATGTATGCTGTTTCACCGTAGGTATGGTTGAAAGCGACCCCGAAGCAGCGCTTGAAGGTTTTGCTGAAGTGGTGAAGATGGAACCTGATAAGGCTGAATGGTGATTTTTCTTGGTCATTATGAGTTTATTACTATTTGTTCTTTAATCCCTTCTCATGAATTTCCGGTTTCCTCGTGGTATTTTATTCATTAACTTATCCATTTATTTATTTCCATACTTGATCAGCTGAAATTGTTAATGCTATAAAGAAATTCTGGCTGAAATCATGTCAACTGTAATTGTTATGATATGTTCACTTATGCTTTGACGATGTTCTTCATTGCGTGTTTGTTGTTTGTCTACAGGGGATTTAAAGCTTTAAAACAAACTGTCCGTCTCTACTATAAGCTCGCGAAGTACAAAGAAATGATGAATTCATACCGTGAACTGCTGACTTATATCAAATCTGCAGTTACAAGAAATTACAGTGAAAAATGCATAAACAAAATCATGGATTTTATATCTGGATCTACTGGTCAGAACTTTAGTCTATTGCAAGAGTTTTATGAGACCACTTTGAAGGCCCTTGAAGAGGCAAAGAACGAGGTGAAAAATATGTATTTATTTTAATTATCTAGTCTTTTTGTCATTTGTGAAAAAGGTTTCATTTTTCCTCTTTACTACAGAGACTATGGTTCAAGACGAACCTAAAGTTGTGCAAAATATGGTTTGATATTGGCGAATATGGGCGTATGAGTAAGGTAATTATTTAAAATGAATTTGACTTTAAAAATGTTTATATGAAATGTAATATAGCATACTTGATCAGATTTTGAAGGATCTTCACAAATCTTGTCGAAAAGAAGATGGCACCGACGATGAGAAAAAAGGCACACAATTGTTGGAAGTGTATGCGATTGAGATCCAACTTTACACCGAGACTAAAAACAACAAAAAACTCAAGGTTGATATCTACTTCGGAAGACAAAATTTACCCACCATCCATCTCTTTTGTCATTTAATGATGAAATCATTGTAGGAATTATATCAAAAAGCATTATCTGTAAAATCTGCTATTCCTCATCCAAGAATCATGGCAATAATTCGTGAATGTGGTGGAAAAATGCATATGGCAGAGCGACAATGGGCAGATGCGGCTACTGATTTCTTTGAGGCTTTCAAGAACTATGATGAAGCTGGGATTCAGAGGCGCATCCAATGCCTAAAGTATGTTACGTAAATAGTTAGTTGCGTAACTTATTTTACCACATAAAAATATTTAGATAAAATACATAGTGGTCCGTATGTGCAGGTATTTGGTTCTTGCAAATATGCTGATGGAATCAGAGGTTAATCCATTTGATGGTCAAGAGGCAAAGCCGTAAGTTTTGTAATGAATTTCAGCATCTAGATTTTTTATCTTAAATATGTAATATGAATCGTAGATTGGCCACATTTGCTTTGTAGGTACAAAAATGATACTGAGATTCTGGCAATGACGAATCTAATAGCAGCATATCAAAGGAATGATATCTTGGAGTTTGAAAAAATTCTGAAGGTATTTTACTACCTTAACCATTGATATCAGTCTATTAGAAGACTTTGGGCTTGTTCTCAAAAACATTTGGTGTTGGAGAGGGTAAAGTAAAGTTAAAAGCACCCAAATTCCTAAGAAAATCGAATAAGCCCAGAAGTGCTTTTTTTTTTTTTTTTTTCAGTGCTAACAGTACCCTTTATCATCCCATCTCGTATGTTGAAATTTGCAGAGTAACCGGAAGACAATAATGGAAGATCCATTTATTAGAAATTACATTGAAGATCTTCTGAAGAAAGTGAGAACGCAAGTGTTGCTTAAGCTCATTAGGCCTTACACAAGAATTCGGCTCCCCTTTATATCAAAGGTGAGAGCAAAGTGACCATCGTTCTTTTTTGCACACATCAAAGATCTGTTGTGGTACTAACTATAGCTCTTACTTGCAGGAACTTAATGTGCCAGAGAAAGATGTTGAGGCTTTATTGGTGCCCCTTATCTTGGATAATCGAATCACAGGCCACATTGATCAAGTGAATCGCCTGTTAGAACGTGGCGACAGGTTCACTTTTTTATCCTGTGTAAACATTTTAATTTTTGTTTAAGTTTACTTCCCTAACATATATAATATTGATGCAGCTCAAAGGGAATGAGGAAGTACACTGCAATTGACAAATGGAACACATCACTTAGTTCCCTCTACGAAACTGTTTGCAACCGAGTAGGTTCTTGATCATGTATTGGAGCTTGAAATTGCAACGCCATTCCTTTGTTAAGGTATGAGCATAGAACTTTGTCGTTCGCAGTTTCAGGCTTTTAACTTTTGACTTAGCTGACAGCGGTATAAATCTAGAGCAGTTCTTTTTTCTCTCGTGATTTCAAGTTGAAATAAACCGTGAGAGGTTCAAGATTTTCTTATTTTTTCGTCGTTTGTTATTTTTTTATCGTATGAGGCAAAATTAATAAATTCCGAGAAATTTTCTTTTCGTTGGATGATGATGTTCCAGATTTTATCAAGCGTATACCTAGTTATGTAAATATGACATCGAACATATGTCATTTAATTCTAGCCTGAATCTGATTCAACCAAACTAGTTGAATGAGGAGTGAGTGTTTCATTCGTCGTATGATTGATGTAAACTTTTAAGATCAGTACTAACCAATTAAATAGCAAATGCAATATATTTGTTATACGATTAATTGTGTTCGATCGAGTCTCGACTATACTTTTTCGGTTTAGACATTCATTGCTTTCCTAGATTCCACCCCCCTTGAGATCATGTCCACTTTTACACAAATGTTGTGACAAAACTTAGCTCCCTAACATTCCAAAATTAGCTCAGTTAGTTTGGATAGAAACAACCCTTTTTGTCCCACCCTCTTTTTCTCATCCTCATGCAAAAGAAAAGCACAAAAACACGAACCAAATCAATAAGGATGACATACACAATATTCATTCACAAAACAAATCTAACAACAGAAAATACGGCGAATAAGATAATCTTTCCTCTCTATAAAATGAGAAGCAATCCTCTTATCAAAACACACACACACACACACGTTCGTTGAAACTTGAAACACACTGCATCGAACTATGGTTTTGGCCTCAAATAACTCCCCGATGGCACGAGGACTCGTCGTTGTGCTCTTAGCCGTAATATGCGTCATGCACGAAGTGCAGCGTGGAGAGGCGCAACTGCCAGGGCAGTGCTTGATCGACTGTGCGCAGAAAACGATTGCCTGCAACAGGGATTGTCGGACGAGCCCTCAGTTCCCAGGACAGTGCCTGATAGACTGTGCGCAGAAAACAATTTCGTGCACACGGGATTGTAGGACCGACGCGCAGCTGCCGGGACAGTGCCTGATAGATTGTGCCCAGAAAACGATTTCGTGCAGCACGGATTGTAGGAGAAGCGGAGGGACGCCGTCGGAGGTCATGGCCTGCTTCGGGCGCTGTGGCTCTGGGAATAATGCCTGTGTTACATCTTGCACGAGTCCTGCTGCCTAAGGGCAAATGTGACTGATTTATATATGTCCAAGCTTTTGTTTTGGTTAAAATAAATTGTTAGCATGAGATTGAGGGTTAGTGGTTTGATGTGATCAATTCATCGAGCAAGTCTTGGGGCTTTAGTTAAATAAAACTATATGATTTGGGTGAAATTTTTTGACATTTTTCTTGTTTTTGAAGTTTATATTGTGATGCATCTCACTTTTATCAATTACGGCTTTACGGTTAGTGAGTTTGGAGGGTTCTTTATGGAATTTGTGGAAATTTAGACGTGAGGGGTGTTTGTGTAATTCTGAAATGAATTGATGAGTGTGAGTGTAATTTTCGGAAAATTTTTGTAAGAATTCGGTGTGGGCTTCGATTACTACACCCTTTTTACTTTTTTATTGAAAAAGAATACCCACCGGCGCACGAAATTGTTAGTCAATCAAATATTATTATTTTATTAGAATTAAACCACCAGAAGAATTATACAAACAAAAAGATGAAAAAAATAATTAAACCTGGGGAAAAAGTTAAGAGTACAGGTAGAAGGTGATAAGGATTTTTTGGAATTTTCTCTCTAATTTCTTCTTTATTTATTTATTTCTTTCTTTCTTATTGATTAACTCCGATTTTTAGTCCTTTTGCTGTTAGACTCTATAAATTTTAGATTTAAATCTTTTCTAATATGTGGAATTTTGAATGAAATCCCACCATTGTTCGATGATCCAAATCCAAATAGTAATGGAGCTCCACCTCAATATACCATTTAATAGGGTACAGTTGTTAAGGCGTTCAGAATTTATCGATGGTGTAAATATTTTATAGCATCCTATTATGCAAAGGCACCAATAAAAATATTTTCTTATAGTATCGTGTCGTTTGTGACAATTGTGTTTGATTAATAGCATGAATTCATCGCTTAGTAAAATTAAGGGCTAATTCCAGTCACGCCTTATCATTTGGGGTTAGTACGCTTTGTCTCCTAATCTTTGAATTGGTGTGATTTCTCCTCTAAACTTTGAAAAATATCACACTTAACCCCTTTTAACAAACTTTGTTCCGTCATGGCGACCCAAGCTTCAAGACTACTGCCGTCGTTTTCGTCTCTCTAAAGCGAACAAAGTCCATACCCCAATCGACCCTATTTACCTTCGAAAGCCGCTTCAATGCTTTACTAGTCGTGCGTCGTCTTTGACCGGTGATTTCTACTTTGTCGGTTGTCAAATTTTGGTTTCGAGACCATTAATTTGTTCTTTGCGTCGAAAGCTTCAATTTTATATATAATATCAACACATTTGAAATCTACTTTGTGCATATCTACTTTGCGAAATGGGTTAAGTGTGATGTTTTTCAAAGGTTAGGGGAGCAATCGCATCGATTAAAAGATTATGGGCAAAACGCACTAAACCCCAAAGGACAGGAGATTATCTTAAATTAATCCTAAAATTAAAAATAAAATATCACGGTGGTCATGTCTTATTGTGTATGTACGTGTTTGTGTATGCGTATCATTTAGATCTCAAACTTATTGGCACAATCAATAATATACCTATGTTATACAATATAGATAGACAATTAGAAGGATAATTTAAAAGTCAAAGATGTCATCAATATTTTTTTCAGTGGCGGAGTTAGTATGGCCCTTAACATTTGCTACCAATACTATATATATAGGAGTAAGTTAAAAATAAGAAGTTATTGACCTCCTTAATTTATATGTGTTCCACTGCTAATAAGAATGTTAATAAAAATTGGACTTGAATTTTTTTATTTTACCCCTATTTTTTCTATACCAGGTTTACACTAAGTTTAATGTAGAAGTAAAATAGAAAATTCAAATTCCAAAATCTATAACGTCATCCTAAATTTAACGAAAAATTGATTTGATGTAATTTATAATTTTTAAAAGGAATTAAAATGCGATAAAATAACAAAGAGGGGTTCATTATAATATTCAAAACCCTGAAGGGTGCTAAATGTAATCAACCCTTATTTATTTATTTATTTGGTGCATCAGAATGGGCAACAAGCCTTAGCAACTATGATGCACGGATACGGACACAGCGACATGGATACGATATGATACAGATATGACGATACGGATTTTCGTTTGAATTTCTCACGTAAAAGGCATCAAATACGAGTGTTTGATACGATACGATATGACACAATAAAATAATATTTTAAAAAAATATACGTACATCATATCTCAAATACCAAACAACAGAAATCAGCCCACATCTTCACGGCAAAGGTGCCAGCTCTTCTTATTCTGACGGGTAATTCTAACCCGAGCCTGGCTCGGCCAAACCGGTGTAACGAGGGAGCGAGTGTTTTACACTTGCCATGTGATTGGTGGAAAATATGGGGAGAGTGACCAATCAAATGACAAGTGTAATACATTTGTCTTTTTAATTGGTTGGGTCCGACCAAATCGGATCTGGGCTAGAATTTTCCTATTCGGACGCATATGTTGTCCCAATTTCGCCAAACTGTCGGCGAGTGAGTTGTCTTCCCCGCCTTATGTCACACTTGAATTATATATATTTTTCGTAATAATTGGTAGGTGTATTTTGAAGGCTCTTTTAAACATAGATAAGTATTCTCAATTCTCAAATACCTGACATAACAATACAAGTACATAAAATAAAAATTATTTTGAAAACATGTCAAATTTTGATTTATTGTGGAGAATTCAGATCTGATTTTGAAATGATAGTATTAAACTGGGAAATCAGACAACTGACTTGTGTGGAGCCAAGCAAGATAATAATGCATATATTAGGAAACGTGTAAGACAACTTTGTGATGGTGAAGTATCCTAGTCTTCTGCCCAAATTTAATTTGCAAATTCTCTTGCATAAATATATTATTCAATTCATGTTAATATCCAATAATAAATTATTAAAAGAAAAAACAAAAAGGTCAAAATTTGACGAACACAGCGAGCACCTACAAATAGCATTTTGCTGTGCCGAATACGATTTCAGGTATTTGTTCCTATTTTTATACCTTTGTACCGACAAGAAAATTACTAATATAACTCTCGCGCGAGCTAAATATTTGGTGTATTGGTACCTGTTTTTTCCTAATGGGAACTCTACTCAGGCAATGTTCTCCGCCCCCTCCAACTCCAAACTCCTTACTCACGTCTCCTCCATTTTTGCACCCATTTGCTAAGATCCCACCAAGAAAACAACACCATAATCATCACCCAAGAGCTCAAATCACCAAAAATGATCGTCAATCGAAAAAAAGGATACATTCAAAGCCGAAGACATTAGATTTCGACGTCCCGTTCCTCGATTCATCCGTTCGTCGGCCAACGTTCGACGTGATCATAATCGGTGCAGGTCCGGCAGGCCTGAGGCTGTCGGAGCAGCTCTCCGAAAACGGAGTAAAAGTATGCCTCATTGATCCATCTCCACTTTCTATGTGGCCAAGAACTTATGGCGTTTGGGTTGATGAATTTGAAAACTTGGGACTCCAAGATTGTTTCGAGAAAACATGGACAAAGTCCTCTGTTTTCGTGGATGAAGGCAAGAACCATGAATTGGGAAGGGCTTTCGGTAAAGTTGACAGGAAGAAGCTGAAGCTGAGATTACTGTCCAACTGCGTGGAAAACGGTGTCGAGTTTCATAAAGCTAAGGTTGTGAAGGTGGAGCATGAGGAGTTCGAGTCGTGGATCGCCTGCGACGACGGCTCGGAGTTGAGGGCGAGGTTGGTTGTTGATGCGGGTGGATTTGAGACGAGTTTCATTGAGTATGACAGGCCGAGGAATCATGGTTTCCAGATAGTTTATGGCGTTTTGGCTGAGGTTGATGAACATCCCTTTGAATTGGATAGGATGGTTCTCATGGATTTGAGGGATTCGCACCTGGAAAACGATCCTCGTTTACGCTACGGAAATACGAAGGTTCCGTCTTTCTTGTACGCGTTGCCGATGGATTCGAACCTGGTGTTTCTTGAAGAGGCTGTTCTTGTTAGCAGGCCTGCTATGTCCATCATGGAGATCGAGGAAAGACTTCAGGCAAGGATTAAGCACTTAGGTATAATAATGGACCGTAGAGGAAACTCTAGCTCAAACCAAGTTTAAAATAATCCAAATACTAGTCCCGAAACCAATAAATTATATTTATCATGTGATTGATGTACATTTCGGTGAGGTTAGTCAATCATACGACAAATATATCAAAATTTCAACACGATTTATTTGATTAGACCAAACAAAGTATAGGGTAAAGGTTGGTCATCGCAGTCATCCCTCACCCTCCCCTAGCCCAAAAGTTAACAATATTATAGGCTTTTCACGCATTTTCCCCAATAATTAGAAGTATATTTTATATTCTAAAGATATGTAATTTCATGCCCTCAAATTAAAATTTCTGACTCTGGTTCTCTATAGGCATACGAGTTAGGACTATAGTAGAGTCTGAAGAAGGCGTGATCCCACTAGGAGGACCCCTTCCTCGTATCCCACAACGAGCAATGGCATTTGGAGGGACCTCGGGGCTCGTTAACCCTAGCTCGGCCTACATGTTGTCTCAAGCAATGGCTATGGCCCCTATTCTCGCCGATGCGATCGCAGAATGCCTCGGCTCAGGTAAACTTGCTAGTGGAAAATCGCTCTATAAACGGGCTTGGAAGGGGTTGTGGCCTTTAGAGAGGAGATGCACAAGAGAATTCTACTGTTTGGGAATGGAGGTTATGATGAAACTTGATTTGAAGGGGATAAGGAGGTTTCTTGATGCTTTCTTTGAAATGGATCCTTACTATCTTGAAGGGTTTTTTTCGTCGAGGTTGTCTTTGGGTGAGATTCCTATGTTTGGGTACAACATAGTCAGGCATGCTTCCAATGCTACTAGGTTGGACTTGGCCTGGAAATCCCCTGGTCCATTGGTGAAAAGTATGGGTAATTTGGCAATTGAAGCAATTAGACGTTGAAAACTGTCTTATTTCGCGTTTTATCGTCTGTTTCATTTTTCTATCCCATGTATATTGGTAGGCGAATTATATTAGTAAATAACCCGCATTTGTAGAGATTAAAATACAAAAATGTATGGGCAATATATATTTATTGTGTCATGCCATTGATTAGTCTTGGTCTTATTATCATTATAATTTATAACCATTGTCAATGTCATATGGGCTTAACTCTAATTTTGGGGGCCACATATTTAATAGGGATAATTACAAATAGCCCCCTAAGATATGGTGTAAATATAGATTCTCCATGAGATTTGAGAAATTACGAATATCCCCTGAGATTTACACTCTCTCTCATAAATTGTCCCAATCGCTAATGACGGTGTTAAATTTTGATGACGTCAGCAAAATTATTTTTAAAAATTCTCATCCTACCCTTAGGGGGTAAATTGTAATTATATTGAAAATATGATGATATATTTGTAATATTAGTTAACTTTGTATTTTTTTTTAATTTAAAAAAATATAACTTAATATAATATTTATATTTCATCTATAAGTATAAATAGAAATAGATATTTCATGCATATTTATTTCATACCTTATGTTTATGTTTTAGTTTAATATATATTTTTTATAAGTTTATTTGAACTTATTTGTTTGAGAATAACAAAATTTTCATTTGAAATAGAAAATTATAACAAACACACCAACATGAATCGATACATTAGTGAATTCATATAAATATCCATCAGAGTTATTTAAACAAATATTTCTAGTATTGGTGATCCTTAATGCATCTATCTTATATACAAAGAATAACAACCCAATATAAACATGCATGCCAATATAAAAATAAATAAATATTAACATTTATAAACTCTTAAGTATGAAATTAGTTCATCATAAAAATACTAAAATATCATTAAGTAGCATTCTTTGGAAAAAAAAAAAAATAACTAGATAGTTACAAACTCAAATACTTACATTAAACCTCCAAAAATTTAAATACTTGCATTAACCCCATTCTCTTTGAATATTTCTTACATATATACTCTTGAGTTTCAGCATATGAAGGGTAAAAATAGTGAATCACATTCTGTTAAATTTAACGGAGGAAAAAACGGGGGGGGGGGGGGGGGGGGGGATTTCGTAATTTTTCAAACCTCCGGGGGAATCTGTAATTTTGTCATACCTCAAGGGGTTGCTCGTAATTATCCTTATTTAATAATTAAACATATCCATCTTCCCCCAAATTAAAATATTTTCTCATGTCAACCCTTGATCCGAGTTCCGACTAATTTTAGCCCGAAGCCGCTGTCGCTAGATGAGGTGTATGATTGAGGCAAATTTCAAGAAAAATGATCGATCAAGTAACAAGTATAGTTAAGATTTGGACTAGGTCGTCCTGGTAAATTTAGAATCAGACAACCAGAATCCCTATCACAGCTTAAAGTAACTTAAAATTTCATGATCTTAGCATTATTAACCATCTCATTCTCCTCCTCAGCCCATTCAGGGGGAAGCTGATTCAGGTCAAAATTCAAAACCCTCGTCTTATTCGTCCCGACTTCCCCTCGGGGACGGCCACAGTGCCGCTTGTGGCCGCCGAGGGCCTGTCCCTTTGAGAACATTCTCTTGCAAAATGGGCACTCGTGCATAAACACTGAACTTGAAATATCATCTTTTTCGCCTCTGGACTTGGTAACGTTGTCGACTTTGTTGTTGTGGTGAGCTTTGTGACCGCCTAACGCCTGATAACTCTTGAACGACCTCGCGCATATGTCACATACGTGTGGCTTTCTCGCCCTGACAGGAGTTTTACAAGGAATTGTATCATTAGTGACAAAAGAGTTCTTCTTTGAGCTCTCGGGCCCTGAATTTGATGGAACACACGTCTCCAAATTCCTCTTCTTTGGCGGAAGATTCTCTCTCTCAAGCCCTGTTAACTGATCATGAGCTTCATTATCAGACAGGGATTTTCCAGGCCTGGTTCTCCGGCCAGTTTTCGACCATCCAGGTAAAAACAAATAGGAGCCCAGATGAGTATCCATCTTACTATGATGAACAGAATGGTATCTTTCCAGGGCCACAGAATCAGGAGCAGGTTTCTTCTCTGGAATTGGAGTTTTCGTTCCAATCCAACTCCCTCGATGGTCTGGATGGTGTCTCAAGTCCCCGTTTAAAGACTAGCGTAAAACTTCTCGATCCAAATCCAAAATCCAGGGGCTTCATGATTCTTGGATCTTGATTTCATGTTTTCCAGGATACTGCATTTCATGTTTTCCAGGTTTGCAGCTCTTTCAAAACTTCCTCCAGGGATTCATTTCAATCTTCTTGTGATCAATACTATAGCAAGTAGAGACTAGAGTCGAGATAATGAGAATACTTAGAGTTGCTTTTATGTTACTAAGCAAACATATAACTGATTATTCAAGTTCTGTCATCTTTAATGCACCACATTCATTAATCCCTTTTCAACTGCGGTAAGTAGCTATAATTAAATAGTCTTCAGTTTCTTTCAGAGTAGACCTTATTTATTTGGTTATTCACCATAATAATTGCAATTTTTAATTTATTTTAAATGCAGGTACTAGTTTATTCCGTAATTAGGCTTCTTTAATCACTTCTCCAAATTTCTTTTCTTAACCAAAATAAGCGGAGGTTAATTTTCTAAATAATTTTGAAACGCTGTGAAAAAAACAACCAGCCAAAAATGCTTTTGTTAGAGTTTCCTTGTTTTGTTTTTCCTTTTAGCTGACTTTTGTGAGAGTGCCTAGTTTATGATGTACAAAAACTTCTAAAATATTATTTTGTCATGTCTTGTCAGACACCGTAGCAGACAATTCTCACGTGTAACATTAAAAAAAATTATATATTGTCGTATTCGTGTCGTCGTGTATACATATATGCATCATAGGTTCCAACACTGCCATAGTTTATATAAAAATGTGGCTGTTAATTTCGAGTCATGTTTTCATCCCCCATTTCTTTTATATTTATTATGGAAGTTAAAAAAAGTGGGACAACTGGCAAAATTTAAAGTTGTTCAATACTCTAAAGTAAAGGATCAAATTTCAAATATTTGGATGAATTAATTCGTCCACTTCAAACCCTCAATATTTGATTAAGGATAAGTGAGTTCTTCTACTCAATCATACCATCCTAGTTAAATTTTCATGTATGGCTCCCTTGGGCAAATCCTCGAATATCTATAGGATTCACCAATTTTAATGGAGCCCGTAGTTATCCAAGAATTGGTCAATTCATAAAAATACATATTCAATGAATACCTCAAATAATAACACATCGATACAACTTCAATCCTTCCATTTATTTTCGCCTACTAAAAACATGATCAAACTTCATACACATAAAGAAAGCATTATTGAGACCTATATACTCGTGATCCAACACAACATGATGACGATGAACTAGAAGAAGGTGAAAGAACTAGAGCACCACACAAGCATCACGAAGCTTGTCCCTTTTGCGGTTTTTGACGTTGCCATATACCTTGTCGCTTGTACTGTTCTTTGTTTCTCCTCTCCTTGACTCCACCCTTTGCTTACGCCGTCTGCATATTTACCAATTTTGGTCAATTTTCTTTTGACAAATAATTGAAACCAATTTCTTAACTTTTCCCTTTTTTTTTTTTTAATTATTGTGTGGGTCGATTATGAAGATTGAGCTCAAAAGGTTGGAAATTTGAATATTCATCGAATTAGTTTTGGTTTTTCTTGTAAGTGAAATATTCAGATAAACTGTTGCCAAAATATCAATTAATGGAAGTATTTTCAACATTAAAACAGTGCACAAATGTAGTACTTTTTACTTTTTAGTCTTTGCAATAAACGAAAAATTAAAAATTCTAAAGTAGTAATTGGTATTGGGCCATAATTATAAACTGGACTCAACAGGGCCCAATAAGAAGACAAGACTCGCTATTGAATCACCTTATACCCGGTAAATGACTCTGGGCCCAATGTTATTTTGGAAGCCCAGATTTCAAGTCGGACTACTCCAAAAAAGAAACTATCCTTCAGTATCCAAGAAAATGCATATTATGGCTCCCTTAAGGCCATTTTATTTCTCAATGGCCCTCAACTGAAGCAATATTACTAGCTCCAAGTTTTTTTTCGTTTAATTGTTGGTCCCAAATTATCTCCGAAGACACTAGAACTCGTGACTTAAATTAGGTTTCCCCTATGATGCACGGATACGAACATAGCGATACAGACACGACATGACATGAATACGATGATACGAGTTTTTTCTTAAATTTCCCACGTAAAGAGTGTCGAACACGACACGACACGACACGACACGACAAAATGATATTTTAGAAGTGTTTCCCTCAATTTCACTCGTTATCATGGTCTTTTGCTCTTTCCGTCTTTCGCCTACCAGCAGAAAAGATGCTGCATAACTAGTAGCAAATCATATCTAACTTTGAAAATCGGAAGGTCCGTAAATAGCTAGCAAAACGTGTCTGTCCGGATGGAAGAATATGGGGAAGAAGGTAAAAAGGGATGCCCGATATTATGCAAATAGTTCGAAGTTTGAAGTTTAGAACGAAAATAAGATTAACTTGGATACGAATCATCCCCGAGAAACAAAAAGAGAGATGCGGTAGAAATTCTCCACCAATTTTGATGGGCCACCTTCATAATAGCATATTATACTCAAATGCGTGCAAAAGAACCAAATGCCCAGAACAAACATCAATCATAATCAAGAATCGCGGTCTTTAGAAGGAGAAAGAAGGAAGAATATGATGCACTACTGCCCACTTGTGAAAATGTCACTACTTTTGCAGAAAGCACTAACACCACCTGCTCGAGGGCCTTTGACAGGGTGGGCCTTGCAACATTACAGCACTGCACATGACATGCTGATTAATGAAAAGCATGGGCATATCACCTTTAAGGGAGGTTCAGAAAGCAGTGGGATACATGATTGATATCCCTTCTCCACCAAAACTCAACTTCTTGAATTTCAGATCTAGTCGTGCATCGACCGGAATCATTTACCTTGGCTTCTTCATTTCTCCTTCTTTCGGGAAAAACTATGGTGGTCAGATACTCGACACATACGACAATAGTTGGTCATCCCTTAAGCCATCCGAAAGTATTAGTGAGTTCGAGCTAGAAGAAAAACTATTAATCTGCTCTGGATTTCAAGCTTAACACCAGATCAGTGAATCACTGAGAAGAATGCATCTAGTATAGAGGTTGAGGGGTCTTGTCTTACTAGAAAATAAGAGAATGAAGAGGTGAATAATGACATAGTGCTCGAACTGTCTAAATTCTCACCCTATGTCTATGCAGTCGTGAACTACTTTTCTCTTACTTCTCCGGCACAATAAAAAGGCTGGTAATTCTGAGAAGCAGCCAAACACCGGATGGGGGAAAGGGGGAGGAGGAGGTGACAGTTTAACAGAAGATCAAACAAAGACAAAAACTAGGAATATAAACGAATTATCACTCGTAAAACAAACACAAACCAGAAGTTTTCCAAGTGTTCTAGGTTCATAACAGCCCAGGAGAAGCTGAGAGAAAATAGTTGGAGACTCTTTAACAACCCGAAATAGTAAAACAAGGGCAGAAAACAAAGTTTTTCAAAACAATGCAAACAGGAAAGAAGTGCGCACCCGAAGCAAGCTAATAATGTCAAAAGCACATCCTAGCATAAAGAGAATAGAAATCTCATCAAACTTATCTCCCCTATTCTAAAATTTTCGGTGAAATCTTAAAATACTTGTAAAAGTTGAGTTTTGGGTTGGATCAGATCTCACTTGGCCATCATGACCTTGACGAACTCCTCGTAGTTGATCTGGCCATCACCGTCGACATCAGCCTCACGGATCATTTCATCAACCTCCTCATCAGTTAGCTTCTCCCCAAGATTTGTCATGACATGGCGAAGCTCAGCTGCAGAAATGAATCCATTCTGATCCTTGTCAAAAACACGGAAAGCCTCCTTAAGCTCCTCCTCAGAATCAGTATCCTTCATTTTCCTGGCCATCAGGTTGAGGAACTCTGGGAAGTCAATAGTTCCATTGCCATCAGCATCGACCTCATTGATCATATCCTGAAGTTCAGCTTCTGTGGGGTTCTGTCCCAAAGAACGCATCACGGTTCCCAGCTCCTTGGTAGTGATGCAACCTATCAAGGAATTCACAAGGTCAACAGTTGGGGCAAAAGACAAACCAATAAGTATGTAAGAAATTCATTCAAAAAATCTTAGAGCCAAAAGCCCCAAAAATGTTACATGATGATTGTTTGAAGCTTTGAGCTTCACAAAAAGGCAGATAATAGGAGAATTTTAGATATGCTATTAATGACGTGCCCAGAGAGTCCAAAATGCTGAACCACATGCTATATGAAACTTCAACAAACTTCAAAATTCAAAGCTGTAGAACTCGAGTAAATCATGGATCAAGTTTTTGTAACATGAAACACAACGGTAGACATTTCAACAAAACCAGCACCTTCAGCTCAGACCAAACACTTAATACAGGTAAGCCATTTTCATCAGTAAACACGAACTGATATTCCAGTCACATAACTCAACGCATAATCCTTCAAAAAATTCACCATAAACGGCAAAAAGAGAGACACAACACGCATGCTGTCTTGAACTTGACTGTACTAAAACAAACAGTGGCGTCTCAGCACCAAACTACAACAATCAGAAGTCAAATCCGTTCCCCTGGGGGAAAAAAAAAACAAAAACAAAAACAAAAATCAAAAGAGTAAAAGCTAAAATCAAGCAACATAACCAAAACCACAGTCTCAGCTCATCAAAACACCTTCACTCCCGTCAAACAAACAAAACACCGTCCAAGGCGAATCCAAAATCAGAAACACCGCGTGAGATCTACATCTCTCCAGCAAAATCAACACAGATCACGTCGACACAGGCGCCAGCGAAAATCGAGAACAGCTCGCGAGTAAATCAACAGCCATTAACAAGTAAACACGAAAAAACACATAAAAAATTCACGCGGATAAACACCGACAATCAACAAATCTAGATAAGAACAAGCGTATACAAAAAAGAGAGCACTGACCATCGCCATCCTTGTCGAACAGAGAGAAGGCTTCCTTGAATTCGGAGATCTGATCGTCGGTCAACTGATCCGCCATTTCTTCCTCTCGAGAGCTTTTTCTCTCAAGCGAGATTATAAAATCTGCAACTGTGTGTGGGATTGGTAGAGAGAGAAAGTGAAGAATGCGTGTGCAAGGTCGTCTACGATGAAAATGAAGGGAAGAGGTTAATATATAAAATCGGGATGAATTGTGGGGTGGAATGGAATCAGATGCTCTTTGCTTTACTTTTCTTTTTTCTCTCTTTTTCACTTTCAAACTCATTTTATTCCATTTTCATTTATTTTTTCACAATTAACACAAGTAATCAAATTAAAATGTGTTTTTTTTTCATATTCCAAAATGAATTTGGAGTGGATGGAATTATTATGGCATAAAGTTAAATCTATTATATTTATTAATTAATTGATGGCTTTTTTTTCATTTTCCTTTGTATTTTGATTATTATTTTCTTTATTTATTAAAATAGTATTTGTATCCTCTATATTGTATTATGGACTTGAATCGAGTTAAACTATTACGATATGAAATTGTTGGATAGTCGAACCAAATCATTAAAATGTAAAACTGTCGAAATGGACCATTAAGGTGCAAAGTTATTGAATGGTTGAATCGACCGACTCAAATGTAAAGGTGTCAGATCAGATCGTTAAGAAATAAAGTTCTTTCACGAATACTTTTAAAATATTATTTTTTCATATCTTATCAAATTCTCAAATCAGACGCCGAACATCTTTCATACAGTAAATTCAAAAAAATTCATGTTATCCTATTCGTGTAATATTGTATCTATATAGCGGATTCACACATGTATTAAAAAACTCAAATACAAAACTGTAAATTAGGCGGCGTAGAATCATTTGAAAAGGCAACACTAGTGGTGAAATTTAAATAGTGATGATATTCTTTGTGTGAACTTCAGTACTTGGCCATATTTAAGGTCTGAACTCTGAAGTTAAGAATAAACCACTTTTTGTCATTCTGGAGGCCCATTTATGTTTCCAATTTCCTTATTGGGCCCATACATATTACAGACTCCACATACCATCTAATGGAGGCCCATTAAAAAAATATACATGTCATTTCTGTCAATGGATCGGATTTTAATCCGAATCCGGTCCGAATTTTAGCATATTCGTCCGATAAAAATGTCCGATGGATCATATCCGATTATAAATATTCGTTATCCGAAATAAATGGAGCGAATATGGAATTAACGAATCCGATCCGTTTAGAATCCGAATCCGATTATATATATAATATTTAATTAAAATAAATTATTTACTAGGATATAATATTAAGTATAATGAGTAAAATTATAATTTTCACATAATTATCACTTTAAACGACAATAAAATTTGAATTATTTACTCTAAAAGTATATATTTTCCTTTATTAATAAGTTTAAATTAACTTATTTTAAACAAATATAAATAAAATCATCAAATAATCCATTAAATAATTATTATTTATTAATATTATGTAATTATATTTATTCTTTATATTAAATTTGTTAAATAAAAAAATTAAATTTTATTGCTAATCGTGTCGGATCTTTAATCGGATATAGTATATGATTCAGATTCGGATCCAGAATCCACTAATCCGGCCCGAATCCGATCCGTTGACAGCCCTACATGTCAATTGGGGCGAAATTAATTTTTACAATATATAATAATAATTAATAACTGTATTTAAGATAGCAAATAACTTTTTTTTTTCTTTTTTTTTTTTTAAACACACACACCCCGAGTGGTCCAAGGGATTCGAACCCGAGACCTGGCCTTCGAGAAAGAACCCTCAGACCACTTGACCAACTCCCGTTAGCAAGATAGCAAATAACTTAATTATGATAATTATAACAAATACTCTTGAATTTTAATAAGTAGATATATTTATATATGATATGAATTTATATGTAGATTTGCGCTTTCTTGCTTCACTCTTTTATAAAAGGTCTCATATTTGATCAATATCTTTTATATATGTATACTAATTAAAATCTACGATTCACATGCCAAAGCAAAGATTTTATTTAAAAAGTAAACAGCCACGAATACGAACATATTTAGTAGATGACTTAGTGTAATATAGACTAATTAGGTACTAATAATTCTGCTTACTTAATCTATATGCAAATAAAAAATTATTATTATTTAAATATATCAAAATTAAAATTTTAATGCAAAAATATATATTCTATGATTATTTTTAATGTACGTATTAAATTTGACTTGGTCATATTTTGATCTGACAATTGACACCACGTACTGAATCCTGAAGGCTCAACGAGTCCCTCCCACATAACTAGCCTTTTGAGCATATGTCGTGCTCCAAATGCGAAAACTTTCAATTCATGTTGTCTAAACGACCTTGCCTTGCTCGGGGAGGGAAGTCCATCGACGACCATGCTTATCGAGCCGGCAGTCGAAGTCGACCAAAGGATTTCAATGGAAACAACATTTAATGCCTAAAATTTGTCATTTATCAGCATTACATGATTGAGATACTCCTGCATAATCGCTGACACATGTAGGAGAAAGACCATGTTGCATGTTTATCAACTTTTAAAAAATATTAAATGTTTATTGACCGTGGTACTTGAATAGAAACAAAATGCTCACAGTATAAATATCCCCAACAATTTATGACATTTAATAAACATATTTTCTATCTTCTTCCACCACCCTCATTAATTTTTTTCTCTATTATTTTCTCAAACGAATATACTGATTTGAGCGTCGGAAAAACAAAACTGCGCACAACCCCCCATTCGCGCAGTTTGACGTTTGAGTTCATGTTTATTACTCCTTTTACGACATCTTTCATGTCGAGTTTTCCTACAAAATACAAATTCTTAAATATTAGTGGTCGATGTAAATAAAATCAATCAATAAATAAAATCGAATACAATAACGTCATATTTGATGGTGCAGGATAAGGATTTCTAAGATGCAACCAACACTTTGATATTTTGTTTATGAGGGGAAGACCATCACAGGCGTTTGAGCCTCAGGATCTGGGTTTCCGATGAGCGTGGGTTCTTCCAGCTAGGATAACACCAGTTTATGCAATGGGAATGCAACAAAAAATGATGAAATGCGAGGAGCTTGAGGAAGATGAAGATGCCGGAAAAATAAAGTAGAATGGCCCAGAGAAAGTGCAGGGTTTCTTGTGGAAAAAGATGACTTGGGGGAGAGAGCATGTATTCTTTCCTATTTATATGTTAGGGGTGGGGGTAAATGGGTAAATTGACCGAGTGGTCCCAAACCTGTGTTGCCCTAACACGTGGCAGCCCGTGCTGGTATGAAAGTGACGTTTCTGAGAAGGAAGCGGCATGTCAGGTGTAGGGTGCGCACCACCTTTGTGTCAGAGGTTGTTGGCGAGGGTCGCATGAAAGGAAGGCTCAAGGCCCCCTTTGCTAGGATTCCGACCCTTCGCAGAGAGCGTGGGTTCATGTCCGAGCGATGGTGACGCTCGAGGAGTGTACAAATGGGTCTCTCACTGCAGATGACCATTGAGCGTCAAAATCACGAGAGTCAGGAAGGGGGCCCACTGGGGGTGCTTTCCTGGGGGATAGCCCGTGAGGGGACCATGTGCCGAGCGCAGGGTTCTCCAGCCTGAATCCTCAGCTTGAATAGTGAACCGAGGCTCGTGGACCTGGACTAGTCGTCAAATGGGAGGGCTGTGCGGAGACGCGAGCTCGTTGATGCGAGCGTCTAAACCTCAAGCCAATAGATGGCGACACGTGGACGGTTCTGATCCGAGCGCGGTTTTGTGTCTCATCATTTTGCCCCCCAAATTCTGTAGTATCGCCTGAGCGTACTATAGAATTTTAAGGAAGGCGAGCCTTGAATATTTGAATATCCGAGGGTCAAGCTTCTTTCAAGAGAAGTGACCTCTTGGCTTCCGTAACGGGCACGTCCTGACACAGCATTTAATGAACCCCTGTCTGCATTAAATGCTGAGTGGGAGCGTGGGCGCGTGTGTTCCGGGAGACGTGAGGCGGTTACCAAAAGTGGGGGGATTTCCTAGGCGGGAAATGATTGCGTTTTGAATTTCCAGCCCTAATCAATGTAAATTCTCCCCTATAAATAGGGATTTACCGAATATCGGGACCTTTTTCACACATTCCGTCTTCTTCAAGCATATACGCAGCAACAAATTTCTGCAACTCTTACCGATTCCGGCGAGTTTCTGTTCTCCAAACTCTAGGTAAAAATCCGTAAACCCTTATTTTCCTTACTAACTTTAGATTTAGGTTGTGCGCGAGTGATCTTTCTAAGTGTGGAATCCTTTCTACCATTGAATCCATCCCAGAATCTTTCTTCTCCACTGAGTCTTTTGCGAAAAGCTTCATTTCCAACAACCAGAACCCAGATATGGCAGACCATAATGCAGATGCCTATGTAAGGGAAATAGATGAGATGTCAGTGGGGAGCTCCTTACCTCATGGTAATGTACCTACAGCTGTTCCCATGGCTAGGGCGTCCCCAGGTGAGGGGATTCCCATGGCGATTCCAGTGGCCCAGGCTCCGGTTGATGCCAGGGATGAAGAGGTCGACGCCGCCGTTCAAGGGATGAACGAGAGTGCTCCTGGAGGGGTAAATGACCTTTTTGAAGAGATGAACAATGTGATGGAAATGCAGAGGCAAGGAGAGAGAGTATTCCCTGTGCTTAACAGCGCTGTGAGACCTTAAGATCACAGGATCACAGTGGCCGTAATGGCTCCGGAGGGTGGTACAGGGCCATCCGGGCCTTAATTTGAGGCTGAACCTTCCAGAGGGCGTCAAAGGAAGGGAAAGGAGCCTGCAACTCGAGTGAGGCAAGACAACCGTCACCAAACCGATAGATCTCCGGACGAGATTGAGAGCATCCTGACGCCCGATGATTTGGAGGAGCTGAGGGCAAAGGTGTACTGGGATGAAGCAGTATTCCCTATGCGACTCCCCGAGGAAGGAGAGAGGGCCAACCAACCGCCGCTTGGGATGATGACGGTCTACTGGGACGCGGTTCTGGCCGGTGGCCTGAGGTTTCCCATCTCGCCCGCCGTTGCCACCATCTATCACCACCTGGGGCTTTGCCCTTCACAAATTCTACCGAACGGCATATCTCTAATCAACACTTTTGTAATTATGATGAAAGCCCTAGGCCACGAACCCTCGATCGCCAATTTTGACAGCTTGATACAGGTGGCCCGCTCAACACGCTCGTCCCCTACGGATGGATTCTATTATGCCCAGGCCAAATCGGGCTTTAAGATGATAGACTTTCCGTCTACTTCCTATGGCGAGCATTGGAAAGAGAAGTATTTTTTCGTGGGGACTCCAGGGGGGATTTTTTGGGTTCACCGCCAGTGGTTGATACATGGAGAGGGGCCCTTGATTAGGGAGAGGGTAAGGAATAAGGCTTTCGAGGATTGGGCAAAGGGGTTAGCCCTCGTAATGAGGAGTGAGAAGAAGTGGATCAAGGTTGAGGTCTTGATGAAAGATGAGGGAGTGCTGTTTCGTTATGGCTTGTCTTGCCCCCCAGATATGATAACCAACCCTCCTGCTGACATCATGGCCCTCGATGGTTAGACTCTAGGAACTAACTGCTCTAACTTTTAGAATAGTCTTCTAACTTGGTGTGATTGTTATACTCTTGTATCTGTGATCCAAACAACCAACCTTTGACGCTCGTTTCTTCTTACTTGTAGGTGTCCGAATATTATCCCTAGGTATGAATGCAGAGGCTCTTTCTCGTATGCTAGGCGCTCAGGGAACCGGCGCTAACCCTCAGCCCCTGCGACAATAGCAAATCCGCCCTCCCAATGCTCCAAGGGGGAGGGGAACTAGGCGAGGAGCCGGTCGCAGCCATAACGGCGCTCGCGGGGGCGCGGAGAATGAAGCTCGTATTCGGGAGCTTGAAAACCCGGCCGAGGTAGGTGCCCCCAGAGATGGGGTTGCAGAACTCGTGATCGCGGTTCAGGTTCTTGGGCAGGGCAAGGGACCAGAGAACGTCATTGACGTATAGGGCAACATATGGGTCGTCCTTGAGTCTGATCTCGGATTGCATTCTCCTGAGGCCCCTGAAATAGGCCTGATTGAGAATCAGGCCTTTGATCTGCAATGGCTGGATGTCGAAATCTAGGGCCCGGAGAGCTGTGTGGTAGATGATGTTGGCACCGGAGCTGCTGCCGAGGAGGAAAACCCTGGAAAAATCTACGTTCTCCATCCAGGGGTCACGGCCCCCTTTCCCCAGGGCCTGATGATATTGTAAAGAAAAGTTGACAAGGCGACATAAATGTATATGTAATAAGTATAAAATTCCAACAGAAAAATATATATATATTACATCTGATACAATATGAAGGAAAATTCTAATTTTTTGTCCTTCAATTTTGACATTTTTCGATTTTGATCATGGTCTTAACCTTTTAACTTATATCAATAGTCCTTTTCATTATGATTTTTCTCAATTTTCCTGGTTGATATCCTAGTTGATAGAAATTTGAGAATTTTTCTTAATTTTTTATCCAAAATCTGATAATAATTAATAATAATTAAAAGAATTAAAAAATATGTCACATCGTAAAATACATTATCATTATTTTAAAAAATACCTAACTATTATAATTTTTACTTTTTTTCTTCCCCAAATTTCATCTAATTTCCCAATTAAACCAAAAAAATCCTAATAATCACCATAGCCGTGGCCAAGGAAAAAAACCTAACCACCATAATTTCCCCAAACTTTTACTTCTTTTCTTCCCCAAATTTCATCTAATGAGATTTTTGGCAAAAACCCCACATAAATCTCTAAGCAAATTTTCATAATTTTCTTCAAGTTTTCAATGGTCATTTTTTTGTTTTTCACTTAGTTTAAAATTCTACAGGACATCGTCTTTTTTTTTTTTTTTTCTCCCTACTTTATGAGTTGATAATGAATCAATTTGTTATTTTCTTTTCTAAATTTCTAAATTTTAAAATTCTATAATACGTTGTCTTTTTTCTTCTCTCTAATGTTTAAAATAATATAACTCTACTAACTCTTTTTTATTTTTTGGATACATTATATTTATTTATTTATTTTGATTTCTTGAAAATGCGATTATTTTTTCTTCTTTCTTCCATTAATTGAACTCTATTAGTGTGATTTTTCTATGTCAACACATAAATTCTATCAATTATCAAAGTCTCAAAATGTTATACATGTGGCACATCTAATATGTTGAGTATGAGATGTCGTACAAAAATGGAGTAGAAAAAAAACTGCCAGCATGCTTGGGTCTGTTGCACAACATAAATGTATATGTAATTTTCACAAAAAAAAAATGTATATGTAATAATGTATATAGAGACAGATATATAGGAAAAAAAAAAACATTTTTTATATTATTACAATGAATATTTTGAACTTATTTTTTAAAAAAAAAGGGTTAATTTAGAGATTAATTGAAGTTTTAGATCATTTGTTGTTATTGCTGGACTTAGTTCTTGTCTCTCTCTTTTTTTCACTCTTTCTCTAGTTCCCTTCAATATATATATATATAAAAGGCATAATTACAATGTAATTTATTTTTATTAGGAAATTATAATATAGTCCTTCTAATTTATATTCCGTTAGTAGTTCGTCCATTTCGCTAGGTTTCGTCCTGATTTTGCCCTATGATGCCAAAAATACCCTCGTATTTTCACAAATTTTGAAATTATCAAAATACCCTTATATGAAATATTTGAAAAATATTACAAAAATATCCATGTCTATTACATATTCTAACAAAACGATCATTTCAATTTCAAAAATTGTCAAAATAATTAAGGGTGTTTTTGGAGTCATAGAGCAAAATCATAATGGTACCCTAACGGAATGGAGGGACTTCTAACGGAACATAAATTAGAAGATCTATATTGTAATTTCCTGATAAAGATAAACTGCATTATAACTAGACTTAATAGCAAAATAGTTAGATGTAAATTATATATATATGTATGTATACCTGGTCCCTTGCCCAGAAGATAGCATTGAGGGCATCGTCATAGGTGGCAGGGAGGCGGTTTTCCGGCGCGAGGCGATACTCGACAGAGGCAACCACCGCTGGAAACTATTCGGCGATGTCATTGCAGAAGTTATGGAAGATGACAGTCTTTACACTGAAAATGACGAAATCTCCCCCGTGGAGGTAAATTATGAGAGGTAGTTTTCTGTTCTTGTGAGGGTTAACGGGGCTGTAGAGACGTATATAGGCTTTGCTTTGGTAGCTGAGTTGAATATCCTGAGAGAGGACGGTTGCGTTGGGGTCGGAGTCGGCATACGGCGTCGGATCCACCATTGGAATCTGGACCGTTCTGTTTAGGGTTCCGTCTCTGTTCCATGCGATCCCGAGGGCTTTGAAGGCTTCTTGCCAGGTGTGTTGATCCATTTTCTTGGCAATGGAGAAGGTGAATGTGTGTTTGTGTGGGAGAGGTGGTGATATCTTGGGGCATTTATAGGAGAGTGAAGGGGTTGTGTGAATGGTGTTATGAAGTTGTAAGTGGTCACGAGTATCACATGGTTCAATCAGTCGAGTACAACAGCAAGATTCCTGAGTGTGGAAACCCAACTCGGGGTCTATTCATGATACTTAATAGGGTTGCGAGTAGTTGAACATCTTTTGAGTGCCACTGTTGATATTATATACATAATGGTAATTTCAATATCATGAGAGGGTGATATGCTGGAGTAAGGAGAAGGACTCCCGACAATCTATTAAAACACGTGACGTGTTTAAATTAATAAAATAAGACATTCTATTAAAACACTTAACGTGTTTAATAAAATAAGACATAAAATATGTAAGTCAAATGAGAATGCCAAATACCAAAATTTTAATAAAGATTAGAAAGATAATAGGTATAAGATAAAAAGGGAAAATGCCTTTACAAGCTGTAGCACGTACATGTCCAAAATATATTCCATTGTGTACATTAAATTTTGAGTTTATATACGAAATATATTAAAATAGTAAATACATATCATTTATAATCACATAAATATGAAGGGGAAATTCTCTAATTTTGTACGCATTTCTTAAGATAATATATATACGTCACCTCGTGAGGGGGTCGATTGAGCAATAATCACAATAATTTTAAAAAAATATAATTATATCTGATTAGCCTGCATTTAAACTTAATTACAATGCAATCTATCTGAATTGAAAAATCATATTTTAGTCCCTAACTTTTGAGAATCGTTTGTGGTCCTTGAAATCCGTTAGGGTTCCGTTATGTCATTCCAAAAATAGTACCCCTGATTTGTTTTTAAATTCATAATTTGTAGGGTCGTTTTATTTATGTTGTAAACTTTAATGATGGTTTTGTAATTTTGATCATATATTCAATGTAACACTCATACAACTGTCAGGGTATAAATTCTCGAATCCCTTGGGCCACTTGGGGTGGGTGTGTGTGTTAAAAAAAGTAAAAAAAGATATAAAAAAAAAAACTGCCAGGGTATAAATTTACTTTTACAAATTCCGTTAGGGACCTATGACCAAACAGGATTTATAGGAACTAAATATAATTTCCCAAGTTAAATAGTTTGCATTGTAATTAAGAATAGTCAGATCTAAATGATCCTTTAAAATGTCATATCAGATACAAACAATATGACATGAAGGATTTTAAAACATATTTTTATCCCTTAAATTCTCTAAAAATGAGAAATAAATGTGTACCGAGAGTGCTAAATTCAATTTCTACTACCTTAATAAATATTTTTTAAATCTTATATTTTATTATATATAGTCATAATAAAAACAAAATAAATAATGATACAAATGCAATATTGAGCCTGTCATCTTTAATTGTATGGATCCCCATGTCAATACTAGCTTATCGATGATACACATTCGACTCTTTTATAAATATTATTTATTTTTTCATATTGTATTAAATATTTATTGCTTGACAAATTTATAAAAAGATCAAGTATTTTTTCTTTGCCACAATTATCACTTTGACACTTTGGTACAATCTTGTTCTTGGTCTTCTGTCATTTTTTTTCCAGTATTTTTCTTTTAGAGTATTGACAAGCACGGGATATAACGAGAAAACATAAGAACATGGAGAATTGATTTAGAAATATCCTATTAGTCCTAAGGATGTCATGGACGTGGTTGCTTTAATTCGCCGGAAACTTGGCCCCTCCATGGCCGACCAGGACTTAGCCTGAATGTTTGGGCATCTCTTTTGAAGGCCGATGAATGGTCCTTTAAAGTCGATGTGTAATATGAACCTTTATTTAATATCTATGATCGTCGGTTGTATACTTCTATATTTATTTCTGGCATTTTGGCTTAAACTGTTTACTTAGACATATGGCTTATGTAGCATTAATTACTTGTACACTTGGAGATTTCGGTTGATTTATATATGAGGAGGATCCTCATTAAAAACCTTATAGTCGCGCTCGTCAATTCTTGATTAAAAAAAAAATTATTAATTAAATTGTGGTTTATTATTTATTCAATGGAGGGCGGGTAACAAAATTACGTACATAAGCATATCTAATTTGCATGTTGTAAAAATATTAACTCAGTGGTTCGAGTACGATGATTTAACCAGATGTCTTATACACATAATTGGAATGATATGACTACACATATATGGATCGTTATTTTTGTTAGATCAGAGCATTATATATATTATAATAATTAGTTTTCTCGTCGAATTATAAGAACCTCAATCAAAATTGTTATGCCCCAAAATAGCAATTTAAACCCATACATATCGTATGGATCAGAATTGATATAGGGATCCATTCAACCAAAGACGAGAGGATAGTATTGCATGGAGTGGTCCTTTCATTACTAAAAGAAACAGGATTAATGATCGATTTTCAATGACCAAACACCACTCCTTATCTAGTTTTTTGCAAAATTGGTACCAAATTTTAATATGATTTTTATTTTCTTACGGTGTTATATTATTGACTTTTTGCCATGGCAGACCTCATCTGAGTCACGAGATTCCAGTGGTGAACCACTAGTGACAAGCTACCATAGACATTCTCAGACACGGTAGATTACATGTGGTGAGTCAAAGAATGTGGTATTTTCTTTGTTGTAGAAATCCGTTATACAAGGCTTTCTAATATATATTGTTGTTTAGAAAAAAATTCTCATATCTTACCGTTTGAATGTGATCATATATTTAGTTTGATATGGAAATTATTTAATTGGGGTGAAGTAATATTGCCTTGTTGTCTAGGCATTCTAAAGAACTTCAAACTTCCAAGGTTCTTGCTTCAATTCCAAAGCATATTATGCAGCAAACTCGGGGATCTCTGACTAAGTTATCAGGTCTGCTTTGTTTCAAATAGCATCTTATATTTAGAAAAATTCTAAAACCTAACTTTGTTTTCAGAAATGGGGAAGTGATCACATTGCATTGGATTTGGAATTTGCCTTCACTAAATATATCTTCTCTGAAAATACAAGCCAATGATACTCAGAACACGAAATGATGCTCTGCAGGCAAATAGGCAATCACTCAAACTTTTGTTCCATTAATGTTTTTGTGTATTAATGTATTATAAATTTTGTTGATTTGATTATTAGTGATTTGGTCATTTGTAAGGATGACTATGGAGTTATCTTGGGATTTTATGTCTTTAATTTCATGTTTTAGTTTTGTTCAGTCAAATTATATTTTTAATTAATGCATAATACATGAATTACAAATATAAAATACGAATTTTAATAAAATAAAATCAATAATGAACTAAATTGGTCACAAAATAAATCAACGAGCTAGCTAGTGCAACTAGATGGGTACAAAACAGAGTAATAAAAAGGAAACTAGTGACTAATAAATCGGTCATAAAATTGTGTTGATAAGTGGATGAAAAACATTTAAATTTAGTGACTGATTTTATGCCGTAAGAAAGCGTTTGGTACCAATATTAACCTCGGTAGATATTAGCAAGAAGCGTTAATTTTTGGTTTGGTAGTGATTATTAAATCAAATGGGCCAATTAGAGTTAATGCCAAGCCCGGCTAAGCCCGACACTGTTTGGGTATTAAGCTTCGTTACTCATATCTAAAATCTGCTGAAATTAAGTCTCCTTATTCACGCCCCCAACTTTCAGTGATACTGTGCACTTCCGAATTTCCAAGATCTACCCCTTTTATGAAGCGTATTACGTACCGTTGGGGGAATTACTATTCACATGGGAAAGGTTTTGTGATTTTGGGCAAAACACTGCAAAGGATTGGCGACGCGAGGAGAAGATCTGGGTACGCAGCGACTCTGTGAATTTGTGCGATTAAGTGGGTAACGGTTAACATTCTAGAGCGGAGCCTTACCTTTGTGGTGGTAATTGTAGGCTTGTAGACTGGGTTCGAGCACTACCAGATTTCACATTTTGGAGCAGGTAACACCGCGAACGAATATTAGGTCAAATTTTTTTTTTAGATGTGTTTAATAATTGCTTACAACTCTTGCTTAGTTGTTGTTGCGGTGTTGTTTTTTTTTTTTTTTTCCCTATCTAAAAGATCAAAAACGCTAATTTCTCGAAGAGAAAAAGGCTTTCCTGGTATAAAATTGTGCATACAACTTGAAACAGTTTCAAAAGGCCTTGCTATGGAATGTAAAACAACAACAACGTTTTCCCCAAAACTGAATTGTACAGATACAAACAGAAGGGAGACTCATTTTGTTTTGTCAAAAGTTAGGAGGTAAGCATTGTTAACAAAAAACCAGATTAAACCATTAACACAGCTATCTTCTCATATCAAAAAATTTCTGCCAAGCTGGTGGCCGAACAACTCGGCCACTCATAGTTATGTACAGAGCAGGCGCCGGAGGAGCCACCGGAGCAGGCGGAGGAGCCACCGGATTCTGCGGAGCAAGGACAGGTGGAGGAGCCACCGGAGCAGCCGGAGGAGCCACCGGATTCTGCGGAGCAAGGGCAGGCGGAGGAACCACCGGAGCAGGCGGAGGAGCCACCGGCTGAACCACCAGATTCTGCGGAGCAAGGGGAGGATACTCTAAAATCCCATCAAAGAAATCATCTCCCAACGGAAACTGTAGAGCTTTAAGATCTTCCAGATCTGGAATAGGACCGGGAGGAGGATGCAGCGGGAAGTCGTCAAACAGTGGATTAGGATCTTCGAGGGGAAACTCTAGGAATGGGTCATCTTGAAACAGGGGATCGTCAAGAGGAAGCTGATCATCTGCGAACAGTAGTGGGGGAAACTCTAGGAATAGGTCATCTTGAAACAGTGGTGGGGGAAACGCTAGGAATGGCTCATCTTGAAACAGTGGTAGGGGAAATCCTGGGAATAGCTCAAACAGCGGATCGTCAAGAGGAAGCTGATCCTCTTAGAACAGTGGTGGTGGAAACTCTGGCAATAGGTCATCTTGAAACAGTGGTGGGGGAACTCTGGGAACGGTTCAAAGTGGGGCACAGCCGGTTCATCATTTCCCCCTACCCCCACCGGAACAGCAACCCCCGCCGGAACAACAACCGGCGGAACATCATTGGGCTGGGGAAGGGGAATCTCCTGAAAGACGTTGTCCATATCGAAAGAGAATGGGTAAGAATGGGGTTAACCTAGAACAGCACCGCGGTGAAGAATGAAGAATGGGGTTAACCTAGAACAGCGCCGCAGTGAAGAATGGGGTTAACCTAGCCATAAATTTTGACCTAATGCTACGCTTTGAAATTTTAGAGAGAGTCTGCGAATTTGTTGTTGCGGTGTTGTTGTTTAGTTGTAAGTATAATTAATTTTTGTTTTTGGTTCAAGGACTGTGGTCTGGGTTTTTGTTGAATATAAAGCGCCGACAAGTGTGGATTTGTGTGATGCGTATGTGTATTATCCGTTAGCCATGGTTTTTGTTGATGTCAAAAATCCCTCATTCGTTACATGTTGTCTGTTGTGTATTCTTTGCATTACAAAACTTGTTTAGCTTTCTTTTTCAATGGTTGGGTTCCATATGCAGAATTGTTGGTTTGCACTAAAATGGATCAATACACAAGGGTAAGGCTTGTGGCGTGGGTAGAGTTCGTTCTTAAACGTACAGCGCTTACTATGACGATGTTGTATGTATTGTATATTTGGTACGAACAAACTGTTGAGAGTGTGAGACGTTTCCGTAACCGACCATCGCAAACCAGCCGGATCAATTGAAACACCTACGACGCTTTACCCAAGTTAGTGATGAAAATTATATTTAACCTGCACGATTGCAGGATTTGTAACTATTAATCTCCAAAACTAATTGTTTCCAAACTCGCAGGTTTCCGTTTCGGTAAACTCCTGCAACACCACACCTGACGAGCGGAGAGGTAACAGTGTCCTCCTTTTGAAATTATTTTTAAATTTAGTTGGGATATTGATATACCTATCAATTTGTTGTTATTGTGGCAGCTGTTAATCTGTGAAATTGTTGATCGTCCACAATTTGTGGTGTACCCTATCCGTCTAATTAAATTGTTTGTACTGACTAGTTCTTTTAATTAATTCAATCTTGATCTATTTGTTCATGGGCTGGATTATTGTTTGGTTAATGCGTGGGTAGGACACCATCTGCTTTGTTTATTAGGAACTGAATTCCTTTCCTCTGAGCCAAAGTATGTGAGCCTGTAAATAATTACCTTTCATCGTAAAGGGAAACATGGTAAAAATTTGGTTTTTATGTTTTATGATTTCATCTCTATCAAGTTCTGATTTTGAATGGTGTTGTTTTCTGTTTTGTCTAATACTTTATAATTTGTTTCCTTTATCAAGTCAGGAGATCAAATCAATTTGTTTTGTGGTGTTGCAATTTCTTCGAAGATATTGGATTTACCTCTGGCATCTTCACTACCTTCGACATATAGAAGCTTGGATAGTGCTGATCCGGAAATTTTAGAAATAGATCAAGATATGGAGCAAAATTCCAAAAATCTCTGGGAGAAAAAACTGTGTGGCAATGGAGAAACTCACTTCTAGTTCACTGAAAGTTTACGAGGGGCTATTGCCACGCATTGAAGAGGACTCTATTGCTCATGAGCATAAAAGGGTTTCTTAATGTCGATCATCTTCCGTTGAAAATTAAATGACTTAAGTCGTTTTTGGATCGTCTTTTATCTGGGATTTCTTATTTGTACCTCCAGAAGTGGATTCTTGAATTTGAGGCACATAGATTCCCAAGATGGTTTGGTTATGTTTACGACATTTAAATGCTATGGAAAGATATCAGAGGGACGATGCAGTGGGAAGTTCAATAAAGACAATGTGCTATCAGATGAATTGAGAGAGGTACTATTCGATTACGGGACACTTTGGAGTTGTTAATCGGTATATTTGGCCAATCTACTGCTGCTCAAAAACCGATGATATTTGGTTCTCGATCATTTCTATGACAAGGGGAGTGATGTAGATCTACAGGATGTTTTCCAGAGGTTTACCTTTGATAATATTTGCAAAACTATGTTAGACTATGATCTCTGCAGTTTGTGTGTTGAATTTTCGTATGTCCTTGAGATAAGGCGTTCAGTAATTCCATGGAGCCCCTACTGAACTGCCACTTGCTCCCTCAAGCCTTTTGAAGGCTGCAAAAATGGCTGAAAATTTTAAGAAAAATGTTTCAACAGATGTATTTTATATTTTAATAGCTCAGATTTGTTACAAAAATCTATTGTTTGTGTAATTGAACTTAAGTTTGTAATGAATAAATATTTTTAATTTTTTTTTTTTGTCATCTTTGTTGTATTTTATTTTTTAGTGGATAAGCTATTATATCTTATTAGTAAAGTTTTATTACATATGAAGAGTTAGCAAATATGATGAAGGATAGAATGTGCATGAGGGTAAAATTAGAAATTGATTTTTAATCGAACTTAATTTGTCATACCAAACATTAAATTACGAAAGTAGAATTAAGGTATATTAATGACAATCTCCAATACCAAACGCTATATTAATTTCTTCAATACAACTTAGAGCAAATTGCATTTTTGGTCCCATACTAATAGGTCATTTTCATTTTTGGTCCCATGTTTTTCAGATCTGGTTTTTTTAGTCCCGTAGTTTTTTTTTTTTTAATTTGAGGACTTCCGTCAAATAATTGACGGAAGTCACTGTTCATCCGTCAATTTACTGTTCATCCATCATTTTTTTATTTTATTTTTTTGTGGCCATATCCATTAATTTCATATATTACATATTTATTATTTATAATATATGTATTATATTTTATATAATATATAATACACGTACATATTATAATATGCAATTTATAATATGCATTTTGTTATATGTATTTTAATATATATGCATATTATATATTATATATTATGTACAGTTGTATTAATGATATATATTTTGTTATATATTATATATAATATATAATATATATTATATATAATAAAATATGTGTAATACATATATATAATATATGTATTTACGTGAATTATATATAAATGTATGTGTGTGTGTATTATAAAAAATATATATATTATTGTAATACATATATTATAAAATAAATACATATATGTATGTACATATATTATAAAATATATACATATTATTGTTGATGGTGCAGGATAAGGATTTCTAAGATGCAACCAACACTTTGATATTTTGTTTATGAGGGGAAGACCATCACAGGCGTTTGAGCCTCAGGATCTGGGTTTCCGATGAGCGTGGGTTCTTCCAGCTAGGATAACACCAGTTTATGCAATGGGAATGCAACAAAAAATGATGAAATGCGAGGGGCTTGAGGAAGACGAAGATGCCGGAAAAATGCAGTAGAATGGCCCAGAGAAAGTGCAGGGTTTCTTGTGGAAGAAGATGACTTGGGGGGGAGAGCATGTATTCTCTCCTATTTATATGTTAGGGGTGGGGATAAATGGGTAAATTGACCGAGTGGTCCCAAACCTGTGTTGCCCTAACACGTGGCAGCCCGTGCTGGTATGAAAGTGACGTTTCTGAGAAGGAAGCGGCATGTCAGGTGTAGGGTGCGAACCACCTTTGTGTCAGAAGTTGTTGGCGAGGGTCGCATGAAAGGAAGGCTCAAGGCCCCATTTGCTAGGATTTCGACCCTTCGCAGAGAGCGTGGGTTCATGTCCGAGTGATGGTGACGCTCGAGGAGTGTACAAATGGGTCTCTCACTGCAGATGACCATTGAGCGTCAAAATCACGAGCGGCAGGAAGGGGGCCCACTGGGGGTGCTTTCCTGGGGGATAGCCCGTGAGGGGACCATGTGCCGAGCGCAGGGTTCTCCAGCCTGAATCCTCAGCTTGAATAGTGAACCGAGGCTCGTGGACCTGGACTAGTCGTCAAATGGGAGGGCTGTGCGGAGACGCGAGCTCATTGATGCGAGCGTCTAAACCTCAAGCCAATAGATGGCGACACGTGGACGGTTCTGATCCTAGCGCGGTTTTGTGTCTCATCATTTTGCCCCCCAAATTCTGTAGTATCGCCTGAGCGTACTGTAGAATTTTAAGGAAGGCGAGCCTTGAATCTTTGAATATCCGAGGGTCAAGCTTCTTTCAAGAGAAGTGACCTCTTGGCTTCCGTAACGGGCACGTCCTGACACCGCATTTAATGAACCCCTGTCCGCATTAAATGCTGAGTGGGAGCGTGGGCGCGTGTGTTCCGGGAGACGTGAGGCGGTTACCAAAAGTGGGGGGATTTCCTAGGCGGGAAATGATTGCGTTTTGAATTTTCAGCCCTAATCAATGTAAATTCTCCCTATAAATAGGGATTTACCGAATATCGGGACCTTTTTCACACATTCCGTCTTCTTCAAGCATATACGCAGCAATAAATTTCTGCAACTCTTACCGATTCCGGCGAGTTTCTGTTCTCCAAACTCTAGGTAAAAATCCGTAAACCCTTATTTTCCTTACTAACTTTAGATTTAGGTTGTGCGCGAGTGATCTTTCTAAGTGTGGAATCCTTTCTACCGTTGAATCCATCCCAGAATCTTTCTTCTCCATTTCGAAAAGCTTCATTTCCAAGTACGGGCGCGAGGGTGTTTTCCATGGGGGTTCCCTGGCCGTATTCGTAATGAGGCTCGAATTTGAACTTAGGAAACCTCTGAGGATTTGCCTAAGTATTGGCCCAATAATGTGAACCTTCATCTCGAACGCTCCAGTGAGTTATACATACTTTAGAAATCAACAGTAGGATTTGCTAAGTATGGGATCAAAGCGAGCGTAATCGTGGGGTTAGTGTCATTTCGAGAGACCCATGAAAGGATTGTTCTAGGATCCACTATTTTACGAGTGTGCTCTTACTCAAGAAGTTGAGGGTCATCGGGGGTTTACGAGCACGAACTGGAGCGGCGAGCACCCAGTTGGCGTAAATTAAGCGTTTAGCATCCCGCCATTTGACACGCTCGTTCTTAGGACTTTATACACTTACGAATCGTCAAACTATTCCGTGTGGAGGGTTCTCAACACCCAGATAGCGTTGCTTCGAAATGATTGGGGTATTACGTAGGCCGTTCGATGTGAAGGATGCTCGACATGGAGTAGGCCTTCTGTTGCCCGAATCATTAATCAATAGGAAAGCAAATAAATGACATAATCAAAGAATCAAATACTTACTGTTATACTTGCAATTTTCAAAATGAATACAATATGCTTTCTGTCAAAAGAAAGTACCCCATGCCGCGCACGGACAATTACAAAAAAAACTGACGTTTACACATAGAACCTTCTAAGGTTACATGCATTCCATAGCCTAGGGAGACGCTCGCCTTGCAAAGTCTCCAGTAGGTAGGTGTTGTTTGCTCGTACCTGAATGACTTTGAAGGGCCTTCCCAATTGGGGTCCAACTTACCCACATTTTTTGAGACTTCAACTTTTTTGAGGACCAAGTCCACTAGCTGGAAAGTCCTCTCTTTAACACGTTTGTTGTACTGGCGGGCTACAGTCGCTTTGTATTTGTGGATACGAGCCCAAGCAGTATTCCTCCTTTCGTCCAACAAATCCAATTCGAACGCTCGATTGGCCTCGTTGACAGTAGGCTCGAAATAGGCAACGCGTGCGGATTCTTGAGCAATTTCCGCAGGTATCATAGCCTCGGAGCCATAAACGAGGGAGTAAGGGGTTTCCCCTGTTGCCGCTCGTGGGGTAGTACGGTACGCCCACAGGGCTCCTTGAAGTTCTTCAGCCCATTCTCCCTTCTTACTCTCGAGCATCGTCTTCAGATGCTGGAGTATGGTTCGATTGGTCACCTCCGCTTGACCATTGGCTTGAGGGTGGCCCACAGAAGTGAAGCGTTGCTCGATTCCAAGTTCGTAGCACCAATCCCGTGTGTCAGCGGCAATGAATTGGGATCCATTATCTGAGATGATTACCCTTGGGATGCCGTATCTGCAAATGATGTTATTCCAAATGAAGTCCCTCACAACCTTGAACGTTATTTTCGCAACTGCTTCAGCTTCGGCCCACTTAGTGAAGTAATCCACAGCGAGTATTACGAATTTATTTTGTCCGACCGCCATTGGGAGGGGTCCCACAATATCAATGCCCCACTGATCAAAAGGCCATGAAACATCAATATGAATCATTTGAGCCGCCGGCAACTGAGGGGTGTTAGAATGAAATTGGCACTTAGGGCATTTCTTGGAGTAGCTAATGGCATCCTGCAACACCGAGGGCCAGTAGAACCCACTTCTTAAGACTTTCTTTGCCAAGATACGACCGCCTGAATGGTTCCCGCAACTTTCACTATGCACATGCTCTAGTACTTCCCTGGCTTGCGAGAGTCTCAAACATCTCAACGGAGGGCCCTGGAAGGACCGTTTGAACAACCGGCCCTCGTCGTCCAAAGAAAAGCGAGGGGCCTTATTTCTAATTTTCCGAGCCTCAACTTTGTCCCTCGGGCTAGTTCCATCCTGGAGGAATCTGATAATTTCGTCGAGCCAACAAGGCTCAGAGGGGTCAATCGTATTCACCTCCTTCGAAGGTTTGCCTCTACTTATCAGCGGCTCCTCCGTTCTAAGAAATATAATAGCGCGCTCGCTAAAACCATCCAGGGCGGATGCGAACTTTGAGAGAGCGTCAGCACGTTCGTTTTCTGCCCTTGGGACTTGCAAAAGGTGGAATTCCCTGAACTTGGCTATCACCTCCTTAGCGCTCGCCAGATACTGCACCATGGTGGCTTTTCGGGCCTCATAAGAACCGTCAATTTGACTCGCGATCAACTGCGAATCAACATATGCAGTGACCCGAGTGGCGCCATTTTGGAGTGCAATCCTGAGCCCCTGGATGAGGGCCTCATACTCAGCTTCGTTGTTGGTGACTTGGAACGCCAGCTTGATTGCGTAGTCAACTTCAGCTCCGAGAGGGTCCCTGAGGGTCACCCCGGCTCCTCCCCCTTGTGAGGTCGAGGAGCCATCTGTGTGCAGAAGCCATAGACCATCTTCTGTCGAGGGCACGGTATCTAAGTTGAAACGTTCCACCAATAGGTCGGCCACGGCCTGAGCCTGTATCGCCGTGCGAGGCTCGAAGGTGATGTCGAATTGACTAAGTTCAATTGACCATTTAATTAATCTCCCTGAGACGTCCGGCTTTGTAAGCACTTGTTTGAGGGGCTGATCTGTAAGCACCACGATGGAATGTGCTTGAAAATAAGGCCTTAGCCTCCGAGAGGCATTAACGAGCGCAAAAGCAAACTTCTCTATTTCCATGTATCTTTTCTCTGCTCCCTGTAGAGTTTTGCTTAAATAGTACACCGGCATATGCTTACGCTCGCGAATCGCTACGAGGACAGCGCTCGTCGCTTCTGAGGAAACTGATAGATAGACAAACAGGTTCTCCCCCGGATTAGGTTTGGTCAACAAAGGCGCGCTCGAAAGGTACTGTTTCATGTCCCGCAAGGCTTTCTCACAGTCCTCACTCCAGGTAAAATTGCGAGCGTTACGCAAAATTTTAAAGAAGGGCAGATTCCTGTCCGCTGAGCGGGAGATGAACCTGTTTAATGAAATGATCTTACCCACAAGCACCTGGACCTCTCTCAGATTGTGAGGTGAGGGTATGTCCAGGATTGCTTTAATCTTCTCTGGGTTTGCCTCTATGCCCCGTTGGCTGACCATATATCCCAAGAATTTGCCACCCCGCACGCCAAATGTACATTTGGAAGTATTCAGTTTCATACCGTAACAACGCAGGATGGTGAACGCTCGTTTGAGGTCTTCCAGATGAGAATACTGGCGTTCGCTTTTGACGATCATGTCGTCCACATATACTTCCATGGATTTTCCAATTTCACATTCGAACATTCTGTTGACAAGACGTTGGTATGTCGCTCCTACATTTTTTAGCCCAAAGGGCATAACCTTGAAGCAATAAACACCCATATGGACTACAAACGCAGTTTTGGGACGATCCTCAAGTGCCATAAATATCTGATAATATCCTCGGAAAGCGTCCATCATGCTCATAAGTTCACACCCAGCGGTCGAATCCACCAACTAATCAATTCTAGGTAGTGGGTACGGATCCTTAGGACATGCCTTATTGAGGTCCGTGAAGTCATTGCACATACGCCACTTGTTGGCGCTCTTCGGAACGAGCACCACATTGCAAAGCCATTCGGGATATAGAATTTCTTCTATGTACTGAGCGTCAAGCAGTTTATTGACTTCTTCTTCTATGACCTGCTTCTGGAACCCATGAACATCTCTCTTCTTTTGTTTTATAGGTTTGAAGGCCGGATCTACGTTCAGCCTGTGGACAATAACGCTCGGATCTATGCCAGTGAGGTCGGAAGCTTTCCAAGCGAAGACATCAATATTTTCTCGCAAGAATTCAATCATCATAATCTGAGAGGGACCGTCGAGGTCGGAACCTATTTGCGTAGTCTTATCAGGATTCCCAGGCTCCAACTCGATGGTCAGAAAGCTCTCCGTAGGTTCTACCCGCACTTCAGGCCTCGGCTGTTCGAGCGCTCGTTTCTTGCCTGTAATTTTCTCGCCGGTATCTCCCGAGGGTATATGATCCTCGTTTTCCGAGGAGGAATCTCCAACCGCTCCGAGGGGTGAATTCCCCGCATCTACGGGTTTGCCCGCGGCCTTCTTTTTATTCTTCTTCTTGTAGAGTTTGGCCCTCTTGCGCTCGGGGCCATCTTCATCTAATTTGGGGAAGTCAACAGACTTTTTGGTGGAGCCTGCTTGGGTAGGTTGCTTGGGCTTGTGGCTTTGAAGGGACAGTATGTAGCACTCCCAAGCCTCCTTAACATTACACAGTACTTCTCCGGTACCCTCGGGGGTGGGAAACTTGACTTTCTGATGATAGGTGGAAATTATAGCTTTGAAGTCGACGAGGGCTGGGCGCCCAATGATGATGTTGTATGGCAGGTTCACTTCGACCACTACATAGAAAACATTTAAAGTTTTTCGCTGTGGGGCGCGACCGATAGAGGTGGCCAAGTGAATTTGTCCGCGAGGAACGATCTCGGAACCCCCAAAGCCGACGAGGGCTGTTCTGAGGGGTTCGAGCGGGATGTTTGTGATGTTCATTTTCTGAAATGTGGAGTAAGGCAAAACATTCACGGAGCTTCCACTATCAATTAAGACCCTCTTTACAATGTGGTTATGAACGTCTAAGCTAACCACCATGGGGCAGTCAGAGGTTTCACCGACCCCATGGGATGTTACAATATGCTCTAAATCTTTCTTTGTGAAACCTACGCTCTCATCCTTTTCCGAGCGTGATGAGCTATCGATGGAAAACACTGGCCTGGGCTGAGAAGATCTTTGATTGTAACTCCGAACGTAACGACGCCGGGAAGCGTTAGAATCGCCCCCCGAGGGTCCTCCAGCAATCACGTGGATGACCGCGAAGGGCTGATTTTCTATGTCTGAGGCTTTCCCTTTGCCACGGTCATTTGGCTCGGGGGTGATGGTGACGTGGGCTCCACGAGCGAGAACGGCTTCTTCGTTGGGCACACGCTCGCTCAGCACAATGTTCATCATACCTCTCCAACGCTTTTACGAACTCCTTGAGGTGCCCCCCAGCGATTAGCCTCTGAATCTCACCCTCAAGCTGACGACATTCATTGGTGTCATGCCCTTTCTGCTTGTGGAAAGTGCAGTACTTTCCCGAGCGCTTTTGGGCCTCAGTTTCTCTTAATTTTGGCGGCCTCTTGAAGAGTCTCTTATCCGCCATGGAATATACCTCTGCAATTGGACGGTTAAGGGGAATGCGCTCAAACTTTCGTGAGGGAGAGGAATTCCGATGAGCGGGAATAGGGCTGCGACGGCGACCCCTATTAGAATCCCCTCTGTCTTCGGGGACTTTGATGGGGCGAGGGGCGTTCGCCATTTTTTGGTCTCTCGCAATATACATATCCTCAAGGGTGAAGAAAGAGTCCACTATTTCCCTAATCTCCATCAATGAGCGAGGTTTCTTCTTGGCCATCTCCTCCACGAACTCTTTACTGACGTAGTGCTTCATATTGATGGCTCCAAAGAGAACGTGCCTCAAGAAATCCATCGAGGGCTTTTCCACCAATAAGATTTCCTTGTTGAACCTTCCCATGAAGGACCTGAGGGTCTCGCTCGGCCCCTGGACTAAGCTGTAGAGAGCCGTCGCAGCTGGGGCTGGTGCCTTCAAGGAGTTGAAGTGGCTTATGAAGGCGTCAGTCAGGTCATGGTATCCTCGGATTGAGCGCGGAGGAAGCTTCTTGTACCAATCCTGGGCCATTCCCACGAGGGAAGTGACAAACACCTTGGCCCAGTAGTTGATTGGGTGATCGTATAAATGCATCAGGTGCACAAAGTGATCCAGATGTTCGGCTGGATCTGTGGTCCCATCATACCTGTTGACGGACGTAGGGATTTTGCCCTTCCCTGCACGAGTCATCAAAACTTCCTCAATGAGGGGAGAATCGCTCGTCACGATTCGGTAATCCCTGTCTTTGGGATCTTCGGGGCTGGCTTCCCTTCGACGGCGAGAAATGGGGCTACGTGGTCTGCGAGCGTCTCTGGCCCTGGACCTCTCGCCCCCATCGCAGGAGACTTGAGACCGCGCTCGAGAGAGCTGCTCTACCACGTTCTGGAGCCCCCTAATCTGATCTTGCACCGTCGCAAGTTGAGGGTCACCGACGTTCCTGCGGCTTGCTCTTTCCGTGGCCCTTGATTGAACTTCTTCATTATCCCTGACCCTCTCATTTCCGCCGGGCTGCTGCTCTTGTTGGGCCCTCGGAGGGACCTCATTTTCCTGGATAGGTGGTGGGGGAGGTTGCTAGGCCCTCAACGCATTTTGCGCCATCGTCAGTGGGTGCGCCGGGAGTCCTCCAAGGGGTGGGGTCATTCGAGCGCCAGCTTGTGAAAGGAAATAAGCCGCAGTGAAGTGTTCCCAGGCGTTCTGGACCGCCTGACCCTCACATTGTGCGTAGAGCGCCTGGAGTTGCTGAGTAGTAATCTGGGGCATTTCTACCCCTTGTATCTCCCTAGGCAGCGACAATGGGAGATTCAGTGTTCCTACCTGCTAGGGCTGGACCATAGGCATCATCCCGGGCACCATCCCAGGCTGCAAATAAGCGTATCCCTGTGGATGCAGGGCCATGGGATACATGCCGGGATGGAAGGTTGGAGCATTGGGCCGGGAGGTAGGCGGAGGAGGAATGGAACCAGCCCCAGCCTCGTTCCCCCCGGGAGGTTGTGTTGCAGCAGCTGCCTCTGTGTCTCCGGCGATTGGTGGGGGCGTACCTCCGGCGGGGGTAGGGTTTTCGACGTTTTCCGCATTAACGGGAGGAAGAACCCCCCTCCTGTCCACCGCGCCTGACCTTGTTGCTGTTACCATAGTGAACGACGCCGGTGTTACTTTTCAACTAGCTTAAGAAGAATCTAACGAAGGTGAAGAGGACGATGGTTTCCCACAGACGGCGCCAAAAATGATGGTGCAGGATAAGGATTTCTAAGATGCAACCAACACTTTTATATTTTGTTTATGAGGGGAAGACCATCACAGGCGTTTGAGCCTCAGGATCTGGGTTTCCGATGAGCGTGGGTTCTTCCAACTAGGATAACACCAGTTTATGCAATGGGAATGCAACAAAAAATGATGAAATGCGAGGAGCTTGAGGAAGATGAAGATGCCGGAAAAATGCAGTAGAATAGCCCAGAGAAAGTGCAGGGTTTCTTGTGGAAGAAGATGACTTGGGGGAGAGAGCATGTATTCTCTCCTATTTATATGTTAGGGGTGGGGGTAAATGGGTAAATTGACCGAGTGGTCCCAAACCTGTGTTGCCCTAACACGTGGCAGCCTGTGCTGGTATGAAAGTGACGTTTCTGAGAAGGAAGCGGCATGTCAGGTATAGGGTGCGCACCACCTTTGTGTCAGAGGTTGTTGGCGAGGGTCGCATGAAATGAAGGCTCAAGGCCCCCTTTGCTAGGATTTCGACCCTTCGCAGAGAGCGTGGGTTCAGGTCCGAGCGATGGTGACGCTCGAGGAGTGTACAAATGGGTCTCTCACTGCAGATGACCATTGAGCGTCAAAATCACGAGGGTCAAGAAGGGGGCCCACTGGGGGTGCTTTCCTGGGGGATAGCCCGTGAGGGGACCATGTGCCGAGCGCAGGGTTCTCCAGTCTGAATCCTCAGCTTGAATAGTGAACCGAGGCTCGTGGACCTGGACTAGTCGTCAAATGGGAGGGCTGTGCGGAGACGCGAGCTCGTTGATGCGAGCGTCTAAACCTCAAGCCAATAGATGGCGACACGTGGACGGTTCTGATCCGAGCGCGGTTTTGTGTCTCATCAATATTAATAAAAACAAAAGTAAAATAGAGAAATTAGAGAATCCGGAAAAGGAGAGGAAAAAAAAAACCTTAAGATAAAAAACCTAAATTGTATTAAAAATACTCTAACAATATAAAAAATATAAAAATTCATGAAACACACTTCTTTTTAATGGCATATCACACGTGTAATGTACTTATGAGATATAAATGTGTATTATATGTACGTACCATATTAAATACACTCAAAATATGAGATATTAAATGTTTATATTATATGCACGTACCATATTAAATACACTCAAAATCATATAATATAATAAAGCTAAAAGCATACGTTTCTCTAAAAGGAATATGAATTTATAAGGATACGCAGAGTCAGTGTGGGTTGAATCACGGTTATTTCACCACCCTCCGCCACTAACACAGCTGACAGGACTCTCTCTCTCTCTCTCTAATCCCTTCTATATATATACCTCTTCGGATTCACTTTTCACCTCTATACCTACAATCTCGCCGTCGAACTCTGCAACTTTTAGGGTTTTCTTCTCAACCATTCTCGTTTTTTCTCTATGTTTTCTTTCTGAAGCTTGCTTAGAACTGAATGATATAGTGTTTTATAGTGGTTGCTTTGACGTTTGTCTACTTTTTTACGGTCGTGGGCTGCGATTTTGGCGTTGTTTTTTTCATGTATTTTGATGATCGGTCCGGTATTTTACTGACATTTGTTGTGTTTTCGTTTTTGGTGGTTTGTTTACAGGTTTTCCGGAGCTCTGTAAGGGATATTTTTCGATTTTAAAGCGGTGAGGGTTCCTCTGTTTCTCTGTTTTGTTTTCGAGTATGGGTTTTTTGATTTCCTTGGCATGCATGTTTGTTTCTTACCAAGCGACGAAGTTTGAAACCATTTTCGAGAATTTCGCTTGGTGTGTTGCTTATTTTGTTTGTTTTTTACTTTTTACAGTGGTGGTTTTACTGGTTCACTATTCTTGTTTCAAACCCTTTTCACTGTTCCCCAAGTATTTTGGCATGCATTTGTTTGGGTCGGAAATCCGGATGTCGTCTTCTCCGAGTGCCTTTTTTCAAGCTATTATGTCGTTTTGCTGAACACGAATCATACGTTAAAAACATAATGTTGGTATTCGGCTTCGAAATGTTTTGGTTTACATGCTGTGTAGCTTTTATTCCACAGATCTGGTGTTGTTTATTTCTTGTTATGGATTCTTCTTCTATAATGGGTCTTGCTTGCGTTTTTTCTTTGTATTCTGGATTTCTGGTTCAATTAGGATTCAGGAAACGTGTGAAATCAGATTTTAAAAACACATGATGTGTTTCTTTTATGTTTATATCCATGGGCTTGTTATTTGTTGCTTTTGTTTGCTTGTTCCAGCTTCTGTAGTACTTTTCTTATATATTTCTGAAATATTTTGTTGGTTCTTAAAGAGTTAAATGACTTTTTAAGTAGGATTGTGATCAAGCATAGTTGATGAACACTTTTTTGTGTTTTCCCCCCTATCTTTTGCTAATGAATATACAATGTATTCGACAGTACTACACTCTACTTCTCATCATATTCCTTATTTCACTGTTGCTTATTATCTTGTATTTCTGTTTTTTTTTGCTTTTCAGGAGCACTTGATAAACCTCTTGTAAGGGATTTGACACAATGGATCCAATAGAGAAAGATGGTAATGGTGCTGCAGAAGCAATGCCGCCACCGCCTCCACCAGTTCCTCCAAATGTTACTCCACTGAAGGTTGAATCTGAGCAGCCCCTTGTGAAGAAGGCTATCCGTGTTCCAATGGCTAGACGTGGCCTTGGGACGAAGGGAAACAAAGTCCCTATCCTTACAAATCACTTCAAAGTGAATGTGACCAATCTTGATGGATACTTCTTCCAGTACAGTGTATGTTATACTACATCATGTCGGCTTCTTTCCAGTTTCGATTATCTTTCCTTTTTTTGCTAGAAATCAAGTTGTTTCATCTTTGCTTTATTCTGCAGGTTGCCCTTTTTTATGAAGATGGTCATCCTGTTGATGCCAAGGGTGTTGGAAGGAAAGTCCTTGATCGAGTCCATCAGACTTATCATGCCGAGCTGGCAGGCAAGGACTTTGCCTACGATGGGGAGAAAACCTTATTCACTGTGGGCTCACTTCCAGCAAACAAACTCGAGTTCACTGTTGTTCTTGAGGATGCTACCTCAAATAGGTTTGTCTCAATATGAATACCGTTGTTTTAATTTTGTCCTGTTTTTCAGTATGTACTAATATCTGTCTGTAATTCAGGAACACTGGAAATGCCAGCCCTGGAGGACGTGAAAGTCCTAATGAGAGTGATAAAAAAAGATTCAAGCGTCCTTCCCATTCAAAGACGTTCAAAGTGGAGATTAGTTTTGCTGTGAAAATACCAATGAGAGCAATTGCAGATGCATTAAGGGGGAAAGAATCTGAAAACTCTCAAGAAGCGTTGAGGGTTTTTGATATCATTTTAAGACAGCATGCAGCAAAGCTGTAAGTAATGCATGGTTATAGCTTTTATGCATGAATTTTGTTTTTATAATAATGTTTGTTCTTGATTTTAGGGGTTGTTTGCTGGTCCGTCAGTCTTTTTTCCATGATGATCCCAAGAATTATACTGATGTTGGAGGTGGAGTTCTTGGTTGTCGAGGATTCCATTCAAGCTTTCGGACCACCCAAGGTGGCCTGTCTTTGAACATTGGTAATGTTTGGTCAATATCTCGGGTAATTCTTTTTTTAACTTTGTTGTCATCAGTTATGATAATACAGTGATGGCTATTACAATTCTTTCAGATGTATCAACAACTATGATTATCCGGCCTGGGCCTGTGGTTGACTTTCTGGTTGTTAATCAAAATGTGAGAGATCCATTTTCGGTTGACTGGGCAAAGGTAAATGGGCAACCCTCTTAGTTTTCTTTTATTCTTTTCTGTGAAAGGCTCTATGACTGCTAACAAAATGTTCTCGCTTCTCGTATTCAAATTTATCAGGCAAAGAGAACACTTAAGAATTTGAGGGTGAAAACAAGTCCCACCAACCAGGAATACAAAATAACAGGATTAAGTGAAAAATCCTGCAGAGAACAGATGTAATGCTTCCATGTTTCTGCTTAATTTTCTTACCTACTCATTACATACAGTTTTGTTCTCTGAGTTTAATTAAAATTTTAAATATTATGTAGGTTTACACTGAAACAGAAGACCAAGGATGGAAACGGTGAATTTCAAACTATTGAAGTGACTGTCTACGACTACTTTGTCAATCACCGAAAGATTGACCTGCGATACTCTGCTGATTTACCTTGTATTAATGTTGGAAAACCCAAGAGGCCCACTTACTTCCCGGTTGAGGTGAAATCTGGAATATAATTAAATTGCTTTTAAACGGAAAATGAATTTGAAACTCACCTGCTTCTATTCATGCTTGTATTAGCTATGTTCTTTGGTGTCCTTGCAACGGTACACCAAAGCTCTATCATCGTTTCAAAGAGCCTCATTGGTAGAAAAGTCAAGACAGAAACCACAAGAGAGGATGTCAGTTCTCAGTAATGTATGCATCTTCCATTTAGTGAACTCTAATAGCTTTTTCTTTCATGCATTCATCCTTTTTTTTTTTTTAATTTTTTTTTATTCCTATGATTGAGTTGAGCTCCGCTTTCTTGTTCCAGGCTTTGAAGATCAGCAATTATGATGCAGAACCTATGCTTCGCTCTTGTGGGGTTTCTATTGGTAGTAGCTTTACTCAGGTTGAAGGCCGTGTTTTGCCAACTCCTAAGGTATGTGTTAGATAGGAACATATGAATATTCCTTGTCTTAAGATCATGATATGTTTCAGTTTCTGTGGCCTGTGTTGTGACCCTTTATACCATTCTTTTTCCAGCTTAAAGTCAAGGGAGAAGATCTCTTTGCTAGGAATGGAAGGTGGAATTTCAATAATAAGGTCTCTTCTGCGATCTACTTATTGAAATTATATTTATTTCCTATGAATTATTTTGATTGTTAATTTGGCTATACAGAGAGTTGTCGACGGCACTAGGATAGAACGCTGGGCTGTTGTGAATTTCTCTGCCCGCTGCGACGTGCCTCAACTGATCAGAAGCTTGAAGAATGTTTGTTCCATGAAAGGAGTTGTAAGTTCTTCCACTTTATTTGACCCTGTACTGTTTTCTGTATGGAAATGATTGATAAACCATTTTGATTATAATTATATTAGGAAATCGAAGAACCATTCCCACATATCTTTGACGAAAATCCTCAGTTCAGACGAGCTCCGCCAGTTGTTAGGGTGGAGAAGATGTATGAAGAAATTAAGTCAAAGCTTCCAGGGCCCCCCAAGTTCCTTCTGTGCTTGCTTCCCGAGAGGAAAAACTGTGATGTTTACGGTTTGTGTGATTAAATAAGCTCCACTTAAATAATGTCCCAGTAAAATGAATAAGAAGAGCATTTTTAGTTGATGAACATGACCTTTAGAACCTAAACTTGTAAGGTCCATGGAAGAGGAAGAGCTTGTCAGAGTTTGGAGTTGTAACTCAGTGCTTGTCGCCGACTCGTATTAATGATCAGTACTTGACAAATCTCCTGCTAAAGATAAATGCTAAGGTTGGATGCTCCAAATTTTAGAATGTGATCGTAACTATGCGGTTTTTTTTTTTTTTTGTTCCCTCTTTTCTTTTTGCCTCTTATATGTTGTTCTGTTTTTTGCGACTAGCTTGGTGGGCTGAACTCAATGTTAGCAGCTGAATTGTCACCTTCACTTCCAATGGTATCCAATATTCCTACTCTAATTCTTGGAATGGATGTTTCGCATGGCTCTCCTGGCCAGTCAATTCCTTCGATTGCTGCAGTAAGTACTCCTTGATTTTTTCCTTAAATATATTCTAATTCCTTAAAGTTTAAATTATTTTATTCTTTTCTTATGTGGGTTTTCATTTGCTATTGATTAATTAATCAGGTCGTTAGCTCGAGGCAGTGGCCCTCAATTTCTCGTTACAGGGCATGCGTCCGAACGCAATCTCCAAAAGTTGAAATGATTGATTCACTTTTCAACCGTGTCTCAGATACGGAAGATGATGGTATTATCAGGTGAGACATTTGGCTTAAGTGTTCAATTAAAACACTGGTGTATGGTTTATCTGAATATTTTCTTCATTTATTGCAGGGAACTTCTGATGGATTTCTATATTAGTTCTGGGAAGAGGAAGCCTGACCAAATTATCATCTTTAGGTAATATTTATTGCGTATTATTTGTTTTTTGACTGGCTATGTTGTTTGTACACCTGCTGCTTCTTCCTAATCCTTAACTTCTGCAAATTTTCAGGGACGGTGTCAGTGAATCCCAGTTTAACCAAGTCCTCAACAAAGAGCTAAACCAGATTATCGAGGTCTCTAATCCATCATCATACTACCGTGAAGTCTGAATATGTTTGTATCAATTTCCTTTGTTTTCATTATCCCATTATTCTTCCATAATGTGCAGGCATGCAAGTTCCTTGACGAGAACTGGTCACCGAAGTTTGTAGTGGTCGTTGCTCAAAAGAATCACCACACAAAGTTTTTCCAGACCAACTCTCCAGATAATGTGTTGCCAGGTGATTTGTTTTTATAGTTTCATTATTTTTGTAAGTGAAGGCAATTTATTTCCTTGTAAAGGAAAACAAGATGACAGATCCTGGAATTTTGTCAGTATGTTAACCATTTTTAATTTTCCAGGGACTGTGATTGATAACAAAGTTTGTCATCCCAAGAACAATGACTTTTACCTCTGTGCTCATGCCGGGATGATTGTAAGAACCTTTGTCATTTTCTTGCAATCTCAAATACATAATTGTCAGAAAAGAATTAACAATATTATGATCCATGCTTTATGATGCTCATATGATGTTGTATACGATGTTATCTATTATTAGGGGACAACAAGACCAACTCATTATCATGTCCTACTGGATGAGGTGGGTTTCTCCCCTGATGATCTGCAGGAGCTTGTGCATTCTCTATCCTATGTGTAAGTGGACCCTTAAGTTTATTTTAAACAGAAGCTATTTTCATTTAGCTAATTATATCCATGTCAGTAGTTTTCCTGAATTATTGTTCTAAACTCGTTATTCATTACTGCAGGTACCAGCGTAGCACCACCGCCATATCTGTTGGTAATTAAGATTCAAAATCGAAACCAATTTTACTTCCATATATATACATATATATACTTCCGTCCTTCTGAGAAATGCTTCTCGTTTCTGTGTTTTGAATCTGCAGTCGCACCTATTTGCTACGCGCACTTGGCAGCCACACAGTTGGGACAATGGATGAAGTTTGAATCAGAGGCATCGGAGACTTCTTCGAGCCACAATGGGACAGCCCCGCCCCCTGTCACGCCAATGCCCAAGCTAAAGGAAAATGTTCGCAACAGCATGTTCTTCTGTTGAGGCCCCATGAGCCTGTTGGTGTTCTGTGTTTATTTTGAAACAATGGTTATATATATAAACTAAGGCTAATAGTAATGTATGGCTGGAAAATTGTTCTTGTTTGCCTGATGCTTTTGGACAATTAGACCCTTTTAAGGTCTAGGGATGTGACATTATAATTTCAATCTAGATGTTGTCTTTGATTATATTGGGATTATTGCGCTTGCATACGCTAAGTTTTGGATTGAGTGAGCAAGCTTTTCTTGGATGTTTGACAAATTACAAAACCCTCCCCCGGTGGTTTGGCTAGTGCATATAGGTATCAATTTAAAGTCGACTATTGTTCTGCAATTTTTATTTGCTATGATATTCATGAATTAAAGATTTGATACTTAAAGTTGACCATCATCTGATGGGGGGAGTTTTTGTAATATTTCAAATCTTATGAGAGATTGTATAATTAGTTCTAATTTGAAGGCGTGTGTGTCAGTGTTAGTATTTATGTTATATTTGGGGCAAAAGATATTAAGGCCTCAATGGTAGAGGATCTTCATTGACATATTAAAGTCATTTTTGTGGGATTTACTATTTAGGGATTGAATCAAATCCAGATTGATCTTATTAAGATTTATTTCTTTATTACTGGGGTGGGGGCCCTCTCAGTTACAGCCAATGGGTATTTTGGTCATTTAATGTTGAATAATAGGTTATCTGAAATTCCACTTGAGAATTTTTAATTGAATATTGTGTGGCAGCCAAACGCAACCTTCAACCATTGGACTTTTGGGTGCCAATCCACCAGCGCAATTACCAAAATATCCCTCGCCGCGTACACCGTTCTTTAGGTCAAATGATACGTAATTGATATAATATGTAAATCTAATTTAGAGATTGAGCACCATCCTAACTTAATCAAATCATGCGTGAACACTTTTAAAATTATCATTTTGTTGTGTCAATATATTTCATGATAATTTTTTTTTAAAAAAAAATTATTGCTAGATTCATGCCGTGTCCATGCATTATAGAATATCACATGTTCAAGTTTCGGCGTAATATTTGTTAATTAGATGTTTCATATTCAGGTTTAAAAATAAGGTAACTAATAACCTAGAGAACTTTATACCTTATTCGATTTGACCCAAAAATAAATAATAAAATTTGAAACTCGAATATGAACATTACATATATAAATATATATGTTTGATTTATATATGTTTGATTTTTCTTAATATATTTTTACTTCACATGTGTAAATTTTATATGATTAATCATCTCGTAAACAATTATATAATAAATAACTACGTACAACGGGCAATGTGAGATAAATTCTCAATTGTCCATCATATTATTACATAACTCCCCCGTACAAATTTCACATAATGTAGTATAAAAACGTTATAATGCAGTATTTATATCCTATGATGTAGTATAAATTCATGAATTTTGTGGTTCTGGCCATATGTTGTATGAATTTCATATAATTTAGTACAAAAACATTCTAATATAGTATTTATATTATATTATGTAGTATAAATTCATGCGGGAGTTATATAAAAATATGACAAGTTAGGGGGAGTTATAAGAAACTACCCACTAGTACAATAACAAATTCTTATTGTTTTGAATTATTGGGAACAAAAACAAGAAAATAAAAAAAATACATGAATTTAATCTTAAATGGATAGTCTTCAAAAAAGAAAAAAAATATCATAAATGGATAAATATGTAAACCCTAAATAACACTATACATAAGAGCTAATATATATGTATATATGTGTGTGTGTCCAAAATCAATAGTCAATCTGTCAACGTTGGTCTGAAAGCTTTACAACCCTAGTCTCTCTCTCTCTCTCTCTCTGTCACACAGTCACTCTCTCTCTCTTCAATACTCCTTTCTCCGCCTGCCGGCGCCGCCGCTATCTCATGCTTCCGCCACCTCTCTCCTCCACTGCCGCCGACGTACACTAGAAATCACTTCGCTCTCGAACTTCCATCCATTCACTCCTTCAATCCGATAATCTTATCCTTTTCTCACCTTTTTCTATCCGAATAAATTAGCATCCGTACATAGTTATGGGGACAGGGGACAATGGGGGTAGTGGTGGTAATGATCGGATTGATAATAATCAGAACGAAGTTGTTATGGAAGGTCCTCCGAAGTCGCCGTGGAAGACTTCCGCCGCTTCTTCTCCGGTGACGGAGACTGATTCGGACTCGTGGCCGGCGCTCTCCGACGCGCAGCAGCGGGCGAAGAGTAATGGGAGTGTCGATTCCAACTCCACCAAATCACCTCCCCTGCCGCCGTCGCAAGCAGAGTCTGATGGTTGTGGTGCTTCTCCCGCGGCTCCTGTGACGGTTGGTGAAATTTTTAATTTGATTGTTTTTAATTCTAGTTTTCTAATTGGTTAGATTGTTGGTACTTGTGAATGCAGTTGGCAACTGTTTATAGTTTCTATGAAGAGGTTGCAGTTCATGCTTTAGCTTGCTCCTTTGCGTGCCTTTATGTGTGTTGGCTGTCAATACTAATACGAAGTAAATAAGTTAAACGATGGCAAAAAGTGAAAGGAATACTCAGAAATGGAGAATTACCACATAAAGATTTTAATTGCATTCCCGAAGATCGTTTGTGGTGAATGAAAAACAGTTTTTGAGTTATTGCTTAATAGGTATGACTTTTCTAATTTAATTATGTCTTGGTTAAATGCCTCAGATTTGTTTTGTTGTTGCATCACACGTGGTTTAAACTTCTCAGAAATGGAAAATATGCCCATTTTTTCATGATTCTGCGCCTATGATTTTGTAACTATCAGTAACTCTTGGTTTTAAAAGAGATCTCCATTAGCAATAAATGCAAAAGGATCCACATTGGGCCTGCGCCTCTATGTTGGTGAAGGTATAAAGAGATGCTTACAAATGGGCCAAACGACTGCATGAGAAGAGGATTCATTTGCTAAATCCATGTCTCCTAACATTCTTACATTTTACAGTTTATCTTATTTATGGTTGCCAGTTTCCAAATTTTTTCTTTGGTTAGACTACGTGTTATCCGCACCTAGATCAGTAATCTAGGAAATGTCACATATCTCGCATTTTTTTCAGGCCTTCCTGGATCAAGAACTGTGAGCTTATTTATCATTAAATTTCTGCACCATTTAATTTTGACTTGACTTCTAGTCATTTGATTGAAGCTGCTGCTTTGGACATATAATTGGTAAAGATAGTTAAGCTTGATTTTCGATATAATTTCGTTGCAAATATTAATTTTATCAACAAATTTAGCTAACTACATATGCAGAAATTTTGTTCAACTCCAGTTTAGCTTACCTAACTGTATTTGGACTTCCAGGTTGCAGTTGAGCAGCAGAAGTTCCATGGACGCGGTAACCTCAGGTCTCCTCGTAGGCCCTACTCTATGCACCAGAATAAATCCGGACCCAAACATGGCTCAAACGGGATACCTCCATTTGCGGTTCCCTTACCCTATGGTCCACCAGCAGTTGCTCCAGTTTTCCACACTATGCTTCCTGTTCCACCAATCGCTTCCCCTGGATATGCTTATCAGTTTCCTCCAGGTCCTTTTCCTAGACCTGATGCTCAAATTGTAAAGTCCGGTAGTGATCCTGCACAACATCATGTTCCATCAAAAACCGGGGTGTTTCAGCCTTCTTCACAGCATGCTGATTCGGCTGCTCATGATTCTGGTTCTGTCGGAAGAAGGCCTAACACAAAGGAACAAGGTGGCCAAATGAATCCTTCATGGAATAACCAACGCCCCGTTGCTTCTAACAACCTCCATATGCAACAACCAATGGGGCCTAGACATTTCATAAGGCCTCCTTATTTTAGTCCTGCGGGCTTCGTTGACGGGCCAAATTTCCCCGGTACTTGAATTAAGTATATCTGAAAATATATTGGCGCTATTCCACTGTTTTTCCAGTTTTCCCTCTTTCTTCTTTTTCTTCTAGAATGCATTCTAACCATTTATCCTATAATACAGGTCCACCGGGAGCTATTTATTACTATCCTGCTCCCCCTCCAGGCTCTGTTAGAGTACCTTATCAGCCATTTTTAGTTCCATATCCTTTGAGCCCAGGAGTTCCCATGCCACCCTCACCGGAAATAGCCTTGAGAGCAAACATTGTAAAGCAAATTGAATATTATTTCAGGTAAATTTGTCCATACTCAGTCTCACAGCTTGCAATATTTTCGGTGAAATTGGACTTCCTGCTAAAGTTGGGAAACAAGCAAACCCCAATGGGTCACAAAAAAAAAGAATTGTGTCCTACCTACCTCTATAATAACTCAAAAATCTCATATACATGTCAAGCCTAATGTTGTAGCTTCTGCATCTTGTACGAGTGTGTTGTAGAATAAATAGTTTCATATAGCTGTATAGTAGTAATTGCTGTTATTAGTATCAGTGATATGACAACTTTACTGGAACTGCTTTTAAGTGGTAACAGGATGTAGTTTCAAAAACAACTGTGTTTTTAAGTAATAGGTGACAATTTAGTGCTGAACTTACTACTTTTGCAGTGATGAGAATCTGCAGAATGATCAATACTTAATTTCCTTGATGGACGACCAAGGCTGGGTTCCAATATCAATTATTGCCGACTTTAAAAGGGTAATAGTTTTGCAGATTCTTTTAATTATTGTCTTTGTGTTTGGTGATTCAAACCTTGCAAAAAAGGATTCTTTTAAATTTTTTTTTTTTTTTTTTTCTCTGCAAGAGTGACGGTGATATTATATATGCACCTTCTTCTAAGGAAACATAAAAGAACTTTTTGCCTTCTCTTTTTGTTGGTTGGGTGTGGGGAGAGTTATGGTATTTAAATTAGCACGTCTCTCTTCTTTTAGCTTGATTTGCATCTCCAAGATCAGTTTTCTATGTCTGATTATTATGCCTGCTAAGGTTTTCCTATTATTCCGGGTTTCAGATTAAGAGAATGAACGCAGAGATACCAGTTATCTTAGATGCATTGCTGGCTTCAGAGACTATTGAAGTGCAGGTTTGTTCTCTTGCTTCTCGTGCACTTCCTATGTTGGTTGCTTACTAATCCGTGCATAGAAAGCTCTGTTCAATGCTTTCAAGTTCAAATTTTCATTTCTTCTGGTTTCTTCTAAAATGATGTATGCTTTGAATCTCCAAATCTCTGTAGGGTGAGAAAGTTAGGAGACGTAATGAGTGGTCAAAATGGATTCCCACTTTGAGCAGTAAATCTTTACCTGTAGTTTCCCCAAAAAAGGATGATAACAACGACAGTAAAGTGGACATGACTGAAGGAACAGTGGAACTTCCTTCACTGAGTGGAAGCTCTGTGGATAAAGTTTCCGTAAATACCGATACAGAGCAACACAAGAATAAAAAATTTCCAAGCGGCAAAACACAAAAAGATACTTCTGGAAATAGTAATTCAAGCACAAAGTTGACATTTCAACCCAAGAATAATGATGAAAGGAGTAAACTTTACAATGACAACAAAAAGAAGCAGGTGCATTCAAATCCCAATGTAAAGAATTTGGATGAGTCTTCTACAGATTTTTCAAGCACATTTATGCTTGACGAGGAGCTGGAATTTGAGCAGAAAGCAGTCAGGAATGACCATCCTTCTTCTGTAACGAGGTATTTAAGGCTTGTTCTCTGCTTGGTTTACCTATAACTGCCATTGCTCTTTAGCTAGATTTTTGTCATCAGCTTTATTTTCACCGAGAGTTTCGTGATATTAATTTTCAACATACTAGCATAATTTTTTTCTTTTGGTTGTTGGATGCATTGTGTATATGTTATGTTTTAATGTTTTTCCGCTCATTATTTATTTCTTGAAAATTTCTTATGCGCTCAAAACGTTTTTGATGTATCTCTTCAATTCAAACTCTTGAGTCAATGCAGGATTGATGACGAAGATGATGAAATGGTAGTCAATGATCAAGCTGTCGAAAGGCTTGTAATTGTTACTCAGGTAAGCTGATGAGCCTCTCTGGCTGGCTTTTCTGAGACATGCCACTATCCTACAGCAACTCGTCTATTGCCCTCACAGATAGTGTTTGTAATGCTAATGATTCTTGTACATGACCTGGATCTTTTGTGAATATGCAAATCAATGAGGGTTCTTTAAACCTGTAATTCCATTTTAAGTTGTGTAAGGGTCAAAGATTGCTGCAATCATAACTGAGATTCATGTTGAATCGAAAGAAGTGAATATTCTAAACCCAACCTTTTGAGTCCTTCAGCCATTCATTTTCATATTTATTTGAATATGACCAACTAATTTTATGCTACAGAATAGTCGAATCATTGAAGGACCAAATGAAGAATCAAAAACCATCTCCAGTGAGCTTGCCTCTGCTATAAATGATGGCCTCTACTATTATGAGCAGGTTAATATATTGATCTTCTGATGCATTCTATCATAGCAAAAGCAGTTCTTTTTAACCATTTTTCAATTTTGCAGGAGCTAAACTCCAAAAGGTCTCATCGTAGACATAATAGACATAATAACGAAAGCAGGGACGAGAACTCCAAATATCCTGCTAACAATACTACAGTTTTGAATTCAAAGGCTTCTGATCATCCTACTGGAAGAAGTAGTGGCGAAGGAATTGTTAATTCTAATTCTAGGAGGAAGCAAAATAAAGGCAGCTCAAAACCGCATCCCATTCATAAACAGCGGTTATTCCATGGCAGTTTTAAAGGTCATGGAGGTGGGAAGAACTCTCTTGGAGTTATATCTGAAAGTCCACCTAGCGATGCAGTTGGTTTCTTCTTTGGTTCGACACCTCCAGATAGCCATGGGTTAGTATGAAACTATCTGTCTCATTCTTGTACAACAGCTCCAATAACATGTTCAGTGTTATTGGTCAAATTTATTTTGCTGCTCCCATTAAAACTCAAAATGCAATTTCGCAGGTTTAGGCCATCAAAATTGAGTGCTTCACCTCAGAGCAATCTGTCAGGAAGTAGTCCACCAGTTGGCTCAATACCAAAGTCGTTTCCCCCTTTCCAGCATCCAAGCCATAAACTTCTAGAGGAAAATGGTTTCAAACAGCAGCAGTAAGGAGATCTCTTTTTGTGGAAATCTTAGGGGGCTCTAAATCTGGAATATGGAAAGATATTTTAGTGGCTATTATGCTTGCATTCAGATTTTGCTGCATAATTGACTATGTTTTGTAAAGTGTTGTAAACTTTTAATTGCTGATGAATTATCTTCTTGTCAGGTACAAAAAGTATCAAAAGCGCTGCCTTGGCGAGAGAAAGAAATTGGGCATCGGTTGCAGTGAGGTAATGTCTGCAGTTATTGCTAAAACTTTTGTTGGGAAAAGTAGGCAATATTTGTAATCTCATTTTCTCTTGAAATTTTGCTGTTTAGATGTGTAACCAATAATTTAACTGCCTGGACTACATGCTAACTTCTAAGTTGTAGCTTCAGATCATCTTGTTCTCATGTTTTTGATGTTTTCCAGGAGATGAATACACTGTACAGGTTTTGGTGTTATTTCCTGAGGAACCATTTCGTCGCTTCCATGTATAATGAGTTCCTGAAGTTGGCTCAAGAAGATGCTGCTGCTAGTTATAATTATGGAATGGAGTGCCTGTTCAGGTTTTACAGGTATGATCAACGTATTGCCCCTTTTTTTCTATGCCTATATGCGATTAGACTCGTGAATTTTCTCAAAAAGAAAACAAAAATCCTCTTTTCCTTGCTTGATTCTCTTTCAGCACCCCCTTTTTCCTATTTTCATGTTTTTCTTTGTAAAACAGTTTATTCTCTCTTTCTTATTTCAGTTATGGATTGGAGAAGGAATTTAGAGAAGATCTGTACAAGGACTTTGAACAGCTGACGCTTGACTTCTATAAAAAAGGGAACCTTTATGGCCTGGAAAAATATTGGTAATTTTCAACCCTTTAGAACTCTTTCTTATTTCCTCCATCTTCCATTGTGACCAATGCGATTAGGAGTTGAAAAGTTTCATCGTGAGACTTGATCATCCATGTCTACTAATTACTCTCTTAACACACAACACAAACATATATATTTGTGTGTGTGTGTGTGTGAGAGACCATTACACCGACATACCCTGAGATCTGGCCTAATTATATAAACTTTTTAAGAATTGCAGAAACTTCCATGTCACAGAATGTATGTTAGATCCATTTTGATGAATATTGATGGCATCATCTCTATTTTAATGATTGCGCTATTTTACTGATTAATATTTGATTTTAAACTTATTGACTTTGAAAAGGCATGTATTAGGCCAAATCATAAGATATGCTAGGGGGAAGTGTGTATAATTTCTCATCCCTCAAAGGGAGTTTGTGTAATTATAGCCAATCTCCTAGCAAGTGTTTATGATTTCTCATCCCTCAAGGGGACTTTGTGTAATTAGAGCCAATCTCAGGGTATATCAGCGTGATTGAACTTCTAACCAGTTCAAACATTACATTTGTCTTTTTTTAAGTGGGCAGACACATATAATTCTACAAAAACATAACATTTAATCATTTATCTTAAATGTTGCTCAAAGAGCTTATTCTTTCTTGGCAGGGCATTCCACCATTACCGAGAGAGGCGTGATCACAAAGAACCCCTCAAGAAGGATCCTGAACTGGATAAACTTCTCAGAGAAGAATATCGAAGCTTGGATGACTTCAACCGGGCCAGAGCAAAGAACGCTACTAATACCACACGCGAGGATAATGGTCAGTAAGCCCTCACCTGATCTGTTTTGCAGTTGCAATCAACTGACAAAACGCCAATTTTTGGGGAGAGAATTCTAACAGTCTATAGAGCTTTAGCTGAAGTTGATGTGGTGGCGGATTTTTTTTTCGCGTGGTGTTAAGGATGTTTTCTTGTACATAGTGTACGCCGACATGGTACTCGACTCACGAAGCCGACAGCAATGTTGTTTTGGTACCAGAGGGGTTCTTTTTGCCTTAGGGTTTGCTGTATATAGCAAAAACATTTTGAAAAATCCAAAAAAAAGAAAAAAAAAAGGAAAACCAAAAAAAAAAAAGACAGAAGAAGAGGAAGATAGATAGATAGATAGATAATAAAGACTTGAGGATTGTATAACATGGAATTGGTGGAGATTAGATAGTTTTGGAGCCGATTCTGGCCTTTGTTTTACATTTATTCTTAAATTCATTCCAACTTAACCATTTTTGTGGGTGAAAATGCGCTTTTGTGGAAGTTATTTCGGACCAATTTGGTACTTTCTTTTAGCTTATTTTTTCTTCAGGGTGGAGTTAATTTTCTTGATTTCAGATGGTAAGATTGAATCTTTCACGGAAGATGAAGTGCAATTTATTGGTTTTAGATTTTAGAAGATATAAAGTTTAAGGAATTATTACAGGCACCTTTGTGGGTTTATTCATATTTTTACGTAAATTTAAAAAGAAAATAAATTTGATGGGGAAATATTTTGAGTTGGTAACCGGTGTCACCTAGCGATAATCTGGAAGTCTCTGTGGACATTCACTCAGTTCAGATGCTTCGACTCATTGCCTTTTTCGACACAACATTTATCGTTTGGAATGCCTTCTCAAAGCTATTTGCTTAGTCAAGCCTCCTTCGAGAGAGCGTCCCCTCGACCCAATAGCTCCTCGAGTGGACGATTGATCAACCTAGAGTATCAAGTACGAAGACAATATTTAATACAATCACGCCCTCTTCGGTGGCATTAAATGCAGTACATTCCCTGCAAGTATTCTGATAGGGCAAGTACAAGTGCAAGGAACCATACACTTACTTACCTGTACTATTATCTTGCATTAAATGTACTATTGATTATATGTACTAAGCACGCACAAGGTTCCTTTTTATACAATACACTCTTAAGTACCCCTTCTCTCTCTATCGACCTTATTTCGATTGAGAATAGAAAGGCCAAAAAGGGGTCACAACTCACAACCCTTCTTTTCCCGTTTTGGTCTTTAAATCCACGCCTGCTGTTGTTTCCAGCTTCCATGTAGATCCAGCTCTTCCCCGACATATAAATTCTTGGATCTATCCAAATTCAGGCATCATCAAAGATGAAACAAAGCTACTTTCGTGTGTATTAATTTCGTCATTCTCCAATGATTCCCATCAAATCCTTTGTCCAAATTGTAGCATTTTAGGGGATCTTATAGAATACTAGTAAGCTGGCCACCGCGCAAGGCGCGGTGGTCGTACCCGGGTAAAGTGATGGTCGTACCCGGGTATAGTGATTCTGGCTAAATTATCCAAGGAATATATTTCATCAAATAGTTTGTTTACAGACAATATTATGACACAACAATATTTGTCATACATAAACCGTATACATAATATGAAATATAATAGATAGTAATGAACCTAGCACTGGGGATTGGTAACTTCTCAAACCTGGATGGCAAGATAGAATATCTAAATGCCAAGTTGCCAACAAACCACAGGGGGGAAACTGTAATTTTCAAATAGAAGACTTCAATTGTGATGTCTCGTTTTCACAACTCATGACAGCAAACACCAGGCCTATTTCTACTGCACCAAATGAGGAACCTGCAAACATGTTATTAATCTCATTATCGATAAGATCCAGCTATCCTAAAAGACTTTGTAGCTCAAAGAATACATACTATGGTACAAATTGAAAATTTTGGGGCTCAAAATCACACTCGAAGCCTTGTAGTATAAATAAATAAACTCAAAACTTTAGCTGCTGAGCATCATGATAAAAAATTTCAAACTTTTGATACTTTTGATTCCACAAAAAAATAAAAAAAACATGAATATCGAAATTACAAACTCACTTGTAATGTCACAGCAAATCATATCTATACCTTATATGTCGAACTTTCAAAAACCATAACTCTTGACAATTCCATAAGCGGACCATAAATATAACTAAGTTCCAACACTTACACATCCAACTGGCAAGTTGTGAAATAATGGCATTCATCAAGGAAATCAATACCATCGAAGAGTATAGTTGTTAAACTTTAACCCCTCAGTAATTGTACAATTCACAGCCAAAATGATTAAAGAAAGATAACCAAAACGATTAAAGATAATTTTCTTTGCTAAATATGAGCCTTTGGCATCTAGAACAATTCAAAATATCCCTACTTCAATACATGCAGTCAAATATAAATACTTCATAATACTATAATCACATAGCCATGTGAGCATACATGAAGGCTTCGACACAGTGAGACTAAATGTAGAACCTCAGAAAGAAGAATGCAAGAACCAACCAACCAGAAAAACAGAACATAAATCATTAACTAAATATCAAATTCAAATGAACTTAAATTGTAATTCTGAATACAATATAACCCGGAAAGGTTGTGAGAACAGAAATGGAAGAAATCTTATACCTGGTCGAATCCAATGTGGAAAGTTTTTAGCATAATGGAACCCACCACGACAAACCATTTCCCGAGGTCCCAAAGCGCAAGTACATCCATTGCTAAGAAGGATAAAGAAAAGAATTTCAGTAAAGATTTACAAATAAAAATGAGAGTAAAAGCAAAGATGTGTGGTAGCAACTGGCTTCTAAAATATCCTAACTAAACTACTGATGATAGTTCATTGGGTACTTACGACTTTACAACTCATAAACCCACCTTCAATAGAACCATTATATATTCACATAGATTTGCTCTAGAAACTACCTTGAACAACTTTTCTATCAAAAATCTAGTTGAAAAAATTAAACCACCAGCAAAAATACTAATCTACAAAAGCTAAAAATAAGCATATCATCATATTAAAACTATAGAGACGAAACAATATCAATTTTCCGCACCGAAATTAAATCATGTGCTCTACAAAGTACCTTTAACAATTTTTATATAAAAAATCTGGTCGAGAAAATTAAACCACCATGAAAACATTCATTAAAATGTAAAAATAAGAATAACAATCATACTAAAGCTATAGGTATGAAATTATGAAACAATATCAATTTTTTGTTAAAATCAAACCATTACAAACAAAAAACTAAATTTGACAACCATGGTACCATATTTTATCAGAATTACAAGGATGGTGCGCCTTAGTGGTGCAAATACGGCCCTCCCAATACAATTGCAACTACAAACAAAAGCCTTGAATTCTTGATTCAAATCCTTTGAACTCAAGACCATATAGAGGAATATTACAAAGCCTTCAATTCTTGATTCTAATCCTCCAAACTCAAGAGCATATAGAGGAATATTACAACATTTGTGGGTAATTCAATTTTTAGTTATTGGAAGATGTATGAAATTGGGGTCGAGTCTCGGACCCATAATCCATTTTAAGCCTGCAATCATATCTGTACGAACTTTAGGACATTTTTAAACATAATATAGTTGATGATGCTTCTCTTGAGATTCATGTCCAAGTTAAACTTTAGAAACAAAGAGGGTTAAATTATAGATGTTAAAACATCTTGAGCTTTGTGATCAAGTGAACCAACAGAAACCCATAAAAGCAGAATATAGATGCACAAAAATCCATTCACAATATGAACTGCAAAACTGAATTTGCCAAGCACAAAAATAATGAGAGATAATGCAAAAGAACAAACCTTGACAATAAACTTCTTTACATCTTCAACCTGATGCAACCCATAGCAGCTCGTCAGTGTTCAAAGCTCCTATCTGAAACCCAAGCTGGAATTGTTCGAAAATTTCAACAGCAAGGGAAGGATCACCGATCACTTTATAATTTATATTAATAAAAAAAATTTCATTGAAATCAACAAGGGGCACGTCAATTGTATAGTATGTGAAATTAACGCGATCTACAAATAAGAGCCTGGTTCAGACATAATAAGAGAATAACAAGCTGAGACAAAGGCGGAAGATTAGAAGGTAAAATAATAGTACCCAAAAATATAATAAATGGTGTATGTATAATATGCTGTCAGCAGGACTGCAAAATCAAATCAAGGAAACTCAGCCATATGAAATGGAGGAATCAAATTAAATCTATATGCATGTATGTCCTGAAGTAACATACTCAACCGTAACCTTAATATTCCTACCAATCATAATGTTGAGCACACCAATTTGGGAGCCCACCTCATATTCAATAGATTGAAACTAAACACAATGTACAAGTATAAATTTCTCATGTATTCTTTCTTTCACTGACTTGCAGCATATCATGTTAACCTACACACAGTAATTACAAATAATCTGAAAATAAGAGAAAATTATGATAATATTCTAACAAAAAATAAAGAGCATTTACATGGATGATCAATCAACATGTATAAAATATATAACAGAAATAATTATAATTTAATCATGTTTTACCAAAGCATAAATAAATCTGATGCGAGTTGCTGCAATAAGTATAATTTAATCAAGTTCCAGCGAAAAATAAATAAACTTGATGCAAATTGCAAGAATTTTAATTAAAAAAACAAGCATGTATAATGCACATTTTCATATATATATATGGACACGGAAATAAGAAGAGTAAATATAGAGATAGCAAAGCTTATAGAACGTCACAGCACGAGAAAGCAATCTAAGTAAGAATCACAGTCACGCACAAAACAAAAACTATATGCTCTTTGTTGGGAAATGAAGATGTCTCCAAATGTAAAAGTAACAAGAAATAATTGCATATCTCAAAGTGTTCCATAAGCGGAACAATCAATAGCAAACAGTGTATAACCAAATAGACATTTTCTGATATTTTCAGTGAAATAGAACTCTTAAGACATAGTGGGCAAATTGAGAATGGGTACTACAATTTGCATTTCATCTATACCACAACCTGTGTTCTTGAAGTACTACTTTCTTGCGTGATTCCTGCATCCGACAACATATTACAAATATCATTCCTGGCAAGTTTCAACACAGGATTCAGGCAGTTCCAGTGCGGTAATAATCTCAATGAACGGGTAGATGTGGTGATGCAGCAAATAGATAGCTCAGTTAGAAACCTCTCGAGAGCTAATTTGTTGAAGAACCTTGATACCAGAGTTTGTCGAAAAACCCATGAATATTAACAGGACCGTTGGACTCGATATGTAATTTGTATCATACGTTAAAATGAGTCAATACTTTTTACTTAAATGTAAATGATTCCCCCTTTTTAGTTATTATTTTTGTTGTTTACAGATGTAAATTAGCAAAACAGAAAAAAAGAATTTACCCAACGTATTAAATTGTCAAAGAGATACACATTGAATTCGCAGCTAATCCACCAGTCGAACATTCACGTGATCCTTTTTGTTCAGCAGAAGATAAAAACGCCCTAAGCAAAGCAATAATAGCAAGCTCTTAAAGTCAACACATCGCTTCTTGCAAAATTTGACCGCTTAAATGTTCAAATAAAAAACAAGAAGAAAGTCTCACATCTGCTTACGAACGGCGAAGTAACCTCGCATAATTTAAAAATTAACTCACGTCTGCTTATTTAAAAATTAACTTCAGAATCTAAAGCAAATTAAATTTTGGCCATGAAAATAGCTTCATCTTGTAATCAAGCACATAAAGCAAAAATTCTAGATCTTGGACAAAGATGATCGACTTTGTAAAAGTGAAGATACTCAGTTTTCTCTAGTTTTTACCTCACACCCAAATAATAAAGAGTCATCTATTTTCCCCTTTCTCTTCCCCCATTACATATCTAGATTCAATAATCTCAAATACATACTAAATGGTACCTGAGGATTGAGCTGTCTTCAGGGACTAAAAGAAGGGGAGCGATCGGATTATTCATGTGCAACTGAAGTGGCCGGCGAGTTTCGGAGAATCACTATTATTCATGGATTGTGAAATTGGGGGAGCGGAGGGTGGGATTCAGTCTGAGATCATGGTGGCCATGGTACTGCAGTATCGATTTACCATTATCTCAGACTGAAATTGTGTCTATATGCGACGACCGTGAGGGATGACCTATTGGAAGTAGGCATAGAGCTTTGACGGTGGTGATGCAAGAGACAGTTTAATTGAAAATTTTGGAAGAAGAAGAAGAAAGAAAAGTGTGGCAGCCTTTTTGCTAAACAGTGTTGCGAAAATATATTATTTAAATGGTTATCAGGTGTGACAGGCATGAAAAACTCAATTGTGAGCCCAGTCCTTGACCAAATTGGACTTAACGCTCTTATATATATGTTAAATGAAGTGGTTTTGTTTTTACTTTTTTAAAACGAAGTGGGTCTTATACGGAGGTAATAATGAATTTGAAAACGAATTCATACCATCAATTCGATATCGTTCCGAGGGAAGGCTTATTCCTTCTCGCAAGCTGCCCCGCGATATTTTTAGACTATATAACCTTTTAAATTTAAAAATGAAATTCTTAAGGTCTTAGCAAAAAAATTATATACCTTTTAACATATTAGAAAAACAAATTTTGCAATTAAAATGGTAAGGAAATAAGTTGGAATACTTTATTTAATGGGGCAGTTTGAAATAACTCTCCATCAGTTTGAAATATTTTTACTTTACTCCCCATAAAATTATACAACATAATAGGATATAAATACTGCATTAGAACGTTTTAATACTACATTTTGTGAAAAATATACAATATATTTTGAGAGGTATTTTAAGTATTACATTATCTGAAAATTATACGATGCCCAATTGGGGATTTATCCTATATTACTTGTTATTTTTATTTAATTTGAAGTTTTTTCACACCTAATTTTAAGAATTTAAAGTAGTGTTAAATGTTAATAGTTGCAATGGTAAATGTTTTTTTATATAGAAATGCTCTATATAAGTGTATATATGGTAATACATAATAGTTTTTTTTTTTTTTTTTTTTTTCATAATTTTCCCCACCCAATTGAGTGACAGATTAATCTATTGAGATACTAGAAACGTTTTTTACGAGAACTTTTTACAATATAATTTTTTATGTCCACAAAATTCGAACCCAAAATCTTATTTAAATGAAATCAAGTCTAGTGCACACATTGATGTTGTAGTACAACATTAAATTAAATTGAATTAAATACTTTACCCGCACGCTGCTAATTTGAATAATTAAAATTCGAACTTAATAAGGAAAATAAAGGAAACGAGGAAATCAAATCATAGGCAAACTAGGAAATATATAATTGACAGCAGCAATTAGTGCTGACCTACCTAATTAAATAGAATTACATTTAGGTCCCCTGAGGTTTGCCCTAATTACAAATCAGTTCCTCTTGTTTCGAAAATTACATATTAGTCCCTAAAAACACTGTTTCAATTGAGGTCCCTAGACGCCATTAGGGTTCCGTTAATTTTGACTTTTGAATTTCTGAAAAATATTACAAAAAAGTCCCTGAACTATGAATTTTCTTACAAAACGACCCCTTAACTAAATCACATCAACAATGTGGTCCTATCAAAATTAACGGAAACCTAACGGCGTCTAGGGACCTCAATTGAAACAGTGTTTTTAGGGACTAATATGTAATTTTCAAAATAAGAGAGACTGATTTGTAATTAGGGCAAACTTTAGGGGACCTAAATGTAATTCACCCTTAAATAGAATAATAGATATTGTAACTCTTTTGTGAACTTTTCTAATTAAACTTAAGAAGTTAGTACACAAACTTCTTTCAATATTTCTCTTCTACTTGTCTTTGCCTAAGGTTAACTATAATCATTCCTCTAAAAAAAGGAATAATTGAGAGGATGTTGGGCTAATCTTATAAGCTCTCTAAAAGTTGTTTAAGGGATTATATAAGTTTCGAAAAAGTATTAAAGAAAATTTTAATTAATTTTTTTATAAAATATTAAATTTTTTGATCATCAATCAGCTATTCCATCATGTGAAGTGCCCGACAATTCAACTGTCCCTTGTCAAAATTCCTTTTTGATAATTTCCCTAATTAACTGAATCAAGAATGTAAAAACTAATTATTAATTCAAGAAACAAGCTAGTGAATCTTATGCATTCTTGAGTAATTACTCTAGCATTCTAGAGTAATTAATCTAGTGTTCTTCCCCTAAAGCATCATATAATCATTCATATTATTCAATCAATTATCCCCTAAAAATAAACACAAAATTAAACAAGAAAAAAAAAAAACACAAACTCATCTAATTATCTTCATTATCAGAAGAAAAAGAAGATGAATCTAATTTACCAGCATCCTTTCCATCTTCTCCAATCCCATCTTCCTCAACAGGTTCCTTGTTAAGATCAATGTCCAACACCACTTTGGCCTCAGCATCAGCATATATATAATCATCATCATTAGCATGAGCCCTCTTATGTCCACCAAGAGCCTTTGCACTTGCAAAACCCTTGTCACATTTCTTGCAAATATGTGACTTATTCTCATCTGGGCTACCAGATTTCTCACTTCCAAGATTAACCTTTTTTCTTTTTCTTGCATTGCTAGTCTTGGTGCTGCCATTAGTCATGTCACAGGAGTTGATGATGGTGATCTTGACCTTGTTGTGGCTCGACTTGTGCCCTCCGAATGCTTGGTGAGTCGGGTAGCTCTTGTCACATATTTCACAGTAGTACTTCTTCTTTGGGCTACTACTACCACCATTTGATGTTCCAATTCCGGCCAGGCTCGTTTGTGATGGCGAAACCGTGTTTTCATCCTCCTCCGCGAAGACAACTTTGGTTTTCTTAGCTCGCGCGTGATTGTTGGCGTCTTGTTGTTGGTTGATCAGGTAGTTGGTGGCGGCGTTGGAACCAATGATGTTGGGGAAGGCGATCTTTGATGAGTTTGAGCTTGTGAATGTGGTTTTCGTTTCGTAGTTTTCTTGTGATTTGCCCTTCCATTGACCTTCACAATCCATGTTTATACCTTTGCCATTGCCATTGCCATTGCCATTGTCATTGTTCCATATTCTTCTACAATGTGCACCATCACTATTGTCCTCCCTTTCACAAATTTTCAGCTTTGGCACAGATTTACATTCCCTGATTTTCAGTTTCTTGATTGATTCATAAGGCCATTCATTTTCAGGCCCTGAACATTCCCTTTTTTGCTTCTTCAACCCACAAGCCATGTTCTCTTCTTTTTCTTCAGGTTTCCCCATTGGTATATCCTTGAATAGCTTCATCAGCTGCTGCGCCACAAGCAACTCATTGTTGTCTGGAAGTACATCAAGCGGCGGCGATGGTGGAGGAGAATCAATCGCCGCCTCCACCGTAGGCCTAACCGCCGTACCTCTTCCTCCCCGCTTAGCTCTCATAGCCCAACTCAAAGAAAAATCAAGTCCAGCCACCGCCGGCGCCGCATCAATCTGATCGCCACTCTCAAATCCCTCCTCATCCGACTCCTCCGGCGGATCACCGATCTGCTCCGCCGCCGCGACAGGCGGTTCCATACCCCTCCAAAACCTCTCTGGGTGGCATCTCATGTGGCCAAACAAAGATTTCGGCGACCGGAAATCTTTCCCACAAAGCGTACAGATGTTCTCCGCCGTAGAGCCGCCGTCTTTAAGGGGATTCTTGGTCCTCGATTTGAGCTTCTTGGAGGGATGCTCTTTGTTAGCTTGAACATGAGCACTGCTCATGTGACCTCCCAAAGCTTTCCCGGAGCTAAAACTCTTGCCGCACTCTTTACAGCAATGGGAATTAATTTCTTCCGCCGGAGCAATCTCCGCCGCCGGCGCCGGCACCTTGGGAAGTATGACCTTCACCAGAATTCTACCCTTTTTCTCCATGTTCGACTGATCTTGGGAACAATTCTTGCCATCCAACTTATCTTCCATCCTTAATCAAGAAATCAAAAACAAAAACCAAGAAAACCTAAAAGGGCAGCCAAATTCAGAAAAAAAAAAAAAGCAATCTTCTTATTTTCAGATTTTGATGAATCTGCGAAGGTGATTTCTTGTGCAAAGAGGGCAGATTAAGCAGCTACTGGTTCGTGAAAAACCCTACAGAAGAGAAGACAGAAGGGCAATAGTGAGTAATTAGAAGAAATAAATATGGAAAGTGTTAATTTTCTTTGTTTGATCTGACAAGAAAACCAAACGTCGAAAGGAAATATTGTGTATGAGCACCTAAGTTGTTTTTGCAGAAGACCTCTACTTCCAAAGCTCCGCCATAACTCTGGATTTTCATAGTGTAAACTTTATTAACAAGATAGACCCGAATTGCACAAAATCGTGGATTATATTGGATTCTCTCCCACGCTCTCTCTCCCTTCTCTCTCTCTCTCTCTCTCTCTCTCTTTCTCTCTCTGTGGATAGATATATATATATATATATAGATATTATACGTATATCTGTGGTTTAGAAGATCAGATACGGATCAGTGTAAATGCATGGGGTGTAAGCTGAACAGGAAGCGTTTAATTGTGCATGGGTTCTTAGCTGCATAGACTTCTTCTCTTACTGTCTCTCTATATTCTCAATTCTCAAAAGATTTCATATCTATTTAACAATAATAATAATAATAATATATGGGATACACTATGGTTCGACTAGGGTATATATAGTTTAGAAATTTGGTATTATATTAGTTTAACTTAATCAGATGCGCATCCAATAGTTAGTCAATTTAATTAATCAATTTTTCTATATTTTACTCTAATTTGTATATTGGTGTGAATGAACTAACTTCAAATAAAAATTATTATTTTAGTAATGTGATTTGTTATAAAGAATCTTTAATTACTTTCTGAAAATAAAGGATTTGTACGTATCCAATTCCTCGTAACAGGAAGATATTAGTAGAAATTTGTTTCCCATATGTGAGTATAAATGACTCTTTTTCCTTCGTATTTTTGTTAAATTGTGAAGTATGTTCAATATTGATTAAATCTCATTTTGTATGATTGTGAAAAGATTATTAATAGGGGGCAAGAATCACTAAATAGGGGCAAAATTTTCTTAATTATTTTTTCACACTTGTTGACTTGAATTATTACATTTACCATAAATATTAACTTGTTAGCATAAATTTTTTTACGGCAAATTATATATAATGTCCCGATGTCAGGGACAAGTATAAAATAAATCTCTCAATATTATTATAACACTTCACCAAGATTTTATTTTTAGCAAAAAAATATTAATAAAAATAAAAAGTAATGTACGATATATGATAATAGTGTCCTATTCGACGGATTTTTTGCATCAAAAAGCCCTAGTGTGAGTGTGTAACTAACAATGTCGTCATATAGACTAATTTGTAAATTACCCTAAACTCGGGGAGACTAGATTACCGTGGTACTTTCGGGTACGAAATAGATAATGACGACTTTTGTAGTGATTATCGGGCATTATTTAAATCTTTTCTTCCGATTTTTAATATTCATTTATGAATACTAACCATTCTGAGCGTGTGCAAATAATTTTTTTTTATTTTTATTATTTCTAAATTTTTTTATGCGTATACAAATACAAAATTAAAATTCTAAAAAGATATACCATATACATATTACATAACCGCCCATATATTCTATCACGGCGACCCATTTTAACTTCAATATGACAGGTGGTTTTATAATGAAATTTAAAAATATTACAATTATGAAGGGCAATAAAGAGTTGAAGACGAAAGTATGTTTGAGCACCTTAAAACTAATTTCTTTGAAATCATTAATAGATAAACTCAAATAGATTGCACAGAAATCTTATAGATTCTTGAACAACCATAAGCTTGCTTTTCTTTCAGTCCGGATGTGAGAATATCTTCTCAACTAACCCCTCCAAAGTAAAAGATTTCAACACAATTTTTAATTAATTCAATAGATATTAACTCAATCGTTTCTTGGAAAAACAAAATAGATTTTCTAATTAAAAAGAAAAAGAAACGAATCGAGACTATGTCACAGTTTCTAATATCAAGGATTAAATGTAAGGAGTGATTAGCCTAAGAAGAGGATATCGACTATAATTGATTCGAGTTCTAACCTCTCTTACCATTTGAGGGTGTGTGTTGGTAGACTTATATCCAATGGTTTACCGCAAAGGTGGGTAGACTATGCTTTCTTTCTTTCGAGCCTTTGCTAAAATAAGCAAAAGGACGATGATAAACTTGTACTCAAATAGTTCCCTAGCATTGGGTCGGCTTCGATCCAAATAGTTCACAGTGAAAAAAGGTACTGCTCGACTTGTATCCAAGTGGTTCACCCTAGATAGACTTCGATCCAAGTGGGTCACGGTGAAAAAAGGTACCGCTAGACTTGTATCCAAGCGGTTTCCGATCCAAGTGGTTCACGGTGAACAAGGGTACTGCTAGACTTGTATCCAAGTGGTTCACCTTAGATCGACTCCAAATTCCCGGTGAATAAGGATACCTCTCAACGGATCCTCGACATGTTGGGCATACCTCTTCCGCGCATCTTTGGAACAAGAGGGAAAGACCCAGCTGCTAGACTTGTATCCAAGTGGTTCATTCTAGATCGAACTTGTATCCAAATGGTTCACGGTGAACATTGATATCTGACTGCAATGTGATTTTAGTGAGCGAATTCAAGTGACAAAGTCTCTTTCAATCTCCCACGAAAGAGGATTGTTGATGACATGAAAGTTGTGTCGGAAGCTCTTTTTCATCATCCATTGCACTTATTGATCAATCCTTGTCAATCCGGAGGGTAGGAAAGAGATGTTTGATCAAATTTTTATGTAATTTGTTGATTCACATACAAAACCATTTCACATATACCACGAATCACGAGTTTATTAATCTTTATCCAAGTTTACCAATTCAAACTTTCGGTGACATAAATTCAGTTCCAACTTCCGTGAGACCAACAAAGACAAAAGTCAATCGAGTTTGAAGGTAATATACTTGTGAATTGCAGTTTTAACAATGGAATAAGGAATAGAAACCCATCTCCCCAGCTAATCCCTGAAATATACAGATATTGGTTTCCACAAAAATTAACCACATCAAAGACTATTATCAATGCATTCAAGCAAAAATCAACCATCAAGGTAGTCATAACACATCATGAAACTCCCCAATTCCAACTCCTCCTTCGAGGAAACGAGATACCGTCGAGCGCCCGAGCCAAATTCCGTCAAAATGGGCAGTCAAACAAAAGGTAATACCACGGGGTTGTCTCGGTGTAAAAAGGAAGGGGTCAATTACCTGCCTTGAAGCAGAAAAATGCAGCAAGATCTTCAGGTCATGCCATCAACATGTTGATCAGGAACCCTGCTTCAATCAAAGCCAATACCGCCATACATGACAGGACTCACGAAGACAGAGCATAGACGATACAAGTGCACAAGGGTCGAGTATAAGAAGATAAGTTTTACAGAAGAAGCACAACACATTCAAATCTCACTGATTCATACATCTTTTCAGAATTCAAAAACCCAGTGTGCAAACTTACAATTTGCTGATTCATACAACAAAAATGCCTGCTAAGCAGGCAAAAACAAGCTTATTACTCTAGGTGTGCAACTTTAACATCAACATGTTTAACCTAGCAAGGATTATTAACAAATAATGCAAGGGTAATTAACCTCAATAATATATAATGAGCTATCCTGCAATAAAACAATTCGTATAAATGTTCTTGAATAAGATCAAGTTACTATGTATTTAGTTAACATCACTCCATAGTATAAATTGCATGCAACATGTGGATGATTCAGAAAATTAATCCAAACAACAGAGATTGAAAAACTCCGAAAGACTTCTATTATAAATATAACTCATGCGTCAATCATTTTAAGAAGTTGCAACTTGAACTAAAATAAGACATTATCTTAAAAAAATACTCAAAACATATGGAAAATAGAAAAGCAATACATATTTTAGAATCTAGTCTTAAGCAAATGGTGACTTTTCTACAAGGAAGACTTCATTTGAAGAGCACACGAACTTCAGAAGAATCACCCGAGTCCAAAACTAAAAGTTTTGAGGCATTTTTGAATTATCTGCACAATAAATTCATAGGATATAAAAAAGATTATTTGAAGAACGCCAAGTTCCATAAAAGGGGGAAAAAACAAACTGAATATGAGATTCATGGTAACATTTAACAAAACACCGAAAGCATGCGTACTCATATTTTCCACCATTCCAATAAAAACATGTAAAAGAACCACAACAAATGATCAGAACTTGATCTAAGCATGAGTGATTTTGTTATTGCTAACAACACTACAAATAGCAGCACTGCTCCATGACTAACTATTCCCTAGACATACAAAACATTAGGCTCAAGAATCTCGTCAGATAACTTTAAGGTAGTAACAATCACCCTAACCTTTTTCATTCTTCCCACAATTGAAATAATTCCAAAGATCACATACAAAAGAGTACCTATTGGGCAATTCAATTCAATACTAGCAACAAAATCCAGGTTTATACCTCTCATTCACCTAGGACCCATATAAGGTCCCTGATGCGGCCTAACACCACCCGGACCCATCTGCGGCTGTCCACCATAACCTCCCTGCATCCCCGGGTGATTTCCATAGCCACCAGCTCCACCTCCATAAGCTGGATTATTCATCATAGGTGGGCCACCCTGAGGATTCCCACCTCCTAGCAAATTCCCAATTCCCAAACCGCCGCCCTGAGTAGCCAACAAGGCCGCCACAGCCTGCCCTATGGCAGCAGGCGCCGGATTAAAGCCGCCGGACGGCATAGGGGGACCTCCAGTCGGCGCCATCAAGTGCCCACCAGAATGGGATCCACTATTTCCTGAATATCTTCCCTTCTTTGCAGAATGATGGTAATAACCTTGATTCCCCCCCTGGTGATGATGCTGGTGCGGCTGATTGAAAAAGCCTTTACTTTGCTTCGGTCCATCTATTGCCTTTTGGCAGTGCAGAGTATGACCCTCAAAGTTCTTGTGTGGTTCCTCCAATGCTTTCTTGGCACCATCAAGACTCTTATACACAAACAAACAAAACCCCCTCGGTTTCCCGGTCTGCTTGTCTAACCCCAATGGACCATCCTCAATTTCCCCAAATGTAGAGAAGTAATCCAAGAGTTTCTTGGGATCAAGCTCGGCAGAAACATTGCTCACATATATTTTCCTCTGTGTATACTCCGATTGAGGTGGGTTCGAAACATTAGCCGCCGCAGCTGGGGGCGCATTATGAACCGGACCAGCCGAGGCCAATTGGCAGGAAGTCATCCGACCCTCAATCATCTTCTGAGGCTCCTTCAAAGCCCGCTTCGCCCCAGCACGGTGCTTGAACAGAATGAAACCGTAACCCTTCGATTTCCCAGAATTCTTGTCTTTAACCACCTTACAATCCTCAATCTCTCCATACTTACCAAATTCAGCAGTAATCGTTTCGGAATTAGCCTCCCACCCAAGCCCGTGGACAAAAATCTTACGGTGCGCGGGATCAGCATCCGCCAATTTGTGAACTTCCTCGACTAAATCAGGATATTTCCCCACCGCCTCTTTGATAAGAAGCGTTAGCTGGTCCTTGGAGAATGGTTCCAGAAGCTTCTCCACCGGCTCATCCTCGTCGTCGTCCTCCTCCTCTTCGCCGCCACCTCCGCCACCGTTCTCCGACACGGCGTTCTCGGGCGGATTCTCCGCAACTTCATTCTTCTGCTGTTCGGTTTTCACCGACTCGGGTTCGACAACATCGTCTTCTTTATGTTCCTCCATGTTATCCGGGTTTCCACCTTCCTGCTCCTCTTCCTCATCGACGACTACTTCATCTCCACCGCCACCGGCGGCGTCTTCTTCCTGAATTCCCTGAGTTTCTTCAGGCACATCCTGCTCGGGCACATCACTCACATCACTCTGAACAGTTTCGGGCTCTTGGGTAGCTTCTTCTGCAGCGCGGGTTTTTCGCTTTCTAGCCATGGATGGGAGAATTGGGTTAGGGTTTTGTGAGTGGGTACAAAGGTCAGGCTAGGGTTAGGGTTTGAGCCTTGAAGGACGACCAAAGGCTCAGCAACTGCAGATAATATTTACCTCGCCTATACTAATACTGTACCAAGATATTTTCCCTTTGCTTTTTTTATTTAATAATCACAATCGCACATGACTCACTGGACTGGGTTATAATTTTTGGGCCAATTTCATACCAAAAAGAAATATATATTTGGGCCAACTTTGGCGTTGGCCCAGTCCGAATTCGATCTGAATCTGATCCGATTATTTGCACGTTCGACCGATAAAAAAGTTCGATAGATCATATCCGATTATAAATATTCATAATTTGAAACAAATGGAGCGAATATGGAATTAGACAATCTGATCCGTTAAACATCCAGATCCGACTATTTATAATATTTTTATTATATTAATTATTTTATTAATAAAGAATAATAATAAACATAATTAAGAATTAAATTTCCAATGTATTATCATTGCATTAATAATATATATATCTTTCAATATTTATCTTAAAATAATATGAAATTTAATAATCTTAAATTAATAAATATTACATGAATACATGTAGAAATAATAAATAACTAATTAAATAATTATTATTATATGTTTATATTTATATTTTATATATATATATATATATATATAATTGAAATTTATCGTTAATCGGGTCGGACCTTTTATCGGGTCGGATCCGACCCGATTTTATGCGAACTCAACATTCATGAATCTGAATCCTATAAAATTCGGACTCGGATCCGATAATTGGATATCCTTATCGGATTCGAATCCAAAATTTTCAGACCCAACCCGAATCCGACCCGTTGGCATCCCTACCGAGAATCATTGCCCTGAAAACAAAAATTTTGATCAATCACTTTTGGCAAAACATTATAACTAATTGATGTATCAAACATTATTTTGATTGCGAGTGAGATTATATTTATCCAATAATACCTAGCGTTTGTAAAAACTTTTGCTATTAGATTTTTTAAAAAAAAATAGAAGTTAAAATCGTAAAAAAATAAAGATTTTATTTATCTACATACCCTAAAGGCTTGAAACGGGCGATAGAAGGCATAATGTTGAGTGATGGGTGTTCCGTTCTCTTAGGGACCATGGTCTGACTCGTGAGTTGGGGCATTTGATATGAACAATTTGAGAAGGGAATCTCTCCGTTGTGGAGAGTTCCCAAAATATGTGCCATGAAGCGCTCTTTGTATAAAGAAAGATAATATAAAATTTAAATACTCATTGAGAATTGTATTCAGGTTAAGAAACTAATATGGATCGAGATTGTTCCTCTATGAAAGGCATAAACGGAAGAATATTTCAGGATAAAGCATCTTTATAAGACTAAAAAAACTTTAATTTATCTATAAAATAAATTTAAAACTAGAAAAGGGAGTCATAAGTTGATAAGAAGTTAGAAGTCCATGCACATCACTTTAATATTCCTCGATTTAATCTTCGACCACCATGGAGGATCACTCCTGAGGCTCCACTCAGAAGGCCTCATCAGCCATCCCTCAAGTGCACATCTCGAGAGAGTAGAAAGTAATTTGAACGTGCAATTGTCAAGAACATTAAATTTTCCTTAGAAGTATTTAATGCTTTGTATGAACATCTTACTTCTTTAATAGGGTTGATATCGCTTTTAACATGACGTTTTTTCATCGAGTAAACAATGTTAGAGTTTGATCTCATCGGACACTCTAATAATGGTAAATTAAATGGAAACACCCCGAGTAATATTTCACATAATTTTTCCTTTCTTTATTTCACAAAGATAACAAAACTAAAAACAGATAGAAACATATCTAAAATGTCATAATTCTAAATTAAAAGTAATTAAAATCAAAAAGAAAGGAAATACTGTTTTCGACAGCTGATCATCTTCGTAACAACATTCTCCATTTGACATAGAAAAATAAGTAGAGCTTCTCCCACATGTCTTCCACGAATCCAAAATAGGCATTCCTCCATGATTTCTTTAGAATCAATGTCGAACAAACAATTGAAAACCCCGTGGCGAATCCTGAAGATAAGAACACGTAAAACCAATCTATCTCTAATTTCTCACCTTGACTGTTGTCATGGACCTGATCACCATTGCTGCTGCAATTGCTTGTCAATGGAAATCCACACAACAGGTTTCCAATAAAGCTGGAAGCCTTGAAGGTGTTGAATTGTGTGCTTTCTGGTATTCTCCCAGTTAACTTGTTGTAAGACAGATTCAAATAGTTCAAAGAAGACATAGTTGTGAAGCTGTCGGGAATTCCACCGGACAGAGAGTTTCTTGATAAATCAAGAGATTCCAATTGCTTCATGTCTCCAATACCATTTGGGATTAATCCCGTCAAGTGATTCCCCGACAAGCTGAGAGATCGCAATTGCACAAGACTGGTCAGCCCCTTTGGGATGTCTCCAGACAAGTTATTATTCGAAAGGTCCATATTTGTAACCAATTGAAGAATGGTGTCGTACTGGTATTCATGTCCTTTTGTAGAGACAGTAGCTCTCTCTATGAAGGTTGATGGAAGGATGAGTTCAGTTAGAGGACTCAGATCTGGTTTCACAATCATTGCTGTAAAGTTGTTGACACATCCAGGTATGGTTCCAGAAATGCTGTTATTTGATAGATCCAAAATTTGAAGAGAATGCAGGAAGCATATATCTGAGGGAATTTCACCACTCAGCTTGTTAGAGCGTAAAATAAGAATCACCAATTGGGTTAGGCTTCTCCCAATCCATGTTGGTATATCTCCATTCAGGTTATTCTCATGAAGGTCGATCTTCACTAATTTTGTGCAGTTGCACAATGAAGAAGGTATCAGGCCTGAAAGTTTGTTGCTTTGCAGTTCCAAAGACGCTAAATCTGCAAGAATCCCGATGGAATTTGGGATACTTCCAGATAACATGTTATTTCCTAAATTCAACACCTGCAATGAAGGGCAATTCATGAAGCAATCTGGTAATTCTCCTGTCAATTGGTTTCCCCCCAGATGAAGAAAGTCCAAATTTGTGATGTTGTCACAAAGAAAGTGAGATAGACCTCCAGAAAATGAGTTATTGGAGAGATCTAACTCAATCACACTATTTCCCAATCGAGGCAATGTTCCACTGAATTGATTGGAACTCAAGCAAACAGTTATATTGCCAAATTGATCTGGAATCCTTCCGTGGAGATGGTTGTGTGAGAGATTCAAATACCCAATTCCCCAAATCCAGTTAGGAACAACACCTGAGATTCCAGTATTGGATAAATCTAGTAAATAAAGATTTTTCTGTTTCTCAAGCCATGAAGGAATGTTCTTTGTGCCTAGGTCCCATGAAGCTAGTACCAGGTACTCAAGTTGGAAGGGCGGAACCCAGTTTGGATTCACTTTCAAAGTCAAATTGTGGTTATAAGAGGCATCCAAAATAGATAATTTTGTGAGATTGGCAAAATGGCTTTCTGTCACAACCCCTTCCAGCTTGTTATCACTAATAGAAAGATATTCCAAGTTAAAAAGTTGTCCCAAACTCTCTGGAAGATTTCCACTCAATTTGTTGCCAGAAAGATCTAGCTCTTCTAAGGACATAAGTTGGCCGAGATTGGGTGGGATTGCACCTGATAATAAGTTGCTGCCTAGATCAAGGCCTCTCAGGCTCTTAAATTCTCCGAAATTATCAGTTATATGACCAGAAAGTTTATTGTCAGATAGATCTAACTGTTGCAGAGTATCTAAGAAGCAATCAGACATATTACCAAATGAATCTAATAATTCTCCTTGGAACTTATTACCAGGTAAGGCCAGCGTTTGCATTTTGCACAAGTTGGCAATTTGTATAGGTATATTTCCAGAAAGCTCATTGTATGATAAATCGAGGGTACTGAGAGAGCTTAGGTTTGCTATGGTACTGGAAATTGTACCCTGTAGATGGTTATAACTCCAATCGACAAACTGAATGTTCGTGCATGAGTAGAGCCAATCAGGAATGGTGGAATTGAAATAATTGTAAGAGAGGTCAATGTGCTGAAGTTTGGCAGTGTTGCTAATACTTGGAATTGTTCCTCTAAAATTGTTGCCACTCAAATCAAGAAAAATAAGATTGTTGAGCTGAAAAATCCATCTCGGGACGCGATATGGGGAAATGTCCAGATTAAAATAGTGGCTAACATAGCCTGGATAGGTAGAAAGATCGAGTACAGCAAGAGAAGAAAGATTAACCTCATTCATCAGGGAATCAGTGCTGAAATTAAGACTGCAGTGTGAGAAATGAAGCTCTTCCAAAGAAGGGAGTGAGTTGATCACTGATGCCCAGTTTGCTTCAGCTTTGCTGAGGTTTACCTGATTCATGTTGAGGTGCTTCAATTTTGAAAGCCCCGACAACCATTCAAGACTGTCGGCATAAAGGATGCTTGTGTATTCCCACGTCGTCCCCAAAACCAAAGTGTGTAGATTCGAAAGATTCCCAATAGAACGGGGAACGGTTCCAAGAAATCCAGCACTCGATAAATCCAAATGCTCTAGGCTTGTCAATGAACCAATAGTGGAGGGAATTGTTCCATCAAAGTTGTTGCCGCTAAGATCAAGATATCTCAGCTGTGTCAAGTTGAGCAGATAATTAGGATTTATTGATTTGAAACCGTAATTTCGAAGATGGAGCTCTGCAACATGGCCAGTGAAGTTGTTGCAGAACACACCTTTCCATTTGCAACAGTTCACTTCTGTACTAGCATTACTCCAGGAAGACAATAGCTGATTGGAGGGATCGGACAATGATTGTTTGAAGCTTAGAAGTGCTGCCTTCTCAATTTCCGGACACAGATTACAATATGCTAATTCGAAGGAAGCCATATGTATGGATAAAATTACTAGGAATAACATTTTGGATGCTTCGGACTTCAAAAGTATATGAATTTCCTGCTGGTTTGATGTCAACGTTCATCAGCTGTGGGAGTGTATATAACAACATGAATATAGACATTCTTAACATAATTGACTTGACTTGATCATAAAGAGAGAGACATTAGAATAAATAAGCCAAGAAGAGGAGACTATATACCAAGATATTTACATATTGTTTTTCCTTTTGTTCCTATCTTCCATTATGGTTTTGACTGCGAATTGCAACATTTAAAGTTGTTCCTGCCAACAGTTACTCTAGTACTGTACCCATAATATGCTATAAAGGGGGCAATGAAATCATTAAGGTGTAAAATATTTTCTATCAATCGTAGATGCGTGTCTAAATACTTGAATACGAAATCCTAGATTAAACCAACATAGCGGAACTCTAATTTAATGTGTGACTAAGGGAAATGTATATATGAGACCAAGGGTATCAAAGTTTCTACACTACAATTTTTTTTTTTAAAAAAAGAAAAAAAAAAGTTAAGAGTTAAGACTCAAACTCAGAACTCAGAAGACACCAAAACATCACTCACTTAAATAATATCAGTTATTATCATCAATAGAAACCATTATTTCTTTAATTAAGTAGAATATTGACAATAATCTCCAATCATATAGTATCTTAATTTAAAGAAAGCAACAATTATGAATAAATTAGCTAGAAAAGTGTAGAAACGTGTTGAGAGGGGTTATCTTTCGGCCGGCCTCTCGTCATGACCATTTGCAATGCTCTGTATTCAACAAAAAATATATATACAAATATACAATTGTTGGTCAAATATGAAGAAGAAAAGCATCAGCTAAGGTCATATATATACATATATTTGACTTGGTAAAAAAAGAAAAAAGGCTAAGGTCATATATATAAAACTGTACAAAAGTAGACTTGGTCATAATATTTAGGGATAATTACGAACGAACCACTGAGGTATAAAGAAATTACGGATTATCTCTTAAGGTTTGAGAAATTACAAACACCACAATGAGGTTTATATTTTTTTTTCTCACAAATTCTCCCAAGTTCCAACCATTAATAACGGTGTTAAGCTTTGATGACATCAACAATATTATTTTTAAAATTTTCAATTCTATCCTTGGGGATATATTGTAATAATATTGAAAGTGTAAGGATATATTTGTAATGTTGGTTAAATTTGTATCTATTAATTTAAAAAATTTATAATTTAGTCTTATATTTATATTTTTGCCTATAAGTATCAATCAAAATAGATATTTGATGCATATTTATTTATATAAAATATGATAAAAAATTACAAATTCGACATTATGTCTATGTCCTAGTTTGAAATATATTTTGCATAAGTTTATTTAGACTTTGTTCGTTTGAAATAACAAATTTTCGCTTCGAAATAGAAAATCATAACAAACATACTAATATCAATCAATGCATCAATAAATGCACATAAATATCCGTAAGATTTTTTTAAACGAATATTACAAACATCGGTAATCTTTAATGCATTTACTTTAAATATAATGAATAGTATTTCAATATAAATAGGCATGTCCAATATTTATAAAAAAAGTTAGGCATTAATAAACTCTAAGTATGAAATTAGTTTATCATAATATTATCAAAATATTATTAAATAACATTTTTTGCTAAACTCAAAAAGAAACATAAGTACAAAACTCAAATACTTACATCACCCCCTAAAAATTTCAACACTTGCATTAATCCCATTATTTTGGACTTTTTATTAGGTATACCTCCCTGAGTAGAGTACAGAAATATACACATATACCTCCCTCAAATGTTTGGGCGAATTTCATACCAAAAAGAAATATATGTTTGGACCCACTTTCACTTTTTGCCCAACTCAAATGAAACTGTATAACTTTTTTTTTTTTTTTTTCAATTCAGAGTCATTGGGAGTAAAGAATCGAGAAGCATCTTTATAAAACTAAAAAAACTTTTATTCATCTATAAAATAAATCTAAAAATAGAAAACAAAGTCGGAAGTTAATAAGAAGTTAAAAGTCGATTGTGTCCCAAATATGCACGTCACGTTAATATTCCTCGATCTAATCTTCGACCACCATGGAGGGCCATTCATGAGGCTCCACTCGATCATTCCTAAGGTCTCATCGGTCATTTCTCGAGTGTACATCTCAAGGGACTAGAAAATAATTTGGAAGTGCAATTATCAAGGGCATTAAATGCTCCGTAGCAGCATTTAATGCTTTGTATGAACGTCTCTATCTCCATCTTACTTCTTTAATAGGGTTGATGTCATCTTTCAATGTGACACTTTTTTATTGAGTAACAATCGTAGAGTTGACCTCATCAGATACTCTAATAATAGTAAATTAAATGGAAACACCTCCGAGTATTCTCCTATAATTATCTTACCATTTATTCCATTTGATAAAACATTTCAACCATACTAAAAACATACTTTCGCATTCATTTTTTCTTTAACACACACATAATCAAACAGGATTCAAATATTGCCCAGGAGACTGAACTCATTAACCACTTGATCAACTCATGTTGACTATTTCTGCATTCACTTAAATCTTCTTTTTGATATCTACTAAATTAAGCGTTGAAATATTAACATTAGATAAAATTCTAATTTGTCCCAATTTTACCCACTAACTCTGGTTTTCATCCTATTAAGAGAACAACATTCGAAGCTCGATTTCTCAAACGAACTCAGGATCATTTACCTCAAGCCCTCATACGCTTGGCACGATCACCGATCATCAAATGCTTCTAATTTTTAAATTTATATCTATTAAAACTAAAATGAAACTATTATTCGTAAAACAATCTAAAAGTGCTTTAAATAAAACGAAAAAATCAACCAGAACCACAAGAAAAATGAAAAAATTAGAAGCATCACCATCTATTTCAAAATCCCAATAACAAATCATTTTCCCCTTAATCTCGATTTTCTAAACATTATTTTTATTTTAATATTTCCATTTATTCTGTAGAAATCTTTTGTTTTAATTTCCCCAAATAATTGTTCCCACTTGGGCAGTTGGGCTGGGCCTGATTAATGGACGACACATTGTCGCTCTCGCTCCCACATCGGCATCTTCTCTTTCTCCTCAGACAAGAATCATTGTGCTTTCCCTTCCCCGCATGAAACCCAAAGAAATATCAAAAAAATCTAAGCCCCCTTTTGGATCATTTGGCTTTTTACCTGAATTGAAAACTCAACGCACACGTGGATCCCTCAAACAGGGCCACAATACCAAAAGGGTTCTAACAATTTCCCCCTGTTTCTCTCTCTATAACAGTTTGGATCATCAGATCCTCTTCTGCTGCCAGGTAATTAATGATCCTTGCCTCTTTGATTGTGGTTATTTTGTTGGCTACATGTCACTCCTGTGATTGTTTCGTCGATTCGTGTTGTTGGAACAACGGAGTTCCCTCGCTTTTTGGATAGAATCATGGATTTCTGCCCGCTGGAAATGGTTTCTGTGCTTGCGGATGTTTGTTTTGAGAAATTTCGACATGATTTCTTTCTCTTTGGGTGATAATTGGATGTTTTCTTTCTTTGTTTTTGGGAGTTGTGTGGGTGTTTGAGTGATTAAATTCTGTGTTTGGGATGGTGGGTCTGTGTTTTTCTTTGCATTTATTGGGGATGGTTCATGTCTGCATGCATGCATGTTTATGCGGCCTAAATAGTGACTTAAACTTCGTGTTCTTGTCCCAATTAATCCTTAAAGACCTAAAAAATGGAATCTTGGCAAAGGTGATGAGCAACTTCCTTATGTTTCTTGAGAAGATAGCTAATTAGCTTTGCTTTGCAGTAATTATTTTTTGAAAAACTGGAGTTGAACTGTGAATGGGGATTCAGACAATGAATTCTCATGTGAGTGGTGGAGGGCAGCAATCTCATGTACAACATCCCCTCACACGGCACAACTCATGGTTAGGGCTGACGCTTGAAGAAGTCGAAAACCATTTAGCTAATTTGGGCAAACCATTAGGCAGTATGAACCTTGATGAATTGCTCAAGAATGTATGGACTAGAGAGGCAAGCCATTCAATGGAGATTTCCAACACATCCCCAGCAGCCTCACTCCAGCGCCAAGCGAGCTGGTCCCTGGCGAGGGCGTTTAGTGGGAAAACGGTTAATGAAGTGTGGCGAGATATTCAAAGAGGATATAAGATGAGGAATTCAGACGGGCATGAAAGAGAGCCGACACTTGGCGAGACCACATTGGAGGATTTCTTGGTGAAGGCCGGGATGTATGTAACGAATGCTTCTATTGAACCTGTTATGTCTTTGGATAGTGCATTGAAGTCACACAAGTACTCATCTCAAATGGGGTTGTCTCCTTCTCCTTCAATTGATGCATTATCAGATACACCTACTGATACGCCTGTCGATACACCAATGTCGGGCAGAAAGAGAATGGTAGGAGATTTTGATAAGGCCCTTGAAAGGAGGCTAAGAAGGAAAATAAAGAATAGGGAGTCGGCTGCACGCTCACGGGCAAGAAAGCAGGCAGGATCTTTAGTTTTTTGTGTTGTTATGTTAACTTTTCATGCTGATTGTGTATATTTTGTGTTTCTGATTTTTTTTTACCTTGAAATGGGCTCATCTTGTTTTGTTTTTTTTGCTTAAAATGAGCTAACTTGAGCTGGAAGCACATTCTCTGGGGGTGTTTTTTCTGGCTTGTTCCTATCATTTAATAGTGCTTTCATACCTTCTTTTCTAAACACTCCAATCTTTACTGTTACAACTTTAGCTTTTATTTTAGCTTCTTCAAATGCAGTTTTCGCAAACACCTCCTTACCATGTGATATCATTCACAGGCTTATCACAATGAGTTGGTGACGAAGGTCTCGCATCTTGAAGAGGAAAACTTGAAGCTTAAAAAAGAAAAGGCAAGTAATACCTTTACGTATCTTTCACCATTTAAAGTGTTGTGCTGATATTAATTTAAGATGATGAGATCTTTGCTATCATGTGGTGTTATTTAGAAGGCACATTGAATTCATTATTTTTGCTCTTTACTAGAAATTTTCCCGAGTTCAGACATTCCATTTTAGCCTTATAAGTGACGTAAAAGGATTTCATTTGTGTGAATTCACTAATTGCTTGAAATCAAGTGAAATGTTTTCAGTTGATATTGCTGAACAGGTCATTTACTGATGGTAACTATATCATAATCTTACTTTGCTGCATCTCAAGTTTTGGTTATTTAGCACCAAATTTGTCTTCTAATAATGTCGATTTAATTGAACCTTAAAGATGTTCTTCTACCAGATTTTGTTGACTTATTTATACAACATAACTTTAAGGACTTTTCAGTGTCGTGTCGTGGTGATCGAATCCACATTATACTATTGTAGTATGTCACATACATGGGTACCATTTCCACCCCTCCCAAGTACCATATAATTGATGATGGATAAGTCAAGAACATTCCTTCTCCAACTATCACTTACCTTTTCTAGTCCCGGCCTGTCATTGTAGAACTTTGAGCAGCTATCACATTTACCTTCTAATATATTTTGAAAATACATTCCATTACCAACACGGGCATTATTGTTATCTTGCGTGTATCATTTATTAGATTTTGATGTGGTAACGGTTCTCTGATTTTAGAATCTACCAATTTGTTCATACTTATGTGATTCATTACAAACTGACTTCCTTAAAATGTTACTTTATGGTTTGCGTTGAGTTCCTTTTTTGTCTTTTTTCAATTTAAGTAGCAGGGTGACAATGGAGCTTTTCGCCAAAATAATATTTAAAAGTTCATTCATTCATGATTACAATTTTGCATTAGTTACTAATTTGTACTAAGCTGCTGGAGGTAGAAGCAACATTTCATGAAGTCACTAGAAGCAAAATCCACATTCATATCATAACGAATTAGATAAATTTAAACGATACGCAACTTTTAAAACAGATATTTAACCAATTGAGGCTTACTGACAATATGACGTTGGTGCCTTTTGAAGTGCACCTGCAAAATTTATGGTAAAATATGACTGAATTGAAATTTGAAGAAAACAAATTCTTGATAGAACGGTAAAGGGAATTCAAGGAATGGCCTTGTGCTGGGAAACTACAATAATCATGAGAAAGCTTGTAGGGGTTATCCTCGCATCAATATAGGAATTGGTATGATGAAGAACTATCAAAAAACTGGTAAAAGAACTAAAAATGCTTCGGAAGAGGGACATCGTGCAATTCCGACAGAGTAACTTTGATTTTATCTTATATTGTGTAGGCCACGACAGTGAACTTTCTCTTTAATTGGAGATAATGGTTTTATACTTTTATCTATTTCCTTATCTGCTTGGATGTGCTAAGCTATGTTAACTATGTGGTGAAGAAAAATGACTGTGAAAAGTATACACAAGTAACACAACCAGCATCATTATTTAGGTGAAATGACATGATTTCTATGAATCAGGTTATTGAATATGAGCAGAATAAATCCAGAAATTCAAGATTGATAGAATTCTCATGTCATCAAGGTAGTTTCTTGAATGGTTGATGCTCTAGAATCATTTCTGTGGTGGAAGATTAATGTAGCAGTGATGAAAGAATATGCTGTTACGTCTCAAATAGGATCAAGTCCTTCCACATTATCACTTTTTTATGCATAATTATTCTCACCCCATATTCTGTACATTTTTGTGCAAATTTGGAGAGTTGCTCCAAGTATGTAAAAGTTAAGTTCAAAAAATTGAAATTTATGCTCTTCGTAAATTTCAGGACATCTTTAATGGGGTCTTTTCATATAGCTAGAACACCTGTTGGACAATTCTGATGATGTTTTTGAATCTTGAATTCGTTGATAGGAAAAGAATGCCTAAACATTTGGAACCACAATTAGTAGAGTGTGTTGCATATAAATCCAGGAAAAGTGTCCTGAAGCTAAAGTTGGTTGTTTGGCTTCAAGTACTGCATGCAATTTACTCATCTTGTATATCTTTAATCTATTATTGATATGTACGTGTCATCCATGTAAGCTAAAAATGTGGATCGGGTCATTGTAACCTAATTACATTAAAAACAAACAACCGCTGTGTACACCCGCAAATATTTCAGAGAATCTCGAGTATAAATTATTCTGAAGTGGGGAGTCTTCACAAGAAACTCCAGGGTTATACACAAAAAGTTCTGCTTTAGAGAAGGAAAAGTAGAAGTAGAAGCTATGTTGTAAAAAGTTGAAAAACACTTTTACTAGACTAAATAAACTTCCATTTATTACAAAACTAACCTAAAAGCTAGAAGCTATTCTTTAGATTCTTCTAGCTTCTGGCTTATTTTTTCTTAAAGTATAGGGAAGTTAGTTTTCTGAGTACTCACCAATTGTTTCTTTTTTCTTAATTTGCAAACAACCTTATTTGGTATGTGGTATTGATTTATATTAATGATTAGTTTCTTTCTTCCTAGTCGGTGCACATTTTGTTTGTAATACAAGCATACTACAAAAAGATTGCATCAATACAAGGTTAGGTTGTTGTTTGGCTGATGTCCTTAGAAAAGCTGTGACCATTCATGCTGCAGCTTCACTCTACTATCCTTTTGGCTGTGCGTTGCTACCTCGACACAAATCCTCATACAACTTCGACAGATATCTCTCTTAGAGACATTATATGCTTAACTGATGTTGTTTGCAGGAATTTGAACAAATGGTCTCTTGTGATATATCTGAAAAACGGTACCAGCTCCGAAGAACAAGCTCCTTCTGAGGTTTATAGATGAATGTGAAAGTTTTGTAGCTGCAGCAAGCAGAGCACAGGTGGGCCTCTGATCATATAGTTTAAGAGTTGGTTTAAGACTGATTATAAGTGCTTTTGTTAGTGCTTTGTTCCTATATCTATACATGTGTACAAAAAGGGTTAATTGTTCTAGTGCTTATTAGCTATAGCTGTATCCTGGTAAACTTTTAGAGGTAAAGACCTCTGTATGTGTGCTTCATATAAATGATAATGAGGATGATGATTTAATCTATCGATTGAAGAATGTCACTTGAAAGCTTTTACGTTTAAATTTAGATTAAATTGTTGGTTAAGGTACTCAGATAGTTGGGAACCAGATACGAAACATGGTCTCTCCATGTGATGGACTATTTCTGCTTGAGTGGAAAAGATTCATTCCTTTAGTAAGGATGATTCAGTTCATTCTTAACCAAATATTAGACATTAGAATCTCCGCTAAGGTTATGCAAGATTCGGATTTTAACCTTGAAGAATCTCAACTGGAGTTATGCAAGATTCGAATCTTCAATTCGAATAACCTCAACTAAGAACGAAGCAACTTCTTGTTCATTGTGTAGAATAAACTCATCATGATAATTCATCTCTTCTCATCTAAGATCATACAAGTTTCGAATCTTAACTTTGATTTATAGAGCTCACTACCCATTATAGTCGGATATCTATATGGACAAAACTCATCCATTGAATAGATATTCATTTACTCTTAACAAAATGTTAGAAATTTAAATCTCAACTTACACTAATTCTTAAATTTTAAATCTTAACCATAGTTATAAAACAACTTACCGTTCATTGTAGCAGACGATCACCAGAAACAGAGTAAGTAACCAAACAGTTACCAGGTTAACATCTTGACAAATCAAAGGTTCGTTTTTTAGTGAGCAAATCAATGTAACACGATTTATGAGCTTATAATTTCAAGGAAACCAAATAAAAATCTGCAATAGCTTTAAGTGTCCGCTCCCCATTGAATCTTGAAGACATAACGAGACATACCTTGGAAAAATTACCCAAGTCAGAAAAATGTAAACAAGCAAAGAGCTAAGAAAAATAACAAAATTACAGCCAACAAAGGCTTTATGCTATGTTGGACTTAGATTTTGTTGAAAGCAACAATATCACAACTCTGCACGTATTCATTGATTGGCGGTTCCATGAGAACCTCCTCGATCATAGAATCAACTGAGACGAGATCATCGACGATCGTAAGCATGATCGTAAGCTTCTTGATTCCATAACCAACGGGGACAAGTTTTGCTGCACAAGAAAAGAAAAATAAGCTTCGGATACAAAACCGTTCAAAAATGAATTTGAGAGAAGTGAAAAATAACTAGCAGAAAAAGGAGAAACCATACATGCTCCCCACAAGAGTCCTTCCATTTGAATTCCACGCACAGCTTCTTCAAGCTTCTTCATGTCTGTCTCATCATCCCAGGGCTTAATGTCCATAAGAACAGATGATTTCCCACCTAACAAATCCAACCAGTAAAACTCAATAAACATGAGGGAGATATGGATACAGATGTAACCATATGAGAAATAGCATATCGATGAAAATCACTCAATCTTGACTATTTTCAACAAAATTTCCAAAAAAAGGAAACATTTCAAATGTTGAACTCACTCTCTTTCTTTTTGGTTGACGCTTTAGCCGCGTCCCTTTGTTCTGCAGCCTTCTTTTCCTCCTCTGTCTCGTCACCAAAAAGATCAAGATCGTCATCGTCATCTGCAGCAGCCTCCTAAAATAATTTGAAGCAGGGGCAGCATGTTAAAGTTCAGTCCAAGTACGAGATAAAATCATAAAAACAAATGTTAAAATAATTCATCAAGGATGGTAGCTTCGCCCAATCGAACATAAACTGTATTACAGAAACTATAAGTAATGCTTAAAAACTAACACAGCTTTCAAGTCAAAACTCCCCAGGTATACTATTATGTACTTTTTGATTGAGAGGAAAAAAAGAGAATACAAAGCTGCAATTATGACAGTAAAAGAATTCATAATTTCAGGTCTTGATTCCAACTTTTTAACAAGGCTCAAAAACCAGTTAAGAAATGAAGTGCGCAAATCCTCAACATTATCGGATGCCACACATCCGCAGGTCACGTCCCAAAAAGTGGTTTGAAGATATATAATATTGAATCTAGGTGTGAGTAAATGAATAAGAATCAGGTTGATGGGTAAGTGAACCGTACCAATATAGTAAAATAAATAAATAAAATCAATGAAGGTTAATAGTCCCTTTCACCCTAGTCCAGATATTTTGCCAAGGAAGGAGCATAGAGGAGTGCAATGAATTGAAATTGAAAATACTAGTACGAAAACCTCACAAAGAATTCACAAGCTAAGATTTTCTATGACAAAGAAAGACCTCAAAGGACAATTTTAAGTCACACCATTAAACAACTTTGGAAAAGATCAGATTCATCTAGATAAAACAAATTCCACAAGAGCTGATGACCAGTGAAAAGCTATACAGCAAGATTCTAATATCTGAGAAAGTTAAAGTGGCTACCTTGGCGGGAGCAGCTTCTGCAGGGGCAGCTTGGCCTCCAATGCTTACTCCAACAGCTTTCCCAGGAAAGCTACACACAATCACAGCACAACAGTAAACTCAAAATCATCAATTACAAAACCAGAAAACAAACTAAAAACTAAGATACACAACCAACTCACGCGAACAAACTAATCAGATATCAAATCATAAACTTGGCTAGAAATACAGAAACTAGAATCCCAACCCAATTGATCAGACAAAGAACAAAGTACCTGGCTGCTAGCTTCGCTGCAACAGCCTCGTACCACTTGCTGGCATTCGGGTAATCACCACTCGGCTTCGCAACGGCGGCGTAAACCTTGACATCGTCCTTTGTCAGCTGATCTCTGAAATTCACATACAGATATCAACAAATCATTAATATCGATCCAAAACAAGCGAAATTCAAGAAACAAAAGGCAAATAGCAGCATCGCACTCACCCGGAGATGTATGATTTGCCGGAAAGGAAGGCATCAAGAGCCTTGAGGCCAGCTTCTGTGTGCAGATCTGAGAAAGTAACCGCCATTATCGTCTTCTTTCAGAGAAATTTGTGACGAAGGCGAAGAAGGTCCAACAGAGACGGTAGTGGGAGTTGAGCAGAAGAAGAGTGAGAGAAGAGAGGCGAGCTTTTATACGCCGTGGATTGACAAAACCCTAGACGGGTATATTCTTTCCCTTGTTCTCTATTTCTTATTTTTTTATTTAATTTTGTTAAATATCAAGAATCATAATTACTTTGTAATGTTTTGTTCTTAGTATAAAGTTTTATGAACAAGATTAATTGCTTTGAAATTACATGTCATTAAATGTAATATTAGGTTGTCTTCTGGTGATTAAGTCTAATGTCTTTATTTACTTTAAAATAATAAAGAAATAGTAAGATGAATGTACAAAATAAATCGATAAAATATAGATAATATAAGATGTGTTTTTAAGTAATTAAAAGAATATATTGAGTTTGATTTTTTTTAATCATTAGATTAGAAGATAAAATATTATTTATAATAGCAAATTATTAGTGAAATATACTTATATTAAATCGAGGTGTGTTTTCAATTTCTTGTAGTATCATATTCCTCACCCCTATAGTATTTGTAAATTCTACTTAATTCTTTTTATTTAAACAAAAATAAGTTAGAAATACTTAATGCCAATTTCTAATTTTTAGACAGACATATCATAATTTGAATAGATCACGTGGCAACATTAGAGTGGTGTTACATGAACCACATTACATGTATAATCAATAGGGTCATGTGGGCATCCTAAGCACGAGAGTTTAGGTTAATGATTTTACAGGTCGGGTCCCCCAACATAAGTTGAACCAGCTAGGGTTGATCCACCTAATCTCAGGTTGAGAGGTTGAATGACCTCACTTAGACAAGACACAACCGACCAGACTTACAATCGTAAGCTCGACAGGCCATGGGTCTAGCCTTACGTTCGCAAGGACAATATAACAAAAGATCATTTGGACACCCCAAGAAGTGCCACTAGAACTCAGGTCAATGACCTCAGAGGCCGGGTCAATCTGTCAGGTCTAACTAACTAGGGTCAACCCGTCTAATTTCAGGTTGGAAGGTTGAATAACCTTCTTAGGGAAAGGCCCAACCGGCCAAACCAAGAGGATATGAGGTTGTACTGCTTAGGGACAACCCACTTAACCTCTAAGTTGAGAGGTCGAATGACCTCCTTAAGTCAAGGCCTAATGGTCGAACCTAGAGCTCGAGAAGTTGAACTAGCAGGGCCGGCACACATAACCTCCAGGTCCAACATCTAACAAAAGATTGAGAGGTTGAATGACTCCTTAAGGCCAACGAACCGACCTAGAGATCGTGAGTCAATAAGTCTCACCCCCCAAAGAGGTCGAGCAATCCCATAACCCACAAGGTCGATGGCATGAGGTCATGGAATCAACCGACTAAATCCATAGCAACAGACCCGAGTTCGACACTTAAGTTGACTAGTGAGATCGACCATATCAAGGAGGTATTGTATGTCGATGAGCAGCTGAGTTGAACCAATATACCCTGAGGTCGACACAATTAACAAACCATCAGGTTGAATAGTAAAATTAGCCACCGAGTGTAACAAAATCCAATGAGCTAAAGGTCGAGAGTTCGACCACAACCCACTCAAAACGAAACTCAGTAATAGATCGAGTGCAAACAGAGGTTGATGAGACCCAATTAAAAACTGTCTGAGATGTCGATTACCGTATAGAGATCGATAAGTGTACTTCATGAGTCATGACAAAACTAGCCAAGCATAGAGGTCGAGCCTCGAAATGACCAGGTCTATCCTCCATAAGCACGGACAAAAGCCCTAGAAAGCTAAGATAAGACCATACATTGTCGATGCCTAAGAAGAGACACATGTAACCATTTGATTCATTTAGTAAGAATATGAGAGAGCACCGAACGCTCTAAAATATCGAAATTGACTAAAAGGGGAAAGGAGGTATTACAAGGTACAATTTTGGCTAGGTTGAAAATGACAAAGTAGGCAAGTCAAAATATGCGCAATAAATCCAACACCCTCAATGTGTGTCTTGTGCATTTTTTGACCCCACTATAAATACCTCTCAATAACATTTGATTTAGGTACGTGCACTTAATCTCATTCGAAGTCCATTACTAATTATCAACTCAAATATCGAAACTGACTTAAGTATTAGAGGGACATCGATAGTAATACGTTCGACTAGTTCACCTCTCTTTACATTAGCTTTCGGGTCAAGTAGAGCTCATCTCAACAAGTCATTGAAAAATGGGATGAAGACTAACAAGTAAATCGACCTAATCTGCCCGGACAATTTACGGCACTATCATAGATTAGGTTTCATAAATAAATAAAATATTGTTTATTTTAATACACTAATTTGAAAAGATAAGTTGAAAATTATACTCAAATTGGTTACTTCACTTCTTTTAAATTTCAGTCAAACAATTAGGCTCAAATTTCTCTAATTAGTGTGTACGTTTAGCTAATGCATCATATTAATCTAGACGACTTGGAAAAGTTGTTCTCAATGATGTTTTTAATTGTTTTTATTTTTATATGTAATGAACTCAATAATTACGGCATAAAATTAATGAATTGAATTAATCTTACCTTTTCGAATTAATTAATTTTTTTTAATACTTTCAAAATGAAATGAAAAAAAAAAAGATATATTTGCCGTGCTTAATTTATTGGGGCAATTCCTGAAAACTCCCCATGGGTTTGAAAACTTCCTTTTAGCTCCCCATTTTCAAATACATCATTTGGGGTTTTAGATACGCGATTCTAGGATTTAGATACGCAATTCTGGGATTTGGATACATGATTCTGGGATTTAGATACATGATTTTTTCCTTGTATTTCAAATACATCATTTGAGGTTTTAGATACGCGATTCTTGAGTTTTAATACATCATTTTTGAAAATGGGGAGCTAAAAGGAATTGGGCTTATCATTTGGGGAGTTTTCGGAAATTCCCCGTAATTTATTTGAAACATCACATAATTAAAAAAAATTCAGATCTGAGGATGAAAATTGTTTCTCGATTTTGCCCTTCAGATATTAAAAAGTGAAATGACAATTGTGCCCTTATCCCCAATCATAATTTTCCCACGCGCATTTTAGGAAAGAGATAAAAAACTCACCGCAAATTTCCAATCCTCCTCCACCATTTTGCTCTCTCCTTCTTCTTCGTCTCCCTTTGAGTCTTGACACAGTCCACTCACCTGACCGCGCTGTCTGGTAACTCTTTCTTGCTCGAGACCCTTCGATTTCGTAATTTTGCGTTTAATTTCTGGTTTTTTTTGTTGATTAGTTGGTAGTTGTTGTCATGTATTTTAGTGGATATGTGTTTTTGTGCGAGTGGTGGTTGAGTTTTTGGAAACTTGAGAGGGATTCGTATGCCGTTTCGTGATTCTGGTGATTTTATGCTATTTTTAGGAGGAATTGCAAGTGTTGACTTTTTTTTTTTTTTTGTTTCCCTGCTATTTTTTGTGGTTTGGGGGTTGTTGGTACTCGATTATTTGACTAAAGGAAGAACTACTTCTGTTACTTTCTTGGATTGTTTGCTGCGAAGCTTCTTGTTTGGAAGAGTGATTTTAGTGGAAAACTTTTATGAGTCCCAGCAATCATAGAATATTTTATGTTCTATTTTGGTAAAATTTGATGTTACCTTGGTCCATTTCTTTAACCCCCGCCCCCAATCTTATTCACATAGTCTTAAGGGATCTTAAGGGGGGAGATTTTGTTGTTTTAGAAAACATTCTTCATTTTCTTCATATCAAGACAATTGTATGAATTTCCAGAGACCATATGTATTGTTTCTGCTTTTAGCATTCTTTAAACTATTTTTGTGTAAAAATCAGAAGATGTAGCCTTGGAGAAATCTTGTAGGTTTTGAGGACAAGCATTATTGATGTTATCACGGCTATCCATATATACTAGATTATGCATTAAAGATTCCACTGTCTTCACTTGCACTTATTGGTATCAAACTTTTGTAGTTTCCATCTTTACTTGAGTGTCCACCATTTTAATCTGGTTTCATCTGTCAACCTCCATTCTGAGATTCAGTCCTCCCAAGTTGCCTTGCACTTACAATTTGCCTCTTCCGAACCAAAATGCCCACTTTTTATGTCTAAACTATAAACATCTGGATGCAGGATTAGTGCAGTTGTTTGAGATACTCACGTCATAGAAAACCATGTCAAGTGGTGGAAACACTCACTGGTGCTACCAATGCAGCCAACCAATTCAGGCCCGAGGCCGCGACCTAGTCTGCCCATACTGCGATGGAGGCTTCATACAAGAGCTCCCTGAGGTTATACCCAATCATCGTGCTGATATTTCCCCCTCGAGTTTCATTGAACCTTTCCAAGACCCGAGGTTTGGCATCATGGACGCATTTGCCACTCTTATGAGGGCCAGAATGGCAGGAAGAGACCCAAATTTTGATGTCAGGACACGACTCCAGGGTTCGAGGCCTCCTGGCTCACTATTGATATTCCATGGCCAATCTCCAGTTAGTGTTTCAGACCCATTTGATTTCTTTTTCAACAGCGGGCCTGGAATGGGTCAAAGACGGGCTGATTTTGGTGATTTCTTCATGGGTCATGGGCTGCATGAATTGATTGAGCAGTTGAATATGAATGAAAGGCGTGGTCCGCCTCCAGCACCTCGTTCGGCTATTGATGCTATGCCCACCATTAAAATTACTCAAAGGCATCTTAATACTGATGCACACTGCCCTGTCTGTAAAGATAAGTTTGAGTTGGGATCGAAAGTAAGGCAAATGCCATGTGACCACATTTACCATTCGGACTGCATTGTTCCTTGGCTCGTTGAACATAACTCGTGCCCTGTTTGCCGTGTTGAGATACCTTCACAAGGCTCTGCTAGTGCTCGTCCTAGTGGTGCACCCACCGGCAGTAGGAGAGAGAATAGTACACAGAATCAGGGGAGATGGAATCCCTTCTCTTTCTTGTGGGGAAACTCATCTAATCAACGCCACTCAGAAAGAGGGGGAAACAGCTCAGCAGGGGGCAATGAGCAGAATAATAGGACGAGGTGGCCTTTTGATTATTGAGGTTGTATATGCAGCTGTGTGTTTCTTCTTCAATAAGCTGCGTTATCTGCGTCTCGTTCTCTCTGTGTTGCGTGCCTCGACAAGTCTGTTTGCTTCTCTATTCTGGCGTCTTAGCTTACTAATCACTTTCAAGGAATTGAAGTGATTTTTTATTTTGAAGTTAAAACATGTATCACCTATTATAAATATCGACCACAGAAAGTCCCTCTTTAATCTGTCCTGATTGTAGATAACCTTTTCGGCTTTCACTGCTCCAAATGTTGTTTCTGTTCTTCTTCTTTTTTTGTCTCCCTTTCCTAGATTTTCTCAGGTGAAGCTTCATTTTGATGGCTGAAAAAGCCGTGGACAGTAGGCCAAAGCAGAAGAAACAGTAGGCTATGTCACTCCTTTGTTGAATTTGTATTTAAAAATGATTTTTCTTGGTTGTCTCATGGCTTTCTTTTCTGAATTTGTGTATGTAAAATGAATGATTTTGCTGTCGCTTGGCTTTCTTTTGGGGCCTCTTCCTCTTGTAAGGTTTACTCAAAGTTTCTTGGCTTGCAGAGATACCAATATCTGGGGATTTAATGGGTGATATTAGCATATCTATTTTTCTTCTTACACTAATAGGATAGGAGGAGCCCATCTTATTTATTAAACCAAGCAAGTTATGCCTAGGTGATTAAACAAAGACTGTTGACATGTGAACAAACTAATAAACAATTATTAAATCTAATTTTTTGTGGACGTATCCTTCTCAATAATCTATTAATCTCTTAATAATCTTCTCAGTCGGTAATGATCCAGTTTAAAATTTTAAATGATACAATCGCTAAACTCAAATAATCTTTTAAACCAAACCGTCGAATTATGTCATCCATTAACACAGTTCCAAAATCAAGAGGAAAATTGCTAAAAATACTCACAATTACAAGAAATTATGACACAAAACACTAAAGCCGACATATAATTATGTTAGATTTTATTAGACAGACAGGTTAGAGAAAACCTCATGTCCTGGTAAGCCTTGCCCAAAATATTCCACCAATACACCAAGAACAGTTAAAAGTAAAGAGACTTAAGACTGATAATTCCTCCAAAGAAACTTCACTGTGTGTAGAGTATAGATATAGATTCTTTGTATTCAATAGACGCACGAGGTGCACGCAATTCGCATTTTCCTCTCATATCCTCATCAGCCCAACTCAACTGCCTAGGCAAGGAGGATGTTTGGTGGGACTCGATTTTTGACTTCCAACTGATGTTAATAAAATAGTTAATTTTCTGACTTCAAATTCGGCGTACTGCAGTAGCCAAATCATACTGCTCTTGAATTTATAGCGCAGTTTTATTGAGTTTCCTTCCTGGTCTCCAATGGCGTCCGCCAATTTCCTCTGCAGCCAACAGCTCCACGCTTCCTCCAATGGCAAAACCCACTTCAGTTCTTTCAAGAAAGGGAATTTTTCTCTGCCTTCTTCGTTTAAGCCTCATGGGTCATCGTCTATGGGCAAAAGATCGCATTTTTCGAGGACCCATTTGATCAGAGCCACGGCTTCTGATTCAAAAACTGGCAGGAAACAAGTGGAGGTATCGGATTTTAACTTGAAGTTAATATCTGCTCATGGTTTGAATTGAAAGATTTGTGAATGTTGTGTTCTTCTATTGTGAATTTTTGGCTTATTTATTGTTTCTAAGAAAACAAAATGGAGCTTTTTGCTCTTTCTTGGCTGTCTATATTATCCTTTTGTTTTTCTTTTTGGACATGAAGATTTAAGCTTTAATCTTGTTTTTGGTTGTGTGGTTAGGTTGTGTATGATCAAGAGGAGAAATTTAATAAGTTGGCAGATGAAGTGGATCTGCAGGCCGGGATGACAAGGCTTACTCTTTTTTCGCCTTGCAAGGTAAGGGAATTAAATTTATGCTTGAAGTACAAAGCTTCACTAGCTTCTTAATTAGTTAATTTCTTATTTTGCTTTGGTAAATTTGATGTCTTTGGATTTCAGATCAATGTTTTCTTGAGAATCACAGGAAAAAGACCTGATGGGTATCATGATTTGGCTTCTCTCTTCCATGTTAGTTCCTTTGGTTTCCTAATATTTCCTCATAGCATTTGTAGCTGCTAATTAATAGACAACATCAGCTTGTTGGCTAGTTTTCGCAGTGTTAATACGAGCTAGTCATTTTTCAGGTAATTAGTCTTGGAGATAAAATAAAATTCTCATTATCCCCATCAAAATCCACAGACCGGTTATCAACCAACGCCCCAGGAGTTCCTCTCGATGATAGAAATTTGGTAAATGCTGACCCTTTTTCTCTTTCGTTTTGCTTTTGCTAATTTTGTCTCGCGAAAAACTTAGTGATCCTGCACTTCTTTGCAGATAATAAAGGCTCTCAATCTTTTTAGGAAAAAGACGGGAATCGACAACCACTTTTGGGTAACTTATGCAATTATGATTAATGAATACGCCAAGTGAGGCATTTGGTTGACAGAATATTGAGCATGCTTTCTTGCAACTCTTCATTCTGTAGATTCATCTAGATAAGAAGGTGCCGACAGGGGCAGGGCTTGGTGGTGGCAGCAGTAATGCTGCTACTGCTTTATGGGCAGCAAATCAGTTTAGCAGTTGTGTTGCAACCGAAAAGGATCTCCAAGATTGGTCTAGTGAGATAGGGTCAGACATTCCATTCTTTTTCTCTCGTGGAGCTGCATATTGCACCGGCAGAGGCGAGGTATGCATTTTGAGTGTTTTTGTTCAATCTGATTTGACTAAGAGGTTTTGGAAACTTGTAAGTTTGTAGTTATGTTTGGGTCAAACTGAGAACTTAAGCAGTTAGGCTTACTTTAGTGTAATAATGATGAAAAAGAATCACGTAAATTTAAAGTCATGAGATGTTACGAATTTCGATGCCTTAGGAAATAAAGTAATTAATGGTATGTATGTCGTATTATTGTTTATAATTAAGCAACTTATAAGATGTTTTAACATGAGCGTGGGAGGTTGATTTCTTAGGAGCTTGGAATCTCCAAATATCTTATTTTGTAAATTTTAAGCATTTTTGCCAAAAATTTACCAAAATATTTTGAAGAGCTTATAATTGACTTAAAATATGGTTTCTGACGACAAGTTCTCATACTTGAAAATCTAGATAGTTGAAGATATTCCTCGACCGATACCATCTAACCTCCCAATGGTTCTGATTAAACCACAAGAGGCTTGCTCCACTGCAGAAGTTTACAAGGTGAGATAGATCATTCAAGTTACTAGATTTATGTTGAGTTAGATAATGAGTTAACTTGGTGCTAAAATCACTTATGATGTCTCGGTTTCTCAGCGCCTTCGAGTGGATCTATCAAGCAAGATTGATCCTTTGGTTCTGCTAGAGAAGATTTCAAGTAATGGGATATCTCAGGATGTTTGTATCAATGATCTCGGTATGAATTCAATAACTGCTTAGTAGCTTCACAAGTGAAAGATTTGCAGTAAACATGTTTGGGACTGAAATGGAGTCTCTTTACGTAAAATCTAGCAGTATTTTATCTTACTTCCCTGCATTGAATCTGATAGATTCGATGGTGAAATATGAATATTCAAGATGGTCCGTGCTGCTTTTATATCCTATTATCTGGGTTTTTGTGGTCGGAATCTATGCAGTATAGCTTTGTGCTTTTCGCAACTTCCATTATTTTGAAGTAATTAGACAAGTAAATAGAAGAATGTCTTCTGACTCTCCCACCCAAACATAGGACTTCTTCGGAAACTAGTTTACGTTATTTTCTTTTTACTTCTTTTGAGGAATGGAATTTGAGGATTATGTTGTTTAAACAAAATGTGGACTATGGAACAACTTTTAAAAGGTACAGAAATATTAAAACTTTGCAATTTGATGTTTTGCAGAACCTCCCGCTTTTGAAGTTCTTCCATCCCTAAAAAGATTGAAACAACGGATAGCTGCTGCGGGCCGAGGACAGTACGATGCTGTTTTCATGTCTGGAAGGTATAAGTCAATTATGTGTTCTTGTAGAATTTGAAGCAAGAATTTGCACCATACAAGTTATATTGCTATATTCTGGTGTCAGTCCTCATCTCACTTGCCTTGTTATGATGCAGCGGGAGCACTATTGTAGGGGTGGGTTCTCCCGACCCTCCTCAATTCGTCTATGATGATGATGAGTACAAAGATATCTTCGTATCAGGTATAAATCCGAGCAGATGTCATATTTTTACCTATTTCTTTTTTCAGTTTTCTTCATCAGAATGATGCTTTTTTCTTGATCATTTCTGCGTGTTAAGGTTTGCTTTATTTCGACATAACCTTGTTGTCAATGCAGAAGCCAGCTTCATCACTCGTGCAGAGAATGAGTGGTACGCAGAACCTCTTTCCAGCGAGGCTAGTAGCGAAACAGCGGTGTCTTCTTCTCGTTTCACTGAGTAATACACTCACATTGCCAATCACATAATTTATACCGACATGCTTCTTGCTCATACTGCGTCTTATACAAACTCGTAATTGAGACTTTTGTAGAATTTTTGCGTCTAAACGACCAAGAGAATGTTTCAAATGTTACATGGGAGACTTCAATAAGGATCTCAGAAATTAGCTACTCTTCCCCTTCCTTGTCATAGAGTTTCCAACCAAAACATAGGCAATTATAATATGAGAACTATGAAGCTGCAAGTTCGATTTGTTCCTTTATATGAATCTGAATTTCATGTTGAATATTGAAAAATAATGCTGAATGTGCTGTGTTAAGCAATTTTGGTGCCATTATTCCTCAGTTCTTGAGAGAGTGGATCAGGGAAATGACGCTATCATTGGCAGGAAGACCTTTACATCTTTGTGGTCTGACTCGAATCGTCCCATATAAATGGATTATGGAATCAAAAAAATAAGCTCTTCTAATGACGTCTAACAATTTATATGTACTTATAAAGTGCTAAATTTTTTTCTTAGAATCTAATAAGATGTTTATATAGAATCACGGAAGCTTTATACATTTTGTTTAAAGTAAGTTGAGAATTACCAACTTATCTAGTATGCCATGCCTCAAGGTTATTGTCAAATTGAAAAACGAAACCAAATTTACCAACTTAGCAAGGGAATCAGGATTGAAATTGGTAAGAAAAAAGAAACCCAAACCAAACATTAAACTCAAACCAATTAAGGTAACTTCCGATGCATTTTCCACCAAGAAAGATAATTCACAACATGAACAAAAGGAAAACAGCATCAAAAGAACCAACAGCAACACAAAATGCAAACGCCCATTTTTTTCCAGTTTTTTTTTTTACTTCTTTATTATTAAAACTTCACTTCATTCATCTTACAGAGTAGGGGATGAAACAAACTGTCTTGGTAAACTGAAAAGATCTTTCTCCTCAAAAGGAGAAGTCCATTCCCGAGAACCGCCGCCAGCCGTTGGATCACCGGAACCCACCCCATCCTGCAATCCTTGGATCGCTCCACCGTTCCCGTTAGACAAAATGGGCCTCATACCAGACTTCACGCCTAGACCATAAGCAAAAGAATCATATGTACGGTTACCATTTTGCATGGAATAGTTAACCCCATTCCACAATCCGTTGGGTCTTGATGTTGGTAATGACCCACGATCCAAACTCCAGTCTATATTTGTGTAATCAAACTGCAACATCGACCCGCCCGTACTCCAATCAACCGGAGAATTCGATCCCGATGTGCCATTTGCTCCTAACCCGGAAAACAACCCGAGTGAGGAAGCAGCAGCAAGGGCAGGAGACGGGGTTCCCCTGTTCCACAGCCCGTTTCCCCTGGAATCCATGGGATTACTGCTGCTGGGTACAAATTGATTATGTTGTGATTGGTAATGGAGTTGGTTATATAGAGGATTTGAAGTAACATCATTGGGGCTAAGGGCTCTAGATGCAGAAACGGGTGGGGCAAACCCGTGGGCTTTTACCGTTTCAACAGCACTTGGATACCAATTCGGAGGAGACGAGCTGAGGCTTGTGGTGGGAGCTTGCTTTGAATTAATGGATTGAGGACGTTGCATGACGATGATGGGCTCTTTAACTGACCCAAGCTGTAAATTTTTCAATTCGTTTCCAACAGCAATGAAACGAGCTTCAGGTTTGGCCAGAGAAGGTGAAGGTTGCAGGGTTGATGATGCTAAAGAAAAGGAAGAAGACAACTTTTTCTCTGCTGGTGGAGGAATCTGCTGTGGTTTGGTCCAGTCTAATTTAGGTGAGGGTTTCTTCAACACTTGCATAGTTTTAGTGCCAGGATCTACTGAAGACGTTACTGTTGTTGGAGCCTTTGAATAATTGAAATCTTTATCATCTCTTTTCTGTTGTAAGATAGTGGATGAAGTAGGTTTCGGTTGTATTCTTGTTGGATTCTGACTAATGTTGATTATTGGTAGCTTGCCGTTAGGTATAGTAGGAGGGTCACCAGTTTCTTCAGGCTTGGGAGGGACCGCTGGAGGCTCCTCCTTCTGTGCCTTCAATAAGTCTTCAGCTTTTACAAGATCACCCTCGCATGAAACTACAGCTCTTTCAACCTCCTGTTTGGAAGCCTTGTATCTGACTTCCATGTCTGTGATGCGAGCAAGCTCGTCAGATATGTCGATTTTCAAATTACCACCACCATCAAGATTATGTTCCATTTGCCTGTTGTCTTCTTCACCGCCTTCAAAAAGCCATGCTACTGATTCCTCTACTCTACCTTCATTCAAAATGAGAGCCATCGTGGCCCGTTCTTGAGAGAAACCCATAGCCACAAGCTGTTGAGCTAATGCTTCTAGCTTCCTCGACATGAGATAGCCACTGCACCGCTCATGCAGCTCTTGCGCTCGTCTCTCCTTTTGACGTTGATGTTTCCTCTCATTCTTCAGGCGTATTTTCTCTCTTTTATCATTGTCAGCTCCAGGTACGGACTCTGGACGAGGGAGCTGAGATGATTTTTCTTTATGATCTTCTGACTCACCGGACCAGCTGCCATTATTGGAAACAGAATCATACTCAATGCCAGTCCCAGAAGGATTCCCATTATGATCATCTGTATCATCTATATTTCGGTAACGACCATTTACGTGAAGCAGACTGGGAGAAGGTACTGGTGCTGAATCAAACGTATGGAATGTTCCTAAAAGAGGATTGTATCCGCTTGCTGGGGTCCCATTACTGGTGACAACATGACCTGCTGACGGCTTTGAAGAGCCTTTTGGCAGTTCCTTGCCAGCCTTTTTGTCTTTGGACTTAGATCTAGATGCAGGAGACATCCTCAACTTCTAAATTATCCTGCAAGACTGAAACATACCACTAACATTAGCAATGAACACAAAAAAAGATCGAGCAGACCAGCATAAACAAATCCAGGATAACTTAAGGTAGAAGGTGGTATTCTATGCTGAAATAGAGGATGAGAAAATTCAGACTAGCACAATTTAAACTAAAACTGAACCTCCAAGTTTGTGTACTATCCAAACACTGGTTATAGCAGCCAATATTCTCTTGCCCTCTTATTCACAGAAAGAGGGCACTATATATTGCTTCGATTAAAATTTGTGAGAAATACAAAATATAGTTCCAAGAGTTTCCCCACTGCTCTGACTTCAGTCACCTGTGATAGCTCATCATAAATCCAGACTAGAAACTGAGGAGAAACGAACATTCTCGTCTTAAGTGTGAAATTAGCTGGCTGCATATCTATGTGGCAGCCACTAGTATCATTGAACCTACTGTGCTGGAGACCATTTTATTTAACTCATGGGAATTATTGCCATCTCAAAGAATTTTAATTCCCCACCTTAAGTATTACCTAAATAAAATATCATCTTTTAACATCTATCATGGATATCCACCCAGTAGTTGACAGACTTTTTTCCAGATTACATCACATACCAAAATTCCTCTGATCATGTAGCATTTCTCTTCCACATGCACAATTAGGCATCTTTTCTTTTCCCCTATTTCAGTCTTATCTCTAATATTTCACAAAACGGTAACATCAATACTAACTGCAAATCCTACAAGCTCCGCCTACGCAAGACAAAGTAAGGACTCTGCACATCCTCAAGCAGTCAAACACCATTACACCATTGCTTCCTAAAGATCGCAACATATACGCATGCAGAAATTTGATTTCCAGGCCAATAACTAAAATAAAATAAAAATTGTACCAACAATATTCAAAAAAATTCATGAAAACGAAAAGCTATACATCCACACGCTGCCAACAGCGCATACACACCATAGACCATCAGATATTCTAATCTGCGCAAAAGTTCAATCACGAATTCACACACTCAGAAGCAAATCTACCGCCGTTTAACAATGAAAAGGGGAAAAAATCGCAACAGCAGACCACAGATCAATCAATCCGTTTTTCCCCCCACCAAATACCACAATACCCCCACCACAGCCAAACAAATTACACAAAAATAAACAAAACAAAAATGGAACGCCGCTCGGCAAAATTCCTCCAATTCAAAAGCCATTGCAAACACACATCAAAATCCAAATAACAACGAACAACAAGCATCATCGCCCCCGCCCCCAATCCCTCCCGCCGGCGATCGATCACCAAAACAAAAACAGGCCTCAGGTAACTCAGCGAAACCTCACCTGTAACGCCGATCGATACGATCGAAGAAGATGCAGGCAGCTGTGCGTTCAATTCGTCGTCGTTGCTCGAGGATTGAGGATTGGATTTAGTGTCGATAGAAACAGACAGAGAGGATTCGCGAAGAGATACAATGCATATAAAAGAGAAACAATGGTGGGTTGCGAAATGATATATAGAGAGAGAGAGATAGGCAATGCGAGGCTGAAAAATAAAACTGAATCGACGGGGATTAGGGTTTTTTTTTTACTTTCTAATTTTATATTATTTAATTTCTTTTTCCAATTTGGGGGGAATGAGTTTTGGGTACAATTAGACGATGCGTCGCAGAGGTAAGAAAGGTACAACTAAGAGAAGCTGATTTGTGGGACTGGCGTAGGGGATTGTGGCTCCAGAACCGGGATTTTTTTTAAGGATAACGGAAAGTCCACCTGTCCAGGAGGGAAAATAATTAATTATATTTTAATTTAAAATTTACAGGGAATAGGAAGAAGTGACGTAACGACGTCGTTACTCTGTCATGCACATGGTAGAAGACAATCAAGGATTATTTATAATTTATATTTTCTTTTTGAAGAAATTTATAATTTTGGTTTAATCTATACTATTATTCTTATAGTAACAATATATGAATTAAATTTTCAACCATTTTTATCAAATGGCAATGGTATTAAACGGGGATTAGTTGCTATATTCGAGAATGGATATCGTGGTTTATACCTCCAGACAATTTATTACGTAATATGTAAATGAGTGAATTGACTGTTTACAAATTAATATAAATGAAACTCGAATGCAGATTATGAGGTTTGCAAAATGAAGCATTATGAGACTAATCGTCATGGGTTATTTGTAGTTGTTCGTTGAGTTCAAATTATCTGGGAGGTCAACTCTTCTGACTTAAAAATAAAAACAATAATTATTAAAAGCATTGTGATATTTTAATCTCTTTTGTGTGTTTGTTTAAATACTTTCGATAGAAAATGGAATATATATAAATATATAATTTATATGATATGTTTGCAGTACATGCAAAATTATATGCACATTCACGTCAATCTTGTTTTAATTGAAAAAATTGCAAACAAAAGATTGACTTTGTATAGAATTGTACGGATTATTTGGATTCCAAAGTCATTTTCTTTGACAAAAGGTGATCGATGGAGGTTCTTCCATTAGGACATATGACTATATGAGTATATGACAACCTAGAAGAACAAATACTCACGATTTCGAAATTTATAGACTAATAATAAACTCTCAAAAAATTCTGAAAAAAATAGAGATCGAGGATAGGCAAACTCCATTCAATATCGAATTCTTAGTAACAACAAACTCAAACTTTAGAAGAATTCCTTTCGGATGATCTAAATCCTAATGAGCTAACATCCCCCAAAACCCCATGTTAATCGAAAGTATCAAAGAAAACCCCGACAAAAAAAAACTACTTAAAAAAACCCTGTATTTTTAAACATACACTCACCGCCCCCTAGTCCCAATTGGTCAACGAAAAAATGTGAAAACCCAATAATGCCCTTGCACTATATTTCAGACATGTTCAATACATCTCATTTCAAAAAGTTCATCCATTTTCGCATTGCTTGAAGGAGGGAAAATTTGGCGGAAGAAAAAACCCTAACATACAACACACAACAAATTTTCGATGAAATGCGTACAACATTGTGAAATTGTTGGTCGAATCTGGTGAATAAAGCTTCTTAGGACCTTCTCGTGGGTGGGTTCGTAATTTTCGCTGGTTGTCAGTGCACATTGAGGTATGTCTTCTTGAAAATCTTTTGCTGTGAATTCCTTGTTTTGCTTCATGGAGAAAAATGGTGTGCAAGGGTTGTCTGAACGTGAATGTGCTAGCGTTTGGGGCTTGTTTTTACAGATTTACAGTGGGTCTTTTTTACACATTTACAGTGGCTTGTTTGGGGCTTGTTTTTACTGATTTACAGTGGATCTCTTTTTGAGTTTTTTTTTTTTTTTTCCAGAATGAGGACGCATTATGTAAACTTGTGGCTTGAGGGTGATTTGGAGGAGTTACCAGACGGGGCTATGAGGTATGTTGGGGGAAGGAGATGCCGGAGTCGCCCTGTCAGCCTTGATTTCTTTTCTGAGAGTAAATTAATTGACTACTATCGATTTTGCGGAGGTTGGGGGCTTCTCGTACAATTTTTCTACTTGGAGCCTGGATTTAACGTGGCATATGGGTTGAGGCCACTAGATAATCCTTGGGCGTTTGTTCAAATGCAAGAGGATTGTAGTGATCAAACTGAGGTCACTGTGTATGTTGTAAAGGCCCCACCCCCTTTATGTGCTCTAGATGTTGATGGAAGTGATATTACTCATAGGGTTGTTGCTGCAGACCAAGGACAAGCCATTCTTCTCATTAGAAATAACATGGACCCTGAAGAGGATGATGTTATTCAAGCAGTGCTTGAACAAGAAGAAATACAGGATGATGTTATTCAAGAAGAACAATTGCCTGAAAGAGGGTGGGATACCTGCAAGAGAGGAAATTCATGCCACAGATCCTTCTTCATCAAGAGCTCAAGCTACTCAAACTACTCCAGAGGTTGAGGATCTTTCTTCATTACAGTTTGACCATGAAGATGTAAATGCAACTGAAGCAGTAGATATGTACAATGTTAGAGGTATGTATGGAAGTTTTACATACAATTCCTTTATGAGAGACATCTCATGTGATCATGATGTTTACTTTTATAGTTGAAGATCAACATGAAGGTGATAAGGATGATGGTATTGATGTCGGTATGGAATCTGAACATGAAACTGATGAACAAGAAGAGAACGAAGCTGATCATGTAGCTTATAATGACAGTAGGCTTGATGAAGGAAATGAAGCTGACACTGAACCTGATATGGATCATTGTCCTGAGATGGAAGAAGAATTTAGACAACAAATGGAAGCTCAAAGGAAAGGAAAATATAGAATGGAGCACAACTCAGGTAAGAATGTTATGTATCAATTTGTATGGTGTGTGTCTGATGTATTAATCTTACTAATGTATGCTGATCTTAGTAATGTTTGAATGAAATGTATGGTTGTTTTGTCATTATATTTTTAGGTGATCCAGATGAATCACCTGGTGACAGTGATGATGAGAGTTTATATGAGACTGAAACTAAGCCAAGTGATGATGAGAGCTCAGCAGATCCTCCTTCAGATTGTTACAGTGACATTGAAGGGTCTCAAGAAGATGATATCTTTGTTCAGAGAGATTGTAGTAGGGTGGCTAAGAAGAAGAAGTTAGCAGAAATGAAGAAGAAGAAAAGATTGGCTAGGCAGAAAAGATCTGAGGTTAATGTTGAAGAAGATGTTGCTGCTAATGTTGCTGAAGGAAATTGGTACAGTGAGCCAGATGCTGATGAAAATTTTGATGAACCTCCACAATCAGACAGTGAAAGAAGAAGGGTGTCCATGTTTAGGGATGGGGATGACATTGGCAGCCTCAAATTCCATGTTGGTCTTTGCTTTTCAGGTTGTGAGAAATACAAAGAAGTGTTGGTAGATTGGAGTATTCGCAAAGGATTTGTGTTGGATTTTGTGAAATGTGAGAGGTCAAGAGTTACAGCATGCTGTGCAGGAGAAGATTGCAAGTGGAGAATTCATGCTTCTTTCAAGCAGAATTCTCCCCTGTTTGAGGTGAAGACAATGAAAGGGCAGCATACTTGTGTTAGAGGAAGGACTAATTTCAGAGCCCGAGCATCTTATATTGCAACAAGGATGGAGCAAACCATAAGGGATCACCCAGATGTCAAGATTGCAACACTCCAGAACATTGTGCAAAGGGTTGTTGGTGTAGAGATCACACCATCTGTGGCACAAAGAGCCAAAAAGATAGCCATGGACAAACTTAGAGGTGAGAATGAGGCTGAATTTGGGATGCTTTGGGACTATTGTGAAACTGTTAGGACCAAAAATCCTGGGAGTACTGTTTTGGTGCAACAAATAGAAGATTCAAGTCCTCCAAGATTTGACAGGATGTACTACAGCCTTGCAGCAATGAAGCAAGGGTTTCTTGAGGGATGTAGACCCTTAATAGGACTGGATGGTTGTTTTATTAAAACAGTACATGGAGGTCAGCTTCTATCTGCTGTTGGTAAAGATGGGAATGATAACCTTTTTCCTATAGCTGTTGCCTATGTAAGAAGTGAGAATAACAACACTTGGAAATGGTTTCTTGAAATTTTATTGGGTGATTTAGGTGGACAAGAAGGTGGTAAATGGACCTTCATCAGTGATAGACAAAAGGGACTCCTAGATGCTTTAGATGATCTGGCCCCTGAGTGTGAGCATAGGTAATTCATCCTATCTAACTTTGTTGTTTATTATGTAACATCTCTGAAAACCCTGAGTTATTTTAAACTGCCATTGAAAACCCTGACAGCAAGCAAATTTCTTTTTTAATTTTTATTGTTATTATGTTATCTCTGTTCTTATTGTGCTTACTATGTAGGTACTGTTTGAGACATCTATATCAAAACTTCAGTGTTAGATATAAGGGGCAGGAATTGAAAACATTATTTTGGAAAGCTGCAGCTGCTGCCAATAAGGAGGAATGGAGAGATATTATGCAGCAGATCAAGGATATGGATTCAAGTCAGGATGAAGGGCAGAGCAGTGCATATGATTGGCTCATTGCCCTTAATCTAGAATGCTGGTCCAGAGCATTTTTTAGAAGAACATGTAAGTCCGATGTCTTAGTCAATAACATTTGTGAATCATGGAATAATCTTATTCTACCTGCAAGAGAGTTGGCTGTTGTGTGTATGTTTGAGTGGATAAGACTGAGGATTTTGAATAGATTTGCTATAAAAAGAATTGGTATGGGGACATACGATGGTAAGATATGCCCAAACATGTTGAAAAAGCTGAATAGGAATGTAACATTAGCCAACAATTGCATTCCTCAATGGGCTGGAGGAAATGAATATGAGGTTCAGACAGTTGAAGACCAATTCATTGTCAAACTTGATGAACGTACCTGTACATGTGGAGGCTTTCAGTTGAACGTTTATCCTTGTTGTCATGCTTACCCTTGCATAACTTACCAAAGGGAGCAGCCTGAGGGTTATATTGATGATTGTTATAAGAAGGTTGCGTACAAGGATGCCTACAAACACGTAGTTCATGGAGTTCCTGGGAGAAAGCATTACATCAAAACCGGCCAAGAACCTTTAAAGGGTCCAGAGTACAAACCTAAAATGGGACGGCCTAAGAAAGCAAGAAGAAGGAATGCAAGTGAGGCTGTTACTAGCACAAGAAAAGGTTTAACTCATACTTGTAGTAGGTGTTTTCAATTGGGGCACAATGTGAAAACCTGCACGGCCAATCCACATCCTAATTCAAGATTTTATACGGTAAATCCTATTTAATTTTTTATATTTGTTGTAATGCATAGCCTACTTATGTGCTTATCCAATTTTTTGGGTTCTTTTGCTTGACAGGTTGGACTTTCAAGTCTGGACACTGCAACTAGGAGACCAACTGTAGTACTCTAAAACTTTTTCAATTATCTAACACTTTAATATTATTTGACAAAGGTAGCTAAAATCTCTTATTTTGTAGGTTCCAAAACAAAGGAAGATGAGGAGAACTGCTACAACTGGTGCACAATTCCAAGCTGAAACTTCCAATGCAAATGTAAGAACAAACGTACTACCTCAAACTATTCAACACAATTAAATTACATTATATTAAGAATTATGTCAGTAAATACCTGCAATGATGTAGGTTCGAGGCCGGAGAGGGAGGAGAAGAGTCTTTAACATAAGACAACAATTGGAACGATCCATTCGGGCAAGAGCTGCTGCAAGGGCTGCTGCTCAAAACTCCACCGGATCACCTCTCCAACCAACTACTCCAGTTGCTCCACCAAATTCAGCATCTCAGGTACCAACTCCCAGAATGCCAAGGATGTCACCTCCCATGACTCTACAATCAACTCCTTCAGCTGCTCAGACATCCCCGGTGGCTTCATCTACACAAACAACTACTCCTGAAGTTGCTCCTCCACTGTCGGCAGCTGCTGAAGCAGGTGGAATGGGTGAGCCAAGTGCTCAAAATACCCAACCACAGCAGCGTAGGGCCTGGAATAAAAGGCCAACTGAAGAAGAGGCGCTTCGTAATGTACTAGGGAGAGCACAAGCAAGAAGAAACCAAGTTCCTTGGAAGCCATGAATGACCAATCCTCCTGTTTCAAGTTGTAGATCTAGATCTAGATGTCAAAGACTTTATTTTGGTGGGACAAATAATGACTTGTCTTTTGTTTTGTTGGACAATGTGAATTGTGGTCCAAGCTTGGTATTGTGGGTGTATGTATCCCCACTTAGGCAGTGTGTAATAGTTAATAGACAATTTGCTTTTGCTTGGTACATACAGACATAATTGTACCTACTTTTGAGAATGCCATTGCTGTGAATTTAATATATCTTTGACTGGTTGTTGTTGTTGATGAGTAAAATACTTTCTCAGATTCCATTTGAACTTTATTACATAATTCAAGGAAATTTACAGTGCACGAGGAATATTGTCTGCAGGGTTTTTCTTGAAAAATTTACAAAACACAAGGATATAATTGCATAATTGGGAAAACACAAGGTATCTGGTATATATTTCAAACAAAGATCAATCAAACATAGATCAAGCCGAAATTCTTCATTTAATTGCAAAAATTAAAGAATACATCAGTGTTTAACCCAGAAAAAGAGAGAAGCATGAGGACAAAGATCAATTGTACAGATACATATATCATTTCATAATTAAAATAACCAACAACAACAAAAGACCCATACATATAACAACAAGATTCAAATTTGGGGTCTCTTTCATCTTAACTGAAGAAGCCCCAATTTCAGAAACCCTAGAAGCATTGGGTCCTTCGCATTCATCCTCACAAACATCAGACCCTTTCACCCAGCATCCTTCTTCAGCTCCGACGTCCCATTTAGCTTGAATCGGGTATACCCACCGGAAAAATCCACATTTCGCTGAGCTACAAGAGTAATATAAAAGCCCCTTGGTGGGTTTGTTCCAAGATTCAACTACCTTAATAACACCCTTCATCCCGCAATTACAATGAGGTGTGGGTGGATATCGGACTTCAAGCTCCGATTTCAGTTTCTTACCTCCTCTCTTCGAATCCGCCATTACAGTGAGCTTGGGGGAGAAGACAAATCTGATGCGTGAGGGTTATTTTGAAAATAAGAGGCAACAACGACAATTTATGCTTGGGGGCAAAAACGATATTTTACTCTCAAATAGTGGCCAAAAACCAAGTTATACTTCCAGTCAGCGCGCGTGCTCTTCACATGTTGGTTTCAGGGTTTTTCGTAAACCTTTTGAAAAACATGAGGTTTTTTAACGCACTTTTTTTTTGTCGAGGTTTTATTTGATACTTTCGACTTACATAGGGGACCTGTGTGAAATTTTCCCAAATCCTAATAGGACGGATTTTATATAAACAAAGTATGCAAAGGTCGGCATTAATCAACAAACCGAGGAAAAAGAGAAAAAATGGCGGACTCAGTTAATACTCAATTACTCATCATAAATATATTGTTAAATACTTGTTCCTTTTATGCTTATTTGAAGCTTTTAATTACGTACAAGTTTTTGCGAACATTCTCATATGAAATTTCGGAAGGATTGTTCGTAAATGTGCACTTTTTCAAGACTATGGGTGCGTAGTGCGTACTTTGATGAAACTTTAATGTTTACAAAAACTTGCAACAAGCCAAATATAATATGAATAAATGAAAATATAAATTCGAAGAAATATAATTTTAATGAAAAATGTTTTAAATATCATTGTTGGTTTTATCTTTTTTTAATGTCTAGAATGAAAAGCAATGCAATCCCTTATATAGTATTTGGTCAAAAAAAATAAAAATAAAAGATACGATTCACGTAAATATCTTTAATTTTTGAGAGATAATAATAAATATGTTTAGAGTGCATCGATATATATGTCTATCTAATATTGATATGTATGACCTAAATGTCTAATATTGTTATGTATGACCTATATGTGTATTACTCTTTTATTAGTTATGAATTTATGATTGGTCGGAATACGTCACTTCAACTTGTATATCAACATAATTTAGAAGAATTTATTTATGATATTCATACAAAATATTAGTGATTCATTTTGATTTGGAATCATAATAAAATATGTAAATCCAATCCGATGTGAAGTTATAATAAAATACATGGAAAAGAAAGTGAAGATAAAAAAAATATTACAATGTGGAACATATATCTTTTAATCACGGTAATTAGAATTCGGTATTAAGCGAATCCGTATAGGAAAAAAAAAAAAAAAAGGAATTTATTACGCACTACTTAATAATTAATATATATGTTTGACTCAAATCTTATGTTAATAATTTTTTATTTTGTAAAAGACATTAATATATCTATATTTCCATTTTACTTTTTTTTTTTTAAAAAAAAATCTATACTTCCATTCTCAATATCACAATAATATAAGGGAATTTTTTTAGTAAACTCCATGTTTGATTAAAAATTATTAATTCAGTCTTCGATTAAAATAAAATTTTAATTTGGTCCTATTAATATAAATTATTTATTTTACCCTTGTTTTTCTTAATATGAAGTACTAATATTTGAGTTTGTAGGACCACGTTGAAAATTTGAAGAACTATTGTGATACGCAATAGTTTGTTATTAAACGAAAAACTTTTATATCAATATGAAATATTCACTTATACATATGTCGAACAATATCTGCATTTGAGGAACTATGTATTATTTAAGAATTGGAAGTTGAATGGCTAAATGAATAATTTTTTTCTTAATATGAAGTATTTATATTCGACTTTGTAAAACTCTATCTAAATATTAAGAAATTATTGTGTTATGCAATGGTTAAATTTTAAATGAATCCCACCCCCCAAAAAAATATAAATGAAGAATTTTCCTCTTAATATAAAATATTTATATTTGAATTGTAGAACTATATTTAAATATTAAAGAATTATTGTTTTCTGCAACCCGTTAAATGAATAATTTTTCTTTTAATATGAAATATTCACATTTGAATTTCGAACATTAAATATAATTTTTAAGAAATTATTTTGTTAGGCAACTGTTAGTTATTAAATAAATAAATTTTCTTTAAATATGAAGTATAACATTATGTAATTGTGAAACTATATTTAAATTTTAAGTAACTGTTGTGTTATTCACCAATATGACTAAATGAAGGATAATTAGATTATTTTAGAATAATTAGGGAGTTAACTAAAATATTTATTAGAATAAAAAGTATACCGAAAATTCAAGTTCTATTTAATCTTTAACTCTAAATATCCGATAATGTGGAGGTCAATATAGATATTCAATAGCCAAGAAGATAAATAGTATAAATACTTTTGGCGCTTAACGTTATTTCCTAAACTCCATGGGTGCAAATTACAATTTTCCCAAAATCAAAAGATGCATCTCTGACCAGTCAATACCCAATGGCACGAAGCCACGAATTCCATCCAGTATCCACAGGAAGTCCAAGGCTACTGTTCTCGTGCTCTTTTATACGCGACGCAATATGATTGGTTGGAAAGACATCAACGACACGTGGCGAGTAACTACAGGTTAGAATTAGTCACCTCACACAACCTGCAAAATCGTCGGTTAAATGGTAAAACCGTGAAAGTCAAAAAACACAGAAATAAAAGAGTAAAAAAGTGCATCTAAAGTCTAAACGCCAAATAATTGTATGTATTTATACTTAAACTCCTTTTAATTTTAAAAATTATACTTTTAACCTCTCATTATTTGTAATTATAATACAAATACTCCATTCTTACTTTCTGTCACCAAAAACTCCTTCTGTTAATATTCTTTTCAGTATGAGAGATAATTCAACATTATCACCATGAACTTCACGCATTCCCATAGTTATAGTAATTCCATTTTTTTTTTTTTGGTAGCAAATAATTTCATATTAGCTTTAATAAGATTTAATAAAAATTAGTTTGAAAAGTCTTAGTATTGTTGGAAATTTTTTAAAAATGAACTTAAATAGTTTCAGTGATTTAATTTGGTAAATCATTGAAATCATACATAAAATTGTTAATTAAAAAGATTTTAATTCCTATCAAAGGCTAGCACGTATTTATTAATAAGGGATATTATATCTGACTACCATATATTTAAACTTAACTGCAATGCAATTCATATGGATTGAAAAATTATATTTTAATCTCTATAAATTTTATTTGGTCTGAGGTCCTTACAGAATTTGTAAAAGTACATTCATGCTACTAACGGTTTCGATGAGCGTTCATATTGAATATATGACCAAAATTACAAATTCATCATAAACTTTACAAATATAAACAAAACGTTTCTATAAATTATAAATTTAATAATATAGTCCCTAGAATCACAAATAAAATTAAAAAATAAGGGGTATTTTTTGGATGGTATAACGAAACCCCATCAGACGTCAGTGACCACAAACAATTCTCAAAAGGTAAGGACTAAAATATAATTTCTCGATTTAAATGAGTATTATAAATAAGCCTAAATATAGGATAGTCAATGTAAATTTTCCTATTAACAAATAATAAAACATGAAAATATAGATTTTATAATTAAAAGGGGTCGAAATATTAATATACATAACTTCTGGTATTTAAACGTAATTTACCAAAAAAAATATGTGTAGTGGCATGATGACTGAGTAAAAATTAAAAAGTAAAAGAAAAGCCAATGGTATTCGTGGGGGCGGAGGGTCCGAGAAAAAACGAATCTACCCAATCTTTATTCCATTTCATTTCCCTTTTTTAATTATTTTTAAATATTTTAAATTTAAATTAAATTAAATTAATTTATTTTTGGTCTGCGAAGACGTAACGATTTTGAATTTTCTGCGGGCAGCTGGTGGAACTTTTGCGCTGGGAAGCTTCATATATATGCGCGCACATACGTACAAAGTCAGATATACCTGTGTTTTTGTGTGCGTTGGAAGCTAGGGTTTCGGAGATTGGAGTTGCTGGTAGCGTCGGAGCCATGAGGAAGAAGCTCGACACCCGTTTTCCGGCGGTAAATTACTGTTCCTATTGTTTCTGTATGTGCTGCTGGGGTTTTGTGTTTGTTCATGAAGGTTTTGGGGTTTGTTGTTTTAGTACTGTGAGTTTTGTGTTTGATCTCTGTGTTGTGTTTTGCTTTTGTTATTTTTTATTTTTGAAATTAATTGTAATGGAAGGTTGTGCATGGAGAAAATTTATGGGTTTTGGGGTGATATAATTTTTTTTCGTACCTATCAGTGTGTTTCTCTAAGTGAAGTTGTGGAGCAGGAAATATCGTTAGTTTGAAGTCGATTTGACATACATGGATAAATGATTTTGCGTTTAATCTTTGGTTTTAATGATGAGGAAAATGGTATTCTACTATTCTGAACCATGTTATGTAAAGATTATTATGAAGTCATAACTAGTTGTTTGGTTGGCTCAGAAAAGATGACCAAAGTTACAATATGGACAACAGTAATGTTTTGACATGTTTTTAGAGCCATGACTAGTGTGAACTGGTGCTCAACTTTGTAGTCTGGAAAGTAGTCCTGTATATGCAGCCTCGTAATGAGTGGAGGTCTGTTGTCGTCACGCGGAGTGGAGATGAGTAATTCTACTTGGAGTTCCCTTTGTATTTAGTCATGGGTTAAGCTTGTGATGCTGTGGGGAGCATCTCGAGTTGGTTTGCGAAAATTAGGACTTCAGATAATGTGTGCTGCTGCTGCTAGCTAGATGTACTTTTCCCCTGTCTTATGATTAAATTCATTTTGCAGGCTCGAATTAAAAAGATCATGCAGACTGATGAGGATGTCGGGAAGATAGCAATGGCTGTACCCCTTTTAGTATGTATGTAACTCTCATCATATCATTTTTTAGCCCACCGCTTTTCCCCCAACAAAAAATAGGTCCCAACCCCGGTATTTGCTTTTTTTTTTTCTATGCCTGAAATTTATTTGTAATGCATTGCTGAATGCTCATGTCTTACAATTTTTGATGTTCAGCAAAAGCTCTGGAATTGTTTCTGCAAGATCTATGTGACCGAACTTATGATATTACTCTAAGAAAGGGAGCAAAAACTGTAAATTCTTTGCATTTGTAAGTTCCGTTATCAATCCTTTTATTTCATTCAGACATTTTGTGGTCCTATACACATTATTCTGCTTATGGAACTCTTGCAATAACTTTACTTGTTTCATTGGCAGGAAGCAATGTGTGCAAAGCTTTAATGTGTTTGATTTCCTTAGGGAGACTGTCAGTAGGGTTCCTGACTTGGGTGGTTCGGATGTTGCTGGTGAGGAAAAATCTGCTACTACCAAAAGAAGGTTTGGATAAAGATCACAATACTAGTTTCCTGATTAGTAGAAAAGAAATTAAAAGATAGGAATTTATATTGCTATTGGTTTGCTCAATATAGGAAGGTTTCAGAAGATGAAGATCGTGTCAATGAAGATGAGTCTAAAAGGATAGGCGTGGTAAGACAATTTATCAAATCAGTATACTTCAGTTATAGCATGTACGGTTGTATTAAATCTTGTTCCAGTAGACGTTACTTAAGAATAAGAAAAAGAGTAAAGATATCTTGATATTTTGTCCATATGTCATTAACATCTGATTGAATGTTTTAACTAGAAGTTTCAGCTTAAGCAGTAGAAAGATCCATAAAACTTTATCATCTATAGACAATTCCGGCTTTGTGAAGCTAACTAACTTGTGTACGGTGTTCGGACTTTGGACCTTAAGAGTTTTCATTATAGAGTTAATTTTCTAGTTTATTAATTTGTATGAGCAACTTGATGAATTTGCAGAATTAGCTATAACTTCTTTTATGAATGAATTCATTAGTTCTATCTGTCGGCTTTTACTACTAGCTATTTACCTAGCTCTGCAGGTTCCATGAATTTGAATTATAATTCATAAATAATATATATTCACTGAATTAATTGATTATTCAAACTATTTAACCTTTATTTCTTGGTAATTTTTTGTTGAAGTCGATAATTATTTAACAAACTATGGTTAATGTCTATTTTGAAGCAGGAGACTGGTCACACCAGCACCGGTGGGAGAGGCAGGGGTCGGGGTCGGGGTAGGGGTAGAGGACGTGGTAGAGCTAATCATACACAACAGAGAGAAATAGTTATTCAGTATGAGAAATTCGAAGATGATCCTGACATGTCTAACCAGAATGGTGAGAATCAAAAAGAAAATTTAGGAAGATCAAACAATGTCGTAGGTGCGGCAGATTCAAGAATGACAGATGCAAAGGACACAGCTAAATCTGTTGTAAGTTTTGACCTCAATGTTGACTTAAATGAGAATGGGGATTCTGCTCCTCCATTAGTTGGAACCCCTACCGACTCTTTGCAAAAGCCAATGCCTGAGACGAAGCATGAAGACATTCCTGGTTGGTCCCTTGATGACGTTGAAAAGATGGCTATTGACCCTGTCCAACTAGCCAATTTAAACAGGGGGATGGAGGATGAAGAAGAAGATTATGATGAGGAAGGATAAGTTCCTGGAACAATGATTTTGTGTATTTTGTGCAGATAACTTGATTTTACGATTATTCTGGGCTAGCTGTACATATGTCAATGAAACAATGTCTAGGTGATTAGGAATGTAGTAGATAACTGATTGGAGTAGCATAGTTAGGTCTGAACAGTAGGGTCTCCTGATCGTCTCATTTTGTATTCTGTACAAATTGTATGACTAATTTAATTCATGGTTTGAAAAGAAGAACTAGGTCTTGTTATTTTCTCCCTCCCTTCTCAACTCGAACCTTTAAACCCCAATTTGTTTTTATTTCTTATCACTGCCTGTAAAGATGCAGAATTTCCGTGATTCCCCCTTGAAGCAGGTGTTGCCTGGCTGCTAATAACTGCCCTCTCTGGCTTGCTGTCCGGGAACCTCGGCATACTCATGGACAGTAAAAAGGTAATTGTCTAAGTTTCTTTTCGGTATTATTGGCTTGACAGCACTTCAATTTATTGAGATGTGCTGATTATGATTCTCTTTTGTTAGCTGTTGACTTTTATCATCAATCAATCTCCTTATTTCTTCCTTTCGGACGAGTGTGTTCAATTTGCTTCACTTGCTATGTTGAACTGACTTGCTTTTGGTATGTTGTTAGCATCAATGTGTCTCCCTGCTTTCTTTCTTTTTTGAGATCTGTCACTCCAAAAAATTAGATGAGATTTGCATGTATGATTTATCAATCTGATACAGGTTTGTGCATCTTGGAACCTGGAAATTTCATACAAAAGCCAATTGAAGTTAAAATGCAATCGAAGAGGACTGCAGGATGGCCCAAATCCACTGTTGATTATGCTCAAGTGTCTTCTTGTTGATGTAGGTTCAGGATTGTTGTCGATTATGTTTGAGATTGGAGTTAAAACTATCTGAGGAGCAAGGTTCTCCAAGTCTTTAACAGGTAATACATTTTAATCATCATTTAATTGATGATTGTCTACCTCACAGCATATGTGTGCTACTGTTTTTCCCAATATAGCATTCACAAAGAAATACTTTATAACTTAATTTATTTTACACTACAATCTGATGCACAGAAGTAAAATTTCAAGCATCGCCACGAGTTTAAATTCCTGGACTTCCTTGAAATTCATCAGCTTCACCCTCACTTTCGGCTCATAGACTTGGTTCTTCCCCTCATCACCACCCTCGAGCATAATCTAATACATAATTTCAACTTATGATGCATAGACATAATATGATGACAGATTTTATTTTTTCACCTTTTCAAAATTTCTCATGACAAGTGTCCGGCACAACAAAATAATATTTTTAGAAGCGTTCATGCATCATATTTTCAGCCACCACCCGCTTGCTCCTTCACATTTAAAAGCACAAAAGCATTTTAGTCAAAAATCATTGTTCTAAAGAACACAAGGAGCTAGTAGGTCAGTTGCCCCCTAATGTGTTAGAATCTTAAAATTGCTGCATATATTTACAAAATTTCAATCTTTGCCCTCCACTCTAAATCTAAACTTCTTGACACACCATGTATGTCAAGAAGAACGAAAACAGGACTGAAGAAAAGAAGAAGAACCTGTTTCTTGTTGTATTCAATTGACAGCGAAATGAGCAGGATCCTCGACCTCGAGACTGTTGTGTGATCCTTCACTCAGATGGATAGCTCCGGTTGCCATTCTTGCAAAATTAAAGGAATCTCAGTGGCAATATATCTGTGTTGCCATCCATGTCCCCGAGCTCCGGAGGTTTCCCCTGATCGCCCACACTAAAGGAAACTAATAAATCCAAACACCCGAGTTCAGCTAGGGGATGTTTCTGTAATTGTTGCGACTCTGCAGGGGGGTCTGTGTAATAATCTTTAAACTTACAGCTACAGGGGGTGAATCTGTAATTTTCAGAAACCATTTCCCCAAAACACTAACAACCTTAATTGTTTGCTAATCAAAAGCAACACCAACATCCTCCACATTGTATCAAGAATTTCCTTTGGAATAAAACAAATCACGAGGATAATATGCCAAAATCATCAAAAGAAATGAAATGTTCATGGAAAGGGCAGTTTACATAATATACCAAAAATGTAAAAGCCTTTGCAGGGGTGTTAAATGTAATGTTCTGATCAGCCCCAACAGCCCAGTTTATGCCAGCCATATCCTATGAATCAAAACATTCCACAAGAAAGAGATCAAACCACATTAAGACTGTAGATTATTTATTTTCAATTGCGCCGATCGGAGTGTCCAAATTCCATCAGTAACGAAAATTCAAAAAAGGATGACCGCAAGGAAAGAATAGTAGTCGAAATTCAATTTAGATATGAAGTGTTCAGTACAAAAGCTAGTCACCAGTTCAATATATGGATCGAGCAAAAAGATCTTATCTTCTTCGGCATTACTTTGTTTCTGAAATTTTTCTGTAATTCCTTAGCAAGTTCAAGAGTTTAAAGGCGTATAAATCTTGCGTCGTCATCCTCTCATCCTACATTATTTGCGCTTAGTAAATGAATTCTTTTTCATAATTGTCCAACATTATTCCAAGAAAACAAAAACGAAGTTTAATTCAGAATTATAGCAACATAAAGTAGCAAAATCCATCTCATGCCAATTTGTTTTATAATTTTAAGATTAAATAACATGGATTGTTGTGTTGTTACCTGAAAACATTCAAGATTCAAACATAACATAAAGATCACAGAAAACGATAAATTCATAAATATTCTTAAGTGTTTCTGTCACTGATAAATTGCATAATTGAAAACGTGCGTATGTATAACTATAGATGTTTATTTGTCTATCGTATAGTAAGTTGATAAATACTCTCACATTTGTAAATTACATAATTGGAAACATGTGTTTACTACAAACGTTTATATGCCGAACTAGTTTGTCCTTACGCATAGTATGTTGAAATGGAGTGATTAATGATTATGACTATGTATAATCAGAACCACAATTAGTGAAATATTTTTTAATATCATTAAAAAAAAAAAAAAAAAAGAAACTTGAGCATTTGATACTTCAACCTTATACAATAAGGGAATTCAAATAGAATCCTTATTAAATATATCATCTTGGATTTCAATATATGAAGGTAAAATACTAAAATTGTATATTATGTTAAATTTAACCAAAAAAAAAAATAAAAAAATAACGAGTCAAAATTTTTTTTTCAATTTCTCAAATCTTAATAGAGAATCTGTATTTTGTTCATACTTTAGGCGTCGTTCGATAAATTAATTAATTAAAATAAGTAAACGAAAAAGGCTGCAATCCTTGGCCCAGTAAGTTAAGTGGGCTAATAAGTTCTAATTGGGCCTATCCATCCCAACATAGAACATATTTATTAAGCCAAATAAAAAATTTGCCCTTCGTTTTTCCGCCTGAAGACTTTTCGTTCTCTACTTGTTTCTACAAACCCCTTCAGCAAGTTCACCGCCAATCTCAATCTCTCTTAGACAAGCTCGCGCGCGCCAACAATGGAGGTTTCTCCTGAGAATGAGTCTGCATTGCCATCAAACAACTTGAAAGCTTTGATGTCATTCTACTCCGACTATCTCCACAAGCGCCTAAGCAGTTTCTTCCCTCTTTCAATAAGTTCCGCCGAGAGTTTCCTCTCCAGGATCGTGAATTTCAGGCGATCCTCAAAACGTCCCCGCAGGAAGACTTGCCTACCCCTCCCTTTGCCGTCTGCGGCAACTGCTGCTTCACTCGACCCATCGTCTGCGTATGAATTTACTATCGATCGATTGTTATTTTTCCTACTTTTCTCGATGAAGTTCACAGTTTTAGTCTGAGTTTTCTTATTTTGGGCACTAAATAGTTGAGTACGCGGGGAATGGGGTTGGAGGGGAAGAAAAAAGGAGGATTATATTCAGTTGTGTGTATATTTTTCCTATTGATAAATGGGGGCTAGAATGTGCTATTTGATTCAAGTTATTTAAGTGTTTCAATGTTGCAAGTTACATTATGTTATCATGTCTTCTTACAATCGATGATAGGAAGTATGGACTTGGGGTGTAGGAGTTTGCTTTAGAAACTTAATATGGATTGATTATATCTATGTGGATGATTGTAGTTTGGGCTTGTTATTCCACTGAACTAAATTCGTCGGATACAGTTAAGGGTTGTGAATCCATAGTTTGTGGTTGCTTCTCATGCAGGAAAACAGCTGAGTCGCGAAGAGTTTTCAATGTTTTGGAGGATATTATAGAGCACACACTTCAAAATTTGCACAACATCCAGGAAAATTTAGGATTCTGGCAGTCCAGGGCTGAGGTAAGCTTAATCAAGTGTTTGTGCTGTGGTGAAAATTTGCGATCATTATGTAATGTCTTTTGTGAGGTCAATGCAATTTCATGTTGCAGGGATCAACGGCTCAAAAAGCATACTTTATGATATGTGAAAGAGGACCTAATGCATTTATTAATGGTACTCTTCAACTTATGCGTGATTATCTTAGTGATGGTTCAAGCATGCAGAAGCTCCATTCTTCAGCCTCCTCTCATATATCTGAGAGGATTAGCGTACTGTCTAGTTTAAGATACTTTCTAGCTACGTTTTTGGGCAAGGTAAGGTTAGATATTTCGATTCTTTATATTCTTTATATTCTATAGTGGTACTAAATGATGGTGGTTGATATAATTTTCTGTTGAAGTTATTCAGATTCCAAAAAATTTGCCATTTAAATCTTCTACAGTGTTTTAATGAACCAAATTAGCTTAATTGTTTTGGATTTAAGGAAATAACTAAGGCAGCTAAATATCGGTGGTTTTATCTTTTAGAGTTGACTAAAGATCCAAATTAGAATGTGAAACAACTAAACAAGATATTTTGTGGTAAGACATTCTAAATAATATCAGTTGGAATCGTGTTTATTATCATTAGCTGACAATCTGTTTTAACTTTCTGATACTTGACTCTTGATAATCTCCTTAGGAAGGTTATAGAAATTTACCCTTTCTTTTTGATATAAGTTGGTGATAATGAATGTCACGTTCTTCACATGTTAATGTCGGTGGCTAGAATGAATTTTGTAGCTTTGTCACTTTTACCAAGATAACAGTTTGAATCTCTATCTTTACTCTATGAACAAAGAAAATTTGGAAAGTTCTTTTGTTTTCATTCTCCTTTTACGTGTTGCTTCCACTTTTAAGAATCTAGGTCGATAATGAATCTGTATTATTGTTCAGAGGCTCGTATTATTGCTTAGGCTAATAATCTAGTATCATGGATATATACATGTTCGATTTCATGAATATATTTCTTATGTCCTTGACAATATATGTAGGTATATATGGAGGTTGACAGAGTTGGAGAGGATTTGGTTAAGGATCCAGAGAACTCATTGCCCTCATTATTAGTTGCTATCAATGATTTATTTTCGAAATTGGAGGCATCCATTGGACATTTTCATGCAAATCGTCCGGTAAGTCATTGATATATAAACACTATTTATTAACTCCTGTAAATAACTTCCTACTTGTTGAAATATTGTTTTACATATATTTCCCATGCGACCTTTCTTGTGTGGGACTTGAACATCTTGGTGGATGGATGGTGCTGCTATAATTCATGTCTTCATCCTTTTCCCCAACAAACAATTTATTCTTCAATTGGTATGCAGAGTGGGTCATCAGTGGATGGAAGCTATTCAGTTCCCCTGATGTTTGTAAAACTTCCAGAAATAAACCAGGAAGGTTCTCAGTGGACAGAATGTGAGACGAGAGATGCCATCAACTTCATTTATGAAAACTTAAACAGATTGGACTCTTATGTGGCTGTGCTGGTAAGAGTATTTCTCAGACATGATTCTTGTTGATCTGCTAGTACTTCCTTTTTTCTTTGTTCAATTTAATTTCCATTTTTTTGTTGCTTGCTAGAACTTGACCTTAACTGATTTAACGTGTTAAAACCTAGAACTTTAAGATAAGTCTACAGGTTTCTGTGGTAGCAGTGGTTGTTGTTGATTTAAACTGGTATTATCCTGAGTAGAAAAAATTGTTTCTCTGTAGGATTCAAAATGATAGAATTATCCAATACACCTTGACTTAGCCATTTATACAAATATAATGGGACTTTAAGGCAATAAAGCTGATGCTAAAACAGTTTTTCCTTCTGATTTTGACTGGAATGCACTTGCTCCCCCTATTTGTAAGTTGAACTTTGTGGTGGTGTTAATAATATTGTTAACTCAAGCTAGATATCTATGAATATGCTTGAATTTTGTGTTTCGTTAATAGCTTCTCATGCTGAATGCTATCTAGTGGTGCCCCTTCATGTTGACTATGACTTTATTTTGACGAGTAACACTTCACAAAAATGTCAAGGTGTATCAGAGATGGAAGTGGATTTAGCATGGATTCTCATGTTAATACATGTTTCTCACATTATATTGCAGAGACTGAGTTGATTTTACATGTTTACATTACTTGACTTCGGTAGGTTTCCAAACATCGCAAGCCAAGGAAGGTAACTTTGTACTGGATGCACTATAGCTGTGGGGTTGTTGGAATTTCTGTTTGTTCCATGTGGCTTCTTCGCCATAGCAAGTTAATGGGGAGCTCTGACCTTGACAATTGGGTCCGAGAGGCAAAGGATTCAACCATAAACTTTTGGAGTGATCATGTAGAGCAGCCAGTAAGGTTCCTTGAATCCTAGCAAATGTTTTATGTCTTTTCCGCATCTCTCTAGTCATTGATGTTGTTGTGTTATTTACTATTCTCCCTTTGTTTTCTTCTAACTTCCTGAATTAGATCCTGGCTATAAGGGATGAGCTTTTTGAGACCTTCCGGAAAAGGCAAAAAGGTGCAATGGAACGTGAAGAAGTGCAGTTGACTGCGGACTCTCTACATAGGTTAGCTTGCTTACTTCAATGATGGAAGAAGAGTATTTTTTTTCCCTGTTGGGTTTCATGTTAGCCATCCATCCATATTAAACATTTACTGGCATTACTTACTCTAAGCATAATGTTCTATTTAAATGCATAAATCCTAGTGGGAGTAGTAGCAGCAGTAGTAGGGGGTTAGGATTGGAGCTCAGTTGTGGTACAACTGCCTTTTGATTTTCATTCATTTTATGCCATGCTTTACCTTTTCCCTATATACCAACTGATATCATTATTTTCTCTTTGCAGAATGCTCCTAGCTTTCAGTGAGCAGACAACAGGTAAAAAAATTACCGTGAATGCCTCCGATCAAGAAATGCTTGAGATAGTGATGAACAGGTAAATTTCCTTGCATTTTATAGTATTTTCTCGTGTGTGTCTCAGGAACGATGTCACAAAATTCCCCACAAACCTTCTCTAGTTATGATAGCATAAAGTTTATTTTCGTGATATTTCCTTTACTAAGAATCTTTAGTCTAGTCGATTTCTTCATTGCTTCGCCTACAAGTACTTGCAGAATAAGTTATTAAGCACGATAACAGGGGACACACCATATGCTTTTCATTGTTAGCCGAGCAATACAGTAGAACATTGTCCTTTTCCCTTTATTCCAATAAGGTGCATCTAGTTGTGCAGATGATGGTCTCTGGTGCTCCTTTTCTTTTAGGAATTTAGATCATTCTCTATTTTCCTGTTCTTTGTGATTTATGTTTTAAGTAACTAATAATTTTTGTATTTATTGGTTCAAGAAAAGTTCGTTTGCAGTGATCTTTTTCAGGTTTAGTGTGAGAATGCTGGCTTCTTCTTAAGCTTGAACGTTGTGACTTCAAAGTTTTTAGATGTATGATAGTCACCCGAAATCTGAACTCTTTGAAAGTTAGCCTGTTTGAGAGAGATTCCTGATTTATGAATTAGTGGTGATCCATTTTGCAATTGGAAGTAGAAAATGTTGTCTAAATTTGGATTGAAAAATTCAATGTTTTTGGCCTATTTTACTGTCTCAATGACAAGTTTTATGATGAATGCACTTTCACGACTTTGTTACCTCTGGGCATCTCGATAAGTCTGCTCAACACTTGTATGTTGCATCAATGTTTGAGCATGAACTCGTAACCATGTAGTATGTGACTCGAATTTGTAGGTATGAGAAAGAACTTATGCATCCAATCCAGGGTCTTGTTGGTGGAGAGCTTGTCCGTGCTCTTCTTATTCAGGTGAGATACATGATTTTAGAGCAGTGGGTAATTCCTAATTTTGTCACCTAATATATCTTCTTCTCCCCATACAGGTCCAGAAGCTAAAACTAGATATTGAAGAGTGAGTAAGAAAACTAATATATTCTAACTTAAGCAATTTATTTTCCAATTGAAGTTTGTGATTTTGCTCAAAATTTGAAACAGGGCCATGCTTGAGCTAGATCAGATCCTGAGGGCCAACGAAATCAACTTTGCTATTCTAGCTGCTTTACCAGCTTTCTTTCTGTCCCTCATTCTAGCCATGTTTGTGCGAGCTTGGTTTAAAAAGGCAAGCAGTTTGTCAACTACTACTGTGGTTATAGTTTGAATGGTTTTGAAATGCTAGATATTATCTAGTTAACACGTATGCATTTATTTGTTACATGTTATTAGAAATTAATGACATCCTCTGTATCATTGATGTAATTCTTTAAATCACGCTTTGACAAAGTTAGGAGAGCTAGAAGACTGGCATCAAACTTCACCATTATTGTATTGTTTCAGCTCTTGCTTGTGTCTAATAATTTTAAAAGACCACTTCGTCATTTATCATCATTGGTACAGCCGCTGAATGATTCATTAATTCTTTTATTAAGTGAGCATTGAGAGGTGTCATTGGGCCTCACATTTAGTTAAACATAATTTTTCCTTTGTTTTCATTGCTAGGTTTTTTTTTTTTTTTACTATTACCATGTTGCACTGTTTTCAAGTCTTACTTATTATTCCCTTGATTAGGATACAAGAGCGGAAGGTAGAGGAAGAGTTGCCCGTATTCAAAGAAGGCTGTGTCTAGTGGAAATTGAAAGAGCTATAATGCAATTTCAAAGATATCAAGATCAAGGATTGGTACGTACATGCATTACCTGATTATCAGTACTAGGTCAGCACATTTGCTTGCAAATATCAAGGATTGGAATGAATGTTAATTTGTGATTATTGGGCTTCGCGATCACCCTAAGCTTGTTCTGCGGAATAGTTCTACCAAAACATTTTTTTTCCCTTACTGAACCTATAGCTTGGTCCTTATCTGAGGTGATATTTGTTATACATTAATAATTGAATACGATAGATTTAGTGGTCCTTAAATTTGATTTTGATTGGACTTTTGCAGGAAAACGATGCCCAATGCATGTATGGTCTGGTGTTGTGTTTTCTTGATTCTCTACACTGTGCTGTGGAGAGGCATGCAAAAGAAACGGGTGAATGGATATGGTTAGTTTCTCTCTATAATGCATTGAAACTCCAAAAAAGCACTGCATAGAGTGTTTGACATGGATACAGGCCTGTCAAAATTGTGTGTCACATGATATTTGACTTGTTCATAACTTGAAATTATATTTAAAAAAAAAATAATAATAAAAAAATTGTCGTGTTAAAGCATTGACAGCATGGTTCCCAGCTGTTGGCTGTCCTATATGTTTTGGCATGGTTAGGTCTTTATTCACATTCTTTATGCTTTAGAGGTTTTAAAGTGATACCAAACCTAAGAAAACTAAAATTAGTAATTGAAACTCGACAGTCGACACCCTCTATGTTTCTTGTAACTAGACTTTTCCAAAGTAATCACGATTCAGTATGACCATCTCTTATCTTAATAAATCTTTGTACATACATTCATGTGCACACTATATATACAGATGTGTATATATTAACATATATGTGCACGTAAACATTTCTCATGTTGTGAAATTTTTAAGAATTGTCGTGTCGTGGTGTTGTGTCCGGGTTGGTGCATCATGGTTTTATTTACTATTACTCTTCTATTTCTGTTCTCTGATTTACTCTTTAAAAGACTTAAGGGTGTAAAGAAGGTGAGAGGGAGGTTAGGATTACTATGATTTGAAGTCTAACCATTTGTCTTATCATCAGTTTGAGACAGGACATCATTGATTTGGCGAAGCCAGACCTCGAAACTGCACATAAGCTGAATATTGCATCACGTATGGAGCGGGTATATGAATGCCTCCTTCCTCCATCAAAGCGCCATGCTCTGCTGTGATTCCAACTCCAACACCAACTCCCTTTTGAATACACATCTTGTATAAAATTTTGTAGCCTCATAACTGTTCCCTCGTTTTAAAATCGGCTAAATCTGTTTTTTTGGTGAGATAAAATCGAAAATGATGCCAGCCATGTATACATGTTCTACTTGATTGGCCTTTTTTAGTCTGTTGTTGGATATGTATACGGTGATAGCATGAATGTGAAACTAGCAAAATAGCAATAAGCAATTGGTGAATCCTTATGCTCTCAAGTTGGTTGCATTTTCTGAAGAGATGAAATATTACTTACTCTTTGACGTTAGCTTGAAATTGTGTTTAAACTTTAAACTCTTTAGTTGGATGTGGAATTTTCAATTTTGTGAAAAAGTCATATACATTTTAAGGAATCTGCTAGTATATGGTGCCTTGTGGGTATTTGTACAAAGGAAAAATTGAAAAAATTGCAGGAAAAATCAAAAGAAAAGTATAGTGATGTCAAATATAGGGAAAAAGTAAAAATCAAAGGAACATGAGACAAGGAAAACAAATAATTAAATAAGACAAAAACTACTCAAGAAAGAAAAAAGAATAATAAATTCGAATGATAACATAATTTTACAGTTCCTTTTGTAGAATTATATATCTTGAAGGAAAGAGTTGTGGTTGTGCATATATATAACATTTCCTTTCCTCATTTCACACAGATAACAAAACTAAAAACATAGAGAAATATATCTAAAATGACATAACTCAGACTTCGAAGTAATTAAAATCAAACAGAAAGGAAAGACTGCACCTGCACTCAACAGCTGATCATCTTCGAAACAACATTCTCCATTTGACACAGAAAAATACGTAGAGCTTGTCCCACATGTCTTCCACGAATCCAAAATAGGCATCCCTCCATGATTTGTTTAGAATCAATGTCGAACAAACAACTGAAAATCCCGTGGCAAATCCTGAAGATAAGAACACGTAAAACCAATCTATCTTAGATTTATCACCTTCATTGCTGCCATTATGCCCTGGTTCCGGGACTTGATCACCATTGTCGCAATTTATTTTCACTTGAGGCCCGCAAAGGTGGTTTCCCATGAAACTCGGAGAATCGAAGCCCGAAATTTGGGGGCCTTGTGGTATCTTCCCTGTCAAATTGTTGTAAGACAGATTCAAATATCCCAAAGAAGTTATAGTTGCCAAGCTGTTGGGAATTCCACCAGACAGAGAGTTTCTTGATAAATCAAGAGATTCCAATTGCTTCATATCTCCAATGTCATTTGGAATTAATCCCGTGAAGTGATTGCCCGACAAATTGAGTGATTTCAATTCCACAAGACTAGTCATCTCCTTTGGGATATCTCCCGACAAATTGTTATTTGCTAGGTTTATAGTTGTGAAGAATCGAAGAATGGTGTCGTATGGATGTTCTTGTCCTTTAGTAGAGAGAGTAGCACTCTCTAATAAGATGATCCCAACCACATATCCAGTAAAGTAGAGTACAGTTGGATCTCGTTTTGTAATCATTGATGTGAAGTTGTTGACACAACTAGGTATGATTCCAAAAATTTTGTTATCTGATAGATCCAAAATTCGAAGAGAATCTAGGAGGCATATATCTGATGAAATTTCACCACTCAACTTGTTGGAGCGTAAAATAAGAATCAACAATTGGGTCAGGCTCATCCCAATCCAAGTTGGTATATTTCCATCCAAGTTATTCTCATGAAGGTCGATCTTCATTAAATCAGTGCAGTTGCGCATTGAGATAGGTATTTGACCTGAAAAGTTATTTCTATACAGATTCAAAGACTCGAGAACTACAAGAAATCCTATGGAATTTGGGATACTTCCAGACAAGAAGTTATCTCCTAAATTCAACATCTGTAAGAAAGGGCAATTCATGAAGCAGTCCGGTAATTCTCCGGTCAATTGGTTTCCCCCTAGATGAAGAAACCCCAAATATGTGATGTTGTCACAAAGAAAGTGAGATAGACCTCCAGAAAATGAGTTATTGGAGAGATCCAACTCTCTCATACTATTTCCAACTTGAGGCAATGGTCCACTGAATTTATTGGAACTCAAATAGACAACTGAACTATTGCCAAATAGATCTGGAATCTTTCCATGGAGATGGTTGTGTGAGAGATTCAAATAGCTAATTCCCCATATCCAGCTAGGAATGATACCTGAGATTCCAGTACTAGATAAATCTAGAAATAAAAGATTCTTTTGTGTCTTGAGCCAAGAGGGAATACTCTTAGCGCCTAAGTCCCACGAAGCCAGTTGCAGCCACTCAAGCTGGAAGGGTGGAATCCAGTTTGGATTCACTTTCAAAATCAATTGAGGGTTACCAGAGGCATCTAGATATGCTAATTTTGTGAGATTGGTGAAATGGCTCTCTGTCACGACCCCTCCCAGCTTGTTATCGCTAATATAAAGAGATTTCAAGTTAAAAAGTTGCCCCAAACTCTGTGGAAGATTTCCACTCAATTGGTTATCAGAAAGATCTAGCATTTTTAAGGACATTAGCTGCCCTAGACTGGATGGGATTGCACCTGATAATAAGTTGCTACCTAGAGCAAGATATGTCAGACTCTTAAACTCCCCGAATTGATCAGTTATATGCCCAGAAAGTTGATTGAAAGTCAGACCTAAGCTTTGCAGAGAATCTAAGAAGCAATCAGACATATTTCCAAATGAATCTGATAATTCTCCTTGCAACTTATTAAAAGATAAATCTAGGTTTTGCATTTCACACAAGCTGGCAATTTCTCTAGGTATTTTCCCAGAAAGATCAATAAATGATAAATCAAGCGTATTGAGGGAGCTCAGATTTGCTATGGCATTGGAAATTGTACCCTGTAGAAGGTTGCCATTCAAATGCACAAAATGAAGGTCAGTGCAAGAGTAGAGCCAATTTGGAATGGTGGAATTGAAATTATTGTAAGAGAGGTCAATGTGTTGAAGTTTGGTGGTATTGCTAATACTTGGAATTGACCCTTCAAAATTGTTGTAACTCAAATCAAGATAAACAAGGTTGCTGAGCTGAAAAATCCATCTCGGGATGCCAGACCGAAAAATACCATCATAATAACCAGAAAGATCGAGTACAGTGAGAGAAGAAGAAACATTAACCTCATTCATCGGGGAATCAGTAATGAAACGAAGATTGCAATAATTGAGGCGTAGTTGTACCAAAGAAGGGAGTGAGTTGATCACCGGTGCCCAATTTGCTGCAGCTTTGCTGAGGTTCACACTATTCATGCTGAGGTGCTCCAAATGAGAAAGCCCTGACAACCATTCGAGACTGTTGGCATAAAGGCCGTCTCCCCTTGTCCCCAAAGCCAAAGTGCGTAAATTTGAAAGATTTCCAATAGAATGGGGAACGGCTCCATGAAATCCAACACTCGATAAATTCAAATAGCGGAGGATTCTCAAAGACCCAATGAAGGGAGGGAGCCTTCCAGTGAAGTTGTTACCACTCAGATCAAGATACCTCAGTTGCGTTAAATTCAGCAAGGAATGACTTATTTTGCCACTCAAAAAACGTTGAGTAATAAAAGGATCATCATCATAATAATAATTATTATTATGAAGATGGAGCTGTTGAACATGGCCAGTGAAGTTGTTGCAAACAATGCGTTTCCAATTGCAACAATTAACATCACTGAGATTATTCCATGAAGAGAGTAGATCAAAAGGATCTTTCAGAGATTGCTTGAAGTTTAGAAGAGCCTGTTTTTCAATTTCGGGACAGAGAATAGTATGGCTTAATTTGAAGGTTGTGAATAAAATAACAAGGAAAAACAGAGGCGCACAAGGGATTGGCTTTAGACGACTCATCATGATATATCTTTTGCAATGCCGTGGAACCAATAAAAAGTATATTGATTGTTTTCTGCATATACATATATATAAGAGTTCTGTTAACCTTTTTTTTTTTTTGTTACAGTTCATATGTGTTGGTAAGTTTAGGAAGCATCGGATGTCAATTTGCATTTAAGATTTTGACATGACTCGACTGGTTCGAAAGAAGGCCATCGAGAAGACTCAAACCATAGTATTATTGGTGAGCTTTTGCATGACTGCAGACTTATGTGAGCTAATGCCAAAAACCTCATGATCATATAGGCATATAGCAACGCATAGGAAACAACCTAGTGAAATATAAAATACAATATGAAAATTCTGAAACGCTTGTGGTGATGCACATGCACCTACTTAAATTCACCTAAGATTTCATTTTTTGTTCCCTAAATAGTTGTACATAAATAATTGATGGAATCAGCTCTGTATATTATGTACAAAAAGATATAAAAATAATTGTGGATGGAGTAATTAAGGAATAATAATTGCATAACGTTTACTCTTTTAACCAGCTATGGAAGACCGAATTAGTATCAGGATTTGTAAACTTCATATTCTATTATTTGCACGCATAGGTAAGAGATTACAGACATGAGATGAAAAAATTGGATATACAAATAATATTGGTTATTCTACCAAATACCCGTATGACATATATATTACATTTGTTATTTAATTATTCAGTCTTTTTATAATTTACATCAACCGAACTATAAATATAAAACATTAACCTATTGAAACTAAGTCCGGAGACTTGTATTTAACTAATTGACCAGCTTGACTCATAATTGAAAAGCAACAAAATTAAGCAAATAGCCAAATAGGGTATAGCCCAAAGAAAACGAGGCAGATTAAGAAGTATGTGGAGATAAGACTACAATACATTTGTAGCATCACTTTTCCAACTGGAAAATAAGAGTCAAGTTTGTATACATATATATTTAGGGTTAATTACATCTAGACCCCTTCCGAGATTAGTATATTATAATTGGACCCCTGTTAGTCATTTTATTACAGTTTGATCCCTTCTAAAATTTCGAAATTACTAAACGGTGAAGAAAAAATACAATTTCGTTAAATATTTCACGGAATGTTCCAAATAATTGTGAAATAACCATTATATTCAAAATAATTGTGAAATAATTGTTTGTTTAACCGTTTATTTATTCTAAAAAGACGTGATTTTTTTTTCCTACTTTTATAAAACATGATCTTAGAACCAAACATAATGGTCATTTCAAAATTATTTGGAATATAACGCAATTATTTGGAATATAACGTGAAATATTTAACGAAATCGTACCTTTTCTTCACCGTTTAGTAATTTCGAAATTTTAGAAGGGGCCAAACTGTAATAAAATGACTAAGAGGGGCCCAATTGTAATATACTAAACTCGGAAGGGGTTTAGATGTAATTAACCCTATATATTTAACATATCCAAGGCTTAACGGGCCGCTGATTACCTGATTTACCTTCTCCCACTTGCTTCGTTAGGCCGGGGTGTGGGGCCCCCTTAGGGTTGGGGATTCAACCTTTTGCGACAAGAATAAGGCCTGAAAAGACTAAAGAGTGCAGCCGCCCCCGGTCCCGCCCTCCTTCTGGAAAACAATGTTGTCCTAATAATCCTATCTCTATTATTTGCATAAGCACCTCTTGCTTTGCCAACCATCTTATCATTATTTTTACACTTTAAAAATATTATTTTATTATGTCATGTCATGTCAAACTCGAACACTCATGTCGAATATTATATGGACACATTTTATAAAAATTTAGGAGAAAAAATTCATACGTAATGATATTGTGTAGTATTCATGTTGTCGATGATCAGATGCACCATTTCATTGAAGATTTTGGATTCGGAAATCCACTAATAATATAAAGGTCTAGAGGGTGTTTGGCTGTGATTATAATATATTTTGGATTCGGAAATCCACTAATAATCTAACAGGATGTGGTTCTATTGCTATATGAAAAATTAATACTATTTTAGAGTATACTAACTAATTAATATAGTTCAAAGTATCCAAGTAAACTAGTTGTTAAGGACTAGAGGGTGTTTGGCTATGATTATATTTATACCTTACAGCCGAATTATACCTAGCAAGAAGTCGTGATTTTATTTTGAGGATAAGATACTTGGCGAAGAAAATTATAAAATCACGGCTTATTAGACACTCTTAATAGTAAAACTTTGGAGCAGAGGAGTGTTCAGAGGCTAGAATTCAATCTGAAGAGAAATTAAAGTTGGAGTGAAAAAAAGAGTGATTTTGGACATTTCCGGGGACCGGGATAGAAGTGTCAAAAGTTTGCTCAATTAATATGATGACTTAGCTAAGAACTGATTTTTTAATGGATTATTATCCAACCTCTAATGCACGAACTAGGGGTGCAAACGAGTTGAAACGAATCGAGTCGCATTATTATTATTATTATTATTTCCTCCTCGGGCTCGGGCTCGGCTCGATTTGGACTAAATCAAATAATATATTATTTTTTATTCAAAAATAAACTTTTATAATAATTTAATATATTTATATATATATAATAAAATATATATACAAATATATAATAAATATATTACTTTTGAAGGGATTTTGTATAAAAATCAGTATAACGTGCAATATCATATATTAATTAAGTATTTATATATAAAAAATAATAATATATTATTTTTTAATTTAAATATCCAAGCTCACGAGCAAGGTACAAGTGACTCGAGTTTGGGTTTGTCGCGAGTTGGCTCGCCAGGCTTGCCAGCCAAGTTAGCGGACTTGGCTCGTTTGCATCCCTAACACGAACACTTATGAAAATATTATTTTACCGTGTCGTGTCGTGTCGTGTCGTGTCGTGTCGTGTCGTGTGGAATACTAGTATCCGATACTCATCACGTGAAAAATTTAAGAAAAAAGTCTGTGTCGCCGTATCGCTGAGTTCGTATCTATGTATCATAATATCTAGCTCATAAGCAATAGTAAGGACGGGCTTGGTAGCATGGCCAGAGCCAAGTGGGGTATGAGTGGCCCCATGCCTGTCCTTAATTTTGAAATTTTTTTATTTTTATATATACATTTTTTTTCGGATAGTTATATATATATAGTTTACATCAATCGAACAATAAATATAAAACATTAACCTATTGAAACTAAGTCCGGAGACTTGTATGTAATTAATTGACCAGCTTGACTCATAATTGAAAAGCAACAAAATTAAGCAACTAGGGTATAGCCCAAAGAAGACGAGGCAGATTAAGAAGTATGTGGATATAAGACTACAATACTATTTGTAGTCTTGGTCGTAGCATCACTTTTCCAACTGGAAAATAAGAGTCGAGTTTGTATACATATAATATAACGTGGCTAAGGGTTCAGAAAAAGGCCCGAAAAGACTACATTATTTATTTGTATATGCACCTCTTGTTTTGCCAGCCATCTTATCACTATTCCTACACCACACATTGTTGATTATCAGATGTTCGATTTCATTAATCATTTTGAATTTGGAATTCCACTAATATAAGGTTTACTACTTTACTTCAAAGGAAAAGATTGGGTTGACTCTTTCATAAGCCATAAAAAACTGTTTACTTTGAAGGGTTTCGAGACTGTTGGATAAATTAAAACCCGATACATAGATTGAAACGAACCGAGTATATTAAAGCTCTCAAAAATTATTATTGTACTTGTGAACAAATAGGTCACAAAATCAAATATCATTGTGATATCGGGAACCAATAATAATTTTCTTTGAAAAAAAAAAAAAAAAGCTATTGCTAAATGGCATATTGGTTGCCAGCAAAGGGGCATTGATCCTTTTGTCCAAAATGCACCCATAATTACTACCGCGCCATTGGTTTTGATGGAAAATATTGATTCGGCGTTATTCCCCCAAAATCATATTTCACCTCTAGCATGATAAAAAATGACCCAATGGGGTAAACAATGAGTTCGAGTTAGAGCGATGACCACTGCATATATCATCGAGGTAAACAAGATCATTTTTTGCTTTTGGGCTATTTTATAAATTTTACCATTTTCATAACCAAAATCCATTGGATGGGAACTACTCGGAATAAACCACTCCTTAAGGTCTAGACGGCCACTATGATTATATTAGAGCTTACAACTGAATTACACCTAGCAAGTTTTCTGTGATTTTATTTTGAGGATAAGATACTTGCACGAAAATTATAAGAGAACGTGCTTATTAGATACCATTAATGATAATTATTCAATTAATATGATAAAAACTTAGGGAAAACGTTAATTTTAAGAATTGTATACACCATACCCCCTGTGTTAGGTGAAATGGGTAAAAAAAAATCCTATGTTACAAAAATTAACATAAAAAACCCTGTGTTTTCAAAATATTTGCATTGCAAACCCTAAAAATTTCTGGTATTGGACATGTGCTAAAAGCGCGATTAGAACATTAATTTTCTTTATTTATTGGACGTGAAATGACTTATTTACCTTTTATATTTTGATATACATCATCTCATCTCTCTCTATATATTCCTTTTAATACTTGTTTGTAGGGTTCTTCATGCAATTTTTATTTTGAACATGATCTCTATGCATATAAAAAAGTATTCAACATATATTTGTTCATAGGGTGCTTCATGTAATTTTATTTGTACAGAGTCTCGGTGCATATTAAAAAGTATTGAACAACATATAGAGATGTGATATGATGTATATCGAAATATAAAAGGGTAAATTAGTCATTTTGCATCAAATAAATAGAGAAAATTAGTGTTCTAGTCCCGCTTTAAGCGTATGTCCGACACCAGAATTTTTCAGGGTTCACTATGCAAATATTTTGAAAACATAGGGTTTCTTGTATTAATTTTTGTTTTGAAAACATAGGGTTTCTTGTATTAATTTTTGTAACACAAGGTTTTTTTACCCATTTCACCTAACACAGGGGTGAAATATGTAAATAACCCTTAATTTTAACAAAGGAGATTTTAGATTCACCAAACATCGATATAGAATTGAAAAGAATTTGCAATCTTTTCAATATGATAATGTCTTTTTTGTAAGGGAGAGGATCACGGACTGCTGTGATCTGCAGTGCCTGCAAAACTACAGATGTTGATGTTTAAAATAAAAGCAATTTATTTAATTAGCACAAACTAAAAATAATGGATACCAGCAGTTGTGTTCCATTCTTCTCGAAATGTAAAATCAAACAGTCGTGTGTAATTTGATTACAAGATATACTCAATATTTATTAGCCATGAAAAATGTAACGTTCAAAAATGAATACCATGTAAAAAGAACTTGAGATATGCACATGAAGAATAAAAACAAGCACTGTCTTTCACACAAGATAGAAACAGGCATAAATTGAATATTCAACATTTGTGTAGATCCACCTACATGCGACTCATCCCCCCCTCCGTTGACAATGCTATCGAATCCGTCTAACCTTTAAAACATAATAGGTATATTAATACAATGGACAGATAAACTCACCAAGAAAGAGCAAAATACGGCAAAGGGAAGTGACAAAACCACTAAACAAATTTATACCCATTGTACCATCCTGCATCCAAGAAAATCAACTGATTTTACATAACCCTGTTCCTCTCTGATTTTATGATACACGGATTATCATAAACAACAATCATAAAGGGAAAAACGGAAAATTATTTTACGTTAGTGATGGTATCCCTAGGAGAGGCAGAAACCTTTCCACAAACTTGAGATAAATGCTTATATTTTACCATAATGGTTTAAAAGACACTTAAAAATTAAAGATTCAGGCAAAGTGATCAATGCAGATCCGAGTATGTCTATACCAGAAAGATTTTTGGTGGAGAATCCACTTTCACAATGTTATCCCTTTAAAGGCACGGGATCATAGTGACTACCAGACATAGAACATCCCATTATCGTCTGGTTTATCTGCATATTTACAGGATTAACAAATAAGAATAAGTTGAATTACTTCAAAGAAACACTAAAGCAATAACAGCCTATTTAGAAACACACAGTTACGTATCTCCTTCTCTTGCCAAATTTGTCAGGGGATAAAGGAAAATTTTGGAGATGGAGATAATTCTCCAAAAAAGGCACACTTCCAATTTCAGACATCGTGAATCAAAATATAAAAAGATGGAAATGTAAGTATCATGAATTAAAGAGATCTAAACAACAACATTGTAAGGGAGAAACTAAACTTAACTGACTGTATACATACAACCTTTTCGTTGGATGCATTAAAATGTAACCACAGTGATTTTATATTTTCTTCACAATTCCTTGCCTATCCTGCAATATGTGATTTTAAATATTAATGCCATCACACCAGCAGAAAAACTGCAATAATTACAATATGAAGCTTCTAATAAGAAACTGCAGCCAAACCTTCACCGGCCATCCAAAACCTAGACAGAGTCATTGACTGATAAGGTACTCTAGTGTTGAATTAATACACATAAAACTTCCTATCAAAAGATGCAACTTTCACCTCACTTTTTTTAACAGCAACCATTAATGGCCCATCCGGACCTTCTTTAATAACCTGAAGGACAAGGAGCACACAAGATTTACAAAAAGAAAGAAGAATGGAGAGCACATAGGACACATATATATTTATATCTTTATACATACATATATGGAGAGAGAGAGAGAAAGAAAAAACATTGAAACAAAGCTAAATAACTTAAAAAGAAAAACATAAAAACTAGAAGCAACTAATACAAAAAAATTCATATCAGTCCCCACAAAAAGGTGAAATGCAGTTTATACATAGTACTTATAACAGCATCAGGTAGAAGATTGTGGTTCTAGCTTATTAAGTAATACTATTTATAGACCCAAATTTCCATCCAGTTACGGGTTACTAACACAGATTCTGTGTTAGATTTAGAGATGTTTGACTCTACGGTAGTCAATCAATCTACTCAAAAAGGATTTCTATCTTTTTGGCAAAAAAATGTACAATTTTACAAACTAGAAACATATTGTGGAGTAGTTAAAGAGTGTACCTGTATACTTCTGGATGCTACAACAGCCAGGAGAGGCATAAATGAAGAACAAAAATCTTTAGCAAACATTAGAGGGGTAAGAACACTCCCCACAAGAACCCAAATATAGCAAGGAAGCTTCATTACTGGTCATTGGCAAGCTTCTCAAAAAGCGTAAATATCTCGTGAGAGGGGAGGTTGGTAGTGTAATTTTCAGAAATCTGGTGAGGGGAGGTTAATGTAACTTACAAGATCCAGAAGGGGAGGCAAACATAATTTCCAGAATATGTTTTTTTTTTTTTTTTTTAAAATCCAAATACCCCTGCTTAGGCCTAAAATTCATCCCTCAATTTGCGAGTATGCCCTGCAAAGCCATCCTGCCAATTATTAGAATGCATGAAACCAGTAACAACAGTAATGAGAAGATCAAACAAGCAAAGACCAAACAAACGTCTCAAATCCATCATAATGTTCTGGAGGAATGAATTGCCATAAGTGTCGTTTTTGACGATTGAAGCAATTGCCTTTAGTTTAGGATCGAAATAAACATTGATAGAGGCTATTTGATCAATACGATGGCCATCCATCAATGTGAATTTGGATCCTAGCAAAGGCTTCCTTTCTCCAGCATGCACCTTCACCAACATTAATCGTGTTCCTGCAACTTTCAAGATGCCAACCAAAGATCAAGGATACACAAAGAACAAAAAGACCAACAGAAAAATCCATCCTCACAAGCATCAACAAAACCCAGGCAAGAAAATGAGATACATGACAGCTCAAAATACCATCTGTACAACCACACGTGGCCAAAGACTTAAGATAGGTTTACCATAGATCCACAAAGGCAAATGATGCAGCCACAGCAGAAGCAACAAGTGTCTAGCAGAGACAAGGACAAATACATGATCGTAAACTTAAATGCTTACTCACTCAAACAATATGCATGAACAAATATTCACAAAATAAAACTAGTAAAACCTGTAAATATTTTCTGAGCATTGCACAAAATTGGAGTCTCCATAACTTCAACCATCCATAAAATCATGTCTAGACCAAAACTAAATCTCATGTCTAAGAAGCTTCTGATGTTGATGTTTCTACAAAACTAGGGTAAATAACTGATATTTGCAAGTTGAGCTAGAGAGCCAAGCATATATCCATATACGTACACACCTGAATATTAGAGAGCCAGCCCATAAAAGTGACAAAATATATAAATTCCCAATATTCAGCAAATCTGTTCTAAATTAAAGTTTCAAAGTAATATATCTACGGTTGTGGAGGACTGCTCAGTTCTCAAAATAAGTGAAGCACTAGGGGAAGGGGGAAGGCAAACTCCCTACAGGGTGGTATATGTAATATGCTAAAAGGTTCAACTTCTCTGCAGGGGTCTTTGATGTAATTTTGGAAGCTTTTCAAAATCAACTTGTTGTTAATAAGATCATCCTCTTTTTGAACAATATTCTGTATCCTCTTAATTCTAGAACATTGGTGGGACACTCGATTTATACAAAGACACACTCCACCAAAGACGAACTTTCCATATGATTACAACAATAACATTCACAAGCCATATATACTCACCTTTTTAACTGGACTGAGTGCAAGGGAAGCCATTGGTTCATCATTCTCCAAATGACAACTGATAATTAAATCCGGATTAAATAACTGTCATGATTTTATAATATACGAAACAATAAAACACGAGATTATATTTTCCCAGTGAGCGGCAAAGTGTATAATATTTATAATTTGAGGCGGCAAACCATCACAATGGGATAATTGGGGAATAAATTGAAACTCACCATAAATTATGTAATCCTCATAAAAACATTGGAAAAAAGAAAAAGGGAAAAAGAAACAAATAAAATGACATAAAAAACCACCCTATTTAGTCCTATCAATACCCTTTGGCTAAAGAGACTTAAACTCTAATTCCCCAGCCTGCTGCTACAATCTAATGTCAATAAACCATTATGTTATTCCCAAATGGGTGCTCACTGAAGATTGCAAAATAAACCACCAATATAAAAGAAAAAAAAAAACCCGAAGGTTAGTTGGTTGAGAATGTTTTAGCCACCTTATGATTCAGTGGCTTCCAGAGAAGGTCCGAACCAGCAGTAATGGCCATCTGACCAACACAGTCAACCAGAAAATCATCCACTTCTTTACACATGGGCACATTAGGATGATAACCCAAAAACACGGGGGGATCCGTGACAAGTGGTGGCAAAATGGGTTTCAAAATCACCTAGAATATACATAGTAATCAGCTAATGCACCAGCACAAAAAATAGAGAGATTCGAGCAAGGTGAATTTGCAAGCCTCCACAAAATAGGTTGCTTTGGTTGTTGGGAACTTTCTTCAAAGGGTAGTGCATATTTATAACATGACAAGTAAGAGCAACAATTTTCGAGTTTCAAGATCATTAAAATTTCGGTCAAAGTAAAGATAGCTTCTCTACCACAACACAAGCACATCAAAGAGAAAGTATTCTTAGCCATAACTATTAGATGTTCTGATGTAAGTGCGAACTCTGGGAAAATTTTGCTTTAGATAAGTATAGATGCACAACATGAGAACTGAAAACCAATAATCTGCATAACACATGGCACAATACACAAATTTGACATGGAATCCCCATTTCCACCCAACTTGCGAAATTTTGCCCAAAATTTGACACAAGTTAGGGATTCCATGTTAAATTTGTGTTTCAAGATGGCCTGAAGATCGTGGACAAGTTTTATTTCTACTTAGCTACTTAGAAATAAAACTTGCCTGAAGCTTATAATAATCAAGAAACTCCGACCTCCCAGTATCATCGAGAAAACATTTATGTAGAGATGACAATGTCAAAGCTGCACATTTATGCACTCTCTGTCCTTTGTGTTGCTGCTAAGCTTAGCCTTCCTCTTTTTCGGGGTCAGGCCAGTTTCGGTATTTTAGTGTGACAAGTAATAACCTGATATTGAGTACAATAACATGTGCAGCGATTAAGTAACGATGTGAAAGGTTATTTAGTGTGTACAAAGCTATATATAAGACGATTCAAATCAATTAAACAACCATCCAACAACAAACGAGAAGAGTGGATTTCTACAGGAGATTCAGCATACCAGGTTTTGATAGTTCTTCACGACTTTACTCAGAAATCCACAATAAAAGCCATTAAGCACACAACTAAACTCGTGCTGAGTCAAAGTACATGGACAAACCATTATTAGCCTGTCATGATTACTTAGGCAAGCAGTCAAAGTAGAATCAAAGATTGCTCCAGGTCTAATACCTTTTTGAAGTCCAACCAAATTGTTGCGTCTAATAAACTTACTAAAACACAACGCAATTCTCTCTTTCAAAGCAAAATGCAAACATCATGTAGCCTTTCCTTGTCTCCTTGCATCTACCCACCTCCATCTCTCAAGATTTATTGACAAATTATGTTACGTGAATATCTCTAAGGAGTGTATTTATGCTCTTATTAAAAAAAAAACACACATTTCAACACACAAAAGAATTTCATAATACCAATGTATTTACCTTCTGGCTCACATTTCTATCGGCAATGCCAACCAATTTAATAATGATGGTGTTGAAATAGTTAAAGGATAGAAGGCGATTTTAAAGAGCTTTTATGAGGGTGCGGATTTCCTCCTTCAGTTCAGTTTCGATGACAGTAGGAACACCAATATGCTTCTTTATCGATAGATCATCACTATATCTAAGGAAACTCTGGTATTAATATCTCGAACAGCAACCGTACCTAACAAGGCTTCAGTACAATCACTTAAGCGACCAACAAAAATAACCTAAGAACCATTGATGTTCAGTCATTTTTTGACAAGGAGAAGAGAACGAAGGCCAGCCATAAGGAGAAGGTTAAACATGGGAAACCTAAGGGAACATTAATACTGCAAACCTTGGCACTACAACATCTAACTTCCATAGATTGTATAAAAATTTGAAATGAACACATCAAACACGACTCTAAAAATAAAAAAGAAAAGCAGAACACAGAAGGATTAAGAAACAGAACAATTTTCCATCAAAAGAATTAATCCACTAGCTATAACGAAAAGCGTACCTCCTGTGAACTTCGACACCAAATTTATAAAGCAGCTGACACTGCTTTCATGAACTCCCTGTGGTTAAATGTGCAGCACTCTTTGTGGACGGGAAACTGTAGAAAAACAGAATAAGGTTTCAAGTCGTGGGTACTGCATAAAAGAGAGCAAGAAACAAAGGCAAATGAATTACCCTGTTGAAGAGCTGCACATTTATATTTTATACAAGAGAAATTTTCGATGGAAGTTTTCTGAACAATGCCCACAGGAACCTGAAAGATGAAGTAACAGGCATCACAATCTTAATAAACAGGGTGTTGAACTTAAAAATTATCTTTCATTATACTAAGAAGCCAATCAAGCTATCAACATTCCTCTCCTTACTTTGACTTATCTAGACTTAATCCATATTATCTTCTGATTATAAGCAGCTGGTTGGGGTTATTACAATTCACACAGTAAATTAATATCAAAATGTTGCCAGATGAAGCGGATGATCGTAAACCCTGCAAATTCATGCTTAAGTAAATTAATATCAAAATGCCTTATGCAACCAACTAATATTTCAGGATATTTTTCTAAGAAACCATTTATACACTGTAAAATACAGAATTTCCTAATCGGGTCATCCTCCGGAAAAATGATGTTGGCTGAGAAGGTTGAGATTGATCTCTTAAGTTCGTTGAAGTAAACACAATCAAGCTAGTAAGCCATTCGATGTGTTAAACAAACAAAAAATGGAACCATAAAGATGTTGAAACCAAAAATGATTTCATGGAAAACAATTGTTGACACAACTGAAGTACAAAATATAGGTGTTACAATTTTACTTGGTGTTGAATGGACAGATTCGTCAAACCCTAGTTGTAGGAGCAAGATACACCGTACAATGCTTCCTTCTAGGACTAGGAGGACCCTTAACCTTCAATGCAACTGATTTTTACATACGATACAACTACATCATCTCTCCATTTCACATATTCTGATTCAAGCGGCACGTTTTTGCCTAAAAGGTTGTATAAGAGAGTACCTAAAAGGAAAATTAGAAAAAATATTATAAGTTTAATTCTTACCTGTGCCTTTGTTAGCTCGTGAATATCTCCTAAGGCGAATTCACCAAGAAGCATCAATCCAACTGGAATGTGCCGGTCCGTAAATCAGTGTTGAAACCCCTGTTTAGGGTTTGTTTTTGGGAGATTCCTTTTGACATGATGAACATGAATTTCTTTAATGTCCTTTGATTTTTATGACTTTGATTTTTATGAGTTTGGAGTTAATTATGAGTAGCTAAATTCCTAGGGCTAGGGGAGTGATGGATTATACATGCTAAGTGTTAGATATAATGTTTGAATGACTTGGGCTAATTCTTAGTTTTGAAAACATTGACCACCCTTATCATAATCTAGAATTACCTAATTATCGAAAGATTAATGGTAATTGAATTGTTTTCTTAACTTGTAGATTTAGAATCTAAAGAGATTTAATTCTTAATCTATACAACAAGTAATTTTTTATTTCATGCCAAGCCGCTAGAATTAGAATTACACTAGTCTTGAATTATTAGTTAACCTGGTTTTTATTGATTGCGAGAACAACCTTAATACTATCTTAACGCTATATCTTGAAAGAGAATAGATTGAATCTAATTGACTAGGTTGTAGAATTACACTTGTCAAACGAGTATTATATTGAATCATGCATGCATAGTTGATTACTCCCCGGCTTGTTTTTCTTTTGATTGCAACTCGTTCGTTAAATTTTCAGTTTGTGCTTTTCTTAAATTAATTGCTTAAATTTCTTGCTTGTAGTTTAGATAATCTATTTGATAATTGGTCGGTCTTTAGATTAGAATTAGGTAGAGAGTAATGATTGATTTTCCTTCCCTGTAGATACGATCCTATTGTGCTACGCGTATATTCAAATTGTACACTTGCGATCGGTTTTAACTTAAAATCACAACAGCTATCTGCTTATAGCTGCTAGCAAGTCACATAAAATTTCAAGTCAGATTATAGTTTCAATAAATTTTTAATTGCACTTAAACCCCCCGAGATCATATATTACTGAGTTACGAAACTAACATATCCGGAGTTCCGGAGATATTCACCTCAGAAGAAAAAGTGTATTCACCTCAGAAGAACAAGATGAGTGAGTAATATTAAAAACACAGAGAGAAATAGGAAATGCATACCATCTCTGAGTTGGGCCTGCTGGCTCCATGGCTTGTGACCGAAACTTCAACTCATTGATCTGATTGCAAACATGTCCATGCAAGAAGGTAAATAAAATCAGATTTCATTAATAAGATATTTTTATGGAACAAAAGTTTGCTAATGGTAATTGTCTCAAAAAGGCAAGCCAAAATAGTGAAAATACCAAACCAGCACAAGTTGGCGTACTCTGCATGCATGCACATTAAAAATAACATGCTTCGAAGGTCCGAAACATGTATTCCAATTAGATTTGGCTTAACATCTATTTTATTCAACTAAAAGGGTAAGTGCTGATTTATCTACTCACATACTTTGTTAAAAAAATCAAAATTCTTGAAATTATCATGACGTGAGGATATAACAATGACAGGGGTTCCCAAGAACTATTAAATAATGACATATAGAAACAAACATAATGGTGTCATACTCATACCAATGCCTCAACGACACCAGAAGAAGCCACAATTGCTTCTCAATTTCTGTCATCAAAGTATAAATTCCGTGACGCTTCGGCAGCTTCTTGCCTGAAAAGAAGCTAACATTATGAAAAAAAAAGCATGAATCTACTTCTTCGAGAAAAAAATCTATAAGTACTTGAAATCAAAATCAAAACTTTAGCCGAAAAAATAAATAATTCACCTGACGCCATCATGAGGAGAACTAGGAAATTAGAATATTGACTTAAGGAAATATTTTAGCCCAAAAAAAATAAAAAAAAATTACCTCACGCCATCATGAGGAGAACGAGTTAGTTGCACAGGAGCTTCAAGAGCTCATGCCTTTTCTCCTACTGCAGCAATATTACTATTGCTGTCTCCATCTCCTTGAACAGCCAAATTAGCCAAACAAAGAATCCCGCAAAGCATTCCAAAGTCAATTGAAGCATCTAACACTGAAATCACATATTTAAAGATGGAATCGATAATTATCGATAAGCATTCATCCTATAAAGAAAGAGTTAACATTTGGTATCCAAATCTCTCATCATGAATAGCCCAAGTAACAGCCGGTAATGAAGTCCTGAACTACAATCATACACCATGACTAAAATAAATGCGCACACACATGACACATGCATCCAATCAAGAAACAAAGTACCGTAAGGATGCAACGGCCATTCTGCCTATGAGCAGTAAAGATAAATCAAAAATCAAAATTAGTAGAAAAAGAATAATGGCCCTAAACCCTTTGCTTTTCGCACAGAATAATGAGTATCCTGCAATCATGAGCAGTTAAGAACACAGATAAACACAAAAATTCAACCATCACCAAAAATCTCATACCAATTCCAATGAAGTTCCCCTGGATAAGCCAAACGAAACCAAACAATGCCTCTGGGTCGTCGAGGAAGAATGAAGGCGGTGGGCTTATATCAACTCTCAAAGAATTAAAATCAAATCTATTTTCCTTATAGTCTCGTATGCTAATTTTTGGCTTAAATTAATTAATTTTAGGCTTACTAGCCGTTGAACATTAATTATAGGCAAGCGTAAATTTAACGCGTATAATAAGAGATTTTTATTTCCTAAATCAAGCTTCAATTAATATATTATGTATAATTAGGCTCTATTTGTTTAAAGCTTCGATTTAATATATGTCTAATTGGGGATTTTTTTTTTTTTTTGAAGCGTAGTATTGGACTCTGCATAAGAAATTTTTCGAACAAAAATGTATGCCTTCATTGCCGTTATTATGCATAATAGTTGTGTGAAAATAAAAAAAATTATCATTAAAATATATAACTTTTATGTTAATATATTTTTTAAAATTGTTTTTAATATGATAATTATTTTTTTTACCCTTCTGCAAGTTCACCGCCAATCTCAATCACTCTTAGACAAGCTTCAAAGCTTTGATCTCATTCTACTCCGACTATCTCCACAAGCGCCTAGCAGTTTCTTCCCTCTTTCAATAAGTTCCGCCGAGAGTTTCCTCTCCAGGATCGTGAATTTCAGGGGATCCTCAAAACGGCCCCGCAGGAAGACTTGCCTACCCCTCCCTTTGCCGTCTGCGTATGAATTTACCCTCGCTTGATTGTTATTTTTCCTTCTTTTGTTGATGAAGTTTTAGTTGTAGTCTGAGTTTTGTTTTTTTTGGGCACTAAATAGTTGAGTACGCGGGCAATGGGGTTGGAGGAAAAGAAGAAAGGAGGATTATATGGTTGTGTAGATATTTTTCTATTGGTGAATGTGCTATTTGATTCAAGTTATTTAAGTGTTTCAATGTTGCAAGTTACATTATGTTATTAATGGTACTCTTCAACTTATGCGTGATTATCTTAGTGATGGTTCAAGCATGCAGAAGCTCCATTCTTCAGCCTCCTCTCATATATCTGAGAGGATTAGCGTACTGTCTCAGTTGGAATCGTGTTTATTATCATTAGCTGGCAATCTGTTTTAACTTTCTGATACTTGACTCTTGATAATCTCCTTAGGAAGGTTATAGAAATTCACCTTTTCTTTTTGATGTAAGTTGGTGATAATGAATGTCACGTTCTTCACATGTTAGTGTCGGTGGCTAGAATGAATTTTGTAGCTTTGTCACTTTTACCAAGATAACAGTTTGAATCTCTATCTTTATTTTATGAACGAAGAAATTTTGGAAAATTCTTTTGTTTTCATTCTCCTTTTACGTGTTGCTTCCACTTTTAAGAATCTAGGTCGATAATGAATCTGTATTATTGTTCAGAGGCTCGTATTATTGCTTAGGCTAATAATCTAGTCATGGATATATACGTGTTCGATTTCATGAATATATTTCTTATGCCCTTGACAATATATGTAGGTATATATGGAGGTTGACAGAATTGGAGAGGATTTGGTTAAGGATCCAGAGAACTCGTTGCCCTCATTATTAGTTGCTATCAATGATTTATTTTCGAAATTGGAGGCATCCATTGGCCATTTTCATGCAAATCGTCCGGTAAGTCATTGATATATAAACACTATTTATTAACTCCTGTAAATAACTTCCTACTTGTTGAAATATTGTTTTACATATATTTCCCGTGCGACCCTTCTTGTGTGGGACTTGAACATCTTGGTGGATGGTGCTGCTATAATTCATGTTTTCATCCTTTTCCCCAACAAACAATTTATTGGTCAATTGGTATGCAGAGTGGGTCATCAGTGGATGGAAGCTCTTCAGTTCCCCTGATGTTTGTAAAACTTCAAGAAATAAACCAGGAAGGCTCTCAGTGGACAGAATGTGAGACGAGAGATGCCATCAACTTCATTTATGAAAACTTAAACAGATTGGACTCTTATGTGTCTGTGCTGGTAAGAGTATTTCTCAGATGTGATTCTTGTTGATCTGCTAGTACTTCCTTTTTTCTTTGTTCAATTTAATTTCCATTTCGTTGTTGCTTGCTAGAACTTGACCTTAACTGATTTAACGTGTTAAAACTTAGAACTTTAAGATAAGTCTACAGGTTTCTGTGGTAGCAGTGGTGGTTGTTGATTTAAACTGGTATTATCCTGAGTAGAAGAAATTGTTTCTCTGTAGGATTCAAAATGATAGAATTATCCAATAAACCTTGACTTAGCCATTTATACAAATATAATGGGACTTTAAGGCAATAAAGCTGAAGCTAAAACAGTTTTTCCTTCTGATTTTGACTGGAATGCAATTGCTCCCCCTATTTGTAAGTTGAATTTTGTGTTGTTTGTTAACTCAAGCTAGATATCTATGAATATGGTTGAATTTTGTGTTTCGTTAATAGCTTCTCATGCTGAATGCTATCTAGTGGTGCCCCTTCATGTTGACTATGACTTTATTTAATGAGTAACACTTCACGAAAATGTCAAGGTGTATTAGAGATGATAGTGGATTTAGCATGGATTCTCATGTTAATACATGTTTCTCACATTATATTACAGAGACTGAGTTGATTTTACATGTTTACATTACTTGACTTCGGTAGGTTTCCAAACATCGCAAGCCAAGGAAGGTAACTTTGTACTGGATGCACTATAGCTGTGGGGTTATTGGAATTTCTGTTTGTTCCATGTGGCTTCTTCGCCATAGGAAGTTAATGGGGAGCTCTGACCTTGACAATTGGGTCCGAGAGGCAAAGGATTCAACCATAAACTTTTGGAGTGATCATGTAGAGCAGCCAGTAAGGTTCCTTGAATCCTAAACTTTTCACAAGCAAATCTTTTATGTCTTTTCCGCATCTCTCTAGTCATTGATGTTGTTGTGTTATTTACTATTCTCCCTTTGTTTTCTTCTAACTTCCTGAATTAGATTCTGGCTATAAGGGATGAGCTTTTTGAGACCTTCCGGAAAAGGCAAAAAGGTGCAATGGAGCGTGAAGAAGTGCAGTTGACTGTTGACTCTCTACATAGGTTAGCTTGCTTACTTCAATGGAAGAGTATTCTTTTTCCCTGTTGGGTTTCATGTTAGCCATCCATCCATATTAAACATTTACTGGCATTACTTACTCTAAGCATAATGTTCTATTTAAATGCATAAATCCTAGTGGGAGTAGTAGCAGCAGTAGTAGGGGTTAGGATTGGAACTCAGTTGTGGTACAACTGCTTTTTGATTTTCATTCATTTTATGCCATGCTTTACCTTTTCCCTATATACCAACTGATATCATTATTTTCTCTTTGCAGAATGCTCCTAGCTTTCAGTGAGCAGACAACAGGTAAAAAATTTACTGTGAATGCATACGATCAAGAAATGCTTGAGATAGTGATGAACAGGTAAATTTCCTTGCATTTTATAGTATTTTCTCGTGTGTGTCTCAGGAACGATGGCACAAAATTCTCCACAAACCTTCTCTAGTTATGATAGCATAAAGTTTATTTTCATGATATTTCCTTTACTAAGAATCTTTAGTCTAGTCGATTTCTTCATTGCTTCGCCTACAAGTACTTGCAGAATAAGTTATTAAGCACGATAACAGGAGACACGCCATATACTTTTCATTGTTAGCCGAGCAATACAGTAGAACATTGTCCTTTTCCCTTTATTCAAATAAGGTGCATCTAGTTGTGCAGATGATGGTCTCTGGTGCTCTTTTTCTTTTAGGAATTTAGATCAATCTCTATTTTCCTGTTTCTTTGTGATTTATGTTTTAAGTAACTAATAATTTTTGTATTTATTGGTTCAAGAAAAGTTCGTTTGCAGTGATCTTTTTCAGGTTTAGTGTGAGAATGCTGGCTTCTTCTTAAGCTTGAACGTTGTGACTTCAAAGTCTTTAGATGTATGATAGTCACCCGAAATCTGAACTCTTTGAAAGTTAGCCTGTTTGAGAGAGATTCCTGATTTATGAATTAGTGGTGATCCATTTTGCAATTGGAAGTAGAAAATGTTGTCTAAATTTGGATTGAAAAATTCAATGTTTTTGGCCTATTTTACTGTCTCAATGACAAGTTTTATGATGAATGCACTTTCATGACTTTGTTACCTCTGGGCATCTCGATAAGTCTGCTCAACACTTGTATGTTGCATCAATGTTTGAGCATGAACTCGTAACCATGTAGTATGTGACTCGAATTTGTAGGTATGAGAAAGAACTTATGCATCCAATCCAGGGTCTTGTTGGTGGAGAGCTTGTCCGTGCTCTTCTTATTCAGGTAAGATACTTGATTTTAGAGCAGTGGGTAATTCCTAATTTTGTCACCTAATATATCTTCTTCTCCCCATACAGGTCCAGAAGCTAAAACTAGATATTGAAGAGTGAGTGAGAAAACTAATATATTCTAACTTAAGCAATTTATTTTCCAATTGAAGTTTGTGATTTTGCTCAAAATTTGAAACAGGGCCATGCTTGAGCTAGATCAGATCCTGAGGGCCAACGAAATCAACTTTGCTATTCTAGCTGCTTTACCAGCTTTCTTTCTGTCCCTCATTCTAGCCATGTTTGTGCGAGCTTGGTTTAAAAAGGCAAGCAGTTTGTCGACTACTATTGTGGTTATAGTTTGAATGGTTTTGAAATGCTAGATATTATCTAGTTAACACGTATGCATTTATTTGTTACATGTTATTAGAAATTAATGACATCCTCTGTATCATTGATGTAATTCTTTAAATCACGCTTTGACAAAGTTAGGAGAGCTAGAAGGCTGGCATCAAACTTCACCATTATTGTATTGTTTCAGCTCTTGCTTGTGTCTAATAATTTTAAAAGACCACTTTGTCATTTATCATCATTTGTACAGCGGCTGAATGATTCATTAATTCTTGTTAAGTGAGCATTGAGAGGTGTCATTGGACCTCACATTTAGTTGAACATAATTTTTCCTTTGTTTTCATTGCTAGATTTTTTACTATTACCATGTTGCACTGTTTTGAAGTCTTACTTATTAGTCCCTTGATTAGGATACAAGAGCGGAAGGTAGAGGAAGAGTTGCCCGTATTCAGAGAAGGCTGTGTCTAGTGGAAATTGAAAGAGCTATAATGCAATTTCAAAGATGTCAAGATCAAGGATTGCTACGTACATGCATTACCTGATTATTAGTACTAGATTAGCACATTTGCTTGCAAATATCAAGGATTGGAATGAATGTTAATTTGTGATTATTGGGCTTCGCGATCACCCTAAGCTTGTGCGGCAGAATAGTTCTACCAAAACATTTTTTTTTCCCTTACTGAACCTATAGCGTGGTCCTTATCTGAGGTTATATTAGTTATACATTAATCATGGAATACGATAGATTTAGTGGTCCTTAAATTTGATTTTGATTGGACTTTTGCAGGAAAACGATGCCCAATGCATGTATGGTCTGGTTAGATTCTCTCTATAATGCATTGAAACTCCAAAAAAGCACTGCATAGAGTGTTTGACATGGATACAGACCTGTCAAAATTGTGTCACATGATATTTGACTTGTTCATAACTTGAAATTATATTTAAAAAAAATAAAAATTTGTCGTGTTAAAGCATTGACAGCATGGTTCACAGCTATTGGCTGTCCTATATGTTTTGGCATGGTTAGGTCTTTATTCACATTCTGTTAGGAAATATACCTTAATCTAGGGAGTTTCCTTAATAGCAGATTCTATAATCCCTGACTTGTAGGGATTTTGATAGATAAATATGCCTTTCTTGTATTCTTCTTTACAATACAATGAATTCAATACAATATCTTTCTACCCTAGATGCTTTAACATGGTATCAGAGCAGTGTTGAAAATCCTAGGGACTCAGATTTCTCATCATCGTCCTGAACCCTTTCTCAAACCTCTCGGCATCAATCAAGATGACCACTTCTACAGAACCAAAAACAGAAACGGAGTTATCTCTCCAATTAGCAGACCTGATGCGAAACAGTGTGCAGCAACAAACAACCATGATCAATCAAGGCCTCTCAGTAGGCATCAAATTAAACAGCGATAATTACCCGGTATGGGCCCGATTGATGAAAATGGCAATCGGAGGACGGGGCGGCCGTTCACACCTCACCGGAATTCCCAAAGCACCAAGCACCACCGATGCAACATACGATCAATGGGAACAAAACGATCAAAACGTGTTCACATGGATCATTCAAAACATGGAAGCAAATTTAATAAATAACGTTTTGCAATACCCGACTGCGAAAGCATTGTGGGACGGTCTTGCAACAACGTATGGCAGCGGCTCGGACCCCCTCCAGTTGTTCGATCTGCACAAAAGGGCAAATACACAGAAACAGGGCCTCGATTCATTGGAAGATTTCTGGAACCATCTTCAAGGGATTTGGATGGAAATTGATCGAAAACAACCAAATCCAATGAAGTGCCCCGAAGATATTACAATCTTCAACCAAATCGTACAAGAACAAAGATTATATCAATTTCTCACCGGGATTGATGACAAGTACGATCCAATTAGGCGAGACTTGCTGAAACTTGACACAAAGCCCTCAGTCGAAACCGCGTACGCCACAATCCGGAGGGAGGCTGCCCGTCTCCAAATCTTGAAGACGGCGACCAATGGCAACGGAGATCTCTCATCACCGGGCATCGGAACAGGCTTGGTGGTTAGAGGCGGCAAAGGAGGCCGAAAAACTGAGGGTAACCGGCGCACCGAGAACAACAATCGGCGAAACCCACCACAGGAAGATAAATCGGAACTAGAATGCTCCCACTGTGGAAAACCCAGACATACAAAGGAGGGTTGCTTCGAACTTATTGGATATCCCGACTGGTGGGAAGGTAATAGGAAGGAGAAAACCCGCTTCATGACCGGCGGTGGGCCACGGCGAGCAAACGCCGCGGTGGAAACTCAGACCAGCGGTTGGGCGACGGAGAGAGGAGACAACGGTGCCACCGCAGGCGTCATCAAACCACGAGACGCCGGTGCGGCGGCGTCCGGTCAGGCGACGGGACAGGCGGAACGACGGGCCAACATAGCAGCCGCCGCCGCTGGAGAAGCTGCGAACGATTTCTGCCCCATAGGTAAAGGGTTTGAGTCAAATGACTCAAGCCCTAAGTTAATTGCTCATAAATGCCCCTCTTTATCCCTATTTACAAATCAGCCCCCCATATTTGATAAAGTGCAATGTGGTCCCTCTAGTTTACAAGTTTCACAAAATGCCCCACATAAATTATCAAACTGGATTCTTGACTGCGGTGCTACGGATACTATGACATTTGATTCGTCTGATATAGTTGAAATGTCTACTTTGAGAACTTCCAGTATTCAAACTGCTAATGGGGGTCTGATGAAAGTTAAGGGGGAAGGGTCGGTTCATATTTCACCTCGATTAAAACTGAGAAATTGTCTTTATGTTCCGTCTCTATCATACAAATTACTATCTCTCAGTCATGTGACAAGTGAATTAAACTGTGTGGTCCTAATATACCCTCGCTTCTGCTTGATACAGGACATTCATACGAAGGAGATAATTGGGCGTGGTACTGAGAGGGACGGACTATATTATGTGGATGAATTGGAACAACCTTCTCGAAGTCTTCTGTCGAAGGGTACTACAGATACACAAGTTTGGCTTTGGCACAGGCGCCTTGGACATCCCTCTGTTGGGTATCTGAGATTGTTATTTCCTTCACTGTTTCAGAATAATTCGAATTTCAGTTTGTCTTGTCAGACTTGTTCAATTGCAAAAAGTCATAGAACCTCCTTTAAACCCACAAACACTCGGGTTGAATCTGTTTTTTCTTTAGTTCATTCAGATGTGTGGGGTCCCGCCCCTGTTACTAATCAGCATCGATTTCGTTATTTTGTGTTATTTATTGATGACTTTTCTCGTATGACGTGGATATACTTTCTTCAGCACAAGTCAGAGGTGTGCAAGACATTTATGGCATTCTGTTCTATGGTTCAAACCCAATTTAACAGAAAGATCAAAGTGCTAAGGTCCGACAATGGCCGTGAGTATGTGAACCAAAACATGAAAGAATTCACAACCAATCAGGGTATTATCCACCAAACCACTTGCCCAAACACACCTCAGCAGAACGGGGTTGCCGAGCGAAAAAACCGAACCCTACTCGAGATGACCCGATCTCTCTTGACAGAATCACAAGTTCCCCACCATTTTTGGCCCGAAGCAGTAGCCACATCAGCCTACCTCATCAACAGATTACCCACCAAAATCCTATCCCACCAAACCCCTCTATCAGTCTTCCAAACACAAGCTGATATACCCCCGTCTCTTACCATGCCACCACGGATCTTTGGATGTTCAGTTTTCGTCCATGTTCCCAAAACCGACCGAACTAAACTAGACCCATGTGCAATCAAATGTGTGTTTGTGGGCTATGCACCTCATCAGAAGGGGTACCGATGTTATAATCCCATCACTCGGCGGCTGCATGTTACTATGGATTGTGAGTTCTTGGAATCAGAATACTATTTTCAGACCCCACATAGCTCTCAGGGGGAGTACTTGGGTGACTCACTATGTTGGCTCAATAACTCAGTTGACTCAGATTCTGGTCTTCTCATTCATTCTAGTTCAGACTCTGGTCTTCCCATGGATTTTGGTTCTCTTTCTCAATCCGTCCCCGACGACATCCAGCTCAGTACCACCACCAATCATTCTCCTCCGCATGATGTCCAAGCTGAGGTAACAGATCCGATCCCTTCTCCTTCAATTTCTGATAATAATCTTGTTCCAGATACAGTTAACCCGGTCTCAGATATTACAGAAGGTCACAAATATACTCTGCCACAGAGAAGTACCAGGGGAATTCCCCCACATCGATATTCACCCGAACGGGTATCACGGACTTCTAGATATCCTGTGGGTAATATGGTGAAGGGGAATATGTCTGATATGGCTAAGGCCTTTTTGAGTTGCCTCTATAAAGAACAGATCCCGAGCACAGCACAGAAAGCCATGGAAATAGAGGAATGGAGAAAGGCCATGTTCGTAGAAATGGATGCGTTGGAAAAGAATAAAACATGGGAGAAGTGTGAACTATCCCAAGGCACGAGACCAGTGGGGTGCAAGTGGGTGTTCACCATCAAATACAAGGCAGATGGAACGATAGAAAGGTACAAAGCACGTCTCGTGGCAAAGGGGTATACCCAGACGTATGGGATTGACTACTCTGAGACATTCTCACCAGTGGCAAAGATCGATACAGTGCGAGTTCTTCTCTCCGTAGCAGCAAACCAAGATTGGCCATTACACCAGTTCGATGTGAAGAATGCCTTTCTTCATGGAGAACTAACAGATGAGGTATACATGGAGGCCCCTCCTGGCTTTTCTAAGCATTTTGGGACAAATGAGGTGTGCAGACTAAAGAAAGCGTTATATGGGCTCAAACAATCCCCTCGGGCATGGTTCGGGAGATTTACAGTAGCCATGAAGAAGTACGGGTATAAGCAAAGCAACTCAGATCACACCCTGTTCCTAAAGAACCGGGGAAGCATGATAACATGTTTGATCATCTATGTGGACGACATGATTATCACCGGGAGCGATAAGGAGGAAATAGAACAGCTGAAGGAAAATCTATTCAAAGAGTTTGAAATGAAGGATTTAGGGGGCTTGAAATACTTCTTAGGGATAGAGGTGATGCGATCTAAACAAGGGATTTTCATCTCGCAGAAGAAATATATTCTAGACCTCCTAGCAGAAACCGGACTACTAGACTGCAAACCTGTTGACACCCCAATTCAGGTAAACCACAGGCTCAAGTTACATGAAGATGGAGAGCTCGCTGAAAGGGAACGGTATCAGCGATTGGTTGGAAAGCTGATCTACTTATCCCACACTAGGCCAGACATCTCCTATGCAGTGGGGATAGTTAGCCAGTTTATGCATCGGCCTCAGAAGGACCATATGGAAGCAGTAATAAGAATAATCCGGTACTTGAAAGGCTCCATAGAGAGTGGGATTATGTTTGGAAGGCATGGGCACTTGGAGATTGAGGCGTACACTGATGCTGACTGGGCAGGCAATCCGAACGACAGACGATCCACCTCAGGGTTCTTTACCCTTGTTGGAGGAAATGTAGTAACTTGGAGGAGCAAGAAACAGAAAGTAGTAGCTCTCTCGAGCGCCGAGGCAGAATTCAGGGGAATTGCAAAGGCTGTAACAGAAATCATCTGGTTAAGGAAACTAATGACAGAGATTGGGATGGCTCCAAAGGAGCCCGGGCGGTTAAAATGTGACAATAAGGCCGCGATCAGCATCTCTGAAAACCCAGTACAGCATGACAGAACTAAACACGTGGAAGTTGACCGACACTTCATAAAAGAAAAGCTAGATGATGGCACCATCGAGCTTCCGTTCGTAAAGTCTGAAGATCAGCTGGCAGACATTCTCACGAAAGCGGTTACAGGACAGGTGTTCGGAACAACCTTGGACAAGCTAAGAATCGGGAATCCGATTACATAGCTTGAGGGGGAGTGTTAGGAAATATACCTTAATCTAGGGAGTTTCCTTAATAGCAGATTCTATAATCCCTGACTAGTAGGGATTTTGATAGATAAATATGCCTTTCTTGTATTCTTCTTTACAATACAATGAATTCAATACAATTTCTTTCTACCCTAGATGCTTTAACACATTCTTTATACTTTAGAGGTTTTAAAGTGATACCAAACCTAAGAAAACTAAAATTAGTAATTGAAACTCGACAGTCGACAGTCGACACTCTCTATGTTTTTGTAACTAGACTTTTCCAAAGTAATCACCATTCAGTATGACCATCTCTTATCTTTATAAATCTTTGTACATACATTCATGTGCACACCATATATACAAATGTGTATATATTAACATATATGTGCACGTAAACATTTCTCATGTTGTGAAATTTTTAAGAATTGTTGTGTCATGGTGTTGTGTCCGGGTTGGTGCATCATAGTTTTATTTACTATTACTCTTCTATTTCTGTTCTATGATTTACTCTTTAAAGTCTAAGGGTGTAAGGAGGGTGAGAGGGAGGTTAGGATTACTATGATTTGAAGTCTAACCATTTATCTTATCATCAGTTTGAGACAGGACATCATTGATTTGGCGAAGCCAGACCTCGAAACTGCACATAAGCTGAATATTGCATCGCGTATGGAGCGGGTATATGAATGCCTCCTTCCTCCCTCAAAGCGCCATGCTCTGCTGTGATTCTAACTCCAACTCCAACTCCAACTCGCTTTTGAATACACATCTTGTATAAAATTTTGTAGCCTCATAACTGTGCCCTCGTTTTAAGATCGGCTAAATCTGTTTTTTGTTGAGATAAAATCAAAAATGATGCCAGCCATGTATACATGTTCTACTCGATTGGCCTTTTTTAGTCTGTTGTTGGATAGCATAAATGTGAAACTAGCAAAGTAGCAATAAGCAATTGGTGAATCCTTGTGCTCTCAAGTTGGTTACATTTTCTGAAGAGATGAAATATTACCTACTCTTTGTTGTTAGCTTATTGCGTTTAGACTCTTTAGTCAGATGTGGAATTTTTCAATTTTGTGAAAAAGTCCATTTTAAGGAATCTGACTTGTATATGGTGACTTGTGGGTATTTGTACAAAGGAAAAATTGAAATTGCAAGAAATATCAAAAGAAAAATATAGTGATGTCAAATATAGGGGAAAAGTAAAAAATCAAAGGAACATGAGACAAGGAAAACAAATAATTAAATAAGACAAAAACTACTCAAAAAAGAAAAAAGAATAATAAATTCGAACGGTAACATAATTTTAGAGGGGATGAAAACATTGGAAAAAAGTATAACAATAAAAAAGCAAAAAATTATGGAATTCAAAAATGAATAATAATAATAAAAAAAAAAGACTATAGAATTCAGAAATTATGGAATTCTCCTTGGATGGTAGGAAACACCACTAAGAATACCCTTTTTAATTCCGAAATTCGAACGAATATATGGAAAACACTTATTTCAGGAGAAAATAAAGAGTGAAACTAAAGTTGCAAATTCATATTTCGGAAAATATATTTAAACAATTAAAACATAGTAAATTCTTAAGAAAAATATTAATAAATGGGATAGCTTGTATATCTTCAAGGTCAGTTTAGCTATATCTCTTATTTTCATTTCTTGTTGGCTTAGCTTTCAGATTCCTGATGTTCCTCTTCACATTCGTGAAAATATGTGATGCGGTAATTATATAGGTTCAAATGTATATATGGGTTTTTATACAATACAGCTCCTTTTGTAGAATTATATATCTTGAAGGAAAGAGTTGTGCTTGTGCATATATATAACATTTCCTTTCTTCATTTCACACAAATAACAAAACTAAAAACAGACAGAAACATATCTAAAATGAGACAATTCAGAATTAAAAGTAATTAAAATCAAACAGAAAGGAAAGACTGCACCTGCACTCAACAGCTGATCATCTTCGTAACAACATTCTCCATTTGACATAGAAAAATAAGTAGAGCTTGTCCCACATGTCTTCCACGAATCCAAAATAGGCATCCCTCCATGATTTGTTTAGAATCAAGGTCGAACAAACAACTGAAAACCCCGTGGCAAATCCTGAAGATAAGAACACGTAAAACCAATCTATCTCTGATTTCTCACCTTCGTTGTTGCCATTGTTTGCTGGTTGAGGGACTTGATCACCATTGTAGCAATCTATTTTCACTTGAGGCCAGCAAAGGTGGTTTCCCATGAAACTCGGAGAATCGAAGCCCGAAATTTGGGGGCCTTCTGGTATCTTGCCTGTCAAATTGTTGTAAGACAGATTCAAATATCCCAAAGAATTTATGCTTGCCAAGCTGTCAGGAATTCCACCAGACAGAGAGTTTCTTGATAAATCAAGAGATTCCAATTGCTGCATATCTCCTATGCTGTTTGGAATTAATCCTGTGAAGTGATTGCCCGATAAGTTGAGTGATCTCAGCTCCACAAGACTAGTCATCTCCTTTGGGATATCTCCCGACAAGTTGTTATTTGCTAGGTTTATAATCGTAAACAATCGAAGAATAGTGTCGTACTGATATTCTTGTCCTTTAGTAGAGAGAATAGCACTCTCAAAGATGAACAACGTATACCAAAAAGGAAAACTTTTCATTCGATCTCGTATTTCAATTGGATCTCGTTTTGTACTCATCGCTGTGAAGTTGTTGACACAACTAGGTATGATTCCAACAATTTTGTTATCTGATAGATCCAAAATTCGAACAGAATTTAAGTGGCATAGATCTGAAGACATTTCACCAGTCAGCTTGTTCGAGCGTAAAATAAGAATCTCCAATTGGGTCAGGCTCCTCCCAATCCACGTTGGTATATTTCCATCCAAGTTATTATCATGAAGGTCTATCTTTATTAAATTAGTGCAGTTGCGCATTGAAAAAGGTATTTGGCCTGAAAAGTTATTTCTATACAGATTCAAAAACCAGAGATCTGTAAGAAATCCTATGGAATTTGGGATACTTCCAGACAAGTTGTTATTTCCTAGATTCAACACCCACAAATAAGGCAAATTCATGAAGCAATCTGGTAATTCTCCAGTCAATTGGTTTCCCCCTAGAAGAAGAAACTCCAAACTTGTGATGTTGTCACAAAGAAAGTGAGATAGACCTCCTGAAAATGAGTTATTGGAGAGATCCAAATCATTCACACTATTTCCCACTCGAGGCAGTGGTCCACTGAATTGATTGGAACTCAAGTAGACAGTCATATTGCCAAATTGATCTGGAATCTTTCCATGGAGATGGTTGTGTGAGAGATTCAAATAACTAATTCCCCAAATCCAGCTAGGAACAAAACCTGAGATTCCAGTACTAGATAAATCTAGCATTTCAAGATTCTTTTGTTTCTTGATCCATGAGGGAATACTCTTAGCGCCTAAGCCGCACGAACGGAGTTGCAGCTTCTCAAGCTGGAAGGACGGAATCCAGTTTGGATTCACTTTCAAAGTCAATTGAGGGTTATCAGAGGCATCTAACTTTGTTAATTTTGTGAGATTGGTAAAATGGCTCTCTGTCACGACCCCTTCCAGCTTGTTATCACTAATATAAAGAAATTCCAAGCTAAAATGTTGCCCCAAACTCTCTGGAAGATTTCCACTCAATTGGTTATGAGAAAGATCTAGATATTCTAAGGACATTAGCTGCCCTAGACTGGATGGGATTGAACCTGATAATAAGTTTCTGCCTAGACCAAGATATATCAGACTCTTAAACTCCCCGAATTTATCAGTTATAAGACCAGAAAGTTGATTGCGAAATAGAGAAAGGTATTGCAACGAATCTAAGAAGCAATCAGACATATTTCCAAATGAATCTGATAATTCTCCTTGCAACTTATTTTTTGATAAACCCAGGTTTTGCATTTCGCACAAGTTGGCAATTTCTCTAGGTATTTTCCCAGAAAGATCATTAAATGATAAATCAAGCATATTGAGAGAGCTCAGATTTGCTATGGCATTGGAAATTGTACCCTGTAGAAGGTTGCCATTCAAATGCACAAAATGAAGGTCAGTGCAAGAGTAGAGCCAATTTGGAATGGTGGAATTGAAATTATTGTAAGAGAGGTCAATGTGTTGAAGTTTGGTGGTATTGCTAATACTTGGAATTGACCCTTCAAAATCGTTGAAACTCAAATCAAGATAAATGAGGTTGCTGAGCTGAGAAATCCATCTCGGGACGCCAGACCAAAAAGTACCATGATAATTACTAGAAAGATCGAGGACAGTGAGAGTAGAAGAAACATTAACCTCATTCATCAGGGAATCAGTAATGAAACGAAGATTGCAATCATTGAGGCGCACTTGTACCGGTGCCCAATTTGCTGCAGCTTTGCTGAGGTTCACATTTTTCATGCTGAGGTGCTTCAACTTTGGAAGCCCCGACAACCATTCGAGACTATTGGCATAAAGGCCGTTTCCATATTCCTTTGTCCCCAAAGCCAAAGTGCGTAAATTTGAAAGATTTCCAATAGCATGGGGAACAGCTCCATGAAATCCAACACTCGATAAATTCAAATAGCGTAGGCTTCTCAAAGACCCAATGAAGGAAGGGAGTCTTCCAGTGAAATTGTTGCCACTAAGGTCAAGATACCTCAGTTGCGTTAAATTCAGCAGGGAATGACTTATTTTACCACTCAAAAAACGTTGAGTAATAAAATGATCATAATAATAATAATAAGAATAATTATTATGAAGATGGAGCTGTTGAACATGGCCAGTGAAGTTGTTGCAAACAACGCCTTTCCAATTGCAACAATTAATATCACTGAGATTATTCCATGAAGAGAGTAGATCAAAGGGATCTTTCAGAGACTGCTTGAAGCTTAGAAGAGCCTGTTTTTCAATTTCGAGACAGAGAATAGTATGGCTTAATTTGAAGGTTGTGAATAAAATAACAAGAAAAAACAGAGGCGCACAAGGGATTGGCTTTGGACGACTCATCATGATAATCTTTTGCAGTGCCTTGGAACTAATAAAAAGTGTATTGAATGTTTTCTGCATATACATATATATAAGATTTCTGTTAACCCCTTTTTTTTTTTTTTTTGTTACAGTTCATTTATGTTGGTAAGTTTAGGAAGCATCGGATGTCGATTTGCATTTAAGATTTTTACATGACTCGACTGGTTCAAAAGAAGGCGAACTAAAAGACTCAGAACATAGTATTATTGGTGAGCTTTTTCCATGTCTGCGGACTTATGTGATATAATATGATAAATGCCAAAAACCTCGTTATCATATAGCAATGCATAGGAAACAACCCAGTGAAACATAAAATACAGTTGGAAAATTCTGAAATACTTGTGTTGATGCACATGCACCTACTTAAATTCACCTAAGATTTCATTTTTTTGTTCACACTAAATAGTTGTACATAAATAATTATATTGATGGAATCAGCTCTGTATATTATGTACAAAAAGATATAAAAATAATTATGAATGGAGTAATTAAGGAATAATAATTGCATAACGTTTACTCTTCTAACCACCTGTGGAAGACCGAATTAGGATCAGGATTTGTACACTTCATAGACAGCTGTTAGTGCTCATCCTTGACTCATAATTGAAAAACAACAAAATTAAGCAAATAGCCCAAAGAAAGACGAGACAGACTAAGAAATATGCGGATATAACTATTTGTAGTCTTGGTGGTGGTATCGTTTTTCAACTGGAAAATTAGAGTCAAATTTGCATACTTTTCAGCCCATTCTATTGCTTTCTAGTAATAAGCAGACAGATTATCTTTTAATTAAACAACCTAATGGTTTTGGTCATTTGTTTCTATATATCTTATAAAAGCACGAATAGTTTCTTACAAAATACGGATCGCCTAAAATATCCTCACAACAATTACTTCAATAATTATTAGTCAAGGATAATGATGTAAATACATGTTATAGATTATTAATTAATTATATTTAAAAAGCACATATTAACATAAAATAGGACTCTTTGTAGAAGTAAAATTTCTCTAACTTACCTAGAAAAGATATATAGTTCAACAAGGATTGTTTTAATATTACTATATTAATTAATTGTATTCAAATTTTCTATTATAAGTTGTCTATTTTTTTAATTTTAAGGCCTATAATTTAAAATGTTATAATAAGTGATGAGACCTAAAAACACTCTCGAATCAGAGCCGTCCACGTGTCAGCATGTCGCTGACTAAATCCCAGACGCTCGCCTTGAAGGGCTCGTGGGCCTTCCCAGCCCACTCATTTGCAAGCAAGGATAGACCGTCAAGCCTCGGACGACTACTCCGGTAAAAGTCCAGATCCGACGAGTCTGACGCTCCCGTCTCGGCCCTCAGGGTTACCCTTCACAGGGAGGCACCTACATGGGGGTCCCACGATTGACGCTCGGGATCTTGTCGCTCAAAGGTCATCATCGTGAGGAGTCCATCCGTGGATTTGCCGAGCGTCATCAACGCTCGGGATTGAGTCTACCCCTCATGCGATGGATTCTCACCTTCAGAAGGAGATATTAGTCCCTCATCCTACACGACCCTCGTCAACAACCTCTGACACAAAGGTACTGTGTACCGTGCACCTGACACGCCGTCTCTTTTTCTGGAATGTCATTCTCACCCCACCAAAGGCTGACGCGTGTTAGGGCAACACAGGTTTGGGACCACATGGTCAATTTACCCATTTACCCCCATCCCTAACATATAAGTATAGGAGAACCCATACATTCTCCCCAAGTCATCTTCCTCACCAAAATACCACGTACTGAACTGGGCATCATTTTCCTCTGCATCTTCTCCAAAGCTTCCTGTATCTCACCCTTTTCTGCATTCCCACTGCACGATTTCTTGGTGTTATCCTAGCTGGAAGAACCCACGCTCATTGGAAACCCAGTTCCTGAGGCTCTTGTGCCTGTGATGGTCTTCCTTCCTATCAACAAATTCTAAAGTGTTTGGTGTTCAAGTCCTCCACAAGTTTCTGCACCATCATTTTTGGCGCCGTATGTGGGAAGCCATCACCACCATCTTTGGTATTACCAATTTCTTCCTTCGAAAGCTAGTTGAAGAGTAACACCCAAGTCTTTAACCATGGTAACTGCGACGAGATCTGGAATAGTCGGAGATAAAGGCGCTCTTCCCCCCGTTAACGAGGAGAACGCAGAAGGTAACATCCCCGCCGGAGGAGCAAACCCCCCAGCGGCCGGAAACGGGGGCGAGAACACAGAGCCGGTAAGAGCAACTCTCCCACTAGGTGGGAACACTGATGGAGGGCCCAGTGCCGTTGCTCCGCCAGCGGCTCCCACTGCCCACGCTTCCTACCCTTACTCAGGGGTGTATCCCATGGCCATGCCCCCTCCAGGGTACCCATTTCTGCAGCATGGGATGATGCCCGGGATGATGCCGGCGATCCAGCCTTATCAGGTGGGGACTCTGAATCTCCCCACGTCGTTACCAAGAGAGATACAAGGGGTGGAGATGCCCCAAGTTACAACCCAGCAACTTCAGGCGCTGTATGCGCAGTGTGAGAGCCAGGCCGTTCAGAATGCCTGGGAGCATTTCATGGCCGCATATTTCCCCTCGCAGGGTGGCGCTCGTCTGGCCCCGCCACTTGGCGGGCTCCCTGCGCATCCTTTGACGATGGCCCAAAATGCGCTAAGGGCACAGCAACCCCCCCCCCCCCCCCCCGCCACCGAATCAAGGAAATGAAGCCCCACCGAGGGTCCAGCAAGAACGACCAGCTGTAGGAGATGAAAGGGCCCCTCGAAATGAGGCGGCCGGAGATAATGAAGAGGTCCAATCAAGGGCCACGGGGAGGGCAAACCGCAGAAATGTCGGTGACCCTCAGCTAGCAGCAGTACAAGATCAAATTCGAGGGCTTCAGAACGTGGTAGAACAGCTCTCTCGAGCATGGTCTCACGCTTCCCGTGATGGGGGCGAGAGGTCCAAGGCCAGAGACGCTCGACGACCACGAAGCCCAATTTCCCACCGAAGGAGAGAAGCTAGCTATGAAGATCCCGACGAGCGAGATTACAGGATCATGACGGGCGATTCCCCCCTCGTCGAGGAAGTCCTAATGACTCGAGCAGGGAAGGGTAAAATTCCCTCGACAATCAACAGATATGATGGAACTACGGACCCAGCCGAGCATCTGGACCATTTTGTGCACCTAATGCATCTGTATGACCATCCTGACAACTACTGGGCCAAGGTGTTTGTCACTTCCCTCACAGGAATGGCCCAAGAGTGGTACAAAAAGCTCCCCCCGCTCTCAATCAGAGGATACTATGACCTGACGGATGCCTTTGTCAGCCACTTCAATTCGCTGAAAGCACCGGCCCCGGCCGCGACCGCTCTTTATAGCCTGGTCCAAGGGCCGAACGAGACTCTCAGGTCCTTCATGGGGAGATTCAATAAGGAAATTTTGTTGGTAGAAAAGCCCTCGATGGACTTTTTGAGGCACGTTCTGTTCGGTGCCATCAACATGAAGCATTACGTCAGCAAGGAGTTTGTGGAGGAGGTAGCCAAGAAGAAGCCGCGCTCGTTGATGGAAATTAGGGAGATTGCAGATTCTTTCTTTACCCTCGAGGATATGTACATAGCGAGGGATCAGAAGATGGCAAATGCCCCTCGTCCCAACAGAACCCACGAGGACAAAGCGGAGCCCCACCGGAGTCACCGCCGCAGCCCGATATCCGCTCGCCGACGTTCATCCCCTCCACGGAGGCTCGAGCGTGTCCCCCTCAACCGCCCAATTGCCGAAGTTTATTCCCTGGCGGACCAGAAGCTGTTTAAGAGACCGCCCAAGCTGAGAGAAACCGAGGCTCAGAAGCGCTCGGGGAAATACTGCGCTTTCCATAAGCAGAAGGGGCATGATACTAATGAATGCCGCCACCTGGAGAAGGAAATTCAGCGGCTGATTGCCGGGGGGCACATCAAATAGTTTGTGAAAGTATTAGAAGGGTACGATGAACATTGCGCGGAACGAGCGCTCGGGAGGAGAAGAAGCCGCTCACGCTCCCGAAGTCCTCGTCGCCAGCGCCCTGAGAGCAGCGAGCGTAACAAAGGGAAAGGGGTGGATATGGAAAACCAGCCCTTTGCGGTCATTCACATGATCGCGGGAGGGCCCTCAGGAGGCGATTCCAATGCTTCTCGCCGCCGCCATGTACGGAGCTATAACCAAACAACGTCACTCCCTCGCCCAGTGCTCTCCGTGGACAGCTCGGCACGTTCGAAGGAGGATGAGGTCATAGGGTTTACTGAGAAAGATCTTGAGCATATTGTAACACCCCATGGGATGGGAAAAACCTCTGACTGTCCCATGGTGGTTAGTTTAGACGTTCATAACCACACTGTAAAGAGGGTTTTATTTGATAGTGGAAGCTCTGTGAACGTTCTCCCGTACTCAACGTTTCAACAAATGAACATAACAAACATCCCTTTGAACCTCTCAGAACTGCCCTCGTAGGGTTTGGAGGTTCCGAGATCGTCCCTCGCGGACAGATTCGCTTGGCCACCTCTTTTGGTCGCGCCCCACAGCGAAAAACATTGAGCGTCCTCTACACCATCGTTGAGGTGAATCTCCCTTACAACATCATCATTGGGCGCCCAGCCCTCGTGGATTTCAAGGCCGTAATTTCCACCTATCATCAAAAGGTCAAGTTTCCAACCCCCGAGGGTACCGGAGAAATTCTGTGTAACGTCAAAGAAGCTTGGGAGTGTTACATACTTTCACTTCGCAGCCACAAGCCCAAGCAGCCCATTCAACCTGGGTATACTAAGAAGTCCGTGGACTTCCCCGAATTAAACGAAGATGGCCCCGAGCGCAAAAGAGCCAAGCTATACCGGAAGAAGAATAAAAAGAGGACCCCTGGAGATGTTCAGTGTTCCGAGAATAGGCCACCGGGGGCCGTCGAGGGCTCATCTTCAGAAAATGAGCGTGACGAGCCCAAGGGTATGCTCACCGGGAAAAAACAAGCGCTAAAAGCGCCAAGGCCGGAGGTTCGGATTGAGCCCACTGAGGAGTTTTTGACCGTTGAATTGGAGCCTGGGAACCCGGATAAAACCACCCAGATTGGCTCAGGCCTGGATGGGCCCTCGCAAGTTTTGATGATCGACTTCCTACGGGAGAACCTAGACGTTTTTGCGTGGAAAGCTTCTGGTCTCACCGGAATAGATCCGAGCGTCATTGTCCACAGACTGAACGTGGATCCAACCTTCAAGCCCATCAAACAGAAGAAGAGGGACGTTCATGGCTTTAGGAAACGGGTTATCGAAGAAGAGGTTGGTAAGTTGCTTGATGCTCAGTACATCGAGGAAATCTTGTACCCAGAATGGCTTTGCAATGTGGTGCTCGTCCCAAAGAGCGCCAATAAGTGGCGTATGTGCAACGACTTCACGGACCTCAACAAAGCGTGCCCCAAAGACCATTACCCACTACCGAGGATCGATCAGTTGGTAGATTCTACAGCCGGGTGTGAACTCATGAGTATGATGGACGCCTTTCAGGGATATTATCAAATCTTTATGGCGCCCGAAGATCGCCCCAAAACTTCGTTTATTGTGCATTTGGGTGTTTACTGTTTCAAAGTCATGCCATTTGGGCTCAAAAACGCGGGAGTGACCTATCAGCGGCTCGTCAATAGAATGTTCGAGCATGAAATTGGAAAATCTATGGAGGTATATGTAGACGACATGATAGTCAAGAGTGAGCGCCAACGCTCCCATCTGGAGGATCTCAAGCAGACTTTCGACATCCTTCGTCGCTACGGAATGAAGTTGAACCCATCAAAATGCACCTTTGGCGTTCGAGGCGGAAAATTCTTGGGATACATGGTCAGTCAACGTGGCATAGAGGCAAACCCCGAGAAGATTAGAGCAATCCTGGACATACCCTCCCCTCGCAATCTGAGAGAGGTCCAGGTGCTCGTGGGTAAGATCATTTCACTAAATAGGTTCATTTCCCGCTCAGCGGACCGGAATCTACCCTTCTTTAAAGTTTTGCGCAACGCTCGCAATTTCACCTGGAACGAGGATTGCGAAAAGGCCTTGCAGAACATGAAACAGTACCTGTCGAGCCCGCCTTTGTTGACCAAGCCAATCCCAGGGGAGAACTTGTTTATCTATCTATCAGTTTCTTTGGAAGCCACGAGCGCTGTCCTCGTAGCAATCCACGAGCGTAAACATATGCCGGTGTATTACCTGAGCAAGACTCTACAGGGAGCAGAGAAAAGGTACATGGAAATTGAGAAATTCGCCTTTGCGCTCGTTAACGCATCCCGAAGGCTGAGGCCATATTTTCAGGCTCACTCTATCACAGTGCTTACAGATCAACCACTCAAACAAGTGCTATCTAAGCCGGATGTTTCGGGAAGGTTAATTAAATGGGCAATTGAGCTTAGTCAGTTTGATATCTCCTTCGAGCCCCGTACAGCCATACAGGCTCAGGCAGTGGCCGATTTGTTGGTTGAACGTTTCAATCTGGAGACTGTGCCATTGGCGGATGAGGGTTTATGGCTTTTGCATACGGATGGCTCCTCGACCTCACAGGGGGGGGGAGCCGGGGTGACCCTCAGGGATCCCCTTGGGGCAGAAGTCGACTACGCTCAGGATTGCGCTCCAAAATGGGGCCACTCGTGTCACAGCATACGTTGATTCGCAGTTGATCGCGAGTCAAATTGACGGTAGTTATGAGGCTCGAGAAGCCACCATGGCACAGTACCTGACGAACGCCAAGGAAGAGATAGCCAAGTTTAAGGAATTCCATCTTTTGCAAATTCCGAGGGCAGAAAACAAACATGCTGACGCTCTTTCAAAGTTTGCGTCCACCCTGGATGGCCATAGTGAACGCGCTGTTACATTTCTGAGAACGGAGGAGCCACTGATAAGTAAAGGCGAACCTTCGAAAGAAGTGCACATGATTGACCCCTCCGAGCCTTGTTGGCTTGATGAAATTGTCAGGTTCCTCCAGGCTCGAGAAGCCACCATGGCACAGTACCTGACGAGCGCCAAGGAAGAGATAGCCAAGTTCAAGGAATTCCATCTTTTGCAAATTTCGAGGGCAGAAAACGAACATGATGACGCTCTTTCAAAGTTTGCGTCCGCCCTGGATGGCCATAGTGAACGCGCTGTTACATTTCTGAGAACGGAGGAGCCACTGATAAGTAAAGGCGAACCTTCGAAAGAAGTGCACATGATTGACCCCTCCGAGCCTTGTTGGCTTGATGAAATTGTCAGATTCCTCCAGGACGGAACCTGCCCGAGCGACAAAGTTGAGGCTCGGAAGATCAAAAGCAAAGCCCCTCGCTTCTCATTGGATGCCGAGGGTCGATTATTCAAGCGGTCCTTCCTGGGACCACCGTTGAGATGTTTGAGACCCTCGCAGGCTAAAGAAGTTTTAGAGCATGTACACAATGGAAGTTGTGGGAACCACTCAGGCGGACGAATCTTGGCAAAGAAAATCTTAAGGAGTGGGTTCTATTGGCCCTCGGTATTGCAAGATGCCATTAAATATTCCAAGAAATGTCCCAAGTGCCAGTTCCACTCCAACACTCCCCAGTTGCCGGCAGCTCAAATGATTCCTATTGATGTTTCCTGGCCTTTTGATCAATGGGGCATTGATATCGTGGGACCTCTCCCAATGGCGGTCGGGCAAAAGAAGTTCGTAATACTTGCTGTGGATTATTTCACCAAGTGGGCTGAGGCAGAAGCGGTCGCTAAGATAACGTTCAAAGTTGTGAGGGATTTCATTTGGAAAAATATCATCTGCAGATACGGCATCCCGAGGGTGCTCATCTCGGATAACGGTTCCCAGTTTATCGCTGCGGACACGCGGGATTGGTGCTATGAATTAGGGATCGAACAACGATTCACTTCCGTGGGTCATCCTCAAGCTAATGGTCAAGCTGAAGTGACCAACCGAACCATACTCCAACATCTGAAAACGATGCTCGAGAGTAAGAAGGGAGAATGGGCTGAAGAACTTCAGGGAGCTCTGTGGGCGTACCGTACTACTCCGCGAGCGGCAACGGGGGAAATCCCTTATTCCCTCGTGTACGGCTCCGAGGCCATGATACCTGCGGAAATTGCTCAAGAATCCGCACGCGTTGCCTATTTCGAGCCTGCCGCCAACGAGGCCAATCGGGCGCTCGAGTTAGATTTGCTGGATGAGAAGAGGAATGCTGCTTGGGCACGTATTCACAAATACAAAGCAACCGTTGCTCGCCAGTACAATAAACGTGTTAAGGAAAGGACTTTCCAGCTAGGGGACTTGGTCCTCAAAAAAGTTGAAGTCTCCAAACACGTAGGTAAGTTGGACCCTAATTGGGAGGGCCCCTTCAAAGTTATCCAGGTACGAGCAAACAACACCTACCTATTGGAAACTTTGCAAGGCGAGCGACTCCCTAGGCCATGGAACGCATGTAACCTCAGAAGGTTCTACGTGTAGACATCAGTTTCTTTGTAATGGCCCGTTTGCGGCGTGAAGGGTTTTCCTTTGACGGAAAGCGTGTTGTAATCATTTCCAAAAATGCATTTATATAACAGTAAGTATTTAACTCTTTGTTTTTATTATTTGCTTGCTTCGTTATTTTGATCAAATGGTCCGAGCAACGAGAGGCCTACTCCGTGTCGAGCATCCTCCACGTCGAACGGTCTGCGCGATACATCAATCGTTTCAAAGCTACACTGTCCAGGTGTTGATAACCATCCACCTATAACAGTTTGAACGGTTGGTAATATAAAGTCCTAAAAATGAGCGTGTCAGACAACGGGGAGCGTAATGCCCAGTTATAGCCAGCTGGGTGCTAACCACTCCAGCTCGCGCTCGAGAAAACCCGAATGACCCTCAACTTATTGAGTAAAAATACACTCATAAAATAATGGATTTTAACTCAGTCCCTTCATGTGCTCCTCGGAATAACGCTAACCTTATGGTTACGCTCTATTCTTTCTTACGCTCAGCAAATCCTACTGTTGATTTCTAAAGTGCGTATGACTCATTGAGGCGTCCGGAACGAGGGTGCGCATTATTGGGCCAATACTTAGGCAAATCCCTAAAGATTTCCTAAGTTCAAATTCGAACCTAATTGCGAATACGGCTCGGGGACATCCATGGGAAACACCCTCGCGCCCGTATTTACGCCCCTCGGTTCGACGGACGCTGCCAATTCTTGAACTAATGGCGCATTGAGATGAATGCCGGGGCACCCTCGCAAGAAGCGCCCTCGTGTGAAAACACGCTCATCGCAAACGTCCAAATGAGAGAGACAATGTAAAAGTGGCAAAGCTCAACAAATTAACATCATTCACCATCCAAGAGTAAAGGAAAAAGCATTCAGACATCAAAGCAGTAGAGAAAGAGTGCTAAAGTGTGAAAAGAAACTCAAAATGTTAAGGGAATAACGGGAAGATTAAGTACAAGCATAAATTGTTCATAATTATGACAAGGGATTTAAATCAACAAGGAAAGGGATCAGTGTAAAGAGTTTCACTGGGCCGGAGCGTTAGGCTCGGGAGGAGCAGTTGCAAGGGGAACCGGGGCCAACACATTAGCGTCAGAGGTTTGGGCCTCACCAGGCTCCTCGGCATCCGCGACGTCCATGACAGTGCCCTCATCTTCTATCAGGAGAGGCTCGGGATCTACTCTGTTGGCAGCTATAAACTCCCTTTGGAGTGTTTCCACCAACTCCTGATACTCAGGCTCCGCCAGATTATCCGTGGGATCCTCCTCCTGGACCATTGGCTCGCAATTCTCATCAAGATCCATGCGCAGACGAGCGTCGGATCGAGCGCTTTCCGGGGCCAGTCCCAACCTCACCATTTGCCCAATCGCTTTATGGAAGAAGCGCCGAGCATTGTCAAAGCACTGGATGTTGGCCGCGAACACAAAGGCTTTGGAGCGCACGAACTTCTTCACCGCCTCCCAGGATACCTTCGCTTCCAAGCCCTGTACTTTGCCTTGCAAGTCAGCAAAGGCTTTGTTGGCTGCCTCGTTCCGGCGAGTGCTCTCCGCCAGTTGCTCACCCAGCTCCACATTTTGTGCCCTCAACTGATCCCGCTCATCCTTCAGTTTCCGGTGACGCTCATTTAGGACCAGAAAGGCGTCATCAGATTTCTTCAGATTTTCCTTCAGCTGAGCGTTTTCAACGGTGGTGGAATTCAGCTGAGCGCTGATATTGTTGTAATCCTCCTGCAGTTGGACAGGGTCTGAGATGCGCAGCAACTTCTTGTACTTGGCTTTATGCTCAGAATATGCTTGCGCTCGCCCTTGCAAGTTTTTCAGCCTCGGGATTACCTCCTGGGAAGCCGTAAACGAGGGTCATAATCCGAACGTGGAAGGAAGAAAGGAGAATTTGGTAAAAAGGAGTACAGACTTACCGTCAGAAGGACATGGCAGGCATCATCAGCAACGCGAGCGGCGTCATGCTCGTTCAGCTTGTCATGATCGCCGGAAAATTGGAGTTTCCCAACGATGTCGGAGACAAGGTTGACGGAGTAAGCGCTCTTTTTTAAGAGCACCGGGCCTTCAGTCCGCTGCCGCTTATAACGGGAGTCGCCCTTGCAGCCTATCTTCCAAAATTCTTCATCCTCAGAAGATGAAGTGTCGCTGCCCTCGCCACGGTGGCCCACGACCACCTCTTTTCCCTTACCTGAAATAGGGAGGGAGTCCGGCATCCTTTTTCTTTTCCCCTGGCGATCGGCCCGGAGAATTTCGTGAATACGGACAGGCTCCCCCGAGCGGTTCCGTGACCCGCTTGAACTAAGTGAAATTGGGCCCACGGGGGCCGCCGGCGGAGGAGTGGCCTCGTGGGTACCCTCCAGTGTTAGATCCTCGATAGGGCCCCTGGGAGGAACCTCATTCCCTGCGCCCCCTCGAGCATTGCTTTGCCCTCGGCCCGATCCTCGGCGGTTTACCCTCCCCCTCGGAGCATTGGGAGGGCGGTTCTGCTGCGGTTGCGGCTGTTGAGGATTGACTGCGGGTCCTTGGGCACCCAACATACGGGAGAGGGCTTCAGCATTCATACCTTGGGATAGAATTTGGATGCCTGCAAGTAAAGGGGAACGAGCGTCAGAAAACTGGTTGTTTGAATCGTATAAACAAGAAAACAACGATAACTGTAAGTCAGAGAACTATTCTAAAGGTTAGAGATGTTAGTTCCTAGAATCTAACCGTCGAGGGGCATGATCTCAGTTGGGGGGTTGAGTATCATGTCAGGGGGGCAAGATAATCCGTAGCGGAACAACACCCCTTCGTTCTTCACCAATGTCTCCGCCTTAATCCACTTCTTTTCAGCCCTCATCTCGAGGGCTAACCCCATGGCCCACTCCTCAAAATCCTTGTTCCTCATCCTTTCCCTAATCAATGGACCCTCGCCATGAATCATCCATTGCCGGTGAACTCCGAAAATTCCCCCGGGAGCCCCCACGAAAAAGTATTTTTCCTTCCAGTGCTCGCCATAGGAGGAAGATGGAGAATCTATCATCTTAAAGCCTGATTTGGCCTGGGCGTAGTAAAATCCGTCTGTAGGCGACGAGCGTGGCGAGCGGGCTACTTGTATCAAGCTGTCAAAGTTGATTATCGAGGGTGCTTTGCCCAAGGCCCTCATTGTTATTATGAACGTGTTGATTAGGGCTATGCCATTGGGTAGAATTTGTGAAGGGCAAAGCCCTAGATGATGGTAAATGATGACGGCGTCGTGAGCGATTGGAAACCTCAGACCCCCAGCAAGAACTGCGTCCCAATAGACCGTCATCATCCCAGGCGGTGGTCGATTGGCCCTCTCCCCTTCCTCAGGAAGTCTCATGGGAAACACGACTTCATCCCAATACGCTTTCGCCCTCAACTCCTCCAAATCACCGAGGGTCAGAATACTCTCAATTTCGTCCGGAGATCTGTCGGTCTGATGGCGGTTGTCTTGCCTTACTCGAGTGGCAGGCTCCTTGCCTCTCCTCTGATGCCTTCTGGAAGGTTCAGCCTCGAATGGACGCCCGGATGGCCCCGCTTCACCCTCGGGAGCCCCCATAGTTACTGTGATCCTGTGATCTTGGGGTCTCACAGCGCTGCTCAAAACTGGGAATACTCTCTCCCCTTGTCTCTGCATCTCCATCACATTGTGCATCTCCTCAAAGAGATCGTCCGTCCCACCGGGAACACGCTCGTTCATCCCTTGAACGGCAGCGTTCACCTCTTCCTCCCCGACGTCAACCGGAGCCTGGGCCACCGATATCGCCATGGGAATACCTTCACCTGGGTGCGCCCTAATTAGGGGAACGGCTACGGGGACATCGCCATGAGGGGAGGAGCTCCCCACCGACATCTCCTCAATCTCCCGCACATAATCATCAGCTTGGTTTCCGGCCATGTTCAATTTTCAATTCTTGGGGACGGGATTTCTAACAGAAAGCTCAAGGGAGGATGAGATTTCTGAAACAGATTCAATGGTAGACAGTGGCTCTTCCCTCAAGGTTTTCACGCACACAACCTAAAACTAATGTTAGCACGGGGAAAATAAGAAGAAGGGTAAGGAATTTTTACCTAAGATGTGAAGAGAAGAAATTCGCCGGAGCTTGTAGAACTGACAAAGATTTCTTGCTATGAATATGCTTGAAAGAGTTTGAATGCGTGAAAGAGGTACCAAGGCCCTGCAAACCCCTATTTATAGGGAAGATGGTACATGGATTAGGGTTGAAAATTCAAAAACGCAATCATTTCCCGCCTAGAAAACCCCCCACTTTTGGTAACCGCCTCACGACTCCCGGAGTGCACGCGCCCACGTTCCCACTCAGCATTAAATGCGGATTTGACAGCATTTAATGCGGTGTCAGTTTGTGTACGTTACGGAAGGCCGGCAGTCTCCTCGCTGGTAAAGGCCTAGCCCTCGGTTGTTCGAAATTCATAGTTCCTTCTTTATAAATTCTACAGTACGCTCGAAGCGATACTACAGAATTTGGGGGGCAAAATGATGAGACCTAAAAACACTCTCGAATCAGAGCCGTCCACGTGTCAGCATGTCGCTGACTAAATCCCAGACGCTCGCCTTGAAGGGCTCGTGGGCCTTCCCAGCCCACTCATTTGCAAGCAAGGATAGACCGTCAAGCCTCGGACGACTACTCCGGTAAAAGTCCAGATCCGACGAGTCTGACGCTCCCGTCTCGGCCCTCAGGGTTACTCTTCACAGGGAGGCACCTACATGGGGGTCCCACGATTGACGCTCGGGATCTTGTCGCTCAAAGGTCATCTATCGTGAGGAGTCCATCCGTGGATTTGCCGAGCGTCATCAACGCTCGGGATTGAGTCTACCCCTCATGCGATGGATTCTCACCTTCAGAAGGAGATATTAGTCCCTCATCCTATACGACCCTCGTCAACAACCTCTGACACAAAGGTACTGTGTACCGTGCACCTGACACGCCGTCTCCTTTTCTGGAATGTCATTCTCACCCCACCAAAGGCTGACGCGTGTTAGGGCAACACAGGTTTGGGACCACATGGTCAATTTACCCATTTACCCCCATCCCTAACATATAAGTATAGGAGAACCCATACATTCTCCCCAAGTCATCTTCCTCACCAAAATACCACGTACTGAACTGGGCATCATTTTCCTCTGCATCTTCTCCAAAGCTTCCTGTATCTCACCCTTTTCTGCATTCCCACTGCACGATTTCTTGGTGTTATCCCAGCTGGAAGAACCCACGCTCATTGGAAACCCAGTTCCTGAGGCTCTTGTGCCTGTGATGGTCTTCCTTCCTATCAACAAATTCTAAAGTGTTTGGTGTTCAAGTCCTCCACAAGTTTCTGCACCATCAATAAGATATATCTAATGAATTGAAAAACAACAAATTGATTCACTTTATTTTAATAAATTGATTATATTTTAAGAAAGTTTTCAATAAATCAAGCATAATGTAAGTCTAATTATATAAGTCCATAGTTCTATTTATCTAAATCAATAAACTTTCTTAAAATATAATCATATTATAATTCTATAAATTTATCTAATTAACAAAATAATATAATTTAATGATTTATATAAAATATTTTTCAATAAATTAATTAATCCTAATGTAATATTTTTAATTAACTAATACTAATATAATTTTAATTATTTAAATTTAATTAACCATATAATCTTCCTTTAGTTTATATGATAAAATATAAACTAAATACTTCAAAGCACGAATAGCATTTTTGGTTTCTTAATTCTATAATTTTAATTAATTGTATTCAAATTTTATAATATAAGTTGCCTGTTTTTTAATTTTGAGGCCTATAATTTAAAATTTTATAATAAGATATATCTAATGAATTGAAAAACAACAAATTGATTCACTTTATAAAATTTTGTAATTATGTAAAATAAAATATTATTTAAATAAGTTACATAGAATAACTTACAATAAATCAATCATAATGTAAGTCTAATTATATAAGTCCATAGTTCTAATTATCTAAATCCATATCTTAAATTATAATCATATTATAATTCTATAAACTTATCTAATTAACAAAATAATATAATTTATGATTTACATAAAATATTTTTCAATAAATTAATTAATCCTAATGTAATAATTTTTATAACTAATACTAATATAATTTTAATTATCTAAATCCAACTAACCATATAATCTTCCTTTAGTTTATATGATAAAATATAAACTAAATACTTCAAAACACGAATAGCGTTTTTGGTTTCTTAATTCTACAATTTAGAATTGTAGGTTCTTAGACCAAAGTTACTTTAAATTAAGAATACTAAGAAAACTCAATATGTGTGCATATAAAAATAAGATATAAACTAATTTTATACATAATTTTTACAATATTCGATTAAATATTTATATAAACATACTCTTTTAATTATTTCTACTATATATATAAAATCAATTATAAAAAAAATAAACATAAATCTGAAATAATACTCACTAGAAGATTACAAATAAAAAAATAGAATGCAAGATCAAATGACAAAGAGAATATAAAAAAGAGATAAATTAAATAAAAAAGAAATAAAGAATAGTTGGTTTAAAAAAAAGAATTACTTGATTTTAATGTATATGCACATGCATACCAAAATTAAGAACGACTTGAAATATCTTCACAAATATATGCGAGAATTAATATAGCGTAATGGTAACAAAATTTCGAAGATTAGATTAAAAATTTCAAGATGTTAGATTGGTTGTCAGTTCAAGAAAGATATGAAATTTTTTTTAATTTAAACTAAATGAGATTGATCCAATAGTTATCAATTTATTTTTACATTCTCCAAAGTAGCAATATACAACTTATTGGCCGAATCTAAACTTGAAGGACATTTTGAATTGGGATCATTGCTCAGAAACAATGGTTCTTGAACAGTTTTCAATATGCTCGAAAAGCAAAAAAAATAAAACAAAAATACAAAGAATTTCTAAAGCATTATGCATGAGACAAACAAGGTAAATATTCAAATGATTTGGAGGAAGAATTGAGGGCAGAATATAACAAACTATGGCAACAAAAAGAGATTATTTGGCTTTAAGAGTTGAGAATTAATTAGCTCAAATTTAGGGATAAACAAACAAGTTTCTTTTATCTGTCAGCTATAATGAGAAGAAGAAGGAATCAGATGAATGCTCTGAAAATAGACAATGAATAAGCAACCAACAAAGATTATCAGGTGTGTATTTGTCTAATTTAAAAAATTAACACTCTACAAAAAAAAAAAAAAAGAGTTTTAGCCCATTACGTTGTGCAACATATTGCTCAAATTAATACTCACTAGAAGAATACAAATAAAAAAATAGAATGCAAGATCAAATGACAAAGAGAATATAAAAAAGAGATAAATTAAATAAAAAAGAGATAAAGAATAGTTGGTTAAAAAAAAGGATTACTTGATTTTAATGTATATGCATATGCATACCAAAATTAAGAACGACTGTGAAATATCTTTAGAAATATATGTGAGAATTAATAAAGCGTAATGGCAACAAAATTTTGAAGATTAGATTAAAAAATTCAATATGTTAGATTTGGAGTGAGTTCAAGAAACGATATGAATTTTTTTTTAATTTAATATAAATGAGATTGATCCAATAGTTATCAATTTATTTTTACATTCTCCAAAATAGCAATCTACAACTTATTGACCGAATCAAAATTTGAAGGACATTTTGACTTGGGATCATTGCCTAGAAACAATGGTTCTTGAATAGTTTTCAATGTGCTCGAAAAGCAAAAAAAAAAAAACAAAAAACAAAAAACAAAAATACAAAGAATTTCTAAAGCATTATACATGATACACACAAGGTAAATATTCAAATGATTTGGAGGAAGAATTGAGGGCAGAATATAATAAACTATTGCAACAAAAAGAGATTATTTGGTTTAAGAGTTGAGAATTAATTGGCTCAAATTTAGGGATAAACAAACAAGTTTCTTTCATCTGTCAGCCATAATGAGAAGAAGAAGGAATCAGATGAATGCTCTGAAAATAGACAATGAATGAGCAACCAACAAAGATTCTCGGGTGTTTATTTGTCTAATTTAAAAAATTAATGCTCGACAAAAATAAACGAGTTTTATCCAATTACGTTGTGCAACATATTGCTCAAAATAATCACCAAGATGATTATACTTCGTTTAAACCGTATATTAAAAAAATTGCGGGATCGAACTAGAATAGCTTCATTCCCGACCAAGGCACCTATTATAATATTTTGATGCCTGAATAAGTGTTACGAATGCTACATCACTCCAACGATAAAAAAGGGGCATGGTGCTGAAATTGAATATTGAAACAGCGTACGAAAAAACCCAGTGGAATTTCTAAAAAGACTTTTAACTTTCTTCAAATTCCCGACGAAAATCATCAATATCATTATGAGCAGAATGTAGCGGATACAATCGGAGATTCTATAGGATGGTGAACCAACGGAGGTTGTACGGATGTGTGGCATTAGATAAGGTAATCACGTTCGTTTTATTTGTTTGTAATATGTATGGAACAACTTACATATATAATTGAAAAGACCATTTCGGCCGGACCTGGAAGCCAATTATGGTATATTAGAGAAGCTCTTACATGATCTCACACTTGCCTTTTGCGGACGACTTAATATTGGGAGTCAAACCTATCGTGGATGGAGCAAAGTGCATTAAAAATGTGGTTTAGACGTTTTGCAAGGAGTTGGGCCTCAAATTAAACTTATGCAAATCACATGTGTTGTTTGCACCTTATGCGACAAATGATTTAAAACAGTAGGTTAGTAGAATTTTGGGCATGGAAAATACAGACAACTTAAGGAACTATTTGGGGGGTGCAAATGAACTTTAGTTGTAATTATAATGAGCATTTCCCGATTGTGATTAATAGAGTCGAAAAGCATCTCTTGGGATAGAAAGCCAAAATGACAAATATTTATTGATGAATGACACTTATTAAGTCCATCACGATCTCGATCTCCATCAACCACATGCACACAAAGTGGCTCCCTAATCAGATGTACGATAAACTTGATCCACTCAAGCACAACTTTCTTTAGGAGATTAATATAACAAGGAATGAACCCATCTTGTAGAGTGAAAGAAGGTGACTGCAAAGAAGTAAGAATGTGGATTGTGTTTTAGAGAAGCCCATCAAAAGAAAATATAGTGATGCTAGCTAAAACGGGATGAAGAATGCTTAACAAGGAGATGGCGTTATAAATCAAAAAAATATTTAAAAAGGAATAACATTCTTGATCGAATATAAGCCGCGACTTATGGGTTTCCCGAGCATGGAAGGGGATAGTTAAAAACACTTGGATGGTGGAACCATTTTGAAAATGGAGGATTGGGAACGGTGAAGGGACATCTTTATGGAATGATAGATGGTTATCACAAGGCAAACTGACGGACATCTTTGGAGATAACATTCATGAGGAGGATACAGATCTTATGGAATGTAATCTCATTGGAAAAGATAAAAATTGAAACCTAAATAAGTTGAAAACATCACCGTCCAAAGAGGTGGTGAATGAGGTACTTAGTGTCCTAACGCGTTGCATGATAATGGAGATAAAAGAGAATGAATTGTGTCAACTAAAGATAAATTCTCCTATAAAATGACTATACTCTACTTATGGCATTGGATGAGACATGCAAGAAAAAACTTTAAATGAATTTGAAAATTACCTTACCCCAAAAATTCAAGATTTTCCTGTGGCTTTGCCAATATGATAGCTTGCTTACAAATGTATTGGAGTATGATAGAAAATTTAGGGAAAACTTGCGAGTGCTAGATGGGCTCAAAGAGAGCTTTAGTAGCAAAATACTGAGTAATATGTTCCTAAAATATCCTGGGTGGGTTGTGTTGATCTTGATGCTCTAAAATTTTTGGAAAACATGGAACCGATGGAGCTATCAAAATGTTATGAAGCTTAGAAATGTTGTTATTCGCCACATAAAAAAGTTATCTACGACCTTAGTAATAATCAATAAGGACACAAAACACGGGCAAAAGAAAATCTACACTTAGTTGTCGTGAAATAAATTCGAGAAGTGATGGGTAAAACTAAAATCGGATTGAAACTTTTATAACTACATCAACAGGGGCGTCATTCGAGATGGCAATTGGAGATGAATGCTAGGATATATATGTTATAAATCTTGGTATAGTTTCAATAATGTAGCAAAGTTATTGAACTTACGTAAAGGATTAAAACTAACTTTGGAGAGATACTTTTCAAAAATTAATGTGGAGATTGATTTGGAGACGGTCGTTAAATGAATAACAATGAAGGATACTCAAAAACAACTAATGAGAAATGTAATATTTGATTGGCGAAGGTTACTCCAAAGATTTTGAGAAACTTTGATTAAATAAATCTCGAGAGAAAGAAACATGATGATGGATAAATTGGCGAGGATAGGTCATAAGGTTCAAGATGGTTATTGCTGCTAGGATGTTCTCATTCTTGAACATAAGCTTCTACTTATGGCTTCCGGAGCATGCAAGGGGATAGTTAGAACCAGTTGAATGGACGTCTCTATGGAATGATAGATGGTTATCACAAGTAAACTAGCGGACATCTTTGGAGACAAGATTCATGAGAAGGATAAAATCTGATGGTATGTAATCCATTGCACAAATAAAAACTGAAACTTACATAAGTTGAAAACGTTATTGCCTAAGGAGGTGGTGGATGAGATACTTAATGTCCTAATTGCATTGCATGATAACGGAGATAAGAGAGTTTTGATTGAGTAAACTAACGACAAATTGTCCTATAAATCGGTTATAGTCTACTTATGGTGTCGGATGAGACATGGAAGAAAAATTGGAAATGAATTTGAAAATTACTTTGTCCCCAAAAGTTTAAGATTTTCTTTTGGCTTGCTAACATGATAGCTTGCTCATGAATGTACTGAAATATGACAAAAAATTTAGAAAAAGTGATGTATGTACACACTGCTATATAGGACATGAATATGTGGACCACATGCTCAGAAGTTGTCCATTCGCACTCCGGGTGTCAGACAAGATTATTGATGCACAAACTGAACGAAATTTCCATAGCATGCGAGTGTTGAACGGTCTCAAAGAGAGCTTTTATAACAAAATTCAGAGTAATATGTTATCTGATTATCATGCGTGGATTGTCTTGATCTTGACGCTTTAAAATCTTTGAAAAATATGGAACCAATGGAGCTATCAAAATGTTATGAAACTTAGAAGTTCCACTCTTCGTCACATAAAAGAGTTAATGAAACCTCAACACTAATCAGTGTGGACAAAAAATACAGATAAAAGAAAAATATACACTGAGTTATCGTGGAATAAACCCGAGAAAGGATTGGTGAAACTAAACTTTGAGGTGAGCTTTTATAACCAGGGGAATCATTTGAGATGACAGGGGCGTCATTCTAGATGACAGCTGAATATGGGTGTTAGGATATGCTATGGATCTTAGTAGAGTTTAAATAATATAGTGGAGTTATTGAGCTTACGCGGAGTATTAACACTAACTTGGGAAAGACACTTTTCGATGACTAAAGTGGGCATTGATTCGAAGATGGTCATGAAATGGATAACAATGAAGGATATTGAAATGGAACAAATGAGAAATGTAATTTAATTGATAAAGTTTACTCCAAAGGCCATACCAAAGTTGAATTAAATAAATCTCTAGAAAAAGAAACATGATGACCGATAAACTGATGAGAATAGGTCATAAGTTTCAAGATGATTACTACATTTAGGATGCTCCACCGGCAAAATTGGGTGATCTTTTAGGTTTTGTTCTATAATTTTTACATGTCTCTTCATTTTATTAAATACATTTGAAAGTTATAAACTATTACTTATGCTTAAAAGCTAGAATTATTTGGCCAAATTACTATACACTTAAATATATATGTTTTTATATAATAACAAAATTTTAAATATTTTTATTGCTTATTTATTTGGATGTTCTCTACTTCGAATTTCTACTTATCGTAGATGATTTGAAAGACAAATTTCATATAAATATTTTTGTATGTGTATAATTATTTAATCAAAATAAATATTTTTAATATCTTAATTTGTTCAATAAATATAATAGCTAAATTTATTTTAAAAAATTAAATGATAAACGTGCAACGCACGTTCACCTCACTAGTACTATAAAAAGGGTCAGCCCACTTAGAAATAGGTGTTTTTCCTATTTTGCCCTTTGAAACCACTAATCTTTATGTTCTAGAAGGCCCATACTAAGATGACGCTTTCGGTTGTCATTGTCAAGGCCATATAAGGACATAAATGTAAAGTTAGCCAGCCCATTGCCAATGGCTTAATTAACAACGCAAATTTACAGTTGCTAATTTACCCACTGGACCATAGTTGACCCACAAGGTCTGAGAGCCAAACCAAGCCGGCTCCCCATTCAAGCAAACGACATTAAAAAAAGGAGACCAGGCTTGCCCTAAGTTAAATGGCCAAGTAAACTAATTTTGGAAAAATTGCTACAGTATCATCCTTCAAAAATTTTGCAGTGCTTATCAACAAGCAAAGGGTAAGATTGATATTTCACCGCCAGCATGATGGGAAACGAGTAAACGACACAATGAGGTAAAGAACCGGTTTGAGTTAGAAAAATAAAAAAGGACATTGCATATACCATCAAGGTCAATAATCCAATCTCTTCCGGGTATGTGTTATTTACTATGTTGACATATCTTGCACGATTTAGTTCCCTTTGATGAAAATATAATTTGAATTATCTCTTGGGGAATTGGGGAAAAATCCCCAAATATGGACTCAATTTTTAGTTAGCTTTTCAGATGAGATTCATAATTTTAGTTAGCTCCCCATTTTGTATAATGCATACGACATATTGTGAAAATTATACGAAATAATACGATTTAGTTACTGCATTCTTGAATTTTTATACTATGTAAACCACTCCTTACCATTAGTTACTTGGCTAAATTTTGATCTAATTGGATATGGTTGTTGTTAAATAGAAATTTGGGTAAGTTATGGAGCATAGTGGTTACTTTTTTTTGGAAACAAGCATAGTGGTTACTTGACATGGTAAGAAATTGAGAATGAATAATATTCCAATAACGTTTTGAACTTGTTAAAATGCATGACCTATCCCATCTTATAGCCCTGTGCTTACGAGCTAGTATAGGGCCTACTTCATAATGCAAAAACACCAGTTTAGAATATGGTAACTTACCAATACACTCCAATATATCCAAGTAAACTATTTATTAAGGTGTTGAGGGTGTTTGGCTATGATTATATTAGAGCTTGCAACTGATTATATTACACTTAGCAAGTTGTTGTGATTTTATTTTGAGGATACGATACTTGGACGAAAATTATAAGATTAAGGGCTTACTAAATGCTATTAATGGAAAATTTTTGGAGCAGAGGAATGTACAGAGGCTAGAATCTAATATGAAGAGAAATGGATCGAGGGGCATGGCGTCGGTAGGGGGAGTGATCAGAGATGGTAACGGTGTCTTGGAGCTACAAACTCCAACATGTGAGAAGGGAATGCAACACCCTCGCTGATGGCCTTGCCAAGAATGGCCAACACATGGAGGATGAGAAGAGGACTTGGCTTCTGTCGCACCCAAAAAAAAAAAAAATGAAGAGAAATTAAAGTTGAAATGACAAAAAGAGTAATTTTGGATAATTCCGAGATAGAAGTGTCAAAAGCTTGCTCAATTAATATGATGGCTTAGCTAAGAGATGATTTTTTAATGGATTATTATCCATCTCATAAGCAGTAGTAACTAGTAGTCTAGTAAGGATGGGAATGGATGGAGCAAGGGGGCATGAGTGGTTCCATTCCCGGCCTAAATTTAGAATTTTTTATTTTTATATATTTTTATTCTAATATTTATAATTTTACCTATGCCCCCTTAAATTTTGAAAATTTTTATTTTTATATATATTTTTTGAAATATTTATCATTTTATTTCCAAAATTATAAATTTTGCCATTTTTATTTAGAACAAATTCAACTTTTGGTCCCACAGGATTAGGCCTTTTGTAATTTTAGTCTTTTTTTTTTTTTTTTTTGAAATTAGACACTTTTAGTCCCATTAGTTTCAAAAAGTTATAATTCTGGTCCCATCCATCAAATAATCGATGGAAAATGTATTTTTTTGCTTTCAAGTGCAATTTGGGAAAAAAGTTATTGTTCATAAGGTTGTTTTTGTGGGAGTTTGCTTATTAATACCTCATTTTAGCACCACATTACCTTAATGAGAGTGATTCAGAGTTATTCTTCTAAGTTGATTCAGGGTGCTAAAATGGGGTGTTAATAAGTAAACCCCCCTTAAAAAACAACTTAATGAATAGTCACCTTTCCCCCCAAATTGCACTTAACGGAAAAAATGCATTTTTCGGCTATTATTTGACGGATGAGGCCAGAATTGCAACTTTTTGAAATTAATGGGACTAAAAGTGTCTAATTTCAAAAAAATGGGATTAAAATTGCAAAAAGCCTAATTGTATGGGACCAAAAATATAATTTGTTCTTTTATTTTTAATGTTTTAATTTTCATCACTCTTATATTATTTTGGTTCCATTTTTATTCGTTAAATTAAATGGCCTCCGGGCAAGACAAAGTAACCGTCGTTAACTATCCTTCAATTTAATTTGAGTGGAGTTATTTGTCATTATAAATGCGTCCTAAATGCTAAGAATTTGTTTACTTAAGTAGAAAATGAGGTGTTAGCTATTTAACACACTCTTTTCTAGTGTTTACTCTATTAGATAATTAAACGGCCTTGGGTTAAACACAAGGCCTTAGGAAACAATGGAAATGAGTATGCTATTTAGCAACTCATTCCATGAGTTGCTAAATAACCCATTTTTCATCTAAAGATACAATTACTTTTTTGTCCTTTTATTTCTCAATCTTTATATATAACTTCTCAATAATAATAATAATAATAATAATAATAATTAATTAATTATCTATTATTATTATTATTATTTTTTTTTTGTAGTTGTATATAATTATTTAATAATTCATATATATAATATGTATGTACATGAGAGAGAAATTCATCCTACAATTTTTATATAAATTTATATATATATATATATATATATATATATAATATGAGAGGGGAATCATTTATACGTAAATGTATTACATGTAATTATTTATTAATATAAATATGTTTGGATTTAGGGAGAGGACAATATAGGAATTTCAACCCTTTTTAATAGGTTTTAATCTATTTAAGTAAATCAAATACAAATGTAGGTAATTTAACTAGATTAATGTCCGTTTGTGAAGTTAATTATGCTGTGTATTTCCTCGGTCTCTTATTCTTTTATTGTCAATGGCTCGAATTTTGGTTTTGTTAAGCCCGAAAGAGGACTTCGCCAAGGAGATCCTCTCTCGCCTTATCTTTTTCTTATTGTGGCGGAAGTGTTGAGTTGTCTTATCGAGGATCAGGTGCATATCCGGGGAGTGGCTATTTGTCGACATGCTATCCAAATTTCTTACTTACTCTTCGCGGACGATACTGTGATCTTTTGTCAAGCAAATGAGCAAGCGATTGATGCCATTACCAAGGTCCTTCAGAGCTATGGAAGAATTTCAGGGCAAGTTGTTAATTTTGATAAATCGTCTATTGTGTTTAGCCCGAACGTAAAATTGGAGGAACAATCTAAACTGGCAATGAAGTTGGGAGTTAAGGTAGCAGAAAACATGAAAAATATCTTGGTCTACCGGCGGTTGTGGGCGCTTCAAAAAAGGAGGTGTTTGCTTCTCTTCGAGAACGAATATGGAAAAAAATTCAAGGATGGTCAGAAAATTTTCTTTCTCAAGCAGGGCGAGAAGTGCTTATAAAGTCTATTCTTCAAGTTATTCCAACATTTGCCATGAGCTGTTTTACGTTGCCGGATTCACTGCTCGGGGTAATCGAATCCATGGTAGCATCCTTTTGGTGGAGTAACAAGAATAATAAGAAAATTCATTGGGTCGCATGGAAAAAACTTTGCTACCCTAAGAAAGAAGGAGGGGTTGGGTTCAGGAATCTTAAGGCATTTAATTTAGCTCTTTTAGCTAAACAGGGGTGGCGTATCATTGAGGAGCCTGAGAGCTTGTTAGCAAAATTATTGAAAGCTCGGTACTTTCCTCGTTCGGATTTCTTCAGCGTACAACTCGGTTACAGACCCTCGTTGACTTGGCGTAGTTTAATGGCTGCAAAACCGTTGCTTGAGTCTGGAACTCGGTGGAGAATTGGTCGTGGGGATAGTGTTCACATTTGGAAGGATAAGTGGATGCCTTGCCCAACTTCTTTTAAGCCTATTTCCTCTCCAGATGCAATAGGGATTTGTACAAAAGTGAGTCAGCTTATCTCATCATCAAATAGGTGGAATGAAGAGTTAATTCGAAGGTCATTTCTTCCGGCAGATGCAGAGATTATTTTGAGTGTGCCACTTGGGAGCTCTTCGAACAATGATCGTTTGATTTGGCACTATAACAAAAATGGTAGATTTTCGGTTAAAAGTGCATATCATTTGGCAATTCATGATTTTGTGAATTCGGGTGTTTCTGCTCAAACCTCCTTTTCTCTTAATTGGGCATTTATTTGGTCTTCTCGAGTTGCACCCAAAGTGAAGACTTTTGTGTGGAGATTGTGTCAAAATGCTTTGCCTACGGGGTCCAACTTGGAGCGCCGTCACTGTGGTAGCCTTTTGTGTTGTCCTTTGTGTGGATCGGAAAATGAGGATGCGAACATGCTTTTCTCCTCTGTCATTTTACTCGTCAAGTTTGGGCCCTTTCCAACCTTCCATGGATTGTGATTTCAGATTGGAAGGCTGGGGTTGTTGATTGGATTCAGGAGGTTGTAGAGAAGGTGGGTGGAAATTGCAAAGAACGTTTTCTTGTGATCCTTTGGGCTATTTGGTGGAACCGAAATAAGAAATTGTCAGATGGTTCATGTTTGGAGCCAAGTGAGTTAATCTGTTTTGCTGTTAATTTCTCGGAATCTTTTGTTGCTGGTTTCGGTACTCTTCGATCCGATTTGCCTTTGTTTTCTTCCACTTCGTGGCGGCGTCCCCCCCCCCCCCCCCCCCATGGGGCTATTAAGGTTAATTTTAATGGGGCCTTATTTACCTCTTCACATGAAGTCGGAATCGGAGTTGTTCCTCGTAATGAATATGGGGTTGTAGTAGCTTGGGTCTGTTATCGTTTTGTCTTGCATGCTTCAGTTGAGCAAGCTGAGGCAATGGCAGCTTAGGAAGCTGCTAAACTCATTAAACGACACTCTTGGCCTTTTGTGGTGTTCGAAGGCGACTGCTTGTCTCTAATTTCTAAACTTCAAGATAGAGATGAAGATTTGTCTGAAATTGGTACCATTGTTGCTGATGTAAAAGAAATTCTAAGACATATTCCTAATCTCTCTTCTGCACATGTGAGGCGTCATGGGAATTTAGTTGCGCATTTGTTGGCTAAAAATTCGGAGATTTGCTGTGAAGGAAGTGTCGACCCTCCTAGCTTTGTGCGTGCTGCTCTTGTTCACGACTTGGATGTTGGTTGATATGGTTTCTTGTTGTGCCTGTACTTGTGGTCTTGTGCTGTTGTCTAGTTTTCTGGTCTAGTGCTGCTGTTGTTTGTTCTAAAAAACAAGTACATTAGGGTATCTAACAAATTTTTTACCTAAATAAATACAATCTAATTGGACAACTAACTAAAAACGTAAACAATTTCTAAGTGTAGATAATTGTTGTAATTAAAAAGCCTTCCCTCGTCTGCACGAGCACGACTGACGAAACCATGCCTTCCAAGTTCCCACTCGCCCCTCCTCGGGGGCATTCGGTTATAAGGGCCGCCCAAGTGTTTTTTTAGTTATGTAACCCCTAGTTTCAAAAGAATTGGGTACATAACCCTTTTCTCAATTTTGTCTAATAAAATAAATATTAAATATAATTATTTTCCACGTGGGCAAATCGAGTAAGCGATCTCATAAATCGCACACTCGATTTTTTTTCTTTTCTTTTTTTCTTTTATTTTCTTTTATTATCTTTATTTTCTTTAATTATTTTTATTTTTCAATTTTTTATTTTTTATTTATTTTCTTTTATTTTTTTAAGATCCAGATTTGGTTTATTAATTTTTCTTCAAGAAATCGCGTAGCGATTTCTACGCGATCGAGTGATTAAAGAAATCGCGCACGCGATTACAGAAATCGCGTGAGCGATTTTTCACAATCGCGCAAGCGATTTCTGCAATCGCGTGCGCGATTTCTTCAATCACTCGATCGCGCACGCGATTACAGAAATCGCGTGAGCGATTTTCCACAATCGCGTGCGCGATTTCTTCAATCACTGAATCGCGCAAGCGATTGCAGAAATCGCATGAGCGATTTTCCACAATCGCTCACGCGATTTCTGCAATCGCGTGCGCGATTGAAGAAATCACACGCTTGATTCATGAAATCGCAGGATTATAGAAATCACGTACTTGATTTCTTGAAGAAATCTGAAAAAAAAAAATGCAGAAGAGTAGAAGAAGAAGACGATAAGATTTCTGGATCTTCAATTGCAGTCAGAAATAGTTGCAGAAGATAAAGACACGACGATGCAGAAGACGAATTCGACGGAGGTCATTGCAGAAGATGAATCCACGACGATAAGACAACTATGGAGGCGATTGCAGAAGACGTCGGCGGCGAGAGAAGGTGAGAAGATGAATCGCGATGAGAGAATGTGAGAAGGAGAGGAGAGAAGAAGAAGAGAGAAGAAGAAGAGAAAAAGAGAAGGAGAGAAGAAGAAACGACGAAGAAGAAATTAGGGTTTGATTTGGGTGGGAGATTTGATTTTGAAAGTTATGATGTGATTATTAACCACGTCAGATAATAGAGAATAAAAAAAAATGAAAAAGAAATTGAGGGTTATATCCCTAAAATAAGTCTTGGGCGTCCCTTGGGTCCTAATTGTCTCCTCGGGCCCCAGTAGGCTGTTAAAAACAAGAAAATAAGTATGTTGGAACTACTCTCTGAACCAGAAGATCTCATCGATTTCGTACTAAAAAAGGGCAATGGAGTAAAGGGTCTCTCTCAATTGAACCTCCAAAGAATCCCAGATCAATTCCTCCAGCCCCCTCAAGATAGATTAGACCACATCCAAGTAGCAGACCAAGAATCCATACCCATCATCGACGTATCCAAATGGGATGACCCAGACGTGGCAGAATCAATCTGTGATGCAGCAGCAAAATGGGGTTTCTTTCAGATCATCAATCATGGCATCCCACTCGAGGTTCGTGAGAATGTGAAGAGGGCTTCTCATGATTTCTTTGACTTGCCCGTAGAGGAGAGGAGGAAGTATCTGAAGGAGAGAATTCCCCGACTTATACGGAGATGTTGAAAACTAGCTATAGTCCTACGGCGGAGAAGGTTTTGGAGTGGAAAGATTACCTTTTTCATCTTTGTGATGGTCAAGAAGATGAGCATTCGAAACACTGGCCTTCTATTTCGAGGTAATTAAGGTGCTTTTTAGTGTTATGAATTAGGTTTGTTATTTGATCACTTTGTTATCTTTTGAAGCCTATGTTTCCCAAAATACAGCTTTGCAAGAATGAGATTAGTGGGGTTTCTGTGTATCATGTATGATATAATGGTAGCAGAATATGATTCATTAGGTGTTCAGTTTTCTCTTGAACCTGTCAATGTGGTGGGAAATCTGCAAGAATGTTTGTTGCTTTGCGAGTTTCAGTTGCTTCTAATGAAGAAATCTGAGTAGAATTTGGAAGTTGTAGTGGTGTTCTATAATCTCTCTTCTTTGGATATGTTGAACTACTTACAAGAAATGCGAATTAGAGTGACAAGTTGTAGGCTTATGAATTATGATCTGAACTTCAATTTTTATCTTAAGTAGCTTAAGTTCAAGAAAAATGCTATAACTTTTAGTTGTTTTACGGATTTCTCGTAATCTGGTTTCCAATATTCATTCATATATTGTTAGAGATCTTTACGACTTACGAAAGTGCTGCTTTATGTATCTTTAATATTGCTGCCTCGACTTTATTAATAGGAGCATTTGATACTCCTTGGTAGTGTAACAACATAATTTTTTAAAAAAAAAAAAAAAACAAAAACTTTCTGAATGCATTTTTTACATTTTTGGTTGGTGTTACAACTTACAACACTAAACAGGACGAGGCTTACTATATTGTGGGGTAACAACAATGAGATGCCGGAGGTTTGACCTAATTACAAAAACTTCTCCTGAGGTTTGAGAAATTACGAAAACTTTCCTGGCTTACTCTAAGATTTTGCCCAACACTTGCCATTACAGTAATTAATTTAACGTTATACATTGATCAATAAGTGCAATAGAAAAATACGGTATTCATATAAAATTAGAGATAAGATCATCAAGATGGGTGGATTCAGATGCAACGTAAATTCTTTGGAAGGGAAATTGTTGTAATTTCCAAAACTTTGGGGGAAGTTTGTGTAATTATGCCAAATCTCAGAGTATGTCAATGTAGTTCTCCCTTATTTTGTACGTCCCTTTATCAAGTCTTAGAAGAATTAATCAAATATGTTATTGCTTCTACTCAGAGACCAAGTTCTGGACTACAAAAACCAGATGAAACCCGTTATCCGGAAGCTTCTAGAAGTACTACTAAGCGGCCAAAAGAACTGGCAGTTCTGTCAGATTTGCAAATCACAGCAAAAAGAACTGGCAGTTCTGTAAGATTTCTCTTTCAAAGCCGGATTAAATAGAATTCCTTTCCTCACTGATCTGCCAGCATGATAATCGCCAAAGGTTTCTTTGTGCTATGAAAGGTTAGCAGAGTTAAATGTGTTGTATTATCCTTTTAAATTCTTGTATTCAGAAGTTTATAATCATTTCAATTGACAGATAAAGTTCGCCAAAATTAACTAACTCGAACGGACATAAACTTCTTGCGATGCATCTGAATCGAACTTATAGGGCTTGGTTCCTAATGTATTCACTATTAATGTACAAATACTTTTAAAAATATTATTTTATTGCCTGGTGCCCTCCTGATCGGCTCCATTCTAATGATGGAATTTTAGAAAAATTCATATCAAAAGATGGGTTTTGCCAGCCATGGTATATTGGTATGGATGGGCCAAAGTTGAAATGTCAAAGGTGAAACTCACTAATTAATATTTACCTTACAAGTTCTCGTTCAGCTGAGTTGTGTTCACGTTTATGATGCATGAATACGGATACGACACGATATGGATTTTTTTTCTTGAATTTTTCACGTGAGGAGTATTGGACACGGTGTGTGTGTGTGTGTGTGTGTCAAATGTTTGTAGAAAAGTGGCCCATGAACTTATAATTGCAGAATGACCCATTATTATGGAGCTTAGGATACAACTTTTAGTGCAATATATGTTCTTTAGCTTGTTATTTGCTTTCTTATGATCATTGGCTGGGTGATACTATTTGTTTAACCACATCCTCTTTCATCCACTGACCCTTTCCAGCTGATAAACAAGTCAAATGATGATAAACAGCTTAAAAAGTGGGAACTGTCATGGACAAGTAAAATTCCTATAAAACTCAGATGGTTGTTCAAGATAAAGAACAGATTGAAATTTCTACAAAGTTAGCCGGATAAAGGTATGAAACATCGTTTTTGCATCTCACATTATGCGGTGAAGGTTGATATAATTTTCTTGCTGCTGCTTGTGTTTTGAAGCTCAATTGGCCATGATCTAATTTGGTTGTTTGTCTTAAACGTCTATGATTATGTTGCCTTCAGAGTGAATAGCACTTTTTTTTTTTTTTTGGGTACAAGAATAGCACATTATATGAAACCTTAGATCTGCTACTATTGTAGTTAAATGTTCTTTGACGCCAACTTCATACTGGTTTAGTTAGCTCTGATGCCACATTACATACCCCCATATCTAAAAGCTTAATCCATTAGAAAAGATACATACGTAAGCAATCTATAGGTGCTTATAGGATGGAAAAATTTATGTTTGTGTTGACTGGTAGTATTGTTGGTTCATTTTGTGGATTGCAATCTATAATGTTTATGTATACTCTTCTCAGATTTTTTCACAAAATCTTGTCATCCTCAGCATCTATAACATGCTGGTCAAAGAAAGGGGTGTATAATGGAAAATGCCCCAGTTAGTAAATATCCCTATGTAGGCATATGGTCTTTCTTCCTTGGGTGTCTTGCTACTCTTCTCAAATATTTAGTCATGTGATGTGTCTTTACCCCATACTAGTTTTAATATCACATTTGAATTGTTGCTCCGTTTCTGGCATTTAAGACTTAGGCATGTTCAATTGGTGAATCAAATTGTGAATTTGGCATGTTTAATATTACATTTAAGACTTAGGCATGTTTAATACCCGTTTCCGGCATTTAAGAATCAGGCATGTTCAGTTGGTGAACCAAATTGTGAATTTGGCATCTTACTATCGCATTTAAGACTTAGGCATGTTTAATATCACATTTGAATTGTTTTGCCTACATATTGATTGAATCATTCCAAATACTACTTGACCGGTTACCAAATCTATTTCCTTGTCTGTGGCGGGGCCAATGTAATATGTTAAAAGAGCTCAAGTTCGCGTTTGATCTCAACTCAATTACAAAAATTTAATTAAATTAATTTTGTTTAAAAGATCTTATTTATTTGAATTATTACCCGCCCTTATTGTTATATGCTGTTCATTAGAATAATATCTTTTACTTACGAATAATTTTAAACTTCATATTGATATTTATACAGTTTTTGACGAGGTTAATTTTATTCTAAATTAAGAATAATTATATGTTAATTATTTTTCTATCTTGTCTACAAGTGGTTTGCTCAATTTTCAACCATTCATCTTTGTGATAATAACAGTCGATTCTAAATACAAAGCCGTTCTGCTATTTCTCCCTGTTTATCTGTATAGCTGGTCTAGCCACAGAGGATTTGTAGCTTTAGGTTTTTACTGATAAAGCCACACTCATTCGTTTCGTGCATGGGTTTATTTCAGGATGAGTGTAGTTGATAGAATAGATTGTGTTATTATTTTGCTAATGCTTCCAACTTTTAAATCTAGATGATCGTTTGCTGTCAGTCGTGAAGTTTGGATCAATGTTTCAATAGGTTTAAATTAAAAAAAACTATACCATTTATATTATATTATAGGGGGAATTTGAGAAAACTCCCCAATTGTATAATCAATTTTTAGTTTACTCCCAAGTCTAAAAAAATTTTAGTTCACTCTCTAATTCACATGCATAATTTGAGTTAGCTCCCCAATTTTGGGGACAGATACCACATATGGCGATTTAGATACACCATATGACGAATTAGGTACACAATTCTTGAGTTTATCTAAATCGTCATATATGGTATCTAAATCGTCATATGGTGTATCTAAATCGCCATATGTAGTATCTGCCCCCAAAATTGGGGAGCTAACTCAAATTATGCATATGAATTGGGGAGTGAACTAAAATTTTTATAGACTTGGGGAGCAAACTAAAAAATTTTCAACCCATGGGGAGTTTTCTCAAATTCCCCCATTATTCTATTTATAATAATCTATACTATTATATTAAGCTAGAGTAGATAGTAACCCTTTGGTCTCTTGAACTCTTCTTTTTATTTATTTTTTTATTCATTTGTTCTCTTACCTTCTTTTCTTTTCTCTATATTTATTTATTTTTTTATCATCACTCCAACAACGTTCTCTTAATTTCTCTTTTCTCTCATCTTGAGTTTTTTTCTTTTCTTTTTTTATATAATTTTTATCTTTTTTCCTCATATTTTAATTTTTTTACTAAATATAATATTATCTTATACTATTTATTCATTTATTTATTTATCATAATTTAGTAATTATATTAAAAATAATTATAAAATATATGTATTAATATAAAAATTAATATATTTAAATAATGATTTTATTTGCACACGCAAGGAGTGTGCAGTGTTACTAGTATTATTATTATATTAAGTGAGAGATCCTTAGAGTAAGGTTTTGGTCTCTTGGACTCTAAAACTCTTTTATTTTTCTATTTTCTTTCTTACACTTTCAATTTCTTATTTTGTATTTATTCCTTAACTTACTTTCATTTTCTTTATTATATATTTCTTTTCTTTCCCCATATTTTTTAAATTTCTATTTTGTATTATCTTTTAAGTTTATAATTATATTAAAAATAATTACAAAATAAATATTAATATAAAGATTTTAATTTAATATATATTTAAATAATAATAATTTTATTATTTGCACACGTATAGAGTGTGCAAGTATTACTAGTAACATACTAAATAACACCAGTATATTCTATTTATAATAATAACATAGACGAATATAACATAACTATTATATTAAAGCAAATTAAAATATGAATTATTATATTTATATAATCATATTCTAATATATAAATATATAGATTAAATATTATCTCACTATATTTATTTAAAGTTACGTATACGAGTATGAGTCCTAAAGTTTAATTCCAGTTCTCCTCATTGGTACTCAGACTGGTACGAAAGAAATAAATGCGAGAAGACTTAGACCATAGTATTATTGGTGAGCTTTTTGCTTCCACTAAGTTTACATAAGTTTAAAATAATGTCATGGAATCTATTCCTAAAGCCGTTGCTTCCAATAAGTTTACATAAGTTTAATCTGTGTGTTGCACCATCCAAATAAGAGCATCGCAATGTTTATTTATGTTTTCTCTTCTAACAACCTACAGAATACCGAATTAGTATCGGGATTCATAAACTCCATGTTTTATAATCCTCAGGCATAGTTAAAAGACTACAAAGATGAGATGAAAAAATTGGATATACAAATAATACCTGTTGTTCCACATACATGACGATTAGTATATTACATTTGTTATTTGATTATTAATTTTCTTAAATTTACATCAATCTAACTATAAATATAAAATATTAACTTTCTTGTTACACTGATTTTTCCGGAGAATTGTATGTAACTAATAGACTAGCTTGACTCATAATTGAGACAGGACATCATTGATTTGGCGAAGCCAGACCTCGAAACTGCACATAAGCTGAATATTGCGTCGCGTATGGAGCGGGTATATGAATGCCTCCTTCCTCCATCAAAGCGCCATGCTCTGCTGTGATTCTAACTCCAACTCGCTTCTGAATACACATCTTGTATGAAAATTTGATGCCTCATAACAGTCAATCGGCACATTTTTTTTTTGTCAAGATAAAATCCAAATTTATGCTAGCCATGTATGCATGTGCTACTTGATTGGCCTTTTTTAGTCTGTTGTTGGATTTGTATATATAAGGTGATAGCATAAATGTGAAACTAGCAAGTAGCAATTGATGAATCCTTTTCTTCTCAATTTGGTAACATTTTCTGACGAGATGAAAATATTACTTACACTTTATTGCTCTTTAGTCAGATGTGGAATTTTCAACCCTCAGCGAAAAAATGTGTATACATTTACAAAGTACAAGTAGGAAAATTCTACCCCAAATCCGGTTTGGCCGAACCCAACCAATTAAAAAGGTAAGTGTATTGCATTCACTTATTGATTGGTCACTCTCCCTAAATTTTCCACCAACCATACGGCAAGTCTAAAACATTCGTTCCCTCGTTACACCGATTTGGTCGAGTCAGGTTCGGGCTTGAAAGTATCTGACTAGGATATGGTAACTTGTGGGTATCAGTAGAGAAGGAAAATTGAAAATTACAGGAAAATCGAAAGAAAAGTATAGTGACAAGGAAAGCAAAGAATCAAATAAGGCAAAAACTAGTCAAAAAAGAAAAAAGAGATTCTCCTGATATCTAATAAAATGCATGGAGGAGACTATGGAATCCTCCTTGAATGTAAGTTCAAGTATTGAAAAATATATTTAAACAATTAAAATATAGTGTAAAAAAAGAAAAAATTCCTTTCTTCATTTCACTCAAATAAAAAAACTAAAAACAGAGAGAAACATATCTAAAATGTCGCAATTCAGAATTAAAAGTAAAATCAAACACAAAGGAAAGTCTATACCTGCACTCGACAGCTGATTATCTTCGCACCAACATTCCCCATTTGAGATAGAAAAATACGTAGAGCTTGTCCCACATAGCCTCCACAAAAACAAAATATGCATCCCTCCATGACTTGTTCAAAATCAATGTCGAACAAACAATTGAAAACCCAGTGGCGAACCCTGAAGATAAGAACACGTAAAACCAATCTATCTTAGATTTATCACCTTCATTGCTGCCATTGTGCCCTGGTTCAAGGACTTGATCACCATCGTCGCAATTTATTTTTACTTGAAGCCCGCAAAGGTGGTTTCCCATGAAACTCGAAAGTTCGAAGCCAGTAATTTGGGGGCTTTGTGGTATCTTCCCCGTCAAATTATTGTAAGACAGATTCAAATATCCCAAAGAAGTTATGCTTGCCAAGCTGTAGGGAATTCCACCGGACAGAGAGTTTCTTGATAAATCAAGAGATTCCAATTGCTTCATGTCTCCAATGTTGTGTGGGATTAATCCCGTGAAGTGATTGCCCGACAAGTTGAGTGATCTCAATTCCACAAGACTAGTCATTTCCTTTGGGATATCTCCCGACAAATAGTTATTTGCTAGGTTTATAGTTGTAAAATATCGAAGAATGGTGTCGTACAGATGTTCTTGTCCTTTAGTAGAGAGAGTAGCACTCTCTAAGATCAAACCATCCCAACTAGAAAAGTAGAGATCAGTTGGATCTGGTTTTGTAATCATTGCTGTGAAGTTGTTGACACAACTAGGTATGATTCCAAAAATTTTGTTATCTGATAGATCCAAAATTCGAATAGAATTTAGGTGGCATATATCTGAAGACATTTCACCACTCAACTTGTTCGAGCGTAAAATAAGAACCACCAATTGGGTAAGGCTCGTCCCAATCCACGTTGGTATATTTCCATCCAAGTTATTCTCATGAAGGTCGATCTTCATTAAATTAGTGCAGTTGCGCATTGAAAAAGGTATTTGGCCTGAAAAGTTATTTCTATACAGATTCAAAGACGTGAGACCCATAAGAAATCCTATGGAATTCGGGATGCTTCCAGACAAGTAGTTATTTCCTAAATTTAACATCAGTAATGAAGTGTAATTCATGAAGCAGTCCGGTAATTCTCCGGTCAATTGGTTTTCCCCTAGATGAAGAAACTCCAAATTTGTGATGTTGTCACAAAGAAAGTGAGATAGACCTCCAGAAAATGAGTTATTGGAGAGATCCAACTCTCTCATACTATTTCCAACTTGAGGCAATGGTCCACTGAATATATTGGAACTCAAATAGACACCTGAACTATTGCCAAATTGATCTAGAATCTTTCCATGGAGATGGTTGTGTGAAAGATTCAAATACCTAATTCCCCAAATCCAGCTAGGAACAACACCTGAGATTCCAGTACTAGATAAATCTAGCGTTTCAAGATTGTTTTGTTTTTTTATCCATGAGGGAATGCTCTTAGCGCATAAGCTCCACGAACGGAGTAGCAGATACTCAAGTTGGAAGGGTGGAATCCAGTTTGGATTCATTTTCAAAGTTAATTTGTTGTTATTAGAGGCATCTAAATCTGTTAATTTTGTGAGATTGGTAAAATGGCTCTCTGTCACGACCCCTTCCAACTTGTTATCTCCAATTAAAAGATGTTTCAAGTTAAAAAGTTGCCCCAAACTCTCTGGAAGATTTCCACTCAATTGGTTATGAGAAAGATCTAGAAATTCTAAGGACATTAGCTGCCCTAGACTGGATGGGATTGCACCTGATAATAAGTTGCTGCCTAGAAAAAGATCTGTCAGACTCTGAAACCCCCCGAATTGATCAGTTATATGACCAGAAAGTTGATTGCCGAATAGATCTAAGTATTGCAAAGAATCTAAGAAACAATCAAACATATTGCCAAATGAATCAGATAATTCTCCTTGAAACTTATTACCAGATAAAACCAGATTTTGCATTTCACATAAGCTAGCAATTTCTCTTGGTATTTTTCCAGAAAGCTCACTGTATGATAAATCGAGGGTATTGAGAGAGCGTATATTTGCTATGGCACTGGAAATTGTACCCTGTAGAGAGTTAGAGCTCAAATCGACAAACTGAAGGTCGGTGCACAAGTAGAGCCAATCGGGAATGGTGGAATTGAAATAAATGGCAGAGAGATCAATGTGTTGAAGTTTGGTGGTGTTACTTATACTTGGAATTGACCCATGAAAATTGTTGTAACTCAAATCAAGATAAACGAGGTTGCTGAGCTGAAAAATCCATCTCGGCACACCAGATGGAAAAATACCATAATTACTAGAAAGATCGAGGACAGCGAGAGTAGAAGAAACATTAACCTCATTCATTCGGGAATCAGTAATGAAACAAAGATTGCAATTATTGAGGTGTACTTGTACCAAAGAAGGGAGTGAGTTGATCACGGTTGCCCAATTTGTTACAGCTTTGCTGAGGTTCACTTGATTCATGCTGAGGTGCTTCAATTTTGAAAGCCCCAACAACCAATCAAGCCTGTTGGTATAAAGGCTATTTGTGTCTTCCTCCGCCCCCAAAGCCAATGTGCGTAAATTCGAAAGATTTCCAATAGAATGGGGAACGGCTCCATGAAATCCAACATTCGATAAATTCAAATAGTGGAGGCTTCTCAAAAACCCAATGAAGGAAGGGATTGTACCAGAGAAGTTGTTATTGCTAAGGTCAAGATACCTCAGTTGCGTTAAATTCAGCAGGGAATGAGTTATTCTACCACTCAAAAATGGATGATCATAATAATAACTATTCTGTAGATGGAGCTGTTGAACATGGCCGGTGAAGAAGTTGCAAACAACACCTTTCCAATTGCAACAATTAACATCACTGAGATTATTCCATGAAGAGAGTAGACCAAATGGATCTTTCAGATATCTCTTGAAACTTAACAGAGCCTGCTTTTCAGTTTCGGGACACTGAATATTATTATGGCTAATGTGATTCTCAAGCTTACAAGAGCTTAATTTGAAGGTTATGAATAAGATAACAAGGAAAAACAGAGGTGCACAAGGGATTGGCTTAGGACGGCTCATCATGATGATCTTATGCAAGGTTTGGAATTAAAGAGTATATTGATTGTTTGTTGGTGTGATATGAAAGAATATCAATTGAGGGCATATATATAAAAGTTTTCTCAACCTTTTTTCTTATTACATTTCATTTACCTTCTTTTAAGTATGGGAAACAATGGATTTCAATTCAATTTCCATGTAAGGTATTGCAACGACTCCGCTCGTCATGAAAAACAAGAAAGAAAACAAAAATACAGTATGAAAAATTGTTCGTATAAAACTATAAATTAATCATTAATAAAAAATTATTATTATTACTTAATTATATGCTGAAGTTAAATTCTTCTAATATATATTTTATAATTATTTTTATAATCGTTAAATCCATGATGAATGCATGAATAAATAGAATTGAATAAAGAGAATTATTTGTTCATACTAAAATAATGAAAATAATAAAAATTAGAAAATATGGGGAAGATGATAAAAAAAAAATATATGAAAAGGAAAAAGAAGAAAGAATTGTAGCCAGCTAATAAGAAGAAACTAACATGTTGGTAGAGTGTGATAAGAAATTTTTTTTTTCAAAAGAATCTAGAAGATTAAAAGGGTTTGCGGATATAGATACGACGATACATGCACGACAAAATATGGTCACCAGAATATGAATTTTTTCTTAAATTTTTCATATAAAAAATATTAAATATAATATTTGATCCAAATAATTCCCTACACAATGTAATATAATAAAATAAAATTTTTAAAAATATCAATAGCTTAAAGGGGCTCATATAATTGTGGTGAGAATTTGGCAGTCACTTTGTCCCGTTAAAGTGACACAAAATACAAGTCAAGTCTTCGGCCATGTGTATGTCACCAATTTCGATTTCTTTTCTTCCTTTCTTTTTCTTTATTAACTATAATTAACCCTAAAAAGATAGTTCCACCACCAATAAAAATTGTCCAATCAGCTCAGTATCGGAAGAAAAATCGTACATAAAAACTTGTAAACAGTTTGCACAAAAAGTAGGGAAAAAATTACACTTTTAATCTGATAGGACATGCCTTTTGTTTAGTTCCACCAATTACGAATATTCCTGTATTTTTAAAATGCCATGAAATAGGAACCCCAGAAAAAAACATGAAATCTAGTTCCTTAGTGGAGCTAGAAAATCCTATTTTAACTTTCATTTCACGATATTTTATGCTTTCGGGACTATTACTAACCTGTGAAACTGAAAACACGAAGTATGCCCTACAAGACCAAATGTGTAATTTTCTCCAAGAAGTACACAAAAGGGTAATTATGAGTAATGACCATTCAAGGTAAACTTAAGTGCTCTTGTGATGAGACGCAATTTCCACAAAGTGCTTAAAGCACTTGCGCATGAGATTAATTAATATCCCACCCATGTCCAGTGGAGATGATAAGTTCTTGAACTTAGACTATTTTTGCTTTAAGATCTGGAGCATTGATCATGGCACGCCGATGCTTTTCTTTTTAGATTTTTGGTCCCTCTGACGTGATATTCCATATTTATGGAATTTTGATAATTTTATTTATTAAAATTTAATAATTAATGAATAAAAAAATTAATATTAAAGTTAATAATTAATAAAGACACATTATATTTAAATATATGCAATGTTTTTCAACCTTTGGAATTAATAGTTGTCACTTTATTCGAAAAGGTGTGTTGTAACATTGCATTTTTTCGGTAATTACAGAAAATGTGTTTTATTAATTATCAACTATAAATGAAAAGGTAAGCACTTTTTTGAAGAGGCATATGAATATCTCTAAATAAACTCCACCACTATGCATTTTTAATCATCTAATACATTCAATTATAGAATTACATACAAATATATGTATTAAAGTTAAGAGAGAGAAAAACACTTTGAATTCGTTGTTCTCGTAATTTGTAGTGTTACTATTACGAGAAGTGTGTATCTTGGGAGACGATTGCTGCTAATCCGTAAGCACCTAAGCGGGGCAATTTCGTCTGAAGGAAAGAGAGTCGAACTCTCGCCTCGACCTTTGCAATAATTATAGTAAAATCACGCCCCTTTGTTGCTCAAAAATATCCAACAAACTTAATATATTGTATTTTTCATTTTCAAATATTATTTTATAAATAATATAAGAATTTCATCAAATATATTTTTGCACATATATAATTGAATCGAAATAAAGCCATAAATTTGTTAGCATAACACTATCATGCATAGTTGTGCAAAAATAATCAAACAGGCAAATATATCTACTGAAGATATATATAATTGAAACATATAATTAAAATGAATGAAATGTTGAAAGCATCCTTTCACTTAATTGAAGCACCCATTCGGTTATAATGAGACAATGAATTAATTAAAAATATTTGATATATCGTAATGAATGTTATCGAGAGACCCCTTAAGATGCCAAGGCACCCTTTCGGCCTTTGAGGGTGATTATCTATCTGAAAAGGTGCGAAAGCATATTTGAAAGAGTGGAAAAATTATTTTGACAATTATTTTAAATTGTGTTACTAATGTTATTATTTATGAATAAAACTTTATATAAGACTATGCTATCCAATTATTATGAATTAATGAGTGAGACAAGTGTTGATAAGTCAAGTTCAAGAACTTGCAAATTACGATATACATGATATGCTGATAAGAAGGAATGCAACACAACGAATCTTTCAGTTCAAGGAGTGGTTAAGATAGAAAAACATGCACTCGATTGGAAAGAGATCATATAAGCTATAGAATTGTCACAAGCCTTTTTATAAATACCTTAAAGTGTGGGGGGTATTTGACTAAGTTCTTTGTAGCACCTCGAGCGAAGAGCATCACATCCCCCGCATTATAGCTCGGTACATGTAACGAAACAAGGACTCCGTACACGCACCAAGCCACAGCAAACGGGAGATAAACAAAAACTCCCCCTAAGTTAGGCGGTCTAGACCCTAATATAGAGCACGCCAACAAGATCAAAGCATAAGCGGAAGCAACAGGATCTCAAGCACATACAAACATGCAAGCCACGGGCCGAGTTAATTCATACACGCATGCAGGCTACGGGCCAATTTAAAACATACACATGCACTCAAGAACCGAGTCATAGGCATATACAAGAACAAATGCCACACGGGGCCAAAATAAACTAATTACAAGCTTCAAGAATTAAAACAATTCGTATTACAAGTTTACAAGATTCAAGAATGCGGAAATAAATACAAGAAATGCATGGCACTCGACCAACACGACCAAAAACTCGAAAGACGACCGACGCATAGCTCAAACTCCAAATGAGTACCTGCAACTCCAAAAAAAGGGGAAAAAGGGAAACAACAACGAGAGTCAGTGTAGCACCCCAATACGTGAGGATGCCACACCCCCGCACTATAGGTCGATCCACATATGAAATGGGTGGTCCATACATGAATCAACCTATAGCGAACGGTTACAATGCGAATAAACAATAAACTAGACGAGATTAATTCATACATGCAACAGGACAAAGCAGAAGCCTGCTACACTATCGATCACTTATCAAGTAATTCATACTCAAAGTTTACTTATCAATACATTATCATCTCCTAAAATACATAACATGTAATCTAGACAATAATTCCTCGGAAATGATAAACAAATAAATAAATACACCTGGCGGGACTCGAATGCAAGGACATATAACAATTAAGGCATGTTAGGTAATTAATTCGCGTACCTGGAAAGCCGGAAATTGGGGCGTTACAATTCTCCCCCCCTTAAAAGAATCCGTCCTCGGATTCACTTGGACGAGCATGAGCATATAATGTCATAAGTAAATGCAATGCACGAATTAGCAAATAATCCCTAAACTACATGACCTAAACTTGACATGACACTAGCACCTCGGTTTTACAACCGGGCTCTGATACCACTTAAGATGTAGCACCCCAATACGTGAGGATGCCACAACCCCGCACTATAGGTCGATCCACATATGAAATGGGTGGTCCATACATGAATCAACCTATAGCGAACGGTTACAATGCGAATAAACAATAAACTAGACGAGATTAATTCATACATGCAACAGGACAAAGCGGAAGCCTGCTACACTATCGATCACTTATCAAGTAATTCATACTCAGAGTTTACTTATCAATACATTATCATCTCCTAAAATACATAACATGTAATCTAGACAATAATTCCTCGGAAATGATAAACAAATAAATAAATACACCTGGCGGGACTCGAATGCAAGGACATATAACAATTAAGGCATGTTAGGTAATTAATTCGCGTACCTGGAAAGCCGGAAATTGGGGCGTTACAGTCAGTCCTAGAGACTGGTGAGGGGACTAACACATGCACCCATACATATATATACGAGCAAAACAAGTATCAAGATTAAAAGCTCAAGAACCGGGGCGTGGTTTTTACAATCTAAAACATTCTGTCCCGTAATACTAAATATATAAGAAAAAAGTTAAGGCCGAAGGCCAAAATCAACCCAATTTTAGTAATTATAATTCCACTCTCGTTTCAGGAACCAAACAAGTCAAGTTCAAAACTAACTATGCGAGTACGAGTTTCTCCCCAAGCCCCTCAAGTCAAGACGAGAACAAGTCAAGCAAGTCAAATCAAAACAATCCTACCTATACTCCGGTGATGGAAGGGTCGGCCAACCCTTAACCATCCAAGCAAGCAAGTATGTATGGGTCGTGAGTTTCGCGACACTCACGCCCGAGGACTCCATCCCCCACCAACCTCCTAGTGGGTTCTGGGTTCGTTCTTTCAAGTGGAGATCATGCACGGGAGGTGAGTCCAGCGACCCCTTGACCATCCCGGATGCTCCTTACCCCACAATCTCCGGGCCCATCGAGACAAGTACCAGATCAAGTTCAAGGGACCTATCTTTCAAGGTCATTTTCTCGTTACAAGTTCAAAATGTACTCAAGCTTTTCAAAACAAATCAAAATATAGTGTATATGCGTATAAAAACATTTTCAAGATTTCGTGACAAGTGGGACAAGCCCTCAAATACATATCAAGCACGTATCTATCATATAATATACGTATTTCGCATGCGTGTTTCAAAATACACGTAGGGTTATAGGTCGAGTTAACTAAAAGAAAGAAAACCTCGTTTTGATGAACAAACCTAACGTAGCAAACAAAAGCACACATACGGAGCGGCTCCACCCCAACGAGCTACTCCACTCAAATAATCTTAACATAAGAGACAATACTTAGACTCAATATGAACCATATAGATGCTCGATTAATGCAAATGATGCAATGCACTTTATATACGTTCAAACTTAGGCATATCGAAGCAAACAGTGAAATATTACTCAAATAATTCATGAATTAAATACATGACACGTCAAATAAATTCATAACACATCATATTATATCATATCACAAGCATATACAAGGTTAAAACACATAAGGAATGCAAACGGCGCAAGAAGGCATCACACGTAGCACTTAAACGGTTACATGTTCAAATCACGTTTACACTTAGAATATAAAGCCATAAAATTAAAATAAACAACCAAACATATCATAATACAACACATTAACATGTTGGGATCATAACTGGGTGGGAGGAATCGAATACAATCGAAAACAAAACGAGAAAAACGAGTAAACAACAAACAACGTGTAAAGAAAAATCGAAACAAGCCCCCACGCATCAGCCATTTGGGGGTCACTAGCCCCAAGAACAAATTTGGTGACCCCTGTCCACTAGAGGCAGTAGCTCAAGACTCAATTCATCCATGGAAGAGACGGGCGTCTCCACTCTTGTGTACAACCTGGGTGATGGGCGTCACCCATTTTCTTCTCCAAAATTTTACGCAGCAACAAGGTGATTCTCCCCTGCATATTTCCTCCATAGCAGCAGCAACAATACAGATTCAAAGTAGCAACAAACAAGCAACACAACAGCAGCAAAGCAGCAAGAAAGGAAGGCAAGAAATGCAACAACTTCACGCAGCAAGAACAACAAGAACAAGTTCACATTCATGCTTCAATCTTCCATAAATTCAGTCACGTTCCAAGCTCCAAACATGGTGAAATTTCACACATTTTACATAAATCAAATTCAGGCACAAATATGTATAAAGAAAGCTAAAGTGATCATGTTTCGTGCTTCAAATCATCTAAAAACCAAACACATGCCATGAATTCAAAATTTGGGAAGAAAACCTAACTATTTACCTACACGTTCATATCATGCTCATTCCTCTATGAAATTCAGCAAATAAGCACTTAAAATAAAGAGGAGAAGATGGAGAACGAAACCATGAACTCACCTTTCAAATTTGAGGTGAAATGATGGAGTATTGAGCTTGAAATCGCACTAGGTGAATAGTGAGTACCCTCTTTTCTCTCTTCCTTCCTTGGTCTCGGTTTACTGCTCCTTTTTCTCCTCCCTTGTATTATGTCCAAGAATTAGGGTTATTTGGGGTTAAAGAGGGTTAATTTAGGGTCACATAGGTTCAACAATGGATTAATTTGGTTAAGAAACGGGTCGGATATGAGCAAAACATGCGGGAGTGGCGAATCTGTCACAAGGAGCTCGGTTCGGGCAAAATTCGGGAAATCAAACGGGTTTAAAAAAACACAAGGATAGGTTCATTAGCTCCAAATTTTTGTTGCGAGTTCAGCGATACTTCCAGAATTCGAATCTGAATTCCCGAGCTCAAGTTACACATTCCGAAACCCAAGGCATGCTAAATTCTCATTAGGCCCTCAAGTCCCCAAAATCATAAAAATGGTTCGTTACCATTTCAAACAAGTCCAAAAATGTAAAACGAGCACATATCAAGTCTATAACACATATATTTCATGCATATCAAATTGTCACGAAAATCGAGATCAAATTCGAGCACACACGGATCAAGTTCAAGGGCGAAACGAGTAAAACGTTCAAAATTTCATATATAACACTTAGCTAATAATTCATATAAATTCAAGAATAACATATAAACAATATAATAAACATATAAACACATAAATAAATAATTTAAAAGCGCACTTAGCGCACTCTTGGCCATATACTTGGGCAGCCGAAAAAATGGGGCGTCATATTCTTGAAATGAGTGAGAAATGATACTCGAATCAAGAAATTTTGTATTTCTCGAGGATATTCTTCTTTGTAAAGGAAGAAAATAGTAAGTTTTAAGAAAAGAACTTATGGTGATGATCGAATTGATAAAAATTCTAGTTATGATTATCGAGCTAATATAGAACCAAGGCATAGTATGAGGTCTAAAATGGTCTAAAGCTTGTGCAATACTAGAGATGGGTCAAGTGATTATTAAAAGAATTTAAATGATATGTATAATGGTAAGTCTCGTCATATAAAATGGAGCCACAATACCATTAAACGGTTGATCTCTAGTGGAAATATTTCGATTGACTATGTCAAGTCAAAAGAAAACATAGCGGATCCATTTGACAAAAGGCATATCGAGAGATCAAGTATACCGCTTGTCGAGAGAAATTGGATTAAAATCCACTAATTAAAGTCCAAGTAATGGTAACCCAATCTTGTTGATTCAATATCCTAAGATCTTAGTTCAATGGGACAACAAAGTTACAAGGACTAGTCGAGCACTTAGGAAACTATTTCCAACTCATTCCTAGGACAATAAAAGCGTTGCCTGCAAAGGGTAAGAGGTTAAGGTAATGCTTTTAATGATTCCTAAACCTGTAAGGTGGAGTATAGTAGGATACTCTGTTATTAGGAGATCACCTATGTAAGTGTGAACTTGGCAGGTTCAAATGTAAACACTTATGAATCCAAGATGTTGTCCAAGGCCGAAAAGGATACAATAATGAGAACCAAAAGTGTTATAATGATTATTGTGTGAGTATGATTGTCTTGGTCTACACTAACGAGTGAACAGTTCAAGACATCACGTTCACTGATTGGCCAAGTAGATCCGATTGCACATCACTACGGAAGGTTCAAAGCCACAACCTACCTATCCTGATGCAATAATTGTTGGAACTTTGATAATTTTATTTATCAAAATCCAATAATTAATGAATGAGAAAATTAATACTAAATTTAATAATTAATAAAGACACATTTATATTTAAATATATGCAATGTTTTCCAAAAGACACGACCTTTGGAATTAATATTTGTCACTTTATCTGAAAAGGTATGTTGTAACATTGCGTTTTTTTGGTAATTACCGAAAATGTGTCTTATTAATTATCAACTATAAATGAAAAGGTAAGCACCCTTTTGAAGAGGAACATGAATATCTATAAATAAACCCCACCATTATGCATTTTTAATCATCTAATACATTTAATTATAGAATTACATATAAATACATGTATTAAAGTCTAAGTACTAAGAGAGTGAAAAACACTTAGAGTTCGTTGTTCGTGTAATTTGTAGTGTTACTATTACGAAAAGTGGTCATTGTATCTTGGGAGATGATTGTCGCTAATCCGTGAGCACCTGAGCGGGGCAATTTCGTCTTAAGAAAAGAAAGCTAAACTCTCGCCTCGACCTTTGTAATAATCATAGTAAAATCACGCCCCTTTGTTGCTAAAAAATATACGATAGATATCTCATTTTTAGTCCGAATCAAGTTGTAAGTAGTTATCCCAAGTTAATTAATCCGAATGGCGATAAGTCATTGTTCCGTATTAGTCTGAATCTCTCCTTGATTGTGATGATTAACTAGATTGTCGTGGCTTGGGGTTTAACTACTAGTTCGGTTATCGTAATTGTGAGATGGCTCGGTTTGTCCTCAAATGGGACTTGTTGGGAACTTTTTTTCATTTTGCCCGAAGTTGTTCATGTCTACTTCTTTTCATGGGCATTTCTGTATGTCTTCTTTGCATGATAACTGGCTTGGTGCGCTGATTTTGTACTTTTAGTTGCCTTGCATTGCTATATATGACGGGGTCCTCGTAAGTAACTACACGGTAAATAGATAAAAATGTACAATTAAGTGGTGGGGAAAATGGCTGGCCGGTCAAGTTTTCTTAAATATTGAAGTTTCTTGATAATTTATTATAGAAATAATTACAAATAACCCCTTGAATTTAGTCTTAAGTACAAATAACACCATCAAACCTTAAATAATTAGGAAAAACTTGGACCATAATCCAAATAATATTGAGGAAATTTCAAAAATGGTATACCAACTGATCCAATTTCGCACTTTTGGAACACGAATTTTTCCGGTGAAAAAATAAACCCTTAACTTAAAAAGTTAGCAAATTCGTGCACAATCTCACCGGAAATGCCTTGTTGGCGCCGGAGAAGACCACGTGGACCACGTCACAATGCCAGGTTATATTACGCACAAAAATGCTAACTTTTTGAGTTAAGAGGTACTTTTTTCACTGGAAAAAAAAATTTAGTACCAAAATTCCAAAATGGGGACACTTGGTATACCATTTTTGAAATTTCTTCTATAATTTGTGATGCGAATTAAATAAGGCTCCTTCATCCACACAATTGCATCATCTCATTGGGTTGGAACTTGAAACTTGAAATTAGTGGAGTGAATGCATCCTCTAAAATTGGGAAGAGTAAGACCAAATTGCATAAAAAATTATCAATTCTCATCCAATTCATCATGAAGTCAATCACAAAGTGAATCTTACTTATAAACTAGAAACAACAAAAATATTCAACTCACAAAGAATCTACTGTAAGGAAGTATTCAACTCACAAAGAATCTCCTGTAAGGAAGTAAGATCAATATTATGAGATTCAAACTTGACCCCGGTATCCCTAAACTTGAATCCCAAACTATTACCATCAACATAACAATCATAACTAAAAAGCGTACCATCTCTGTTGGCAACTATAATGTGCCCACCCGTAGTTATTTTTTCAAAATACACCTTATCTGTCGCGTCTTTCCGAAAATAAAAGTCTTTAGAAGCCCAAAATGATGACCCCAACACCGATTCCTTTTTTACGTAAGCTACTACATGAAACCCCTCATTCCTTTCACTACTCACAAGACTAAGAAGAACAGGACATCCATCGAAGACTGCAAGCTTGCCGCCGCTCCTCGGCGCCTCCATCACTTCAAATAATTCCACGTCTAAATCATACCTCACTTGATCAAATAATACTTCGTATAAACCAAATCTCACAATCTTATACACTAGATTATGCTCATGTTCGTCATCCCAACTGATTTTGGCAGCAACAATATAACATTTCTTTTGTAGGCTTGTTGTATGATCCCACAACCTTGATGACTGCCTTCAAATGGCAACCACATTGCGGCGGTAGGTACCTAACGGCAAAGTCTTGTTTCCTTCGTCTCAGAAATGGGCTCTCTGATTGAGTTGACATTTTCTTCTTTTTGGCAATTAGGGTTTCAATGAGGAGGATGAAGAAGATGACATTTTAATATTATTAAGTTTACTATAGGGTAAAAGTGTCTTTTGACAGTCAATTATTATAAGAATTCACATACCCCGCTGCAAATATGGCGTGTGTGACAACAATCATGACATCAGGGTTTTGAGTGATAATTTAATAAAATCATAGAGTTCGCTTTGATATATTCAAAAGGCAAGATTCATAAATTAGGTATATGAAGAAATTGCAAAAATGGTATACCAAGTGACCCCATTTAGCAATTTTGGTACTAAATTTCCGTTGACGTGTCCTGCTAACTTGTTTCATGTAAGGGGGGCAATAATACACGTGGTTTACACGTAAGTGCCAGCTGGCGCACACGTGGTCTTCTCCGGCTCCAACAAGGCATTTCCGGTGAGATTGTGCACAAATTTGCGAACTTTTTGAGTTAAGGGTTTAATTTGCCATCGAAAAACAAAATGTACTAAAATTGCTTACTTGGATTAGTTGGTATACCAAAAAAACATTTTCCTCAAATAATATTGATGGAATCAGTTCTCTATACCTTTTGTGAGAAATAAAAATTTTAGTTATTGAATGATAGAGGAAATAAGGAATAATAATTTTATTAATATTATCATTATATTACATATAGAAGAGCATTTTGCAAACTTCATATTTTATTATTTACATGCATAGGTAAAATACTACAAACATGAGAGGAAAATTGTTGGAGAGGGCGTATATTTGGCATGGTTGACTACGCCCGTTTTGGTAGTGATTAGGTTGATTTGTAGTGATCTTGTTCCCCATTTGTACTATGTTATATTCTTGTAGTCTCTAGCTTTCCCTGTAACACAGAATCATATACAAAACAATGAATACAGAAAATTCCTTCCCCGAATACCATGTGTTAACATGGTATCAGAGCGGTGTCGAGATCTGAGGGACTCAGAATTAAGATCTCATCATCGTCCTTTACCTTAAATCAACCCTAGAATCGGCTGAACCTACAGTCAAACAAACAACGATGTCAACAGAGAACAACACCAACAATCAAGAGCTTGCAATTTAGATTGCACAACCAACCATGCTCAACTCGGATAACTTGTCAATTGGCATCAAACTAAATAGTGACAATTATCCAGTGTGGGCCAGACTAATGAAAATGGCGATCGGCGGAAGAGGGGGCTGTTCGCACATAATCGGCTCCCCACCGGCACCAGCAGAATCAGACCCAAAATTCGACTCATGGGAACAAAGAGATCAGCAAGTGTATACCTGGATTATACAGAACATGGAAAGCAGCCTCATCAACAATGTTCTCCAATATCCGACTGCGAAGGCGCTGTGGGACGGATTGTCCACTACCTACGGCAGTGGCGGAGACCCACTGCAACTCTTCGATTTGCATCGGAGAGCAAAAACCCAACGCCAAGGCCAAGAAAGCCTTGAAGATTTCTGGAATAAACTGCAAAGCATATGGATGGCAATTGACATGAAGCAGCCAAATCCAATGAAATGTGCCGATGACATTAAAGCCTTCAATCTCATCACCCAAGAACAGAGGCTTTATCAATTCCTCACAGGGATCGACGAGAAATACGAACCTATCAGGCGAGATATCCTGAAACAAGAACCGAAACCAGCCGTTGAAGTCGCGTATGCCACCGTACGCCGTGAGGCCTCCCGCCTCCAAATCCTGCAATCCACAACCAGTGAGGGGGAATCCGGCGTCGGAATAGGCCTGGTGGCAAGAAGAGAGAAGGGTGGTCGGAGTTACCCGCGCTCAGACAGTGCCGGACGCGGAGAAAGCGCCGGACGCCAGACATCATGGCGCACGGACAAATCTGGGCTCACCTATAATGTGTGTGGAAAACCCAAGCACACATCGGACCAATGTTTCGACGTAATTGGATACCCCGATTGGTGGGAAGGACAACGGAAAAACCCCACCGGCGTGACCACTAAGGGAGGAAGCAGGAGGGCCAATATGACAGTGGGCGACGGAGACGGCGAGAGAACTCCTGCAGGCGTCGTCCGGGGAGACACCGGTGCAGGAGGAGGTGCGACAGGGACGGTCGGCCGCGCCAACCTTGTGGTCAGTTCAGCCGCTAGCGGCGGCGATGGAATCGCGGCAAAGGGGGAGACGGCGGAGGACCCTCACGCAGCAGGTAAAGGGTTTGGGGGTTATGTCCCAAACCCTAAGTTTCCATATATATCTTTTCCCAATTTTGATGAAATACCCCCAACTTTGATGAATTTGCAAAATAAGCCCCAGACTTTGATGAATATGCAAAATGAGCCCCGGACCTCTAATAGCTATGTGCTGCACACCCATGGTTCCCAAAATAAATTTGAAAGGTGGATTTTTTATTACGGGGCTACCGATTCCATGACTTTTGATGCTTCTGATTTAATTAATCCGATTAATCCTAAGCAATCGTATATTCAAACTGCTAATGGGGGTCATGCTATGGTTGAAAAGGAGGGGTCTATCTCCATTACATCAAAGTTGAAGTTAAATAACTGTCTCTATGTGCCTTCGTTGTCATGCAAGCTGTTTTCTTTGAGCCACATTACAAAAGAGCTGAACTGTGTGGTTCTAATATATCCTCGGTTTTGTTTGATACAGGACATTCGTACGAGGGAGATCATTAGGCGTGGTACTGAGCACGGAGGTCTGTATTATGTTGATGAAGTGGATAATAAGTCTAAGGCCCTGTTTTCGGCAAAGGCAGAATCACAACTCTGGCTGAGGCATCGTCGTCTGGGACATCCCTCAGCTGGGTATTTGAAGTTGTTATTTCCTTCATTATTTCAGCATAGTCAAACTGTGGATTTTGCTTGTGAAACTTGTTTAGCTTCTAAAAGCCATAGGACTTCATTTAAACCCAGTAATACACAGGTCGAGACTGTTTTTTCTGTGGTGCACTCTGATGTTTGGGGACCTGCCCCGATTGCAAATCAAAATCAGTTTCGTTACTTCATTTTGTTCATTGAAGATTTCTCCAGAATGACTTGGGTTTATTTTTTACGGCATAAATCTGAGGTGTATTCAACTTTTGTTGCATTCTATAAGATGGTGCAAACTCAGTTCAACAAAAGTATCAAAATCCTTCGGTCTGATAATGGCAGAGAATTTGTTAATCATGAGATGAAAAGTTTCTTCACTGAACATGGCCTTATACATCAAACCTCCTGTCCAAACACCCCTCAACAGAATGGTGTTGCTGAAAGAAAAAACCGTACCCTCCTTGAAATGACACGGGCCCTCTTAACAGAATCCCACGTCCCAAACCGTTTTTGGCCAGAAGCAGTTGCTACCGCTACCTACTTAACCAATAGGTTACCCTCAAAGATCCTTAACCATCAAACACCACTAGCTGTTCTCCAAACACAAGTCACCATTCCTTCCCATCTTACCATGCCACCCCCTATCTTCGGGTGCACAGTATTCGTTCATATTCCCAAAAGTGAACGCACGAAGTTGGAACCCTGTGCAGTGAAGTGTGTTTTCATTGGCTATGCACCCCATCAAAAGGGGTATCGGTGCTACAACCCAACCCCCAAGCGGGTTCATGTTACTATGGATTGTGAGTTTGTAGACACAGAATACTTCTACCTCCACCAGTCCAGTGATCAGGGGGAGACACAGAGTGAGTCACTGCACTGGCTGAATTTTTCAGATGATATCACAGTGGTAACAAAACCTGAACCATACGGAGAAGACCTCAGTACCACTTCTTATCAAATGCCCAATGATTCTCCTTCTCATGATGTCCAAACCGAGGTAACAGAATCTTTGAACTCTACTCCTGATATTTCTGATACATTTAATATCACAAATGCTATTGATATAATTGCTCCTGAGAATGGTTCAGTTAGCCACAGATACCACTTACCTCCACGGAGTAACAGAGGAGTTCCCCCATACAGATATTCTCCCGAGCAAGTGTCAAAGTCATCCAAGTACCCCATAGGTAACTTAGTCAGGGGGAGCCTGTCCGGGGTTGTTAAAGCCTTCTTCAGCAATCTCTGTACAGAAATCATTCCGAGAACCGTGGAAGAGGCTAGGCAGCACAAGGAATGGAAGCAGGCTATGAATACAGAGATGGAGGCCCTAATAAAAAATGAAACTTGGGAAAAATGTCCATTACCCACAGGGAAGAAACCAGTTGGGTGCAGATGGGTGTTCACAGTGAAGCATAAAGCAGATGGGTTAGTTGAAAGATACAAAGCCCGATTGGTAGGAAAAGGGTACACTCAGACATTCGGGATTGACTACTGTGAGACTTTTTCCCCAGTGGCAAAGCTAGATACGGTTCGGGTACTTCTATCTGTTGCTGCCAACCTGGAATGGCCACTACATCAGTTCGATGTAAAAAATGCCTTTTTACATGGGGATCTATCAGAGGAAGTGTACATGGAACCACCCCCAGGGTTTGCAGGGAGTGTTGGGAGGAATGAAGTGTGCAGACTCCGAAAGGCATTGTATGGACTAAAGCAATCACCCCGGGCGTGGTTTGGCAGATTTACCCTGGCAATGCAGAGATATGGATACATTCAGAGCAACTCGGACTATACGTTGTTCCTGAAACGGAGAGGAGAGCTGATCACATGTCTAATTATTTATGTGGACGACATGATCATAACAGGAAGTGATACAGATGAGATAAATCAGCTTAGAGAAAACCTCTTCAGGGAATTCGAGATGAAGGATCTTGGGGGCTTGAAGTATTTCCTGGGAATCGAAGTTCTACGGTCAAAATAAGGAATCTTTATCTCCCAGAGGAAATATGTCCTTGATTTACTGGCTGAAACTGGTCTGATGGATTGCAAACCAGTTGAAACTCCGATACAGATAAATCACAAGCTGAGGATAAATGAGAGCGGGGAACCAGCTGAAAAGGAACGGTATCAACGTCTGATTGGTAAGTTGATCTACCTGTCTCATACGAGGCCGGATATCGCGTATGCTGTGGGGATCGTGAGCCAGTTCATGCATCAGCCACAGAAAGAACATATGGAAGCAGTCATATGGATTATTCGGTACCTCAAAGGATCGATAGGGACAGGGATCATGTTTGGCAGGCATGGACACTTGAACATTAAGGCCTACACGGACGCCGATTGGGCAGGGAACCCCAATGACAGAAGGTCCACCTCTGGGTTCTTCACATTGGTTGGGGGAAATGTGGTGACATGGCGAAGTAAGAAACAAAAGGTTGTAGCCTTATCCAGTGCAGAGGCTGAGTTCAGAGGCGTCGCAAAAGGAGTAACTGAAGTGATCTGGTTAAGGAAACTGATGACAGAGATTGGAATAACTCCTACAGGACCTACTCCACTCCGATGTGACAACAGAGCTGCCATTAGCATCTCAGAAAATCCTGTTCAACACGATTGGACGAAACATGTGGAAGTTGACCGACATTTTATTAAAGAGAAACTGGAAAGTGGTATCATCACGATTCCGTTCGTCAGGTCGGAGGATCAGCTAGCCGATATCTTGACCAAGGCGGTCACAGGTCAAATATTTCAAACAGTGTTAAGCAAGTTAAGGATTGGCGACTCCATCACTTAACTTGAGGGGGAGTGTTGGAGAGGGCGTATATTTGGCATGGTTGACTACGCCCGTTTTGGTAGTGATTAGGCTGATTTGTAGTGATCTTGTTCCCCGTTTGTACTATGTTATATTCTTGTAGTCTCTAGCTTTCCCTGTAACACAGAATCATATACAAAACAATGAATACAGAAAATTCCTTCCCCGAATACCATGTGTTAACAAAAATTTCGATCAGTAAACAACATTGGTCGTTCCACCAATTACGTACATAATATATATTACATTTACTATTTAATTGATAATCTTTTTAGAATTATAATAATCAAACAAAAATATCACACATTTACCTTCTAATCATACTAAATTTCGCTGAAACCAAGTCTTTAGACTTGTATATAACTAATAGACTAGCTTGATACATAAAACTTTTTTTTTTTTTTTTTTTTTTTTTAAAACAGCTTGACTCATAATTGGAAAGCAACAAAATTTATAAGCAAATAGCCGAAAGAAGACGAGACAGACTAAGAAATATGTGGATATAAGACTAAAATACTATTTGTAGTCTTGGTCGTGGTAGTATCGCTTTTCGAACTGGAAAATAAGAGTCAACTTTGCATACCTATAACATATCCATGGGTTAAGAAAAAGCGCTGCAAAAATATCGATACAGTGTCATCCTCCAAAAATTTTACACTGCTTATCAACAAGCAAAGGGTAATTAAGATGGATATTTCACCTCCAGCATGATGGGAAACGACCCAATGAGGTAAACATCCAGTTTGAGTTAGAGCATTATAATGACCATTGCATAAAAAGAAAAAAAATAATAAAAATTGGGCATTGTAAATACCTTCTAGGTAAACAAGACCAATTTCAGCTTTTGGGCTAGTTTACAAATTTTATTATTTTCGTAACCAAAACTCATTAAATTAGAAGTAACTGGTAAACCAGTATACACTAGTTTACTTGGATGGATTTAATTTAATTGGATACGATTGATGTTAAAATATAGATAAATTATGGAGCATGGTGCTTACTTGGCATGATGAGAATGAATAATGATGCAACAATATTTTGAAATTGTTAAAATGCATGACCTGTCCCATCTATAGCCTTGTGCGGGAAAATTGCAAAATTGGTATACCATCTCCACACATTCAGCCGATCTGGTACACTAAATTTCCGACCAGCAAATAAACCCCACAACTCCAAAAAATAAACAAAACTATGCCAATTTTCAGATGACATTGAAAACAGCTATCGGAAAACCATCCCGGTATTGCCACGTCATTAATATTTCCTACTTGTCAATAATATCTTGGCCACTTCATTTTTCACTTATTATGTGGCTTTTTCGAAGGTTAATGACATGTACGTAATTGTTGACACATTGTAGAGGGAAAATTCCCACCAAAAACATACAACTTAATCATTCTTCTTTATAAAATATACCATCACTACATCAAATGATGAAAATGTAAAATACATATTTATTGTTCCATCTTTGCTTAGTCATATTCTGAACACTTAAAAGTAAATAAATTTGACAAATAATAATAACAATGGGTGGGAAAAACTCCCACAAAAACCCATCCAATCCGTAAGTTTATTTTTTATTTGAGAAAATTACATGTTAATATTTATAGATTCTAGGGATTATTATAAATAATATTTTAAACTTAAATTATATTAAAAATATATTATTTATAATTAATATTTATAATCAATAAATTTAATTCTTG